>JANXHW010000003.1:152270508-157270508 GCA_026170595.1 Plestiodon gilberti rubricaudatus
CCAAGTGTTGTAAGCTTATGCATGAGCAATAGTAACTTGGTGTTAAATAATGTAGTTTAACTGCTGTTTCCCCTGAAAGAGACAGCGTGGAGAATTATGCAGTAGAATAGCCAGAAATAGTCTGGTATCGTGCCCTTTCGAAAGGCAACATTACATCCTCCATATTCCTCAGTCAATGTATATGGATGGCATAGCTAATCCCTCTCATGGTGGCAAAGGGAAAAGCAACAGTTAATCTTGACTTGTTACTGCAAGCTATGACAGGAGTTTAGATCAAATATAGACAAAGCCTTTCAGTAACATAGCAGACCAAACCATATCTTCTACCTGGTCTCTCCTTCCATGGAAGAGAGATGCTATTAACTGTCCTGCAGGCGAACAAATTAATTCAAATTAATACTAAAAATTCAAATTAATTAATACTAAAAATTCAAATCAATACTAAATGTAACTGGGTCTTTCATGTTAACCATTTCATCATGGGCTATCTATTGTTTTCTATTTGTCCCGATACCCAACACATTTCATAAGTTAGCCTCTTTACATATGTTCCATGTGATGATTCCATAGTTTCTATAAAGAGTGTTCCATGCAATGATTCCATACTTCTATTAAGAGTATACAGTAGCCCCCGTGTCCATAAACATGGATTCCACGGTTTCAGTTATCCGCGGTTCCCTGCCCAGCATTGAATCTATCTGTGCCATTGCTATCCGCACCATTCTGAAGCTATCTGTGTCGTTCTGCAGTTCTCTACAGCCATCCTAAAGCTCTCCTCAGCCAGTTTACAGCTCTCCGTGACCATTTTACAGCTAGTCAATTACAATAGCCAATTATTGGTAGTGTCCCAGAATGCCTTTCGGTTTCAGAGTGCGGCCATTCTGTAGCTATCTGCGCCATTCTGAAACTCTCCGCAGCCGTTCTGAAACTCTCTGCTGCTGCAATTCTTGACCAGGTTGGCTACTCCAATGATTTTTTTTTTCATTTATATATAGGTTTTGCTACTATCCACGTTTTTGGTTATCTACAGTGGGTCTTGGAATGTATTCCCCGTGGTCTCGGAATGTATCCCCTGTGAATACGGGGGGGGGGGTGTTACTATACTGTATTTTCTTCCTATTTAACTTTGTTCTGACTTATAATGATAACATTTACTTTGTTTTTATTTTTTTCATAGAATGTCATTTTATTGAAGTATTATAAATAATAAACAGCAGTCTCAGATCACCAATCAATTGTAACCTAAATAAATTCAATAAATCCTAAGAACTGAAAATTCACTGCTGAAATGTGTGCACCCGTACATAGATAGGTAATCAAGCTTTGCTGAAAAGAAATTAGGTTTAAAGCACAATAAAAAAAAATCAAAGTACTGTACTGCTGAAGTTAGTGATTATCTATTGCTGTTTGAAAAGGAAGGCACAATGCATTAAAAGACATACACTCTCAGCAACTGGCTCCTATGCCCATGTGGTGTCCTAGCAGGCCTTGACTGACATTGGGGAAAGGTGGGGTAGAAATATTTTAAATTAAATAAATAAATAATGTCCATATAAAGGTAAAGGTGACCCCTGACAATTAAGTCCAGTCGTGTCGGACTCTAAGGTGTGGTGCTCATCCCCATTCCAAAGCCGAAGAGCCAGCGTTGTCCGAAGATGCCTCCGTGGTCATGTGACCGGCATGACTCTCCTTGCCACAGCGCGTAGCATGCGGCTGGAACACGGAGCACTGTTTACCTTCCCGCAAGTGGTACCTATTTATCTACTCGCATTAACATGCTTTGGAACTGCTAGGTTGGCAGGAGCTGGCCAAGCAACGAGAGCTCACCCCATCGCGGGAATTGAACTGCCGACCTTTCGATCGACAGCTTATGGTTCAGCAGTTAGAGTTCTGCAAATCCTTCTATGGACTACTAGGAAATTCTTGGTGTACACAGTTATGAGTTGGTGAGACAGATACCTCAAATGCTTTTGCAACTATTGTCACGCATCATCATTTCATAAACCTTTATTAGCATAACAGAAAGCACATACATCAAATACAGAACCAATCACACCACACAGTATAAAGCCCAAAACCATCTCCCCATTTCCCTTATATAAAGTTACTAAGAAGTACATTTCCGTCGGTCAGCCATCGCCTTTAAGAAAACAACCACTTTAGATAAAACCTCAATATTGGTAACCGTATAACGATAACATAACCTACTTTGGTCAGTCGATTTACCCATTTCTCCCAGAATCGGATCTAGATAGAGTGAGCAGAAGTCATCATAACTATTCAAATGTTCTGGCTTTATATATCATAATTTTTCACAAAAGGCAAGGTATTAGAACCTGTATGGAAGGAAAAAAAACTAGGCAAAATATATGGTTTTGTCTGAGATTTCAGTGAAATGCTTGTTTTATATTTGATCGAAGCTGCTTTCCCCTTGCACGAACTGACTCCAACATGGCAACCTTTTCTCTGCACAAGAATTATTATGATAAACATTAGGTTGAAATGAAAAAAAGTGGGTAGTTCATGGAAGAACCAGGATTAAGAAAGGGTAAGAATCTAACCTTCTGTTCCTCACAAACGTTACACGTTAATGTCTTTCCACTTACACATATTTTTCCCGATGGAAACTGAATCCCCCCGCAGAGCACCGTGAATTGAAAAATAACATGGCGCAGATATCCTCAGCTTCGACTTCTCTGTCTAAGGCTTACTTCCAAATGCAGGTAATTAGAACACCTGCTTGTCAAATACAGATGACTGTGATTAATTTTAGTCAGGCATTAAGCTGCACTCACTTCTGGGTCATCGTTTTCTATCTTACAAAGGAGAATTTGGGATAAAGAAAATCTCTAGTGGGTCATTAAGTACATTCTTCTGAATTACAGCAGAGTTAATTTTCTGCATTGATTTTTTCTGACTTGAGCACAGCTCCACCAATGCCCTCTGTCTAGGATCGCAGAGCTTGGCACGCTAACAGAAACCATCTATCAGAGTTCCCAAGAAAGGCACAGCTTTTGTCATAAAGTGCATGGCAAATTCCTCTTAAGAGACCCAGAAAGTGATACAGCTGCAGTGGCATCTATCGAGTTCTCTCTGGCTTTATTGAATCTGATGTGTGTGCACATCTCTCAGCCTGCAGCATGTCCTCAAGACTGAACTAGCATTGCTGATGACATCATCAGAACTAGAGAAGGCCCAGAAGCGTCATCGGGGTAGGGGGGGCGTGGGCCCCAGGGCAGGGGTCCGTGGGCCCCAAGGCGGTGGGCGCACGTGGCAGCAGACGGGTGTACTTGCCTCCGGGATGCATCTCCTCCGCTGCTCGTCTTGGTGTTGGGCCCTTCCGCCCGCCCTGGAGCTCGTTCGGCTCCAAAATACTTAGTAAAACGGCAGGGGTGACTGGAGCCGTGCTGGGCGCGCGCGTCAAGCTGACGTCAAGCCCAGGTCACGTGGGGGTGTCGCGTCAGCGCCCCCCCCCCCCGGTGAATCGCCACTGAAAAGGCCCAAACCCATCTAGTTAGTTTGATTTGAATTGGGTCCAGTGTTTTCGAGCTTTTTCAGTGTACTGTTGGGAAATGAGGGCAGATCCCAGAGTTCTTAGCTATGATGGAAGATTCTGAGCATGCTCGGAAGTATCCATTATCACCAGCTACACTGAGAAGTGAAAGATAAATGTTGCCTCCACTGCCCTCGGCATTCCTTGACCTAGGTGGCTGGAATTGAGGCAAGCTTATTATGAGCTAAGAGCACATCTCAGAAGGAAAATTGGCCAGGTTCATAAGTGGTGCACCATTTCTGAAATTCCTTCCAGTACAACATTTGGTGCCATCCCTAATCACGACTTGACTTGCAGAAGCACCTGCTGTTTAGATATCCTTAAGCTACCTCTGATGTTTTCTTCAACAGATGTAATCAACTACTACTTCTTCATTAGGAAATGAAGTTCAAAAGTTGTGATCTTCCTCATTAGTTCTTAAGACATATCAAGCTTCATATGCAAGGCACTCAAGATTCTCTGTGGAAGATTTCAACCCTTCATGTCACAGAATTATCTTTCCCACAGTCTGTCCTGGGCCTTTTCAACTACTGTGCAGAGAGCAGCAATAATTATTTGGCAACAAAGATCTAGGGCATAAACAGGATACTTTACTACTTTAATCAGATACCTTGTTTCTGTGTGTGGGGGGATGTTTTTTGGGGGGAGGGAATTACTGAATTATGGCATTTTCTCCAAATACTGTTGTTTGTTTTCTTGGTTTGTTGAATCATTGTTTAGATGGCACAAGATCTTTTCTGATATTCTAGTCATACATTGTAAACTCCCACATTAAAATTGCCCCTTCACAGCGCAATCCTGTCAGGATGTGCCTGCCGATCTGGTGCTCCTGGTTGTTGCAAACATGCCATAAGGCACATTTTCGACACCCGAAGAGTAAGTGGCATCAGTGGAGAGACTGGCACCACTCACTCTCCACTGGACAGAGGCTGCTGCCGGCGGACAGAAGTATGTCCTTCTCCAGGTGTTGGGGGGTCATGTGGAAGGCGGAACGGGGCAGAACGGGAGGGGGGACTGACGAGCCGGGTCCAGGACATGGGAAGGATCATTGGTGGCGCACTCTGCTCTGCTGAATCCTATCGCCCTCCTGAGCCTTGCTGGCATTACACAGGCCTCCCAAATTTGCGCCGGCCATTTTACTAGTGCACATCCAAGGAGACCCATTGGGGTGGCTGGAACATTACTCAGGGTAAAGGGACGAATATCCCTTTACCCCAAGGTGGCCTCCAGCTGTGCCAGCGCTGGCCTGATCCTGGATAGGATCCGGCGCAGCGTGCTTTTGCACGCTGTGGCGGTCCTAGACAGAATTGGGCTGCCCTTATGCTTCGGCTGGGTAATCTTGAACTGAATACTCATATACATGGAGGCATAATATTCTTTGCCTTCTACATAGATAAAAAGTACCTTACTCTTTTTGTTGTTTGCAACAGGATGCAGACAGCATCTAGTATTACACAACATATACTGTATGGCTTGTCCATGCAACAATGGACAGATTGGCCTATTAGCATTTTCTTTTTGATGCTTGAACAAACTCAGGCACATTGTTCCAATTCTTGCTAGATAGTAGAAATAAGCAGCCAAAAGGTGAATGATTCTGTTTTCAGGTAGATACCAGGTGACAAAATGGTACAGATATGGTACAACTCAAGCTAAAGTGAACAACTAAAGTGAAAAGCTACAGGGTGGAGAAGGGGAGGAACTGGGGGCATGTCGAGGTAGCGACCTTCGTCAGATCCTCTCCCCCATTTTCCAAACCAACACGCCTCCTGTCTCTCTTCGTACCAACAAAATGGCTGGCGTAGATCCAAGGAGATCCATAGACAATTACCAGGAGATAAGTAAAAAATACCTCCTGCAGGCTGTCCACTTGCCCCCCACCCCAGCAGGCAGCATGTGCTCCGTTGGCACAGCTGCATTCTGTAACATGGCAGGGGACAGGATTGGGCTGTTCGATGTACAGAGAACCATGTAACGTTAAGTAGATACAGTTAACTTGCCTGGCGTGCCTCATACTTAGGTGAACCTTTCTGTTTTCTCATGGAAAACTTAGGATATTCTGAGATTTGTCTGAGAAAGCTCAAGCGTGGGGAGTCTGTCCCCAGCTCACCCTGCCAGTCCCTTGCTTTTTTCTAGCAAATTTATCTTTCTGGTTCACCTCAAGACATTGTAGGTCCTGGATAACAATGGAGTACACCAGGACAACTGTCCAGGCCCCTCATGGTCTTATGATAAATCAATCAGTGCTTCCAAACCCCAGTCAAGAGCTCTGTAAAGACTTGCCCTAGGTGTTTTGAGTTTGGAAATGAAAGTCATGTTTCTTCCTTGGAGGGGGTTAATAGTATTTTATTACTGTGTGTAACTTTGTGGACAAATAGTACTTTTTAACTTTGGACTCTAAATGCTCCATTTCATGTTTGTCTTTCTTTAATATATCAATGTCTGACTTAATAGTTTCCAGAATTGTAGCCCAAGGGAAGATCGACATGTCCTCTGTTAGGTAACGTCATTAGGAGTAGAGAGTGTCATAATACATTTGATGATTTGAAGGGAAGTTAAGACTTACACCTAGTGGCCTGCCCTGAAGAAATCCATGATTTTGTTATATTACTTTCCTTGATTTCCTCTTCGCAACCACATTTTGCAACACGTCATTCAAAATTATTTGAAAAACCTGAGATAGCTTTGAGCATGAGAGCAAAAGAGCAAACCTTACAGTGAGAAACACCAGCATATTGCATATATACACAGTGGCGTCGCTGGATGTGGGACAGAATGCTAAGTTCTGCACCGCGCTGACCTCCGTTAGTCACCGGCATGAGGCAGCCCCGCCCCCTTGCCTTCGGAGCCATTATGGGGCTGGGGCCGCCTCATGCCGGTGAGTAACAGAGGTCAGTGCGGTGCAGAACTTAGCGTTCTGCCCCACCTCCAACGACACCACTGTATATACATACAAGGAAATACCACCTAAACAACATTAAAATGCAGCTGAAAAGTTCCTTAAGCATTCAGAACTAGTGTATATATCTAATGGTAGGTAATACTATGAAACTCATTACAAGTGTACATTAATTGCAGCTTTCAAAACATTAATAAATGTATCACTAGGCCCAAATAGCCTGAAGCGATGTGAGATCAATGTTAGGTTTTTGTGTTATACTTACAGTAAATTGATGAGTTCTGTTCATTGTTTAACCGTATTAGTTGGAGGCAGAAGAACAATTTCCCAGAGTAGTGCAGCTTGTAAATCTGTTGTGGGAACCTGTAGGTGTAAAGATAGATTCTATAACTGTATTTTCAAAGACTTTGGAGGACAGGGGAAGGGGAGAGAGGCAGGAAAGTTGTCGAGATATCTAATTTTTGTTTTTAAAAATTATTCAGAATCTATTGTGTATTTTTTTTTCTGCTCATATTTCTCCTTTAGAGAGCTCAGCTCTCCCATTTTATCTTCACAACACCCCTGTGAGGTAGAATATGCAAAGAGATGGCAACTTGTCAAAACCCACCAAGTGAGTTGTTTTATGTCTGAGCTGGGATTTGAATCTGAATCTTGCTAGGCAAAATCCAGCACTCTATCCAGTCCACTACACCACAATGGTTCTCATAGTTCTTGCATAGTTTCAATTAGGATCACATAACAGGGCACTAGTGCACATTTTTTAAAGCAAAAATTATGATTGGGGTGCACTGTGTACTGCAGGGAGCACAAACAATGGTCAATACTACAGATAATTAACCTGCTATCCATTTTTTTTTACTTTAGCTGAAAACTTCTGAACACAAGCACACACTAGAGGGAAAAAGGAGATGCTCAGATTGCCATATAATATTTCCCAAACAAGCTGTTCTGACCCACAACCTCTTCACCCTATTTGTTTTTAAAGTGACCTCAATGTCAGTTTCTCAATTATTTCAATTATCTCACATATGAATTTCAAGTCTCTGTTTGCTCTTTTCTTTTTTGAAATCATGAAATAGGGTGAGAATACTCAGCCCTTTCACTCATATATTATTATAGAACAATTATTATACCCCACCACTTTACATGATGCAGTAGCATCAACTAATCATGTGTTGCATCTTGAGGGGGGGGGGGGAGGCAACCAGACAGCCTGAAAGAGGTGAGTAAACATATTTTTTACATACCTCCTGGTAGGCCACCTGGCTGTCTATGGGTGTCTCTGAACCTATGCCAGCTATTTAGCTGGTGCTAGTCCAAAGAAGATCCACTGCTATAAGCGCCCTGTAGGATTGGTCTGTTAGGGTTTTTTTTTTAGCCTTTTAAGGCCTCTCTCCTACAATTATGAACAATAAAATTGGTATAGACGCAGTTTGAGTATGTGACATTTACAGCGCAAGCCTATGCATGTTTGCTCAGAAGTAAGGCCCATTGTGTTCAATTGTGTTCCAGGAAAGTATGTACAATATAGGATTGCAGCCTTAGAGATAGATCTTGATGAAGAGACAGATATGGTAGGACAGAGCAGGTCATCTCTTACTCACCTTTCTCCAACAGCATCACTCACCACTCTTGTGTACTGGAAAACTTTGCTTTACTTCTGGTTGATGAGTAGATTATTGATCCCCCCTGTTCCCACCCTCCTTCCACTTGGGTAGATAGACCACAACGACATGAGCTTATCAGTCTGGGCTCAAGCTCAAGTAGGAGGTGACATATAAGAGGCATGGCACACTGTACAGCCCAAACCTTGCATGGAGCAGCTGGGACATCATGGTTCCAGTGATTTCCCTAGGCACTCAGGGATCTGAATGGGGACAATTCAGGGACAAGTGAAGACCAGTCACATAGGCAGACAATGGCCTACACCTTCTGCTATCACCAGGAAAGAGGATCATGAGAAGCTTAGGACCTATTGAGTGGAGGACCAGGAAGCGTTTGAGCTAAATTTTATAGAGCAGGGCTTCTCAACCCCTTCCTGGCTGAGTAACACCTCCAGCGTCACTCTTCTGCTGCTTACCACTGGAAGTGACTGGCAATGACACAATTACCAGTTACTTCTGGGTTTTCGGAGTCCAGAAAATGCAGGTAGGAGGCTCTGGGTGGGTGGGAGGACCCTTCTCAGCATTCCCAAGAGGCACGGCCAAAGGTAGGAGCCTCTCGGGAGCAAAAACACTGCACCAAAAGTGCCACGTCAGAGCAGGGTTCCGGCGGTCCGAGTACCACCTGTAGTCAGCCGAAATACCTCAGGTGGTACAAGTACCACTGGTTGAGAAACCCTGTTATAGAGTAAATAAATCAGCAGTGTTGAGAATAGAGGAGCTTAGGTTGGTGCTAGGTTCAGCGGCGTCACTGGGTGGCGCGTCACCCCTGGCGGGAGGTCGGTGCGTCAACCCCCCCACTGCCGCCGCGTCACTCCTTGCTGCCACCTGGCCCTGGTATGAGCCAGGAGAGGGTGACAATGCGTCTTCTTCGGCTGAAAGCTCAGCCACTTCTGACTAGGCCAAAAGCAGCGTTTTCGCATATGCGCACAATACCGCTTGAAGCCTCTTGCCCTCAGCAGCATTGTGTACATGTGCGAAAATGCCGCTTTTGGCCTAGTCAGAAGCAGCTGAGCTGCTGGCCGAAGAAGATGCATCGTCTCCCTCTCCCGGCTCATACCGGGCGGCAGAGGTGGGCGAGCGGAGCCAGGGGTGTGATGCGGCATGCGATGTCAAGCACGTCACCCTTGGCATGTCACCCCTTCCCGCGCATTACCCCCCAGTGGCCCGCCCTCCTGCCACGCATCAGTGACACCACCAGCTGGATACAATTTTGGTGGTAGTACCTATTGTTCCTATTGTGCAACAAGGGAAAGCAACTGGAAACTTGTTTGAACAAAAAATTGAACGCTGGATTTGGCACTCTCTGTAAGCTATACTCCTGAAGGTATCGGAACATCTACTGGTGCACAACCAGTTTGCTTTGAGAAAACCCCTGGTGCGGGGAGAAACGTCAGCAGGAGGACTGGTGGTTTTATTTTATCTTTTTGTTTGTGGGATAATCCTATTACGTTACGTTACTTCTCTCTTCGGCTCGCTGAAGACCTGTTTTTTCGTTAGTAGGAATTTCTCCAGACATTTAATTGAATATTAAACTTTATTTTTCTCTACAAAAAATTAAATGAGCCCTTATGGTTTTACAGAGACCAACTGTCTATTTGGGACTGTGACTCTAATGGACCCAAATGCCCCATTGTACTATAGCAGGGGTGGCCAAACTGTGGCTTCTTGAATTTACTGGAGCAAACTGTGGCTTCTGAGCTACATGCAGCTCTTTGACGTATAATGTGTGGCTCTCGGAAACATGTTGGCTGAGCTCCTTTTTGCATCACAATTTAATATTAAATAAAGGTAAGTAAGAAATTTCCAAGCATTATAATTACTTACCAGGTATAAACGTTTAATGTTCATGGTGAGTAAATTCATGGTGAGAATTTAAATGCTTCTTAAATATTGTGGCTCTCAAACATTATCGTGACTCTTACATTAAGTAAGTTTGACCACCCCTGCACTATAGGCAAGTAACTGTAAAGATGTATAAGACCTTCTAAATATCTCTAATTATCATTCTTTTTTTTCATTTTAGCTCATACTTTCTGACTAAACCCTTCCACATTTTAAAAGAAGTAAATCTCCTTATGAAAGACTAGCATTCACATTTCAGATTTAGTTAGTATGAAATAAAACTTGACTGATTGAAGTTGATGTGCTTACTAATTCAGACCTAGGATGTGGGCTTTTTATGAAGAAGCAGTCTCTTTCTCTCACACACAGAACAAATAAAATATCTCCAGTGAAGGGTGATGATTATTTCTCTTTCATTCCAGAGAAAGACTTCAGTAAGTCATGAGTACCACAAAAGCTACATAATAATCACCCTTCACAGAGAAGATATCCTGTAGATATAAAATGCACAGTTGTCATGTCTCCGAGTCATCAGGCACAATGTGGAGCTGACAAATAAAGGGAAGTGTAAGATTTCCTTTCCATGCAACCATGTCCTACTCCTCACTTTTTTTCCTGTCGCCAGAAAAGGGCAAATCTATTTTCAGCAGCTCTTGCAAATGGGATTGACTGAAGGAGATCTGAAAACATTTTCCTGTGGCCAGTACTTCTAAAAGTACAGTTTATCGTCTCCATCCCCCGGTTCGACGTTCGTCCCCTTCCCCCGGTGTAGCGTGGGGAGGCCCCAGTGGGCCTCCTTGGATTTCTGCCAGCTATTGAGCTGGCAGAGGCTAGTGCTGGCACGGGAACGGGATATGTAAGGCCGCCATCCCCGCTCCCCCTGGGCCGGCATGGCCAATGGTTGCCCTCCATCGCAGCCTGGACCGCCGGCGGGAGCCTTACCTTTCTCTGGCGGCTGCAGGGACGATCTGGTGTTCTAAAGTTACGGTGGATTGCGCTGTGGGAAATATCTGTCTGAAACATGGAGAGTACTCAGTACTCTCACTGAGTACTACTAGTAGTCACTGACTAGTCAGTAGTCAGACACTAATGGACCAGTGGTCTGACTCCATGTCAGCTCCATATGTTCACTTGTTTGCAATGTGGGGAAGTTTCTGCTTTTTGTCAGGCCACAGACAAACATCAAGGTGTACATTCAAAAGAACAGGTCCCAAATCCCACCAAAACCCGCTAGCCCCTGAGACTGGATTGTAGGCCTGTATAGTTTAACATTTGGTAAAACCAATACAGTCTCAGGTAAGTTCATCTGCAAAACATTGAGTTTTATCTGTGATTGTGATATACTACTCAAATAAAACATAATGAATAAAACAATATTTAGAGAATATAGATAGGTCGGTCATAGCAGATTTGACTTATTCTATGTAATTACACCTTAAGAAATGGTGTTTTTTTTTTTTGGACAATTTTTTTGTGTTTATAATGTTTTTGTTTTAGGAGAATACACTACGGTGTTTGTTTCTTTTTACTTCAGAAAAAAGGCAACTGATAGAAATTTATAAAATTGTGAGTGACACAGAAATACTATAGAGAACGTTTTCTCTTTCTCTCATATAACTGGAGCTCAGTATATCAAATCAAACTGATGAGCAGTATGTTAAAGACAAGAATAAGTACGTTTTCACACAACAGACTTAAAGAATTCACAACCACAAGAGTTGAGCTGAGCTGGCCTTTTAAAATAATTGGACAACTCCATGAAGGATAGGACTATAAACGGCTGTTAGCCGAGGCAGTTAAATGAACCTCCATCGTGTTCGGTGGTGGAATTCTTCTGAACATCAAATGTTAAGGAGAAATAAATAACAGGGAAGGCTATTGACTTTGTCTGCTTGTGAACTTCCGAGAAGCATCTGATTGGCCGCTGCTTCAGACAGAATGCTGAATTAAGAGACCTCCCCTAAGGGGTTTTTAATTGAAAGCTAGCGTGTATGTAGTTAGAATGTTGAACTAGGACCAGAAAACCCCCTACTCAGCCATGAAGCTTATGGATGACCTTCAACCAGTTGCTATCTCTCAACCTAAACTCCCTCACAGGGTTGTTGTGAGAATAAAAGAAGGGGAGGAGCCATATATACCACACTGAGCCTCTTCCTGGAAGGTTAGTAATTAAATGTGAAAAATAAAATAATAAAGTATGCTGTCCCCTCTTTTCTTAATTAGACAGATTAGCAATGTTGTGGTAAAGGATCAGCGGCTGCTTTTAAATGAGTAAAATGTAACAAAGGGTGGCAGGGGAGAAAGGTTTTTCAAGAATTTTAAAAGCATGTCACACTTTATGTTAAGTCTTTGATGACCTTTGTTCTGATCCAGCAAATCTTGCCTTGTGTTCTTTGTGTTATTTATTATTGTTATTTTTAGCAGTTTAGCAGTATAGTTTATAGTTTAGCAGTAACTCTGCTAAAGTTAGTCCAACTGGTAGTCATTACCTACAGTAGCATAGCTGGGGAGGGGAGCGTTGTAAGTGCTGCACGGCGCTACACGGCGGTGCAAAATGGTCCTTCCCACCTGCTGTCAGAGCGTTGCCTTCGCTGCCGGAATGGCTCTGACGGTGAGTTGGAGAGACCAATTTGCACCACCATATAGCGCCATACAGCACTTACTGCACTGCCCCCCTCTAGCTGCACTACTGATTACCTAATCCTGTAATAATAGATTCACTGATAGTGGAATTCTAAATATCTCATCTTTTTATTTTCAGGGAAACTGACTACATGCAGTATTCATTTTTTTGCCTTGATATAACATGAGAATGTAGGCTTAACATGGAACTTTCTGCTTGCACATCTGTATTGACACTGAAAGTGATTATAAATGAACTGTTCTCTTCAGCCACTGCTTATCATGAGTTCATAAGAAATATTTCAGTTTCACTTTATATACAGTATTTCTCTTTGCCCACAGGCCATGGGGAGGTGGAGGGAGAAAACCTCTTTGAAAGAGATTCTAGATATATCTATTCTAGGGAAAAACATTCTCAGACCCCGTGGTTTATTAATAACAATGAAATGTGAATCAGTTACACAAGCTGTCATCTCCTATTCCTACCCCTGCTGTTTCCCTCCTTGGTTTCTCCTCATTTTGTCAGTGGTGGGCCCGTTTTTCATACTTTGAAACAAGATGGCAACACCCTATATGCAATAATTCTCTCTGTTAGCACAGCAGCTTCATTCTCCCATGTTTGCTTAATTCCAGGGCTCGCATGGCCTGCTGCCATTCGCAAGGAGCTTGAACTATTTCTTTAGGCCCTTAGGAGCCAGTTTTCTTCAAACTGTAAGGATGCCATTTGCTGCTCTAAACTACTACTGTTCCTGGTAAAATAAGAAAAAACAAGGCTCTAGAAAACTATTCAGCAAATGGTTTTTACATGAGCTCTACTTGGAAGCACTAGCGTCGCTGCAGGGGGGCGGAGCTCTAAGTTCCGCCGAGGCTCCGACCCTCCGTTACACCGGAGCATGAAGCGGCCCCGCCCCCTCGCCTTCAGAACCATTCAAGAACTTGAATGGTTCCGAAGGCGAGGGGGCGGGGCCGCTTCGTGCTCCGGTGTAACGGAGGGTTGGAGCCTCGGCGGAACTTAGAGCTCCGCCCCCTGCAGCAATGCTAGTGCTTGGAGGAGGGTATGAGGCGACCACACCTTCTTGCAACGTGGACTCCACAAGTCCTCTTGCCACAGCCTTGGTTTCCTTTACATACTTTGCTTTCATCTGATTTCACAGCTGATGGTCAGCTGACACTCCTCAGGGGGCCACATTTTCTGTAAGTCCCCAGTGGATGATTCTTCATCTAGGGCAGAGGTTCCCAACCTTTGTCACCAGGTGTACCACCTGTCACAGTAAACTTTTCTGAAGTACCACTTGCGCCAATAAATAAATACATTTATAACATTTAATTTAAATAAATATGTGCACTAGATAGGTGATAGTTGTCAGCAAATGCAGCAGTTAGCAGCCCAATCCTACCTAACATGTCTAATCCTAAAGGGCCTTACCCTGCCTAAATCCTGCCTAATCCTAAAGGGATTACCACCTTACCACTTTAAAAGCGCAATCCTATCCAACTTACACCACCGGTGTAACCAGCGGTGCAGTGAGAACAGGAGGCCCGAGAAAGGAACGGGAATTCAAATCCCCTTCAAAGGGGATTTAACTCTCCCTCCCCTCCAAAGCCACCCGCCCTGCCCTCCCACACTGGTTACACCGGTGGTGTAAGTTGGATAGGATTGTGCTGTAAGGTAAGGGAACATTTGTTCCTTTACCTGGGGAGCTGCACTGCAGCTGCATCGGTGCTGGAAAGTTGGTTAGGATTGGGCTATCAGTTACCCCGGCACCCCCCAAAAAACATGCCAGACAGGTGCTTGGAATGTAGGGTCACTTTATTAACTATCACAAAATTAATAGCAGCAGGGCACTAACAATAAACCACCCTTGGCGTGCAGGCGGCTAGGCTGGGGAAAACGGTCCTAGCCGTCTGCCTCCCCCAAGATCTAAACAGGTATGACATCCAGGCTCAAGCCACACTCGGTCCACGACCGAGCTGCCTATTCCTGCCAACCCCGAAGGGGCTGAGGCAGCTGAACAGCGTTGACCAACCTCAGGACACTCCTTAAGGTGATCATTGCAATTCCAGCCTGGGGGCTTGCCAGCCAGCCTCACCGATCCGGTTCGGCATCTTCTGAGCAGTCCTGGCTCACCCCCTGACCTTGCTTACCACAGGATGTATGCCAACTAAGCCCTCCCTGGCTACCCATCCTGCACACCACCTACCTAAAGTGACCAACTAATAACCCTATCAGTGAAACCTAATTACCACCACTCCAACCCACAGACTGGGGTAAGCAAAAAACCCTTAGCCTAAGAGAAGAAGGCTAAGAGAAAAAAATCCTACCCAGCCCCCACAAAGGGCAACCAGCTAATCTCAGCCTGAAAGAGGGAGGGTGGGTGAGGCTCGAAAACTCCGGCATGACTGAGGGGAGCAAGCATGTTGGACGCTGCTCCGCCCACCCCCAGTCCCGCCCAGAGACAGCAGCAGCCAATCGGCTGCCATCCAATTACAGTCTCCGTCCAGCGCATCCGGGGAGGGGAGGGGCAACCCACGGCAGCTCCTTGAAGCAGGCTGCCGTCACTTCTTCTGGCAGTGGGCTTTGCTATAGTTATAGTGTATATCAAAGGAAAGCGGTATCAGCTGCTCTTTGGGGACACTGTTCTAAAACTTTACACCTTCACTGGTTTGCTCTACCAGATCTGATCATTTGCTCCATTGTAATAAAAGGTGCTAAATGCCTTTTGCAAATGTGTGTTTTTAATAACTTCTTTACAGCTGTTTGAGGAATTGCTTTCCCAAGCGTCACCTGGAGTTTCAAGCTTTTAGAATCTCCAAGTGCGTCAATAAAAACTAAACAAAATATAAACCCCTAGTGGGGGAAGAGGATGAAGGAATTCAATCATTCCTGACCATTTCTCAAATCTCAGGCTAGGGTTGGCCGAGCCCTGTAATTTGTTTGCCAGTTGTGAGATGACGACTAAAATCTGAAAACATGTATGGAAATATGGTTATAAAGGTGGGCTAGCTGAGTGAGTTCTAGCCCCCAACTATCTTTCCCATCTGACTTTGAATCATCTTCCTTCTCTCGAACCCCTACTTCCTTCCTTTCTCAGTCTTTTGGACCCTTCGGGTGCAATCCTGTGTAATTCTTGCACCAGTGTAACAGTAGATCCACCAGTGTAAGTGCACTGATGCCAGTGTAACTTGCCGTACGCCGACAGACGCAGGACAGACACCAGCGTAACCCCCCCCCTCCTCAGATAACTCACATGTGCAGTTCAGATGTGGAATGGACACCGGCGCAACTCCGCCAGCGCAGGTGGCATTCTGGGGGCATTCAGACGCCCCCGGAATGCCCCCTGCGCCGGCAGAGTTGCGCCAGCATCTGTTCCACATCCAAACTGTGCAAGTGAAGTGTCCGGGGTGTGTGTGTGTGTAAGCTGGTGTTCGTCCTGCATCCATCAGCGTATGGCAAGTTACACTGGCATAAGTGCTCTTTCACTGGGGGATCTACTCTTACACTGGTGCAAGACTTACACAGGATTGGGCTGTTCATCTCTTCTTGCTGACTCATCTACATTCTCATTTCAGCTACTTGATCTTCCTCTTCCTTTCAGTCCTTTTCCAGTTGAAGTGTTTTCCCATGGCTATGTTAAGAATGACAATCGTTGCCCCTTCCTTATTATGAGAGATTTGGTTGCAAGGCATGTAGTGAGGTTTGGGATGTCAGTGGCGACTGAAGCAATGGATGTTGATATCACAAAGGCATTGTTTTCTAAAACAGGATAATGGTGCTATTTCCCATTGCGGTTCTGAGTAGGAAAGAGAAGCTCCCTTCCAAGTGAAAGTTTGCAGCCTCTCCAAATACAACCTATTAGTTACTTTTCATCTCTATGCTTCTCAACAATGTCTCCGCCTCACCTGCCAACACAGCAGTTCAGGAAGGGAAGGCAAACAGTCTGCCAAAGAGAGGGTAAGGATCCTGACCAGAGAAGATGTTTTCTATATTGTTAATCAACGTGCAGCATTGTTTCAGGGCACTGGCAACAGAGGACCATCCTTAACAAGAGGGCAGTTTGTTTTGCTCATTAAAATTCATCCATGACACAATGTCCTATTAAAGTGTATTTCTTTCATCATTACCAAAATCAATATTAGCATATAGATTGTCTGGGAATAGCCTCTGTCAATAGCTGAACTACCAGGAAGTGAATCAATTAAGAAACAACTCTCTCCATTTATAGGATGTGTTTATTAACACTAGACCATTATTTTAATAGGAGAGAGGGGCAAGGTTTCTTGCTATTGTCTAAACTGGACAATTAGAACTTTATCAAGCATTTTGGTACAACAATCTCAGAAAACGGCAAAGCACTTGCCCATGAATAGCTCTGTCATTTAGGGTTTGTTTTTTTCCTGCCAAAGGTTGCTATCAACCGGCCATACAAGCTGAAGTGCTTGCATTTGAGGCCATTTGAGACCACTTGAAACCAATGTCAATGGCACATATGGTGCTGTCTTACATACATTTACTGGAAGGAAGCCCTACTGAGGATTCCATGGAACTAAACACCTAAGGATGCTTACAGCCCAATCCTGTGTAGGATACGGCGGCTGGCCCTTTAGGCCGGCTGCCGTATCCTATCGAGTTCCCAGGCTGCCCCAGAGCAACTCAGAAGGGGACGATCATCCTCTTCCACCCTTGTAAGCCGCAGGAGGCCATATGGGCCTCCTCACATGTGCACAAGCTCTAGAGCTCGCGCACAGTAATGCCGACCATGTCGGCGTATCTGTGGCCTGGAGGGAGCATTGTATACCAGGGATCTCAGCCACCGGTATCCCCGCCCCCTCCAGGCCCCAGGCGGCCAATGGCTGCCCTCCCTCGACACCCGGTCCACCCACCCCCCGCCCCTGCCCCAACTGGCTTAGGGCTTACCTGCGGCGGCCGGCGCAGGGCTGGGGAGACGGTGGGGCAAACAGCACCAGCTGCAGCACCGGTGCTGCTTGCTATCTGGATGTCGCTTAACTGCCTTACAGCACTTTTGTAACTCCCTGCACCAGGGCAGCATGTGCTGCCCCGGCGCTTCCTGTACACAGGATTGCACAATTAGGCGAATACTGTAGCCTTCTGGTCTAAAACTTGCAAGAAACCAGCAAATAAGTATTTAGGAGGGGTGCTACCAACTGCCATATCCCTGCAGTATCACAATTAAATAGAATATTATGGTGAGATGAAGAATATGTTGATACAAACGCTTACGGTTAGAGTGTCAGGCAGGGTATTTTGTGGAATATACTGTTTGTTGTTCATTTTTTCTTAGTGTCAGCTTCCTTCATCACTACAACAGGAATAGTCACAAAGGGCATTTCCTTGTTCAGGAGATCTCTGGTGACAGTAGTGATTAATGCTATTGAAATCTACAAAAGCTAAAAATAGAACTTGCTGGGACTAAAGAGTTACTAAACATAGCTATAAAGTAATACTTGCCGTTGCCTGTGCTACTTCAACATAATAGAGAACTACAGGATTTATGCAAGCCTTTAATATCTCAAATTCTCAATTGTTTACTTCTGTTTCCTGGTGGTCCTATAATGGTGAAATTTGATCATTAGTGCTGAAAAAAAATTCTGACCAGTAGCTTGGTGATGGAGGGATTATCTATTGTCCGTACAAATAGCCAAGTAGGTCAGAAGATGGAAACTGTCCGTGCTATAATCTCAGAACAAAGCCACCATAACGGGTGTCATTAGTTTGCCATGCTCATTGTTTTAGTGCTGGTTCCCCCCATAATTTGACCTTTGTGTTCTCCTTGTTTCGGAAATGGCATCTTATCTTCCTTGTCTGGCATCTGCCCATTCATTCAATGTCAACAATCCTCTCCTTTGTTTTGCCAGCCGTCCTTGGCCTTAATCAGACAGAAACAGCTTTTAAGCAAACTGGCCATCTGGCAATTTAGCTCTTCTTCAAACTATTCGTTAAGCAGATGCATGCTAAGCTATTGGCAAATTATTGACAAATGAAAAATAAAGGGGTCATCCTTAGATGAGCACTGAACACCCTTGCAAGACAGTTCAAGAGTGATGCCACATGCCTAGAAAGTAGACAAGAGGCGGTTTGAGGACACAGATAATCTTACAGCCCTGACATACATTTCCAGAAGAGTTATTGCACAATTTCTCACCCCAGAACTAAAAACCTCTGAAACCGAAACAAAAGACAGAGAGAAATGAGTGTGAGATTTTTTTTCATTTATCCTTCATGCCTCCCAATTGTATTTCACTTTTATCTTTTTAACCCCTCTTTTTAAATTGGTCATCACCAATTACATTGTTCTAAACTATTGATCACATGGAAAGCATCTGCAGAAACAATAATAAATTTATAGGGCACAATCCAGAAGAATTTAGCGGCACCTAAGGCTGCAATCCAATTTATCCTAAAATAATGGGAAGTATTTCCAAGTAGATATGGTTAGCATCGGGTTGCAAGAGTCATGTCAATAAGTGATGCCTACATACTTAATAGTCTGCACAACTCTCATGAGCATATTTATTTACATGTGGAGTTAATACACAAGTTTATGATCAGGTTAAGATTGCCTAATTTTATCTGTGGAATGTGCTCAGAGACTGTAGTTTCCTAAGTATTTTTTTTTCTTCAGCATGGAGAAAATACAGCCATAATGAGTTTCCCCTAGAACAGTTGTGAGACTACATCCACAATAGTTGAAGATGAGTAAGGAATATGAGTTAGGTAATTGAAGATAGAATGCACTAGAAAACACACAGGGAGCTTCATGTCTGTGTGAGGATTTGAACCCAGGTCTTCCAACTATGAGTCCAAAACACTGCCCATTGCATTACACTGCCTTTGAAAAGCTAAATATTTGGCTAGACTTGTCCTCAACATAATTCCCTCATAGTATTCATTCAATTATTTGAACCCAATGGAAGTGTGCAATGGAAGAGGGCAAGGGGTCTGGCTCAGTAGGTAGAGTGGCCGCCTCATATGCCGCAGACGCCTCGGTGGGAGAAAGAATTCTGCAGCTGGCACACTGAGTGGGAGGCAGTATTGCCATCAAGCCGATGCGTGGGAGGTGAATGCCAGAGAGAGGCCAGATCGTGAAGGAAACCATCTAGAATGAAGGCGTTCTATGAAAGATTAGAACATTTGTAATATGTAAAAACCGCTTCAGTTTACATAGCCTGCCTATGTAAACCGCTTTGAAGTTGGAGGATAAATCCGATGACTAGAGAAAGATGGTATATACATACTGATATTGTTGTTAGTATGATGATGATGATGATGATGGTGGTGATGATGATGATGATGATGATGTATACATCCACCCCAGTTCAGCTAGGGACCATACATGCCTAGATGTACTTGTCTGGATTCTTAGCAGGTTGAGGAACTGCATGTTTGAACCAGTTTCTCCATGCTTGTTCTTCCCACCTCTACTGCACATGCATAGCCCGTTCAGCAAATCAGTGCAACTATCAATCAGGTGCTTAAGAAAGGGGGTACAGGTTTCTAGATTTTGTTTCCCCCACTGCCCTGCTCAAAAGCTTACTAATATGATTGTCCCTTTTCTAAATGGAATATATGCACCCCAGCCTCAGAAGTTGTATGAGTACATAGTTGGATCACAGTTACAAGTAACCAGTCATAAGATTATGTGCATATGAGAGAGAGAGAGAGAGAGAGAGAGAGAGAGAGAGAGAGAGAGAGAGAGAGAGAGAGAGAGAGAGCATGAAAATCTAATAGCTGGCTCTGAGACAACAGCGCAACTGACAACAGCAGTGAGTGAGACTCACAAGTCAAACGGGAATGTTGCACAGATCAGTGTTGTGCTGCCACTGTGCTATGAAGTGCCACCATAACTTGATGCACAAAGCACAGAGCTCTAATGTGCAAACATACTGTTGAAATGTAAAAGGGAGACTGGTGCCTTAGTAGATCCCAAGAGAATTAGATCATGATTCGAGAGTAACTCTTTTAAAATAACATTCAAAATAAATCAGTCTTCTCGCTTATCCAAATCTTTGCCTATTTGCGTGAGCCAATTTTAGCTACCCAAAGATATCTTCCAGCAACTGTCAAAATTATTTGTTTCTGTTTCATTCTATGCCAGGTAGCTGGTATCAAATTCCACTTAACGCTATTAGGTGGTGTGAGACACCTCATACCCAAGGAGTGGTGCACCCCAGACCTAGTAAGATCCACGCCATGCAGTGTGGGGCAAAACAGGGAGGGGGATGGCGGCGACAGGGGTGGGGAGTTGGGGTGGGGATCGGACTTGGGAGGGAGGCAGGATTGGCAATGCTAGTGCACGCCACATCCTGTTCCTTTCGGGGCCTGTTTTTCCATGACAGGTCACCTCAGACCTGCGTCAATGAATTAGGTCGCGCTAGTCTGAGGAGACCCATTGCCATGGCTGTGACTTTCCCCAGGTCAAGGGGATTAATATCCCCTTAGCTCGGGGAGACCTCCAGCTTGCTGACTTTCTGTGCAGGATACAGTGCAGCCTGTGCTGGCCTCACTTGCACCGTTGGGCAGACAGTTAAGCCTATCTTTTAATGCCAAATGCAAAGAAGTGGCAACAGGATACAGGTATCTTGTTGTCTTGAGTGTTCCTTGAGGCATCTGGTGGGGCCACTGTGAGATACAGGAAACTGGACTAGATGGGCCTTTGGCCTGATCCAGCAAGGCTCTTCTTCTTATGTTTGTTCTTATGCAAAAGGAAGAACATGAAACTACCCTTACTGCTCAGCATTTGTTTATGCAGCTGCAAATGAATTCATTAATACAGGAGGAGCATCAACAATAAAGACAAAGAAAGGAAAACAGAAAGTACTTCCAGCAACCTGTAATTTAATGCTCTGCAATTAAAGTGCAAGTTCATGCCGCTTAATGTAAATGAATAATAGAGGACCTTGGGAAACCCTTTGACTGAGTATGTAAAAATTCATTAGCTTCACAGCTGAAAGAGAAAATTGCAACACAAAACCAGCAGGCCAGAGGACCTCTACTGGCCTTTAAATGAAAATTATACCCAAAAATCCTACAAGCTAGGCTTCAGCAGTACGTGGACCGAGAACTACCGGACGTACAAGCTGGGTTTCGAAGAGGCAGAGGAACTAGAGATCAAATTGCCAACATGCGCTGGATCATGGAGAAAGCACGAGAGTTCCAAAAAAACACCTACTTCTGCTTCATTGACTACGCAAAAGCCTTTGATTGTGTGGATCACAACAAACTGTGGCAAATTCTTAAAGAGATGGGGGTACCAGACCACCTTACCTGTCTCCTGAGAAACCTGTATGTGGGTCAAGAAGCAACAGTTCGGACCGGCCATGGAACAACTGACTGGTTCAAAATTGGGAAGGGAGTGCGGCAAGGCTGTATATTGTCACCCTGCCTATTTAACTTATATGCAGAGTACATTATGAGAAATGCAGGGCTGAATGAATCGCAAGCCGGAATCAAGATTGCCGGGAGAAATATCAACAACCTCAGATATGCAGACGATACCACCCTAATGGCAGAAAGTGAAGAAGAACTAAAGAGCCTCTTGATGAGGGTGAAAGAGGAGAGTGCAAAAGTTGGCTTGAAACTCAACATTAATAAAACTAAGATCATGGCATCTGGTCCCATCAATTCCTGGCAAATAGAAGGGGCAGAAATGGAAGCAGTAACAGATTTTACTTTTCTGGGCTCCAAGATCACTGCAGACGGAGACAGCAGCCATGAAATTAAAAGACGCTTACTCCTTGGAAGGAAAGCTATGGCAAACTTAGACAGCATAATAAAAAGCAGAGATATCACCATGCCAACAAAAGTTCGTATAGTCAGGGCGATGGTGTTCCCAGTAGCAATGTATGGTTGCGAGAGTTGGACCATAAGGAAGGCTGAGCGCCGAAGAATAGATGCTTTTGAACTGTGGTGCTGGAGAAGACTCCTGAGAGTCCCTTGGACTGCTAGGAGATCAAATCAGTCAATTCTAAATGAAATCAAGCCTGACTGTTCCCTGGAAGGACAGGTACTGAGGCTGAAACTCAAATATTTTGGCCACCTAATGCGAAGAGAGGACTCTCTGGAGAAGACTCTGATGCTGGGAAAGATTGAAGGCAAAAGGAGAAGGGGAAGGCCAAGGATGAGATGGTTAGACAGCATCACCGATGCAACGAACATGGAAATGAGCGAACTCAGGAAGATAGTGGAGGACAGGAAGGCCTGGCGGGATATGGTTCATGGGATCACGAAGGGTCGGACACGACTTAACGACTGAACAACAACAAAACAATACACATTTAACCGTGTGATTCAGAGTACGGTGAAGCATCTGAAGCTTACAGGTGATTTTTTTCTTCTTCTGAGTAGGACTCAAACGTTGGACAATTTTTTTGAGGGGGGAAAAAAGGCATAGAACCATTGTAGCTGAAATAATTGATTAGAAATGGACCACGTAGGCGGTAGGTAAGAAGAGAATAGTCCAGTTTATTTTAGTCCAGCTGCTGCACATGAACCATCCCAGTAAGCTGGGAATGGACCCCAAAGCAGAAGTGAGAGCATTTCTTATACCGTACAGAACAAAGAGATCACAAGACAAGACACGTGTCAATCAATCTCCATAAACATGCAACTACGTAGTTCTCCAGTTTAGAGTTCCAGGCTCCAGCTAGTCTGACAACCTGTCCGTTCTCAAAACACGAAGGTGGCAAAGTAAAACTACTAGCACAGCAGTGTCGGGGAGAGAGAGAGAGAGAGAGAGAGGCAGAAGAGAAGGATTGCATTAGCCTTTCTCTTTCTGGTATCCAAGCTGGGGATGCATACTGTGCTGTTCCCTTTCCAAGGTAAAGAAGGAGCCAGCAATGAGGGCCAAAAGGGGCTCATGGAATTTCAACATGGTTGACAAAGATCCTAAGAAGGCATTCTAGCTATGGGCAAATAGCTTAGCCAAAATCCAAAAATTCCGTTTCACCATCTGTAACTAAGGTTGCCAGCTTTAGTTCCTCATAGGGCTCCAGAGCCTTTCAGTAGTGATGGGAAGCTTTTCAATAAACATGTCCTTTCTTGGCATAAAAATCTTCCTTATGTCATTTATTTATCCGTACATCAATAGTGCACTTTTTGATTTAAGTCCTCAAGGTGGGGTACAATATGATGAAAAGCAGTGATGTAGACTTGAGTCTATTGACTCGGATTCAAGTCTCGTCAATGACTTGACTTGGACTTGACTCAGAGATTGTGAAAGACTTGAAAGACTCGACCCGAGACTTGGAGCCTTTTACAACAAGTTGAATTTTATTCAGGTTTAAACCCGTTTTCCCCATTAAATAGATAGGGACTCGCAACTCGCAACCAAAGACTCGGGACTTGGGGGCAAAGACTTGGGACTTGACTTAAGACTTGGAGTCAGAGACTTGATCCACATCCCTGATAAAAAGAGTAATAATTCAAATATTAAACAATTTTTAAAAAATCAAAAATGCAGAATGCTATCAATGTAAGAAAACAACATAAACTTGGAGGGAAGAATTTTAGAGTGCAGCTCCCAATCACCAAGGATGGAAAACACTGTTTACTCTAGAAAGAAAAGTGAAACCAGTTGATCAAAAGGGTCCAGCAAACTTCAGACCAGAGGGAATTTTTGCCTATCATGATGGAGTTAAAAATGCAAGGCCCTCTCAGGAAAAAAACAAAACACAAGTTTCATGCTGGATCAGACCAAGGGCCCATCTAGCCTTGCATTCTCTTTTCAGCAGTGGTAGTTCAGGTAACTTCTGGGAAGTCCACAGGCTCTTTCCAGTTATTTTGCTCCCACCAATTGGTATTCAGAGACATAATGTTGCTGGCTAATTGCCACTGATAGACCTATCTAACAGGAATGTGTCTAATCTCCTTTCAAAGCCATGCACACCAGCAACAAAACTATGAATCTTTAGATTGCTTGACATAAAACCAATTGTCGGAGGGTACATAGATGCTTACTCATTATATCAAAATAGGATAGCCCTTTTTCTGAACATATGCACAGTTTGTTCCACAGAACCTTTTGCCTTAATTACATTCCTCATTATATTTTATTAGATGTCCAACAGGCATGACAAAGAAAGAAGATGGCCCTCTTGACTTCAGAGCCAGTAAGAACGAGTATCCCGAAGATGATGGTGATGATGATGATTTATTTAATAGCACCATCAATTATTGATTTTGCTGAAATTTGTAATTACCGGGTTCTCTATCGGAGTTCGTCCAACTTAAAGTACACTGCTGTATTGTGAGCCAAACACCATTTTCCTGATACGTTCTTCTGCTCAGAATGTTAAATGAAATTCTGCACATTTGTGGTCAGTGCCCTTTGTCAGATGTGCAAGTGCAGAATTTCTCCAGTGTTAACCTCTAAACTCTTGATGAAACTCTCATTGATTTATATGAAACTAAAAGCCAGATGTTCTGTAGGCACATGTGCAGAAATGAAACACTTTCTCTCGATAAAACTCTCCTTGATTGCTGTGAATGGTATTATCATACCATCCAACGAGGCAATGATTTTATTTGTCAGTGTCTTCTCACTTGGAGTCAAACAATTTTCTTCTTTCAAATGTTGTATGTGATTGTCCCCTATCCATAGCGTAACTAGAGGGGAGGCACAGGTGGGGTGAAGGGGGGCACAGGTGGGTCATTGCCCCGCCCCTAGAATGGCTCCCGAACCATTCCGGAGGTGGGACAATGAGTGTCACCCCTCCCCCCCTCTAGCTACGCTACTGCCCCCATCCAGATCTTAAACCTTTTCTTGTTTCTTCATGTTTTTGTTTGGGAGAGGCAGATTGACTGAATTTCCAGGTGGTTAGTGTCTGCCATGGTTAGTGTTACGGAGTGATTCAGAGCAGATGAAACCACAGGGAACAATATGATAATGTGCATGTGTGTGGTATTATTAGCATTGATGCACCAAAATTGTTTGTAGTTGTGTTAGCTCTCATTGGCAGGATAAAATTCTCAAATACCGGTAAACATTACCAACTTGTAGAGATATTTCTTGGAAAATAGGTAAATCTTTTCAGAATACTCATTGAGCAAGCTCATATATTCTGAGCCAATTCATAACAAAGCTAAAGGGCATTTACCTGTCAGTGCACATGGCACTTCACAAAGTAACAGAAGGGGGGGGGGGAGAGGTCCCTGCCCTGATACTGTATGCTTATAAGCTAAATTTCAACAGGTGGGAAGACAACATGAAATTTAGTAAGACAGTCAATGAATGTTGACTTACACGTTTTCAATTGCTATACAGCTTCAATAGATAGTACACATTAAAAAATTTTTGTTGTGGAACAGCCAGGGGATTTGGACACTTGGATTTGATCTGAACACCGCTGTTCTCTATAGTGCAGTTTCACCAGCAGGACCTACTGGGCCTGATATGCTGTTAAGATTCCCATATGTTTCTATGTGAATGAGAAGGAGAACAAGAGAAAAAGGGAGATTCCTGGCCTCATGATAACCCTTCAGATTCTGGATCATGCAGAGCACAGGATCCAGACTTCCAATAAAGCACATACAATACCCCCAGAAGTCTTTAGCCCCCTGCCTGCTCCTTTGTTTGTATTGCTTTGTCAAATCTCTAGAGCAAGGGTGGCCAACCTTCCACCATTAGGGCCTCTGCGTTCTTAAGAGTTGTGTAGCAGACAGAATCTTGGCGGCTGCCATTGCTGATGGTGCTGCTAAAGCAGCTGCACCTGCTGAAATGCCCTCACCTAGACAACCGTTAAAGGGCCAGGAGCATTCATGTTGAAAGGTTGGCCTCCCTGCTCTACAGAGTATATGTATGGAGATAATTTGAAACCACATAACAAAAGCTCAATTAGAATGTACAGTATACCACCAAGTAAGAAAGGCACCACCACATGATCACCAGTGCAGTCAAGGAAGCTATAACAGGCACAAAAAGTCTCCATTCAGAAAATGGAAATCTGAGAAGAACAAAAAGGAACACAAACTCTGGTGAAAGAAATGCAAGCTGACAAGAGATGCAAAAAAGAATATGAGGAGAACATCACTAAACACTTGTTTAAATACAACAAAAGCAACAAAACAAAAACCTTCCAGAGATGGGTTGTACCATTAGATAACAAGGACATACTGTAAAGGGGAAGCTTAAGGAAGATATGGACATTACATACAAAGTCTGAATGAATTTGTTGCATCTGTCTTCACTGCAGAAGATGTAGGGCAGATACCTGTGGCTGAACTGATCTGAGCCTGAAGAACTGAGTCACAGAGGAGTAACAAGGAATGAGATTCTAGAGTGTATTGAAAAAAGAAAGATTAAGAAATCACTGGGTCCAGGTGGCATCCACCCAAGAGTTCTGAAGTAATGCACAGCCCAATCCTATCCCCCACCAGTTTACATCATGCAGCCACACTGCCAGAGCGCATGCTGCATTCTGTAGTGGGAGGAGCGACCTGACATCCCAGGAGAGATAAGTAAAAATATTTGTTACTTACCTCTCCATAGGCCGTCTGCCAGCCAATGAATTTCCTCAGACCTAGTAGGTAGGTCCGGACTGGGAAGGAGGATAGGATCTTGGCATGCACTGCTGCCACGGAGATCTTCCCTTCCTCCTGAACTGCCCCCAGTTTGGGTCACTCTACAACCCGAACTGCCCCCTCTGCCAGCTTATCTGCTCCGGCGCAGCATCTGGGAGCTGCTGCCATTTGAGCTGGTAGTCCTGCTATGTACGACAGGACCGTGCGTTTTGCAACACCATAAGAGGACATACAGCAGCGGATCGCAAGATCCACTGCCGTAGGCCATCCATAGGATTGGGTTATCAGTTGTGAAATTGCTGATCATCTTACAAAAATATGTAGCTTGTTCTTTATATCAGTCTCTGTGTCAGACGACGGGAAAATAGTCAATGTAACACCGATATTTTTTTTAAAAAAAAAAAATCAAGTGGAATCTGGGAAATTACAGGCCATAATTAACCTCTGTTCCAGGTAAACTGGTGGAAAGCAGTGTTAAAGATAAAATTATTAAACAGAAGAATGAACGTTGTTGAAGGAGAACCAGCATTCTTTCTTCAACAGTAAGTCCTTCCTCATCCTTCTAGAGAATGTCAATATACCTGGATAGAGGCAATCCAGTTGACATTGTATTCTACTTGGACTTTCAAACGCCTTTGACAAAGTTCCCCATCAAAGGCTCTTGAGTCAACTTAGCAGTTATGAAATAAGAGGTCAGGTTCTTTTATGGATTGGTAACTTGCTCAATATTAGAACCAATGAAACACTCTTATATAGCAAGGATTTCTTTTTCAATCCTTAAGCATCAACCCAGAATAAGCAAGAACACGTAGGCTGGGGGGTGTGTGTGGGGGGGAGTGTTTTTCTTGTTAGGACAAGGCTATCTTCTTTTTTCTGTCTCCAGTTGTGGCCATCTTTGATGCTTCAGACAGGAGGAGGGATTGTTTTCCTCTAGTGCCCTGGTTCTTTTGATCCTTGAGTACTTTCCATGCCAGCTGCTGTATCCTGCCAGCTGCTGCTACTCCCATGTGTGGAAGATAACAGAGGAGACTCTGGCTTAAAAAAAAAAAAAGATCCCATCACAAACTCCCCAACAATACAGTGTTACACAGAGCAAAATATATTCCTTGCGGATTCCTGCCGCGATCAAGCTTTTGCACAGAAGTCTGATATTTTGATTAGCACACAGCATCTCGACTAGTGCTGTGTGAAGGGAGATGATGGTGTAAAATCAACTGAAACAAACAATAAAATGAATCAGATGACACACTGGGAGAGGAAAGACAAGATGGGAGGTGCATTTGTTAAATGTTTATTGTTCTGGCTCTGCCGGAAGGGGAGATTCTTGACTGTTAAGAGGATTTTGCAGCTTTATGGATACTGGTATGGGAAGCTTCTGCCATTTTGGTGTCTACTGCAAATCACAATTCACATTCAAAGCACATATCCCCACTTCTCAACTATTAAGCGTGTAAATGCACAGAAAGGTTAAAAAATAATGCCAGGGAATTACAGTCAGATTACCAAAAACCCCGAAGATGTTGGCAATAATAGGAGCAAGATTTATTCTTCCAAAAGAGAAATCCTCACAGAGATTTTTTTTCTGTCTCACCTCTAACGCATTTCCAACATTTTGCTCTTTTTCCACATAATTCACTTGGCAAAAAAAGGAGAGAAAAAACAGCCTGTGCAAAGCCTCTGGTTTCCAATAAAGAAATAATTGCAGCAGGAGATGCAGGCAGATTTCTGTCCCTAGTCATGGTTTTGTAATTACCTCCTCAAGCTCTGTCTTCTATTTCTTATGAATTTATTTAGAAAACAGCCTGCTCATCAATAGTTTAGTAACAAACAAAAAGGGGGAAAAAACACCACCATGATGTGTCTTTATATAGAAAACAGCATCTTGCAGAAATTCCCTGTAGGAAGGGAAAAGCTCTTTGGGGGACTTTGAAAAAAAAATTCTTTATACACACGCAAGTTTACATCTTGTTTTGGAAAGAGACTGCAAACATAAAACATATTACAACAGGATTGGAGAGGGAAAATTGTATTTTTAAAATTATTTTACTTTATTTTTGGACTCACAGTGAAGGTGTTTTTCAAGAATGGTTTCCAGGGAGCAACGTCTGTATTAAATAAATACTGATTGTTTTGTTTTTCATTTATAAGTACCACATCGTATTAGAGTTGTATCTATTAATTTTTCCAGCTTTGTTCCAGCTTTGAGGAAGGACTTGGCGTAAGGCATCACGACATTGTCTCATTTCAAAGGCCTGTTGAGGGTGGAAAGGAGTGAATTTCCAGGTGGCTTGACAGGGCTGTTCTGCTTGAACTGTGCTTGCCTCAGTTCATGAGCAAGAACTGATGAAACAGACTGACAGACCAGCTCACAGTTGAGCAGCAAAGTTAGTCATACTTTAGACCAGTGGAACTCTTTCCACATGATTTATCATCTTGGAATTGTTATATCTTTTGGCCTGACCACCTTTTCAGGGCAAACCTATGCATGTCTTAGAGCGCAATCCCGTTTAACTTTAAAACGGTGGAGCGAGTGCTCCACCTTTCTAAAGTGTCGCAAACGTACCATGAAGCACATTTGCAATGACTTTAGAGTAAGGGTGGCCGGCGCAGAGGCCGGCGGTCCTTACTCTGCTGCTGGATCGTCTCTGCGGCAACTGGATACAGGTAAGAGAAGCACCAGTGGGGGCAGTCCGGGTGGCGAGGGAGGCCAGGGGTTGGCCGAGCTGGCCCATGAACACTTTCCCTGCTGCCCCAAATGTATGTCGGCTTGAGAGCCGGCGTAGATTTGAGGAGGTTCAAAGGCCCCAGGCAGCCCTACACCGGGGGAAGGGGACGAAGGGTCCCCTTTCCTAAAATAGTCACCGGGCCGCACCAGAGTGGCTCGGGAACAACTGAAGATCCTGCGTCCAGCCCTATGGGCTGGCCGTGGATCCTTACGCAGGATCGGGCTGTTTATCTGGATAAGGGCTATTTTTCATTTGTTCTTCCTTTTAAGGAATGACAGAAAACAATACAGTGTCTGTAAAACATTCCTTTTAAGGAATGACAGAAAAATAAAGTGTCTCTCATAACAATATTTGATTGTTATGAGAGACACTTTAGGTCAGTCCATTGTTATGATAGTTATGACATTAGAGACACTTTAGGTCAGTCCAAAAGAACCTTCAAAGCAATGTGTCTATTCAGAGGCGTTGCTACGGTGGGGGCGGTACCGTAGGTTGCGCCCCATCCTAGTCCCCCGTTTACAAGCCGGCATGAGGCGGCCCCATCCCCTCACCATCGGAGCCATTCTGTGCGGAGAAGGCAGCGGGCAGGGAGTCTCCTGCCTGTTGCCTTCTCCGCACGGAATGGCTCCGACGGTGGGGGGGGTGGGGCCGCCTCATGCCGGCTTGTAAACGGGGACTAGGACAGGGCGCAACCTACAGTACCGCCTTCACCGCAGCGATGCCTCTGTGTCCGTTTTACCTCAACCTCAAACCTTCTGAATTAACATTCGTTATATTGTATTGCAAACTGTGCACCAGAAATGGAACCAGAAGAATTGCATTGGAGACCAAGCCTGCCAACCAACGTTTTGGTTCCATGCCTGCCATATTCCCATAACTTTATGCAAAGTGTATGTAAATAAAAAATATGTTAATTTTATCCAGTTCTTCAGCTTTTGCTTTAATTCTTGGGCAGCATTCAGTGCTAAATGAGTTGCCCACCTCTAATGGTGCTGACAAGATACTAAGTAAGTAATGAGGCTTGTATTGTTTACTGGAAGCCAGTCTTTAATTTTTAACTGCAAAACTAACATTTTCAGCACTCCTATTAACAGGACATGTTAATGGCAGTGTGAGTCTTGAAACAGTTACATGTGCTTTTTCATTTTAGCATTAATTTGCTAGAGGTCATGAAACACTTGTACTTGGTCGCCATTTGTTTAATGAGACATTTTCATATTAGTGAATGAAGTAGATTGCAGGCAGGATTTTGTTTTCCTTTTATTTCCTTCATTAGGAAGCCTATTATGGCTGTATATGAGGCCGGATGGAAACCATAACATCTTTTTTATATGCTACCTTCTCTTTAATGAAGCCACAGGACAATATCAAATCCGCAGGCGTAGCAAAGTTTTAAGATAATCGTTGATTGCACCGCTTTCATTTTGCGATAATCTGCAATATGCAAATTCACACTCAAACACCCTTCAGTGTGAGTATACCTAAGAACACTAGAAAGATTTTATGGAAATTTTAAATTTGCATGAAGCCCTTTTAATAATGAAGCAGTCCCTCATCTTGAACGTTGCGCAGTTAATTTCCAGTTTGACTTGAAAAAACTTTAAACAACGGTGCCATTTGTTTAAAATAATTTGCAGCAAGAGGGCTATTTCCCTCTCCCTCTAAGGCTATTCAGTGGGTATTATGGCTTTGGAATTAAAGTAAAAATCATACTGATTTCAATCCTCCAAAAAGATATTAAAATCTAATTCCTATCAATATTTATTTCCCCCTCCGTTGTGCTGTAAGTGACTCAAGTTTGAATATGCAAAGAAATGAACAAAAATTCAAAAGTAGTTCATTAAAATGGAACACACTAACATCAGTCCCCTGTGTCATTATGATACTTCATATGCTCATCAGAGAAAATGTTATTTAAAAACTATTAACATACCTTATGTTAAGTGAATTAATGTTGGATGGTGTAGTCCAGCATTCTATCCTGCCTTCCGCTCCTCAAGAGCCTTCTGTTCTTTGACTCTGGAGTAGAACAGGAGAAAAATTTGAAGCAGAATTAAAAGGGACTTGGCACAGGATTTGATATTGTAGAATTTAGTGAGATGACAGATAGTTTGTCACAAAAAGATTATTATTACGATTTTTATTTTATTTATTATTATTGATCTAGTGCTATCTGTGTACATGGTGCTTTACATGCAGTTAAAAGACAGATTGCTGCAACAAGGGGCTTATACGTAGCGTTTCCCAAACTGTGGTCAGGACCACGACCAAATTTCTGGTGGGTCATGAGCAGAGCCTCCAATGAAATCATGGGTGATGAACCATCAGATATCTAATTGCCTCAAGCCCTGAGGCTATTCAAAAATCAGCTACTAATTGCCCTGCAAAGAACTGAGCTCTTGCAGTTTGCATGATAGCTGATAATTGCTCTGCAAGGAGCTGAGCAATTGCAGTTAGCAAGCTTGAGTAAATATAGGGAGATAAGTGAGCATCTTTTTTCTGGTGTTTTTTCCCCCCAAGCCCATCAATTACAGGTAGTGGAGGCAGGTGAAGGCTGGATCACATAACTAAGCCCCTCAAGCCTTGAGGCTATTCGTTAGGGCTGCCTCATTAAAAGAAATGGATCAAGTTTTTTGTAAATAAAGAAATAAAAAAATATTATTTCTTTCTAAATCTCCTTTTAGTTGCTTGTACTGAAGCTTAATGATAGTAGAGAACAGGGACCAAGGCATTGTGCCAAAGACTTTGCAGAAAAGATGAGCTCCAAGATGAGCTAATGGAGACACCGGTCTCCTGATCAATTAAGAAACACCTACTCACACCCTGCCCAAGGTGTGGTACAATATATTAATTATATTATATTATATTATATTATATTATATTATTAACAGTATTTATATACCGTTTTTCAACAAAAAGTTCACAAAGCGGTTTACAGACAAAATCAAATGATTCAATGGCTCCCTGTCCCCAAAGGGCTCACAATCTAAAAAAAGATGCAGAACACCACCAGTAACAGCCACCAGAAATGACAGTGTGCTGGGGTGAAAGGGGGGCAGTTACTCTCCCCCTGCTAAATACAAGAGGAGCATCAATTGAAAATGTGCCTCTTGCCCAGTTAGCAGGGGACAATAGACGGGGACAATAGAAAATGGCCGTGTAATGAATGCCCTGTTTCTCCCCACCCCCCATTTTTCCTTCTTTTTGGACTCTTTTAACTTCCCAGAAGCTCCTGTGCAAGTTCAGCAGTCTAAAAGCACTGGGGACATCAGCAGCCTGCAGCTGCGTTTATCCTTTGTTTGAAACGCCATTATCAGTCACCTGTGTGCTTTTGTCGATTCAATGGTCTTCTCCCTGTCTGGAGCTGCTAACCCTAGTCCTACTGATTGACAGGCATTTACCAACTGGCCAGCCAGACCTGTCTATCTAGGTAAAGGAGTGGGATGGAGAGGCCAGGTTGCTTCTCCTCCTCAGTCAGGTAAATCAAACTTAGTTTGTTTATGTTCAAGCACAGGGATGCTCGTGTGTGTTTCTGCCAGGTCTGCTGTGCTATCCAGTGTTGGTTTACTGAAGCAATACCCACTTACTCGCCAGTTCAGGGGCTGGGATTCTTGGGACAATGTAAGTAGATAACGATAGGGACTGCAATCCTAACTAGATGCATCGTTCTTGAGTAGCATCCCAGCTCAAACTGCTTGGCATTACTATTTACTGTACTTAATTTGCTGAAGCTTTTCTTTGTGTTCATCCAGTCAAGGTCAGGCATTTTCCATCAACCTGCTTGTACTTTTTTCTACCCCCTTTTCCCCATTTGGTTTAATCCCTTTTCTTCTAGAGTTTTAATAAACTAGTTATCTTTTGATTCTTGCTTTCCTTGCCCGTTTTTGTGGGTAAGGCATTGGCTTCTCATGTCTGACCACTTTCAGGTGCCACTGTGGTCTTCATTTTAAATAAAAACTCTTGGGGTTCTGTGTGGTCCTGGGAAGGGGTTTTCCCAGATGACCCCCCCCCCCCCCCGTGCCTGATCTCTGTAGCCTGGGATGGTGGCAGTGGATAGAACTACAAGTTTCTTCCCCATTCAGCAGCAAAAAGGGGATGCTGAGATCAGGAAGGGGTGTGTGCACACTAACCAGTAGGCACTACTCCCCTTGGTCAGCCTGCCTTCTTCCAGTGTCTTCTCTGACAAGCCATCTCCATCAGGGATGGACAGTAGGAAACCCATTGAGAACCATCTCAGAACAAAAGGATGGTCTCTGGGGTGAACACATTCCATAATAGAATCCATGTTTGTCTACTGCAAAAGACCACTATACAAGGTCTGGCCAGAGACACCCCAAATATGCATGTTCTTCTCCCATCTAGTGTGGTGAGTGGGAGTATTCATTGGTGCTGTGTCCAACACCCCCATCCCATTCAGCAACCCAAAAAGCTCAGTGCCATTAGACACTAATGTTTAAAGGTAACCCTTTATCTGTTCCCCTTCTTTTTCCTTCTTCTCCATGCTTTGCCCTCTGAACTGGACAAGTCACAGTGCAGCACCTGCTGATTGCCCATCAAATCCTACTTGCAACCCTTCTCCAAGTGCTCTTGGCTCCTTTGCCTTGCTTCTCTCTCCTAAATCTGGCCATGTTGCTGCCTAGCATCGGCTGGGTTTACCTACTGGACTGGGTTTGCCTACTGCACCCATTGCCTGGGTGACAGGACTTTGGAAGCAGGAAACTCGTAGAAGAATCTGCTTGGGCATGCGTGGCTTGCCACGCTGGGTTTAAAACAAGTCAGGGAAACACTGACAAGGAGACTGACAACTGGACAGAGAGATGAATTGGCTGACAGTTCTCATTCCGCAGGAGAGGAACAGACTTTGTGAACAGCCACAAAGAGGAGAATGAAACAGGTGTGTGTGTGTGTGTGTGTGTGTGTGTGTGTGTGTGTGTGTGTGTGTGTGTGTGTGTGTGTGTGAGAGAGAGAGAGAGAGAGAGAGAGAGAGCCCGCAAAGGTGAAGCACGTGTGAGGACAAGAAGAGAGGTGGCCTCAGGCTACCATATCCTTATCCAGTGGCAGATAGAAATGTTACACTGATTATCTTATCTCCCTTGTGATGTCCAAGGTGTTGCTCAGCTAGGCAGTCAAAGTTGTGTAGTGGTTAGAGTGCTAGACTATGACTGGAGAGACCCAGATTCCAATCTCCTCTCAGCCGTGAAGCTCACTGGATAACTCTCTCAGTCTGGCCTACCTTACAGGCATGCATGACCAGCTCAAGACCTCGTGATGCCTTGAGAGAGAGTGCTAAATATTGCCCCCTTACCTGGTGATGTGCCAGCTTCTGCCCCTCTGACACTCTAGCCTCTTCTCTCCTCCATGCTTCTGCTCTGTCCCCCTCCTTCCTTTCCAATTCAGGAAGTGGATGGAGGAGGATCGGTGGAGGCAAGCAGGAGGATGGAGATGGGCACCCACACCAGTCTGCCTGAGGCACCCGCTTCTGTTGTCCTCATGCATGAGCAGGCTTTTACATGGTTATTGTGAGGATGAAAATGAAAGGAGAAGGTTGCATGTCGTCTTGAGCTCCTTTTAGGAAAGGTAGGAGAGAAATGGAACTACTACCTCCTTGAGCTGCTTCATCTTGCCTTTTCATTTTTTTTTTCGGGGGGGGGGGATGCCCACACAGCTATGACCCAATGCCTTTCTTCATGACTTTACCTTGATTGTGTGTCAAGCCAGCATCACCTTGATGTGTCCTATGCTACTCCACAGGCCTCAGCTCTCCTAGAACTTCAACACTGGGTAACTGCTAGTCCTGGCAGAAGATGTGTCTTGGAAGCAGGTGATACATGTTATGCTAGGGCTGTATGAGCCAGTGTGAAGAAGACCTGTTTCCCTACCATTTGCACATCATTGGGAGCCGAGCCTGTTGTTAGCCTGAAGCCATTCTTCAGGAGATTGTGCTTGATTTCCACACTGTTGCCATGAACAGAAAAGAATCCGCCAGAAATGACTTGTATTTGAAACAAAGAAGACAGCTGGTGGACAAACAGGTCAATTTTTCTCATTAAGGTGCAGGAAAAACAGGCTGCTGCATCCTGCCTGCCCTTGTCACCTATTGCAGGGAAGGCAAAACAGTCTTATCAGGTAAGGTCACTCTGCATGGCAGTATGCAATTTCTGCCTCTCCTCTTCATTAAACTACAGGGGTAACTAGAAAGAATCCAGTGACTCTTCATCGCTGCTACAGCAGGCGCTATCAAAGAAGACTGTCAAGGGCTCATTGGAAATTCCATGCGAGTCAGAAAACAATCAGTGTATGCTTGTGGCTCTCGCTCACCCTCTTGCTCAGGTTTCCCTTATTTTCTGATCACTGTTACTGTGAAATATTTAGTCTTTTTTTTTCTTTTTTTGCAATTGCAGGTCTGTGGTTATCCTTTTTCAGGAAGAAAAATGGTCATGGAAGATAATTTGATTTTAGAAACTTCTTCCTGTTCAAGAAAACATCCTTATTTGATCCTGTGGCTAAATGTAATGCCAATTGTAAGGCCAACCAGGTTCCCCACCTCCATTCCCCACCTCTGCCAAGCCAGCACATCCTTACAGGCTAAATCTCTTGCAATAAAGGAGGGAAGGGGAAGGAGATGCCAAGGGAGAAGAACTTGGTGAACCAGACAGTGGCATCGCTGGAGGTGGGGTGGAACGCTATGTTCCACACCACGCTGACCTCCGTTACTCGCCGGCACAAGGCGGCCCCCAGCCCCTCGCCTTCGGAGCCATTCAGTGTGGCGAAGGCAACATGCAGGGAGTCTCCTGTGTGTTGCCTTTGCTCCACTGAATGGCTCCGACGACGAGGGGGCAGGGCGCCTCATGCCAGAGAGTAAACGGAGGGTCAGAGCAGGGCGGAACTTAGTGTTCCACCCCACCTCCAGCGACGCCACTGGTCAACTAGAGATGGATATTGGACACAGGCTTCATTATTGCCTACCATTGCTTTGCTGAGGATTCCAGGTAAACATGTGTAGGACTGGGCAGGACATGTGTTGCAATTTGCAGGGGGAACCAGAGACAGAAGGCTAGAGATGCTTCCATTACACCTGCATGTTGTAATGGGTAAAGCAGCTGAGGCTCTTTGCCACGTCCTATGAGACCCCTCTCATGGGCCCTGGCAAAGAGCCTCAGCTGCTTCACCCATTACAACATGCAGGTGTAATGGAAGCATCTCTAGTAATTTGATAAGTAAGGGGGTAATTTGTACATGGGCCCAGGGTCCAAAAGGAGGCCTTGGGAGGCAAAGGAGGGGCTGCTGTGGGAATTTTCCTATCTGCAGGAGATGCACACTCACTCTCTGTAGCAAACAAAATGGATCCCTGCTGCAGGGAGCCCTTGCTGGCTCCAATGACGATGACCTGGTCCTGCTTTCCAAGTCCCACAAGGCAAAGTGGTGCAGCACTACTAGGAGGGGCCTGCATGCTGTGAGGGACGGACATGAGCTCTGTGCCTGCGGCTGCTGGGGTTTCTGGCATTTTGGTGGCAAGACGGGTTCTATATTCAGTCATATTCAGTGAGAGGAAGAAATCTCTATGCAAACGGAGATGCAGGATTACATCAAGTTGCAGATGAGCAGAGGTTTCTTCTTCAAGTCCATAGCTGGTTTTGGAAAACCACTTCTGTTCCCTTCCCTTCAGGAATTATTCTGTGTAAAAGCTGAAGGGGGGAAGTAAGGAAGGCTTTCTACTAAGTCAGGTGGGCTTCAGTCTCACCTCAGCAGCAGCATTGCCTGAGAGCTAAGAAGTCCATTAAGACAGGAAGCAGATGAACAATCGTAGCACGAGGGAAGAAATGATGCCAATAGGCTCCCTTGGTCTTTTCGCAGCAGCGATAAGGGAAAGGATGCGCTACGGGGCTGAAGCCTCCTCCACTTCATCTCTCCAGCTCAGTCTGTCTACCAAAGAAGTTAAGGCTGCCATGCTGTACACCACGTTCCTGGCAGTAAGCTCCATTAGACACAGTGGACTTCCTTCAGAGTCAAACCGCGTAGGATTGTACTGCACTCCAGTCAATACTCGAACTCAGATGTGAGCTCAAATTGACCAAGAAACAATGCTGGGTGCTCTCCTCACAAAGCTTCACCAATTCTCATAAGCAATGTTATCACATGGCTCTCTTTAATTAGTACAAGAAACACACAGGAAATATCAGTGTACTATTAATGGCATAGATTTTTGCTGACCACTCTAAGGGGTGCCTGAGGCACAAACACCACATCGTTAATGGCAGCCCTAACAGTTTGTTTTCTTAATAATGTGGCATGCTCTGTGCTGCTCTACCATTCATGAAGGTTTTCTCAGCAATTTAAAAGTCTCTGCTGAGAATGTATGTACTGGTGGGGAAAAAGAGCAATCAGAAAGCAGACAATTTATCATTGTATTAAGAGAAACCCCAAGTGACTTTCTAGCCCTTCCAAAATGCTTTTTAATCAATTATTCAGAGTGGTTAAATGCAAAACAGCCACCCAAAAAAAATAGGACCCTGTCTTTGAAGTGGCTACAGTCAACTATGTAGCTGTGATGAGATTCGATTCAGTGCATTGCATACATTCAGTGTCCTTCACAAATATTAACGGAGTTATTCTTTCAACAGCCTTGCAAGGTAGGCCAGTATTATATTGAGGCTCTGGGCTGAGAATGAGACCATAATATTTTGCCTAAGGCCAACTGCTTAGCAGAGGTGAACATTGTATTGCTAGGGAAGGGAAGAGCTATAGGTTAGTAGCAACGAACATGAAAATGAGCAAACTCAGGAAGATAGTGGAGGACAGGAAGGCCTGGCGGGATATGGTTCATGGGATCACGAAGGGTCGGACACGACTTAACGACTGAACAACAACAAGCAGAATAGAGCACATGCTTTGCATGCAGAAGGACCCAGGTTAGATCCCTGGCATCACTAGGTAGAACTGAAAACACACACACACACACACACACACACACACACACACACACACACACACACACACAACCCTGGACAGCCACCACCAGTCAGCTTAGACAATACTGAGTTAGATGAACCAAGTGTCTGACTCAGCAGAAGCCAGCTTCCTTTTTCCTATACCAAGTCAGACAGACCACTAGTCCATCTAGGTCAGTATGGCAAACTACCAATCTCTGTCATCACCCACAATCTACAACAGGAGGGTAACCCTGACTTTCCTTACAGAACTATCTATGTATTCATTCATTCAATTCCCCCCCCCCCACTTTTCTCCTGAAGGCACTCAAAGCAGCTCAGAACGATATTAAAATACAATTAAAATCAAATTATAAAATGAAAAATAAATATGAAAAACATAAACATTAAAACAATAAGCCATTATTAATGACTCATTAAAGACAGCCAGCAGAAGAGACATAACATATCATAGTCGGTAACATAATAAAAGCACCAATAAAACCTGCAGGTGCCAGGCACTGAGGCTAAAATCAGGCTTGATGGAAAAGGGATTTTAGACCTCACCAGAAGGCTTCAGAGGCAATTCCATAATATAGGTGCCGCAGCTGAGAAGGCCCTGTTTAGCACCATCACCCTTCTTACCTCTGTAAGTGATGGCAACTCTAAGAGGGCCCTCTCTGATGACCAGAGAAGACAAGCTGGATTAGAATGGAAAAGTCAGTCTCTCATATACTCTGGCCCCAAACTGTAGAGGGCTTTAAAGTAAAAAAAAAACAAAAAAAAACAGCACCATGAATTGGGCCCAGAAGTGAACCAGCAGCAGTCTGACAGAGTTAAACCGCCGACCTCCAGCAACCACCCATGCAGCTGCATTCTGCGCTAACTGTAGCTACTAAACAATCTTCAAGGGCAGCCCCACATAGGGCGCATTACAATAGTCTAATCTTGACGTCACCATGGTATGGACCACTGTGGCTAGATCTGAATGGTGTAGATAGGGCCACAGCTGGTGCACCAGCTGAAGCTGGGCAAAGGCCCCCGCTGGCCACAGCCATTACCAGTAGCATCTGTGAGTTCTGAGCTGCAAAGCCCACAGGTCCAACTGCCACATGCTCGTGCCCCTTCCTCATCCCCTGGGTAACTTGACCTGTGCAAACACCAGCAGCAGAAACTGTCGACTCCGTTCCTGGTACTGCAAATGAGTTGTGTTCCCCATGGATGTCTGTTGCCAGTTCTCCACCGCACAGAGAAGGTTCAGCAGGACCCTAGGCTGAGGTTCAGAAATTGCCCTGCTCCTACTGTTCTGTATTAGCTAAGCGGAACCAACATACAAGTAGAGCTTGAGATCCAGCTTCCTCTGCTTGGTGGTGGTTCCAACAACCTCTCACTCCCTCTTCCAGCTACAGCAGTTCATAGATAGGGATGGGGAAATGGGGGCGCGAATTGAGTTAGGTTCTGCTCAACTACATGCCACAAAGGGGCCATTCTGACACTGCTTGTTCGCTTGGCTTCTCCCTTCTTCTGTAGCCACACATGGCACCTCATATGCTATGCGCTACAGTTGCTCATGCAGGGGCGGGCAGGCATGCACATCTCCAAGGCAGGCAGCCATTGCCTCACTTTTTGCACCTCCCCAAAGACAGCTTGCTTTTTTTTTTTTTGCTTTGCTTTTTTACCACAAAACCCAGCCTGGATGGTACCCAAAGGGAACCAGATCCAAAGGTAAATTGAATTTTAATTAAAAACCCAGCCCTTCTGAGCATTTAGCAACCCTAGAGATGGGAGAGAAAGAACAAAACATGGAGAGAGAAAAGTTAGAAGGAAAGAGGGATGGACAAAGCATAGAGTTAGCAAAAGTAGAGGGTAGGAGAAAAGGGAAGTTGAAAGGGGAACTTATAAAGCACAAGAGAGAAGAAGCTGTACATTTGAAGTAGACTTGTAGCTGGCAGCAAGGGAACTTTGAACAATGGGTGACTGTGGGCCTGGGGTAGAGAGGGAAAGGAAGGCACGGTTTACCATTTCTGCCCATAGGTGCATATACGCAACAGGAGTTAAATGTGTACACCTGTGGGCTCGGAGGAAATGGGTTTTAAGAGACAAGTAGAAAGGTTTGGCTGAATTTCATATACAGTACTGATTCCAATTAACCAGCTACATTTTTGTCAACTCTTGTAGTTATGATTTCAGCGACTGAAGCCATATGTTGTAGAGCTTTTGCCTCCTTTGCTGGCTCACAGTGTGCTTGTGATTTCCTTCTCTAGCATTCCACCTACAACTTGGCCTTAAAAATCAGAGTGGGATTTTATATGGAGGAGGAGGAGACCAAAAGTGGTGCTTCATTGCTTGAAAAGCACTTTGAAGTCCTTGGGTGTAGAGTTGTGTGTTTGACTAACCGATTCCTGTTGATCTCAATGGCTCTAAAGAGAGCATCAACTTTATCCCCTCTTCTCCCTCCGTGGATCCTCAGCTACTATAAATCAGTGAACCATCACAAAGGCTAATGGACTTTGCTGAATGACACCTGCTGGAGGACTACAGCTAGCAGGGCATGATCTCCAAGGAGTTTTCATCCTTCGCTTTTCATCCCACAGTACTCTGGGGCGGCTTCTACATTACACTGTTTAGCACACATTCGGCTCCTAGCTGGACGGAGATGATACAAACATAAAATATTTCTCTCTTTTTCTTATATTGCCACACATCACCCCAGCTCTTCAGAGACTTTGCAAGCAACACAGAACTTCTGCTTTAAAAAAAGAATGGTCCACAGAAACCACCCCAAAGATTTGCCACAGTAATTTTTTTCCCCTTTGAGTCAAAATCTTGTGAACCTGACCTAAACTGTTAACAAGTGAGAAGAGAAAAAATGCTGAGTTGTTAAAGGCTACCTAGAGAACATTGCCCTCTTCCCCTTTTTGAGCAGAAAGGGGAAAGAGGGCAAGGGCATTGTACACTATACATGGTGATGAAATTTAATCTGTACTCAGCTTAAGACCAATCGCTCATTTTTTTTTCACCCCCTGGTTCTCTTGTGTTTAAGCAAATGCTCCTCCCTATATTTAATGCTAAGATACTACAGTTTTGTGCACATCTAAGAGCAGGTGCACATGGTCACACCAGCAACTCATGTAAACCAGTATAAGGTTGAAGGAGATGTGACAAATGTGTCATCACATTTCTGTCTATTGCTTAAAAAAGAATAGCAGCCATGGACAGGGGTGATGTTGCCCTGGACCGTAGCATGGTTGGTTGGTTGGTTGGTTGGTGTGTGTGTGTGTGTGTGTGTGTGTGTGTGTGTGTGTGTGTGTGTGTGTGTGAGAGAGAGAGAGAGAGAGAGAGCTCTTTCTGCCACACTATCCCCCCATGCCCCAAATTTACTGTTTTCCCCAGGAGAGATGCTGCTATTTGTGCCTGATATATGCTTTTTCTAGTCACTTGAGGGGACAATTTTCATCAGGAAATTGGCACATGAGGAAACCTTCTACCACAGTGCAGATTAAGGCCCTTCTCTCTGCCATGCATACAAGCATGCGCACACACTCAAACCCACCAACTGCAGATAACACTTCATCAGATCTACAGTACTGAAGTCATGGTAGACAACAGTTCATGAACATTTATGTTGTGATCCATTTGTTGGTCTTTAAGATGTCACAAGACTGTATTGTTTTTGTAAGGAAACTGGGTTCTCTACAGAACATCTTTATTTAAGAGATGATAATCTACATAACATCACACTGTCTGTGTGGCCCCATCTAAGGCTGATTCACACTAGCCTATTCCCGGCGCGCATGCCGCCTGTCCCTGCGTCTGCGCTTGTATGCGGTTCTCTGAACGTTTGGAACTGGGGGCTGCTTGCCGCCTGTTGTCCCTCCTTCTGTCCCGCCTTCTTGAAGAAAACGCAGCTGTGATTTGGTGAACAGAAGTGCGCTCCGATTGGCCAAAAAGCGACCCTTCTTTGTAAGACAATTGGGGCTTGACTGGAACTTCAAAGCAGATTGCTTAGAATTACAACCATATTTATTCATTTATTGCAATTTCTAAAATAGTTACGCGCCCTAGCCTTTCCCTAACCGCGAGAACAAACTGTAAATCGCTCTCCCAGCTGGAGTTTGAACTTTTTTCTTTGCCTCCCACTCGCAAACCTTGAAGTAGACCTTGTAAGAAACCCCCATGCCGATTGGAGGTGGCTATGATTGGCATGCCGCCACTCTCCTCCCCCTCCCATCCGATTGGTGGGCTGCCGTAGCACCGCGAGCATAAACGCAAGCTTAAACGCAAGCGCATCAAAAAGATAAGGGGAAACCATCTCTCCTGGCTGCAACACAAGCTGAGACGCAAGCATGAAAAACGCTCGGAAAGACCCAACACAGAGCCACAACGAGCCGGGAAAAGGCTAGTGTGAATCAGCCTTTAGTTTTGGTCCAATCAGTTTTGTGCTTTGATACTCCTGCTGTAATTTCCTCTTGGGACTTCATCCCCCTATGCAACTATCCTTAGTATAGTATTATTTAGCACTCTGGCTCTCATGGGATTTAACCCTAGTTCAGGTTAAGTGGAAGCTTACTGTATTCATTTCATTGTCCAGCAAAGCAGTCCTGCTATGACTTAGGGCAGTGGTTCCCAAAGTGGGAGGCGCAGCTCCCAAGGAAGTCACGGAAACCAGCCAGGGAAGCCGCGGAGTGCCATGGAATCCTCTCAGAAAACAGTGCAATGCCAATTGGCAGGCATCAGCATAATGTAATGTGAAGCCAATGGTTACTAATGGTCAAGGGAGCCGCAGGTCGAAAATGTTTGGGAAACACTGACTTAGGGGATAATTGAAGATGGATTAGGAAACAGATTGATGCTACATTTTGCTTTGACTTAAGTTTCAGATTTATTGGGACAGATATATTGGGACTGTCCCTTTATATAAGGGTGTGTGTACACACTGTGTATATATATAAAATGGAACTTCTGAGTGGAAAGGGAATTCCCTAGGATTTGCCTGAAAGACTGATAGTTTAGTGAGAAGTTCTTAGGTGAGCAAAAACAATTTGCAAGGATAAATAACATTTCTATAAGAGTCTAAGAGCCACATCACTTTGAGAATACAATAAGGGCTCAATCCTAACTAAACCCTCCTACCGATGCAGCCATGCCATGTTTTTATAAACAATCCCCCGGGTGCCAGGGACCCAAGCTATGCCACTGCATAAGGGGGAGGTAACGGGAGAAAGAACAGGGTTAGGATCCTGGCAAACACTGGTACCTCAAGGATCCACTCCTCCCTCCCGTTCTGCCTGCCGCCCACCCCCCTCCACCCAGACAGTGCCTCCTCCCTGTCCGCCCACCACTCACCCACCTCTCACCCACCACCACCCACCACCACATCAGCTGCTTATCTGTGCTCCTGTGGGTAGCTGGCTGTAGCAGTGGGCTGGCAACCCCACTGTCATTTGCAGCGTTGGTTCCAAAATGTTGACAGCGGTGCACAAAGTGCACCTCCATATAGCCATTTACAACATCAGAACCTCTGTTCTTCAGTCATAAAGCTTTAGTTAGGATTGGGCTGTAAATCAACAACACTAGTCCATTGATAAAATCTTCATAGGAAAGTTATTATTATTAAGAATATTTGTATACTTCTTTTCAACAAGAGTAGTTCACAAAGCTGTGTACATAGCAAAATAAATCAAATGGTTCCCTGTCCCCAAAGGTCTCACAATTAAAACAAAATACAGAAGAGACGCCAACAACAGCCACTGGATAAGTCGCCACGCTGGAGTCAAGAGGGACAGTTGCTCTCCCCTGGCTAAATATAAGAGGGCACCACTTTAAAAGGGGCCTCTTTGCCTAGTTAGCAGGGGTTTCAAGGAATGGCCATGATAAATTAAACAGGTAGTAGTTATATTAAAGAAAACACTCTTCACTTTTGAAACTAAATCTGCAATAAACTTTCATCCATTTGTAGTTGTAACAGCAGCAAACACCTGGTGGCAGCTTATGAGGCAGTGGGTCAAGGGGGGGGGGCTTTTTGTATGCATACCTGAGCGCCACTGCATGCGGGCAGGGCCTGACACCCTTACCAGATGCAGCAGTGGAAGCATGGGCACGATAAGCTCAGCATGTTCAGGCACATTGCTGCTGAATGCAAGCAACATCTACTGCAGGTAGAGGCCATGATTGGTTGTGAACCACACTGTGCATTATGGGTAGGCTTACCAGATCTCCAACCGGGACAGAGTGACCTTTAGGAGAAGGAATATGGGCAGGTGTAGCTTGTTATGTCCTAGAGCACAATCCTAGGCATGTCAGAAGCAAGCCCCATTGAACACAATGGGGCTTGCTTCTGAGTAGACATGCCTAGGATTGTGCTATAAGGTTTAACAAGCTACACCTGTCCACATTCCTTTTCCTAAAGGTCTAGCACTCTGTCCCGGTTGGAGATCTGGTAAGCCTAATTATGGGCCACTCAGCAGCCACATTGCTTAGTAGGTTTCCATCCCATGCCTTGGTGCCTGAAGCAGTTTCTGATAGCCTCCAGCAAACTACTTCACTGCTGACTCTTCTGATAAAAACCATTCAGGACCACCCAATGGATTTCTGATTTGCTGACCACAGTCCTCCTCATTTGCATCTCATAGTTCAAGAAGATTCTCCACCACAAATTAATGACATGGCAAATTTACTTTGTGGCAGTTTGTCATTCTTCTAAGGAAGACATTGAATGATATCTCCCTTCATATAGTTGCAAAAACATTATTTTCAGTTGTCTAGTCTTTCACTCTTGTGAAACTCACATACAAATAAATCCCTGTTTTCAACACATTGAGCATCTGCTGTGTTTAATTGGAAGATACTTGCTGTGAATTTCTTAATGAATCACCAAGGATAGACCTACTCTGTATTAATTTAACCCTAGTGTCTTTGAAATCTTAACTATTAATCACCACTTTATCACGAGACAATATTTCATGGATCACCTATGTGAAGGGGAAAAACCCTCCAGTACAGTACTCTTGTTTTAAACCTGCTGCATGTTATCCTAATCAGGCACTCGGTGACCCAAGTATTGCATGAATGGCTCATTCATACACCTGTTCCTGATTCTAAGCCTTTGCACAAGGGTTCACAGAGAAGTTGGAAGGAACTAAAAGGTTTTATAGTCTGATGTACTAAGAGGCAGGCCCATTCATCTAGTGAGCAACTGCATGGCTCAGATTAGCACGCCACAAGCAGGAACCTGGTAGCCTGCTAATAAGTACTTGCAGAGTTCATCCTTGCTCCAAAGTCAGGCAAGCAAGATAAACAAGCACACATGCTACAGCAGAAGGCAGAAACAGCCAGCATCTGCATCCCTGGCCAATCTGACCTGGTAGAAAAATTTCACAGCCAAAATATGGCCATCCGTCAGAGACTGAGTACAAGCAAAATGTGCACTGGTCAAAAACAAACATACACCACACCTCTGCTTAAAAAAAAAAAAGCTCATCCAAACATAGACATACAGTACATTGCTTCATATATTTAATCAGCTGGCAGCTGAATATGTGAGCAGCTTTCACAAAACTTTAGTAATGGCACTGAATGCTAGGAAGGAGGTTTTTGGAATATATGTTTACGCATTTCCTCACACCCCCTCACCTCAAGGCCATTTTGATTCCAGCTTCTCTGAAGCTCAGGTCTGGTTTAGAATGGACTCAGTACTGCACCATTCACCTCCAGCTTTTCCTGCTGCCATTTCTTTCCTTTCCCCAAGCTGACAGTGCAATCCTAGGCATGTCTACTCAGAAGTAAGGTCAACTGAGTTCAAGGCAGCTTACTCTCAGGAAAGTGTGTATAGGACTGCAGGCTTAGTCTGGTGAGGGACGACTGGCAGCAGGGACAGCTGATGACAGAGAGGCCTCATTCTTGAAACCTTGACACTTCTGCAGGAGTTGCTATTAATGCTCGGATATATGAGTATATTTTCCATCCTCCCCAGCATGTGTTAACAGATGTTGCCATGGGATATCTTGATTTTAAGAATAAGGCCTCACCACCACTGGTCCAGGTCCTTTTCCCCTCCTTCACTAGGGTAAATTTGGCAAAAGTGGAAGTAAGGGATGGCAGCTGGGAACTCCTTCATATGTCTTGCAAGCTGTGTTTAACCTTAAATTGATTAATTTGGGCTTTTTTTTGAATTGAACTTAGGTGAGTTCACCCAATATCAAAATGTATTGTGTTTGAAGTGAGGTCTGCCTGTATTCTGTAACTTTTTAATCTGTGGTAGTTCAGCTGCACGATAGCTCTGGCTCAGACATAAATTGCACATAGCACTTGATGCTCAGCAGTCATGGAGCAGTAAGACACACACGTGCGTGAATTCATCTGAATCTTTCCAGTCACAGTGGAAACTGGATGGAGTACAACTCCACACTAGCTTATGTCCTATTTGTTGTAGTGGCAATAATTCATTCCCCATAGGAACTGCATGTGGGTATCCCCAACTAATAGGTGTACAGTACCACCGACACCCACAGACCACAGAAAGAAAAAGAACAACCCTGCAGGGAAAAAAAGAGAGCTTTGTAATCCTTTGTCTGGAAATTACAGCCCAGGCTGTGGTATATACCTTTAAGAAATCTCATGGGGGGGGGGGATGAATGGAGCTCTACAGTGGAGATAGTCATAGCCATTTCTAGCTAGATTGCCAGCGTATAAAAGTGTCTTATATTTCGGTCTAAATGAGGAAAGATTCCAGACGTTGAAAGGCACATATGAGTAATAAATCCCTATAGTAGTGCCTTAGTAGAATAAAAGAAAAGGGAAAAAAAATACTTGAGCTCTTTTGAATGATGCTTCTTCCAATAAAGCTCTGTCTTTAAAAGGCTGCTCTGGAGCGGAGAGACTAAGCTTTTGGCACATTATAATGAGATGAGATGGCAATAAGGATGTGAACAGCATTGCTTCAGAGTATAGAGTGGATGAGAGACAGCCATATCCAACTGCTTAAGAGAGGGCGGCTGTGCAGCGCTCCCTTCCCCCACTCCGCTCGCCCGCGCTGCCTCTCAGGCGCGGGCGGGGGCTTCCTCGAGAACGAAGGAGTCACCAGAACTGATGTGGAAGGGAAAAGTGCCTGACAAGTGAACCGTCTCTCTGTCCCTGTCTCTAAGAATAGCATAATCCCATCTTTTCATAATACACTGACATTGCCCAGAACTTCAACGCCATGATGAAGCGGGGGAGGGGGGGGCGGGAGAGACAGATTGGGACAGCGCTCCCTCCCAATTGGCTTTCTTCAGGTCCAGCTCCCAAATTGGAGCTGGCTTGGCAGGCGTTAAAGGCAAATCACCGGCACGACCAGCACCACTTTGTGCTCCTGAAATGTAAAGGCTTTTCAAAACAGCAACGTGAACCTGCCGGGCTCTCCCGCCCTGCTCCATCCGCCTCCCTTTTAGCTCAAATAGGAGGGCAGGATTAGGCTAGCCAGAAGGAGCATGACGTGATTTAGTTCTGTTTGATGATTCTGCCTTGGTAAATGTCAGAAGCAGGGAACGGAGTATTAATAATCATTTGCATCCAGCGTTGTAAAGCCCGCTCTCCAAAAAGAGCATACCAGAGTGCAAACTGAAAGAGCTGAAGGTAACTCCAAGGAAATAATGCATTTATGAAATAAAACGCACGCACACGCACGCACACACACACTGTACTCACAAACATACACACATATAACATTATGACTTAACGTATAAGCCTTCTCCATAGATATTGACAATTTGCAGAGGGGGGCATTAAATAAAAAACACTGGTATCTATTCAAAAGGCAGAGAGCGGCAGTTTGCATGAGCAGCGATTCCATGTTAATCACTTTGTATTTACTGCAGCTCGAGAAAGGCGCATTTGTTATGCAGACAGTGTTCATTGTCGTAGCTTGATCATTAATGCAGCGCTGCCAGCAACAAAATGAATTAGCGCTCTGAATACTAAAACCAGCTCCTGAACTAAAGTGTGGCACAATGACACAAGTTGCAGGATTAAACTGTACCACTGGGCCAGGGAGAGGGTCTGTTTCTGACTTTGGCTAGCTATCATCTGTTTTTTGAGGCTCCTCTTAAGCGTAGGGATGATCTCCAGAACGGTGGAAATCTGGAAGACAAAACAAGCGAGATCATTCAATGTTCCCATGGGAGTTAGCATTCTTCCCAGAACCCAAGAGAGAGCGCTATTGTTTCCCATGCCTGACCACATCCATTTTTTAATCAACAATTTATCATCTCCCCTTGTAGCTGGATGCTTTGAATTTCTGCAATTCCAAGCATTCTGTCGATCTGTGGCAGCACTGTGGAAAGGGCATGAATACAAAACACTGAGGAATCAAAGCCCTGCTGTGTCCATGAAGAGATGTCAGAGACATGTGCAAAGGCAGGGTAACAAAGAGAATGCCACCTGTCACTCGGAGCACTTTCCGACTGCTATGGATGTCACTGTGTCATAAGAGTATTAGCACTCCTTGCCGAATGCTAGGCAGCTACTGCTGGCTTGAGCCTCTCGCCGTACAAACCAGTGAACTTTTGTTGAACTAAAAATAAAGAAGTAAGGGATTAGGCCAAGCCTGAAATTCCTTGGCTGCTTACCCTCTAGTTTTCTACTTACATTTTTAACCGGGGGGGGGGGGACGCGCTCCGGATTTCATTTACGCTTGAACTGGTGAAATCATGCATTGCCAAAAGTGTCAGATGATTCTGAAGGTTTCTACACTAATTAAGGGTGAGCTGTACAGATACTTCAACCAGTTCTTTTCTGACATGTTACCACCAAGCTACAGTCAAGGAAAAGTGAAAGGGTTGCATGATATGAAATGGAAGAAGCCACACATTTGACCTTGGATACACATTGTAGCGGAATTTTTTAAGCACATGAGAATTAATAGGACCAGGAAGACTGGTGAACAAGGAAAAAGTATGGGTTTATTGTTACGCAGCGCAGTGGACAGCACCCCAGGAAGGGGCACTGACCCTTTGCTACATGTGAACACAGTTTTTATACATTTCCAAGCAGAACATCACATGGTTGCTGAGAATGTGCATAGTCAAGGAGTGGAGGGATACAGGTTTCTACAAGACAATAGGAACAATAGTGGGCTGAACTAGTCAGAGGACTCTTGATGGTCCTTGATGGTCCGATCATTGAATCCAGGGGGCAGAGGCGAAACAAGGGTGGAGCGAAGGCAAGTAGTTCTGCAAGACTCTGTTACACTGGAGTCAGTGGCCCCTCCCCCTTGCTGTTGGAGCCATTCCAGCAGCAACAGGGGAGTGTCCTGTGTGTTGCCTTTGCTGCCAGAATGGCTCCAACAGCAAGGGGGAGGGGCCGCTGACTCCAGTGTAACAGAGTCTTGCAGAACTACTTGCCTTCGCTCCACCCTTGTTTCGCCTCTGCCAGGGGGACTTAATTGAGTTAGCTCTGGGAGTCTCCTAGCTGCCAGGGCAGGGAGCCTTAATTGAGTTAGGCAAATGGAGCCCCCACCCCACCCTCTGGAGGAAGCTGAATGTGTGTGGGTGAATTCCCAGAGAGGGGGAAATGTGAAGTTGCAAACCAGAGATTTGTTCTGTGACTTGGGGAGGCAGATATGAATAAAAACCAGGAAAATATTTTTCTGCATCAACATATATACTGTATTCTGGTTTTCCTTGTGAAAATCAGAGCAGCTTCTAAGATCTAAGCAACAGACCCATCATCATGGCACTGTAGCATCACTTGCCATGACTGGCTAGGATACGTTGATGTGGAAAGGAGCCACCCCTTTTGTCCACATGGATATAAACTGAGCAGCATGACACCTAATCACAATGTAGCAGGCAGCCAGGCCTTTTGCTGCTGCTGGACCTTAGACTGGTTACAGGAAATGGTACAGGAACAACAGCGACACATTTTGCTTCAAAGACAGAACTTCTCAAAAATGAGAGGAGTAGTAAAAAGGAAACTGAAAGGGCCACATCTCTCCAGAGTGCATGGTGATTATTTAAAACCACGATAACACAAGCTCAAAAAGAATGTGCACCACTAAGTAGGAAATGCACCACCAGGGCCAGGAGAGTGTCAATGTAGCTCAAGAGTTGCGTCAAGGAAAACTATAAAAGGCAAGAAGGCTTCATTCAGAAAATGAATGGAATGACATTCATCTTTATAATTCAAAATGAAATTCATCCTGCCCAAATGAGAACAAAAAGGAACACAAATTATGGCAAAAGATGTGTAAGTGGATAATAAGGGATGCAATAACATGAGGAGTGCATGGCTAAAAATGTCAAGGCAAACAATAAAGCCTTCTCTAAAAACATCAAAAGCACGAAAACTGCTGGGGAGGCAGTTGAACTATTAGACAGCAAAGGCATAAAAGGAAAGCTATTTTTCTTATTTATTAAATATTATTAAATATTTATTAAATTTATTAAATATTTCTTTACCCAGCGTGTAATTTATCTGTGGAACTCCTTGCCACAGGATGTGGTGATGGCACCTGGCCTAGATGCCTTTAAAAGGGGTTTGGACAAATTCATGGAGGAAAAGACCATCCAAGGTTACAAGCCATAAGCAACCTCCTGGCTTTAGAAGTAGGTTTTCTCTGTGCCAGGTACAAGGGAGTGACAACAGGAAACAGGTTATCTTGTGTGCTCTCGGAGGCATCTGGCTGGCTGTGTGCTCTCGGAGGCATCTGGTGGGGCCACTGTGAGATACAGGAAGCTGGACTAGATGGGCTTTTGGCCTGATCCAGCAGGGCTCTTCTTATGTTCTTAAAGCTAAAAAAGACAATATGGAAATTGCAGAGAAGCTGAATTCATTCTCTGTTTTCACTACATAAGTTGTAGGGCAGATCTCCATGCTTGAACTGGAACTCCATGCCTGAAGAAATTAGTCAAATAGAAGTAACAAGGGATAAGGTTCTCTAGAGTGTATTGACATGTTAACGATTAACAAATCACTGGGGTCTACAAGACATGCACCCAACAGTTCTTAAGGAGCTCAGATGTGAAATTGCTGATTTTCTAACAAAATGTGCAATTTATTCTTTAAATCAGCCTCCATGCTACAAACGTAGTCTCTGTAATGCCTAAAATATAAAAAAGGGAGCCAGAAAATTTGAGGCCAGTCAACTTAATGTCTGTTCTAGGTGCATAATTAAAGACGAAATTTTAGAAGAATGAGCCTTGTTGAAGGAGAATCAGCATGGTTTCTGCAATAGTCTTGCCTTATTAACCTTCTGGAGTTCTTTGAATGTGTCAACAGGCATGTGGGGGTACTGACATTTTTGACAGGTGTCAATAAGTAAACCTATGGCTTTTGGTGACAGCCCAATCCTACCCAAATCCTTCTCCCGCGGATGCAGCCGCGACAATGGAGCATGCGCTGTATCCACAGGAGGGGCAGTTGGAAAGGTCTCTTTGGGATAAGTGAACTTTTGTTCACTTATCTCAGGGAAAGCCTCCACCATCGCCGTGAGACTTTTTGGATCTACACCCCTCTACAGCAGGTGTAAGTCCAAGGCGTGTACACATTTTACAACAGCTGATCTCTGTTCTGCTGTTGTAAAGCCCTGCATGTACCAGCCCAATCCTAGATAGGATTGTTCTGAAAAACACTCTACATAATTCATCAGAAGGGTAATGCTGCCTTGATGAAGGGAAGACGGTCCTAGGAAAAGCATGTGTGAACTGGAATGAAGTGGAGAAGACCAGAGGTTCCTCCAAAAGAAGGTCTAAACAAGCTGATATTTAAGATTAGACTGCTTGCTAATTTTTTGCAGCTGTTTACAGCATTCTTTTAACAAAACCTTTCAGAAGCGTTGTATGCATAATTAGCAGCATTTCTTTAGATTTTATCTCCATGCATGCAAAGGGGTGAAGAACAGTATGCCTAGTTGTCACATTTCTTAATCTGCCTTCCAGATTTATATCTTATTTGCCCCTAAAATTGTATACCATCTAGTAATCCTAGAAACTATACATTACATGCTGTGCTTTCATGGCACTGACAGAGAGATCTGAACTCCACCAGGCAATTACAGCGCAATCGGTGTCAGCTGTAGCTTCTTATCATCATAACAATCTGCTTAATCAATCAATGAGAAGCAAGCTGATTCATCTCTATTGATCAGAAAAAAACTACTTGCATACCACAAAAACCCTGACTGCATGAATGATCATGCAAAAATGAAGTATATGTGATAATTGCTGTCATTTAGGGCTGACATCTGGATTGTTCCTATGCTAATACATCATTGTAGTATAGCTTTCAAAGAACAGAATTTGAATGACTCCCATGGCATTAGCCGGAGTCAGACATCTACATTATGTAACTTGCCTTATTACAATGTACTCTCACCAGAATATATGTTCAATGATCTACAATTTTTGCTTTCAATGTGTTGCTGAAGGGCTACATTTTTTTAGCCATGATCCACAGTACCTATTCTGCGTGGAGGACCATGCAGAGAAGCTCTTTTACTCCGACAAACCCTTTAAAAAAAGAAAAAATGAACAAAAAAGTTTTGAAAAGATGAAACTTACATAATAGACCTATAAGCATATACCTTGTATTATGTAGCATATGATGATTATAGAGAGAACTCTTTTCCAGTTGCTGTTGGTGACTCTCCTGTATTTATTTTTAATATTGTGAGCTCTTGTATAATCATTTATTGGTTTGTATACTATGTAAGCCACTTTGTGAACTACTCTTGTTGAAATGTGATATATATTATTCTTAATAAACAAACAACAGCAATATTGATAGGAGCTTTTGGTATCATTTCATTCCTTTTATTACTTTCAAGGCTTTCTTGTTTCTCCATATTGGGCAGCAGCAGCTGGGTGGTGGCATAAGAAATGTTTTATATATGCTTGGTATTAATTAACAGTATTTATATACCACTTTTCAACAAAAAGTTCACAAAGCGGTTTACAGACAAAATCAAATGATTGAATGGCTCCTTGTCCCAAAAAGGCTCACAATCTAAAAAAGATGCAGAACACCACCAGCAACAGCCACCAGAAAAGACACTGTGCTGGGGTGAAAGGGGGCAGTTACTCTCCCCCTGCTAAATATAAGAGGAGCACCAGTTGAAAAAGTGCCTCTTGCCCAGTTAGAAGGGGTAGAGTAACTGCAGGGGTTATAAATAATAATAATAATAATAATAATAATAATAATAATAAGAAGAAGAAGAAGAAGAAGAAGTAATGATACCAGTATTTATATACCGCCTTTCTTGGTCATTGGATTTCTCCTTTGACTTTAATTCAAGGTGATGCATATAGGCAGTTAATTCTAAACCCCCAAGGGGGGGAGGGGTTTACAATACAAAGTTCTAATCTTTCATAGAACATCTTCATTCCAGATGGTTTCTTTCATGGTCTGGCTTATCTCTGGCATTCCCCTTCCACGCTCAGCTGACAGCAACTCTGACTCCCACTCAGCATGCAGCTGGCAGCTTTTCCTCCCTTTCACCGAGGGCTTTTGCAGATCGTCAGAGGCATGTCGACAGCTCTCGGATACTTCCAGTTGTCTTGAGCTGGTGCAGATGCGGAGTTTGGGTGGAGCGCGTGGAGGGTAGCTCCGGGCCAGGGTGGCCGCGCAGCGCGGCGAAGCTGCGCCCGCCCATGTTGCTGCTGCGGTCCCTCGGAGAAGAACACAGGCGGCGAGTGGCTTTCTTCGTCCCGTCACTTTCATCAATATAAGCGCCCGGCTGCGGAGATCTCCTGGAGGGCAGAGACTGAATCCACACCCGGCCTATTATCTCATCTCTTTGTGTTTGGAAAGCGACTTTAGATCCTTTCCGAAACAGGCGCTCCAAAGAGGAAGTCATCAAAAGCCAAACGTGCTTTGAAATCAGCAGGAACACGGCAGCCCCAGCAGTCAACCTAGCACCCTCCCGTCTGCCCTGGCCTTGCCCCCCCTCCCCTGCACATGACATTGACAGGACGGTTCCCTGACTACGCTTCAAGCCTGCCTCGACCCTTCCTTCGGCCTGGCGACAAGAGCCCTCCACTCAACCCATCTGCTAGAATAGACATTTTTGCACCGGGCACCCCCCCCAATCGCTATTGGGCGCCCGACCGCCCTCCTAGCACAAGGCGCCAGGAGGGCTAGTTACGCCTATGAGCTGGTGTCCTCAGATCTCTTCAGGCATTACAAGGCGGCAGCACTACCACTAAGCCAGACCTCCTTATACTGATCTGAAAGAATAACTTAAACATTGATAGGCCTAATCCAATTGGATTTGCTTTGATTTGTATAAGAAATGAAACTGAGTTGCCCAATGCAATAACTGTGAGCAATCTCTAAGAGCTCCTTTCGACCTGAACTAAACTCTTCTGATGCTATGGAGCTCCATATCCTGGAACCTTCTAGTGCAAGGGTTCTCAACCCCTTTCCAGCCAAGTAGCACATCCGGTGCCACTCTCCTGTTGCCTACTAGCGGAAGTGACTGGCGATGACATCATCACCAGTTACTCCCAGGTTTTCGGAGGCCAGAGAAAGCAGGTAGGAGGCTCTGGGCAGGTGGGCCCTTCTCAGCTTTCCTGAGAAGCTTGGCCAAAGGCAGGAGCCTCTCGAGAACAAAAACGTGGTGCCAAAAGCGTCATGACGGAGCAGTCCGAGTACCACCATCAGTCGGTTGAAGTATCACAGGTAGTATGAATACCACTGGTTGAGAACCCATGTTCTAGTGCAGTGTTTCTCAAACTGTGGGTCGGGACCCACTTGGTGGGTCGCGACCTGATTTCTGGTGGGTCCTGCAGAGCCTCCAATGAAAACATGGGTGATGGAAAGACCAGAAAACTGCCTCATGCCACGAGGCTATTAAAAAACCCCAGATACCTGCTAACTGACCTTCAAAGAACTGAGCTCCTGCATTTTGCATGATAGATGCAAATTGCCCTGCAAACAGCTGGGCTGCAGTTTTCAAGCTTGTGTAAATATGGGGAGATCTTTTGTTGTTGTTGTTGTTGTTGTTGTTTTCCCCAAGTCTGTTAATGACAGGTAGTGGGGGCAGGTGAAGGCTGGGTCACATAACTAAGCCTCTCAAGCCTTGAAGCTATTCATTAGGGCTGCCTCATTATAAGAAATGGATTGATTTTACAAATAAATAACATATTACTTATAAATAAATATATCATTTCTACCTAGATCACCTTTTTTAAGTCTTGTAAACCTAGGTGGGTCCCGATAGAGTGTCATTTTAAAAAGTGGGTCCTGGTATTAAAAAGTTGGAGAACCACTGTTCTAGTGAATCAGACTCTTGATCCATCAAAGTTCACCTGACTGGTAATAATTTTCCAGGGTTGTTCAGACACAGCTGGTGTTGTCAGACATTGATAGCACAATCCTATCCAACTTCCCCCACTGGTGTAACCAGCAGGGGAGTGCAGGGTGGGAGGCTTTGGAGGGGTGGGTGGGATTTAAATCCCCCTTGAATCCCCCTTTGGAGGGGATTTAAATCCCCTTTCTGTTCTGGGGCCTCCCGTTCTCGCTGCACCGCTGGCTGCACCGGTGGGGGAAGTTGGATAGGATGGCGCTGTGAACCTGGGACCTTCTGCTCTCCTACTAAGCCAATCATGGTCCAGTGAGCTCAGTGTCAATCCTTAACTCCCAATATTTTCTATTCTTTATATTACACTAGCAACACACAAATTATGGCACATCATCAATCACCAACTTGCAATCAAATTGACAGGTCGGCTATCTCCAGAAAATGTTTACAGCATATTATCCAATCCAGGTTTACTCAGAAGTAAGTCCCACTGTCTTCAGTGGGACTTACTCCCTAGTAAGTGGGTTTAGAATTGCAGCCTTAATTAGATGCAGAGGATGGGCCTAAAAAAAGTCAAGTTTTCCATCTTGTCTCTTGTACTCTTTGCTTAAAATACTGTAACTGCATACAGCAAACTTCACTTTTCTTTCCAAGGAAGCCAAGTTACAATGGTAGTAAAGGATATCTTTAATAATAAAGGCATCATTAGAAGTATCAGGAGACAAAACAGATCATCCCACTTTCCCTTTTGTTTTTTCTTTAAAAAAGTTTGCCCTTGCAGGGAGCTCTTGTATTAATCCACTTCTATTCTAGTCACAATGGTTTTATCTCTTAACAGGACTTTCCTCTTTTCTTCCACTTAAACTTGATTTTCCCCTATTAGGTGAAGGATGCTCAGACAGCATCACATTAATTTCAGTGGACACTGAGCTTTATCTAATTCAGCAAGGTAGCCTTTGTTAATTAGGCCTCACAGGACGAGTGATTGCAAAGAATGCCTCTAACTGTCACTGATCAATACTCGCAACAGAAGCAGTTCCAGCAGTCAATTACTTTTGTTTCAGAGGCGAAATAAAAAAGGCAGCCATCCTTGTTAGCAGCTTCTGCATTTCTAAAAATCATGATCACCCACCCCCACACCGTTTTGCCCTATGAGGTTTGGCCAGTTGCATGCAAACAACATGTTCTGTCTCTGGCTTTACTGCTGCAGACTTGCTAGCAAAAGAGGTTCCTTGCAGTCCTGAACAGAATGCTATTCAGCAGTATCTCACACTTTCCCAAGTCTGGGCTGTGATTGATGGAGGAGTCAGCAGTCTGACAAAGCTGCAAAGATTTGTTGTTTGATCCTAGAGACATGGGCTCAGTTTGATTAGGCCCCTGCAGAGTACGTACAGGAAGCTAATTTAATGTAATACTACCCTGCAATCCTTGAGAGAATGAATGTGGGGAGGACAACAACAAAAACAGTCAAAAGCTTTTGTTTGCTGGATATTCAGTGGCTCTGTATATAAACAAGTCATCCAAGTAGATTTTGTCACACCTCCACTGCCAGCGTGGTGGACATTTTAACAAGGTTCTGCCCACTTTGAGGGTTTCATGTCTGAAATTTTCATATGACAAAAAAACAAAAGCCAGCCGTCACAAGCTAAATATAGCACCAGTGTGACACATTGTAAACAACTTCCATTTGAGTGATCTCTAAAAAGCACACTCTCCAGGAAAAGAAAGAAAAAGGGATCAGCTGGAGCTATGGTACAGGTACTTTTCTTTAAAAAGAAAAATCAGGAAGCAAAAGACACATGAATAATTCTTCGATCATTTCAGGAACAATATTCCTTTCCACCTCCTTAGACTGTCAGCTGATTTGCATATCTGTTTAAAATCAGCTTTTGTGCAAATGAATAAGGAGGAAAGCATCATGTTATAATTAGCCAAAAAGGTTTTATGTTTAAAGTCTGAAAGTCAAAGCCTTTGGCTGCAAACCTATACACACTTACTTTAGAGTAAGTCCCATTGAACTGGATGGGGCTTACCTTTGAGTAGACATGCATAGGCTTGCACTGTTAATTCCTTTTGGAAATGACTAGGTTGTGGGAGAAATGACTTGTTACCTGGGCGCGCACGCACGCGCACACATACACACACACACACACACCGAGCCTGCCTATCATCACCAACCCGGAAGGGTAGAGGCAGCTGGAGAGCACATACCTCCTCAGGAAATCCTTCAGACGGTCTGAGATATTCCAGTCTCGGGGTTTGCCAGCCGGCCTCACCGATCCGGTTCAGCATCGTCTGAGCGGTTCTGGCTCACCCCCTGGCCTTGCTTACGTCATGATGTATGCCAAGGTCACCTCCCTGGCTAACCTTCCCGAATCCTACCTGCCTAAAGTGACCGAAATAGGTGGACTACGATTATCACCCTCACCTGCCACAGTCAGGGGTAGGCAAAAACTTCCAGCCAAAGGCCAATCAGGCTAGAAGAAAAAAATCCTACCCGGGCCCCCATAATGGGTGACCAGCTAGTCTCTGTCTGAAAACAGGGAGGGTGGCTGGGGCTAGACAACCTGGGCAAGACTGAGGAGAAAACACAGCACACTCGCTCGGCTATCTCCAGAGCCCGCCCCCCAGCCTCCCGGCAGCCAATCAGCTGTCGAGAAATTCACGCCTCTGTTCGGCGAGCGGGGGAGGAACCGGGTAACCCATGTCGGCTCGCGATGGAACCACCGCCCATCAGTGAATGCAGAGGTCTGAAATTCAGAGAAGGATCCTGCTGGAAGATAGTATTTGGATGAGAAGTAGAAATCTAAAAAGAAACACTTATACAATTGGCCCTCAGTATCTGCGAGGGGTTCGTTCCTGGAACCCCCGCAAATACTGAAATCCACGTATAATGGCCGTCATTAACAGGGCCAACATAAAACAGTTAGAAAAAGAAAAAAAGGTTAAACATTTTTTTAACCGTTTAGAAGCAAACTGCTGCGTCTTCTTGCTTAAACTAGCTTAAGCCGCTCCCGGGTCGCGCGACTCGCTCTTCCAAAATAGTCCAGAATGCATTGCAAAGCATTCTGGGTGACCAGGGGAGGGGGGAGTTGCATGACCCGGAAGAGGTTTACGGAGTGCAATTTCAGCTTGTTTAAGCAAGAAGATGCAGCAGTTTGCTTCTAAAAGGTTAGAAGCAATTTTAACTTTTTTTCTTTTTCTAACTCTTTTCTAACTCTTTTAGGTTCCCCCCCCCCCATCAAGCAAAGCATCCACGCTGAGACAAATCTGCAGATGCTGAAGTCACGGATATGGGGGCACAATTGTATTAGCAAGGTGAGAAGCATTTACACAGTTCCCTGGATTCTTTTGCAGAATTCCACTGATGCAATTGGGACTTGCAGCATAAGTGTAAAAGGAAGTTGGACATATCTCTAATTAATTTCTATGGCATGCATAGAAAAGCATCTGGTAGATTGTGCCCATTGTCCATATAGACAAATGGCTATAGTGGACATATATGGTCTGTTGTTTAAAATTCCAGTGGTGCTTCGGTCAGCTGCTGGTGGTACTCGGACCACCAGACCACCAAAATCCCACTCCGATGTGGCACTTTTGGCAGCACGTTTTTGCTCCCAAGAGTCTTCTGCCTTTGGCTGAGCCTCTCGGGAAAGCTGAGCAGGGCTCTTCCGCTCACCCAGAGCCTCCTTCCTAAAATTTCTGGCCTACAAATACCTGAAAACCCAGAAGTAACTGGCGATGATGTCATCACCAGTCACTTCCAGTGGTACATGCAGAAGGGTGGTGCCGGAGGTGGTACTTGGCTGGGAAGGGGTTGAGAACCCCTGACCTAGTATAGTCAGATAGGTGTGGACCCTTGTCATGCCTGTTGGTAGCATGACAGGTTGACCCATGACAGCCCTACGTGTAATTTCAGGGTTCAGTGTGAGGGGTTCAGAATCTAGTCCACCATTTTCTTCTCCTCACCATTTCCTTTTCCAGTTCATTCCCCTCTTTCTTTGTTAATCCAGGGAACAGAAGGAAGAGGAGGTGAAGTGAAGGCAGAAGAAGACAGATGTGGGTGTCCCCCACCAATCCACCTCCTGAGGTAAATTCAGCTAGCCTCATGGCAGACCAACCGGCTTCCACCTCTCTAGTAACGGTTGATTAGTGCTACATATCATGGAATAGCTGGCCCAGGCTACATACCCAGAGCCCTGGCTGCTGCATACACTTGCAACTGGGCTGAGGGCAGAATTTGTCAAAGCATTTTGTGGAAAGACTGGGAGAACGCATTTAGGGCATAATGCAGACGAGCAATGCAAGATGCTCTACATGTAACATGATGTTTGCCATAGCGGTCATTTCTGGACCATTTCTACATGTGTTCATCCATTGTGCTTCCTTCCATTGTTTTACTAACCGAATCAGTCTCTGCTTTCTTCTTTGGAGAAGAAGAGAGAAAATTGCAAGCACATATCTTGGCTTTATTGTTTCTGTAAAGGAATTGCACTATTATATTATTGGTTGAGAACCCAGCTGAAACAGTTTGTCATCTGAGAAAAAGATTGTCAGCTGGAAAATTGTTGTTAAAGAATGAAAAGATCCAAATGTGTAATATCGTTTGCAGCAGCTAACGCAGCTTGCTGCAGAAGTGTATCATTTCCATTGTTCTGCTGGCGTGTTGGAGTCTGCTCAGAGGTCACAGCAGATTCTTGCCCCATCTGCTTCTGTTTATATGTGATTTAAACTGCTGTATGTCCAATTTGGGAACAAAAGAGATGCAAATAAAAAGCATTTCTAATTGAGTAACTGTAATCCAGTATTTATTCTGTCTCTCTCCCTCCCCCCGTCACATGTGCATGAACAAATGCCGCTGATGCAATAACATAGGCAATGGACTGCCTCAATGACAGTAGCAAATACGATATTCAAAACATGGGGCTGCTATCAAAATGATACTCCCCATGTCAGGTTAAGAACATAACATAAGAACATAAGAAGAGCCCTGCTGGATCTGGCCAAGGGCCCATCTACTCCACCTTCTTGTATCTCGCAGCCACTTCTCCCAGTGGCCATGCCACCCAGGGGCCTGTGACGTCAAGTGACTTCTGGGTTCTCCCAGAGGCGTCGGCTGATATGGGGCGGAGGGGCGGTGGGCCCCAGGGCATAGGGGCGCTGAGGCTCTGGGGGTGGGCACGGGCCTCCTTAAATTTGCATTTTTCCCTACTTTTTTTCTGTTTTTGGGCAATTTTAAGTGTTAAAACGGCATGTTAAAGTGTATGTTTGCTTTGCAGGCACTTATCTTGCATATGGGGCGTTCCAGGATGTTCCAGCGACGATCTTCTTCCTGCGCCTGGGCACAGCTTCTCCCTGCGCCCGGGCGCGGACTCCGTACCTCCCCCAGCAGCGCTTTCCGGATCTCCTGGAGGAGAACCGTTCTCCTGGAGGAGGACGCAGGCCTGTGATCGGCTGTCCTTCGGCTCGGAGTGCAGCCATTTTTTTCCACTGCATTCCAATCCAAAGGCTAAGGGCAGCCGGCAGCCTATCGCTGTCCCTCTTCCTCGCGATCGACTGCCCTTTGGCTTGAACAGCTGATCACGAGGAGGAGGGGTGGCGTGAGGAGGAGGGGCAGCGATTGGCTTTTTGAGCCACAGGTCTGCTGCCCCACTGGGATCGGTGGTGGACTTGCCACTGCCACGCCCCCCTCTGTCCCTTGCAAGCAGACCCGGAGGACGGCGAGCACCACGGACAAGGCCCACTCTTGCACCTGCCTGATCAGTGCTGCAGCACTCTGGGTAGCCGCGGCGAGGTGAGCAGAGAGGGGCGGTGCGAGGTGCCCCCCACGTGACTGGAGAGCCTGTCACCTGGGGTAGTCTGCACCACTGCTCCCCCCAGCTATGCCACTGACTTCTCCCAAATTCATTATTGATCCACCACTGGGTTTACTACTATGTATTACAGAGCGGGAGGATGAGAACTTGCCATGGGGGTGCGTTGCTCTTGTTAGTGTGACCACTGGCGTCACTGGAGCGTGTTGGGGGGCGGGCCGCCAGGGGGTGACGCGCGCACCCCGCGGTGCGTGTCACCTACGTGACGTGCACCACCCTTCAGACGCTCCGAGGCCAGCCCAGGAGCCGTCCTCGGAGCGTCCGACCCCGTCGGTGCTCCAGGGCCTTCTGAAAGAAGGCCCACGCAGCGCGTTCATCCGGGTATTTTCTGGATTTTCGCGCATGCGCAGAGACCGTTTTGAGGGCTTTTTGCCCTCAAAGCAAAAAGCCCTCAAAACAGTCTCTGCGCATGCGCGAAAATCCGGAAAATACCCAGATGAACGCACTGCGTGGGCCTTCTTTGAGAAGGCCCTGGAGCGCCGACGGGGTCGGACGCTCCGAGGCCGGCTCCCGGGCCGGCCTCGGAGCGTCTGGAGGGCGATGCGGGGGGGGGGGAGCCGGGTCGTCCCCCCCCACGTCGCCATGTCAGAGCGTCACTAGGGTGACGCGCGCCCCCTGCCCCAGGGTGATGTGCGTCCTAGTGACGCTACTGAGTGTGACAGTCCTGCAGTTCTTGTAGGGCTCTGTTCTGGCCTAGTCCAGACAGACAGAAAGACCAGGAGAGAAATACCAAATAGCAGTTAAGGTCATGTAAGTACTCTAGTGCAATGTATACTGATTATATATCTTCAGTAATAACTAAGCTAGACAATCAGCAGTGTTTGCAGCAGTAGACTACTATCAGTATTAACAACACTTTGTTGATTATAGGTATGCACTTCGACTCTCCAGTCCTGTCAGCTTTCTGGAGGCGCATTAAAGTAGAGCTGAAATGGAATTTTGCACAAATTGGGGAAAAAAATCAACATAAGAATAAGGTAATTCAGGGACCAGTGTCTCTTGTGCAGTTCTACTGAACCCTGTAGGTCTTTGCTAGTATTGGTCGTCACTGAAACATCTTCACAGCATACACATCTCACTATGTTGTTTATGGTTTTATTGTGATTGTAGGACAGTTTGGATGCCATCTGCTTTGCAGAGATCACTACATATAAAATTTAAATAAGTGGCAATAGGTATATTTTAATAACTATATGTTAATAATAATAATAATCTCCCAAGACCCAGGCTATTGTCAAGGGCAAAATTAGTAACAGTACGTAGCATTTGTGTAACATTTCCTGAGTTGGCAATACCAAGCATTTGTGCAATGTATTTCATATGCATCATCCTGACATTGTCCTTACAACTACCCTGTAAGTTACGTAAATCTTATCATCATATTGCAGCTGGGGCTGAAAGGGAGCAGCTTATCAGAGGCCACCTCATGGCAGAGGTGAGCTTTGAACCTGGCAAGTTCTGATTAGCAGCTCAGCCTCTTAGCCTCTATGCAAATCCAGTAGTGTAGCCAGGCCGGGGTGCTGCGCCCTGGGTGACAGCCATGGTCTCCTTGTGAGGAGGAACCATGGTGGCAGCTTTATGCTCCGCAGCTGCGTTTTTGCAGCCAGAGTGGCTGTGTCTTCAGCCGTGGAGGGTTTTCGTGCCATTTTTGGCGCTTTTGATGGCCCCACCTGCCTGCCCCGGCTCCTAGAAGGCTTCATCTGGTGGCACCAGTGGGCACAAGTCACCAGGAGGTTCTCTCGCATAAGCTCAATTGAAATGAATAGGAGCAAGAACGCATCTCTTGCCCAGCTCTAAATTATTTCAATGGGACTTGAACATGAGAACTTCTGCCCAGATTCCGCATCAGATTCTCACACATTCTTATCCTTCCTCTTTGCTTTTCATTTGGGCCCATTTTTATACTCAATGGCTTTTAAGTGAAAACTCATCTCTCTGAAGCAGAGACCTTTGTTTTCAAATATTATTGAAGTAAAGACAAAAAGCAGCATAGCGCGGTAGATTCCTACCGTGGAGCATCCACTACGTTATTTTGAATTTTCTTTAAACTCAGCAGTTCAAGTTGTACACAGCGAGCAAATTCTAAATAAGGTTGAAAGACCTAAGAAAGGTCCTGAGAACATTATCAGCTAGCTGACCTCATTTACAGTTTCTTTTCATTCCAGTGTCCTTGCTTCTCAGCATCAAAACAGTGTATTGTAAGGTGCCCTTACACAACACCTTTTCAAAGAAGCTATCAAAGAGCTACATAGATATATAAATATGCTCTGCAATATTGCCTCAACAAATGTTCTTTTTTGCTATTTATAACATGGTAAGAAATGAGATTCAAGAGATCTAAGTAAGTCATGAGTATGCTGAACAACAAGCATCTCAGCGTTCTGAGAGTATCTTTGGCATTCTCCTTTAAAGAAGATGTAATCTTGAGATTATAAAAGCATGTTTGTGCTCTCTCTCTCTCTCTCTCTCTCTCTTACACACAAGCACACACACACTTATTTACTGCAATCAGATTAGAAAGCCAGGTCACATCAGATGAACTGGTGTAAGCCAAGGCTATAGGTTTTACTGAAAAGAAATAAAAGAAATAATGATAGGCAACATGCTTTAATAAAAAGTGCTATCCTGACAAACCTAAGCATGATTTTAAATGCCAGCCTAAGGGCTGATTCACACCAGCCCTTTCCGTGCGCGTTTTGGCTTCTTTTCGTGCATTTTTCATGCTTGCGTCTGACGCAGCATGAGCTTACGACGCAGCCAGGAGAGATGGTTTCGGTTTATCTTTTTGATGCGCTCGCGTTTAAGCTAGCGTTTATGCTCGCGGTGCTAGGCAGCCCACCAATCAGAGAAGCGCATTTCTCTTCACCAAATCACAGCTACGCTTTCTTCAAGAAGGCGGGCAAACGTTCAGAGAACTGCTAGACGCACGTACAGACGCTAGAGCAGGGCATGCGTGCCGGAAAAGGCTAGTGTGAATCAGCCTTAAGGGACAGCAGGTGATCACATACATGCTCCCATTCCAGTTTCTGCTGAAGGATCTTCGTGCTGGTCTATAGCGATGTCCCAGGTCTCAACTGGGCAGGTGGAAGGGAATCCAGCATGGTGTCACCACCACCAAAGTACTGCTGGTCTAAGTCAATTGGATCCTAAGAAAGTCAGAAGCCAGCCAGCGGCGTTCTAATATGGGGGGAGCTGGTGTGCTCCACCCCAGCCGCTGAGTGGGCGCGGGGGCGCGGCAGCCGGGCTCGGGGCTGCTCAGAGCGGTGCGGCACTGGAGCTCGGCTGGCATGCGCCCCCAAAGCAGCGCGCCCACTCGGCGTGTCCCCGGCAAGACAATTGAAGTAGGAGAAAATTCAAACTCCAGAGCATTAGTCTGTGGCTGACACCTGGCAGCTGCCATGTGTTTCCCAATAATGGATGCCCAGAGCATTGCAGGAAAAACATGGCGGCCACCAGGAGGCAGCTGCAACTTCTGAAGCTCCTTTTACACTGAAAAACAATTTAAAGGGGGGGGGGGATGCCTACCACTCTGTCCCATTACAAGGTAACCCACCCTATCATGAAGATAAATGGGGAAAATGTAAGCAGGCGGTAGGATTTGTGATGAAGATACATTTAACAAATGAATTACAAAAACAGGGCCTTAAACAACAAAAACAAATGGCATAGCAAGCTAAAGCATGTTCTTGTGCACCCCTAATGTACATGCATGCTGTAGTAGAATTCTGCTTCAATGGGAGTTACTTTGAGGTAGCCCTACTCACAAGTAAAAATATAATCTGGAAAAGGGTTCTTCATTCACTCAAGCTTTTAGCATTGAGGAAAACAAGTGAGTTCCTTGCCAAAATGTTTCACAGTAAGGACAACCAATAATCTACTATTTAATGCCTTTCAACTTTCCATTCCTATTAACATCTAACAGGAATGTTCCAATAAACTGTGCCATTAATACATGAAATCGCAAATCTTAATTTGTTCCCCCTTATAGTGACTTATAATAAGCCAAGTATAAATCACTGTGTTTGACATAAATGATAATGCGTCAATAAAAGACATGAACTGTTCATTGCTTCTTAGGATTCATACTCCCACTGTGCTTAGATGGTTGCCATCAATATTTGGTGCTTCTTGAGAATGTCCCTATTAGCTAGTAATGTGCCTTATATAGAAAACGCACCCACACAAACAGTGAGAAATGGGTGGCAAAGCAGAGGGGAGAAACATCAGGAGGGCTGAAGGAGGGCTGCTCTTTCTTCAGCACTGATAGCAGGACCAGCTAGTGCTGCTGAGTGGTCATAAAGTGGGAGGGGGGATGACAGTGAGAGGACTAGGAATGGTCCATTTCTTCCACCCGTATCCCAGGCATTCATGGCCAGCCTGAAATTGCGTGCCACCCACTTAGGAAGTAGAAATGGAAGCCAGTCACATGGGAGAATGAAATCCTAAGCAATATACAGTAAAATGGAATTCAGGGAGATGTCTCATGCCTGGGAATTCCCACCATCAATCCCATACACATCGACACAAAACAAAAGACTTCCAAGGTTATTCCTATTTGCTAGCCTTAACCTTGTGATGCTGCTACTGCTTTGAAAACGGACAAGCTTCTAATCCAGAATTTTATGTAATCGTCTGTGATTGTCATATGTAGGGATGGGAGAAAATGAAATAGCAGAAAGCAGTGTTATGTGTTTTTATTTCATTCCCCCCCCCCTATTTTTATCCATTGTAATCACTTTAAAAGTGTACTAAGTAGATGACTTCCCTGCTTCAGTAGGGACTCTAGATGTTGTTGGCATGTGCCTGTATGTAACCATTGTCTGCTCTGGAGGCCCCAGCCTGTGCACCATCAGAGTAGCTGTGGCCCGGGCCTTGCGCTGATGGAACACAAGTTCTGTCAGCAGAAGGCCTGGATAGGATTGGGCCGTAAAGGGCTAAGCCAAAGACATGCATCTGTAACCACCAGACTCAACAATCTGTTCCACTGCACCACACTGTCTCCTGAATTTGAGGTAATTGAAACTGTCACCCAGAGGAGCAAACTTTCATCTTGTTATTGGAAAACAAATATGCATGTTGAACAAAATCTGTCTTGGACCTATAAAGAGATCATCATTCTGACCTTGTGGTTGTAATTTACATAAATGGCTCAAAAGTTTCTTCAGCAAGTCACAATGAAACTTAGTATAGCCACAAGGCTGCCTTAACTGGGGATGAATACATGCTCTCCATATATCTCAGTACTGCTTGAAGCAATTTGACATCAATAATGCTATTAAAAAAGTTCCCCCATGTTAACGTAACATCAACAAAAAGCAATAAAAATGTAAAATTTGCTTTGAAGACTGAATGGATTTTGAATGAAAGTAAATTCAAATACCATATTTTTCGCACTATAAGACGCACTTTTTTCCCCAAAAAACATAGCGGGGAAAAAGCGTGCGTCCTATGGTGCGAAGTAAACATCGGGGGGGGGAGGCCTGCAGAGGCTCGCGCAGGCCTGCGCGAGCCTCTGCAGGGCTCCCATCGGCCCCAAACAGTGATTTTAGGCCATTTCCGGAATGGCCGAAAATCGCTGTTTGGGGCCGATGGGAGGCCTGTAGAGGCTCGCGCAAGCCTGCGCGAGCCTCTGCAGGCCTCCCCCGATGTTTACTTCGGCCCCAAAGAGCGATTTTCGGCCATTTCCGGAATGGCCGAAAATCGCTCTTTGGGACCGATGGGAGGCCTGCAGAGGCTCGCGCAGGCCTGCGCGAGCCTCTGCAGGCCTCCCCCGATGTTTACTTCGGCCCCAAAGAGCGATTTTCGGCCATTTCCGGAATGGCCGAAAATCGCTCTTTGGGGCCGATGGGAGGTTTGCAGAGGCTCGCGCAGGCCTGCGCGAGCCTCTGCAGGCCTCCCCCGATGTTTACTTCGGCCCCAAAGAGCGATTTTCGGCCATTTCCGGAATGGATGAAAATCGCTGTTTGGAGCCGAAGTAAACATCGGGGAGGTCTGCAGAGGCTCGCGCAGGCCTCCCCGAAGCCCCCACAGGCCTCCCTGAAGCGCCCCCAAGCCCAGGTAAGTACAAACCTTTTTTTCTCTATTTTATGCTCCATAGGATGCATGCGTCCTATGGACCGATGCGTCCTATGGAGCGTAAAATACGGTAACTGTTAAGCAGCCCAGTTGAGATATGTTAACACTACAAAAAGTTCTTGCAGTTTTCCAGAAAACACCCTCCACACACATCTTACATAAAGCTTGAAGCATTGAGCATCGGTGTGAGAAAGTGCATCCCACTTGCAACATAGGGCCCAATCCTATCCAATTTTCCAGCACTGATGCAACCATGCCAACGGGATGTGCGCTGCATCCTGCAGTGGGAGGGCAGTCATGGAGGCCTCCTGAAGGGAAGGGAACAACTGTACCCTTACCTCGAGGCTGCATTGCAGTTGCATCAGTGCTGGAAAGTTGGATAGGATTGGTCCCTAAGTCCTTTACAGCGCAATCCTACCCAGCTCCTCCACTGGTGCCGCAGTGGTGTAGGGAAGAACAGGAGGCTTTGGAAGGGAAAGTGGATCCCCTTTCCCTCCCCAAGCCTCCCGTTCTCCCTCCACCACTGCTGCACCACTGGAGGAGCTGGGTAGGATTGCACTGTTAAGCAGATTAGAATACAGATTAATTCATCATCATCATCATCCCAGTATTTATATACCACCTTTCTTCATCAATTAAGATACAAGAAACTTACACAGACTTGTATATGCTACAACACATAACTGCAAATATGGCAGCCCAATCCTATCCAGCACCGGTGCAGTGTGGAGCATGGGTGCTGTTTCCTGTTCTGGAGATGGGCAGGCTGGGGGTTATGCCGAATAAAGCCCCAGCCTCCACAATGGGAATACTTGGGTCCGCGCCAGCTATTTTGCTGGCACTGACCCGAGAAACCCCTTATAAGCCAAAAGGTCCCAAGAGGGAGCATAGCATACGGCATGTGCTGAGGCTACTGATACCTTCCCCCTCCTGGGCCTGATCTGCCCACCCCCCCACCCTCCCTCGGCCCCCACGCCACTTGGAGTGGCCTTACCTGCACTAGCGTGTGGGGCTTCTGAATGCAGCGCCGGTGGGACGGTGCAGGCCTTCCTGTCAGCGCCATCTATTCACAGGTTGTTGGGAACAGGCTTTATGGCACGTTTGTGACACCATAGGCTGGTGCTGAAGGTGCAGCGCCGGCGCCAGCTGAAGATAGTTGCCGCAATTAGTCATATACATGGTAGTGCACCTCAAACAGAAATTAGATTCTCCTGAGGTTTGCCATGCTACACATTTATTTATGTTTATTGAATTAACTTCTAGCCTGTTTTCTCCTCCTGAAGAGGGTGACAGACTGTAAGCTAAAATGCATTTATTTTACCGTATCCTAGACTTGAGAAGACTCTGATGCTGGGAAAGATTGAAGGCAAAAGGAGAAGGAAGGCAAAGGATGAGATGGTTAGACAGCATCACCGATGCAACGAACATGAAAATGAGTGAACTCAGGAAGATAGTGGAGGACAGGAAAGCCTGGCGGGATATGGTTCATGGGATCACGAAGGGTCGGACACGACTTAACGACTGAACAACAACAACAGACTTGATATTACATGCCTTCAGCCAAAGCTTTAGCTGTTTAATTCAAATCAATATGTGGAAATCGAACCCCTCCACCCACCACTTTGATGTTCCTATTCTTGTCCAACAATCCTCCAACTTCTAAAGTTCTCCCTTACTAGTCACAGTGCATCCTGTCCCATTTCAACATCCTGTCCCATGCTAGTTAGAGGCTCATTCACTAGTGGCATTAGGGGGTCAGCTCTGGTTTTGAAGGGATATGGGACAAAATGGCCTCCTTTGGTGGATGGGCCCATATGGATGGGCCCTGTGGGCTTACCAGGTAATGAATTACACCTGCAGTAACAAATGCCTGCAGAGGTGGTCCTTACAGGAGTGGTGCTTCTGCAGCCACCAGTGCATTGCTGGGGGCATTGGGAAGCTATGTTGGGGTATTGTGAGGAAATTATAATAGCGATTCCAGCTACACAGGTGCTTAGAAGAGCATTCAGAAGGAAAAAAAATAAAAATGTAAGGGAACCCAGTGACAGTGCAGCTGTCACTGATGATGGGTCTTTCTGGAGTGCTGAAATCCCAATATTTGCATGAGGGTGCCACATGCTGACATCAGACCTGAAAGTGACACAAATATGACTGGCACTGAAATCCTCACCCTAAGCTCCATCCACTTGCCCAACACAGCTATACCCAATGGACCTCGACCCACCTGACCAACATCAGGCCTATCCAGCATTCTCTTGACAAGTATCCTTCCATGAATGTGCTTTGCTGCGCCCCATGACACCATGGTAACCTACATACACAGGAACTAATTCCCATTCTATTTGCAAAGGTTTAGTTATAGATTGTACCTTACTAGAGACCAAAGAAGCTAAAAAGTAATAAAACTACCACTGCAATATAGAAGGCTAAGGACTGGTTCAGACAGTAGAGTTTTTGTCCAAGCAAGCAAACTAAACTATTCCCAGGTATGTGCTGACACGGACAATTGTCACTTGTCATGCAAACCATGGGATCATGTGCTGATGAACTTGACAAAACTCAGCCTTTTTTGTTGGAGCCTGCAGGTGCATTTCAGACCAGAATCCACCCTGTCTGGACCCCAGCTCTGTCCAAAAATACAATAAGTCCCTGCTTATCATCTTGTTCTTGCCACTGCAGCCACGTCCGGGTCCCACTGGCCAAGCAACCACTTCCGTGTTGTTTTTCACACCCCAGAATGCCACGCAGAGCCTCTGCGAGGCATTATCAAGGCTATGCATGCTATACAGAGGTTAGCTAGTCTTAGTCCAAGCGCTACTGAGCCTGCTTTGGCTTGTGGAAGACTGGTTTCTTTATATGTCGTTTCACTTAAAGTTGCAGTTTCCAAGAACCTAGTCACGATGACGACTTCCTGTGCATTCCTAACAGGAAGAGTTGTCAGTTTGGATGCATTCAAAAACCTGAGATTCCTCAGATGGGGCCTGGTGATGTACAAGGCAGCTTTTGAAAAATGGGGGGGGGGGATAAAGTGGCAACAGCAGTCAAGAAGTGGCCTGAATGACAAAGAACTGACCTTTGCTGCCCACCCACCTGAGAACAACAACAACAAGAAAAGCTTGAGAAACAGTAATTGTTGGCAAACTGACAACCCTAATAACAGGCTCTTAAGGCAGCATTGGTACTGCCAGCAAGTCTCCATTCCCCAACATAGTTGGTGATATCACTACATGCCAGGCCCTAGAGACCTGTGCAACTCAGCTGTACTTGACAGGTCACAAATGGAATGCTCTGTAACACCTGTAAACATTAAAATGATTTTTTTTAAGCATCCTTTAAAATTTCTAGAAGGATGACCATTATTTGATAACTATTTCTTGAACAAAAGTCCAAAGAATCGCAGTTTCACTCTCCCCACACCCTGCCAAAGTGACATTATAATTCTCTGATGGTATGAATGGTGGTGAGGGTGAATTGCAAGGGTTAGGCCCTGGCTATATAACATTGTCACCAAGGTAAATAGCTGCTGTAAGAGACCACTTATCTCACAATGGCACCTTACCCTCTCTTGGGAGAGAAGGTTCAGTGGAGAGATTATCGAGCATGAAAAATTTATATTTTAATCATACATCTTTCCAGCGCTCCAGTTATTTGTGCATTCTGTATACAAGGAAAAGAAGAAAATTGAATCAGTCTTTCACTGGAGCATGAGCAAGGAAAATCTATTTGTGGTAATCTTATAGTTAAAAAGTGAAGAATTATTTTTAGCATAAAAGTGTCTGAAAAAGAATGTGGGTGCCAAAATTGTGATTCAACCTCATGAAAGCATCTTTTTTCCCCTTTAATTTTTGAAGTTGAATAGGTTGTTTGGGGGATATTTAGATGGACACTAACATTCACAGCACAATCCTATCCAACTTATACCACCGGTGTAACCAGCATTGAAGGGCAGGGCAAGAGGCTTTGGAGGGGAGGGGAGATTTAAATCCCCTTTGAATCCCCCTTTGGAGTGGATTTGAATCCCCTTTCTGTTCTGGGGCCTCCCGTTCTCTCTGCACTGCTGGTTACACCAGTGGTGTAAATTGGATAGGATTGCGCTGTCAATCTAGTTGAATTTTACGAAGGGCCTAAAATCCTTGTGTTCACATGCTAAAATCCCAGGTCTTCAAAAGAGGTAACTTCTTATATTCATGGCAGACTCCATGGGTAGTTTGTCTCCACTGTATGTAAAACGGGCTATGCCTGTCATCACCCTAGTTAACCACAGAAACAGACCACATGCCTACTGTGCCACTTTTGAATCTTTTACCTTTGAGCCTGTTTCGACAGGTGCGTGCCTTCCGATGTAAACACCACTTTCTTACTTCCACCAAACACCTGATTGGCAGGAGGAAAGAAGAGAGATTCCACAAGGGCGCCAATGGTCTTTAAAATCTATGGATCAGGGCATATATCCAAAAGAATGAAATTGTTATCTGGAGTTATTAAGCATTAGCAGGTATTAGGGTGAATTGCTCTCTGTTACTGTTACTTCCACAAATTATAGCGTTTCAATTATAAAATTAACATAACTAACCACATTATAAAATATAAAATAATAATAATAATAATAATAATAATATTGTCCTGTAACTAAATCTATATAAGCACATATGAAATAATCACATATTCTTCCCCAATCTTTTCCTGTATCCACTTCTCTTCCCTTTCACTGTTGTCTCTTAACTCCTTTGTGTCTTCTTGAGATGTGAGCCCTTCAGGACAGGGACCTGTCTTCCCAATTGTTCTAAACAGCCATGCGCATAGATGACACAATAATAAAAAACAATACCCTTACAACAACCTGTAGGGTTAGTATACTAGTATACCTACATTACAGTGGGAGAGGGAGTGGCTTGCCTAAGACCACCTAGTGAGTTCATGGTAGCGACAACATTTGAACCAGCAATTCCTTAATTCATAGCCGAGTCTCTTAGCCACTATACTACACACCGTGCTGTCAGTCTTGATGTGTAGAAAGAACTGGCTGTCAAAGTCCCTGTCCCACAGAGGAAAATGAAACATTGATGTATGAGATAGGTGCATTCTGAGCTAGAGAGATCAATCATTTGCCAAAGACCACAAAAATCCCAGTCTATGCGTATATATTATGGTCATCATTGCTTCTGTCCAGCCCACCACAGATGCAAGCCACACTGATTCGTTTTCCACCTGCTAAATGCAGGCAGAAAGTAGATCATCCACCTCCTTACCGTGCCCCTCTCACAGTTTCTTCAAACGTGGACGTGCAGGATGTCAGGTTTTATTTACAGGGACTGCATGAACTGAGCAGTGTCCCTTTAAATAAAACTGGCAGTCCTGCTATACTTCTGCATTTGAAGAAACTGAGTGAGGAGCATGATAAGGGGCTTTTTATTTTGTAGCACAGAGGCAACAGCCGTGAACCCAAGGTGGCATTGGGCGGTGTCTGGATCGCGCACACAACAGATCCCGTTATGGCGCAATCCTATCCCCTGACAGTGCGGGCGCTGAGGTCTCAGCATCATGCTGGGTGTTGCAGACATTCCATAAAGCACGTTTGCGGCACCCCGGAGAGTAGGCGAGGCCATCACCAGGGCCTGCACTGCCACTCCGCCACCAAGTTCAACACCCTGCGCCACAAAGCATATAGGTCAGTGACGGCACACCATTTGGGCTTGGTGTGTCAACATTTTTGAAAATGCCTAACTCGACTCTGCTGGTTTGTCGCCCCCCCCCCCACTTTTAATAGTACTTTGACTATTGCCACTTTTAATAGCAATTTTGAATTGAACTTAAAACTATAGAACACACTGCATTTTATTTAACATCAATTACTAGATAATAAAAGAGGTCTGCCAAAAAATCTCTGCCCTAAATGTTCAAGACAAGCCTGTAAAACTTTTGTGAAAATGTAAGGTGTGCCGAGGGGCCCGGGGGAAACACTGGTATGTCACCCAAAATTACCTTGCATGTCACCAGTGACAAGCGTGTCATAGGTTCGCCATCAGGAATATAGGTTCTGCACCTGTCATCATGGGGGCTGGGGGAGGGGTCGTATTGGGGCAGGGGAGGGAAGAGAAGGGGGAGGATTGGGCCCAGGAGAGGGAGGGATCGATGTCACTGTGCCGCACCATATTCGACTCTCCTGGGCCTTTTCCCCCGACACAGGGCTTCTCTGCTCTTCACTGGCTAAAGAGCTGTGTGTGTGTGTGTGTGTGTGTGTGTGTGTGTGTGTGTGTGTGTGTGTGTGTGTGTGTGTGTGTGTGATATATATATAACACATATATATATGGGAGGTTAGGAAGAATGTGTGGGCATGGGAGAGGCTGGAGAGAGAGAGAGGACAGGTGGAAATATTTCTGGCATAAAAGAGTAAAACGTACTCAGAAAGTTCAAGAGAGGGAAGCAAATCTTTATTTGAGTTTTTAAGGGGATTAGAAAAAAAATCCAAGCATAATTATCATTACTACTACTATATAAATGTATCTGTGGCTTTTCTATGAAATACTCTCAAAGCAATTCCCAAAAGCTATGAGGTGAACATATTCTTAATACTTCATAGTAGAGCTGATGAAATACAGCATTACTCCACTGAAGAGACATAAGTTTTACTCTCCTCATAGAACAAATTTATATTGCCCCATAACTGCTCTGGAAGGTCCAACCACTGATGGTGATGCTCAGGGCATGGCATCTGAGACGCTTTTTAAAGTTTCTACCTCAAAATCGGAATGGCACTATTGGAGCAATATAGATAAATCACCTGAAAGCAAGACAAAGTCATCCTCATTTGTTCAGAATGCCCAATTGTCTGAGCAAATCCCTCTAATTAGAGTTGTTAAATGTCATAAATCTTCTGTTTCTGTTCGGAGGTTAGGAAGAATGTGTGGGAAGAAAGATTGTTGTAGCATGGATATTGTTGATTGTTGTGATCCATGCCAAGCCACTGTAGGGTTCTTAGTGCATGTTCTATGCTAGTTTAGTGCAAGTAACCAGCATGTCTGACCAATCAACTATGTTATCTCTGAGGTACATCTATGTCTTTTCAGTAAACTGAACAGACTTAAAGCCCAATCCTAACATCTGATTTACAGCAGCAGGACATTGTCCTACTGCTGTAAATTAGCCACTGACAACACACGGAGCACGCCGCCAGCAGCCATTTTTAAGTTGCTGCTGCAAAACGGTGGCAGTATCGGAGGCCTGCTGTCATGGCTAACAACGTGCAGGTAAGATGGCATAGGGGGCAGTTTGTAGGCAGGGAAGGGGAGAAATAGGGCAGGTTGGGGGAGGAACCAGGGATGGGGAGGGGGTGGATCTGGCGGCAGTCACAAACACCAGATCTGCCACCCTCTCTCCAAAACCTCCCCGCCCCTTTTCTGTCCTCAGACACATGCCACCAAAATGGCTGGTGTATGTCTGAGGACACCCATAGCCTCTATATTGTAGTGTAGGTGGTCTGAAGGCTTACAAGAAGGTAAGTAAAAATGTTTTACTTACCTCCCATTTGCCTTCAGTTCTCCCCCCCCCCACACACACACACAACATAACATGCAGCGTGCTATAGTATGGCAGGGGAAACGATTGAGCTCTTAATTTTCTAAATTGATATGGCTTTTTCCAAAAAAAGCAACAAAACAAAAAACTGTTTTCAGCTTATGAAAACAAGAGAGGAAACAAAGCAAGTGAATGTAGCAAATGGGAAAAGTCAGCCAGTTACAGTTGCTCTAGGCCCTAGGTTGAAGTGGCCAGAATATGTTACAAGAACTATTCTTGCTATTCCACATTGTGAGCCTCCAATATTTCTCCAGCTTTTGCTCTGGCCCTACGGGGAAATCATTTTACGTTACGCATGAGTTTAGAATTACAGATATGGATTGTTCAATGTTATCAAACGAGTCATTCCTTGTTTAGCAGTTGTTTAAAGATGACTTCCCATATTATTTTTGGTGCACTTTATGAAAGATTTGACACATATTCAGTTGATGACTTTTTTTTTTTTACCAAATGTAGTCAGGTTAAAGATGCTCTTGCGAGTCCCAGCCTCATGTGCTTACGGTTTCCTTGTATTATTGAAAGTAAAAAAAAGCTCTTCTGTCTCAGCGTTATTTTAATATCAACCATGAATAAAGAGTTGCATGATGCTGAATGACAATAGTGGTTCACTTACCCACTTTCTGTAATGTATTCATCCTCTGGTCCCTGGTTTAGACTGGAGATAATTTCCTGTTGATTACAAAGACAAACAGTCCAAAAAGTTGGTTTCTCATTTCCTGGTGCCAATGCATACAGACAGCTAATATTTCCTCTGTTGTGTGGTAAAGAGAATCGGATTATTTTTGAACAGAAGTTGGATTTTTCTCCTAATAATTGCTATTTTTAAAGCTCCCCTGGCATTTTAAAGCTCCCAGGCAGTAAGCGGGCCTGTGCATTTTGGGATCTGAGTTTTTCATCTTGCAATACGTGTGTGCACTGCTTGATTTCTAACTTGCAGCCCAATCCTATGCATATCTACTCAGAAGTCCCATTATAATCAATGGGGTTTACTCCCAGGTAAGTGTGGATAGGATTGCAGCTATAAAAAGGTGACTTCCTGGACACCATATCCCTGACCAAGATGTTCTTCTCAAACGTTAGGTATCATGTAAAATTTGGTTGTGGTCAGTCAGTATTGAGTATTTCTACAAATAGTTGCATCAGGACAGATCCTCAGCAAAAATGACAGAGGGGGAAAGTGTTAGCCCCCCTGATAGCATGCCACATTCTCATGGCAGATTGGATTCCCTGTGGTTATTTGGGGACAATTCAAGGTACTTGTTACTGTCTATGCTCTAAATGGTTTGGCCGCTGGGTACCTTAAGGAGCACCTGCTGCCACATGAACCTGCCTTGCCTCTACTCCATGTGTCATTGCCTAACTGAAGTTTGGTTGCAGTGTAGGGCTTTCTCTATGGTTGCACCCAGACTCTGGAACTCCAGGAGGTTCATGTTGCCCCAGCCCCCCCCCCTTTTTACCTTCTGCAATCTGTCTAAAAGGCACCTGGGCTGCTCTGCTATCCAGCTGCACTGATAGCAGAGTTTATCCAAGTTCATCTACTTGGATAAGTAGATCTACTTATCCAAGTAGACTGGATATACTATTAAACTACTTATTCAAGGTCTCTCTCATGTTGCTGTTCTGCTGTTGTTGAGAAGTGGCATACACATTTTAAAAATAGACGGACAAACCATGTAAAATGTGTAGGACTTTCACTTGAAAAAAATCTCAATAGTTGCAGGCCCCAGATCACCCATCAGAAGCAGGAGCCCAGTCAAGGACTGCTTCATTTTCTGCTTTTACTACAGCATGGCATTGGATATTGCACGCTCCACTTTGAAACAATTCCAGTGCTCCCCCACTGAAGATATGTTTGCAATTAGAAGATGATGGAAAGACTTTGGCTTTATGATAAATTAATTACAACCTGCTCATGGGAACAGGATGTACTATAATCTGATAGTAACCTTTGGAACCCAGGGACAAATAACATTATGCAAATAGAAGTCACTCAGAAGACGACAATCAGATACATGTCTTCTGCTGGGCCATCACACATAATTGCAAGAAACAGAATAAGGCCATGCTGGTTTGGCTTCTGTTTCTGCTGCTGCTTCCTGTTACTCCCACACCTTCTTTCTATAGGCATATCACTCCAAATAGACGTATTCAGTCCCGTATTTGAATAAAAGCCTTCCTGAAGGCTGTAAAACAGCTGCAGAAATGTATTTCAGGAAACAAACTACTTGTAAAAAATTCATAGTGTGCATCTCCATTTGAAACATTTAACTTGAATACAGTACTGTAGGATGGTAGCTTCAAAATGATGCAAAGGTGGCTGTAACAGACACATTTTATACTTCATCCGCAGTGCCATAGTTACCAGCATCTGATGTTAGGGTAATTAGGGTAGATGTTGCTAGCATGGTATGTAACTAGGCTTACCATCCATCCTGGAAAACCTGGGACCGCCCCAGTTTCCGGGCTCCGGTCCTGGGTCGGTCCCGGGCTCTCCGGGCCCAGATGAAGCCTCCGCTGCCGCCGCCACTTGATAAATGTAAAACTTATCTTTTTTCGGGTGTCGCCATCTTGGATCTCGCGAAATCTTGCGAGATCCAAGATGGCGGTGCCCGAAAAATGTAAGTTTTACATTTACCAACAGTGGAGTCCTGGCCGTCCTGGATGCGGCCAGCCAGGCTCCCCAGACTTGTAGCAATGATGGCAGCACCAGCACTATAAAGTTTGAGCACCCAAATCTGCAAGACCTTAGAGGAAAAGAGACTCCAATCTTCCTTCCACTTAATGGACCTTAATTAGCATGACCTCTCCTAAGAGTTCAGTTTGATCTCACCCCTTGTAGAGTGAAGTCCTACCTGGCTCCCAGGAATGCCAGCCAGGAACCAAAATGGAGTTAGGTTAAGCTGTACACGCATTGGGAAGAAGAAGACATTTATAACAAGTGTGGAGGAGTCAGCTGGTCAAACACACACACAAACAGATAACATCCTTGAGAAGCTGGTCTGAAACTTGGTTGCAGCTGCCTGAGAGAGCTTGGAAAGTGCAAGACCCGTCAGCTGTGCAAGATTGTGCTATGAAGGAAAACACTTGGAGAAATGGAGATTCTATGAGATTGCCTCATGGAATAATGAAAATCTCATTGAAAAATGGATTTATATTCAGCCTGCCTATGTAAACTGCCTTGAGTCTATTGAGTAAGGTGGTATCTAAATATCAATCAATAAATAAACTCCGGGCATGCCTTTCTATTTGCTCCAACTTATTTCTTGTCAGCAGGAACATGTTACACGATCCAGCACAACAGTCAATGTTAGGATGCAGCTCCAGGGATAAGTTTGACCCAGGGCTCATCAGGGTATACAAGCAACAAAAAGAGGATTGAAAACAGTTCTAAAGGAACACCACACAGACAAAAACAGCTGGAAGAACTAATGTTCCCAAGACATTTCTATAGTACAGGTGGGCCCCCATATCCACTAATTCGCTATCCACGGTTTCAGTTATCCACGGATTGTGGGGACCCCCCAGGCTTTTACTTTTTCCCAGTAAGCTTCATTTCTTCCTTAAACAAACAGGAGAAGCAGCCTCTGGCTGCTTATTACAGGCAGGTAGAATGAGACGGGCAGCCCGTTCCAACCTAAGGGCTAAGCAGCACAAGTCAGACCTAAAGTCAGCCTAAGTCGTTTAGGGCGAAGTTATGTCTGGAACGCGACCATTTACGGCGAAGTTAGGTCGAAGTTATGTCGAAGGACATAAAGTCAAAGTTATGTCGAAGTTAGGACAAAGGACATAAAGTCAGCATAAAAGTGGGCATTCCAGGGGCAGACCGTGGGCGTAACGGGGGCGGAAACCAATTAACGTTGGATTCCAGACCCTGGCAAGCACAGACACGCCCCCTCCAACACAAATGCTGACACAAATTTTAGGTCGACCAAAAAGGTGGACACAAATTCGAGGAGACCCATAGGAGCCATTTTACCTTACCCACTCCAGCCCTCTCCTGAAAAGTTCTAACACCCTACTCCTGACTTAGGTCAGAGTTATGTTGGAGTTGTGGCAGCAAGGTCTGGAAACGGACAGAGTTATGCCAAAGATAGGGAGCCTATCAGCACCCAGCCCCACCCAGCCTCTTTCCCACAAAAGCCCAGCCCCAGACCGCCAGTCTCTCTCTCTCTCTCTCTCTCTCTCTCTCTCTCTCTGAGCACGTGGCGTGGGGCTCTGTCCCCCACAGCCACAAAGTGGGACTTTGTCGGTGGAGGGCAAAATTCACAAACACCCCACTTCTCTCTTCTCCTCTCTCCTCTCTCCTCTCTGCCCCCCTCAAAGGCAGAGAGGGCTGTTCTGGCTGTGGCCAAACTGTTTACAGCTGTGCCTGGGCAGCTGTCTCCATTTGCTAACCCATGTCTTTCTCCCAGCCCCTCCCCCCCACAGGCAACAACACCAGCAGGTAAGAGCAGGTACGAGCAGGGTATGTGCTGACAATTGGTCTGACTTCTGCCTCTTTGCATATAGTAATATGATACATGCCTCTTTACCAATGTGCCCTCTCATGTCTGCCTGCAATGCCTTCTCTGAAATGCCTCTTTACCAATGCGCCCTCTCATGTCTGCCTGCAATGCCTTCTCTGAAATGCCTCTTTGCCAATGAGTAGTCTGATGCCTGCCTGCAATGCCTTCTCTGAAATACCTCTTTACCGATGTGCCTTCTCATGTCTGCCTGCAATGCCTTCTCTGAAATGCCTCTTTACCAATGTGCCCTCTCATGTCTGCCTGCAATGCCTTCTCTGAAATGCCTCTTTACCAATGTGCCCTCTCATGTCTGCCTGCAATGCCTTCTCTGAAATGCCTCTTTACCAATGTGCCCTCTCATGTCTGCCTGCAATGCCTTCTCTGAAATGCCTCTTTACCAATGAGTAGTCTGATGCCTGCCTGCAATGCCTGCTATGATATATAGGATACATGCCGCTTTACCACTGTTGTGTCTGATTGCCGCCTGTTGTCATGTGAGCAGACAACACCATGAGTGCGGTGCTGTTAACCTTCTGTAGACACCAGCTGTTCTCCTCCCCCCCTCTTTTCTCCACAGGGTCAACTGACAGGTCAGTATTGCTAGGATTGCCATAGTTGTGACCCAATATATGTGTTGTCTTCTCTCTCTTTGACCCGTTTCCCTTACAGGATCATGCTCACCTTACACCCAGGTAAGCAGCTCAGACCATGCTATGTGTGTCACACCTATCAGCTGTGTTTTATTTCTCTCCCTGCAGGCATTTGCAACCGGCACACTGGCATTTCTTCAATGGCGATTGCTACCACACACCAGCTGCCATGGAACACCCCCTTGTTTTTTGCCTCCCCAGGAACGTCCACTACCACCTACCTTCCTGGGAGCACCCCTGGGGCTCCAGGCAGGGTGCCCCACTGTCGTCTGCCTCAATGCTGCCAGAGGTCAGGGAGCCAGGCCTGCAACCCTCCTCAGCTGCCGGTGCTGCTGCTGCTCCACCTCCCTGGCTGTCGTTCTTGCTGTCCCTCCCCTTTCTATGGAGCAGGCTGTGGTTCCACAGGGGAAGAGCCTGCATCTCCAGGTCCATGGGGCACGTGTGCTGCTGCTGCTTTCAGAGTGGCTGCTGTGACTACCCCTGGCAGCGTCGCCTGGCCATCTCAGCTAACGTTCCAGAACAATAAAGATGCCCCTCGGGCAGAGCCCCCTTGACAAATATGTGCCCAGTGTTACACAAGCATTGCCCCCCACACAAAGACAGCCCCCAGCACTGAAGCCCCTGCATGAATCCCATCCAGGGACTGCCACTTCCTTCCCAGGCAGAACACAGCAGGGGGGCTGCCAGACCCCCATGGCACAGAGGGGAGGGGGGAGTTGGGGGGGCCTCTCAGGCAGGCAAACAGTGACAGGCGTCACGGAGCCCATAGCGGGGCCGCTTGTGGCCGCTGCGTCTGTGTAGTGGCTGCTCGGCAACCGGGGATCTCACCCGCCAGGGCGTCCACCCGTCACGAAGCCACTTCTGCCCATGGTCCGCCCGTCACGAAGCCACTTCCGCCCAAGTTCCGCCCATTTCTGTGTGGCTTCCGCCCACAGTCCGTCGGTGTGGCTTCCGCCCAACGTCTGTCTGCATAAGAGGCGCCTGTTTCTGCATCGCCTTCATCTGCGGAGCGCCCCCTGTGTCCCTATTGGTCTCTGCAGACCCCTCTCCCTGTATCTCTCTCCCACCAGCCTTGTTGTCTGTCTGTTTCTGACCCACCCGTGCCCCTCCCCAGCACCCCCTGTCTGCCTGTCTGTGTGTCTGCCTCCCCTCCCACTCCCTGATGCTGGCAGCTGGCAACCCCCCACCCCGCCAGAGCGCCTGCTGCGAGGCGCCGTAGTCGCCCCAACTGGGGTCATGATGAGCTACATCAGCCCTTCACGCTCGCAGCAGACAAGCCCACGGCATCTCTCGGTCATGGCCGGGCACAGAGCAGAATGCACACCGGGCTGCCTTCTTTGTGGGCATAGCCACGGCCCTGGAGGCCCAGGGCTTCAGGCAGCACACGGGCGAGTCATGTCAGAGGCAGTTCCAGACCTCATGAGACCCCCCTTGTGTGTGACGTTCCCACCCCCTCCTTCCCTTCCCTCCCCCGCTCACCCCCCATGACTCCCACGTGCGGCCTCACCGTGGCTTGGGGGTGGTATCGCCTTCTGCAGGAGGGAGGGGACGGCCACTCTCCCCTGCAGCAGGCGGCTACTGCACAGGGTGCCCTGTGGCGGCTGGCTCAGGCACCTCGCTCACCTGTCACCTGCCCTGCGCCCACCACATGACTGGCGCAACCCCCATGCCTGCAGTCAGCCCCTTTGCGTCCGGGCTGCGTCAGACACTGCGGCAGCTGCCATGGATGGATGCTGACAAATGCAGACAGAGGCCTGCACATGCACGAGCCAGACACTGAGCCTGGAGAGCCTGCCTGCCTGGGAGGTAAGTGTTGCCTGGATCCTGGGGTGGTGCTGGGCCACAGAAACTGCAGCCTGCCTAACTCAGGCATAACTCTGACATAACTCAGACATAACTTATGTCAAACTTATGCTGAACTTAGGCCACTCTTATGCCAGACTTGCGGAGGAGTTGGGTTGGAATGGGCTGTAAGTCCTAGAGAGGCTCTGCAAGGTTAACAGAAACCTTGCAGAGCCTCTCTAGGACTTAGTCTCATTCTACTTGCCTCCAATGGAGGCTGCTTCTCTGTTTGTTTTAAGGAAGAAATAAAGCTTGCTGAAAGAAAAATAAGAGCTGGGGGGGCAAGCATGCCTGCCTGCAGGGGAGACAGGGTGGGGGGCCCTCAGGAAACCATGGAGGGGGTGTTCACTCTTATCCACGGTTTCAATTATCCACGGAGGGGCCTGGAACATATCCCCAGCGGATTTGGGGGCCCACCTGCACTTTTATCAAAGGCATGATTCCCTAAGCTCCCCAGAGGAAGGTTGGGATAGAAATGTCATAAATGGCAATTGCAGCATACATAGAACTCCTTCCTGAAACCCTTCTCAATTAAAAGTTGCATGCCGCAGTAGCCTCAAACAACCAAGCTCAAAAGATATAAATATATCTATTTATAAATATATCATACCAACTGAGCTTTTTAAAAAGTTTGCTTGTGGTTGCTGTAGTCTGCAGCTTTTTGCTGAGCAGGCTTCATGACAGAGCTGGATGTATAATAGTCTTCCATAAAGTTACTATCAAAAATGCATTGGGAACATGAATCCTTGCAGCTCTCTTTTCTACTTGTGCTTAATCAGGACATTTCTAAGAAGCTGCCTGAATGCCTAAGTCTAACCCTCTTCTGTGAAGTGCAAGATGCCTTGAGGGTTTCCGTCACTAGGGTTGCCTCTTAACCCAAAGATCCTGCTTAACAGCTCAGGAGCAGTGGTAGAGGATGGAGCCAGTGTGCCGCCTGCCCTGGGTTTCTCTTGCCCCCCCCATCCACCTTCCTCTCTTGCTCATTTCAAGGTATAGCAGGAAGAGGAGGAAAGAGGAGGTGTCAGTGCTTGATTTATAGAAGGGCAGAGGGAGCCTGACTTCTTTCCTTTTTGTGATGGGCCACTCAGCTACTATTTAGAAGATTAGAGGGGGCTGTGATATTGCTAAAATTGGGACGAGCTAGGAGGTTGGACTTGTAGATTCCATTAATAGTCCCTACCTCTTCTCCCCTATTTTCCTGAAAAGGGGTGGTGGAGAACGAAACAGAGCAATGACGGGGGTGGGATATGGGTGGATCAGGTCTGGGAAGGGAATGGGATCGGTGGCAGAGGTGGCTACTGAATCCTAACCCCCTTCCCAGACCTGATCCCGCAGCGCAGATCCATGTGGACCTGAGCCAGCTGTTTAGGTAGCACAGATCCAAGTAGACCCCCCACGCTGCAGAGGCTTACCCTCACGTAAGGGAACAATTGTTCCCTTACCCAGAGAAGACCTCTGGAGCTGCCCCCCACAGGATGCAGCAGTAGCCATTTTGGTGCTGCTACATCAGTGGTGGGGAAATAGTAGAATTGGACTCAAGTGAAGTATCCTTCAAACTATAGCAAATGAGACTCTACCCCAAACCAAACTTTAAAGCAAGGGCTTAAGGATCAAGGACTGCTTTTCTTACCATTGTCAGATTTTGAGATGCCATTGAGCTGATTCTGCTGGAATCCAAAGTCCCTAATGCTTGGCTCTAGCAATTAATTGTAGTTAATGATGTCAAACCTTGTATAGAGTAAGAATTGTTTCTTTTCCATATGCTTTTTGATATATTCTTTTTCTGCTATATGACAGCTAACTGCTGAAATGCTACATAAATGCAGTCAACAAGAAAAATTGCTCTCATCCTCTTACCCCTGATTTTTGCCTTCTTTTTCCAATGGGAAGTCCCATTTTAGAGAGAAGAAAATACATTTTAAAAGGAAGGTTAAGAACAGGGGGGGAAAGTTTACACAAAATCCGTTCTGCTTCAGAACACTCATATAAAATGGTTTAGCTTAGAAAGCCATTTGAAAATATTTGAAATAGTTTTGAAACTCAGCACAGTAAGAACAAGTAGGAGCAAGCCAAAGTTAAGCACATTTAGGGTCCCATTGATTTTAATGGAAGAGGTGAGCATATTGGTTCCCAATTTGTTTCTGGGCTGTATCCATTTACACCCTGATTCAAACTGATGCTTCCCCATATGATCACAGAACTGTGATTGTCATACTAGGGCACATGCAGGGGAAACTTGTGTGAATCAGTTGTCAGAATTGCCACTCAGGCCATATTTTCATCATAATGTTTTCGTAGTGTTTTCCTAATGAAAATAATCAAGAAACAATCATCATTAAGTGTATTTATATACCTCTTTTCAACAGAAAGTAGTTCACAAAGCAGTTCACATAGCTGAACAAATACCGTATTGGTCCGAGTATAAGACTCACTTTTTTCTCCTAATTTAAGTTTTTAAACTAGGGGTGCATCTTATAATCAGGCTGTTGCAATTTAATGCCAGTGATTTAATTAAAAATTTTTAATAGCACCAAACTTTAAGGGTGCGTCTTATAATCAGGTGCATCTTATACTTGGGACAATACGGTAAATAAATGTCCCCTGTCCCCAAAGGGCTCACAAAATATTTAAAAAATGTAAAAGAGACACTAGCAACAATCACCACGTGCCGGGGTGATTGTTTCCCCCTTGCTAAAAACAAAAGGACACCACTTTAACTGCCTCTTTGCCCAGTTAGCCAGAGAATGGGTCAGCAGCTAGATTGGGGACTGGTCTAGTAGTTCTATGTGCTCCCACTATCCCAAACTAAGCATACCAGGCAGAAGCGGGCCACCTCAGAAATACCCCTCCCAGGACAGCCCCAAACCCCAGTAGCACCCATAAACAATTAGTAGTGACAATTCACTGAATTACCCCTGAACATAGGCTAGGCAGGCAAGGAATCCAAATACAACCAATTTATAAAAACCCAAGAGGATAAAGGAATTAAGCAAAATGGGGGGAAAGGGGTAGAGAAAAGTACAACAAGCAGGCTGATCGAAAATGCCTGAACTTGGCTGCATGGACACAAAGGAAAAGTTTGACCAAATTGAATGCAATACTGTAATTAGCAACATCCAGCAGACAGAAGCCTGGAGGACACAACTCAAGTTTAACAAATGCATGGAGGACAAGTCCCTTAATGGCTACTATTCATAATTTATATATTTTACCTCCCAGTTCAATGTTAGTAGCCTGTGAATACCAGCTGCAGGGGATCAATAGTGGGAGAGAAGTCTTTCTATTTTCCTTGTGGGCTTCCCAAAGAGAACTGGTGGGCCTTTAGGGAAAAAAATGACACTTGAATAGAGGGGCCTTTTGTCTGATCTTGCCGGGTTCTTCTTATGTTTACTAACTGTGTCCGGCAAAATTGGTCAAGTAACATTTAAGAAGAGAACTATGGGACTATTACTCAATCCTATGGTCCGTCCATCCGTCCCATCCCCCGCCATTGCAGTGATGCCAAAATGGCTACTGCTGCATCCTGCGGAGGGCAGCCATGGAGATCTCCTCTGGGTAAGGGAATATTCATTCCCTTACCTGGGGGTAAGCCTCTACAGCGAGGAGGAGTCTACTCAAGCCTGTGCTAGTGAAATCACTGGCTTATGTCTGCATGAACTCGGGCTTCGGGATTGGGTCTGGGAAGGAGACTAGGATTTGGCAGCCACCACTGCCCCAAATCCGCCTTCTTCCTGGAGCTGATCCGCACATCTCCATCCCCCATTGCCTCCCACCCTCCCCCACCTGTATTGCTGCTTCTTTCTGCACTCCCCCACCTCTATTCTGCCTCCCACAACCTGCCCCGCCTCTCCCTCCACTAATCTTATTTGACAGGTCCTGATGGGGCCACTGCTGTGTGCAGTGTGGCTGTGGCCTTCCCACCGGTGCTCTGACAGCTTGGCCTTCACACGCTGTTGGAGTGCTTTTCACAACTGCCATAAGGCAGTTGATGCTGGCGGAACATTTGTTCCGCTGGCGTTAAAGCCCAATAGGATTGGACTATATGAAAGGTCCCATTGAAAGGACTATGGGAGCGAGCAAAAGAATAGACCAATTTTCTTAGCAATTGGCAGCATTGTGATGAAGGTTCCTTATATAAATAAGTCCATAAAGGTACCAAGCATAAGGGAATGTTAAGGTGAATGAAACATGGTTTATAAACAGAAGCTTATTGTGTGTTTCAAGGTTATTTTGCATAACCTCCTCCATCACACTGTGCAAATGATGCAGTTTTTACAAGAATGCTCTATAGCACATCTAAAAGGGGGGGGGTCAGAAATGGAAATCTGAATGCATGAGAGAAAGTCCCATGTTAAATATCTTAAAAAAAAAACCCACAAACACACCTGTAGTAGTAATACACTCTGTTTTGCCAACAGTTATATGCATGGTCTGATCCAAGGGAGAGTACATAGAACCATTTCAAAGTAGCTAGAATCCTGCCAATCAAGTGACGGAAGGATGGGAAGGCCAAATACAACACCCCCCTCCCAGACATCTGAGACATGGGATTTTAATATTTTTGAGATGGGTCCATGTGCATAGCCCAGCTGTTTCTCCAGGGTCAGGAATCACAAGTACTGTACATGACCTGTTGATGCTGGGGATATGTGCATAGAATATGGAAAGCATTTCACATATATTATCTCAGTAATTCTTAAACAATCCTGTAAATTGTCCCCATATTGCTGATACTGAGAGAGAGAGGGGGACTTCTCTAAGTGACCCCAAACATATTCAAATCAGGGTGTAGCATAATGACTTACAGCACAACCCTAACCAACTTTCCAGCACCGGTGCAGCCGCAATGCAGCCCCGAGGTAAGGGAACATCCCTCACCTTGAAGAGACCTCCATGACTGACCCTGCATTGCAAAATGCAGTGTGCACCCTGTTGGCATGGCTACACCGGCGCTGGAAAGTTAGTTAGGATTGCACTGTTAATTTTCTAGCCTCTACAGTAAACTATCAACACACATAATGCTTAAAGTGCCTTTTTATTAGCTCAAAAAGGCAAAGTCTTTGCTGGCTCATCATTGATTTGTTTGATGAAACATCACTCCAGAGGAGACAAAAATTAAACATTTATAGACAACCAGGGAGTAGAAATGTATCATATACCATTTGCTCAGGGCTTTTACTGTAGCACGTTTGACCACACAGTACATGTACTGTGTGCTTGTAGCTAACAAAGTGATGATGAATAACATAGTTCCCCCCCTTTTAATTAGTGAATAGAAATAACAGCAAAACAATAGCAGAAGCAAAGGGGAAAAATAAAAGGGAAAAATATACATACATAATATGCATATCTATACAGATTACAAAACTAATCAATCAGTAATTTACAAAAAATTAATACGAAATCTATGCATAAATCTAAAAAAAATATCCAAATGTTTAAACATACAATATATTCATACAGAGTTGTCTTCTATAAGTCATACATTCAAATGTTGATAAAGTTAAAAGGTCCTTAGTCCAATGAAGAATAGTGTGTGGGGGGGGGGGAAGGGGATACTAACCTTTCCAGTACTTTAGTATGAGTCTTTTGGCTATACAGTGGGCCCTCGCTATCTGCGGGGATCCATTCCGGAACTCCCGTGGATAGCGAGGATCCGTGGATACAGAGGTCCACCTTCTAAACTCCATAAAAAGGAAAAAAAGCCCCCAATCCCTGATTGTACCTTTAGAAGTTGAAATTGTGCTGTTTTCAATCCTCCGCAGGGCTTCTGCATGCTTAACAACCCACTTCCGGGTCGCGCGAAGGCTCTTCTCTCCTCCCAGCCTTGTTCCAGAATGCATCCTGGGGCAAGGCTAAGAGAAGAGAAGAGTGTTCACGTGACCTGGAAGTGGGTCGTTAAGCTTGCAGAAGCCCTGCGGAGGCTTGAAAACAGCGCAGTTTCAACACTTAAAGGTACAAACAGGGATTGGGGAACTTTTTTTTTCCCTTTTTACGGAGTTTTGAAGGTGGAAGCCATGAATTCGGGACCCGTGGTAAGTTAAATCCGTGGATCCCAGATCTGTGGATTTGGGTCCATTATATTAAGTGCACAAAGAGTCAATTTCTGCTGTCCTGCAGATAACTTCCATGAAATAGATAGATAATTCAAAATAATATAAGTATCTACAAATGTCAATGTTCGTTGTAATACTGTACAGAATTACCGTATTGGTCTGAGTATAAGACTCACTTTTTTCTCCTAATTTAAGTTTTTAAACTAGGGGTGCATCTTATAATCAGGCTGTTGCAATTCGGGTTTGCAGCCACCCCTCCCCCAGGCTCAGCAGAGAAAGGGCAGCAAAATACTCACTGCTGCTGCTCAGCTGTGCAGTGAGGGCCTTTGAATGGCATGGGACATTGCTGGAAGAAGCAGCGAGGCTAAGAGGGGATTTCGGAGCACGTGTTTGCTTTTAGTGGAGATAATGGCAGAGATACAGTGGGCTCCTTCTCTGCCCTGCAGGGCTTATGGTATGTCCTTTTTCTTTGTTAAAACAAGAGCACACATACCTCTCCCCTTTCCAGGCTGTAATCAGTTGTTAATTTTCATTCTCTGGTCTGCTGGGTTTTGTATCCTTTTGCAAAGCAAGATCACATACACTTTCATCCCCCCCCCTCCCCAGGCAATCAATGGTTTAGGCTGCAATCCTGTGCACACTTTCCTGAGAGTAAACTCCATTGAGAACAGTGGGACATGCTTCTGAGTAGACATGCACATGATTGCACTGTTCGTTAAATCACTGGCATAAATTTAATGCCAGTGATTTAATTAAATTTTTTTAATAGCACCAAACTTTAAGGGTGCGTCTTATAATCAGGTGCGTCTTATACTTGGGACAATACGGTAATACAGCAAATAACCTCCTCCCAAAAGGATTGTATCACTATACGAGAACACATCGTGTGTCTGAATGGTGCTTCAGGTTCACCACAACACCAATTAGATTTTTTGGTAAACCCCTTTCTATGTGATGTCCAATAAACTTTAAAAATATTTTTTTTGCTGAATTTAACATCCATAGATATTGTAGTTATAGTAGACAAAGCCAGTTTCTATTGATTATATGAGATAGATTGTTCCAGCTCTGTATTCCAGATCTCTCTAAGGCTTTGAGTATCATATTTGTTAAGCGACATCTAAGACATATAAACCAATATTGTAGGCTTCTTTTTTTCAGTTGATTCAATAAGTATTTCTAAAATTGCAGGTGATTTACAGTAGAAGCTGATAATACCGCTGGCCCAAAATTTAGTTGCTAACAAATGTTGTACCGTATTTTTCGCATTATAAGACACACTTTCCCCCCCAAAAAAAATAGGGGGAAAAAGCGTGCGTCCTATGGTGCGAAGTAAACATCTCTGTTTTATGCTCCATAGGATGCATGCGTCCTATGGACCGGTGCGTCCTATGGAGCGTAAAATAGGTAATTGTAAATACTGTCATTCAGCCAATGACGGTAAATCATATTTAGCTTTCAACCTAAAAAAATAAGCCCCTGATCTTGACCTAGTAATTGATCCACAGTAAAAAGTGTCCAAATCTTCCACAAAAAAAAGTTTTCTTCTCTATTTTAAATTCAAGATTAACACATAAGAGGGCTGTGGAGTCAGAAGCAAGAATGAAGCTGCTGTTCCCTCACTTGACTCAGTTCCCATGTGCCTCTTGTACTGTGATTTTAGTTCTTAAGGAGACAATATGGGTTTTGAATTTAAGGTAGTTTTGACTACAGTGGGCCTTCCATATCCGTGATTTGAGCATCCAAGGAATTGACTCAACGCAGATGTTCGCAGATAAAGGGGCCAATGGGCCAATGTAGAAAGCTTAAAAAAAAGAAAACAGTTAAAAAGAACTTTTCTTACCTTTACATTGGTGAACCACTTCATTTTCAGATCTCTAGAAGGGGAAATCGTGCTCCGGAAGCCTGGAAAGGGGAGGGGAGTCACGTGACCTGGAAGAGACTTCCGGAGCGTGATTTCCCCCTCTAAAGGCTTAAAAATGAAGTTGTTTGTCTGCAAAAAGATAAGGAAAGATCTTTTAAACCTTTTTTAAAAGTGTTTTACATTGGCCCCCGTATCCGCGATAGCAGGCTTTGCTATCAGCAAATTTCAGTATTCGCGATGATACCAGGAACAGAAACCCTGCGGATACAGAGGGCCCACTATATATGCAATTTAGGCTCTACGGGCGAAATATGTCCTTGAGTAAGTTGCAGGCCAACTGTACTCCACAATCTCTCCCCAAACAATGACATCTGTCAATCAGACCCTACTCCCTGTTCCATCAATTAAGACAATTGTCATTGATAAGAAGCAAGGCCTTTTATAGCATTGCCCCTGAGCTGTAGAATTTCCTCCCCCAGAGGTCAGGCCAGTACATTCCCTCTCTTCTTTTTGAAGATGGGTAAAAACTGGCTATTTTCCCTTTTACCCCATAGTTTTGGAGTTTTGACAATGTGCATCTCATTTGCAGTTCTATAATAGCTGACTAGTTCCATTAAAATTAATTATACACTACGTTTGCGACACCGTAGAGCGGTTGCTCTGCCATTCTAATTATAGACAGGATTGCACCGTAAGTAAACAAAGTTGTTTTAATAGTAATAGATACTATCTTCCATGTTCTCTATCAAATACAACCTCTAGTGCCTACTAACAGTAGTCTGATCAGGTTTATGGTATTGAACAACTTAAAAAACTGCAGATCAGCAAGTAAGTTCTCAATCATGCAAGACAGCATTTTCTAAAACTGTTTTAGGTGTACTCTCTAAGGAATGGTAAAGCCTCCAATACTTACTTGAATCAATTTTTCATAAACTTCTCTAGAAAAGAGGGAGGTTTTGGTGGAGTTTTATTTCTCTGTAAAATCTTGACAAAAAAATTACCTAATATACGCTAGCACATAAGCTCTCAACATGTAAAGATCAGATATTTTCTATTTAAAAATCCAAACTAATTCTGTTACCTACCTCTTTTTTTTGGGGGGGGGGGACTCATCACTATTCGTAACATGAGTTAACCCCTTCTGTCATCCATCCTTTTAAGGTGCAACAGATTAAACCAGAGATGTGCTGCATTTACAGAGATAGTTTGATTCCTAATCATGTTATAAATTAATAACCAAGGCTACTCCCCTAATAGTAATAGAAACTATTTTCTATGTTCTCTATCAAATACAACCTGTGCATACAGTACATGCACAGGAGCAATTTAAGGCGAATAATTGTGGGTTTCATTTTGCAAGCTATAGAAAGGTACTTAATGGAGCTTTGAATTAATTCTTAGAATCATAAATCCTGTCGATATGTAATCAGTAAATATCTCAAATCAATATGTCACTTTTGACATAAAGGCATAGGACCTTTTGCAAAACATATCTGATTTCCTAGTGACAATTTAACAACTTCACATTCTGCACATCAGCTTCCTCTGACCCGCCACTAACCTAATATCAGTAGCTAACCTGTTAGCAGCAGAAGATACTTCAGGTATACAACACAAGTAAGCATCATGTATTAAAACACAGCCTGTGCCAGTTAGCCTTGATCATTCTTTTCTCAGATAACCTCTTGGTTGCCCTTCTCCATCATGTTTACTTAGGTTTGTAGTCATTAGATCTGACATTCATTCCATAAATTGCATACTTCAGACAAATGCACGACCAGACGAGCAAAGGGCTCTCGGTGTCCTTAAGGGAATAGAGAGATGACTGAACAATGCTTATTAACCATTAAACACTGAAATGCTTGTCCTTCGGATCATTTTTTCCCCCTAACATTTTTGCTCTTTAATAAGGGTGTGGGAAATCTTTCAAAATCCATGACATAGCTTACTGGGGTTATTAAAGGCCAGCAACTGTATCAGAAAACCTAAATGAATACTTTGAAATATCATACGTTAGGGGACTCAGGGGGTGGTTCAGGGCGGGGAAAGGGGGAAAGGATCTCGAAGTGCACGGCTGCCACGAAGTTCTTCTCCATCCACACCCAAACCAACCTCTGCCCAGCCTGCTCCCTGCCCTGAATCACCCACGATCCTCCTCTGAACGGTCCCTGCCACCGACTTACTTGCTCCAGTGGGGCATCTACGAGCTGCTGTCACATGCAAGGGGCCTCCAGCCGTTTGTGCTGTTTGCCCCGGTGTGCATGATAATAACACAGCTTTCGCACTATAGGCCCAGGATGTATGAGATTGTGAGATCCTTCACTGTCGGCCTGGGACTATGGGTGGCAGTTTGCCACCGTAAGCCCTGGCTAAGATTGGGCTGTTAGCATGATAATTCAGTTGGAGGAACTGGTCCTCCTACTGTGAGTGTAGTGGTTTCATGGCCTACTGAGGGGCTCACTCCATGCCTGTAGCCCCTGGTTCAGTCTACAGGGAGCTAAAACTCAGTCACAGACTTTTGCCATGGTCTGATCTTTACGGTGCCTTCTAGCTTATTTCTCTCTTCTCCCCCCAGCTCTCCTCCTCTCCCTCTTCCTCCCCACTACTACAACCCTACTAGTTTTCCAGCCCCAGTTTTCCCTGGGTAATTTCCCTGATTCTCCTATGTCTTCCCCCCTACATTATCTAGGGGCAGGGGTGAGCGGATCAGGCCCAGGAGGGGCGGGATTGGCGGCGCTGGTGCACACTGAATCCTATGCCCCCTTCCCGGGCTCCACTGCATGACTGTGTAGAGTTCATGCTACACAGGCCTCTCAGACTTATGCCAGCTAAACAGCTGGCGAGGATCTGTGGAGATCCATAGCGCTGGCAGGGGCTTTACCCAAGGTAGGGGGGCAAATGTTACCCTGAAGAGATCTCCAGCCTGCTCCTATCCAGCAGTGAATACACCATGGGCCATGTGGCCCCGCTGCACTGGCACTAGATAGGATTGGGCTGCCCATTGAAGTCAATTGAAGATTGTCTTCTACTATGAATAGTATATGGAGGGTGTACATAAGAGGGATTGGAATTGTAGATGGAGCAAAGTGCTGAATTCCCTACTCCCCCCACAGTTTTGCATGGCTCCCCTATGCTTTCTAAAAAAAACAAAATACAGGTTGGTTACCCCTTATCCGCACATCAGAGATCCAGACTATTCCTAAATCCAGACATTTCGTCAGAAGGCCCTGGCGCGTCGACCGGGGAGGTCGCTCCAAGGCCGGGAGAAGGCCGTGGAGCGGAGCCAGCTGCAACAGGGGGCAGAGCCGGGGGGCATCCGTCGGGTCGCCCCCCCAATCAGGCTGCGGCTTAACCCAAGAGTCATTAGGGTGGCGCGCGTGCCCCCGCTTTGGGGCGGTGCGCGCCCTAGTGACTCCACTGACACTAAGGCCCCAATTCCATCCACCACCACCAGTACTGATTCAAGCAACACCAATAAGGAACATGCTGTGGGAGGCCGGACAAAATATTTTTTTACTTACCTCCGCGTAAGCGCTGGGACCGCCTATGGGCCTCCTTGGACATTTCAGTGGCATATATCTGAGGAGGGAAAAGGGGTGGGGAGGTTTTTGAAAGAGAGGATAAGATCCAGCATGCCCTCAGATCTATCCCCTCCTGCCCCCTGCTTCCTCCCCGGAGTGTTCTACCCCCCACTCCACCCACGATCTGCCCCCTGCACCAGCCTACCTGTTTCAGAGCAGATCGCTGCTCTGATCCACTGGCATAATAAGCCTGATAGGATTGGGCTGTAGGACTTCCCTGCTTCGTTGTTAACATGTGGGAAAAAAATGTCGCATTGACTTTAAATAGGAAACAAATTAAACTATAACTTGTCTCAATACTTAGTATGTTGCATTGTCTCCACACCCCAACTCCGCCATGGCTACTTTTATCATGTTGCTTGTGTTGTGTAGGCCAGAACACATATTGCTTTCTTGAGAAAAGAGCTGTATTTCTCCTCATAAACCACAAATTTCAGCACCAGTTGATAAAATGTCACAAAACAGAATATGTACTCATAATTGTGACACCCCTAACATTGAATCTGTTAGAGTGACAATATAACAAATACTGGGATGTTCCATCAAGAACAAAAACAGATAAAATATCATCCCTTCCTTCCTTTCAGGATGACATGGTTTGAGGTAAAATCTAGAGTACTTATCAGCTAGACAGATAACAAGTGTCTCCTGTGCTGCCACCCTAATTGTTCTTTCCTTTTTCTGCCGCTGATGCATGAGGTGAAAGTTTCCATTTCCTCAGTTTCATTAGCTAAAAGAAATTACTGTACTGATTCTGCATCACTGAAAACTGGTGCGACTCTATTAAGGCTAACCTTGAGCATTGCTAGGTGAAGAAACCTTTCTGTAGAGCTCACAGTTTTTCACTTTTCTCTTGCGGCCAAGATTAGCTCGTGGATGTCAGTACACAGCATGACTTTGAATGCAGTGCGCACCCAGGGTCTGAATGCACATACCCATGCAGCCACATTGTGCCGCCACAAACGACACATGGACTGGATCAGGACAAGGAACTTGGTTTCCCTCTTTCCCCTGACATTGTCCTCTGGCAAATAGTTTCACACCCTTCTGCAAAGGTGTGCGCAAAATTGCTTACAGAGGGTCATTTTACAAGAGAAGAGAGTGCTCTTGAAACTTATGCCCTATTTGAGTTTACCGTGAAATGAAAGATTCTTCCTGCCAGGCCTATTTATGACGGTCATCTTGGCCATCCTTCTGAATGTGTGTTTCATTCTGCACAAAACATCCAAGTTTTAAGATTCATTTTCAGTCTTACCTCACCTCCTATTTCTCTTCTACTTTTCATTCCTAAATCAAATTCCAGTTGGCTCACAGTGGATCGTGCAAAGATGGAAATGATAGCATTCGAGAGGGTGAGGAGGGACCAAAAGATATAATACAAGGTTTTCATTTTTCATTGTCTGACTTGCTGGATAGAGAAAAGTACCCAGCAGACCCAACCTGGCAGAGATGAAGACCCCAGGAACAGATTAATTCTTGTTCAATATTTGTTATTCTTTCACCTACCTTCAAGTGAGAATTGTAAACACTTTGATTAATGGACTGAAGGGCTGCTTACTTCCACCCTAGCTCCAATGTATCTTTTTGCTAAAATAAGACTTTGCAATTGCATGTAACTGTGTTCTACTCTTGTATCAATCTGTTTCCATTTCTACTACAGCAGTAGAAGACTTGAGAATTAACCATACCAGCGTAAGGGTTTTTTTTTTTTTTTTTTTTTTTTTTTGTAGAAGTAACTGTAGTGGTTGCATACCACTGTATACAACATTCAGAAGACCACAGTAAATAGAAGAAGTTAGAGAATTTTCACCATTTGTCCTGTTTGTCTGCCATCTTAACAAGGCCAGAGCTGCAGGTTCACAGCTTCTATAAGCATAACTTGCAAAAGTTTATGGCATAGTTTAAATAAGGCAAGATACAGATGGGAGGAAGGCCTGGCTGAACAAGAAAGACAGCAATACAGCATTTGTATTACACGAACAGTTCAATTCTCTCCTTTGCCTCACCATAGCATGCAGCCGCGCCAAAACAGGCTGCGCTGCATGCTATGGTGGAGGTGGTGGTAATGGTGGTGGAGGGATCAGGAGGCTTCGGAGAGGTAAGGGGAAATATTTTCCTTTTATTTGCACCAGTGACACCTCCATCTCCTCACAAACATATAATATGTTGATCATGTGGGACAATGCTGATCATTCATGACATTTCTTTCCATGCCAGTGCTACTCCCCATGCAGCCCACCAATGCTGGTACAGGAAGTGAGATCAGAGCTCCATTTGTTACTGTGGCAGCATAAAAACATACCAATGAAAAGTGTTTTTCAGATGCTACTATATGTTAGTAATGTATAACCAGGACTTTTCTCAGAGCAGCTACAATCCTATACACTTATCTGGTGCAGCCTGGGTACTCCTTGGGAGAAGGGGACGTTCATCCCCTTACCCCGGTGTAGGGCTGCCAGGGCCCAATGGGCCTCCTCGGATGTACGTTGGCTCTCTAGCCAACGTACATCCGGGACGGCAGGGAAAGGGCCGCCGAGCCCGGAAATGGGGATGGGGATCTTGTCGCTGACATCCCTGCCCCCTCCTGGGCCAGTTCAGCCAACAGCCACCCTCCCTCACCACCCGGCCCTGCACGCACCGGTGCAACCCTTACCTTGCTCCGGTGGGTGCAGGTTGGGTCTGTGGTGGAGAGAGGCTTACCGGCCTCCGCACCAGCGGGTCTTACTCCAAGGGTGCTGAAAACGCACTTTAAGCGGTGTTTACGGCACCTTCCGCCTGCAGAGCACACGCATCGCAGGCAGAAATCTATGCTGGATTGGGCCATAAGGCTCCTTGAGCTCAGTGAGGCTTACCTCTGAGTAGACATGCATAGGATTGTGTTGTTAATTATTTTGCATTTCAAGTGTTTTCCCTTTACACTCTTGCTTTCCATCAATTGTTTATGGCTTGGTTCAGATACTTACCTGAATGGTTACACCTTTCATGCAACAGAGGAGCAGACTTGCCTCCTTGTCAGCATTATACTGAGAACATGGCTTATGATATAGGATGATGTATGCAGGTGTCAAATTACATGATCTCCTCACAGAGTGAGACCTGCCATGTGGAACACCTACATTATATTAGATTTCTACATGCTGGAGTACATAGCTGTCTCCCTCTCTCCTAGCAAAGTGTGCTCTTTTGTGTGTGTGCGTGTGTGTAAAGTGGGAGCAACAGTAATCTGTCCTGAATTATTAGGCTGTTACAAGAAGGCAGCACAGAGCATGATTCACTCAGTGTATTAGTAGTTGGGAGCTATTTGAGTACCTAAACTGCAATGAACAGTATATCTTCTGAGGACTAATCACTAGAGGGCAGTTTCCATCTCTGCTAATGCATCATATGTACAGTTGAAATGAATTTGCATTGCATCTTTGGAAATAAAAAGTAATGAGATAAAGAGAACCCCTCCCTGTTACCATAACTTATTCATTAGCCAATGCTCAACCCTATAATTGAGGTTTGGGATATTAATAGTTTGCCAACATCCAGATCTTCAGGATGTTGCAAAACTCCAGTCGCATAGTCAATGGTTCTAGACTACAATTTATGGCAGAGCTCCGAAACCCAACATCCTAAAGGGGGAACGGAAATGGACAAGAAGAAGTCTGGCTGAGTTTCACAATTAAGTCTACAGTCTTCTATTAAATAACCTGTACAATATAATCGACTGAAGTTTTAATTGCAAAGACCCTGGATCTCTTAAGGGCCCATCATGGTCAAACTGAATGAAAAACAAACGAGAAAGATGGGCTTTGATTTCCAGTTTTTTATCCAGAACAAGCAGATAGTGTTTGCTTTTTAGAGTGGTGCTGCTGTGTTTTTTTTTCTTTGAATAAAAGCCCAAGGCAGCTGAGTATAATTGAAAATAAACATTGTAAAGGGAAGCTGTAGGGTTGACTGGGGGGCAGCACATAGTGGCTTCTAGCACATAGCCTCTTACTTTCTATTCCCACCCCCCACCCTTGTTACTGGCCAAGCTGGAGAAAACTGGTAGCTGAGTTTATATCACCATCCAAAGCTAGGGAGCCCAGGCAAAAAGAGATTGCCTTGGAAAAGCCCCTATCCCAAGTGATCAGAGAATCTCAAAGCCTGGAGATTTCCCTTAAAAATCCCAATAGTAAACAGTAGAGAAACATGACGTGCAGAGAGACATGGCTATCCTACTCACCCCTGATGGGGAAACAAGCAACACAAGTGTTTTAAGATAAGCCAAGTTTCATTGGAAGATTGTTTTAATACTCTTTGTATTCATTTCTTTTCCCTTATATATGTCTCTATCTCCATCACCTTCCCTAGGTGGTCTTTCACACACATCCTGGAAAATACAAATTTGCCTTATTCTGCCTTGCAGTGACTGTTCAGGGTTTTCAGCCAGAGCTTTCTCCCAGCCCCTCCTGGAGGTGCCAGTAATCGAACCGGGAATCTTCTGCATGCAAGGCTTGTGCTCTAGCATGGAGCTATGTGCTTTTCCTACCATCATGTTTTTGCTTATACATCACTGAGTGGCTTTGTATATTGCTTGGGCATTTGCATGGACAATGTAGCTCTTATTAAAAACTGGATCAACCGTACTCTTCACATGTTCAGATAGGAGCAAAATACCCAATAGGTAGAATTTAGAAGAAAGATCTGGCCCACATTTTCACTGTGACTGTGAGCATCTGTACCTAAATCTGGTAGGTTTTCCAGCCCAGGGTTCCGGAGCTCAGTGGTTTGAGCTGGGAGCTGTGGAAGCCGGACCCTGAAGTATATCAACAAGATGATACTGGTCTCTTAAACTGGCAAAGAAAAACACAAGGTCAGATTCCTAATATGTATAGCAAGTCTGCCAAAAGCAGTGGCTTCAAAATGCCTGCCAGTGAGGGAGGGGGCCATTGGCGCTCCGCCAATATCCTAAGCCCCTTCCCAGTCTGGATTGGCCTTACACCACCTCTGCGAATGTTCGTCAGGTCCGGACCAGGACATGGCGTACATCTGAGAAGGCCCATAGACTCCGGGCTCGCTTACACCTAGAGAAGAGGACAAATTTCCCCTTCTTCTGAGGTGCAGCCTAGCAGCCCGGGGGCAGCCTGCAATGGGCTTAAGATACAGCGGCTGGCCCTTTAGGCCAGCCACGTATCTTTACAAAGGATTGGGTTGTTGTTGTTTTTCTTCCATAACCAATGAGACTGAGGCCAGATCACATACCAATGTAATTCATTGGTTACTGTGGTAAGTCCAAGCTTCGGATCATGGATAAAACCCCAGAGATCCTAAGACAGATGCTCAGAACATATGCCATTTTTGTCATCCTAGGACTATGGAACAGTAATATGTTACTGTTTATTAATAATAACATGTTTATTGTTAAACCATAAACCAATAACATGTTTATTGTTAGCAAGTGACATCTGAAGTGTTTTTTTTTAAGTTTTGAAAACAGCTTGGATTGGCTAATATTAAAAGTGCACATCCATGAAGGTGCACATAGTGACAGCTCAAAATTCAGATGAAGGTATTTTAGGTAGATCACATTGATCTATTGACGTAGATAGCAGTAGCAGAATATTCTCACATATGGTACTGACTAAACTATGTTAGATATTTTTAGGAATAAACCATTTTCAAACATTGTTTCTAAGCAACAAGCTCTTGAACTACCTCAATGAACTGATTTTGAGTGGATCCGTTTTCAAGTCTTTGTAAGAATCATTTTTAAAAAGCATATGATTACCTGCAAATAACAAAGTTCACAAACCAACAAAAACACCTTTGAAAACAGTTTTGGGATGCTGAATTTATAAACGCATATGCAAATTTATGATAGACAATTGTCTGTTTCTCGATCCTGAGGAATAGATTTCTCTGGTTTCACTATCCACCTTTGAGGGAGAAAGGAAAAAAAAACAAAATTCTGTATTACACAAAGTTGCAAACCTGGGACAAGAATTACCATAGAGTTTCAACATAACTGCTCTGAAATAGGGAGTCTGAGAGCTGGAATCAAGAAATTATTCGTATTGGTGCTCCAGAGTTTGACGGAATGGAGAGAGCCTCTTCTAACCACACCAGCCCTACAGATTCTCTTCTCAGCAGCAAAGAACAAAACTACTTTGTGGCTTGACATACAGGTGACTTGACTACCAATCACATTCCAGAAAAAAAACACATATTCTGATCTTCTATTTCCCTCTATGCAAATACTTTTCCATCATCTTCCTTGAGTTCCTTAATCACCAGACTAATTCCTTTGTGTAGCTACAGTATTCTAGCCCTTCTACCAGCTCCAGCCAGGCCCACACATCTTCCTATAATACAGGTGTGGCCAAACTTGCTTAATGTAAGAGCCACATATGATAAACTTCAGATGTTTGAGAGCTGTAAGAGAGATGTTTAAGAGCCACAATATTTAAGAAGCATTTCAATTCTTAAATATCGGTATATTTACTCACCATGAACATTAAAGGTACGTTTTAATCCAGTGGACTCTCAGTTTACACCCGGTAAATAATTATAAAGCTTGAACATTTATTATTTACCTTTTTATATGAATTGTGTGCATAAAGAAACTCAGCCAACATATTTCCGAGAGCCGCACATTATACGTCAAAGAGCCGTATAGGTGATATAAACACAAGGTTTAAAAGCTGAGAGCCGTATAGGCTCAGGAGCCACAGTTTGGCCACCCCTGCTATAATAGATAAGTATTCTTATGAGAAAGAAACTTGTAAAGGAACAAAAAACCTTGCACAAGTTAGTAGTAGTAGTAGTAGTAGTAGTAGTAGTATTCCCCCTACTTACTTCCCAGCCAGATCAGAAAAAAGGTACAAAATATGATCTCTAGCAACTGAGATGGATTTTAAGAGTTAGTTGCTCATTTCCTGCTTTCTGAACAAGGTGAATCAGCATAAGGGAGGGCCTTATTATTCCTTATGGATGAGTCTCCTGTGTCAGGAATCCAAAGGAGGGGATGATAAAAATCTTTCATACCAAGTCACCACCCCAAAAATGTTGCCTTAATGGTTATCATGAGCAACTGCTCAGTGTTGCTAGACCATCACAAAGTAGCCTATTTATCACTGCTTTACTGGGAATTATCTGTAGCTCAAGAAACTAAATACATAGCAATGAATCCAGGTTGATATTTTAGACCAAGATATTCCTAAACATTTGCTGGTATTTAGTAGCTGAAGCCAAAACTTTGTCAACAAGTATCTGCCTCTAACAACAGGCTTGGTGAAAAGTACCAGTTCAGAGAGCTTTGATCACTAGGGAGCCCAAATTTGGGTTTGAGATCAAAATCCTAAAATTGCCACTTGGACATATCCTTGGCTACAGTCTTAGATACCTAAGGGGATGAGTCTGCCTCATTGAAAGCTATTATACCTGTCCTGCTGATTAGACAATAGACTTGACGGCTTTTGCTGCGACAAATAGATATTCAATATATTCCGTTTCCTAACACGCTGCAGTACATTGTACTGTTCAAGTTTGACAAGGGCAACCTCTTATATTAATCCACATGGAGTGCCAAATGGGATAATGTTCAAAAGTTTTCAGTGTTCCATATAGGCTGCTTTTCACCGTCACACAGGAGGCCTGAGGCTGCACTGTATGCAATAATGAACCGGATTAGAAGCACCTGCTGTTCCCCTACAAATAGGAATGAACCACAGGCCTGCTGTAAGATTCCACTTGGTGGAACACAACGTTTGTTCAGATAAATCAGGCTATAGTTATGTCAATAAAGGTTTACGAACGGATGAACAAATCAGGCTATCACCATTAGGCAAACACTATTTATGGTAGGAAAATCCGTAGGTATGACTTGATAAACATTTGGAGGCAAACATCATTCTTATGTTACCCTTGTTATTCATTTTTAATGGACTCCACATGTTTCTCTTGTCCATTTTGAAAGGCTGTTTTATGCAATGTGTTATATATTTTTATTGTTATTTTGAGTCACTCTGATTATACAGTAGTACATAAAACAGCAGGGCAGAAATCTTTCAAAATAAAGAAAGACACACATACACAGATATACATACATATCACAGTTTCAGACAACTAACACTAAAAGCAAAGAAAAGGAACTTTGTCAAGAGAAACAAAGCAATTTGTTTCTTTCTATACTTCCCTCCTTTTTACAGATAAAGCATATTTTTTCTTCTAAAGGTGTGTCCAGAGGCCAGAAATGGGAAGCTTCAGTACTAGATATGAAGAATTATTCCTTATCCTTCCCTGGATCCATGTAAAATGGATCTAAATTGGGTAGAGCGGAAACTTTCATGGCCAGGTATAATCTTACAACACACAGGATATATGGGTAAAGATGTCATGTATTAAAAGCCAGGAATGCAATTAAAAATATTTTAAAACACTGAATCACAGATCTTCAAAACAAGTTAAAAAAGAAGTTTAAAAAACTGTGAACAAGGAACAAAATACCTTTAAAATCCTAGGCTTAAGATTGTGCAAAAAACTGACGTTTCGTTCCAGACTAGGAACCTTCTCAAGGTGCAATCACAAAGACTGTATGTTGACAGGTCAGCACCGCAAACACAAGGTTTAAAAGCTGAGAGCAAAGCACATGATAAGCCAGAAGCTAATTACCAGCTGAACTCAAAACAGAAACAGCAGTACCACCAGCAGTCAGCCGAAGTACCACTGGTGGTACTAGTATCACTGGTTGAGAACCCCTGATATAAACAATACCTCCTGTAATATCATAGGAATGTATTCCTGTAAAAACACCAGCCTAGCTACAGAGGTTGAACAGTGCTTCCCATAATGTTCAGGCTCAGATCTGGGGAAGTAACCATGGGAAAGGAAACAAAAAAAGCAACCTTAAGTTCTCTGTGTGGGAAGTTAACATTCTGTTTAGGAAAAAAAAAAAAGCTGAATACCAAAGGGGAGAAAAATCAGTGTTTAGGTACCACTTGACACTAACATGCAAAGAGAATAGTGCTTTAGAATATACAAAAGAGGTCAATGAGTGTTGGCCAGAGAGATATAATTATTGCATTAATTGTCAATTTTCTTGGCACTCTTTGATGAAAGAATACATTTCTCATATTGAAATTTTGTGAGCAGCACTTTATTTATATATAAACGAGGGCGAGTCATTACATGGGCTGCCAGGGCTATACAGCAATAAATGTTCCCCAAGCTATGCTGTAAAGAGCATTAAGCTTACGACAAGTCTCAGGAGGGTGCTAGTACTTCTGAAGGTCAGGGAAAATCCATGGTTCCATTTCAGAGGTTTCTGCTTAGCTTAGTCTAAAGGAGCTGAAAGAAAGGACAGAAAATGAAACAAGAGCAGTCCTGCAAAAAAAAAAAAAAAAAAAAAAAAACCCTTGCATCTTTCCATCCTTAATGCTGTTAATGCTTTCCATCCTTCAGCTGTTAAAGACTCGAGCAGTCATTTTCCTTCCCATCCCATGTTCTGCTAGGGTTTTTTTTTTGCAACTGCTGCCTCTGTGTTCCATAGCTCATTTAGATCACTGAGCATGCTCAGTAATGCATCACACCATTTTAGGTGGGTGGGTGTTGCTTTCACTTTTTCTGTAATTTACAAATGTACATTATGTATGTCAGTCTACTCAGACATTTCTCCAAGTATAAAGAAACCATTACCTTGTGTGTGGGTGGCCCCACCTGTTTGCTATTAGTATTATAGATAATAGGTAAGATGCAATCCAAAGTTAAGTGCTTTTAAAAGACCTACTGATTCCAACGGATAGGTTAAACAACCACACGTATGTAAATCTTTTCAAATGAAAGCAATGGGACTTAAAAAAAGGCTGACCTCGAGACGGATTGTACCCATTTCTCCATTTGGCCTAAATGTTTCTCATGTCCCTGCATCCCATTCAGTATTGATCAACGGAACTCCAGCATGGCCTTCGTTATTTTAAACTGTTCATTAACGTGCTTTAGACCATCGTCCGTGCCCAGCACTTGATCCTCTGTTGGTGTCTGCCCCTGTGCTGTTGCCCAATTTCGATTTGCACAAATGGTTTCTTGGAAGAATTTCTCAGCGGTGTCCTAATTGCACCATCATTTATTGAAGCAAGTGTCGCAGATACCTGCTAAGGGAACAGGAATGAGGCATATGCCTTGCTTATTGGAGTGAGTGATCATCTCAATTAAGTATAAAGGGCTGAGGAAATTAGTGACAGTATGAAATCCTAATGAGCAGAGATCAAGAGAGCTACCATTTTCTCCCTATGTGTACTATTTTTGATGGCCTTATCAATCTTTCTGTAAGCTGCTTGGATGCCTGAAAAGTGAGCAAAGGTTGTTCTTCCCCACCTCCTTCCAAGCCAAGATGTACACAAGTTTCTTCACTTATTGTTAAGTACTGTCTCAACTAGATTACAAGACTTCTCGGACTTCTTCGTTCTCATTGTTTTAATTTTCTTAACGGCTACTTGTTATGAGTGGCTCTTTTTGAAGATTTTATACGTATGTGCCTGGAGTTCTTTGTATTTTATATTTTAATTACATGGCTACTTCACCCATAATGCTTTATAATGGATGGTGGGGTGCTCTGCCACCGAGGGCCTTTACACCAGCAGCTGGCCAACCTGAATTAAATGTTTTTCACCAATTATATGTTAAGCTAACTGGCCTGTAATTTCCTGATTTTCCTCGATCACTTCTAAAAACTGGTATTGCATTAGCTACTTTCCTGGCCTGTAGCAAGAAGGCTTGATATTAGTGACGTTCCATAGTTTTCTTACAGCCCAACCCTATGTGAGGTTGGGCTGTACTGTGGAGGTTTTGTGACAGTGGAAACACTTCTGCTATCGCAAAATGGCTGCTGATGGAACACAGACTGCTCCATTGGCGGCCATTTTGGGAGCACTGCCGTGAGGTGCAGCAATCTGTTGCTGGACCTGTCTGTGGACACCAAAGCAGGTAATGCAGCGGGGGTGAGGAAGAGGCAAAACTGGGTGGGAATGAATGGGTGCAGGGAGGCTGTGGGAGGGGATGGATCCAGCAGCAATGGTGCATGCTGGATCCTATCTCCTCTTTTTGCAGCCTCCCTGCACCCTTTCTCTCCTTGGACTTGCATCAGGTAAAGAGCTGGCACAGGTCTGAAGCAGAACGGGAGGCTTACAGAGTTGTAAGGGGGTTTAAATCCTCTTTCCCCTGAAGCCTCCTGATCCCCCCGCTGGATATAGCATGTGTCTTTTTGGCGTGGCTGCATCAGCGGGGGGGGGGAAGGATAGGATTGGGCTCTCAGGCTGCTATCCTAATAAGCTCATTGAAGACAATGGGACTTATTCTGAGTATGTGCTCTTAGAAGTTCAATTCTTTAAGAACTACCAGATAGATACCATCTGGACCTAGTGATCTGTTGTTGTTTTTTAATTTGTCAATAACCTTTAGAATGTCTTCTTTTTTCACCTGTTTTTGACTCAGCTCTTTCTATGAGCTTCCTGTAAACAACCATTCAGATCAAAAACCGGATGTTGGGTAGTTGTTGAACATCTCCCATAATGTGCAGTTCTGACCTGCATAGGACATCCACATTTGGTCATTTATTTTATCTTTTTGTAATTGTTTTAGACCAATATGTCAACGATGATCTCTACTAACCTATTTTATACGTCATGTCGAAGCTGTCATATGTCATGAAGTGCATGCAGTGTATTGCTATATTTTCCCTAACACAAAATCAATGCTGGGGTACACCGATTTGTAAATTGTTGCTGTCACAGCTCCATGGAATGTACAGAGTGTTGCATATTTCATCAACTTGCGCTTTATAAAGCTTGTGTAGACCTGGATAAGATATACAGCACCTGGAAAAATGCCTGGATTGGCTCTCACATCTGCATGATCATCCATTTGGCCAGTAACCATGAAACAACAGTAATGATTATTTGTTGATCTGTAGAGGTCACAGCATTCATAACTCACTGCCATGAATTTGCTGTACATAAACATTTCATGTTCCCGAAGTCACTGAAAAACATAATGTGACATTTACAATAAGCACTCCTGACACATCTGCTTTTAAGTTTTAAAGTTAACTTTCTAAAACCAATATTTTATTTACATATTGAACCAAAGGAATGATAAAAGAGGGTGATCACTTGGTCTTTAAAGTGTTTTCCTTGTGGTCAGTGTGGCTGAGTTCAGTCCTGACATTTCCGGAATTAAGTTAACTATCGATCTGCAACTGGATATAATTCTAAATTACAATTACTGATTCTTTCACACATCATGACATTGCCCTTTAGTGCCCCTTTAATTGGCCAGTCCTGTGATAGGTAAAACTACCCAAACCCAGCAATTTTGTGCCTAGTGGCTTAAACAAGATTTAATATAGTTGAGAATGTCCTGCTCTATAATGTGTAAACTTCTGTGCTGAATATGTGTGATGATCAGATGAAGACTCATCTGTTGGAAACTGTGGGAAGGTCTTTCAGTAGGAAACTGAAGCAATACTGCTTGAGCAGGATAAATCCTGCCTCCGTAGGAGTAACACACCAGTAACCAGGAAGTTGACTGCAGACCAGCAGTGTTTTCAGTATGGCAGTGGATACATATGCTACGTCCTCTATCATAAGGTTGACTCAGAGCTTGGGCTGAGAGCAAAGCCCCAACATTTTAACCCAAAATCCACTCAGCCTCACTATTACTGAAACTTCTGCCAATACCAGCTTGGGAAATCTTGCTATCGTTTGTCCACATTACGTTTAAAAACTGATTGCCAGATACAGCAAAATCAGGCTACTGGAGTTGTGTTCATGTGTTTATTTTTTAGTGTTCTGCTAAATAATTAAAAAAAATGCTTGCATGCAGAAAAGTAATAGTAGAAAAAACTACCTTATTTGTCTCCTTGATGGGAGAGTGTTCTACACCAGGGGTTCCCAACCTGTGGTACTAGTACCACCAGTGGTACTTCGGCCGACTGCTGATGGTACTCAAACTGCTAAACCACAGGAACCCCACTCCAATGCGATGATTTTGGTGTCGCATTTTCACTCCCAAGAAGCTTCTGCCTTTGGCCAAGCCTCTCAGGAAGGGCCCTCCCATCTGTCCAGAGCTTCCTCCCAGCGTTTTCTGGCCTCTGAAAACACGGAAGTAACTGGTGATGATGTCATCGCCAGTCACTTCCAGTGGAACTGGCACTGGAGTTCCACTGGAGGTGGTACTTGGCTGGGAAGGGGTTGGGAACCCCTGTTCTACACAAAAGGTGCTTGTCATGTCACGGAGCCTTCAAATATTAAATCTCACAATGACAGCCTGATGTCCTAGAAGGAATTGACCAAGTGATTTTGAGGAATGCCCTTGATGGTGAAGACTGCCACCATGATGCAACTGGAGGCAAGGAATTTATTTTTTCCATACCATATGGATCCCAAGACATAAATAAATATCAAAATAAATAAAATAAAATAATTAACATACTGTCTCAAAGCAGAGCACACTTTTAAAAGCAGTAACAAAAATTAATTACTAAATTAATTGCTACAGGCAACAACAAAACAAAGTGAAACACCACAGACCAACGAAAACAAGCCGGATCACCAAACAGTAAACCAAAAGTGTTCGCCAGGGTTCTCATCCAAGGCCACAGGCCTGATGAATTGGGCTGGTTTTTACAAACATCCTAACAGCAAAGGAGCCAGGTAAGGCTCATGGGAAAGGAAGTTTCCATATTCTGGGCACAAAGACAAAGAAGGTCCTCTCCTCAGCCCTCGCCATCCTCAACTTGAGCTGGTGAGAGAACCCAGAGCAGGGCCTCCTCAGATGATCTCAGTTGGCAGAATATTCATACAGAGTAAGGCAATCCTTCAGATTCAATTTCAGGCTTAACCATTAACACAGAAACTCTGAAAACTAATGGCATTTGAGAAGCACGGCTCCCAGCAACAGAGGAACAGAGCAAACAGCTGAAGGAAACTCTTGTTGGCAGGTGGTAACAGAGCATCTGGAATCATCTCCTAGTCTATCTGAGTAGTTCTCAGGTGGGAAAGATTCCAACCCTTCCTGGAGGATCACAGCTAAGTAAAGAAATATGTATTCACATCCAAAATCTTTCCAGTTAATAAGGGGAAATTTTAATACTCGCTACAGAATTTTATCCCATGCTTCATACAGTTGCTAAAGCTATAATCGCTATAGTGGGGCCAGGGGGGATGCAATGCCCCTTGGTGATAACCGCTGTCTCCTCGCGAGGAGGAGCAACAGTGTGATTTTTTTCACTCCGCGGCTGCATTTTTGCAGCTGGAGGGCTGCGTTTGCAGCCGCAGAGCTGAAACACGCCAAAACCGGTGCATTTTTTTGACCCTCCCATGCGCCCCAGGTCCTTGAAGGCTTCAAATAAAGTCTTCTGGGAGTGGAGGGGGTGGGGTGATGACATGAAACGCATCGACTCCCCCCTCCCATGGCCTGCTAGCAACACAACCATCCCTTTTGGATATAGGAAGAAATAACCTTCTCTAAATAATGGTTTATGTATAGTTTGCTAGCGGAAGGTGTTTGCTCAATGGTCTGCTGGCCAGAGGTTACTAGGTATTGGGATTTGTAGTTTAAACAGTGTAACCTGCTTGAGTGGGAGCTAAATGCAGCAATTTTGTAGTTTTAATTTGAGCAGTAGGAGAGGCAGATTGAGTTTTCCAGCTGACTGGCAAAAAAGCATACTGGAAAGGCTGCATGGGATATACTCTTTCCTTTTGGGAGAAGTGATATTGCTTTAAAAACTAGAACCATCTGTCAGTGCATGCCACCTCCTCCTCCATGTTCAGCTTGCAAACAAACAGGTATATTACACGAACATAATCAGCCTAATCCAGCAAAAGATCTTCATGTGAAACCAGTGTGGGCTGCTAATGCCGATGTACATCTGCATGCACATTCCCATCCACACCACACAATCTAGGTTCAAAATCCAGAAGGTATTCCCAGAAGGTATTCTCCATCACAGTACACAGTATTTGGCATTTCGATAATGTGTTCTATAGTGATGTTTCTGTAATCACTGAAGCAAGGTAGTCATTTTATGAACCTTTGAATAATCACCTTTTCTGTTGTCCTAGAAAGGGATAACTATTGTGCTGAGAACCAGGAATAAAATAGCATTCCTGAACAAAGCAAATCCGCTTCCCAAGGAAACAAGAAAAAGTTGGAGGTAATGGTGATCCAACATATTTTATACCAATAACTGGGCAGTATTGAAACCGCTGAACCATAAGCTGTTGATCGAAAGGTCGGCAGTTCGATTCCCGCGACGGGGTGAGCGCTCATTGCTTGGCCAGCTCCTGCCAACCTAGCAGTTCCAAAGCATGTCAATGTGAGTAGATAAATAGGTACCGCTTGCGGGAAGGTAAACAGCGCTCCGTGTTCCAGCTGCATGCTATGCGCTGCGGCAAGGAGAGTCATGCCGGCCACATGACCACGGAAGTGTCTTCGGACAACGCTGGCTCTTCGGCTTTGAAATGGAGATGAGCACCACACCCTAGAGTCGGACACGACTGGACTTAATTGTCAGGGGATACCTTTACCTTTATTGAAAAACTATGTGCCCAAACCATAGGTTCTCCTGGGGTGGTCTCTTCTGCGTGTCTCATGTTTGCCCAAGAGAAGATCAGAGGTCCTTGTAGGAGGGTTTTCTCACAGGTGGCCCCCTCTCTATGAAACTCACTTGGGAGTTCGGAGATTGGGCTTGGGAGGGGGCAGGATCAGCAAGGCTGGTGCATGCCACATCCTATCCCCCTTCCCAGGCCTGTTTTCTCAAAATGGATCACCTCGAACTTATGTCAGCAATTTGGCTCACACAGGTCTTAGGAGACCCATTGCTGTGATTGGGGGCGGGCTTTCCCCGGGGCAAGGGAATGAATGTCCCCTTACCTTGAGAAGACCTCCAGTCTGCTAACTTTCTACGCAGGATGCAGCGCAACCTGTGCTGGCCTCGTTGCACTGCTGCACAGAAAGTTAGCTGGGTTTAGGCTGCCCAAAGAGAATTGTCTACGTGTGTGATAGTCTATTTGCATGTACATAAGAAACAGCTGCAAATCATTTTCTTCTTTAAACCATTTCTACCCAAGGATGTATATACGCAATGGAAGTTAAATGTATACACCTGTGGGCTGGTAAGAAATATAAATACAGTATCTCTCTATAACAGTGGTCTTCACCCCCCAAAAATAATGAGCCTGGGGACCCACCGTTGATCCTGCCCCCTTCCAGGGACCTGATCCGCCCACTCCTGTAGGGCGATCGGAAAAAGGTCCTGCTGATTAAAAAAAATCCTGCACACAGTGTCCACTGCATAAGGCTGAGCCACCTTTATAAGGCCAGGCCCCACGTTTGCCACCCACGCCTACCAACGAGATTGCCTGCAAAGTCTGGGGATGGGGAGATTTTTTTGATCAGCAGGTTTGGGGTTCACTTCTGCAGCTATGGAAGCCTGCCAGCTATTTAGGTTCCTGTAAGTTGCCGCAACCCACTGGCGTCGCTGCAGGGGGGGCGGAGCTCTAAATTCCGCAACGGTTCGACCCTCCTTTACACCGGTGCACGAAGCGGCCCCGCCCCCTCGCCTTCGGAACCATTCAAGGCGGTGAAAGCAATGCGAAGGAGACTCCCTGCGCGTTGCTTTCACTGCCTTGAATGGCTCCGAAGGCGAGGGGGCGGGGCTGCTTTGTGCACCGGTGTAACGGAGGGTCGGACCATGGCGGAACTTAGAGCTCCGCCTCCTGCAGCGACGCCAGTGCCGCAACTCCACAAGTGAGATTTTGCGACTCCATTGGGGTCACAACCCCAAGGTTGAAGAACACTGCTCTATAACAATTCATTTTAAAAACACCCTGCATATTGTGATGACAATCCTGAATAGTTTCTTGAAAGTAGTGACAGGTGCTTGCGATACAGCTACAATGACGAATATAACGAGATGTACAGCTATGAGGTGTAGCATGGAAATTTGTTCTGCATCTATTGAAACATACAGAAGTCTTAAGTCTGACGTTTTTATTCTGCTGCTGCCTATATCCAGGTTCCTTAGCCACATGCAGAGTGAATGGCAATTGAACATTAGAGTGTTCTGTCATGCTCCTAGGGAAGCAGGCTGATAGGATTTTTAGAGCTTGTCATTGAATAATCCTATCTAGTACGACCCAGTAGGATATCCAGTAGGATATCCATAGTGCATCGTTGGGGATGGATTTTCCTCTTCTTCCTTGTCAGGGAGATATATTAGCATACACTTCCATCCTATTGTTATCCAGAGAAGGAGAAATCAGTGCCCTAAGCACAACCACCAAGTTTCTTGCCCTCTGGTGATTAAAAACATTACATGTGTCAACAACCATTAAAGTTTGCATGGGAAATAGCAAATTAAATACAGAAAGAAATCTCATTTAAAGAGCTTAAGCTATTATTTCAAACTACCACAAGATAAATCCTGAGAAAATATAATTCTGGTGAAAGAATGCTGTACTAGCAGGGGTGTGAATGGGATAGTTTAAGAAGATTTTCTCCCTAACATTATCTTTCTCTCACCACCCATACACTGCAGTGGGATGAGGAACCCATGCTGGGAAATATAGTATGGATTTTCAGTAAGAACATTTAAACTTGACCCGATAGAATGCATATTTATTGGAAACTGAGAAAAGAGCATGGCACAGAGATCTTCATGGGTCATCAATCATTATACATGTCAATTTATGCAAAAGAGAATGGGAGCTTCTGAACAACAGGCTAAAAAAAAAAAAGCATTACTAAGCTTCGTGTCACTAAAAGTGATCTAACATCATCTAACACTAGCAGTTCACAGCTCCTCTCTCCAAGAATGTCAAAAGTCAAATCAACTATTTGCTACCTAATCTTTCTTTCCTTGTACCTCTGTCTGATCCTGACAGTAATCCTCCATGTCTAATAATGTGATCCACCTCCAAACAAAGGACAAGTTAAAACTAAGCTTCCTGCTGGTGCCAAAGGTGTAAGTGCAGCAGTTCTGTAGCTAGATTCAAAGGGCAAAGAAGGTATGAGACACCTCATACTGTAGGTGGAATTTGGTTGTGTTGACAGAAGTCACTTGGTCTCTGCTGCTTCCACTAAGCATGCTGCAGGTGTAGTTATCCACTAGAAAATTTAACCCACTGGGTTTGTTTGTTTTAATTGTTTTAATTATCTATTTTAATTATTTTATTGTATTATATTTTATTATGTATTTTTAACATGTAAGCCGCCTTGATTGCCCTTATCAGGAGAAAGGCAGGGTAAATGAATGAATGAATGCCAAGGAACTACTCACAGTTCACAGTAGTAAATATGATGCAAAGATTTTGTTAATGCATGAAGCAACTGTGATGGTATTTTTTGCCACTACCTCTTGTAAATAGGTTAGAGTATATATTAAGGTAAAGGTAAAGGTGACCCCTGACAATTAAGTCCAGTCGTGTCCGACTCTAGGGTGTGGTGCTCATCCCCATTTCAAAGAGCCAGCATTGTCCGAAGACGCCTCCATGGTCATGTGGCCGGCATGACTCTTACACAAATTCAAAATAGGATATCAGAGTCCTACAGTGTAATTATTCTGGGATAAGGGAGATATTATCTCACTATCAATGGATAATCACAATCCCAAATTCCAACCAATGAAGGCACCGAAGTTCAAAATTTTGAAACTTGCAATGGTAGGCTTAAAGGTTCATTGCCCCCAAGATCATTATTAGCTGAGCCCAAACTCTAATGAAATTCAGGCCTAACTTGTCATTTATTTATTTATTTATTTATTTACAGTATTTCTATCCCGCCTTTCTCCCCGAAGGGACCCAAGGCAGCTTACAACAGGAAAAAAAAAATACATACAAAAAACACAGTATAAAAAAATCACATTTTAAAACAGTAAAAACAATTAATGAAAATTAATAAAAACAGTATCTAAAAACAATTTAAAAGATCATGGCTTCAATCAAAGCAGGAGCATAAAAACAGCAGCACCCCCACCTGTACCAGCGAGATGTTAAAAAAGGCAGGGGCTCAGAAGGCTTCTTTGAACAAGAAGGTTTTTAGGCCTCGCCGGAAAGTGTCCAAGGAGGGAGCAGTTCGTAGGTCAAAGGGGAGGGAATTCCATAAGTTTGGTGCCACTACTGAGAAGGCCCTGTTTCTGGCCGTTGCCCCTCGCACCTCCTTGGGCGACGGCACCCGCAAAAGTGCCTTCTCTGATGATCAGAAGTCATGAGCTCATCCTGAAATTTTCACTTTTGATGGTAGCTGCAATGATGGTGGAGAGCTTTAACTGGGCCTTCCCTGCTGCATCTCAACTACTCTTGGGACAAAGAACACTGAACTGGCAGCATCTCAGGTGCTTTGAATCCTGAAACATAGCTTTTTCTAGGACCCCTGAATACTTAGTGTGATATCAGTCACACTGCAGACTACATGTCACATGGCTCCTTGCACCCAGTATGCCCTTGTGAGCATATGCAATAACCGCCCAACTGCTTGAAGTCCTTGGACATGTAATTTCCAGGTTACTAAAGTGGCTCTTTTGATCCTGAACTTAATATGTAAAATATTGGAGACAAGGTTCGATCTGCTTAGAATGACAAGTAACCTTGATTTTCCTACCTGCCTTTAATGTACAAGCTATTAGTGGGGCATCCCAGAAGGAGATATGAAATCTATTCTATAAAAATCAAATGATGCAATCAAAAGTAGCTTGGAATACATTTCTAAAGAAGTAAGTCTTAGCATCTCTCATGATTGGTTGATATACTACTTACTCATTATTGCTTTTTTATGCATAAGTAATTGTATTTTTTCTGGCACATGATAGATAATTGTCCTTAATAATTTGCAAGTAAAATGTGGCATTTGCATAAAGGCTTCCTTTTTAACTCGCTTTCACCTCCATGCTGCTGAGTTTCAGAGTGATGGAGAAAGGCACCTGGAAAGTAAAGTGGCTTTTAATGAGGGCATGCCTTATGATGGAATAAATCATGTAACCTTTGACTTTTGACGGATAGCTTGTCGTCTTGTACTCGAACGCCTCCTCTGTGTAATCGTCATTTTGTGACAGTTGTATCCATTGAGTAATATACAGTCATACCTTTGAGAGAATGCCATCAGGTACATAATGACGGAAATTGTGGTCGTGAAACCAAATTTAGAGGCTGTTTATTATTTTTGAGTAGAATGAAAATTGCAAGGGGTGATAGGAGAAGCCCTAAACCAGTTCCTAAGCTCATTCCTGAGCAATTACATGCTGCTGAAACATGCACATCACACATTTAATCAAGAGTGGGAGCCCTTTTGGTGAGAGTAATCTATCATCCGATAGACATGGATAGTGATAGATGACAGAACTTAGGAAAACTTGCTTCCCAGCTTGAATCCAAAGAGGTATATCCACTCCTCAGTAGCGTTAGGGCTGTTTTCACACTAGGAAGTTAATGAGAAATTTAGCACAAGGCCCCCTGCATTCCATTTTGCTTCACTTTAGAATGCATATACTGTACATTCAATAGCGTGTGCACAGCATACGTTTTCACCTTTGCCTGCTATTGAAACCCAAGCAATATTCAGTAACTTTCATGTGGAGTCACACACAACAACAAAGGATAAATGCAAATTACCGGTATCAGAGCAGGCATGTGATACCACTTTTCCAAGGCTGTACCATCTGAATTGCAGATTGGATAATTGCAATTGTACTGCTACTGAACTATGGCCTTTCCCCAAAATGAAAAGGCTCTGAATTATTTAAATTATTATTATTAAGAGAGCCAAAACAACTGGGGGCAATAAAAAAACTAACAGAACAAAAATCTTGCCACTAAAAATAAAGGTCACAACAAAGTCACCTGCAAATTGACTATAGCTCTCTAGGAACAAGGATCACAGCAACAATTGCAAGGTGAAGCACTATTAGCAGCTTAGATCTACCATCTGTCAGCCAAAACGAACAGTGGATAAACAACACAGGTTGGTATGAAAGTAACCTAAAATCATAACAGAAACTCACATAACTGAAGAGGAGGAAAACATTACAGACATTGCAAGCATTCAACCAGTTTGAAATACAGCATGTCCCCCCCTCCCCGCTGACTGTCGTTTCAATACACGTCGTTTCACTTTAATGTCATTCTTGCCACTGCAGACACTTCTGGGTCCCGCCGGCCAGGCAACCATTTTCGCGTTGTTTTTCGTGCTCCAGAATGCCTTGAAAAGCCCCCGCAAGTCATTAACAATGCTATGCACAGAATGCAGAGGCTAGCTAGCCCTCAGTCCGAGTGCTATGGAGCCTGCATTAACTTGTGGAAGATTCCAGCTTCAATCTCTGGCATCTCCAGGTTTGCTGGGAAAAGCCCCCTTGGGAGCCAATGTGAACAGTTCCTGGTGAAGCTGTGGGGTTGGACACTGTGTCCTGCTGCTCCTAAACATAAGAACATAAGAAGAGCCCTGCTGGATCAGGCCAAAGACCCATCTAGTCCAGCTTCCTGTATCTCACAGTGGCCCCACCAGATACCTCCGAGAGCACACAGCCAGCCAGATGCCTCCGAGAGCACACAAGATAACCTGTTTCCTGTTGTCACTCCCCTGCACCTGGCACAGAGAGAACCTACTTCTAAAGCCAGGAGGTTGCTTATGGCTTGTAACCTGTGATGGTCTTTTCCTCCATGCATCTATCCAAACCCCTTTTAAAGGCATCTAGGCCAGGTGCCATCACCACATCCTGTGGCAGGGAGCACTCCTCTTCCTGTGAGTGCTCACCCTGCGGAAGCGAGGACCCAAACAAAGCAGAGCAGAGGTGGGGGGCATTTACAACCAAGCATGCCTAAAACTGGTTTCTTTATACGTCATTTCACTTAAAGTTGCAGTTTCCAAGAACCTATCCACAACATTAAATGAGGACTTCCTGTATTGAACTCCTTGCTCAAATGTTTGTGAGCAAAATTAAGACACCTGTACCCACAAAAATGTGAACCGTTGAGAGCAAATTGACCACTCACAAAGGTTCTTTTTCAGTCAAACCTTTGCGAGTGGTTGACGCTCACAAAGGTTCAACCTTTTGTGAGCATGTTCGAGTCTTTGTGAGAGATCAAACTGATGGGTCGCAAAGGCTTGAGTTCTTGCAGATGTTCGCTTGGAACGCGCACAAAAGTGCAAGTCAATTTCAGGTGGAACACTGGGATGCTAAAGCAGCCCTAACAAAATATCACAATGACAGTCTGATGGAGACAGAGCATACAAAGGACTAAGCCAGTGGTTCCCAACCTGGGGGTTGGGACCCTCAAGGGGGTCATTAAGTGGTTTCTGGGGGGGGGTTGCGGGATGTTGGCTGGATGGCCACACCCCAGATGGTGGCTCACTCCTTCCCTCCCCCCACTGCAGAGAAAGATGTGTCTCATGCTCTATTGGGGCTTGTTTGTTCACCTTGTGTTACTTTCTGCTTGCCTTTTAGCATTTCTGTTAATATTAGCACTCCTAGTTAATATTAACACTCCTCTTCCCCCCCCCAAATGGGGTTGCTTATGAGTAAAAATGTGATTTATTTGAAAAAGTGCAATGTATTAAACAGTGTGATTTATTAAAAACAATGACATCACTTCCTGCTTACTGATATCACTTCTGGCCCTAGATCTTAGAGGGATCCTGACAGATTGTCATTCATTCTACAAAAGGGGGTCCCGGTGCTAAAAAGGTTGGGAATCACTGGACTAAGCTATATGGTTCCAAAGATGGTGCAACACCCCAGTTTGACTCTCACTCAACAGCTGTGGTGTAATCCTTCTCATCAGCCTCATCTAATAATATACAGTACTGTACTACAAAAGGGGCAAGTGGGGACAAAATCAGACTCACACTGACACAGTTGTGGCAGTGGAAGCCACTTAAACAGGCCTAAACCCTAAGCAGCACTCTTCAAAAACAGCAGTTTGCCACTTAAGAATACCAGCTAAGATGATTTTTTTTTACACAAGTACAGGCTAAATTGAAGTGAAGAACTATCAGTCTTGCAAACTGATGAGATTAACTCTTGACTAAGTGGTAATGGTGGAACATTAGCTATTTAATATTCTAATGACAACTTTCTAATTATCTAAGTGATGAGACATTAAATAGGTCATTCTGTGTCATGCACACTGCTTAGTGTTACTGAATCATTCTTTCCATTTCAGCAACCGATGCAGGCCCTGGATTTTAAGAGCTATTCTTGGCGTTCTATACATTGCTGCATGTGGTATTCAGGCTAGAGCAGATATTGGTTTATGGGAGGCTTCATGGCTTTTGTAGGGAGGGGTGGGATGAGGAGGAATAAACAGCTTGAGTTCAGGCAATTTACATGAGCATAAACTCTGGATACTACTGAGTATTTTTGCCTTTTTAAATTGCATAGCTGAAAACTGTTTTAGGCCTCCTTTAGGCTTTCTATTACTATTTGTTGAGTTGGTCATCATAAAATACAAAAATTTAAAAAATGCTATGATTCACCCCATACCAAATTAGCCCAACTAAAAGTGTTATTGATACCAACACAAATTCTATTTAGCAGTAAAAACAAGGTTTTAAAAACTTAATATTCCACCCTTTAATTACTGAGCAAGGTTTAAAATAAACTCTAAGGGATATACCTGAAGAATGCTTTCTTGGAGAAGATCGAAAATTAAAAGGAAACAAAAGGAACACAATGGCAAACCCCTTGCTTGCAGGCCCACCAAACCACCAATCTCTATCTAGCATTTCCAACATTCATCATCTACAGCAGGGGTTCTTAACCAGTACTTCGGCCGACTGCTGGTGGTACTTGGACTGCCGGACCACCAGAACCCCACTCCGATGCAGTACTTTCAGCAGAGCAGTTTCATTCCTGAGAGGCTCTTGCTTTAGGTCGAGCCTCTTGGGAATGCTGAGAAGGGCCCTCCCACCTGCCCAGAGCCTTTTAACTATGTTTTCTGGCCTCCAAAAACCTGATAACCTGGAAGTAACTGGCAATGATGTCATCACCACTCACTTCCAGTGGTACGCAGTAGGAGAGTGGCGCTGGAGGTGGTACTTGGCCAGGAAGAGGTTGAGAACCCCCGATTTACAGTGTTATAATACCATCAATCTTTTATGTTAACCTATAATGAAAAATTGGAATCACAGAATAATAGACTTACAAGATCATGGAGTCCAACTCCCTGCCAATGCAGGCTGTCCACTGCTACAACATTCCTGACAGGTGGCTATCCAACCTCTTTCTAAAGAGCTCCAATAATGGATAGTTGATCACCTTCTGAGGCAGACTGTTCCACTGCCGAACACTTTGTACCATCAGGAAGTACTTAAAAACATTTAATTGAAATATCCCTTATTGTAATCCTACCCTCTACAGAAGCGATTTTCAACTGGTGTGCACATTGATGTGCTGTGAAAGATCCGCAGATGTGCCGTGGAAGTTTAAAGCACAGTGGTTGAAAATCTCTGAAAAACTCTTACGGGTTCTTCGGCTCTGTTTGTCCTAGGGTTACATCACAAGAGGCCGGCGAAGACCATAGAGAAGACCATAGAGGTCAATGTGCCATAAGAGGAAAATCGTTGAAAATCACTGCTCTGGAGCAACCAAATTCACTCTGTTTTCCACATGTCAGCCCCTCAGATATTTACAGATAGTTATAATACCCCCTCTTAACCATCTCTTCTCCAGAATAAACATTCCCAAATCCTTCAACCTTTCCTCATGGGTAGAGGTGGGAGAAAATGGTTTTATTTTTTTTGCAGATTTGGAGTTCAACCAAAATGAAATAGCAGAAAGCGGTATTATGTGTTTTTATTCCAATTTTCCCCATTTTTATCGATTTAAAGGTGTAGTAGGTAGGTGGTATAGGTTGTACAATGTCAGCAGATGAAGGATGCAAAATTACATGGTTTTATTTTATTTTATTGCAGATATTTTAGCAGAAAGCAGTGCTATGTGTTTTTATTTCATTATCACCATTTTCTCCTGCCTCTACTCATAGGACATGGTCTCCAACCCCCTCACCATCCTAGTCACTCTCTGGATCTGTCCCAGTTTGTCAATATCCCTCTTGAACTGTGGTGTTCAGAACTGGACACAATATTCCAGGTGGGGTCTGACTAACAGTGCAATCCTGTGTAACCTTGCACCACTGGCATCGCTGGAGGTGGGGCGGAAAGCTAAGTTCTGCAGCTTTCCACCCCACCGTTACTCTCCGGTACGAGGCGCCCTGCCCCCTCGTCATAGGAGCCCGTCAGTGGAGAGAAAGCAACGTGCAGGAGAGTAACTGTGGGGCGGAAGCTTAGCTTTCCGCCCCACCTCCAGCGAAGCCAGTGCCTTGCACCAGTGTAACCATAGATGCACCGGTGTAACAGCAGATGCACCATGCACTTACACCGGTGCATCTACTGTTACACTGGTGCAAGGTTACACAGGATTGTGCTGTAAAGCATATTTCGTGCACACGCGTGTGTAACACAGTATGGGGTTCTCCCATATCTTGCTTTTAAACATTTTAGGGATGGTTTTATTGTGATTAAGCTGAATTACATATAATTTACTGAATTCTAGATTTATTTGAACGTTGTCGTCATATCTTTTTTAACTGTTTGTGTCCGTTATGGCTTTTTTTTTTTTAATTAGTCTCCATGTATTTTTTAAGTGTTGTTCTTTTCCTTGGACAAAATTCCTAATGAAAAGGCAGGATGTACATGCTAATCCTCCTCTTCACATCTCCTTCAATAACGCATTATATGATATAAAAAATGTCAGCAAACAAGATTGTAAAATGCTTTGAATATTTAGAAATTAGTAAGGCAAGTGGCAAATAGTAGCATTATTTTGAAAATACAATAAACCTGACTTTCAAAAGAAATTGCAACATCATGATCTAAAAATTTCCCATGAACTTAACTAGTTAATGTAAGATGATGATGATGATGTAAAATGTCTACCCTTTTAATAATATACTGTATATAATAATATACAGTATATACCGCCTTTCTTGGTCATTGGATTTCTCCTCTGACTTTAATTCAAGGAGGTGTACATGGGCAGGCTTTCCTAACCCCCCTAATGAGAGGTTTTACAATATATAAATGTCCAGTCTTTCATGAACAGCTACATTCCAGGTGGTATCCTTTTGCAGCCTGGCTTTTCTGCTGGCTAGCGCCTCCCACACTCGACTGACGCAGCTGGGAGCTCTTATCTCTCCTCACAGAGGCTTTTCACAGCTTTTTGTGGGCGGTGTGTCTCGAACTTGCCATTTTCCAATCTTCTGGCTTTGCAAGGCAGCAGCTCTCCCGACGAGCCAAACCCCTTTTGCTGCTGTTCCAGTTAAGCACTTATGTAGCAAAAGAGAAGAAAACCAAAGCAACAGTTTATGGTGTCTTTTTCTAGCCCTTAATGCTGCAGCATATGAAAAGGATGAACCAAAGCCTAGGTCTAATGAAAAATATGTTCTGCTATTCTCTCATCATACAAAAGCACTATTTTTGAATTGAATCAGCTGGAACCTAAGCTAAAATTATTCCCCCCCCCCCATGATAGCCAACCTTGGTTCTTCGAAAATAGGGAGAAAGGATCACTTTTGTCAATCACTCTTTGAATAGGGGTCCTTGTGTTAAACTGTCATCTTGGTTTGCTAATGGCTGATAAGTCAGCAGTGTGAACCTTTTAGCAGACAAGTGGAAAATTAGATAATTTTCTTTATGCCCCCGCGCCCCCCACCCCTTCTCTGAAGGATCATGAAAAAACAAACTTGAAAGGTGACCTTGCTAGCTTGCTTTCTGCAGCTCTAACGCAATAAATATATAGAAAAACAGAAGTGAGGTCAAGAGGGTTGTCTAAAAAGCAGTTTAAGCTACTGTCTGGCTTTTTAACCATTATATGTGGCCACAATCCTGAGCTGGTTCATGAGAAACTCAATTATGTTCACTGGAAAGGATGTTTTTCCCCCCTCACACAGGAAAAAACAATCCTTAGCTGCATGTATGTAAACTGTAGCTGATAGAGGCTGACTTTATTATTTATTTGTGGCTGAAAGATATTAACGACACAATCCTGTGTAACATGCGGTGGCAGGCCTAAAATTTCTTCCTCCAGCCACTTTGGATATGGTGACTACAATTGACAATAATAAGTTTGCAGTAAAGTTGAAAAGTATTTCCCTCAGTGACACCACGTGTATTGGAGGATATTTACTATTGCAGATAATTTGGGATGCCAACTGGTTTCACGTCTACAGCCTGCTGGAGAATTTGCTGTCCAACTTGATGAAAGCACTGATATTTCTAATTGTGCAATACTATTGACTTATGTCACGTGAGATATGTATGGAAAGAGGAATTTTGCAAGACAGGCAGCGCAATCCAACGTAAGTATCCAGCGGGCGGCCCAGGGTTGCCTGCCGGATCCTGGGCTTACTCTGGGCCGCTCTGCAGAGGCCCGGAGGTCTACCTGGGGAAAGGGTACGTTCATCCCCTTCCCCTGGTGTAGAGCTGGGAGGCCGCAATGGACCTCCTCGGATTTCTGCCATCTAAATAGCCCCCTCCCTCGCCTCCCGGACCACCCATGCGGCCACCGGGGGATCCCTTACCTTCCTCCGGTGGCCGCATGGACGTCCCGGTAGCGGAGTGAGGGCAGCCGGCCTTGCACCAGCTGCTCTTACTCCCAAGTCATCGCAAACGTGCCTTATGGCACATTTGCGATGGCTTCCGGTGGCGGAGTACTCACTCCGCCGTCGGTTATTTGCGGATGATTGCCCTGTTATTGTGTTTGACCTTCCAAACATACACAACAGGGTCAGACATATATAGAGTTCTAAATGATTGTATAGTTGGAAAATGCAGGTTGGAATGGGCTAATTGCAAAGGAATTACAAGTGATGGCGCTGCAAATAGGACTGTAAGAAATAGTGGGGTTGTGAGAAAAATATTAGATGCAGCATGTAATGATAATACTTGAAATTCTGTTTTATTCACCATGAAGCTTTGGTTTCCAAGGGTATTCCAGATAATTTTAGTGATGTTCTGAAAGATGTGATTAAAGTAGATAATATCATTAAAGGAAGCTCACTGAACACTCGGCTGTTTGAAAGGCTGTGCTTAGAAATAAGGGCTGATCATTCCTAGTTACTGTATCACACTGAAGTTCTATGGCTTTCATGGGGCAGAGTCTTAACAAGGGTTTGTGAGCTAAGGATGGAGAATCTTTTTTTTTTTTAACTTCTGGTAAAAAATTGATTTGGCAGGTTTGTTTTCTAATGACAATTGGATAATGAAGCTATCATATTTAGCAGACTTAATTTGAAACTACAAAGAGAAGAAAATGATTTGTTCCCAAACTGTAAAGAAGTCAAAGCATTAAAAAAAATCATTACTACTGTGGTAAGCCACACTTCAAGTTGAATGCCCAAACAACTACGTGTTCTCTCAGCTCTGTTGTATCACTGAAGAAAGTTTGAACAAAATGAAAGGAGCTATACAGTTACATCTCTCTGCTTTGTCTGCCAGTTTTGATCATTATTTTCCTAAAAAGAAGTTTGCAGTTCTGAAGGAAAAGCTCCATTTGCTTTTGAGACGCCTGAATCTATCATACGGTTGAACCTAACACTCGAAGAAGAAAATGAGCTGCTCCATCTCAGGTGTGACAATATATTAAGAATCAGGCACAGATCATCAACTTTGCCATCAGTTTGGATCAGTGTTTCAAATGAATACCACTCTTAAGTAAGATGAGTGTTTTGATGTTGCTTCTTTTTAAGACAAGTTACATGTGTGAAGTTTGATTTTCCACTCTGATAAGGTTAAATAAAAACAAAAGAGAGAAACTGACTCAATAGTGCGGGCAATATGCGTGTAGCATTGTTATGATTGTGTGAACCAGACTGGGGCAAAATAACAAGCAACAGTCACACTGAACAGATCAATTTTAAATTGATGTATTTTATTTGTTGTATATTTGATTAATTTTAAAGAATCTCCTTAAATTAATGCAGTATGTCTTGACTGATGAGTCAAAAGCCTTAAATTAGCTTACCTCTTATCTTACCTTATTTTATATTACAACATGTCAGACATTTTCAGACTTTACATAAGAAGGTCATATCAATTACCTCACTCAAGGCAATCAGGTAGAATAAAGCATTGTTTTACATTTATATTGGCCACCTGTTGGGAAACTTTGCAAAACTATTTTTCTTCAGTGCCAATATTATGAACACATGTCAAAGGTGCTTCAGACCATCTCTGTTCTATGTTCACTTCTGTAAGGATGGTGTTATCAAACAATTTGACCTTGATGTGCATGGAATGTTGTGGCACTTCTATAATAAAACATATTTTTTTATAGATAACACAAACAATGAGTTCTTGTAGGCAAAGGCACAAATACACAATAAGTTGTCTCTACGATAGATGCAAATGCAAATAACTGAGTTCCCCCCCCCCCAAAAAAAAAACTTCTTTCAAAAAAAACGTTTCAAAAAAAAAAAAAGAACCACCTCGGTCCATACCTCATCCATTTTTAGGCGGTCCCCCCCCCCCACACACACACAGAACGTTTGAACTGAACGGGCCCAGTTTGGTTCCAGTTTTCATTTGTTGTGACATAAATGCAGACTGTGACTGCAAAAACACATGGCAGCTAGCATTGAGTCAGATTTAAGGGTACTAGAAGTCAGCATCCAGGTGAAGATTTTGCAAAGACAGAAGGGGAGCAGGAAAGACAGCTGGGATAAGAGCAATAAAGTTCATCTGTTCTGTGTCCTGATGGCCTAATGCTTGAAAGACATCCCACTCAAACCATTGGCATATCTGGTGAGATTTCACATTCCTGTCATAAAATTGCCTGTTCTCAACTCTCATCCAATCTGCTACCACCTATCCATAGTAATGCAGCAATAAAGAACAAAATTTGCTTAATTTATGTCAATTTCTGAGAAAATTGACACATTCCAATATTTTCCTTAGAAAAAACTATCAACTTGGGAGACAAGAAATTGCTATCGAAGTTTCCATCAACAGTGAATATATATTAAACAAACAAAGGGTGCAATCCTCCGGAAGAAAGGAACAGCGGAGCAAGCGCTCCGCCATTCCAAGATGTCGCGTAAAGCACGTTCGTGAAGTCTCTGGAGTAAGGGAGGCAGACGCAAGGCTGACCTCCCACACTCCAATGCCAGACCAGGACACGGCTGCCGGAGGACGGTAAGAGCTCCCACTGGCGGCCGTGTGGGCAGTCCGGGAGGCGAAGGAGGGGGTCCATTGTCCTAGCCAGCCCGGGAGGGAGCGGGGGATAGCGTCGACCATATCCCCGTCCCCGCTGGGTGGCTAGGCCGTTACACGGCCTCCTCCTACTTCCGCCAGCTATTTAGCTGGCAGAAATTCGAGGAGGCCTATCGGGCCAGCCCCTGTTTACACCCAGGGAAGGGGATGAGCGTCCCACCATCGGACAGGCAGCCTGGGCTCAGGAACCGGCGGGCGGTCCTGGACCACTGGCGGGATCCTTACACAGGATTGCGCTGAAAATAACTTAGAGAGTAATATATCGTCTTTTGTAAATAGCAGGCTTGCTCAGCTTGTGACATACCAAGCTTGTGACATACCAAGCAAGCGATCAGTCATGTACTGTATTGTGTTCTGGATGCTTGGCAACCTTCTGGTTTTGCAGACAGCAAAACCAGGAAGTTTATTGAGCCTCTCATGAGGGCCTCTAGTCATGGTTGATAGGCTGTGATTAGCTTGGTGGATCATTGGCCTGGTTAAATAGGATTAGATCTATATATTCTTGTCACAATATACATCAGTTGTCCTGTTTTCCTGATCACTGAGGACTCAAGACATTTACTCCTAAACTCTGCATAAAGAAATAAATACAGCATGTACCTATAAGCAATAAAGAACAGGAATTCATAAGATGTTATGAAAAAGCAAAACTGTGGCCTATCTTTCTGCAAAGAACATAAGAAATGATTAGAAAAGCCAAGTGTGTGTGTGTCCACTTGGCACTTTCTCCTGTGGACACCAGGGACATGTGGTGTGGGCGTGGCAGGTAAGGCAACTCTGCCCCCTCGTAGTTCCCGGCGGTAAAGCACCACAGCCTAACTGGGGGATTGTGCGCGCTACCCGCTTGCACTCGACTAAGCGGGTAGCGCATGCATGCACAATCCACCAGTTAGGCTGCGGCACTTTACAGGGAACTACAAGGAGACGGGGTTGCCTCACCTGCCTCATCCGCACTGCACATCCCTGGTGGACACTTGTGGCTCTTATTTTTCCGAGCAGCTTCCAAGGCTGAATTTCCACGTTACCATTTAAAGCAGGGGTGGCCAACTTCTCAACATGAATGCTCCTGGACCTTTAATGTTTGTATAGGGGAGGGCATTTCAGCAGGTGCAGCTGCTTTAGCAGCACCATCAGAAACTGCCAAGATTCTCTCTTCTACACAATTCTTATGAATGCAGAGGCCCTAATGGTGAAAGGTTGGCCACCCCTGATTTAGACAAAGGGTGCTTGCTCAGCTAAATCTCCAAATAGTGCAAGATATTAACAGAAATTAATAACCTCCCTCCAAAAAAGATATCGCTTTTTATCTATGCAATTATCCTGAAAGATCCGAAACCTTAGATAATACAATAAAATTACCTCCATTATCCATTCTTAGTGTTCTCTTTCAGAGAGATGAATGCAAAGAACGATGTCATTTGACCGTAGAAATCTCTGGTAAATTTAATGAGCGAACTCAGGAAGATCGTGGAGGACATGAAGGCCTGACGGGATACGGTTCATGGAATCACGAAGGGTCGGACACGACTTAATGACTGAACAACAAAATTCTAATTTTAATGCAAAAATGAAGCCCGTTATTTGCCCTTTACACCCAGAATACAAGTTAGCACAGTTCATACCTGCTCACTTTGGATGGTGCAGAAACAATCATGGTCAGGATGTTTCTCAAGTCAAGTGGCATCAAATGTCTCTCTCTCCAGGTAATGTGTCACATACACATGATTGTTTCCTGCAAACATGAAAATGCTAGTGTTAATCTATGTGCCCCATAGGATGAAAAATATACTGCAATGAGTGCATGATGGATAGCAATTAAAGACACCCTCTCTTGTGTGTTGTGGCACCGAAGCCTCTACAGTTGCTGCATCTACAGCAATACTTACGGTACATTTACTTCCTCATGTCTGTCATACTTACTCTGAAAACGTCCTCAGACTCAGAGCCATCAAATTACTTGCCTTCCATATGCTTCGCATTGCACTGAGGTCTGTTCTCATGCTGATAAAAAGAAAATTAAATGTATTCTCTGCTCATTTCCCCCCTCTCACTCTCGTAACAGCTGCCTGAAAAGAGTCAAAGTGAATAGCAGGTTTAGTTAAAGGGAATTTGAATCAGGTTTAGTTAAAGGGAGAACTAATTATTGAAGAATTGCTAGAATTTTATGGGGATAACAAAAAAGGTACCATCCGAAATAAAACGCAAGGGTGAGGCGAAACAGTTTAATCTTCAGGTAGTAACACAGTATCAAAGAGGTGTTTGATATTCATTAAAAGAGAGGGAAGCTCATAATCTGTAACTGGGGTGCGATTAAACTTGCATAAAAGTGAAAAATTAAATTTAGTCAAAATAGGGGGGAAATCCGTGTATTACCAGAGTTGTGCCAAATTGCTAGGCCGTAAAAGAGATGAATATGTGTTTATCGTAATCATTTTGCTCCGGTTCTTGTTAGAAGACCGATTACTTCCTGACAGAACTTGTTGTAATAAGTTAAATAGCTCTAATCGGAGCTTGTTCCAATTACAGGTAAACTAATATGGAAGCCCAATGTTTGCAAATGTTTCTGTATGCCGCCATAAAAAGTGCCCCATCTTTTTCCTATTATTCAGAGGTTGCAAAAGGGCATGGAAATGTTTGTGGACATTTGCTGAGGCAACTGGTCCATGTTTTTTTTTGCAATGTATTGAGGCAATGAAAATACTGCAGTACAGCAAAGTAAAACGGAATATTTGTGTGCTTCCTCAAGAGCAGGAACTTGTTCCCCCGCCGCCATTCTTCAAAGCTCCATTAGCCCTATTGAGATAATCATGCAGTCAAATCTGATTGGTGTGTGGCATCTTGACAATAATGCTGTATTGCCCAGGTACCTCCCACAAATGACACAAGACCAAATATCTTCGGAAGAATGGGCTACTTTATTGATTAACATCAATGATTGAGTAGCGGGTCCTAACTAAGGGTCTCCACCCCCCCCCAGTGCAGGCACCTACCCTGGAGGAGACAGGAAGCCCATCATTTCTCCATTGCATGTTATCAGACCTGGGGTGACCAAATGCTACCCTGGCTTCTCTATTCCAACCCTGGAAGAAGGGGGCCAAGGCAGCCAAGTTGTTCAACGCATCCCAACCCAGACAGTCTTTGAGATAGACATCCCAACTGAAGCCCATGAGGCTGCAGCCTGCATTCCAGAGCCGGACAACCTCTTGAGGTGAGCAAGAGTCACGGGGGACACACTACCAGTCTCAAGTCCCGATCCCTACACCAAATCCTTAATCCTAATCCCTGTCCTGCACTAATATGACTCGTGTGTGTGTGTGCACTGGCGTCGCTTCGGTAGGGGTGGGGCTGTAAGTATCGCTCCATCCTAGTCCCGTTTACCGAGCGAGCAGGAGGCAGCCCCACCCCCTCACTGTCGGAGCCAGTCCCCTGTGGAGAAAGCAGTAGGCAAGAGACCCTGCCTGCTGCTTTCTCCACAGGGGACTGGCTCTGACAGTGAGGGGGTGGGGCTGCCTCCTGCTCGCTCGGTAAACGGGACTAGGACGGAGCGATACTTACAGCCCCGCCCCCTACCGAAGTGACGCCACTGTGTGTGTGTGTGTGTGTGTGTGTGTGTGTGTGTGTGTGTGAGAGAGAGAGAGAGAGAGAGAGAGAGAGAGAGAGAGAGGAGTCACATATTGGGAGGTAAGTAGGCAGGGAGGTAGGCAGAATATTGGGAGGTAAGTAAAAATATTTTTGTTTACCTCTTGCTGGCAATCTGATCACTGCTGCCCCCCCCCCCATAGCATGCAGCTTGTGCTACATCAGCATGGCTGCATGGCAGAAGATGGTGGGGGATAGGATTGGGATGTTAGAAAATGATGTATAAAAACAGGAAGATCATAAATATTTCTAATATGTATTGTGCTATATAATCCATCTTAATTAGCTTGAGAGCCACACCCCAGTTTTCATCCAAATTTGATGCTTGTGGTTTTTAGCCTTTCACACCACAGCAGAGACTAAACTGAACTGAATTCACTATAACCTTATAGCTTCCCTCTTCGTAAAGAAAAAGAGCTGCGGTATTCATTTCTGAAATCTAGTAATTCGTTTTGCAAATTTGCACATATTAGGAGTGATAGTCTAGCTAAATTATCACATTGTGAATCTCCTAGTTCTATGTTTCTATAGTAATAGCTGCAAATGTGTCAGTTTATTAATACATTAAAATAAAAATGCAATATAACTTACCTCAAGTAGACTTCAGTACAGAAAACAGGGTATAGATATAGGCTAAAGTAATAAGATTTCCTAATTTTAAATAATAGTCTATGTGTTGGAGATTGGTATTTTTGGCCTCTAGATGTCTACGAGACATTCAGAGGTTATGTTGATATCAAATAATCAGCTTTCAAGCTCTCATAGGATCATGGAAATCTACCTTAGTCTGAATCATACCATTGGTCCATCTATTGTCAACACAAACTGGCTGTGGCTCTCAAAGTTTTAGAAAGGGTTTTCTCTGTCCTACCTGCAGGATTGGCCCAAGACCTCCTGAAGCCTGAGGCCACATGCCAAATGCTGCCACCCCTTACCCAATGATGTGCCAGCTTATGCTCCTCCCACTCTCCAATGTTCTAGTTCAGCATTCTCCTCCCCTCCACATTTCCTCTTCCTCTCTGTCCCCCTCTTCCTTTTCTAATCCAGGAAGTGGAAGGAAAAGGAGGAGCTGTGATGGCAAGTAGGTGGACAAAGGTGGGCACCCCCCCCACACACACACACCAAATCTGCTCCCTGAGGCAACAGCTTCAATGGACCACATGGATGGGCCAGCCATGCCTACTACGTGGAGATGCCATGGACTAAACCTGGAACCTTCTCTATGCAAAGCAGATGTTCTACAACAGATCCATTAGTTTTCCCTCTCCAGGCGATACATACAGTAGGTGGGTAAAGCAGTCTCATATGCTGCATATTCTCCATTTTTGCCTTTAGGGAAGGCACTCCCTCATTCTCCTCCACCACCTCTTCCTTAGCTGAGTCTCAGTGACCCCAGCACTCTAGCAGCGCAGGAGTACAGGAACGGCAGAGCGCCGTTCCAAGACGTTGCGAACGTGCCATAAAACACGTTCACAACGCCTCTGCCGCCAGGACGTCCCCACTGCCGCCGGAGGAAGGTAAGATCCCCCAGTGGACATGGGGGCGGTCTGGGTGGGCAAGGGAGGGGGCCATTGGCTAAGACAGCCCAGGAGGGGACGGGGATGACGTCCTCCTACTTCCACCAGCTATTTAGCTGGTGGAAATCTAAGGAGGTCCATTGTGCCTTCCCCGGTTTACACCAGGAGAGGGGGACGAATGTCCCCTTTCCCCAAGTAGACCACTGGGCCATGCCAGCCCTGGGCTGCCTGCCGGATCCTTATGCAGGATTGTGCTGTAAGTCTTATGCCTTAATAGGCAAAGACCTTCAGCTCAGGTGCCTCAATAGTTCTCCTTTGATAGATGGATGAATTAACCAGTATCTAAACAGCTTGTTGGTTACAGCTCTGGACCAAGGTAGTTGAGGGACAGTCTCCTTCCATAGAATTCTACCCTTTCTCTTAGGTCATCAGAAGGGGCCCCTTTTAACCGTGCCACCATTGACAGAGGTGAGGGGGATGGCGGCGAGGAATAGGGCCTTCTTGGTGGTGGCACCCCGATTATGGAATTCCCTCTTATGGGACTTCCTCCTTGGAGACCTTGCGGCGGGGCCTCAAGACCTTTCTATTCAGGATGGCCTTCAATTGCTGACATAATGGGATGGTGTTTTTAATGAATCATAATTTTAATCAGTTTATGTGGTCCATTTGGCTCTGTTTTGTTTTACTGTTTTAATATTTTTATGTTTTTAATGTTTTTAAATGTATATTAGCATTGTTTTTAATGTTGTAAGCCGCCTTGGGTGCCCTGACCAGTGGTGTCACTACACCCCCACGGGGGGGGGCTACCGCCCCACCCCCGCGTCACCACCCCACGTGATGCAGGCGCATGATGTCACGCCCCACCTCCAAACACACACCCTGCTGTTTTGACCTATTTTGGAGCCGTACTGAGCCAAGGGCGGGAGGGCGGGCGGGAGGGCTGAAACGCAGCCGTTCTGCCTGTGAAGAGCCAGCGAGATGTCACGAAAGCGCTCAAAACGGTGAGTTTGCGCCCTCCTGAGCCCATGACTCCGCCCCTTCAGGACTCCGCGCCCTGGAGCCTTGGTGCCCTAGGCACCAAAGGCACCCCCCCCCTTACGACGCTTCTGGCCCTGACTTTGGGAGGAAGGCAGGGTAGAAATTCTTTAAATAATAAATATGACCTGCCCCCAGAAGCTAAAAATGCCTGATCTAGAGTTATTTTCTTATTGCCAACAGATGTGCCTTGATTCCAGTAAGATGGCATAACAGAGAAAAGGATAAAGATTATTAGGAAGCCCATAAACAATGTATCCATAAAGTACTGTATTCCAAAAGATAGCAACTTTATCCCACAAATGTAATAAAGAAAGGGACCTTCTTAAAAACCCTACACTCTTTGGCAGCACCTCTGGAAGGACATTTCTACCATTAAACGTTCTAACTATGTAATTTGTAGAAACATTTAGTATTTTATTATCAGTTTAAAATCAATCATGTCATTCTAAAGACCAAAATTACTATTTTTTTCACTTAATCTTTCTTAATTAGCCTGTAGTGTAACACCTTAATAATGCTAGTTTAATTTCAAATGACATTTTCAGTTAGCAAAAAACAACCCATTTTTTTAAAAAATGGTGCTAAAACACCTCAGAGCACAAAGGTTCAAGTTATGCCAGTGAGGCAAGCAATACATTTTTGCAAGTGATTCAGCCTTCACTGTGAAGCAGTGTCTTCAGACACGATTGGGCGGGGGGGGAGAGGCGGACCGCCCCCGGGCAGCAGGCAGGGGTCGACTTACTGGTGGTGGCGGTGTCAAAATGGAGGCGGCGAGAAGATGGAGGCGGTGGAGAACGCGTTGGTGGCGGCACTGCAGGTGGTAGAACGGCTCAGAGAATGTAGGAGAAACGGTCTGCCGCCTCCATGCGGCTGTTTGTTTTGGCTCCTGCCCGACCCCCAAGGGACGTATGGTTCTGGCTGATGTCACTTGGGGGCGGGCCCTGTGACATTGCATCCGGCCGTGATGTCACAGGGGGGTGGCCTTGCTACGCCACTGCTGTGAATCTGGGAAGACATTTCAACACCTTATTAACTGGCTGACACCATGGATTAGCATCTCAGGTAGCCAGCATACCCACAGTAAACACTCATCAGGATAAATCAATAGTGGAACCTTTAGCGGTGCCAGTCTAGGACCTACGGTGGTGGGTCATGAAATTGTAAGCCCTGGATAGGGCTGTAAGTCTGCAATCCTGTACACACTTTCATGGGAGTAAACACAACGAGGGTAGACATGCTTAGGATTGTGCTGTTAGCGGAGGGCTTGACTGAGATATGGGACACATTTGCTGACCAATTTAAACAAATTCCCTCAACTGCCCCATAGTCTTGCATGTGGGAAATGAGAGAAACTGGGTGTCACAGAGGTGGGTTCCCCCACTCCTGGTACATCTTCTCTGAAGGGTGAAAAGTAGAATGCTGGGGGTGCCGTGCTTTGAAGTGGAGATGCCCTTCCTGTACTATCTGGGTTGTAGAGAGGCTCAGGCAGAGCCTTGCAAGTGGAGAGACTCAGGCAGAAAGGAGGTGGGGGAATGTGCTTGTTGGCGATTTGCGGAGTGGATGATGTTGCAAGGAGCTGGGGTCCAGGCTGCTAAATTGAGGGACTGGGAATTGCAGTCCCCGTTGCCGAGAGACCCTAGATGTCCCTTGGCCCCTAGGGGCAACAATGTTACACAGAGATTTGTGGAGTGGTATGGGTATCCCTCTATGTGTGCCCAAGATACCTCCATATATGGATTCTAAGATCCTATGCATCATATTCTCCATCTGCTCCATCTGTTTCTCCCTCCCCTCTAATCTCCTCTCTGGCCGACTTTGAATCCAGCCACCTCTGTACCACTTCATGGCATGTTTGTGACGGCTTAGAGCGGCGGAGCGCTTGCTCCGCCACTCTATGTTTACGGTGGACTGCGCTCCTAATCTCAGAAGAAAACAGCAGCATCTTCTTCTCCCCAAAGCTCAACATTCCAGAAAGAACATATGAACGAACAAGCAAGATTTCTAGTTAGTACTGAGTTATTTCTTAGTAGCAGCTTTCTGGTATCCTGTATGTTAAAAAAAGAAGACACTGCATCCCTATTCCAAACATTTTTATCCTAAGATGCAAGTTTTACATGCATCACTTCTTCTCTGCTTGTCTCCTAATATTAAATTGTGCAATACATGTGATCCAAATTATCCTGATGCAGGGACACTCAAGTAATACTGTGTATCAAGTTCGAGACAAACTTGTTTCTGTTGTATGAGGTACCAAGCATCACATCAGAATCAAACGGGTTATAAACCTGCAAGTTGCCCTATTTGCAATAGAGAGAATTATACACACTCACTTCTCTTCCTCTGAAAACACTAGAACTCGGAATGATCCAATAAAAATGATTTACAATAAGCTCAGAAGAACAACATAAAGAAGTACTTCTTCATGCAGCACATAATTAGATTACAGAATTCAGCGCCAAGGGGCCATGGGAGCTAAAAATAGGATGCTCCTGTTTCTAAAGGCAAAGAATATGGCCGCCATCACGATGCCCTGCTTGTGAACTTCTCAGAGCTTCTAGGTGGTCACTAATGGGGACAGATTGCTAGATGAAATGGATCTTTGATCTGATCTGGTACATCTGTTCTTGTGTCATAGATCACTTCAGTGTTTTTATGTGTTATAAGTCAGATTCTTATGGTAAAATGGCACTGAATCATGATTTCTGCTAGTCATAACAAGGAAGAACTGCATTCTTTGTTCTTATTCATGCAACTAAGTTTTCTTCAAGAAACTCAACACAATAAATAAAAGCCAATCAATTATTTTATTAGACTTGGGGAACGGGGGCGACATATCTGGGCATATTTTGATTTCCAGAGCAGTACATGTCCCTCTTCTAATTTGGTCTACAAAAGGATGCTAGGGCAAGAAAAACAGTAGAGCTAAATTTGTGCAGAAGTACCTAAAAGCACAGTGCTAAACAGAAGTTTGGGCCTTTCCAACTACAAGGGTGACCTGGTGAAACATCTTTGAAGAAGAAGATACGAATTGTGGAGAAGGTGACCTAATCCTTTCCTGTATGGAAGAGGAACAGGTTTCTAGCATGACCAGAGTTACTGGATATATTTGCGTATGTTGCAGTCTCTGGAGTCAGATTCATTTCCCCTATTGTCCGACCAGGAAAATCAGATTTAGAGTGGACCCAGTGCCAAATCAGAGGACCTGCAGGAACACGGAGAGACAAATAAAATGGAATGGAAAGAGCACCGGTGCTTCTATCACTATAGCAACAATGTTGTAGTATATAAGTAATACTATTCAGAATGTTGAAAATATCACTGTACTCAACCTGTCACTGCACAGTGACATCCCTTTGTTTGCATTAGAGACTTTCATTTAAAAATAATGTCACTTTCTGCATTTGACGATATAGTGGCCACATTTGCACAAGATCCAATGATTTCTGTGCTATTAATTTCTTAAGCTGTAGATCATAATGAAATTACACCTGGAAAATATAAACAGAGCTTAAATGTCAGTCTTTATTTAACCACAGTAATGCAAACACTTTGTGTTCTTATGTCAGTTTTGCACATCACTCTATGTAGGAATTAAATAAAGTAACAGATTTTTTCCAGTTCCTGAGGGCGCGAAGCTAGGCACTTTTCAGTATCGTGATTTCAATGGAACATTTGTAAGGAAATGCCTAATTCTTCCGTTGAAATCAATGGACTTCCAAAGTGCTTAATGTTGCTTGGGTTGTGCTCTGTACACAAGAACATAAGAAGAGCCCTGCTGCATCAGGCCAAGGCAAGGGCCCAGCTTCTTGTATCTCACAGTGGCACACCGGATGCCTCAGGGAGTCTCTGTATTCGACATATACATTTTTACCAGACTTCAGGATTGAGCAAGACGATGATGATTGTGATGACTACGACAAAGTATTTCTACAGCATGTGTTTAAGTTTTCAAACCACTTCACATGTATTATCTTATCATCCATACAACAACCCTGTAAGGTAGGGCACTTTCACTTGCCCTCCTCACCATGGTGAGCAAGGTTCCTTCCCCTGGCAAGGAAGATGAGCGAACTTCAACTTTCCTCCCTTCCTTGGAACTGCAGGGGAGAGCAGGGATTGTCCACCTTCCCCACCGTTGAAGTGGAAAGGAAGGCTGGGGTTGTTTGGTTCTTCATGGCCAAGGTGCCTGGAGCACGTTTGCTACACAGGGCTAAACAAGCCAGCCCCACACTTTCCAAGCCAGCCCCACACCTTCCTGCACTCAAGCAGAAAAGAGAGGTGTCGGGGCTGCTTGAAATAGCTTGGTTGTTATGCTTTGGAGTGCCATGCCAAGCAATCCTCCCAAACATGATCTTTAGCGACGAAGTAGTGTCCAATTCAACAACCTCTTGTGATTCCTGTTCCTTGGTTACCAAGTCAAAATGGTGGTCATCCAGCAAAGAAGGCTCCCCCCCCCACACACTTCCCATTCTTGCACAACAGAACAGTTGTCAAACAAGCCCTCACACATGCTTCCCATTCCTAGTCTTGTGCAGAAATGGGAGGCACATGGGAGGGTGTGTTTGGTAATCAAGGATAAGTCAAAAGTGTGATTATGGATAAATTCCACATTGAGGGGGTGGAGAGGGGGACTGAACGAAAGGAGTAGCTTTCCGAAAGTCACTAAGCAACTTCATGACAGAGGTGAGATTTGAACTGGGGAGTTATGATTCATAGCTCAGTCTCTTAACCATTAGGTAAAAGGTAAAGGTGACCCCTGACAATTAAGTCCAGTCATGTCCGACTGACTGGTGCTCATCCCCATTTCAAAGCCGAAGAGCCAGCGTTGTCCGAAGACGCCTCCGTGGTCATGTGGCTGGCATGACTCTCCTTGCCGCAGAGCGTAGCATGCAGCTGGAACACGGAGCGCTGTTTACCTTCCCGCAAGCGGTACCTATTTATCTACTCGCATTAACATGCTTTGGAACTGCTAGGTTGGCAGGAGCTGGCCAAGCAACGAGAGCTCACCCCGTCGCGGATTCGAACTGCCGATCTTTTGAACGACAGCTCATGGTTCAGCGGTTTAACCCACTGCGCCACCCGCTGGCCTCCCCTGACTAAAGAATTAAGTCAAATAGAGGTTAAAAGAGAAGACGTCTCAGACTTAATTGACAAAATAAAGATCAATAAATCACCAGGCGCCTGAGGGGGGACATGATTGAGATGTATAAAATTATGCATGGGATGGAGAGAGTGGATAGAGGGAAATTCTTCTCCCTCTCGCACAACACCAGAACCAGGGGACATGCACTAAAATTGAGTGGAGGGAGAGTTAGAACGGATAAAAGAAAATATTTCTTTACCCAGCGTGTAATTCATCTGTGGAACTCCTTGCCACAGGATGTGGTGATGGCACCTGGCCTAGATGCCTTTAAAGGGGGTTTGGACAGATTCATGGAGGAAAAGACCATCCAAGGTCACAAGCCATAAGCAACCTCCTGGTTTTAGAAGTAGGTTTCCTCTGTGCCAGGTGCAGGGGAGTGGCAGCAGGAAACAGGTTATCTTGTTGGCTGTGTGCTCCCTGAGGCATCTGGTGGGGCCACTGTGTGATACAGGAAGCTGGACTAGATGGGCCTTTGGCCTGATCCAGCAGGGCTGTTCTTATGTTCATCTCTTAACCATTACACTTCAAAAGGAGGGGAGGAAATATGTACACCACTCTGAGCTCCTTGGAGGAAGGGCGGTATAAAAATGTGAATAAATAAATAAATAAATAACTGTACAGTGGTTCAACAGTAGTGACACTGTTGACTCTAATATTAAAAGAGCACTCCAATGAGTAAGATACTATCCAGGCACAACAGCCACAAGTTTATACAGAAAGTCTCTCTCAAATGTGTACTTTCCAGATGCCAAAGCCTCAAAGGTTAGAAGATGCTCCAACCTATTTCTTACCTTTTGTTGTACAGTACTTTATTTTAGCATCTAAGGAAATGCTGATCCTATTTCTGACTCATAATTTATGGAACAGATTTCACAACATTTCTCAAGAAAACATTTTATGGTTCCCATTCATCGCCACCACTTAATAGTAACAGCAGGAGTAGCCAACATTTAGGATGTTTGAAACTCTCTGTTTTGTAGTGTAAGCATTCCTGCAGATCTGTGTTTTGGTGCAAAGATGCCTCTTTGACCTATAAAATTGTCCCACATTTTCAGTTGTCAAAACACAGCAAGCTAATGGGCTACTCTTATAAGGTAGAGATAGAATGGACTCTTTCCAGCATTCATGTCTGTTCTCTTTTATTCTCTCCTGGCTTTTTACAGGCAATAAAACACATAACAAACCTTTTTTTTTCTGTAAGTGCTGAAGTTTTAGAGGTTTTATTTGAACCAGCATCCACATTTTAACAAGAAAGGTGTTACCAAGTTATCCTTATAGGTCAGACTGGCTGTTGAACTAAATGCATATTGTGAGGGATCAGGATGGGGCCAAAGACAGAAATCTGTGTTTTCTCTTCCACTCTCTAAATCATTTTTAAACTTTACAGAGGCTATAGAATCCTAGAAGTGTACGAACGAGAAAAGAACAGAAAATCACTGAGTCTGTTTCCATTGATCTCTGGCTGAGACAAGATCTTCCCTTGTGACACCGAAAGACCAATGGAGACAAAAAGGATTATCTCCAACATGCTTTTAGTTATGTATTATTTGTGCTTAGAAGTTTGCATACTGCTTTTTGGGCAACCCTCACAAAGCACTTTACATGAACAGGAGGCCTAAAGGAGAAATAATACGCACAATTTCTCACTAGTAAGTCCCACTGTGTTCAATGCGGCTTACTCCCAGGTAAGTACGCACAGGATTGCAGACTCAACTTTGGTCCTGGTTTCAGCAGGAAAGAAGTGCTCAAGATAGGTAGAAAATGAGGGTTGGTTTTTTTGAATCTTTGGACAAAAGCTGGTAGTTATAAACCAACAAAGAATGATTAAAAACCAAAACCAGAACTAAAAAAAACAAGCAACACCAAGTGAGCACTCAGGGTCACAAATCATTGCTCCTTGTCACTAACTAAAAGGGCAAGCCAGCAAATGACTCTTTCACCTGGCTTACTGTAAAATTGCCCTTCAAGCCATAAAATGCATTTAGCGTAACTGAGATATTGGTGGCTGCGGACCTGGCTTTTGTCCTGTCTCCACGGCTTAAGGGATTCTTTTCCCTTCCCATAGAAATGTTTTGCACATTATTTCATATATGAGTACATATCTTCCTCCCAATCAACTCATGCTAAAAATTAAAAAAAAGGCAAAAACAAAAACGCTGTGACTTTGAGACAGCAGCATCGTCCCCCAGAGCTGACAGGACCTAAGGACATTTAGCTCTCTAAAGATTTGCACTTAACATGGGAGACTGTACAGAGTGTCTCAGTGTGTCACTGTGAACTATTTTAATGGTGATGATTGTTCCCTGAAAATGGATGCTTGATAGAAGATTGGCTGAAGAATAGATGTCTGCTGAAGAAAATGAGACTTCCCTTGATCAGAAAAAAAAATAGATGTTTCTCAGTTACAGTAACATGACCCAAATACCACTCCCCCCCAAAAAAACACGCTGCATTGCTCCAGTCTGATACATAGAGTTTTTAAGATTGTCAACGTAGAAAAATTGAGGGTTGTGAATCATGATGTATATGCTATGCCCAGTTATCTTGGAACTAAATGCAAATAAATGATCTTTTATACAAGCTCCGTGGAAATTATTTTAAGGCTTCTTCTGTTTCATTTTTTTTTAAAAAAAAGGCATGCAGAAGGTAGGACAAAATATCATCTTTGATTCATGATTCTCTTGCATTTTGACGCTGGAACTAGATGGCCTATGCACATGCAGCTGTGTGTCTAGTTCCCCCTCCCCCTTCATATGGTCTAGTACAACTTATCTGTGAATGTGGATATCACAGCATTGTGCATTCCCCTGGCCTCTTTCACATCATTGGCTTCTGGCAGGTGAGAGGGAAACACACAATATTGTGACATCTGAACATGGGTGAGCTGTACTAGACACTGCAGAGGGTTGGAAACCAAATGCACAGATGCCATTGTTGGTGGCAGCTGTCTGCCAACAACACATTTGTGTCATGTCTGGTTCCAGTCTGGAGAGTTGACAAGACTGTAGTTTAGTTTTAACCTGCTGCAGCTCTGACAAAATCTATCATTAACACACACACACACACACACACACACACACACACACACACACACACACAGAGAGAGAGAGAGAGAGAGAGAGAGAGAGAGAGAGAGAGAGAGAGAGGGAGGGAGGGAGGGAGGGAGGGAGTTTCTGCCACTATTTCTTTGCCCACTATTCTCCCTTTGCTGTAAGCCACCGACTGAATGATGAACACCAGAGAATTATATTGACATAGTATTTGATAACACTGTAATATACACACCAACCAAAAAGATGTTTACCCTGGAGAAACTGTGTCCTAGAATGTACTTGAAAGTTATATGCAAGTTGACCTGCAGAAGAGAATCTCTTTAAACGCTGCTCCGGGCAACAGCATGACCTTAAAGCATATTGCAGCTACAGTAACTTGCTTTGCATTTTATAGAATTGTTTGGAAGGAATGATACTAAAATAAAGTTGCAACAAAGGATGCAACTAGATTACCAACATTACAGACAACAAAAATATTCAGAAGAACAATACTGAGTCAGTTTCTAGAATGCGGCCAGAGGAGTTTTACATGGGAGTTAGGCAGGAGGGATGAGTTTGTGGCTGTGTATGTGTTAGTGCTAATCTGTGTGTGTTGGCTTCCAGTGAGTTGCTAAGAGGGCGTGTTTGGAGTGAGTGAGTGTCTGGCTGAGACCTCATGGAAGCTATTTGAGTTGCAGAGATGAGTCAGAGGACTAGCTGAGGGGGTGGGGCTTACAGCCTCACTTCAGTTCTAGCTCCTTGGCACTTGTGAACATGCTGATCGGACAAGTTAGCTTAAGAAGTCAGAGGTGTGCTGTCCCCCTGGGACGAAAATCAGGGCTCTGACAGACAGATTGCTGAGCCTTATCAGGCCCAATGACTGTAACCTGTTCCTGTTGAGTCACGTGGGAACAAACAACACTGCTAGGCACAGCTTTGAATAAATTGTAAAGCACTATAAGGCCAGCGGGTGGCGCAGCGGGTTAAACCGCTGAACCATAAGCTGTCGATCGAAAGGTCGGCAGTTCGATTCCTGCGACGGGGTGAGCGCTCGTTGCTTGGCCAGCTCCTGCCAACCTAGCAGTTCCAAAGTATTTCAATGTGAGTAGATAAATAGGTACCGCTTGCGGGAAGGTAAACAGCGCTCCTTGTTCCAGCTGCATGCTACGCGCTGCGGCAAGGAGAGTCATGCCGGCCACATGACCACGGAGGCGTCTTCGGACAACGCTGGCTCTTCGGCTTTGAAATGGAGATGAGCACCACACCCTAGAGTTGGACACGACTGGACTTAATTGTCAGGGGTCACCTTTACCTTTTATGAGGATCTTGACTGGAAGGTGAAAGAATTTGGGGTACAAGTTGTGTTTTATTGATACTTTGGGGGAGGGCCACAGTGTACAAAGAGAACAAAGGATACTGGGAGTGAATGAATGGCTATGTAGGTGGTATCGATGAGATGGGTTTAGTTTCCTTGACCATGGTCTGTGCTTCTGAGATGAATGTCTTCTGGAATGAAATGGGCTGCAGCATGGTGGCTGGGGAAAAGGTATTAGATAAGAAGCCTGTGATCCTGATTGGAAAGGAGATGATTCCATGGTCGACACAACACTGATGGTTGGAAAAAGGAACACAGGTGATGCAGAGGTGACTGGGACTGTGGCTATTGGACATCCCAATGCAAGGGACAAAATGGAAGATAAGTGGAATGGGGGTTCTACCTGTGGCTTCAGGTGCCTCTACATCAGTGCACAAAGTATGGTAAACAAACAGGATGAATCAGAACTGTTGGTCAGTACGATCCAGTAGGAATTAATGAAACCTGGTTGGATGATAGCAGAAATGGGATGTGGTAATATATGTATATGCTGGTGACCCACTGGGGTTGTTTATTTTTAACTTAAGTGTTTTAATTATTTTAATGTGTTTTTAAATTGTTTTAATGTGTTATGTATTTTAATATGTTGTAAGCCGCCTTGAGTGCCTTCGGGAGAAAGGCGGGCTACAAATTCCTGAAATAAATAAGAAATAAATAATCAAGGAGTTTTGTATATCTTATCTTGGAGCGAAAGCTTTCATGGCCGGCTACTAGATTACAAGACAAAAGTGGGTGAAGTAGCCATGTAATTAAAATATAAAATACAGAGAACTCCAGACACACACTTATAAAATCATCAAAAGAGCCACTTGTAGAAAGCAGACACTAAGAAAATTAAAACAGTGAGAACGGAGAAGTCCGATATTTACAGGAACCAACGTTTCAACGTCTAATCTGAAGTCATTTTCAAGGTGTAAACAGCAAGGCTGCAAAGATGGTATGAACAACCGATAAGGAACGCTGCACTAAATAGATTAGTTCCGCTTCAAAAAACGTGCACAGAAAGCCGGAAGTGTCAAGACCGGCTGATTAGGTCACGTCCGTCTTTCACTTTCACTGATCCTGCAAAGAGACAAATCACCATGCAATTTCATGGGAGAAAATATATTGGAACTACAAAAAGAATGATCAAAACAAGGATCTCGGAACATGAAAGCGCGGTCCGGCTACGACACAAGGACGTTTCAGCCCTCGCGGAACATTCAATGACAACTAACCATAGCATTTTGTTTAATGAGACCAAATGTCTAGCTAATGATTCTAATAATAGAACGCGCCAGAATCTGGAAGCAATTGAAATTAGTAAAAGAAGATCACAAAACCTTATTAACCGTCAAAAAGAATTAACATTTATTGATAAAATATGGTTTCCCATTTTACACAAAAATATACAGGGAACAATACTTGTTAATTCTGTCTTCTTATAGGATTGCTGTAATGTCAGATGCTTAAGCTGGCTCTGATAATTATATTCCTGTCTGCGTTTTTATCTTTCATTATAGTGTTCCGAATCTGTTCTTACAATGTTACAATGTGCCTTGATACCTTGTAATGTTTTGCAGCCTCATACCCTTATACAAGATTGTACATAAAAACTGCATGGTGATTTGTCTCTTTGCAGGATCGGTGAAAGTGAAAGACGGACGTGACCTAATCAGCCAGAAAATGGCCGTATTCTCTTCAGATTCACAATATGGAGACAGAGAGAAGCTGATTGGTGTCACATGTTCACCCTGGACTTCAGGAGTGCAGACTTTGAAAAGATGAGGGAAATACTGGGCAAAATTTCAGGGGTAGAAACCCTCAAAGAGAAGGGCGTTCAGGATGGATGGGAGTTTCTTAAAGGGATGTTTTGAAGGAACAATGTATGGAAGGCAAATGACCCTGATCAGAAGAGGGGTAGGTGTCTAAAGACACCAGAATGGCTCCACAAGGAGCTTTCTGAAGAGCTGGCATATGATTTGTATACGAAGTGGAAGGAGACTGACTCTCAAGGTTTTCTCAAGAAGTCTTGCCAGGTAAGCCTTATACTATGACAGTGACTAGTTTGGTATGTCGGGGGGATGCTGTGGACATATACTGTATCTGGAATTCACTAAGGCTTTTGATAAGGTTTCCCATAACATCCTGGTGGACAAGCTGGTTGGATTTGGGCTAGATGATGCTACTGTTGGGTAGACCCAGGGCTGGCTGATGGACCATACCCAGAGAGTGTTTATCAAGGGTTCCTGGATGGAAGTGAAACTTGGAGTGCCTCAGGGCTCTGCCATGGGCCCAGTGTTGTTCAACATCTTTATAACAGCCCAATCCTGACTACTCCTTCATGGATCATTGCCTTGTCGTGGCGAAGGGGCTTGCGTAACTTAATGAAGCCATGAGCTATGCCGTGCAGGGACACCCAAGACGGACAGGTCGTAGCAGAGAGTTCTGACTAAAAGTGATCCACTGGAGAAGGAAATGGCAACCCACTCCAGTAACCTTGCCAAGAAAATCCCATGAACAGTACTAAAAGGCTAAAAGATATGACGCCGGAAGATGAGACCCTCAGGTCGGAAGGTGTCCAATATGCTACTGAGGAAGAGCGGAGGACTATTCCAAGTAGACCCAGAAAGAATGAAGCGGTTGGGCCAAAGCCAATAGGACGTCCAGCTGTGGATGTGTCTGAGGTTGAAAGGAAAATCCAATGCTGCAAGGAGCAATACTGCTTAGGAACATGGAATGTGAGGTCTATGAATCAAGGCAAGCTGGATGTGGTCAAAAATGAGATGATAAGATTGAACATTGACATCTTGGGAATCAGCGAACTAAAATGGACGGGCATGGGCAAATTTAAGTCAGGTGACCATCATATCTACTACTGTGGGCATGAATCCCTTAGAAGAAATGGAGTAGCCCTCATAGTCAATAAAAGAGTGGGAAAGGCAGTACTGGGGTGCAACCTCAAAAACGACAGAATGATTTCAGTTCGAATCCAAGGCAAACCATTCAACATTACAGTAATCCAAGTGTACGCCCCAACCACTGATGCCGAAGAAGATGAAGTTGACCGGTTCTATGAAGACCTACAACACCTTCTAGAACTAGCACCCAAAAAAGATATCCTTTACATCATAGGAGACTGAAATGCTAAAGTAGGAAATCAAGAAATAAACGGAACAACAGGCAAGTTTGGCCTTGGAGCGCAAAATGAAGCAGGGCAAAGGCTTACGGAGTTCTGTCAAGAGAACACGCTGGTCATAGCAAACACTCTTTTCCAACAACACAAGAGGCGACTCTACACATGGACATCACCAGATGGTCAATACCAAAACCAGATAGATTATGTGCTTTGCAGCCAAAGATGGAGAAGCTCTATATAGTCAGTAAAAACAAGACCTGGAGCTGACTGTGGCTCAGATCATGAGCTTCTTATTGCAAAATTCAGGCTTAAACTGAAGAATGTAGGGAACACCACTAGACCAGTCAGATATGACCTAAATCATATCCCTTATGAGTATACAGTGGAGGTGAAGAATAGATTTAGGGCATTAGACCTGGTAGACAGAGTACCTGAAGAACTATGGACGGAAGTTCGTAACATTGTAGAGGAGGCAGCAACGAAAACCATCCCAAAGAAAAAGAAATGCAAGAAAGCAAAGTGGCTGTCAGATGAGGCTTTACAAATAGCTGTGGAAAGAAGGAATGTGAAAAGCAAAGGTGAAAGGAAAAGATATAAACAACTGAATGCAGATTTCCAGAGAATAGCAAGGAGAGATAAGAAGGCCTTCTTAAATGAACAATGCAAGGAAATTGAGGAAAACAACAGAATGGGGAGGACTAGAGATCTCTTCAAGAAAATTGGAGATATCAAGGGAACGTTTTGTGCAAAGATGGGCATGATAAAGGACAAAAAAGGCAGAGACCTAACAGAAGCAGAAGAGATTAAGAAGAGATGGCAAGATTACACAGAAGAACTATACAAGAAAGATCTTAATGTTCCTGATGACCACGCTGGTGTGGTCACTGACCCAGAGCCGGACATCCTAGAGAGTGAAGTCAAGTGGGCCTTAGGTAGCATTACTAACAACAAAGCTACTGGAGATGATAATATCCCAGCTGAGCTACTTAAAATCCTAAATGATGATGCTGTGAAAGTGCTGCACTCAATATGCCAACAAATTTGGAAAACTCAGCAGTGGCCAAAGGATTGGAAAAGGTCAGTTTACGTTCCAATTCCAAAGAAGGGCAGTGCCAAAGAGTGCTCAAACTATCGCACAATTGCAGTCATTTCACATGCTAGCAAGGTTATGCTCAAAATCCTACAAGCCAGGCTTCAGCAGTACGTGGACCGAGAACTACCGGACGTACAAGCTGGGTTTCGAAGAGGCAGAGGAACTAGAGATCAAATTGCCAACATGCGCTAGATCATGGAGAAAGCACGAGAGTTCCAAAAAAAACCCCTACTTCTGCTTCATTGACTACGCAAAAGCCTTTGATTGTGTGGATCACAACAAACTGTGGCAAATTCTTAAAGAGATGGGGGTACCAGACCGCCTTACCTGTCTCCTGAGAAACCTGTATGCAGGTCAAGAAGCAACAGTTCGGACCGGCCATGGAACAACCCACTGGTTCAAAATTGAGAAGGGAGTACGGCAAGGCTGCATATTGTCACCCTGCCTATTTAACTTATATGCAGAGTACATTATGAGAAATGCAGGGCTGAATGAATCGCAAGCCGGAATCAAGATTGCCGGGAGAAATATCAACAACCTCAGATATGCAGACAATACCACCCTAATGGCAGAAAGTGAAGAAGAACTAAAGAGCCTCTTGATGAGGGTGAAAGAGGAGAGTGCAAAAGTTGGCTTGAAACTCAACATTAATAAAACTAAGATCATTGCATCTGGTCCCATCAATTCCTGGCAAATAGAAGGGGCAGAAATGGAAGCAGTAACAGATTTTACCTTTCTAGGCTCCAAGATCACTGCAGACGGAGACAGCAGCCATGAAATTAAAAGACGCTTACTCCTTGGAAGGAAAGCTATGGCAAACTTAGACAGCATAATAAAAAGCAGAGATATCACCATGCCAACAAAAGTTCGCATAGTCAGGGCGATGGTGTTCCCAGTAGCAATGTATGGTTGCGAGAGTTGGACCATAAGGAAGTCTGAGCGCCGAAGAATAGATGCTTTTGAACTGTGGTGCTGGAGAAGACTCCTGAGAGTCCTTTGGACTGCTAGGAGATCAAATCAGTCAATCCTAAATGAAATCAACCCTGACTGTTCCCTGGAAGGACAGATACTAAGGCTGAAACTCAAATATTTTGGCCACCTAATGCGAAGAGAGGACTCTCTGGAGAAGACTCTGATGCTGGGAAAAATTGAAGGCAAAAGGAGAAGGGGAAGGCAAAGGATGAGATGGTTAGACAGCATCACCGATGCAACGAACATGAAAATGAGCGAACTCAGGAAGATAGTGGAAGACAGGAAGGCCTGGCGGGATATGGTTCATGGGATCACGAAGGGTCGGACACGACTTAACGACTGAACAACAACAACAAATCCTGACTAAGATTGGCCGGCAGCCTATGGTCACCCACCGGATCCTGTGCACTGGCACTCAGTGTGGCTGCCGGGCGAGAGATCTACTCGGGGAAGGAGATTCTCGTCTCCTTCCTCGAGTGTAATCGGGGCTAGGCCCTATCAGCCTCCTCAGATTTCCACCAGCTATTTTGCTGGTGGAAGTAGAGGAGGCCTTGTAAAGGCTCCGGTGCCCGGCGGGAGTCAGGAGACGGCCAAAGGCCATCCCCCGCCCCCTCCCGGGCCGCCGGGGCCAATGGCCACCCTCCTGGCTCTAGCAATCCACCACCCCCACCCGCCAGATCCTATCTTACCTGGGTCCAGCAGCCAGTGGGAGCTCCATTGTCAGAGTAGGGGAGGCCGGCCGCTCCGCTGGCCTTCCCTGCTCGAAAGTAGTCACGAACATGCTTTACGGCATGTTTGCGACTGCTTCCGGCGCTGGAACGCTCGTTCTGATGCCAGGGGAGTTAGTAGGGATTGTGTTGTAAATGTCTTGGATGAGGGAGTAGATATTCATCAAGTTTGCAGATGAGGTAGCTAATACTCTAGCAGGCCTGGAACAGAATCTAAGACGATCTTGATAGGATGGAAAACTGGGCATACGTGAACCAAACAAACTTCAACAGGGATAAATACAAACTTCTGTATTTGGGTAGGAAAAAAAAATCAGAAGTACATATATGAAATTGGGGGTACTTGCCTGGGCAGTACATGTAAAAATGATCTAGGCCTTTTAGTATATGGCAAATAAATATGAATCGTGTTACAGAGTGTGCTTTTAAATACATGTTAACATGTTCACATGGTTGAATTCAGCTCCCCCTCCCAAATCCCTCTCCCCAAACATGTGAATCAGTCTTACCCACTCCCATTTGTGTGCATGGCTCCTCATACAGACTGGTGTATACACTTGGAGTAAGTCCCAATAAACTTCTGAGTAGACATGCATAGGATTGTGCTGTTAATTAAATCAGAACACAAGCCTGAGGGCCTAACTACAATATGCATACACACTACTATAATAAATATTAAATATTATGGTATTATTATTATTATTATTAACTAGTAAAAGGGGAAAAAATCATACACCAAATTATGCATGCCCGGTAATATGTAGTTTGGCTCTGAAAATACTATACTATAGTTTACTATAGGCAAAAAGGATCATTAGTAAGAGCCAACATGATAAGGCAGTAAATAGAAATACAGTGAAAACAATATAATGTGTGTGTGTGTGTGGGGGGGGTGTCTATATGCTGAAAGACAGATAAGAACCTTTAGTAGTATTGCAGTTCTGAGCTACTCCCAGGAGAAAGATGCTTTCATTCTCAGGATGCTTTGTTTACTGACTATTACTATGACTTGGAATGAGAAAATGGTAATGAGACAGAAAGAAGGAGAGAAGAGAGGCCTTGAAAATACAGGCAAATATAGGAAGAAAAAAATAAGATTTATTAATAGACAAGGAACATGAGTCAGTTTGAACCTGGGTGCAGTTCTGTTCTTCAGCAGAAAATGTGCAACTAAAGAAAAGAATGATGCTATTTTCAAAAATAAGATGTTGCATAAAGGAATCACGGATCTGAGGAATATGAACAGCCAGTGCGCTTGAAAGAACTAGTATTTTTCACAACTTTCCAGAAGAAGCAGAAATGTGAAAAGTCTTGGCTATGTATATAGCACAAACTGAAGTTGGTGGAAAACTCGGCATTTCTTAAAGGGTTTTTGCTGCCGTCTTTTGAACAGTTCTCTGTTCCTCCACTGTGGCAAGGATATTATGGAGCGGAGAACCACTGGAATGATTTATGTATTTGGAGGGCATACTTATTTGAGAACATAAAAAGAAACTACAGGAGGCCTGGGTTCTCCAGTAAATTGAGATAGAGAAACAACCATATTGGGCTGCCCAGTATGAATATATCGTCAGAATAAAGCAGCTATTTGAATTTTGATCAAGGTGGAATCTGAAGAAACCTGGGCTCAGAAGCAAGTGAACTACCAAACTAAGAATAACATTGCTCTGTAGACAAGCTGAGCAATTTTAAAACAAGGCAACAGAGAACTGGTTTTTTTTTTTCAACCTTCCTTGCAACATCAATGGTGGGTTTTGAGTTGGGTTGTTTTATCCTGTTTCTGTCTTATTTAATACAATAATATCTACAGACATCCCCCTTTCCCAAGAATTCTGCTGGCTGGGTTACAAGCATGAGCTTTAAATTGGTTAGGAAATATGAATTTACCTTATACATTAGTCAGAACATTATAACATAAGAATAACCCTACTGAATCAGGCCAAAGGCCCATCTAGTCCAGCTTCCTGTATCTTGCAGTGGCCCCACCAGATTCCTTAGGGAGCACACAAGACAAGACCCCTGTATCCTGTTGCCACTCACTTACATCTGTCTTTCAGAGATAGGCTACCTCTAAAATCCAGAGGTTGCATACAGACATCATGATTTCTACCTGTGATTTACGTTTCCTCCATAAATCTGTCCAATTTCCTTTTAAAGCATCTAAGCTGGGTGCCATCACAACATCCTGTGGCAAGGTGTTCTATAGATTAATTTTGCCTTGAGTGAACAAAGAATTCCCGTCAATCAATTTTAGTGGATGTCCTCTGATTCTGGTATTGTGAGAGAGGGAAAAGAACATCCCTCTATCTACTCTATCCATCCTATGCATAATGGATGCCTCCCTAATTCGTGTCCTCATCTCAAGTTGCCCTTCAGCTTTTAGATCCGAAGTATGATAGCATGCCCCCACTATTAAATTGCTCATTGGGCCTGGTAATTTAACTCATAATTAGGCTTGCCATCCATCCCGGAAAACCCAGGAATGTCCTGGTTTCCGGGCTCCGGTCCTGGGTCAGTCCCGGGCTCCGCCACCGCCACTTTTAAAAGTTAAAAACTTACCTTTTTTTGGTGGCACCATCTTGAATCTCACGAAATCTCACGAGATCCAAGATGGTGGCATCCAAACCTCGTGAGGGCACACGAGGCAGAGGCAGTGGCAATGGTGGCGGTGGCAGAAAGGCAGCAATGGCTGTGGCAGGACAGGCAAGTAAATAAATAAATACATTTGTAAATAAATAAATAAAAATTTCGGATGCCCTTTGGGCGGCAAATGGATGCTTTGCACACACATTTTTTTTTTCATTTTGATTTAATTAATGAATGGGGGGGGGGGTGTCCCGGTTTAGAACTGGGAAAATATGGTAAGCCTACCCATAATGATTCTATGAAAGAGTTGGGGACCCCCCTTCCATTTCTACTCTGCTCAATTCTACTCCTTCTTTGACACAGAGAGGGCCACCTCACCTCATATGCATCCCTCCCTGTCCTACCTATAAAGTTTGTACCCCGGGATTGCAGTATCCAACGGGTTCTCTGCATTCCACCAGGTTTCTGTTATGCCCACTATATCAATACTTTTACCTAGCCACCAAAGATTGCAATCGCTTAGCTCTAACACTGCACATCTTGCACAACAGTGCACATCTTTTTCATTCGAAAGCTTTCATGGCCAGCAGATATAGTTAGAGAAACAGGTAGTACGGGTAACGCAGCCATATCTATGTAAAAAACACAGCAATCCGACTGAGGTTTAAAAACAATGACTATTTTATCTGGGTTTAATGATGTATTCCCGGACAAACAGAAATTATTAAGAAACCACGGCTGGACAAGTGAGCCCAACGTTTCGTGTCCTAATCTGGACACATCTTCTGGGGCAATCCAAAAAGGAATGAAAGATGTTATAGTTCTCGGCGTCTTGCTTCGTTGTTTTGAACTTCAGAAGTTAGGGAAACATGCTGTCAGTTGAACGGAAACCATTCCGGAACTCCTCTGTCAATCAAAGAGATCGATCCTGCAAAAACTCCTGCAAGTGATAGCTTGCAATTTTGTCCTTTAGACCTGGGGCTGTTGTTCACTTAGAGACCCGGTGTCTATCAGTCACATAGTATCAACTCGCATTTTCTGTTATTATATTATTGCGAGCCTGTCCCTTCATAGGATGTTTACGTATGACAGGGAGCCAAATGTGATTGGCAAGATTCAATTCTTGCTGCCTATTCATCAGTAAGTGAGGTGGTTTTTTGCTAATCTCAAGAGCTTCCAAGTTCTTCAAAATCATTCCCTTGTTTTCTGTTCTTATAGAGCAGGTTTCTTTGAACAGTATAGAGTATCCTGTGGTAAGAACATGTTCAGCCACCGCAGATTGTTCTGGGTGTTCCAGTCTTACCGAACCTTCATGTTCTTTTAATCTAGTGCTGATGGACCTCTGAGTCAATCCAATGTACTCCTTTCCACATGTACCACAGGGAATGCTGTAAAGTGCACATCTTGACTCTTAAGATTTCAGGTGTTTGCATAAAAACGCCTATACTGTATACTTTCACTCCTAAATTCTACTGTGTCCTTGCCTGGCTATTCTAGAACACCTTTACCCTCATCCCATATGGGCAAATAGTCCCAAACCAGATTCCACAGCTCTTGTGGACTCTTCCCCAGGGGTCAGTTTAAAAGCTGTTCCACCACCTTTTTAATGTTACACGCCTGCAGTCTTGTTCCATCTCAATTCAAGTGAAGGCTGTGCCTCTTCTACGGACCAGGTTTGTCCCAAAATGTTCCCTAGTGCCTAATGAATTTAAACCCCTCGTCCTGACACCACCATATCATCCATGCATTGAGTCCCCAAAGTTCTGCCTGCCTAGTTGGCCCTGTGAGTGGAACAAGTCGCACTTCTGAGAATGCTACCTTGGTGGTCTTAGTCTTGAGCCTCCTGCCTAGCAGCCTAAATTGGGTCTCCAGGACTGCCTGACTACATTTCCGCACATCATTGGTACCAATATGCAACACAACCACTACCTCCTCCCCAGCACTCTCTACCAGCCAGGGTTAGCCACTGAAAAAGAAAACATTAAACAATGGCAAACTCCAGGCTTGAGGAAAAAGTGAGAGCAAAGGAAAATAATACTTAGCACTTCTTAAGTAATTATGATGTCCAAATATTGTGTAAACCTTCAACTAACTAAGATGTCTCCTTTAGTAGTAATGAAGAGGAGGAAGTGGGGAAATGCTAGAAATGTTAGCGTATACATGTGTTGCACTGTCTTCATTACTAGTTTCTAATTAGCACGAGGAGGAGGAGAAACGGCTACTCCTTGAAAAGGGGTCAAAGAAATCCCCTCCGAAGCTACTGAAAAGAAACAGATATAATGAAAAGTGACGTGTGAAGAAAATCACCATTTTAAAATTTCCAGATTATACTAGAACTAGTATAATTTCTCCACTTGTCAGCTCTGCAAACCCACACGGTCAGGTCATAGATCCAGACTGCATCCCCCCATCCATGAGCCTGCTGAAGCCCGATGCCAGTAGTCCAAAGAACTACAGCCAAGCAATGGGATGTGCCACAGGTCTGTTGATTGTATCATTTCTATAACTAAACTAACAATAATGTCTAATAGCCCAATCCTATCCTCCCTGCTGGTGCAGCCGTGCCAGAAATGGATGTGCTGTATCCAGTGGGGGGGGGCAGATTAAGAGGCATCAGCAGGAAAGGGGAATTAAATTTCACTAGTGGGTTAAACCACTGAACCATGAGCTGTCGATCGAAAGGTCGGCAGTTCGAATCTGTGCGACAGCTCCTGCCAACCTAGCAGTTCGAAAGCAAGAAATTGCAAGTAGATTAATAGGTACTGCGTCAGCGGGATGGTAACAGCGTTCCATGTGCCTCGGTGTTGAGTCATGCCGGCCACATGACCATGGAAACGTCTTCGGACAGCGCTGGCTCTTCGGCTTTGAAACGGAGATGAGCACCGCTCCCTAGAGTCGGACATGACTGGACTTAATTGTCAAGGGATACCTTTATCTGGAGTGCAAGTCTGAGGAAAGGGGCTGGGAGGCTGCAGAAAAGGGGGATAATATCTGGCACATGCCAACGCCACTGGATCCCCCCCTCCCACAACCTCCTCGCCCCGTTTCACTCCCTCTCCACCCCCATCCTGCCCTCACCCCATCCTGCCACCTTACCATTGTCAGCGGGCGGCTGAGGAAGCACTGGAGTGCTCCAGCAGCAAGCTACCATTAACTGATTAACTGATTCAGATTGTTGTGTTCTGGTGTGGACTTGAAATGCATTGTATGAAGATTGCATTCTGGCAGCTGGATCCTCATATTGTTCTGCCAGAAATCTTTGCTTCTGAATAAGCAGCTGTATGATATGTTTTAAATCCCAGCAGGTTGCTGGAGTGATTAACACAATTCCAAATGCAAAAAAGAAAAAAGAAAAAAAAATGTGGAACATCACTTTATTCCTGGTCTATGACAGATGTCCAAATCAAAGTGTTACTAACCTCCTTTTTTAAAAAAATGTATTTGCGGATGCAGAAGTCACACAACTACTTATGTTAAAAAAGTCAAATGCAACTTGCTGTAATCATGAATTAGACTGTTGCTCTGGGGCATGATTCTCATTTCACACGTGAGAGGTCCCAAGTTCAAATCCCAGAAAAGCTCTTGTAATCAAGGAGACGTGTCTTTACATTTTTGGGTGGATGGATGCAGCTGTAGCTAAGTAGCAGAGCACCTGCTTTGCAGAAAGTAGCAACTCCAATCCTTGACACTGATTCTTCAGAAACACACCCATCTCAGAAACATACCCATCTGAAACCCTAAAGAACCACTGCTAGTCTGTGTTAGCAACATTGACTTTAATGAACCAACAGTCTAACTCACAGCGCAATCCGGCGCAACTATAAGCCGGCGGAGCTAGCCAGTCCAGCTTCCCCTTGGGGAAATCTCCAGAACAATCAGTCAAGACCATTTTAGCTGCTGAGGAAGGAGACTCTTGGGCAGCAGGATGAATGGTATAGTAAAATAATTGCTCATTTGTCTCAGTCTCCCACCACCATATGCACACATTCAAAGATAGGCAACTGCTGGACAGAGCACCTTGATAGGGGAATGAAGTCATAATAGATCACTGCAACATCCTCTCCCCACACCCCACCCCCACCCCAAGCAGAAATATCACATGCTCCAGATATCAGGCCTGGACAAATGTGCAGAGGAAGGTCCATGGCCTCACTTTTTATAATATGTGGGGGGTTAACCATGTTTCACTGGTGAGATTGGGTCCCGGGCAGCATCACCTGAGTCCCTAAATTTCCCACTTCTGGAAATAAGATGGGCTTCACGGTAATTGATTTGGCTCAAAGTCAAGTGCTTTGTTTACCAGTCCGTTGGGGAAGAAAGAGAAAGTCCACAACGAAGGCATAATAGTTACTGCATCTGGAGTGCTCACCAGTCTCTGAGATCTTAGAAAGGACCAAATCAGGTGGGGAAAATGGGCAAAAATAGGAGGAAGTCAGGGATTTTCACCACAATTACCAACTTGCAGTGTTTTAGAGTTGAATCACTTATGAACTTGGTTTCCATGGAACCATCTCCATTTACAATAACTCATGAGCTTGCCTTACACATAGCACAGAGCCTATAGCAACAAATGTTAAGTTAAAGCATATAAAATTTGATTTAAAAAAATTCAAGGCCGACTATAAAATCGCTTGACTCATCTTTTGTTTCCCTCATTTTATAACAGTTATCATTATTATCTGTTGAAGAGATTCTCCTGACTCTCATTTTCTCCTTTACGGTCTACATTGCATCTCTTTCCCTCTCCCTCTCCTCATTCAATGACAAACGTCAGCTGTTAGCTCAGGCAGAAGGATCATTAGTGATGAAAAAGCTAATCTGTCACAGATATAATGCACTATGTATGTTTCATACGTCTCATAAATCATCAATTAGTCTAAAGAACCCAAAGTCCTCCCTAGAGGGTAGCAAATTCACAAAATGTTCTCAGATGGTTGGTTCAGAACTTTAAATGAGAATGCAGGAGGGGTGTGTGTGTGTGTGTGCGTATGCGCGCGCACGTTTGTGTTCAGATACAGAACTTCCCATTTTTTCCTTGATGTTCTCTTGTTGCCACTGAAAAATTAATATTTCTAAAGAAAACAGATTTTTTTCTGACTTCAGTAGGGCCCACCCAACATTTTCCTATAGAAATGAGCCAGGCTACCATCACATTATCCATCTTCATGACCTTGTGTAGTATTAAAATGGTGAAAAGCCCTCATATTGAGTCAATGCAGAGACAACTCGTCATAGGAACTTTTGCAGTGAATGTGAGGGAAGGCCAGCAAAAACGGTTTGCTTAGCTCCCCCCCTTTGCCCCTCTCTTCCTGTGGACTTCTCCACTTCCGCCAAGTAGATGTTCTTTATGTAGCTGCCACCATGAAAGCAGCCCTCTAACATAGGAACCCAGTTTGCATAAGATCCAGCTATTTTACAAGTACAGGGGAGAGTGGGATTAGCAATTAGGCGTGGGATGGGAAAACCCATGAATTCTGAAAACCAAAGAAGATGAGCAAGAATAAATGTTTATTAGAAGTTTTGAAAAACTTTTCAATAAGCAAATAGACAAAAGGAGAAAAAACAGTTTAGAAAGACATCCATTAGAACATGTAGGATATGAAAACAAACAGGGACAGACACATTCAGATAACCCTAATTACAGAGCAATCCTAACTAAGTATCCAGCAGGCAGCCCAGGACCGCCCGCCGGATCCTATCCCTGTTCCGGGCGGCTCTGGAGTTCGTCCCCTTCCCCCCAAGTGTAAACCAGGGAAGGTCCAATGGGCCTCCTTGGATTTCCGCCAGCTATTTAGCTGGCAGAAGTAGGAGGATGCTGTGTAATGGCCACTCCAGCCGGAACGGGGACAGGGATATGGCGAATGCCATCCCCGCCCCCTCCCGGGCCGGCACGGCCAGTGACCCTCCTCCCTTGCCGCCCGGACTGCCCATGCGGCTCCCTTACCTTCCTCCAGCGGCCGCATGGGTGATCCAACGCCGGAGTAAGGGCTGTCGGCCTAGTGCCGGAGGCCCTTACTCCTGAGTCGTCGGAAACGTGCTTTACTCCAGAGGCTTGCACTCTTAGTCTTGTTCCCTGTGGCAGCCTGCTTCTTGACTAAAGCAATATTCATACATGATTCAGCTTTCAGTTCAACGTCTTTTCCACTAGCAGCAATCTTGCCTGTGACAGCTCCCTTTCTCCTGGTTCTTCGTTTTCCAACCATGAAAAATCTCTTGCTTCTTTCTTTTTAAGCTGCTTTGTGCTCTGGGTCAGTTCAGGGTGTTGAAGAAAACACTGACCCTTCCTCCTAAGATTGTATCAAGGCAGCCAGTTTGAAGTTTCATTTTTCCGAAGTCATGTTCTTAGCTTGCCATTTCCCTGAAGTTTCTTTTTTTCTTTTCAGACCATTACTTTTAGCTTTTGTTTCCTGGGTTGACCTATTAACCTTTTTTGCCTCAACCTAAACTGCCACTGACAAGAACATTTCTGCCCTCACTCAGACAACTGTTTCACAACACAATGCATAACACATACAGAAATACAAAATGGAGAGAAAATGGATGCATTCCTTCCTAATGCTTCAAAATACTGAATCAACGTAGACTGATAAATCATCATATTTGGGTTTATCAGTGAAATCAATGAACTTTCTGTTCTTTCTCCAAAGCGCTCAGATCTGCTTACATATGGTTTTCAGGACAGTCTTTCTTGCAGTCGCTTATTTATGATATAATTTTCCCCACAATAATGTGTGGTTATACAAACATGCATAAAAGTAACAACCACATAGGGCTGCGGGGCCTCAAGACATTTTTTATTTAGGTTGGTGTTTGATTGCTAACATGGTGGGCTGCCTCTTTTAATCAAATGTAATCGTAAGGTGACCCACTGGTGTTTGTTTGTTTTAATTACCTTGTTTTTAATTGTTTTTATTATATTTGTATATTTTAACATGTTTTCATCATGTAAGCCACCTTCATTGCCCTGTTGGGAGAAAGGCGGGGTATAAATAAATAAATAGGAACAGAAACTTAGGTAGCAATCCTGTACACACCTACCTGGAAGTAGATCCCATTGAACTCAATGGGACTTCTGAGAATACTTGCATAGGATTGGGGTATCAAAAAGCGCAATCCTATCCAGGGCTGGCCCAGAGCATGCAGCGATGCCAACATAGTGTGCACAGCATGCTATGGACCGGCCGGGGACAGCAGCCCAGCAGAGGTAAGTAAAGAAAAATTGTACTTACCTCTCTAGGCTGCCTGGTCCCCAATGAGTTTCTGCAGACCTATACCAGCTATTTTGCTGCTGTTAGTCTGAAGAGACTCTGGGCGGGTCTGAGCTGGGAAGGGGTATAAGAGCCAGCATGTGCAGCTGCCATTGAAATCTGCCCCTTCCCACCCCCAGCCCAATCCCTGCCCCGATCCGCCCTTGCCACCAACTTACCAGCAACAGCGGACATTCTGGAGGCTGCTGTCACCCACATGCGGCCTCTTCGCCTTTGTGCTGGCTGCAGATCTGTGGAACGTCTGCCATACCAGCGGACCACAGGATATGATGGTGGATCAAAAGATCCACTGTCGTATCCTGCAAATAGGATTGGGCTGAAAGCAGCTTTTTCACAGAAACTATGGCTTGAATTAAGATAGAGCCAATGCAGTATAGTAGTTATGGTATTAGATGGGCAGACCAATCTTATCCCCTTCACCCTGGTCCATGCGGCCCAAGCTGAATCCTATCCCCAGCAGGCTGGAGGTCACGTCAGAGTAAGGGGATGTGCATCCCCTTACCCCAGGTAAACCCCCAGCTGCCAAAATGGGGCTACTTGATTCTCCACCAGCTCCTTAGCTGGCACAGAACCGAGGAGCCACGTGTCAAGGAAAAAGGCCCGGGAGGGGAGATAGGATATGGTGTGCTGCAGCATTGCCGATCCCTCCCCATCCCATTATGCCCCCTCCCCACCCTCCCCCAAACCACTTGGGAGTGGCCTTACCTGCTCCAGTGTGCGGGGCTTCTGGATTCGGTGCCAGCAGGATGACGCAGGTCTTCCCACCACCACCGGCTACTCTCCAGGTGTCACAACGCATTTTACAACACTTTTGCGACACTCTAGCACCATGGGATCAGTAAGATCCAAATTGAAATCTATATTCAGCCATAAAGCTCACTAGGTGACCTTAAGTCAGTCATTATTTTTCAGTCTAACTGACATCTTCTTGTGGAGGATAAAATGGGAAATTATATATGCCATCCTGATCTCCTTATATAAAAATGTAATTGAATAAATGAAGAAACCTTAGTAAATTCCTTGGCAGTTAGAATTACCCATGTTTAGAATAAACCATTCAACCAACTAACACACATATATTTGTGATAGATTTTTTTTAATCCAATGTATGCCATAACTCACCAGCTTTTTTTTTCTGATGATTTCATACTGACATTTTTTTGAAATGATTGTTTGAAAACTCTTACTGCAGTGCTTGTTTTCGTTTCTGTTTCCTGACCTCGTTATCTACAAGGGAATAAAAACCCTGCATATAAAAAAGACACGTCATACTTACTAGGACATCACAGTGAACATTCTGGTTCAATACTAGAAAAGGTCTCTGCCTTTTTGGGTAAAACTAAGCAATTAGAAGACTATTCAACAGATAGAGAGTAAACATGTTTTATCTCTATGCGACTCCTTAAGTAATAATTGTATCAACTATTAGACAGAAGTGTGATCTGGGATCTCGTGATCTTTTCTTAGCAGCTACATCTCAAAAGACTAGAAAATCTGTTCTTTTGGCAGGTAATCGGGTTCAAGTGATAAATTGCAATCAATGAATTAAAATATGAAACATGTTTTTTAAAATAGTTCTCAGGACTCTCATTTTTCAATTCAGCAGTTTACATGGAAAACCTATTTTCATACAGTTTTCTGAAAAAAATGATACATTGCTTCCCAAGTCATTCATATGAGATACTAGCTATCACTTAGAATTCAGGTGGTAATTGCTGTTACAATTAAAACTCTTGTCACCCCGCCGTGCTGTAGGGAGCTGAGACGGCAGCCCGAAGGGCGGGAGATGCTTCATTTCCATCGGCGGCCGGTGGAAACAGCTTCGGCAGGGATGACCCACCACTCCACGGCGCAGCACAGGTCACGTGAAACGAGGCCCGTTGGCCGGCTGCAGCTGCTCGGCAAGCCTTCAGGAGGCAGCCAGAGCAGCCCCTCCAGGCGGTGTGTATTTTTATAGTGACGCCGCTCGCCCAGCCAAGCTCCCGGATGGAGTCTCCAGGGAAGTCTTGCGAGAGCGAGATTTCCGAAAGGCCCCATCCCCGGAAGGGGGGTGGCCATGGCTGCCTCTCGGCGAGCTCATGAGGGGCTTGTCAGCCGTTGAGGAAGGAGGCCAGACGAGGGGGCTCCCAGCCAGTGGAGGACTCCTGGCCCAGGAAGGAGGGACCACTACTCAGGAGGGAGAACCCCCCAGAGAGGCCTCGGGGAAGCAACCAGCCCTGACCAGGAGGAGCCCTACCCGACTCTCTCCAGGAGGGGAAGCTGGAGACAAGCCACCACTCTTGGCTGGGAAACCTCTGGGAGTGGGGCAAGGGCTGGGTGTGGACATCCCACCTAACCCCGGCTTGAAGACCCAGGTTTCCACCTTAACAATCCAGAGACCTCACCCAACGCTGACCCAGCACACCACTCACTTGTGGCCAGGAGCCAACAACCGATGCAGCCGGATGGGGCAAGACTTCCTAAAGGAAGAGAAAGACACCAGTCTTGTTGATATTTGGGGACATAGCTCGGGGGCCAGGGCCTTAACACAGTCCCCATGAATGTAAAGACTATCTCTAGATTAAACCGCTTGCAACACAGTACAAGTAAGTCCGCCTCATTGTTGTCCAAGAGTCCGGGGAGGTAGAGGGTAATTACTGGCACCTCCAGTTTCTGCCAAAGAAGCCCCCTTTTACCACCTTTCAGGGGCATGGAGGTGACAAACCCCTACTGCTTGTTGCAGCTGCCTACCTGAAAACCTTGCATATTGTAATTAAGATTCATGAAACCATTTCTCCTGATCAATCCCACCAGTCTGTACGTGGCTCTGGACTTCTCATTTACTAGACTTCATATTTACTAGAGATAGTTTATTTTTATTTGAAAGCTAATAGTAACCTTTTCAGGGACCTTGTATTGTTGGTGTCTCAGACTCGGGATAGACAAGATGCTCATGCTAGTAGTTAGCCTGGAAGAAAAGTGCCACATTTTGTGTCACCTGGAATACTAGTCAGCCAAGCATTTTGCAATTGTTTTTATAACTACTTGATGTCTAGGACTATGAAGTGTCTGCAAGTTGACTTGGGCTGTTTGTCTCCCACTGAAAACGGGAGCATCCCTTGCAATTCAAATGTGCACGTATTGCATACAAAAGATCAAATCCAGCTTCACAGAGTCATTCAGCAAAGGCTTAAATTTGTAGTGTTCCAACTGTATGGTCAATTTCTACCAAAGTATCTCTAAATAGGCTTAGCAGGAAGCATAGCAAACATTTCTGCATGAACATAATAGGATCACCTTTTGTGTGGGGTGTTCGGTTCAGGAATCAGAGGACAGGAAAAAAGTCAGGCCTTTTCTGAATGTATTTATATTAAAATTTGTAGCCTGATTCTCTGCCCCTAAAAACAGTTCTCAACAATTCATTTCTGCTAGCATGTTCTTAATTGTTCTGTGTCATTCCAACCACTACAAGTAATCAAAAAGAAAAGAAAATGCTACACCAACAGTTAGGCAGATTGTATTGCTTTGTTTTTTGTCCCAATACTGAAAATTTAAGGAATTATAGAACAGCCTACATAGCCAAAATTTTCCTGAAATTGCTTACATTAACACTTGCATTCAGAGTGTCTTCCTACATCTTACTCTCAAAAATGGCTGTAACATTTAAACTTTGGGATACATTTTAAAGTTTAAAATAGAGTACCATACAATTATCAAACATTTCTTCTCTTTCTCCAATCCATAACTTGTGTCTTTCTCATCACTCTTCTCCGTATACCCAAACCATTCTGCAACTGTGCTTGAAAGGGTCCCAAATTTGTACACATTGTATGGTCAACTCACAATAAATATCATTTTTAGTCCCAGTGTCACAATTACTGCAAGAACCATCCTGGCTAACTCTACCAGGATGTTAAATTCAAACTTACATGACAAGAAGGTTCTTTTCTTCAGCTCTTTTGCTGGTGTAGCCTTGAAGAGGCTTCGGGGGGGGGGGTTGTCTGGGCTGTGTGGAGGGTTCCAGATCTGGCGCACACCACTGGCACTGAGATCTGCCCCATCCCACCCCAATTCATCTGCCCACTCATCTGCCCACCCCACTCATCTGCCTCCACTGCCAGCAGACACCTGCTGATGACCGATCTTCTGGGTGCTGTTGAAGGCACGCATCCTTCTGGGCCTTGCACTGGTGGCAGTTCTCTGCAGAACGATGGAAAAGCTGCCACGACAGTGGCTCGCGTGGTACACTAGCGGACCTCGTGGTCCACCAGTGTACTATACAGATAGGATTTGGACATTAATCAAATTGCAAAAATGAATCCCTATGAGATCATAGAATCTTACAGTGTTGAAGATGCTAAAATATTATAGAAAGATAATTTAGTATTTATAGCTTACTGAAACTTTGTTTACTTATGCACTATGGCGCACAACCATATTAACTAGTGAAAAAAAATCTGATGCAATTATGATTTAGGAGCAATTACATTATTTTGGTGCCTTAGACCAACTCATACTGTGCTGCCGCTATGCACAGCTGAGGTTATAGCAGCTACATCAAGACTGAAGCCATGCAGAATGGTGAACAAGAATTTTGGAGAAATGAATTGGTGCCCATTCCCAGACAACATTCTAGCCTATATTGTCATCCATAAACATAAAAGATACTCCATCACAATTATATTCTTAGTTTAATGGGCTGTCCCTCTATCATGAATGAGCATAATTGGGTGTCTGGAGGGACCTATAAGCCAGGCTTATTTGAAATTAATTTTGGGAAACTGGATTATCTGGTCCACATAATTCACCAATTTCTTCCTGGATTATAATAGCACCTTATTCCATCCATAACTCTTGACAATATTTCTCATCTTCTTTAAGTTACCTAGAGGCAGTTCGAAGCAGAAAACGTCTCTGTTCACGTGTGTACACAAACACGTGTTTTGAAAAACATATGAATACTAGTTAAATTAAGTTTCAATAATATTGAGCTTACGACTCATTGACCTTATGGAACAGTGTTATTTTATTTTGTTATAGAAATCTGATATTTATCAGAGCAAACATCTTTCCTGAGGACTTTAAATTCTTGGTTAGCATTCCTTTGGGGCAAGTTTGTAAATGTGACATGCCTGGGCTTTTTTCATTTCCAGTCAAATTAAATGTAAACACTTTGAAAAAGTTACTAATTATGACTTATTAGGTAGAACAAACTCTAATAAGCCCCTGGTCGGAATTGAGCAATTACGACAAAACAGGATCCCCACAGGCACCTGTTTTACACTTGAAAGTCTTTCTCCAGCTATTTAGCCATATTAGCCACTGGAAGAAAAGGATGATTTCAACTCCTGTAAATGGCAACACAAAAACTGAATTGAATGTCATTTGAGTGGAATGCATACACTGAAAAAATAGTGGCTAGAACATTAAAACTGAGTTATATAAAAGCAGACTTGCAAATAGCCACTTGCCTGTTCGACTGTAATAAGTAAGAATTGCTCTCAAGCGAATACGATAAAAAACAAACAAAAAAAGAAAGGAGACATATTCTGTTTAAACAACTCTGTAGGAAAGTTTTATTAGAATGTGAGACCATAGAGATGACACACAAATGGTGGAGATTTTTCAGCTCAAGAATAGCCGGGCATCTGTATTATGTTTACCTCTCCTTTTGCCTCCCCCCCCCCCCAGGTGGTCAGGACAAGTCTCCCAGCCTCTGTTTTAGCCTAACAAAGACTATTGGTTTTCCTAGGTTAGAAAACAACATGACTGCTTTTCTCCCCTTCGGATAGAAATAGCAAATACAGTGGAACCTTGGATTGCGAGTAACTTGGTTTGCGAGTGCTTTGCAAGACAAGCAAAATAGTTTTCTAAATTTTGACTTGATAAACGAGCAATGTCTTGCAATACGAGTACATTGTGTTCTCCAAGATATCTCTCTGTGTGTTTGCAGAGTAACAATAGCGTCTCCTGGGCAACAAACTGCCCTCATTAACGGCTCATTAACACTTTGTTCTCCCTCTGCTACAGGCTCTGTTTGTGCAGAATAGCAGCTCAGACTTTGCTTTGCAACTTCTGTCTTGCAGACCTCATTAACAAGCTGTTTTCCCCTTCCCCCATCTGCCTCTAGCACAGACGTTTACTCTGCAGAACAAGGCTCAGGTTTTTTTATATCAGATGTTGCAAAGTGAGCTACAGTTTGCAAGAGCAAAGGAGTACTCTGCAGGGCAGCTTCTTAATTAGCTGAGCCCAGGAGATAAGGCAGACACACAAAGATCTCTTGCAGAATAACGAATCATCTGAGTTTCCATTCTTTCTTATGGGAAAATTTGCTTTGATATACGAGTGCTTTGGATTACAAGCACGTTTCTGGAACCAATTATGCTCGCAATCCAAGGTTCCACTGTAGCTGTTTACCGTGGCTCCTGAAGTCTTGTATTAAACAGGGCAACATTCTGGAGGACATGGACCCGAGTTTGGACTTCTTTCCATCCAGTTTGACAACCCAATCCTAACTAACTTCCCATGCAGCAATGCAGCAGCACCAACATAGTGCCCGCTGTATCCCACAGGGGGAGTTTCAGTCTCCTCGGAGTAAGGGAACTAGCGTTGCACTGGCAGAGGCTGCTTTATGGCTGACGCAAAGCAACCTCGCCTGCCGCATGCTGGCGGGCTGACAGACACCCACCGGAGTAGGTAGCCCATGCAGGGGGTTGGAGGCGGGGAGGGGGTTGAACGGGGCAGAGGGTGGGCAGAATGGGGAAGGGGTGGGCGGAAAGGGAAAGAGGGCAAATAAGGCCTGGGAGGGTGTGGGATAGTTGGTGGTGGCACATGCTGAATCCCAAGCTTCTTCCTGGGCCTGATCTGTCTGCACAGAGCAACACAGACTTGCGCCAGCAATTGAATTGGCTCAGCTCTAGGTTGCTCCATACCGGTTTACCCCGAGGAGAACTCCAGCAGCCGAAAATTCACCGTGGGATAAAGTGGAAGCTGCGCCAGCACCGCTGCATCGCCATGCAGGGATTTAGGTAGGATTGGGCTGCCCGGGATCAAACGGTTCAGGGCATGAATGTGATCATATTTCATAATTTGTTATATATTACAGATTAAGGTCTTAAAATGTTTTACGTTGCTGTCTCCATTACTGTGGAGAAAAGCTTGGTAACATGAGGACAGTACCTGGTGAACTTTATAAAAGCCAGACATGTTGTGAGTAGGATATTGAGCATCTGACCATTACTGTTCTACATAGCTTCCTGTTCATTCTCTCTTGCAAGCAGAAATGGAATGAACAGATAAAACAATGTATGCAATGTTGTTTTCAAATAGGAATTTATTCATAACAGACAATTTCGCTTTCCTAATGCACAATTTGGACATGGGTCAGTGCTACGTACACACGACTCTATCTTCCCTTAATCAACATTGCAGATACTGTAGGTTCACTAGATGCATTTTCGACATGCTTAAAAAGGGTTCACACAGATGTTTGAGAGGACATGGCAAAAGAAACGATATACAATACACTGACTCTAAACAAAGGAGACAGCCAGGACTTCGTGAAATGGTGTGAAGATGGAAAATGTAAGGAGGGGGAGAGGAAGAAAATTGCTGTTGCACTTAGCACAGTTACAAGAGCAAAGAGTTCTCTGAAGCGGGCAAGAGATGTTCTCCCTGTCGTTGGCAGTGAAAGGAAAGGCAAAAGGTCAAAGGCATGATGAAAATAAAAACAGGAAAAATATCAAACTACTAAAGAAAATGTTTTATTTCTGTATAAGTAAAAGGCAAGAACAAGGGGGGTTATGCTTGGGCAGACTGGCACCAGCTGTCTGTATAAGGAGACTACAAACATACTACTAATTTTAAAGTGCTTAAAATTAGCAAGCATTGTACAAAGGTAAAAATTAACATTGCCATGCCTGCAGGCTTACATTCTATTCAGCTAGTTTGATTCCAGGCAAAAGAGATTTGCAGCAGAATGTTTGAGAACTTGTTCCTTGTACCATCTCCAAATCCAGGTAGAAATGGGAATTCCATGCAGCACACATTCAAAACCAGAACGTTACAGAAATGTAGAACGGCATACAAGGCAACACAATGGACATGATTCAGAGCCCCTTTCAGCATGCAAAATAACTTAGGTGTGCAACTGAAGATTTCTCCATTTTCCCGTTGGCAGTTGCTCCTTGTATTGCATTGGAGACCTATTCTGAAGGGGTTCTAAGTTTCCTAAAAGCAAATTGTCTGGCTATTCACCAGACTACTTGCAAAAGAGTTTGACAAGCTCATTGTGCATGCATAGCAAGCTACCAGGTCCATCTTTCCATCAACCATCTTGAATCTGGAAGCAAGTTATCCAGTACACTTTAATTATAAAAACAAAAAATGGAGTATATGATTACAAAAGGAATTATAAACACATCCTTTACTCCAAATCAGGACAGCTAAATTAACACGGTAAAAATAAAACCATTCTCAATTGAATGGTGGCAAACCAAACAATTCTGGCTTGAAATCATTCATAGACTTGAGTACTATAGTTGCTTCTTTAGTAAGGTCTTTACTCAGGTTTTCATCTGGTATCATGACCACCTGCATCCCAGCCGTCAGCGATGCTTTGACCCCATTGGGAGCATCTTCAAATACAAGACACTGAAAGAAAAAGAAAACCATAATCAGAAAGTAGGGAATTACTGCCTATCCAGTCAACAATTTTTTTGGGGGGGATGGGGGTAACTCCATGTACAGTACACCCTGAGCACAGAGGAAGAACAACATGATGTAGCGTACTGATGACACCCAACTTCCAATCTCTGGACAACCAGTTTCTTGTATATTTTAAACAGCCCAGTGAAAAAACAGAACCCTGTAGAACACCACAGAGCAGCGACCACGGCATCAAGCAAATATTCCCCAGCACTACCTTCTGGAATTTACCGTCTAGGGTGGGCCAGAGCCATCACAATATGGTGCTTGCAAGCCTTATCCCAGCCAGGCAGTCCAGAAACGTATCGTGGTCCATAGTACTGAAAATTGTTGAGAGCAGCAGAACTAACAAAGCTGCACTTCCTGCCAAGCTTCCCGCATAGATCATGCATGAGTGCAAACAAGGCCATTTCTGTCTTGAACTCAGGGTGGAAAACGGACCTATCATTTCATCCAGGAAAACAGGAGTTGAGTCACCACCAATGTTCCCTCTAAGCTCCACAGCCACACAGCTGGAACTGAAGCTCTGCTCAGCTTCCTTGTTGGCTCAACGATGATGTCATCACCGAGTGCTTTGGTGCTGCCTCTGTGCAGCCACCGTATCACTCTGTGAACTTCCCTCAAAGATTAGAGGGAACATAGGTCACCACACACTTGAGCTCCTGAATGAGATATTGAGTATGTATCCAATATGATAGGATGCAGAGGGGACTTTTCTTTTTATAACCAATGTCTAACCACCACTGTCTTTAAGTTCAGTCAATACAATTCTGGAACTAAGGGAAGCATTAATTAACATACTAGTCCACTCATCCTTTAACTAGCCAGAGTAGGCAACAGTTGCACACACACGCATAAATGACATCACTCTTCCAAGGATCCCCCCCCCTCAGACTTTACAACTGAGAAGAAGCCATAACACCAGGAGAACTAGCTGCCAAAGGTATGCCAATGGATTCTGCATTCAGTGTGGAGTCAAATCTGAAGGAGAAGCAACTAACTTTGTAAAGAAAGTACAGGTACTTGAAAATCACATACAGCGAATTCAGAGATACCTTCGCTGGAAGATTGGTGGTTGAACGTTTTTGACTATGCTGAAATAGGTAAACTTACATTTTTAATTAAGGAAAAGTTAGTACCCTTTTGTGAATAATTGGAAACCATTTACTGATTTATCCTATTACGTTCATGCAGAATATTGGTGATATTTTGGCTTGGATATTAATTGTTTTAATTACTTGTTTTTAATCATTTTAATGTATTTTAACGTTTTTATCTGTAAGCTGCCTTGATTGCCCTTGTTGGGAGAAAGGCAGGGTAGAAATTCTTTAAATAAATAAATATTATATGTAGAAAATAGTGAATAGTATGCTAGTAGGATATATTGCTTTGCGCTTGCTATAACTTTTCAAAATATGATGTATGGTTTTTATGTTTTAATATTATACTAATCATTATGCAGGAGGCCTCTTGTGACTTGGAAAGCTCTGCTAGCCCTTCTATGTGGACGGAATGGTTTCATAATGCCTGCTGGTAGCTGTGCACTGCTAACAAGCTACTCCCGATAGGCAAATACAGTGTTTTCTCTCCACAACCTAGTGTGACCTGGTCAACAGTTATCTTGAGGATACAGGAAACGGATATATGAAAGTATTTTAGTCCAGAATCAGAATTAAGAAACATGACATTTTCCCTTACAGACTTCAAATTGACTCCTTTGTGAATAAGACTGAAACATATTTTCCTTGCAGACTGTAAATTGTCCCCATTGTGACTAATTATCTACAAAAGAAATTCTTGGAGAAAAGGAAAAGGACATTTGGGATACCAAAGAGAATCCAGAAGTATTCAGGGCATGTAGGTGCCTCAACAGGGAAGACACACCTCTGAACAACATTGATCAGAGCCTAATACAATGCACGTAAGGAAACAGTCACACTACTTACAATTAAAGATTCCTTAAACTATTGCATAGCTATAATACACGAAGATTTCCATCTGTATTCAGGAAAACTTCTCACACTGCATCACAAGAGAATCCTGCACAAACACAGACCCTGTAACAATGCTGTAGCCTGTGCCTAAAGTACTAATGCTGCACCCACTCATAAGAATTCATAAGAAGGCAAGTGCATAATTGGTCAAAACTTGAATTCCTCTGAGGTGCCCATTCAAGAGCATCCAGTGATAAATCCGGCCCGTGAGTTCATGCTGACGTGCTCTAAGCAACAATTTCATGAATGGTAAAGACTCATTTCAACCACCCACTTCTGGAAGTTCAGAAGTTCAAACTGGCAACAGAGCAAGTTTACATATGTAGAGAGACCTGTCCAACATGAAAGCTCCAGAAACATGATATCTAAGATGAATGGGATGCTTCTAGTAGAGAGACCACCACATGCTTAACAAAAACTAGCGACAGAGCTTGATAGCACTTTTGCACCGGAGGCAGATTTTTTCAAAACAACTAAAAGCAAAGTGTCTTGAGGCTTGGTGGACACTACAAACTGAGGAAACAAGAAGTGGATCCTGTGCTTCTGAAACCCAAGTTCAAGGTGGTCAAACTCTGCATAGCAATGGCTATTCACAGTTGGCATACAAGACTCAGAAAGATTTAGCAGTTTTAGCTCAAGAATTCTTGCAGCCCTCTTCCTGCTGGACTCCAAAGATGACAAGTCACCAGTTCCTCTGCCACCGTAACAATTTCCCCAGTTATTTTTTTTCTTTCCTGCCATACCTCAGAAGCCTGAGGTACTCTTCTTTTACAAGCCCTTTTTGCAGGTTCATTAAATTGTCTCATTTAGTTTCCATTTCAAATTGAAGCGTAAGGACGATTTCTCGACTGATGCTAAGAATGTTCAATCCACCTTTTAGTCAGAAATAAGTCACTTGTAAATATTAACACAGTACAGAAAGTGAAAGAACCAGTTTAATGGCATGTACAAACATATATTGTTTTGAGTTACACAAATACACAACCCCCAATTCTGAAAACAGAGTTGAAAACAACCAAAGCATTGTCTGATGCCAACTATGGACCACTGCTATTAATAAGGATCCAACAAATATTGTTATGCTTTGACAAATTTGAACAAATTCTGGAAGAGATATCCAGTCTATGGGTTTTGTGAACAATCTAGGTGGTTTAAGGCATAAATATATGTTCTTTAATTTCCCACTGTGTTAAAAAAAGCTGAAGAAACTACTTCTATGCTGCACAAAACAGCATAATCAAGGCTGTTCAGAAACTTTCTTTCATCCACACTGTACAAATAAATGTACTTCAGTAGGTTCCTTCGAAAGACCTAATTGACTTCCATGATGTCATTAAGCTTATTGTATGAAAAACGATAATGACTGTGGAATGTAATATGCATAATGGAAGAGCTGAGCTAATTCCCTAAAACCGGAAGCAATTAAAACACTTTAATTACCAAAGAAGCTGGGAAAATGACCCATACTTATGGTGGCTTTACTGTTACAACAAATAAAAGCACCCAGATCTTCCTTTGCTTTTCACTGGCTAATGACACTTATTGTCCTCAGTTCAACAGTATGAAGTAGTCTTGCAACCGTTACAATAAAACAGAATTAAAGCAGAACCTATGGTGGTGACTGATTACCCTTTTATTATTATTAATTATTATTATTATTATTAACAGTATTTATATACCGCTTTTCAACAAAAAGTTCACAAAGCAGTTTACAGACAAAATCAAATGATTAAATGGCTCCCTGTCCCAAAAGGGCTCACAATCTAAAAAAGATGCAGAACACTACCAGCAACAGCCACCAGAAAGACACTGTGCTGGGGTGAAAGGGGGCAGTTACTCTCCCCCTGCTAAATATAAGAGGAGCACCAATTGGAAAAAGTGCCTCTTGCCCAGTTACCCTGCCCATTAATATATGAAATCCAGAGATTTGAGAGTTCTCCAGAATGGAGAAAATTGAGTGGAAATATTTTTTTTGTCTGTAAAAAAAGACAGATGTTACTAAAAATATTTTCTTTGAAATGTCGGCTTTCTCCTTCCTTATTTTCAATACCTGCATCAGTCCCCAACACTATTCCCTCCTTGCTAATAAGAGCAATATCTGGGTGAGACAATTATTTAGATTTCAGCAACTAACCAGAGAACTAATATTATTAAAATAACCCACATTTTCATTGATGTTTTATGCTACAAGAGGATGCATCTGAATAACTGCTATTGATGCAGCTCCATATTCACAAAACCACATGTAAGTTACAAGGACTGCCATCTCTACACATCAGTCAAATGCTTATAATTATAGAGTTTGCATGTTCAACAAAAAGTACCTTTACTTTATTATCCTAGGCATGTAACCTTATGATGAAGCCATAAAAAGGCGCTTCCTTCCCAGAACCTGTTCCGGAGATGCCCTCCAATGGTTTCTCCATTTACTGCAATAATAAGAACTCAATGTCTGAATTTCCATTACCATAATCACTGGAAAAAACCTGTGCTATTCAGGCTCTGTAAATGCACAGGAATATGTCTGAAATTCTGGATTTCCCAGGAAACTGCAGGTTAGAGGTACAGAAGCACTTCTAGTGACATCCGTTTTAATTTCGGTGGTGCAGGATATTCCCATGCCTTTTCCTCAGCTAGTACATTTGTTGTTAGAAAACTACACTTTGAGTCACTTAAACAGCAAGGTTTTGTTGTTTGCAAAATGAGGAAATGCCATATCTACTGTGGTTGCACAAAGGTTGAGGGCACCTAGGCCTAATGCCACTGGTGGCAAGAGAGAAACAGTCTCATTTTTTTTTAAATGTCTTATGTCACTTCGGGATTTTTAGACAGGTTTTATTTAGAGGCTGTATATCCCTTGTGATTCAAACTGTAGCAGGAGACCTTTTTGTAATCTTTTAAAATCTGAAAAAATATTCAGTGAAACTTAGCAAAGCTGCAGCATATTCTTTTCCTGCAGCAGTTTCTAACCACCATGTTCCCTTTGGCAAGGCAAACAAACTAACATTGGTTCTAGACAATATGTGCCCCTTCTCCAGCACTGCAGTACACAATATGCCTGTAAAGAAGACAAAAACTGAGGGGAATCCTAGAACAGGTCATATGCTCCCTATTATTCATTACATAGGTGCAGGATACTGTCAGCCCAATCCTACTGAAATTCCCGTGTCCCCCCCCCCCCAATGCAGCAGCACCAACAGAGCATGCACTGCATCTACCGGGAGGGGGGGAAGAGTTGGGAAGATCACCTTGGGGTAAGTGAACTTTTGTTCGTGTTTCCACCACCGCCAAGGGACTCCTTGGGGATCTACAGCTGCATGCATTTCTGGATCTGGACTATCCTTAGCATAATGCTAAGATTAAAAGCTGATTTTCTCATCATTTGAAAAAAAAAAAAAGTCCTAGGAATGTCCTGGAAGTCTAAATGGTAAATCAGGGAAGTTGTGTAGGAAAATGTGTAGGAAAGATGTGAAGAAAATGCTGCTGCACAAACTAGCACAATAACTGCACAGCCCTGAAAGAAGAAAACACTTTTTTTTTTTACATACAGTTTATTAATGAAACCCTGAGATCATAAATGAAACCAAGTGTCTACCTTTTGTCTTTTCAGTCAGTTCGGTAACAGCTTTCTATAGTGTTATGCTGCTGACGTATATATTAGCCTCAATAACATGGTTTAATGGCTATGAAGTCAGCTAACATCGTTCTTTCTACTGGATATGAGTAGCATTTGTCTGGAAAGCGTTAAATAATTTAAGAGTGCGATTACTATGGAAGTGAAATTGTTCTGCCTAGCATCCGTTAGAACTCAGCCATTTCTAGCTGGCCCAGCAAACACTGAACATGTATAGTAGATATTTAATGAATTTTTTAATATGAGAGAAAACACACTAAATAGACTGACCCAGCATTGACAACACTCTTAAAACTACTGTACTGCATCATGGTGGCTTGCAGCACAGCCAACGGCTGCCAGGTCTCAAACCCCCATCCTGGGCCTGACATGTCCCCAGCAGGCTCCTTACAGTTATGCCAACAACAGAGCCAGCATAGCTTTGAGGAGTGCCATCAGGAACCTGCAGAGGCTGACAAGAAGGTAGGGTGTTCCCCTTCCCACCCCTCTGAATTGGCCTCTTCATCGGGGATGTTGTGTAGGATGAAGCGGATGCTGTGCCAGAGGCAGGCCCTGCATCCTATGCACCATCAGCACATAGCCTATAGAATCGGGCAATTATTTATTTATTTTAAAAATGTATACCCCGCCTTTTCCTATGCCAAGGCAAATGCCCAAGGCATAAAAACAATACATAAAGTAAATTAAAAAAACAATAAAATCCACCGGGGGTGACAATGTAGAGCAGAACAACAAGGCAGAACATACTGAGGCACTGGGGGCAGACAACAACCCATCACCCAAACGCAAGACGAAACAGAAACGTCTTGAGTCCCCGCCGAAAAGTCATGAGGGAGGGGGCTGTTCTCAAATCCCCTGGCAAGGAGTTCCACAATTGTGGCGCCACAGCAGAGAAGGCTCGCCCACGAGCTGCCATTCCCCTAACTTGAGACAGAGGTGGCACTCGGTAATTAGTTACCCTGGCTACAGAGAAAGCACCTGGAACGGTGCCTTGTGTGGGTGGGTTAAATATGTAAGCAAGTTACATCTCTTGTGCGTTTTCAATATAACTTTGCTGCATTTATATCCTGGTCTAGGGACAGTTTGCTAGAAACATGCTATGCCTGGAAAATGCAACATGCACAAAAATGTTAACAGCAGGATGTGTATAATTTGCTACTAATCACTCAAATTCTTTTGGGCAAGCGTGGCTGGTATCAGGATTGGTGAATTTTCAGAGTTACACCCAGGGATGTGGATCAAGTCTCTGACTCCAAGTCTCGAGTCAAATCTCAAGTCTCTGGGTCCAAGTCTCAAGTCGAGTCCCAAGTCTTTGCCCTAAGTCCCGAGTCTTTGGTTGTGAGTTGCGAGTCCCTATCTAAAAACTGTACAACTCATGAGTTTGCCACTGTATAATGTGTGAAATGGTCCATGTAGCGGAATCCTATGCATGCTTGCTCACTCAGAAGTCAGTCCTATTTAGTTGCATATGACTGTATCCCAATCCTATCCTTCCCTTCCCTCCCTGCCAATGCAGCTGCGCCAAAAAGGTTTGCACGGCATCCTGAGGGAGGGGGGCCGGCAGATTAGGAGGCTTTTCCCTTACCTCCCTATAAGCCCTTCAACTGGCAATGTGTCTCCTCAGATCTGCACCAGCTCCTTAGCTGGCACAAGTCTTAGGAGAGGAAGGGAGTGTGCCGGCTGCTATCGGAGGGGATAGTATCCAGAGCAAGTCTTCCGCGCTGGGTGCCACCCCTCCCTGCCTCCATCACGCCCCTCCTTCCATTTTGCCCTCCCCCACCCCATTCTGCCCCCCGACATACTTTGTTCAGCGGGTGCTCTGTCACCCGTGCCGACGGTCAGTTGCGCGAGGCCCTGTGTGCTGTCAACAGGCCATCTGCGACAGCCGTAAAGCGTGTTCTGCTGCCCGAACGTTATTTCTGGTGGCGTCCCACTAGTATAGGATTGGGCCGCTGGTTGGCTTACTACAATTGAGGTATTAAAGTAGTTTCTGCACCTTCTGTTACTTTCATCCTCATGGAGAAGTGGAGCTGCAAGACAGATAATCTACAATTTGAAGAGAACAACCCCAAAACTGATCATAGGACAGAAATAGCATGATAATCTTGTGGCTGAGATGAACACTGACATGCAGGCAAGTCACAGTTTGGTTGCATGCTACAGCATAGTATGGGTTTGGTACTAATGTAGACACAATTTCATGTATGGGTGAATGGCTTATGTCTGAAATACAGATGCGCGGCTGTGGTGACATAATCCTCCTCGTTTCCCCGCATGCGTATTCACTACTGTGCGCTCTCTCCTCGTTTTTTCTACACACTCCAGCATGCTTGTCCTGTATGAATGCCAGAAATTACAACACACATATAACCTTTCTGCATATAATTATTCTGTTACATCTTTCCACACTTTTAAAACTCATATTCACTGTGAAAATCTCTATGCTAAATGTCAGTGCTCTCTGTAATTTGCAGGCAATTAAGTGAATACGTACAACCATAAGCTCACATATACTGTACATACAAAGTGCATTCTTTCTAAGAGCCTAGTTCAGACCACACATACCACAAGAGTTTAAAGTTAAGTGAACATATTTTCTTTCTCAACTATATATAGAGAGAGTATGTTCTGTATTGAAGAAGTATTTCATAACTTGAATTCATTGAATTCATAACTTTAAACTATACACTTTTCTTTTTTTTCAGAAACGTAAATTTTCTTTTCTTTGTACCACTCTTCGGTACAAAATCAAACATGCATATGTCTCTTTTCGTTTCTCAAAACACAACCAACTGCATTTGACCAAACTCTCAGCCTGGCAGGTGCAGCAGGATGGAGGACATTGGCTCAGATCCAAAGAACAATGAGTAGAAGAAGAAAATGATTTAGTAGTGTTCAGTGAACTCTTGCACAAGTGCTAATGAAAAAGTCTCACAGTGCAGAGCCACAATGTATCTGGTGGCATTATGGTACAAGAGAGATGGCAAATAAGATAAAGGTTATAGGGTATAAACTTGAAAGGACCATAAAAAAATGTTTGAAAAGAGCATGCATGAACAGGGTGATTTGGGGGTCACTCTTCATGCAACACTCTTCTGCTAAGTCAAAAATGGCCCTTCTTTGAGAGGAAGAGACTTTCTGCTAGCAGAAAAGCACTCTTGGATCCAAGCCATTTTTACTGTAAATTTCGGCCCCAGTGTTCTGGCAGCGCAAGGCCCATTACGGTGGCATGAAAGCTGGGTTGCCGTAGTACATGCAGCTGTGGCTCCAGACGTTGGCACTAGTAAGTTGGCAGAAGTATGTTGTGGGTGGGGAGGCAGAGGACAGGGACATTTAGTAGTGTTCAGGGCATATGGGGGGGCAGGGAGGGGGGAGGATCTGGGCAGCACCGGCATGCACCAGATCCTATCCCTTCTTTCCCTGGCTGTCTTGTCCTTTTTCTCTCCTTGGACGTATGCCATCAAAATGGCTGGTGTCGGCCCAAGGAGACCCATAGGCTATCAGGCAGCCTATAGGGGGTAAGTAAATATTTTGACTTAACTCCTGCTGGCAGTCCAATCACCGCCTCCCACCACTGGATGCAGTGCACACTCTGTCAGTACAGCTGCATCAGTACCAATGGAGGGGAATAGGATTGGGCAGTTGATGATGTAGCAATAGACACGATAATAATATGTCATTAGCATGCACTTTAGATTACTGTTGTGGCAGGTTTTTTTTTAGATCTACTTAAAAAATGTAGAGTTATGCACCACCAAGATGCACTAAAAATAATTAGTTTGTACATTATTTTAGAAAAGATACAAAATGTAAATTACAAGTATACCAATTCAGAAAATGTGCCATGATAAAGCTTTTGATTTATTCAATGTTTTTTATTTTCCGCTTTTGACGTACGGAATAGCTAATAAAAAAGGGAAAATGTGTTTGAGTGACCCACTTAACAGCAGCCCTATTGAAGTAGTAGTGAATAAATGAATTTTAAATAGCTACAATATTTGCAATTTTGGACTCCTGCTGTGTAAACTGTCTGAAGAATTAGGATTTTAAAAGAACAAAAACACTGCTTATTTTGGATCCCCAAGGTATAATGTACACATTTTTTTGAAGGTTTTCTGTCACTGGCCAAGACTTGTCTGCAAAACCACATAAGTTGCAGTTAGCCAGGCTTCATTATTAGATGAAGGTTCATGTAGTCAGCTATTCTAATAGGAGAATGGAATGTTAGAAGAAATGGAATAAATCCATCCTCTGCTGAACTGATTCAGCAAAAGCAACACAATAGTTTCATGTATAAAGTGTACAGAACCAGCCCCCCCCCGAGTTTCTGGGGGGGAAATCATGCACCCCAAGTATTTTGGGACAGGGCAGATTTTCATAAAAACTCAAGAGATTTGTCAGTTTATAAGAGAATCTGCAATGTACCTGTAGAAATCATAAAGTTACCCCTGATTTGGAGAACTTGACTTAAAAACAAAAGTCTTGAGGAAGCTTCTTAACCATGAGTGAGATCTACAATCTCCGACAGCCCAATCCTATCAAAAAGCCACTGGGATGCAACGGAATCACAGCAGGCTCCGCTGTATCCAGTGCAGGGTTGGAGGCTGCTGGAGGTCTCCTCGAGGTAAGGGGACCTTTGTTCCCTTACCCAGTGTTGAGCCCCAGCAGCCTCTATGGGGCTACTCGAATGTGCACCAGCTAAATGCAGCCATTCCGGGCAGCTCCGTGTCGGGCTTCCCAGGAAGGGGGATAGGATTCAACAGAAGCCTCCTCCGCCGAGCCTGCCCCCCTCTTGTGCCTGTTCTGCCCTCCTTCCCACCCTGGAACGTCCCCTCCCCACCCGTTTCACCCTCCCCCTGCCTCACTGCTGTGGAGCTCACCTGCCTCCAACAGGCGCTGTTCCTGTGCTGGCAGAAGCCTGCAGGTACTGGCTTCCACGGTGGTGCAATGTGCTTTATGGCACATTTGCACTGGAACGGGGCCTGGTTAGGCCAGCGGAAGCTGGAATAGGATTGGGATGGTGAGTTGATGCAAAAGAACAAGGCTGGAGGAGACCCCCTATCCAAGCTGAATATCACCAATCTCCTTGACATACCCTGTGTATGCTTGCCCCTATATGACGGTCAGGGGCCTCTCCCCTAACATGTCCACAGTTATATTGAGGGGAAGGTTTACCAAGACCGTCAAAGGGAGACTGGCTGCATTAAGAAGCTGCCCTGTACACATTTGGGCAGTTCCATGGTTTGCATGGTGCTCGTGTCCAAACAACGGAGAGACTTTGCACTCTTTTGCTAAGGGACTACAGAGCTCTCTCTTCCTCAGGGACAGAGTTTAAAATTAATCAGAACTCTGTAAACTTTTATCAGCAAGTATTTAGGCTCAGCCCCTCAGAAATACAAATTTCCAGTTGAAATCTGCTAGTGAAAGAATTCTCATGCCAAGCCCTCATGCTCACAACTCATGCTCAGGTGAAACTAATGAATGACATCTCCATTTCATAACCATTGGATCCATTGGAGCCGGAAAGCTCTGAACCAGCAGCGGCAGGCTGCAGAACCTCCGCTGGTGCCAATAAGCTGGGGGGGGGGGCAGATTGGGGCAGTGATTGGGCTGGAATGGGGTGGCTTGGGGGCTGGAAAGGCTGGACATTGGTGGTTCCTGCGCACGCCAGATATTTTCCCCTCCTTCCTGGCCCAGACCCACCCCAGAAGGCCCTTCAGATTTATGCCAGCGAAAGAGCTGGTATAAGTCTGAGAAGACCCACTAGGGATCAGGCAGCCTATGGAGAGACCAGTAAAAAATTACCTCTCCTGGGCTGCCTGGTCCTCAGCCAGCCCATAGCATGCAGCACACACTCTGTCGGTAGCAGTGCATGCTCTAGGCTGGCCCTGGATAGGATTGGGCCCTAAGAATTTCATAAAGTTTGTCTGTGGGTCATGGATTCCCATGAAACCTCTAAACATTCCTGAGCCAACATTATACCAGTGGCTTTCAAACTATGTTCCAAGGAACCTGGGAGTTTCTCAGGAGCTTATTAGGCAGACAAGAGTCTCACTACTATCAATCTCCCTTTGGAATGGAAATCTTCATTCCAGTCAATTTATAAGGAGCAACAACAAGGCAAACTAGCAATGACTACTGCCCTGCTTGAACTGAAAAGGGGGACAGTAGCTCAGTGGTAAAGAGCTTGCTTTGTGTGCACTAGGTCCCAAGTTCAATCCCCAGCATTTCCACTTAAATGATTTGGGGTAGTATAGACAGCATCACCGATGCAACGAACATGAAAATGAGCTAACTCAGGAAGATAGTGGAGGACAGGAAGGCCTGGCGGGATATGGTTCATGGGATCACGAAGGGTCGGACACGACTGAACGACTGAACAAAAACAACAACAAATAAACAATAATTACAAAAGCAGGAACACTGTTTGCAAGCAGTTGACCCTTCAGCCGAATCCACTCATGTAGAAGAAAGTTCCATACCCTTCAGTCCTTCCATGTACCTGAGCTTAGGTTTAGATTAGAACAATGGACTGGTAATACAGAAATACCATTCTTATATGAAGAGCAAGTGCAGTCAACAATGAGCATAATTCAACACACAATCACACGTCTGGTTTTAATGGAACTTGAATTTTAGATGTGTATAGGCATACCTGGACTTTCATCCACCTTTTTCATCTGATTTTATCTAGCCTCTCACGACATTCTGGATGTCAAATTTATATGCTACATGGCAAACTGCTTTTGAAACCAAGGACATTAGCACCCTGGCTCAAACCTGGGGTTGCCAAATGCCCGCCCCTCTAGCTTCTCTATGCCAACGCTTGAAAGGAGGTTCAAGGCAGCCGAGTTGTTCAGCCCATCTCAAGCTGGACAGCATTTGAGATAGACTTCCCAACTCAAGCCCATGAGGCCACAATCTGCATCCAGAGCCAGATAGCATCTTGAGTCCGGTACTGTTTCACCAGTGACTCTTGCTCACCTCAGGCTGTACACTAAATCCCTAAGCCTACTCCTTGTCTTGCACTATTCCTGCCCGAGTGACCACCTGGCTAATAAACCCTGCCCTCCCTACAAAAACAATCTGGGGTAGGTGAAAAAGCTCCCACTGGGCAAGAAATGCCTGTGTATGACCGGCATTCTGCTTGGAACAAATTACATTAGCACAAATATGTACCAGTATTAGTATAAGATATATAGCCAACATTACCATTCATATTTTTTTACAAACTGCTCATCAGTTATTGCATGTAGGAGTGAGCATGTCTGATCTTATATTTGATGCTTCAAGACTTGCAAACATAATTACAATCTGTTACATACCGACCAGTATAGTTTAAGAAGTACATAATGTTGTGTGCATACCAAAAATTATATCCTTCTAAAATTTTATCTTCTCATCCTTGAAGCAGATGCATCAAGATGCCTCTCTGCAGCTACACAAAACTATGGGTATTTAATTTTAAGTATGGATAAGAGGACATAACCCATGAAGAACCGAGGTCCTGGATCTAAAGTTACAGCAAGGAAGTGGTATAAGATTTTCTGTAGATATACTGACTGACCTTCAGATGTTTTGGTTGTTATTCCTAAATCACTGATTCCATTGTGCTAAAAAACCTGCTTAATTTCATGAGTTCTCTTCTAACGTTTAGATGACAATTACCATTCTGTCTTCAATGTTTTGGGATTTCTTATTACAACATCTATTTATTGACCTTTCCAACTGCTTGTCTCAAAGGAGATTTGCTCCCTTGCAAGGGATTATTAAATTCTTATTCTCTTTTATAGGCGTATTTATTTTACGCTTCCTTTATGGCCAGTTCGAAGTCAGTGAGCCATTAACAGGGGGCAAAAAGTGCATTTCTTTCAGGATCAAGGACACAAGTTTCCGTAAACGTTTACCAGGACACACTCAAGAGGAAAGGATGAAAGTTTTCTCCCCTCCAGGTAGACCAGTTCATTTTTTTTTTAAAAAGGGAAGGCATTCTTATAAGGGGGCTACCAAGATTGCATAAGCTGGATCCATTAGTGCCCCAAGATGCAAAGCTGATCTTTATCCCCCCCCCCACACAAACACACTTGCAGGTTTTTTAAAACGGTAAATATGCATTCAATGATACACATTTATAAATTAGCCCATATTATCAATTTCCATAAGGTTTTAAAGCTAACCTGAAACAAGAAAAAATATCACTTGGATACATCATTTCCACTTAGTCGTATAAACCTTGTCATTTTCCCATCATTCACAGAACCTGATATTAAGAGGGGAATGTGAGTCCCTCCAGAACAGGACAAATTTTATTTCCATAGTCAACTGCATCACTTATCAGGTAGCACTTCTATTTTGTCAGGGTACATTTTAGTTTATTAACCCTTACCCAGCCCATAACTAGCTCCAGGTACTTATTTAGAGCATCCACAAACTGTACTTTGATTTGATGAAAAGGAGGATACAGATCTTATGTAAAATTCCCAGACAACGCCTCCTACTGGTTTCATGTGGATGTTAAATGGTGTGGAAGGAAGAATAGGACATTGTGGCACCCCTTAGTATGGATACCACGAGGCAGAGCAGCAGCCACTCATTACCATGTTCTAGAATCTTCCCACCAGGTAAGTTTGGAACTACAGTACTGCAGTCTCTCTAGGCACCTAGTCTCCATGGAAGGGCCTGCAAGGAAGCTGCATGAGGCTGCTCATCGCGTTCCTTTGGGGGAAAAAGGGTTTCTTCACTAAAAGTAAGTGCCGGGGGTGGTTCATGGGGGTCATGCACACCCACGGGGGGTCAAGGACTTGTCTTCTTACTCTTTGAAAAGCTCCATGTATATGGATGTCATTATATAACCAATACAATTCAGAAACCAGGTTATTCAGAAATTACAATGGAAATTACAATTACAATTACATTTTTAACAAATGGCTTTTTAACAAAGTACATGCAGGTTGACCCACTGGGGTTGTTGTTTTTAGTTGTTTGTTTTAATTGTTTTTAATATACTTGTTTTTAATTTTTAATGTACATGTATTTTAATGTTGTAAGCCGCCTTGAGTGCCCTCGCTGGGAGAAAGGCGGCATATAAATTCTTTAAATAAATAAATACATAAATAAATAAACAGTAAAAATCATACCTCATTTCTTTTAGTATTAACTGCTCTTCTTCTTTTGTGAAATTTTAACTTGACAATCTTGAAATGCAAACAGATTGTATGGGCTGGAAACTTGTAGATTAAATGTTATAAGTTGCTTTGAAGAGCAACTTAAAAATCAAATATCAGGGTTGAGAGTTTTGTATAAAACGTGAAACAGACGGTGACTGAAAAAATTAACACGAACTATCCTTATTTTTAAAAGCTCCCCAAAACACGAGGCCACCAATCTCAGCAGTGTGATAGGAGGAGGGGACAAGAAAAAGACATGAGACACAAGGTACTCTGTGGGGCAGGGTCCAAAGAAACATACAACTAGAACTGTGAACCCAACATGGCTCCACGCTGGCCTTTTTTTTCATAAAGCAACTCCCATACACTGAACAGCAAAGCGCTTTTGGAAACTGGATGGGGGGGGGGAGTTCAATGAAAAAGACACACACCAAGGGCCCATAGGTGAGTCTAAAGAGCAATCGACATCCTCGCCCTGAACATCAAGTTGACAAACACCGCCAAATGAATCAGCAACAAATATCCAGACAGAGGAATTACCATGAAGATATTTTCCACAAGTTTGACTTACATTAATTCTGCATACATACATATGAGGAAGAACTTGCCAAAAATTCTGGTTTTCAAAAACAGCAGTGAAGGAAAATGAAATTTTCCTTCAAGTGATCAAAGAAGTCAAATATAAGCAGAGTGCAACTGTTCTCTTTAAACAACCAACCTTCTGACAACGAATTATGGATTCATTAGGCAGGATGATTCCTAGCAGTACAAGGAAGTTTCCCATGTAAAAAGGTTAAATATTGAGACATTTCTTACAGCCCATTCCAACCCAAGTGCTAAGCAGCCCAAGTCAGACCTAAAGTCAGCCTAAGTCGTTTAGGTCGACTTTAGGTCTGGAACGCGACCATTTAGGGCGAAGTTAGGGCAAAGTTAGGTCGAACTTACGACCGACGGACTAAGAACGGACTAAGAATGGCGCACATGCGCACCACAGACGCCGGCACAACTTGGACCTAAACTCGACCTAAGTGGGCGGACCATGGGCGGACCGTGGGCGTAACGGGGGCGGAAACCAATTAACGTCGGATTCCAGACCCTGGCGAGCACAGACACGCCCCCTCCTACACAGAAGCTGACACAAAAGTTAGGTCGACCAAAAAGGTGGACCCAAATTCGAGGAGACCCATAGGAACCATTTTACCTTACCCACACCAGCCCTCTCCTGAAAAGTTCTAACACCCTACTCCTCAGTTAGGTCAGAGTTAGGTCTGAGTTGTGCCTGCTGGGTCTGGAAACCGACAGAGTTATGCCTAAGATAGGGAGCCTATCAGCACCCAGCCCCACCCAGCCTCTTTCCCACAAAAGCCCAGCCCCAGGCCCCCAGTCTCTCTCTCTCTCTCTCTCTGAGCACGTGGCGTGGGGCTCTGTCCCCCAGCAGCCACAAAGTGGGACTTCGTCGGTGGAGGGCAAAATTCACAAACACCCCACTTCTCTCTTCTCTTCTCTTCTCTTCTCCTCTCTGCCCCCCTCAAGGGCAGAGAGGGCTGTTCTGGCTTTGGCCAACCTGTTTACAGCTGTGCCTGGGCAGCTGCCTCTATGCAAGCATTTGCTAACCCATGCCTTTCTCCCAGCCCCTCCCCCCCACAGGCAACAACACCAGCAGGTAAGAGCAGGTAAGAGCAGGGTTCGTGCTGACATGTGGTCTGACTTCTGCCTCTTTGCATATAGAAATATATGATACATGCCTCTTTACCAATGTGCCCTCTCATGCCTGCCTGCTTTGCCTGCTATGATATGCCTCTTTACCACTGTGTTGTATGATAACTGCCTGCTTAGCCTGCTATGATATGCCTCTTTACCACTGTGTTGTATGATAACTGCCTGCTTAGCCTGCTATGATATGCCTCTTTACCACTGTGTTGTATGATAACTGCCTGCTTAGCCTGCTATGATATATAGGATACATGCCTCTGTACCACTGTTGTGTCTGATTGCTGCCTGTAGTCATGTGAGCAGACAATGCCACAAGTGTGGAACTGTTAGCCTTATGTAGACACCAGCTGTCCCCCCCCTTTTCTCCACAGGATCAACTGACAGGTCAGTAGTGCTAGGTTTGCCAAGGTAGTGACCCCCAAGTTGTGTTGTTGTCTCTCTCTTTGACCCTTTCCCCTTACAGGATCATGCTCTCCTTACACCCAGGTAAGCAGCCCAGACCATGCTATGTGTCTCACACCTATCAGCTGTGTTGTATTTCTCTCCCTGCAGGCTTTTGCAACAGACACACTGGCTTGTCTTCAATGGCGACTGCTTCCACACACCAGCTGACATGTAACACCCCCTTGTTGTTTGTCTCCCCAGGAACGTCCACTACCACCTACCTTCCTGGGAGCACCCCTGGGGCTGCAGTCTGGTTGCTCCACTGTCGTCTGCCTCGATGCTGCCAGAGGTCAGGGAGCCAGCCCTGCAACCCTCCTCAGCTGCTGCAGCTGCTGCACCTCCCTGGCTGTCGTTCTTGCTGTCCCTCCCCTTTCTATGGAGCAGGCTGTGGTTCCACAGGGGAAGAGCCTGCATCTCCAGGTCCATGGGGCAGGTGTGCTGCTGCTGCTTTCAGATTGGCTGCTGTGACTACCCCTGGCAGCCTCGCCTGGCCATCTCTGCTAACGTTCCAGAACAATAAAGACGCCCCTCGGGCAGAGCCCCAGTGAAACATATGTGCCCACTGTTTACACAAGCATTGCCCCACACACACAGACAGCCCCCAGCACTGAAGCCCCTACATGAGTCCCATCCAGGGACTGCCATGGCCTTCCCTGGGAGAACACAGCAGGGGCGCTGCCAGACCCCCATGGCACAGAGGGGGGGGAGTTGGGGGGCCTCTCAGGCAGGCAAACAGTGACAGCCAGGGCGTCCGCCCGTAATGCAGGCGCCTCCGTCGAAGTTCCGCCCATAATGCAGGCGCCTCCGTCGAAGGACCGCCCGTAATGCAGGCGACTCCGTCGAAGGTCCGCCCGTAATGCAGGCGCCTCCGTCGAAGGTCCGCCCGTAATGCAGGCGCCTCCGTCGAAGGTCCGCCCGTAATGCAGGCGCCTCCACCCAAAGTCTGTCTGCATAAGAGGCGCCTGTTTATGCATCACCTTCATCTGCGGAGCGCCCCCTGTGTCCCTATTGGTCTCTGCAGACCCCTCTCTCGGAATCTGTCTCCCACCAGCCTTGATGTCTGTCTGTCTCTGTCTGACCCACCCGTGCCCCTCCCCAGCACCCACTGTCTGCCTGCCTGTGTGTCTGCCTCCCCTCCCACTCCCTGATGATGGCTGCTGGCCACCCCCCACCCCACCAGAGCGCCTGCCGCGAGGCGCCATTGTCGCCCCATCTGGGGGTGTGATGAGCTGCATGAGCCCTTCACGCTCGCAGCAGACAAGCCCAAGGCATCTCTTGGTCTTGGCCGGGGCACAGAGCAGAAGGCACACCGGGATGCCTTCTTTGTGGGCATTGCCCCGGCCCTGGAGGCCCTGGGCTTCAGGCAGCGCACGGGCAAGTCATGTCAGAGGCAGTTCCAGACCTCATGAGACCCCCCTTGTGTGTGACATTCCCACCCCCTCCTTCCCTTCCCTTCCCTTCCCTTCCCTCCCCCGCTCACCCCCCATGACCCCCACGTGCAGCCTCAACGTGGCTTGGGGGTGGCTACCCCTTCTGCAGGAGGGAGGGGATGGCCACTCTCCCCTGCAGCAGGTGACTGATGCACAGGGTGCCCTGTGGCGGCTAGGCTCAGGCACCTCGCTCACCTGTCACCTGCCCTGCGCCCACCACATGACTGGCGCAACCCCCATGCCTGCGGTCAGCCCCTTTGTAACCGGGCTGCAACAGACCCTGCGGTAGCTGCCATGGATGGACGCTGACACATGCAGACAGAGGCCTGTACATGCCCGAGCCAGACACGGAGCCTGGAGAAGAGCCTGCCTGCCTGGGAGGTAAGTGTTGCCTGGATCCTGGGGTGGTGCTGGGCCACAGAAACTGCAGCCTGCCTAACTCAGGCATACCTCTGACCTACCTCAGGCATAACTTCTGCCTAACTTAGGCTGCACTTATGCCTGACTTGGAGAGGAGTTGGGTTGGAATGGGCTGTCAATATGCTTAATATTCCTCTATGAATCCTAAACTATTTCTGCCCTCAAAGCCGTTATACAACATACAGACTAACTGAAATTTGTAGAATAAAAATCAACCAGGATTGGAGTTTCAACAGGAAAACTGGACTTACTCCAGTGTGATTCATATTCTGCTGAACTAAATTCAGTTATGACTGAACAAACCTCTCTCTTCCACGTACTTCAGATGCAAGCCCCAGTGACTTCAATGAAACTACTGCTGCGTGTATGGCTTCTTAAATATAATTCCATAAAATGTATACTGTATATTCTTTTTAGCCACACATTCCATGGCTTCACACCTTCAGTACTAAAAAATAAGACATCTTTTATAAAATCCAAAATTAAAGCAAAGGAATTTTGCATGGAAGAGGCAATATGGGGGTTTGATGCCTTTAGATTGGTACTAAAACGTTTTGCACGTGTAAAGTCAGCTAACAGGCAGATGCTACTAACCTATTTAAATTCTATAGCAAAGTCTTATGGATAAAAAGTCGTATGCCCGAGTAAGTAAAAGAGCAGGATGGCTCTGCTGCCCCCTGCTGGTGAAACCCTCACCAACATTTCCTGCTTCCAGGAAAGCATACACTGTACAGTGTGCTGGCTCTCATTTTATTCTCTATTTCTAACTGCATTTAAGAAAAAAAAGTAGACTCTTGTATATGTAGGATAGTATCTTGCTTAGCATTTTGCATGGCAGACAACTTCAACATAAATAAAGTGGAAGACACTGTTTCTTACAACATCACAGACAATCAAATCCTAAAGCAGAAACCATAGACAGGCAGCAATCTAGGCAAATTGACATGCAGGTCAGTGGCAATCCAAGCAACTTTCTGTTGCTAACTTGGAAGATTTAACTCAGAGGCAGAAAGTAAGACTCCCTGGGGAAAGCTACCAGCTACAGGTATGTCAAGATGACAAAGCATTTCCTACTGCACAATGTATTGACCGGACTTTTCAGGGCAAAGCAAAAAATGCTGTGAGACAACAGCAAAAGTGAAGATCTACCACTGCATATCGGCAAAGAGCACTTAGTATTAAATTTTAAGAAAAAAAACCCTGAACTGAACTGCTCTTGAGAGACTAATCACTATTTTAAAAGCATAGCAGTATCATCAGATATATAAAACAGAGCTATTACAATGCATATCAAATGTTACTTCAAACCAAACCGTATGAAAGCTCATTTGAGAGGTTTGCCTTGTACGAGTAGTGACCAGCAAGTTTTAACCATGCCACAAACCCCTCCCCAGAAATATTGCAGATGAGCTGAAAGTGTCCCAAACAATGTGAGGACTTTTTTATACACACGGTAATCAACAGGTTACAAGTCATGATGACTGTATGCAGTCTCCAGGTTTTAGAGGCAGATGCAAAGGCAAAGACATGCTGTTTCTGAAACTGGTGGTTCCATTTAGCTATTGTGGCTAACAGCTGTTGACAGACATATCCTCTATACCAGTGGTTCCCGAAGTCCCTGCCAACACAACCCACCTTGGCCAGTCGGTCCTGCGTCGCGTTGGCCCAGGGACGGCCTATGGAGGCCTCAGAAAGGCCTCCCAATGCAACTCAACGAAAATGGAAGTGACCTCAGTGTCTTTTCTGGAGGCCCGCAGAAGCCTCAGGAGACCGTCCCTGGGCGAGAGTGATGCAGAACTGGCTGGCTAAGGTGGGCCAGGCCCCAGAAGTGGCTTCCGGTTGCTTTTGTTTGCCTCCAATTTGGAGCAAAACGGAGACAACGGTGGGTGGGCGGGCCCAACTGGCGACTCACCTCTGCCTCAGGCTGCAACCCACCAAGTGAGTCGTGACCCACCCTTTGAGAATCCTTGCTCTATAAAATTATGCTAATCTTCTATTAAAACCAGTGGTGATGACTCAAATAAGTAGCCATCGTCACTAAGTGCAATCCTGACTAGGATCCGGCCGGCGGCCCATGGTTGCCCGCCGGATTCTGTGCACCGGCAGCCAGCGTGGCTGCCGGGCAGGAAGTCTATTCGGGGAAGGGGACACTTGTCCCCTTCCCCGAGTGTAAACGGAGGCGGCCCCAATGGGCCTCTTCGGATTTCTGCCAGCTATTTTGCTGGCGGAAGTAAGAGGAGGCTGTGTAAAAGCCGAAGGCCATCCCCTGCCCCCTCCCGGGTCGCCTGTGCCAATGGACACCCTCCTCCTGCCCGGCGAACCGCCCCCCCGCTGCTAGATCCTGACTTACCTGGGTCCGGCGTCGGCGGGGTCCTCCCGGCGCTGGAGCTGGGAAGGCTGGCCTTGCGCTGGCCTTTCCGGCTCTCAAGGAGGTGCAAACATGTCTTACAGCAAATTTGCGACATCTTCCAGCGCCGGAATGCTCGTTCTGGCACCAGAGTTTACTTGAGGATTGGGCTGTAAGTAAGTAGCAGTGAACTCCACTTGCTCATTATGCCTTGCACAAAATGTGTATGATGAACATTCCTGGTAAAACTGCCGTCAGCTCAGACCCCACCAGCACATAGGCAGTTAGAATTGGTGGGTTATTTTTGGTCCCCATAATATTCACCTCATTTGATATTTTGTTGCTCATTCAAATCAGCAGGAGAACTCCTTTCAGAGCTTTCTGTCACCTACTTGATTTTCACCAACCTGAATAACCTGGTGTGAACTTGGATACCTCACTGCTTGCCCCTTATTTACATAGAATGCCTCTTCTAAGGTGATAATAGCTTGTGTAAGAAAGAAGGGAGAAGGTCTCTTCTAAGTTGTCCACAGTGTGTGCTGGTATTTGTATTTTAAAATACTCTCTCTCTCTCTCTCTCTCTCTCTCTCTCTCTCTCTCTCTCTCTCACACACACACACACACACACACACACACACACACACACACACAGCTGGCTGGCTAAATTGGGGTCATTTTTTCATGAATCCAAAGGTTTTTAATTGGTCAATCTAACCAAACCAATCAACTAAACACACTGCTATCACTACTATAAATGAACAAGCCATTTAGATACATTCCTTACTCCACCGTTCTTGTTTTCATCCTGCTTTATCTATTTCATGAAGAAGTTAATGTAGCTCAACAAAAGTCATCAGACAGCATAGCAACAAACTTTATAGACTGGGAGCAACACCTCTCTACCTTAATAAAATCTCCTGATCTACTTTTCTGTTCCACTTGAGATGTGTTACAATTCCATTCCATACAGATGCGCACACAGTGACAAAAACAAATTCTTTAGAACAGGCACAATGTCAAGTTCTGAAAGGTTGGTAGATTTAAATTCTCTACAGTTCATAACACAAGTGATCCTGGAAACAGCTTCTAATGTCAACGGAAGGTTAGCATTTGAACATCTGTACTATGGATACGTGAGCTGTCTGTACTAGATCTGCAATAGTTTTAGAGATTGAGCCAATTAAGGTAATTTGTGTTTTGCAGTAAAAAATGCAAGCCTGGCAAAGGATCTGCAAACAAAAGAAAGCTATTGTGATGTTATTTATTAATAAATACAGATGGGGAAAAAGGGCAGTTGTTTTGTCACGCTACCCAAGCTTTTAATATCTCTAGTCATTCAGACTTTCAATTGAGATTTATTAACCTGTCAAAACAAAAAAAGCAATTTTACCATGTACACCATCCCAGTTCATTTTAGCACATTTATTGCGCTATAAACAAAGCATCTAGTCTCACCTTAAAAAGAGACTAAACTCTTTTTCTTCTCCTTGAAAGAAGAAAACATAAGAACACCGCGAGGAGGCAAGAAATGATCAAGAAGTGATTCAATTCCCAAGATGCAAACTAAAATAAATTGAAATTAGACTTTAAAGAGTTTTTAGAAAAACAGCAACAGAGATTTAGAAGCCAACTTCCAGGGCAGAGGAACAGTATAATCCTAAACATACACACTTTGAGGCAAGTCCCATTGAAAATTCAACAGAACTAAGGGCCTCCTAGTCATGTTACCTTTGCAGTGATTCCTATGTAACAAAAGGGATGGGTTTTTTTTACCTTCAAGTAAAGATGCCCAAGATTGGGCAAAAAGAATCCAAACAATTCATTGGACAGTGGTTCCCAAAGTGGGAGGCGCGTCTCCCAGGGAGCCGAGGAAGCCAGTCAGGGGAGCCGCGGAGTGCCACGGAATCCTCTCGGAAAACAGTGCAATGCCAATCGGCATGCATCAGCATAATGTCATGGTGAGCCACGGGCAATGTTCACCAATGGTCAAGGGAGCTGCAGATCAAAAACGTTTGGGAAACACTGGCCTAAGGTGTTTTACTGAAATAGGTCAGCAAAGGAGAAATTAAATGACATGATACGCAGCATTTGGAATTATTAAGAAAGCCACTAGGCATAACTGAACATGGGAATGCGCAATTGCACTGAACTGCAGTTGCTTCTTGTTGTTGTTCTACCCTCAATATCTGATTTGATCTTAAAGCAACTACAGTACATTTTGTCTCCTATGCCAAGGTTTCATTCAGCAACGACACTGAAATCCTTTTATTAAAATATAAAACTTTCAAAGATGAATTTCTTCATCCTTGGAATGACATTGAGCCTGAAGCACTTTTCCAGTAATCGCTTTAACGCAAAGCCAAAAATCACATACTAGTCTCGCATGGTAAATCTAAGGATCCGTCATACCTATTGCTTCTGTTTTTAACAACTGAGTGAAAGAGGAAGTTTAGGGTGTTTTTAAATGTTTTGGAAAACTACACTTTGATTGTTCAGAACTGCTTATGAATAAGTTGCCTAAGAATGATATTTGAAACTGTTTTGATGTCTTTTTTCTTTGAATGACTTAAGAATTCTGCTTGGGAAGAAACAGCCCCACAAAATATTTTTCTTTTCTTTACAATGCAAGGAAAAACCCACACATTCTGTATTCAGAATTGTCAAGGTCCCACGAATGTTAGCTTGGTTCTGTAGCCTGTCAATATGTGGGGCCACCAACTCTTCTTCCCCTTCAAGTCCAAGCTCAGAGGATATGAAGGACGAATTATCTAATTTTGAGATGAACTTTGGAGAAGACAGAAGCAAAGCAAGATTTCTATCACTGGTTCTGCTGTCTCCAAACTCCAGCACAACATGAAACTCTTTACAACCCACCCTCAGAAACCTTTCACATCATAAAGGACTCTCTCATGCCAAACTGGGCCTATGGAGAGGGTTAAGCAAGGGTGGCCAAAGAATGACGATTTCTTATTTCAGTTCAGCAAATTAGGAGCCCAAACCTATACTCGCCTTGTGATGGCGGCACTCCTCTTCCACTGGCGCTGACTGCATAAAGGCACTCTGGCAGCATGCTATTGCCCCTTCCCGTTAGTGCCAGGGGGATTCCCAGCCACCTGCCAAATCAGATAAGATGTTGGGGGAGGTGGGAGGGGGAAACGGGGGTGCGGGAGGGTGGAATGAGGTGGCGACGGAGGCAGGGATGGGTGGAACGGGGTGGTTATGGGGCGGGGGGGTGGGCGGAACGGGGTGGTTCTGGGGGTGGAGAATGGGCAGATTGTGTTCAGGAGGCCGCCGAATCCTAACCCACTTCCCAGACCTGATCCTGCAGTGCAGATCCACCCAGTTATTTTGCTAATGCAGGTCCGAGTATACCCCCTGAGGCTTGGAGGCTTACCCCTGGGTAAGGGAACAATTGTTCCCTCCGTGGCATGGAGGCTTACTCCTGGGTAAGGGAACAATTGTTCCCTCTGCGGCATGGAGGCTTACTCCTGGGTAAGGGAACAATTGTTCCCTACCCAGAGGAATCCTCCGCAATTGCCCCACCCTAGGAGACAGTAGCCATTTTGGTGCCACTGCATTGGGGGGGGGGGGATTGGGCTGTAAATCTCCTGACTTAATATCTGCAATAAGAACAGCTGACTGAGTCCTTACCTGTCTCCAGTGCTATTCTAGAATATTTGGACTAGATATAGGATGAGTTTACTCCATCTTTTGAATAAAATTATATCAAATTGATGTTCAGTGACATTTCCTGACTCCAAACAACCCTGATGCCAAAGGCCAATCCACATAGCTATTACAACGCTTCTGAAAGATGTTCTGGCTTGAATTTTGGTGAATGTATAGTGGGAGGCAGTTCCATAACTGGGGGCGGCTCACCACCAGGGACACCTCTTTTGCCACACAATGATAGGAAGCCCTTGGTGGATCCTGGATATTATTGTGAGACAACTGAAAACCAATCCAGGTTTGTCCTAAGCCATTTAGTGATTATTCCAACAAACAGCTAATGAAAAATTGCTACAGATTAAAAAGCGCTAACACCACCATGACTTTCCCATTCTAGTTTCCAAACAGTCTTTTATAAAGTAGAGTTTGCAATCACCTTATAATTGTGCTAAATTCATGGCTGCTGCCTGCTGCACTAATCTCAGTAAGATACTTTGCCCTCTTGAAGCAATAAATATTTCGTTAACGTTAATAAACTGTGCTGCACATGTGGTTTTGTTGGCAACCCAAACACATTAATATGTAAACAACAATAATGACTACATCCTTGACATCCTACAGAAGAATAAACTGCAGGCGGACAGGAGGAAAGGGCAACAAGAAAGCCCAAATATCAGACTGATTTTAAAAGCAAGCCTTCGCAATATGAAATTGCTATTGTTGTGCACCATAAAAATAAAGCCTATATACCAACAAAACAAAATGCATTTGACTTTTTAGAACTTCCTGTAAAATAATAAATTACGGAACAATAAAAGTAATGCTAACGGAGCAATTCCTTACTTAGTAGACCTTTGTTTGAAGGCTGTGAAGATGCACTGTTAATGGCAAGCACTGGGGCAATTAAAAAGGCAACTTCAACTCTAGAGAGAAGATCAATACACAGCGCCTTGAAGAATACATCTTAACACATTTTATGAGAAAATTCCCGTAAATTAAACTTAACCATTCAATGACTTTTCCGTTGATATCTGCCAAAAGTTGAAAGAGGAAAAGAGAGAACTTGGCAAGTAGTTTGCTATCAGAGGAGGGTGTGGTTTTTTGCTTCCTCCCTCCCCCCCCCATGTTTTATATGCAATAATACCTATAACGAGCTCCCTAAAACAATTAGTAGCATATCTCTAGCGATGTGCTAATCTGAATATAATGCTTCTTACCATCGTTGTGTGCTTTCACACCCACATCACGTAGATTGAAAGAGCTGAAAGACTGTAACATAATTTATTATTCTGCATCACATTCCATCAAGTCCCTTATCAGCTGCTTGATATACTATCAATTCAAGAGCGAGCACATTCTTTCCTCCCTCCAAACAAAAATATGGTTACCCCAAAGAATTCAAGCAAATTATACTCCTTTTTCTTTATATCACCAGTAACATCTACGACAGTGGTGACCAGACTTTCCCTGCACAATCTTTGAATCATTATGAATATAAAAAAGCCCAAGTTGATCCATAAACTATGGTGTGGAAAATGGATTTTTTAAATTATAAATTCATGTACTCCGAGACCACTGGATGGCATTCCAAGACCATCAGGATGGTGTTTCTCCTTGGCTGAGTAGGCAGGGTTAACTACTACAGTTTGCCTCTTCAAGGGGAGAAGACTCCTCACCTACCCAGACCAGACTGAAAGATCACCCTGTACCAATTGAAAAATATAGCCCAGCACTGTTAGCATACAACTGTATCCACAGCTAACTCTGTGGGATGAAAGGGGACTGTAGCAGGCCAACAGGAGCCAGAGGGCCTTTCCCAAGAGCCTTTAAATTCCACTCTACTTATGTAGAAGGCAGACACCCAAAATACAATTCCTACAACAGTTCTCTAGAACTGCTGGTCCTATAACAAAAAAAGGGGGGTAGATGGAATGTCCTCCCAGAGTTTCAGAGAACAGAAATTCATAGTAAGACATTTCCATATTTTTTTCTGAGACAACTAGAGGGCATTCCAAGATCATCAGGATGGAACAGAGCAGTACCATCCCAGGGTGGGGCTCTCACACCAAACTGTTCAAACTGAGGAAGAGTTTATTTATTTTATTTATTTAAGAAATTTATACCCCGCCTTTTCCTATGCCGATGCAAATGCCCAAGGCGGCTTACAACAAGTTAAGGTAATTTAAAAACAATACATAAGGTAAACCACCTGCCCAAGGCAGCCTTTGAAGAAAAAAAAGATCCTGTAGTGTAACAGTTGAGGAACAGTTGGAACAACTGCCACTGTGCATATAAGCTGAATAGGAGCAGGAGAGAGTGAAGGCGTTAGTGGTTTACTTCTGAAGAAGCCTGCCACAGTTAGCGGCTGAAATGTCAAGACAATCCAATTATAATTGACATGGTTTTAAAACTTGAGAACAGTTGGAGCTGATGGATACTGACCGTGAAAGCCTGAGCCAGTACTTAATCTTGTAGTGGCTGTCAAAGGAGTACAGAAGGCCATGTGTCTCTTGGCAAACTGTCTTCCCAACTGAGGCGGTCCTTGCTTGCCACCAACATGGCCAACCCTCTTGATTAGCTCACGAGGCCTGCTGGTTGGTTGTTTTGGCAAATTGGGAAAGATCAAGGGATATACTCTCCAAGTCACCTAGAAAGTGACTGTAGACCCCCTAATCTTCAGAGATCTATCACTGACTGACATAAGCAAAATCTTCCAGCTTCCTGGTTACCGTCAATCTACCCAGGAAGAAACAAAAACCCGGTCTAACTAATCCAGGAAGAAACCAAAGCCCGGTCTAATTGCCAGAGTATTCAAACTCTGCTGCTGCGACGGTTCAATGTGGAACCATTCAAGCTTGTTGATGCCTGCCGCTCTAGCTTTAACATTTCCAATCTGGAATGCTCCCCTCCCCCCCGATTATGTGCAACCTAGGTCCAAAATGGCCCATGAGTCTCTGTTCCTCTTGGACAACGAAAATGTCCAGGAGGTGTTGAACCAGCATGGAAAGCTTGACTTCAAGACCCCAAGCAAAGAACTAGACCTGTGACACCTGGAAAGTTTAAGGGAGAAACTCTGATTCATCATCTCCTCATCTCCTCCCCTTCGCAGATCTAGGAGGAGGAAGTCAACTAGGGTGCCCAAAGTTGCATCACTTTTGCCCTACTGATACCATAGGTTCCTGCATTTCCTACCAGGTGCAATATTACCATAGTCCCTTAATGCAGCATGGACAAGGAATGGGGACAAGAAGAGGTGCCTATATTACTTCTCTTCTCTTACTGGAAGAAGAACTTGAAACAACTAGTACACCCACTCCCAGCCAGAAGGGGTTGCTCATTTCTCCTGAGATTTAATGGCTTTTATCTATGGCAAGGAGTGAGGGATAAGTCCAAACCCACTAAAACTAGGAAAGGATATTGGGGGGGGGGAGGTGTTGTTCCAGATTATACCACCCCCCTCTAATTTTTCTGGCATCTGCATTTCATGCCAAACAGCACTCCTACAGAATCAAGCATTTCAGGCGTTCCCCCAAGATGGTACAAAGGCAAAACAGAGGCCTGTGTCATCTACTACCTTACTTATATGAAAGGGAGTTAGGATGTACCTATAACTTTGGCAGACCTCCTGTCTCCTTGGTGCAGAAGCTCTAAATAAACAGCTCATTGCAGAAGCTGACAATGGATCACATCACACCAACCTGTTCTTGGCCACAATGGAGGGTCCAGGAGCCCCAATGCAGCCTGGCATCTGCTTTCCTGCTCCATTTTTACCATGAAGTGTTTCTGATCCTGAACTAGACCATGAAGTGGGGTGTGGGGGAAGAAAGAAATGATGAAGGTTAAACCTAATGTGGAGCTCTGAGGATGTCAGCAAAGATTTAGCAACTCTGCATACCAAGTATGGCCAGTCTGGGAAGGTAAGATGGTTCCTACTCTGAAGAGGCAAAGCCTTAGTGGTTGACCCTACCTACTCAACCAAAGGAAGGCACCATCCTGAAGACCATGGGATGCCACCCAGGAGTCTCAAGACAGCAGCATGGGAAACATCTGCAACAACTAAGAGCTAAGTTACTCTAAGTTCATTTTTTATCCAAAATAATAAACAAAAACATTTGCCACTTGGGGATGGAGAAGACCCAGAAGCTGTGAGCTTTATGGTTTAGGGAAATGTTGAGCTGCTTCTGAAATAGCAGGCAATGAAAATGCCAGAATCTAAACTGTGACTGCAAATCAGGATTCTGGGGCGAGTCATTTTATTATTTTCTTTCTTTACTCATTTGCTAAGATGAATAATAATAATAATAATGATAAAAAACTACAATTCCCAGAGTCCCTGTGGACAACACAGGGTTGGAGTATGCTTCGCTGCAGAGAACTGGAAACTTACTGAGACTCTTGGCTTTTGTAAACTCTCATGGCTGCTGCCCTGGCAACTTGTAAGTTTGGGAAAGGAAGAAGGAAACTGGCAGACAAGAGGTCTGGTAATAGTGGAGGAGCTCCCCCTGCTGGGTCTTTCAAAGTCTTTTTGGAGAATTCTTGCAAAAAGCCCAAGCTTTTTCTGAGAGTTCTCCAAAAAGGCTGGGAAAGACCTAGCCCATTTGAAATGGAGATGCACGGCTATCACCACTTTCTAAACTACACAGGATGCTGGAGTACTCGACATCTTGAATTCCTAAATGCAGCAACATATCCAGTTATGTTGCTCATCTGCTCTTCATGAAACACCCATTTAAAGACCACCACAAGCAATGCCCGCACTCCCAGTTGAGAGATTATTAACTGTAGGGCCAATGGCGTCGCTCCCGTCAAGCGACAGGAGCGGGTCGCCATGGGGTGACACGTGCAAAGGGGTGATGCGCGCACCCCCGCGCGCGTCACCTCCGTGACGCGCGTCGGCCTCCGGATGCTCCGAGGCCGGCCCGGGAGCCTACGGCCGCGCTGAGAGTTATATTGGGGGGGCATTGTCGGGGGCGTCACTAGGGTGACGCGCCCCCCCGCCTTGGGGTGACGCGCGTCCTAGTGACACCTCTGTGTAGGGCTGAGCCAAAACAGACTGGGGGGCTGCTTTTTGGAACCAATTGCAGCGATCTTTGCAAAAAGGGTGGAAAGGGACATCTTCATTGCAGAGGCAACAGAACCGATAGTTCCCATCTTGTAGTTTACAATGCTGCAACTGGACATAAAATGGTGAGGCCTCCCCCTTTCATACGAACATAGGGAGCTGTCTTATCGGTTCATCTAGCTCAGTAACACTGACTAGCACCAGCTTCCCAAGGTTTCAGGCAGGAATTTTTCTCTACCCTATTTGGAGATACCAGGAATTGAACCTGGAATCTTATGCATACATACAAAATATGTCCTGTACCTCTAAGCCAGTCCCCTGCCCCAGCTTACCTTCCAAGCCAGGACAAGGTTCTGCTTGCAGTCCTTGAGGGATGCATTTGATTTTGAGGATTGGTTTAAATTCAACTTATTGTTTGGTTAGGGTTAGCGATTTTTATTGTGTATTTTTTAACTTTACGGAAATTTTTTTGACATGGCTTTTAAACCTGTGAATATTAAACCTATGAATATTGTTTGGTTTTGTAACTGTATGATCAATTTAGACTTGAAGATGAGAGTAAACTTACTAAATTGGATTTCTACATGCCCAATATGGTTCATGGGATCACGAAGGGTCGGACACGACTTAACGACTGAACAACAACAATGGTAACTGAGTCACCATTCTGAAAGCCCGATGAGCCAATTTATTGTATCAATTCAACATGTCCATGAACTGAACCAAAAACAGGGGTAAAAGATGACAAAACGCAATGGGGGCGAGTGGAATGCATACAGGTTAGCAGTGTATATACTGTACTGTACAGTGGATCCACACTTTACCGTGGGTTCACTTTACAATGAACTCTCCATAGTAAAACAAGGTTCACTATACAATAATTCACTTTATGATGGGCTCACAACTGCTGCCAATGCGACCTCGTGGGTGATAGATAAGCCAATCAACAATGCAAATGCCAGCGTTTGGTAGTGCCTCAGCCAACGGCATGCTTTTAACATCGTGGCTGTGTATGGAGTGAAGGATATGCGAATGCTCATTAGCTATTAAATTTGCAAGACTAATCCTATCCATGTCTACTCAGAAGTAAGTCCTACCGTCTTCAATGGGGCTTACTCCCAGTAAAGTGTGTATGTTGACTACACACTACTAGTGCGTATGGGACTACAACCTTAGATCAACCACTGAATCAGGGATTCTGAGACAACTTAGTCTTCTTATCTCAAGCTACATGTCAATGGGGTTCTATGACATTTTTTGCCATTGTTTTACCCCCAAACAGGATGGGACAAGTTGTGTCTGAAAGGTGATTAGAGGGAAACTGTTTAGCCCTTCTCTGTTCTTTCCTTTTTCAGTTCAAATGTGCCCTCCCCAAATTCTTTTTTTACTCATGGGCAGAGGAAGACTACACAAAATAGGGGTCCCATATCTTCTCCATGAGTAAATAAAGGACTTGGATGTAGCAATTTTGTACTGAGAAAAAAAAAGGATAGACAAGGTTTAGAAGACTTTCAGCACCAGTCCTCCTTCTGCTCAGATGCATCATGCCCCAGGCTGTTTGGATTTAAAAAAAATGCGGAGGAGAGAAAGAACCATGAGACTCCACTTAACACACAGCATGACCCCAACTACTTCCAAGACCATCTGTAAAATGAGAATCAAGGTGACATACATGACAGGCTTGTGCTAAATAGGAACAAATTAAGGATTACAAACCAACACATGAAACATGAAGTCTTTACTCTACTGGTAAGATAGGCACTTGCTTCTTTCTTGTAATGCCCTGAATCACAATTACAATTGTGCCAATTTCTGGTATCCTTGGAAAGACATATTGTTACTGTTAAATACATGCCATTATTGTTATTACATTGTTAAATACAAAGTCAGTATCGCAGAGCTCTTGTGACACTGTGAACGTAACGGTGAAAGCTCTTAAGGAGGAAATGTACAAAAACCAAACTTTTAAAACGCTAAATGTAATTGCCAGTAAGTTTTAGTCGCATTCATTTAACGGAAGTCGCATTAAGGCAGCACAAATTAGCCCATTACACACAGCTTGCATACCATACACCCAGATACAAATAAATAAAAAGCTTCTATGGAACAGAAGGCCTACCTAGGAAACAAGCACATTTATACATTTATTTACTGCCACAGACTTTAGTGTCAGCTTGCATTCAACTGTCCAGTTCAGCAATTCTCAGTGGCTGTATAAATTAGTATGTAAAAAAAAAAAAAAACGCTTTCACTGGAGAACTCCAAATTTTCTAGAGTCATGCTTTCTGAATCACCAAGAAGGGAAGCAAATTTATAAGTGGGAAGGAACTGAAAACAGCCAGCTATTCCACAATAAGATTTGTTTTAATGCAATGGGCCTGCGTGACACCTTTACTCTGTTCCAAACACAGCTTTCAATATTGTAAGTAAAAAAAATGCTATCAAATTCAGGACACAACACAGAAATGGCATAAAAAGATTATGTACTATCCTGTTCACCATCTAGAAGAAATTGCTTGCATGTGCATATTAAAATGTCAAGTGACCTATGCTGCAGGGGAAAAACAAACACACACCTGAATAGTTTCTAAACTTCAGCATTCAGGTTTATAAAAAGACTGGAAATAAACCTTGTTACTCTGCAGTATACAAAAGCAAAATCAATACGTAGCTGCACTACAAATCATTCTATGTAAATAACGAAGCAGGGCCTTGGCCACGACTGTCCTGCTGTTGCAAGCTTCCCTTTTCTTTCATTTTTAATGACTACCAATCTCTCCTAAAACTTCCCATGTTAAACAAGAAATAAAGATGACAGAAGAGCTTGGGTTATTTATCACCACTACTGCTATCGCTGCTATTATTCCTACCTTTTCTGGAGATGGGGGAGGTTTGAATCTCTTTGCACAGACTAAAAACACATCAGGCTCTGGCTTGCCATGATTCACTTCAGGGTCATCTCCCAACACAATGTGATGAAATAAATTAAAGAAGTCTTTGTGTCGACTTGTTTTCATTTCAAATGTCACTCGAGCTGAGCTAGTAGCAACAGCCATGGGGATGTTGTGTTGATGTAGATGGCGGATTAGTTTTTCAACTCCTGCGAAACAAAAATATAATATGGACACATGTTAAAATACACTTGTTTGTGCAAAGCTGCAAGACACAGATTTATTGATGCTGTTTTTCTTTCCAAGAATGTCATTCAGGCTGCAATGTTATACACACTGAACTCAGTCAGCTTCACAGTAGACATGCATAGGATCAGTTCCGGCACTATGGGGGTGCGACTGGTGCAGGGACGCACCAGGTGCGATGCTCTGTTGAGGGAGACACTAGAGGCCCACAAAGCTCCGTGCTTGCTGGTTGGGCCTACCTGCCTGCAGCTCCAGTTTGGCTGCAAATAGCAGCACTTTGGAAGCAATTGGGTGGGCTTATCCAGGTAAGTAATGAGGGCCAATGGCTTCTGTAAGTCCCCAGCCCCTCATTGGCTAGTGTGAGAGTTGCAACAACCTCAGAAGTTTACTTAGAAAAATCTAGAGTTGTGAGGTGACTGTAGGTTTTCTCAACTCGACGTGCAACTTGTGCATGGAATTAAGAACATCAAGAGTCACTATGTAATTCTAGACTTCCCTAAACAAACTTTGAGGCTACTGTAACTCCCACAGCAGCCAGTGGGATTGGTCTCTAGGGTCACTGGTAGTATCCTTACTGTCCTCTGGGGTGGAAGAGTCCTGCTTGGCGCTTCCTCTTCCCTCCCCAGAGATAGGCTTACCAGATCCATACCAGGACAGAGTGCTAGACCTTTAGAAGAAGGAATGTGGCAGATGTAGCTTGATAAACCCTTAGAGCACAATTCTAGGCATGTCTACTCAGAAGCAAGCCCCACTGAACACAGTCCAATCTGCCATAGAATACTGGCACAATAAACAATACAATCTGCCGGCATAATACCTACGGCACAATCCTATCTGGGCCTTGCGTTGCTGGAACTTGCATTGTGCTGTTCCAGCAGCACAAGTCCCTTTTGGGTGGTGTGAAAGGCAGGCTGCCATTGATTTCTTCTGGTTCACTGCCGCAAATGGGTAGAGGTGCGGTGCACATGCCAGTGGCTCCCAGAAGCGCCATTGCTTTGGTAGGTTGGTGGTGGGGCGTTTCATGGGTGGGGAGGGGGAGGATACCAGCGGCACCAGGAGCCCTCTTTTTTAACCTGCCCAGCCTCTTCTCTCTCTTAGGACCTACACCAGCTATATAGGAGGAGGCGTACGCAGAGGTAAGTAGAAAATACTTTTACTTACCTCTGGCAAGCCTCCTGTTCATCCCCCTTACCATTTGATGCAACGCACGCCCTGCCAGCACAGCTTCATTCTGAACAGTGGGGGATAGGACTGGGTCCAAATATACTTAGGGCCCAATTTTACTCTCTTCTCCCCCCACCAAGAAGAGAGTAAAATGCAGCTCCTACCAAAAAGGTGCAAGCTTCATCCAATGGGGGGGGGGTTTGTGTGACCCAAAGGCTAATGGAAGGTAAGTATAAAACATTTATACTTACCTCCTGGTAAGCCCTGGGGCTGCCTATGGGTCTCCTGGGACATACATCACCACTTTGGTGGCATATGTCCATGGAGAGAAAAGGGGCGGGGAGCTTCTCAACGGAGGGGATAGGATCCGGAGTGAGCAACTGCCCCAGATCCACCCACTTCCCGTCCCCTCCTGCCCCCACCACTGACTTACCGGATCTAGTGGTAGTGGTGGGGTCTGGTGGTGGAGCTGCAGCGCTGCTGCCTGTTGCAGCAGCACCGGCAGAATGGCTGCCGATGAAGTGCTGTACCCACCACCATCAGCCATTTTACGACAGCGGAAGTGACTTCTGCAGCTGTAATGCTCCCTGTCTGGCAGCCCAAAAGAGTGCAATCCTAGGCATGTATATTCAGAAGTAAGCCCTTACTGAGTTTAATGGGACTTACTCCCAGGTAGGTGTGTATAGCAGTGGCTCCCAAACTGGGAGGCATGGCTTACGGGAAAGCCACGGAAACCAGCCAGGGGATCCGCGGAGTGCCACAGAATCCTCTTGGAATACAGTGCAATGCCAACTGGCAGGCTTCAACATCATGTAATGGGAGCCACAGCCAATGATCACCAGTGGTCAAGGGAGCCGCAGGTTGAAAAAGTTTGCAAAACAATGGTGTATAGGATTGCAGGCTTAGTAAGCTGAAGAATCAAGTTTAAACATCAACAATTTTATATGATGAATCACACATCAAATTAAGAACTCTGAAGACAGACAAAAAAAAGACATTGATAGGATCGAAGTATCTATCAGGGGAGAAGAGAAACTTGAAAAAGAGAATAGTTCAGCAGTTTCCATTTGGTAGTTTTGAAAAGATAAAACACCACAAATTAATACTTTTTTGGGTCTATTATTCCCCTGGTACTTCTGTTCTCTTTCAATTCTGTTGAAGCCCAGGTGGCAGTAATTATTCTGCTGACTAAGACTCTGCTATTTATATATTTTGCCCTCCATCACATATGAGCTACTTCCACTCCAACACTAAAGAGCACATGCAAAAATGCCTTTGCGGTTTTTCTGACTACTTGCACTCTCCTTGTGATGAACTTTGGTGGGGTACATCAGTATGCTTCCTTGGGTCTTCCAGACACTGTAACAGTCCTTAAAGCCATTTATAGGACTGGACAGTAGAAAACGCCTAACACTTGGCCAAAATAGAGTACAGGTGGGCCCCCATATCCGCTGGGGATATGTTCCAGGCCCCTCCGTGGATACTTGAAACCGTGGATAAGAGCTAACACCCCCTCCATGGTTTCCTGAGGGCCCCCCACCCTGCCTCCCCTGCAGGCAGGCATGCTTCCCCCCCCAGCTCTTATTTTTCTTTCAGCAACCTTTTTTCTTCCTTAAAACAAACAGAGAAGCAGCCTCCATTGCAGGCAAGTAGAACGAGACTAAGTCCTAGAGAGGCTCTGCAAGGTTTCTGTTAACTTTGCAGAGCCGCTCTAGTATTTATTCTCGTTCTACTTGCCTGTAATAAGCAGCCAGAGGCTGCTTCTCCTGTTTCTTTAAGGAAGAAACAAAGCTTACTGGGAAAAAAAATAAAAGCCTGGGGGGGTCCCCACAATCCGTGGATAACTGAAACCGTGGATAACGAATCAGTGGATAGGGGGCCCCACCTGTATTAGCGTATCACATCTCAACCAATGAAGTTACTTTTGTTTCAAGGAAAAGACATTAGGAGGCATCTCCCCACTCACCCCTCAGCAAAGCCTAATACACTCTGACTTTACAGAACTCATTAGAATACCCTTCTATGCCTGAATAGCTATTTTGAGATGTTATACAACTTTTATTCAAATAAGCACCAGTTTAACAAATGAAAACAAGCGTTTCACCTGGGAGTGTGCAAACTCAGGTGAAAGGAGAAGCAGAATTGCTAGAGGAGGCCTGAGGCTACATTCATGAAAAATGAAACGGTCTGCACATTCCTTAAAATATATCTAAATATTTTATTTCCTCCCCTTCCTTTTTGTAAAACAGGACCCTGTTAGCCTAAATCCCAAAAATAGATACTTTCAAATACTTAGTATTCTATGAAGTTGTTAAGAGATAATTGATTAGAAGCAGAGTGGATTGATTTAAATTAAGGCACATTATAAATTTCCTGAACAAGCATGCATACTAATTGGTTGCTTGTAGCAATTAAAAACACATTGGTTTGCAACTCAAAAATCTGTATACTACCTAGAAGCACCTTTGATCATGCAACTTGCATGCAGCCCCCATTGCCACTTCACTGGCTGCTGTGCGTGCCTTTAAAAGCTAACTGTGCCCCTCTTCCCCTCACAAAAAAGATACACCAACTTCCTCTGTGTGGTGGGGAGAGGAAGAAATACACACTGTGTTGTAAGCCAAGCGTGAGCTGCCTTGAGGGCTTCATAGGAGGTGGAAAAGCAAGATACAAATATATTGATAAATAAGTGAATAAATAAAATATCGTCTGCAATCAGAATTCTATGTGTATGAAGTTGGGATACAGGAGATTGTGAAATTAATGGATTTCTGTTTGAGTCTCTCTGCACATATGCATAGATATCAAGCATGTTCTCTTACTTGAAAACGAAGGGCCCAATCCGTGCCCATGGGGCGTGTGTTGCATCCTTGGGGGGGGGGGAGGCAGTCATGGAGGTTTCTTCAAGGTAAGGGGATGTTTGTTCCCTTACCTCTAAGGCTGCATTGCAGCTGCATCAGGGCTTGAAAGTTGGTTAGGATTGGGCCCTGAACTTTCGATAAAGAACTTCTGGTTTGGCTAGTAATCATAGTCATAAACAATCAGAACTTGAGAAATGAAGACATTACATTTCATTTAGTTTCATAGTTTAAAGCATAAAGTTTCATATAGCATAATGTATAGCATAAAGCAGAAGTACAAGGGCATGCTGGTTTGTTCAGTTGATGATGCTGAGGAGATACAGGATGAGGTCTCCTAAATCCTAGTACTGTACCTGTGAAAACATATCTGTTCCTGAAATGATACTAGTATTCTTATATTCTTCTGGGTCAAGCACACAATTATATTAGTGAAAGATCCTAGTAAGTGATCTTTTGTACAGGTTGATTACCCCTTATCCGGACATTTGAAATCCAGGCTATTCCAAAATCCAGACATTTTTGGGACGATTACTTAAACCCACCCACCCACCCCCAACTTTTTCCAGCACCTGGCTGGCATAGCAGAAGGCATGCTGGGGCACACAATTATTTAAAATAGTGTATAAAATTACCTCCAGGTTATTTGTATAAGGTGTATATAAGACATAAATGAATTTCATGCTTAGACTTGGGTTCCATCCCCAAGATATCTCATTATATTTATGCAACTATTCCAAAATCCAGACAACTTCCCGTCCCAAGCAGTCCGGATAAGGGATACTCAACCTGTATCATATTTATAACGTCTGATTTTTTTTCTGATACTTTTTTCCTTAAAGTCAGTTTTACTTAAACTTTACTTCTTATAGTCAGCTTTTATTGAATTTGCCTGGTACAGCATCATGGTTTCAGTGCAGACTTGAATATCTTTAAAGCTATTTCTTTAAAGAGAGAAATTCACTTCAATTTTTTTTAAAAAAGATCCGATTTTATGTATCAACTTTATTCATCCAGATTTATGGAAGCTGAAAAAATAGCTTACTCCAAGTTGATTACGTAGGGAACATGAACACAAGTTGTTCTGAAAATGCATGGTTCTGAAACTTCCAGTTTAAATACGTACTTAATTTGCCAAAGTTCTAGAGTCTCCATACACATATGAATTGCCCTTTTAATTTACATTATTGTATGGATCCAAAAAGATGAGTCAAAGATCTTCCTGGGTGATCTTGGGCCAGTCACTATCTCTCAGCCTATCATATTTCACAGGGTTATTGTGAGGACAAAGGGGTGACCTTGGAGAAGGGGGGGGGGAAGTTGTGCAACCTGGAACAGGGTGTAGGAGTGCGATTTCAGTGCCTACAGTCCTGCAAATGGAGCAGTTTGCCAGCATAAAAAGTAAGGATGCTATTTTAAAACATTTTTCTTTTTAAAGGCATTTTTAAAGTGACCTCTGTATCTGTGAGCATCCGTGTTGAGTCAAATCCGTGGATACGGAGGTCCAACTGTTCTCCCATTCTTCGGTAATTCTTGTTCTAAGCTTGGCACTTCCTCGGTCCCTCTGACATCACAGATAAACTTTCATTTTACTGTTTTATAAATCCCTTATGGATTTTATTTTATTCATAAATGTTTTTTCTTCTTGTTTTTGCTCTAGCTCAGTGTTTCTCAGAGTAACTGTGAGTACTTGTGGGGGAGAGGCCGGCGGCAGCGGCAATCCTCAGGATCGCCGCCACCATGCTGTCCCCGTCCCTTAAGGGGGCAGGGGGCAGTATGTGGTCTCAATGGTGGATCGCGACCCACCACTTTGAGAACAACTGCTCTACCTGGTTTTTCTTTTCCTATAAGAACCATTTTTTTTCTTAATTTTATGTGCTTTCATTTTTGGATTATTTTTGTGGATTAATAATTGTTTTTTTCTAAATTATCTTCCTCCTTCTGTACCAATCAGTCTTGGTATTCAAGCAATTCAAGAAAAAAAAACAATATTCAAACAAGTGTGGTAGCTATGAACTTCTTTATCCTCTTAACTTGGCAGGGATTACTTATTGGGTTAAATTAGGGACCTTCTAATGTGGTCCTGTTCAGAAATGCTCTTGGTCAAACCTCATTTTAGTCAGTGAAGTTTGTTTTCTGGGGGCCTGTGTTTAGGATTGCAGCCTGGAACCAATCAAGCAGGCTTTTGGTACAGGTCAGGATAACTTTTCAGGTGGGTTTTTGCAAAATTGCCTTATTTGGTTATGCTCGACTGTGGAGCTTGATTTATATTTTGATGATTTAATGTGGATTGCTTTGCCAATTTAATTTTTATTTGGTGTCTTTACTTGCTTCATAATCACATGTGCTTTGCTATCTTTCCCATAAATCAATAAACCGCTTGATGTGATTCAGGAACAATTTGGGGTCTGTGGTCTTTGCTACTGGTTCAGCTTACCCACTGGGGGTAAAAAGAACCTGATTATCAGTCATTACGTTATTAGGTGTGATTTATTCAAGGAAGGCAAACACTGGCAATAGCCCTCACATTCAGATCCCAGTTTATCAATCATGGGGTCCTTGAAGCAAATTCTGTTTCTAAAGGGTTAGTATTGCCAAAATAGCAAGAAACAAAGAAGCAGAAGTGGCCTCTGTTTTCCTGTTTTTGCTGCAAGGTACAAAGGAGGACTCATGGAGATCACAGGACTAACAACCTATGAATGACAGTCATTACACACAGATGTGGTCATTTGTTTCCTCAATGTGGTAACGTATGTCTGTACACTGTTGCATGGAAAACCCACTGGAGTGAATCACAACAGTATGGAAAACAGCTGAAACTACTTCCATGTTAATGATGACAACTAGGTAAAGCACAAGCATGATTAAGCTTTCTGCCTAGCTCAATGAAGGAATCCTCAGCCCAGTTCTGCACACTGTAATTGGCAGAGGGGAGGGACGAGTTGGTGGGGGAGTAACATCAACCGATGGGAACCAGTACTCACCAGTGGCTGGTGGTTAATGGATTTGTAGAAGCCGGTATCTACCAAATATCCAGTAACTTTTTAAAAATGTGTGTTAACTAACCACATACATATTCAGAGCTGTCAAAACAGCACAGTATCACATGTTTTATCTCTCTTTCTCTACCATGTGCAGAAACCGACAGATGGGACTGCTGAAAAGTGCATCATATTTATTCTTCTATTATTGGAAGACTTCTCGGTATGTACATATATTTTTAAAGAAATTTTTTAAGACAATTTTCTTCAAATCTCCCAAGGCACTGGAAAAACAGCCTTGTTCAAGAGAAAATGTATTTGTGGAAGGAGCTATTAGAACAAAGATTGTCAGTATTTAAGTAATTTGATATGCACATATTTGAATAGTGGAAATACAACCTGGCATCAAGACAGCGGTGGGAAATAATTTTTCTTGCTTAATTTTACTTTCATGCAATAGCTCTTCTTTGGTTATTGGAAGGTCCAGGGCATCTCGAATGATCTCTGCTCCCTCCAAAGCTTTTTTACCCATAGCTAAGGATTTCACATCCCAGGTGTAGGTCTTTCCAAAACGGTCACAGATTTCTTGGTACACAACAGTATAAAGACGTTCAGTATCTGGGGAGGAAAGAAAACGAGAATTTAATCATATAAGGCCAGCATTTGCTCCACTTAAATTTCTACTTACATTGAACAATTAGACCCAGAGCTCAAATCTAAGTACAGCAATTGCAACAGAAGCAATAACACTTTGCAAAGAAGGTCTGTAGATTAAAGGCGGATCCACACTGCACACGTCTTGGCCCCCCAGGTTCAAACAACGAGCTCTGATTGGCTGAATGCGAATGGAACGTTGGCAAAGTGGAGTGCCGAGACGCGTGCAGTGTGGATCCGCCTTAAGTCAGCAACTCTGGCTTACATCAATAAGCATTTTGCACATGTTTGCTTTCTGAAGAAACCACCACCCCATTTTTGTTGTGTTACTGCAAAATAACAATTGCAACACTTTTCTCTTAAAAAAACAAAACATGTATCCAAGATTTATTTACATGCACAGTGCCTTTCTAGATTTGGGCAGAGTGTGGGGAGGGAAGAAGAGGAAACACCTGACAGAACTACAGGCAAACAGGATTCAGAGACTTGTCAAACACCCGAACATAGGATGAGTTCTGTAACTGACAGAGAACAATATTGTGGACCAGTACAGATTCCTTGAGGGATATACAAAACTAATTTCAAGTTTGGACATTCCTTTGTTGATCCAACTGGTATAAGACACAGGTAAATTCAAAACTGAATGCTAAAACACGTAGTGACTAGGAGTGTAAGCTCTTTGCCTGCTATACTGGTTTTCTATTCACAAGGAAGTCTTTACAGCATAGGGGAGCAAAGAGCAATAACTCACAAGTAGAAAACAAACCTGATATTTGGCAAGCAGGCTGAACAGCTGTCTATGCTGAAGAGCATCTTTACACAATAACCAATAACCCAAGGTTGTAGAGAAAAATGCTCAACTCTTAACTTGCTGAAAAGATTGTTTTATTGAAGTAACCCATTACATGAAGAACATATGAAGTTGCCTTACACTAAGTTGGACCATCTGGCTCTATACTGTACTGTCTCTACATTGAGTGGAAAAAACAACATGAACGGAGGTGTAATAATAGCTTCATAGTAGAGAACTTGCTTTGCGTACAAAAGGTCCCAGTTTCATCCTTGGCAACTCTAGGGCCTGAAACCTTGGAAAACTGCTCCAAAGTATATATTTGATCCATATAAGACTTCAGGAGAATTTTTAGTGTTTTCACAAGAAATAGTTGCACAAATAAAAATATCAAATACAGTATATGAATGTACGGCAGCAGGATGTTAATCCATATCCACATTCCTATAATAGGCAACTCCTCTTAATAAGGAAAAAAATCTAAGATATTGTTGGTTGCAGTTTATGAGTTTGTTATGAGCGAGTATGACTGATCCTGAGGGTTATGCTTAAGAACACTTATGCTTACAAATAAGACCAAGGCCCACACACTCGAGCATTCTTTACTAGAAATTTCACAAATGTAAGGTGGTTGGTACAACAATATACAGCGCATTCCTATCCAACTTACACTACCAGTGTAACCAGCGGTGCAAAGAGAACGGGAGGCCCCAGAACAGAAAGGGGATTCAAATCCCCTCCAAAGGGAGATTCAAAGGGGATTTAAATCTCTCCTCCTCTCCAAAGCCTCCTGCCCTGCACTCCCCCCGCTGGTTACAGCGGTGGGGGGGGGGAGTCTGATAGGATTGTGCTGATAGTTCCATATATGTTACTCTATATATATGTAAGCAAACCAATGCCTTAATTGGGAGGTTATATTAATCTTAGAACTGTAGATGACAAATGAAGGAGGAAATCCAGTACTCAAGGGATGCCATTACATATTCTATTTAAACTATAAAGTAATTTATTTTTCAAGCCTTTGAACAAGACTTTAAAAGTTCTTCAAAAGATACCACAGTTATCATTGCATTGCCAATGGCACTTCTACATTTACATCTGACTATTTCCATTACAACCCTGTAACCTATAATCAAGGGGTTTAAGAATAAGTTCTCTCCAGGCCACATTCATGCATACAAAGTTTCACCCTAAGGATCCAGTCTTCTCTTGAACTCTAATTAGTTTCAAAAAAGACAAGCAAATATATCCATAAGAATACAGCTTTTTCTGAAAAGCAAGCGTTGCAAGTACAGTACTTACCCCCCCAAAAAAACCTGATAGTTTCTCTCCCATCTTCAGATTCTAGATCAACTATGGAACAAGGCAATAAGGTACGTTGCCACTTTGAACACACATGGCAGAGATGGCTTGCCGATGGAAAGGAGTGTTGGTTCCTGCCATTTCCACAGGCCCTAAGGGAAGCTCAACAACAAAGATTACTGGAATCTCTGCTCAGCTTAGCTAAAACCCAGCAAGGGAGACATGCCCTTCAGGGTTGGGCTTCAGGCCAACGACCAAGCCAGACAGACTAGAAAGTTTGACACAAAACACCTTACCCAGCCAAGCTGTCAAGCATAGAAAAGCACTTCCTGGGAGACTGGTGGAATGCAGACATGGACAGGTCTGGGGCCAAGATAATTAACTTTGATTTTTTGTCTAGTTACTGTTTAATGCTGCAAAGCAATTTGTCAGGGTTCTGCCAGCACATTTCCACATACCGGTACTGATAGAGATTCTGCTATACCACCATAACTGGCAGGTCTCTGGTGCTTGGAATACGGACTACTTAGCTGAAGCAATAGGGCAAGCATTCCCCTGGTCTCTATTAGTGAATGCTCCTTGGGAGATCACTGGGGCATCACTGGAAACCCAATGGATTACATCACTTTGGATGGTGACTGAATGAACATTCATATATTCCCTAGAAGCAAAGACAAGACAAATTGGCTATCAAACACAGTGTAGCCAGGTTCAGTAAATTAAACCTCTATTAGGGGAACCAGAGGGGTGGAGGTACGTTTTAGAGGCTGAATAGTGAACAGCTGACAAAATAATTCATTAGAAATGCCATACTAAAAAAAAAATGCTTTCAAGGTAGGAAGGATGCAGCTCATATCCAGCATTTAAGGGCATTCTGTGCAAGTAAAAGGATGTTCTGTCATGAATTCTGTAAACACCTTTTATTTTTGTTATATAAAGTTTCAGCCTGGTCAGCTTAACATTATAATCTTCTTAAATTGGATGTTTAAATCATGATTGCAAAGATATACCTGAACATGTAATGGCAAAAGGTCTAAGAACTGGAAATCAAGAGATATACAGATATCAGACCACAATCACTGCCAATTCATTTTGAAATATATGATTCGGGCTTTTTATCACTCAAAAAGGATGTCATTACGGAATATCTAACAATAATAAATAAAAACAAGCCAGGGTATATTACCGGTCATCTCCCAAGGGTATAGAAGCAACATTTTCTCTTAATGTGTAATTGAAATATGCACATATATAGCTCATTCTCTAGAGCCCCCTGTGTATTCTCTCAGCATGCAACTAATGGCTCAACAACACACAAACCCTTCTATTCAAAGTGAGGCAGTAGTGCTGAGAAGATGGCACATTCTTTTAGTCTAGGGCAGTGTTTCCCAAACATTTTTGACCTGCGGCTCCCTTGACCATCGGCGACTATTGGCTGTGGCTCCCCATTACATTATGTTGATGCCTGCCAATTGACATGGCGCTGTATTCCGAGAGGGTTCCGTGGCACTCCACGGCTCCCCTTGCTGGTTTCTGCGGCTCCCGTGGGAGCCGGGCCTCCTAGTTTGAGAACCACTGGTTTAGGGGTCTAGACTACTAACATAGCAAGTTGTTCTTCCATAAGGGGGAAACTGATATGCATATAAGATGCATATTGTATGTGCGTGCACGCACACACTCTATATTGGATGTTCCAATACTTCTGACCTTTGTACTATGAGCAATAATGTTCGCATTAATGTCACAAATCGTGCACCAAAAAAGTATTCAAGTCACACATTTCACTTTGTACGTACTAAAATGTTTGACATCTATATTTTGATCCATATGTAATTAAGGGCCCAATTCTATCCAACTTTCCAGCACCGCTGCAGTGACAATGCAACCCCAAAGTAAGGGAACAAATGTTCCGTTACCTTGAGGAGGGCTCTGTGACTCCCACGTGGGCATGGCTGCATCGGCACTGGAAAATTGAATAGGATTGGGCCCCAAATGTGTCACCACCAAATTTGCTTTAAGATAAGTCTGCAAAGTTGCAGACCTAGTGACTCAAGTTCCACATTTCTAGATTCTGGTTTCTGATCAAACAATTGGTTTTCATTAATCGCTGACATTTATGCCAATCTAAGATCATGTCAGCAATAGTCAATCTGTCATTTTACACTACACTAAAATTATGTTAAAACAATTACAAACATTAAATAATATTACAATATATTAAGATCATCTTATACATATCATACATAATAAGTAGCATGAGAAGGTGAGATTCAGAAAAAAGAGAGTTATGCACATTTCCACTGCAATCATGGGTGCCTCAAAAGCGCACAAATTATATATCCCAACGTTTCTCTCAGTCAGCACAAAACTCATGTGAATTGGCTCCAAAAAGGTGCCAAGATTGATAGCACAAGGATGCAAAAAAATAAATAAAAAATCCCACACCCCACACTTGGCACTTCTACATGATGCTCTCAGCAAGCCTACGTGAAGAGGAATTGGCAGCATAATGATTAAGATGTCTCACTCTGAGTTCTATTATCTTTCTGAAGTGCTGAGAAAGCTTTGCTTTTTACTGAAAGAATCAGTGATCCACTTAGCAGGCAGGGGGAAAAAACTTTCACTATCCATTTTTACCCTTTTCAGTAATATGCAAAATTACAAAATAAAGACAAATGATGGAACAGAAATTGTTATAAAAACAGGATTTTTTTAAAAACTGAAGATGCAGATTGCAGACCCAAAAACAGAGGTAGATCTCCCTGCATGAAAAAGCTTCCAAATACAGCCAAGTGCAACTATGACCTAGATTTCTCCATTCTGGTTTGTTTAGAAGCATTTGTTTTGCTAGGTTTTTTTTAATGGATAACTTATCTTACTGCTATTACAGAATACCAGAGATAACAAACCTTAGTCTGTAAATTTAACAATAAAATGACTTAATTTAGTGGTCTAAGGCTGCAATCATATACACACTTTCCTAGGAGAAAGTCCCATTGAACACAATGAGGCTTAATTCTGAGTAGACACGCCTAGGATTGTACTGTAGACTCTGGATTTATGAAAGCTTTCAAGTTACATAATAGGAAAAAGTGACTAATTTGTACTGTTTCTGTTTTAAGGCTACTATATTAAGACCACTAACACCACAATCCTATGCATATGTATTCCGAAGTAAATCCCAGAAGGTTCAATGAGACTTACTCCGGTGTAAGGGTGTATAGCATTGCAGCCTAATGTGCTCCATACAAGGAGATTGTCGGCCGAGTCCTATGGGAGCCTTACGGTGGCAGATATCATGATCCACCACCATAAAGCCCAGGATGCTGGTGTGAAAGCTGCACTACTGTCATGAGTGCCGGGACCCCCAGTGTAAACATCCGGAGGCCCCACACATGACAGCATCATGTAGAAACCATGCCGGAGCAGGTAGGTCAGCAGGGGAGCGGAACAGGGAGGATCAGGGCAGTTTGAGGTGGGGAGAGGGCCAGGCAGGGGGCGGCTCAGGATTATGCCATGCACAGGGAGATCCTATTCCCCTTTCCCCTCTCTGAAATGACCCTTTAGTCTCAGACTTACATGAACAAAATAGCTGGCATAGGTCCAAAGAGACCCATTGGAGGCAAGTAAGAAAAGGTTTTACTTACCTTTTCAGTCTCTAGGGCTGTCTGGTCACCACCACCACCACCACCACCACCCCCAGAGCATACAGTGCACACTTCCAGTAGCGGCGCTGCATGCTATGGGCTGGCGGGGGATAGGATTGTGCCTTGTGCCACATGGTGTGTCTTTCATCTGCATCAATTGGGCAACTTTCATCATACTGCTCTTTTGGGTAATTCGTTGTGGTGTGGAAATTAAACAATTGTTTTTCAACCCCCTGTTCCATGTGGCAGACTCTCATACATAAAGTGTAAATGGCATTACATGATGATATAACATTTCATGATGATGTAACATTTTAACATTTCAATTGACTGTTTCTATAGCACTGTTCAACAGTTAAACTGCTGAACCATAAGCTGTCGATCAAAAGGTCGGCAGTTCGATTCCCGCGACGGGGTGAGCGCTCATTGCTTGGCCAGCTCCTGCCAACCTAGCAGTTCCAAAGCATGTCAATGCAAGTAGATAAATAGGTACCGCTTGCAGGAAGGTAAACAGCGCTCCGTGTTCCAGCTGCATGCTACGCGCTGCGGCAAGGAGAGTCATGCCGGCCACATGACCACGGAGGCTTCTTCGGACAACACTGGCTCTTCGGCTTTGAAATGGGGACGAGCACCACACCCTAGAGTCGGACACGACTGGACTTAATTGTCAGGGGATACCTTTACCTTTTATAGCACTATTACTGCAACAAATAGCAGTAATTTGCGCATCTTGTGCTTGCGCAGAGGAGAGCACTCAAAATAAGTTGGAAGCAAGAAAGGAGATGGGCTGTGTGCACACGCACATACAGCACTGTGTTCTGTAATGCAATATGTTTTCATTTTGTGATGGAGTAATTTTTGTTAGAAGTGGATTTCTCAAACTGTCAACATTCAATCTGAAAAATAAAGGATGTTGTGTAGCCAAGATAGGGCACATAGAATATTCTGAACTGGGGACAGGGGTAGTAAAAACTTTACTACAGCAACAAAAGTGATGAGGATATCCTCATATACACCTAATCAGCGACCATTCTGTTATGCAATTGTTAACCTCTGTTGTGCAATCCGGTTTTTTTGCATGAAGCTTGAAAATTATGCCAGCTCAGCTGCAAGCATCTTGCACTTAATCCTTGCACTTAGCCTAGTAAATCCATCACAGAACTAGGGTCTACTGACTAAATCCTAAGAATTCTGTATCTAGGAAAACTGGCATGAAGAGGATCAGAACCTAATACTCCATTCAACAACAATAAAAAGTGTTCTTTTTGCTTTGTTTACGCAAAGCTGCATATTTGGATCAGATGCAGGCAGAGTTAACGTGACACATCAGATGGGATCATAACCCCAGATACACTTCTCACAGCAAATACATCTTAGATTAGCTTCGAAACTCTAGAGGGAAGTTTTTGGAAAGCAATCTTTCCCCTTTACCTACACAGAGAACAGACAGCAGGTGAGAATTTGAAAAATTGAACTTTCCCTTCACCCAATTCTTTCTTCAGAGAATTGAGAAAATGTTATTGCAGTCTTACTACTCTCAACTTTAGCACAGGACAGTAGGAGAAAGGTATGCAGCATTTCTATGCAGAGTAAGTTTCAAAGTTCAATCTGACAGTTACTTTCTAATGTGAGCCACCTTATTTTTCATAATGGAATTACTGAACATTTGCAGTGAATACTTGTTTTCAGGAACTTGCGATCTGGGAATGGTACTGTAGCTCAGCATATGCTTTGCCTGGAGGAGGTACCAAGTTCAATCTCTGATATCTCTTGGAAGGGCTAGGAAATATTCTATTTGAAGCTTGGTCCATATAGGCAATATTGAACTAGATAGACCAATGACTGACTTGGTATAAGACAGCTTCATATTTCCATAAAGCATTCCTGCATGAATGGGCATGTGGATTTTCTATTACCCCCAAATGTAAGTATCTTTTAAAACAACTCACCACATGAAACATTAAAAACACTTACAGCCTAACCTAATTCTATTGATGGGCTCTGCCGCTGGAGCCAGAACTAGTATTACGATGGTGGAATGATGGTGCAATGTGCTTTCCGGCATTGCAAAAGGCACTCCAGAAGCACACAGAGCCGTTGCTAGAGGCCCAGTGTGCGCCAGTGGACGGAGGAGTGCCCATTGATGACACTGAGTCAGCAGCAGGGGAGGAACGAGGTAGAACGAGGGGAGGACGGGAGGCGTGTCAAGAGGCAGGAGGGGTGGGCACCCAGGTTGGCCAACTTGTGCCAGATGCCATCCCCTACCTCACCTCCCACAACCTTTTGTTAAACAATTATTCTCACAACCTTTTTCTCCTCAGACCTGCGCCACCTAAAGAGCTGGTTCAGGTCCGAGGAGACCCATTGGCGAGTGGGAGGCATACGGGAATGTAAGGGAAATCTTTTCCTTTACCTCTCCCCAAGCCTCCCGCTGTGCCCTCACCATAGCATGCAGCGCAGCAGTTTTGGTGTGGTTGAATGCTATGGAGGGAGAAAGGATAGAACTGAGCTGTCACAGCGCAATCCTGCGCAAGTATGTGTGGCTGGCCTAAAGAGCTGGCAGCTGCGCAGTTCTAGGGCCATGCCAGCAAGACCAGGGAGCACCTCTGTGAGGGGGGACATTTGTCTCCTTCCCCCGGTGTAGGCAGTGTAGGCAAGCCAATGGGCCTCCTCGGATGCATGCCAGCTCCAGAGCTGGTGTGAAGTTAGGGTGGCTGTGTAAGGCCGGCCTGGGCTGCGATGGGGCACATCTCAGCGCTGATATCCCCGGCCCCTCCCAGCCTGGACCAGCCAATGCCCCCCTCCCTTCCTGCCCTCCCCCTGCACCAACTGGTGTGGGACTCACCTGCAGCAGCCGGCACAGGGTCTGAAGGATGGCGGAGTGAGCGGCACCGGCCTCTGTGCCGGCGCCGCTTACTCCCAAGGTGGCACGTAAGTGCCTTACTGCACTTTTGCAATGCCTTAGGCTGGCGGAGTGCTTGCTCCACAGGCCTAAAGTTACAAAGAATTGGGATGTCAATGTTTGCAACTTTTGTATCATTACTTTTCCTACTGTGCCTTGTTTCAAACTATTCCTAAGAGACGGTGCCATTGTGAATACATACACCTGAAGACAGCAACACTAGCTGTACAAACTGGGGGGGGGGCAGCTTAAATTTAATTTACTTACAAAGGATGGTATCCAGAATAACACTTCAGGGGCCTTGCATGAGCACAACACTTGCATGACCAGAATACACCTTCTATCCTCTGAAGGAGGCTGTGTTCATGGAAGTGTTGTGCTGGATGTCACCCAGAGAAATGGACTAAATTTGCTAAATGTAGAAGATTTTGCAAAGGACGTTTTCAAGCATTACAGTACATACCATTAAAAACCAATAAAAATAAACGTTGACAAATTTTACCCCAATGAGTGCTTTGAGCAACGCCTGAAAGAAAATAGTTTTTTTTTTCTTCCCCCAAATTTTCTGGAATTTTTTTGTGGAAATTAGACAGGTGAAATTATTTTTTAAAACAATTTTCAGAGTTCTAGGGTCACCCCACTGACCCCCCCAAAAGATCAGAGATCACTGTTTTTAGGGAAAATGAGGTGCAGGAATTGGTTGCAGGGTACCCCCTCCTCACTGAAATTAGAAATGAAACTGGCTTTTTTTTTTTTCATGGCCAGGGCCCTGGCTTTTGAATCCACTTTGTTTGGAGCACCTCAGGTGCAGGTGATCAGCTGTACACAGCTGTAAGCAGGCGCAACACTAGGCGTTGCTCAAAGCACTCATTGGGGTTATATGAGTAACAGAATAGACCTATGCAGCCATTTTCATCATATTGCATCATTTCCTAAACTTTGTGAGTGGATTTCTGGCTTTTTTCTCATGGCCACGGCCCAGGACTTTGAATCCACTTTGTTTTCAATACCTAAGGTGCAGGCAATCAGTTTTACAGAGCTGTAAGAAGGAGAAACACAAGACGTTGCGCAAACAACTAATTGGTCACACAGTGACGTTGCGCAAAAAACTCATTGGTCCTTAGAGGGTAGTCTAATGCTATTCCTGTAAGTTGGCTGTTTGTTTCTGGGGTTTTTTATTTCCCCCTCAGGCTGAGCCTAGCAGGGGGTGAAGGTTGGGGTACTAAGTATTCTGTCTCCAGCCTCAAACTGACTGTTTGCAGGGATCTGCCAGGTGGCTGTGTTATACTGATTTTCAGCAGGATTTTTGCAGGCAGCTCAATGTAGATGTTTATTTCTAGGGTTTTTTTCCTTCCCCCCCCCCATCAGTCTGAGCCTATCAGGGCAGGGGTGAAGGCTGGGCTACTCAGAATTATGTCTCCAGCCTCAACTGAGTGATTGCAAGAACCTGGAAGGCAGCTGTCATTATATACTGATTTTTAGCTGGATTGTTGCAGGGAGCTCCGTTTAGCTGTTTATTTCTTGGGGGGGGGGTTTCTTTCCCCTCCAGGCTGAGCCCAGCCTGGTGACATGGTATTTTTCCAGTAACAAGTGCATACAAGGGTCAGGAACTAGCCTCCAGCTATGTGGGGGTGGGCATGGACTTGTAACTACGTACACACTGTGCTGAAACATGCCCCTAAAGAACCCTAAAGCACAGAAATTGTGTGCACAACACAACTACATTTTTTGAGCGTTTTTGTGCTAAACTCACAACTAAAGCTGCAGCATTTCAAGGATTTGAAGGGTCATAAAAAAAAAACCCTGGCAGGAAGGGACTTGTAACTTGGGGAACACTGTGTTGAGACATACTCCTAAAGAACCCTAAAGCACAGAAGCTGTGTGCACAACACAACTATGTGTTTGTTTGAGATCTTGTGTTGTCAGGTCTATGCTTTACATAGGAATGAATGGACAAATTTGTTATGCCTTAAACCCCAATGAGTGGTGAATGCAACACCTATGCTACAGGTATATGGAACACCTGGGAGGTTTTTTTTGCAGGTGGTTATATCTCTTTGGGGGTTCCTTAAACATGTGGAACACACTGACATTTGCGAATTCTGGGAAAATCTGACCTTGGGCAAAAGGGGTTGACATAATATACAGTATGTAAAAGCTGAAGAGAAGCTGGACTCTGCTCCAAATCCCATAACAAACACAAACATACTTTTACCCTGTTGATAACTTCAGTATTTTCAATTTTGTAATGTTTGTAAAACTGTTGGAAAGGGCTTTGTGTGGACAGAAAGTTTGTTTTCCCTATTTCAACAAGGTGAATGATTTCATTTCCCTAGTACACATTTGTTCCACAATAATTTTCATACAAGTCACTTTTAAGCAGTAAATATTGCTCTAGTGGTACATAAAATCTAGGAAGAGTAAAAACACCGATAAAATGACAAGAAGTGCTGGACTGCTCAGCCTACGATCTAGGGCAAAGAAAAATAAATATTGTTAATAGACCTAGAAAGGTCACTTAGAACAAAGCATACAACAAAGGATGCATATGTATCAGTTAAGCCACCCCCAGACCCTAAATTGGAACACTCAGGCACCTTGTGGTTTTTCTATAGCATGTGTTATTATGGTAATAACGGCCCAATCCAATCCCCCGTCATCTTCCACCATGAAGATGGAGCGTGCATTGCATGCAATGGTGGGAGGGGATGATCAGATGGCCAGCAAGCCAGCAAGAGGTAAGTAACAATATCTTTTACTTACCTCTTTGTAGGCTGCCTAGTTGCCAATGGGTGTCCTCGGAACCATACCAGCTACTTTGCTGGCATAAGTCTGAGGAGAAGAAGGGGGCAAGTCAGGCTGGAAAGAAGGGGATAGTATCCTGATGCATGCTGGTGTACATCAGCACAAAACAGAGATCCCACAAAACAGGGATCCTAAAGCACCAAAAACCTGAATCTCCAGTGAATCTCCAGTGAAAAGCAGCAAAAAACTGAATCTCCAAGAGCTAATTCTCTTCCTGTCTCTCTTTTTCTACAAGAGTTGCCTCAAAACAGGCTAATTTTACTGATTCAATAAATAAATAAATAAATAAATAAATAAATAAATCTGCCCTCAAGTGATAGTTGGTGATTATAGTTTATGTACATCTCTGGGTTAAGATGAACACCTAAATTGCAAAGGGCACCAGAAATGTTTAACATAATTTTTCAATGAGTGCAGAAAAGAAAATTACTACAGGTTGATTACATTGGCTATACATGCTATACCAAAATCGGCCACTAGATGGTACTGAAGACTCACTTAATGACAGATTCACTTTACAACGGAGTTTCAAGAATGTATCCCCTTGTTAACTGGGGGACACCTGTATATGAAATGAAACCAATTCTTGACTCAACAAATGAGGGCAGGAAAAACCTTGTGCTGTGGCCAATTTAGAATGAGACACCTAATCAGACTAATGATCAGACCTAATCAAAAAAACCTAATCAGACCAATGAGTGACCGAGTAATCCTGACCTGCCCAAAGTCAGGTAGGTGGACAGAGCACCACTATGTATGGGAACTGTGATGGTGGGTGGTGCAGTCACCTTAAACAGGCACAGTGCTGAAGACCATTGATTGGCTGCAAAGCCAAAGCAAGGCAACTGGTCCAGTCATGTCCTCAGGCTCCAGTTTTCCAAAGACAAAATCCCACTTCCATCCTGCCCAAGAAAGGCTGAGCAACGCAAAAAATGGAAGCTTAAGCACCTTTGCTATCCTTGAAAATTCCCATTTGAGAAATGCATACAGAGAAAAGAAATCACCAGTGTAATTTTTGACACACACACACACACACACACACACACACACAATGGCTAGGCTGGTTTCATAATTCCAAGAGTAGTCATAGGAAACTCTCTAGTCAGCAGTGATGTAGACTTGAGTCTATTGACTCGGACTCAAGTCATGTCAATGATTTGACTTGGACTTGACTTGGCGATTGTAAAAGACTCGAAAGACTCAAGACTTGGAGCCTTTTATGACAAGTTGAATTTTATTCAGGTTTAAACCTGTTTTCCCCATTAAATAGATAGGGATTTGCAAACAAAGACTCAGGACTTGGGGGCAAATACTTGGGACTTGACTTGAGACTTGGACCCAGAGACTTGATCCACATCCCTGCTAGTCAGCTCTGTTGAGACATAATTATAAGGTAAAAGGTAAAGATATCCCCCTGCTTGAAAGCCAGTCATGTCCGACTCTAGGGTACTGTGCTAACCTTCGTTTCTAAGGCCGAAGAGCCAGTGCTATCTGAAGACACTTCCGTGGTTACGTGGCCAGCATGACTAATGGAATGCTGTTACCTTCCCACCGCAGCGGTACCTACTTGCAATTTCTTGCTTTCGAACTGCTAGGTTGGCAGGAGCTGGGCCAGGAGACAGGAGCTCACTCCGTCACGCGACACTCGGGTCTTGAACTGCTGTCCTACCAACCTTCTGGTCTGCAGATCAGCGTCTTAACCACTAAGCCACCGCGGCCCTGTTATATAATTGTATTCAATTATAAAACCAGTTAACTTCAGATGCACAGAGCCTCCACTGGCTCTATCAAGAGTTTAACTGAAAGAAGACAGAAAGGATCACAGCCAGTGACAGAGCTCAGACTTTGCACGTAGAAATGCAGCTCCTCCCATTTCCACTTACAAGAACTTCAGGAGGCAGGGCTGGAAAGCATTCATTGTACCAAACACGTCATTAGCATTGTAAAACAAACATACCTGGAAACATACCTGGTTTCCATCGTAACACATTCATAATTTACAAATTTATTAGTCTCTCATTATCCAATAACAAATTTACAACGAGGTGACATATGGGTTATGGTTTTTAAAATAATTAACTTTTGAACACGAGTCACACTTCCCCAGCAGCAACATGAAACTTCAGGTGCAGGCGACACGTGCCCCAAGAACAAAGTATATGATAAATCATTTTTTGGGGGGAAAAAACCCGAATGCACTTGCTGAGAACTATGAATTGCTGCTAATTTAACTGAGCACCGATATGAAATTAAGTTTTTTGATTAGCACTTAGCATAATTCAATGAAATTATCACTAACTCACCCTAAAGGGGAGCAGGTACTCCATTCTTTGAAACTCTAACTGCTGTAAATAGGTTTTATCCTCTCATATCATTCAGTGAGAGATATAAATAAACATCACTTTATGCACAAGAGATTCTCTGTTCCTTAGTGAAAATGTGTGCATCCTACGAGCCAAGAAGCACCAATAGGTGTCGAAGGGCACACACGCTCAGCACCAGTGAGAATGGAGAACAATTCTACAGACTCACCAATTGGTGTCACTGGAAAGCTGAAGTCAGTATCTTAGGGGCAGGTTTTCTTCTTAAGAATATAGTCAACTTTTCTTAAACTCATAGGTATACCTGTGATTGCCCGCAGATGTCTGTGGCTCATGAAGCCGAGTGACTCAGGATGTCACCATATGACAGTCCCAGGGGCAAGGGAAGATGCCTGGGAGGGAGGATATAAGAGAAAGACTATGGGGGGGGGGAGAAATAGAGAGGCGAGGGGAAAATTGGGAGAAGATGGAAAAGAACGACAGCTGAAGCACTGTGGTAAGGTGGTGAAAGGGTCTGTGGGAGTTGGTGGGCTTGGCAAAGAAGGAGTGTGGAAGAAGCCCATGGAGAGCGGGAGAAGAGGGCAAGATAGAAAGAGAGAAGTACCTCAGGAAGGGGAAGAAGAGCTAGAGGGGCTTCAGCTGCCAGAAGAGAGAACACAGAAGCTGGGGTGACAGAAGGGAGGACACTAGAATGGAGGAATGCCACTTGGCCACCTTGCCCCCCAAGGCTAGAAGTGGTGGAGAGTTCTCAGGGATCACCCCAACTAGTGTCTGAGCCTGGGACTAAGGGGCAAGGATTGGAAAAGAGCCAGGGAGCAATGCTCCTCCATTTAACATCATTGCTCCAGCATGAATGGAACGACTGTCAAGGACAGCAGAGATGGGGGGGGGGAGAGAGAGAGAGAGAGAGAGAGAGAGTTACACCCGTGGACTTTACTATATCCTCTAACTCTGCAATAACCATCTTCCAATAAATACCGGTAATCCTCCCTAGCAGCAAAGTACAGTGTCTAGTACTGTACTCTTATTCAACCCCATGCAGCCCTGTCATGCCAGTCTCTAGTCCATATTATGTGGACCTCCCCACCCCAGGAAGAGGGGAAAGAGGAGGGATGGACCACAGTACTCTAGCCCCAAAGCAAGCAATTCCCATTGACAACTTTACCTTCTACACTTACCTTTCACTAAGCTCATTTGTAAATCTCAGAATCTTGTAACCAGGCAGATCTTCACTCTAGTACAAGGGTTCTCAACCAGTGGTACTACCGTTTTCCCGAAAATAAGACAGTGTCTTATATTAATTTCGGCTCAAAAACATGTTGTAGGTCTTATTTTCAGGGAGGTCCTATTTTTCCAACCTGTTGTGTGACCCCCCCCCCCCCGGCACTTGCTTTGACCGATTAAAGCTTCAATCTTTCCCGAGGGTGCAAGGCTCTGCAAGGCCTGCACTTGAGTCCTCCACCATGGAGATGACATGCTAGAGAGGCCAGCAAGGCCTGCAAGGAGGCTCCACCATGGAGACAATGTGCTAGAGAGACTTTGCAAGGTTGCAGCGTCCTTGCAGGCCTTTCTAGCACGTCATCTCTATGGTAGACGACTCAAGTGCTGGCCTTCCAGGCCTTGCACCCTCGGGAAAGAATAAAATCGGTCAACGTAAGTGCCGGGGTGGGGTTTGCGTCCGTCTGGCTGATGATCCTAGCTAGGTCTTACTTTTGGGGAGGTCTTATATTTATGAGTGCCAGCAAAAATTATGCAGAAATGATGGTAGGTCTTACTTTCGGGGGAGTTCTTATTTTAGGGGAAACAGGGTAGTACCACCAGTGGTACTTCGGCCGACTGCTGGTGGTACTCTGACCGCCAGAACCTCGCTCTGACACAGCGCTTTCAGTGGCACATTTTCACTTCCTGCCTTTGGCCAAGCCTCTCAGGAATGCTGAGAAGGGCCCTTCCACCCACCCAGAGCCTCCTACCTGCGTTTTCTGGCCTCCGAGAATCTGAAAACCTGGAAGTAACTGGTGATGATGTCATCACCAGTCACTTCCGGTGGTATGCAGCAGGAGAGTGGCACCGAAGGTGGTACTCGGCCAAGAAAGGGTTGAGAACCCCTGCTCTAGTACACTCCCTTAAAAGGAAGTCTGAGGGCCCTTTTTCTACTTCCTCTCACTGTCTCCTCCTGGGAAGTGGGGTTATCGTTTGGGAATTCCTAAACTGCAGTATCACGAAAACAACCACAACCACCAAGTTTCTGAATTGTGACAGAGGGTTTAAGTATCTCATATACCTATATTTGAAGCTTGAACTAAGTCACAAAGATAAGACTATTTTTCTAGCACCACCCTACCCCAAAGGACAGCTTAAATTGGGAAAGGTCAATGAGAGACTCATTAGTGTGAGCCCAAAACAGGCACATGAAAAATGTTTAATTCATGCAAGGAGGGCAAATGGCAAATTGGAAGTGGAGAGCAAATGAGACTGTAGCTAGTCAAGCTATATTTTCAGTTACCTTAAAGCGCTGAGATATTTTTGTATCATTTTAAAATTCTTCCTGGCATAATGGAAACATTATGTTGTGGCTGTGCTTCCAACATGATGATTTAAAAGTTACAACATTTCCTGCTGTGTGTGCTATTAAACGAAACCTAACAGAGACAGTGACGCTCTGTGGGTACAAGAAATTTCATTCCATTATTTTGTTCCATTTTTATTTATGGTGATGAAAACAAAGAAACAGATATTGCAAGCTAACTTGGGTATTATTCTTTTACGGGCCAATTCCATTATGTCTCAGCACAGCAAACAAAAGATTAACATGGAAGACTTCTTCAGAAATGATCAGGTTCATATGTCTGTAGTTCAGAAGTCTTACACCAGAACTACTCTACTGTGGCAGTCAAGCAGCTATATAACAACCCCAAGAACTGGTGTGCCTGGCAAGTGCTATTCTGGTTTTGGTCAGGGGCAGTGCATTTTTTGGTTTACAGCTCAATCCTATCCAACTTACTCCACCGGTGTAACCCAGCAGTGCAGCGAGAACGGGAGGCCCCAGAACAGGAAGGGGATTTAAATCCCCTTTGAAGAGGATTTTCATCCCCTTTCCGTTCTGGGGCCTCCCATTTTTGCTGCACTGCTGGGTTACACCGCTGGCGTAAGTTGGATAGGATTGCACTATAAATCTTGTAGAAGAGTTTTCAACCCGAAATCTACCTTTGAGTCTTCTCTACATCAAATCTATTTTCCAGTTGAATTTTAATGTTTGGTTCATACTGGGGAAATTTCAAATTTTATGAAACAATGAACTAAAGAGTAGCTATATAATAATCCTCTATTTTTAGACATGTGTTGATTCTTAAGGATTATTGTTTCATTCTAGAAACATGTTGATGCTCAGCTGCTCATGCATCCATCTCATTGTTTGTTTTTTATGTTCTGCTTTAAAAAAAAACACCTGTTGCTGCTATTGTTTTCCACTGTTTTTTTCCTATTTTTGTTTTCTGTGAGTATGTATGAATTGTGGCACTGCATAACATGGCTGTACAATTGTTCCACTTTTATATAATAAAGATTAAAACAAAACAAAAATGAAGACTGCAATGATAAATAGATACAAAAAAATAAATACACGAAGAGTAGGAAACCAGCGAGGGATATGTTTGGACTGTAAGAAGATACAGGTGTAAACTGGGGGGAAAAAAAACAGGAAGATTTTGGTGTGGCTACATTCCCTCCATTAATTCATAGTGTGGATGATGTTTAAGAAATACCCACATCATAATTATAATTTTACAGGAGGCATTTGAGGAGCTACGTCAATTAGAGATTACAAAGAATAAAAGTTTGGAGCTGACTGAAGAATTAAGAATCTGACCCTAGGGCTAATTAGCATTTACTTGATAGTTCTAAAAGAATTTTTTTTATTTATTTCTGTATTTATATACCGCCTTTCTTATCCTCAGATTGCTCTTCAAATGTTATTCAAGGCGGTTTACATAGGCAGGCTTATCTAGATCCGATAAGGATCTTTACAGTATTGTTCTATATAGAACCCTACAATTCCAGCTGGTTTCCTCCATGGTGTAGTCATAACTTCACTAGCTGCTGAACACAAGCCTCGAGCTCTCTGCACGACGCCACAGATCATGCTGAACAGGGAAATATTTTTCCAGTTGTCATCGCTGTCACTGACATTCTTAGCATTCCTGTCTGTTCTCTCACTGCACCACGCAACAGCGACTCCTCTCTGCCACCGAGGGTCATGACAGCTTATCAGTGACTTCCTGGTCTCCCTTCCAGCATGAAAACTGACTGTTCCTGCTTAGCTTCCAGCAGTCTTCAGGCAGTTCAACCTCGGGACCACACCTCCTCCATATTTCATTTAAATATGAAATGTCCGATCCTTTAAAAAAATGTGCAACTTCACAAGATCAGTCACTGGAAGCTAGGCAGGACAAATACATTTTTTTAAACAGAAGAAATCTGGGAAGTTACATACAGGACAGTGTAATTTATTTTCCAGGTAAATTAGTACAGCATTTCTCAAACTGTGGGTTGCGACCCACAAATGGGTTTTGTCCCGATTTTTGGTGGGTCATGAACGCTGCCCACCGCTCCGCCCACACTTCCAGGTTGCCGATTTTTTACACGCATGGCGGTCTTCATCCCATTCCAGGCCTTGTCATGTTCTCACTGACAAAAACGATGCGACGAGTCCCGGAATGGGCCATAAGCCACTGTGCAGAGGCTCTGGTGGCAGGCTTTTCATGCAAAAAAACGTGAAAGACCGGCAACCTGGAAGTAATGGAGGTGACATGATATTACATCACCACCACCACTACTTCATGGTTGCCGAGCTCCATGTTGAAAGTGGGTCACAGAGCAGGCTTGAGAACCACTGAATTAGTAGATAGTATTTGAGATGCAATGGCTAAAGTATTTGAGCTACAATGGCTAAAGCTGTAAAAGAGCAAGTTTTGGTGAAGTCAAAAGAACATTAAGCAAGGAGAAGTCCTACCTCACCAAACTTTTCGAAGAGTGTTATGTCAATAAGCAAGGCAACATTATACACTTGGACTTCCAAAAATCTTTTCACAAAGTCCCTCACCAAAGGTTCCTAATTAAGCTTAGTGGCCATGGGTTAGGAGGATTGAATCTATATCCTTTTATCAATAGGCAAGTGGTTGAAGAACAAGATACAGAGGAAGAACAAGATACCATCTTCCAATCCTTGAGATTGTTACCTCGAAAAAGTTCCTAGGTTGGAACGAAACGTTGGCTTTTGCAACATCCTCAGCTTCAGATTTTTAATGTAATTTTCAGTCCTGATCGCAACCTTGAACCGGATTTGAGAGCTGTGCTTTAGTAGTTTGGAGATTGTTTTTAATTATTCCTGGCTTCTAAGAAGAAAATACATGGCATCTTTACCTGTATACCCTATTTCTCACAAATTGTACCGGGCCGTGAAAGCTTCCGCTCAAATTTAAGATACAGAGGGTTCTAGGGATCTTTCTCCCACCCTTAAAGGCAGCAGTATCTTAAGAAGAGTGGTGCTAGATCAAGCTGAGGGTTCATTCAACTTAATTCATTCCATATACTCCTTGCAACTAAGGTTCCTTAAGACATCAAATGTTCTGGGCATATTTTAAGGACACCTGCTATTTCAAACTGGCCCTGCTCTAGTAGCCATGTATTAGCATAGTGCGAAAGTCCGCAAGTACAAACATTGCTCAATGAACTAAAAAGTGGAAAAAGATACACAATAGGTTCCCCCCCCCCAATTCAGAAATAAGCATGCACAGCTTTTACAGGGTCTCACCTCAACGAGGTAAGTATCCCATTGGCCATCAATTTCCATTAATGAGGCCTCCAGACAGCAGTTTTCAAAGAAATGGGAAATTCAAGAACAACATAATTACTGTATAATATATTCCATTAACAAAATCTTTTGGTGTATGGAGCTTTTACTTCCTAACAGCAGCCCTAGATGAGACTAACGTGCTCTAAAGAATAAACATCTACAATACAAAGGAAGAATATGTGAACATTACGGGGGGGGGGGGAGAACCTCTCCTTTGGTCTCCCTATTGCCATATAAAAGAAGAATTTTAATCACCATTCTTGTTCAACCCTTCCAAGAGATTCTTTTTCTTTTACTACACTAAGGCAGTTTCGTGTCGCTATTGTAGATGTTGTGTCAGCAAGTCCTTTCACAAACCACTATTGTATTAAGACATTTATCACTTCACAGTTGAAAGCAAAACAATTTTTTTAAGCACAAGTAAGTACTTAATCCCAGCTAGTTAATTCAGAAAAAGTTCATCTGCCTGCCACTGCTGAATTTTTACTATAGAAAAGAAACAAAAAGAATCAAATTGATAGATTCGATTGAACTCACACTTATTTCAATGGGAGACCGATTAAGGACTCAAGGCACAATGGGCAGTGGTTAGACTGCCATAATAGAGGAAATCATTACATGGTATCATTCGACAGCCTCCAGAGAAAAAAAATATACCGGGCAACCTAACTGATAAATAGGCTTCATTTCAGTAGTTGCCTGAATAACCTTAAGGTATCCGATATACAGTACTTCTAACAAATGGCCTCTGAAGTTATCTGCACTTAGTAGACTGGTTGTGCCTCAGAACTCGCTCTACTAGGTGTATGAAACCATCAGGATGTTTCAGTGTGCGTCAAGGTTTTAATTTTGGTACGTGTTATGCCTTAGCTCTGCAGCCAACGTACTTAAGTGATCCTTCTGTACATTCCTTCTCCGCCCCTGCTGTGCCATTATTCATTTAGGGACAGGAAATTCACAATACACCCGGCACCATGTTAGTGTCACTATGCGTTCATCAGCTGATCTGCATTTTAATCAAGAGGAAATACAAGGGCTTCTGACCAGTGAAGGTCATTTTATTGTACCATTTCAAGTTGTTCAAGACAAACCCAGAGGCATATTTGCCACTGACCTGCTTGCCCGGGCCAAGCAAAAATTGTCCCCTGGTGAGAATGTAAGCAATAAGGTGAACAACAGTGTTTCAAGGATACAGGAATCAAAGCCATGTAGAAAAAATGCTTGAAATGTAATATTTCCAATACCGCTGGCGGGTCTCCCGATCTGGCAGCCGCACACGGCACAAAGATAGCATCAAAGTCCAAGGAAAAGCAGCCCAACGTTTCGTTCTAATAACTTAGAACCTATTCATAGGGGTTCTAAGTTATTAGAACGAAACGTCGGGCTGCTTTTCCTTGGACTTTGATGCTTATCTTTGTGCCGTGTGCGGCTGCCAGTTCGGGAGACCCGCCAGCGGTATTGCAAATCATTACATTTCAAGCATTTTTTCTACATGGCTTTGATTCCTGTATCCTTGAAACACTGTTGCTTAATAGCTGGCCATGGAAGTTACCGAACTAAACCAATAAGGTGAACGTCCCTCTGCATTCCCATGCTGCCACACAATGCAGATGATAAGACTGTTTCAGTTCTGTAAAGCCAAGACAGGCAGGTTTGATTGCTGGATAAATATTACTACACTTCTAGAATTATGGTTCTTGCACTCAAGGTCTACTGGCTGTAATGAGCCAGCGGAAAGAGCACCTTTGCCCTTTAAAACTAGGCAAGAATACGCACTCAGCTGCCTTACTGCTGTGCCCCTTTCAACTCACTGCATCATACAATTAGAGCTACCCAAACAAAAAGACGGCAACAAAATGCTGTGATCTGTTTTCATTCAAATCAGTTTTTTGAATCTTAAAAGTGTCACCAAGTTTTACACTACAATTAGATTCTGTGACATAAGATATGCTTTGGGAAAGCCAAGTCGCTAAAAAGGAACAAAGTCAAGTCCCAGTTTGACAGCAAAGTTATTTGCCTGCCCCCTGTGGAACACTTGCAACATGAGCAGGGGCAAAATTCATATCTTCAAACACTCCAAAACTCATGAGACGACACGCACGGGGAAAGCTCCCCAGCACAATTTTTTTTTTATATACGCATCACCTTTGCATTTGGCTGTTCTGCTCTGCAAGAACACTTTACCTTACACCTTCATTAATGAAATCTCTCATTTGCAGGGTTTGTGATACACCTACATGCATACAATTGGACACCTTTGTATATCCTAAAGCCCAATCCTAACCAACTTTCCAGCGCTGATGTAGCCGTGCAGCTGCATTCGGGGGGGGGGCAGTCACAGAGGTCTCCTCAAGGTAAGGGAACGTTTGTTCCCCTCGGGGCATGCATTGTGGCTGCATTGGTGATTAGGATTGGGCTGCTAGTCATATTTCATATACAAAGACACCCATCCCTACCTCTCAGCTACACAGATTTAAAAAAAAAAAAAACTAGGACACGCTTTTTACCCAGTATGCATTTTCAAGAATGAGTTTTATTCCTAACACATTCATTTGAAATTTATCTGAGAGGCTGTTCAATTTTTCAGCATGGATAGTATAGTAGGTACCGTACAGTGAATTTGGAGTATTTAAGTTAAAAAGAAACCCAAACCACCAAGCTGTACTCTGTATCAGAAATATTTCAGCTTTTATTAATTTGCCACCTATTTAATACTGAATTGAGTTTACTCAGCAACTAAATTCCTATAGAAGTTCTTCATTATAGTCATTAAAAAGTGTTTCTGAAGTTTTTTTTTTAATCTCCACAACTACCATGGTTGTAAAATTAGTCGAGTCAATGACTTGAATTATGATTTTACAATGTCAATAAATGTCACATAAAATTAAAATTACCTCACAAAGAACTACAACAAAAACCACAACACCACAGTTGCTTCCATCACCTCTGCCAGCACCCACTCTTGCCATCCCCTCCTCAGATTAGGCATTAAATTAAATAAAAATAAATATTTAAATAAAATATTTATTTAAATAATTTAAATAATTAAATAAAATTAAATAAATAAAAAAGGTGGGCAAGGAAAAGATATTGCTTGAGAAGGGCCTGGAAGGTGACTTTGAAGTTGGATATGCTCCATCTTCTCCCAATTATCTGATTTTCCTGTCCCTGTCCCTAAGACAATCACTATCCCTATTTTTGCCTGTTAGGGAGGTCTTGTCAAATTTGTTAGGATTGTCATTCTTCAGAGCCTTCTTCCCAGAGTCGAAAGTATGTGTCCGAAGATAATAAATGTATCCAGTGTAAGGTTAAGGTAAAGGTGACCCCTGACAATTAAGTCCAGTTGTGTCCGACCCTAGGGTGTGGTGCTCATCCCCATTTCAAAGCCGAAGAGCCAGCGTTGTCCGAAGATGCCTCCGTGGTCATGTGGCTGGCATGGCTCTCCTTGCTGCAGCACGTAGCATGCGGCTGGAACACAGAGCGCTGTTTACCTTCCCGCAAGTGGTACCTTTTTATCTACTTGCATTATCATGCTTTGGAACTGATAGGTTGGCAAGAGCTGGCCAAGCAACGAGAGCTCACCCCGTCGCGGATTCGAACTGCCGACCTTTCAATCGACAGCTCATGGTTCAGCGGTTTAACCCAGTGCGCCACCCGCTGGCCATGTATCTTGTGTACAATTAGGTAAATACAGGTGCATGAACAGTGTGAGAGCCAGGATGGTGTAGTGGGGTTTGGGAGTCGGACTTAGACCTGGAAGATCCAGGTTCAAATCCCCGCTCAGCCACGAAGCTTCCTGGGTGACCTTGGGCCAGTCACTATCTCTCAGCCCCACCTACCTCACAGGGTTGTTGTGAGGACAAAAAGGAGGGGAGGAAATATGTACACCACTCTGAGCTCCTTGGAGGAAGGGCAGTATAAAAATGTGAAAAATAAAAAAATAAAATAAAATATATCTGTTAGCATTCTGAAGTTTGATCAGGGTTCATATTCCTATTGAGTCATGAAGCTAACTGGATGTTCTTTAGGCAGACACTCTCTCATTCAGCCTAGCTTAGCCCCCATCCCCTGGGGCAGTTTTGATGCTAAAGTGGGGTAAAACACATCCATGTATCCTATCTTGAGCTCAATGGAAGAAGAGTGGAATACAAACAACCTCGTGGGGGTAGGCTATGTGTTGCACACTGCCAATTTCCCATGTAAGTAAGGCTTGTTTTGAATCTTTCATAACAGATTGTAGCACAGTTTGGAATTTATTTATTTTTACATTAAAATATGTTCTTAACAAACTTCTTTTTTAAAGCAGAACAGGAAAAGTTCTTGCAGGGTAAATATTAATGAATACAGAATATGAAGTTGAGCCTTACTGAGAGCGTTTATTCAGTGGGAGGGACTAGCTCCCCCACCGCACATGGGTGAAGTGATTTCATGGCCTGCTAAGAGACCCAGCCCTTGTCTGTAGCGCATGATTTGTGCTACAGAGAACCATTCACCTGTCACCACAGTATGAACCCCCCAGAACCTCTCTCTTCTTCAGTCTTCAAATCTCCAGTTTTCCTCCATCTTTGCTTCCCTGCACCCCAAAGTTCCCACTTTCTTAGCCCCAGGTCTCTCTGAGAAACGCCATTTAATTTCCCTACATCAGCGGTTCTCAAAGTTTTCCCCGTGAGGGGGGGAGAACATTGAGTGTTTGCAGGGGTGAGGCCAACAGTGGCGGCGATCCTGGGGATCGCCACCGCTGTACTTACCGAGGTTTGGGGGGCTTCAGGGAGGCGTGTGTGACCTTCTGCAGGCCTCCCCGATCTTCGGAACGCCATTTTGAGGCGATCTTCGGGCGCTTCCGGTTTTCGCGGGCTTTCCGGGCCCAGATGAAGCCTCCGTCGCTTTGAAAATGTAAAAAGTACCTTTTTCCTGTCGGCAGCCATCTTGGATCTCGCGAAATCTCGCAAGATGGCAGCGCCCAAATCTTGTAAGGGCACATGAGGCAGCATGTGCCCTTATGAGATTTGGGCGCCGCCATCTTGGATCAATGGCCTCTGACAGGAAAAAAGGTACTTTTTACATTTTCAAAGTGGCGGCGCCTGGAGTAAGAAGGTGGCAAGAAGATGGCGTCGGTGGCTGCTGCTGAAGACGATGACAATGGAGCCAGAGGGGGCGACAGAATGGCAGCCGCAGAATGGCAGCGGCGGGACAGGACAGGCAAGTCAAATAATTAATTAATTGAGTTAAAAATAAACAATGATTTTTAAAATTTATTTTAATTAACTGATTGATTGATTGTTGGGGGAGTGTCCCGGTTTACAGTCGGGAAAATCTGGTAAGCCTATCCAAGTGTATGTATAATCATTTCCAGCAGTAGTGAACCACCAACTTCTAAATCACCTTCACTATTAACAAACCCATTTTGTCTTAACTAAGCTTCAATTTGTAAACTCACATCCAATTCATCACTGAAAAGAGACACACATTCAAGGGTTCGTCACATCAAAACGTGCTTGGTGAAGAGCCTAATTCTATGTTTCACCAACCCAGACCATGGAGCAACGTGGACTGCATGCTATGGGCTGGGCTGAAAGCCCAGGAGAGAACTGTGTAAGTCTGTGAATAGTCAAGTGGCAGGCAGAGGCGGAAGAAGGACGGAGCGCGTGGAGCAGCTGCTCCAGGCAGCGGGTGCGGGGGGCGCAGTCAGCGTTGGGGGGGTTTACTTATCCGCGCGATGTCTCAGCCCTCCCGCCCTCCCTGGAGCTCGTTCGGCTCCAAAATGGTGCTGAAACCGGCGGGGGGCGTGTTCGGAGTCACGCTGGGCGCGACGATGTCATGTCAGTTAGGCCCCGCCCCCTTGGCCCGGGCGCCGGGAGGGCTAGTGGCATTACTGGTGGCAGGTCCTGGTAAGGAAGGGAGTAAAGGTTCTTGGTATGCACTAGTACCACTGTGATCCTCCCTCTCCCACCCTCAGCCCTATCCTCTGTGACCCACTACTGCTGGCATGGGGCTTACCGGCTCCTGCGCCATTGATAGCAAGTCGCAGAACAACAAACTGGCTGTGGCACCAGCTGTCCCGGCTTTAAGCTGGCAGATCGCGAAATCCACCATGTAAAGTCAGCATAGGATAGAGCCATAAAAAGACGACATGAAGCCCAATACCATTTATCGTTATTAAGAATATTTACCGGTATGTACTGCATTCAAGAAAAAAAGTTCACAAAGCAGTCTACAGAGAAAATCAAATAAATAAATGGTTCCGTTCCATCTAAAAGGATGCAGAAGAAACATCAAGAAACACACACTAGAGAAGTCACTGTGCTGTGCAACATATTGGCGACATTCCACCAAAGCCTCCAGAAGACCAGTTTCTACCAGATAACTATATCAGACAAATGGAAATGGAACTCTCAATTAGACTGATGAAAGTGAAGGAGCAGCAAATAAGATAACGGAAAAGGACAGTCATTACAGGAACAAAAGAATGGTAACGTAACTGAGCAAAATGTCTGGATATTATTTCTCTTTTAGAAGCACATGTCACCTGGGAAAAGATTGGCATTCAAGTCCTACCTGGGAACAGGGAGTGTGGAGGAACAATGGCAATGCAAGCAACCTGTTCGCACCCACCACCTGCACTCTTCTAAATTACTGCCAGAGCTGGATACATATGCAGTGCATGCAGGCATACGAGAGGCACATTGAAAGACTTTTACCATGATGAGAAGAGGAGTTTAATGTTGGGTAATGGAGCAAGAGAGTTTCAAAGAAGACAATAGGGGGAACCAAGCTCATTATACAAGGGAAGAGAGTGTGCAAAGATTGAAAAGCCTATTCAGCATCATGCGAGTTTAATGCACCTTGCCTGAAAATAACCGACTACAATGTACAATTGTGTCATTTAGATGCAACACCACAAAACCAAAGGGTTATTTGGTTGCAAAAAAACCCTCTCTCAGTTAAGCGCCGAGTCAAACCGCAAAGTGCAAAATTGATAGTTTAATGTTGTTGTTCAGTCGTTAAGTCGTGTCCGACCCTTCGTGATCCCATGAACCATATCCCGCCAGGCCTTCCTGTCCTCCACTATCTTCCTGAGTTCGCTCATTTTCATGTTCGTTGCATCGGTGATGCTGTCTAACCATCTCATCCTTTGCCTTCCCCTTCTCCTTTTGCCTTCAATTTTTCCCAGCATCAGAGTCTTCTCCAGAGAGTCCTCTCTTCGCATTAGGTGGCCAAAATATTTGAGTTTCAGCCTTAGTATCTGTCCTTCCAGGGAACAGTCAGGGTTGATTTCATTTAGGATTGACTGATTTGATATGTCTCTATAAATACACGTGCTTTCCAAATAAGAGTTAAATACTGCATACTTAACACTTTTAAGCAACACTTTTTAACAAAGTGTTAAAAACTAGTCAAGACAATGTGTCAAATTCTTTATCAAATAAAAGACGTGCCTGTATTCTACAGACAAAGCAGAAGAAAACAAAATTATGATTCTCAAGCCCCTTAAGTTTCCAGCACGAACAGAGCAGCCCATTTGTGCTGGAAGGGAGACAAACCAGAAATCACTGATAAACTGTTACGACTCTTGTTGGCAGAGAGGCGTCGCTGTTGCGTGCCATGGTGAGAGAACGAACTGGAATGCTGAGAATGTCAGAGCAATAACAACTGGAAAATTCCCTGTTCGGCATGATTTGCGGCAGTCCTGTGGAATGCTCAAGGTTTTTGTTCTGCAGCTATGTGAAGATGACTACACCGTAGAGGAAACCATCTGGAATTGTAGGGTCCTATATAGAACAATGTTGTAAAGATACTAATCGGATCTAGATAAGCCTGCCTATGTAAACCGCCTAGATAAGGATCTAGATAAGCAGGATCTAGATAAGCCTGCCTATGTAAAATATCTGAAGAGCAATCCGAGGATAAGGCAGTATATAAATACAGAAATAACCAAGGGTTGCTTTGGATATTATTTTTTCGCCTCCTTGGATATTAGATTCATAGAGTTGAAAGGGACCTACAATATCACTCCGTCCAACCCCCTGCCAATGCAGGTTGTTCACAACTACAACATCCCAGATAGATGACTATCCAGCCTCTGCTTAAAGATCTCCAGTGACAGAGTCTACAGCTTTTGAGGCGGTCTGTTCCATTGCTGAATAGTTTAAACTTTATACTGTCAGGAAGTTCTTTCTAACAATTAATCAAAATTCCCTTTTTGTAATTTAAACCCATATGTCCTGATCCTATTCTCTGGAGCAACTGAGAACAAATCCACTCCATCTGCTACATGACAACCTCTCAGATATTTATAGGTAGTTATTTTGTCGCCTCTTAACCATCTCTTCTTCAATCTACACATGCCTCACTTCTTCAATCTGTCATCACAGAAGATGGTCTCCAGTCCTCTCACCATCCTATCCCCCTGTCCACATCAGTTTGTCAATATTCTTATTAAACTGCAGTGCCCAGATGCATTCCAGGCAGAGCATTCAAGGTGGGGTTTGACTAAAGCATAAGATAATGGTACCATCATTTCTTGCTATCTGGATGCTATACTTCTGTTGATGCAGCCTAGATTCATACTCTCCTTCTTTGCTGCCATGTCACACTGCCAGGTCATATTTGGCTTGCTCTCTTCTAACACGCCCAGATCTTTTCCACATGGACTCCTGTGAGGCTATTATAGATTTTCATAGAGGCCCAGACATCTGCTAACAAGGATTTAGGTTGTGCTGTTGTTCTGTAAGTAACAAAAGTTTGCCTGGAGCACTGGAACATTTTATACTTTGCAACCAGTCACTCAGTGCAACTATTCATTCCTTCTAAGCAAGAAGCTTGTCAGGACTATCTAGGTCAAAGTAGATGGGTGAACTGATAATATATTTGATACTTTTCAACAAGTGTAATCCAAACGTTCTTTGCACTCAAGTTTGTTTTCTGCTGTAAAGGTAACCCTAGCTCCCTCTGGAGATGCCTATGTAGAATATCAGAATTCTTGATCCACAGTCAACTGGCTATCCTTTGGCAAAGTAAGTGGTTCATAAAGTGAAAAGATGGTTGTTGAGATGTTATTTCAACATCTCATCATTATTTCAAGTGTTCCCTTACACTTATAGGAACAGGGGATATTCTGAAACAGAATGAGGACCTGACAGCAAAACGGGATAATCTGAGAGTACTGGAACATTGATTCAAGAGCTGTCACACAAAACCAGAAAGTGTATTTTAACTCAAGGATGAGCTTCCACTTCAAAAATAGCAGGACTGGAGAAGAGGAAATAAATAAAGCATATGTTTCAAGTAATACAGATACTTTAGTAAAGTACAAGGTACACTAATTGGAACATGACTGATACCCCCAAATAAAAGTAGGATAAGAAACTGACACATTATCCAATCACCTGAATGGATTAATAAGAGAAAGGTTTGTGAAGATTGCAATTTGTAGTCTAGCACAGTGATCTTCAACCTTTACCAGAAGGTAAAGGTTGCTGTAAGTCTTCGTGATTCTGCAGTGCTGGTGGCAACAGCACTTCTGGGTTTGTGCCGCCACCAACTAAGTAAAAAAAAGGAGGGCCGGACTTACCCATCTGTGGCAGCGACAGCGAGAACCCAAGTTTTGCAGCGTCTCCAGCCGCCAGGTAAGTCCAAACCCCCCTTTTTTACTTTTCGGTGGCAGCATCGGTACAAACATGGCAGTGACATTGCTGCCATCCTGACACCACCACCACCAAGTCGGCACTCCCCTTAAAGGAAAAGAAGTCTACCACAGGACCTTGGTGACTGAAGGTGAATGACCTAGCAGATTAACAGCCCAATCCTACATAACTTCCCACCATGGTGTTGCAGCCGCTCCAATGGGGCGCGAAGGCTTATTCCCTATAGTTCTGATCTCTTAACCAATGTCATAAGCCTCTGAGATGGGGTCTCAACAAGCATTCTGTGCTATCTGGGAGTCCTTGCTTGACCTGCTAAGGGAGCTGAACCTAAATGGGGCCTGAAGGCAAATTCTCATGCTTCCATTCTAACTCAGTCAAAGGACTGTGGAAGCGGCGAAGGGAGAACAGCAAGTCGCACTGCACATGAACCACATACAAGAAACAAGGACAATAGGGAGAATGAGCCAATGATCAAGACTTCTCCTTAGCCTACTGTTGGCTTCTCAAGGAGCTGGAAGATGTGGGGGAGAGGGTCTCAAGTGGCCAAATGTCTGCGAATTACCCAGCAGACAGCCAAGATTGTAACCAGTAGTGGTAAGCCAAATGCACACTCAGGATACTTGTGTGGACCCCCCCCCCGCCCCTTCAGGGAGCTGGCAGGACAACCAGGTATGTTTATAAGTGCTTTGCGTGTGGGCGCAATCCTGGAATGCTGCCTCCGACGTTGCCCCGCCCCCGCAAAGACTTACAGGGAAGTAAACTCCCCTGTAAGTCTTTGAGAAACGCTGCTCTATCCCATCAAGGTTGGAGGATGGCAAGGAAAAGGGTTCAAGTGCTGAACCCTTTCCAAAACTTAAGATGGAATGAAATTATCATAAGTTTGGTGGAACCGTCAGAGGTTTAAATCCACTGTTCCTGTTGGACTTGCTTCCCCCCCCCCCCCTTAGTGGCATGATGTCCTAATATTTGTGCCATGCCCTGCAATTGACAATAAGGTCATTAAGCAAATGCAGTCACTTGGAGAAGTTTTCATAAGACTTCTTTCACCCAGGTTGGAGGGTGGCAAGGAAAAAAAAGATATCATTTTAAAACAGTCTTGGACTTCATGTACTCCTAACATTGTCCTTGGGCAGAAAGACAAATGCCTGGCCACTTCAGCTTAGGTAGGCATGCTGGGTAGCACTTACTAGCCAATCATTATTTGTGGTTGCCACCAAGCCATCTACTCCAAGCCCTATAGCATGAGCAGAGCTTGGGAAGGTCTTCTCTTGAGCTGGGGTATGCAGAAGATATAAAACAACTGGCATCAACATTAGGTGCTTGATTCTCATTACATTCACATCAGTGCAAATCTCCCTCCAGCTGAAGGAACAGGTCTTATGTGAGACTAGTAAAAGATACCAGGTGCCCCAATGTACCAAACAGAGGTTCTTAAACTTATACAAACTTCAATCCTTTTGTTATAAACATGGTGAAACAAATTGAAACCTTTGAGACTGCATTATTCCTAAACAGTTGACCACCCAGACACCTGTCTTGGTAGCACTGAACATACATCCAAAACAAATGGTCCCACTTGTCCTAATCAGGACACCAGAAATGTTTTGCTATTAGTTAATCAAACAGATGCTGCCAGATGTTGACTATTTTCCAGATAATTCTTTCTCTCTGCACATTAAAGACCATATAACACAATTAATTCACATGCAAGACAACAATTTGAAGTCACTAGTAGTGCCAGATGGCAAAACAACTAATGAAAAATGTACCAGTTCCCCTCAATTTTCCAAGTTCTCACATGCACCAAGCCCTCTGAAGAATACAAGTGAGCCTTAACATTAGAGGATACTAAACATATGACACTGTGCAACCATTCACAATTTAAAAAATAGCTCAAATTGGACATTGCAGTGCAGAACAATGCAATTGAGAAGGGTCATAAACAAGTTTAGTTCTTGCAAGAGTACAGAAATTTCTATCTCCATTCAGTTAGCCATTTTAAAGAAGTGTAGCTGTGTTGGTTTGAAGCAAACAGCAAGATACCAACAAGTGCTATGACACCTTACGAGACATTTTTGGGAAAGGAGTGTATTTTACGATACTACATTCTATCTAAATCGTCAGAATCAATTTCACAAATCTATTCAATGCCAGGATTAGACAGGGATCACACACAGACCCAATACTGTAAAAAAAAAGTGCATCGGTACAGGCTATTAAAAGCTTCAGTATTCACTTGAGATTTTAACATGCATACATACAGAGAGACACAGCTAAAGATGTCAGATTTTTTTTTAAGTATCTCTGGAAAAACCAGCAGTTGTATGAGTAACCAACCTACATCTAACACCATCCAAGCATGTGTTAAGGAAAAAAATGTTTAGCCTTTGTTTCCTTTGCTGCTCCCCTCCCCCATAATCAGCCAGTATTCTTCAAATCTATTCAGCCGTACATCAAAAATTAAAATTTAGTTATTTCTGCTCCCCTGGGGTTATGCTACACAGCGAGGGCGCTTGTTGCATATGCATTATAGAAATTAGGCTCGGAATAGAATTTTAGTACAGCATATTAGGACTATGATAGACAGTTGTACTGCAATTAATGAACATTCAGGTTTCCAAAAAAGAAATCAAAAGCTCTTTTTTTTTTTACATTTTAACGGGGGATGACAACTATGTGTGTCATGTTATCCCAATTATAAAGGCCAAGCTTTTCCAATTCATTGTACCTACAAAGGCTACCCTGCTTTGTTAAAGGTTTAGCAATGACTTCACAAATGTTGTTGACAAACAACAGTATTGACTTGCCCAACCAGTACTGACATTTCTTACTCCTGCTTTTAATATTTTGTGGTGTGGTTTTAGATTTTATTAATGTTTTTAAGAGTTTATATTATATACCGGTATATTGTAAGCCGCTTTGAGTCTCCCCGCTATGGGGGGAGAATGCGGGATAGAAATTTAATAAATAAGTAAATATTTACTGAAATGAAAGGGGCTGTAGCCCGGAAAACCCAGGGTGGACAAGCACCAAGCTTCCTACTTCCATACCTTGGAAGTACAGGATCTGGGATACAACGGGGACGACGATGACGACTGTGTTCCCCACCCCCCAAGTGTTGATTGTTGTCTTTCAAAGCAATCCGAAACAAAAAATTACAGATGTTTTTAGAGGATATCTAGCAGCTGTATGCAAAGGGATAGAACCAGAAGTGGATTTTGCCGGAAGGTTTCAGGAATCAAAGCCTAGTAAAAATAGCAAAACAAACAAACCATAACAATTGCCAGGCAGCTGGTGGGACCAGAGTACCATGCTTGAAAAGCAATGTTCTTCAATGTTCGAGTTTGTTTTGGTTTGAGCGTGGAAGAATTGGATCAACAACGAGCTCAAAAAATCAGCCGGAATGTAAGCCAAGCCCCCTCCCGCTTATACTTTTGCTTTGCTTATGCAAGTGGCGAGGAACTGCAATAAGAATTGAAGAAATAAGCTAAGATAACGAGTTAATTTAAGAATAGAAGATTTGTTGTGAAAAGGATATAATTTGGAAGGAAGATAATATACTACAGTGAAAATATTAAGCGAAAATACTGAGTAACTTGTTGGTACTTACGGAAGATTGAAGTAGTGAAGAAACACTTTGGGGAGATATCTATAAACTGTTTTAATGAGAGAAAGAGACTTGTTTTGCTTTTGAATTGTTTGTTTTGAATTCCTGTGGTTTGGAACTGTACAAAGACGGACAAACAATTTCCTTCCGGGCAGAAGGTTATCATGAAGGATTGAAAAAAGATTGAAAAATAATTATGTTGGTTGGTATTTGCCGCCTGCACACATTTTAAGAAGTTGAGTCTTTGTTTTTGGTTTCAAAGAGAAGGAAAAGAAGTTGAACTGAGTAAGTGAAAGAGTGCCATTTGGTGAAAATTAGAAATATGGCTACAAGAAGAAGAGGGAATACATTAGAAAAAAAATCACCTCCAAAATCGCCTGGAACAGAAAGACCAGCGGAAACACTGGAAGAATGCTTTAAAAGATGGGAAAATAAATTCGATGCAAAATTGGGAACTTTGCAAGAAGAATTTCAAAAGATGAAGGTGGAGCTGAAACAAGAAATATACCAGCTTGATGTAGCTGTGAAAGAAATAAAAGGTGATCTGCAAGAGATAAATATTAAGATGAAAACCCAGGAAGATAAAGTGATGCATTCTGAAATGGAGAGCTGCAAGATTCAAGATATGTTGGCGCTGGCTGAACAAGAGAGAAAACAGAGTTTCCTACGGTTTCGTGCAATTCCAGAACAACAAGCAGAAGATACAAGAGATAGAATGGTACACATTCTGTCAGAATTTCTACAAATAGAACGAGATGAATTGGATCTGGATTTGGATAAGGCATATAGAATTAATACAAGATATGCAGTAGCAAAGAAAGTGCCAAGAGATATCTTGGTGCATTTTGTGAGGCAACGAACAAGAGATAAAGTTCTACAGCAACATGCTAAATCAAGACTCAAGGTAGAAGAAGCGCACATCATTGTGCTAAAGGAGATTCCGTTGAGAATTTTGCAGAAAAGAAAAAGTTATGCATTCCTGGTGGAGGAGCTGAAGAAACAGAAGATTGTCTTTAGGTTGGGAAAATTAGAAGGCGTGACTCTTAAACTGCATGGAAAAACCTATAGATTGGATACAATCCAGAAAGCAAAAGAGTTCCTGAGAAGATTCAAGGATGGAAGAGAAGAAGAAGAAGATGAAGGGATGGACAGTGCAATGGCAAGCTGCGAATAATAAAGATGGATTACAAATTTTTATCATGGAATATTAATGGAGCTAATGCTCCGCAAAAAAGAAAAAGAGTATTCCATTATTTGAAAAAACTTAACCAAGATGTGATATGCCTTCAAGAAACCCACATAAAAAAGGGAGATACAAAATTTTTGATTCAGAAAAATTTGGGAGAAGAATTTTTTTAACCAATATTAAGAAGAAGAATGGGGTGGTTTTATATGTTAAAAAATATTTGAAGCCAGAATTAATATTTGCAGATGACAAAGGAAGAGGGGTGGCAGTGGAAGTAACACTAGATGGGATAAAAACGTTACTATTGGGGGTGTATACACCACATCAACAAAAAGGGGATTTTTTTAGATATTTGATGGATTTGTTGGCAAATTATTCTTATAGTAGTTTTTGCTTGTTGGGCGATTGGAATGGAGTTGTCTCCCCGCTGAGTGATAAAGGCTCCGAAAAAGAAATAAAACACAATCAAGGGAAATTACCTAAAAGTTTTTTTGAAATGGTGGAGACTTTAGGGGTCTTGGACATATGGAGACAGAAAAATGGGAGCTCTAAGGAGTTCACACATTATTCAGAGAGACATGGATCAAGTTCAAGAATTGATATGTTTTGGGTGTCAAAGGATATAGCTGTTAGAACTTCCAAAGCAGAGATTTTAACAAAATCTATTTCAGATCATAATCCGATATCGCTGGCTATAAGGAAGAAAATTAAAACTTATAGATGGAGACTGAATGAACTGTTATTACAGAAAGAAGAGATAATAGAAGAAGCTAAGAGTAAACTAAAAGACTTTTTTGAGTTAAATATGAATAAAGGAACAGAAGTAAGAATGGTTTGGGATGCAAGTAAAGCATTTATAAGAGGATATTTTATACAAAAAAATGCAGAATGGACTAAAAAGAGACTAATTAAGTTTCAAAAGATTGAAGAAGAGATGAAGAAGAAAGAACAAGAGTTGAGGAGGACACCTGGTGACAAAAACGTTTTACAACAAATTAAAATTTTACAGAGTCAACTATCCCTGATGATAACAAAAGAAATAGAAATTAAAATGAAGTATGCGAAACAAAGGTATTTTGAACATGCTAATAAACCAGGAAAATTTTTAGCTTATAAACTGAGGAAAGAAAGGGAGAAAAGAATTATTTCTAAGTTACAAGAGACAGATAAAATATGTACAGAACAAGAAGATATACAAAAATTAATTGTAAATTATTATACAAATTTATATAAAAGACAGAAGGTAGAACCAGCAAAAATAAAGGAATATTTGGTAAAGCAAAATTTACCAAAAGTCTTGGAAGATCAGAAATTAATTTTAAATGAAAGGATCATGCCTAGAGAAGTGGCAGATGCGATAAAGAGAGTTAAACTGAATAAGGCACCAGGTCCAGATGGTTTGACTGGGAGATTTTATAAATGTTTAGAAGATGTAATAAGTATCCCATTATAACAGACAATGAATGATATCTTACAAAATAGAAAAATGCCAGATTCATGGAAAGAGGCGAACATAACTTTGATACCAAAAGAAGGACAAGATTCAAGTAGTATAAAGAATTATAGACCTATATCTTTGCTTAACAATGATTATAAGATATTTACATCAATTTTAGCGGAGAGAATGAAGAAGATGTTGCAAAAATTCATACATGAAGATCAATGTGGTTTTTTACCAAAAAGACATTTGAGGGAGAATGTAAGAATTGTTGTGGATATGTTGGAATATTTTGACAAACATATAGATAAGCAATTAGCATTAATATTTATAGATGCTGAAAAAGCTTTTGATAATTTGAACTGGTCTTTTTTATTAGAAGTTTTACAAGAAATGGACTTCGGGGAAAACTTCAATAAATGGATAAATTCAATTTATGTGACACAAACTGTAAGAGTATTAGTGAATGGTGAGCTGACTAAGACATTTGAAATTCAAAAAGGTACGCGACAAGGATGTCCGTTATCACCATTGCTGTTTATATTGGTGTTAGAAGTTTTGAATAGAAATATTAGACAAGATGAAAGAATATATGGTGTGAAGATTAAGAAAGAAACATTCAAGTTAAGAGCCTTTGCAGACGACTTGGTACTAATGCTGGAAAATCCGTTAAAAGATATAGAGTTGTTGATGAGTAAATTAAAAGAATTTGGATCTCTTGCAGGATTTAAAGTTAATAAACAGAAGACAAAAATAGTGACTAAAAATATGAAGATTCAAGATCAACTGAAACTGATGAATAAAACAGGATTTAAGGTGGAAAAAAAAGTTAAATATCTTGGAATTGTATTGACGAGTATGAATTGTACATTATTTCAAAATAATTATGTTAAAGTATGGAATGAAATTAAGAAAGATCTGTTACGATGGGAAAGATTGAAATTGTCCTTACTAGGAAGGATATCGGTGATTAAGATGAATGTATTGCCAAAAATGATGTTCTTATTTCAAACGATACCAGTGATTATATCTGATGCACCATTTAAAGAATGGCAGAAAGACATTTCTAAATTTATTTGGCAAGGGAAAAAACCAAGGGTGAAATATAAGATTCTTCAAGATGCAAAAGAGAGAGGAGGATTAGGACTACCAGATCTGAAAGTATATTATGCAGCATGTTGTTTTGTGTGGTTGAAAGAGTGGGTGTATTTACAAAATAGAAGATTATTGGAGTTAGAAGGCTCTGACTTGAGATTTGGTTGGCATGGGTATTTGTGGTATGATAAAGTGAAAGCAAATTTAGAATTTAAAAATCATTATGTTAGACATGCATTATGGAGAATTTGGAATAGATATAAAATGAGATTTTATGAGAAAGTACCATTATGGGTTGCACCATATGAAGCACACTTTGGTGGAAGTAGCGTGCCAAAAGAGAAAGGACTACTGTACAGAAATTTATTAATTTTTTCACAAGGAGACTGTATAATGAAGTCAAGAGAAAAACTAATGGAAGAAGACTTTAATTGTCAATGGTTTGTATATGCTCAAATTTTGGAGAGATTTAAAGTGGACAAGAAGGTATATGGATTTGTAGAAGAAGAATCAATATTGGAGGCACAATTAAAATCTGAAGACCAGATAATTTCAAAAATGTATAAATTGCTTTTGAAGTTTGAAACAGAAGAACAGGTTAAAGAATGTACGATTCATTGGGCGAAAAATGTAGGCCATGTTATTTTAATGGACCAATGGGAACAACTATGGTTAAAACAGTTGAAATTTACGTTAAATGTTAATATTAAAGAAAATATGTATAAAATGATATATAGATGGTATATAACCCCAAGCAAATTAGCAAAAATGTATGAGAAGGTGACGAATAGATGTTGGAAATGTAAAATGCAAGAAGGAACTTTTTACCATATGTGGTGGACATGCCCTCAAGCAAAGAAGTATTGGACTCAGATTCACAAACAGATTGAGTTGATTTTAAAGATTAAGATCCAAATGAAACCGGAAACATTTTTGTTGGGTATGTGGGAGGATCATGTAGGCGAAAAATTTCAAACTTTGTTTTTATATATGATAGCTGCGGCAAGAATTTTATATGCACAATATTGGAAGAATTCGGAGATACCTTCGCTGGAAGATTGGTGGCTGAAAGTTTTGGACTATGCTGAAATGGATAAACTTACAATTTTAATTAAGGAAAAGTCAGTTAACTTTTTCGTGAATAATTGGAAACCATTTATTGACTTTTTAAGAGAGAGAGAGAGGAATGATGTGATGATATGCGGATTTAATGAATAGAATGTGGGTGTTGTTTTGGCTTAGTTGGAAATTGTATGTAGAAAATAGTGAATAGTATGCTAGTAGGATGTATTGCTTCGCGCTTGCTATAACTTTATGAAATATGTATTGTTTTTATGTTTTAATATATCAATAAAATATAAATATATAAAAAAGCAATGTTCTATCAAGGAAGAAGGAAGATGTTAAGCTTAGGCACAGAGAACACCCTAAATAAAGATAATTTAGGACAGAAGGGGACCTACTAGCAGATTGAGCCTGGAGGGAAAGAAGGGGAACACAAGACAACAAGAAGAAAGAACATACATTTTTCAGTTTGTATCCAGCCTCTTCCCCCCCCCCCAATATATGGGGATGATAATAATACTCACTCTACAACACTGTTGTAAGGATTTCATGAAGATAACGCATGTGAAGTGCTTCACACATAAAGTGCTATACAACGTTAAGTATTATTGTTAGGGCAGTACAACTTCTGCAGGAAAGGGAGAATCAGAAGACATTGCTACACTTTGCTAGGAGGTGGGCCATGAAGTAATTCACGCAAAACACCTAGGATGACAAGCGGCTTTCCAGGATGCATGCTCAACCACCATAAAGGTCATCCTAATGACTTTAGGAGCATCACCTGTTTTAAATATCCTGTGTTTTTTAGCAATCTCTTCAACAGTAAATAGATTTCTAATTTCATGTTTTTTCCACAGTTTGACATAGTATGGCTGGTATTTCTTAAAATGATTCTGCATAAGAGTTCAGTGATCTATGTGAACCCTTAGAAAATGTGCATTGTTTGCAACATTGATTGTTTCAACAGGTGCACCAATGAAAGATTCACAAGTAATCATCTCTCTAGGAGGTCCTAGAAACTCAATAACCTGGATAAATATGCTTGTAACTTTCCACAGCTTTGCTGAGTCACAAAATTTCTTGTTTTCATTTCACTTACAAATGAAAAGTGTGAAATAACTCTGGAGCTCTTTCTAGAGATGATAAAAGCTGAATTATCCCATTTGGACAGTGGAGTTGTATCTTACAAAGGGGGGGTGGGTGGTAGGTTCTAAAGTCAGAGCATAACCAAAAACCTACATATTATATAGTCAAAATTATCCATGAAAATTGTTTGCATTTAGGGACCATGCTGTACAAAAAAATGTACTGTATCATATCACACACACCGAGGCTCCTGTCTACAGAAACATCTGGTTGTGTGGGTTTAAGAATCTTAAGCTCATATACTTTAACTAGGCTTACCAGATCTCCAACCGGGACAAAGTGCTAGACCTTCAGGAGAAGGAATGTGGGCAGGTGTAGCTTGTTAAGTCCTAAAGCACAATCCTAGGCATGTCTACTCAGAAACAAGCCCCACTGAACACAATGGGGCTTGCTTCTGAGTAGACATGCCTAGGATTGTGCTCTAGGACTTAACAAGCTACACCTGTCCACATTCCTTCTCCTAAAGGTCTAGCACTCTGTCCCGGTTGGAGATCTGGTAAGCCTAACTTTAACCAATTTTGCTGCCACCACCCTGGATATTAGCCATCCCAACTCGGCCCAAGCCACCAAGTATCTGTTGGTTATTAAATCAGCTCTTGTAGCTCCTGGGCTGCTACACCCTCTTAGAGGCCCAGGCCTCAAGCAGTTGAAACCAGATTTTACTCTGGTGGCCTGTGAGCAGTCAGTCTGGATGTAGGTGAGCCCCAAACCATCCAGTAACACACACTGATAATAAATAGATCTAATTTATTTACATAGGGTAGTGCTGGTTACATCAAAAAAGAAGGCATAAACAATAACAGACCTACAACATAAACACCAACAGGATAAAAACAACAAAAGTTAAACTCCTAAAATAACTGGTATTCTATTTCTCACTTAACTCACAGCATGAATCAGATCTTTCTAACTAACCTACTGTGTCCAGCAGAACAGGAATCCCAGTAGTAACTGACAAGAAGGATCAGGCACTTCAGGGCACACACTCATTGAGTCGAATGGTGGGCGATTTGGTGGGCAGAATCGCCGTCACTATTTAAACTGTTTGCCGAGCGAAGATAGTCAAAGTTGTGTAAGTTGAATGCATGTATGATGCAACTCCACCGTATATGCTTAGGAAAGTATACACGCAAGTCATTTTCATAGCATAGCGCTTTGCTGTTGTATTTGAACATTGAGACATTTAAATCTGGATTACGAATACTCTTGTTTCCCTCAAATATTGGTTCAATGGTGTTTATAAATGTGAGTGATTTTTAAAGAAAAAAAGAAGCCAGCAAATTAATACTGTATTTCAAACATTAATACAGAAAGCAAAACACACACACACAAAAGCACAGACCGCCCCACTTAAATCTGAACAATGATAGGGGAATTGTTTGAATCTTCATTTATTCAAGACAAAAAAGGTGAGATCTAATCATCTGGGACTCCTTCCTTCCATTCCAACTTGATTGACAGCACAATCCTAACCAGCTTTCCAGTGCCGGTGTAGCTGTGTCAACAGGGTGCATGCTGCATTTTGCAGTGCAGGGGTGTCTGGTTATTATAACCTGGGAATTCACAAGCATGAACAGAAAAAACCATGCAGAGCAAAAATGCTGTGTCCTACTGATTAAACAAAAGATGAGACCATGCTTAAACTAAATGGTTAACAAGGTAGTAGAAAAAAGGTGTTGTGTCATGTTGACTAGAGTGCAATGTTCAAATCTGATTGGCAAGCAGCAATATAAAGGTAAAGCACCCAGGACCAGTATTTCTGAGGCTTCAATTCTCTGTGCTGTTGCTCTGTATGAAGTTGCTACTGAGAGACCGCTTTGCTTATCCGCTGTATATACTTGTGAGTAATGTAAATAGACTTTGGTGGTGGAAACTACTGTGTTATTCTTTGTTGCGGACAAGGACTGGAAGGCTGCACGCCATAAATTTTCTGCGCACTCTGACAAGGGGGAGTCACGGAGGCCTCTTCAAGGTGAGGGAACATTTGCTCCCTTACCTCGGGGCTGCATTGCGGCTGCACCGGTGCTGGAAAGTTAGTTAGGGTTGTACTGTAAGTTATGCTACACCCTGATTTGAATCTGTTTGGGGCCACTAGAGAAGCCTCTCTCTCAGTATCAGCAATATGGTGACAATTTACAGGATTGTTTAAGAATTACTGAGATAATATATGTGAAATGCTTTCCATATTCTATGCACATATCCCCAGCATCAACAGGTCATGTACTTGTGATTCCTGACCCTGGAGAAACAGCTGGGCTATGCACATGGACCCATCTCAAAAATATTAAAATCCCATGTCTCAGATGTCTGGGAGGGGGTGTTGCATTTGGCCTCCCCATCCTTCCGTCACTTGATTGGCAGGATTCTAGCTACTTTGAAATGGTTCCATGTACTCTCCCTTGGATCAGACCATGCATATAACTGTTGGCAAAACAGAGTGTATTACTATTACAGGTGTGTTTGTGGGTTTAAAAAAAAAATTAAACTGGGACTTTCTCTCATGCACTCAGATTTCCATCTCTGACCCTCTTTTTAGATGTGCTATAGACTAGAGCATTCTTGTAAAAACTGCATCACTTGCACAGGGTGAAGGAGGAGGTTATGCAGAATTACCTCGCTTCCTTCAAAGTTTTCTGTGTCCTTCTCCTTCCCACCCCTTCTCCTCTCCTCCCATGCGCTTTTATGGCTCCTTTATGTCGGCCTCAGGAGCCCTGGTCTTCCAGAGCCTGGTTGCAGCCCACAGCAGGAGGCAGCCCTGACCTCAGAGGCCCTATTGGGAAGGAAGTAGCGGCGCTGCTGTTGCTGGGCTCACTGAGCTGCTTTTTCTTTCCATGAGCCAAATCACCCCATATAAAGACAGGAGCAGAGGGCGCACGCCAGCTACACACCTAAGAGGAGTCCGTCCATGTCAAAGATGAGGTGAGTGACGGGCTGCAGCGATGCTGGGCTTGAGCCAGATGCGGCCATTGCACCGCTGCTCTTCTCTCGAACAGTTGAGCAGCGTTTCGCCACACAAGTAGGGCTCAACGGTGCGGGCGCGCTACGTTTTGCTGGAGGAGAAGGGGACCCACAAATTGCTGAGACCAGAAGGAAAGATCAACTACGGGCCACGCGTGCATTGAGCATGCGCCTAGGCTTTGCTGCAGTTCACAGTCTGAACAGGAACCAGCGGAGAGTTATCTGTTGCTCATGCGCAGTATACTGCCTAATCGTCTTTCTTGGGGGAAGAGAATGGAGCGTCGCCCCCCTCCCCCGGCATGGAGGGGAGATGTTTGGAACTGTGTTGCTGCTGAAGGCGCGTCTGAGAAATCAAAGCGTTAGTATTCAGCTCCTGGCCACGGTAGAGTGGAGGGATCGCTCTCTGCTGTAAATGAATCTCGAGTGATTGAGGAGCTGCTGGAGAATTTTAAATGCCGCACGGGGCCCGGGCAATGGGGGGGGGGGAAATTGCGTCACGACACACAAACGCCTGAACCGAAAGCAACTTCTTCACCACGTAAGCTATAAAGGCGACCAGGAAGACTTAGCAGCCCAATCCTACTAGGCAAGTTTACTCAGAAGTAAGTACTACCGAGTCTAATGGGACTGACTCCCAAGTGAGTGCACTTACGAGTGCACATGTCATTAAGGGGAAACGAGGACTGTTAATGAGCCCCCATTGGGAAAATATTAAATTAAGAATCAAGGGGAAATGAGAAGAGACTCTAATTTAAAGTGTACCTCCTCTTTTTAAAAACCCGTGTCTTGTTTTTGAACGTTAGAACGCTGCAGAACATATTGCACGTTGCTGCGTGCCATGCCTGTATGTGATACTTTGTAGAATCAAACGGCTACGACAGCTCCGCATTATGCAAATTCGGTTTTTTTCATTTGCCCTCTGTATGAATGAAGCAGGTGTCCTCATAGAGCACTCAGTATTTAAATATTTCACGCCACGGGCATAGCTCCAGAAGAATGCGTTAAGCTCTAAAGGCTGATCTACACGACAGTGTCGCGGAGCGTTTTTGTAATCCGGCGGAGCCGCCGGACCTCCGCCCCACTGCCGCGTACTCCAAGTCGAGTGCTCTATTTTTTTGGAGGCGTACGGCAGAGCTTGGAGGTGGCTCGCGGAGCTGCTGCAGCCTACCAATAACAGAGGGGGGGGGAAGAGAGCTACCAATCACAACGGCGCGTTCTTAGGAAGGCGGGACAACATGAGGGGTAACATGCTTGAAGACACTCCCCCCGCTTCCAGCGCGGAGGCGCCAGGCAGAGCCCCTCCGCTGTCGTGTAGATCAGCCTTTATGCAGTAGAGAGAGGAAGAGGGTTTATGATATGCATTGCCTTCCCCAGGTCACCGCTAGCCTTAACAAGCCTGTAGTGTCAGGGATTCAGGATAAAAAAGGGTTCTAAGGCTGTAATCCTTACAAAAGTGTAATCCTTGTAAAAGTGATCCACTGGAGAAGGAAATGGCAACCCACTCCAGTAACCTTGCCCTAATGGCAGAAAGTGAAGAAGAACTAAAGAGCCTCTTGATGAGGGTGAAAGAGGAGAGTGCAAAAGTTGGCTTGAAACTCAACATTAATAAAACTAAGATCATTGCATCTGGTCCCATCAATTCCTGGCAAATAGAAGGGGCAGAAATGGAAACAGTAACAGATTTTACTTTTGGGGTTCCAAGAACACTGCAGACAGAGACAGCAGCCATGAAATTAAAAGACGCTTACTCCTTGGAAGGAAAACTATGGCAAACTTAGATAGCATAATAAAAAGCAAAGATATCACCATGCCAACAAAAGTTCGCTTAGTCAGGGCGATGGTGTTCCCAGTAGCAATGTATGGTTGCGAGAGTTGGACCATAAGGAAGTCTGAGCGCCGAAGAATAGATGCTTTCGAACTGTGGTGCTGGAGAAGACTCCTGAGAGTCCCTTGGACTGCTAGGAGATCAAATCAGTCAATCCTAAATGAAATCAACCCTGACTGTTCCCTGGAAGGACAGATACTAAGGCTGAAACTCAAATATTTTGGCCACCTAATGCGAAGAGAGGACTCTCTGGAGAAGACTCTGATGCTGGGAAAGATTGAAGGCAAAAGGAGAAGGGGAAGGCAAAGGATGAGATGGTTAGACAGCATCACCAATGTGACGAACATGAAAATGAGCGAACTCAGGAAGATAGTGGAGGACAGGAAGGCCTGGCGGGATATGGTTCATGGGATCACGAAGGGTCGGACACGACTGAACAACAAAAAGGCTGTAATCCTCAACACACTTACAAGGGAATAAGTCCCATTGAACTCGGTGAGACTTGCTTCTGAGTAACTGTGCATAGGACTGCAGTTAAAAAGCAGATAACTACTTTCCTTGCAGTTTCCTTATTTGTCACACTGTCTCAATTCTTCTTGCAGCAAGCCTGTGAGGTGTTTAGGCTGTAAGATAATAAAGTGAAGTAGTTGCAAGCCATACAGCAAGTTTTGACTGAGCGACAACCTGGATTTAACTAGTAAAGAGGTACGCTTAATGGGTTTTCCAGCCATGTATTTATTTTGAGGAAATACAGATAGAAAATTTCCTGAGGCTTGCCAGTGGAAAATCCTTTGATATCCGTGATCGCTTTAAAGAGACAAGCAGCTGAACTGCGTTCTCCTGGACTATCTGATGCTGGCAGGCAATATTACTGACACTTGCTGACGTTTCGTTACACACTTGTAACTTTATCAAAGCAAACACACGAACCAATGCGGCTTCAAGCCGGTAGATGTTACTGTCTGTTGAGGAGCATCGTTATTTTTTGTAGTTGAGAAGCACTAACTGCTGATTCAAAACGGAAGCTTGTTGCCTAGTTACACTGCATGACCTCTTAAAGGGATACCGTTATGGAGTACCATGTAGCAGTGTGAGTGAGGTGCAGAACGGACTGATCAATTAGAGGCAGAGGCAGGTTGTTGCACACTGGCCAGCTGCAGCTTTTCCCCCCTTGTGTGTTGTCCAAACGACCTTTGAAGAAGCGGAAACCACACCTTGTTCACGAATGACAGTTCCTGCTGCCGGTTAAGGAGGTCCAATGATCAATGTCCAATGAACCGGCAGCAGGAACTGTCATTCGTGAACAAGGTGTGGTTTCCGCTTCTTCAAAGGTCGTTTGGACAACACACAAGGGGGGAAAAGCTGCAGCTGGCCAGTGTGCAACAACCTGCCTCTGCCTCTAATTGATCAGCCCGTTCTGCACCTCACTCACACTGCTACATGATACTCCATAACGGTATCCCTTTAAGAGGTCATGCAGCGTAACTAGGCAACAAGCTTCCATTTTGAATCAGCAGTTAGTGCTTCTCAACTACAAAAAATAACGATGCTCCTCAACAGACAGTAATATCTACCGGCTTGAAGCCGCATTGGTTCGTGTGTTTGCTTTGATAAAGTTACAAGTGTGTAACGAAACGTCAGCAAGTGTCAGTAATATTGCCTGCCAGCATCAGATAGTCCAGGAGAACGCAGTTCAGCTGCTTGTCTCTTTAAAGCGATCACGGACATCAAAGGATTTTCCACTGGCAAGCCTCAGGAAATTTTCTATCTGTATTTCCTCAAAATAAATACATGGCTGGAAAACCCATTAAGCGTACCTCTTTACTAGTTACAAATAGCCATGAAAATCTTCATACAACCTGGATTTACTTCCTCAACTCAGCCTTTAATTGTTCCACCCTGTCAACTCCCTTGTATTTAGTTTCCATTAGCATTCCTTTGTGTCACTTCAAACAATGAATATTTCATGTATTACAATGCCTTTGTATGCCCACAGACCTTATCACCATTTCTTTTTCTTTATACTAATCAACCCATAAGCTTTTCTCAAACACCAGATAGGGATAGTTTAAAATGGTACCTTTTTTTAAAGATGAACAATTTTACTGTGGCATTAGCTTTTCTCACCTACAGCCTATTGATCTGATAGAGCATCAGCTCCCTGAAAGCTTACTACCCAATATCAGTGTGGTGTTCATAGCAGTATCAGGCTAGGTCTGTGGACAGACCTAGGTTGTAATTCTATACACACACTTTCTTAGGACCAAGCCCCATTGAACACAATGGGACTTCTGAGTAGACATGCATAGGATTGTGCTGCTAGAGAACTAACAGCGCAATCCTATGTGTGTCTACTCAGAAGTAAGTCCCATTATATTCAATGGGGTCTACTCCCAGGAAAGTATGCATAGAATTGCAGCCTTACAGCCCAATTCTGAGTAAAAATCTACCTGTGGAGTGCATGCTCCGCAGGCGGAGGGTGTCATAAGTGTGCTGTAAAGCATGTTTATGGCACCCGGAGAGTAAGGCCCGCCGTCACGCACCCCGGCAGGCCTCTCTTCGCCACGGACCGGGCATGCTCCCACCGGAGCACAGTAAGAGTTGCTCCCATGAGAGCAGAGGTGAGAAGAGAGCAGTCCGGGCAGTGGGGGAGGTTGGCTGTTGGCCAAACTGGTCCGGGAGGGGGCGGGGAGGGCGGCTGCGATATCCCCGCCCCATTCCCAGGCTCAAGAGCTGGCGGACAACCAAGGAGGCCCATAGGCCCCAGGCAGCTCTACACCGGGGAAAGGGGACAAAGTCCCCTTCCCCCAAAGAGAGCCCGGGCAGCGCCGGAGCGGCCCGGGAAGCGCATAGGATCCTGCAGCTGGCCCTGTGGGCCGGTCGTGGATCTTTACGCAGGATTGCGCTGTCAGTCTGAGTTCAAGTTTCTACTTGACCATAAAGCTCACTGTTAGTAGTGCAACCCTTTGCACACTTTCTTGGGAATAAGCCCTACTGAACACAGTGAGGCTTAGTTCCACGTAATCATGCGTAGGATTGTGCTGTAGTATAGATGACCTTTGGCCACTTATCAGCTCTCAGCCTAAATGACATCAAAGACTATTGTGAGGATAAAATGGGAAATGGCACAAGTGAGCCACCCTGAGCTTCTTCAAAGAAGAGTGAAATGGGCCAATAATGTTATGGAAAGGAAAAAGGAAATCAGTACACAGAAAATTGTGAGAAACACAAACAGTCCTTTTAGAAGTAATCTGCGTCATACAATACACCTTAAACAATTATATGGAAAGAGGTTCTCTGTAGTAGTTATTGTTATGTCTGTTTAGTATTTATTTTATTTATTTCTGTATATACTGCCTTTCTTATCCTGAGATTGTTCTTCAGATATTATTCAATATAGTGAAATAAATAAGGATTGGATATAATAGGCTGAATTAAGGAGAGAGAGAGAGAGAGATGTGAACTACTTATGCATTATAGCAGGGGTGGCCAACCTTTCAACATGAATGCTCCTGGCCCTTTAACGGTTGTCTAGGTGAGGGCATTTCAGCAGGTGCAGCTGCTTTAGCAGCACCATCAGCAATTGCAGCTGCCAAGATTCTGTCTTCTACACAACTCTTAAGAACGCAGAGGCCCTAATGGTGGAAGGTTGGCCACCCCTGCCTTATCGATACTGGCTGTGATTCATAGAACCATGACAGTGTTTTGTCCCATTGTTGGCTAGAAAACAAGGAACCATGAGTGCCAACCATTCCTGGTGATGACAAATATCTAACAGCCTGATCCTGCCTAAGATGCAGCGGCCGGCCTAAAGGGCTGGCCGCTGAATCTTAGTCGGGATGTGCTGTTCATCCCTTTTCCCCCGGTGTAAGCACCAGAGGCCCCAATGAGCCCCCTTGGGTGCATCCCAGCTCCTTAGCTGGCACACATCTGGGGAAGCCATGTGAGGCCAATCCGGCCTGGGAAGGGGTGTTGGATATCTGCGCAATCCAGTACCAATATCCCCACCCCCTCCCAGGCCGGGCTGACCAATGGCCTCCTCCCTCACCACCCCTGCCCGTCCTCACCACGCCCCTGCGCCAACCAGCGCGACCCTTACCTGGGTCAGCCAGTGCAGGTCTAGATAGGTGGTGGAGTAAGCGATGCTGGCATCAGTGCCGCCACCACTTATTCCAGAGGAGCCACAAAAGTGCCTTACTGCACTTTTGCGACTCCTTAGGCCGAAGGAGCACGCACTTCGCCAGCCTTTATATAGACAGGATTGTGCCGAAATGGTGCTTTCTCTTTGGATTAATTATATACACATATAGCTGTATTCTTGCTAGCTTCCTTCAAAGAGAAATGTTCCATCATTGTTTGGAAAGACAATTACATGAATAATTCAGCACGGACACACAAAATATCATCAAGCTTAAATTAGTTGCTTCCAGCAATGGAGATCGATAGACTTCGAGGATTAAGAGTTCAGTTTCTTTCAGAGACCATAGTAAAATGAACTGTGGTTTTTCTTAGGTGGAGGAATCTAGTTGTCCAAGAAATTAGTTCCCAGGCCTGGAAATTACCTGTAGAGCAGATAAATCTTCATTCCCAGTCCAGGTTGATGTGTCAAATGCATACTGAATATGTCATTTTGCTTTCATAGACATGCTTTGTACAAGTAGATAATGTGATACAAATACAGCAAACTTTTCTTTAGGATATAATGAGGCATGACCTGTTTGAATAACAGTTGTGGGAACAACTCAAGAAGGAGAGAAGTAGAATATCACCTAATGAGCTATGGCTAATGAGGCATACCTCTTAACCTGTTGTGTGTTCAGTGAGATAGATGGACAGGAGCTACAGAAATATAATTCTGTAGTTAGTCTGTGCTGACAGATCACATCTGGATATTCTTTTATATTTTTCTTTATATTTGCAATAATTTATTTCTCTGCATGCAACAATTTAGAAATAGCATATTTTAAAATATTTCATTCAACGAAGCTTGAATTTCATCACCTTGTGGCATCTACTAAAATAGCCAACTTTATTTCAGAACTTAATCTTACTTCTACCCCAAATGGACTCAAAGTTGCTTACAAAGAAAAAAGTTTAAAAAAATATGCCCACAACTATTGAATAAAAATAACCATGTCAAAGAATCAAATTAGAACTTAAATAAAAAAGAACAAGAATAAAATCAAGTAATTGAGTCTTCCCAATTACTTCCAAAGATGTCAAAATACTAAACTTGGTCGATGTTTTGGGAAAGGACGTTCCACAATTGTGGTTTCCTTATCACAGGTAAAGTACAGCTCCACAATGGACTGATCTACCTGACAGTTGATGAAATGTGGAGGAAGGTTTTCCTTGACAATATTAAGCTAGAGAGGGACATGAGCTCATATGGAAGAGACCTTTTGTAAAGTACACTAGATGAAGCTGTTTAAGGCTTTAAAGCAGGGGCGGGGAACCTTTTCCCTGGCGAGGGCCGTTTTAAATATTAGAAATTTGCTTGAGGGCCGGGCGTAAGGCCGGGCGTCATTTTTATTAATTTTTGCCCCCGCCCCCATCGGCCTCCGGAGGCTCCGCGCTCACCGTCCGAAGCCGCCGCCGGGTCCGCGCGTCACCTCCGGCGTACCATGCCGATGAGGGAAAGAGCTTGCCCTCATCGGTGTGGTACGCATGTGCGAAATGGCCAACGGCCTGGTGAGAAGGGGTCGAGGAGGTGGCCGAGGAGGACATGCAAAGGCCCTCTCCCGGCCTCCGGAGGTGATGCGCGGACCCGGCGGAGCCTCCAGGGGCCGGTTGGGCGGCCTCCCGGCAACCTCTCCGGGGGCTGGACCGGATGGCCTCGGGGGCCTGATCCGGCCCTGGGGCCGGAGGTTCCCCACCGCTGCTTTAAAGGCAAAGCAAACCTCTTGAATTGTGCCTAAGAAGTTAGAAACTCATTATCTGCCAATGAAGCCTCTTCAATTCTGCCAGTGAAGCCTCTTCAGTACTAGAGTGCTATGCATTTTGTACCAGATACACAGACCGATCCTGCCTATATTTAGGCCGACGGAGCAAGTGCTCTCTGGGCCCGAGTCGCAAACATGCCATAAAGCACGTTTGCGACATCTTGCAAGTAAGCAGCGCCAGCACGGAGGCCGGCGCTGCTCACTCAGTCGTCGCCCCAGACCTGTGCCAGCCAACGCAGGTTGGCACAGGGGCGGGGGTGGCGAGGCAGGGGGCCATTGGCCGGTTCTGCCTGAGAGGGGGCAGGGATATTGGCGCTGGGTTGTGCCGATATCCTGAGCCCCGTCGCAGCCTGGGGTGACCTTACATGGCCTCCCCAGACACATACCAGCTCCAGGGCTGGCATGCATCCGAGGAGACCCATTGGGGCCTGTGCCGCTTACACTGGAGGAAGGGGATAAATGAGATCTAGACATCTGGTTTCTAAAGCAAGGAAGAAACAACAAACTGTATTCACACATTATGAAATACAGTGGTTTGCCCTAACCTGGACAATGAGCTTTTGGGAGTGAGTTTGTGGTCTGTAAATTTGGTCAACACAGGGGCAGGTTGGCAATCACGTTATGGTAACTGTGTCTGGATAGGTTCACACAACTACAATTTCCACATAGTGACTGCAAGTGTCATGTGACAACTTTTTTGTTTGAAATTTCTCTCTTGTGTTGGATCCCATGGTGACTGATGACCGTTTTCTGTACCCACAGAAAACAGTCATAGGAAAAGTTTGCCTGTGATGAACTTATGATAAAGTGAACTAACCATGTTCAGAACAAGCCTTGCCCATAGTTTGCTACTTTTTTCCAGAGCAACGTTTGCCCATAGTTTGCGACTTTTACACAGTAAGCTCTTCTGATAGTGACTTGTAAAATAATTGCAGTCAGCCTGTATAGCATTTTTCTCAGAACTTGGCAAATGTATGTTCTGGCTTATCCAGCCCGAACTCAACTGTAAAGTGTTTTGAAACCACTGTGGTTTTCAAGCAGATAATAAACTGAACCACTGGCACTTTCAGAACTTAAATTGTCCAGGCTTCTTTTTTCATGACTAGCTTGGCAATTCCAACATAAAAGCAAAATATATGTCTAAACGAGTTTAGGATGGAAGAAATTGCTACAGCCTGTGAGATGCTATCCAAACAATTCTCAGGTCTTCAGCCTCAGAGCTTCCAGCTCCAGCCTTTTTTGGACAGAGCCATATGAACGAACCCTGCACCATGTGTTTTTTTTTTTTTTAAATCTCAAACAACTACTGCCTGTTGGCGAATAGAAAAGAGGCATTTTCAGCGCTCTCATCAGCCACAGTGCTCCAGTATATACTGCACTATTCTTCTATCCTACCACAGCTAATAGCTAGAAAAGAAGTAAAAGCCTGGGAAGGACTGAAGAAAAATTTGCCCCTGACCCAAGAATGCAGTGCTACTAAGGGGAGGAATACAGTCCCATGTTCTCACATTCTTTCCTAGCCACCACTCGCCTTATCAGATAGTGATTTGGGGTCTGTGGGCCGTGGCTCTTGTGTTGGTCACCCACACTGGAGTGTCACAATGTGACACAAACATTGGTGAAGAAACGTGGGTGAGGAAACCCATCAGGGTTTCTCTTGAGAGGATTCAGCCCCGTGATTTGGCTATCATTTGCCTACCAATAAGGACTAGTTTTAAAGCATCACCGCCGAGCCACAGCCATGACCCACCATTACCCTTTTGAGGCTGAGCTGCCCTCTGCATTGAGGAGGAGGAGGAGGCCCCTATGGTCACAGGGTCTTGCATATCTCCGGTCCGGATATGAAAGAGTGTGCCTTGAGGAGACTTGCACAGATCAAGTGGTAGTTTTATGTCTTTGGAGAAGGACCTAGAGCTCCTTAAGGAAAGCAAAATATCTGTAGCTAGAGGTTTCCGGCTTTCTCGAGCATCCACTTTCTGTATAATTTCCAGTTCCATAAATTCCCATTGCAACTTACAGTGTATATTCTGATGCCGCTAATTCTTGTGGCTAACCACCATGGTGATTAAAAAATATTAATTAAATATAATGCCTTGTTAAAGCTGATCACATTTAACCAAGCACTAAATATAAAATAATTTGTTGAGGCACCAAATATGATTAATGAATTTGTCATCAATATAATGAGGCGGTTATCTAAAAAACACACAAAGCTGTTACAGAATGATTTGTTGTATAATTTCTTAAATGTTAGACATGCCATTTAAACTAGTAGCAAGTTAATGTTGTGCTGACAACTAATGGTGCAATCCTCCCTAACTTTAGAGCAGCAGAGCATGCGCTCCGCCACTCTAAAGCGTCGCAAACGTGCCATAAAGCACATTTGCGACAACTTGGGTGTAAGCGGAGCCAGCACAGAGACCGGCACCGCTCACACTCCCGGAAGCCCAGACATGCGCCAAACGACCCAGGTAAGGCCTAGGCCGCTTGGCACAGGGGCAGGGACAGGTGGGACGGGCCAGTGAGGGAGGGGGCCCATTGGCCGACCTGGGCTGAGAGGGGGCGGGGATATAGGCGGCGAGCTCCGCCAATATCCTAAGCCCCTTCCCAGCCTGGGTCAGCCTTACACAGCCTCCCCAAATGTACGGATCCTGTCTGGACCTGGCGTACATCCGAGGAGGTCCATAGGCCCTGGGCTCGCTTACATCTGGGAAGAGGACAAACGTCCCCTTCTCCCGAGGTGCGACTTCGCAGCCCCTGGACAATCCTTAATGGGCTTAGGATACAGTGGCTGACCTTTTAGACCGGTCGCGTATCTTTACACAGGATTGGGCTGTAGGTTTGATAGCTTCCCCCCCACTGTCTAATGTAATAGTTTTGGTATCTACATGGAGTCCCTGTAGATTTTCACAATGGCGAGAGGTGAAAAGCGGTGTGCCCCAAGGATCGGTCTTGGGACCGGTGCTTTTCAACTTATTCATAAATGACCTGGAGTTGGGGATAGGCAGTGAGGTGGCCAAGTTTGCAGATGACACTAAACTTTTCCGGGTGGTGAAGACCAGCAGGGATTGTGAAGAGCTCCAGAAGGATCTCTCCAAACTGGGAGAACGGGCAGCAAAATGGCAGATGCACTTCAATGTAAGTAAGTGCAAAGTGATGCACATTGGGGCAAGAAACCAAAATTTCACATATACGCTAATGGGTTCTGAGTTGTCTGTGACGGATGAAGAGAGAGATCGTGGGGTGCTGGTGGACAGGTCGATGAAAGTGTCGACCCAGTGTGCGGCGGCTGTGAAGAAGGCCAATTCCATGCTTGGGATCATTAAAAAAGGGATTGAGACTAAAACGGCCAATATCATTATGCCTTTGTACAAATCGATGGTAAGGCCGCATCTGGAGTATTGTGTCCAGTTCTGGTCACCACACCTCAAAAAGGATATAGTTGAATTGGAAAAGGTGCAGAAAAGAGCGACCAGAATGATTCGTGGGCTGGAGCACCTCCCTTATGAGGAAAGGCTACAGCGTTTGGGGCTTTTCAGTCTAGAAAAAAGGCGCCTGAGGGGGGACATGATTGAGACGTATAAAATTATGCATGGGATGGAGAGAGTGGATAGAGGGAAATTCTTCTCCCTCTCGCATAACACCAGAACCAGGGGACATGCACTAAAATTGAGTGGAGGGAGAGTTAGAACAGACAAAAGAAAATATGTAACGAAGCAGGCATTATGGGTTTTCTAGCCATGTTTATTATTTGAGAAATAAAAAACTCAAATAATAAGCCATGGTGAATACACACAGGGGATGGAAAGGAGGCAGGGGTGGGCAGAACAGGGCAGCGACAGAAGGGTGGATCAGGGGTGGTGTCAGCAGCAGTGGCGCACTCCAAATCCTAACCTTCCCAGCCTTGATTCACCTTCCCACCTCCACACATTTTGCACCAGTGATATCACTAGTGCAGGTCTAAGTACATCCGACAGACTGGTAGTGGCTTACCCTGGAGCAAGGGAATAAATATTCCCTTGCCCCAAGAGGCCTCCGGAGGCTGAAATTCCCTGCGAGATACAGAGGATGCCATGTTGGCACTGCTGCATCACCACGCGGGGAATTATGGTGAATTGGGGTGTCAGATGGTTCTTTCAGGAATCTTGCTTGCAGGCGATTGTTTGCTTTTAGAGAACAGATTAATTGGTAATCAGTGGCAAAGAGGCCTCCTCGATAGGTACAAACAGACTTTTATAGTACTTTCTATATCTTGCATTGGCCTTGAAACCAAACTACAGCCTCCATTCCTGGCTAAAGCTGCCTCACCATATTCTCCACAATCCTCTTCTTCCTCAGTATTCATCCTCTGCTGCATGTTTTATGGCAGTGGTGGCAACCCATGGCATGCCATGTGCCACATTTTATGTAGATAATCTTGAGCGTGCCACTTAAATAAACAAACAAATAAATTTAAGGTAATGAAAATATTTAAAGCACAGTGACAGTGCAAGAAGAATAAGGCACAGTGGGGTGCAGAGACCCCTCTAGTGTCACAGGCTTGGAAAGGTGCGCTGGGGTCAAGAAAGAGAGAGGGACTTCAGCGCTTGGCTCGAGCAGGAACGGCAGTGCGTGCCTCTTCAAAAGGCTCGGCGTGCCACTAAGTGGCACCTATGCCATGGGTTGGCCACCTATGTTCTAAGGTCTTGGAAAGAAAGAAGTATCTGAGCTCTTTTAGTTGGCCCATAATAAGGGCTACCTGTGCAAAAAACATGCATTTGTTGAAGCTCCCGTGACTAGAGTTATCAGTGTCCATTTCTTTTTAAGGAGGTGATATAAGTAAACTAGGTTAGTTTTGTTCAGAGGAAATCATCCTGGAAATGAGGAAGTAAATGTTAACTATTTCTTTTAAAAAAACAGATGATTACAAAACAGGTGTTTATGAAAGCTTCTTTACATTACAGATGATAGACAGTGTAAAAAGTCAAAAACTGGTCAAAAATAATCTGCACCAGCATTCACCCTGCATATTGCATAATAAACAATGGGCAATATTGTATCCTATTGCCTTTTTATATTAACAATACAATTAATAAACAATACAACTGTCTCCTGTTGCCTTTTCTGAGTCCATGGGATCCATTTCTGTAATGGGATCCATTTCTGTAATATGTAGGGTTGCCTACTCCAGGATCGGCCAGGAAGTGACATCATTTTCCAGGTGACTACTGCAAGCAATCTTGGATTTTAACAGGTTCCAGGAAATTCCAACATTACTTCACGTTGGGAAAACAAAACACCAGGAATGACTTTAGTCAGAGTTGGCAATTCTACTAAGGGGACAACTAAGGTTTGGTTTGTACTGAGATCTTATCCATGACTGTCAGCCCAATCCTACCCAGATATTTTTAATTTATTGAATTTAAGATGATGAGCTTTCTCTGACCTGAAATTAACACTCAGTCATACTTCATCTTGCCCAATTACCCAGTTGTAAAAAGGTTGAAGTGACTCAAATATCCTTGTTATAAGTGGCACTTGGTGGTCTTTGATAGAAAGACTTGCAGCTTCAAAAGGCCATGATGATGAGTGTAAGTTTTCAGAGAACATTGTGCTTGGTTCCACAGGGACAAATCTCTTTTCTGAAATGCAGAGAAGGCTAGGCTTTCCTGCTAATATAGGCCATGCTGTTCATGAGACATTGCAAGAAACCAAAGTTTGGCTCCAGGTTCCAGCCGTTTATCTGAGGTTTATGGTTCTCACATTTTATCAGATTTTAACAGGAGACAGATTTTTTGCTTTTCTACTTGGCAGCTAGCTGCAATTTGACAGCTATCAACAGCAAAATCCATTCCTTTGTACATTTTGGTATAGCTTTTAGTACCCTAACAAGACTGCTGTAGGCTCCAATGCAGTGACTTAGCCAATTTTTGATTTGATGCATTGGAGTATGTGTGCCCAGTACCTTTATCTTCAAGCATGACCACCAGAGGTGATAGTAGCTCCACTTTTTCTCCTGAAGCATTCAGAATGCTGTTTATTAATGTGGAAGCCATGCTGTTTTACCACTCTCCAGAAATTTAAAACTTATCCGTTGGCTCAGCTAAACTTATTAATGAGATAATGGCAGAAGCAATGTATTTTCACTCCTGAGTCTTCCAAAGAAATATGTAAATCTTAATACCATAAAGATATTTTCCATGTCTTGTTAGTGTGTGTGTGTGTGTGTGTGTGTGTGTGTGTGTGTGTGTTGTTTTTAAGATGCTTTATTAGGACTTATTTCTTTTGGACTCTGTAATACCTATTTGGATTTTCTTCTATAGTCTGATTCTTTACTTGTGGAATTTATTATCTTAAAGACTGTAATACTTTAATTCTTGGGTTTCTTTTCCTAATCCTATTATATTTAATTTTTATTTGGTTAATACTTTGCCTGACTAAACATATTCAAATATTCTTCATGTGTGAGAGAATAAAAAATCAATTAGTTTATTTTTCTCAAACTTCCTGTATCTTTGGTATATAGGGCTATTTTAATACATCAAAAGCAGGAATGGCCAACCTTTCAGCATTAATGTTCCTGGCCCTTTAATGGTTGTATAGGTGAGGGCTGACATCCCTGCCCCCTTCCAGGCTGGCTTGGGCAACCACCGCCCTCCCTCGTCACCTGGCCTGCCCCGCCCCTGCTTCCACCGGCAGGAGCCTTACCTTCCTCCGGTGGCCACAGGGTTCTGCAGCGGAGAGAGGCCTGCCGGCATGGGCGCCTGCGGGCCTTACTCTCCAGGTGCTGTAAACTCACTTTATGGCGCACTCCACAGGTGGATCTTTATGCAGGATTGCTCCCTTAGTTAAAGATAGGAACAATGTTTCACCGTGATTTATTCCTTGAATACTTTGCATAATGTAAAAGAGTCCTAAATATGCTTGACTCTTAAGTAGCAATAGTGTCTGTGCAAATATAGGCTCCATATTGACTACTGAAACTTAAGTTTGCTGTATCAGGATATTAACAAGTCTTCTAATTAATTAAAACATATTAGATATCTTTTTTGGCAGAAGAAATGAACCATTTGCTTGTTGGAGACAGAGAGCTTGCTCTTGTTATGTTTCTCCACCCAGGTGTAATTTGCAGAGCTAATTAACCTACTTAGATTAATATTAGCTGTGTAGGCTACTTTGGAACAAACACGCCATAAGAAAATAACAGCAATGACTTTTATCTCTGGGAAAAACAGGTTTTATTTGGATTGAAGCTGAATTAATAGTGTACCAGTCGTCATCATCATGATTATAATTTCCTAGAATTCTACAGACAAACATACCTTTATTTTAACTACAGTCCTGTGTGAACTGGACAAGCAACTTATAACATGACTTGGGCCAGTCACTATCTCTCAACCTCACCTACCTCACAGGGTTGTTGTGAGGACAAAAGGGGGGAAAACTATGTTCACCACCCTGAGCTCCTTGGAGGAAAGGGGATATAAAAATGTGAAAAATAAAATAAACTTATTATAACATTACAAAAGGGTGCATGGAGTATGATTCCCCTCCAAGTTCTAATATCTCAAGCCACTCTCTCTGTATGGTTTATGGGCAGATAACTTATTTTATAACAAAACTCGTGGTTGCCTCTTCTGTTACCAAGATGCTGTTACATGAATCAGCCAGAAAGGTGTTTCACTGTACTAGCGCCAAAATGATTCATTCGATGTAGAGATCACCACGTAGCTGCTTCACGAAAAGGGTCATGAAAGTTTACTTGGATTCATAATGCATTCATTGTCATTACTCTTCTGTTCATTGGAATAATTTATAATTACCTGGCAGAGGTAATTAGAGTGACGGCTGGAGAAGAAGATCCTTGCAAAATCTGCTCTTTCCAAGGGTACAGGCTACAGGGACAAGCCTCAGAGACTGAATTTGATCTGTGCTCCACGTCCTTCTAAAACTAAGTGAACTGAAAGACTAAATATGAAGACAGCCTTCTCAAGGTATGGCTGATTCTCCTGGTATGGCTGATTCTCCTGGGAGAGGCTGATTTCCCACTCTTTGAGCCTGTCAGTATGATAAAACCTTTTTGACTGTCAGCACAATCCTGTGTAACTTTGTACCGGTGTAACACCAGCATCTACTGTTACACCAGTGCAAAGTTACACAGGATTGCTGAGAGAGAGAGAGAGAGAGAATATAAGTGTGTATGTATATGCAGGGCCACTCAGAGGAATTTTATCAGCGGGTACAAAGTTTCTTTTGGGTTCCTTCCCTTCATGTGAATTTGGTTCCTGGGGCCCCTTTTGGTTCCTGGGGCCCCTTTTTGATCCATTTTTTTTACATTGGTCCCATATACAATCATACCCCCTTAACCCCCCTCTTGGAGGCTCTCTCTGTGTGTGTGTGTGTGTGTGTGTGTGTGTGTGTGTGTGTGTGTGTGTGTGTGTGTGTGTGAGAGAGAGAGAGAAAGATTTTTCTAAGGGGAAGCATGTCCCCTTGGGTGTGATAAAGCAGGCTGTGATGCTGGAGAACCCAGTTTACAGTGGGATCCTGTAAGTGTGCCCTCAACAGGAAGCAGATTGTTAAATCAATGGAAGAGTGACGTTGAAATGAAATGTCTCACAAATTAAAAATTTAACAAAACAGTAGAATTTCAATTTGAGTTTTTAGAATGTTTTAATGTTCTTATGATAAGTAGTTATTTTAAAAAAATAAAGGGGAGAGGAGGGAATATATTAGCATTTTGCTTTGGTAATTAGATTTTGAGGGATCCTTTGAAAAGTGTAAAACTTGACTTTGTTGCTTGGTCATAATCTAGCATGGGTTTAGGTGTCCTTATGCTTCTCAAACAATGGGACAAAATCAAGATGTCTGAGAGACAGCATCTTAAAACCATCAGGTACCAAAGCTCAAGACGTTTGAAAATCTATAATTTGGATTATGAAAAGATCTATGAACATCTATGTTTTAAAATGCAATATCTTTTTATCATCCCAATTATAGATTTTCAAACATCCTGAGCTTTGGTACTTGATGGTTTTAAGATGCTGTCTCTCAAATGCCTTAATCTTGCTCCATTGTTTGAGAACCACAATCATAAGGACAGTTTGGACTTCCCTCGCCCGGCCGGACCGCCCACGCCGCCGGTGACGGAGCACTTACCTTCCACTGCAGTCCGCGTCCTGGTCCGGCGCCCTTACTCCTGAGGCGTCGCGAACGTGCTTTACGGAACATTTGTGACATCATCCAACAATGGAACACTTGTTCCGTCGCCGGGGTTTCTTCCAGGATTGTGCCCTGAAATTAACTTGTGTTAGATTTTGTTGTGGTGGTGGTTGTTAAGGAGTATTGTTTCTTTCCTTAATTTTGAAAATAAGGAAAAGCTTTACTTGGGTTGAGTACAATGTTGTCCTCTCTATTGCAGAAGCTAGGAGATTAATTTAGCGGCTTGTTTCAGAGCAAACAATATGTATCCAAAGGAGAACTGCACTGCAGCAAAAAAAAAAAAAAATCCACTGAGCTAGCTTCTTGGTTCCTGTCCCTGAATTCTGAAGGATTGAATATTTATTTCCAGCATCTCGATGCTCATCTGGTCACATACCCGGCCCAAGCCGAGCCTGTGCCTAAAATGAAGCTAAATGCCACCTCCCACCTTTTCCGGGGGTAGGTAATTTTGGTTTTGGTGCGTTGCAGTGCATACCCCCATGTCACAGCTCCCATTCCATTCATGGGAAGGAAAGGAGCTGGAGTAGGAAAGAAGGAGAAAATGGCCCTTTTCTTATAGCAGAAATGGTTCAGTGGCTACCTCTTCTTCCAAGTACCGGTGGGCCCCCATATCCACTGATTCGCTATCCACGGTTTCAGTTATCCATGGATCGTGGGGACACACACACACCCCGGCTTTTACTTTTTTCCCAGTAAGCTTCGTTTCTTCCTTAAACAAACGGGAGAAGCAGCCTCTGGCTGTTTATTACAGGCAAGTAGAATGAGACACTAAGTCCTAGAGAGGCTCTGCAAGGTTAACAGAAACCTTGCAGAGCCTCTCTAGGACTTAGTCTCGTTCTACTTGCCTGCAATGGAGGCTGCTTCTCTGTTTGTTTTAAGGAAGAAACAAAGCTTGCTGAAAGAAAAATAAGAGCTGGGGGGGGCAAGCCCGCAGGGGAGGCAGGGTGGGGGGCCTCAGGAAACCATGGAGGGGGTGTTCGCTCTTATCCACGGTTTCAAGTATCCACGGAGGGGCCTGGAACATATCCCCAGCGGATATGGAGGCCCACCTGTACTCCATTCGTGATATTTCGCAGTGCTGCTGAAGGAAGAAGAATTAAACCGCATCTGTATCTTCAAACATGCTCTAACCTGCAAAAAGAAGATTTGGCAGCAGCCGGGTGGAACAGCCAAGCAGGCAGCTGCCAGGGGCGGTGGTAGACAGGCACGGTGCAGGCCGCTCTGCCAATTTGCTCTGCAGAGACCAATGGGGACACAGGGGTCACTTCGCAGATGGAGGCAATGCAGGAACAGGCGCCTCTTATGCAGACGGACCTTGGGCAGAACGGACGCCGGTGATGGGCGGAAACGGACGCCGTTGACGGGCAGACCGAGGGCGGAAACGGACGCCGTTGACGGGCAGACCGAGGGCGGGTGAGAGCCCTGGTTGCCGAAAGGGCTCTTCACGGACGTGGCGGACGTGCGCCATGTCGCCTGTCAGTGTTTGCCTGCCTGAGAGGCCCCCCAACTCCCCACTCCCCTCTGAGCCCTGAGGGTCTGGCAGCCCAATCCGCTACTTGAATCAATCGATTCAGCTGACCTCATGGGTTCAGCATTTGGAGCCACAGTATTTTTAGCCCAAGGGATGGCCAGAGACAAACTAGATGTAGCGTCGAGATCCATGAGCATGACCATTTCTCTCTCTCTCTCTCTCTCTCAACTGTTTGCTGAGGAATTCAGATTGGGGCTGCCACACTTGGGGAGGAGGTTATGCCATTCTCCTGACAGAAATCACAAAGTTTTTGTTTGCCACGTGTTACCACACAGGTTTCTGTAGGTTTCCTCCCATGGGGCAATTGCAGGTGTGTGTGTGTGTGAGTGAGAGAGAGAGAGAGAGAGAGAGCGTGAGCAGATTTTAATCTGGAAAATGGCACTAAAACAAAGGCTTTTTCCTTTGGGCCGGTTGCCAGAAAAGCAAGTGGCAAGACTAGTTTTATTTTTGTCCCTCAGCCATTTTTGTAAATCTCAAACGTACTTTTAGTTAACATGCCTTTGTCCTGGTGTTCTCTCCCAGTTCCACCAGGGCCCGACTTACTCTTCACCCTGTGTCCTGATTCAGAGAGCTCCCACACAGATATAAGAATGAGTTGGCAGTCCTAATAGATAGTTGCAGTGGCATAACTAGCACCACTAGAACGCGGGGCGGACTACTCCCACCACCCTTGCCCTTGGCTGCTCAAAGCCATGAGTAGTCCCTGGTCTCTGACTCGAGGTCGCCTGAGGGAGGCCAGGTCTACTCGGCATTTGAAGGGATAGGCACGCTGGCACCCCCTTAAAGCGTACACCCGGGGCGGGCCCGCCACCCCGCCCTTGGTTCGCTACTGGATAGCTGTAATTTTGCAAATTCAATGATAGAGAAAAAGTTTTGAAAACACAGCCCTGCAATTCTGGAGGAAAGAAAAGTGTATGGGCAAGAAACACATAAAGGTTCAGTGCAGGACAATACGGAGCAAATATGAAATTAAATATAAATCCACAAGAATTCTGCTCTCAAATCGCAAACTACCTTTATGCTTTGTTTGGAGCAGCGTGCTTGCTTTCACATACTGACAGCACAATCCTATCCAACTTACACCACCGGTGTAACCGGCGGGGGAGGGCAGGGCAGGTTGCTTTGGAGGGGAGGGGAGATTTAAATCCCCTTTGAATCCCCTTTCTGTTCTGGGTCCTCCCGTTTTCGCTGCACCGCTGGTTACACTGGTGCTGTAAGTTAGATAGGATTGCGCTGTCAGTGGTGTATTTTTCTTCCTCCCATTTGGTAAAAGCAGATTGCATGGTGACATACACCCTGTATCGGGGCTCATGTTGTAAGTGTGGTATCACTAACATTATTGCACAATCAACCTTAACCACACAAACAGACAAAATGCCCATTACTGGAAACTGTCTGGGGCAACCATGACACTCCAGGTAATTTGTAATTGTAAAGAATGTCTGAAACTTCTTCTGTGACTCAGAAGTGTCAGTGTTGCTCCTAGGGTAGCTTGTAGAATATTTTCTGTATCAGATCCAATTGCTTTTCATAGTTACTGTTGATAACTCCCTGAACCAATTAATTTATCTTGGTTCCCCTGTATCTGTATGTTGTAAGAACACCTTTGAAATAAAATCATTTCAGTGGTAATATTTTACATACTATACGAGAAATAGGAGCAGCATTTCTACAACATGTGTACAGAAAGTTGAATTAAAGGAATAAAGATCAGCCAGTTATTCAGGCTTTGAAAATGTGTTAGAAGGTGAAAATGGATTTGAAGGTTGTTCAAAACAAACTGGGCAACATCTGCTATGTGTTTCGAGAATAATCAAGCTGATGACAAGCAGCTAATAGGTGAGAAGACTAAGCTTACTTCTTTCTCAGCCTGTGGAAGTATGCGTACAAGAGTACAGCTACTCATGAAGTGTCAATTTATTGTGTCGAAGACCAGAGGGGAACAAATATAGGTAATGATAGGTCATTGTAGAGGAAATACAGCTGGTTTGATCCAAACAAGTGCAAGCAGAAGGAATCTCACAGAAGAGAATTTTCCCATCCTTTCAAATTTAAGTGTATTCCCATTCCTCCTTCAACCCCCCCCCCCGTACTCTTTACATCCTGCCAGTAAGGATCCCATGACCTTCAGAAATGGCTTTTCAAGGAGCTGGAGTTAGTTGGGGGTGGTGGAAAAGTTCCCTCTGATGAGCAATCTTCCGCTAGTTTAGATACAGCCTGTTGTCAGGTTAGAAAAAAAAGTTTGGAATTTATTTATTTACAATATTTTTATCCCGCCTTTCTCCCCGAAGGGACCCAAGGCAGCAACAACAGAGAAAAATACAATACCAAAAAAATACATACATAAATAGTTAGTTTCAAAACAATAAAAAACAGTTAACAAAAACTAATAACATCTAAAAATTGATTAAAAATATTACAATTAAACAGATCATAAAAACAGCAGTGCCCCACCTGTACCAGCAGAATGTTAAAAAAAAAGGCAAGGACTCAGAAGGCTTCTTTGAACAAGAAGGTTTTTAGGCCTCGCCAGAAAGTGTCCAAGGAGGGAGCAGTTCGTAAGTCTGGAGGGACTTAAGTCAGGTCGGGAGGGAATTCCATAAGGTTGGTGCCACTACTGAGAAGGCCCTATTCCTGAGAATGAATAATATGGGAAAAGCGGACAATGCTTTGTCCACAGTTTGTATTATTATTATACTGATACTGTGTGTGAACATTTGGTGAAAAGCGGTATATAAATACGGTTATTATTAACTGTATTTATATACCGCTTTTCAACAAAAAGTTCACAAAGCAGTTTACAGACAAAATCAAATGATTTAATGGCTCCCTGTCCGAAAAGGGCTCACATTTCATTCCCAGCACACTTTGTTCTCAACATTTCCTGTGTAGCACCTGGCACTTCTTGTATGTGTTGGATCTTGTGTAATCTCTCTTCTGTGGTGGCATTCTGAAAACAGAAATTGAAGTTAGGGTTCGGGTAGGATTGGACTTGTGGAGTGATAATGAGATCTATAAGGCATATTAAATAGGACACTATAGGTACATTCTTAGATTTTCACGACGTGTCCAGATTTTAGAATTCAGAACAAGCATTTTGCCAGGAAACTCCGTCATAATATATAGTTTTATTATTATAAACAGATGGTTAAAACTTTACATTTTGCCTCTAGCATAGGAGGCATCATCAGAAGTATCTGAACTACTGTTGCAAACCCACATAAATACCATGTTTTCCCGAAAATAAGACAGTGTTTTATATTAATTTTTGGCTCCAAAAAATGCAGTAGGTCTTATTTTCAGGGAGGTCTTATTTTCTCAACCTGTTGCGCGACCCCCCCCCCCCCGACACCCCCTGGGCACTTACTTTGACCGATTAAAGCTTCATTCTTTCCTGAGGGTGCAAGGCTCTGCGAGGCCTGGCAGGCCTGCACTCAAGTCCTCCACCATGGAGATGACATGCTAGAGAGGCCTGCAAGGAGGCTGCAACCTTTCAGAGTCTCTCTAGCATGTCATCTCCATGGTGGAGGACTCAAGTGCAGGCCTTCCAGAGCCTTGCACCCTCGGGAAAGAATGACGCTTAAATTGGTCAAAGTAAGTGCCGGGGGGGCGCGGGGGTTGCATCCGTCTGACTGATGATCCTAGCTAGGTCTTACTTTTGGGGAGGACTTATATTGACGAGTGCCAGCAAAAATCATGCAAAAATGACTGTAGGTCTTATTTTCAGGGAAACAGGGTACTACTCATTCCTTTTTTACACCAGATGTTTTGCATTACAGTTAGCCTTAACACCTGCCCTATTGGTATATTGCTTCAATCATGCTTGCAACTCCTATGTAGTTCATTCATTGCTTCTGCTAAAACTTGTGGGTTTTGCAACAGTAGTTCAGATACTACTTCTTTTTTGCATGATATATTTAATTTTTATTAATAAACTACCAAACAAAACAAAACAAAACAATACAACATACTACGAAAGATTACAGCAAGCGAGTAGTTCAGATACTTCTGATGATGCCTCCTATGCTGGAGGCGACACGTAAAATTTTAACCATCTGTTTATAATAATAAAATTGTATATTACGATGGAGTTTCCCGGCAAAATGCTTGTTCTGAATTCTAGGACACTATAGTTTTCATGAGCGCTGTCCTGTTCCTATGACTGCTGTTTGTCAGAAACACCGATACTGTGTGTGTATATAGTTATCGGTGTGTTTGACCTGTTAGTACTGGTAATTCAACTGTGGATTTTGTCAGAGTTGCAATTTTTCTTATCTCTCCTTTTTGAGTAATTAGGTCTTGGGTGTGCACAGATATATTCACCGCTTTATGAGTTTTCCTTCTTCCAGCCTCTTGACCTATCCCATTATCCAATTCTGGCTATACCTGCTTTTAAGGAATACAGTTCAGGTTGTTTTGTTGCTTTGCCTCTCTCCTCCCATCCCTTCCTCCACTGCACATTGAAGTAGATGCTTGAAAGAGAACTACCGTGTCCATGTGCAACTCCTGTTTCATTTCAGTGGAGCTTACCTGGAAATACTTCTCTGTAGATTGTGCCCAAGAACTCTCTCAAATTATATAGAACAGTAAATGTCATTACTCTACAAATACATCTCTAATTAGTGAACCTAGGAATCCCTGTCCTTGTTCCTTCAGTGCTTGGAGGTCTGCACTGGTATTGCAGTCATAGAAGACTAGCCTAATTATAATTGAAGATTTAATGTTTTTTGCAAACTTACTTGCATAGATTCCAAGGCAATATACAATAAAATAGATTATGTAGTCATGTATCTTGGTTCTATGCCTGTTCTATGCTCTGAGACAGTTCAGTTAGGCCGATTCAGGTAAGCAATAGTCAAGCAGTTATTGCTCAGAAGCTATACTAGGAAGATGATGTGTAATAGAATTCTCTCAAAAACCAAAAAGCTTTGAAAGGATAACAAAGGTATTTGTAAATGTTTCCTTTCCCTAAGATGCACAGTAATGGAAGCGCAACACTTTCATGATGTTTAGCTATAGCGATCTTTGTCCTGGGTGTGATTGATAGCTGTTGTAACTAATGGAAGCAGTGCATTCTGGGTAGAATGGGGCTAATCCGTGATGTCTCTTATAGCGCTGTTTCACACACCATTCTACATTAGGGGAACATATCCCCTGCACTATTGGAGGTATCACTGTATTGTTCAAGTAAAAGTGACTCTATTTTGTATTTATGCATGTAACTATATAGCATTTATACACTGAAACATAAATGTGGGTGTGGTAGAGCAGACAATGGCAAGTGCCAGTAAACCTACTGTGATACTCTAGACCAGCAGTTCTCAATCTTCTTGGTGCTGCAACCCACCACTTGCTCCATGGTGGGTCGTGATGCCAAAATGACTTACCGGGAACGTGGGGAGGCCTCTTCCGGGTCGAGCCAGGCGGGCAACCCACTCTGCAGGCCTCAGAATGACCCACAGAAAGCCACTTCTGGTTTTTGGAAGCCATTCTGAGGCCCGCAGAGGCCAATAAGATGGGTTGCCGGCCTAGTGTGACCTGGAAGAGGCCTCCTCACTCTCCCAGTGAATAACTCAGCTTTCGGAATGACTCTGATTTGGAGCCGAAACGAAGCAAGGGCAGATAGGAGGGCCCAGTTCATGATCCACCACCGCATTTGGTTGTGACCCACACTTTGAGAAGCCCTGCTCTAGATTCAACATTAGCACATTGAATATGCAATTTGGGAAGGAGTAGGGTTGTACCTGCTCAAGGCTTTTGACCCTATTTGCACATTCACTGGAAGGTGTAAAAGAGACCATGTGTGTACAAACTGTATGCATGTAGACTTTGCCCATGCGACTGGGGAAACTTTTTAGAGCCAATATCCTCCGTCTTGAAGATAAGACTTATGAATATACATTCTGTACATACAGAGGCATCAGTAGGGTTTGCCACCAAAAATGTAAGGAATGCTAATTTTAACCTTTCCCCCTTTTTAAAAGGTTTTAAGTGCCCCCCATATCCACGCTAAAGTGATTTCGTTTTACACAGATTTCAGTATTTGCGGGGCAGGGGGAGGGTCCAGAACGAAACCCCTGTGGATACCGAGGTCCAACTGTATTCAAGTAAACTGTGAAAATGCTAGTAGTGACAGGGATATGCTTGACAATTTATTACTGTACAACAAAATGCAAGTAATTCTTTTCAGCTCCAGGGCTCTTAAATATCTCTTAACGAGCACCACACTGCCATTTTATGTCACTCTACATATTTGGAGGAAGAACAGTGTCCGTCCGTCCCCCCTCCCCATAACGGTTCTGGGAGGAAGTTTACACCAGGAGTTCAGCTGAACACTCAATAGGCTTTTCATATCAGCTGAGAAATTGTGTCTCAGTGTGTTTTTCCTTGCTTATTCTTTGTTGTTTGGAGTATGGCAGCAGGTGCGCCCAACTGAAGTGTCTATTATTTTTAATTAGAGTGGCAAACTCTTTTCCTTGCGGCAGACACAATGCCAGCTGTTAAGACGATTCTGTTTCTGGAACAGAGGCAACCTTTTCCATCATCAAGTATACTTGTTGGTCTGTTCTTAAAGATCACCATACAGTGCTGTGCCACATGTGTTCTTCAAAATACTCGGCTTGTATTGAGTGCTGTGAGAGTTTGCCCCAGAGAAAGACAGAAAAGAACTGGATGAAGAATGACCAACTTGCCAAATTGGCATCCAAAGAAAAGAGCTTTAAGTATCTTATGTCTTATCTTTCGGCAAGACATAGGCAAACCTGTATGCAAAATATAGGTATTTTGTCCAGGCTCATCACTTGTGTATAGGAGAATAACTGGTGCCAGCAGTAAAAGGGTAGAGGTGTCACAATGTGTCATATTTTATTCTAAATTCCTTTCCAACTCTTTTTTTCTCCCAATCAGGCATAGTTGTATGTTTTAGTTTTCTGATATTATTTTCTTTGCAAACACCCAGAGAGAGAGACTGAATTTTGCATAAACCATTTCTTGTGCTGTAATGTATCAAATAATCCATATCAAATAGAGCTCCAGCTGAATTATGATGTGAAAGCTCAGAGTAGCCTATTAGTCATCTGAGTGTAGGCCACATTGCAGCAAAATTGCTATTGCAAAATGTGTACCAGATTAGAAGATCCACATGGTCAATGCAGAAACATCTAATAAATTGCTCAGGCAACAATTGGTGTGCTCCTATGGAGTTCTCTGAGCATGTCCCACAGCAAATGATCTCCTAGATATTATCCCCCCTCCCAGATATTAATGCCTCAAACTATTTAATTAACACAGAGATGGCCACCATTGTATTGTGAGTCTTTTTGCCTCCACTTCACCACCCTAGCAGTTAATCCATGGGGGCATGGCAGTTCACAAAGTTCACATGACCATTTACTACTGATACTCAGTAGTAAATGGTCCTATATATTATGGCCGGTCATCACTCACCATTGGATGACTCCCATCATTCACCATTATGGACATCTTTAGATGTCCTAGAAGCACTCCAGGCCTAGGAGATTTGGAGAAGTGAACCCTGCAGAACAAAGGGTTAAATGCAGTGATGTAGTCTTGAGTCTATTGACTCAGACTCAAGTCGGACTCAAGTTCCACATCCCAAGACAGAAGGTCTTCAGTCTGATCAGAGACTTTGGGGAGACAAGGTGGGGATTCTATCCCAACCCTTAGGATAACAACTTCTACAACTGTCAGAAACTACAGAACACAAGAATATTTTCTATTCCCTAGTGCCCTGTAGGATTGTTATGTAATAGAGTAAGGGACATCCTTGCAGGAAGAGGATCCTTGCAGGAAGAAAGGATACAAATATTTTAAATAAATGTATATAAATGATAGGTGGAAGTTATGGATTTTCTTTTCCATACTTTTACTCCAGCTCAGATGGAAATTTTAAATGTGACTTTATTTTATATAGTAGTGATATTGATGTATCTGTGTTTTTCAGAGGAAGAAATTCTGGCACAAAATGGTCCTTGAATCTAGTCAAATATTTAAAAGGTACGTTCTAATTATATGTTACCTTATATCACTTTTCAGCATATCTGTTGGGGAAAGTATGTATTTTAAAAACATTCAAATATGAATGATAAAACTCAATGTACTGCTCTTAAACTTTGATAACATGCATAATTGCTAGGGCCGCAAAGAACTTTTGTTTTGTTTTGTTCTTTTTGCAGTGGCATGTGTGTTATTTCAAGGTCAGTTATTATGCTGATAGTAAAAGGAATCAGTACATTTTTAAAAAAAAGTTCTTCTGTTAAACCTAGGTATATTTGAAGCATTCACATTTTCAAATAGAAGGATGATGACTCTTTTCCATCTGATGTTTTGTCTGTGGCCAACAAGCAATGCGAAGATTGAACATGTTTCAAAGCCCAATATAGTCTTATTCATGGTTGATGACCTTGGCATTGGAGACTTGGGATGCTATGGGAACACAACTCTAAGGTTTGCTAACACTCTTGACAGTTTATTTATTTTTATTTATTTATTTAGTTAGTTAGTTAGTTACAGTATTTTTATCCCGCCTTTCTCCCCGAAGGGACCCAAGGCAGCTTACCACAGAAAAAAATACATACAAAAAATACAATATAAAAATATCACGTTTTTAAAACAGTAAAAACAATTAATGAAAATTAATTAAAAAACAGTGTCTAAAAAACAATTTAAAAATTCATGGCTACAATCAAAGCAGGAGCGTAAAAACAGCAGCACCCCCACCTGTACCAGCAAGACGTTAAAAGGCAGGGGCTCAGAAGGCTTCTTTGAACAAGAAGGTTTTTAGGCCTCGCTGGAAAGTGTCCAGGGAGGGAGCAGTTCGTAAGTCAAAGGGGTGGGAATTCCATAAGGTTGGTGCCACTACTGAGAAGGCCCTGTTTTTGGCCGCCGCCCCTCGCACCTCCTTGGGCGACGGCACCCGCAAAAGGGCCTTCTCTGATGATCTAAGGAGACAAGCCAGACAAGACAATATAGAAGTAGGCGGTCTCTCAAATATCCTGGCACTTTGAATTGGGCCCGGAAACGAATCGGCAGCCAGTGCAGCTGTCGGAGGAGTGGCCCGACGGAGTCGAACCGCCTACCCCCAGTGACCACACGGGCCGCCGCATTCTGCACTAATTGCAGTTTCCGAACCGTCTTCAAAGGCAGCCCCACGTAGAGCGTGTTACGATAATCTAGTTGCGATGTCACCGTGGCATGGATCACCGTGGTCAGGTCTGCACGATCCAAGTACGGTCACAGCTGGCACACCAGCCGAAGCTAGGCAAAGGCCCCCCTGGCCACAGCCGCCACCTGGGAATCCAGGAGCAGCTGTGGATCCAGGCGGACCCCCAAGCTGCGGACCTGCTCCTTCAGAGGGAGTGCAACCCCCTTCAGAGCAGGACGATACTCTAGTACCTGCATCGTGGATTTCCAGACCAGGAGAACCTCTGTCTTGTCCGGGTTTAGTTTCAGCTTGTTAGCCCTCATCCAGGTCCCCACCGCCTCCAGGCAGTGCTCCAGAACCTCAACAGCCCTCCTGGAATCAGGTGGAAAGGAGAGATGGAGCTGGGTGTCATCAGCATATTGATAGCACCCAACTCAGAATCCCCGGATGACCTCTCCCAGCGGTTTCATGTAGATGTTAAATAGCATGGGGGACAAGATGGAACCCTGCGGCACCCCACACCTCAAGGGCCAGGATGCCGAACAGGAGTCCCCCAGCACCACTATCTGGGACCTATCTGCCAAGTAGGAGCGGAACCACCGCAGAATAGTGCCCCCGACCCCCAGCTCGGCCAGTCGGCCCAGAAGGACACCATGGTTGATGGTGTCGAAAGCCGCTGAGAGGTCCAGCAGAACCAACAGGGACGCACTCCCCCTGTCCAGTCCTCGGCGTAGATCATCCAGTCCTCGTGCATGATCATCCAGTTTTGTGTGCATGATAAGCAGTCACATTAATTTTCAGAAAGAACGTGGGCAGGTACAAATGGAACACATGGCAATACATTGTGGGTTGTTTTCAGAATTCCCATCACCATTTGTTTTCCATTTTTAAAAATAGAATGCAGCATAATCTTCTTGGCAGCTGTAACTCTTGGCAGGAACTCTTTTTACACAGCCACTACCTTTTTATACCCACATGCCCTGACGCAGCAGCATGGCAGAGCAGCATTGGTAAAACGTGGTTAGGCCACCAGGCAGCCACTATTTTTATGGCAGTGGTCATTTTTCCCCCATTATCTCATGACAATGCTGCGCCATGGCACATATGGGTTTAAAATGCCACCACAAGGCGATAGCTGCCCAGAAGACTTCTTACCAGGAGCTACCATCTTACACATAAGATTGCAATTCATTTAATTTAAAAAAAAATCAAATTGAAAAAATGAAAGCTAATTAAAATGAAATAAAAATAAACTGCTTTAAAGATACTGCTTGTCTGTGCTGGATAATCCTTAAGAACGTGCGCTCTGTTGATTCTTTGACAGCGTGTGCAGTTGGAAAAAGGAATTTCTCCTGACAAGTTTTTGGGTATATCTGTAAGATTTTTATTTCTTCAATTCGAAAATATACATGGCTGGAAAACCCATAAACTGTGTTTCTTTGCAAGTAAAAATAAACAAATGAAAATGGAAAGCAAATGAAATGAAATGAAAATATGGAGCAAATGGAAAAATAAATTGAATCTGCTTTCAGCAGCCCAGGAGTTCAGGCTAGCCAGAGGGGCTCCCTGGGCAGAACCCCCCTCCTAGAACAATACTGAACCTCAGAGGTCTCTATCATATCATTCTAGCGCCTGCAGAGCAAGGAGTTGTGACGATCCACTGTATTTCCCAGAACCAGGCAGACTCAAGGTGAATGTAAAAGGTTTATTAAAAGTTCAAAAAAAGAGAAAGGAGATAACCAAATGTACAAGAAAAAAAATTGAATTTAGCAGAAAAGGGGTTAATTTTGCGATAATACTAATTGCCAGCAGCTCTGAAATGCTTTGGACTCTCACACATGCACTGTAACTCAGGGCTGCTGCTGGCAAAGTTCAATTTACTTGATAATGCGATAGCATGGCGTAAAGAAGACCACCCCCAAAGCAACATACAAAGCTAATGATTTCTGATTAATAAACTGTCTTTATCTGTTTCTATCTGGATCAGAATAGAATCTATCTATTCTATCTATTCCACCCTAATCTACCTAATAAATTCTATCTATTCTATTCTTCCCTTGCATTTCGTATGGGTACTGATGGACTCTCCCCATCTGGAGCTCCTTGCCAGCCCTTGATGGCTGGAGGAGGAGAGAGCAAGCTTCTGGCTAGGGCAGTGATGGCGAACCATTTCGGCTTGGTGTGTCAAAATTTTTGAAAATGCCTAACTTGACTCTGCTGGTGTGTTGTTCCCCCCCCCCCAACTTTTAATAGTGCTTTAACTATTGCTACCTTTAATAGTAATTTTGAATTGAACTGAACTGAAAACAACTATAGAACACATTGCATTTTACTAGTGACTTTTTTGTTGCTCAGTTTTACTAGATAATAAAAGAGGTCTGCCGAAAATCTCTGCCCTGAATGTTCAAGACAAGCCTGTAAAACTTTTGCAAAAATGTCAGGTGTGTTGGGGGCCCTGGCAGAAACACTGGCGTGTCACCCAAAACGACCTCGCGTGTCACCAGTAACACGCGTGTCATAGGTTCGCCATCAGGGGGCTAGGGACTGTTTTTGTTTTGTGGCTGGAATGACTTCATCCTGCTATTTGATCTCTTTGTTTTCCCTACCTAGAGAACAGCTAGCAGGAACCTGAGCCAATCCACTGGCTCTCCTGACCCAAACAAACATTCCTGAATTTCAGCAGGAAGAGCCATTCAAATGAAGCAAACAAAGGGTCTTTGAAGTTCTCTTTGGTAGCAAGAGGCGGGGGGGGGGGAGATGACTAAAATACCCACCATTGAGAAACATAGAACGACACAGAGATAACAGGCAAAACCCCACATAAAAAGGAATAGAACACACATAAAATACAGTGATTTTATGACACACGATGTAGTCAAGGTTCTATGTATTGAGAAATAAAACAGATTCTTCTCCCAGGATGGTTTCATGTGCTTCATGAAATATGAAATAAACTCTTAAATTTATTCCTGGAAAAAGGTGCTTTACAAACCAAATTCATTAGAAGTAAATTTACTGTCCTGGAGAAGCAGAAAAGAATCAATATTTATTACAATTTTAATGTATGTTTATAAAAAATGTATTTCCTACTATCTCCTTCCCCCAGTGAACCTTCAATATAGCTTGCAATCAGTTTTTAATCAGAAAAGTAAATATTACATACTGTATCTATCTCAATACTTGTATAACAACACTAGCAACTGGATCACAAGACGAGAAAAAAGTACATTAAAACAAAGTATTAATTCTGTACCATACAAAGAAGGGATGTGATTAGTTCAGTGGCAAAAATGATTTATATTAGTCATCAGCTATTTCATGATCAGACCTCATATGCCACATAAAAGGGTCTCAGGTGTTCTCAAAGGATACCTGATGTGTTTTACTTTCAATAAAATGGACATATAAACTGTTAATGTCAGCGGTCATGCTGTGTTACGTGTTTTCTGAAACCATTCAATAAGCAATAGAAGGTTAGAATTATGTTACTTAATAAGCAATTAGGATCTTGGCTGTTAACAAATCCCATTTCTAAAACAAAATATAGGAAAACAGAAGCAAAGATGAAAAGTAGTCCGATGTATTTCACAGTACAGGTATCCCCCATTTAGCATCGTTCCAATCAACGTCCAACCAGATATATGATGGCGGTCATCTTCCCTCCCCATCAGAAACCCCACGCACCTCTTAAAGTTCTTTTAGAAGTCCATGTATAAAACTTTGAAGCAGTTCCAAAGTAATTTGAAAAAAGATTTCCGTAGGGACGTGTGGTGCAGGCGCAGCAGGTGAGGCAACACCCCCCCCCCCGCGGTAGTTCACGGTAAAGCGCCACAGCCTAACCGGGGAAATGCGTGCGCCCTACCCGCTCGCACTCGAGCCTGGATTTCCAAAGTAGACGTGCTTTACATAACCACCAGAAAACTATGAAGAAGATATATAAGGCCCTAGCTACAGATAACTTAACTTCCCTTAAATGAAAAGATATGTTGCAGGTGAGCAGGTTCAGTGAAGAAAAGCTAGTGAGATACCTAAGTTCTGTGCGCATGCGCGGCTTGATGTTTCAGTCTTGCCCGATTACCAGCTGGGAACTGGGCAAAACCAAAGCATCCAACCGTGCTGTGTGCATGCGAGGCTGGGTGCTTTGGACTAACCCGGTTCCCGGCCGCGACCTGGTCCGGTTGTGGTGGCAAGACTCTGGGACGGCACCCAAAAATCTGGGTCTGTCTGGCCATTTTGGGACGTATAATAAGCCTAGTTCTGAGGCACGGGGAGCCCTGCAGCCTAATCTATGAGCCTCCCTGCTCCTCAGAACAGGTCTGAGATGCGATTAAAAGCCACTTTTGGTTTAGGCAAAAACTGGAAGTGGCTTATAATCGTGATTCAGACCTACTCTGAGGTGCAGGGAGGCCCATAGAGTGGACCGGAGTCCTCCCCGTGCTTCAAAACAGGTCTGAGACGTGATTGGAAGCCACTTAACGGTTTCGACTTCCAATTGCACATCACCCCTCCCTGGTGTGTCACCCGGTGCAGGCCGCATCCCCCTAAAGACGCCAGTGCCTGGAGTCTGACTCTGCTTGGACTTGAAAATGTCTCAGTGTCCTCTACATTAAATGGATAAAGCCATCTGGTTAATGAAAATAAAACAACCCTCCCCTGATATATTTCTACACAGATGAGGAGACTCCAAGCACAGCTGACTGGGGTATATGACTGGCAGGTTAATTCAAAACACAAATTCTTTAGAATAGTTGTTCCCAACCTGGGGGTCGTGACCCCCAAGGGGGTCGCAAAGCACTTTCTGAGGGTTGTGGCATGTTGGCTGAATGGCCAACCCCACTGCAGAGAAAGAAGTGTCTGATGCTCCCTTGGGGCTTGTTTGCTGGAGTTTTGTATTTGGTCATTTCCATTTTTTGATTTAAAATATAAAAAGGAAAAAGATTATAAACCTGAAATTGCACTCCTACGCAGAATTGGACACACATAAGAACATTGATTTCAGTGAGCTTAGGCATACCTAACTCAATATTGGATTGGGCTGCATGTTAGAAGCCTGTGACATCTAACGTTTCTGCCAAGGGGTGTGAATACATTTGAAGCCAGACTATAATGAAACATACTGCCAGTTGTCAGTAGTCTGAAATCTTTCATTCCTGTAGCCCTGTTCAGAAGTGCCATAACCATGGAGAGCCTCCCCATGAGTGTGTCGGTAAGCCATGCCTCCACCACCATGCTCCCAGGTTTGCTGGCAATCAATGCCCCCACCAACATGCTCACAGTCCCAGCCTCTACTCCATGGGGAAAACTGAAGAGGCAAGTTCCTATCTTCTTCTGGATAGAAAATCCACATGATTTGGAATCCTCTGTGGAGAAGGGGGCAAGAACTACAGACATTTCTGCTGCTGGAGTGTGGTTTGCTGGTACTCTCAGAGAGATGCTATAATTCTGGGGACTCTCCCCAGCTACAACACTTCTGGACAGGGGGCTTAAAGTAGACTTCAAAAGCCATTCACATTCTAGTCTTTTCCCCCACCCCCAGAACTCCCAATATTGACAAGTTGGCTAAAAGAGGAGCAACGTTGACTCAACATATAGCAGCCTCGCCACTTTGCACCCCAAGTAGGGCAGCTTTCTTGACAGGCCGGTATCCTGTCAGATCAGGTATGGTATATTTCTCCATTTTGAAATATTATATGTAATTAAAATGACTTAAATTAAATGTAAATGTTTTAATTGTTTTACATGTAAATGTTTTACATTTTTAATTAAATGTAATTACAATGACTGTGTTTTGCAATGTTTATATGTTAATATCATCATTATCCTGTGACCCATAATGCAATTTCATTAGGTGCATTGTAAAGGTGCAACAAAGATTCAGACCTCTGTCTCCTCGCACGTTTTGTGTGTAAGCATTTTTGGCATTGTAGAAATATTAAGCTGTTGCTGTAGTAAAAGTATCTAAGCCAATGATGCTGTAGTAGTTTAAATTCATTTGGTATCTTCATCAAGTACTTATCATAGCTATTTTGTTTTCTTTGAAATGAAGGACTATGCCTCAGTGTTGCTGCAGAAATCAAGTTGTAGTCACCCCATAGGGAATTGACAGACAAGAGTATTTTTCCCTTATTAGATACTAATTGCGCAATCCAAACTGTGCTTTGGGCCGGTGCAGCACCCACTGAGACTGCCTAGAGTGTCGCAAACATGCTGTAAAGCATGTTGCAAGACCTGGAAAGCAAGCAGCGCCAGTGGGAAGACATGAGCTGTCCCACCAGCGCTGAATCCAGCTGGACCGCATGCCAGTGAAGGTAGGAGCTGTTCCTAGCGGCACTGGGGCTGGGGAAGGACAGGGGAGGGTGTAACTGGGCGAGGGAGTGCAGAGATAGGGCCGGTTCAGACCCGGGAGGGTGTGGGATCGGTGTCACTGGTGCATGCCGAATTCTATGCCCCCTCCCAGGCTTGGAAGCCCGACACGAGGTTTCTTGGTTCTGCACCAGCAACTTAGCAGTAGTCGCGTTGCACATTACCTCGAGGAGACCTCCAGCATGCTCCATCCCGAGATAGAATGCAACGTGGGCTGCGCAGCCCCGCTGCATTGCTCCTGGTTAGGATTGGGCTGCCCGTTGGAGACATAACTGTGACTGAACACTATTAAGTTGGCTATAAGTCATGTAACAGCAACCAAAATGGCAACTGCAAACAGAGAAAACCAACTGTGCCAAGTGCGCCAAAAGGGGCAGAGTTCAGTAGATGTATGAGATCTGGTGTAGCACAATGGCTACACAGACTGAACTGCAAATCAAGATTTACCTGGTTTGAATCTTACCTTTGCCATGAACTCACTCAGCAGTTAGACAAGCCACAGCTCTCCAGCTGCAAAATAGGGATAATAAATCTTACATTACGTTTATTGGATTGTTGTAAGGACACCATCATGATAATACATGTGAAGCTCTTTTGCATATCCAGAAAGTACTATGTAAATGTTACGTATTATTGTAGTTAATTTGACTAATTCTGTCTGCCTAATGGAAGGAAAACTGGAAAATTAATTTCAGGAAAATTGGTCTCTGCTCTGATTTCTGATTTTTAATTTGTAATATTAAAATCATACATTACCAAACAGAGAAAGATGCTTCTTTAATTAAGTACACTTACCATAATTAAAGGAACTATTTCTACTGCAGTTTTTACAATATCCATTCCATTCTGAAATTATATCAGTCCATTTAATTTGTCCGTTCTTCTCCAAACAAAATCTGCTCCAAACTCATGCCGTGGAGTGCAATGGTCCATTAGATTTCTGTTGGTTTGTTTTGCAGTAATATTCAGCCACTAAAATGTTTTCAATAAGGTCTTTATAATCCCATATATAAAACTTTTTTAACCTCAGACGTGTAACAAAGTGTTCCAGTGTTAACTAAATCCCATTCATTACCAAAATATTTTTTTTCCAAAATTCTCTTAACATGAAACATTTCTACTATATGACCATGAACTAGCATCACTCCCATGATGTTTTGAGCAATTAACTCAAGTTCTTTCTATAGTTGCTATAGAGTCTTTGCTCTACAAGACTCTATAAACATCCATACAATGTTTTCTACTGCTTTTCTCTCACGTCAAAAATAAGGATTTCTAATACTTTTCTATGATTGGCACACCTAGTTCTGATACCTATTTTTATAAGGAATGGTGTCCACAATCAATCAACAAATCTTTGTATATAAAGATTTAGTTTCACAACCACTTGCAGTTATTTTTTCCTATTATAATTGTATCTCTTAATTGACAGGCCTCTTGCAATTTTGTGCAAGCAAATGTCAGATCTGCAAATATAGGAAAAAAGAGACTCTGTTCTACTGCCCAGAAAAAGTACACAAAATGATATGGTTCAAGCAATTAAATCTGGATAATTATCTATCTTTTTAGCTTCTCATGCACCTTTATTATTCAGATAAAATTCTGAGTCTTGAATTACTCAGTATACTAGGCAAAGTATTTTCTGACAGAATTTTCATGTTTGTCAGGATAAAGATATATTCTATATCTTTTGTATATCTACAGTCTGAAGGAGTGTCGGGTTTTGTTTTGTTTTTACATATCCTATGTAAGGCATTCTGGTTGGCCCCATGAATGCTGCCTTACTCCTTTCCCTGATTTCTTCTACTCGCAGTGGGGACCTCTCACTTTCCCCAGTCCGACAGGGTGGCCAGGGCTCCTACTCAAGCCTCAGAGGGTGTCATGGAGAGGGGGTTGATTCATCTCAATCCCCCTCTACCAGCTTGGGCCTTGGGTTGAGTGAGAGCCAGCTCGCTTTGGTGAGAGCCAGTGGGCTGCTTACTCCCCCTCAGAATCCACTTGGTCTCCATCCTCATCACCGGCCTGCTTTGAACTGTATAGCAGTCCTCTGCTTCCACCCCTTCTTGGGCATAGCCCTGGTTCTTCCTCCTAGGTAGATTACAAATACTGTATCCTCTAGCTGCACTCTGCCTGTGCTAGTATTTTATCCTTACACCCCCCCCAAAGAAGACACAGGACAAGCTGCTTATGGAGAGATGGTCACTTTATTTTGTTTATGATGGAGAAGAAGACCTGCAGAGATAACGTAAGGGGAAAACTCCGGGCCCCCCCATGGCGTGCGTGATCTGGTTGGGGGAAATGGGCCATGCCCTTTTCTCCCCCTGCTTGTTTTGGCGTCCACACCAGGCCCCCCAGGCCAGCTACCCGGGGAGCCTCTCATTGCCAACCCCCAAAGGGGCTGAGACAGCGGAGCAGGCTTTGAAACCCCTGCTGGCACGCCAGTGTTGGGCTTCGCCTACTCCAGCCCGGAAGTTTGCCAACCTGCCTCACCCAGCCGCTGGAGCATCGTTATGAGCGGTCTTGGCTCACTTCCTGACCTTGCTGAGCCCACGATGCACGCCGGTCCCTAGCAAGCCTACCTACCTTACACGCACGCCACCTGCCACAATGGGCGACCAGCCTAGCGCTTAATCGCCCAACCCCACTGGATCAGGGCACGCAATAAAGCGCTCTGCAGGTCCTCCAAGAAAATCCGGGCTCCCCCGTCAGAGAGGTGCACCCCATCACCCCGAAACAGCCCCACCGCATCGAACATGATGCGTGGGTGTGCTGCGACTGCCCCACCCTTCCGTGCTATGTACCGCCCCATGAAGGCGTTCACCTTCCTCCTGGCGATGTCAATGGCCTTGGGACGAATGGCCCCCCACCACACCCTTCAGGGAAGCATGTGGGACCATAGAAACTTAATACCGGGCACCCACTGGGAGATGATGGCTAAATCGTGCCGAAGCTGTATCCAGAGAGACATCGAGGTCCTCTGGCACAGATCGTTCTCCCCTAGATGTATAACTAAGGCCTGGGGCGGGGGATGGGTGAGCAAGAACTCCTGGACCGTGGGGAGGAGCTGGCCGCAGAGTATGCCCCTTTGAGCGGCTCAGCTCACGACGGCGAAACTGCTGAGCCCCAGTTGGTCGCCGTAACCGCAGGCAGACGCCTTCTTCCTGGCCCAGAATAGGATCGAGTGGCCTCACACGAGGACCCTCGTAGGTACTGGGGAGTAGTAATCTGTGAAGAAGAGAGAGCAAAACGGTACATAATAGTGAACATTGACTTTGGGTGCCCACATGCCGAAGCCGTCCCCCCCTCTCCAGGCTTCATGCCCTCCGCAGAGCACCTGGGCCCCACAGCTGGGGAGAGGACAGCACAAGTGGTCTCGAAGGGCCACTAACGAATGTAGCCGCGAAAGGCCCCGGAACGCCAGCGACCGATCCTACGTATCGCCTCGGCGGACAGTCCTAGCGCCGCGGCCGCGGAGGCTGCACCAATCCTAAAGGAATGGAGCCCAAACTCGCTCTGGGTTAGCCCCAGCAGGGCCAGGCCCTGGTGGAACACAGCCCGGAATTGGTATAATGTCAGGGGCGACGAGTCGGCGTGCCGAAACAGCCAGCCAGGCCCTCCGCCCCTGAAGCCTAGGAACACATCCAAGGCAGCGACTGGGCAAACGGGTGAACCTCTCGCCTTCGTAAGGAAGACATTCACCCCCTGTGCGCGCTGGTCGGTCTTAGACTTACGGAGGACGATCCTGGCGCCGTCCTCAGCCAGCGCCAGGTCGCCCAGCCCCAGGGCCCGGCCAGACGTATCATGCTTGGAAGCCGCCCGCACTTCACTGGGACGAAAGGCTCCAAAGAACATGACGAATGCTGCTGCTCTGAAAAGGGCCGTCTTGTAGGCGGACTCACAGCAAACTGAGAAAACCTGCCCCAAGCCCCCCAGTATGGCAGGGGTTACTGGCCGCCTCCAGTCCGGGGAAGCTGGGGCCGCCCTGCGCAGGCCCTCTAGGGTCTTACGAACCCTGAAGTCCGCTGAGTTGTCGGTGATGCCGGCCGCCCTCGCCGCATAGGCGATGGCGGCCAGGTGCACCCCGATCGTTCTGGCTGCGAGGCCGTTGTCCCAGAGGTGCAACACGAAGCAGATCAAATGTTTCGATGGGACTGGCCATAGCTCCGGCAGGGGAAAAGCCTGTCGGAAAGATTGGAAGGTACGCACCTTGCTGGCATGACTTGCCTGTGACGAAGGGGCGAGGGCCGACCAAATCAGTCCCCTGGCTCGGGCCATCCCAGCTGCCAGAGCCATGGCGGCATCGGATCGGGTTCCAGGCGTGCTTCCAGAGCCAACTCTCGGAATCGGTCTTCCTGAAAACGAGACAAAGCATCCGCTGCGAGGTTCTCCAGCCCCGCGATATTTATTTATTTATTTAAAAAAATTATATCCCGCCTTATCCTATGCCGAGACAAATGCCCAAGGCGGCTTACAATAAAAATTTAAAAACATAGTTTAAAATACAGAAAAGTTTAAAACAATACATTCATTTAAAAACAATAAAATCCACGGGGGGGGACAATATGGAGCACAAAAGCAGCATGGCAGAGCAACTTGAGACACAGGAGGCAGACTACAACCCGTCACCCAAACGCTAGACGAAACAAAAACGTTTTGAGCCCTTGCCGAAAAGTCATGAGGGAGGGGGTAGTTCTCAGATCCCCTGGCAGGGAGTTCCACAGTTGTGGCGCCACAGCAGAGAAGGCTCTCCCACGTGTTGCCACTCCCCTAACTTGCGATAGAGGTGGTACACGCAGGAGAGCCCCCTCAGATGACCTAAGAGAGCGGGCCGGAATGTATGGGAGCAGGCGGTCCTCAGATATCCTGGACCCAACCCGTGAAGGGCTTTAAAGGTCATTACCAGCACCTTGAATTGGGCTTGGAAACGAATGGGCAGCCAGTGCAGCCGCTGAAGCAGCGGCTCAACAGAGTCAAACCGCCTAGCTCCAGCGACCACCCAGGCCGCCGCATTCTGCACTAATTGCAGCTTCCGAACTGTCTTCAAGGGCAGCCCCACGTAGAGCGCATTACAGTAATCCAGTCTTGAAGTCACTAAGGCGTGGACCACCGTGGTCGGGTCCGATCGACTCAAGTACGGCCGCAGCAGCCGAAGCTGGGCAAACGCACCCCTGGCCACAGCCGCCACCTGGCTTTCCAGGGAGAGCTGTGAATCCAAAAGTACTCCCAAGCTGCGCACCGTTCCTGCAGGGGGAGTGCAACCCCATTCAGAACGGGGAGGTGACTCAGTACCTGCATCGAAGCTTTCCTGACCAGTAGGACCTCTGTCTTTTCTTGATTCAATCTCAACCTATTTGCCCTCATCCAGACCCCAACCGCCTCCAGGCAGCGCTCCAGGACTTCCACAGCCTCCCTGGAGCGAGATGGCAAGGAGAGATAGAGTTGGGTGTTGTCAGCATATTGGTTTATGATATGCCGCACTTGGAACAAGGCGTTGGCCCTTAAACATTGAAGGACGAAAGCCCTGACTAGTCGCATAACCCTGTTGGACCGTGACGTTTTCTGGTTGACCACAAAGACCACTGCTTGGTTGTCGCACCAGAAACGTACCGTGGCGTTCCTGAACTCCTCCTCCCAAATGTGCACTGCTACCACTATCGGGAAGAGTTCCAGAAAAGTGACGTCGCGCACCAGCGCGCTCTCGGCCCACTCTGCGGGCCAAGGAGCAGCACACCACCGCCCTCTGAAGTAGACCCCGAAGCCCGCACCGCCCGCTGCGTCAGAGTGAACTTCCAACGCCGCGTTGAGGATGCGTTCTGAGCGCCAGAATGACACTTCATTGAAGCCCGTTAGGAACTCACACCACATGCGCATGTCGACCCGCATACTGGCGGAGACCCTGATCTTGTGGTGCTGTTTCTTTACCGCCGCCATGGCCTCACACAAACGTCTCAGAAAGGCCCGCCCCGGGGCAACCACCCTACAGGCGAAATTCAGGTGCCCAACCAGCACCTGATGCTCCCTGAGGGTCAGTTTCTTGGCTGCCATGGCGTGGTCTAATAGCTGCGCTGCCCGCCCTAACTTTTCCGCAGGAAGGTGGCTGCAGGCGGTGTCAGAATCAAGCTCTATCCCCAGGAAGGTAAGCCGGGAGGCGGGGCCTTCCAGATTCCCTCTAGCCAAAGGCACCCCCAGCTTGCTGCAGAGCGATGTAAAAGTCTGCAGGAGCAGTTGGCATTCCGAGGAATCCTTCCTGCCCATGAACAGGAAGTCATCCAAGTAATGCGCCGTGAAAGGGAAGTCCGCCCTGACCCTCACTACGTGCTCCAACATGGACGAAAACTGTTCAAATAGCGAACACGATAAACTCAACCCCATAGGGAGGCATTTGTCATAGTAATACGCTCCCTCGAACTGGAACCCCAGCAGGCAGTGGTCGTCTGGGTGGATAAGCAGCAGACGGAAGGCAGATTCAATGTCTGCCTTGGCCATCAGAGCCCCAGCTCCGTGGTTGCGCAAGATCGTGACCGCTTCATCGAGGGAGGTATATTTCACGGAGCATAATTCTGGTGGAATCCCGTCATTGACTGATGCGCTATGCGGATAGGACAGATGATGGATTAGCCTAAATTCTCCCTGGGATTTTTTAGGCACCACGCACAGAGGCGAGATCCGCAGGCTGGGGATGGGAAGGGTCCTAAAGGGGCCTGCAACTCTCCCCGCTGCCAATTCCTTCTCCAACTTCTTCCGAACTACCTCATCTCGCCCCTTCACTGACTTGAGGTTGTCCGCCCAAGAAGGGGATTGGGGGGAAGGGAAGGGGATGTGGAAACCCTCCACGAAACCCCGCGCCAGGAGCGCCGCCGCTCCCTTATCGGGGCACCCGCGAAGGGCCGCAAGCAAGGGGCCAAGCCTAATCGGCGTTGGCCCCCTTTCCCTGTGTGCCCGTTCCCTGCCCTCCACCCTTCTTGGGAGGGCCGGGGTGACCCTTGAATCCTGGCCGCTGGCCACCCATGCGTGGGCAGTTGCCGAGTCCGTGCCTGCCTGCGCAGAGCGCGCAGACATGCCCGTAACTACAAGCCTGCCTGTTGCAGCGCCCCAATGTGTTAAAGTCAAAGCAGGGCCGGGGGTGTTGAACCCCCTGGTTGCCAGGGCTGGACCGTGCCTGGGCCCCCTGGCTCCGAACAATAATGTGGCTGCTGTCCGACCTGTCGCCTTTAACCGCTCCCCCCGTGACCACTGTGTGGATCCAAGTCTCCCACTGGATGTCCTGCAAGTCAACCGCGGGGTCGTATGAAGCACGAATGCGTGCATTCTCATCATACGTCAGCCAGTCGGCCCCACCATATTCCCGCGAAGCCTTATGGACCGTATCCATGTGCTTCACCAGAGCCTCTGCCTTCCCGGGGTGCATCTGAATCACCACCGTCATGTAAATGGAATACCCGGACAGCCAATTAGCCCAATTCCTGTCCACCTTCCGGCGTTTCACTGCCTCAAGGTCCTGGAGAGGCTTTCCCACTCACTGGACCGGCTCTGGCTCCCTGTGGAGTAGGGTGAAAACATCCACATACCTCCCCCCTCCAAATCTTCTCTTTCACTGACAGGGCTAAATGGCTACCTAGCCGGTCACCTAAGGCACCGCGCGGCCTTGGAGGCGGCACACCGTCCGCCCCCCGCAGCACGGCGCGCTGGTAAGCCTGGGTGGCGAGCCAGCCCCCTTGTCCCTGGTACCTTTCGTGCCTGCTGTCAAGGGGGCCCTCGGAGTACCCCAAAGGGCCCCCAACAGGGTCCTAGGGCGGCTGGCGCGGGGCACCGGCAGTAGCTGTTCCCTCTTCCCCAAATGCTTCCACTGTTGGGGCCCGCGCTTCTCCCCCCCCGAGCGGGTCGAGAGCCAGGACACGAACTGGCCCCACAATGCTTCGCCGTTGGCGCCTAGCTCCTCCCACCCCCTGGGGTAGCTAGGAGGGGGAATGGGTAGGGCCTCACCTGCCAGAGCCAATGCATCAACCATGCCAGGCTCGATGAGTTCTACATCCCCTGGGGAGGGGGCTTGCCCAGCGGCCGTCATGATAGAAGGGACACCTGCGCTGCTAGGGGTAGATGAGCGAGATCTGGATGAGGAAAGCATCATTTTGGACCCCCGCCCTTTCCGGGTCGAGCAGCGTGTGGCTTCCAACCCTCGGGACGTGCTACACCCATTCCCCAGGCCAAGCTCCCGCACTCCCCGTTCTTCTTCCAAAGCCTCAAGGTGGGCTGCCAAGGCATTATGGCAGGCTGCCAAGGCATTATAGCGGGTGTCTGCCTCATCCTCCGAAGAGGAGGAAGAGGCCCGGGCATCATGGTGCCAAGGACGCTTAGAGGCTTTACCGCCTCTCTTCTGCTTCTTTTTGGGCATCGTAGTGTGTGGTGTTCTAGCCTAACAAACAAAACACTGGAAGGTGTGTGTGGTGTTCTTGCTTAACAGAGTACCCAAGGGGGAAGGCTGCACGCACAACCCCCTGTTCGTAGAAGTAGATCCTGCGGTGCACTGGTCTTATCCCCAGTGAGGAGGTCCACAAGAACAGCCTTTTGCTGGGGCAACCGGACCGCCCAATGTCCCACAATGATCCTCATGGGCCTTTTCACCCCTTGGAGGTTGATACCTCCCGGAGAATCGTTGGAGCGGCAGCTGCCGCTCAGCTGGGCAGCCGGAGCTGCGCGAGGCTGCCCAGCTCCAGATACAGCCGACGGGGAGCCTGAGACTACGTGGGCGCTCCCCGTCCGAAGAGCTGCAAGTCCGAAGATGGCGCTGGCCGCGTGGCTCGGCACTCGGGGCTGAAGCCCCCTGGCTTCCGCTGGAGCGGGTGGCGCTCTTCTCTTCACGGCGATCTCGCCGCCGCAGCCGGTCACGCGGCCAAGCCGAGGGGGGGGAAGCGCAGAATCGCTCAAGTCGGGAGCTCTCTCCGGCGCGTCCTCCTCCCTCGCTGGCCAGGCGCCGACTGAGAGGCCGAGCTGTGCGGCGTCGGCCTCTCGTCGACGCCCGGACCATGTGACCCGGCCCGGCCAATCACAGGCCGGGCCTTCCGGAGCCTGCCTCCTCTGGGAGGGGCAGGATAATTCTCCCCGCGTTGCGATGGCAACGCAGGGGTTTTCTCCTGTGTCTCAGGAGGACTGACTAAGCCGCTCTCTTCCCCCTCCCAGTTTCATTCCCTTATTTCTCTGCGGTGCCGCCATGACCCTCCACTCTCCAGCTTGGAAAGCGCTCTCATGATAGCAAGAAGACCAGCAAGAAGGGGCCTGCACGATGCGCTGGGTGAGTCCAGAGTTGGACATCCTAGATCGTTCTTTTTTTAAATACAGAAAAAAGTTATTGTTCCTCACCATCCATGCCCTTGTGCGTTCATGATGCAACCGTTGAACAAATCAGCATATCTGAGCAGCCTCAAAAGAGATGTTAATGTTAGGTACCGCTAATCCTCCTTCAGCCGCCAGTTAGTATCAACCCTACTGAGCTGGATGGACCAATGGTGTAACACACAATGAGGTAGCTTTCTGTGTTCTGGAAGTATGTTGTGCTGATCCAACAACCTTTTTCCATATCTGTGGAAAGATAATTTTAAAACTTCACTTGCCTTCTTTATTATAATCTTACTGTTTATAATGAAGAAAAGAGAGTCTTTTTTTCCTATCACTCCCCCAGCTAATCTCCGTTATGATTTTCTTGCTGGCATTCAGACAGGGGCAAAGGAATAGACCTTGGTCATATCCTATGCCTCACAACATATCATACTGAGCCAAACAACAGAGGCCATGTCGTTCAGTAAGCAAATAATGTTTAGAAGTCAAAAAGGGAGGAATTGCTTGGTACAAAAGATGTACGAAGAAGCAAGTACTGTATATATCCCTAACATCGCAATCCTATCCTACTTATACCACCGGTGTAACCAGCAGTGCAGCGAGAACGGGAGGCCCCAGAACGGAAAGGGGATTCAAACCTTCAAAGGGGATTTGAATCCTTTCCATTCTAGGGCCTCCCGTACTTGCTGCATCGCTGGTTACACCGGTGGTGTAAGTTGGATAGGATTACGCTGTTAGTTTGTTTTTGAAATCCAGTGATGACCACAACAAAATGTGTATGTGTAAACATTTTTGAATGTTTAAAGTGCTTCACATTTATTTTTATCCCTAGAACAGTCCTATAAAAACATCAGTACTATCCCCATTTTGCAGATTAGAGTGATGTGAGATCAGAGGTTGAGTGGTTCTCCTAAAGCCATCCAAATGACTTTGTGGCAGAAATGAGATTTGAGTAGCAGATTTCCTGATTCGTAGCTCAGTTTCTTAGCCAGCCTGCTACACTGAGACAAACTAGGTCTTTCCCACTTGTTTTGATTCTACCTTTGCATAAACTCAAAGTTGCAGAATGATCTGGGGGAGCTGAAATGAAATATTAAGTACATCTTCTATATTTCATGGCTAACCTGATAAGGTTCTAGCCGAGTGCTATTACATTTTTAAAGTGTATATTATCTGGTAATGAAAAATGTTGTCCCTCATCTTTCAAAGTGATTTTTTGATTTGTTTAGGAATGGCTAGCTTGCATCGAACTGGAGTCTTCTTATTTTCTGCCTCTTCCGGTGGACTCCCTTCTGAAGAAATAACATTTGCAAAACTTATGCAGCAGGAAAACTATTCTGCAGCTCTTATAGGTATGGTTGATCACCATGCACATGTTTAGCATCTGTGTCTATTATTGAAACTTGATTAAGGAATTCAGGCTCCACACAAAGCTGGTAACGTAATTGGTTTGTTAACAGGGTTCTGTAATTTTTATGATATAGACCTATAATAAGGACTTATTTTAGTCTCAGGGAAGGAAAGCAAGGACGATGGGTGTTTGGAGGATGGTTTGTGCTTAAGAGGAGAGTGCAGAGTTAATTCACTATGCCTTCATACAATACAGTATCAAGACCACTGCTGGGATATTGACCCAGGGATGGGAGGAGTGAAAGGAAAGGGAGTGCATGGCAAAGAAGCAATTTGCACCAGAATTGCATGTAGTTTGTTAAATGTTGCAGCTTCAATAACAAACTTAAGAAAGTGGTTATATGGTCAATCAATATAGCAAATATATAGCCCTTTAAAATAATGAAATACTTACAAATAAAATTCCTGCCCAACGAAGACAAAAATTAGACTGAATAATCACAGACAAGAAGGATCTGGAATGTGTGTCTTTGGGGAAGAGAAAGCAAAGGAATATGGATATGCAGCCTGCCAGTGCTTAGCACCAACACCTGTTTCTGTGCAAAATGATGATTTGTATGGGATTGTGATCATGGTAGCCCCACATAATTCCATAATTCAGATGTTACCATTGTGCTGTGAGTTTCAGCCACAGACCAGTGACAACTCTCTATTGACATTCATGATGCATGAAAGAGACCTCGAGGCTTAACTAGACTGGTGGCTCTCAAACTGTGGAGTAGTCTCGCTTTTGAGGTTGCACAGAACACCTGAAAAGAGAGCACAAAATCTCAGGGAGGGGTAGGATTCTGACTAGACAGTAACATCTTGCTCCCTTACCAGCAAAGAACAAAGTTGCCCACATCGCCTGTCTCTGATGGTGGCACCTGCAGCAGCCCAGGTAGAGAGAGTTGGAGGAGGAAGAGACCCTGTGGCACTTTCTCCTCCTCCTCCTTCCAGCACCACAGCAGTACTGACTAGAGGGCAGGTCAGAAAGGGATTTTTCATCTATTCAGCGCTTCTTAGAGATGGCTGCTCTTTAAAACTGAAAGCAAAGAGAAGCACAGACTCTAGTGAAGGTGAGTTCCACTGGGAGACAGTCTAGGCAGGGTGCTGTCTCACCTCCTCCGAGGACTCAAAATTCACAGATATCAACAACCACATGTGTTTTCTAACCATATGTTGAAAACCCATGTGGAAGATTCGGAACTCACGGATTAAGAAGTAAAAAGGGTACTTGGCCTATTCCATGGGTAAACACCTCAGATTACAACCTCAGGTTGTTAATGTACACTGTTGACAGAATAATGAAGATTTACACCAAACGGAATAAGACCTTAGCAGTGTTGTGTTATTCCTTCAGGCAGGCTACATACTTGCATTTAAATATCTGTCTGAAATATGTGCTTCTCTGCCTTTAGGAAAGTGGCATCTTGGGATTAACTGCAACAGCAGTGATGACTTCTGCCACCACCCCTTACATCATGGTTTTAATTACTTCTACGGGATCCCTGTAACCAATCTTCGAGATTGCAAACCAGGCCACGGAAGCGTGTTTGCCAGTGGAATAAAAATGTACATTCGGACAGTCCCTCAGATTGTGGGAATTGCTTTAATCTCATTGGAAGTTCTGCATTATGTTGGTCTTCTCAGAGTTCCTCGCAGACTACTGGGCTTCTTCGTCTTAATGACCGCAGTGTTACTTGGACTCTTGCTGTTCTTCTTTTATAACTTTCGATATTTAAACTGCTTCTTGATGAGAAACCACAGTATTATACAGCAACCCTGGAGCTATGAGAACCTCACTCAGAGGTTTACAGAAGAAGCTACAAAGTTCATAAAAAGGTAGGTGTGTTCAGTTGTAATATATTGGTATTTCATCGTGATGACTTCCTTCCAGAGGTACCGATGATGTGGTGGATTAACAAAATATAATTTGTTTTCCATACCTTCTTTTTTTGTTAGCATTTAAAGGTAAATAAAAAAGCATAGAGATGTGAATGAGGGCTGCAACTAGATTTGTAGGCATTCTACATCCTAACAAACGTATAGCGTATCAGATGCTTTGTACAAAGGTATATTTTAGAAGAGCTGTTTGAAGTGGTTTGCCAAAGAGATTACTGAACAAAAAGGTTTAAATTATTTGACAGATAGTTACGACATTGACCTTTATTGTGTATCAGTTTAACTTGACAAAAACTCTATTATGTGCACCACCTTGTGTTCCATTTTGCCGTTTTGATTTAGCTTTGGCACAGAGCCAGATGTCCTGGCTCCTGAGACATTGTGCCATATGCTAACACCCCCCCCCCTTATCTGGCGATATGCCAGCCTCTGGTTCTCCCATTCCCTGGATTGGAAAAGGAAGAGGGGGCCACAGCAGAAAAGAAAGTGTGAGGTAGAGGAGGGTGGTGGGCTAGAGCAATTTTGGCATAGCTTGACTGCTGATAATGACTGAAATAGCAAGTGAGGATAGAGGTTCACTTAGTCAGTGGAATGGTTAGCTGACACTCACCTGCATAATGGCAAGAACCTGTCAAAGATTTCTTCGTCTGAGTGGAAATGAGGGCAAAGAGAGGTTGGACTCGCCCTCTTCATTTCCTACTTATGCACAGGGATGTGGATCAAGTCTTTGACTCCAAGTCTAGAGTCAAGTCCTAAGTCTCTGGGTCCATGTCCCAAGTCAAGTCCCGAGTCTTTGCCCCCAAGTCCTGAGTCTTTGGTCCCAAGTCCCTATCTATTTAATGGGGAAAATGGGTGGGTGTTGTGCTGGGGTGTGTGCATGTGTGGGGAGATGGCACTAACAGGGCTGTAAACTCCCCCCTGATGGCTTCCAGAGTGCCTGAAATGGCTTGGAAGGCAGGCGGTCCCAGAAGCAACCCAGAAGGAGTGGGGGCGTCCGCAGAAGCTGCCAAATTCTAGGTATTCTTGCCTCACACTATGATGAAGGCCTCCAGAGCGGACCAAACAACGCCAAGAGTTCAATGCGCTCTGAAGATCAACGCTGCTGCCAGAGCAGCTGATTGTCAGCTGGAGGCGGGGCATGGAGGCAGGGATGCTGGGGCAATCTATCCAGAGGATGCCAGCCCGGCTGACTCTTTTCTGAGAGCCTTCGCTGCGATCTGGACTGAAGAAGGGAAGGGGGTGGCTGGGGACACCTCCGAGCGGCCCGCGGACCACCCTGGAATAAAGACTCGAGTCCGAGTCAGTGGGTCCTGGGACTCGAGTGGAGTTCGAGTCCAGTCGCTAGTGCGACTTGAGTCAGACTTGACGGTTAGTCCCGCGACTTTGAGTCCCCATCACTGCTTATGCAGATTGGCAACGGGTCATGGCACCTCACAATTACCTTGGGCAGAAATGCCATCATGCTACATGACAATCTGCCTGTTCCCAGGAGAGGTGGAGGGAGCAGCGAACAGGGAATGGTGAATTGGTGGGTTCAGCTTGGCCAAGAGGTTCCCCTCACTCCAGGGTTAGTTATTATTGAACTGATGTGTGCTGTCAAACTTGTTGACCGTCAAATTTGTGAGAGCACTTTTTCCAACGCCTTCAGCATAGAGATACCCCTCCTGCAGAAGAGAAGGAAGTAGGGTCAGTTTGAGCTTTGCTTTGGAAAGAGGAAATAGTTCTCCTTTGTTTTTTAAATAACTTGGGATGCCAAGCATGTTGCTATTTCCTGTGAAGGTTGATGCTGCTTCCAAATTGACACTACCTATGTGACTACTTCAGTGTTATCTGCTGTACTTGAATGTTTGTAGATCAATACAGTATTACAAAAACAACAACACTAGTTTCTTGTAGCCTTCCAAAGGAAAATGATTCTGTGAAGCTGCCCTGGAACTTTCCTACAGTCAGGAAAATCAGAAATGCAAAATGAGATATTGTCTGGTTCAGACAATATTCTATAGTAAATCTGCTATCCAACCACCAAAATGTGTGCAACCCACCAGCATATATGGCAGCCCACCCACCATATTCACAAGTCTTTTTTTTTTTTGTCTGCCTTGATGCTTCAAAAAACAGAGTGATTGTTAAGCTTCAGGTAGGCCTCAGTACAAGGCTGGCGGACTGTTTAGAGCTTGGTAGGTCCAAACTGTGCCGCCTTCTCTACAGAGTGGCTGCTGAAAGCAGAGGCGTCGCTCCGGTAGGGGCGGGGCCGTAAGTTTCGCTCCGTCCTAGTCCCGTTTACCGAGCGAGCAGGAGGCGGCCCCGCCCCCTCACTGTCAGAGCCATTCCCATGCGGAGAAAGCAGCAGGCAAGAGATCCTGCCTGCTGCTTTCTCCACACGGGAATGGCTCCTACAGTGAGGGGGCGGGGCCGCCTCCTGCTCGCTTGGTAAACGGGACTAGGATGGAGCGAAACTTACGGCCCCGCCCCTACCAGAGCGACGCCTCTGGCTGAAAGTCCTGCACAATGGAAATTCATGATGTTTAAGTTGGCACCTTTCTAGAAAGGTAGACAAACAGCTATGTGAGTCATATCAGTCTGAAATTATTTATCATCTACATTGCACATTTATTTTAATTTACAAGTGTTTAATGGTGAAAAGGCAGCAACCCCAATGTGCTAATTATTTTAACTAACACCACAATCAGTGTACTTGACACCCATGCTTTACCAGAATATTCTCAAGTATATGGCCTCCTGTTAAAGGGTACCCTGAAAATATGAGAATACTAACTTAACTTGTTTGGAATTAGTGTAAGAGCTCTGGTTGTTTTCTCATCTGTTTGCTAAGCTTGGGTGACTTATCACTAATGTCACAGAAGACCTAATCAAATAATGTTTTGGTGAAATTAAAGGGAGAAAATATAATATATGAGTATAATGGAGAATATTTGCTAAGCACTTTCAAAGATTTGTGAAGCCTTCAGAGTTAACTGAAGTGTTGTGTAGTGATTTGCCATCAGCCACCATCTTCCCCCACCTCACCCCACCACAGCCAGGGCATTATGGGGGGGGGGACATGGCAGCTATCAAAAGAGGGAGGCAAAGCGCTGATGCTTCGTTCACTCTTTAAAAACAGTTTTTCAAAAAAGAAAAATCCCACTAAGCCATGCTGCAAGGTCCAGAAACAAATGAGGTCAATGAATGAGAATAAATGACGCGTATGGCATTTGTTACACTTGGCATGCATTTTAATTTGAATGAAATGAAAATGAGAATAAATGGCATGAATGAAAAATGAACCAAGCGGACTTCATTCTTTTGTTTTCATTTTCCTACAATGAATGCCCACCCTATAGTAGACCTTGCGAATTGACACTGATTCTGTCTTCCAGCATCCTGTGAACCTTTCTGACAAGCTCATCCTGTTTTTCTAGCTCAGATTCAGATCATGCAAATCAAGATAACAAATATAACCAGTAGCTAAGGTATAGAAATCTAGATCCATATACTGTACTCTATAAACTCTTGCGACGACGATGATGATTTTCTGGATCAAACAATTACTTTTGTTTGGGCTCACCCCCATGGGATTTTGGAATTCCACCTTCTTCAGATTCCATATCAAAACCTCTTTAAAATCTTCAATTTTTAAAAAGTGTTTGCTCTGTGGCATGTGGGGACTGGTGCTGTTAGTCATGCAACATAAACCTAGGGGATGTGCAAACTTAGTTGTTTGGTTCTTTGACACCCCCCCTCCCAAAAAAAAATATGTTTTTCTATTATGACTTATGTAAATTCAGCTCCAATTTACCATACTACTGAGTCTTTTGCATTGCTTTGTATTGTATTTTTGTATCATTCTGGGAAAAATAGGTTGTTGAGAGCAATAAAGAAAGGTGTGTTTCTCTGTACAGTACTTGTAAAAACTGTTTTTGAGCATGGCAAAACCTATTTATAGCTTCACAGAAAATAAGACATCTATCATTGTCTGAGGCTCTGTATCTGCAGATTTAAGGCTGTAAAATGGGAATAAAAAACAAATGCCAAATGTATATAGCTGGTTGAAAGCATGGAAAAAGTACTCTGCATAGGAATAGATAACTGGCAGTGCAATCGTATACATGTCTACTTAGAAGTAAATTCCACTGTGTTTAATGAAACTTGCTCCCAGGTAAGTGTGCTTAGGATTGCAGTCTAAGATAATTTTTTAAAAATTAAAATATAACTCTTTGAATGACAGCCACGTTCCTCTTGTTTTTACTGTATATTTTAATCAGTCAGAAAAACCAAGCCTTTATTTGTTCTTAACACTTTTTTTTTCATTTTTACACTCATATTTAAATTTAGTAAAATTTTAAATGCCATTTTGATATGATGCACCTAAAGCTATAAAATGCGAGCACCACCAACTGTTGTCTTAAAGCATCACCAAACTTTTTTTGGCTTAAATAATATCAAAGAACAGGCATAGGTTTTATACTTACAAGTATCATATGTACGCATGCTGTGTTCAGATGGTTGATTGCTGCCAATTTGGAAACTAAATGGGTAGCAGTAGCATTTACGGGTCCCAGGACATATATATATAAATAAATGAAGTAGCTTTCTGGTGGCAGAGGTAATAGAAGATCTGACACTAGAATGCAGAGACCATTCTTGATGTCATTTGTCACTCAGATATAATAACTAATATACAGAGGCACCACTAGGGTTTGCGTCACCTGGTGCGGGAGGTCAGTGCATCACCCCCATGATGAACCTCCTCCCATGCAGGGGGGGGGCAATGCATCATCACCCCGCCCTCGCGTCATTGCCCTGCCTCCCACATAATCAAAGTTACACCTTTAAATTACAGTATTATACACACAGCCTAAATGTATGTTTGCAGCCTAAACAGAGGCGTCACTAGGGTTTGCGTCACCCGGTGTGAGAGCTCAGTGCGTTACCCCCATGATGAATCCCAGAGGTGAATAGGGACGTTGGGCTGAGCTGGGTTCTACAAAAGATGACCATCAGGCAGGACTATGTATTTCTACAGACTACTCGTGGTCAGTGATGTCACTAGGGTTGGTGTCACCCGGTCCAGTAACTCAGGGTGTCACCCTATTAACATTATTTTAATATTTAACAGTACAGGTAACCCAACAAATCAGTAACCAACAAAAAAGTAGTTGATGACATGATGACACTCATACAACTGAATAAGAGGTCTAGTATTAGCTCTGGTCTCAGTGCAGCTGAACTTGAATCAGGACCTGTTTGTTTAAGAGGATAACTTTTAAAGGGGATTAAAAACTCATTTAACTGCTGTCAAGAATTACATGTATACTAAAGTTGCTTCTAAGGTTTCATTGCCACGTGAATTGGTATGATGTCTTCTTTATATAAGCACCAAAGTTTACTTTATTGTCCTTTCAACAAATAAAACGTGGATGTGTTCAGAAAGGAAGGTCTGTCTTGGTAAATTGTGTAGAAAAGAATGGCAGTAAATTTTCAAAGGAGCTGTTTGCTGAAGTGCTCCAGTTAATAAAACAGGACTTTAAACTGTTGTTGTCAAATCTCCCTCCCACTTACAAGCTGATGTGCCATTCCATTTTCAAGGTCACAGAAGAAGTAGTCAATCATGATGCCCCCCCCCCCCAAAGGGCTTTGGTGTAAGAAAAGTAGCCATCTCTGATTTTCTAATCTAAAGAATATTAATAGGTGAGATTCCTCTTCGGCTAAGAACCAGCTGTCAATTGGTGCCTGGTAGACTTAGAAAGCAAACCAGTGAATAATTTTATACCCATCTATATGAACCATTGATTAGATACCTGTTCTTGGAGTAAGAAGTCGTGGTGGTATCTTTTATATTGCTTCAGGGTTGTTATCTCCTGAAAATGGGCGTTTGTAATAGAGGTGGTGACTCGCACCTGTCCTGTATTTATCACTGTAAAGCTATGTTCCCATTAGATGCTGTTGCAAGAGATATAACTTCTCCCTTTGGTACTGTTTTTAATCACTCTGCCTTAGTTATGTTGTCCTGCTATATGGGAAATGGGATTTTAGGTTGGGGCTCTTGAATCTCTATTTGATTCATCATTTGTGGTACCTGCCAGAGTGAAGAACTTCCATTCACAATCACTTCTAGGACAAGAACTAAGGTGACAGAAACATTCGTGCCTGGATGATATATACATAATAGATTAATATGTCTGCACAGTTATGCAACTGTGCTATTATGCAATTGCCATTATTAATTCTTATTTACTGTTAAGTGTACGTGTGCCTGTGCGTCATTCACAGTACAATCATATGCATGATTATTCAGAAGCAAATCTTTCTGTGTTCAAAAGGCATTACTCCTGCATAACAACCTAATCCTGTGGTGGTCCCGGCCTGCCCTGGGGTAGCCCAGGAGGACCGGAGGAGAAGGGGACACTCGTCCCCTTCCCCCTGTGCAAGGTGGCCGAGGCCTTATAGGCCTACTCAAATGTACGCCAGCTCTGAAATGGCGTACATTCGAGCCGTGGAAGTTAGGCCAAACCGGGCTGGGGAGAGGGCTTGGGATATCAGCGGACCTCACCGCTGATATCCCCGTCCTCCCCCCCCGCCCAGTTCACACAATGGCCGCCCTCCCTCGCCACTCGGCCCACCCTCCCCCTGCCCCTGCACTGGCTGGTGCAGGGCTTACTTAGTTTGGCAGGTGCAGGGCTGGTCCTCCGGCGGAGTGAGGGCTGCCAGCCTTCGCCCCGGTGGACCTTACTCACTGGGAGTCGCAAACGTGCGTTATGATATGTTTGCGACACCTTCGAGTGGCGGAGCATGCACTCCGCCGCTCGAAGTTTATGCTGGATTGCACCTTAAGTGTACTAGGCATGTTCAGGTATTGATCCTAGTGTAACAGTTAGGTGTATTAGGAGTTATTTGTATCACCCATTTACTTGGTTGAATCAAACTAAATGTGAGTCAAACCACTGAAAATTAAGCCAGAATTACCCCATGCTGAGTTCCATTTCTTGGTCACCTAAGAATATAACCAAGAGACCAACTTCAGGTCCTGGCTGTTATCAATATAGCAATAGTAATGTATAGCACACCTGTAGAAATGTTATCTATTCCTAGTATAAATAACTGCATGTTACATTTTCTTTCTTTTTCTTTTTAAAATATTTCTTTACCCAGCGTGTAATTCATCTGTGGAACTCCTTGCCACAGGATGTGGTGATGGCATCTGGCCTAGATGCCTTTAAAAGGGGTTTGGACAGATTCATGGAGGAAAAGACCATCACAGGTTACAAGCCATAAGCAACCTCCTGGTTTTAGAAGTGGGTTTTCTCTGTGCCAGGTGCAAGGGAGTGGCGACTGGACACAGGTATCTTGTTGTCTTGTGTGCTCCATGAGGCATCTGGTGGGGCCACTGTGTGACACAGGAAGCTGGACTAGATGGGCTTTTGGCCTGATCCAGCAGGGCTCTTCTTATGTTCTTATGTTCTTCCATTTCAGAAACGTGAATGCACCATTTCTTCTCCTCCTGTCTTACCCTCAGGTCCACACAGCTCTTTATGCATCTCAAGCTTTCCGAGGGAAGAGCAAACATGGATTATATGGAGACGCTGTAGAAGAAATGGACTGGAGTGTAGGTATGTTGTGTGATAGCTCGTGAGTTTTACGTTTCCTGAACTAATTGCCTTTTAAAAATATGAGCAGCTGTCTACAATAAATGTGCTTTGGCAAGAAGAAAGCTAAGACTGTTGTCTTACACCACTTACACAGGAATAAGTCAAAATGATTTCAGGATGTCTGTCTAAGCAATTACTGGTGAACGGTTAATTTGGAGTGCATGTTAAGCAACGCTGAATCAACTGTAAAATTGTGTGTGCTTTTCCCCATTTTGGGAATGCGTTGCAGAGGCGCAACACCCCTTCTTCCTTGTAATGACCAAAAGGATCTTGCTTAGTAAGTTTCTGTAGACGTAAAAACAGCCTGCCCTAGTTTCCTCTACATACAAGCTCCTTTTCAGACATTACAAATGAGGCACTGACAGCCAATTGTAGACGAGACTGCAGTCATCCTCTTCCAACCTGGGGTCCCATCTAAAATCAATGGGAGCTAAGTGTGTTTCGCTTTTTGCTGGTTTGGGTCTATTAGATAACACTAATGATACTTTTTAAATTCTAGCATCTAAAGTGAATGAACTTTCATAAAAGATTACTTCAGACAAGGCAGAGCAAGAAATTGTATAGGGTACAGAATCTCACAATGCACAGACTTCAGAGTAGTGATAATTTATCATGTTCTGCAAGAACCCTGCTTTATTTGTGGGCATATTGGAATGGCTCTCCATTTCTAGAGGTAATCATCTGTGAAAACAAGTTTATACTTGAAACAATCAAAGTGAAGCACAGCAACAGTAGAAGATAATATTCACCTTTCTTTCCTCTTTCCCCATTCACCTCCAACCCTTTTATGGCTTCAATAAAGCAAAGTACGGTGTTACTTTCGGCAAACAATACCGTATTTATTAAATTACTGTAAACTGACTTTCACCTCTGCAGTAGATGCATGTTTAGTAATGAACTTTCAGGCAATATGCTTTGACTACAAACTCACAAGAGCTAACAAGTTCATTGACATTTAGCGTCATGAAATTATTTTGTAGTTCAAGAGCAGCACAGGGCTACAAAGAGGTTTCAAAGGAATGCAACCTTTCTCATAGTTTTAAACTTCCAAACATACTGTACTGTATTTGTTGAAATATAGAAAAAGAGCAGTCAATAAGCTTTCACTAATTTAAGTGATAAGGACAGCGGGTGGCGCAGTGGGTTAAATCGCTGAACCATGAGCTGTTGATCGAAAGGTCGGCAATTCGAATCCGTGACGGGGTGAGCTCTCGTTGCTTGGCCAGCTCCTGCCAACCTAGCAGTTCCAAAGCATGTTAATGCGAGTAGATAAATAGGTACCGCTTGCGGGAAGGTAAACAGCGCTCCGTGTTCCAGCCGCATGCTACGCGCTGCGGCAAGGAGAGTCATGATTGCCACATGACCACGGAGGCGTCTTCGGACAACGCTGGCTCTTCGGCTTTGAAATGGGGATGAGCACCACACCCTAGAGTCGGACACGACTGGACTTAATTGTCAGGGGTCATCTTTACCTTTACTAATTTTAGTGATAACTGTTCATCAGGCCTGGGTTGGCAAGTACAGTAGGACCCTGGTATCCACGGGGGATAGGTTCCTGAGGGCCTACACGCAGATACCAGGAACCCACGGATAGGGGGAAACGCTATCCCCCGCAGCCCCCCTGTGCCTATTACCTTTGTTCTTCATAGAGCTGGCGCAGATCAGTGTGTTTCTTAACCAAAACACTATAAGCAGTGCTTATAGCAACAAAGCAGGCAAGCAGCCTGCATGCTGGGCCTCCGGGGTGCTGGGAGCAGACCTCTCCGCTGGCCTTCCTGCACCTCAAAACGCATTCAAATCATGATTGCAAATCGGAAGTGGGTCGCGATCACAATCTGGATGCACTTTGAGGTGCGGGGAGGCCTGCGGAGGGGTATGCAGGCTCCCTGCGCCCCCCGGAGGCCCAGCAAGACCCCCAGGTAGGGCTGAAAGACCACTGTTTCCCCCCCCCCCCCCCGGCGGTGCAATCCTGGAAGTGCTGTCCGTGCTGTCCCCGCCAAATTGATTTACAGTGACCTTTACCTTCGGGTAAAGGTCCAAGATACTGATTTAGAAAACAAAGGAAGGAATGTTTTTCATTTGCATTATGAGAAGTCATTTCTCACCTCAGGAGTCATGTAGTGAGGCTTTTAATGCTGTTGAAAACAGCCAGTGAGTGATGAGATGACCAATAAATGGGAAGAGAATAAGCCAACAAATCCAAAAGGATGATGAATGTTCCTTCTTGACTGCTAGGGCATTTATGAATTGTTTTAGGAAGATGTTGAAAGAGTAAAGTCATATCCTCAAACCCCTGACTTTTATAAGACATTTGAAAATAACTGTCCCTTAATATTGCATTAGTATTTAAGTAAGAATGTTGTTTATTGTAGTATGCCTTAAAAAAAAAAATCTGTGGTCATTACCTGATCATTTTTGTACCCTACATAGAAGCACTTATGCTGTCCTTATGCTGGCATTTTATGCTTATATTTTATCCTTGTATCTTCTTAGAACAAACTGGCAGTACAATCCTATTTATGTTTACTAAGAAGGAAGTTCCACTAATATTTAATGGAGATGACTTCCAGTAAGTATGTTTAGAATTGCAGCCTAAAGCCCGAGACACACCAGGCGCGTGTCACGTCCGGCGCGTCTGGCAGTGGCCGATTTCTTGCCGTGTGACCTCCCGCCGGGAGCCGCCAGGAAGGACGTTCACGTTGATACCTCACCGATGCAGACGTTTTGGCCCGTTTTTCATGTCGCATTTGCGTCATAGCCAATCCGGAAACCTGGAGGCAGGACGCGGAGCAGCATGGGAACCAATCAGAATCGAGTCTGAAGAGATTAGATTTTGATAGGCCAAAAAGAGAGAAGGGGCAGGGCAGAACATCTTCCCTTTCTCTGTACTGCTTTCGCTGGTGGACCAGGGGTTCCTAGCAGCACATCGGCCGCTCAGGCAATGCACCAGACGCAGGACGCGCCTGGTCTGTCTCGACCTTAAGGATTACTTGATTGATTGATTGAAGTAAGTAAGGAACTTACTTCTCAATACACATGCATAGGCTTACACTGTAAGATGATTGAACTCTACTATATACTTGACTGTGGTGATGCATATAGGCAATAAAGTTTATTCTATCATCATTGGTATTCAAAACTGCCAGTTTGCAATGGCTTTGCTCAGGTGTTCCCAGGCTTTGCAGTACGGAACTCCCAAAGCATAACTATGACTAAAGTCAACACAGAGCATTCCAAAATGTTTCTGAATGCTTATTTTGGCTATTGTGTCAGAAACAGTGCAAAGTTACAGAGGTCTGGGCATAGTGGGTACGTATGTACTATCATCAAGCACCCTGATTAGTCCTGTGTGTAGAATCAGGTATGTATGCTGGCGCTCCAGCTGATGTACCCTTCACATTGCAAACAGATAGGGGCTGGAGATGTGACTGGGCTGTTGGCTTCTCCGCTGTGTCAATGGAATTGGTCCTCTCTGCGTGCATATTTATTATTTATTTAAAACGTTGACACCCTGCCTTTCCAGCAGAAACTCTACAAACCAAAAATCCAACCATGTCAACTGACATCCACACAAATTAAACCAATCAGTCTAAACATGGGTTCATTGTCTCCATTCTGCAAATGCTGCAGTAGTGATGCATGTTATCTTCATTTACAGAAAAGGACTTGCAGTACCGGTATCTCTTAATGTGTTAATAATTAATGGAAACCCGGCAAAAATGTTACAGATCGTTAGGAGCTATTTTCATCATTCATCCAGGGTGGCAGAAAAGGCTAAACCTTTGAAAGCCTGTGATTTTTTATGTCTGAACTTTGGAAACCTGAAGTTGGAATTTTCCTGTCAACTAGCAAGATGTACAAGGTTGTTCCTCGCTGACAGGTTGCATCAATAATAATCAGCTAACTAATGCATTCATACATTTGCTTTTAGGAATTGTAAATAAATGAGAACTTGGTGGGGGGTTTGTTGTTGTTGTTGTTCTCAAACAACGGACAGGTCAGGTAAAGAGGATCAAAGCAAAGTAAGCTATTCTGACATTACCCAGAAGCGTCGAAAACCAGCTTTTCAGAAGAAAAGTTTGTTTGGGTTTGTTCATGATTCTTGAGACGCGCTTTGCTTTTGTTGTTTGAGAGACTCTGTAAATAGTGGGAAAATGCTATGTTTGCTATGTTGATTGTATAGGGAACTTTACAAGCATGTTTTTTTTAACATACAAAACCAGTTTTTGTTCTTGTGGACACTAATGTTTCAAATGCTGATTATTATTTTTAAGGGCTGCACTGAACAGCTGCCAGGGAAAATTTGAGGGCAAGCATTCTGTTTTCAAGAGGGACACAATAGTTGTCAAACAGAAAACCAGCATAGCATAAAAAGTCTGGGTTAGAATCTTATGTGTTAGGCAGGAAATTTCTTACATGAAGGAGCATTCAAAGTGGAAGCTGCGCTTGGAAATGGTCCAGTCCACTCTAATGTTTTTAATTTTATCCTGCGCTAGCGCTCAGAGTGCAGGGCCCTGATGTAGCATCTGCTGCATCCTGCAAGCCGGCTGGCAACCAGGTTGGCTGAGAAAAGTAAATAAAGAAAAAAATCTTTCCTCTCTAGCCATTGCTTTTTCTCTTATGGGCCTATTCATATTTATGCCATCTTGTTCGTTGGTGTAGATCTATTACACAGAAGGGGGTATATCAGACCCAGAATGGGGGTATAGGAATCAGTGGCCACCAATGCCACTGAGATCAGCCCCTCTCACGCCGGTCCATCCCGACCCAATCCCCATCCCAATCTTCCCCCACCCACCAGCAAAACCACAGTGGTGGTTGGTCTGTGGGGCACTATTGGCAGCGCTCAGCCTTCTGGGCCTTGAGGTTGCAGCTGTCCACAAACTGGCTGAGAGGCTGCTGTGATGGTGGACTATGGGGTCTGCCAGCATACCATGTGGATAGGACTGGGCTGTTATTAAGAGCTAGTTATGGTATGCTACATTTCTATAATTGTACCAGCCTAAAATATTTTTTATGGACATAAGAAAAGATAGTAATGGATCAGTAAATTCTATGTTGTTGTTGTTTATTGAGGGAAGCAAACATTCGGCAAACTATTTAGGGATCATATATATTATTTAACTATGCAAATTCCTTATTGTCCTTCTGAATGAAAGAACTGTGTGGGTTTAGTAGAGTGGAGAAAAGTGGCAAATATGTGTGTGTCATCAAATATTATTGATGAATGCAGGGGAAAAAAGCTTGTATTTATTCTGAATAACCAAGAATTAGCAATACTAAAATTGTAAATTAGAAAAGAATGATAGCACAAATAACACGATATAAGCAATAACACAAGCAATAACACAAGCAGCAGACTAAAACCAGAGAGAGCAGACAGGATTGTAGATGGATTTAAGCAGATCTGCAGGAACATAATTTGGTTCAAATTCTTGATAAATTAAAAAAAAAGACTTAACATGATGCCTGAATATAGGGCTTCCTGTATCTAGCATGGGAAGTGTTCCAAAAATGGGGCATCCCCACTGAAAAGACCCTCCCCCCCAGTTGCCACCTATCTGGTCTCTGAAAGTGGGGGTGTCTTGAGAAGGGCTCTGAAACTGATCTTAATGATTGAGCAGGTTCATAAGAGGAGGTGGTCCTTGGGTATCTTGGTTCCAGTCTGTTAGCATTAAGCCTAAGGAAACTAGCTAGCCTTCAAGGACCATATGCATCCAAAATCCCAGATTGTTCAGTCACTAGAACAGACAAAAGAAAATATTTCTTTACCCAGCGTGTAATTCATCTGTGGAACTCCTTGCCACAGGATGTGGTGATGGCATCTGGCCTAGATGCCTTTAAAAGGGGTTTGGACAGATTCATGGAGGAAAAGACCATCACAGGTTACAAGCCATAAGCAACCTCCTGGTTTTTTTAGAAGTGGGTTTTCTCTGTGCCAGGTGCAAGGGAGTGTCAACGGGAAACAAGTTATCTTGTTGTCTTGTGCTCCCTGAGGCATCTGGTGGGGCCACTGTGTGACACAGGAAGCTGGACTAGATGGGCTTTTGGCCTGATCCAGCAGGGCTCTTCTTATGTTCTTATGATTTCTCGCTGCATCTTAATAGATTCTGTTAGTTGTGAGGTGCAGCCAGAGCACTTTCGCTTCTTTTGGGAAGTGAGAAACAGTCTTGACTTCATGTACTTGATACCCATGTGCTGCTGAAATTACAATGCAGTATGGATATGTTTGACGCCAACGTGTCTTACATCCATCTGTGCCGAAATCCCAGCAACTTTAGTAAGCCTTCAACCAGCACAGAAGGAAAGGAGTTAACATGACTTTAAAGGATTGTAAATTTCACGCAGGATCAACATTTGCATCTGTATCCACCCAGATATGCTTGGCAACAGAAATAACTCTTCTCCTTCCTGGTTAGGAAATGTAGTCAGACACTGATGCTGTTGATGATCTGTGTTGCATAATGGAATATCTGATTCCTTGTTGCTTAAAGGTTTTACTTGGCTCAAGGCTGGCAAGATCTTTGCTACAGCGTCTCTTAGATGCCCTATACATTATTCTCTTTCTGTTTTACATAAGAACATAAGAAGAGCCCTGCTGGATCAGGCCAAAGGCCCATGTAGACCAGCTTCCTGTATCACACAGTGGCCCCACCAGATGCTTCAGGGAGCACAAGACAACAAGCTACTTGTATCCTGTCGCCACTCCCTTGCACCTGGCACAAAGAGAACCTACTCCTACAATCAGGAGGTTGCTTATCCCCATCATGGCTTGTAAGCTGTGATGGACTTTTCCTCCATAAATCTGTCCAATCCCCTTTTAAAGGCATCCAGGCCAGGTGCCATCACCACCTCCTGTGGCAAGGAGTTCCACAAACCAATTACACGCTGGGTAAAGAAATATTTTCTTTTGTCTGTTTTAATACTCCCTCCACTCAATTTGAGTGGATGTCCCCTAGTTCTAGTGTTGTGTGAGAGGGAAAAGTACTTCTCTCTATCCACTCTCTCCATCCCATGCATAATTTTATACGTCTCAATCATGTCCCCCCTCAACCGCCTTTTTTCTAGACTGAAGAGCCCCAAACGTTGTAGCCTTTCCTCATAAGGGAGATGCCCCAGCCCACTAATCATTTTGGTCGCTCTCTTCTGCACCTTTTCCAGTTCCACTATATCCTTTTTGAGATGCGGCGACCAGAACTGGACACAATACTCCAGATGTGGCCTTACCATCGATTTGTACAAAGGCATAATGATATTGGCCGTTTTATTCTCAATCCCCTTTTTAATGATCCCGAGCATGGAATTCTTGGCCTTCTTCACAGCCGCCGCACACTGGGTCGACACTTTCATCGACCTGTCCACCAGTACCCCAAGATCTCTCTCCTGATCCGTCACAGACAGCTCAGAACCCATGAGCGTGTATGTGAAGTTTTGATTTCTTTTGTTAGATAAGTACCTGTCCCAAATTATTGAAAGGTTTAGAGAAAGCGGACACAGAACAGGTCAACCCTATTGTTAAAGAAATTCCTGTTCAACATCTATTATTCCTCCTTAAATTCAGCAGCAACTTCTTGTACATCCTGTTGTAGACTGTATTTTCATGGACTATGGCCCACTTCCACAGCATCTATGAAAGCGTATGCCACCACAATAGATATATCTTTACAGTGCCACAACATTTCTTTCTGCATGCTGAAGAGTATCTGGGTGTAAACCACCAAGGAACTTGAATCAGGGAATTTGGCAACAACACTCAGATGCCTTACTCGCTGTAACACAAGGGCAGTTTTCAGGGAGCTGTCCATTTTCCCTTTGTGTGCTACAGCTCAGCAAATAATGGCCAGACAGGGTACTGCCATATTCTGCCAAGTGGACCAGGTGATCCAGGGAGCCAGTCCCATATAACTGTTGCTTTAGGTTCTACTCCTCAATTTGAGCAAATTGTCAATGTGAATAGCAGTGTGTTGCCTCACGTGCCCTATTATCTGAACAGCCTGATTGGAGCCGCATACCGCTCTGCCCCTCCCCCACCTCAGATATTTGCTTGCTGTTATGGCCCACAATTTTGGCCTGTCCGTGCATACTCCTGGCCCTCCCAGCTGACTGATCCTGCTGGGTCCTGACCCTGTATGCCAGCGCCATTGCATGTCACTCTGCCCCATGTTCTGTGCTGTCACTTTATTTCTTGTTGACTTCACCCCAGCCTTCTCTTTATTAATCTGGAGCATTTCATTTTCCAGTCTTTTTTTCCTTGGCCTTCCTGCCTACTAGTGACTTCCTAACTTCTCAGGTTCCTCAACCGTCTTTTTATGAACCCCGGTTTCTTCTACTACACATTCCCTTGATCCTTTGACTACTTCTCTGCAACATTAGGGAGCACAGCCAGTAACTACCAAAGGTGTCCTCACTACCACTACTACAACAGAATCTTGTTGTAGTGGAATCCTACTACAGAATCCTGCATACTGTAAATGTAAATTATATTATAGCAGATAAGGATCTGAATAGAACAAAATATATTTCCACTTGTTTTTTTCTTAAACCCAAAATGTCCACCAGAAAGACAGTTGTCTTCAGCGGTATGAGGCTCCCCAGAGGGCAATTCATGACTCAGCTCCATTTTTTATTGGTCTTAACAATGTCTGCAAAGAGATTCATTCACAGCTTTCTTTGTCTACAGATGGCAAGTGTAGAATAAGCTTCAAGTGTCTGACAGAAGTAGGAAAGCTAAAGTCAACTGGCTATTGCAATATAAGAGAGAGGCATAGCAATGCCAGCATATTTGAAAATTGAAGGACAATTTTAGGAGGAATAAAAATACAAGAGGTGAGCCAAATTTTCAAGTATGATCCATATATGCAAACGGAGCAATATTGGGTAAGCAAGGGGGTGGGAAGAATTAAATATAAATTTGCAGCAAGATACTGTAAATATTGCATAAGTTGGTTGCGTATGCACAGGAAAACCTTTATTCCCCAAAATGTGTTGAACAATTATATGACTACAGAGCAATTGCCACAGCAAGTATTCAACCAGCTTCCACAATGTTATATCGCAGCTCATCTGGAGCTTCTGCTTGGCAGGGAGTCTCAGCCATCTGGAGTTGTTTCTTTGCGGGTGTCTCCTGTGCATCAGCTCTCTGCTTGGATTCTAGTGTGCATTAGATAAGCTATGGACTGGTTTTTGGTGTTGAATTGGAATAGATGAGCTCCTGAATAACTAGATACAAAGACGATAGACTATTTCCAAGGCACCACTAGAGCATCACTCAGTGTTGCTGTGACTTAATTGGAAATTAATGTAGCAGCTTCCAAGGTGGTATCTGGACAACTTGTATTTGGTCATAGTTTCTCACAATGACAATCTAACCACTCAACTCTAGCATCTGACTTACGGCAGCATAAATCGACTGCCAATGATGGAGGGTGAGGAACGGGGCGTGTTGGGGGAGGAGGAACTGGGGAGAGGGGGAAGATTTTCATTTGACAGCCTTTGCAAACTGTGCTGGATAAGGTTACTCTCCCTCTGAAGATGCAGGTTCAGGAACTGGTGTCAGCTGTGTTGAGACACATCCTTTACATCAGCTTCAACTGATGTACCAAATATGACCATTCCTGGAAAAGTCAGACCTGGTTACAACTGTTCATGCTCTGGTCACCTTACCAATACCATAACATGTTCTATGTAGTGTTGCCCCTGAAAATAGTTTGGAGACATCAGCTGGTGCAAAACACGACTGCCCGAGTTTTAATCAGGACAACTTGCTGAGAGCATATTACACCTTCGTTGCTCAGTTTGTACTAACTACCTATATGCTTCCGGGCTCAGTTCAAGGCCTAAACATTTTGGTACCTAGGTTCCTAAAGGACTTCATTTCCTTGTATATAAACCCCCTGCGCATTTAAATCATCATCTAAGACCTGCTTGAGGTGCCCGGTTTGTCAGAGCCTGAAGCAGACATGAAGCATACACAACATGAAACAGAGCCTTTTCAGAAATGGCATGAAACCTTTGGAATGCTTGGTGGCCAGTCAGGTATCCCCCTTTCAAGTTTTCAGGTGGATAGCTAAAACATGGTACCCCTCTTTGTGACATATAACCCTACCCTAAGCCGGCATGGGGGGGCGGGTTTTGGGCTGGGAGGGGGAGGAACTGGGAGCTGTGTTGAAAGGGAGGGGGTGAATCCAGTGGCAGTCGTACACACCAGATCGTATCCCTGATTTTTCTCCCCGCCCCACTGCCTGACTGTCCTTGGACATGCACCAGCTATATTGCTGGTGTAGGTCCAAGGAGACCCATAGGTGATTGGGCAGCCTACCGGGAGGTAAGTAAGTAAAAAAAATCCCCTGCAAGCTATCCAATTTCCCTTCCACCATAGCATGCAGAACAGCCTCCATTGGCGTGGCTCCATGCTACAACATGGCGGGGGATAGGATTGGGGCACTAGTTTTCCTGACCTGTGGGGGTACAGTATGTACCATGATTTTCTTGATCAGCCTTTCTGCACTGCAGCTGCTCTTCCTTTATGGAAAACTCTGGTCCAGGTTGCATTGGCTGATTTGTGAGAGGCAGGTGATCTGGACTTGCAACAGAACGATGGACTCGATGTGCTGTGATTTCTCACCCCTGCATCTTTGACTCCTCTGTATTTTTTTGACCACATTTGAGTTTGCTACAGAACTTGCTTCAATTCATGAAGGTGAAATATGCTCCATGGCGTATCAGAGGCCTGTTCTAGGTCCTAATCTGTCACAGTCCTTCATTCTAAAAACTAATGACATTGAGACACAGTTAGACTTTTCATGACACAGCAGCTGCAGGTCCGCCACATTGTCATATTTTAAGCAACAGTGGAGTAGGATTTAAAGAGCCTGCTGGATTGATATTTTCCCGTAAGCATTTAGAGGAGGGATGTAGGTGGCCTTTAAAGCTTAGTCCTATTAATGACATCAAAGTCAAATGTTTTTTTAAAAATATCTCCACCAACATGTCGACTAATTAAAACAGAGAAGCTTAAGGAACTATCTCGTGTTAAGGTATGCTGTACAAGAGATTCCACTTTAGTTCACTTAACCACTCAAAGGAGAATCTCAATGTCACATTCTTGTTTACTGGATGAATTTTCTGACACTCTTTTGCTCGTGGCATGTATCTTGCTCATGAAGGTAATCTGTGGAAATGAATCTTCCCCTTGTTTTGTTTTCAGAATTCTTACTGAAGAAGAGTTGCTAGATATGGAATAACAACCACATAATGTTGAACATTTGCAGTCTAATCTATATTCATTTTAGATTATTTTTAGAACAGAGCTAAAAGTTGATTAAAGTAATCAATGTTAATCTAATTAAAATCCAGAAACAAAACCCAAGATGAGATAAAAAGACACGTGTTAATTCACTCAATAATGTTTAGAAAAGACTACCATATATCTTAGAGAATGTATCTTTGATGGTTCTGTTTTCTTAAACCTGATGACACATAGTGTCAAGTTCCGTCATGTCTCTACCTCAGCTTTATGGGTTTCACAGCCCAATCCTATCCTTCCCCACCCCCCACTGGTGCAGCCGCACCAAAAATGGGCGCACTGTATCCAGCAGGGGGCGTGGATCGAGAGGCTTCATCAAGGAAAGGGGATTTAAATCCCCTTACACCTGCATAAGCCTCCCACTCTGCAATGGATCTCCTTGTTCCTGCGCTAGCGATTTTGCTAGCACAAGTTCAAGGAGAGGAAGCAGGCAGGGAGGCTGCTACGGGAAGGGATAGGATCCGGTGCATGCCATCACAGCCGGATCCACCCCTCCCTGCCTCACTTTACGTCTCCCTCCCCGCCCAGTTTCTCCCCTCCCCTATGCTTGGTATGCAGCAGCCAATACAGCAGCGCCAAAAAGATGTGTGTTGCATCCTATGGTTGAGAGGGGCGATTGGACAGCCTGCAAGAGGTAACTGAAAACGTTTTGCACTTACCTCCTTGTAGACTGTTTGATCACCAATGGGCTTCCTCAGATATAAGCCACCTATTTTGATGGCATATGTCTAAGGAGAGAAAAGAGGTAGGGAGATTTTAAAAAGAGAGGATAAGATCCAGTGTGCGCCATTGCCACGGGATCCACCCCTTCCCAGTTCCTCCCCCTCCCCACCCAGAAAAAAACCCAAGTCCTCCCACTCCCTCCCATGCCCACCCCGCCGCTGCCTTACCAATGCTGGGAACTCCAGGGAAGTCACTGTCACCTGGCCACCACTGCTCACTATTTGCGGCAGCGGCCCAGTTGTGCAGAATGGCGGGTTGCATTTTGCAACTGCCGTAAAGCACACTGCGCTGCCAGAACACCCATTCCAGTGGCTCAATAGGATTGGGCCATAAATGATGTATTTCTCACAGGGCCTCATGCAATGCATTTTATAAAGTATTTCTCATTTCACCTACCTTCTAATAATACTTCTAAGCTTACTGTTTAGCTTCTCTTAACATGAGCGGGATCATAACAACACCCATTAGATTTTCTGTATCCCACAATAAGCAGATGTCATCTTACTTATTTGAACATCACTCACTCATCCAAGTGTCACTGCTCAAGAACAAAATAGAGATTCAAGTTCTGTCTTATTTTTGTGACACTTATTTACAGGAGCAGCAAAATGTGCAGTTTTGAATGTCGCCGGATGCCAAATACTGATGAGAAATGTTTGCCTCTAAAAATAGGGTTATTTTGTATTCTTAACCCTTCCATCATACTCGATTCAGTTTATTCATTCTTGCATTACCATTGTCCTAGGTAAAAGAGAGACTGAAGACAAGAAATTCCCCTGTGATACAAGAGAACCATTTGCAGCCTTTGGTAAAATTATGCTGAGCTAAAAAAAAAGCAGACCAAACATAACCTGAACATTCTTTCTCCCCCTTTGACGTATTGGGATAAAGAGAATTTGTTTTTCTTGTAATTAGCCTTGCCTTCCTAGTTACAAACCAGAAGCACGTAAACTTCTGAAAGGGAATGTTGATAAACAATCGATAATAAAGGTACACCCTAGCTCCAAAGGTATAATTCCACATATCATTCCACAGATGGTCCATTAAGTAGATCAGACGTCTCCGTAAGGCTGTGCAAAATCCACAGAAAGAATTCCATGGGGAAATCTGTACATCTGGTCCTAAGCAATAGGTTTTTGTGCAAAAGCAACCCATTACAGAAGCTTGCTGCCCGAGTACTGCTGCCAAGGAGAGGGGTAAAGAGTATCTGATCTATGTTTGCCGTCTTCCTCAGTGGTGGCAGGTTCAGAAATATACAAAAGCCTCTGGTTCTGGCACAAAGCAAGGGCATTCTTCAGGATTAGGGCCTCAGCATTGTTGCCGTCATCTCTTCACCCATCAGCAAGGTGAAATTTGCCACCGCTTCCTACTTGTTAGCAGTGATCCCACAAGAGTCCGGCTAATCGATGCCCACATTGGTGTTCTCTCTCTGCACATCCACAGCATATCCTGGCCTGACCATTACAGCAGCCCGTGTCATAACCAAGGAGATGGAAAGGCTTCTGATAGTCTGTGTACGAGACAATGGTTGGGGAATATCCCTTTTCTTTGGCAATTAACTTGAACAAAAATGTTTATTCTACCAGTAAAGAGACAGAAAAAGCAGTTCTGACCAGCTAAGCTGTCTGCCCAATAACAAGGAAAGGATCTTCTCCTATCCTGCAGATCCAAATCCTCTAGCGACCGTGTGTTTAAAATAAATTCCATGTCCTTACTGGCTTTCAAAATGAACATTGAATCATGTTGACATGTCCTTTAGTGTACATTTAGAGTTTGCTTTTTCTGCATTAAAATCTGTGTGATAAGAGGCAGCCTTCTCTACCAACGGTGCAGTGTTCCAATCCAAACAACCAGGGGGTGGAAGGCTGAATAGAGAGCCCAGTGACCGTCGGATGCGGCAATGAAATGCCCATCAGAATGTAAAGTGAAATAGTAGGCTTTGAAGTCTTCTGTGAGCGAGAATGCTGGACTGTGAAGATGGACAGAAGCAGGCTTGAAATGGAGTACAAATGGAAATGTCAGGGTGAATGCTTAGAAGTCTGAGGATGGACAATGTTTGAAACGAGACAAGTGGGAGAAATGGGAACAGCAATTGCAGGAAGGGTGAAAGTATCCTGCTCTTAAATATTTGGGCATGCAAAAGGACAATAAAACCCCAAAAGTAGGGAATGGGATTTATTCAAAACAGATGAGAAGGGACTCTCAGACTTAGGTGACTTTAACTGTGTAGCATTTGAGAAACTTTGAGGAGCAGAAGGCTTCAAACTTGGATCTCTCTGTCCGAAATACGTTATGTCACTTTCATTTCTGACTACTGATGGGGGTCTAGCACATTGGCTTTGAACTTGGGTTCAAATCCCTGCTCAGTTATAAAACTCATGGGGTGTTTGGGAAACATATTCGGCCTGAGAAGAATGGAGATTTTCATGGCTTGTTACAGTCACTAGAAAAGTACAATTTATGGGTTTTCCAGCCATGTATTTAAAATCAAAGAAATACAGATATTTCAAAGCTTGTTGACGTTTCGTTCCTCACTCGGAACCTTATCAAAGCAATGAACAAACGCGGCGACAAGCCGGTAGCTGTTAATACTTTCGAAGAACATCGTTTCTATTTCTGTAGCTGCAGTACATGAAAGCGTGGGAAGCGGTGATTGAATAATTAAAGGCGGAAACGGTTTGTTAGCCTAGATTGCGCGTCTACCATGTTGACCTTTAAAGGGATGTTGCTGCATGAGACGAATACCAGGAAACCGCCACGTTTGTTCATTGTTTTGATAAGGTATTCGCCGCGTTCGTTCATTGTTTTGATAAGGTATCCTGGTATTCGTCTCATACAGCAACATCCCTTTAAATGTACTGCAGCTACAGAAATAGAAACGATGTTCTTCGAAAGTATTAACAGCTACTGGCTTGTCGCCGCGTTTGTTCATTGTTTTGATAAGGTTCCTGGTATTCGTCTCTGTAGTCTGTCTGTCTCTGTCTTTTCCTGTTAGGAGTACATAGACTTGAATTTTGTACCCAGTGTCGTCTTTGGTCCATTGATTGTATAATGGGTGCTTTGTCGTATCATCATCATTACAACTACTACTACTACTACTACTACTACTACTACTACTACTACTACTACTACTACTACAAACGTTTATATACCGCTTTTCAACAAAAGCTGTTTACTTTGCAAACATAAATAAATAAACAGTCCCCTGTCCCGAAAAGTCTCAAAAAGCTAAAAAGTGACCGATGAAACACCAGCAAGCAGCCACTAGAAAGAGACACTGTGCTGGCATGAATAGGGACAGGCCCTCTTCCCCTGCTAAAGATAAGAGACCCACCACTTGAAATGGTGCCCGGCTAGCACGGGCCAGTCAGATATTGGGTCCGCTGCCTTGGGTCCCTTTGGGGAGAAAGGCGGGATAAAAATACTGTAAATAAATAAAATAAATATAAATACAATCATATTTATAAAAGGATCACTCTGAAAAATATATAAGATTATCAAGATACAGATCCTATGACTTGATTTGAAAGATTTGACTCTTTTTTCCCCCCCTCTATATCTTTTAAAGGACAGATTCTCCGTGCATTAGATCAATTGAGCCTACGTGAGCGGACTCTTGTGTACTTCACATCTGACCAAGGGGCACATATTGAAGAAATATCAAGCAGCGGAGAGGTCCATGGTGGATGTAATGGAATTTACAAGGGTATGAGTTGTCTAGTGTTCTTCACTGTTGTGTATTACAAATATGATAGAATCACATCATTGCAAAAGTCGGCACAGAAATTCTCAACCTTTTTTTGGCTACAGCCCCTTAGGAGGTCTTCTCAGGTTCCAGAGCTCCCCCTGTCATTCAAGGATACAGCACGAATAGATAAACCTAAAATCTCCTCACAGTTTTCAGTTTATATGTGGCCCCTTTCAAATGTGCCTGGGCTCCCCAGGGGGCCATTTAGCTTCCATTGAGAATGTCTGAGTAGACCATGACTTGTATCCTATTTTTTTTTGTTTGTGAAAGAAGCTCCATTTATACAATTTTTGGCTGATTTTGCCACAGACACACCCTGCAGGCCCTCGTACCCATTGAATATCTACTTCTGATGGATGGAGAAGGAAAAGACGGGATATAAATATTTAAAATACTACAACTGATAATATAGTGTACCACAAATGGAGGAAAAAGGCACTAGCATGCCAGCAGAGCAAAAAACTTCAATGAGAGAGACCCTAGACCCCAAATTAAGAGTTGGATGGAAGGATACACATATACATTCACACACACAGAAAGAGAGAGAGAGAGAGAGAGAGAGAGAGAGAGAACTTTCAGTTGGTTTAAATTTTGGCTTAGTCTCACATGATTTGGTATCTCAGTGGTACCCAGACAACAAAAGAATGTGAATTTGGGCCAGAAGCGTCGCTCCGGTAGGGGCGGGGCTGTAAGTATCGCTGCGGTCATAGTCTCTTTACCGAGCGAGGAGGAGGCAGCCCCGCCCCCTCACTGTCCGAGCCAGTCCCCTACGGAGAAACCGGCAGGGAAGAGACCCTGCCTGCTGCTTTCTCCGTAGGGGACTGGCTCGGACAGTGAGGGGGCGGGGCTGCCTCCTCCTCGCTCGGTAAAGAGACTATGACCGCAGCGATACTTACAGCCCCGCCCCTACCGGAGCGACGCCTCTGATTTGGGCCAAGTTAGGGCTGGATTAGGCAGAACTCAAAAGTGACAATTGAATTAACCCAGTGGCTGTTTGAAGTTGAAGTCTGAATATGGGCAATGGTGGCTCAAGAAAAAAATATGGAGAGCACAGAAGTGGAAAGTGTGTTCCTGGGGAAGAGTGGAACTGAGCTCTGCCCCACAAGTTTTGAAAGAAATAACAGTAAATCCATTACCCCGTTGCAATCCTACATGTGTTTTCTCTAAAGTAAGTCCAATTGATTTTGATTGGATTATAAGTACTTCACACACACACACACACACACACACACACACACACACACACACACACACACACACACACACACACACACACACACTCCACTTCCAACACACACACACACACAAACACACTCCACTTCCATCACTGACTGATGAAGTGAGCCAGTGAATCACTGCCCTTTATGTATATTGATAGATGCTCATCAAGAAAAACACTCTGAGTATGTGAAAAGTATGTTTCCTTCAAATCCAGGGGTCCAGCAATGGGAAAAGTGTCAGAGGTAATCTAGGTTGGGCCCTGGCTGAGGGCCACATACATCAGCAAACCCATCTTACTGGACTGATCACTTGAACACCCCTCCATCTCGCTCAGTCATTGCAGATTCCCCCCCCCATACATCTATGTGGTGGTTGGGGGAAGCCACCACATTGCTCGTTGCTGGTGAGCTGGGTGGGCAGGGTCCCAGTTTAGGACTTCACCTCAGAAGCTCCAGAAAATTGGCAGTAGTACTGAATGGAGATGTAGGGGATCATTATAAGGAACCCCTTCATTTCTCCAAAACTTACCTACCAGTGAGGGCTACAATATAAGAGGAGGCTTGTTGCAAGGAGTGTTAGTACCATACCCTCCATAGTGCCCCCCAATGTTTCTGCAATAGTGTTCCAGGTGCTAGACGGTGTGGATAATGTTGTTAAAAGTAGTTTAACGTAGCTTTAATGCTAGACGGTTTGTTCTGGGTATCTGTAGCTATTTCTTGGATTCAACAAGGAATCCCCTTGATCCCCTTTCAAACCTTTCCTCTTCACCCAGGCATGGGTTGTCACATTTTTGTGTCCTCCTGGAGTATGCCCTGCAATGTTAAAACGTTTTTGAGCTGTAGCATGCAAAGTTCTCTAGATATACTAATACAAAGAGAGAATTGTCACACAGACATTAACTGCAGGTTATGTGAATATAAGATGTTCTTTTTTTCCCTCCCCCTTTTTTCCTCCTCCAATGCTCTTTTTCCCCCCTTTGGAAATGCAGCTATGGGAGTATGTGAGAACAGAGAAGTGGACAAAGAGAGGGGCATAAGAGATCACCTAATCCTTTCCTTGCTTATTGTGTTCTACTCCAAATTCCCTTCCCCCCTCCCAAAAGTGAATGTCTACCTAATGCATTTGGAAACTTGTAGGAGGAAAAGCCACGGCGTAGGGTGGGGGGGGCACACAATTTTGAACAGGGAAATGAACAGGAAAGGGGTTAAGCATCCCTCTCCACTGTTGCTTTTCTGGTTGTAATAACCCCAAACCACAAACTGGTTTTTTTTTTTTTCTAAACGAAAGCTGGACTCCAAAATACATCATTGCACATAATATGTAGTTAGCTCCATAGTCTTAACCACTAACCTGCCAAGTTATTAAGTACTATAAATTTAACTACACAAAGAAGTTCTTTAAAAAAAATTGAGGCATCATTTAACGTCATGCAACAGGAATGTTATGCTGACAGCTCTTTGTCTTCAGTATTGTGCACAAAATCACAGTAATTCATGAACAGACCGTTCTTCTGCTTGTGTAACTGCCATTTTCATTTTCTTCACTTTTAACTCTTATGCTTCACATTTTTTATTCGTAAATTAATATAAGGGTTGATTTTTCCTATCCGACAAAGCAGAGCTGCTTCAACGCATGCTTCTGGACGGAATTTAGAATCAAACTTGCTCCTCCCTCTTCATCTGTAATTGCCCCTTCTGGGCTTCTTGTTCGTATATCCATAGAAGATGAATTGAAATTAGAGCTATCATAAGAATGGCCCATCGATTGTTGTTTTTGGTAGCCATGACAGTAGCTGTTCACCAGCCTTTTCTTTTTGAGTAAAACCTTATTTAGCTTTTTCTTTGACTTTTATCATTTCTTCAAACTGTAGAATATTTAGTTTTTAGATAAGAAGATTGATTTTTGGAAGGGTGTGGAAGGATGTGTAATTAAATTTATAAATATTTATGTCCATGTTTTTCATTTTTTTCTGCACAAATATACCGTATATTTCTTGCAAGTCAGAACTATTAGGACTAAATATCAAACATGTTCTGTGTAGGACTGTAATTGAAAACTAAAAGGAAGAAAAATGAAATATAGTATATAGAATGTACTGTAAACTGGAACATGTGATGTAAATTGGAACATGTGATGTATCAGTTTATACAAACACCAATTAGAGTGTAATTTTCAGGTGCCACACTGTCTATGATAAGGATTCTCAATAATGCATCTTCTGTAGATGAACATGTGAATATGAATCCAACCAATTAACCCTCTCATCTGAGATATAGAGATCTACTTCTCAGTAATTGGCACTAGCCTAATTCAAAAGCTCTCAACACATCTTCACAATTTGAACTCAATCATTTATCTTGCTCTACAGCCAGATCAAAACCAATAATAAAACATAAGAGATGTTGGCACTCAAATGGCTGACTACAGCTGAGTTGCTTTAAAAAAAAAAATGACATCACTGGCGTGGCCAGAACACTCGGGATGTGAGGGTAGCCTCAACTCAGTAGACTAGATACAATGAGAAAGTGAGCCTTTCAGTCTATAAAAAACAAAATACATATACAGTATTCATTTTTGTTTGAATTTTATGCTTCTTAAATAGTTTCATCCTGAATTCCTCTTTTGTAAGGTCTGAATACTCCACTTTAAACATTTGTTATCTGTCTATTTCCCACACACACTAGATCAGGGGTGTTAAAAAAAGGCCCGTGGGCCAGATGCAGCCCCCAGAAGCTCTTTATCCGCCCCCTGTAATAATTGGGCTCTCCATGCGCTGCCCTTTCATATATATTTGTGCAGAAAAAAATGAACGTATATTTGTGCAGAAAAAAATGAACTTCTGCCCGCACTCTGGGAGGGAGTGATGGAAGAAGGCCTCAGAAGGCAAGGAATGCTACAGGGTAAGGGACAGACCAAGAGGAGTGAGAGAAGGAGATGCTGCCAAAGTGCTGGGAGAACCCAGTTATCATGCTGGCTGCCCTTTCAGCAGTGCCATTTCTGCAGAGGCATCACTTCGCAGAGCTGCAAGGTGACACTGCAGCAGAAGCAGCACTGCTGAAAGGGCAGTCCGCGTGATAATTGGACTCTCCCATATATTGAAAATATGATCAAGATCTGCACATTTTCTCTTCTGTCATTTGCGGGCGGCTAATGAGTTTCTATGTGAGAACAAAGTGCTTATTTCTGGCCATTATCTGCTTAATGACGTCCCTTCTTATGTCACTTCTGGCCCTCAGCAGGCACCATGAAAGCTATTCAGCCCACTATTCAGCCCGCTATAATGAAACAAGTTTGACACCCCTGCACTTGATAGATGCAGGAAGATTTGTCTGGTTGGTTCATGTAGTCATTATTGGTGTTGGCATTACTGATCTTCTTCCTGGTTAGTCTTGAAGGTGCCACAAGACTGTTGTCTTTTGCTGCTGTAGACTAACACAGCTGCCCCTCTGGACATTGTTACGTTGGTTGTTTTTTATCGTGCTTTCTGGTGTGGAGACCTCTGATATCCCAAGTCTCTATCAGGAGTCACACAATGTTTAAAAGATACGGGAACTGATGCCATGTTAGTGAAAAAACTTGCAATTTTAATTTATTCCAATACCGTTTGCGGATTTCCAGTCCAGGCAGCCGCATACGGAGCGAAAATACTATTAAAATCCAAGGTCAGCAGTCCAACGTTTCGTTCCGGTAAGCTCAGAACCTCTTCATAGGATCAATCAGTAAAAGATTGCAGATGAAATTACCCTGAGTTCACCTCCTTCTTGGTTAAATCTTCAAAAGCGCGGGAAAATACAATCAATCAAGAGCGGAAATGACCTGACTCGGTCCCCCGCACTGTCTGTCAATTATTCAATCAGGATGCTTCCGCTTTCTATTTACTTAGTTTCACGATCGGGTATCCTGTGTAGAATCGATAGCCAAATCTTGTTCGTAAATGTCAGGTCTTGTTGACGGTTCAGAAGCCCCCCCATCGGTTTTTTACTAATTTCCAGTGCTTCTAAATGGCGCAAAATTTTAAAGTTGTTTTCTTTTTGCAGGCACTTTTTGCAGGAGTGTTATTCTCTAGGAATTTCCTGGCTGTACCAAGGCAATTATTACGATTGTTATTTCTATTTTTATTGAGCCCAATCTAAGTGGTCAGGGTCACTGAGGCAAAATGGCCTTTTTTTGTTTCATTTTCACTTTTCCCAAGGTCAAAAAGCAATCCATTTTGGGATGTGATTTTGAATGCTTCCTTTCCATCCTGGTTCTGGACAATAGAAGATACTGTGCAAAAGCCTGATGTTGAAGTCTGTAGAGCGGTCAGATCCTGAGGTCCAGACTACATGCAGTATCTAAACTGCTTGGCATAATGGGAACTTTTCTCCCTGGGTTAATAGCAGCCATAGTGGGGCCATCACAAATTGAGACTGTGATAAGTGGTAACATTGAAGTGGTAACTACTCCTTTATGTGTTTTGCTCGTGGCTGCTGCTAACAAAACGAAGCTGTTTCCCTTTATGATTATGCTTTAAACATCACATATTTGCAGTAATGCTGTTCTACCTGTGATGCAAAAGTAAAAAATGCAACTGAAATAACAATATTTAAATTATTAAATATGCAAATTGACAAATAACCATGTACTTTGGTGGATGTGAATTGTTATGTTAAAAATTCCTTGTTTCATATCTAGCGTACTAGATAGAACACTTTTGCATTGCTCTGCATTTTTTAAAATGTCATTTCAACTCCTAAAGTACAGCATTGACATGAGTAAAAGTCTGTCCTTGAGCCAAGATTTTTACTCACCAGAGTATATTGCATTCTTAATCTTCATCCATTCTTTGCAAACAAACAAAACACGCACACACACACACACACACACACACACACACACACACACACACACACACACACACACACACACAAATTACTATCACACTCCCTTTAAATTCAATGTTTATTGTATTGCCAAGTAGTTAATATATTTTTTGTTACCATGTTCATAAAACTATGGCATGTAAAATCCTTTTGTTTCTTGAAATGATATACCTTTATACTACAGTACAGTATTTCTTTTGGTTGTATTTAATGAAACTGTGTTGGGATTTTTCTAGCTAATACATTCCATTCTGTGTTGTTGTCTACTTGAAAAATGAACATTTGCCGTTCATTCTCTCTTATGAAGCATAGCTTTGATTGTTGTTTCTTTCTCCTTTTACCATACATGAGATATTGACAATAAAGCTGGCATGCTCTAGTCTAGGACTATTCTGTAAGGAACGCAAATGCAGACTACTGTGCTGTCATCAAACACAAACCTCGGCTGTAGTCATGCACAAAATGTAGAAAGAGGAAATACTTCTTTGTGTATGAAAGAATTTTAAGTTGACAAATATACCTGCTTGATTGCCTATTATCTTTGAGAATATGACTCCAAGAAGGACTTGGAAGATAAAACCTGTCTTACTGGACCAGGTCAATGCTACTGGAAGCATTCTGTTCCCAGCCTCTGACCAGGGCATTTTGCCAAAAATGACCCTGTTAGGATCCCTACCTCTGAAAGCTCACAAACGGAGAACATGCAGGTGATGGCCACCCCCATTGTTTGTCCCCTGCCACTAGGTATTCTTGAGGTTTTCTGCCACTTAGCTTGGAACCGATTCACATGATACCACAAGACCTGTGTCTGTTCCTCCGTCCTGACAATTACGATCATAATGCCCCACGGCCCCTCCTGCTCCTAGCCCCTCCTGCATCCTAGCCTTGTGAATAGCTTTTCATAGATCTGGTGTCCATAAACTACCGGTATCTAATTTTTTTTAAAGCCATCTCCTGCCTCATCTTACATCTATTTTCAGACTTTATTGTGATGTTTTTATTGTTTGTTTGTTTGGAATTGGACCCTTCCCCATCTGATTGTGTGAATCTGGGCGGGGCGGGGAATCCTTAAGTTGTTCTGCCTGCATGAGGTCTTGTATAGCTTTCTTTCCCAACTGTCACTGCATGGTGATTTCTTTTGGTAATAAACACACGGCAGTATAATCAGATGAGTGTCTGGTTTATCATAGCCAATATTATTTGAACAGTACATCAGTGAACTCTGGGGAAAGGTTAGATAACTACGGAATAGCCAATCAGTGATAGATGCATGCATCCCCTTAACTGCTTTGTGAACTTTTTGTTGAAAAGCGGTATATAAATACTGTTAAATAATAATAATAATAATAACAACAACAACAACAGAAGAGATGCATATCCCCAATACATTTTTGTGATCTATTTAACTAAATTGCAGTTTCCTGCTGAATGATTGCCTTCATTTTTTCAGGTGGAAAGTCTACAAACTGGGAAGGGGGGATTCGCGTGCCTGGTCTTATCTCCTGGCCAGGAGTTGTTGAGCCTGATACACGTATTGATGAGCCAACCAGTAATATGGATATATTTCCTACAATAGTTAAACTTGCTGGAGCACCGCTACCTGAGGACAGGTATGGGTTGCAGTTTCTTTTGTTCTAAAATTGTTCTAATTTTCTTCTTCCTTTTTTTAAAAAAAAATTCTCTGGTAGCATTGAAGGGATGGCAGTATTATTTGTCATCTGTATTATTTCTGACACCAAGTATGTGGTAGCCATCAATTCAGATGGTATTCACAAAGTAAACTGGAGATTTCGGTGGTTCATACCTCTAACTTGCTGTTTCTAAAAATTCTCCATCATCTCAGACAATCCTCACCCAGCTTCACAATTAGCATTTTAGTTCAAGTGAGCAAAAATGTATCTTCCAGTTCAGAAGTCATGCTTTCTGTAGGAACCGACCAACCCTGGGAGAGAAGAAATTTGCCAGAAATACAGACTCACCAGGTGCGTCTGTAGCAAGTGAATGGAGAAACTGCACATGTAGAATGTCTTCCTACATGCATTCCTCCTTCTTCCCCCAGCCCAACGTCAAGCTGAAATTATGAAGGCAAAGTGCATGGAGACTAATTTGTAAGCAAGCATGATAAATACACCACTCTGAGCTCCTTGGAGGAAGGGCGGTATAAAAATGTGAAATATAAATAAATATAAATATATAAATATAAAATGAGACTGTACAAAGTCATGCTCGCTTCACATGGACAAGGCTGGCATCAGAGGTCAGCCAAGTCTAGCACTGGCCAAGGGGCCACATTCGTCAGTGGAGCCACATGATCAGGCCTACCCCTAAAGCCCCAGTACTGGTGGCAGTGGTAATGAACATTGTACCATCTGGGGGTAGGTAGAGAGACGGTGACATCCGAGACTTATTGCAGGCCTCTGGCACTGGAAGTTAAGATATGTCCCTTTCCTTGGTGTCTATGGTTTTTGGAGCATGTGTGAAAGTTGTCAGTGCCAGAGGCGTCGCTATGGTGGGGGCGATACCGTGTGTTCTACACCGTCCTAGTCCCCGTTTACTCCCCATTACGAGGTGGCCCCGCCCCCTCGCTGTCAAAGCCATTCAGTGCGGCGAAGGCAACGGGCAGGGAGTCTCCTTAACCGCTTAGGACGGTGCAGAACATACGTTACCGCCCCCACCATAGCGACGCCTCTGGTCAGTGGCTTAACTCTCATCTTAAACTAAAAATTTGTTGTTTATTATACAGTGCAGAAATTAGTCTATGTTTCTCCATTTAAATTTGCACCAACCACATTGTACACAACAGCAGGATACTTTAATGCAGTTCTTGGCTATTGTAATGTTTTGTCATTCTCACATGCTAAGTAGCTGAACTTCCAGGTCTATCTCATAAGCTATTCGAGTGGTTTGATCTTTCAGTTCTGTAATTGCCTTGGTAGCAGTGTTTTAATTACGTTTTCTCTTCTCGGCCGAAGAAGATGGGCATTTTCTCCCCCAAGATTACTCTATACTTGCCTTACATGTTCCTTTTGATCAAACTATAGATGCGAAGGCATGATGCCAGCATCATTCTGTTCTTATATAGAGCCAATAAATCACCAGCTGTGAACTTTTCCCCTGCAGATCTAAAGTAATACTATCCTGACAACTGGTGTTCATTTATATCATGCAAATTTAAAAGTGATTCTCCTGGTTTAAATTTAAAGCATCTTCTCCCATCTTCGCTCTATCTAGCATGTTTTTATAGGACAGATTTGCCATATGGTAGACTAAATCTGTCTTTCAGGTTCACATCATTTCTCCATTTATTCATGCATAGGGAGGAAGCTTCGAACCAGGGCCCCTACAAGTCCATGGCAAAGATCTGGAGCCCAAGCTTTCTTTTTTTTTTCCTCAGAAAAAAAAAACTTGTAATCTTCATGGTTGTAGGCAGAAGCTAAACATGTAAGGTAGCCAAATATCTTAGAATGAAGAAACCAGGGGTTAACAATCTGTTTGTGGTTCTGCATTAGAATATTTGAACCTAAAACTGATTATCAGGGCTGGAGGGATACATACACCTCAAAGATTTGGTTTCTGAAACGCAAAGAAATAAAATACACTGATTAATTGATGTATATATTTCCAACATCTTTTCCCTGTGTTTCATTAAAAAAATTGCAAAGCAGCTTACCAGTAAAAATAACTGCAAGCATAAAAACACTAAAACCTATGCAAACATTAAAAATAGTCAGTATCTTAAACATATAAAGCAGCATTTCTCAAAGTCCTACAGGGGAGTTTACTCCCATGTAAGTCTTTGCGGGAGTGGGGCAGTGTCGGAGGCAGTGCTCCCAGGTTCGCGCCCGCCCCCAACCCAAAAACGCTTTTTTCAACGTACCTGGTTGTCTACCTGGTTGTCCTGCCAGCTCCCTGAAGGTTCTGGGGGGTGGAGCACCTCTGCAAGCCTTCCCAAGGCTCTAAATAGTGGTGATCACGTTGAAAAGACCACTTCCGGTTTTCGCCAAAAACCGGAAGTGGGCTTCGGAATGCAATTGCCGCTGTTTTGAGCCTTGGGGAGGCCTGCAGAGGTGGCAGCAGTCCCTTTGGATCCTTCAGGGAGCTGGCAGGACAACCAGGTACGTTGAAAAAAGCATTTTTGGGTTTGGGCAGGTGTAATCCTGGAGCACTGTTCCCGACGTTGGAGCTGGCCACCCCCCTTAATAGGATATCGGCCATTTCTGGAAAAAGTGGTGGGTCACGACCCGCCACTTTGAGACCCCCTCGTATAAAGTGTAAAATCAGATACTCTGAAATACAGAATTAAAAGTCCTGAGAAATTAAAAAAAAGGAGGAGGGCAGCCTGATTTACCTAGGAAAGCAGTTTGTTCGTTGTCGTGCCACCCCCCAAAAATACCTCATTCCTAGTAGTCACCAACCGCATATTTGACAGTGGTCAGCCAGAGAGCAGGGCATCTGTGGCCAAACTCAAGCCAGGCAGGTTTATAGGGAAGCAGGCGGTCCTTTAAGTTATTCATCAAATCCACAAAAGTGTTGGCTTACTTGCAGATTGTCAGCACAAACATATTTGAGGAGGACGGTAATGTATTTGAAGGATACCACTGAGGCAAAGTTTAAAAAAAAAAAAATCAATGAGCTTTTAGCACACTATTATGCAACCTGCCCACTCAGCTCAGAGGGATAAGCCTGACTTCCTTTAAATTGTAATGTGGCCGAATCTGCTTCGGGCAGTGATCCTATGCACACTTACTTGGGAGTAAGCTCCAATTAACTGAGTAGGAATTTCAAAAGTAGATGTGTTTTCCATTTTTGCTCTTGTGATTCTTTTGTTTATTGTGAAATGAATTGGATATTGCCAGAGAGATAGCACTCTTTCCCCAGGGTGTCTTTGTGTGAGGTGTGGGGTGATTTTCTTCTTTTAACTAGTTAGCTTCTATCAAACAAGTGAGATGCTGTCCTGTAGCATGGAGGAGAAAGAATTAAAAAAAAAAAGTAGAGTCCCACTTTGAGGCGTTTCTGTAAAAGAACTACTATCAGGGCTGGATTTATGCACAAGCTACAGTAAGTAAGCTGCAGCTGGGCCTCATATTACGGGCCTCACATTATGTGGGTTTCAAGTTTTGCATGAATATATGCAAATAGGAAGCGTTTATATTTGTATTGTCTTTGAACTTTGTGTTAGAATAATAAACTCTTTTTGTAGTAGTATGGGATGAAGCCTCTTAGACTTGCGCTAATTTAGAGCTTCAGCATGGTTTAATCCTGCCTTTACTGCCGTTAACATTAAAGTAGAAGTTGGCATAGTATAGCTCTGTAATTCCCTGCTCTATGCATTTGCCATGGATTTTTGCCACCACCAGAAAATGACTGTTCCTCATATGTGCCAACTCAACCACTATTGCTGGTGTGCTTATGCAAATAGTCTGCCCATTTTTTTCCCCATGTGAGACAATTGTTTTCCTAGCAACTTGGCTCAGAAGTGCCCCTTTCCCTTAGTTAACAGATTAAAATTCTAATGTATATTGTGCAAAACTATGAAGGGAATGCTTGCTGCTGCTTATGCACCTGCATATCATAGAGCACAAGACTCATACTCCCATGTGATGGTTTACTATGTTCAGTGTTAATTTATTCATAACACAATTTTACATGAGAAATAATCACCAAGGATTTTCAGTCCCTTTTCTTTGCGCTGTTAAACTTGAATGCTCCCCAGCCTCATAAACGGGTAGCGCTAAAGCTTCTGGCCATGTGATCATTTTTGATGCGTCGATGTACATGTCTGAAAAGGTTGAAGATCACTTTGTCCATCATATTTGGCTAGGATGTCAAACTATTCTGCGTGTCAAAAAAGCAAAGTCACTTCTAATTTTGCATAGCATACCCACACAAAAGGAGCACCAGCTGACAGACCAGACTGGCATTTCAGCAGAACTGTAGAAAAGAGACACTCGAGGACGATTTATCAAGTGCTTATAAGGAAAAAACAGAACAGGAATAGCTAAAGGATGTGAAGGTTAGATAATTGCCTTGGGATATCCAGTACAAATAGTAACTTGGTCATACCTTCAGTGGGCCAGTCGTCGATTCTTTACCTCTCCCAGCTGGCCTGGTCCCTAGCTGGCCTGCCGGATGCAGTGGTCCATAAGTATAAGACCTCATCATAGGGAAAAGTATGTTAATTTAGGATTGGGCTTAAGTATGTTAATTTAGGACTGCAATCCTTAACAGACTTACCTGGATGAAAATCTCACTGGGCAGCCCAATCCTATTGTAAAGATCCGCCGGGCGGCCGAGGCCACCTGCCAGATCCTGAGCTCTACCACGGGCAGCCTGCAGCAGGCTCCCCGCAGCGGAAAGTCTACTCGGGGAAGGGGATGCTCGTCCCCTTCCCCGAGTGTAACTGCGACTGGGGCCAATTGGCCTCCTCGGATATCCGCCAGCTATTTTGCTGGCGAAAGTCGGAGGAGGCCGTGTAACAGCTGAGCTGGTCGGCGGGGGTCAGGATTTGGCCTGCCCCCTCCCGATCGACTGGGCCTATCAGCCCCAGCCGTTTGCTCCCGAACCACCACCCCTCCACTGGACCCTTACCTGGGTCTGGCACCGGCCTTCCCTGCTCGCGAGTCATCGCAATTTTGCGACGTCTTCGGCTGGCGGAACACTCGTTCCGCCAGCCGATTTTAGTATAGGATTGCAGTGTAACTCAGTGGCACTTACTTCTGAGTAGACCTGCATAGCATTGTGTTGTCTGTCTGATACGGATATCCAAGAAAAAACATACACATGCATCTGTTCGGAACGACCCGAGCAATTTTAAATCAACAAAGGATAAGAGGCTGATCCTTTCCTGGTAATTTTCTGTGTAGTTTTTTTGAAGAACATCCAGTGATATCAGTGGATGTATGCCATTCAGAAGTGATGTGATAGGTACTGGTATGTGTTCTTGGGTGACCACTTCTACGTGAGAAGCCCTGAGTGCAAGATTGCGTCCCAAGTATTTTCAGACTTTTAGTGTACAATAAGCTTCAATCAAACATATGTACTAGATTGAATTAATTCTCTGTAAACAGTTGTAAATGTTGTGATTCGCACCATGCCAAAACTGTAGCTTCATTTTTCCTCTGTAAGTAAATATGAGATATCTGATGACTTAATTAATGGAAACATGCTGCTTTGCTTGTATATTCAACTCCTACCTCTGTCTCCCACTAAATGGAAAGTTCTATTCCATTGAAAGCATTCAAATTGAAAGCACTCTGATTGAAAGCATTGATTGCATTCAAATAATGTTAGTCATGTTTCATATTTACCTGAAAGTAATTTTCATTGAACTTAGTGGAACTTACTTCTGAGTGGACATGCATAGCATTGTGCTGTAAGTCCTGTTGAAATTATGGGCAGCCCAATCCTGTGTGACTTTAAGCGGCCGGCCTAGAGGTCCAGCTACTGTATCCTAAGCTCATTGCGGGTTGCCCTGGGGCTGCTAGAGTGCACCTCGGGAGGACGTTCGTCCCCTTCCCTGGGTGTAAGTGAGCCCAGGACCTATGGGCCTCCTTGGATGCACGCCAGGTCCAGACCTGGTGTACATTTGGGGAGGTGGTGTAAGGCTGGTGCAGGCCGGGAAGGGGCTTAAGATATCGCTGCCCCCTCCTAGCCTAGGATGGCCAAGGGCACCCTCACTTGCCATCCCTGCTCGTGAGGAGACCGCGGCTGTCACTCGGGTCATTTGCCCCCTCTTGCGCCGTTGTAGTTACGCAAGTGCCCACATCGAACATTTGTACAGGTGGGCCCCCATATCCACGGATTCACTATCCACGGTTTCAGTTATCCACGGATTGTGGGGAAACCCTCCCCCCCGGCTTTTACTTTCTTCCCAATAAGCTTTGTTTCTTCCTTAAACAAACAGGAGAAGCAGCACAGGCTGCTTATTGCTGGCAAGTAGAACGAGACTAAGTCCTAGAGAGCCTCTGCAAGGTTAACAGAAACCTTGCAGCGCCTCTCTAGGACTTAGTCTCGTTCTACTTGCCTGCAATGGAGGATGCTTCTCTGTTTGTTTTAAGGAAGAAACAAAGCTTGCTGAAAGAAAAATAAGAACTGGGGGTCGTGCACACCTGCCCACAGGGGAGGCAGGGTGGGGGGCCCTTAGGAAACCATGGAGGGGGGGTTCGCTCCTATCCACGGTTTCAAGTATCCACGGTGGGGCCTGGAACATATCCCCAGCGGATATGGGGGGAGTACTGTAATGTGCATGTGAAACGTGGACAGTTTTTCTGTCTTTTCATGTCATGACGGTTGTGGTATGTCAGTTCATTTAAGAATAAATCGGCTTTATATTTGCACCATCCTTTTAGAATAACCCTATACACTAAAGATATTTACATGTACAACTAAAAATGTAAGCTGTGAATAAGACCATCACAACTTTTAAAAACATATATATCATGTACAGTATTACACTCATCAGAAAGCAGGGGTTGGCTGCAGCTGCCTCTTTAGTATGTACTTGGTGCTAAAAGCAGGTTTGCTATCCTGTAAAGTGTGAAATAAAAGGCCAGCGGGTGGCGCAGTGGGTTAAACCGCTGAACCATGAGCTGTCGATCAAAAGGTCGGCAGTTCGAATCCCCGACGGGGTGAGCTCTCGTTGCTTGGCCAGCTCCTGCCAACCTAGCAGTTCCAAAGCATGTTAATGCAAGTAGATAGATAGGTACCGCTTGCGGGAAGGTAAACAGCGCTCCGTGTTCCAGCCGCATGGTACACGCTGCGGCAAGCAGAGTCATGTCGGCCACATGACCATGGAGGCGTTTTCAGACAACGCTGGCTCTTCGGGTTTGAAATGGGGATGAGCACCACACCCTAGAGTCGGACACAACTGGACTTAATGGTCAGGGGTCACCTTTACCTTTAATGTGTGATATGGCCCTAATACTGTAGCGCAATGGCATTTGTCAAGAAATGGATATGCATAGTGTGAGCTTCTTTTCATCTAGGAAACTTATTGGTTCTTCCTTCTGATTTTGAAATGCTTTCTTATTCAGAATTATTGATGGACATGATCTCATGCCGTTGCTTCAAGGCATCACTCTTCAGTCCAAGCATGAATTTCTCTTCCATTACTGTAATGCATATTTAAATGCAGTGCGTTGGCATCCAAGAAACAGTAAGTAAAATTGCCTTAAGATTTTAAATATTTTATGCAATTTTTATTGCAACTTGGAAAGAAGGGGGGGAGCTATGGGCTGTGGTTGCAAATAAATGGCTAAACTTTATTCCTATTCTTTTTAGCTCTTTTATGATTTTATCTTAGAAGAAAATATTATCAAGGAAATGGTTTACTATTAGGCAATTGATTTGATGCAGTACATCGTCACAATGTTAACACTTCTGGTATCAGAATACAGTTGTATAACTTCTGTCAGAGGCTGTTATGTTGACCCTCTGTTTGTGTCAAGGCCAAATATTAGCTCCTTTATAACACCCACAGCTAATGTGAACTGCCTTATACTTACTCAGACCGTTGGTTCAACAAGCCCAGAAATGTTTGTTGATAGCTTAATGGATATTTTTTCCAGCATTGTGAGAGAGACAAAGTACCAGAAGGACGGGGATTCTGGAAGTCGAAAATGAGGAAGACATTTTAGCCTACCATAGAGAATGAAGCAAAAATAAATAAATTCTGGGTATCACTCTTATTTCTCGTTTCCTCTTTCTGATTCCTTTGAATATTCTCACTAAAAGCAGTATTTGCAGAGAGAGAGAGAGAGAGAGAGAGAGAGAGAGAGAGAGAGAGAGAGAGAGAGAGAGAGAGAGAGAGATCTTCAGACATCCTTTTTGAGTTCAGTGAGATATTTCTTTGTAGAGTATGCAGCGCTCTCCTTTCTTCTTAACCATGGTGCGCAGAGAGCCTTTTCTTCACAGTTCAGATGGAACTGATTTTCCACAGCATGTTCCCAATTGTACAGTCTGCTATTCTTTGGTGTTCTTGCATAGTCCACTTGCCTTCCTTCACATTATGCAGCAGTTAAGTGTTGGGCAGATTTTGGCCCTGATATTTTCGAGTTGCTTTATTTTGGGAGCACAGGCAAGCAGTGAAACATTTTCCATGCCTCTTTCATGCTCCTGTTCTCCAGAGAGAACATGATTGACTGCTCTCTTGTCCAGTAGCCATCTTCACAAATACCTTCTCTCTGGATTCAATAGAAGAACATCCATAAAGAATATTCTCAAGGTACTGAAAGGTCCTTCATATGGTTTATCTCCCTCCAACATGCTACAATTGTATGGGGAGGGGGGACTCCTTGCTTGCTCTGATGTGTGGTGAATTTTATCAGCATCTCTGTGTGCCTATATGGAGGGTTAGTTGTCATTTTCATTCCCAGTTTTTCTCTTGCTACCCAAGACACCTATCTGATGCTGTCAAGCACTATTGATAAGCTATAAGAAAACAGCATAAAATTATGACCAGTTACTCTTAGGTATTTTGTAAGCTAAAACATCTGTGTAAATACATTGAAATTATAAGTTGTCAAATATCAGGGTCAAGCTAGACACAATAGCTAGACACAAAGAGACATACTTTTTTGCCCAGGATTCAAAGAAACTTTGCCCCTTCTAACAGAGTTGCCCCCTAACTAACAGAGTAGCCACTCTGTTAGTATGTACAGGGCTCTTTGGGAAATGACATCCCAATGCAAAATAACGTGCTCCGTAGTTCCCCCCCCCCGGTGAAGGCCTTTATTTCCAAGCATCCCTGTGGATTTACTCTCTAAAACAGGGGTGGGGAACCTCCGGCCCGCGGGATGATCTGGTCCGGCCCGCACTGGACCGGCCTGATCCGGCCCACGACCGGAGGCTCTGCCGCTGCCGCCGCCTTCCCGCGCCGCTTCCTTTTAAAATCACTGTTCCTGGACCTGCGCAGAGCGTGATGCCGGCCAAGAGGGCAATCTTGGCCTCAGCTGAGCTCTGCGCAGGTCCAGGAAGGCCAATTTTAAAAGGAGGAGGCGCCGAGGTGACGCGTCACCTCAGCGCCTACTCCTTCTGAAAGCGGCCTTTCTGTACCTGCGCAGATCGCCACTGAGCCCAGTGGGTGGGAGGGAGCTGAGTGAGAGAGTGCGAGCGGTGGGTGGGTGGGTGGGTGGGTGGGTGGGCGAGTGAGCGGTGGGTGGGTGCTGTAAATTTACGGGGGGGTCAAATTTGCGGGGGGGATTTTGGACAGCCTTACGGATGGCCCGCGGCCAATTTTCCCCAAGGGAAAATGCCCCCCCCCCACCCCAGAAAGGTTCCTCACCCCTGCTCTAAAAGAATTACTACTACAGAAACCGAAGGGGAAACAAAGTTGCTTGGAATCCTCTGCAGCAAAGATGGCTTCTGTCACTTTCCCTTCGTGTGCTGCCTCCTTTCTTCCCACACAGACTCTGCCGCTGCTGACGTTTTTCTGCTGCCATCTTGCTGTAGAGACAAGAGAGAAGCAGGTAGGGGGTTGCCAGAGAGGGGGTGGAAGATTCCTCTTCAACTCAGAAGGATTCTTCGAGCTCTGGCATTTCATCTCTTTGCCTGTACGCACCCTCCAATTACCCGCGAGACAGAAGCTTGGGCTAAACTGGGCCACTTTATTGAAATGTCAAATAATGAATCTGCAACAGGGAAAAAAATCTAAAAACTCAGCCCCCCCGCCCCCCCCCGCATGCAAGCAACCACGTTGGGGGAAACGGTAGGCACTATAGATTCCCTCAATCATGGTCCAGACCACCCTGACTCAAAGCAGAGATCCATCAAGAGATGGAGAGAGCTTGCCACGGTCTGCCCCGAGGGGTCAAGGCCAGCTGGACTGCAGACTGCCACAGGCTGTCTTTGTGAATCCAAGCCAGAGGGCTTGCCAGCCAGCCTCAGTGAGCCAGTAAGCATCATCTGAGCAGTCCTGACTCACCCTCTGACCTTGCTTACCTCAGGTTGCGCACCGAACTGCCAACTCTTGCTTCCCAGGCCTGCACGACACCTGCCTAAAGTGACCAAAAAAGAAGGTGCAAAGAGTAAAAAAAAAAAACCCAGAACCCAAGCCCATGCTCCATCATTATCTAGGTGGAGATTCATTGGGCCAGGGGCATGCGCTGAGTGGTGCCCTGGTGCGGAGGGCCCCAGGGTGCAAGGGCGGGAGGTGGTGTGGGGGGGCGGGAGGCTCCGGAGGAGAGCGGGAAAAATTTGAATTTTTCCCGCTTTTTTGGGCCGATTTTCGGCGATTTTAAGGGGTTTTTAAAGTATGTATGCTTTGCGGCACTTAACTTGTGTATAGGAGCCTCCAGCGAAGCGATCGGCTGACTCTCTCCAGCGACGACGTTCTCTTCCAGGGGCGCAGATCGGCGATCTGAGATCGCTCCTCTGCAGCCCCTGACGCGAACTGCTCATCGTAAGCTCATCGTTTGAGTTCACGCATGCGTGAATGGCTGTTTGCTATGCGCATGCGCAAACTCAAACGATGAGCTTACGATGAGCAGTTCGAGTCATGGGCTGCAGAGGAGCGATCTCAGATCGCCAATCTGCGCCCCTGGAAGAGAACGTCGTCGCTGGAGAGAGTCAGCCGATCGCTTCGCTGGAGGCTCCTATACACAAGTTAAGTGCCGCAAAGCATACATACTTTAAAAACCCCTTTAAAAACCCCTTAAAATCGCCGAAAATCGGCCCAAAAAAGCGGGAAAAAATCGGCAAAAAATTAGCATAGTTTATGCTAATTAGTTTTGGGGCGGGGCGGGGAGGACCGGGCCCCACCCGCAAAATCGGCTGGGTACACCACTGCATTGGGCCCTCATTTTATCAGGTTTCTGCAGGTCTGTATACTTTAGGGCCACAGCAAGGGCAAGTGTGGACATTGCTAATAATGGAACAGGAGCAGATCTGTGCTAAATATGGAATAGCCTGCTGCATAAGGAATAGAAAAGTAAGATGCTTCTGAATGATTAAATGGAATGGAATATATTTTTACCATTTTCATTGTTCTCATTTTTAAATTTGAATGAAAATTAATCTATTGTTCTACATGAATCGGCAATTCAGAATATTATGCAGGCAGCCTCTTCCCTCTACACTGCATAGCATAGGAGTTGTTGTTGTTCAGTTGTTAAGTCGTGTCCGACCCTTCGTGATCCCATGAACCATATCCCGCCAGGCCTTCCTGTCCTCCACTATCTTCCTGAGTTTGCTCATTTTCATGTTCGTTGCATCGGTGATGCTGTCTAACCATCTCATCCTTTGCCTTCTCCTTTTGCCTTCAATCTTTCCCAGCATCAGAGTCTTCTCCAGAGAGTCCTCTCTTCGTATTAGGTGGCCAAAATATTTGAGCTTCAGCCTCAGTACCTGACCAGTCTGTAAAAGAGCTACTATTCCTTTAAGAACTGCAAAGACAGGAGAATTTCACTCACAGCCCAATCCTATTCACCCCCTGCCCGACATTGCAGCGCCGCCAAAATGGCAGCCACTGCATCCTGTATGGGGGAGTGTAGGACCAGGAGGCTTCTGCAGGGAAAGGGGATATTTTATCCCCTTATCCCTGCGTAAGGCTCATATCCCGCAATAGGATTCCTCAGACCTATGCTAGCAATTTTGCTAGTGTAAGTCCAAAGAGAGAAAAGGGGAGACTGCAGGGAATAGGAATAGAATCCAGCGCGGGATGCAGAAGGATCCACCTTCTGCAATGGATCCTTCTCCTCCCGCGGCCTCCCCACACGCCATTACGCCTCCCTCCCCATACAGTTTCACCCCCGTTTCGCCCTCCCCTTGCCTTCCCGCCAGCTTACCTTTCCCGGCATGCATCCGGAGTTCCTTCGGCATGGCTGGGAAGGCACAGACTTCCTGCCGACATCTCCGGCAGCGCGCTGACCAGCATGCTGTCGGGGAGGCTTTTGTGACTGGCGCTGACTGCTTTATGGCAGTCAGTACCATCACAGGAAGGGCACCGCCATTGGTTGGCACACTTAAAATTGAGCTCTGAGTGTAGTTTTTTCTCATCCCAATACTACAGTGATGAGAGAAGGTGTATCTGGTGGAATTCTCCTCTGAACCCATAAAGGTATAGAAGGCATTCAAGTTCTTTATCTGACAACTTTAGAAAGGCATTTCCTTGGCCTCAGATGCAATTTTTTCTGTTATAGCTGAAAAATTAAAATAAAGGAGTAGTGCTTTAAAATACCATGAGCAAAAGCTCTGGGACTTTATTGGCCTATGAATCAGAGTTATTAAAAATGTATTGCTTTGACAACTTCATTACAAGGAGAGCAGTCACCCGATAAGGAGCAGATCTGTGGTTACGCGGGACATTTGCATCACTCACATTCAGGGGGGTCATTTAATGCCCACTTACAGAGTTGTAGTCATATTGGAGCAAATGAGTTTACACTAATGTACACAGCCACTGAATCATGTTTTCTAAGATCTTTTTTTCCCCATTGCATACAAAAATAATAATACAAATAAGCAAGAAGGATACTGAATACCCCTGTACGATAAATTCCTTGGTGTCTTGTAAATATGCCTTTGAACAACTGTGTAGCATAAAGGCCTAATAAGTCTAACATTATTTTAATAGTTGTAATAAAACATTATTGGAATACTGATAAATACCAAGTCAATTGATTTTACCAGCAACAGTATAGCTTTATGCAATAAATCAAGATTTCCTTTCTACAATCCCAAAGACTGTTTTATTAAACAAGAAAGAAAACATAAATACCTTGTATTTCCCTGTTTTACAGCATTTGCTTTTGTTTTTACAAGACTGTTAAAAAGAGAAGTTCAAAAACAGTGCAGGCAGGTGGCAGAGGGATAGAGAAGAACATCACTAAGGATATGCTATAACCACGACTAGCCAATAGGTGCAACTGCAGTCACGCTACTTCCCATTCGCAAAAGAAGTGCAAGGTGGATGGAAAATCACATGCCTTCTGCTACTGCAGCTGTTGGTTGAGTGCAAGGAGCATGCAACCTCCTCGCAGTCAAGGAGCATGCAATTTCCTTGCAGTCATAGTGCCACACTAAGAAAAGATGCTTGGATCCTTGCTGACAGATATGCTAGTTTGGAAATTGTTGGCTGGACCCTGCAGAGCCATTGATTCACTGCCCAATCCTATCCCCAATCTGTGCTGCTGGGAACTCGTGTTCTGGCAGTGCAGCATGGTTTGAGGCATGTGACATGCTACCGCGCCACTGCCGTGAAAATGACAAGCAGAACCAGCTGCACAACAGCAGCTCATCTGGCTCCCCTGGCACCGGTAAGTTGGCACAGTGGGTGAGCAGTGGGCAGGGACAGGGAGTAACAGGGTGGAGAGAAGATGGGGATCAGGGCCACCAGGAGGCATGTCAGGGTGTGAAGGGAGTGGTCATCGGCACCAAAAGCACCGCCAATATCCTATGCACCCAGCCTTGCCACACCACCTTTGATCCACTCGGACTTGCACCACCCAAATCTGAGGCATCAGGGGGCTTACCCTGGCGGTAAGGGAACAAAAATTCCCTTCCTTCATGGAGGCCTTATGATTCCCCACCACCACCAGAGGATGCAGCACACACCTTCATGGTGCGTCTGCATCAGTGCATGTGGCAGGTGATAGGATTGGAGTGTTAGTATAGCATGTTGCTAGCATGATAAAACAACAACAACAGGGGCAGCACAATCTAATGCAACTCCCCGTGCAGTGATGCAGCAGCACCATCGTGGCGCCCACTGAATCCCGCAGGGGAGTTTTGGCACCTGGAGGCCGACTCGGGATAAGGGAACATTTGTTCCCTTGCCCCAGGGTAAACCCGTGCTGAGCCACTGGGTCTAGTCAAACCTGCGCCAGCTCTGTAGCTGGCACAAGTCCATGTAGACCTGGATCGTGGGATCAAGTCCAGGAAAGGAGTTAGGATATTGGTGTGTGCTGCTGTTGATACCACCCCCTTCCCAGTCCCAATCTGTCCTCTTCCCTGCCTCCATCTCCTCCCTGTTCCTCCCCTCCCCATTCCACCCCCTCCCTCCAATCCCCCTGCACGAACTTCCTGGTGCTGGCAAGCATCCTCCAGCTGCTGGTGTATGGAGCCAGCTGCTCACCGTTTGCGGTAGCAGCCAGGCTGCACAGACTGCTGTGTTGTGTTTTGCAACAGCCAGAAAGCGCCTTACACTTGTTCCAGCAGCATAAGTCTTGAATAGGATCAGGCCGCTAGTCTCAAAAAGCCCTATTCTCTATGTAGCAATTTACTTATTTATGTGTAATTTTTATGTGCCCTTTTTCTGCATACTGTGATGTCAAGGAGGTTCAAGAGAAGGGGAAACTGTTTGCATTTCAAATGTATTTTGATTAGAGTAATTACATTACAATGATCCACGTAGAATCTATGAATAGTCAAGCAGCCATCCTTCTCGCTGCTTTTAATAAGCTTTGTTTCAATATCTGGGAACTTATATTTTCCCCACATCCCTTTATTGAAAGCTGTATTGTGCTTGCCGGGATGGCTTTCTCTATTAGTAAAATGGTTATTCCACATGAAAATACACTGGACACCCAAACTGGCGCAGAGTGAAGGTGGGGGAAGTGAGTTCCTACATACAGAGTGGGGAGGGGCTCGAGGTGGGGGGGGGCTCCTGAGAATTGGAGACTTCTGAAATGGCTTCCGCCTCCTAAGCCCATCAGACTGGGGCTCAGGATTGACCTCATGCTGCTTTTGACTGTGGAAAGCAGCACCCAATGTACAAGTCCCCAGCTAGAAGTTTGATTGAAATGGAGTAACTGGGATTCTCTCCCATTCTCAGCCAGCAACAGCCTCTATTATGGCTTGATATGGATCAAAGGTGCAGGGTTGCTAACTCTCTAGGAATGGCCTGTAGTCTCCAAGTGACTACTCAAAGCAATCCTGGAGATTTTAACAGGACCTCTAGGCATTCCTACCACTGGGAGGGAAAAAAAACCCTCAGGAATAACTTCAGGCAGAGGGGAGAAGGCATAAGGCCCCTCCCACTGTAGCCCTAATATCATTGTGAGGTCTTGAGGACCTTGAATACAGATAGTGACTGAGAAGCTGCCCTTAATGGCTTTGGAGATAAACAGAGTGAGCAGCAAGCTCTCACACCTTCCCCTCGAAGCCATCACAGTGACTAAAAAGGAAAAGGTTCCCCTTGCTCGAAAGCCAGTCGTGTCCGACTCTAGGGGCGGTTGGTCATCTCCGTTTCAAAGCCAGTGAGCCAGCGCTGTCTGAAGACGCTTCCGTGGTCATGTGGCTGGCATGACTCAATACCGAGGCACACGGAACGCTGTTACCTTCCCACCGAGGCAGTACCTATTCATCTACATGCAATTTCTTGCTTTCAAACTGCTAGGTTGGCAGGAGCTGGGGCCGAAGACGGGAGCTCACACTGTCATGCTGCACTCGGGTCTCGAACTGCTGTCCTGCCTACCTTCTGGTCTGCAGTTCAGCGTCTTAACTACTAAGCCACTGTGGCACCACACACCACACTTTATCACAGTGACTAGAAAGCTGCAATTGCAGCCCCTCCAAGCCTGATTTCAACCCGGCTCCAGCAGAGGATCTGCTGTTGGTCTGCATTCAGTCAGCTTGACCACCTCTGCAGCCACTTCACAGCTTGAGAGAGGGGCTGCAGTAGCTGTCCTCATTCCCAATGGGTTCCACAAATGAGGGAGAGAGAAGGAAAATCGTTCCCTGCCCAACTTCTGTCTGTGATTCTGAGTGTATGGGTGTGGGTCCAGACTTGAAAATCAATACTGAAAATCAAAATAATGTTTTTATTTGTAGTACAACAATGGGATGTAACATACTAAATGATAGAAGCATAATACAGAAAGCCCTTTTTTCCCATGGGTCTGCCCTTGTGTCTATATAAAACTGAACTGCAGTTCTTCAACTGGACTTTTTATCTCAATATCAGAAAGATAGGCACTAGTAAAGACTTGCCAATATAAACTTTATTAAAAATTTGGCCCTTACAATGCAAGGGCAAGAAAGAAGGAAACGCAACTCATTTGATTCATAAGGTTATTTTAAAATAGATTAGGCATATGATATACCAAAGGGTTGTTAATTGGACTCCTTGCCATATGGTAAATGAATGCTATGGTAGCTTCATATGTGAAATGTCAAGCGTATTTGTTATGCTTACACTAGTACACAACAGCACAAAAGAACAGCGCAGTAGACCTATTAAAATGGGCATAGCCTCTTCTTCAGTTTCAGCTTTCATTAATCTCCTCTCTCTTTGCAGGAAGATTTTTTTCCCCCAGCTGAGTCAATAGTACCTAATCTATTGGAACTGCATATGAGCCCTGGTATTTGGATAAACAGGATTGCTGTTATACCTGTGTTGGCCCACTGATGGTGTTGCATGCAGCAACTATAGAAAGCAAGTGGTTTTCTTGTGTACATAAGCCCTACACAGTGAGTGAGAGAGAGAGAGAGAGAGAGAGAGAGAGAGAGAGAGAATTATGGTGTGGCAGCAGCTTCTCTAGGGCCATGTTCAAATGTCATTTGCCTATGTTCTTCTATGAAGTGCAGGAAGCTGACCCACTAGACACCTAAAAAATGCAGGTATGCTTATTTCTTCTACTGTAGTGGTTCTCCAGTCGGAATGGTCCACACTGGTCCCACGCAGGCAGCCCAATCCTATGCCGGTTTCTGCTGGCGGGACGAGCACACGCATTGTAGCAAATGTGCTGTAAGGCACACTGTGGCAGCGTGGAGGCTCATGGCACTGGCAGAAAGGCCTGCACCGGCCTGTTGGTGCCAGATCCCATTGGAGCTCCTACCGGAATAGGTAGGTTGCAGAGGGGAGGAGACCCACACTGTACCACATGGTTGTGATTTGAATTACAAGTAGGATGGTGTTGGCATAGGGTTTTCCCATCATGTCCTTTTATATCATATCACTTAGAAGCAAGTAGTAGCAGCAAGTTGCAAGTATCTCGTGGATGTGAGAAAGATCATCAGCATTCCATGGGATGTGCTAGGTTTGTTGCTGAAATCCATTTGGGGGTAGTGCATTGAGTTCATTTACTACTGATGTTTTACCTAGACATCTTGGGGTGCTGGTGGACAGATCGATGAAAGTGTCGGCCCAGTGTGCGGCGGCTGTGAAGTAGGCCAATTCCGTGCTCGGGATCATTAAAAAAGGGATTGAGAATAAAACGGCTAATATCATTATGCCATTGTACAAATCAATGGTAAGGCCACATCTAGATTGTGTCCAGTTCTGGTCACCACACCTCAAAAAGGATATAGGTGAATTGGAAAAGGTGCAGAAAAGAGAGACCAGAATGATTCGTGGGCTTATATGACCTCCCTTATGAGGAAAGGCTACAGCGTTTGGGGCTCTTCAGTCTAGAAAAAAGGTGGTTGAGGGGGGGGGGACATGATTGAGACGTATAAAATTATGCATGGGATGGAGAGAGTGGATAGAGGGAAATTCTTCTCCCTCTCGCAAAACACCAGAACCAGGGTACATGCACTAAAATTGAGTGGAGGGTGAGTTAGAACGGACAAAAGAAAATATTTCTTTACCCAGCGTGTAATTAATCTGTGAAACTCCTTGCCACAGGATGTGGTGATGGCACCTGGCCTAGATGCCTTTAAAAGGGGTTTGGCCAGATTCATGAAGGAAAAGACCATCACAGGTTACAAGCCATAAGCAACCTCCTGGTTTTAGAAGTAGGTTTTCTCTGTGCCAGGTGCAGGGGAGTGGCAGCAGGAAACAGGCTATCTTGTTGGCTGTGTGCTCCCTGAGGCATCTGGTAGGGCCACTGTGTGATACAGGAAGCTGGACTAGATGGGCCTTTGGCCTGATCCAGCAGGGCTCTTCTTATGTTCTTATGTTTACCCTTTGCACTGAATGGATTTGGGGTTAAAAAAGCATAATTCATAGCTTAAAAATTTTAACCCAAGTGGGAAGTGTTTTTCTTCTTTGGAGTAAAAGACTGTTTCTAGCATCTGTTTGAATGAAAGCCATCCTCAGTTAAATTAGGAATGTTCTGAGAGGATAGAGAAATGTTGACAGGTCTGAATTATCATATGTCAACACAGATGTTTTAAAGAGACTGATTCATTTTTATTTAAACATTGGCACTGCTGTCACACTGTAAAATACATTTGTAAAATACATTTAAAAAATAGCCTGTAGAATTCAAAATTACCTCTTGGAGTTAACGAAAAAAAGGGGTGGGAGAGAAAAGAAAAATATACTGTATAAATTATTCACAGATGTTCATTGGCCCCCCCCAGTCCTGCTCGTGCCCCCAACAGCGGAAACCCCATCCACAACAGAGTGCCCCCCTGCAGCTAGTTGTTGCAGCTCTCCAAAAACAGTCAACGCAACACGCTCTCTGCTGTACCATTCAAAAGCTGCAGGGACCCAATGAGCGCCGCTCGCTTCCTCCCTGCCAGTCGGAGCTCCTTTTGGCCCAGGATCCTTCCCCCCTCTTCCAGGGTTGGGTTTGATGTTAAGATGGCAGCAAGGAACCTGGGAAGAAGGCTGCCAGTCCGCTTCGTGCACATTGCTGCTCGGCGACAGCCTCCAAAGGTTGAAAACCCCTGAGTTAGAATATTAGCAGTTGCTCCTGCCAACCTAGCAGTTCGAAAGCATGTCAATGCGAGTAGATAAATAGGTACCGCTTGCGGGAAGGTAAATAGCGTTCCGTGTTGTCATGTCAGCCACATGACCACGGAAGCGTCTTCGGCCAGCGCTGGCTCTTCAGCTTCGAAACGGGGATGAGCACCGCACCCTAGAGTCGGACACGACTGGACTTAAATGTCAAGGGACACCTTTACCTTTAAACATTCTTTTTTATTTATATAATTTATGTGTTACTTTTCCATAAAAATAATACTCAAAGAAATATACAAGAAAAGCTTTTAAAAAACTGCAATGATATAAAACTTAGAACCATTATTGGCATACATATATACACAGTCACTCCTAAATGTCAACATTTTAATTTTAAAAAATAAATAAATTCTGAAAAACTAAAACCAAAGAGTAACATCTTTTGAACCAGTGAACCCTCCAATAAAGGGTATAATATTCACTTGACAATGGAAGACATATAAGGAGAAAGGCTCTGTTCTCTACAAAGGGACCTCTAAATATATTGAATTACACTGGTCTACAAAAAACACATTTTTTTCTGGCCTGGATGTTTGCAGCTGTTTTAGACTAATTTCAGGGTGCTGATTCCAAATCTGGCATCAGTTTTTGTCTATCACATCTCGTTTTTATGCTATCGGCATACCCCATTTTCATTGATTTTACCCGAAATTAACTCTTTGTCACTTATGATTGCAGAATCCTTGCATTTCTCTCTCTCTCTCTCTCTCTCTCTCTCTCTCTCTCTCACACACACACACACACACACACACACACACACACACACACACACACACAGAGTTAAATAAGACATTTTTCACATTTAAAATTGTGTTAGTACTTTTTTACTTAACTATTAATTACCTAATTAATTGATTAATCCAATTAATTAGCAGGGGGTACTTCAGAAAATTGGACCATGATAAGGGGGTATCCTGTCAACACACTTTTTCTGGCATAAGGTATTCCAATGGTTTTAAGGTAATTTTGCGGCGCTGATTCCAAATCTGGCATCAGGTTTAGCATCATGAAAATGGCGTATGCCGATAGCATAAAAATGAGATGTGATAGAGCAAATCTGAGATCAGATTTGGAATCAGCACCCTGAAATTAGTCTAAAACAGCTGCAAAAGTCCAGGCCAGAAAAAAAAATTGTAGACCACTGTAAATTTGCTGTTTTTCATTGATTTTATCAAATGCAATATTTGATATCTCAAGAACCTGATGTGATAGACAAAAACTGATTCCAGATTTGGAATCAGCGCCCCAAATTTACCTTAAAACCATTGGAATACCTTATGCCAGAAAAAAATGTGTTGACCAGTGTTATCAGGAAGTCCCCAACTTACAAACAGATTGTGTTCCAGAAGTTCATTTGTAATTCAGTTGTTTGGAACTTGGAATGCATTTTCAATGTTTTCGATATTGTTAGGTTCCCAGGCTAGACCACAAAAGCTCATTTATTCCATAATGTACAGTAGCTGCTGCCTTCTCCTGCCTCCTCCACTTTCTCTTTCCTTTTCTCCTTCTCTGCCTTTCTCTCTCTCTCCTTCTTCTGCCTCTCTCTTTCTCCTCTGCTTTCTCCTTCTGCTCATTAGATGGGTTCCGCAGCTTTCTTGGAGCCCATGGCACCTTGTGACATCATCACCATTCACCACAGATCTCTGCTAAGTGCATGCATTCTTGTTCAGATGTCTTGAAGCATTGGAATTTGGGCAGGTGCAGCTCATCATGGAAGGGTGCAACAAGCTACACCTGCCCAAATTCCCTCTTACAATGGTTAAAGGCATAGGCACCCTGTCCCCAGAGGCGTCGTCTGATATGGGGCGGGGGGCGGGGGCCCCAGGGCGTAGGGCGCTGAGGCCTCCTGGGGGGGGGCACGGACCTCCTTAGGTTTCGTTTTTGAAACCTTTTTTTTTTACATTTTTTAACCAGTTTTTAATGTTTTCCCGGGGTTTTTAATGTTAAACGGGCCTCTTTGAGTGTAGTGAGTGCTTTCTCCCCACTTACTTGTTATATCTAAGCCGATCGGAAGCGCCCCGAAGTTCGGGCGCCCGGGGCGAGCTTCCTCCGGCAAGCGCCCAGAACTTCTTTGATCTGCGCTTGCACAAGTTCTTGCAGTTCTGCGCCTGCGCTAACTGCACCGTGCACCATTCCTTTAGCGCAGGCGCAGAACTGCAAGGACTTGCGCAAGCGCAGAACAAAGAAGTTCTGGGCGCTTGCCGGAGGAAGCTCGCCCCGGGCGCCCGAACTTCGGGGCGCTTCCGATTGGCTTAGATATAACAAGTAAGTGGGGAGAAAGCACACACTACACTAACAGAGGCCCCTTTAACACTACCCCCTGAAAAACAGTAAAAAACAATGAAAAACAATTAAAAAGCGTTTTTTATTGGGGGGCGCCGGGGGGTTATTGGGGGCGCCGCTGGCCACGCCGGGGCCCCCCACCCAATCTGCCACTGCCTGTCCTTTTTTGGATATGGACACCCTAGTCTAGGCTAGCATTCATATGCTGGGTGTTATTCTTATTAGAACTCCATTTGTAAGTGACTCCTATGTTTGTAAGTTGCAGGGTCCCTGGAGTACAGGTCTGTTCAGAGTCTGTTTCAGGATGCTGGTGTTCTTGGAGCGAGCTCTTCCATTTGTTTCTCTATCCAAGTATGTTTCTGTTTTGCTTGAGATTTTTTGCTCAAGGCACAATTCCAGCCTCATTCGTCTGCATTTCCTCCACTGCCATCTGAAACAGGACATGTTATCTTCCATAGCATTTTATTTTATAAAAGTACTAACCCTGAGGAAAAGTTCTGAGTAACTCCAGACCTTGGAAGGATATCTCTTAGGAGTGCTAGTACACTGTCACAAGAGTTCTGCTTTCTAATTAACTAATAGAAACTAACATCTATAACGATGAACTTCTAAGCAGTGGAATAGTGGAAGAAACAACTCAAAACACTTGTTGAGAAGAGAGGGGATCTGTTCAGTTTTAATGATTGTCTAATTTTTGGTCTCACATTGTCAAATTATTTAAGCCTGGGTTTTTTTAAATCCTCTAGAACAGTGGTTCTCAAACTTTTTATCACCGGGACCCACTTTTTAAAATGACACTCTATTGGGACCCACCTAGCTTTATGAGACTTAAAAAAGTAGTCTAGAAATAAATAATATTTTTTATTTATTTACAAGTAATATTTATTTATTTGCAAAAAACCTCAATCCATTTCTTGTAATGACCACTACCTGTCATTGACGGACTTGGAAAAAACACACCATAAAAAAGGCACTCAAACATTTATCTCCCTATATACACAAGCTTGCAAACTGCAGGAGCTCAGCTCTTTGAAGAGCAATTAGCAGCTATCTGGCTTTTGAATAGCATCAGGGTTTGTAGCAATTACTTATCTGATCTTTCCATCACCTGGGACCCACCAGAAATCAGGTCGCGACCCACCAAGTGGGTCCCGACCCACAGTTTGAGAAACACTGCTCAAGAAATTCCTGCCCTGTTCAGTGCTATACAGTATGTTATTCAAAGTCTTCTTGTTGTAGCAAGGCTAAGTAGAACACAACTTTGCGCAGAAAGGGACTCAGTACAGAGTTAGGAAATATTGTTAACCAAATGGCTTCTAGCCACTGTATCGGACTGGTGCATTTCTCAAAAAGTGCTGCTAGTATTCATGGAGATGAGGAACCCCATTTCAAGCATTTATGAGATTAAAGTGAAATGAAAGAACCCTGCCAATAAAGTATAAGCACCACTGTCTTCCATAATAAAAGGAAATGAAATATAGTAGCTTGAAAGCTTTATTAGAAACCTCAATCCATCAAGACAGAACAGTAGACAAGACACTGTAAAAACTGCATCTGGGTTAACCAAGAAAACAACATTTCCTTCCATGTTTTTGAAACAGCAACAAAACCATAGCTTATTTGATGTGCATGTCTAATATGTTAGTAGAACAATACTGGGAACTTCCAAACAATGAATTAGTGCAAAGTGCCACTTTTTTGTGTGTGTGGTGGAGCAAATAACCAGAATTGCAGAATTGTTCCATTGTACAGTATATCGCTTTGACAGCTCTGGAAATGCTTGAAATGCAGGGTATAAATTTGAAGATAAATACTACAAATATGTAAATAAAAGAGGTCTGGATGGCATGTAACAAACCCAGCATTGTCCAGTCCTTACTTGGGGTTAGCTGAATACCTATTCAGCAGTAGGGATGCAAGTCATGATTTATGTGGCTGCAGACTGATGAAACCAATCCTTACTACAGGACAGCAACCAGCAAACTGTGGAGAGAAATTAGTAGCCCAATCCTAACTAACTCCCTGCGTGGCTATGCAGCGGTGCCAACATGGCACCCACTATATCCCGTGGGGGAGTTTTGGCCCCTGGAAAGCCTCCTCAGGGGAAGGGATTGTTCCCTTCCTCCGGGGTAAGCCCCTGCTGTCTGGCCCGGTCTATGATATTGCTAGCGCAAGTCTATGTGGACCCAGGTCAGGGGATCGAGGCTGGGAAGGAGGTTAGGATTCGGAAGACACCGCTGCTGCCGAACCTGCCCCTTTCCCAGACCTGATCCACCCTCTCCCCACCCCCATTGCTGCCCCTGTATTCTTATTTGCAATAGGTATATAATACAATAATATAATAATATAATATTAATATACAGTATTTATATACCGCCTTTCTTGGTCATTGGATTTCTCCTCCGACTTTAATCCAAGGCGGTGTACATGGGCAGGCTGTCCCAACCCCCCTTGGTTTTTTTTTACAATATATAAATGTCCAATCTTTCATGAACGGCTACTTTCCAGGTGGTATCCTTCTTTACAGTCTGATAATTCTGCTGGCTGGCACCTCCCACACTCAACCAACGCAGCTGGGAGCTCTTATCTCTCCTCCTGGAGGCTTTCACAGCTTTTTGCCTGCGGCGTGTCTCGAACTTATCAAGTTCACCAGTCTTTGGGCTTACAAGACGGCAGCTCTCCCAACTGAGCCAGACCCTTCTGCAATACAAGTTAGTTTCAGATTTCTAGCATGAGTTACAGATTGCCAGGGCACATGTTAAAACAGCATTGTTAGTCAACAAGCCTGTCATGTGGATCTCAGCACATTTGAGACAGTTTCATATACATTGTTTTTTTCCAAAGATGCAAAGACAGGAATGAGTGGGTGACAAAATCCTAGTTGAACCAATAGCTTCAATTAGGTCAAGCCACTGATTCAAGCTTCATCTTTTTGACACACTGCGGTCTAGAATTTAGACCACAATAGGTTACATGTGTAGATTTATGGGGTGGATGTATGGTACCTGAAGGCCCTTTTACTGCTTTCCAGCTTATATGATTTGGTATGCAGACCCATGCTGACAGAAGCTTGTGTAAATAGAAACTCCTTACATCTGAATTTCTGATTAAGCCCCTAGGCCAGCGTCTCTCAAAGTCTTACAGGGGAGTTTATTCTGTAATATACTTTTCTGTAAGTCTTTGAGGGGGCGGGGCAATTTTGGAGGCAGAGCTGCAAGATCACTCCTGCCCCCAATATAGAATCGCTGTTTTTTAACGTACCTGGTTGTCCTGCCAGTTCAAACAAGGACTTAACATGAGACCTCCCCTTGAGATGAGACCAAAGGGTCCAGGAGGCCTGCTGCCTCTGCAGACCTCCCCAAGGCTCTAAATAGTGCCGGTCACGTTGCAAAACTGACTTCCAGTTTGGGGTGGAAACCGGAAGTGGGCTTTGTAATGCGATTGCCATTGTTTGGAGCCTTGGGGAGGTCTGTACAGACGACAGCAGACACCTCCCCCCCCCCCCGGACCCTTCGGAGAGCTGGCAGAACAACCAGGTACGTTTAAAAAAATGTCTTTCTATTTCCAGATACGTTAAAAAACGTGTTTCTATGTCAGGGGAGGGCGCGATCCTGCAGCGCCGCTCCTGATGTTCGGGCTGGCCACCCCCATTAACGGTAAATCGGTCACTTCTGGGAAAAGTGGTGGGTTGCGACCCACCACTTTGAGAACCCCTGCCCTAGGCCATTTTGAGGTACTTGAGTTCCACAATAGTTTGTTCTTCTCTCACATACATTTTGGTTGATTGCTGTTCTTAGAAAATTATTCTACTTTTTATAATTTGTTCCTTGACCTCAGAGCTTTGTTTATTTCATCTCTAGCTTGACAAAAGGCAACAAAGAGCATAATTAGCAGGAAAACCTAGCTTGGTGGTCATAGTATTCATTGTTCCTGTCAGTCAGAACAGCAGAAGGAAGCAAAATGAACAGGAGTGCAGTCCAGCTAAGCTTCCTCATTATAACTTTTTAATTTGCCATTTTTACGGCCATTGTAAAGCAACAGAGTTAGAATTTGTGTGACACACTTCGGGTATTTTACTTGGTAAGTGTGAAATTACATAACTGTCAAAGGGGAGGAGAACATTTCTAGTTTAAGCAGATAAACAGTTGAGACGGAGCCTAGGAAAAAAATTTCCCCTAATCAACTGATCCACACTTCGGCTCATGTTATTTTCTATGGCAATGTGTTTCTCCTGACAAGCATGAAAAATAGTCATATGGTATTTTATTGGCTCTGCAATATCTGAGGCATTGCGATTGTTGTGCTTTGAGCAAAGGTTATTTATATCTTGACACGTACTGGCCTTATTTGACTGCCGGTCATCCTCCATCTATTCCAGGAAAGTGACCTGTCTAAAAATAATGTAATTATATTTTTAATTATATGGGTGCCAGTTATATTAAAAGTGATATCCGTGTGGAAGGGCCAAGTTAAATGCGTTTTACTCCACGCTACTATGCTAGCAGGCAACTTTGCAATCATATTGTAAATGCTTGCTAGGTGAGGTAACATAGTGTGTGTGGGGGGCAACACTGTTAATGAGGTACTACACGGACATCATTTTTAATATAACTGGCACCTACATAATTTAAAATATATCATGATTATTTTGAGACCATTTTTGTTTAATGATGAAGGATGAGGACAGGGCTACAGAGAACATTGGTTCTTGCTGTCCCCTACCATGTGTTCCCATTACATGGCGAGGGAAGAGGCTAGGCTTACCTGTATTTCTGTGTCGGACATTTTGGTATGCTTCACATTAACTGAGTCTTCACATGTCCATTAACTGATGGGTTCTTGGCATGGTTATTTTTGGGGGGGTTGTGTTTTTTTTTTTCCATTTGGTGACACCTAGAATTAAGAACCATGTAGCACAAATAACTTCACCACCACACTAGGTGAACCTCCTTAGGTGAGAAGGAAGCTACAAACCCAAATTACCTCAGCATCTACTAAGACCTCAATCCTATCCCCCACCACCAGCGCTGATGCAGCAGCATCAAAAAGGTGCACGCTGCATCCTGTGGTGGGTGAACGATTCTGCATCCTGTGGTGGGTGAACGAGGTTTTTGAAAGATGGGATAAGATCCAGCATGCACCATTGCCACCAGATCCACCCCCTCCTGCTCCTCCCTGCCCCCTGATTCCTCTCCAGGAACACCCGGTTCCACCCCTCCCACAATCCACTTCCCATGCCAGTTTACTTGCTCCGGAGTACGGCACTGGCAACAATAGTGGGCAGCCACCGCCATCTGCAGTGGCGGCTCAAAAATGGCTGCCAGCAGCATGTTGCATGTGTTGCTGTGTAACCTGTTACGAGCCTGATAGGCTTGAGCTGAAAGTCTCACATGGACCATAACCTTTGACTCATTTCTGTATACGAGTGGCCTCAGAGAAATGGTCTGGGACTGCATTGACACTTATAGGCATCAGTGTACTAAGGGCAGTGGTAGTGCCCAGTGCACTGTCATGGGGTTACATGGGGGAGGGAGTGCAGGGCTTTATCCCAGGACCCCCAGCAGCCTGCTATGGCACTGTAGCAACATAGTCTTGTGTGTAGAGTGAAAGGAATTTTGTGACAAGAGGTGACAAATCCACAAATGGAATGGAGTGTTTTGAGGCATTTATGATTGGTTAGTCTAAATGGTGATAGTTTTCCTGCTATGCAGCTTTTGCTCTTGAGCTGTGAAACCAACAATTCCACCTCAAATGAACACTCGATTGGAAAAAAAAAATGAAAATGTCTTCCTGAAGATGGGGCAGCATACTTGTTCTTAAACGTATACAACATAAAAGCATTGATAAAGGGCAAGTTAGTCCCATTACACTATCAATTTCCAGACCAGCTTCCCAGACTTGAAGACAAATCAGGGCTTGGCCATAACCACCTCACCTGCAAAGTATTGACTGATGGGAGATGACAAAGCATTTTAAGATATTTATGGAACAGCCAATGGATGTATTAATATATACTTGACCTTTTCCAGAAAAGAGTCCTGTTTAGGCAACCTGCAACACCACACTGTGACGCAGATCTAAGAGCTAAAATAGCCTTATTCTTCTTTTACGATTGCAGATTTCATTAAAGAATGGCATTTAACAGTCCTTGTATCTAATGAGGCTTCACTCTTACAAGACTTGACCAGAACAAAAGGATTATTAATTGCTGGAAGATTTATTCAATCCTTGCAGCTATCTTCTAACATGATGAGATTATATACCAGCCGGGAGATGTACAGAGAGCAGTCTTCCTTTTAATGACCAGCCTTATAACAGTTCATCAAACTTACAGATTATAACTCTGACAGCTCTTTGTGTCTGACAGCATATTATATTGGTCATTCCAGGAACGCAGCATCTAACTAATGCATTTTACTTTTTTATAATGATTAGAATGGCAGTTTTTAATGCTCGATTGCTGTTGTCAAGCATCACAGCGGTGTCCCACAATCTCATAACATAGTGGAGCGTTATGACATTGCTAGGAAATAGAAGTTTACTTTCGGACGCCAGTGAAAAGCTGGACTGTGAAAGAAACCATCTAGAATGAAGGGTTCTATGAAGGACTGAAACATATTGTATTGTAAAAACCCCTCGGGGTTTAGAAAGCCTGCCTGTGTAAACCGCCTTTGAATTAAAGTCAAAGGAGAAATCCGATGAGCAAAGAAAAGGTGGTATATAAATACTGGTTATTATTATTTTCTTCAAACTCTCATAGGTTTGAATCCCAAGGAGCACTAGGAAGTTGTCTTCCTTATTGACTTCAGTCCCTTAATGAGACAACCTAGAAACTGGTCCTAAGCTCTGAAGGTCCAAGCATGGAAGACACCTCTGCCCAGTTTCCAGTGTGTGCCTAGCTAGTCATTTCGCTAGTGTAAATCCAAGGAGAGAAAAGGGGCAGGGAGGCTGCAGGGAAGGAGGATAGGATCCAGCATGGGCCCTTCCCTTCCCCGTTCCACCCTCCCCCGCCTTCCCACTGACTTTCCTTTCCTGGAGCTTGTCTGGACATCCTCCGGTGCGGCTGGGAAGGTGGAGGCCTTTCCACCAGCATCCCCAGCAGCGCATGGATCAGCGTGCTGTCAGGGAGGCTTTTGCGACTGGCCGTGACTGCTTCACAGCAGTCAACGCTGACGCAGCACAGATAGGATTGGACTGTCCATGATGTAGCCTTGTTCTCGGGGGGGGGGAGATTTTGAGGGGGAAATTGTGACTGCTAATTCGTTGATACAAGAGAACCATTGCTGTGAAAGTGGTGACAGTGGACAAAAGGGAAGCTGGCAAAAAAAAAAAAAAAGGTAATGCACACCCTTTCACTCCTGATCACTCCTCAAAAACTGAGCCTAAATTTATCCCAATAAGTTTTGCCTCAGACTTAGCTGTACTGTAATGCTCCCCTTGTACTTGAGGCAAACATAGCAAACCCGTGAGACTTGATTTCCAAGTCCAGAGAAATGAGTCTTGGTTGCATCTCTGCTATTGATAAATTAACGTTTTCTTGTCTCTATATTTTCTTCCTAAACAATGTGCACTTAAAGCATTGTTTCTTATTAAAGGCAGTGAAGGAAAAGTTTTACGGATAGACTTGCTACTTTTACTTCAAGCAAAATTGAGAAGTGGCTTTCACACATCCCTGGTCCTAAAGTTTTTTTGTTTTGCTCTTAATATTTATAAAGCTTTCTGCTTGGCTGGCAAATAGAGCAGGCTAGACATTCCTTTCCCATGCCATCCTTGCAAAAGCACTCTCAAGAGCTGATTATGATTCAAGAAGCCTGCAGTTATATAATTTTACTCATTCTTCTCTCTCATCATGATTGTGGACTGGGATGTGTATATTATACTCTTCCAACTTTCAATACTGCACCAAAGTCTGTACCAAGAAAACACAAATTTTGCAGACTGTAATTTAAACACATTGTGGGGCCGCGGTGGCTTAGTGGTTAAGACACTGAACTGCAGACCAGAAGGTCGGTAGGGCAGCAGTTCGAGACCCGAGTGCCGCATGACTGAGTGAGCTCCTGTCCCAGCTCCTGCCAACCTAGCAGTTCGAAAGCAAGAAATTGCAAGTAGATAAATAGGTACTGCCTCGGCGGGAAGGTAACAGCGTTCCGTTAGTCACGCCGGCCACATGACCATGGAAGCATCTTTGGACAGCGCTGGCTCTTCGGCACCGCACCCTAGAGTCGGACACAACTGGCTTTCGAGCAGAGGATACCTTTACCTAATTTAAGCAAATGTACAAAAAAAATTCCCTGTGGTAAGTTAGGGCCAAGAAGCTGAACAGCTCATTGAAACTCTATCCCTGAAACTATTTATTTTATCATACAAAAATTAGTCAATATTCCTTGATAGTTTTCAAAAAACTGTAAACTATACATTCCTTCATACATATTTCCTGTTCCTGCTACATATTTCCTGTTCCTGCTACAATCCTAGAAATTTGTTTATAAAGCAAGCAGAATAGCCAGTCAACTAGCCTTGTATACATTTTTGGGTCAGGAGGACAGTAAAGAATGCTACTTACACACTTGTTCCAATAAGGCAGCGGTGGGAAACCGGCGGGCCAGATCCGAACCAGCCCGGCCCATGCAAGACCGGACGCGATTCCATCCAGTCCTGCCCGCGCGAGATCAAACCGGAGGCCCTGCGCTCACCTCGTGCAACTCCTTCTCAACCTGGCTGTTTCTGCGCATGTACAGAACAGCTGGGTTGAGAAGGAGTCACGTGAGGTGAGTGCGCGCCCACCCACCCCCCGTTGTGCGTGCTCACCTCGGCGCAACTCCTTCTAAACCCGGCTGTTCAGTACATGTACATAACAGCCGGGTTGAGAAGGAGTCGCGCCGAGGTGAGCGCGCGCGGTGGCGGCGGCTGACGGTAAGGAGGAGAGCGATGGGGGGGGTGGGCGGGTGCGCGCGATGGGGGTGGGCGGGTGTGATGGGGGTGTGCGCGTGTGTACCGGGGGCGCCCGTTTGCAATGGAAGGGCCCGCGGCCCGCGACACATTTCCCCCATGGGAAAATGGCCCTCCACCGCAAATAGGTTCCCCACCCTTCCAATAAGGCAACATGTGAACTCCGTAACGATGTTGGTACCTTTAGTTGAAGTCCGCGTCCCCTCAGGATTTTGAAAGTGTGATTTACTGTCTGCCCAGGCAATTCAGTCAGAGGCATTGTCCACGTTTTCAGAGCTCTATGTCCAGATGGCTTCTGCTCTCCTGTCTCCTCTAGCACCTTCAAATACAGGACCCTTGTTTAGGGAGTATAAATCCAGCATGTCAGCTGGATATGCTCAACAGCTCTGGTATTTTGTTCCTAAGCCTGCAATCCTATCCACACTTACCTGAGAGTAAGTCCTATTGAACTCAATGGGACTTGCATGTAAATCTTACGTTGCAAGGAATTACGAACAACAGAAAATGTCGCTTACAGAACTAACTTTTTAAAATAAGAGTTTTACTATTCATTTCTCCTCTGTGTGTGTGTGTGTGTGTGTGTGTGTGTGTGTGTGTGTGTGTGTGTGTGTGTGTGTGTTAACGCTAGTCTATTTGCAAATTGTATGTTTTTAGATCAGCTTTAATCTGTGGGAAAGTGGAACAGTAACCATTGTGATGCTCAAGGAACATCTTAAAACACATTTCTTTCCATTGATTTTATAAGCAACGTGCTCCCACAGTCTGTTTTCTCATCCATTTTCTCTCTTTTTAATGTTATTTAAACTTTGGGGCAGAGCCATGTTCTCTTTAAAAGTTTAACAGATAACATATATGTACAATTGTTAGCAGTGGTGGTGATAGTATAGGTTAATGCACAGTTCCTATATTGTCTCTCACAAGCGATCCTTGCTTCCAACATCCTAAAAAACACAGAAAATGTATTTTGTGAAATGGGGATGACTGTACTGTCAATTTAAAATGCAGTATTCAGAAGCGGGTGGCGCAGTGGGTTAAACCACTGAACCATGAGCTGTCGATCGAAAGGTCGGCAGTTCGAATCCCCGACGGGGTGAGCTCTCGTTGCTTGGCCAGCTCCTGCCAACCTAGCAGTTCCAAAGCATGTTAATGCGAGTAGATAAAAAGGTACCGCTTGCGGGAAGGTAAATAGTGCTCCGTGTGTCCAGCCGCATGCTACGCGCTGCGGCAAGGAGAGTCATGCCGGCCACATGACCACGGAGGCGTCTTTGGACAACGCTGGCTCTTCAGCTTTGAAATGGGGATGAGCACCACACCCTAGAGTCGGACACGACTGGACTTAATTGTCAGGGGTCACCTTTACCTTTATTCAGAAGCTAGGTTTGTTGTTTCTATAGCTCTACTGGAGGGCCAAAAAGGCTGGGGTGGTGATGTTTATTAATATATTGTAGGAGGGCAAAGGAACTCTCTTGTAATAGAACTAGAGCTGAACTGAAACTTCTTTGGAGAATAACGTTCAGTAGTCTTTGGAGAGGGCAAATCCAAATCTCCAAATCCCTTTGGAGAGGGTTTTAATGAAACCGTATTCCGCACTCACATTTTTCATTGCTGCTTCCACCTGTTCATCATATGGTTCTGGTAGCAGCATCAGTTGGTCTTGGGAAAAACTACATTTCTCAGGGCTGCTTGCAGCTGCCAGGCACTGTAGAGGGAAGACCTCTACTCCCGCCACTACTGGAGCACCAGCCCAGCAGATCAGGTAAGCTGCATTGGCGAGAAGGAGTTTGGGAGGATCTATCAGTTGATGGGGGGCAAAGGGATCTGACTAGGTGGGAGAGATGGGACTTGGTATTGGCTGGGAGGGCAGGAAATAGGAGGTGAGTTATTTTCCAGCTTGGATTAAATGCAGGCTTACCAGATCGTCACCGGGACGCGTTCTGGCCCCCCCACGCCACGCCACACCCCCTTAAGGGCAGACCGCTCCCGTCCCGGCGACGATCTGGTAAGCCTGATTAAATGCAAGGCAGAGAAGAGTTGGAGGCTCATAATGCTCGCCATGTACTCGAGGCAAACTTTACAAGTTCCAAAACTTCTAAAAATATTCAGCCTGGAAATACAAGTCACAGGACTCAACGAGAGACCTTCTCATGAAGATGCCTCTTTCTGAATTTGTGCCGTTAAGAATAGTAGATTTGCAAAGAGGTTTGGAGGGGAGCTGAAAGACTTTGAGCACAATCCTACGCATGTCTACTCAGAAGTAAGACCCATTGTGTTCAATGGAGCTTACTCTCAGGTAAGTATTATAGGATTGCAGCCTTTGTGAAGCCCACAACAAGCTTCAAATTGTTAGATGTCTGAGGAGGAGAGGATTCTTCGGCCGAATTTTCTATATTTTAGCACTAAAGACTGAACCTGAGAATCTGCTGAAATGAAATGAATCTCCTCAACTGTCTTTTTGTTTCCTATGCTTACAGGCAAATCCATTTGGAAAGTATTTTTCTTCACTCCAAACTTCAGTCCGGAGGGCTCCAATGGCTGCTATGATTTTCACGTGTGCTTTTGTCATGGAAATTTTATCACACACCATGATCCACCATTGCTTTTTGACCTCTCGAAGGACCCTGAAGAAAAAAACCCACTTACACCAGGAACGGAGAGTCAGTTCGATGAAGTCCTCCGAGCCATTCGGGAAGCAGTGAATAACCACAACAAGTCCCTGCTTGCGGTTTCCAGTCAGTTGTCTTTGGGCAATATCCTGTGGAAGCCCTGGCTCCAGCCCTGCTGCTCTTCTTTCCTGCAGTTCTGCTACTGTAATCATGAGTCATGAGAAGACAAAACTGTGCCCGAAGCAGGACATTACTAACGCTGCAGACACACACAGTGCTGTAGGGGTAAACAGAACGGTCGACAATCATATCAAACAGGGACAAGAGATGTGAAAAAAATGTCCTTTCCTGAACCTCTAAAGCAGTTTCTGCCCAAATAATCAATATTGAAATGACACCATGTTAGATATACTCACACGATCGTTGAAAATACTGTCGCGTTTGCAGATAACTGTGTACGCATTAACTTATTTTGAAGCATCAGCATTTTTAATCAACTTTGGAGTGCCAGGGAGAGCTGTCTCCATGTATCCTATCTCATATCCAATCAGTTAGGGCCTGCCAACCTTGTGGAACCTGTGGGCATCATGGAATTTCTGAGAAGAGATTATGAACGCCACTGCAAACCAACCACAGAGGGGACATGCACAAAACGAGGTCTTACAGATGTACCTTCCACCCACCCACTTATCTGCATACATGCACCTTCCACTCATGTATCCATCCACATTCACACACACACACACACACACACACACACACACGCGCGCGCGCACACACACGCACGCACACACACACACACACACACACACACACACACACACACGGAAGCAGGAGGTGGACACCACCAGCCACATCCACAGATTCCTAAGCACCTGTAGGCATCATCATATTGAGGACCTTTGCAATAGGTAGTATAAAACAAGTAGTTTTCAGGAACGTGGCTACAATGACATCACTCTGGGCGTCAAGTAGCACACAATGTGTAGTGCAGCAACAAACAGCCCTATCATGCTTGCACTATAACATAATAATAAATGCTGAGGGCAGGCTAGGCAAGCAACACAGTCTGTCAACTGCAGTCCAGATTAACAGCCCAATCCTACCCCCCACCATACTATAGCATGCAGTCACGCCAGGAAGGCACGTGCTGCATGCCATGGGGGGTGATGGTGACCTGGAGGCAAACTGGTGGTAAGTAAAAACCTTTTTATTTACATCCATGTAAGCTTCAGGCCACCTGTTGCTCTCCTTGGAACTGCGCTAGCTGACATAAATCTTAAGGAAGGAAAGAGGGAGGAACTGGGTGAAGAAGAGGGGATAGGATTCTGGCACACGCCGATGCTGCTGGGATCCACCCCTCCATCCACTTATCCACCCCCTGCCCTCCTCCTCCTCACCTCAAAACACCTGCCCTCCCCATGCCTGAGACACCCCTGCTGCCACTTACCACAGATGGCAGAGCCTGGGATCCACAGCAGCATGGCTGTGATGCTGCTGCGGCAGCAGTTCAGACTGGCCTGGAGGCAGTGCAGTCTTTGCACCATCGCTTTAGACTGCTGTATGGATGAATTTCACGATTCTGTCTCAATTACTCCTACACTGTGTCCCTTCCATGACATTCTTTGATACCCAGCATAGGAATGTACCTTATACATAGGAAGCTGCCTTCTTATGGAACATAAAAAGCTGCATAGGAAGAACATAGGATGCTGCCTTATATGGAGTTAAACCATTCGGCCATCTAGCTCAGCCATGTCTACACTGACTGGTGACTCTTCTAGGTTTCCTAGTCCTACAGGAGATACCAGAGATTGACCTTAACTCTTGAGACCTTCTACATGCAAAGCATGTGCTCACCACTGAAGTATGGCCTCTTCCCAAACCATCAGTATTCACTGAGCCTCATATTTGTGCCTATTTTCAAAATGAATATATTGTCTTTTACACTTTGAAAAACCAGAGTAAAGTATCCACAAAATACTATGATGAATAATGTCTGATATAATTTGATTCTTATGGCAGAAATACCAGTGTATATATACCAGTGTGTGTGTGTGTGTGTGTGTGTGTGTGTGTGTGTGTGTGTGTGTGTGTGTATACACTGTATATGTGTTCTGCAAGAAGTACTTTGTTATAGCATAAGATGTAATAATTCATTTTAATTATTTGTTCTTTGTACATTGTGCTAAATAGATTAACTATTTACAGACTTGTAAATCTGTATTAAATGTAACTTGCTGTGCAATCCTATGCATGTCTACTCAGAAGTAAGTCCCACTGAGTTCAATGTGTTTCAGTATTGTTCAGTATTGTTCGATTGTGGCCTTTACAATTGAATTGTATTTTGTGATCTTGGAAGTGAAGTTCTTGGAACACATGATTCAGTAGACAAATGCTACACTCTAATTGCCACCATAGGATTGAAATACCATTGTTCACCAGAATATGTGAAGGTAAGACAAACAATATTAATAAATATGTTGTGAAGAGATTTATGTTCTTCATGGTGGTGATAATGAACTCCTTGGTAGTAGGCTGAGATCCTCGAATTTACATCGAGATACAGTAGACAGAAAGATCTCTGGTTACCACTGGATGAGCAGCTTTGATCCAAGGCAGAAAAACAGAACAGGCAGGAAAAGTTAAGAAAAGAGGAGGCAAGGACAGTTGACCAACATGGCAGAGAGGCCTAGTTAAGAGAAAATGCTAGACTGGTAGGTGCAGTGAAATGGAGCAAGGCTGGCCCACCTATGAGGTGAATTGAAAACTTCAGCTCAGGTGACAAGTTGAGAGAGGTAGCAAGCTGGCAGGGGGTGCCCTGTATCCCCCCAGCCTACCCCCTGCCTGGAGTCCAGCCCCATCCTCACATGTTAGTGCATGGGGATACGATAGGGAGGACTTACCTCCCTCTTTCGAGTCCTTCATTACCACTGCCATCTAGGGACCAGTGGAGGGAATGCTGGGAACCCAGCACTATAACCTGGCTATTTAGAGGAAGTGGTGGCAATGGCAACAGCAGTGCTGGACTTGGAGGAGGGAGGTACGTGAAGTAGGCAGGGATGGGAGTGGCTTACCTCCCTCGGATTCCAATGCTGCCATCACCACCATTGCTTCCTCTAGTGGCCAGTGGAGGGAATACTGGGAGCTTGCTAGAGGTCACAGTGGTGGAGGTAGAGACAGGTTTGGACTTGGAAGAGGAAAATCATCTCTCATATTCCGCGCATTCTCTCTGAGGATCGGGGATGCACAAGTGTGCATTGGCAGGGGTAGTGGGATGGCCTGCAGAATTTGGGGCAGGATTCAGGGGTGGTTTGGCACAGACCACCTTGGAGAGGAATCTGTGGAGAGGGGGGGGAATCCCTGTGAGATAAAATCGCCATAGAATACAGGTAACAACTAAGAGTTGGTGCTACAGGAATGTTCACTTACTGGTTTAATATAATTAGCCCTATTGTCTGTAGCCTCTAGCAGTTCTCTTTTCCACTTTGAAGCCGTATGTGGTTCATTGTGGTGTGCTATGAAGCAATTTTAATCCTCAGAAGCCTAGTGCATTATTTTACTGTTTGCCACTATACTACACATTGGTTTTATTTATTTATCATCACCACCATCATCATCTCTGAATGTCGGATGCAGGGGAGTGGCAACAGGATACAGGTATGCTCCTTGAGTGCTCCCTGAGGCATCTGGTGGGGCCACTGTGAGATACAGGAAGCTGTACTAGATGGGCCTTTGGCCTGATCCAGCAGGGCTCTTCAGGGCATTATCATTAGTTCATCAAATTTGTATTCCACTTTTTGATTGAATTCCAGGGCCAGTTCACAACATTTATAAAGTGCAATAGATCCATTACCAAACTTACACTGTATTTAATAGCAAGAACAAAACCCCTAATATTTTGTTCCTTTGAACATCAAGAAGAGCAGTAGAAGCGGCAGTACTAAGCTCAAGCAGGAACAGGTGTCTGATGTTGCCTCGCTCCCTCTACTGGCTCTCTCTCACATGAGTAGGCTATTGGTCTTACAAGGCCTCCCCACTAAGGAGGTGACAATCCAGCTGAGACAGGACATTGCCTGCCTGCCTGCCTACCTGCCTGCCTGCCTCTCCAACGTTTGATCTTCCAATTATATCAGCCAGCTGCTGGAAAAAAAATTGATATCACAGAGGCATTATTCACAGATAAGCAATACAGATTAGTTATATTGGACTGGTTTGGTCAATATTTACCCATCCAATCAAGTGCAATAACACGTGTTAAAGGATGTGTGTACCCACAACATGAACATGTCCTGTCTCCTCACTTCACGTCAGGGGGGATTTGGGGCATTTTTCCTTAGTTGGTTTGTCCAAATTGCCCCTCTTCACTCACTGATCAATCTACTCTTAAATTAGCAGCACATGTAGAAGGGTGGATTAGACAAACTGCCCTCTCATAAAGGTCCCTAATTCCCCCAAATGGGAGGGGGGAGGACCAGGATGCATCTGTCCTGTGCGCACGCTTGCCCCTTACTGCATGTGACTGGTTGGACGGGTAAGTCTTTTCGAAACCTGCCCATTACCATTGAAGAATGAGTCGGCTATTCAATTTGGTTTGCTTTGTGCTTTATTTAATCACAGGAAACACAGTGTATATTTGGCCAAGATGTTTGTTTACACTTGTTGCTGCCTTTCTAAGTGCTTTCCCGCTGTAATCAATGTGAAGAAATGCACTAGGCATTTAAAACTGCATTGTGTGTCTTCATTGCTTGCAGTGCTTACATCTAACATGAGCAAACAAAGAAGCTGTGTTTTGTTGGAAACCCCACCGGCACTTGCCGAAGCCAGCAGTAAGACGGTTTGGGGGGTTTCTTAGTGAACGAGATCCTATATGGAGAATAGCCATCTCACTAGCCCTTTCTACATGAGATTATGCAAGTGAGGGGGGATGTCAAAACTTATGCACGGGGGGGGGGGTGTTGTATGAGCAGGGGATTTCTCTTGTGACACGTTTTCAGATTATTTCTTTATTATTTTTTTAAAACCACCCATGTCCTATGTAACCTGGGCAACCCCATGCCATGGATTTCAGTCAACAAGAGAGTAGTTGCTCCATGCCAGGCCACGTGGTCCAGTATCTTACATGGAGATGGCCAACTCTGAGGATGCATCTGATATGAACCCTCCCTCTGGCTTCACTTCTATCATGGACAATGGCAACCAGTTCTATTATGAGCTAATGCAATACAAAAGTTTGTATAGTCAGGGTGATGGTGTTCCCAGTAGCAATGTATGGTTGCGAGAGTTGGACCATAAGGAAGGCTGAGCGCCAAAGAATAGATGCTTTCGAACTGTGGTGCTGGAGAAGACTCCTGAGAGTCCCTTGGACTGCTAGGAGATCAAATCAGTCAATCCTAAATGAAATCAACCCTGACTGTTCCCTGGAAGGACAGGTACTGAGGCTGAAGCTCAAATATTTTGGCCACCTAATGCGAAGAGAGGACTCTCTGGAGAAGACTCTGATGCTGGGAAAGATTGAAGGTAAAAGGAGAAGGGGAAGGCAAAGGCTGAGATGGTTAGACAGCATCACCGATGCAACGAACATGAAAATGAGCGAACTCAGGAAGATAGCAGTGGAGGACAGGAAGGCCTGGTGGGATGTGGTTCATGGGATCACGAAGGGTCGGACATGACTTAACGACTGAACACCAACAACCATCTTTTAAAATGGAAACCTTTGAAAATCAAGGAAATAATGTTTTGTGACATAGTGGTAAAATTTGAAGTGCAGGAGTTCTTCATGATGATGCCTCCATACCCATGCCCCCAGTGCCCCCAGAGGCCATAACCATGTCTCTGTAGCCACACCCCATTGAATCCCAAAACTTTTAAAATCAGGGGACAAGGCTTGCAGTGCAAAGGCTATGACATGTGCCTGTGTGTGCATGTGCGCTCACATGCGTGTGCACAAACTACACCAATCAGTTAGTCCTAAATATTTTCTTGGTTCTGCCACTATCCAGGCACAGAACATGTGAAAGTACTAATAAAGGATGGTGTATCACAGCCTGTGCTCTTTACTGAATAACCCAATCCATGAATGATCACTTAGGAAGGCTGGGGTAAGTGGGGCTGTAGAAGGGTAACATTTTATTGAACATTTCAGGTGAGCACTTTAGGACTAAGAGACACCTTTGAATCTATTTTTTATTATTTGATTTAGATTACTATTTAACAGAATTGCCTATGATTTGTTTCACAATGTCTGCACCTGTTTCTGAAGAAGGAAAAATCTGATATTCAACTATCTGTGATTTTGATTAGGCCAACCGCTTGCTATAGCAGACTGCACCAATCATTCTGGGTGAAGGGGTCAATGCTGCATCCATCCTTCCCATGGAAGGCAGGTCCAAAGCTGGGGAAGGACCACAGAGAAGGCTCTGTCCAATCAAACCTCAACCAAAGCTCAGTCAGCAGCAGCACATAAAGCAGAGCTTCACCCAATGATTTTAACGGATGGATTGACTCATAGGGCAGCCAGACTGAGGTCCTGAAGATATATACAGTATTTATATACCGCCTTTCTTGGTCATTGGATTTCTCCTCCGACTTTAATCCAAGGCGGTGTACATGGGCAGGCTGCCCTAACCCCCCTTGGGGTTTTTTACAATATATAAATGCAGAGGCGACAGGCACCGGGAGGGCGCATGGGGCGGGGCCCGCGTCACGTCGACGCGACCTCACGTCACGTCGGCGTGCCCCCCCGCCCGTTTTGCTCTCATTTCGTTGCCAAACCAGCTCCAGGGAGGGTGGGCGCTTCGGGAGAGGGTGAGTTTCCCTGCCCGCGATCTCGCCCCCCACCCGCGATCGAGCGCCTGGACCTCCTGCTCCACGCACTCCACCGTGGTTCCGCCGCTGTATAAATGTCCAATCTTTCATGAACGGCTACATTTCCAGGTGGTATCCTTTTTACAGTCTGACAATTCTGCTGGCTGGCGCCTCCCACACTCGGCGGACGCAGCAGGGAGCTCTTCCCTCTCCTCCTGGAGGAGGAGATAAGATAAGATACAAGATATTATGGCTTGTAGCAATTTTTTTTAGAATAAGTGGATGAAATGAGAAAATATTTAAATATTAACTAATCAGATAATAAGCTTTCCAGGAAATGTGTTTCATTCTTTACCGCTGTTGAATCAAAGCATTTTTTAAAGGATGCCATGCATTTTCTAGTTTTGATCGGATTAAAAAGTATTAATAAAATGATTTTGCAAAAGGTTTTCTATATGTAAGTCCTCTTCTGTAACCCCCCCCTTTTAAAGACAAGGTAATGGAGGTTAAGAAAACGAACACGCCATCTATTGACATTTGACAATGACTCGGCAAGAGCTGATTGTAGATAACACATTGAGAACGTTGGATTAATGCTCTGGTCCACATAAGTATTTAAGCTCAAGAGAGAGATTGTTAGGAGTAGGAAATCCAGGTCTTAGTACCTCTCTGTCAGCTACATATGAAAAGTGCAGCAATTCATTGTCATCTCATCATTCACTAGGCTTTTAAGAGACGTATTACTTTGCCGAAGGACCATCTCAGTGTTCCAGCCGTCTTCATTCTGATGATTGCTAAAAATGAATGGTGATCCTCTCTGAGGCCCTGAGATTTATGCAGTTGAACGACAACCCTCTTTGATTATCTTTCAATGAGATGCTGTCATGAGCGGCCGTCCCTGGAAGCTAGATGGCATTCTGCCCTCTCTGGAAATTCATGACAATGACAAAAGTGTTTCCCCAAAAGCCCAAGCATCTGCATTCAAGTAAAGTGTGCAAGCAGCAGATTATTTTTCTTTTCCCCTTTGAATTTTAAATCTGTAATCACTAGGCTATACAGAAGGCTTTGTTTTTGGTGTGTTTGTTTTTGTTTTTTAAGTGGTGTATATCCTGCCTAGTTTTTTCCTTACAGGCTTGAAACATGTCAGTGACCAGATTACACTACAAAATACTTCACTGTTCGTGTCTGTAAAAAGTATCATATGAAAACAACTTGCCCACTGTCTGTGGGTGGATGGGGTAGGTTGGGGAGGGGTAGAGGAAAAACTAGCAAAGACCTAAGCTATGTTTGATTAGCCCATGCAAGAATGCATGACATATCTCTTTTTAAGCCATGATGTGTAATCCTGAAAGAACCAATAGCAGATTTACAAGCGGTTTCTAGTCTAGGTGACATGGAATGGACCAAAATTAGAATCTTGTCTCATACATTTCAAGCTGAACACCCGCCATATTTTATTAGATATTGTAGCCTGTCAGAGGAACCTTTGAATCCAGCGGTGGGATGGTGCCAAGAACCATCCCAAGCAGCAGTGGCAAATGCAACATCCTTCCTCCCTCTCCCACTCTTCTGACCTTTTTCTTCCTGTGTCTTTGCTCTGCTGCTATATTTTGAAATAGGGCAGCAGAGCAGGCTGCAACAAGGAAGCTGGGAGAAGCACTGGCCCTCTTCCGAAAAATGACATGTTTTGTTTTGTCTGGAAGTGGGCTGATGCTTCTTCCAGCCGCTCTGCTGCTCGATTTCACAACAGAGCGACAGAACAAGACAGAGAAGGTAAGCAGCAGTAGCGAGGTAGGTAGGCGACTGCCGAAGTGGCCGATGGGCACAGTTTACCATCTGTGCCTATCCACCTCCTAAGGCAGCCAACCTCACCATGCCTCATGGATGGGCCAGTCCTATCAGAAAGCCTTGGTTTTACTCTAAATGGACTTCCCAATAGCATGACAATAGCATCATTACTGAGTTGTGCATCTGGGAGCCTGCAGTTCCAATCACCTCAAGGCTGGAAACCTCCCCAGCATTACCAGTTTCTCTCGTTGTCCTGTGCTTGAGCAACAGTTGCCTTGACTCTCTGCCACGAAGAGAGCCCTCCGTGCCACCTTCTAGTCTCTGGTATAAAATTTGTAAGCAGACAAATAAAAAGGAAGACGTGGTTCCAAGGAAGGCCTCATCAAGAGCTGATGCTTGTTCCATCAAGGAAGGCCTCATCAAGAGCGCAACCTTTCATGAGATATTTGTTTTCACACCACTTACAGCTCAACCCTCTGCATGTCTACTCAGAAGTAAGCCTCCTTGTGTTCCATAAGGCTTAAGGTAAAGGTAAAGGTATCCCCTGACAATTAAGTCCAGTCGTGTCCGACTCTAGGGTGTGGTGCTCATCCCCATTTCAAAGCCGAAGAGCCAGCGTTGTCCGAAGACGCCTCCGTGGTCATGTGGCCGGCATGACTCTCCTTGCCGCAGTGCGTAGCATGCAGCTGGAACACGGAGCGCTGTTTACCTTCCCGCAAGCGGTACCTATTTATCTACTCGCATTGACATGCTTTGGAACTGCTAGGTTGGCAGGAGCTGGCCAAGCAACGAGTGCTCACCCCGTCGCGGGAATCGAACTTCCAACCTTTCGATCGACAGCTTATGGTTCAGCAGTTTAACCCGCTGCGCCCCCCCATGGCCACTCCATAAGCCTTACTCCTAGGTAAATGTGTTTAGGATTGCAACCTTAGTGCATTTGTTGCTTGTGTTGTATGTCACTTTGTATATTTCTTTTAAGATAGAAAAATAGCCTACATTTAAAAAAACAAATACATAGGATCTCTGCTGGCGTGCGTATTCAGCAGCAAGCCTGAGGGCTTGCTATGTACTTTTTTGATTTTACCATTTGAATCAACTGCGAGTAATTGACAGCCTCTCTCAAAACAAATGCACTATGATTCTGAGGAAGTAATTGGAGAACTCTCCAACAATGAGGTGTTTAAATCGTGTTGTAAAATGAATACCGTTTATGGAGAGGAAAACATGACCACACCATCCTTCTAAAGGTAGGAGGAACCTGGCATGGTAAAGCCCAGAGGACTTGACCCACAATCTACATGCACTGAAAGACTCTCATTAACTTCAGTGGCACTGGTCTGGGGAAAATTTGTTGTGGGTTGCCGCCTAAGGCGCTTAGAATTATAATAGCACGTGTGCCCTTCAAATCATTAAAGAAAGTAGTATTGACAGAATCTTAAAGAAAGGCTGCAATTATACAGGTCAAACAATTTGTTTTTAAGGTCATTCTCATCATTCTGTATGCCAACATTTTAATTGGGGCACTAAGATGAGTTATTGCAAACAGAATAGAGTTCGGTCAGTAGTAACTTGAGAGCTTTTCAAATTTACATTAGCCGTTCACATTAATTATAAATAGGAGTTACGGTGAAGGAATAGGCCCGGACAGAGTCTCTTTTCTTCAGTAGATGCCACCCATTCATGTGACCAGTCATTTTGTTCTCTATCTGGCTATTTGAATTCCTTGTTCTTATCCCCCCCCTAAAAAAAACATTTAGGTTTTAAGCTGTCATATAGATATTCTATAACACAATTCAAGTGTTTGTTTCAGATTTCTATTTTAAGGAACAGTGTCTCCAAACTTATGATAAAGTAAACTGTAGTTATCACATGTTAAAATATAATTTAACACAGTTTGGCACTACGCATTGCAAGACCTTCCTAATCATATACGTTCTCAGTGATATACAGTTTATAGATATACAGCTCTCCACCTCCCTGAGTGGTACAAAATTTCAGGGGTAGCTGTTTAAAAGAGCTATTCTGTTGTAAGGAGAGAACACTGGAGATGTATGTCATTTTTGTCATTTTTCTACAGCAGTGGTCCAATCAGGGATGGGTTCTGATGTGGAGAGTCAAATGCCATCCCATCCCCACCTGTTGCCTTCCTCCTCACATCAACCACAGCCACCATCTTTTCCTGCATGTGTGTGAATGTCCCCTTCCCTCCTCCACACTAAGCTGCTCCAAGTCCTATTCTTCCTCCTCAGTGTGCACTGAAATGGAAAACAAAGCAAAAGAGAAAGTGTGGACACTGTGGAGAAGTGCTCCTCAGAGACACCCTAGGCTTAGCTCTCTCTCTCTCTCTCTCTCTCTCTCTCTCTCTCTCTCTCTCTCTCTCTCTCTCACATATTGCATATTGCATATTTTCTAATCCCCTCTTTCTCTTATTATACATTTATCCCCACAATAAACTGTATTATGTTGTACCCGTATCTTTGTGTCTCTCATCCTTATTAAATGTCAGTCCATTGAGCTGGGTTACAAATAATTGCACACACATTTAGATCTCCCATATGTGCATTGCAGAGGCCTGGTAACATCATGTGGTCATTTCTTTCAAAGGAGGCCTATGTGATTTTTCCATGGAGCTATCCAATGACTGTTCCTTCTCAGGGCACCAATATAAGCATTTTCTCAGGGTATGTGCATTTGGGCATGTGCACATCCAGAGATGCATGCATGATGGTAGACTGTGCTTCTTGCTTGAAGTTGTAGTTTATTTAGAGCGCAATCCTGTGCAAACTTCTGGCAGCTGAGCGAGTGCTCCACTGCCGGAAGCCGTTGCGAAAGTGCCATAAAGCACATTTGCGACAACTCTAGAGCAAGAGTCGCCCCTGCAGCCACTGGAGTCAGGTAAGAGATCCCCCGGCGGGGGTGGGGGCGGTCTGGGCAGCAAGGGAGGGGGCCATTGGCCAAGTCAACCTGGGAGGGGGAGGGGCTGGCGGCTGGCTGCCATATCCCCATCCCCGTTCCAGTCGGCGTGACCATTACACAGTCTTCTCTTACTTCTGCCAGCTAAATAGCTGGCGGAAATTCGAGGAGGCCCACTGGGACCGGGCTGCGCTACACCAGGGAAAGGGGATGAATGTGGCATCTTGATTGGCCAGGAATGAGAATAGGATCTGGCGGGCGGCCCTTGGCCGCCCGCTAGATAGTTACAGCACAATCCTATCCAACTTACACCACTGGTGTAACCAGCAGTGCAGCAAGAACGGGAGGCCCCAGAACAGAAAGGGGATCCAAATCCCCTCCAAAGGGGGATTCAAAGGGGATTTAAGTCTCCCCTTCCAAGCCTCCCGCCCTGTCCTCCCCCACTGGTTACACCGGTGATGTAAGTTGGATAGGATTGCGCTATTAGTCAAGATTGGGCTGTTATTCTGGTAACCGAGTTTTCGGAATCCCAGACCGAAGAACTACACAGTCCAGTTAAATGTGTCTATTAACAGTCCAATTCTATCCTTCTCCCGCACTGGTGCAGCCAGTGAGGGAGGGCAGAACAAGAGGCTTTGGAAGGGAAAGGGGATTTAAATCCCCTTTAAAGGAGGATATAAAGGGGATTTAAATCCCCCTTCCCTTCCAAAACCTCCCATTCTGCCCTCCCCCACTGGCTGCACCAATGAGGAGAAGGATAGGATTGGGCTGCAATTCAGGTGCCTCTACAGCACATAGCAGCAATGGCCATCCCTTTGCATATGCCTTCAAAATGTGGATTACGAAAGGGACCACCAACTCTCTGAAACAAATCACCAGAGGAAAACAAAGGCTGAAATGAAAAATGAAAAGACACTTTTCTACACCCACAGTTAGAAACCTGCTACGCTGAGCATTTGCCACCATCAGAACAAATCATTGTCCTATGAACATAAAGCATATTTGACTCTACAGTGAACAGATAAAAGCATCAGTTTTTGCATCAACATCAGGAAGATAAAAATACCCTTCCAAGAAAACAAATGGTCACAGACTTGTGTGATGAAGAAAGAAAACATATATCTATATAAATGAGAGAGACAAATTAGAACTGATAGAATAAAATGTAAGCCAAGCAATATTTGCTTCTGTATGTAGGAGACGATCTAGATTTATTGGAGAAGCAAAAAAAAAAAAAAAAGAAATGAAGGGAGAAAAAGATGCCACTGGTATCATCTGCGACATCTCAGGCACAACTCTTTATTATCTTCTTGTTCCAGTCAAGAGATTCACAGCTCTTGCTTGTTATTCATTATGTTTGCTGCTACCTTTCATATTACTGGAAACATCAAAGGAGAGATAGTAGAGCTGCCAGGGAACAGAAGATTTGATGTCTAGATATGCTACAAGGGAATCAGATGGGAAAAGACCTCAGTTTTGTGCTTATGTTTGAGGAGATTCACGGTTTCTTCTCTCATTATTGTACAGTTCCAGATCCAGATTTGAGGGACCACTGGTGGGTCTCCTCCTGCCTGTGTGAGGTTCCCTCCCCTTACTGTGGTAGCAGATGTGAGTTTCTTTGTGATAGGCCAAGAGCAGCAACAGCATTCTTGCAGTGGCGGCCATTTTCCCCCCTCACAGTGCTCCAGTCATGATGCTCTATGTATGTGGCAGAGAAAAAAATGGCAGGTGAGAGCTACCAGCTACAGAACTGTTGTCACTGCTGCTAGCCCACCAAGGATGAAAGAAAGAAACCATGTCTGCTGCCATGATCAGAGGAGAGGGTGCCACTCACTAGGGACTGCCAGTTGCTGGCTGGGCCTAATCCTCCTCAGGGAGCCATGTGAGGTCAGACATCATATCAGCAGTGTGCCCCTGAGGCACTGAATCCTCAGCAGCAGCTACCCAAGGTTGCCTTGTGCTGTATTGTCCAGCCCCTTTTTACTCTTTTTACTCCTGGTTTTATATTTAGTTATATTTTGTGCTGTGTTTTTAGATTGTATTAATGTTTTAAGAGTTTTATATTATATATGATATGATTTATATGAATTGTATTGTTGTAAGCTGCTTTGAGTCCCCCCCCCCATGGGGGGAGAAAGCAGAATAGAAATCAAATCAATCAATCAATCAATCAATAAATAAATATACCTAGTTTCGCAAAGAACAAGCCACTATTGTTCATGTCTACACTCATCCAAGAGTGACACAAAGCCCAGAAATGCCGCAAAACCATGCCTGCTACCTGTAGTCAAAGACTTGGAGAAGCCAATGGTAGAATCACTAGCGTCGCTGCAGGGGGGGCGGAGCTCTAAGTTCTGCCGAGGCTCCGACCCTCCGTTACACTGGAGCACGAAGCGCCCCCGCCCCCTCGCCTTCGGAACCATTCAAGGCGGTGAAAGCAGAGCAGAACTTAGAACTCCGCCCCCCCTGCAGCGACGCCAGTGGGTAGAATGTTTTTCCAGAAGGATACTGTCTCATAACCACTGACACACCATGAATGAAAATGCATTTGTTAATAAACAGCATTCCTTTCCATGAAAGTGGCACTGGTTTTTAGTACAAGCAAAGGGTTCTGAAGCACTTTACAAAATGACTGTTTGATACAAGTTACTATTATATGTTATATACAGGTTGATTACTCTTTATCCGGATATCCAAAATCCAGATCATTCCAAAATCCAGACATGGGGGGGGGGTATGACTTAAAAAAAAAAACTTTTTCCAGCACTTGGCTGGCATAGTGCAAGGCATGCTGGGGCACAAAAAATATTGTATAAAATATTTTTTGTATTCAGACTATGTGTATAAGATGTACATCAGACATAAAATGATATTATTAAATAATAATAATAATAATAATAATAATAATAATAATAATAATAATAATAATAATAATAATAATAATAAATTTCGTGTTTAGACTTGGGTCCCATCGCCAAGGTATCTCATTATATTTATGCAAATATTCCAAAATCCAGATAAATCCGAAATCCAGACAACTTCCCATCCCAAGCAGTCTGGATAAGGGAGACTCAACCTGTACATAAAATGGATGAGACACCTGAATGTTCATTCTTAAACCCGTTACTCTTGTGCACTGAAATAAATTCAGTATAACTATATAAGATTATTTTTAGTCTACTGTCAACCAATTGTTTTTATTCTATTGAGAACCTATTGCTTTTCTTCTGTTAGTATTCAAATTTCTTTTACCTGCTTGTGTCCTCCTATCACCCTTCTCGGGCCTGATCCACTGACACAGATCAACACAGACTTATGCCAGTGATATCACTGACACAGGTCCAAGTTGACTTGTTGAGCCAGCTGGGACTTACCCGGTTCAAGGAGACCTCCAGCCTGAAAATTCCCCAGCGGGATGCAGTGTAGCCCATGCCAACACCGCTGCATCAGCATGGGGGAATTTAGTTAGGATTGGACTGTTTGGCACCTAAGTGTATCAGCCAGAGATGAAAAGAACACATAATTCCAAATGCTGGCTACATGTTGTACAATATGTCACATGTTGTATTTTGACATTTGCTGAATTATTTTCATATTGAGGACAGTGAATTTAATAATTCACTGTCCTCAATAATGAGGTGAGCTGCTAGAAAGAGCCACTGGCTTGCCAGTCAGTTTGTTGGGCTTCTTGGGAGCTGGGAGCTGGGAGTGTGGTCCCCTTTAAGCTGGAGACACCTGGGCCTTGTTGGGGGCTGGAATTCAGCAATCTCTTTCTCTCCCTCCCCCAGGTGAGCTGCTAGAAAGAGCCACTGGCTTGCCAGTCAGTTTGTTGGGCTTCTTGGGAGCTGGGAGCTGGGAGTGTGGTCCCCTTTAAGCTGGAGACACCTGGGCCTTGTTGGGGGCTGGAATTCAGCAATCTCTTTCTCTCCCTCCCCCAGGTGAGCTGCTAGAAAGAGCCACTGGCTTGCCAGTCAGTTTGTTGGGCTTCTTGGGAGCTGGGAGCTGGGAGTGTGGTCCCCTTTAAGCTGGAGACACCTGGGCCTTGTTGGGGGCTGGAATTCAGCAATCTCTTTCTCTCCCTCCCCCAGGTGAGCTGCTAGAAAGAGCCACTGGCTTGCCAGTCAGTTTGTTGGGCTTCTTGGGAGCTGGGAGCTGGGAGTGTGGTCCCCTTTAAGCTGGAGACACCTGGGCCTTGTTGGGGGCTGGAATTCAGCAATCTCTTTCTCTCCCTCCCCCAGGTGAGCTGCTAGAAAGAGCCACTGGCTTGCCAGTCAGTTTGTTGGGCTTCTTGGGAGCTGGGAGCTGGGAGTGTGGTCCCCTTTAAGCTGGAGACACCTGGGCCTTGTTGGGGGCTGGAATTCAGCAATCTCTTTCTGTCCCTCCCCCAGGTGAGCTGCTAGAAAGAGCCACTGGCTTGCCAGTGGCTCGAGCCTCTGGCTCGAGCCGAAGGGCGAGAGCCTAAGGGCTCTTTGCCCGTGGCTCTTCGGCCGGTGGATCGGAGACCACGCAGGCGAGAACACTGCTTCTAGCGACTGAGCCCATCCAAGCTGCTGAGCCCATCCAAGCTGTTATCTAGTGGGTCACCATTTACTACCAACTGTCAGCCCTCTCCCTTCTCCATGCACGCTGTTTGTTTGTGCACAGGACACCTTACGGAGATTGGAGTTACCATGTCAGCATCGAGAGAAAGGCTGAGTGATTGATTTTTGTATGTGGGTGAGGGTTAGTGTGTAGGTTGAGTGTGTGGTTAAGTTGGGACTTCTGTGAATGGTTTAGGGGAGTGCTTAACCTAGGTCTCGGTGAGAGGGAGGCCTAGGGGGGGACGAGTGGGACCTCTGCCCCAGTGAGAGGGGGGCAAGGGGTGTGGGGTGCAGTGACCCAAGCCTCAGTGAGAGGGAGGCGGGGGGGTTTCTGGACAGGAGTGGTTGGAGTTTGGATGAAGTGTTGTTAGATAGTGGGTTGTGGACTGATTGGGGAGGGTGGTAGTGACAGAGTGGTTGGAGTGTGTGAGTTAGGTTGCGTGGTCTGGAAGTAGGCTCTGCTGAAAGGCTATGTGTTTGTCACCTCGAGGGAGTCTAGGGGAGGGGCGGGCGGCCACCATTAGCAGAGTGACGGGTCATGGAAGATATGGCGGTGGGGGCTGGGCAGGCCGTTTCAGGAGAACGAGGGTCAGTCACAGGCAGACTGTCCCCCTTTCTGGCCCTTCTCCCATCCCTCTGACCCTTGGCGGTCTGGGCAACAGTCCCCTGAGTCTGAAACTGCTGCTCTTGAACGCCAGGTCAGTCAACAATAAAATCAGCCTAGTCCAGGATTTAATCCTGGATGAAGGTGCTGACCTGGTGTGTATTACGGAGACCTGGCTGGATGAGTCGGGAGGGGTAAGTCTCTCCCAGATGTGCCCTCCGGGTTTCCGGGTATTGCAGCAGCCACGACTACAGGGGCGGGGAGGTGGAGTTGCGATAGTCTATCGTGATACCATCCATCTCACTGGGTATCCTGTCCCGCGGTCCACTGGGTTCGAGTGCCTCCATGTCGTGCTGGAAGGACGAGACAGAATAGGGATTCTGTTGGTGTACCGCCCACCATGCTGCCCAACAGTCTCCCTGCCTGAGCTGACCGGGGTGGTCTCGGCGTTGGCGTTGGAGTGCCCTCGCCTATTGGTGTTGGGGGACTTTAATGTCCACGCTGAGGCCCCGAGGACAGTTGCGGCTCAGGACTTCATGGCCGCCATGGCAACCATGGGTCTGTCTCAGAGAATATCTGCCCCGACGCACGATGCGGGACACACGCTGGACCTGGTGTTTACTGCGGGGCCGGTGGATGGTGATCTGGATGTGGAGGAAATTAACATCACTCCTTTGTCATGGACAGATCACTTCCTGGTGGGATTTAGGCTTGTCGCAGCTTACCGCCTCCGCAGTGGTGGGGGACCTCATTCTATGGTCCGCCCCCGGAGGATGATGGATCCGGATGGACTCCTGAGGGCTCTGGGGGATTTTCCTGTTGCCAGAGTCGGCGACTCACCCAGCGCCCTGGTTGACCTCTGGAATGGGGAAATGACCAGGGCTCTGGATCTGATCGCTCCTGAGCGTCCTCGACCAAGCCGCAGAGTCAGAGCGGCCCCTTGGTTTACTGAGGAGCTGCGGACGATGAAGCGGCAAGGTAGATGTCTAGAGCGACGGTGGCGGAAAACTTGTGCTGACTCCGATCGGGCACGGGCTAGAGCTCACTTCAGAGCCTATTCCGTGGCGGTGGCGGCAGCTAAGAAGGCTTTCTTTTCTGCTGGCATCGTGTCTGCGGAGAACCGTCCAGCTGAGCTTTTCCGTGTGGTCCGGGGCCTGCTCCATCTGGCCCCCCCAGGAGATGGGGAGGAACACACGGTGGCTCGCTGTGACGAGTTTGCAAAGCACTTCGTGGACAAAGTCGATCGGATTCGGCATGACTTGGACGCTGCGTTAGCAGTATCTAATGATGTCCCTGAGGCACCTGTCTGTCCTCCTTCCTGGGATTTTTTTCAGCTTGTAGAACCTGAGGATGTGGACAGGATTCTTTGGAGTGTGAGACCATCCACTTGCCCGCTTGACCCTTGTCCGGCATGGCTGATTAGAGCTGCCCGGGCGGGGCTGGCTGAGTGGACGGGGAGGGTGGTAAATTCATCTCTGAGGGAGGGGGTGGTGCCGTTGCCTCTGAAGCAGGCGGTGGTGCGTCCCCTCCTGAAGAAACCCTCCCTGGATCCCACTATTTTGAATAACTTCCGGCCAGTCTCAAATATCCCGTTTCTGGGCAAGGTGATCGAGCGGGTAGTGGCGTCTCAGCTCCAGAGGGTCCTGGAGGAAGCTGATTATCTGGATCCATTCCAGTCTGGCTTCAGGCCGGGGTTCGGGACAGAGACGGCCTTGGTCGCCTTGGTGGATGACCTGCGCCGGGGACTGGACAGGGGGAGTGCGTCCCTGTTGGTCCTGCTGGACCTCTCGGCGGCTTTTGACACCATTGACCATGGTGTCCTCCTGGGTCGGTTGGCTGGGTTGGGGCTTGGAGGCACCGTTCTGAGGTGGTTCCGCTCCTTCCTGGCTGATAGATCCCAGAAGGTGGTGCTGGGGGATGCTTGTTCGGCACCCTTGCCCTTGAGGTGTGGGGTGCCACAAGGGTCAATTCTGTCCCCCATGCTGTTTAACATCTATATGAAGCCGCTGGGAGAGGTCATCCGGGGGTTTGGGGTAGGGTGTCATCAGTATGCGGATGACACCCAGCTCTTTCTCTCCATTCCACCTGACTCCAAGGGGGCGGTCGATGTCCTGAATCGTTGTCTGGAGGCAGTTGGGAGCTGGATGGGGGCGAACAAGCTGAAATTAAATCCTGATAAGACAGAGGTTCTTCTGGTCCAGAAGTCTACGACTCGGGTACTGGATCATCGTCCTGTTCTGAATGGGGTTGTACTCCCCCTGAAGGAGCAGGTCCGCAGCTTGGGGGTTCTCCTGGATGCGCAGCTGCTCCTGGACTCCCAGGTGGCGGCTGTGGCCAGGGGGGCTTTTGCCCAGCTTCGGCTGGTGCGCCAGCTGCGACCGTACTTGGATCGTGCAGACCTGGCCACAGTGACCCATGCCCTAGTGACATCTAGACTAGATTACTGCAATGCGCTCTACGTGGGGCTGCCTTTGAAGACTGTTCGGAAACTGCAACTAGTGCAGAATGCGGCGGCCCGGGTGGTTGCCGGGGCTTGTCGGTTCGACTCAGTCGGACCGTTGCTTCGGCAGCTACACTGGCTGCCGGTTCGTTTCCGGGCACAATTCAAAGTGCTAGTTTTGACTTTTAAAGCCCTTAACGGCTCGGGTCCAGGGTATTTGAGGGACCGCCTCCTTCCTTATAATCCGACCCGTACTCTGAGGTCATCAGGGGGGGCCCTGTTAACCGTGCCGCCATTGACAGAAGTGAGGGGGATGGCGGCGCGGAATAGGGCCTTCTCGGCGGTGGCGCCCCAATTGTGGAATTCCCTCCCCTTGGAATTAAGAACGACTCCCTCCTTAGAGGCCTTTCGGCGGGGCCTTAAGACATTTTTATTCAGGACTGCTTTTAATGTCTGACATGGTGGGCTGACTTTTTAACAATTGGTTTAATATATGTATATGCTGGTGACCCACTGGGGTTGTCTATTTTTAACTTAAGTGTTTTAATTATTTTAATGTGTTTTTAAATTGTTTTAATGTGTTATGTATTTTAATATGTTGTAAGCCGCCTTGAATGCCTTCGGGAGAAAGGCGGGCTACAAATTCCTGAAATAAAATAAATAAATAAATAAATAAGGCATAGCACCGTTGCTTTGAGATTGCAACCTGACCTAGAAAAATCTCACTGGCAGAACCATTTAGACCTAATTAACTACATCAACTGGCTCTTTTCTTCAGTCCTCATTCCTACAGACTGAGCCCAGATGGAGATCATAGACAATGGAAGCCTTGAGGTAAACATGCCGAAATTGCGTAGATACATTCCTGAAAGCTTGGGCTTCTTTTGTACGCTTCAAAATGGAGACCATGGAAAACAAAGAACATTGAAGGCTACGCTACTGTATTTCTTGTGCATTATTAATTATCTTAACAAAAATAATATGTGCATGTCAGGATTCATTAGAAAGTTTAACAGTGTATTAATTTATTTAAGGATTGTCACACCATGAAGCTTACCCAATGTAACTGATTGTTTGGAAGAGATAATTCACTGTCTACAAGTTCTACTAATTGCCTCAAATGAAAATCATGTCTAATGATGAGAGACATAGCACATGGGTACGTTGACTGTGTTTCAACATTCATTTACATTTGTTGCTCCTAATTGAAATTAATTGTAATAAATGTGTCACACCGTTAAACTGTCAGCACCCTAATTTCAGCAGAAAGATCAAGCCGCTGTGCATACATATGAATGTGCTGCCAAGTGCCATTGTTCCCTTAAAAAACAACAACTACAGCTTCATCATACACAACAGCACATGAGATCAGACAATAGGTCACCAGGACTCCATGGCTACAATGAGAAATTTAGGAGGATGTGGCAAATGGAACCCTCATTCTGTAATAAGTAGATTCACTCCATCCTAGAGAGAAAGAGAGCACAAGCTAGCTAGGGACATGCATGCATTTATTTTGCAATGAACAAAGAAAAATAAAATGACTGGAATCCATTCATTTGATTTCTTAAGAGAGGACAATTTAAACAAATGAGCAATGAAGCTTAGAAAGTTGCTTATGCTAACAGCCCAATCCTGCCTGAGATGCGGCAGCTGGCCAAAATGGCTGGCCACTGCATCCTAGTCAGGATGCGGCCTGCGTTGGCGCGGCCGGCGCTAACCTTGGGGGAAGCGGACATTTTGTCTCTTCTCCCTAATGGGCCTCCTCAGATGCACACCAGCTCTTTAGCTGGTGCACATCCAGGGAGGCCGTGTAAGGCAGGTCCGGCCCGGGAAGGGGTTGGGGATATGGCAAAGCGCACTGCTAATATCTCCGCCCCCTCCCAGTCCGACCAATCACCCCCTTCTCTGCCAACCTCGCCCGCCCTCCCCACACCCTCCCGCCACCCGACACAGGACCTACCTGTGTCCGGCAGCACTGGTTGTGTGGGACGGCCTTACGGCACTTTTGTGACACCTTAGGCCAGCGGAGCGCTCACTCCGCCAGTCTAATTCTGCACAGGATTGTGCAGTAAATCAGACTCAGGCGCATCACTAGGGCGCGTGCCGCCCAAGAGCAGGGGCGCGCGCGTCACCCTAATGGCGCCGCCCAACCCCCCCATTTTTTTTGCGCCTTCGTTGCAGCCGGCTCCGGGGACATCTTCCCTGGCCGGCTGTCCTGGGCCTCCGGGGACATCTTCCCCGGCCGGCTGTCCAAGGGCTGCCCTTTTCCCCTCAGAAATGTTCTGTGCATGCGCGAAAAACATTATAAATTACGTATCGCCGCATTGGGCCTTCGTCAGAAGGCCCTGGAGCGTCAGCAGAGGGTGACGCATGCAGCGGAGGTGATGCGCATGGGTGCGCGCGTCACCTTTCTGCGCACGTCACCTCCTGGCGGTCCACCCCAGCCGCCACGCTCCAGCAACGTCCGTGGTCAAACTATTGGTCCATCTAGCTCAATAGTGTTGATTTTGGCTGGCAGTAACTGTCCTGATTTTCAGAGGAATGTTTCTCTACCCTACCAGGAGATACCAAGAATTGAATCTGGAACCTTCTGTATGTGCTGAGCATACTGTTCATTTCAGCATACCTTCTGCATATCACTGCATACTCCTACTGCATAACACTGAACTATCCATACATGCAAATGTCAAACCTTTGATGCCAAGAGATGAAAAGACAAAGTTGTATCTCTTATCAAATTAAGAGCCCAGTCTTATCCCACACCAGCCCATAGCACGCAGCACCTCTGATAGAGCACATGCCGCATGCCATGGAGGGGCAACCAGACAGCCGAGGAGATGTAAGTAAAACATTTTTCTTACTTACCTCCCCATAGGCTACCTAGCATCCAATGGGTCTCTTCAGATCCCATGGCTACCCATAGGCTACCTAGCATCCAATGGGTCTCTTCAGCTCATCTATGTCCAAGGAGACTCAGGAGGTTGTTCAGGGCAGAGAAAGGGGGATAGGATCTCAGCATGTGCTGTTGCTGCCAAGTTCCTTCCCCTCCCCTCTTGCCCCCTGCCCAGCCCACTCCCTGCCACAAATCGACCACAATGCTCCCCAAAACCGCCTCCACCACTGAACTACCTGCTCTGGTCAGGTGTGTGGTGGGAGCTGCTGTCACATGCGCAGGGCCTCCAGCTATTTGAGCTGGCGGCCTCAAAGTGCAGGATAGCAGCATGGCTTCCATGCCATTGGTCCAGGGCTTATGGTTGCAGATTGCAAGATCCACCACCATAAGCCCTGGATAAGATTTGGCTGCTGGTGGTATGGTTCCTTTATTGATTAGGAATTTAGGGGAGAGTATACTATGCTCCTGAAGGCAACCCCATGTTGTATAGTTTATTAGAGTGCAGAAGCATAAGTGGAAAACTAAATGCACCCCAAACTGTTGTCCTGTAGAGATGCTATTTCTCATGCCTTTCTGTACAGGTAGGGAGTGGGACAGGAAGTGCATGCCAGCAAGTCCTCCTCCTCATTGGTATACATTCACTTATCCTCACACCATGTATCCAGAACCACCACCACCACCACTGGAATGTTGTAATTGCATGTACAGGAATGTGTGTGTGTGTGTGTGTGTGTGTGGCGGGAACATGCATGTAATTACAGCATTCTAAAAGTTTAGCATTCTACCATCCATCATTCTAACAGTCCAGTCCAGCATTTTTATCACAATTTGTACTTCTTCCACACTTGCTCATTGAATAGTCTTTTTTTACATGCTTCTTGGAACTGTTTCCTGACAACGATAGCCCTTGTGCAGCCATCAATAATTTTTTCAATATCTTTAAAAACGTATGGATCACAAAGATTCAGCAAGTATAGGATTTATTTCCAGACTTTATGCTCAGCATGTCAAAAACATTGAGTTTTCTGTAATCAGAGTGCCCTAGAAAATCGCTTTTGTGTTCATGTCGGCAGGATTCAAATTCTTAAGGAACCATGAAAAATGATGTTGATTGATATGACTCTGCATGGTTGAAATGAGAGGTTCTTTTTGTCATTGTCAGTTTGATTGACCAGAAAAGTTGCAGAATTAATGTATCTGAAAGCAGGTCTTTCTCACAAAAGGAAGGAGAGGTAGGCATAGCATAAATGATGTTTTTCTATGTTCCCAAAGTCCAGGATTTTTGCAGAAAATAAATGCCTTTGTTATTCCATTATATCACTGCAGGCATTTACTTTAGCCCCCCCCCCCCCAGGAATAGTGGAAGTGATGAGGAATGGGACAGCCCATGAAATGTTCTCTTGCCGGGCTATAATTGTAACACACTTGAAGTAGAAATTCAGAAATGAAAATCAAATTATGTACGGGCTGTAGTAGAATAGCAAACGGGCAATTGATTGTAATTCCTAACCAAGACAGGAGAGCCGTGTGGCAACTGGGTCAAATGAACCCAGTGGCAGCAAAGCAGACCTACACACAAGGGATGAAAGACATGTGGGATCTTGTGACTGAGCTTTTCATATCTTATTCTATGGGATCTTTTGTGGGGTGAGCCCATCAAGCAATCTTCATGACTTGATGGCCCTTGATGGCTTATCCTCAGTCTTAGATGGGTCATTCTGTTGTTCTTGCTCCTGGCTCAGGAGGCCAGTTCTAATAGCATGGCTCCTTGATTGAATTTGGCCATGGAGTTGGTGAGGGTTGGGGATCCTTCTTCTGTGTTGCTAACAACTTGTTTTTCAAAGTCAAGAAACTCCTAGGAGTTAGTTTTTGTTCACAGCCAGGTCAAACGACCTGTACAAGCAAGGTATGATTGTCTATGGAATTTCCAAAGGAGCAGGCAAGACTCCATCTAAGCCAGCCTGATGTGTGTGTGTGTGTGTGTGTGTGTGTGTGTGAGAGAGAGAGAGAGAGAGAGAGAGAGAACACACTGACTATCAAAAGTATGGCCTTCCTTTTGGCCTGTGGATCTGCAACCTCTCGCATCTGTCCTGCTACTGGAACCACATTATTGGCCTGGGTCATGCTCTCTGGATCATGCCCTGGGCCATGCTCTCCTGGCTGGCACCTAGCACCATGTGCACATGTGCGCACACATGTTTTCCTGCGTGCTTCAAATAAAAACAAAGAAAAAATCTATCAGGCAACAATTCATAAATGAAAGCATTCAAATGTTTCCAGTTTCTCCCCATTTTCTTTACACATTGACCTTTGCTTCAGCATTCAATGAACATTTTCATTGGAGCATTGGAGGATGCTAAGGTTTCAGTTTAAGTTCATGGCTACACCAGATAAACCATCCCAGAGTTGACAACCTGATCCTTGAAACTGAATCTGTACTTGATCTTCTACCTCCAGTTGCCATGGCATCCAGATAAAATGGTTGATGTGCTTTTTCGCCAACATCGAACATATTCCAAGGACACCATACTGACTACACATTTTGTTTCTGCATGTTGATGTGCAGTTCTTCAGAAACACCCACATCAATGTTCTCTGAGATGTTCCTCAAAACTAAACATACTGAATGTTTTTACATGAATACTTTTACACCTCTAATCTTTACACTTTCAGTTCTTATATTGTCACCACAAAAGTGCAGAGACGCATTGACACGAATAATTAAGTCTTTATGAATAATTATGGCATTTTCAGAATTGGCTAAAGTTTCCATGTACTGCAATCCTAAGCAGGTTTACTCAGACGTTCCACTGATTTTAGTGTAGCTTACTCTCTAATTGGATTGTTGCAGTCTCAGAAAGTTTTGTACAGATTCTTTGCTAGGAACTCAGAACTGGACACAGGTAGCATGCTTTGTATGTATTTTTAGACCTTCATTTTATAGTCAGGAGCTGATAGATAGATAGATAGATAGATAGATAGATAGATAGATAGATAGATAGATAGATAGATAGATAGATAGATAGATAGATAATTTAGAATAGTTTAGACTGAGAGCTCAATCCTAGCGTTCTGTCAACAGAAGGCTCTCTCTCTGTTGGCGCTGCAGATGCAGCAACAACACGTGCAGCAGGGCTACCAGCGTGAATGGTCGACAACCATGTGTGCATCACTGGGGTAAAACGCGGCAGGGGCTAACCTTGGGGGACACCGCCGGAGGAGATTCATTGGTGGCGGAGGGCAGTGGGCAGGGAGGGGGACTAACAGGGAGTTTGGGAGGAAGAACCAGGGTATATATCAGGGGAGGGATAGGGTGGATACAGCAGCAGTCTTATCCCCCATTTTTTGGCCTAACCCAACCACTGGCTCTCCTTGGATGTATGCCAGTTATATATAGCCGACTTAGGTGTGAGGAGACCCATAGGCCATCAGGAGGCCTACGCAGTGGGGGGGGGGGTTCTTAAGAAATCAGTGCTTCAAATCTTACTGTTCCTTTTAGGGAAATGAGTACATTTCTGAAAGTGTAGCTGCAAGAGGTTGAAGGGGGAAGGCTCTTTGGCCAATGATACAGAGAAGTCATACTTAGAAAGATTGAGCTTCCCTCAAAACTGATAGGAGTGCATGCTTAGGTTCCAGATGCTCAACTAGCTCAACCATTTTAGGCACCAGAAGCATAGCTAGGCCAACCCCTGTGACAGCACAGCTGGATGCAACATCACAGGGCCCGCCCCCGAGTGACATCAGCCAGAGCCAAATGTCCCTCAGGGGTCGGGCAGGAGGGTGGGGGCCAAAGCAAACAGCCGTTCTGAGGCGGCAGACAGCTTCTCCTGCCATCTCTGAGCTGTTCCACCGCCTTTGCCGCCATCACCTGTAGCGCCATCACATTCTCCACTGCCGCAGCTGCCATTTTGTCACCACCGGAGCCGGTGAGTCACACCCCCCCCACGTGCCGCCCGGGGGCGGACCACACCCACCCCCTCCTCCGCTACTGTTAGGCACCACCCAGTACTCTCAGAAAGAGCACATAGTAAAGTCTTCCTTGGACCTCTCCGTAATACAGTCAGGGCATCGTGTTTCTGAATGTACCCCCTTGTAAAGAAAACAAACTACTGCACACAGAAAACTAACAAGGTTAGTAAGAGTTCATCCCACAGACAGTGTTTCTGATATGGGAAGTATTTAGTTCAGGCCATTCCTCACCTGCATTGAGAAGTGGTCCTATTCCAGAAAGATTGTGCTATGTGATTTTTGTACTTTTAGTTTGACTTTAGCGCAAGCTTTTCTCTGCAACTATGAATGACTAGAAATGCTGCATCTGTTTTTCCATGGAGGCATAAGGATAGTGCCCTTGTTTAATTGAAGTGATAAGTTTCACATGGCAGGTTTGTCCTGCATAAACTTGCATCCCTTGACAGGTTATTTGATACGAACACTTTGCATACGCTAGATGGCCTGTGATGGCTGTTTTAAGCTACCAGGAGGTCATCACATGCTAGTGACAGCTATCTTGGGAAAAGGATGATAACCTGATTCCGGAAACAGCCTGAGTGCTTGTGAGTAGCTGTCATCTCCATTTGATCCACATTTTGGAGTGTGGCTTGGCAACCTCAGGCCTCAGACAATTTTGGATTGTCAAATGGTACACATTGAAATTGCCTAGTAATTTTTTGCCTAGTAAATTGCCTAGTAAATCATGTAATGGAACTATCAAGCAGAACTATTTGCTAGCCTTTAAAGTACCACAAGACTCCTTGTTGTTTTGGCTGCAACAGACTAACACGCAGCTCTCCTTTTAAAATTACATTTTGATGAAGTTTTTCATGCAATGCAAAACATGCCTTTGCCTCCTGTAAGGTTAGGAATTGACAGTCTGTTTTAGAAAGGCTTGTATTTCATATTAGCACAATTCTGAATGTGTCATTTTAATTATCATCTTTTATAACTGATAGTATATAAAACAGATAATTATATTTAATCTACTGCCTGTGCCAAACCTGAAACTTCTTATACTGATAGCTTGCATTTTCCAAAGCCACACATTGATGAATCAACTGTGACCTATTCCTCATGGACAACAATTTTCTTTAATCAATTAGGGTTGACAGAATATTTTGCATCTAACGAAGGACTCAGACAAACTACTGAATTTATCTACTGTAAATTGCTGTCTTTGGTCACATATGTTTGTGCCCTCAGCCAATAGGTGATGCACATACAGAAGCATGTTTCCATGCATACATCCTTTGCTGGAGCAGAAATTGTGCATGCATATCAGTGTTGCATGTGCAATTCTCAATGCTGTATCACTGCATCATGCACCAGGGCTTGTGTGTGCATTTTCCTCCATTGCATCAGGAATTACACAGCCTCTGTGGAGGCTGAGCTCTGGCAAAGCTGATTAGTGGTTGGAAGAAAGGGCTGCATCAATTTTGTGCATCCCTCTAAATTCAATCATGGAATATACAGCGTGCAACTTTCAATATATTTTTACAGCATTGACTCCCCAAACATTCAGAAGAAATAAGGCATGCTCCTATGCATGTCTACTCAGAAGCAGACAGTCAATGAGTTCAATGGGACTTATTCTAAAATGATCCTACCCTTGAGTTATGTCTACTAGGCTGGAACAGATCACTTCTATGCTTTCCTACATTGCACCAGTGTCGAAAAGAGATATTCCAGTGGAACTGTTATGCCACAAAGATGTTTCTAGTGCAAGGGAGAATGCAACATAAAGCAGGATATGTAATGGGGAGAAGCAAGTTACAGCGCAATCCTGTCTAAGTATCCGGCGAGCGGCCCAAGCCAGTAGGGATTGTGTAGACAGAGGCGTCGTGGCACTGGGGGTGGTTGGGGCGGTGGGCCCCAGGGCGCGCGCCTTCTCCCGGATCCTTTGCCCTGCCGCGTCTTCTTCACAGTCGTTCTTGCTTGGCCCTCCCGTCCTCCCAGGGGCCGTTTGGCTCGAAAAAGGATCCAAAAAGCACCAGGGGGAGCACTGGTGTCGCTGGAGGTGGGGCGGAAACCTACGTTCTGCAGCTTTCCGCCTTACCATTACTCTCCGGTACGAGGCACCCCGCTCCCTCGTCATAGGAGCCCGTCAGCGGAGAGAAAGCAACGCGCAGGGACTCTCCTGCGCATTGCTTTCTCTCTGCTGACGGGCTCCTACGACAAGGGGGCGGGGTGCCTCATACCAGAGAGTAACGGTGGGGCGGAAAGCTGCAGAACTTAGCTTTCCGCCCCACCTCCAGTGATGCCAGTGGGGGGGGAGGGTGTTTCTGCACTGCGGAGGCGCGCAACGATGACATCACACACACCAGGGGCAGGCGTGTGGTGTCTGGGGAGGCGTTGTCATGGCGGCCCCCACCCCACGGGGCGCATATGTTCGCCACTGTGTGTAGAGCTCCAGAAGGATCTCTCCAAACTGGGAGAATGGGCAGCAAAATGGCAGATGCACTTCAATGTAAGTAAGTGTAAAGCAATACACATTGGGGCAAGGAATCAAAACTTCACATACACGCTAATGGGAATAGTGTGGGATGTGGCACCCCAGGCAGACCCTCTGACGAATCACATAGCAACACCACTGCCATAGCCTGCATCCAGGATTACCACCTGGACAAGTGGGCTATGGAGGAACTCTGCCTCCTTCTTGGCCCCCAGCTGCAGTCCCATGCAATGACCCGGAGGAGCATCCCAGTTCCCAGAAGCTCCTCATAACCCTACAGTGCCTTGGGATGGGAAGCTTCCAGGGGGCCACTGTGAGGGTTCTTTGTATCGGCCTAACAACAAGCGTTTATTCAATGGTTGTTACGCTACTGCTTCAGTTACCCGTTTTGCCAGTTCCTCCTCCCAACCAAACACCAAATTCATTGTTGATCATCTGTTTGAAACAGGCATCGCCAAGCTGATAAATTAAGCTTTGACCAGCAATCCTTAACACAGATCTGAGACACAGTTCCTTTTAAACGGTCCGGCTAGTTCCATTTTTTTAACCATTATCGACAGATAAGTGAAACAAATTTTGCCAGACATATGGTTGCATTAAGTAGCTGGGTTTATTTTATCCTTGGATACATTCAATTTGTATTCATTTTAAAGTTTACTCTGTTAATTAGAAAAGGTTATAAGATTAATAACTAGCCTTTGCTAATGTGAGCAATGGACTGTAAGTTTCAGTTGATGATTTTTTCCCCCAAAGAGGCTTTAATGATTAGTTCATACAAATTAAGAGGAAACACATTTTTGCTACCCTTCATTTCTAGTATTCATGCTTTTGTTACTATTCTTAATCTTTGATTAGGTTCAAAAATGAAAAGCAAATGATGGCACTGTAATTTCTAGGGAAGAAAAGACCGAATTGTTCAAAGCAATTCTAACAGAAAGACTTGACATGGTGATCATGTCCAGGTTGTCCGCAGGATGATGATATATTGATTTTGGCACCAACTTTCAGGGTGTGCCTGGATGGACTGTATATTCTTCCTCTTTCCACAAAGCCAAATAAAGTCACTGGACGGCATTCAGAGATGTTTTCTTCTGGCAGAGATGCTTTTGAGTGAGTGTAAGTACATGGCACAAAATTCTTATATGGAGAACACTACTTCTGGAACAGAAGTAGTTGTTCTACTAGTGAAAAATCTTGCACTGGTGCATCACACATACTCTTGCACGAACTCTTCTGCCAGCAGTTGTGTAATGTTGCAGTACAATGCTACTGTTAAAACTCATTCTGCAAACATCGGTGTGATATCACCCACTGTCCGTAGGCTGAGAATGTAATGGTATGTGATCAGGATGAGGATAATAAAACACGCTGAATATCTGCAGCAAGGCAAAAATATGTCCCTACACTGGATGGCATCTTTCCTTCTTTTCAGCCCTTGTTCAGCCCATGGAGCTTTGGTTATCCTGTGAGAACCTCTGATAGCAATCAAAACAATTCTTTCTGGATTCTTCCCACCCTTCTGGTGGACCATGAATCCAATTCACAAAGGATAGCAATCATGCTCACATGTACACTCATTGCATTGATGAGCAATAACCACTGAAATAGCTCCAAATAGACAAATCAAAAGGCAAAGGCAAACCTGTGACTATTTGGGAAATGGACAGCCCAATCCTATGGGCTTTGGCTGGCTGCAGAACGCGTATTCCGCTGCCGGCCACAGCTGAAAAAGGACCAAAAAACACTTTCCGGCAATGCACTGAGTAGCGCACTGCCAAGATGCCAGCAAGAAAGCCGGCACCTTCCCGCTCGCATCATTGGCTCTCCCGTCACCCACCAAAGCAGGTAAGTAAGCGGGAAAGGCGGGAAAGGTGGGGAAGGGCGGAACAGGGGCAAGGAGGGGTGAAACCGGGCAGGGAGGGGGTGTGATGGCGGTGGTAAGGCTGTGGGAGGGGGTGGATTCGGTGGTGATGGTGCGCACTAGTTCCTACCCCCCATTTTCATCTCCTCCCTGCCCCCTTTTTCTCCTCAGACTTCCACTAGCAAAATCGCTAGCACAGGTCCAAGGAGACCCATTGCGGCTGGGAGGCTTACAGAGGTGTAATGGGATTTAAATCCCTTTTCGCCTCTGACGCCTCCCAATCCACCCTCCACTGGTGAAAATGGCATGCCTGTTTTTGGCGCAGCTGAAAGATAGAATTGCACTCTGAGAATCCCATGCCTGCATAGATGGAATACTCAACACGGTGAAATAAATTGGATTCAGCCTTCAGGGGACGAAATTCATGCAGCAGATGCACTAGGAACATATGAAGCAGCCTTCAGGTCAATCAGACCATTGACTCATCTAGGTCAGTATTGCCTATACTGACTGGCTGCAGCTCTCCAGAGTTTCTTTCTCAGCCTACCTGGAAATGCCAGAGATTGAAACTGGGACCTTCTGCATGCAAAACAGGCACTCTTGGGGGCTTTCAGACATGAAGGTAGCTGAAAAGAGAGATGATTTCATTGCCGCCACTGCTGTATCATAGGTGTGTGTGTTTTTAAATTGGTGTTGCAATCAGTTTCCACAGGTGAGTCATAAACCACATGCACGTAAGTTGTCTACCCCCCCCCCCACTTTGTCTACTGGAGAATCTCAGCATGCCAGGAAGATCTGCAGGAAGGGATGACTAGATGTAATTGTGCTGACGGTTTCAGTCAACCTTCTAGTCCATCATTTGGCGAAGATTAATTGAAGGGCAATAATGTTAATTGATATATCCCAAGGAGACTTCTGGAATCCAACTGCCTCCATAAATCTACAGGAGGGGACAACTCTAATGGATCCACTAATACAGCTGGGGTAAAAGAGCGTACAGATCTGCAGTTTCTACCTGGGCCTGGTAACTTATGCCACCATTTTAATTTCAAAATAATAATATTAATGGAATATTAAAGGATCCCAGGAAGGGATCTTTCAATGTCAAACTGAGCAGTGCATCTGAAACGTCATATAGTATGTGGTTTGGCTCCCTTGCTTGAATGATGCATCACTATCTGTTCTGTATGCACTTAGATAGGGGTCATGTTTACTTAGCCTGTTTTTGTTTGCGGTACATTATGAATTTTATTGTGTATATTAATCTGTGGCAGGCTGATGTGTAGAAGCTACAATCTGCCCTTTATATACATGTATACTTCGATGCAATACCTCTTACAGCCTGGTCCTATACATGTTTACTCTGACGACAATCCCACTGAATTCAATGGAATTTAACTCCTGGATAAGTATGCATAGGACTGCAGTCTTTGTTGTTTAATTCCTGCCTCCTGGAATGGATTACATGTATTAATTTGTGGCAAAATGACATGTAGATTAGAAGATGGTGCCATCCAGTAGTGTAGCTGGGCTGGCCAGTACCCGAGGCCACCCCGCCCCCACATCATCGTGCTGCTCCCCGCTTCTGAAATGGCTCTGATTTAGAGCCAAATGGAGGATGAGGGTGGGTGGATGGGCCAAACTTTGCTCCACTAGCCACTCCGACTGCTCGGACCTGCGAGTGCTGCATGCCCCCAGGCAGACAGTGTGATGCCCCCTGGCTTTCCTCCCGGGGCAGTGGGCCCCACTGCCCCCCCCCAGCTATGCCACTAGTGTCATCTTGGGGACAGGAGACTGAACTTCCCATACCAATGACTCAAAGACATATGGCTGTTCTTTTCAGCAGTGACAATAAAACATAGATGTGTTTTCACAACTGCAAGATAAAAGTTCCATTTACATGAAACTGAAACACTAGCATTCTACATTGTTTGATGGGAGAATTCAGTCTGTCCTCTCCCCATTATAATGCCATTAGAGTTATCTACATTTAAAGTGTAAAAATAGCTTGTACTGTATTAAAATATCCTCATAACCGTACTGAACTATATTATAGTTTTATCAAAACTCAAATAACTTTGTCATAAAATAGGAATATGGGAAATGAAATATTCATGGAGCTACATCTCAAATATACCACTTCTCCAAGCTCCAAATAAAACCAGTGGATCATCTGTGAAGTTCCAGTGGCAAACCTCCATGCATAGTGAAAGGAGCCAACTCACTGTTGGCAAAAGGGAGTCTCAGTGGTGAAACATCATGAGAAAGATAAAGAACCTGGTGAGTTAATCACCTGGGCAAGTTGAGAAACAGGATAAGAAGGCCAGAGAAGTCACGCTCCTGCTCCTCACAAGTGTCAACATAAAAACAAACATTACTCAGTTTCAAATATTTTTTTTAAATAAAATGAAGTTTTTTAAATCAAAAAGATAAAACCAGGAATCCAACAGTGTGTGGGAGTTATCCAGTGTTTTACATTGAGTATCACTAATAGCCAAATCCTAACTGGGCTTTATGACTTGTAATTGTAATTGGCACCAGTGTCTGTTGGCTACTGGCAGGAACATAGAAAAGCTGGCATGGTGGGCGGACAGTAGGTGGAACGGGGTGGGGAGGGGGTGGAATGGAGAGTGGCTGGGCAGGGAGGAGGCGGGCAGGAGGGTGGATCCTGGTGGCACCAGTGTATGCCAGGATCCTATTTCTTTTTCTCTCCCCTTTCCTCTCTCTAAATCTCCTTGGACTAAATCTCTCTCCCTAAATCTCCTGTGCCAGCAAAATGGCTGGCACAGATCTGAGGAGACCCATTTGGGCAGGGGAGGCTTGCCCTGAGGGAAGGGAACAAATGTTCCCTTACCTGAGGTGGCCTCTGGGACCGCACCCCCCCCCCCAGCAGGATAAAGTGTGTGCATGGCTGCATCATCAGGGGGATTTAGTTAGGATTGGGCAGTAACATGACTATGTCCACACTGGGAAAAAGTTATGAGATGCAGTGGCGTTCCTGCGGTAGGGCTCGACAGTAAGTCATGCCCCAACCTTCTACCGTGTTCACGAACTGGAGCGAGGAGGCCCCGCCCCTCGCTGTCGGAGCCATTCCGCGCAGCGAAGCCGAACGGGCAGGAGACCGTTTGGCTTCACAGCGCAGAATGGCTCCGACGGCGAGGGGCGGGGCCTCCTCGCTCCGGTTTGTGAACGCGGTAGAAGGTCGGGGCACGACTTACTGTCGAGCCCCTACCGCAGGAACGCCACTGATGAGATGTGCTCATTGCACTGCTCTTAGGAAACAAACTTCCTCCTTTGAGGCTAAGCTGGTTGACCTGAAATAGTTGAGGGAATAGAGTAGCATGTAGATGAGGTTTTCAGAAATGTGATTCTTCTTCTGCTGGCAATTCCTCTGCTATAATGCTGAATGAAGATCTTGTGGCAGGCGGAAGAGGAAAACAATTCCATTTCTCATGTAATGAAATGATTTCCTTCTCATTTCAGGGAATGGACAGGGGTGGTGGTGTTAGCAGTGGTAAATGTGAGAATTAGGATTTGTTACACACATGTTGACATAATGACTTACCTGTTTGGTCCGAAGTTTTCCAACATCAGAAGTTGTGAAGATAACCTTATGAGCTTAGCAATAGTGCAGGTGAGAAGGAAATGGACTACTTTATTATTTTTCACTGTGAAAAATGAATACAGTACCATGAACATTCAGCTCAGCCCTAGCATACATTTGCATCATAATGTCAAAGGCAAAGCTGCACATGTGCTGTGCATTAGATGGGGCTATGCTTTGGTAGTTAGATTTGATCATCCATTTGGGAGGTGACTGGGGCTATATGTGTGCTGTCATAGCTGCTAGATTGGATCAGAAACCATGAACACATCATCATCTGCTTGCTTGGTTCCTCATCCAGTTGGAGTCACGTGTGCTAAAATTTGGTTCCATATGTGTATGCTTCTAACTTGATCATAGTATCTGTGGGTTGTGGTAGACATGGTTGTTTTCTAATGTTGGACCTCTGGATCATGTTTTGTTTTTTTAATGCTGAATATGAGCACTAATATCTGCACACACATGCTCCTTTACACAACCCTATAAATGATGCAGTATTCATCCAAGGAGTAGATAACCTTGTCATTCTTCTGGGATTGTGAAGTAAGTAGCTGAAGTGCTACATGATCAGAACAACCCATTTTTCTCCTTTTAACAAATTGGAAGAAAAAAAATTAGAGAAACGTCTGTGATGATAAGATTGGAACAAAATTAAACATTAAAAAAAACCCCAAATACCTGATAAATAAAGGAACATGGATTATCTCGTGGTCATGGTGAGGGACACTGCAAGGTATTTGTCAAAATGAATCATTGGAAAATCAATATTAATTATTCACACTAAGAAATCAGGAAGCAAATTTGGTGAGGCAATTGGTAATAAGAAACCGAGTGAGATTGCACTAGCCTCTCCTGCCATTTTCCCAAATCACATGACAATGAGCTGGTGAGGACATACCCTAAAATGCCCTAGAATTCACTCTATTATATATCTGCAATTGCTGGTTTTCAGCGTGACAGATTCATTTACTCAGTGCTACAGGCAATCTCTGTATCTAAAAATAGCTTTAACAGCTGTACACAAAGAACGATCACTTAGAGTGAAAAGTACATAAAAGTAAAAGACATCTGAGAGGAATTGGAGACAGGTGCATTCAAGGGCAGGTCACTTTCATTTGCAAAAAGAGATGATGACCATCTAGTAGCTGCTACTGCTTCTTCTGCTATTTTCCATACATGTGTTGCCACCCACCATACATATCACATAATGGGTGATGCAAATATTCCCCAAGAAAGCAGCCACTCCACTGGTTAGGGTGGGGGCTTCCTTTGCCTCGCCCTACCCTGCACAAGGCAAAGCAGGGATGGGCTGCTGCACCAGATTGGTGTGCCAGACCTTCGGGGCAGAGTTTTCTCTGCACAAGCCTCATCATTCCAGCATTCTGAGCTCAGGTGGTGTTGTGCTTGGTTATGTGGTACTTTCTCTTTCTCAGAACTTGGTTGAGGCCGTCTTAAGCCTGTGACACACCAGCCGCTCTAAGTTGCGTTGCATAGAGCAGCATCCGCACATGGCTGGAAAATCTCAGTGTGTCTTGTCTTTTTACAAGATCGCAACGCAACGCAGGAGAGCTGCGGTGCGGTGCAAGCAAATTTGAACAAATTGAACTTGGGCTGCATTTGGCCAATGAGAGGTTGCGTTCGATGCTGAGGGGGCGGGACGCGGAGTGACGTGTTGGCCAATCAGACTAGAGTCTGAAAAGACTAAATTCTGATTGACTACAAGAGAGCAGAGGGCAGGACAGGACGTCTTACCCTTCTCCATGCAGCTTCCTTCGGTGTAGACAGGGTGCGATGCGTTGCAGCACATTGGCTACTCTCGCGCCACATTGTGAAAGAACGCATCACAATGCAGCTGGTGTGTCACATTCTTTAGGGTTACCAGACCTGTTGGTCTCATCTCAAGGAGAAGATAGCAGACGTCTTCTTTGAAACCTGTGGATGTGGGAAGAAGGAAGAAAGAGTGGGCGGAGCATGGGCATTGGGCTGAAAATTGGGAGAGCAGCAGTGTGGTTCAGAGGAATTAGGCATCTGAGAGACTGGGCTGCAGCCCCCTTCTTTGGGGCGCATGTGCCATGCTTGTGGGTTGGAGGTTGTCGGGGGGGGGGGTGGGAAGCTGTGACTGCCATATTTTTCCCCCTGCAACCTGCCCATCCATTTAGTGCTTAATTTTAAAAAAGAGAAAAAAGGAGGTAGACAGCAAGAAAGGAAAAGGGGTGGTATTTGTATGTGAGCACAGGTCCACTCAGACTTGTGCCAACACAATTTCTGGCACAGGTCTGAGTAAATCCATCAGGACAGTGGAGGCTTGCCATGGGGCAAGGGAGCAATTGTACCTCAAGGAGGCCTCCAGGACTTGAAACTCCCCTGTGGGATAGGCTAACCAGATCTCCAACCGGGACTGAGCCCCACTGAACACAATGGGGTATAGGAGTTCTGCTCACTTATGTTTAAGGATTAGGATCACTTCTCCATTGGGCATAAACAGGATCCATGTGTCAGTGCAAAGTGTTTATTTATTCTTAATGGCCTTGCAGCGCGTGTATGGGGGTGGGATGGAGGAGAAGGATCATTTGGGAGTCCTGTGGGGTCAAGGAGCCAAGCTCCAGGCTAGTCCCCCCCCCTTGTGGCAGGTATGGTGCAGGTAGGGACTAGAAGCAGGGATTGGTATACATCCTGGGGAAGTGGAGTGGGCAATTGGGGGGGGGGACAGAACCAATCCCCAGACTCTTCCTGGCTCAAGGATGCTGACTGGGAACCCCTTGTCCATGGATTGTAAACTCGACATCAAAGACTTCTTGGCTTGGGGGTGGGCAGTGCAATCCAGATCTTCCCCCGATCCTCTCTTGGGGGGGGGGTTAGCATGGATAAGCTGCATTTGTCATTGGCGAGCTTTTGCTTAGCACCAGGATGGGAATGCTCATTGGGAGACTAGACCACAGCTGCCGCCTTCCCCAAGGAAAATGACTTGCACCAAAAGGGAGTGGAATGGCAATGGAGATAGGTCTGCTGCTTCGGTTAATAAAAATGTGGCCCAATTAATTGTGGGTTGCTTGTTCTATGCTTTATCGTGGGATTCAAAGGCAAAGTGGTTTGCTTAAGGCCGCATAGGGGATTCCTAGCTGAGATGACAGTTGAACCAGAAATTTCCCTTCTCACATCTCCCACTCTCAGCCACAACCTCAAACTATGAGGTGCACAGTATCGTGCTCTTAAAAGCCTCAAAATGACCCTTATGTTTCCCCTTTGAGACTGTGCTAGATTGTTCCAATTCTTTAAACTCTTTGTATTCCTGCGCTTGAGTCACACAATGCTGAAAGGGAGACCCAGTGAGCTGTTTACTTATGTTAGAAGGTAGAAGCGGTTAAGTAGCCATTTTGAGACACAGCCAGCTTTTCCATTTCACTTAGCGTAATGTTCCTCCTCAATTGGAACAGCCAGTAACGTTTTACTTTTGTAAAGGAGAGCTTTCAGAATAATTTGTTGTCCCAATTTGGAGTCACATTTGGAGATTTGGAGTCACAAATCTTTTTCATCTTCTCATTAATGGGTTTAATGCCTAGTAGGTATATTCCACATAACGTGGGGTGTTTTGGCTAGTAATAACGTTTTTCTACTTTGTTTCATTATTGTTTTTAACAATCACATTTTTTCCTGCATGTTTGATCCCCTCACAACATTCAGGAAATGTATGTTTCGAACATGCAGGAGGTGTATACAATACAACAATAGTCACTTCGGATCTGCGTCATCTTTTTGCAATACTGTGAACAATTCCTTAGCAGTGGGTTGTAGTCTATTCGTAAATAAATAAGCCATTCTCTTGTCCTTGTAGATATATTCTGGCCGGCCTGAGCAGTTCAACTCCAACTCCTTGGGTCCAAACACATTGGGTAGTCTCAGACTGATTTACCTTTCTGAAAGCTAACAGATTACATTCTCATAAGATGTCTTTCTGTTCTACTTTTTAAACTGTTGTGGTCAGTTTTACTTCTTTCTGATATCATTCTTTTGAAATGATTAGCGTTACTGACCATGTGCTTAGAACAATACCTCCCTAGACATCGCCAAACCAATAACGCCATTCCTGCTTATCAGCACAATAACAGATTATGAAGTCGTTCTTTGTATGAATTCATTTTGTGGAAAGGCCACTGCTAGATGGCAGGAGGATAGCTATATACCCCGTACTGTGCCGAGTATAAGACATACCTGATTATAAGACGCACCCTTAAAGTTTGGTGCTCTTAAAATTTTTTAATTAAATCACTGGCATTAAATTCAGTAAATGCCAGTCATTCCAGTGCAATCCTGTGCATGTCTACTCAGAAGCAAGTCCCACTGTTCTCAATGAAGTTTACTGTCAGGAAAGTGTGCACAGGATTGCAGCCTAAACCATTCATTGCCTGGAGAGGGGGGATGAAAGTGTATGTGGTCATGCTTTACAAAAGGATACAAAATCCAGCAGAGCAGAGCACGAAAATTAACATAAGAACATAAGAAGAGCCCTGCTGGATCAGGCCAAAAGCCCATCTAGTCCAGCTTCCTGTATCACACAGTGGCCACACCAGATGCCTCAGGGAGCACACAAGACAACAAGATACCTGTGTCCAGTCGCCACTCCCTTGCACCTGGCACAGAGAAAACCCACTTCTAAAACCAGGAGGTTGCTTATGGCTTGTAACCTGTGATGGTCTTTTCCTCCATGAATCTGTCCAAACCCCTTTTAAAGGCATCTAGGCCAGATGCCATCACCACATCCTGTGGCAAGGAGTTCCACAGATGAATTACACGCTGGGTAAAGAAATATTTTCTTTTTTCTGTTCTAACTCTCCCTCCACTCAATTTTAGTGCATGTCCCCTGGTTCTGGTGTTGTGCGAGAGGGAGAAGAATTTCCCTCTATCCACTCTCTCTATCCCATGCATAATTTTATAAGTCTCAATCATGTCCCCCCTCAGGCGCCTTTTTTCTAGGCTGAAAAGCCCCAGACGCTGTAGCCTTTCCTCATAAGGGAGGTGCTCCAGCCCACAAATCATTCTGGTCGCTCTTTTCTGCACCTTTTCCAATTCAACTATATCCTTTTTGAGGTATGGTGACCAGAACTGGACACAATACTCCAGATGCGGCCTTACCATCGATTTGTACAAAGGCATAATGATATTGGCCGTTTTATTCTCAATCCCTTTTTTAATGATCCCGAGCATGGAATTGGCCTTCTTCACAGCCGCCGCACACTGGGTCGACACTTTCATCGACCTGTCCACCAGCACCCCAAGATCTCTCTCTTGATCCGTCACAGACAACTCAGAACCCATTAGCGTATATGTGAAATTTTGGTTTCTTGCCCCAATGTGCATCACTTTGCACTTACTTACATTGAAGCGCATCTGCCATTTTGCTGCCCATTCTCCCAGTTTGGAGAGATCCTTCTGGAGCTCTTCACAATCCCTGCTGGTCTTCACCACCCGGAAAAGTTTAGTGTCATCTGCAAACTTGGCCACCTCACTGCCTATCCCCAACTCCAGGTCATTTATGAATAAGTTGAAAAGCACCGGTCCCAAGACCGATCCTTGGGGCACACCGCTTTTCACCTCTCGCCATTGTGAAAATTGCCCATTGACTCCCACTCGCTGTTTCCTGGTCTTCAACCAGTTCCTAATCCACAAGAGGACCTGCCCTCTTATAACAACTGATTACAGCCTGGAGAGGGGAGAGGTATGTGTGCTCTTGTTTTAACAAACAAAAAGGATATACCTTAAGCCCTGCAGGGCAGAGAAGGAGCCATTATCTCCTCTAAAAACTAACAGGGAGCCTCTGCAAAGGGGTCTCAGTCGGCAGCGATAATCACTTCAATTAAGCTCCTGCTTTGAAGATAGCCTACCAAGACAACGTATCTCCTCTTAGCCCAGTCCCTTGCCGCTTCTTCCAGCAATGTCCCATGCCCAAAGGCCCTCACTGCACAGCTGAGCAGCAGCAGTGAGTATTTTGCCACCCTTTCTCTGCTGAGCCTGAGGGAGGGGCAGATGCAAACCCAAATCGCAACAACCTGATTATAAGATGCACCCCTAGTTTAAAAACTGAAATGGGGGGGGGGAGTGAGTCTTATACTCAGGCCAATATGGTATACTCAGAAGTAATTCCTGCATACTTTTCCCTCTCTATGGAATTCATAATTGTTTTGGTCCTGAAAGAACCTTGTGTCAGGTTTATAGATTGTGTGCAAAAGTAGATTAGTTAGCAGACTGGGAGAACCCTGTAGGGTCTTGTGGGTGGGTGGTTCTGACTCATGGCAATAGGGTGACTTCAATTACCTTTGCAGTTATAAGAAAAACTATGATTCTATGACATCATAATTTACAGTGCAAGCCTGTGCAGGTCTACTCAAGAGTAAACCCAACGGAGTCCAATGGGATTTACTCCCAGGCATGTGTGTATAGGATTGAAGTCTTACAGCCCAATCTCCAACATAACTCTCCTGTGCCAAAGGGGCATGTGCTACATCCCACAGTAGGCTTACCAGATCTCCAACCGGGACGGAGTGCTAGACCTTTAGGAGAAGGAATGTGGGCAGGTGTAGCTTGTTAAACCTTAGAGCACAATCCTAGGCATGTCTACTCAGAAGCAAGCCCCATTGTGTTCAATGAGACTTGCTCCCAGGGAAGTGTGTATAGGATTGTGCTCTAAGGTTTAACAAGCTACACCTGCCCACATTCCTTCTCCTAAAGGTCTAGCACTCAGTCCCGGTTGGAGATCTTGTGAACCTAGGTAAGCCTATATTTGTACCAAGCAAAACACTTTAAAGGCAATTGCCTACCCCTTGAGGTCCACTGTTTGCAAACTGACAAGTAGTTTCTGCTCTTGGAGCAAGCTTGGCAAGCTTAACCATGGTTTCACTCTACATTTGAGATTTTAACCAGGATTAAGTCCACAAACCATGATTAGTGCTAACCATGGTTAAGTATTATGTCTACACAGGGCCTATCAGTCAGCCTTACATTCCCAGCGGCTGAGAAATTAAATTGTGATTTCATATATGTGCTCACATTCCATCAGCACAAGACCTCTGGGACTGCCCCCACCCCCGCAGGATGCAGTGCGTGGCTTTGGCAGTTTATATATATGACTGGGCTGTAGATGTTCACTGATTTTTCATCCCATGTTTTGGAAACCTAGCATATTTAAATTTAAAATCATATTTATATTTAAAATTGTGCATATTAAAAAAGGTAGTTGTGGCCTGATCCTCCCTTGATAAGTCAGATTGCAACTTTCTTTTTACCGGTGAGTTTTCTATTGCTTTCCTGGGAAAGGATAATAGGGCAGTTGATAACTGAGCTGCTATTCTGCTAGATTTTCCTTCCAGAGGGAAATGTCTGGAGAATGTCCACAAAGGGATATGTGAGGAAATCCAATGTCATCATTAAAATGAATGGGGCAGCCATGGTAGGCATGTAGTGTTTCCAAATCCATAAGAAGTCAGATTAGAGCATTAATTTCATTTTCTATCTTGCAGAAACTGGATGAAAACCACAGAAAAGAAAATACAAAAAGGGAAATTTGATTAGCTTGTAAATGCCAAAACTGTAAACTCCTCTCTCTAGAATTGGTAGAAATCAAACAGAAAGCATGCCCTACCTTTTCTTCCTACATGCTTTGCAACACTTAAGGCAGATTACATATTCAAATATGACAAAATCAGTGATGAAGAAACCTGTAAAGAAAAATTACAAAAGTGTTAAGAGCAAAATACATTCAGAGATACTTTTGTCAAAGAAAATAATTAATTTAGTAGGTCACTAACAGCACAATCCTGCGTAAGATGCGGCGGTTGGCCTAAAGGGCTGGTCACCACATCTTGTGCTGTTCCTGGGCTGTCCCGGGGCAGCATGGGAGGAGAAGGGGACATTTGTCCCCTTCCCCAAGTGCAAGCCGTCTTTTGTCCTTTGGGCCTCCTCGGATGTACACCAGCTATGAAGCTGATGTACATCAGAGATGGGGGAGTAAGGCTGGCCAGGCTCAGGAATGAGCCAAGGATATCAGAGGAGTGTGCTGCCGATATCTCCACCCTCTCCCAACTCGGGCCAGCCAATGGCCACCCTCCTGGATGCCCTGTTCCGCCCTCCCCCCACCCCTGCACCGACCAGTGCATGACTCACCTCCGCCAGTGGGTGCCAGGTCTGGAGGGTGGCGGAGTGAGGGCTGCTGGCCTCTGCACTGGCGGCCCTTACTCTAGAGTTGTCGCAAACGTGCTTTACGGCACATTTGCGACGGCTTAGAGTGGTGGAGTGCACGCTCCGCCACTCTAGATTTAGAGAGGATCAAGCTGACCAATACTGTAGCTACCTTTTACTCTAGGAGACACTATAAAAACGCACATTTTTGTGTGTGTTCTGTTCTCCTAGGCCTATGAAATGCCTACAATTAAAAAGCAAGGAAAGTTTAATAAGTGCATTCAGTCAAATCAACTGAAGTCTGTGCATTTCACCTCAGGCAAAACCCTTATTTTTTGGCACTGATTGTATTTCTGGAGTGTTCCCAATAGAGGAGAAACATCTGGTATCCTAATAGTTAAGGTCTTTTGTGTTAATGTACTACCTCAGGCATTTCTGAAAGGCAGAAAAATGGGCCAAAATGGCACTCTACTCAAAATCAATATATAATCTGTGTACAATAAAACCTTATTCAAAACGAACAGGAGTATTTCCATTAATGCACTGGAAGTTGCGGTACGATGAAACAGGTGAAACAACTGGGATGAGAAGAGTTAGACTTAAAGAAATCATTAATAGGTTGAACACCTGCATTGCAACTGTGGCTGAGCACATGGAAAGGTCAACATACCATTTGAGATTATTTGGTCATTCAGTTCCACAGTCAATTCCATATTGCACAAGATGCTGTTTTGGTTTGACCGAGTTCATTATTATGGATCTTTCTACACTGTTATAACTGGTCACTGTTATAACTGGAGCAGAGTCAAAATTACTCACCATCTTTGTGAGTATTTTTTGCAGCGTTAAAGAAAACTGTTCTTTTTAGTGATTTCAACATGTTTGCATATTTGTTTAAATTGCCCTCATTTGCTGTCAGAAACATAGCCAGAGCTGATTGATGGTTGTTGTATTTATTGATGTTCATGACATCATATCAGTGACATCATCCTCTTCATTCCATAATCTCTGACAGTAGGATCCCCATTCAGAAAGGAAAAGACCAAGCTACCAGGGAATCTTTGAATTAATAAAAGGAAGCATTTACCAGGTTGTTCTGGTCATTTTATTAACTTAACAAGAGAACAAGGGGTTGTCCTAACATTTCACTCCTAAACCATGAGGAGCATTATCAAAGGTGCAGCAACTTGCTGTCTGCTCTAGTTCTTCTTAGCACAAGTTGTTAACAGTTGGAAGATTAACTGCTGCCTTTGCCAGGTTCCTTAAAGTCATACCACCATTTTTATAACCAAGTCCCATAGCTACAAAGATTTTTCAGAGATAAAATGGGGCAGCAAAGCGCAACAGCCCTCCCTCGTGCAGTCGATCGTTGAGAACTTAAACAGAGGGAGGGCTGTTGCGCTTTGCTGCCCCATTTTATCTGTGAAAAATCTTTGTAAATTTTATTAATTCAAAGATATGTACCGGTCACGAAAACCTCAGAACATACACTACCAGGGAATGTTAAACAGAATTGAAAATTCTGAGGTCTCGAACTGTGGTCTCCTGCAGTTCGACCTTGCTTGCAATGAAGTGCCGGGTTTACAAGAGGATGATTGACACAGGCCACAGCTTCCAAAGATTTCAATTGATCTTGATTGGCAGGGCAGTTCCGTCTCCTACAACAATGGTCAGCTAGAGGCATTAATCTCCACCCTGAACTGCCTGTTAGCTCTTTTCCCACCTGAAGATGATCGCAGATGTCGATTGAAATGTTGTATTTATTTAAATCAATTAAATAAATAAATAAATAAATAAATATTTTGAACATGGCTAATAATCCTGTCAAGAAACTACATTCGTTATTTATAATAGCTGGCCATGAAAGTTTCAGATCTGTTTTAGAATTGAAAATATGAATATTTGCACAATGTCTCAGGAAAATCAACTAGTTGTGACTTAAAATCTAAACTGGTAAATATTAAATGCATGGATGAAGAGGAAGGTTTTGTTTGTCAGGTTGTCTTTTTGAAAATTAGAAGGATTGTTCACAAACCTGCCATGCTCAGATATAAGTTTAGACAAATTTGTTAGGAGAACAAGGTAGGGAGAAGTCTGCTGGAGTGCAGAGGTTGGGCAGAAGGACGGTCAGGTCAATTCTAGACCACTCCCATGGCTTAAGCGTCTTTGTGACCTTCCGATGTTCTGTTGTTAATATTGTTTTCTGATATAGCAATGTATCAACTCTGAAAATGCTGCTCTGCCTGGAGGGGAATAATTTATTTTGATGAGCAATTAAAATCTCATTAGTCTTTTCATTATTATAGTAAGGGTGACCGAGCAGATCCGGCACCTTGGCTGGTCAATTTCTGTGTTGATTTTGCAGGATAACTGTATGTGCCCATTGGCCTTATTTTGGTCATGCTGACAATCAGATCTGTGAGATCCCAGATGTTTTGAAGTCCCTCTTCAGGCACCATAAGCGCATTATTGCAAGCAAGTAGCCTTCATAAGAAAACTGTCAGTGCCCATTCTCCACACATGTCATGCTTTATAACAAACAGAATGAAACCTACACAAATTCATGTGTGTATCCTGTCATTTCAAAGTATACAAGCAAAGTGCTCTGGGAATAGCTGAGGCAAGAAGAGGGCCATGTTTGTTACAGATCCATAAATGGCAACTTCTAGACAGTTACAACTGTTCAGATTTCTGGTGAGCAATTTCAACTAGTCACACAATATCTTCCCTGCACATGCAATTGACAATGTGCAGACTGGTACACTCCTGTCATGTTGCATTGCATTTCAGTTTTCTCTAAACTGTTTTGGAACCTGCCTTTGCATTTAATGCTTCTTCCTTCGAGGCATGGCAGCTAAGATTTTAATTTGTTGTTTTTTTATTAAATGCTGAACAATGCAATCCTATGTATGTTTACTTAGAAGTAAGCTCCATTGAGGTCAGTAGGATTAATTCCCAGGTAAGTGTGTGTAGGATCACAGCCTAACAGCTCGACCCTATCCCCTGCCACATTGTAGCATGCAGGTAAGCCATGAAGACACATGAGTTAGGCGGGGGGGGGGGCAATCAGGGAGCCTGTGAGAAGTATTAGGGGAAACATTTTCCTTACCTCTGCATAGGTCCCCTGATGTCCTATAGGTTTCCGCAGACCTACACCAGCTATATAGCTAGTGTAAGTCCAGAGGAGAGCCAGAGGGTGGGGTAGGCTGAAAAATGGGGATAGGATCTGGCATGTGTGACTGGAAGGTCCACCCCTTCCCTCCCCCAACATGCCCCTGATTCCTCTCCCTCCCCACCCACTGCCTACCCCCTCTTTCAACATATCTCCTCTGGTAGTCCACAGTGATACATATGTGTGGTCACCAGCCATTCAATGCTGATGGCCCCATTATGTGCGTTATCACTGCATCTGCAGCACTGATGGAAGGAGCCTGTAAGATTGGGCTCGGAGTTGTACAATTGCATTCATGCACCATTCTACAAATAAGACCCCCCAGTATACTTTATATAGTTTGCTGTTAAAAATAAAATAAAAGGACCCTAATTTGTGAATGTGAACTAGCCACATTTAGCCACTGCAAAAAGTACTTAGGAAAAAATTAGGGCTGCTGTTCCACAGATGCTGAAAAGAATCCAAGACAGTGATACCCATATCTGTAGCAGTGACACCATTTTCATCAGGGGTATAATGTATCTTTATAGGTGTTTCTGAGAATGTTGAGCTTGACTCTGTTACTACTCATGTATGGAAACAGTCAAATCTTTCTGAGCAGTTCTGTACCTCTCTTCCCCATGACACACTGCTCAGATTAGTTGTGTCAACAGTAGTTGAACAATTAAATCAAATTCTGTAGCGTCTGAACCAACTTTCAGTCCAAGACACTTTCATATACTCATATAAACTATTCACAAAGCAGCAGAGCAAATAGTTGGGAAATCAAAATACCTTTTTTTTTTAAGCTGCAAATTTTTTTTTGATTTGCAACAAAGCTGCCAACATTTGGATGGTGATTTGTTACTTCAAAATCTACAAATTGCACATGGGAAAGTGACAATGAGATTATGAAAGAAGATGGCAGATCATGAATTATTATTTTTTTCTTTAGTCTCCTGGTGACAAGAGAGCTAATTGCTCAATAAATAATAAATGAATGGAAGTGGTGTGATGGCAGAAATGTCACATTGCTCTGTGTGTGTGTGTGTGTGTGTGTGTGTGTGTGTGTGTGTGTGTGTGTGTGCTCCACTGACTTTAACTCTTTTCCACTGTCACGAAACGCTTCGGCCGTCAGTCAAGTCCAGCATAGGATTGGGCTGCCAGTGAGGAAAAAAAATTCAAAGGCCTTCAATGTATCAACCTGACATAAAACACCACTTATATAGGTGTTGTGTAAGAAAACACAACTGGGTATATAATCATAGTTACAATTCAGCCAGCCTTGCCTTCATTTTACCAGTTTTTTCTATCAAAGGAAAAAAAAATTCACACTGCACATTCTAAATTCAGGAGTGTTTTTGTGACGAGTTTACAGCCATCCTGTTTCCCTTGGATAGATATGTAAATCAGCTTTTGCTTGCACCAGGGAGGTAATTATCACTTTCAGACCTCGTTGTTGAACACAGCGCTTGAAGAGTAAGAGATGAAGGGGAATAAATGACTCGGAGCACGCAGGTGCCACTTTTAACAAATAGAGGACTACAAGCTTTCCATCATGTCTGCTTACAGTTTAGTGCATTGCTACCAATTTTGCTTGCATTCATTTTTCTATATGGTGTGGAGATCAATTTCATCAATGTGCTTAACCAATAGCCAACTTTTGTCACCCAGGGCTGTATTTTAAACTAAATGAAAGCACACTAGTTTATTATAAATTCCTTTGCGAAACTCTTTTGAAGCCTCTTGCCAGATATGAGTTCTTGTGTTCCTGCAGGCCTAGCCCATTGATGAGGCAAAGTGAAGTGGCTGCTTCAAGTGGTGATTGTTGGAGACAGTAGTGGGTCCCCTGGGCATGTGCTCTACTGCCTCCACCACCTGCCTGTGCATCTGGCTGCCTGCCTGCTCAATACCTTTGCTCCTAGCCAACTACCTACCTGCTTCAGGCCAGATAAAATTGGCCCATGGGCCGGATTCGGACCACGGGCTGTAATTTGAAAACTCCTGCTCTAAGGTCTTGCAAGTCTGGGTGCTCCATTCTTGATACAATTTTGCTGCATACTGAATTAAGGTTTCAAGTTGCCCAGTGACCAGGTCACCTGGACAATCTTTTCCGATTCCTTCCTTCAGGAAGCCTCTCCCACCAACAACGCTAGCATAGGTGCAGCACACACCCTGCCATACCTTTTGTCCCTCAGGAATTTCTCTGATGGGGTGTAATCAAGGCTTTGCGTCCTCCTGGAAGGACACACCTTAACTAAATCAAGTCCAGGAAACTCCTAGCTGCACATCCAGGAGAAGCTCCATAAATTATTGTTGACCCAGGAATGCTTTTGTTAACTTTGTGCAAAGTCCAACAACTGGAAGCAGAATTTTGTCATCTTTACTGCCAAGCAAAGGTGTTCATGCTGCTGCGTGTCTGGTGGTATGGTATCTTCCCCTGTAAAGACCCCCTTCATTTTGTGCTGCTTTCTTCCCTATTGAAAGCTTCCACACAATCTACTTCTCTTTCTGTAAGGTGTTTTCCTCTCTGAATAGCCTCTCACTTCAGTAGCCGGTCTCTGCCTCATAGGAGCAACATTCTTTGTCCAGCAAAGGGGAACCTTTGGGGCTGCATTTTTCTTCTTTTCTGGAACCTAAAGCCATGCAGCCCAGCCTCGCTGCATTGAAGGACATTTTACGCTAGTCTACCCGGGTGGAATAGAAGTCCTTTAAATAAACATCAATATTTTGAATATTTGTTAGAACTCTTTTGTTTGTAACCCAGGTATACTGTATAAACTATGTACAGAGGGAGCACAACATGAAAGCAAACTTTAGGCTTGTACATTTACCGCAGCATGCACTGAATCTTCAGGGTGGATAATCCTACTCTGTCTCAAAAGAAGGGTGTCTATGGACCCCATGAGCAGAGTCTTAGTTCTGTCTATCTGTCTCAAAAGAAGGGTGTATGGACCACATGAGCAGAGTCTTAGTTCTCATAGAAGCATGAACCCCAATTCATTTTGAAGGTTCTGCATACAGTGAGGGAAGGTTCACAAGTCTGATGGCCCAACCCTATCCTGGGCCACCCTGCATGATGCAGGGCCATTGACACAACATCCGCTGTGTCCTGCAGGCTGGCTGGTGACCAGGCCACCCAGGAGAAGTAAGTAAAGGGAAACAAATAATAATAATTCCCTCTCTGGCCACTTCATGGTCCTACTCAGATCTATGCCATTTCTTGTGCCAGCAAAGATCTGTTAGGTGGAAGGAGACGAGAGAACAGAAATCAACAGACCTCTGAAATCCAGCCCCATTCTGCCCCAATCCAGCCCCATCCCGGTCCTATCCCCTTGATATGGCCCCACTGCCAGCAGACACCCACTGGTGGCCTGACTGGAGGGCACTGCTGCTGGCACCACCTCTTCTGGGCATTCTGGGCCTTGCACTGATAGCAGCGCTCCACAGAACAGTGGAGAAGCTGCCGCAATGGCGGACCATGCGGTAGGCTTGCAGATCTCAGGATCTGCCAACATACTGCACTGATAGGTTTGGGCTGTGAGGCTCATTTCTATACCATCCTACAGTGCAAGCCTATGCATGACTACTCAGAAGTAAGTTCTACTGGGTTCAGCGGGACCTATTCTCAGGTAAGTGTGTTTAGGATTGCAGCCCTAGAAGTCAGTGTGTATGTTGCCAGGGCAGTGTATGAACAGGTCCATAGTTTTGTGCATTGTGAAGTCGTGGTATATCGGTTGAGTCACAACTGCCATGTGTTATCTTCTTGTAATGCTATATTTTTCAGACATAATCATAGCAGGACACAGCAAATGCTTTATTGAAAAATGAAATTAACTGTGTCTACTAAGTTCTTGTATCTTTCTACTGCAGTATTAAAAGGAACCTTTGGGCATATTTGAGTCATCTGCTTTGTGATTCATCTGCTTTTTTTATAGGCCAGACTGCCTCTCTTGTTAAAAAAATTAGCCTATTTTGATTCCCTATTAACTGCATGATTTTTATACTTGATCAGGAATTTCGTGAGACTGCTATTTCTTTGCACTTGTTTATTCTTTTGACTTATTTTTTAGGCTTCAAGGCTTCAAACGTATTTGTAACTAAGTCCCATTGAATTGAATTAAATTTACTACCAAGTAACCATGCTCCAAAGCATGTTAATGTGAGTAGATAAATAGGTACCACTTGCAGGAAGGTAAACAGCGCTCCGTGTTCCAGCTGCATGCTACGCGCTGCGACAAGGAGTGTCATGCCGGCCACATGACCACGGAGGCGTCTTCGTACAACGCTGGCTCTTCGGCTTTGAAATGGGGATGAGCACCACACCCTGGAGTTGGACACGACTGGACTTAATTGTCAGGGGTCACCTTTACCTAACCATGGCTAGAATTGGAACGTTGGCTTCTTTAACAGTCCTGTAGTTTGCCCCTTTGTCTTCCTCCATGGTGGCCCTCCATTTTTTATTTTTTTATTTTTGTGCTGGCTAAATTGTTCACACTACAGTTAGGAACACAGCTTTGTGTAATGAAAAAAGCATGCAGTAAGTGAAATGCAGATCAGAATCCTAGGTAGGAAGAAGTTGAATTTGACCAGTGGCCTGATGCTGCCTATCATGAAATCGTCTACCCAACAGAGTAATGCCATAAACAAGGATTCAGGTGTGCCTGCACACACAGTGGCGTCGCTTCGGTAGGGGCGGTGCTGTAAGTATCGCTGTAAGTATCGCTCCGTCGTAGTCTCTTTACCGAGCGAGCAGGAGGCGGCCCCTTTTCCGCAGGGGAAAGGCTCCGACAGAGAGGGGGCGGGGCCGCCTCCTGCTCGCTCGGTAAAGAGACTACGACGGAGCGAAACGTACGGCCCCGCCCCTACCGAAGCGACGCCACTGTGCACACATGTGCACATGCATGGATGGAGGTCTTTTATATTTCAAAGACACTCTGAGAGTCAAACACCAACAGCCTCTGCATCTTCTCATTGGGCAACTGGTCAATCACTGTCAAAAGTGGAAGATTTTGCGCTTTTTACCACAGCAGTGTCTCAAACATACCACTTTTCCATTCTCGATAGGATTCCATAGCAAACCATCTATTTATATGTGAATATTTACAAAGGTGCACTCAGGAACACAATTGGTGGAGGGGTCAGGATACAAATCCTGCCCATAATAAACCCAGCGCCTGATGTTCAGGCTTCTCTCAATTGTGTCTGACATTGTGGTCCTTACTGCTCAATATTATGCACGTGTACTCAGAAGTAAGTTCAACAGAGTTCAATGGAACTTACTCCCAGGTAAATGTACAGTATATAGGACTTAAAGGTAAAGGTTTCCCTCACTTGAAAGCTAGCTGTTAGGGTTGACATCCATCTAAATGTATATAGCTTTGCAGTCTTACAGCCCAATCCTATTCTCACAGTACACCAGCGTACCACAAGATACGCCATCACACTGGTCTGCGGAGCGCTCTGCTAAGGACGGAGAGCTGCACAGTGGCCACTGGCGCATTTCTACCAGCGGACGGACCTAAAAGGGGTGGTGATCAGGGAGAATTTTGTAGCACTGGTGCCCAGCCAGACTGGTCCCCTGTGGGAGTGAAGAATACAGCAACAGCTGCACTGGCTGCCCCGCATCCTGCGTGCTGGCGTGGTTTAGGATTGGGGCGTGAGTCTCATTAGAGTATGATAGAATATTGGGAATGTTGATTTTATCTATACACAAGATAGGTATCTATCTATACACAAGATAGGTATCTCAGGAGGAGACTTAAGTAAAGAGAATAACAGAGCATAAAAAGTACTAGAAAAAGATTCATAGAAATTACAACTTTGCATTACTATTACGGGAACCTGCTCTTACCACATCTTACAGCACAATCCTATCCTCTTCGGGCACTGGTGCTGAGGCCTCAGTGCTGGATCTCGCAAACGTGCCATTTTGACACCCAGAGAGGAGGTGGCACCAGCAGGAAGCCCTGTACCACCCTGATAGCGCCGTATCCAGGCCCCATGTGCACCGAAGCAGGTAAAGCCGCTCCAAGTGGTGCTGGGGCAGGGGAAGGGCGAATTGGGCCTGGGAGGGGGTGGGACCAGTGTCCGTGGCAGATGCCATATCGTATCCCCCCTCCCAGGTCTCCAGCCTTGGCATGCTGCTCGGTCCTATGCCAGCTAAAAAATCCTGATAAGATTTAGCGTGGGCCATACGGCCCACGCTGACCGTGCAATCCTGTGTAGGAAATGCCCCGGGGCAACGCTCCCTCCAGGCCCCAGATACGACCGGTGTTACTGTGCGCAGGTGCGCCCATAGGGCCTCCTGCTGCTTATATGGGGGGAAGGGGACAACTCGATAGGATGCGTCGGTCGGCCCTTTAGGCTGGCCGCTGCAGCCTACACAGGATTACGTTATGAATCACTTATGCTGGGGATGATAGGATTGGGCTGCCTGTTCTTTTCCTATTCCCAAACTGACTTTTGGAACTAACTGAGATCCGTGTGTGTGTGTGTGTGTGTGTGTGTGTGTGTGTGTGTGTGTGTGTGTGTGTCTGTGTCTGTGTCTGTGTCTGTGTCTGTGTTTTCCAAATGTAACGATGATGAATTGAAATGTGTGAATTGTTAGCAGCCAGATAAAAGAAACGTATTGAACAATGGAAAGCCATACGGCCTTTTAACTCGACACTTTAGCAAGACTACCTCCTGAATTAGAGCTGCCTTTCAACTGCACCTTGCCAGAGAACAATGATATCCCCTCTGACCTCTTGAATGAGAGGCTGTGCGTTCTTAGAGAAATGTTTCCTTTCTGCATCACATAAAAAGGATGAAGTACTGAATATATAAATAGAGTTAACTATCTAATGACCAAATTTCAGGGGGGTAAAGACACAAAGCAAATATCTAGTTTCATCTAAGAAGCTAGAAACATGTTTCTCCATAGGTACAGTACTTTGATAGGCATAATACAAATATCGTATTTCCTTGGTAGTATGTCATTCCCTCGTTTAGTATTTCATATTTGTATTTTATTATAATATTTTCCCCATCCTGACGTTTATCTATATGATTTTCCTTAATCTCTGGCTCCTTTGGCCAACAACGAAATAATGGCAATAGACAAAGCTCAACTGATATTATGTATGTGTGACCATTATATTTGAAGAGAAAACTAGCGAGACCCACAACAGATTCATCCTTAAGAATTATTAAGAGGATAATCTGACTGATGTTTCTGATGTATAACACTGTGAGTGTGCAAAGTGCTTCACATGAATCATCTCAATCTAATTCTTACAATAACTGTGATGGGTAAGTATTATCTATTTATTTTCTGTATTTATATACTGTACCGCCTTTCTCATCATCAGATTTCTCATCAGATTTATTCAAGGCGGTTTACACAGGCAGGCTATTCTAGACCCGAAGGGTCTTTACAATATTGTTCTATTCATATATAGAATCTTTCCATACCCCAGATATTTCCCTTCCGAGTGTAGCCCTCCTTCTGGTTTGTGCTCTGCACTTCCAAGCTTCACAGTTCACCGCAGTTTGCACTCAGACAGTTGTCTAGATGTTCTCTCTCTAGCTGACTCCTCTGCATTCCACCCTCTCATGGTGTCTTCTCAGTGTCTCCGCGAGGTCCATCAGCAGCTTCTGTCTCCCATCTAAGCGAGAACCGAGGTCGACCCTGCTTAGCTTCTTCAGGCAGGGCACTGGCTCAACCTCCAGGCCACACCTAAGTACTGTATATATTGTGACTGAGATTCAGCTACTGTGGCTTGCCTAAGGTCACCAGGTGTGTTCGTGGAAGATTGGAGATCCAACTGGAGAAGTCCTGCTTACAGCTCAGTTGCCTAGCCCGTACTCTACACAAGATCAATGCCAAAATGAATGGTTTGCCCTTTGTGCCCTGGGCCTCCCAAACTTTGATTGCCCTTGCTCTAATTCAGAAACCAAAAGGCCAGATACATGAATAATTCTACACCAGGGTCCAGTTATCTGAGTAATAATATGCCAGCAACGAGGGAAAGTCTAATGCCGATTTATGCTCTGTTTATCTGCCCCCCTTTTGCGTAGTGTTTCCCACCTGTTATAATTTAGGTTTGGTTAAAACTCCCCCTCCCGATAAGTGATGTCTTCTTGTTGTTGTGTTTTGTTGTGCTATGTTATGCTGGTCTTTGTCTGTTAATAAACTATTGGAGATTGGAGTAATAATATGGCCTCTTACTGTATGTAAGGATAATAGATAAGGTGACCTGCTGACAAAATGAAATGGACAGGTTAAGGACAGCAAATTACTATACAGTACTTGTGGTGCTAGTATGGCCACTAGTTCTCATGTGAACACAAGGCACAGGTGCTGTATACCAAGTCAGACCACTAATCCATCTAAAGACGTTTTGTAGACACCGACTGACTCCAGGGTTTCAGGCAGGGATTTTTCTACCCTACATGGAGATACCATGGATTGATCCTGGGACCTGTTGCTTGCAAAATATGTGCTCAACCTTCTTGTGATTCATGATATTGGATGTGCCACCAAAGGTGGATGAGGAAACTATTGCTGCCTCTTAACTATGAAAAGGTGGTTAATGAGCATAGACATCACTGTCTCTACACCAGCCTCCATCTCCTGAAATGTTCCTAATATTTACAGCTGGGATTTGATTGGATCAATAGCCACAGTATGATGAGTGCCCCATCCACGAGACCAACTCAACTGGCTGCTTTGAGTGACAGGCTGCATCCTGCCACCTGACTGCTGGTTTGCGTTACGTGAGGGTGGCAGGGGAGCAGCGACTTGGGGGTTTCATCACGTCTCCACTTCCCTCCAACCCACCACGGATGGAACTTCATTGATCCACATCTCACTCACTAAAAGCGAGTGAGGATGGATCATCTGCTTCCCTAGCCACTCACTTCCTTTATTTTACTGAGTTATATTTATTGATTTAAATGATGGGCAGCCCAATCCTGCCTATCTTTATTCCCTATGATGCAGTGACTATGATGCAGTGCAGAGCTGCATCCAGGGTTCAAAGAGGCAGGTGGGAGGTCACCGCGGGGGAAGGGAACATTTGTTCTCTTACCCCGGATAAAGCCCTAGCTGAACAGGTCTCCTTGGATCTGCGCCTTCCTTTTTGTCAGCACAAATCCAGGAGCCCCAAATAGGACAAACCAGCCAGGGAAGGATCTGCAGATCCCGCCCCCTCCTCAGTTCAGTCCGCCCCCATTGAAACCCTCCCCGCTCTACCTCCCACTCCCTTTTTTTCCACCCCAGAACGCATCTGCGCCGAGCGGGTGTGACCGTATGTGCTCCTCACCACCCACCACTCAGATCCGGCACTCTGGGGCCAGTGCAGGCCTCTGCGCTGACCTAGAGCTGGCACAACTGCCTTACTGCAGCTTTTCAATGGCTCTGGGCCGGCACAGGATGTGCAACGCTGGACCAGTGCTAGAGAGGTTTGCGCCCTAAAACCATTAAATGATTTGAAGGTTATTTGCCTTTCCCGCTGAATAACCACACAAGCACATCACAGGCCACAGTCAAATATTCAAAGCAATGTCAGCTGCTGCTGCTGCTGCTGCTGTGAAAGTGATTTGGTTTAGTGGTGATTCTTGCAGTGGTGTAACTTCACATATTATGCATCCACTGCATCAGCTGGAACCAAAGCTTTGGCATTTAGGCAGCAAGGTACTTTTTTCTTTTGATGCCATTTTTTCTTGTTTGGTGCAGGCGCAAGAAAGTCATTTTAGGCATTTTTTTCCTGTTAAATGTGAGTTAGAGAAATATGTTCCTTTAGATTGAAAGTTTATGTTGCAGAAGTCAAACCTGGTTGAATTTAGCAGCACACTGCTTTATTATTTGTGAAGAAAGAAAACTGCCTGCAGGAAAATGGTTGAGCATTTAAAAGGTTTATCACTTCATAAAACCAAATGTTCTTATTTTTTTCCTGCAGTACGGGATAATATAAATGTTTTAAGTTTACAAAACTCTTATTGCTCTTTAGGCTCAGTTAGGTGAGCCAAGTAAGAAATGGAATTTATCTGTTTCTGGAAATGTGTCTGAAGCTTTCAGTGATATAACCCAGCCTGATATAACCCAGTTTCAGTCGTGAACTCTGTTTTTGTGACTTAAAGGTGATATTATTGTCAAGGTACTTATGTTTAGGTTCCTGGTAAACAGCCAGCCCATCTATGAGGCCAACTGAAGCCATTGCCTCAGGCAGCCGATTGGTGCGTGGTATCCAGCTCTGTCCGCCTACTTGCCTCCACTGCTCCTCCTTCTCCTTCCACTTCCTGGATTGGAAAAAGAAGCAGGGACAGAGAGGAAGAGGAAGTGTGGAGGGGAAGAGAGTGCTGAACTAGAACACTGGAGAGTGGTGTTCCCGTCCAGTTTTAAAGTGGAAACTTTTCCCTTTTTTCTTCTTTTAACAGGCTTCTAGTCAAGCTAGGCCTGGCTCCATTTTTTTGACTTATGGGTGAACCCCATGTAATTTCCATTTGGAATTACAAGTTTGCTGAAAGTGCATTCTTGACTCCCCCTTTCCTGTTGGTGAAAAGGACAAAGGAGATGGATGCAGGAAGAGTGTGAACCCAGATAACAGGGCAAGAGGTTTCTTCTTTGCCTGAGAAACCATGTCACAGGAAGATCTCACAGATAAGAAGGAGACCCTATGTGAAAACATCCATAACTCATGTCATAAGGGGGGCTTGGGTTTTGTCTCTAATGGCACGTAAGCTGTTTGTCCTATTGTAATTTTGGATTGTACCTCCCTTCATGAATATGTAAAATGTATAGGTATAAGACTATGCTCAGTCCTTTGCCCGGTGTTCCAGCTAATCTGATTCCAGTCCGCTTAATGCTGGGACCCATGGACATGCTAAAATGTTCAAAATGGAATCAAGATTCTATGTAGATCTCCCCTCTCTCTTAAGACTATGTTTTGTAATTCCTTTCGGGGCCTTTGGGCTAACTCACAGCCATCCTAAACTGTTTCACGGGAACAGTGGGAGGAGCAGAGGCTAGCATATCATCGGGTAAAAGAGGCAGCATTTGGCAAGCATTTGGAGGTCTTGGGCTAACCCTGTCCTGGTAGAACCACTTGCATGTTGTAGCTAATGCCAAATGCAAAAGGACAGAACTCCATCATTGTGTCTGTAGCCAAATCAAGATGGCTGTTCTTCTAACAAGTGCAACTCAACTGTTCTAGCTTTTCCAAGTTTAAATTAAGAGTGTGATTCAGTGGACACCCAAAGTTAAAAAGCCATTACCCAATTGTTGTTGTTTTTTAAAGGAGACTGGTTTGAATGTCAGTTTATTGTCTTTACTTTATGATCTCTGCTAATAATGGCAGATTTTCCCCAAGCCCAAATTGTGCACTTTCAGTTCACAAGTAGACCACACCATACAACCAGCAGCGTCACTGCAGGGGGGGGGCGGAGCTGCAGGGGGGCGTAGCAAGTGCTTTCGTCAGCCGGAATGGCTCCAAAGGTGAGGGGGTGGGGCCGCTTTCTCCTGTCATGTAACGGAGGGTCAGAGCCCAACGGAACTTGGAGCTCTGCCCCCCCCCTGCAGTGACGCTGCTGCATACAACACAAAATCCCAACTAGCCATTTCATGTGAACATGTTTGTTTTGTTCCACTATTATATGTCCTACTGTAGGCCTGCACAACTTGTAACCCATCAAATCAAACCCCAGTTATATGAGGTGGCCCACGTGCTGGCCCATCAGTTTTGTCGTTCCCATATCTCAAGTACTTGGCAGGCTAAAATACATGGCTGAAGGACTGGATTTGATTGGTCATGAGGTGCGGAACCTTTTATGACTACAGATTCATTTCCACTGTCGTAAAATGGCTGCCAATAGAGCGTGCAACAGGCAGCAGCAGCACCACCACCACAGTTCTGATGACAGACCTCACCATGCCCACCAGACCAGGTAAGATAGAGGTGGGGTGGGGTGGATGAGGAGGGGGTGGACTTGGGGCAAAACTGGGTGGGGAGGGGGGAGAAATGGGGCAGAGAGACAGTGTGTGGTGGTAGATCCAGTAGCAATGGTGCCGTTTTGAAGCTCCTCGCCTTTTTGGCATGGCTGCATCGGGAGGGGGGGGGTTAGGATTGGGCTGTAAGTAGTTCTGCTACTTTAGATGCTCTCAGTGATTATAGCTCAAGGCAAAATGCCAAACAGTATGGTTGCATCACTGGTTACATCAGCATATAGCCACATCTGATCGGTTAAGTAGCATTGTAACATGATAATGTCCAGAAAGTCATCCCTGACTTGGTGGGATCACTGGTGGAGGAATGAAACAAAGGGGAAAACAGGGCACTGAAACATCCAGTGGTGGGGGAAAGCAATGAATATGAACAGTTGCGGGGTGGTTGGATGTACTGTACCTACCAATGAAGTAATTACTTCAGAGGTGAAAAGCATACTAGGACAAACAATCCAACTCTAGTTTTCTACTGATTACTTTTTAGCTGATATTCACATTGCATCAATATGGATCATACCTAGGCTAACATCATTAGCCTAATATTGGTATTATAAAACCGAAATAGATCAGTCACATTTCTTTCGTCTATGTATTCTGTTTTCTGTTGAATTACTTTTGCTATGGGTGAGAACTAGCTGAGGTGCTTTTCTTTCGGAAAATTGCCTATGTACCACAGTTGTAGATACTTGAATGTATTACACTGACCTTTCATTAATATTAATCTTGGAAAGGGAAAGTTGAGTTTTATGAGCAGTTGTAGCATATGCTTGCAAGCTGCCCCAGTGGAATAGTTAAAATTAAAAATGTATGAAGCAGTCTTCAAGATGCCATGTATTTCTTGTACGTACCAAAGTGATATCAAGGTTTCTTTAGACTCAATAAAAAGTAATCAGTGTTCAGTGTGTGTGTGTGGGGGGGGGGGTATATACACTGGGCAACCCCTCTATGTGCCTGGTATTTCTAAAAGGTGTCTTGTTATTGCTGAAAGAAAAGGGGGAAAATGGCAGACCTCTGCATTTGTTACACACTCACAGCCCAATCCTAACACACACACCCCGCCTCACTGATGCATCCTGCAGGCCTCTTCAAGGTAAGGAAAATTTTGTTCCCAAGTCTTTGGCACGGGGAGGCCTATGTGTTTATTCTACATGACTGCCCAATAATAGGAGACACTGTCATATCCTTGTCAGGTGACTTGTGTGTGTGTGTGTGTGTGTGTGTGTGTGTGTGTGCTGCTGCTGCTGCTGCTGCTGTCATGGAGGTAGTTCTCTATGGTTAGCGGTTCTTGCCACTGCTGTGCCACTCTTCCTTGGAGGCCAGCACTGGCCACTCACGGGATCTGCAGCGGCTGCCAGCGCAAATGGTTTACTTGATGCTACTTCCCTGGTTGCCAGCATTGAGATTGGGTGGGTTGTAGTGATTGGCTCCTGGCATGCACAACCCACATGTAGCATCACCTGGCTGCTGCCCTGAAACTGGTGCATGGTGCTGCGTTTCCGTAGTTACTAGCAGTGATTTCTGGGAGCAGCACCCCCTCTGTTGAATTGTTGTTAGGGGCTCTTGTTTAGCTCTCCCTCTTTGTATTGAACAGGCTTTGATTTGGCAAACATTATTAGACATGTCATGGTGTAGCAGGGATGCTGGCACCACTTGGGCAGAGCATTGCACCATAAGAATCTACAAGAACTGTCTTCTATGCAGCTGAATTTAGGTCATGCTAAAGAGAGCTACAGTCAATGACTTTAGATCCAGTCACTTGATTAATGTTTACAAGAGTGCTCCGTGTTCCAGCTGCATGCTATGCGCTGCGGCAAGGAGAGTCATGCCGGCCACATGACCACGGAGGCGTCTTCGGACAACGCTGGCTCTTCGGCTTTGAAATGGGGATGAGAACCACACCTTAGAGTCGGACATGACTGGACTTAATTGTCAGGGGATACCTTTACCTTTTTTTTTACTGATTTGTACCAGTCACTAGTGATACTGGCAGAGGGTGTGGCTGAAGGAATCAGCATTATGTTGCCAGCTGTAAGTCAGACCTTAGACTATCCTAGTTGACCAAAGTTATCCAGAAGAAGTTGAGCCCTTTGCTAGGCCTGGTGAACAGAGAACAGCTTCCTCCCATATGCATGTATGATATTTGATTTCTCAACACTTGATGACACAGATCGGTATGTGAACTGAATCTATTTCAACGAATTATCTGAGGTGAAAACAGGCTCCAAAATGGAGGGAGTTATTAGGAGTTAGTTGTGCAGTCTTCTGTGGTTGTGTTTTCTCCTAGAAGACCATTCATGATGCCTATTGTAAGGTAGGCTGCAGCTGGTGGTAGATTCCACAATGCATTGCTTTACCCCATTCATTTATATAGCTTGAGTTCAAGGTTGGATTTTAAACCTCAGAGTTTCATATATGCACACAAATGTCTCCTTGTCTCTTAAAGGTCTGATAAAATGAAGGATGAGTGAAAAGGCCCTGGTAGGACCTCTTCAGTCAATCATGTTCTTCAGTCAATTCAATGTGGTTTTATCATAACATCATTCTTAATTAGAGAAGCTCAATTACTTTTCTGTGACACAATGCAAGTGTTTTTTTCTTCTCCTTACTGCTTTTTCTTGTTTTGCATAGCAAAATAACAGAAGTGTGTGTGTTTTTTCCCTTTGGGTTTTTCACTGCAGCACTGTAAATCTTCTTGTTATCAGCTCTATGAAGTTGTTTGATCGTCTCATTCAAGCAGTCTCAAAAGCAACAACATGAACGTAAACCAGTAGCCCAAGGCCATAAATAACTCAGTTTTCTGGCACAGATAAATTATCATAACCATTGTCCTTGGTAATGTTCAAAAACGTCTCAGTGCATAGCATTATTTTTTTTCATGGAGATCTAAATCGCTCACAGCTTCCTCCTCCCTCTTCTCTTTCCTTTTATCTTTTCTTGTCAATTTTCCTGCCCAAGAAAGATGTCATATCAACATCTTAGGAGATGTTTTCAAAAATCTAATTAGAAAATATGTCATAGTGTAGCAGTGCAGTGCGTGTTATCTGAAGCTGCTCCACTGGCAATCCTGATCACTAATTAGGAAGCCCCTCTAAGGAGAAAGGAATGAGTTTAATTAAAGGCAAAGTGTATAATGTGTCAATATAAGCAGATTCATATCACTTGATTTCCTTACTATTCAGCGGTGCCTACAGCCTGTGCAACTTGTGACTAATGAAGTCAAACGCTACTCATCAGCCATATATTGTGGATGAAGTAGGCAGCAAAAGCAGGATCTCTGACAAGCCACAAGGCACAGCTGGTGGGCCGTGTTTGGCTCGGTGGATCACAAGTCATACAGGTCTGATCTACAGAGCCAAATCTCACAATCACTTGGGTGGCTTACCACATCTCTCCCCATCTTGCTTGAGTGGGAGAAAACACGAGCGCATGACAGCATTTGGATTCAACCCATTTTTATTAATTATTTTGCTGTTATGCCCAAAAGGAACCTTTAATGAAGGTTGATGTTTTTTTCTTGCAACTGAAGCCATGCTGACAATATAACAACCAGTCAGGTTGTTATATTTATTACAGTACTTGTTTTGGGGTACATTGAACCCACTGTTGGATTAATAAAGTACACCTTTTATTTGGGTGATGGTTAAACACATGTTCAATATTTGTACACGTGCAAAGGCAACGTAGCAAGCCATAATAAAAGTTGTCTCAGAACCACAACGTTTGGATTGTAAAGATACCACTTCTTTATCAAAGTCAATCTGCAAACTCAAACTGATAGAAAGAACTGGGCATGTTTGTTTGCACACCTATTATTAACCAGAGGGGCTGTTGGGGCTTGACCCATGTCATCAGGGGGACAATCATCCCCTTAGCTCAAGAAGACCTCCAGCCCCGTACTAGATACAGTGGAGCGTGCCCTGGCGCTGCTGCATCTGAGCGTGGGGCTTTGGATAGGGTTGGGCTGTAAATTGATTTCTATTCAGAGGCTTTCAGGTGCTAACCTTTTGCTACTGCTGTTTTAAAATGTTGAATTCTTTCTTAACTTATGAATTCATCTTTATTATAGATTGTGCAAAAAATAATTGTAATATATGCAATATTGGTCTGGTTCAGTTGATCAATAAATGCAGGAGGTCTGGCTTAGAGGTAGAGCTGCCGCCTTGTAATGCCTGAAGAGATCATAAGAACATAAGCCCTGCTGGATCAGGCCAAAGGCCCATCTAGTCCAGCTTCCTGTATCACACAGTGGCCCCACCAGATGCCTCAGGGAGCACACAAGACAACAAGATACCTGTATCCTGTCGCCACTCCTTTGTACCTGGCACAGAGAAAACCTACTCCTCCAACCAGATCAACCAGATCTGAGGATGCCAGCTCGAGACAACCGGAAGCATCCAAGAGCTGTAAACACGCCTCTGATGATCTGCAGAAGCCCTCAGTGAGAGCAAGGAAAAGCTGTCTGATAATACTCTGAAGTGAGAGGCAGAGTGCCGTCAAGCCAAGCGTGGAAGGTGAATGCCAGAGATAAGCCAGACCGTGAAGGTCACCATCTGGAATGAAGATGTTCTATGAAAGATTAGAACTCTGTATTGTAAACCCCCCTTGGGGGGGGGGGGTAGAATTGCCTGCCTATGTACACTGCCTTGAAAGGTGAAAGGTGAAGTCAGAGGTGAAATCCGATGACCAAGAAAGGTGGTATATAAATATCGGTATTATTATTATTATTGTTATTATTATTAGGCTTACCATTCGTCCCGGTTTCACCGGGACAGTCCCAGTATTTGGGGGTTCGCCCCGGGTAGATCCCGCCCCCCCCAATAAAATTAAAAATATTATTTTTTAAAAAAACATGGCGGCCGCCATGTAAAAAACATGGCTGCCGCTTCCAGAGCCACTTGTGCGCATGCGTGCGGCTTTTGCGAGCCGCACGCATGCACACAAGCGGGCAGCGCGGAGGCGAGGAGGTGGCAGTGAAGGAGGCGGCGGCAAGCGGCGGCAACGGTGAGGCTGCGGCTGCAAGCAGGCCGGCCCCGCTCTCCGAGCCAGCTCTCCAGCTCTCGCCACTCCGAGCTCGGAGCGGTGAGAGCAGGCGATCCGGATCGGAAGGAAAGCCGTCACTCTCACTGGCTGTCGTTGCTCCGAGCTCGGAGCGACGACAGCCAGCGAGAGCGGCTGTTCGCCTCTCGCCGCTCTCGTTCTCGGAGAGGCGAGAGCGGGCGATCCGGCTTGGAGAGCGAGCCGCCGTTCTCACCGGCTCTCGTCGCTCCGAGCTCGGAGCGACGACAGCTGGTGAGATCGGCGGCTCGCCCTTGGATCGCCTGCTCTTGCCACTCCGGGAGCGAAAGCCGACGAGCTGGGTGAGCATGGCCCGGCCTGCCCCGGTCGGAGGAGCCGCAGCAGCAGCGCGGCGGCAATGACAGCGGCAACGGGAGAAGGTAAGGCAATTTAATTTATTTGTTTAAAATTGGTTTAAGTGCTTTATTTATTTATTTATTTAGCTCCTGGGCGCTAATAAATTTATTTATTTACGGACGCGCTTTGTGCAGCAATGGGGGCACTTTGCGCCCCCTTGGTTTCTTTATAATTCCAGTGATTTCTCTATTTAGCTCCGGGGCTAAATAAATAAATAAATAAATTTGCGGACGCGCTTTGCGCGGCAATAGGGGCCCCATTCACTTTTTAATATTGAATTAATTTTTAATTAATTATGGGGGTCGGTTTAAGGGGTAAAAAATCTGGTAAGCCTAATTATTATTGTTGTTGTTTGTTTATTACTGTATTTCTTCAAGTCTAAGGCGCCATCGATTCTAAGGCGCATCTTAATTTCAGGAACACCAGCAGAAAAAAAACAAAAACCATCAATTGCAAGACGCACCACCTTCCTTCAATTTGTCTGCTCAGCACCAACTCTCCCCAGCTTGCCTGCCACGGCGATCTGATTTTTACCGCGCCATTTTGCCACCTCTGCTCAGCAGCGAGCTCTCTCTTCTTGAACCTGACAGTTCGCCCCAGCATGCCCCGCACTGCAGCTGACGATCTCCTAACTGCCTTTGAGCAGTGCCTTTGCGGTCCGCCAGAAAATGCAATTTCTTTACTTACCGGGACTTGGGGGAGCTTCAGGGAGGTCTGCGTGACCCTCTGCAGGCCTCTCCGATCTTCAGTTTGGTGAAAAACAGTGATTTTCGGCCATTTCCGGTTTTCACGAAAACTGGAAATGGCTGAAAATCGCTGTTTTTCGCTGAACTGAAGATCGGGGAGGCCTGCAGAGGGTCACACAGACCTCCCTGAAGCTCCCCCAAGCCCCGGTAAGTAAGGAAGTGGCATTTTGGTGTGCTTTTTTGAGATCTTCGATTCTAAGACGCACCCCATTTTTTGAAATGCTTAATTGGGAAAAAAACATGCATCTTAGAACCGAAGAAATACAGTAGATTTTATGTCTCTCTATTACAAGACCCCTCTGCAACCCCTCTGTAGACAGAGGCATCTTTGCTCCATCCTCACACAAGGCAGAGCGGGAGAATTGCAGCACTCGATTGGTCATTATTGTGGTTAGGGATAGGGCTTGGTCAGCAAGCAGACTGGTTCACCCCCTTTGGTGCTGAGTGTTTCAGCCTTTCAACAAGTCCATCCACCTGCTGCCCTTTGGGATTGTCTGAGATAACTGGCTGCCATCTAGAGGCAGGTAGGAATCGTCTGTTTCTCAGCAGATTCATTGTTGGTGAGGAGGTTTTTTGCCTACCCCAGACTGTTCTAAGGGTGCCGTGTAATTAGCTAGGTTGATTGGCAGGTATATTTATTTATATTTATTTATTTTTCACATTTTTTTATACCACCCTTCCTCCAAGGAGCTCAGAGTGGTGTACATATTTCCTTCCCTCCTTTTTGTCCTCACAACAACCCTGTGAGGTAGGTGGGGCTGAGAGATAGTGACTGGCATGTATAGTGTGAGAAAGGCAGTAGGAATAGGGATTTGGTTCACACCCTGAGGAAAGCAAAAATCAGAAGAGGAACCAGAACTAATCTCAAGAGGCTTATCTGGCTCAGGGATGCTGGCTGGTGAGCCTTTGAGCTTGCAATGCAAACTCACACTAGCTAGCAGCCCAATCCTGTGTAGGCTGCGGCAACCGGCCTAAAGGGCCGCCGCATCCTATCGAGTTCCCGGGCTGCCAGGGAAATTGTTTTGCAATTTAACCCAGCTGTACTGTACTCTTAAATTACCTGTGTCTTGGTAACTAGTTAGATTTATTGAAGCCCAGATGGAAGTGTGATCTTATCTGGAACATAAGAGATGGGAACTGACAGAGCACACTCCCTTACTTGGCATGCCATTTGAATTTCACCAGGAAACTCCTGTCTGAGTCCTGGCTTGTATTCTAATCCATGACTATCCAAAGTCATTTGTCTTTCTTGTCAAAGTCAAAGTCATGTTGAAAGGTTGGCCACCACTGACATAGACACAATGGTAACTGTTGTTACATCCCACATCTAGTACCAAGGACTGTTATTGTCTACCTGACTGGGGCTGTGGGTAGAGCTGCCTCCATGTGCAAACATGCACCATAAATTGGGAGAAACAATTCCTCTACATCCAGACATACACAGATGGAAAGCCACCTTGATGAAGGAGGAGGATGCCTCAAGTTGCCTCAGGGCAGTCTCACTTTTGGCTTTCTAAAAGAGTTCTGTGATACGCTGAAACGATAGGTCAGACTTCTAAATTTGCCTCTCTTTTTTTACATTATTTATTTCCAGGTTTCAGGTACAATTAAGTCAAAAGTCAAAAGTAATCACTTATGAGTTCTGTTAATTTTAGTGGAGAAAGTTAAGCACACAACTCTTATGTTGAAATTAGCAGGACATAAACATGCAAAACTTTGGCTTGATCATGACATTAATTAACTTACGTATACGTTTCCCTGAATTGTTCAGGACATTAATTAACTTGCGTATACATTTCCCTGAATTGTTCAGGAAGCAATTGATTTACAGGATTCCATATTATGCAGCTCTGCTTTAGCATTATACATACATTCATTAATGTTTCCAAATGATGCTTTTAATCTATTTTGTATTCCTATCTTTCAGACCTGCTGATATTAACAATATTTTTATGTCTTAGGTTTGCATTCTGTTTTCAGAATTTACTAGTCTATAATGTGCCGTTCATTATAATTTCATAAACATTAAACCATTGAGACAGGCTTTTTATGGCTTTGTCTATTGACAAACGTTCTCTACTGATGCCTTATATTTTAATGACATTTTAATGATGACTGCAATTGTTGGCAAATCCTAAATTTATGCACAATCAGGTTTTCTTTGCCTAGGCAGTTAATGGACATACAGATATATTTAGTGACAAAAGGCGCTTTCTAGCTCTCGCACAAGGTGACATGCTGGAGCATGCGGTCTGGCCGCTGCCGGAAGTGGCAAGCAGCCAGCAGCCAGCTCCGCATGCTAGCAGGGGGTGGGCGGAACAGGACAGTGACGGGGCAGGGAGGAGGGCAGATTGGGAAGTGGGTGGGTTCAGTGGCAGCGGCATACACTGAATCCTAAACCCCCCTTCTCGGCCTTGATTCCCTGGCCCCGAGTCCACATGGACCTGCAGCCGAGTCCGGGCTTACACTGGGGCAAGGGAACAACTATTTCCTTACCTTGAGGAGTCCTCCGGAAGCCAAAACTCCCCTGTGGGATACAGTGAGCACCATGTTGGCACAGCTGCATCACCGTGTGGGGAGTTAGTTAGGATTGGGCTGAATGATAGCTACTGTATATGAGAATTGGCCAGCAGTTGGCCATACTCCAATAAAGGAATTTCCATGTCAGCATTCTCAGATTTCAAGGTAAATCTGGTGTAAATTAGTAGAGCCAAAGAGCATGCCGACCATTTTGATGTTGCTCAGAAAGAGCAATGTAACCTCTGTGTATTCACACTGAGCTGAGGAGGGGTTACCAAGACGTACTCTGGTAGGTTCACAAAGATGTAATTTGTGCACAGCTCAGAAGCCAGCACTGCACTCTGGCTTAGGTTTTTGAACTGAATATAAAGAACAATAACTATGGATTTAATAGCTTTACATAGCAATCTAAGGAAAGATGCATAGCTCTGCTGTAGATGTAACATCTGTCTAAGCAGCGTTGGAAGATAGTGATGAATGTTTACTATTGTTATGTATGCCTTTAAGAAGTAAGTTTATTTCCTGAACTTGTATAATAAAAAGATGTTTTAATTATGATTATGTTTTGCACTGCTTTTATGCTAGAATGAATAGTTTGATATCCCAATAGGTAAGACTAGAATATCGTGAATTCTGCAGGCAGGTCTTCAGGATTAGCATAATCTATTGTGCTTGCAAAGTGCTGTTTGTGACAGATGGCTATTTCTGGATATTTGAGTTTTAATTTTGTCTTCTGTTTCCAAACTTCCATGTACTAGCTGTAAACATAAATTATTTTTGTATTCATAGGCAAACAACTCATTGGGGGCGCATCTGTCCAGAGCCCATGCTCCTTAGATATGGATAGGATAAGCAATAGTGCGTAACTGAAACCAGTCTAAAAGTGCTGTCGGAAAAGTCATTATGCTAATGACTAAAGATGACAATAGAGGGATATAAATATGGGAAATAATTATTTATGACCCATATATACTGGGGCTGCAGAGAGAAATTATCTGCCATACAATGTCACAGTGTGCAGAAATTAATTAGAAACAACTTTTGGAAAGGAATCAAGAGGAACAGCAACAGAAGAGGCAGAAACAGAGCTAATGAGAGGGCAGGGAGCTTTCCGAATTCTGGCCTAGCGCAGACCATTCCTCCACACCAGACTGTCTTTTTTCCTGGGCTTGGCATACAGAGAAAAGATATACAGTCAGTTCTCGTTATCCGCTAGGGTTAGGTTCCTGGAAAACCTAGTGGATACCGAATTAGCGGATACCGAATCATTGAGCCTAGGGAAAAATGGGGTTAGGTTCCAGGGGACCTTCTTCACCATACACTATATGAACTTTGTAAACCTGAATCTTACCTTGAAGTTTATGGGCTGGGTGATTGTGGGGGCAGTATCCAGTAAACCACATTGGATTTTTGTTATGGGACAATTCCTAACTCTAGCTAATTAATTATTATTCCTTTCTAACAACTTCATGCAAATATAAAAGGTATTGTACAGTATCCTGGAAGCCCAGAGAGAGCACAAACAGTTCCCATTGCGTTGCAAATGGCATTCATCAGAAAACACACACACACACACAGACACAGACACACACACACACACACACACACACACACACACACACACACACACAGAGCAACTCCAGAAGAGAGAGATTACCTATTACAGTAAAAGCAGCAAGGCAGGGAAATTTGTTCCTAGAGCAACTTGGGTGCCAGGCAAGGAAAATCTGCTTGCTTTTATAGCAATGCGGAGATCTGCTGATAAGCAGCTAGAAGGATACAGAGCAAACAACAATTCCCATTGCGTTGCAAATGGCAAGAAGGAAATTTCCTCCCAGACCAGACCCATAAATTTGCTCCCAGACCCAGGAGGCCTGGGAGTGGGGGTGGGTGGGAGCAAAGTACACACCCATGAGAACAATGGCCCTGACAAGATTTCAGATAGTGAGAACAGACTGCAGATACTGAGAGATAGATTGCAATTCTGCCGCCTTGGGCATTTGCCTCGGCATAGGATAAGGCGGGATATAATTTTTTTAAATAAATAAATAAATAAATTCTGCCCCTCGCAGATAGCAAATTCGCAGATAGTGAATTCGCATATAAAGAGAACTGACTGTAGTATTTTTTTATATCACTTCACAATCCTGTATATAGTCTAATGGGCAACAAAATGGCGAGAAAAGGTGCAGTAAGGCTCATGCAAGGGACACGTGGGGGGTGGGTGAGATATGGAGTCACATGGATTATCGTTGTCAGGGCCAAAAATGTCTCTTTAGTGAGAGCCTATTTTGAACTATTATCGAAAGCAATTTTGCCTGTTTGCAGCTAGATGATAACTACCATCAGAAGCTGAAAAAAAGAAGTACATTTCCTATACCAAAGTTTACTTGTTTCACAGGGAACTTTTATGGTGTTTCAAACTTTTATATGGCCCTATCTTATCGTGGGCCTATGGTAGTGGATTGTGAGATTCGCTGTCATAAGTCCAATTTTAGCAGCATGAAAGGCAGGCTACTATCAGGCGCTCCAGAGCTGCTGGCACTAACTGCCAGAGGCTCTCCACGCCTGCCAACAGCGCACCCAGGCCACACTGGAGCAGGGAAGCTGGAGGTGGTTCGGGGAGGATTGGGGCAGTTATGGGGAGGAAATGGGGGGCAGTTTGGGGGTGGGAGGGGGTAGTGTGCCAGATCCTATGCCCCTTTCCGAGCCTGGACCCACCCCCTGCCTCGGACTTATGCCAGCGAAAGAGCTGGCGTGGTTCCGAGGAGACCCATTGACAGCCAAGCGGACTACGGAGAGGTAAGTGTATAGTAGAATATTTTACTTACCTCTCCCTCATCATCTGGTTTGCCCCCCCCAGCCTGCAGCACGCACTCTGTCAGCAGTGCTACATGCTGTCGGCTGGTGGGAGATAGGATTGGGCTGCCTGTCTGAAGGGGAAAGGCTTTTACCAAGACTTGAAACACTCTATCCTAGACACAATGGAAACTAAAAGCTGTCCAAGCTCTAGCATCAGGACCAGTCATCAAGATGACACAGTGGCTTTTACCAGAAGAGGCTACCATACATATGAAGTTTTCATCTCACAGCTACGTGAAAGACCCAATTGCATTCTGAACACTGAAACAACACAGGTGTTTTTGGAGTTGTTTCCACTGTTTTTAATGGATGAAATGCTAGAGGATGCGGGAATCCAGAACCCAAAAATACAAGTATCAGTATTATCACCCTCTGGAAGAAAGTCAGGTACTGTGCACCACTATGTGCTTCTCAGGAAGGAAGGTAACCGTGGGAACGCTGAGATGTTTGAAATGCCTAAGCACATACTGTACATGCTAGTGCAACTTGCAAAGTATCCGCAGATACTCTACCAACCCAGAAGATCAATCTTCCCGGTGACCTTCCCATAAATCCCAGTGTCATCCTCATCTGGATCCAACTGAATCAACAGCATGACAACTGACTACTCTGTGCAGCTATTGCTAGAAAGCTGCATTGTCCACCTAAACACCCTTTTCAAAACAACTACAAGAAGAACAGTATTTGATACTGGATGGAAAGACATGACCATGAAGCCCTATTCGACCATGGAAGATGTGGCACTCTTGACGTTTTTAAGTGGGTCTTAACATAGTGCAAAGTGCCACACCTAGTTTTTGGCTTGCATTAGTGACATGTGGGCTCAGCTGACAGGTAGTAGATGACATGCTTATCACAGCACACTTGATGACAGCTAATGACAGTGGCATTCTGCCTAGGTATTAGACTTTCCTGGGCAACTCGGTACCTGAGTACAGCCATTGCTCTTGTGATACAGCCAGGAAAACGTTAAGCGCTCAGCATAATCCTAGCAGCAGCTCCTGGGCCTATAAGTAGGCATTGCATTACTACTGGAACAAATTGGATGGTGAAAGCGGATACCCAGTGGACATTTGGAAGGTTAGTTTGGCAAGTTCAAACTGAATAGATTTGGACCCAGTAGAGCTTGCATGTGCCTACTGGAAAAATCCTGGTTGCAAGTAACAGACTGACATAGTATTAGGAATGTCTGAAAATATCATTTAGGAGTTTTGTAGGTTAGGCTGAAACAGAGGCGTCACTAGGGGGGAGGCAAAAGAGTGTCAAGCTGCCGCATTGGCAGCAATTTGACAGTGGCGACACAGAAAAAGCACTGAAAAGCGGCACGAAGAAGGAAAGAGAGGTGCGAAAATGCCTTGCAGAAACTAATTGCTCCCCCTGGCTGCCCAGCCCCCTGACTCACCTTTTTTTGGCTGTTTTTGCAGTGGTGATGTCAAAGGAGGTGGGGCTAGTGATATCACTTCTGGAAGTGACATCACAGGGGTGTCATTTTTTACCCCCCCCCCCCTCCCGCAGGGCATAGCTACACCTCTGGGCTGAAACTTCAACTTCCACCTTCAGTGTTCGTTGCCCATTGCATGTCAAAATCCCGTTGTTGTACCATTGTCCAGATGTATTATGTAATCTAATCCAAATATGTATAAAAAGCATAAAATAACATCAGATGGCAGCAGAAGAAAAAGATTTACTTTTGTAGACAGTAGGAGTAATATTGTAAAGTATTTATGCGAAAAACAAAACTTAGTACTCCAACCGCAGTCATATTTAATATTTTTATGTAGTCGTCCTACCTCTAGACAGCGAGGAAGAGGTGCTGGCTTATGGGATAATAAAGTTTAGGGATTTATGGTGAATGATGGAATGAAATCAGACTGCTAATTTATGATGTGCAATGTGGCATAACTCCAGAGGAGCCGGCTGAGGGGTGGGATGCAAAACAGTGGCTGGGCAACAAGCCAGTTCTCAGCATCATTTTAATTGCAGATGAAATAATAATAATTTGTGATCGCTTGCTAATCAGGGAAACCATGGAAAAGGCTGCTGACAAGCGCTATCAAGGTAATTAAGGTGAAGCATTGCATTTGCATAAATTTACACTTTGATCATTGTTCACAAGACACCCTTCTCTCGAAATGGAGTCGGCTGGTTTCAAAATGAGCAGTAAATCAAAGCCACAGAAAGCAGCAACTGCAAAACATCAGTACTTTACAAAATACATATCCACCTTGCACAGGCAATTACCTAAAAAAAAACCACCCTGTTGTTCTTAATCACAAGATCACGTGCAACTTACTTGATTCCATTAGTAAATATTCTTAATTAGCATATGCTTCCCCACTTATGAGTCTTTAATTAAGCTCTGCAATGCACTTAGGCTGGGGCACTCGGAAGAAGGAAAGCATTTCATTATACTCCTACAGCTGAAGTCTGCTTGCTGTATAAAAAAATGAGAGCTACAGTTCCCAGTGTCATTTTCGTCATGATTGTGATCTGCTGTCTTTAAGGGTTTTTATAGTAGCTACATCTGTTCAGCAAGAGGCATATTGAATTGGCAACAGTATGGCAAGCAAGCCTAATTTTCTATAAACCAACAAGCAATTTTCCTTTCCTTTCACCTACTCACATTTCTCCCTCTGACTCTCGGGATTAATAGATAAACTACATGCAATCCTTAGACACCTTTTTAAATAGTTTTCAAAGCATTCCAAGCAACTGGTCTATTGGAGCCAGAGTGTTTAGAAGAACAATGTTGCATTATCCTTCCATGGAATTTGTAAAGGATGTATTGGAAAGCAGCAAGAAAAGCACTGCGGGCCTATTGCAACTCCAAGACGTTGCCATCCCTTTGCCCTTTGCCCAGATGACTCCAATCTTGGCGAGAACAGCAGGTCATCACATAATAGCGTGTGCTCCTCTTATGCCTTTGGACAAGAAAGTCTTATCTCTGTTTCACGTGCCCAAACTCAACAGGCTGTGAAAGTGTGGATACAAGTGCTGTCCGAAGGATCTGACCACCCTCCCCTTGTAGAACAGTCCCCAGGGATTATCATCCAGTCCTCTCCTTTCCCCAGTTTCCTTATAGGGTGGACACCAATCCTTATTTCCTCCTTCCCTGCCAGTTGTGACCAAAAAAGTGGTTTCACTGTAGGGTAGCAAAACAAACATCTTGCCTTGGCCAATCCAGAACAAGGGTAAATAATTTCTACATGGCCCTGAAGAGACTGGCTACACCCACACTGTGAATACCAGCAGGTGGCTGGGTGCCATGTCTTCCCCCAGCTGGAAGCAAGCAGGCAGAGTTGCTTATTATTATAATGCTAGGTATATCCCCAAAACTGACTCAAACTGGTTCATGGTACTGTACTTACACAAATTTGAAAAATATGGGTGAAAAACAATGCACAGTACCCAAAGAGTTTTAAGAAAATAATAATGTGCTTTGTTATGCAAATATATTGTGATTATTTTTTTATTTAAAAATGTGTGAAGCTGTGAGGTGGCCTATGACAATATGATTTGGGACATACCTGGGCCTGTGGAAGGGGGTCAGCATTGGTTCAATAGTGGTCCAATACTATGCAGGTCTTCTGTTGACAGAACTCTTGTTCTGTCAATGGAAGACCCGGTTACTGATGCTGCAGCTGCAGCGATGGTATGTGCAACAGGGCCACCAGTGCAAATGGAGAGCCCATCCACCGTCAATGCAGGTTGACCATCAGTGCAGGTCAATCCAGTCACCATACGTGCAGGTACGTTGGTGGCAGGGGTGGGCTGTGGGCAGCGAGGGGTAGGATCAGGATGAGGACGGGAAGAATTGGGGTGGGTATTGGGGCTGACCAGGGTGTGTCAGGGTGAGCAGGAGGTAGATGCCAGCCGCAGCAGTGTCACCGATATCCTATGGCCTCTGCCTGACCAAAGAGCTGGTGCAGATCCAAGTAGAGCCATTGGGGACCATGGCACAGCAGAGTAGTAAGTAAAATTTTATTTTATTTACCTCTCCATTACATCCAGGTCCCCGGTCAGCCAATAGGATGCATTGGAGCTTATGATGGCACTACTGCACAGTATTTGCCAGCTGAGTATAGGATTGGGCCATCAAATCTTATTCTTTCTCTCCCCACCTTGGGCATGCGTGAATCACAGCAAATTGGCCATTATTCAAAATGGAAAGCTGCCATATAGCCACTCTTGGGAGCCACCAAATGGTCACCCATTCACCAAATAGTAATCCAGTCACACATAGTCTGAAAGATGGATGGATGGATGGGTCGCTGCTCTAGAGTTACTCTTTGTCTCAGAGTCACTTTCTGGGAACCCCTTGTACACTATATTGATTTATGTGATGGGTAATGGTGGGATATAATGGTGCAATCCTGGGTAGCCTAGTGGCAGGGGAGTGCGCACTTCCCCAGCTCAGCGTGCCGTAAATGTACTGTAAAGAGCATTTATGGCACCCGGTGAGTAAGGACCGCCAGCGCAGCAGCCAGTGGCCCTTACCCAGGCTCCTGCCCAGCCCTACACCCACCGGAGCAGGTAAGTCTTACCCCGGCCGGGACAGGGATAGGGGGAGGGCAGACCGGGCAGGCAGGGAGGGTGGCCATTGGTCACCCCGGGGCCTGGAGAGGATGGAGATACCAGTGGCAAGATATGCCGTATCCTAGGCCCTCTCCAGGCCTGGCGCAGCCTTACCCAGCCAGCGTGAATATACGCAAGCTCCAGAGCTTGCGTACATTCGAGGAGGCCCATTTGGTCTGCTGTCGCTTACACCGGGGGAAGGGGACAATCGTCCCCTTCACCTAAGTTGTTCCCGGGCTGCCCTGGGGCAGTCCAGGAACTCAATAGGATACAGTGTCCGGCCCTTTAGGCCGGGCGCCGTTTCTTATACAGGATTGGGCTGCCCATGTATTAATCCATCCAACTCTTTCCTGCCCAAAGTGTAATAGAGAAACTTGTAGACCAGAGTCCTGGAGAGAAGATGTTTGGGTAGACATGACATATCAACTTCCCATTCTGAGTCATGACTCACACACACATGCAGGCATAGCAAGGAGGGGAGTGAGGCAATAAGACTCTGTTTTGTTTTGTGCTGATCCCATCCTAGTCCTTCTATATTGGGAAAGGAGAATAGTGGAAATTTAGCACTCTGTTTTTTTCTTGTTTACATATTATTTAGTATGTACATATTATTTACATATTGTTTACATATTATTTAGTTCAATGGAATAGAAATATTTCATAGGTATTTTTATGTGGTGTTTTATTGCTTGTTCTGTTTTCTTTTTGTTTCTTACTGTATTTTAATATAAAGCAGTCTATAGATGAGTATAGAAACGTAATAAAGAACGAAAATATAAATACAAGCACCAGACTATTTTCATTCTCATGGCGGTTATAAACATTGATTGGCCTTAGCATAAATTGTACTCATAAAAACCCAACCGCACATCATGCAATAGGTCCCTTAGGAGAGAAAGGCGGGGTAAAAATACTGTAAATAAATAAATAATAAAATAAAATAAAATGTGATCACTTTTCATCCGAACATGGGAGATTTGGGAGGTGGAGGATTCAAAGCTGTCTCCAGCATTTGTCTAGCTAATTTGCTCTTTAGAGACTGAGGGAGGCAATTGAGGGAGTGAATTGCATTAGTCATGTTTGGAAACGGAACAGATACAAAACACAGTTTTCATGCATATGAATTACTTGGCCAAAAACCTACCACGATTGTGGCTTTTGCCATTAGCCAGCTGATCCTTTCTCATCATTTGATGGTTGTTACTTGCCAGTGTAGAATAGTACACTTACAGTCCAATCCTATATGGGCCTTATGCTGCCGGAACTAGCATTCTGGTGGTGCAACGTCCTTGACAGCAGTCGCAAAACGCAACATGCTGTTCGGAGCAGCTGGGCCACTGCCACAAGTAGCAACAGCAGCCTGCCAGTGGACCTGTTATGTCCCCCAGTGCCGATAAATCAGCGTGGAGGCCAAGGGGGAGGCAGAGAGAGGGAGCAGAATAGGACGGGGAGGGGAGGAATGAGGAGACTGCGGCAGAACAGGGGGCCAGCTGGTTGCCAATATCCTATCCCCCTTCCAGGCCTCAACCTGCCTTCTCGGGTCCACTTGGACTTGCACCAGCAAACCGCTACCGCAGGTCCAAGTAGACCCATCAGTGGATTAGCCCAATAGGATTGGGCTGTTAATTGCATTCCTGCTGCAGTACTGTTTAACCGTGTGTAACATTTTCTAGGTACCATCCAGTGATTTTATTTTCTTCCAAATAATTAATGAAAGCATTTAAAAAATGCCAGGGTGAACGTGATCCATGTAGAATGCTGAAGGATATTCCGGCAATCCTTACTCTAGCCTCATAAATTACCTGACATCTGCCAGACAATTTTAAAACTATGTAATACAAGACAAGTGGGTCTCACAATAAAATGTTGCATAGATTCCTCTGTGTGTGTGTGTGTGTGTGTGTGTGTGTGTGTGTGTGTGTGTGTGTGTGTGTGTGTGTGTGTGTCCAGAGAGGATCACAGCAGGTGTGAAGTTGCATCCCCCAGTCCCAATCCAGTAAGGTGATCAAGAAGGATACCATGGTTGATGGTACTGAGCACTGCTGAGAACCCCAGCAGAACCAACAAGAACACACACACCCTGTTTAATTCCTGACTAGATCATTTGGCAAGATTGCAGTGCTATGCACAGAATTGCATTCCCCTTGAAGGAGCAGCTTGTAGCTAGAGGTACTCTTGGACCTGGCCTTACTCCTGGGTGTCCAGGTGGCAGCTGTGGCCCAGGGACCCGGGGCCAGGGTGCCTTTGCCAAGCTTTGGTTGGTTGGTGCACCAACTACATTAATTTCTGCCCCAGACAGACCTGACCAGTGTGACACAGGCTTTAGTCACTTTACAATTAGATTACTGCAATGCTCACTACATGCAGCTGCCCCTACAGGACCTTTGCAAACTTCAACTGGTGTAAAATGCAGCTGCCCAGGTTCGCACAAGGCTTTATGATCATAGCTTTGTTGGAATTGGCACAACTCTGTATCCAGAAGGGGGCAGACTGATATCCGAAGGGGGCAACTAATGCCCAGTGACCCAGACCCTTCTTGCCTGTTCTCTCTGTGATCCTTGGGTGTGGCATAGATGCTCCTTTCCCCCCTCCTTTTCTGCCCATCTTCTCCTGACTGCTGATCTGAAAAGATGTCCAGACCAAGGCCTATGATGCCTCCACCATTTTGAGCACAAGGCTTGCAGGGCGAGCCAGTGCTGTCTCAAGTTAGTTGAACCTCTGATGAGAGAGCCTTCTTTGTGGCAGCTTCCACCCTGTGCAACTCCATGACGTTTAATTTATGCTTGTGTTCCTCTTCTCCAATGTTCTGCTGGAGATTGAATGAGGAGACCGTGGCAGAACAGGGAGGGGGGGAATGGGGGCTGCTGATATCCTATCCTATTACCAGGCCTCAATCTGACTTCTAGGGTCTACTTGGACCAGCAAACCATTTGGCTTTTCTAGCAGGGTATTTTCTGGGTGCTCTTGATGCTTTTTATTAGTCTTTTTGATTATTTTGTTATGTGTTTTGTGTGTGTGTGGGGGGGGCAATTCCTGCTGTTTAATGTTTTTTTTTAAATTGTTTGGGTTATTTTTAATTGAGTTTTGCAAGCCGCTTTATGTCCCCAGTAGGTGAAAGGCAGGTTTTATATAAATATATAAGAGATACTTCTTTAAAAATAGGTGGCTGCTGTAACATTTTGTGTGACATTTTACACAAGCCCAATATCATGCATTCTTTGTGCAACTATAACAGGAATATGATCAAGCACAGGAATTATTCAAAGGGAGACAAAAACATACAATGCACAAAGTGTTCCTTACACCTTTTGTTTTTGAAGTTTCTAAATAAAAACGAAGCACTTGTCATTCCCAGAACACTAAAGTGACCTTTTGTACTGTTCCGTCAAAAGATTTGGTTGCTAAGTTGGATCATTCCAGCAGGCTCCTTGGTTGACAGCACATGTTTTGTGGGCTGGAGGTCTCGCTGCTCAAATTCAATGAGCAGTCACATAACAGAAGCAAGCCCCCTTCCTATACACATGTACACAAACATCCTGCCATTCTGCTAATGTAACTAGGCATGACACAAATGTCATGATTCATCAAACTGACAATATCTAGGGAACGAACAGCTTGTGAAAAGCTGTTGCTACAAGTTAAAAACACATCATTTTTCATTTAAAGCTGACTTGTAGAAAGGTAGCTTTAAAAATGCTCTTTCCACCATTTACCCGGGCACATCCCAAATGACCACGTGCATACAGAGGCTGTTGGAAGACTGGGCCACCTTTATTAAATATAAACACAAAACAGAATATGCAGCACGAAACCCAGGATCTCCAGTTCAAATTCATCATCTCTTGTGGCTTGCCCACTTGGTTCCATGATAAGGAAACATCAGGGTAGGGTACAACATTACTTCATGAATGAACTCTTGGGGGTTCATGGCAACTTGTCAGCTAGCTATTTGCAACACCCTCCTCAGAAAGCATCTATCATCAAGTCAAGAGACATTTTCTTCTGTTAAAAAGTCCTTTTGTTCCTCATATTTCATTTGTTAGTGTTGTCTTCTAGCTTCTGTTATAGGCCTAAGATGTCTGAATTCATGCTTTTCATGCTTGCAGTCACAATGCATTGTGGGGTATTATGCATTATGCATTATGCATTGAGTTGTCTTAAGGCTACGTCAACAATAGAGCTTTTCTCGAATGAATGCAGAGCAGATTTGGGGAGGGGGAGGGGGGAAGAACAACAGATGGACGTGACCTTTCTTTGGTTCAAATTTTAGTTTAAGTGTAATTCTTAGGCAGGTTAGATATATGTGGCATCCATACCCCCCCCCCCCCAATATCCCAGACATGGAAACAGAAACAATATTATGTACTTCTAATTCCTCTACTGACATAACAAGGGTTGGTCAGTGTCCCATCATCCCATCACACCCTTTCACATTGCTAAAGGATTATCTGACTGCTTCATGTTGTATTTGTTTACCCTGCAATAACTTATCCTGCTTGGGCTTCTGAAGAAATTGTGTTGGTAAAAAGACCATAATAGTTTTATTTTTAAAACATTTACGAATGTTTAACAGTAGTGTCGTCACCAACTTTTGTAATTTCCTGGTTCAGATGAGAAAATTCAGTGACCTCTAATGCTTGCCTTTGATTCATTTGAGGAAAGCATCACAACTCCATAACTTTCTTTTCTGGTTAGAGTGGAGAAGTACTCTTGCTTCTTTCCCTGCCTGTCTTTCTAGTTTCTTGGCTTGATGACAGTAACAGAAACAGCAGCACAGAGCACTCACTGTTGTCCACCATCCCTTCCTGCTAAGGCAGTATTTCAAGTGCTAGGGACCAAACAATGTCGTGTCCTGGGACACCTCAGTATGGCTTTCAGACACTCATCAGGGACCCTGAAACTATATGCTTCTTTCACCAGGAATTCTGGGACATGTAGTTTCCAAAAATGTTACAAACAAAAACTCTGTTAATTATGACATGTGATCCTGTTTTAGATATGCAAAACAACATTTGTGCAAAATAACATACCTGTCAAAGTCAGACTGCATACATGACGGCAGTCCCATAAGATTACAGTATAACCAGAACCCGTTATCCACCATCCCGCCTGCTCTACTTTTCCTGGCAGGAAAAAAGGGGATTAACGTCACCTGCTACCCTGAGCACCACCTGCGTCACCTCACCTATCTCTCCTTTCTTTCCAGTCGCTCTCAGTGTGTGTGTGTGTGTGTGTGTGTGTGTGTGTGTGTGTGTGTGTGTGTGTGTGTCTGTGAAAAGTGTCTGTGCTGCTTCAGGGAAAGGGGGGGGAGTAAATGGAACCGCCATATGCTTCAAATTGTACCCAAGACCCCGCGGGAGTTCTGTCCCTGAGGCACCTTTCAAGGGGCAGCTCCCACTTGCTCAACAAGGGCTTGCTGCTTGGTAAGGAATGCCTGCCTGCCCCTTCCAGGCGAAACATGATGACAACATCGCCTAACGACGCATTCCTCAGAACGTATCCCCATTGTTAAGCGACACATGACTGTACAACTATTTAACTGAATAGGACTGCAATTCTAGACACACTTACCTGGGAGTAAGTTACTTACTGGGCTTGCTACACCAGTTACTGGTGCACTCTCTGTTTCCTCACAGATAGGTTTAACCATTGCTACATAACATGGACCATTGGCCTCAGAAGGGGCATACAAAAGTATTCCTAGGAAACCTTTACTCAGAAGCCAGGATGGTGTAGTGGTTTGGGAGTTGGACTTAGACCTGGAAGATCCAGGTTCAAATCCCCGCTCAGCCACGAAGCTTCCTGGGTGACCTTGGGCCAGTCACTATCTCTCAGCCCCACCTACCTCACAGGGTTGTTATGAGGACAAAAAGGAGGGGAGGAAATATGTACACCACTCTGAGCTCCTTGGAGGAAGGGTGGTATAAAAATGTGAAAAATAAAATAAAAATAAATAAGTATCTGCAAGAAAACTGAGAATGCAATAGTACTGTCAGGGCAGCAAGCCCAGAAAATATTTATACAAAGTAACCATGCTCCTTGCAACACAATATTCTATCTATTTTGGAAATTAGCAATTTACATTTTACCTCATCACTAATCAATGCCATTCTCAGAGAACACCTCTCTGTTATAGACAACAGACAATTTGTAAAATATTGTTTTTGGCTCAATTACATATAGTAAATGGCTGATATAGTTCCGCAGTAGGCTGTTGTCTTGCCTTCGCTCAGTTTGCATTTCTAACAGTTCTGTCAACATTTGTAAATCCTTAAAGACGAACACGACTTCAGTTGTTTATAGGGTACTGCTGTTGCAATAAGATTCATCATAATGTCAAACTTCTTGAAGTTTCTGGAAGCTACCATCTTAGTGCTCCTTCAGAGTATGCTTTGATCATAGGCAGTTTGCCAATTAAGAGGCACCAGATGATGCCCAATACAATTAGCACATCTACTGAAACTAAAACTTAAGTTTGCAAGTCACCTTGAAGATCTAAATGGTGAAAAATTGTAATAGAAATCTGTGAAATAAATAAATACTATATCTTTCATAGGAGCCGTGGTGGCTTAGTAGTTAAGACGCTGAACTACAGACTGGGAGGTAGGCAGGACAGCAGTTCGATACCTGAGTGCCATGTGACAGTGTGAGCTACTGTCTTAGGGCTCCAGCTCCTGCCTACCTAGCAGTTTGAAAGCAAGAAATTGCAAGTAGATTAATAGGTACTTGGTGGGAAGGTAACAGTGTTCCGTGTGCCTTGGCATTGAGTCATGCCGGCCACATGACCACGGAGGTGTCTTTGGACGTGCTGGCTCTTCAGCTTTGAAACAGAGATGAGCACCTCCCCTAGAGTCGGTAACGACTGGTTTTCGAACAAGGGGAACCTTTACGTTATATCTTTCATAAGGACATTTTGGTAAAGAACAGAATATATGCAATGGAATAACAAATTGATGTTCTGCCTATGATAGATGTTGTACCTTAAAAGGTAACATGGGAGACAAGAATTGTTACCACTCTATTTCTATGCCAGCCACAAAATAATCTCATTCATCTGCACCGAAAGGATGCTCTTAATCTGACAGCAAAATACAAAATATTCTTAAGTGTGTTGATGTTGTTGTGGTTCAGTCATTAAGTCGTGTCCGACCCTTCGTGATCCCATGAACCATATCCCACCAGGCCTTCCTGTCCTCCACTATCTTCCTGAGTTCGCTCATTTTCATGTTCGTTGCATCGGTGATGCTGTCTAACCATCTCATCCTTTGCCTTCCCCTTCTCCTTTTGCCTTCAATCTTTCCCAGCATCAGAGTCTTCTCCAGAGAGTCCTCTCTTCGCATTAGGTGGCCAAAATATTTGAGCTTCAGCCTCAGTACCTGTCCTTCCAGGGAACAGTCAGGGTTGATTTCATTTAGGATTGACTGATTTGATCTCCTAGCAGTCCAAGGGACTCTCAGGAGTCTTCTCCAGCACCACAGTTCAAAAGCATCTATTCTTCGGTCCTCAGCCTTCCTTATGGTCCAATTGTACAGCTTTGAAAAAAGACAACAGCAATACAACATTGTCTTCAATAGTAAATACTTTAGCATGGATCGGAAGCTTTCATGGCCTGCTATGATATATGCCGACTTCAAATTTACAGGATTAAAAGCCATGTAGAAAAATATTTATGTTTAAAAACATCCAGAACGTAAGAACATAAAAAACAATTAAAAAAATAAAACAATAAAAACATGATGTTTTGTCCACAAACTGTGGACCTCCTCAGGTGTAGAAAGCAACAAAAGCTGTCAAGATGTTGACCTCCAGACGCGGCTAGGCTACAAAAAAAGCAACCTAGCCTCGTCTAGAGGTCAACATCTTGGCAGCTTTTGTTACTTTCTACACCTGAGGGGGTCCACAGTTTCTGGTCGAAATGTTGTGTTTTTATTGTTGTTTTTATTTTTTTATTTTTTTACATTCTTATGTTCTGGACATTTTTAAACATAAATATTTTTCTACATGGCTTTTAATCCTGTAAATTTGAAGTCGTCATAAATACTTTAGCATTGGTGCAAACTTTACTTTAGCATATGCAAAATTTTTGCTTATTTTATAGATTGGGCAAAGAGTGAGCCAATGACTTTGACTGTGGTTTGATAGACACCACCCCTTTTGGTTTGATAGACACCACCCCTTTGCAATTGAGACATTCTGAACATGATCCAGCTAAATATAAGTGCTTTTATGTTCCATTTTCTTTTCCAGCAGGAGAGTTCAATCAAGCATGTGCTTTAATCAGTGGTGTAGTGGGGAATTTTAAAGTTCAGGAGGTCATCATGACACACTTCCATAGCCATGTACTGTTAAGCTTATAACAAAAAAAAAGTATTTAAATTTCTTCATTAGAGTGTTTTCTTCTCCTGGTGCTTATTTCTACTTTGAAACGTTTCACTCTTCAATTAAAGATTGCTAACTTATTTTATCTCAAACTCTTTGGAGTGAACTGTAATAAGCAGTTTAAAAAGAAATGTATAAAAAAATGAAAAATGGGATTTAAAGTATCCCAAATATATACCAGCAATATGCCTTGTTGCATTCCCATTCTAACCAGAAGAGGTGTGATAGAGCTCAAGGAAAAGTAACACAACTATTAAAAAGGCACAAAGAAAACAAATTTGTATTTTGGGATATATAACATTAACAAAGTGGAACATTTGGGGACATTATAAAGGATTGAAAAAATAGGGTGGGAAGATGAAACTCATAATGAAAGATTCATAAAAATTCAGTCAAAATGAAATTCAATGACAAGTTTTTGCCAAGAAAATCTACACTGGCAATTTCCCCAGCATACAATGGGGACACAACTATAATTTTATCTTGGTTGAGGGGGGAAAAATGTAAGGCAGCCTGATATATATTTGATAGAATATCTTTATCATGGTTCCAGATTTCAAGCCAATCTTGTGGGCTGTTTCTTTTGCCTGATTCCAAATGTATAATTGCTTAAGACTATTGCTGACTAGTAGACACTTTAATTCTCTCTTTTTCCCCCTGCTATATAATTGACCCTTAACAAAACTGGCTGGTTCAGAAATTTCATCTTAACATTCCCAGCGCATTGACAATTTGACACCAAAACCATTTTTATCTCTGTGTTGTTGGTTCCATACTAGAAGTACAGACTCATAATGCGCTGGTGTGAGTTTTTAAGATCTGTTTTCGTCACAGAAGATTTACAACCTGTTTCTAAATATGGTAACTTGGGAAGAGGCGGATAAAAAGAGAGTACAAAGAGCTACAGCTCCATCATGTGTCAATTATCTCTGTCATTGTAAACTCCAGTCCCAGATGGTAGTGCTTAAATATTCATATGATCGCTCGCCGTCTCTTTGACAAGATTGTACATAATCTTGATGTGTTACAGTGGTTGGTAAGGCAGTAAATGGATTACTTTTAAAAAAATATAAATAAAACTCTTGCATCCAGATCCAACGCTTCATCACTACTACAGTGGGTCATTTTAATCAAATCAGTACTTTCAAAATAGGTGTTTAACCTGTAGCATCAATGAAGGATACATCAGTAGTATCACCTCCCTTGCCTCACCCTCCTTGCTCCCCCGGCTTGGACATGGGTGAGGCAGCAGCCGTGATGGTGGGCGCACACATGCAGAAAACATGGAAAGGTAGTGGCATTAGGCTGTCAGGCAGCACCCATGTTTGGACAGAGCCTGGGCTGATCTCAAGCAAATTTGGTAAGGAGGAACATTTCTGCTCCTTTGATTGATTGATTTTATGTATTTAAAAAAATTATATCCCACCTTTTCCTATGCCGAAAGGCAAATGCCCAAGGCGGCTTACAACAAAGGTTAAAACACATAATTTAAAATAATACATAAAATAAATTTAAACAATACATAACCATACACAAATTTAAAAACAATAAAATCCACTAGGGGAGGGGGGCGACAGTGTGGAGCAGAGAAGCAGCTTGGCAGAGCATCTTGAGACACAGGAGGCAGACCACGACCCATCACCCAAACGCTAGACGAAACAAAAATGTTTTGAGCCCTCGCCGAAAAGTCATGAGGGAAGGTGTGGTTCTCAAATCCCCTGGCAGGGAGTTCCACAGTTGTGGCGCCACAGCTTTGATAACAGTGGTTCTTCACCAGAGATTGGTCAGCACAGGAAAGCTTCAAGGAAAAACCTCAGAAAGCAGCTAGAGTGAGGGCAGTGCTGCCACTGTTAGAAACTTCCTCCTTCCTTATAATCTGACCCGTACTCTGAGGTCATCAGGGGGGGGGTCCTGCCATGCCGCCATTGACAGAGGTGAGGGGGACGGCGGCGAGGAATAGGGCCTTCTCGGCGGTGGCACCCCAACTATGGAATTCCATCCCCCTAGAATTAAGAATGTCTCCCTCCTTACAGACCTTTCGGCAGGGCCTCAAGACGTTTTTATTCAGATTGGCATTCGATGGCTGACATGGTGGGCTGGCTTTTTAATAAATGCAATCATAAGGTGACCCACTGGGTTTGTTTGTTTTAATTGTTTTAAATACCCATTTTTATTGTATTGTATTATGTATTTTAACATGTTTTAACTGTAAGCCGCCTTGATTGCTCTTATCGGGAGAAAGGCGGGGTAAAAATTAAATAAATAAATAAATAAACAAACAAACAGTTGGCGTTTTACATAATAGGATTTCACAAGCATGGGTTATTATAAAACTGATGGGATAAGGACACAAATGAGTAGATCAATGTAGGTTCTTAGGTTCTCATGACCGGTACAAATCTTAAGAGTTAAAAATATTTCCCAGGTTCACTGGTCGTTTATTTGACGTATCATTTTGGATGACATATCGGTCAGCAGAAAGGAAAGAAGGGGAAGATTGAGCCAATGAGCAAAGTGAGAGTGCAGCTGATTAACATCCAAGAAGTAAGTGAGATCGCGGTGATTAGCACCTCATTAAGGCAGTTCTGGTAAGCGCGTGCAGCTATTTAAGAGGGAGATCTGCGGAAGACGGGAGGACGACACCTGCAGTTGTACTTGTTCTGTGCCTCTGAAGATGCTGGGGATATTACCCAGCGAAACGTCGGGACAGTTTTTAACTTGTTATCCTAATAATAAATGACCAGTGGAACCTGGAAAATATTTTTAACTCTAAAATAAATAGATAATGTTCATTCTAAAATCTCAGACAGGGAACCACTACCAGAAATCTCAGACGAATGGAACAAAGATGGGAGTATGACAAACATGATGGGCAATTACGTTAATTATTTGGAAGCCATCTTGAGTGCCAACAGAGACATTTAAATCAATCAATCAGTGAATGAATATAGCAACACTGGAGACCAAGAACACCATTCACACTGGTGAGCAGCAGTTAAGAGACATTCTATCACACAGAACACACACACAGCACAGCTTTTTACCTGACTGTCACTGTGCTCATTTTCCTTGCCTGGAGCAGAAAAGCTTGAGGATCATTGATGAGAGATCCTTGAGTAGCTAGTAATGCACCACACAGAGCAGCACTGTAGCCACATAATGGGGATCGGAAAACCCTTTCTCTGATGAAAGCACCCTCTGGATGGAGCTATTTGCATTGGAAAAGGGTAGAGAGAAATTAACCTTTCCCTTTTCCGTCACTTTTCTCCTGAAACACCTTCCTCTTTCACTGCTTTTACCTCTCTGCCAGTGTTGTAGTTTCGTGTTTGCTTCACAAGGACTAGAATGAAGCTGCCTTAAACTGAGTCCGTATTGTCTACGCTGACTGGCAGTGGATCTCCAAGAGGGGACCTTCCCTACTCCTCCCTGAAGATGACAGGAATTGATCCCAGGATCTTCTGCATGTAAAATATATATTCCACCACTGTGCAACAGTCCCTCCCCAAGTAAAAAATAGGGGAGAGCAATGCTCAGCAAAATATGATGCAGGGAAAGGGTTAAGCACTGTCTTTTTCTCTCATGACTTCTCTTGTCCCCAGTGTGCTTTGCAACAAAAAATGGAACATTAGAGCTTTGTTACATGCCTCTGCTGTGTCATATATAGTTTGCTACTACGTACTAAATGATCTGTTGACATAGATGTGCACATGTGTCAACAGTGCTGGTGCTGGGTGCATGGCAGAAGAGTGTAACACAAGTCAGTCTTGTGGTGTTTTTGCCTCGACTTATGGCACGAGGGAATCAGATTCCCACAGGTCTTTCAGTAAAAAAGGTCAATTTAAGTTTGTTGGAGCAACACACACCTCCTTCCCTTGCTGGCTTGCAAGAAGCCTTGCTTTCAGAAAATACCATGACTGGCTGCACCTTGCTTGGCCATCTGTTCAGATCTGCAAACACTGCCACATCCTGGGTGCTTCCTAGCTCTAAGGTAAACAAGACAGCTGGTGGTCACAAAACCAACTTTTGGTTGGTGCTCCTCACTAACTTCAGACAGTTCAATTAAGAGCCTTGCAGCCCAATCCTACCCACCACACTATAGCATGCACTCCAAAAAGGCACATGCTGCATGCTATAGTGGGGTGGGTGACCTGAAAACCCTTTTTTATGTAAGCCTACAGTCCATCTATAGGTCTCCTTGGACCACCCCAGCCATTTTGCTGGTGTAAGTCCGAGGAGAGTCCGGGGGCATTCCGAGGTGGTGTTTAGGGAATAGGATACTGGTGCAAGTTGTTGCCCCTGGTGATTCAGCCCTTTCCTCCCCCAAACTTCCCCCTGCCCTCCTCCTCCCTGCCCATGAGATGCCCTCTCTGCCAACTTACTGAAACTGTAATCTGCCAACTTACTGAAGCCCAGGGTCCACAGCAGCAGGGCTCCGATGCTGCCACTGTGGTGCAGCCATGGCTCAGACTGGCCCAGGGCCGGCTGGTGCACTCTGTGCACCATCCCTGGCCATTTTGTGACAGTGGGACGCTCCTCCCACTATCGCAAATGGCCCATAGGATTGGGTCGTTATGCTAATGAGGACACAGGTCTCCTCAGCAATTGAGAAGTCCCATTTGAGAGCTCTTCCTAAATGAGAGCCAGGTTTGTCATGCCTCACCCATCTCAGATGGATTGATGAAGCGGTAAGGAGTAATTGTAGTGTAGGACAGACAAGCTCTTTCACCACAAATTAGTGAAGTACTTGATGGCTTGTCAAGGGACTCACTCCATGCCTGTAACCAGTTTTTCCAGGCTACAATGAACACTGACCGAAGTCACAGTCTTGTTGCCACAGCTAGAATTCTTGGTTCTTTCTGGTTTCTTTTCCTTCCCTTCCAGCTTTCCCCCTCCCCTCCTTCTCCCCATCCCACACAGACCCTGATTCCTTAATCTCCCTCATTTCCCTATACCCTAACATGTCCCAGTAAAATGTCATTTCTTCTTCTCCCCTCACCCCCTTTCTCTGCTCTGTGTGCTTATGCATCATTCCTCTTTCCTACAATTTTCCCAATGTCTTGTACAGCCTATTAACCGCTACCATTTAGGACTCAGTTGTGTGTGAGCGTGTGTGTGTGTATGTATATTGCACTGCATATTTTCTGATTCCCCTACCTCTTATTATATATGTATCCCCCAGGAGGTGTGGTCCCGAGGTTGAACTGCCTGAAGACTGTTGGAAGCTAAGCAGGAACAGTCAGTTTTCATGCTGGAAGGGAGACCAGGAAGTCACTGATAAGCTGTCATGACTCTCGGTGGCAGAGAGGAGTCACTGTTGCGTGGTGTGGTGAGAGAACAGACAGGAATGCTAAGAATGTCAGTGACAGAGCGATGACAACTGGAAAAATGTTTCCCTGTTCAGCATGATCTGTGGCGTCCTGCGGAGAGCTCGAGGCTTGTGTTCAGCAGCTAGTGAAGTTATGACTACACCATGGAGGAAACCAGCTGGAACTGTAGGGTTCTATACAGAACAATATTGTAAAGATCCTTATCGGATCTTAGCCTGCCTATGTAAACCGCCTTGAATAACATCTGAAGAGCAATCTGAGGATAAGAAAAGGTAAAGGTGACCCCTGACAATTAAGTCCAGTCGTGTCCGACTCTAGGGTGTGGTGCTCATCCCCATTTCAAAGCCGAAGAGCCAGCGTTGTCCGAAGACGCCTCCGTGGTCATGTGGCCGGCATGACTCTCCATGCCGCAGCGCGTAGCATGCAGCTGGAACATGGAGCGCTGTTTACCTTCCCGCAAGCGGTACCTATTTATCTACTCACATTAACATGCTTTGGGACTGCTAGGTTGGCAGGAGCTGGCCAAGCAACGAGAGCTCACCTCGTCACGGATTCGAACTGCCGACCTTTCAATCGACAGCTCATGGTTCAGCGGTTTAACCCACTGCGCCACCCGCCACTGCGCCAATAAGAATATAAATACAGAAATAAATAAATAAATAAATAAATAAATAAATAAATAAATAAAAATGGTATTGTGTTGCACCCATATCTTTGCCTCTCTCCTTATTCAGTGCCAGTCCACTGAAGAGGGTCATGAATCACTGCACCTACCTAGGTCCCTGCATGTTCATTCAAATCCCTGTGTGTGTGTGTGTGTGCGTGCGTGCGTGCGTGTGTTACACATGTTTCAGAGCATGCCCAGTAATCTTTGTTCAAGGTCTCATCTTCCTGATAGACGCAAATAGCCTGGGGAAGACTGTTGGATGTTTAGAAAATCTGGGATTCATTTTCTTGCATCTGCACAGCTGTAAACTGAGCTTGCTTGTACCAATATAGTCATTGGAAGCTATTTCCCTTCCTTTGTATCTTGTGTCTTGGCTTGCTTGAGTCACCTGAAGCTATGTGCTCTTTTTGGCATCTTCTTGAGATTTACTTGCTCTGCTTGTGGTCAGGATTGCACTAGTTGATCTGTCAGAGACTAATGGGGAATAGTTATGCAGTTTGGCAAGTGGTTCTACTAACCTTTGGTCCTTTCCATTGATATGATTCCAGGACAACTTCAGAAATTAGTAGCTACAACACAGAATAAAAGAGCATCCACCATAGCTTCTAACACTAACATCCAACACAACAATTGAAGAAAACTGACGCTCACCCACTTGGTGTTTGATTGTAGCCTAAAAGTACTCATGCTGTCATAGAAAAGAAAGGATTCATACATTTGCAAAAAGATATAAAATAGTTAATTATCTCAGCAGAAAGAACAAGCAAGATGTTTACTCCTTGTGCAGGGGAGTAGGAGAAATGTTAAATGTGTTCTAACATTTCAACAATATGGTGAAGCACCCTGGCGATGGATCAGTGATAAGATATTCTCCCTCTGCCTGCCTCAAACCCATGTGTGCATCTCAGAAACACACAACTCCCCCAGATGCCCAATCTGCTAGCGCATCTGGCTTCAAAATAAAATTGTGACTGTAATCTGCCTGGTGAGACATAGGCTAATAGGTTTTTCTCTACAGGAACAAGAAGAGCTTTGTGCAAAAAAGAAAACAGAGAATATAGCACCAAATCTGCTAACAATTATACGAAGGGTTTTGAGGTAACTTCTATCAGCTACCTTGTGAAACATGTTTTAATCCTACAGGTTTCTCTAAAGTAAATACATTTTTAACTTAAATATTTGGTGCTTATAATATAAATAAGCATTGTCATAACTATCCTGTTGCACTAGACTTGAGAAACAACTTTGTACTTGTTTAGTTTTCAGCGTGAAGCTTTGGTTCTTCTGCAGAAACATTTTGTGAACCCTGGATGTTTGCATAGATTATGGATAGAGGTGTTTGAAAACAGTGTTATTTATTTTACTCAGAAGTAAGCCCATTGTGTTCAGTAAGACTTAGGCTGTAAAACTCTCGTATTCAACAAAAACAAACACCTCTAATTATGGAATATTTCTTGGAATTCGACTTCTTCACAGAATGCTTGAGAACGCATGTCCACCTGTAGAGCAAGCCAGGCCAGGAAAAGCAGCGTGTGTGGGTGGGGGGTAGGTGGGGGGTAGGTGGGCCGGGGTACATCTGTAGCACATAGCTGGAGTGATGTCAGGGGTCAGCCTGAGTGGGCACTGATGAAGAGTCCAGGCCTATCCCAGGGCCCACCTGGCTGGGCCAATCCCTGAACCCTCAGTTCTGATTGATGGCAGTGTGTCCAATGTGCCTTTAGGAAGTGGCTGGGAAGCACTGGGGGAGGGGCTGCAGTGCAATGCTTTGCTTTAGGACCCCAGGAACCTAGTATTGGCATTACACAATATTAGTTCCCATTCCCAGCATTTCCAAACATTCACCATCTTATTCCAACCAGCCACAACAAGGCCTGTTATCCTGCTTTTCAAGGTAACACCACAGAATATAGAGTACTGTACTAGAGGTGTACATTTTTTTTGTATTTCACAGCATGTTTGCTACCAATAATAGGACTTAAGAACAAAACAACTTACAAAGAGATGCCTGGAACCTAATCTGTTCTTAACTAGAGTACTTTTTGTAATACTATAAAGCAGCTATTTTCAACCTTTTTCATCTCACAGCACATTGACAAGGTACTAAAATTGTCAAGGCACACCATCAGTTTTTTGACAATTGACAAGGCACACTGCACTGCCAGCGGGGGGGGGCTCACATCCCCCAATGGCCCTGCTAATAAATTACCCTCCCTCAAACTCCCGCGGCACACCTGTGGACCATTTATGGAACACAAATGTGCCGCGTCATACTGGTTGAAAATCTCTGCCATAAAGGGACACAGAGCAGTTTTGTGTGGGTGCGGCATTGCCCCACAATGGAGCAGCAAGAATTCCTGAGGGATAAGATCAGAGGAAGGGAAAAAAGGAAGATCAGAGCAATGGGATCCTGCCCCACTGTCTGAAGCTTTCTCTTTCTTTCCACTAAGCCTAGCTGCTTCTTGTAAATGCTGCCTCCTTTGTAGGTGGTGTAAGCATACTAAAAAAAAGTGTTGTCACCAGGGAAGCTGCATGGGGAATTATTTAATACATGTTTCCCAGGAGGATACAGGATGGCCAATTCTACCCTTCTGTGGGGAAAGTTGTGCTGGCACAATTAAACAGCTGTCTGATCATGTTAGCAATGTGTATTGTATGCACTGAGAAAGTAAGGAACAAGAAGATAACAAAACCGGAAGTGGGTCTCGATTGCTTCAGGGAGCCAATCTGAAGCACAGGGAGGACTGCAGAGGGGGCCACCCCCACACCCTCTAAAAGGGCTGCAGGATTTCACACTCAGGATAAGAAAATTGGAAACCATATTCTTGGGAACACTGTTCTTGCTACCCCAATTATTGAATTAAACTAATTTTGGTAGCTGTAAACACCTCAGTCAAACATCTCTGTATCTGATCTCTATGGTTATGTGGTGCTTGGAATTTTTCAGCTGGGCTGAAGCTGTTCTGCTGACGTTGCAGGAGATAGAAGTAGTATTTTAAAAAGCCAAAATGGAACTGGTGAGGTAGAAGAAGCTTCCCTTTAGCGTAGTGCTTTAAAAGCACTGTCACTCTGATGTCCAGGGAAAGAGAGGGTCCCAGTGAGTAAGTCTGACATGGTAGTCAGATCAGACCTAACAGGTACCCTGCTAGTGGGGATAAAGAAAGCTGACAGAAAGAAACAGAGTGACGCGTGACAGATTTCTGACAAGAACGCTTGGTAAACTGGAGCAGACTCAAGTTTGTGAAATGTGTCAGCTGCAAACGTTGTAAGCAACGATTTCATGTCTTCTTCCAAATAATTGATTAAAAAATCCCATAAACTGTCACCCTCCCTACATGTCAGCTCTCTCAAACAGCCCCCTAAATGTTGTTTCTGAATTATTACTAACAGTATTATTATTAAAGGCTACTTGCTAGAAAGTTCTCTGTGCAGTTCCATAGACAGTTTTTCCCTCCTCTTTTTGGGATGTGTTGGAATAACCCTGGCAATTTATTGACAAGGAGATACCAAAATAATATGCCACTTTTTGAGGGGGGAAAAATAATCTAAACAGGATTTAGGCCTGATGCAATCTTGAAGATGCCCTCCTCAAACAATTATAACAGCCCATACCAACCCAACTCCTCCGCAAGTCTGGCATAAGAGTGGCCTAAGTTCAGCATAAGTTCGACATAAGTTATGTCTGAGTTATGTCAGAGTTATGCCTGAGTTAGGCAGGCTGCAGTTTCTGTGGCCCAGCACCACCCCAGGATCCAGGCAACACTTACCTCCCAGGCAGGCAGGCTCTCCAGGCTCGGTGTCTGGCTCGTGCATGTGCAGGCCTGTGTCTGCATTTGTCAGCGTCCATCCATGGTAGCTGCCGCAGTGTCTGTCGCAGCCCGGTCGCAAAGGGGCTGACCGCAGGCATGGGGGTTGCGCCAGTCATGTGGTGGGCGCAGGGCAGGTGACCGGTGAGCAAGGTGCCTGTGCCAGCCGCCAAAGGGCACCCTGTGCAGTAGCCGCCTGCTGCAGGGGAGAGTGGCCGTCCCCTCCCTCCTGCAGAAGGCGATGCCACCCCCAAGCCACGTTGAGGCCGCACATGGGAGTCATGGGGGGTGAGCGGGGGAGGGAAGGGAAGGAGGGGGTGGGAACATCACACACAAAGGGGGTCTCATGAGGTCTGGAACCGCCTCTGACATGACTCGCCCGTGCGCTGCCTGAAGCCCTGGGCCTCCAGGGCTGTGGCTATGCCCACAAAGAAGGCAGCCCGGTGTGCTTTCTGCTCTGTGCCCCGGCCATGACCGAGAGATGCCATGGGCTTGTCTGCTGTGAGCGTGAAGGGCTCACACAGCTCATCACGACCCCAGTTGGGGCGACTACGGCGCCTCGCGGCAGGCGCTCTGGCGGGGTGGGGGGTTGCCAGCTGCCAGCATCAGGGAGTTGGAGGGGAGGCAGACACACAGACAGGCAGACAGGGGGTGCTGGGGAGGGGCACGGGTGGGTCAGAAACAGACAGACAGACAACAAGGCTGGTGGGAGAGAGATACAGGGAGAGGGGTCTGCAGAGACCAATAGGGACACAGGGGGCGCTCCGCAGATGAAGGCGATGCAGAAACAGGCGCCTCTTATGCAGACGGACGTTGGGCGGAAGCCACACAGAAACGGGCCGATCATGGGCGGAAGTGGCTTCGTGATGGGCGGACCATGGGCAGACGTGGCTTCGTGATGGGTGGATGTCCTGGCGGGTGAGATCCCCGGTTGCCGAGCAGCCACTACACAGACGCAGCGGCCACAAGCGGCCCCGCTATGGGCTCCGTGGCACCTGTCACTGTTTGCCTGCCTGAGAGGCCCCCCCAACTCCCTCTCCCCTCTGTGCCATGGGGGTCTGGCAGCCCCCCTGCTGTGTTCTCCCTGGGAAGGAAGTGGCAGTCCCTGGATGGGATTCTTGCAGGGGCTTCAGTGCTGGGGGTTGTCTTTGTGTGGGGGGGCAATGCTTGTGTAACACTGGGCACATATTTGTCAAGGGGGCTCTGCCCAAGGGGCATCTTTATAGTTCTGGAACGTTAGCAGAGATGGCCAGGCGACGCTGCCAGGGGTAGTCACAGCAGCCACTTTGAAAGCAGCAGCAGCAGCACATGTGCCCCATGGACCTGGAGATGCAGGCTCTTCACCTGTGGAACCACAGCCTGCTCCATAGAAAGGGGAGGGACAGCAAGTACGACAGCCAGGGAGGTGGAGCAGCAGCAGCACCGGCAGCTGAGGAGGGTTGCAGGGCTGGCTCCCTGACCTCTGGCAGCATCGAGGCAGACGACAGTGGGGCACCCTGCCTGGAGCCCCAGGGGTGCTCCCAGGAAGGTAGGTGGTAGTGGACGTTCCTGGGGAGACAAAAAACAAGGGGGTGTTCCATGGCAGCTCGTGTGTGGTAGCAATCGCCATTGAAGAAATGCCAGTGTGTCGGTTGCAAAAGCCTGCAGGGAGAGAAATAAAACACAGCTGATAAGTGTGACACACATAGCATGGTCTGAGCTGCTTACCTGGGTGTAAGGTGAGCATGATCCTGTAAGGGGAAAGGGTCAAAGAGAGAGAAGACAACACATATATTGGGTCACAACCATGGCAATCCTAGCAATACTGACCTGTCAGTTGACCCTGTGGAGAAAAGGGGGGGGGGAGAACAGCTGGTGTCTACAGAAGGTTAACAGCACCGCACTCGTGGTGTTGTATGCTCACATGACAACAGGCGGCAATCAGACACAACAGTGGTAAAGCGGCATGTATCCTATATATCATAGCAGGTATTGCAGGCAGGCATCAGACTACTCATTGGTAAAGAGACATTTCAGGGAAGGCATTGCATGCAGACATGAGAGGGTACATTAGTAAAGAGGCATTTCAGAGAAGGCATTGCAGGCAGGCATCAGACTACTCATTGGTACAGAGGCATTTCAGAGAAGGCATTGCAGGCAGACATGAGAGGGCACATTGGTAAAGAGGCATTTCAGAGAAGGCATTGCAGGCAGGCATCAGACTATTCATTGGTAAAGAGGCATTTCAGAGAAGGCATTGCAGGAAGACATGAGAGGGCACATTGGTAAAGAGGCATTTCAGAGAAGGCATTGCAGGCAGGCATCAGACTACTCATTGGTACAGAGGCATTTCAGAGAAGGAATTGCAGGCAGACATGAGAGGGCACATTGGTAAAGAGGCATTTCAGAGAAGGCATTGCAGGCTGACATGAGAGGGCACATTGGTACAGAGGCATTTCAGAGAAGGCATTGCAGGCAGACATGAGAGGGCACATTGGTAAAGAGGCATGTATCATATATTTCTATATGCAAAGAGGCAGAAATCAGACCACTTGTCAGCACATACCCTGCTCTTACCTGCTGGTGTTGTTGCCTGTGGGGGGGAGAGGGGCTGGGAGAAAGACATGGATTAGCAAATGCTTGCATGGAGACAGCTGCCCAGGCACAGCTGTAAACAGTTTGGCCACAGCCAAAACAGCCCTCTCTGCCTTTGAGGGGGCCAGAGAGGAGAGAGGTGAAGAGAAGAGAGAAGTGGGGTGTTTGTGAATTTTGCCCTCCACCAACAAAGTCCCACTTTGTGGCTGTGGGGGACAGAGCCCCACACCACGTGCTCAGAGAGAGAGAGAGAGAGAGACTGTAGGTCTGGGGCTGGGCTTTTGTGGGAAAGAGGCTGGGTGGGGCTGGGTGCTGATAGGCTCCCTATCTTTGGCATAACTCTGTCCGTTTCCAGACCTAGCAAGCACAACTCCAACATAACTCTGACCTAAGTCAGGAGTAGGGTGTTAGAAATTTTCAGGAGAGGGCTGGAGTGGGTAAGGTAAAATGGCTTCTATGGGTCTCCTCGAATTTGGGTCCACCTTTTTGGTCGACCTAAAATTTGTGTCAGCATTTGTGTTGGAGGGGGCGTGTCTGTGCTTGCCAGGGTCTGGAATCCAACGTTAATTGGTTGCCGCCCCCGTTACGCCCACCGTCCGCCCCTGTAACGCCCACTTTTATGTTGACTTTATGTCCTTTGTCCTAACTTCGACGTAACTTTGACTTTATGTCCTTCGACATAACTTCGACCTAACTTCGCTGTAAATGGTCGCATTCCAGACATAACATCGCCCTAAACGACTTAGGCTGACTTTAGGTCTGACTTGTGCTGCTTAGCCCTTGGGCTGGAACGGGCTGTCAATGACACAAAAACTTCTTGTTTCTCAAACTAATAAATGACATAGTTTGAAATTTCCTTTCAGAGTTGTTGAATATTTTATAAAACTCTACACTGACTTCATTAGTCAGCACCTGTCTGGGAGTCTCTCTCTCTCTCTCTCTCTCTCTCTCTCTCTCTCTCTCTCTCTCTCTCTCTCTCAGTAAAATACAGTCCTTACTTTCCTTAGGTTCTTTGGTATTTTCCACTGCTCACTTTCTCAACAACCTATTCTTTATACAAATTCCTAATTTGTCTGCTTCCCCCCCCCCCTCAGAACTGTCACCTCCACTTACCATTCCTGGAGTTCAGCCCAGTGCATCTTCTCTATATTCTTCCTTCCATTTCAGCACTCTCTGGTCCTCAGGTTGTTGCCTCCTGGGGCTTTTTCGAGAGCTGAGTTTCAGTCTGAGCTTCTCTGGGCCCTAAGCCTCTTGGGTGTGTTTCCCGCCAGCATATGGATGGCTAGTGCACCTTCTCTCTTGGATTTGGAGGCATTATGAAAAAGAATAACTTGGATCCCCTGCATTTACTGTAGGAATGGAAGGACACATTTTAGGGCAGTGGATGACCAGGACTAAAAATCTAGTACTGTAATGCTATTTCAAATATATTACTGAAATAGTGCTTTTCACATTTAATTTTGGTAAAGAGTTTTACAGCACAATTCTGTACTACTCAGTACAATGTCTACTCAGGAGCAAGTCCCATTGAATTCAGTGGGGCTTGCTCCCAGGAAAGTTCATATAAGTTTGCAGCCTTGGCATATGTTTAGTAAATATGTGCATTCTGGCTTATGATTCATACCTTTATTTTATCTTACCTTTATTATTTTATTTTCACGTGTAGTAAGAAAGGAAGCCCCTGACACTGTGGCTGATTAAAAACAGTAGCACACAATTTGCTGCTTCATGGTGGTAAGACTTACTGACCAAAGCTTCATATCCTTCACAGAGGCCTAGGAGTCAGCTAGGGAACAGGTAGAAAAGATAGTGCTGACAGAGATGAAAGAGATGAAAGAGACCATTTCAGGCACACTAAGGCTCTACTGGATAGATGAGGACAGTCTACTATGAGATCTACCATGCTTTCACCGCTTTGAATGGTTCTGAATGCGAGGGGGCGGGGCCACTTTGTGCTCCAGTGTAACGGAGGGTCGGAGCCTCGGCAGAACTTAGAGCTCCGCCCCCCTGCAGCGACGCTAGTGATGACTAACCACAGTGAAATCAACTCTAAATGAGAAATAATAAACAGAGCTAGGCTGATTAAGCAGGGCATTTTAATCATGACAGTCCCTGGAATTCATTTATAACATAGGCACAATGAGCCTTAATGAAGACTTTAAAGGATTCTAGGATAATATAGTGATTTTGAATGTCATCAGCCATCAATTAGATACTCTATAAAGCAAGCTTTTAAGTAAAGACAACCGTTCTGTATAACTCAAATGTGGTATACTTAAATGCTAGCCCTCTCTAGAGAGGTTGTTTAAAAATAAGTTTGATTTGGGAAAATACTACAAAATGGATTCCTTGCTTGAGTGAATTACTTATACATAAAGAGAAGCATAAGGGAGAAGAGGAAGAAGCTATAGAAAGTGGTGAGTTTAAGCAGATATCTTTGTGGACTAGACAGGTTGTTGGTCTTCTTATGTCAGTAAAGGCAGAGAAAGAAGAGACAGCCCAATCCTGTCTAACAATAGACCGGCGGAGCAATTGCTCCGGTGGTCTAGGGTGTCGCGACGTGCCGTTGGGGACCATTCTTTTGTGTTGTGAATGACTTTGTTTGCTCCAAGTCAGGAAGCTCCCTGTTTACCCAGGCACCCCCGAATAAAGCACGCCACATCGAGGCCTGGGTTTAAGGGCCACTTTATTAACTATTTAATATAAACAATAAACTTCTGCAGCAGAGACCTAACTAGGTACTCCCCCAGCATGTGGGCTTCTAGGATGGGGCAAATGGCCCTAGCCGTCTGCCTCCCCCGAAATCTAAATGGGCATGACATCCTGGCTCAAGCCCTGCTCGGTCCACGACCGTGCTGGCCTATCACTGCCAACCCCGAAGCGTCGAGGCAGCTGGGCAGCACAGACCTCCCCAGGAAATCCTTAAGGTGGTCTTTGCTACTCCAGCCCGAGGGTTTGCCAGCCAGCCAGCCTCACCGATCCGGGTCGGCATCGTCTCAGTTGTTCTGTGAATCCTCTGACCTTGCTCACCTCAGGATGTATTCCAAGGTCCCTCCATGACTACCTTACTCACACGCCACCTGACTTAAGTGACCGGGTTAATTGCAATTTATATGCCTCTCTCCCGATACAGTTTGGGCTAGGCGAACCCCCCCCCCCCCAGCCAGTAGCCAATCATGCTGAGAGAAAAAATACATACCTGGCTTCCCGTGAAAGACAGCCAACTAATCTCAAACTGCAAATGGGGAGGGCAGGCGAGGGCTTCTGCTCCCTGGGTGCGACTGCGGGGAAAACCGTTGCATGCCAGCTTTTCCCTTTCAGTCCCACCCTGGCAACTCGGCAGCCAATCAGCTGTTGAGAAACCCGCACCTCGGCCCGGTGAGCGTGGGTGGGGCCAGGTAAGCCGCGCTGGCTAGCTAAAGGCCGTGCCAGCGCCATTACAGGTTCAAGGTTGCTATACAGGCAAGGTGAGGCTAGTCATAGAATTTGCCAAAAGTAAAGAAAGGCAAAGCATCTTCCAAGCTACCAGCTAGAGTGGCGTAGGATGGGAGAGGGGATTGCTCTGACAAAGTTTGGCATTCCTTGTGGCCACTTGCCAACAGCCCAATTTGAGTGCCACAAGACTGGCCTGAGTCATTCTCTCCCGGCATGTACCCAGCACCACATACACACACAAACAAGCTTGCCACATATCCATAGAAAGAGAACATGTCAGGCAACAGGCTGTTGCTCAGTGGTAAAGCACACACGGTTTGCACACAGAATGTCAGGTTCAAACAAGCATCTCTAGGGAGGCCTGGGCCAGACCCCTACCTGAAATCTGAAGAATTGCTGCCTGTCAGTGTAGACTATACTGACCTACATGGATCAATAATTTGATTTTGTATAAGGCACCTTCAATTCTCAGGTCCAAAGCTCACTATGAGGCCTCCAGATTATGTGACAGGAAAGAATTATGGTTTTAGCCGAGACCTTCAAAATTGTCAAGGAATAAAGAAGGTTTCCTGAAGATCTTCTCTTGCGAAAATAGCATATCTTTGTAATAGACTGGCCAATAAGCACTAAGGTAAATCTTAGAGCTGTGTGGGTTTTTTTTATTTATTAATTGCTTGAACCATGTTCACGCAACTTGTTAATTCACCCAAAGCATGGACCTCAAACCATTAATCTTTTTCTTGTTCCTGGCACCAAGGTTTACAATTATTGATCTTTTTTCCAATTAGGTATTTTCAGTCACTCCCTTCCCCTTTTCCCACCCTCCCTCCTCATAAATTGCCACACAGTCCGCAGAGCTACTAAATGAGTTCTATATCAACGGATTTGCCCTGAAGTTGTGTGGAAACAGTTTTCCATTTGCTTCATTCCTTTACATTAAAAAAAAAGCAGCATAAAATATTTAAGGCAGCACAACACACAACAAGTAACTGAGAATGTTTTTTCTTCATGGGAGCTGTTGATTTGACAGGCTGGATACTGTGCCAGGGGCTGTCAGGTATTCTTTGGAGAAGAAGAGGTGTACTTTCTAAATCAAAAGTGTCTCTTAAAGGATTTGCTGGAGCTACCAGGGTGTCTATTCTGTCATTCTTTCAAGAATGGCTTCTAGACTTACCAAATAAATGGGAAATGACCAGACAATCACAGACTGCACTTTGACTTTGTAAAAAATCACCTTCATGTTTCATCTTTCATGTTCAATCTTTCAAGCTACTGTGTACAGAAATGAAGTTCCACCCACCTCTAATGATTGAAGTCTGTATACCAGTGTTTGCAACAGTAGGGATGACAGCCTTTATGTCTTCCTTGTATTCCGGTGAGACATTTTCAGCCTCACCTACAATTGCTATTCAGACAGTCATTTTAAAAATCATTGCAAAGGGTCGTTTCTGAGCAGCTGCCTTTTGTGTGAACTGTGATGTGTGCAGTGACGATCTATCGTGCAGAATTTACAAGTGCTTTGAAATCCCTGGTTAAGCCAAGCAAAATATCCTGAGGCTGGGTGGATACCGAACATCACACAGTCGCATTGTCACAGGGGCTAAATGCCAATAGTTTCAAAGGCAGGTAAAACCAAATAAGTAAAACAAAATCACAGTCTATATTGAGCCTCTTTCTGAAGTTGCTTTATGTTGCATTGTTTGAGAGTCAGGGTTAGGTTGTTAGAGGGCCTGTGTTGCTAACCTTTCTTGTGTGTTTATTATACTGTAGTTATCTTTCTCTTCCTTTGGACAGCTTGCATGGGAAGCTCCCAGTGATCTCCCATCAAGAACTGATCAAGCCAAACCTTGCAAAACTTCAACAACACTACAGTATTAGGTGATTCTAGACTATTTCCAGCTGTTCTTAACTGGATTAAAAATAAATAATGGCCCAATCCTGCATAAAAAACCAGGCGGCAGGTGTAATAAATGCTCATTAAAGCCTGTTTCCGACACCTGGAGAGTAAGGGCCACTGGCAGCCCTTACTCCGCCTCTCCCCGGACCGGTAAGTCCTGCACTGGTCAGTGCAGGGGCGGGGGCCGGGCGGCAAGGGATATCTGCTGATATACCGCACCCGTTCCCGGCCTGGGCTGCCCTTACCCTGCCGCCCCGGATGTACATCAGCTGCAGATCTGATGTATGTTTGAGGAAGCCCTACACCTGGGGAAGGGGACACAGGGGCCGGTCGCGTATCCTTACGCAAGATCGAGCTGCCCATCACATAGTTTATTTTCATAGGATATTTTATATTTTAAAACACAACACTACAAGCCTGAAGCTTTTAGGATAGGTCCATTCACAAATTAATAGAACTAAAATATTGCTAGTGATATCACCTACTTTTTGTAACGAGACAGGAAATATGGGTTCAGCAGCCATGTATACTTTGTAAACAGAGAAATAAAAATACTTTAAAATTGCAACAGTAGTCTGAAGAAATTCTTTAAAAGCACATACCATTATGACATATACATGGAAAAGATTCCAAGCACAGGCAAAAAAAGTCCTTTAGATCTCATGCCAACGTTTCACTCTTCACGTGGAGCTTTCTCAAGGCAAACACGTTGGCAAAAAAAGTCCTTTAGATCTCATGCCAACGTTTCACTCTTCACGTGGAGCTTTCTCAAGGCAAACACGTTGGCATGAGATCTAAAGAACTTTTTTGCCTGTGGTTGGAATCTTTTCTATGTATATGTCGTAATGGTATGTGCTTTTAAATAATTTCTTCAGACTACTGTTACAATTTTAAAGTATTTTTATTTCTCCGTTTACAAAGTATACATGGCTGCTGAACCCATATTTCCTGTCTCGTTACAAATTGTACCAAGCCATGAAAGTCTACATGCAACATATCAACTACTGTTTGGACCTCTAGCTGTCACTCATCACTCCATTGGTTTCTCTCTCCATTGGGAATGGTTTTTCTCTCCGTTTTAGTTATAACCCAAGCTGAAATTGCACATGAATGTGAAATTTGTCAAAAAACAACAACAACAACAACCAGAATTCTGACCTTTTCCTATTGTTCCTCCCCCCCCCCCCAGTCAATTCAAAATGCCTTTTATTAGATCCTCTTCCCTTAGCCTCAGTATGACTGGGTCTCCTTTAGACTCTGCACTGCCTCCCAGGTTCTTTAGGTGTGCCTTACACTGATCCAGTGACGTAGCTGGCGTTTTACCAAGGGGGCTGTGGGCAGGACGATGCATATTCACCCCTCCCCACTGCCCCCAGAACGGAATGGAACCTTTTGGCTCTGGTCCCGCTCCTTTCTAGTGGCAAGGCAGGCGGGATGAAGACGTGTCGTCCCGCCCATTGCCCATGGCCCCCTTGGAAAAACGCCTCCTTGCCATTTGAGGAATGGACTCATCTTCCCACGTTCCACACACACACACACACTACTGATCGTATGTGACTATTCCTGAAGAGCACTCATATTTTGAGTAGGTACTAATTTGTCTACTGGCCTAGGTAGTTGCTGATATTAATAGGTGATAATGACTTGGTTTGGATGATGCTTGAATCATTCACTCTCCATGATTAAAAGAACAATACTGGAAGGGCGAGGAGAAAGCAGGATGTACTCGCAGCATTAGTGTGCATGCTTTTAATCACATAGAGATGGTTCGGGCAGAAAAGTATAAAAGAGACAGTATTTGTCTCTGCCATGAAAAGTCTCATTTCCTGATTTCTTTCCATATAACACTGCTGTTTGAGATACAAGAGATACAAGAGAAGGTTATGCTGCTTCTTTTCCTGATCAGCTGACCCAAAACTAAATCACTGATTCTATAACTGTCTATTGCTGTAAACAGTGGAATGGGGCTACATACTAAATATGCATGCCAAAGACACAAATCCCTTTGCTTTGAAGAAAAAGGGGGGGGGAACGCTATTTGATGTCTGTTGCTCATGTTCATATAGTTGTTATAGGTATAAAAAATAAAATAATCACAGCAAATATTCTTAAATACATTGGTGTTAGTGAATATTTGTTTACTAGATAAACCCAAGGGCGGTCCTTCTTGTGAACCTACTGAAATCCAAGGTGGCTTTCTTGCTCTTCTGCCTGCATGTACTATTAGCTCCTCTCCAGAGGCGGAAGGAGGATGGAGCGCGCGGAGCAGACACGCTGGGCAGGGGTGGGGGTGCAGTTAGCGTTGGGGGGGTACTTACCCACGCAATGGTTCGGCCCTCCCACCCTCCCTGGAGCTTGTTTGGCTCCAAAAAGCTAAAGAAACCTGCGGGGGGCGTGTTTGTTGTTGCGCTGGGCGCGACGACGTCATGTTACTTAGGCCCCGCCCCCTTGGACCAGGCGCCGAGAGGGCTAGTGGCATTACTGCTCCTCTCCAACCTCAATGGGCTCCAATTGCGCTACAGGAACTAGCATTCCAGCAATGCAAAATCCTTTAAGGGAGGGCAAAAGCTGGACTGCTGTTGCATACTTCTGGGCTACTGCTGTAAACGGGCAGTGGCACAATGTATGTAGCAGCAGCTAGTAAATCAGACGTGTTCCATTGGTGGAGAGGGGAGGAAACAGGAGTTGTGTTGGGGGAGGGAGGGGGTGGATCCAACAGCAGCCACACATGCTGGTCCTAATCCCCTCTTTTTGAATCCTCTCCACCCCTTTTCTCTCCCCGAACATACACCACCAAAATGGCTGGCATATGTCCGAGGATACCCATTGGCAATTGGGCAGCCTACCAGAGGGTAAGTAAAAAACATTTTTACTTACAGTATTTTTCGCACTATAATACGCACTTTTCCCCAAAAAAAACATGGGGGGAAAGCGTGCGTCCTATGGTGCATAGTCTAGGGTAGGGCGTGCTTTGGGGAGGCCTGTGGGGGCTTCGGGGAGGCCTGCACGAGCCCCCACAGGCCTCCCCGATGTTTAGTTCAGCCGAAAATAGCGATTTTCGGCCATTTCCGGGAATGGCCGAAAATCGCTATTTTCGGCCGACCTGAACATCGGGGAGGCCTGCAGAGGCTCGCACAGGCCTCCACGAGCCTCTGCAGCCCCCCCCCCCGATGTTCAAGTCGGCCGAAAATAGCAATTTTTGGCCATTTCCGGGAATGGCCGAAAATCGCTATTTTCGGCCGACCTGAACATCGGGGAGGCCTGCAGAGGCTCGCGCAGGCCTCCACGAGCCTCTGCAGCCCCCCCCCCGATGTTCAAGTCGGCCGAAAATAGCAATTTTTGGCCATTTCCGGAAATGGCTGAAAATCGCTATTTTCGGCCAACCTGAACATCGGGGAGGCCTGCAGAGGCTCGCGCAGGCCTACACGAAGCCCCCACAGGCCTCCCTGAAGCGCCCCCAAGCCCAGGTAAGTAAAATTCTTTTTTTCTGTATTTTATGGTCCATAGGATGCATGCTTCCTATGGACCGATGCGTCCTATGGAGCATAAAATACGGTATCTCCTGAAGCCTGTCCAATCACACACACACACACAATATATATATATTCCAATCACACACACACACACAACCTATATATATATATAGGTTGAGAGTTGGATAGGTGGTGTTATCCCTGTTCCACTGGATCTGACACTGACAGGGTTCAGAGTTCCTGAAAGCATGATTTGCTTGCATTGCAATTAGGAGCAGCACTCTAATTTACTCTAGTATTGATCACTTTGAATGTCCTTCTTGTAACATGTGCAAGGCAAGCTATTCCTTACACAGATGGGAGGAAGAACAATGATTTAAACCTAACAGTGGGCAATTAAGAGCTTAAAATAAATTAACTCTTCATCTAGCCAAGCTTCCTGTTTGTCGGTGCAATCATGCCTTTTGAAAATGTCAGGGCATGTTCAATGGCCTTCCAAAATGGTATTTCTGTGAGTTGGTAGGAGATCCTTTGAAACTGAAGGTCAAAAGCAGCATTCATGATATCCATGACAGTTGACGTTATATGTTATTTTAAAGGTCAGTATGTAGGGTGGGTCCTAAGAAAATTCATCAGTGAGGAGAGAAAAAAAACCAATAAGTACCTTTTCTCTTCACTAAGCGCCAAGGTAAGGTATCATTAGGAAACTGATGGCCCAATCCTATATTCTAGTAGTGCTGACAAAATGCATGTTCCACTGGTGTGCGATGTCACAAAGACACCATAAAGCGCTTTGCGACAGCACAAGGCCTTTCCGCGCCAGTGGGAAGGCCAGAGGGGGCGGGATCAGCAGTGCCGGCACCCACCATATTCTATCCCCCTTCCTGGGCCTGATCTGCTGACATGGATGAACATGGATTTGTGTCAGCACTTTCACTGGCGCAGGTCTGAATTGACCCATTGCTGCTGCTGGGCCTTACTCCAGGGCAAGTGGACAAATGTCCCCTTATCCCGAGGAGGCCTCCAGCATGCTAAATTCCCCCACAGGAGGCATCGTCACACGAGGATTTGGTTAGGATTGGGCTGTTAATCATTACTGCATTACCATTTTTACAAGTGTAGTGAGATTGGCAGTAGCAATTCTAAGCGATGCAGAAGTTCACATTCACTGGGAAATCCCATAAGGGCTTGAGTTGAGCCAGGGCTCAGCATGGCTTAGCACTTCTACTGCAGTTTCAGTGGCAGAGCTTGTCTTGATACATAGTTTCTACTGGAAAGAGACTGCAAGAGGTTTTAAGTTAACCAAAGTGTAAAATGCCAATTCAGAAGGTGGTACACTGTCCAAATAGTTTACATTCTGCTTTTAAGCCTGCCCTAAGCCTGAACTTGTCATTCAGATGAGGGAGGTGCCCTTAAACATATGGGTCACACCTTTCAGCTGAAACCTATTATCCTTACAAAGTTCAGTCCTAGAAATAAGAATGGAACAAGTGAATGTCTTTGAACATGTCAATCCTCCCTTTCGATTGCCCTCCATCACATCTGGCATTATGTGGAAGGATTTTCATATCAAATGGCATGATTTTGAAGCAGGCTTTATCCCTGGCACTTTTCATTTAGCAATTAAACAAGCAATCCCCCAGAAGTTGATGGGACTCCACTGAGCCTTTTGTATCACAGAAAAAAATTCTATTTAAAGCAAAGAGAGAGAACAAATAATCTCTTTTTTTTCTAGGCAGGCAAAATCTGAAAGAGTATAACTATTTGAATGTTTGATTTAATGTTTTCCAAAGAAAGTGTGCAAAATACAAGTAATCAAAGTCACAGGCTTAAATAGTTCATAGAGCTTTGATGCTATAATGAAACTCACAGGGAATGGAAAGCAGTTTGGTGAAATGCAGCCAGATATTCAGTTTTCACCACCAAATATTTAGCTTGAAATGCCAGATGTTGTGCATCCCAGAAATAAATATATTAGGGGTATGATATTATTATTTACTTTAACCTTTAATATTGTATTTAATATTGTAACTGGTATTAGCCTGATCTAATAGCTGATAAAGAACCTTTTCTTTTCCTTGCTCTGTATGGTATTTTTTTTTAACTCAGACTTCCAGTTGCGATTTCGCTCTTTCAAACTTTATGAAAAAAATTATGTAAATGAGCACAGAGTTTCTTTCTCATCTTGTTATTGTTATATCTGAGATGTGTAAAAGAAATGTGAAAGCATTTATTCTTTGTAGACCTGAGGGATCACAGTAGACCCATACACACAGCAAAACTGACTTTTGTTGAATTATAGTAGAACAGAGAACGGCAGCCATTGTTACACACAGGCAGAAACAACAAGACAAGAAAAAGAATTCAAAGTGAGGGGAGAGAGGCAACTAACAAGACTTTAAAAACAAACTACAGATTTCCCCTACTGGTGGAGGCCAATCCTACACTTACCACATGACCTCGCTTCCTCCCCTGCTCTCACTGCTGTTAGCACCAGTCGTAAAAGGTGCTCCAACAGCACATTACTTAGCTAGCTGCCACAGCAGCTTCCCGTTCATGAGGATGCTTCTTCCACCGATTGCCGACAATTGTATATCAGTGGGACAGGCAGAAGAGGGTGGTGGGAGGGCGGAATGGGGCAGGGAGGGAAGGGCGGTGACGGAGGATGAGCAGATCAGGCCGGGGGGGGGACAGGATCAACGGCGCCAGAACCACCAATATCCTACCCCCTTCCCAGACCTGATTCTGTGGTGTGGGTTCATGCGAACCTGCGACAACTATTTAGCTGTCGCAGGCCTAAGTAGACCTGTCCATACCACAAAGGCGTACCCCTGGGTAAGGGAACAAATGTTCCTTTGCCCAGAGGAGGCCGCCCAAACTGCCCTCCCACCATAGGATGCAGTAGTTGCCATTTTGGCGCCACTACATTGAGGAGGGAATAGATAGGATTGAGCTGTTTCTGATATTCAAACATCTGCTTGATTTTCTCACCCCTTTTGAAGGGTACAGGAGACGGAAAGTTGACGGAAACAATAACTTGTAGCAGTGAACACTGTGCTTTGCTACGGTGTGCAGTATGTGTGCTGTACATTTCTTTTGGGGAGGTGTAATATTGAGAGTTGCAAACATTAAAGTGAGAGTAAGGACCTGCAATGAAAGACTTGTAGGAAGGGACTTGGGTCAGCAGTTGTACAAACTAACAAATGTGATGACAGCACAAATGGAAAAACAAGGAAACAAACCACAACTCCCTGGAATTTGCACTGGTTTTGTACAGTGTGTTCACATTTCCATGACAAACTATTCTTTGCCAAGATTTACCTGCAACAGTCAAGAATGATGACCTACACTGCATTACGGTAACATAGTAACATTATCCTCTGATAATATGGAATGAAAAATAACCTGTCATTGCCGCAACTCCACGTTTGATTTAGTTGATTGTCTGCAATAACGAAAAGGCAAAACAGAATCACGATGCAACAATTTGTGCAATCGGCTTAGCTCTATGAAATGAGCCAGTGACATTTATGCCAGCTGTTAGCTTTCCTGGGTTTTCTGTTATCCAAATGTATTCTTGAGTTATCAGTCTTCGCTGAGCATAAGGAAACCTATAGAAATATCGCCCCTTCAGAGCATTCTGTGGTCTTTCCATCAAAGCTGACATTACAAATGGCTGAACATAAAAAGCAATTGCACGATACATCTAATGCTTTTCTTAGCCCACAGAGCCACAGTAATTCATAGTTATAAATCAAACCATGTAAAACTAGCTTAAATGACTGAAGATGTAATCCTTTGTAAAAATGTCACATTTTCCCCCCTGTAGGATATTTCAATATAAATTTCATAAAACATATGGATGCTCAACTTAAATTTCTTGCGTATTATCTAACTGGAATTATTTCCAGTTCTTATGACTGCTCGGAAAGTGTTACCCAGATGCTCAGCTACGTTATTTATTTATGACGTGTTCGCACTTTGTGCATTTATAATCAAAGCGTTGTTGCTATTCTAAGACTGGTGTCAGTAAACTGGGTATGGTTGTACATTCCTTGAAATTAGTAGTGAGCTCCAACCCTGAAGAGTTGATAATCTGCCATACCTGTCTGACACTTCATGTTACCACTGTTAAAGCATTACCATAAATGCTTTGGAAGAACATTAGGAGAATACAAACAATCACTGTACTCTGAATAGCTGTCATGAAATATAAGGACACCAGGTATTGGAAAGCCATGAAGGTGTCATCAGATACCACAGCAGTTCTAAATTAAACATACAAGACAGGTAGAGACATTTACAGTGCAATCCTATGCAACGTTCCACGGTCAGCCTAAAAGGCCAGCCGTGGAATTATGAGCTCATTCCCGGGCTGCACTGGTGTGGCCTGGGAACACCTTGGGAGAAGGTTACGTTTGATCCCTTCCTCAAGTGTAGCTGAAACTGACGTACATCCGAGGCGGCAGGGTAAGGCTGAACCGGGCTGGGAAAGGGCTGGGGATATCAGCGGAGTGCGCTGCCAATATCCCTGCCCTCTCTCCGCCCGGTTCGGCCAATGCCCCCCTCCCTTGCCGCCTGGTTCACCCTGCCCCTGCACTGGCCAGTTCAAGGCTTACCTGTATCAGTGGGTGCAGGGGATGGTCCCCCAGGGGAGTGTGGGCTGCTGGCCTCCGCACCGGTGGCCCTTACTCCCGAGTTATCGCAAATGCGCTTTACAGCGCGTTTGCGATAGTTTAGAGCGGCAGAGTGAGGATCAGGCTGCCCGTCCATACTTACTAAGAAGAGAGGAGTCAGGACCGCAGCTCACTATCATATCAATGTCCCAGGAGAGGCAACCACGACACAGGCCATAATAGTGTCTTAGGCCTTATACTGAGAAAAATATTCTTCTTGGTTGCCCTTTACCTTATCTCAATGGTCTTAGCCTATCAAGGAAAGGGCTCCCTCGTTGGCATCTTCTTTTGTCACTTTTCTTTCTTCTTTCCTCCAGTCTTCTATGTCACTGTAGCCTGTATGGGATAGCACAGTGATGCACACTTCTGAATTTTCAGGTTTGGGAGGCCAGAAAAGGCAGGTAGGAAGCTCTGGGCGGGTGGGAAGGCCCTTCTTAGTATTCCCAAGAGGCTCAGCCAAAGGCAGGAGCCTCTTGGGAGCAAAAATGCGCCACCAGAAGCGCCGTGTCGGAACGGTTTTCTGGAGGTCCAGACGTCAGAGTACCACCAGCAGTCGGCTGAAGTACCACTGGTGGTACTAGTACCACTGGTTGAGAACCCCTGAAAATAAACGGAAACAAGGAACAAGTCATCTCAATAGCAGCCCCTGCTCTATGGAATCCCCACTGGCGTCACTGCAGGGGGGGTGGAGCTCTAAGTTCCGCCATGGTCAGACCCTCCGTTACACAGGAGCACGAAGCGCCCCCTGCCCCCTCGCCTTTGGAGCCATTCTTGAATGGCTCCAAAGGCGAGGGGGCGGGGGTGCTTCATGCTCCCGTGTAATGGAGGGTCTGACCACGGCGGAACTTTGAGCTAACACCCCCTGCAGTGACGCCAGTGGGAATCCCTACTCTAGGGACAGGGTAGCTTGCTCCTGTTTTTCAGACAAGAGTGAAAATCCTTCTGTTCCATTGGAAGAGGATAGGTAAGGTAATGATTTAAGTCCTGCTGTTTTTATTGCCTCATATCAATTTCATTCAATCTATGGCTGGGCAATCCTGCCTAAGATCTGCCGCATTACATTAAGCACGCTGCACAGGATCCTAAGCAGAATCAGGCCTACGTCGGAAGAGCTGGGGCACACCTCAGGAGAAAGGGACATTTGTCCCTTTTCCCCGGGGAGAGCTCAAGTAGCCCCTATGGGCCTCCTTGGATATGTGCTGGCAAAATGGCTGGTGCAAATCTGGGGAGACAATGTATGGCCGGCCAGGCCCGGGATGGGGCTTAAGATGTCGGCGGAGTGCGCCGCTGATATTTCCGCCCCTCAACTGGGCCCAGCAGCCCAACTACCCCTCCCCAGTTTGCCCTCCCACCACCCGGTGCAGAACTTACCTTGTCCTCTGTGGTGGCTGTGGCTGTGGGCTGAGTGAGTGGCACTGGCCTCCGTGCTGGCGCGGCTTACTCACCAGGTGCCACAAACGTGCCTTTCGGCACGTTCACAACAACTTCCCCCGTCAGAACTACTGTATAGTTCTGTGGGGAAAATCTATGCTGGTTTGCGCTAACTGCAATCCTATACATGCTTACCTGGGAGTAAGTCTCATTGAACACAGTGGAGTTTACTTCTGAGTAGGCATGCATAGCATTGTGCTATCAGCCACTTTTTATTATCACTATTTATGAGTTTGATGGGTTTTTTTTAGCATTTCATTGTATCTTCTTCACAGTAAAAGGCAGCAGTTTGCTGCCTTGTGAGACTTACAGATTTTAAGGCAGAATAGAGCTCCTTTAAATGAACAAATAAATAAACTGCCATGTGGCAGGATATCAATAAGCCAAATTATTTATGCACTGTTACGAACTGGGGCTAACTTGCTGTGTAATTGAGAAACGTTTTAACTAAGCTAATGAAGAGTTGTACTGGCATGGTCAAAATAGCCAACAAAACTACAGGAGACATTCATCCAAGTAGTTTACTATACAGAGCTCTTCCCCAGTAGTGTAGTGGTAAATATTAAAGTGTGGGAGCCCATCATGACACCCCCTTATCACATGCCCCAGTCATGCCCCATTGAGATTCCCAACAAAAATCGATTTGAGCAACGCAATCCACCCTAACGTTAGAGTGACAGAGCACACACTCCGCCACTCTAAACCGTCGCAAACGTGCCGTGGTGCTGGAGGTGGAACTCGGCCGGGAAGGGGTTGAGAACCCCTGCTCATTTAATTACTTTGAAAAACTGAAACAATTTGAAAAACTTTGAAAAGGTTTCAAAGGCAGCACCTGAGTGCTTCTGATGATGATGTCACTGCTCCTGCTATAGAAGAACTACTGGAGCTCTGCTCCCCCTCCCCACTCCGGCTTAACCACGTGCCTGTCCCTACCACACAGTACCCATGGGATTCATTGCATAAATAAGTGCATGTCTGAGAATGATTTCTCAAGGCTCCGCACATCTAGGCTTCCTTTAAATTGCAGCACACACATTGCACTCCAAAGCCTCAGGTGAGAACGTGAATTTTTTTTCCCTTCTGTATTGTCCGTATATGTAGCAATATAACCTTGGCCTGTGTGTACAGGCTTCAAATGGCACATCTTGATTCCATTGTCAGAAGGACTGATTGGTAACCTCCTCAGATAGAGGTCCCAGACTTCAGAGCAATCATATTTACATACATTTGCACCTTGTGAGAAGTTTGACTTGGTTTAATTTGCTTTGACAGTTTCACTTCATTTAATTTGCTCTGAAAGCTTTGAATAAGATCAAAGCAGACATTTAGTTTCCAGTAGTGTGGTGCTTGATGCGACACGCAGTTAATTCACCACAAGTTACATAAACAAGTTTCAATTCATAACTTTCAGTTGACGAGGTAACAAATTGCAATTCATGAATACAAAGCAGCAAATTATGAATTCATGAATGTAAAAAACAAACATGTGAGTTATGAATAATGAACAAACATCTATGTGAACATGCTAATAAGAAGCTCACAGATGTAGGATTTCTCACCCCACCTAGGAATCATAACAAACATATATCCAACCCTCAAATTTCTTCAGTGCTGTGAATTTGTTATCTGATCCTCTGGTCCTTCCAGTGGACCTATAGAAGAAATACATCCAGAGACCGCAAATGCTAAATCTTTCTGAGACTACTTGGGTGTCCTTAGATATTTATCTATTTGCGATCTTTTTGATCCACTTTTCAATCATGTTTTTCTCAAACCAGGCAGGTACAATGAACGTTCAAAATACAAATAAGCTCATAAAACAGGGAAACATATTTGGATGTGGAAGTTGGATGGATTGAACATTTCCATGGCTAGGCCCAGTGGTATCCCCACACCCAGAAACAGCTACTTAGGAGAACTGATGCCAGTTGCCCAAAGAGGTGAGGTCAACTGACCTGGGCTGCATACCCAAAGAGAAGCTCCAAACGTCTTTGTTTACCTGCCAAAAATGCTTTTGTTTGCTTTGTGCAAAGGCCTATAACTGCCCCTTTCTGGAAGCAGAACTTTGTCATCTCTTTCCCAAGTAGAGATATCCACACTAAGTGTTTTTGGTCACTCCTAAACCTTCTGGAAGTGTCCACGCTGTGTGTCTGGTGGTCTCTCTCCCCATGCAAACCTCCTCCATTTTAGATCATCTCTTTCCCCAGTAGAAGTGTCCATGCTGAGTGGTTTTTTTCATATTGCCATTCACCAAAGTGCCCATGTTGCTGTGTGTTTTTGGTGAACTCTTCCCCATAGAGACCCCCCAATCCATTCTGGTGGCACTTTCTTCTCTGCTGGAAGCCTCCACATTTTCCACCTTGCAATGCTGACCTGAGGTCAGGAAGCCTGTTGCTGAGCCCCCTTGCTCTGATAGCTGCTCTCACCCTCAGTAGAGCTACCTTTTTTGCTCAAGCACCTTTTTGCTATATTTTTTTCTCCCCTGGAATTTGGAATTGTGCAGCCCAGCTCTATAACAGATCTCCTAAGCAAAGTAACTGAAACTAAATGTCATTGACGGAGACTTGAGTCTTTTGACTAGGACTCGAGTCGGACTCAAGTTGCATCAATGACTTGACTCAGACTTGACTCAGCAATTGTAAAAGACTCAAAAGTCTCGACTTAAGACTTGGAGCCTTTTACGACAAGTCAAATTTTATTCAGATTTAAACCCGTTTTCCCCATTAAATCGATAGGGACTCGCAACTCGTGACCAACAACTCGGGACTTGGAGGCAAAGACTTGAGAATTGATTTGAGACTTGGACCCAGAGACTTGAGACTTGACTTGAGACTTGGAGTCAGAGACTTGATCCACATCCCTGGTAAATGTGCCTTTCCACATCCCTAGTAAATGTGCCTTTTCCTTGTTTGCCTATATTCTTTAATAAACTCTATCTTCTTTTGAAAAGCTCCGTCTCGTGGTTACTGGTAGCTAAATTAGAGGAATTTTGTGGTTGCTTGCACTGCTCACCCATGTCAACAATCCCCAAACTGTCAGACACTGCTGAATTTGACCTCTCCCTCTACAAGTATTGCTAATTCCCCCAACTTGAGTCAATTTGAGTTATTGTGTGTGTGTGTTTGTGTGTGTGTGCATGACACATATAGGAACACACATGTGCGTGTGAATGAGCAGTGTTGGCAACAGTAGACACCTAGGTGATCTGGCATAGGGAGCAGGTTTTCTTTGTAGTTCTGCAATATGAAAATAACAGAGGTAATTTCTTTTCAGGCAAATAAGTAGCATAAACCCTAAGATAGAAAATAAGGCTGTTTAATAAGGTCTGTGGAGATGGTGGGATTGGACAGGTCACCAGACTCACAATTACATATTTTTATACATTTTTTACATTCCAGCATTTATTGTGCTAAGGTCCATACCTCGCAATAGGGCTGTTACGCTAGAATACGTCCCTGATGCCCAACAACACATTTTGGTTTTTCCGCATGTCTATTGATGAGCTTTTGCTTTAGGAACCAATCTCTGACATATGACTGGGCTTCCTTACATATTTGTTTACACTTCCATGGACTGCTGCATAACAACCGTCGGCCACATTGTAACTTGCTTCCAGGATGAATTATGCATCAATGTTTGTCAGTGAGAACCTGGCAAAGAGCGTCTTCAGTATTTGAAGAGCCACAGTAGGGCTATAAGGGTAAGGCAGAGCAGGAAAGTTGCTGTGGCTATTTAAGACACTTGAGTTCAAGCAGATACTGTAAACAGCAAAAACAAAGCGACTCAAGTCAATATATCAGAAAACAGAGACTCTGAGCAGAATGCAACAAGAGAGCTTGTTTTTCCTGCTTCCTTTAAAGCCACCAAAGAGCTGACTCACACGATCCCCTCAGCCTGTAGCAGATGCAGGAAAAGCCACCCTGGGCTGTCTTTCAGCCTTAAGGTTGCTTCGTGGTGATGTGCCATGGATTTCACCCAACCCATGCTGAGTTAGTCATGTGAATGCATCACCGCCTTGATTTGGCTGAATGTCAGCAATGAGCTGGCTCTTTCCCCACCACTGGTGCCAGGAGCCAAGAGGGTTGTGTGAATGAATCAGCAATAAGAAAGCGTCACGAATGTACTCCCACCTGTATTTTATAAAAAGGTGCTGTTTCTCCTCAGCAGAAGGAGGTGGATGTCCTTAGGAAACCTGACACGGAGGCATACTTTGAGGACAGAAGCTGTATAACTTTTAGAGAAGGGTGCTATTGTTGCCGTTACACAAAAGGGAAAGAGCCGCTTGCTTTCCGTGGCTGTGTTTGACTTGGACAGCTTGCTCAGATGGCCTGAAGCTATGCGCACCTTTTGTCATGTGATTGCTACCACCTTGTGATGTACTGTGTGGGTTGGTTCATAAGGTTGGTTTATGGGTGCCTGGTCTGGCTGCCAATCAGGGAATCGGGCTAGGTGGGCTTTTGGTCCTCTCCAATTCTAAGTGCAGATGTGAAGCAGGTTGAGCAGGTTGCTCAATGCATTTTGATTCCTACGCTGCTCACGTTGGTTGCTTCCGACCCTCTCATCAGGTCTACCTTCAAATGAGACCTCTGTTCTTGAAACAAGCTCTATAGAGATCATTATTAACCACTCAAAGAAATGGTAACATTTGTTTTCTTTCAAAATGTGTTTCTTCTCTTGCTTCACCCTTGTCACTGACAGCCAAAGGAAAAATGCTCCACCGCATCACTGACCACTAGAGCTGACACTGCCACAGAAATTGTCATTTTTGCTGAAAACTGAAAATAACAGTTGGTGGCATCTATTTGACATTAAAATCCCAAGAGGGTGCTGGGATTATTTGGAAGCTATGGATCTTTAAATGTCAAACAAAACTTGTCCTCCAAGAGATTAAGTACAGAAGAGAGACACATTTATCACAATGGCAACTAAATTTGCTCTTTTCACCCAAGGCTTTGTTGTCCCAGGGGTCCTCCTAGATTCCAGTTTTGCGTCACTTTTTGTTTTGTCTTCGGCATCAAAGTAGCAACATAACTCCTTTGATTAGCCTTGGGCTTGTGCTGTGCAGCCATTAGGGTCCCTAGGATTGCTGGAGGGTGAGTTGAATCGCTCTATTACTTGCACTACGTTTTAACTCAGCATTTCATTCCATCCTTGCATGCCAGTACAAAGGAACCATTTTTCCTCCTTGCCCAGAGCCCTGCTCCCAAGGAACCCCCATGCGTGTCATAACCTTACCCAGCCACACATTCATGTTTTAATATCAAAGGGAAATCCTGCTGCATTCCTGAGCTTTCATAGCTTAAATTGGCTAGCCTTGTCCCAGTGATTCAGCACCTGTAAAAGGGGAGGTGGGATAGATACTGTACACTGGCCATTTATTGGCCCGATGCACTTTTGAAATGTCCCTAGACTTCTTCCCATCATTTCCCCTCCAGTCCATGTTGACATTACTCTTCAGATGAGATAATCTTATAACACTGACAGCAACCTTGCCCTGAAATAGGTCTTTTGGTCTTCTGATTTGTCTCTTGTAGGAAGCTTTTCTGAGAAATTCTGCTTGGAATGGCAGGATAATAGCTGCATTTCTATCATCAAAGCAAAGGCATCAGTTCATGTGCAAAGGTTAATACATGCACTTAAGAGAGAAGACCTCATGATCATGATCACTCTCAAAAGATGAGTACTCAGGTCAGCTGTAATTTTGCTCCAGTGACCTCATTTTTCTGTGTACCTCTCACATCGTTTCTGTTGCCTTTAGGTTATCATTTGGTCAGTTTTAAATGTTCAAGCCTGTGGGCTTTTCTTTCTTTAAAAAAATCACCCATAATGCTAATCAGAAAGATATTTTAAATAGTCCTATATTATAGTTAGCATATGTGGAGAAGAAATGACCAATTTTTCCTCCTTTTTTGATAGCAGAGCCTTAGGGACAAATTACATATTGCATGTCATTGTATAATGATTTTTCCTGATTACTTATTTCCAATGAAAAGCACTTTTGGGAAACTGCAATCCTTATGGAAGTGGTGGGAATGTTTAACTGTTTCCTGCCAGGTATTTGTTCAGACAAAACTGCCAAGTTGCTTTTCTTCCAATGTCGAAAAAGATATAGGAACCATCTTATTTTCCCCATGGGTGAAAAGGAACATGAGTGGAAAAGGAATAAAGAAAAGCAGGGCAAAGATTGCACAGTGATTCTAAAATGATGTTACGTGGAGATTTGAAAACATCATTACTTTTAAGTCATTTCAAATTTCTCAATTGTTTTTTGTTGGGTTTCTTTGCTTCATGGAATCCTTATTCATTTATTATTATAATGACATGTTCATTGCAGATAGCATACTTTTGTATATCCCAGTTTATATGCTGCTGCATTTCTTTTCTTTTTCACACTATCTGATGGAGAGGATTATATCATTATTATTATTATTATTAACTTTTATTTCTAAAGCACTGTAACTATACACAGCGCTGTACAAGATTAAAGGAGTCAAAAAGTACATAAAAGCCTGCCCAAGGCGTACAGTCTAAGATAATAACAGTATCAGCCTTGTATGATAAAACTTGGGCAGTTCAATACTGTCTAGGACCGCTACAGTGTGCAAAAGGAACAAGAATTCTCCCTCCTCATGAATAGGCCAGGCTCGCTCCTTGCAAGTAGACCAGGATGAGTCCTGACAAAACACTTGCTGTGTTTTTGAAGCTGCCTGAGGGGCAGTCCTTGCTTTGCTGTTGGCTGTGCTGGAAGGAAGGTTACTAGAATTACTGCATGCACATTTTGCACAATTTTTACTTATTCTGTTCTGTTGAACCTGGCTGGCTGGCTGGTTGAACCCCAAATCTGGCTACTCATGTGCACAAGCACTTGTATGCATTGATGAAGAGTACAAAACAAAAAGTAACCTAGATGAAATAGTTCCTGTTAAATGCCCATAATTGTGTCTGATCTTTTATGGGATTTTTGTGGGTTTTTGTTTTTTTTTACCTTACCTATGGTTCTTTTTTTTCATATAGCAGTTTGAAGAGTCTTCATCTTGGGTTGTAACAATAATATTTTAATTCTGAATATATGCAATCGTATTTTTTGCTCCATAACACGCACCTGACCATTAGACACACGTGTATTTTGGAACAAAAAAATGGGTAACAAATGTCTTGCTTTAACTACCGGTACTAATTTTAACGGCGCTTGGCCGCTTATCTTCGTCCTGCGTTGCCAGGACTGCCCCCAGTCTTCAGCTCCAAGAAACGAGCTTCCTAGGCGCTGAACGCGACCAGGGAGCCCCTGCACAAACATTGCAGCAACTGCGATGTTTGTGCAGAGCCAGCAGTCGCCTTCAGCACCTGTGTGAGCCTCCCAGGTGCTGGACGTGACCAGGAACCTCTGCGCAAACATCGCAGCAACTGCGATGTTTGCGCAGAGCTCCCAGTTGTGTTGGACGGCTGCGCTAAGTTCCCAGGCGCTGGATGTGACCAGGAAGCCCTGTGCAAACTGTCGCATTGAGTGCCTGCACGAAGTTCCCTGACGCTGGATGCAACTTCAAAGCCCTCCGGAAACATCGGAGGAACTTGGATGATTCTGGAGGGCTTTGAAGTCGCGTCCAGCATCAGGGAACTTCGCGCAAGCGCTGAACGCGACTGCAAGCCCTCCTGAAACATTGGGGAATCCGGAGGGCTCTGAAGTCGCGTCCAGCGTCAGGGAAACATCGCGCAGGTGCTGAACGCAAATGCAGACTCGATGTTTGCAGGGCTCCCTGATCGCTTCCAGTGCCTAGGAGGCTCGCGTCTTGGAGCTGAAGACTGGGGGCAATCCTCAACACAGGACGAAGATCGGAGGTGCTACGACAATGTGGTAAGCGGCCAAGCGCCGTTAAAATTAGTACCGGTAGTTAAAGCAAGACATTTGTTACCTGATTTTTTTACAGCATTCGGTAAGACACTCAGACATTTCCCCCTATTTTTTGGGGGGGGGGGGAGTGCGTCTTGTGGAGCGAAAAATATGGTATATCATTTTGTCCTCTTAGTGTTGTATGCATTGAATTCCCTTGTGTTATTACATTTAAAGAATGCAGATGGATACTTTCCCCTTCCTTAATGACATTTCATGATTGATCTGCTGACCATGTAGGTATGCCACTTCCCCCCCCCCTTGAATATTTCATGACACATTGCTGCTTGAGAATGAGATCCAATGTGATTTCTTTTTGTTTGGGCATAATTTGTTCTGATGCAGCAGTTCCTTGTGGGAGCAGGAGCTTTGATGTGCATTTACAACTCCCTTGTCTGCAAAGCTGCTGCACGCATTGCTAGGGAGAGAGGAAATTTAGGCGTGCCTTCATTTTTGTGGGCAGGTCTACTAACTCTTTTGAAATGAATGGTGTAGCACACTGATACCTCTGAAGGAGCAACGGATTTTCAGATCTGGTTTGGGGTTATCTCTATTTGTTATTTTTTTTTCAGAGGCTTTGATCAACTGCAGAAAATTCATCCGGTCAGCTAACTCAAGGTTTTGACATTGGGTACCATCTCATGATTTACCACTGTGTTTCTTTAAAGGTATTGTATAATCCTAGCTACAGTAATGTCAAACAGCAGAGCAGAAATCTTGTTTTACACTAGTGCCAGCATACGGCACTCTGGTGTCTTGATTGTGCCAGCCTTCCAAGAACATTTCTTACCCTCTGCATTTCTCAAAACGGGAGATGAGGTCATCCCATGAGGTCACTGCTAGTTGCTCGAGACTTATCTGTAAAGCAGAGAGGGGCCAGAAGCAGATTGTGATGTCTGAGGTTTTTGGAAACATTGTACCGCAGCCACTTGTCATTCCTTCCTTCTTGAGCAGCCTAATGAGTATTCTTCACCCACCCCACCACATCCCCTTTTCTACAGCATCGGACGCCTCTGTGAGGTTCCCTTTGCCCGTCTGTCAAAGTGGCGTCCACTTATTTCAACATGAAACTGCTATCTGCATCTGAACTCGACCCCAGATCACCAATGCTGGCAGAGCTATGAGAATTTTCAATGTAGTGTTTTGTGTTCTTTATTTTTTTTGCCTCTCTGGGTAACCACTGAGAGCTGTGTGATCACACTGAGAAACCATAACCTTTGGCAGGCACTCTGTAGCTTTAGGTTTCACTCTTTCATGCCTTGATTTCAGCACAAGGAAGCCTCTTTCAACCCCCTCCCCTTTTCTGTGCAGCAAAAGATATTTGCACGTTATCGGTCTCTAAATGAGCTGTTACCACACGGGAAAGAAACCTTGCCGTTGTTGTCTCTAGCTGACTGAAAACATCAACTCAGTGTGCTGCGGCTACAGATAAAAGGTAGCAGGAAGTTAAGGAAGTTCACATCCATGAGGCAGTCAGGAAACAGCACAATGCCACAGGATAAGTGTATGAAGCCATCAGATCTTGACTGCTGCTACAGATCTGGTCTTCCAGCCTCCAAATGCACATCGTTCTATATTTAGAACATATTTACATATTTAGAAACACTTCACCAAGTTCATTCTTTGTCCTGATGATGAAGGTAACTAACACCAGAAGACCAAACCCCGCAGATCAGGGATAAAAAACAGATAGTCCTCGAGGCTCTCTTGTTTAGCTTATGGTTGGCTTCTTAGGATTCTTAAAAATGAAAGTACAGTGGGCAGTATAAGCATACTTGGTATTCGTGGATTTGACCATCCGCTGATGGCGGCGAATACCGAGTCTGCATCAAAAACTCAGAGCTCTCCCACTGAGTTAAAGCCCTACTTCAAGCTCAAAGCTTTCCCATTTAAAAAGACAGGACTTTTTTTTTGGGGGGGGAAGGATCCTATCCCTCTGGTGATAACTCAGAACCACCACCCCCTCCAAACGGGAAGATGACAGCACCAGACCTGAGGCACAGACCTGGCATTGTTTTGGACTGCATGTGTGCCTCCTGCCTCCTACTTTTTTTTCCCACCGAGTGATAGCTTGTGTCACTGCCTCTCAACCTCATCCCACAGCTATTCCCATGCCAGAGCCTGGAGACAGAAAAGGAACATAAGAGTAGAGAGATGGCTGCCTACACCATCTCCTGGGAAACACTCTAGGCCAGTGCTCTACCGTCATCAGTTCCTCCTCTGTTTCTCAGGGTTTGTCATGGGAAGCTCTGTGGAATGAGAAAGAGACAGCTGGCACTGGCCCAGGCTGGACTCCCCTGGCAGGCAGGGGGGTGGTGGAAAATGGTCAGCCAACAGTGGTGGGAAGGTGTTTGGCTAGACAACCTGCCACTGGCTCTGCCAAGAGCAGAGTAGCCACTACAAGCAGCCTTATCAGTGGACCAGGTTTGGAAGGTGGTTCTCGATACCCCCTTCCCAGTGGTTAGGGTCAGAATAAGAATGCCATCTGTAGTTCTTCCTCTGCCCCTCCCCATGTAAGCACATGCAGGAAAAATTATGCAAATAAGTAAATAAATGCCAGTTTATTAAATGTATTTAATGTTATATAGATTGGAGTGTGCAGTTTTTCTTTAGGCTACCTCAACATGGAATGGCAGGTTTGCTCTGAAAGCAACGAGTCTGCACAGCACTGCTTCTTATAGACGTTGGGAAGATTTCTTCCAGATATTCTGACAGAGTCTCACTATTATAGTCTAATTACAGTGTGCGGGTAAGACTGACAGAAAATAACAGCATGCTGTTGTTGTCTCTCTCTCTCTCCCCCCCCCCCCCCCGCCATAAACCATAAGGGAACCTCAAGGGTGCTTTAGAATGAAACAGACTACAGGAAATTGAAGCCTCTCCAATCAATCAATACATAATTGATGCTGGCACAACAACTGGGAACTAATGGATGGAACAGCTTTATTTGTCTGTCTTCTGTTCAAATTACAGTCTATCCATTTTGCACAGTGATCAAACCTTGGAAACTCAGCCTTGAAACCAAAGCATCCCCAGCTGAACATTTCTCTCAACAAGAGCCCCTGAAGAGAAATTAATTACTTCCACATAGCCAAGAGAAGGTTGATAATGGAGCCCTTGGGTTAGGTGCCACTCCTGAGACAAAAGAAACCATTTGTTAACATAATCTTCCGAACATTTTTCACTCAGACTACTGTGAAAAGCTCTGTGACCTAGTCAGGCACTATCTGAACTCCATGGTGAAAGACAGTGCAGAAAAGAAGGGGGGGGAGGGTGGTCGCACAATCCAAGTTCAAGCTTGAAGTGTTCCTTTCTAACCCCTCTGACTGCAAAGTGCCTATGTGTGGCAAATGCATTTATTCTGCCCAGTTCTTTACTCGGTTACTTGGGAAAGCAGCAGACAAAAAAGGAAGTGGTGAATAGAATGGCGTCAACTTTAGAGCCAAATTTAAAGATCCTGATGGTGACACCATCAAGGGAGGAACTTAAAACATTATTAATGCAAAAGCCAAAGAATGCACTTCTGGAAGTGACTAGGCAACACAAGTGCCAAACAAGAAACTGTTTAGATTCTGAAAACTTAATGAAATAAGGGATGGAGATAGACCATTGTGTAAAAACAAGGGATTGATACACAAGAGCAAAACTTTCATGACCGGCCAGAATATACAATGAATGCAATTCATATATGGGATAAGAGGCCATGTGGGATTTCAAAAACATGCTTATGTTGATTAAAAAAAACCAGTTAAAAATACTCAAGATAAAAACCAGTTTAAAAACACTCAAAGAGTTAAAAAAGACGCAAGGCCGGCCTTCCCAGCTCCGGCGCCGGGAGGACCCCGCTGACTCTGGACCCAGGTAAGTCAGGGTCCAGCGGCCAGGGGGACGGTTCACTGGGCGAGGGAGGATGGCCATTGGCCCAGGTGGCCCGGGAGGGGCCAGGAAACCGCCTTCGGTGCCGGGGCCTTTACACGGCCTCCTCTTACTTCCGTCAGCAAAATAGCAATGAGCAATTGGAGCCCACTCGCCTTCATGCAGGATGGTTCTTTAATCTCAGATTGTGTTACAGCTTTTGCCTCCTTTCTCTCTTCCATTCCCCTTAACTTCTTCTCCTCCTCTTACTTCCCTCCTCCTTTCCACCACGGTCCTCGGGATGAGCTTCTGCCGGCTCAGGTGTCAGGAGGTCTTGGGCCAGCCCGTTCTGTAGTAAAGACAGGTGTAAAGAATTCACTCAGCTTCTCTGCAATCTCCTTATCCTCATTAACCTATGTTGAGGTTTGAAAATTAACCTGATGAATTTACAAGCCAGAACAGAGAAGCAATGCAGTTAGAATAGAAAGTGAAACTGCTGTATCATGCTGACTCTGCTCTGAAGCTGATGCAATGTGGATGACGTGATCCACAGGTGGGAGATGAGGTAATGATTATCTGGATCCATTCCAGTCTGGCTTCAGGCCGGGTTTCGGGACAGAGACGGCCTTGGTCATTAAGGCCGCCCTTAACGTCTCAGGTCCAGGGTATTTGAGGGACCGCCTCCTTCCTTATAATCCGCCCCGTACTCTGAGGTCATCAGGGGGGCCCTGTTAACCGTGCCGCCATTGACGGAAGTGAGGGGGATGGCAGCACAGAATAGGGCCTTCTCGGCAGTGGCGCCCCAATTGTGGAATTCCCTCCCCCTGGAATTAAGAACGACTCCCTCTTTAGAGACCTTTCGGCGGGGCCTTAAGACGTTTTTATTTAGGACAGCTTTTGATGTCTGACATGGTGGGCTGACTTTTTAACAAATGGCTTTTAACAAATGTAAATTCAGGTGACCCACTGGGGTTGTTTATTTTAAATTGTTTTAATTAATTATTTTAATATGTATATATGTATTTTAATGTGTTGTAAGCCGCCTTGAGTGCCCTCGGGAGAAAGGCGGGGTATAAATTCTTTAAATAAATAAATAAATAAATATTCATCGCTTCCTCAAGGGGGTCTCTCTCCTGAATCTCTTTTCCATTCTGTTGCCTCCCGTTCTCGCTGCGCCGCTGGTTGAACCGGCACAAAAGTTAAGTCGGATTGCGCTGTTGTTATTATTTATTTATATATTTATTTAAAGGATTTATACCCCGCCTTTCTCCCAACAAGGGCACTCAAGGCGGCTTACAACACAAACATTAAAATACATATATATACATTGAAATAATTAAAAACAATTAATTAAAACAATTTAAAATAAACAACCCCAGTGGGTCACCTGAATACCTTTTATAGCTTCCTTGCCTCCACTTATAGATGTATTTCTCCTCTCATCCTGTCATGGAGCAAAAGACTTCAATCATGAGCATATTGATTGAGCATATGAAAGGCATGATTATATGAAATATTGATTTGTGGTACTTTTAAAGCACCTTTCCAGGCCTATCAGGTTTCTGAGCTGCACGTGCTCTTCTTGAAATCCCCTTGTGGTGTGCCTGCTGCCCAGTTCAAATCCTCCATCACTGAAGCCCGTATGTTGATCGGCCAATTTTTGTGAATGATATCTGCAATTAAGCCATGGGCCACATGTATCTGAATTTCAACTAGGTTTTATTAGAAGGGTTCTCTGAGTGAGGCAATGCCCTTAGTGTTCCCAAAGGCAAAAGTGCTGCTGGCAGTCAGACAGCTAAATCCATGCTGTTTGGCCCTGGTGTGACAATCATGTTACATATTCCTTCATGAATAACTCAAAAGGCTGTGGTTTTCCTTCTGATAAAACCTTTACTCTTTTTGTCTGGCGTGAGGTGAATGAGGTCTGACTCTTTTAATTATTAAGGCTAGCTTGCTCCTTGTTTCTGTTGTAGTTTAAATCTTGAGTTATCACTGGATCTGAACTAATACAAAACCACAGAGTTATTCAGCTGGGAAGTGTTTCAACATCTATAAGCAGCAAGGAGTTTGGGGGTTTTAGTTGTATTTTAAATATTAATATAGGGGTGGCATGGGCATTTTATTTATTTATTTATTTATTACATTTTATACCGCCCTTCCTCCAAGGAGCTCAGAGTGGTGTAAATATTTCCTCCCCTCCTTTTTGTCTTCACAACAACCCTGTGAGGTAGGTGGAGCTGAGAGATAGTAACTGGCCCAAGGTCACCCAGGAAGCGTCGTGGCTAAGCGGGGATTTGAACCTGGATCTTCCAGGTCTAAGTCTGACTCCCAAACCACTACACCATCCTGGCTCATTTTATTATCTACTGATACCAACAGAGCAGGCCCGCACAATTTGTAATGTACTAAACTGAAAATAACTCACCAGCCATTTATGGCGGCCCGCCAGGACCAATAAACACTGCCTGCCTGGGATTTGCAAGAAAAGGGTGGTTGTGAAACACTGGGCAGACCACAAGACATAGACCAATGATGGTGAACCTTTTGGGCTCAGTGTGTCAAAAATTCAGACCTTGACTCTGCTGGTGTGTCACACACACACACACACACACACACACACACACACACACACACACACACACACACCACCACCACCACCACCACCACCAACAACAACAACAACAACAACAACAACAACAAAAGAGAAACAATTCTTCTTGTTCACGTGAACGAAGACCGTGAATATGGGGGATCCTTTAAAAATCATTTTAAAAAGTAAAAATAAGTCAGAAAAAGCCTTCCCTACCATTGCGCGGCAAAACCACACTGTTTGCAGGCCTGAAAGGCAGTCTTCTGCACTCCTGGAAGCCACTTCTGGGTCGCATGACAGTCCCCCTTTGCCCTGGCTCGCTGATCGCGATGCATTCTGGGGCAAGCCAGGGCGCGGGAGCGCAGAAGACTGCCCTGCAAACAGCGCAATTTTGCTGCATGGTGGTAGGGAAGGGTTTTTCTGACTTTTTAAAATGTTTTTTAAAGGGTCCGCCATACCCGCAGCCTCCATGGATACTGAGATCCTGTAGTTGTTGTGAGGTGTTGGTGAACGCTGGTGTGTCACCCAAAACATTGTGGCGTGTCATCTTTAACACGCGTGTGATAGGTTTGCGCCATCACTGACAAAGACGGTGGGATGCGTTCAGGGCTTGTATGTTAGGACTTCACTTGAGTGAGATAGTGTAGTGTGGTGGCTTGGGAGGGGAAAGGGAAATTATATCTCCTTACCCAACCGTCAGTTTCCCACTCGCCAGTGGGTCTTCTTGGACCTGTGCCAGCTGTTTAGCTCTTTAGCTGGAGCTGGATAGGATCTGGCATGTGCCATTGCCACTAGATCCACTCCTCCTGCTGCTTCCCTGCCCCCCATGTCCCCTCCCTGCCTAGTTTCACCCCCACTCCACTCCCTCCCTACCCACCCTGCCCTCATAGCTACCTGGCTGGCATGGTGGCTTCCGTCAGTGGAGCTGCAGCACTGTCGTCTGTTGCAGCAGCACTTGCAAAATGGCCATCCATGGAGCACTACACGCTCCATTGGCAGCCATTTTATGACAGCGCAAGTGACTTCCGCTGTCATAGGAGGCACCACACAACAGACTCAATTCTGCATAGGATTGGGCTGTAAATGTCAAAGATGTAATACTATGATGTGCCATACAACACAATCCTATGCAACTTTAATCAGAAGTAAGATCCACTGTGATCAATGGGGCTTCTTAGCAAGTGTCTTTATGGCTATAGCATTAGAAGGTTTTTTGATACAGTACCTCATATGTTGAATAAATTGATTTTTTATTTCTTTTTTAAAAAAAAAACTGGAATAAATTGCTTTAATAATAGTCAGTTCTTCCTCCCCCTTCGCCTCCTATGGCCATAACTTTGTAATGTAATACATAATTTATAACTTTAGAATGTTTTCACAAGTTTTCAATGAATTGTATGCCTCCACTGTGACATCACAGCTGCCGAAAAAGGACCATTTTATTAAATAATTACACACACAAAAAGACTTATTAAATTGAAGGGGGGAAGATTGCTGCAGATATTACCATTGTAAATTATTTATTTGATATATTTTAAATATAACTTTTCTCTAAGTATTTAAGATTCTTTTGATGTTCCAGTTGCTCTGATCTTTGCTCTTTATTCTCTCAGGACTTGTTAATGAAACGCTTTACAAAAGCACCTAATCTTCTTTACAAGTACCGAGAATTGACTACAGAAGGTATGCTCTCCTTTCTTTTCAGCAGTTAGTATTCAAATGTGATCTTTCTTTTGTAAGAAACACACAATGAAAAAAAAGGTAACCACATTAGGTCAGAAATTTGTATGCACCAAAAGTCTGATGTTCAAAAACAGCAATCACCAGAGTAACCCACATGCACCACAGATGGAATATTATCTTTTACTGAGCATAGTGTTAACATTTATATCATTTTAACCCATTTGGTCCCGCGGTATGACTTTCCCAGACTTCCCAAATGTCAGTGTGATCCACATGTGTAACAAACCCCCATGTAGAAAGAATCACCCGCAGTAAATTTCGCCGGTGCACCTTGCACCTGGTCTACAGGCGTTGCGTTAGGGACTCAACGGGACTTAAGGTCAACTCAACTCATCCATTTACTCCTATGTAAAACATGGACCTGAAAACACAAGATTTCAAATAAAAACATAGTTTTGTTTTACACACAGCTTTTGTTTGTTTACACACAACATAGTTTTGTTTTACACACATAGTTCTGTTTTACACACAGCTCCAGGGCTTTAGGGGTGTTTAGGGAGATGTCTCACCTAAGTGTACCTCATGTTTCAAGTCCCTACCTTCAAGGGATTTTTTATGGCCCTTTAAATTCTTGAAATACGCAGATTTTGTTGTGAGTCCAGCATGAAAGTGCTCAAACAAACATAGTTGTGTTTTACACACAGCTCCAGGGCTGTAGGGGTGTTTAGGGGGATGTCTCACCTAAGTGTACCTCAAGTTACAAGTCCCTCCCTTCAAGGTTTTTTTTTATGGCACTTTAAATTCTTGAAATACCAGCTTTAGTCCAGAGTTCTATATGGAAAAGACCACTGAGTTGTTTGCGCAACGCGTACCCATAAAGTCCCGTTGAGTCCTTTGCGCAACGCCTAATGTTGCGCGTGTGTACAGCTGTGTACAGCTGCTCCCCTGCACCTGAGGTGCTCCAAACAAGGTGGATTCAAAAGCCAGGGCCCTGGCCATGAAAACAAAGCCAGAGTTTCATTTTTAATTTCAGTGAGGAGGGGGGGCCCTGCCCCCAATTCCGGGGCATCATTTTCCCTAAAAACAGTGATCTTTGCTCCTCTGGGGGGGGGTCAGTGGGGTGACCCTAGAACTCTGACAATTGTTTTAAAATATAGGTCCATCTGTCTACTTTCCACAAAAAATTCCAGAAACATTGGGGCAAGCCATTTTTTTTAACTATTTACTTTTCGGACGTTGCTCTAAACAATCAACGGGACCATATGGCTAAATCTAAATTCATTGGCTTTTCCTTGCAATTAACTGATATAATCATCCCAATATGGTAATCTAAGAGAAGAAGGATGTGGATTGCTTTGTTCAGTGACACCAGTGTTCAGAAAAGACAGGTGCTTGGAATGAAAACAAAATGCTGTGCCTAGCATTTGGACTGTGATCTTTGCTGGACAAGATCTACACTTGTACCAGGCTGAAGGGATGGCTGATACAATCTGTCTCTACAACGATGGGCACCTGCATGGGGAAAGGGGAGATGGATCTATGCCCCCTTCCACAAGCCATGACCTGAAAGATGACTGATGTTATCAGAGCTGATAAAACTTATCAACAGTTTGGAAAGTACAAACAGATTGTGAGCAGCAATGTATGCATAATGAACTTGTGCATTGGGTCCATAATCATTCATTGTTAGATGTCTGTGCATTGTTGTTGCGATGAATTTATAATGGCGTTTTGTTTCTCACATAAAACTATATTTTCCTCCATGCCAGCTGAACAGTGCAAACAGCAATGAAGGAGGGAAGCTGACCCAGAAGTGTGGCATATCCTAGCTATTAATAGTTACACAAGTATCCAGCGGGTGGTGCAGTGGGTTAAACCACTGAACCATGAGCTGCCAATCGAAAGGTCGGCAGTTCGAATCCGTGCGACAGCTCCTGCCAACCTAGCAGTTCGAAAGCAAGAAATTACAAGTAGATTAATAGGTACCGCGTCAGCGGGACGGTAACAACGTTCCATGTGCCTTGGTGTTGAGTCATGCCAGCCACATGACCATGGAAACGTCTTCGGACAGCGCTGCCTCTTCGGCTTTGTAACGGAGATGAGCACCGCTCTCTAGAGTCGGACATGACTGGACTTAATTGTCAAGGGATACCTTTACCTTTACCTTTTATTCAGAATGAGATTCAAATGGCTCCCTGAAGGACCACCTGATTCCATATGAAACTGTGTATCTTCCAAAGTCTGTTTTGGGGAGGAGCTGTATATCTAAGGTTATCAGGAACCCAGGATAAGGCCTTCTTTGTAGGCTGTGGAACTTCCTCCCCCATGAGCCCTGCCTGACCTCTACCACTCAGTAGCATAGCTGGACTTGCACCATTGGGCGATGGGCAGGGCGATGCATCACCCTGTCTGCCCTGCCACCGAATGACCCTAATCCGTCCATTTATTACTTTATACAGGAGCCCCTGACCAGCGCGCGGGGGAGGGAGCCTGGTATTGGGCAGCGACGGGGCGAGTCCCGTCACTGGCCTTCCGGTGGCGGGGCGATGATGCGTTGCTCCGCCCACTGCCCCACTGGCGTGAGTCCAGTTACACTACTGCTTCCACTGCATCCTTCCACAAGATCAACAACACTATTATTTTAATGTATTCTACTAATACTTTGTACTGGTCTAGTTTTTGGCTCCTGCAATTTTATTTATTTGCTGTTGGTTTGTTCCTGTTGTTTTAATTGATTTGATATCTCTAATTTTGTTGTTGTTGTTAACCACCTCTTTCTATATATATAGAAAGCCGGAAAAAAGGTCCCAAAATGACCCCAGCAGCTCCTCTTACCTGTTCTTCTGGGTGCCGCCATCTTGGATCTCACGAAATCTCGCAAGATCCAAGGTGGCAGCACTAAATTCTCATCAGAATTGGGCACTGCCATCTTGGATCTTGCGAGATTTCGTGAGATTGAAGATGGTGGTGCCCAGACGAACAGGTATGAGGAGCTACCAGGGAAGTCTCGGGGCCTTTTTCTGGCCTGCAGCACGGGTGGGCGGGTCCTCGTGCCACAACCCAGAGGGGAAAAAACGTTTTTCCCGGGTTGCGGTGTGGGCTGGCAGGTCCTCCCACCGCAACCTGGAGGGAAAGGGTACGCGGGGGTCAAATGTTCCAGGGTATGTGGGGCAGCTGGAGGCCCGTGTAGGGGGTACGCGGGCCTCCAAAGATTGGGAACCCCTGTGGTAAAGAATATGCTTTGCATGTAGAAGCTGCCACATTCATTTTCAGTAGGGTTGTCAGTTTTTCTAAAAGGGCCCTCTTTCTCCACGTTTTTTTTCCCTAGGTGGATGGGTGACAAAGATTAATAGGCCATTTTAGGGGCAACTGCTGGGCTTCACCCCTTTAGTACAGCCCCAACATCTTTACCATTGGACCCCACCCAATGTACCAGCTTTGTTTTCATTTTTCAAGGGTCAACAATCTTGTGCCGCCACCTGGCCCCACCTTGTGACATCACCAAGCCTCCCTTTACCTCAGAAATGTTAGGGTTTTTGATGTACCCAAACTAGCAAGTCTAATTCTCAGATAAATGATAGGTGGCAGGGCTGGGAAATGCCTGTGCCCTGTCAGTCAGGGTAGAGAGTCCTGGGCTAGACTGACCCTTGGTCTGACTCAGAATAAGATAGCTACATGTGTTAACTTCTCTAGTGTTTTAAGTGTTCCGAGTTGCATCATCTCAGCAACGCTTTGGAGCTAGCCACTATCATTATCTTACATTACAGATGGAGTCCTGATGCTGAGATTTTAATCTGGAATGGCCACCTCATAGCCCATTCGTCAAACAAGCAATGCTGCAGAGGATCTATGTTTTATTATAACTACATACAATAAATGCAATTAAAGTTTGTGCCATGTGAGCTAGGAAGAAAAACACAGAGCATTTGTTTATAGTAGTTAGATGTGAAAGCCTTTGAATTTCAGTTTCTTTTGATTTATTGGGCTCCCTCTTTAAAGATATTATTCATGATTTAAGAAGGTAGGCTTTCTTCTAAAGGAGCCAAGACAGAAATAACAATACATTATATAGCTGTCATTTAAAGTGAAGTTCAGAGAAGGCTTCACAAAGCATTTTCAGCATAATGGAATCATACATCATAGATGGTAAATGAAGTTTGTCATTGTTAAGTGGTCATTACTAGTTGTGGTAATATTCTTCTATAGGCTGAAGATTAATAATAAGCTTCATGCTGTGGTATATTCATCAAAAGTAAATTTTTTGAACAAAACCATGATGTTCTATATAGCTACATTGCTGCAGCAAGTTAACTTATGAATCACTATTGATATTTGAGGGGGGGGGGAAACAACCCAGTGCCATCATAGTTGCCTGACAGGTTTTTAGACATGTTTCTCTCCACGTGTGCATGGTGCTGGGTGCATGCCAGGTGGCATGACATAGGCTTGTGCAGAGGTGGCAGTGAAGTAGAACCGCCCTGCTGTCATCCACAGAAAATGGGCCTCACACACAGTAACCAGTGGGATTTGAAAAGTATAAATAATGCATCTAACATTAAGGCCTCACAAAAACCCAACACTCCAGTTTCACAGAATTATAGCACAATCCTATGCATCTCTACTAGAAGTAATTGTGTTCATTATTGAGTTCATTGAGTTCAATGGAGCTTACTCCCAGGTAAGTATGTTTAGGATTGTCGCCTTAGAGCAGGGGTGGCCAACCTTCCACCATTAGGGCCTCTGCGTTCTTAAGAACTCTTGTAGATGACAGAATCTTGGTGACTGCAAGTGCTGATGGTGCTGCTAAAGCAACTGCACCTGCTGAAATGCGCTCACCTAGACAACCATTAAAGGGCCAGGAGCATTCATGTTGAAAGGTTGGCCATCCCTGCCCTAGACAAATACAGTACAACACCCAGCCACTTGGCACCCACAGTGATGCTTCAAGGATTAAAAGAAGAAAAAGGTTGTAACAGCTCTGAACCTCCTGCATATTTAGAGTTGCCATAGTCCCCAGATTTCAAGGTTTTATCTGTATTTTAGCCATCTCATTGCAATGTGTGACACAGCACAATCCGACTTAACTTTTGTGCCGGTGTAACCAGCGGCGCAGCAAGAATGGGAGGCCCCAGAACGGAAAAGGGATTCAAATCCCCCTTGAATTCCACTTTTGGAGGGGATTTGAATCCCTTTTCCATTCTGGGGCCTCCCGTTCTCGCTGCGCCGCTGGTTACACCGGCACAAAAGTTAAGTCGGATTGCGCTGTTATAGGTTTACATTCATTTTCCTAAAAGGGTCTGCAAATGCAATGTTTATTGTTCTTGTCATGATTATGTGGTTCATAGATAGGAGCCTGAAAATATGTCTTAAAAATTGAATGGAAAATCATAATTGGTTTTTGTCGTTTCTCATTGCCTTTTGATTGCCTTTCATTTCTCTGTTCTTTTATATGCTTTGGTTTTGTTTGGACAACAAACTTAAACCTTTTATTCAGAACTCATTAACGAGTGCATCCGTTTTATTAGTAATGTCTTGTTTTCATTTTGAGGTTAAGCTCATGCTTAGACTCAGTCGCTCAAAATGACAGCTTTTGTCCTTGTTGTTCTTTGCTCTACAGTGTCATTTGTTGACAGGGGCTTTCAAACATATCCAGTCACCAGAAGTAGAAGTGTGTTATCTGTGCAGAGCTGTCAATTTAAACAATGCAGAGTTGGGCCTTCTGAAGTTTCTATAGCTCAGTTGGTGGGATGCCAGTGACTTGCAGTGAATTAATGAATAGGAGTTTTATTCTTAGCAAACAAGGAACTAGTCTGAATAAGTATTGCTAAACACAAGCTGAGCAAAACAGTTTTCCTTATTTTCAAAAATATTGACTATGCTCCTTTTTTCCAGGGGTATACGAGTATCCCAGTTTTCCTCTTGAAATTGAGTTGAGGTTTTCCACACATTCTTTGTGAATGTCCACCAGAGCTCGAGCCTTGAAAACCGTCAACTTGATCTCTGCCAAAATGCTTGAATGTGCTCAGAAAAGGTTCAGTCTTTGATAGCACTGACTACATGCAAATATTCACAAATGGTTTGAATTAAAAGAACCTTATGAGCAGTTGATTCAAATCCTCACAGGAATACCGTATTGCCCCAAGTATAGGACGCTCCTGATTATAAGCCGCACCCTTAAAGTTTGGTGCAATACACTTCTAACTTTTTTTAACTTAAAGAAAATATACACATTAGTAAAACAGTATAGTTAAAGGCAAAGGCACCCTGTCCCTTATTGAATCTGGGCACTCTAGTATTAGTAGCCTTCCCAGGTCCAAAGGGGGACAGAGTACCTAACATTAACCTTTGGAATTTGGGCAGGTGCAGCTTGTTGCAGCCTTCCATGATGATGAGCTGCACCTGCCCAAATTTCAATGGTTAACAGCACAATCCTGTCGACTCAGAAGTCCCATTGCATTCAATGCGGCTTACTCCCAGGAAAGATTGCATAGGATTGCAGCCTAAAGGTTGGCACTCTGTCCCCCTTTGGATATGGTAAGCCTGTGCAGGAGCTCTTGCTCTCAACTTTCAAACTGCAGGATCAACTTTCAAGCTGCAGGATCAATAAATATCTTAGTTTCCAAAGAGTCCTGGGGCTGGAACTTAAGGGTTAATTTTTTCAAATGCTTCCTGAGGCTAGAGCCTGCTAGAGAGATGGTGACCATTTAGCAAGTGATTAAGAGCTGAAAACACAACTGCTTTGCAGTTTTAAAAAAGAAAAAGCGTTTTACCTTTGAAAGAGACTTGGAGAGGCTTGAAAAAGGAAAACTCTAGGCAGAAAACGCTAGACTTAGATTGTAGGCCGCACTACTTTAAAGATTTGCCTTAGGGGGAAAAAGTGAGTCTTATACTCAGGTCAATACGGTATTCAGGCTGGTATTGATTCTGTTCACAAACATTCAAGTAAGGGAGGTTGATATTTTGAACTCCCCCAGTTGAATTTCTTTTCCAGTGTTTTTCTTTATCCTTAAATGTTGTGAAGGCCATTTGATCATTTCCACACTGAGAACAAACATCAACTACAACTTTTGTATTTCTATATGCCCTTTCAACATTTTAAGTGGTTAATCTTTCAGTGGCTGTTCACTAATGCAAGGGTTCCTTTTCCTTTGAAGGATCTAGAAAAGATCTGTGAAAGGTCAGTGGCATCTTATGGAGACCTGAAAAGTAAATTTCAGTCCTGAAAAGTAAAATTTTGTTGGAATGTTCAGAGGAAGTGTAAACCTCCTTGGTTGAGGAGTTCAATGACTCTTCTTTTAGACAAGTAACATGTAGGCCACTAGATACTTAGGTCACTTGATACACTGTTGTAATCTCATTGATTTTGATATGTATTCCTAGACCAGAAGCACACGTTTGCTCCAGATATTTCATGCCACAACATTGCTTTAGGGTCATTCCATGTGAAATCAACCAATGAAAAATCCTTGACGTCATAGGTTTTGTTCATTTTCGGTACATTTGTACCTTACCATGAGATGTTTAAAAATTATTTTTTTCAGATTTTTTTCCCATCTGTTTTTGAGATATTGAATGTTCAAAATTGCCAAAAAAGGCCAAAATTCACTTGTCACCATACATTCAAACGCCTGTTACAGGATAACGATGAACGCTACAGACATGGGACAGGTGTCGTCCTTCTTCAGAAGTAAAAAAAAATTCTTTGTAGGTCCTTTTAATCTTCCCCATCTTTTCTTTGCACTTTAGATACTTTCTTCTTGCACAGCGGAGACTCACCAAGGGAGGTCAAAGAGGCATTTAAGTGGGTTTGGACAGTGTATTTTTAGTGAAGCTTTCTAGAACATTTTTGTTGTGAAGCTGCTTTATTAGTCTTTATTAAGTTTAATTCATTAACCGTTTGATAATTACATAATTTGAAATATGGAGGAGAATAAGTGGTCAAAAAACTGTTGCAGCCCTTTTAAAAAAGGGGGGGCACTGGGTTAGTAAAGACTTGAGGAATGTAACTAATTGGATGGTTTCACTAAATAGTGAAATCAAACCACACATGAATAGAAGCCTTGTCAGATGGAAAACAATATACTTGAAAAGGAAATTCCTCCTGAGAATTATGAGATTCCTGGTCTTAGTCATATAAAGGAGCCTGAGTATTTGGACCCTGATACAGCTTTAAGCCACTTAAATGCCTCTTTGACCTCCCTTGGTGAGTCAAGAAGAAAGTATCTAAAGTGCAAAGAAAAGACGGGGAAGATTAAAAGGACCTACAAAGAATTATTATTTTTACTTCTGAAGATGATTTAGATGAGGGAAAATGTCACTGTGCTGATTCAGAAATCATTCAGCAACTAAAGGAAAAATTTAAAACTACTAACAGAAGTAAAAAGCTCATGATTTTGATAGTTTTACCAAAAAACTGATCCTGTAAAAGAATAGAAAGTGAATTCATTCTCTATAAATCTATCTCTATAAGTCCTGTTATAAATTTTTGGATTTATTTCAGTTTACCACATAATTTTATCAATGTAAACTGTAGAAAAATGGACTTGAGGGGTTTAATTCCTGGTCACTGCCAACAAGAAAATTTAATTTTTGTATGATACCATTGAGATACCACCTTGAAATTTTGACTAATTGACTACAAGACATATACCTTTAAGTGTGATTTTTTGGAAATTTTTTTAAAAAGTTCAATTTTCCAAAATTTCAAAATTAATATTATTTGAATATTTTTGAATTTCTTGAAAATTTACAATTTTGTCATGTTGTATATCAAATGAAAGCCCTATGCATAAGCATTAAGACGTCACCTGTCCCATGTCTGTAGCGTTCATTGTTATCCTGTAACAGGCGTTTGAATGAATGGTGACAAGTGAATTTTGGCCTTTTTGGGCAATTTTGAACATTCAATATCTCAAAAATGGATGGACAAAAAAATCTGAATTTTTTTTTTAAACATCTCATGGTAAGGTACAAATGTACTGAAAATGAGCAAAATCCATGACATCAAGTTCCAAAATGTATTTTTATTGGTTGATTTGACATGGAATGACCCTTTATTGTTCCCAGTGGTGGAGTCCAACAATTATTCAATGCTGTTTTTCCCAGAGTTGTTTTAGATTTGCATGATTCATTGGATCTATGTGAGTCCAAGCAACAGGGCAACCACCAGCTGCCATTGCTGGGTCATGGAAACAGAGGGAAAGAAAATGTAATATATATTAATATGAGGTTTTGCCCTGTATGTCCTGTATAGCTGCTCAGCATGTCCTCCCAAGGCTCTTACCCAGACAAAGTCCCACACACTCTCAGTTGGACTTGGCAACACCCAAGAATGAATCGTACACCTCAAAGGATGGTGCATTCATCAACACCCCATGAATCCTTCCTGCTGTTCAGGTCATTAGTGGTGTTACACTGTGAAACGAATGGTAAAAACGAAGCCCAAACAGGAATACTATTATAAGAACAGTTGATCTATTCTCTTTTTCCTCCTGTTAAAGAGGCCTGATGTGGAGGACGGTTAATTTTTTTAACAAAATATTCAGCTTTGGAAATGTCATCTATTACATTTGATTACATAAGATTTCCTTTGATCAAGCCCGCATTTTATTCAATGAAGCAAAGTTCAAACAACTGCGAAACCTGGAAGCTGTTGCTATCTCCCAGAGAAATCAACATTTTTTAATTAACAAGCAGCAAGAACTTTCTTTTATTAACAAGATCTGGCATCCGATCTTAAAGAAAGCACTGCATTTTCCAGCTTCTCGGCACACGACCGGTTAATGCGGTGATTGACACTTTTCTGTTAAACTTCTGTTAAGCGTCTGCTTTGTTCTATGTGGTCAGTGTCATCTAGCTGCCCAGTCGTGCTGCTTTCGCTTTGATAATGTCCCTTGGGAGGGAGGAAACGTCAGCAAGGGTTTAAAAGTTTTTGTGCCTATTGGTTTGATACCTTTTAAATTGTATACTTTTAAAGAATTTTTGAACCATTCGATGCATTTTAAAGCTTTTATTTCTTCTTCAATAAATTTTACATGGCTTCTGAACCCATATACCCGATCTCTTTGAATATTGTTTCTTGCCATGAAAACTTCCATGCTACATTAATTGTATAAATGTTCAATCTTTCATGAACAACTTCATTCCAGATGGCATCCTTTGCAGTCTGGCCTCTTCACTTGCCTTCGCCTCCCACACTTGGCCAACGGCACTCTGCTTGCACGTGCAGCTGGCGCTCTTATCTTTTCACAGCTTTTTGTCAGCAGCATGTCTCAAACTGCCGTTCACCGATCTTCAGGCTTACGAGGCAGCAACTCTACCAACTGAGCCAGACCTCCTTCCTCATGCGTTACATGGAAAAGGTCCCAGGTACCATCTCAGCATCCCCATGTAGGGCCAGGCCCAGGAAGGACCTTAAAATGAAATCCTGGAGAGCTGCTGCCAGTCAATGTATACAATACTGGACAGACCGATGTTCTAACTCAGTAGAAGGCAGCTTCATATATTCAACAGTTTGTTAATTCCCCCCCCCCCAGTCAACCTTGCTAAGCCAGTTGGGAGGAAAAGCAACCCTCTAATGCCCTCCTAGCAAAGGGAACATTTGTTACGCAGTAGTCAAAGCAAGAAGAAGGCTTTGAATAAGGCGAGACATTCGTTAAAATTCCAGATTTGATGGATTATAAAAGGAAGCATATTCATGCTTAGAGGGTTATTAGAAGATCTGAGAACTCATGCTGGGATAACTTCTGTAGCAGTATTAATCATCACACTTCAGTAGAAAAGACATGGAATAAGATTAAAAGGCTCAATGGCAAAGGGGTCAGATATTTTGCAATACCTACTTTAATTAAAGGAGAAGCAACTGCTGATTGAAATATACAAAAATGTTAACATGCTAGGTGGGAGCTTGCAAAATGTTAAAAGTGATAATAACTGGAGGCCGTTGATTTTTTTCCCCTCTATGTTCAGAAAAATGTCAGTTTGTGACAGTAGAAACATCTATTTGTATTCTTGAAAACAGGCACGAGGTGTTAATCATTGTAATGTAGTGAATTCATGTGAGAATTCAACACATTGCTCTTCATGCTTAGAAACTTCGATTTGTATAGAAAGGTTTTAAGAATCTCAGTTGAACATTAACAGAACAACTCTAAATTGCCCTTACACAGGTCTTTTGGGATGGGATACAGATACACCATCCGAATGGTCTTCAGGCCATTGTGGAACTAGCTGTAACAACTGCATCAAATCCTATATGCTGCCATTATTGTGTGTGCAGAGACTTGTACAGACTCACTCGTTCCAGTCTAGAACCTCATGAGCACTCTGATGCACTCGTTTTGCTCATGCAGGAACACAATTCTCCATTCAACCAATGGAGAAAGAGCTTTGAATTAACATTTCTTTGCATATACAGAGCTTCCCTCTGCAGCAAAGTAAAATTATAGAGAACAACAACAACAACAACAACAACAACAACAACAACAATGGTGAAATATGTGATACATAATATTTTTATGACTAACCAAAATTATAATAATATCACTTATATTTCACTATTATACAGGTCTGCACATTTGAGAGTAAAAAAAAAAAAACGTTTTCCAAAATGCATGGTGGTTGTATATGAATTTGGGGCGCTGATTCCAAAAATGGCATTGGTTTTGCCCTATCACATCTAGTTTTGGGGGTACAGCATCACCAGCTCATAATGTGAGTCAAGCAGCTTCCTCGTGAGGAAGTTTCCATTCCTCACAAGGAAACTGCTTGACTCACATTACAAGGTGGTGATGCTGTACCTCCAAAACTAGACATGATAGGGCAAAACCCGATACCATTTTTGGAATCAGCGCCCCAAATATACCCAAGAATGGGTCTCACTGTTAAGAAAGCAAAATGTGTGTAGGCCTGAGTTATTATTGCCTGCCACCATAATGCAGATGTAGGGCTGAGGCTGAGAGACATTGACTTGCTTAAGGCTACCGAACCAGGGACCTCCTTCGCAGTTCAGCCTCTTAGCCCCTATGTTACAACACAGAAGCACTGCAAAATAGACTTGTTCCATTATAGCTATGTCAATCAAGACAGGCAGTCTTTGCTATATTATGAAACTTTGTTTGTGGTCTCATAAAAACTTAATTTTGTTTTCTGTATTAGATAAATGTACTCACACTGAGGATGCAATCCTATACACACTTACCTGAGAGTAAGGCCCATTGAATTCAATGGGACTTACTTCTGAGTAGACAAGCATAGGATTGTGCTGACAATCTGTTGTTTGCTGGTTATTTGGGTGGAGAATCAACTAGAAAGTGTCAGTATTCCTATAAAGGGGGGGGGGGTGAGGGAATGTAGAGCAACACGCTGGGTTTCCTAATGCCATAAATTGACTAGCAGTGCAATCTTGCCTAAAGATACACGGCTGGCCTAAAGAGTCGGCTACTGTATCCTATGCTATTCCTGGGCTGCCCCGGGGCAGCCCAGGAGGAGCACCTCGGGAGAAGGGGACATTTGTCCCTTCCCCGGGTGTAAGCCGGCCGGGGCTATGGGCCTCTTCGGATGTACGCTAGGTCCAGACCTGGTATACATTCAGGGAGGCCATGTAAGGCTGAACCGACCTGGGAACGGGCATAAGATATTGACGGGGGAAAAACCCGTTAAAAACTTTCTAAAGATTTGAAAAAGATATATATATATAAAAGAATGTTAGAACTCAAACACAGGAGATATGTAGGATTCTATCATTCACCCCCGAATCTAGATTCACCCCTTCAGGTGTTGATTAGGGAAAAATCCTGAATTATGTTTGTAAGCATTTGTGTGGGTAATGTTTGTAAGCAAAAACCAAGTCAATATCTCATCAGGTCTAAGAGATATTGAGGAACCCGTGAAAACACATTTTACCCCTTAGGGGTCAAATTTCTAAAAATCCCTTCTTAGTGGATGCTTATGTCATGGAAGGAATATACTGTACTCCCCAAATGTCCAGGGGCTTGGGCTGGGCCTTGATGAGTCAGTCAGTCAGTCAGTCAGTTTATTCAACTCAGTGTGATGTGAGAGAGCCATACCTGGATTTCCTGAGAGCTCATAAAAATGCAGTGGGCTGAGAGTGGGATTTGGATATCCCTGAAATCCTGGTCTTTTATGCAGTCCCTTAATTGTGCCTGCATTACGCTAAAACAGCCTCTATTTTACAGTTGCCAGGTAATTTCAGTGGAAATGGCACTGCCTGTATTCTCAAGACATGTCTGTATTGTTGTTATAACCAATTTGTTTCCTCCGTGAGAATTACTGTGTTCTGTATAACTCAGTCCATACCCTGGTAGCAGAAAAAACATTGACACCTTGTGCTGGAAGTAAATAAGCTACATGGCATTAGTGAAAACCCTTTTATGTAGACTGCCTTTGGAGTCTGAACTCCTTGAAATCACTTTTTCGCTGTATGTAATATTGCAGAATACCAGACTCACTTTTTTTGTCCCTCCTCATCACAGAGTATTTGTATAGAAATTCAATTGATTTCTTACAGTGAACGGGGTTGCCAGTCAGTTGCATTATGAAATGTGTCAGTTATACCTTGGGCTGCTCTTTTTCGAGCCTTTAATTTGGTAGTACAGGGGGTCTCAAACCCTTCCCAGTCCAGTACTACCTCTGGCACCACTCTCCTGCTGCGTACCACCAGAAGTGACTGGCGATGATATCATTGACAGTTACTTCCGGATTTTCAGGTTTTGGGAGGTCAGAAAATGCAGATAGGAGTCTCTGAGCGGGTGGGAGCTCAGAGTGTTCCCAAGAGGCTCGGCCAAAGGCAGGGAGCCGCTCAGGAGTGAAAATGTGCCACCGAAAGCACCGCATCGGAGCGGGGTTCCGGCGGTCTGAGTACCACCAGCAGTCAGCCGAAGTACCACTGGTGGTACTAGTACCACTGATTGAGAACCCCTGTGGTAGTATATAGTATTTGGCATATATGGAAGGCATTAGAAGACACTGCAATCTGTGCCTTGCACAATTCTGTCTGTAAAGGGAGCCATTTAACCAAGGAGAAATGGTGCAACTTTGTATGTTCTCTAACAGCATGGCATCTGAAATAAATCTAGAGAAGGCAGTGGATGGGTTGCTGGCGCATGGCCAATTTGAAAACACTCCTTGAAAAAGTGAAAAAAAGCCAAATTTCAAACATTGGTGTCAAATTGATTCTGCAGCTCAGATGTCATATTTTGCTGTTTTTACATCTTTTAACTGCACCAGTATAGTTTAAATTGTTTATATTGAATTGTTTTAATTAATTGTATTTTATATTGTATTTTTATTTTTGTACATCACTTTGAGTGCTGGAAAAGCGGTATAGAAATAAATAAATAAATAAATAAATAAATAAATAAATAAATAAAATGGAGGGTCAAAATTCAGCAGCAAAATCTGAAAATGTGTTAAATGGTGTAAACAATTTAATTTCCTTTCAGAAAGAAAGAAAGGTTTAGATACGCTCCAATACAGCAGCAGGAGGAATAACCTCAACAGGTGGTTCTTTGTTGCATTCACCCAATTTTTGTGACTATGAGTGCAACAACATAGTAATCAAAAGGGTTCTGTACAGGCTGTGCTAAACTTGGTAGTTTCTGCTTACATTGTCTAAAAAAGAAAATAGATCCTTATGCTTTGCTCCAGATGCCCGAGTCCCCAGTGGATGGCAGTCACCATTCTGCAAAGCAAATCCAATTTGTGATGATTGTGTGAGCTTTCATAGATTTTTTTTACAAACTCATTATTTATTATTCATTAATCAATGATAATAGATTCAGAGATCCAGCCCATTTTATTTAATTGCCCCACCTTTGTTTTCCTATGAAAAAAAAATATATTGGCCTTTCAGTGTTAAATCCTGCCTACAATGTTACTTGCAGAATGTCACAGAGCGAGAGAATAGTTTTGGAGGAAAAGCCTCTGCTTTTTTTCCATACTGTTTTCTTCCCATATATATATTCTTCTGTGCTGCATGACTGATAAATAGCATATCTAATTATTTCAGATTCTGCAGATTATTTCACACTCCCTAGGCACTCATTGATTTCAGTGGGATCATCATCGGGTGTAATAAAAGGAGGATTGATCTCCTGAGAGGTAACTATATTAGATCTTCTACTTTAAGCAATTAACAGCCACCTCCAGGAGCATATGAAAAAAGTGCGGGTTTCATCAGTGTGCGGTTTAGCAGGTTATTTGAAATTAAGTCAAGCATTCTGCTGTGTTAATAGCACCTTTCTTAATTACATAGACACTGGTTTCCTCAATAAGTCCTAGAATCAGGAATTCTTTAAGCATTCTTGAGAAGCATACCTAATGAAGTTCCTCCACCTTCTGGATCAAACTAGGGAAGAGCACAATTGCCTTAAAGACCACATGGTTATATCTACAGGTAAACAAGTTACACTGCAGTGCAAACAAAAAAAAACTGGAAACCAGTTTTCTTCCAATCATGGCCTGGCTGTCTTCAAGCAAAGTCTTTTTCATAGAAGCATAGAATTATAGAGTTGGAGGGGGCAGAGGTATCGACTACTGTTTACATCACCCGGTGCGAAAACTCATTGTGTCACCCCCATGCACCTCGAGGGGGCCTTCAAGGCCAACTCCCTTGTTGAAGCAGGTAAATCTTCTCTACAGCAGGGGTTCTCAACCCATGTCCAGCCGAGTACCACCTCCAGTGCCACCCTCCTGCTGTGTATCACCTGAAGTGGCGAAGACATCATCGCCAGTTACTTCTGGGTTTTCAGGTTTCTGGAGGCTAGAAAATGCATGTAGGAGGCTCTGGGAGGGCCCTTCTTAGCATTACCAAGAGGCTTGGTTAAAGGCAGGAGCCTCTCGGGAGCGAAAACGCACTGCCGAAAGCGCCGCATCAGAGTGGGGTTCTGGTGGTCCGGCAGTCCGAGTACCACCAGCAGTCGGACGAAGTACCACTAATGGTACTAGTACCACTGGTTGATAACCCCTGGTCTAGAGCATCTTCAAAAGGTGCCTTCTCATAACCCAAGTTAAGAGTGCCATAAGAAGTGAGCTTTCATATACTATGCCAGGTGTATTGGAGGATGAGAAATACGTTTAATAAAATGCAACCCAAATTATTCATGCTGCATTGAGCAACATGACAGCGAACAAAAGTGTTACAGGAAGGCAGCAAAGACGAAGGATGGCTTTAAAATATACTTGATGGGAGTGTCCAAAGAGAAAGGCTTTTGGGAAAATGAGGCATCTGCATACAGGAAATGACTCAAATGCCAATCAAAGTGCCAATGTTAACAGGCTCTTTTGGAGAGAACATAATGTAAAAAAAGCCATTAAAATAGCTTTAAGAATGTGAAAATGGCCAGTTTTGTGCAACTCTGGGTGCTAATAATCACTTGATTAATGGGTTGATGAATGTTTAAAATTATCATTGTAGTGTAAAAATATTACAAGGGAAAGGATTCTTTTTCCAAGTATTGCATTTTTACGCCATTTCATGAAATGTGTTAAGTACAGCCATTATTCAGGGCAACTGAAAAAGTAGCACTTGAAACTGGAAATGAATGAGCAGGAGACAGATTAGTTATTAAAGAACATTGAGGTTATTTTTTTAGGAAATGTGGTGATTGGCATAAATGTTTGATTTCTCTGTGTATATATTTACAACAGCAATGAGTCCAAAATGGAAAGGATTATTTTTGTACATTTGGTCTCCCAAGCACAAGGAACACAGATATTGTGTTTGTCCAGAGCTTCTTAGAGATTAGTCTTATGAAGCGTCCAGCTTCTCCAACACAAATGGTAGCTGCTGCCACTATAACAAAAGTGGAATCTTTATCTAGAACAGGTGTTCTCAATCTGTGGTACAGGTACCCCTAGGGGTACGCGGACCTCTAGATTCTAGAAGATGGGAGAGAACTGTCTGGCTCAAGCTTATTTGTCATGTTACTCTTAGTATGAGACAAGACTAGGGCTAGGTTGTTTTGACATCCTTGGCCCACTAGACCAAAAAGACCTTAAAGCCCAATCCTAACTAAATCCCCCACTGATGCAGCTGCACCACCAACACAGCATGCACTGCGTCCAGTGGGGAGGGGGAGCCCCAAGGTCTCCTTAAGGTAAGGGACCTTTTGTCCCCTTACTTTGGAGTAAGCTACCGCTACTCCAATGGGTCTCCACAGATCTATGCCAGCTATTTTGCTGGCACAGAATAGAGGAGAGTAAGGGAGAGGGAAGGAAGTCGAGAGTTCAGGATACCAGTGCATGCGAGTACCACCTGTAATCCCCCTCCCTCCCCATCCAGAAACTCCCCCGTCCCTTCCCCTCCCTCTCCTGTTCCTCTCACACCCTGCCCCTGCATAGGCTTACCTGCCCCTACATAGGCTTACCTATGCTGCTGGTGAGAGGCCTCCCCCGCCATGTGTGATGCCACCATGTGGTGATGGTCCATGTGTGATGCCACCACATCTGCACTGCTAGCTTTGTCACGCACAGAGGCAGAATGTAACTTTCACTGGCAGGCCAACACTTCCATCGGCAGAACGTGTGTTCTGCCATCAGGCTGGCCTGTTAGAATAGGACTGCAAAGCTACAATCTTATGCACACTTTCCTGGAAGTAAGCCCCTTTGAACACAGTGGGACGTATTTCTGAGTAAACATGCATAGGATTGAGTTGTTAGACCAAAAAATAATGGGGCACTCTCAGTCTAGGTGCCCTGCCCTATTTCACCACTCTACATGCAGTCATGCCTCCATTATTACCAGGACAACTCAGTTACTAACGGCACAATCCTGTGTAACGATGCCCCGGGGCAGCGCGCACTGCCCCGGGGCAGGGTGTCGCAAAAGTGCTGGACACCCGGAGAGCAAGCAGTGCCGGCGCTGTGGCCCTGCGAACGCCAGCCTGGGTAAGTATAACGCCGGTTGGGGCAGAGGTGGGGAGAGGGCAGACCAGACAGCGAGGGCGGCCATTGGTCACCCGGGTCCTGGAGGGCGGTGGGGATACCGGGGGCCGAGATTCCCGGTATCCTGAGCTCCCTTCAGGCCCCAGGTACGCCGGCATGGGTGGCGCAAATATGCGCGAGCTCTAGAGCTCACACACATTCGAGGAGGCCCATGGGCCTCCCACCGCTTACACAGTGCAGCCCGGGAACTCGATAGGCTGCCTCAGGGCAGCTCAGGAACTACACAGGATTGGGCTGGAAGTCACCTTGGCAAAGCTACTTGGGGCCCATGAAAGTCTCATGCCTTATACCCTATAAGCCAGAGATTTTTGTTCTAAATGTGCTGGGAGGGCAGAGAAGCAGCACATGTCCAGTACTGAGATAAATTCACTCTATACATGCACAGCTGCATTTTTTACATACTCAAGGACTCATACTGAAAACAGATTCCAGGATGGAGCCTTGGGCCTAAATGCAGCCTAGGGCAGGGCATCATGTTCTATGTGGTTTGGGCTGTTCTTGTTTGCACACAAGAACATGTATGAATATGTATGTGAGTTGGAAGAAGGATGGTTGAATTTTACATAGCTCAGAAGTCTATAAAGCTGATTCTAATTTACAGCACAATCCTATGCATGTATACTCAAAAGTAAGTCCCGTTACTTACTTGCTTCCAGGACTGTGTGTGTAGGACTGCAGCTGTAGGCACTTGTTTGGCTACAGAATTGGGTTTCTGCACTGTAAATAGTAGTGTTGTGTCAGGACATAACCCAGCTCAAAGGGAGGCTGGGTCTGATTGTAGAGCAAATAGATGAGGACCAAAGGGGCTGGAGACAGCAGATGTGGTCAAGGCAAGCTGGATCAGATAGGCAAACAACAGAAGTGCTAGAGGCAGACGTTGTGATCATGGACAAGCAGGTGGGCTTATTGAACCTAAGTCCCTGTCCCATTATGTTCAATAGAGTTATGCCCAGGTAAGCGTGTATAGGATTGAAGCCTTAGTTCACTTTCAGTCTTGTGCCAGCCATGAATTTGTTTACAAGATTCTTGTGTAAGTATACCCCATCCTTCATCACCTGTCCTTGGGACAGCGTTGCAGTCACCAACATTTTAAAATAAGAATAAACATTATTATTGTATTAAAAACAATGTATGCACTACTACAACTCAAATGTAGCAGTTAGAAAGCAGCGATACGTGATTTATATTTGTCATCCTTCCATCAGGATGAAAGCTGTAGCATTTCCTGCAAGCGCTAAGGTACAGGGTCTCTCCTCCTGTTTCTGTTTTGACATGATATAATGAAGCATGAGCTGAGATGATTAACTACTGTATATCAACAGGGTAATTCTGTAAGTAATAGTGTCACCTTGGCATGGACAGATTTTCTGCTCTCCCAGACACGATAGCTGGCAGGTTGGGCTTCGCTTCCTGAATCATGAGTTCAATGTACTTCCCCGCTTCAATTATTTCACTGTTGTGTTTGTTGTTTGTTCAGTGACAACAACGTCTGACACTGGTCACACCTAGGATCTCATGGGTGTCATCTTTTCGCCAGCTCCGTGAACATTCTCAAAAAGCCTCTTAGCTGAAAAGAACAGAGCTGGTTTTTGTCACTGCTAGATTTCCTATGCAACATATTGTATTAGTGAGGTAATGCATTTTTGCAGGCTTGGGCTTTTTGGCTTTTCTGCAGTGATTCTCACTGTTATGTGCAAAAAAATGCCAGAATGCAAATGAGATGGTAGCCCACAATATGTGTTTACTATTAGAGATGCTAATCACAGTCCGTTTCACCTGTTTTTGATTCTGGAGGCACAAAGACAAAGACAAACATATTTAGCAGGTGATCAAACATTTTCGTTTCCAAGCTGCTTTTCTCCTGATACGGGGAACATCTTGTGCCATGAGACACATCAGATCAAATGAGGTTCCAACACAGATGAGAACAGTTGCTTTCCTTGCTCTCAACAGGACATAGAGACCAGAGCTGCTGCAGCAGGACCCTCACACAGAGTGGGGGCAGCTATGGGGCGTGAAGGGTGATCATTCAAGTCTCACCTCCAAGCCAGGAGTGCTTATTTGAACATTTTTTATTTATTTATTATAATACATAAAAAACAAACAATACAGAAATAGAAAAAAGAAGAAGAAAGAAAAATACAGAATAACAGAAAAGATTCGGATTAGCCACTAACATTTATACTTAAATAAATTCATAAAATTACTTGTACCCTGCCTAATTGCAGAGTAATCTATTCTTCTTATACTCATACATCAACTAGCCTAATGCTACCCTTAATTAAAAATGACCTCAATTTCTTACCATTTAAATCTAAACGCAAACCAGCCTACTCAACGAAGCCACATATCATTAAATCAATCTTATTTTCCCTTACATGCAAAAAAATTATAAACGGTTTCCAATTCTTTACAAATGTATCTACAGATTTCTCTTTAACTAACAGGGTCAGTTTGTTCATTTCTGCCCATTCCAAAACTTTCAACCACCACTCCTCCAACATTTCCAGTTTTGTGCAAACAACAACCTCACAGCTGTAGTTAAATATAAAAATAAAATTCCATAAGTATTTTCTAATTGCCTCACCTCCAAGGCAGGAGTGCTGATGTATCAAATGCTTGATGCAATCCATAGACTGTGATAAGGTGTTTCTATGCCTTCGAACATATTAATGCATGTTGTGCAGCACATCATTTGGTGTGCTGTCTGTGCTTGCAGGATGTTTCAGATGGATCTCCACCAAGCTTTTGCAGGAAAGAAAATCAGTAAAGGCCCATCCTCAAATTTATTTTTCATGTGGTAAATTCATCAGCCTACCCATTTGACACGATTTCCAAATGTCCAATCAAATGGTGAGAGCTGAGATTTTTCACAACCTGCAGAATGTTTATAAGTTCAACCAGGAAAGTTTGGTGACATCTCAGATCTTACCATATGGACAACCGTTAAGAATACAGAATATGTAAAAATCACAACATAGCTTCAGGGCAATCCAGAGGAAGGAGGCCTATTAAATGGAAGTGGACATCTGAGTAAATGTCCTGTCTCAGCTTAGATTTTTGTCAATCATTCATTTCTTGAAAACGTTCCTGGTTAATTAAATAGCTAAAAAAAAAATCAATATTTTAATACAAATACTATTTTGATATAGACTAAAGACAAAATGGCTTTTGTTTCATGTGCCATATTTTATGAAATACTTGATCTTAGATAATCCCTTTGTCTTGTATGAGGAAAGTTCAAAACAGAGTGGAACCACTCCTAGAAAGACATGTTGCATGAGTGCAACTCTCCTTCCATTTATGACCATGAAATGCCACTGCCAAAAGTTTGGAAACAATCCATCTTCCTCAAGACAAAACACCACATAGGTCCAGGAATGTTGCAATGTGCTGTGTATGGCATAGATGAAATCCCATACAGATGGCCTTGCAGCGCAATCCTATCCAATTTACACCACCAGTGTAACCAGCGGTGCAGCAGGAACGGGAGGCCCCAGAATGGAAAGGGGATTCAAATCCCCTCCAAAGGGGGATTCAAAGGGGATTTAGATCTCCTCTCCCCTCCAAAGCCTCCCACCCTGCCCTCCCCCGCTGGTTACACCGGTGGCAATGGCGTAACTAGGGTGGTTCGAGTGGTTCAGTCGAACCAGGCACCACCTGCTGCGGGGGCGCCGCGGACTCGAGTCGTACTCAAGAGACTCGAGTCCGACTCGAGAGACTCAAGTCCGACTCGAGTCCGACTCGAGAGTTGGAATTGAGTGGAATTGAGAGTCAGGAATTGAGTGACTCGCGAGGCGGCGAATTGCGACTCGCAAGTCACTCGCCACTGAAGGAGGGGGCGGTCAGGGGTCAGCAGCGGCGCCACATCACACGCACATGACGCGCGCGCACGCACACACACACACACTCACTTCCGCTGCCGGCTGCCCAGGTGCGGTGTGGCCGGCGGCGCTTGAACTGAAGAAGAACAGAACGAAGAACATGAAGCACGCACACTGTGGAAAGGAGGTAAGCCAGCCGGTTTCGGTAAAGCGGAAGCGTTGAAAGCCGCCTGCGTCTTGGCGCTGCCTGCTCAGCCCGTCCAGTCCCTGTCCCTCCGTCTTGGCGCTGCCTGCGCAGCCCATCCAGTCCCTGTGGTGAAGGGCTTTCTTGGCGAGGATGCGGGGGGTGCGGGTGGGCAGGGGGCGCCCAGATCAGGGTCCCTGAGGGGTGCCCCCCCAAAAGCGCCCTAGGGGCACCAAATCCCCCCCAAACCAGGCCAAAAAAAGTATTGTTACGCCTCTGACCGGTGGTGTAAGATGAATAGGATTGCACTGATGGTTTAATTAAGACAATAAGAGGAGCCCTGATAGATCAAGTTCAGGTTGTGTATAGCCCTGCATCCTGCTGCTTCCAATAGTGACTAGACTGCTACTTCCAGGAAGTATGGTGAGCCTTCTTCCATTGCTTGTGCCTCCGAGCAATTGGTATTCAGGGCACATTGCATATTATTATAATTAACAGTATTTATATACCGCTTGTCAACAAAAAGTTCACAAAGCGTAGGCTTACCAGATTTCCCTGGTCTTCAACCGGGACAACCCCCCCCCCACAACTAATAAAAAAAAATTAAATAATTAAATAAATACTTAAAATAATTTTCTGATGTTTAAGTGCCCCTTTTGCCGCACATAGCGCGTCCGCATTTTTTAATTATTTATTTATCACTTAATTAATTAAATTAAATTGAAATGACTTGCCGTGCTCCGCGCCGCCATGCCAAGCCTCCGTGTTGTGCCCTGCTGCTGTGCTAAGCCTCTGTGTCGTGCTGCGCCACCATGCCAAGCCTCCGTGAGCCGCCGTGTGCCAAGCCTCCGCGAGCAGCCCTCCATGTGCCAAGCCAAGCCCCCAAAAGCCGCCGCCTTTAAAAAAATGAATAAACTTACCTTTTTCCTTCTTGGATCTTGCGAAATCTCACAAGATCCAATATGGCAGTGCCCGGAAAAAGGTAAGTTTAAAAAAACAAAAACAGACGGCGGAGGAGACTTGAATCCGGCCCGGAACGGTCCAGAACATTTCTGGGAACCAAGGCCAGTTTCTGGGACTGTCCCAGATTTTCCGGGACGAATGGAAAGTCTAACAAAGCGGTTTACAGACAAAATATGTTTTGTTGTGAGGATGAAGTGTAGGGGATGATCCTCTGAAACTGTTTTAGCTGCTGTGCAACAAATGCTCCAGAGAAATAGTACCCTGAGCTTGGAACATGGAAATGGACAGTGCAGCTCTGTATAATGTTATGAACACGTTCATCCCTAAAAAAGGGATGAGATAATTAAAAAAGAGATTGAGAATAAAACAGCCAATATTATTATGCCATTGTACAAATCGATGGTAAGGCCACATCTGGTGTATTGCGTCCAGTTCTGGTCGGCGCATCTCGAAAAGGATATAGTGGAACTGGAAAAGGTGCAGAAGAGAGCAACCAAAATGATTTATGGGCTGGAGCACCTCCCTCATGAGGAAAGGCTACAGCATTTGGGGCTCTTCAGTCTAGAAAAAAAGGCATCTGAGGGGGGACATGATTGAGACCTATAACATTATGAATGGGATGGAGAGAGTGGATAGAGAGAAGTTCTTTTCCCTCTCACACAACACTAGAACTAGGGGACATCCACTAAAATTGAGTGAAGGGAGTATTAAAACAGACAAAAGAAAATATTTCTTTACCCAGCATGTAATTGGTTTGTGGAACTCCTTGCCACAGGATGCGGTGATGGCAGGGGCGTCGCTGTTGCGTGGCGAGGCAGCCGGGGGCCCCCCAGGTGACGCGCGCACACACACGCAGGAAGGTCACACGCGCGTCGCCTCCCCTGCACACACATGCGTGCGTCGCCTAGGGGCCTCCCGCCCGCCTCGCCAGGCCAGGAGAGCCGGCTCAGGGACATCTTCCCCGGCCGGCTGCCCGGGGCCTTCTGAGAAAGGCCCACTGCGCGAACGTTATTTATAACGTTCTTTTGTGCATGCGCAGACCGTTCCTGAGGGAAAAGGGCTGCCCTTTTCCCTCAGGAACAGGCTGCGCATGCGCAAAAGAACATTATAAATAACGTTTGCGCAGCGGGCCTTCCTCAGAAGGCCCAGGACAGCTGACCGGGGAAGACGTCCGCGAGCCGGCTGCAATGATTGAGGGGGCGCCCGGAGCGGACGCCCGTCGGGCGCCAGGATCGGCGGCCCATCGGGCGTCCGGAGCGGTGGCCCGTCGGGCACCCCCCAAATTGCAGCGCAGCCTAGTAAAGGGGGTGCGTCCGGGGGGAGGGGTCACTAGGGTGACGCGCGCACCCAGCCCTGGGGCAGCGCGCGCCCTAGTGACGCCTCTGGGTGATGGCACCTGGCCTGGATGCCTTTAAAAGGGGATTGGACAGATTTATGGAGGAAAAGTCCATCGCAGGTTACAAGCCATAATGGGGATAAGTAACCTCCTGGTCTTAGTAATAGGCTATCTCTTAATGCCAGATCCAGCAGGGCTCTTCTTATGTTTCTTAGGTCTGCAATGACAATGAGATCTCTGGGCCATTCAAGAAGTCCTTAGAAGGCAGCATGTGGAGGAATCACCAGTCCCACACTCACTCTTGTCCCATCCCTTCTCTGCTCCTGCAAGATATATGCTTTTCTACTGCATGCCAGGCAGTATGTGCTATAAACCAGGTTGACCTTGCTACTATGAAAACAGACAGAGGAGCCTTTACAGAGCAGGGTGGATAAAGCAGGCTTCTGCCTGATTACAATCAGTCCTCTCAAAGTGCTTCTTTATTTCAATGGTTTCTCTCCCTGCATTCAGATCCACAATACAAATCAAAGCTGAGTTTCAACTCGTTGCCTTTAATGTAACATCCTTTTGCATTATTCAGATTTAATATTTCATTTCACACCTCTGCAACTATCTTTGCTCAAAACTCTTAGAGCCGCTGCATTGCCTGGAAGATCTTGTCGCGTAATTACTCTCTAGAAACGTTATTCATGATAACAATCAAAGCATTATGATGTCAGACTTTCTTTCTAGGGTGAAGGTGAGAGGAGGATTTTGCAAAGAAGTAGATACATATTAGTGCAATTTCATCTTGGGTCCTAAGAAAGACTGAGCCCGGCTGTGAGTAGGCAGCCTTGTAGGGGGAGAGAGGGTCTCATGTAGGTAACAGCTCATACAGTCAATTGGTTATGAGACACAAAGGCGCCTACAGCAATGATTCTGTCTTTTTCCAAACCTCTTTACACATTTAATGTTTCTAATCCCAAAATAGGTATAACAAGTCCATTATTGCCCACTGGTGGAGATACACAGGCATATCATCTAGCTGGAGTGTCAATGTATTATATGCTGAGCTTTGGGAATATCCTATTATTGTTATTCACAGCTACATAAAACTCAGTCAACAGCTGGAAATATCACTGATTAGCATTAAATGACTGATACAAGTCTCAGCCTGAGACCTAAGTATCAACTAAATATCAACACAGTATGTATGATGTTCCTAAAAGCACTGGTTTTTGTTTTTTTGAAATCTGATGGTGTTATTTCAGTAATCTGCAGTTGTTTAAAGTAATTTCCATTTTTTTTTCCAAGACTGTTCCGAGTGCCCCAATGGTAATGGGGACTACCTCAGTGTGTTTTGTCCATAGCCCTGTGATTTCAATGGCCAGATCTCGGTTGTTGTTATATACCATTTATATATAAATGCATGTGCCAGGTGTAAGGGAGTGACAACAGGAAACAGGTTATCTTGTTGTCTTGTGTGCTCCCTGAGGCATCTGGTGGGGCCACTGTGAGATACAGGAAACTGGACTAGATGGGCCTTTGGCCTGATCCAGCAAGGCTCTTCTTATGTTCATTTTATATACCTATCATCTCAAGGGCTGCAGCTCTACAACTTGAACCTAGTTTATGACTGTGTCTTTTAATAATGAGCTAGCTTTCAGGACACATTAGGAAAACCAAGCATTACATAGGAGGAATATTATATTTCTAAAATCCATGAAGGCATTACTGTCAGAAGATACAGAATGTAAAATACAGAAATAAAAGCTAGAGGATTCTTTGGAGACAGGGAGGGAAACCCATCTCATTAATACATGTTTTTATGTAAGACAAAAATTAGAGCTCTATCTAAGACTTGAATGCAAGCAATCCTGGTCTGCTTGATTGCCAAAGGAATATGAAAAAGATAGGGGATGACTGAGGAACCTTCTTTTATTTCTTCTAGAGCAGAGGTTCCCAACCTGTGGTATGCGTACCATCGGTGGTACTTTGAGTGACTGCCTGTGGGGTCTCGCCTGTGGAACCTGATCTCCCAGGCCTCTTATCTGCAACAGCAGTAATTAGCTGCTAGGAACAGTAATCAGCTGCTAGATCTCTCTCTCTCTCTCTCTCTCTCTCTCTCTCTCTCTCTCTCTCTCTCTCTCAGCTGCTTCTGCTCCTTATCTCCGATCTGTACTGTTCTGCGTTGCTTCCTGTATATACAGCATTGAACCACTAGGTGGCACAGGCAAGAAGGAGCAGGCAAACACAAAGCAGGCAAGCCGTTTATTTCCTGTTTCTTTTCTTTTATTTCTACTTTTTTTCTGTATTTGAGCAAGCTGCTCAAATTGCTGTATTTGAGCTGTCTCTCAGCAAGCTGCTACTCATGCTGCTTATATATCTGTAGATATTCAAATCAATAGGCATGAATAGGGGATTCAATGGGGGGGGGGGGAGGAATGAAACATAACTGTCCTGGGGAAAGATAGGTCAAAAACAGAGAGACTGAAAACTGAGGATGCTATTCTACTGATGTAGAATACTGAGTAGCATGATATTCTACTCCTGAACTGAAGCCCATATATCTTCTCTTTTGGATAAGCTTCCAAAGCAGGAAATGGATCTATAAGTACTACTGTTGTTGTTGGGTGCTTTTTTTTGGGGGGGGGGAGGACGACGACGACCACAGTGGCTTAATTGCTGCATTTGCTGACACTATCACCTATATAGTGCACATATTTATTTAAATTAAATATTATAAATACATGTATATTTATATATAAATATTATATAAATAATACATTTATTGATTTATTGGCACAGGTGGTACTTCAGAAAAATTGACTGTGACAGGTGGTACACCTGGCGACAAAGGTTGGGAACCTCTGGTCTAAGCCAAACTGAGGGAGCAGGGATGTGCATGGATAAAGGGGCTCCCAGGAGGACACTATTTTTTCTCTTTTCCAAATAAACAGAGAGGAAAATCCAACAGCCAAAGGGACCCCCCACTGTCCATATCCACTGTCCATATCCCCCAATGTCAGTATCTCCAAATACTACTGAAATTATGGAGATGGACAAAAAGGAATTTGGATGTGTGTGCAAGTAATTGTACCAATATAACTGTGTATAAATTGAGTCCCTAACTCATTTGGAAAGTAATTTAAAACTGTGTCATCTGAATAGTCACCACCGCATCCTTTCCTTTGCTGCTTAGACAATGTTACTTGGGTTCACTTTTGAACCATGGAATGTTCATGAAGTGTAGGCTATTTCTTGAAAGTGTTGATAGAGCCTTAGCTGCTATAATTTTGCCATTTACTGGAGGAAACAGTTTTGAGTTCTGCAGTATACTTTGGCACTATGTGAGTTGTCAATATTTTAGACAGTTAAACTGAGACTGTTCCACTTAAAACATCTCTGACATGATGTCTACATTATTAGATGGTAGAACACTCAAATGCCATAAAATGGGAAACAAAACAAAACAAAACAAAAAACCAGTTGTGGCTACAGCAACAAGACATGAATGGGAGAGAGAGATCAGCAACTTTTAGAGTGATGAAATGTACAGTATTTGGAAGCTTCCTGTCCCATTTATCCTGCTGAAATGTTAGCCGATATACAAAACATGCCCATACAGTCACATACATTGCAGGTGGAAAAGCCAGACTTACAGAACCTCTCTCTCTCTCTCTCTCTCTCTCTCTCTCTCTCTCTCTCTCTCTCTCTCACACACACACACACACACACACACACACACACACACACACTGATCAACTGCTTACAACAATGTTGCTCAAAGATCTCCCCGCAAGGTGGGGAGAACTTTGAGTGCTCGCGGGGGAGGGGCCAGCGGCGGAGGCACCATGCTGTCCCTGCCCCATAAGGGGACAAGCAAGGGGCAGTTTGTGGACTCAGTGGTGGGTCGTGACCCACCACTTTGAGTACCACTGGCTTAGTTGAATAGGGAGAGTCCAACTACCCACTTGCTCTCCTTAATAGCTGATTAGTGGAAATCCTAAACAGGTCCAGCTCCAGCTGTGGGACTGTGGAGCAGAACATATGTTCTGTGCCAGTTTATGTTCACATTCTTAGGGAGACACAATCTAGCTAGGGAGACACAAGCAGAAGATTATAGTACTATGCTTCTGCTTTTGCAGATGTTGAACCCTTAGCTAGATCAGAACACTTGCCAATTTCCCACAAGTTATTTTCCAGGTACATTCAAAGATTACTTGTTTGTGCAGTTATGCAGCCATTTTACAATTACAGCAAGATCTCACTTAGTTGTTTTGATGTAAGACGTTTCGTTTTAAAGTTGTTGATGGAAAAAAAAATGATTCCCGACCAGGACTGTCCGTGTGGAGTATGAACATTCTCCCCATTTCTGCATGGGATTTCTCCGGCCCAGAAAGCTCACATTTATTTCAATGTTTTATATTAGAAGTGTTTGGGGTCTTTATTTAGAAGTTTGGTGATGTTTTTGTGATCAGAAGAAATATGCTATAAACTTTTATGTATCAATTAACCTCAATTAGTCTATCAATTAGCCCATGGTAAAATTGGTTTCGTTATAAGCCGTTTTGCTTAAAGCTGCAGTTTCCAAGAACCTATTGTCAACTTTAAGTGACAACTTGCTGTATACTGTTTAATGCTTTGCCCCCCCCCCCATATTATTTAGCAGGAGTTCTATGCATATTGGAAATTACACCAAGTCATTAGTATTATTTCTGGTGAGTCAATGCAGGCATACAACCAGTATTTAGGCCAGCAGGTGGCGCAGCGGGTTAAACCGCTGAACCATAAGCTGTCGATCAAAAGGTTGGCAGTTCAATTCCCATGACGGGGTGAGCGCTCGTTGCTTGGCCAGCTCCTGCCAACCTAGCAGTTCCAAAGCATGTCAATGCAAGTAGATAAATAGGTACCGCTTGCGGGAAGGTAAATAGCGCTCCGTGTTCCAGCTGCATGCTACGCGCTGCGGCAAGGAGAGTCATGCCGGCCACATGACCACGGAGGTGTCTTCGGACAACGCTGGCTCTTCGGCTTTGAAATGGGGATGAGCACCACACCCTAGAGTCGGACACAACTGGACTTAATTGTCAGGGGTCACCTTTACCTTTTTTAACCAGTATTTACCTTTGAAAAACTGACTTATTGTATGAATTTAGTCACATACTGTACAGTGGCCCCTCGGCATCCACGGTCTCGACAGTCGCAGACTTCACCATCCACAGATGCCAAGCTCCGGAGGCCTCTTCCACATCACACCAGGCCTGCAACTGCCTCCATAGGCCTCCACAGACCTCAGAATGTATGTCCGAAGTGACCGGAAGTCATTTCAGGTAAGTTCGAAGTGTAAACACTTCGGAGTAATCACTTCAGGTAAACACTTCAGAGACGTGTTCTAAGGCCCACAGAGGCCTATGGAGGTGGTTGCAGGTCCAGCATGACATGGAAGAGGCCTCCAGAGGCTCCCCTTGCAGGATCGGTAAGTTATTATGGCCTTGGGTGCTGGGTTTCAGCACCCGCAGATTTGCAATATCCACCGGGGTGGCGGAACTGAACCCCCGCAGATACCGAGGGGCTACTGTATAGTAATATGAGAAAAAAATCTCATTCTGGGTTAGATAAATCTGGGTTAGAGTAATAATGAATTTATGCCTCAGATTTGGGAGAGGAGACTTAATTTAAAACCAATAGTGCATTGATTATCTCCAGTGCAGAGCAAGCAAGTTGAAAAAGCTTGTAGAAAAAGGCTCCAAACCAAATAGGACAAATAGCAGTTTGAACAGTTCCTTTGGTTTTTTTTTGGGGGGGGGGAGACGGATGGGGGGAGTGAATGCCTCTAAGCAATGGGTTTGATCATTAAAGAAGACTGTGTGAAAAGAAACTCTTGATGAAAATGAGAATGGAGGAATCAAATCCCTGCATCAGAGCTGGAGGAAACGTATATGGTCAGTTCACACGATTGATGGCTAAACATCCTGTACATATGGAGGGACATATGCATACATACTTCCCAAAATAACAGGTACCATCATAAAATCACAACTAAGGGCCTATTCACATATTACATTTTTAGATGTACACCTAAAAATTCAATGCAGGGCAGCCCAATCCTATGGGCTAGGTCCGCTGCTGGAACTACCATTCCGGCAGCAGGCAGCACTTTACGGTGGTGTGAATTCCATTGCAGAATTGTGTATACCTGCGTGCTTCTGGGCTGTCAGAAGAAATGGTGGACACACTATGTGTGCAACAGCGTCTGGAAGCAGCTCTGCCAGCCTTGGTGAGTTGGCGGTGGGGGTGGTATGGGGCATGGAAGGAATGAGGTGAAATGGGAAGGGCTGGGGACATGACAGAGGTAGAAGGGATGGCACTTTGTGTGAGTGACTCACACCGGATGCTGGCCTCCCAACACACCTCTTTCTCTCCTCTTTAGCTGGTGCAGGTCTGAGAAGACCCATTGGCAAACAGGAGGCTTATGGAGAGGTACGGAAAAATATTTTACCTTTCCCCTCCCAAGCCTCCCACTATCCTAACACACATCATAGCACACAGCATGGCCTGTTTTGGCACGGCAGCATGCTGTGGTGGGTGGGGGGTGGGGAAGGATAGGAGTCGGCTCTTAATTACTGTAGACAAATGTGTGTCAGCTAATATTGGCAAACAGTCAAATGTGCGTCAGTCCCCCCCCCGCCCCATTGTAGCTACACAAGTGCCCACATTGAACATTTGTAATGTGCATGTGAAACTTGAACAGTTTTTCTGCCTTTTCATGTCATGACGGTTGTGTTATGTCAGTTCGTTGAAGAATAAATCAGCTTTACTTTTGCACCATCCTTTTTGAAAAACCCTGTATTTGGCAGGGAGCTACAGTCAACTTTAGTTGACACTGCATCATGTAGGCTGGTGGGGGATAGGTTTAGGCAGGGATGTGGATCAAGACTCTGACTCCAAGTCTCGAGTCAAGCCCAAGTCTCTGGGTCCAAGTCTCAAGTCAAGTCCCAAGACTTTGCCCCCAAGTCCTGAGTCTTTGGTTGCAAGTTGTGAGTCCCTATCTATTTAATGGGGGAAACAGGTTTAAACCTGAATAAAATTCAACTTGTCATAAAAGGCTCCAAGTTCTCTAGTCGAGTCTTTTGAGTCTTTTACAGTCGCCGAGTCAAGTCCAAGTCAAGACACTGACGTGACTTGAATCCGACTCGAGTCCGAGTCAATAGACACAAGTCTACATCACTGGGTTTATGCAGTAAGTAATCTATTGTGAAACCCCCTGGGACTAGAACCAGGAACCACTGGCACTAGTGTACAGGACTTCACTTGGTGAGCTACTGGGCTGCAGTCTGGAGCACTTTGAGGCTGTCACCTCATCTTTGCCTCCAATCTTGTTTGGGTTCAGACCTTGTCCGGACAACAATTTCTCCAATCACAGTCCTGACTCTTGTCTTGTCTTCTGGCTCCTGACCTGTCCTCTGGCTGCTGGTTGATGGCTCTAGCCTTCACCCTGTTTGCTGCCCACAGTTCAGCCCAGACATTGCTGTTTCTCTCATACAATAGTCCCCTATTCTGAGAAATTTCATCCCTTTCCTTCAGATTAAGGTGTTGCGGAAGAGCTACCTCCCTGCCATTGCATTTTTCTTTAGTACATAACTACACTCAGAAGCCAATCTCGTCTATGTTGTTGTAGCTCAGTGAGCACACTTATTATGTGAACAGAAATCACCCAAGAGGGAAAAACAAACTCCCAGAGCTTAGCAAGGGTCTTTGGTTTGAAACAGACAATTTGATACTTAATGAAGGGCTTCACAAAGCTAGTCAGTTGGAATGGTCACTCCAGGGTGCATTCCAGCATGCCCAAATCCATCTCACTGGCAATGTTTGCATTACCGAAAATCAATCCTTAACCACGGTGATCTGGGCACAGATTATGGGTTGCAAGGATATAAAACATGAAGAACAGAAACAGTCAGTGACAATGACATCGTATGTCAACAGAGAGGCCACTTAGTCCTGGAGTCACAGGGTTTAAGCCACACATGACTTATAAAGAACCCTTTAGCAAACAATATATCTTGAGTCACTGCATTATTTTTCAGGTGTAGTGCTATCCATGGGGTGCAATTCTCACACATGAAAATCAACAAGGCTTTCCCCATCGTCTGTGAGATGCTAACCATGGGTACAACCAGATGGAGTGTTTGGTCCAGAACGGTCACACTTTGTTCACTCACTCTTTTTAGGAGGTTTATATGATATCGTCATTCATCCATCCATTGTCCACCTGTATTTTTTGAAGGAAAACCACATCATTTGCAGGGCTGTAGACAGTGAAATCACACTCTACAGCCTCTTCTGGGTCGCACGACTTCCCTGCTCCCTTCCCTGAGGTTGCCCCAGAATTCCTTAGGGCGAACCTGGGGAAGGGAGGGGGAAAGTCGTGCTACCTTGAAGAGGCTGTGGGAGCGCGACTTCACTCTCTACAGCCCTGCAAACGGAGCGGTTTACCAGCAAAAAAGGTAAGGAACACTATTTTTAACCTTTTTCTTTTTTAAAAGTTTTTACAGTCAGAGGCGTCACTCCGGTAGGGGCGGGGCCATAAGTATCGCTCCGTCCTAGACCCTTTACAGAGCGAGCAGGAGGCAGCCCCATCCCCTCACTGTCGGAGCCAGTCCCCTGTGGAGAAAGCAGCAGGCAGGGTCTCTTGCCTGCTGCTTTCTCCGCAGGGGATGGCTCCGACAGTGAGGGGGCGGGGCCGCCTCCTGCTCACTCGGTAAAGGGTCTAGGACGGAGCAATACTTACGGCCCTGCCCCTACCGGAGCGACGCCTCTGCTTACAGTGGCCTCCATATCCGCGCTAAAGTGATTTCGCTTTATGCAGATTTCAGTATCCGGGGGGGGGGAGAACAGAACTCCCAAGGATACTGAGGTCCAACTATATATACAAGCAGAGCATAGGTGAAGCTAAGCAACTCCTACAAGGCATCAGATCCACTGCTTCATATTAGATTCCAACAGAGAGGTTCTGCACTCCAAGGTGCCTTCAACTTCTGTAAATGTCTGTTTCTTTACACACACACACACACACACACACACACACACACACACACACACACACACACACACACACACACACACCTTACATCAATTTGTCATCATCCCCCCCAAACATTGCAATTCCAAATATTCCAGCAAGATCTACATTTCCCAAACATTACCTCTCATTAAGGAAGCATCAACCACCCCTCCCAAACCATTCAGAAGCAATCTGCTTAACCAAAGGAATGGCCAGGCTATTGTAACAGGCTATTGTAACAGTATTGTAACAGTATGTATAGTGAATTACACGGACATATAAGAAGGCAGCATCACCCTTAAACACTTCACTCTGTGAGTAAAACATATAAACGGCATTACCATATTACAGAATCACAGAAACACCCTACCAAAAACTGAAGTAAAGCACCATGAAAGTTTAATATGGTTGGGGACCAGTGAACCAGACTTCCTCACCCCATAGGAATGTGTCCAGCACCTCAGATTATCATCAGAGGCCCTCTGGTTACCCTCGCCTGCAGAAGTTAGGCAATGGAGGGCAGAGGCATAGTTAGGGGGGTGGGGCGGTGGGCCCCCAGGCGATGGGGTGCCAGGTGACGGGGGGTGTACTTGCCTCCAGCTCCGTCATCCACCACTTTTTTCATCTTTTCGCAGCCATTCGCTGCTCCGCCAGCCGCCTGTTCGGCCCTCTCCCCCGCCCTGGCTCCGTACAGCCCTGAAAATGGCCGAAAAAGTGCAGGGGGTATTTTCGAACTGTGCCGCCGCCGAATTTTGGTGTTGGCAGGTGAAAATGACGTCATGCCCCCCAGGGGATGGTGCTTGTGGCATCACGTGGGGGTGTTGCGCCAGCGCCCCACCACACGGGGGTGTAGGAATGCCACTGATGGACGGGAGGCATTTTTTGTTATTCTGCTCCAGAATGAGACTATGAGCCCAGTCCTATCTTCCAACCATCTTCTGCCATGCAGCCGTGCTATCAGAGCACATGCTGCATGCAATGGTGGGGGGAGTGACCAGATGACCTGGAAGGGGTAAAAATATTTTACTTACCTCTCCATAGGCCACCTGGCATCAGTGAGTCTCTTCAGACCTATGCAATCTCTTTTACTGGTGTAAGTTCAAGGAGAGGCAAGGGGTGTCAGGCCTGGAAAATGGGGATAACATCCCAACATGTGCTGCTGCCCGGACCGGGATCCACTGTGTCTCACCCTTAAAACACCTCCTCCCTGCCCTGTTCCTCCCCCTGCCCTCAAACAGCCCCCTCTGCCACCTTACCTGCTTCAGTGTGGCATCCAGGAGCCACTGCTGTGCATGTAGTGCCTCCGGCCACTTGCACCAGTGGTCCCGAAGTGTACAGCAGTGGCTTATTTTTTACAACATTGCTGCGGCATTTACAGTGGTGAACTGGGAGTTCCATAGCCACAAGTGCCCAATAAGATTGGGCCATAGGTGAGTTTGTTGGGTTTGACTTCTTTCTTTGGCTTATCAGCAACCATCATTTTATATATGTAGTAGTATTTTTGTGCATTGTTGTACTTTTTAACTTTCCAAGAAACCCAAAGAGCGGGCCTCACCAGGAGCTGAAGAAAACCGTTCCAATTTTCAAGCAATCCAATTTCCTATTCTTATGCCTACTGCATTTTGAGTATAACTACTCTTTATCAGAGGCAGTATAAAGTCACTTCTAGTCTCCTGAACGAGAAGTTTCTTTGCTCTCCCAAAAGGATGATAATTAGCCAAAACTGAAGAACCAAGAATGGCCAAAAGAAATATAATGTGATCAATAATACTGTAGTTTTTGATGACAGCAAAAGACCAGAAAGATCTTCAAAAGGAAATAAAGGGAAAAGAATAAAATCAAGAAATGGAAGAAAAGGAAACTATTCAGATGGTATTGGTAAAAAAAAACAAGGCTGAGAAATGGAAACAGAAGAGCAAACAGTAGCTGAGTTGTCTTGAAGAATTGAACAAAAACCTGACAACTAGATGAAAAGAAGGAGTAACAAATTAACAACTAGTAAAAGATGAGGGGGAGAAAAAGAATTAGAAGCTGTTGCAAAACAACACTGTTGAATATTACCGTACTGTCCCGAGTATAGGACACTCCTGATTATAAGCCGCACCCTTAAGGTTTGGTGCTATTTTTTAACTTAAAGAAAACATACACATTAGTAGAATAGTAAAACAGTACAGCTTTAGTACAGTTAAAGGCATAGGCACCCTGTCCCTTATTGAATCTGGGCACCCTAGTATAAGTAGCCTTCCCAGATCCAAAGGGGGACAGAGTGCCTACCTTTAACCTTTGGAATTTGGGCAGGTGCAGCTTGTTGCACCCTTCCATGATGATGAACTCCACCTGCCCAAATTTCAATGGTTAACAGCACAATCCTGTCGACTCAGAAGTAAGTCCCATTGCATTCAATGCGGCTTACTCCCAGGAAAGTTTGCATAGGATTGCAGCCTAAACATTGGCACTCTGTCCCCCATTGGATATGGTAAGCCTATGCAGGAGCTCTTGCTCTCAACTTTCAAACTGCAGGATCAATAAATATCTTAGTTTCCACAGAGTCCTGGGGCTGGAACTTAAGGGTTAATTTTTTCAAATGCCTCTAAGGCTAGAAGTTGCTAGAGAGATCCTGGCCATTTAGCAAGTGATTAACAGTAGATGAAGAAAGAACAGAAACTGTTAGCCAACTACTGGATCCCAAAAGTAACAAGGCCTGGATCCCAATCAGTGGCGTTCTTTGATGGGGGGGCCCTGTGGCCTAGGGCCCTGGGTGGCCCCTGGGCGCCAGCTTGTGGGGGCTGCCTCTTCAGCCTCCGGGCCGCCACTGCCAGCCGCACTCACCTCGGCGCGACTCCTTTTAAAACAGGCTGTTCTGTACACGCGCAGAACGCCTAAGAGGCCAAGAGAGGGCAATTTTGCCCTCTCTTGGCCTCTTAGGCGTTCTGCGCATGTACAGAACAGCCTGTTTTAAAAGGAGTCGCGCCATGGTGAGCGCGGGGCCGGCGGCGGCGGCTGAACAAGGTAAGGAGAGCGATGGTGCGCCCACCCCCACCGCTCTCCTTACCTTTTTCTTCAGCAGCAGCCACCGCCGTCGCCAGCCCCGCGCTCACCTCGGCGCGACTCCTTTTAAAACTGGCTGTTCTGCACATGTACAGAATAGCTAGTTTTAAAAGGAGTCACGCCGAGGTGAGCGCGGGGCCGACGGCTGCTGCTGCTGCTGCTGAAGAAGAAGGTAAGGAGAGGGGTGGGGTGGGCACGCGGGGGCCGGGTGGGAGTGTCCTTTTGGGGGCGCTCGGCCAACCCCTGCCCTGCCCCGGGCGCTGGGAGGGCTAGCGATGCCACTGATCCCAATAAACTAATGAGAAAAGCGCTGGCCTCCAACCTCGTAGGGCTGGCGCTGATTGCTTGAGCTCCGTCCTGGCTCACTGGGCCAAAGGCGGGAGCTACTCGACAGCCAATTGGCTGTCGGGTCAAGGGGGCGGGACTGAGGAGGCTCGGAGCTGACGCTCCGTTCAGCTCTCCTCAGTCGCGTCCCAAAGATGGAAACCCTGCCCTCCCTCCTGGCTTTCAGTCCGAGATTAGCTGGTTGCCCTTTGGGGGCCGGGTAGGAAGTTTTTTTTTCCTCACAGCTTGATTGGCTTTTGGCTGTGGGTTTTTCGCCTACCCAGGACTGTGGTTTATGGGAGGGGGGAGTAATATAATTAGGTTACACCATCGGTCACTTTAGGTAGGTAGCGTGCGGGTGGGGGGGGTAGCCAGGGAGGCTTATACTTCGCATAGATCCGGAGGTAAGCAAGGCCATGGGGTGAGCCAGAACTGCTCAGACAAAGCCGAACCGGATCGGTGAGGCTGGCTGGCAAACCCCAGGGCTAGAAAAGCAAAGACCACCTTTAGGCTTACCTGGGTTGGGTCTGCGCTGTCCAGCTGCCTCTATCCTGTGGGGTTGGCAGTGATAGACCGGCTTGGTTAGTGACCAAGCCAGGATTGAGCCAGGATGTGATGCCCATTTATATCTGGGGGAGGTAAAACAGCTAGGGCCGTTTTTTCCCCAACCTAGAACCCGCACGCTTGGGGGGGTTAAAGTTAAGTTTCAATAAAGTTTAGTTTAATAAAACCTCCAGTCCCTTCTGCAGTCTATCTTATTTTATTAAAATTAATAAAGTGGCCCTTTAACCCAAGCCTTTGTCTAGTGTGCTTATTTGGGGGGTGCACAAGTAACAAGTGAGGCTAATTAAAAATAAGGAGGATATACACAAATGAAAAGCAAAAAGAGAGCATAAGTGGAGGAAAGAGCACCAGTCTTGCTCAAAGCTAGTAGGAAACTGCACTGGAGAAGCTAAGGCCCTACAGGCTAAGCCTGATGATGTAAGAGCTTCATCATTCAAAGTTGAAGGCAGACTAAATTTTGTTGTGTCTTGAAAGGACGTGGAACTGGAATAGCTAGAACATTCAGCTAGAATTTGCAGTCTGTACCCCAGGACACTCACAGCCCAGTCCAGCCCAAGGCCTCAGCGGCACAATTCAGGCACAATTGCAGCCCAAGCGCTTTAGGCTCGAGTTGTGCCTGAATTGTGCCTGGCTTGTGCTGAGTTGGGCTGGACTGAGCCCTAATTCACACATCCAATTCAATGCAGGTCTGATCTCTTTCCTGGGGTAAACAGTAGTTATTCGCACATAATGAAGTGAACACATTTCTTTACAGGACCTCCAGCTGCCATCCCAGCATTCTTTTGCCCACTGAAGGGCATTCCTTCATCACACAATCTTACTATTCTCATTGGCCTAGCACAGAGGTAGGAAAACACCAAAGAGAAGGATCCCAGGCCAGGGTACATACAGGCCACTTTCTAGTTCAAATTAGAGCAGACATTTTAAAAATGTCTGTTATGGTGGAAGTGTGAGCTTTCCCAGAAACCATTGAGAGAATCCAGGGTCTCATCATAGCTGTGATTGGGCATATTCTCTCCCCCCCACACACACACACACAAACTCTCTGAAACAAGTGATACTGGAAAAAGAGAGGAACCTAAAATCTCATCATATTTTACATGAACATGTTAAGTGTTTTGAATTTTCAAACATTTAAAATTAGTCCTGTCACATCACATCAGTCCTGTTCAGGGATAGCCCATTACCTCCATATTATGGGGGGGGGGGTGAAAGAGAAAGTGTGGCTTGTAACAGCCTTGCAATGTTGTCTGCTCTTAATATTTCAGGTTATAGGTGGAACTCAGATTTGAGTGGAATTGGTGGTATTTCTGCTTCTTTCAAATGGGCTTCGTTCAGGGCAGGCACCAGCAGTTGGCCAGGTCATCCACTGGTTGAAGGCCCACCCTTATCAGAAGACTCGCACAGCAGGCATTGGTAGCACCCGATGCATCATCAGGCGGCGAGCGGAGAGAGTACCATGGTGAGAGCCCAGTGAAGGGCTTTCCCTAGCGACCTCTGCAACCTGGTGCCAGCCATGAGAAGAGGCTGGCAATCTTCAAAAACATTATCCAACACCACTGCGCAGGGTGTCGCAACAGTGCCATAAAGTACTTTTGCTGCACCCGGAGAGTAAGGGCCGCCGGCAGAGGCCTGTCAGCCCTTACTCTGCATCCTGACTGACCCTGTGCCCACCAGGGACAGCAAGTACAGTGCCGGCAGGGGGAGAACAGACCGGGTGGTGAGTGAGGGCGACCATTTGCAGCCCCGGGTTTGGAGAGGGCAGACATATTGGCGGAGAGATCCGCCGATATCCAAAGGAAAGCCCTCTCCAGGCCCGGCCTTACACGGAGGGCTTGAATGTACGCCAGCTCCAGAGCTGGAATATATTCGAGTAGGCCCATTGGGCCTCAAGCAGCTTACACCTGGGGAAGGGGACAATTGTCTCATTCCCTCCAGGTGCACCCTGGCTGCCCTGGGGCAGCCCGGGACCTGGGTAGTATCTTATCTTACACAGGATTGGGCTGATACTCAACTACAGACACACATAGAGCTATTATATTCTCCATGTTTACTACTTTATTTTTTACTGTTCTACATTATTAATTTGCCAAGCGACTTAAATTTGTCAAACTGCTCTAAGCGATACAACTTCTTGTAGCAGACGTATTTAAAAAAAACTGATCAGATGCTTATTCGCTATGTTAAACAACACTTAAAAAAAAGAAATCTATAAGTAGCACGGAAAATACAGTCTTAGCTGTATTCCCCTCCTCTAAAGTACCAATTGTTGTCTTATTTACAAGTATACATGATGTACCGTTTCATTTTTTTTAAGCAACGTAATAAAGAACAGGACTCCTTAATTAATGACGCTAACCAGGAGAAGACATAAAATTGAACCAAAGCAATAGCAAGCAAGCTCTTTCCATGTGTCATATATGGAAAAGGAAGATTACAATTGTAGGGCAAAATCCACATTCCACTGATGTAAACGAAAAACCTTTCCTTGCTTTTATTGGCTCCATTTACATTCATAAGGTTTACTAAGCAGATATATTAGGATATACAATAATATACCTTCAGAAATAAATATAGTGAAGTATATTTAGCAGGGGGAGAGTAACTGCCCCCCTTTCACCCCAGCACAGTGTCTTTCTGGTGGCTGTTTGTTGATGTTCTTCTACATCTTTTTTAGATCGTGAGCCCTTTTGGGACAGGGAGTCATTTAATCATTTGATTTTGTCTGTAAACCGCTTTGTGAACTTTTTGTTGAAAAGCAGTATATAAATACTGTTATAATAATAATAATAATAATAATAATAATAATAATAATAATAATAATAATAATAATGTTTTTCCACATTGTTATCTGTTGTTATTATGCGTGGTTTCAAAGCTGAAACAATAAGGGATACTCTGTGCGAGGAAAGGGGCTCTCTGAGTTCTTCAAGGAGGCTGCAGTGTTCTGAAACAAAATGCAACCATTATGGCCTATAATCGTCTGATGCTTAGAATAACCATTGAATGGATAATTGGCAAGGACGCCCAACTTGCAGAGTATTTTATTTATTTCATATATTTCATATCATAAGAACATAAGAAGAGTCCTGCTATATCTAATCAAAAATTTTGAAATGTGGAAATGTTTCTAAAGAATAAATATTACAAACAAATAAGAATACAATAAAGACAGCATGTCAACAAAGGCAATAGAAATTAACCTCAAGAGGGGGCCATGTGAAAAACAAAAACAAAAAAATCACCACATCTCTCTGTGGCAAGAGTTCAAGTCCCTGTGGGGGCATTCACCAGCTTTGGCCAGAGGAGGGACTGGGGTGAATCACAAGGGGATCCTCAAGACCATTCAGGCAAAGCAGGGTTCAGGTGGCTCACTACACCAGCAAGGCACTCACCTTTTGCATGGCTGGCCCAAGGCACCCAAGGCAGGGACAAAATAAGAGAGGGGAGCTGGTCTAGAAACCACACCAGCTGCTCTGCAAAGCTACCCAGCCACAGCAGGAGAGAAGCGCAGAGCACCTCATTCAGCATTTAAATACCTTGCATCTCTGCAAAGAGCCCTATCCGGCTGGGAGGTCATAGGACATGGACCCATCAGAGGGAGCACTGCATGGGTTAATCCCATGATGACACGCGATGTCATTTTGGGTGACATGCCAGCGTTTCCCCCAGGGCCCTGACGCACCTTACATTTTTGCAAAGTTTTACAGGCTTGTCTTGAACATTTAGGGCAGGGATTTTGGCAGACCTCTTCAGAAATCCTGCAGGTGGCGCCAATGCTTCTGTTGTGACCACAAAGACTTTTGGGAATTCAGCAGCAGGAGCAGAGAGAGAAGTCATGCCGGTGGAAGCAGAGAGCGCGAGTGAGCAAAAAACAAGTGCAGTGGGAAGGAGCGGGAGAGAGAAATCTCATACACGTAAAAGTCACTAACAGCCCAATCCAACTTCAAGATTGGGCGGCCAGCTTTCTCAAACTTAAATCGGCATGGGTTGGTTTTTTGGCGATCTAAAGATCGAAGAGGCCTATGGAGGGTCTCGCAGGCCTCCCCCCACACACACCCCCAAATCCCCAGTGAGTAGAAATCCCCCATTTTCCGATGCTTTCCCCCTCCCTCCCGCCGGCATGATCCCCCCTGATCCTATTTGATTGATTTTATCAAAAGGACAAAAATAGTCACAATCCTGGATGAAGCAAATGCCTAAATATTTATATTATAAATTGTTAAATTAAAGAGGAAGCAAAGACTTCTGATGGTGGTGCTTTCATTCTGGTAGATTAAGATTAATTGCAATGTGCTTATAATAATTATGGTAGTTAAACTAGAAACCTGACCATATTGAGCTTATTATCTTTGGACCCTTACCAAAACAGATTTGGCTGATTGAAAAAAACAAAACTACAGTTTATGCATATAAACACAAGAAGAAACGCTGGGTACTTTTTTAGCATGTGTATTTGATTCAAAATCCCCAAAAGTCAAAGAAGCAAAAGAAACTCAGTCATTTCCCAGGGACGCAAACCCTTCTTGTTACATAGGGACAGTTTGGGCAAACGCTATTCTTCCACAGTTTGCTTCCTCTTCCAGAAGGTTTTGCTTCTTGTTTCTCTTACTTTTGTTTGTTACCCACCAGGCACCTTAAAAGTTTGCAATGAATATTTTAAAAATAAAAAATGCTTATTTTTAAATTATTACTGATGAACACGTACACGTATGTAAAGGATGTTCCACTGTCCCTACCACAGAATCAGTGTAGGCAACATGAGGCAGTGTTTCGATTGACTTGCAAATGGCAGAGATTCACGGTTTCGTGTAGGACGTTATATTTTCCATCATGTCGACATAACATTTGTGAAGTTCTCCACCCAGGTCCAGTTGGGGTGGATAGTTTGGAAAGACAAGCTGACATGGAGGTGTCCTGAATCTCCCTTACGGACAATTAAATGCTGTGGATCTCTGCTGTTACACGTGCGTTACATCTTTAAAGAACTCCAAGAGGAGAGATTAATGTTAAATGACAATTATGTTACCTGAGAATAACTATAATCTCACTTCATAAATATTGATGAAGGAGCAAATTATGGGTAAGCAGCTCTTTAACTGATTAAGAGCTCCTGCTGTACATTTACATTTTCTTCAGCTTTATGACGCTATTTTAACCACATTCCTCCTCTTCCCCTGATGAGTATCAGCATCAGTTCAACAGTTGTGTTCCAATTAATGCATCTGGGAGGGGAGAAAAGTGTGTGAACGGCTGAATGGTTGCACACTGCAAGCCATCCTTCTTTAAACAGCCATCGTATGCTGATCAAGGAAAGTTCAGGAATGATGGAGTTAATAAACGTTCAGAAATGATGCAGTTAACAGTACAGAAAGGATAAGTGCATAGGACGCATAGAGCTGTCAGTTGCACATTGCAAGTAGATACATTGCAGAATTTACAGTTTGCTTTTGACTGAGATGTTGCATTTTATCTACTTGAAGACCAAATGTAAACTAAGTTCAAATACATACAGGGTTATTCAAAGAAGATGGTGCAAAAGTAAAGCTGATTTATTCTGACATGAACTGACATACCACAACCGTCATGACATGAAAAGACAGAACTGTCCAAGTTTCACATGCACATACAAATTTTTGATGTGGGCACTTGTGTAGCTACAATGGGACAAGGGGGGGGGAAACAAAGAGCTACGGTCTCCTTGCCCCCTCCCCGCCCCATTGTAGCTATGAAAGTGCCCACATCGAATATTTGTATGTTTGAACATCCAGCCCGCGGACCTTATCTTTGACAGCCCGTATTAGTGTTAAAGGTGCTACCAGATCCTTTGTTTGTCACAACAGACAATCCGTCTGAAATTATCTCCAGTGCTGCAGTCCTATGCACACTTACCTGGGAGTCTTCTTTTTGAAAGACAATGCATCATATTAAACTACATGGTTTGTTGCTTTCGTCATGTTTGCTTCCTTTGTACTACACTCACTATGATTAATCTGTGGTCTACCTACCAAGTTAATCTGTGAATACTCATAACTACAGAACACTGTGGATCAGTAGTTTCCTTCTGGCACTCTAGATTTATTGTGCTTATTGTCCCCTTTATGATCTCGGCAGCTTGTAGTCCATGAAAGCTTATACTTCAATAAATTGGTTAGTCTTTAAAACACTGGAATATTCTTCTTATTTTTGCTGCACCAGATAACACAGCTACCCCCGGGAAGTTTCTTCCTGTTGTATGTATAGGAGGAGGGAAGAAAGGGAAGAAAGGAGGAGAAGTATCCAAGTCTGAGACAGTGTTCCCTTTAAGGTGTGTGGCCACGCGGCTATGCACCTCTGAGCTGAGCTCCAAACAGCATGGAACTCAGAAACCCAGAAGTTCGGTGATGACGTAATGACGTCACCGCCAAGCAGCCAGAGACAGCGTAGTAATTCAATTGCATCATTCTGCAGCTGAAGAAGGGGTCCGTGCTCCAGCACAGACCCGTTAGAAAGAATATAGGCCTGAGTATCATGCTGGTGTGTCTGTGCATGGCTGGCCCATTACCCGTGCACCCCCCCAAATAAGCACGCTAGACAGAGGCTTGGGTTAAAGGGTCAAATTTTATTAAACATAAACAGAACCTGCAGCGTAATAAAATACTTTAACTAGACCTTTAGAGTGTGCAGGCCCTAATTAGGGGAAACGGGCCTAGCCATCTTCCTCACCCGTTGATCCCCCCAGGGCGTGACAACGTGACTCAAGTCTCCAAGTGGTCGAAGACCACGTGAGCTATCATGGTCAACCCCGCAGGGTTGAGGCAGCTGGAAGCGCCAACCCCAGCTGCCAAGCCGTGATGTAGGTCAACGCAGTGGAGTCACTAGGGCGCGCGCCGCCCACAAGTGGGGGCGCGCGCGTCACCCTAATGATTCTTGGCGCGGCTGTGAGGCTGCGGGCCGATTTGGGGGGGCGACCTGACGGGACGCCACCCCGGGTGCCCCCGGCTGTGCCCCCCCCCCGTTGCAGCCGGCTCCGCTCCAAGGCCTTCTCCCGGCCTCGGAGGCTCCGAGGCCGGGAGAAGGCCTTGGAGCAACCTCCCCGGCCGATGGGCCAGGGCCTTCTGACGAAGGCCCACTACGTCACAACGTTATTTATAACGTTTTTTGCGCATGCACAGACCATTCCTGAGGGAAAAGGGCTGCCTGAAGGAAAAGGGCTGTTGTGACGTAGTGGGCCTTCGTGAGAAGGCCCTGGCCCATCGGCCGGGGAGGTCGCTCCAAGGCCTTCTCCCGGCCTGAGGCTGGGAGAAGGCCTTGGAGCGGAGCCTCCGGAAAGCGACGCACGCAGGGGAGGTGACGCGCGAGCGTCTGCGCGTGTCACCATCTGCGCGTGTTGCCCTCTGGCGGTTCGCCCGCGTGAGTCACCATTCGGCGGACCGCCCCACGTGCTTCGCAACAGCGACGCGCCTGGGTCAACGCATTCCAGCCAAGGGGCTTGCCAGCCAGCCTCATGGACCCGGATGGTGTCACTAGAGCGGTCTTGGGTTACCCCTTGACCTTGTTAGCCTCAGGCTGACGCCGAATCCCAGTTTCCTGGCTACCCGGCCCGCACACCACCTGTCATAGCAAAACATAAATATATTAACAACGCCACACACAAACCCTAAACCAGTCTGGGGTAGGCGAAAAAACTGCCAACCAAAGCCAATCAGGGTGGCAGCCAAAAATTCCTACCCGGCCCTCAAAAGAGCGACCAGCTAGACTCAGACTGTAATCAGGGAGGGAGGGCGGGGCTCACAACAATGGCTCGGACTGAGGAGATGGAGGGAGTGCGCTCCCGTCTCCTCAGCCGAGTCGTGCCCCCAGCTGGCTCCAGCAGCCAATCGCTGCTCTTCCCATCTTTGCCCCTAACCAGCGCGCGGGGGAGGGGGCTGGGTAATGGCGGCGACGGGGTTAGTCCCGTCACCGGCGTTCACGAAGTGGGTGAGGCTGCTCGTGTCCAGCAGTGGTTTGTGGAGACTGGCAAACAAACTTGGGGTGTCCTTCACTCCGAGGCTGCCACTACCTCTCTTCAGCCAACTGTGGGCAGAGCAGCTCTGCTCCGCTTTCCTACTTCCTTACCTCACTCCTACCTTGGAGAGTCCCTTTAAACAAAACAGGAAGAGCAGGACATGCTGGGAGATAAGAGGTTAGCGAAGCAGATTGCCACCACTCACACTTGAAAAACCATGCAGAAGGTAGAGGTCAATTTCCCTGCCCACTCACCTCACTCCTTCTTCAGTCCCTTTAAACAAAACAGGAAGTGCAAGACAGGCTGGCAGTGATGCCAGTGCGTTACACAATTCCTGTTTTGTTTAAAGGGGCTGTGCAGAGAAGGGAGATGGTGGCCAGAGTGCCACCTTTTCAGGAAGTTTGTTAGGGGACGCATGTGCAGCAGTGTCAGAATTTAGACCTGTGTCAAGTGGTTTTGGGCTTATGTTGAGCCTATGAGCTTGTAATAACAAACCATGACATCTCAATATAGCAAATAAAGGAAGAAGGAGACCTCCTGAAACTCTTGGGGGGCTGAATTATGAACTTTGCAGAAAATTCTACACTTGTACAGAATTGTCATATTTGTACAGAATTGTGGATTATTATCATCATCATCATCATCATCCTCAAGATATTATTAAAATAAATATTATTATTACACAGAAACATATAATCCTAATTATAACAGTAAATCTCAGGGAGTTGTGAGGATAAACAAGATAAGTACCTGTCCTAAAATGTAATGCACAGAAAAAGTGCCACATTGAGTTGTACTAAAATAGCTACTTTTCAGCATGGTGGGTGGCAGATGGTTCTCCCTCAGGGTAAAAAAACAAATATGAATGAGACCTGAGGATTTTGCATAAGCAAGTATCTCATGTCATCTTCTAGCAATAGTTGGTAGGATGTACTCATTAACATGATGAAAATTTGTTTCACCAAGTTTTTAAAATGTAACTTTATAAATTAGAATATTTTTCCACAAATATATTAGATGTATAAGCTTAGGGTGTATTTTTTTTTCTTCCACATCTCATAATGAATAATAAAGACACAAATAATGTACTGCTCTAACAATTTTCATTAGCAGCCAAGCTGAACTTTGACAATTAATACATTATTCCTTCAGAAATTGATGAATTTTTAGCAGGGGATTTCAACATTATGATCATATTTATGGTTATTGTAATTCTATGACTAAAACCCAGCTCAAATATAAAATGTTTAATTATTTTGCTCGTAGTTGTTGAAGCCTCTAACAGAAATATTTGACAAATATGACATTCACAAAGTTTATCAGTATATTATTGGACAACTGGGTTACCTTAAGAATACCAACAAATATAGAGTATTAACTACCATATTTCAGAACATGAATTTAAGTGGCCATAATTAATAATAGAAAAAGTAATTTTATATTTGAAAAATCATTTCTACTTCTTTCCCGGCTTGCATAGCGACTGTTCAGTCCAGATCAGTTATTTTTCAGTGTGGATATTTATTCTTGAATGCTCCATATTCTCTCTTTGTCCATTATTACTACCTGGTATTCATGATCATGTTGATTCAGTCTTCACACATGCAATCTCATTTGTTGATTGTATCATGTATACATGAATTATCACACATTTACCATCACAGATAAAAAATTTTTTACTGATGTCAACCTAATCACAATACTTTTTAATCAGGATAGTGCATACTTTTGACTGCCAGCCACCAGTTACTGAATAACATAATATATCAGAGAATCAATGTCAATCCTATCCCCCCCCCACTGCCGATGCAGACATATTAAAAAGGTGCACGCTGTATCCAGCGCGGGTGTGTGTGTGTGTGGATCAGAAGGGTCACCTAGGAGAAGAAAGGGGTGTGGAAGTTTGAAAAAGAGGACACAGGATCCAGTGCGTGCCCTTGCCGCCAGATTCACCCCCACCCACCTCCTGTCCCATTCCTCCTTCCTCCCCGCCCCATTTCGCCCACTCCCTGCCCACCCCGCCCCCACCACTGCATTACCTGGTCCAGTGGGCATGGTGGGGTCTGGCGGCAGAGTTTGAGTGTTGCCGCCTGTTGCAGCAGCGCTCACAAAATGACTGCTGATGGAGAGCTGTGTGCTCCGTTGGCAGCCATTTTACGACAGCAGAAGACTCTTCCACTGTCATAAAGCCCTGCCACCGACAGTCCAATTCTGGATAGGATTGGGCTGTCACAGCACAATGTTATACACATTTACTCAGAAGTAAATCCCACTGTGTTCAATGGGGCTTACTCCCAGGTAAGTGTGATAGGATTGCAGCCTTGGATGTTTGATTGCATGGATGTTTGAACTAGCCCATATAATTTGAATCTGAATGGATTCTGAATTTATTCTGAATGGAGGATAAGAGAGGAGATATGTGGGAAGTCACTAAAGAGTTTCTTAAATTAAGTACATTGACCTATATAACTACATTGGCCTATATACTATACAAGGCCATCCCCCAGAATTTACGTTTCTTCATGAACTTCTCCGTATTGATATCCATAACAAGACCGTGTATATTCCAACTGTAGGAGTTTAGAGTTAGTTCAGTAGACACTTTGTGCAGAATGGCAAGTGAACTGACTCTAGTTTGCACAGAGGCGTCGCTGGAGGGGGGGCAGTACCGTACGTTCCGCGCCATCCTAATCCCATTTACTCCCTGGTACGAGGTGGTCCTGCCCCCTTGTCATTGGAGCCATTCAATGTGGCAAAGGCAACGGGCATGTCTTCGCCGCACTAAATAGCTCAGACGGTGAAGGGGCAGGGCCTCCTCATACTGGGGAGTAAACGGGGACTAGGACGGCGCGGAACTTACGGTAACACCCCCCCGCCAGCGACGCCTCTGAGTCTGCATTGCAGAGGTTATGTGATCAAGTCTGCAATCCTATGCATACTTACTTGGGAGCACTCAGCATTAAACACAGTGGGCCTTACTTCTGAGTAAACATGCTTGAGATGAAGCTGCATGCGGTTGTTGGATTGCTGAACATGCTGCTTTCCATACATCAGCCTAGCACAGAGGCAGGGAAAGGTGTCTACCGATACTAGATCTACTAGTATATTTCTGGATCTTAGTACATCTGTAGATGATTTGCAGTCTCAGCAAGGTTTTCTGACAGTCAGTTTTTAAAAGATAGCAACAACAAAAGGACTGGTCTTCTATGCATGCTTACTTGCCTGATCCATATCATTTTTATATCTCTGAGCCTCAGTGATCCACAACTGTAAAATGGAACATCAAGTTGAATGACACAACACGATGCTCTATAAAACGGCAAGTTCTGTTAAAAAAAAATCCTTCCCAAGTCTGGCCTTGTATTCATCGTTTATCTCTCAGCCTCAGGAGTCTTTACCTGGAAAATAAGAATGTTAATTGCTTGCCTTTGATAAGGTCTTTATGCAACTCTGTTGATGAGATTTAGAGGTTTTTGTTAGAATCCCTGATCAGTAGTAAATCAGATGTAGATGTATACTTGTATATGCAGATTATCTCACAGTCCATGGTTTATGGAGTGCAGTAGTCATTAACCCTGTCCCTGAGCCACAATTTTGCATCAGGCTCTGCTTCCCTCCCCAAGGCCATTATTTTGTGCCTAAATCCAGTTGGCAGACTTCAGGGTTGCTGCAAAAATAAGACAGATCCCATAAATCTGAAATCACAATATATATGGGTACACATTGAAGTAATCGGTTGACATTTCACCAGTTGCATTGCTAGCTGGGTCACATGGGGGTGGGCAATGATGTGTTTTGCGTCATTGCCCACCCCCTGCACTCCTGGAAGGCTTCATTTGAAGCCTTCCAGGGCTCAGGGAGGGTCGGAGGGCCCCCCAAAAAGCACCGATTTCAGCGCATTTGTGCTCCACGGCTGCTCATGCAGCCCTCTGGCTGCAAAAATGCAGTGGCTGAGCTCAAAAATTCTGCTGTGGCTCCTCCTTGCCAGGAGATCACGGTTATTACCCGGGGGCATTTGCTCTTCCCGGCCCCGTTATAGTGACGCCACTGCATTTCACTATACATCTGCTACCATGTAGTCTGCATTCAACCAAGACTTGGGCACGTGCAGAAGCCATTATAATTGGCCTCTACTAAAAAGTAACACAACCAACAGCATAATCCTATCTACTCTTTGACTGGCGGAGAAATGCTACTCCAGTCCAGGGTGTTGCAAATGTACTGTAAAGCACGTTTGCGGCAACCTGGGAGTAAGTGGTGCCGAGGCCGGCACCACTCTTCCCATGCTGGAGACAACGCTGCCCCCACCGGGGAAGGTAAGTTCCCCGCCGGGTGACGGAGGGGCATGGGGAGGAATGGGGCATTCCCAGGTGTGGGATAGGTCTGCCGAGTCTGGGAAGGGGAAGGGATCAGTGGCGGCCTCCTCCGTCCAATCCTATCCTCCTTCCCGGGCCTGGCCACTGTTACATGGCCAGCTTGAATGTGCAACAGTAAAATAGCTGGCACACATTCAAGTAGACCCATCGAGGTGTCTAGGGCTCTACTCAGGGTAAGGGGACGAATGCTGGGTCCTATCTGGATAGAACGCAGCTCGGGGTCTATGCCCATGCTGCAGCCTAGCTAGACAGGATTGGACTGTGAGTGAGTAAGTAAAAGTGCATATATTACTATACTGATTTTGCATCTTTCCTACCTTGGTAATGTTGTTTATATTCTCGTTTGTAGCTCTTACAAATATCCTTGTTATACCTGCTGTATGTTGTTAGATGTTAAAAAAAGTGTCCTTCCTCGAACATCATCAATCATCAAGTGCTTCTCTCTATCAGTGCCGGAGTTCTTTTCTCCTCACTCACCTTTTAAAATGAGATAAAAGTTCTGTGCTGCAGGATCACTGAAACTCTGCCATGATGATCCCTCTCATCCTGCAAAGCGGCTTCACTGCCTGCAAGCACCAATAGTTGCAAACTCATATCTGCTGGCAGAACTGCGCCGTTCAATTAGCAGCACTAAGGCTCAAGCCACAGTCCTCAGAAGCAGCAGGATTTACATGCTGACCCTCTGGCATAAATTGAATCCAGCACTTCTCCTCCCCCAAAGAGTTGTTCAGCAGCTGCCATTAGAAATAACGTTCGTGATGCATTTAATCTATAAGCTATGTTGAAAAGACTATTTTATGGTCTTCTGTGCCTGGAGCTCCATTTCCCAATGATAAATAGAGCCTAGAAAGCAGAATAATTAGTGCATCATAATCTGACAGGAGGATTACTACTGTGACCTGTAGGCATCAGGGGAGATACACCGAAACACGTAGAATCATTTTAATTCCTTTTCAAGTTCCTTACGAGAACTGGAAATGCTTGTTCAAGTACTATTTATATTCCTGAAAGACGTCAGTTCTAAATCTAGCTGTACGAAGCACAAATATATATATCATACACAACAGAGCCTTTTTCTGAATCTCAGCTAACCAAACTGTGGCTTGTTTATGCAGTGTTCCATAGAACATCCAACAATGTAACCCCATGCAAATAACATGCATATATTTATTCAAAAAGATGATTATCTGAATAATCTGAATTATTAGTCACAAAAGACTAACTGCTTCCTGGCTGGATGGAAAATATAATTTTATTTTTGGAGTGACAGAATATGTAATATTTGGATATGTAATCAGGTGTCATTGTGTTCATACTAATGTAGAAGACTGACAAAAACTTCAAGTACAGTATCTACCTTTCCAACTTTAAAGGGTGTGCTAGAAGCACTTTTTAGCCAATGCATAATGTTCCCACAAGTTATTTTTCAGAGCATGATAGCCTCTTTGTACATGATAGACGGGAGCACATTAACTCAACTGTTGTTGCCCCCACCCCTTTATAAATCTAGCTAAAAGTATGTTTGGATGCAAGAATTACGTATATAGGAAGAAGACACACACTATCATCAAGAAGGGAGAAACATCCTCATCTCATTGGCCAGTAGGGAAAGGAGTGAGAAGGAAAGGATAGTGCTTCCTACACTCGAAAACCACCATCCAGTAATATCAGGGGGCCAGCAGGCAGATCTACTCAGGCATGAGCTTGGGGTTCATGATCCTGGAGGGAGGGACCCATTGTTGTTGGATACTCTTACCCCATTGGCTGAAGGAAAAGAGGATACAATTGTGCTTCCTCTCCCCCCCCCCCGTTGCCAGCACTATTCTCTCTCTCTCTCTCTCTCACACACACACACACACACACACACACACACACACGGCCTGAAATTAAGACCAAATAGGAGGAATTTACACTCAGTAACCAGAAAGGTCAGAATGAAGTGAATGGCTGTTCGGGGGGGGGGGGGGCATTGACTGGAAAGCGGAACAAATAACTTCAAGGTACCACTAACTAGGCCAGGGGTGGCCAACCGTCCACCATTAGGGCCTCTGCATTCTTAAGAGTTGCATAGAAGCAGCTGCACCTGCTGAAATGCCCTCACCTATACAACAATTAAAGGGTCAGGAGCATTCTTGTTGAAAGGTTGGCCACCCCTGAACTAGGCTAACAGTAACCATGATACAGAGTTTTCACAGAACATAAGTTGTACTAAGGAAGATATAGGAAAAACAAGGAAAGGCAATGTTTACTTGTAACAAAAAGGAGGGGAGGAAATATGTACACCACTCTGAGCTCCTTGGAGGAAGGGTGGTAGAAAAATGTGAAAAATAAAATAAAATAAAAAGATCAGTTGCATAGAGGTTTAGTAGTTATGGGTGAATGATAATTGAAAATGGTTCTGTTTGGACAGGCATGGGTTAAAGTGAAATGAGGGAGGCTGCCAGCTGGGCTGAGTTTCCTCCAGGGGAGATAACCCAACAGAAGGAAAGGAGAGGATTAGCAGGAGGTTTTAAACAGGCACTGGGGAATGGAGGGTTTTTAGGGAGAAAGGGTTGTTAGAGTTTGAGAGAAGGGAAATCACATTAGTTGGCTGGGTAGACTGGCATACAATATCCTTCTATGAAACAAGACTGGGCTGCACAGCTTTGGATCCTAGGAAAAAATGGAAAAACAGCCAAAAAGGTGCCCCTTTGTGGTCAGGGAAGGCAGTTCCTCCAGAATTGAGAGCAACCACTGCAGCGGGTGGCGCAGCGGGTTAAACCGCTGAACCATAAGCTGTCGATCGAAAGGTCGGCAGTTCGATTCCCGCGACAGGGTGAGCGCTCGTTGCTTGGCCAGCTCCTGCCAACCTAGCAGTTCCAAAGCATGTTAATGCGAGTAGATAAATAGGTACCGCTTGCGGGAAGGTAAACAGCGCTCCGCGTTCCAGCTGCATGCTACGCGCTGCGGCAAGGAGAGTCATGCCGGCCACATGACCACGGAGGCATCTTCGGACAACGCTGGCTCTTCGGCTTTGAAATGGGGATGAGCACCACACCCTAGAGTCGGACACGACTGGACTTAATTGTCAGGGGATACCTTTACCTTTTTACTGCAGCTGGAGGCTTTCTAAGCAGGGCAAAACCCCTCAAAAACAGAGTGGAAGTCTTGGAGGGAGAGACTACTGAAACGGACAGTATGGACAACGTCAGTGGGAAGGAGAACACCAAAATTCTCCTCCCAGATCAGAGGTAGTTATAGGAATTTGGAAAAAGAATACAAAGACATTCCTGGGTGAATAATAGAATCTGGAACATCACCTGGGTATGCAACCATGATATGTATGTATGATTGAGTATGTATGATTGAGTTAAGGTGCATCTTCCCAGGAGGGCACAAAAGACTAACTGCACCTCAGTCGAGGGGTTCCTGAAGGGTATGGCAGGGTGTGGACAGCACCCATGCTCGGGTCATTGGTAGGATTGACAGTCCAGAAAGGAGGTTTGAAAAGACTGTCCAAGTGGCCTGGCAATTGGGCAGTTAAGTTTAATTTGGTATTCAGGAACACTCATGCATGCAAACAAGATTATGCCAAGGTGGGGAGTCCAAATTTGCAAGACTTTAGAGGACTTTAGTGCTGCACTCTTTTGTTCCAATCAATGACCTTTATTCAGCATATTCTTTATTAGAATGAGAAGCTGTGTCTCATCCCCTCCAGGACATTGTCTTGGCTGACCTTTAGGGATGTCTGGTAAGGAACCAAGATGGAGTCAGGCGAGACTATGCAAATTTAGAAAAGAGGTCACTGGCAACACCTCCACCCTGCCGACCAATGGGGACATTTATTCCAGCTGACAGCAGGGCTACTGGTTGTAATAAATATTCCCAACTCATTGTCTGATAGGGAAGGGAGGCAGGAGGAAGCAATCGCTCCTTTCTTCCATGTCAGCCAATGGAGTGTGGGCCTCCAGCAATGGATCCCTTGAAGGGCACGGGCCACAGCCCAACGTGTGCTCCAGCAGACTTGCCCACTGATGCCAGCCTGGCAATTGCAATGAATGCAATATCAAGGGTAGTGCTGGCAGTTTGCCAAGGACTAACTATTCGATATTTGCTGTGATGTCACCACAACAAAGTTGCTAAATGTGGAAACGTGTGGACTGTGCACACAACAAATAGGAACCAAATGCACATTTGAATGCAAAAAGATAATGAAGCAAGGTATTTTGAGGGATTAGAATAATCATTCAGTTCTCTTTAGTGCCCCAATGCTCCACTGCCCTCTTTTGTATTTTTGCAGATGGGTGGGAAGAATTGGCAAGATAAGATATATATGGGCACAGAGAAGTCTGGAGGAACCTGGAAAGAAGATTGACCATTGAAGAGACTTTTGATTGCCTGTAAGTGTGAACAAGTACATGTTAGTATTGATCTGTCATGCACAGATTAAGCAAAAGGCTAAGAAAAAGTGCATACACACTTTTGCCTTTGTTCTTTTTCAGTGTCATATGGACTGGTCTTCAGTGTCTTTCTATCTGGATAATTAGATGGATAATATGCCAGGTGACCCATAAAAACATACTTCATATGAACAGAATATACTGCAGCTTGGCTGATAAACAAGCATAGTTTTATACTTATTCCAGGATGTTGGGAGTACTGTTTTTCTATTTGAGTTTTTTTTCTTTTGAAATGATCTTATCTGTTCTTGACACACTATAATTCATTTTTGTATATGAAGGCAGTTAAATATATTATACATTAAAAATAGATGCAGTCTCCATGAGGCCATCATTTAGAGATCATAAAAGACAATAATGCACAGGCAACTAAAACTGATCACAACACACTAAATGTAACACTTCTATGGCTAGCTGAAAGAACATTTATAATGCATGGGAACATTTTCTTTCCAACGGCAGTGTTTATTTTCACAGAACAGAGCTTATTACCAACAAATATCATGTACGTACTACTGATAAACCTGGCATCAAAATATAGTTTGGTGTTACCAGTTCTTTGATTCCTTGATATGGACAAAGAGTACAAAAATATACTAACACAGGATACTATAGTTCCATATGGCTTTCCCATAGAAAAAGCTAATGTAACCTATCTGGCATGACAAAAAAAGAGATAGCTATCATCATTTGTCAGCAACATACTGAAATCTTAGATTCACACAATAGCTCTAAAGAAACAGTGTCTGCTTGAATATGTTCAGTGGTTAGAACAAACTATTCATTGCCACTGTTATTCATTGATCTGAAGGGGGTGGGGAATAGAAGCATATTCCTCCCAGACATAGGTTTGATCTTGCAATGCACTGAAGCATCTACTTAAGCATGTGAACTGACTCACTGGTTTTAATGAATGCCTTCTCTTGCATTTAAAATTTGTTCAATTGAATTATTCATAGGCTTAAAGTTAACCCTCATTCAAAAATAGGAAAAAGTGACTTTTTGTTTAAAAGAGTAACTGGTTACCCTAGAAAGATTTTGTGGTGTTCACAAATGAACCCCAATCTCAGAGAACTCCATGCAGAACTCTGTTCCTTCTGTCGTAAAGCCTTCTGTGAGACGGTACAAAGTTACCCCAATGGGAAATTCAATTCATTTCTGAGGTAATGTTGTGCTCAGACACCTTTTTGCTCACAAGAAGGAAATTATTAATGATAATTCATTTTCCTTGGGTGCTATCATGCACCAGGTGGCCAGTGACATCATAAAGTCACTAACATACATTTTTGCCTAAAAGTGAACCGAACATATGAAATTATCCCTTTAAAAGGTGAAAATTGAACATAAAGTCTGTACAGTATATGAGATCTAACTGCAGTTATTATACAGTATTTATTCTTTTACTCTTGTTAAAAGAAATGAAAATGCTATTTTGTATACTCACACTGCAATTCTATGCAGGATTACTCAAAAGTAAGTTCCACTGTGTTCAATGGGACTTACTCTCAGGAAAGCATGCACTGTAACTATGAGTACAGTATTGTTTTAGTTACTTTTCATATACTCCATAGTTACTTTGGATATACTCCATAGTTACTCCATATACTGGTATTTACTTTGCATATATTCCAACATACACTGATACCCCAGTCCTGTCTGTGTTCTAACATATATCAGCAACATCATCCTAGTAATCATTTTGTTGTTGTTCAGTCGTTAAGTCGTGTCCGACCCTTCGTGATCCCATGAACCATATCCCGCCAGGCCTTCCTGTCCTCCACTATCTTCCTGAGTTCACTCATTTTCATGTTCGTTGCATCGGTGATGCTGTCTAACAATCTCATCCTTTGCCTTCCCCTTCTCCTTTTGCCTTCAATCTTTCCCAGCATCAGAGTCTTCTCCAGAGAGTCCTCTCTTCGCATTAGGTGGCCAAAATATTTGAGCTTCAGCCTCAGTACCTGTCCTTCCAGGGAACAGTCAGGATTGATTTCATTTAAGATTGACTGATTTGATCTCCTAGCAGTCCAAGGGACTCTCAGGAGTCTTCTCCAGCACCACAGTTCAAAAGCATCTATTATTTGGCGCTCAGCCTTCCTTATGGTCCAACTCTCGCAACCATACATTGCTCATATTCAGTAACTTTGCTCTAGGTTTGTTCTGATGTAACAAGTGATACATACCATCCTTAGTACTCTACTCCTGGAGTAAGAAGTTTAGGGGATGGGTTGTAAGTCCCAAGTCATTTTCACAGAATCTGAGATGTAAGGTCATCTCCAATAAAATGTTTTTCACAACAGCAATATACTACAGGGCAACTTAAATATTTAGAACAGCTTTATTTACAGACCTCTCTCTTTCTGCAGGTTCTTCACTCGAAAATGACACCTTTTTAAAGTCTCAGGATTCGTGCAGATGAGCCTAAATTTAGGAGGATTCTGCCAAGTTGGATTAATGACCATGTAGAGCAAATCCAATGCAGGCAAAGGAGCTTCCCCTGCTTAAATATGCAGAACTGGCTTGTGTATATATGAGTGTATATTGTATTCTACCATGTCTGTTTTTCTACCAGTGCACTTTTCTCTTTTTACAATCTTTTGTAAAAAAATAACTCTGTCTTACTGTATTTTTGAGATATGTTATCACATTCTTCCTCTTGACAGATTATTAAAGCCATTAATACTCTACACATTGCTGCTTTTAACAATGAATTCTACCTCATCTTTTGCAAAATAAGAAATGTGCACAGTGGCGTAGCTAGACTGGAGCGGAGGCAAGTAGTTCTGCAAGACTCCGTTACACCGGAGTCAACGGCCCCTTCCCCTTGCTGTTGGAGCCATTCTGGTGGCAACAGCAACACACAGGACACTCCCCTGTCGCTGCCGGGATAGCTCCAACAGCAAAGGGGCGGAGCCGCGGACTCCGGTGTAACGGAGTCTTGCGGAACTACTTGCCTCCGCTCCAGTCTAGTTTCACCTCTGAATGTGCACATAGACCTGGTTCCTTGAGGAAGAGAATACATTTTCTAGAATCTTTTATTTTATAAATAAAGTCAACCCACAAGCATAGAGACTGAAGTACAATCTGTGTTTCAATTGTAATAATTAAAATACTGAAAAAGGGATGGGCTGGTTTGACTGAAACCTAGTTGAAGAAACTGGGATTGGGTTGTAAGAATAAGACAATGCTCGCTCTTCCATCTCTCATCAGGGCTGCAGATAGGGTGGGGATAGTGGGTGACCCCTGCCACCTAGAGCACTAATTCACATTGCCTAATATATTTCCTTTCTACAAAAGTATTTTTAAAAAATTCGCATGACAGCTTCCATGTAAAGAATGAGATATTGTTTCTAGAATATGAACGTGTATGGTTCAAAAACTCAGTGGCGTTCCTAGAGGGGTGGTTGTACTGTAAATTGCGCACAGGTCTACTCAGCGTTACACGGTGTGCTCAGAACCTTTTGAGCACCTCACCCACTTGCCGTCGGAACCATTCCTAGCAGCGAAGGCAACGTGCAGGAAACCCTGCGCATTGCCTTCGCCGTTCGGAATGGTTCTGATGGCGAATGGGCGGGGCCACCATGTAACACTGAGTAGACCTTGCACAACTTACAGTACCGTCCCCCCTCTAGGAACGCCACTGCAAAAACCATCAGTAGCAGTTGATGCCTGCATCTTCCTGCAAAAGCGGTAGTGGTCGAAACTTCACCTGCCTGAAGAAGGTGAGGTATATGTTATTTTAAAATTTTAAAAAGTAGCTAGAGAGGTTTGTATGTTTATTCATGATTCCTCAAGCATGATTGTACTCTTCAAAAACCAACTTTGTGCCAGAAGAAATCATGGAAAGTCAGGCAGGTAAAGTTTCGACCACTACCGCTTTTGCAGGAAGATAAGGCCAGCTTAGTGATATGAAATGACTTGTTTGCATGTCCTCCAGTTTATTAGATTGAATTCAGTTTTCATTCTTTTGCCCCATGTTTTTGTGCTTCCATGGGTAGCATACCTGCCCAATTCTAGTTTACATGTTATGACCCCCTGTGGTTCTAGTTGTTTTGTATGGTTAATGATCCTTTTTCTGCCAAGGCAGTTTCTTCAGAAAGCTGCATTGAGTCTCATAACAAAAGCAATGCTAAAAGATTACTTTTAATAAAGGTAGGTGCCATAACATGTTTGTTACTATGGCTCACAGTCTTGATGACTACAGGCAGACATAGAATATTCTCTTGCATTTACTTGCAAGTAAATCAGCACATACCAGCAAGCTCAGTAACATGTATCAGATTCATTTTTTTAAGATGAAGTAGAAAAAGTTGTCATCTGCAACTACTAGGGGAAAAAAGTGGGGGGAAATGAACTCAAAAGGGTGCAAATTGATGATTTATTGTAAAAAAAAATGTATCCATAGGTAAGTCCAATGCATTCTGGTATAGCTAACCTCCAGGGGCATAGAAAAGAGTTTTAAATGGCATGGACTAGATGTGGGTTGAAAATTTAAAACCTCTGAGTGTCTTGTGCTGGATGTTACATTAGCGGCCCAATCCTAACGAGGGCCTGCGCCTGCGGAACACATGTTCCACCGGTGCGCTGTCACAAAAGTGCTTTGTGACAGTGCAAGGCCCAGGCAGGCTGGCAGGAAGGCCTTTCCGCTGCAGGCAGAGCGACAGAGGCCCACCGGAGTGGGTGAGTCTAGCACAGGGGCAGGGCAGGGTGGAAAGGAGGTTGAATGGGGCAGGGGGAGAGGGGATCGACAGCGGTAGTGCTCGTCATATCCAACCCCTCTTCCTGGACCTGATTCACCTGCACGGATCAACGTGGAACGTAGACATGCATCAGCAATATTGCTGTTGCAGGTCCAAGCTGACCCATTGTGACTGCTGGGGCTTACCCAGGGGCAAGGTAACAAATCTCCCCTCACTCCGAGGAGACCTCCAGCAGCCAAAAATTTCCCACAGGATGCAGCACAGCCCATGCTGGCGCCACTGCATCGCCACACAGGGATTTAGCTAGGATTGGGCTGTAAGATGTTGAATTAATTTTTAAATAGTCAAAATGGACCAGCATTGCAAAGCTCGTTCTTGTAAAATAAACTGAAGTAACTGACCATATGATAACCTGAAGGAAATGTTCTTGTCCGGATTCGCCCAGACTTACCACCCCTCCTGAAGGCGACGACGAGGCGGGACCCCGGAGATCGGGTCCAGGGGCAGCGGTGGCAGCCCCAACTCCAAGCGACGAGCAGGAAGGAGGGCAACGAGCCCCACCCGGGCCAACAATCGGCTCCGCGAGACGCCCGGGTCTGGAGCGGGCCCGCGAGGCCTCGGGGCCTCCGGCCATTCCCTCCGCCCAACCCGACGCACCTCGACACCAGTCCGGGCGGGCAGAGGAAACAAGCCGACAACTCCAAGCTCCGGGAGCCGGCCAGGCACATGCGCAGTACCCAGGGAAGACTGCAGGGTGGGCCCGACCTCACGTCGGACCGTCCTCCCACTGAAGTCCCACAGGCAGCGAGCCGGCAGCGAGCCGATAGGCTTGCCTGCCTGGTTTAAGAAACCCCCACCCTCCCTAGACTCTGAGGCCATCCACACCCTCATTACCCCAGAGGGGCTTCACGCCGCGCTGGCAGCAGGACCCTCGAGGGGAATCCCAGGAGAGGTCGGAGCCTTGAACCCCTTGGGCTACGCTGGAGGACTCCAACCTCCCCATGGACATACCCCTACCAGACTCTCCCACAAGGGGACCCCCACAGTTCTTTTCAAATCATATTCTAATTTTCTTTTAATCACTTTTTGACTAAGTTCTTTTAATGGAGCTGGAAGATTTCTAATGTTGGCTGACAGACCAGTAGCGGCCCTACACCCCTGTGGAGGGTGCCACCGCAACACCCCCCCCCCACGGGATGCCAGACGCCCTGCACCTGGGGGGCATGACATCATCTATGCGTGCCGCGGCAGCGCAGAAACACCCCAGCACTTTTCGGCCCCTTTTTGGAGCCGAATGAACGCCCAAGTGGGCGGGAGTGCCAAACCTGCTGCCAGGAACGGCTGCACGAAGAGGAGCCAGCGCCGGAGCATACCACAGATACGGCGCCAGGTGCACCCCCCCGCGACCCACCACTTGGGGCCCACTGCCCCCACCGTCATGACGCCTCTGTGACAGACTTTCCGTGGAAGATGGAAAAAAAGAAATGAGAAGTCATGTTGTTTTTACTCTTCAAGGAACAGAGCTTTGCTGGGTAAGACAAAAAAAGAACAATTTCCTGTCAGATGACTGGCTAACGGGTCAGAGACAAGCACAATTTTGCACAAGCTGAGGTCAGAAAGTACTGTAGCTCCCCACTGTCCTATCGCAGCTTAACATGTTTATATTCTTCAACTATATTTTAAATATTGAGAAAACATAATATTTGTTCAACAGCTTTCACAAATACCTGCTAGGGTAGACTGTTCATTTCCCCATTCAAATAAACAAACCAGAAGCATGTCAGTAAAACTATTAATGAAATAGCAAATGCAATATTAAAAATAAAACCTTGCAAAAACACAAACCACCCCTGGAACAGAGGAGAAAGAGAAATGCTGGCAATGGCTTTTAGATTAAAAGTCGAAGCTCTCTCAGATCAACAATATTTTTCCACCTGCCTCATTGCCTCATTTACGAAAAGGATTTAATTATTTGCTTGTAGTGCTTTGCTTCTTATATACCTTTTATGCTTCCTTGAATGCCTGCTTATGTTAGTGAGTCTTCTTGTATCTGAATGAGATGGTAGCCACAGAACTCCGAAGTGTGTTGCCATGACAACGGACTGCAAAGGAAGAGAGTTTCATGGGCAGCAGTCTCTGAAAAGGATTCACATATTAACCTCTTTGCAGCTGAGGAAACACAAAGTTGCTCCATCCATTCCACATGATATTCACTAACCTGAATACATTTGTACTGTCTGTTCTGTATGCATTCTTTCCGGTAGCCTTTTCTGTATTCTGTAGGCTTCACTGGGGTGAGTTTAGGACAGACAGAAGGAAGCCATAGCTACATCCCTCAGGTTTTATTGAGACCACTGCAGTAGGCCTACTTTGGCCTGTAATGCCAAGGGTTTATTTGCTATTATCCCTCCTGGGGAGGAAAAGAAAAATGAAAACAAAAAGACTGCCAAAGATGATCCAAAGGGCAGAGGTAGCCTTTTAGCACAAAAAATTCCAAGCATCTAAAATCTAATAGCTTAAGCCTAGGGCTTTTTTCCTCCTGGAAATCAAGGCACGTGTCATGCGATGGGATGCTGAAAATCACATATCCCTTTGTAATAAAACTAAACATTTCCAGCTTTGTAGCACTGTTGTTCAGGTATTAAATCCGTGGAAAAGATATTAGTGGCTGAGGATTATCCCAGGAAAGACATGAAGAGCAACACCTCTGCAGCATGAATGGGGAAAAGGCTAAACCCCAAAGCTTTGGCAAAGTTATACAATACAGTATAATGGCAGTTCTATAAAAGATATCTGGAGTTACCTGTTTATTACTAAAGATGAAGGTTGCTGAGACAGTAAGTCACTTTGGATCTAACTTAATAAATAGCAACAATGTGCTGCTAGAATAAGGAAATCATAAAATTGGAGCAACCAAATAAATGATTTATATTATAATAATAATAATAATAATAATAATAATAATAATAATAATAATAATAATAATAATAATAATAGATTGGTTTTCAACAAAAGGATGGTGGAGCGGTGTGACGCTTCGCCGTGGTTTACCTTGTCCCGTCCATGGCATGCTGGGCAGGCGAGAAAAGCTGGACTGTTTATTGGCTCAGGGCTGTGTGTGAGCGTGGCAAGCTGGGTAATCAGGAAGTTCAAAAGAAGTTCACAAAGTGGTTTACACAAAAAAATCAAATAATTAAAGGGCTCCTTGTCCCAAAAGGGCTCACAATCTAAAAAGGGGCAGAAGAATATCAGCAAACAAAAACTAGAAAAGACACTGTGCTGGGTCAGTTACTCTCCCCCTGCTAAATATAAGAGGAGCACCACTTGAAAAAGTGCCTCTTTGCGCAGTTAGCAGGCTAACTTCTTGGTCAACTTCTGCATGGTACTATGTTTCACAATAAAGAAATGAGAGGAAGGCAGACTAGGCCACTAGTATCTGAAGGACAGCTAAGGGCCAAACTGGATATGATGGAGCAGCGGTGTTTGTTGACTCATGTGCGTGTGCCTACCCGATGATGGAAGGATCACATCCAGCGTGACCCTAAAAATGCACATAATTGATAGATGGATCATGTGCTACCAAAAAAAAAAAAAAACCTGACTGAACATTAGCACCCTCCTAACATGGCAATCAGTTATACAGAGGCCAGTCTTGAACCTTCCAAAAATAAAGCAAAAGTCAACTCAATCCAATACATTATTTGAACATCAAAGATAGGACGGTTATTATTTCTGATTCCAGTGATCAACTGGGTGCATTTTGCAATCTCTTTAATGACTAAAACATATCTTTCTAATTCATTATATGTAATTAGCATAATTAGAGAAAGTGATTGTTTAGTTTCTTGTAATTAAAAAAACAAAATATTTTTTTCAATTAAATAATTACCCTACTCCCAGTGAAACAGTGCCATTCTACATTAAAGCATTCCTGCCAAGAATTCTATAGCACTTCAATATATATATTTATAGGTACTTGCCAATGAGTTTTCCCTTCTCACCGCAAGCCTGCTTCATTAATTTATTGGACAAGAAATAAATATTTGATGTGCAATTAACTGGAGATTAGTATGGAACTTTCCCATAAAAACAGATGCTCAGTGTTTTTCATGGCTGAAAAGCATTTTACAATGAAGAAAAATACAGTGATATTGTGTCATTTTAGGCAGGGAAATTTGTTCAAAACATTCAATTAGTGAATAAAATGGCTGCTCATTTAATACTTTGGGGGTTGATTAATTGCTGCTATATAGAGAGAAAACACCAGTTACCATGTGTTCATGTAAAACAGGTGCCAAGTGCCAATATACTGGAAATTATATAGCAGTGTCAGCCAGAGTAGACAATTCAATACTTTTCCCAGGTACTATAAGCCCCCATTTAAACACTGCTGAGCAGTAGTGTGATTGCCAGAAAAATGATGCATGTGATGGTTCAAATTTGGGTGAAGCAGTTTACTCACATGGTTTGGATCATTTTAACAAGGACTGTAACTGAGCCCAAAGTATTCACCAGTTTTCATAAGCATTTTTGGCAAAGCCAGAAGGTGCCTTTTCAAACTCTTTTGTGTAACTATCAACAGTGTCCAGGTATTCAGCAAGCATCTCCTTAATTCTGAGCTGTCTTTGTTTGCCTTCAGTGACATCAACTCATATAGCCATTAACCAGTTCATAGGTGGCCCAATCACCTCTGGCCGGGTCTCCTCGGACTTATCCCTGCCATTTTGGTGGCATATGTCCGAGGAGAGAAAAGGCGTGAGGAGGTTTCTAAAAGAGGGGATAAGATCCAACATGGGCAACTGTTGTTGAATCCACCTCTCCTTCCCCCAATATGCCCCTGGTTCCTCCCTCAACACACCCTGTAACGCCCACGAACCACCACCACCCTGTGCCAACTCTGGTGCACCCTGTGCTCTGGTGCAGGCCACTGGCCGTGGCAGCTGGCCTACAATGCTGCTTTGCGGCAGTAGCTCGGAAATGGCTGCCAGCAGTGGCACACTGCATGTGCTGTCATAAAGCACTCTATGATGGCAAGACTCTGTTCTACTGGCATTAGATGGCCCATCAGATTGGGCTGTCAGTTTGGTAGGAGTCAGCTGTGTTGGGTAGCTGGTATGAGGGAATGTGCTACGCTGCTCTCCACTCTGCTATGCCTTATACAGAGTGGATGTTCATAGAAGCAACTCTTGAGATGTGTTTTTAATTGCTTGAATAGTATAGAGTACAGTACTTTTTTTGGGGGGGGGTTGTTTCCGGGGCTATTTCTACTGTTTCAGAACTGGCGGGGGAAAGCACATAATTTTCATTAGTGGGAGTAAGAAAATTTAGCAAGGTCCCAAGACACAGTAGTAATAACCAAAGTGGTGGTCTGCCAACTAGTGCCGATCTGCGAGCCTTCAGCTGCTGGTCCGCGGCAAATTTCTAGGAAAGAAACAGTAGTAATAATATAGCACAGATATGGTACTGGTCCCTGGCACACTGGAAAAAAAATTGCCGGTTCGCCACATCAGATCGTTTGAGAAACACTGCATTAGACTCACGAGGATACATTTTAAGACTAAGCTAGTGGATATGTTTAAGGGGGGAAGTATATATTTTAAAAGCATTTTCTTTCTGGTTACTTTTTATATGTCAGAATTAGCAGTGATTATAGGTGTTTCTATAACACCTACAAGTTGTTATAGGGGCTGTGGTGGCTTAGTGGTTAAGATGCTGAACTGCAGACCAAGAGGTAGGCAGGAGAGCAGTTCAAGACCCGAGTGCCGTGTGACAGTGTGAGCTACCGTCTTCGGCTCCAGCTCCTGCCAACCAAGCAATGTGAAAGTAAGAAATTGCAAGTAGATTAAGAGGTACTGCCTTGGTGGGAAGATAACAACATTTTGTGCGCCTTGGCGTTGAGTCATGCCGGCCACATGACCACAGAAGTGTCTTTGGACATCGCTGGCTCTTCGACTTTAAAACGAAGATGAGCACCACCCCTAGAGTCAGTAATGACTGGCTTTCGAGCAAGGGGAACCTTTACCTTTATAGGTGGTTCTATGGAGTTATCAAATATGGGCTGAAACCAACATACATGTTGCTACTGGAATTTCCTTAGTATTCCTCAAGGAAAACGAGCAAGAAAATGGCACTGAATGATATTTTTGAGATATCATTAGTCTCAATCGTATCCACAACTCTCTCTTTTAAAAGTCACATGTTCAATGACGAACAATTTGTGTACAGAAGTAGCAGCTTGCAGGGAATGATTTTGATCTGCATCATAAGACTCTTAAATGATCTTCACTGTGTGTCAACAAACACCTAGTAGCCAAGACCAATGTCGCTTTGACCTCTAGTTACTGGAATCTGACAGCGAATTTAGGTACCATCTGCCACCCATTTGGGATACTCACCTGGGAGTGTTAAACCTGCTGATGCATCATTGTGCCAGGTGTCATTGTTGATCAGGTGCAGCATTTGGGGTGCAATGAATAGAAATGAATGAATAGAAATGAATAGAAATCTCCTTTTACTTCACTATTGCAGAAGACCTTGCTTTTAACCTAACTACTCTCATTAAATGAAGAAACCTAAGACTTTTCAATTCAAGCATTAGGAAATGCTTGAAAAATCTCTATACTAATCAAGAAAAAAAAATCTCTATACTAATTACTGTACGTTCATCATTTACTAGTATGTTAACAAATAGATATGATATATACTAGTATGATAAATATACGACATACGATACTTATCATCATGACATGTGATGAACATATGATACATATGGCCGAAATATCCTTATTAAGTAAGGCCAGAAGCAAGAAAGCAAAGTCATACACATGTGAATGCCTAATGTGGCCTCTTGGAGTAAGTTATTAAGAAAATATGTAAGTTCTGAATGAGCAAAAAGGGTAAGAAATACAGTACATTATTCTTTAATTCCTACCTAGCCTTCAGAGCTAATTCACATATGCATACCCACCCTTTGCATTCACTTCTTAATGTAGCACCTACATACAAGGTGCTGCAAATGTGTTTTACGGCATGTTTGCAACACCTTAAGCTGAGGCTGTAGCGCCGGTGCCGGCTGAAGGTAAGATTGCACTGTTGGTCAAGCAGTCTTTTGTGTACTTCTCTACCCCATTTTCTTGTTTAATTTCCTTTTTGTTTTAATGAACTGAACATAGTTGCCATGTTGTAAGCCGCCGGGCATTTGTCTTGGCATAGGATAAGGCGGGGTATAATTTTTTTAAAAAAATAGTCTATGTTCATTAATTTAGTGGGTTGTCACAGCTTATTGCATCACTAGGGTTTGTGACACCTGATGCAAGAGCATATCACGTCACCCCAGTGGTGTCACCAGGGCTGGTGTCACCTGGTGTGGTAACTCATGGCGTCACCCTCCTTAACTTTATTTTAATATATAACAGTACAGGTCACCCAACAAATCAGTAACCAACAAAAATACAGTGGCCAACTCGATGAGACTGCCCATCGCTCCTGGCAAAGGGGGCAGCCTGGCAAGGCGGGTCACCCCAATTTTATATTGTTTTGTTTATCTGCTATCAAGCTCCTGTTCTATCACAGTTATAGGATATTCACAGTTTCGCAGACAGGATTAAAAGCCATGTAACTTTAAGAAAATTATTTTCTTAAAGATACATGACTTTTAATCCCGTCTGCAAAACTATGAACATTACTGCTGGCCATGAGAGCTTTAGTTATAGGATAGTATGCTGTCTATTGTATGAAAGCTGTTGAGTCCTCAGATTATAGCCACTCTTCATATTCAGCAGCCATATAAAATATTCCCTTGGGGGGAAAATGAAATTAGGGAATTATCAGTTTAAATGAATTTTGTATGCACATTTAACTACAAAAGTTGATATAAGCTAGTATGAACAAAGCATGGTATTTATTTCTCAATATATGTGTAAAATAATATACAAACCAGGTGTTTTGTCTTCCTAGCTATCTCCTCTTTACTTCTAATTGCTTTCCTTTCTTTCTTTTTTGCCCTTCAGTGTTATCAGCAATTCTATTTGTCTTTCTTGTCCTGAAGACAAGCAAGATCTTTACAACTATATACTTCCCACTTCATTCTTTTGTTCCCCTCAGCAGTTCTATTGTCAAAGATGCTATATTCACTATCTTTAAAAAAAATCTATCAAATTCTCCTTTAGAAAAGCTGATGGCATTCATCACAGGACTATTTATGCTTATCATTAAAGCTCTTTCTCAGTGAACTAATTCCCGCCTCACCTCCTGGAGGAATAAGAAAAGCCTTACTATGCCAAGATAGGAAGTATGATACGCGGGAAACTACTAATTATGTCATGTTTTGCTTTTCATCAAACCGTTTACTGGGAATAAAATATTCCCACAGTAGTTACTAAAAGGTGTATTAACAGACAACAGAAAAGATAAAACAGCAGATACAGATACAAACTAGTGGCATTAAGTAAGGCATTATCTTGAAAAGTTAAAAAGTCTCAGAAAATAAAAAGATCTGCACCTGGTGCTGAAAATGCATCAGCTTGAGCGCCAGGGGTGTCTGAGTGTTGCCTTTGTCTCAATCAACCTTATTGTCTTCTTCTCTAGCCCATGAAACACCAGACATGCTGCACAATCCTGGGCATATTTACTAAGAAGTCCCACTGATTTCAATGGGATTTTCTTCCTAGTAAGTGTAAACAGAATTGCAGTTATACCATAGTCTGTCTTTTCTATCTGAAAAAAATCTCAGGAGAAATGGACCACATGAGTCTTCACCAGCAACCTGTTCAAATCAACACCCCACTTTGAGCCACATTTAAGCATTACAACCTGATTCAGTGTCATGCTACATGCAAGCAGCACCGTGCTTGCTTTTTATGCACATGCTAAATTGGTTGTTTTGTTGTCTCGTTGCATTTTTAACCTGCCTCACAAGGCCGACTTTAGGCCAATTGGGTCGATTGCACCCAATTGGGCCCTACACATAAGGGGGCCCCTTTGTTACCAGGGGTGTCAAACATACCACGGAAGCTATTTATGTAGCCTGTGTGGTGCTTGCCTTGTCTTCTGGCTGGCAGCTGCAGCAATAGCAATCTCCACTTGCACGATAACAGTTGGCCATGTGGTCAGCAGGGGGAGCTCAGGAGAAGCAAATGAAGCTCCCAGCAGCAGCCAAGGCACAAGGGGAGGTGCATGTGCAGAGCAAGCGATGTCGATGCTGCTTTAGTGTTGCTTGACGGCAACACTGCCTCCCACTCAGTGTGCCAGCTGCAGAATTCTCTCTCCCACCGAGGCTTCTGCAGTTTGTCAGCAGTGTGTCCACAGCTCTCGAACTGCTGTCCTCAGATCTTCAGGCATATGAGACAGATGCTCTACCAACTGAGCCAGACCCCCTGCCCATGATGATTGAATCATTGTATGGAATGATGGAATCACTGTAGTGACAGCATGCACATCCTGCATCCTAGACATGTTTTTTTTAAAAGAATAGACAGATATGTATTATTGCCACACAATAGTCCAGATTAAGGGGCTGAATTTACAAAACTTCAAGAACCATCTTCAGACACATGGGCTGGGATGACCCTTGTTGTTGTTGTTCAGTCGTTAAGTCGTGTCCGACCCTTCGTGATCCCATGAACCATATCCCGCCAGGCCTTCCTGTCCTCCACTATCTTCCTGAGTTCACTCATTTTCATGTTTGTTGCATCGGTGATGCTGTCTAACCATCTCATCCTTGGCCTTCCCCTTCTCCTTTTGCCTTCAATCTTTCCCAGCATCAGAGTCTTCTCCAGAGAGTCCTCTCTTCGCATTAGGTGGCCAAAATATTTGAGTTTCAGCCTTAGTACCTGTCCTTCCAGGGAACAGTCAGGGTTGATTTCATTTAGAATTGACTGATTTGATCTCCTAGCAGTCCAAGGGACTCTCAGGAGTCTTCTCCAGCACCACAGTTCAAAAGCATCTATTCTTCGGCGCTCAGCCTTCCTTATGGTCCAACTCTCGCAACCATACATTGCTACTGGGAACACCATCGCCCTGACTATACGAACTTTTGTTGGCATGGTGATATCTCTGCTTTTTATTATGCTGTCTAAGTTTGCCATAGCTTTCCTTCCAAGGAGTAAGCGTCTTTTAATTTCATGGCTGCTGTCTCCGTCTGCAGTGATCTTGGAACCCAGAAAAGTAAAATCTGTTACTGCTTCCATTTCTGCCCCTTCTATTTGCCAAGAATTGATGGAACCCGATGCCATGATCTTAGTTTTATTAATGTTGAGTTTCAAGCCAACTTTTGCACTCTCCTCTTTCACTCTCATCAAGAGGCTCTTTAGTTCTTCTTCACTTTCTGCCATTAGGGTGGTATCGTCTGCATATCTGAGGTTGTTGATATTTCTCCCGGCAATCTTGATTCCGGCTTGTGATTCATTCAGCCCTGCATTTCTCATAATGTACTCTGCATATAAGTTAAATAAGCAGGGTGACAATATACAGCCTTGCCGTACTCCCTTCCCAATTTTGAACCAATCAGTTGTTCCATGGCCGGTTCGAACTGTTGCTTCTTGACCCGCATACAGGTTTCTCAGGAGACAGGTAAGGTGGTCTGGTACCCCCATCTCTTTAAGAATTTGCCACAGTTTGTTGTGATCCACACAATCAAAGGCTTTTGCGTAGTCAATGAAGCAGAAGTAGGTGTTTTTTTGGAACTCTCGTGCTTTCTCCATGATCCACCGCATGTTGGTAATTTGATCTCTAGTTCCTCTGCCTCTTCGAAACCCAGCTTGTACTTCCGGTAGTTCTCGGTCCACGTACTGCTGAAGCCTAGCTTGTAGGATTTTGAGCATAACCTTGCTAGCATGTGAAATGAGTGCAATTGTACGGTAGTTTGAACACTCTTTGGCACTGCCCTTCTTTGGAATTGGAACGTAAACTGACCTTTTCCAATCCTTTGGCCACTGCTGAGTTTTCCAAATTTGTTGGCATATTGAGTGCAGCACTTTCACAGCATCATCATTTAGGATTTTAAGTAGCTCAGCTGGGATATTATCATCTCCACTAGCTTTGTTGTTAGTAATGCTACCTAAGGCCCACTTGACTTCGCTCTCTAGGATGTCCGGCTCTGGGTCAGTGACCACACCAGCGTGGTCATCATGAACATTAAGATCTTTCTTGTATAGTTCTTCTGTGTATTCTTGCCATCTCTTCTTAATCTCGTCTGCTTCTGTTAGGTCCTTGCCTTTTTTGTCCTTTATCATGCCCATCTTTGCACAAAACGTTCCCTTGATATCTCCAATTTTCTTGAAGAGATCTCTAGTCCTCCCCATTCTGTTGTTTTCCTCGATTTCCTTGCATTGTTCATTTAAGAAGGCCTTCTTATCTCTCCTTGCTATTCTCTGGAACTCTGCATTCAGTTGTTTATATCTTTCCCTTTCACCCTTGCTTTTTGCATTCCTTCTTTCCACAGCTATTTGTAAAGCTTCATCTGACAGCCACTTTGCTTTCTTGCATTTCTTTTTCTTTGGGATGGTTTTAGTTGCTGCCTCCTGTACAATGTTACGAACTTCCGTCCATAGTTCTTCAGGCACTCTGTCTACCAGGTCTAATGCCCTAAATCTATTCTTCACCTCCACTGTATACTCATAAGGGATATGGTTTAGGTCATATCTGACTGGTCTAGTGGTGTTCCCTACATTCTTCAGTTTAAGTCTGAATTTTGCAATAAGAAGCTCATGATCTGAGCCACAGTCAGCTCCAGGTCTTGTTTTTACTGATTGTATAGAGCTTCTCCATCTTTGGCTGCAAAGCACATAATCTATCTGGTTTCGGTATTGACCATCTGGTGATGTCCATGTGTAGAGTCGCCTCTTGTGTTGTTGGAAAAGAGTGTTTGCTATGACCAGCGTGTTCTCTTGACAGAACTCCGTTAGCCTTTGCCCTGCTTCATTTTGCGCTCCAAGGCCAAACTTGCCTGTTGTTCCGTTTATTTCTTGATTTCCGACTTTAGCATTCCAGTCTCCTATGATGTAAAGGACATCTTTTTTGGGTGCTAGTTCTAGAAGGTGTTGTAGGTCTTCATAGAACCGGTCCACTTCATCTTCTTCGGCATCAGTGGTTGGGGCATACACTTGGATTACTGTAATGTTGAATGGTTTGCCTTGGATTCGAACTGAAATCATTCTGTCGTTTTTGAGGTTGCACCCCAGTACTGCCTTTCCCACTCTTTTATTGACTATGAGGGCTACTCCATTTCTTCTAAGGGATTCATGCCCACAGTAGTAGATATGATGGTCACCTGACTTAAATTCGCCCATGCCCGTCCATTTTAGTTCGCTGATTCCCAAGATGTCAATGTTCAATCTTATCATCTCATTTTTGACCACATCCAGCTTGCCTTGGTTCATAGACCTCACATTCCATGTTCCTAAGCAGTATTGCTCCTTGCAGCATTGGATTTTCCTTTCAACCTCAGACACATCCACAGCTGGACGTCCTATTGGCTTTGGCCCAGCCGCTTCACTCTTTCTGGGTCTACTTGGAATAGTCCTCCGCTCTTCCTCAGTAGCATATTGGACACCTTCCGACCTGAGGGGCTCATCTTCCGGCGTCATATCTTTTAGCCTTTTGGTACTGTTCATGGGATTTTCTTGGCAAGGTTACTGGAGTGGGTTGCCATTTCCTTCTCCAGTGGATCACTTTTAGTCAGAACTCTCTGCTACGACCTGTCCGTCTTGGGTGTCCCTGCACGGCATAGCTCATGGCTTCATTGAGTTACGCAAGCCCCTTCGCCACGACAAGGCAATGATCCATGAGGGGGGGATGACCCTACAGAGTCCCTTTGAGCCAATCAGGAGATAGGAAGGGGTCCCGCAAAACCTGAACCTGGGGCCATGCAAATATGTTTCCAATTAGGCCCCGCAGCTCCTAAGGCCAGCCTTGATGCCTCATCAACTAATGGAAACCTGATTTCACATGTGCCACTTAAAGTGCTGTTGAGCCTCTTTTTCTCCCCCACTGTTGCGAGCATGACTGGCAACACATGTGTGAGAAATGCAGCTTTACACACGTCAGATATTTAAATCAGTTGAAGGCCATGCAGGTAAGTAGGTTTATAATTGCATTGAAACTGATTTTGTGGCACTGTGATTAAAAGTGTTTTATCTGAAAGGCATGTTTAGTCCTTCACCCATCCTCCCTCGCCCCCAGAATCACTTAAAAAAAATCTTTTCTTTTTATTTACAGTTTAACGTGCCCTCCAATGATGGAGCAGAGGGAAAATGCTGCAATTCTGAACCAATGCTCCCTAGCATTGGGTTTGCCTTCACCTTCCCAAGGATCTCTCTTCACACTTCCACATTGCTCCCTTAAAAGAACTCCACATCACCAAATGCTCTTAAGCAGTGGCGTCTCTAGCCCAAAATGTACTAGGGGCACGCCCTCAACTTTCTGCGCCCCTCCTCCCTTCTGCTCCCCTTCTATATTCCTTGCCGCCGCCGAAGGCTGCGGTGGCGATTTTTGGGGGGGGCGCAAATTCAACCTTCCGCCCCGGGCCCGTCCTCCCTTCTGCTCCCCCTCTATACTCCCTGCCGCCAGTGGTGTTACTGTTCACATATTCCGTTACAGCAAGTGCAAGCTATTTATTTAAATAGATTTAATGTCCTTTCATCAAGAGCCAGTGCTTTTACATAGGAGTAAGCCCCATTGACTATAATGGGACTTACTTCTGAGAAGGCATAGAGTGGGTTTTCTCTGTGCCAGGTGCAAGGGAGTGACAACAGGAAACAGGTTATCTTGTTGTCTTGTGCTCCCTGAGGCATCTGGTGGGGCCACTGTGTGATACAGGAAGCTGGACTAGATGGGCTTTTGGCCTGATCCAGCAGGGCTCTTCTTATGTTCTTATGCCTGCAAATCACTTCCCTTTTAGATCTTTGAGCAAAAGAGCCAGTGCTTTTAGATGCAGAAGAAACTTAGCCAGTTTTAAGGAGTTGTTCATATCACTGGATCCATCAAGTTCTTCAAAGGACAGCTATTTCTTTAACTTATATGTATTTTTAGTTATTTAAAAAGGTGTTTAAGGGGGCAGCAACCCTATCCACACTTACGTGGGAGTAAGCCCCATTGACTATAGTGGGACTTACTTCTGAGTAGACATACTGCTTCCCTTTGAGATCTTTCAGGACAGTGCAGCCCAGTAAAATAGGAAAATTAAATTAGTGACCCAGTAAAAGTAATGAATATTGACAGAAATGAATGCTAGAAGCAAAGATTTACTTGTTTTTGAGGATACGGGCTCTCCTGGGCTCTCCACACTGCCACACAAGCCTGCAGACTCTCTTGCTTTTAAGGCGGCTGTTTCTCCTTGGCGCTCCTTAGTTTAGACAACCGCTCTCCCTCCCCTTTTGTTTCCTCAGCTCAGGTATTGATTTTAACAGGTCCTCCACCTTTCTTTTTCAGCCCTTTGCAAATGCAGAGTGAGCGAGCCAGCAGGATCCCGCCGCGGCAGCCTTTGCCTCGCCTCACATTATGGGGAAAAAAGCAGAGCGGCAGCTGGCGATGAAGCTGCCCTTTAAAACTTTTTCCCCCATATCGGCACCCCTGGAAGCAGCACGCCCACTTGGCGCCTGGGGCCCAGGGCCATAGGGCCCCCCATCATAGTACGCTTCTGCTCTTAAGGTTTTTCTTTTCGCTGGTTTGCTTAAAAGACTCATTTTCTACATCATCAGCGAAGCACACAGCAATCCATTAAAATGTACATTTCAACTAATATTAATATGTAGTGTGTGTACAGTAGTGGCCCTACACCCTCCTGTGGGAGGGGGCAGCTGCTGCGACACCCCCATGGGATGCAATACCAAGGGGCGAGGCATCATTCAACAGCGCGTGGGCAGGCGGGAGGGCCAAACTTGAGGAGGAGCCAGCACGGGATGGAGCACCGGATCCAGAGGCAGGTACACCTCCCGCAACCCGCCGCTTGGGGCCCACCGCCCCAACCACCCCCACCGTAATGACGCCTCTGTGTGTGTATAGTGCTTTTGTTTACTCCATGTCCCCTGCTGACTAGGCTAGGAGGCATCTTTTAAATGATCTCTTACACTGAACAGGGGAAAGCAACTGTACTTATTCCCCTCCACGTGCCACCTTTTCCAGTGGCTATTTGTTGGGGTCTCTTTTGTGTCCTGTATCTTTTTTAAGCTTGTGAGCCCTTGGGGGCAGGGAACCATCTTTTTTATTTATTTTGCCATGTGAACTGCTTTGTACACTTTTTTTTGTTGAAAACCAGCATGCAAACATTTTTAATAATAATATGCAAGGCATTGGTTTGCCTGCTAGGAACAAAAGGACAAGATAATGTAGAAAACACAATATATAAAGACTTGCATCAGTCTGATCAGAGGGCACCATGAGCCAGTATCTAGGATAGAGAAGTAACTATTTCATTATTATTTCACTATTAAAATCATATATTGTATGTGATCTCAGCCATCAGATGCATTTTAATTAAAGAAGAAACTAAAACATTGCAGCCATGAAATTAAAATACGCTTACTCCTTGGAAGGAAAGCTATGGCAAATTTAGATAGCATAATAAAAAGCAGAGATATCACCATGCCAACAAAAGTTCGTATAGTCAGGGCGATGGTGTTCCCAGTAGCAATGTATGGTTGCGAGAGCTGGACCATAAGGAAGGATGAGCACCGAAGAATAGATGCTTTCGAACTGTGGTGCTGGAGAAGACTCCTGAGAGTCCCTTGGACTGCTAGGAGATCAAATCAGTCAATCCTAAATGAAATCAACCCTGACTGTTCCCTGGAAGGACAGGTACTGAGGCTGAAACTCAAATATTTTGGCCACCTAATGCGAAGAGAGGACTCTCTGGAGAAGACTCTGATGCTGGGAAAGATTGAAGGCAAAAGGAGAAGGGGAAGGCAAAGGATGAGATGATTAGACAGCATCACCGATGCAACGAACATGAAAATGAGCAAACTCAGGAGGATAGTGGAGGACAGGAAGGCCTGGCGGGATATGGTTCATGGGATCACGAAGGGTTGGACACGACTTAACGACTGAACAACCAGGAGAAGACTGGATTCTTGAAATATTGTACAATGTATAAAATCATTGAAAAAATCATAACAATTTATTATTTACACTTTCATGTAATACTTGGAATTCTTAAAAAATCTGACAAAATCAATCTTTAGAAAGGAAGAGACTGAATTCAATGAAACAGTGAATACTCAGCTATCTGTGCAAAAGAATTTCAATGCAGTCCATCTTGGAACTAATGGCCTATTCATGAAAGAACATTGTTTCATACTGTAGTTGTCACCTTGTCAGTAATAGAGGTCACTAAGAAAGCATGACCTCAATGATCTTCTTACACTGCTATCTATCCCCTAAATATCAGGTTGAATTCAAGGGCTTTGTAGCCTAGTTGCTTAAAAAGAATGTTTCGCATTGAAATCTTGACCTTCAACATTACATTCATTCTTTGGAAACTATGGAACTGTCAACCACATATCTGGGAGAAGAAAGTGCAGGGCATTATTCAGTGCAAGGTGTCTTGGTTTTATATTCACCATTATCAAAAAGCCCATTTGCTAAATTATACCTGTTTCATAAGTAATTGTAATTATCACATAAGTACTCTGAGAAAGTATTAATATTCTTTCTATAGCCCTTCTCAAGGATAAACTTTCTTTTGGTTAGTTCACGCGTGGTTTGCCTGCTGCTTTCTCCGCACGGGAATGGCTCCGACAGTGAGGGGGCGGGGCCGCCTCCTGCTCGCTCGGTAAAGGGACTAGGACGGAGCGAAACTTAGGGCCCCACCCCTACCGGAGCGACGCCTCTGGGTGTCCATAGCTTTCATCAGATTTGCAAAGGGGTCCATGATCTAAAAATGTTAAGAACCACTGTTGTAATTTATCACTGAAGAAGTGGGGGGAGAGAGCTTCAGAACGTCCTTCCAGAAGCTGCCTCTGAAGTAACAACCAGGAGTTGACTGCTTGGTGGCATGATTCAGCAGCAGGTGCACAAACATTCTGGAGTCCTTGGCGTTAGGACCTGAAGCAAGATTATAGGAAGATGCTTCCACAGTACTGAATTTGCCTGAAGTGTGGCACCAGCCTGCTTTTCAGGGAAGCCCTCTAGTGCGTGAGTGTGAATGGAGTTAGAAAGGGGGGATTGTTTAGGGAATTGACCTAGTTACAGGGTCTGCTCATTCCTGGGAGAGTACCGTGTGTGTGTGTTTGTTTGTTTGTTTGTTTGTTTATAACACTTATACCTCACCTTTCCACCCTTGGGGGAGCTCAAGATAGTTGCATCCTTGTAAGTAACAGAACATCTAAGGAAATAAATCAAGCAAGTTTATACTTATCCACTAGTATAACTTTCAAGAATAAAGTATCAAAACATTTAAACCACCTACTTTCTGTAAAGTATTTTCTAGGAAATACATTTTGAAACACTATGCAAATCAAAATGTAAGAAGTTATGCAATTTATTTGAAGAACAAGATGTACTAATAGCAAAACACATATGCATAACAATTAAAAGATATGCAATTAAGCTGTCTTGTCTCCCACAGTGTCTTTGTAATTAGAGTTCATGCTTGAGAGTACACTGGGAAAAAAAAGATTTAAAAACCTAAAACAAATAAGTCAATTAATGGGCACACAAACAGGATTACTTGTAAAAGAACATGCAACTCTCCATGGACAGTGCATATTTTCAGGACACAATTTGGACAATTATCTCAAATTCAAGTAATGCCAATAATCATATTTAAGCATTTCATGAATTATCAGTCCAAACTATACTAGCCATCCTATAGCCCCAAAAAGGAAACTTTGATTTTTATTAGTTAAAACAGTTCTAAAAAGCAGATCCTTGTATTATACAGGTACACTTCCTTTGCATTTGCACCCGTTTTCAAATTCAGTACAACACACCTATATATAAATATTTGTTTGACAGCAGCAGATGCAATTCCTATGGCATTCATTTTAGATAAACAGAAATTGTGACAGCAATTCCTTGGGCTCCGAGGACCGTCTGTAGCTTTGGTCTGACAGCCATCAGACTTTGTTAATTTTCCAACACACAATCTATTCAAACCAGTTTTCCTTCAGTAAAAAATGTATGGCATCATCATATCCATCTTGGTAGAGTGATTCCATTTTCTCCTGGCTAGGTGGAAACAGAGCCTGCTGAAGTCTTACAAGATTGGTTACGGACAACTGCAGCCAAAAAGAAAGACAAATGAAGGCATTCTATCTTTTGGTTTTCAGCTTCTCTTTACAGAGCATTAATATACATATTGGAAAGGTAATATGATCACAGAGTTCATTATTTTGACAGCATAACGTTTTCTGTGGGTGTGGGTTAGCTTTATCTTCCGGTTATAAACAATTAGATAACATAAGATTTCAAGTGATTTGTTCTAATATTCAACACGCTATTTATTACCATATGTTTCTTTTTCATCATACGTTCCTAATCCTGGCTCTTCCTCAAAGGAGCTCAGGGCATAGTACATAGGGCTATATTCCATAAGGCCCTCCAAACGTAAGGTGGCTAGTGCTACCATTAGTGCCATGTTTGCTAATGGGGCCACCCAGAGACAAGGGCATAGCTATACCTGGGACATATCAGAGGGTGTGCATGAAATGATTGGTTTCAAAACCCTCAAACATTAGAGGACAAAGGGATGAGCATGTTCAGTGCCCTCATGGTACTACGGAACCCTGGCAGCATGAGGAAAGTTGCCTCAGTGCGCTAAGTGGCAGTTAGTGTATAAAAGGAAGCTACTGGCTTGACTTGGGTCTTATGGGGCAGGAAGTGAAATGGGGGTTGGAGCTACATGCTAGCAACTTAAAAGGATTGTGGAATGGACAGAAGTAAAAACATTTTTTAAAAAAAACCACCTAATTCTCACTTCTCCCCTCCCCCAGATGTACTAAGTTCCAGATGTAAAACGTTTTTAATGGGATTTGCCCTTTTAAGATAAAAGTGGCCTTGGGGAATGATTAACGAGGATTGGCAGAAAATTGCTTTCTACAATCCTAATTGAGAAGTACTGTGCTACCCCCACCCAGCTTCAGTTGGCTATGGAGACAGACAAAACCTGAGCAGCGTATCTATTGCACCAGAGAGAAGCATTTTGGGGAGAAGGAATGACAAATGAAAAAGACAAATAACACAGGACATTTTGTTGTGGGTCCTCTTTTGTTTTATTTTCAGAATGGCACTGTAAGTTGGCTAGCCTGAAGGACAATAGCTTATTCCTTGGGTGAGGGTTCCTTGGCGAGTGTCACTGCAGGCATTTGAGTCCAGGTTTTCCCCATTCAAGTCTAATCCTTTATCTACTAACTACAACATGACTAGATTCCAGCATTCTTAATTATCACTGCTATCTGAACAAAACATCCAATCAAAACTTTCAGTCCCTAATGAGACAAAGTCAGCCCTTAATAACTGAAGTTGATAGTGGTTTTGAATAAGTGAGAAAATGTCTTGGTTTCAAATTAGCACCTCCTTTGTGATGCCTTGAACACGAAAGAGTATAATATTAAAAAAAATTCTACCTTGAAGTCGTTCTTTCCTGCCCAAATTCTTGAACTTACAGGATTCAACTCTAACCTGTAATGAAGTGCCCTTTGATTCCCCCCGCCCAGGGCTTTATTCCTATTTGTCTAAAAAGTTTAAAGCACAAAAATCTAAATAATTTCTGAGATTCCTGGGATTTCTTGATTGCATTCTCATATTATTCATAAACATGAAAGAAATAAACATGCCATAGTCTAGTAGAAACCCTACACACCTTTGAAGAATTAAATGTTAAAAACTTTTACAGCACATTCCTACGTATGTCTACTCAGAAACAAGATCTGTTAAATTTAATGGAAATTACTCCCAGGTAAGTATGTACTGTATAGGACTGCAGCCGGGCAGCCCAATCTTAACTACACCCCCCTCCCCGCTGATGCAGATGCGCCAATGGAGTGTGCACTGCATCACAGGGTAGGGGAACAGTTGCAGAGGTCTCTGCAGGGTAAAGGAAGTTTTGCTCCCTTGCACTGAGGAAAACCTTCACTTTCCCTATGGGTCTCCTTGTTCCTGCACCAGCTATTTTGCTGGCGCAGAACCAAGGAGTTGCAACAGCAGTGGAAAGGGAGAGAATGCCGCCTATCCCGCCACTTTCCTTCCCTGTTCCACCTCCTTCCCTACGCAGAAACTCCCCCATTCCGCCCCCCTCACCCCCGTTCCTCCCACGGCCCGCCTCCACTGCCACTCAACCCATGCCAGTGACGGAGTCTTGTGCACCTGGCTGCCAGTGATTGTGCTGGTGGCCTTGCTGTGCTTGCTGACGGAAATGATGTTCTGCTGGCATCCTTCTCCTTCTGCCAGCAGAACGCATGTTCCGCTCTGTGTGTGTGTGTGTGTGTGTGTGTGTGTGTGTGTGTGTGTGTGTGTGTGTGTGTGTGTGTGTGTGTGTGTGTGTGTGTGTGTGTGTGTAGAGGATAGGATTGGGCTAATAGTGACATATAATTCACATGTGGCATTTTGTTGCTTCTGAGACAACTTTAAAAAGCAATTCACGGCTGCTGTTCCTACATTGCAAGTGAAACCAACAACATTTTCTTCCTGCTGTCACAAATTGCCACTTTTTGGTTATTGTCAAGTGGTGATTGTTGGGTAAACCAGCCCAAGAAATGAGGTAATGTAACCACACTGCTTTGTTAGTACAAATGTCAAAAGGTCCTTAAACAAGCCCTTTTTTGTTTTGTTCTTTGTTTCAAATATATAACTTTCCCAAATATCAAAGAGCTTTATTTTTCTCCTTGAGATAACTTAAGCCTAGTGTCTTCCTCAGGCCTTTGTTCAAGTGATTGAACTTAAGTGTGCTAGTTTTATGTTAGGATAATGTGAGATTGAATTGGGCGCATCATTAGAGAAAAGCTACGTGCCCAAAAATCCTATATCAAGGATTGTAAGATGATCAAATATTTGTTTAAGCCCAAATGCCCATTTAAATGCAAGAATTATTGCAAAGCTGTGCACACTTCATTTTCCACTAGTATAACTCACCATTATATCTTGTTTTGCAACTTTAACATAGACATCTATGTGTCCTTTGTCTTGTGGGCAAATGTCTAGTCGGCCGCAAAAAGGAGAAACAGTCACAGTTCGACCCAGTGGAAGAATAGGGAGACCAATGGTTATGCCTCCATCAATCCATTTCTTGTAGGAAAAAAAAAATTGGTTACATCCTGTCAGTGTTTAGCCTGACTTACAGGCCAATCCTATCCTTGCAGCCGAACTAAAACAGGCTGTGCTGCATGCTATGGTGGTTGTGGTGGGGGAAATCAGAAGGCTTGGGAGAGTTAAGGGAAAATATCTTCCCTTACCCTTCTATAAGCCCCTTGATCACCAATTGGCCTCGTTGCACCTGTGCCAGCTATATAGCTGGCGCAAGTCCAAAGAAACAAAGGGGGCATGTCAGGAGGCTCCGGAGGGTGGAAGTGGCTTGTGCCAGGATATACCCCCTCCCACCTCCGACGCAGCCCCTTCCCTCCCCCAATCTGCCCCGTTCTGCCCAGCCTGCCCCTCCTAGCGACGCCTCTGCATCAGCGAGGCCTCTCATGGCCACCGCTGTGCATGGGGTGCTCCTCAGCATGAGCGGTGGAGGCCTGGGAGCGTGCGGCTACACACGCTTCCATCATAGTGTTTACAACGCTGTAAAGCGTGCTTGGCTGCTGGAACACTAGTTCCGGCAATGGAGCCAAACCATAGGATTGGGCTGTCACTCTATTTTTGCATATTTTTGCTATTTCTGCATTAATCTATTTTTGCATATTTCATACATTGAAACATATGGTTTATTCAAAAGTGTCTGAGTGCATAATTCCCAGTTACAAAATGGCATGCTTTTGGCATGTTAACCAGATATAATGTGTTGCTATACTCTCAACCATTTCTTTTTGAAAAGAATATCATGTGTCTTTCAACTTCTGCATGAGATAGCCGAATTTCTTGATCAGCTTTGCTGAAACCTGCATGGTCACATCCCCTTCCTACATTTTCTCAGCCCCATAATACTTATGGTGCCCCTCAAAGTCCATTTCACACAGAATGCTGTGAGTTATGCATGTGATTCACTGGAACTCCTCAAAGAACGACAGAAGCTTTATGAGTTGGTCACCAGCGGTGCATATTGGGGCAATAAAACATAATGACTTCAGTAAGACCCGGTCTAAATGAATGATCATCTCACTATGAGGTTATCGTGTGATGTTTTTGATCATTTAGCTGCATTATCAAATGCAGCTTTGGTTCTATTCCACTTCTGAAATCCACCTCACGGTATCTGTGATTGTTTGTGGGGGTGGGGGGGGGTTGATGGTTGGCATTTGTATCATTGTGACCAGGTCTAAGATAAACAAGAGTTAGAATTCAAAACCATGCCAAATCACATCAACAAATGAGCCACCCAATACTGAAATCAGATAATTAGTCTATCTAGGTCAGTGTAGTCTACACTGACCAGTAGAGGCTCTGCAGGGTTTCAGATAGGAATCTTTATCTTACCTGGAGAGTTATCTTCTTAATAGAGTTTTACTCTGCCTTTCCCCACAATGGGTACCTAAGGATTGAACCTGGAATCTTCTACTTGCAAAGCATATGCTCTGCCCATGAACTATGGCCCTTTCCCAATGAGAGGCCAAAGTCCAGAAATGAACCTATCTTCTCATTTATTCTGATTTTGTAAAGTATTCATTAATATCCTTTATTGGTGCAGTACATAACCAGGTGGGCAAGATCATGACTTCTGTAGCAGACGCAGAGTGGAGAATAGGGGTGTGGTTGAGTGACCCCCAGTTGGAACAGATGAGGAAGAGCAGCCCTGGGCTTGCTGGCAGGAATGTATTCTCTGATTTTAGAAATGGATACAGCTATACACATTTACCTGGGATTAACAGCACAATCCTGTGCATGTCTACCCAGAAATAAGTCCTATAGAGTTCAATTGGGCTTACTTACATTGTAGCCTAAGGCCCCAATCATATCAAAGCTTTGTGCTGCCATAATGCTAGATCCTGCACTTTATGGCAGTGCAAAAACTGGGCTGCTGTCGCATGGTTCTGGGCTGCTGCTGCTGCTGCTGCAAAAGATGAGTGGCACAGCACATGTTGCAGTGGCTCTGGGTGGCTCCTTACGGGGAGGGGGGTATTGGGGGAGGAACCAGGGGCGTGTGTCTGGGAGGGAGGGGGTGAATCGGCAGCAGCGACTTGTGCCTGGATCCGATTCCTGAACCTCCTCCCCATATACCCCCTGGCTGTCCTCAGACTTACGCCAGCAAAATGGCTGGCATAGGTCTGAGGAGACTCATAGGCAATTGGGCAGCCTAACAGGGGATGAGTAAAAAATATTGTCACTTACCTCCAGCAGACTGTCCTATAGCCCCCCCCCCCCAGCATGCAGTGTAGTCTCCGTTGGTGCAGCTGCATGCTATAACATATGGCAGGGGATAGGATTGGGCAGTGAGTCTCATTGAACTCAATGGGACTTACTTATGAGTAGACATGCGTAGGATTGCACTTTAAACCAGTGGTACAGATGCAGCATTCAGGGCAGAACACTTTCACTCCCAACAAAACGTCCCACTATAATATCTGCCACTGCAGTGTGCCCTCAAACATATTTCTTAGTAATTCAGAGAATCTTGCACTGGCAGATATTATTTCTAAAAATTCACACATACATTACAAGCAGAGGAAAAATTGTGAAATAGTGTGTAGTTAAAATCCACTTAAAAGAAGCACATCAAGCATGAAGACTAAGCTTAATGGAATATACGTCTGCAAGTAAATGCAGGTATCTAAATCTATGTGACTCTAGGCTCATTCGTTTTAAAGAGCTATGTGTTGCTTCATGAATCACACAAAGTATAATCTGGTGGAAAATGAAGAAAAGTCTGTTTTACTAATCCTCTAAAACACCATTCAGCATAAAGCCCCAGATTGATAACAGTGCTTTTGGGACAAATGTCTAGCTTACGGATACTGTTGGTATCTGGATATTAACAGTACACCTTAGCTGCAGGGTGAAAAGAGTCTTTAGCTAAAGAACATCTCATCCGTGGCAAACAAGAAGAGACCCACCATCAGGGCTTTTCTTCATCCCCAGCAGTGTGTATATTAAAATCACATGCTCCTGTTGTGCAATATGAAGGACAAAAGAGCCAACAACACCTGCTCTACACATAGTAGGACTGAGGTAGTGTCTTAGTTTCAGTATGAGTTTTGTCATAATTCCATTTGGAATTATGACAAAATGTGATAGAGCATGCAACCCCCCCCCCCTTTTAATGGTAGCATAAAAGAGATTTTTTTTTGTCAGACACTGCTATTCTCACCTCTGCAGCACCAATGTGACATAAACTGCAGCTCCTGCTGCAATTTCCTGTCCTACAAAAATGTGCAGAGATGCCAGTCACATGTGACTTTCAGATGATGTGGTTACTTCCAGTGTCTGATGCACCAACGCCATCTGAGCAACTTGGTTTATTGTTTTGCTTTGGAAACAAGTGATCTTGGCGCACAACCACAGAATCGTGGGCTTTCAACGCTATGTCATGCTGCAGAGGCGATAAGCAAGTTAAACTCTTTGCCACTGCATCTGATCAACTTAGCTGCAATGCTGAACCGAGCAGTAACAACAAAACTTTAGCATCCATGATATAGTAAACGTTAACACAGACCTCTCCTTTATATTCCATGGCATTGATTCCAGCATACAGAGGAATAAAACTGCTGGCTAGCAGGGCCTGGAGAAGAAGCAAGAAGGAAGAAACAAACAAACAAAAATATTTTGAAGTATTAATAATTCCTGAAACACTATTAAACTACGCAAAACATGGACTGAGAAATTACAACTGCATTTTTTAACATATATTTTAACATATATGTTAAAAAAGTGGTTGAGTGCCTATCAGTTTGTACATGGAACATGAACATCCATCAACAATATACAGGTTCTACATACTTGGGGAACTCCCTAGGCACAGAGAAGTACTGTATATAAGTTTCTACATTAAAAAGAAAAATGCCCCTCTTCAAAAGAAGCCACTGAGCATGCTCAGTGACGCTTCTCCTCAAAGCGCCATGGCATTTTGAGATGCCAATTTGGGGGGGGGGAAGGGGGGCAGGAGAATACCGGGGCAGGAACAGGGAGTTGGCCAGCTTGACCCAAATTGGTAATTGTTGTTGTTGTTCAGTCGTTAAGTCGTGTCCGACCCTTCATGATCCCATGAACCATATCCCGCCAGGCCTGGTAATTGGTAATTACAGTTGGCCAGATGCAACATTTTGTTGAAGCTCCCACTTGTTCTCTTTAATACTAAACCTGGGTAGTCCATTACATGTCAGTTTGGAGGCAAATTGCACCACCCACGAAATAAGGTATTGCTTCTATCTTTGATATCTAAGGCTACTAGAATAGTGGTGAAGAAATAAGTTGGTGTTTGTTTTAAATCAGAGGAAATTCAAAGAGTGAGATAATATTAACATCCCTCCAGTGTTCAAAAACCTATACAGGTTGAGTATCCCTTATCCAGACTGCTTGGGATGGGAAGATGTCTGGATTTTGGAATTGTCTGGATTTCAGATGTCTGGATAAGGGGTAATCAACCTGTATATACACATTTTATACAGCTTCACCTCACAGTTTTGGCCTGAAAGCTGGTCTTCCTCATCTATTCTCACTGGGCTCACTCACACCCTCATTCTCCTCTTTGCTTCTGCTACAGTAATCATAATCTTGCCCTTGGAAGGGATGTTAACAAGGTTATTGGCTAGAGGTCAAGAAACCACAAATTTTCAACCAGGAAAGGGGCGTTTGGATTTCAGAAACTCGCAGCTTCATTGCCGTAAAGCAACTCGCTATCTAAATTCTCTCTATTTGGTACCACCATCACTGTTTATAAAAGCGGATGGGGAAGAGAAAGGCGAATACCAACTTTCTTGAGCAAGTGTGAGGACCTTGCCTCAGAAACTATAAATATGGATCCTGACCCTGCTCTAATCACACAGAATTACTTGTGGCCCCAGATAAGATCCTACAGTTGAGATCCTTCTGCATCAAAATATGGATACAGTCCAGTGGATCTTGGTGAGCATCATAACCTGAGAGATGTTTTTGAATCCCTCAACAGGAGAAAAGTGGGAGTGGGGTAGCAGTTTTTTTAAACAACATAGTTGTGTACTTTTTTTTTTTTTAGCACGAAAGCTTTCATGGCCAGCAATCAGTTTCAAAGATTTAATTGTTACGGGCATCATAGCCATGTAAAAAACAGACTTGAATAAAAACAAATAAAATCCACTTGTGTCTCCTGTTTCTTTCAGCATTCAACAAGACAGATAAAATTCCATTAAAATCCAAACTTTAGAACTTTGGACTTTGGATTTTAATGGAATTTTATCTGTCTTGTTGAATGCTGAAAGAAACAGGAGACGTAAGTGGATTTTATTTGTTTTTATTCAAGTTTTTACATGGCTATGATGCCCGTAACAATTAAATCTTTGAAACATAGTTGTGTACCTTGTATTGGTTTGAGGGACACAAAGCACATGTGCAGAACCCTGTTTTTACCTTTGCTAGAATTAACTCTTGTAACTCTCCTCTTCCCGTTATCCTACCCAACATGTGAAGATCTGCTTGGTTTCTGGCTATCATTTTGTTTGGAAGAAAGGCACGTGTTGCTCTCTCTCTCTCACTCTCTCACTCTCTCACTCTCTCACACACACACACACACACACACACACAGGTTTGCAGAAATATTGGGCTGCGCAGCATGCTTTAAACATGGCAGCAATCCTCCTGAAAGCAGTTCAGTCACTCAAGTGAATAAAAGGAAGAGTGCTCAGGCCACAGTTAATAAAAGTCAGACTCTCAGGCCCTGGAGACAGTCATGCATTTTCATTTATAGAAGTGATATGCAACCGTCCTACCTTAACAAGATCCTCCCTGGAGGCAAAATTTGAAAGCAAATGATTTTTTCCATTTTTAGCACTAGTGACTGATACAAAGAGGCGATTTTCTGCTATCTCATGAGCATTAGGAGGGAGAACTGAATCAATGAGGCCCCTGCAGAAAAAGAGAATGATAAACATTAGTCAGTGTTAATAATTAAACACTTCCTCAATAATTTAGGAGAGAAAGAATGCTCTGCTTTCCTCACAGTTATTACATCCACATGGAATTTCCTCCAGAGCATGTCTCTGAGGTGATACATGAAACCAAATCTGAGAGCGCATCTGTGAAAATACTTACCTCAGTTTTGTCATGACGTCAAAGCCTGGTGTTAGTGCTCCAAAATATAGTTTTCTAGTTTCTTCTGCAAATGTATAGGTCATCTTTGTACATTCCTGAAAAACCATTAAAAAAATACATGTTTTATAGTGAAGTTCTTTTTTTAGAGACATGTTTAAATATGTTGAGTGAATTACTGAAAGTTTTAGCATTCATCTAACTCAAAGATGTTCACAGCATTCTTACTATGCTACTAGTAAGACATGCAGTAACACATGCGTGCATACATATTTCGTTTCCTGCCAATGGAAAACAGAAACCTCAGTGCACCAAGCTTGGTCAATGCACAGACTGCACTGCAGCTGTGATGAATGAACAGAGTAGAATCATTCAAGGTGTGCCCATCTTGAATGAGGAAAATTTGATGAAGGAAAGAGATTTCTCACATTATCTCATTCCTACACACTCTACAAATCATATCTTTGATTCTTCTCAGTTTTGCCAAATAAGTAGACCGATTGGAAAGATTGATGGAAATGATTGGTCAGTTTTCTTCATTACATCCAATCTCTAACATTTCGGACTGCCATAATCAGGTTAAACAAAACCCACCAATTTTATCTTCACTTAACTGAGATACCTTTATTTTGATCAACTATTTAGCAATTCCTGAAATCCTACACAGTATTATTATTATTATTAATTATTTATATACCGCTTTTCAACAAAAAGTTCACAAAGCCGTTTACAGACAAAATCAAATGATTAAATGGCTCCCTGTCCCAAAAAGGGCTCACAATCTAAAAAAAAAGCTGCAGAACACCACCAGCAAACAGCCACCAGAAAATACTGTGCTGGGGTGAAAGGGGAGCAGTTACTCTCCCCCTGCTAAATATAAGAGGAGCACCCATTGAAAAAGTGTCTCTTGCCCAGTTAGCAAGGGATGTGAAAGATGTCTATGTCTACAAAGTGAAGATGCCAAACAAGAAGAACCTAACCCCTGCTAACTGGGCAAGAGGCACTTTTTCAATTGGTGCCCCTCTTATATTTAGCAGGGGGAGAGTAACTGCTCTCCTTTCACCCCAGCACAGTATTTTCTGGTGGCTGTTTGCTGGTGGTGTTCTGCAGCTTTTTTTTAGATTGTGAGCCCTTTTTGGGACAGGGAGCCATTTAATCACTTGATTTTGTCTGTAAACCGCTTTGTGAACGTTATGTTGAAAAGTGGTATATAAATACTGTTAATAACAACAACAACAACAACAACAACAACTCAGATGCTCCATGAGGAAAGAACAGCCTTAAATATACTGAGGCTGAAATCCTGTGCACACTTTCCTGGGAGTAAGTCTCATTGAATTCAGTGAGACTTCTAAATAGACATGCATAGGATCCTTGCTGTGACAGAAGCAGGCAAATTTAAAAGCAAAAACGGTTGACAATTTTCAGCTATTTTTAATGTCACAGACTAGAAGTTGTAATTTACTAAGACTAATACTCATAAAAATGCAAACTCTTCTTAAACAGCTGCAGATCGCATATGGGCATATGCACGGCAGTCAAATTTAAAAGAAAATATTAGATAAACAACAGTGATTTCCACTAGTGACATGTAAAAGCCTTGGAGGGGATGTTACCAAGGTTATTGGCAGCAGTGCTAGAAAAAATACAGTATAGGGAACCAAGTGTGGTAGACCAAGTTTTAGGTCAAATGATATGACTGATATTTAAATCCCATAGCGCAATCCTGTGTATCTCTCGATCCCCCGGTGTAAGAGCACTTAAGCCAGTGTAACTTGCCGTATACCGACGGACACAGGACAGTCACCAACGTAACCCCCCTCAGACACCGCACATATGCAGTTCGGATGCAATTCTACCTGTGCAGGGGACATTGTGGGGGTGTCCCAACGCCTCCAGAATGCCCCCTGCACTGGTGGAGTTGCACCGATGTCTATTCTGCGTCCGAACTGCGCATGCGCGGTGTCCGAGGGGGGTTACACTGGGGTTCGTCCTGCGTCCGTCAGCGTATGGCAAGTTACACTGGCATAAGTGCTCTTACACCGGGGGATCTACTGTTACACCGGTGCAAGAGTTACACAGGATTGTGCTGCCAATCAGATACAGCATTTTGCTCTTGAGGTTCAGCGAGAACCACATCCGAGGAATAAGAAAAGCAATAGGGGAGAGTGAAAGAGAAAGACCTCCATTGTTCTATAACTATCTGAACAGTCTCGTCTTTAACCAATCTTCTGGTTGCCATTGGTAATCTTGAATGTTTGCGCAGGTGACCTGCAATGGTAGGTGGGCTTTTTTCCCTTTACATTTTCCTTTTTTCCAGGCATCTGTGGGCAGTAGCACCTTCAGAAGTATCCAATATTCTTGACAGTCCATTCCTACTGGTCATCATTTTTTCTTCTTCTTTAAAATGAGCCGGGAAATGACTCCCATATTTCCTGGCACATTCTAAAGAGGAAAAAAAATGGCAGCTAGCAGGAGCTGGCTATCTATCCGGAATATTATCAGTGCTTCAAGCGTTGTTGAAGCCACTGCTGCTTGAAGAGCTACAGCAAGAAAAGGAAAAAAAGTCCCACCATCACAGAGAAGCACACACTCTGCTCAAAAGCAGGCAACTAAGTGTTTTGCAGATGGCTAGATACGAGGGGCTTGAGTATCCCTTATCCAGACTGCTTGGATAGCTAATCGTAAAGCCATCTTAAATTAAAGAAAATTATATTTGTCGAACTGTGTAGTTGTAAAATCTGGTACTGTGCAATACCACACACGTGGTACATAGCTTCAAGAATCAACTGTATGGCCCCCATAATTTTTTTTAAATGCAAGTTTCTAATAGGGATGCTACAGTAATCAGTACATTTGATTTCTGAAGCAGACATTGTACGTTTGAAGAAATAAAAACAAGAACCAGTGAAACTACATTGTACATGTAACAACAATTGCACTAGCTATACAGTAACTATTTTAGCTTTGGTACAAATATTTTCACAGTCTTTTTGTTTTTTTAAAAATTGGATTGCTAGATTTTTTGTTTAGTCTCAGGCTCAAATTCTTCTCGTTAATTACAGGATCCCTCAGCAGATAAATCTTTGCACACTTTATAATACGTACTTTAAACTATGTGCAACTGAACAGATCTCAAAAATGCTCAAAAATATGGCCCATTTTTTCTCGCAATACTCAAGTTGCAAGATATGGAGAAGAACAGAGAAGCATTTTGCATGAAGTTGTCGTTGCAACATCATGTTCCATCTCTAGAATATTCTTAACAATAGCATGCAGCTTTGTTACAGAACTTTGGTTCTGTTGTTATAACTGCATTGGATAGTAGTTTTAAGACAGCAACTTTTCCAAAATTATACGTTCTTTTGCAATTACCTCTATATTTTCTGGCACCGTTAAAAGAACAGTGGCAATCAAAGATCCTGAAGAAGCTCCTGCAAAGGCCTTCACAACCTTCAATAACTTCTTACCATGTTTGCAAAGAGCAGATGCTGCCCCCAAGTGGTATATCCACAGAAACCCACAGGCTGCAAATGACAAGTTGAGATGTTTCATTTTTGCTGTGGAAAGAAATTTTACAGTGATGGAATAGATAATTTAAAATTCTGCCCTCCCCGACAAACACTTCTACTCTGATACATAACATAAGCGTATGATAATCAGAATATGTTGGATTTTTAGAGGTACAAAGCGCCCTACCTTCCCAAACAAACTGGAAATGGAAATGTACAACAAAATATTATAAATGTACAATATAGCGTTCATATCACAGGTACTTTGACATATGAGTTAATAAAACATAATTTAAATTTTTCTAACCAGAGCTTTATATCACTCTATATGGAAGTATGGTGAAAATGAATTTTAATTTATTGCAAAATTAGACACATTATTACAGATATCTGCTACAATCTGGGAGCTAATTCAAGAAATGATCTTAATTTTTTTTAATAAATACTTCTGATAATTTTATAAATCTTCTTGAAAGATGAAGCAGGCTAAAATGCTCACAATTCCCAGCTACTTCAGTAAATTACAGCTGGTCATTACATTTTCAAGGAGCACATTAAACTTCAAGTCGCTTCAGAAAAATATTTGCACAGTAACATGTCATTTGAATTGGAAATACTACCATCAATTTAGCATGGACCAAATGATAATGAACATTGCATGTTCAGATTAAGGAAAAGAGATGTTGAAGTTATAGTCTACACTGGAAAAGGGCATGAAACAAATTAAGTATGGCAACAAAATCATTTGTAATGATTTGATTTTAGGAGTGTCGACTGTTAAACCATTTTAATATAGAATTCAAAACACAGTGAAGCTGAAGAGTCAATTAAAACAGTTCTTTTAAAAACATTCCATTTGCTACTAAATATTGCGTAACTGTGTGATCCTAGAATGAGGAGGCGATGGGGCAGGGGGTTGGGCGGATCGGGTCTGCGAAAGGTGCGGGTTTGGCAGCAGCGACCAAATCCTAACCCCCTTTCTGGGCCCGATCCACCTTCATGGGTCAATGCCAACTTGCGCCAGCAATATCAAATTTTCTCTTCCCCCAAGGACGCCTCCCGAGGCCAAAACTCCCCCGTGGGTTTTTGCAGACGCTGCGTTGGTGACGCTGAACTGCCACATGAGGAGTTGGGTAAGATTGGGCCAACAGTGTATAGTTTCAGCACCACAATTAGCCTGTGTTAGTTATGACAGTTTACCAACAACAACCCCCCTCCCCCCTCAAAAAAAAAGCAGCTTGCAAGAATATAAGGTAAGATGGCTGGCCCCAAAGGATATAAAGAAAATTTTACACAAATGTAGAATTAGTGACATTGTAGGACCAGCGGGCGCTCCGTGTTCCAGCTGCATGTTACACGCTGCGGCAAGGAGAGTCATGCCGGCCACATGACCACGGAGGTGTCTTCGGACAACGCTGGCTCTTCGGCTTTGAAATGGGGATGAGCACCACACCCTAGAGTTGGACACGACTGGACTTAATTGTCAGGGGTCACCTTTACCTTTTTTTAGGGTTAAACAACAACAACAACAAACAACCACCACCTCTACAGTTTCCAGAAAAAACATTGCAGTGTTCAGTAAGGCTCAATATAAAGCTCAATATATTATCAGAGATTGCTGGAAACTCCATATTTGCATTAAATCTACTATTCACAATTTTTAGAGGCAGAAACAAATTTCGTATTTCTAAAAACTGATGCACAAGCATGACATTCCTGTTCCAATTCATATGGAATATCAAATGACTAGTACAGAAGCTGAGTTTATGACAAAAGAGATGAAGGGTGGGGGAGTGATATACGATCCAAGTTGCACCCCTTAGTCATAATCTCCAGATATCATTAGCTCTGAGAACACAGAAGTCTACAAAAGATACGTAAATCTAATTAAGTGTATCTTTAAACTTTCTGTAGTTAAGCCTGATGCTTGCATTACCAAAATCCACTAGAATAAATAAGGGTGTTTTTTTAAAAAAAATTCCTTGCATAATCCACTTATTCCATTGTTCTCTTTTGTGTGTTCCTTAACTTTGAAAATAAAAAATACTGAAACTAATCATTTTGGATTGTGTTGTGTTTTAAAGATGAATTGTCTAGAAGTACACTAATGGTATTATATTAGCAAGGGTGCTCAACCTCAGCATGACTCTCCAAGTCACAATGACATAAAGCAAAGTCATTAGTGGCGAGATCATTTGGTCTTGAACCACAGCACAATTTTACAATACAAGATTTCTGCTGCCGTATGCACTCAGTAATGAATAGTCACAATATAACCTTAAATGCATCAGGACAGCAGATCCTTGTGAAAGAAGGACTGATCCTTAATAATGTCTTTATGGTAGACCTGGGCTGCAATCCTATGCATGCTGTCCTGAGAGCCACCAAAGGCTCCTGAGAAAACTCCACAGTCAGGTCCTTTTATAAATTGTATTCAACCAGGTCCTTTTATAAATTAGGACCTGGTTGAAGACTAGGAAACAGCGAGTGGGTGTAAATGGGCAATTTTCACAATGGCGAGAGGTGAAAAGCGGTGTTCCCCAAGGATAGGTAAGTCGAGTAAAACTTAGGGGTGTGTGAAATTCTTTGAAAATTACTTACCAGTAATTGTTTTGAGGCAGCAACAAAAGTTTAGGGTGGGTAAAAAAAAGCCATTTTACCTTGTTCTGAAGCAGCATAAAACTGCTTTAGAACAAGTTCTTGCAAAGACTTCAGCTTTTGCTAAGATCTCAGTTTTTGCAAAGAAAGCTATGCTCTTGCACAGACCTCAGCTGAGCTCTTTGCAGAGCAATTAGCACCTTTGAATAGCCTCAGGGATTGGCTGGGAACATCTGATTGTTGGAGATTAGCTTGGCTTTGATTACTAACCCGTGGATAAGTCGAACCATGGTTTCAGAGGCTATTTTAAGGCATAAATTTCTAGACTTATACATGAGTATATACGGTAAGTAATCAGTGGAATTTCTCGTCATAGGATGTGGTGATGACATCTAGCCTAGATGTCTTTAAAAGGGGGTTGGAAGGATTTTTGGAGAAAAAGTCCACCACAAGCTATGACGACTATGTGCAACCTCTGGGTTTTATAGGTAGCCTACCTCTGAATGTCAGATGCAGGGAGTGCAACAGGATGTGAGTATCTTGTTGTCTTGTGTGCTCCCTGAGGCATCTGGTGGGCCACTGTAAGAACATAAGAAGAGCCCTGCTGGATCAGGCCAAAGGCCCATCTAGTCCAGCTTCCTGTATCACACAGTGGCCCCACCAGATGCCTCAGAGAGCACACAAGACAACAAGATACCTGTGTCCAGTCGCCACTCCCTTGCACCTGGCACAGAGAAAACCTACTCTTACAACCAGGAGGTTGCTTTTCCCCATCATGGCTTGTAAGCTGTGATGGACTTTTCCTCCATAAATCTGTCCAATCTCCTTTTAAAGGCATCTAGGCCAGGTGCCATCACCACATCCTGTGGCAAGGAGTTCCACAGATGAATTACACACTGGGTAAAGAAATATTTTCTTTTACCCATTCTAACTCTCCCTCCACTCAATTTAGTGGATGTCCACTAGTTCTAGTGTTGTGTGACAGGGAAAAGAACTCTCTATCCACTCTCTCCATCCCATGCATAATTTTATACGTCTCAATCATGTCCCCCCCTCAGCCGCCTTTTTTCTATACTGAAGAGCCCCAAACACTGTAGCCTTTCCTCATAAGGGAGATGCCCCAGCCCACTAATCATTTTGGTTGCTCTCCTCTGCACCTTTTCCAGTTCCACTATATCCTTTTTGAGATGCGGCGACCAGAACTGGACGCAATACTCCAGATGCAGCCTTACCATCGATTTGTACAATGGCATAATAATATTGGCCTTTTTATTCTAAATTCCTTTTTTAATGATCCCAAGCATGGAATTGGCCTTCTTCACAGCCGCCGCACACTGGGTCGACACTTTCATCGACCTGTCCACCAGTACTCCAAGATCTCTCTCTTGATCCGTCACAGAGCCCAAAATCCATCAGAACCCATGAGCGTGTATGTGAAGTTTTGATTTCTTGCCCCAATATGCATCACTTTACACTTACATTGAAGCGCATCTGCCATTTTGCTGCCCATTCTCCCAGTTTGGAGAGATCCTTCTGGAGCTCTTCACAATCCCTGCTGGTCTTCACCACCCGGAAAAGTTTAGTGTCATCTGCAAACTTGGCCACCTCACTGCCTATCCCCAACTCCAGGTCATTTATGAATAAGTTGAAAAGCACCGGTCCCAAGACCTATCCTTGGGTCACACTGCTTTTCACCTCTCGCCATTGTGAAAATTGCCCATTGACTCCCACTCGCTGTTTCCTGGTCTTCAACCAGTTCCTAATCCACAAGAGGACCTGCCCTCTTATTCCCCGACTGTGGAGTTTTCTCAGGAGCCTTTCATGAGGGACCGTGTCAAATGCCTTCTAAAAATCCAGATATATAATATCCACGGGTTCGCTCACATCCACATGTCTGTTGACCTTTTCAACATTCTAAAATGTTTGTGAGGCAAGACTTCCCCTTGCAGAAGCCATGCTGACTCTCCCTCAGCAGAGCTTGTTCTTCTATCTGTTAAGATTTTATCTTTAATGAGACTTTCCACCATCTTCCCTGGAACAGATGTTAGGCTTACCGGCCTGTAGTTTCCCGGGTCCCCCCTCCTTCCTTTTTTAAAGATTGGCGTGACATTAGCTATCCTCCAATCCTCTGGCACAGTGGCCGTTTTAAGGGACAAGTAGCATATTTGGGTCAAGAGGACAGCAACTTCATTCTTGAGTTCCTTCAGAACTCTTGGGTGGATGCCATCCGGGCCTGATGATTTACTGATCTCTATTTTGTCAATTAAGTCTGAGACGTCTTCTCTTTTAACCTCTATTTGACTTAATTCTTTAGTCAGGGGAGGCCGTTCAGGCAGCGGTATTTGCCCGAGGTCTTCTGCCGTGAAGACAGATGCAAAGAACTCGTTTAATTTCTCTGCAGTCTCCAAGTCCCCTTTTATCACCCCTTTCTCTCCCTCATCATCCAGCGGACCAACCGTTTCCCTGGCAGGTTTCCTGCATCTAACATATTTGAAGAAGCTTTTGTTATTCCCTTTTATGCTGGCTGCCATACGTTCCTCAAAGTCTTGCTTGGCCTCCCGTATCATCTTTTTACATTTCTTTTGCCACAGTTTGTGCTCCTGTTTATTTTCCTCATTAGGGAAAGACTTCCATTTACGGAAGGAAGCTTCCTTGCCTTTTATAGCCTCCTTAACTGTGCTTGTTAGCCATGCAGGCACCCTCCTGGACTTGGTCGAGCCCTTCCTCCTTTGTGGGATACACTCCAGCTGAGCGCAAGTTACAGGAAGCTAGACTAGATGGACCCTTGACCTCATCCAGCACAGCTCTTCTTATGTTCTTATGAGAGAAAGCCCCATGCTGGAGTTATCAGGTTATTGTAACCTGGGAATTCACAAGCATGAACAGAAAAAACCATGCAGGGCAAAAAATGCTGTGTCATAGTGATTAAACAAAAGATGAGACCATGCTTATACTAAATGGTTAACAAGGTGGTAGAAAAAAAGTGCTGTGTCATGCTGACTAGGATGCAATGTTTGAATCTGTTTGGTTAGCAACTATATAAAGGTAAAGCACCCAGGACCAGTGTCTGTGGCTTCAATTCTCTATGCAGTTGCTCTGTACAACATTGCTGATGAAAGACTGCCTTGCTTATCTGCTTGTATATACTTGGACTGGGGAGGCTATACTTGGACTGTATATACAAGGACTGGGGAGGCTGCACGCCATAAATTTTCTGCGTACTCTGACAGGAGTATAGTGGGATTTACTTCTGAGTAAACCTGCATAACACTGTGCTGTTAGAATTCAAAAGCCTCCCAACCTGAGCTCCACGTGGGCTGGACTTTGGCTGGTGGGCCAGATTAATTTGGCTTGTGGGCCATGTGTTGCTGACCCAATGTAGAGGATTGTGCTGTTAGTATAGTATTTACTAGACTTTCATAGTTGCATTTGGTTAGAAGTGCGCTCCTTAAAAACATTGCTGTACAATACTGAAGTATGACAAAATAGAGCTAACTCAGACAAGCAGAAGGCCCAAACAAAGCAACTGGTGCTGGGCTATAGCATTTTACACTGCAGGTGGTACTGAAAGTTCCTGTATAAAATACTGTCTTTATGCACAAAGCTAGCACGTGAGATGACATGATTGTGTTCTTATGTAAGGAGAATTTAAGTAGCGAGTAAATTCCCCTTGCAGTATGAAACGTATGCCCTAGGAATCGAAATGTCGTATGGCGCTGCTGTTCATATGATTTAGCTATTATGCTACAGTGGCTCTGTAATCTGGCAACTGTCGAATTACAACAAACCAACTAGTTAATAGCAGAACAAGAAAATAAGAAACATTTAATGTTTGGTTTAATCATCTTAACAACCCATTTCTATATGGAAACGTGGAATCCTTTGGCTCTAATTAAAAGGATCAGATGACAGCTATTAGATTATTATAATTATCAGTAGTTGTAAATTCTTTTTTTTCCAACAGTCAGATATAACAGCGGTATATTCACTCAAGGCAAAAAGCAACTCTGTTATGAAAGTATAATTTATAAGTTAATAGGCATCATTTCTGAGAAAGAAGTGACAGACTGCAGACCAAATTAACCATGTAACAAGCAAGTAAAGCAATGTGTAAGAGAGAAGGAATTGCAGGATATGAATATTTTATGTAGACAGAGGAAGAAAAATGATACAAGACAAAAGAGCATTCCAGAGAGGCCGACTTTAAAAAATAAAGACAGCAGAAATATCACAGAAGAGAATTAAAACTTCATGTGCTCTGCACTCAGACCGCAGCTTAGTATGCAACACATATAAAAGGAACAGGCTATGCGCACATGGAAGAACTAAACCCTAGTTAGAAAGAGGCAATGTGTTTTACTTCAAAGACTGCCCTGTGTTAGCAGGGCACTTCACTAGTTTTAGAGGTACATTCTTGCCTTGGAATGGATTATTAGTACTGAGCACATCAGAAGCCATGGCTACCAGGATTGCTTGTGTCTGCTATTGTTCCCATGATGGGAAAGAAAAGAACACATGCACACTTTTCTACATAGCGGAGGGAAAAGGGGTGACTCCACAGGTGGGGCCTAGTCAGCAAGGCCTGTGCCCTGCCAACCCCTGAGGCAACCAAAGGCTGCCACTGCTCCCCACTGCTGCCTGGTAGGCCAGGGCCCATAGGAAAGTTTCAGGGATTATGGGGGAGCAGTGACAGCAGTGGACCATGTTTTTCCCCAGTGCCAGTTTACAACTCCCAGATGTCCTGAAGCCTGATGCTGTGCCAGGAGCTGATAAATAGGGTTGTAATAATTAATAACAATTGTAACGGGGCCACGTGGCTCAGTGGTTAAGAAGCTGAACTGCAGACCGGGAGGTTGGTAGGACAGCAGTTCGAGACCCCGGTGCCGCGTGATGCAGTGAGCTCCTATCTCCTGTCCCAGCTCCTGCCAACCTTAGCAGTTTGTAAGCAAGAAATTGCAAATAGATAAATAGGTACTGCTGTGGCGGGAAGGTAACAGCGTTCTGTTAGTCATGCTGGCCCCATGACCATGGAAGTGTCTTCTTCGGACAGCGCTGACTCTTCGGCCTTAGAAACGGACATGAGCACTGCACCCTAGAGTCGGACATGACTGACTTGCAAGTAGGGGATAACTTTACTTTTAAAAATTAAATACAATCAGGGAAAAATAAGATGGTCCATTGTCGCTGCCTTCCTCCCACTGCTTCCAGGTAAGGGTCCTAAATGAGCCCTGGAAGGACTCATTCGTCCTGGGGAAGCACACTGTTGGGGGTTTTGCTCTGGTCCTGCCAAAAGCAGAAGCCCTGACTGGAATTGTATTGTGGTGACACAGGGTTTGGTAGAACAGGCAGGCAACACCACAGGGAAGTGGCAATCAAAGAAGAAAGAATGAACAGATAGTTGTGCACATGGGCTCAAGCAAAACCACCTATATACTGGGACTAGATGGACTTTCGGTTCCTGCAAATCCTGGTACTTTGGCATTAAAAACAACATCTTACAGAAGTTTTCATTCATTTCATACTACCTAGTTTGTTTTTTTATTTATAATGTGCAACAGCGATTATTCTGTGCAGTCTTACTGTGTTCACTGAGGTTTACTCCCAAGTAAGTGTGCATAGGATTGGAGGATAACAAAAATCAGAAGGCAAATAGCAGAAAAATAAGCAACTGCTTAACTGTGTTTTAAAAGATTCACAGAACAATCAAAGACTATCCAGGATTGGGTTGCCCGGCTGTTGGAGTTGGCCGTTGACGGCACACATAGCACACTGTCGGCAGCCATTCTGCATGTGCTGCTGTGAGAGAGATGGCAGTGCCACAGCTCCATTGCTGGATCCCGTCATGCCCGCTGGAGCCAGTAAATAAGTGGTGGGGGCAGGGGGTGGCCAGGGAAGGGGGAAGAACCAGGGGCAGGGAGGAGGTGGGAGGGGGTGAATCCAGAGGCAATGGCACGCGCCAGATCCTATCCCCCATTCCAATGCTTCCAACCCCTTTCCTCAGATACACACCCACCAAAAGTGGTGGTGTTATGTCTGAGGAGACCCATAGGCAGCCTCAGGGCTTCCTGTTTGCTCTCAGGTTACCCATGCAACCAGTGATGCAGACTTGAGTCTATTGACTCGGACTTGAGTTGCACCAATGACTTGACTCAGCGATTGTAAAAGACTCAACTCGAGACTTGGAGCCTTTTATGGCAAGTTAAATTTTATTCAGGTTTAAACCCGTTTTCCCCATTAAATAGATAGGGACTTGCAACCAAAGACTTGGGACATGGGGGCAAAGACATGGAACTTGACTTGAGACTTGGACCTAGAGACTTGACTCAAGACTTGGAGTCAGAGACTTGATTCACATCCCTGCCTGCAACCACTGGATGCAGTGCCCACCTTTTTGGCGTGGCTGCATCAGCGCAGCTGGTGGGGATAGGATTAGGCCCCAAGTTAAATTAGACCTAAGGTAAAGGTGACCCCTGACAATTAAGTCCAGTCGTGTCCGACTCTGGGGTGTGGTGCTCATCCTCGTTTCAAAGCCGAAGAGCCAGCGTTGTCCGAAGATGCCTCCGTGGTCATGTGGCCGGCATGACTCTCCTTGCCGCAGCACGTAGCATGCAGCTGGAACACGGAGCGCTGTTTACCTTCCCGCAAGCAGTACCTATTTATCTACTCGCATTAACATGCTTTGGAACTGCTAGGTTGGCAGGAGCTGGCCAAGCAACGAGAGCTCACCCCGTCGCGGATTCGAACTGCCGACCTTTCGATCGACAGCTCATGGTTCAGCGGTTTAACCCACTTGGTTTTGCAGCCCAACCTAAAACTGGTTTACTTGGAAGTTAATTCCAATGAATTAATTAGAACTTACTTGCTAGTATGTATGCTGAAGACTTCAGTTTTAGAATCTTAACTGTTTTATGTTACAAAGAGGATCTGAAATTTGGAGAAAACCAGCATTTGTATGTGAATGATAGCAATCACAGACAAATGTTGTACATATCCAAAAACTCAAAAGATGAATCAGTGAGTGTTGCCAATCACTTAAATTGGTTAGCATTCACTGGCATGTCTAAAAAGTAGGGAATTAATTTTGGACACTAAAAAAATTGTCTGAGACTGTTTACGTAACAGGCAGCACTCAGATGAGCGCAAGCAAAATGGCCAGCGCAAATCCGAGCAGCTCTGTGTTGGGCTTCCAAGCCCATGAAGGGGGATAGGATTTGGCGGAGGCCTCCTCCGCCAAGCCCACTCCCTCCTGGGCCTGTTCTGCCCCGTTTTGCCCTCCCCCCACTTCCAGAGCTCACCTGCCTGCAGCTGGCACTGCTCTTGTGCTGGCGGAGGCCTGCCAGCACTGGCCTCCATGCCAGTGGGACTGGCCTTCACGCCGGCGCAATGTGCTTTATGGCACATTGGCAACAGCACAAGGCCTAGTTACGCCGGTGGAGGCTGGCACAGGATTTGTTTACATAACGGTTAGCCTATTCCTGTGCCAACCTCTGACGGCGTAACTAGTCCCCGTGCCATCGCCAATGTGCAGTAAAGCGTTGTCGGGGAACTGCCAGCCACTTCCCGCCTCCTGCACGCATCTAAACCGCTGAAAAAAGAAAAAACACAACCAGGAAACTAGGAATTTTTTCAACTATTCATTCAAATGACCTGAAACAAATTTCAGTATTTTAATACAGATTTAATCCTGGCACATGTGCTTAAAATCTTTTTCTTTTAGCAAGTGAAAGTTAAGTATTTGGGATACATAAAACATCATAAACCTAAACTCTGTCTAACATCTGTCCCAGGAATGTTCCAGGACTGAATTCCTGTGGTGTTTGTTTATTAAGTCATGGAAAGATGAAAGGAGATGAGCAAAAATATCTGGACCCCAAAGTTCAGGGGATCTACCGTAATTTTGTTTGTTGTAGTAAACATCAAAAGACAACGGCCATCTTCAAAAAGGATATTTATTTAGTTATCAAGAAAACTACTGCACGTGAACTCAGCTAGTACAATAACTCAAACCAAACATTCTGAAATAAGAAAGGGCAAAGATCACATGACCCCAATTCAGGGTATATTTGTCTTAAACTGGGACTAATTAGTTTCCCAGAGCAGTAAGAACCACAATTTAAAAAAAAAAATCTAAAAAGAATGATATTCCTGGCCATCTATCATGAGGTAAATAGCAAAAACCATGCTGCATGCTATGTTTATGATCAGAAATATGGATATTTGTTCACTCATATTGTACTGTGGACTGTCAAATATGGCATCTTTCACCACACCCAGCAAATTTATAAAAGATTTGAGACTCTCAGCATTTTTTTTTTAAGGTTTTTCTCCTGTCACGGAGAAAAAATTCAGAAGGTGTCTGCTAAATGACAACCCTGTTTAACCCTATTAAGCATCAGGGAATGGTGCTGAAAGCAGTAGTATCTCAAATTACCTTGAGGATTCGAGTATAAATTTTCTTCCACTATATCTCATGACCTTTCAGGTTACTATACTCAAGAAGATAGCATCATTCTGCTTATATTTAAGGTATTGCACACCACTGAAAATATTACCGGGTTAGCTGGCTGGGAACAATGCACTGTGAAACACCTAGGTAAAGCCATCCAGTTTAACTTATTCAAGAGTTGGTAAACTGGATACAGTAATACCTCCAGTAATGCTGGGATCAGATACATTCCTGGATAGCCAAGTACTATGTGAAAGAGTGCTATATGAGACATCATTAAAAATTGAAGTTGGTGTTGGTTGGTTGGCGCTAGTCAGATTACAGTGCTCTCATTAGCTGCACTAGCTGTCAATCACACTCAGAACGGAGAGTACAGTAATGAAAGAGCACTAAAGGAAGTATGTAGCATTTGGGGAGGTATTACCGTATATATACACATACGCAATGGTATTGTGCAGTAACTAAGATTATGAGCTATGAATCAAGAAGTGCTTGGGTTGAATCTTACCCCATCATAATTTCACTACGTGGCTTTCAGCAAACCATTTATAGCAATACGTGGATAATACGTAGATAATACAGCCCCTATAAACTGGACTAGGACTGAGGAGACCCAGGTTCAAATTCCAGGCAGCCACAAAGCTCACCGAGTGACTTTGGGCAACCTACTAAGTCTTAGCCCAACCTACTTCAGAGTTGTTGTAAGGATAAAATGGGGGGGAGGGGAGAGAATACCATGAACACCAGTCTGAGTGCCTCAAAAGAGAAATATATAAATGTAAATAATAAATCTGTGATGCACTTTGCACATTCAAAAATGCTAACTTTTATTATTTAATTAAAAGGAACAGAATCAATGACCAGAAAAATTCATCTTAAACACTATGACAAACTTCCAGAAATTTCAGAATATTTATCATGTTTAGAAAACATCAAGAAAACAACTTGTCAAACGCTAATAAGAGCTTGCCAATGATTTCCCTTCAAAGCCTTGAATTTCTAGTCCACTGGTGCATTAAAACCATTGCAAACCTATGACAGTGCTTTTCTTGACTTGAGTACACGTTTGGGTCAACTCTACACATAACACAACCCTCGGCATTCGAGGTGGGTTACACCAGTGTCTGTCCTGCGTCCGTCGGCGTACGGCAAGTTACACTGCCATAAGCATCATACTTTATTCAACTACTATAGTTGAAGGAAGCTGACACTTCTACTGTCAGACTATTACAGCGCAATCCTATCCAACTTACACCACCGGTGCAGCGAGATCAGGAGGCCTCAGAATGGAAAGGGGATTCAAATCCCCTCCAAAGGGGGACTCAAAGGGGATTGAAATCTCCCCTCCCCTCCAAAGCCTCCCGCCCTGCCCTCCCCCCGCTGGTTACACTGGTGGTGTCAGTTGGATAGGATTGCGCTGTCACTGAGAGTCAGAGGAAAAAAAGTGTTGAATATCTACCTTCCATCTCATGCTGCCTTCTAACACATGGATCCTTGGATTCTTTGCCATAAACCATGTTGCCTGCTGCCTCTCTCTCTGTTGACACGTCCATTCTTAGCCATGCATTCTGAACTTGACAAACCTACTCATGCAATGCAAAATTTAAAATGTTAGACTATCAAAGGAAAAACAAAACAACATTAGCAAGCCACACTGGATTTTACGATTAAATAATCACTTTGCAAAAAGCTGCAAGGTTTGCTTTATAGCTAAGTAAAGAGATTTTCCTTTCCAAATAATGGCAAGCCATATGCCCTTCTGGGTGATGGTAAAATGTTTCGCAGCAGAACTCAAACAATCTAATCTTTTTACAGTGTTTCTATTAGAAAACAAGAATTCTGTCTGAAGTACAGTGTTTACAAGATTGTCTACAGAACTGTACATTTTAGTACATTACCACTAATCATCATTCACTGCACAGCATACCTGGCACACATTTCACACTTTCATTCTACCAGCGCAAGCATAAATGTTTCCTTAGAAATCACATTGATTTTAGTAGGACTTAGTTTCAAGTAAACACGCTAACAACTATAGCCAAACTCCCAACTGTATGCATGTTTACTTGCAAGGACGTTTCACCAAGTTCAACAGGGCTTAATGTCAATAACAAGTAAAATTATCGTTATATTCCATCGCTGATGCAGCTGTGCCAACAAGGCATGCACTGCACCCTGTGGTGGTGGGGGCCAGTCACGGAGGCCTCCTCAAGATAAGGGAATATTTGTCCCCTTACCTTGGGGCTGCATTGCGGCTGCATCAGTGCTAGAAAGTTGGATAGGATTGGGCCCTAGTCATTTCCAACTGTAACCAAGCTTCATATAGGAGCATATGACCCAAATCCTCTCTCTCTTTCTCATCCCTACAGTCTCTTACAGAGCTTCTCCGCTGCTAGTATTCTGGCAGCAGTTCCTGCTTTACGGCAGCTGTAAAATCCACTCCAGCAGCTACGATGCTGTGAGCTTCAGGAATTCCACCAGAGGCTGGAGTGGCAAAGAAGGTCCACCGACCCAAGCTGGTTGGTAGAGGAGGCTAGAACAGGACAGGGGGAGGGCAGAATGGGGGGGAAGGCAGGAGCGTGATGCAGGCAGGTGGGACCCGGTTCAGGTGACTCAAGCCAGATGATATCCCCTCCGATATCAGCCAGCACACACCCTCTGTCTCCTTGGACTTGCGCCATACAAGTAAACAGGGAGTGGAATGGTACAGAACTTATAGTACTGCCCCCCCTCCTCCAGCAACGCCTCTGTCTATTCATTCTATCACAATTTGAAGGAGATAGCCTGATCCCTCCCAGCAGAGAATACTGTACCACACTGTTTTGTTTATCCATGCCTTGGCTACCACTTGTTTGGATTATTGCAAAGCACATGATGTGGGGCTACCCTTGAAGACCCACTGGAAATTTCAGCTGATCTAAAATGCAGCTGTGTTGAGATTAAAAGATATCCTCCCCTTTCCTACAATACTCCCTTGATCTGTATTTTAACAAAATAATAATAATAATAATAAAAGACATACAGTATCAGGTGTCATTTACACGTGCTAAAATGTCAGATTCAATTCTTAAAACAATAAATTGAACAAGGTCACTGGAATCTGTGGGTCAAGACATGGTAGCATACCAACAAAAAGATTCCTTCTTTTGATTTGAAAGCAAGCTAGTATGCGCAGCTAAGCAATATAGAAGTAGAATAATGCTTACACTGTATGTAGATAAAACACGAATTGCTCGCAAAATGCAGCAACGATCAGCATCACTTCCAAACTGTTGAATTTTAAGGAACAGAGTTCTGTTTAATTCAGTCTGCTTCAAGTGAATCCATTCTCTTGGGATTCTAGAAATGCCTTTGATAGCCCACATTCTTCTAAATTTGGATGATATCAGGACGAGCTCAAAGATGATTAATCTTGCATTCACCGTTACAAAAAATAAAGCAAATGAAATATCAATACACAATTTTATTGTGGGAGAACACACTCTGGAGACTCCAAATACTCCAGTATCTTGAGGCCACCTGGTTAAGAACAATAAACAGCCAGTCAGTATGTTGTTACAAACAAATGAACTGACTGTGCAGGGAGATCAACATGACAGAAGCAGGAGACAGCAGTTACAAGCTGGACAGAAGCAGGAGACAGAAGAGGCTCAAACTTGCTTGAAATCAACTGAATATGACAATGATGGAAATATTTTTAGAATACACAAAACAAGTAACACCTTGCATTATTTCTTACTTGCCTGAAACTGCATGCACTTAAGGCAATGACAAACAAAGATAGTTCTTTACATAAGACAAGATCAGGCCCCAGGTGCTTTCTCTGGGTGCCAGCTGCACAATATGCCAGCTGCACAGTATACCTTATGTAGGCAACGTTCCAGTACATTCCAGAATTAAAATTTCAAGGAGAAGAACTATTGTAGAAACTGCAAGTTGGAGATGAAGAAAAAAAATTGCATGTCTGACAACTCCAACCATTTATTTATTTATTTCTCTCTCTCACTCACTCACTCACACCCTGCATACTAGTATGTCATGGAGAAAACTAAAATTCCTTTTCATTAATATTACGCTCATTTCAAGAGAAACAGTTAAGAGGAGGACCGAAATGGAATAGGTCTGTTTCCTTGAAAAGGTGCACATGCATTTACTCTTCAACATTTCTTTCATGGCCACATTATCAGAGCATCCACCATGAAGTGGATGTCCAATTTTCTGTGGAAATTCTTTCGAGTATGTGGACTGAAGTGTTTTCAATGGTTGCTTTCACTGGAGAGATATTTGGCATCTTTTCCAGTGGCGGCGGCGGCTGCTGTTCTTGTTGTTCTCTCTCTCTCTCCCCCCCTCTCTTTTTAAAGAGAGTGAGCCCTTTGGGTACAGGGAACCAATTATTGATTTATGTCTATGTAAACTGCTTTGTGAACTACTCTGTTGAAAAGTGGTATATAAGTATTCTTAATAATACTACACTGAACCTAACTCTTAAAGAATAAATGCACTTAATATAACCACTGTACGAACAATACAAAAAGACAGTCATTTCCAGACAACCAGAATCCCTGTACATGTACTCAATAGTATTTGATTTTGCTTGGGTGAATACTTCTAACATTCACAAGCCCGTGTTGTGAAGATAGGTACACCTATAGGTAGGCTGACTTCAGCTTGCAAGTATAGGTCACTGGGGTGAGGTGGCTTGTTTTTAAGATTTTGAATCATGATAGGTGTTGCTTGTTATATTTTTATTCGTAGGTCCCATTACAGATTTACATCGGAATGGGTGTCAACGCCTGATGACAATGTAACCTGCATTAGCTTACATATCCATATATCTTATTTGATATGTATCCAACCATTCCTTCAAGGAAGGCAAGGTAATTCCACTTACAGGTATATAGGTAAAGGTGACCCCTGACAATTAAGTCCAGTCGTGTCCGACTCTAGGGTGTGGTGCTCATCCCCATTTCAAAGCCGAAGAGCCAGTGTTGTCCGAAGACGCCTCCGTGGTCATGTGGCCGGCATGACTCTCCTTGCCGCAGCGCGTTGCATGCGGCTGGAACACAGAGCGCTGTTTACCTTCCCGCAAGCGGTACCTATTTATCTACTCGCATTAACATGCTTTGGTATATAGGTCAGGCTAAAAAGCCTCAAAAGCATCATGGCTGATCAGCCACAAAAAAATAATCTAGGCTATACTTCCAATGCAGCTTACTTCCAGGTAACATGCTCAGGATCCAGGTTAGCCACATTACAAGAAACATACATAACTACAAAGGCAAACAGCTTCAGCCAGCAGCAGAACAAACAACATGGTAAGGAATGCACACTTAGTGCACGTTTATTACATATACTGTACTGTACTTAAGATTTTCCATTAATTTTTCAGGCTACGAATAACCAATGGTCCTTTTTTATCTGGAGCACTTGCATTGTAATAATACGCTTAGAAAAAGTGGAAATCTGGTAGTTCTACTGCCTATTTATCTGTACTCAATAAGATTAAAAATCTCAGGTCAAAATGCCTCAGTCTTGCAGAGAAGTGCCTATTAGTGTCAGTCACAATTTGGTACTAAACTATATCTAATAAGGACCAAGTCTGAGCCAACAGTCTAGAGATTTAAGACATCATAATTTACCACTTCTTTAGCTAAACCACCCAGCAGTTTTTGTCCAGTGCTAAGACATCTAATGAGCTTGATCAAATGACTGAATTTAAATCAGCATCACCAAATTGATCTAGCATGTACTAAAACTGGCAGAACTCAGGCTGAAAATAGGCCTCACTTGGCAAGAATCTGCCTTCTCTGCAACTTTGGTTCCCACCTGGAACTCAAACATAAGTTTCAATCTGCTTGATTGTTACAGAGACAGCACAGAAATGCTAGCTGAATTTTAAGATTCCTCTTAAGTGGTTACTACAGCTTAGGCAAGGCCTCGCCATACCTATTAAACTCTCCTCCAGCCTTCTGTTCTGAAATGTTCTGAAGGGCAGGATAAAGATTTTAACAGCTACTAGTGCAGCAGCAACAGAAAGGGGATATTTAGTGTTGTGTCGTCCCCCCGAATAATCTATTCACAAATAAATGAAAATACTGTATAAATGCATAGGGTTGCCGATTGGTCACACAGGCAATTAGTCATAGTAGCACATTATGAACCAACATCATAAGAGCAGGGTGGGGTGTGAGGTAACACATATAGCACGATTTGTATTACGCATGAGGTCCTAGGTTCAATTCTTAGGATCTCCACCAATTAAGCAGCTCATCGAAGCTGGCAAAACCTGCTGCCAAAGGCTCTGGAGATAGCTGCTGCTGCTGCTGCTGCTGCTGCTGCAGGCAGTCAGTCAGCATAAGCACTACAGTACAGTACTGGGTTTCAGGGAGCAGTTTTTCAGTACAGCGCCGCTCAGAATTCAGCGCCCCATTTATTATTTCCCTGTATATGGCAGATGGACCATAAATGGGCATTTTATCAAGGTCCTGAGCAACCCGAAGAAAGCAGAATCGCCATTACAGCTACTCAGCAGCAGCACAGACATAAAGCACCTACTTAGCTCTGATCTGGAACTGACTCCCCAGACAGTGAGTTAACATTCAGGATTTCCATCCCCGCCCCTTTCACTCAGCTGCCCTTAGCCCCGGCCTAGGACATCATCTTGCCAAAGGGGAAGGGTAGAAAGGCCAGGTATTCATAGTCATATAGGCAGTCTTTTGCTTTTTTTTTAATCGATTCGTCCTGTGATTCCTTCCAGCCCCTCCTCTCCTAGGACCGACGCGGCTCGTTCTCCACGCACCGCGTTTACCTAAACCGACTGGCAGATTCCACACAGCTCAGCCACTTTACACCCTCGCTCTTTTTTAAAGAGACAGCCGCAAAATAAAACATCGCGTTGTAGTGTCTCTATCCATGAACGTTTTCAGCGCCCAAAGTGCCTTTAAAAACTTTTATCCTTTAACCTAAATTACAACAATCCTGCTAGGCTGATTGGAGGATGTAAAAAGACATGGGGCTCAAGCCTTTTGGACCGTGTAACAGTCAGAGCTTCTTCTGCCTTGAGCAGGGTGTGTAGAAGTCATGGCAACAAATAGCAAATGCGTGGGCGGGAAGCATACAAGTCGTCTTAAAAAAAGTTGTTAAAATGCATACGGGCCTGAAAACGGTGGGAGCGTTCGCTGCTTGTTTGCTTTCGTGCCTTTCATCTGAGCTTCTCAGAGGCATCTCGCCCTCTCCTATGGAAAGCAATGCTTTCCATAGGAGAGGGCGAGATACCTAAAGCAAAGTACTGCTTTCTAGTTTTATGGCTGTTTCATTCATGTTATGTTTGCGACTTTACTGAATTCTAACGTATTAACTCGCGAGGTGAAAAGTAGACCCAGTGGCGGCTCTGGGTGCTGGGAAAGATGATTTGCATCCATTAGCTAGCCCTTCTCCGCATGTCTGGAATCCGCCTGTGTGACTGCTGTTTTAATGTAAACATGATAGGCAGCGAGTGTTTGGCCTGCGAAGCACATGCACTTCAGAAGCCACTGCAGTACAGGCTATGTCTTGGTATAAGAAAAGCAGAGAAGAGAAGGTGGCATTGCAACACAGGCAGTGAGTCTTAATGTGAGCATAGGGATATATTGGAAGAAGTATCCAAGAGCATCAGACTCTTTGGGGAGGGCAAGTGCCCCACACATGGAGGGACCCCGCAGAGTGGTGCACCTCACTTCTTGTCTCCCCGTGTCGCTACCACAAGCAAGTACCGTGCACTCCAGGCAGTGGAGAAGGAGAACTTTCCAGCAACAAACGATTATGTTTAGAGCTGGAAAAATGAAATGTGATATCAAGACATGTGCATCCTTCACCAAACAAATGACTACTGCACCTCTACCAGAAGCACCCTAATGTTCTTGGGCTTGCTGTCTAGGATTTTGAGCCTCGACTGCTCACATTGAAACCCAGCATTCCAACTTTAAGGTCTGATTCATAAAAGACACAGGCTACAAATAGAGCTTTTAGCTGTGTAGCAGCTCAATCCTGCGTAAAGATACTCGGCCGGCCTAAAGGGCCAGCCGCTGTATCCTAAGCCCAGTGTTTCCCAAACTTTTCGACCTGCGGCTCCCTTGACCATTGGCGACCATTGGCCGCGGCTCCCCATTACATTATGTTGATGCCTGCCAATTGGCATTGCACTGTTTTCCAAGAAAATTCTGTGGCACTCCACGGCTCCCCTGGCTGGTTTCCACGGCTCCCCTGGGATACAAGCCTCCCAGTTTGGGAACCACTGCCTAAGCCCATTGCTGGCTGCCCCAGGGCTTCTTGGTTGCATGTTTGTCCCATTCTCTGGGTGTAAGCGAGCCCGGGGCCTATGGGCCTCTTCGGATTTACGCCAGGTTCAGACATGGTGTACATTTGGGGAGGCAGGGTAAGGCCGGGCTGGGAAGGGGATTAGGATATTGGCGGAGCATGCTGCTGATATCCCTGTCCCCTCCCAGCCTGGGTGGGCCAATGCCCCCTCCCTCGCCATCCCATCCCGCCTGTCCCCACCCCTGCGCTGAGCAGCCTAGGCCTTACCTAGATCATCCAGCGCAGGATATGTCCGCCAGGGGTGTGAGCGGTGCCAGCCTCCGTGCCGGCTCTGCTTACACCCGAATTGTCGCAAACATGCTTTAAAGTTAGTGAGGATTGCTTTGTAAGTCTTGCACATGCCTCATAACGTTTAAAGGCATGGAAATGCACATTGGCATCCAGGATGGTGTAGTGGTTTGGGAGTCGGACTTAGACCTGGAAGATCCAGGTTCAAATCCCCGCTCAACCACGAAGCTTCCTGGGTGACCTTGGGCCAGTCACTATCTCTCAGCCCCACCTACCTCACAGGGTTGTTGTGAGGACAAAAAGGAGGGGAAGAAATGTCCACCACTCTGAGCTCCTTGGAGGAAGGGTGGTATAAAAATGTGAAAAATAATAACCAATACATGTGGTAACTCCATTGAAACATGACAGCATGCATGTGGGATGCTTACACGGTAAGGGCTTTAGCTAAGATTCAAATCTTACTTTAAATGAGGGCTATTCTGTTGTAAAGGTAGCATAGCTGGCAAGTGCTTCTCATCTGGCGAGGTTCAAAGTTTAAACCCCACTTGTTCTTGAACTAGTAACAGATTCGGCTATTATTAAACGTTTGCCCCATTCCCATGTGTACTCAAAAACAGTACATCTTTTGATTTTAATTTACCTTATGTATTGTTTTTAAATTATGTATTTTAACTTCTTGTAAGCCGCCTTGGGCATTTGCCTCAGTATAGGAAAAAAGCGGGGTATAAATTTCTTAAATAAATAGATGGAAATGCTCATCTCCATCTGGAGCCACTGGTTGTTGCGTGTGATTAATCGAACACAATTTAAGCTTGATGAGGGCCCTAGAAACCCCATCAATTTCTAAAAATCTTTGGGTTTAAAGCAAAACAAATCAAATAGCCTCCCAAACCTCTAGGTTTTAAAAGGAAGAAGAAGAAGAAGAAAATCAAAGCTACAGCACTCTGGAAACCACTGAAGAGGCAGTAACTGGCAGATCAGCTTTTTGTTAAAGCTGAAAGCCATTTCTGGATCCCCAAGAGAACCGGAGGTGAAGAGAATGGTACAACACTGATAATATTGTGTGCTAGGGGAAGAAAGGGAGCTTGTATTGACAAAGCAGACCTTTGAAGAAGAAATAAGAATTGTAGCACATTTATTATGCAAAATATTCCGTAACTACTGTATGTACAATTCCTTAGATTTGGAATCTAAGAGGGCTTTTTATATTTTAAACTGGTGACATAACAGGTATGGTGATTGATCTGCACCCATAAAATCAGTGCAAGGAAAATGAAGCCTACTCCAGTATACACTGCTTCCATCTAAATGGATGGATGTATTCTAATTTTTCTTTCTTTCCTTCCTTGTGCCAGTTCATAAATATTTTTATAGTTCTACTTCAACGTGAATTGACCTTTTCCAGCGCATTTTGACATGTTGAATTGCCTCATGAATACTCAACTGGGGACCAGGTCACGGCTAGTCACAAAGCATTCCTGTGAATGATAATTATAACACTGGGAGCAGTTCTACAAGACATGCAAATGAGACATGTTAACTCACATGGAGCATAATCTGAACTCCCCCGGAGCTTGGGTATGCAAACAGGGTTACAGGATCTTATCTGTGTTGAGAAATGGCGAACACATACAATCACCTGATCCCCAATGCTCAGGGCATTTTCATCCCACAGAGAAGAATAAAATGGGTCCTGTGCACATAGGATCAGTTGCGTTGCTAGCAGGCCACGTGGGAGGCGATGATGCGTTTCGCGTCATTACCCCGCCCCATTTGAAGCCTTCTAGGAACGGGGGTGGGTGGGAGGGCCCAGAAAATGTGCCGGTTTTGGCACGTTTCAGCTCCATGGCTGCAAATGCAGCCCTCCGGCTGCAAAAAACCCCAGGCAGAGTGAAAAAATCCTGCCACAGCTCCTCCTCGCGAGGAGACCACAGTTGTCACCCGGGGTACTTGCATCCCCTTGCCCCCACATAGCGATGCCACTGCATAGGATTCCATAGTGATGGAAAAGTCTCCATATACCAAAGCCTCTGCATAACAGTGATTATCTTGGCAAGGGCCCAGATCTAGGAACTCTGCAAACAGATATATGTAGCACCCAAGATGAAGAACATTAGATGGAAGAATAACTCCAGATTCCTATAGCCTTAATTTCTCAGGGACATCATAAACTGAACATCGATTTGTGTGATTTATCATCACATATTTGAGACATTGTTACCTGACAGACTCTTATGGATCCAATGGGCTGAAAAACAGGTGCTATCATCTTTTGCCACAGTCTGTTAAGAACATAAGAACATAAGAAGAGCCCTGCTGGATCAGGCCAAAAGCCCATCTAGTCCAGCTTCCTGTGTCACACAGTGGCCCCACCAGATGCCTCAGGGAGCACACGAGACAACAAGATACCTGTGTCCAGTCGCCACTCCCTTGCACCGGGCACAGAGAAAACCCACTTCTAAAAAAAAAAAAAAAAAAAAACCAGGAGGTTGCTTATGGCTTGTAACCTGTGATGGTCTTTTCCTCCATGAATTTGTCCAAACCCCTTTTAAAGGCATCTAGGCCAGGTGCCATCACCACATCCTGTGGCAAGGAGTTCCACAGATGAATCACACGCTGGGTAAAGAAATATTTTCTTTTGTCTGTTCTAACTCTCCCTCCACTCAATTTTAGTGCATGTCCCCTGGTTCTGGTGTTGTGTGAGAGGGAGAAGAATTTCCCTCTATCCACTCTCTCCATCCCATGCATAATTTTATAAGTCTCAATCATGTCCCCCCTCAGGCGCCTTTTTTCTAGGCTGAAAAGCCCCAGACGCTGTAGCCTTTCCTCGTAAGGGAGGTGCTCCAGCCCACAAATCATTCTGGTCGCTCTTTTCTGCACCTTTTCCAATTCAACTATATCCTTTTTGAGGTATGGTGACCAGAACTGGACACAATACTCCAGATGTGGCCTTACCATCGATTTGTACAAAGGCATAATGATATTGGCCGTTTTATTCTCAATCCCCTTTTTAATGATCCCAAGCATGGAATTGGCCTTCTTCACAGCCGCCGCACACTGGGTCGACACTTTCATCGACCTGTCCACCAGCACCCCAAGATCTCTCTCTTCATCCGTCACAGACAACTCAGAACCCATTAGCGTATATGTGAAATTTTGGTTTCTTGCCCCAATGTGCATCACTTTGCACTTACTTACATTGAAGCGCATCTGCCATTTTGCTGCCCATTCTCCCAGTTTGGAGAGATCCTTCTGGAGCTCTTCACAATCCCTGCTGGTCTTTACCACCCGGAAAAGTTTAGTGTCATCCGCAAACTTGGCCACCTCACTGCCTATCCCCAACTCCAGGTCATTTATGAATAAGTTGAAAAACACCGGTCCCAAGACCGATCCTTGTTGTAATAGTATTCAAGGCATTTCATTACTTGCCAACCTGAGAGTGCAGTTTTGCTGCTTAGGAGCCCATGAAACCTCAAAGGTGAAATCTGATCCAAAAATACTTGTTTCCCTGTAAACATTCATTAAAATGTCGAAGGCCTTCCAGTATAATGTGTCATTTTATGGCAGGTTTTAAGTGCCACTAGTTTTGGCAAGGACTTGCACTAAGTTCATGGGACAGAAAAGAACTTAATGCTGTAATATTTGGCTGCCAGAAGCAATGGCAAGCAGATTTTATCCTTGGGCTTTTTTGTTTTTATTCTAAGTTAATTCCCAGGATTTTACTTATGCCAATAACAGCATTGAAATAACAGCATTGTAAAATATACCATATGTGCAGACACTAAACTGTACTTGTTGGGCACCCCAATCCTATGTAACTCCCCGCATGGCGATACAGTGCTGCCAATGCAACTTCCGCTGTATCCTGCAGGGCAGTTATAGGCATGTTGAGGCCTCCTCAGGATAAGGGAACGTTTGTTCCCTTGCTCCAGGGGAAACCCCAGCAGCCGCCATAGGTCAACATGGACCTGCGCCAGCTGTATAGTATTGACCTGTGAAGGTTGGATCAGGCCTAGGAAGGGGGTTAGGCTTTGGCATGCGCCACTGCTGCTGAATCCGCCCCCTTTCTGGGCCTGATCTGCCCTCGTTGCCCCATTGCCTCCCCGTTCCGCCTACACTGTGCCCCATTCCATCCCCTCCCCACCTCCTTCCCGACCCCTACATGAACCATCTGGTGGCAATGGGCATCCGCTAACCGTTGTTGTGAAGATCTGGCTGCTTGTGGCGGTGGCCAGGCCATGCTCACTACAGCCATAAAGCTGTTTACACCGCTGGAACACTTATTCTGGTGGAGTAAATGGCCCTTAGGATTGAGCTGTAAATTATACAGAATAATTCTTTTCAGGCAAATATGAAAGCTATAAAGTGAACAGTAAAAATAGCCAATAAATAAGCAAAACTAATCAGGTGCTTATTATCTCACTTAAATAATGAGAAGCATATAAAAATTACTGGGAAATTACTAGCAACTCAGAAAAATGCATGTCACTGTATCTGCATTGCACTCCAATGCACTTGAAACTTCTGATATTAATTTAAAAGCAAATAAACATTGGCAGCTCTATCCCATCTAACTCCCCCCCCCCCACTGATGCAAGTGCACCAGTCAAGCGCTCACTGCATCTCAGGTGGGGGGGCAGTTGGAGAGGTTTCTTCAGGGTAAGTTAACTTTTGTTCACTTGCCCTGGGGAAAGCCTCTGCTTTCCCTATGCATTTCCTCTGTCCTGTGCCAGCTATTTTGCTGGCATAGGACCGAGAAGTATAAGGGGGGCAGAAAGGGAGAGAGAGAGAGAGAGAGAGAGAGAGAGAGAGAGAGAGAGAGAGAGGATCTGGCCGTATGCAAGTGCTGATGAATCCACCCTCTCCCTCCCTTCTTCTGCCTCCCTCCCGTCCAGAAACTCCTCTGTTCCTCCCCCTCTCGCCCACTGCCTGCCCTCACTGCCAACTCACCGACACTGGCGGATGCAGTTGTCTCCACCAGTCAGCAGACTGGGCCGTCAGCCATTGCACTGGCAGCCTCACAGCACTTGCCATTGGAAGTGACGTTCCGCTGGCATCCGCCTTCCGCCGACTCTACCAGTGCCTCATGGCCATAGTACATGTGGCATGCAGGTCATTGGGCCTTGCATTCTTGATTTTTATTTCCTAAATAGTTGCTGTTGAATTAAAAAGAACAATAATAGAACAGAAAAAAATGTCTATAAAGTGATGAGACCACAGGAATTAGGCAAGTAGCAAATTAGTTTTAGATACAGGCAGCTCTCGATTAAGGCAGTCTTAATTTGCCTGTTTTCGAAAAAGCGCAATTTACAAATTAATACCAGAAGTCTAATTTACACTGGCACTTTTTGAAATAATGCGGTTAATTAGCTTCTAATTAGTTGCTAATGAGCAACCCCTTTAGATGCTGGCAACGTCCGGGGGGGGGGGACTTTCCTCTAAAGCAAGAAGATTAAACATAGAGAAAGAAAATGCGTTCACAGAGCTGCCACTTACCACTTTCTCAATTTGCGGCATCTTTATTTGTATCATTGCTTTCTCAGCCATCAGCATCAATAGCCACTCTCACTCACAATAGTTTCCCTTCTCAACCCCCCCCCCCCCAACCATCTTGGGCAAGCAGAAGTCACCAGTTGTCAGCATGAGTATTCGATGACTTTTCTGCTAACCTGTACTAGTTACATTGGTTTCTATGGGGAAATTTATTTTAATTAACATTTTTTTAATATATGTGCAGATTTCCAGGAACACAACCCCCGCGTAAATCGAGAGCTGCCTGTATAGTGTTCTCGATGGTTTCGCCAATACCATTTTGCATTGATGCTCATGGTGAAATACATTCCTGCTACTTTTTAAGTGAAACTGGTACTGCAATTAGCTTTTGACTTATCAGATCTATTGCAAATGTTTTAGACTTTAGTTCTGGGTCTTTTTAATGTTGGAAGATAGCTTGTTTCAGAATGCTTCACCAGTGCTTCCAAATTTCAGAGTTTGTAGTAAGTTTCTGCACTGAAGGTGGCATCCCCAAGCCAAAAAAAGTATACAGATTGGAAAATGACTCCTACATCTTACAGGTAAAGTACTTGAAGTAAAAACAAAAAGTTATTATTTCTCTCTCCTCCTCCCTTTGCAAGTGTGCATCATAAAAGCACGTGACATTTATATCAATTCTGCAGGGTAGTGTTTTTCCTCTCTTTCTTGTTCAGCTAGCAGTTGTATCTGAGAGAGAGAGAGAGAGAGAGAGAGAGAGAGAGAGAGAGAGAGAGAGAGAGAGAGAGAGAGATTCACAAACTGCATGCAGTCTCTTTACTGAAATGACAGTAGCTGGTGGTGGTGAGTTGCAAAGTTTCATTTTTAGCCTTTAAAGGAACTATGGAATTATGATTCAGTGAGAATAAGGCATTGAGCTTCTATTGCCACAGAGTATATATGGAATGACTGGTAAAGAGTATAGAGCTACGTTCCACCTGAAGCGCTTGAACCTGCTGGTGTGTGTTGATATAGAGCCTGATACATCAATCAATGACTTTTCACTCCCTAACTTATATTTGAACGTTTGAACTTGGTCCACTGAAAAATATTGTTTTCAAATAGTAATAAGAAAGCTCTGTCTGCAGTGCTTCCTTCTCTGAACACACTCCCAAGTTATTTCACTTTATACATATGATGCAGATGAAGCTATGATTCTTCATACATGCCATAGCTGAAACATGAAAATGAAATATGCCACCCTTGGTTTCTTAGGGAATAATTACTGAAATTTTGATGTATGGCTAAATATCATCCAAGATTTCTGGAGCATGTTTGGCAAATATTGAACCTACAGCTGCTATTGCAACTTCTTGATGTATAGCTCTGCCAGTCCTGTGCTAAAGCTCTACTGCTGCCAGGGACTCAAGTATGGCCTTAGGCAAGTTACCATTTCTCAGCCTAAACTGGCAGATTGAAATACTTGTAAACCACATCAGAGTGTTAGTTTGACTTTGATTGCAGTAAATATCAGTGTGAATTTCTGTACACATAGGATTCACTTTATTATTTTCCGTGAAATGAAGAATGTTCTGTGCGCTAAGAATCAGGTGACCATATGTCCTCAATATTTCTCAACATCGACGAGGTCACATAACCAGTTGTGTGGTATCCTGTTGGGGTACCCAAAGCTCTTCTGTGATTTTCTTTAAAATTGTAGTTTATATAATAAGTAGTACATTACAAATTAATAACCTGCAACAACTTCAGTAATTATATTGCATGAAATAAATAATGGAGCACCCTAGTATAGAGAATAAAACTGTGGTGGTTCAGATCATGTTGGGGCCTAAGGCAGAATAATGCAAATGGTGCCCCTATGAGACAGGAGGAGGTGCTCTTAGTCAGTAGGAAAGCTGACCTGGGGAGAAGCATAAAGGATTTGGATCTCCATACCTTTCATAATGCTTCCCACAAGTGGCAGCGAAACGTCAGGAGTAGCCATCCCAGATACGCCCGGCACTCGGCCGGGGCGTGGCCGGGGGGGCGTGGCCGGGGGCGGGGACTTCCTCCCTCGAGGCTGAGAGCTCTCCGGAACAGCCCAAGTGAACTCGGGCTGTTCCGGAGAGCTCCCAGCCTCGTCGCGCAAATAGGCGCGAGACTAGAGATCAAAACAGAGACGCGCTGCAGCTGGCAGCACAGTCTCGGAAGAGCTCCGGCCCGCTGCGATGCAGCCGGCGGTCCGGGGCCGGGACAAAGAGACAGCTCGGGGGGGACGGGGGGACGAAGGGGGCGTCGCCGGGACAATCCCGGTCATTTCCGGGAAGATGGTAAGCCTAGTCAGGAGATAACTCTCTAGGACAGGGGTTCTCAACCAGTGGTACTTGTATCACCAGTGGTACTTTGGTCGACCGCTGGTGGTACTTGGACTACCGGACTGCTGGAACCCTGCCCCAATGCAGCACTTTCAGCGCCATGTTTTCGTTCCCAAGAGGCTCCTGCCTTTGGCTGAGCCTCTCAGGAATGCTGAGAAGGGCCCTTCCACTCACCCGGAGCCTCCTACCTGTGTTTTCTGGCCTCCAAAAACCTGAAAACTCGGAAGTAACTGGTGATGATGTCATCACCAGTCACTTCCAGTGGTACTCAGCACGAGAGTGGCTCCAGAGGTGGTACTCGGCCAGGAAGAGGTTGAGACCCCCTGCTTTAGGAAATAACTTTTTGGTGCTGTGGTTTGATTACCCGAACAATGCTTTTAATTTTGGTTCAGAATCTTCCAACCACGAAAGCCTAAGTAAGTTAGCTTTCAAACTGTTTCGTATGGGGTAGTACTCCCTCTGAAGAAGCAGATATGCAGCCTGATGGTGCTCCTGGCCCCAGCGTTGCTCCTGGAACACCAGGCGGCAACTCTGGTCAGGACTGCCTTAGCCCAAGTTCATCTAGTATAACATAAACCAGCTGCAGCCCTTTCTGGAAAAGGCAGATCTGGACACACAGCCTAATCCTAACCAACTTTCCAGCACCAATGCAGCTGTGCCAATAGGATGAATGCTGCATTCTGTGGTGGTGGGGCAGTCATGGAGGCCTTCTCAAGAAGGGAACATTACTGCATTGCGGCTGCATCAACGCTGGAACGTTGGTTAGGATTGGGCTCATGATCTCTCATGCCTTGATCACATTGCTCATGCTCTATTTGGGGTTCTCCTTGAAAACTATTTAGAAGCTACAATTGGTGCAAATTGCTGCAGCCAGATTAGAATCGGGAGCCAGGTACGCAGTGCAGGTTCCAGCTGTCGTGGTTTCCTGTTTGCTGCTTCTGGGTCCAATTCAATGTGCTGGCATTCCCCTTTAAAGCTCTAACTAGTTTGCTACCACAGTATTGATCGCCATATGAATCTACCCTTTGCACATCAGGAGAGGTTCTTCTCCATGTTCCAACGCTGGTGGAAGTTCAGTTGTTGATTACACAAGAGAGGGCCTACTGTAGTAACGAGGCTTTGGAACCCCCTCCAAGAAAGTATGCCATCTCTTCTGGTCTTCTAGTGGGTATTAAAGATAGGCTTACCAGATCTCCAACCGGGACAGAGTGCTAGACCTTTAGGAGAAGGAATGTGGGCAGGTGTAGCTTGTTAAACCTTACAGCACAATCCTAGGCATGTCTACTCAGAAGCAAGCCCCACTGAACACAATGGGGCTTGCTTCTGAGTAGACATGCCTAGGATTATGCTCTAAGGTTTAACAAGCTACACCTGCCCACATTCCTTCTCCTAAAGGTCTAGCACTCTGTCCCAGTTGGAGATCTGATAAGCCTAATTAAAGATATAGCTCTTCCCCCCCCCCCCCGCCTCTCATGTTGCTGACTGAAGTGTTCTATTATGTGATCTTGCTGCATGGGTTTTTGTTTGTTTCTTTATTGCTGTTGTGTGGGTCGATGATGTTGATTTAATTTAATCTGAACTGGATTGTGTAGAACCTAAATAATAAATAACTACAGGACGCAGGAGGTAGCAGGGGGTTCCCATCCAGCAGCAAGGTGCAGGCTGCACATCAGCACCAGTCAAGTAGTTGAAAACTAAGTTTCCAAATTGAGTGTTTACAGTGACTCAATATGGGAGTTCAAATAATAACTTTTAAATTAGCACAGCGAATTAAAATAATAACATCCTCCTAGGAATTCAGCTAGGCATCATGCTAATTACCGCTTACTCGTGAGTTTGAAGTCAAGGCCTGTTGGCTTTGTAAATGTAAAAAATCTAATTTTAACACTTCCTATGGTACCAAGGGAAACATAGATTAAAAGGCTACAGTTGCTTCTGCCAAGCATGTTGTTATTTAACAGACAAATTAAAACCCTGGGGTAAACCCTCTCTCCTCTCAGATACTGATTAGATGTAAGTGTATTTAAGTGCTGATTCAGGATGCTGGTGACTACAGGCAACAAGGAAGGGCTGTGGGAAGAAGAAACAACAGATACAAGGAGATCTTCTCAGCCACCCTATGGTTGTGCAAAAAGATTGTGCAAAATTATATCCCAGAGACCCAGAAGGGCACAAGCCTACGCATTAGTACAACGGTAACTATCAGAATTAAGAATGCACCAATTTATTTTTTTGGGGGGAGTGGGTATTTACAAATTAAAGCCAGCCCTTTAAAAAGGGTAAAACTTCTCAATAGGCAATTTATGTGGAAAAAGCTGATACTGTCAAGGCTGGCTTCTATTGCCAAAGTTGTACAGGTCCTGCTGAAAAGACTTCTGGGGAAGCTGCCCAGATCTGGAGCCATGCTGACCTTGAGCCAGCTCTGTGGGACAAAAAAATCTTTTAACAGAGAGAGACTGCAAAAAATGGAGGTGGCTTTGATGGGAAATACCATATTTCTTTGAGTCTAAGGCGCCATCGATTCTAAGGCGCACCTTTACTTTCAGTACCACCAGCAGGGGAAAAAAATCCATCGATTGTAAGACTCACCTCCCTTCATTGAATCTACCTGCTCAGCACCAACTCTCCCCAGCATGTCAAGCGCTGCAGCTGACGATGATTGAGTGCCTTTGCTTAGCATTTCTGGCCCCACCAGAAAGTGCCATTTCCTTTGTTACCTGAGCTTGGGGGAGCTTCAGGGAGACCTGCGCGACCCTCTGCGAATCTTCAGTTTGGCGAAAAACGGTGATTTTTGGCCATTTCCGGTTTTTGTGAAAACCGGAAATGCCCGGAAATCGCCGTTTTTCGCCAAACTGAAGATTGGGGAGGCCTGCAGAGGGCCGCGCAGGCCTCCCTGAAGCTCCCCCAAGCCCCGGCAAGTAAGAAGATAGCATTTTGGGGTGCTTTTTGGAGACCTTCGATTCTAAGACGCATCCCATTTTTTGAAATGCTTAATTGGGAAAAAAACATGCGTCTTAGAATTGAAGAAATACAGTAATACGCAGAAGGGAAATCTGAATCAACCAAATTTTTGTGGTCCAGGCCTAATCGCTATCACTCTAGCAGTAAGGACACTCTCCTTCATACTTTAAAAACAAAGTTGTGTGTGTGTGTGTGTGTGTGTGTGTGTGTGTGTGTGTGTGTGGAGGGGGGCATTAGCTCAACAATAAACATCACCAAACACTGGATGATCACTACAAGGAGACTGTATCACTCCCCTCCCTCACTGATTCGGCTTTCTAATTGCATGCAGAGGTGTGGTAAAATTGTCTTCACTGCTTGACACAAGGTTACAACCAACTTGCTGATGAAGCAGGTACATGTTATATCATGTTAGTTTCACTGAGGTGGTCATTTTGTGTCTTACTGAACCACTTCAGATTGAAGTCTGGGTTACCAACTTCCCTGGGGGGAAAAAAAAACCCCAAACGTCATCCTTGCTGTGGAAATTTAAGTAGCATTTTTATATACAGAAATTGGCAGGTGAAGCTTTCCATGCCACCGAGCTAACATCAATTGCTGTTAAAGTGATGGCAACATGGACAGGTTCCAAATCTGTCAACCCTAACTGTGGGTGGAGCCCCATCCACTGAGGCGGTCACTTCAGGCAACAGATTAGCTAGCGGGGGCACCCATCTCTGTCAGGCCACCTGCCTCCCCTTCTCCCCCCCCACTCACTGGATTGGAAAAGGAAGAGGGGGATGGAGCAGAAGAGGAAGTGTGGAGGAGAGGAGACTAGTGGGCTAGAGCACTGGAGTGCTATAGCCCACCATTCTCCTCTACGCCACACTTCCTCTTCTGCTCTGCTCCCCTCTTCCACTTTCAGTCTAGGGCAGTGGTTCTCAAACCTCTTAGCACTGGGACCCACTTTTTAAAATGACACTCTATCGGGGACCCACCTGGCTTTACGAGACAAAAAAAAAAGGTGATCTAGAAATATATTTATTTTTTACAAGTAATATTTTATTTATTTATTTATTTATTTATTTATTTATTTATTTATTTATTTGCAAAAAGCTCAATCCATTTCTTGTAATGAGGTAGTTCTAATGAATAGCTTCAAGGCTTGAGAGGCTTAGTTATGTGACCCAGCCTTCACCTGCCCCCACTACCTGTCATTGACAGACTTGGAAAAAAAAACACATCGGAAAAAGACTCTCAAACGTGCATCTCCCTATATTTACACAAGCTTGCAAACTGCAGGAGCTTAGCTGTTTGCAGGGCAATTAGCAGCTATCTGATTTTTGAATAGCCTCAGGGCTTGAGGCAATTAGGGACCCACCAGAAATCAGGTCGCAACCCACCAAGTGGGTCCCAACCCACAGTTTGAGAAACACTGGGCTAGGGACTGTAAGAAAGAGCCCATCCCCTTAGGCACCTGGAGGTCTTGAACTAGGTCTGGAGCCTCAAGTCACTAAATGTTTCACCATACAAACAAATTTTTTTTCCACACACAAGTAAACGGCAGGGAAAGGAGCTCTAGCCCAGCCCTCTCACTGACATGTTAGTTTGATAAGTGCAGGCTGCAGAAATGTCGGGCGCCCTCCCAGCGCCTGGCGCGTGGGGGCGGGGCCTGCGTCACGTCGATGCCCCCCGCCCGTTTTCCACTCATTTCGGAGCGTAACGGACTCCAGGGAGGGAGGGAGGGCCGACACAACGCAGCGTTTCGCGTCGGTGACTCTCCCGCCCGAGCGCCTGGTTCGAGTGAACCATGCGCTCCACCGTGGTTACGTCTCTGGCAGGCCGTGTTTCATCTGGAGTGTTTCAGTTATGTGCACTCCAGCTTGTAGTTAGGCCTGCCAACTTTTGCAGTGTCTCGACTCAGATACAGGCTTGTCATATTAGTTGAGAACTAGGCCTTGGTAGGTTTTTTTTAATTCATTCTCTGTCTGCCTGAGAATGAGTTTAAATCTATCTGCCTGAGAAAGGTGTAAATCTGAGAAGTATATACCATGATAAGGAGTTTGTACTAATATAGCTGAGAATATATCCCAGGTTTATGTCATCTTTAGAAATATCACATTCTTCTAAAACCTGAATGTTTGTACTGGAGTACAGTAATTCCACATCCTCTGCAAAACCTTCAAAAACCTATGGATTTTAGTTATAAACCAACAAAATAAATTATTTCATTCATGCTAACATGTTTCTCACTCCTCACATTGTTTTCAATGCATTTTCTTTTTATGGTGTTCCTTTTTGTGTATATCCAAGGGGGGGGGGGAGAGATGTGATTAAAAAGTTTGGTGGAATTCCAATACGGTGTGTCGTGTGTAATAATTGCCATACATGTTTTTAATCAACACTGGAGTAAAGCAAAAGATTCCAGACTGACACCTTTGAAAGAACAGATCCCAGATTTATCCTGCAGGGGGCAGTGTACTACAATAAACGGGAACAATGAAAAGCAAAGCAATTTTCCCAAATTGTTCAATAAAATGTTTATAGCACAAAAGGAACAGAGTTAAACTCGCAGTTCTTATTCTTTCACAATACTGTAGTGGCTTTAGATAAAAGATAACCAGGTATTTTTTTCCTTCTCAGTTTTATATTAATGTTTAGAGAGAAACATTAATTAAGGCTGCAATTGACGGGGCAGCTGGTATTTCTTAGAGAGAGAAAAATTAGCTCAGGTGGTAGGAGATGGGCATGCTGAACACATCAGTTCATGTGATGAGTGAGCAGCAACTGTCTGAACAACAGAGTGGACAAAATTTATGAAGAAAGCATTTCAACATACAGGGGGGTCCCATATCCGCAGATTCACTTATCCGCGTAAAGCAGGAGCCCCCCCTGCGTGCACCCCACCAGTCATTATTTTACAGTGTAAACTGGGTCTGAACATGAAGATTACTTTCAGCCATCACATGTATTACACCTATTATCTATGTCAGGGTGGTCCAACGTTTCGTACCTCAAGGGCCGCATGCGAACTTTGACATGAAACCCGGAGGCCGCACAATAAATTTAATTATTAATTAATTAATAATAATGACCGATGCATGCCCCGCCCCGCTGTCTAGCATGCCCCGCCCACGCTCCCCTGAAGATCGAAAAGGCGGTCGGCTCCCGATCGCCTTTCTGATAATCAGGGGAGCGTGGGTGACTGCGGGGGAGGGGAGCTCCAAGAGCAGCCGGAGGCCACAGCAGAGGCCTTCGGGGGCCGCATGCAGCCCGCGGGCCACGCGTTGGACCACCATGATCTATGTATTTATCTATCTAATATTTTTAAAGCAGTTTATCATAACAGGTTAAAGCAAAATGTGTTAAATATGTGTTATGTTGAAAAAAATGGGTTTTTAATGTCTTAAAGCTACTACCTGTCAGTTTCAGCATTTTCATATTTTAAAAAAGATAAATAATTTCCCCCCATTATTTCTCTCACACAGGACTTGTAACATTATAGACTTATGTAAGCCTTCTCAACCCCCCAAGTTTATCTCACACTTTGAGGGACAAACCAAAAAGTGTTTTGTGACAACTTAAACTTACTTTTAGTGGAAATCTCCAAATAACAACCCCTCAGAAGTCCATAATCACTTCAAGCACACTAGATTTGACCAGTAAACTAAAATTGTATGATGTCTGTAAACCAAACCCCACTGTCAGAACGCTAGTTTATGCAGTGGAGAGGGGGGATAGGATTGGACCATTTTTCTCTATTCCTTTATTTCTTTGTGGAGGGTGTCAAGCAGTTTCAGCCCAATCCTATTCATTCGTCACCCCCTGTCATCGCAGCAGTGCCAAAATGGTGACCGATGCATCCTGGGGGGGGGGCAGGCCCGGGAAGCTTCAGCAGGGAAAGGGGATTCTAAATCTCCTTACCCCTGCGTAAGCCTCCCGACCCGCAATGGGTCTTCTCAGACTTGAGCTAGCAAATTTCCTAGCGCAAGCCCAAGGACAGAAAGGGGGTGGGGAGGCTGCTGCAGAAGGATCTGGCGTGTGTCTTCCGCGATGGATCCACCCCCTCCCACAGCCTACCAACCCCCTGTTACACCCACCTCCCTGCCCAGTTCTCCCCCCCCCGCCTCCCCTGACATCTTATCTTCAGCGAGTGGGAGGGATTTGTTGGAGCAGGAGGGAGGCGCAGGCCTTCCAGGCCAGCTCATGCTGAGTGGTGCACTGTCGCAGTGCCTTTTGCGACTGACGCTGACTGCTTTACGGAAGTCAGCATCATCGCAAGAAGAGGAACGACGACAGCAGGTAAGTATAGGATTGGGCCCTTTGTTATTCAAATTGCTGTGCAACCCTAGCTTTCAAATCTTTATGAAATGATGATAAAGTTTCATTCTTGAATGTCTTTCTCCGTTGGGTAAAGAGAGACAAAGTGCTTCTGCTTCCAGCAGAAAGCATGACAAGATATCAATAACGTGGAAAGTTTGGCAGATTAAAAACCACCCAGAGTGTTTGTGCTGTGTTGCTGACAATTCTCATGCATACTATAATCAAATACGTTGCTGAGTTAATGTTCTGAAATCACATGTGCCTAGAGAGCCAGTGTAAAATGTGCTGGATTTCACTAGAGTGCTGGATTTTTGTTTGGGTGAGCCAAAATTAAATCTTTGCTCAGCTAAGAAGCTCACTAGGAGGTTTCGGATAACTTTGCACTGTGATGTCACATTAACTGCTCTCCAGAATACCTGGATATCAGTAATAATACTGTGTTAAATGAACAACTCCCTTGGTATCCTAAAACAATGTCCTCAATTTATATTTGGATGTCATATTTCAACCTAATCTATAGATAGTAAACATAATTCTTGGACTGGAAGCAAAGCATTTCTGCTAGTATGATTTATTTATTTACTTACTACTATGTTAAAAATGTATTTCCCACCTCTCTTGGCACAAAGCTTAAAGTTTTTGGCTTACAAAACCAGAAATTAAAATAGTCAAACCATGTATAGGCCAAAAATAGCTACAAATCAGCAGATCTCGGGGGGGGGGGGGACGACACACAGCAGCAGGACAGAAAATCAATCTGACAAGAATTGAAATCACCCTCGTCTTGGCCAGGTGTCTGAAGGCTTAAAGTGAAGATTCTGTTCCACAGAGTTGACACCATCACAGAAAAGGCCTTAACCCTGCTATAGTATTCTAACTAGCTCTTTAACCTTCCCCATTTTTCTAACCAAGCAGCAAGTGGCATTTATATCTTTGCTGATGTGTTCCCATTGGGCTTGCTAAAATCGTTATAAAACAAAGGAAAGAGAATATCACCTTTTGACACACATTTGTAACCATTTTTTCTCTAGGGCTTGAAACATAACAGTCTGGAATTATTTGATTTAGTGTATGCCCCAGAAAAGATACATTTGCAGTATGGGTTAGAATGCATTTCACAGTTTTACCTTCATAGTTTTACAATTCTATTTTACCTTCAATTCCATAAGGACTTGGCATTTTTTTTTAATTACTAGAACATTTGGGACATGAATGACAGCTCCCATGTGTAGGTTCGTGATCTTTAATCCCAGAAGAATTTTAGCAATTTCTTTCCTAGCTAACACTGAAATTATGACCTTGATCATTCACAGAACTATTTTACACAGGAAAGCAAGCAAAATAATGGCACTGATCACATCAGTACTGACTAGTTTTGTTTTGTTTTTTTAATTATTTTTTCCTTTATTAGTGAATAAAAAATGTTAAAACAAAGTAACACAAACAAAACCCCCCCCCAAAAAAAACCAGAGGAAAATGAAAAATGTAGTATTAATAAGATACATAAAAATAAAAAAAAATCAATCTATACCAAGGGTTCTCAACCTTTGGAGGCCCAGGTATCCCCTATCACAGTCCAATTTTCTGAAGTACCCCCTGCTAATTAATTGCTAATTAATTGGATTAATCAATCAATTAATTAGCTAATTAATCATTAAATAAAAAGTACTAAAACAATTTTAAATGAAAGTGTCTTACTTAACTCTGTGTGTGTGTGTGTGTGTGTGTGTGTGTGTGTGTGTGAGAGAGAGAGAGAGAGAGAGAGAGAGAGACGGAGAGAGAGTGAGTCAGACAGACAGACAGACAGACAGACAGACAGACAGACAGACAGACAGACAGACTGGGCGGATTGCATTTAAGTGCTAATTAACAAGTAATTAACTACTGATTGATGCTGATAAGGGGCAGGCTCTGGCATACCCCCTGCCATTGGTCCCCGTACCCCTAGGGGTACTCGTACCACAGGTTGAGAACCCCTGATCCGTAGTATAAGCAGCGTGTGAACATGTGAATGAAGGAACTCCTTCATTTACGCAGTCCATAAAACATGGAAGTCCTGTAATTCCACAATCAAAAAACCTGTACGGAGCACAGTAAGCAACTGCTAATTGCACGGAGGTGGAAGATCCAAGGCAGCATCAGGAGGCATTCCGCTTGGCACCACTACTTTCAAGTCCCATCTTTGAAGAGTTGTCATCCTGAGACTCTAACTACTCTAAACAGACAAACTACAACATACAAATGGAGGTCTCGGGCCAATAAAGTGTTGTATTCACACCGTTCTTGGAAGAAACTGTAAGAGACAACAAATGCTCCCAGAGGTTTCCTGCAATGATGGGCTGCTTGCAGAAGCACTTGTTGTTCTTTTTAGTTTGACCTGTCTCAGTTCAAGCAAAATGTCTCCCTGTTCTCAAACACTTGTTGATCTGAAGCAATCTGAATACCAAGGGTGTACATCTATAGAAAAATATTTTGTTATTCCAATGCACAGAATGCAGCATGCTGCAAATATAATGTGACTTGTAATTTGGCCCGTTTCACACAGATCACTGTGCACATCCATTGTAAATTCTTCTATGACAGGTTGTGGGTCCCCCCCACCCTTCAATGAATAGCCATTCAAATGTTTGAATGGTAGGATACAAGCCAGTTCCTGGTGCTGAGAAGTTGTCGTAGAAGATCCTGTCAGATTTAAGGCCAATTTCTGCAAGCCACAAAGCTCTGAAGCAATGGACACTGTGTCTTTCATACCATGCATATTAGCATTGCTAATTCTGCCATTTGATACTGTGTTCAATTGATCTCTGGGCTGAATGGTGTTATGTTTACACATTTCTCCATATTATGTTTTCTTTACCACCATGTACCATTTTGCCATGGGAGTTCAGACCTCTTGTGCTCAGCTATAAATATTTGACCCCACATTCTCTCGTTTGTCTGTTTTCTCCCGCTGAGCCTTTGCCTTTTCGTATAAAAGTCAGCCGGATCGAGTGAGGCCTGTGAATGATAGCCTGTCAGGGGCTGCTAACCTCGTTGAGCTGCACAGCACTTCTCCTCAGCAGGTAACATCCTGGAAAAGCAGTCAGCATGACAGGTTTCGAACAGAAAGGGCCTCCCTTATTGTTACTCTAAAGTAGCAGTGGAGTTTTTATTACCATTTTTCAGCATAGACAGGTACTGGTAAACAGCACTCATGTCCACAGTACCTATCCTGGGAGACCTTAAGGATCAGTCTGAAATCTTGTAATAGTAACTGTCACATACCCAGATTACAAAAATAATATGCTTCTTGGCTTCTAAAGGGAATTTCAACTCTTACGTATTTTTTATTTATTTATTACATGTAGCTCAGGATAGTATACATGGGGTCTTTCCTTCACTTCACGTCTTCATTTTATCCCCACAACAATCCTGTAAGGGCCAAACTGTGAAATGCATAGGTTGGCTCAGAGTGTTTGTAGTTTTTCCAAACTAAATAGCAGCTGAAGGAAAGCTCAATTAGGATTGGGACTGTGGTGTGTAGGGAGGGTGTATATTGCTCTTTCCTGCAGTGCTGTGGTTCTGACAAAAATCATGCCCTCAAACCTGCTATTAGCTCCAGAAGGGAAGTTTCCATTGGCGTCTTCCACGGAGAAGAGACTAAGACCACAAGAAGAAGGCGGCATCAGTAGAAAAAAGCTTGAGGAAAGGTTGCTAAGGCAGACGCTGCAGGATCACCGGGCCCTCTTCTAACCCTGGTTTTAGTGCCCTCCATACCACTAACAAACAGCCAGCTTCTGCACTTATCAGAGAGCGGAGGAATAACTGCAACAACCATACCCATTATTTCCATAGGGAAGTGCTAGTTCACCCCAGCTTAGCTGGCCCACCTTTCTTGCTCTTTGACCAATAAGGCTTGAGCCAACAGATAAGGCCTAGGAAGCATGCCAAAAAATGGGTCGCAGAAGGCTGGACGAAGGATGAGGTTCCACCTTCAGGAGGGCGGGCCCATATATCCATGCTTTTGTCTGGCAGGAGGTACATCAGCAGAGGCTGGGAGGAAGGAACTGGGAGCTTGAGCTTAATCCTCTCATGGAGAATAATCCTAAAGCAGAAGGAAAGGAAATAAATGCTAGTGTAAGGCTGACCAATCCTCAAACCCCACTGGGCCAGTCTATAGAGAATGAGAGAACCCCCCTGAGACAAGATGAGTTCCATACCTGAGCAATGGCAGTGATTGCCCCCACACTGTCTGAATCCCCCCTGCATGAGTTTTCATGTGCACCCCTCATGAATGGGGGTGGGGAGATGGACAAGTGAGGAAGCAGGCAGGGAGTGAGCAGGCGGGTGCATGGGCAGGTGCAAGTGGGGGGAGCCTTTCCCCCCTTAAGCTCTCTAGCACTTTATCCCTCCAAGAAGGGGGGGGGAGCTGCTGCAGGTCCAAATCCAAATCACCAAGTAGGTGGGAAAGGCCATTTGGAGTCCATCCGCCTGCCCCTTCTCTTCCCTTTACTTTCCAAGAGCCTCCCCTCCTCACTGCCTCCGTTTCAAATGCACAAAAGTGGTACATGCTCGTGTTACGTGAGCCCCTGCCCTGTACAGCCTTCAAGGGGGCTGTCTCAGATTCGTCGTCCGACTGCTGGATCAATCAACAACGCAAGCAAGTTCTGAAGAAACTTTATTATTAGCTTGAGCAACAACAAGATACTGGTAGAAAAACCCCATAAGGCTTCACCTTCCCTTATTTGGGCATGTTTGCGACACTCCTTCCCTACCCCTCAAGCCCTCAGATGCCATATTTTACTAGGTATATGATATATGTTCATATGTTAATATATGTTCATATGTTGATATATGTTCATATGCTCCTTGATATATGTTCATAGCCGTACATATTTAACCAGTGTAACTTGCTCTAACAACCATGTAATCGGTATAACAGTAATCAAGTAAATCACATAGTAACATGTAACACAGGGAACCCAGCATGTATTGCTCTGTTCATTGGAAACAGAAGTGGCATGGATGAAGGAGGATGAGCTCTACAATTCTGGTAAGTAAAGGGAGAGGAGGGAAAGGGCGGGCTTCAAATCACTCTTCATTCTTTGTAAGCAACAGGTGGTTGGGAGAAAGAATGTGGAGCCATGACAGCTTTTTTTTCTCTCTCATTTCCCCTTCTTCCTCCAGCAATATTGAAGGGAGATGGGAACTGCCACTGCTGTAATTTTCTTTGGCACCGCCAGTGGAGCAGTAGGCTGGATATGGTGGCAGATGGACAGGCGGGGGTCTCCTCTGCTCATTGCCTCTCCAAGGGTGCTGCTGCACAAAACCATTTCATGAAAGGCCATCCCTGTACCTGAGAATGAAGATATGTCAAAACACTCCCCTTCTTTTAGCCGAGTGTCTTCTGCTTTGGTGGTTCAGCACTTAAAGGCAGAGGCACCACTGCAGCTGGATGGGAAAGGCAACATAGGAACAATAAGAATGCACACATACCTTATGTGCTCCCAGAGGCACCTGGTGGGGCCACTGTGAGATACAGGAAGCTGGACTAGATGGGCCCTGGGTCTGATCCAGCAGCCAGGCTCTTCTTATGTTTAAAAGCAATGAAAAACCAGCAGCATAGGAGCTCTGAATACTCAACTGTACAAAGACGTGGGCAGAAGTCTCTTTTTGGTTTGGAAATATGTATAGTATTTGATAACTTGTGGAAAGAAACTTGGAAATGTTTGATATCAACAGTGGGTATTTTAAAAAATAATAATTTCCTGTGTCATTCATCCAATAATATACTCTTTAAAATCCTTTTCAAAGTTAATATAGTTTCCACTACAGCCCACCAAGCACAGGACTGATCTTCCTTCCACTGCTTATACACATTCTCAAGAACAGTGCAAATGACTGCATTTGCTCCATTTCCTAAAGAAAAACACGTCACTGATTTTACCTTGTATTTCTCAGTAAACAAGAGACAATCTCTCTAGGTGGAAGAAGAGGTGAAAGCTACTCTTTGTGCTAAAATGGCAAATTTCCACTGGAGGGAACATCAGTACACAAACCAATGTTGTGACGACCAGCTGTGATTTTTGGCAGAAACAGGAAACATGCACAAATGTTCATTTATGAATGCATGATTTATCACATGGACCTATTCACAAATTCAATATTTGTGTTTCAACCACAACGCCTAGCTACTACTGATCTCTGGCAGGGAAATCATGTCCTGAAAGTTGCTTTTCAAAATCATGTTGCTTTGCAGTGGTCAAGATTGGTGAACAAACTCAGTACAGATTCACACTATGTGCATGAGATGCATTTTGCATAGTGAAAACTATAGAGGTCAGAAGCATGTCGGTAATTTTGTAGTGGACATGTGCCAGGGAGCTGTGGCTGATTGCTGCTCCCCAACCGCGGGCATCACATGTTTTATGTGTTTAGTAACTGGTACTGATGTGTTTAGTAACTGGTAAAAAGGTAAAGGTGACCCCTGACAATTAAGTCCAGTCGTGTCCAACTCTAGGGTGTGGTGCTCATCCCCATTTCAAAGCCGAAGAGCCAGCGTTGTCCGAAGACACCTCCGTGGTCATGTGGCCGGCATGACTCTCCTTGCCGCAGCGCGTAGCATGCAGCTGGAACACGGAGCGCTGTTTACCTTCCCGCAAGCAGTACCTATTTATCTACTCACATTAACATGCTTTGGAACTGCTAGGTTGGCAGGAGCTGGCCAAGCAACGAGAGCTCACCCCGTTGTGGATTCGAACTGCCGACCTTTCGATCGACAGCTCATGGTTCAGCGGTTTAACCCACTGTGATACTGAAAAATAAGTATTCCCAATGTAGTAAATCATTACAACTTGTTATAAACACACTTTATATTATGCTCTGTGCAAAAACACAACTGTTAACAGTTAAATAAAATCTCAAAATAAATATACAGCAAGTTATAAGAACATAAGAAGAGCCCTGCTAGGTCAGGCCAAAGGCCCATCTAGTCCAGCTTCCTGTATCTCACAGTAGCCCACCAGATGCCTCAGGGAGCACACAAGACAACAAGAAAGCTGTTTCCTGCTGCCACTCCCTGGCATCTGGCATTAAGAGATAGCCTATTACTAAGCCTATTGCTTACCCTCATCATGGCTTGTAACCTGTGATGGACTTTTCCTCCATAAATTTGTCCAAACCTCCACTGAACACAGTACTTTATTGAACTGTATCAGTGATAGAGTTGCATCTGAAAGAGAAACACACAAGTGGGATTGCCAACCATCTCCTCCCAGCAGTGCTGCTGTGCCACTGCAAGTCACAGGTGCCAGTGGGGTCTTGCTGCACCAGTTGGTTCACTGTCTGTCATGGAGTTTGCAAAATCACAGGGGCCTGACTGGAATGAATAGCTCAGCATCCTCGCTGAGCAGCAGTTGAGATCATACTGGTCACTGCAGGCAGGTAGTCTGTAGACTTCCCTTGGCGGTCCGCATGGTGTCTTCACTTGTGAGACGGCTGCCTTTGGGGTCAATGAGAAACATTGGCTTCTCAGAGAAAGTAACAAGAACTTAACAAAAGCATCAGTCACACCTGTTCTCTAGATTGTGAAGCATAGTGTTTGTTGTGAGGGAGTGTGATACCATTAGAGTATACATGCAGTTTGCCCTGTTTGGGGCTTGACCATGGTGGCTTGGAACATTACCTTTCCCTCTCGAGGGGGGGGGCACATTGGGACTCTGCAGAGGACCACTCATCAGCCCCCTGTGGCAATGGCGCAGTCTTCAAAAACAAACGGAATTCAGCAGTAGCAATGGTTTGAGTCCCTGGCATTTGCTAAAAGGGTGCAGGCATTCCCTGCTCTTTGCTATTGCAAAGGAAAAGGATGGTTAGGCAACACAGTTGATAGCAGAGCCAGATTTGATAATCCTGAACGGATCAGGAGGGGAAGATGAATGCATGAAACAGAGATGCAGCATCAATGTGTGGTGAAATACTGTAGAATTCCCTCTGTCCCCTTTGCTTACCTGTGTGGGGTGCAATGTGCTTGCTTCTCCCATTGGGGTGGTGGAGGTTCCAGATGGGTGTTTGTTCTTGGAATCCTCCTGGGGCAGAGTCCCTGCAATCAGAATTCTCAGAAGACAAATGTTAACCAAGTATTTTGCCATACTTCTTGTGGGGAACAAGAGGTGGTTTGTGCAAAGGGCTCCCTTAATGCACCAAATGTCCCCTTTGAGAGACCAGAAAAGAAGTGTACCCCCATGCCACATATCTGATCATCTGAGCTCAAGTGTTCCTGTCAGGGCTTTCCCCTGTCAGGGCTTTAGTACTGGGCTTGGTGTGCTGTGATTGGCTGCCAAATGTAGTTTGCATATGCAGGAAACAGGAAAGTGGGGAGGGTGCAATTTTGGTACCCAAACTGGTTTTTTTTTCTTCTATTCTCCTCCCCCCTTTCTGCATTCAGACTTTTAGAGATTCAAAGCACTCAAGGTAGCTTCAGAGACATTCTGTTTCTGTAGTGTCAGCTGATGCCAAAGTAGCTCATGCATCTGGTTTTTGTGCTTCTAGTATATCGTGATCAGATGGAAAAGGGAGAAACACAATAAATAACTCAGCTGAACATAATATCAGCCACCTTCAGTTTCATGCATCATTATAGAGAATATATACTGTATGCAATAAAATGGTCTACTGTGCAATAACAACATGCAACAAGTATATATTCATAGACTGGATGTGGCAGTAGAAGGCAAACTGCTCAGAGGTTTATAGGGCAAATAGATGACACAGCCACACACACAAAATGTTTGTGGTAACTTTACCTTCTTCTGAGTGACTGAAGTGACTCTAACAGCGCAATCCTATCCAACTTACACCATCGGTGGAACTAGCAGTGCAGCGAGAACAGGAGACCCCAGAATGGAAAGGGGATTCAAATCCCCTTTGATTCCCCCTTTGGAGGGGATTTGAATCCCCTTTCCGTTCTGGGGCCTCCCGTTCTCTTTGCACTGCTGGATATACCGGTGGTGTAAGCTGGATAGGATTGCGCTGTTAGTCTACAGTGCATGAATACTTTTTAAACAACTGATGGTTAAGCATATCTGATTTCCAGTGCCAGCCATCATATTTTTTGCATACAATGCCTTCTGGACTGGAGGTCCTTGATGGATATTGGGAACAGGAAAACAGTACCTATCTCTGGTATCCACTGCCTGAAGCAACTGATTCACATTGTTTCATAAGACCACCTCTATGTAAAATATATGTTTATCGCATAACACGGAAAGTATGAATGTTCACTTGTGATACTGTTCCAGTAAGCCACTGATAATGTCAGGAATATGCTTACAAAAATATAGCCACATTAGATCCAGAACTCTAAGATCAACTATGTAACACTCACTGATGGCATACGGACAATTTGATTGCTATAATGACTATATTATAGTCTTGTTTTTAGAGTACATTGGCTCTTTTCCGAATGAATCATCTGCAACACAGAAGGAGATTGTTGAAGCTCCCAAGAGTGTTGATGGTCTTGCAGGACTGAGATGCCAAGTTCTAGTCAAAATAGCATTTTGGTGTGTTTATGTACAGGAGGTATCCTTCAGCCAAACAGGCTTGAGTTCTAAACAAAATAATAAATGCCATGTGTTCAGCTTTTGCTACCCCATTTCAGTTAACCTTGTTAGGCGGGTTAGTTGGAAAAATACTGGTTTAATATATCAGAGGCACTGACCTGTCCAGATGACCTATGCAGCTCAGATGAAGAATATCAATTTCTAGGATTACTGGGGGGGGGGGGAATGGGGGGACAATCATTATAATCTTTACAGCTGGGACATCTTGTTGTCAAGCTGTCACATTTCTGAGTATCAGGATCTGACACAGACTGCAGGTGAAAGTGCAAATGCCCACACAGCAGGAGGACAAAAACTATAGTTTGTGTTAAAGGCCAAACTATCAAAAGGCCAAAACTGAGCTAAGGGTACATATTTAGATGATACTGTAAGCCACTAGGCAGCCTATCTTGCAGGGGACACACACACACACACACACACACACACACACACACACACACACACACACACACATTGTATTGTAGAGTTATAAAGATGGGACAAGCTAGAATAAGGCGAGCAGCAGTAGCAATTTCAGGGGCTGAAAGGATAATCCAGGTAGGATCAGGAAAGCTAAGGGTAAACATAAAGGCAACAAGAAAATAGATCATGCAGGATACAGGGTTGGTATGGGCTGGTGGAGTGGCAGAGCAAAGAAAACAGGAGAAAATGTAAACAGACTGTAACTTGGCACAACCGAGGAACTCTAAACTGGATTGGTAAATGACCTCTTGCCTCTGCCTCCTTTTATCAGAGCTCTTAGGAAGCTTGTGATAAGGAACTTTTATCAAGAGAGTGGCTTGTTAATAGCCCACATGAACACGGGTCCATGCTGCTAGACTAATGAAGCTAATTCATTAAGAGGAACAAAAATCAATGCCTCAATGCAGCTGGTGGAGGTTTCCAGAGGTCTTCTCCTGCTGACTCATCAAGGTGTGTGTTTATAGAGGTGCTCATGACTTCTGAAGCGTCAGATGGACAAACTGAACTGAAACAAGCGCACAAAAGGTTGCTAACTTAACACACATACTTACAACCTAGCTAGAAGAAGGATCATCACTTTCTGGATCTTGCCCTGAATCACATTAAAAAGGAAGGCTTCACAACCTGCCTTCTAATTTGGGTAGGTTCTGATTAGAATGTTATAGAATAAAGGGAGGGTATGACGCAGTGATGTAGACTTGGGTCTATTGACTCAGACTCGAGTCGAACTCGAGTCGTGTCAATTACTTGACTCGGACTTGACTCAGCAATTGTAAAAGACTCGAAAGACTCGACTCAAGACTTGGAGCCTTTTACAACAAGTCGAATTTTATTCAGGTTTAAACCCATTTTCCCCATTAAATAGATAGGGACTCGCAACTTGCAACCAAAGACTCAGGACTTGGGGGCAAAGACTTGGGACTTGACTTGAAACTTGGACCCAGTGACTTAAGACTTGACTTGAGACGTGGACTCAGAGACTTGATCCACATCCCTGGTATGATGTGATACCACCTCTGCATGATATGGTTTTAGAATCTTGGTCATCACTGGGGCCACTTTCTTATGTCATAGAAACTTTGTCCATTATTTTGTTCTTCTGTTATGCAGGTCCATCTCTCTGAAACAGACAATTGAACTCTGCTTCTTAAAATAAGCCATAATGGTTGAAGCTGTAGCAGACTGGGGTAACAGACTGCAAGCAAAGACAGCTGACAAACTCACGTAGCATTAGGGAATACTGCATTCCACTTGGGGCAGAAATGAGATGGTTAATAATTTGGTTCAGATTAATAATTTGCTAATGGCCTGTCCTGTCCTGATGGCAACTTCTTCTGTCTCTACCTAGTTGGGCACTATGCTGCACAATGAGGAACCCTGGAAGTGTTCTGGGAAAGTGTTCTGCCTTTCCCCCCTCCAGGATATTCTCACGCTCATTGTGGGTAACACATTGCACTGACTGCAGGGCCAGACTGATACCATTCTGATATCATGGTTGGCCATATGGACCCACAGCAGACCCCTAGAATTGTGGAAAATGACCGCTGATCAGTAAAATGAGTCCCAGAGAACAGGTCACCAGTCCATCTGGCATTGCTGCTGGAGTGGAGTCTGGCAATGCTTCTATAGAGATGTTGCCTCTCCCATTCTGTCTCATGCCATCTTGGTTGTCCACTAGTCATTATTTAACTGGTGTGAGTCACAGGTTACTATTAGTGTGGTCTGGCAGACTTCAGAGCCAACCTTTCAAATATGGCGGCAGCTAAACTCACCCATTCAACTACAGTACTAGATCTCAACCTGCTAGATATAATCCTAAATCCATTCCCAGAATGCCAAGCTCCACTCTATATCCACAATTCTTTGGTACTTGCTCTTCCTCCCATGAAGAATCTTGACTTCAGAAGCAATCTCTTGGGGGGCAGAAAGTTTATTTCCTAGTATACTCCCTATTGTGCTGATTTCTAATGTATTTAAGAGCCCAATCCTCTCCCTCCCCAGCCAACGTTGCCAGAGCATGTGCTGCATCCTGCGGGGGAGGGGGAAGTTCCAGGGGTCTTATCCAGGTAAGGAAAAAAATGTTCCCTTACCCGGGAGGGGGGAACCTCTGGTGCCGGAATGGGTCTACTCAGACCTGCACCAGCGATTTCGATGGTGCAAGTCCAAGTAAACCCAGGAAGGTGGAATGAGGCCTGGATGGGGGATAGGATATTGACGGTGCTGCAGTCACTCCCTTCCAGCCCTCGTTCCACCCTCCATTCCGCCCTGTCTCCTCCCCTTCCCTGCCCCATTCCACCTCTCCCCACCTCCTTCCCACCCACCCCCGCGCTGACTTACTGACACCAGGGGCCATGCACAGTCTGCTGGCAGGTGGCTACTCGCCGCTTGTGGCAGTGGCCCAGCTTTTCCTGATGGCATGTCACATTTGCAACCGCCATAAGTCCCACAAAGGCATAAGGGCAGCCTAGGTTTGGGATGTAAGAGTATCTTTTTTTTTTTTTTTAATGCAGAAGAGCATTTTTATTTTTGGTATGAAAAACCTTGTTTCCCTGATGTGCTGCTAGCATTTTTTTTACAGGTAGCTTTGTACATAGATGAATTCAGAAATGGTATCCTCCACTTGCAGTCTGAAATGGTACAGTCCAATCAATCACCTCCAGACTTTGCAAGCTCATTCTTGGACGCATGTTGACCAGGCTGCTTCCTTCTCCCTCAGATAGTTCAGATGGTGGGCCACCACAGGCTGTTTCTCTTTGATTACCCAGCACTGCTCCTAGACATGGTGTTATTAAATGCTATAAATTTGGAATTCATTTCTCTTTACATATGTCCAGGGATGGTTAGACAGCTAAGGAAAACAAAGTTAAATTAAAATCTGGGGTTTAAAATCAAAACCAAATTAGTCCAAGTTTCCCCTTAAGGCGGTGTAAGAAATAAACTGCCACTTAAAAAAAATAGCAAAATCATGTTTCTGGAAAGTAGGAAATAACGGAAAAATAAATCATAGTCATATTAAGAAAATCAGAGTGGGAGGCTGGAGCAACGTTCGTGCTTCTCCTGACAACTGCCAAACCTTTGCATAGAAGCCCTCTTCACAATTGGAGATTGTGTTGATTTAATCCCTGACAGTGCAAAATTGCCCGTTTATTATTTGCATGCAGAAGGACATTTCAGAATGATACATTTATATACGGTAAACGAGCAGCTTTCAACAGTGAGGCAATTCCTGTCCTGTAGAAAGTAAATCTATATGGACACAGTTTTAAAAGAAAACGAATCACAGCATACACGCACATACATGCTGCTGTTGATAATCAATACCGTTTGGGAGGCCTTTTGGAACATATGAAACAAATATTACACATTGAACAAGTTGCAAAAAGGGTGACTTGAAGGATTTTAAAGGGGTCATTGTGTACACTTGCTTATCTTTTGATGCTAGAACACATGAACCAAAGCTGCATTTTCAGGAGTAGGCAGATATGTAAAGCAGAAGATATTTCAATTTTTATGTTAAATTATGTAATTATACCAGACACAAGGAAAATTTGAATCTTATTAAAAAAAAAAACTTTTTCTCCCTACAAAACTTTCTTTATTTGTAAAGCTGATTTGTACCTATTCTATAAAAACCTAAAGTTCATGAATTTTAAACTATCAATTAACTCATATGCTGATTAACTCTGCCATTCTATCACCAAGGCCCCAATTGGGGCCTTGCACTGCTGGAACTAGTGTTCCATCGGCACAAGGTCCTTATGACATCACAAAAGCTGGGCTGCCAACATGCACTTACCGCCCGCTGCTGCAAATCGGCATCAGCGGAGCACACGCTGCAGCGGCTTCAGAGGTCTTCGCTGGAGTTATGTCATGGGCAGGGAGGGGATGACAGGGGGGGTTTCAGGGAGGATAGTGGAGGCAGCAAGGATGGGGAGAGGAGGGAGGGGTGGATCTCGGCAGCACCGGTGTGCGCGAGGTCTTATCTCCTCTTTCCTGAGTGCAGCACCAGCCTAAGGAGTCGCAAAAGTGCCATAAAGCACTTTTGTGGCTCTTCTAGTGTAAGTGGCACTGGCATGGAGGCCGGCACTGCTCTCTATGCTGACGGACGGACTCCATGCTGCTGAACACAGATGAGTGCTGCGCCAGGTGGCGGGAGGGCATGGGGAGGGCGGGCAGGGGTGGTGAGGGAAGCGGCCATTGGACAGCCCGGCCTGGGAGGGGGCGGGATTATTGGTGCTGGGTTGCGCCAATATCCAATGCCCTTCCCAGGCTGGGCTGGTCTTACATGGCCTCCCTGTACACATGCCAGTTAAAGAGCTGGTGCACATCTGAGGAGGTCCATTGCGGCCTCCGGTACTTACACCAGGGGAAGGGGACGAACATCTCCTTCCCCCAAGGTGAACCCAAGCTGTGCCAGCGAGGTCCGCATCCTGACTAGGATGTACCTGCCGGCCCTTTAGGCTGGTTGCCGCATCTTAGTCAGGATCGGGCTGCAATTCTGTTACTTCCAGTTACCGCAGAGCTAGCCCTTTTTTCTTCCTTCTGTTTAAATCTAAGTATTCACTTTGTATGTTTATTTTTTAAAAAACTTCAAATAAACAAATAATAAAATAAAAAGAAGTAAATTAATTATCCTAGCATGCTTCTTTTAAAAAATTGAAATTACAAATAAGACCACCACTTAGCTTTATTTTACAAAAGGAGTGGGTTTCTTTCCTCACATTAATAAAAAAATAAACACTGCAGAATTAGTGTGATGTTTTCACGTTATTTCTGCCAGCACATAGAATTGAGTTTATTATTGTTCATCTCTTTTTTAACTCCAACTAATTGCACTATGGGTTGAGCTTTTACTGAATAACCTCTTTTTTCTCTCTTTTGCCTAAGCTCTTGCTTTTGTGCTGGTCTGTGGGCAATTGTGCAGTTTTCATTTCATTTCTTTATTAACAAACAAACAAACAAACCAGTATTTATATACCGCCTTTTCTTTGGTCATCGTATTTCTCCTCCGACTTTAATTCAAAGGTGGTTTACATGGGTAGGCTTTCTAAACCCCAAGTTGTTTTTACAAAACAATAATGTTCTAATCTTTCATAGAACCCTTCATTCTAGATGTTTCTTTCACAGTCCAGCTCTCTCTTTCCACTCCCCAACAGAGGCTCTGCAACTTATCAGCTCGGTGTGCTGGCAGCACTCTGACAGACACAGACACTTCCGGCCATCTCGAACTTCAGATCTTCAGGCATATATGAGATGGTCGCTCTACAAACTGAGCCAGATGTCCTGCCCAATAAAGGAAGTAGAAAATCATTCCTGAGTAATGGCACAAATAACTTGTGTAGAGGATGTGCAAAAGTAGTCAGACACAATATACTAACTCCTCGCTTACCATCATTTTGCTGTCATATCACTTCAACCTATCATGTCGTCTCCGTGTCTGCAGTTGCTTCTGAGTTGTGCTGGGCTCGCGACTCACTTCCTAGTCCTATTTGTGCCCCAGAATGCCTTGCAGGTAGCTTCTGCGAGGCATTCTGAGGTGGGAACAAAGCCAAGGAACCCTGAAGCGGCTTTGCAGTATGCAGCAAGTCCGCCAGAGCCCCCCCGGAGTGTCACTGAGTCCGACGGTGAAAATTGGCTCCTTATATATTTTTTCAATTAATGTTGCAGTTTCCAGGAACCTATCTACAATGTTAAGTGAGGACTTGCTGTGTTGCTGCAGAACAGAAAGGTAGCATACCTGGAATACTGTCATTTTATCCTAAGAAATTTTACAGTGTCAGCTCTGAACCAAGATAAAGGGAAACCATACTGGACATTTCATAAAGGTTCGAAAAAGTAAACAGCCTACAAAGGGTACTGTCTATTTCTTTCCTTTACTGTCTGACTCTTTCCTTTACTGTAGTTTATTTAAAATATTTATATTGTATCCCTTTCCTTCATAAGGCAGTGACAACACAGTTGCACTACAATGAATATTTGTGTGCTTTTCATGCTGCTTGCGAAGCAGGAACAGTGACAACTGAACTGTGCTCATTCCCTCTCTCTTCTCTATCATCTAATACTTCTAGTTTCTGAAAGGCAGTGATGTCCATTGAAAACGCTGGCAAAAGGCATTCACGTCGTCCAGCACAGTGACATTCATACTTGTCACATTCATACTGCAGTCCTTCATGGAAAGTTTTCTTTCTGGCAGCCTGAATGAATGAGTTCATAGGCCTCCTTGTCTTGATATGCTTCTCTTTTCTTAAGAAGCCATTCAGTTCCCACACATCCAGGAATGTGCTCTGCACGTCCCAAAAAGAGCAGTCATTGAGATACCTCAAGAGGCCAAAACAGATCTTTAGAAATATGTGATGAATGCCAGTAAGATTGAGGAATGGTGTCCAGGTGCAGACATATAGGCAAGTAGAATTTTTGACAAAGAAATATGATTATTTATTTCATAAAGAGGCACTGCCAGACTGGCATAGGTTCTGTTAGTGAACTAATGAGCAACATCTTAACACAAACAAAACAACAATATAGTTGATTTTAAAGAATTAAACCCACAACATGTCTTAACGAGCTAGTTATGGAGATTTTGGAATAGGCTAATTCAATTTGGCAGACCATATACAGTAAAAGCATAAAAGTTGCAAGTACTTTGTAAGTAACCCAATAATACATTAGCACCCAATAATACAGTACCCAATTAATACATTAATAATACATTAGCAAATGCTGTGAGTTTAAAAAATTTTCAGCGTAGGATTCATGACACCCCATTTTTCTAGCAGTATGCTTGACATGCCTCCCCAAATTAAGGGGAGCTCCCAAATTATATGTTTTTCATGGAAAGTATTCCGTGTAGGAGAAAGTGTGAAACTACCCCACATAGATTGTCACACAAACGTATGTCACTGCATGTACACATCCTGGGAAGCTGTGGCTTCTCTGCTCATGTGTTTGCACCAAATACATGCATGTTTGTGAATGCCACATGTGATAATCTGCACAGAGGTTGCATGATATTCCTACTGCGCCCACCAGAGCAGGTAAGGCCTACATTGGCTGGGGCAGGAGCGGGGGGAGGGTGGACTAGGCAGTGAGGGGGGCGGCCACTGGCCGCCCCGGGACTGGAGAAGGGCAGGGATATCAGCGGTGAGATACACGGCCTTACACGGCCGATGTGAATGTACACAAGCTCCGGATCTCGCATAAATTCAAGAAGGTCCATTGGGCCTCCCGCCGCTTACACCTGGGGAAGGGGACGGTCGTCCCTTTGCCTCGAGGTGCACTCGGGCTGCCCTGGAACAGCCCGGGAGCTGGATAGGATACGGCGACCGGCCCTTTAGGCCAGCCGCTGTATCTTACACAGGATTGGGCTGTTAGAGCAGAGATGGTGGAAGGGGAATAATATACTATAGTAAGTAGCATGAAGTTTAGGTTTATACTGCTATTCGGAACTACCTGACATTTTTGACTTGGACTGAAATAAAAATCACCTTTTCCATTTTGGAACAAGTGTACATTATGACAGGCTTCTATGAATGTATACACATGTATTCAGTTTAAGATTCCCAACATTTATTGAACTCAAAGAGCTGTCAAAAGGCAATGCTATTCTTTGTTACGGTGGTCTATTTGCCACTTCCTAATGGCCTTTATTCATTCATCTGGCAATGTATACATCACCTTTCTGCCACCATGGAGATTTCCAAGGCAGCGAGTTGCCCCTATCCATACCTCCATGAGTGTTCAAGCGTGTATAATGACCTCATGCATGTATAGAATACAGTACATCCTTCATTTCAGTGGAGGAAACAGATCACTGTGTTCAACGCACTAGTGTACTCATTTGCTGCTTCCGCTACTGATGTGGATTGAAGAGCACATGCTGGTGCCGGGTATTGTGTACTCATCAGTTTTTGTGCTTATAAGGAGTGGAATGATAGAATATTGTACAGATTTTTCAGCATTTTAATCATACTTTAAAGTCTTATATATATATATATATATGAGAAATGCAAATATGGACATTGTATGAACATGTATTCTGCTTATTAAGTCTTAAAGCATATTGTACTTCATTAACACCATATGTCCAATGCAATGCTGTTAAAATGCACAGACTCTATGATATCCCATTGGACTTGCTAAATTCCTATCCAAAAATAATATAAAAATGACAAAGGCATTCCATCGTATATAGTAAAAGAAATTCAACCCATTTCTTATTGTTTGAAAGAAATCTCTCCAGGGCACATTTGTATGGAAAACTATATAAGATTAAACTATACTGTACATTCATGGGGCTAAATCTCTGTCTGCCGTTGGCTGTGATGTTACATGAAACTAGTAAAATGTTTCTGTTCAATCTTTGTTTAGTTTTCCACCTTGTCTTTTCACACAAACACTAACAAACTGATTTCACATCAACTATACTGTGTTTATTCCTTGCCGCCTTCCATGTGGACTCATTCTAAAATGAGAACATGCTAGCATTTAATTGCTTGGTCTCTTTCACATGCACAAAAATAGGACTACAAATAATCCATACATTTTGCTTAAGTACAGTACCATAATAATAATGTGACTGATATGTGTTTTTTTCAGTTCTTTATTAGATCTAGGAGAATTTCTTTTGGCTGTAGGCTATGAAGTGAATGGGGCTATAGAAGTGCTTCCAGATCAATGGTTCTGGCATAGTCATTCCTGCTGTTCACTTGAGACATGTGTCTGAAAAGGGGGATCATGTGTTTACCAAAGATTTTCCTGAAGGCACACTCACACACACACACACACACACACACACACACACACACACACACACACACACACACACGAGTGCTTATGTTGGGGCATGTCATTGGTTGCCCTAGTCCATCAAAAGCAATGACATTTTTCATCAAGTATAATATTATTCTAATCTAGCCTATACTGGTGCAAAGATTTACGGCCCAATGCTGTCTAACATTGACAGGAACCGCTCCACCAGTCTAGGGTGTTGCAAATGTGCCGCAAATATATATAGGGAAATGTTAAATACCGTATTGTCCCGAGTATAAGACGCACCCGATTATAAGACGCACCCATAAAGTTTGGTGCTATTTTAAAAAATTAATTAAATCACTGGCATTAAATTGCAACAGCCTGATTATAAGATGCACCCCTAGTTTAAAAACTTAAATTAAGAGAAAAAAGTGAGTCTTATACTCAGACCAATACGGTATATTATATTTAATGAAATGCCTTTGATGTTTATTTATTTTAGTGGCACACTTAAGATTATATACATAAAAAGTAGTGTGTGGTGTGCCGCAGGTTGGCCACCCCTGGTTGAGGCTATTTGAGATTAAGGAGCTTCCTGTTCAGAGGTAGTCTCTTTTAGCCAAGTTTTTTCTTCTTTTTTATATATAATTACAGTAGATAGGTTGCTCCAATGGATAGTTGCATCCTGAGAAAATACGTTAGAGAACACTCCATCTGTGTTCCCCAAGAAACAAAACAAACAGGAACATTGCTTTTTATTTGTTATGGGAATATTGAGTACATCCATCAATGTTAGCTGCTTTTTCTGTTGTTTATGCAAATTATTTACAGACATGCACATATAATCAAATATCTACCAAGGAAATCTATTGTTTTTGTCCCTGTGGTAGATGATAATAATGTGATATGATGGAAAAAACATGCTTAAGTTCTGGATTCCCAGTGTGCTCTCAATGAGTTATGCTTACAGAGAGGCAACAGCAATTTAATTATTCCCAACAGTTCATTTCATGCTGGGGTGTAAAGGCAGAAAAACAGAAGAGGAAATGGTGGATGGAGGAGAGGAAAGGAGCTAGTGTAACAAGCTACACCACTTCAGCTAGATTAGAATTCTTACCATGAGTAGAGTTATCAAGTTTAAAATGTGTTTCTAGAATTTTGGTTGATTAGCCACAGTACTCTAGACCCACCAAGCATTCTGAATGTTAACTATAATTACTAGAAGGTGAAAAAGGAAGGAATTCAGAGAAATGATACAACATCTGTTACAGTCACTGTTGGCAGGAATCCTGGGTTTGGTGTATTCAAGAAAAATAATGAGGTGTTATTCTCAGGACTAAAAAGACTATTGAAAAGTCTGAGTACATCCGATTGCTTAAAGACTTATTTTTCATTTCTCTTTTGTATTCTTGTAGTCTGGTGAGACCAAAATGATTCCTTATGCTACTGAAGGCCCAGTGAAGTTGACGGAGACCCCATGTGTGTATGTGGCATCTAATTGTCCATTACTATATTATTAGTCTAGTTTCATGTACAAAAACAAAGTTTTTGCGGCATCGGCATCATCTTGTATGACAGCTTTTACAAGTACAAAAACTAAATGGCGTCCTATAAAATGTGTGCCTGAGTTGCTAGATGGCTACCCAATATGAGTTGCTAGATGGCTACCCCTACGCCGGCCTGGAACAAGGATATGGCGGCCGCCTTCCCCACCCCCTCCCGGGCCGACTCAGTCAACCACCGGCCTCCCTCGCCACCCGGACTGCCCCCGCTGGTGCACCCCTTACCGATATCCGGCAGCCATAGGGACGATCCGGCAGTGGAGTGAGGGCTGCCGACCTCTGCGCCGGATGCCCTTACTCCAAAGTAGTTGCAAATGTGCTTTACAGCACATTTGCGACACTTTAGAAAGGCGGATCATGCGCTCCGCTGTTCTAAAGTTAGTAAGGATTGCGCTTTTAGTAAGAGTTAAGTGGAGTGTTTAAGACAGCAATCTTATGTGCTCTAGGCAGTCATATTGGAACACATACCGGTAGCTGATGTTCTGATTACAATTCTGACGAGAAGTCCTTACAAGTTCTGTAGGCCTCCCCCAGTTCTGAGATTAAAAAAAATACAATTTTCACTTTCAGTAATTCCAAAATAAACCAGAAATCTGAAATCTGGAAATAACTGCACACTTGCTTGTATTGGCATAGAGGTCTTTCCACCTCAGGCATTTCTCAATGTCTACTAATTGTTCACTGAAATTCCCTGAAGTCGACAGGTGGGGGCGAACCCTCATTGACCTACACAGACACCATTCAAACTTCAACTGAACTCTCCATAAGTAATAAAATGAGTAATAAAATGCTCCCCTCAACCAAAACTGTTTAACAAAACTATCTTTTTTTCTTGTAGCACTTTTAGAAACACAAGTCTAGGCAGGAGCCCACTGCTTTAATACTTATAAATTCAAAGACAAGATGGATTAGTTCTCAAACAGTAGACATAGGTGAGCATGTTCTAACTGTGGGTGGTGTGGTAATTAAAAGTCATGAAAACCACACTCTCTGACAGTTCATTAGACAAAACAGTATGTAGAAAGTGTTTTGTCATGTCTAATTACTACAGCTGCTTGCATTTTGGGATTCCAGCTCTTGTGAAACCAGCAGGAAGGATTAATCATAGGAAAGAATTCTCTTGCTAGTTTACAGTTATCCTCCTGCATGATTTAAAACACTTGAGTCTGATTTGCATCTACAACTTGACTGGGGAGATATTTAAAAGGTTTGGTTAGAAAGCTGCAAGATAAAGCGTAGAGTCAGCCAAAGGATGTATGTCTTTAGCGGATGTTTAGTAAAAAGAAGAAGCCAGGAAAACTTTAATCACAAAATCACTTGTAGAGATTACAAACCTGCATTGAACGTTTGAGTTTGGACAACATTTTTGTACATATTTACTGGTCAAATACTTGTTCACAAATACAAATGTTTTTTTATTAAAATATATGAGCATGGTTGTGGTTTTTTTTTTTTTTTTACCATTGGAATCACTGCTACTCTATTGCTTAAGTGGGTTGATACCGTTAGGAATTAATATATATTTCTGCAATATCCACAACTATGTTATGACAGAAAGCCATTGTGCATAGTTCTCGCAAGTGATGCCTAAGTGAGGCCTAAATGTTTTTGCCTAAATGAGGCCTACACAGCTTGTGACCGATCACATTGAATGCAGACCACCAACCATGTATCATTACTTGCCAGTTGCTTGTCAATCACATGGTTTTGGTCATTCCTGGCGGTATATTGAGCCCTGTGGTCTGCCATGTAGGGTTTGTGAGCAGACAGCTGATTTCATGTGGTGGCTAAGTGTCTCTAGATTCAGATATTGCATTCTCACAGAAAGTCACTAGCTGGCCATAAGTTGACATCTATTTATCAACAATCGTCTGAGATGATACCGATTTACTTTGCAGGGCTGTGGCAGGAATTATTTGGTTGTGCAGCTCTTTGAAGAGACAGAGGGGGGGGGGGGAAAGACCCGTAGCTCAGTAGCAGAGCTACGGCTTTTTTGTCCGTATCAGGCTCTTGGCATCTCAGATAGCATGGCCCAGGTAGAAAGACCCCTTGCTTGAGATCTTAGAGACTAATCTCTAGTCCGAGAAGACACTACTAGGTTAGTACCCTGTTTCCCTGAAAATAAGACCTCCCCCGAAAGTAAGACCTACCGTCATTTTTTGCTTGATTTTTGCTGGCACTCATAAATATAAGACCTTCCCTGAAAATAAGACCTAGCTAGGATCGTCAGCCAGACGGATGTGACCCCCCGGCAGCCCCCACATCCCCCCGCCCTTACTTTCAGCCAGACGGATGCGACCCCCCCGGCATCCCCTGCATCCCCCCGCCCCTTACTTTGACCGATTAAAGCTTCATTCTTTCCTGAGGGTGCAAAGCCTGGAAGGCCTGCACTCAAGTCTTCCACCATGGAGATGACGTGCTAGAGAGACTCTGCAAGGTTGCAGCCTCCTTGCAGGCCTTGCTGGCCTCTCTCTAACACATCATCTCTATGGTGGAGGACTCAAGTGCAGGCCTTCCAGGCCTTGCAGAGCCTTGCACCCTCGGGAAAGAATGAAGCTTTAATCAGTCAAAGTAAGTGCTGGGAGTTCCGGGGGGGGGGGGTGCCGGGGGGTTTGCACCACAGGTTGGGAAAATAAGACCAACTTGAAAATAAGACCTACTGCATTTTTTGGAGCCAAAATTAATATAAGACACTGTCTTATTTTGGGGAAAATACGGTAGATCCAATAGTCTGACTCAGTACAAGTTAGCTTCATATGTTTGAAGTGGGGTTTGTTTGTTTGTTTGTTTGTTTGTTTGTATGGATCAGTGGTTCATCTCTGGCTAAACCTACCTATTCTCTCTTCACGTCTTCCATTTTCTCCAATACTTGGAAGAGCAGTATGGATGAAACAGCTTGTAAAAAAACTCCTCATCTGAAGTGGACAGAGCAGCAATAACAGCACTGTAAGAACAGGAAAATGAAGTGGTTTCACTTCAAAAGCCTGGGGACTTGAGCAGGAGTCAAGTGAGCTATTATTCACAAAATGATGGACTATAGCAGGGGTGGTCAAACTTGCTTAACATATCAGCCACATACGATAAACCTCAGGTGTTTGAGAACCGCAGTATTTAGGAAGCATTTAAATTCTTAAATATATTTACTCACCATGAACATTAAACTTATGTTTTAATTCAGTGGACTCTCAGTTTATACCTGGTAAATAAAGGTTGAAACTTTCTTATTTACCTTTTATATTAATTGTGATGCAAGAAAGAGCTCAGCCAACATTTCCAAGAGCTGCACGTTATACGTCAAAGAGCTGCATGTGGCTCAGGAGCCACAGTTTGGCCACCCGTGGACTATAGTGAGGGTGATCAATGGGGGTATGCCTGATACTGAACCTGAAGCTTTAAATGAAGTCTTTCTGCAAATACGCTGTATATGAATCCTTTCTTCAAATCACCTTGCAACATTCAGATGTGTTGCCTCTGAGTTATTCAATACATCTCCCTCAATTACTTCTTACACTGCTGCACTAGCAAGAACATCCCTTGATATCACATTGTGAGTTACTGCCAAGGTTTTTTTTTTAAAAAGCATTATCAATGAAACCATGTGGCTAATCCATAATTCCCTATAGCTAACTAGGAACTAATCCTTTTTTCATTGTGTCAGTAAATTCACTGGTCCGTCTTCGATGGAATTAGTGTCCCAAGCAGAGAAATGTATTGAGTGTTTTATTGATCTGGAATTGTAATATACTTAAATCCTTGACCCCATAAACACATGAGCCTAGCTTAACATTAAATTAACTATCAGCACCATTCAGTCACTTGGACTGTTCCAGAACAGACATTCCAACGTTGGCAAGGTTCCTGGAAGCATACATAAGGACATCACCATATAACAGTCAGTAACAGAATGATGTTGTGTGGATCCTCAGGCAAACACTTTTGTTTGGGTTAAACTACATATGCTTTATACCTGTGTACTGTATATAGTTCTCCCAACTTTTCTTTCCCTTGGTGAAAACGTATTACAGAATGATGGGCTGATTCACCATAAAACAGGGGTTCTCAACCAGTGATACTAGTGCCACCAGTGGTACTTCGGCTGACTGTTGGTGGTACTCTCAGACCACTGGACCACCAGAACCCCACTCCGACATGATGCTTTTGGTGGTGTGTTTTCGCTCCCGAGAGGCTCCTGCCTTTGGCCGAGCCTCTCAGAAACACTGAGAAGGGTCCTCCCACTCACCTAGAGCCTTGTACCTGCATTTTCTGGCCTCCAAAAACCTGAAAACCCAGACGTACCTGGCAGTGATGTCATCGCCAGTCACTTCTGGTGGTATGCAGCAGGAGAGTGGTGCTGGAGGTGGTACACGGCCGGGAAGTGGTTGAGAACCCCTGCCATAGAATGATAAAAGTTTTTGTTTTTTTTTTAAATCAGGCTGGGTACTGAGACTGTACCTTAAAAGCAGACAAACATAATGAAAGAACAAAAATAGTATGGGCCATCATATTTCAGATTATGTTTATAGCAAATAATGCACATGGCAGGGCTGGCCAACCCATGAGGCCAACTGAAGCAGTTGCCTCAGGCAGTAGAGTGATGAATGGCATCCACTCCTGTCTCCCCCACTTGCCTCCACTGGAAGTGACAGAGGCTGGTGCATTACCCGGTAAGGGCAGGGGAAGCATTTGACACACTGCTTTAAGTGCCATGAGGTTTTGGGCCAGCCCTGCCTCATGGAATATAAAACGGTTTCTGAATGAGTCAAAACTTTTCATGCTTGTACACTTCCTGCCCTTTAAGGTACCAAAGTATTAGGATAAGGTAAAGGGGTACCCCTAAATCATGACTAGTGTTATTTTGAAACCCACCCGGAAAAAAAAGATGTTCTGAGGCTGCAGATCCAGAGCCAAGGAACAGATTGACAATGGCATCCTCTTTTCTAGTTGCAATGACTGGACAAAATAGGGTCTCTTACCAGTATCAATGCAACCAATTGACCCACTCCCTTACATTGTGATATCAGTTTCACTGGTTACCAATTTTCTTCCAGGCTCAATTCAAAATGTCTCTTTGAAACTTAAAGCCCTAAATTTAAGGCCCTAATAGCATCTGGTAAGCCACTGTTTGATACAGGAAGCTGGACAAGATGGGCCCTTGGTCTAATCCAGCAAAAACTCTTCTCATGTTCTTATGAATCAGGCAGAGGCGTATCAGGAGCAGATGCCGCCTGGAGCACCGCTCCTGATACGCCGCCCCCTGTAGGGGGCGGCCCGGCTTACCGGGTGCTCCGAGGCCTTCTCCCCCGGCCTCGGAGCCGGAGAAAGCCCCGGAGCGTCCACCCCGACCGGTGGACAGGGCTTTCTGAAGGCGGCGCGCTATTTAGCCTTTTTTGCACATGCGCAGACCATTTACGTAATGTAAACCGACCAGTGGACAGGGCTTTCTGAAGGCGGCGCGCTATTTAGCCTTTTTTGCACATGTGCAAAAAAGGCTAAATAGCGTGCCGCCTTCAGAAAGCCCTGTCCACTGAAGGCGGCATGCTATTTAGCCTTTTTTGCACATGCGCAGACCGTTTACATTATGTAAAAAAGGCTAAATAGCGCACCTTCTTCAGAAAGCCCTGTCCACCAGTCGGGGTGGACACTCCGGGGCTTTCTCCGGCTCCGAGGCCGGGGGAGAAGGCCTCGGAGCGCCCGCCCGCGTCACCGGACGGGCGTGCGCACTCGGTCGCTCCGTGGAAAGACTGGAGCGACTCGCGGAGCAGCGCCGCCCGGCGCCGCAGTGCCGCCCGGAGCCGCTGCTCCGCTCGCTCCAGTCTTTCCACGCCTCTGGAATCAGGACATTTTAGGAAGACTACCTCCATATGAGCCAGGTTGCCTGTCCAATAACACCATTCTTACAGCCCAATCCTTATGTAAACTCTGGCGCCGGAACAAGCATTCTGGCGCCGGGAGTAGTCACAAATGTGCCGTAAAGCACATTTGCGACTACTTGCGAGCAGGGAAGGCTGGCGCAGAGGCCGGCCTTCCTCGCTCCGACGACGGAGCTCCCGCCGGCCACCAAACCCAGGTAAGACAGGATCCGGTGGGCTGGGGGGGTGGATTGCCGGGCGGGGGAGGTTAGCCATTGGCCCAGGCGGGGCAGGGGTGGCCTTCAGCCTTATCTTGACCCCCGCCGGTTACCCGGGTCTTTACACGGCCTCCTCTACTTCTGCCAGCAAAATATCTGGCGGAAATCTGAGGAGGCCAATTACACTCGGGGAAGGAGACGAGCGTCTCCTTCCCCAAGTAGACCTCCTGCCCGGCGGCAACGCTGGCTGCCGGTGCACAGGATCCGGTGGGCCGCCATGGGCCGCCGGCCGGATCCTAGTCAGGATTGCGCTGTTAGTTAGAAACCATCCTTCAGTGGAGATACGATAGTAGGTACCCTGCAGAGGGCTCAGTTGTGGTGGGCTTTCCAAAGATGTGTGTCTTGCTATACAACTTTAGCTGGACAGGGAAAAAGTTATGTTACAGTTAGCATTTTTAGATGTTTTAATTAGGATTAAAGTTATTGCTGCGACTTATTTGATTGTATCTTTTTATTTTAATTATTGCCATATACCACCTTGAATATAAAATTGATTGATAATTTTGTATTTACAAAATATGTATTGCTACTTACACCATATTCCTTTAATAAATGAAAATAAATTCTGTATTTCCATGAAATCTAGTTATTATATGTTATGTTGCCTTTAACTTTCCAGCAAAATTTGGCAACATGAATCCAGTTTGTAAATACTAAAGAAAACCTTCAAATTTATTTGCTAACTTCTAATACTATATTTTGCAGAAGTGTTCTGTGGTTAAAAATCCCTCCTACTTGATATAAGGGTAAACAGACATTGTATGAGATTTTATGGGAGCAACATTTTAGACTTCCAAATGTCAGTTCTTGACTGAATGATTGCAGAATGATGATCAGGGTAATGGCAGAGTGATGGGAGGGGACAGGAAGAAAGGAAGCAGATTGCAGGTTTTTAATTCTCAGTTAACTGTAGTCACTTAACCTTACCCTTGAGAAGGGCAGATATAATTGACAGTGCTTGATGCTCCCTTAGAAACATTATACTGTTAAAGGCTGAGCTATAACAGAGAGCAGCTATAACAGAGAGCTGCATTTCAATGCCTTTGTTGTAGCAACATTTTATTCCACATCAGTGTCTCTCATGCATTCTTTTTTACACTAAATTAAGAACGATTTATATTGTGAATCAGAATGGTATTGTAAAATTTCAGATTGCTTTGTTGAAATTCTGAATCCATACCCTGGTAACTGGGCAAAGAGGCACTTTTTCAAGTGGTGCTCCTCTTATATTTAGCAGGGGGAGAGCAAGTCTCCCTCTTCACCCCAGTAAGTGTCTTTTCTAGTGGCTATTTGCTGGTGGTGTCCTGTATCATTTTAGATTGAGAGTTCTTTTGGGACAGGGATCCATTTAGTTATTTGATCTGTTCTGTAAACCACTTTGTGAACTTTTTTGTTGGAAAAGTGGTATATTATTATTATTATTATTATTATTATTATTATTATTATTAACATAATATCATAACATATCTGAATTGAATAATCAAAGCTACATAAAGCATCTAATTTGATCTCCATACAAAGGTATTTAGGCTACAATCCTTAACACACTGACGGTGTTTGAATAAAAGTTTGAATCCTGCTTTTATATCCCACCCCCAGGTGGTTACCAGCCTCCCTATCTTACCTACACTATTCAATCATCGGATATTAGCTACACGTCCTTGTGATTGCTGGAACCCACCATGGTTAGCATAGAGGCTGCTAATCCTGGAGTGCCTTCAGCACTTGCCTCCAACCCCTACTGATTTGTCTTCTCATTACATCTTGCAGGTTATCATTGGTTTACTAAAATGTAGCTCCTTTTGTACAGGTCCTGGTTACGCATGATTTGAAAAATATCAACCCACATATTTAAAAGATTTGTATGCTGCCTTTCTGCTAAATGACATTAAAGTAAAGGTAGCTGTGCTTAGTTAAAGTTCAAGTAGCCTTTATTGGCATCAACATTAGTTATTCTATCTTAAACAAATTACTAAGGTGGACTTTATCCTGACCAGGATTGCTTTATTTTTGGCTGTTGTTTGATAGACTCGTCATATGTTCATCCTAACTTCATTTGTCTTCTATTTTGTTTACAGGATTGTACCTGTATTCCTCAAAATCCCCAATTCTCTTGCAGATGCCACAAAATAGACATTGTGGACTTCTCTTTTTTTCATTCTGGAGAAATGTTCCCTATCATTATCTTTAATGAAATTCCTTTTATTAAAGAACTATTGATCCTTCATAAATTGTTGTTGTTGTTCAGTCGTTAAGTCGTGTCCGACCCTTCGTGACCCCATGAACCATATCCCGCCAGGCCTTCCTATCCTCCACTATCTTCCTGAGTTCGCTCATTTTCATGTTCGTTGCATCGGTGATGCTGTCTAACCATCTCATCCTTGGCCTTCCCCTTCTCCTTTTGCCTTCAATCTTTCCCAGCATCAGAGTCTTCTCCAGAGAGTCCTCTCTTCGCATTAGGTGGCCAAAATATTTGAGCTTCAGCCTCTGTACCTGTCCTTCCAGGGCACAGTCAGGGTTGATTTCATTTAGGATTGACTGATTTGATCTCCTAGCAGTCCAAGGGACTCTCAGGAGTCTTCTCCAGCACCACAGTTCAAAAGCATCTATTCTTCGGCGCTCAGCCTTCCTTATGGTCCAACTCTCGCAACCATACATTGCTACTGGGAACACCATTGCCCTGACTATACGAACTTTTGTTGGCATGGTGATATCTCTGCTTTTTATTATGCTATCTAAATTTGCCATAGCTTTCCTTCCAAGGAGTAAGCGTCTTTTAATTTCATGGCTGCTGTCTCCGTCTGTCCTTCATAAATACCAATAGGTTATTTTAATCTCAGCTAGAAATCTTAGATGGAGAGCTGTGACTTTGCAAATGGCAGAACAACCATTTTTAAGCTATTCAATGAGACTAAAATGTAGCCTTTTAATTGGCTCTTATCTTGTTACAGCCCCTGAGGATATATTTACTATCTCTAGGTAATTGCAGTTTTTGAATGTATCAGCAGGAGGACTTAAACAACCTAGTGGCTAGTGGCGGGCAGTGTAGAGTCTCATTCATCAGAACTTTGCAAGGGTTTCAGATTTAGGGAGAATACCCGGGTTACTGTGTCAAAGTTGTCACTCAAATTCTCATTAGTTTCAAGGTCAAATGATCTGACATGAATAATTTTGTGCTTAACCGCTTGTTCTTTTGAACGCTACAGGAGCTTGACATCTGTATTCTCTTTAAGCTGCCTTTAAAAACAAGGAAAAATTGAGGGTCAATTGCAATTTGTAGTAATAAAACTACACTCATTCAGAAAATGCAAACTTTTTTTTCACTTTGTGAGCTTTAAGATGAAAAAACTCATAAAACAAAATACAAAAAGAATCCACACACTAATATTTATTAATATCAGTTTCCTATAACTCTTGATCAAATATTTTATTTACTATGCATTTCTAATTATGTTTAGAAATGCTTAAGCACCATTGAAATCAATTAGCCCATTTATGGCACAATCTTGTCTACTCTTCGAACGGTGGAGCAACTGCTCCACCAGTCTAGGGTGTCGCAAATGTGCTATAAAACATATTTGCGGCACCCTGCTCTCCTCAGCCAGGATTCAGCGCCCGGCAGGGAAGGTGAGTTCCCCACTGGGCAACAGAGGGGTGTGGAGAGGGCAGAATATTCTGAGACATTCCGGGGGGAGGGATCAGCGGCGGCCTCCGCCAAGTCCTATCCCCTTTCCAGAGCCTGCCCACCGTTACACAGCCAGCTCAAATGTGCGGCAGCAAAATAGCTGGCGCACATTTGAGTAGACTGGGGCGACTTGGGCTCTACTTGGGGCAAGAGGACAAACCTCCCCTTCTCCCGAGGAGAGCTCCAGCTGCACTGGCGCTGGGTTCTATCTGGATAGGATGCAGCGCAAGCTCTATGCCCGCACTGTAGCCTAGCTAGGCGGGATTGGGCTGCCCATCATGAATAAATGAGCATCCCAATCCTGTACAAATCCATAGCACGCAGTGCCACCGACAGAGCATGGCGGGTGGCGACCAAACAGCCTGGGAGAGGTAAGTTAAAATATTTTATACCTACCTCTCCATAGGCTGCCTGGCTGTCATTGGGTCTCTTTGCCAGCTCTTTTGCTGGCACAAGTCTGAGGAGAGTTGTAGGGTGGGTCTGGGCTGGAAAAGGGGGATAGGATCTGGCGTGTACTGCTGCCACTGAGCTCCACCACTCCCACCCCTGAACTGTCATCAGTTTCTCCCCTGAAGCACCCCAATTCTTCCCCGAACTGCCCACGACCCACCACCACCTTACCTGCTATACCATGTATAGCTTGCATGGGCTATTGGTGGGCACGCAGAGCCTTCAGTCATTTGCACCAGCAGCTCTGGAGTGCCTGACAGCGGCACACATAACCAGACTATGGCAGCTGATCGTGACATCCGCTGCCATAGGTCCATGATAGGATTGGGCCATAAGTCTCATTAAATTCAATTAACTTTCTCTTGTTCCAGCCTAAGTGTTGTCCTATGCAGAGTTCCCTGAGAATAAGCCCCGCTGAAACAAATGGGACTTCTGAGTAGAAATACGTACGATCACACACTTATCAAATACACATTTTAATTTTATGAATTATAATTTACAACGGTTTTTAAAATATATTTACTTTTTATTGATATTTTAAAACTAGCCTGAACTCTTGTAACTGTCATGAATTTCATGAGTAAGAAAGAAGAAACTAATTTTTTTTCACCAGTCAGCGCTCCAGGGTCTCAGAGCCCCACAACCACTGCCCTCCCACAAAGCTAACTGAGCAGAGCAGGACCTTTCGTTCGCTACAAAATGACTGCTGTATTCCAATATGTCAGACTTAAGATGGCTAGTCCAGTCCAAGCATTCGTCTCATCATCCTGGCTGGTGGCAGATGGTGACCTTAAGTTAAGTGTCAGTTCTTGAAACCCAGGCATTTTCTGCATGATGTCTGTGAAGTGACTAGGAGACCCTAGAAGCAGAATTATTGGAATGTCACAGCTCAGGATTTATGGGAAACAATAGAGCTGTGTGTGGTGGAACCTTACACAATTCTGATTTCAAGCCAGGGCTATTAGTCCCTTGTGGACATTATATACACTTGCAAATATGTAGGTCAAAGAAACTGCAAACCAAAATGTGAATTTAATATTAAATTGAGTGGTGTGTGTGTGTGTGTGTGTGTGTGTGTGTGTGAGTTAGTAGGAGAGAGAGATTTATACGCCGCACAGAATGCCAATGTCGTATAGCCTTTCCTTGCATCAACAGAAAAACCGAGCTGCAAATCCCTCTTAAGTTTGCAATATGGAGTCTGGCTTGCATTTTGCCTCTGCTTCTGCCAAAAGGGATAAAACAATCTTCTTTCTTTATGTAGATCCTATAATCATAAAAGGCAATACACTTAATTAAAGTAAAATACAAATCATTTTTATTCAACTGTATAACAAATGCTTCTATTCCAAACAGGATAGTGAAATCTTTACCGTATGGCTTTTTTCATTTTTTTTATTGGTGTTTTTTTTTGGTACTGTGATAAAGTTCCACTTTCATCACTTTGCGCAACTGAAGAGGCATCATATTACGTAGTATATATCATCGAATTCTAGGCTATGTTTATATTCAATCCCCTTTTTCATTGGATTTGGAAAACTTTGAAAAATTATTCTAGTAGTTCATGATGTTAAGATACAGTGGGCCCTCCTTATTCGCAGGCTGGGAACCCGCAATCTGTGAATGGAGCGAGAGGGATCTCTGGCGGCTTCCAGAGGTCACTTCTGGGTCATGCCGGACCTGCAATGCACTCCATGGGCCTCCATGGGCCCCAGGATGCCTTGGGGAAGCGACCGGAAGGGACTTCCAATTTCACAAACTTAACATCTAGTCACTTCCTAAGGCGCTCTGGGGCCAATGGAGTGTGTCACGGGCCCAGCGTAAACCATAAGTGGCCTCCAGAGGCAACTCTTGTTCGATCAGCTAAGGCATTGCAGCATGACTTCACTATTCATGGATTTGAACCAACCCCCCACGGATAATGAGGTCCCACTGTATTCTCCTCATTTACAGCTCAATCTGACCTAAGATCCAGCTGGTGGCCCATGGCCGTCTGCCGGATCCTGTCCACCGGCAGCCAGCGTGGCTGCCGGGCGGGATGTCTACTCAGGGAAGGAGACGCTCGTCTCCCTCCCCGAGTGTAATGGCCGGTCGCCCAGATCGGCCTCCTCGGATTTCCACCAGCTATTTTGCTGGCGGAAGTAAAATGAGGCCGTGTAAAGCTCCAGCGCCCAGCGGGGGACAGGATATGGCCGACAGCCATCCCCCCTCCCGGGCCGCTAGGGCTAATGGCCACCCTCCCTCGGGCGGCTGGACTGCCCCCACGGCCAGTGGCAGGAGACTTACTGGCTGTGGCTGGGTCCGTCACCGGAGTGAGGGAGGCCGGACTTGTGCCGGCCTTCCTTACTCCCAAGGAGGCGCAAATGTGCCTTATGGCATGTTTGCGACCTCTTAAGGAGCTGGAACGCTCATTCCAGTGCCGGAAAGTTACGGAAGATTGGGCTGCCCATGTGAGATTTGTGTGTATACTACACAACCAAAAAATCACTTGCCTTTTTATTTCAAACTAACCTTCCATTTTAATGCTGCTAGTAGCTGCAGCTAGAAATTCCTTAGCAGTGACTTTGTGTCCATCTAAATAGGCTTGTGCAAGCTCTTCTTCCCTTCCCTTCTCTCTCCAGGTACCAATTAGGTTATCCCAGGTGGTGGAAGTCCGATGTAGCTGAATTCAACAATGCCAGAGCATCCTGGCAGGTCTCAGGAGGGAAGGGAAAAGGAACAGAATGCTGAGGCTCTTCTTCCTTCCCTGATACCAGTCAGGTTGCTCCCAGGTTCTACCTGCAGAAGACTCCTGCAAGCAAGCTCTTTTGAGACTTACAGCAGCGCTTAATGGTTTCTTTGAAAACCTAGTTACATTTTAACTTTAGAGTTTCGTAAGTCTATATGCAGGTCATGCATATAACCTTAATTCTAGAGTCAAAACACAACTCTAGCTTTTTGAAGGAGAACTTAGGCACTGCTGTGAGTGGTATAGCAACTCCCAAAGGGGCAGATTGCCTCAGGTGTGTCTCACAGGCCCCACCTGTGGTGCTGATGTAATGCAGAGGATATGAGTGTTTGTCACCCCGCCTCACCCCCCTTCAGGGCGGTGGGACAGTTTGGGGGCTGGACGCTCCTCCCGGCAAGAGCCCCAAGGCCAGCCGGATGGCCTCTGCCCCTCCAAGCCGACCCGCCAACTGACCCTGAGGGTGAGCTGCCAAAGGAGGCCCAAAGTGATGGTCCCTTTAAGCCGGCTAGCACTGATGTAAGCAGGTTAGCTGTAAGACAGGCCTGGAAACAAGACCCATCCCCGGAAGAGGCAGGGCTGGGTCAGCCACCTGATGAGCTCATAAGGAGCTGGGCAGCCGAAGGGAGAGGAGAGGCAGTCGACCGGGCTCCCAGTCGAAGCAAGGGCTACCCTCACGGAGATGCCCTTTATTTTATTTATTTATTTATTTACACTATTTTTACCCCGCCTTTCTCCCCGAAGGGACCCAAGGCGGCTTACAACATGGGATACAAATAATCACATTTAAAACAGTAAAAAACAATCCACAAAAGCTGGTAAAAACATCATCTAAAATTAATAAAAACACATCAAATTACAATTAAAACAGAAGCATAAAAAAGCATTAAAAAGCAGCAGCACCCCACCTGTGCAGGATGTTAAAAAAGGCAAGGACTCAGAAGGCCTCCTTAAACAGGAAAGTTTTCAGGCCTCGCCGGAAGGTCTCCAGGGAGGGAGCAGTGCGTAAATCAAGAGGGAGGGAATTCCATAGTGTTGGTGCCACTACTGAGAAGGCCCTATTTCTGGCCGCCGCCCCTCGCACCTCCCTGGGCGACGGTACCCTCAAAAGGGCCTTCTCTGATGACTTAAGGAGACGAGCCGGAATATATGGAAGTAGGCGGTCTCTCAGATATCCTTGCCCCAGGCCGTATAGGGCTTTAAAGGTCAAAACCAGCACCTTGAATTGGGCCCGGAAACGAATTGGCAGCCAGTGCAGCCGCTGAAGAAGCGGCCAAAAAATTGCAGTTTCCGAACCGTCTTCAAGGGCAGCCCCACGTAGAGCGCGTTACAATAATCTAATCGTGATGTCACCGTGGCATGGATCACCGTGGTCAAGTCTGCACGATCCAAGTACGGTCGCAGCTGGCGCACCAGCCGAAGCTGGGCAAAGGCCCCCCTGGCCACAGCCGCCACCTGGGAATCCAAGAGCAGCTGCGGATCCAGGCGGACCCCCAAGCTGCGGACCTGCTCCTTTAGAGGGAGTGCAACCCCCTTCAGAGCAGGACGATACTCTAGCACCTGCATTGTGGATTTCCGGACCAGGAGAACCTCTGTCTTGTCCGGGTTTAGTTTCAGCTTATTAGCCCTCATCCAGGTCCCCACTGCCTCCAGGCAGCGCTCCAGAACCTCAACAGCCACCCTGGAATCAGGTGGAAAGGAGAGATGGAGCTGGGTGTCATCAGCATATTGATAGCACCCAACTCCAAATCCCCGGATGACCTCTCCCAGCGGTTTCATGTAGATGTTAAATAGCATGGGGGACAAGATGGAACCCTGTGGCACCCCACACCTCAAGGGCCAGGGTGCCGAACAGGTGTCCCCCAGCACCACCATCTGGGACCTATCTGCCAAGTAGGAGCGGAACCACCGCAGAACGGTGCCCCCAACCCCCAGCTCGGCCAATCGGCCCAGAAGGACACCATGGTCGATGGTGTCGAAAGCCGCTGAGAGGTCCAGCAGAACCAACAGGGACGCACTCCCCCTGTCCAGTCCTCGGCGTAGATCATCCACCAAGGTGACCATGGCCGTTTCCGTCCCAAAGCCCGGCCTGAAACCAGATTGAAAGGGGTCTAGATAATCAGCTTCATCCAGGACCCTCTGGAGTTGAGACGCCACCACCCGCTCAATTACCTTGCCCAAAAACGGGAGGTTTGAAACTGGCCGGTAGTTGTCCATTACTGTGGAGTCAAGGGAGGGCTTCTTCAGAAGGGGTCGAACCACCGCCCGCCTCAAAGCAAGCGGCAGCACCCCCTCCGCCAACGAAGAGTTGACCACCCTCCCCGTCCACTCGGCCAGTCCCTCCCGGGCAGATCTAATTAGCCAAGCCGGGCAAGGGTCAAGCATGCAGGCAGCCGGCCTCACACTCCAAAGGAGCCTGTCCACATCCTCAGGCTGTACAAGCTGAAAAGAGTCCCACAACACTGGACAAGCAGATGCCAAGGGGACATCCTCAGATATTGTCAATGAGGCATCCAAGTCATGGCGAATCCGATCGCTCCCTTTGAGGGAGCACCGGTCAGACCCGCGAGTCGCGACCTCGGCCGCTCTCCCAGCCTTGGAGAAGGGGCTAGATGAGGTGTGCTAAACCCCAGCAGGCAGGCCCCCAGTCCTGATCCAAGCCCCCAGACCTGGCCAGTGGCCACCCCTCAGAAGGGACCAGGGAACCCCGAGTCTCCCGACGGAGTCAGTTCTGTCATCTACTTGGGGGGCGCTTGTGGGGCTGGGCCCGGCTGTGGAACCCCAGGCCCACCACCACCATGACTGCTGACCCTGGGGCCACGGGTTATGAGCCGACCAGTCATTTACCAACAGAACCTCCTGCTCCAGTAGCAGTCTCCCATGAACTGGCTCCCGCATCAGCTGAAGGACTCTAGCCCAGAGGTGGCCAACCCACGGCACGCGTGCCACAGAGTGGCACGGGAAGGTCCGTCGGGTGGCACGCGGTCGTGGGCACTCTCTGGATCGCCAAGCTCCTCCGTGCCTGCTCTTTCGTGTTTCTCCGGTGCCGATCTTTCTCATTCTGCTCACTCGCGCGCTCATTCGGCTCCTGGCCTAACGCCAGGAGACTGCAGGCGGCGCTTTGAGCACCGCCAATCAGCTGTGTCTCCTGGCGTTCAGCCAAGAGCCGAATGAGCGCGCGCACCGTTAGTACTGGGAGGCAAAAGAGGCGCGAACGAAGGCAGTGAGGAAGCTGGCTCTTCAGCTTGCACTTGCTGGATTGTTCTTCGCCAGGAGGCTAATTATTTTATCCGAGGAAGCTCGCAAGTTCCACCCAGGAATCCGTTGACCCAGGAATCTCCTCTTCGGCTTGCGATTGCACTTCTTCACAGTCTACCTCTCAAAGGTATTCTTATTTAAAAGAGGGGGGAGGGGGTCTGGTGGGGAGTCTCTGCAAATTACCTTAGTCCATCCCTTTTAAAATTTGTTGTTGTTGTTTGTTGCTTGAGGCTTGTTGTTTGAGTTTGACCCAGGCTTTTTGTCGTGGTTTGCAATTTACTTTAATTTTAAGTAGAGAGAGAGAGAGTGAGATTGTTTGTGTGTGGGGGGGGGGCAAACTACAGAAGCACATGAGGATTAAATTGATACGATTGAGTGCACGGGCTCGGATTTTGTTTATCTCTCAGGTGGGGCTGAGAGATAGTGACTGGCCCAAGGGCACCCAGGAAGCTGGCGTTTTTGGCAGAGGTTTCTCAGCAGATACTGATTTATCTGAAGGCAAGGCACTTGAAAACCACTGCTATAAAGAGTTATACATGTGGAACAGCTGCTCCACACATAAAAGAATGTTAGATGGGGTAGTTGTCTTAATTAGGCCTGGAGTTTTTGGGTTTTGTTTTGTTAATGTTTGGCCTTATGACCATTTTCACATTTTTCCTCTTAATGTCTTACACTTGGCCAAAATGAGTAAGTTACTACCTCATAAAAACAGTGTGATGGTTGTTACACATCACAGGAATTTAGTTTTGAGCAAAACTATTTTTGATTTGTTACTTTCCAATGCAGTATGTAAATGCCAAGTTTTAGGGAAAAATGCACACATTCTCCCTTTTTTGTATATGTTCTTTATACTGTGATGATATACAGTACAGTACACTAAGAGCAACCAACATTAAAAGTGATTTATGGTATGTATTGATGTTGTTAATGCTTTTGAATATTTCCTAATGTGTATAATGCAAAATAAACTTTTTTAAAACATGTTTGTACAGGTGGATTTCCACCTGCACTAATTTTCTGATGAAACTAAACATCTGCCAGGAAAGATTTTTCTGAATTGAAATTGGTTTTGATTGCAATGAATAAACGTAGACCACCAAACATTAAAAGACGTGAGTTCATTTACTGTACTTCCATTAGACTACTACACCATCCTGGCTCATTTATGGTTCATTGTTACGTGCTCTAAGAATGATATAATAATAAACCTTATGTAACTGAAGGTGATTCTGTTTTTATTTAAACATGGTTATTTAATAAAATAAAAACACGGCTATTTATTATTTATTTACTTTATTTATTTATTTTTGTGGCACGCCCAAGATACAAAAAAACTAAAAGTGGCACATGTCATAAAAAGGTTGGCCACCACTGCTCTAGCCCATGAGAAACCAGCAGAGAAGATCTTGTTAGCACTGATTGGACTCAAGAGGAACCCTGTGCTGTCAACAGGTTACCAGTGAGTGTAAAACTACTTACCCAAATAAAGCATCTGGAAAAGACCAATCGTAAGTCAACCTCATTCTTTCTTCAATCCCGTGCCCGAAAGACCCCAACTGCCCTGGGAACGAGCAGGTTTAGACGGGGCAGGCCCCTCCTTGGCCAGGAAGCTGCCATGAATGTTGCAGTGTTCCAACTTGAACTGAAGAAACCCAAATTACAGTAAAATTCCTGGTCAGACTTGAAGCTCACCTGGGCAACACAACTGAGTGAGTAGCTGAGGATAAAATGAGATAACCCCCAAGTATGTCATCTTGAGCTTTTTTGTAGAAAGGTGGAATACAAATATGATAAATAAATGAAACAATTACCACCACCCTAAGACAGGCCATGACAATGAACATGAGGATGACAGAGGATCAGGATTCTACCTACATGTTCAGAGTAAACTTCAGATTATTTTGGTATATTTACATATAGGTATACACCAGGTAGCAGGTTCTTTGAAGTGGGGATTAGTAATGGGCGCGCGCGCACACACACACACACACACACACACACACACACACACACACACACACACACATTGTGAAACCATGACCTACATACAGCAGTGTCGTATATGGAAGAGCTCTGCCAAATATGTTTTTTCAGTCATCTTATCTGTGCAATCAAATAGGTAAATTCTTAAGGGGAAGAACATCTGGGTCCAGTGATGACTCATTTCAACAAAAGGTCTGGAAAAATTGTAAAAAGAAATCCCTTAGGTTGGCACCGACAGAGAACAATATATAAACTCCTAGTATAAGGTTAGAAATTGGATTGCTTTCATTCATTTAATAGCCATTCTGACATTTTTGTGACTTTCCACCTATTGCAATGGCTTGGTGACAAAACATGATGGAACTACAAATGGGGCCATTAGGTTTTGGAGCAAGTTCAGGTTTTTTGCTGACAAGCTATTGCATTTCACAGAGGTGGGAATATGACTTGTCCAAATGTCCCGGAAAGTGCTTATGAGTGGTGGAAAAAGAAATCCTAATAAACAAGCAATCTGGCTGGCCTAAATAAAAGCCATTGTTTGGGGGGAAAGTGAAATGTCCTAAATTGTTAAGATAAATGTGAGAAAGAAAGGCTAAGGTTAATATCTTTGAATATATAGTTTGCAAACATGGTGTACTACCTGATCATGGAGTGCTGTATAAGAACATAATAAGAAGAGCCCTGCTGGGTCAGGCCAAAAGCCCATCTAGTCCAGCTTCCTGTATCACACAGTGGCCCCACCAGATGCCTCAGGGAGCACAAGACAACAAGATAACCAGTTTCCCGTTGTCACTCCCTTGCACCTGGCACAGAGAAAACCCTCTTCTAAAACCAGAAAGTTGCTTATGGCTTGTAACCTGTGATGGTCTTTTCCTCCATGAATCTGTCCAAACCCCTTTTAAAGGCATCTAGGCCAGATGCCATCACCACATCCTGTGGCAAGGAGTTCCACAGATGAATTACACGCTGGGTAAAGAAATATTTTCTTTTATCCGTTCTAACTCTCCCTCCACTCAATTTTAGTGCATGTCCCCTGGTTCTGGTGTTGTGCGAGAGGGAGAAGAATTTCCCTCTATCCACTCTCTCCATCCCATGCATAATTTTATACGTCTCAATCATGTCCCCCCTCAGGAGCCTTTTTTCTAGACTGAAAAGCCCCAGACGCTGTAGCCTTTCGTCATAAGGGAGGTGCTCCAGCCCACGGATCAATCTGGTCGCTCTTTTCTGCACCTTTTCCAATTCAACTATATCCTTTTTGAGGTGTGGTGACCAGAACTGGACACAATACTCCAGATGTGGCCTTACCATCGATTTGTACAAAGGCATAATGATATTGGCCGTTTTATTCTCAATCCCTTTTTTAATGATCCCGAGCATGGAATTGGCCTTCTTCACAGCCGCCGCACACTGTAGTTCCTGCTTGCTAGTTTGCTTACCTTCCCCCCCCTCCCCCGGAATCCTATTAGTAGATTAGGATTTAGCAGGTGGAGGCCTCCAGGCAAATCCAGTGGTCTGTATTTGGCCTTTTATTGCTAACCTGCAACCATAGTTAGAACTGGCATCTGTGCCGTAGAAAACTGGCATCTGTGGTAACAGAATTTGCTAATAGGTAACTCTCTTCGGAGGAGGAACTTGCAATAGCAGCCCACCATCCCTTGCTCCTTCTTAAACAATCATCCGCCAAAGCAAATTGCTGACCAGATTGTCTAATAATATTCATGCAGAGCTCGTAACTAGCACTAGTTTCACTAGAATATCTAGAATCATTCTCTCCATGTTCACAATGGAGAAACGCTGGAGTGGTTTCTCCAGCATTGTAATGAATCACATACGTGGGAATTTGGGATACACACTGAAGCTGCTCCATATGGAAGTTCCATCTGAATAGGGCTTTCCAAGTTTAACCAGAAGAAGGATGACTTCAGATATTTGAACTTGCTTAGGGAACTGTGGGGACTTGCATATTCTGTTTTCAGGCTTCTTTGTAACATCTGAAATAGGGGCTTGTACATGATGTACATCTACCTCTCATGGAATTGTTTTATGTTTCACTTACAGCCATTCTGAAGTATGTTTACTCAGAAGTAAATTTTATTAAGTTCAGTAGGACATAAGGCTCCTGCAAACCTAGCAATTCCAAAGCATGTTAATGTGAGTAGATAAATAGGTACCAATTTCTTGTGGTGATTTTCATGGCCCGCTAATACACACCAATTCTTCACAAATACGGGGTTTGACGCCATGTAGTTAGCTCGAGAGTATTCAATAATTTCCAAACACGCCGCGGTTTCCACCAGGCAGTCGCTTGCGTGATAAAAATATCAAAAGATCCTCGGATTCTTTTGATATTTTTATCACGCAAGCGACTGCCTGGTGGAAACCGCGGCGTGTTTGGAAATTATTGAATACTCTCGAGCTAACTACATGGCGTCAAACCCCGTATTTGTGAATAAATAGGTACCGCTTGCGGGAAGGTAAACAGTGCTCCGTGTTCCAGCTGCACGCTACGCACTGCAGCAAGGGGAGTCATGCCAACAGAGGCGTAATGTGCGCCAGGGCGCCCTGGAGCACGGGGGGAGGGGCGCCCCCCCCGGCTTCTGGATTGCTATTGCTGTTGCTTAATACAGACTAGTTCTTCCTTCACGCTTGAAGCAACCCTTCCCGGCTGCATTTCCTAAGCAGGGACAACGAGGCTATAGGCTTACAGTCATGCTAATTACCCTTCCCGGCTGCATTTCCTAAGCAGGTTGGGCTATAGGCTTACAGTCATGCTAATTTTATGTCCTTGGGCTACTGCTACCACCAGGTTTGATAATAAGAGATAACATATTCAAATGGAGGAACTCCAGGCCCATTCCCCTCTTAGTAAGGTACTTAGAAAAAAAAACACAGCCAAGAAGATAACAATTAACCAGAACGGCGGGGGGGGGGGAGCAACTTCGGGCGCCCGGACGAAGTGTTCCAATTGTCCACCAAAGACACACCTCTGCATGCCAGCCACATGACCACGGAGGCGTCTTCGGACAATGCTGGCTCTTCGGCTTTGAAATGGGGATGAGCACCACACCCTAGAGTCAGACATGACTGGACTTAATTGTCAGGGTTCACCTTTACCTTTTTAGGACGTAAGGCTGCAATCCTATACACATTTACCTGGGAGTAAGTCTCACTGAATTGAATGGAACTTACTTCTAAGTAGACATATCTAGGCTTGCACTACAACTTTACTAAATGTGCATATGATTATAACCTTAGGGCTCAGTCCAGCCCAACTCAGGCACAGTTGAGGCCCAATTGGAGCCCAATTGGGGGCCAAAATAGGACCGAGTTAGGCTGCAACTGTGCCTGAGTTAGGCAGGAGGCAAGAGCAGTGGGCCAGGATCGAGGCAAAACTTACCGCAGAGGCAGGCAGGCCCCTGTGGGGAGCTGTCAGTCTTGTGGAAGCAAAGAGCCCCCTCCTCAGCCCGTCTGCGTGCACCTACCACAGCTGCTGCAGCGGTCGCAGCAGATGGGCAGCCACAGGTGGGCCTGCAGGCACTGGGCGTGCGACAGTCAGCTGAAGGGCAGAGGTTGTGCCAGTGCCAGCTGCCCCAGGGCACCCTGGGCATTAGCCACCTGCCGCAGGGGGGAGTGCCACTGCCCTCCCTCCTGCAGACTGTGATGCCACCCCCAAGCCACGGTGAGGCTGCACGTGGGAGTCATGGGGGGGTGAGCGGGGGAGAGAAGGGAAGGAGGGGGTGGGAACGGCACGCACAAGGGGGGGTCTCATGAGGTCTGGAACCGCCTCCGCCATGACATGCCCGTGCGCTGCCTGAAGCCCTGGGCCACCAGGGCCGTGGCTATGCCCACAAAGAAGGCATCCCGGTATGCCTTCTGCTCCGTGCCCCGGCCAAGACCGAGAGATGCCTTGGGCTTGTCTGCTGTGAGCGGGAAGGGCTCACGCAGCTCATCACTCCCCAGATGGGGCAACGTAGGCGCCTTGCGGCAGGCGCTCTGGCGGGGTGGGGGGTGCCAGCGTCCATCATCAGGGAGTGGGAGGGGAGGCAGGCACACAGGCAGGCGGACAGGGGGTGCTGGGGAGGGACACGGGTGGGTCAGAAACAGACAGACAACAAGGCTGGTGGGAGAGGGATACAGGGAGAGGGGTCTGCAGAGACCAATAGGGACACAGGGGTCACTTCGCAGATGGAGGCAATGCAGGAACGGGCGCCTCTCATGCAGACGGACCGAGGGCGGAAACCCGGCCTGAACCCAATTCAGTCACAATTGCAGCCCAACTCAGGCACAATTCAGGCACAACTCGGGCCTAAAGCACTTGGGCTGCAATTGTGCCTGAATTGTACCGCAGTTGCCTTGGGCTGGACCGGGCTGTTACAGGGTTCAGGCACAATTCAGGCACAACTGCACAATTCAGGCACAATTGCAGCCTAAAAGTGGGCGTGTCGGGGGTGTGACGGGGGCGGTTACGAAATTTGGTCAGGTTCCAGACGCTGGAGAGCCCCTGACACGCCCCCTCGAGCCCAACTCAGGCCCAAAATTTGGGCCAGCAAAAAGGGTGGACCAAAATGTGAGGAGACCCATAGGAGCCATTTTACCTTACCCACACCAGCCCTCTCCTGAAAAGTTCTAACACCCTGGGCCCGAGTTGGGCCTGAGTTAGGACCGAACAGTTGTGGCCTAACTCTGGACACGGACCCAAATAGTTATCCTATCAGCACCCAGCCCCACCCAGCCTCTTTCCCACAAAAGCCCAGCCCCAGCCCTCCACTCACTCACTCTCTTTCTCTCTCTGAGCACGTGGCGTGGGGTTCTGTCCCCCAGCAGCCACAAAGTGGGACTTTGAAAACTTTTCTAACACCCCACTTCTCTCTTCTCCTCTCTCCTCTCTGCCCCCCTCTAGGGCAGAGAGGGCTGTTCTGCCTGTGGCCAAACTGTTTACTCCTGTGCCTGGGCAGCTCTCTCCATGCAAGTGTTTGCTAACCCATGTCTTTCTCCCAGCCCCTCTCCCCCCCCCCCCACAGGCAACAACACCAGCAGGTAAGTGCAGGTAAGAGCAGGGTTTGTGCTGACATGTGGTCTGACTTCTGCCTCTTAGCATAGAGAAATATAGGTAGGATACATGCCTCTATACCAATGTCATGTCTCATAGCTGCCTGCAATGCCTGCCATGATATGCCTCTTTACCAATGTCTGCCTGCAATGCCTGCCATGATATGCCTCTTTACCAATGTCTGCCTGTAATGCCTGCCATGATATGCCTCTTTACCAATGTCATGTCTCATAGCTGCCTGCAATGCCTGCCATGATATGCCTCTTTACCAATGTCTGCCTGCAATGCCTGCCATGATATGCCTCTTTACCAATGTCTGCCTGCAATGCCTGCCATGATATGCCTCTTTACCAATGTCATGTCTCATAGCTGCCTGCAATGCCTGCAATGATATGCCTCTTTACCAATGTCATGTCTCATAGCTGCCTGCAATGCCTGCCATGATATGCCTCTTTACCAATGTCATGTCTCATAGCTGCCTGCAATGCCTGTCATGAAATGTCTCTGTACCAATGTCTTGTCTCATAGCTGCCTGTATTAATGTGAGCACACAATGCCATGGGTGTGGAACTGTAACCCATATGTAGACACCAGCTGTTCCCCCCCCCTCTTTTCTCCACAGGGTCTACTGACAGGTCAGTATTGCTAGGATTGCCATGGTTGTGACCCCCAAGTTGTGTTGTTGTCTCTCTCTTTGACCCCTTTCCCTTATAGGATCATGCTCACCTTACACCCAGGGAAGCAGCGCAGACCAGGCTCTGTGTCTCACACCACTCAGCTGTGTTTGATTTCTCTCCCTGCAGGCCTTTGCAACCGGCACACTGGCATTCCTTCAATGGTGATTGCCACCACACAGCAGCTGCCATGGAACACCCCCAAGTTGTTTGTCCCCCCAGGAATGCCCACTACCACCAACTGTCCGGGGAGCACCCCTGGGCCCGCAGTCTGGTTGCCCCATGGTCGTCTGCCTCGATGCTGCCAGAGGTCTGGGAGCCTGCCCTGCAACCCTCCTCAGCTGCTGCTGCTACATTCTGAGTGGCTGCTGTGCCTACCCCTTGCAGCCTTGCCTGGCCATCCCTGCCAATGTTCCAGAACAATAAAGATGCCCCTTGGGCAAAGGCCCCTTGAACACCATGACCCCAATGTTACACAAGCACTGCCCCCCACACACAGAGACAGCGCCCAGCACCCAAGGCCCTGCATGAATCCCAGCCAGGGCCTGCCACAGCCAGCCCAGGGAGAACACAGCAGGGGAGCTGCCAGACCCTCAGGGCTCAGAGGGGAGGGGGGAGTTGGGGGGCCTCTCAGGCAGGCAAACAGTGACAGGTGACATGGCACACGTCCGCCACGTCCGTGAAGAGCCCTTTCAGCAACCGGGGCTCTCACCCACCCTCGGTCCGCCCGTCAACGGCGTCCGTGTCCGCCTGTCAACGGTGTCCGTTTCCGCCCTCAGTCCGCCCGTCAACGGCGTCCGTTTCCGCCCTCAGTCCGCCCGTCAACAGCGTCCGTTTCCGCCCTCGGTCCGTCTGCATGAGAGGCGCCCGTTCCTGCATTGCCTCCATCTGCGAAGTGACCCCTGTGTCCCTATTGGTCTCTGCAGACCCCTCTCCCTGTATCCCTCTCCCACCAGCCTTGTTGTCTGTCTGTTTCTGACCCACCCGTGTCCCTCCCCAGCACCCCCTGTCCGCCTGCCTGTGTGCCTGCCTCCCCTCCCACTCCCTGATGATGGACGCTGGCACCCCCCACCCCGCCAGAGCGCCTGCCGCAAGGCGCCTACTTTGCCCCATCTGGGGAGTGATGAGCTGCGTGAGCCCTTCCCGCTCACAGCAGACAAGCCCAAGGCATCTCTCGGTCTTGGCCGGGGCACGGATCAGAAGGCATACCGGGATGCCTTCTTTGTGGGCATAGCCACGGCCCTGGTGGCCCAGGGCTTCAGGCAGCGCACGAGCATGTCATGGCGGAGGCGGTTCCAGACTTCATGAGACCCCCCTTGTGCGTGCCGTTCCCACCCCCTCCTTCCCTTCTCTCCCCCGCTCACCCCCCCATGACTCCCACGTGCAGCCTCACCGTGGCTTGGGGGTGGCATCGCAGTCTGCAGGAGGGAGGGAAGTGGCACTCCCCCCTGCGGCAGGTGGCTAATGCCCAGGGTGCCCTGGGGCAGCTGGAACTGGCACAACCTCAGCCCTTCAGCTGACTGTCGCACGCCCAGTGCCTGCAGGCCCACCTGTGGCTGCCCATCTGCTGCGAACGCTGCAGCAGCTGTGGTAGGTGCACGCAGACGGGCTGAGGAGGGGGCTCTTCGCTTCCACAAGACTGACAGCTCCCCACAGGGGCCTGCCTGCCTCTGCGGTAAGTGTTGCCTCGATCCTGGCCCACTGCTCTTGCCTCCTGCCTAACTCAGGCACAGTTGCAGCCTAACTCGGTCCTATTTTGGGCCCCAATTGGGCCCCAATTGGGCCTCAACTGTGCCTGAGTTGGGCTGGACTGAGCCCCTAGTCTTATATAAATTGCTGAGTTACTAACTTCTTTGTTGTTGGTTAGCTACCTGACACAAACAATGTACTTTGTATGATTCCATCAGTCTTCATAAAGAGTATCCTCAATCCCAATGCAGGAAAATACACTGAAGATTACAAGAGCCAAAACCAGAAACTAAATAAGATAAATCAAACCAAGAAACACAGTCTCTCTCAGTAGAGCCTTCGTTTAAACAAAACAAACAAAAAGTGCTGTGGGGGTGTGTTCAGCAATATCAAGTCTAACAAGTTATTGTATTTTATTTGCAACAGTCTTGGGGGGGGGGGGGGTCCAGAGGAGAATTTGTCATGTGGGAGTAGGCACCAAAGTTAGGGCCCAATCCTGCCTAAACATAGGCCAACGCCGCTCACTCCGCCACGTACCTGGACCTGCGCCAGCCGATTCAAGTAAGGGCCACGCTGTCCGGCTCAGGGGCATGTGGAGGACGGGCTGGGGTGGTAGGGGAGGGGGCCATTGGTCGGCCGGGCCTGGGAGGGGGTGGGGATTTTGGCGGCACGCTCCACCATATCCCCTTCCCGAGTAAGTCTTACATGGCCTCCCCAGACGTGCGCCAGCTCCAGAGCTGGCGTGCATTCGAGGAGGCCCATTTAGGCCTCCGGGACTTACACCGGGGGGAGGAGACTAACGTCCCCTTACCCCGAGGTGAGCCCCGGCCACACCGGTGCGGTCTATATCCTGAATAGGATGCAGCGGCCGGCTCTTTAGGCTGGCTGCCTCATCTTAGGCAGGATCGGGCTGCCTATAAGTACATGTACCCTGAGTACAAAGAGGAGAAGAAAAATTACTCTCTGTCATGAACTACTAGCCTGTCCTGAAAGGTGTGCTCTCGTTGACAAAAGCTTATGTCACAATAAATTTGTGATGACCTATATGAAGCTGTCTTATACCAATTCAAGTTATCCAAGTCAGTATTGTGATTTGTCACTGACTGGTAGCAGCTCTCCAGGGTTTCAGGCAGGAAACTCTCGTAACCCTGTGCAATATTGGGACCTACTATATGGAAAGCATGCGCTTTGGCATTGGGACATTTCATTGTCTTTGTTGCAACAACAGCACAGTTGATGAAATCAGTAGTTCCACACATATAGTACAGTTCTGTTTTTGTAAGACCTTCACTTCAAAAACAGACAGCAAGCAACCTTACATTGTGACTTTTCAGGATTACACTTTGGATGTTCTGGCAGAAGAAAAGGAAGGTTGCACGGATCAGAAAAACAGAAATACTCAACCAAGTCTAGCTAACTTTGTTAAAGTAGGTTACAGTTACCCCTACTGGAGAGGCCATTCACACGTGGCTTATGTGGCCACCTAGAATTTTGAAATTAGGTTTGTCATGTGACTGATTCTAGGCCTGAGGATTTTCTTGTTCAATATGATGTAATGGGATTGACAGCACAATGCTATCCAACTTACACCACTGGTGTAACCAGCGGTGCAGCGAGAACAGGAGGCCCCAGAACGGAAAGTGGATTCAAATCCCCTCCAAAGGGGGATTCAAAGGGGATTTAAATCTCCCCTCCCCTCCAAAGCCTCCCACCCTGCTCTCCTCTGCTGGTTACACCGGTGGTGTAAGTTGGATAGGATTACGCTGTGAGCCAAGGAGGACCTGTTGAAATCTCCAGGATGGCTTTCGGTTGTCACCTGGAGATCAATGTTGATTCCATGCCAATCCTTGAGGATTGGCAATCCTATTTGATGTAGTTTAGGTGGAATGTGATTTTGACAGTAAAAACTTTTAGGAGGATGAATTTCAACTCTGTTGAAAGTGAATATGAAAATGTCAATCTATTGCTTTCCAGAACTTCTGAATTTTTTAAAAATATTTCTTCATGGACAGTACCTCACTTACTGAAACCTTATCATTTATGGTTTCGTCATTTAATTGATTGTACAAAGTTTTGACTGCATTTTATTGTATGACACATTTTGGATCTTAACTTTGCATGATATAGATCCCTTGCACAGTTTAATACTCCATTTCTATACAAAATAAATCACACCACAATGCACAAGTCATACATAACGGATGCTATTCCTTTTTTAATGTTAAATACAGCTTCTAAACCTTGAGACAAATTGTATAAAAGCTCATTCAAATGACAGTTTTACTAATGTCCATGTAATATACAGTATATGATCATTTTCTCCTGAGCAGCAGGATTTATGATCTCACAATAATGTTGTTTAAGTGCCAGTAATTCTTTTATAAAACAGCCTGTCCCCGGCATTGCATGAAGACATTATACAAATCTGAGGAGCATTAGAATTCACAACATCAGTAAATACTTTCCTAAACTATTCTGATATGCAAGTAAAAATGTAGCAATATGATTTATATTCCAATTAAGCATTCCAAAATTATGCAGCATTAAGCTTCTGAATTGTCCACTCAATCTTGAACAATATTCAGATATTCATTTTGCTATGTCTCTCATTTTTTGTCTCTAGACACACTTAAGCAGTTTAACATTGGCAGGAAAATATTTTGTTTTCCTTTCGTAACTTGGCAAGCTGATCAGATCTGCAGCCAAGAATGATATAAAGAACCTCCAACTCTCTCTGTTCAATTTGTCATTCTTTCATCCATCATACTTCAAGAAGATGGATTATCAGACTTTTGTTTTTTCATTAGACTCCAACCCAGATCATTCAAACATGGATGCAGAACAGCAACATCCCTCTGGTGGGTCGGTGGAAAACTAAATTTCCTGCTCCCATCCAGTGGGAAAACTTGGGTTTTTCAGCTGTCAGGATGGTGTATATTTTAATGATGTGTTTGAATAAACAGAGCTACGGTTTTGAGTGTTCATTCATCCACAACTGACTTTTGTGATATGCTCATTTACTAGAACTCACCAGGGTGTGCATTCAAGATTATGTAACCCCCAATAAAGGACAGATTAAGCAAGTAGGTTTTTTTTTAAATTTGATCCTGCTAACTGGGCTAAGGGCCACCTTTTAAAGTGATAGATCTCTTATACTTAGTACTGGGAGAGTAACTGTACTGTTAGTATCTTTGCTAGTGACCGTTTGCTAGTATTTCTTTTGCGTCTTTTTTAGAGCCTAATTCTATCCGTCCCTGTCTCCCCACCAACGCAGCCTCGACAAGAAGGCATGCACTGTATCCAGCGGGGGGGGGGGATCGAGTGACTTTGGAGTGGGAAGGGTAATTATTTCCCCTTACCTAGGCTTACCATCCGTCCCGGAAAACCCGGGCCCGTCCCAGGTTCTGGTCCCTGGTCAGTCCCGGGCTTTCCAGGCACAGTGAAGCCGCCGCCGCTGCTTTCAAAGTGCCAAAATGCACTTTTTTCCCAGCGCCGCCATCTTGGATCTTGCAAAATCTTGGATCTCACGAAATCAGCTCTGTAGCTGGCGCAGGTCTGAGGAGAAGAAAGAGGTATGGAGAGAGGAGAGAGGATCTGGCGCGTGCCAATGCCACTGGATCCACCCCCTCCCAAACCCCATTTCTCCTCTCTCCGAACCCTGTTTTGCCCTCTCTCTCCCCCACCACTGCCTTATGTGGTCTCGCAGGCGTGGCATGGCCCAGCGGAGGAGTTGGAGCAGTGCTGCCTGCTGTGGCAGTGCTCACATAATAGCCGCCAACGGAACGCTGCATGTTCCATTGGCAATTTGTAAGCTGTTTTGTGAACTTTTTGTTGAAAAGTTGTATATGAATGTTTTATAATAATACTGTAATATGATGTGCATATACTGGAACCTTTTGTAGCACAAGTTCTAGAGAAAGGCCTTCAGCTTAGGCTTTAGAAAAGCTTTGTATTTTGTATTGTGGTAAGGATCCAGGAGAAGCTATGGACCCACATAGTGTTTTGTATTGTGGTAAGGATCCAGAACAGGAGAAGCTATGGACCCACAGCACTGCCTTTCTGTTTATTTAACAAGGTGTAGGGCTTAGAGCTCCCCGCATAAGTGCATCCTAGTCCCATAGGCCCTTTTCTCACTCAAACACCTCTGAACACAAACATGATTCTTCTTCCCTGCAGTCAAGCTGCAGTGATGAACACTGACATGGGCAGCTGAGCAATGATATGGCAACCACTGCTACGGTTGCTTCTTCTTCGTCAGACAATATGGGACTTGCAGGCTGCCTGCTTCACTTTGTCCCAGGGCTTTCCAAAGACACCTGTATATTCAGAATCTATTCATTCTCAAGTGCCTCAGAGGTATGTGTGACTGGAAGCTAGTGTTCTGTATTTCAGCATCCTGTATGAAATTCAAAATGGCTGCCATCACACTGTAATCTCTCTAAAGTGAAAATTTGTGTGGAACAACCAACAGTTAAACATTTCTTCTCAATATATTTGAGTTTTTAAAAAGATGCATAACTGTATTTTTTTTTAAAAAAAAAATACTTCCCTACAGTTTCTAACTTTTCACAGTTGTCCACAGCTGCCTACTAGGAGTTCTTGAAAATTAGCTGCCAGGGCCTTTGTTTAGCAGTGTCTGATCTCTGTTTTTAAAGCAAAATATAACCAATTAATATCAACAGTTGGGAAATGGTATGGATCCTCATTACAGCAGTCCATGCTGTGGCACTACATGTAAAGTAGTTTGGCAAGCTGCTATGTATCAAGATGTTTTCACAATCAGCATCGTAGAAACCACACACATACAGAGAGAGAAAATTGCTCTGATGATGTAAACACTGCCACCTTCAGAGCTGCACACAACTTTACAGAAGTGAATGCGGGTTAGTTTATGATTTCATTTTATTTGTATTGATTGGAACTCTTTTGTGGACTCCGGAGTTGCTGAATTCGGATGACAGATTGTCCATTGCAATACCCTAATCAACATATTAATTGGCTAGCACATTAAATTATTTCAAGTCACATATGGGACTTGCACATCAGACCCCCTCAGAATATCAGGTACCTCTTTAGATAACCACAGGTAGGAATGCTTTTCTCTAGATGCTTCAGTAAATGAAAATAAGATGGATAAATCTATCTTTTAAAAATTGTTTTAGGTTTATCTATAATTTGTCAATTTTAAGTCTTCAGGATCTGTAAAAATGATTGTAACGAAGACCCTATTGAGAGAGGCAATTGGGAGTGGCAAAACATGGCCATGAATTAACAGGGGGAGCCTTTCTGATGGTCTACCAATGATAATAATCAGAGTATCTTCATTGAATGATATTTTTAGTATCAGGGTGATGCGACCCATTTGCTAATAACTAGAGGAAAACCAAAAGAAGTGATTAGATTCATACAAACAAGAGTAGCTCTCAATCTATATGTCATTTTAAGTTTGTTTTTCAGTATGCATAATAATCATCACTTTCACTATTCAACTTGCATAATGGTTTCCACTATAAAAAAACAATGGCAAACGGAAATTTAGACTGTAACTTTAAAAGCAAATTTTTAAATTATAGAAAAGACAAAAGATTTTTTCCCACAAAGCTTTTCTTTTTTAAAGCCTTCATTTTCTGTATCACGTTTGTTACCTCATAATTCAGGTTTTCCTTGTTAATCCAATGTAGATTGGAACAACATTCAAAATCTTGTTGGAATCTTTATAGATGAAGAAAATAAAATACATCTTTACTCTGCTAGGCTGTTCTGTGGGTGTCTTCCTAAATAGTTGAGGATTATGAATACAAATTGGTCAGGTCTTGATGCACATAGACCTTTTACAAAAGGTGGGATTTTGCTGACTGACTGGCAGCGCAATCCTGTGTAACTTTGCACCGGTGTAACACTAGATGCACCGGTGTAAGTACACTTACACCGGTGCAAGTGGTCCCTGCTCTATGTGCACTCAATCAGATCAGAGCCAAGAGCTTTTGGTATCAATGGAGTTACTTTGCAAGTTTTTTCAGTCGGCAGTATCTATTTTCATTATATCCAAAAACATTTATTTTAAACGAAAAACAATTAGATTGAACAAGATAATAATAAAAACAGATAGCATTCAACATTGCCAGAAACTTAGAATTCTTTCCCAGTGTCTTATTTCATTATTCAAAGCTCCTACTCTAATAATATGTGCCAGTTTTATCATCCGTATCCCGTACTTATACAATCCACAATTGTATAGGGAGTGATTGATTTTATTTCCAGTATTTTCCAACTAGTATGCTCTTGCCAATAAATTATTTGCTGACAAGCATTTTTATTTCTTTATACTTCATACATGAAGCATGACACATGTGGACATGGCACGGGGTGCCTGCCAGAAGAACATGACCCAGACCAGTACCGTGACTTAGAAGCAGGACTGATGGCAAGAGACCCCGGATTCACAGGCCAAAGGGAAGGCCACACTTTTAATTGTCAGAGCAATCACCTCCCCATACAGCTGGCTTGGAAGAAGCCTCTCCTGATCCTTGGAAAATTCCATGAGTGGCCACACCTTGTTTGCACAGCACATTTGACCCTGGGAACAAAAGCAGCATGCTGGGAGCTTCACGACTTGGAATAAACACCGTCATTAACAGCACAAAAGACAGGTCTCCAAACTTAGGTGTCCTCACCAACTCTATGGCCAAATTCAAGCAAGGAGCCACACTTACGAAGCGATTGGCCTTCTGAGCTAGCTACTGTACCCTTGGCAAGGTGCATAATAGCAGCACCCATTTAAGGTCAAGGGCCATCAAGTGATAACAGACAGTTCCTTGATGAGCTTACTCCACAAAATATCACATAGACTTCTGTGGGAGACAAAGTTATAAAAAGCTGGGTCACTGGACCCTTGTGTCTTTCGTCCCTTGCCTATCTATCTATCTATCTATCTATCTATCTATCTATCTATCTATCTATCTATCTATCTATCTATCTATCTATAGGCTTACCATCATCCCGGAAATGACCGGGATAGTCCCGGCAATGGCCCTTTGTCCCCCCGTCCCCCCTGAACAGTGTTGTAGTCCCGGCTCCGGCCCGCCGGCTGCATCGCGGCCGACCAGAGCTCTTCTGAGACTGTGCTGCCTGCTGCAGCACGTCTCCGTCCTAATCTTCCTAGTCTCGCGTGCCTGCGCGAGACTGGAAGCACTCAGAAGATGTCCGAGTTCACTCGGACAACTTCAGAGACATTCCAGCCTCGCGCACATGCGTTTTCTTCTCATTTCCCTCCTTCTCTTCCCTGAGTACAACTGAAAGCCATGTGCTAGCACAGGCTGGACAGTCACCTTTTGTGGGCTACCTTGCAATGCACCACCCCTTCCTCTGGGAAAGGAGCTCTGGCTCTCTTCCTTGCTTCACTTCCTTGAGCCAACTATGACTCCCTCCTAGCCCTTAGGACTTATTTCAGAGCCCTCTTTTCTGCTTTTTATATCCTTTTTATATCCGGCTTTGAAACAGGAGGATTGCTTGGCATCCTAGCCCGACAACTCCTGCAACACAGTGCACCCCATCCAGTAGAAACGGACTGGTAACCTTGGTACAGCCTTGCCATTGACCCACAAAGTTCCCCACAGTCACACAAAGTTCATGTACAGTCAAACTGATGATGCACATAGTGATCCTCTGTGTGTGTGTGTGTGTGTGTGTGTGTGTGTGTGTGTGTTTAATCTATTTTTCACAGTTTTAGTGGAGACCTGAGAACAGCCCTAGGCTTAAGTGTTGACACCTGTACACTGGCGTTGCTAGAGGTGGGGTGGAACGGTAAGTCTTGCACAGCAGTAACCGCTCCGTTCCATGATGGCCCCGCCCACTCACTGTCGGAACCAGTCCGAGCGGCAAAGGCAATGCACAGGGAGTCTCCTGCACATTGCCTCCCCCACTCGACTGGTTCCAACAGCGAGTGGGCGGGGCCACCATGGAACAGAGCGGTTACCGCTGTGCAAGACTTACCATTCCGCCCCTCCTCTAGCAACGCCAGTGCACCTGTAACCATCACTATAGCTCCTCAAACAACTGAACTGTCCACAGTGGCCTCTTTTTGAACAGCTGCAGTGACAGTTAGGAAGGTTTGTCTGGTGGGAAAGATTAGCTCCCCCCCCCCACCAGGTAATAAAGTGGTTTCACAGCCTAGCAAAGGGCACACTCCTTGCTCGTAGATCTTGGTTCAGACTATAGCCAACTGCAATTCACAGCCCGATCCAGCGTAGAATTAGGCCTGCGGAGCGAGCGCTCCACCAGCCTAAGGAGTCACAAACATGCCGTAAAGCACATTTGTGGCTCCTTGTGAGTAACCAATGCTGGCGCTGCTCACTCAGCCGCCAACCCGTACCTGCGCCGGCCACCACAGGTAGGTCCTGCGCTGGTCGGCACAGGGGCGGGGGAGGGCAGGCAGGAGCAGCAAGGGAGGGGGCCATTGGCTGGGCTGGGAGGGAGTGGCGTGGAGACATCGGTGGCGATATCCCAAGCCCCGTCGCAGCCCGGGCTGGCTTTACACGGCCTCCCTGGACGCATGCCAGCTCTGGAGCTGGCATGCATCCGAGGAGACCCATTGGGCCCTGCCCCGCTTACACTGGAGGAAGGGGACAAATGTCCCCTTCTCCCGAGGTGAGCCCGGGCTGTGCCGGTGCGACCCGGGAACTGAGCAGGATGTAGCAGCTGACCTATCAGCCCTTTGTTCTACACAGAAGCTTCTCGCAGTGCATAACAAATAACTTACTCAGAAAGAAACAACATAAATGATAACACAAGAGAGACACTAGTCCTTAAAAATAGCCCTTTGGATTATGGCCAATGTTTTCAGCTGCAAGATACAGATTTCTCTTTCTCAACATCAGATCTACCCTGGTTAATCTTGAGGAAGCCTTCAAAATCCGATTTAATACCTATTTTGAAAAACGTAGACAGGCCAAATCTTCAATTTGAAAGTTACAGAAAAAACTGGGTGCTTGCCTGTGAGAAAATCTGAAACAAAATGGTTTGATCCAGAGAAACAGCCATGCACGAAAGTGTGCTGGGAATGACTAATCGCATGTTGCTTTGATATGAATACAAATCTGCATCTAAATGCAAAAAAAAAAACCCATTCAGAAATAATCATTATGTCTACTTCCATATGTACACTACCTTGCACAAGAAGAAATGGATCTGAACATTTTTTCAGTTCTGCCCCTGGTCTTCATGAGATACAATTGCTAACCACACATACAGCAAGATCCCATGTGGGTTTCTACTTAAGGAAAGAAAAGCAGTGATTTGCTCTTCTTTTATATGCACAGTAAAATTCTGGAAGAAGGGAGGGACATGTAAAACACTCGTTCCTTGTGCATGATACAGCTTGGTGGGAGGCCCATATATTTTCAGAAATAGGCTTCCATGTGTTTATCCCTCGCTAGATAAGGAGTCTTGCGTGCAAAGAACACATGTTGCATGCACAATTCCCTTTTCAGATCCAACTGTCAGAGTTGTGTGATTAGGACCCTCTTTAAGATGCAGTCTTCCACTCTATCGACTGTTGATGTAGCCTTTCCTCCTTTCTTTCTGAACACCTGGATAACATGACTGTCAAGTGTATGACACCACTATCACGTTCTTGGCGGTTTCATGTATGCCTAGTTGGGCTGTTGCCAAAGTCTTTATCATATATGGAAGAAGATCATTGGATTAAGGACTTTAGAGCTTCAGAGAAAGTATGAAGCACAAAATACTTCAGAAAACATATGAACATCACAAGTATGTTGTCAGTAAATCCAAGGATGGTTTTCAGCCACAGCCGTCAGCTAAATTTCAAATTTGAATAGCATTGTTGGAGTTACCAATGTGTTTCCATTTGTCCGATGAACATGGATGAATGTGAATCATTCAGCAAAACATTCAGCTCTGAATCCCTTTTCTGTAAAAATCACTCAGGATGCCAAGAAATGCAGTTTCTTGTCATGTTGTAAAAGCAAAAACTCAAAGGTCCAAAAACATATGGTGAAACATTATTTGTGATAAGTTCTGTACTGGAAAAGATTTCCTGCTTTCTCAGTGGCATTTCTTTTACAAAAAGAAATAATAATTGGTAACATAATTCCCTGAGCCCAACCATGATCAGTCAAAACTTGAAGACAATGTAAATTCTCCCCACACACCTAACATAAAACAGCCATACAGTAAAAGACTACTTGCATTTTCCCTAAACAAAGCTTCCAACTACTGAACTTCTCACACATAAAATATACATCTGGTCTAAAACTGTCACACACTGGCTGTTTCACTGCCTCTTTTATATACCTTGATTCCACAACTCTAAAACAATGTCAGCCTCACGCTGAAATAAAATTTACATTCCTCTGTGCATAGCAAATTAAATTTCCTTCCAGAACAAACAAGACTGACATTAAAAAAAAAAACCCTTTTCTTTTGAATACAGATGTGGGTTACACTAATTGGAGTCTTGTCAACCAAATATTCTCAGCACCCCGTCAGTCAACCTACCCCCCTTTCCTCTGTGAACGTGCCTTCCCATTTACAAATAAAATTAATTCAACCTTCTTTCTTGCAGCTTACAAATGAAACTTGCAAAGATAATGATGGTGGCGTGCTCCTCGCGCGCCGCCCGCCTTGCCCCCAGCCCGGCCGGAGACACGGGGCGGGAGAGTTGCCGCCCGGCGATTGGCCGGGTGGGTCTGAGGAGGCGGGGCCGAGGCGAATTAACGCCGCGTGCCTCGCCCCTCTTCAGTTTGAGGCCGGCGTCGCTGCGAGAGGGAGTGCGTGGAGGCAGCTCTTGTTGGCCAGGCCTCAGCGTGCTCCTCTCGTTGCGAACGGCCTGCGGAGGCGCGAGGAGCATCAGAGACAGCCAGGGGAGCCTTCGGACATCCAGCCTCCTGTCGTCGTGGGACTTGCAGACCTCGCGAACAACTTTGGAAGCCCAGGCGACTGCCTTTGGGCACAGCTGCGAGGGACCCCAGTGGCCTGGGATTGCACTCAGCATTTCTGAGGGGCACGGCCCACTGGCAACTGTATCCTACTTGTGAATTCGAGAACACACCTATACTATGCCCAAGAAAGGGGGAAAGTCAGGGGGGAAGGCACCCAGGTGGTCTGCCCCTGCGGCGCTGCCACCAGTCAGGGACTCCTCGGACGAGGAGGACGAGGGTGTGGAGCTTCGTGCGTTGATTGCACGTGTAGAGGCCCTCGAGAAAGAAAAAGCCCTGAGGGAGGCTGGCTTAGGGGACGGGGGGAGGCCTCGGGTGCCCCCCAGCCAACCAGGCAGTCCAGCAGAAAGGGAAGGGGTAACCGACTCAAATCTGTACTGTCTAGGGTCATGACGTTGGAGCGCGGGCAGCAGGATCCCAGAGCGGCACCCAGCCCGGCCGCGGGGCCTGGGGCGGATGTAGCGGGCGCGGAAGGGGCTGCCCCACGCGCAGAAGCCCCGGCTCCTCCCGTGGACCTGACAGGTGAGGCACCCAATACCAGCGCCGATGTGGCTGGCGTGTGGGGCGGTGGCGCAGCGGGGGTGGGATTCGCAGCCCAAGAATACCCACCTTGGCAGCAGTGGCAGGCGGCTTACGGAGGGTATTCGGGCCCCCTGCTCCGTGGCGGGTGGATGCAGTGGCCTGGGGTGTGGCCTTCTGGCCAAGCTCATCTCACACAGGACGCGCAGTCGGGATATGCAGGGGGGGACAGGCTGTGCCTCCCCATGCATTCTCGCCAGTGGATGGCACGCCATACGTGGCGCCTCCCCTGGGGGCATAGGGACCCCAGGGCGCGGTGGCGCAGCCACTCCAGTGGGGGGAGGCATCCGAGAGGCCGAGGTCTTCCTACGGGGATCTGGCCTTGCCCTTGGGTGGGCACCTCGCCTTATCGGTTAAAGAAAAGATTTGGCGAGGTGAATTTCTTGATATTTTTAGTCTCCTCCATGCTGAACCTGAGCCGGTTCAGCGTGTGGGTGAGCCCATGCGGGACCAGGAACTGGTAAAGAAACGTAAGATCGATAAAAACTGGACTAACTGGTTAAACGGTTTTCTGGTTTATATCGCCGTCACATTGCAGGCCAATCCCGGTAAGGCTGCGGCTTTAATTAAATATCTGGACATCATCCACAAGGCTTACTGCGATTACTCGGGCCCTGTGTGGATTTCGTACGATGAACACTTTCGTTTACGAGCCTCGCATGACCCGACCATGGACTGGAGGATCCCTCAGTGGGAGCTGTGGGTCCAGATCGTAGTCCCGTCCCGGGCGGTGTTTGGGGATCGGTCCGACAGTGGGCACCTGATAGCCAGGAACACTGCGGGGGGCGGGAAAGGGCCAGGCGGCACGCAGGGGGTTCAAGCACCCCAAATGTGCTATGAGTTCAACTCAACTGGGAAATGCGGGAAGAGCGCCTGTGCCTTCACCCACGCGTGTAGTTTGTGCGGGGGGAGTCACTCCGTTTCTTCCTGCCAGAAGCTGGGATGGTTCCGGCAGGGAAACAAGCCCCAGGGGGGTCAGGGGAAAAAGGGTGGAGGGGCTCAGCCCCCTCAACCTGGAAAAGGCTCCCTCCCCGATTGATGTGGCGGCCTTGGGGGAAGTGTTGCAGACCTACCCGAACAGGGAGGACGCTGAGTTTTTATTAAACAGTTTCAGGTTTGGTTTTAGAGTCCCTGCCCCGCGGCCTACGCAGCCTTTCTTTCCCAAAAATTTGCGCTCTGTGGACGGCATGGAGGCCGTGGTGCAGCGCAAGATAGAAAAGGAGGTGGCCCTGGGCCGGGTGGCGGGCCCCTTCCCCGTTCCTCCATTTCCCAAACTGGTGGTTTCTCCTCTCGGGATTGTCCCGAAGAAATTGGCCAGGGAATACAGGATGATTCATTATCTCTCCTTCCCCGAAGGGAGTTCGGTGAATGATGCCATCCCACACCAGCTTAGTTCGGTGCGATACACATCTCTGGATGAGGCGATAGGAGTTGTTAGGAGATGCAAAAAAGGGCTTTGCTTGCCAAGTTGCTTTCGGTTGTTGCCGGTTCACCCGGATAGTTTCGAATTGTTGGGTTTTCAGTTCAGGGGGTCCTTTTATGTAGATAAAGCCCTTCCGATGGGCCTGGTGATATCCTGCACCATTTTTGAGAAATTCAGCTCCATGCTAGAATGGGCGGCGCGCGACCGGGGGCGGTCAGCATCTATAGTGCATTATCTGGATGATTTTCTTTTTGTGGGGCTGGCAGGCACGGACCAATGTGCGCGCCTGCTGGCGGATTTTCAGAAGTTATGCCTTGAGTTGGGGGTCCCGCTTGCGTAGGAAAAAACGGAGGGCCCTTCTTCGCGGCTAACGTTTTTGGGTGTTGAATTGGATACGGTCGCGGAGTGCAGCCGCTTACCGAGCGACAAGCTCCTGTGGCTGGTTCAATTGCTGCGGGAAGCGCTCTCTGTGCGGCGACTGACCCTGCGGCAGCTTCAGGTGCTTGTCGGGCACCTGAATTTTGCCTGCCGGGTGGTGGCTCCTGGTCGTGCTTTCGTGCGAAGGCTCTGCGATGCAATGGCTGGCCTCCGCCGGCCCCACCACCGCCTCGCGGTATCCGCTGGGATGCGCGAGGATATGCGGATGTGGCTTGCTTTCCTGGAGCACTTCAATGGGGTTTCCTTCTGGCGCACGCGAGTGAACCTGGAAGCGGAGTTCCAGGTCCAGTCCGATGCGGCGGGAGGTTTTGGCTTCGGGGTCTATTTTCGGGGCAGGTGGTGTGCGGAGCCATGGCCGTCGGCTTGGGTGCGGGACGGGCTGACCATGGATTTGAATTTTTTGGAATTCTTTCCGCTCTTGGTAGCGATACATCTATGGGGTGAGTACTTCCGTGACTCTACAGTATGTTTCTGGTGTGACAACCAGGCGGTCTGCTTTGTTGTCAACCAGCAAACATCTAGGTCACCGAGGGTGATGCGTTTGGTGAGGGAATTTGTCCTGCAAGCGCTGCGCTTGAATGCGTTATTCGTAGCCAGACACGTCCCCGGGCTACAGAACAGCCTCGCAGATGCTCTCTCTCGCTTCCAGGTCGATCGGTTCCGGCAGCTGGCTCCGCAGTCCCGCCTCACCCCCGACCCTATCCCCACCTGGCTTTGGAACCTTGGTTCTTCTGAGCGCAAGGAGCCATTTGGGCTTCCCTGGCCCCTAGCACCAGGCGCAGCTATGAGGCCAAGGTGACTCAGTTCAATCTATTCAGGGCGTCAGCTGGCTTGGAAGACTTGTGCCCAGTTCCCCCTGAGCACGTCATGCAATTCATGTTGCACCTCAAGGATGCGGGTTTGGCGGCACGTTCTATTGCTGTTTTTCTGGCAGCCTTGGCCTTCACGGCAAAGGCGGGTGGCTTTCCCGACCCTACGGAGGATTTTAGAGTCCGAAAAATCCTGGAGGGTTTCCGCAGGGAGGCCCCTCATTGCCGGGATCAGAGGAAACCCATTACCATCAATATGCTGCATGGTTTTGGCCTGGCGTTCCAAGCCATTTGCCTTTCGCGCTGCGAGGTTGTCCTGTTCAGGACGGCCTGCTTTGTGCTGTTTGTTGGGGCTTTCCGTCCCGGGGAGGTTTTGGCGCCGTCTGCGCACCTGGTTGACTCTGTTTTGCAGTTTCAGGATCTAACTCTGGGTGGCGGGCATGCCGTCATCCTCCTTTGGCGATCGAAGACGGACCAAAGAGGTTGTGGGCAGCGGGTGAGATTGCACAGGGCGGCTAATCCGTCCATCTGCCCGGTTAGAGTGTTAGGCGAGCTGGTTCGGACACGTGGCGGCGCCCCTGGCCCTTTGTTTGCCAGGGCGGATGGGAGGCCGTTGACTATTTTTCAATTTAAAGTTGTGTTTTATAGGTGCCTCGCCTGGCTGGGCATCCAAAGTGATCGATACTCCCTGCATTCTTTTAGAATAGGTGCTGCTACCACTGCGGCGGGTTTGGGTTTGGGCGTTCCGGCGCATTCAAGTATTACCTGCGCTGAGTTCCCTGTTGGCAGGTTCGTTACTGCGGTGCGAGTCGCGCCGGGACGGCGGACGGGGGAGGTGCCCCTGTTCGGCGCCCCTGGAGGCCCGGGAAGCCGGTGTCCTCATGTTCAGTTACACCGGTTGCTGGTGTTGGTTGTTGAATTATCTGTTATGTGGGTCAGCGCTTACGCTATGTTCTTTCTTCGACAGGCTCCGTGGGGACCCCTCCGGCCAGGGTGCTGATATGTGGCCATTCCATCGTCTTTTGGGCAAGAAAGCGGGCCGCTACCAGCGACTTCGGCACCCAATTAGGCCTGGGTGGCGTCGCCAGCATCCAATGGGCTGCGAGGAGGAGCATGTATTGGGCCCAGTTTTTACCCCTCATCGCGGAATTCCTGCGCTCCAACCCACCCCCCCAGATCCTGGTAATCCATTTGGGTGAGAACGACCTCTGCCAGAGGACGACGTTGTCCTTGAGGCTGCAGGTACGTAGGGACCTTTATCAACTCTGGCGTTCATACCCTGCCATTACCGTGGTGTGGTCCGAGTGGCTACCTGGCAGGGTATGGCGCAATGCCCTTAGGCCCAGGAGGGTAGACAAGGCCCGGAAGAAGGTCAATGCTTATGTGGGCAGGGTGGTGAGGAGGCAGGGTGGGGCCATTATACGGCATCCGGGTATCGGATTTCGGTGGCCCCATTTGTTCCGCAGTGACGGCGTTCACTTGTCGCCCGAAGGGGCTGACTTGTTCTTAGCTGACCTGCGGTGGGGGTTGTTGGACCTCCTATTCGGGGGTGGGGGGGTGACAAGCGCTAGGCTGTCCCTCCCTGGTGGGAGAAAGCGTGCGGGCAAGGGGCAGGTAAGGTCTGTATGGTGTCCACCTCAAGGCAGCAAAGTCACAGGGGAGGCCAGTACCGCTCAGTCAGGGTACTGTACCGGCCTGGTGAGGCAGGCTGGCAAACCCTGTTGGCTGGTCTGAAGTGTGCCAGGTGGGGAAACCGGCTGGCACACTGGCCAGCGGTCTCGGTCCTCAATGAGGGTGGCAATGATAGGCACACTTGGGAAAGTTTCCTCGTGGAGTCTTGAGCCAGGTGGCTACACCCGTTTGATCATCCAGATCAACCAGGGGAGGTAGACAGCTAGTGCTGTTTCCCCAACTAGAGCCCGCACAGCAGTTAATTTGGGGTTATTGGTTAGTCCCCTGCTGCAGGTTACTGTTGTGTTGTAATTTTGAATAAAAACTGGCCCGGTTTCAATCCAATCTCCTGTCTCGCGTCTTTATTTGGTGGGTATGGGGGTAAAGGACAAGGCATACCACTTCCCTTCTGCCCTAGCATATTCGATGAAGTGGTTGAAATGCTTCTGGACTTATTGATATTATTTTCACCTCACTGCAACCTAAAGGCTCAAGGGAAGTGATAAGTGAGAACCTGTTTCAAAATGTATGATGTGCTTAATGAGATCTAATATTAAAAATTGCAGCAGGCGGCAAGGAGAGGATTTGAAAGATATAGCTTCAAATTCAGAGCATCTAGAAAACTGCTCCTTTGGGCGTAGCCTCCAAAATTCATTGAATAAAGTGGCTGAAATGGAAATAGCATTGGCAGTACACTCTCAATTACCAAAATCTTCTTGATTCAATGTGTATGTGAACTCAGATAACTGTCTTGGATGTGGTGCTAAGGTGACTCACAGCCCAATCCTATAGCACAGAACTTGCGTTCTGGCAGCGCAACCTGCTCTATGGCAGCGTGAAACGCTGTTGCGTGCTGCCCAGCCACTGCTGCAAATGATGAGGCGTGTGCAGCAGCGGCTCCAGGAGTTGTGTCAGCCCCATTAAGAGGGTGGGTAAGGCATGCTGTGGCGCCGACAGGGGGAAGGCAGGGGAGCGCAGAAGGTGAGGGGCAGATCTTGGCCGTAAACGTGGACATCAGATGCTATCCCCCGCGCTGCCTCTTTAATCTCCTTGAATTTACGCCAGCTATAGAGCTGGCATAGGTCTGAGAAGATCCATAGGCCATCACGGGGCCTACCCAGACCTCCTGATTGTACCTCCCACCATAGACTGCAGTGTGTGCCTCCATGTTGCATATGCATCATGTAAACTGGTAGGGAATATGACTGGGCAGTTAGACTTACTATTTCAGACAAAGGATTTTCAACTCTTGGTTTTTTGGGGGGTGAGGGGTAGGGGAGGTAGTGCCACTATTCTGAATACCACCTTTTCAGGCACCATGTTTCCAAGCACCACTGCCACTGCAGTGGTGGCCTAAAAGTGGATGACTTGTTGTCCCACAGCTGACCCTGCAGCAAGGAAAGTGCTTCATTAGTTGCAACTGCTGCCTGATTTCTGCTCTGTTTTGAGCCCATCATGCCAGTCGACACCCCTTTTGAAAGGCCAGGCTGTTGCACAGCCACACCTTGTAATTCATGCACCAGCACCCTATTTCTGATGGGGTCAGGCAGATCAGAGTCATACAGTTCCAGTGGCAGTATGGCCAAGTACCAGCTGCCAATCAGTGAAGTACCACCAGTGTTTGGCATATACCGTATTGTCCCGAGTATAAGACGCAGGGGCGTTAGCTGACTGGGGGCCGGGGGGCGGTGGGCCACAGGGCGTCAGGGCGGAAGGCTGTCCAGGGGGGCGGGAGGCTCCAGAAAAAAGCGGGAAAAATTTGAATTTTTCCCGCTTTTTTTCGGCGATTTTCGGCGATTTTTTAAAGGATTTTTAAAGTGTGTATGCTTTTACCTGGACTTTAGTGAAATTGGACGGCTCCCACGACGATTTCAAGCCTTCTCCCGGGGGCGCAGCGTCTCCGTTCAGCCGCTCACTTGGTGCGGCACTTGGTGCGCCCCCAGAAGCAATCTCCGTAGTTTGCGCATGCGCAAAACCACGGAGTCTCCAGGGACGTTCTGGGCATGCGCAAACTACTTCCTGGAGCGTCCCTGGAGACTCCGTGGTTTTGCGCATGCGCAAACTACGGAGATTGCTTCTGGGGGCGCACCAAGTGCCGCACCAAGTGAGCGGCTGAACGGAGATGCTGCGCCCCCGGGAGAAGGCTTGAAATCGTCGTGGGAGCCGTCCAATTTCACTAAAGTCCAGGTAAAAGCATACACACTTTAAAAATCCTTTAAAAAATCGCCGAAAATCGCCGAAAATCGCCGAAAAAAGCGGGTAAAACTAATTAGCATAAATTATGCTAATTAGTTTTGGGGGGCGTCGAGGATGCCGCCCCCCCTGCCAGATCGGCTGGCTCCGCCACTGATAAGACGCACCTGATTATAAGACGCACCCTTAAAGTTTGGTGCTATTAAAAAAAATTAATTAAATCACTGGCATTAAATTGCAACAGCCTGATTATAAGACGCACCCCTAGTTTAAAAACTTAAATTAGGAGAAAAAAGTGAGTCTTATACTCGGACCAATACGGTATTTGTCAGCTTTGCTCTTAGTGAATCAAAAGTTAGGCCAAGCTGAGACGGTGAAGATAAGCTTTTTGGAAATTTAGCTGCAGCTCTCACAAGTCATTTTGCACCTGAAGTAAGAACAGCATGGATCAAGAGACATTAATCCATTGATGTTGACTCTTTGTTTCCTGTACTAATCCTGAGAGGATTTTTTGAGAAGGACATTTATTTGTTTGTTTGTTTAAAGAATTTCTACCCCGCCTTTCTCCCACAGTCAGGGCACCCAAGGCAGCTTACAACATTAAAAACAATACAAATATAAATTTAAAAACATTAAAACATAAAAAATATTAAACAGAGCCCAACTGACCACATGAACTGATTAAAATTGTGATTAATTAAAAACGCCAGCCTATTATGTCAATGATTGAAAGCCATCCTAAATAAAAAGGTCTTGAGGCCCTGCCAAAAGGTCTCCAGTGAAGGAGCTGTTCTTAATTTATTGAATTTACCTTTTTATTTAGGATGGCTTTCGGGGTGCCACCACAGAGAAGGCCCTATTCCTCGCCACCATCTCCCTCACCTCCGTCAATGGCAGAACAGTTAAAAGGGCCCTCTCTGATGATGTAAGAGGACGGGTAGGATTATATGGAAGGAGATGGTCCCTCAAATACCCTGGTCCCAAGCCATAAAGGGCTTTAAAAGTCAAAACTAGCCCTTTGAATTGTGCCCGGAAACGAACCGGCAGCCAGTGTAGTTACCGATGCAGCGGCCCGAACCAGTTGAACCAGCGAGCTCCACAACCACACGGGCGGCTGCATTCTGCACTAATTGCAACTTCTAGAAAGACTTCAAAAGCAGCCCACATTTATGCTCAATACCTAGCTGTGACCTCAAAGCTGGTAATGGAAATGTGCACATATAAAGAACAAAATTGATTCTGCAAAGAATAAGGGGACGATGAACGTTTGACTTACAGTTACAGATGTGGCTGTGAGGATGTATTGAATGCTAGACATGTTTCAAGGGTAGATAATACTACTCTTAATACTAAGGGTGTGAAATAGTAATTTGCTATATTAAACCATAAAAGAGAGATTGGGTAGAAGTTCCAATTGACCTGGGGGAAAACATCATAATCTTTAGAATGATAATAATAAATAGACAAACTTGGTTGAGATTAATATGAATATTTTAGATCTGAGGCTTTCATGGCCCGCTATTATCTTCTGGTTTCTAAGGTTCACGGGTAAACAAGCCATGTGTAAAATTCTAATTCCATAATATGAATATCTTTTTTTAACCAGATTTAATTTCAGTTATTTTCTATCCATATCTGATTCATTATCTATACAGTATATATTCCCCTCCAACAGCAGTAATGTGTAACAGAAAGAAAATGACTCAATTCAGATTTATCGAAAGACTTAGGAACATAATGTAGCTTGCATGTGTGGTTGCTGTCAGCGCCATACTACGCAGTACTTCATTTTTTAAATGAGAAATACATTCAAATAGGGCTAGGGGTGTAAGCTTTTTGTCCTCATCCCAGATACACAGAAGTTTTAAATTTAGGGGGTAAATATAGTGTGCATGTGTTCAGTAGCACTTCTTTCTTTACTGCCTATGCTCTATCACTATTAAAATAGGTTCCAGGACTAAGGACTAATAAGCTCAGGTCCTTACCTAGTTTGTGTCAGTGAGACACCTTCAGTAAAATTGTAGAAATGGAGCCTATATCATAAGCTGTGTGTTGTCTCTGCCATTATTGCATCCCAGTCCCAAGACCAATGCTGGCTTGAGGCTGAAATCATTCATATCCTGAGAGAACAGGTTTCCACAGCAACTCCTCATTTGGAAAAAGCCATATGTTTCTGAGTAGTCCAGCAGTACTGCAACACCTGGCCCCGCTGAACAAAGCTTCCTAGATGCAGAGGCATTGCCGGAGGGGGAGCTTGGGGTGGTGGGGCCCCGGGTGGCAGGACCGGGCCCCAGGCAGTAGGCGGCTAGTGACTGGCAGAGGCGCGAATTGTCCTGTTCGTTGGGGCGAGCAAGGAGCGTCGGCAGCGTGTTTTCATTATGCACTTGGAACGGTGCATAATGACTGCAGCCGTTACATCACTTCCGGCGCGGGGGTGGGGGGCGGTTGTAGAATTGCCACTGCCTAGATGCTCTATGGCCTAGTCCTATTTGAATGCCACACCAATGGTGCACTGATGGCAGCACGATTTTCCTCATCTTAAGCCTGTCCAGACAATGCTATGCTGGTTTCCAGTAACACCAACAGTGTCCATGGAAACCCCAACACAGCAGGTCATCCGCAGAGCAGTGTCCTGATGTTGGTGTGTCATTGGTGTGACACTGGTGCTATGTAAGCATATCATTGACAGTAGCGGAGCAACGACCACCCCCCCCCATGCCGGAAGTGATGTCACCGCCAACGCCGATTTTCCATCTTACAGAGGCGGACAGGCCAAACCCACTGCTGCCGCTCACTTGCGCCACTGAAATGGCCCGATTTGTGGCGGCGGCCGCCGCTTTCACACACACCCCGCCCGCCTGACCCAGCAGCAAGGGGAGCCTCAGCAGCACTCCAGCAAAGCAGAGTGCTGGTAGCTCACTGCACAAAGACACCGTCTGGGATCCAGGCAAGGGGGGGGGGGGTTGAACCCAGGCAAGGTACTTGCCTTAACCAGCAGGGCACTCACCTTTTGCATGAACACCCATGCCTGGGGAAAAAAAGATGGTTTAAAGAAGAGGATAGGGCAGAGGCAGAGAAGATGGCACAGCTGCCTTGTTGAAACTCAGTAGGTCTAGACTACTCTGTATTTTGAAACTTTCACAGATAAATTATAAGCACGGTTCTTCTGAATTGTTGTATGACAGTCATCATTGTTGATGGTCTTAGCCCTCCCTTTCGCTAAAACAACTCTCTAACTAGAAAAATGGTATCTTTCTCTTCAAAATTTTGTGCAACTTCTTGTTAGTCTTCTCAAGTAATTCTGAAGCATTGCAGGATTGGTTTTGAAAGCATCATTCAGCATCTTGGGAAGGAAAAAATGCAAGGGAACAAAAGGGATTCTAAACAGGCAGAAACTGATCTGACCAGTAGGTGTCACTGCTTGCCCCACCATGATAACACAATAAACCCTTCATGCAGAAAGTTCGGTAGCAAAGCAGGTGGGGCTTGCGATCTCAGAAGCAATCTATTGATTGCATATATATATTTAAATCTGTACAAAACAGAGATTCATGCCATCATTTCTATATGCTTCTCAATTTCCAAATTTCATTCTACATAAAGCACAACCATTCCATCTAGATATTTGCTGTGCACACAGGTTAAAACTATTGAAAAACTCTCTGTTGCAACTAATGTGTTTTGCAACTAATGTGTTTGTCTTTGATGGATGCCACACAAGAATAGGATAATATCCTGAGAAAATCGGTGAATTTAAGTTGCATTTTAATAAATGTTTCTAAAGCACACAGAAAAGGACTTCAGCCCCAAAGGATAAAACCTGAGATTCTTTCAACAGAAGCTATTTTTAATCGATAGATAGTGCATGATCAAGCTAGTAACCATAGAGGGGGCTAAGTGCCAAGCCCCCTAGACACACTCTGCTGTGGTTTTGGGTTGTTTGGCACTTTGTCATCCCCCTCCCCCTTGTTCAAAATGAAAATCCAGGATCAGAAGTACACATTTGCATTCATATATTGTTTAATCCTCAAGGCATAAAGCAAGGAGGCATACTCAGGATTTCATAACAGTTAAAATACTGTATAACTAATTTGTAAGTGAGTGATAAGTCCCAACTTTAAGGGTAGGAGCTGTAGCTCAGTGGTAGAGCGTTTGTTTTTCATGCAGAAGGTCCCAGATTCAATCCCTGACATCTTCAGTTTGGGAAGGAGCCCATTCTAGAATCCTAGAGAGCTGCAAGACATTATTGAGCCAGATGGACCACTTGGTATAATACAAAAAGTACCTTGCTGGATCAACCCAAGGTCCATCTCATTCAATATTCTTTGTAAGAATCCTAGCATTAATGTGTCCACCAGGAAATGATCAAGAGTGGACGATGGCCTTCAACCCCTGCTGTATAGACCTCAGGGGCCCTTGATTAATGCAAATTAGAGCGCAATCCTGTTGTAGCCTGGGGCAGCGGAATGAGCGTTCCACCGCCCCAAGCCAGTAAAGCACTTTCGCGATGACCCACGAGCAGGGAAGGCCAGCACAAGACTGGCCTGCCCTGCTCCGCCACCTGGACCATCTCCCGCCCGCTGCCAGAACCAGGTAAGGATCCAGCAGGGGGGGGCAGTTCAGGAGCAAACTGAGACCGGCCATAGGCCCAGCCGATCGGAGAGGGGGTGGGGATCGGCCTCGGCCGAATCCTGTCCCCCGCCGATCGGCTGAGCTGTTACACGGCCTCCTTTCGACTTCCGCCAGCAAAATAGCTGGTGGAATTCTGAGGAGGCCGATCAGCCCCAGTCGCAGTTACACCCAAGGAAGCGGACGAGTGTCCCCTTCCCCGAGTAGACTTTCTGCCACGGGGATCCTGCCTGTGGCAGAGCTCAGGATCTTCAGGATCCAGCGGGCGGCCCTGGGCTACCTGGCGGATCTTTAGAACAGGATTGGGCTGTTAATAACTTTACATATTGGACATACATAAGCCTTTGTTTTGTTGTTGTTGTTCAGTCGTTAAGTCGTGTCCGACCCTTCGTGATCCCATGAACCATATCCCGCCAGGCCTTCCTATCCTCCACTATCTTCCTGAGTTCGCTCATTTTCATGTTCGTTGCATCGGTGATGCTGTCTAACCATCTCATCCTTGGCCTTCCCCTTCTCCTTTTGCCTTCAGTCTTTCCCAGCATCAGAGTCTTCTCCAGAGAGTCCTCTCTTCGCATTAGGTGGCCAAAATATTTGAGTTTCAGCCTTAGTACCTGTCCTTCCAGGGAACAGTCAGGGTTGATTTCATTTAGGATTGACTGATTTGATCTCCTAGCAGTCCAAGGGACTCTCAGGAGTCTTCTCCAGCACCACAGTTCAAAAGCATCTATTCTTCGGCGCTCAGCCTTCCTTATGGTCCAACTCTCGCAACCATACATTGCTACTGGGAACACCATCGCCCTGACTATACGAACTTTTGTTGGTATGGTGATATCTCTGCTTTTTATTATGCTATCTAAATTTGCCATAGCTTTCCTTCCAAGGAGTAAGCGTCTTTTAATTTCATGGCTGCTGTCTCCGTCTGCAGTGATCTTGGAACCCAAAAAAGTAAAATCTGTTACTGCTTCCATTTCTGCCCCTTCTATTTGCCAGGAATTGATGGGACCAGATGCCATGATCTTAGTTTTATTAATGTTGAGTTTCAAGCCAACTTTTGCACTCTCCTCTTTCACTCTCATCAAGAGGCTCTTTAGTTCTTCTTCACTTTCTGCCATTAGAGTGGTATCGTCTGCATATCTGAGGTTGTTGATGTTTCTCCCGGCAATCTTGATTCTGGCTTGCGATTCATTCAGCCCTGCATTTCTCATAACTTTGTTTTACTTTTCTTTAAAAAAAAAGGTAAGAAAATAAGAATCATTTCCAGTAATATTGTCTGAAGAAATATTAAACCTGACAGGCCTTGAAAGGAGCACTCAGCAAGTTAAGCTATGATATTAATTTCTCAGTGGTGACAATTTCTTAGTGGAAATAACCTATTTAAAAATGCCACCACAAAGCAGTATTTCTGTCCTATATAAGCTTAATAATAGGTAAGGGTAGCAATTTAAAATAAGGTATAGTCTTCCATTCCCTCCGTGCATAAGCCTCCTCCTGCACTTCTTAACTGTTTGAATTGTGGCTTTTCCTCTATTTTGCTTTCTTTCTTAGGTCTATAATATTCTTACAAAATAAATCAGTAAAAGCCAGCATTTACTTCTTTCCATCACATTGGGATAAAGCAGATGCAATGAAGAAGAATGGGCTAGCTAGAGTAAGCCATAACTGTGGAGTGGGGTTGTTGGAGACATAATGCTAGCAAAATGGTTTAAATGCAAAACAGTGCATGCATTTCATTTGCATTAGTGAATCTCCAAATGCTAATCTCAAGAGATAAGTGAAATTACAGTTGATTGCACCTAAACGGGCTCTTGTGCAGCATTTCTCAGAAAATCAGGAACCCAGCAACCCAAGCTATTCAAGGGTCAGGAAGCAAAGCTTTATGAATTTGGGGAGAGGGAAAAGATTATCAAGGATAAAAGGATGATCCTTCGTATCAGGTTTTATGGCATTGTATACTACATGGATTCAATCTAAAGATTATTCTAACCATACAGGCCGTGTGGCAGGAAAAAGCATTAAGACAGCCAACATGTGTCTTTTGGTTTCATATGACCGAGCAAAAGGCATGTGTCACCTTCCTGGATAAGTTCACTTTTTTGGATTTATTTATTAATTTTTAAGCAGCCTATATAATTGTGTAACCACAAATACCACATTTGCGGGGGGGGGGGGTGAGCTATCCAAAAAGGGAGCATATTTCAAGGTAGAATTAGAATGGCAGAATCTTAGACTGAAAGAGACTCCCATAGGCCATCCAGTCCAAGGAGTCCTTACAGGTTCAATATCCTAATGTCTGTCTACGCTTTTTATTGATAGCCTTGGAAAGGGTTCAAGAGCCTGTCGAGGCAGCTGATTCTGTGGCCGCTGCTCTTTAAGGCTGGGTTAAAATAGGTAAAGGTGACCCCTGACAATTAAGTCCAGTCGTGTCCGCCTCTAGGGTGTGGTGCTCATCCCCATTTCAAAGCCGAAGAGCCAGCGTTGTCCAAAGATGCCTCCATGGTCATGTGGCCGGCATGACTCTCCTTGCCGCAGCGCGTAGCATGCAGCTGGAACACGGAGCACTGTTTACCTTCCCGCAAGCGGTAGGTAACCTGCATCCAGAGTATTTATCTGCATCAACCTGCATCCAGAGTATTTATCTACTCACATTAACATGCTTTGGAACTGCTAGGTTGGCAGGAGCTGGCCAAGCAACGAGAGCTCACCCTGTCGCGGATTCGAACTGCTGACCTTTCGATCGACAGCTCATGGTTCAGCGGTTTAACCCACTGCGCCACACTGACACATATGCATGGTTTGTATGAGGCATCAGAGATGTAACATTGCAGATAGAACTTTATATAACCTCCTAGTAGATTATGGACATATAAGGCCACCTTATACTGCTATAAATCCGTTACTGTATCAAGGACAGTGTTGTTTGCTCTACAGTGGCTCTTCAGGGTCTCAAGCCAAGGTCTTTCTCAGCACCTGCTATCAGAGATCCTTTTAAGAGGAGCTGCCAGGGCTTGAACCCAGGACCTGAACTCAGTGCACTACCAATGAACTATGGACCCTTTCTAGAAGCTGTAATTCACAACTCATTTACTAGTTATCCAGGAGGAATTCTATTAGTCAACATGGTTGCTCGAGAGCAATTTTGGATTTCAGCCATTGTTTCTGAGGGTTTCAACACTGAGTTCATCCCAAGAGCCACTGGGCAGTCTTAGCATTTGTGAACGTGTTAAAACCTCAATGTTACATGGATTACTTGCTTTCGCTAATAAAATTTGGCTGCCCATTTTAAATAGATCAAGGAGTAAGTTCTGACAGGCTCCTTGACAAAAAGGATCAAGGAGTAAGTACTGACAGGCTCCTGGGGTTACGGGAGGACAATGGCTCCGGTTTCAATTAGCACCTCCTGTGCTTTGAACTGTATTTAGCTTCTAACACTCCGTTGATGTCTTTTTCATCTAGCAGTGGGTACACTGTGATTTGCCTTGAGAAAGCTCCATGTGAGGAGTGAAACGTCGGCTTAAGAAATAGAGATCCTCTTGTCTGCAGTTGGAAATTGTATTTTATATTTTTGTATGCTTGAGTAATCAGGCATTTAAAGAAATTCATCATACAACTGTGGTTCGAAAGATTTTTATTTCTTCATTATACTGTCTACATGGCTGCAGAACCCATACTTCCAAAAACCCTGGCAGTGTTAAAACCTGCCGGAAGCCCTTCTCCCAAATATTAGACTTGAATTGAGCACTCCATTTATGCAGAGGGAATGGCGGGATAAAAACATTTAAATAAACGAATGATTTTACCCGTGCACCCCCCAAATGAAGTATACCAGGCAGAGGCTTGGGTTGGGTATAAAGAGCCACTTTACAGAACCTACAACATGTGCATCCTACTTATTAACCCCATAACATGGTAGGGGAGGTAGACAGTTAGTGCCCAAACTGGGTAAAACGGCACTGTCTACCTCCCCCATCGGTTAAATGGGCTTACGTCATAACCTGACTCAAGGCTAACTTCGGTCGAAGACCGCGTGAGCCATCATAGTCAACCTCAAAGGGTCAAGGCAGCTGGACAACGCAGATCCCCACTGGACACGCCATGCGGTAGTCTTACACATTCCATCCAGGGGGCTTCCCAGCTGCACAGAATGGCAGGTCACATTTTGTGACCATTGTAAAGCATGCTGCACCACCGGAACATGAGTTCTGGTGACACTGTGGGCCCATAGGATTGGTCCATGAGAGTCTACTAAATCCAAAAGGAAATTCTCATTGTCCTAGTAAGTGAAAGAGTGCACCTCAACATGTTTATCACAGTTTCCTGTGCCAAGTTCAAGAGGAACAATCCAATTAGTATTCTGTCATATTAGTATTCTGTCAATTAGTATTTTGTCTGTTAGTATTCTGTCTGTCATTTCAGTTCAATGGAATGTGCTTGGGCCGGCCCTAATTCCTGCTATGGGTTTCTGTTGTTACACTTGTAGAATTCCTTGAAACATCATTTGGAGAGCTCACCACCTATCATGGAATTTTGATTCACCTGAACTTGCCGGGGCAGAGGAATTAATTTTTCCAATAACTGTGCTTGCCTGATAATTAAGTTTTGGCAGATGTATTTGTTAATTTGTCCATGATGTCTGGATATCTGTGGCAGAGACGTTGCTGAAATGTTTAGTTCTTACACTTCAATGACTCCCTTATTCTTTTGTTGTATATATGTGGCTGACAGATGTATTCATTTGCTTTTTGTTCTGCCAGCAATGGAAGAAAATGTACAGAAGAAATGGACTCCAGTCTTGGCTGATTCAGGGTCCATTTTTTTTCCTGTTCCTAGGATGGACCAAAGAAAATGTCAAGCCGGGATGCTCCACCTCTTTCATGCTAAAAACCACAAGAGCGTTGAAGCAAGACAGTCTGCCAAAATGACAACAGATTTCCAAGCATTGCAGTTTCTCAAGTTTGTTATACTAATTGAAGCCTTAGGTGATGCATGGTTTTTAATGTATCAATGTACATTCTCTTCCAGTTATTTTGTAAGATGGGATTTTTCAAGTCTACACTTTCTTCATTTGTTCAGGATCAAAAGCTATTTTGATCTGTGTCTCTATCTGTAATGTAATCTCTATAAGAAGTTGTGAATCATATTGAATTTGCAGATTCTAAATTATATAATGCTAATTTTCTTTTCAGCACTGCTTATCTTTAGCGAGCAAATTGGCTATTCCTTTTTAAAAATATGTATGTGATGGGATCTCTTAACCTTAAAAATATCTCTAAAAATAACTTCATTTTATACCTGCTTAATATGAACTGTTGGTACGTGAATAACGTCTGCGAGGAAAATCACAGCATTGTTGTTCTTACAATTTGCCATGGTACTTATCGTTATAAGGACTTTGTAGCTCAACCTGCATCCAGAATTTGCCCAGAAGGTAATGAGCAGCCACTTAGACTCTAGAGCAATAAAGTACAGCAAGTCCTCACTTAAAGTTGTTTCGTTTTAAGTCGTTTCATTTTAAAGTTGTTGAGAAAAAAAATGGATTCCTGGCTGGGGCCACTGTCTGTGTGGAGCTGGAAAGTTCTCCCCATGTCTGTGTGGGTTTTCTCCAGCCCAGAAAACTCACATTTATTTCAATGTTTTATATTATAAGTGTTTTTGTGTCTTTATTTAGAAGTTTGATGATGTTTTTGTGAACCAGAAATATGCCGTAAACTCTGGTTTAGGATATCTGGTTCAGTTGGTAGAGCAACCGTCTCATATATGCCTGAAGATCTGAAGGACGGCAGTTCAAGATGGCTGGAAGTGTCTGTGTCTGTCGGAGAGCTGCCGGCACACCAAGCTGATAAGTTGCAGAGCCTCTGTGGGGGAGTGGGACTGCAGCTGTACTTGAGTGAGAGTCAAGGTTGCTCTGTCAGCTGAAGCGTGGTGAGGCGAATGCCAGAGAGAGAGAGAGAGAGAGAGAGAGAGAGAGAGAGAGAGAGAGAGAGAGAGAGAGAGCTGGACTGTAAAAGAAACATCTAGAATGAAGGGTTCTACGAAAGATTAGAACATTATTGCATTGTAAAAACCCCTTGGGGTTTAGAAAAGCCTGCCCATGTAAACCGCCTTTGAATTAAAGTCGGAGGAGAAATCTGATGACCAAAGAAAAAGCGGTATATAAATACTGGATTATTATTATTATTATTATTATTATTATTATTATTATTATATCAATTAGCCTATGATAATATTGGTATTGTTATAAGTTGCTTCGCTTAAAGTTTGCAGTTTCCAAGAACCTATCGACAACTTTAAGTGAAGACTTGCTGTAATGGGCTTTGAGCTACTCTTGTTATATGATGCGCATTGATACAGGCCAACTCAAGGTCCTTTGTCACCTTGGCAAGTTTAAAAAACATCTCCCCCACCCCACAAGTGTGGTTATATTATACTGGACAGCATGACAACATGACACCATGCCTCTACAGATCACATAACACAATCAAGTCTACAACTGTGTCACAATCAGAAAGTGGAAATGCAGAGCAGGTAACTTAAGAACATGATCCAAACTGCAAATGACACAGGTACGATTATACAATCAAGGCCATACCATTTAGGAATCTCTGGAAAATGTTTACCCATGTTACAGATAGGAAATAATGACTGAGAGATTACTTCTGTCCATGCAAGCTAGTGAATCTAAAGCAGAGCACTCCTAAGTCACAGCCACAACCACAAAAGGCAGTCTTTTAACTGTGGCCAAGCACTCATAAGCTTAGCAAAAAGAACAACAAAACAAAACACACAGCAAGGGACAAAAACAATCAGGGGGCACAGATGGAAGAGAGTATAGAGGAGGCAGAGGGGAACACAAGACACGCAAAAAGAATTAGGTATTTGAGGCCCTGAACACACACACAGACAGACACATATAAAGGCATTGTAAGGAAGAAATATGCTGATAGATTAAGCTTGACCATCACCAGCTGCTGGTCACCATCTCCAAGCCCACTGCAGTGTTCCCATCACTATGACTGGCCTACCACCACTATCACTTTCACCAAGAGCCCCATTACCACTGCCACACTACCCCAGATGTGGGTAGGGGGTGATCCATTGTGTCCCAACGGAACACTGGGCACTACTATGGCCACCAGTGCTCAGGGTTTAGGGGTCAGCCCAGCCCAGCCCGGTGGACCCTTTGGGCATGGCCAGGGCCTTGGCTGACACCAACACCACCCCTGCTTCCACCCCTTGCTGTTTTCTGCCTCTCGCCTGTCTGAGCCTCCTCCTTCTTGCCACTGTTTCACCACCACCTTCCTACAGTGGACTGGGCTGGGTATGAGTCGAGTTGTTTTATGGATCCATGAAAATGGAAAATGTTGATTACTTGTTCCACAAGAAATTATACAAGTCATCATTATTACTTGTTTTCATGGTCCACAAAACAGCTTGAAATCCTGTTGTTAAGTTCAGAATACTTATCTGCTATGGTGAATAAGAATGTGCAGGGGTTTTTTTTCCCTTGAGAGGCATGAACAGAATGAGCATTCTTTACCCTACTCTATATTTCTGTGCAATATTATTTAGCTGTTATGGACAGGACTGGAACATGCAGAATCTCATAGGAAAGGGCCCATGATTAAGATAAGCACCACCTTCCCTCTAGGACTTCGTGACCAGGAATGAATGAGAAATCTTACAGATGCCTGCCGAATTCAGATCAATAGTATCAAATGCTGCAATCCTATACACATCTGGGAATAAGTCCCATTGAACTCAATAGACTTCTGAGTAGACATGCATAGGCTTGCACCAGCAGCTAATCAGAAGCAAGACTGATAATAATTCTGTAAACTTTTGCATCAGGACTTCATGATGGTATGTAGTTTATAAACACACAGTTCTGCTCATATGAATCTATAAAATACTTTTTTAAAAAAATCCAGACTTCAGGTTTGTAAGATTGCAAACCACAACCAGGTGCAAAATAATGACTGGCGGACATACCCTTCCAGTTAAAGAACAAAGTCACACTTGGTGACTCTAAGCACATGCTCAATCAGCCCTGGAAGTTGTTTTCTTTATGAGAATTGAACTCAGATTCATTTCACACAAAAATCCACTCCTGGTTTCCCTCCAAGGTGTCTTCATTTCAACCGCTTAATTTAAAAACAAAAACACACTTTTGTTATTGTTATTGTTGCCGGTCTAATACAAATCACCCAGAGATCTGTAAAGATGTACCTTTTGCTCCATTTTAATACATAGAGCAATACATAGAGATATGGAAATACATGGAAATATGGAAAAGATTAAAAAAGTACAATCTTTGCTGTCTGGGGTGAACACCAAATCTCTGCAGCTACTGTGACTACACTAGAAGAGGATCTGGATCTCTCATTCCTAAATTATGGTGTGTTTTTTCTTGGTTTATTTACATTGGGGGGGGGGAATCCCTGAAAATAAATAATGCAGAAACACAACATGCAAAAGTCGTGTGCCGGACTTATAATATTACGTTTAATTTACACCTGGGTGTCAGTGTAATTTATGCCCACTTAAAAAAAACACACACCTCATTATGCTGTTTTTCTGGGAATGGGTTAGCAACCTAAAGTCCTAGGTACACTAAACACTGATATGTGTGCTGGCAATATTAATTTCATTTCTTTTTTATCTGACAGTTGGGAATAGTTTATGCTGGGTAAAAATAGTTATTTCAGGAGGAGTCTTGGGGATGGAATGTTGCTTTTGCTTGTAGATGTATTCTGTACATCCAAAAATAATCTGTGGCCAGATGGTGGGGAAAATAAGCCACATAAAAGCTGAAAAGAGCAGGGGCTGACATTGTTTCTGTAAAATCAGCAGTAGCAGTATAACCACATATAATACAAAGAACTCTTTGATCGACATAAATTCTACAGTGGCATCTGGGCAATCAAATCGCTAAATGCCTTCGAAGTGGAACAATCCTTCATTCTAACTTTGCTGTCTAATCACCTTCGCCCACATTCCAAACCCTCTTTCTAATTTGTAATGTTCTTCCTTAAGTTCTATTACTACTAGTAGTCCTTAAATATAACTTGGCATTTGTCCCCTATCCCTTAACAAATCTCATCACTTATCAAATGTTTCCAATCTATTGCAAATTAAACTCCCCTTGTTCTTCTGATTGATGCATTTGCCATTCCCACAGTGCAGTTCTAGCCCCATTTACTTGGAAAGAATTCCTATTGAGCTCAGAGACACTTGCTGTCAAGTTAGGAAGCATAGGCTTACAGTCTTCAGATTATTTTAGTATATTATTATGGATATTTATATAAGCTTTTCAACAAAAAAAGTTCACAAGGTGGTTTACAGAGAAAATCAAATAACTAAATATATCATAGTCCTGAGCTGCCAACATCACCACCCCCAGAGATTTTCCAACTGTCCCACAGACAAATTATTAAAAGGAAAAGAATTAAATTACCCTAGAGGAAAGAAAACATCTCTGTTAAGAATGAACCACAAATAATCATGAACAACAACAGTTCTAAAGTTGAAAGTACTGAGTCATCTGAACTACTCACAGGTACCAAGTGGTACCAAATCATGTGGTTTCCTCAGTATGGGCAAATTGATTTAGGGCCCAATCCTATCCCTGCCAGCCAAGCCCATGAACCTCTGCCGACAGAGCATGCACTGCATACTATGGGGGGGGGGGAGAACCAGATGGCCCAGGGGAGGTAAGTAAAAATATTTTTATTTACCTCTCCGTAGACCGCCTGGTCTTCAGTGGGTCTCCTCACTTTGCACCAGCTTAAAGAGCTGGTGTAAATCCAAGGAGACTCCTGGTGGTGGGTTCGGGCCGGGAAAGGGGGGATTAAATCTTGGCGTGCGCATGGCTACCACCGAGATCCTTCCCCTCCCACCCCGGCCCAGCTTACTTCCTGCCCCGATCTGCCCAAAATCCTCCCCTGAACGTCTGCTACCACTGACTTACTGGAGACAATGAAGGAGGAAGTTCAGCAAGCTGCTGTTGCCTGCATCCAGCCTCCAGCCAGTGATTGCGGCCTGTTGTCCTGATGATTGTGGCCTGTTGAATTGTGGAGTGGCTTTCCCCCGTAGGTCTAGGATTTATGCTGATGGTTCGCAAGATCCATCATTGTACGCCCTGGATAGGATGAGGCTCATTCAAGAACAGAAAAAAAATATGTTTTTTTGTTTAGAGAAGTAACTGGTTACCCCAGATTGAGTTTGTGGTGTTTACAAATGAACTCCAGTCAAACATAATTGTACTTGACAGTAGAAGTCACCACATTACACACAACACACAACCACATGTCGCATTTGTGACAGCCACAAAGCACGTTATGCTGGCGGAACACACAATCCACCGGCATAACACGCCAATAGGATTGGGCCATGTGTCAACTAAATATAACAACTCATTGACAGCCCTAATAAGAATAAATGTAATATTTGCTAAATATAAGTGCAAAACAAGCTCAGGAAATTCATCCCATGGACTGTGTCCAGTGCCTCTCAATGAAAGTCTGCGTGTCATCTTATATGCATCAATCAAAATGTAGCATAATCAAATGAAAGGGTTAAACATAGCTTTATGTCTATTATATTTTAAGACTAAAATATTCTTATTAAGCAACTGATTTAGTAAAGTGTTATTAACAAGAGCCCTGCAGGCAATTTCACTCCACTTGGTCAGTTGGCTTCCAGGTCTGCCAGAGACGCACATGAATCTATACTGCTGGCTGTTTCTGTCATATTTATATGTTCTCACTTACATAACCAATCTCATTAGCTTGTAAACTTCAAGGTCAATGCAAGTTCAAGCATGGTTGAAGTCAGTATGATGAGAACATTTGACAATCAAGCAATGTCATTCTTCCTACGAGTTCTGAATCTTCTTGGGAGTTGAGAATTCCACAAATAATGGAAAATGGTCCACAGGTCACAATTGGCAAGTACACTTTTAGTGTTGGCTTTGAAAAATTGGACCACTGATTCTAAACACTACAAATCTTGTTTGTGTTCTGAGAATACAGTATAATTACAATTTTGAGGTGGGACGTTAATGTTAATTAATCAATTAATCATTTTATTGTTTATCCACAGCTGAAACCTATTCAGACTTACATCTCTAATTCTCATTCCTGCATCAAATTATCAAATTATATTCAGAACCAAGACAGACAACCCATTTATAGATATTCATATTTATTATGTGTGGGCCTCGTGGAGACTAATGTCAGTGTAATCTTATGCGAGTAGCAATCTGTTTGTTCAAATTTTTCATTACTGCAATGTTTATTACTCACATCTCATTGATTCATTTGTCATATGATTAAATTAGGCTGAATAGTACTGATTTTCAAATTCAGTTGTTCAACTTGAGTCACAATTTGTTTGGAAGCATATTTCAAATTGTATCATGTAAGGCTGTGAAATCATCCAATGTTAATTTGAAGTTATGTTGAAATACTTCTCAGCCCCTTCGTTATATGCTCTTCCTTCTTCTGTTACTTTATCACCAATTGCTACATAATAGTCACTTTTATTCTATCACCTGGAATATTTTTCAATAGCTATATTTCAGCCTCCTTTCTTTCAATCAGGTCTGTATTGGGGTAATCTTTCTGCATAGAAAAAATGCCTGATCTACCCAAGTCTATCTTGGATCATAAACTATGTGTACGATACCCCAAAGAAATAGATTAGGATAGGCAACTAGAAGTCTTTGCTTTAAACGAAGTACAGTATCTCCATAACAGCATTACTAACAACTGATACTCCTGTAAAGCAAGTACAATTGGCCCATGCTTCTTTGACATGAAATTATGTATGAGGTACAGCAAGTCCTCACTTAAAGTTGTTGATAGGTTCTTCTTGGAAACCGCAACTTTAAGCGAAACGACTTATAATGAAACGGATTTTACCATAGGCTAATGATAAACGTAAACATTCCCATGGTATTTTCCCATCAACGTTAAAATGAAACAACTTTAAACGAAACGACTTTAAGTGAGAACTTGCTGTATAGGGAAATGAAGACTGCCAGAAAAATATTCAAGTTTACCAGTCAAATCATAATAATTTCTCTAGCACAATCAGGGCCTCTGAGAGGGGTGTTCAGGGGGTACATCATACCTGGGCCTGGGGTCAAAAAGGGGGCCCAGGAGACAAAGGAGAGGAGACAGAAATTTCCTGGGATCTTAGAAAATGTTTGCATATATTGCAAGGGGCGGTGCCGCCGCCAGGGAGGGGGCGCCTGCGTGTGCGCCCGCCTTCTCCCCCGAAAGCCCTGGAGCATCCGCCACGACCAGAACGTTTAACGTTCTGCGCATGTGCAGGAAAAAAGTATAAATAAGGCCACGACGCAGCAACTGCCTTCAGAAAGCCCTGGCCGCCAGTCGTGGCGGACGCTCCAGGGCTTTCTCCGGTTCCGAGGCCGGGCAGGCGCTCCAGGGGAATGCCGCCCGAGCCGCGGAGCCTCCCGGAGCCACCGCTCCGGTCGCTCCGCCCTCCGTACACCTCTGATGTCATCTGTGATTCATGTGATCATTAACTCTTGACTTGTAAACAACTGATTGAATGTGACTTACCCATTACACTTAAGGCTGGTTCATAAAGCACAAATGTACAGAATTCTATATGTGTCTATCTACTGGCCTTCAGTTTAAAAACTTCTCCTTCTAGCCTGAATATTGCTTCAAAGTTATATGAAAGCTTTGACAACTAATTGTGTCATCTGGAGGCACATCATATTGGGCAATCAAATGTGCATCCCGCTGAGAGCAATACAGTGTGGGTAGATCTTATCCCTATTCAATGCACATTCCAATGCTCATCCACCTAACACATCCTGTTCTCATGCTCTGCATCACAGGAAAGGTCATTCAGCACAGATGCCTTGGCCACGCCCACTTTCCCAACCTTCTAAGAGACTTTCCCCAAACCACTACAAATGGGGGGGGCATGATTTTTGAGGTGTTTGCAAATTCAGCACCCCTGGTTCAACACCTCCCTAGATCAAGCCCTTCCACGGGTTGACTAGTTAGGCATTTTTCAGCCCAACAGCTGAAGACAAATAACTCCAGTTTTCTTTGTTACAAAGCAATTACTTTTTGTTAATATGTTCTTTTTATATTGGTGAATTGGAGCAAAGCAACTCTTTCTTTTAAGGCGGGTGTTTAATAGTTCACATACACTTCAAATTACACATTACAAAGGGGGAATGAAAAAAGAAAGGGAAAGGAAATCTAATTACTCTGTTTCCTAACACTGTTATTTAAAACGTTTAATTTCATAAAGTTTAGAATTAAACAATTAAGTGAACCATTCATCTTGCAACAAAGAGGCTATTACTGAGTAGCCCACATCAAACACACACATACACATACACACATACACAAAGTTCAGAGTTCCTTAACTTCACCCTTAACTTCACTGTTTTCCATACATTTTTTTCAAAGAATGAAATGACACCCATACAATGTAAAAATTAAGCACACGAGCCACTTGGCAACGCATCAAACAAAGCACTTCAAACATTTTGCTCTTTGTCTGTCTGCACTGTTTATGCTACCTTTTCAAAGTCTCTGAAAGAATTGGGATTTTACATGAGACATTTTTGATGAGATCTTTTCTTTTTGTCAAAAAAGATCCTGAACCAGGAACATATCACAATAGTTATTAAAGGAGACTGTGTTTTCATGAAGGTTCCCCCCCCCCACTTACATATGTGAATAGAGCAAGTCTTTCCACTTGAAAGGTTTTCAGAAGCACACCTGGACCTATGGGACTATTGTTTAAAAAATCGAGTCACCTGGAAAACAAAACTACAGACTCTATAAATATCGAAGGAGAACTTGTATTCACATTCTTTCCCTTCTATCTGTCAGGTGACAGGTTTATTCAAGGCCATGATTGTTTTTTTTAAAGGTTAAACCCAAATGAACCAAACTAGGCCCTCAAATCTAAAAACAAACATGCTTGATGATCTGAAATATTCTTGTTCTTGTGCAACACTTATCCAAGTTTATGAACCTAGACTTGTGCTGACAAGAACAGTATTTGTGAACAAGTCACCTACTGTTACAAGAAGAATCAAAAGGTATGTATTTGCCTAAGAAAGGTCAACCTTTTGCGCGCGCGCACACACACACACACACACACACACACACACACACAAGCAAACAAGTTGAAATCTGGAAGATAACACATGCAGCAGTAGCTTAGCTTTGGAAGACGCTGAAGTTCTGATGGGAAATGGCAGGTATTTCCTTATACAATGTAAGTGCCGAGTAAGACAAACATGTTTGATTGACAAGATAATTATTGACCCTTGATGGAGAACAATGAAGGAAACAAAAGAACTCTTTTGGTTCAGGAACCTTGAGAAACACTGAAGCATGTCACCTGGCCTCTGTACCTGTTTCCATGTGTGTTTGCTCCAAGTATACGGTAAATGCAAAAAAAGATTCCCAGGAGTGTCAGTTTTATTTTAATCATTTATTTTAAAATACTTATATTCTTCCTGTCCTCCCATAAAAATGAGACATCAGAATTCATAGAAGGTATTGACCTGACAACTGCCAGGCAATTTGGCATGAGCAAATCACCTTGGTTTTATAGGCCTAACAGTATTCTGAAAACATACCCAATGACTTCCCAGTTTTTTTTTAGTAAGTCTGCAGTCTTCTGTAGTAAGATAGTAAGTCTATCAGCTCCTTATATGCAAATTTTCTAAAGTCAGAGGGATGACACTGAAAAGGACAAGACAAGTGTTTCTCCACCACTGGCATGGAAAACTACTAAGAGTCACCTTTTTTGTTGAATTTTTCATTGCTACACTTACTATTTAAAGCTATTTGAGATCTAAGTATTGATTGTGAATCCTCAGGGTATTATGATTTGAAATCCTATGGAATTTGTTTCTGATTTTGCAATAGACCATTGTTTATTTCACAGTAATTTATGATCTGGAATAAGTACTAGATGTTTGTTGCAAAATTCTACGCTAATATTACAGCCCACCCCTATCCAACGCTCTGGTCAGAGTTCCAACTATGCTGGTGCTGGCAATGCTGCAGCCTGAACAGAGTAGGCAGGGATGGAGGTCTCCTCGAAGTAACGAAACTTTTGTTCCCTTACCCCAGGTAAAGCCCCAGCCTCCCAAACGGATCTCCTCGGATCTATGCCAGTTATTGAGCTGGTGTAAGTCCGGGAGGTCAGTGTCAGGAGAAACGAGCCTGAAAGGAGAAAGGATGCACCGTGCACAGCTGCCGTCGATCCCGCCACCCTCCCGGGCTCGATCCACACACCCACATCCTGCCCTGTAACGCCCCTGGAACACCTCCCCCCTGTGCTCTGTGCTGTGCAGCTCAGCTGCCGCTTACCTGGTCTGCATGCCATCTGCAGGGTCTGCAGGGGCCGGGCCTCTGCAAGGGCCTAGGGCCAGCAAACTGCTTTATGGCAGCTTTTGTGACAGTCCTGGACTGTCGCAGAGGTCCTATGCTGGCCTAGTGGCCGGATAGGATTGCGCCCTTAGGCTGCAATTTGATCAACACTTATCTGGGAGTAAGCCCCATTGACTGTAATGAGATTTACTGTCTACTCAGAAATAAATCTCATTACAGTCAATGGGGCTTACGCCCAGATGTGTCGATCAAATTGCAGCCTAAGGGTGCAATCCTTAGCTCAGGATTAGGCTCTTATTCCAGAAAATTTTGTGCTTATCCAATCAGTTTTAGAGATTATCTGGTGAACACATACACTTAGAACTTTTCTTAGCATTAGTTACCTACACAAAAATATCCTGAGACAACTTCTGAGTGTAGTGTTCACCAGATAATCTCTAAAACTGATTGGATAAGCACAAAACCTTATATCAGAAACACAATAACATCTCCGAAATACTGCAAGTTTTGCTGAGGCTAGATCTGTGTTTAAGCCGAAGACCTACAAAATATGCCTAGCTAACCTTATCTGAAGAAAGCTGACATTCCTTTTTGACATTCAACATCTTATGTTCTGCTGACATTTCAAAGGTTTTATCCACTGGAAAGAAAGAAAGCTTTTTTTTTTTTGTATCTTTCCCTGTTTTAGTAGCTATCAAATGACACTACCCAACACTCTTTTACTGTAGTTCAAGTGGTAAATTTCAAATAGCTTATTTTGATTATCTGGACGTTGCCATTTCATTTCCACATACTGGCAGCCATCTGAGAAGGTTTCATAGAATAGTTACTGGGCCGCCAGACCTTATAAATGTAACTAATTTACTAAAATTTAAGATGAAATTGTACAAGAAAAGGATTTGGATAAAGCATCTCCTGTGTTGTTCGTGTTTTACCTGAGATTTTTTAATTTACATATTGCAACTTGAAGTTTTTTTCCTTCTTGAAATAATGTGTAGGCGCATGCACAACCAGACCAAGACTGGAACCACAGAGCAAGCAAGGTGTTAAAGCTTCCCCAAGTTAACCCTCATATTTTCATCATGTTTTGCACATCCCAGTGCTATTTTTTTAAGGAAAAATGGGACTGAGGTAAACAGGATCCCATTGCTACCATAAACAAGTTCCTATGTGGGTTTACCATGTCTCAAGCCTGTGACACACTAAGGACGTCTGCATTCGTCTCACATGCATCCCGTCCGGTGCGTTGCCTGAGCGGTCAATGTGCTGCTACAAACCCCAGGCACACCAATGAAAGCCGCACAGAGAAGGGAAGAAGATGTTCTGCCCTGCCCCGTTTCTCTCCCTCCCTCTCTCTTTTAGCCAGTCAGTCAGTCCTTTATTACTTTCATTGACCAGTATAAAAGTAAAGAACAGATACAAATATAACTTTATTACAGCCATTGGTTATAATTAAAACATTAATATTAATCTCAAATAATACTAAATCTAACTCATACACCTCCCTCCACCTTCTTCCTCCTGATGTTTATTGCAGCTGCCAGTCACTTCTAGAGACTGTCACCAGCCCTTCCACTGTTGAAGAGATATAGATCGCCCGGATCTCCCTATAAAAATCGCAGTCCAACAAATCATGTTCTATTGATTCGATTTGATTGGCCTCATAAGGGCATAATCGTTCTTCATATGGGATCCTCTTATACCTGCCCTCTAGAACAGCAGAGGGCAACCCACCACAGCGGGCCAACATGAATGCCCGTCTGTGGCTAGGCAACTCCAGCTGGCTTAAATACGGAACAGGAGCAACTAAATATCTAAGATCTTTCTTGATACAAAACTCTTTTACCATGCTAAGATCTAATTGGCACTCATTATCAGTAATCTGCTGTTTGATCTCTTCAGACTCTATTCTGACAGGCTACCGCGTTTGCTCCACGTCCTTCCCCCAGAGTTCCAAATACGGGCTCTGATTGGCTGAACGCGACGCATGCCGGCAAAAATAGAGCATGGGGCTATGGAAGTGTGAACTGGAACATGCCTCCTGAAGGCTCCTGGCACCCCTGTGTGTTACAGCCAGAGGCCAGACTCACCAAACGAAGGCGGGCGCTGCTGGGCGCAACAAACGCGGATGTCCTTGGTGGGTCACAGGCTTCAAATGAGTCATGTTTTTGCCATTCTAACCCCATGTGTCCATAGGAACAGCTTAACCTAGGGTGTGTACTGGGCATACCAGAGTGTCTGGCCCTAGCTTATGTGAAACAAAGGGCCAGGTGAAAAATGCTGGGGTTTCCTCACACCTGTCTATTGATCACCCACCTAACCATGCCAAGGGCAAGTTAAAGCAGCTGCCTCTATATTTCCCATCTTTGGTTCAGCCAATCAGAAGGATAAAATCTGGATCCCCCAAAATCCAATAAAAGGACTTGCTAGTTTGAACCAGTGCACATTTTGTTCCAACATGTATAGAGTTAACCGGGCTCACGTTGATACACCACCACTCCCAGACTGGAGGTGAACAGAGAACTGTACCAAACAAGTACTTTCTAGGCACGCTACCCCTTTTGGGACAGCTCACACACCCCGCAGAGCACACATACCCCACAAAGTACCTGAGAGTACATGGAAATGTCAGAAGCATGGTCTGTGTGTTGCTTTCTCCCCTATCCACACAAGATGGGCCATGGTAGTGTCATTGAATCACCACAGGACCAAAATGTCAAGTAATATCTGCTTCAGCCCTAACCACACTGGTTGCAATAACATTACTTTGGATTTACGTAGCACTTTAGAAAGTTTCAAGTACTCCCCACATTTATTTCAATAACACCTATAAGGAAAGATAGTATTATTTCAACTTGGAGATGGGAGACTGAGCCTGAAAGATTCACGGAAGGTCATTGAGGGATTTATAGCTGAAATTTGATATTTGAACAAGGAATTTCTTTACTCATATTTGTCTTAACCACTAGACAATTTCCCTTCCAAACAGAACAGCTTATACTTGTTAGAGTATTATTTTCACAGATTTGGCATGCTAAAGGAAAATAGATTGATGCAAACGGTAATAATGAAATCACATTTTTGCTGTTCTTGAACTGATCATATTACGTTCAGTGAAAAGAATATGTAGAAGATATTCCGGGTGATCTGTGCATTTCGTTGGAGGATTTCTTTAAAACCTTGTCTCAGCTAAGATGCTGCTTTCTCCAATCAAACGTGGGGGATACCTGTGTAAATACAGGCTTCCACATGAGTATGTCTACCTGGATCCGGATTTGAAGCCTGATCCCTAGGCTTGAAGGTCAAACCATGCATGATGTGAGAATGCTACCATTAGCGCTTCTGTCTCTGTTGTTTTAACATTAAAGCCGGTGACAGACCAAGCCTGTGCTCCGTGCGGCACGGGGGTGCGTCCGTGCTGCAGGCGCATTTGGTCAGTGTGACATGGCTCCGTTTCTGCTCCTGGCAGCCACCGTCAGACGTCATCAGCCACGGCCGCGTAAACGCTTCAGCTGCCCCAAGCCCAGCTCTGGCAACGTTCGTCGCGTTCGGTCCGTGTCCCAGCCCCCTGGGGGCAGGACACAGAGCGGCCAGAGCCAATCAAAGGAAAGGAAGCAAAAGTCAATCAAAGGGAAAGAGGGGCAGAATGTTTTCATAAAGCAGACATTTTTCTCCTCGCTTGGGGTAACTACGAGCGAGCACGCCTTTCAAACCTTCGAGCGTCTTGTCATTTGCTGATTCCCCCCTGCAGGTCCCCTCTCCCCCTCGCTAGTTGCCGAGAGAAACTCATCTGTACTTGTGTGTGTGTGTGTGTGTGTGTGTGTGTGTGTGTGTGTGTGTGTGTGTGTGTGTGTGTGTGTTTACTAAAGCTACAATATAAATGGCAGTAACTATCGCAAGTTGCGATAGTTACTGCCATTTATATTGTGGCTTTAGTAAACACTCACACACACACACAAAAGCGTTTCTCTTTTGTGCAGTCCCCAATAGTCCTGACCTCTTCTCTTCCCTGAGGGAAGATCCGCAGCGAGGATCGAACAGCTAGTGAGCGAAAGAGAGGGGGGAGAGAAGGGGGAGAGAAGAGGGAAGTTCCCTCTTCTCTTCCCCCTTCTCTCCCCCCCTCTCCCTCACTCGCTGCTCGATCCTCGCTGCGGCTGCGATCTGGTGGGACATAGTAACGTCCCATCCAGCCCCCTAGCGTGTGTCCGGTGCGGCAACGCAGCCGGAGCAACGCACGCACCGCCCGGACCACGGGCTTGGTCAGTCACCGGCTTAAGACAGTAACTGCAGGGGAGGTGATTGGGACTGAAACCCTGGTATGAAGGGAGAGGGCATGTAACACTTTCCACTCACTTTCACCGCCTTGAATGGTTCCGAAGGCGAGGGGGCGGGGCCGCTTTGTGCTCCGGTGTAATGGAGGGTCGGAGCCGCGGCGGAACTTAAAGCTCCACCCCCTGCAGCGACGCCAGTGGCCAGGGTCCTAATGAAAACTGTCCCCATCTCAAAGTGGCTATTAGCCTGGGACGACCAGCTTTCATAGACTCTGACAGGAACTTCTTAACTAACTGTGGCTTCTGTGGAGGGGGAGTTGATTTTCATCAGGACCATGGCTCAGTGGGAAAGAGTTCTCAAGTACCACCCCCTTGCATGCCAGGGTGCCAGTCCTGACTAAGGCCTCCCATGGCAGCTATTTTAATATTAAGGGAAGGATTAAGAAAGAGAAGGATGGAAGTTCTAAAGATGCTTCGAGCATCACATGTCCTTTGACCATCATTCTGCTCTTATATCCCTACTCAGCTTTGGTGGGTGCGCCAGCTGCAACCTTACCTGAATCGTTCAGTTGTGGTTACAGTGGTCCATGCCTTGGGGGCATCAAGACTTGATTACTGTAACACATTCTTTTGGGGGGCTGCCTCTGAAGACTGTACTTTACAATATAAAGAGACATGTTTCTTATACATACTGTATACTATTGCCATTCACTCATTCCAACATCCTATTTCATGCTCCTGGGTTGATTAGAAGCCATAATGGGAAGCACATACATGTGCAAACGTCATGTCAAAATTTCACTTCATGTAACTTTTTCAAAGATGATGCCATGAAAAGGATCCAATAAGAATGAAAAAACCAAGTGAAAGAACTGGAACACAATCTGGAACGTATCATATTCCTTCAGGGGGCAAAGCCATTTACAAGGTGTCTCCTCTTAGCAAAAGGTCTGCTTTACATCAAATTAATAGAACAGCTCATTTTAAAAAGTTGTGACCATGTGTGCGTAAAGTTCTTAGGAATAGCTACATTCAGTTCTGTCATCTTAAACTTTCCGGCCTGACAATTATTCGTATGGCATTGCCAGAGCATCATTTCAGAATTTTCCTTTTCCTCGTTAGTAGCTTTTTAGTGTTCTTTGCTCTACTTTTGGCTTTATATTTGCAATAGATCTTCCATTCCAAGTAGGAGTTGTTGTACTAAAGTCCTGGCACCTTCTAGATTGAACATTATTTTTATACATTGCTATTACAATTCCATTAGCCTGGAGCTTTTAGGTCCTATTGCACTCTGGAGGTCTCATTAGGATCTGAAAATCATCAATCAGATCAAGAAAGGCTGCTTGTAGCAGCACCCCAAGTGTGTCTTTCAGCCGAAGGAAGAAACTATGCTGCCTGCTTGGAAAACTGCATAATCCAAGCAAATCTGTTGTCTTTTAAGTGTTCTACAGAGCATAGAAGCCAACCTTTATATAATGTAGTTTTACGAAGGTTAGTGAAACTAATCACTGTTGCCAGCAAAGAAATACTCAATATCTTAGCATATGGTTTCTGTTACCAGTGTTTAAAGGGTGGCTAATGGAGAAATAAGTTATAAGCAGATTCAGAAAATGGCAATCATAACATTTAAACTCTGCAGCTTTTTGCAGCCAAGAAAGTTGCTGGCCAGGATACTTCCAAACAGCATGATGTGCCCTGTGTGAGATGGAAATATAGGCAAAGGGAGCTTGAATATGATAGACCAGGATAATTTTTTGTATAACCCAAGCCCAATAATTAACAAAAATACACCCAGTTGGTACAAGATGTGGAAACGTACGTAGAGCTATCTGCAGCAATTGCTGTGAATATGTACACACATAAGTGTACATATTTTGAAGGAAATTATATTTTGTTTTTCCACAATGGCATCTTGTGACACTGCCTGGAACAATCATACTCTTGAGGGGAACTGACTGGACAAAGGCATGATCAGGTACAGCATCATAAAGGAAAAGTATTTTTCTATCAAAAAAGCAGGTTGAACTTAGGCTGCCAGGGGATTCTGACCCCCATCAGAGGAGAGCCCTGGAACCTTTGTGTTTAGGTGACAGTTGCTGACCTTATGGGATCCCTGAGTGAGATCCTTCTGGCAGCCTGCTTAAACATTGCATGTTGGAGGAGATGTGGACTGTGTTTTCTGATGATGACATATCATGGCTTTCTAACATTGTCACATGTTTTTGATCACATATCTTCCATACATGGATAATGTGAGTGAATCATTGGAGAGATTCACTGTGAGTAGCGGGCTATTGCTGCATTAGATTCTGGTACAGTTGGACCTCGGTATCCACTGGGTTCTGTTCTGGACCCCCCACGGATACTGAGAATCCACAAATACAGGGGTCCACTTTAGAAGCGCTTTAAAAAGTGAAAAGGCCCCCAAATCACTGTTCCTACCTTTGCATGGGCAATCCATCCAATCCCAGGGCTCTTAAGGACTTTTTGGAGCTGAAAGAACCATTTCCAGGTTGCACGAAGGCTCCTCTTTCCTCCCAGGCTTGCCCCAGAATGTATCGCAATGTGTGAAGGTAGGAACGGCAATTTGGTTTATTTATTTATTTATTTATTTATTTATTTATTCATTCATTTTGAAATTTTATACCCCACCTTATCCAATGCCATAGTCAAGGATAAAAAGTACACATAATATAAAACAATAATAAAATAAATTAAAAACAATAAAATCTTCTGGTGGGGGGTTGACATTTTTTCACTTTTTAAATGTTTCTACATTTATAAATATAAATGTGAACACAGTGTCCACTGTGCAAGGCTGGGCCACCTTGTAAGGCCAGGCCTCACTGGCCATATGTCACCCACGCCTATTAACAAGATTGCCAGCAAAGTGTGGGGATGGGGAGACTTTTTGATCAGCAGGTTTTGGATTAGTTCCTGCAGCCATGGAAGCCTGTCAACCATTTTGGTTCCTGTAAGTTGCTGCGACCCCACAAATGAGGCTTCACATACCTTCCATAGCTGGTCACAACCCCAAGGTTGAAGAACACTGTCTTAAGCTACTATATAAGCCATGAAGCCATAAGAATGAGTCAGTCATTCAGATGCAGACACATTTCCAATTAATTGGCCAAGGCAACTTAATAAGAAAATACACAACAGTATCTCACAACATGCCAGCGGGTGGCGCAGTGGGTTAAACCGCTGAACCATGAGCTGTTGATCGAAAGGTCAGCAGTTCGAATCCGTGACGGGGTGAGCTCTCATTGCTTGGCCAGCTCCTGCCAACCTAGCAGTTCCAAAGCAAGGTACCGCTTGCGGGAAGGTAAACAGCGCTCCGTGTTCCAGCCGCATGCTACGCGCTGCGGCAAGGAGAGTCATGCTGGCCACATGACCACGGAGGCGTCTTCGGACAATGCTGGCTCTTCGGCTTTGAAATGGGGATGAGCACCACACCCTAGAGTCGGACACGACTGGACTTAATTGTCAGGGGTCACCTTTACCTTTTTTATCTCACAACATACTGTATACACAGTTGCAAATACTTTTTTTATGTAACATTGGATGAGTTCCTGAATCTTTGTTCAGATTCTGCTTAAAAGAATATTTTCAGAACTGAGAAATCTAGGGCATGTGCTGAAAGCAGGTGCCAAGGAAATTGCTGGAATACACAGCAGTGCTTTGTAAGGATTTCATCTCAGGCATCCATGGTTTTTGGTAACTTCTTGTCCTGATTATTAAGAAATACTCCACATTATAAGGTCTTGGAAGATGGTTCAGAAACTGCAGCTCTGTCAAAATGCTGTAGCTTGTCAATAGACAAGAAGAAGCTGTAGGAATTACAGCAGGTTCCTGACTGCTTTACCTTAGCACTAAAGTACTAACACAACAAGGACTCCTCTAACTCCTGAAAATGTCATCCGCCAATATCTCTCAAGCGCCACCTGTTCAGCAATCCTATTTCCTTATGGCCTTAATGGAGCTGAGCATCAGCCATTGATCCCCACCACACCATTCCAGTTCAATGAGATCACATCAGTGAAATCTAAACAGTGAAGGCACTTGAGAAACAAATAACAGTGAAGAACCTTGGTAATGGTCCATAAATATCCAGGAAAGGAACCTCCCTCCTTAACTCTCAACAGTCCCTATAGGGCACAGCAACTCACCTCCCACAACTGTGACTGGGATTTGCCTACTCTTTGAATCTGTTCTTTGAATTTGCCTCTGGGAGACCTACTTCCCTCAAGGTGCATAACAGTGGTTAACTTCATGAACCATATTCTTCTTCCCTGAGTGGCCATATGTACTGACTGGAATGAGTTCAAAAGAGGACTTCTACTCCGAACCTTCCTAGAAAATCTCAATACACAAGAAAGGGTGTATAAGAAATCTCAATAAGCAAGAAATAACCTTCAGAATTAGTTCTACTATTATTTTCTCATTGCATCATATGTCTTGCAGCCAAAGACAAAGAGCAACTGCTGCTAGGAAAGCTGGGATTAATTTCTTGTGCTTTTTATTGTATAGGCCAGTGCAATATGACTGGAGGGGATTGGCAATGGAAATGACCTTTTCAGCATTTTTTTTCCTAAGGTTTTTCTTTGCAGAGTTCAAAGCATAAAGAAATGGCAATCACCCCTAAAATCCAATGAAGCCATGAAACACAATCACTGATATGCAACAACAGAGCAATAAATAACAAAGCTAGAATTGATCATTCCAGTCATTTACTGTATTTGACTGTGAACAGAACTGGCAGATGAAGCAGCTGTGGTGTCCTACTGGGTTTTTGTGGCATTGTTCCTGCAGGGCCTTCACCCCAAGTGCTCCTGCAGGGCCTTCACCCCAAGGAAAGCGTGTGTCCTTTGCTCTTCCCCTGCCCTCACTCAGAGGTGTGTGAGCAGAGAAGAGAAAACTCAGAAGTCTCAGAAAACAACAGATCATACGTCCCCAGCAGCACGTTTTCTGGACAATGCAGAGCTTCCCTTGGGAAGAAGGGAACCAGTAGCGTAACCAGAGGGGCACGCGGCTGCAAGACATATGATGGTGTGGTAAGTGCTGAATGGCATTACATGGAGGTGCAAAGTGGCCCCTCCCACTTGCTGTCGGTGCCAGCTAAAAAGCAACAGCAGTGCCACCACCATGGCTTCTGCTGCCACCTACAATCCTACCTGGTCAAGGGTAGAGAACGAAGGAAAAAGGAGGCAAAGGCAAAGAAAAGGGATCGAAGGAGTAGAGAAAGGAACACCGATTATGGGCCAGATGGTTTTGGGTGGTGGGCCACCCTTGATCAAGAGTGAAGATTGCCCAGTCAGTCCAATTCTTCCACAAAAAGGATTCCTTCCCAATATTCAATTCTGGATTAGCCCATAATGTTAACTTGGCATGTAAATAAGGATCAAATTCATATTTTTCTGTGCCATCATACTCCAGACATATCTAACCGTGGATACTGTCAACAGAATATCCTTAATTTTAGCATATATAGAGCCCAATACAGTCCATTTTGGTAGAGGGGATACTGCAGAAGTCTCTAAAATAACTCAAGATGGAGTTCCCAATTGTGCAGAATATCCCAACAAATACTGGAAGTTAACAGATAAGCTTGATGGTAGAAACTGAAATTGGAAAGTCCAAACCATCAAATGATAATTTCATCCTCTTCAAAAGAAATCGTAGGTGGTGTAGATCTTCATAAAAAATTCCAAAATAAAGCATATAGTTTATTAATATATCTTTGTGGTATATATGTCAGAATTTTGCTGACATTTCACATTGGAAAATGTGGGTTTCATTGAACAGAGTTTGTATCTTGACATAGCTGTACAAAATCTGCAAGATACCGTAAATTGTGTTTTTGTAATCGATTCTGCTTGAGCCAAACAATGAATTTATATGGATTTTTGATAGATCTGTTTGCTCTGCCACATTTTAGTCAATAGCTTCCTTCAATTACAGACCCTTGAGGTTTTTTCCACACATGATTTCACTAAAAGTTGCATCACATCATTGTTATCTAAAGATACATCTGAGCTTTGGATTAATTGATGGGAGGATTTATCACCATCTGATAGGTAGGAGAAGACTGCATTAAGAGCCCAATCCTATTTCTCCCCCCCCCCCCCCCGCCGATGCAGCCATCCCAAAAAGGTGTGTGCTGTATCCAGTGGGGCAGGGGTAGATCGGGAGGCTTCAGAGGAGAAAAGGGAATTATTTCCTCCTACCCCTCTATAAGCCTTCTGCTCCGCTATGAGTCTCCTCAAACCTGCCCCAGCTCTATAGCTGGCACAAGTTCGCAATTTCAAGGAGAAAGAAATGGGTGGGGAGGATTGAAAAGAGGAGGATAGAATCCAGTGCATGCCATTGCTGCTGGATCCACCCCTCCTACACCCTCCCCACCTCATTTCCTTCCCCTTCTTCCCCAGTTTCCCCCTCCTTGCCTACCCCACTGCTGCCTTTCCTTCTTCAGCGGGTGTGGTGGCAACCAGCAACGGATGCGGAGTGCTGCCACCTCTTGTGCTCTTCTGCTGTCGTACATCCCTCCCCTCGAAAACCCAATCATGAATAGTAACTGTAACAAATAACAAGTAACTGTTACAAATTAAGTAACTGACTGCCCAATCCTATGGCTCTTTACAATGGTGGAACTCATGTTACGCTGTTGTAAAATGTGCGGTGCCACTTCCGAGTGCATCAGAGCCACTGGCGCAATTCGCAGACAGCTCCGCAAACCAGCACTGAAGGACTCAGCCTGTGGGCTGTGGGTGGTTTGGAGTGGAGAGGAGGAGGGCAGGGATGATTCAGGGGCTGGAGGGGGTGGATCCTGGTGGCAGAAACAGCCCGACACACACCCTTCCATTCACCAGCTACATAGTTGGTGTGGGTTTAAGGAGACCCATAGACGACTAGGCAGACTACCGGGAGGTAAGTAAAAAAGTTCTTTACTTATATCACACTGGCTATCTGGTCACTTCCCCACCATAGTACACAGCACATTGGTGCTGCTGCATGCTATGGACTGGCAGGGGATAGAATTGGGCTATGATACAATAATAAACATGACAAATATTCTGCCTATTAACCAAACTAAACTGACTGCTCAATCCTAACTAACTCCCTGTGCAGCAATGCTGCGGCACCAAGGTGGATATTGCTGCATCCAGCGGGGGCATTTCAGCCTCCAGAGGCAACCTCAGGGTAAGGGAACATTTTTTTCTCTTTCCACAAGGTAACACAGCGGGTCTACTTAGATTTGCACCAGCAATATCACTGGCACAAGTCCGTGTGGACCCATGAATGTGGATCGGACCCAAGAAGGAGGTTAGGATTTGGTGGGCATCGCTGCCACTGAATGCTCCCCTTCCTAGTCCTGATCTGCCCTCCTCCCTGCCTTCGTCACCACCCCATTCTGCCCACCCCTGCCCCACCCAGTTCCGCCCAGCCCCCGTCTCTCTCCCACCCCCTACTCTCTCTTACCTGCCATGCGGAGCCAGTTGTTCACCGTTCCCAGTGATGACTAGCCTTCACGCTACAGCAGGTCATGTTTTGCAACTGCTGGAATGCATGTTGTTTCACTGAAACACTCGTTCTGGTGGCACCATGTGCTAGTAGGATTGGGCCGAAAATGCTTTAGATCTGTGACTGTTGTTAACCATTTATTTACATGTCCTCCTTCCTCTTGGCTTCCCTAATGAGATTGGCAGTGGCACTGGAGGAAGAGCTTTAACCCTTTCCTCAGCCATTTTCCCCATACAAATTGCTTGCCCTTCCAAAGCACCAACTTGCCTTGTTAGGAAAAACATACCCGTACCATATCATTCCCCAACAGGGGAACAGGAGTGCATTTACATTGGGAAACTGGCCTGATGGGACAGGGCTAACCCTGTCTCCCCCAGTGCCACAGTCCAAATTTAATTTGGGGGCCCTCACTGAGTGTGCATGTGTAAACAAATGTAAAGAGAGGGGAAATCTGATTATTGATCTCCAACATCTTATCTAGTTTGGTCCTTGTTTCTTCTAGCTCCTAACAGAAAAACAGAAGTTCTAGATTAGGCAAAGCATTCTGCTTATCGAGACACAAATATATCTTCATTTTCAAGTCTCTGATCTACAATAGGAATATCTAGGTGATTTGAGGTAAATTACAACTGCTTTTTTTTAAAAAGACAAATTATTTTCCTTGTAATAAAAAAAAATCACACTCCAATTAAACTGCTGTTATCAATCATGTCATAAAAGACAGAGAGCCATAACGTTTTAAAAGTGAGTAGTCATTTGAATTTAACTAACATGCTTTAGGGCATTCTGCTAAAGCATTTAAAGCATTGTCAGATGTGTATATAGTCCTTGAAATTCAGCGTTCAGTTCATACTGTCAAAAAGATAGGACCCCTTTTCTTTCCACTGCTGTTTTTTCTTCCTGCTGCATTCTGCCAACAGGAAAACATACAGGGACAGAGCATCAGCACCGATGTTCTACATTCCTGGAAACATGGCAGCTTCCACCAATATAAGAGGACTTCTCAACTGGCAGACAGGAAAGAACATGAACTCCCACAGTAGGTCTGCACATCATGGCTCTTTGCATGGAAGGTTCTTTGCATGGGGTTTAATGAGGTATGAATAGACCCTCCCTTTCTGTCAATTCATAGGTTAAGATGGCTAAGAAAGAGAGAGCCTGCAGATTGTAAAGAAGTGTTAATTAGACGTTAAATATGCTAAACTGTTAAAGAGGTGTTAAAGAGTGCAAGTAATTAGTTCTAATTAGATGTGGGAAGAATTAGAACATGGGGTGCTTGGTAATTTGTCACATGTACACAGGAGGTTGTGCTATCCATTTTGACAGGAAATTATATTAAGAGACTGAAATTTCATTGGTGGCTTATAATTCATGGAATATTTACCATTTCATGGCTGAAGAAGTCTGTGGTTAGCCTATATATATAAAGGTAAAGGTGACCCCTGACCTTTACCTTTATATATATATTGCCACTTAGTATTCTTGCTCACAAGAACAGATTATCTGTGAAGTTATTTTCTCTTTATTGCCTTTCAAAATTAAGATAATTTTCAGAGTGTAGTATTTAGATGTAGAACATTTAAGAAAAAAGTAATAGATTACTCAAAAATATCCAGCTCACTGAGGCTGGTACAGTAGTACCCCAATATCTGCAGGGGATACATTCCTGCCCCCTCCGCGGATTCCAAAAACCGCAGATATACTTACAGTATAGGGTTCCCCACAGGTCCCCCTGCGTCTCCCCCTGCTCCTCCCTGTTACCCTCATTTATCTTTGTTACAGTTGTGCGAATGGAAAACATGTCTTCCTTTATTATCATCATCATTATCATCATCATCATCATCAACAGTATTTATATACCACTTTTCAACAAAAAGTTCACAAAGCGGTTTACAGACAAAATCAAATGATTAAATGTCTCCCTGTCCCAAAAGGGCTCACAATAAAAAAAAAAAAGATGCAGAAGAACACCAGCAAACAGTCACCAGAAAACACACTGTGCTGGGGTGAAAGGGGGCAGTTACTCTCCCCCTGCTAAATATAAGAGGAGCTCCAATTGAAACAGTGCTTCTTGCTCTTGCCCAGTTAGCAGGGGACTTTAACAAACGCTGTAAGCAGAAAGCTTATAGCAAGACGAGCAGGCAAGGAGCCTGCAGCCTAGAAGAGAGACTAACAGCAAACATCAACTTCCTGTTTCCTGCTTCCTGTTTGCTCTTTTTCTCCCTTCTAGGCTGTAGGCTTCTTGCCTGCTCATCTTGCTATAAGCTTCCTGCTTACAGCGTTTGCTAAAGGAAGACACTTCTCCATTCGCACGATGAAGGTAAAGGAGCACATGGGGAGGTGTGTGTGTGTGTGTGTGTGTGTGTGTGTGTGTGTGTGGGGAATTCGGCATCCACGGATAAGTGAAACCACGGATGCCAAATCAGCAGATATCCTCCCCCCGTACATATTAAGGTGAATATAGGTAATATATCACAAAGTTTGAGTAGCAAAGTTTAACAGAACACAATGTGTTCTGCTTTTTTCTATAAGCAATTTGTTATTTCTATAAGCAATTTGTTAATGCAAATAATAGCACCACCTGTCATTGTAGATGATTGCCAACATTAGATACCTAGTACAATTGTTATATTGAATTTCCTGACATTATAATTCCTGTTATTTCCTTAACATGGAAGACATGCTCTTTCAGGGCTCTTTCAACCATAACCCATCTCGTATTCATGCAATTTTGCTTTTACAACTGCGTCTTCAGTATTTCCCCTTTGCAGGCTAACTGTCAGTGCCCATAACTCACACCCTGGTTCTTTTTAAAAACTGATTGCATCTTTCACCAAGCTAGACAAGCTGCAACTCACATATATGATCATATTTCATGGAAGTAGATGGACCATCTGCCTCTCAGACAGCTGCTTGTAGCTTTGATCAAGTGTTTTGTGCCATCTATTTTTCTTCTCCTATTTAGTTGAGTGACCTCATAGTGGTTGCTGCCTTGATGTATCACCGAGGACTTGAAACTAATAGCCCATTCCAAACTAAAACGTCCCGCCAATGCAACTGCACCAATGGAGTGCGTGCTGCATCCTGTGTGTGTGTGGGGGGGGGGGAGTTGTGGAGGTCTCCTTATGGTAAGGGAACTTTTGTTCCCTTACCTGGGGAAGCCTCCGCTGCCCGAATGAGTCTCCTCGGATCTGCGCTAGCCATTTTGCTGGAGAGTAAGGGAGGGAGTTGTGATAGGACCGTGGCGCACGCCAGTGCCACTGGGATCTACCCCTCCCTCCCCCATGCCAAATGCTGCTTCCCCTTACCTGGTGATATTCAGGTCCACCTCTCTCCTCTGCTCCACACTTCCTCTTCTATTCCGTCCCTGTCTTCCTTTTCTATCCAGAGAATGGGAGGAGGAGGAGGAGGAGGAGCAGTGAAGGCAAGAAGGCAGATGAAGGTCTGCATCCCCTGCCAATCTTCTGCCTGAGGTGATCACCTCTCTCGGTTTCATGAATGGGCCAGTCCAGCTTAAATCTGTGTTCTAGTCTTCCAAACATATTTCCAATTCAAAATTCAAAAGAAACCTGAATTTTCCTAGTTGGATCACTTGTGTAATCTCCAATCAGATGTTACGTCTCATTCCCTGTGTGTGACAGTAGGATTATTAAAACCATTTGAATTTACCAGGGTGTAATACAAATAATTTAGTGTACTTCCTGGCTTCAAATTAAATGGTGAGCATGCTTACAGTGCTCAGGGTAGGTGGTTTGCATCAAACACATTTTATTGCCTTAAGGCCGACCCACACTGCACGATTTCCAGCGCGTCCCAGATGCGCGCGGAGCTGTGTGGTCACCATTTCGGAAGAGAGCAGCTGAACACGGGAGAGGTGCGCTCTCCCAAGTTCCGGTGCGTGCAGAAAGTTTGATGCCCATGTTTTGAGGGGGCGGGTATGCGGAGCTACTGCAGCCACCAATCGGATGAGAGGGCGGGATGGAAGGGGTTGTCAGTCAATCGGAACTCACTTGAGTCTCCGATTTCTCTTGGATCCATTTCTCCATTTCTCCTTCTCACAAAAGTTAGCAAGATGAATTCTATTCCCGGCACAAATTGTTTTGTTAGTTTTCTCTCCTTACTGCCCCTCTCTCTCTTCTCTCATGTATCGGACCACACTTGTGCTTAGCCAAATCACCACTGCGCTTTCTAAGAAGGCGGGACAACAGGAGGGACTATTCGCTGGGAGACACTCGTGGAGTGGCTAGGCACCTACGCTCGCTCGCCTCCGCGCCTGTGGGTCGGGCTTTAGGTCTATTTGAGTTGGTGTGCAAATTCTATTGTTTGAAGAACAAAAGGCATGGGGGGGAAAGCTAATATCTCATGGTCTAGATTTAGGTGGATCAATTCATCATGGGAGCAAGGGTGGAGACATTTAGACTGACTGAACTACAATCCAAATGTCCAAAACAAAACACGGAGTTGGCAATACTATGGATTCTTTAGTGCATGTTTGTGGTCACCGCTGATGTATTTGCTTGCAGGGAATGTCATAGCTTGTACTTGTACAAAGACGCACATTACCAGTTTATAGCAAAGGAAAATCAATTGATTCTAGTTGGAATTCACATAATCACTGAATAGAGCCAGAGAATGTAAGATGTGGTTTTGTATGTTTTGACAAATATTTCCCTCGATTATCATGTTTAAACTATTAAACGAAGAGTCTAACATGGATATATTTGCTGTACATGGATATGCGTATTGTAAATTCTTCACACTCCACTCCAGAGTCTCTCTCTCTCTCTCTCTCTCTCTCTCTCTCTCTCTCTCTCTCTCTCTCTCTCTCTCTCTCTCTCTCAGGATCACCATTGTCTAAGGATTATTGTTTGCTTATTATTAGTGTGAATACTGAAGATTTTGACAGATAAATGCAAGCCAAGTATTTAATCAACACACTGCAACATATCTGTAACTGTTCTTATCTGTCTGTTCGGTGGAAATAACAGACGAAGGCTCAGGAGGAGAGAGAGGAAAAAAGGAACCAAAAAGAGAAATGCATTTGCTGAAGAACTTTCTGAATTTGTAATTTGGCATTCTGCCACATATATGCTAAATTCCTATTAGTCACTGCATTCCTAGGGAAGTTCTCCTTCTCTATTAGTTCTCCTTCTAACAGAAAACAAGTTCTCCTTCTCTATTGCAGATATGATTAACATTCATATTTGATAAAGCAGGAGGAATAAAGCATTTTATCGGTAGGAGGCATGGTCTGGAGACTGAGCCAATGCCCTGCCTGAAGAAGCTAAGCAGGTGAGCCTTGGTTCCCACCTGGATGGGAGACGGAACCTGCTGACGAACCTCACGAAGGCACTATAAAGGCACCATGAGAGGGTGTGGAATGTCTAGAATGTCCAGAGGAGTCAGCCGGAGATGGATAACATCTTGACAACTGTATAAGGGTAAACTGTGGTACTGTGAAGGACAGAGCACAAGCCAGGACAAGGAAACATCTGGGAAATGAAGGGTTCTATGAGTTTGCACATAGAATAATATTTCTTTGAAAAAATGAAAAAAATATTTGAAAAAATGGGGTTTAGATCAGCCTATGTAAATCTCTACAAGAAAAAGGTGGTATATAAACACGGTAAGTATTTGAGTATGATTAAGATCCATTTGATGTCAGCAGAACCACAAGCACTGACAATTTTGACTCTCCTTTTAAAAAAAATAAACAATTGAGTCAGCTCTCAATATATAGATTCAGATAGGCAGTTCAAAACGTTAAATCTTTTGAAGAATGACTTCAACATATATTAAAGCCCTATAGGCCTTTTCACACAATTGATACATTTAGATGGAATGTGTGGGGAAGAAAGGAGGGGAGTAGGCCCAATGGAGTAGGCCCAATCCCTGCACGTGGTGACGGCGGTGGCACTTACAGGATCATGCCACCACCACTGAGACAAAAAGGGGGGGCGTAACACTCACCCGGTGGTCACGCTGGGCTTCTGGAGGATCAGGGGGCTGCGATCCCCTCTACGGGTCTCCCCGCACTCCAAAACAGCTCCCTGATGTGATTGCAACCCACTTCCGAATTCAGATGAAAACCGGAGCTGTTTTGGGGCGCGGGGAGCTGTTTTGGGGCACGGGGAGACCTGTAGAGGGGAGAGCCTCCCCCCACACCCTCTGGAAGCCCAGTGCAACCACTGGGTGAGTGTTATGCCCCCTTTTTTCTCGGAGGTGGCGCAATCCCAGAAGCACCGCTGCCGTCGCCATCTCCCGTAAAGTCCTATGGGGGGGGGAGTTTGGGAACCTCTGCTGTAGGTCCTTGAGACCATTGGGCAGTCAACTGAGCAACTTCAGTGAATTCTAGCAACATCTCTCTGGGCAACAATCGGAAAAGACATGTTAGACTACCAAGAATCAGGAAGGGACTGGTGAACAATACATCCAGCAGCTCATGGCAAAAATCCCAAGTCATATCTGTTCTTTGGTGCTTAAAATGTTTTCCTCTCTGCCTTGTCCTTTAAAAAGTTTCAGTGAGTAGCAATGCAAATTTGGAGGATATATAAACAAACCTAGCTATGGATGACATCTATCCATGGAGACCGTATCTAGCCATATGGCATTCACTTTATCAGAAGGCTGTGCCAGCAATCTCAATGTAAACTGCGAATGTATCATTACCAGCCTTGGAAGGAAAAGGGTATGATCTCTTTCCAAAGCCAGCACCTGGAAAACCGCTTTGTGCACATAAAGCAGCTAAGCTATTTGGTATTCACAACTGTAAATCCTAAAACATAAATAAATAAATATATAAATAAATAAACATAAATAAAATTTATTCTTAAGATTCCTGGTTCAGGGATGTAGATAGAAAGAAGGCACCATGTTAAGATTTTTCAGTGGTCCATGCGATTTGTGCCACCTTGTGTTGAGCATTCTCTTGGTGTCTCTACCATTCTCGCTAGTGGAATTTGCCTACTCAAGGATCAACCCAATTGTTGTGTGGTTTCCAGGAAGTGGATGCAAAACTGCTGTGTAGGGATGCTCTGAAGATATCAAAGGACTAAGAGTGCTACGAAATTCAGCGATTGACTTCAGCTCTCATGAAAGAATCTTTGATTTTCTACATCTGAGAGATTAGATGCTGACAACAGTTAACTCTAGACAACTTTATTTACTACTAGTCCTGCTGCCAGCAGGAGGAAAAGCCTGTTCTCTTAACTTGACAAGATTCAGGAATACAGATTACTTGATAAAGATAGAAAGCAAACGGCAGACCGCCAGTATTTATCAAGAATTCACTACTCAGCAGTTAAGTTCAACTAGAAGTTCAGCAGTCAAATTCAGCTAAGAGAAAATACTATTTCTCTCCCTCCCTCTCTTTATACACACACAAACTTGTTTTAACTTAATGAAGCAAAAAGGGCTTATTTGTAACTCTGAATCATTTATATGGCACTGGTTGACCTGTATAGTGTTGAGCTAAATGCCATATTCTTAAGATGATCAGAGTGGGTGGTCTTGGCATGCCATTTCTGATTAATTAGGGAAAATGTTGGCAAGAGTAACTTGAATGCATTTGTAAATAGATATATTAAAAATCATTTGTGATTTTTTTTATTGGAACTTATCTGATGTTTACAATGCATATTTTTCAAGGTGGAACTACAGTATACCATATGTTTCATGCATCAGAAAAGTGGATACTAGGTCCCGGTTTCCTTTAGTCCAATGATGCCAGATTAAAAAAAGCACAGCATGATTTCTCCTTAACTGTTGAGGACATAGTCAGTGTTTAGCTACTAGTTAAGGGAAGAGTCAGTGGAAGAGCACCTGCTTTACATACAGAAAGTCCCAGGTTCAACCTCCACATAGGGCAGAAGAAAAAAATACTGTCCAAAACCATGGAGAGCCACTGCCAGTCAGTATCAACAATACTGAGCTACATTGAACAATGGTCTGACTCAGTATGGCAGCGTCCTATGTCCAGTATCTATTCACTCCACTGGAAGAAAAATTGAAGTAGACTCTTTTACCCAGGCATTGTAGAGCTAAAAACGTGTGTTTTCCTCAACAGGCAGGAGGAAGAAGTGGGTGGGCTGGGCTCCTATCCTCTGGAAAACCAAAAGGATCAAATTTCATTACCTTAGGGAAGAGGTCATGCCCCAGTGGTGGAGCACATGCACTGTGTAGAGAAAATCCCAGCTTCAATCCCTGGCATTTTCAAGGCAGGCAGGACTGAGAGAGCCTTCCTTCCATGGATTCCAAGACCTATGAAACACCTCTCAGAGCACAATCCTGTGCAACTAAACAGTGATGGAACAAGTTTTCCGTCGCTGGAAGCCGTCGCAAACGTGTTGTAAGGCACGTTTGCGACGATCCGGGAATAAGGGATGCCAGCGCAAGGCTGGCCGGCCTCACTCTGTCGCCGGGATGTCCATGCGGCTGCCGGAGGAAGGTAAAGCTCCTGTCAGCAGCCGCATGGGCGGTCTGGGTGGCAAGGGAGGGGGGCCATTGGCCGAGCCGGCCCTGGCCGGCCCCAGCTTACACCCAGGGAAGGGGACAAACGTCCCCTTCCCCGAGTAGACCTCCAGGCCGTTACAGGGTGGCCCAGAATGGGGATAGGATCCGGCAGGTGGCCCTGGGCTGCCAGCTGGATCCTTACACTGGATTGCGCTGTCAACTGCCACCAATTTCCAGTCCCTAGAGACACCTGTTTCAAACCTTCTTATCCAAGAACTAATATGACTCCTAATACTTTTAAGGAATTAAACAATCTAGTAGAGCAGTGTTTCCCAAACTTTTTCGACCTGCGGCTCCCTTGACCATTGGTGACCCTTGACAACGGCTCCCCGTTACATTATGTTGATGCCTGCCAATTGGCATTGCACTGTATTCTGAGTGGATTCCATGGCACTCCGCGGCTCCCCTGGCTGATATCCGCGGTTCCCCTGGGAGTCACGCCTCCCAGTTTGGGAACCACTGTATCACTAGAAAAAGCATGACTGTCCAGAGAGTGTGAAAGGACCCAAAGTCCAGAATTATAAAATTATAATTACAAACTTAGAGTGAATTTTCAAAAGGAGATCAGAGTTTAGATGGCAATGTCTTTAAAAAAAAGAAGAAAAAATATTTAAAAGATGCTATATGGCCTCAGGCATCAAAAGATATCTTGGGCATTTCTACTGACTATCTAATTAGGTAGTGATTTACAAATAGGTTCCTTCGAAACTTTCCTTTTTTTCCCCCTAAGGAAGTCTGTATGATCAAGGCATCTTCAAAATGGAAATGCCTGCATTGTTCATCAAAGAAATAGAAAAGGAGGAAGCTCATCCCATAATTGCCAAACACCAGCTTCTCTGTTTAGACAATGAGTTCCTTTTAATTACCCAGGAACATCTTTTAAATAGACAGAAGCAGTCTTGTAGGCAAAAAAAAAAAAAGGAATTTTGGCATGTGCCAATCTGTGTCAGCCTCAGCTACGCAGGCCAAGATTGTACCACCAAGTGAGAAAATACGACTTCATTCCAAGCTTTTTGTGCAGTTCAAAGGGTGGTGATTGAACTATGCACCCTTTAAAGGCTGAGCATCAGGTATTTAACATGCACACATACACTTTAAAGTAGTCAGACAAGATGCAAGACATTCATTTATGAAATTTTACAGGCCACTTAATACCGAGCTGGCAGCGTTTCAATAGCGAAATGAAAGTGGTGCCCTATATTTATTGTAACATATAGTTCCACCCTGAGCTGAAACCTATTCTTTGCTACAAAAGAATGAAAGAGAAGTGTATTTTATTTTTAAGGCAGTGATTACAATCCTGTGCACATTTACTTGGAAGTCAGTTCCATCGAACAAAATAAGCCATGAGACTGAAATTTCTCTTTCATTTGCGTTAAGCCTTTGGGGTAAAAAAAATGCAAAACAGTCAGATTTTTTTTATGATTAATGGGGGGGGGAAGCAAGCTATATTTAAAAATTTACATTCCTAAAAATGTGGAAATAACCAAAAATAAAAAGATGTATCAGATTGTAAGTCATTCAGGACAGATCCCAGACCTAGGGGTTTGGAACTGGGTCATCATAACTAGGCCCAAAAGTATCACCACAGTTTGACTGAGGCCTTTTTGGCTTCTCAGTATGAATTAATATAAGATAAATATTGGCAATTCATTTGGTTCTGTTTATAATATTCTATTCAGCTGCAGAATAGCACAGACATTCTACAGATTCTAATCTTTAATACAACCATCCCATTTTTAACCTTCAAAGCAATAACAGAAATTGACTACTTTTCATGAAGTTTAGAATCAGAAGGAAAGAAAAGGATTATTTGATTATTTAGATAGAAACAAAGTTTCTGGCAATGCTACTTCTATCAAGATTGTATTTGCAGTCAAATGACAGCAAGTATCCATAACACAGACTATTTACCTGTTTGTGTGAAACCACGTAAGCCTTCATACAAATTATGGTTGACACTGTGGCCAAGAGACCATTATTTTTTGTAGTCAAACAGTACGGAGCCTTTGGGGTTTGGCTCTTTCTTCTGGGCGGATGCACAGTGCTGTCAATTCTTTTCAAAACAAGAGTAAGATTAAACACCAGAAAATGAGTAAAACTCAAATAAGAGCCTATAAACTTCACAAATGGAGATTTATTGCAGCAGCAGCATTGTGCTGATCATTGTTTCAACTGTATGATCTCAAAAATTGTTTGAGCCAGTTTGCAGACAGCGTCCTCGCCTTGGCACCCTGACATCTGTGTTTAATAGAACCACAGTTTCCAGTTGTTTTCAGAGAAAATACTAGAAATAAGACAGAAGATGTTCTGTCTCATATCTAAGAGTGCAAGTCTGGGAAGAGGAAGGCTTCATGGTGGTCAATCCCACAGTGGCAGAATCATGGCTGTCATCATTCTGGAAAGTTCTTTTAGCTTCCCCATGAAAGTTCTGACTCCGCAGGGTCCTGTGGAACAATGAGATACATTTGCATATGATGGGAAGAGCTAGGATCTAAAAACATGACAGAAATACGATGTTGTTCTAGGAGATTATTCCTCTAACTTCAGTCTGCTTGGCAAAAAAAACCCTGCTAGAAACATTAACATGTGCTTGGTTTACAACTTCAAAACAATTATTAAAACCTCAATTTTATAAAAGTCTCGTTCTCAGGACTCATTCATTACTGATGGTTTAGTTTATGACTCTGGATATGCACTTCAGTTGTCTAGATAAATGTAATGAATGTAGGAAAGTTAAAATGTGGGAAGAAACCTTAAAGATAGATCCCATTATTATCATTTTCTCATAATTGTTTTCTATCTTCTCCATCACCTCTACCGACCAAAAAACTTCATAAAACTGTTGATATGCAACTGGACATAACGTAGCACTGATGTAATCATTACCACTGTGCATGATTGTCACTGAAAAGCACTGACACACGATTAGGGTTTCACATGGTGCCAGTAATGTTCTCATCTACTTCCCACATGGGTTGGCAAGATTGCATGGGAAATCCTATGTAATGTTGCAGCTCCCTGGGGGCCTGCAGTCAGTGCTGGCCCCAGGTTGCTGGGGTCTCTGGGCCAAAGTCTGCACAAAGCCTCCACATGGCATCCCTCCTACCCACTCCATAGTTGTAGTAGATAAATATTCTGAAGCATCTTGTGCCACTGCAGCTGAATTTTGAGGTCATCCCTGGGGAGTGAGATGTTTCTGCTGGAATTCACAGGGCAGAAGATCCCATGCTTTTCCTTACGATAAGAAACGGCTATGTTCTTGAATGACATCAGGGTTTCAAATGCCAGAGAGGATACACAGAAAGAGACAAAGTGAAGGATAAGGAGAAGAGAAGCAGAGACAGAGATCCTTCCCTCCCTCACACCATGGTCACAACAGCAGCCAAGAAGGAACTGGAGGAAGCAGAAGAGAGAGAGAGAGAGAGAGAGAGAGAGAGAGAGAGAGAGAGAGTTACTACTGAAGTAGAAGCAGCCTCCAGAGAAGCCACCAAGTGAGGTGGCTTCTCTTGGGGGGGGGGGGTCCCAGGAAGAGGTTATTGTGAATGTGTTTGTTTGTCTGTGTGTGAGAGAGAGAGGGGGGGAGGGAGAGACTCTTGGGAGAAAGAAAAAACTTTTCTCAAACATTCTCCGTTTTTGCTCATAATTGCAGATCACAGAATCAGACCTGGAGAAGCTTGCCCTTCTCTATCTCCTGGGTTCCAGAGCTATGTTTGTGTGCTAAACATTATCTGTAAAAGTGGTAGAAGTAAAAGTGCCTAGGGGAAAATTTAAGAGTGACAGCGACTGCCACAAGGAGAGGGGCACCCCGATCCTGCCCAACTTTAGAGCAGCAGAGCAAGTGCTCTGCCGCCATGCTGTCCCCGCCCCTTAAGGTGGCAGGAGACAGCATCCAGTTCTAGTGACCTACCACTTTGAGAACTGCTGCCTTAGAGCACATGTCACACCTTTCTTAGTGCATGCTTGGTTACACATCAGAAAAGGTATTGTATTGTTTGAAGAGTCTGTTTATGCATATAAACATAAACATTAGTACACTGCAAAGGGAAGAAAGTCACTAAGGGCTCAGTCCAGCCCAACTCAGCCCAACTCAGGCACAGTTGAGGCCCAATTGTGGCACAATTGGGGCCCAAAATAGGACCGAGTTAGGCTGCAACTGTGCCTGAGTTAGGCAGGAGGCAAGAGCAGTGGGCCAGGATCGAGGCAAAACTTACCACAGAGGCAGGCAGGCACCTGTGGGGAGGTGTCAGTCTTGTGGAAGTGAAGAGCCCCCTCCTCAGCTCGTCTGTGTACACCTACCACAGCTGCTGCAGCGTTCGCAGCAGATGGGCAGCCACAGGTGGGCCTGCAGGCACTGGGCGTGCGACAGTCAGCGGAAGGGCAGAGGTTGTGCCAGTGCCAGCTGCCCCAGGGCACCCTGGGCATTAGCCACCTGCCGCAGGGGGGAGTGCCACTGCCCTCCCTCCTGCAGAAGGCGATGCCACCCCCAAGCCACGTTGAGGCTGCACGTGGGAGTCATGGGGGGGAGGGGGTGGGAACGTCACACACAAGGGGGGTCTCATGAAGTCTGGAACCGCCTCTGCCAGGACATGCCCGTGCGCTGCCTGAAGCCTTGGGCCTCCAGGGCCGTGGCTATGCCCACAAAGAAGGCATCCCGGCATGCCTTCTGCTCCATGCCCCGGCCAAGACCGAGAGATGCCTTGGGCTTGTCTGCTGCGAGCGGGAAGGGCTCACGCAGCTCATCACACCCGGAGATGGGGCAACGTCGGCGCCTCGCGGCAGGCGCTCTGGCGGGGTGGGGGATGCCAGCGTCCATCATCAGGGAGTGGGAGGGGAGGCAGGCACACAGACAGGGGGTGCTGGGGAGGGGCACGGGTGGGTCAGAAACAGACAGACAACAAGGCTGGTGGGAGAGGGATACAGGGAGAGGGGTCTGCAGAGACCAATAGGGACACAGGGGTCACTTCACAGATGGAGGCAATGCAGGAACGGCCACCTCTCATGCAGACGGACCGAGGGCGGTAACGGACGCCGTTGACGGGCGGAAACGGACGCCATTGACAGGCGGACTGAGGGCGGAAACGGACGCCGTTGACGGGCGGACCGAGGGTGGGTGAGAGCCCCGGTTGCTGAAAGGGCTCTTCACGGACGTGGCGGACGTGCGCCATGTCACCTGTCAGTGGTTGCCTGCCTGAGAGGCCCCCCAACTCCCCCCTCCCCTCTGAGCCCGGAGAGTCTGGCAGCCCCCCTGCTGTGGTCTCCCTGGGCTGGCTGTGGCAGGCCCTGGCTGGGATTCATGCAGGGCCTTGTGTGCTGGGCGCTGTCTCTGTGTGTGGGGGGCAGTGCTTGTGTAACATTGGGGTCATGTTGTTCAAGGGGCCTTTGCCCAAGGGGCATCTTTATTGTTCTGGAACATTGGCAGAGATGGCCAGGCGAGGCTGCCAGGGGTAGGCACAGCAGCCACTCAGAACATAGCAGCAGCAGCAGGGCGTGCCCCATGGACCTGGAGACGCAGGCTCTTCCCCTGTGGAACCACAGCCTGCTCCATAGAAAGGGGAGGGACAGCAAGTAGGCAGCCAGGGAGGTGGAGCAGCAGCAGCAGCAGCTGAGGAGGGTTGCAGGGCAGGCTCCCAGACCTCTGGCAGCAGCGAGGCAGACGACCATGGGGCAACCAGACTGCGGGCCCAGGGGTGCTCCCCAGAAGGTAGGTGGTGGTGGACATTCCTGGGGAGACATAAATCACGGGGGTGTTCCATGGCAGCTGCTGTGTGGTAGCAATCGCCATTGAAGGAATGCCAGTGTGCCGGTTGCAAAGGCCTGCAGGGAGAGAAATCAAACACAGCTGAGTGGTGTGAGACACATAGCATGGTCTGCGCTCCTTCCCTGGGTGTAAGGTGAGCATGATCCAGATGAGCTGCGTGAGCCCTTCACGCTCGCAGCAGACAAGCCCAAGGCATCTCTCGGTCTTGGCCGGGGCACAGAACAGAAGGCACGCCGGGATGCCTTCTTTCTGGGCATTGCCCCGGCCCTGGAGGCCCAGGGCTTCAGGCAGCGCACCTGCGAGTCATGTCAGAGGCAGTTCCAGACAGCATGCGACCCCCCCTTGTGTGTGATGTTCCCACCCCCTCCTACCCTTCCCTCCCCCTCTCCCCCCCATGACTTCCCACGTGCAGCCTCAACGTGGCACGGGGGTGGCATCGCCTTCTGCAGGAGGGAGGGGACGGCCACTCTCCCCTGCAGCAGGTGGCTGATGCACAGGGTGCCCTGTGGCGGTTGGCAAGGGGACCTCGCTCATCTGTCACCTGCCCTGCGCCCACCACATGACTGGCGCAACCCCCATGCCTGCGGCCGGCCCCTTTGCGACCAGGCTGCGACAGACCCTGCGGCAGCTGCCATGGATGGACACTGACACATGCAGACACAGGCCTGCACATGCCCAAGCCGGACACTGAGCCTGGAGAGCCTGCCTGCCTGGGAGGTAAGTGTTGCCTGGATCCTGGGGTGGTGCTGGGCCACAGAAACTGCAGCCTGCCTAACTCAGACATAACTTATGTCGAACATAGGCTGAACTTAGGCCACTCTTATGCCAGACTTGCGGTGGAGTTGGGTTGGAATGGGCTGTTAGACAGAGATAAAGTGAAACAGATCAGGCAATGGAGACCTTCACATCCCGGGAAAGGGGGATAGAATCTAGGTCACAAACTGAGCCATTTCTCAAGACAAGGACTGAAGCAGAAGGTCCATCCATTGCTTGAAGCCCTTACTATCTCCATACATAACTAAAAAGGGTTTGCAGTTCAATAGGCTATGAATGTAATGTCAAGTCTCTCTCCTGACCATCTGTTCTCCCTTCCTTGCTGTCTATCTTCATCACTGTTGCAACCTCTGTCCTCTCTTTTGATTGAATTGGCCAATTTGACTCTGATGTCATGTAGATAAATTTGCAAGTAGAACTATTATTATTATTATTATTATTCTTATTATTATTATTAACCATATTAATAATATAATAATAATAACTATCATAGGTTCTTTGGCAACCCTGATCTCACAGAGGAGCTGAACAGGCGCAGGAAAAGATTATGGGTGATTGGATACCTTAATTAGGGCTGCAGAGAGGCAGCTGCCCTGGACGCAATGCCAGGGGAGGGCGCAACCTCAGGTTCCACGACCTAGTGGCTGCCCTCGCGTTCAGCTCAGAAATTCTCCTGCTGCCTCCATGTGCCGCCCCTTCTCCTCACGATTGTGAAGAGAAGGGGCAGTGCATGGAGGCAGCAGGCAATTTTCAGCCCTTGCGTTCCACTTGGAGCTCTCCGGGTGGAACACAGCAGTTGCCGATAGCACCCAAACCTGGAAGTGACGTCACATGACATCACTTCCGGGGTTGCAGCATGCTCCCTTGCTCCAGGCAGTGCGGGAGCATGTTACACTGCAATTCTACATGGGAGTAAGTCCCATTGAACTTAGAAGGGCTGTTGTTTGAGCAGACATGCATAGGATTGTGCTTTTATTTTCAAAGTCCTTAAGAATCTTCGGGTAGATTAGATTCTTCCTTGCCCTACTTGCTGGAGCAGGTTGATTTTGGGAGCTTTGATGATGAACCTGATGATGAATACATGAAATTAGCTACTTATATATCTGATTTGTAAGAGAACAGAGTCTGTGATTCTCTATAATTCACACAGGTAATTCTTAGCTCCAGTTGATTAGAAGGACCAGTCCTGCATAGCAAATATATGACCTCATACATAAACTATGCCAAAAAAAAAAAGGCCACACAGAGAAGCATAATGTAAAGATGAAAAGGCAACAACATACATCTTCCAGAAGAAGGGATATATTATCTCAGATGATGCAACACATCTTAGTTTATTAGGCTTACCAGATCGTCGACCGGGACGGAGCAATCTCCCCTTAAGGGGGCGGGGCGCGGGGGGCCAGAACACGTCGCGTTCTGGCCCCCCCACACCCCGCCCCCTTAATGGGAGATCGCTCCATCCCAGTCGACGATCTGGTAAGCCTATAGTATATGCTTCAGAGAGTAGGCCTGTTTTACTGATAGCTATTCTAGTGTATACTTTTACAGACCTGAGGAGACTCGTCTTTGAATACTAGATCTGTCCACAAACCCAAGGGTCCTGTCATGGTTTGATATCATGTGACTACATCTGACCTGTATATGGAATAGAAACCAGCTGTCTGTCTCTTAATATACCTGGAGAAGCAGAGAGCATACACATCAAATTTCTAAGGATGGAAAGTCTGATAGAAAACGAAGGACAGAAATACAAATGCAAACATTATTAAAAAAAAAATAAGATGGAAAAATGAAAATAAATTAAGGGAATGCAGAACTTACAGCGCAATGTTATTCAGTATATTCAATAGGGCTTACTCTAGAATTGCAGTCTTCTCTTCCTGGTTTCTTCATTTTTGGTAATAGCAAATAATTTTTTCATATACCTGCTTGTAGCAGTGTGAGTTTTCAAAGTCCTCTCGTTGCACAGGGTCAAGAATAAGAGGTTCAGAGCTAGGAGGTCATCTGGCCCTCTGATAATTCTTTCCTTCACTGGTTTGGATCCTATCCCACAACTGAGGTCTGAAATCACTGACTGACTATAAAAATCTTCTCATATAAAGTACTCTTTGCTTTGCTAGTCCTGTGCAGAATTTTCATGATGTTTGCTTATTGATGAGCTGCTTACCTGGGTGTAAGGAGAGCATGACCCTGTAAGGGGAAAGGGTCAAAGAGAGCGACAACAACACAACTTGGGGGTCACAACCATGGCAAACCTAGCACTACTGACCTGTCAGTAGACCCTGTGGAGAAAAGGGGGGGACAGCGGGTGTCTACATAAGGCTAACACTTCCACACTTGTGGCATTGTCTGCTCACATGACTACAGGCAGCAATCAGACACAACAGTGGTACAGAGGCATGTATCCTATATATCATAGCAGGCAAAGAAGGCAGTTATCAGACAACACATTGGTAAAGAGGCATATCATAGCAGGCAAAGCAAGCAGTTATCAGACAACACATTGGTAAAGAAGCATATAGCAGGCAAAGCAGGCAGACATGAGAGGACACATTGGTAAAGAGGCATATCATAGCAGACAAAGCAGGCAGTTATCATACAACACATTGGTAAAGAGGCACGTATCATATATTTCTATATGCAAAGAGGCAGAAGTCAGACCACATGTCAGCACAAACCCTGCTTACCTGCACTTACCTGCTGGTGTTGTTGCCTGTGGGGGGGGGGAAGAGGCTGGGAGAAAGACATGGGTTAGCAAATGGTAGCATGGAGGCAGCTGCCCAGGCACAGCTGTAAACAGTTTGGCCACAGCCAGAACAGCCCTTTCTGCCCTTGAGGGGGGCAGAGAGGAGAGAGGAGAAGAGAAGAGAGAAGTGGAGTGTTTGTGAATTTTTCCCTCCACCGACAAAGTCCCATTTTGTGGCTGTGGGGGACAGAGCCCCACGCCACGTGCTCAGAGAGAGAGAGAGAGAGAGAGAGAGAGAGAGAGAGAGAGAGAGAGAGAGAGAGAGAGAGAGAGAGAGACTGGAGGTCTGGGGCTGGGCTTTTGTGGGAAAGAGGCTGGGTGGGGCTGGGTGGTGATAGGCTCCCTATCTTTGGCATAACTCTGTCGGTTTCCAGACCTTGCTGACACAATTCCAACATAACTCTGACCTAACTCAGGAGTAGGGTGTTAGAACTTTTCAGGAGAGGGCTGGAGTGGGTAAAGTAAAATGGCTCCTATGGGTCTCCTCGAATTTATGTCAACCCTTTTGGTCGACATAAAATTTGTGTCAGCTTCTATGTTGGAGGGGGCGTGTCTGTGCTCACCAGGGTCTGGAATCCAACGTTAATTGGTTGCCGCCACCATTACACCCACGTTACACCCCTGAAATGCCCACTTTTACGCTGACTTTATGCTGGAATAGCTCTTAGGGAGAACTTACGGCAGAACATCACAACTTCAACATAAACTCGACATAAACTCGACATAAACTACGCAATCCCGACATAACTTCGCCGTAAACGCCTTATGTTGACTTTATGTGGACTTTATGTCTGACTTGTGCTGCTTAGCCCTTGCGTTGGAATGGGCTGTGTCTGTCGCATCCTGTTTGTCTGGTCATAGCAAAATTGCATTGCAGTACAAGCTAAACTTTTCAACTCACAAAGGGTGAGACACATTGTGCCAGTTTTGTTCTGTGTATTTAGCTTAGCATTCCCACATTGGTTTTATGGCTTTATTCTTTTATATTCATATATTTCAATTTCAATATTTTGCGATTCATGAGGGACTGAAAGAGCCAGGCTCAGAAATAAAACAAGGCCACTTGTGAGAGAAAGTGTTTTTATTTTCAGAATTTATATTAGTCATAATGAGAAGTATTTTCATGGCTTTGTTCAAGCATTCTTGTTGGAATTATTGTAACATATTCACACCTTATTTTTATTTACAGTGCCGTAATAATGCTGCCAGAGCCAGCGGGTAGCGCAGGGGTTAAACCACTGAACCATGAGCTGTCGATCGAAAGGTCGGCAGTTCGATTCTGCGCGACGGCTCCTGCCAACCTAGCAGTTCGAAAGCAAGAAATTGCAAGTAGATTAATAGGTTCCACGTCAGCGGGACGGTAACAGCGTTCCATGCGCCTCGGTGTTGAGTCATGCCGGCCACATGACCATGGAAACGTCTTCGGACAGCGCTGGCTCTTCGGCTTTGAAACGGAGATGAGCACCGTCCCCTAGAGTCGGACATGACTGGACTTAATTGTCAAGGGATACCTTTACCTTTACCTAATAATGCTGCCACATACATTTAGCTATTTCTTCTCAATGTCACCAGTGTCATATTGGATCATTAAGGTAACAGAATAATCCGTTACAGTTAAATAATAATTGCAATAATAATTGCAATTAAAGCAAATATACCAATAGCAGATGCTAATTATTGGACACAGAAATAAGGTCACATCCAACAAAAGGAAACCAATTCTGCATTCCTTGAGATGTAAAGCAGGAAGGAGAAGTCCAAATAATCATGAATCAGCTCAGCGATGTAGCCAGCCTGGCCACTGGCCAGGGCCGGGGTGACGTCACGATGCCTCATGATGCCCCCCTGCACCCACGTGACACCCCCTGCATAATGGTTCTATTTGGAGCCATACGGAAGCAAGGGAGGGTAGGAGGGCCCAACTCATGCGCCGACGTCTCCTGAGTGTCCCCTCTCGCCAGCAGAGATGCCAGAAAATAGATACTCTGCTGCCGAAAATGGATACTTCGGTGGGCTCCCCCACCAGCTACGCTACTAAATCAGCTATTAAACTGTACCTGAATGCCATTTGTGATACACGTCACATGCTTGAACAGTGGGAGACCACGTCTTAACTTTTTTATTTAAATTTAATATTGTGTCCTTAGTATTTCCTTATATCGATAGTACATGGTGAGGTTTTAAGACCCTGATATTCAAGAACACATTGTCAAACTTTAAAAATAAAAATAGCTCATTCTCCTTTTGTTTCTTTTAAAAAAATCTCTAGTTACTGTTTTAATTTTTTAACAGCTCCTTTGAGATTTACAAAGCATTATGTTTTCTTGGCAGGGAATTTCTCTCAAACTCCCACAGTTCCAGTTTTAAAATAACACCGATACTTTTCCTGCTGTTACAATATTCCCCCAGGATTTCTGGTTTTTCACAGCCAGGAATGACATTTATGGATCCTGGTTATAAAGAGCACCATTTCCCTAGTTACATCATTTGATAAAAGTTATACCATTTGATATACCATTTGATAAAAGTTATACCATTTGATAACTTAGATAACCCAAGATTCCAAGAACCTTTCTGAGGTTGGTTGGTTTTAGTTTAATCACTGGCTTTTGTTTGTTTGTTTGACAATATATATTCATTGAAGCTTGATAACGAACCACACAATCCTGTGTAGACGAAGCCCCGGGGCAGCACTGCCCAGGGCAGGGTTTCGCACAAGTGCTCGTGTACATTCGAGTAGGCCATTTGGGCCTACCACCACTTACACGAGGGGAAGGGGGCAAAAACGTGGTGCCGAAAGTGCCATGTTAGAGAGGGGTTCCACCAGCACTTGGCCAAAGTACCAGTGGTGGTACAAGTACCACTGGTTGAGAACCCCTGGTCTAGTGGCTGTTTGCTGGTATTTCTTCTACAACTTTTTTTTTCATTCAGATTGTGAGCCCTTTGGGACAGGGCCCCATTTATTTATTTTCCTATGCAACTCACTTTTGCCCCAGTCCTATCCCATGGCACTTGCACCAATGCAAATGCGCCATGAAGTCACACGCTGCATCCTGTGGTGGGGAGGCCATCAGGAAGTAAAGGAACTTTTGTTCCCTTACCTCCAGGTAAGCCCCATGTTGCCCTGTGGGTCTATTCAGTTCTATACCAGTTCCTTAGCTGGCACAATTCCAAGTGGACCCCAGGGGGTGTGGCAAGACCGGATAGGCTGCATAGGATAGACTGCATAGGATATTGGCTGCACCTTTGCTGCCAGTAACTGCCCTCTGCCTGCCCCTGACACATCTCCCTTCAGCCCCAATCCCCACCCCGATCCTCCTCCTCTCCACTGTTATTCCCCTCCCCGCCCACTACCCATCCCTTGCACCAACTTACTGGCACTGGGGGAGCCAGACAAAGCCACTGCTGCACAGCCAGCACAGCTTGTCATTTGTGGCAGTGGCTCAGTAGTGTGCAACAGTGCATCACATTTTGCTAAACTTCAAACCACACTGCACTGCCGGAACACAAGGTCCAGCAGTGCAGATAGGGGCTAGGATTAGGCAGTTTGTGAACTTTACGCACAAATGTATTATTTATTTATTTATTTATTTATTTATTTAAAAAAAATATCCCGACTTATCCTATACCAAAGGCAAATGGCCAAGGCGGCTTACAACAAAAATTAAAATACATAATTTAAAATAATACATAAAATAAGTTTATACAGTATAACTATCATTATATAAAAACAATATTATACCTATCAATTACCTAGCAAAGTTTTCCCTTTCCCTTCAGTACGTATGTGGAGTGCAGCTGCACTGGAGTGAAGGAGTTTTATTATGTCTGGGCTCATTTTGGTCACAGCTGGCAGGTTCCGTTGTTAAGTGTTCGTTTCAGCTTGGCCTGCACAGCAAGGTATCTGATTGGTAAATGGTGAGATCTCCAAACCAACTCCGGGAGGCTGAACAGGGCATGAGAATATATGGGCTGGAGATACCTGGACAAGTTGAAAAAGGGGACAACCAAAATGATCAGGCGATAGCATTTGGGGCTTTTTAGCTTAGAAAAATTAAATTAACAGGGGGGACATGATTTGAGATTTATAAAATTATGCTTGTGTGCAGACAGTGCACTGAGAAGAGTGCGTAGAGAAAGGTTTTTGTCCCTCTCTCACAATACTAGAATCAGGGAAATTGATTGACATTAAATTTAGGACAACGGAAGATACAGTTCTTCAAACAGCATATAAATAGCCTGTGGAATTCATTGCCACAAGATGTGGTGATGGTCACTAGCTTGGGTGGCTTTAAAGGGAGATTGGACAAAATTATGGAGGACAGGTCTCTCAGTGGCTGCTAGTCATGATGTTTATGTGCTATCTCCAAGTTCAATGGCAGTATGCCTCTGAATATCAGCTGCAGGGAAACAATGGCATGAGAGAAATATGCCATTCTTGCCTGCATGAGGGCTTCCCACAGGGGCGTGGCAAGACCGGATAGGCTGCATAGGCACCTGGGATCAGATGCTTAGAGCTAGGATGGGGTTGTCCAGAATAGGCTGATTGCAGGACGAGACATTCTAGTTCTCTCTTTAGCACAAGGACCTTTGAGTTGAGCAGTAGATTATACAGCTCCAGATTTCTAATAAGGTTGTGACCCTGTTTAACTCCTGTTATTGTGTCTTGTGCTCTTGTCTTGGCATTGGGTGGGTCGGTGATATTTATTCCTGCAGCAGCACTCTCTGCCATCGCTGAGGCCCCTGGACTGGGAGCTGTGACTGATGATGAGCTCAAGATGCCCCTATGTGTGAACAGAAAATGCCTGTCGTACTTTGGTTCTCACTTGCTAGCATAATTGGGAAGCAAAAATATGAACTACTTTGAGCTAGATACAGAGCCTTTGTACACTTGAAGTTGACCTGGCATGTTCCCCCCCCCCTATATTTCATTTGTATATATCTGTGTCTTGCCTTACAGAATAAAATACAATAATAGCATTATTTAAAAGGCCAGACTGTCCTGGGGCCTCTAACTTAATCTGCAATGGCCTTAACCTGCAGTGAAACCTAGATAAATCTATCCAATATTAAATATTAGCCAAAGGGCACAAATAAAATCACATTTGGATTTATAGGACTCCTTGTGAAAGGGGGAAAAACACATTGAATTTAGGGAGGTTGATTTATGTCTCACAGAATATTCTCTTCCAAAATGATTCCCTGAAGCAGCAGTTCTTTGAACAGAAATGTAACCTAAATTGACCTGGAGTTGTAATAATCTTTATTTAGAAGGCAAAGAAGATTTTTATTCCATCAAAGCAGTAGCAATCACCATAAAAGCTTCAGTTGCACATCAGATCAAGAAGGGAGGGTGGAATGAATCATTTCTTCAATTAAAAAGAAAGAGAAGTGTTCCAGAGAGGGTATAGAAGCCAGTGAGATTGCCATGCTGGGTGCAGGAGCTCTCCCTTTTGGTTCTATGTTCCAGTTCTGTCTTGTGTACATGGCAATAGCCATAAATTAAGAGATATGAAAACTTGCATATGCAGAGCAACAGAAGTGTAGTAGTTAGAAACCAACAGACCAAACCTATCTTACGATCTGCCACCTTAAGTCCTAGAATGACAGTGCAAAAGTTGCTCTGTCATTCTACAGGCCAGGCACACCAGCACAAATGGCCAGAGGCCATGCAAAGGCGCCACCTCCTCCATCCTCCACTGGGGAGCAGGGTAGCAGGATAGGGAGCAGCCCTAGCCAAGGGCAGTTCAGGGTTGGGAAGGGGAGAATCTTGGCAACAGCCATGCATACCAAGACCCTATCTCCCCTTCCTGGCCCCGACCCACCCCTGAGAATCCTCAGACTTATGCCAGCTAAATAGGACCAAGTAGACCCATTGGAGGCCAGACAGCCTATGGGGAGATAAGTAAAGGAAATCTCCAGGCCATCTGTTCACCTCCCCCAATAGCATGCAGCATATGCTCCAGCAGCAGCACTGCATGCTATGGACTGGCGGGGGATAGGACTGGGCACTTAATGCTTTGAAGCCAACTAATGGCCTGATCCTATCCAACTTTCCAGTGCCAATGCAGCCAAGCTAACAGGGCATGCACTGCATCCTGCAGTGAGGGGGGGGGAGTCACAGAGGACTCCTCAAGGTAAGGGAATGTTTGTTCCTTTACCTTGGGGCTGCATTGCTGCTGCATCAGCACTAGAAAGTTGGATAGGACTGGACCCTGATCAACGGTCTTTGTTCCTTAGTACTTGCCCAGAGGAAATATGGTACTATACCTGTAACAACAAGCAGCTCCTGGCAACAGTGGTGGAAGGAATAAGAGAAGAAAAGACAGCGGGTGGCGCAGTGGGTTAAACCGCTGAACCATGAGCTGTCGATTGAAAGGTCGGCAGTTCGAATCCGCGACGGGGTGAGCTCTCGTTGCTTGGCCAGCTCCTGCCAACCTAGCAGTTCCAAAGCATGTTAATGCGAGTAGATAAATACGTACCGCTTGCAGGAAGGTAAACAGCGCTCCGTGTTCCAGCCGCATGCTGCAGCAAGGACAGTCATGCCGGCCACATGACCACGGAGACGTCTTCGGACAACGCTGGCTCTTCAGCTTTGAAATGGAGATGAGCACCACACCCTAGAGTCGGACACGACTGGACTTAATTGTCAGGGGTCACCTTTACCTTTACCTTTTTACTTGTCCAGAGGAAATATGGTACTATAACAACAAGCAGCTCCTGGCAACAATGGTGGAAGGAATAAGAGAAGAACAGACTGAAAGGTAGAAGAAGAGAAAATGTGTCATGTAATATAGAGACATTAAGTCATTTACTAATTTTACAACTAAACAGGTCAATCCAACTAAGAGCTTAAAGGATTTGTTCCAAAAATTATTTTCAAAATTGAACTGATTTTGCTGGTGAAGGTTCTCCAATTTTCTCTGAATCCATGAGCATTGATTGAATTTTCTACATACACCACGAGAATTTGGCATCCAATGGTTTTTTCGTGGCAACCATTATTTGACATCTGACTTGCAGCTGTCCACATATGGCATACGCTAGCTGCCAACCTTTGGCATGTTTTGACAGCTGATCTGCTGTAGCAGCCAACACTTGGCAATAGCTTGCAATTTCATTTGGTAAATTGAGTGCTAACATTAACTCATCTAATAAAGCAGGGAACAACCCTAAAACGTGTGAAAAAGCACTAAACAAGTTACTTTTTATGTCAAATTTCAAAATAAAAGTTTTGAACTGAATTGCCACATTATTTATGAAGCTTTTCAAAATTTTGTTTTAGCTTCACTTCTGCTTTCCCCTACTGCTTTTGGAGAAGGTTCTTCTACAAGTATAAACGTGGCTCATTCATTTCCAATATATGAAAAAAGCTATCAATGAAACATGCTCCAAGATATCTCATGAACTGAATTTAAAAAAAGAAAAAGAAAAATAGCCTTTTTTTCATGTGTAATGAATCCATGGGAATTATTCCAAACACCAACCATGTTGAAAGTGCTACACTGGAACTGATTCTGTATCATAGGGTGAGCTTGGGTGCGAATCAATTGTAATAATGGAGAATATATTGGAAAATATATTCCAATCTGAAATAGATATCCTCCTTTATCCTTCTACTTGCACATGCCCACTTTTTCAGGAAAAGGCACTTTGATAGCTAAAATAAGATCTACGGTATTTTATTGCAAAAGGCACACTATAACTTTGAAATAATTATCTGCTTATCATCAGTTTCATAAGGAATTCTTGTCAGAAGGAATACTCTTCCCTCCCTCCCAAATTGCCTTAGCAAGAAAGAGGTGTGGGAAGCACAATTTCCCTTTTTAACTGATCTAAAAGGGTGGGAAATGTCAACGAAATCTGCTCAGTAGAGACTCATAAACAGAGGCGAAACAAGGGTGGAGCGAAGGCAAGTAGTTCTGCAAGACTCCGTTACACTGGAGTCAGCGGCCCCTCCCCCTTGCTGTTGGAGCCATTCCGGCAGCAACAGGGGAGTGTCTTGCGTGTTGCTTTTGCTGCCAGAATGGCTCCAACAGCAAGGGGGAGGGGCCGCTGACTCCAGTGTAACGGAGTCTTGCAAAACTACTTGCCTTCGCTCCACCCTTGTTTCGCCGCTGCTCATAAAACATCTACCTTGACTGAAAAAAATGTAATCTATTTTCACTTTTAATACAGAATGGCCTCACAACAGGATGATCTTTAGTCTACATAAATAACTCTTGTATTGAAAAAGAAGATCCATGCCCCTTTAACAACATGAGAAGCAGGAAACATGGAGCGATTCTCCATAGAAAGCACCTTCCTCAAAAGTAGTTAATGAATAAACAAACATAGGAAGCTGCCTTAAACGGAGTGAGATCATTGGTCTGCCTAGCTCAATATTGTACAGCAAGTACAGCAAGTCATTTCATTTTAAAATCATTTTAAAGTTGATGGGAAAATGACATAGAAACGTTTACATTTATCAATTTGCCTATGGTAAAATTGGTTTCATTATAAGTTGTTTTGCTTAAAGTCGCAGTTTCCAAGACCCTATTGACAACTTTAACTGAGGACTTGCTGTATATGGTTTTTTTTTTTTTTTTTGCAACGGCTAGCTAGAATTAACTTCCCTACCTGAAGATGCCAAGAATTTGAATCTGGGACCTTCTGCATTCAAAGCAAATGTTTGCTTTCTCCCCCAACATTTCCAGGTCTTATTCAAAGGATGCAAACACACACAGCCCAATCCTACCTAACTCCCTGTGTGGCAATGCAGCCATGCCAATGGGGCGTATGCTGTATCCCGCAGGGGAGTTTCAGGTTGCGAAGTTCTCCTCGAGATAAGGAAAGCTTCTTATAGCGATGAAGCAGGCAAGCAGCCTGCGTGCTAGAAAGTCTCTGTTAAACAGGAAGAAGGAAGCTTCCTGCTTCCTGTTTAACACTTTCTAGCACACAGACTGCTTACCTGCTTCATCGCTATAAGCAGCTTGCTTGCTGCTTATAGCGTTTTGCTGCATGCTTGCTGCTTATAGTGTTTTGGTGAATTAAGAAGCCCACTGACCTGGCACCAGCGATATCAGCTAAAATAAAGATAATGGGCACGGGGGAGCTGCCCCCCGTGATCTGCAATCTGCGGATAGCAGATCCGCAGATATGGCCCCCCTGTAATTAAAATGGGCCACAGTTTGTGATGGGTTATGATCTTGCCTAGCCAATTACATCCAATAATAGACTTCAGTGTTCAATCTTTATTATTTACCTTATGTTTAAAAACATTGGTCTTTGTTTAACTGCATCTTACTGAAACTTTTTCTACTGCATGCCTATAGATCAATTTAACAAGATTATTTTGAATTCCAGCCATGCCCTTCAGTTTGAAGACCTTTGCTGTGTTTTATTCTCTATAAATTTGATCAGTATACTTTCCATCCCATTCTTTTCATCCAGTCTATAAAAGAAAGTATTAATCAATGCCAGGCCCCTACAATGCTTTTGTGAAAGTCAATTGTTTTATTTTTCTCTCTCCATCTGTTATCACCTGCCCCAGTATGACTTATAGTCAATTAGTATAGTCAATTAGTTTATGCAGTAGTAAAGAATTCTCTTTTGCTTAGATTTCCCTAGTTCTTCTAAGAGTGACATATAGACATGCATGAGACCTTTACATGGCTCAAGGAGTTGCATTTGCTTAACAATCACTTCTATGCTTTCATTTTGTTTATTCAGGCACTCAGATATTGAATTAAATTGAGTATCTTTCAACTGACTTCAGACTTCTGCCTCAAGAATATGTAGCTTATAGTCATGTATCGCTACATGAAAAGAATGGAAATTCCGGTTTTAGTGGAAGGGTGAGTTCTGTAGCAGAGACAGGAGAGAGAAAATGCTCCGTAGACATTTGGGGCACCTGTGGGCTCAGTGCATGTGTGAAAGGGGCTAAAGCAAGGTCAGCCTCAAGCCCAGGTAGAGCCTTAGTGGAGCCTTTCAACCTTGTAATCCCCATGCGTTCGTAAGCTACAGCAAAGAATTTCTACATATGACTATTTTTTAAAAATATATATATATATCATCATGAAGCAAAGCTTCCCGGGTAAGTTCATTCTCCTCATCAGTGGAAGCAACATGGCCAAACACATGGAAGGGTCTGTGTTTTCAAAATGACCACATGGAAGGGACTGTGTTTTCAAAATGCCCTGAGATTGTATTGCTATTTTACCATAGGAGTTTTATATGAAATATAACCACAGAAGTGTAACAAAGATTCTTCACTTTGTAGTCACATCTTCATATACAGTTTGAAGATACAGTACAAGTACACCAAGCATCAACATAATGTAATGGGGAGCCGCGGCCAATGGTCAAGGGAGCCACACAAATCCCACAATCCTCTGAGCCCATCGTATAAAAAGCATACAACACAGAAGACTCCAACTCTGCTGCTTATACACAGTGTGAAACAAAAAGTGGAATGCTGAAAACAAATATCAGGTATGTTCAGTTATTGGGTTTCAGTTCTACCCTAGGGTAGAATAACGATAAGTGAATGGCTCTTAACCCTGTGGGTGAAACTATTATAAAAGGAAGTAAGATAAAAGCAATGTTTACAGGCCCACAATATTCCCAATGTTACAATTTGCACAGAGGACGACGATGAGTAAATGATATACTGCATACAGTATAGGTACGACTGCCAAAGAAAGCTAATAGCTTTAGTAAGGGAGTGTTATCTGATGTCCATGTGGAAGAAAGTCCCTCATGTAAGAGTGATTAATTCAGGAAACATCTGCTATAAAAGCAACTTGAAAGCAAAGAAGGATGCAGGACAAAGCCAACATTAGAGGCCTTGTGCAGACAAAAAATTCTTCCTGTTGTAGTATCAGAAACATTTAAATTATCTGACGAGTGAAGACAACACCTGGGCTTGTGCACTCTCACTGGTAAATGTGAACCAAAACTCAACTTCAAAAATTAAACTAGCATTGAAGCACAAAGCAGCTGCTTATTCCACTAAAGTCCAGAATTTAGAACCAAACCATTCAATTTTGACTAAATAGGTTACATTAGGTACCATTTTTATCCCCTGTATGTGGGCCAGATCACACACTAGCTAGGCCAGGAAAATGTACTCATGACTGCCCATGAGTTCCTTTGCCATGCATATACTGTAACATAGATCCATGTTCTTCCTCAGGATGGAACATGGATATCCCTGCATTAGAACATTTTAAGTATGATATTTTAAGGAGTGAAACCATTATTGTTCAAAAGTACATACTGGTCAGTGTGATCTTATTGTCTTGAGGTGAAAAATAAACACTCAAAAATGGCCTGAGTGCAGTCTCAGAATAACCTGAAAATAAGTCCTATTGGCTTACCCACTGAAATCTGTGAGACTTAGGGCTCAGTCCAGCCCAACTCAGGCACAGTTGAGGCCCAACTGTGGCACAATTGGGGCCCAAAATAGGACCGAGTTAGGCTGCAACTGTGCCTGAGTTAGGCAGGAGGCAAGAGCAGTGGGCCAGGATCGAGGCAACACTTACCGCAGAGGCAGGCAGGCCCCTGTGGGGAGCTGTCAGTCTTGTGGAAGCGAAGAGCCCCCTCCTCAGCCCGTCTGCGTGCACCTACCACAGCTGCTGCAGCGTTCGCAGCAGATGGGCAGCCACAGGTGGGCCTGCAGGCACTGGGCTTGCGACAGTCAGCTGAAGGGCAGAGGTTGTGCCAGTGCCAGCTGCCCCAGGGCACCCTGGGCATTAGCCACCTGCCGCAGGGGGGAGTGCCACTGCCCTCCCTCCTGCAGACTGCGATGCCACCCCCAAGCCACGGTGAGGCTGCACGTGGGAGTCATGGGGGGGTGAGCGGGGGAGAGAAGGGAAGGAGGGGGTGGGAACGGCACGCACAAGGCGGGTCTCATGAGGTCTGGAACCGCCTCCGCCATGACATGCCCGTGCGCTGCCTGAAGCCCTGGGCCACCAGGGCCGTGGCTATGCCCACAAAGAAGGCATCCCGGTATGCCTTCTGATCTGTGCCCCGGCCAAGACCGAGAGATGCCTTGGGCTTGTCTGCTGTGAGCGGGAAGGGCTCACGCAGCTCATCACTCCCCAGATGGGGCGCCTTGCGGCCCATCTGCAACGTAGGCGCCTTGCGGCAGGCGCTCTGGCAGGGTGGGGGGTGCCAGCGTCCATCATCAGGGAGTGGGAGGGGAGGCAGGCACACAGGCAGGCGGACAGGGGGTGCTGGGGAGGGACACGGGTGGGTCAGAAACAGACAGACAACAAGGCTGGTGGGAGAGGAATACAGGGAGAGGGGTCTGCAGAGACCAATAGGGACACAGGGGTCACTTCGCAGATGGAGGCAATGCAGGAACGGGCGCCTCTCATGCAGATGGACCGAGGGCGGAAACGGACGCTGTTGACGGGCGGACACGGACGCCGTTGACGGGCGGACCGAGGGTGGGTGAGAGCCCCGGTTGCTGAAAGGGCTCTTCACGGACGTGGCGGACGTGCGCCATGTCGCCTGTCACTGTTTGCCTGCCTGAGAGGCCCCCCAACTCCCCCCTCCCCTCTGAGCCCTGAGGGTCTGGCAGCCCCCCTGCTGTGTTCTCCCTGGGCTGGCTGTGGCAGGCCCTGGCTGGGATTCATGCAGGGCCTTGTGTGCTGGGCGCTGTCTCTGTGTGTGTGGGGCAGTGCTTGTGTAACATTGGGGTCATGGTGTTCAAGGGGCCTTTGCCCAAGGGGCATCTTTATTGTTCTGGAACATTGGCAGGGATGGCCAGGCGAGGCTGCCAGGGGTAGGCACAGCAGCCACTCAGAATGTAGCAGCAGCAGCAGCAGCTGAGGAGGGTTGCAGGGCAGGCTCCCAGACCTCTGGCAGCATCGAGGCAGACGACCATGGGGCAACCAGACTGCGGGCCCAGGGGTGCTCCCCGGACGGGTGGTGGTAGTGGGCATTCCTGGGGGGACGAACAACTTGGGGGTGTTCCGTGGCAGCTGCTGTGTGGTGGCAATCACCATTGAAGGAATGCCAGTGTGCCGGTTGCAAAGGCCTGCAGGGAGAGTAATCACACACAGCCGAGTGGTGTGAGACACACAGCCTGGTCTGCGCTGCTTCCCTGGGTGTAAGGTGAGCATGATCCTGTAAGGGAAAGGGGTCAAAGAGAGAGACAACAACACAACTTGGGGGTCACAACCATGGCAATCCTAGCAATACTGACCTGTCAGTAGACCCTGTGGAGAAAAGAGGGGGGGGAACAGCTGGTGTCTACATATGGGTTACAGTTCCACACCCATGGCACTGTGTGCTCACATTAATACAGGCAGCTATGAGACAAGACATTGATACAGAGACATTTCATGACAGGCATTGCAGGCAGCTATGAGACATGACATTGGTAAAGAGGCATATCATGGCAGGCTATGCAGGCAGCTATGAGACAAGACATTGGTAAAGAGGCATATCATGGCAGGCATTGCAGGCAGCTATGAGACATGACATTGGTAAAGAGGCATATCATGGCAGGCATTGCAGGCAGACATTGGTAAAGAGGCATATCATGGCAGGCATTGCAGGCAGACATTGGTAAAGAGGCATATCATGGCAGGCATTGCAGGCAGACATTGGTAAAGAGGCATATCATGGCAGGCATTGCAGGCAGACATTGGTAAAGAGGCATATCATGGCAGGCATTGCAGGCAGACATGAGACCAGACATTGGTAAAGAGGCATATCATGGCAGGCTATGCAGGCAGCTATGAGACATGACATTGGTATAGAGGCATGTATCCTACCTATATTTCTCTATGCTAAGAGGCAGAAGTCAGACCACATGTCAGCACAAACCCTGCTCTTACCTGCACTTACCTGCTGGTGTTGTTGCCTGTGGGGGGGGGGGGAGAGGGGCTGGGAGAAAGACATGGGTTAGCAAACACTTGCATGGAGAGAGCTGCCCAGGCACAGGAGTAAACAGTTTGGCCACAGGCAGAACAGCCCTCTCTGCCCTAGAGGGGGCAGAGAGGAGAGAGGTGAAGAGAAGAGGGGTGTTTGAAAACTTTTCTAACAGACACAATTGCCCCACTTTGTGGCTGCTGGGGGACAGAACCCCACGCCATGTGCTCAGAGAGAGAAAGAGAGAGAGTGAGTGGAGGGCTGGGGCTGGGCTTTTGTGGGAAAGAGGCTGGGTGGGGCTGGGTGCTGATAGGGTAACTATTTGGGTCCGTGTCCAGAGTTAGGCCACAACTGTTCGGTCCTAACTCAGGCCCAACTCGGGCCCAGGGTGTTAGAACTTTTCAGGAGAGGGCTGGTGTGGGTAAGGTAAAATGGCTCCTATGGGTCTCCTCACATTTGGGTCCACCCTTTTTGCTGGCCCAAATTTTGGGCCTGAGTTGGGCTCGAGGGGGCGTGTCAGGGGCTCTCCAGCGTCTGGAACCGGACCAAATTTCGTAACCGCCCCTGTCACACCCCCGACACGCCCCGGACACGCCCGCTTTTAGGCTGCAATTGTGCCTGAATTGTGCAGTTGTGCCTGAATTGTGCCTGAACCCAATTCAGTCACAATTGCAGCCCAACTCAGGCACAATTCAGGCACAACTCGGGCCTAAAGCACTTGGGCTGCAATTGTGCCTGAATTGTACCACAGTTGCCTTGGGCTGGACCGGGCTGTTACTGATTGGGAGCAATGGATTGTATGTTTTCTCTTGGTTGGTGGATGTTATAGGTAAGATACTAGACTATATAGATACGGTATGTAGTTTGACATAGTTCATACATGCATGCTGCCACTTACGGCCCAATCCTATCCAGGCTGGCTGCCGGTGAAATGTGCATTGCAGTGACCGTTTTATGGCAGTCATAAAACAGTGATTGACATGGACCAAAGTAGGCTGGTGGGGGAGGCAGGACAGGGAAGAGCAGGGGGCAGGGTGGAGCAGGGGAGGAAGTTAGGAGAACGGGACAGTGACGGGTTGCAGGGAGGAGGCCGATTAGGACTCAGGAAGGGGGCGGGTTTGGCAGAAGTGGTGCCCACCAACTCCTAACTGCCTTCCTGGGCCTGATCTGCCTTCACGGGTCAACATGGACTTACCAACTATAGATCTTCTGGGGTTTACCCCAGGGTATGGGAACAAATGTTTCCTTACCCCATGGAGGCCTCAACATACCGAAACTCCCCTGCAGAATGCAACGGAAGCCACATTGGCGCAGCTGCATCGCCGCACGGGGAGTTAGGATTGGGCCGCCCATTTCTCAGTACTTCATTACTCAACACTTGGTCCCTTTTCAGACATTCGAACCAGTAACAATGAACATGGCATCCGACTTCATCTTAATCTACAATCTCAATCTACATTCATTTGTATGAACATCTAAAGCAAGCCTACACACATGTTCCTGTTAATAAACAGTCATGTTGACTGTTAATAAACTATTGGACACATGTTAAAATGAATGCATGAAGGTTGGAGCCTGAAGCTGGGATGACATGTACCCACATACTTTTGTCCTACCTGGCTAGAATATCTGAAAAGTGTGAACTGGACACAACTGAAGGTGTGAATTTGCTCCAGCCAAAAACATTGTGTTTGAGGAATTCTGTGATATGAACATTCTGACTGTAGTGGATGATCAATGGTCCATTCATATTCAACGAAGCCATCACTTGATGCTGCAATCTTCGAGCAATGAACACGCCTGTGTGGGCAGGCCTTCAGTGAGGCTATTCTCATGTATTTATCTTTACAATGTGCCTTTTCATTTATGAATATTTACTTAAGCAACTATTGATGTGCTACATAAGCCTGCAGAGTTTCCACTCTAGTAAATCGTGAATATTTTGGAAAAATGCTCACAAAATACTAACAGAAGGTTTGTTGCTCCTTCTTGGCTGGTTGATACTTGTTGTTTTTCATTGTAGGCCATGTGTAAAACATATTTCCTACAATGGAAAGTTGTTCCACATGTTGAGTTTTATACACTGTTTCATTTTTATGGTGTGTGTGAAATTTTAAGCAAACAGAATAATATGCTGGCACAAGCAAACACAACCACACATGAAATGCATAGATGCTGGAGTGAGCCCTTCATGGACTATAACACTTTATAAGAACCACAGATGAGAAAAAGCCAACCCTTCCCCACTCAACAATATATAATGACCTCCACATGCACAGGCGCTACCACACCATCACTGAGGATCCTGCAGTCCTTCAAAAGGGTGAAAGAGTTAGGAGTATCCATGTTAATGTTTTGCAGTTGAAAGACAAAGAGGTGTATATGAGCTCCACTAGCTACCAATTTCATTCCAAGCTAAATTCAAAGTATGAATACCTTTAAAACCAATCCTATTAAATTAACCAATTTAAAGCCAATCTTGTTGGCTGTGTGCTCCCTGAGGCATCTGGTGGGGCCACTGTGTGATACAGGAAGCTGGACTAGATAGGCCTTTGGCCTGATCCAGCAGGGCTCTTCTTATGTTCTTATGTTAACCCTTTATGGTCTAGGCCCAGGATAAATGAGAGAATGCCTTCTGCTTGGCATTTCTTCTCACTCACTGACCTAGTGGCAGCTCCAGATTTTTGGGGAAGAGGGGGGCAGTCTTGGGGCAAAAACCCAGCAAGGAAAGCCCAATGGCACTCTTTCCCTGTGCTTTGGAAAATATGTGGAAAATAACAGTTTACCCTCCCTAGTGCCTGGGAACAGGGCAGTGGGTGGGTGACAGTTTTCCATCACCACCACTACTATAGTTATGGATGTGATACCAAGATACAGCTGCTGCCACCTCTCCCCATCACCTCTTTGTAAGCCTCCCCATTAGCTTCCATATTTCATGTCTTGTGACCAGAGCCATCTCCCTAGCCTCCTTAGCTTACTGTCCTCTTGCTGTTTGTTCTACTAACAGCCCGGTCCAGCCCAAGGCAACTGCGGTACAATTCAGGCACAATTGCAGCCCAAGTGCTTTAGGCCCGAGTTGTGCCTGAATTGTGCCTGAGTTGGGCTGCAATTGTGACTGAATTGGGTTCAGGCACAATTCAGGCACAACTGCACAATTCAGGCACAATTGCAGCCTAAAAGTGGGCGTGTCGGGGGCGTGTCGGGGGTGTGTCGGGGGCAGTTACGAAATTTGGTCCGGTTCCAGACGCTGGAGAGCCCCTGACACGCCCCCTCGAGCCCAACTCAGGCCCAAAATTTGGGCCAGCAAAAAGGGTGGACCCAAATGTGAGGAGACCCATAGGAGCCATTTTACCTTACCCACACCAGCCCTCTCCTGAAAAGTTCTAACACCCTGGGCCCGAGTTGGGCCTGAGTTAGGACCGAACAGTTGTGGCCTAACTCTGGACACGGACCCAAATAGTTACCCTATCAGCACCCAGCCCCACCCAGCCTCTTTCCCACAAAAGCCCAGCCCCAGCCCTCCACTCACTCTCTCTTTCTCAGCACGTGGCGTGGGGTTCTGTCCCCCAGCAGCCACAAAGTGGGACTTTGAAAACTTTTCTAACACCCCTCTTCTCTCTTCTCTTCACCTCTCTCCTCTCTGCCCCCTCTAGGGCAGAAAGGGCTGTTCTGCCTGTGGCCAAACTGTTTACTCCTGTGCCTGGGCAGCTCTCTCCATGCAAGTGTTTGCTAACCCATGTCTTTCTCCCAGCCCCTCTCCCCCCCCCCACAGGCAACAACACCAGCAGGTAAGTGCAGGTAAGAGCAGGGTTTGTGCTGACATGTGATCTGACTTCTGCCTCTTAGCATAGAGAAATATAGGTAGGATACATGCCTCTATACCAATGTCATGTCTCATAGCTGCCTGCAATGCCTGTCATGAAATGTCTCTGTACCAATGTCTTGTCTCATAGCTGCCTGTATTAATGTGAGCACACAATGCCATGGGTGTGGAACTGTAACCCATATGTAGACACCAGCTGTTCTCCTCCCCCTCTTTTCTCCACAGGGTCTACTGACAGGTCAGTATTGCTAGGATTGCCATGGTTGTGACCCCCAAGTTGTGTTGTTGTCTCTCTCTTTGACCCCTTTCCCTTACAGGATCATGCTCACCTTACACCCAGGGAAGCAGCGCAGACCAGGCTCTGTGTCTCACACCACTTGGCTGTGTGTGATTACTCTCCCTGCAGGCCTTTGCAACCGGCACACTGGCATTCCTTCAATGGTGATTGCCACCACACAGCAGCTGCCATGGAACACCCCCAAGTTGTTCATCCCCCCAGGAATGCCCACTACCACCACCCGTCCGGGGAGCACCCCTGGGCCCGCAGTCTGGTTGCCCCATGGTCGTCTGCCTCGATGCTGCCAGAGGTCTGGGAGCCTGCCCTGCAACCCTCCTCAGCTGCTGCTGCTGCTGCTGCTACATTCTGAGTGGCTGCTGTGCCTACCCCTGGCAGCCTCGCCTGGCCATCCCTGCCAATGTTCCAGAACAATAAAGATGCCCCTTGGGCAAAGGCCCCTTGAACACCATGACCCCAATGTTACACAAGCACTGCCCCCCACACACAGAGACAGCGCCCAGCACACAAGGCCCTGCATGAATCCCAGCCAGAGCCTGCCACAGCCAGCCCAGGGAGAACACAGCAGGGGAGCTGCCAGACCCTCAGGGCTCAGAGGGGAGGGGGGAGTTGGGGGGCCTCTCAGGCAGGCAAACAGTGACAGGCGACATGGCGCACGTCCGCCACGTCCGTGAAGAGCCCTTTCAGCAACCGGGGCTCTCACCCACCCTCGGTCCGCCCGTCAACGGCGTCCGTGTCCACCCGTCAACGGTGTCCGTTTCCGCCCTCAGTCCGCCCGTCAACAGCGTCCGTTTCCTCCCTCGGTCCGTCTGCATGAGAGGCGCCCGTTCCTGCATTGCCTCCATCTGCGAAGTGACCCCTGTGTCCCTATTGGTCTCTGCAGACCCCTCTCCCTGTATCCCTCTCCCACCAGCCTTGTTGTCTGTCTGTTTCTGACCCACCCGTGTCCCTCCCCAGCACCCCCTGTCCGCCTGCCTGTGTGCCTGCCTCCCCTTCCACTCCCTGATGATGGACGCTGGCACCCCCCACCCCGCCAGAGCGCCTGCCGCAAGGCGCCTACGTTGCCCCATCTGGGGAGTGATGAGCTGCGTGAGCCCTTCCCGCTCACAGCAGACAAGCCCAAGGCATCTCTCGGTCTTGGCCGGGGCACGGATCAAAAGGCATACCGGGATGCCTTCTTTGTGGGCATAGCCACGGCCCTGGTGGCCCAGGGCTTCAGGCAGCGCACGGGCATGTCATGGCGGAGGCGGTTCCAGACCTCATGAGACCCCCCTTGTGCGTGCCGTTCCCACCCCCTCCTTCCCTTCTCTCCCCCGCTCACCCCCCCATGACTCCCACGTGCAGCCTCACCGTGGCTTGGGGGTGGCATCGCAGTCTGCAGGAGGGAGGGCAGTGGCACTCCCCCCTGCGGCAGGTGGCTAATGCCCAGGGTGCCCTGGGGCAGCTGGCACTGGCACAACCTCTGCCCTTCAGCTGACTGTCGCACGCCCAGTGCCTGCAGGCCCACCTGTGGCTGCCCATCTGCTGCGACGCAGACGGGCTGAGGAGGGGGCTCTTCGCTTCCACAAGACTGACAGCTCCCCACAGGGGCCTGCCTGCCTCTGCGGTAAGTGTTGCCTCGATCCTGGCCCACTGCTCTTGCCTCCTGCCTAACTCAGGCACAGTTGCAGCCTAACTCGGTCCTATTTTGGGCCCCAATTGTGCCACATTTGGGCCTCAACTGTGCCTGAGTTGGGCTGGACTGAGCCCTGAGTGTCTTTTTCTTTATTCTTGGGTTGTTGTGAGCTCTTTTCTGCCTTGTCATCCCTTCTGGGTCATTCACCCACTGCTGCTTTATCTAGTCACCCCCATTCCTGCTTCCATCTGAGTCCCCGCCATGCCAGCCAACACCCAGGATGGTAACGCGTGACAACCCTCTTTCCTTTCCAGCCTTCTTCTCTATCTCCCCATAGAAGATAGTATGAGTGAACTAATTCAGTTAGATCCAGTTTGAATTCCCTTTTCTTTTTGATCACATTGGTAAACCTTTGTGCACCTTTACCTTCATAGCTGTTTTCCTGTCATCACCAAATTTTACAGTTGCACCATTGGTCATTACACTGGGTCCCTGCATACGATTGCTTCCCCCCCCCCCACATGTGCACAGTGCATGCATGTCACATGTGTTTTAAAAAGCACCATCAGTAACAAATACCAGTAGAATTTGTAAAATGGTGCCAGGGCTCCCCATTGCCAGCCAAAGGTCCTAAACCCAATGGAGAGACTTCCCAGGAGATAATGGAGAGCAGGTGACAGCAGCATACTAATCTCGTTCTTTTCCTGGCACTATTAGACAATTCCTGGATGTCCCAAACATTAACAGAGTGGATGAGTGAAAAAGAAGATGGTCCACATTTGCACTGCTCCCCCACAATCACCTAGTAAGCATTTCCATGGGCCTTGGCGTACTGACTAGTAGTGGGGAGCAAGGGGCAGCAGCAGACCTTTCTACCTCAGGTGCTGTCCAGACATGACTGTCTATGCACCTTTGCACAACCATGGGCCCCCAGTCCTTGCCCCACCAGGCTCACCCAACCTGAGCTGAGTTTGTAGCAGGTTTGAAATCCTGATTCACAACTCAGTCTCTTAGCCACTACTTTGTATTCCAAGCTCAGGTAGTCAACATCATCTCTGAAAAGCATGTTTTTTAAAAGTCGTTCTTGCCCTTCATAGACCCAGGCCTATTGAGGCGCAATTCATTTTCGCCCCAGCACCCCCTTTAGATCTTTCAAACCATGTTTACAAATATGCAAACTACACACTAAACAGTATTGAAGAAAATGCTGAGGCTACCTTTCCAGGTTATTTGCATTTTTCAAAAGCAACTAAACAAAAGGAGACAGGTTTTAATATAAATTATGTAAGGAAAGAAAACGGAACTGATTGTTTTGAATAACTGGGTTGAAAAAAAGTACAGAATTTCATGGCAAAGGATACTTTATATTACAGCAAGAGGACATTGAAAAGACATGAAATAAGAAGATGATGACAGGTAGTTTTACTGCATGGATGGGTATGCCTCCTTCTTGCTATAAAGGTTCATAACAAGCTCTGTGTGATTCAGTTGGTATCCAGACTTGCCTCACCTGAGGTATGGTGCTCTTAAGACACGGCTTAGAAGAGAATGCACGAGTCTAATGAAGTCTGTCAAGAAGTCACGAAAGAGATGTGTATGAGTACAAAATAAGAACATCCTCTTTGATGTTGGAAAACCTGAGAGTAACCTAGATCTGTCTCTTTCATACATTGTATAGATGTGGTTTTTTTTCCTTGCATAGCAAAAAATGGAAATACATTTAAGTATGTACTGAAAGTATGGAATGTGCATTGGTTCATTTTCATCTGTGCTGAAATAAATGCCAAGGGTATGTTACCAGCAATGCTTTCTAAGACACATGTAACATGCTCACACGGGAGAAAAACTGTATCCTTTGGTGGTGAAAGGAAAATGGAGATGAGGGTGAAGGTGCACAAACATTTACTACAGTGCTCAAAAAACCAAAAAGGGGTACAAATTGTTCACCTGGCATGTTCATGTTCATTGTTCACCTAGCACTCATGTTCACCTGGCATGCACCCAGCACTACATGCACATGATGCGCACACACGTTTTAAGCAACATGCAGCCTGACTTACAGCATCGCAAATGCGACTCCAGTCTAGAGCATGACTGGGCCACTACTAGAAATGGCGAGTGGTGGCCTCCCTGCCCCCCGCCCCCCCCCCCAGTGCTGGTAAGTCAGTAGCTGGAGCAGAGAGGGGAATGGAGTGGGAGGATTATGGGCATTTCTGGTGGGTACAGGGGGAGGAACTGGGGTGGGGAGGAGGCAGAAGGGGTGGATTCAGTAGCAATGGCGCACACCGGACCTTATCCCCTCTTTTAAAAACCTCTCTGCCCCTTTTTTCTCCTCAGACATATGCCACCAAAATAGGTAGTGCATGTATGAGGAGAACCATAGGCAATTGGGCAGCCTACTAAGAGGTAAGTGCAATGTGTTTTCACTATGGTTGCACCACCATAGGATGCAGTACACACCTTTTTGGAGTGGCTACATCAGTGCTGGTGGCGAGGGATAGGATTGGGCTGTTAAGGTGTGAGGTGCTCCTTTGAATGAAGGGGACATGGAAAACATGCTGGACAAGTGTGTTACAAGTAAAAGTTATTCTCTAAATTCCATTCCGAGTGCATCATATTGGAAAATGGAGTGGCGACTGGACACAGGTTATCTTGTTGTCTTGTGTACTCCCTGAGGCATCTGGTGGGGCCACTGTGAGATACAGGAAGCTGGACTAGATGGGCCTTTGGCCTGATCCAGCAGGGCTAAAATCTGCTCTGAAACCCCAAGTCTGAGTTTAAATGTGATAGGATAGTGTTGCAGTATCCTCGAGTGAGGCTCTAGTCTAAGCTAACGTTAGTGCTTCATGAGTACAGTCACGAAAAAGGTTCTGGCAACTTCCAATTTCGCAATAATAGACTAATCAGGATGATAATAATTACTTCTGTAAGACATTTTGCTAAATCAACCTTTGTTCCCACTGTGATATATTTAGCAAGGAAAGAGTTATATGAATTTTAAACTAGTCAGGTTGTTCTAGCACATCCCACTGACATGGTGTGAACAGATAAAAGTGGGGAAATGCATAATTCCCCAGCTGAAGCAGATGTACAGAATATACCACTTTATTACCTAGCAATAATAGGGATAATTTAGTCACAGCTTTGATGTTAAAATGTGTCAGTATCTTAACTGTTCAGGCAGCTGATAGCTTAATGCCTTTGGTTCATTATCATTAATTTTCAGTAATAGTCTTCTTCTTCTGCAATATAATGAGATTCTTTTCCTCATTTAAAATAACCCCAAACCTCCCACTCTTAATCTAAAACTTCAAGCAGTTTTGGCTTAAAGGCGGGTGGAGCAGGATATTACAGTTTGAAAGGTACAAGGGGCACATTTTGTTAAAATGTCCAAACAGAAACATGAAGCAAACAGCATGCTAATCTGCCTCTTGTCCTTAAAACAACATGCCTTCATTTCGCCTAGCACAATTGTTTTTAACACTGAAATAATTGCACCTATAATTGCTGGTACAATAAACTATTAGCTAACTAACGATCCTGTACAGCAAGTCCTCACTTAAAGTTGTTTCACTATAAGTCGTTACGTTTTAAAGCTGTTGATGAAAAAAACAATTCCTGGCCACGGCCACTGTCTGTGTGGAGTTTGAACTTTCTCCCCATGTCTGCGTGGGTTTCCTCCAGAAAGCTCACATTTATTTCAATATTTTATATTAGACGTGTTTGGGGTCTTTTACTTAGAAGTTTGGTGATGATCACACATATTTATTGTGTGAACCCTGTAATTACTGTTACAACTTATGAAGAACTGCTATGATATGGTTTCCCCACATTGCAGGAGCTGGTGGGAATATACCTTGTGGCCACATGAGTCTAACAGCGCAATCTTCCGTAGCAATCTTCTGGCAGCAAAACGAGCACTCTGCCGCTTAAAATGTTTCAAATATGTTCCTCCCTCTTTGCTCAGAGCCTCAACAATTTGTTCGTTGTGCAAATGCCCACCCCAGGGGTGGGAATAAGCTCTAAGTGATCATAGAATGCTGCTCCTAAATGCTGCTCCTTCCTCAGCACATTCTCAACTCCTCACACCTTTTGCCCAGATGGTGCTCTGCTGTTGTGTGGGTTCTGCTGGAAATAGCTTCTAAGGGTGCACATTAGATCTGCAAATAATCACACTCAGAACCAAATCAGCCCACTTCAGAGAGAGCCCTAAATGAAGCAAGGTCCCTCTAGTGCACTCTGGACTGAAGCAAAGCCATCCGAAGCAGCTTTGGGTAGCAGGCTCTGAGGTGTCACTAGGTTTTGGAGCACCTGGTGCGAGAACTCATGGTGTCACCTCCATGGCCCTCCTCCTATACCAGACCATACAGAATCCTTAGTAATGTTTTTTTTTCTACTGATGTTACTCATAAATCGTAATTCCCATATATCACTGAATGTAATGGCAATAGTAGTGACATAAACACCATCAACCCCCTCAGAGATCCCAGCATAACCCTCCAAAATAAAGCTTCTTGGAGAAAACCAAAGCCTTCTCAATCCCAATGCCTGCGCTCCTGCCTTATTCAACAACAGATTACAGCATCCAAGTAATCTTATGCCAGCAGGCTCCTACTTCCAGGAAACTTGACTACAAAACATGACAGGGCATGCAGAGAATTCCTACAAGAGAATTAACTTTACCTACTGCAATAGTCTTTCCCCACTGCAGCTACTTGAGATACTTTCTAGCTTCCCTTTCCAAAGCCTTCTTTGCTATCATGACTCTCAAACCCACCTTCTTCTGAAGGAAATTTCTGATCCCTTTCTTGAACCCTATTTAACCAGTGGTAAGCCCCTGGTCCTGATGGTATACCCCCAGATCTAATTAAATCTAACCCAGATTGGTGGGCTCCGATTTTGGCTTCCCTTTTTACTATGATAGACAAGCATGGAATAGCGTCATCCAGCTGGACTAAAGCAGTTATAGTCCTCATTTTTAAGAAAGGGGATCATAGACTCCCGGATAGTTATAGATCAGTTTATTGTCAATTTTGGGCAAACTGTATGCGAAGCATCTTTTGAGCAAACTTACCCAGTGGATTGAAAGACAGTCCATTTTGGGGGCCGAACAAAGTGGGTTTAGGCTGGGGAACACAACTATGGGCCATTGTTTAATTTTGCATCATCTTGCCTATAAATATACTAAGGTGGCAAAAACCAAGCTATATGTAGCCTTTTTGGACCTTAAAGGTGCGTTCAATTCTGTTGATAGGATAATTCTTTGGAATAAGTTGCATAAGCTGGCTATTGATAGCCGCCTCCTGGCCCTTATAAGGAACATCTATTCTAACACTACTTGCCAGGTAAGACTCTCCTCAGAAGGAGATGTCGCTAGGGAGATCCCAACCAACAGGGAAGTTAAGCAAGGGTGTGTGCTGCCCCCCACCCTCTTTAATCTTTTTTCTAAATGATTAGCTGCATACTTAGGTGAGGTTGAGGGTCATCCGCCTAAGCTGGGAACACGACGGATCCCTTTATTACTGTATGTGGATGATGCAGTTCTACTTTCTCAATCGCGACTCGGGCTTAAACGCCTGCTTGCCAGATGTGTGGAATATTTATCCCATAATAAGCTTCTTCTAAACTACAACAAGTCTAAAATTATGATTTTTAGTAAGTCCTGGAAACAGCATACCTGGATCATTAAGGGCAAACAAATCGAGCAAGTGAAGCAGTATAAGTATCTGGGTATCCACTTCACTTATAATCTCTCCTGGACGAAGCATTGTAAAATGGCTAAGAATCTTGCAAACGCAATGTCGCAGAATATCACTCGCTTTCATTTTAATGGTGGGGGTGGATATGTGCCAGCTTCTCTGAAAATATTTAACGCAAAAAAAATTCCTCAGATCTTATACGGTATTCCAATTTGGATTAGTTTCGCTGAATCAATCAGTGGAACAGACCCAAGCCTCTTTTCTAAGAAAAAATTTAGGTTTACCCAGAAGTGTCACCTATGCTACTCTATGTTTAGAAACTGGGCAATTTTTGACTGAGACCAGGGCTTGGCTAAGAGCGGCTAAATTCTGGTTGAGACTGTACTTTAACCCAAATTGTGATAGCCTTCTGTATAGTCTCCTGAAGGATTCACTACCACCAGTAGGATCTGCGAATTTTTTTCATAAGATCAGACTGATTGGCATTGATATTGACACTTCGAGTTCATTGCCCTCTATGGCTGCTTTTCAGGTATTTAAAAGGAGGCTTTTGGATATTCAGGCCCAGGAGTTACAGGGTGCAGTGAGTAAGCATTGCTCTCCAATATGTTTCCAGATTTTGTCCAGAGCTGGTCACCTCTCTGAGTATCTTGCCCAGCTGATGTGTCCTATTGAACGAAGGGCTTACACTCTGGCCAGGTGTAATGTTTTTCCTTCGGCTGTGTTATATGGGAGATACAATAGGATACCCTATCAGGAGAGATGCAGTTCATGTGAGCCAGGTATGATTGAGTCTCTGACTCACATGATCCTACATTGCTGACTCCACCTGGTTCTCCATAAGAAACTTTTAGCTCCCCTGCTGAGTAAGTGGGAAGGTTGTTCAGATTGTACTGTAGTAAGGAACATCTTGTCATCTGAGGATTCTGGTATAGTTGAGACAGTGGGAACTTTCCTAAAATATCTTCTGTTGCATCGGAGCCATGAATATGGACTAAGCCTGATGTATGTATGTTTCTCTGTTTTCTCTTGTTGTGGTGGTGTTACTGTATTGTGTTCTTTTAAGCCAATAAAGGTTGTTGATGATGATGAAAAACCAGTAGTACAAAAACGCACCAGTGGTAGAAAGTGGGTAAAGGTGTATTTTTGCACCACCAGTAATGGTAACAAAAAATCAATGGTAACAAAAAATCACCTTGCTGGGGTGTCACCCGGTACAGTCCGCACCCCCGCACCCCTCTAGTGACACCCCTGCCCTTGGGCAGACTACTTCTCCCCTGCTTTTCTTCGTCTGTCTCTAGCTGACTGGAACCTTTTTCTTCCCCCCACACATGGAAGGTGGCTTCCAAGTGTTCCTGGGAAAAGGAAGAGGTCAGGCAAAGGGCAATGTGACTGACAGCTCCAAATTGTCAGTAATGCAGTAGCAGCTGAGTGAAAACTGCTAATTGTTGCTTCCTTTCCTTCCTCTTCCCTTCAATGTGATTCTTGAGAGGGAACTATGAAAATGGGAAAACACATAGGTCTAGGGCTGACTGCTTTCTCATCCCTGTGTGTGTTCTGTCTTGGAGCGAATGTTTCCAGTAGGTTTTGGTGCATTCTTTAAATCAATACAGTTCCTCCCATTCCATTGTCCCTAAATTATCCATTCCTTCCCATGTAAACTAACTTGATTCTTGTGCATGTGATTCATTTATATTTTCTTCTGTTAATTTGTTCCCAGGACATCAGACCACTCTCCATCTCTGTGTCTGTGTAGCTTAGCTTTAACGTGGCACTTAAACTACAATACATAGAAGTATTACTTTTCTTAGGAACTCCTGCATATAACTTTCTGAAAATTTTCAGGGAACTTTCCTAGGGCCAACTCTGTCTGCATCTCCTTAACTTTGGTGCAAAGTTCCTATCTCACCCTGCAGGTGTAATTCAAAAATGGAATCATACTGTAAAGCAAAAACTATGTACACAAACATTTGTACACAAGTCTGCACCTCTCTCCATTTTTGTTAAAGCCTCAGAATGATAATTGTCCTTAGCTGAGATATTTACAAAAACAAAATCATTCAACTGATATAAAGGAGTCTTGCAGCATGACATCTAAGAACATGTATTAGTACTGTAGCAGCTTTTCTTTAACAGTACTATAATTAACTTTTAAAATTGTTTTTTCACTTCTATTGAGTTTTTTCCCATTTTTTTCCAAAACAAATCGAACATTTCCTTTATATGCTGTGCTATATACACAAGCACTGTTTTGTTCTTTATGTCTCCATAACATATTTGTATTTAATTATAACGCTTTGTGTGCTCATTCTGTGTATACACATAATGGAAAGGTAATTAAATCATAATCAGGGTCATACAAATATAATTGATAATGTTATAATTGATAAAGGGAAACATTCATACTTTCCATAGCATTCCAGAATCCATACACTCTAGCCTGCCTGGCCTATTTGTGCAGATCACCCTTATTGTGTCTGCATCCTCTCAAACCACCCGTTTGAAAGTGCTGAGTCAGGAGCACAGATTTCCTTTCAATGAGGCTTCAAGCTCTGGACTATATTTTTATATGGAGTCTGGATTTTTCAACCCAAAGAGTTGCCCAAGAGCAAAGCACTGTTGATTTTTGCAACACTTACCTGGAATTGTGGTTCCATTATATAGAATCAATACTGACATACTTTGGTGGGGGATATTTCGCAATTATGATCTTTTGCCTGGGCAGGCCACCCATCCCTACCTAATGGTAGGGCCAACTCTATTGCTCAAGCATGATTTCATATGCAACTCAACACACACACACACACACACACACACACACACACACACACACACACACACACACACACAGAGAGAGAGAGAGAGAGAGAGAGAGAGAGAGAGAGAGAGAGAGAGAGAGAGAGAGAGAGAGGAGTTTCTTCACTCATGGAGAGCCAGCTATTAAAATTTTAGAGTGTATCTGTTTTCATTCACTTCTCAGCACCTTTGTACCTTCAGGCAAATCACAAATTCCAGATATATATTTTAAGAAGTGGTCCCCACAGTGATGATGGATGCAACACACCCTCTATATATAGTACGACAACAACTGGGTGAGAAGTGACACAATTCTTTTACCACACGTTGCATGTAATAAATTTTAACTTCAAGCCAAAGCAGGCCATAAAACACAAGTGATGGGTTTACCAGATGGTGCTGGTTGTAAGATTTTAATAGATATCTTTATTCTTTTAGAACATTTTCTTTCTATACTTTCCCATAAATCTAAAACAAAAATACCTGTCTAGTGACCAGCAGGTTGTAGATGATCAATGATTTTACTATATCTTAGACATAATAAACCATCCATGGAGATCAACTGATACAGTACGCATTCAAATGACAGAGTAGTAGGATCCTGTGGCTAGACTTTCATAAATTAAGTGCACTAGAAACTTCTAAGAACAGGGGTCAGTAGATTAATGTACTCTGGGTTTGCCTTGCACAACTGGGCATGTGTTAATACTATGGCCGTTATTCTTCCTGAAGGCTGCCAAGTAATACCACAAGATTCACGATAAAAATGAAAAGATGTGAGAAAATTAATCTGCTGGGTTTTTATCATTCTTTTGGCCAATTATTTATGTTTTATTAGCAAGAATGATATTGTCTTAGAAATCCCAGTTGAGACATCTGTGTATCATGTAGTCATCTCACATTGAAAACTTGGAAACGTCTTCCAGCATCTCTTGTTTTCTTTGGGTTGACCAATTTATTGGGGGGAGGGGGATGAAACCATTTACTTTGGTGCTGACCTTATTATTATTATTAACAGTATTTATATACCGCTCTTCAACAAAAAGTTCACAAAGCAGTTTACAGACAAAATCAAATGATTAAATGGCTCCCTGTCCCAAAAGGGCTCACAATCTAAAAAAGATGAAGAACACCACCAGCTACAGCCACCAGAAAAGACACTGTGCTGGGGTGAAAGGGGGGCGAGTCACTCTCCCCTTGCTAAATATAAGAGGAGCACCAATTGAAAAAGTGCCTCTTGCCCAGTTAGCAGGGGTTAGGTTCTTCTTGTTCAGCATCTTCACTTTGTAGACGTAGACATTTTTCACTGTGTAGGAATTTCTAAATAGTTGAGCAAAATAAAGGTTAATCTCGGTTAAGTGAAGATAATGTGATTAAATTCTTATATTAAGTTTGGGGACACCAAAGAATGTATAGAATATACATGTTGAGAGTAATGCATCATACTTAAAAGCACAATCAGACGGAGTGGAGATAGAATTGCTTTTCTAATTCGTTAGGAAACACTCCATTAAGATAACATCCTGTTAAGGAAGACATTTAAATAAATGTCCAAATCTTACAGTTAAAATGTGTGCTTAAAATGAACAAGGTAATTACAGTGGAACCCCAGAGATGTGCATTCCAAAGATGTGAAATAAGTGGTCCGACTGCTCCCTGACTTAACAAGGGAATGAAAGGGCAATCTTCAGTGGCTGATGCTATATCCAAGGGAGGAAACTTTATAGCAAGGGTGGGAAACTGGAAGCCTTCAAGCCAAATTGGGCCCTTCCCTTTTTCTATCTAGCCCATTGAAACTCCTTGATGGTTCTTTGGCTCCAGGCTGCTTTTTATTCAGCCTCAGCACTTTAGTTGTTTAGTTTTTAAAACGACAGAGTTGCCCGGCAATATGTTGATTTTCAACTCAGAGATTTGGTCACGTCGTGACAACTTGTGAACTTATTTAGTTGTTTTACATTCTCTACCTGATTTGCACTTCTGAATTAAAAAGTTAAGAAAACTTTATGAAAAAAATATGAAAACAACAACAGAATATAACCACATTTAATATAACCACATCCAATTTAATTTTGCCATTGATATTTGATTTGGGTGTTGTCCTGGCTAGAGGTTGTTCTTGTCTTCCTCAAAGCAATCCTATTTTAAGAGGCAATCCTATACACCAAGTGTTCCCAACCTGTGGTACACCTACCCCTAGGGATATGAGGACCACAGGCCGGGGGTACACGAGACACTTCCCGTTATCAGCTGCTGCGATCAGCAGCTGATAATGGGCAGCTGTAACCTTTTTTCCCGGGTTGCGGCGCGGGCGGGAGCATCCAGCCACCGGCACCACAACTCAGGGGGAAAAGGCTACAGCCCTGCCGATCCCTGTAGCCTCCCCAGTAGACCCTCATACCTGTTCTGGGCGGCGCCATCTTAAATCTTGCAAAATCTTGTGAGATCCAAGATGGCAGTGCTCAAATCTTGTGAGGGCAAATCTCATGAGGCAGAATGTGCCCTCACTAAATTTTGGTGCCGCCATCTTGGGTTTCATGAGATTTTGTGAGATCCAAGATGGTGGTGCCCAGAAGAACAGGTAGGAGAAGCTACCGGGGAGGCTATAGGGATCTGCATGGCTTTAGCCTTTTTTCCTGGGTTGTGGCACGAGCGGGTCCTCCCACTCGCAATGCAACCCAGAAAAAAAGCTACAGCCCTTCCAATTCGGCAGGGCTGTAGCCTTTCCCTCCGGGTTGCGGCGCAGACTGTAGGACCTGCCTGCCCGCGCCGCAACCCGGAAAAATACATTTTAAGGGGGGTACCTGGGAGGGTATGTGGGGGTACGTGGGGGGCCTCAAGTCCAGGGGTATGCAGGGCAACCGGAGGCACGCATCGGGGTATACGGGCCTCCAAAGGTTGGGAACCCCTGCTATACAGTTTCTTGGGAGTAAGCATCATTGAACACAATGGGACTTCTAAGTAGATATGCATAGGATTGCGCTGTAAATTAGAGTCATAGAAAAGTTTTGTCAACACAATAGGACATCTCCGATGAGCCTTCAATTACAAAGATAATGATGAATTTCAAAACAGATTTTTTAAAATAGAAATATACATGAAAACCTAAAATAAACAAAAGCAATGTTAAAAAGTGCACATAGAAATCAAAAGCAATTCATTTTCCTTCCGTTAGGAAAACGAAAAGGATGTAAATGACAAGCAATAGTATAGGTAATACATTTCTGAAATCACAGCATTTGATGGTTTAGAGGGTTCTATGACACTCTGTAGCCTTATAGTGGCATTTAAAGTGTTACAATTTACAATTACATGAACAATTTTTACAGAGCAACACATGTTCCATATTATAAAATGAAAGTGTGCATGGTGCAATGTTGACCCAAGCTGTTCTTGTGGTCAGTGATCTCATGCATCATCTTGCGGTAGAAGCACATTTACTAGCAGGAAGCCGGAATGCATATGTGGAACTGCAGAATCAACCAATTGTTTATCTCTCTAATGGAGAATTCTTTTGACAAGCACATCACTAGTACTGGAATGGAATGTTATATTTGTTTGGAATGGATATCAAGGTCAAACCTATTGGGAGGGTTCTATTTTCACTCCAGAGAGGGCTTTTGATGTCAGTGATATCCTTCAGACACAGTTGCCCTTATTATGCAGTGGATTACCTTCTTTCCTAAATGTTGTATCTTCACTAGCTTGTACTAGTTTCCACAGGGAAATTGATCTTGTATTATGTCTCCTAGATAACTTTAATTGATACCTGTTTAATCCTACCATTAAGGAGTTAATGCTAAGGCAATGCAACAAATCATTTTAAAGTCTCGTCCAATGTGTAGGGGGGAAGTAATTTATATTTAAAGCAGGAAGCAGCATGCACACAGAAAAATATTCCAGACTTTGGGGGCTGTGCACTTTCAAAGCCATTCACAAGGCTATTCCAAACTTATATAGCAACAAATCTGGATTGGTACTGAGTGTACACTTGACAAGGTGTTGTAGCTAATTCTAATGAGAGTATCAGAATCTTGGACTCATGAGATTCAAGATGGTGGTGCCCAAATACCCTAACCCTCATGAGATTTGGGCGCAGCCATCTTGAATCTCGCGAGTATTTGCGAGATCCAAGATGGCGCCACCGGAAAAAATGTGACTTTTTACACTTTTAAAGTGGAGGCGGAGGCTCTGGGGGCAGCAGGAGGCCTGGCTGGCTTGGATGCAGCCGGCCAGGCTCCAGAGGACGATGACAGATGCGGTGGCGGCGGCGGCGGCAGCAACGGAGGCACAGTGAAAGAGGCATAGCGACAACGGCGAGGACGGCGGCGGTGGCAAGATGGCAATGACGAGAAAGAAGATGGTGGTGGTGAGGGCGGTGGTGGCAAGATGGCAGCGGCGAGAATGTGGGCAGCGGAACAAGTGGCGGCGGCAGCGGCAAAACAGTCATTTTCATGGGCCAGAAATAAATAAATAAATAAATTAGCCAACCCCCCAAAAAAATAAATAAATTCATTTTAATTAATTAATTGCTTAATTGGTTAATTGATTAATTGATTAAAAATCCTGTGTGTGTGTCCTGGTTTCAAACCAGGAAAGTATGGCAAGCCTACCATTGGTACATATTGTTCTCTACTGCGTGTATCAGTCTAAACATGCCTCAATAGCAGAAGGATAATATATACCCTACCTTTTTTGTGTAAGAAAATATTGTACATAGACTAAGCACCAGTCACATGCTCCATGGTGGTGGAAATACCAGTATATAGGTAATCCGCTGTACTGATAAGATGTGATATGGACACTCATCACATAGGCCCATATCCATAGAAGCTTGATCTGAACAATGTTTACATTCCTCTTTTGAGGCCTACATGTTAGGTACCTATGTTTTACTCTTTCTTATGTATATATGGTGGTAGACACATAAGGACAATTATATAACCTTAGGGATATAATCACAGGAAGCTGCTTTATACTGAGTCAGACCATTGATCCATCTAACAGTCCAATCCTATAGGTACCTTCTGCTGATAGAATAAAGCGTTCTGTCAGCAGTAGACCAGCTCCTTTGGAAATGTGGCTGCAATGTGGCAATTTTACAACATATGCAGCAGGGCTGCCAACATGAAAGGTTGGCAACTGTGTGCGTGCTAATGGAGCACTCAGCCACTGCAGGAGGAGGTGAGTTGGTGTGGTGGTGGGCTATAAGATAGGAAGAGGAGGATTAGGGTGGAGAGGGATGATGATCTGGGCAGGGATCGGGGCCACTGGGAGGGCAGGGGAAGATATTGGCCTCAATGGCACTGCCAATATCCTATTCCCTCCCCCCCCCGCGCCAGGCCTCGACACACCCCCTTGGGTCCACTCAAATTTGCAGCAGTCAAAGAGCTGGCAGAGATCTGAGAAAATGCATTTAAGACTGTGGTGCGACAAAGTAGGCAAGTAAGATGGGGCCTTAAGGTGTTTTTATTTAGGTTAGCATTCGATGCCTGACATGGTGGGCTGGCTTTTTAACAAATGGCTTTTAACAAATGTAAATATAGGTGACCCACTGGGGTTGTTTGTTTCAATTGTTTTAATTATTTGTTTTTAATTATTTTAATGTACCGTATTGGTCTGAGTATAAGACTCACTTTTTTCTCCTAATTTAAGTTTTTAAACTAGGGGTGCGTCTTATAATCAGGCTGTTGCAATTTAATGCCAGTGATTTAATTAAATTTTTTTAATAGCACCAAACTTTAAGGGTGCATCTTATAATCAGGTGCGTCTTATACTCGGGACAATACGGTATATATGTATTTTAATGTTTTATTGTAAGCCGCCTTGAGTGCCCTTGCTGGGAGAAAGGCGGGGTATAAATTCTTTAAATAAATAAATAAATAAATAAATAAATAAATAAATGTCCCTTAATGCAAAAAAATATGCACAATAGGATAAAAATATTGCAAAAAAGAAGAAAGAAATTTTGATGTGATTGCACACACAAAGGTAAATGTGACATGTTTGAAAGCCCGCTGCCCTTACACATTTTCCTATATTTAATATTTTTAATTTCCCTATTTATTATTCTAACTGGGTAGACTATGGATATTTCAGAGTTCATTGAACTATTGATTCCTCCCCCCCCCAAAAAAAAATATTGGCTTTGAGACTCATCGCAATATAATGATTCTTCTTTTTCATCAACTGCTTGACTATAACAAACCTCCATTGTCTGCACTAGACACAGAAAACAAAAATTAAAACGAAAGCTACCAGTAATCTGCCAGCACTCAAGGGAAATATAAGTTAAGGTACAGAATACGGTTTCACCTAGCGGTCAAAATCATACAGGTATTTCATTTCCATTCCTTTTAAACTCCGGCTTATAGTTATACGAGCTACCTCAAAGCATTTAGAAAGTCTGAAGAAACTGAGGATTTACAGACTTTGCATCTGCTTTTGTTAAAAAAAAAAAGAGTGGTCTGTTTTGCTGCCATGGTGACAAACTTGAGAAATGAAACAGCTTTAAGTTACTTCAGCTGTAGAGTGACAAACGTCAAGGAGAAGGTGAAACATTCAGCCATTGTTTGAGATTATAAGGCTCCACTTAAGGAAGAATAATGTACTTGCTATTTTGTGAGCTGATTTGAGATCTGCTTTGGGAAAATATCAAATTGCAAACAATCTGGCAAAGGAAAATATTAGAAAAATATTGGATAAAATATCTGCTTGCTTCTTGGGTTTATTTTTTCTGTTCCTCTAAGAATGTGTTCTTTTCATTGGGTGGAAGGGGACAACATAACTGTTTGCCAATGTCACTGGATATTTAGAACAAAAACATCTAATCAGATGGAAACCATTAATATAATTTGGAAACCATTGCTATAGGTGTTTCATTTCTAGATTATCATGGATGGATACCAGTTTTCATGTCTTATATTATTTTTGCAGATGGAGTGAAAATTATATTTATCAAAGACCATTAGGGAACTATTTTTACTGGTGCGTTTACAATAGGGGCCTAGTATTCACAGGAAAAGGTTCCCGTCTCCCGCGGATACCAGGAAACTGTGGATAAGGGGGAACGCTATCTCCCGCTGGGGGCCCATACCCCCACACCCATTACCTTAGTTATGTTCATAGCATTGGCGCCAAGCAAGCACCTCTGTTTACCAAAGTAAGGGCCAGAGCAGGCAAGCAGCCTGCATACTCGAGAGGCTCCCGAACATTAAAGAGGAAGCAGGAAGCTAATTGCTGGCTTATAGCATTTTGGTAAAGTGATGTGCTTGCTTGGTGCCAGCGCCAAGCTTGCTTGGTAATAGGCACGGAGGACGACGGCAAACCACAGATAAGTGAATACGTGGATACTGGATGTGCAGATAGGCCCCCTGTACTTCTGTCTTAAGATATTGGTATTTCCAACTTCAGTTTTGTAACATTCTCTGTCAGCCATTCCTCTTCACAACATTCCTGGGTTCACAATACACCAGCACAGATGTATTGATTTGGAAGACAATAAATACTAACAACTTCAAAATAACTCTATTTTTGGTATCCATCTTTAAAGTTCTTGCACCTACGTTTTAAAGGCATGGGCAGAGCAATCCGACTTAACTTTTTTGACGGTGTAACCATCGGCCCAGAATGGGAGGCCCCAGAACGGAAAAGGGATTCAAATCCCCTTTGAATTCCTCTTTTGGAGGGGATTTGAATCCCTTTTCCGTTCTAGGACCTCCCGTTCTCGCTGGGCCGATGGTTACACCAGCAAAAAAGTTAAGTCGGATTGCGCTGTCAGTTAACTGTATAACAAAACTGGTGAGCCAGAAATCTCCTAAGTAGTGCATAGATACAAGTATTGGGTATACTGTTGAATCATCTTTAGACTTGAAATTCTCTTAGTCTGGATGAGGCCCAATAAGATAGTTTCCTGATGACTGATGGAAAGCCTCTGAATTTTGACGAACTCAATGTGGCTTCAGAACAATCAGGATAAGAGTATGCACGCATTTAAAACACACCACATCACAGCAATAACCACATGGAAAGATTGTCATCTGAACTAGCCTCTTCTGGCCCCAGGGTGATTGCTATCCTGCTTCCCCAGCATAGTGTCCCTGATTCTCTGAATACTTCAGTGGTTGAGAAAGTGTGATAATGGTCACCTTGGTCTATGGCTGGAGGCCACAAACCACCAGCTTGCCATGCACTCAGAGACACAATGCTGTTGTTCTTACGTGGCCACTATGTCTCAAATGTTCATATGAGCATATTCTTAAACGATCTAGTAAATGAGAAACAGAGAGTGTCATAAGTTCATTTTTCTTTCAAGAAACAGTCTGCCAACTATTTGTAATAATAAATTACGGATAGTAAATCTTAACATATTACTCTGTCATTGACTGTGATACCTCAACAATTTCATGAAACTGCAGTAACAATACTCTAGTATTGTTGAGAAATTCTCAGGTAAAAAGTTAACCTGTTTTACCTGTTAAGAAGACTTCAGACACAATGGCTGCCATCTTAGGCTGCTTAAATCCCATTGAATTTAGTTAGCAGTCTATGTGCTGGATTCTTCCTGGTGTGAACAGTTACGGAAATAAATCAATAGAAACTAATCTGTAGATCGTATATGTGCTTTGACATGATGTTTAATTCCACAAATACCGGTATTAAGAAATGTGATTTTGTTTCTTCACATAACACCATATACTTAAAAAATGGTCGTCCCCCCCAGTTGGAATTTATTTAGCTATTTCATTTTGGCCACTCTCCTGTCTAGAAAATCAAGAGCATGATCTAACAGTGCAATCCTGTCTACCTCTGCGCCCTGTAATGCAGCGGGGTCATTGCAGCCTCCGCTGCATCTAGAACGCAGAGCAGGCAGCTGGGAGGTCACCTCAGGTAAAGGGAACATTTGTTCCCTTCCCCCAGTGTAAGCCTCAGCCGCCTGAATGGGTCTCCTTGGATTGCGCCAGCTTTTGCAGCCAGGCCCACGAAGGGGGATAGGATTCAGCAGAGCACACTGCTGCCGATCCTTCCCCCAGTCCAGGCCCAGCAGACTAATCCCACCCCCTGGAATGCCCTGCCACGCCCCTCCGTCACCTGGCAGGGAACCTACCTTCCCTGGTTTTGGCCTGGGGAGAGTGGCGCTGGCCTCGGTGCCACCGCTGCTTACTCCCAGGTGCCGCAAACGTGATTCACGGCTTGTTTGTGACACCCTAGACCAGCGGAGCAGCACTCCACCAGTCAAAACTGTAGACCAGATTGGGCTGCCTGGCTGCAATTCTATACAGACTTATCTAGAAGTAGGTCACATTGCTTCAGCAGTACGTGGACCGAGAACTACCGGACGTACAAGCTGGGTTTCGAAGAGGCAGAGGAACTAGAGATCAAATTGCCAACATGCGCTGGATCATGGAGAAAGCACGAGAGTTCCAAAAAAACACCTACTTCTGCTTCATTGACTATGCAAAAGCCTTTGATTGTGTGGATCACAACAAACTGTGGCAAATTCTTAAAGAGATGGGGGTACCAGAGCACCTTACCTGTCTCCTGAGAAACCTGTATGCGGGTCAAGAAGCAACAGTTCGAACCGGCCATGGAACAACCGATTGGTTCAAATTTGGGAAGGGAGTACGGCAAGGCTGTATATTGTCACCCTGCTTATTTAACTTATATGCAGAGTACATTATGAGAAATGCAGGGCTGAATGAATCACAAGCCGGAATCAAGATTGCCGGGAGAAATATCAACAACCTCAGATATGCAGACGATACCACCCTAATGGCAGAAAGTGAAGAAGAACTAAAGAGCCTCTTGATGAGGGTGAAAGAGGAGAGTGCAAAAGTTGGCTTGAAACTCAACATTCATAAAACTAAGATCATGGCATCGGGTCCCATCAATTCCTGGCAAATAGAAGGGGCAGAAATGGAAGCAGTAACAGATTTTACTTTTCTGGGTTCCAAGATCACTGCAGACGGAGACAGCAGCCATGAAATTAAAAGACGCTTACTCCTTGGAAGGAAAGCTATGGCAAACTTAGACAGCATAATAAAAAGCAGAGATATCACCATGCCAACAAAAGTTCGTATAGTCAGGGCGATGGTGTTCCCAGTAGCAATGTATGGTTGCGAGAGTTGGACCATAAGGAAGGCTGAGCGCCGAAGAATAGATGCTTTCGAACTGTGGTGCTGGAGAAGACTCCTGAGAGTCCCTTGGACTGCTAGGAGATCAAATCAGTCAATTCTAAATGAAATCAAGCCTGACAGTTCCCTGGAAGGACAGGTACTAAGGCTGAAACTCAAATATTTTGGCCACCTAATGCGAAGAGAGGACTCTCTGGAGAAGACTCTGATGCTGGGAAAGATTGAAGGCAAAAGGAGAAGGGGAAGGCCAAGGATGAGATGGTTAGACAGCATCACAGATGCAACGAACATGAAAATGAGCCAACTCAGGAAGATAGTGGAGGACAGGAAGGCCTGGCGGGATATGGTTCATGGGATCACGAAGGGTCGGACACGACTTAACGACTGAACAACAACAAAGGTCACATTGCATTCAATGGGACTTACTTCTGAGGAGACATGCTTACTGTAGATGTGCATTATAAGTAAAGTACTTAAAAGCTCAATTCATTATTTGTGGGATTGACTTTCATTGACTCTCCCAATAAAATCAGTGTGAGTTAAAACTGGCTAGATTGTGCCTAATACATGTTTTGTTCATGGATAGTTTGGCATATCTATTTCTGTTTCCATTGAACCATCACATTTCAGCATTGTCTGAAACTGAGAATTAAAAATAAATTCACTGTATTCTGTGGGGGAGGGTTAACCTCAAAACACATTGTTTGGTTTTAGTTTCAATTACTGGCAAAGGTTTAAAAATGAATTGGATTCAATCTGATCAAATTTCTGGTACTTATTGCCTACATGAGCATTTTTAAAATTACTGATGGAATTATTGGTATTGCTTGCCACGAGAGAGAGAGAGAGAGAGAGAGAGAGAGAGAGAGAGAGAGAGAAAGAGAGAGAGAGAGAGAGAGAGAGAGAGAGAGGACTGTTAGCAAATTGAAGTTATATACTTTTCTACACTGGGAGAACTAATATTTTTCTGAGAAGAAAACTGAGGTGAGTTATATAAATAAATGAGCAAAATAATTGTTTTGATGTTCTGCTTGAACAATTTGTATGATAACAGTTAAAAGAACAACCATCTCTGGTTTATTCTACTTATGTAATCTCCTGTATTTATTATAGCTGCAAAAAACACTTCTTGAGCTGATACAGAAATCTTGTCACGCATAAAAGGATAGGGTAAGAAATCCAATTTCTGTACATTGTACATAACATCAGGCATATAACAAAAATAAAATAATACCCGCCAAGCCTTCACTCCTTGGTACTTGAAAAAATGATTAAGTGTTCAATGGTACCTTGGAAAACACTATTTGACTTTAATAAGAGAATCACAGCCCAATCCTGCACAACTTTAGGCTGGCGCAGCGCTAACTCCGCCAGCCTAGTGTGTCATAAGCTTGCTGTAAGGCACGTTTTTGACACCTGCAGAGTAAGCGTCATCAGCATGGAGACCGGCACCACTCATTCTACCGTCACTCAGGACCTGCTCCGGCCGCCACAGGTGAGTGCTGTGCTGGTCCATGCAGGGTGCATGGGGAGGGGTGGCGAGGGAGGGGGGCCATGGGCCGGCCAGGGCTGGGAGGGGCGGGGTATCGGTGCTGAGTTGTGCCGATATCCTGAGCCCCGTCGCAGTCTGGACTGGCCTTACACAGTCTCCTTGGAAGCACAGCAGCTTCAGAGCTGGCATGTATCCAAGGAGGCCCATTGTGGCCTGCACCGCATACACTGTTGGAAGGGGACAAACGTCCTCTTCCCCCAAGGAGAGTCCGGTGCAGGCCGCAATGGGCTCAGGATGCAGCGGCCGGCCCTTTAGACTGGCCGCACATACTTACACAGGATTGTGCCATCACTTGGCTATATGTAGATAAAATCTCCACAAGCATCAGGAGAACAGTTTCCAAGATTTTGGAGAATTTCCAAGGAAAAAAACCTTGAAAAAAATAATTTTCTGGAAAAGATTTTTAGATTGTGAGCCCTTTTGGGACAGGGAGCCATTTAATCATTTGATTTGTCTGTAAACCACTTTGTGAACTTTTTGTTGAAAAGCGGTATATAAATACTATTATTAATAATAATAATCAGCAAGAATGAGCCAATTCCGAATTGAGATGGGGAGAATTCATCCATCTTTGTTCATTAAACATAATGAAATGATGGTCAGTTCTCATTCTTTGCCAGGCAACCACAGAAGCAAGCTATTCAGTACTTCACTACCGGTACATGTTATTTCTTTATTTTACAAATATTTTATTAATCAAGTTTTCAGAAGTTGTTGATACAGCTAAGAGAATGAGCTGGGAAGTGGAAGTTCTCCATGAGTGGCCTTAGGCAAACCATTATCTCTGAGCTCCTCACCTATGATATGGGGATAATATTGATTTTTTTAAAAGGGATTATTATAAGAATGCAGTTGCCTGGCATGACTGATGTCTTGGGAAGTTGGTCGAGGCTGCAGACTCATTGAGTGGCACTTGGCGATGACATCATCACACAGCACTTTTGGGGACTGAGACACTGACAGCCTGCCTGTGAGAGGCAGGACCGCAGCATCAAGATGGCCCGGGGGGGGGGGGAGATAAGAGTTTGGCCAGGCAAGGCAGGGATGAAGAAGATGGCGAGAAGCTGAAGGAGAGGGAAGCAGAAAGGTAGAGGAGACTGCTGAGAGATTGGAAGAAGGAGAGAAAGGAGAGAATGATGAGAGACAAGGAGATGATGAAGGTTGAGAGGAGACAAAGGAGAGGGGAGGCCGCTACAAAGGAATGGGGAAAAGGAGGGGCAAAAAGAGGATGGCGAGAGTCACAGAAATGAGAAAGGAAGAGAGGGGAAGAAGGAAAGACAGGTGGACGATTGTAGGAGTCCACAGAGGCTGGGAGTAGAGAGTCGAGGCTGCAGCCGGAAAGGGGCAGACTGTGGGAGAAGGAAAGTCGACAGGCAGTGGCGTCGCTCCGGTAGGGGCGGGGCTGTAAGTATCACTCCGTTGTAGTCTCTTTACCGAGCGAGCAGGAGGCGGCCCCGCCCCCTCACTGTCGGAGCCTTTCCTGTGTGGAGAAAGCAGCAGGCAAGAGACCCTGCCGGAGCGACGCCACTGTCGACAGGAGGTGAAGTGGTGGGGAAAAGAAGAGGTCCAAGCAGTGGGGCCAATGGAAGGAATGAAGGTCCCAGAGGAGGGGGAAAATGTGAAACCAGAGGCCATCAGGGCAAGGAAGACAGAATCCAGAGGAGGAGGGGTCAAGAAAGGTGGGCATCCCTTTGACCCTCCAAGAGCGCCACCAGCAGAAGGACTGGCCAGCCCCACTCCTCAAGGCATAATCCCCTTGATGCTGTAATTTTCTTTCTATCCTCAAATAAGCAAACCAAGAGCAGTGTGCTGTGTGTGAGCCCCTGAATGTCATTCACTAGTCTATACGACATGAACCTACCCCTTTGGGGGAAGCAGAAGAAGCAGGGCCCCCACTAAGAGTTACTGAGATACATGAAGCACTTTGATTTCTTATGAAAAAGTTCTAAATAAGTATTATTATTGGTTACTTCTCTGATCTCACAAGAAGAAATGCCTACCATAGTAAGCATTTACGATGCTTATAGCATGTAAGCCTGTTTATTAAAATGTTTTCCTATGACTACAAGATGAGAACAAAAAAAAACATTTTAATAGAGTGAACCTTTTTTTTTGGGGGGGGGAGAATTGAGAAGTAGATGAAACTAGCAGCAAACAACCGAGTAGAAATAACAATAAAATTCCTTGCCTCCAATTGTTTTTGCTTGCTCTACAAGGTCCAGAGCCAACAGGTCGGTCTGTTCATAAGGATTCAATCTAGTTCTGAGCACAGTGGGGAGTTTACTTGATGGCTCTTTGAACTGAGATTAATAGCTTAGCTAACCCTTTTTGATCCTGCCATTTTGAAATGCTTTTAGGAATAGCCGATTGAACCCATTTCCCCACATAGGCCTCCCTCGCCCTTGACTTCATCATGACTTTCACTCATTTCTTTTTATGATTAAAAAGGCATGGATCCGAGAAGGGTTGAAATCCCACCATGCCAATGACAGCATATGATTTCTGCCTTCCGTTTGTTTTGAACCGAGGCCCTGCACTGTAACAATTCATGTATGCAGGTATTGAAATGTCTGTACATAGAAGTTTCCTAGGTGTGTATTAGAGACTAATGGTCAGTCTTGATCCATCTGAATTGGTTCCCTCGACATTTTGAAACACCAATACTGAAGAAGAATGATTTCACTCTTGGATTTACTTACACAATTAATGCCACAAATAGCCCAATCCTATGGGCTGCCAGAACTCATGTTTCAGCAGCGCAACCTGCTATATGACGGTGCACAATGCCAGAGGCGTCACTACCCACATTGGCGCCCGGAGCAACGGGGGGTGGCGCTCCTATTATTAAAATATCGCTGCGGCTCTGCCGCGGCGCACTCCGGAGGGGGGGCGTCGCGCTCCGGGAGGAGGAGGCGACCCCCTCCCTCAATCGGGAGAGCCGGCTGGGGACGTTTTCCCCGGCCGGCTGCCCGGGGCCTTCTGGAAGGCCCGCGTGCACGCGCGCATGCTCAGACTGTTACTGAGGGGAAAAGGGCAGCCTTTTTGAGCATGTGCAAAACAGTCTGAGCATGTGCAAAAAGAACGGTATAAATACCGTTCTCGCGCGGGCCTTCAGAAGGCCCCAGGCAGCTGGCCGGGGAAGACGTCCCCAGCCGGCTCTCCCGATTGAGGGGGGGGGGTCGGACTCGAGTCTCCGGGTGCTCCGCTGGCTCCGCCCTAGATCCGCCTCTGCACAATGCTGACCACTGTTGCGTGCTGCCCAGCCGCTACCGCAAATGGCAAGTGGTGAGGTACGCATGGCAACAGTTCTGGGAGCTGCACCGGCTTTGGTAAGATGGTCGGGGGAGGCATGCCGTGGGTGAGGAGAGGAATGGCAGGGGGAGTAACTGGGCTGATCGGGGGAAGGGCAGGAGGCAGGGGGCAGACCAGAGTGGGCAGATCTTGGTCGCAAAGGTGGATGCCAGATCTGATCTCCCAAAATCTGACCTGCACTGTCTTCTTACTCAGACCCACACTGGCTATAAGTTCCCTTATCTCAAGGCGACCACCTGATCGCTTCCCCTCATAGCATGAAGTGCGCATCTCCATGGCACAATTGCATCATGTAAACTGGTGGGCGATAGGATTGGAGTATTGGGCTGCAATCCTATACACACATACCTGGGAGTAAGTCCTATTAAACTCAACGAGTCTTACTTCTGAGTAGATTTTTGAGTTTTGCACTGTGTTGTTTGTGAATAGTTTAACATTGTCTTCTGTATTCTTCTACCTTTCATAATTTCTATAAAATATTCACACTTCATAATTCAAATAATAATTGCCGAAACATCCTTATAATACTCTGTTCTTGATTAGTGGAATATATAGTCAGTCCACACCAACATTTTGTATGTTTTGGTAACTAATGCCTCAATCCTATTCCACGCCACTTGCACCGATGCAGCCGCGCCACGGAGGCATGTGCTGCATCCTGTGGGTGTGGGGGGGGGGACGACAATAATCAGGAAGCCTCCTTAAAGTAAAAGAACTTTTGTTCCCTTACCTACAGATAATCCTCTTGTTGCCCTATGGGTCTACTTGGATCTGCACCATTTTATTGGATAGCACAAAATAAATCTGAGTGAATCCAGGGAGGCATAGCAAGGCTGGTTATGATGCATAGGATATTGGCAGCACCTTTGCCCACCTTGACATGCATCCTAGCAGCCCCGATCCTCTCCCTGCCCCACCTATTCCTTGCACCAGAGGAGCCAAATGAGCCACTGCTGTGCATTCGGCACTACATGCCGTTTGTGGCAGTGGCCCAGTAACGCACGACAGAGCATCATGTTTTGCTGAAATGTGAGTTCCGGCAGCGCAGATGGGGGATAGGATTGGGCAGGTAGTTGATTTGGCATCTCAGAAGATAGAATATGTATCTCATTTACCTATGAAAATGTAACATTTGAATTTACTTCACTGTTACTTTCAGGAATAGTCTCTGCCCTGCATGGTGTTTAATGTCTGTTTACTAGAAGTAATTCTGTGTCCAAGACAAAATGAAAAATTGGTGCATTGGGACGTCAAGAGTGAGTAACTTTTCATGTAAGTCAATTGAAAGAATATGCTTCACTTCAAAAGGAGCATTACTAAGCTAGTCTTCATATAAGGAGTAAACTCAAGTTTGTGGGCACTCTCTATCAATACCCATTACCATTAAAATAGAGCTAGATCAAACTAAAGATGGGATGAAATTATTATTACGCTTCTGGTCTTTTATCTTCTAAGGAAAGAACAAGATCTGTCTTTTTGAAAACACTGTCTACTTGCTTTTATGATCTGCACACATAATCGTCTCACTGAGTGAAAGTTCTTCCCTGCCCAGCTGAGTGACAGGCACTGGTTTTAAATGCCTTACAGCGCAATCCTGCAGAAATAATAATCCTGCAGCTCCCGGAGGAGCAAGCACTCTGCCAGCCTAGGGTGTCGCAAAAGGTCCGTAAAACACTTTTGCAGCACCCTGGGAGTAAGCGGCCTGTGCTGCTCACTACAGCGCAGGCCCCGGACCCAGCCACCAGACACAGGTAAGTGCTGTGCCGGGTGGCAGGAGTGTGGGAGCAAGTGGCAGGAGTGGGGGTGACTGGCCGACCAGGCCAGGAAGGGGCAAGATTATCAGCAGTGCGTTCCGCCATAATCTAAGCCCCTTCCCAGGCCTGGCCAGCTATACACGGCCTCCCCGGATGTATGCCAGCAAAATAGCTGGCGCACATCTGAGGAGGCCCATTGGGGCCACTGGGGGAGACACCGGGGGGAAAGGGATGAATGTCCTTTCTCCCGCCCCCGAGGTGTGCCCTGGCTCCGCCGGCAGAGGCCACATCCTGCGTAAAATGCAGCGGCCAGCCATTTAGGGGTTGGCCCAGCATTGCTTAGCACTAGTTACAGCCTTCTGCCAAAACTTGTTCTTTACAAGATCAGACTCAGTCTATCTTTGCTATTGCTTAGTGTATGGTTCAAGCTGACACTGCTCACCATAAAAGTATGCAGTAGAGAAACTTGATATCAGATTAAAAGCAAATGAAGTTAAACTATAAAAAACCACATCTCCTATATCTTTGAATCTTAATACAGTCTCTGCTTTACATCCCCTCTGCAAATATTTCTTTTTGAGACACATTTTTCATTTTGAGTAAGTGCTTTCAGATTTCTTGCTAATTTTTATATTTCTCTATCCCCAGAAGTGCAACATGATCCACACCACACAGCACTGAACCCTCTGATATGAAGGCCAACCTCAGTCTAAGCAAGTTGGGGTCCAAAAATGCAGAGAGTGAGGTTTAAATGACACCGACAAACATATGTGGGTGAGCTGAGCAGGGCAATCAAAAGCGGAAGGCAACATGTTCAGCATCACAGAATAATTGCTAGAGGAGGTTGTATTTGATGCACCTTCTCCCAGAATCATATACAATGCCATAATATAAGTTTAAAACGAATAGCTTGCAGATCCATCATAGCAATGAAGTAAAGAAGTAAAGAACACATTCAAATAAAAAGAGAGGAGAAAACAGCATCAAGAAAAACAATTATACTGTAATTACTAACTACTAAAGACAACAAGGGCTATGATGCATTTTGCTGAAATTTATAGATCCATCCATCAAAGTCACTCACTGTTTTACTTTTCAGGAAATTCTCATAACTCTAAAGGCAGACTCATCACATTCATTGACTAGGAAACTGCCCCGGAATAAGCATTATAAAGAAGTATCCAGAACCAATTTTATGAATTCTGTAAATTGTTACTGTGATCTGGACAAATGTTGAAGCATTTGTCTGGTTCAGCACGCCAAAATCCACTGAAGAAGCCAACTGCTATCAACTGTGCCACATCAAAAATGGTTGTGTGAATTGGCTATAAGTGCCTGAGGCCTCAGTCCAGCCCAACACAGGCACAATTGAGGCACAGTTGGCACAGTTGAGGCCCAAAATAGGGCTGAGTTAGGCTGCAACTGTGCCTGAGTTAGGCAGGAGGCAAGAGCAGTGGGCCAGGATCGAGGCAACACTTACCGCAGAGGCAGGCAGGCCCCTGTGGGGAGCTGTCAGTCTTGTGGAAGCGAAGAGCCCCCTCCTCAGCCCGTCTGCGTCGCAGCAGATGGGCAGCCACAGGTGGGCCTGCAGGCACTGGGCGTGCGACAGTCAGCTGAAGGGCAGAGGTTGTGCCAGTGCCAGCTGCCCCAGGGCACCCTGGGCATTAGCCACCTGCTGCAGGGGGGAGTGCCACTGCCCTCCCTCCTGCAGAAGGCGATGCCACCCCCAAGCCACGGTGAGGCTGCACGTGGGAGTCATGGGGGGGGTGAGCGGGGGAGAGAAGGGAAGGAGGGGGTGGGAACGGCATGCACAAAGGGGGTCTCATGAAGTCTGGAACCGCCTCTGCCAGGACATGCCCGTACGCTGCCTGAAGCCCTGGGCCTCCAGGGCCGTGGCAATGCCCACAAAGAAGGTATCCCGGCATGCCTTCTGCTCCGTGCCCTGGCCAAGACCGAGAGATGCCTTGGGCTTGTCTGCTGCGAGCAGGAAGGGCTCACACAGCTCATCACGCCCCCAGATGGGGCAACGTCAGCACGTCGCGGCAGGGGCTCTGGCAGGGTGGGGGGTGGCCAGCTTCCATCATCAGGGAGTGGGAGGGGAGGCAGACAGACAGGCAGACAGTGGGTGCTGGGGAGGGGCACGGGTGGGTCAGAAACAGACAGACAACAAGGCTGGTGGGAGAGGGATACAGGGAGAGGGGTCTGCAGAGACCAATAGGGACACAGGGGTCACTTCGCAGATTGAGGCAATGCAGGAACGGGCGCCTCTTATGCAGACGGACCTTGGGCAGAACGGACGCCGTTGACGGGCAGAAACGGACGCTGTTGACGGGCGGACTGAGGGCAGAAACGGATGCCGTTGACGGGCGGACCGAGGGCAGGTGAGAGCCCCGGTTGCCGAAAGGGCTCTTCACGGACGTGGCGGACATGCGCCATGTCGCCTGTCACTGTTTGCCTGCCTGAGAGGCCCCCCAACTCCCCCCTCCCCTCTGAGCCCTGAGGGTCTGGCAGCCCCCCTGCTGTGGTCTCCCTGGGCTGGCTGTGGCAGGCCCTGGCTGGGATTCATGCAGGGGCTTGTGTGCTGGGGACTGTCTCTGTGTGTGGGGGGCAGTGCTTGTGTAACATTGGGGACATGTGTTTCCAGGGGCATCTTTATTGTTCTGGAACAGTGGCAGAGATGGCCAGGCGAGGCTGCCTGGGGTAGTCACAGCAGCCACTCGGACCACATCAGCAGCAGCAGCAGCAGCAGCAGGCGTGCCCCATGGACCAGGGGATGCAGGCCCTTCCCCTGTGGAACCACAGGCTGCACCATGGAAAGGGGAGGGACAGCAAGTAGGCAGCCAGGGAGGTGGAGCAGCAGCAGCGCCGGCAGCTGAGGAGGGTTGCAGGGCAGGCTCCAGGACCTCTGGCAGCATCTAGGCCGACGACCATGGGGCAACCAGACTGCAGGCCCAGGGGTGCACCCAGGAAGGTAGGTGGTAGTGGACGTTCCTGGGGAGGCAAAAAACACAGGGGTGTTCCATGGCAGCTGCTGTGTGGTAGCAATCGCCATTGAAGAAATGCCAGTGTGCCGGTTGCAAAGGCCTGCAGGGAGAGAAATTCAACACAGCTGAGAGGTGTGAGACACATAGCATGGTCTGTGCTCATTCCCTGGGTGTCAGGAGAACATGATCCTGTAAGGGAAAAGGGTCAAAGAGAGAGAAGACAACAACACAACGTGTGGGTCACAACCATGGCAAACCTACCAATACTGACCTGTGAATAGACCCTGTGGAGAAAAGGGGGGGGGGACAGCTGGTGTCTACATAAGGCTAACAGTTCCACACTTGTGGCATTGTGTGCTCACATTACTACAGGCAGCAATCAGACACAACATTGGTAAAGAGGCATATCATGGCAGGCATTGCAGGCAGCTATGAGACAAGACATTGGTAAAGAGGCATATCATGGCAGGCATTGCAGGCAGCTATGAGACAAGACATTGGTAAAGAGGCATATCATGGCAGGCATTGCAGGCAGCTATGAGACAAGACATTGGTAAAGAGGCATATCATGGCAGGCATTGCAGGCAGCTATGAGACAAGACATTGGTAAAGAGGCATATCATGGCAGGCATTGCAGGCAGCTATGAGACAAGACATTGGTAAAGAGGCATGTATCCTACCTATATTTCTATATGCAAAGAGGCAGAAGTCAGACCACATGTCAGCACGAACCCTGCTCTTACCTGCACTTACCTGCTGGTGTTGTTGCCTGTGGGGGGGGGGGAGAGGGGCTGGGAGAAAGACATGGGTTAGCAAACACTTGCATGGAGACAGCTGCCCAGGCACAGCAGTAAACAGTTTGGCCACAGGCGGCACAGCCCTCTCTGCCCTAGAGGGGGGCAGAGAGGAGAAGGGAAGAGAGAAGTGGGGTGTTTGAAATTTTTCAAAGTCCCACTTTGTGGCTGCTGGGGGACAGGACCCCACGCCACGTGCTGAGAGAGAGAGAGAGAGTGGAGGGCTGGGGCTGGGCTTTTGTGGGAAAGAGGCTGGGTGGGGCTGGGTGCTGATAGGGTAACTATTTGGGTCCATGTCCAGAGTTAGGCCACAACTGTTCCGTCCTAACTCAGGCACAACTCGGGCCCAGGGTGTTAGAACTTTCAGGAGAGGGCTGGTGTGGGTAAGGTAAAATGGCTCCTATGGGTCTCCTCACATTTGAGTCCACCCTTTTTGTTGACCCAAATTTTGTGCCTGAGTTGTGCTCGAGGGGGCGTGTCAGGGGCTCGCCAGTGTCTGGAACCGGAACAAATTCCGTAACCGCCCCCATCACTCCCCCGACACGCCCCCAACACGCCCACTTTTAGGCCAAACTTAGGACGGAATAGCTCTTATGCCGAACTTAGGACTGAATTGGTCAACTTTCCTTAACCTGTCCTATGTCAGTCACAATTGCAGCACAAATTCGGCCTCTGCAGCACAATTCAGGCACAACTCGAGCCTAAGGCGCTTAGGCTGCAGTTGTGCCTGAATTGTTCCACTGGGGCCTTAGGCTGGACTGGGCTGTTAGATAGGCTTATCAGTCAGCAGCTTCTCTTTTATGTTTATTCATTTTTTATAGTTTCAAATTTATATGGGTTTTACAACAAATAGTACAATGCAAACATAGCCTCATGGGTCAATCATATTTCCTATCAAAGAAAAGCATTTACCATCCCTACCCCAAATATCCTTTAATTTGTTTAGAGTCTGAAATAGGAAGGAAAACAGAAAAGCAAATAAAAGCATAGAGAAAATGAACACTAGGTAAAATTCCTATTGCCCTACTGCTTTTCAGATACTCTGCACGGCAGATGAGGGAAGTGAATGGATGAGAGGAACCATAATGCTTGAGCAGATGATTTAAAGGGCTATGTCTGGTGTCTGGAGTTCCAGATGATGGCATCCCTAACCAACAGTGGAAGTGATGTGTTCGAATTTACACTGGGATTGTTCAAAGAAACAATGATTGCATATATCTTCTGCACTATGTAAAATGAGATATTGGTTTATAGAAATGACAATGAGAGAGAAAAGGGTTGTGATAGTGGGGGCCACCTCACTTCCACCCAAATTACATGACAATCATGGAGTCTGTGATAGGTCAAATCAGAGGTAATGCCAGTCCAAGTTAAAAATGACAAGAAGAGTACCCTATCTGCTGGAGACCACTTTTTCTTTGAAACTAAACCCCAACATGCTTATTTTCTTTTGCTTCCTCAAGTTGTTTACTTTATGAGTGTCTTCCCCTAAACAAACAATCTACTATCTGTCCTAGCACTTTCTAAATGCCATTTTTAGAGCCTTGCCGCTGTACTCTTGAAATTCTGATTTCAAGTATAATCCAGATTATATTTTAGAGACTATTCGGCTTACCTTTATATGCTTGAGTGAAACCTGAAAGTGTGTATTAGAGACTCTCTTATTCCCCACATATACACTGAGTGACATTGATCTTTGCTAATTCTGCAACATTTAGCTATGATCCATGGACTTGAAAACATTAGGTATTCAAAGTGATCAAAGGTATCAGCTCCGTGAAATATCCCCACCACTAGACATGCGCTGATCTGCACTGCATCCACACATCTCCATCCATACTGGTGCTGATCTGCACTGCATTCACACATCTCCATCCAAGGGTGGCTGCTGGCCAGACATTTGCAGGGTGCTGTACATCTGTCTTAGACATGAGCATTTGACAAGCTAGGGGGCTGACGAGGGAACATGCATAGAATGGCTGGTGTGATCAGACCATCCTTCGAGAACCATTCATGTCCAATGGAAGAACGTAATCGTAAATACAGTATGTTATCTCAGGCCCATTCTTATTCTTATTATAAACACTGACAATCAATTTGTCTCGCTAGTCATTATATAAAACATCTTGGAAAAATAGACCTCTTGGGGGGGGATGTGTACAAGAATTCATCTTGAATTCATCTCCAGTATTAAGATTTGGGGGGATTCTTTGCTCATAACCATTATTTATACTGTGTAAAGAAAGTTGGATGGAAGAGTAGGATGGGAGTAGTCATATTCTGTTTTGCACTCACCGCCTTGAATGGTTCCAAAGGCGAGGAGGCGGGGCCGCTTCGTGCTCTGGTGTAATGGAGGGTCGGAGCCTTGGCGGAACTTAGAGCTCCGCCCCCCTGCAGCGACGCTAGTGCTGTTTTGTGTTGCTTTATCGGACCAAAGTATGTTAAGTACATACATTGGCTTTGGTTTTATTTTATTGTTGTTAACTTTTGCTGAGGGTGTGCAATCAGGATCAGGACTACAATGTAAGTGTGTGTGTGTGTGTGTGTGTGTGTGTGTTGCTTTTTGTTCTTCCCCTTTCCAAAGTTGCTATTTTTGTCAGCAGAGCAGCCTCCAGTGATGCCAACTGCAGCTTCCCTCCAACCACAAACAATAGCTGTTTTCAGTGAGGCCACAAAATGGATGAAAAGGTTAAAAACAACAACAACCCAAACCTTCCATCACACTGTGGTCCTGATCCTGATTCCCCCATGCAATTTGCAATTTAAAGTAAAAAAAAAGTCCAAGGTGAAATCATGTGTTTTAATGTAACATGTAGTTTGCCACAAAGAGACAAGGTGATACTCTCCCACCGGTGACCTGGTAACCTAGATGTGGGGAACATCACCACCTTAGTGTGTTGCACCTTCAATTCCAACTTGTGGAATGACCCCTTTGCCTGGAGGAGATACACACTCTGTTGAAGTTCTCCTTTGGACCCTCCAGACTTCTTTGGAACTTAATCCAAACTATTCTAATATTCAGTCTATAGCATCAGATCAGTTCCTCTATTTGGTCTTTTTAATTGAATTTTTTTTCCTCCCTGTTAACAACCAAGCCAAGAATGAATCACAGGAGATGAAGAGAGAGATAGCACTATCACAGTTCATATGTTACTGAGGTTCTTTAAAAAAAATCTAAGACTGAGAGAAATATTAGGCATTCTGTGGTATCAAGTGGGTTTGGAATGGATTCAACCCACCAGATTGGCTTGGAAATAATGCAACCATTCAGTTTGAAACTGATTAACTTAAATCTCATTTTTAATCCATATCCTTTTCCCCAAGTTGTAAACACTTGAGTTGAAAACACCTGGGGGAGATTCTGATACTTCAGAAGGATCATCGGATCCAATCATTCCTGTACATAACATTAATTCACTTGGCCTGATAAAAACCAAATAGAAATAGCCTTGGAAATGAAAAGTAAAACAAAATGAAGCTTCTTTCTCTTGACCTTAGGTGGCTTTGATAGGTACCGATGGTGTTTTCCTCAAAGACTTGTAGTGTAATACTAAAAACCAATATACATGGAGATAAGTAGTAAGGCTGTAACAATATCTTTCACAGGTAATCCTACTGAAGTCAGTGGCATGGCTCAGAAGTAATTGATTTCATGGTTGCAGAGTGAATTACTATGTTCTTTGTGCTTAACCTGATCCAGGACCCAGCCCAGGAACCTGTTTAAGCTGACATTTTAAATTAAAAAGTGTGGCCTTGAACATGCAGAATATTCCTCTCATTGTTAAGTCACAAGAGTCAGCCCATGTTGTACACAGCTGGGGTGTGGTAGCTTCCAGAGAGACTGGCAGCCCTAGCATCAAACCATATTAGAAATTACCGGTAAGGACGTGTCTATTGGGAGTGGGTGCAGAAGATGTGTACAGGAATACTGAAAAGTAGATGAGCAAGTGAGGAAGATGGAATGATGTGAAAGAGGTGAGACAGTAGCATACCTGCACGACCCTATGGAGAAGCCCCTCCTCTACATCCTTGCCACAATGTCTGGTGGATATATGCATGACACATGATGCTTCTAGCTCTACACCATGGAATGGAGGATAGGCCGGTAGAATATCCAGTTGCTCCTGGGGGCGTGAGTATTTTTCATTACCTTCCATTGGACTGGGTGATGAACTCAACCCAGGGTTCTTATGTTCTCACTCACTGTTTGAGAATTAGTCTTGGGACACCTTATAAAGAAGTTTTATTTTAGTTACAAAAAAATGGAGAATATAAAGTTTTTTTCATGACTTTGTTAACTTGTTCATACGTTGCTTTACTAATTGTCCCCTATCCAAGCATATCCACACGCAGGCATATGATTGGAGTGGCCAACTCCAGTGTAGCATAGGCCCGAGTCCTGACATCTACACATTGCCTCTTTCTTGAGTCAGCAATCTCCACTCTGCTGTGTTGCATTTTAGCCCTTCTTCTCTGCCCTGTACTCCTTTGATATTTCCTTCCCTCAGGCTAGTGGCATCACTGGGAGCGTGTCACCCTGGGGCGGGGTGCACGTCACCCTGGGGCCGGAGGTCATTGCATCACCCCCTGCTGCAAACCCCCTGCAAACAGCCTCAGCCCCCTGCTGCCGCCTCACCCCCGCTGCCTCCGCGTCACCCATCGAGGCCACCGAGGCTGCCACATCACCCTCCGAGGCCTCCGTGTCACCCCCTGAAGCCACCCAGTATGAGCCAGGAGAGGGTGAAGATGTGTCTTCTTCGCCTGCTGGCTCGGCTGCTTCTGACTAGGCCAAAAGCCTCTTGCCCTCAGCGGCATTGTGCGCATGTGCGAAAATGTCGTCTTTTGCCTAGTCAGAAGCGGCCGAGCTGGCGGGCAAAGAAGACGCGTCTTCAACCTCTCCCGGCTTGTACCGTGTGGCCTCAGGGGGTGACGCGGAGGCCTCGGAGGGTGACGCGGCGGCCTCAGGGGGTGATGCAGGGGTGAGGGGGCGGCCTCAGAGGGTGATGTGGCGGCAGCGGGGGTGATGCAGCAGCGGGCGCGTCACCCTCAGTGTGTCACCCCATCCGGCGCATCACCCCCCCGGCAGACGGCCCCCCGCCATGCCCTAGCGACGCCACTGCCTCAGCCACTGCCAATTCAACATAGGGCCAAATCCTAACCAACTTTCCCGTGCTGATTCAGCCATGCCAATGGGCCGTGCGCTGCATCCTGTGATGGGGTGGCAGTCACTGAGTCCTCCTCAAGGTAGGGGAACATTTGTTCCCTACCTTGGGGTTACATTGTGGCTGCATCGGTGCTGGAAAGTAGGTTAGGATTGGGCCCATAATCTCACTTCCTGAGCCTATCCAGATGGAGCTGATCCATTGGTACATGGTGCTCTGTGGACTGCACAATCTATTTTGTTATCTCTTAAGCACATGTCCTGTTCCTCCAGCCATACCTGGGCATACCATGCCCCCTGCTACATTCATCTAATGTTTACTCAGAAGTCAAAACCTAAAACTAATCATGACTATGGTAACGTGATATGGGTAATTTCCACACAGTTAATGTGATCTTAAAGTATCACACACACACACACACACACACACACACACACACACACACACACACATTTGTACTATTCTCCCCACATACACACATATGTGTGGGACATTCTGATAAGTGTGAATTCTCATAACTGATCCCACTGTTATTTGTCAAGTGTTTACTGTGCAATTAATAATAAAACGAACAATTCCTTACAGGAACACCTTTCAATCTAACCCATGTCACCATATTTTCTTCCTAATAACCCAGCGTCAGTCAATAATTTCAGGTTTCTAAAAACAGTTTTAAAGTTTAATATTATTTTATAGGTTTCTTGAGCATGATCAGATAAATTAATACCAGCTTAGTTCAATTTACAGGCATATGTTTCTAGTAAGTTGATTTTTTTAAAAAATGGCATATGTGCTTTAATGCAAAGTATTTCATCCTTCTGCCAGTCAGAATTACAGTTCACAGTCTAATTTGAGGCTGTGTCCTTATTTAATTTCAAAACTGAATGTGATCTGAAAATTGTTCTGAATAATGTGATGCACAGGGCATTTTGTGAAAGATGAAATTGTTTATTATAAATGAAGCTGCATTTTCCATTGACTCACAAAAATGATTTACTGTAACTATTATCTATCATGTGCTTTTGTATTGGTTCCAACACATTATTCAGCCAAAATAGACCAATTAAACCAAAAACATATTGAACAGGAGTTTGGGCAGAAAATAGTGGAAAAAAAATCCTTGAAATACTAGCCATCATCTCCCGATACTAGTGACAACAAGTGTTTACAGCCCAATCCTGTGTAGGATACGGCAGCCAGCCTAAAGGGCCGGCTGCCATATTTTATTGATTTCCTGGGCTTCCCCTTCCCACGGTGTCAGTGGCGGTAGGCCCAGTGTGTAATGCCATAGGCCCAAACAGTAAGGCCAACCGTGTCAGCGTGTCTGGGGCCTGGAGGGAGCGTTGGCTACCAGGGATCTTGCCCCCCCCTGGTATCCCTGCCCCCTCCAGGCTCCGGGTAGCCAATGGCCACCCTCCCACGCCGCCCGGTCCGCCCTCCCCTTCCCTGACCGCTGTAGGATAGGGTAAGACCACTGTAGGACAGGGTAAGCAGCGCTGGCTGCAGCGCCGGCGCTGCTTGCTCTCCAGGTGGTGCGTAAGTGCCTTATGGCACTTTTGCAACACCCTGCCCCGGTGCAACCTTTACACAGGATTGCGCCATAAATCTTGTGATGGTTGTTGTCCTAACTTTCAGCAACAATATAGCAATACACAATTATACACCTTAATCACCATTGTGAGATAAAGCATTGTCTGGTCTAACACATGATAATACTGGGTTAATAACGTTTGGGAATGCCAGTACAGTTTTATAAAGCATGTCCTCTGATTGTAAACTCCCTCATTCACAGTTCCAGTGTGCACACAGAAGCACTAAACCACACAACACTGCAAACTGGTGCTATCCTATTATCTGCAACAGCATTGATGATGATGATGATGATGCCACAGAAGATGCATCTGCAGGGCATACATGGCAGGAATTTCTCCATGTTGTTGACCAAGTTCTGAAATTCCACCCTTCAGAAAGTTCTTGGAGTTTCATTCATTTTTGGCCTTCTTGCCTCCAGCTAAGACGTGGCGATTCGAACCAGCTTTGGGAACAGGAGGATATTAGGAGGTTTTCTGTCTGAAAATTGTGCTCTTACTGTTGGCTTTTCATAGTGCGCATTTACTGGTTTTAATTATGTGCTTATATATAATCGTTTTTAACGCTTATAAGCCATTTTGGGATCTTTTCTGGTAAAAGGCAACAAAGAAGTGAAATGAATGAAATCTAGTGACTTATGATATGCCCACAAGTTTATGAAAATAGTTTACCATGTCAAAAATCTCTAATCCCGGTCTCTGCGTCGGCCTCCCTTGCTCCCAAGTAGTCGCAAATGTGCTTTCTGGCACGTTTGCGACTGCTTCAGACAACTGGAGCACTCGCAACGGTGCCGGCAGATTCGTCAGGATTGCGCTCAAAGTCTTTTAAAACTGGTAAGTTGTTACCAGTACATATTGCTGTGGCTTCTATTGGGTTGCAGTCATCACGAATCCTTATGACATTTATATATCCTTTGGTAGAATGGTGACACCATCATTCTGTATAAAATGCCCGAAGTAGCTAACATCAAAGAGTAAAACCCAGTGAAAGTTACGACAATCAGAAAAGCTAAAAAATAAAATGATTGTCCCAGTCCTCTCTCTCTGTGCTGTCTGAGATTAGCTGGCTGCCCTTGGAGCCAGGTAGGATTTTTTTTGCTGTGTGCTTGATTGGCCTTAGCGGGGGCAGCCTTCCTGCCTAACCCAGACTGGATGTGGTGCTTTTTCTTTAGCTTTTTTTTCACTTTTGGCAGGTTTCTTGCAGGCCAGGGAGGCAGGAGTAAGTATTTTGGTGTAAGTATTTTGGTGTGCACCCTGAGGTAAGCAAAAGTTGGTGGTTGACCTAGTACCAATTGCTAGAGGCTGGCCAGCTTGGAGATGCCGGCTGGTGAACCCTCTGACTTGAATTCCAAAGATGACCTCAAAAGGTTTTCCGGATTGGGGGAGTTGCTGCAATCGTTCGGGGCTGACATAGAGAAGCTCAGACCATCGCTTTGAGTCAAGATGAGAATGGCCATTCAGGGGAATAGAGGGTCATTTGCTCTCTCCTCTAAGTTAGATGCCCGCTGTAAAGGGGGGAAGGAATTTCTAGGCTTTACCTACTGCAGATTTTCTCTTGTTCTGTTTGGCTTTCAATAAAGTGGCCTAATTTAAGCTAAACATCTGTCTCATGTGTTTATTGGGAGGTGCATGGCAATAGAAACGAAAAACAGCAGGAGAACAGGGCTTAATCATTCATCAGGTGGAAAGCCTGACAAAAAAGAGAGGTCTTTACATAGTGGTGGGAGGAAGCAGGATGGGCCTCATTAACAAGGAAGCTCCAGAGCCTGGATGAGGCTGCAGAGAAGGCCACTCCCCATGCCCCACATAGGATGTGACCTTCTCCAGTTGACCTCCCATCTTAGTGTATAGGCAGGTTCGTATGAGGGAAGATAATCCTTCAGGGACCCCAGTTCCAGGCACTCTGAACTGAGCCCAGAAATAAACTGGAAGCCAATTAAGCTTTTGCAAACATGTTGCATGTTCTCAATGCAAGAGTATAGTTCACAAACATTGCTCCCTTGTGCAAACCAAACAACCATTGCTTGTGTAAATCAAGCAATTGTGTATCTTGTTTGCCATTGCCGGCTACTGAAGGAAGTAAAGGTTATTCTTTGTGTTGATGAGCGTGTGCATGCTCAAGAAAAAGTTTGAGAAACCTTCCATTTCTTCAGAGTGCTTCTTTCATAAACCCTCAAAGAGAGAATTGTCTTTCCATTTATATCATATTTTTAGGATTATAGATAAGATAGCAGTGTTTCCAGGAAGGATTTCCAATTAGGTACATTTGTGGACTGCTCTGTGAATGTGCAGGAGGCGGGGGGAAGAAATGGAGGCGGAGGGAAGAAATATGTATGTGTTCCACTTGCTATAAAATAGCATGCTGAAAACCGATTCACATAATGAATGGTGCATATTAAAGAACAGATGTCAAATAACCGAGACAACTGATCAGGAAATCTGGGATAGTATGACAAATTGGCAGTTTCTTTACATACATTCTGCTAAATGTCTCAAACTTAACTCAGGGATAAGACAGATTTTTCTAATTAAACTAAGCTTTTAAGAACAAGACTTGAGCACACATTCTTAAAACATTTTAGGGTTCCTTTCTCAGACTCGGGTTTTTTTTAATTATTATTCAGGGTAGACTAATGGATGTAATTGGACTATCTTGGCATATTCAGATGTCTGTACATTTTAATTTTGTGCAGTCAAATATCTTTGCAATTTCTGGGAACTATCTACCTGGGACATTGGCACCGTCAAAGGAAAAAACAGTACTGGAAAAGCTTGTAGCATGCTTCTACGACAAAGTATATGACTGGCATGATGTCAGCTGGAAGAAGTATGAAGATCACTTTGGAATGTTTACGTTTGTAACTGAATCGCAGTTTTGCTTGACAGTCTCTGTCTCCATCTGAATTATGCTTTCTGCCAACTGAGTTAATAGTACCCACTGGGACATCCTTCCTATAGTCTCTTCCTTCACAGTGGCACACCCTGCATAGGCTTCTCATCTTGTGCATCCAAACCAAACATCTTATTTGGTATTTGACTAATGCAAAGTATTTTGTTAAGGAAAAAAAAGAGAGGAATATTTGTTTTCAGACTCAACATTTCTTCACAGTAGAATTCATTAAAAAAAACCCTGTTTTCATTCTCTCTCAAAAAAAAATAGGAAGTATAAGGCAGCCTATGTAAAGTCTAGCATCTTAAAACAGAACCTATGCCTCCAACAGCCCGATCCTATGCATATCTACTCAGAAGTGAGTCCTATTGAGTTCAATAGAACCTACTATCAGGTAAGTGTATACAGGATTGTAGCCCAACAGTCCAATCCTATCTAACTTAAACTCACCCCTCTCCAATTGATACAGTACTCAGTTACAGTTGATACGCTGAATCCTGGGAGAGATGCAAGTTTTTCTCTTTCTGACATGCCCATGTAAATTCTGATAGCATAGGCCATTGAGGACTGTACTACATGTCCTTCCTAAACATAACTCAGCAGTCATGAATGCTGGCCAGCCAGTGCTTTTATTAAGTGAATAAACCAGGAAGCATGTTCATGGCTGATGGTCCTGCATGGGAGCCTCCACTGGGGCCCTGAACAGGCTTACCAGATCGCCGACCGGGACGCTCCTTTTTGCCCTTAAGGGCGGCGGAGGGGCGGGGCGATAGGAGCCAGAGCGCGCTCTGGCTCCTATCGCCCCGCCCCTCCGCCGCCCTTAAGGGCAAAAAGGAGCGTCCCGGTCGGCAATCTGGTAAGCCTGGCCCTGAAGACCCTCAAGTGTATCTACTTGAGAGAAGGAGCTAAGGTGATTCTGCCACTCCTCCCTCTCTCAATCCGTGAGCAAGATTAATAAGGAGCAACGTGAACTAGAGATTCTGAAAGAGAGCAAGACTGAGATGAGATTGGATCTGAGATTTGAATGGAAGTCAAGAGACGGAGCTCAAGCCTGTATATTTATAAATAAAGCTACTATTACAAAGACACGACAGAACTTCAGTGCAAGCCCAAACTTAGTTGTGCTAAAGCTCTTGGAACTTCTCACCGCTCTGAGAAATTAAGCACATGCACAAACCAGTATCTTTGCTTACAGAAAACCAGTCTATCCGACTAACCTGTCAAGTGGATTTAGGGGAAGTATCAATTGATGTCTAATTTTCATTCATCATGAATCCCAAGGCAGTCCTGGCCATGTAATTACTATCTACCTTTCATAGGTGTGTTTAGGTTTTTTTTTTAAGAAGCATATCTTCAGCTCTTATAATGCCATTGCTTTTCAATGCAAAAATATACTTGAGTTGTCTGAAATCATTAAACTACTTGGTATGCAGCGTGATCCTGTGTAACCTTGCACTGGTGTAACAGTAGATGCATCGGTGTAACAGTAGATGCACCGGTGTAAGTGCAATTCATAGCAATTTACAATAATTCTCATTGCCCGTGGTTGGAAGTACTATTTGCTAAAGACTAATTTAAGAACTACAAAACTATAATCAGATTCCCATCCCAAACATTGTAACTTTATTATTTTTTTCAGATACTTCTTGTTTTGTTGCCTTATTTCAGATACTTCTTGTTTTGTTAGTTAAAAAATAATGGCTTATTAAGCAATCAAGGTTAGATTATATAAAGATTCTTCCAAAACAGTAACTAGAAACCTCACATTTAATTCGTGGTCTCATATAAAATCAACTGATTGCAATTTTATTAATGATTCCTTCATGGTTACACATGGAACTAATAAGGACCTCGCTTACATTTCTTGGGAGGTTTCCTAAAGAGTTTTCTAAAATCCTTACAGAGACTTTTACCCAAAAGAGTTTTGAAAATTTGCACTGTCGCCTTATCAAGTAGTAGTTTTAAAAACTGAAATATGTTTTTACAAAGCAGTATTTGCCATTTGATATTTTTGTTGGGCATGTATGATACCATTGTGCTTTTAGCTGTCAGGATGCGGATGAATACTGTATACAGCAAGTCCTCACTTAAAGTTGTCGATAGGTTCTTCTTGGAAACTGCAGCTTTAAGCGAAACGACTTATAATGAAATCAATTTTACCATAGGCTAATTGATAAACGTAAACGTTCCTATGGCACTTTCCCATCAACTTTAAAACGAAATGACTTTAAACGAAATTATTTTAAGTGAGGACTTACTGTGGTTTGTACAGTATTTAAGTTTCTATCTGGGATCTGTACCTCTACATGAATTTAGTTCAACTTCTGAAACTTGGGAACAAATCACTTCTCTTTCAGCTCACCTCAACCGATGAACCACTTTCCATATTCATGCCTTACCAGATTATTCTTTCATTGATTCAAGGCAATGTCAACAGGATCAAAGGGCAATGTCAACAGAATAAAAAAAATCATTTCATAAATTACAGGTATATCAGAAATATTCCCAAAACTTGATAGCTATTCCTGTTTAATCATTAGATACTCTGGGAGGCAGCTGGGTCCACAGAACATGCTTGGTCATGCTAATGTAACCCTTCCTTGTCAAATGCATAATACTTTCCAGTCTTCACCTCACCACAAGATTAAAAGGGGAGACTGAAAAACACAATGGGGATCTCCTTTAACTCATCGAGGTGAAGACTTCTTTGTGTGTCCATCATTGTGAAGTTCAAATAGCAATGGTGAGCAAAGTAGCTTACACTTCCTGACTCTTCTGTTATTCTGAATGAAGATATGGGGCACAGAAGGCACATTTAGTGCTGAGCTGAAAGTCTCCCACATTTTTGCCAAAAAAAGTTATCTTCAGTGAAAATGCAGCAAGACATCCATCACTGGGGGGGGGGGCACACACACACAAAAGGAGGCTATGAGTGGGGATAGGGGTGGGGATATGAGTGGCTTACTGGCAATGGGGCAGCTTCATTTCTGTCTTCTAAAACTGGACAATGCAACCATTTTGTAGACAGTTACGGCAACAGTACTTCTCCCAGTGGCTGCTGGTAATCATTTTCTTCCCAGGACTACAGTGGAAAATGTTTTCCCCCGATGCATTCTGGGAATGTAAATGGCAACCAACAGCGCCTGGGAAGATGATCCCCACTTAAAGTCCTGCCACCAGTGTCTACAGAGAAGATTGCATTTTTCATTTTAAATGACAGAAAAAAGTAAGTAGCTCCCTTGACTGTGAAGATATCCAACTTTGTCCATCCCCTTTGTCCAGGAGAGAGATCTTCTCCCAAAAGTGCTGAGGGACAAAATAATTGACACAACAACCCTACATTAGAGTGTATACTTTTATCAATACTGGATCATTGGCCCAGCAGAACAGACTTAGAAAGGAGTTAGATGTAACAAAAGTACTATTTGTTAGTATGAAGACCTTCCATAGAGGTGGCCAGAAATAAGATAATCTTATAAATACTGTACATATGTATTTGGGGTTTTGCTTTCCTTTCATACTTGTACTGACAGGGGTACACTTTAGAAGCTAGATTGCTTTAAAACATTTGTATATAGCATTCTAATGAATAGAGTCAATGTTTTTGGTTTTGGTAAAGAGTTATTAATCTGTTTAAACTTGGTTTCCCCCAAGAGGCATCATCAGAGTTCAATCCTTTTTGTGAGGTGTGTGCATGTAGTTTGAGAGCCAGAAGTTTATTATATAGAGATGCACAATTTTGTAATGCTTTATGGCATCTCTCATCAAACATATAGCCAAGCTAATAAATCTCATTCCAGTTTGAAGGTAGCCTCTGAAGGCGCAAGAAAATGAGATTGTTTATCGTATGAGAACATACACTTCAGCTGTTGCCCTGCCTGTGTGATTGGTGTCTGTTTTCAAAAGCAAAATGTGAACTGGGGGTGTGAAAGTTCTTATTGGAAAGGACAATAGTAAAGAGCCTAGCAATAAAACTAGGAGAAAATGACTGAGCCCTAAGGAGGATTAGTCATTAAAATGAATCCCAAAACATTTTATGCTCCCTTTTTATACTGACATTGCATCAGCCTATGGGAGGGGGGGATATTGCAAGAACTGAGCCTCCTGGGGGCAGGAATGAAGACTAATTGGATTTTGGCATAAGATTTGAATATCGCGCTGCTATTTGATTGGCCACCTGCGAGACTATTCTCCCTCCCTGCCAATTGCTTTGTACAGGTTGGGTTTTTACTACCCTTTTCTGTCTTCTTTCCTATGTCATTTGGGGCTGGTTTCCAAAGTCCCACCCTTGAGCATCACCCATGTTGTTTGGCTAGAAGGAATTGGGGGCTGAATAGTGCTTGTTTCTGGATTCTATGCAACTGACTTGCATATGTAGCATCAGGTTGTTTTATCTTTTTGCTTTGCTTTTCTTTAGCTCCATGCATGCACACATGGGCAGCCTGATCCTGCCTAACTTTAGAGCGGTGGAGTGCACACTCTGGGGGGGGATTGGCTGGCCCATGCCGTGGGTGGGCGGGGATATTGACAGCGAGTTCCGCCGATATCCTAGGCCCATTCCTGGACCTGGCCGGTCTTACCTCACCAGGTCAGATGTATATCAGCTTCAATGCTGGCATACATCTGAGGAGGTCCATAGGGCCTTGTCCGGCTTGCACCCAGGAAGGAGACGAACATCCTCTTCTCCTGAGGTGCTCCCAGGCTACCACGGGGCAGCCCAGGAACGAGAGAGGATGCGGCGGCTGGCCCTTTAGGCTAGTTGTGCATCTTTATGCAGAATTGCACTGTTAAACACATGTACGCAAACATCTGGAAAGAGTTAGTTGAATGTGATATGAGTTTAAACTGTTGAGCTTTTTTCTTGTATATATTGTTCATTTTATGTCAGCTGCTTGTTTGTCACAGCTCGGGCCAGGGTACAGTTTAGGATGGGAAACTGGGCTTGAACGCAAACACAAAATCTTTTTAAGTGGCTTTTAGAACCTGAGTGAATGGGTATGTTCTCCTAAAGTACTTGGGGACTAGATCTTAGCAAAGTAGATTTCCTTTTTTCTTTCTGGAGACTTTCTGGAGAAAGACTTTCTGGAATGTAGGTACCGGTACCTCCTAAGTGATTATTCTGTACTCCCAGTTGCTAGCCTTTGTTTTGATTGCTTTGATTTCTTTTAATTGATTATCTTAATTGTTCTTTTGAAATCATTCTTAATATTGTTGATGAAACTACCTTAGTGGCCTCTTCACTGGGACCAACAGACAGGCCAGAAGTGTTATAAAATAATATTCTGTGTTTGTAAGTGTGCTGTGTATGCATGAGTGTAAGTGAGGACTTTTCTGTCTTTGCACTCTTTTTTGGAGGCCTGAGGCCAATCTCCTCAACAGGCTCACCTGACCAGCCCCTCAGGATGTCTACTGAGCCTGTGGCATTTGTCAAGATCTGCAGTTCCCAAACTGTGTGCCCCGGGGCACCACGGGATATGTTAAAGTTTTGATGGAAATATGACAATACTTATTTGGCCTAGGGGTGCCATGAAAAAATTACTGAGGTACTAAGGGTGCTATGAACCGAGAAAGTTTTGACTGTAAGTTACAACTATCACTGAGTTGCTGAATGGCAGGTTGTTTCTCAAGGATGGACGATAACAGTGGCTCTCAAGCCACCTTCTTCTAAAATATACAAGCAGTTCTGTAGGACTGGTTTTTATAGAATTAACTCGTTTACCTGTTATCTGGTTATCACATAGAACCACAATGGCTCCCTTGAGGTTTCACTTCTCTTGAAAAGGTGTCGCACCAGAATCACAGGAGAGCAGCACTGCTGCTGGATGCCCAGGTAGTGGTTCTGTCCTGGAGCATCTTTGCCCAACTCAAGTTGGTGTGCTGACTCCTCTTTTTTTGGATCACTCGGACCTATCAATGGTTATCAAGACTGGATTACAGGTGGGCTCCCATATCCACGGATTTGCTATCCACGGTTTCAGTTATCCACGGATCGCAGGGAAACACACACACACACCCGGCTTTTACTTTTTTCCCAGTAAGCTTCGTTTCTTCCTTAAACAAACAGGAGTCTCGTTCTATTTGCCTGCAATGGAGGCTGCTTCTCTGTTTGTTTTAAGGAAGAAACAAAGCTTGCTGAAAGAAAAACAAGAGCTGGGGAAGCGTGCACGCCTGCTTGCAGGGGAGGCAGGGCAGGGGCCCCTCAGGAAACAATGGAAGGGGGTTCGCTCTTATCCATGGTTTCTAGTATCCACGGAGGGGCCTGGAACATGTCCCCAGCGGATATGTACTATAATGTCAGGGGCTGCCACAAAGACCACTTGTAACCTTCAGCTACTGCATAATGTGGCTGCACAAGTTGTGACTGAGTCATTCTGCTGCCAGCTACACAAGCTGCTGGTCCATTTCTGGGTGCTGGTTGTCACTTTTAAAGCTCTAAACAGCTTAGAACCAAGGTCCCTTAAGGATCACATTCTCCTTATGAAATGGCTTGACCCCTGCAATCAGTTGTCAGGGCCCTCCTGTGAGTTCCGCTGATGATAGAAGCTTAGGTGCTGAGAACTAAAGGCCTTACCCAGGCAACCCCCCCCCCCAATAAACACACCAGACAGGTGCTTGGAGTATAGGGTATCTAATCTCAGCCTGCTAGAGGGAGGGAGGGCGGGGCTTGAAGACTCCGGTGAGACTGAGGGGAGCAAGCAGGCTGTCTTGCTCCACCCACCCCCAGTCCCGCCCGGAGACAGAGAGTAGCCAATCAGCTGCCGCCCAATCACAGCCCCCGTTCGGCACGCCAGGGGAGGGGGCAGGGCAACCCACGGCAGCCCGTTGAAGCGGGCTGCCGCCACTTCTCTGTAGTAGCATCCTGTATGTGGAACTCCTGACATTTATGGATCTAAGTGGTTCCCTTTCTGCCTATGTTTCAATGACAGCTGAGGACATTTATCTTGATGAGTTTTAGGAGCTTAGCTTAATTTATCTGTTACCATGCTTGAGTTATGTTCTCTGCTGTTGTATGTTTTGTTGCTCTGTCTTGCTGTTTTTTTATTGCTAGGGTGTTTTGTTTTTTTAAATTTTTGTGTTGTATGCCTCCCTGTGAAAAGGCAGGATACAAAAGCTAGGATACTGGTACTATTTTTGCGAAATAATCTTGTTTCCCAGCTATATTTTGTACCAAGCAAATTGTGATTCCTTCGTCCAGCTATTGTGACACACTGGGTGGCATGAGTGTTGTGGGCACATAGGAATGAATGAAACAATTGTCCTCTTGACATCTGCTCCATTTCATGGACCTTTATTTCTTTTTTTTAGCATTACAGTTATGTTCTTAGTAGCTGTTGACTGTGCATTAGCACAGTGCTAGAGTTATCTGGTCTTTACATGTTTGAAAAGCAGTAGAGCTTCCTTCTTCCCCTCCTTCCCCATGTGATATTTCAAGTTTACATCCAAGTTCAAAAACATTTTTATTATAACATATAAACATTTCTTCTTTTCTTCACAGTAAAGAGGGGTAGAAATCACTGCAGAGTCACCTCCAGTATTTGTGGTGGAAAAGATATCTGACCCTGATGCTAATTAGTTAAGAATGCCTACATGGGTGTTCTAGTAATCAAGGTCTAGATGTTGACTCCATCGATATGAATCATAGTGTAAGGTTTTAAATATTAGTCCATTATGTACTCCATATTCGGGAAGTTGTTCACTTCAGGAAATCACAAGCCAATTTTGTTTCTCACAGAATTTTCCAAGAAACTGCCTTCAGATATGAAATGAGAAGAACATTTCCAAAAATATACTTGCAGTGCAGCTTCTATGACTTAGTCCGATCCTGCCTAACTTCAGGCCAGCAGAGCTCTTGCTCCACTGGCCTTCGGAGTCACAAAAGTGCCATAAAGCATATTTGTGGCTCCACAGGAGTAAGTGGAGCCAGTGCGGAAGCCGGAGCTGCTCACTCTGCCGTCCCCTGGACTCCGCACCGGCCAACCCAGGTAAGTCCTAGGCCGGTCGACTGGAGGGCGTGGGGAGGGAGAGCCTGGGTGACAGGGGAGGGGGCCATTTGCTCGCCTGGCCTGGGAGGGGGTTGGGATATGGGTGCCAATATCCCAAGCCTCTTCACGGACTGGGCCAGCCTTACATGGCCTCCCCGGACATGCACCAGCTAAAGAGCTGGCGCGCATCCGTGAAGGCTCATTGGGGCCTCCAGCGCTTACACCTGGGAAGCGGACGAATGTCCCCTTCCCCCGAAGTGAGCCCGGGCCATGCCAGCACAGTCTGCATCCTGACTAGGATGCAGCAGCCAGACCTTTAGACCGGCTGCTGCACCTTAGGCAGGATCGGGCTGCCCGTCTGTATCTTTTATCACAAACCCAGATGTTCAAGAAGCAATCCCTGAAAAAGAAGGAAGAGGTGGTACAGGGTTTCCTGTACCAAGATTGCTATTTCCTTCATCACCCAGACACTGCCACTGAGTAGGGATATTGTCAAACCAGACTTTACATTTCTGTGAGATTTTTTAGTGTGACCCTCTGAAGCTGTTGTCATCTTTTCTCTGATCTGGTCTTCATTTCAGGTCAATTTTAGAGACACTCCATTTGACTTTAGGACTGCAATCCTGAGCTCATTTGGAAACTTAGGCACTAAATTCAGTGGACTGGTGTTTTCGTCCTCCTGATCTTGTGCCCCAAATTGCATGGGAATAATTTGCAGAGATGTTTTCTTAAGGTGCAAGAAAATGCAAAGAATATTATTCATCATTCCTTTGGAGAATAACCTTGACAGAACTAGTACAACCAGCTGTGACCTTATAAGCTCAGTGGAATAACACCAGTTTTGCATGTAGAAGGTCCCAGATTCAATCCCTGGAAACTCCAGGGAGTGCAGAGGAAACATTCCTATCTGAAACTTTGGAAAGCCACTGCACGTTCATGTTGACAAGACTGACCTAGATGGATTTAGTCGGACAGCCCAATTCTGCATAAGAGATGCACTGGCTGTCCTAAATGGCTGGCTGCTGCATCCTATGTAGGATGCAGCCCACGCCAGCGAAGCCGGTGCTCACCTCGGAGGAAAGCCCCAGAGGCCCCAATGGGCCTCCTCGGATGCGCGCCAGCTATTTTGCTGGTGCACATCCGGGGAGGCCATGTAAAGCCAGCCAGGCTTGGGAAGGGGTTTAGGATATCGATGGAGTGCATTGCCGATATCTCTGCCCCCCTTCCTGGTCTGGTCAGCCAATCGCTCCTTCCCCACCACCCTGGACCGCCCTCTCCATGCCCTCCCACTGCCCAATGCAGCATTTACCTGCATATGGCGGCTGGGATCGGTAGCAGAGTGAGTGGCGCAGGTCTCGATGCTGCTTACTCCCAGGGTGCTGCGAAAGTGCTTCACTCCGCTGGTCTAATGTTGCGCAGGATTGCGCTCTAACAACACAATCCTCTCTAAGCCTAGAATGGCAAAGCGTGCACTCCACTGTTCTAACCCATCCCAAACATGCCATAAAGCACATTTGCGAAGACTCTAGTGTAAGGGCCACCAGCTCGGAGGCTGGCAGCCCTCACTCCGCCGTCCTTCGGACCCAGGACCCACTGGTGGAGGTATGTCCTGCACTGGTCGGTGCAGGGTCAGGGCAGGAAAGAATTTAAGCCTCCTCTCATCCATGCCCCGCCCTATTCTTAATGGGCCAAATTCTGCATTTAATGTAACAGGTACTTTAGTCCGTAGTTTATGGACCAAAGACAGCTGAGGAAGTTACCCAGCATCATAAGTGGCAACTGAGCCCTAAAGGGGCATGTCAAAGAAACCTGACCAGCTTTGGGAAGAAGGAACAGTGTAATCCCTGAGTTGCTAAATTCTATCTCATCCAAGGAGTGAGTATCAAAGCAAACTTGAAAGCCCATGGACATTCAAATCAGCCCTAACAAATAACTGTTAGAATACATTTCTCAAGGCTGTAACAAAACAAAATACATGACTTCAAAAGACCAACACACCTCCACCCCCATTTCTCTCACTCCCAATAATGCCTTAATGATATAAAGAACATGTTCATGCAAGTAGCAGGAACACGTCCATAGATGTTATGCCAAATCATAACATGCTAATAGAGCCAAAAAGACTTGATTGTGCTTTTTTCCCCTTTTCATCTTTTAAGATGGTCTTGCTGCCTAGTGTCAGAAATTCTGGACTTAATTGTCAGGGGATACCTTTACCTTTTTATATATCTTGCAGTGTAATGAGGTCCAAACCTGGACATCAGCAAACACATTTCTAAATAAATAAATAAATAAATAAAAATAACCCAGTACACATGAAATGAAATTTTGAGCAATTTCAAAATTACGCCTTTGCATTTTACATTCAGAATTTTGCTTTGGACATCAATCTGAGTGATACTTCAGACAGTAATACTTCAGGCAGTGATACCTCAGGCAAGATTTACCTGAGAATCTTGCTGCCTCGGTTTGTTTAAATTCTCCTTTAAAGGCTGCTTTACAAATGAGAATGTACCAACCTATTTGATGGGAAACCTTTACATTAGCCAAGAGAGCAGCTTAAGAGTTGCCAGTTTCTACGGTGAAAGCTAAAACAGTTTCAAAGAGCTGCCTTGTGTCCTGGTGTTGGAAGGTCAACTTGCTAGTACAGTACTTTAAATTTAAGATGCCCTAGAGCTATAAATTATTTTACGAATATCCATAAAGAACAGCAGAACAGTCTATTTCATTGCCATTCATAAGAACAAATATGTGTAAGATTTAACAATACTGATATGGCCGACAGTTTCTAATGAGAAACAATGGTGGTTCATAAAATGAACTTGGAGCACCAAGACACTTTTGACAAAATCGCTCACCAAATGCTTCAATGTAAATTTACCAATTATTACTACATCCGTGTAGACATGTTTCTGTGGCAAATGGTGCCTGCTGGGAGGGTATGAGACAGAGACTAGAATTAGACTTATCAGATTTTCCCAGTGCTAAACTGGGACACACACCCCAACAAGTAATTAAATTTCTTTTTAAATTTTTTAAATTTAAATTTAAAATAAATTTTAAAAACCTTTGATTATTTTTAGGGTGCAAAGTGCTCTTTTGCCGCCCGAAGGGCTCCCAAAATTATTTATTTATTTATTTATTTATTTATAGTTAGCTTAAAATGTTTTATTTAACTCGTGTGTATGTGTTTGTGTGTGCGCGTGCGTGCTCGAAGTCTTGCCCTCAGAAGGGTTGAATGAAGTATCCTCAGTATCCTCAGCAGTACGGTATATTCAGTTTCCTAAGACACTTTCATATGTCATAGAAACAGGAGGATTTAAACTTCAAGGGTGAAAATAAACTTACTGTGGCCAGAACAGCCCAAGGGATGATTTAGGTTCATGGAAAAATAAACTGTGATTTAACAACTTTGTCTGATCTTGTGTGAAAGAGCTACAGTGCTCAACCTTGTCTCAGCAACATGCCGCCTTATAACTATGTATGAGAACCTTACATATTTTTGTTTAATCCATGCAGCACTAATGCCTCCTTCAGAATGTTTGAATTCTCCACTACATAAAATGTTCCCCTTGTTCCTTTCTCCTGTTGAGTGTGGCCGATGGGCAGAGTGTTTGTACCTCCTGAAGTGCAGGTCGCGGGGCCTTTTCATTGGCGGGATGTGGTGTCGTATGATCGGAGTTGCTTTGTGGGAGGTGTGGAGGGATTCCATCTGGGGAGGGATGCTGTTTGTGTCTTGTGGGGTGTGGATGTAGTGATGACGGAGAGGGTTGCGGTCTACTTGGGGCAGATTGTGGGGAGGCGTGGTGGGAGTCATGTGGGAGAAGTGCACGCTAGGTTTTGGGACAATTTACCCCTATTTATGGTTAGTGTTGTCTTGTGTCTTACGTGTTTGTGTCGTATGTTATGTGTGTTGTGCTGATTATGCCAATAAAGGTCTACTGATACTGATACATAAAATGTTTATTTTAGGGAATAAAACAGATAACTAAAATGAGAATCAATGTGGCATACCCTGTAAACAATACATCTGGAAGACTGAATAACATAATTGAAACCATAGTGATTCTCTGGTGGGTGAAATAAAGTATTCTTTGGATTTTTCTTATTTGTGACTGAGCAAAATGCAATAGTATTTAAAAAAAAATCCTCTTGGAACTCTGAAGGACCTTCACATGTTACAATGAAGCTCCATAGGAAACTGAACTAAGAATTACAATATTCTTTAAAAATTCAAAATCTGATTTCACTGATGGTGCATTCAAAATGTTTTAGACTTGTTAGTATTTTCTATTAAAATAGTAAAAGAGCCATATAACCCATAATTCTCAAAACTATTCCAAATTAGAATTAAATCTGAATCTGTTCTGTTCATTTTATTATATTCAGTTATAGTAAATATCAGGCCAGCGGGTGGCGCAGCGGGTTAAACCGCTGAACCATAAGCTGTCGATTGAAAGGTCGGCAGTTCGATTCCCGCAATGGGGTGAGCGCTCGTTGCTTGGCCAGCTCCTGCCAACCTAGCAGTTCCAAAGCATGTCAATGCGAGTAGATAAATAGGTACCGCTTGCGGGAAGGTAAACAGTGCTCCGTGTTCCAGCTGCATGCTATGCGCTGCGGCAAGGAGAGTCATGCCGGCCACATGACCACGGAGGCATCTTCGGACAACGCTGGCTCTTCGGCTTTGAAATGGGGATGACCACCATACCCTAGAGTCGGACACGACTGGACTTAATTGTCAGGGGATACCTTTATAGTAAATATCAGTGTAACATTAAGGTATGGAGCTCCTTTCTCTGAATTTGGTAGATTAGAGCAAGGTTTGAAGTTGAGAGGTCTGAAAAAGAGAAGATGGCTTTTGAAAGCTTTTTGTAAACAAACAGATAGGTAGTAAACCTCTCTTCAAATTCTGACTGATGAAAATCTATGTGGTACACCAAAGTTTTAATAATCTGATATGAAGATATTCCATAGCAGCCTTGGGGCTGATTCGGAACATATGTTTATTATTTTTCTCCAGAGAAGAAGTCTGGATTATCATTCGTTTACTGACCCATTCTATCCCCTGCCAGCCCAGAGTGGGCAGTGCCACTGATGGAGTGCAGGCGACATGCTATAGGCCAGCAGGGGAAAAGACAGCCCATAAGAGGTAAGTAAAGAACATTTTTACTTATCTCTCTTACCTGGCCTCCAATGGGTGTCCTCAGACCTATGCCAGCTCTTTAGCCGGTGTACATCTGAAGAGACTCTGGGGAGGCAGGCCCAGCCCAAGAAGGGAGATAGGATCCAAAGTGTGTAGCTGCTGCCACGATCCACTCCTCCTCCTGCCCCCTCCCGCCCCTGGCCTGGTCTGCTTCCTGGTCTAATCTGCCCCCGTTGCCAACTTACTGGCCACGGTTCTACTGGCCGGTGTTGCCCACATGCAGCCTCTAGAGCTCTGGGCTGGTGGCAGCAACCTGCTCAACGATGGAACACTTGCCATGCCAGTGGCATGGACCTTATGGTGGCAGATCATGAGATCCACCAGCATAAGGCCCAGATAGGATTGGGCCCTTAGACAAATATAACATGTGAAAATAAGAGCCAGGATGGTGTAGTGGTTTGGGAGTCGGACTTAGACCTGGAAGATCCAGGTTCAAATCCCCGCTCAGCCACGAAGCTTCCTGGGTGACCTTGGGCCAGTCACTATCTCTCAGCCCCACCTACCTCACAGGGTTGTTGTGAGGACAAAACGGAGGGGAGGAAATATATACACCACTCTGAGCTCCTTGGAGGAAGGGCGGTATAAAAATGTGAAAAATAAAAAATAAATAAAAATAAAATCATAATGTGGTCAGTAGCAATTTTCATGATCACAGGACCTTGGAAAATGTGTCAACGGACTTACATAAAACTGTCACTGTAGTTCAGTGATGTAGACTTGAATCTATTGACCCGGACTCAAGTCAATGACTTGAGTCGGACTTGACTCGACGATTGTAAAAGTCTCGGAAGACTCGACTCGAGACTTGGAGCCTTTTACGACAAGTCGAATTTTATTCAGGTTTAAACCCATATTCCCCATTAAATAGATAGGGACTCGCAACTCACAACCAAAGACTAGGGATTTGGGGGCAAAGACTTGGGACTTGACTTGAGACTTGGACCCAGAGACTTGATCCACATCCCTGCTGTAGTCCATATCCAGGTGACCTGGTTCTTATATCGTTATATTCGCCTACGTGAGCATATGTCTAAGGATGAAGGAGCTGCTTCCACAGAGGAAAAAAAATGAGCTGTGAAAACCAGTCATGTCTATTCATTTCTCGTTCTTATTTGTTTTTATTCTCCAAGACAAACATGGCAATATCATAACTAAACAAAATAACAGGGATGATATTCTTGGTTAAGGACCATAGCAGAATAAAGTAAAACTACAAGATTCCCACAAGCTGCATAAGGTGTAATTAATTTACACAGTAAACATATTTCCCCTCCCCCCAATCTAAGGGCCAAATGTATTTACTACAGCCTTGACATTTCAGCCAATCAATAAACTTATCTGCATTATCACAACTTTAAGAATAAAGAAGGATTTTAGTTAAACACTTCAAGTAAGGATCTATAATGCCAGAGATTTGCTTAATAAAATAAATCCCTGAGGTTTGGGATACCAATGGCCCAAACTGCACTAATAAGGTAGAATTTATTATAATGCCTCTGAGCAAGGATTGTCACTGTAAGGTCAAGTCTGAAAGGAAAAAAAAGTTTTTTTTTCCTGCCAAACAGAGCAGAACCACAGAGGGGGGAGGTTTGACAGATTGATGGAGGAAAAGACCATCACAGGTTACAAGCCATAAGCAACCTCCTGGTTTTAGAAGTGGGTTTTCTCTGTGCCAGGTGCAAGGGAGTGGCGACTGGACACAGGTATCTTGTTGTCTTGTGTGCTCCCTGAGGCATCTGGTGGGGCCACTGTGTGACACAGGAAGCTGGACTAGATGGGCTTTTGGCCTGATCCAGCAGGGCTCTTCTTATGTTCTTATGGACTCCAGGACTTTTCCTTATCACAGTTACACTTTCAATGGCAAACGTGCACACGTGCACACCTGCTAATTTAAACAGAATAAAAGCTTACATTGGCTTTCAGTTGTGCATAGGTTTTCTGGAGAACTGTGGCAGGACAGCATGGTTGCCACATTATTGATGATATGAACCATTCCAAAGTTGAATCTTGGTTCTTGGCTGCATTGAGCAGTATGGAGAAACAATACTACACCTGCAAAATTGGATCAGCTTATGCTGTTAATAATTTCATTTGGGCTGCTTTAATCAGCAAAACCTACATTTTTTCAGCCCAATCCTAGCCTCTGCCAGTGGAACAAGCACACACACTGTCGCAAGGCACACGACAGCGCGGAGGTTCGTGGCACTGGCAGAAAGGCCTGCACCGGCCTGCTGGAGCCAGAACCTTGTAGGATCAGAGCAGGTAGGATCCTGCCAGGCTGTGGAGGGGCAGGGGGAGGGTGGAATGGGGGTGAGGAGGGGACGTTCCAGGGCATAGGGAGGGCAGGAGGCACAGATCAGGCCTCGCCAAATCCTATCTCCTTTCCCGGGCTTGAAAGCCCAACACAGAGCTGCTCAGATTTGTGCCGACCATTTAGCTGGTGCACATCTGAGTAGCCCCATAGAGGCTGCTGGGGCTTGACTCGGGGTAAGGGGACAAATGTTCCCTTATCTTGGGGAGACTTCCAGTAGCCTCCAGCCCCACTCTGGATAAAGCTGCCCTGGTGCCATTGCATCACAGTGAGGGGATTGGTTAGGATTGAGCTGTTTGTCACTAGTTGTAGAGTTTCTAACCAATCACTTTCTCCCTGCTTATAGTCATAATGTGAGAAGGAAAGAAAAGTGATAGATGAAGCTGGATCCATTTTAGAATGTGCATTAGCATAGGGAACAGAACTGGACTGGATCAGTGAGAAAATATCTTCTATTTTTAAATGGATTTTAAAAAATGGACTGGCATCTGAAGGCTAGAGGAGATGGATGAATTGCTTCTATTAGCCATTTTGATAAGTTAATTTTTATACTGAAAGGAAACTGAATCAAGCAATTCTATATAAATTGATTTAAAAAGGTGAAGGAGAGAACATGGATGAATGGATACTTTTCAGAATATATTTCTGTTGCATATTCAATTGATGACTTCTTGAATTTGCCATTAGAGAAGAGGAAGGAGTGCAGTTAGAAGAAGATTAGTTAATTCTTGAAGTTTTGGGATGATAGTTATTTATTTTAAGTTTTTATATTCTGCCTTTCCATCCTTCTGGGAGCTCACACTAGCTTCCATAATTCCATAAGATAAACCAATCAATTGAAAAGAAATCAATAAAATAAAAACAGCCAATGGAAACAGTGACACCTAACTAAAAGCACTGAGAAATAACAAAGTCTTCAGATCCCTGCAGAAAGCCAGATACGAAGGGGCAGCCCTAAGTTCAAAGGGAAGAGAGTTCCAGATGCCGGGCACCATAGCAGAAAAGGCCCTGTCATGAGTCACTGCCAGCCGAATGTTAAAAGGTTATAGGTACCCACAACAAGACTACCAGTGCAGTGATGGCCTTACAGGATGGAAACTCACATGGGAGGAGACATTATTTTGAGTCCTAACCCATTTAGGGCTTTATAGATCATCACCAGCATTTTGAGTTGTGCTCAGTAACATTCAGGCAGCCAGTGAAGATGGATTCACAGGGGTGTGGCATGGACAGCTATGCTTGCTCTTGTAAGGAGTGTACTTGCATTGCATACTAGTTGACGTTTACGGGGAGTCTTCAGAGGCAGCCTCATGTAGAATGCATTACAACAGTCCACTCTAGATGTTACCAGTGCATGGGTACAGTGCATGGATGTTACAAGTGCATGGATAATTGTAGCCAGGTTTGTCTGATCCAGGAAAGGACTGGTGAACCAGTCAAAACTGCTTAATGGCACTCCTAGCAACTGTCAATACCTGACAATCCAAGATCAAGGTTGAATGAGATTTACTGCTTCAAAGGGAGTCTTGCCCCATTAAGAGCAAGCTGATAATCCATATGCCAAGTTGTCAGTCTCCTAACTAAGAGTACCTCTGTCTTTAAGATTATTCAGTCCATTAGTGAAATATGACATCAGTTCAGGACTTCCACGACTTCCATGGGTGAAGATGGAAAGGAGACATAGAACTGTGTGTCATCTACTGTACATATTGGTGAGACCCAACCCCAGACATCCTGATGACCTCCCCTAGAGGCTTCATGTAGATATTAAAAAGCATGGCGGACAACAAGCCAGCAATCACAAAGCTGAGCAGAGTCCTCCAGCACCAGCACCTGGAATCTTCCCTGCAGGGAGGAGCAGAGATACTGCAAATAGTGCCCCCAAAAGCCTTGGCATAATCTCACTTGCAAGCACACATCTTCCGGAATAATAAATGAAGCTTAACTTTCCAGTGGCCAGAACAACTGGACAATCTTTTCAATCCTCCCCTCCGGAATGTCTCTCCTACCAAAGATCCAAACATGAGTGCTGCCCACACCCTGCTATATTTATTGTCCTTTCAGAAACCTCCTTGATTCGGGTGCAATTAATCTTTTGTGCCCTCCTGGAAGGACATGCTTTAATTCAATCACCTGGTTGAAAGAAAAGCTTTAGCATTTTCATTTCCTTCCAAACTGAAAGCATCCACGCTGCCTGTCTTGGTAGTCTCTCTCCAATAGAAACTTCCACTCTGTCCATTTCAGGAAGATTTTTTCCCCATGTGCCAAACTAGTAGCCCTCATCTCTGGAGGAGCTGCCTTCCCTGTCCACCAGAGGGCACCTTTTTCGATGTGTTTTTCCATTTTTTTCCCTCGGGACCCAAAGCCATGCAGCCCAGCTTTGCTTTGTAGAAGGACATCATAACCAATTCTACCCAGCAGACTATGAATAAGTAATTTCCCTTCCCTCTCCTTCCTGCAACTTCTAACAACTCTTCCTCCCTCCTAAGTCTCCATTCTCCAGCATCTGTTTTAAACCTCCTGCCAGTCTTCCCTCCCATTGGGTCGTCTCTGGTGAAGGAAACTCAACCCAGCTGGCAACTCTTCTTAGCCCATGCCTGTCCAAAAGGAACTATTTTCAATTATTATTCACCCACAACCACTAAATTCTTTGGAAACTGTATCTCATGGTTACCGTTAGCATGGATAGAGGCACTTTGAGGTTGTTCACTCCGCTATCCAGTCAATGGTCCCAAAACAGTCATTCAGTGTGCCCTGGCCTCTCTGGTTACTGAGTACAAATTCCCCCAATTTGTTCTTAATTTTGAACCAGGCAAACCTGGACCAAAGTAAGTGCGTGTGTGTGTGTGTGTGTGTGTGTGTGTGTGTGTGTGTGTGTGTGTGAATGAGAGAGAGAGAGAGAGAGAGAGAGAGAGAGAGGAGTGCTGGCAATGTATTGTCAAAATACAAATAAGATAATGTATTGTCACAAACAGTTCTTAGAACATAACTGTAAATTCCATATGGTCATTTATAATACTGTTTGTACAATCTGTAGCATTAATATTGTCTTCTAAAGCACGTCTCATTCTTTCAGAAATTCTGTCCTTAACTCCCCACTCAAGAGAAAAAAACAGGGGAGTAAAGTGATGTGGAATGGATTCAACAAGGGCAAATTTGAAGTCTGACCACATTACTGGCTGAGAACATAATCCACAGCAGTCAGTTATCAGTCACAAATCCACTGTAATTGCTCAGACAGTATAAAAGGGATTTATATGTCAGTAGCCTGCAGGTCTCAGTTGTACTGAGTTTCAAGAGTTCATTAAAGAACCATTTCATATTCCTGTCAATCTGTCATTTATTTCAGGTGATTGCCATACGGCGAGGTTAATCCAAATGAATATAAGGCCCATATAAGAAGATTTTGTTCATCTCTATAGTTCATCAGCTTGACAAGTTATTGCTTTGGTAATGTAAAGCATTATAAAAAAGGAAAATATTAAAAGGGTACTACAGTCCTTTCAAATCAAGAATTTACGATGCCCCCTTTTTCTGCAACAGTATATTGTTCAGGTGAGACCTACTTTCTCCCTTTGCCATAAAGGGCAAAACACCACAGTTTATTTGATATTAGAATTACAGAGAGATCCATTCTCCTAAATTCTTACATCCAAAGTACACAGAAGTTTAAAAATGAAAAAAAGAATGATACGATTGGTTATTTCAGGAAACATTAAATAAAAGCTTCATGAGGAAATACTCCCATTTATGTTCTTTGCAAAAGATTGCCTTTTGATTAAGTCTCTCTTTTTACAGTTTCTTATTACAGGAAACAAAGATTGTAGCTATGAGAATGTGTTCCAAAACCAACATTTTATCTATTATTTTATCATCTATATGCTACAGGAGAAGCATACATACAAAGATCTTGAGAAATTCAATAAACCCCTTGTTCTCATAGAGCTTTCATGTTTTTATTTGGGCTGCTTGAATCATGGAGAGTTTAAGCTGGTTCATATTGTTATGTTAGAACAATTTTAAAAAAAATGTATAAAACACTTATGCTCTGAGCTTTCTCTTACTCCCTTCCAGCTCAAATAACCCATGGATTATTTCCATGGCTCTAGTTTCTTAGGCTAGTACATAACGAAAGGAAAGAACTAGCATACATGCCAGAGCCCAGAACCAATCAAATACCTGGGTTTTCCCACTACATGTACAGTATATGAAATATTCGTGTGTGTCGCCTGTTGTTTGTACCAGGGACTTGCGGTGTGGGGGCCGCAGGTGAGGCAGAATCACCCTGTTGTAGTCCATGGAAAAAAAGACACAGCCTAACCCTGAGATTATGTGCACGCACCACCCGCTTACTCAGGTGCAAATGGGTAGCATACACACACAGTCACAGGCTTAGGCTGTGCGGCTTTTTTCTGTGGATGATGACGGAGCAGTTCTGCCTCACCTGCAGCCCCTGCACCACACGTCCCTGGTTTGTACATAGATATCACAAGGAAAGGAATAGACAAGAAGTGCAAATCTCTAGATGACCTCTACCAGCAGCCTATATGCATTGAACAGGAGGAAGGACTTAACAGACGTTTAAGCCCTGTGAGAGATCCTTCAGTGATAACAAGCAATCACTATTCAGTAATTTCAGTCATTCCTGCTTGGAATGCACAGCAGCTCTTAGAAGCAATCCCACACAGAATACTGCCTGGCGTTGCAAGCCATGTCATCAGCATTGCATTAAGGTCTAATGCTGAGACCCAGGAAGCCCTACTGGATCACCAACCAAAGTGCAGCCTCAGAGCCATGCACAAGGTTAAAAAGCCTTTTAGCGAAAAGGTTAACTAAAGTGTTGGTTACTCAAGGCGTGGTGATATACTGGAGAGGCTGAAACTACACAATTACCTTTCCCATAGGTTGGGGTAATGTGATTGGCGTGGCCAGAGAATCCAGATAATATATTAAAATGGAGTCCGGGTGACTACAGTTGGAGGACATGCCACATTTTCTGAGTGGAAGGTGCTGATAGTTTTACTAGGCAATCCTATGCATGTCTACTCAGAAGTATGTCTCATTGTATTCAATGGGTCTTACACCCAGAAGAGTGTGCATATGACTGCAGCCCTAATCAGCAATGGGTGCAGCTGGTAACTCGGGGGACACCATGGGAACTCATGGGACTGCTGAACAGCTCACAACCAAAAGTCAGTTACGGTATATACAGGTGCTATTTGTATGACCATGGACAGGGTTATGCATGATCTGAGCTATCATAGGAGCACTTTTTTCAAGTTGCTGTGTTTGCATAACTGGCAGAGGCTACATGTACAGCACCATGTACATGCCATTCAATGGCTGACATGGTGGGCTGGCTTTTTAATAAATGTAATCATAAGGTGACCCACTGGGGTTGTTTCAATTAACTGTTTTAATTATTTTATTGTATTATATTTTATTATGTATTTTAACATGTTTTAATTGTAAGCTGCCTTGATTGCCCTTATCGGGAGTAAGACGGAGTAACAATTATTTAAATAAATAATATCGGATCACTGGTTCCTACAAAGAGCAATTCCTTGTGAATTGCCTCTTGGGTGCTTGACTCCACACATAGGAGCCACCAATGAGTGTGAATCAGCTCTAAGTAGATCAGCAACTTATGGCACAATTCTAAGGAGTCCCAGCGCTGGTGCTGCGACCTCCGTGTTGGCGCTGGGCATCACAAACATGCTGTAAAGTGTGTTGCAACAACTCATGAGGAAGCAGCGCTGAAGGGAAGACCTGCGCTGTCCCACCGGCGCTCGATTTTCGATCCTCACGTGCCAGAGCAGGTAAGGCCGCTCCGAGAGGGGCAAGGGTTGGGGAAGGGTGGGGAGGAGATGTAATATGGCAGGGGAGGACAGAGAGGGACAGATTCGTCTGGGAGGCACTAGAATAGGCATCCTCATTGGACGGCATACCCTATCTACCCTCGGGTCTACGCCACTGAATTAGGTGGCACAGATCCAAGTAGCCCCATTGCAGCTGGGGGTTTACTCAGGGTAAGCGGAAAAATGTCCGCTTACCCCAAGTAGACCTCTAGCCACCTCCTTCACCAGATAGGATACAGCATGGGCCACAGAGCCCTCGCTACACTGCCCACGCCGTGGGAGGATAGGATTGACAGTGATTTCATCTCTTCTCAATTACAGACTCAGCTCAGCTTTACCACCTGAACTTTACAAATGTAATGGCACCTGAGAGAGAGAGAGAGAGAGAGAGAGAGAGAGAGAGAGAGAGAGAGAGAGAGAGAGAGAGAGAGAGAGAGAGAGAGAGAGAGAGAATGTTCATATTTGGGTCACACAGCATTCTAAAAACTATTGGTTTTCTAACAGCCTCCTAATGGTTATTAATTACTTATATAGCACCCTATATGAAATATATATTTATATAGCAATGTGTGTGGTGCTTCACATAGAATAAAGCTTGGCATAATGTTACATAAAATGGAAAGACAAGTAGGTCCCTGTCCTGAAGGGCTTACAATCGTTTTACACAATGGACACAATAGAAGAGGGGAAGGGATGAGGTAAACAAGGGAAGCAGATGCTGCAGTTGTCTCAGTTCCACTTAGCTCAGTTACAGTTGGGAGGAGGAGGACGCGGCTGTGGTGACAAAAGCTTTCTGCACCTCTTCCTATTTTATCTACCTCAGCATCCATTTCCCCCCAACCTTTTTCTTCACAGAAAGTCATTTTGTAAAATAAAGAAATAAAAATTCAGCTAGCTTAAAGTGTTTTCTTTGGGGCTTGACTGCTTTGGCAGAGATCGCTTCCAATGCAATGTCTTTAGACTTAATATTTCATAGCAGAGATATGTGAGGTAATACAAACCTGAGGTAGATAGGATCCCGGTGGACAGACTTTTTCATGTTTGGAAACATTGTGCTTGCGAGTCGGTATACTTTTATCTCTTCTCACTTCTGAAATGCTCACACCCATAGTGGTGAGCTTTGTGTAAGCTAAGCTCCTTTTGGCATCAGAGGAACATTTTATGCTTCATACATTTCTAGGCCTGAGGCAAAACAGTAGGTATTGAATAACTGCTAAATCACAACTATGCTTCCCCCCCCCCCCCGTTTTCTCATTCTGGATACCTTTGTGACCTGCCACTCAGGAGTGATACCTATTGACTTTGTTGCCAAACATTTATTTTTCTTAGATAACCATTTAAAAAAAACAACAACCCCTTGGTCTGAGTAGAATTTAAATGCATTCCTGTCTCCTGTTGAAGGCCTCACTAAGCAGGCATTACTTTTAAAGCTTTGAAAAATCAATTCACATTAGAGTAGAAGCACAAGATCAAACTTCTAATTTATGACAAGTTTTCATAAGTAAATTGTTCTTAATGACATGTGATACAATCCTTCCCCAGATGAACTGCAACACACAAACCTATAGTGCAAAATACTCCATATGAACCTGCCTGGACCTTAGGATCTGCTGCAGTGGCCCTGCAATTTGCCTCATGGGTAACAGAAAGTGGCCTTTTCAGTGGTGGCACCTTACTTATGACATTTCTTACCAAGAGAGATTGGGCTGGCTCCCTCTTGCCACGTTTAAATAGCAAGTAAAAGCCCCTTTGTACTAGAAAGCATTTTATGGATTGTATTGTTTTATTGCTGCTTTAAGACTGCAATCCTATAGAAACTTACTTATTTAAAAGATTTCTATACAGCTTTTTCAGTGCTCAAAGTGGTGTACCACAATTAAAATACAATATAAAATACAATTAAAACATTTAAATAAAACCAATTAAAACAATACTGGTGCAGTTAAAAGATGTAAAAACAGCAATAGCATAAAAACAGCAACAGATGACCTATAGTTACAAGATGGGCAGCCCAATCCTACCTAAAGATTGGGTGGCCGACCGAGGCTGTCCGCCCGATCCAGTGCTCCGCCACGGGCAGCCTGCAGCAGTCAGCCGGCGGCGGAAAATCTACTCAAGGAAGGGGACGCTCTTCCCCTCCGCCAAGTGTAACGACGGCTAGGACCGGTAGACCTCCTCAGATTCCCGCCAGCTATTTTGCTGGTGGAAGTCGGAGGAGACTGTGTAACGGCCCAGACGCCCTGTGGAGCCTGGCGGGGACCGGGATATGGTGGACGCCATGTCCCCGCCCGGGACGGCTGGTCATATGGCCACTCTCCTGACTCCGCCGTCCCTCCCCCCCCCCGCCCACCAACCCTCCCAGCCGTCTGCCGGATCCTGCCTTGCCTGGGTCTGGCGGCGGCCAGAGTCTTCAGCCTGTGGAGCTGGAAAGGCCGGCCTTGCACCTTTTTTCATGCCTTTTGCGAGCTGCACGCATGCGCACAAGCGGCCTGGAAGCCCTTTAGAACGAAGGGCTTCCAGGCTGAGCCGCACGCACCTGGAAGCCCTCATTCTGAAGGGCTCCCCGGCTGCTTGTGCACGGCAATCAGGACCAAAATGGCGGCAGCGACGATGACAGCAGCAGCAGCTAGGCTGCAGAAAACGCGACGGCAGCAGACACAGTAAGTGGGCAAATAATTTTTTTAAAAAAATAAAAAAACACATTTAAAGAAAAAGAAAAAAAACCAGAATTTTTTTTAAAAAAATGGTGCCCCCCCCAAAATGGGGGGGTCCCAGATTGGGTCACCAAAAATATGGTGTCTAATTATATTAAAGATTTAAGATGGCATCCTGACAAGTGTTTCTGTCATTGGGAGTTCCCTCTGTGAATGGGAGGGGTGTTCCACTTGCATGAGTAATACACTTTCTTCCATTCACATAAGGAGCTCCTGACAGAAGTGCTACTCAGGATGCTACCATAGACTGTAAATATATTCTTTTCTCATACAGTAACAGGAAATTTAGCATTCATATTTAGGAATGAATAAATAGGAACTAATTCCCCCCCCATCTTATTTTTAATCACTTATCTCTAGTAATAAGTGTACAATATATAAAGTTCAGTACAAACTACACGTCAATATATAGTATTAAAGATATATACCTTAAAAAATCTTACAGGAATTTATTGGATCAAAAGAGTTTTTAACATCTGTTCTGCATTATAGAAACTTCTGTGACAGATAACCTCCTTTAACTGTATATATATTTCCTTTATATACAGTATAAAGCTTTTTGTGCTGAAAGAGAAAGATGCATTACCTAATTTGCTGACAGTTTAAAAACTGAAGATTAATGAAAAGGAAAAATATTATTTTATTCATAAAATTGAAGCCTTTCTCGTTTATTTTTTAATATAAAATTACAGGTTGGACGTAGACAGGACCCAAAATGTCAACCTTAGATGTACTTCCAAAATTGATTCACCCAGTTTTAAAGGTGCTGAAAAAACAGGATTACCGGTATGTTTAAGGTGACTATAAAGCCGAGATTATTTATTGCATCCCATTTCTTTGCCTCAAAAGTTTATTTTGACATTAGCACAAGGTATTAGAAGTAGAACTACTACCCAAATCCATCTTGGTTTGGTGAATGCTATTGGTGCTCTGCACTGTAAAGTGCCCAGTCGAGAAACAGGAATCGTCCCCTTCCCCCAAGGAGACTCTGGGCTGTGCCGGAGCAGCCCGGGAAGGGCGTAGGATTGGACTGTAAATTAGGTTACGTTAGGTTTTACCCCTCTGCAGGTCTGTTATTTTAAATAAAGTGGCCCTTTTCTCCAAACGTGCCTCTGTCTGGTGTGCTTTATTGGGAGGTGTAAAGGTAAAACTCTTCTATCAGTGTAAGTGAATTAAATGGGCTTCAGCATATTATTCTGCTAGGAGATCAAGTCGGTCAATCCTAAATGAAATCAACCCTGACTGTTCCCTGGAAGGACAGGTACTGAGGCTGAAACTCAAATATTTTGGCCACCTAATGCGAAGAGAGGACTCTCTGGAGAAGACTCTGATGCTGGGAAAGATTGAAGGCAAAAGGAGAAGGGGAAGGCAAAGGATGAGATGGTTAGACAGCATCACCGATGCAACGAACATGAAAATGAGCTAACTCAGGAAGATAGTGGAGGACAGGAAGGCCTGGCGGGATATGGTTCATGGGATCACGAAGGGTCGGACACGACTTAACGACTGAACAACAACAAATATTATTCTGTAATCTATTTGTAAAGGAACCCCTACATCTGAAACTCAGGAAAACCCCAGCTAACCCCAGCATTTACATTCAGAACATAGGGTCTTGTATTTCGTGCCTCACTGAATTTGCTTCTCTATTGTTATGTTCCTGTTGTTGTTGTTCAGTCGTTAAGTCGTGTCCGACCCTTCGTGATCCCATGAACCATATCCCGCCAGGCCTTCCTGTCCTTCACTATCTTCCTGAGTTCGCTCATTTTCATGTTTGTTGCATCGGTGATGCTGTCTAACCATCTCATCCTTGGCCTTCCCCTTCTCCTTTTGCCTTCAATCTTTCCCAGCATCAGAGTCTTCTCCAGAGAGTCCTCTCTTCGCATTAGGTGGCCAAAATATTTGAGTTTCAGCCTTAGTACCTGTCCTTCCAGGGAACAGTCAGGCTTGATTTCATTTAGAATTGACTGATTTGATCTCCTAGCAGTCCAAGGGACTCTCAGGAGTCTTCTCCAGCACCACAGTTCAAAAGCATCTATTCTTCGGCGCTCAGCCTTCCTTATGGTCCAACTCTCGCAACCATACATTGCTACTGGGAACACCATCGCCCTGACTATACGAACTTTTGTTGGCATGGTGATATCTCTGCTTTTTATTATGCTGTCTAAGTTTGCCATAGCTTTCCTTCCAAGGAGTAAGCGTCTTTTAATTTCATGGCTGCTGTCTCCGTCTGCAGTGATCTTGGAGCCCAGAAAAGTAAAATCTGTTACTGCTTCCATTTCTGCCCCTTCTATTTGCCAGGAATTGATGGGACCTGATGCCATGATATTAGTTTTATTAATGTTGAGTTTCAAGCCAACTTTTGCACTCTCCTCTTTCACTCTCATCAAGAGGCTCCTTAGTTCTTCTTCACTTTCTGCCATTAGGGTGGTATCGTCTGCATATCTGAGGTTGTTGATATTTCTCCCGGCAATCTTGATTCCGGCTTGTGATTCATTCAGCCCTGCATTTCTCATAAAGTACTCTGCATATAAGTTAAATAAGCAGGGTGACAATATACAGCCTTGCCGTACTCCCTTCCCAATTTTGAACCAATCAGTTGTTCCATGGCCGGTTCGAACTGTTGCTTCTTGACACGCATACAGGTTTCTCAGGAGACAGGTAAGGTGGTCTGGTACCCCCATCTCTTTAAGAATTTGCCACAGTTTGTTGTGATCCACACAATCAAAGGCTTTTGCGTAGTCAATGAAGCAGAAGTAGGTGTTTTTTTGGAACTCTCGTGCTTTCTCCATGATCCACCGCATGTTGGCAATTTGATCTCTAGTTCCTCTGCCTCTTCGAAACCCAGCTTGTACGTCCGGTAGTTCTCGGTCCACGTACTGCTGAAGCCTAGCTTGTAGGATTTTGAGCATAATCTTGCTAGCATGTGAAATGAGTGCAATTTTTTCTGTGCTTATGTTCCTAAGCACAGAAAAAGTTACTTGTTCTGTGAATATTACCCTTTCTGTATATGTATAATTTCTTTCTGTAAAACTAAGAAAACTATTAGTGAAATAAATCTAAGCGCAATTAAGATGTTTGTATGAGTCATGATCAGAAAATCATATGTTGATTCAATATGAAATTCTCTCTTGCCTTTTAATCAGAAAAATTAGGAAAGAGTCAAAGATATGCTTAATTAGAACAATATTTAATATGGACCATCCCTGCTTGATTAAAACATCATTGGTTAAGTCACTGACAATACCAAATTATGGAAAATATTTGTCTGGGAAAAAGTTTGAGGGAATCAACTTTTCAACACCGGGGAGAAAACCACTTATTTCTGATGAACAACATGCATTATAAGTTGTGTATCCCTCTCATTTAAATTGGTTATATAATAGGCAGCCCAATCCTGCCTAAGATTCACCACAGCATGCTAAGCACACTGTGTTGGATCCAAAGCAGAATCAGGCCAGCGCCGGTGGAGTTGGGGCACACCTCGGGGAGTTTGTCCCTTTCCCCGGGGAGAGCCCCAGCAGGCCCAATGGGCCTCCTCGGTTGTGCGCCGGCAAAATGGCTGGCACAAATCCAGGGAGGCTGTGTAAGTCTGCGCTGCCAATAATACCTTCACCGTCCCTGTCCCAGTGGGCCATTCACCCCCTCCCATTACTCCCCGGGCTGCCATTCCCATGCCCCTGCCCTGACTGGCACAGGACTTACCTGCATCCATTGGCGGTGCCTCCGGCGGTCAGTGAAGTGAGTGGCACCAGCCTCAGTGTCAGTGACCCTTACTTGGCGGGTGCTGCAAAAGTGCTTTACGGCAGTTTTGCAATACCTTCCCCCGGCGGAACTGTAGCGTGGCGGGTGGGGCGGAGCGCCCCAGGGTGACGCACGCGCAAGCGTCACCTCCCCTGCGCGCGTCACCCGGGAGGCTCCGCGCATCACCCGAGAGGCTCCGAGGCCGGGAGAATGGCAGCCCTTTTCCCTCAGCAACAGTCTGCACATGTGCAAAAAAGAACGTTATAAATAGCGTTCGCGCAGCGGGCCTTCCTCAGAAGGCCCCGGGCAGCCGGCCGGGGAAGACGTCCCTGAGCCGGCTGCAAGTTTGAGCAGGCGCCCGGAGCGGCAGCCCGTCGGGCGCCCAGAGTGGCGACCCCGTCGGACGCCCCCCAAAATCGCGACGCGACCTATGGCCGCACCAAAGATTTTAAAAGGGGGTGTGTCGGGAGGGAGGCATCACTAGGGTGACGCGCGCGCCCCGCACTCGGGTGATGAGCGTCTAGTGACGCCTCTGGTTTCGCTAGAGGAAACTTAGATAGGATTGCGCTGTAAATCAGATACAGGCACAGGAAATGCATTTTGATTTCTTCGGAATCACTATCCAGCAGCTGTTCCAAGGTGCTGTGTCTGCTTAATGGTTCTCTCCAACCTGATGCAACATTTTGTTTATTTACACATGGCGTTCAAAGTGGGCCAAGATGCCACCCCATTTTCTTTTAAGGTTTATCTTTTCAGGTTGATCTAAAACATTGGCCTGATTTGAAAGAAAGCCATTGCACTTCCCCTCCCCCATACTAAGCACTGTACACAATATAGACTAAGATGACCAGGGGTGGGATTGTGTGGTAGAAGCTTAACATGTGGAAAAAAAAAAACACCCAGGAAAACAGAGGTTTAAACATGCTTGTTCTAACCAAATATTATTGCCATCACATACTATTACATATGTCATGTGGTAAGCTTTCAAGCATATGGCTCCAGATTGTCTGAACCCACCATAACAGGAAGGTGTTCAAGGAGTGGGTGGGTCTGTGCAAAAACATTGAAAAACTTCGAAGTGATTGCCTACACCTTCCACCATCCTATCTCTATCTTGCCAGATGAAGTAATTTAGATTTTTTTCTTTGAACCAGAGATAGTGCCATAGTGCCATATCAGATAATTCCTTTTGAAACATTCTTGTGGTTTGGTGTAGGGTGAAGATTGATTTTTGACATCTAACACACATCTAAGGCCTTCCAGGGATTGTTTGGAACTACACATGTTTGGATTGAGGCTATACTACAGAGTTTAGATGAGATAGTTCTGTTAAATTCTCATCGGTCTGAGGAAGTGATTGATAATATTTTCTTTATCTTATTAACATGATCATACACACCCATTTATCGAAATGTATTACCTTCTCATTTTACATTATGAGCAAGCTGCACAGAGGAAGCATGACATTCTTGTGGTTCCACATTTGCTGTTCCTGTTTAACGTGAGAAATGGTAACTTAGACATTTCCCCTGCTGTAGACATATTTATTTATTTATTTATTTCATTTATATGAGCTCTCTGTGTTCACATTTGTCATCATGGAAAACACGTATGTTCCTGTTGCATCCAGACTCCGTCATGAAAAGACAAAGACACTGTTTGGGTTTAATAAGATCAACAGCTTTATTGAACATTAATTTTAGAGGATGTGCAATGAGTTTATGGCATCTGGTGGGGCCACTGTGTGATACAGGAAGCTGGACTAGATGGGCCTTTGGCCTGATCCAGCAGGGCTCTTTATGTTCTTATGTTCTTATGTATCTTTTGATAGGAGGTTTCCTTGGTAGACCTTTCCTTTTAGGGCAGGCTTCCCAGCTCAAGAAACATGAGAAATTGTCTTCTTACTCATGTTTCCTCATGGCCCACGTATTCAAACTATTCACACTAACAGCACAATCCTAATCATGTTTACTCAGAAGTAAGTCTCAATGTGTTCAGTGGTGCTTACTCACTAGTAAGTGTGTTTAGTACTTTAATATAGCCTCAGGTTTATAACTCATTGTAACAAATGAATTTATTCCAAATTGATAGACAAATGATCGAATAAGTGGCCACCATCTGCCTCCTGCCCAGTTTGCTCATCCGTCCCTCCTGCCACCCCTGTCCGTGGCTTTCCTTCCTCATTCCCCTCCTGCTCCGGCTCATCGCCAATATTCAGTGTTGGGCTGAGCGCTGCAACGCTCTGCTCATGCGCTGTTGCTCTGGGGCTCTCCAAGACTCCACGTGTGCACCAGTGGGGCTCCCTAAGTCTCCTTTTAGAAGTGTAAAGGGCTCCAGAGACTGAAACGTTTGAGCGCCGCTGATTTAATGCTTCAGCAAACAGAGTTAAAGCAAGGACATTTGATACCACCCTACAATTTTGCTTTCGGCATGTGCTTGGTTAGTGTGTCAATGTCTTCCATTATAATACCAGAATGCAAGTAGAATATGTTCTAAAGCCTATTTTACTTTGTAACTTGCTAGGATGTCATCCTATGGCTAGAAAAGTGAATAGTTTGCAATTCTAACATTTCTGTAGCTCTGGAGTGGATTTGTCAAACACATGATTTTTAAATAACAACACTGAGTGGAATGTCTAATTTGTCTAATGCCTTGGTGTGGGTCAACAGAACCTCAAAAGAACATTCAGAGATTTATTTCAGCTTTGTAAAATTTCCAAGACTGTGGAGAAGAATATTTGACAGCAAAGCTTTTCAGTCTTCGGGGGAAATTAAATAGCCATAAATATTTCCTTATTTCAAATCTTCAATGCATGTTTTATCAGTTGATCATATTCAAAGCTGTTCCCTCATTTCAGCAGACTTTAGCTAGGTTTAAGCAAGCAACATTTGCTCCACCATGTATATATTGGTGCTAATGAAAATCAGCATCTCCAAAGACATATCAAAGCTAGCAAAACAAAGGAAAAATTCCACAATTTAGCTGAAAATTACTCACTTTCATTTGTCCTGAATTTATTGCCTGTCCACTTAATTTGGTGACCTGGAGTTCTAGTGTTATGAACAGGGACAAAAATATTCTGGGCACCCTCTCTGTTGATGCCATCTAATTTTATAAACCTGTTCAGGCTCTACCACTTTAGCTGAAAACTCCATCCCCAAATGTTTTCACTTTTCCTCATAAGGAGATTTTTCTTGCTCCAGTCTGTTTAGGGTCAGACTACATGATGCACATGCAAATATGTGCTTTTGAGAAGAATTGATTTCTTCTTTAACAAACAGCATGGCAGGGAAGGGGAGCTGTGAAGCTGCCTAAATCCAAACAGAGCTAAGGGGGCTTTAACGCTTAGTTACCGCTGCAGTCCCTACCTTATGTGTTCTTTCTGTGCTAGTTATAGTTGTAAAACAAGCTTCTCCCTTGTGCCATTATAATCGGGGGGGGGGGGGAGTCAATTGAAAGTCAGTGGAAGCTTTATTCTAATTAAAATAGCATGCAGAGGGGCCTGGTTGGGATCAGAACCATAATTGGGGTAGAGCGCTAAAGCCCCCCTTCCCTTCCACCACCATTTTGCCTTACTTTGGACACCCCAAATGCTATTTTTAAAAATAATAAGGAAAAAAAAAAAGGCCACCACATGTATTCAATACGTGTGATGTGGCTCTAAGTGTTGAGTGATTGAATGATGATAATTCAGATGTCTGAAAATATGTATGAACAGGGCAGCCTATCCATGAAGCACATAATGTGACTTGCATTGAGCGGCAGGTGGAGCAGCCGAAGTGGGGGTACCCTTCACCCCAGGTCTGCCGCCGCCACCACCCTTCAGCCTGCCATGGACAGATCTGCATTGATCAACTTCCCTCTTGCTAAAAGTGTCCAGGAAGCTGATCATCTGTCTTCATTTGTTCCTTCCTTGCATGGTTCTTTTCCAAAAAAAAAGAAAAAAAAAAGAAAAAGGAAGTGTGGGACTGTTTTATTTAGAGATGGAATAAAGAAGAGCGAGGTTAGTGGATAGGAAAGTGGATCACTGCTGCCTGCACCTGAAAAAGAAAACCATGCAAGCAGCAGAATCCACTTTTATAACCACTCACCTTACCTCTTCCTTGTGCTGTCTCTGTAAATAAAATAAAGGGCCCATACTTCCTATTTTTTGAAAAAGAATCAAGGAAGGAGCATAGCGAAGAGGTAAGGAGACCATTCTTTTATTCAGTTTTTGTTTTTCTTTTTGGGAGGGGGCGCACACGCATGCATGTATGCACACAGCTGTGGCGGCTGGTCAAGGGCGGCATTGGGTGGTGCATTTGATTGGACTGTCCCTGTGTATGAATGTATGAAAATGCTGGAAAAGAATAAGTTTGCTACAAGGATCACTTCACAAATGGAACCAACTGCCTTGAAGGAGAGAAAACAAGCAAACCCTCTGTGTAATTCTTGCTACAGATTAGAAGGAGAAGCCTCAAAAGGAACCACCAGTAGCCATATGAACATAAGAAAGAGCCTTCTTAGATCAGATCACAAGAATATTGTAATGTTGTGTGTATACTGCTTATCATATGGATCAGCCTGACATGGCGAGCCTCTGTATCAGTGCTACATACAGTATATGTATGTAGATACATATCTCCTGGTGGAGACTTTCCACAGAATCAGACTGATCCATGTCACAATCCTACAGCTCCATTCCATGGAGCGGTCACCATGCAGGTCACTTTCGATCAGCTTGCACCTAGCAGCTATAAAATTTGAATCCACTCTTCCTGCAGACCCATAACTCCATTAAAAAAAAAATCTACATATACAGGCCTCCCTTTCCAGTTCTTCCCTACTTCTCTCCAACATGGCATCGTCTATGTGGTTGTTGTTTTTTCTCTATATGTAGAAAAACTGATCCAATGCTAGAAGCCCTTTGGCCATTTTGGGTTGAGTGATTGCAGAACATGAAGCCAAATCATTGCAATGAAGCAGTAAGATAGAATCTTGCTTGCCAAATCAACAAATGAAAATAATTAACTGTGTTCAAAAGAGTATTCATCTGTGTGATTCATCTGTGGAACTCCTTGCCACAGGATGTGGTGATGGCACCTGGCCTAGATGCCTTTAAAAGGGGTTTGGACAAATTCATGGAGGAAAAGACCATCACAGGTTACAAGCCATAAGCAACCTCCTGGTTTTAGAAGTGGGTTTTCTCTGTGCCAGGTGCAAGGGAGTGGCGACTGGACACAGGTATCTTGTTGTCTCGTGTGCTCCCTGAGGCATCTGGTGGGGCCACTGTGTGACACAGGAAGCTGGACTAGATGGGCTTTTGGCCTGATCCAGCAGGGCTCTTCTTATGTTCTTATGTTCTTATGAGTAAGGATTTATTGGGAAGGGTAATTAAAAAGCGAAGGCACCAGTGAGATATTTTGTACTGCAATGTTTAATGACCTTTCTTCTACTAAGATATTTATTTCTCACATGGTTGAAACACATTTGTTTTATACCAAAGGTTCCCAAACTTTTAGGTCCACATACCACCTTTGTGGGCCTCCAGCCCAACATGTACCACTGGAAGTAAGTGCTGATGAAGTCATCAGCACTAACTGCTGGTTTCGTGGCCACGGTGGAATTCAGAAAGGCAAGGTAAGGCACAAGAGTGGGTGGGAAGACCATTCCCTGTGCTTAGAGCCTGCACGCTCGAATTCTGCCATCTCGGCAGAGCTCGAGCCGCCGCTTTTCGGGCTCTGATGTGGCACCATGCAGCCAAGATGGCGGCTGCCATCTTGGCCACCAGCAACCCACGTATCACAAGCCTGTGGTACACATACCACAGGTTGGGAACCTCTGTCTTATACAAACACCTTCTCTAAATAGAAATATTGATTTTCAAACCAAAGAATTCAGTCTCTAGGGCCATCTTCTCCTACTTTAAAAAGAACCATATTTTGCCAATTAACTGTCTTTAGTAGTGGTACCTTTAGGGAGACATAACTATCTAGATAGAAATAGACTATGGCAGAGGTTCCCTAACTCCTGGAAAGGCCCTACACTGCTCTAAGTGGCAGCGGGGCCTTCCCAGGGATCACGCCGTCGCCGCCACCGCCGCAGCCGAAATCGTCCTTTTTACCTGCATTGGTGGGCAGTGGATGTCCGGCGGGGGGTGTGGGGAGCCTGCGGACCCCTCCACAGGCCTCTCCAAGCGTCGGAGCAGCGCTCCGATGCGATCGCAACCCACTTCCTGTTTTACGCAGGCTCCCCACACACCCCGCCGGACATCCACTGCCCACCAATGCAGGTAAAAAGGACGATTTCGGCCGCGGCGGTAGCGGCGACGACGCGATCCCGGGTGCGCCGTCGACGTCACTGCGGGTTGCCATGCCCCTTAAGGGCATAGCAACCCTTTGTTCCCGGCTGGGGCGTCGCGACGCCCCAGTTAGGGAACCACTGGACTATGGGACAAAATACTGTAATGATTCATGACTTTTCCTCACCATTTGTTTCCATTCTCTGTCTACACATTAAAAGTATATATGGTCTAACAGCTACTGGTATTCCTATATTTATTACTTTAGTAATGGCTTTTGTCCAAAGACTTCAGAGCTTTCCCATCTCCTTCCTCAGGGCAGGGGCTGTAGCTCAGTGGTAGAGCATCTGTTTTGCACACAGAATATCCCTGGCATCTACATGTAGGCCTGGGAGACAGTGTTGCGAATGGTTTACTGGGACTAGGTATACATAGGGCAGCTTTGCATGTACCTGGAAATGGTCAGAACTAAACCTGCTTCAAGTTTCAGGGCTGATCTTCCTCAGATGACTCTGAACTTTGGTCAGCATTCTGTGCAAGTCATTACTGTGAAACATTTCCTGATTAAATGAACTCACCATCATACCTTTGCTATATTAAGGAGAAAAAAAATGCTAACTTATCTGTAGATGCTTGATTTCAACAGGTTGCAAAAGGATTAGTGTCACAGGGCGGCCTGTTCCCACTTTCCCCAACTCCTCACAAAATAATGTTCTGAGTCATACATTTCTGAGGTTTTTAATAAGTGCATGCAGAATCTTTCATCATTTCCAGTGAATCTCTCAGGGGAGCAGACCCTGATTATTTATTCTCTAAGCTCAGGATGTTCCCTGCCCAGACCAACTGACAGAGTACTGGACGTTTGTAACCAGAATGAGCAATTCATTCCACTTTCATGGTTGTCCTCCCCATTAGACAACAACTGTCTCCTAAAACATTCCCATCTGAGAGACAACTGCAGAACCTTGCTGCAGGCGACCAGTGGTAACTTGATTTTACAGGTTCTCTCGAGTGCAAGTCACAGGACATGATGATTGATGGTGCTGGAACAAACACAACTTGCTGAGTGCACTTTGGAATGAACATCACAGAAATCCGTGCAAGTTCTCCGAAGTTGCCCTGGAGTTATCTGACACCTGTACAGAAAAAGAAAACCCTAGTCAAGACACTCTATTAATTTGCCGTTTTTTCAGCACCCCCTCATTTACTGAACAGCTGTTGTGGCAGTAATCAAACAGATGCAGCTTTTGACTGAGAGTGCTGTAGTGATTTGCATGGCATGTAGACCTCAATCTTCTTGTGTAAAATAAAGGACTGGTCATTCTACTGTCATACCCTACGTCATTATTCTGCGTCATATTCTGCGTCAGGTATCAAGACAGGGGCAGCACATGCCTCAATGCCGCCTGAATCTGCCGCTCACTGCTGCCTCCGCATGCACCCCTCCCATGGAGGGTGGGTGGGCAAACAAGCGGATATGGTTCTATCACCCTTTCCTTGACTTACAAAGCACGTGCCATGCAGACTTCTCAGTCCACAACTCTTATGTTTGAAATGAACAGGTTCAGGGGATGCTGGGCACCCAGCATCCCCAGCTTGTGCTCATTGCAAACAGAAGAGGGGTGGAGCAGGAAGGCTGCAAGGAATAGCCTTCATAAGTACAGGGAAGGGGAGGGTGGGCAGGTTCCAAATTGCCTGTCCCTGCATACTTGTTGCTTTGTAAGCACCAAGGAGGTGGGGAGAAGCACTTTGAAGCTGCAGTAGCTTTTTTCCCTACTTCTTCCTTCTGCAGTGATGGAAGGAGAAGGCGGCTGCTGCTGATCCTCTTACAACTCTCAGCAAGTTGTAAGCAGATCAAAGTGCCCAGTGGAACAGCAGGCTGGAGAGGGCAGTGGACGGACTGTTCTGTCCTCCAAGGGTCCTGCTCCACATTAACATTTCAGGTGGCCTCATAGTTGGGCCACCTCTATATCAAGGGGGCTTTGTTGGATGGTTGAAGAGGGACAGGTATTAGCAGTTATAATGACCTCATTAAATACTGCAGACAGGTACACATGAAATGCCTAGGTAGAAACTAGTTTATTCTACAGACAGCATCTTAAGACCACAAACTTTGAGAAGTAACGAATGCGCTAAAAATGCTGTTAGTGCAACATGCAAAGACTTCCTGACAAACATTGGGGCAAGCACTGGGGCAGCAAGTATAAATCGCAGGAGGCCCCTCACGTGTCACAGCAGTTTGCAGGCACTCTGCTGGAGTAGGTAGGTCAGTGGCAGGGACGATTTGAGGAAAGATCAGAGGCAGTTCAGGGTACGGAGGGGACCATGCAGGTGGAAGTTTGGGGTGGGAGGAAGAGGATCTCAGTGACAGAGGTGCACACTGAGATCCTACCCACCCCCTTTCCCCACCCAAATTGCCCCCTGGGTCTCCTCTGACTTATGTCAGCTAAATAGCTGGGGTAGATCCAAGGAGACCCATTGGTGGCCAGGTGGCTTACCGGGAGGTAAGTAACAAAGATTTTTACTTGCCTCACCTGGTCGCCCTCCCCCATAGCATGCAGTATGCGCTCCATCAACTTTCCAGCTGGCAGGGGCTAAGATTGGGCCCTAAGTCACCCTGAGAATGTTTGCAAGAGCAGGATATAAGTGGATGCAAAAAGTAAATGAAATTGCTTATGGGAAAGAACAGCTGCTTGCCATTTCAAGCAGCAAGTTTTGAGGAAGCAATGTTTCTGGTAATGAGTGTCGGAACATTGCAGGAAAATTAGTTCCTTTTTAACATGGTATTAACTTTCTTGAACTAAATCCCAGAGAGAAGCTTCTCTCCAGCAGTGTGAGGTCCAGAAATCTGATGGGTATTCTCATGTGTAACGGTGGTGCAAGCAAGCATTCCCCTTAGGTACAGAACATTCAGTGAAAGAGAAAGAAAAGTCATTACCCTTATGATATGAACAAAAGTCTGATTAAAGGGTTATTGTTCTATTTAAGAATAAGCTATGAAGACATTCAAAATAATAATGTGATGTGTTGCTTCATCTTTTACACTTTTTTTGGAAAATGTTTTATTTATTGGGCAATGGGCATAGTTTTACGGCGTGCACAGGGTGGAGAAATTGCTTTCAATCATGGGTGGTGAAGTGTGTAGAACCCACAAAAAGAATAGATTTTGGCAGTATCTAAGGAAGCCAATTTATACAAGCCATCACCCTCATGGCTTTAATGAAACATCTGGACACTATACTGTGTGGGAAGCAATCTGTATGTAACAACATCCCTCACATTTTGGCAAATTCCAACCACACTATGACAAACATGCACCCCCAAAACAAAGAGAAAGTTGAAATTTGTATTTTCTGTTGTAAGCCGCCTTGGGTCCCTTCGGGGAGAAAGGCAGGGAAAAAATATTGTAAATAAATAAATAAATAAATAAATAAATTAAATAGTATGAAATGAAATGGTGATCAGTGAAACTATGTAAGAATATAGGAACCGTCCTGCTGGATCAGGCCAAAGACCCATCTACTTCAGTATCCTGCTTCCCATAGTGGTCCACCAGCTGCCTCTGGGAAGCCCGTAACCTGGCTAGAAGGCAGATGTCTCTCCCACCATTGTTCCTCTGCAACGGACCTTCAGAGGCACACTGGTGCTGAATCTGGAGGCAGCACATAACTATCATGACAATTCGCCATCAATAGACCCATCCCTCCATGAATGTGTCCAATCCCCTTTTGGAACAATCCAAGCTAGTGGACATCACCACATCTTGTGGCAATGAGTTGCTCAGACTAATTATGAACAGGGTCTGTTCTAAATCTCCCACCAATCTGTTTCATTGGATGACCCCTGGTTCTGCTGTTGAGAGAGAGAGAACAACTCTCTATCCATTCTTCATACAGCATGCATAAGTCTCAATCATGTCCCCCTTAATTGCCTTTTTTCTCGAAGATAAAAAAGCCCCATTATAGCCTCTCCTCATGTGCTCCAGTCATCTGATCATTTTGGATGATCATGTAGGCCATAGCTTCACACAGAGACATCACCCATGTATGTTATATGAATAAAGACTTACAGCACAATTCTATGTATGTATAGCTGCTCAAGAGTAAGACTCAATGAATTCAATAGGAATTACTCTTAGGTAAGTGTGCATAGATTGCAGCTTTACAGCACAATCCTAACCAACGTTCCAGCTCCAGTGTAGCCGCAATGCAGCCCTGAGGTAAGGGAACAAATGTTCCCTCACCTTGAAGAGGCCTCCATGACTGCCCTGCACTGCAAAATGCAGTGTGTGCCCTGTTGGCACGGCTACACCGGAGCTGGAAAGTTGGTTAGGATTGCGCTGTTAGTGTCTGAAAAGAACTGGAGATTAAGAACAAATGCAGGCATACGTTATTAGGCACCATTTTGGACTGCTGAGTCTTTGAAACCAGGTGCTACATCTGCAGCTCTCTTACTCTGGTCAACTTATACACTTGTAAATATACATTTTCTGTAATTCACAGAAGTGATCTTTTCTTCAAAGTCCTGTTGGTGCTCAAGTTCAAAGATGGTGCAGGTCAAAGATCACTAGTCTGACAGCTCATAGAACAAAAATGGTGGTCTCTTTCGGTGACAAGTTGTCCAGACCAAGGTAATTAAGAAGGCCTGAGAGCTCTACATTAGACCGTGGCACCAGTTTGCCCTCTGGCTACTCCTGATCACCAGAACAAGAGGACCAAGTGTTGCAGGAAGGAGGTGCTTGAGCTGTAGAATTTCCTGTCTGAACCCTGCATTATCCAAAACGGACATCAATTCATCGGCAAAGGCTGTCCTGCATATTTATTAATTAATTTAAAAGGTGTATATGCCACCTCTAAAAGTAAGATGCTCATGGTGGCTCACAATCAGTACGTTACAATAACATGAATAAAAAACAATAAAAATAGAGATACAAAAACATAAAAAATAAGTGTGTATAAAAGGCAGCAGAATAAAAACAGAGAAACCGCATGTGTGGGGGGGGCCTTTAAAGGAAGGAGGCTAACTTAAGCAGAATAAAAACAAGGAAACAGCTTATGGGGGGCACTAAAGGGAAAAGGTTAACTTAAATTAAAAGGTATTCAGCCCCCGCCAGAAAGTCAACAAGAAGGAAGCAATGGAGAGGAGTTCCAAAATTGTAGCGCCACCACCGAGAAAGCCCTTGCCTTCATCAGTGGCAGTACACCAGAGCCCCCCCCCCAGATGACCTCAGGGGGTGGGTTGTCATATAAGCAGGTTGTCACATAGGGAGGGATATCAAATCAATTGAGACAATGAAAGTTGATGCAATATAATGCTTGGTGATGGATGAAAATCTGAAAATCCAAAAAACGTATAGATAGATCATTCAAGCCAAATCTTAGTTTACCTGAGAATCCATTACTGCAGCACATATGACACAGCATAAATGAGAATCCCATGTGCCACAATAGCTACAACTGCTACATTGTCAAATTACTAGATTCCAATGGACTTATTTCCAAGTGCACTTAGGACCACAACATAAATAAATGTATAGCACAGATGGAGGAGGTCCTGATGTGTTTCTTCTAATTCATCCCAAATGGGTGAACTTCTTAATGGTTTACTTATTGTACACTCGAATATGACATTTTGATGAGCAAAAAGAACAGGGCATGTGATTTCCATTAAGGCACATGTTCTCTGGCATTGAACATACGAACAATTTTTTACGTTAGATGTGGCATCTCTTTTCAAAAACATTTACTGTGCTCTTCAAAGCGCTGCATTGATATGAACCCATACTTGTCAGTACATTTTAATTAAATTAGAGCAACTGTTTTAATAATTTTCGTCATGAAGTGTTGCATGACACATGCTTGCCAGACCTTGATGTTCTTGTTGAAAAGCTGTTTTGGATAAACTTGAAGAGAACCCCTAAAATACTTCACTTGTCACCAACACGCACCATGAAATAATTAGTCACATGTCAAAACATGACTGCTCGGTATTTTCTTCCTTGAGAAAAAAATCAGAAGGATGGAAATGAGGATACTCTCATAGTCATCAGCTATGCTACTGCCATCTTACTTATTTCTTACAATGTTTATTTCTAGCCTGCCACACAAGGACTCAGCAAGAGAATAAAACAAAAATCAAGATTCCATAAAAATCTATTAAAATGCCTACAAATCAGTTAAATATATAATCAAAGTTTCATTTAGAATGAAGCAAAAATATTCCCAATGCTTAATTTTCCCCCATGAAGTACTGTATACATTTTTGTTGGGGTAAAATTCTTTGGTAAATAGTACTCAAATCATTCAAAAATCAGTCTTTTTCAGAGGAGTTGCTTGGATCGCCTATATATCATTTTGGTTGTGTAGATCTATGTGATCTAAGATGGCAGAACCTATAGTGTTTGGCAGTGTGATGCCATAGGGAGCTTAGCAGATGGTTTTGTCCCAGGAAACTGGTGCTTGCGTTGCCCTCTACCCAGCTCTTTCCCCCCCTCTTTCCCAGTTTTCCAGTCTTGGTGTTTGATAAGTACCTGTACCTAGTGCCCAGTAGATGCTGGGTACTCTTTGAGTGCCAATGTTACAGAATGCTCTAGCACAGGGGTTCCCAACCTGTGGTACTAGTACCACCAGTGGTACTTCGGCCGACTGCTGGTGGTACTCGGACCACTGGACCACAGGAACACCACTCCAACACAGTGCTTTTGGTGGCAAGTTTTTGCTACCAAGAAGTTCCTGCATTTGGCTGAGCCTCTCAGGAATGCTGAGAAGGTCCCTCCTACCTGCCCAGAGCCTCCTCCCTGCGTTTTCTGGCTTCTGAAAATCCGGAAGTAACTAGTGATGATGTCATTGCCAGTCACTTCCAGTGGTACTCAGAACAGGAGAGTGGCACCGGAGGTGGTACTCGGCTGGGAAGGGGTTGGGAACCCCTGCTCTAGCATGGTCTAGTGGACAGGGAAGCAACTAGGTTGACACTTGCCCCAGTGATGGCTGGCTACTTCCAATCTTGTCTTCAGCATCTATGCACCTTCTGTGCCATTCTTCATAACCAAAATGAAAGCATATGAGGAAAGCAAGGGGTCAGTGGGCACAGAATGCCCACTACCCTGTGCTGTCTTCAGCTTCACTTGCAGAGGAAAGATCTGAAAAGATCAAGGCAAAGAGTGGTCGTATGGAGTCCAACTTGTACGTCAATCCTAGATATGAGATGTACCTCAGGCTGCAATCCTATACTTTCCTGAGAGTAAGCCCCACTGAAGACAATGGGACACTTCTGAGTAGATAAGCATAGGATTATGCTCTTAAAATGTCGATGGAACATGAATGCATATGTTTTTTTCAGTGAAGATTTAAGGTGCTAATAAACCCTTTTGATCCTAGCAAGTTAATGAAACTGTGTTATTTTGATTGATTGGAAAAGATTAGAAAATGCCCTTTGTATAGTTTTCGTTTTTGAGATAAAATCAGTACTTACTTAGTAATGATCTGGAGTCTAGCAGAATGTATATTTTACTAGAACTACCTTAAATTGTAGTTGTCTCCTTTAAGTCTGCTTCCTTAGACATTTTGGCTCCATAATAATTTTCCCTTCCACTGGCTCTAGCAACACAGAGACCATATTATTAGTACAGGAAGTGGTATATGTTACTATTCTTATATGCAACAAGATCAAAGTGTTTCTACTGATCATTAGGTTGCCATTCATCTCCATCGCATTAACAGGATGTGGTTTTCCCTCCATCTTGAAAGACTGTGGTTTCAATTTTGCCTCCCACCTTCCACCTACAAAGAATATTGGTTTGGAAAGTACCTCCACAGAATACACAAACCTGCCAAAGGTCAACAGGAAACTTTCATTCAGCAAATCAACCTTATTCATCAGAACACTAAAAAATGTGCCTATTTTAAAGTGATTTTGAAGTGTACTTAGGAACATTATGATATTGGAACCAAGGACCTTGTCAGGAAGTAGGCTAAGAAAAAAATTGAAGTTAATAAATAAAATATAACAATAATCAGTCAAGTCCATCAAAGCTGAATAATATTTAAGTGCATTTTAACAATGAAAATATTTCACAGACTTTAGAGATTTTGTTTGCTTGTACAGCAAAGCAAGACTTACCTAGGGTTTTTGGTAAACGATGAAACGACAGACCTCAAATTTGCAATACTTTTCGAAGCAATGCCTAATTTTAAATTCAGTCATGCTTTTATTCATCTTTGATGATCTAGTGCTAAAGAATTCCTTCCCCCTATCTCAGGGATCGTTGGATTAAGTGGTAAGTATGGATAAAATAAGTCAGGAATGTTCATTTCACTTCCAAACCACACGCTTTCACAAAATCTCTGTTATATATACTTGTTAGCCAAGTATTTGGGGAGTGTGTGATTCAGTGTCCGAGCTAACTTAATTCTATAATGGAAGTTTCTTTGTGCCTTTACTTGCATTTAAAAATGAATTACTTTCAGCTGTTCTCATGTCATCCCTATGTTTTTTATTTGTGTGCTTTTGGAATACCTCCTATGCTAGCATGTCAATTTTTTATTCACTTTGAAATTTCAGCAAAATTTCAGAGCTAGGATTCTCAAAAATCATGCATATCACTTGCACTTCAGGTGACTCTGTTGAACAATGTGATGTAGTCTGATGTGAAACATCAATGAAGGAAACCAAACTATAAAGATGACATGCTTTTCAGCTGAGACAGAATGAACAACTCAATATCTAATATACATTTGTTGGGCAGCCCAATCCTGCGTAAGATCCACAGCTGGTCCATAGGGCCGACTGCAGGATCCTATACCCTTCCCAGGCCGCTCCGGTGCGACCCAGGGTCTCCTCAGGGAAGGCGACATTTTTCCTCTTCCCCTGGTGTAGGGCTGCCTGGGACTTCTGGGCCTCCTCAAATGTACGTCGGCTCTCGAGTCAACATACATTCAGGGCGGCGGAAAAAGGACCACCAAGCCCGGGAATGGAGACAGGGTTATCGCAGCCAACATTCCCGCCCCCTTCTGAGTCAGCTCGGCCAACAGCCGCCCTCCCCTTCCACCTGGCCCACTCTCCCCCCACCCCTGTTCCCACCGGAGCAACACTTACCTTGCTCTGGTGGCTGCAGGATGGTTCTGCAGCAGAATGAGGCCTGTTAGCCTGCGTGCCGACGGATCTTACTCCAAGGGTGCCGGAAATGCGCTTTAAGGCACGTTTACAGCACCCTCCACAGGATTGCGCCATCAGTCAATTAAATACATTCCAAGATGCATCTAATACAGTCTAAGAGCATGATTCATGTTCCAGCTATGTACTTCCACAGCATGCAGGATTAAGTTTTAGGGACTTCCCTGCAGTGCACAGGTGCATGTTTGGCACAGTACCTGACCCTATGCTATATCACTAAAATGCCGTAGAAGAGGACTTGCAAAGCAATGACAGATGACAATCTGGCAAAGTTCCCTTACCAACCATATCTGTCTGTTTGTTTTAAAAAAAAAAAACCTTCCTTGATTTTGGGTCACCCTGTTCCATTTCCACACTGATAGGCACTTAATTACCCAAGTTTGATATTAGAGATAATGATAGGTGATTAGAATATCAGAATTGCTTAGCATATAAGCCCAAAATAAAATAATGTACAGTATTTCTAAATCTGGCTAAAATGAACACTTATTTGTTGTGCATGGTATAAAGGGGCAAGGAAAATATGCTTAAATTATCTAGTTTTCAAGACTTAAAAGACTTCTTTTCAAATCCAGTTTCCATGTCTTAACCTGAGCACATCTTAGCTAGAGAACACAGAAGCAGGACTATGAATTTTGGCCCTATTACAGAAGATGTTTGAAAGGAGAATATTCCAAAGATTTTAATCTGAATCTAGGCTAGTAACTAGAATTCTTCCAATTACAGTACTAAGGAAAAGTTGCTATCAATGAGCTAAAGATTACCTGTTCCCCTTGGGACAGAGCCAATGAATTTCATACAGAATAGCAAGAAAGAGGAACTCAGGACAAGTCAATAAGGAACATTTATACTAAAGATTTTAATTCTGTAGTAGTGACTCTGGCTTAGGTCATTACTTTCTGCATAACAACAAAATTGATGAGCATATACAGGGGGGAAAAACCATGGTGGCCAGTAAACAGACATTACACAATCACTTTCTAGAAAGGCCTGGTCTGGAAAAAAAATGTGTGACAAGCCTCCTCTGTGTGTGGCAGACTTGGATACTCAACAGAAATGCAACTCATACAAAAACTGGTTAGAACTAGTGGCTTTTCACCGTAAAAAGGCTTTGAGCCTATTCCAAACTGGATGCCAGTAATATCTAGCTGGCAAACGTAAATCATCATGGCCATACACCCAGTTTAATCACTTTAGCTTTAGAGGCCAGGAGTTCTTTTAGGGAAGTTGAGGCATCAGACTCTCTCAGTCCCCACCCAACCCATGCAATATTTCACACTATACAAGCTACAACCTGGCTTCTACATAACTGAAAATCAATATGCGCAACATAAAGGAGGGCTATAAAAACACGGAAAGAGAAATGTAAAACTGAAAGGACCGCACTTCAATGGAAAGAGATCAGACAATCAATGCAAGCACGCAATAAGGTGAGATAGGCAATTCATTCTACTCACTGCTGACAAGTGATTAAGTAACAAATACCTGGTTATGCCTTCTGTGTTTTCTTCTTTTTATAGCATTAAAGTGCTGGGACCTGTCTTAGGCACACACACCAGTGCCAGCCAACCTGGCAATTAGTACAAGTGTTAGAGTGAAGTCATAAGACTCTGTTTGCTCCTTTTCCAACTGTAAAAGGTGGGTCTTCTTGACTCAAATGCATACAATAGCGTATGCTTAAATAATGTGGTTTATCGTCTCTTCAAGGGAACCACCCTTCAGGGTCACTGCGCTAATTGCTATTCAGCTTAAATCCCTGGAAAGGAGGGGAAAGTGAGAGGGAACAAAAGAAAGCAGGCTGATATATTGCCTGGGCTGGGACAGTTTCCTGGTTCATAATTTATTTCTTCCCAAGAGTTTTGCTTTCTTGCCAATGCTCAGAACTCTGAATTCCAGCTCCCAGATAACCATAACGGTGGCCCACAGGGTCAAATAGCCCAACCTATGTATTCAGAAGCAAGCTGGGGTCGACTCTAGGTTAAATCTTCTTTAGACCACGCAGCTCAATCTGTACTAGCCACATCCGAGATTATATCCTTCATTTCTGTTCATACTGTAACATGTAACCAGACACTCCTCAGAGTACGGTCTCTTCCTTCCAGATGTGATTTCAATGAATACAGTAGCACTTTTGTCAGGCTGCTCCAAAATTGCCACCAGAAAACTGGCGATACCTGGAGATATGACAAACACTCTCTCCATAACTACATTCCAAAGAAGAATCAACTACATCAAGGATAGAAGCTTAACAGCCCAATCATATGGACTGCCATACAACAGCGGAACAGAGTTCCACTGTCGTAAATGAATTTACAGTGGCACACACAATGTGCCACCAGCCGCCATTTTGGAGCCACCACTACAAACAACGCACAGCTCTGGCTGAGCAGTGGTGGCTATTCTGAATCCCCTGACACCAGTAAGTTGGCACTGGGGGCAGGTGAGGTGGAGAGGGGCAGGAATGGGCAGGGAGAGGGAGGAATGGGGAGATATTGGGTGGAGAGGGGGGAGAGCGGAAAGCAGTTTGGGGAGGGGGTGGATCCTAGTGGGACTGGTGTGTGCCAGGATCCTATTCCCACCCCATCTTCCTTACTCTTCTCAGACCTATGCCAGATCTAGAGTTGGCACATAGGTCCAAGGAGACCCATTGGGAATGTGGGGGCTTACACTGAGGTAAGATAACTTTAGTTGGGTAAGGGAACTTGAAGAGACCTCTGTGACTGCCCCCCCACTGCAGGATGCAGTGCGCACCCTGTTAGCACGCTGCATCGCCACTGGGGGAGTTAGCAAGAATTGGACTCGCAGGCTATGTGAGCCATCCCAATTTATGACAAGATCTTTGGTGAGACTGTGAGGAAGGTATGGGTTGTCCAGCAGTGCATATGTGCTATTTCTCCTAGTTTTCTCTGTTTAAAAACTATTACACCAAATTTTGAAACTCCTTTTTGAACTAGGCCTGTTTAAAAAGTGGACCAGAGCTATGTGGGAATTCTTCTCAAATGGGGAAACTCAGAAAAGTACAGGCACATCTCTCTACTAGATCATAGCCCTTGCTTGCAATTGCATCCTGTGATAAATTGTTTTCTTTTCCCATCATGGAAGAGGCAAGACTTAGTTACCTTGTGCACGTATTCTTTTGTGATGTTTATGATAAAATTATGTGTTGGTTTATGAATAATAATAACAAATGCCACAGAAGCATCTCCAGCTTCTGACAGGGCTGAGAAATGGGAGGCAGGTTTTCACTCCAGTGCCACAAATAACACATCTTGCAAATGAAATATTAGCAGATGCCTCATCAATAATGTACCCAGAATCTGATTTGTAGCCACCAGACATTGAAGGATTACAGCAACAGGGGAAGGACACATTACCCAAAGAATCTCAATTACTTCCCTGCTCTCACATTCTGCAGGAAACCAAAAGTACAAGTCGATGATACTGAAAAATATTTTGGCTTAAAATTGCAGAGCAGATTTGATTCCAAAATTTATAGCCGGCCCTTCTGTTCCAGAAATCAGACCTCTGTAGTGGCTAACAACCTTAGTAAACTTGAGAACGTAGCTTTAGTAAACTCAACCACAATAAAACAATAGAAAATCACTTAAAACAAATCAATACAGACACAATCACAGAAAAATCCAGCAGCACAGAATCACTTTGCTGAAGACAGTACCTCAATCCAAAAAACCCCATTGAAACGTTTAAGGCATTGGCGCCTTGTTACAGAAGGCCTGGAGACAGCTTCTCTTCTATTTTATATATCCCAGTTTTATTCCCATGTCAGTATAAGTTCCCCAAATAACAGAAGCATAAGGACCTGACCAGATAGGATAGTTGTGTGTAACAAAGTCCAACTTGCCACTTATAAAGTCCTCTTGGGTGAGGGCAATTTGGGTGAGAAAAAAGATAGAAGAGAAGGAAGTGCTTAAGCCTTCATTTGTGGTCACATTCTCCAGAACTCTCCCCCCCCCTTCACCAGCTTTATTGACTCATGTTTATTTTACAATCACAGCTCTAGGAACTCATAGGGCTAAAAGCAGCTGAGAAGGAAGTTTCAGGGAGAAAACAATCGGCAGGGGAAGGGTTAAGAATGCCCTTCCCACCCATCCTCTCTGTTATCCAAGCCACCTTGTCCCAACACACATTCCAAGACAGTATGCTTTTTTTCCCTCTACCTCAGCTTTACATTAATTAGATATAACTATGACTTGATAGTTCAGTCAAACATCCATCTGCCAGGGAATTGTGAAGTTCTAGAGACTTTGTGTGCTGTAAAATAATCCTAGTACATCTATCAACAGTTAATTATCTTTGGACAGCTAATCAATTTAATTCCTATCTAAATATTTCAGGTTTCTTGGCTTATTAAGTTCTCATCTACTTTAAGTATTAACCCACATACATATAATTGCCAAGAGAGCAATCCTAAATCCCTCAGTGGGAAATAAGTAATAATTTAAGTTAAGTTTAAATGAAAGCGGAGTACATTATTGAGAGTTTAAATTTATACAAAGTAAGGAAATGCAGTGCAAAAAATACAGTTACATAGATAGGGCGATGTCATGTTTTGCATTTTGCCTGAACTCCCAGCTACATATTGTTCTGAAACCGAAGAGGTTCATTTTGCACCCTGTTTTCTATAGAGGTCAACCGGATGCTTCCATAAAGTCCAGCCAGGACATAAAAAAATAGACCTCTAGCTTACCTTGGCATTCCCTATGGTCCACTATCTCTGAACTTTTAGATTTCTGTAACAAATGCTCTGCTATTTCCCCCATGTTTTTTGAACACTTTTAACCACCCAGAAGCTTCTGTGCTGATTAACCAGTCTCAACATGCCAAGACATGTTCTTGTAGCAGGCTTTGTCCTTTTTCATACCAGGACTAGCCAATCTCGATCCCATTGACATATCCAAACCTGAGTTACTTAAATTCAAGCACAGGATGCTGTGAGATCCAACACTGGCTCATTCAAGACACACCCACTTACTCTCCAGCAAGTGCAGGGACCAGGATTCCTGGGACAATGTAAGTAGCTAGTGATCAGGAAAGCAATACTAGCCAGTTATGTTCAAATAATTTCATTATTTTTTTTGTACTGTTCACTTCAAGTCAGCTTGCAGACTTCAATGGTTTAGCAAGGCCATGGGGACTTTGTGTGCCGGTCATCATGAGTAGCTTCCTGGTTCCCCCTGCTGGGCATTTCTAGTTATTGTATCCATTTGGTCCCAAGATTTTTCTTTGTTTGCATCCAACTGAGTTCATCCATTTTCCATCAGCCTGCTTGTACTTTTTTCTAACTCCCCCCTTTTCTTTAATTCCTTTTCTTTTTGGATTTTTAATAAATCAGTTATGTTTTGACTTCTTGCCTGCCCAGCCCATATTCATAAGTAATTCAGAGTGCAATCCTGATCTAAATACAAGCAGCAGAACAAGTATTTCGCCACCTGAATTAGTCGCAAACGTGCCGTAAAGCACGTTTGCGACTACTTTCGAGCAGGGAAGGCTGGAGCAAGGTCGGCCTTCCCTGCTCTGCCGACGGAGCCCTCGCACAGCTGATGGACCCAGGAAAGATAGGATCCAGCGGACGGGGTGGGTGGGCCAGCGGACGGGAGGGAGGGTCAGCGTAGCCGGGAGGGCGGCCATAGGACCAGCCACCCTGGGCGGGGGTGAGGGCATGGCTCCCACCATATCCAGGCCCCGGCCGGGCAGCTGAGCCATTACACGACCTCTCCGACTTCCGCCAGCAAAATAGCTGGTGGAATTCCGAGGAGGCCGATCGGCCGCAACCCCGGTTAAACTCGGGGGAAGGGGACGAGCATCCCCTTCCCTGAGTAGACTTACTGCTGCAGGTTGCCTGCCCATGGCGTTACACGGGATCCGGCGAGCGGCCTTGGCCACCCGGCGGATCCTTACGCTGGATTGGGCTGTCAGTGAGTTGTCATGTCTCATTACTCACAGGTACGACTGCAGTTTGATTTTAAACAAGAACTTCTGGGGTTCCATGCTATCCTTTGGAGGGTTTTTTTTTCTCAGATGGCCCCCCCGTGGTCTGGTTTCTGTGTGAGTGATAACCACTAGAAGCTACTCCCCTAGCTCAGCCTGCATTCTCCAGCTACCTTTCCTGAACAGTTTCATAAATCATCATGACTAGTAGCCATTGATAAACATTATCTATGAATTTGCTTTATCCCCTTTTAAAGCCATCTATATATATCCTATTGCAGCAAATTACATGATTTCACCAAAGTACATTTTCCAAAGTACGAAAATAAGCCCAAAACCAAAATCGGAGAGACAGAAGGGCTCCAAAAATAATTACAATTTAAAATCCATGTTAATTAACACTTAATTAGATGCCGATGGGGCAGATAAGGGGCAGGGCTTGGTGTACCCCCCATCAAGAGGTCCGCGTACCCCTAGGGGTACCTGTACCACAGGTTGAGAACCCCTGGTGTACACTAGTACATGTTGTTGGGTTGTGTGACCAGACAGTCCAGGAGATGTAAGTAAAACTTTTTTTACTTACCTTCTCATGGGCCACTTGGCCTCCAATTGGTCTCTTCAGGTGTACACCAGATATTTTCCTGGTGTAAGTCTGATGTGACTCAGGGGATGGTTCAGGGTGGGGATAGGATCTCAGTATGCACCACTACTGCTGAGATCCTCCCCCTCCTGCCCCTGAAATTCCCCCTGCCTGGCCTGCTCCCCAACCCAAACCACCCTTGCTGCTGACGTATTGGCTCTGGACAGGTATCTGGGAGCCAGACTGTTTGTGCCTGCGGCCCTAAAGTGCATGACAGCAGTGCTGTTTTTGCAACACTGGTCCAGGTCTTATGGTGGTGGGTTGCAAGGTCCACCCATGTAAGCCCTGGATAGGATTATATGTTATGTGAAGTACTTTTCCCTGTTTGTCCTGAATCTTCTGCAAAGCAGTGTTCAGTGGATTACCACAGGTTCTAGTATTATGGGGGGGGAACCCCTTCTTTCTACCACTTTGTCCACACCATATATAATTTTTGAAACCTCTTATATTTCCTTCTTCCCTTTATTTGCCTGTTTTCTAAACTAAAGAGCCCCAACTGTAGGGAAGGTGGCTCAATCCCATGATCATTTTGCTCACCCTTTTCTGTACCATTTTCAACTCCGTAATATCTTCTATTAGATGGGGTGCCCAGAACTGTAAACAGCATTCCATGTGTAGTTGCATCAGAGCTTGTATAAGGGTATTACATTCATATAAGGACATTACAGTGCTGTCAGTTTGATTTTCAGACCCTTTCCCCCAAAGCTGTAGCACACTTTTTTTTTAAAGCTGCCACACACAGGATCAACATTTCAACTGAGCCATGCAACACAACCCCACAGTCTCTTTCCTGGCTAGTCACTGCTACATTAGCCCCTGCCAGTATGAAGTTGGATTATTATTATTATATTATTATTATTATTATTATTATTATTATTATTATTATTATTATTGGCACCATTGTGCATTACCAGGCCCAGCCCAAGGTAAAGGTAGTGCTAGGTGTTGCTCACATTTTCCACCACAGCCCTACCTCCACTGCCACCTTCTCCTTGCCTGCCCATCACTTCTTCAAAACAGGCTGGATAGAGCATACTGGAGCAGATACTCCACCCATACCTCCACCCAGGAGAAAGTGGCACCAGAGTGATCCCAGAGCAGCCTGTCATTCTTACTCCCACTGCTGTCTCCTTGCTCGCCTGCCCAGCTGCTTCTTCAAAGATGTCTATGTGGGCTTGCTGGGAGCATCAGAGGAAGTATTTTTTCATTCCCAGCATGCTCAGCCAGCCTCTTTTGAAGAAACAGCTGGACAAAGTGGCTGTGGAGTCAACCTGGTCCGAGTGCCCTGGAAAGGAAGCCATCAGAACAGGGTCACAGCAGCCCCTGCTTTCTCCTCCAGCCATGCTTGTTCACTTGCGCAGTAGTGATGGAAGAAGAGTTGGCTCACCACTGCCCTGGTTCTCTTCTTGCTTGTTCTCAGCAAGTGAAAAGAGGATTGGAGAACAGGTTGAAGTGGTTGGGTGGCAGGGTGTAAGGCACCTCAACCAGCTCACTGCCTTGCCCCAGTGGTGTCACTGGGGTGCACAACACCCTGAAGCGGAGGGGTGAAACCACCCCCACCTCCCACTGCCGCCACATCACCCACCGGGGTCGCCATGTCACCCCCCCCGAGGCCTCCGCGTCATCCCTCGAGGCCTCTGCATCACCCCCTGAGGCCGCCCGAGATGAGCTGGGAGAGGGTTACGAGATATCCTCTTCGGGCGGCAACTCGACTGCTTCTGACGTGGCCCTCAGCGGCATTTTCGCACATGCGCACAACAGCGCTTGAAGCCTCTTGCCTTCAGTGATGTTGTGCGCATGTGCGAAAATGCTGCTGAGGGCCTCGTCAGAAGCGGCCGAGCTGCCGGTTGAAGAGGATGTGTCGTAACACCCCCACCACACCCTAGCGACGCCAGTGCCTTCCCCATCCTACCACTTGAAACAGCCTGTTTCACTTTCAGCACAATCCTATGCATGTCTACTCAGAAGTAAATACCACTGTGTTCAATGGGGCTTACTCCCAGGAAAGTCTGCATAGGGTGGGTTGCTCCCACTTTACATATACACTGAACCTCATTTGCCAAGTGAGGAGCCTCAAATTTAGCTCTGAATTATGTCCTGAATCAGGATTGATAGCAGTGGCCTTTCTTCCTTCTGGGAGAAGGAAGGCATAGCAAAAAAGATGAACTTCTATATACACTAAGTCCTTCCTTTTGAGAATGGCAGTATTACCGAAGTACAAAATGTTATTTGTTATTTTATATGAAATGTGGTCTTCAAAGGGCAATGTATTTAAAGGACACCAAGTCATTTTTTGGATATGTTATGACATCATGATATACTTTGACATTACAGTATTTCAAACAATACTGTAAGAGTATTAAATATTTATTGAAAGGTCCTCCACATTGCAAATGATCAAGTTATTAAGAAACATAAAATGATAACAAATATTTGCTTGGCAATCAAAGTAAAAGGTCGAAGGAAGAAACAGAACTTTTCTATTCCTAACTGGTTTTCCGGGGTGGGGAAGGGGGGAGGAAATGACAATCAAATGCACATTTGAATATGGATATTTTATTAGCATTGGTTTTAGTCCTCTAGAAAACCCAGCGTATGACATGACCTACATGTTCAAGGATGGCATTATGCCTACAAATCTAACAGTGAAATTAATATTAAAACAGTATTCGTTTTTAAAATCTCGATCCATTAGATCTGATTAATCTTCTCAAAATGAACTTGATTGATGTTGTTTCAATGTACCATCTGGGCACGAGAGCATGAAGGACAATCTCAAAATTAATCCTAATCGAGATGAAAGCAGGAGAAAACAAAGAACAGTGACTTTGTGTTAGAGAAATTTGAGATATATACAGTACATATATAAAATTATGTTTTAATATTTTTTTACCGTACGACAAAGCTTCAGCGCATTTATGGAGATTCCAGTTAACACCAAGGCTTAACAAGAATGAGAAGAATGACCTCCTCCTGCTTTTCCCCCAGCGCTGTTTCTTGTACAGTGGCCATGGAGAAGATGCTGGGAGTGGAGAGGTTCCACTTTCAGGATTCTCCTGATGGAGCCACTCTACAAAACGCAACAGTGGCGTTGTAACAGGACAATGGAGATGGTAAGACGTGAGCTGGGACTGCTGTGAATTGTGTATGCACAACGGTGCATGCTTGGGTACTGGTAGTACATGTGCAGCAGCACAGGGGTGGGGCAGAATTTGGGGGTGTCTTCTGACGGCAAATTGCCATGGACCACCACCCCTGAATACAGCATGGGAGTTGACTACAGGAGTGCAGTTCTATGGTTACAACCTTGCTGCAAAGGTGAGCCACAGAGCTCTGTCCCAGTCAATGTCAGATAGGTATATACACGTGGAACATTCCCCAAAACGTAAACCACTCTGGCTGCATGGAGTTTTATTTCACAGAACAGAACTCCCAGGAGCTTTTGAGCAGAGGAGGACCCAGACATTTTACACCCCAGGGCCCCCACTGTTTACGCCCTCCCATAAAACCATGCGCATCACCAGACCGTGGCGGGGGTGGCGGGCTGCCGCGGGGTGACGCACATGTCACCCCATGGCCCATGCGTCACCGCTGCCGCCGGCTCCATGCGTCACCTGGCCGGTCGTCAGACGCTCCGAGGCCTTCTCCCAGGGACGAGGGAGGCCTTCTCCCGGGGAGGCCTTGGAGCGTCTGACCCAGCCGGTGGTCCGGCTGCTTCTGGCGAGGCCCTATGCTATGGGGCAAGGTAGAGTTTTTATGACTACCTTTGTTGAATTTGACAGGTAAATATTTCTTCATGCAATGAAAAAGCACATGTGTTTTGTGGAGGGAACGTTTTTCACTGAACAAATGCAGACTCTGTTGTAGTTTTGTTGCCAAAAACTGCAATCATTTGACAGTGTGTTAAATGTGTCAATGTGTCTATTATTTGGCTATGTGCAAAATAGCATTGATTTCATAGCAGCAAATATGTCAGATTGCAACTCTGTTCTTCTTAATAACTCTGTATATACGTGAGCAAATTGATGGTAAAAGTCTAGGGGTGGTTTTTTTGTTTCGTTTCCTCCCAGGAAGGTTTTTTTAAAAAAATTCTCACCGACTTCAATGACAGTGGACCAGCTCTAGAGCCTACCAACTGAAATATATGTACCAGCTTGATGTGTTATGGCTCATCTCAGCAGTCCTACATCCCAGAAGATTTAAACATGGATTTATTCAGTTAGTTTGATTTGCATCTAATCCCTCTTTACTTTAAGAGAAGCACTTTCATTAGTGGAGATATTGCAAGTTCAAGAAAGCTTTTAGGCCCGATGACCTCCAATTTGGAGCATAACAATTTGGACCTCACATCTGGTCTACATATTTTTACCTCTTGTCCTTGTCTTAGTAACACTCCTAGGTGTTTTGCTCCTACATTATACTTCCTTAGCCCATCTCTGCATGTCACTGAACTTGGCATTGTCCCCAAGTGCTGAACGCATTTTCTTTCCTTGGATCTGGGTTGGTCTTGAATTCTGGGCACTGACTCGCCTTTGATGAGTCACTTTGGCTTTGTCTGGTTTGCCAGTTCTGCAACCCTAGCTAAGACCTAGATCAAGACTTTTCAACTATTGGTGATACTTCGCAGTGTGGCAGGTGATCCATGACCCCAATGCCACAGGAACCACAGAATATTGCTCCACTTAGTCTGACCTCCCCCTAAAAGTGGATATGGCTGGGGGAGCAGTGCACCAGTGGCAAAGTGCGGCTATGCAGCAGCCCGACATTCCACAAGTGTACCACAGAACCCACTTTTGCAGACAACAGCTGTCTCCAGTGGCAGTGGTACTCAGAAAAGTGGTAACTGCAAACAGAAATGTGGTAACTGCAAAGGTGGAACTTGGAAAAATAGTATTTGCAAAAAAAAGAAAAAAATGTCGACAAGCCCTGGCCTAGGTCCTAATGCTTCCTGAAATTATGCTCCCTTACGGCCTGATCCTCCAAGCAAGTGCTAACCTTAGCCAGGCTCATTAACAGCACATTCCTATACATGTTTTCTTGGAAGCAAGTCCTGCTTTGTTCAATAGGGCTTAGATATGTGTGTATAGAATTGCAACCTCAGATTCTGGTTGTGACACAGCATTCTGTGCATAAAAAACCAACCTTGTTGAGCACTACAAGCTGGATAATGCTCTGTCCTCACAAGGTAGTGTGTTTCTGATCGCTTAACTGAAAGTACAGAGCAACTTCTGACTTATACAAGAAAAGAGTGTATGCATATGCATCCTGGCTGGAGCTGTGTGTGCACGAGTAGGTTTTATATGCGACCTGCAAGGTTGCTCAAATAGTGCACAAATGATGCTGGCATTTGTGAACTGGACTGGCAGAGTTGCTCAACTGTTGCACAAATTGTTGCAGTTTGAAGTTAGGTGAAATTCTTGACATGTAGGAAGCACAAGCAAACCTTGTCTATAACAAGGGCCAGCATCTTGTCCACCAAACTGAAAACAGATATTCATAGCTAAAAGACAGATCAGTGGTGTCACTGACCATATGGTAGGATTTCCAAGAGTGCCTCTCTGTAAACGTTCTCTTGCATTATCGTTTCCTTCAGCATCTGTCATTTTGTTTGGCCTCAGGCATGGATTTGGGATGCTAATCCATATAATTGTATAATGTTCAGTGATCAGTGGCTCTACTCAGAAAGTGCAGTCCAAGATCAGGGACCTACAAGGGTGAGTAAAACTTCCAAAGATCAGGTCACCACACTTTCATCCTTAGTATTTGCAAAGGGGCAAAGGTGAGAAGCTCACTACTCTGTAGCAGCATCCTTGGAGTAAGATAGCCTTCTAGACAGAAATGATTTGTGAGGACCAGAGTACTTGGCATGCATTTTCCAGAGTTATTCTTATATACAAGGAATATTGGCCAATTCTATTCAGAGTTTAATTATTCAAAACTCTTGTATAGTCAATGTCAACATTAGTTACCTATGTGACTCGATGCAAAGCAAAATCAAGGGGGAAAAATAACATCCACATGGCTTGAGAAATGTACCATAGCTCAGAATCCATTGTATTACTGTGAGGTGATTATGGGGGTGAAGATAGAGCCCATGCAATAGTACTTATAATAATGCCATAAAATACACCATAGATCAGCATTTCTCAAACTGTGGGTCGGGATCTGGTGGGTCCTGCAGAACCTCCATTGAAAACACCGGTGATGGAAAGATCAGATAACTAATTGCCACAAGCCCTGAGGCTATTCAAAAATCAGATAGATGCTAATTGCCCTGCAAAAAGCTGAGCTCCTGCAGTTTGCAAGCTTGTGTAATATAGGGGAGATAAATGAGCATCTTTTCTATGATGTTTTTTTCCAAGTCTGTCAATGTCAGGTAGTGGGGGCAGGTGAAGGCTGGGTCACATAACTAAACCCCTCATGCCTCGATGCTATTCATTAGAGCTGCCTCATTACAAGAAATGGATTGAGTTTTTTGCAAATAAATAAGTAAAATAAATATATATTTTCTTTCTAGATCACTTTTTTTTAAGTCTCATAAAGGTAGGTGGGTCCTGATAGAGTGTCATTTTAAAACAGCGATGGGGAACCTCCGGCCCGTGGTCCAGATCCGGCCCGCGCGGGACTGGGTCGGAGGCTCCGCCACTGCCGTGCACCTCCTCCTTTTGAAAGCGGCCTTTCTGTACCTGTGCAGATCGCCGCTGAGGCCAAGAGATTGCCCTCTCGGCCTCAGCAGCGATCTGCGCAGGTACAGGAAGGCTGCTTTCATAAGGAGGAGATGCAGGAAGGCGGTGGCGGCAGCGGCCCGGAGCCGAGGAGCCTGAGGTAAGTTGGAGAGCGAGTGGGTGGGGGTTCGGAGAGCAGAGGGTGGGTGGGTGGGTGGGAGGGATAGCGAGCAGTGGGTGGGTGGGTGGGAGAGCGGTAAATTCGCACGGGGGGTCAAATTTGCGGTGGGGGCCCCAAAAAAAATTTTGGGCAGCCTAACAGCCGGCCCGTAGCAAATTTTCCCTATGGAAAAAATGGCCCTCCAGCGCAAATAGGTTCCCCACCCCTGTTTTAAAAAGTGGGTCCAAGTCGCGAGTCCCTATCTATTTAATGGGGAAAACGGGTTTAAACCTGAATAAAACTCGACTTGTTATAAAAGGCTCCAAGTCTCGAGTCGAGTCTTCGAGTCATTTACAATCGCCAAGTCCGACTCAAGTCATTGATGCGACTTGAGTCCGGCTCAAGTCCAAGTCAATAGACTCAAGTCTACATCACTGGCATAAGGCATGCCAATTTTCTTTCAACAATAGAACCATAACTTGGTAAATGGTCACCTGCATTCACCACCCTCTATTAACCCAGTAATTTATACCATAAGTTCCACAGTTCTGTTTTACAGAAGTTTACAGTTAAATTCATAGGGTAAATGAAAACACACTCACAGAACACAAGAGACCTTTTGCATGATTAGAACACTCCACTCATTCTCAAAAGGAACTTGCATTCATGGAAGCATTACTCTGGATGTCGCAGTAATTGCGATTTGTATAGGGAGGATATTTTGCACTAATACCATCTGAGGATGTTTCTGTATTAAAGACTAGACTAATTAACACATTTATAACTGAAAGATAAGCCCTTCCTTACCCATGCTCTCTACCCTGACCTACTGGCAGTGTTGTATCTACAATGGCAACCACATGGGATTGAAGTTGGGGGCTCTCATAGTCTCTTCATGCAAAATATAATAGAAAAAACTTGCATGTCACAAGGTGAACAGGATTAGTGGGTGTGAAAAATGTCTAAAGGAACAAGATTACATTGCATGTGATACACAAGAAATCACAGCTTAAGTATGAAGAGAGGGTCTTTGTTAGGTCATACTGCTCAAGCTGCCCTTTCAGGTTGACAACAGGATGACTAGGTAGGAAAAGCTTTCTGTTCTGCCCTGGAAAATGAATGTGCTAATTAATTGGACTTAAATTTATGTACCTTTGACATACTTTCACATTCTGCTAAGAGAAAGTATTTCTTTGAAGTGTAATGTACTGGAAATTGAAAATACATCACTTTGAGGAAAAATGGTGTGTTTAAAAGCTCATGTGACAACAGCTACAAAGATGACATGGACACTGAAATTCTCTTCCAATAAATACAACACACGCAAGCTACCACAGAAAAATGAAAAACAGAGTACCTTACACCCCAATTCTATCCTTGAGATACACCAGTGTTATGTCCACATATGCCGGTGCAATGATGGCCCCATTGGTTCACAAGTCTACCCGCCAACAGATGTGCCATGGACATTTGTGCATTGCTGGAAAAACGCCACAATGACATAGCTAAGAAGCTGGTGCAACACTGCTGGAGGAGAGGCCAAAATGAGGAGGATATTGGGGCATGGTAGGAAGGACAAGGAGGAGTTGACGTACATATCCTAACCCTCCTTCAGATGATGGACCAGGCCCCTGACACCAGAAAAACACTACACCAACAACATAGTGTAGGAAGAAGTAAACCCATAGGGAACAATAGCGGAGGGGAAAACACCAGAACATCTCACCTTCTGCCATCCCCTGCACCCACTTTCCTACAGCATAGAATACAGACTACACTTTGCAGCCAATCACAGCACACCAATCTCAGTATATAAGTCCCTGCCAGGAAGACTACATCTCAGATTATAAAATGCACGGCATGCCTCTATAGCTCCCTGGTCTCTCCAAGGAGAACATTGGTGATGGGAACTATGATGAAAGGGCACTTGATGCAGAAAGGGAGCACTTTACACAAACAAGAAGAAGGTCTCTCTCTAGAAAATACTGTACCATAGATATACTGTACATTGTACATCCATGTATGAGTTGCCGGTCTTATCTTTTCACTGGGATGGTATTAGTGGCTTATGCTTAAACATCCATTTTTTCTAATGATAGAAAATTGATTACAACGACACAATTTAAATCAATTTTAGAAGTAGTTCACAATGAAATGCATTGTAATAAGATAAGACGATTTTTCCAAAGATAACGTTTTATAAAAGTTCAGTCAAAACTATTTCAGTTAAATTTTAAAGATGGAGAATTATCTTTACACGCTGTTCAAGTTGCAAATGCAAACATCTTTCTGTAAAATAGTGAAACCATTATTTGTGGAAGTGTGTAGTTCTGAAATGGTTTGATGACGATAATTCTGAACTTATTATTTATAAGTTCATGATATTTGTATATGATGTATGTATATATGTATATGTATATAAATAAGTATATGATATTTGGTACAAAGAAAGATTGAAATTTTATTGTTGAAAGCAAAGAATCCTGTCTTCTCAAGACAAGCCAGTCAGTTGTTGGTCAGTTGTAGTTCCTACCTTTCTTTTTCTTTTTGTGTGTGTGTGGTTTTATCTTTTCTTATTATCTTTTCTGATAATTGACTAATTATAGAAACCACTCAATGGATGAACATTGATTGTAATACTAAACGTCTAGGGCCTGTACAGCTCCAGACAGCTCTACTGTTTTCTATTAGTGTAAACTCTGTGCTGGCCTGACAGAAACCTTGAAACTAAAGTTAAATATCAAATGACCTCAGTTGTAACCTTTTGATATTGTTTCTCCACTTCCTCAAAGTAGGCTTTCAGACTTGAACAAGTTCATTACTGTTCTCGTGGATCCTATTTAGAGAGGGTAGTGGGCAGTTTCACTCAGACACTCACAGCTCCTGCCCTTCAGACCACATGATGATTATTCCAGAGACATCTATATACTGGTATCAGTTTAATATGAGATCAAGGCGCTGCACTACACCTTGTAAACTGATGTAACGCAGCCCCTTCCACTTGCCCGCGGAGTAATTCCGGTGGCAAAGGCAATGCACATTACCTTCACCGCCAGAATGGCTCCAGGGGCAACTGGGAGGGGCCACATTACACCGATTTGCAAGGCGTGGTGCAGCGCCTTGCACCACTTATAGTGCCACTTCCGGTTGGGCAGTACCAAGGGAGGACGCTAGGAAAACAAACTCCCTTGAGCCTACAATCTTTAGATATTTTATTAATCTCTTTTTAACAGTTTATCAATATTTACTAGCTTAGTTGCTAAAGTTTTACCCTCTGAGTGAGGATTGCCAACCGGTATTTTTGCAAGCAGTATTTGGGCTTTTCGCCAGCACAGACAAGGAGTCGACCTCAAGGACAGCTGGAGATACAGCAAACACGGAGGAACGGACATTTTGTTGAAGAAATAGTGTTTGTTTAACTACAGCGGCGAAGGCCACAGACTTTGGCACAGCCAGGACTGTTCCGGTATTTCAAGGCTTTTAACGAGTTCGATAGAATAAGGTAATGAGATTTAATTATGGGTCTGAAAAGGACTCTCCCTAATGAGAGCGAGGGGGGCGAAAGACTTTCCCCGGTCTCCAAACAATCGAGGCTGGATGACTTTTTGCCCCAGTGAAGGTACCTTCAAAGTCGCAGAACAGCTTGGAGCAGCTGGAGGCAGCTCCTGATAAACTCATGGGCCTGAAAAGGACTTTCCCCAAAGAGGGTGAGGGGGGTGGTGAAAGACTATCCCTGGTCTCTAAATAATCGAGGCTGGATGACTTCTTTGCCCCACTGAAGTTACCTTCAAAACCGCAGAATAGCCTGGAGCAATTGGAGGCAGCCCTCAATAAGCTTGTGGACTCCCCACGGCAATTCCCCAGTGAGGTTCTACAGGGGAATGAAGGAGTAGCTTGCCAGAGAGCCACAAGTAACTGTGTGGAGACGGAGGAGTTTAATCTTCTAGCACAACTGGCCTTTTTGGCAACAGAGACATTACAGAGAATTTTCTCCCACCTCGAGCAGATTAAACGATTGTTGTTGGAAAGGGAGAAAGGTACCCAGGTGGAGAACCCGCAGAAACCTATAGGGCAGAACAAGGAGGGTGGAAACATCAGTAGAAGGCCCCCTGTGGCACAAGTCACCAGAAAATCTACCTGGTCAACTGGTGGTCAAGATTCCACCACGCTTGTTTACAAACCTAGAAGCATAGCTATCAATGTGTCTCTGTATAGGGGGAGGCGTATGGACTGGTCCTCTAAATGGAGGGCCAAACAACATCTTGCCTTCCTCCTCTGTATGCCTGTTTCCGCCATTGACATTCAGGTGCTGGAAACGCTGCCCAGTATATATGGCCGGGACCGATTTCTTATTTACTTTGGCTCAAATAGAATCCCGAGCCAGCTCCTGGCTCAAGCCCCTGGGCTTGTGGTCTTTGGAATTCAACCCCAACGTCACTTCAGAGTTTCCTCAATCCAGAGGCTAATTCCTGCTCTCTCCAAGAGCAAGAAAGAAGAGGTACGAACAATTCCACCAGTAGACCTGCTGTGGAGCCCAGAAGGTCCTTCTGAGCAGCTGTGCACTCTAATGGATCATCCAGTGCCCACAGATTTACCCTCGGCAATGGAGGTGACGAATTCGAATGCCCCTAATCCATCTGTTACTGCAGAACAGCCACGCTCCCACTTCATTAATCCTCAAACACAGCCATTTGACTTCAACGTGGGATTAACAGAAGACGAGGTAGATGCCAAGTTACTGAATGGCTTTTCCCACCTGCCATCAAGTGAGCAAGAGTACCTGATTTCTCGCCTGGAACTATTGGTTTTATCCTTAAAAGCAAAGAAACAGACATCTTCGGGCAAGGAGCATCAGTGTGGGATGGGCCTCCCAGCCTGCACTATACAGAGAGAGATTCCAACGTCCACGGGAGCAGCCCCTTGTGAGGCGAATTGTTATCCACTGCTTCCATCAGTCATAATTAACAAAAAGCCAGTGTTTTCCAACGTAAGTGTACCCTCTGATGCCCCTGGACTTTGCCTGATATCGGAAGGTGTTAGCCCTAATCATCATCAGGAAGCTCAAACACCAGTTTGACTGTGCAAGTCAGGTGCAACGAAATTGTTGGAAATTGCCTCTTGGAACATCGCTGGTTGGACTCGATGTAAAAGCCAGGACTATCCTTTCTTCCATCGGAACTATGATGTAATCTTATTGCAAGAGACATGGACGGCCAGTGAACTTAGGATAAATGGCTATCATGCCTATAGTGTGGGGGCAGTTTCGGGGGCGGGGCCGGGGAGGCTGAAGGGGGGTCTGGGCATTTTGGTTTCCACATCTCTTAATGTAAGGTGCAGAGAGCTGCACCCCTTAGCCCATCAGGCCATGGCCGTTTGTCTTGAATTCGGTGCCATAAGACTTCTGGTAGTCAATGTGTATCTCACCCCTCAACAAACTAAGGCCCAAATTAATAAGATCTGGGAGGACTTGGAACAGTACATTGAGGATCTAATTCTGGAAAATTCAGCGGATCAGGTCCTTTTGGCGGGAGATTTCAATTCTCATATTGGCCCATTTGTTCACCCCCTGGAGGGGAGCTTGGTAGGGCATATAGAGGAACAGGATGATACCCAAGTTTCTCTTTCCAAGGACAGTAAGGTAAACCTTGCTGGCTCCCGTATGGTAGAATCAGCTATGAGACTTAATCTCTACATTCTAAACGGGGCCACGGCGGGGGACTATCCAGGGGAATTCACTTTTTTAGCAGGAGCAAGGTGTAGCACCATTGACTATTTTCTGGTTAGCGAAACTTTATCATCCTCAGTTAGGAGGATGCAGGTGCTCCCAGACCTAGACAGTGATCACTTACCTCTCCTCTTATGGCTGGAGCTCCCATTCCAACATGCCCATCTTAAAAATTTGGCTGAAACATCTATTAAGCCCTGGAAATGCGAGGGTTGCCGCGTCAAGTGGACCCCTCACCTCGACCAAAGGGCTAAAGAGCTCCTGGCAGAAGAGACTAACGTGGCCCTCCGAAGGGCCATTATGAGTAATCAGGAGGGAAATGTTTTCCTGTCTGCTTATAAGCAAATTATTCAGGGGTTGAAGCCTTTATTGGTGCAGGAGTCCAGCCCACAGGCCAATCAAGCACAAAGGCATTCAAAAAGGTGGTTTGATGGGGAATGCCGTGAAGCCAAGCGGATGCTTAACTCTGCCTAACAGGCATATCGAACTGCCCCTGGCTTTGACACCCCAGCCTTCTGTCAACATATTCTGGCACTTAAAAAATCCTACAAAAACATAGTGGCCAGGAAGAAGAAGGCAGACATGATGGCAACCTGGGAGCAACTAATTCAATCAGCTAGAGAGAGAAATACAGCCCATTTTTGGAAATTGATAGCCATTCATTCATTCAAGGACACTTCACCTTTAGACTCACTTATTTCGGCCAATACTTGGGAACTCTATTTTCAAAAGCTTTATGCTGATTCATCCGGCATTGGTTCTCTGCAAAATTTAGACGATCTCCCTCAATGGCCCCCAGTTACTGTAAAGGAAGTCACAGTACTAATTCAACAACTTAAAAGAGGTAAAGCTCCTGGCATTGACAGCATCCCCCCTGAGCTGATAAAAAACCATGTGGACTGGTGGGCCCCGCTTTTAGCTTCCCTTTTCACTAACATCAACACCACGGGACGGATACCGGAGGACTGGCGACAGGCTGTTATAGTCCCATTTTTTAAGAAAGGCAAGAGGGATGACCCAGCCAGTTACAGACCAATAAGCTTACTGAGTATTATCAGTAAGCTTTATGCAAGTCATCTCTTAGGTAAGCTTAAAAGTTGGTCGGAGCAGGAAAGCTTGCTGGCAGACAAGCAAGCTGGATTTAGGGAGGGCAGGAGCACACTAGGTCATTCCTTGATTATGCAACATCTGGTGGAAAAATATACAGCCAACAATCTTAGTTCCACACATGCTGCATTTATTGACCTAAAATCAGCCTTTGATTCCATCTCTAGGGTCAAACTGTGGCAGAAACTGGAGGGTATGTCCATTGATCGTAGATTATTGTGTCTGATTCGAGCCCTGTACTCCAATACATCCCTTAAGGTAAGATGCACCCAGTATGGGCATCTTACAGAACAAATTCCAACCTGTAAAGGGGTAAAACAGGGCTGCGTTCTAGCGCCTCTTCTGTTTAACATCTATGTAAATAGCCTGGTGGAGTACTTGGATTCACCTGATTTCCATCCTCCAACGTTAGCCAACCGTAAGATATCTGTGCTGCTATATGCGGACGATACAGTCATCCTCTCACGAACACCAGTGGGACTTAGAAGGGCCTTAAAGAAGTTTAGTACTTATTGTGACGATAATCAGCTTGTCATTAACTACTCAAAAACCAAAGTTTTATCCTTTGCCAAGAGGCCAAAAATCAGGGCCTGGAGCATCAACAGCCACAAGATTGAGCAGGTTTGCACCTATAAATACTTGGGGGTAATGTTGCAAGCGACTGGAGCCAGAACTGCCCACCACGAGTACGTGGCCGAGGTAGGCCAGAAATCTGCTCGTGCAGTAGTTAAGTTTTTTAACACCAAAGGTGGCCATTATTTGCCTGCGGCAATTAAGTTACATCAAGCAAAAACTCTGCCCCAGCTTTTATATGGGACAATTCTGGGGCCCCTTTCCTCCGGTTTCGCCCCCTTGGAATGGGTGCAATCCAAGTTTTTAAGATCTATATTCCAGGTGTCCAGCTATGTTTCCAATGCAAGCTTGCGCTTGGACTCTGGCCTGCTCAAGGATGAGGCTAGGGTTTCCCTAGCCTCTATTAATACTTGGCTAAATCTAAACTTTAATGCCCAGGGCCTAACATCACTAATTCTACAAGATAACTTTCAATCGTCATGGCTTATGGCAGTTCACAGGAAATTGAGACATCTGGGACATTTCCCCTGAGGTTGTGCTGGCAATGGACTTTTTTCAAGCAAGAGCAACCATAAGGCAAAGGCTGCTAGACACAGAGCGGCAAGAGGACATCAGCAGAACCCCACACTTTTTAGCTGCAGAGGACACTAGATATAAAGTAGCGCCGACAGCCTATCTGTCACTGCTGGAGCTCCCTACGCATAGGAGGGCCTTTTTTTTTGGCCAGGTGGAGAGCCCTCCCTTCGGCATTTTTGGAGGGCTGTTTTAGAAGGATTCCAATATCTGAAAGGGTTTGCCCGTGTGACTCGGGAGAAGTGGAGACAGTAGAGCATGTCCTGTTTCGCTGTCCATTTTATCAGGGGCTGCGCGCTAGGTTTATTTTCCCCTTTATTAAAAAATATCCCAGTTTGACTGACGTGGAGTTCGCCAAGATGCTCCTCATGGGAAAAAGGCCCTGGTTTACTATCCAGTGTGCACATTTTTTGGCAGCTGCTTGCAGAACTCGAAAGAGCATTGTCAATATCGAGGGGAAAATTTAATGCTAATTTAAGTTCTGTTTGTTCTCTTTTGTGTAGTGCTTTTTACTTGTTTTAACTTAGGCCTGTTATTTGATGTTTTGATGATGTTGTGTTTTGCTGTTTTATGTTGCTGGTCATTGACCGTAATAAACTATTGGACTGGATATAGTGCCACATCCCCTCCAGCAATGCCACAGTATGAGATAGAAGAAAGCAACTATAAAACTCTCTTAAAATGCACTACTTCTCTGTAATTTAAGCTGGAATCTTTCTAAGAACTGGCCTTTCACCCTTGTAGTGATCCTTGACCCACCATGGCACCCCTTATTGTCAGCATCAACTTCCAGTGTGGTTCAGGAAGGCCACCTTTTGCATCATGGCTGCCCCACAAGGTATGTGTCAGATGCTCATTTGCTTATCTCACAGTTTAACAACTGCACTTTGGATGAGGTGTTGGGTGTGTGTGTGTGTGTGTAAAATCAACATTTCAAAAAATGGGAATTCTGAGAGAACATCTGTTATGTTCTATGATGCAGCAAGTACTTGAAATCAGGGACAGTCCACCTGGGGGCTATTTAGAGAAGAAAGAAGGTTGGTTGGTCGGTTACTCTCTCTCTCTCTCTCTCTCACTCACACACACACACACACACACACGTTTCAGACCACATTAATTCCCCAGAAGCACCTCTATTTCTGGCTATTATGAGATATATAAAATTAAAGTAACCACAACGTATGCTCTTAAATTATACTGCTCTTTTGCAATTTAATCCTAGATTTCCCCAAGCATACTCGGGTCTTTGAACCTTGCTGGAATCTGTTTCTCTTCCCCATTAAAAACCTCTTTGCTCTCATCCACTGAAACTTCAAATGCCAGCCTTGGTTAATTGTTGAACCTCCTAAAGCAAAACGATTTAAATGATACAGGTGGAACAAACTCAGGTTCCCACTATTGGAGAAACAGTCAGGAGCTGCCTTTAATGGACTCCCTACACTTTTCAGCCAGTAGGACTCAAGGCTGACTTTTAGGCTCAAATATCAGGTATAGTTTTGCTACAGTACAGTATAACTGTTTGTACTAAATTATTTGTATGTTTGTTCTACACATTAAATAAACAAGAAATCCCAAGGAGTAACCATTCTATTGAGTTAATTGATTACATTTAAAAGCCTGATCTGAAAAGTGGCAACACTTTGAGTTGGATGCAGATAGTTTTGTTAATAGGGGAACATTTTGCTTATGGACCTAGAGTGCATCTCTGTAGCTTTATCTTGTTGATGAAGAGCCATTACTGATCTCCATCTCCAGTAGGGGTTCTTCTAATCACACAGTCATTTCAAGGTCCAAATACATTCTTAATTAATATTGAATTATCATTGAAATAGCTGATTAATCTTTCTCTGATTCCATCTGGCTTAGACAAGATAAAAGCTAATCAGATTGTTTTCAGCGCCATCACATGCAAGAGGACTTCCTCCGATATTTGTACATAGTTATGTTACCTCTTCTTAAACCATCTCTTTGCCAAAGTAAATATCTCCAACATTTTTCAAGGCATAGGACATGGCATCTACTCCCCTCACCTTCCTACCCCCTCTACACCAGGTCCTCCTCTGGACCTGCTCCAGATTGTCAATATTCCTTTTATACTGTGACACCCAGAACTGGACACAATATTCCAAGTGGGGTCTGAGTAAATCAGAATACCACAGTACCTTTGCAGTCCCTATTCATGCTTCACATTTCTCTGTCTCAACACATTTTTTATCTGAAAAAAATCATTTATTGCATAAATCCAGGGAGAAAGAAGCTACCCTTTGCAGGAGCAGTATAAAATTCAAATTGTTGCAAACAGGGCTGGTCAAGCTCAGGTGCTGCCTCAGGCAGCCCAATTCCACTACCCCTCTATGCTTTTTGTGCAAGTGCATCTCTCCCCCACACCCCACTGCTGCCTTGCCCTCCTTCTTGGTAGGTGGGCAAGGAGGGAAAAGAGCCATGCCCCCTTATTATGTAAAAACAAAACAAAATGTGCATTTTTGCAGCAGAGATGGACAGCCCAATTCTATCTACGCTGAATCACTAGAGGGTAAACCCCCAGCCTCCACAGTGAGGCTACTCAGTTCTTTAGCTGGAAGAAAATCAAGCAACCCTGTGTTGGGGCTTATGGCCTGGGAGGGAGGATAGGATACAGCGTACAACACTGATGCCAGTCACACACCCCTCCCAAGCCTGATCTGCCCACCCCACCCTATTACGCCCCCCACCCTCCCCAGCCCCTGTGCCACTCAGAAGAGCATTACCTACTCTGGCGCAGGCCTTCCTGCTGGAACTGTTTACTCACAGGTTGTCAAAATGTGCCTTATGGCACATTTGCAACATGCAGCGCCAGCGCCCATAGGGGATAGGATTGCACTGTCAAAAGTGTTTTTGTTTGTTTTGCTTAGACAAATCTGTAGAATGTAACACCAACACTAGCTACAGTATGTCTCTCCATCTCTTTGTGAGATGAAAGAAACTATCTAGGGAAGGGGTTCTCAACCAGTGGTACTTCAGTCGACTGCTGGTGGTACTTGGACTGCTGAACCACCAGAACCCAGCTCTGACATGGTATTTTCGGCAGAGCATTTCTGCATACAAGAGGCTCCTGCCTTTGGCCTAGCCTCTCGGGAATGCTGAGAAGGGCCCTCCCACCTGCCTAGAGCCCTACCTGTGTTTTCTGGCCTCCAAAAAGCTGAAAACCCAGAAGTAACTGGCGATGATGTCATTGCCAGTCACTTCTGGTGGTACACAGCAGGAGAGTAGCGCCGGAGGTGGTACTCAGCTGGGAAAGGGTTGAGAACACCTGATCTAGGGTATGCAAGCATTTCCATTTTTTCCATTCATATTTGAATGAAACATTTCAGTTCTGAAATGGATATGAACTATGACAAATACACTATATCAACAAAATAAGTATAGCAAATATATTTTTCAAAAATATTCTCTATGTTCTTAAGGTCTGGAAGTATTTATTTTGAGACAACACAACAGTTGATTGACAGGTACTAGTGCCTATTCCATTTTTAAAATGAGGCCCAAGTAAGACATTTAGGCTGCAATGTTCAGGACATTTACAGAGCCCATCCCTCTACCTTGAGCTCGGATATTATCTCCCTCTGTGCTATCTTCTTTGATCCCAGCATGCTCCACACATCCTGTTTATTTCAAGCAAGATGGCAGGTGCTGGATTGCAGTGTGCTGCCTCTTCCTGCCCACTCCAGCTACTTAGTAGATAAGGAGGAGGGTGAGGAGGTGGTGGTAGGTTTCTTTTTTCCTCTAGAAGTGCTGGAGGAAATGGTGGGCTGCCACTGACCAGATCATCTTCCTCATTGCTGAGAAAGCCAATTTAAGTGCCTCAGTGGGTGATGAGCCCAAGGGGGGGGGCAAGGGGCAAATGCGATGTGAACTGTGGGCTACCCCTTGTCAATTCATCACTCCGCCCAACTCACCACTTGAAGCAAGTACAGTATTTCAGTCGGCTTCATCACTAGACTGGCCCTGATTGCAAACCACATTTAAATAAATGAATCCTATGGCTCTGGAACAACAGTTTAAAAATAGGTTTATCTAGAATCTCATACATTTCAAGTGAGCGAAGAGCAACAGTATTGCGGCAGCCTCTGCTATTTTTGAGAGAACAGCCCCATTTTAAACTGGTTACCATTCAAGATCATGGTGGAAGCAAACTAATCCTTAATCTTTTTGCAAAGGCATTTGTTTTGACTTCTGTATGATTCGATTTGTCTATAATGCAAACTAGATTATCCATGGTATGCCAACACATTTTTCACATGAGGTTTTTATTGGCCATTTAATCCCCAAAATGGCTGTTTAATTATCCCATAACCAAACATTCACTTCTATTGTAGATATTTTATTTTGTAAGTAGCTCTTTAAAAGGAAAGAAAAGTACGATCACAACAAATATGTTCAGTTTGTGGGTGAGGAATAATTTTACAGTCATTGAGATAAGTTAACATATGAAAATAAATCCCCTCAAAGAACTTTGACAATTATAATCTATAAAGACTATATATACTGGCTGAAATAATCTAATAAAAGCTTCGAGAAACCATGTGTGGAAAAAAATGCTCTAGTTTCAAGAACTGAAATGTGCTATTTTAGCTGAAGCCTTAGCTTGGATTTCAGAAGCAAGCAAGCAAAGACAACCAAATGGAATCTCACATTTGCTTCCTTTTTTGAGTAGCATTTGGTATTTAGCATGCACAGCACACTCATGACTGCCCAACACCCAAAGTGATTTTAGGATAATTATTATCAGAAAACTATGAAACAAAGGTCTCTTTTTCTCACTGCTGGAGCTGTGTTGGAAAACAAAATGCAAATTATTCATGAGAGACATTCCAAAAAAAGGGTATGAAATGATGGAATACACATTTGTAGTTCCTAAGGGACAAACATACAGCAAAGATTTAAAGTATTGTCAGCTTTGTGTTGTTTGATATTATCCAGACATGGGAAGCTTAAATTGCTCAGAGAATCCATCGGACTGCCTCTGTTATTCATTCACATCTGTTTAGCCAATGAACAGAAAAATAGTTTCTCCCACAATCTTGATCATGTAACCCAAGAATAATGCGTAGGCCTTGCAGTGTTTGCCAAGTTATAGGTGACAATGATACCTACCAGTTTGACACAGCTTTCATGCTTTTCTACAATATTGTAGTTTGCAAATGAACCTTTTTTAAAAAATAAGCAGATAACAAGAGTCTAGCCACTGCAATAAAATACTATCTTAAATGAGCAATAATATGGTACCTATAAGTTTCCATTAAAAACAACATAACTTTGCTAATACAGGCAACTGTCAGGCGATCATCATCTCTTAAATTATTTGTGTGTGTCCATTTATGCCAGATAGGTTTTCCTAAGTGAACCTGAAAAAGGAAAAAAAAAAAGGTTGCAAGTACTGTAGTCAACATCTAATTATTAGTCAGCTCATAGATTAAGTATTTGCAATAGCAAGGCTGACATATTTGAGAAAGTGACAATACAGTCTGAGGTAATTGGTAAACAGAATTCTACCATATAATTTATTATAAATTATTGTCCCACTTATTAAACGTAGCCAGGAATTTCCAAAGATGAAATAGATTAATTTTTCAAATCATTTACAGGAATAATCCAGCAAGAACGTACTACTGAGAAAATATCTAGTAATATCCAAGGTTGTTGGAAAACTAGGAATTGGTCTCTATTTTAATTCTATATGATTAAAAAATTAATCAAGCAGGTATTCATAATCAAACTATATTCGTGTAAAATCGTAGACTGTGAATCCAAATATTTAGAATGATTTATTTCAGAGCTGAAGTGCTCAATTAAGTAGTCGGATCTAAACTGTAGATGTCACATTGGAAGCAACCCACCAAAATTTGAAGTACTGTACAATCTTGTCTACCAAGGATAGACAAGGATAGACATTCAGATACACCTCTGAATGGTAGCCCTTCCAGATCATGGGGAGTATTCTAAGATGGATGCTCAGTTTACTCTAAAAGCTAGAATGGGTTAATGTACCTTACTGTTTCCATGTATGAAGCCAGAGTGTGCACAAGAATGTACTCAACATTCATCTGTAAAAATAGATAATTCATCGTAGTTGAGCTATTTTCAATCAAGCCATTCCTTATGCAAGTTTATTTTATAAGCATTCATGGAACAGCCTCAAGAACCACTATGCATACAAACATAGATGAATTACTGTAATTATTTTTGTCTACCGATTATTCTGAATACCTTTCTACAATATTTAGCCAAAAATTCCCAGCATTTTTTTCACCCCTGTTGGATGCTAATAACCAGAGCTGTCTTAAGTGCATTATAGACCCCTAGGCACAGACGCGATCATGACCCACTTCCGGTTTTCCGACAAAACCGGAAATGGGTCGTGATCGCGTCAGAGGGTCATTCTGAGGCACGGAGAGGACTGCAGAGGGGCCCACAGGCTCCCCACACCCCCTGGAGGCCCAGATCATCCCTCAGGGATGGTAAAAAAGCACTTTTTTCCTGCAGCAGCGTGATGGGGCTCCCCTATGCTCGTGGGCTCCCAGGCAACCGCCTAGCATGCCCATGCATTAAGACGTCCCTGCTAATGAGTGACCAAGTGCTAAATTTAATCTTGGTGCATCGTGTTTGAACTCGGTTCTAATTATTCTCATAGGGGCAAGGTGAGGGAACGTTTGTTCCGTTACCTCAGGGCTGCATTGTGGCTGCACTAGCGCTGAAAAGTTGGTTAGGATTGCGCTATTAGTGAGTTGTTTTAAGCAGATAAATGTATTAACTGCTGCTTTTAATGTACCGTATCTTTCGCTCCATAGAACGCATAGGACCATAGGATGCATGCATCCTATGGAGCAAAAAATAGGGAAAAAAGTTTCACTTACCCGGCTTGTGGGGGCTTCGGGGAGGCCTGTGGGGGCTCGCGCAGGCCTCCCTGATCTTCATTTTGGTGATAAATGGCTCTTTTCGGCCATGCAGGCCTCCCCGATCTTCATTTCGGCGGTAAATGGCCCTTTTTGGCCATTTCCGGTTTTCACGGAAATGAAACCATTTCACGGAAATGAAACGTGAGCCTCTGCAGGCCTCCCCGAAACCCCCACAGGCCTCCCTGAAGCCCCCACAGGCCTCCCCGAAGCCCCCACAGGCGAAAAACGGAAATGGCCGAAAAGGGCCATTTATCGCTGAAATGAAGATCGGGGAGGCCTGCGTGAGCCTCTGGTATTGGTATTGGTATTGTGCTGTTTTGGGTGGATTTTTTTAAAAATTGTTCACAGGTGAACTTCTTATTTAGCTAGGTGTTACATACTTGTCCAGAGGGGAAGGAGAGAACAAGATCTAGAAAATGGTACTGATAATGCTGAGAAATACAAAAAATGTAGAGTGATCTCTTATTTTTCCAAGTAATAAAAAATATTGCACCTGTAAATTAAAAAAAAATTTTTTTGCATCTAGCTCTTCAATTATGGTATTGGTATTGTGCTGTTTTGGGTGGATTTTTTTTAATTGTTCACAGGTGAACTTCTTATTTAGCTAGGTGTTACATACTTGTCCAGAGGGGAAGGAGAGAACAAGATCTAGAAAATGGTACTGATAATGCTGAGAAATACAAAAAATGTAGAGTGATCTCTTATTAGTTAGTGTACAAAATATTCAAGTTTCTGAATTTCATGGAGTACTTTGGGTTCACTTGGTTGAATACTGCTCCCTCCTGTCTACATTAATGCAGCAGCATCAAACCTCAATTTGCCCATTTTCAGAACTGCTAAGATGGGTGGCAATGTTATTAAATAACATTTTTTCTGTTGAAACCTCAAAGTGCTGTATGATACAGAAGGGTAAAAATAATGTACAGAAACATGTTCACTAAAAAAGTTCCAAACAGTAAAACAAATACTGTATATTTGCTGTGGCACTTTGAAACTGCATGATATAGTGAAAGTTTACAAACACCTGTATCTACACTTGGCAACAAGTGCCGTGCGCTGAGATTTAAGCAGCTACCCTATAGCTTCTGGTTGTCTGAATGCAGCCTTCACAGCAAAATCCTAAGCAAGTCTACTCAGAAGTAAGCCATTTATTTTAATGGGACTCACTCCTAGGTAAGTGTGTATAGGTCTGCAGCCTTACTCAGGCAAACACAAGGCTCATCAATGGCTTACATCCTAAAATGAGACCTGCAAGGGATAAAAAAAAAATGAAAAGTAGAACCCAGTGTAAATCTGGTCAGTTCTCCCTAACCTCTGACATAGCTCTAGAATTATTTTCAACTAGTGGTACCACTAGTACTTCACAATATGGGAGGTGGTACTTGACCCCATTGTCATTGTGACTAAGTGGCACTGTCCCATCTGGCCAAAGTCCACTGGAAGTGGACATAGCTGGGATGGCGGACTCCTGGGCAAGATGTGGCTGTGTACCTGCTCAACTCTTCAAAGGAGGCATAATTCAGGCAGAAGGGTGCAGAATGAATCCCCCAACTGTAGGGCATGCTGCTCCCACCTGTGCACAACAGCCATCTCAGGAGGCAGTGATGGTACTTAGATAAGTGGTACAGTACTTGCAAAAACAGAAGTCTGGAAAGCCATACTCTAAATGTAACTGCTAGTTGAATCTTTTAGAAAATGTAATCCATGGTGTAACGTCAGAATGGTAAAGACAACTAAACCATCCATGCAAAACATCATATGCACAAAAAAATTTTTTTCTGCATTTCACAACCATTTTTCTGCATTTTCACAACCATTTTTCCATACTTGACATCCACCTTGGGCCTTTCTAGGTCGTATTTGATTGGCTTAGGACTGGATCAGATGGGAGCTATTATCAAACAGAGGATTACGGATAATGAGCACCAATTAGATATTAGCATGGTTAAAAGAGTTTTGTATAAAGGAAGATCTTAGATATTCAGTTGCCCCTGCTCCATATTTAGGCCAGCTGGAGTTGCCTAACCACAGACAGGCATTCATGTTGGCCCACTGTGGTGGGTTGCCCTCTGCTGTTCTAGAAGGTCGGTATAAGAGGATCCCATATGCAGAACGATTATGCCCTTGTGAGGCCAATCAAATTGAATCAATCGAGCATGTTCTATTGGACTGTGATTTTTATAGGGAGATCCGGGCGATTTATATCTCTTCAACAGTGGAAGGGCTAGTGACAATCTCAAGAAGTGACTGTAAAGCTCTTTTCCTATCAGACTCGTACCCTCCAGTTACCCTTAGGGTGGCAAAATTTCTGGCAGCTGCGATAAATAACAGGAGGAAGAAGGTGCAGGGAGGTTTATGAGTTAGATTTAGTATTTTAAGATTAATATTTGTTTTAATTATATCCAATGGTTGTAATATATTTTAAATTTATTTTTGTATCTGTTCTTTACTTTTATGCTGGTAAATGACTGTAATAAAGGACTGACTGATATTTAAGGATGACTTGTAAATTACTACCCTGATCCACCTAGGAGTCATTCATGTGCAGAGGCAGGTGGCTGAAGAAATGCAAGGGCAAGTAGCTGCTACTTGTGATCTTCCCAGCCTCAGCTTGCTGTCAACTTGGACTCCTGTATCCAGCCCCAGCTCTTTGTGTTTGGATAAAGTCCACTCTTGATGGAGGACTGAAGTCATAGGAAGTTACTTACAATTAATCATTTTCCAATTCTAGTTGCAAATTACATGAGACTACATTTCTATATAGAAGGGCAGTTTATTACTTAAACATATGTACAAAATTTAAACATGAAAATAATGAGAAACAGACTATTTACAATAATTTTTTTTACAAAACGTTTTTACAAGAACCATTATTCTCTAATGAACAAGACATAGACAAAAATCAACCCTCCTCTGTATAACATGTATTAATAAATACTGACTTTTAAATGACTGCTATAAGAACATGATTTCTACAGCCGATTTAGTTAACAGATAAGTAGTTCTGTTATCTTCGCACTACAATATAATTACATGAAAAGGAAAATATTTTTACATATAGAACCTCTGTTAATTACTTTGTAAATTGTACCTTACTAATATATTCAATAGAGGTAATACAGTACTGTAATACAATTCATGCCTATAACTGAATTATGAGTTTTGGCATGCAAAACCACAGAGATCCATCAACATTTGCAGATATTAATTTACTTATTTAAATAAAGTTTTGATTTTTTTTTTAAAAAAAAACATGCAACGAATTATAAGCATCATATTCTGGGGGTACAATGTACAGGTGCATATGACATTTATAGTGATCTTCCACAGGTTCTGATCAAAAAAACAACAAAAAAATAAGAAAAACCATATATAAAGGAAAAAAATAAATAAGTTAGTATCGTTACTGCCTTTGTAGTTAAGTTGGGGTGGGGGTGGGAGCCTTAAGAAAGGAGTAGCACACTGAAATGAAACATTTGGGCTCCTGTTCTATATACTCTTAGTCCTCTGATTAAAGGTAGCTGGAATTTTTGGATTTCAACCTCATTCCTATATACAGAACCACAAGTCCTGGCAAGCTTCTTGGTGATTTCAATGCAATGTAAATGGTAATACAGTACTCAGCCTGAAAAAAAATCAAGAAAAGTTTTGCTTCCCAGGCTCAGGCGAGTTCACACATGCCAACATTATCACTTGATTTTCTAAGCCTCAATTACTTGCAGCTGACAGTGCAAACCAACTTGATTGAAAAGCTTTGTGTTGGCAGATGTGAACATATCTCTCTCTCTCTCTCTCTCTCTCTCTCTGATGGTGCTAGGTAAAAGGTAAAGGTGACCCCTGACAATTAAGTCCAGTCGTGTCCAACTCTAGGGTGTGGTGCTCATCCCCATTTCAAAGCCGAAGAGCCAGCGTTGTCCGAAGACACCACCGTGGTCATGTGGCCAGCATGACTCTCCTTGCCGCAGCGCGGAGCATGCGGCTGGAACACGGAGCGCTGTTTACCTTCCCGCAAGCGGTACCTATTTATCTACTCGCATTAACATGCTTTGGAACTGCTAGGTTGGCAGGAGCTGGCCAAGCAACGAGAGCTCACCCCGTCGCGGATTCGAACTGCCTACCTTTCGATCGACAGCTCATGGTTCAGCGGTTTAACCCGCTGCGCCACCCGCTGCAAGTCATCAAATGGTGAAGATGCCAGTGTGAATCAGTTTACTGAAACTCAGACTATAGAGTTTTGGTCTTCACCTGCATGTGGGGGTCTGCTCTATTTTCTTTGAAGTCAGTAAGAAAAAACACACCAATCAACTTAAAACTGAATGCATACATATCACCCATCTCAATATCTCACTGCATTTAGTTGAATGTGTGAACTGTCTTTATTTGACCATTTCCACTGTTCAAAGTTATGATTGTTAGGTGACATGAAAGCTACACTGGTTTTGCTTGAAAAGTGAAGGATTTGTCATCTATGCCAGTGGTTCCCAAGCTGGGAGGTGCTGCTCCCACCAGCCAGGGGAAACATGGAGTGCTACGGAATCCTTTCGGAAAACAGCATCAACATAATGTAATGGGGAGCCAATGGTCACCAATGGTCAATAGACCCGCAGGTCAAAAAAGTTTGGGAAACTCTGATCTACGCAAATCTTTACTTGATGCTGTAGTAAAGTCACCAAAATGAATGAACGAACCCTGTTAAGGACTGCATCATTCCTACCCACTAACTATGGTTTCTCTCAAATAGCATACATGACTATTGAATAACTCAAGGATAACACTACTCTTGCTTTCCTGTCTCCAGAACAAATATGTTCATATTAATATGAACTTGCTTTTCCTTTAAGAAACAAGTACATCCTTATTTTCTTTCTTCAATATCAACAGCTGGATATTGATGGTGAAATCTCTTTAAAAATGAACGAGTTCAACTGTTTTAAAAGACAAGACATGTACATATGAAGAAAAGTGGTAGAGTCCTGTAACGTTATACTAAGGAGAGACAAAATATTCTAGGACATAACAGCTAATCTTTCAAGGCCTTATATTACTAACACCTAAAGTATGCACATATGAATATGCAGGGTGTCTTGAAACGTTCCACCATGCATGTTAGACAAGAGGAGAAAACAATGAGGTGCAAATCTTAAAGCATGACACAGTATTGCTGAAAATGTGGACATTTGGGTTAATAAAATTTTACTACATAATTTATTAAAGAAGATTCAGAGCTGTTGCTTAGTTCAATAAATGACAGAAATACTGGAATGTTTCAGGACACAATCACCTGTATTAGCCTGATTCTCATGTGCACTCCCATTTTAAAAGGAAGCTGTTCCCTGTGTGTGGGTGTCTATATTCATCCTTCTATTACAGTGACAGTTGTGCAAACATCCTTTTAATATGCAGAAAGCTGTCCTCTCCACATAAGTGAATTGGAAAGCTATGACAGACCGATGTATAAAATGCAGGTTGCTGGATATAGGTGACCTCCCTTCTGTTTGGTTGAGCATCAGAATGAGGAATCTTGCTAGTAGAATTCATAAGATACTTAAAATAGATCCACAGTGAACCCTCAATTTAACGAGTGAATGGGTGGGAAAGGGTGTCCATTAATGCCGAAAGTCCATTAAATCTGAATACTCCATTAATCCCCCCATTAATCTATTAAACCCCCTACCTTAGGGATTTCCACCAGTTCTGCTGCTATGCTATGCTATGCTATCCCGGTGGTGAAAGAAGCAGTAGCATGATGCTCTCTAAGGTAGGCAATGGCTGGGAGGAGGGTTGGGGGCAGGTTCCAGGGCTGATGCTGGAGCTGCCATTTTCCAAATGGCAGCTCCAAGTAAAATCCAAATATAGTATAGCTATTCAACAATTGCTGAACTTTTGTCACCTGTACCTATAATCTAAGTAGAATTCATATGTGAATGTCTGAAAGTGGGCATTTACAACATTCATCATTTATTTTCGTATTTATTTCTGCCAACCTACGGCCTTCCTGCCTATCACCTGGTATCGTCAGCATCCAAATGTGAAAATTAACACTCACCAACTTTGGACAATCCACAGTCCAAAGTAGGGTAATGCCTTTATTAGGACCAACCAAAAATTACAAGATTTCAAACAGCAAGCTTTTGAATCCAATAAGGTTTATCATCAGGCTAAATGGTAAGCAAAAGTAGGACCAAGAAATATTGAGGACATGCTGTAGGTTTCCCAACAGCTTGCAATTTGCAAAACAAAAAATTGGAATTTAGGAGGTGTTTACTTGCATCAGCCTCTGAAGGGTGTAAACCAGTTTCAATTCAACACACACACACACACACACACACACACACACACACACACACACACACACACACACACACACACACACACACAGAGCTGCTTAGACAAAGGAAGCAAAACATGATTAACCACTCCCCTTTTCCCTACCCCATATTCTAGGAATACTGTATAACATCTGTAAGTTTGGACAGTCACTGTAATAAACATACCCCGTGTTGATCAAAATAATATATCTGGTATTCCTTCAATCTCCTCATGTGGTCTTCATAAAACCAATCAAAATATGGAATTCATGCCATTAGTAATACGTTCTGCTTGTTATGGCAAATTACATTGGGCTAGATTTGTTATATTAAGCAAACTGATAATAGTTTAATTGGAAATATTGTTTAAATTCTTATCTTTAAAACTTTTGAATAATACAAAGAAAACCCACCCAAAGACAATTACAAAGACCGAGTGTCATACAATGTATGCTATGATGCTAGTAAATCACAATGCTGAGATACTCTTAATTTTTATGGAAGTTGAATGCTTCTATTATGTGAATACAGTTGATCCTTTCATGTCATACTTCCTCCTGGAATTAGTACAAACATGCTTTCTTCAGTCCATATGATGTAGCTATATCTGCACAGTTCGTACAGGATGAACATCACCAGAAGCACAGAACATTCTGAGCTCTAGTACATTTGCATTTCTCTGATCTTCAGTTTATATTTCTTTCCAGTAAAATAATCCAATATAATTTAGTATTTTTCAGGTGGTGGCTTGTAATGATGTGAATGGTGTTGCTTCAGATGAGGCCCTAAAATGAACAATTTAAAATAACCATGATTGTTTTAAAACATTAACTATATTAATCTTGATAGAAGAAAAAATGCATCAATCAGAATTCTAACCAAAAGAATTTTTTAATGTAATACATAATTCAGAGTTTTAGAGCTAATGACAATGATTCAGAGCTACAGAAGGGCTTCCTGTTTTCTTCCAGAAACAGAAGAGCACTACCCAAGCAAACCGCACCGTTTTCAAGCCTCTGCAGGGCTTCTGCAAGCTTAACAATCCACTTCCGGGTCGCGTGAAGTATCTACACATCCTCGCTATCCACGGGGGTGGGGGTCCAGAACGGATCCCTTGTGGATAGCAAGGTCCGACTGTATTTCACTCTTCCAAGTATGTAACATATTAATCTATTGAAGATTTCTTTGTAAATGCAATGGGAAAAAATATACAAACATATATTCTCCTAATGCTCATGATCCTTTAGATTCAGGTTCAATGTATGCATTTATTTCATAAGGAAACCATGTAAAAATCCCACGGCATGTACACTACAGGATGGCAAATGTATTGAAGTGTTTCTGACTTCAGATGCATCTATCAAATAACACTATCCCATAGGTGTTTGGACTGGGGAGATGGGGAGCTTAACAAGAGACAGCTTCAACTTTTTGTACACTTAAGAAAAAAGGATTTTTCCACATACACTCATATGTGCGTATGCAAAAGAAGGAGGGCAGTGTTCTGCAGCAGCCTTGCTAGGAGAGTTCCAATTCATGGGAATCCACATTGTTGGAGTTCTCTTTATGCCACAGAAGAAGGCATTCACTGAAACATGTTGCCTACAGACACATTTTTATGAAAACCTGCTTTTCTGAAACCTCTTGAAGTTCACCTCCTTTTGCTGCTGGTTGGGGTGTGTTTGTATATGCACATGTGCATCACGTAAAATCCTTTGCTATATAACATCAGCATATCACTCACTGTGTGGAGACGTCAGCAAATCGGGGGTCCGGAAGGATTTTATTGTAGCTGGTCCCTCTCCACCCATTGTCAGCACCTGAACTTCTAAGCGGTAAAGAGTCGAAGGCCTCAGGTTGGGCACTGTGAGTACATAGTGATCCTTAAAGAAAATGGTAACTATTATTTCAAGAGCAAAAGGGCATTAAACAGACCCAAGATTTTCATGGTCAAAGTGCACACAAAACTGTACCCATAACTTTTCCCTCCTGCCCAGCACCATGGAAACAGACTTACTACTGGCAATATTTGTGACTGAGAGATGATGCTGTTGGGTAAGCTGTTTTGTCTGCTCTCTGTTGTGACCTCTGCCCAAGTGACTTGGAATCCTGTCATGGGTTGGAGAAGATTTGCTTTTGATATTTTCCAGGAGAAGTGGCCAGTAATGTTGATGTCCTGAACAATAAAGGAGGCAGAGAGATTCTCTGGCTTTGCTAACACTTTTGGGACAACTGGAGCTGCAAAAAACCAAGCAGCAGCAACAAGGTAAAGTATTAGCATTGTCAAGCATTTAAGGCCAATTTAATACACACACACACACACACACACACACACACACACACACACACACACACACACACACACACACACACATAGAATAACCTGACCCTTAAAATTCTGTTCCTCTTCCTAGCTGTTTTTGGGTCTATTTAGTAAACATCAAACTTAGCAATGTACTGTATATTGTACTCATTCAGTTTTCTGGTCATATTTTAAAAGGTCTACATCCTGTTCAGAAGAAACCTTATGAATATGACTAGTGAAATCAGTGGCTATGTCCAGTACCTTAGAGCTTATTCCTTGACTAGTGCGCAAACCTTTTGGACTTTCTATTCAGGTAACATATTGAGCGATAAGGGTTGCAATTTGTTCCTGAGATAGACTCTGTCCATTACCATCAGAAGAGAATCAGTCACAGCTTTTCCCAGCATGGAAAAAGCTGAACCAGCTGAATTTCTGCATGTCAGGAAGCTTTGGAAGGCACAGAGCTTTTCTCAAGAAAAAGCCCTATGAAGCCCTATGTAACACATACATTTTGGTGTGCAACAGATATGTGCATCTGTGTTGTTTATATGATGTCATTAGCCAAATTTTGATGACTAAAGAGGAGCTGGAGAGTGGCAAAGGACACACTTCCAATATCAAACATAAAGGCTGACATAGTATCAGTTCTAGAGGAATTTAAACTTGTACAGGTTGGTCCCTTTGTACTTAAGGTGACTGTACCAGTATTAATATTTGTTAAGCTATAGTGCAGGAAAACATTTTGTATAAAATCCTCCTGATAAATATGAAGAGCATCCTGTACAAATGTGTGTGTTTGGATTCCCCATCTTAAAAAAAAAAAAAAAAGCACACAAGACCCCTGTACTGAATCTTTACGAACTGACAACTTCTGGAAATGGCAACTCAAAAGTTTTTCAGATCTCTACTTACCTCCTTCAGTAGGACAACTAATGTGCTTATGTTTTTTCCCTTTAAGATCAGAACAAGGTGGAGTATTAAAGAAAATACTCTCAGACTTTAATCGGCCTTTGGATCTCGCTGGTTGCACTGTAACCTTGTATTTGCATGAAAACGACAGGTCCTGAAGAATTATATAGTTTTCCTACAAAAAGATTGTTTCCAATACATTATATGTATAAACATATTGTAGCGTGAAAGGATTCATGGCCAGATACAATGTTCAACGAAACAGGCAATATGGGATTAAAAGCCATGTATTTTTCTTAAAAGGAACAATAAAAACTTTTAAAACAAGACCCGATGTTGCAGCTTTTTTCTTAATCCAAACACATACCCGTTTTAAAAGTACACGAAGGAACAGCCAAAGTGACAGCCAAAATAAAAGTTTTTGTTTCCTTGCAAAAGTCAACGTTTCCTCCTAATATTCCTAGGACATTGTCAAGACAGGCACAGTACAGGTTACTGTTAGATGACAAGGATACTGTTAGATGACAGTAACCTGTACTGTGCCTGTCTTGACAATGTCCTAGGAATATTAGGAGGAAACGTTGACTTTTGCAAGGAAACAAAAACTTTTATCTTGGCTGTCACTTTGGCTGTTCCTTCGTGTACTTTTAAAACGGGTATGTGTTTGGATTAAGAAAAAAGCTGCAACATTGGGTCTTGTTTTAAAAGTTTTTATTGTTCCTTTTAAGAAAAATACATGGCTTTTAATCCCATATTGCCTGTTTCGTTGAACATGTTCATTATTTTCCCCTGAGTACATTTGGCTTCATGTTAAATGCTGCTTCCCTATTCCAAACAGTACTCTGTACTTTCACATAGAAAACATTAGTTCTAATAAGTAAAACATTTTTCCTTGTCATTAGTAATTTTTCTATTTCTATTGACAGCTGTCAGTCATAATCATACATCACACTTCTCCTTGTTTCAGCAAACATGGCAGAAACCTTAGAATCTGCCCAGTCCCTCCTGACTGTAATCATCAGCTTTCTGTCAATGTAGTACACTGGAGAAAACTAGGATAAAAACTATTTATGTATATATGGCACCATCAGTGTACATGGCACCTTATAAAGTTACACAGGTGAAACAGATAGATCTGCTTACCAGGAACTTATAATCCAAGATAAACTATGGACTGGGCTGGACAATATTGCCATAATAGTCTGCTGAATCATGTAGGGGTCCATCAAACTGCTACCCCATCCTGCTACCACAAAATCCCCCCATCCTGCTACCACAAAATCACATGGTCGGGCAGAACATCTGAACTGTCCATTAACACAATATACTGTAAATACTACTTTAAAGTAGTCTTTAAATCATGTGGTGAGGGGCACTGAGATATTAAATGGTGAGATGGGTGAGTGCACATGAGTCTTACTATGTTTGGGCAGGTTGATCAGGCAGTATCCTTCAAATTAGCAAGAGAGATAGCATTAGATACAAATTGAGGGAAGAAATACCACACATAGCAATGAAGAATGGACAAAAGATATGTCAGTGAACATGAGACTTTCAGCCAGCTGAAATGAGTAGGAGAAATGGAATTCACAAGCAGAGACAGCAAGTAACAAGGGTCAAAAGATATGGCTAGGCAAGGAGAGCTTCAAAAAGGAGCCTCTAAAAGGATCTGATGAGGAGTGATGCATGGTCTGAGTAACAGGACAGGAATGGTTTACATTGCTGTGACTCCTCAGAAAACAAATGAAGAAAAATACAAGACAACAGAACCATACAATGGAATTTGACAAGCGACTCCCACCCCTCTGGATGCATTTCAGGATCATGCCCTCATTTCCATTTCAAATATTTGTATCAACTAGAAGACAAATATTTCACTTACATAGGTTATTCCACTGGATTTTTCAGGCTCTCTTGTATCATTGTGTGCACAAGATTCTGGGAACCACTGAACATGGTATCTACTTCTGCTGCTGACTTCTAAATGAAGCAAAACAAGAAGAAAATAGTTAAATGTCAAAGACACCTGCAACATTTTTAGCCTTACTTAAAAGGACACAACTCTAATACTTTTGGCACATATAAAATTCATAAACAGGGAAACATAATAGTCATCATTCGTAAGTGAAAAAGAGAAAACACTCTATACCAAACAGTTGCGCTCACGTAGCGACCATGTAACAGTAACACAACTAAGTCCATATAAATTAGATTCAGCAGAAATCTATAAAATAAAAGTATTCTTTTCAGAAAAAAGCCAGAATATGTCCTGCTGCCAAACATGTTAGAAATAAGAGTCTGTGTCAATTTACTGTTTAAACATTCAGAACACTGCAAGGAAGTTGTATGGCACAATTTAGAAAGTCAGCCCTTGGGACAGCTTGAAGTCTCTCTTAATTTTACACTGTAACAGCGCAATCCTGTGTAACCTTGCACTGGTGTAACAGCAGATGCACCGGTGTAAGTGCACTTACACTGGCATAAGTGCACCTACACCGGTGCATCTACTGTTACACCAGCGCAAGGTTACACAGGATTGCGCTGCCAGACACCTAGACATCATCCATCTATATGTGGACAGTCTAAACCCAAATCATTTTAACACAATATTACTTCAACAGTCTATGCACTTTCTATGCTGTTTCTAAAGTGGATTACAAGGACATTTCTGTTAACTTTGCCTCATGACATCTTACTTTAACTTTCTCATGATACTGCATATTTCAGAACTAGCAATGACTGTCAGCACTTACTACGACTCCTAGCATTATGCATTCACATGCAAAGTATAACGCAAAGATATTTGCCATAGTCGTTGTAACAACAACAAAATGGCAAAGTAAAGCCAATCTACAATACTAACTAAAGCCAATACTAACCCAATCTACAATAATTAATTAGGTTTAATCTACACATTATACAAAGTGAAGTGGTAAACTGAGGTAGTAGAACTCTATAGTAAACCAGCAAATCAGGGAGAGATCTGTGATAAATCTTTCCCTCATGTTCTCATTTACAACATGCAATGTAAGGGTTTCTTTTCTGCACAGTTAAGCGTTCTAAACTATGACGCCCACACCTGCAGTCCAAAGAGGAGCAGTCCAGGATGTTACCACTTCATTCTTTGTAATGTGTAAACTGGGGTCTAAATATTTAATCATCAACTAAAACTAATTAAATAACTAGGAGTGCAAGCACATAATGGATATTTGTTTAAGCTGTCACACTCAGGTTAATTGCTGTCAGGAAGTAGTAGCTCTAACTGCGGACACTCTGGGTCAGATGTTATTTCCTCCACATGGCTGCAACCCATCACGTAACAATATACGAGTACCAAAGTCAGAATCTGAACTATAGGCCTGCCTAACAAAGGAACAAAAAGAACCAAGAAAAAAAAACACAGAGAAGGAACCATTATAAAAGACTAAAAGGAGAGTGTGCTTATATAGGACTACTTTTCTAATCCACGATAGTTTTACTTGTTTAAAAATTCTTCAAACATCAATGAAAATTCTCTATGACCTGGATTTCCATCATAAACGTTCTGCTACTTAATAATTATAAAATCATAAAAATAGTGCAATTATAAAATAGCATAAAATAATGTTTCATTTCCAAAGCTTACATCTTTTCCTATGTATCCTTCCCCCATTGCAGGGAAGGTAAATAATTTGATCAAAGATGGTTTATTATTACTGTCATTATTTATTTATTTATTTTGCAGATAGCTGCTTTTGCCTTATTTCACCCCTCTTCCTGAAGGTAACCAGCCACGGAACATTTCAAACAAGTTGATTCTTAGGGTCTTATCGGTAAAAACCTCACTGTGATATATGGGAACAGTGCCAACAAAGCAGTATAAAGGTCTGCGACATTCAATTATAGGAGCCAGAAGATTCCTGAAGAATCTGATAAAGTGAACCTTTCTATTTAATATCAGATTTAAAGACACCATGTGCCATTTACAATGTGAAAAGCTGGGGTGTTTTGTTTTGTTTTTTGTTACTTGTATAAGAGACATTATAACTAAAGTCCCCTTTTACATATTATAAAATCATTGTTGTTTTGCAACAGGTCAATGACAGAGTGCTGTGCTTATAAACTGCCAAGTAACAGCTCATTTCTGGTAACAAACCCCATGAACTTTCCTGCATTATTTTGAGTTGAATCAGTTTTTCAATGGAGAACTACGTTGTCTAAGGAAATGGCAATAATCCTGGATACGGATATATCACTTGCAGCTGCTGCACCACTGCATCAGCTACAGCAGCATCTGCACAAAAGGTGGCAGATTTTCAAGTTGTCTAGCTGCAGTGACTTGTAAAACTGAGCCACGGGACTGGTCAATATTACAGCAACAGTATACAATGATAAAAAATTGCACAATTCCAAGAAAAAAATTATTGCGGCTTATATACACCAAGGTCTCCTTTCTCCTTGGAAAGAGTACTTGCATCTCCATATATCAAGTACTTCTTCAGGAAGAAATAGATCTTATGATACAACCCTTTATATTTTACTATTTACACAGTCCCTTACACTTAAGGGAACCAGCAAAATAATCACTGAAAACAATTTGAACAAATCAATACAAAATTACAGCAAACATAAGAATTATCACATCGAAAATTATTCTTGATGGAACTGTTTTTGGTTGCTGATCGCTGATGTTTTCGGATGGCAGTGATGACAAATAATCACTTCACTTTTATTTAGATTTCCTTTGAAATTTCTCAATGCTATCTGCATATGTTTGTGGGTGGGTGGGTGGATAGAGAAAACTATTTAAAATAAGATTCACAGGAGTATGATGCTTTGCAGTATCAGACAAATTGCTTAATAATTGGCAATGATAGTTTTAATTTCTTGCACAATTCAACTGCCTGGCAGCAATTTTCATACTAACGTAACCTTTTATATCTGGATATATAAAACTGGATAGGATACGGAATTGTATCCTACACAGGATTGGGCTGCCTACCATGCACAAAAGCAAGCAACTAGCAGCCCAATCCTGTGTAACTCTTGCACCGATGTAACAGTAGACCCCCCCGCCCCATGTAAGAGCATTTATGCCAGTGTAACTTGCCATACGCCAACAGACACCGGCATTACCCCCCTCAGATGCTGCGCATGCACCCCCCTAGATGCTGCGCATGCACAATTTGGACACAGGATGGACACTGCTTCAACTCTGCCAGCGCAGGGGGCATTCCGGGGGCGTTCGGATACCCCAGAATGCCCCCTGTGCCGGGGGAGTTGCACTGGCGTGAGTGCGTTGGCATATGGCAAGTTACATTGGCATACGTACTCTTACACCAGGGGATCTACTGTTACACTGGTGCAAGAATTACACAGGATTGCGTCCTATGCATTTGCCCTACAGCTTTTAAGTATTTGTGTAGTGGTCTTCAGTGCTGGACCAACCAGCTCTTGATTTATCGATTAGATAGGATATTTTGTTTTGGCCATAAATAAAACTGGACTTGGCCCAATACAGTATGAGCCTAGAACCAATATTGCCCTATGCATCCTCTAAGTATGTGCCACAATAATAATAAAGTTATACACAGACTGATCTCTTCACAGCTGCTTTTCTGATGCTGAGCTACCACCTTTCAAGACATTTACACGTAACTTGTTCAAATATACATACAGATATGAATAGTGAGCAAACCATTAGTAGTAAGCATCCCAGGTTGATAAAAAAGCAATACCTGAACTACAATGAATTTAGCTGTAAGGAAGATAATCAACTTTAAAGTATAACTTTAAGACACAAGAGTCTAAAATGACGTATTTTCTTATTCAGTTCTCTCATGAAATGTTAGAGGCCCCATAAGAGTTTCCTAAAATTCAAGATGACAGAAGCTAACCACCACCTCTGCCTACGTAGACAGGATTATCTCAGGGCTCCTGCCTTTCCTTGCTATGGGCCATTTCCAATATAAATGTTTCAGCAACAGAATGCTTTTGTAATGTTTTTCACAGGAATACACATGGAAGAACTATAGATTAAAGCTAAAAAAATATACACAGATTTCTCAGGAAAGCTGAGCTGAACACCAGATTTCTGCCAGCTTCTGTTCACAGGCCTTTTGGGTAATTGCACTAGTATTTTCATTCTGAAATAGTATTTTATACATGCATTTCTCTATAGGAATAATTTAATATTCATTCCTGTGGAAAAACACACTTATCTTGGAAGATATGTTTCATGCCCAACACAACCATATACTTTCAGCCAGGCTGGTGGTTGCTGAGCGAAAGCCAAACAGCCACACATTTCTTGAGACTTCTCCAATTGCTTGTGGCTTCTAAGCACACCAGACTTCTCAGGCTTCTTCTATCCCAGCCCCTGTAGGATCAGGTAGGCCACTGTGAGAAATCCTGTTGTTCTTACTTTAAATAGCAAAAGCAGCACAACTGCTATAGTAACAATACAGAGATAAGAGCCTTTTAAAACATTTAAAAAGTTTGAAGATGACACTTTAAGGTTATAAAGTCTTCTTATCCAAAAGCTATCTCCCTACTAATTCTTTATTCATCAAATGCTGAGGAAGGGGAGGATGAAATGGGTAATGATTATTTTAGCAATTTCAATACTGCACACGACCCTAATTATCACATGTAGTTAATCTTCTCAGGCTACTGAAGGCTGAATGCGGTGTGTTATCTGTTCCTGGCAACAGAGTCTTACTCTCAGGTTGTCAGGTCTCGGCGCCAAGAAGTTAAAAGTGATTCGTTTGTGTAGGTTCCGCTGTATTACATAAATAGCATGCAATTTCTAATTTCACACAGTTAAAATGGCCAGAAATTCCAGCCACAAGTGAATTCTTCTTTTCATTGAGAAAAAAAACTGTATTCATAATGCATGCATGATCTACAGCATTTCTCGAATCCTAACTCTGTGTCAAAAGGAGCAAAAGACAGACATATTTTCCTTTTCCAAAACAAGAAGCTATTATCCTCACTTAATTGCTATATACCAGTGATGGTGAATGCGTGGCACGCGTGCCGCTGCCGGCACGCCGAGCCGTCTCTGTGGGCACGCCGTCAGAAGCGTCGTTAGAGTCGCCCGAGTCAGGTGACTCGGAAGAAGTCAGTGCCTCTCTAGGAGGCGCTTCAGATTGCAGATGGAGCTGAGGAGGAGCTGCGCCCGCTGAGGAGAAGGACGCGGCGGCGAGCGGTTCTGTGCGTGCGAGGGAAAGAGGAGGCCGACCAGCGACCACCCGCTTTGCTGGTAAAGTGCCTGCCTCAGCCTGCTGGCATGACAGTTCCGGGGCGGCGTTGCATTGCAGCCTTTCCACACGCAGGGGGCGAGGCGGTCCTGCCTGCAGGCTGGAGTCGCAGCCAGTAGAGCCGTCCAGGACTGGGAGGGGGACCTGCGAGGCTCGCAAACCAAACATGCCAAGTTGGATCACGCACGTGGAGGGACTTGAGAGGCATGCGAGAGGAGCCGGACCCGAATTCGGGTTGAAAGGGAACGGCAAAAAAATCCACCCTTTGCTCTGACAGAAACGGCAAACTCCCCCAGAGCCCCCCATGGCAAAGATGCGGGTCCTTTAAACTGCCCAGAAGCTCAAGGCAAGCAGGGAGCGACAGAGCTCTCTGTGTAATCCGAAGCCCCCTTTTTTCGTTCTACCTCAGTGGAAATCGTTAATTATTAGGTCTTCCTAAGGAAAGCTCAAATTACACGGTCTGGGGATTGAAAATGCTACCCAAGTATGCGAGTCGCATTCTTCCGTTTCTGCCTGAACTTCGGAGCACCCAAAGGCTGAGAGACTGTGGGCTAGCTCAGGGATCACTTTCTCCCCACTCCCCATTCACACCGCCCCGTCCCCAAATCGGTGGCAGGGACCGCATGAAGTGGGGCCGATCGCCTGCCTGCATGCTTTGAGCGGCTCGCCCTGCACGGACGGGGGGTGGGGGAGTCGAAATTTGGCCTCGCCGCGGCCGCCCCATTGCTGGGGAGGCTCATGCGGCACGGGACGGGGGTTGGGCTTTTCCTGCTGGGGCTGCCGAGCGCAGTGGAACTCCCTGTTGCCGGAGCGGCGGGGCAGCGGCCTCGCTGGGCGTCTTGTGCCAAGACTCAATCAAACTCTTGCTTCCTTCCGCCAGTCTGTCCCATCGGGGGACTGTGGCGCCTTCTTCCACTCCTCAACTCCTCTCTCCTTGCCGTCCCTGGATTATCTCCCCATGTTACATGTAAAAGTCAGGCCGATCAGAAAGGGGCGCGCGCGCGCGCCAAAAACAAGGAAATTATTTTCCTTCCATGGTGCTTTAATCTCAAAAGTGTTGTGAGATAGATTGGGCTGCAAGTGAGTGACTCAGCCAAGGCTAACCAGTCCTCAACTCCTCTCCCCCCCCCCCGCGCCAAAAACAAGGTAAGTAAAAGCGGCAGTGTTGTATGTGTTGCTCTTAAACTAACAGAGTATGAGCCAAGGTTTGACAAGTTATCAGCATGCATACAACAGCAAAAATCACATTAATTCTGCCCACAAAAGGCGTCTTTAAAAAAAATACATGCACGTGTACAGTTGTTTTTTTTGTTTTTTTCAATAAAAAATGTTTAATGGAAAGCTCTGTTATTGTGTTTTTCTTTTTAAACAAAAGCTGTTAATTAGTTTGAAAAACTGTACGAATTGTTTTTTCTAAACTAAAACCTCGTTATTCAGGTTTAATTGCAGTGTTGGCACTTTGAAAAAAATAAGTTGTTTTGGTTTGCAGTTTGGGCACTTGGGCTCAAAAAGGTTTGCCATCACTGCTATATACTTTAGGGATAATTATGGCTAGAAAAATTATGAGTATTTTCTAAGTGTTTTATATTACCCGAGGCAAGGGGTTATTCAAGTTTAACATGCATACTGAAGAGCATGTTTTAATTGCTAGCATGAAGACAGCAGTTCAGCCTGAATTTCATTTTAGAATGCAACTGATTGAACATTTTACAAATCTTTGGAGGTCCTTTATTCCTCAAACACTTTGAGCCACTGTGACCAACTGATAGAGTACTAGACAGTGCCCAATCCTATCCAACTTTCTAGCACCAATGCAGCTGCAATGCAGCCCCAAGGTAAGAGAACAAATATTCCCTTAACTTGAGGAGGCCTCCTGGACTGCATCGCCCCCCCTCCCCCCGCAGGATAAAGTGCATGGCCCGCTGACACAACTGCATCAGCGCTGGAAAACTGGATAGGGTTGAGCCCTTAGTCACTTCCAAGAGAGGTTCAAATACAAATTGGTAATTTACTCACTGAGTAGCCCTGGGCACATTAAACAGTCCTATAGTTTGTAAGTAAAACAAGGGATAAAAAGGTAGTAGAGATTTTCTGCGGGACTCAGGGGACTGCCTGGTTATGCAAAAATCTAAACTCCTCTTCAAGGACTATGGATACACTGCAACATTTTGTTATTGTATATCCGATGGCTTATATTGGTATATCTGGAAGTGAAACAGCCATCCAAAAACAAGGTACAGTACTGGTTTCTAAATACTTGGACAACTCACTAGTGACTAGACAAAAGTGGACAAATTCATATTTGACTACATGATAGGGATTCTCTCTAGTTTTTGTCAGGGTGAACAACTCTGAGATTTAAACCAGAAGGCAATAGCAGCATGATTACTTACGGCTTCCTGAAATACTGATCTTAATGTGGATACTTCCTTATTAAGACAGCAATGCTACTGTTCATGACACCCTTCTAGTACCATTAGTACACAAATGCTTAGATTTTTGGTGCTCCTGCTTATTTGTAGTTTCTCTTCATAGTAGGTTCTTCTAATATCTGCCACCTACAGGTACACTTGAGAGCAGTACAGCTCCAACAAGACAGGCAGATATCAACAATCTGCAATAATACATTCTATCATCACATTCTTCAATAGAAGTGAACATTTCTCTTCATAGTAGGTTCTTCTAATATAGGGGGTGGCGCGCCTTGCCGCGTCGCCTGCTGTTACCTGGCCCCATCCGGCAGCAACAGGCGGAGGCTTGCTATCCCGGTTCTCTTCCGGGAACGTTCGGGTGGGAGGGGCTGACTGCGCGCTCGGGAGCATCACGCTGCCCGGGCACGTTCAGTCAGCGCCTTAAGGCTATCCAAGACTGACCAGTTGGCAAAAGGGCGAAAAGTGTGTCTGCGTAGGGCAGAAGGGGGTGTCCTTTGCCCAGTTTCTGCCCTAGAGTGTTATGTTCGGATGAGGCCCTCAGTTCCTGGTGGTTTGTTCTGTCATTTGGATGGTTCACCACTGACCCTATTTCAATTTCGGGTCATTTTTCGGAGGGGACTGGTTCACCTGGGATATGCCCCTAGTGATTATGGCTTGCATTCGTTTAGAATAGGTGCAGCCTCTTTGGCAGAACATTTGGGCTTGCCGTCCGCCTCCATACAGCGGATCGGCCGATGGCGATCCTCTGCGTTTAAGGGGTACATCCGCAAACTGTGACTCGCTTGAGGAGCGGTCATCACTGTGTTCATGCCATGGGCATTTGCAGGGGAGCCATTGGGTGGCTGTATATTGTTATTTGGGGGCTGGTGTTGTTGCGTCAACTATTTGTTGGTTTCTTTTTCTCAGGTCGCTGGTCCTTTCCTGTGCGTATCCTCATTTGTGGACATTCCATCGTCTTTGGGGCAAGGAAGAGGGCAGCAGCTTGTGACTTTGGCTCCCAGCTAAGTGTTTTAGCGCAGGTGTGGTGGGCGGCCAAGAGGGGCATGCTGTGGGGTCAGCTGTTGCCGCTTTTTAAGGAATTTCTTGATTCCAGGCCTCCCCCTCAAATATTGGTTATACACCTTGGTGAGAATGACCTGGGCCAGAGGACATCTCAGTCCTTGAGGCTGCAGGTCCGTAGGGACCTTGCCATTATTAGATCTTGGCTGCCAGGGATTGTTATCCTCTGGTCAGACATGCTCCCAACGTAGGGTTTGGAGGGGGGCAGTTCGACCCTGCTTGGTAGACTTAGCCCGTCGCAGGACCAACCAGTATAAAGAAATATATCCGGGAAATAGGTGGGGAAGTCATCTTTCACCCAAATATTCCTTTTTCTGACCCGACCCTCTTTAGAGGAGACGGGGTACACCTTTCTGATGCTGGGGCCAACATTTTCGTTTTTGATTTGCAGCAGGGGATTAGGAGCCTTTTGGGTTCGTGGGGCGGTGGGGGTCAAGCTCTAGGCTACCCCCCCCGGTGCGGCAGGTCACGTGCGGGCCGGGTAGATAAGTACATTCGGAGGTAAGCAAGGTCAAGGGGTGAGCCAGGACCACTCAGATGGTGCTGGACTGGATCGGGGAGGCTGGCTGGCAAGCCCCTTGATTGGATCAGCAAAGACAACGATACGGCTTGGCCTGGGGGAGTCTGCTCTGTCCGGCTGCCTTGACCCATCAGGTCGGCTGCCATAGGCTTTCTCAGTCTCCGACTGAGGATAGCTTGGAGTCAGAATGTTACGCCCAAGGGTAACTCGGGGGGGGGGGGCAGACGGCTAGGTGCCGTTTCCCCCAATTTCAGGGCCCGCAGGTTGTTTGGGGGTTATATATTCCCTGCTGCAGTTTAACACATGTTGTTCAGTTAATAAAGTTACCCTTAATCCAAGTCTCTGTCTGTTGTGATCAATGAGGGGTGCTCAGGTAACTGCCACCTACAGGTACACATGAGAGCAGTACAGCTCCAACAAGACAGACAGATATCAACAATCTGCAATAATACATTCTATCATCACATTCTTCAATGGCCAGCAAACTCTCAAACAGATCATGAAGGCAATAGTCTCCCCGCCAGCTGTTTGTCACCCAGCACTCGGTACTTAGAAATATATTGCCTCAATGCAAAGGTTTCATTTAGGCTTCACAGTATACATTTGCCTAGTTTTCTCTGGAATCCTTCTTAAAGTCTGGTGCTATGAATTTCCTTGGCTACCTTCCAGCCTTATAGTAAGAAGGCTGATTTTAGTGACAAGTTGCATGTTTTTGTTAGAAGATCAATAATTTCACATTTGAGCTCTCCAAGGCTCTCAGTTTTATGCTACCTAGACTTTGACTTGTTAATTTTTAATTTGTCAATTAGCCCAGTCTCTTCTCACTTCTATTTGACTTAGCTGTCAACTGCAACTTAAGTTTTGATTGTTAACTGCCTTGGGTCACCTTTGTTCAGAAACGTGCAATATAAATATTTTAAAATAAAATAAGTTATTCCCATGCCTTCCCTGAAAGAAGTGGGTCAAGAGTGGGCATATGTACATCGTCACCCAGGATACAAAGAATGCATCCAGCTTTTCAGAAAATTCCCTTTTGACCAACCGGAATCCTTCCACATCTTTATTAGCTAATGGTACAATAGATTCCCTAGTTAGAAGCAGAACTTTGTTTCTAGTTGAAGAAAACATTGTTTATTTTAATTTATTTTAAAACGCCACATTTTTCAAATTCTTTTCTGCTTGCTTTATTATCAACAGATTTGTTTTGCTAGAATTTGCACTTAAGCGGGCCAACCCCCCAGAATCAATTTGTATTGGGACTGCCAATTCCAAGTAAAAGTGAGAACACTAGGAACATGATCCTGAGAGTAGACTTTAAGCCCCTGACTGCAATTCTCACAAAACACTCTCCTGAGACATCTCTGCAAACAACAACAGGCACCCAGGAGAGAAAAGAGAAAGACTCATCTCTCTCACACAGCCACTTAGCAGGGGAAAGAGTAACATCTTGCATCAGATACTGGGCGCTACTCAGATTAAGTTGAGGGTCACCAGTCCTCTAAATCAGCTCCACGACTAATTGTTCCAAGGCATAGTCATTTATCATGACTTGGACCAAGAAAACCATGAAAGGAAGGGGAAAATGTGTTAATTCCATGAACTCTTGCACAAGCACTTGCAAAACGCTTCTTACAGTGCAGTGCCACAATGTGTTATATTACAGGGGGAAAAAACATGGTGAATGAGGAAGAAGCAGGCTACAGCATATAAGCACTAGCGGGCTTCTAAAAGGTACTGAAAATACCTTGTGCAATAGATCAATTTTCTAATGCAACAGCCTTCTGCTAGATTGGAAACAGGCCTTCTGTGAGCAGACAAGAAGAACAACAAAAGACCAGGTTTTCTACTAGCATACGATTACTTTTGAATCTAAGCTCATTTCTAGATTTTTGTCTTTGTTGCAATCAAGTGAGCTACAGTCACATGTTCTTTCAATGTTTTCTCCTTTGGCTGCCTTATTGATCGTTACCCATTCCAAGATCACCCCGAGACCTCCATTTAGATAGATCACCAATGCTACCATGAACCTATTATATATAGAGCTTCTTAATAAGGTTTTATTTGTGGTATATACCTCATAAAGAAGGGACCATGGCTCAGTGGTACAGCACATGCATTGCATGCAGAAGGTCATAGGATCAATCTCTGGCATATCCTGGTAAGGGTGGGAAAGACCCCTGTCTGAATCCACAGAAAACTGCTGCAAACCACAGTAAACAATACTGAGCAGGGATGAACCAAAAGCCTGACTCTGTATATAAAGGCATGTGTTCACATATGCTCATATGTTCGTTGAGAGAATTTTCCCACAAACCTTCTGTCTTCTTCCAGTAGACTTTCACCTGAAGCTGATCATCTTGATAAAAAGGCACTCCAATTTCAAGAAGACGAGTGGGTCTTCTTCCTTGGAAGGATGGAAGAGCATCAGTTAATCCTTTCATTGTTTTGCCCACCACAGATTCCTGCTCTTCTGCAAGACAAAAGACAGCTGCAATGTTTCTTGTTTTCATAGATTGAGGGCACTTTCTTAACTATACTGAATTGGATCAGTACGTGCCAGTTCTAAGAATACACACACACACACACACACACACACACACGTATCCTAAACCTTCTATTGCACAGTTCAACAGAAATAGTCAGCTGAAAAGGCAAAACAACCAAATATTTACACACGTTTTTCTATGGTTGCTTTCTTTCCGTTTCTTTTTGTGCGCGCGCGCATGCGCACACACACACACACACACACACACACACACACACACAGCCAGCTAAAAATACTAATGGAAAGTCATGATATATTTATAGCCAAAGTGAATCAAAATGAAGTCAGCCATAATGAATTCATAGGCTTCAGATAACTTCACATTCAAATAAATGTATTTGCTGTATTTGGCTAAGTCTGGTTCTCAGGGCATTGCATTTAGAGCCAACCAAAGCACTAATCAGTAAAATGATAAGTCTTATCTAAGCAAGCCAACCCGAAAATATAAATTAACTAAACAGAAGCAGAATGTGAAAAAAGAAATCCAAGATGAAACAGACAGTAAGCTTCACATAACTATAATCCCGGCTATTTTCTGAAGCAACAGAGGTAAGATTAGACAACCCTAAAGCAGCGTTTTTAAAGTTCATTGTAGTGACGGAAAGAAAATTTCTGATCTGTTCTGCACACCACAGTAGCCAAGATGACTTTAGCTAGTTATTAAATGCCGCAATGATTAATATATCAAACAGATTCTGTTCAAGACTGAAAACAGGTAATTCCTAATCTAGGACAACCTGCATGTCAGTTTCCCATGAGCTGATCATTTGTCTTTCTTTTAACATCTTCTGCCCCTGCCCCCACCCACCTAGTGTCATCCAGGAGTTGACAATCCAGAAGTACCTGCCACAATACCAGAACTGCAAAAACTCAGTAAGCCATGTGGAGTCGCCAATAGATTGTGTTATCTGTGACCCCGCTTCTTAACTCAAAATAAAATAATCCTCAAAAGGTAAGAAAACAGCAAAGATGAAGCAGATAGCAGTTATCCATGCTGTTTTCTGAAGGGAAAGAGGGTAAGACTCAAGAGAAGTTTGGAGTATGTCCCCAAATAGCTGTAGGTGTGTATTTAAAGCTAGCTGTGGTAGGGGTTTTTTTTGGGGGGGGGGAGCAGTGCCCTTGAAATGAATGTAAACTGATGAAACCACAAAACTCACGTGAGGAAATTAGGGAAACTGAACCTAGATTGGCAACGATCTTTCATGTCGTAAATTGAATACGAACTGCAGTAGAGGCCGGAAACTGCTAAGAATCAAAAAGGGAACTTGTGAGAACTATTCTTTCCCACAAGTGCTAATGTATGCAGGGAAACTAGCTGAGTGCACCTCAGAAAGTCTCCTGATGATGTCGGATTGTGATCGCAGTGAGACCATATTTATATATAAACATGTAAAAATATCTCCTATAAATTAAGAATAAGCAATTCCGATGTACTGAAAGCATGTAATACATAAGTATGCACAGTGTACATACAGCTGACAAAAGGATGACATGGCTGTTACACACTTTTGGGTAACACTAAGGATATGTGATATGCAAAAACTTATGTTGTAATATGTGAAGCAGCCCTGAGAAACTTTGATGTTCAGTGAGTGACATGCAGCAAGTAGTCAGTTCCATATTTTTTATAATCAATATTTTGATTTAATAAATTCTAATTATTTGATATGAAGTCAAGTTAAAGTTAGAGTTTTAAGTGTTAGTTAAGTGTATATGATGAGTATTCTACTTTTTGTTTTCTAAAGAAATATTTTTAACTGAATCAAGTGGTTTGGAAGTACAGGTTCTTGCACTGCACAGAACTCTGTCAAGCAGAATATACAACTGAAACATATGGTAAGGCATATATGGACCATGATAAGTTCACAACGTGGTAACTAAAGTATCACTATTGGTTGTTAGTCAAACCATTGTTTAAAAATAGTAATGCTCTGATACAAGCAGATTGCTAAACAAAAGAGCAAATATAATAAAACTACCACTCTGGAACATAGCAAAGGTATCTATGTTTATGACATTCATATATAAAGAAATTTGCTTGAACAAATGTCATGACATTTTAGGACTTTTGAGAACATCACTTACTGTTAACAGATGTCTGAGTAGAACTGAAATAGAGAGACACCTTGGCACTTTTCAAGCGCACTTGACCCCAGTAAGTAACTGCTTGCAGTTCCACCATGTAGTTACAATTGGACTGAAGGCTTTCAAGGACTACATAATTCTGGGACTATAATTGAATAGAAAATATATACATAGATATCAGTTATGGATTTACTAATACACTTTCACATTTGTGGTTGCTTGATCTACCAAACACAAAGGAGATAAAAGAAATATCTTTTATTTAACCTACCTAAGTTGGGGAAGAAATACAAGTGTTTGCACAGAACTTTTATCAAGAACGTTTTCCACAATAGGTTGTATCCCAAGTTAGTCATGACTAAGCAACAGTGAAATCAAACAATACGATGAGGTTCCTTAGCTATTTGAGTGCTGTACTATACTGCTATTCTGAAATATTATATTAAATATTTTCCCTAGTTTCTTCCATTAAATTAATATCTTCAATTTAAACAATTAAGTCAGCTGTTCTCAAAGTTCTCCCCGCAAGGCGGGAAGAACTTTGAATCTTTGCAGGGGTGGGACAGTAGCGGCAGCGATCCCGGGGATCACACCGCCAGCAGTGGGGGAATGTGTCCATTTTACACTCACCGGGGGTCCTGACATCTTCTGGAGTGTGTGGGGAGGCCTGCGGACCCCTTAGATCGCTACTCTGCAGCAATTTACGACTGCTTCCGGTTTTCGCGAAAACTGGAAGCGGTCGTAAATCACCACGGAGTGGCGATCTAAAGCTTGGAAAGGCCTGTGGAGGGGTCTGTAGGCCTCCCCACACCCTCCAGACGACATCAGGACCCCCAGTGAGTGTAAAATGGACACATTCCCCACCGCTGGCAGTGTGATCCCGCCAATGTGTTTAGACACTTTTACACTTTTTCTACCCACGGAAGCAGCAGCGATACCTGGGATCGCCACCACCACGCAGTCCCCGCCCCTTAAGGTGGCAAGGGACAGCTTCCAGTTCCAGTGGTGAGTCTCGCACCACCATTTTGAGAAATGATGGTTTAAATGAAAATGGAGATTAGCTTGTAACACAACAGGGCAGGGATCAATGTATACCCTAAAACTAGCTGTTTGGTTAAAGAGGAACCCAGAGTTCTTCAGGACTTGGGAAACTGGATGGGATCCCTTTGAACAATCATTGCAGAGTCAACTCTAAAGCAATGCAATTCAGAGCTGGCAGTGCAATTCAGGTCTGGCAATGCAATTCAGAGCTCCCTTGACCCCTCCCCCCAGTTGTGTGGGTAGACATTGAGAAACTTAGATTGTCATTAGTAGTGGCAGGAGAAAATTGTGATAAAATAAAAACACATAATACCACTTCACTGGACAGCAGAGAGCGTCTCCTGCAATGTAGAAACCTACAATTTAAGGGGAGGGGAGGGGAATTTAGGTTGGATAATATCAATCTACAATGGGAACTATTAATAAACTGTTGCCCATTTTAACCCATAATACCCTGTCTCGAATCTTTATTGGGATTTGCAGGCAAATGCCTTGATTCACATTTAGGATTATGTAGGAAGATGTTAGTATCATCTTTGGCTCATGTATTACATATAACCATTAGAAATGCACTGTAATTCTTGCCCCATAAATGGCTGGTATGAAATTAGATCCCACATTATTTCCACTAAATGCAATTAAATAAGCAATTAAATAAGCTATCAGTTAATGGACATCTCATTTAGTAAACTTAATCTGTCCCCCTTCCCCCCCAATATTCCCAAGTTTTGAATGATCCAATTTTTCTACCTTTGAAAGCTATTTTCTTTTAAGGACAAAAGAAGCTTTAAGAGGCAATATCTATGGTAATAGCTTTAAAACACAGCACATACACCTCAACATATGCTCCATTTTCTTCATTTTTAAAACTATTACCCCATCTGTAGTCTTCTTTCTTTTCTTTTTAGCTGGGACAAGAGACTTGCCACTGACTGTCCAGCTCCAGAAGACTTTGTAGTGATGGACTGGGATATCAGGTTCCTCTGGTAGATCCCAAGCAATCCTTACGCTTACACTTCCATCACTATTCACAGTAGAGTTGGCAATTCGAAGATTAGATGGGGCAGGTGGAGCTGATGGGTCTAATGACAAAAAAGCAAGAAAAGTAAAATTAAGATGGTATCCTTTTTATCTATTTCAGCACATATTTTAATTTACCAAATATGTATGCTACACACAATGTTCATACAGCATTCTCTTTATCTTTGTGTAGTTTGACACAAGATAAATAGTTTTAACACAGTACCAATTTCTTCATAATTGATATACGAGAATAAAGCCAATAATCAGAAGTATATTACCATTAGAGAAGAGTTCAAAGGTATTTTGGAAGAAAAAGTGTAAAAGTGTCTGTTTTACACTCACCGGGGGTCCAGACTTTACCCATTTGCTCAATACAAAACATTTTCCTTTATGCCAAAATAGAAAAGACCCCTAGTCTAATAGAGACCTTTAAAATAAATTTATTAGTGATGAGAAAGTCATGAGTTAGCAACAACTGCTATCCACATAGTAGTTTTCAGACAACATCAGCAGAATGGAAAAGGAGTCAAGTTGGAATTTTTAAATACAAAAGATATCAAAACTGGCCAATTCCATAACATGCGTTAAAGAGGTTTAGCAACTCTACAGTGTTTTTAGGTGACTGTACTACCCAAGTTTTTACATTTTAGCCACATGGTATTTAATATGTACAATATTGAAGGAACAACTTCTGAGCATTAGCTGAGTTCTCTCTGCTTTTGAGAAAATCCAAAGGGTCAAGCAAGCCAAGAAGATGAAACGTCAAGCAAGCCAAGAAGAAAAAAGGACTTTGTTTTTATCACTTTGTCTGCTTTGGAGAGTCCGCTTGGATCGCCCGCTTTCCATACCGGTACGATCAAAGCTACAGGAATCTCAACGGACTAGTGTAAGAACTCGCTTTATTTCTTCTAGTTTAAGAGCTGATTTCACATGGCAAAAAACCCCATAAATATTACTTCTCTATGCATACCCCACCTTATCCCATATCAAAGCAAATGCCCAAGGTGGCTTACAAAGTGGTTCACAACATATAAAACAATAAATAAGATGAATTAAAATGCAATAAAATCCATGGGGGGGGGGGAGAAGCAGTGGAGCAAAACACCATGAGAGAACACCAGAACTCAGATACCAACCCATCACCTAAATACTAGACGAAACAAAAATGTTTTGAGCTGTCACCAAAAAGCCAGGAGGGAGGGGTTAGTTCTTAATTTCCCTGGCAAGGAATTCCATAATTGTGGCGCCACAACAGAGAAGGCTTGCCCATGTGCCGCCATCCTCCTAACTTGAGATAGAGGTGGCACTCGTAGGAGAGCCCCCTCAAATGACCTAAGAGGGAGGGCCAGAATATATGGGAGAAGGCAGTCTCTCAGACAGCCTGGACTCAAACTGTGAAGGGCTTTAAAGGTCAATGCCAACATACCGTAAGATGTGTTTCTATTGCTTTAATACAATGCCAAGTTGTTCATCAAAATTTGTCACCATCCATCAGAAATTGCTTGACAACTCTTAGAGAAATAGTGTTTGTATTTTAAACTGGTAATTTATTTCGTTTAGTAAAATGAAATTATATAAATTAATAACATGAAATTACATTTGGCCTGAACATGCACCTGTATTTTTAAATGTCAGTGAGAAAAATGGAAGAGACTAATGCGTTACAACATTAAGATCTGCTGGAATAAAGAAACAGTAAAATCTAACAAGCTTATATCTTTTTAAACCAGTTTAATGGTAAGGAATTCTGGAAATTATAATTTTATGAAGGTGCTGTAAATTCTCAGCCTAATGGCACAATCCTAAAATTTAGGAGCGCTGGCGCTCTACCCTCCATGCCAGTGCCAGGTGTTGCAAACATGCAATAAAGCATGTCCTCTTACTCCAGCCTGCTCAATCCCAACACTGGATACAGTGTGGGCTGTGTGGTCCCGCTGCACCAGCGCTGCCCGAGATATTTTTTCTTTTCATTTTAAATACGGTATATATTTACACACAGAGAGAAAGTGTGTGAGAGAGAGCATACACTTTCATCTGCCTAACTGGTCACGAAATATTGTGTAAATTGTATTAAAATTAGATTCATGGTAAAGAGAGAAGGAAAGGACTGTGTCACATTAAATTTAAACACATTTATTGACCAAACACATTACCAATCATTACAGCATGCTTCTAAATTATAAAAATTATTCAAAAAGCTGAATCGAAAAAGAATATTTTTACTCTAACAGTAGAACAAATGAACCCTAATTTCAGTTCAGAAGTAATGCTAGGTATATGTAAATTGGACATTTAAAAAACTGACACCATTTGTTCATTTAATGCACAGTTCACTTGAATGTTTTTGTAATGGTGAACAAGATGTTCAATGAGCTTTCCAGGCACATTAAGATCATACTCTCCCCCCCCCCCCCGCAGATAGATGGTTATACTGAAATATTCTCTCATTTATGGTATACAAGCTGACACAGTTATTATTGAGGAGGACAGGACTTCCTGTTTGAGGAATAGCAGATGTGAAATAAAGAATAATTTCACAAGGTGAAGAGGGAATTTCAATTGTGTGCTTGCTCCTGTTTTGACCACATCCCACTCAAGCTCCTTTTTGGGTTACAAAAGTGGTAAGTAATTTTGTTTAAACTGCTGAGCAACGCTAAATTTTCTTACATGACTTAAAAGTGTTCCTTAGCTTTTAATAGTTCTCAAATATTTTTGTTGTTTTAAGATATTTTTTCCGCTTAGGTGAACACCTACAACCTTGCTTGTCAACAGTCACAGGGGCCTTCTAAAAAAAAATCTGTTTATTAAATATATGCAGATTAAATTCTCATTTAACACATGGGCAGTCCGATCCTGCCTAACTATAGGCCGGAGGAGCTCTCACTCCGCCGGCCTAAGAAGTCACAAAAGTGCTGGAAGTAAACCGCTTACTCCGCTGCCATCCTGGACACAAGCCAGCTGACGCAGGTGAGTGCTGCGCTGGTTGGTGCAGGAGTGTGGGTAGGGTGGGCAGGAGTGGGGATATCGGCACTGAGTTGCACTGATATCCCAAGCACCTTCCCAGCCTGGGCCAGCCTTACATGGCCTTCCTAGCTGCGCACCAGCTAAATAGCTGGCACTCATCCAAAGAGGCCCATTGGGGCTGCGCCGCTTACATGGGGGGGAAGGGGACGTTGTCCCCTTCCCCCAAGGTGAGTCTGGGTCATGCTAGCTCGGGCCGCATCCTCCACATTTAGGCCGGCCACTGCAACTTGCGCAGGATCTGGTTATCAGTGCTCGAAGCAGAGAGGAACCCAAGGAGGCCACCTTCCCCCAGCTACTGTTTTAGAAGAATACTGGATACTTTTCAATATAAAATAAAACCAGGCAGAAGCAAGAGGTAAATCAGGATACAGCATTCCTTATGTTCTGCAAAGAGTAGTGAGAGGTAATCTGTTTCTTACCTCTAACTTCCCTCATTGTCTGCCCTTCTGCTGGAGGTAAGCTAGTAGTATGGCATTTCATTTTCTCAGCATATCCTGTTTTGTTTTGTTTTCCTCTCCTCACAGACTGCAGAAAGCATAGAGGGAAGACATGCAAGGCAAGGCATAGACTGACTTATGGGATAGTCAAGACCATGACCACTAACAGGAGAGGATTGCAATACTGTATTGACAAGAGATGAATTAATCTGGCAAGAACAATAAATGGGTTCATCTGTGCAATTTATTTAAAAAGGGAAAAAATATCTGGGAATGGTGATGCATATTCACCCTTTCACTTGAACATGTATGCCAACATATAAGACTGTGACGCAACTCTAGCATGGTATCTTTTGGGACTTTGCCCTGGTGTAGTTATTGGTAATGACTTCTAAGTACTTTTGCAACAAATTTTACAATTGACTTTCAGTAATGTTTCAGCCTAAAAACCTTCTTGTTCAAAGAAGCCTTCTGAGCCCTTGCCTTTTTAACATCCTACTGGTACAGGTGGGTTGCTGCTGTTTTTATGTTCTTATTTTAATTGTAATCTTTTTAAACTGATTTTTAGATACTGTTTTTATTAATTTTCGTTAACTGTTTTTACTGTTTTAAAATGTGACTAATTTTTGTATTATACTTTTTGCACTGTATTTTCTTTTTGTTGTAAGCCACCTTGGGTCCCTTTGGGGAGAAAGGCGGGGTAAAAATATTGTAAATAAATAAAAATAAATAATGTAGTCCACGGTGTTTTTGTTCATGCATCTGTCCTTTTATTCATCACTTCTATATCTGAAATCGATGAACACACTTCCATGAATACAAATTGTGGGACAGGACAATACAGAAGCATTGTAATGTGAAAATATGCACTATATGAATGAGTGGGTAGTTGTGTGTAGATTTTTAACCAGCCTATTGGAAAGACATAGAAACAAAGTTATTCAGATTTTCTTTCAGTTCTTGGTGGTCAGTTTTGTTGCTAAGACAAAAACAAACACATTGGTTTGGCTCACAACAGTATCCTTGTTGTGAACAAATTTTGGACCAAACAATGTGACAGATATATCACATCTCACTTCAGAAAAGGATAGCCTCTTTAGGTCAAAGTTGACGTCATCTCACAAAGCACTGCAAATACAGCATCTAGTCAACAAATACCCAATGGACTATGCTCATGTACAATTTGAGCATGGGAGTTTCTGACAACAGGCCCAGCAGAATCTGGGCAGACCTCTGGCAAGCTATCTTGGCTCAAATTAAGTCCTTGACAGGGCTGGTAAGTGACAGGTCAGGGAGATTAGTAAATTCATTAGGGTCTACCCAGCTTTAGGATCTTGACATCCATGAGAGAATATGAAAAGCAAAGGCATCTGTGCATCCTAGGCAAGGCTGGCCTAAGAATTTTTGACCTGCCCAAGGCCACTAAAGGTTACCACCAGAAGTTATCATCAAAATACATTACATCTAGATTAATGATATGTAAGTGATAAGAAGAGGAAAAAGAGAAAAAAAATATCACAGCATAGGGCAAAGTACATAAGCATCTGGTAATCTCATTTTCATAATTCAAAATCCATACATTAGATGGGGGTGTTTTGTTCTCATTTAAAATACGATCACTCATTACTCTTTTAAAAAGTGTTGAACTCTCTTTAAAGAACTGTTGAACCTACACTACAGACAAGTTTCCAACTACTAAACAGTTTCACAGCACATGCAAAAGGATACGCTTTGCCCACTGGAATTGGCACATAAACCAGCTGTGCAACAATATAAACAATTTATTGGTCCTAGGAGAGCAACAAAAAGATTTTTATTGCTACAACTGGGTGTCTGTTCTGGTTTTACTAACACTCTGTGTATGCATATCATCACATATAGCATGGGGACTTATGTCCTGTGAAAACAATGCTGTCTGCTTAACTTATTCTTGATATTTGTATTGTGGCTAATATAAACTCCCTTAATCTGAAGAAAATAATTCTGTAGTAGGATGTTCTGGATTTTTTTTTTTGTAGAAAATATCTATTTTCTAGTTTATGGATTTCAGTACCAGCATAATGGGATTGTAGACTTGTGGAGAAAGTTAGATGGTAAGGGACGAGTAAATTCTAACATCACAACTAATCTGCAGGTTGGCTCTACATTGTCAAAGATGCATGTCCTTGTCTTATCAGAAAGGTCAGCTCGCCAAGCTTCAAAATGTGCATGTCAAAACTCAGGTCTATCATTTCTGATTAAGTAATGTTTCAGACATCTCCACCAGATCCTTAATTATACTCAAACCCATATATACAAATTTTGATGTCAAGAGTTGTCACTTAAATATACTTAACTTTCTTTTCAGTCTATATGTTATGTAGTACCTCATTTTTGGATAGATGTGGTACTCCTGCAGTTACTTTTCAATAACTGGAAACCTAGCTCAAACGAGTGCCTAAGGGCCCAGTCCTATCCAACTTTCCAGCGTTGATGTGTCCATGCCAATGGGGCTCATGCTGCATCCTGCGGTTATGTATGGGGGCAAACATGGAGGCCTCCTCAAGGTAAAAGGAACGTTTGTTCCCTTAGTTTGAGGCTTCATTGCAGTATCAGCGCTGGAAAGTTGGATAGGACTGGGCCCAAAGGGTAATTAATTAGATGTAGGAAAACATGTACAGTAGGACCCTGATATACGGGGGATAGGTTCTGGCCCCCCACAGATACCGGGAACCCATGGATAGTGGGAACACTATCCCCGCAGATACCAGGCAGCTTCCTGCTTAACAGAGACTTTCCAGCACGCAGACTGCTTGCCTGCTTCATTGCTATCAAGAAGTCCCCTGACCTGGTGCAAGCAATATCAGCTAAAGGAAAGGTAATGGGTGTGGGGGAGGAGCCGCCCCCCTGCAATCCACAGATAAGTGAATCTGCGGATAGCAGATCCTCAAATATGGTGGGGGTCCCCTATACTAGGTTTTACAGTTTCAAGTGTAAGGAGATTGTCTTTTTTTTCTCCTTTCCTTACATTTTGTAATCGAATGGAAAGACAGATGCTACCTGAGGATACACAGTCATGTGAATCCAGGACTCATGTACAGACTCAGAAACATCCAAGTCAGTTGCACAGGGCATATAACATCGCATCTAGAAATGTACTGAAAAGTCAGTAGTGTGGGGCATACAGACAGAGTCAGCAATATAGTAATGCATGCATACCCAAATACACACATACCCATATTCCATATGGATCCCTGCATTGCAATCTGGAGAAACCTGTGCATGAGGTGCTATCTACCCTCAAGCACAGCGGTATAAAACTGCTTTCAGCTGTTTCTATGATTCTTTGGATCAGGGCAACTAGGTGTAATCCAGAAATTTAAGCATGCTTAAATCCCATTAAGTTCCATTCCATGGGGTTTAGGCACACAGTTAAGAGCTTAAGCCTCAGTCACTACAATGGGGCTTAAGCAAGGTTAACTTTTTCTGGATAGCACCCAAGGCCATAAATACAAAAGTTTAGCACAACATTTATTTCATGCCAAGTATTCCTTGAAAATCCTTGCCTTGATTTTCTGAACCATTTCACCATATTGTATACAAAGCTAGCAAATTTTGAGATAATATTTATATTTAATTGTCCAGTTCATCCTCACCCATGAAAATATGCCAAATATTTTCAAGAATTAGGAAGTTAAACATATAAAATGAACTGAAGATTAAATTTACCTTCAGCAAAGCAAATCAACAGTCAGAAAAAAACCATTAAAAAACCTTTCTACATCATACTACATCCAGTTATGCCTCATGTCAAAAACAGAAAACTAAACATATCCCTGAATGTTCACAAGTCCTGTAACTTGCAACACCCTGCCCACTTGAACCTCGCTGTGCCTGTGGCTGCAATCCTAGGCACACTTAGGAACACAATGAAACTTACTTCTGAGTAGACATGCATAGGATTGTGCTGTGTATTCTGTAAATTAAGTTCATATGGAGCAAATGACAGTGTGAGCATGTATTATATATTTTTATGATCCATATTTCACAGCTTCATTGATTAAACCACTTCAGATTTTTTAAAAAATGTATTGCAGAATTGAGTATTCCTAATAGGGGTCATTCCGTGTCAAATCAACCAATGAAAAATCCTTGATGTCATGGATTTTGTTCATTTTCGGTACATTTGTAGGTTACCATGAGATGTTTAAAAATTATTATTTTCAGATTTTTTTGTCCATCCGTTTTTGAGATATTGAATGTTCAAAATTGCCAAAAAAGGCCAAAATCCACTTGTCACCATACATTCAAACGCCAGTTACAGGATAACGATGAACACTACAGACATGGGACAGGTGTCGTTTTAACGCTTATGAATAGGGCTTTCATTTGATATACAACATGACAGAATTGTAAATTTTCAAGAAATTCAAAAATATTCAAATATTAATTTTGAAATTTTGAAAAATCAAACTTTTTTAAAATTTTCAAAAAAATCACACTTAAAGGTATATGTCTTGTAGTCAATCAGTCAAAATTTCAAGATGGTATCTCAATGGTATCATACAAAAATTAAATTTTCTTGTTGGCAGTGACCAGGAATTAAACCCCTCAAGTCCATTTTTCTACAGTTTACATTGATAAAATTATGTGGTAAACTGAAATGAATCCAAAAATTTATAACAGGACTTATAGAGATAGATTTATAGAGCATGAATTCACTTTCTATTCTTTTACAGGATCAGCTTTTTGGTAAAACTATCAAAATCATGAGCTTTTTACTTCTGTTCATAGTTTTAAATTTTTCCTTTAGTTGCTGAATAATTTCTGAATCAGCACAGTGACATTTTTCCTCATCTAAATCATCTTCAGAAGTAAAAAAATAATTCTTTGTAGGTCCTTTTAATCTTCCCCGTCTTTTCTTTGCACTTTAGATACTTTCTTCTTGACTCACCAAGGGAGGTCATATAAAGGAGTCTGAGTATTTGGACCCTGATACAGCTTTAAGCCACTTGAATGCCTCTTTGACCTCCCTTGGTGAGTCTATCTCTATAAGTCCTGTTATAAATTTTTGGATTCATTTCAGTTTACCACATAATTTTATCAATGTAAACTGTAGAAAAATGGACTTGAGGGGTTTAATTCCTGGTCACTGCCAACAAGAAAATTTAATTTTTGTATGATACCATTGAGATACCATCTTGAAATTTTGACTGATTGACTACAAGACATATACCTTTAAGTGTGATTTTTAATTCCTGGTCACTGCCAACAAGAAAATTTAATTTGATTTTTCAAAATTTCAAAATTAATATTATTTGAATATTTTTGAATTTTGTGAAAATTTACAATTCTGTCATGTTGTATATCAAATGAAAGCCCTATTCTGAAAAAAATAATTTTTAAACATCTCATGGTAACCTACAAATGTACCGAAAATGAGCAAAATCCGTGACATCAAGTTCCAAAATGTATTTTTTATTGGTTGATTTGACACGGAATGACCCATAGGCTGTGTGGTCAGCAAAATAATGTTGTTGTAATTTTCCATTTGAGCATATTCTTGGTAGTTAGTTTTATTCAATTTGTTAAATATGCAGTGGTTGTCATCTCAGTTAGCAAAGCACTTGCTTTTTAACCTCAAATATATTCATGCAAACCTCGGACACAGAATATCATTTTGAAACAAATAAAGCACAGAACCTATAATACCACTACATTTCTTTCCCATTCAAAGCTTGTGAATACAACTTACAGTTCAATCCTGTGTAAGGATATGCAGCTGGCCTAAAGGGTTGGCCACTGTATCCTATGCCGGTCCCGGGCTGTTCGTCCCTTTCCCCAGGTATCAGCAAGCTCTGAAGCTGGCGTATATCCAGGGAGGCCGTGTAAGGCCGACCCAGGCTGGGAAGGGGCTTAGGATATCAGCGGAGCACGCCGCTGATATCCCCGCTCCCTCCCAGTCTGGGCTGGCCGTCCCTGCCCCTGCATCAAGCAGCCTAGGCCTTACCTGGGTCATCGAAAACTTGTTTTACGGCACATTTGTGACGTATTAGGCCGGCGAAGTGCGCGTTCCGCTGGTCTAAAGTTAGGGAGGATTGTGCTGTTAGAATTTAACATTTTCAAAATGGAACAGATTTGTTTGCCGGGGGGTGGGGGGGCTAGGCAACCCCCCAAAAATGTTGAGAAACACTCCAAAGTGTTTGAAACACTCGAAAGGGGGAAAAAAGCTTTCCCAAAGCTGCTTTCCTTCAGGACAGAAGATATTATTGTATCAAAGGCTAGAAGAGAGGGAGAGAGTTATTTGATTGAAATGTATTAAGCACTTTTTCAACGTCTTTGAGATTTGCCTTGGGTTTAACCAGTGCTACTTCCCCAATCTTGTAAATCTGCTTGCTGTCTTACATCCTTCCAAATTTTAACCAAACTTGGTCAAGTTGGCTTTTCTAGTTTCTGATATCAGAAAGGGGGATACTTAGATAACAGTAATACTGTACTATCCTGTTCTACATGGTGGGAATTAAGGTGCCATGTGTGTTCTGGATATTTGACTGCACACCCACCCACTTTTTTCTATTACATATTTACATATTTAATAGTTCTTTTATATTAAATACTGGAATACTTCAAGACCGAGCCTTTGTAACAGCAGCCAGTTGTTGCTTTTTCACTTGGTTGCATGTGGAATCACAATGGTCCTTCCACACCATAGTAGATTTAACGTGTTTTGGGCACACAACAGATTGCTTTTGCCCTACTGTTTCTTTTGTGGCTTGTTGAATCTGGACAGGTCTCTCAAAAAAGATGGAACAGTAGAGTTAATAACAGCTCATGCATGTATTTATTGCGCTTTTGTCCTACCATTTTATTATTGACAGATTTTCTTAGTTAATAAATGTGATGATTTAAGAATGAGGAAGATACAGGAGGGCAACAGATGTATAGTATAATGAAGTACAGTATAATGAAGTTGAGTAAAGAGTGAATGAACAGAGTGCGACATGTTTAGCACCAGACAAAACACTCTGTCTAGAGGTGTCCCAGAATTATACTTGCAACCAGTACAAACCGATTCCTAGAAGCACTTTAGTTTCTGTATACAATGTACTAATAGTTTGCACCTGTGAATCTTCATAAAAGACAACTATTATATGAGAGAGAGAGAGAGAGAGAGAGACCTGTTTCATTCCCCAATTTGTTGAGATACAAATTTTAATGGAACCAGTAACACATGTTCAGACCCTGAAGGTTAAAACCAGTATTCAAGGACTTAGCAGGAATAGGATGGTCTATATTTAACCACGTTTATCTCCTAACCTTGCTGATAATCATATTTAATACAGCTTTTAGATCCGAAAAGGTTTATAACAAACGAGCTCCATTTAGCTTAATATAAATTCAGTTAAGTAGGAAGCATCAGTTATAAAATTCAGCCTGCTTTTCAACGAAGATGTTACTTAGCAATGCCCAATACTCTATTTGACTATTATATCGTATAGTTCAGCTATACAGTCGGACCACGCTATCCGCAGGGGATCTGTTCTGGACTTACCGTGAATAGTGAGGATCCCAAACTCGGAGGATAGAAAGGGTCTACTGTACTTTAGTCTATGATTAGAAGGGACTTTCCAAACACCAATCTTAAATATGGGGACTACTTTTTTTAATCCATAAACTGTACAGCATGCAATTGCTGTATTACACAGAAAATACCAAAAAAAAAAAAAAATAGAGAGGAAGGGGGAACTTCCCCACAGGAGATTTGGGTACTATGTTTGTATTTCAGCCAGAAGTTATACACCCCATTAAATTAAATACAGTCAAAGAGTTATACAAACATAGGTGCTGTTCATTAAAACATACATTACTACTATCATAATGAGAACTATTGGACTCTTAAAAGAGATGGAATGGCATCTCATCCACCAATGACGGCTTCTTGCTCCCACCATATTCTTTAACTCATTTTGTCTTGGATGAAGCAGCAAGAACGGATTCCATACATTTATATTGTGTCCTGTTCTGTATCAGCAGACCCCGTTCTCACCAGAGGAACGAAAGACCTGTTACCGCTTCCTAGTGTTTATAGATAAGGCTCAGGATCCAACATAATTGGCAACTGTTAATATACACGACATTCACTAGATGAACAGAAGCCTACTACAGGGCAACAGAATCGTGCCTTTTATTTTCAAAAAAATCATATTGCAATTGCGAAACAGGAAATATATAAACAGGCAGAATACCAGCTGCTAGACAACATGTCTCTCTCTCTCTCTCTAAATAGTTTTGGCACCAATGTTTTTGAATAAGCATATTAATAAAATTAAAAGCCTTTTGTGGGACATTAATTGGCCTGTAAGATCATATATCATGACTTCCTCATTCTGCTCGTGTCATCATCATTTCACAGAACACAAGGCAAAATTTGCCTTTTTTATGAGAATATGATGAATTAGTCACCATAGTTTGTTAAGGACAAACTATGTCCCTAACAATTTGTTAAGGAAAAGATTGGAACGATTAAATAAAAAATGCAGTTTATTGTAACAGACAAACCACAAGAAGGTCACTCACTCATCAGATTCTATAATTATGAGTGTGATCACAGTTTTATCCGATAATAACTGCTTGTCCCCTGTGGAATTTTATTAAATTAATTTATTAAATATGTTGCATGCAGTTTGGCTCCCAAAGAGCCATGTTGAAACATAATGGACCAACAGCATAGCTACATAAGACACACAGACACACACTTTTTTTGTTGACATTCTGACTCCTAACTCTGCTTGCCTTGTTCAAGAATGTTCTGGAGTTAGGAGTAAACAGCAAGGTGGCCAGGTTTATAGAAGACACCTATCCGGTAACTATTCAGGGTGGTTAAAGCCAAAGCAGATTGTGAAGTGCTCCAAAAGGGCCTCACCAGACAGGGGGAACAAGCAACCAAGTAACAAATGCCATTCAACGTCGATAAGTATAAACTGATGCACATTGGAGCAAAAAGGTCCAACTTCATTCACACACACACACACACACACACACACACACACACACACACACACGGGAGCCGTTAGGTTATAAACCAGAAAAGAGAACTTGGCGTCATGGTGGATAGCTCAATGTAAACACTGACCCAGTGGTCAACAGTGGTGAAGGAGGACAATTCTATGCTACAAGTTTTTAGGAAAGGAATCAAGAATATAATATCATATTGCCCCAACGTAAATCTATGGTGCGGCCACATCTGGATTACCCTTGCACCCCCCAATAAACACGCAAGGCGAAGGCTTGGGATTAAGGGCCACTTTATTAAGAATTAGTTAACGATTAACAAGAACTGCAGCAGGGACCTAGCTTATTATTATCATCCCCAGCATGCGGGTCTCTAGGTTGGGGAAAACGGCTCTAGCTGTCTGCCTCCCCCTGGTCTAAACGGGCATCACAACCTGACTCAAGCCTTGCTCGGTCCACGAACAAGCCTGCCTATCACCACCAACCCCAAAGGGTCAAGGCAGCTAGACAGCGCAGACCTCCTCAGGAGAACCTTAAGGTGGTCTTTGCTCCTCCAGCCAGGGGGTTTGCCATGCCAGCCAGCCTCCGATTCGGTCCAACATCGTCTGAGCGGTTCTGGCTTGCCCCGTGGCCTTGCTTACCTCAGGATGTATGCCAAGTATAAGCCTCCCTGGCTATCCCACCCACACGCTACCTGCCTGAGGTGACGAATTGTATGACAATTTAAATGGCTGTAACACTTTACTTATGAGATAAAACTGCAATATTTGAGGCTTTTTAACATGGAAAAATAAGATTATTAAAGGGGTGACATGATTGAAACCTATAAAATTATGCATGGTGTTGAAAGACTGGATAAAGAGTAATTTTTCCTACCCCTCTCACAATACTAGAACCATCACTGAATCTGATTGGTGGGAGGTTTAAGATGGATACAAGAGATGATACTTTACACAGATCATTAGCTTACAGAATTCATCATTAGACAATGTGGTGATGGCCACTAGCTTAGATGGCTTTTAAAAGGGGATTGGACACAGTTATGGAGGGCAGGCCTATTAATGGCTACTAGTCATGTAGCCATATGCTACCTCTGGGTTCAGTGGCAGTATGCCTCTGAATACTAGTTTCAGAGGAGCAATGGTGGAATAAGTATGATTTTCTCTCTTGTTTGTGAGCTTCCCAGAGGCAGCTGGTGGATCACTGTGGGAAATTGGATGCTAGACTGGATGAGTCTTTGACCTGATCCAGCAGGGCTTTTCTTATGTTCTTCTATCTTCCAAAGTACTTTACAGTAACAATTCACTATCTAGACCCAGATCCAAAGTCACACACACTTGTTGATTGGGCATTTGCAACCTGAGCGCACTCTATCAGAAGAATAGCTGCCTGCTTCCTCAGTTAGTTGGCTACAGAAGGGAAAGGTTTCCCCAAGTAACTGAGTAATTTGCCCTGCTCAAAACAAGTTATTTTCTCAGAATAAGTTTATTGTTGATGTCCTAGACCCACAAACTAGGTGCATGTATGCATAAGAGACACGAGTCCAAGAAAGTAAGGTAATATACTATGATCGGAACCAATGGAAATAGGTCTTGAGGTCTTATTTCTTTCTTTACAGCCAAGTGGTCGCTTTAACCATATTTTTTTCTTTTTGGTTTTAAGAAAAGTTGTTTCTCAAGCTAAACCATTCTATGTTTTGAATTTTTCTGGAATGTTAATTACGTGTGAAACATATTCCTATACCCTAAAGTATAGTTGGAACATATAACATGATGCAATGAAGCAGAAATGTAGGTTTTTATAATCCCTACTTACAGTACATACACAAACAAAAGAGCTAAGAATCTGATGTGACAAGTGTAGCATACAAGCTTGAAGATAAGCAATGCAGTTTTGTGCATTGTCCAGCTGAGCAAATAACTGAAATATATACCTATAATATAAAAGATTGCTGCAACATATGTTGAAAGAGAGTCTCAGCTTCACATTTCATGTTTTAGTGTCAAACACAAGACAACCCCAATTGCTATTAAGAATGTTGAAAGAACCTGAAAAGGGAAGACAATTCATTCCGAGAACCCTCACAGATAAAACATTAATGACATCTTTAACCTTTAATGTTAATAACAAAACAAACAAAAAATCCCTCAACTCATTGATAAGTCTAATAGCTAAGTACAAGGGAAAAAACCACCTGTTGAAAATATGCAGCCACAGAAATACAGGGGGTCAGTATCCAAGTCTCCATTAATCGTTTCCCGACAATTCCGATTCCGATTTATTGAGAAAAAATGTGTAAAAAGTCCCTACACTTTCAAGGTTCCTCAAATAAGAGCCCAGAGTTTCTGTGAATTTTCAAAATTATTGTATTGTCACACTCCAGTCTGGATCACCCTGGAAAAACCAGGCTGTCTCCAACACATCTGATGAGATAATCAGGAGCTTCAGAAGCTGCATGGGGACAACCCAAGTGACTCTGCATAAAAAACAGCACCATCTTGCTAGATTCAAGTTCCTGGGAAGAGGGGACACACACACAGATCCTGATAAGTCAGGGCTTTGACCTGATCCAGCCCTGATGAGTCAGGGCTTTGAAACCTTGGCTGCCACCAATGATAAGGAGTCCAAGGGCTCCAACCAGTTCTACTTGGAGATAAGGGAAGCAGTCTGCATGGAAGGAGGTGGACTTGGGTGAATTAACCCCCTCCCCTCCCACGCCACTCAGACGTTCTAGCAGGGTAGTCAACTTTAACAACTCCCTGCTTGCATTCCCCTGCCATGACCCAGGTTTATCCTGATTTTCTTATGGATGAAATAAGCCCCAACAACTGTGGATTGCTGTCCAAATAAATTTTTCAGTTCCCATTCCCCTCGAATAATGAGTACCCCATGCATTAAGGAGATTGCATTTAATTCTGAGCATGATCCCACTGAAGGTGCATATCAGGCATAGGAAATTAAACACAGACCTTTTGAAGAGCGGAAGTGCTTGCTGGGAGCTGTGAAACCTCTTGTTCCATGCACATTAATGGCAGCCACTCGAAACTGGTACCACCTGCTGGCCCTGATATCAGACAGTTGTATTCTCTCATCTGTGGTCTGCAAAAGAAAGCGTTGCAACACACTGACTTCTTTGAGTTTTAGCTGGTTATTGCATGTCCGTCACCTTGTTTTGTACTTTTAGAAAGCAGGAATACAAGAAAGAGAAGAAGTTTGGGGTTTCTGTTTTCTTTTTCACATCTTTGCAAACTTGTGAAACTTATGTGCAGGTTGGATCTGTGTGAACCATTTCACAAAATTCACACCAACTTTCTATGACCAATAACTATTTACTATCATGTAGCAATGCGTATGACCTGATGCTTTTATCCTTCAAGTTTGTGTATATGGATTAACAAAGCAAAGCTTATTGAATAAGAACAACCAAAAGGATGCAACTGCTGCCTAGACCTTTATTTAAATACTTATATTCCATCCTTCAGCCCAATGTGGTCTCTGAGGCAGCTAACAACAAATCAATAAAACAAAATCAATAAAGATGTCAGTAAAAATGTCTAATAAAATAATCACAACCAATAAACTAAGAGTCAGCAAGACACAGAGCAAAAACCAGAGAAGAGGAAAATCAAATCCACCCCAACACACAAGCAAAACAACGAGGTAATGAGTCACCAAAATGCAAAAAAAAAAAAAAAGGGGGTCAATCAGGCCTCCTGGTGCACGGAGGGAGTTCTGCAGTTTGTGTACTGGAACTGTACCAAGATTTCAGTTTAATGTAGCTGCTTTGGGCATATTCCTAAAAGCTGTTTCTTTATGCTATCTTCAGTTCACCATTTGTAGAACAGATAGTGGACCAAGTAAGACAGCTGAACTCGTGGAATCTTTCACACAAGGTTATTGTGCTCTATTGCGTAGAGTTATTGAGCTCAGGAAGAACAAGCAGTACACACATATTACAAAGGAGACTTGAATTAATATCAGTGGTATTAAGGAAGAAGGGCCTGAAAAATCTGAAAATAGGACTGACCTGTGCCACAGTTTGCCAACTCGTAGCATCGTCCTCACTAGGATGAATCCCATAGTTCCATCTCCTTTGTACTACATAGAGCACAGGTTCAATTGAGATATTGAATTTTGAAGACCACTTAACTTCCAGCTGTCCAGACTGAAGTTCAGTGAACTTTAACTCCTTTCTGGGTTTCAAGGGGACACCTGAAACAAGTAAACATGCATATTTTTCCATACTTAAGGCAGCTGTGAATCAAATATACAGGTGGGCCCCCATATCCGCTGGGGATATGTTCCAGGCCCCTCCGTGGATACTTGAAACCGTGGATAAGAGCAAACACCCCCTCCATGGTTTCCTGAGGGGCCCCCCACCCCGCCTCCCCTGCAGGCAGACATGCTTGCCCCCCCCAGCTCTTATTTTTCTTTCAGCAAGCTTTGTTTCTTCCTTAAAACAAACAGAGAAGCAGCCTCCATTGCAGGCAAGTAGAACATCTTCTGATGTTTCTGTTAACCTTGCAGAGCCTCTCTAGTACTTAGTCTTGTTCTACTTGCCTGTAATAAGCAGCCAAAGGCTGCTTCTCTTGTTTGTTTAAGGAAGAAACGAAGCTTACTGGGAAAAAGTAAAAGCCTGGGGGGGTCCCCACGATCCGTGGATAACTGAAACCGTGGATAGCAAATCAGTGGATATAGGGGCTCACCTGTACATTTTGTTGCACTGAATTGAATAACGTTCAAAGAAATGTATGATACAATATGCCTCTGTCTTGCGTGCTTATTGGGGGGGGGTGCACAAGTAAATGTATGATACAATATGCTTAACTGTGGTTTTGAGTTAAATATACCGATTGTGATTCAGAGAAATGGCTCACACAGAGAAGCATATCATCACCTATGACCATAAACATTAGCCACATTCAGCAGACCACAACCTGTCCACATTTCACTACATTGGCTAAACAGAACTGATAGCCAGAGCATACAATGAAACCAGGCATTTATTTTTCTCCAGCTGATGCAGAATCACATGAAGAAAATTCAATATAAAAAAGGCTGCAGGTTGAACTTGTTCCCAGTGGAAAGCAGCAGTGAGGTAGACTTGAGTCTATTGACTTGGACTCAAGTCACGTCAATGACTTGACTCGGACTTGACTCGCTGATTGTAAAAGACACGAAAGACTTGACTTGAGACTTGGAGCCTTTTACGACAAGTCGAATTTTATTCAAACCAGCAGTTTAAACCTGCTTTCCCCATTAAATAGACTCGCAACCACAGACTAAGTACTTGGGAACAAAGACTTGGACTTGGCTTGAGACTTGGACCCAGAGACTTGAGACTTGATTCAAGACTTGGAGTCAGAGACTTGACCCACATCCCTGGAAAGCAGCCATTTCTATGGACGGATGCTAAAAGCCCAGTTGTGGAAGTGGCTGCTGGGTCAGGCACGCTATATCTGTGTATAGCCAGTTTTCACCATGAGATCTGCCCTCATGATTCTGTACACAGATGGGCTTGTGGGGGGGGGGGGGTAGAGGGATGCAGCTGCTTTGTGTGAGAATCTGTCATGCATGTTAAAAGAAATTGAAGCCAGATATACTAAGAACTGAACCACTGACAAGTATCTGTATTTTTAACTAAAAGGTACACGTTTACTTTTAAAGTAATTAAGTCTGATGGGAGGAACACCACACCGAGATAACACTGAAAACAGTGAATGGTATCTTTTCTAAATACCTAAAAATAATATTTGCCAAACTTTACCCAAAGTGCTCAAATTACACAGTCTGTTACAGTAAATAAATATACATTACTAAAATCACAAGGAATAAAATCTAATATCCAACCTTGTTAGCTCATAAGTTTAATTCTGACTATCAATTAACAGTCACCAGATTTTATGTACTGTGCCTAGTATAGTTATCCTAGTGCCAATTTCTGCATTTTAAAATCCTTGTTTAATTATTATGTACAATAATACTTCAATTTGCATGCTAAGAAACCTTCCATCTGCTTTGCGTTAGGGTCAGTTGGATTCACTTGATTGGAACTAACTCAGCCCCTCTGCTGGTTTGTAATTGCGTGCAGATGAATCTCATGAGTACTAACAAGTAGAGAACAGCACAAGTACTGCATTTTCAAATGTTCTAATGCAACCAGAATCATCAACTCCAGGTCCAGATGTGCACTTTCATCCATTTAGAAATGTGCTTTTTATTAGATAAAAAGTTTGGCATCCATCACTGTAGCACTAATTAGACTTCTGAAGTCCACAGTGCTTGGCCTTGTAGAAAAAAATTAAATCTTTTTAGCCTTTTATTGGGGTGATAGACAAGGTTTCTTTATTTTGCACACAGAACTAAGTGCATGCTTTGGTTGTAATCCTAGCCACAATGAAGCCAAAAGAGAACAAACTCATTACATTCACTAAGGGCAGGAACTACAGTAACTATATGTCTGGCCTACCTTTTAAGTTCAAAGTACCTACTTATAAGAAAAAGTACATAATCTCAAACAACATAATCCCTCCCCACAAACAAGCATCCTTGTAAAAAGGTTGTTGTACACCACATAGAGACTATACATCACACTGTCACTGAGTGAATTCCAGCTAAGGATGGAATTAAAATACTTACAAGGTCATATTCTAAATTTCGACCTTGCATACCTGTGTGGTAGCTTAAGTAACAGCATAGAGAATACTCAACATGGACAGAACATCAGTGATTCTAGGTAGATCAATAAGCAAAAATGCACTTTTACACGTACCGGGTGTCCTGATGGCTTCTGGGGTGTGCGGGGAGGCCTGCAGACCCCTCTGCGGGTCTCTCTGAGCTTTAGATCGCTGCTCTGTGGCGATTTATGGCCACTGCCGGTTTTTGGCCTCCCTGCACCCCCCAGAAGCCGTCAGGACCCCCGATAAATTCAAAGACAACACTTGCCCCCCCCCAGCGGTGGCGCGATCCCTGGGATCACTGCTCCTGCTGTCAACACCCCCCCAAAGACTCAAAGTTCTTCCCACCTTGCGGGGAGAACTTTGAGAACCACTGGTATAAAGCATTTCACATATATTATTCTTATTGTCCTATACAACCCTATAACTTAAGTATTATCATCCCCTTTAATTACAGCTGGGGAGCTGAGGCTGAGATGCCATAGGGAAGATAATACAATTATTTTCACATGAAAATCACCAGAAATATAATTGAGGAACCCCAAAATGTGGAGAAATTTCCTGGCCAAACTCAGAAGATATCATGGTTAAGGAATGAACTTGTTCATGTTAAAACAAGCAAGAGTGAAGAGAGGTCTCTTTTCTCAGTCCCTTCTCCACTTGTCATAGTTTATTTTATTTGCACCAATATTAACTATGGTTAGCATTAATCAGAGTTCACTCTTAACTTAATTGGGGCTCAACCGGGGCACAATCCCATGAACCTGCTCCTGATTCCTCTTAAAGGAACAGACAGCATTACTAACTTTGTTTCTTTTCTTTTGTTTAACCTAGTCCTTTTCTATTCTCCAAAACACCATAATCTCCTGCTTGAAAATTAAGGCTTTGGATGCCTAACAATCTCTACCTTTGTACAGATTTTTTGGTACTTGGCATGTATGTCCACATCCATTGGAGCAGCATTTTTTCACACCAGAGCATTCACTGTCAGCCTCACAACTTTCAACACAGGCAGCTGCAAAGCCGCTAGCCTTCTCAGGTGCTGGGCAGTCTCCTTGCTTCACCGACAGGATATACTTGAGGAATTCACAGCTAGTTAGGCATTCATAGTTCTTCTTTGGGAAAAGAGGCTGAAGGAAAAAGAAAAATGAGGAAAAAAAGCACAATACTTCAGTGAAAAAGAAAAAACTGAAATAGTATTTCAAAGATAATGCTGGAAAAGGGATTCACATTTTATCTATGGTAAAACTATCCATGAAGTTGCATGTAGCTGCAAAGCTTCTAAACACACAGAAGCTTAAAGACACAGCTTCTGTGTGACACAGATAAGACACAGAATTGTGAAGTCTCTGAAGGGGGACCATCCTCTCCTGTTGAACTAATCCAATTGTCTCTCCCAGCTCTTCAAGTTTCCCCCTTCACATAAGTTTGCTAGAAAGATGCTCAACAATGGATTAACAAGACAGATTCAAGGACAAGGGGGAAAGCATAATCTTAACAGGGTGGAACTACAGTAAATGTTTCCATTAAATATATTTTTCTCTTTTACTTTGATTAAAATTTAATAAATGCACACAAATTTATGGTGCATTTAGGACAGGTCCACATGTTACACAAAAAATCATGTAAACAAAAGCCCAATGGAAAGCAGCTTCAAGAGGATGATCTGGAGCACAGAAATAGCAGGAAAAAGGAAGAAATGCTTAATCTGTTTCCTGCCCTCAGCTTCTCTGCTCTAAATTATCTCCAAGCCACTTTCCACCAACAACCCCCCCCCCCGGGTTACCTTCACAGACATGTCTTTGGAACTCTGCAAGGTGAAGGGGCAAAAGTGGCAAACATTATAGAGTGGAGAAGCAGTAGGCAGAAAAAGGCTGACACACATCCTTTACTTCCACCTCTTGCAACTGTCTCAAATCCCCTCCCAAAGTTGTTTTCCCTAAGAAGAGCAGCCCCAGGGTATACATGTATATTGTGTAGTTAGGCCCTTAGTGTGAAGAGGCTGCTTGAGTTTGGGAGGGGTGCAAATTTCTATCACTTCTCCCTCCACACAGCCATTCTTACACAAAAGGGCCTATAAAATAAGTTTACGATTTTTCAGTTTTGTTCTCTGTAGTGAAATCAATGATTATAAATAGGTACAGCACCTATTCCTACTAAGACCTACTGCAGTGGCCTCATCTGAGAGTGGTCTACTATTGCTATTTCAATCCAGTGCAGGTCAGGATAAGGAACTGTGAGGTGTGTGCTCTCTCTCATTTGAGAGACAAAACAAAACACACTATGACTCAGGAGGTGGCCATCTCCGTAATGTACACATCAGCAACACTAGTGAATCAGAGACTGCGACAGACGTTTAACTGGATCATTCACTATAATAGCAGCTTTTAGGTATGATGTCATAAGAACATAATAAGAGCCCTGCTGGATCAGGCCAAAGGCCCATCTAGTCCAGCTTCCTGTATCTCACAGTGGCCCCACCAGATGCCTCAGGGAGTACACAGCCAACAAGATAACCTGTTTCCTGTTGTCACTCCCTTGCACCTGGCGCAGAGAAAACCTACTTCTAAAGCCAGGAGGTTGCTTATGGTTTGTAACCTGTGATGGTCTTTTCCTCCATGAATCTATCCAACCCCCTTGTCCTAAAACTACCTTGGCAGGAAGAGTCTTCTCACTGTGTGAGAAGTGCAAGCAAAACAGCAACTGACAAAAAGACCCTAAGATTGCTTAATTCATTTTCATTCATGGAATCATAACCACAGCTAAAAAAAATTCAAATATAAAACTGAATAAAGAGCAACTAGCAATTTGTGATCATGCCTGATAAGGGCAGAGGTTAACTGGAACAACATGCAACTGATATTTGTGATTTATGTGAGGAGTGATAAATGGGCAGGTGTACGTGTCTGGGTATGTGCCCATATAAAATCTCACAAATTTTCATCTAGTTAATTTTTTTTAAAAAAAAAATATTGCCTTGAGACATAAGATGCCTTTGAAGTTCCTCTTCTTCACCTTCACCTTAGTTCATGACTTTCCCCCCAGCGAACGGTTAAACGTGCACTTTTTTATTTCCAGCCTTTTAAACTTTACGTTTATCTTCAAACTCAAAATAACTAATTAAACAAGGATGCTAGTAGATCCTAACTACAACTTGAAAGTGTTTATACTCTCCACTTAGTCAATCCTTTACTCAGTAATGTCAGCACAAATATAATGCCTTTATTTTACATTTATAGCTCACAAACATTGGTTTTTTTCTAAAACGCATTATCCTCCTTTTGGTAGAATTCTAAAAGAAATGACGAACTATTTTTGTTTCTTTTTAAGGAGACAGTAGTAAACAGCAAGTGCTATTACAGAATCTGTATAAAATCATAGTACAGTCATACCTCTGATAACATACAGTCATACCTTTAGCACTGACTCCTTACTGCGCTCTTTGTCCCACAGCGCAATCTTGTGTGACCATGCACCGGTGTAACAGCAGATGCACCGGTGTAAGTGCACTTACACTGGCATAAATGCACTTACACTGGTGCATCTACTGTTACACCGGTGCAAGGTTATACAGGATTGTGCTGCCAGTGCGATTGATAGCTATTCTAGCCAATGTGAGCAGTGCATTCTGGATCATTTGCTGCTCCATGTTATGTGCACCCTATAGTGCTGTTTCACACAGCATTCGAATTTCAGGGAAAATATCCTCCACACTATCTTTTATACACTGAAATACCCAAATATGTCAAACACCCAAATGTGTCATGTCACCTTTTCCACCCCAAGAATACACATATTTAAAAATAAAATGATTTCCATTAGATTTTAAAAAAGATCCAAATGCAACAAATTCAAGAGAAATATAGCCAGAGTATTTGCATAACGCTATATTTTGACATCTTCATTAAGACCTTATTTCTGCCTTCTGGTTCCAAAATCCATACATACATTAAAATTATCAAAAACGCAGCATGTTACTCCTTCATATGTGATGAGAGAAACAGGAGTTGCATTCTGCAAAGATGCCACATGTACAGTAAGATCACATATGTCATACAAGCGACAGACAACTTGAGTTCCAGGGCCCGGATTCAGTCCTTAAATCTTACTACCCAACTAGCCTCTGATCTAAGTCTCTGGCCTTAAGGATTGTCAACTCCATTCCCCACCAACAAACAATTATGTAGCTCAGTCATTTTTATTCAAGTTGAGAAGCAGGCAATGACCTCCTTAATCTCCTGCAAAGTACAGTCATAGTAAAATAAGCCTGGCAGCATAGTAAAATAAGCCTGGCCATAGCAAAATAAGTTTGGCAGAAGCCTGTTCTTATTTTGCACCTCAGCTGCAAACTCCTGACCACAAGCCAAGATGTAATAAGCAGCTAAGATGCTACAACAAGAACTCTGCAAAAGCCTTTGCAGCTGTTAACTCATCTTTCCCAGTGGACAAGAGCAACTAAAGGCCTGTCTTTCAACTTGCGTAGGAGAATCAGTATACGAAGCCAATGTTGCAGGCCCTTCAAGCACTAGTTCAGTTCAAAACACGCTCCCTGTTAAAATGTAGTCATCAACTGGGGGCAATTTGGTTGTCACCCATTTTGAATCTAACAAATTTTCCCTGCTTGTATCACAGAAAGATTAACCTAAAATCCTGGTGAAGAGATTATAAACTTAAAGCCTGGAGATTTGACTGAATTTTTAGTTAATCTTTTGGACTTGATTTTATATATTAGTTTAAGAGTTTTAAGAACATCTTCTACCGTTTTCCATTTTTGACTGACGCATTTAATGTAATGCTATGAAAGATGGATCATAAATGTGAGAGAGTCCAAGACCGTTCAAGTCTTTCCCTTCTGTTCCAGAATTAGGAAATAAAACAAGAATGCCTAAACCATTGCTAGTTTATGCCACACTTAATCTAAGAATGCAAAGTGGTTCACAGGAGACATAGGCACACCGTCACTCAAAGTATTCAGTCACAGCTGAACTGCTGTGAATGTGAACAGTTATTACAACAGAAAATGGAACAAGACCTTGGTGGTAAATGATAGCATTGAAATCAACATGCAGTCAGTTTAAGCAGTACAGCGAGTGATGAACTTTGACATTCCAGCTTGTATTCCATGAACAGATACTGTACTCACATAAGACTACTAATCCAGCATAACAAATCTTGGATGGCCATTTCATATAGCCTAGTGCAGTGGTTCTCAAACTGGTGGATCACGACCCACCAGGAGATGGTGGTTTGCCCACAGAAGCGTTAGGACTGAAGAAAAACGCTGAGCCAAGGTCCGTTGAAGCCGTCTATTTACAATATGTACAGATATGAAGCGGCACAGATGGTAAGCTCACTGAAGTACAAAGCGGCAGCTTGACGAGATAAATCATTCCAATCCAGCAATTTTAGCACGAAATACAAATAGTCAAACTTTCTCCTCCGAACCCACACATAGGCATTGCTACCACTTCTGTTTTATACTACGGCTGGCTATCTCCTGTCCAATTAGGTTAGAGGTGATCTCATTTCTCATCTCGTGCTGCCTACCTCACCTCATGTCAGGTGCTTCTCCACAGTCTCTGCTGAGGAGTGACAAAGCAGATCCTGCTTACTTTGTCCAGGCTTGTCCAGACATGTCCAGGACACAGAAATATTGGTTTGTAAATATAGGTTTGTTGCTCCACAAACCTCAACACCAGATGCTGTCCCCCTCTACCTTAGGGGTGGGGACAGCATGACGGTGGCAGCGATCCTGGGGGTCGCTGCCGCTGAGGAAAAAAGTTTTAAAAGGTGATTGTTGTACTTACCAGGGGTCCTGGAGACCTCCAGAGCATGTGGGGAGGCCTGCAGAAAAACTGCAAAAACCAGAAGTGGTTGTAAATTGCTGCAGAGCAGCGATATGAAGCTCAGGGAGGCCTGTGGAGGGGTCCACAGGCCTCTCCGCACCCTCCAGAGGGCCCAGGTAAGTACAAAAATCACCTTCTTTCCCGCCGGTGGTAGCAATCCCCGCCTTGCAGGGAGAGCTTTGAGAACCACTGGCCTAGTGGATCAGCATAGCTGTCCTAATATAGAACAAAATCAATGTCAGTTTGTATCTCAAGGACATTTGTTAGGATAGTGTATAAACAATTGCTGAAAAGAGTGACAATTTAGCACACACCTTCACCATTCAAAACTTACTCACAGAGCATATACAGTGTATCCGCAATGCCTTACTGGGAGCCTCTGGGAGGCTGCTTCCAGGTCATGCTGGGCCCGTGACACACTCTATTGGACTCTGAGGCCCCAGGATGCTTTTAGGAAGCCACCAGAAGTTGCAAAAGTACAACCAGAAGTTGTGGATGCAAAAAAGTAGCAGCTTCCAGTTGCTTCCTCAAGGTGTCCTGGGGCCCACAGAGGCCAATGGAGTGCGTCACAGGCCTGGTGTGACGCGGAAGCGGCCTCTGGAGGTTTCCGATAAGGATCCGCAGATGGTTATATCCGCAGACATGGGACACGCAGATGTGGAAGGTCCATTGTATTTGTACTTTCAATAATACAAAATAATTGTAAAAAGTATAAGCAGCAACCCTGGTGATGGGGGAAGACAAAAGAAATTGAAGATCCACCGTTGCACCAGTGCGTTTCCAACCAAGTTATATACTCAAGCTCAAGTTTGTACATTGTCAAGTATTCAAAAAAAAAAGTGAAGGAGTGAAACTATCACAGCAACAGAATAAAAAGATTCAGGATAATGTACGTAATTATTTGTGTAGATTAGCCGCCTAAAGAGAACACATGTTAGCTAGATCGTAAACTTTGAAATAACTTGTTGCATAGTTTTAAAATCACTAAATGACTGTGTATCAATCGGTTATATTCCTGATAACACAGGAGAATCATAAATCCTATGTTTTAAATTGTCAAACCAGAAGGGGTCATTGCTCAGTGGAAGAGCTTGTGCTCTGCATGCAGAAAGTCCCAGGTTCAGTCTCCAAATACAACAGAAAAAAATCCTATCTAAAAGCATGGAGAGTCACTGCAGAGGAGTTTCTATGGTGGGGGCGGTACTGTATGTACCCCGTCCTAGTCCCCATTTACAACCCGGAACGAGGTGGCCCCACCCACTCGCAGTCAGAGCCATTCCGCGCGGTGAAAGCAACGCGTAGGGAGTTTCCTTACAACTATGGTGCCCCCACCGTAGAAACGCCTCTGAGTCACTGTTGACAATCCTGAGCTAGGATTGTCACCCATGGTCTGACTCAATATAAGGCAGCTTTTTAACCCTTATAGTAGTATAACAAATATATAGAATATATGAAGAACTTTTCATGGTTGGCATACCTCACAGAAACTTTGGCAGTGATTTTTCTTCAAGTCCCACGATTCTTTGCAGGGCTCCAAACACTGAAAAGCATCACAAAAACACAGAGTGTCAAGAAAAAGAGGACATTCTCAATCTGTTCAATTTACAGAACACTAGAACTTTGTCTATCCTACAATTCATTAAAAACAAAGTTGTTAATCACAGTTTCTCTGAAACACAAGGATTGTGCCATAGGTGCAGAATAAAAGTTAATGGCAGAGATGATCGAAAAGGAGCTCACAGCATTGTGGATGTCTTGTCAGAGCTATTTTTGTATTAAAAATAACTGTCAGCACACTCACTTTATATTATGCCTACCTTAGTTAAGGCTATTCCAAACAATTATGAGATTAACGTTTCCAATATGTCCTACTCTGCAGTAGCAGCATCTGTTTCTTATACCATGTAACATTGGCATGCTTGCTTAAGCAGGGTTTTAATTATCACTTAATTTACTTGATTGGTCTGTAGAATATAAAAATAGTCAAGGAATTCCCTTTTGCAAAGGACTATGAAGTGTAAGCAGTTAAAGTAATAATAATACAGTACATTGCTTGCATTTTATAATAAAACTGGCAAAGCCCACAGCAATATTTACTTCCATAAAACTTTATCATCATAGTGAAGTATCTCAGAATCCACAAGCACATTTTTCATAGAAAGAAACTTACTGAGTCCTCCCTAGGGCAAGTCCCCCAAAGCTACCCACAAAGCCCAATCATTCTTGAGATGAGGGGACAGCCTGGGCGCAATTATTTGGGTCTCACAGTCCTGATAGGTATGGCATACTCTAAGCTGCCACTGCTCACCATTCCAACATGGCAGTTCTTCATTCAGCTAAGTCATGCCTGGGACTGGGAGACTGAGCAACAAGTGAGGTGGTTCAGGAAATATGATGGCCTCTCAACACCAGCTTTCTCTCCTGCTTCATCCTAGAGAGGCCCTAAGGCCCAGGATGACCCAAGGTCAGATGAGACTAGGGAAGAACACCTCTCTCTTTCACTCCAAGTCAAGATCAATTAAATGGTCAATTAATCAGCTTGGTAAACTGTTGCCAAGTTGATTAAAGACAGAATGTCTGTGCTAAATTGTGAGAATTCTAAAAACCCAGCACTTTAGGATTCACCAGTTAGGGTGCATGCCAACATGCACCCTAACTGGAAGAACTGAAAATCAATTCTTCTCACTATACATTATTGGACTGTTGTGATTGAGACCAGGCTTTATGTAAATGCTAACCACAGCTGTTATGACACAGCCCTTGCTGGGAAGAAAGAGAACACAACTCCTAACAGGTGCTAGAATTCTGGTGAGCTGTGGCTGAGGTCGTCATTCTTCTGTCACTCATGTTGTCATAGCTCAGAAACCTTGAGAGTTTGATAGATGTTCTATCTAGGTGGAAGGAAGGAAGGAAGGATTTCTGAAACGCTGTTGGTCTGCTAAATGATGGCCGAGGTTAAATTGATCTTCTCCTCGTTTTTTGATAAGAAAAAAGAAGCTTTTGGACATCTGGGTGAAGCCACCCTACTTACTTCCATCATTCCTACAGTAAGAGGCCAGGTTACCTGCAGTTCACCATCAGTTGCCTTATTTATTAATATCTAAATTCTACATCAGAACAATAGATTTGTCTAGTTGTTCCCAAACTCCCCCTTGGATGCAAAGCATTATGTTTTGTGAATAAGAACCTTTTTGGATCTTCTGTGTTCACCTGTGTTAGTTCCCAACATATATTATGATAAATTCCAGCTGACTTTATTCATATTAGCTAGGTTAGATTCCTGCATATGGTGTTTACAAAAAAAAAAAAAAACCCTTACTGTGACATCACCTTAATTTTTCACCATTGGTTTTTACTTGTGTCAATTATGAAGTCTAATTATTAGGAAAGACCATAGGCGGGCCATTGATGGTGTGGGCCGCAATGAGTCATGCAACGTCTGGGAGGAAGGGGTGACGGCAGCAGGCCTGTGGTGCCCTCATGGCCTCTGAAATGAAGGTTCCTGCCTTGCGCAAGCTGACGAAAACACACACTCAGACCACTTTCGTCCCATTCCGATTCGGCAAGCTGAGTCCAGAGTGGGCAAAAGCAGTCCCGATTATGTGTTTTCATCAGAAGTAATTGGCGGTGACGTGATGAAATGACGTCATTACATCACCGCCAATTCCACTTCTGCGCCTGGGGTGTGTGTGTGACGCGATGGGTGCCTGAAAGGTAAGTGACACCCCTGGGCAAGATCTCAAAGTAAGAGGTCGTAATGTCCACGTGACAGTTTCCAAACTTTTCTAGCATCCGTGTCGAAGGTTATCTTCAGGAAAAAACAAACAGCAGTAGTTATGGGGGGAAAAATGGGGTTAAGTGAGAATGAGGTACAAATCTTTTCTGCCTGTGTTTAAGCTACTTGTATTAGAGTCAGTCAGTCACTCTCTCTAGTAGTTATGTGCTTGAAGCTTAGAGTCCTAATTCAATTAGTTCCAGCTAAGGTCTATTTGGGGACATTATTGTATGTACAGGAATCCAGACGATGTTGCTTGAAAGTATTTGATGACTGAAAAACCACTTTTGAAAGAGAGAGCCAGACCTTGGATTTTTAAACGACATTAAATTCCAGCTATCTGGATTTAAATTGTTTTGGTCATTGTTTAGATCATTAGTAAATGCTGCTAGAAATGTATACATGTGAACACAAAAAGAAAATAGAGTGCAAGTCTGAATGGTGAGAATACTGGAAGAGACTGTTATAACTGCTATGCAATCCTATATCAAATTGTTATACAGAAGGCATGTACAAAATGTCCTTGCTATGCAAGTCAATTCACACATTGAGAGAATACACACGTTCTTTACAAGGGACTACCTTTGATAATGACATTCTTCATGTTCTAAGGGGATATAGTAGTAGCTGTATATGGAGAATGAACCACCTCATGGCTTTTCCTAGTACCTCAGGCTAGTTGAGAGTTATGGCCTGATCTACACATAAAACAGAATGAGGTAGAAGAATGGTCGCCATCACTTCATAAGCTCACAAATACATCTGAAAATTATCCCCTTAGAACCTCATTAACGTTATTTATAAAAATTTTGAACAGCACAGGGTGCAAGACAGAGCCCTTTAGCTCTTTGTGACATACCCAACCATAGCATCTTGAATTTCGGCATCTTGAATTTCTGCTGACCCAATTTATTTTAAAAAAAAATGGTATAATCAAAAGATTACACCTGGACAGAAACAAATCTTTACTAATCCAAGACAAGTGTTTAACACACACACACATAATAATTTGAGTGATTAAGTACCATAAGCTTAGTTCTATATTTCTAGAATATGAATATATTTAAAAACTTTAAAGTTTGTTTTTCATTCTAGACACAAAAGCATAAGAAAATACATACATAATACTTTTCAATTTCTCAGTTACCTTTTCCCTTTATAGTCACAATTACTTACTGATTGAATGAAGACCCCAGGAATCATCATCAACATTGTACAAAAAGCATAATTAGAAAATGAATTTCTATAGTGTTAAGTTTGCTTGAAAACGGAAACCAATCCTAAATATTTTGGTGTCATTTTAAATCAACAATATATTTTTTAACTATGAAAGAGAAGAAGGCAATTGACAGGTATTCCATGCCAAGCTGTTACAAGGAGACTTTTAGATAATTACACACCACTTCCTTGAAACACACCACCTAGTTACGGTACTTAGAAGTATCGGTCAGTTAGAACATTATTCCTCCTCCTTTTGGAAAATCAAGGTGATGCGACCTCATGATTTAACTAATTGATCAGTTAATGAATTATACTGCATATGATAAAACATATGATTCTATTAATACATCATTTTGCAGACTCGCATGTAAACATCCTAAAGAAGCAGATTCAACAAAATGCTTTCATCTGGTTCTCACTTCAGTCCTATGATTTTACAGATCACCAAACAATCAGAAATGAGAAAAGGAGGAGGCCGTCTTTGTCCAACTGCTACTAAATTTCTCTTTCTGGCTTTCCACTTCTCTTCTAGCACAACCATAGGCATCCACAACGACGTATTCCGCATCACTAAATAGTGAGAGCTGTGGGGCTTTTCACTTCTAATTTCACGCTATAATAAGATGCAGTGGTTGTTTCACTGTGGGACCTGAAAGACTTTTCTTTGTCAGGCCTATTTGATGATCAGTTTAAATATCCCATTCTGGCAGCAAGCATCTGTGCTTCTCTGGGCAGCCAAGGTGGTGGGAAAGAGAAGGGGGAAATGACTTAAGAGTCATCCTCCTCATGGAAGAAATTAGACCTATTTGGCTTTCATAATATTAATATAAAGTAAAATGAAGATTAAATTGGTTTCTCCCTCAATGGCCCTACAGAGGTCTACTGTAAAAGAGGGATGAGCCATTTTTATTTCAATTACATTCTGTACTAAGCTCGTTGCTATTATTGACAAAACATTATAATCAGAACAAAATTGGCACTTCATAATCACCAGAAGATTCAATTCTAAATTTATACTACTGTGGTTATCTTCAAATTGAATTTGCTTACTGTGTAGGCAAAGAGCTGTGAAAACTATATAGCTCTTTCACTGGCGGAAGGGGGCCTTCTGATATTACAATTCCTTCCACGAAAGACCAAGGTGACATGGGAGAAATCCTCATTGTAGCTCTTTCCCACTTCCAAGAAACTGATCAATGCTGAGATGGAAAGGAGGTACCCGGTATTATTTGTGAGGCACATTTTGTGTGGGAGCCAGTAAAGGACAACTGCTTCCACACTGCTATGTCAAAAAGGGCCTTAAGAGTCAACATGACTATGGGTGCAATCCTGTGTAACTCTTGCACCAGTGTAACAGTAGATCCCTGGTGTAAGAACACTTATGCCAGTGTAACTTGCCTTACGCCGACACCAGCGCAATCCCCCTCGGACACCTCACATGTGCAGTTCGGACGTGAAATGGATGCCGGTGCAACTCCACCAGCGCAGGGGGCATTCCAAGGGTGTCAATGCCCCCAGAATCCCCCCTGCGCTGGCAGAGTTGCAATGGTGTCCGCCCTGTGTCCGAACTGCGCATACGCAGCAAACGAGGGGGGTTGCGCCAGAGTCTATCCTGTGTCCGTCGGCGTACAGCAGCTTACACTGGCATAAGTGCTCTTACACCGGGGGGGGGGGATCTACTGTTAGACTGGTGCAAGAGTTACACAGAATTGGGCTGTACAGTTCATATCAATATTGGTTTAGATCCATTTCCAATAGTCATTCCAAATTATCACCAGTTGTATTAATAAGCATATGCAAAACAACATTATCTTCAAGAAGACTACAGATTAATTCTTCTACTGTTCATCAGCATTAAAATTCTTTTAGTAAATAGTCCAATCCAGGCATTCAGAAATTGTGTTCTAGGAAACCCTGTGGTTCTTGCTTCCCCCTTATGTTTTACTAGCACGATGCCTGGAATGCTTGTATATGATATCCATGTGCGTGCACAAATGTTTAGTAATTAAGCAAATTATTATTTGAACAATAAGGGTAAGATCACAAAAGTAATAACCATTTGCAGTAGTAGTACAGCAAGTCCTCGCTTAAAGTCATTTTGTTTTAAAGTTGATGGGAAAATGCCATACGAATGTTTACATTTATCAACTAGCCTATGGTAAAATTGGTTTAATTATAAGTTGTTTGGCTTAAAGTCGCAGTTTCCAAGAACTACCTATCAACAACATTAAGTAAAGACATGCTGTACTGTGCTTCCTAGACACAAGTGGTCCAAGAAGCCTTCGTCAACCTTATAGGAACAAGATGGAATTCCATTCCAAGATGGACAGAAGAAGAACCTATAAGCTTTTTAACTTGATAGGCTCAGCTATGTCTGTGATAGAAACTGTTAACTGATAACGTTAAAATAGATTTTATCAATTTGCTCAAAGCAGTTTCAGGATGGACTGGGTAACAGCAGAACTTATTTGCACAAGGATAAAGGAAGTAAGCCTCTTTACGCAAGGAAATTATTTTCTAGATGCATTTAATACATTACCCAGTTGATTACTTAAGCATTGTTTGAGTTTTCAGGATAACTGTATCTAGTTACAATTTTTGTCAATTAACAAGGTTTAAGGTTGTCTCAGGCAGGTTATAATGCATAATTGTCATATACATATAAAACTTTATAACAAGTTGGTCAAGGAAAAACAGGCTGCTCTGTGTACAGCTGTTAATTGTTGAAACAGAATCAAATTAGCATTCTCGGCCTGTATTTCACTAACAACAGGCTTTCAAGCTGCAAATAATTTGTAATTCAAAAAAGGCCTCTGGTCAATAGACTGAGCATGTGAAACATGTTTTGCACTTAAGGAGTCCAAGACCTGTTGAACACACAAAGTATTAGTTTTCATGTTCTTTTGCCTAGTGAAAAACAATTAAAATAGCTGTACAATCTGCAAGAAGTGAAGAATTAATCTCAGACAGTGAATTCATGCATATTAACTAGATGGTATCACTTTTACCTAAGTAGAACTTTGATGGCAACTTATGATAGGAAGAGTTCAAGAAATAAAGTACATATATTCACATTTATGCTAATTTGTGAATCTACTTTTTATACATCACGATCTGAATATATATGCAACTGACGCCAAAGTAATTGGAAACCACATTTATGTGGCATGTCTTGGCAAAATTGAGACTTTTTGATGCTTAAAACATTTTTTCCCCCTTTTGTCACCCCTGTGCTAAGGACTATGCCTTTGATTTTCTCTTTGCCAAGTCTTCCTTTATGGTAGTATTTCTCAAATGTTGAGGCTGCCTTTTGTTCGATTCCCAATATGGTTTGTGAGTCAATTAAACACATCTTAAATTTGACGGAACACTGGTTGTGTAGATATGCATCCATCAATTCAAACTACTTCCTCTTTCCAATTATGCAAGGTTCCTCAACTTATCTCTAACCTCCGCCTGCCCCCCCATGTTTAGAATATTTCATATTAACCGAGACTATATGCATTTCTATGCTTCATAGAAAAAATAGGGGGAAAAAGGAGTCTGACACAGTCAGACACATGAAAGCACTAGCTAATACTTAGCATCTGTCTAATGCTATATAGACTGTTCACAACAAAGGTTTTTAACAATATGTGCATGCTGACTAGAAATTTTATTGCATATCATTCGTGATTCTCCCTACCTTTATATAAATATATGCTTTGGTGGTTTTTAAAATACAAGTCTCACCACAGCTTGTTTTAAGACTAGTGGGATTTTGCCCTCCATTAAGAAGGTATTTGTTTGCAAGCAACCTGCACAATCTTCATCTAAGCTGAAAATTACCCATTAAAATAGTGCAAAGCTGGCTTTGTAAGCACTTCAGTTTTGTCAGCAAAGTGCCTGCAACCATGTCACAGCAGGCTTTCAGTAGTTCCTCCTCATCTCCTGGTAGGCACTGGCATTGCTGAAGGTGGGGCGGAACGCTAAGTTCCGCACCACTCTGACCCTCCGTTACTCCGGTGCACGAGGCGGCCCCGCCCCTTGCCTTTGGAGCCATTCAAGGCAGTGAAAGCAACATGCCGGTGACTCCTTGTCAGTTGCTTTCACCGCCTTGAATAGTTCCAAAGGCGAGGGGGCGGGGATGCTTCGTGCACAGGAGTAACGCGGGGTCGGGCCATGGCAGAACTTAGAGCTCCGCTCCCCCAGAGCATCGCTACTGCTGGTAGGTCAAGACATGAAAGGTTCCCTAAATTTATTTTGCATGGGAAAAAACCAAGGGTGAAATATAAGATTCTTCAAGCTGCAAAGGAGAGAGGAGGATTAGGACTACCGGATTTGAAAGTATATTATGCAGCATGTTGTTTTGTGTGGTTGAAAGAGTGGGTGTATTTACAAAATAGAAGATTATTGGAGTTAGACGGCTCTGACTTGAGATTTGGTTGGCATGGGTATTTGTGGTATGATAAAGTAAAAGCCTTCATGGATCCTTGCCTTGTCGTGGCGAAGGGGCTTGCGTAACTCAATGAAGCCATGAGCTATGCCGTGCAGGGACACCCAAGACGGACAGGTCGTAGCAGAGAGTTCTGACTAAAAGTGATCCACTGGAGAAGGAAATGGCAACCCACTCCAGTAACCTTGCCAAGAAAATCCCATGAACAGTACCAAAAGGCTAAAAGATATGACGCCGGAAGATGAGCCCCTCAGGTCGGAAGGTGTCCAATATGCTACTGAGGAAGAGCGGAGGACTATTCCAAGTAGACCCAGAAAGAGTGAAGCGGCTGGGCCAAAGCCAACAGGACGTCCAGCTGTGGATGTGTCTGAGGTTGAAAGGGAAATCCAATGCTGCAAGGAGCAATACTGCTTAGGAACATGGAATGTGAGGTCTATGAATCAAGGCAAGCTGGATGTGGTCAAAAATGAGATAAGATTGAACATTGACATCTTGGGAATCAGCAAACTAAAATGGACGGGCATGGGCGAATTTAAGTCAGGTGACCATCATATCTACTACTGTGGGCATGAATCCCTTAGAAGAAATGGAGTAGCCCTCATAGTCAATAAAAGAGTGGGAAAGGCAGTACTGGGGTGCAACCTCAAAAACGACAGAATGATTTCAGTTCGAATCCAAGGCAAACCATTCAACATTACAGTAATCCAAGTGTATGGCCCAACCACTGATGCCGAAGAAGATGAAGTTGACCGGTTCTATGAAGACCTACAACACCTTCTAGAACTAGCACCCAAAAAAGATGTCCTTTACATCATAGGAGACTGGAACGCTAAAGTAGGAAATCAAGAAATAAACGGAACAACAGGCAAGTTTGGCCTTGGAGCGCAAAATGAAGCAGGGCAAAGGCTAACGGAGTTCTGTCAAGAGAACACGCTGGTCATAGCAAACACTCTTTTCCAACAACACAAGAGGCGACTCTACACATGGACATCCACCAGATGGTCAATACCGAAACCAGATAGATTATGTGCTTTGCAGCCAAAGATGGAGAAGCTCTATACAATCAGTAAAAACAAGACCTGGAGCTGACTGTGGCTCAGATCATGAGCTTCTTATTGCAAAATTCAGACTTAAACTGAAGAATGTAGGGAACACCACTAGACCAGTCAGATATGACCTAAACCATATCCCTTATGAGTATACAGTGGAGGTGAAGAATAGATTTAGGGCATTAGACCTGGTAGACAGAGTGCCTGAAGAACTATGGACGGAAGTTCGTAACATTGTACAGGAGGCAGCAACTAAAACCATCCCAAAGAAAAAGAAATGCAAGAAAGCAAAGTGGCTGTCAGATGAGGCTTTACAAATAGCTGTGGAAAGAAGGAATGCAAAAAGCAAGGGTGAAAGGGAAAGATATAAACAACTGAATGCAGAGTTCCAGAGAATAGCAAGGAGAGATAAGAAGGCCTTCTTAAATGAACAATGCAAGGAAATCGAGGAAAACAACAGAATGGGGAGGACTAGAGATCTCTTCAAGAAAATTGGAGATATCAAGGGAACGTTTTGTGCAAAGATGGGCATGATAAAGGACAAAAAAGGCAAGGACCTAACAGAAGCAGAAGAGATTAAGAAGAGATGGCAAGAATACACAGAAGAACTATACAAGAAAGATCTTAATGTTCCTGATCACCACGCTGGTGTGGTCACTGACCCAGAGCCGGACATCCTAGAGAGTGAAGTCAAGTGGGCCTTAGGTAGCATTACTAGCAACAAAGCTAGTGGAGATGATAATATCCCAGCTGAGCTACTTAAAATCCTAAATGATGATGCTGTGAAAGTGCTGCACTCAATATGCCAACAAATTTGGAAAACTCAGCAGTGGCCAAAGGATTGGAAAAGGTCAGTTTACGTTCCAATTCCAAAGAAGGGCAGTGCTAAAGAGTGTTCAAACTACCGTACAATTGCACTCATTTCACATGCTAGCAAGGTTATGCTCAAAATCCTACAAACTAGGCTTCAGCAGTACGTGGACCGAGAACTACCGGACGTACAAGCTGGGTTTCAAAGAGGCAGAGGAACTAGAGATCAAATTGCCAACATGCGCTGGATCATGGAGAAAGCACGAGAGTTCCAAAAAAACACCTACTTCTGCTTCATTGACTACGCAAAAGCCTTTGATTGTGTGGATCACAACAAACTGTGGCAAATTCTTAAAGAGATGGGGGTACCAGACCACCTTACCTGTCTCCTGAGAAACCTGTATGCGGGTCAAGAAGCAACAGTTCGAACCGGCCATGGAACAACTGATTGGTTCAAAATAGGGAAGGGAGTACGGCAAGGCTGTATATTGTCACCCTGCTTATTTAACTTATATGCAGAGTACATTATGAGAAATGCAGGGCTGAATGAATCGCAAGCCGGAATCAAGATTGCCGGGAGAAATATCAACAACCTCAGATATGCAGACGATACCATCCTAATGGCAGAAAGTGAAGAAGAACTAAAGAGCCTCTTGATGAGAGTGAAAGAGGAGAGTGCAAAAGTTGGCTTGAAACTCAACATTAATAAAACTAAGATCATGGCATCGGGTCCCATCAATTCCTGGCAAATAAAAGGGGCAGAAATGGAAGCAGTAACAGATTTTACTTTTCTGGGTTCCAAGATCACTGCAGACGGAGACAGCAGCCATGAAATTAGAAGACGCTTACTCCTTGGAAGGAAAGTTATGGCAAACTTAGACAGCATAATAAAAAGCAGAGATATCACCATGCCAACAAAAGTTCGTATAGTCAGGGCGATGGTGTTCCCAGTAGCAATGTATGGTTGCGAGAGTTGGACCATAAGGAAGGCTGAGCGCCGAAGAATAGATGCTTTTGAACTGTGGTGCTGGAGAAGACTCCTGAGAGTCCCTTGGACTGCTAGGAGATCAAATCAGTCAATTCTAAATGAAATCAAGCCTGACTCTTCCCTGGAAGGACAGGTACTAAGGCTGAAACTCAAATATTTTGGCCACCTTATGCGAAGAGAGGACTCTCTGGAGAAGACTCTGATGCTGGGAAAGATTGAAGGCAAAAGGAGAAGGGGAAGGCAAAGGATGAGATGGTTAGACAGCATCACCAATGCAACAAACATGAAAATGAGCGAACTCAGGAAGATAGTGGAGGACAGGAAGGCCTGGCGGGATATGGTTCATGGGATCACGAAGGGTCGGACACGACTTTACGACTGAACAACAACAACAAAGTGAAAGCAAATTTAGAATTTAAAAATCATTATGTTAGACATGCATTATGGAGAATTTGGAATAGATATAAAATGAGGTTTTATGAGAAAATACCATTATGGGTTGCACCATATGAAGCACACTTTGGTGGAAGTAGCGTGCCAAAAGAGAAAGGACTACTATACAGAAATTTATTAAATTTTTCACAAGGAGACTGTACAATGAAGTCAAGAGAAAAATTAATGGAAGAAGACTTTAATTGCCAATGGTTTGTATATGCTCAAATTTTGGAGAGATTTAAAGTAGACAAGAAGGCATATGGATTTGTAGAAGAAGAATCAATATTGGAGGTACAATTAAAATCTGAAGACCAGGTAATCTCAAAAATGTATAAATTGCTTTGAAGTTTGAGACAGAAGAAGAACAGGTTAAAGAATGTACGATTCATTGGGCAAAAAATGTAGGTCATGTTATTTTAATGGACCAATGGGAACAACTATGGTTAAAACAGTTGAAATTTACGTTAAATGTTAATATTAAAGAAAATATGTATAAAATGATGTATAGATGGTATATAACCACAAGCAAATTAGCAAAAATGTATGAGAAGGTGACGAATAGATGTTGGAAATTTAAAAAGCAAAAAGGAACTTTTTACCATATGTGGTGGACATGCCCCCAAGCAAAGAAGTATTGGACAGATTCATAAACAGATTGAGTTGATTTTAAAGATTAAGGTTCAAATGAAATCGGAAACCTTTTTGTTGGGTATGAGGGATAATCATGTAGGCGAAAAATTTCAAACTTTGTTTTTATATATGATAGCTGCGGCAAGAATTTTATATGCACAATATTGGAAGAATTCGGAGATACCTTTGCTGGAAGATTGGTGGCTGAAAGTTTTGGACTATGCTGAAATGGATAAACTTACAATTTTAATTAAGGAAAAATCAGTTAACCTTTTCGTGAATAACTGGAAACCATTTATCGATTTTTTAAGAGAGAGAGAGAAGAACGATGTGATGACATGCGGATTTAATGAATAGAACGTGGGTGTTATTTTGGCTTAGTTGGATATTATATGTAGAAAATAGTGAATAGTATGCTAGTAGGATGTATTGCTTCGTGCTTGCTATAACTTTATGAAATATGTATTGTTTCTACGTTTTAATATATCAATAAAATATAAATATATACAGAAAAAAAGAAAGGTTCTTGATCATCTAACAAAAACTTCACTGAAGGGCTTTGAACTTACACTATGGTAATGGAAAAGTGCAATTTCTTCACTGCTGTCTCTGCCTCAGAGTAGGCCTTAACCAGGGCTCTAGCTTGTTTTCAGTCAGATTCATCAAGAGTCTTCCCCCGAAGTTGTTCTAGCCATCTTCTCAACCATTTCATGTCTTAATCATGTCTAAGATCAAGAAGTATTGGCTCTGCCAGAACAGAGGGTGTTTAAGCGCGACTGTATCAATTGTTGGGTTATGTGTCCATTCCAGACGTCAACCAGTCATGGTAACAGGAAACTTCACCAGAGCATTTCCAGGAGCATGCCTTCTCAAAAGGCCTCCCTGCCCATATGAAGGACCCAAAGCGTGAAAAATCTAAGACCTATTGGGTAATCTGTCCATTACAAGGATATTCTTCATTCCCAGATCATCTTTATCCTGTCCAACCTCAAACAATGCCAACTGTATGCCCTTCCACATGTTAGGGCCAGATATTATCCGATCTCATGGTTGTCATCGAGGCCATGAAATCTTAATCTGCTCCACACTGGGGGACTTCAGTGTGGATGATGAAATCCCAACATGAACTGTCTGGAGGAGACCACCATCACCTCAGAGGTATCAACTGGAAAAGGTTTTTCATACATGTTCACACTGTTTTCAGTGGAGCTTGTTCCCAGTATGCACAGAACTGCAACCTTTATCAAGCAACAAGTGCTCATATAAAGATTGGATTTTAAGTTCCACAGGTTTTTTTGCTAGACAAATGCAACATTAACTGAATGAAATTCTTCTCTGCAGAACTGCTAGAATAACTTCAATCTAAATCAATGAATTTCATAAATTCAGGATTTAAGATGCAACCTTTGCCTATGAACTATTCTACAGCATAGTGAATTTAATCTCTGACATTTGTTAACTATCAGGCTTTTCATAAGTCATAACTGTGTCTTTATTAAGACCATACAAAAACTACTGTTTGCTATACAATTAAAAACAGCAGCACTACATAAAGCAGAAATATGCATATCATATTATGGCATGACATGAATTTACACATTTGATCAGCAATGTGAAGCACTTTTCCATGTCCCCAAGTATACAATCAAATATGCACCACTGACAGCCCAATCCTGTGTAACTCTTGCACTGGTGTAACAGTAGATACACCGGTGTAAGTGCACTTACACCGGTGTAACTTGCCATACGCAGGACGGAAACTGGTGAAACTCGGACGCTGCACATGCACAGTCTGGATGCAGGACAGATGCTGCTGCCGCCCCCGGAGGATGATGGATCCGGATGGATTCCTGAGGGCTCTGGGGGATTTTCCTGTTGCCAGAGTCGGCGACTCACCCAGCGCCCTGGTTGACCTCTGGAATGGGGAAATGACCAGGGCTCTGGATCTGATCGCTCCTGAGCGTCCTCGACCAAGCCGCAGAGTCAGAGCGGCCCCTTGGTTTACTGAGGAGCTGCGGACGATGAAGCGGCAAGGTAGATGTCTAGAGCGACGGTGGCGGAAAACTTGTGCTGACTCCGACCGGGCACGGGCTAGAGCTCACTTCAGAGCCTATTCCGTGGCGGTGGCGGCAGCAAAGAGGGCTTTCTTTTCTGCCGGCATCGCGTCCGCGGAGAACCGTCCAGCTGAGCTTTTCCGTGTGGTCCGGGGCCTGCTCCATCTGGCCCCCCCAGTAGATGGGGCGGAACACACGGTGGCTCGCTGTGATGAGTTTGTAAATCACTTCGCGGACAAAGTCGATCGGATTCGGCATGACTTGGACGCCACGTTAGCAGTATCTAATGATGTCCCTGAGGCACCTGTCTGTTCTCCTTCCTGGGATTCTTTTCAGCTTGTAGAACCTGAGGATGTGGACAGGATTCTTTGGAGTGTGAGACCGTCCGCTTGCCCGCTTGACCCTTGTCCGGCATGGCTGATTAGAGCTGCCCGGGCGGGGCTGGCTGAGTGGACGGGGAGGGTGGTAAATTCATCTCTGAGGGAGGGGGTGGTGCCACTGTCTCTGAAGCAGGCGGTGGTGCGTCCCCTCCTGAAAAAACCCTCCCTGGACCCCACTATTTTGAATAACTTCCGGCCAGTCTCAAATATCCCGTTTCTGGGCAAGGTGATCGAGCGGGTAGTGGCGTCCCAGCTCCAGAGGGTCTTGGAGGAAGCTGATTATCTGGATCCATTCCAGTCTGGCTTCAGGCCGGGGTTCGGGACAGAGACTGCCTTGGTCGCCTTGGTGGATGACCTGCGCCGGGGACTGGACAGGGGGAGTGCGTCCCTGTTGGTCCTGCTGGACCTCTCGACGGCTTTTGACACCATTGACCATGGTGTCCTCCTGGGTCGGTTGGCCGGGTTGGGGCTTGGAGGCACCGTTTTGAGGTGGTTCCGCTCCTTCCTGGCTGATAGATCCCAGAAGGTGGTGCTGGGGGATGCTTGTTTGGCACCCTTGCCCTTGAGGTGTGGGGTGCCACAAGGGTCAATTCTATCCCCCATGCTGTTCAACATCTATATGAAGCCGCTGGGAGAGGTCATCCGGAGGTTTGGGGTAGGGAGTCATCAGTATGCTGATGACACCCAGCTCTTTCTCTCCTTTCCACCTGACTCCAAGGGGGCGGTCGATGTCCTGAATCGTTGTCTGGAGGCAGTTGGGAGCTGGATGGGGGCTAACAAGCTGAAATTAAATCCTGATAAGACAGAGGTTCTGCTGGTCCAGAAGTCTACGACTCAGGTACTGGATCATCGTCCTGCTCTGAATGGGGTTGTACTCCCTCTGAAGGAGCAGGTCCGCAGCTTGGGGGTTCTCCTGGATGCACAGCTGCTCCTGGATTCCCAGGTAGCGGCCGTGGCCAGGGGGGCTTTTGCCCAGCTTCGGCTGGTGCGCCAGCTGCGACCGTACTTGGATCGTGCAGACCTGGCCACAGTGACCCATGCCCTAGTGACATCTAGACTAGATTACTGTAATGCGCTCTACGTGGGGCTGCCTTTGAAGACTGTTCGGAAACTGCAACTAGTGCAGAATGCGGCGGCCCGCGTGGTTGCCGGGGCTTGTCGGTTCGACTCAGTCGAGCCGTTGCTTCGGCGGTTACACTGGCTGCCGGTTCGTTTCCGGGCACAATTCAAAGTGCTAGTTTTGACTTTTAAAGCCCTTAACGGCTTGGGTCCAGGGTATTTGAGGGACCGCCTCCTTCCTTATAATCCGACCCGTACTCTGAGGTCATCAGGGGGGGCCCTGTTAACTGTGCCGCCTTTGACAGAAGTGAGGGGGATGGCGGCGCGGAATAGGGCCTTCTCGGCGGTGGCGCCCCAATTGTGGAATTCCCTCCCCCAGGAATTAAGAATGACTCCCTCCTTGGAGGCCTTTCGGCGGGGCCTTAAGACGTTTTTATTTAGGATTGCTTTTAATGTCTGACGTGGTGGGCTGACCTTTTAACAAATGGTTTTAACATATGTAAATGTAACCCACTGGGGTTGTTTGTTTTAACTTAAATTGTTTTAATTAATTTTAATGTGTTCAATGTGTTTATATGTATTTTATGTATTTTAATATGTTGTAAGCCGCCTTGGTTGCCCTTGTGGGAGAAAGGCGGGCTACAAATCTCTTAAATAAATAAATAAATAAACTCCGCTGGCGCAGGGGGGCATTCTGATGCCCCCGGAATGCCCCGTGCCAGCAGAGTTGTGCTGGCATCCATTCTGCATTCGAACTGTGCATGCATGGCACCCAAGGGGGGTTACGCCAGTCTCCGTCCTGTGTACGGCAAGTTTCGCTGGCATAAGTGCATTTACACCGGTGGATCTACTGTTACACCGGTGCAAGAGTTACACAGGATTGGGCTGCCAATGTATTACTGAGCTAGTGTTTTAAAAGAAAAGAATGCTAAACTAGATCAGAGAACCTGCAGCCTGAAATTTGCATTATATTCAAACACATCTGTTTCCTCCCCTACTCTTTTTTTACTTGGATTAACATCCAACCTGAAGAAGAGTTCTGATGAACTTGAAACTTTGCATGACACTTTGTGATTATTGGTTGGTCCTAATAAAGGTATTGTTTTACTATTCTCGTAAAGGATCAGAGGTAATAGCTCTGGTTGACCAGAGCCAAAGAGCTAGAATGTTTATAGAACAGCTTTTCCCACAGGATTACTGGAACTTCTGAGTCAATTATTAAAATAGTCAGCACAAAAGAGAGGCCCACTAATTGAACAATGATGTCACACTCATTCTGTTTTGCCTACAGATTTTCATTGTTCAGAACAAAAAATAAATAAATGAGCAATGGCATTGCAAGGGGGGGGAACAAAGGCGAATACAGTTCTCTCTCCCCAGTGATATGATCAAATCCAATTAAAGATTGAACAACAAAAATATACAAGTTATATTTGTAAACATTGTAGCTATTCCACTAAAGGTGACCGACTATATTTTAAAAGTTTTTTTCCCCAAAAGAGAAATAGAGATCCTTCTAGAGAATCGCTGCTAGAAACAATTGTCCCCCCAAAAAGAGAGAAGCCATTCCATAACCTCTTTAGACCAATGTTTTTCAAACAGAGGTACAAGAACCACATACAGCAAGTTTTCACTTAGTCATTTCATTATAAGTAGTTTTGTTTTAAAGTTGTTGAGGAAAAAAAATCTATTCCTGGCTGGGGCCACTGTCGGTGTGGAGTTTGAATGTTCTCCCCATGTCTGCATGGGTTCTCTCTGGCCCAGAAAGCTCACATTTATTTCAATGTTTAATATTAGAAATGTTTTGGGTCTTTATTTAGAAGTTTGGTGATGTTTTTGGGACCAGAAATATGCCATAAACTCTTGTTTATGTATGTTAATTAGCAGGGAAGTGGATCAAGTCTCTGGCTCCAACTTTCGAGTCAAGTCCAAAGTCTCTGGGTCCAAATCTCAAGTCAAGTCCCAAGACTTTGCCCCCAAGTCCTGAGTCTTTGGACCGAGTCCCTATCTAATGGGGGAAAGGGTGGATGCTGTGGGGCGGTGGCACTGGCAGGGCTGTAAACTCCCCCCTGATGTTCCCCTCCTCTGCTCATGAACACTCGTTTAGATCCGATTGTCTCAACACATCTGGCTTGTCTGAGAGGTGATCATGGCAGAAGGCAGTGACAGAGAAATAAAATTCTCTGGACTTAATTTGAAAGGACTTAAAATTTGACTCGTCGTAAGAGGCTCCAAGTCTTGAGACGAGTCTTTTATGATCTCCGAGTCAAGTCATTGACGCAACCTGAGTCCAACTCGAGTCAGAGTCAATAGACTCGAGTCTATATCACTGTTAATTAGCCTGTGGAAAAATTGGTTTCATTCTAAGTCATTTTGCTTCAAGTTGCAGTTTCCAAGAACCTATCAACAACTTTAAGTGAGCACTTGCTGTGTATAGTACTACTTCACAGAATGACAGGCGAAACTTGGCCCTGCTGTCATGTTGACCACAAGGCACTACCCTGACTAGCTAGACTCTGCTGGAAGTGGAGCTAAGTAGGGTGGTAGTGCAGCAGTGGGCAATGGATCCTAGATCTGCAGATGAATCCTTGGATACCTGATCCACCGATATGGGGGCCTGTACAGGGAATGTGGGAGGAGGAGAACAGACTGGTGCTCTAACTCTTCACTTGTTGCCTCCAAGCACAAGAAAGAGGAAGGCTGCAGAAAATTGAAGCATCAGCAGTGGCACTTGTATCTTGCCTCAGGTGACCAAAGCTCTATGGACCATCTCTGCCCTATACCACTCCGAACTGGAATGCAATGTTAAAAGGATTAAGTGGAAATGAACAAAAGGAACTGTTCTCCAGAAAAGGGAAGGAAATGGGGCGAGTAGTATCTTTCTGAAGCCTTCAACATTCCTCCCAATGAACAAATTCTTTTTCAGATTGTCTGCTGCTGGAGACAAGACAGATGCTAGACAAACCATTCTTTAGTCTTTAGAAACCTTTCCTGAAATTTCTTTTAGCCTTCCTGATGCCGAGTCCAAATTAGGCCCATCTTTTTCAGCAATCATACTCTGAGCTAAAGTTGAAAAAATTAGTATCATTTATTCAGTTCTCTCTCTCTTGAACATTCATTCAACTTGGAGTACACACATCATAGAACATTTGAAGACATTGTGAAGCTCCCTTATAAATGCAGCTATTCCTGTTGTTCAATCCCAGTACACAAAGCTTGCTGACTGAATGCTGTACTCCTCAAATTATTACAGTGTACTGATTTTCAGAATTCAGTTCTCCTTAGCCAAATTGGGGGGAAATCAAATGGTGAAAACATGCAACACAATCATCTCTGGAGTAAAATCTGCTGAATTTCTTATAGCCATCAAATCAAGTTCTATATTCATGCAAATAATTTCACCCCACTTGGATATGAAGCAACAGTTTCCTAGAAAATTTCTGCACAACAGCAAATATTTGTAAAATCATCATTTCTTTTCACAGTGAGTAAAAATTCCCATCGACTTCAGTGAAAGATTTGCTACAAGAGCAGAGTAAATCTTTAAAGAATTTGCCCTTCAGGGATTGTGTTTTATGAATCCTTGGAGTCAGACTCTGCCAGTACAATGACTATTCCAGCTGCTCTAGAGCAAATAAATTACCACGTCTTTACATTTCTGTTTGTTTCAGCATAATTTAAAATTGCACTTACAAATGAAAGACTTAGAGATTTACTTGAAGTCCCAAAAAATTGTTACAGGAAAAAAACTTTAAAGAGTTGACTCAGAACACAAAACAGAAAGGTATTTTTATCTCAGAGACCAAGTTTACATGCTTTTTTTTCAGCATGACTGATGGTTTTATACAGAGATTAGAATTATCTCCTCCTTGGCAGAGCCTTTTGTTTTATTGGTGAATAAAGTATGCTGAAGGAACAAGTTCCAAAGCTGAAGGAAAAAAGTACCAGTTCCCAAACTATAAATCTTGTGTAGACAACCAAGGATAAAAACTGCAAACCAGGTGCAATTGTCTTTACCTGGTGCTATTCAAGAAGCACAAAAACAATGGAAATAAGCAGATATTTTCCTGCTTCGTTAACGAAGCATGTACAATTGTTGAGATTAGATGACGTTGTAATAAGTCAATAGCAAATGATTTTTTAAAGGGTCACTGATATAACTATGCAGGATGTTTTTAGGATCCATTGATTCTAAATGAGCAATTTGGATCCATTGATTCTAAATGAGCAACTTGGAATAGACACAGTATTTACAAGCAATGTCAATGAACTCGGGAGAGAAAAAACACACCTATTCCATAGAGTCTCTACTGGCTCTTAAATTAGTGTTTCTTATCATGCTGTCTTATTGGTTTCAACTGTCCCTCAACATTGATGATGATGATGATGGATGATGATGATGATGATGATGATGATGATGATGATGATGATGATGGATGATGATGATGATGATGATGATGATTGTTCATGTTCATGTCATAGTCACTAATCACAACTCAAGGCTGTGCAAAAGCCTCCAAAGGGTTTTCAAGGTTGTGGCCACACCCATGGATGCTCCCAAGGCTTGAGAACATGGGGACTGGGCAATTTCCAAGTCTGTCAGACCAAGTATGGCAAATATCATATGCCCATGTCACCATGGGCCTGTCTCAATGAGTTGTTGCCCTGACGCACATGGCTGGGCACACGTTGAACCTGATTTTCACTGTTGAGTAGAGGAAGGGTGATCTGGTGATGGAGGTGGTCAAGGTTACTCCTTTGTCATGGACAGGTCATTACCAGGTGGGATGTAGTTCTGAGGGCGGCACCTAACCTCTACAAGGGCTGGGGGCGAAATAGTATGGTCCACGCTTGGAAGCTGATGGATCCAGATGGTTTCCTAAGGGCTTTGGGGGATATTCCTGCTACTAAGATTGGAGATTCACCCACTGCTATGAAATGGGGAAATGGCTAGAGCAGTGCGTTAAATCGCTCAGTGGCGTCACTAGGGCATACACTGCCCCAGGGCAGGGCACACGCGTCACCCTAGTGCCCCCCAGACACACACGCTTTTAAAATCTTTTGGCTGCCCCCGGGCGGCCCGGGAGGCCGCTGCCCCCCGGGCGCCCCCTGCACCTGGTACCTTTACTCGTTGCAGCCAGCTTGGGGACGTCTTCCCCGGCCGGCTGTTCTGGGCCTTCTGACAAAGCTCACTGCGTCGAACATTATTTGTAACATTTTTGCGCATGCGCAGACCGTTCCTGAGGGAAAAGGGCAGCCCTTTTCCCTCAGGAACAGTCTGCGCATGCGCGAAAAACGTTAAACATTCGACGCAGTGGGCCTTCCTCAGAAGGCCCAGGAGCACCAGCCCGGAAGGACGGTCCGAGGCCTTCTCCAGGCCTCGGAGCCTCCGGGCGACGCGCACAGGGGAGGTGACGTGCACGCGCACGTCACCCTTCTGCGCGTGTCGCCCGGGGGCGTCCCGCCCTCCCCGCCTCGCGCTAGCAACATCAGTGCTCCCATGTGACCTCGGAAAGGTCATAAAGTGCAGTCAGCTCTTTGGTTTACCTACTTGGTTTACCTACTGAGCTACTGAAAATGAAATGGCTTGGCAGACATCTAGAGTGACAGTGGAGGAAGATGCATGATGAAATTGATCAAACACAAGCCAGAGCATAACCTAGTGCTTGGTGGTGATGGCAGCAAAAAAGGCATTTTTCTCTGTCATCAGTGTGTCTGCAGAATACCATCCAGTGGAGTTGTTTCACAGTGTGCAAGGCTTTTTATACCCAAAATCTCAGGAGAATCAAGGAGATTTTTCTGATGCCCACTGTGATGCTTCTGCAAAGCACTTTGTAGATAAAATCACTCAGATCCACCTCTACTTGGACTCCACATTGACAGGGTTGGGCACCTGCCCGTCCGGTTAATTTGGGATTCTAGTCAGTTTATATGGCTGAGGTGAACAGGAATCTTAGGAATATGAGGCCTGTTGCTTTGCTCTCTTGGAATTTAATCCTCCAAAAAGGGTACTTGGAGCTGGGCTGTTGGTTAAGATGTATAAGTTCTAAACACTTCTGTCATGATTCCAGAAAAAATTCTGTTTATCAGCCACATAACTGTTCTGAGATAATTTTTAAACACAAATACCACTGATACTGTGATAGTGGACAGATGCAGGACATAGGACCTAGTAATCGGCACCCACTTCTAGCCCGTCACATTCTGAAACTGGAACAGTAGATTGCTGCCACCACCCAAGAACAAGGAAGACCAGACAGAAGGTGGTGGCTTCGGAAAACTTCCTTCCCAGGTTAGTGGTAAGCCCCAAAGTTCAGGGTTTCTTTTAACAGTAGAAGACGGGCAATCTAAAAAGACAGGGCAAACCAGCTCCTTCCCAAGTGAACTGAGACTAGGAAAGTAAAACAGCAAAATAAAGGAAGCTTATTAAAAGGGATTAAAATTGCACAAAATGTTAGAAGGAATATAAAAAGGAGACCATAAAGCATTTGCAAAGATAAAGCAATTTCATAGACAACAAAATAAAAGGAAGTCTGGGCAAACTTTTGGCATGGAAGTTAATAGGCAGGCTGAAAATAAAAACAAACACACTTAACTCAGCTGACTGGTTACTTTCCCTATCTTCAGTACTCCTCACACCAAGCTGCAAACCCCCGTTGGTCCATCCAATGCCTGGATGAGAGACCAGGCAAATATGTGAAGGGGGATACAAGATCCTGCTTTCATAACCTGCGACATTAACCAGGTTTTACCTATGGGATTGGATATTTAGGGTCACTTGAGCTTCTGCTCTTAGGAACCAGGTGGACTACACAGTCCAATATGCTAGCTCAAGACAAAGTTCTTGTTTTATCAGTAAGTTGGACTAAGTATGATAAGCAACAAACGAAAACAACAGGGTGCCACTACAACTATATTTGAATGACTCAGCAGCTTCCTTGGATCCTGAGACACCACAGGAGCCTCTGAGGTGATAGGGAGGTACAAAACAGGTGGGGGAAAAATAGGCATAGAGGGAAAATCAGACGTTTTCACCACAGATATGGACTGGCAGCACACTCAGCATGGCTGTCATGTCCTCAGACTTTTCTTTACACCCAAGACAATAATGGCCGTAAAGACACACACAACGATCAGCATAAAAGTGACACTGTGCTAGGTGTACCTTTCTATTTTAACATAGACAGCATTTAAACTTTCCTCCATATTTTAATCAGATAAAAAGTATCATTAGCAGTCTTGTGATGTGCTTCTCCATAGCCAGGAGCAAAACAAAGGAACTATTAGACAAATATGTAAGGAGACATAAAATAGCTCTCGCTTTTCCTTACCTTAGGTAGTAAATGTTTAAATCATAACCTAAAATGTAAGACACAAGGTCAGCGATTTTAGTCAAATTCCTTCTTAAAGGATAAAGTCCCATCTCTGTCACTAGTGACAATGTGAATGCTGAATGGGTCAAACAGGTAACTCTAGCTGTTCTGTTTGAAGATGGGATAAAGCCAGCTGTTTGAAGTGTCCAAGTTAACAACAAAGCTAATGAATAGGCTGATGAAATGTAGGAAAGACAGCATGAAGGACAAGGGCTACTTGAAATATGATTAGCACTGTCAAGACTTCAGGACTGGTAACAAAAATTATATCCAGAATGCCTTTGATGCCGAGTAGGGACAAAACGAATACAACAGGTGGTAAATGTTTCAATACACTAAGGATGGCCTAGCCTGGAAATCACAACGTATCAAGTGATAAATTGCATTTGTCTCATATGATAAAAATGCAGAAGTCTTCTACTATTGGAAGTTCAGAAAGTTCAGCCCCAATTCATCATGAATCACCAATGCAGTTTTTCTGCTGCTTCCTTATGACTGAATCCCACAGTGTTCCGGCTGAACAACTGAATCACTTGGTTTTGTCAGGATTATACAAGGACTACTGATGCCAGTCTTACCAGCCCAGACCAATGTGGATGAAGGGTTGGGTAGTAGGCTGTACTTCCAGTATATGACTCCATCCTTCAAATATTACCTTAAAAGAATGGGATCAACCCAGAGGTAATAATCAATTGTGACAAGCTGAAACTATCCTTGGATTGTAAGAAGCATGAGGTAATCAATATGTTTACCTGACAGGTAATCAATACCTGACATCAATATTGTTTCTTGTAATTTCTATCAATGGAGACAATGACATTATTCCAACCTGCTAAGTGATATAAAACTAAATTTAGGATGATGTTTACGCTTTATGTAATAATTGCTAAACCAAATCAGGCTATAAAACTATTCAAAAAATATATAAAATTCATTCCTTCACAATATCTTATTAACAAACTCACAGCACAATCCTAAGGATCTGGCCAGCAGCCAAGGGCCGCCCGCCGGATCCTGAGCCCAGGCTGCCGTTGTACTGGTGGGCCAGAGGTCTACTGAGGGAAGGGGATGTTCATCCCCTTCCCTGGGTGTAAACTGGGGCTGGCCTGATAGGCCTCCTCGAATTTCGTGTAATGGCTTAGCCACCCGGCGGGGATGGGGATATGGCGAGCGCTATCCCCTGCACCCTCCCAGGCTGTCTAGACCAATGCCCCCTCCCTCACCCGCTGGACCGCCCATGCAGCCGCGGAGGGAGTGCTTACCTTCCTCCGGCAGGTGTGTCCTCGGGTCCGGCGACAGAGTGAGGGAAGCCGGCAGTGTCCCGAGGTATCACGAACGTGGTTTATGGCACGTTCGCAACACCTTGAAACAGAGCATTCGCTCTGCCGTTCCGAAGATCTGGGGGATTGCGCCCCAACACTACAATTCTAATCAGACTTACCCGGAGATAAGTACTGCTGACATTACTGGTACAGTATTTAAAAGGTAAAGGTATCCCCTGACAATTAAGTCCAGTCGTGTCCGACTCTAGGGTGTGGTGCTCATCTCCATTTCAAAGCCAAAGAGCAAGCGCTGTCCGAATACGCCTCCGTGGTCATGTGGCCGGCATGACTCTTCTTGCCGCAGCGCGTACCATGCAGCTGGAACACGGAGCGCTGTTTACCTTCCCGCAAGCGGTACCTATTTATCTACTACTTTCAAGTAAACAACTTGAGAAGGGGGCTGCAAGCTATTGCATTTTACCTCATGCTTCTCACAATCCAAGGATAGTATCAGCAGATACTACTTCATGATGAAATACTTCATGATGAAAACCTGCACAATGTATGCAAAATACGCCACGATGGTGTAGTGGTTTGGGAGTCAGACTTAGACCTGGAAGATCCAGGTTCAAATCCCCGCTCAGCCACGAAGCTTCCTGGGTGACCTTGGGCCAGTCACTATCTCTCAGCCCCACCTACCTCACAGGGTTGTTGTGAGGACAAAAAGAAGGGGAGGAAATATGTACAGCACTCTGAGCTCCTTGGAGGAAGGGTGGTATAAAAATGTGAAAAATAAATAAATAAATATATAATTATTGAACGTTTGATTTTTTTAATTTACAATTTCTTGTGTCAAAACACTCAAAACTATGAAAACTACAGGAAGTTAACCTTAAAGTCTCCCTCCTATTTGTTTTACGAAAAACAACAGGGGACATTTGTTGTGGGAACAAGTACAGAATTTTAACAATAAACTATCATCCAAGACAAGGGATTTATGGGTATAGAAACCATGTAAAAATATAAAAGTCAAAATCAATGGATATTTACTACCCATCTTCTATATCAGAGAAGTTTCCTGTTCTTAGAAAAAGGTCAGATAGTTTAAATTGCATTGTATGTTCTAGTGAATAAATCTTGCTGCTCATGTCTGCATTTGTGCATATAAATTCCTACAATCTCAGCACTATTCTCATTCAATAGTCTATCTAGGTTTGGTTTAAAAAACGGTGGGAAGTCGACCTACACGGCAGAGTACTCTTGTAAATGATCAGAGGTCAGTGTTATTATCTCTGTTGGCTACCAATGGTGCATTTGTTCCACCCTATATATGAGTCATTCATTTAAAAAACCTTCACTGTGCTTTGAAACTGCTGGGAGGGATGGGTATAGAAGCTTATCTCCTTTCAATTGGATGAAACATAAAACAACCCAAAAGAGAGATCCTTAGTATTTAACTGATCAGCTAGAAGATCATTAACTCTGAAATGAATAAATTAAAATGAAAAGCCTTAGGAATGCTCATTACATTACAAATAGCTATACTTTCCTTTTTTCTAGCAACTTTGTGTTACTTTTCACATCTCACTTTTCACATCTCACTTTAATAAAGACATATCAGAAGTCTCATACGTTATAACAATAAATCTTTGAAAAACACATAAGAAATGACATTTCCGTTTTCTTAAAATATGACATGAATATTCAAACTCCTAACAGGGTATGCATAAAATGACACAAATGCCATGATTACCATTTTGAATTCTACCTTTGCAAGATATTCTATATGAATAGCTGCCAAAAGTGAAGACAGAACTAGAACTTTCTCTCCTTCTTGTGGGGCTTCCCAGAAGCTGCTGGTGGGTCACAGTGCCTCATTGGGTCAAAGTGAAGACATGAAGATAAATGAAGACACAGACAAGCAAGTTAAGCATCTGTGCAAGTTGAGCAGTAGGGCGAGGGAGCCAGGGCAACAAACACTTCCCATCTTCCCTTAAGACAGGTATTACAAAAACCCTTAAGCACTTACAGAGCACACAAAGAATTTCATGTACATGAAACTTCCTTATTGAACTCAACCAGAAAAGTAAAGTACCACAACAAAACGATGCAGTCTATTTTAGCACCAGCAACATGTAGTTGGGCAGTACTGGAGGACAAATTTAGGCTGCTAGGTAAAAGGCTCAAGGCCAGGACCCATAGAATAGTGTTTGCTGAAGTGCTACCTGTTCCACATGCAGGGCCACCTAGGCAGGCAAAACTTAGGGAACACAGGACGCAATCCTGTGTAATTCTTGCACCGGTGTAACAGTAGATCACCCCAGTGTAAGAGCACTTATGTCAGTATAACTTGCCGTACGCCGATGGACACTAGCATAACCCCTCTTGGATGTCTCACATGCGCAGTTTGGATGCGGAACAGACACCGGCACAACTTTGCCAACGCAGGGGGCATTCCAGGGGCATCTGAATGCCCCCAGAATGCCCCCTGCTCCGGCGGAGTTGCATCAGTGTCCGTTCCGCGTCCGAACTGCGTATGTGAGGCATCCTAGTTGGGTTACGCTTGGGTCCATCCTGCGTCCATCGGCGTACAGCAAGTTACACTGGCATAAGTGCTCTTATACCGGGGGATCTACTGTTACACCGGTGCAAGAGTTACAAAGGATTGCGGCGTCAATGTGTAAATGAGACAGTGGTGTCAGGAGGAGGGGGTAAATAAGACAGTGGTGTCAGGAGGATGTGGAAAGTGGTGTGCCCCAAGGATGGGTCTTGGGACCAGCACTTTTCATAAATGACCTGGAGTTGGGATAAGCAGCGAGGTGGCCAAGTTTGCAGATGACACTGATCTTTTCCAGGTGGTGAAGTCCAGAACGGATCATGAAGAGCTCCAGAAAGATTTCTTCAAACTGGGGGAATGGACAGCAAAATGACAGAAGCACTTCAATATAAGTAAGTGTAAAGTGATGCATATTGGTATAAGAAATCAACATTTCACATATACACTGATGGGTTCTGAGCTGTCTTGTGATCAGGAGAGAGATCTTGGGGTGGTGGTTAGTCAGCTTGATGAAAGTGCTGACAGTGTGCGGTGGCTGTGAAGAAGGCCAATTCTATGCTCAGGATTATTTGAAAAGTGACTGAGAATGAAGAAGCCAAAGTACAAATTGATAGTAAGGCCAAATCTGAAGTACTGTGTCCAGTTCTGGTCGCTACATCTCAAAAAGGATATAGCGGAACTAGAAAAGGTGCAGAAAAGAGTAACCAAAATATTTTGCTGGCTGGCACACAAGGAAAGGCTACAAAGTTTGGGGCTCTTCAGTTTAGAAAGAAGGCACCTGAGGAGGGACATGATTGAGGGCCCAATTCTAACCAACTTTCCAACACTAATTCAGTCGTAATGCAGCTCCGAAGTAAGGGACCAAATATTCCTTTACCTTAAGAGACCTCTGTGAGTGTCCCTCCACTGCAGGATGCAGTGTATGCCCCATTGGCACAGCTGCATCAGCACTGGAAACTTGGAACAGAGTTTGCCACAATTTACTTAATTTAGAAACCATGAGCTTTATCTTCCATAAACAAGGGGAAATGGCAGTTTACTATCAATGCCTCCGAAACAATTTTTAATAAACTAAATTATGCTGGATCGAAAGCTATTATGACCGGCAGTTATACTTATTGAAGAAGGTAAAACGGGTAACAAGGTCATATTCAGAGCTAAAACAGCGATCCAGCCGACTAAAAACAATGACGATTTTATCCAGGCTTGACCGTAGCAGACAGTCCCAGACAAACAGAAGTTATTTAAAAGTCAATACTGATACACAAAGAGCCCGACGTTTTGTGTCTTCATCCAGACACATCTTCTGGGGCAATCCAAAGTGAATTGGTAGATGTTAGAGTTCTGCGCGTCCTGCTTCGTTCTTTTAATTTTCAAAAAAGCGTGGGAAACCCCGCTGTCAACCAAACGGAACTTGCTTCGGAAATCATTACTCACGAAGGAAACCAGTTCTGTAAAAACTTAGCAAGACTGTTACTGTATCTATTGGTGAGGAAACCTCCTACACAAGACCTAAGAAAGAGCAACATTTATGTTATTTAGTACTCTTAACTTTACAATGTTACCAGATTATCCGTATCATGCTTGCTTACGAATTATGGGGAGCCAAATACGATTAGCAAAGCTTAGTTCTTGCTGTCTGAAGTAAGGAATGGGGAGATTTCTTGCTTATCTCCAGAGCCTCCAAGTTTTTCAAGATGTTTAATTTATTTTCTGTTCTTAAGACACACGTTTCTTTAAAATGAATAGTGTGTCCTGTGGTGAGCGCATGTTCAGCTACTGCAGAAAGTTAGGTATCCATGGGGGATAGGTTCCTCTCCTCATGGATACCGGGAAGCTACAGATAGGGGTGCTATCCCTGTGACCCCCCCATGTCCTTTATCTTTATTTCTTACTTAAACGTCTTGCTTAAACTGTTGCTTTCACAGTCCAGCTCTCTCTCTCTCTCTCTGACGTTCGCCTCAGCACGCTTCAGCTGACAGGGCAACCTTGACTGCCACTCAAGTGCTCAGCTTGCAGCTCCACTCCCCCACAGAGGCTCTGCAGCTTATCAGCTCGGCGTGCCAGCAGCTGTCCGACAGACTTCCGGCCGTCTTAAACTGCTGTCCTTCAGATCTTCAGGCATTTGTGAGACGAACGCTCTACCAACTGAGCCATGGCTAAACTGTCCATCACAAAGAATGATCAAGGGCTCTCAATAGACTTCATAGTTTATTTCTAGATTTGGTATTTGATAAAGTATCTTTTTCACTTCCTTTGTTTACAGCAAGTGGCATTTTTAGGTCATGAACAATACAAACCCAATGTAATGCATTAAAGTATTTTCTTACTATGAAGGCAAAGATGTCAAGGCAGGTAAAATGAAATGACATTGCCTGGAAAAGTCACAGAGGAAAAAAACCCCACACCTTGACAGCTCTTCCAGGCTCTGTTTACTGTTCTTGAAGCACTCACAGCAACTGTGATCCATAATCAAATTAGGTCATAGTGTCATGTTATCAACAAGATCAAGAGGATATAATGCAGAATGTGCAAAGTGGGTACAACAAGAGAGCTCATGTAACTGCTTGCATACGTGATGTTTCACTTTAGTGAAGCACTCAGGTTCTGTGGAAATATTTAACTCACTGACTGACCACCAGCATCCATTTTGTTATTCATGGAAAAAGTTACATTTAGAGGATGGATTATTCCAGATATTAAATATGTCTGACATGCTGCTTTTCTTGATCAGAAAGCTGTATTGAGTACAAGTATAGCATAAAAACGAGATGTGATAGAGCAAATCTGAGATCAGATTTGGAATAAGCACCCTGATATTAGTCTAAAACAGCTGCAAAAGTCCAGGCCAGAAAAAAAAATTGTAGACCAGTGTAATAAAAACATCTAAAATAGCAAAGACAATAATATCCAAACCAAAACCAAGGTGGGCAGGCCAACTGGAAAAGAAATGTTTGCCAGAACGACGTCAAGGAAGAAGTTCCAAAATATCGGCACCACTACAGAGGAGGCCTTACCCCATGCTGGCTTTTAGTCAGGGCTGGCACTCAAAGGAGAGCCCCCTTAGATTTCCTCACAGGACCAACAGGCTCATATGGAAGGTGGTTCCTCAGATACCCTGATCTCACATTGTAAAGGGCTTTCAAAACATTGTTTCAAGGTCAAAACCAGCACTTTGAATTGTGCTCAGAAACAAAGCAGCAGTCTGACAGAGTCAAATAGGCGAGACACTGAGAGCACATGGGCCACAGCGGTCTGCACTAACTGCAATTTTCCAGACAGTCTTCAAAGGCAGCCCCATGTACAGCATGTGATAGTAGTCATGTCTTGATGTCACCAAGGCGTGCACAACCATGGTCAAGTCTGACCAACTCGAGCATGAACGCAACTGGCACACCAGCCTCATTTGGTCAAAGGCACCCCTGGCCACCTATCCAGGAGCAGCAAAGAATCCAGAAGGATCCCAAGCTGCAAACCTGCTCTTGCAAAGAGAGTGCAACAACATTAAGGACATGTTGACAATCCAGCATCTGAGTTTTGTCCAGATAAAATTTCAGCTTGACGACCCACATCCAGTCCCCCACTTACTCCAGGCAACACTGACTCCAGGCAACACTTCCTTATTACTACCACCTAAAGGTAGGTCATTATTACCCCCATAGTGCAGATGGGAGCAGGGGTTAGAAGAGAGAAAGGTGGATGTCTGTTCCAAGGCCAGGTAGTAGGAATCTCACTTCAGCTATGAACTCACCAAGGACTTTCTGATTTATAGTTCAATTCCTTAGTGACTATGCTAGACAACTGGCAAACATTCTTCTGTTGACAGAACAGTTCATTATGCAACTATAGTCAGACCTCGCTATCAGCGGATCCGGCATCCGTGGATTTGTCTCACCGCAGATCCCAGACCCGTGTGGGTCCACTTTAAAAAACGCAGTAAAAGAGAAAAAAAGAAGGTAAACAACCTCAGGGTTTTTACCTTTTAGAAGCAAACCACACTGTTTTCAGGGCTTCTGCAAGCTTAACGACCCACTTCTTGGTCACACGAAGGCTCTTCCCTCCTCCCAGCCTTGTCCCAGAATTCTATATCAAGTGAGGTGCTTTGGGGGGGGGGGAACAGTGCACTGCTTCAAGAGAAAGTTACCTTCATCCAAGAAAAGAAGCACGTTAGAGAGGGATCAAGGGTTGCAGGTGTTTCCATTGCCGAGCAGGAAGGCTTGGTGCTTTGAGGGAGAGAAAAATGGTGGAGGAAGAACCAGAGAGAAGGAATGGGTGACAAAAGAAAGAAGTAACAAGGAAGAGGGATGGAGGGTGGATGATGAGACAATAGTTACCTATCAAACAAGAACGGACCATCTCACCGGGATTAAAGGTCATATCAAAAATATAGTTTACTGTTTAAAACAATTAAAACAATAAAGATCTTACAACAAAGCAGATGTTTCATTCATTTGCCATGAATATTTTCAATGCTAAGCAGCCAGCCAAATGGCGAAGCAAACGGTGGTACAAATGCAACTTGCATTTGTTGATGAGCTAGCCGGTCATAACAGTTTTTGTTCTTTTCTAATAGTTAGCTACCTTGGCTCACTGCAAGTGCTGTACTTTACAGAGAATATGGGGTGCTGTCACATAACATGATAAGACACTTCAATTACAACTCAAAAAAATGGAATTCTGGATCTCTGGCCAGATCTTTTAGAGGGCTTTTCCTCATAGACTAACATGTAGCCTTTTTGTTTCCTAACGGCGCAATCCGACTTAACTTTTGTGCCGGTTTAACCAGTGGCCCTGAATTCCAAAAGGGCAATTCAAAAGGGATTTGAATTCCTTTTCCATTCTGGGGCCTCCTGTTCTCGCTGCGCCGCTGGTTAAACCAGCACAAAAGTTAAGTCGGATTGCGCTGTAAGGCTCATTACAGTCTCCAATTCTCTTGTAAATTGGGTTTCATAACTGTATTTCTAGTTCCTGGGATTGGGGCTTGTTGATCTTTCAGGAGAAAATTTAGTTAAGGATGGACCAACTTGCGATCAGTCATTGTCCATGACAAGGGCAGGTAGTGATATCATTGGTTTTAGTGCATTGTTCTATTGTGGCACTAAATGGCCTTGGTTTTGAGCGGCAGAATTTCCTAATATCTTAAGAGTTGATCAGGCACGCTGGGTGATCTGGAAGTTATTGTTGTCTTGGAGAAATTAGCATACTAGTCCTATTCAGGCTTTTACTCAAGAAGGATGACGGAAGTGAAACAGAGGCCACAGCCCTAGAATAGAGGAGTTCATCTTTACTCCTTGCACCACTTTCCCAGTCTAAATTCCTCTCTTTCCAAAGCTGTCATTTTCCTCAATAAAGGCAAACATACAGTAGGAAGGCAGACAAGAGAGACCATAGATAACCATTAAAGAAAAAGACAGGCAGACAGGAACAGGAGAAAAGACTCTGAGATTGGTAGTTCCCATATTTGGTAGTTCCCATATTTCCTGCACTTCTTTGACCCAAAGCTGCTTTTCTCAGATGAAGACAAAGTAAAAGCTAAACTACACTGGATACTATTTTGAAATTTCAACAGAATTATATTTCAAATGATAAATGGAAAGTGACTGATTTTTCAGATCAGCAATGTCTGGCTAGTCCAGATAAGGACATTGAACTACTCGGAGAATGCATAATTTCAAGAAGCAAGAGAAACTTAAACTAATCAAACATGTTGGCCCATACCTGGATTCTTTTATTAATGAGCCTCAACTCAGTAAAAAAACAAAACAAAAAATGCCTTCTTAGATAAAAGTGAAGGTATCTGTCAGATTTAGTGTTTGGTTACTCAAACTTTACTGCCAGAATTAAACCCACCTAAATCATACTATAGATTGGCAATCTGCCACCATTTACTAAAATTACAGAACAACAGGATTCTGGAATTAGGTAGGATTTGTTAACTGACAAATTAAAAATTAAACTCCCTTCAGGTCCAATTGCAAAAACACTTGAACTCAAATATGACATTGTTGAATTTATAACAAAAATATGCAACTTCTTCCTAAAAATCAACGTCCTTATCAGAAGACTGGAAGACAGCCAACACCAACTTTTGAAAAGGAATCTAAAGGACCCAGGAAATTACAGGATAGCTTAATGGCTGTCCTGGGTAAATTAGTGAAAAGCAGTATTCAAGTTAAAACTATTAAACATCTTAAGTATCGTTTACGGAAGAATCAGCATGGTCCTGCTTCATCAACTCTGGAAGATAAGGGAACCTATGAACCTGTAACTAGAGAACAGGTAGAGGGTAGAAGTAAACTGATTATTCTCACAAAAAAACAGAAAAGGTAGAAAGTGATAATGTGTATTGGAGCAGGTGATGTTTTATTTATTCAGAAATGATATGAAGGGCTGAACAGTAGAATAGTCAGATCTGTGAATGACACCAAATTATTCAGGATCATGAAAACCTAAGCCAACAGCAAAAAGGCCCCAAAGACCCTTTGAAACTAAGTTATGGGCAACAAAATAGTATACAGGTATGCCCTTGTTATTCGTAGATTCCGCCTTCACGGATCTCAGTATCTGCGGAAGCAGCCCACGAACAACAGTCAAGGAGTGGTAGGAAAGAAGGAGCCATATATAAAAAACAAGAATTGAGGGGGAAAGGATGGAAATAGAATGGAGCAAAAAAATTAAAATAAGGTAGAGCAGCCTGCCTCTGCTGTTCAGTTTCTGGAGTTTTTCCACAAAACTAAACTTGAATAAAGCAGACCAGGGGACAAGATTAGAGAGCGTTTCACACTAAGCAATCCTACATTCTTACTGAATCTCTGTTTCTTATCATGGAAGGACACCCTTACTTTCCTGGTCTTTATATATATTTTGGATCACTGAACTAAAAAATACTGTGGAAATATTAAGACTATGCAGAGACATGAAAGTAAAGGAGGAAAACACAGAAATTTGATCTGAAATGGAAAAAATGGAAATTTGGGGAGAGATGCAAGATTCATGAAATATGAATACTATTCAGAATAAGTGAAATTGTATCTAAAGTCGTGTTTTAAATTATTGCATATGATTCATACTGTTGAAAATTTTAGATCCAAAGTTCAAAAGAACTAATGCAAGAGATGATAGCATTTCTGCAGCATTTGGCTGCATTAGCAAGCAAGCAACACTCTTAGAACTTGTAATTTCAAATCCTGGACAATTCAGAATATCTTCATGAATTTGGTCTAATTTAGGAACCTGTCAAGAAATATTCTGCAATGTGGTGAGAAGGCCTTTGTGCAAATGCAGTCACCAATTCTTTTTGCTTGTCAATTGCCTCAGATTTTTCCATCTTCTGCATCAGGTAAAATAAACCAATGAATGTTTGGACATGCACACACCCAATCAAAGAACCAAACAAAAAGTGAGAGAATTGAAAAGCTTTTTTCACTTCTTGGAAACATATTTTCTGAAGTCCGTGAAATGAAGAGTGAATGCTCATCATCGTAAGCTACTGATCTTTTAGATGCTGATTCCAACTAGAAAAATATGCCGGATATTTGGATCTTGGCCAGGTTTTCTAATCGCACGTAATAAAATCATTCTTCAGTGATGATGGTTCCTATTGTCAACTTTTCTTTTTAGTTCTGTTTTCCCAGCAGGCAAAAAGATAGATTTACATATCTGAAGGTGAAGTAGCAGGTTGCAACGCCGTCTCCAACACCTGGAATAGTTCTATAAAATGTCTTTTTTTAATATGCTGCAAGTCTACTAAAGCAGTCATTAAAAAAAACAGACACTTCACGTGGTCAAAAAGGGATGATAAGACTGGAATATGCAACATTTCCCAAAATCTCTTTTTTCCCCTATAAAAAGGTTTTTCCCCATGGTTTCAAAATATTTGGAACTTTTACATCTCTGTACCCAAGATTCATACCTTCTTCCCATTGCCAATTATGGAAAGAATATGAGTAATACAGAGGTTAGAGGGAGCAAGGTGTCTAGAGACATGGGAATGCTGTCTTCACGTTTAAGCAATAAATCTGTTACTTTGATATAGACTTAACTGTTAATTTGTTGAGTATCTCAAAAGCACTGTCTGTCCTTAAAGTGTTTGATCAACTCTGCTTCGGCACTGATTGAACTACTGTTAGATGCCACTTAATCAACTGCTTTCTAGATGGCAAAGATTTACAGCTGATTAGGCTGCATAGTTCAGTTGTTTTTGCTAAAAGTTCTAGGAAAGGATTATTTTTTGTGCCCAAATAGCTCAAAAGAAAGGAAGGGGCTTGCTCAGAGCCTGCAGTGTGAATATCGTAGATTCTCAACACAGTGTTCACTGAAGCAGATAAAGCCATGTTAAAGAAGCATTTAGTGCTTCAAAATGCCAACCTTAATAAGTATCTTTTTGTGCACCACTTCCCCCCTCAGTGCACCACTTCCCCCCTCTTTTTATTGAATAGGAGCACATAGTTGGAGATGTAAAACCTAGCCTCAAATGTTTCCCTATGAAAGTTCTATAAAGCTCACATTACTTGGTACTCCACAGTGGAACAATTCAGAAGCTAGTAATCTGCATCCTTTGTGGAAAGGAAAGCTGTAGTGAGCAATAGGTACTTCATCACTGGCTGGCTAAGTTCAACAATTTAGTTACACACTGAGAATAAAGTAATCAGGTGTTGATTTCATCAAACTGAACAGATAATTCAGCAGCAGAGAAAGACACGAGACACCCAGTAATTTTCTCCATAAAATGTCCCAACACAGAAACATAATAATCTCAACAGAACTTTGTATCAGTAAATAAATGCAGGGTGTCATTAAACATGAAACGTACTTACTGATAAATGACTTTTTCCTGCCAGCGGATACAGTCAAATGCAAGTGCAAGTGGCATTAGGTTCAACTAGTTCAATTCTGGTAGACTGCCACATTATAATGTAATTTACACCTTATTCTAAAAAGATTTGAAGTAAGCTCCATTGATTTCAATAGCATTTACTGCAAAGAAATAGAGTTTGAAGCACAGATTTTATCTGTATGTATGCAGCCAAGTTATTTTCAATGTGAAAGAAGATACAAGTTTGTGATTCTTTTGAACTGTAAAAAATTGTTTTTCCAGCTTAGGCAACTATACGTTTTCTCAAGCTGGAGAAACCTCACACACCCTCACTCTGGCCCTTCAAATGGTTCGAAAATCATGAATCAACAAGCGTTCAAATCACAAACTATGGGATAGTATCCTATAGTAGTTCTGCAAATGGAAGAACTTTGCTTGGAACAAATTTTGTATGGGGGCGATTGTCGCCAGTCTTCCCTTCCTGTTATAACCCTCCTCTCCATGTTTTGCTTCAGAGGACCAGAATGTTTTGCTTATCCAACTCAAAGCAACTTCTAGTTGTCTATGATGAAAAAACCAAGCTCTGCTCAAAGAAGATGCCACCACCCAATTTAGAAATTCTTTGTCCTCCTTCAGCACCCCCAACATCTCATATCCAGTAGCGGACCTACATTTTGGGGGCCTTTAAGTTTGAACTGATATGCCCCTTCGCAACCAGCAATGAGGTCTGGGTAACCACTGTTTTATTCAATGGAGTTGTTCCATGACTACCACAATTTATCAACCTCTACATCTCAGATTTTGATTAAAATTGGATTATCTCACATGTCAAAGTAACTGGTGTGAATTTGGAATGAAGGGGTAAGCGTTTCTATGGCTGCTAGGATTCTTGCAGTTCTCTGAAGAATCTAGAACAGGGGTTCTCAACCCCTTCCTGGCCGAGTACCACCTTGCCTCTCCTGCTGCTTACCACCGGAAGCGACTGGAGATGACATCATCGCCAGTTACTTCCAGGTTTTTGGAGGCAGGTAGGAGGCTACACAGGTAGGAGGCTCAAGCCTCCTACACAGGAAGAAGGCATTCGTCAGGTGGGAGGACCCTTCTCAGCATTCCTGAGAAAGGCAGGAGCCTCTCGGGAGCAAAATGTGGCGCCGAAAGCACAGCGTCAGAGTGGGGTTCTAGCAGTCCAAGTAACACCAGTAGTCAGCCGAAGTATCACTGGTGGTACTAGTACCACTGGTTGAGAACCCATGATCTAGAACATACTGGTGTGAGTGGAACACACAACCCTGACTTCTTCACAGCTATTTTGCCTTCTTGTGTGCCTCAAATAGTTCTTTAGGCATCAAACAGGTGCTGGCAAAACAGCAATTCCCTCTGGGCTTTTACAAAGCAAACTTTCCTATCCACTAACTATCTTCCTGTGGTAAGGCCAGTTTCAGTCATGCAAGAGTTACCTAGGAGGATTAAAAGTATTCAGTGAGGCAGTTCCCCTCCCTACTTGCCAGTTATAAATTTAAGAAAATAAAAATATTGAAATATGCCTGTTGGAATATCTAGATCTTCACTTTCTTTACTCATTAAAACTAACTACTGGTTAACTAAGTTCTAATGAACACATTTCTATTAACTGCCATCACTTATCACTTAGTACATTTTATCCTGTTCTTCTAGGGAGCTAAGAGCAGCGAAGGTACATGACTCTGTTACTAAAACAAAACCAATAGGGACAGACAGCTGCTCTTTTTTCCTTTCTTGTTGGTGCAAAACCTAAGTTTACGCATACCTTTTTACAGCCTCTCACAGGTAGTACATAACTATTGTTTGTACCCAAAATCAAGTTATACTAAATCTTCTTTAAATGTTTTAGCTGTATGCTTCACAGAGCTGTATCACAACTGTGGTTGAATTACTTCCCAGCAAAGCTGGCTGCATGTTTTTTTTCTCCCCATGTCTCTTTTCTTAAGTGGAATGTTCCCACAACTGCAGGCTAACAATCCCCTCAAGTGCACACCAATATGTTCAATAAAAGTTCCCCAGCATGAAAACATGGAACACTTACCATAATAATGACAGTATCATGGGCAGGGCAAATCATGACACGATTTCAGGCTGAGCTTGATGCTGGAGGCACAAATGAAAACTGTGCACATTTATTTCAGTGGACTTTGACAGATGGAAGGGTGCAGCAAACCTCTAATTGTTTAGATCATTAACTCATCTTTCCACCTTCATTCTCCCTGGAAGAACTCAGCTGGAAGCCTTGAAGAACAACTCAGAGAATTTGGGAGCATGAGATATTCTATAAATAAATCAGACGTGTTTTCTGAGACAGAATGTTTATTTGGCTGCTGCATTTGTGTCCTTAGTTATCTTTTCTTTCTTTCACAAAATCCTCTGTATTCTGAAGACTCTGAATGGCCTTTTGGCCTCGCCGCTGGGTCAATCAATCAACGACTACTGTCAATGCATTGTCAGCACCAAGCAAAAAGAAAAAGCTGGATTGAGATTCACAGTGCATCATGATGAATCCCCACTTATTTCCAGCCCTTGTAAATGTCACTGCATAGGCAGCCCTAAATTATGCCTTCTGGTCATTTGGCTCCCAATTGTGCTCAAACTGTGAGACTCTGAAGCTGTAAAATCATCTGCATTTTGAACTGTCCCTCAAAATAGCTTCTACTTTCCTACAAAACACTATTCACACAAAAAATCAATATTAATTTGAAATTCTCCATCTCATCAAGAAGATATCCTCAGTGTTTATTTACCTCAATCGACTGGAACACACATTAGGATTACAAACCTGCAACAGTCTGTTTCCTTCACATAAAATATATCCTTTTATACGATTAACATGAAATTCAAGCTGGTAGTTGTTAATATAATGCAAAAAATATTTTTGACAAAAAATAGTTCACAGTTCTCACCCCAACAGATACCGTACTTCTCCAACTCCAATGTAGACTAGATAGCACCAGAGGAAATATCTGTAGCTTCAACTTTAAGCTACTGGCTTACATTTTATGTTGCTTGAGTGAATGAGAAACTCCCACCAATGCAAAAAGAAATACTTTTTAAAAAATAATCTCAAATTCTGAGGGATCATTAAAAGTATTGAGTATTGAGAGAACTAGATTTCTCTCTCCCCCAATGTTAGTTGCATTGGCCAAAAATCAAGACAAGCTGAGAAACAGCATAACTGCATGTGTTTGGTATACCATCAGCTTAGGTAAAGGTGACCCCTGACAATTAAGTCCAGTCGTGTCCAACTCTAGGGTGTGGTGCTCATCCCCATTTCAAAGCCGAAGAGCTAGCGTTGTCCGAAGACGCCTCCGTGGTCATGTGGCCGGCATGACTCTCCTTGCCGCAGCGTGTAGCATGTGGCTGGAACATGGAGTGCTGTTTACCTTCCCGCAAGCGGTACCTATTTATCTACTCGCATTAACATGCTTTGGAACTGCTAGGTTGGCAGGAGCTGGCCAAGCAACGAGAGCTCACCCCGTTGCGGATTCGAACTGCCGACCTTTCGATGGTTCAGCTCATGGTTCAGCGGTTTAACCCACTGCGCCACCTGTTCTATCTAAGTTTCCTAGTTGTCTGTATGATGTGTATGGTTGTATTTTTGTATGATTCTTGCCTGAACTATTTAGTAAATATTGGAAAGTAACCACGTTTGTTCTCAATATTATTTAAAATGGAATTCTGTGAAGCTGGACTCTGGTATACACAGGTAAAGATCCCAGAACATGCCAACTTGCCCTATTTAAAGCTATTCCCCTAATTACAAAGTCATTTTGGCTAACAGATTAATGTAGCTGATGTAGCAGTGGTTTTCAGACCCATGCTAACAGATGGAGAGGGGTGTTTTGGGAAATCCACTGTGTTATAAACAGAAGCCTGGAGACAATCAGACAGCACATGATGTCTTATTAGAAACTAGTAAGTGGGAATACACTACCAGAAGCATTAGTGAAGTCGATAGAATGGGGACAACCTGATGTTATCTCATGCAAAGGATAATTAAGAGAAGATGACAGCTATGCAGATCTTTGAATGTGATAAGAAGATGAAATCAGGTGGAGTGACTTCAAAGAGGAAGAAAAGTACCAATGACTTTTCTGTACACATTACCACCTTATTGGATAAAGTCAGACTGCATAAAACAACAAGAACCAAGAGGGGGAAAAAACCAGAATGATCAGAATTCCTCAACTGATCAGAATTGAGGAATATAGCCTGTGATAAATGAGCTCCCCTTGCTCCACATTTCTTCTCCCCCCCCCCCACCACTATATGTGACTATGTGGCATCAAGGCTATCTGATGGGATTGGCATGCACTAGCCAAAAGTGGCCAAGCGAGGGTGTCACCCCTCCCTGCAGGCTGCAGGGAGGGGTGACACCACCTTGGTCTGCCCATCTTTGGCAGCTCCGCCAAGGACAGCCAAAGCAGAGTATCGTCTTTGTGAAGATGCGACTCGGCTTCGGCTTAGAGGCAGTGCCACCAAGGAGTGCCTCCCCCTTCGATCACCCATCTTGGGCAGCTCCGCCTTGAGGCCGAAGCAGAGTCACATCTTCGCAAAGATGTGACTCAACTTCAGTTAGGAGGCAGAGTCGCTGAGAACTGCCGAGCTCCTTGCGTGACACCCCCTTGGCTCATCTTTCTTCAGCCATTCTGAGTTTCGGGTAAGCTATTTACGACATTACCACGATTTAGGCAATTTTTTCCTAGTTCCCACAAGGGGTGACACCAAGATAAGCAGCACCTCTGCTAGCCCCATCTCCTCCTGCAGACCCAAAGAGCCTTCTGCCCACATCATCCGTCCACCACCAGCTCCCAGATTTTTATTCTTAAAGTAATCATCTAACCATAAGCCCTATGACAAAAGTGTGTGGAAATTGTATCCGGTTTCTCTCTGTGCTTCTGTAAACATTAACACCCAATCACACCCTTTGTTATATTCTGACGAAGGTCTCTCTCTCTCTCTCCAATTGTGTAACATACATACCCCAGTAGATGGGGCGGAACACACGGTGGCTCGCTGTGACGAGTTTGCAAAGCACTTCGTGGACAAAGTCGATCGGATTCGGCATGACTTGGACGCCGCATTAGCAGTATCTAATGATGTCCCTGAGGCACCTGTCTGTTGTTCTTCCTGGGATTCTTTTCAGCTTGTAGAACCTGAGGATGTGGACAAGATTCTTTGGAGCGTGAGACCATCTGCTTGCCCGCTTGACCCTTGTCCAGCATGGCTGATTAGAGCTGCCCGGGTGGGGCTGGCTGAGTGGACGGGGAGGGTGGTAAATTCATCTCTGAGGGAGGGGGTGGTGCCGCTGTCTTTGAAGCAGGCGGTGGTGCGCCCCCTCCTGAAGAAACCCTCCTTGGATCCAACGATTTTGAACAACTTCCGGCCAGTCTCAAATATCCCGTTTCTGGGCAAGGTGATCGAGCGGGTAGTGGTGTCTCAGCTTCAGAGGGTCTTGGAGGAAGCTGATTATCTGGATCCATTCCAGTCTGGCTTCAGACCGGGGTTCGGGACAGAGACGGCCTTGGTCGCCTTGGTGGATGACCTGCGCCGGGGACTGGACAGGGGGAGTGCGTCCCTGTTGGTCCTGCTGGACCTCTCGGCGGCTTTTGACACCATTGACCATGGTGTCCTTCTGGGTCGGTTGGCTGGGTTGGGGCTTGGAGGCACCGTTCTGAGGTGGTTCCGCTCCTTCCTGGCTGATAGATCCCAGAAGGTGGTGCTGGGGGATGCTTGTTCGACACCCTTGCCCTTGAGGTGTGGGGTGCCGCAAGGGTCAATTCTATCCCCCATGCTGTTTAATATCTATATGAAGCCGCTGGGAGAGGTCATCCGGGGATTTGGGGTAGGGTGTCATCTTTCTCTCCTTTCCACCTGACTCCAAGGGGGCGGTCGATGTCCTGAATCGTTGTCTGGAGGCAGTTGGGAGCTGGATGGGGGCTAACAAGCTGAAATTAAATCCTGATAAGACAGAGGTTCTGTTGGTCCAGAAGTCTACGACTCAGGTACTGGATCATCGTCCTGCTCTGAATGGGGTTGTACTCCCTCTGAAGGAGCAGGTCCGCAGCTTGGGGGTTCTCCTGGATGCGCAGCTGCTCCTGGATTCCCAGGTGGCGGCTGTGGCCAGGGGGGCTTTTGCCCACCTTCAGCTGGTGCGCAGCTGCGACCGTACCTGGATCGTGCAGACCTGGCCACAGTGACCCATGCCCTAGTGACATCTAGACTAGATTACTGCAATGCGCTCTACGTGGGGCTGCCTTTGAAGACTGTTCGGAAACTGCAACTAGTGCAGAATGCGGCGGCCCGGGTGGTTGCTGGGGCCTGTCGGTTCGACTCAGTCGGACCGTTGCTTCAGCGGCTACACTGGCTGCCGGTTCGTTTCCGGGCACAATTCAAAGTGCTAGTTTTGACTTTTAAAGCCCTTTACGGCTCGGGTCCAGGGTATTTGAGGGACCGCCTCCTTCCTTATAATCCGACCCGTACTCTGAGGTCATCAGGGGGGGCCCTGTTGACCGTGCCGCCACTGACGGAGGTGAGGGGGATGGCGGCGCGGAATAGGGCCTTCTCGGCAGTGGCTCCCCAATTATGGAATTCCCTCCCCCTGGAATTAAGAACGGCTCCCTCCTTAGAGACCTTTCGGCGGGGCCTCAAGACATTTTTATTTAGATCAGCATTTGATGTCTGACATGGTGGGCTGGCTTTTTAACAAATTGCTTTTAACAAATGTGGATGACCCACTGGGGCTGTTTGTTTTAATTGTTTTAATTGTTTTTAATTATTTTAATTCTTGATTTTAAACGTATTTATGTATTTTAATATTTTTGTTGTAAGCCGCCTTGGTTGCCCTGGTGGGAGAAAGGCGGGGTAAAAATTCTATAAATAATAATAATAATAATAATAATAATAATAATAATAATAATAATACTTTTGTATGCCTGAAACTGTGGATTCTTAACACCATGAGGTGGCCCCTTCCCCAGTACTCATGCTGTGAAGTCACGTCAACGGATTTTGCAAGGCCGCATTACTTCATAGTGAATATTTGACGTTTAAAATAACTGCGTAAGTTGACCCGCTTCCTTATGCTCATTAGAAAAGAGTTTAGCCTTCGGAGAACACTATGATGGCACAAGATGTCCCAGGATACTCTTCAGGTGGTGCAAATAGAAGTTATAAATGGGTGATAGGAGTCAACAACTGAAGCTGACCACCACAAAGCTATACCAGAGAAGCCAATTACAAATGTAACCGTAAGGTGACCCACTGGTATTTGTTTTAATTACCTTGTTTTTAATTATTTTTATTGTATTTGTATATTTTAACATGTTTTAATCTTGTAAGCTGCCTTGATTGCCCTGTCAGGAGATAGGCGGGGTATAAATTCTTTAAATAAATAAAATAAAATAAAGTTGCAAACCTAAGCATTGCATACCAATATCTACATGTTGCAGAGAGCTCACACAACAGAACTAAACCCTATTATTTATTTTCTCCAGCCCATGCTCCAAGGCATCTTTCACCTTTGGTCAACACAATTTGCCCTTATGTCATCACCTTTTTCCTTCCTCTTCCTAGTCTTCTCAATTCTGTTATGAATGTAAATTGGTGAGAGATATCTGTTACAAATGCGACAAAGCATATGACTAACTGAACTTTCTCATTTTATTTATATTTGTCTTTTGTCCAAGAGCCTTACATGTATGACCTGGGACTGGGAAGTTACTTGCAAGCTTCACTTGGCACCAACTCTCTGGTGTGTGTGCTCTCTGCCACATTGACTTTTTCTTTGCTACACATAGGTTTAGCAATATGGCCTCCATGATCTAATTCTGTCCTGTTTCGCTCCAATTGTTGGCTCTTATTACCCAAAAGCATTTTATTGCAGCACCTGTATGACTCAAAATAGGCTGAGACCTACTGAGCAGCTTGCCTCTTTCTGTAGTTCATATGGCAATAAGCCAAAACTAATCAGAGCAGATTTAAGTGCTATCAAGTAGAAGAGGACTTCAGGCACCTCTCTCTTTCACTCATTGTTGAGATGTACCCCCCCCCCCCGAGAAGGATAACGTGGTTGCCAAGAAAAAAAAACATATGTTCAAAGAAAAACAAGCTTTTGCTGTCAACCACATTTGTGGAATTTATGTATAAAGGTGTAACTAAGGAGCTCAAGAAAAACCACGACCATATCTGGATAAAATTCTTTACAGTTAACTACCTTTGAATATATAAGACTGAAGTCAATGTATGTGATATCATGGAAGTTTTTCTGAGGACAGAAGCTTAAAATTTACAACTGAAGTTAATAATTCAGACTTCAAGGTAAAAAAACACAGGTCTCTTTCAGAACACTCACTAGAGAAACAAATCCCCACCCAAGTACAAAAAAAAGTCTTCTACCATTATGTGGTTTATATGCAACGATATCACACACACACACACACACACACAAACACACACACACACACACCTACCTTCTGCATGAATATGAAGGAAAACAATGTATTTGCTACCTTGGATCACCTGTGTCCTGCTGCACAGACCTACAGAATTTTGGTAAAAATGATCAGACTGGAATGAGACTTTATTCAGAGACATACACCACATGCTCTGTTCTTAAGAGGCCAATAATGAGTTGTGGGGGGGGGGAGGGATTTAAGAGTTCTGCAGCATGCTTACGTCTATTGGGTATCCACTAGGTTTGCTGTAGGCTTGGCCTACAATAAGTTGCTGATAAAGTTACACTCTCAAATTCACATCAGTAACTTCCACAAGATGTCTGCAAGGATAGTAGTCTGCCAGGATCGATCTTGTCTGAAGCAGTGTCTGAAGGCATGTTAAAACCAGAACAGAACAAAAATTCATGCTTGAAGTCGGGTTTTAGGGATAGATTCACACAGGAATTTGCTTTCTTCTACACTCCTGTACCATAGCCAAGCGTCTACCATGCTATTTCCCATGCCAGAGAAGAGTCCCTCTTTCCCTCACCCCTCAAATACACTTCCTCCCCATCCTCTCAGGGACAATGCTATAATCACTAGGAGGCGATACCAAAAACTTAACTTCCCTGTAGAACATAACCCTTGTCCTGGTCATACCACACAAGAAATTTTCTGCATAAATTCTGCAAACATAGGCTTACCGTCCGTCCCGGAAATACCGGGACAGTCCCAGTTTCCAGAGCCCGGTCCCGGCCAGCCGGTCCCAGAACCGGGTCTGTCCTGGTTTTCTGGGTCTGCCCCCTCTCGCCACCGCCGCGTCCATGACTCTTTTAGGGGTTCCCAAAATTCTCCCAAAGTTCTCCCGGGTGCCACCATCTTGGATCTCACAAAATCTCACGAGATCCAAGATGGCAGCATCCATTTCTCATGAGATTAGGGCACCATCTTGCATCTTGTGAGATTTCACGAGATCCAAGACGGCGACGCCCAGGACAACTTTGGGAACCCCTAGAAGAGTCCTGGAAGCATCAACGGCAATTGACCTGCGCGAGGAGTCCTGGCTGGCCCGACAGCTGGTCAGCCAGGAATTGGATGAAAAAAGCAGTGGCGGCAGTGCGGCGGCAGCAGCAGGAGCAGGAAGGAGAAAGCAAGCAAAAAAGGCAAGCAAAAATGGCGGGGAAACGTGCCGAATGCCAAAAAGGGTTAAAATGGTGGGGAAAATAATTAAATTGAAAATTTTATTTGAGCGGGATTGCGCCCTTTGTCACTGTTCTGCTCTAGATGAGGCCTCTATGTTTTGTTTCTATATTCAAGGGACTATTCAGAATTCACTTCATTTCTTACACACTCTTGATGGAGTACAGTATCAGCCTTGATAACTAAAAAGGGAAGGCAACACCAGAACAGATGAAAGTATGCCAACACTGCATCTTGTTGAAAGGATTTAAGGGTAACACATACTATGAATGAACAACCATCCCCTTTTAAGCAATTCAACATAGACTATTGTTGTTCGAATTTAGTGCATTACAGTATTAAATAAACAGCAGAATTAATTAAGTAGTTTTCATAAATCACATAGATAGAGCTATGTACATAGAGTACACAGATCTGTAATCAAGCTTACAGAAGTTTTTGTATAGCCAATGCTGACATGAATACATTACGAGTAGCAGTTATGAAGTTGCTGCAGACTTTGATGCTCAACAAGGTCTTTGCTATTTTTCATAAGATCAGGTGTGCTAGGCTAAAGAGTTGATATTTATTAGAACATGTGGGAAAGAGCATGATGGATTCACAACACTATAGTTTCATTCAGTCCAAAGATATCCGAGTTATAAAGTATTTCTTAAAAAAATTTCAATCAAGAAACCCCATAAGAAATACAACAGCCAATCCCAAACTAAAACGGAGTCAGTGTAATCTACTGTAACAAAATGGCGTTGAACAGTTTTTTAAAAAGACGATTCTATGTAAAATCCTCATAGTATGAGTCCTATTACATTATAAACTGTCATATGTTCTATCTATAGCGCAGAGAAGGATTACATTAAGAACCTACATAGGGGAACCTTTTTAACATAAGGTGTCACCATTCATAAAACAATGCACTTCTTTACTCATTTGGCCTCATTTATAATTTCTTAGAAAATTAACTTTTTAACTGAGTTATCATCTCGGCATGCTACAATGCATGTTCTTACATTGTTGTGTAATCATGGAGATCTAGAAAAAAGGCTCTTGAACTCAAAAATTCCTTACAACACAAGTTTAACATTTTTTCAGGTAAAATTCTAAAGCGGCAAATAGATGTGTTCAGCATTGTAGGAGAATAAAAAGAGCAGTCAGTGACTAAGCCCTGAAATTCCACTTTGACCCTCTAAAGCTGATGAGTCATTGTTGCTTCTCACCAGGCAACTTAGCAAGATGCTTGTCCAGTGGAATCAAAAGAGTATTAGCTCACTTACACTCTAATCTTTGGGAGGTCAAAGAGTCCACATACACACAGGCAACAGTAAGACTAGCAAAATTCTTCCTCCCCCCCCCCAAAAAAAAATATGAATTTTTTGGACATTAAATTACGCTACATAATAAAATATCTGGGGACAAAATAAATCTTGGAACACTAGAGAACTTATATAAAAAGATCAGCCACTTCTTTACTTGAGAAACTTGAATGTAGAATAAATATAATTAGAAATATTTTCAGCTCACATAAAATTAATTGAAATAATCCACTCCTAGTTAAGCACGTTATGCCCTTCTGAATTCAAATAGAAAAGAGTTAAGCATTCATCACTGAAATCAACAAGATTTATATAATATATATAAAAACCATATTAATAGAAAGTTATATACACATATGTAGTTAATGGTGATAGAGGCATGAAAAAGGCCTAAAGGAGGCTTTTTGCTGTTTGGAATTGTGTTGAAGAACAAAAAATATTATGGCGCCTAGAATTTTTTTAGAAGAACATTTGTAACAACCCTCAGAGAATTGATAATGAACAAAATGAAATTTCTGGTAACTATTTTAAACTCATAAAAAGAAAATGAAGACACACCATACCTTTGAGCATTGTTTGTGATTCTGGCACCAGACCAATGAACCATTATTCTGGGGGAGAAGAAGAAAAAAGACGCATTAGTAATATCTTCTTCAAGAACTGCCTACCATTACTTTTATGCTAGACCTTTGCAAATGGACTTAATAGACCTGAAAGATTAAAACTTGCATAAGCACAACAAGCATAGCAAGAGCACTTTGCCCAAATATAAAGTATGGAAAATAGCCTATAGTTCAACTTCAGCTTTTGGGAAAGTGACAAAAGGTCACACACACATATATTAACATACCAGTACTCAGAGGCGTCGCTGTGGCGTGGCGAGGCATGCGGGGGGGCCCCAGGTGACATGCGCACACGCTGCGCAGAGAGGTGACGCGCGCACACGCATGCGTCGCCTGGGGGCCTCCCACCCACCTTGTCGGGCCGGGCGCCCCCTCAGTCGGGAGAGCCGGCTTGGGGACGTCTTCCCCAGCCGGCTGCCCGGGGCCTTCTGAGGAAGGCCCACTGCGCAAACGTTATTTATAACGTTCGGTTTGCGCATGGGCAGACCGTTCCTGAGGGAAAAGGAGCGAGACTAAAGAGCGCAGAGACTGGCTCTTTAGAACAGCAGGAGAGGCAGCTATTGAGCTGCTTTGGGGGGCATGTTGCTGAGCTCTCCCTAGTTCTGAGTGGGGGAAGAAGAGTTGAGCATTTTTAAAATTTCCAAGGGGGGGGGGAGAGGGAGAGAGATCGATTCAAGGAAGGTAAGATCCACTGAGAGAGAGGGGTAGGGAAGAGAGAGTGAGTGTATTCATGTGGCTGTGCCTCCCCGACCCTGGACCTCGCTGCACGTCACTGACCCCACAGCATATACAACATAAACACTGGATGCAGGGAGAGCACACAAAAATATACATCTACCTACTTCCTTTGTTCTTTTAAACTCTTTTTTTTTTTAGCTGTCACCATTCAAGAACAGAGTGCTATAGTTGCTGAAGTGTTATGTACTACTGCCTATGGAACCCCAGTTCACATGAATACACGTTACACAAGATTTTTAAGACTGCCACCATAATTTACACTAATCAGAACTGTCAAACAATTATCTATGTTTCCAATACATCATGTTAAATAGGTAATGACTTATACTGGGTGACCATTGGTACTGTAGCGTCAACACCGATTGGCAGCAGCTCTTCACTATTTCAGATGGGTAGGGGGTGTCTGTCTTTCCTATCCATACCTGGAGATTCTGGGAATTAAACCTGGGACCTCCTTCAAGCAAAGCGAGTGTTCTTCCACAATCACAGCTCCCCCCCCCAAAAAAAAATTAAGATACAATATATATTTGTATGTGTTTATACCGAACACAACATACCATATTAACATATAAATACTGTATTTACAAAAAAAAACATGCCCAGATGTTATCCGCCTAAGCTCATACATCTTCTGCTATTAAAGCAGTCACAGCTTAAAATGTAACATTCTTATGGTTGGCAGAGTCAATTAAGAAATGTATTAAGGCACACGTACAAATAAATGTGAAACATAAAACGTGTGCAAATGCTTACAAAAGGACAGGAACAGAAGAAATAAAAGTTTAGGAGGATGCCATAAATAACACGCACTTAATAGGGGTGCTTTAGTAGTCTCAGTGCCAGTCAAGAATTTATTATTTCCTTTAACATTACTACAGACTAGGTTTTGTAAAAGTAATATTTCATGCACTACTTTCAATTCCTTATTCCTTTCTTCTTCACATAAGGAGTGACAGAAGAGAGCAATGATAGCAATAGCAGATTAGTAGCAAATAGCTGCATTATTTTATAGCTTTGCAACTGCTTTTCGCCAAGTCAGATTAAGCACTCCTGCTTTTGATTTGCATTGGTCAGCTTAAAATACCACAATGAGTATCTAGACACAGGGCTGCTGCTCCTATTGAAAGCTAAGCACAATGATTTAAATGTTAAACAAAATGTCTAGCAAAGTCAGCTGTTCATAAAATGGTGTGAAATTATTGCAAATCTAATTTTAAGAAAATTAACTCATTTAGCTAGGACAGTATCATCTTGCACATCTATAAACAGAGCAACTTCTAAAGGTTGTCATTGATTTGTCAAGATCATACAGACAAACATTGCAGTGATATTCTCAACTTTATCAGGGATATTATGGGCATCTGTGCTATAGCCATTTGTAAAACTTATGTTCATTTAGATTTCATTGCAGTCACTGGTTACAATCCTTAGCTATCAACAAAACACTCATATCTACCACTCAGATAAGACAGAGTACAGTACTATATTAGATACCTGCTTGGATGCCATCCCCATTAAGAACTATGGTATGTCCTCTGCATAAACTAGAACAGTGTTTCTCAAAGTGGTGGGTCGCAACCCACCATTGGAACCAAAAGCTGCCCCCTGCCCCCTTAAGGAGCAGGGAGAGCATGATGGCGATGGGATCGCTGCTAGTGCAGAGGAAAAAAAGTTTTAAAAGGTGATTTGTGCACTTACAGGGGATTCCTGGAGCCCTCCGGAGGGTTACTACCCTCCGCAAGTGTCACCCCTGAGCGGCAATCTGAAGCTCAGGATCCCCGGTAAGTGCACAAATCACCTTTGTTTCTTGGTGCCGGTAGCAATCCCAGGGATCGCCGCTGCTGATGTCCCTGCCTCTGCAAACACTCAAAGTTATCCCTGCCTCACAGGGAGGACTTTGAGAACCACTGAACTATAAGCACCAAAGCTTAATACTTAGGCTTACCATCTGTACCGGAAAAAACGGGACTGCCCACCAGGCCCGGAACCAGGGCAATTCCCGTTTTCCGGGGCCGCCGCTGCTGCTTCCAGGATTTTAAAAGTGTTCAAACTTTTCCTGTACAACGCCATCGTGGATCTCACGAAATCTCGTGAGATCCAAGATGGTGGCACCCAAATCTCGTGAAGGCACATGAGGCAGTAGTATTGCTTCATGTACAGTAGTACTGCTTCATGTGCCCTCATGAGATCCAAGATGGCATCAAACAGGAAAAGTGTGAGCACTTTAAAATCCTAGAAGCAGCAGTAGCGGCAGCGTGGGGTAGTCGACCCCACAGGTGAGTCCTGACTGGCCCAATGCAACTGGCCAGTCAGGAATTGGGCTTGGGTGGTGGCAGCAGCCAGCAGCAGCAGCAGCCAGTAGCACAAAGCACTGGAGGCAAGTAAAAAGGGGGGCAAAATGGTGGGGGCAAAAAGCGGAGAAAGAGGGCAAAAATGAATTAATTGGAAAATTTTGGCCGCCCTAACAGGCTGCAAGCGGGCACTCTGTGCCAAGAAGAAAGAAGAAGCTGGCCAGAGCCCTAGCACAGCCTGGTGTTAACTGACCTTATGTTTCAGTGTACTGGAACAGTGTACTGAAACATAAGGTCAGTTAACACCAGGTTGTGCCAGGACTCCGGTCAGTTTTCTCTTGAGAAGGTCCAGTGAAATGTGGATGAAACATCGCGTTTGTAACTCTTAAGTTGCTATTGTAATTAATTTAGACCATGGCCAATAAACCCGTAAACTCCATTGACTCATGTATTATTGCTGGCCATGCAAACCTGAAATCATATCTAGTATTACTATTACCTGTACTACTACTAATAAAACATGTTACTCAAATTTAATCCAATAATATATTAACATAATGCTGATTGTTTAACTATAGCTAAGAGGCTGGGAGTAGGCTATAGCATCACACACTCCTCCAAATCCTTTTCTAGTTCCAAACCAAGTTCACCACCCAACCAAACACACACACTTCGGATGAGGGCCATCACTTGTATGCTCCTATAAGCCGACACCACAAATCTGAACCCGAACTGGTCGAGTAGCATGTGCAGCCACCCTCCCTCCAGAACTAGTACTACACCCCCAGTTTCACCTAATTCCAACTAGAAAGTATCAGCAAGTGTTCTCCATTTATTCAGAATTCTAACCTATACATGTTCTTTCCTCCCCCCACACACACACCCTCGCAGACCACTGGTCCCAGATGCAATCTTTACAGGTGAATTCCTTTTCAGAACAGCAGCAAGAGTCATTAAGGAACATTAAGATTATTTTGTCAAAGGTCCAGTCACCACTGACTAGTATGATTACTGTGAAACAGTATTAGTAACTCGTCCATGCACATATATGTGATGTACATAAGTGCTCTAGGCAATGCACAAATGGTTTAAAAATTTATTCAAGGCCTTCTCCAATACCTTTCTTTTCATAACCAAGAATGACAGAAAATCTATTTTCAGGAGTATGGAAGAAAACTCGTTTGAACAGGAACAACATTCTTCTCATCTGTTTTCTTTCATTACAGTGCCCAAGGACTAAGATTTAAATTGCAAAATCATGAACCTAGCGATCAATGCTTTTTGCAGGCATGTGATGATTTGATAGTATTTGACAAAATTGATCGCTGAAAATGGAGAAGGTGCACTATCCAGTTCCCAAGCACAAAGAAGAATAGTTGGCACTAGGCAGAAATATTTATTCTACAGACAAATGATGAATGATCTTGCTACATCTCAAGCACTTACAACTCTTCTTCAGTGTATGAACTAAGCAGAAAATATGGTATTATCAGGATGCATCGTGGAGGACTAGATTTAATTATGAGCCAGTGTCCTTGCCCTTCTTGCAATGTAAACAGTTTAACATTCTAGCAGTAGTATCCCTCAAGAAACCCTGTAATTTTTTATCAGAAGACCCTTGAAACAGGAACTAGTGCTCTCCTAAATTAGTCTGTACCACTTCAGACTGCAGGTAGGATTCAAATGGTTGGATGTTTCCTCAAAAAAGAAAAATTCTTTTTTGCACAGAGAAAACTAGCATTTAAAATGTTCTTTCCTGGCCATGACTGTCTCTTAAGGGGAGGGAATGTCTGCACAGAGGAGCAGTCAGTCATGTGAACACTGCATGCCTGCACTCTAAAGTGGTACAACCCAGACACAAATGAGATTTACCCTCTTCAAGACAAGTAGGCCCGTGGCAGGATTTATATAAGAAATAGAGACAGAAAAATAGGCTTGTGTGTCTACCTGTTGGTGAATTGTTTACATACAGGTTTTGCTATCATGCCTGGAGTGACACTATGAAAGGGAGTTCTCTTGCATGAAAGAAAAACTCTGCTAGTGTTTAACAGCTTTCTCAATGAACAAATAATCTCCGGTATGTATCACTAACAGATCCAGTGTTACATCAGCTGTACAAAATGGTAAAATGATAGAACTTGTCCATTGGTTGCAGCCTAAAATTACCTTGCCAATAATATTTTTAAAAGATTAAACTTATTTTGAAGTAAAACATGCCAACTAGGTGCACCCTTACCTCATTACATTTGTGGCAGTCAATGGCCATCACATCTGTTTGTTTAGTGCCTCTTTCATTTCTTCCTTCAGCAACAGTGTTTTCTGAAAATTGTCTGTCCCATAACCCCTTAAATACAAGCTGTAAAAACAAATGTTTGGGTTGATCGTTCAGGTAACCCATAAATGCAAGAGATGCAACTTCCTTCATGTGGTTTGCAGAATATTTCAGCTCTAATTTACTATCCACCACACAAAGCTTTATTTTATTCAATACCAGAAATGAGATTAAAGCAAAATTTTGAGGTAAAATACCAAAAAAAGATACAACTCACTTTCTGAGAGTCTTAAAGCAATTATTCTAGAAAAGAAAATACACCATTCAGAAGCATTTCATCTTGGAGCCTCAGCTTGCTACTTTCAACCAAGTGCATGCCTGCTGCAGATTTGTTTGGAAACTATTTTTAGAATACGAAGTGTTTCAATGTTTCCACATGATGTAGAACTCTCAAGGAATTAGGTGAGCTGCTCTAGAACAGACAGAAGCAGTTACCAGACAAAGCCCAAACTCGTCCTAATCATTCCAAGCCCACTTTTTACCTATATGTTGGCCAACAAGGACATGTCTGAGCCACCATCCCGTAATGTCAAAGCCTATTACATGTAACATGTCCCACTAAGTACTAATAGAAATGTATTTGACACCCTCTGGCAAACATGTCAATATTGTGATCAGGTAGTAGGTGTAGATGTGGCTGTGCATTTGTGTACTGTCCAATGGGCTAGAAAAGTCCTAGATAGGATGACATCCAAAAAGAGGTTCAATCATCTAAGCTCCTCTCAAGGCATATTACATGAAGTTAGGGTCCAGGACACTAAGGGGAAAGAAGAAGGGACTAGGCAAGCCTGGCTAGTCCCATTACTCCACACAGGACCTAGAAAGTTCCAAACAAATAATTCTACCCAGCCCCTTCTTCCTCTCTTTCCTTGTTATCCAAGTAACATTATCCTCTCTCCTTGTTAGCCAAGTAACATTATCTAGTAAGAGTCTGAAGACTCCAACAGGCATTTTACACACTCCCATCATATTCCCCTCCCTAACCAAGGCAATCCGAGTAAAGTAGTAACTATTCCATTTGCCACTAAATAATAAAATCTACCTTGAAAGTAAACAGGGTAAGTCATAAAATAAGGAATAGTCTTCCAGATAAGAAACTGCATTGTACATAACATGTTAATGGACAATAACTGCATTGTAGTAGTACCTAGAAAAACTAGCATGGCTTCAGTATGGGGAGGTCCTTCAGTCATGTACACTTGCTTGCTTGCACACACAAATGTATGCATGCAGGGGAGGAGACAGTATTACAACGTATGCTTAATATGCACAAGGTTCCAGGTTAATTCCGACATTTCCAGTTCCCCAGCCTTGCTATCCAAAGACCTGTCAAACTCTGAAACCTGCTGCAATTGACAATACAGTGGTGCCTCGCAAGACAAAATTAATTCGTTCCGTGAGTCATGTTGTCTTGCGAATAATTTTGTCTTGCGAGTCACCTCCCCTGCCGTGCTATTTACTTTTAAGTATTTACAGTACTCACAGTTCCCAGAGCTCTGCTCTAGTAATGCACACCGTTTCTGGAAGGGAAGGGAAGTTTTATCGCTGCTTTGCCTTTATCTCTGCTGGTGTTAGCTATTTGTCGGGTGATAATCGGTGTGGCCTCGGGCTGTACTGGGCTAACCCTCTTGAATACTTTATTCAAATGGCAAGTGTAGCTGTCGCCTACAGTATCCTCCTGCCGCGGTGCCGGCCAGGCTAAGGGGCGGAGCAGGCACCACTAAATGCACCATTACCTCTCGGCCGTGCAATAGCTGAAGAGGCTTTCCTCGGCGTGAGGGCGGCTCCTGTGTGAGTCAGTAAGAGACTCGAAGCAGGCAGGCAGACAGCCTGTGCCGAGTTGCTGCTGCCGCTTCCGGGCCAAAACGAAGAATGGGTAGGGTCTTAATCAGTACACCTACTAGGATGGGAAGTTTTTCAGGATGGTAGTTTTATCTCTGCTTTGCCTTTATCTCTGCTGGTGTTAGCTATTTGTCGGGTGATAATCGGTGTGGCCTCGGGCTGTACTGTTTGCAGTCTGCTAACCCTCTTGAATACTTTAACATTTGAATAGATTGTGGCTTTAGGAGCTGAGTGTTCCACAAGACGAAATTGTTTTTGCAAGAAAATTTGTCTTGCGAGTCACCAAAAAACTTGCAAAATGCTTTTGTCTTGCGAGTTTTTTGTTGTGCGAGGCATTTGTCTTGTGAGGCATCACTGTACTGGGCTAGATGGACTTAAGGCTGCGACACGCCAGCCACACTGTGGTGTGGTGCATAGACCAGCATCTGCAAGCTGCACAAAGATCTGTCTGTCTTCTGTTTTCGAAGATTACACGGCAACACAGGAGAGCTGAGTTGCTGTGTGAACAAAGTTGGACAAGTTGAACATTGGCCAATGAGAGGCCATGTTCTGTGCAGGGGGGGGGCAGGATGCGAAACGAAGCGTTGGCCAATCAGAATAGATTCTGAAAAGACTTGATTCTGATTGGCTAACAGAGAGCGGGGGCAAGGCAGGACATCTTACACCTCTCCCTGTGGCTTCATTCAGTGTAGACAGGAAGTGGTGCGGTGCAAAGCAAAGGTCGGCCCTGTCTCACCTCGCACTGCACCGTGCCGCAGCCGGTGTGTCACAGCATTTATGGTCCATTCAGAATAAATGCATCTACATATGTCCATAGGTGAGGGGTGATTTTTTTCCCCTAAACTGCCACCATCTTTCCCTCCATAAACTGAGTATACAAAAACCCTCACCAATTTGAGAAAAATCAAAGTGCATTTTCTGATTTAATACAGTGCAGGTCCTAATTTCACTCAGCATATTAAAAATACATTTTGCAGGCATAGCAATGTTTTGACCAGCATGCTTTCTGGAAGGGCTTAGGCCCAAAGAAAACACATTTGATGCATTTTCTCAATAGAACAACAAGGACACATTTGGGTATCATAGTCCACCATCAAGACTAATACTTCAGTAATAACTTCTAAAGTTAGCTTTGTCCTAGATCATTCTTGTTTAATCTTGCACCGAATCTTATTCGTGAGTCACCACATTAATGAAAAAGCAAACATATGAGAGCCAAGGGAGCTTTGGGATTTCCAATTTTAACAAGCTACTTTTCAAGGCATCAATTTAGGAACTAGACAGAATTCATATTTAGTATCCAATGCCAAGAATTAAGGGAGTTCACATTAGTCAGTTGGAGATTCCCTGAAGTCTGCCCTAAACAAACAAGTTTAGAAAACCAAGTTTTCTCTGTAGAAATCTATTCTGGATTATGTCCAAAGACTTGAGGTCTTTCCACCTACACAACTAACTCTGTACAGAAACATGTGTGCCTAACACAAACAAAGCATATAATTTATTAGATAGCATTCCGCTGTCTATACTACTAACCAACATGCACTTTGCCATACTCCAAAGTCTGCTTTTTTCCTAACATGCTAGTAGAAGAGAAACTGGATCACACATGTGTAAATAGAATCAGACTACTGTCAAGGAATTGGAATACTATGACATTATGAGAAATGAAGTACTCGGCTCTAGATCAGAGATTTTCAACCTGTGGTACGGGTACCCCTATGGGTACGAGGACCTTTTGCTGGGGGTACGCCAAGCCATGTCCCTTATCTGCCCCATTAGCAGCTAATTAAGTGTTAATTAACATAGATTTTGAATTGTAATTATTTTCGGAGCCCTTCTGTCTCTCTGATTTTGGTTTTGGGCTTATTTTTGTACTTTAGAAAATGTACTTTGGTGGGGTGGGGGAGGGAGGAGCTGATTTTGGGAAGTGTGACTTGGAGAAAAAAAAAGAGATCCTTGCATGTTTGTGTCTCCCCTCTCCCCCACACACACATAATTAAAGATGACATTTTTTTCACATTTAAAATTGTTTTAGGTAAAGGTAAAGGTATCCCCTGACAATTAAGTCCAGTCGTGTCCGACTCTAGGGTGTGGTGCTCATCTCCATTTCAAAGCCGAAGAGCCAGCGGTGTCCGAAGACGCCTCCATGGTCATGTGGCCGGCATGACTCTCCTTGCCGCAGCGCGTAGCGTGCAACTGGAACATGGAGCACTGTTTACCTTCCCGCAAGCGGTACCTATTTATCTACTCACATTGACATGCTTTGGAACTGCTAGGTTGGCAAGAGCTGGCCAAGCAACGAGCGCTCACCCCGTCGCGGGAATCGAACTGTCGACCTTTTGATCGACAGCTTATGGTTCAGCGGTTTAACCCGCTGCGCCACCCGCTGGCCTAGTACTTTTTTATTTAATGATTAATTACCTAATTAATTAATTGATTAATTCAATTAATTAGCAGTGGGTACTTCAGAAAATTGGACCGTGATGGGGTGTACCCGGGCCTCCAAAGGTTGAGAACCCCTGCTCTGTATTACTATAAACATCTACTATATTGAAATCTATAGGAGGCTCACACATACAGACATGGACTATTTTTCATTTGTCCAGAAGGCAGTGTAAAGGTATAACTTTTAAATATCATCACATTGCTTAAATTACATAGGACACCATTCAAATGGCTACTAGAAGGAATGTTATAGGAAGTCAGACAGGCGGCAGAAAGTAAAAACTCTAATGATCACACTTGCCACAGTGACTAGCTCCCAGCCAAGAAACTAAAAAGGTGAAACACAGACACACTTGCAGGGGACAATCAATGGGAAGAAGGAAGTTTGCCTGTTTCCCCAGCATCCCTTCCCCTAAGTGTTTCCCAAACTTTTTCAACCTGTGGCACCCTTGACCATTGGCAACCATTGGCCACGGCTCCCCATTACATGATGTTGATGCTTGCCAATTGGCATTACACTGTTTTCGGAGAACATTCTGTGGCACTTCGCGGCTCCCCTGGGAGCCATACCTCCCAGTTTGGGAACCACTAAGGCCTGTCTCAGGATGCATCTGGGGGGGGGGGGAGTGAAAAAAAACTAGCAAGAAGGGATTATAGGGAATATTAGCAGAGTGGGGCAAAACTTCAGTGCTCACCTTCATCTGCCAATTCTATCCTACAAATGCCCACCACGTTACTGTTATGAAACAAATAGAGGGTTGAGAGAACCCCATATATGTAGCTTCCTTTAAAAGACTATCACAGTCAACTCCAGATTTGAAGTATCTCAAGGGCACTCTGGTCTTAAAAAAACGTCCACAATATGCTTCAAATACTGTAAGATACAGTAGTGCAGAAAAAGTAGCATCCTCTTCTGTTTCACAGCATCTTATTTCTTATATTCTATGCAATAGTTACCATCTGCTTTTGAAAGCAAGCTTTTAATAAAATATCGCTGTCGTTGGTAGAGGTGGGTATCTCCCAACTCCAGAAAACACCTTTAACTCTGTTTGAAAAAAACTATTAGCGATTGGACAGGCCTACAAATAACATTCCTGAACAGACCGACTAATCCAAGCACTCACTCCAAGGAAATTATAACTGTTCAACATCTGGGAAATCAGTCTGGTTTTCAAGCAGTCTTCCAGGTTTATTGGGGTTCCCCCTCTGAGACAGTTATTAAACCAAATATCTTTTAAAATGTGCTACAGAGTGCTAGTTAATCACCAAAGTAATCCATATGTAAGTAGGAAATTATTTTCATAGTCTTTTCATTTAAATGAAACACATTATCCTAAACGCCATTTATAATACAGTACAGGCTGCCAAATAAAATTTCCAAAAGCAAGGTGAATCACATATTCTAAAGAGCAAACAGCAGAACAGCACAAGCCTTCAGGTGCAAGTGCTGCATTCTGTCTAATTCACATAATACAAGACGTGAGAATGCAAATGCTGCAACCAAACATGTTTAGTACAACATCACAGCTGATACACCACATCAGTGGTGAAGGGATATTAATCCAGCAATGCAAGCAGAAACTTCACTTTTTTCTAAATTGAACTATACACAGAAAGAACACATACCCTAATTGTGCCTTCAAAATCAGAGGAGAAAAAATTTAGGAGGAAAACCCTGCTTCCTATTACCCAGATACCAGGTGGTATGTTCAATTTCTAGGCACCAGTTGGTACTGGGCATATTAACTTCTGTACACCAGATCCAATACACCTGATTTTTTATCTAGTTCCTGGTAAAGGAAGGATGCAGCAGGCAAGACTTCAACAATAAAGGCAAATAAACAAGTTGCCTTTATTTAGACAGTCATTTCTCCATTATACCTCTCCTGCCTCCACCTTTCCTCTCTGCTCATTTTAAGAATTAACTTCTTCAAAACGAACTGGAAATAGTTTCCAGAAACGGATATAAAGTTAGTAGAAACAAACTTTCTACAGCTATAATGATGCAACACTGTTCAAACATACTGTACTACTATACTTTTGGTATGGTACGGGGGCCTGATCCAGCAGAGCTCTTCTTATGTTCTTTATACAATTATTTTTGCACACACAGTATATGGGTATCTTACAAACATATTATTCGTACTTTACAGACAGCTGGGAATAAAGGATCCAATAACACATTACACCCAAACAAGTCACATCCATGAACTAGCCAAAGTTAAAAGAGAGTTGTCTACAATCACATAAATAAAGATTAACCAGGATGCTGTGGATATGGTTCTAGGTAATGTCAATCCTGTGCTAACTACCCGAGAGTACCTTTAAAATTGCTCACAGGGAGTGCTTTTTTTGTCACACAATAGGGAACTGGGTAGCTTTCTCCAAATAGGAGCCACATTGCCAAGCCCTTTGTAGTGTAGCAGATTCATAGGTGTCAAATAAACACAGGAGGAATGATTGATGGGACTCATGAGACACGTTAAAGCGCCAGTCATGGTTTATTGTAGGCCAGGGATTACGAATTTTCACATCACCTCCTAAAAATGGAAATAAGAGTAGGGTGTGGCCTCAGCAATCTTGATGAGGCTGAGATGGTCTCGATTGGTCAGTGTCTGGATCGGAGCCTATATATGGGAACCATATATATACCGTTTCAAGGTCCATGATGGTAAATTGCAAACAAATAAGCAAACAAACTGTAATAAATAAATAAGCAAATAAACTATTCACAGCTTGGGAAGGACAATTTCAACAACTGTGGCTGAACACTGCAGCTGTGGCTATTACCTTACGGCACAATCCTATCTAACCAGCGGAGCAATCACTCAGCTGGTCTAGAGTTTTGCAAATGTGCCATAAGGTGCAGCACCTTACCAATCGTCAGCTGGAACACAAGGCAGGCACTTCAGCCGACAAACTCTCCCCAGCATCCCCCACCCACCCTCTCTGACGATCAGAAAGGTGCTCAGAAGCCGGGTGCCTTTCTGATCGTCAGTAGGACTGGAAGAGAGCGGGTCGGGCTGGCTGCCTCAGGAGAGCTCACCGCAGAGCAGAGGGGGCAAAATGGCGCAGCGGCAGATGGTTTTGCACGGGGGCAAAAGCCTGGACGGACTGCAAATCATGTGAGGGAGTACTCCGAAGCTTTGCGGCCTGCGGCCTGATAGGCCACGAACCGGTACCAGTACGCCACCCAGGAGTTGTGGACCCCTGGGTTAGAATACCGTAATGTACTGTACATTAGGTGGGGCTGCTCTTAAAGACCATCTAGAAACTTTCAATTGGTGCACAATGAGGCTGCACATATTGTGACCACCACTGAGCATTTCCATCAGGTGGCACTACTGTTACACCAACTGCATCAGCTGGCCGTTTGGTTCCATGTGCAATTCAGGGTGCTATTATTATCTTGCCCTAAATGGCTTAGAACAAAAGTACCTGAATGACTGCCCCCAATACATGACTGCGCATTCCCTGAGGTCATACAAGGAGACCCTTTATGTTTCCTATCATCATCACAAATAGACGCATGCAGGCTTTCATGGTCCATCCATGCAAAACTAGAAGTTCCTGGGCTTTCTGCCATGTTAAAATACCAGTTTAAAAAGTTAAAGTTTCCTGTCATCAGAGATTCATTTGGCTGGAATAAGAGAGAAACTTTTCTGTTGTGGTGCCCACTGTCTGGAATTCCATGTCTTGAAAAATGACACACACACCCTCCTTTTGTTGCCCCTTGAAGACTTTTCTTTTTCACCATGCCTTTTAACCTTGCTTTCTGAACCCCACTGAGTTGATACAGCATTCTGGTTTGGGGGGGGGGGGTATTATTATTCAACTGGTTTTGGTTTTATAGGGTCTGTCATCACTGTGTTACATTTCAGAGTGTAATTTTTGTTTTCTGAGTGTGGTCTTGTTGTAAGCTGCCTTGGGCACCTCCTTTTGGGGAGAGGAAAGGATAGATAAACATGTTTTAAAATAAATAGCAAGCTCAGATTCCCCCTCCCTCCCACTCGCCAGGTGTCACTAGGGTTTGCATCACCTGGTGCGAGAGCTCATCGCATCACCACTCTTTTCTTCATTACCTTCCCCAAACCAATCAATATATTGTATATATGCCTACCCAGGAGGACTTTACCACTTTGGTAGGTAACGTTTGTGTTGACTATTACAGAACCCAATGCACACCATGCTACCCAGAGTTGTTTTTACTGAACCAATTTATGCTTACAAAAATGTGCATGTTTTGAAACGTAAAGAACCACTCTCACAAAACTCCAAACCTTGTACACTATTCCGAACAGATGCTAGTCCAGTAAAAAGCATCATTTAACCTACTTTTACTTCCTTTGAGACCAGCTTACTAACTGCCATCAAAGCAAAGGCTCCATACTCTGAATCAAAGGCTGGAGCAGATGAATCAAGAGTTGTCTCAGGACAGAACATGCCATATCTTGTGTTCTTTACTAAAAAGGCAAGTTTTCCTGCTGTTCTGCTATGCCAAGGTTTGTCTTCCTTTAAAATCCAAGATGGATAATAAAAGAATACCATGTAGCATCATTTGCATTGTGAAGAATTTCTGAAATGGCTATGGTAAAGCAGCAGTAAAGAGAAGAAAAGAAGAAAGACTCATCCTTGTTTTTCATGGCAGAACAATGCTGCACACACCTGTTTGACCTCGTCATCTCTTCTATGTGTCAAATACTAAGGACATAGTTTGTTTACCATATCCATCTCCCCTTCTCCTATTTCTTCAATTAAAAGAGAACAGAAAGTTTAGTATTTATTAACGAGATCACTTTGCTTTTTGAACATTACTGTTGTATCAAATATCTAAGTATTTAATCCCCTGTAATGTTAATAAGTTTGTATTGTGCTTTCACAGGTTAGGGTTAAAGTCAACGATTTGCAACTGAGTGCAAAAAGAAGAAACTAGTTATTAAGTCTTAACTGAATAATTTGCAGCTTATTTCACCCCAGCTAATTAAAATGTAATCACTATTGTTTGGCAATGTGCATTCTGTCAGCAGTTTTTACTTCAGAAACAAATCATGCCAAGAAAGCACACACATAAAAAGGCCTTTCACTAGGAACTGGCTGGTGTAAATTGCCTCCTTTAGCCAACGAAACTGTAAAACAAAAAGAGTTACAACCAACTGACAACAGTAAAAAAACACTAATCCCCTTTCAAGATAATTAATTGGGTTTAATGATGTCCTGCTTTCGATATATTTCTTGAAGAAAAGATATGTTCATAAAAGGCAATTCTTGAATTTAAAATATAGGACATCCTTGCTTAATATATCTGGGCTTCTAACCCACCCCATGACTAAGGCATAGGATGGATTACAATATATAATGCAAGTATGTGCATGTGCACAAACATACACTCACTTGATCTATACTTTATCCTCAAAACAACAGACAGCTTTCCATTTTCTTTCTTCCTTCCTCCTGGTTCACCTGTGGTGCTGACAGGAACACCTGTCTACAGAATTAGGCATTTTAAATAGTCTGTTCTCTGAAGTTCAATTGTTACATAGGCTGACAGGTATACAGCAATCAGTTCTTTATATATTTCACTTCTCTTTATGTGGTTACAGTACTCCCCCCATATCCGATGGGGATATGTTCCAGGCCCCTCCGTGGATACTTGAAACCGTGGATAAGAGCGAACCCCCCTTCCATGGTTTCCTGAGGGCCCCCGCCCTGCCTCCCCTGAGGGCAGGCAGGCACGTTCCCCCGCCCAGCTCTTGTTTTTCTTTCAGCAAGCTTTGTTTCTTCCTTAAAACAAACAGAAGCAGCCTCCATTGCAGGCAAGTAGAACAAGACTAAGTCCTAGAGAGGCTCTGCAAGGTTTCTGTTAACCTTGCAGAGCCTCTTTAAGACTTAGTCTCATTCTACTTGCCTGCAATAAGCTTCTCCTGTTTGTTTAAAGGAAGAAACTAAGCTTACTGGGGAAAAAAAGTAAAAGCCTGGGGGGGGGGTCCCCGCGATCCATGGATAACTGAAACCGTGGATATGGGGGCCCACCTGTAGTTTGTCTTGCTCTGCTGTACAGTACTTTGGGATCAGCATATGGAAGTAGATATTTCCATCAATTGTTCATCCAAACCTCTAAAGTACTGAGATACGATCTAAAACTTTCATGGCCAGCAATTTTATTCTATTTACTAATGTATTCTTTGTTTCAAATGGGATTGAACAACACTTTCAGGCATGGAGAACACATTCAGGAGTCAAATCCTTAATTTTTTTAGATCACCAAAGTAACCTTGCATTACAAAGCTAAAACCAAGTGAGAAAACCAAGAATGCAAAGAAGCTGAAGCATGAATGAGCAGTACTTATACTATTCTTTCAGAGTCTGCTATCAGGTTCTTGACCCAAACAGATGCAGTCAGATTTTATGCATATTTGCTCAGTAGTAAGTCTCGTCAACATGCTTACTCACTGAGCCAACAGGAGCTTCCCTCCTGGAGCAAACAGCAGCTTCAGAGGAGCAAGTCTCACCAGGAAAATGATGCAAGGGGAAATGTTATCCCCCCTTCTGTACACATTACAGTCTTGATCCAGACTGGCCCCAACCCTTACTTTATTTTGTCCCAGAGAACTATACAATTCAGCCCCAACTAACAGCCTGATCCACTGTAACTAAGCGTTGGCGTAGTGTGCGCTCCGCCAGGTGTCATAAATGTGACGTAAAGCACGTTTTCGACACCCGGGGAATAAGGCTGGCAGCCCTTACTCCACCTCTCCCTGGACCCTGCAGCTGCCGAAGCACATACATCAGTGCAGGGGGAGTGTGGGCCTGGCAGCAAGGGAGGGCGGCTGTTGGCCTGCCCGGACCGGGGAGGGGGTATCGGCGACGAGCTCCACTGATATCCCATGCCCCTGCACTTACCCCGCTCCCCCGGATGTACACTGGCTTCAGAGCCTACACTCGAGGAAGCCCATGGGGGGGGGGACACCCAGGGAAGGGGACAAACGTCCCCTTCTCCTGAGGTGTTCCCGTGCTGCATCAGCGCAGCCCAGGAAGGGCGTTAGATACTGGGTTCATCGCTAGGGGCCAGCCGCATATCATTACAAAGGATTGAGCTGTTAAGTTACACACAGGATAACTGTAGTCTTATTTTACTTTATTGACTATCCTTTGCAATGTAACAAGATTAGATCACTCCATGAATACATAGAAATCATGTGTACACAATATTTAATAAAGTGTGCATTCTGAATGTGCCAAACACCAGCTCCTTAGTTCAAAGCACCCTAACAATTTTGATAGCCCAAGCTACTTTTTGATAGTAGCTACACCCTAGTTTTTTCATTCAAGCCTTTCTAACTGATCCTAGGAATGAACATCTCCTCTGTCCACTCCAATTACACTGGTGGGAGGGAAAGAGTACAGTACAGGTATAAGTAAAATGAATGAGTATTTAGAGAATACTCTGAGATGGGCCTGTGCAAACAGTCAAACAGATGATGCAGGATTCTTGTCCGATGTCAAGGGTTCATAGACCACTGTGCCACCAGAACGTCTTTAGATTAAAATTGATGACAACTATGTCCATGTTGGATTTAAGAGAAAGCAGCAAATTCATATGGTAGACTGCTGCAGCATGCCAGCTTCTGCTATATAACCTATTTAATATTATAATAGCAGGTGCAATCAATATCTAAACTACAATGATCCCTTGTAACACACATACAGTACATCCCATTTAGTTCAACAATGTATCCTTAACTGGACATAGCATTGTAGCCTTAGCATTAACTGGATATAGCATTGTAGCACACACACCCCAACAGCTCCCCACACTGCTGATTGTGATAAGCTCAGAAAGAACACAAACAAACCCCTTTTTGAACAAGGTACCTTTATTTCCTTTCTTGTTTATCACAACATTGGTCATGCAGAATGAAGAGACAGAACCAGTCAATAACTGGATGATTCTCTCCTCTTGCATAGACTTCCAGGAAACAGAGGATCCCAGGAGTACTAACATATCCATGCATCTGTAGGGCAGGGTTCAGAAGCGCATCAAATACACTCCTGAATCCATTCAGAAGTGAATACAAAAATATGTTTGGATAGCAGATTTTGCATTAGTGGTAAAATACCATGTCTTGCATGACTCACAAAGGCTGTACTAATCCAGACTAACTGTGGCATCAGAGCTCACAGCTTCTGTGAACAGCTAAAAGCAGGAGGATGTGATGTGTAATTTAAGCATGTGAATATAGGTAGTAGGAGAAGCACAGATTTGTGAATACATAAGCAGGGTAAGAATACTCAGGCCCCAGATTTGGGGGAGTCAGTCAGTCAGTCTCACACACACACACACATATATATATATACACACACACACACGAAGAGGTACTTCATATTTGGTTCCCATTTCAGGGTCTCAGTGAATAAAGCAGTACAAATGGTTATCATCTGTGTTCCTACATTTTCAATGAGTGTATAGACAAGCTATACAAAAAAGGGGGAGGAGACACACACTATATGCTCTAAACATGTTAAGCGTAGGTAAGAGCATAAGACTTCTCAAGCAGCTATACAGTCAGACCCAAAACACACCAGAGAGAACAGATATATTTTCATGCTTAAGTTTTCCATACACAGAAAGCCTCTGAATAGAAAACATGATATGCACATGAATACAGTACTTAGAAGAATTATTCCAGCACACTGCCCGTGGCAGAAAGCACAGCCTATGCTACACACCCCGTGTTAGCAAAATATCTACTGGAAACAGAAACGTAGAGTAAATGGGACAACTGCAAAGGAGAACCAAGTTCTTCCCTCCTTGCCTTGGGGGGGGGGTCACCTTTTCCCCCATACACTGTTTTCAAAATGTACAGTCTAATCCTGTTTTGAGTTAGGCAGCCTGGCACACTGAAATCCAGGGTTTTCAATGGAATTAGGCATTCTGAACTCTGCACAGGATCTGGCAAGCAGTGCACTGAATTCTTCTTGGCCAATCAAACTGAGCTGTTCAAGTCTAATTACAAAGATATAACTGTAGAGTCTAGAGCTGCATTCAGCTAGAAGGTGTAGAAAAAAAATAATTTGGCAGGAAGAGGGTGGGGTTTCACACACACTCTCACAGAAAAGTGCCAGGAAAAACAACAACATTGAATCCTTGCTCTGGGACAGAGTTGAAGGGAGAGGAAGAAATCTCCAGTACAATCCTCTATCTTTTCAGTAATCCTAGGATTCAAGCCACACACACACAAAATGCACAAGTCATAAGTCTGCAAGCTGTTTACCCAAAATCATACCTTCTTATGACAAGATTAATCCAGAATAACTACCTACCTCACATGGGTTACTAAAGCACTAAAGTCACTAAAGCAGACTAGTATACATATAAATGTTAAACAAATGACTGAGAGATATGATTTACTTTTGATATGATTTGATTCTGACTATGCATACCCAGGAACGCACTGCAAAATCACATGCAACACAACTCTATAAGCATATGTTGTCAAAAAGTCAGTCTCGCTGTGTTTAACAGGGCTTACTCCCAGGTAAGTACATAAAGGATTGCAGCCTTGAGCATATATCCTCAGGTTCATACCCCAAGCTTCATATGTTAGTATAATTCAAGAAGAATTACAACTAGTTCTTTATTGACTATTACCAATGTAGGGTTGAAGCATATTCCATGCATACATGCATTGAAAAAGAAAGGAAATTGACTTTTAAACAAAAACAAAACTAGCTCCCGTCAAGTAAGGGAGAGAGAAAAAAAGTCTTGTGCAAACGTTAAGAGGTAAATCTACTTGAATCCGCATGACTTGGTCTAAAGTAACTACCACTCCAAGCAGTGAAAACAACATGTATTAAAAAAAATCTACCTCACCCATTCCGCCTTTTTATTTAGTGTTAAACCAAACCGGAACATGTGCCTGTGCTCTATGTTCACTATTACCGTACTTAGAATCGCCTCTGAGCGTGGGTTGAAAAGTGCATCCACAACCACCAGCATGAATGATGATCAATTAAAACGAGATAATGTGCGAGCAAGCCAAGCCCTTAGGACGCAACTAACAGTCCGACCCTACCACACTTACAGAATCAAGTTCAAGCGACCGGCTGCAGTGGCGTGGGACTTATTCGCAAGGATACTTACTGAGGCCGGCAGCCTTCCCGCGCGTGTTTACAAGTGCCGCGGAGTTCAATGGGACGCATTCCCTACAAGCATGGACCAGACTGTGGCTTGAAAAAACAGGCTTTCCCAGCAGCCCGATCGTACGCATGTTTACTAGGGAGTAAGTCACGCCAAGTTAAACAGGATTTTACTCTCCGGTAAACGGACTGAAGCCCATGGCAAATACAGTGACTGACAACTACCTCTTACACTCTTGAAAGATTCTCCTGCCCAGCCTCGTGCTCCATTGCAACCGTGGCTGGAGCAAGGTGCTGAGCCCGGGGGGCGTGCGCTCCCTCGCTCTCCCCGACCGCTGTGTTGTTCTTTGCCCGTACCTGGAAATGCTTGAAAAAGGCGGAGATGCGAGTGATCTGCAAGCTGAGGCACCTGGAGGCGCATCTGGCTCCGTAGACACTCGCCGCGGAGAAGGACTCGTCCTGCCTCCGTGCTGCCGCCGCCACAGCAGCAGAAGCCGCCTCTCCAGCCCCACCGGCGGCAGCGGGGCGAGGCAAGGAGCCCCAGGAAACCGTAATCCAGAGGAGAAGTGTCCAAGGCACGCCAGGCTCCTTTAACCCCATGGCTTTGTGTGCGGGACGAGAAAGCAAGCCCCAGCCGCCTCAGGACGCTCCACCTCACCAAGGGGAAGAAGAAGGCAGGGAGGCGAGGAAGCTTCAGCACGGCAGAAACTCGGCAAGAAAAAGTTCAATCATTCAACTCTCTTCACCCCCCACCAGTCTCCAGCTCATAGCCCTCCCCTCACTCCCAGGAGAGGGTGGGGAGAGGGTGACAGAAGGCTGCACGATTGGCTGCGGGAGACCTGAGTGACAGGGCGGCCAAGAGGGCGGGCCGTCTGACCGCAGGCAGGTCGCGCGAGCGGGGAAAAAAAGGGGGTGGGAAACAGCGACGGCGAGAGGCGTTGGGTTAATAACTTTCCCTCACGTGCAACCACAACACGCGGGGCGGGCCGTTGCGAAGCGACCCTGGAGTGCGCGCCTCTGTGCAGGCGCGTTGCGCGTGAGGAAACTGCACCTCTTTACGCAGAACACCTGCCTGAAAACCCAAACCCCACCCCGCAAAGGAGAGCCTGCAAAGGAAGGAAACCTGTGTTGTACGCGTACGAAAACTGCAGGGGGCTCCAAAGAGAGCGCCGGTTATTTGGGAGAGCGGTTGCCCACTATGGCCTTTCTATAATGACACCTGTGCATAGACGTGAGTCTTATAAAGGCTGCAAGCCTGTTCCGAGGTAGGCACTTAACACTGCGCAGGACTGCAGGTATACTGAAAGGCAAACACCAACCTTTCCCGCACAGGGCCGTCTTTACGTATGGGCACTCTCAGTTGCCCAGGGGCCCCACGAACGTAGGGGGCCCCACCGGCTCACCAGACGCCCCGCCCCTTCAGCTCTTACGTTTGCTAGTTGTTAACACACATTGACGATGAGCCTGAGGATCTCATCACACAGCTCAGCTCACGCAGGTACAGGCAGGCGGCCGCTGCTCAAGAGCCCCCGTGAGTCATGGCTGGCCAGAGTGTTCGCAATCGCTGCAAGTGTGGACCAAGTATTCCAAAGCTTCCAGCCAGCTGCAGGCGCAGTAGAGGAGCACAACGCGGCTGGCTGGAAGCTTCGGAATGCTCCGTCTGACTCGGAGCCTGCGCCCTGCCCCCGTGGCTGGCTGGAAGCTTTGGAATGCTCTGTCCGACTTGGACGGGGTATTCCAAAGTTTCCAGCCAGCCACGGGGGCAGGGCGCAGGCTCCGAGTCAGACGGAGCATTCCGAAGCTTCCAGCCAGCCGCTTTGTGTGCGCCTGCGCCCCGCGACTGGAAGCTTTTCGCAATACTGTACTCCGAGAGACCAGTGAAGGCTGCAGCGAGACTGCAGGTCTTGTGCGCCTGCGCAATTTTGTCCCGGCCGCATCCCGAATCAATCGCGAGATGCAGGCTGAGAGGCGCGCGATTACAAACCACGTGTCTCAGCCTGCAACTCGTGTTTGCAGTCCACGTGGTTTTGTACTCAGGTGGGTAATCTGGGCAGGAGGTAAATTCTTTCGTCCACGCTTTCTGGTAGTGGCTGGGTCGTGGTTCATTCTTTGGTTCATTCCCGGCCCAGGCTTCCTTCCCATAACTTTTTAGCACACAGCCTGAAAGCTCAGTCAGGGGAGGTCAGCTGCCTGCACCCACCACCCCCTTCTCACGGTCTGCACTGCATCATCCTCTTCCTTTCTGCATGCGGGTGCTAAAGAAGAACTTCTTTGTGGAAGTGGGAGAAGAACTGCGGTGGAAGCCTTGAGACAGATAATCCATAGCAGAAGAGCAAAAAGTCAAGCGAGTCCGCCCCTGCGTAGCAGGTGGGGGCAACAAAGGGGCGTTTGGCTGCCAAACTGTGGCGGCATGCATGGCGACAGTAAGGTGAGTGAGTGGGGGAGGGTGGTGGGCGGGACCATCCTTGCTTTCTTGCCGCTGCCACTGCCTGTTCCTCCACACAAACGCGGCAAAAGTGAGAAAGTTGAGTGGGGGCGGCAGGCAAGAGCGTCTTTGCTATCTTCTCGCATCTTAAAAACCTGCTGGAGTGATGTCACAGTCATTCCCGGGGGGGGGGAGATTGACGTTTTTTTAATGCCGCCCCCAGACATTTTTAATGCCGCCACCAGGCCACCCCCAATGCTGCCCCCAGCCCCTTACTACTGGGGCTAACGGAGGGGGCTAACCCCCCTGCAGGGGCTAACTTAGTTGATCTGCTTGAATACCTCCAATGAATCTACTGATCATTTCAACCCATGGGTTCTATTCCTGTCCTCGGGATCCACAGAGAGTAAGTTCTCTTCTTCAGGTCCTTGAAGATGGCTATCATGTCTCCCTTTATTCTTCTCTTCTCCAGGCTAAACATACAAAGCTCTCAAAAAAAGAACTTGAAGGCTTGCTTGCAATATTATCAGCACAATTCTATCTGGTCAGGGCCACCGGCTCCGGGCCCCACGATAAGGCATGTTTGCGATTACTTGGGGGGGGAGGTGCCAACACTGGCACCAAGGCCTTCCCGTCAGCCACCACTGGACCCTGCACCATGGAGCGGGTAAGTGCCACTCTGAGTTGCACAGGGCCTGGGGAGGAACGGGGTGGGTGGGTGGAGAGGGCCTGGAAGGGGGGAAGGGTCAGCAGAGAAGACCCCTACACGGGGCTTCTTAGGCCTGCACCAGTGATTTCACTGGTGCAGATCTGAGTAGCCCCATTGAGCAGGCTGGGGCTTGACACGGGGTAAGACTAGAGGACAAATGTCCTCTTACCCCACTGTCCTCCAGCCTGCTCAATCCCATCGCTGGATACAAGCATGGGTTGTGCCACTTCGCCAGCGCTGGATAGGATTGGGCTGTATGACATTTTGTTTTGTCCCAATAAGGTTATGAATATATTGTGATTTTTTTTTCTTATAGGCCAACATAGCTACCTACAATTTCCAGGTAGATGAACCAGTAGCTCTTAATTCAACGTAACATATACATAAGCCCTATTCAAGCATTTGAGAAGCATCATGAGTACAAACTCCATGGGAATCTTTGTGGGGATGACCACACGATCTATGCCCCCATGCGCGTCACTGTAGCGTGGCGGGCGTGGCGGGCGTGGCGGGCCGCCGGGGGGCGACGTGCGCAAAGGGTGACGCGCACACACCCCGCCGTGGCCTCTTCAGCCTCGGGCTCGATGTGCGCATGCGTGGATTTTCATGCAACCGGGCAGGCTCTTGACCTCAGCCACGGTGTGCGCTTGCGCGGAAAATCTACGCCTGTGCACAACGAGCTGAGGGCAAAGCCGAAGACACCCGGACTCAAGGTAGGTGACGCGGGGGGCGTCGGGGTGGCAGGGGGCATCGCGCGCACCCCTGCTCCAGGTTGTCGCTCGCATAGTGACACCATCTCACCACTACCCTCCCCCACCCAGATTCAGCATTTATTTATTTATTTATTTATTTATTTATTTATTTATTTATTTATTTATTGAATTTCTACCCTGCCTTTCTCCCACAAGGGCAACCAAGGCGGCTTACAATAAAACATTAAAATACATATATACATTTAAAAAGGGGAGGGAATTCCACAGTTGGGGCGCCACTGCCGAGGAGGCTCTGTTCCGCGCCGCCATCCCCCTCACCTCTGTCAGTGGCGGCACGGTTAACAGGGCCCCCCCGATGACCTCAGAGTATGGGTCGGATTATAAGGAAGGTGGCGGTCCCTCAAATACCCTGGACCCGAGCCGTTAAGGGCTTTAAAAGTCAAAACTAGCACTTTGAATTGTGCCCGGAAACGAACCGGCAGCCAGTGTAGCCGCTGAAGCAACGGTTCGACTGAGTCGAACCGACAGGCCCCGGCAACCACCCGGGCTGCCGCATTCTGCACTAGTTGCAGTTTCCGAACAGTCTTCAAAGGCAGCCCCACGTAGAGCGCATTGCAGTAATCTAGTCTAGATGTCACTAGGGCATGGGTCACTGTGGCCAGGTGTGCACGATCCAAGTACGGTCGCAGCTGGCGCACCAGCCGAAGCTGGGCAAAAGCCCCCCTGGCCACAGCTGCCACCTGGGAATCCAGGAGCAGCTGCGCATCCAGGAGAACCCCCAAGCTGCGGACCTGCTCCTTCAGAGGGAGTACAACCCCATTCAGAAGACTTTATCTGAAGACTTTCTCTCTGTGATTGAAATGGAAGGAGAGCGGGGAGTGGGAACTAAGCATTGTGCCATTGGTGAGGAGAATGTGATAAGTATATTTGTCCCCGATGAGATGACCCCTTCACTGTTCCCTCTCCATGGCTGAGTGAGAATGGCTCCGTTCTCGCTCTGGATACCTGAACAGGGCTACGTGTTACTTACAATCACAAATGTAAGCTAAGAAGAATTCATTTTATGTTTACACATAGAGCATATACAAACTATATATGAAATCCTCCCCCTTCCTTGCATGAACCCGAAACACAAAGCATCGATGCACTTCCTAACATGCAACATCCTACACATGTACACATAAGGTATTACTTGCAACACACTTTTTTATTCAACATGTGCAACTCATCCTGTATTTGTTTATATGGAAGGAAGTTCAACTGATTTCAGTGGGGCTGAATCCCAAGTACGTTTGCCTAGAATCGCAGCCTAAGGCTGATTTTACCCACCTGCACTCAATGTATATATAAACATTCATAGATTCATAAGGAACACAGGAATAGTTTAGGACTAGAGCATGACTTTCTTAAAATCTATAATTTTATGCATATAAGAGTGATCAAGCGTAAGTGTGTGTGTGTGTGTGTGTGTGTGAGAGAGAGAGAGAGAGAGAGAGAGAGAGTGTAAAGAAAGTGTTCTCACAAAAAACTGGGTCACATGCATCAATGCCAAATACATAACACCTAGTCATAAATATATAAAATCTAGTCACTTAAGCTTAGAAGGAAAAATTATTAAATGAACAAAAAAAATTGTCCAAATTTAACATTTCCATGGTTGACTGTTTTAGTTTGGAGCTATATAATTAACATAAATCAGTGTGACTAAGAAATTTGTCAAAAAGAAAACATTATAGCCAATCCTGTACTTGTTTACTCAGATGTAAGTCTGCCTGTATGTAAGTATGCGGGTCAAGAAGATGTAAGTATGCGGGTCAAGAAGCAACAGTTCGAACCGGCCATGGAACAACTGATTGGTTCAAAATTGGGAAGGGAGTACGGCAAGGCTGTATATTGTCACCCTGCTTATTTAACTTATATGCAGAGTACATTATGAGAAATGCAGGGCTGAATGAATCACAAGCCGGAATCAAGATTGCCGGGAGAAATATCAACAACCTCAGATATGCAGACGATACCACCCTAATGGCAGAAAGTGAAGAAGAACTAAAGAGCCTCTTGATGAGAGTGAAAGAGGAGAGTGCAAAAGTTGGCTTGAAACTCAACATTAATAAAACTATGATCATGGCATCTGGTCCCATCAATTCCTGGCAAATAGAAGGGGCAGAAATGGAAGCAGTAACAGATTTTACTTTTCTGGGCTCCAAGATCACTACAGACGGAGACAGCAGCCATGAAATTAAAAGACGCTTACTCCTTGGAAGGAAAGCTATGGCAAACTTAGACAGCATAATAAAAAGCAGAGATATCACCATGCCAACAAAAGTTCGTATAGTCAGGGCGATGGTGTTCCCAGTAGCAATGTATGGTTGCGAGAGTTGGACCATAAGGAAGGCTGAGCGCCGAAGAATAGATGCTTTTGAACTGTGGTGCTGGAGAAGACTCCTGAGAGTCCCTTGGACTGCTAGGAGATCAAATCAGTCAATTCTAAATGAAATCAACCCTGACTGTTCCCTGGAAGGACAGGTACTAAGGCTGAAACTCAAATATTTTGGCCACCTAATGCGAAGAGAGGACTCTCTGGAGAAGACTCTGATGCTGGGAAAGATTGAAGGCAAAAGGAGAAGGGGAAGGCCAAGGATGAGATGGTTAGACAGCATCACCGATGCAACAAACATGAAAATGAGCGAACTCAGGAAGATAGTGGAGGACAGGAAGGCCTGGCGGGATATGGTTCATGGGATCACGAAGGGTCGGACACGACTTAACGACTGAACAACAACAAAGTCTGCCTAAGGTTGCAATGTAGCCTACATACGTGCCAGCTCATCAGGCTCCCTGAACTGAATAGGACTTACTTGTCAGTAGACATGCATAGGATCATGTTGCTCATCTCATTCCTCGATCCTCTGAGCTGCTGTTATGAGCTCAGAAACACTGAGGATGTGTCAGAAGGGTCCTTATCAAAGCTGCAACAGGGGGGATTCCAAGACCAGTGCCAGATTGAACGCCAACATGACATTACAGAGGAGGGAAAAAAATTATGCAGACCTCGCGTCAGAGCACCTGCTTTGTATGCAGAAGATTTCAGGTGAAGGCCCTACTCATAACCCTGGAGAGTGAATGTGAATATTACTGACCTAGATGGATGAGTGGTCTGATTCAGTTGACAGTTTCATATGTTCTTAAGAACTACCTATCTGTGCACCATCCTAAATGCCTTTCCAGTTCCACAAGTTTCTAGAAGAGTTGCATAATTTTGACATGGTTTGGGGCATTTTTAGCTACACGTCTATCCCACTCTACTTCCAAGGAGCACAGGACAACAGACAATGTTCTCCCTCCCCCATTTTATCCTCTCAAGAACTGGTGAAGTTAGGCCAGCGGTTCTCAAATAGTGGGGCGCGCCCCCCAGGGGGGGCGCGAGGCTCCGTAAAGGGGGGCTCGTTGCAATAGTTAGTGTATGCTTTGCGCCACTTAACTAGATTGTAGGAGCCTCCAGCGACGATCTACTTCACCGACGATCTCTTCCGGGGAGCAGATCGTTCCTCTGCTCCCCGGCGCGAACTCTGTAACGCGCCTAGGAGCGCTCTGCAGAGTTCACGCTGTGAATCACGCATGCGCAAGACGACGATGTTGCCAATCGCCGTCTTGCGCATGCGTGATTCACAGCGTGAACTCTGCAGAGCGCTCCTAGGCGCGTTACAGAGTTCGCGCCGGGGAGCAGAGGAACGATCTGCTCCCCGGAAGAGATCGTCGGTGAAGTAGATCGTCGCTGGAGGCTCCTACAATCTAGTTAAGTGGCGCAAAGCATACACTAACTATTGCATTAGTTATATTAGGGGGGCACGAAATTTTTTCTTCTTCCTAGGGGGGGCATGACAGAAAAAAATTGAGAAGCACTGAGTTAGGCAGATAGTGACTGGCCCAGGGTAACACAGTAAGCTTCATAGCTTAGTGGAGATTTGAGCTTCAGTCTTCCTGCTCCTAATCTGACAGTCTAACCACGATACCACACAGGTTCTTCAATTATTAGTGTCTCTGATGATATACCGGTAACTGCAACAACTCTTGCAGCCCAACTTTGATGGTTTTGTAAGACTGAGCTACAAACGTTATTTTTCCTAAGGCTGTAAAAAAAAAAAAGCATGGAGAATTAATAGTTGGCAATCTGATCTCAAACATATTTATTTGGAACTAAACCCTATTGATTTTAGCTAAATTTACTTCCAAGTAAGTATGCTTATCCCAATTTCATGCTGAATGTAGCAGGTGAAGTTTGTAGAAAACCTCAATGTGTTGTTTAAATATGAAGTTTTGAAATCACTATGTCTAGTGCCCCTGGGTAAAAAAAATGCTACTTAAAATACCAAACATCTTGAGCTGATAAAAATTGGCTAAGATTATGAATAAGAACTACTTTCTTGTTTATTTTTAGCTTGTATAACTGATGCTCACACTATCTGGAACTCCGTGGCAACGTAGCTCAAACCAGAAACTTTATAGCCCAACACACCATACTAAGCTACTAAGGGACCATTAGATGTGACTGTAATCATGTAACCAGGTCCAATCGGGTGTGTGTGTGTGAGTGTGTGAGAGAGAGGGAGAGAGAGAGAGGGAGAGATTATTGTATTAATGAAGAGTGTGGGGGACTGAGAAATGTGGAAAAACCTAAGTGGGGCCAAGGCACTTTAGTACTTTGCCCCCACCATGGTTTTGATCCCAATGATAGCCCCCTATGTGCTATTTTTGTGGGGATAAAACTAAAAGCCAATGAAAGTCTGCTCCCCTCCCAAAAAAAAACACCTCCCGGAGGGCACAAATGGGATCAAAACCTTGGCAGAGGCAAAGTATTAAAGCCCTGCTTCCTCCCCTGCTGTGGTTTCAACACACACACACACCAGTATGCTACTGATTAATAGCATACCTCCCCTCCACTTTGGACCACGTTTCATGATTATAGACACTAATTTGGATCTAAGGAGAGAAGTGAGAGTATGTTTCAGTTAGTGCTATTTAATTAGAAGGGGAAGGAAGTGAGATCTGTTTAGTTATAGGTACCCAGAAAGTGAGATCTGAGACATGCAGACAACATGAACTAACATAGTGTGAGCACACACATGCCTCTCTTATTACGTGGGGTTGGATTGAGGCATAAAGTATTATCTAAATAGGCCCACTGTCAAGTAAATATGCTCGAGATAAACACAGTACATTACAGGGCCAGCCAATCCATGAGGCTACCTAAGGCAGTCTCCTAGGATGATGGAACTGACAGCCCACCTCTCTCGGCCCTCCTGCCTCCACCACTGCTCTCTGGATTCAAAAAGGAAATGGGGGCAGAGCGGAGAAGGAAGTGTGGAGGAGAGTGAGGGACTAGAGCATCAGATGTATTCTAGCCCACCACTCTTCTCTCCTCCACACTTCAGCTGGAGGAAGAGGAGGAGCAACAGCTTGTGTACTGCCAGGCAAAGGGAGCAGCATTTGGTGCTCACCTCAGGCTGACCCTAATTATCTGAATAGTCTATGCCTATATGGGCAGTGGTGTCGCTATGCAGCCCCCGTGACATCACTACTGGAAGTGACGTCACCACCGTCACATATCTCGACGGAGACGCAGGGCGGGAGGGTGGGCCAAACACATCGCCGCTGCTCTCACCGCCAAAATGGAGCAGTTGTCTCCGCCCACTTTGTCACCCATCCACCCCCGCATGTCGCCTGGGGCGGGGGGGGGCAGCAACACCTCTGCATATGGGTATATATTTTTTTGTTTCTGTGGTGTAAGTTTTAGTGGAAAACTAAAAGAAATAGTTAAAAGGGTATCACTCCTCTCTATTTAATCACACTCCATTATATTCCTTTCTCCTCACCTCATTGATCTAATTTCTGTAATACATTAGCATGGGACTCATATATACTAGAATGTTGCAGGAATTTCTCCAACATTAGAACCTTTTAGGAAATGCTAGGGAATTGAAAGTATTTAGTGGATATGACATTTACAGCTAAGCACACATAACATGAAGATCATCATGTCATAAAAAATGTGCAGGCTGTCCTGTGCAAGTATACTTGACAATGTTCGGTTGTGGCTACAATTTTCTTCATAATTACTGTACTTGAGAGTGAACCTCCAATGAATTTCATAGGGCCTAATTCTGAGCAACCATTCCGACCTATTTACACACATAAAAACAAATTCATAAGTAGTGTTATAGGTTTAGACTAATTGGTACAGACTACAGTATATATTAATTTTTGCTTATTTTAATTTTTATGATCAGCATCCAAAGGATCACCTGTAGTTTTATGCATATTAACTGAGTTTTTTCAGGTTCTCTATTCTCCAAAGTGCCTGGTTCTCAGGAGATCTCACATATAGGAAGTTTTAAGGGGACGCAAATCCATTCCACTACATCTATTTTTAGGTATTAGGTTGAGGTCAGAAATATTGTTCTACCACCAAGACAGACCCAAGGTATAACTTAATGAGTCTTGCAGCAATTAACACAACTGGCAGCAGGGTCCGAGGGCAAAGCCCTATGCTGGGACCCCCATGGTGCTTCCCCAGCTTTCCCCTGATGATACGTTACGTGCAAGCACTGCTACCATTAGTGAGGGCTCAGGGGGAGTCTGACTGGGTGTGACTTCTGACAAGTGTGGGCCTTCAGCCAGTGCCAAACAACCCTAGCAATGTAACCAGGGCTTGCTATTGGCAGGGGCCTGGCAGAAATTAACACGTCATGGGCATTTACTGTCATTTTCAAATCCCAGTACCTCATTTCCTGAGATTACAATACACTCTGGGTTGAATCAGTACAATACTGACTGGGTAGCAACGATGCTGATTTTAAAACTTGGTTCATGTATCTCTTCAGTTAATGTTAGAAATATACAACCACCTCGCAATTATGAGACCTGGTTTGTGGTGGCTACTCTGAGCTGCTACTGAGACTGAAATGTGAATCAGGGCTTCAACCGGTTGGACTCTCACCTTGGTCATAAATTCTCACAAGGTGGCCTTGGGCAAGTCACTCCCACTCAGCCCCAATATAATATGGGAAAAATAATACTTCCCTTACAGGGTTGTTGTGAAGATTACAACAGCGCAATAAATGTGAAGGGCTTTGCACAAGTGCTACACAAATGCTATGAATTACATGCAACTACATTCACATATATCACATTCATCACTAGACTTCAGGCTGAATTAAATGGTAAGTTCCAGCACTTTTTTACCTGACTTTCCAACACTGGATTCACAAAGGCCACATTATATCACTACCATTTTGTCTGACTTAAGGAATTGTTCAAAGCAAGATTACCTACACAATAGCAATTAATTTATATAAGGATTTCAAGCCACCTGGCTGCCTGAAAAATCTGCAGAAGCATCACATCTCCTAATGGGTCTATTCCTGTAACCCATAAAAATTGCTTACTACATGAGATTGTTGATTGGAGGTTACCAGTAAGTAATTAATACATTCTGCTCCCCTGTTCTGGCTCACTGTCTACACACCCTGTGTTCTACCGTATTGTAAACTGGCCTGTGCTTTGTTTTTCATTCCATCTTTTTTCTTAAGCTTCACCTTAACATTAATAAATGTGTTAAGCAACTCAACTGCAAAGGCAGGAAAAAATAGGCAACATCATTTAAAACTGCCATATTAATATTGAGAATATAATTGTTATATTCTAATATTCATATAATTTGGTATTCAGAATAATAAACATCCTATATATTATCAATTAGAAATATCAGCTAGCTGCATATTACCTTTCCCTCTAGTTCTGTTAAACTTTGAGACTTGGGCTACAATCCTATGCATGCTGCTTACCTGGGAGTAAGCTCCATTGAACTCAATTGGACTTATTCCTGAGTAAATTCCTGCATAAGATTGCACTGATTATGTCCACAATAGATCCGAGGGAGAAGATCGGGTCATTCCGTGTCAAATCAACCAATAAAAATACATTTTGGAACTTGATGTCATGGATTTTGCTCATTTTCGGTACATTTGTAGCTTACCATGAGATGTTTAAAAATTATTTTTTTCAGATTTTTTTGTCCATCCGTTTTTGAGATATTGAATGTTCAAAATTGCCAAAAAAGGCCAAAATCCACTTGTCACCATACATTCAAACGCCAGTTACAGGATAACGATGAACGCTACAGACATGGGGCAGGTGTCGTTTTAAGGCTTATGAATAGGGCTTTCATTTGATATACAACATGACAAAATTGTAAATTTTCAAGAAATTCAAAAATATTCAAATATTAATTTTGAAATTTTGAAAAATTGAACTTTTTTAAAATTTTCAAAAAAAATCACACTTAAAGGTATATGTCTTGTAGTCAATCAGTCAAAATTTCAAGATGGTATCTCAATGGTATCATACAAAAATTAAATTTTCTTGTTGGCAGTGACCAGGAATTAAACCCCTCAAGTCCATTTTTCTACAGTTTACATTGATAAAATTAGGTGGTAAACTGAAATGAATCCAAAAATTTATAACAGGACTTATAGAGATAGATTTATAGAGCATGAATTCGCTTTCTATTCTTTTACAGGATCAGCTTTTTGGTAAAACTATCAAAATCATGAGCTTTTTACTTCTGTTCGTAGTTTTAAAATTTTCCTTTAGTTGCTGAATAATTTCTGAATCAGCACAGTGATATTTTTCTTCATCTAAATCATCTTCAGAAGTAAAAAAATAATTGTTTGTAGGTCCTTTTAATCTTCCCCATCTTTTCTTTGCACTTTAGATTTACAATTTTGTCATGTTGTATATCAAATGAAAGCCCTATTCATAAGCCTTAAAACGACACCTGTCCCATGTCTGAAGCGTTCATCGTTATCCTGTAACTGGCGTTTGAATGTATGGTGACAAGTGGATTTTGGCCTTTTTTGGCAATTTTGAACATTCAATATCTCAAAAACGGATGGACAAAAAAATCTGAAAAAAATAATTTTTAAACATCTCATGGTAAGCTACAAATGTACCGAAAATGAACAAAATCCATGACGTCAAGGATTTTTCATTCGTTGATTTGACACGGAATGACCCGATCAGCTTTACAAATGTAGATTCCAAGGGCTGCCATTTCCCTGCCTCCAATCCCAATTGTAAATAGGAACTTGGGTCAAAAGCAAATTTTAAGGTGCAATCTCATGCACAGTGGGAGCAAGTCCTATTAAATTCAATAGGACCCACTTCAGAATAAAAATGCATAGGATTGCACTGCTAGACTTCATTCTTCTGGTACAAAAATTCCTACAATAGGACCAGGTCCTGAGATTATCCAAACTTGGTTTGCATCCTTTTGTTTCGTATAACTAGACATTACTGAGCCGATCTGGTCTTCTGGTGGACTGTCAGAAGGAGGTTTACTGAGCATGTTTTCTAGTGATTTTGACACCCTCAATCCTTCAAAACATCTGAATTCCACAATGGTTTGCCCAAAAGGTAATTGGGGGGGGGGGAGCACACGACACCCAAAAGAACTGTGCAGTGCATAACGGTCAACAGAAGGGACTTGCGATGTAGGGGTGGCAGGGTGAGGCAGAACCATCCTGTTGTCATCCATGGAAAAGAGACACAGCCTAACCCTGAGATTGTGTGTGCGCACCACCACTTGCTTTCCCCCAAGAAAACCCACTTTTTCGGGTGAAAGCCAGTGTCGTACATGCACAATCTCAGGGCTAGGCTGCAGCTCTTTTCTGTGGACGACGACAGGGTGGTTGTGCTTCACCTGCCGCCCCCACATGGCATGTTCCTGGTCAACAGTGATATTCACATGTTACGCTCTACACACATACACATAATTCATGTAAATGATTGTACCCCTGAAAGTGTAGGCTTAGCCCAGCCTCAGGCCTAGGGGAGCCCTCAGGTCCAGAGACCACCTGAGTGCCTTATGTAGCTCTGGGCCCTTTCCTTCCTGGGCTGTCTCTCCTCCATCCCCACCCAGCGGCGGATCTCCAGTGGAGCGCGTGGAGCAGGAGCTCCAGGCGGGAGGGCGGTAACTCGGGCATGAGGGCGGGCGAACTCAGAGAAGCGAGGCCAGGTGGCGGATCGGCCCGCCCGCCCTCCCTGGAGCCCGTTTGGCTCCGAAATGAGAGCAGAACGAACAGGGGGCGTCGACGTGACACACGCAGGCCCCGCCCCCACGCGTCTGGGCGCCGGCAGGGCGCCTGACGTCTCTTTCCCCACCCCTTGCTTTACCTGGCCCTGCCCTGGGGGTGGCACTGCCCCAGGGTAGAAAGGCCTTCATCCTGTGAGGAGCAGCCAAAGAGGAGGTTTTGACCTCCTCCTTTTGGGATGCCCACAATGCACCCATGGTTCTCTACCTCTGCTGTGGCACCTGCTGCCAGCCTGCTATCTTCAGGTGATGTGGCCCCTTCCTTGAGACTCAGCCTGTCCTTGCAAGAATTCAGAGGTGGCTGAGGTTGTCCCCAACCTTGGGCCCTGGCGGCTCAGGGGACAGTGGGTAGACCAGACATGAACCCATTCTTTGGCAGCATTGCTCCAGTTGCTGCTCCCCACTGGGGTTATGGTGGGGCATCTAGTGTCCCCAAAACAGTAGCGGAAGTCCAGAGGTAGACACGTGAGTTTTAATCCAATATTATTGTCTTGACTCTTATTTCTGGGTATAGGCATAACATAAATGGGGCTTAAAATGTCAATCTTTTTAGCAGATGCATCTCATTTTCCCATACACATCTGGAGTGATCTGTTTTTCACTGGGTTAATGTTTTGACTTAATGAATATCTTCATTTTCATATTAGCTTCCCAGTGGACATAAATTGGGACAATCTGGTAACTGTGGCAGGACTTCTTCAGACTCATGGAACCAAAGGGATGGGGAAATCCTTTATGAGGGAAAAATTTCACATGAGGCGAGTTGTTCAGATTTCATCACATGTAAGGTACACGAGAGAGAGAGAGAGAGAGAGAGAGAGAGAGAGAGAGAGAGAGAGAGATGAGTGTATATTTACAGTCACTGATAGTTCCTTTACCAATTAAAGATTTTCAAAGGAACTGGTGAAAAACACTCCAACAACCAACTTCTCACTATTCAGTTTAGTCTGATCAACAATATCAACTTTGTGTTTTTACAATATACGTTTCTCATCAGTGGCATTCTTATATTACTACAGGGTGCCTATACCATCAAAACCAATAATTTACTTTGTAAGGTTCTGTAAAAAAAAACAGAAAAAAACCAGAAATAAATAGGTTTTAAAAAAAAAACCTATGAATTTTCCTTTTTTTTATTACAAATCTATTTAAAAGACACAGAGCTCATTTTAAATTGTGTGGAAGTTGGTTGTGTCTGAAAGGTCAGAGTCACCATGATCATCAGTCTTGCTTTGAATTCCTTTTAAGTAAGAGCTCAGTTGTCCAGACACAAAAGACTGGCTGTTCAATGCCAGTAAAATTGCATTCCCACATAAAATGTTGCCTTCTAAGGAGAGCTAACACCCAGCCCTTGAACACATTTACATGGAAATAGGTCCTATTGATTTCAATTAAACATATATCTATGTAATGTCTTTAGGACTGCACTGTAAGAAATAGTGAATGCTATCTATACCTCATTTGCACACATATCCCTTTATCCCAATGAAAATTGCTTGCTGGGCTTAATTTGAACCATGACTGGGAATCTATGCCAGACCTCAGTCTTGGAAAATGAGCAGTAAGGCTAAATAAGCAAACAGCCTCTGGGCATGCATAGAGTACAATTCACTAACCATTTTTAATCACTTCACTTGTGTATAAGGTGCAACGTATGTGTGTGACAAATGCATTTGCAAATATGTTTACAGGTCTGATTTGCTGCAAAGATGTTTATGGGGAGCTGGGTTGTTGGCTAGGACTGCCCATTACAGGTACGCACACTGACAAAAATGTATTGACATAATATGTGAAACAGGCATATCATCAAAATAGAAAATTTATTTATTTATGTATGTATGTACGTATTTATTTATTTATTTATTTAAAGAATTTGTATCCCACCTTTCTCCCAGCAAGGGCACTCAAGGCGGCTTACAACATTAAAATAAACATGTACATTAATATATGTACATGTACATGTACATTAATATAAATATGACATAATAACGACCCAATCCTATCAGGCACTTACGGCAGCAGATCTCGTGATCCACCACGAGGTGCCGCTATGGCATTGCAAAATCCGCGGAACTGTTGTGTGCTTTGGAGCTACTGGCTCAAACAGTCAGAAGCCCTGTGCATGCCCCAGCATCTCCCAGATGCCGCACCGGTGTGGTTAAGGTGGCAGCAGGGGTGGTTCGAGGGCTGGAGTGGGAGGATCAGGGGAGAAGCGAGGTTTGGAGTGGTGCGGGCTGGGCAGGTGCCGTTTCAGGAACAGGAGGACGTGGATTTCAGTGGCACTAGTGAATGCCAGATCCTATCCCTGTTTTCCCAGCCCAACATGCCTCCTGCCTCTCCTCAGAATTACACCAGCCAAAGGGTTGGTGTAAGTCTGAGGAGATTCATTGATGGCCAGGTGGCCTACAGAGGGGTAAGTAAAAAATATTTTTATTTATCTCTCCTGAGCCGTGGTTGCCCCCCACCATAGGAGGCAGCATGTGCTCTGGCAGCGTGGCTGCATCATGTAGAACATAAGAATAATAATAATAATTAATATACAGTATTTATATACCGCCTTTCTTGGTAATTGGATTTCTCCCCCAACTTTAATTCAAGGTAATTGGATTAAATTTAGTCCAAATTTGCGCTTACAGCACAAATAGTATTCTTTTAATGTTGTATGTAGGTTCTCATGGCTTGTTACGAGTTGCAGCGAGATCGGAAGTATGGGTAAACCCCTGGAGCGGGGAGAAACGTCACAAGTAGACTGTGGATTTTATTTTTATTTTTGTCTGCCGGATAATCCTTATGCGCCTTTCTTCTTCGGTATTGTGAGGAAACCCCTTACACCTCGTCTGGAGACAACAGATCTAGTAAGTCTTTGCAGACCATTCCAACTCCTCCCAACAAATCAACAACAGCTGCTGTGGGAGAAGAGAATGAGAGAAAGAAGGTGGGGCCAACTACTACAAAAAGGGCAGTTGTGCTGAAGCCCTACAGTGAGCCACACTTCCGTACTCCTAGGCAACAACTGGACGAGCTACTGGCTAGAGGAAACACCCCAGAAAGGTATCCACCTCCTACAGCAGAGGGTTGGGAAGAACTGAGAATCTTCCACCGACCGGGACTGGGAAGAGGCTACCAAACCAAGTAAGGAATACTTGCCAATTAACCTGACCCAGAAGGGGTAGAAGATAATTTGGTCCCACCTAAAGCAAGATTTAGGAGATCTTCTGTGTGAAAGAAACACGAGCCATATGGACGTTTTCAGTTCTCTTTAATATAAGTTTATAAGTATACCAATAAATAACTTACTCAAAGTATTACCTCGGAGTGTTCGTGGTCCATAATGTCGAATGTGGGATCATATGATGTACCCCCTCCACCCTGGGCGCAAACCCCGTTAGCCGGGGATGTACAGGTATACTGAAGTCTTTGCGCCAGAGGAATTTCAACAGATAATTGGTAATAAGTAAAAAAAATTATTGTCTCTTCAACAAAAAATCTTACATGGCTTCTTTACCCATACTTCCGATCTCGCTGCAGTATTCTTTTAGTACATGGGCAGGCTTTCCAAACCCCAAGGAGTTTTTACAATATAATAACATTCTAATCTTTTGTAGAACCCTTCATTCTAGATGTTGCTTTCACAGTCCAGCGCTCTCTCTCGCTCTCTCTCTTTCTGGCATTCGCCTCACCATGCTTCAGCTGACAGGGCAACCTTGACTCTTACTCAAGTGTAGCTGCAGTTCCACTCCCCCACAGAGGCTCTGCAACTTATCAGCTCAGCGTGCCGGCAGCTTTCTGACAGACACAGACACTTCCGGTTGTCTTGAACTGCCGTCCTTCAGATCTTCAGGCATTTATGAGATGATCGCTCTACCAACTGAGCCAGACATCCTGCCCCCACCTGCCAGGATATGGTGGGGGCCATAATGATTAGGCCATAAGAAACTTGCTCTGCCCCCCTCATCCCTGGGAAACAGAAAAAGGTGGGGAAGCAAACTATATGAAGGAGCAAAACTATGACCCCTTTACCACAGATTCTTTTAAAAACTATTATTCTTTTATTGCACGTGTAAGAAGATTAGTTACCATTACATAAAAGATCTGTGTTCATCCTTTTCCAGGCAGTGGTGTCCTCCATCTCAACCACCCAGTGATTCAATTCAGACATAGTTTGAAACTCTAACAATGGTTTGAAATTCAAAGAGCCATATAGGGCAATATTCTCAACTGACCCATTAAACGCATGGGGATAGGGACACATTTTCCCACTGTTTCATCTCCTACTCGCATGGGAAGGACACTGTCCAAACCACCTCTTGACTCATGGTTTTCTCACTATATTACAGCTCAATCCTGCGCACGTTGCACCGGCAGTCCTAAATGGCCGGCCGCTGCATCCTGCGCAGGATATGGCCCATGTCGATGGGGCCGGGGCTCACCTCGGGGGAAGAAGACATTCATCCTCTTCCCCCAGTTTAAGCCCTGGTGGCCCCAATGGGCGTTCTTGAATGCACTCCAGCTATTTAGCTGGCACACAACCGGGGAAGCCATGTAAGGCCAGCCAGACCCGGGAAGGAGGTTTGGATATTGGCGCAGTGCGGTGCCAATATCCCTGCCCCCTCCCAGGCTTGGCCGGCCAATGGCCCCCTCCCCTGCCACCCCAGGCATCCGGAGCTTGAGTGAACAGCGCCAGCCTCGGCATCAGCACCGCTTATTTGCTAGGTGCCGCAAAAGTGCTTTACAGCACTTTCATGACACTTAAGGCCAGTTTAGGCTTGATTGTTTAAGGGTGGTTCAGATGAATTGCTCCCCTGCACAAGTAGGTGACAGCCCCCCGCCACCAAGTGATGGCTCCTGCCCCACACATTGAAAAGGACAGGTTAGATTATCATCCAAACCAACTCAAAATGTATTGATCTACCATATTTTGGAGCTAGATGAATACTTTAGTTTTTCATCTACTCCATACACCTGTCTGTAGGTGCATCACCTTTTAGAAACAGAACAGCCATCTTCATTGTTTGGCGAGAAGCTGTAGCTCAATAGTAGAATTCACACAATGGTTCCCAGGTTCAATCCCTAGCCTCTCCAGGAAGGGCAGGGGAAAATTCCTATCTGAAACCCTAGAGAACAGCTGCCAATTGTGTTGACAATACTGAGCTAGATGGACCACTGGTCTGATTCAGGATAAGGCAGCTTGATATGTTCTATGAGTTCAGGAGGCAAGCCTGTTTGGCATAATTTCTAACCTGAGCAGAAATATAGTTCCAGGCTGTCTGCAACTTTGGAATGTCCAGGTTTAAAAAGGAAACTCTGCTTACTTGCAGTTCTGGACACCGTAGTTCAATCATTCTGTAAATAAGGTAGGCAGGGAAATGCCCAGTTCAGCACAAAGGCACTTTTATAGGTATCCATGTATGTATGTTTGCAATGAAAGGGAGTCAAGTATGCAGTTAACAGAACACGGATTTGGAAGCAAGTCAAATGCACAAGTTTCACATTTTTTTGTAATCCTAAGAGGAAGGATTGTTTGAATTTCTCACAGAAAATGCACTCAAACTTTTAATAGCCACAAATTAGTGATATATTAACCAAACAAATTTATCCTTTTTTAAATCTCAAATAGCAGCTATCTCATCTCATGAGCCACTATTTTGTTTTGAGTTTATTTGGAATATTAGAAAATCCCCTTCTTGTCAATCACTCATTTTTAACAACATAGTGTTTTAAGAGTATGAGCCTATGACAAGGTCTTATTGTAGCCTTAGTCGGTCTACTGAAAGAAATATTTCTTATGTACACAGTGATTATTTTGGATCAGTGCAGAAGGTTCTGCTTTTACTGCTGAAGAAACAACAGTTACCCAGGCCCAAAACTAACTAACCGAGAGTCTGGAGCACAATGACTGATAGAAAAGCTATTTCCAGATAGGAGCCACATAGGATACAGCCACAACATGTGCAGCAGGCAGGGTATAAACCAGCCTTCCTGAATACCAACTTTATGAGAGTCATCGGTAGTTTTTCTTCAGAAAACATCGCCACATGCTGGTGATATGGAGAAATTAACAGTGCAGATAGCAGATGTTATTCCAAAGAAATTGCAACTGAAGTCTTGAGAAGTCAGTCAAATGCACTTGAGGTAGTCGTGCCTTGACAAGAAATGTTTGCAGCAAACACCAACCCTATATCAATGTGTTGCCCAAGATGTCAACTTGGAAGTCAAACAACAGAAATCTCAAGCAACTTAATAGCAACCCAAGCTATTCGTTTGGCAGCTCAGTCCTGAGCACATTAACTTGGAAGCTGCTTTGAGTTCACTGGTGCTTATTCCCATTAATTGCAGAATAGTTCAGTCAAGAAACTTATGCAGAAGGTGAGCAAGTCTTAATGCATATCAGAAAATATGGGTGGAATTTAAGGGACCAGATGCAAAAGCAATATAGCTTTAGGAGCCTGTATTAAATGGGAAAAAAGAATGTCCTCAGCTGCAGCTTTTCTCACCTTGCATTATTAATTAAGCTGCACCTGTCAAAATTCTCCTGATTACCTATTATTACATCCTAGTATTACCTATTAAAGGTCCATCTTGTCTTACTGTGCATCCAGTCCCTAGAACTGCATTAGAGTTCCAAGATGCTATAGTGAAATTTCAGAGTAAAAATGCAGGGAGTAAATCCAGGCAATTCCTTACTTTCTGTCCCCCCCCCCTCTTTTTTTTATTCCATTTATGCAGTTTGTGTCGTTAAGTGGAGTAATCTAGAACATGGAGTTAGCTTACAAATAAGCTATTGCTATTGTAGACAATGACACTTCTGTGCTTAAATTGCTGCCTAGGCCAGTGGATTTCCAATGGGAAAATGGAAAAGAGAAAAGGATTAAATACCCCCTACTTCTGCACTATGGTCCTGATTTAAACTGCAGTCTCACATGGTTGCTCCTCCTAAGTAAATGTAACCCCCTAAATACACTGGAGGTGTTTAATGTCATGTGTAATGGGCCTTTAGTTGGAGGAGGAGGAGGAGGAGGAGGAGGAATGGGAACATGGAACTAATTGTTATGAATAGTTTTATAAACTTTAACTCAATGAAGTTATGTGTACAATAACTATGCAGTTATAATTTGCAATTTGGAAAGCAGTGTTAAATTCAGCTTTATTTAACACTGTTATTAAAACTGGAAAAAATACTTCTATGTAAGATTATTAACATCATAAACAGGGGAAAGGACGTCATTTTGTATTGCTTATACATCCAGCACACTCCATCCTGCACAAGCACATATCATTCCAAATTTGGACTGGTATTACATGTTCCATAAAGTTTATGATAATATATGGGGACATATGTGGATTTGCTTACTTGCATAGTAATAACAATTCCTCAAGGCCAAGTTGTGTCTTAGTATTTTGACAAGATTCATACTGTATCCATACATACCTTATATGCGAGGATAATGGAGATGAGGGCTGGGAGCTTGGAGTAGGAGAGCAACATTTCCCAGGATAATCATCCCAAGAGCTGAAATTGAGAATTTACAGCATTTAAAATATTTCATCAGAGTAATGACCAAGATATGCACCAGCCAAGTACACACAAAGCCAGTCTCTCTAAGGACCAATATTATTAAATGGACTTACTAAGTTAAGACCATTCAGTTTAATCTCATATGAACTGTGCAGAATAGAGTGGTGCTTAATATACTCAATAAATTTTTGAGATGTTTTGATAAATTTAAAAAAGCAGTTTTCTATATAGTGTGTATATCAGTCAAAACTTCAGAGCAGGATCACAAGGCCATGACAGGAGAAGTTGGTTGATTAGCTGTTCGACTCACACATTTTCCAGTTATCACCAGGGCACCATCATTCTACAAATAGATTTCAGAGAGATTCTCCTAGATTGTGCATGCTGAGAAACCTCCTCAAATGCCCATTGTGTTAGTGTCAAGTCCCTCCAACAGCTCAGAACTCAGCACGCTTTCCTCCAATCATTCCATTTTAAAAGTAATTCTAGAATAACAATTTTGTATATCAAGCTCCATCCCATCATATTCAGGAAGTTCTGTCATTTCTAACTACAAATGCCATTGCTCAGCTACAGCAAGGGGTGGATTTCCCTAATATCATAAAAGCTTTGTTTTCCCATTACAGCATTATACAGTAATTACAGATATGGGAATTCCAGTTTGCCATGAAATATTTAGTTCTATTATGGGGGTGCCTTTAGGTATGTGTTCAAGATTATCCTTCCCATCTTTTTTCCTCTTGTGTTTCATCTTTATTAGCCTGGAAATGTAACGGACAAGGAGTTGACTATTTTAAAGTTTCTTTAAAGCACTTTTCTTATTTTAAGTAGCGCACAAGTAAATAAATAATAATGCAGAGGATGTGTTTTTTCACAACTTTTTTTACAACTTTTTTCCTCTCCCCCCCCTGCTTTTTCTGAGATGTAGAAAGTTCCAGGGTATCCTTCTCTAGAGAGTCAGTCTCCCTCCAAGTACAAAATACAAGAGATTTATGTTGTCTTCTGCAATACCGTACTTACAAATGCAAAAGTTGAGCAGACTGCAGACAGGAATTATGGGTCCCCAAGCAACATATGTTTTGACTAGATTACTTCAATACTGTCCAGAACCTCTTAGCAATGTTTTCCAGAAAACGCCAAACTCAAGACTGTTTCTTCCACCTCTCTCCAAATCTCAAACTTGAAGTTATTAGCTTATTAACAGGGATAGGAACCATTTCTGAAAGGCGAATCACTAAGCAAATCACTCTGGCAGAGCACAAGGATCTCTACCCAAAAGAAAAAAAAATGGAATAGTGGTATACATGTACAAGCCCTTGTGCATGCCTACGAGGATTTGGAAGATTGCAATCCATATATTTAAAAAGTTAAAAACAAAATACCAGTACACTTGCTGTCTAATGTTTTCAAAATCAGTCCTATTATGTTCCAAAGATGGCTTTGCTAATATATAATTAATAGATCCAGACTCTCTGTCCCATCAAATAACTACTTGCTAAACAGCCCAATCCTATTGGGCTGCCTCGCCAGTGGAACACGTGTTCCACCAGCACCATCTGCTGTAAAGCAGCTATAAAGCATGTCCTGGAAGTGCGCACTTCTGACACAAGGCAACCTGTACGTGCTGGTGGATCTAAGAACAGGGCTGTCCCTAGAAGGGTGCAGGGTCCGAGGCAACTCAACCAGGGTGTGTGTGGGGATCCTATTATGGCAACACACACACACACTTTATGTTTACGCTCACATAAAATAAAACTCATAAAAATAACTGCTTAAATGTGTCAGTTTTATTTTCATCAGACTTACACTTCTGCAGGGGAAATAATGGTAAATTGTGACTTTTTATGTATTATAAAAAAGTAACTTTTTTTGGATCCTGAAACACATTAGATGATGAAATGCCCGGAGACCTTCAAGCAGAGATGCAACAGGTTCCTCCAGGTAGTGCTCTAGGATGATTTCCTGATATAGGCAGAGGGTTGGACTAGATGACCTTGTGGTACACTTCCAACTTTATAATTCTATGGTAGATATTAATTCCCTGGTACTACAACTGAAAACAAACAATTTTGGGCAGTCCCATCATTCTGAGCCAAATTCTATACATGCCTACTCAGAAGTAAGTCTATTGTACCAGCATGCTCGTGCCCCCATATGCCCTGGCCCCCCATCACATGGGCAGCATCCACACAATAAGTCTGAACTGTGCTTCTGTCTGTCACACCAACTCTCTGTTTCGCTTAAAAGCTTCCAGAAACTCTGCTTGTCTGTAGCCACTTACTTTGTTCTTTTTATACTGACAGAACAATCCTGGACCGGTACCATAGCGCCAGGTGCGGAATTTGCAACAGCTTCACCTAAACACAGCCAGCGCTAGATGCCATCCAGATCTGTGCAGGCTTAAGCGGTCTTGCTGTCCTGGCCCCTGCAAGGGACTGACGGTCAAGGCCTGCACTCCTGCGGCCTTGAGTCTGGGTAACACCTGCCAGCCTTCAAGCCCGCATACTGTTAGCTTTAACCTTTGCCTTAATTCCTGCTGGTCTAACCTTTCTCTTCCTGTTATTTACATTAATAAAATTGGCCCTTTCACCCATACTACTGACTTGCGTGTTTAATGGGGAGTGCGTAGGCAATCACCTGTGCTCTCAGTTTAGGCTCTCACCCCTAATCTCAGCTGGTTGAATGTAATTTCTTACAAGCCTCTGATTTTCCCCTCCACACACACACCCACACACACTTTTCAGGGAAATCTCCATTAAGGATGCATTCAGCAGTCATTAATGTCCCATTCATAGTCATCACAAGTTAACATCCCTCTCCTCCTTTCACCCCCAAGAGTACTGTAGCCTTGCAGGGGGAGGGGGGCTCCCTGTTGATTCCTCGGTTGGCCTCCTCTCTGGCCCGAGCAGCTGATGGCAACTGGGTATACCGCAAACTGAGGCTCACGTGGAACCTCACCAGTCCATTATTGCTTCTGGCTTCCCTGTCCTGCTGCTGTCCTCTCTCGTCCTCTGCTGTCATGGGGGGGGGGGGGGGGGTTCGGCAGCCACTTTGAGAAGACTTGGCTCAGGCTGCCCCATTACAGAAGCTCCTTCCACACATGGAAAGGAGCAAGACAACGAGTCCACACCTGTTTTCCTTCATAGTGCAGTTATCTTCCTGGCTGCTGGATCTTGTGCTTTCCAAGCTCTCATAGGCAGCTGCAACCAGGCTTTAGACCAGCTTCTCAAGGATGTTATCCATTCTTTTTTGGCTAGCTGACTCCTCCACACTCCACTCCTCTGCACAGACATGCCAGCAGCCTCAGTCTCCCACCCAAGCAATTGATTAAGAACATAAAAACATAAGAAGAGCCCTGCTGGATCAGGCCAAAGGCCCATCTAGTCCAGCTTCCTGTATCTCACAGTGGCCCCACCAGATGCCTCAGGGAGTACACAGCCAACAAGATAACCTGTTTCCTGCTGCCACTCCCCTGCACCTGGCACAGAGAAAACCCACTTCTAAAACCAGGAGGTTGCTTATGGTTTGTAACCTGTGATGGTCTTTTCCTCCATGAATCTGTCCCTTTTAAAGGCATCTAGGCCAGGTGCCATCACCACATCCTGTGGCAAGGAGTTCCACAGATGAATTACACGCTGGGTAAAGAAATATTTTCTTTTGTCTGTTCTAACTCTCCCTCCACTCAATTTTAGTGCATGTTCCCTGGTTCTGGTGTTGTGCGAGAGGGAGAAGAATTTCCCTTTATCCACTCTCTCCATCCCATGCATAATTTTATATGTCTCAATCATGTCCCCCCTCAGGTGCCTTTTTTCTAGACTGAAAAGCCCCAGACGCTGTAGCCTTTCGTCATAAGGGAGGTGCTCCAGCCCACGAATCAATCTGGTCGCTCTTTTCTGCAACTTTTCCAATTCAACTATATCCTTTTTGAGGTGTGGTGACCAGAACTGGACACAATATTGCCCCTGTGGCCTTACCATCGATTTGTACAAAGGCATAATGATATTGGCCATTTTATTCTCAATCCCTTTTTTAATGATCCCAAGCATGGAATTGGCCTTCTTCACAGCCGCCGCACACTGGGTCGACACTTTCATGCTTAGCTTTTTCAGGCAAGCTTAGCTTTTTTCAGGCATGATTCTGCTTAGCTTTTTCAGGCCACCTCCAGACCACACCTCCTGCCTGAGTTCTCTTTCCAATGTTGCTTTTGTCCCTTGGCTATGAAGCAGCCAGCGAATTCTCTTCTCAACCCCACTTGAGTTTCCTTGTGATAGCGTTACTACCTGGTCCTGGTTTGTTGGTGTTGGCAAGCTTCCTCTGAGTCCTGTTGTATGCTATTGTCATGCTGATGGATTAAGGAAGAGGGCCAGTTGACAGTTGCACAACTTGGGGTTTGCTGGAGTGCTATTTCATCACAATTATTTGTTGCAGTATATTCTTGTTTGTTATTGGTATCATTGTGCCACCGGTGCAGATGGCACTTTCTGGAGTAAGCAGTTTAGCATCCTCCTAATCACACTGTTCTTAACATCTTTTTTAATTTAGTAAACTGCCTAGGGAAAATCAGAGGTCCAGAAAATATTTGTAGACTTGTGATAACGCCAGCCTCAGCAACCATCACAAATTATGTAGACAGGACCCAGTTTCCTTTGCTATCCAAAGTCAATGATTTATTTTCTGAGACTTTGTTTTAGAATCAGGAACTGGAGAAGGAACAGCGTAAGAGATGCTCACCAACGTATGTGCATTTATAAATTATTTTCAGTCTTTTGCCTGTTGACAAGTGGTGAAGCTGAGTGGGAGAATACAGTTCTGTAAGCACACCTGTCTCCAAACCAAAACACAGCTGCTAGGTCTAATTTGGTCTAGCTTTGCAGTGTCCAATTAATGTGTGTGTTTTTCAGAAGAAGTGCCGCCATGAAAATGACACCTTCTCAATAAGTGCTTTGTTCCCTATGTAGTTGCTTTCTTTGGCTCAGATTCTGACAGCTCTAGACAGGTTGAAACTACCATAGCATCACAAATACCACAGTGGTGTGATTTGCTTAGAAAAAATTCTGGTGCAAATGTGAACATGAGCGGCTAAATGACAGATGAAACATTGTAGGGTATAACAATCTGATTTTACCCTTAAGTAATCCCACTGACTTTCAGGGTTGCAGTCTTGGAATTGCATCTCATACTGCCCTAACCAAATGACCTTTTATAACTTTGGGTAGATTCGGGCAACTACTGTACTTTGTCACGACAACCAACTTAGTGAAATTCCCACAGAGGGATTTTGGGGAGAGGGGCAATTTGTAACTATACAAATCCTTGAAACATTGCAGAAATGTGATGAAATAATTTTCACCACAGCCATGAAACCTGTAGTAACTTCAGATCTCACAAATCTGTCATATGTCAAAGGGCGGGAAAACCAATCAACGCATAGACAAAAGTCTTGTGTTCACTTCATTATGCCAATTGCTTGGCTGAATCCACTCTCTATCACTGGACAATTGCAACTGGCAAAGACCAATCATTCATGCATAAACATGATACTTTAAAAGACAAACTATCCAGATATTTAAGAGTCAATTGCTATCACCTAACTTTGATGTTTACTAACACAAATAATTGTGGCAAAGCTGCCTCTTTTTTACACACATAAGTTTGTACTATCGCATTGGCACAGCTGCATAGATGCTAGAAAGTTAGTTAGGATTGGGCTGTTAGAATTTCCCATGCCTTCTTCCCTCTGAGCACAACAACCACGGCTGCCAAGTCCTCCTGTCTTCGCACGCCTGTCCCCCCTCCGCACGATTGTTCAGAGAGGGTGCGGGTGCACAGAAGCAGCAGCGCCTGAACCCGTAAGTGACGTCATGTGACATCACTTCCGGGGAGCAGCAAGCTCCCGTGCTCCGGGCAACATGGGAACTTGTTACGCCTCTGGGGATAGGATCCTGGCATGGTGCTGCCTGGATCTAACTCCTCTCTCCCCAAGTCTGCCTCTGCCCACCCCCTGATCCACCCTGAAACTCCCCCTGCACTCCCCCTCCCTACCACTACACTACAGGGGGGGTGGAGCTATAAGTTCTGCTGAAATCGGAGCCTCCCTTACACAGAGGAACGAAGCGGCCCCGCCCCCTCACCTTCGGAGCCTTTCAGGGAAGCAAAAGCAACACGCAGGATGCCTCCCCCAGCATCTTACTGGGACCAGCAGAACTCCAGCAGCTAGTGCCACATGCGCCTCACCACTCTCCATTTGCAGCAGCAGCCCAGCACCATGAGACAGCACATCACATTTTAAGACATTGTAAATCATGGTGTGCTGCCAGAACACAAGTTCCAAGTTCCAGGAGCGCATATAGCCTAGATAGGATTGGGCTATAAGACTATTGCCTAGCCCCTTCTGAGTTTGCTTATCAAAACCTCTATCACTGTGAAGTGATTACACTGATGCCACACAAAACTTGGAGCTTTATCCCCTGGCCCCTCTGGGTTTGCCCCCTAATTTCCTTCAACACTAATGTCTCCCCATAAATGTCCTATTCCCCCTCTTCACTCCCCATTTACAAATCTATCCTCCTTTCCAGGATCTCCCCATTTTCTTGCACTGCCAAGCAACCACTACCATTTCAAGCTTGGCTCTCTGTGTGTGTACTGCATTGTGTGTTCTAATCCCCCCTCTCTCTTATCTCCCCAATAAATGGTGTTGTGTTGCACAATACCTATCACAATACATGTGCAAAACATCTCTCTCTATAATCCTTCTTAAATGCCAATCCATTGAGGTGTGCCTTGAGTCATTCTACTGAGATCCCTGCTCACATGTTCAAATCTCCCATGTGCACATGTTATGTGACTCAGAGCATGCCCAGTAACATCACACTGAAAGTCTCATGTGTGGAAAAGGTCAAATCAAATACAAAAAGCCAATATGCTATCAAATGAAAAAATAGCATCACACATAATTCATGACACTTCAAATTCATTTTGGATCTCAGATCTCTTGCAGGAAACTCAGGAAGCGTACATTTAAGTAAATAAAGTTGTCAGATCTTTAATAGATTCTATACAAGAGCTATTAAAATAAAGTCAGCATATGAAATATTGTATAATTCCAGAATGTTCTGAACTAGACAGATGTCACCTATGCAATCCTACACAATAACGTAAAAATTATCATAAACATGAATTTAAAAGCTATGCTTTAACATTCCAGCCCACCTTCCTTATGTTTCTGCTCCTCATTAATGTTTATATGAATATATAGTTCTGTCTTACTAATGAGATGAAAATGTTCAAAACAGGAAGCTTGTTTTTGGTATAATTATATATTTTAGCTTATATGTTGTGACAATCCTCAAGACACCCAGAACAGACCCCTCTGGTCCTTCCAAACATGTTCTTCTGAATACCAGGACTTGACCTTAAGTGACCCAGAGACCTCAAAAAGCCCTTTGATGTCTCCAAAATGATGTCTCCAATCCTGCTTCCCCAAATCTAGCAAGAAGCATATACCTCACAACCTACGAGATTCATGACCAAAACTAAGGGTGTGTTATGCCGGCGGAACGTGTGTTCTGCCAGCATAATACACTTTGCAAGTGTCACAAATGTGGGTCCTCACAGTGACGTACACCTGACGCCCACCACCTGAGGTAAGGCTGCATGTTTAAAACACAGGGATCGTGTATACAGTCAGCCTGCATCTTACGCAAGGGTTACATTCCAGAGCCAGCGTCTAAAGCAAAAATCATGTATATTCAACATTACCTGAAAATCCCTTACATCTGTTTGTTCGTTTGTTTATTGAATTTTTTTAGTTGAATTCACATGAGTAAAGTCTGCATAAGATGCGGGCCAACTGTATATGAAAAGACTTTTATGGCCCAATCCCACTGAGCGCTACTGGAGCTGGAACTAGCATTCTGACGGTGGTAGACACTTTACGGCATTGTAAAACGTCTTCTGAAAGTGCAGAGCCATGCACTTCCAGGCTCTTACCGTGGCGATTGCGAAAGCCCCCGCACATGGTGGTGACGAAAAGGATCCCTGCTAACGCTGGTAAGTCGGCGTGGTGAGCGTAATGGGGTGGAAGGATCGAGGAGGAATGGGGAAGGGTCGAGGCATGTCAGAGGCGGAAAGGGGTGGCACCAGGCACAGGCAACGTGTACCAGATGCTATCCCCTCTGGAGCAAGCCGACACTCCCCCTTTGCCTCCTTGGAATTGCACCAACTAAAGAGCTGGCGTAGGTCTGAGGAGACCCATTGGCTGTTGAGAGGCTTCTGGAGAGGTAAGGGAAAATATTTTCTGTTTCCCCTCCCAAGTCTCCCAATCACGCCCACCACCACCACCACCACCACCACTATAGCACAGCCCATTTTGGCATGGCTGCATGCTATGGCAGGGAAATACATAGGATTGGGCAGTTAAATATCTTTTATGAATTAAAACAGTTCACTTTTGATGTTTGCTGTGGAAGCATCAACAAAACTGCATTTAGTCTCTGGCACACTGTACTTTGGACTGGGTAAGTGATGTGTTTCTTTTGGGTGGGGGGAGGGTTAGGTGGTGATATGGTCCTTTCTTTGGCGGGGTTTGGGCTGGATGGCCTTTTGGTAATTTCTAACTCTACAGTTCTATGATTCTCCAGAAAATATAGCCTTACAGCTGCTCTATTTTAGATCAGGGGAAGAGGACAGGTGCTGAAGTTTAAGTTGTGCTAAGCTGAACTTCTGTATTGGGAGCAGTTAATTTATCTTAGCATCTTTTAGTGGAAGGATGGCACAGAAATCACAAAATATATAGCACTATGACAGCATCTTTAAAATAAACCATCACATTGGAACAAAAGAGCTTCAGGGTTACTAAACAGGATTCTTCACTACATTACGCCAGTGTGTACATTTTATCCTTAATAAGATGTCTATGATTTAATATGCAACCTGAGAATTCTTTTTTTATTCCCCGCAAGTGTTAAGATATATTGATGCTCCCAGCAATCACACTGCTGGCTGAGTCCAAGTTACGTTCCAGCATGCAATTTATTCCATACCTCTTGAAGCAGCAAGACCTGTGGCATTTAATCAAAAAGACACAGCGGTAAATGTGTAACATGACTCATGTAATTTTGTCATTGAAATTCCTCATCCTCCTTAGAAGCCAATTTCTAGAAACCTATAAATTAAATATTTATATCAACAGTTGCTCATGATCATTAGTCAAATTAACTATGTGAATGATATATAATTCTGTACATCTGCAGTTAAGGTTACAAGTTGAAACCTGCAAATTGCTGAAAGGGTTTTGGCGAGGAGAGAGAGAGAGAGAGATGGTTCTGCAGGCTACTGGACTACAGCTGAGCTAGTATTGGCAACTGCTATTCCTGACTATTGTTCACCAGCTTGGATAGTTGCCTCTAGCTTATAAAACCTATAGAGAAAGATTGTTCCATTCATCCAACCTTTACCCTTCTGCTTGTCATTTTGCTCATCTGTACAGACTGTTTCCCTCTGTTTCTCGGCCACGAAAGAGAGGTCAAGTAGTTTGTTAGCATGCCAGCATGTATTCCAGCAGGGACCATAAAATGGCAGGCTATGGCTGCTGTGCCCATTGTTGGCTGGAACAGGCATTGATCCTGGCAATATTGGCAACAGGATCACTCCGTGCCAAGTGGAAGCAAGAAGCAAGTGGATATTTGCCCCCTTCCCAATTGGGAACTAGATAGAAGATGGGCAATCCTGCAGTTCCTCCAGTGACAGCTGCAGTGTCCTGTCCTCTCCTTTTGCCAACATCTGTCAGGAGTGATGCTGAGAAGAAGGCAGAGACAAATGGCTGAGCTCCTTTTGGAGGGAGATAGTGGATAATGACAGAAGAAGGGAAGGAGGAGTTGGGTGGTGGAGTCCCTCTCCCCCCTTTCAGTCTGTGACACAGTAGTGTAGCTGCCATAAGGTGGGGGGCACCCCAGTTGGCACGTGTGGTCTACTCACAAGGAGCAGCAGAGGCGGCATCTTCTAGCATGAGTGGGGCCCTCCCTCCCATCCCAAGTGGAGCCTTTCCAGAAGCCAGGAGGGGTGACGTCACAACGCAGGAGTGGCGCGAGGTGGCGCAATGCATTGTGACATCACCCATCCCCTGCAGTGGGGGGGGGGGTAGCAATGCCAATGTTGAGACATTCTGAGGTGCAGGCCTAGTTAGCATCCCAAATGTGACATTCTGTCTCTGCCATTTTCATCTTCCTAAAGAGAAGATATAGAACCAAAATAACATCCTGTGATCCCCCTGCCTTGCATCTCTCTAACAGCCCAGTCCAGCCTAAGGCCTCAGCGGCACAATTCAGGCACAACTGCAGCCTAAGCGCCTTAGGCTCGAGTTGTGCCTGAATTGTGCCGCAGAGGCCGAATTTGTGCTGCAATTGTGACTGACATAGGACGGGTTAAGGAAAGTTGACCAATTCAGTCCTAAGTTCGGCATAAGAGCTATTCCGTCCTAAGTTTGGCCTAAAAGTGGGCGTGTCGGGGGAGTGACGGGGGCGGTTACGAATTTGAGTCTGATTCCAGACACTGGCAAGCTCCGAAACGCCCCCTCGAGCACAACTGCAGCACAAAATTTAGGTCAACAAAAAAGGTGGACTTAAATTTGAGGAGACCCATAGGAGCCATTTTACCTTACCCACTCCAGCCCTCTCCTGAAACGTTCTAACACCCTACGCCTGAGTTGTGCCTGAGTTAGGATGGAATAGTTGTGGTATAACTCTGGACATGGACCCAAATAGTTACCCTATCAGCACCCAGCCCCACCCAGCCTCTTTCCCACAAAAGCCCAGCCCCAGCCCTCCACTCTCTCTCTCTCTCTCTCTGAGCACGTGGTGTGGGGTCCTGTCCCCCAGCAGCCACAAAGTGGGACTTTGTCGGTGGAGGACAAAATTCACAAACACCCCACTTCTCTCTTCTCCTCTCCTCTCTGCCCCCCTCTAGGGCAGAGAGGGCTGTTCTGGCTGTGGCCAAACTGTTTACAGCTGTGCCTGGGCAGCTGTCTCCATGCAAGTGTTTGCTAACCCATGTCTTTCTCCCAGCCCCTCTCCCCCCCCCCACAGGCAACAACACCAGCAGGTAAGTGCAGGTAAGAGCAGGGTTCGTGCTGACATGTGGTCTGACTTCTGCCTCTTTGCATATAGAAATATAGGTAGGATACATGACGCTTTACCAATGTCTTGTCTCATAGCTGCCTGCAATGCCTTCTCTGAAATGCCTCTTTACCAATAACTTGTCTCATAGCTGCCTGCAATGCCTGCCATGATATGCCTCTTTACCTGCCTGCAATGCCTGCCATGATATGCCTCTTTACCAATGTCTTGTCTCATAGCTGCCTGCAATGCCTGCCATGATATGCCTCTTTACCTGCCTGCAATGCCTGCCATGATATGCCTCTTTACCAATGTCTCATAGCTGCCTGCTTTGCCTGCTATGATATATAGGATACATGCCTCTTGACCACTGTTGTATCTGATTGATGCCTGTAGTAATGTGAGCACACAATGCCACAAGCGTGGAACTGTTAGCCTTATGTAGGCACCAGCTGTCCCCCCCCCCTTTTCTCCACAGGGTCTACTGACAGGTCAGTATTGCTAGGTTTGCCATGGTTGTGACCTACACGTTGTGTTGTTGTCTCTCTCTTTGACCCTTTTCCCTTACAGGATCATGCTCACCTTACACCCAGGGAAGGAGCGCAGACCATGCTATGTGTGTCACACCTCTCAGCTGTGTTTGATTTCTCTCCCTGCAGGCCTTTGCAACCGGCACACTGGCATTTCTTCAATGGTGATTGCTACCACACAGCAGCTGCCATCGAACACCCCCGTGATTTATGTCTCCCCAGGAATGTCCACTGCCACCTACCTTCCTGGGAGCACCCCTGGGCCTGCAGTCTGGTTGCCCCATGGTCGTCTGCCTCGATGCTGCCAGAGGTCTGGGAGCCTGCCCTGCAACCCTCCTCAGCTGCTGCTGCTGCTCCGCCTCCCTGGCTGCCTACTTGTTGTCCCTCTCCTTTCTATGGAGCAGGCTGTGGTTCCACAGGGGAAGAGCCTGCATCTCCAGGTCCATGGGGCACGCCTGCTGCTGCTGCTGCTGCTGTGGTCCGAGTGGCCGCTGTGACTACCCCAGGCAGCCTCGCCTGGCCATCTCTGCCAATGTTCCAGAACAATAAAGATGCCCCTTGAACAACATGTCCCCAATGTAACACAAGCATTGCCCCCCCCCACACACACACAGACAGCGCCCACCACACAAGCCCCTGCATGACTCCCATCCAGGGACTGCCACTGCCTTCCCAGGGAGACCACAGCAGGGGGGCTGCCAGACCCTCAGGGCTCAGAGGGGAGGGGGGAGTTGGGGGGCCTCTCAGGCAGGCAAACAGTGACAGGCGACACGGTGCCCATACTGGATCCGCTCGTGTCCGCCACGTCCGTGAAGAGCCCTTTCGGCAACCGGGGCTCTCACCTGCCCACGGTCCGCCCGTCAACGGCGTCCGTTTCCGCCCGTCAATGGCGTCCGTTTTCGCCCTCGGTCCGCCCGTCAACAGCATCCGTTTCCACCCTCGGTCCGTCTGCATGAGAGGCGCCCGTTCCTGCATTGCCTTCATCTGCGAAGTGACCCCTGTGTCCCTATTGGTCTCTGCAGACCCCTCTCCCTGTATCCCTCTCCCACCAGCCTTGTTGTCTGTCTGTTTCTGACCCACCCGTGCCCCTCCCCAGCACCTCCTGTCTGTGTGCCTGCCTCCCCTCCCACTCCCTGATGATGGACGCTGGCACCCCCCACCCCGCCAGAGCGCCTGCCGCGAGGTGCCGACGTTGCCCCATCTGGGGGCGTGATGAGCTGCATGAGCCCTTCCCGCTCGCAGCAGACAAGCCCAAGGCATCTCTCGGTCTTAGCCGGGGCACGGAGCAGAAGGCATGCCGGGATGCCTTCTTTGTGGGCATTGCCACGGCCCTGGAGGCCCAGGGCTTCAGGCAGCGCACGGGCATGTCATGGCAGAGGCGGTTCCAGACTTCATGAGACCCCCCTTGTGCGTGCCGTTCCCACCCCCTCCTTCCCTTCTCACCCCCGCCCCCCCCATGACTCCCACGTGCAGCCTCAACGTGGCTTGGGGGTGGCTACCCCTTCTGCAGGAGGGAGGGCAATGGCACTCCCCCCTGCGGCAGGTGGCTAATGCACAGGGTGCCCTGTAGCGGCTGGCACTGGCACAACCTCTGCCCTTCCGCTGACTGTTGCATGCCCAGTGCCTGCAGGCCCACCTGTGGCTGCCCATCTGCTGCGAACGCTGCAGCAGCTGTGGTAGGTGCACACAGACGAGCTCAGGAGGGGGCTCTTCGCTTCCACAAGACTGACACCTCCCCACAGGGGCCTGCCTGCCTCTGCGGTAAGTTTTGCCTCGATCCTGGCCCACTGCTCTTGCCTCCTGCCTAACTCAGGCATAGTTGCAGCCTAACTCAGCCCTATTTTAGGCCAGTTACACCGCAATTGTGCCTCAATTGTGCCTGACTTGTGCTGAGTTAGGCTGGACTGAGCCCTAAGTTTGCTTTAATTGTACATGCTCAGAAACCACACAGGCTCATTTCATTTGCTGCCAAAGACCTCACTTTCCAAATGTGCAGTCTTTCCGAACTCCATCTTTGTTCCTTAGCTGACGCTTCTGAGAGTCAACCAAGAGTTTGCCCTGGAGGGGGTGAGGCATGGTTCCCTCTAATCAAGATCATGCTAATAAAGGGCCATTGATTGGAACAGAAAGCTGTAGTACTGTGTGGCACCTATGTGTCACCTTCCTCGAAGGGCTTGCAAATTCAGGCTCCCTACCTTGGCAGCAACTCACTTGCAAGTACAAGTCTATCTGAATAATAAATTAAGCTTAATCGCTCAGTGGCCAGGCTGCCTGGACAGTCTTTTCAGACTCCATCTCCTGGATGTCTCTCCCACCAAGCATGGGTGGAGCCCACACCCTGCCATACCTTTTATCTCCTCAGGAACCTCTTCAATTCGGGTGCAATTAAGTCTTTGTGTCCTCTTCTTGCCCTCATGATTGAGTGAAGGACACACCTTCACTCAATCAAGCCCAGGAAACTCCTGTCTGGACACCCAGGAGATGTTCCAGATGCCAATATTCACTCAGGAATGTCTTTGGTTTCTTTGTTCAAAGTCCTGTAAACTACTCGTATTCTGGGAGCAGAATTTTGGCATTTTCTTCCCCACTGAAGGTGTCCACACTGTCCATTTTAGTAGTCTCTTTAGTAGTCTCATAGAGACTTCCACTTTGTCCATTTCTAGTAATGTCTTTCCCGCTCAGGAAAGCTTGTTGCCTTGAAAGCTACCCTTCATCTCTGGAGGAGCTACTTTCTCTGCCCATGGAGTTGTGTTTTTCCTTTTGCTCTGGGATTGGGAAACTCTCTGTCATTTATGTCCTAGCCTCCAAGGCTGGGTCCGCTGAGCATCTACTTAGAAGGTGTGCAGGAATCACATCAAGCTGAAAGAACTACTGACCAGGACGACCCAGAGAAGATTGTAGGCAAGGCTAGGAATTATATCCAGGTGGAACTAACCTTGGGTACCACCGACTGCAGCCAGGGCAGGCTTGAACTGTGGCTAGGGGAGTACTCTGTTACTTAAAGCTACAGTGAGCTCTGTGAGCAGGAAACCAATAAATGACTAATCACCAAATAATCCATTGCCTTCCGTATGGCCACAGGATAGGGACCTCCCCCATGATATGAAGGGGGCGGGACCCACAACATTGTACAACTTGGATGGTAAGGAGAAGAACAGGCTGACTGTTTTTTCATACACAGATAAGCATTCTGTAACAAAGTTTCAGCTTTCCTAGTGGAAAGCTGAAACTGCATAGCTCAACAAATATCTTAAAGATTTTCACAAAATTAAATTGTGACTGATCGAAATCAATATCTGAATGAAATTACAGGATAATCAAAGGGTTAAATAATAATGAAAATCACACAGTATACTGTATGTCCCACCTCAGATTAGGAGAACAACCAGTTAGCTCTTGCTCAGAAAAATCTCCATAGTTAAAGCTTTCCTGTCAGGTAAATCAGAAATATTCTCAGAAGACCTATACATTTTATTCAAGGATGTGTCCATGGAATTTGAAAAGGTTAAGAAGAAAGCAGAATAGCAAGTTGATGATATTTTACTTAATCAGAAAGTACAGAAATAGAAGAAATAGATAAGGCAAAACTGTTCAAAAAGGAATAAACACAGACAAAACGGATTCTCCAGGTACTGAAGATAATGGAAGACCACGAGGCCTTCCCTGACAACACTCGATGAGTCAAGATCTCTTTAACTCATTCTATTTTACTGAGCTGAATAAGTGATCTCAAAAGAGAAGGATTTAAAGACATGAAGGATCAGTCATCCTAAAAGAGGACTTTGGTGCGTGTAATTGACTGCATGGAACTGCAACATATAAAAACACAGCAGGCGATTTTTAACAATATCTCAGGACTGCCAGGGCATACAGCTTGCATACCAAAGGAGGGGAAAGGAACAACATGGACTCTCCATAGTGAGTGATATCCATCCTGGCCAATACCCCGTATTGTCCCAAGTATAAGACGCACCTGATTATAAGACGCACCCTTAAAGTTTGGCGCTATTAAAAAAATTAATTAAATCACTGGCATTATTGCAACAACCTGATTATAAGACGCACCCCTAGTTTAAAAACTTAAATTAGGAGAAAAAAGTGAGTCTTATACGCAGACCAATACAGTATATAATTATGAACCACATGAATTGTTATTATGTAATGAAACTAAAAGGTAAAGGTGATCCCTGACAATTAAGTCCAGTCGTGTCCGACTCTAGGGTGTGGTGTTCATCTCCATTTCAAAGCCGAAGAGCCAGCATTGTCCGAAGACGCCTCTGTGGTCATGTGGCTGGCATGACTCTCCTTGCCGCAGCGCATAGCATGCGACTGGAACACGGAGCGCTGTTTACCTTCCCGCAAGCGGTACCTATTTATCTACTCTCATTAACATGCTTTGGAACTGCTAGGTTGGCAGCAACCTAGGAAACTACACAAGCTTAAATACAAAGAATGTGGAGAGCCTGGACCTCCATAACATTGAAAACCTTGCCTCAGGTAGCAGACCAAGGGTACAGGACAGTACCCACCAGCTTGCTACCTGGCCGAGCCTGCTGCCTGAGGCAAGTGTTTCAACCAACCTCATGGCTGGGCCGGCCATGCTCTAAATGAGAAAAGGTGAAAAAGAACTAGTTGCTTGCTTAGACGTTCCTTTAGTACTACACAGAACATTTCCTAGGTTAGAGAATTCAACTGAAGCTGGATGAAATTATAAGAGTCTGGCCCTGAGCAGTGCCCCTGAAGTCAGAATTTCTCTGATCTAAATCTTGCCTCTGCCATGAATTCACTCTGTGGCTTTTGGCAAGGCATGAGCTGCAATATGGGAAGAATAATACGTACCTTACAAAGTTGCTGTTAGAGGATCGACACTAGATATGAAGTGCTTTGCAAACTTAGAAAGTGCTATACGAACACTAACAGTGCAATCCTGTGTAAGTATGCGTTGTTGGCCTAAAGGGCCGGCTACTGTATCCTACGCGGATTGCGGGTTGCCCCGGGGCTGCTAGGCCACACCTCTGGAGAAAGGAATGTTCATCTCCTTCCTTGGGTGTAAGCGAGCCCGTGGCCTATGGGCCTCCTCGAATGTATGCCAGGTCCAGACACGGGCTGGGCATGGGCCAGAAAGGGGTCTAGAATATTGGCAGCGATATCCCCACCCCTTCCCAGCCCAGGTCGGCCAATGACCCCCCCTCTCTTGCTGTCCTGTCCCGCCCCCCCCCCCAGTTTACCTAGAAACAGAGTCACAGAACTCAGAAGAGTTTTTTAACGATTTTCAACTGCTGTGCTCCAAACTCCCGCAGCACACCTGCGGACCTTTTACAGCATACTAATGTGCCATGGAACACCGGTTGAAAATCAATGATCTGATAGCAAAAAGCTTCATAAACGTATATGGCAAAATTCAGCATTCTACAAGTGCCTCTTGAACAGTGTAGTGAAGGTTCTGTATGATGAAAAATACATTTATCAATTTAGTTTAAAAGAGCTATCTTCATTATAATTTTTGTGGCAACGTTTTTACATTATTTGTTCAAAGCAGCAGAATTATGTGTAAAGAGACTAGTCATGTTTCAAAAGAAAGAAAGAAAGAAAGAAAGAAAGAAAGAAAGAAAGAAAGAAAGAAAGAAAGAAAGAAAGAAAGAAAGAAAGAAAGAAAGAAAGAAAGAAGTTGCAATGGTTAAACTGGACAGCAATGAAGCACACCAATTTGTGTAGGAAAGGTGTGAAATCAACATTACCAGATCAGAAATATTTTAAAGATGACAGCACTAAGATGAATGGGTCGGGTTACTGCACAAGGAAAGGCAGGTTGCAGCAGAGTCAAACCAGGGTCAAAGTTCCTGACAGAAGTGGCACATGTGACTGAAAGGGAGATTAGGCAAGGATAGCTGGCCTGTTTTAAACATTATCTTGCATCCGTGGTGCAAGCTGCAGAAGCATCACTGTGTTTTGATGTAAAAAAAGACAAGCCTATGTAACATAAAAGAGATGAAATTCTTGACCTTTCTTAAAAACCGAACAAAATAATGCATAAGTATCAAATGAATGTAGAACTTTTGTCATAAAAATGTAAGTCAGATGACTTTAATTCTAAAAGAGGTAAGGGTAAAGAAGATAAATTATTACATTTATTTATTGTAGATGTGTTTTTTGTTTCTGGTATTTTTGTGTAGTAGCAGAACATCATGTGCTTATGCTGTGTCAGCAAACTTGATCAATGAATGAGGAATATAAAAACTGATAAAGTGATATTTTCCCAGACTGATTCCTACTGGTAAAAACATCCAGACTTTCTGGACAATGGCATTCAGAGATAGAATTCAAAGGATAAGAGTGGCTAAATAAAACGTTACCCTACTGAAGAATTAACAGAGGACTTTGTTGTTTCAGCCTCAGCTCAACTATCACCCCCTTTGTGACAACCTAGATTGGATGCTTGCTGAAAATGTGCTGGTTCTGATCTCAGGCTGAACATCTTCAAATGAAGACTGATTCACCACATCAAAGATGCATTCTAGCTGTGCAGCCAGTTCAATGCTCAGGTGGCTGTGAGGCCAAGGACCATTTGATTGATCAATTTTACGGTCAGAGTGATTTCCTTGCCTCTGCAAGCAAAGCTTGCTCATCTCAATGTCAATTGGAAAATCAGTTCAGTCATATGCAAGCTAAAAAGCTGCTTGGCTCACCTTGGCTCACCTCAGCCAAGCTCAGAAGCTCCCCCCTCCCCCAAGATAAGAAGGCCCTGTGAGAGAACTTGGGAAACAATTTCAATTTTGCAGCTGAAGTCCTGTTCTGACAAATTGTGGCCATGGACACTGTCCATGATTACAGCATTAACAAGAGCGTGCCAGTAACCCTGTTAGTCCACCCGACCCCTCTGTCCATAGGGAGAAAACATCGACATGGCTAGTGTTCCAATTGAATGGATATCTGTTCCCTACTGAGAGCATTTGCCTCTTCAAACAAATGCCCTCTACTGGTAGAGAGGGGATGGGAACTATCAGTGGGGATGGGAACTACCAGTCATTAGCACTGTAACTGTGGGTGGTTAGTTTGTCTAAACAGGGCTTCTTTGCAAGTGATTGGGCCTACATGGTCCTCAGGGGACTGACTAGTCCTAAACCCATATGAACTAGAAACTAGAGACAATCCACACATAAGTTGTGGTGTTTTGCTTTTTCAGTGAGTAGTTAGCAAAAGATAGCTGTCACCCCACCGCGCCAATCAGCGCGCCGGGAGGGGGAACGGTCCGCCACTGTGCAGGCTGTTGCAGGAACCGGCCACAACTGGCCTGTTTGCTGCTGCAGCCAACAGCTCTTGCGAAGGGGGCGGGGATCCTCCTGCTGTGGGAGGATGTGGCTGCACTCTCTCCGGCGCGCCTCCCGCCATGGGAGGGGAAGTTCCCCAGGCCAACGACCGAGGTCGGTGTGAGCTCTCGCTGGACCTCACTAGAGCAGGGCCCAGTGTGGAATTCAGGGTCGGAAGGGTTGGGGACTGCACAGCCGCCCAGGGAGCTCATAAAGAGCCGGGTGGCTATGCAGGGAGGAGGCTGGCCAGGAAGGCTCCCAGCAAGGCAGAGTGGCGTGACAGCCCTGTAGGCTGACCTGTGCCCCCACCCGGCCAAGAAGGGGAGAGCACCCCTTCAGGGTCACAGCCTGAGGTGAGAGAGGAGGCCTTCAGGGATGAGCAGGGGAAACCCCAGATCCTGAGGTAGAGACGCTGGGGAGAGGCTACCCAAGGAAGAGGGGCCAAGCCAGCCCAGCCCCAGAGGCCCAACCAACCACCCTGGCGCCCACAAGCTAGGGACGGCTGTGGGAATGGGGCAAGTCCCACCTGTGGGCGTCCAGTCCGACCACCTCAGGGGCCTCCCACGCCCACCCCGACGCACCCCCCTGTCCATCGGGCCCATTCCTACCTAATGCGGGGGCTACAAAGCCATCCAACAGGGCAGTTTTCCCTGGAGCTCTCTCAACAAACACCACACCTAAGAGAAAGACAAGAAAAAAACTCATGTTAAACTCCTTGTTCCTTGTTAAACTCATGTTAGTTTGGACTATTGCTCTGGGCCCTGTGAGGCATTACGGACCCCATGAGTATAAAACTAATTACAAGATTAAAGCACCTGAAGTCAGCAGGCAGTAAGTCATTGCATTTGTTCTCTGGGTGATCACCCCCCAGGACCCTTCCGCTAGATTTTGCCAAGGGCGCCCCCTGCCTAGTGCCGGGGCAGCCATAGAAGCCACAATAGCTTATATTAGAAGAGGTCTGTTGTTTGCTGCTGTTCTCAGATATCCAATACTCGCAATGCCTTGAATATGCGCATAACTGGCTATACCACAAAGGCTGCTTTTTGGTTACGTCAACGTGCCATGACTGTTTGGGGACAGCATTATATTATACAGTGATCACCCAAAGAAAGCCCAAACCACATTCAGCTTGCAGTCTTTAATCACTTTAGAGCAATCCTTTGTGTGTTTACTCAAAAACAACTTACCCCTAGGTATAGAATTGGAGCCATAGTTTGCTAGTTAACACAGTGGGACTGGTTCTTGAATAAAGATGCCGAGGACTGGGCTGCACAGCTATACTGATCAATAACTAGGGACAATTTTAATTGCTGAGACTGAGAGTTAAGGTGCCCCGTTTGTTTGAGGAGATGATTTTGAACCTGCTAAATTACTGTGATTGGAATGAAAGAAAAAAAATTAAAGATGAAGCTTTCTTCTAACAATGAGTGTTTTTTCTTGATGAAATTGCAAGTGTTTCACATGTCCATCAATGTGAAATACTTGCAATATCTGAAAGTCACTTATATGGAATTGCTAGTTATATGCAAACTTATTTGAGTAAACAATTAACTAATCAAGGGGTATATGTTTAATCAGCTAACAGCCCAATTCTGTCTAGCTAGGCTGCAGCGCGGGCATAGAGCCTGCGCTGCATCTGTTTCAGATAGGACCCAGCACCAGCAAGACTGGAGTACTCCTTGGGGGAAGGGGACAAACATTCGTCCCCTTACCCCAAGTACAGCCCCAGTCACCCCATGGGTCTACTCAAAAGTGCACCAGCTATTTTGCTGGCGCACATTTGAGCAGGGGATAAGATTTCAGCGGAGCCACCGCTGCTGATCCCACTCCCTTTCTGGGCCTGGCTGGCCAATCCCCCCTCCCAGGATGCCCCGTTCCGCCCTCCCCCTGCCCCTCTACTGCTCAGCAGACAACTTACCTTCCCCAGTGAGCGCTCCGATGTATCTGGGGTAGGAGGAGTGGCTCCGGCCTCTTCGCCAGCGCCACTTCCTCCCAGGGTGTTGCAAACGTGCTTTACGGCATTTTTTTGACACCCTAGACCAGTGGAGCTCCAGTTCGCGCCATAAACTTGATTAACTGGTTTTCAGCCCCCCTTGCTCTCTACTGGGAAAGACGGGATGGGAGCTATGAGCTAGACAGGATTGCACCATAAAACTTCTTTAACTGGTTTTCAGCCCTCCTTGTAATACACACTTGGTTTGCTATCCATCATGTATTATATGGAGAAACCAAAGTTAGTGAGGAAAATAAAGTATGAACGTTATGCATTATATGATATTATTATTATTATTGTTGTTGTTGTTGTTGTTGTTGTTGTTGTTGTTGTTGTTGTCTCATTGAAATCTGGCATAAGAAACTGGGAATTTAAAGTCCTTGAGAGAAAAAAAAACTTCCTTGGGTGCTTTGTATTCTAGCAAAAAATACAAGATATTTTCCAAGTTCTTTTCCATTTTCCCCCATGAACAATTGAAAAACACTCAGCATTGTTATGCTGAGTCTCATTCAAAGGCTTATGTTAGCCGTTTGTAAGCAAGAAGGCATCGTATTTCGTCACTTGTCCTTTTGAGTATTAGGTTCCTTTAACAGGAAAGTCTATGTCACAACAATTCTCAGTTCAGGGGGAAAGGTGACCTTATGTAAAAATGTAAATGTCAAATTCTGGCAACAGTTTTGTTTTTAAAGGCCTCAGAGGAAGAAAGGAGCACTATTTCATGTATTAGAGACTGAAACTAGGCTGGCAGTGGCAGCCTTTTTAGCTTATATGACTCAAGGTGACATTGAAGTAGTAGTTCTGGTTCCCATCTCTCACTTCAAGACAGTTCTGTCTGACTTTTATTTTGTCCAAGGAGGGATACTCATTGAGGAATACAAAAGGAACAACATTACATCAGAGTGAAAAGACCCACATGGGTTTTGCAAAGATCCACCCAAAAGAAAGACATGCATTTTAAAGTATAGTAGTGGCACAGTGGGATAAACCGCTGAACCATGAGCTGTCGATCAAAAGGTCGGCAGTTCGAATCCGCGACGGGGTGAGCTCTCGTTGCTTGGCCAGCTCCTGCCAACCTAGCAGTTCTAAAGCATGTTAATGTGAGTAGATAAATAGGTACCGCTTGCGGGAAGGTAAACAGCGCTCCGTGTTCCAGCCGCATGCTACACGCTGCGGCAAGGAGAGTCATGCCGGCCACATGACCACGGAGGCGTCTTCGGACAACGCTGGCTCTTTGGCTTTGAAATGGGGATGAGCACCACACCCTAGAGTTGGACACGACAGGACTTAATTGTCAGGGGTCACCTTTACCTTTTTTTTTTTTTTAGTGGATGTGGCCTGAACATAACAAGCAGTATTCAAAGGCATTAGTTTTCAGAACAGAATTTGTGTGTTCAAACCATTCCTGCCAGACTTGGAATGTATGCTTACTTCATGTAAATCTAACCACTTGTAGTTCCTGTCCCATTCCATGTTAAATAAACCCTTGGCAGCACAATCCTAGGCATGTCTACATAGAAGTAAGTCCCATTGTGTTCAGTGTGGCTTACTCCCAGGAATGTGTGTTTAGGATTGCAGCCTAAGCCAGGGGTTCTCAACCTTTGGAGGTAATTATTTCTGGAGCCCTTCTGTCTCTCTGGTTTTGGTTTTGGGCTTATTTTTGTACTTTGGAAAATGTACCATGATGGGGTGGGGGAGGGAGGAGCTGATTTTGGGAAGTGTGACTTGGAGAAAAAAAAAGAGATCCTTGCATGTCTGTCTCTCTCTCTCACTCTCACACTCAGAGTTAAATTAGACATTTTTTCACATTTAAAATTGTTTTAGTACTTTTTATTAAATTATTAATTACCTAATTAATTAATTGATTGATTAATCCAATTAATTAGCAGTTAATTAGCAGGGGGTACTTCAGAAAATTGGACTGTGATAGGGGGTACCCAGGCCTCCAAAGGTTGAGAACCCCTGTTCTAGATCACTGTTTACAATGGCAGGAAAACACATTCTGCTGCCAGAACACTAGTTCCACATGTTAGAGTTGGGTCCTTAATTTGTTTTTGTTTTTTTAAACAATCTCTATCGAGGTTTTGGTCAAATGCAAATTTAAATTTAATGAATGAATTAATTGGTTGAACAACAATTATTAATAAACTGAAAATGCTTTCCTTAGTTGATAGTCCTTCATATAACTTATCTAGCTTCACAAGTGCTTTATTTATAGCCGAAGGGGAAACTTCACTTATCACGAATGCTACAACAAACCTGATGTGTGCATTTTATCTTCACGAGCACCTTTTAGCTATCAACATGCCGTCAAGAAATACAATTCACTTTACTACATTTTGCATAATGACACCACTTTTGTCCCAATTCCAAGCCATTTTAAAGTGCTTCTACAATGTAAGCTAAATAGCTAAATATGAAAGTTTGCTCATGAAAATGACGTTGCTCCACAAACGTCTGTCCTTCACATCATCAGTCAATTCAGGTTTTTCTTCCCATTTGGTGGCTGAGCTCAGTCACTCTTTATGATTTCCTATTTTAGGACTGTATTAAGTAAAACAAAATCAGAATAAATTCAGACCTAGGACAAGTGATCCTAGCATGATCTAAGCTGCACAGCTATTAATAACTTGATTTGGTTATTCTTTTTGGTTGTATGGTGCTTATAATCAGGCTCTTGTTTTTCCCCGAGTCTCTTGCCACAGCCAGCACTAAAGCAAGTGTCCATAAATTAGACTTATGTTCAAAGTTTTCGTAAGTGTGTCACAAAAGTGCCTCATGGAGCCCAGGTGGGGTCAGCCAGGCTCTGGCACTCCAACTCCTGCATTGCTCCATGCTCTGCTTCCACTGCAGATCTGGATTGACTACTTTGTGGATGCCATATAAGTTGAAGAACTGGCCTACCTGACCATACAGCCAGCTGACTCTAAAAGCTAGTTCCAGTCCACCAGGCAGTAGGAAACCCTAGCCACAGAGCTTGTTCCTTATTCTGAGCAACTGGTGTGAGGACACTGCTTAACCTCCTGCTTCCTTCCCTGGATTACTGCCCAGAATCTTGACCCCTGACTGGATTTAACTATATGCCTGGCCCCTTTGACCCCTGTTTGCTGTCCAGAGTTGACTGTGCACCTGCTTTTGGTCTTCTTGATTGTCAGTATTCACGCTGGATCTTCATCCATGTCTATTTTTGTCTACATATCTGCCTCTGGTTTCTCTGATTCCTTCTTGCATCAGGAAAGTCAACCCTTGCCTGCTTTCGATGTAACATCTACTTTTGGCCCACTGTACTGAAAGGCAGCAATTCCACGCCTTGAATCCCTTTTCCTGGAGGCTGACCTTTGCTGGGGCTTGACAAATACAATACAGCAAGTCCTCACTTAAAGCTGTTTTGTTGCCCCATGACCTTTCAAAATGAGAACTGTTGCCAAAAGAAAAATGTGTGTTGCCATGAGGCTTTCTGAAAAGGGTTGAGAGCAAAAATGGAACATACAGACCGGACTGTATTGTGACACAGCGCGAGGGTCACGCCGCGCTTGTGTTCCTGCGCCATGAGACATGCTGTAAGGATTTCCCCAAGGCCAGAAGTTGAACCATGATGAGGGAAAGAAACCTGAACAGCAGCCTCCATTTTCACCATGTGTCCAAGAAGCTCTCACAGACTACTCTGCATTCCTCCTCCCCCCTCCTCATTGATATGCTAAGTATGTTCCTGGGAGAAGACAATACAGAGGGCTACCTGGAATGACTCATCCCAGCCTCTCCAGAGCCGCTGCTTTGTCGCCTTAACGACTGGACCATCAAACCAGATCCCCCCTCCCACCTTCCTATTGTTTGTGTAGTTTTACCCAGAGGTGCACTGAGGTGTGCAGGAAGTCCACTCTAGGAGCCTTCCTTCCTTCCTTTTTCTATGTACCTTGTCCTCTCAAAGGTATCCTCCCCTTTTCTTGGCCATGTGCTCTGTTCCCTATAAAGGTAAAGACTGCCTGGCAGTTGCTCTCTCTTCCTCTTGCGCTTTGGACTCGTACTGGTGAGCTCTCTCTCCTCTATCTTGTTCTCCTTCCCCCCCTTTGCCCCCCCTCTCTCTTGCAACCCCTCCCTTCTCTTTGCATTACTTCTCAGTTAGTCTCTACAGTCTGCTGAGCCTGTCCAGTTCTGAGCCAATTTGTTTCTTCCTCCTTTTCATTCACTGATGGCTTGTGCCATTACTACAGCATTGCAGCCAAGTTCAACTCTCCAGGATAGGTAAATATCACCCATGTATAAAACAAGGAAACCTGCTACACCTCTGTAACTTCTACCTAAGTTCCTAGATTTGAATGCTTTGGAGTGTGATTGAATTGTTGTATATTGAATTGTTGCATATGTATGAATCTGACTAACTATCTAGTAAATATTGGAAAACAACCCATGTGTGTCCTCAATATTATTTAAAGCAGAATTCTGTGGCTGGACTCTGGTATAGCTGGTCTAAAGATCCCTGTATATATCAAATTGCCAATTTTAAGCTATTCCCCAAAATTACAAGGGCAATTTGGCTAACAGTTTCATTATAAGTAATTTCGTTTTAAAGTTGTTGAGGGGGGGAAAAAATGATTCCCAGCCAGGGCCACAGTCTGTGTAGAGTTTGACCATTCTCCCCATGTTTACATGGGTTTTTTTTTCCAGCCCAGAAAGCTTACATTTATTTCAAAGTGCTTTGGGTGGTGATGTTTTTGTGATCAGAAATATGCCGTAAACTCTTGTTTACGTATATCAATTAGCCTATAGTAAAACTGGTTTCGTTATAAGTTGTTTCACTTAAAGTTGCAGTTTCTAAGAACCTATCGACAAGTTTTAAGTGAGAACTTGCTATATATTAAATAGTGAGTCTCTAGGCCAAACTATAGTGTGTGTGTGTGTGTGTGTATACACACACACACACACACACACACACACACACACACACACACACACACACACACTTCCTTGTATGGTTCCAATCTACTGACCCACAGAATCACATTTGGGTTCACAGACCCCCCCTCCCTGTTTTTATCCAGGAGTGTATAGCTACCCACCATGCTATAGTTTGACCACATCAATCAGAGCCTCACCCCTTGCACAGTTCATGACAGAAATAAGTTGACTTGGGATAGAAAACATTTGTATTCTGAAGTGTGCAAACTCTTCTGTGAACTGAAGCTGACAATTTCAAGAGTCAGAACACTCCATGGAATTCCTAACTGATGGCTATCAGGTCTTCCAAGTGGATTTGCATACAAAACGAATTCCTGACTGTTGCCCCTAATGCAGACCAAACTGGCAAGAGGTTGACGTTGTTTCCAACGAGAAAATCATTCAGAGAGCAGAGATCCAAGCGTATCCAAGGCTTAAGTTTTGACAAATCATTTTTGGATTGAGGTAATTATTTTTCCATGAGAAAGGGACATATTAATTGTTATGGTCATGGCAAAATGTCAAGTATAGCTTGCCTTCTATAAATATTTATAACTGGCATATAAATGTGAACTTACATAATCCAAACCAGGCAGCATTTTATAGTGCCAAGAGAAGTCCTAAAAGTTTTGCTCCACAATCCAATATAGAATTATGCATGCTTAACCCCATTAAAATCAATAGGCCGCTTTACTGAATGAGAAATGTAAAAGGAATTTAAACTGAAAATAAACTAAGTTACAAGGAAAGTTATTAATAATAGGCATTTAATTGTTACAAAATTTCTAGTAGCAATATGGAAGAAAAGGGGAATTTTGTTTTCAGTGGTTCTGTCTTATAAACATTACATGTTGATGCATTTGCCACAGAAATTATTCTATACATAGCCATTATATAAAAGTCTGATGCAAAGTCGTTAAGTCGTGTCCGACCCTTCGTGATCCCATGAACCACATCCCACCAGGCCTTCCTGTCCTCCACTATCTTCCTGAGTTCGCTCATTTTCATGTTCGTTGCATCGGTGATGCTGTCTAACCATCTCATCCTTTGCCTTCCCCTTCTCCTTTTGCCTTCAATCTTTCCCAGCATCAGAGTCTTCTCCAGAGAGTCCTCTCTTCGCATTAGGTGGCCAAAATATTTGAGCTTCAGCCTCAGTACCTGTCCTTCCAGGGAACAGTCAGGCTTGATTTCATTTAGGATTGACTGATTTGATCTCCTAGCAGTCCAGGGGACTCTCAGGAGTCTTCTCCAGCACCACATTTCGAAAGCATCTATTCTTCGGCGCTCAGCCTTCCTTATGGTCCAACTCTCGCAACCATACATTGCTACCGGGAACACCATCACTCTGACTATACGAACTTTTGTTGGCATGGTGATATTTCTGCTTTTTATTATGCTGTTTAAGTTTGCCATAGCTTTCCTCCAAGGAGTAAGCGTCTTTTAATTTCATGGCTGCTGTCTCCGTCTGCAGTGATCTTGGAACCCCAAAAAGTAAAATCTGTTACTGCTTCCATTTCTGCCCCTTCTATTTGCCAGGAATTGATGGGACCCGATGCCATGATCTTAGTTTTATTAATGTTGAGTTTCAAGCCAACTTTTGCACTCTCCTCTTTCACTCTCATCAAGAGGCTCTTTAGTTCTTCTTCACTTTCTGCCATTAGGGTGGTATTGTCTGCATATCTGAAGTTGTTGATATTTCTCCCGGCAATCTTGATTCCGGCTTGCGATTCATTCAGCCCTGCATTTCTCATAATGTACTCTGCATATAAGTTAAATAAGCAGGGTGACAATATACAGCCTTGCCATACTCCCTTCCCAATTTTGAACCAATCGGTTGTTCCATGGCCAGTTCGAACTGTTGCTTCTTGACCCGCATACAGGTTTCTCAGGAGACAGGTAAGGTGGTCTGGTACCCCCATCTCTTTAAGAATTTGCCACAGTTTGTTGTGTGCAAAGTGAAGGTATTGTAAAAGACAATTAAGGTAAGTGCACATAAATTTTCAAAAACTGATAGGGGTTTTTGTGAAGCATATTTTGTTTGTTTTTCTTTAGTCTGATTTTTTAATTTATATCACAATCTCAGGTGGAAGAGGAGAGATCAGTCCTTTTGTTTAAGCTATTTTATAAAGCACCACATACAGTGACGGTATGATAATCATAACACACTGATATAAATACATTCAAGTACATTATACAAAATTATACTTTAGCACCATTACTGTACATATAAAGCTTGAAGATGTCTAGCACTTTGCAAAAGCAGCTGGACTCTGATGTGCAATGTTAGCTAAGACACCAGGTGGCAGTGTTTCCATTCTTCTAAGAGAGAGAGAGAGAAGGAGGAGGAGGTGGTGGTGGTGAGGAACACCAGAATGCTTACAAGAAGCACCAGCAAAAACGTCTGGCACTGTGCATGCCAAATGGTTTGTTTGCCCATGAAAGTTCTATGTCCTGATTGTTTGCCAAAACCACCCTCCACCAGGAATGCTTTCTTTATGTGATGTCAAAGGATAATTTTTTAACATACATTTTGAAAACAAATATTACCTTTTGATTGATGCACCCTATTTGTTGTCCCACTGACCTGGACAGTTTTCTGCTCTTTCTTGTTGATACCGTTTGCTAGAAAGATCCACATAGGGCCAGTTTGAATGATACTTCAGTTCTGAACCAACCCAATATGATTAAAGTTGTGTGTACTCACAGCAAATGCATGCCACAGCACATGCTGGCATTTGGTTGTGTTTCCTTAATAGCATGGGGAGAGGTTTGTCCAAACCTTCTCTCTATGTGTTCTACAATTACTGTACAATACATACATACAGTAGGACAACATTGTGGAGCCACTACATACTTCTTTCACTAGCATCACTGTGGATAATGTGGATTATCCTTAAATGACTGCTTAGGAGTAGATAGCCTGCCATGTCCTTCCTCCTTTTGGAATCCAGGGAGCAGGAGGAGGAGCCATGGGGTTGTCAGTTTGTGCACCACCAGGAAAGGGGGGCGACATTTGAAATGCAATCTCCGCCACTGGCCTGGCCTGACCTGGCCCTGCCTCTAAAATTGGCTTAAGTTTAACTACAATGAAACCTGATGTCAATGTGGACAACCCTTACTGGAGGAAAGCATTTGATACAAGATTGAGAGCGCAATCCTGCACAACAATCTGGCGGCAGAGCGAGCGCTCCACTGCTGGAAGCCATCGTGAATGTGCCGTAAAGCACATTTGCGACAACCGGAGAGTAGGAGTGGCCAGCTGCCCTCACTCCTCTGCTGGCTCGCCCATGCGGCCACCAGAGGAGGTAAGTGCAGCTCTGGCGAGGGCAATCTGGGTGGCGAGGGAGGCCGGGCGTTGGCGGATACGGCCTGGGGGCGGGGATGGCGGCCGCCATATCCCCGTCCCCTTCCTAGGCCGGATCCGCCATTACATGGCCTCCTCGTACTTGCACCAGCGAAATCCAAGGAGGCCCATTGGGGCCTCCCTGCGCTACACCCGGGGGAAGGGGACAAATGTCCCCTTCCTCCAAGGAGACCAAGAAGACCTCAGGGAATGGCAATAGCATCCGGCGTATACTTAGTAGGATTGGGCTGTGAATCAATACATAACCAATTAGTTGAGCTGGTTAACACATCATCGGTGGCACTTACATCCAATGGAAGAGGCAATTAGAACCAATATTCCACCTAAGGGATCCGTGCTGCTGTGCAGACCCCATCGCTTGTTGCACAGCAACTCAACATTTCCGGAGGCATAGTGATGACATCAAACGCCATCACCGGACTTCTGGGAATGCCAGGCCCCATAGCTCAGCTTTGGTGAACTGAACAGGCCAGGATGGTGTAGTGGTTTGGGAGTCGGACTTAGACCTGGAAGATCCAGGTTCAAATCCCCGCTCAGCCACGAAGCTTCCTGGGTGACCTTGGGCCAGTCACTATCTCTCAGCCCCACCTACCTCACAGGGTTGTTGTGGGGACAAAAAGGAGGGGAGGAAATATGTACACCTTGGAGGAAGGGCGGTATAAAAATGTGAAAAATAAATAAATAAATAAACTGCGTGGCCACACAGCCGTGCAGCTTAAGGGAGCAGTGACTGGAACTAGATTTTACATACAGTGACATCCTTATTATTTAAAGTGCATTCCTAATTATATGCAGTTAAAATTAGAAGTGAAAAGTTAACAGCTATTAACTGATATGCTAGAAAAGCTTTTGGGGATAACATGACATTCAATCTTTGGCAACCAAAATTGCCTCCACATCTAGAGATATTTCTCCATTATAAAAGTTTCTTCCACTCAGTAAAATTTACTTTTACTTTTCACAAGGAGAAACTCATTCACTCTGTCCCAAATCTCAGGACTTAGATTCAAGTCTCTACAAATTACAACTTGAACAGGATGGATCAAATCTTTGTCCTTCAACTCATATTAAGCAACCAACAATATTGTTCCTTTGCTTTGAAGGATTAGGTCTGTATGTGGCAAAAATATTGTCTGGATTTATCTCACTGTTCACAACAGCAGTTAAGCATATTCTTAACTTGAAGCTAACTTTTGAAAAGTCTTACCAAAATATCCAACAGATTACAGAAGGGTTTACTTCAGACAAATGCAGGAAGATCTGAAATAAAAGAAAGTCTGGTTCTACATAGGCTTACCAGATCGTCGACCGGGACGGAGCGATCTCCCCTTAAGGGGACAGGACGCAGGGGGCCAGAACGCGTCTCCCTTAAGGGGAGATCGCTCCGTCCCGGTCGACGATCTGGTAAGCCTATGTAGAACCAGACTTTCTTTTATTTCAGATCTTCCTGCATTTATCTGAAGTAAACCCTTCTGTAATCTGTTGCCAAGATCACCTGGGTAACCTTGAAGCACAATTACAGCAAGTAATTGTGTACAGCCAACTCCACAGCCAACACTACAGCCACCATGTTAGCTGTAATCAGATCCTGCAGCTACTCGCGCCTCTCTCAAGGCTTCCAAAGCAACTTCCTGGTTGCTTGGGCAACAAGAACACTAGGGGGAAGGGTTCTGGGTTGGAAAGGGGCAGGGCCACACAGGTCCATAAGGCAGGCTCCAAGATACAGGCTTCAGCTAGTGTCAGTGATGAGGCTGTAGTGACCGGATGCAAAGCTGAGGCCTCCGTCTCTACAGCCACTGGGAGAGATAGTAGCCTAAGGAGGCTGTCCTGTGGAGAGGAGGAGGAAGCAGACACTGTATAACACTCCCCCCCCCTTCAAAGACCACTGAGGCAACAGGAAAAGCTCTCCAGACTAGGTCTATAGGATCCTTCCCAGGCACATGGAGAGGGACGACCCTGAGGTGTTCCCATGCAAAGTTGTGTGAGTGGAAAGGAAGGATCCCCCCTCCAACTTGGGCCAGGAGGGGAGCCCCACAGATACAGAACTAACAGGTACATTGTTGGTCAATAATAATATTATATTAAATAATTCATGAGCCAAAACTACAGACTGAACTAGACAATGAAGCCAAAACCAAACACAACAATAAATGAAATTAAACCACTACAAATTAATTATCAAAAAGCTGAAGTGGTTGTGCCCAAACTATTAACTTTCACTCAAAGATTCTCCTTAAGGACACCATCCCATGGTTAACATAAAACATTCTAGAACAGAAGCTCTCATGGCCAGCTACTAAATAACAAGAAACACAGTTTATGGGTAAAATAGCCATGTATTGAGAGTATAAACACAGAAACCTCCAATAAAATCCGTAAAAAATCTTCATAAGAGCCACCAATAAAAGGGCACATCAAGAGAATTAAAACGGTAAAATCAGACAAGTCCAGTATTTACAAAAGACCAACGTTTCAACCTTTTGTAAATACTGGACTTCTCTGATTTTACCATTTTAATTCTCTGGATGTGCGCTTTTACTGGTGGCTCTTACGAAGATTTTTTACGGATTTTATTGGAGGTCTCTGAGTTTCTACTCTCAATACATGGCTATTTTACCCATAAACTGTGTTTCTTGTTACATAAAACATTGTATGGGTCTTGGTTGGCCAGTACTATACCAGAGTAAAGTTGCTGACTGGATCATTGCTCCTGGTGCATACTCAAGCTACTGATATTACTGAGGACAGCTAGCTAGCTAGCAGCCACACACTCCCATAGTGCTGGACGATATGTCCCCTACGTCTCCCATCTTTGTTTCTAGAAGGGACAGAAATTCTTCCCCACGACCTCCACCAATGGTCTCAACTCAGAACCGCTTCTCACTAAGAGCCTGACTTTCTGACCTTAGTACTACTTTCTGCCTGCTGTATTTCTGGCTCTACTTTCCAGCTTTCAGGTGCTGTATCCAAACACCAGATCCCAGCTGAAGCATCCCAGATTCATCAGTGACTGAACTCAGGGATCTTGAACTGGGAGCTCTCATAGCTTTTGATATGCTTACTCCTGGTTTGGCCCAATCTTCACAGAGCGTCCAGTGAACAGTGTAGTTGGAAACCTGGGAGATGAGTATATGGCTCTGTATGGATCTGTTCTTTAAGAACAAGCACATTCCATTGAAAGCAATTCTATCAAGATTCCCACCAACTTTGAAATATTTTGGACAATTTTTTTAAAAAAAAAATGAAGTATGTAAATGCAAGAACCTTTTGAAATGTCAAAATACAGTTCTTGCCTTTGTCTTTCCCTTCACCCACACACCATCATAAATCTATATATCAATATAATCTTCAAGCGCAAGATAACCTTAATTTACAAGTAAATGAGATGTAATTACATCTGTTCCATTTGTTCTTCTGAAATAATTGTAGAAAAACATTTTAACCTTGCTTTTTTGCTTCGCCAAATACTCTAAATTAACAGCTGCTTATCTTTTTTAAGTTAGTGTGGGCATCTCATTAATTTTATTGCTCCTTGCTGAATTCTTCCATAATTGTTACTGTATATTCAATATTTCTAGTACTGAGGTATGAAAAATGGGATACTGTACTGCTGAATATCATTTCACCAGAGCAACTGCAAATTAAATTCCTTTGGCTGCAACCTTATACACAATTACCTGTGAGTAAACTCAATTAAACACAATGGAACCTACTTCTGAGTAGAATTGTGAATTGTGCTTAGAATTGTGCTGTTAGTGTCATATGTTAAACAGTGTACAACAGTGTTTCTCAAACTGTCGGGACCCACTTGGTGGGTCGCGACCTGATTTCTGGTGTGTCCCTAGTTGCCTCGAGCCCTGAGACTATTAAAAAATCAGATAGCTGATAATTGCCCTTCAAAGAGCTGAGCTTTTGCAGTTTGTAAGATAGCTGAGCTCCTAGGGTTTGCAAGCTTGTGTAAATATAGGGAGATAGATATTTGAGCGTCTTTTTTCTGGTGTTTTTTTCCCCAAGTCTGTCAATGACAGGTAGTGGAGGCAGGTGAAGGCTGGGTCACATAACGAAGCCCCTCAAGCCTTGAGGCTATTCATTAGGGCTACCTCATTACGAGAAAAGAATTGAGGTTTTTTTTGCAAATAAATAAAATATTACTTGTAAATAAGTTTTTTAAAAAAAGTCTCATAAAGCTAGGTGAGTGTCACTTTAGAGTGTCATTTTAAAAAGTGGGTCCCGGTGCTAAAATGTTTGAAAACTACTGGTGTACAGTATTCATTTTACACTTGAAACATATTTCATTTTGTAAACTCTTAAAAGCAGGTGTTCTGGAATGTCAAAGATCACAACATTCCGGTGAGACTGTCGTATGAGGCTGTGGTTCTGGCAAGGCTGCCATTTATTTGAGTAAAGTACAAAAGGGAATATTTGGGAATAATGTACAGAGGAAGACTTTTGCAGAAATGACTGAATATATGTGGATGAGAGGAAGAAAAACAAGATTTAGCCACTTAAAAGTAATAATGAAAACTAAGAAAATGATATGAAAAGAGTAACAAAATTGGGGGAAAGTAACAAAATCAGGAGGGGGATTATAAATACAGGCTGCCTCTTAATGTCCTGAAAGTCCAAGAAAATCACTGTATTGTCAGGTGGCATATCCATCACTTGCAATAGTGCCAGTAGACTGCCAAAGAGTTCAGAGCTCGTAAAAGCCAGCACATGCGACAAGGGCATCTGCAGTGGTTATCTTTCTCTTCCAGCTTGCTTCACAATTCATCCAGAAACAACAGGTTTTTATTATCAGCAGTAGCAGCCTACATCAATCAGATCATGTTTTCTCCATAGAGTTCAAATTTCCAGCTTCTTATTTAGCATATTTCTTTGTCCGTAAATGCTGGAAATACTATCTTTCAAGCAGTCTTTCCACATTCTGTATCCCATCGCAAAGCCACCTGTTTCGTTTTTTATGTTCTAAATAACAGAACAGAGAAACTCCTGTCATAATGCTAGTTAAATATTGCAGCTAGAATAAAAGTCGTGAATATTTGTGATATGAAGCAGATTGTATACTGGTAGGAGCATGGAGTACATTTGGCCCTAATCCTGCTTCCAAGATAAAATTGGAAACTTTGGTCTTGGAACAGTTAGTGATCAGGTTTTACGTGTAGATCAGTGGTTCTCAAAGTAGTGGGTCACGACCCACCATGAAAATGGAAACAGTCACCATCCCCTTAAGCCGCATGGCAACATTGGCGACAGCACTTTGGGGGTCCCACTGCCATGGAAAAAAAGGGTTTTTTTACTTACTGGGGGTCATGCCAGCCGTCTGGTGAGGGGGGTGCAGTCCCCTGTGCGGGCCTTCCTGTGATTCAGATTGACTCCCTGAAGTGATCAAGATCCACTTCCGGTTTTCATCCGGGAAGGGGGAGGGCAGCAGGTGGGCAGATTGGGCTTGGGAGGGGAGTGGGACCGGCGTCCCTGGTGAACGCCTTGGGTCCCTTCGGGGAGAAAGGCAAGATAAAAATATTGTAAAAAAAAAAAAAAAACCAACGCCATATCCTATCCCCCCTCCCAGGCCTCCAATCCTGACATGGGACTGCTTGGTCCTACACCAGCTAAAGAGCTGGCATAGAACTGAGTAGCCCCATTGCACAGGTGGCCCACGCTCAACAACCTACGCCGTGGGAGGATAGGATTGGTCTGTAAGTGTTGTACGAAAAAAATATGTTCTTTTGTCTGTCATACATCAATTTCACTATTATATTATATTATATTATGAGAGAGAGCGAGAGATTGATTCTGTTTTCTGCACCTTTTCCAGTTCTATAATATCCTGTTTGAAAAGGGACAACCAGAACCATATACAGTATTCCAGGTGCAGCCATACAGCATGATAATGCAGCTAGCTTTACTATATGTCGTAAAACATAACTATTAAAGTACAAAATAACACAGCAATAATATTATAGATGTCAAGAAGACATAATGAAATCAGAATATAGATAACTGTAGCTTAATATCAGTGAGTAGAAGTTATGTGAACGACTGGAGGGGGAAAGAATCATTAAAAGAAACTGATTATCATCTCATCAGAGTTGATAGTATAACAAATTAGAGTAATCTATTTTTAAAACTTTTATATAATGTAATCAGCAAAAGGACAAGTTAATTAACCTGCAATTAGAGAGAGAGAGGGGGAGAGAGAGAGAGAGGAGACACTATACAATGAAGAATAAACCTGTAAAAAATGCCTTCTTCTTATACCATATGACCTAGAAGATATTATGCATAGCTTGCTCTTCTTTTTCTCTGTCATGAAGGAGCTTTGCACAGCACAGAAACTAAAGGTGCAATCCTATCCAGCTGCTAGGCAGGCATAGGACCTTTGTATGGCCCAGGACCATCACAAAAGCTGCCATAAGGCATTTGCACTGGCCCCAGGCCAGTGCCCAGCAGGTGGCGCAGTGGATTAAACCGCTGAACCATGAGCTGTTGATCGAAAGGTCGGCAGTTCGAATCCGTGATGGGGTGAGCTCTCGTTGCTTGGCCAGCTCCTGCCAACCTAGCAGTTCCAAAGCATGTTAATGCGAGTAGATAAATAGGTACCGGTTGCGGGAAGGTAAACAGCGCTCCATGTTCCAGCTGCATGCTACGCGCTGCGGCAAGGAGAGTCACGCCGGCCACATGACCACGGAGGCGTCTTCAGACAACGCTGGCTCTTCGGCTTTGAAATGGGGATGAGCACCACACCCTAGAGTCGGACACGACTGGACTTAATTGTCAGGGGTCACCTTTACCTTTACAGGCCAGTGCAGAGGCCTGCACCAGCCCCTTTGGGCTAGATCCCAACAGAGTGTGGCCCAGGTAAGCTGTGGCTGGGCCGCGCAGTGCAGGGGTGGGAGGAGGGCATTCCGGGGGCGTTTCAGGGTGGAGGGTGGGCAGATCAGGCCTGGGAGGGGGGCAGGATTAGCAGTAGTGGCGTACACCACTGAATGATGACATCTCTCATATGCACTAAATTTCACTTTTATGTAGTGTTCTCACATTTTTGAACAAAAGCTCTCATGGCCAGCAACGATTTGTAGCGAAGTGGGAATCACGGGTGTAAAAGCCATGTAAAAAACTTCAAAGTCCAGCCAAGTTAAAACGACAATCAATCCTGTCAGCAGTCTCCGAATTTCTCCAGCAATGCAGACAGGCAAAAATCATTAAAATCCAAAGCTAAGACAAAGTATAGACCGACGTTTCGTTTCTTTCAGCTAGAAACATTTTCATAGGACAGTCAAAAGACTGATAGATGGTAACTGGAGCCAGCACAACAGTTCGTTATTTTGTATTGTAAAAGCACGGGAACGAAGCGGCTGCAAACGGAACTGGCGCGGAAGTCTTCAATCAGTGTTGCAACTGATTCTGCAAATAATGTAGTGATTGTTCCATTCTTTACACTCTGAAATTAAAGTGGATCTAATGACTGAAGTAATGCTTCTCTCTTTTAGTTTGAAATAACAGCTGTCAGTATACCCTCGTTGTCCTGAAATAACCTATACTCTTTACTGAATTCCTAGCGCTTGTCCGTGGGTAATAATAATTCTGTAACAGTTGTACCTTTCTTAACATTTTGAAATTAAATAAACCTAATAAATGGAATGGTGTTCCTCTGTTCTTTAATCATTATTAGCAGCTATTGTTGCATCTGTATTGTCCTGGGATAACCCTTGTATTCCTCCATTGGCTCTTGATGCTTGTCTGCGGATGATAGGGAACCATACTTTATTAATAAAACTTCTTAATAAAATTAATAAAATTAATTTCTGTACGGGTCTCTTGCTTATCTCAATGGCTTCCAGGTGGCGAAGAATACTCCTGTAAATGGGAATCCCAAAGACAAAAGACCCGCATTATCTAACCCAGGCATTTACAGGATCCCTTGCTCCTGTGGGAAGGAATACATTGCCCTGACGCGGAGATCAATTGGCACCAGACTGGGGGAACATGAAAGATCGGTGAGACTTAAGCATCCCGAGGTCTCCTCTGTGGCAGAACATGCTCTGACCACGGGTCATGCCATCCAATTTGAAGAGACCAGTAGCCTGAGGACAGAGGGCAACATGAGTATTCTTCGCCACCTGGAAGCCATTGAGATAAGCAAGAGACCCGTACAGAAATTAATTAATAGACAACAGGACTTAAGTTTTATTAATAAAGTATGGTTCCCTATCATCCGCAGACAAGCATCAAGAGCCAATGGAGGAATACAGGGGTTATCCCAGGACAATGCAGATGCAACAATAGCTGCTAATAATGATTAAAGAACAGAGGAACACCATTCCATTTATTAGGTTTATTTAATTTCAAAATGTTAAGAAAGGTACAACTGTTACAGAATTATTACCGTATTTCTTCGAGTCTAAGGCGCCATCGATTCTAAGGCGCACCTTTACTTTCAGTACCACCAGCAGGGAAAAAAAAATCCATCAATTGTAAGACTCGCCTCCCTTCATTAAATCTACCTGCTCAGCACCAACTCTCCCCAGCATGTCTCCTGCAGCTGAGGATGACTGAGTGCACTGCCTTTGCATAGCATTTCTGGCCCCGTCAGAAAGTGCCATTTCCTTCGTTACCTGGGCTTGGGGGAGCTTCAGGGAGGCCTGCGCAACCCTCTGCAGGCCTCCCTGATCTTCAGTTTGGTGAATAACAGCGATTTTTGGCCATTTCTGGTTTTCGCGAAAACCGGAAATGGCTGAAAATCACCGTTTTTTGCCGAACTGAAGATCAGGGAGGCCTGCAGAGGGTTGCGCAGGCCTCCCTGAAGCTCCCGCAAGCCCCAGTAAGTAAGAAGATAGCATTTTGGGGTGCTTTTTGGAGACCTTCGATTCTAAGACGTACCCCATTTTTTGAAATGCTTAATTGGGAAAAAACATGCGTCTTAGAATTGAAGAAATACAGTATTATCCACGGACAAGTGCTAGGAATTCAGTAAAGAGTATAGGTTATTTCAGGACAACGAGGGTATACTGACAGCTGTTATTTCAAACTAAAAGAGAGAAGCATTACTTCAGTCATTAGATCCACTTTAATTTCAGAGTGTAAAGAATTAGCTTTGGATTTTAATGATTTTTGCCTGTCTGCATTGCTGGAGAAATTCGGAGACTGCTGACAGGATCGATTGTCGTTTTAACTTGGCTGGACTTTGAAGTTTTTTACATGGCTTTTACACCCGTGATTCCCACTTCGCTACAAATTGTTCTCACATTTATTTATTTAAAAGATTTATATACTGCCTTTCCTATGGTCAAAGCAGTGTATAAATGAAGAGAATAAATGCGTTTATATCACCAGTCCGTAATATTCTAGCCCATTTTCAAGGTTGGAGGTATAAAATAAACAAGAGGTGGCCACCTTGTTCCACTTATTTCCATGTGTGTTTGACTGGGTCCATAGCATGTTTTTAATTCCATGTTCACTGCACAATCTAGCAGTGACTTGTGTGTCTGAATGAGTCATCATGGATCAAACCCTGTGGGCAGAACATTCATGACAACTCTTATCACTTCAGAGTGCTTATAATGTTGTGCAGGCAGGTGATGTTCCCCATGCCAGACAGGCCCAGCTCATTCTGGATCCTGGCCAAGGAGGATGCAGCATGGCAAGAGCACCCCCTTGCAACCCAGGTGCTGGCTGATGTGCCTGCTCCCCTGCATGAACAGAACATTGGCTGCCCTGGCTGGACTTCCTTACCCAGACCCTGGGTGGAGCACTGGCTGTAGGCATGACTGTCTGCATGGGCCTCCACCCCAGTGGTGCTGATGCTCACTGTATGTGCCCACAGGTGCATGGTGACGATGCCAGGATGTAGGGCCCCCCTGCATCTTTCCATGTGTCTCTCCCATTCCTGAATCCCCTTCCCACCCTTCACCACTTCCCCCCAGGCATCCCATCCTCACCATGGAATGGGGATGGTAGTGCACTGTCTGCCTCCCCAGACTATCGGCAACCCCCAGCAACATGCATAGATGGGGGCATGGAACTGGTCATGGGCTGGCCCTGGCTGCTTGCCCTATTCCTGGCAGGTCTGGCAGAACTCCTTTCTCCCTGCAGCGTGCCCGTCCCTCCCACCCTCCCTGTGACTGTGGCCATGGCAGTTATGGTGCACTGTGGCTTGTGGTGGTGCCCAGGGGGAGAGAGGCTACAGCACATGTCAGTTTTGCTTTTCTTGCCTGCCTGTGGCATTGGCCATGGACCATGCTGGCTGCACATCTTCCCTGGTGTCCTTGGCCCTGGGTTTTTCTATCCACAGAGTGTTCTCAGTGGTAGGCTTACTGGTGTTCTGGGGTCCTGGTTCCTGGGTGTGCGCGCGAATGGGAATGGGGGCTGTGGGGCATCCTCCCAGTTGGCATAGCTTGGCTGGCATTGTTGGACTGTTCTTGTGTGCTGGCTTGTGTGAGGTGGTGCCCGTTGGTGGAGCTGGTGTCTGTATGTGGGCTTGTATGCAACCTGTCCAGAATTGGTGGGTTGCTGGGTGACTGCCATACATGCACATATCATCTGCAGTGGCACCTGTGTGACAGCAGCACTGTGACCAAGGCGTGCATGCACAATGGCCACCTTGCATGGCACAGTCACTGGGCGACTATCACACATGGTCACAGCAGCTTCCTAGCAACATGACAGTGCAGGATGGTCATAGCACATGTGCACCTCAATCATGGTGCCACTGCTGCATGGATGCCATGGCCCAGTATGGGCTTCAGGATGGCATCGTGGTTGCTGGTATGGTTTTTAGTTTGGCCGTGCAAGTGGATTGTGGCTCAGGCTCCACTGCTTCCCCTCCACCCTCAACCTTGCTGGACAGGCTTAGGATATGATGGCCATTGTACCAGCATGTGTGCAACATCAGCACAGCATCAAAATAGGATTGAGCCATTATTTACCTTACAGGCTTGTTGTGAGGACTACATCAGGATAATATATACCGTATTGCCCCGAGTATAGGACGCTCCTGATTATAAGCCGCACCCTTAAAGTTTGGTGCTATTTTTTAAAAAAATACATTTTTAACTTTTTTTTAACTTAAAGAAAATATACACATTAGTAGAACAGTAAAACGGTACACTTTTAGTACAGTTAAAGGCATAGGCACCCTGTCCCTTATTGAATCTGGGTACCTTAGTATAAGTAACCTTCCCAGATCCAAAGGCCCTACCTTTAACCTTTGGAATTTGGGCAGGTGCAGCTTGTTGCACCCTTCCATGATGATGAGCTGCACCTGCCCAAATTTCAATGGTTAACAGCACAATCCTATGCATGTCTACTCAGAAGTAAGTCCCATTGCATTCAATGGGGCTTACTCCCAGGAAAGTGTGCATAGGATTGCAGCCTAAAGGTTGGCACTCTGTCCCCCTTTGGATATGGTAAGCCTATGCAGGAGCTCTTGCTCTCAACTTTCAAACTGCAGGATCAATAAATATCTTTCCACAGAGTCCTGGGGCTGGAACTTAAGGGTTAATTTTTTCAAATGCCTCTAAGGCTAGAGCCTGCTAGAGAGATCGTGGCAAGTGATTAAGAGCTGAAAACACAGCCACGTTTTACCTTTGAAAGAGACTTGGAGAGGCTTGAAGCTTTGCAGAAAACTGTAGGCAGAAAACACTAGACTTTGATTGTAGGCCGCACCCCTATTTTAAAGACTTGCTTTAGGGGAAAAAAGTGAGTCTTATCGGTATTTGGGTCAATTGGGTCAATAGCATCAGGTCAATACGGTATTTGAGGTTCTTCGCACATTCAAAAAGCGCTATTCAAATGTTAAATATTTGGAAATATCATTCCAAGCTGAAATGCCAAAATTATGGTCTAATGTCAAAAGTGAACCAAGAATATATCTTCTCCAATTAAGAAGCTAATATCTCAAGCTGCAGAACTTCTGGTGCAAATGGCCGGAGGCCTCTCATGCACTCCAATGGCTCACTCAGGCTGCGCCAGAACAGGTGAGGTGGCAGCAGGTGCAGGTCATGGGCAGTTCAGGGAAGGATCAGGGCCAAGAGCAGGGCAGGCAGGGGGTGGTTTGAGGGCAGAAGGGGGTGGGACTCAGTGGCAGTCACACACGCCTGAATCCTATCCCTCTTTTCCCAGCCCGGCATGCCCTCTGAGGCTCCTCAGACTTAACGCCAGCTGAACAGAGTGTTTATGGAGACACATGGGTGGCCAGGCAGCTTACAGGGATGTAAGTAGAGTAAAAATATTTTTACTTACCTCTCCCAGGCCATCTAGTGTCGTCCCCCCCACTACCATAGGATGCAGCACATGCTCTGTTGGTGCCACTGCGTCCTGTAGGCTGGTGGGGGATAGGATTGGGGCATAAAACTGCCAAGTGGACAAGTACAGATTGGTGAAGAGAGTAGAACTGTGGTTATAGTGGTGACAGATTATCTTGTGAAGGTCTGCATGCTTTTTTCCAGCTGTAATAACAGAAATAATTTGATTAGGGTCCTATTCCAATCTGAATATTCCAGAGCAGAAGTGGGGCTAGTACTATAAGTCAGGGGTTCTCAACCTGCAAACCAATGGCAGGGGGTACACCAGAGCCTGTCCCTTATCAGCATCAATCAGTAGTTAATTACTTGTTAATTAGAACTTAAATGCAATCACCCCTATCTGTCTGTCTGTCTGTCTGTCTCTCACTCTCTCTCTCTCTCTCAGAGAGAGAGAGAGAGGAGTTAGTAAGACATTTTTCACATTTAACATTGTTTTAGTACTTTTTATTTAACGAGTAATTACCTAATTAATTAATTGATTAATCCAATTAATTAGCAATTAATTAGCAGTGGGTACTTCAGAAAATTGGACCATGGTAGGGGGTACCCGGACCTCCAAAGGTTGAGAACCCCTGCTATAAGTTATGGCCTGTGGCTGATAGAATAGAAATTTATCCTGAATTTTCTGGATGTGGAATTGCAATTTATAGAGAAGAAAATTCATTCTAAGTGCTCGCTACTTCAGTTTCCCAGATTTCCATGACAAATGAAGCAATTATTATATGTCAAGTATGCAAACAGTAATTCATCAACATTTCAGCTTATTAATTCTAACATTTGCAATTCCGTATAACATATTTATCACATTTTATTGCTTGTTGATGACAATCAAGCACAGTTCTCTCAATTATCTTTGCAAAGCAGCATTAGTGGGAAAAAACTAGGGAAGTCTATCACAGTCTTGAAAGCTATCGGAATACTTCTGTTTCATACAAAGACTTGACTTTAATTTAGAGATTAATTTGGCCCAATTTACACATTGATACTCATTAACCCAGCTTGGCATTTTTCTGAAGGCTTGGTGAGAACGTTTATAATAAATACCAAACAATTCTGAATTGAGCTAAAGGGCATTTGCAAACACTAGTGACTATATTGTATAAAGAAATAAACTTTATTTTTAAAGAAAATAATATCCTGCCCTTCCTCCAAAGAGATACAGGTTACAAACATGGTTCTTCTCCCTATCACTTTATCCTCACAAAACCCTGGGGGGTAAGTTAGAATAAGAAACAGTGATTAGTCCAAGGTCACCCAGTGAGCTTCTTGAGTGAATGTATCTCATCTTCCTGAATATTCTACATTTTCTAATTTATCTCTTCATAGTATGACTAGGTGACATCGTGTAATGGTCTTGTTTTACGTTTGACTTATTCAGATAGGGCACAATGCACAATTCTGCTATATAAATGAAATTGAATTGAAATAACAGTGTAGAGATCATAGGCAACCAATCGTTTACGAAGCAGGTGCTAACTTAACATGGTGTCCATGTAACCACTTGGCTGTATCTTCCTGCTAGGGGGCGAGAAAAAGTTTTATTAGATCAAACTGCTAGCGAAGTAAGGGACTGGCACAAGTCTCCTCATCACTTGGTAGCACAATATAGATGGTTCACTTACCAAGTGGTTACATGGGCACCATGGTAAGCTGCCATTTAATAAGTGTTTGTCCAATTTTGTACCATGACATTATCTTGCATTGGAATTCTGGGACATTCAAGATCACGTTGCAAGTTTCAGAGAAAGGAAACATCACATAGATGGTCCCACAAGGAACTTATCTGTCCCCACAAGCTACGATGTTAGACAGGTGTGCCTTGCTCTGTTTTTACTTACACTACTACTGAAGGATGTGAAAGATGAATCATCCGCTAACAGCCCAGTCCTATCCAGGATTGGGCTATTGGGGACAGGCCTTTACCACAGCAGAAGAGTCTTCTCTTCTGTCATAAAATGACTGCCAATGGAGTACTGCCACAAGAGGCGGCAGCACTCCAACCCCCCCGATGGACCCCACCTCACCCGCTGGATACAGTGTGCACCTTTTGGCACGGCTGCATTGGCAGGGAGGGAATTGATAGGTTTGGGCTCTTTGTATAACAGAGGTACTGAAGTATTTGAATGTTCACCTTGGCATTGAAGAAAGGGCGAAGATCAGATGGGTTCAGAGGCAAAACAGTCATTCTTTTGTCACAATTCTGTGTCAGGCAACTCTGTTGTTTATAGGCACTGCTATATCTAAAAACACCACAAGAGGAACCCAGGAAAGAATACATTGACAATTCAGAAACAGTGTAGGAACTGTCTTGACTTAATAGTGCCATCTAGTGCTGAATGATGTGATATTAAAATTAAATAAAAATTGATGTTGTAAGCTTTAGGGATTTTATTTGACCTCTCTCTCTCTCTCTCTCTCTCTCTCTCTCTCTCTCTCTCTCTCTCTCTCTGTATATATTAAACCCAAAACTTAGGGTTGTTCACATACTGTGCTGTACCCAAGTCCAGAATATGTGTACCCAGGTACGGTGTACCTGATACTGTGTTTAAAAAAAATTGTACCTGGATACAAATTTCCACGTGAATGACTGTACCTGGTTTATTTTTATAGATCAACAACCCATGTATACTGTATGTGTCACAGACCAACAATGATTTAACCCAGATACACAGAAGTATCCAGGGACAGTTTAATGTGTGAATAGGTCTCATGTTAATACAAAAAGCACTAGAAATTGCAACTTACCCATAAAGAATCCTTTCCAAATAAAATCAGTTGCGATGTAACAGTCTTGGCAGCAACTGAATTCTTCACGATATGAATATCTGAACATTAGATCTCTATAATATTTGCGCTGAAAATCCCCCATATCCCCGATTTTCTGCCTATTTTTCACCTATTTTGAACCTTCCTAGTGCCTCCAAGGTTTCTGTGATGATTCAGCATCCTGAGGGCTGCTGAGTCATCCAGATGCTGTAGCCATTGTTCCTTTCTTGTTGATCTTTTTCTTCCTCAACTGGCCAGTAGCACAAAACCTGTCTTTGAGGTGGTTCATTGAACCATAAAGCCCACCTGATGCCCAAGGGTGGGAAATTCAAGTAGCTCAGGTAACACCAAGTATCTAGTCTCACAAGTAAAGCCTGGTTAACACCCACAGATTCTAAAAAGCAGGGTCATGCACCCCTGCCCCTTTTTCACAGTTACTCAGGTTCAATGTCAAGAATATCTGATTCTGCAGAGAGGTCCGCCTGACCATCATACTAAAGAGGGGGTACCAGGACCAAGAACGTGGAAAAGCATGAGTAAACAGGATAAGGAAAGTGTCTAGAGTAATCATGTCAGGTTTTGTTTTCTTTGCCACATCTATTTTAACTTCCTTGCCAACCTTTATCACCACCACCCCCAAGATGGCCTTCTGCCTGAATCCCTTTGGGAGGTAGTAGCAAACTACCTTTTCCCAGTTCATTCCCAATTTAACCAGTTAAAAAGGTGAAGCAGAGAACAGGGAGATTGGCGCTGGTTGCTAACCACTAGGCTCTACACCCATCTTGCCTTCCATCTATGCTTACAATATCCACATCTAATATGCTTTTAATCAAACTTGGGATGTCCTTCTTGATACATACTTCCTGTGCTATTTGGTGTTGTTGGGATGCTACTGTCTCAGAACCACAAAAAATGGTTGTGAAGAACGATAAAAGTTTTCATCATTTAAACCTTGTTTGGTCTCATCTTACGATTTACCCGTCTTCACTGTGTGTTTCACTCCCGTAGATCACATTAGCAAGCAAGTATATTTTGTAATACAATTGATAACTGTCAAGATCATGACTATACCAGTATAAATAATGTTGTATCTCTTGGATGGTTTTCATTGAAGGTTGTATAAATGCTATTGCCAAATGTCTCTCCAAAGAATAGAATATTTGCATTCTGTCAGAAATGAATAGTACAAAGATGAATCACTGAAGTGAACAATATAGCTGTCAGTTAAAAGTAGGCTACTTTAGCCAAGAGGCAATATTGCATTATATTGTATACTTTGATATCAGTGTTTACAGCTTCCATTTCTCCTTCTATTTAATAGTGCACCGTCTTACACTAGATGGCACTGTAATGCACTGTATTAGATATACAGTAAATGGGGGTGAGGAAAACAACTAGACAAAATGAAAATATACATAATCTGAAGGGAACTTGTATGACAGGAACACACACACACACACACACACACACACACACACACACACACACACACACACACACACGTTCCTCTGCTGTCTCGAGCTATAGCTGTCTCATTTCCAGTCTACAATTTAGGCTCATCTACATTTTATATTTATCACATAGAAGCTATTTGAAACAGCCCAAGCCACCATGTTGTGGCTTTGCCTATGGCTGGAATTACACATGCTGCTGCTGCTGCTGCTCTCCACATGATAGTGTGTTTAGCAGGAAGGGGTCGCCTGGGCCAGGCCAGCGGTGAGGCACGGCGAGGCATACTGCCTCAAGCAGCAGACAGGCACAGATGGCACCCTGCACTCACCAGCTACCTCCATGGAAACCTGCCAAGCCCATTGGCACTCATGTCTGTTCCCTCTGGCTCAGCTGCCTTATGGTTTGAAATACAGTGGCAGAGTAGGATGGAACCAAATCGTCAGGAGAAGCATTGCCCCATCTCCACCTCTCCCAGCTGGCATAGGCTTCCACCCTGCTCCGCTGTGCTATTTCAGAACAGTGTAGTGGAGTCAATAGGAGAAAGCAGCCAATCAGGGAAGGAGGCAGCAAGTGGCAGCAAATCAGGAAGAGGACCACCCTCACTGCTGCCACCACCACCATTGTCTGTCACCGCTGTCACCATCTCCATTCTGTGACCAAAGAGGAAGATGAGAAAAGATCCTCCACAAGTGTTGAGAAGGAGGAGGAGAAAGAGGCAGGCTAAGAGGACCAGTGCTGCCATCATAGAGGAGGTGGGCTGAGGTAGGTGGGCTGAGGTAGGAGCCATTGCTGCCACCATATTTGTGGCTTCTCCTCCACTTCTAAACTGAAGCAAAAGAGGCAGGGAGGCATGATGGTGGTGGCAGCAGGGGGAGGGCAGCACCAGTCGCGTCGCGACGACGTGCGTCACCCCAGAGCGGGGGCGCGCGTCGCCCTTAAGGGGGAGGCTCCGCCCCCATGCGTGACGTCACGCGCAGGAGCAGAGCGCCCTCCCCGCTCCATTTTCGGCTCATTTTGGAGCCAAACGGACACAGGGGAGGGCGGGTGGGCCCACCTCCAGCTCAAAACTGTAAGTGGGGGGTGATCGCGCATCACCCCTATACGCGCGACGCCCCCCGGCGGCCCGCCCCCCCCGCTTCCCCCCGTCGACGCCAGTGGGCAGCACCACAGGGGGTGGCTTCAGGTGCTGTTTTCCCTGGGACCGAAACAGGGAACAGCAGCAGGAACATAGCGGCAGATCACGCCCACTGTTCTATGTGCATTCACTCTCAGTGGAATCGGTGCACATAGACAGGCACATAGTACAGGTGCAAAACGCTCTCCACATGCTGGGTTCCAGATTGCATGGAGAGAGCCCTACATGTGTTCCACCAAGTGAATGCACTTAGAACTTACTTCTATATGCATTTGCTCACCCTGGATATGTCATGAGAACAGGTCACAAAAAGGAATAGGCTGTGCTACGGATGCGTTCCTATGCATGTTTTCCTGGGAGTAAGCCCTATTGAACACAGCGGGATTTACTTCTTCATAAATCTGTATAAGATAGAACTATAAGTAGTAGTGCTACCTGTTTTGGACTAGCAGGTGTAAAACTGTTAACCCCATATAAAACTGTTCGATGGATCCTCTGTAATATGAGCACAAGGTACAAATGTAATATGCAGTTGCGCACGCTGGGTCCTATCCCCCTTTTCCAGCCCCGAACTGTCAGAGTCTTTTGAGCTGCTAGGCTGGATAGTTCAACAGCTGATAACAGAGAAGCGTCGTTCTGAAGAAGCATGCTGAGGCAAGGTCAGTTCAAGCCATATACAGTATTTACAAGTATTTACAGAGATGAAGCATCTGAGAAGATATGCTCACGAAAGTACAAAGCAGCAGTACCACGAGGCAGCACTCCACTCCAGCAATTAGAACACAAAATACGGATAGCCAAACTTTCTCCTCTGAACCCACATTTAGGCAATGCTACCATTTCTTTCTTATACTTTGCTGGCTGTCTCTTGTCCAATCAGGTTGGAGGTGATCCTCTCCTCAGACTTACACCAGCAAAATAGCTGGTGTGAGTCTGAGGATCAGGTGGTGATCAGGTGGCCTACCAGGAGGCACGTAAAAGTTATTTTCAGTTACTTCACGTTGGCCATCAGATTGGCCTCCCCACCATAGCATGCAGTCCACTGCGCATTCCACTGATAGGGGATACAATTGGGCTGTGACTAACATGCCTTGCCTTCACTAGCATGCAATTCACCTCAATATGCAGCATAGTTTTGGGGATGGGGGTCTGGTTTCTTCCCACCATTCAACCATTATACAGAAGTATTATAGAAAAGTCATTGTTTTCTGGAGGAAACCAGGGAATATTGCTAACAGCTGGATGAAATTTAAGAAGAGCTTGGAGGTGACAGTTATGAAAATATAGTGTGTGCAGCTCCATGCAATGAAATGACCAATGTTGAATACATACGGATAAACATACTACTACTGTGAAAATGTTTTCCATATGCAGACTTTTGCTTTCTTGAGGTAACTATTTATTATTTGCCAACCAGTGCAAGATGAGTAACTTTTCTTTTTATAAGGCCTGGACCACAGACACGACATCGGGATTTAGATCAGAACTATACTTTTCATTCATTCATTCATTCACTCACTCATAACTTTCTATTCTGCTTTCTTAAAAATGTACTCAAAGTGGTTTACAAAAATATGAAATCCAGCAATATCTATTTGTGATACATCAATGACTATATTAATATCAAAGTAGGGAAACATCAATGACTATATTAATATCAAAGTAGGGAAATATCTTTCTTAGGACCAACTAAACTATCAGGCAGTATTGCTCACTCCTTTGAGACATTTTGGTTGGTCTTCACTTACCCCAGACTGGTTCTGGCTTTCACCTACCCCAGACTGACCTTTGGGCTGGGTGTTAGCCAGGCTGGACATGGCTGGCAGGATAGAGCAGGGAGGGGGTGAGGATCAGGTGTCTGTCCTTGGGCAAGCAAGAGTCAGGGTCAGAACCAGAAGTGGCTGACCGGACCCAGACATTACCCAGATCAAGGACACAGGCTGGTTTGATCCCGAGCTTAAATTGGGATCTTACCTTAGTGGCTATCAGGCTCAGGATGGGCAGAACAATTCAGCTTCCTTGGTTCCCTTTACAGGGGTTGGCAGTGAAGAAGCTGGATAAGCCATGAGGTAATCCCAGATTCTGAGCCAAGGTTTGCCAAATGGAGGGCTTAGACAGGATAGCTATCTCCTGCTAAGCTAGGTCTCCGCACTAGAGGGGGTGGTGGATTTTTGTCAGGATCTGCTGCACAATGCTACTTGGCATTGCAACTATCAATAAATCATGGCTCTGTTTCCTTCCAAATCTGTGCCACATGGGTTTGTGGGGGGATACCTGAACAAAGGGTTATATCCTAAGAAAACTCATGGAAGCCAACTTCCCCACTACCTTCTCTGCATAGCAACCATCTGTGCCTACCAAAAATCCACTCCAGAAGGTTGGGAGGACCCTCTCAGAACAGGGCTGTGTGGGGCACAGGGGGCACAGAGTTGAGAGATGGGAGAAAATCCCTCCCTCTCTTTTGGGTGAACAGAAGTGCATTCAGTTTGTGGCAGAGGGACGTAGAATACAAGCCTCAATCTAACTATCTAATAGATGAGGTAGGGCTAAGATCTTAAAAAGATACATGGACGTGTATGGTTAGATCAGCATCACTCCCAATCAACCTGATTCCATCCAAGATGGAGAAAGGGTAGCAGAGCAGGGAATGACTGAAAGAGCAGTCTCCTCCTTGCCACAGGATGTGGTGATGGCACCTGGCCTAGATGCCTTTAAAAGGGGTTTGGACAAATTCATGGAGGAAAAGACCATCACAGGTTACAAGCCATAAGCAACCTCCTGGTTTTTAGAAGTGGGTTTTCTCTGTGCCAGGTGCAAGGGAGTGGCGACTGGACACAGGTATCTTGTTGTCTCGTGTGCTCCCTGAGGCATCTGGTGGGGCCACTGTGTGACACAGGAAGCTGGACTAGATGGGCTTTTGGCCTGATCCAGCAGGGCTCTTCTTATGTTCTTATGTTTGCCATCTTTCTTCACCTATAGTACAATGTTCCTTCTCAGTGACACAATAGCAGGGCCAGAGGCATTACACTATAGGTTAAAAAGATGGCAGCTGCCAGCACACCTACTCCCACCCCATATACTGTCGATAAGGGGCCGCTTTACTGCCCAGAGGCACTTTGTCAAGGTCCCTTATGAACCTGGTGCTGGAACAGTGTAAAAAGGTAAAGGTATCCCCTGACAATTAAGTCCAGTCGTGTCCAACTCTAGGGTGTGGTGCTCATCCCCATTTCAAAGCCGAAGAGCCAGCGTTGTCCGAAGACGCCTCCGTGGTCATGTGGCCGGCATAACTCTTCTTGCCGCAGCGCGTAGCATGCAGCTGGAACACGGAGCGCTGTCAAACACCCTGAAAAAACAAGCAGTGTCCTGTAGAAAACATGTTTCCTTGCTAGTCACCTCAGAATATAGACCTTGTTAATTTAGACCTTGGCAATCCCAGGTTATGGTTCATGGAAACTGGCAAGCACTGACATCACTGCAGGGGGGGGCGGAGCTCTGAGTTCCGCCGCAGGCCGACCCTCCGTTACACGGGTGCACGAAGCAGCCCCGCCCCCTCACCTTCGGAGCCATTCAAGTCGGTGAAAGCAACGCGCAGGGAGTCTTTTCACTGCGCGTTATTTTCACTGACTTGAATGGCTCCAAAGGCGAGGGGGCAGGGCCACTTTGTGCACCCATATAACGGAGGGTCGGACCGTGGCGGAATGTAGAGCTCCGTCCCCCCTGCAGTGATGCCAGTGCTGGCAAGCCATCCTAAGGAGATATTGACCAGGGGAGGGAAGAGCTCTTTTCAGTCCAAATTTGAAGAGGCAGAATGCAGGCTATAAATATGATAACTGCTTTGAGTCAGTGATAATGTGTCTCACAACGTGTATGAAATGATGGTTGATGCAGTTGAGGATATGAGTCACACATCTGTCTTTTCTCTTTTTCCCGTCAACAATAAATTGCATGCTTTTGGTCCTGTCATTTTCCTTTGCTCTCTTTTTTCTGAAATTAGTCCAAAAGTGAAGGCTGTGATTTCACTGTGAGCACAATCTTTTCATGAATTGTCAAATGCCATGCATTTTAAGGAATAAATCTCTCACTGAAAACTATGGGATTTGAAACTGCTTTGCTTTGGCAAGATCATATCTTCTGTGCATGTTCATTTCCTCCCCCCATGATTATTCTTGTCTTAGATCCATGCTCATCTTTTTTTTTTACTCTTTTGCTGCTGTTAGTGCTGTGTATTGTTTTATGGCTAGAGGTGGGAGAAAATGGTTTTATTTTTTTCGTACATTTCAGCATTTAACCAAAACGAAAAAGCAGAAAGTGGTGTTATGTGTTTTTATTCCAACTTTTCCCCATTTTTATCAATAGTAACCACTTTAAAAGTGTACTAGATAGGTTGTACAGTGTCAGCTGATGAAGAATGATCCAAATTACATGGGTTTATTTTATTTTATTTTGCAGATTTTTTTTTTTGCAGAAAGTGGTGTTGTGTTTTTATTTTGTTATCATTTTCTCCTGCCCCTATTTATGGTCTTTTGTTATTTGATTGTTCTCGTTGCCACTTTTGTTGTGCTGTATTGCTGATGCCATGCCTTTTCTCTGTTTTTATATGTATTGTTTTCATATTGGCCACTGCTCCTTGATTGGTTGTTTTATTGTTCTATTTTATTGTTCTATAATATATATTTTATGTTAGCTGCCTTGAGCATCCATGCCAGTAGGGGAAAGGTGGGATAAACATATTATAAATAAACTTTATATGTCAATTTGAGACTTAGCGCATCACAGCCAATGTTGACTACCTACTTTGGCCAATGTTGAACTAGTTGTGTGATGTGCTGCCAAAAACTAGACCTGACTTCCGACATGCTGTCACAATTAATCCAAATATGGGTTGACACAGCAGTATGCTGAATCTGGAATGAACTGCTGAATGGACATCCTATGACCACCAGGCTATGAAATAGCCATATGGCCAGTTTTAATGTGCATTGAATTCTGCAGGTATTCAGGTAATATTTGAGCTATGAAATGGCTCACAATGACTGGATGTAGGAATCTCATTTGTTGACTGCAAACAAGTTTTTAAAAAATCAAATATGGGTTCAGAAGAGGATTAGACATGCATGAATGTCAACTGTATGTACTATTAATTAGAATGATGATCAAAATTCATATTTTGATATGATATGAAACAGTGATATAGTCATATTTCTGCGGCGATAACCCAAATTTTGGACCAGACAATAGGGGATTATTCTGCTCTTTTTGACAACTGGGTCGAATTTCCATTATGTATCAGTTAAGATCCGGATATTGACTGCTGGAACTGAAAAGGTATATTGTTTCATTTTTTAAAAAAATAGCAGAAAAAATAGCATGTTGTTAATTGTGCTTTTAATAGGTGCTTTTCCTTGACCTAAAAAAATCCCCGTACTGCTTTGGTCCTTGAAATATATCCTGAAGGAACCGACTTCTCATACTTGAGTAATATTTATGGATTTGGAACTAACAGCAAGTCAGCAAAACTAAATGTAGCAACAAAGCTGCTCCAGGATTCTCGTTTTGCAATAGTGGACAAATAATGTTGCTTACGGTGCTGGCTGGCTGGTGGGATAGTGGTAAGAAATAATCTCATTTCTACGGACACATTCTTTGCAGACCTCTAAAGCAGATGGGGGATTGGACACCTGTTTTTATTTCCTGAACAGCTTGGCTCTTGTGATTTCTATACTAAAATGCATTGGATTTGGTTACTCTAAGCGTCAGTGCCTAAGGGCACATCCAGTTTGGCGGTTAGTCACATAGTTTGCTACTCATATTCATTCTAGCAGTAAGCATAGGTAGAACTGCTGGGTTCCACATGAAAAAGTCTTGGTAAACCCTGGAGTGAACTAATTAGGATTCAGCAAACCTCCATGGAGGGTTGCAGTAACAATAATAGAACGTGCAATCCAGTTTGTGTCCCAAAAGTCCCTGGCGTGACTCTGGGCATGCATAATGCAATCTAGGGCAGCTTAGTAGCAGTAGCATTATCCTCATGCTGTGCTAAGAGGCTTCCAATGTGATGTAGGATCAACAACACTGGATACGGTGGGCATCGACTCTGTTGATGATATTAACATGGAAGACCACTGTTCTTTCTAGGCAAGATCTAGCATAGTCTAGAAATAGCTTTCAGGCTGAACTTCCAGTTCACTAGGCTTTGTACAGACGTGGGTTCTATGGGATTTTCAGCCATGTTAAATTGTTAGAAATTGAAGAATAAAGAAATATATCGTCCAAAACTTGCCTGAAGAAATTCCTTTTCTACTCAATCCCCAGTGATATGGGTGCCGCTTTCAAGGATTATCCAGAACAGACAGGCACAAATAATTCTTTAATCCTCTGCTTTACGTTTCCTCCCGCCTTGGGACATTGTCAAAAGCTAAAAAGAAGAACACTCAGCAACTTGCTGGTAGATGTACATGAACCAGAGATTACATTGACACAAACATATAAAGAAAAAGAGAAGTGCAAAAAAGCAGGAACAGCTTAATTGAATAATTGAAATCAAATGACCGCTCTGCTGTAACCTAGCTGGTACAGTCACCTCAGGAGCAGGGGCAAAACACCCAGGAAACCTGTCAAAACTTAGTGTTTCCATAGGGCTGCAAACACAAATCATTACATAGCAGTTGTGAATCAAAGCGCAGGGCTTTCGAGGAACCGCTAACTTGATATTGCAAAAGGCAAAAAACATTATATATTAAAGCATATCTTTAGTCAAGTCTTTAAGTTAAATTATTAGAAGCAGAGTCCCTTATTTCCACATTAACCCCAGATGATCTTCCTATATTCTGGCGCTGCTGATGAGATTTCCTCAGAAACGGAAGCCAGATGCGATTTACAAATGACAGTTCTTGCTGGCGGTTTAAAAGGGACCCTGTTTTACTTTGGGAAATCGAGATTGCCTCCAAATTTAATCGTTGCCTGTTTTTCGATTCTGTGAAAAGTGACCGAGTATTCTGAAAAGCAATTTCATGTCCTGTTGTCACCACATGAGCAGCAATTGCAGATTTATCCTCTTGGAGATTTTTCACAGCGCGGAGGTGCTCTTGTTCTCTAACTTTTATAGGTCGTCCCGAGTTACCCACATAGGTACATTTGCACTCTTTACAAGGGATTTCATAAACAAGGGATAAAGCCGGTCTTTTATCTTTAGGATTCCCCAGGAGTTGTTCAATTTTTGTAGTGGGTAAGAATATAGTTTTTACATCATGTCTTTGGAAAATCCGTGAAATCTTATCTGTGGTACCTTTTATGTAGGGCAGAGACAGCCACTTTCTCTCCTTATTTCTAGTTGTCTCACGTTCTTTCTCTGTTTTTTCATTATTAATTTCTTCTATTGTTGGGATATGGTTCTTTTTCTCCATTTGTTTTTCCCATACCATTTCAATCTGGTTCAACTTATATCCATTAGCTGTCAAGGAGTTCTGAATAATTATTTTTTCTTTATTTAAAGACTCCTTGTCACAAACATGCAATGCTCTATACACAAGTGAATTGATTAATGAGTTCTTTTGTGCCGGGTGATGATTTGATGTCTGCTGTAAGTATCGCCCTGTGAATGTCGGTTTTCTGTACACCATGTGTCCAAATGAAAAATCTTTTTTCCTTGACACTTGTACGTCTAGAAATGCCAGTACACCTCTTTTCTCTATTTCCATTGTGAACTGGATTTCTGGGTACAGGCTGTTTAAATGCTGCAGAAATGGTTCTAGTTCTTTTGTTCCATGGTCCCAGATGCAGAAAACGTCATCCACGTATTGTAACCACGTTGTTGGTTTATATTTGGCAGATGTTAAAGCCTTTTGTTCAAAGAACTCCATAAAGAGGTTTGCAACTATGGGGCTCAGCGGATTCCCCATCGCCACCCCCTCCTTCTGTTCTCTGTAGATGTTATTCCAGACAAAATATGTAGATGTTAAACAGTGATGGTACAGTGGTATTAAATCACGAGGCAAAGTCAAATCACTGATGAGATTCATAACTTCCACCAGTGGGACCCTGGTAAATAGGGACACCACATTGAAACTAACCAATATAGAGTCCTGTGTTAGTCTCGCAGTTCTCAATAAATCCAAAAAATGGTAAGTATTTTTGACATGGTGGAACGTATTACCTATGTAGGGTAGTAGAATCTCTGCCAGATGTTGGGATAGAGCATATGTAGGTGATCCAATAGTACTAATAATTGGACGTAATGGGGTGTCCCTTTTATGAATTTTCGGAAGGCCATATAGCCTAGGAGGTAGAGCAGTGGATTTAATAAGTTTATTTTTAATTTCTGGCTTAAAATTAGAATTCTTTATTAAAATATTGGTATCCTTTAAAATTTTATTAGTTGGATCCCGTTTTAATACGTTATATGTCTCTGGATCAAGAAGATCTGAGATTTTGTTAAAATAGTCCAAAGAATTTAAAATCACAGTAGCGTTACCCTTGTCCGCTGGCAGTATAACAATATCTTGATTTTCTTTTAACTGTTTAATGGCTGCATATTCTTGTGCTGTTAAATTATTTTAGGGGGGGGGGTTGCCTTAAGGAAGATATTGGCAGCCTCTATTCTTATGCATGCCACTCTCACTAGGCTTTGTTTTCCATTCTCTTCAATGTCTTCCATATCTAGAACTTGCCAGATGATGGGACCTAAGTCTGGAAATCTCTTAGCTGCAACTGACTCTAGGATTTCAGATGGGATTGACCTTGGAGCAGAGTTCAGCACCACCTCTATCCAGGAGGTACTGTGGTCTGGGGTGCAGGATATGACATTAATATGTAACATTTATCTTTGTGGACATAAGTGTATGCAGTTTCATACAAGTATGCACAGTTTTTCCTGATTGGTGTAGTAGTCCAAAGTCTCATATTGTCCCTCTTCCCTGCTGTCTCCTCCATTGTTGCAGAGCTTCCTCATTCATTATTGAAGCCTTTTTACTTTCTAATCTCAGACTGGCAACCTCACAATTCCAACTCAACATTTCCCTCAGGAAACTGCATCAACTAAAATGGAGTATATATGGGTGTATGGCTGCAATTGTGCAAAATCAGCACTATTATAAGACTAAAATAAATAAGAAATGAAGTCCACAATTGCAACAGGAAAAAAAATGCATGAATGTACAGGAAATACACTGATAGCCCAATCCCAACCAACGTCCCAGTGCTGATGCAGCCGCAATGCAGCCCTGAGGTAAGGGAAAATGCATTCTCTTACCTTGAGGAGGTCTCCATGGCTGCCCCCCACACACACACACACAGGATGCAGCATGCAGCCTATTGGCATGGCTGCATCGGCACTGGGATGTTAGTTAGGATTGGGCTGAAAGATTAGTAACAGGGCAATGAAAGACAAAAATGAATGGATATAAAAAGCTAAGCTAGTCTAGATCCTACCATTATTTTCAAGGCATGACTGGTTTGGCAAATATACCTGTAGGCTATTTGTAGTAAAGTTAACTGATAACATTGAACAGATTTTGACTCTGAATAGACTCTTCCTATAGTAGATCTTCTCATTCTAGACATTTATGTAGACCAGGGGTGTCAAACCTGTTTCATACAGCTGGCCAAATAGCATTCATGGCACCTGCTGAGGGACAGAAGTGATGTCATTAAGGAGGAAGTGACATTATTAAGTAGATCAGGCGTGGCGAACCTCCGGCCTGTGGGCCTGATCCGGCCCGCGGGACATCCGGTCCGGCCCGCGCGGGACCGGACCGAAGGCTCCGCAGCCGCCGCTTTCCCTCGCTTCCTCGGTTTAAAAGTGGCCTTCCTGGACCTGCACACAGCGCCGCTGAAGCCGAGATTGCCCTCTCGGCAATCTCGGCTTCAGCGGCGCTATGCGCAGGTCCAGGAAGGCCGCTTTCAAAAGGAGGAGGCGCCGAGGTCGGGACACACAGTTGACACACAGGGAGGGAGGGAGGGAGGGAGGGAGAGAGAGAGAGAGGGAGCGGTGGGTGGGAGGGAGGGAGAGAGAGAGAGAGAGAGAGGTGGGGGGGGAGGGAGAGCGAGCGAGCGGTGGGTGGGTGGGTGGGGGGTAAATTTGCCAGGGGGGTCAAATTTGCGGGGGGGAATCAGGCGGCCTGACGGCCGGCCCGCAGCAAATTTTCCCTATGGGAAAATGCCCCCTCTTTGCAAATAGGTTCCCCACCCCTGAAGTAGATGATGAGAGGGAAGAAGGTCTCATCAGAAATAAGCACTTTTTTCCTCAGGAACTCATTAGCTGCAAATGACAGAAGAGAAATATGCAAATCTTGATCATGTTTTCAAGATATGGGAGAGCCCAATTATCATGGGGCCTCCCTTTCAGCAGCGCCACTTCTGCCGATACATCATTTTTCAGCTCAGCAGCCTGAGAGGTGCTCTGCAAAGTGACGCCTTGGCAGGAGCAGCACTGCTGAAAGGGTGGTCCATGTGATAATTGGGCTCTCCCAGCGCCTCAGCAGTGTCTCCCTTTCTCACCCTTCTTGGTCTGCCCCTTCTGTCTGTACCTTCTGAGACCTTCTTCCGTCTCTCCCTCCCAGCACCTCAGCAGAAGTTGACACACAGGTTGTCATGTGAATTGCCCCAAGGTAACAAGTAAGAAAAAATAGAAGCTTATTATTAACTTATGCCCCAATCCAATGGGAGACTTACAGCAGCGGATCTAGCAGTCTGCTGCCATACGTTGCCTTGCAATGGCGCAAATGTCACGCCACCATCACATACTATGGAGCCACCAGCAGAGAAACAGCCAGAGGCTCCATGCATGTGCCAGAACTGCCCATATGTTCCACCGGTGGCAGAGGGGGTAGTTCATGGGCGGTTCAGGGGAGGATCAGGGTGTGGAGTAGGCTGAACCAGGGGGTGGTTCAAGGGCGGGAGGGAGTGGATTCTCCCGCCCTGTCCTAGTGCAGACCCACACCCCTGAAGCTCCTCAGAGTTATGCCAGCAAAATAGCTGACAGAGGTCCAAGAGACACATTGGTGACTAGGCAGTCACTGGGCAGTAAAAAAATATTTTTACTTCATTGCCTCTTGCAGTCTCACACACACACACACACACACACACACACACACACACACATCATAGGATGCACTGCACGCTCTGTTGGCACAGCTGCGTAGCGTAGGATGGTGGGCGATAGGATTGGGCTGTGAATTTGAAAAATACGTTAATTTGAAAAATACGTTAATCACAGAGACAAGTTCTGTTTCAGTAGGAGTCTATTCCATGGACTGTTCAGTAGTTTCCATTCTAAATAATCTGGAGGTGAGAGGGTTATAACTTTGACAACATTCTAATAGCATTATGAATCCCATGGTTGCACAGAGCATCAACTGTATACTTATACCTGACTTTGTTCTGCCATAGAATGCAATTACTATTCAGTGAAATGAAACTGTTGAACGGTCTATGAAAGCTAATTTTAGCTTGTCAAGGAAAAGGAAGTGGTGTGATAGACATATCAAATAAAGGAGCAGCCCCAAAGTTGAGTCGTTTCTTAATTGCATTGTTTGCATCCCATTTTCTTGGTGGCGCATTTGCAAATCGTAGATCCATGTGTTCAGATTTAGGGCCAGAACAGATGTGGCAAGGAAGATTTTGTAGTAGGATGTGCTGACTTTTTAATCAGCTTTAAGACAGACACCCGTGGTTTGTAGATTGAGAATGATCTTCCCTTAGTGCTGCTACTTTGATGAAAATTAGAGTTCCCCACCACTGGCAGCTTTACAGTTTTTTGTTTTTAAGTTGGGATCATGAATCTTCTATGTCACGTCTGTTTTGACACATTTACTCTAATTGCTGAGAAGTTTCTAAAATCCAGTATCTGAGGCCCAACATATGCCAATGTCCTCCTTTTAAACAGTGGTGGTAATTATATCTTTAATTTACATCTTTAATTATATCTTTAATTTACCAGAGACTGAGAGCAAGTTTAAAGTCCACAGTCCCATATTGTGGGGGCCCACATGCAACAGGATAATAGATTATTCCATCACACAACACATCTCCTTGATCCTTTGAAACTTTAATATGCTGTGGCAGACCGACCTTAAAAATAACACTCTATGAATATCAATGTTCTGCCTAGGAACTGGCACAAGTTCTACACCCGGGCAGTGGGCCATGTCCAGTATTTGGTATTCAAAGTATGGATCCTGTCCAGGGGAATGCAATTGACTCTGGGTCTGTTGGATTACCTTACATAAGCATGTCCTTTGCCTACTGAAGGGATTTATTTTTGTTTTAATCTTCCATTGAGCAAACAAATGACCTTTGAAAAAATCAGGGATAAGTTTGACTTCTAAGGCATGCTGGGACTAAGCTGGAGCAATTTCTGGAATGGAGATCTAAATAGGTGATTGAAATTCACTGGCTTCCGTTGCTAGTGCAGTACGACGTTGAATGGTGGTGGAGTACCAACTGAATGGTCATCCTGTTGCTGTTTTTGTTTTAGGGCCATTTCATTAGACAGATGCAAAAGCCAAATTTGCCAGTATGAATACTTTCAGCAGGGAGCTTATGTCCAATCACAGCTCTCTGGCAGAGTATGCATCTACATTCACACTTTGCATGTTTAGGGGTGCTCTCATCTTAGGCTTACATCTAAAAGGCACAGGCATCACTAGGGGTGTGTGGCTGGTGTGGGCCACACCAGGTGACACCAATTTGGGGGGTGACACCACAGCCGCCGTACCGCCCAGGTTCAGTGGTGAGCAGTCTTCTTCGGCCGCTCCAAGTTGCTTCTTTGTGTTCTCATGAACAAACATGAAGAAGCAACTCAGAGCAGCCGAAAACGGCTGATCAAGGATGTCACTCCTCCCTGCAGGCACCCCCTTGGCTCGCCCTTAGTAATCAAGTGTTGTATTGTCAGTGAAATAAATCATATACATTGTCAACCCCCCTCCAGTGGATTTTATGGTTTTTTAATTTACCTTATGTACTGTTTTTAAATTATGTATTTTAACTTCTTGTAAGCCGCCTTGCGCATTTGCCTTGGCATAGGAAAAGGCGGGGTATAATTTTTTAAAAAATAAATAAATTTACTGGTAACATGTTTTGCAGCATATCAGTCATTGCTGAAAGTATATTGAAAACTTACTGAAAACTGAGCTGCTACTTTCTGACTAATATTCAAGTACACTATTTGTTTAATATGTACTCAAATATTTGCCTTTCAAAACAGAGTCCTGACTGTATTTTGATACATCACTATATGGTCTAGTCTTTCTTTTTCCTTTAGAAACAAAAGACCTCTGTGTGTTCTCTAATGCAATGAGCAAACTTCCAATAATATATAAAGTCCCATCATTAGAGTCAAGCACATGTAGACATTTGACTGTTTACCAATGCTGCAAGCAGCCAGAATCTTTACAGGGAAGAAAAATTGCAGCACTTTAGTTTTCAAAGGCAGAAAATTAGCTGCTTGTTAAAAGGACCCTGCTGTGTTAGGAAGCTCCTCATATCAAAGAGGCAAAGCAAGAAATGAAGGAATGAGTAACTCTTTGGCCAACAATACAATAAGCCTTGAACAATTACTATAACCAATCTGTTAATCAGAAATTTCTTAATGGCCTTCTCCATTATGCATTTTCTCAAGAGGGCAACCATCTTCCTTGCATCATTCACTTCTATCCATCTGTTATTCTCCTACCCACTCAATATTAACACGATAAGCACAAAAAAGCAACTGACACGTTCCTAGATAATAAAACTACAGATCAAAATTCAATTGCTTTTGAGTACTGTACTAAAGTGCAAAATTGGATTGTGACATAAGCTTGGTGAAGAGATTGCTGGAAGTCAGAATTTCTGTACCGGTTTCGTAACATCACTTGATCTCCTTTGATGAGCAGAAGGGGACGAGTGCCAGCTGCTGATTTCAAATTTGTTTGTTACTGAATCCTTGACATTTGGAAGGGGCAAATTAAAGTGTCATACCCTGACTCTTAAGCTCTCTACTTGGAAGTTACTCCCAATGAGTTTGATAGGACTTATTTGTTGTAAGTATGTTTAGATCCCAACCCTTCGATGGTTGCAGCATAATATAAGTGCCACTCGCGCTAGTTGCCACTTCTGTTGTAAAGCAGTTGCCTGTAGTTCAGTTGCTCCAGACAAGTCACTTTTTGCCTTAGCCATAGAATAGGGCCTGAGTACCATAAATTTAGTTTTCAAAGTTGCATTGCCACCAGGCATTTCCCTTCTGCTGCTGCCCATAAACAAGTTTGAGAACAGTTGTTCAGCCAGGAACTTGAGAATCACTCTCAGAAAACCAACTGAATCCTTGTTCATGAGTTTCCTTTTCAATGCTTATCACATACTCGAAACAGCAGGATTTCAAGCCCAGAGCCAACTTAAGAAAAGATCTAAGATCCTGCTCATGCATAATTATGTTATTTCTAGCTCCACATCTTTCAGGTTTATATTATATTCATTTTGCCGTGTTTCTAGTTTTATTTTGGAAAGCCATAGATTATCTGACTGTTAATCAGATACCACATTTTGTCATATATTGATTAGTCATTTGTGTGGGACAGCAATGAAAATTGAGGTCAGGACTTATTTTTGCCACAGTTCTTATTGCTGTAATGTCTATCCACTCACTGAGGGGGGTGGGATGTAATGCCACCATATTTCAGGCCCATCTGCCTCCTCTGTTTTCTGGAAAATATTCAGGAATTATTGCCCTGATTACTAGGCAATCATAATATCCTCCTCTATTCCTTTCCAAGGATACAGTATGAATGGCTGCCTGGCGCAAAACATGGCAATGGCATAGCCAGCCAGCCAGCCAAAAATAAGGACAATTAGTGTGGTGAACTCCATCCAATTTGATTCAATAGTGGGTTCCGCAAACTGAGCTGATGTTCAGAAATAATTGGAAAATAAGTTATTTATGAGACCGGTTTCATAATTTCAATATTTCAACTCTGTCCTAATGACTTCCCCCCATAAGTCCATGAGTTGCAGAGGTACAATGACCCTGGGACATATTTCCCGGTGCCTGGGGTTCTAAGGAATGAGGAGCCCTTGGAAAACTACATTTTCCAAAATCCCTAAAGCTTGTGGTACTGCTTGCACAATTCACAATGAGGAGGGGTGTGTGCTTGGATTATTATAAACTAAACCTGAGAGAGAGGAGATGACACCTGCTTCATAATGTACATGAGTATTATAAGCAGAAGACTTTTTATACCAAGCCAGATAATTAGAAATAATTACACCATTACTAAGGGGCGCAATCCTGAATAAGTAGGCTTGCCATATTTTCTTGTTTTCCAACCTGGACACCCCCTATCCTAAATTAATTAAATTTTACTTTTTTGTTTTGTTTTGCAGATGTAAAGTGCCCACTTGCCGCCCGAAAGGCACCCAAATTTTTTATTTATTTATTTATTTGTTTGTTTGTTTGTTTGTTCATTTATTTATTTATTTATTTATTTATGGCCATGAAAATGGCCGTTTTACTGCCACTGTCACTTACCTGTCCCGCCACCATTGCTGCTGCTACCTTCACCGCCATCGTTCTTGCCGCCGCCGTCCTCACCATCGTCGTCGTCCTTCTCATCGCCGCCGCCATCCTCGTGTTGCTGCCCCCTGGAGCTGCTGCTGCTTTTAAGAGTACAGTTTTAAAAGTATACCTTTTTTCCTGTTGGCCATCTTGGATCTTGCAAAATCTCGTGAGATCCAAGATGGTGGCGCCCAAATCTCGTGAGAGCTCATACTGCCTCATACATCTTGTATCGCGTGAGATTTCGCAAGATCCAAGATGGCCAACAGGAAAAAAGGTAAGTTTCAAAAAGTTTTTTAAAACCCCTTAAAAGCTTTGGAGGCAGAGGCTTTATCCGGGCCAGGAAAGCCCGGGACTGACCCAGGACTGAAGCCTGGAAACCGGGGCAGTCCCAGGATTTCCGGAATGGATGGCAAGCCTATGACTAAGAATCTGGTGCACGGTCTGATCCTGTGCACAGGCTTCCCATTGACCAGCGGGCCGGAGGCCTACTCAGGAAAGAGGACGCTCGTCCCCTTCCTCGAGTGTAAATCCGGGCTGGCCCTATCGGCCTCCTCAGGTTTCTGCCAGCTAAATAGCTGGCGGAAATATAGGAGGTCGTGTAACGGTGTAGCCAGCCCAGCAGGGACGGGGATATGGCCGACGCCATCTCCTGACCCCTCCCGGGCTGGTTAGGCCAATGGCCCCCTCCCTCGCCCGCCAAACCATCCCCACCAGATCCGTACTTACCTCCTCCGACGGCCGCCTGGGTGTTCTGGCGACAAAGTGAGTGAAGCTGGCCTCCCTTAATCCTGAGTAGTCGCAAATGTGCTTTTTGGCAAGTTTGCGGCTGCTTCTGGCGCCAGAGCAGTCGCTCCGGCGCCGGGAGCTTAGTCAGGATTGTGCCCACAGCCAGGTTCTTTTATTTTATGTCTTTCCAAAAATCACATACTTCTAATCACTACCATGTTTCCCCGAAAATAAGACAGTGTCTTATATTAATTTTGGCTCCAAAAAATGCAGTAGGTTTTATTTTAAGGGAAGTCTTATTTTCCCAACCTGTAGCACTAGAGAGACTCTGCAAGGTTGCAGCCTCCTTGTAGGCCTTGCTGGCCTCTCTAGCACATCGCCTCTATGGTGGAGGACTCAAGTGCAGGCCGTGCAGGCCTTGCAGAGCCTTGCACCCTCGGGAAAGAATGAAGCAAAGCCCAACTCACACCGCACGAGATCAGGCTTATTTTCGGGGAGGACTTATATTGACGAGTGCCAGCAAAAATCATGCAAAAATGACGGTAGGTCTTATTTTCAGGGTAGGTCTTATTTTCGGGAAAACAGGGTAGGAACATGGTACCTAAGGCTCCCATTACAGACTTCAGAGATGGAAACAAATAGTGTAGAATATTAAACAGCTCAGTATGCAATGTCTCCCAGTAATATCTGCGCGTGCATAGTTACTGAATAAAACAGACCACTTCATAATCTATAATATCCGGTTAATTAAACTTGGAGAAGTGACTTCTTCCTTGTATTGAAAGGTGCAAAACTAAAATAAAGTCAAAATACTTTTGTATGTGTGTTGCACAACAATTTCACAATGGGAGCATTGAAAGCAATTTTTGTTTCTGTAACAGAAACATGAAAGAACATTAAATCTTTACCTTAGAGGCTTAAAATATATAAAGTTCATCTTTTCAGTTCATCAGACTGAGTACTGCAGAGTCCAAACCCATATCCAAACACAGAGGGGAATAGAATTTAAGTGATCTCAGCTCTCCATGAAACTCAAGGCTATTACTCTTCCTAATCAGATTGAGTCTTGATCCAATGTTGTTGTTTTTCAATATAAGAAATGGATGAGTAGTATGTAAGCCATAGTTGGTATTACTTGTCAGACAAATTAGATCTTCCAAATACAGCATTTTTTTTTTCACAGACAGGAAGACTTACAGGTCAATCATATGGGCAGTGTGCAGTACTGGAACTTGTGTTCCAGCAGTGCACTGTACTTTACGAAGTTGCAAATCGTGACATGCTGTCGCGCTGATGGGCCACTGCCACAAACAGTAAATGATGATGAGGCACACATGGCAGATGCTGGAGGAGGTATGTCTTGGGTGGGGGAGGGCAGGGGGGCTTCAGGGCAGATCAAGGGGAGAGAGGGAGTGGATTCCAGAGGAACCAGTGTGCGCCAAGATCCTATCCCCATCCCTTCACCCAATCTCTCTCCTTTTTTCTCCTTGGTCTTACGCCTTAGATCTGGCGTAGGTCTGAGGAGACCCATAGGACATTAGGGGGCTTACCCATAGGTAACAAAAGTTCCCTTACCTCAAGGAGGCCTCCTGATTCCCCCCCACACACACACACACACATTGATGCAGCATACACCTCCATGGCATGGCTGCATCGGTGCCAGTGGCAGGGGATAGGATTAGGGAACTGAAAGCTCATGACATTTAATAATACTTTTTCCAAATGCTGAGCATGATGTAGACACTGTTAAACACTCTCAAGATCCACAGATTTCAACTGTAGCAGAGTTAAGTATCTGCTCTCATTGATGTGGGTCTAGATCCGTGATGGCGAACCTATGACATGCGTGTCACAAGAGACACGCGAGGTCATTTTGGGTGACACGGCAGCGTTTCCCCCAGGGCCCCGACACACCTTATATTTTCGCAAAAGTTTTACAGGCTTGTCTTGAACATTTAGGACAGGGATTTTGGCAGATCTCTTTCAAATTATTATCTAGTAAAACTCAGCAACAAAAAAGTCACTAACAGTGCAATCCAACTTAACTTTTATGCCTGCATAACCAGCAGCGCAGCGAAAACGGGAGGCCCCAGAATGGAAAAGGGATTCAAATCCCCTTTGAATTCCTCTTTTGGAGGGGATTTGAATCCCGTTTCCGTTCTGGGGCCTCCCGTTCTCGCTGTGCCGCTGGTTACACTGGCACAAAAGTTAAGTCAGATTGCACTGTAATTGATGTTAAATACAATGCAATGTGTTCTATAGTTGTTTTCAGTTCAGTTCAATTCAAAATTACTATTAAAAGTAACAATAGTCAAAGTACTATTAAAAGTTGGGCGGGGGGGGGGGGGACACCAGCAGAGTCAAGTTAGGCATTTTCAAAAATTTTGACACACCAAGCCCAAATGGTTTGCCCTCACTGGTCTAGACTGTGCCTAACTTTGGGCTGCAACATGCCATTGCATACACAACTCACCATTTTGTGGCATTATTTCACAAAAATGTCAATGCTGGGGAGAGATGCACATGAATGTTCTGGAGCAAGATGATATTTGAGGGAGCTCAGGACAAAAAATAAAGACCAAGGTAAAAAACAGAAGAACGTATATATGTTTAAGACAATGAAAATGCCCTGAAGCGCATGCCAGCAGCACAATTTTTTCGCCAGTATCCTGGGCTTTATGGTGGCAAATTGCAAGATCCACCACCATTAGGCCCCCTGTAGGATTGGGTCGTTAGTCTTCATTCCCTGCTGTAACTAAGCTAAGTACAAGGCTGGGGCCTGCTTTTTCACTCTGTAGAAAGCACCATGCACTCTATAAATTCATTATTATAACAAGAAATAGCTGTGTTATTTTAGGATTCCCAAAGAAGGTTCAACACAGGGGAGACTTTCTCTTTTAGGGCTCAGTCCAGCCTAACTCAGGCACAGTTGAGGCCCAATTGTGGCCCAATTGTGGCCCAAACTAGGACCGAGTTAGGCTGCAACTGTGCCTGAGTTAGGCTGGAGGCAACAGCATTGGGCCAGGATCGCGGCAAAACTTACCGCAGAGGCAGGCAGGCTCCTGTGGGGAGCTGTCAGTCTTGTGGAAGCGAAGAGCCCCCTCCTCAGCCCGTCTGCGTGCACCTACCACAGCTGCTGCAGCGGTCGCAGCAGATGGGCAGCCACAGGCGGGCCTGCAGGCACTGCGCGTTTGACAGTCAGCTGAAGGGCAGAGGTTGTGCCAGTGCCAGCTGCCCCAGGGCACCCTGGGCATCAGCCACCTGCCGCAGGGGGGAGTGCCACTGCCCTCCCTCCTGCAGACTGCGATGCCACCCCCAAGCCACGGTGAGGCTGCACGTGGGAGTCATGGGGGGGTGAGCGGGGGAGAGAAGGGAAGGAGGGGGTGGGAAAGGCACGCACAAGGGGGGGGTCTCATGAGGTCTGGAACCGCCTCCGCCAGGACATGCCCGTGCGCTGCCTGAAGCCCTGGGCCTCAAGGGCCGTGGCTATGCCCACAAAGAAGGCATCCCAGCATGCCTTCTGCTCCGTGCCCCGGCCAAGACCGAGAGATGCCGTGGGCTTGTCTGCTGCGAGCGGGAAGGGCTCACGCAGCTCATCACACCCCCAGATGGGGCAACGTCGGCACCTTGCGGCAGGCGCTCTGGCGGCATGGGGGGTGCCAGCGTCCATCATCAGGGAGTGGGAGGGGAGGCAGGCACACTGACAGGGGGTGCTGGGGAGGGGCACGGGTGGGTCAGAAACAGACAGACAACACGGCTGGTGGGAGAGGGATACAGGGAGAGGGGTCTGCAGAGACCGATAGGGGCACAGGGGGCACTTCGCAGATGGAGGCAATGCAGGAACGGGCGCCTCTCATGCAGACGGACCGAGGGCGAACACGGACGCCGTTGATGGGCGGAAACGGACGCCGGTGATGGGCGGACAGAGGGCGGAAACGGACGCCGGTGACGGGCGGACACGGACGCCGGTGACGGGCGGACCAAGGGTGGGTGAGAGCCCCGGTTGCTGAAAGGGCTCTTCACGGACGTGGCGGACGTGCGCCACAGTGCCCGTCAGTGTTTGCCTGCCTGACAGGCCCCCCAACTCCCCCCTCCCCTCTGGTCCCAGAGGGTCCGGCAGCCCCCCTGCTGTGTTCTCCCAGGGATGGCTGTGGCGGACCCTGGCTGGGATTCATGCAGAGGCTTGTGTGCTGGGGCCTGCCTGTGTGGGTGTGTGGGGCAGTGCTTGTGCAACATTGGGGACATGTGTTTCCAGGGGCATCTTTATTGTTCTGGAACAGTGGCAGAGATGGCCGGGCGTGGCTGCCAGGGGTAGGCACAGCAGCCTCTAAGACCACAGCAGCAGCATCAGGCGAGCCCCATGGACCTGGAGATGCGGGCTCTTCCCCTTTGGAACCACGGCCTGCTCCATAGAAAGGGGAGGGACAGCAAGTAGGCAGCCAGGGCGGTGGGGCAGCAGCAGCAGCTGAGGTGGGTTGCAGGGCAGGCTCCCAGACCTCTCTGGCAGCATCAAGGCAGGTGACCGTGGGGCAACCAGACTGCAGGCCCAGGGGTGCTACCCGGACGGTTTGTGGTAGTGGGCATTCCTGGGGGGACGAACAACATGGGGGTGTTCCATGGCAGCTGCTGCGTGGTAGCAATCGCCATTGAAGAGAAGTCAGTGTGCCAGTTGCAAAGGTCTGCAGGGAGAGAAATCAAACACAGCTGAGTGGTGTGAGACACATAGCCTGGTCTGCGCTCCTTCCCTGGGTGTAAGGTGAGCATGATCCTGTAAGGGAAAGGGGTCAAAGAGAGAGACAACAACACAACTTGGGGGTCACAACCATGGCAATCCTAGCAATACTGACCTGTCGGTAGACCCTGTGGAGAAAAGGGGGGGGGGAACAGCTGGTGTCTACATATGGGTTACAGTTCCACACTCATGGCATTGTGTGCTCACATTAATACAGGCAGCTATGAGACAAGACATTGGTATAGAGGCATATCATGGCAGGCTATGCAGGCAGCTATGAGACAAGACATTGGTATAGAGGCATATCATGGCAGGCTATGCAGGCAGCTATGAGACAAGACATTGGTATAGAGGCATATCATGGCAGGCTATGCAGGCAGCTATGAGACAAGACATTGGTATAGAGGCATATCATGGCAGGCTATGCAGGCAGCTATGAGACAAGACATTGGTATAGAGGCATGTATCCTACCTATATTTCTCTATGCAAAGAGGCAGACGTCAGACCACATGTCAGCACAAACCCTGCACTTACCTGCTGGTGTTGTTGCCTGTATGGGGGGGGGGGAGAGAGGGGCTGGGAGAAAGACATGGGTTAGCAAACACTTGCATGGAGACAGCTGCCCAGGCACAGCAGTAAACAGTTTGGCCACAGGCAGAACAGCCCTCTCTGCCCTAGAGGGGGGCAGAGAGGAGAGAGGAGAAGAGAGAAGTGGGGTGTTAGAAAAGTTTTCAAAGTCCCACTTTGTGGCTGCTGGGGGACAGAACCCCACGCCACATGCTCAGAGAGAGAGAGAGAGTGGAGGGCTGGGGCTGGGCTTTTGTGGGAAAGAGGCTGGGTGGGGCTGGGTGCTGATAGGGTAACTATTTGGGTCCATGTCCAGAGTTAGGCCACACCTGTTCGGTCCTAACTCAGGCCCAACTCGGGCCCAGGGTGTTAGAACTTTTCAGGAGAGGGCTGGTGTGGGTAAGGTAAAATGGCTCCTATGGGTCTCCTCACATTTGGGTCCACCCTTTTTGCTGGCCCAAATTTTGGGCCTGAGTTGGGCTCGAAGGGGCGTGTCAGTGGCTCTCCAGTGTCTGGAACCGGACCAAAATTCGTAACCGCCCCCGTCACACCCCTGACACGCCCCCAACACACCCACTTTTAGGCTGCAATTGTGCCTGAATTGTGCAATTGTGCCTGAATTGTACCGCAGTTGCCTTGGGCTGGACCGGGCTGCAATTCAGTCACAATTGCAGCCCAACTCAGGCACAATTCAGGCACAACTCGGGCCTAAAGCACTTGGGCTGCAATTGTGCCTGAATTGTACCGCAGTTGCCTTGGGCTGGACCGGGCTGTTAGTTCTCTAAAAGCACATGCCACTTGTTCATCTTCCTGCAAGCTTCTTTGTAAACTATAACATATTGTCTACCCTCAGCCTGTACAAATCAGAAGCAGAGAACCTAGCATATGGCGAGGCACAAAGCACAAAGATAAGGTCTACTCTTCCATGTGGGTCTCAACAGAGTTTCAGCTCAGGCTTGTAAGTACCAGTTCTCCCGATTTATCACTTGAAGAGTAAAGATGAAATCAAGTTGGATCACTCTTGGATCTCACTGAAAAACAACATATCAAGATTTAGAAAGCTTCATATTGCTTTAGAAAACAACATACCCTAGAGCTAATTGAATGTCACAGCAGGAGCTCCCTAATTGCTTTTGGGGCTCTGAGAAGCAAACCCATTTATCAACATTTGCTTTGAGAAAGGCAGTTATTGAACTATAGAAATTTCATGTACTTTTTTCAGAAAAAAAACACCCTGCAACACTAAGGAGTATGGCAGTTTCAACTTCAACTTAAAAACAACAACAGTTGTTAGGCTTTTTCATTAAATGTTCCTGATGTAGTCCACCACAAACATCACTGCTGTAATGACTTGCATTAGCTTTCCATCTCACTAGGCAGGGTCACTTGACTCTCATCTTTTCACCTGTTGCATTCTCCTCCGATCATATTAATCTTTCAGCTACTTTCATACGTTCAAGTTTCCTCTTCCATGAATTCTGTACACACCACATTTCAACCATTGTATACTGTGCCTTTTCTCTAGTGTGTATTAATGCAACAGTCACCTTGAACAGTAAATAAACACAACCAAAGATGTTCAGTTTATTGACATTACCCATATCTGGACTCAAGGAGGACTCAAAGAACGAGGAAGATGGAGCAGGAACTACTCCTGGGAAAGGTATTGGAAATGCATGCCTTGCCAGGAACTCCACCAAGAGAGTACATCCAGAGTACAAGCACAACTGGCATCTGCTTTGCGTAAGGAGATAGCCCTGCCCACCTCACTACTACCCATCTACATTACCACCCTACAGCTCAATGCTTTCCAGCCCTGCCTGGGCTGACACCCAAAGAACAGGGCACAACCCTTTTAAGTTACAACCGTTTTCCCCAAGGTGTGCAGAACTAGATACAACACACTGACTAATATCAGATTACAAAAAAACCTATCCTTTCCCGCACCATAGCATACAGTTGTGCCAAAATGGGCTGCGATGCATGCTGTGGTGGGGGAGGGACAGATAGGAGGCTTAGGAGAGGCAAGGGAAATATTTCCCTTACCTCCCCATAAGCCTCCTGCTTGCCAATGGTTCTTCTCGGACCTGCGCCAGCTCTTTAGCTGGTGCAAGTCCAAGAAGAGAAGGATGTGTGTTGGGAAGCTAGGAAAATGATAGTATCCACTGCAAGTCGCCCGTACCTGGTGCCACTACCATCCCTCTCACACTTTCGCCAGCAAGCATGTTTTTGCCACCACCACCGGTGAGAACACAAGGCACCAAAGAGTGCTGGAGTGGGCCGAAGCTCACTGAGCAGAGGTGGGCTTTCTGCATAAAAGCAATGCCGAAAGCCCAGTAGGTCGGGTGTAATGCAATACGTCATTGCATCACCCCGACCTTCCTCTTCTGGGTAGGCACTGCACTGAGTGTTGCCCTCCTCCCCAACGATGATTCTGGCTCCACATAATGCAGGGCATAGTCCTTGGGCAGGACAGACTATTCCTAGTGCTGCTGTTACCCTGTAGGTGGACATGGGCAAGTACAGGGCCTTATACATGCAGAGCATGTGTTCCACCACTAAGCTATGGACCTCCCAAGACTTTCCACTCCTTATCCATTTCCTGTGGCCCAGAACAAACCTGCTCTTCTCATCCTGAGCGTGACTTATTAGTATTCTGCCCTTGAGCCTTGGGAGCAAGGGAACAACATTGCTTCCCTCCACCTACCTTACCAACTGACAGCACTGTTAACCTTGTTACTAATATGAGCAGATTCATCTTGCAGTCAGTGCAAATCTAATTTGCTTAACAACTGTTTTGAGAACTATTCTGCCTGGCATTTATTCAAGATCAGATTAAAGTGTGCCCGCATATCTTGAGCATGATCCCACAGCACATACGTGGAAGACAGCATTGATTACATCTGGCATCCTTGACTCATCTGGATGAGATGAATGCCAAGATGACTAGATTCAGTAGGGGCTGCCCTCACCAGTGGGGTGTCTCTCTTCCAGAACTGTAAACAAACAACAGAAGCAGATTAGATATGCAAGAGACTTGTGAACACTTGATAGATGCATCTTCCTAGGGTTAAGCCAGGCTTCCAGGAAGGATTTCATTTCAGTAGAACACTAAATCAGAGTTTATAGCACTGCAATATCATTCCCAGAAATGCCAGCATAGAGAGTGGTGATTCCAGGAATTGAATCAGAGAACATGGCTCTGGCCCAGCTGTTTGGTAAAGAAATAGATCTAAGGATTTAACTACAGGATCGAAAACAATAAAATTCATTGCCATAGCTAAAGTTAGGGAAGAATTGTCAATTTCTGTGTATAGATCTCTTGCAGCTTTCTTTCCCCCCCAACAGAAAGAAAAATTGTTTGAGCTAAAATTCTGAGATGTTCACTGGTGAATAAAATCTAGTAAAACGAGCCATTCCTGAGCAGATCTGGTAAGATGATGGATGTTGTTATTGCAGTATACCTGCCTCTTCTTGAACCAGAAACTGAATTTTGTGTGGCATCCAACCCTCCATAATTGATCAACCTGTACCAAAGACTAGGACTATTTTCAGTTTTTTCAATTAGATTTGTAAAACTCTTCATCCATATGGAAGAAAGATCTGGGACCTGTGGTTGGATACCATGTGCTTTTGAACACACACAACCAGCACACACAATACACATGCATGTGCACACCACAGTAACCTATTGATAGAAGTAGGGCTTTGCTTCACTTCAATGTTGACTTAATTGTAGCACTTTAGGTTCCTCAATATCAACAGATAGTAGCAAAAATAAAACAGTGCACAAAGAGACATTCTTGAGGGGGGGGTAACTCTAATTTTGTTCCAGTTAGTGACCATCATCATAGCTAGGGTGAGATTCAAGTTTTCCCATGGTCTGCATGAATTGATGTCTCCACGTGGGAACTGTACATGTGTCTTCATGATTTGCACATCAGAGAACACTTTCCAAGATTCCATGAGTATGAAAACTGCACTGGTGACATAGATAGACATGAGAAAAGCCCTGCTGGAGCAGACCAAAGGCCCATCTAGTCCAGCATTCTCTTTTCCACAGTGTCCCACCAGCTGTCTCTTGGAAGCCCACAAGCAGGAGTGCATGATACACCTTTCCCACCATTCCTCCCTTGCAACTGGTAATTCAGAGGCATACTGACACTGTCAGCGCAATCCTATCCAATTTACACCACCAGTGAATCCAGCGGTGCAGCGAGAACGGGAAGCCCCAGACAGAAAGGGGATTCACATCCTCTCCAAAGGGGGATTCAAAGGGGATTTGAATCCCCTTTCCATTCTGGGGCCTCCCGTTCTTGCTGCACCACTGGTTTTACACCAGTGGTGTAAGTTGGATAGGATTCGCTGTGTATCTGAAGGTAGCACAGCATAGTCATCATGACTAACCACTATTATTGATAGACCTGTCCTCCATAGGCCTGTGTCTAAATGCCACTTCATACAAATGGCACCTCCGCACGATCCCACTTCATTACTCCATGTCTCCCTAAAGGTAATCAGGCAGGAACTGCTGGTTACATGAACTGACCCACAGTTTGAATTTTTGTACTTTGGCTTTTTTAAAATGTGCTTAGCAAACAGCAAGATTAAAAATGGGTAGGTTATAACAACATATGTTTAAAAGAAATTGCCTGGTGGGTGTAAAGATACCACTTGTAGTTACTGTATGCAGGGCACAGGAAATGCACTCTCCAAACCCTAGCATTTTCCAGATAGAAATCACTGCAATGATTTGAATACTAGAAAAATAATAATAGCATCTTCAAACATTATTTTTCAATGCTCCTGTTACAAAAAGGCTGGAAGTAGCTCAGATGTGTGGAAGGCAAGGTGAGCACACTATATGTTTTCAGCCCATCAGCCACACACATTGCTTATGGCACCGTGCTGATCTCTCTCTCTCTCTCTCTCTCTCTCTCTCTCTCTCTCTCTCTCTCTCTCTCTCTCTCTCTCTCTCTCTCTCACACACACACACACACACACACACACACACACACACACACATATGCACCCACCAGTTCTTGCAGAAACTTATTTTGCTAATATTCTGTGGCTGATTGGTCTCCAAATTAAGGCGCTGTCTGTTCTGAAAATCAATGGCTATAAACTGAGCCACCTTTTCAGAACAACAAATAAAACAGCAGGTTTGCTTTGCTTTAGAGAGATCTCGCCCTGTCCTCTGATATTGCATTTCATAGTCCATCTGCACCGCCTGCTTCAGATATCATAGGGCACAACAAAACACACTGTCATTATCACTTATCCCGAGGAGTGTGGGCGTAAATAATGGGCCATTTGTGGAACTTGGAGAGATCTCTATGGAAACGCTTAATCACTGACATTTAAGCTCCTGGTGGTGCTACAGGGAGCAGTGGATTGACCTATTCTAACAGTTTATCAAGGTAAAAAGAAAAGGAGACTCTGTCTTGAACAGCTAGCAATGTTATGCTGACAGCCCATCTTATTGTATTTTCTGCTTTCCTCTTTCATCAAGAATAACCTTGAATTTCCCAATCACTTCTTTCTTTGACCCTTTTTTCATTTGGCATTGCTCCCCCTTACAAAATTAAATTTGGCCTGAAAGGAAACTCTGAAATATCAGGCTTTGATGCAAGAGGTCATTTTATTCTCCCACATTGCTTTACTCCTAGAACAATTTGTGGAATTCTTATCTTTCCATAAAATCAATTCAGTCCTGCTTGTAACATATAAGATTAAAGCTCTTGAGTTCAAACAGTTTTAGAGCGCAATCCTGCGCATCTACACGGCAACGGAACAAGCATTCCGTTGCCGAAAGTAGTTGCGAATGTGCCGTAAAGCACGTTCGCGACTACTCTAGAGCAGAGAAGGCCGATGCAGAGGCCGGCCTCCCTTGCTCCATCGACAGAGCACCCCTGCAGCCGCTGGACCAGGTAAGCAGGGATCTGGCGGGCGCAGGGGCGGCTCGCCATGCGAGGGAGGGGGGCCATTGGCCCAGCCGGCCCGGGAGGGGGCAGGAGATGGCCTCAGCCATATCCCGGCCCCCGCTGAGCGGCTGGGCCGTTACACAGCCTCCTCCGACTTCCGCCAGCAATTTCGCTGGTGGAAATCCGAGGAGGCCTGTTGGCCTGGCTGGCATTTACACCAGGGGAAGGGGATGAACGTCCCTTTCACTGAGTAGATCTCCGGCCTGGTGGCAGCCTGGACACCAGTGGCACCTGGCCAGATCCTTACGCAGGATTGCGCTGGTACGGTTTAAATCAATTTAGGAAATTTCATTACAACTACAAAACCTACTAGTTGGCTAAAATATACATGTGTCAAATAACTCTAGAAAACTAAATGATTTGCAGCCCAATCCTATTTGGACATTGCGCTAATGGCGCACTGATGCCATCGGAACATCCATCATCTACAATGATAGAGTCTGGCAGGAGGTCTGGCTCAGTTGGTAGAGCAGCCAACTCATATGCCTGAAGATCTGAGGATGGCAGTTTGAGATGCCCGGAAGCATCTGTAAGCTGTTGAGAGCTGTTGACATGCTGCTGACAAGCTGCAGAAGCCTTGGTGAGAGAGAGAATTCTGCAGCTGGCACACTGAGTGGGAGACAGTGTTGCCGTCAAGTCGAAGTGTGGGAGGCGAATGCCAGAGAGAGGCCAGACCGTGAAGGAAACCACCTGGAATGAGCGTTCTATGCAAGATTAGAACATTTGTAAATGTAAAAACCACTTCAGTTTAGAAAGCCTGCCTATGTAAACCGCCTTGAATTAAAGTCAGAGGAGAGATCCGATGACCAAGAAAGGCGGTATATACCGTAAATACTGGTATTATTACTATTACTATTACTATTACTATATACTAAGATATCTACTAAGACCATCCAGGCAATGCAACACCAGCATAGGCCTCTCAGTAATACTGGCAGAGCCCTTCCCAGGCAGCATCCATGGAAATCCTGACACTGCCCAATCCTCCTTGGAGTGGTTTCCTGATGACAGAAAGGATTGAATGGAAAGTGTCTTGGGTCCTTCCTTCCTCAAACCCTCCCCATTGCTGTGGCATGAGGAGAGTGTTTTATTTTCCTCCTCCTTTCTCTCCCCTCCACTCTGCATAAGGAAGCATATTTTCTTCCTCCTTTTTTCTTTCCCTTACATGTTTGATCATTAGCACACCATGAAGAATCCTGCAATGGCTGCTAGGGAAATAAAGGAGGGGAAAATATGTGCCTTGTCATGTGCCACAGCAATGGACTATATGGAATGAAGGCATGTATATATTTTCAGTGAGGTGGAGCTTGAATATGGAACTTTTTCCCTATTGGTTGATGCTCTCAGATATCATAAACCCACCTCTCACCAATCCCTAGAGCAGTTGTGCAATGTACTTCCTGGTTTTCTTTAATTAATAGGAGTGGCAGGTGGATGAATAAACAAGCAAATAAATATACCAGAGTCACTTTAAAAAACAATTTCAAAAGCCTTTCTGAAGTAAAAGAATAACTGTTGAACAAGCATCCATTATGTATGTATCTGCAAAGATGGGAAGAAACAAGGCTCCTCTGTAATTTCTCTTTTTTACATAACCATTTCTTTTCTTTTACTGGTGCAGAACCAAGGAAAGTAAGGGAGAAGGAAAGGGAGATGAAAAGGGGCACTACGAGCACATGAGTGCTGCTTCTCCTGCCCCTCCCTCCCCTGCCCCTCCCTCCCCTGCCTCTTTCCCTGTCCAGAAACACCCCTGTTCTTCCCCCTCTCCCTCCCTCCCGCTCCTGTCCTCACTGCTGACTCGCTTGGTCCCGGAGGATGGTGGCCTCACCACCCGCCCATATGTACAGCCGCCAGCGATTGCGCTGGCGGCCTCGTGGTACTCGCTGGCAGTGTTGGCGAGAGCAATGATGTCATGCAATGGTTCCACCTGGATCCTGGAGCATCTACCAGTGGAATGCATGTTCCACTGGCAGCAGTGCAATTTAGATAGGATTGGGCTGTCAGAGAGCCATGCCACATTTTGCCAATGAGTGCAGAAAGCTTTTTCTTGTACAATCTAGTAACATTGCTAAGTAGACATTACAGTACCTACAAATACACATAGCCAACCTCAACAAATAAAGCCAGTAAAAAGTGCCCCTAACCATTACTTCTACTACCTGTTTATCCAGAAGCAATGGGGTCCAGAGTCACACCTAGGCTTGAAACCAGTTTAGTCACCTGGTTTTGGAATCTTTAGCAAGTCTGCTTATATTATAATATTTCTCCCAAATCATGACTGCTGGAAACTCGTTTCTGTTCTAAAAGACAAGTACTGAAGCTGTCACAGTTCTTCATGCTACCAAATTCTAGTACCACACAGTGAGACTCAGAACAATCCGAAAAAAATCTGAAATCCTGGCTCTGACTGAAAATAACACCATTGTTTTCCCCACTTTTATAATGATCTCTCCAGTTTTGAAACCTTTGGAGGAGTTTAAAACCCACTTCCCTGTAATTATTATATCTGTACGTATCTCAGGCATGACTCAACCTGGAGAAAGTTTGCCTTGTTTTGACCAACGTTTCAGAAATCTTAGTTATTTTTGTCAGCAACATTGTGTACTCTTTGCCTTGCCATTGTCACAAAGAGGGGGGAAAGCTATAGAAAGACAGCAGGGACAGAAAGATAAATGAGGGATAAACTTAGCATCTTGCCACCCTTCAGTGCTGAGCTGTGCATTAGAAATGGAGAGTCAGCTCCGTTCAGACTTCCAGCTGCTATTAATTCCAAAGTGTCTGGAGAGATTTTGGAACATTCTGTTTTAACCTTATGCAGTTATAAATATGCTTAGCATCTTTCCCACCCATGCACAATAAGATTTCTGCTTCATAGTTTCAGGAATACATTATTCAAATCATTCAATATTATCCAGAGTACAAACCCTTTCCCTGATCTCCTGGATTTCAGGGGCATTTGTCTGCACAGAATGTTCCATCATCCCATGTCACAGAATGGATGTTGTTTAACCAAAAGCTAAAGAATAATTAATGTTACAAACAACTGTGTCTCTTATTTTGCTGTTGACTAATTAGAACAGCAGGGACGGCCGATGATTATTTACCCTGTCTCCCACAGATACGTACATCGACATGGCTAATGAATGGGGGGGGGAATAAAAAGGATGCTGTCATAATACGATATACGATCATTTCTAAACCTGGTTCATAGTTGCCTAGGTATGAAATATAGCTTTGGTGCAGGTTAAGACATTTTGCCTTTGGCCCTCTCTCTCCTACTGGAATAGTACACATTAAGCAGGAACTTTCCTTATTCTCAAGAGAAAAATTCAAGCACTCTTTCTGGAAGGCATGAAATATTTGTTGTCCTCCAAGGAACCCAGGTAGATTACTTGCAGTTTCAAGACAGTCTTCAAACAGCTCACAGGGCCAAGTATGTGGACCTGCAAGTCTTGAAACTGCAAGTAACCTACCCTAGTTCCTTGGAGGACCACAAATATTTCATGCCTTCATCCCATGCCTTCTCATGCCATAAGTCAGTTATAGCTCAGCTTCAGTTCAATGATGGCCCCAGTTCTAAACCAATGGCCGCTGCTGATAGGTTACAAAAAGTGGGTTCTCAAACACCACTGTGAGCATTTGCTCAGTACAACATTGGAAGCATCTGAAGCTTTCCCCATTCACCTTGCTGTAAATGTGGGTGCTAGGACCAGGACCTTGGACAGCGTGAATAAGTAGGGTAGGGAAAGAACCCAAAGAAGACATGCCAGGATTTTCAAAGTGGAAATTGCCACAACCACAAGGCGAGGTCCCATCGGTGCCTCATGCCTGCACCGGCTTCACCCAACAAAAATGCATGAATCAAGAGCAGCTGCCTCCAGGAGATGCTTTCCCTGCAATGAGTGGGGACACTTGAAAACACTGTAGAAACGAAGGCAAATAAGTAAATCATTGATGCAAAAGGATTCCAGGAAAAGTGAACCTGACTTCGCACAATGACAGGTGTAAACACATTTTCAAAACTCATGAGAAAATAGGTCACCGTTTTCATGCTGATTAAAAGGGTCCATCATACAGTATACAGGTATTTATCTCCTTAAAGACTGTGCTTTCTGTGACTTGCAGTTTCTATATTTATGGGGAAATTTAGCATTGGTGGTGGAGATAATCAGAGAGATTTACTACATAATTTTTAAAGGGCTGGAAGAAAATTAAGGCCAAGCACGAAAATCACTTGTCAATTTGTTGTTCTGCGACAAAAACCCCAAACCAATTCTATCCCCACTGAGTGAACTTAATGTGAAGATAGTATTGTTTGGTAATGCACTAACCTATATCAAGATCTAAACAAAATGTGTGGCACTGAATGATGATTTCAATCATCTCTTCAACTCATCTTTACTGAATAGTTCCTAAGAAACATTTTCAGTGCTTGACTCTCTTGTGGGTAACTGGCACTTAAGGGGAAAATTAGTATATAATATATTCCTCCCACACAACATTTTCCAAAGAACGTGAAAAACAAAACACGTTTCTCTCCCACATATTATACCACTTCAGTTCAACGATCATCTGACACACATCTCATTGGCATTTTCTGAACCAGAGATTAGAAAGTTATGTACATAAAATGGTTTATAAGGGAGGAAATTAATTATACTTTCAAAATATACCAAAATGGAGACTGAACCTGGGGTGCTCCAGGCTTGTTTGAGAAGAACCTAAACTTGTGACATGTACATTCAGTAAATGCAGAGAAAGACGGTGATCAAATGATGAATGCATAATTAATTTGCTCCACAAAAATCTGGAATAAAAGTAATATCCCAGTTATTCTCTTATTGAGTTCTGCTAAATACACACCAGGACATTAGACCTACATATGCAGATGATATGCAGCCCCAGTCTTCCTTTCTATCTGGTAACTGCTTAACCAGTGTTTGGATGTGTGGTCAATAAACTGCAACTTAATCCAGACAAGATAGAAGTGCTCCTGGTCATGGATGGATGCTGAACAGGGAAAAAGACTTTCACCCTGTGTTGGGTGGGTTGTACTCCCTCTGAATACTGAGGTTTGAAAGTCAGGGGTTCTCCATGAGCTGGTGCTGTGCCTGGATGCCCAGGTGACAGATGCGGCAAAGCATACTTTGCCCACCTTTGCCTGGTTCTCCAACTGCACCTCTTCCTTGAGACAGGCATGATAATGCATGCTTTACTCACCTCAATACTAGACTCCTGTAACCTGCCCTTGAACAGAGCTTGCAGAATGCTGCAGCAAGACTCCTCTCTGGAGTTGGACCATATCAAACCACCTGCATACCCCCTCTCATGTCAACAGTCATATCATACCCCCTGTGATGTGGATCTCCCCCCCCCCCCCCGTGGGATGAATTGGAAGGGGATGCAGCAACAGTCTGTCAGGCTTTTTGTTTTGTTTTTATAAAGAACTTTCATGCAGACAAAGTAGCTGCAAATTCCACTCCACCATGTAGTACAAAAAAAATCCATGCTATCTGAAGCAACAGCCTAGCCTACTTCTTTCCCCTTCGAATAATGCTTTTTCCTCTCAGTTTCACTTATTATCATAATGAGTGTTTGAGTCTCCACCTTTTCAAGGTCATGTCTTTATATTAGGAATTAAGAACTGTGAAAATTGCTTCTTTTCTTTTTTGACTTTTGGCTTTCACTAACACAAAGCCAAATGTGCTTAGATGAATAGAGGTGCAAATCTGAAAGCTCCTTACTCATGACTTCTGTGAACATTTACTCTACAATTATAGGGGTTTCACAAAGAACAGTGTTCTTTGCCAGCTGATGACTTCAGTGTGGAGCTAGGTATTCTACTGTTGCAAGATCCAATGTTATATCCGTTAAGGTGGTTTATGGTTTGTCTAGGAACAATCAGTATCATGGCTGATAGCTGTTTGGTTTGTTAATTTTGTTTCTGTTGTTGTACATCAAAATTCTGAATAAAACCCTTTTGAATAAACCCTATAAAACGATTTTTTTTGTAAAAGAAATACCGAGGCTCAGACTTGTTCAGAAGCCCCCAACAGTGCCGCCATGTTTGCTATGAGTGAGTCTTTGGGGTGTGCTTCAAGCAAGTCAGTCAGGTTGCCAGCAGCACTAGAAGTAGCATCATGATTCTGAGGACCATCGTCTCATTGCTTGACCTGTCCCATTTCATACATCCCACCTACCCGTCAATAGCATTGTCCATCATCCCCCATCCCCGCAATAGCTAAGGTGACAGAAAAACCTAGAGATGATCCAGTTTTCCAATTAAAACAAAAGGGAACAGCTCTTAGTACATATGTCTATTTTTAGATATTAAGAACCAGACATATCCTGATGTAGTGCTGCACTTTTTAGGCAAAATGCAAACTTGAAACTGCTTACCTCTGCTAAACTGCAAGCTGACCCTAGATTTGTGAGCTACAGCACAAGCTAGAATCACTAGAGCTCTGCCATTATCATGTTTGCTAATGTTGCCATGTACTCTGAGCAAAGTATGTACTGTGAAATTAGGATCAAGTCTGTCCACCACTCATAGTACCCATGATGGAACTCAATATTGGAATGTACATGTTCCACCATGTCTTTGAACAGTCTCCATGCAATGGAGTCAGAAGTCTCTACTGGTGTCCACTTTGGGATCAAGATGATCTGGTAAATTTCTGAGAAATTATAGCCAAGCTCTGAATAGCAATTTACAGCCCAATCCTGAAAGCATGTTATGCCACCGGAACAAGTGTTCCAGCAGCATAATACGCTTTCTGGCTGTTGCGAAAGGTGACACATTGGAGCGCATGGGAAGCAATAGATGCCTGCTGCCCCAGGTAGGACCACACAAGGGGTGGGAGGGTGCCGAGGAGGGGTGGAATGGGTAGAGGAGGAGGGCAGATTGGGCCCAGGAAAGGGTGGGTTCTGCAGCAGCATTGTGCACCAAATACTCACACACCCCCTCTCTGGGCCCGACCTATGTAGCTGGCACAGGTCCAGGTAGACCCACCGGATGGGCAGGGGCCTTTTCCGGGGCAAGGGAATGTTCGCTTGCCTGGAGGGGGACTCCGGAGGCTAAAATTCCCCTGCAGGATGCAGCGGATGCCACGTTGGTGCCACTGCAGCACTGCACGGAGAGTTAAGCAGGATTGGGCTATTGGTAGGGTAGAAATGTATTTTGTAGAACTGTAGGGTATAAAATGCAGTATTTTGCACCTGGATATTTCTTTTCTAAATACCAGGTTAACAGCATAGGCTTCCTGGTAACCTGTGGGTCACTTCAGAGGAGAGAATAGTCTGAGGAGAGAACAGGGGCGGAATAGGTTGGAAAAGAGGGGATAGGATCCTGGCGCATGCTGGTGCCGCCAGGATCCACCCCCTCCCCCTCTCCATCCCAAACTCCCCCTCCCTGTCCTCAACACACCCCGGCCACCAACTTACCGAAGTCAGTGCAGCCTGGGCTCTGCAGCAGTGGCAGCAACTGGCCCAACACCGGCACGATGTTCGCACTATCACGGGACCTTTTACGACAGCGGAACACTCATTCTGCTGTAGTAACAGGTCCATAGGAGGACTGTGCCGTAAGTGTGATATGTTCTGGCTCTGAGTTAATTAACACATAGCTTAATGATGTGCACTGCTTTTATAATTATGTTTTCTGACTCTAATTATATTTCAAAAGTCTGCACGCTATGAATATTATTGGATTGTGTTTGCAATTGAGTAATAGTGTTCTGATATAATTATGAGCTTTGCTGCTATCACTGACTTACCAGGACTGGTGAGTAAATTAATCATCCAGTTTGAACAGATACAAACGAAGTGTAAAACAAAAATGTTGATTCCTGTAATCAAGGGTAAATGTTGAAAGGAATAACTGTGTATTAATTTAGCCTGTCATCACTATATTTGTAAAATTCATTCACGGTCTTTTGCAAAATGCAATCACCATTCATGCACCACAGTTGGCCCTCGCTATCCTTGGGGTATCCATTCCTGACCCCCCCCCCCCCGTGGATAGTGAGGATCCGTGGATACCGGGGTCTGCATGAAAATCGCTTAAAAAGTGGGGAAAGGCAAAAAAATTGCTTTTTTGCACGCTTACTGACTCACTTCTGGGTCGCTCAAAGACTCTTCCCTCCTCCCAGCCTTGTCCAAGGATGCAAAATAACCCCATGTTTTTTTAACATATAAAAGCAATTTTAACATGGACCTCGTGGATCCGGCACCCACGGTTTGCCAAATCTGCAGGTCCCGAATATGGTGAACTCTACATCAGAATGCTTACGATTTATAAACCTACAGAAAAGACAATTATTTTCTGTTAAAATAGCATCTGCAGTTTGATTCACACATCCAGAAGTGCATCACTTGTTTTCTCTGTTTTATTGTGATCTTGACAACTGGCAGCAGAATGTATGAATTCAGTACACCTTTGAAAAAATTGTTTGTGTTTGAGGTGATGTGAAGAGATTTGAACTGCTCTCTGTGATGTTGCATGTTTTAAATCTCACACCCCTGCGCCAACTGGTACAGGCCTTACCTGCGTCAGCTGGCACAGGCCTAGGTTGATGGCGGAGTAAGCAGTGCCAGCCTCCGTGCCATGCCACTTACTCCAAAGGAGCCGCAAAAGTGCTTTCCAGCACTTTTGCAACTCCTTAGGCCACCACCAGCCTAAAGTCAAGAAGGATCAGGCTGCCCATCCAACACGCAGTGGATGATCGGATGCCCACTCCTGAACAGTTGGGGAAGTGCATTGGGCTGTTCACAGTTCTGGATGTAGGTCTGGCTAGTGAGTTAGGAGCAGAGGAGATGACTTCCAGGCAAGGTGACGAGGTGCAGAGGTGGATTAGAACAGGACCAGAAGCAAGAGGCTGTAGCACAGTCCAGGAGCAGAGGGCTGGAAGAAAACAGGGGCAAAAGGAAGAACATTTGGAAGCTGACTCTGGAGGAGCTCTCAGAAAAGAGCTGCCTTGTCACCTCTGTTCTTGGGGTCATCTTGGGAGCTACTTTTTGTACAGAATTCCTTGCAAATATAAAACAGACTGTTGTATTAGCTGCAAAAAGTTCAAACTAATATAGTTGGTACTCAAGCCACGCACTGGACAGGTCCATGAAATCAGTGTAACTAGTAATACTCCCAAAGCAGGTATGTTTAGGATTGCAGCATTAGGTTCTTATTCCCAGATAGTCTAGCAATTTTGATTGCAAACTGCATCATCATCATCCTTACATCATCATCATCATCATCATCATCATCATCATCATCATCATCATCAGGCTAGATTTTGGGGGTGGAGTAGATTTTTCTTACAAGCTATGAGGGAGTACCAGTACCAGTGTACCACATTAGAAATCAAACTAATTATCAGGTCTACTATGAAGGTGATAGATGCATAGAAAACTATGAAATATCAAAACACAGCATGTAAAATCAGCAAAAGCGAATTAGATGTCAACTTTAAATTCATTCAACTTAAAAATGCAATGCAATTTTAAAGAATGCCACATGGATTTGCATCACTGGTTACATCATAGGTGTAATCCTCCTGTGTAGGGATTCTAGTTTTGACCCTTTTTTGTAACCAGTCTCTGTGTTCAAGTCTGTCCTCACATCTGTGCATACAAAAACGTGGACTGATGTAGGCCTTGTGATAATTCTGTTTGCTCTATTCCCTGTGTGCTGCACCACTGTTACTGGCACATTGGCAGTATTCCTGTTTTACAGAGAGATTTTTTTTTAATGTACGATCATTTCCCTCTTTATTCATTATTGGACAAGGAACCATATAAGAGATAAAAATAAATGTGCCTAAATTACAAGAATCCCTAAATATTAAAAAAAAGGAGGAGGAGAAGGAGATTAATTAAGCTATGCCAAGAAAGAAAGAAGGGAAGGGAAGGGAAGGAGAATAGCTTTAATCTCTTTACTGATGTTATGTTTGTATTACAACTTAGATTTTTCTGCCAAGTTTGTATATTTTGTTTGAAACTCCATGTCATTCGTGAATTGAATAGGTTTTTCTTGTCCTGGCTTAAATACTGGCGTCAATAATTTAACTGGTATGTGGGACTTGAGCTACAGCAGCAGCAGCAGAGAGATTATCACTCTCCGACAACAAATACTTCCTTCCAAAACGCTGGCAGCACCTCCGGTTAAGGGAGATAAAGAAGACTTTTGATTTTGACTATAGGCAGCTGCAGGAGATGAATGGCTTCATTTGGGAAACGAGCTCGTCCCATTTTTATTTCTGCAAAACAAACAAATAAATAAATAAATCCCCGTCTGGCGCAGTAATTGAGAAGGGTTCCTCTTCCTCTGCTGACTTCACATAAACTGTTTTCTTCCTTTCCACATGGTGACACATTTAAGGACTCCTGGGGTTAAGCAGGTCACATGGGGGGGAAGCAAAAATATGTTGATATACCGTATTGTCCCGAGTATAAGACGCACCTGATTATAAGACGCACCCGTAAAGTTTGGTGCTATTAAAAAAATTGAATTAAATCACTGGCATTAAATTGCAACAGCCTGATTATAAGACGCACCCCTAGTTTAAAAACTTAAATTAGGAGAAAAAAGTGAGTCTTATACTCAGACCAATACGGTACTTTTGATCCTTTATGTCTGTGAAATATAAGACGGTAAAACAGAGTTCCAATAGACGTTGATGTAAGGTGTTTCCAGAAGGTTAATAATTACCAGTATATCTGATTTGTAAAATGCCAGATACTTATTGAAGCCCTTTTAAAAAGAATTTCTGTCATCACAAGTTCAGTCAGAGACTGACTGACAGTCCAATCCTAACTTTCCCCGCACCGATGCAGCAAGGCGGCACAGGCTACGCTGTATTCTACAGGGGAATTTAGGAGGTGGGAGGTCTGCTCGAGGTAAGGGGACATTCGTCCCCTTGCCCAAGGAAAACCCCAGCCCACACAATGGGTCTACTTGGACCTACCCCTGCCATATGGCTGGCGCAATTCCGCATGCACCCATGTCACCGGATCAGGCCCAAGAAGGAGGAATAGTATATGGCATGCGCCAGTGCTGCCAATCCCGCTGCTCTCCTGAGTCCGATCCACCCATCCCCTGCCCTATTACATCCCTCCCTGCCCTCTCCCCACTCCTGCACAGCCCGGTGGGGGACTTACCTGCTCCAGCAGGCATCCTCTGTGGTGCCAGCACTCATGCAAAGACCTTGGCCTTTGTGCTAGCATGTCAAGCCCCCACACAATTTGCGACACACAGAGGCCTGGCACCAGAATTGCAATCAGGATTGCGCCCCGAGCCATATTAACTCCAATTAAATGAGGTGATATCTCTATCCATTTAGATATATGCATATGTAAGGCACAATCCATCACATCCACACATACTACTGACGGTACAGATTAATAACTGAATGGCTTGGCCCACATATGGTTGCAGCCTTATGAATCATGGGCAGATGGCTTGCTGGCTGGCATTGCAGTTGTGAATGCTGCTGGTAGCTAGAAGAGTAGTTAGGGGGCTGTGCCAGCATGACATGGGGTAGGGTTCTGATGTTTCTCTTCCTCTCCCACTTGCTGGGCACGCTTTGGATACAGAAAAGATCATTGTGCCAGCATCAGCAGGCCATTGCTAGTCATCAGCAGGCCAGGACGTCTGGGTCAGTTGGTAGAGCGACCATCTCATATATGCCTGAAGATCTGAAGGACGGCAGTTCGAGACGTCCGGAAGTGCCTGTGTCTGTCGGAGAGCTGCCGGCACGTTGAGTTGATAAGTTGCAGAGCTTCCGTGGGGGAGTGGAATTGCAGCTGCAGCACTGCAGCTGCAGTGGCAGTCAAGGTTGCCTGTCAGCTGAAGTATGGTGAGGCGAACGCCAGAGAGAGGCTGGACTATGAAAGAAACCATCTAGAATGAAGGGTTCTACAAAAGAGTAGAACATATTGTATTGTAAAAAAAACCCTTGGGATTTAGAAAGCCTGCCCATGTAAACCGCCTTTGAATTAAAGTTGGAGGAGAAATCCGAAGACCAAAGAAAAGGCGGTATATAAATACTGGTTTATATTATTATTATTATTATTATTATTATTATTATTATTATTATTATTATTATTATTATTATTATTGGTGGGGTGGTGTCTGAATAGGATTAGGCCATTCTCTCTGAAAAATCAAGAGGGACCTGGTTTGATGGGTTTCTTTGGGCAAAACATCCCACAATGGGTTTTGCATATATGCACGTACTCACATAGTTGCTTGTCTCTTAACTATACACTAACAAGGACTCACCGACTCCTCATAGCAGTACAGGAACGGTACCCCTCCCCTTCTCCTGGACAGGATCCACCCTGGGCAGGCTCCCGCTTGACCGGAGTTCTACTCGGCGAAGGGGACAAGTATAAATGACGCTGGGGCTGATTGGCCTCCTCGGATTTCCGCCAGTGAAATCACTAGCGGAAGTCGGAGGGGGATATCCCCAGCCACTCGATGGGGGATAGGATATGGCCAAAGCCATCCCCTCCCCCTCCACAACCGACTGGGCCAATGGCCCCCCTCCCGCTACCGCCAGACCTCCCCCGGCCTTCCCTGCTCTCAAGTAGTCGCAAACGTGCTATACGGCATGTTTGTGATTACTTAGGGCGGCAGTACGCTCGTTCCGCCACCCTAGACTTACACAGGATTGCACCGTTTATTTGATTTTCCATTTGTCTTTTAAGCCCTGTGCCAACTTTTTGCCAACTACCTGTCTTGTTGCTCAGTCCTGTTTTATCTTTGATATGGGTTTTGCTTTTTGATCCTCTGTGACCCCTCTCCATTTATTTTAGGAGATTTATTTCACAAGTTGGTCAACCAAGCAGTAGCGTCACTAGGATGCGCGTCACCCTGGGGCAGGGGGCACGCGTCACCCTAGTGACGCTCTGATGGCTACGCGGGGGGAGGGACGACCCGGCTCTTCTCTAAACTTGCTTCTTCAACCGACACCCTTCCTTCCCCCAGGTGCTGCTTTTATACTCGAGGACCAACTGCAGCCTCTAGTGGCTGCAGCTGTGTAGCCTGCCTACTTCTGGAGCCTGGGTCTTAACCCCTTATTCCCTGGACCTGTCAAGGTGAGGAACCACTGCTAACATCATATCCTATCTCCTTGGAGAAGTCGTCCGCATTTTCCAATACAAGATCTTCAGCTAAAGAGAGGCTAATAGATTCCATAAATAAATGAATATTATATCCCTCTATGCGTGTTTTCTGTATACATGTATTTTTTTGTCTTTTTTTAAACATTGGCTGTCACTACTTTTTGCACATTCCTTGCCAACTGTATGCCACATCTGACTCCCCCTTCTCTGAATCATTCTTCTGAATACCTTCATTTCAAATTCTATGTGATTTCAAGCTTCCTTTTTTACGTATGCAATTTCCCCTTGAAACTCGCAAGAGAAAATCACTTCACTTGCAGAAAATGAGAGAGATAATGAATTTCTCTTATACTGCTGATCATTAATAAATGAGGTTATCTTCCCTCTGGCTCTTGGAATTAGATGTGACACAACACCATAATGCAATCGGTTTGTTCTGAGACCCTGAAATTAGGAGCCCATCAGCTTGCAGACATAAAGGGGAATTCATTATCTGCCTGCTAATTACTCGACACAACAGAGAGGAGACAACGGCATGCACACAGCTTCTTAGACTTTAAATATGCTATTCGAGTACCTCCATGTCTGGGAAGTCTGCAGTTCATGAAAGGTGAACATCAGTGACATTTCAAGCATCTCTACAGTAAAATGCAGATTGTGCCTTATTTTCAACAATATTAGCTTGGAAACAAATGCAGATTGTTTCTGAATGTCTCAGCGGAGCCCATCCGTTTACTATTTATCCAGATTATTATTGATAATAGCTAAATTTCTCTGAGATCCACCTTCAGTCAATAGGCCTCTTCCATGATACAACTACAGGGATATATGGAGTTAAAAACACCTGCATGCCATGTGTGATGATGACTTCCCTGTTGGCTGGCTGTTCTGAGACTGGGGGCAGCAGCTTTGGCAGGTGAAATGGGAACTTGATAAATAGAACTGAATAGACTGTGCCTGTGTAGCCTCATAGAGCAGTGGTGATGTCAGAGGTCAGCCAGGTCAGGCACTGGCCAAGGGCCCAATCCCATGAGAGGATCTATCTGGTCAGACCAACTCTTGACAGAAGCGTAGGAGGTGGTGGGGCGGGGCGGTGGGCCCCCGGGTGGCATGCGGGGAGCGACAAAGATGGCGAAAAAGATGCGAGCAGGCAGGCGGCAGCGGCAAAAAAGGTGTGTGCTGTTTGGCCCTTGAAAGGCTTTGAGCAGCCGTGGTGACGTCACCTCCAGTGGCGGGGTGGCACTTTCGTTTGCGGGTCCCCCTCCTGCCAGGTGTAGGTACATCACTGACTAAGTACCAGTGGCAGTTGTAGTGCCAACTACACCATCAGGAACAGGTGAGGTTGCCATGGGAGGCCCAGAGCAGGGCCTTGTCCAGGGGCGGTGACAAAGGGAAGCACGTGGGGCGGGCCGCCGGGGGGTGACGCGCGCACAAGGGTGACGCGCGACCCCCCCGCACTTACAGTTTTGCGATGGAGCTGGGCCCGCCCGCCCACCCTAGCGTCCATTTGGCTCCAAAATGAGCCGAAAACGGCGCGGGGGGTGCTCTGGGCCTGCGCGTGACGTCACGCACGGGGCCGCGTCATTAAAGGTGACGCACGCGCCCCGCTCCGCGGTGACGCGCGTCCTTGTGACGCGACTGGCCTTGTCCCAGGGCCCCCAGCAACCTGGCACCAGCACTGTTATAGAATGTTGGACCAGGACCCAGGAGACCTGTGTTCAAGTCTATGCTTAGTCTATGCTTAGTCATGAAGCTCACTGGGTGACCGTGGGCCAGTCACTCTTGTACAGAGTTGTTGTGAGGATAGCAAAGGGGGAGTGACTACATATGCTGGCCTGAAGTCCTTGGAGGAAGGGAGAGATAACCATTCAATCAACAACCCAAATAGGAAGAGAAGGTGTCTTTTTGTGTTGTAAAATAAGCATGCTACGGTAGTAGGTGACACCACATTGCACATTAAGACACCCTTGTGAACCTTTAGCAGCTTAAAGAGAGAGAGAGAGAAAGCAGACTAGGAGAGAGCATCAACCATGGTTTGAACTGTCCCTGTTGTTTCATGGTAGCGTGCACTCTGCAGTTTCCTTTCCAGTTTCTTTCAATCACTCTGCACATGTGCAGGTGATGGTAATGGCTACTGGCTAGAGTGGCCAGTAGCTTGTTCTGTATCACTAGCAAGTTAAAAAGAATGTGAGTGGTGGTCTATTTCTAATGCCCGTGGGGCCACAAACAATATAAAGGCTCAAGTAGCTTTTTGAACGGTCTACATGTGATAGAACTGGATGCAAAACACACCTGAAGGTTAAGAGAAAAGAAAAGAATTGATCCTAAGGAGAGCTAAGGCTGACCTACATAGTAAAGAAAGCACAGTTCTATATAGGTCAAGGCTGACAAAGTCTAAGTACAGTTAGATCAATCATGGAGGAGAACAAAGCAGGGGCGTGGCATTTTCATCCCACTGAATGGGCAGGAGCAGTTGTTACATGGTCAATATTTTATTTCACATGTTATTTTATTTTGCATGTATGCAGGTTAATGGCATTTTCACCTCTCCAAAATTCAGATGAAGCTCTCCAGGCCTAAATCTATTCGAAACAGCATAGTTGATCGTTTGTGACCCTAGCCACTTCCTTGGACTCCTGACTTTGGGAAAAACAACTTTTTTTAGGACAAAAGAAAAGTTTCACACCTCCGTCCTCACCCAACTCCATGATTGAGCACAATGAAGGACAGAGAAGCTAACAAGCCCACAACCCGTTCAAACCAGCGACCATACCTTTAACTGTGTGTCCCGCACTGGGTGGGAGGAAAGCAAAAGCATGTGACTCTAAATTTTCAAATTGGACTCTTAGGCTGCCATGAGTCCCACAACAGCAAATAAATTCTCTCAGTAGCCATCTAGGGAACCTAGGAGCACCCTTAAACCTGGGGAGAGGAGGGGAGGGAGGAGGAAATATCCCAGGCAGCTCCCCTCCCCAGAGGCCAATGTCTGGGAGCATTCGAGGGTCGAAAGGAACTGCCCCCCTGCCCGCCTACCCAAGCAAGAGGACAATCCAATCCCAGCTAAGCTACATCTGGGAGCAGGGTAAGCCACAGGCGGCAGGAGTGGTGATTTTCTGGCATTTTTCCTTCCTCATTGTTCCCTATGGGTTCTTCCCTTCCTACACTAGCTCTCTTGTCAGTGTAGCATTTTCCTACAGTGGGGGTACACCTGCAGTGACTCTTGCGAAATGGCATATGTCGACTCCTCATTCCAGCCACATTCCACTCACCTCTCTACCCCATTTTGGTCTGCTTGCCCATGGGAGTTGCGCCAGTGTCTGGGGTATGCCAGTGTGTCAACTGCCAGCAGGTCAGCAGCTGCACTAATGATGGAGCTGTTGTTGCACTGGCATCCAAGGACCGACACCATGGCATACGCTGCTCAGCATCAGTATAGGATTAGGTTGCACAGCTACAATCCTATACACACTTACTAAGTCCCACTGAACTCAACAAGGCTTACTTCTGAGTAGACATGCATAGGAGGATTGCGCTTTTAGTAATCTGCTTACATATATTCTTACACTTCTTCAGTGACTTACTGTTAGCTTGTTTTCTCGGAATCCAACGATATAGCCACTGTTATATTTAATACCATTCTACAAATGAGTGCTTTCTTTCCTCCATTAAATCCTATTTGAAATAGCACAATGATGGCTTTGTTTTCAGATATCAGTTATTTGGCAGGTGTCATCATCGGCCTCCATGTCAAATCGTCTTGCTCTTATTTTTTTAATAGCTTGTTTATTTAATACACAGGTACCGGTAACTCTTTGGATTTTAATTAAATTGTCTGAGTTCTTCACCTCTCCAGAGAGAGAGAGAGAGAGAGAGAGTGAGAGAGAGAGAGAGAGAGAGAGATGATGATGATGATGATGTTTCTTTAGCACAGCTGCTTAATCAGTTGTTTTGCCATTGTGATTTTAGATAATTCCTTTTCCTTGCCAGTTATTACTGCACTACTGCTGACATTTTTCAATTATTCTGTTATTTGTCATCATTTCCATCTCCACTGGATAGAATCAACATTTTATAGGCCTCCTCCGTGACAAGTGCTTTCATTCATTTTATGACTGGCTACTTGCTATCATGCAAAAATGTATTTAACTTTTGCCACCAAATATGAAAGCCCTTCTGTTCTTCCACTTTAGCCATTCAGAGCAGTAGAAAATATATGCTTATGTTTGAGCATCCACCTCATTTTGTTCACACTGACTGTACTATGTGATTCTCCTGCATGGGTTATTGGATATGAGCATCAGACTAAAGTTATCTGAACCCCAATGCATGAAATTTTAATACCCAACTTAAAGCAGTTGCTCTACAGCTCACAGATTCCAGAAGTTATAAAATTTTGAACAAATGAACCATTCAAAGGAAGCAATCCAGTGCAAGGAAGGGACAATATTATTTCTTGAACAACCTAATATATTGCCCTCATTAATCTGCCAGGACCATAATTCAGATCACCAGTGTTGTGTATAATCTGCCATAACCGATATCCTCCCCAGTCATGCTTCCTGCTTTGCACAGGTTATTAGCGAAGATGTTGTCAGCCCCAACTCCAGAGCTCCAATGAACTGAGGTATTGGATAAAACCAACTTATTTGTACTTCAAATGAGATTGGAAGGGAGGTTACGAATTTTGTTGGATAGGAAAACCTTTCTCTTCTTTAATATTTCTTTATCATATGCACATTTCTCCTCTTCGGGCTCTCTAGTCTTTGGTTCCAATTGCCAACCAGTATCCACCAGGTCTACATCTGTTCGGTTTCAAGAGTTACTCCTGTTATTCTCAGATTATTCACTGGACCCAGGTCACCTTCTTGACTTGCTCATCTTCTATGGTGCATTGTATTTATCTTTGCTACTATGGGCTGGTTGATACATTCTTCCAGAGACAGGAAGCTACTTGCAATGTTTTACTGAAGCATAGCATTACACATAGGGAATCACATTGTTCTCCGGACTCACATAGCGTTGCCACATCAGTGTCTAACCCGGAAGGATTGGTGCTGGCATAGAAAGCCTTCACGTGATTCAGGAGAACTAAAAGAAAAGTGTGTTTATATATTTTATTTTGTTTATTACACTTACGGTATATTCCACCTTTCTTCCACTAGGTGGTTCCCTGGTTCTCAGTCAGTCTCACCCATTCAGGCATTGACCAGAACTGGAATTGATGAGCTTCAGCAATGAGGCTGTTATCATGTGCCCTCAGATCATGCTCTTCTAGGATATGTTGCACGCAATGTAGAAGTTCTGTCATAGAGTAGCACTTCAAACAGAACAACTACCAAATTGAGAAATGTACGTGTGTACATATGATACCTAACAGAAATAAATGGGGATAAATCAAAGTTAGTACTTGCCTTGGAAAGTTAAATCTTTTTACCAACTTAAGTTTTATTACCAAGAAAATCCCCCCCCTTTTTTTTTCTTGGCATCTAGCTCTTCTTTCTTGGCCAAAAATATGTGCTGGCAGATTATACCGCTGTTTGGTAGTATTTCCCGTTAACATTGTTAGTGGAATTTGGATTTGTTTTCCCTGCATTTTAAACATTATGGAAGTGATCCAGCCAAGTTAAGCACTTTTAAGGCTGCAATCCCAAACGTATGTTCTTGGAAATAACTCATACTGAAAGCAGTGGACTTTATTTCCAAGTAAAACTGGATAGTGACCCTATGATCCATTGAAATCAATGGGAAAATGAATCAAATGCTAAAATGTACATTGTTATGCAGTGTTCTGCATAGCATAACATCTGAAAAGATCACTTTGATAATGCCGACGTTGAAGTTGTGCGAAAAGTCAAGAATTGTTGGATTTTAATCTTTTTATTAAACGTCCGGATAACCCAGATCATTTGGTTTTTAATTCATTGAAATGCTAAAATCTTTCACCTTGAAAAGGGTTCCATGAGAATCCAAAGTACTGACATTTGACTGGACCAGACCATATATATTTAGTAAATACTTAAAACCAAGGCACTGGGGTCTTGAACTGGGTATTCTGTCACCTTATTCCTGCACCACAATGGTAACTGCCAGGTCTGATCTCTACAGTACTTGCTGCAATGTGACCCATATAATAGTTGGAGCTGGAACTGCGGCTCTTCAGCTCAGCTGAACGGAGAAAACAATATGACCTGTCTGCCTTTATATAACTGCTGCCCCAGACATGGTTCCTCAGTCTGATTCTCAGTCTAATCAGACTGCCATGCGTCATTGGCTATGTGATGTCATTACATCACATTCACTATGTAATTCCTGACTGGCTGGGATCTTCAGAAGAGAAGAGGCCCTAAGCGGGGAAGGGGGGGGGGGACATACCGCAGAAGGTGCAGGCTTCTGCAAATATCAGAGAACAAGATTGAATAAATGAATCTTCCTTCAATTAAGGATGATGATGATGATGATGATGATTAATGCCAGTATTTATATACCGCCTTTCTTGGTCATTGGATTTCTCCTCTGACTTTCATTCAAGGCGGTGCACGTAGGCAGGCAATCCCATGCCTCCCATGTTTATATATCTGGAACTATTCCTCATGCATCGTAGGGTTGTTAGGAATTGGCCAGGTGGGTCCACATACATTGAAGGGCCCACCTGGCCATCCTCTGAAGCCCCAGTACCTGGTTGCATGGCAGCTACAGGTGATGGTGGACCCAGTGGAATAGCCAACCTCTGGGGGGGCAGCCCGTGCCGCTGGGGGTGGCAGCCCGTGACGCACCCCCATGATGCCCCTGTGACATCACTAGTCCCGCCCCCTCCAGGGGTGACGTCTCTGGCCTTTTCTGGCCGAAAAACACACATACCCCTGGCGGTTTTCACCCGGAAAAGGGCTATTTCGGTCCCAGGCAGCCACAGGAGCAACTCCTTTCCTTCTGCAGTGCCGAAAAAAGACGCCGATGTTTTTGCTGCCCCCCATTTGCTGCCTGGTGCAGGGCCTCCCTCCACTCCCCCATTCCTATGCCACTGGGTGGACCCATAGTCTCATGGATCACCTGGTTCTGGTATCTGTCTATTTACAATCTTTGCTCCCGGGTTACATTTGATGTGCGTGTGTGGGGAGGGGTGTATCTAATTTTGCCTTTTCATGATGCAATGCAATTACTTTCAATTAGATCTCTCTGTGAAGTATTAATAGGTCCTATTTAATACTTGGCTTCCTCCAATTTTATATAGTCAACATAAATAATTCTTCCACTTCTTGATCAATTTTGTTGCTTTTATTGTAATGCCTTGTAATTTGTCAGTTTCTAATGAGATATTTAGAGAGGAATGGAAAACATCTATGTATGCCAACAAGAAATATTTGTATACTGAAGTCTCCTTCAAATAAGTCAGTATTTAAAAATACAGTTTATTGTGGCCAAGATCAGTCACAGCTGTGTAAGGTCAGTGACGATCTCTAATCTACACAACAATATGTCCAGTTTTCATTGTCTTTTCATGCACTCTGCTCTTTTACCTGTTCTTCTTGTTCCTCCGAATTTTCCTAGGATTCCAGAAGTTCCATAGCAATACTCCATATACAGACAGGTTTTTTTTTTCATATGTATAAACTAAACTCATGTAAAAACAAGTGATATGAGAGGGCGGCATTTCTCATGCATCCAATGAACATGAGCACAACACTGTTGTACCAACATGTCCATTACATCGGCGATAACACAGCTTTAATTCTGATATGTACTACACTGAGAAAAAAAGATAAATACCGTATTGGTCTGAGTAAAAGACTCACTTTTTTCTCCTAATTTAAGTTTTTAAACTAGGGGTGTGTCTTATAATCAGGCTGTTGCAATTTAATGCCAGTGATTTAATTAAATTTTTTTAATAGCACCAAACTTTAAGGGTGCGTCTTATAATCAGGTGCGTCTTATACCCGGGCAATGCGGTATATGCCAAAGAAGGCCAGCAGCGTAGCTAGCCCGTCGGGGGTGGGGGGGCAGCACCCACGTGACACCCCCTGTGACACCCCCAGAAAACTCTGACCAGTTTTCCAGCAAATAAACACCCCTCAGGCATTTTTTTCACCGTAAAACGGCCATTGGGTGCCTAGGTGGGTGGAGGGCAACTCTTTCTCCCCGCCGCACTGAAAAAGCACCAAAACGCACTTTTCCCGGCGCGTGTGCATCCCCCAGCAGCTTGTGCACAACCCCTTGACGCACTAGGGCAGTCCGCCCCCCCCTTCCTATGCTGCTGAAGAAGGCCACTTGTGCTTAGAGGCATACTAATAAATAGTTTGATGCCAATAAAGGCTTACTTGAACTTGAACTGATTAATAGCTAAAGGGCATTTAATTGAAGGTATTCCCTACAAAAAGGGAACACAGCTTTCTGGTCTTCTTAATATATTTCCCTACTAGGTTGTGGTATAATTAGAGGTGTTTGAAAAGATGTTATTTATTTTACTCAGAAGTAAGGCCATTCTGTTCGGTAAGACTTATAGCCCAATCCTACCTAACTTTCTATCCAGAGATCCAGCGAGGCTTGTGCAGTAAATGCTGGATCCTGAGCAGAAAAGGGAGCTAGGAGGTCACCTCCGGGGAAGGGAACTTTCATTCCCTTGCTCCGCGTAAGGCCCCAACCTCTGCTATGGGTCTCCTTGGATTTGCGTCCACTTTTTGGGCTTCGCAAATCTGGGAGCCCTGTGTAGGGAAAACAGCCAGGGAAGGGGGATTGGATTCAGTGCACACCAGCATCACCGATCCTGCCCCCCTCCCTGGTCCGGGCCACCCTCCCCCTGCCCTGTTCTTGAGGTATCCCAGTCCTATCCCATATAGGGCTTTAAAGGTCATCACCAACACCTTTAGCGTTGTCCATCTTTAGATTTTTGTCCAAGATGTTGTTCATTTTTATTGACAAAACAATGTTTTAGTTCATAATTCCTGCTAAGAAGCGTAAATGAAATGAATAACACATGGCAGGATGATGTTACTTTTAACCAGAGCAAATCTAGACTTTTCCATCATTTTGCTATCAGCAGGTACAAAATCCCTGTACAGTACATAAGATACTGCCTTATGCTGAGTCAGTTGATCTGACTCAGCATTGGCTGCACTGACTGCCAGCAGCTTTCCAGGGTTTCAGATCTTCTCCATCATTAGCTTCTTAGGTATTAAAACCCATTCACCTTATACTACACATGCACTCTTTAGTTTCATGAATCCATGGAATGTAACTTCATTTTACTAGCAGTTCGAAAGCATGTCAATGCGAGTAGATAAATAGGTACCACTGGCGGGAAGGTAAACAGCACTCCGTGTTCCAGCTGCATGCTACGCGCTGCGGCAAGGAGAGTCATGCCGGCCACATGACCGCGGAGGCGTCTTTGGACAACGCTGGCTCTTCGGCTTTGAAATGGGGATGAGCACCACACCCTAGAGTCGGACATGACTGGACTTAATTGTCAGGGGTCACCTTTACCTTTACCTATAATGCACAACACAAGCACACAAATAGATATGAAAAACTCAGTTCATTTATTTCATATGTGGTACAAACTGCAATACCATGATGCCTTTTGTAATAGAAAAGGCCAAAACTTGGTTGTACTACAGTGACCTTTCTCACTGAAAGATTTAACATTCTCCATATTTTGCAATTTCTTATCTCATGTTTAAAGTCAGTGGAACTAGTGGCCACTAGAGGACACTACAACCTCAGCCCTTCTCTGTAGTCTAAAGAGGTTCAACATTTCTGCTTTTGCTGGTGGAGGAACAGTTGACTTAAGAGGGGACTTAACTTGAAATAGGGATATTCCATGTGGCTTCCAGATAAAATACAAACTCCAGACTGAGTCACATTTTTATCACCAGAGGACGATGTACATAGTAGAAGAAATAGGAGAGACTGTCATTGGTAGCACACTATTTTCAAAGTACTGTACCAGAAACAAAATCTCTGGATATAAACCTTGTGGTCACCTTAAAAAGGTAAAGGTGACCCCTGACAATTAAGTCCAGTCATGTCCGACTCTAGGGTGTGGTGCTCATCCCCATTTCAAAGCCGAAGAGCCAGCGTTGTCCAAAGACGCCTCCGCGGTCATGTGGCCGGCATGACTCTCCTTGCCGCAGCGCGTAGCATGCAGCTGGAACACGGAGTGCTGTTTACCTTCCCGCAAGCGGTACCTATTTATCTACTCGCATTAACATGCTTTGGAACTGCTAGGTTGGCAGGAGCTAGCCAAGCAACGAGAGCTCACCCCGTCGCAGATTCGAACTGCCGACCTTTCGATCGACAGCTCATGGTTCAGCGGTTTAACCCACTGCGCCACCCGCTGGCCTGTGGTCACCTTAGTATACACAATAACTTTGCAATTTTTGTAAAAACTATCAAATAACACCATTGACTGACTCTGAAAAAAAAAATAAAGCCAATTATGAGAACAGTTCTCTCAACAGATGCTTCTGTTGTTGTTGTTGTTGTTGTTGTTGTTTATTAACAGTATTTATATACATGTGTTGACTCTTAACACATGGACTTCCTAGGGGTCCATGGACTACAGTTAAGAACCCCTTCTGTAGAGAAAGGAATGAAATAAAGAATGAAACAAAATGGTGGTGGGTCATGCATATTGGAAAGTAGATACAACACCTGGCTTGGAACTTTACTTTGTCCTCTTTGACTTGTGGGGTGTGTGTCAGGGAAACCTGACTTCTTTCTTCACCCCCCCCCTCTCCTTCTGATCCTCCTGGCATGCACACCTCTCTCCCATGAGCTCTGACCAGCCACATGGAGTCTACCATGCCACAAGGTCTCACAAACCCATGCAAAGGGAATAGCTCTAGGTCGGATTCCCTTTTCTAAAGTCTAGGACCCATACAGCTAACAGAGATGTACATGTTTGTGAACTGTAAGTAAAATATTTTTCTTTGAAAGTGTTTTACTGCCTCTGCTCCTGTTTTATTGTCAGCAGCAAACTAGCAGGGGTTGGTGGAGATCAATCGGAAAAAGGGCCTTCTGTTATATGACTCTGTTTAATTTACACCCATATACACCTTTTTTCAACAAGGTGGACAGGCACTGCCTGCTTGTTCGATTGCCATCACTGATGTCATTATGGAATTGCATCCAAGTCTAGTCACAGGACAGTAAGGCCAGCATCCAGGGTGGGTAGGCAACATTAGTTCTCTCCTCCTAATCAATAATTCTCTGACAGATGGATTCATATACAAGACAATTTAGTCTCTCAAGTGAACTATTGCTTCCAGTCCTTGAATAACGTCATTAAATAGCTAGTGGCTCATTAAGTGAGAATCCAGGATTTAAACTCCTCTGCATTCAAGCATGGAGTCGTAACAGAGTGTTGGTTCACTGAATATATTTTCATGATAGGTGAAGTATTTTTTTGTCCTTAATTCCTCCTAGTTGCCTGACTGAACAGTTGGGTTAATTTTTACTACTACTGTTACATTCTGAATAATGTAGCCTCCCTCGTTTTTCCAGCGAAACCATTTCTAAAAGACTAGCCAACAAAACATTTCTTCTAAAGGTGGGCAGTGAAGTTGTCAGACTTACCTCTTTTAAGAGGCTATCCCATAATCATAATACCTTTTCTTTTCTGCACATCTGCTTCAGATGACAGGGTGACATGGCAAAGGGCTCAGTGGTAGAACTGAGTTCTCAGACAGGCTCATATAGGAGGAAATACTTTGCTTCCAGGCTATTGAAGGCTTTCAAGGTAATGACCGGCATCTTGAATTGAGCCCAGAAAAAATGGGAACCAGTGAAGTTAGAAAAAGATATGCTTGGTATGATCCAACCGCCTGGCCCCAGACAAAACCCTGACAGCTGAATTCTTGACCAATTGAAGATTCTGACCTGCTTGCAAAGATAAAAGGTAAAGGTGACCCCTGACAATTAAGTCCAGTCGTGTCTGACTCTAGGATATGGTCCTCATCCCCATTTCAAAGCTGAAGAGCCAGCGTTGTCCGAAGACGCCTCCGCGGTCATGTGGCCGGCATGACTCTCCTTGCCGCAGCGCGTAGCATGCGGCTGGAACACGGAGCGCTGTTTACCTTCCCGCAAGCGGTACCTATTTATCTACTCACATTAACATGATTTGGAACTGCTGGGTTGGCAGGAGCTGGCCAAGCAACGAGAGCTCACCCCGTCGCGGATTCGAACTGCCGACCTTTCGATCGATCGACAGCTCATGGTTCAGTGGTTTATCCCACTGCACCACAAAAAGCCCTTTACACAGTCAATCCATCCTGGGGTTTGACTGGCCAAGTAAAGATTCCAGTGGCACCCACGTGATCTTCTAGGAGCTATAAACAACTAATAAGAAATCAAGGAATGTGCATGCATGGGAGACCAGTAACATTGCTGACCTGCCAGGAAGGAGGGGGCGATGACACATTTTGCGTCATCGCCCCCACCCCTGTGCTCCCGAAAGGCTTCATTTCAAGCCTTCCAGGACCCGGGGCAGATGGGAGGGCCAGAAAAACATGCCATTTTCAGCGCGATAATGCTCCACAGCTGCAAACACAGTCCTTCAACTGCAAAATAACAGTCACAGAGCACAAAGTCCCGCCGCGACTCTTCCTCACAAGGAGACCGCAGTTGTTACTTGGGGGCGTTGCATCGCCCCAGCCCTGCTACAGCTGTGTGTGTGTGACCTGGCCCCGACTTAACCTAACAGAATATGTAATAAAAGGGGGTGATCTTGGGTGTGCATCCCAAGATGTCCAGCTATCTATTCATACAAAGAATGAATAGACTTGGCACATACTCTCTGACAAAGAGAAGGTAACCCAGTCTGAGTGTACCTGCTTTTTCCAGTGTTCTTACTTCAGAAAATAATAACTTAGAAAGCTCAATCCAAACTGCCCATGTGTATTTAACAGTATTGCTATATTCAACTTCATGTTTAAGGTGCAAAGAGCAAGTTTGGTAACTTTTCTCATTTTTAATCAGTCCTTTTTTCCCTTATTGCTTTTCTAGAATTCTCAGGGCCCGGTCCAGCCCAACTCCTTCGCAAATCAGGCATAAGAGTGGCCTAAGTTTGGCGTAATTTGTGCCTGAGTTAGGCCTGAGTTATGACTGAGTTAGGCCAACACCACCCCAGGATCCAGGCAACACTTAGGTAAGTTAGGCCAACACCACCCCAGGCAGGCAGGCTCTCCAGGCTAGGCGTCTGGCTCATGCATGTGCAGGCCTCTGTCTGCATGTGCCAGTGTCCATCCATGGCAGCTGCCGCAGTGTCTGTCGCAGCCCGGTCGCAAAGGGGCCGGCCGCAGGCATGGGGGTTGCGCCAGTCATGTGGCGGGCGCAGGGCAGGTGACAGGTGAGCTAGGTGCCTGAGTGGCCGTCCCCCCCTCCTGCAGAAGGCGATGCCACCCCCAAGCCACGTAGAGGCTGCACGTGGGATTCATGGGGGGGTGAGCGGGGGAGGGAAGGGAAGGAGGGGGGTGGGAACGTCACACACAAGGGGGTCTCATGATGTCTGGAACCGCCTCTGACATGACTCGCCCATGCGCTGCCTGAAGCCCTGGGCCTCCAGGGCCGTGGCAATGCCCACAAAGAAGGCATGCCCACAAAGAAGGCGTGCCTTTTGCTCTGTGCCCTGGCCAAGACCGAGAGATGCCTTGGGCTTGTCTGCTGCGAGCGGGAAGAGCTCACGCAGCTCATCACACCCCCAGATGGGGCGATGTCGGCGCCGCGCGGCAGGCGCTCTGGCAGGGTGGGGGTTTGCCAGCTTCCATCATCATGGAGTGGGAGGGGAGGCAAACACACAGGCAGGCGGACAGGGGGTGCTGGGGAGGGACACGGGTGGGTCAGAAACAGACAGACAACAAGGCTGGTGGGAGAGGGATTACAGGGAGAGGGGTATGCAGAGACCAATAGGGACACAGGGGTTACTTCGCAGATGAAGGCAATGCAGGAACGGGCGCCTCTTATGCAGACGGACCTTGGGCGAAATGGACGCCGTTGACGGGCGGACCGTGGGCGGAAACGGACGCCGTTGACGGGCGGACCGTGGGCGGGTGAGAGCCCCGGTTGCCGAAAGGGCTCTTCACGGAAGTGGCGGACGCGAGCGGATCCAGTATGGGCGCCATGTCGCCTGTCATTGTTTGCCTGCCTGAGAGGCCCCCCAACTCCCCACTCCCCTCTGAGCCCTGAGGGTCTGGCAGCCCCCCTGCTGTGGTCTCCCCTGGGAAGGAAGTGGCCGTCCCTGGATGGGATTCATGCAGGGGCTTGTGTGCTGGGCGCTGTCTCTCTGTGTGTGGGGCAATGCTTGTGTAACACTGGGCACAAGGGGGCTCTGCCCGAGGAGCATCTTTATTGTTCTGGAATGGTAGCAGAGATGGCCAGGCGAGGCTGCCAGGGGTAGTCACAGCAGCCAATCTGAAAGCAGCAGCAGCAGCACACGTGCCCCATGGACCTGGAGACGCAGGCTCTTCCCCTGTGGAACCACAGCCTGCTCCAAGGAAAGGGGAGGGACAGCAAGAACGACAGCCAGGGAGGTGGAGCAGCAGCAGCGGCGGCAGCTTCGGCAGCTGAGGAGGGTTGCAGGGCTGGCTCCCTGACCTCTGGCAGCATCGAGGCAGACAACAGTGGGGCACCCTACCTGCAGCCCCAGGGGTGCTCCCAGGAAGGTAGGTGGTAGTGGACGTTCCTGGGGAGACAAAAACAAGGGGGGGTTACATGTCAGCTGGTGTGTGGTAGCAGTCGCCATTGAAGACAAGCCAGTGTGTAGGTTGCAAAAGCCTGCAGGGATAGATCAGATTACACAGCTGCTAGGTATAACGAGCATGTCACAGTGTGAGGAGCTTACCTGGACGTCAGAAGGGCATGATCCTGCAAAGGACAACAGTGAAGGAGAGAAAACACAGCACAACTGTAGGGTTACAAACATGGCTAGCCAATCATAACTGACCTGGTGTAGACCCTGTGGGGGCAAGGCTGTGGGTTAGTAAACACACCTTTTTTAACAGGCAAGTCACATTTACACAAACATATATTTGTCTGCTCACATGGCAACAGGCAGCTATCAGAGGACACATTGGTAAAGAGGCAGCTATCATATATATGTGTGTTGACAGGCAGAAGTACTACATAAAGGCGAACACAGGCAGAAGTCCTACATATTGGCATGAAAAGGCAGAAGTCCATTATGGCAAACACAGGCAGAAGTCCTACGGTATGGCTTACACAGGCAGAAGTCCTACATATAGGCATGAACAGGCTACAGTCAAACATATATTGGCATGAACAGGCAGAGGTCATAACACATGCCATCCCAGACCCTGCTCTTACTTGCTGTTGTTGTTGCCTGTGGGGGGGGGGAGAGAGAGAGAGGCTGGAAGAAAGACATGGGTTAGCAAATGCTTGCAAGGAGACAGCTGCTCAGGCACAGCTGTAAACAGTTTGGCCACAACCAGAACAGCCCTCTCTGCCCTAGAGGGGGGCAGAGAGGAGAGAGGAGAAGAGAAGAGAGAAGTGGGGTGTTTGTGAATTTTGCCCTCCACCGACAAAGTCCCACTTTGTGGCTGCTGGGGGACAGGACCCCACGCCACGTGCTCAGAGAAAGAGAGAATGGAGGCCTGGGGCTGGGCTTTTGTGGGAAAGAGGCTGGGTGTGGCTGGGTGCGGATAGGGTAACTATCTGTGTCCATGTCCAGAGTTGTGCCGCAGCTATTCCGTCCTAACTCAGGAGTAGGGTGTTAGAACTTTTCAGGAGAGGGCTGGAGTGTGTAAGGTAAAATGGCTCCTATGGGTCTCCTCAAATTTGAGTCCACCTTTTTTGTCGACCTAAATTTTGTTCCGTAGCTGTGCTCGAGGGGGCGTGTCGGAGCTCGCCAGTGTCTGGACCTGGACCCACATTCGTAACCGCCCCCGTCACGCCCACTCTTAGGCCGAACTTAGGACGGAATTGTGCCAGCGCCCGTAGTGCACATGCGCGCTGCGTCCGTCGTAAATTCGTCCTACGCCCGTCACAATTGCAGCACAAATTCAGCCTCAACGGCACAATTCCGTCCTAACTTCAGCCTAAGGCACTTAGGCTGCTTTTGTGACTGAATTGTGCCGCTGAGGCCTTAGGCTGGACCGGGCTGTCAATACATTATCAGAGGTAGATGGAAACCATTCACTGTCCTTTGAGACTCCTCAGCTAACCAGGAGTCCAAAAGCAGTAGGTGTGGGATAATGCTAAATCTTTTGGAAATGTGCTGGCAGCAGATCATATGGGAAGGGTGTGTTGAAACTAAAGATGTTTGGACTCTATCCTCGATTGCAGAGATTGGCTGAAAGAGGGCCTTGGACAGTTGACTTATTTCTTCCAAACAGAACGAGCATTTAATTTGTTTTTTCTTTGTTTATTTTGCCTGAAAGGGAACAGCTGTAAATTGTAAAAATAAAATTTCTGGTGCAATGATTTTAGTACTTCAAAGTGTTGCCAGAACCATAAACAATGACATTTGTAAGCTGTTTTCTTTCCTTAAAAAAAGAAAGACCTTCAGAAACTTGAACACTACTGCAGTCCTTAGACAAAATTCGAGATCAAATTCTTCATCGACAACCATTTACAGTCTGGATCCATAAACCTGAAATCAAATTTGTTCAATTTATTCATAACATATGGCAATATCACCGCCCAACTGTGCCTAAGAAGGAATACTGCCTGCTTGCTTTAAACCTTAAGCATTTTAGCAGTTGTATAAGGACATATTCAGAAGTCTTAAAAATTATTTGGTTGTTCATGCACCATTCATATGTACTTCCTCTCTCGTGTGCTTTTGTGACGCTCATATTGGTCGTTAGAATCCTTTGAGTGCTACAGTGTGTCCTGGCAAAACAGCCACTCCTGCCAATGCAATGAACCCTTTCCATTGTGGGTTGGCTGCACTGGCGTCGCTGCAGGGGGGGGCGGAGCTCTAAGTTCCGCCGCGGTCCAACCCTCCGTTACATGGGAGCACGAAGCGCCCCCGCCCTTCAACTGACTTCACCGACTTGAATGGCTCCGAAGGCGAGGGGGCGGGGGCGCTTCGTGCTCCCGTGTAACGGAGGGTCGGACAGCAGTGGAACTTAGAGCTCCGCCCCACCTTCAGCAACGCCAGTGGTTGCCTGCTTTCCCGAAGTAGGTAGGCGGTGTGATTGCACCATACAGGGTCAAAATAGTGGTACTGGCTGCAGAACTCAGCATCTCAACAATCTGAATATTTCAGACAATTCAAGCCCAAAAAGTGGTTTGAGAGTGCAATCCTAAACACGCTTACCTGGGAATATAAACCCCATTGAACTCAAATGAATTTACTTCTGAGTAAATGCTCTTAGGATTGTGCTGTGAGCCTCTTGGAGCTGGTGGGGAAGAGTGCATGCATGCCCACACATGCTAAGGGGCAAGGCTTCAGTGCTCTGTACAGCTACCAATATGCATCACCAATGGGTTTTTTTTAAAAAAAAATTCTACTCCCCTGGCCACCAGGATTAGGTATATTATGAAGTTTGTTGCTTGGGTGAAAGACAAGAACAGTGTTCTCCTTGCCCCCATTGCAGAGTGCAGGAACAGGGTTCAGCTCACATGGCTAAGCTGCAGGAGTCAAATGTGCCTGTAGGTGGTGCTGCTGGGTGTCATGCAAAGCTCTTCCAGGTTACAACTTCCTCAAACAAGGGAGGATCTAGTTGTCTGCAACCACTCAGCTGCTTATTGCAGCTTAAGTTTCCCTTGAGACTTAGAAGGTAGAGCAAAAGAGGGGAGAGCAAGAAGGTTGTATAAAGATGCTAGAGAAACAAGGAGAAAGGAAACAACACACTACAGGAGAACTGTGGAAAGGTCTGTGGTTAGGTGAGGGCAGATTAGAAGAGGCTGGTATGTGGAATCTATAGTACAGTACTTCTAGTTTTTATGTAGTGTTTACCAGGGGCGTAGGCTGATATGGGGCCCTGGGGCACTGGGCCCCAGGGCGTAAGGGCAGAGAGGCTCCTGGGGGGGCGTAGAGGGCCTCTGGAGGGGCGGGAGACATCCTAGGTTTCGGTTTTTTCTTTTGTTTTTTCCCGTTTTTTTCCCGGTTTTTTAAAGGTTTTTTTTAGAAGTAATGGGGCTTTGTAGTTTCCCCCCCCCTTGCATTGCAGCCTTGCCTAGCAGCCCAGGAGTCCTGATTCACACCCCCCCCCCCCCCGAGGGCATTAAGGGGCAATACACTTTCAAGTTTATTCTGCAGAGCAAAATTCACAAAATTGATGTTTGGAACACTTTCAAGTTTATTCTGCAGAGCAAAATTCACATCATTATGAATGCCTCATCATGTGTGCTGCTGGAAATGGAGACAGGAGGTACAAAGTGGACAAGGAGGCTTCCAAACTGAAATCAAAAAATCCCAAAAAATTGCTGCGCGGCTGCGCTGTGGGGCGTAAAGGATTACGGCCGCGCGTTTTTAGGGGGGGGCGTCAAGGGTTTGGGCCCCGGATCAAAAATGGTCTGGCTCCTCCTCTGGTGTTTACTCTGCAATATGTTTGACCAACATAATTGTTTTTGCACTCTCAACAAACATGTCATAAGAACATATGTCAGAGAGATCATTTTTATTTCCAGCTTATTGATTGGGAATTGAGACTGATAGGGGGCAAGCTTGGCTGATACCGCATGGTGACTCTATGGCAGAGACTAAATTTGAACCTAAAGTCTTAACTCAGACGGTGCCCAAATGGTGAAGCAGCCTAAATTGACCCCCTTTTTAAGTTCATCAGCTTTTTCATTATCTCTGCTCTTGTGTCCTTAACGGGAACTTGCTCTGCAGACGTTAGCAGATGATCTTTCTATCCATCATGCCATGAAAGCTTCGTGTACCTATGTATTCTCACAACACCTGTATTAAACTGGGATATCAATTCCTTTATGTCAAAGTATCTCCTGTTTTCTCATCAAACCACTTTTCTGTACAACTGCCATGATGCAATGCATTCCCATATGCAGAATAGCTTGGAAGCAATAATGAGATCTGATGTAGTCATAGCACCTAGGCAAGTTGGGAATTTGTCAGTCATATCTCACTTCAGTCATAAACTCACAAGAATTCCTTAGACAAGTTCCTTTTCCTTCAGTCTCAGCTTTCCATCTATAGTGCCGTACTGAGGAATTAGGCTATAAGGGTTACCTCAGTAATGTTTATGAAGTGCTCTAAATCAGTAGTAACCAAACTTTTTAGCACCAGGACCGACTTTTTAAAATGACACTCTGTAGGGACTCACCTAACATTGCGTGACTTTAAAAAAGGTGATCTGGAAAGAAATGTATTTATGTATTTACTTACAAGTAATTTATTTTATTTATTTGCAAAAACTTCATTCCATTTCTCATAATGAGGCAGCCCTAATAAATAGCCTCAAGGCTTGAGGGCCTTAGTTTATGACCCAGCCTTCACCTGCCCCCACTACCTGTCATTGACAGACTAGGAAAAACACATACACCAGAAAAAAAGATGCTCAAACATTTATCTTCCTATATTTACACAAGCTTGCAAACTGTAGGAGCTTGGCTGTTTGCAGGGCAGTTAGCAGCTATCTGATTTTTGAATAACCTCAGGGCTTGAGGCAATTAGTTACTGTATTTATTGGCATATAAGATGCACTTTTTTGTCTAAATTTGTGACCCAAAATAGTAGGGTGCGTCTTATACGCCAATACTAAAAAAAATCCCTCCCTCCCTCGTTTTAAAGCATTTTTGGGCTTACCGGGGTTTTTCCGGAGCAGGAGAGCTCCCTTGTGCTTTCTTCCCTGGCTAATCTATCCGATCTACAGCTGTTTGTCTGGTTTAATTTATGCACGAGCTTGAGTTGAGCTTCTCAGCAGCCAGCAGAGGGCGCTGTGCTCAGTTCAGCTGAGCTGCAGAAGGCCTTTCCTCCGATGCTGAATCAGCTTTGGTAAGCTTCTGAACTGGGCCTAGTTGGGGAGGCTTTGGAAACTGTGGTTAGGTTAGGTTAGGTGGGGTGGGGGAAAAAGAGTTCAGCTGAGCTGCAGAGGGCGTGGTCTTCGCAGCTCTCCTCGGAAGGGTAAGCTTCTGAACTGGGCCTAGTTGGGAGGCTTTGGAAACTTTGCATAGGTGGGGTGGGGTAAGGGTTGAGTCTGGGGTTGTTATTTTTTTGTACTTTTATGTTTTTTTACTTTGGAAACTGTGCATGGATGGGGTGGGGTGAACTGTGTCTGGCGGGAAGGGAAGGGCGGCCAAGTGAGTGGTGCCGGCATCTGCTCTTGGCGCCACGAAAGTGCTTTACGGCACCTTTGCAGCACCGTAGGCCAGCAGAGCGCTTGCTCTGCCAGCCTGTCTTTGGGCAGGATTGGGCTGCCCTTTAAGTAAGTGTATCTTCCATAAGTGGATGGGCCTCCTTTTGCACAGGGGGATGGAGTGATTACCACCAATCTCTCCTTAATTCTGTACCCCCTGTGCCCCATGCAGTCCTAATCTGAGAGGTCCCCTGACCGCCACTACCTTGGGTGGATTTTCAGTGGGCACAGAAGACTACTGTGCTGAAGTGATGGTGAGGAAGTTTGCTACCGTTAGCTTCCTTCGATGTGTGCAAGCCAATAAAGCAGCAATGAAAACAGTAGTAAAATAAGGCTACAACACAACATGAAATCACAGAACAGAAAAGTCTACTTTTCATCAAAAGACAACAAGAGAGGGACCTGGCCTAATCTTTCTGGAAAAGGAATCCCATAAACAAGGTGCCTTCACTGAAAAGGCCTGGTCACCAACTGCAAACCAGAAAGCAGGGTATCTGGGTAGCAGGGTATCTGCTAGAGTCTTCTCATATGGGAGAAGACCGTCTCTAAGCACTATGTGAAATTTTTCCCCCCACCAAATTCTGACACATATTTTTTTAAAAAAAATTGGAGAAAATCTATGGTTCTAGTTCTGTGAAAACATGCAACATAATTCTCTAGGGAGTTTCAAAGCTGCATTATTATTATTAACCAAACAGCTCAGTCTCAAAACGTCGGCACTTTGTTAATCAGTGCGTAGGAGGTTATGATTTTTGCATACATGTGAACAAGTTCTGCATAAGAGCTTTTGGTAGTATACAGATGGCTGTGAGTTCACTCTCATGAAGCACTAAGATCAGTCCATGGCATCACTTCCCGAACACAGTGTAACATATAGGCACTTTCTCAAATAAGTACCTTGTAATGAAACCTTCAACTCATAACCCCCTTTTAGATTTGCTCAACTTGTCTGAAAATCTAGCTGAGGGGAGTGTATGTGGGACACTGGCCACCTTCTGCTTCATGAATGTTTCCTTTTTGCAAAGCATGTCTTGATTTCTCAGAAAAATAAAGACAAGCAAGATCAAATTAAAGTACTGTATTTCCCTGAAACAGTTCTTGGTTGCTTCTGATATCTTTGTTTATCTGAAAAAGTAAAACCACATCAAGGAGCTTCCCAACTGTACTAAATTCTAACCAACTTTAGTGCAGCATTTTTATAGCACTTGTGGTGTTGTGTTCTTTTTTCTGTTTAACTGATCTTTGTGTTTGTTGTCCAAGTCTTCAGACCTCCACTCATAGGCTTACCATAGTCCCGGAGCCGGCCGGGACAATTCCGGTTCAGGCGCCGTCCTCCCAGGCTCTCAGCCGATCTCCTCTTTGTCCCAGCCGGCCGGGACTGCCCCAGCTACAGTGCTAACACGCTGCGTCTTCAAGGCTGGAAGGTCTCCGAAAACGTCCGAGTGAACTTGGACGTTTCAAAGACCTTCCAGCCTTGCACGGGCACTGCAGCAGGGGGAGTCCCGGACGGATTGTTTTGTTTTTTACTTATTTATGCTCTTTTTTTCTCAGGGTGTGTGATGTCAAAATTCCTGGCCACGCCCCCGTGACATCACTGCCACCGCCATCCCTGCGTCCCGGAAAATCTGGTAAGCCTATACATCCAGATAGCCTGAGATACAGCTAAGAACTTATGCCATAATTGTCAAGGGGTGTGTGTGTGTGTGTGTGTGTGTGTGAGAGAGAGAGAGAGAGAGAGAGAGAGAGAGAGATTGAATGGCAACTTCAACTCTCACTTCAGTAGTAAGACATCACAAATAATTGCCTCATTCAATAATACTTAGCATATGTACACCACCTTTTGGAGCATGAAAAGCATTTCACCTGTTTTATCTTTACGGTATCTCTGAGCCCAATCCTAACTCCCCCAGGGTTGATGCAGCCATGCCAATGGGGCGCATGTTGCATCCTGCGGTGGGGGGGGGGTTAGACATGGAGATCACCTCAAGGTAAGGGAAATTTCATTCTCTTACCACTGGGTAAGGCTCCACTTCCCCAATGGGTTTCCTTGGATCTACGCCAGCTATTTTGCCCCTCCCAGCCCTGTTCCATTTCCCATCCTCCTCCTGCCCTCTCCACCCAGAGATTCCCCTGTTCCTCCACCTCCCCGACCAGTTCCTCCCACTGCCTTCCCCCTGCAATGGCTTATGTGCACTCCTGCAGGTAGCCAGTAGTGGCAGTGGGCTGCTGCCAATACTGCCACTGTTTGTGGCAGTGGCTCCAAAATAGCCCTGCCATATTGCCATTTATGACATCAGAATTCTGATCTGTCATAAGGCAGCAATTAGGATTGGGCTTTTGGTAAAGTAAGTATTGTTATCCCAATTATGCAGCCAAGCATGAGAGGGAGTGGCTTGTCTAAGACCACCTGTCCTAGTGCATTCATGCCAGAAATGGGATTTGAGCAAGAGAAGTTCTGATACATAGCTTAGGGCCCAACTTTCCAACTTATCCAACTTTCCATCACCGATCCAGCTGCAATGCAGCCCCGAGGTAAGGGAACAAACATGACTGCCCACCACCACAGGATGCAGTGCACACCATGTTGGATAGGATTGGGGAGTTAGGCTGCCATCCTATATGCATTTTTCTGTAAGTAAACCCTACTGAATACAATAGGACCTGTCTGAGTAGACAAGCATAGGAGTGTGCTGTTAGTCTCTTAACCACACCAGCTCTACACCACACCAGCTCTTAGGAGGGCAGGACTAGCTTCCCTTTGGTCTAAGTTCATGCTTATTTAATTCACATCTACACATTATTCAAGGAATCTGAAATTGTATCTTCATCATGCAATAGGTGTATTACAGATAAATCTCATCTTTCCTTGCAATTCAATATTCTAATTTTCAATAGAATATTTGGTTTTTAAAAAATTGATAGTGTTCATAGCTGCAACCCCAGTTCCTGGTCTGGCTGAAAAGCTGCACCTGCAAAATTCAGCGTGCATTTCTGATCACTAATAGCTCCATGTTGGCTAGTAGGAAAAAAGTCCTCTGTACCAACTTCTACTTCGTTGTTTACTACTTCGTATATTGCTTTGTGGGCTGTATAAAGATTAATACTTTAAGCTTAATACTTTTGAAATGCTTTTCAAGCTTAGTGTTAGCAAGGGTATCCTTTTTTTCTTTTTTCTTTTTGTCTGCCTGCTCTGAACTGAAACAAAGTAGATGTGGCATAGAAACCCTTAAATCCTGACCAGATATTTTTTAAAATAAAAGTTAAGACAGCTACAAAACACTGAAATGCCCTCCATGCAGTTACATTTATATTTGGAAGGCAAGAGCCTGACTTATATGTGCTTCTCTTGTATATAAAGCACTTGCCCAAATAAGAGTGCCACATCTGAGTGCCACATTTGAGAAGAGTTTTACTGACTGATACATGTGCAACATTAGCATAACAGCAACTTGCAACCCAAGCATGCTATCACTGCATGTGTATTGAACAGTGTGCTCAGTAAGCACCTTTTAAAATATGTTGCTGACCATACAGGAAAGTACTACAGATGAAAATGCTTCACATGGGGCAGCATCACATCTAAATCAGAGCTGAATAAAGATAAACTGCCGACTGAGAGTGGTATGTTGCCTAGTAAGCAGAACTGCTCCAAAAGAGTTTCTTCTTATGACATAAGCATATGAACTTTGGTTCAGAGCAGACATAAACACATTGCATGCATCAGATAGCAAAGTTGAATTGGGACATTGTGTACATATTACACAACCCAACACACATTTTGGTGCCTTAAAAGTTAGACTTATTCTTAGGTATGTTTGGGGTGCTGATTCCAAAAAAGGCACCAGTTTTGCCCTATCAGCTTTAGTTGTGGACATATGGCATAGCCACATTTATATGTTGATTCAAGCAGCTCTCTCATGAGGAAGCCGACGCTGACGCTATCTGATTTTTGAATAGCCTCAGGGCTTGAGGCAATTAGTTATCTGATCTTTCCGTCACCCGTGTTTTCAATGGAGGCTCTGCTCGTAGCCCACCAGAAATTGGGTCGCAACTCACAGTTTGGGAAATGCTGCTATATAGGCCTTCTGTGTCAGAAAAAAGGTCCAGCGATGGCAGAAACGTCATGCCACCATTGCACACAATGGAGCTGCTAACAGCAATAGCCAGTAGCTCCATGCGTGTGCCATACTCAGCTGGACACTCCATCAGTGCCAGTAAGTTGGTGGCAGGGGTTGGCCATGGGCAGGGAGGGGGAGGATTGGGGCGTTTCTGGGGTGGAACCAGTGGAGGACGTGTTGGGAGAGGGAGGGGTGGATCCAGCAGCAGTCACGCACACCAGCTCCTATCCCCGTAATCCCACTCTGGAATTCCCCCTGGCCCTACTTGGATTTACATCAGCTCCATAGCTGACATGGGTCCAAGGAGACCCATAGATGGCCAGAAGACCTACGCGGAGATAACTAAAAAAGTTTTGCTTACTTCTACTTTGCCTTGTCGTCACCCATAGCAATTCAGCATAGCATATGTTGAAGTGGCTACATGCTATAGAGTGGCGGGGGATAGGATCAGGCTCTTTAACTTCTTTTTTACTCTCTATATTGTAGGAAAACATGATACAGTCAATTGGATTGTAATTAGTTATATATTGTGTTCAATGCATATCCTATAACTTTTATATTTTTAAACATCTTTATTTTTCTAAATCAGATGCTATAAACAAACAGGGGCGTCGCCTGATATGGGGCGGTGGGCCCCAGGGCGTAGGGGCGGAAGGGCTCCGGCGGGGGCGCGAGGCTCCTTAAGTTTCGTTTTTTTGTCTTTTTCCGGTTTTTTTTAAGCTTTTTACGGGTTTTTTTTAGCGCTAGCGGGGCTTGTAAATGTTAGTGTATGCTTTGCTGCAACTTATCTTGTGTATAGGACCCTCCCGTGACGATCTCTTCCGGGGCGCAGATCGTTCCTCTCCTCCGGGCGCGAACTCTGTAAAGCGCCCAGCAGCGCTTTACAGAGTTCACGCATGCGCAGAGCGACTATGTTTCCAATCGACGTTCTGCGAATCCATTAACTCTGCAAAGAGCTGCTGGGCACTTTACAGAGTTCGCGCCGGGGCGTCAGCGCAGAGGAGCGATCTGCACCCCCAGAGGAGATCGTCGCGGGAGATCGTTGCGTCCTATACACAAGATAAGTTGCAGCAAAGCATACACTAACGTTTACAAGCCCCGCTAGCACTTTAAATCGCCCGAAAACCCAATAAAACTGTCAAAAATTTTAGGTTTCGAAACCGAAACCTAAATTTTTTGACAGTTTTATTGGGGGCGTTGGGGTGCCGCCCCAGATGCGGGGGCGCCTGGCAACGCCACTGTAAACAAAGTTTCTTAATTTTCTGACTAGTTCAGTCCTTTTCTGAGGCAAGAAACCAGCTTTTAAAAATTGTATATAACATTGTTCTTGGCTCCTAGCCCTTGGGGACAGGCTAAGTACATATTTTTTTATTTGTAGCTTTCTTTCAAAAGAGTAGACAGCTGTGTGTGCCTCTTGAATTGCTTGTGACCTGAACGGCACGCACATAAATTTCAATTTCCAGCAAATGGAAGACATACACATTGGCTACTTTGCTGGAGATTGAAATGCGTTCACATACCTAAGACGGTGACTGAATCTTCCAGGTTTTACCATTGGCAAATCTTTGATGGAAGGAAATGTAGTCTTTTCACATCCTCCAGACATTAGAAAGCAAAACACACTGAGAACCACTGAGAGGTGAATGAATCTGACAGATGGAGTGTCTTCCCTAATCTCTGCAACGTGAGGCCCCTCCCCTTGTGAATAGGAATTATTCTTTGCAAGCACTAAAGAAATAGTCCAGATGGAAAATAACTCGCCTGGTGATATTGCAGGCAAGATGAAAATGAGAGAGATCACCAATTTCGTTTAAACAGACTACTATGAAAGACCTGAGATTCAAGACTCCAACCTGTTGTTGTTACTAAGGGCTAAACAAAGTGAGGCCTATCCAGTTTTAGCTCCACCTTGGGCAAAAGCCCTGCAAGTGTACCCCCATGGCATGCTCCCCCATACATACATGCACCATCTACCCATCTCCCCCGGTGTTCAGGAAACAGGGAAACACAAATTCTCTTCATGCTGCCTTGCATATTTACAGTGGTAGCAGGGAGGACTGGTGCCTGTCTGCTGCTCAGTTCTTGATTAGCAGCCAAATCATCTCTAATATTTAGATGGTGGAGCACTGCTCCGCCTGTCTCAGACGTTGCAAATGTGCCATAAGGCACGTTTGCATCACTTGGCGAGGAGGCCGCTCTCCCCACCCCAGTTCCCCAAGAGCACCCGCCGGGGAAGGTAGGTTCCCTACCGGGCAGTGGAGGGGCGGGGAAAAAGCGGAACGGGGCGTTCCAGGGAGTGGGATTGGTCGGCAAGGCCTGGGAATGGGAAAGGATTAGCAGCAAAGTGTCCACCAGAATCCCATCCCCCTTCCCGGGCCTGACCGCCATTACATGGGCCGCTCAAATGCTGGCACACATCCGAGTAGCCCCATCGGGGCAGCTGGGGCTTTACTGGGGGAAGGGAACAAATGTTCCCTTCCCCCAAGGTGACCTCCCAGGCAGCCATTTTGTGCCCTGGATGCAGCACAGGCTGCACCGGCCTCACTCCATAGGCTTCCTAGCTGGGCACCATCAATGGTATCCAGCCAGGAAAGCTAACTGGGGAATGGACAAGCAATAGTTCTCCTTCACTGCAGCTGCTAGTTATGGATGGCAGCATAAAAGAGAGCTCAAATCCGCTGCTCCTGCCTCTTCCCCGCTGCTTCCTTGTAAGTCTCCTCATTGGACCCTGGGCCCTGAATGGCTTAGTGGGAAGCAACTACAGAAGCAGATGGAAAGTAGTCCCATGCATCCTGGTTTACTGGGCAATGGTGGGGATCAGTGGTAATAGCAAACTCATACAAGGGGTTGCTTGGATCAGTGGCATAGCTAGCCACTGTGGTACCTGGGGGCAGAATTCAAAATGTCCCTCCCAGAAGTGATGTGGGCATGATGTCACTTCTGGGGGTGAAAGCACACCCCGCAATGTTTTTAAAAATTAAAAAAAATTAAAAGGTTCCTCCACCTGCTGCCCCTCTACCCAGCTCCCAACCCAGCCTGTTGCCTCCCACTCCACTCACCTTACTGCTGCAAAAGACGCGTTTGTTAGCTGGAGACCCAGGCAGCTTGTATTGGAGAGCTATCCAAAAGGGGAAGGAATGGCAGCAACTGAAGTTCCTGCCAGTCAAGAACCAGCAAGAGTTTCAGCTTTTGTCACAATCCCTTCCAGATCACTTTCCAGAATCTGGAACCAGGGTGGTAGCAAGAATAAGCATGGTGGGGCACTGACCAAGTGTCCATTCCCGTCAGAGGGCCCACCTGGCTACACCGTTCTGAACCCTCAGTACCAGTGGCAGCAGTAGCATTCAGTGCCATCAGGAGCTGAGATGAGAATGCCATGGGGAGCACAGAGCAGGGTTTTGCCCCATTGCCCTACTCAGTAACCTGGCACTGGCTTTGTCTGGAGCAGTCCAGAATGTGAGAGTGGCAGCCAGATCGATGACTTGGAGGCTCGTGGGGAATCAATGACTTGGAGGCTCGTGGAGGCTCGTGGGTCTTGGGCCGCCCTGCTGGTCGAATGTTTACATGTCCAGGCTGAAAGGGCACCAGATGCCAACATGCAATGACCAGAGCTTGCGGCAGAGCACAGCCACTGTTGTCCTTTCTCCTTCTCAATCACTCTTCAGAGCCTGGAAATGTGGCGTCATTGTAGGAAAATGTGCATTAAAATGAGTCTCTCTGGCTCACAGTAATCAGAATTCTATCATAAGCAAAATATGACTTGCTCAGTTGTCCACACATTCTTTCCCTTCCTGTTTCATGCTGTCTGGAGGCTTTAGGCAGCAGGCCTAGAGGCATTGCTGGCTCTGCAATGTAGATGACCTCATCTGCATGCCACACAGCTGCAGGGACAAGCTGTGTGCACTCTGCTTGAAACAACAGATTTCGGGGAGGGGGGCTATTTGTTCACACATGAACAGTAAATCAGCTTTCAGGGTTTTTTGTTGTTGCTGTTTTTAGCTTTGTGAGAAATGCCTAAGCATAAGGATTCTATTTCACCGTTGAGAGTAGGGTGCCGGGGTGGAGAGATGCAGAATCTGGCTAACAAAAGCAATGGAGAAATAGCCTCCAGTAAACTAGAATATCCCTACACATCTGTGTTCAGCCCAATCCAGTACATGTTTACTCAGAAGTAACTCCCACTGTGTTCAATGAGACTTGCTTCTAGGTAAGTCTTACATTTTTAGCAACCCATCCAGAGCGTTAAAAATGAATGACAGTGCTCCACAGTGAAGTACAAGGGATGAAAATAAGTTGCTTCCAAACCCCCCAAATTTGGTGAATTTCATGTTAGTTCCACAGAATTTCAAGGAGAGCTTTAGGTCCTCAGTCTGTAATTCTAACCCGATGCACACATGGAGCAATCTAGTTTGCCACTCATAAGGCAACCATGTGGGCAAAGGTCTGTGTCAGAAACCACTTATTTGAGCAGTTCTCTAAACAGTTCAGGTAGATTTTAATGATTACAACCCACAGTGGCTCACTTCAGAAGTCATGGCTAATCTATGGTTTGGATTTCAGGAATGTGAACCATGCTCTCCTGCTCTCTCCTTCCTTTTCCCTCCTTATGCATTCTAGATCCCTCCTGCACTTCCTGGTTTACAGTGGTTTCTGCAATATCCATATTTTGCCTGTTTTGGATATCGCAGCAAACCATGGTTATTGTAAACCAGGAAGTGCAGGAGGGAGCTAGAATACACAAGGGCAAAAGGGAGGGTAAGAAAGGGAAGAAGGAAGCAGGTGAGCCTGATCTACATTCCTGACAGTCAACTCATTATTTGACAGGGTGGAGGCCTTTAAAAGAGAATCAACAAGTAGTAAACGTTTGTTTAGCTGCCTCACACACCTTCTAATTGTCCCTGATAATGTTCCTCCCTCTTGGCCATTTTTTTCCTCAAGACTTAGAAGTAAGCAAGGCCAGGAAGGAAAGGGCAGAGGCATTTGCAGAAGTGAATAAAAGAGAACTTGGGGAGGGTTGGGCCTCTTTCTGCCTCCTAACTCTCCATTCTAAATAAAATGCCCTCTCCCTTATTTGCATTTTAAGGCATTATTAGACACACTTGTGAAAACATGGTTTCGTCATTATTCAGAGTTGTTCAACAGAACTCCCATGTATATACAGTACTGTGCACAGTATTGTGACCCCAAAGCCCGTTTCAGTGGTGGCTCTAAAATTTATACTTGCTGTGTCTGTAAATTTGAATGAAAAGGCCACATATACCAAAACTGTGCATTTTATTTTAAACTGGTTCACCTTCTTCGTACAACAAAGGAGTTTTTAGAATCGTGGTAGACAGTGGTAAACCAGATGTAGTTACTACCCCCTTAAGGGAGTGGTGATGTGCGGTGACGTTAAAAATGTCCCATCGCCACCTGCAGCAGAAAAAAGGGGTTCTCTTACTTACCAGGGGTTGCACCGGCCCTCTGGAGGATGCAGAGTGGCGCGGCACCCTCTGCAGGTCTCCTCGCCCTTCAGATCAACTCCCTGAAGCCATCGAGACCCACTTCTGTTTTTGTCTGAAACCAAGTCTCAATTGTTTCAGGGAGCTGATTTGAAACATGGGGAGGCCAGCAGAGGGGACCACACACCCCACACTCTCCAGAGGGCCAGTGTGACCCCCAGTAACTAAAAAAAACCCAAACCTTTTTCTGGTGGCGCAATCCTGGGAGTGCCGCCGCTGTCGGCCCACCCCGCAAGGACTTACGACTTCCCCAACTCATGGGGAGAACTTTGAGAACCGCAGGTTTATGAAAATATTTCCACCCCCTGAAAAACTATCTATCCAAGGTGTATAACTAGCCCTTGGCTTGGCACATGCCAGAATAAATGAAATATTTTCCTTATCTTTGTGGAAACAGTCTTTAAGGCTACAACCCTATACACTCTTTCCTAGGAGTAAATCCTATTGAGCACAATGGGACTTTCTTCTGAGTAAACCTGTATAGGATGGTGCAGTAAAAGAAGCTAAAATTAAAGCATCTACATGCTACACATGCTCAGGAACATTGTTCAGATTTTCCAGGTTCTATTTATTTCTTTTAATACCACATCCTTCAGTTTTACAATTTCTACAATGGATTACCATTAAATTTTCAAGCAATCAAAAGAGTAAGCAGTACAAAATATTAAAATTAGAGCAAAGGACAACCTATGCAGATTTTAAAGAGCATGTGCTTGGCTCATATGGTGGTGATGCTAATGTATTCATCACTCCACTCTGGCTATTAGATGTCAGCAACTCCTTCCAAGCTGATCTTTTCAACCTTCCATCTAAAAGCTCAGTTCAGAGGCATTGCTACGTCCTGCGGGGGGGGAGCACCCCCCGTGACGTGCCCCGTGACATCACTTGGGGCGGGGTGTCACTCAGCCTGCCCCTGAGTGATGTCATGTGGCGCAAAAATGTTCCTGGGGGTTGGGCAGGGGGGTGGGGGCAACATTTCTTGCCACCGCCCGCCTTCCAGGAGCATTCTGTGGCCTTATTCATGCTGCAAAAAACTGACCGCTGCCAATTGTGCCACCAATGCGGAGGCTTTGACACACATACCCTGGGCATGCACCTGGGACGGTTCCCCCCACCCACCCCCCTAGCTACGCCACTGGCTCAGTTAAAAAATATGAGTTCTTTTACATAGCTATACTGAACACTCCTGAAATAATTCATGTAACTACAGCTTCACCATATTCGTTTCTTTGTAAGTAGAATAATGAGCTTTAAAATATCTAAAATTTAACCTGCCTTAAATACAGAAAAAACACTTGTTTTTATAAGCCATGTGCACTGGCCTGTCTCATCGCTACATGCCATAGATCAACTAAAATTTTTATTATGTTGGAATTTTGTTCTATACAAACACATGAAAAAATTCATGTCAACTGTACTTTGACTCATTTTTCTGTCTTCTCAGCCCTAAGATATGATTGTTGTCAACATATAGTAATCCATCAGCATTTAATTTTGTTCAACGTTTTAAAAAAAAACTGAAGGAAAAATGGACAAAATATCTCTAGTCAACTAAACCAGGATGTATTGCTTTTCTGATCATTTTTGTATGTATTGTATTATAATTCCTGATTTATTAATCCAGTAAACTATTGTAGAATGTATATTTCCCTTTGCAGCACAAAGCCAATGGCTAATTTAGCAAATAAACTATTGATTTGTGCTGGCATAATACATGTATCTCTTAGCTCATTGCTTCCCTCTTGACCTGAAATGCACACTTGCCAGGCAAGGCCATCCTTTATAGATTAATCAATAACACCCCACCAATCAATGACTAAGAGGTTTTAAAGTGACCCACCCAACAGGGTGATAGGTAGATCTCTGCTTCAATGTGGATTTGCTTATCATACTGACCTCTGCTCCACATAAGATACCGTACTTTTGATACTAAACTAGCCATTCCCTGTACAGTTTGATAGGAGGTGTCTATGCAGCTGTAACATTTATAACCACCAAGGGGAAGTGCAGAGCAGTACCTCCAAAAGCTGACTTCCCTAATCATCTCAAGCAGCCAGGAACGGGGACGCTGTATTGTGTTGTCTTAGCAGACTTGCCTAATGAGACATGTTTCATGATGGAATGAAGAAAAAAAAAGAAAGAAAATCAATGGATTAATGGCCAAGAAGCAGATATTCCCGTTCTGAAGAGGAATGGTTTCAGTTTAGAAAGCACTACCCAAGCCCTCTGACACTATTAATAGCTGAAAGGAAATATGTAAAGGAATGGCTTAGGGCCAGTTTATACTTCGATGTTTTCAGGTTTCCAGTAAAAATCAGGCCACCAGGACTTTTGGTCTCTCCTATCTGGGTGTAATGTTAAATTTTTCAATTTAAATTAGGATCTGGCTTCCTATTTAGAGGAAATAGAGGGTCATAGTCCCAAACTTGGGTTATTACGTATACCTCTTCTTCTTTATGCAGACGACGCAGTCATTTTATCGCGCACACGTCTGGGATTGAAACGTTTAATAAATAGATGTACAGAGTATCTAAGTAAGAATAATCTGCAATTGAATTACTGTACATCTAAAATTGTGGTTTTCGGCAAATCATGGAAGCCATCTAATTGGAACTTTAGTGGCAACAAAATAGAGCAGGTAAAACAGTTTAAATACCTAGGGATCTATTTTCACTATAAACATTCGTGGATCCCTCATCGCAGAGCTGTCTTAAGTACTGCTAGGGTTACTGCCCAAGCTATTATACGTTTTCACTACATCAGAGGGAATTCTTATGTGCCAACAGCTCTTGAGGTCTTCAATGCTAAAATCATTCCTCAGGTCCTATATGGTGTCCCTATATGGATGTGTGCTATGAACCGTTCTCTAGAGAGGATTCAGGCGTCGTTTCTCCGGAAAATCTTTGGGTTGCCAGGTTGTGTGGCCTATGCCACTCTCTGTTTAGAAGCTGGTCAATCTCGGGTGGAGACTGTGGCATGGCTGAGATTTTTTAAATTTTGGTTAAGAGTTTTCTACGATCTAGACCAGGATAGTTTACTTACCCGACTTCTCTTGGACTCTGAGCCCCCTTTTGGGGCTACTTATTTTGAAAAGAAAATACAATCTATAGGCCTTGCTTTAGATATAGTAGGTTCACTGACCCATGACCAAGCATTTAGAACAATTAGGGGCAGGCTCCTGGATATTGAACAGCAAGAACTTCAGCATGCTGCCAACACAACATGCTCACCACTCCATTATCAGATTCCTATTAAGTATGGCCAACGGGCAGAGTATTTATACCATCTAAAATGCCCATCTGATTGTAGGGCCTTCTTATTGGCAAGGTGTAATGTCATGCCATCAGAGTTACTTTATGGGAGATATGGAGGGATTCCATCTAGGGAGAGATGTTGTTCTTGTGCTGTGGGAGGTGTGGAATCTCTGCACCATATGTTATTTTATTGCCCCCTGTATAATGATCTACGTGTGAAATATTTATATCCGATCTTGTCCAATAGGTGGGGTTGGGGGGATCAGGAAAAAATCAGGTTTATTTTACAGGGTGTAGATGCTGTATTAACAGAAAAAGTTGCAACCTACTTAAAGCAGATTGTAAAGAGGCGCAGTGCGAGTCATATGGGTAGTGTATGCTAGGTTTAGGACTCTTCACCCCTACTTGCTATGTACTTGTTATATGTTTATGTTGTATGTTATGTATGTCTTAATTATGCCAATAAAGGTTCTGAATCTGTAAAATTTTTCAAATAACTTAAAAATTATGGAAGACAACGTCACTAACAGCCCAATCCTATACTACCCCACACTCGGATGCAGTGGCGCTGGGGCAGGCTTCACTGCATCCAGCGTGGGGTTGGAGGGCTCCTCGAGGGAAGGGGACAATTGTCCCTTTCCCCCGTGTCGAGCTCCAGCAGCCCCATGGGGCTACTCGGAGGCACACCAGCTAGCAGCCCTGTGTCAGACTTTCAAGCCCGGGACGGGTGACAGGATTCGACAGAGGCCTCCTCTGCTGAGCCTGCCCCCTCCCAGGCCTGATCTGCCGTCCTCCCCGCCTTCCCCCTGCCCCAGAATGCCCCCTCCTCCCCGCTACCCTCCCTCCACCTCCCCACCGCAGAGCTTACCTGCGCCAGCGGGTGCCACTCTTTTGCCAGCAGAGGCCTGCCGGTGCTGGCCTCCACGCTGGCGGGATTGGCGTCTACGCTGTCGCAACATGCTTTACAGCACGTTTGCGACAGCAAGGAGTCCAGTACCGCCGGCAAAGGCCAGCCTAGGATTGGGCTGTAAGCAACTTTTTATACAAAACAATAACATTTCCATTCAAGATTGGAATGAGACACTTCAAGGAACTCTCAATGCTTTCAACTTTCTAGCATCATCTCCTTAGATCATAGACTGGACAAAAGTGCTTTCAAAACATGGGTTCTCAAAAATCAACCTAGGCTATTTATATTTAACTATTCAATGTGCAGCTTCTGCTGCTGCTTGAATAACGAGTAAGGAACCCACATTTATTTTAATAGTAGTTTAACATCATGAACTCACGTTCCCTTACTGTAGGGTGGAGATTTTTTTTAATGGAGTCATACACATGCAGTCTATTTGTTATATGTTAATAATTGTTACTTCTGTATGTTCTAAGAAGCTCTGCAGTAGACAATTTAAGCATGGAGCTGTTCTGTTGCACAACCATGATTATAGGTTCCTTCATTTAAAACTACTATGAATAGTAGTTGTAAACAGGATAGGCAGTTCTGCTTTAAATTTCTTGCAGTGTATTGGATATAGCTCCCTTATAAATGAAACTATTTATCATAAGAAAGCAATCCATGGGGGAAGCTGTAATAAGAGAGTATTAACAAGGGAGTTAATGTAACATATTACACTAAGAGCGCAATCCTCAGAGAAAAGCCGGCGACGGAATGAGCGTTGCGTCACCGGGAGACGTCGTGAACGTGCCGTAAAGCATGTTCACGATGACTCCGGAGCAAGGGAGGTCAGCGCAGAGGCCGGCCTCCCTTGCTCCGTCACCGGAGCGCCCGTGCGGCCACCAGACCAGGTAAACCGGGATCTGGCGGGGGCGGTTCGCCGGGCGAGGGAGGGGGGCCATTGGTGTAGCCGGCCCAGGCGGGGGATGACTACATTTACAGTCAGTGTACATGTTACATATATAGTATGAAACCCCACCAGACACAATCAAGGAAACAGCATAATGTAAACACCTTACTTTGTTTAGATTTTCCAGCCTTTTATATCCCTTTAGACATGAACAAGCTACGCATTGCTTATCACCAAATATCAATAGTTGTGTTCTACAATCTGAATTTGACTGATTTCCCTGACCATATGCTTGATCTCTTTTTAGTCTTATGCCAACTAGCTAGACGATTTCATTTCATTAGAAACGGCTTCTCTCTTCACTAGCAAAATGAACATACTGATCAAAACATTGCACGCTTAAAAATAACTCCTATCTTCAATTGTAGAGGTAATAAGCAGACTACAGCTGTTTGGGCCATAGATTTAAATATGCATGGAAAAGAATAACAGCCTTCCATCGAAGCTTCAGTCATGTGAAAAGGGAATCCCCTCTTTTTACCATGTAAGGTAACAAACGTGCAGTGGAAAGATGAACCTCCCACAAAACCAGCCAGCTAGAAAGAGCACTGACAGGAACGATTTACAATATGTACCGTCCAAATTCCTATGGGATTTCAAACACAGGTGGGGAATGAGAATTTCTTTGACCTAGACACCAGATGCCTTCTTTTTGTAAACAGAAGAAAAAAAATAATCACACACAGGCATTAAAACTATATTTATATCTGACAAAACAGAAATATTTGCACAGTGAATTAGAAACAGGGTGTATGTGAAATGAGGGCAGCATTGAGAAAACAAAATCAGGCTCAGTAGATCCAGCAAAATGACTGCGTGCGTGCACACGCACACACACGCGCACGTTTAGAGTCTGTACAGCTGAAAATTTCCAGCCAGCTTCATGTCAGCTGAGTTCAGTGAACTGTAAGGTAGGGGGAAAGCAGCAAAACGGATAGGAACAATGTGTGTGTGTGTGTGTGTGTGTGTGTGATGCCGCGATGACTGAGCAGTCGTGCAGAGATTCCCTATTTCTTTCTGCTCAATCCAGAAGCAATATGGAAAGCTCTTGTGGTTGCCCAATGACCACAGACATGCTGCTTCTCTTCCCCTTCCTTCTGAAGACTTGCTGAGCATTGCCAGCATGAAACTGACAAAAAATGCTATAGCCACAGAGTTAAAGCAGCAGTGACAACAGTAGCAGCACCCCATGGTGGTCCTGACTCCCATGATTATCTGCAAGGGGTAGGAAGGCGAAGTGTATTGATACAGGCGGTCTGTTGTCAGGGATGGTGCATTCCGGGATGCCGCCTGATGCTGCCTCAGTGTTACCCCCCCCAAAAAAAAACACCACCCGCTTACCATGCTCCTTGGATGCTGCTGTAAAACCCAGAAGTGTGGGACTTCCAATTTCATTTACGGGGACAGAACTAACAAACTGTCACTCTGTCCTTGTAAATAAAATCTGTAGTCCCACAATTCTGGGTTTCACGGCAATGCGCGAGGAGCATGATAAGATGGGGAATGATCTGCTTCTCGCTCAAGTGAGTGGGAAGCAGATCCGTGCGGCTTGCATTGGCAGTAGGTCGAAAGGAGACGGCAGCAGCAGACTCGGGACGTAAGGCACTCTGAATCCGCCACCCCCTCATCCCCCCCCCGCAGTCTGCTGCCGATTTAACCTGCATCTGCATGGCACTGCATGGCAGTGTTGCCATCAACCTGCTTCTCCCAACATCCATTCTTCTACGATATTATGATGATAGGGGACCAGAAAAGCATATATGAGGTCCATGGGTAACGATGGTCCTTGGAATCTGAAGGCAAAACATACATTACCCTAAATGAGTAATGTGGCCTGGTGTGTACATTTTTTTTTTAAAAAAATAGCAATCTAGCTGGGGCTGCAAAAGAGAGTGGAACTGTGGCAGAGGCCAAGTCCTAAAACCCTCAATCCTCCCACTGCAGTTCAACCCCCTTTTGTGGCTCTCCAAGGTTGCTATATATTTTTATTAAAGTCCATGATGCCATGTTATGCATTTAGGGTAATAGGTCATTTGGTCTTTAGGGTACTTCCAATCAGGAGGCTGGTTTGGATGTCACCAAAGTAGTCCCAGGTGACTAAAGACATGTATCTTCACACTGTGTAAACGTAATGCCTCCTCCCTCCCTTTCCAAGTTACTGCACTTATGGCGCAATCCTGCCTACCTATGGGCCGGAGGAGTGCATGCTCCATTGGCCCAAGGAGTTGCAAACGTGCCATAAAGCATGTTTGTGGCTCATTCAGTGTAAGTGGCGGAGGCCAGCACCACTCACATCGCTGCCGGATTGACTCCACGTCTTCCGACGCATGTAAGGCCTGCGCCGGTTGGCAGGAGGACAGGCCGGAGTGGCAGGGGAGGGGGTCATTGGTCGACCGGACCCGGGAGGGGGCGGGGATATCGGCAGCTCACTCCGCCATATCCCCGTCCCCTTCCCAGGCCGGGTTGGCCTTATATGGCCTCCCCGGTTGTGCACCAGCTCCAGAGCTGGTGCACATTCGAGGAGGCCCATGGCCGCTTACACCAGGGGAAGCTTATGGCCGCTTACACCGGGGGAAGCTTCCGTGCCGCTTACACCGGGGGAAGGGCGTGAACTTCCCCTGAGGTTAGTCCAGGCTGCGCCGGTGCAGCCCACAATTGGTCTAGGATGTAGCGGCCGACCCTTTAGGCAGAACCTTAGGCAGAACCTCTGCATCTTAGGCAGAACCCTTCCCTTTTTTTAATAGCAGTGTCTTCTGTTATTTTTTGTTTTCCTTTTTGAATTGCAGCTTCAGGGGCTGGGGGCTGGGAAGGGGGACTGCCTAACCAGATGCATATGTAGAAGCAAAGTTGCTACACTGCTTGCAACATGAAGCGGAAAAACAATGATTAAGTGCCACTATCACATCCATGCCTGGAAGTTCCCCGATACCGTTTGGGTCCCAATTTGTTATTTCTCTCTTTGCCTTCTCCCCCGCCATTAAGAACACTTGAGCTCCTGCTTTGGTTTTTTTTTTTTTACAGCTGACTTTCCAATGTTCTATGTTTTGAAAGGCCATGTGATTAAATTATCTTCTTTGCATATGGGTCTTTCTTTCTTAAATAGCCAAATTTGGGCAGAATAGAGGCAGAGTGAGAGAAAAATCAAGACGATGAAAACTTGTTAGGAAATGAATACTGTACACATTATTGAATGACATAGAAGGAAACCTGAGAAGGTAATTTTGCTCTAGAGCCTCAGCATTTTCCAAGCAGTCAGTCAGGTGAAGCCCGAATGTAGTAAAGCAGCGAATGACAGACTGCTGTTTCTGTTTTCTACAAGAGTAACAGCCTAAAGACTCTGCTTAGCTTTTAGTTCCCCTGCTACTCTCTTACCAAGTCCCCACTTAATTTATTCTGAAAGCCTGCTTGTTTGAACACACCCACAGGTCTCGTAAATGTTTTAAGGTTTCTAAAGACATGTACTCCAGTTTGGAAGGACAAGTATTCCAGTTTGGAAGGGCTCAGACATGATTCCACTTTGGAGGGAAACACAAATAACAGCTGTAGGTGTTTTGCGGTATAAAATTATTTTTCCATGTATCACAAAATGGTTTACTGTCTCTGTGCCTCATAAGAAGTAGGTCAACATTCCTACTAACTCTGAAAAGAAGGCATGATGAATGCTCAGCAAAAATTATGAGCATTTCATTATCACTGAATATGGGGCAGAGGGGATGAGAATCTGTTGCGTCTTCAGAGGAATTCAGGTTAACAAATGAATAAGTGTGTGTGTGTGTAACACAGTATATTTGCTGTGTTACAGTAAATATACAAAAATACAATGACTTCTGTGAATGCCTGGACATGGAGACATAAACACAATGGGCCAATTTAGATAATACTTTAATTGCTCAACTGGGCCCACATGATTAAGGATGGCACATGCACATCTTGACTTCTTCTGTCACATATCAGTGCATTTTCTTCATAGTGTCAGATACAGTTGTATTTAAGAAAACTTGTCTGAATGTGAGGGAAGGGACCAGGACATGTGTGTGCCATGAGCACGTACATCAGTTCGAGTTGGTCAAATGATTAAACCAACCCCAAACTGGTGCAAGGTTACCTAGATATGACTACCAGTATTTACTTGAGTGTATCTGAAATGTGAGGAAACATCTACACAGTATTTTGGAATTTGTAAGATCCACCAAGGATGTTCAACACATTTTGAACATTCCCATATTTTGAACAAATGTTCAACACATTTTGAACATTCCCATATTTATGGCAGCTATCAAGTTCCAGATACATTTGTGGATCAATTCTACAGTATCCCCCCTCCCCCATTATGTCCATGCAGAGATACTTGTAAAAAAATTATTACACCAGAATGTAAAATCCATACTGATTTTACATTCCCATATAATATTTGGTATATAATGTATACTACTGTTCCACTGAAGAAAAAAATATCCTGTTGTGTTCATCCTGTGATTTCTTGCTATTTCTCACCTCATTATATAAAAACTGGAAAAATATGATCCTCAATGTGCACAGCTGCTGGGTACATAATGACAGTAGGAAAGTGCTTATGAAGGCTGAAAATTGTAGTTCAATAGCCTGTGGAGAACCAGTCCTGTGCACCTGCCACTGCACAGGCTCTTTTCCAATGCAATCTTCAGAACAATTACTTTTCTGTAGAGCTTCCCAATGCCTCCTAAAAATGGAGTCCTGAAAAAGGGTGGCAAATGCACCCAACTTCGTTAACCATGCACCCAGATATTTTGTGGGCCTAGACAGACTGCCTGCTAACTTAACTTGCTAATTCATCCCATCCCTCTAAAACTTCAGTGTTCCAAAGCTGGCCCTAAAATATTTAAAAGGTATTTAAAGGTATCCCCTGACAATTAAGTCCAGTCGTGTCCGACTCTAGGGTGTGGTGCTCATCTCCATTTCAAAGCCGAAGAGCCAGCGTTGTCTGAAGACGCCTCCGTGGTCATGTGGCCGACATGACTCTCCTTGCCGCAGCGCGTAGCATGCAGCTGGAACACGGAGCGCTGTTTACCTTCCCGCAAGTGGTACCTATTTATCTACTTGCATTGACATGCTTTGGAACTGCTAGGTTGGCAGGAGCTGGCCAACCATCGAGCGCTCACCCTGTCACGGGAATCGAACTGCTGACCTTTCGATCAACAGCTTATGGTTCAGACAGTTTATGGTTCAGCCTCTACTAGTCAAGCACAAAGATGGGGGGCAGGTGCTGACTTTCCAGCCGGGGGTCTTCTGCGGGGTCTGCATTGGGAGCGCCTCAGCCAGCCTGCTGCTCAGCGCCCTGCAGCTCCTCCCCACGAAGGGCCGAGGCCGCCGGAAGGTGCCGAAAGCCTCCTCCTCCTCCACCACCATCCTCCTGCTCATCTCCGCCTGCGACATGCTCGGCTGTCTAGGTAAGGAAGGGGGAGCTCCTCGCCGTGCCCGACGGCGGCCTTCAGCCACCTGCTGCCCCGAGCTCGCAGTGAGCTCCAGAGCACCGCAGAACCAAACTCGCGGAAGAGCGCTCCAAGCAGCAGCACTTGGAAGCCGCCTGCATTGGCAAGCCTGTGATAGTCAGGCAGACAGAAGGCAGCTCAGGCCCGCTGGAAGCAATGGGGGATGCTCTCTCTTGAGAGCCAGTTCCTGGCTCCAGTCAAGTGGTGGAGTGGGTTCGTCTCCACCCAACCATGAAGCGATCCTAGTCTCTGTACCTCTGGCCAAGAGGGCAGCGTTGTTATAAACGGGATATTTTATCCCTCTAGTTTATGTAAAGGATTTTTATCCCGCCTTTCCAATCCTTGAAACTAGGACTCTTAAGGCGGCTTGCACCACCCTGAGCTCCTTGGATGAGCATACAGATGTGAGCAGGAATACCTTCGGACAGCACCCTAGGCTGCAGTTATCATTCTATTCCCTGCAGAGTTAGCCCTACTATTGGGTGCAGTAGGACTTACTTTTGAGTGAACATGATTAAGGTTGCACTGTTAGAGGGATGCCACAATTGGACTCCATTATTCTTCAAAATTAGCTTATGACCATTATTCATGAAAGGGGTGGTCTGTCTGTTCCACCCATCCCATCCTCCAAAAGGCCAGGGAGCCAATCCCTCTTTGAACAAAAAAAATATTTTAAACATAAAAATCTTTTTTAAAAGGACACTAGTAGAGGCTACCGAGTTGAGGCGGTGTAGCTATTATGCTGGTGTTTTAACTTGCATATCCCTCCCTTTACATTTAAAAAGGTAAAGGTGACCCCTGACAATTAAGTCCAGTCGTGTCCGACTCTAGGGTGTGGAGCTCATCTCCATTTCAAAGCCGAAGAGCCAGCGTTGTCCGAAGACGCCTCCGTGGTCATGTGGCCGGCATGACTCTCCTTGCCACAGCGGGTAGCATGCGGCTGGAACACGGAGCGTTGTTTACCTTCCCGCAAGCGGTACCTATTTATCTACTTGCAATGACATGCTTTGGAACTGCTAGGTTGGCAGGAGCTGGCCAAGCAACGAGCGCTCACCCCGTCACGGGAATCGAACTGCCGACCTTTCAATCGACAGCTTATGGTTCAGCAGTTTAACCCGCTGCGCTACCCGCTGGCCTCTAAAATATTTACAATCCCCTTTTATACCTGCCAAAATTAATCTTGGTGGACAACAGGGCTTTTTCTGTTTGATTTCCTTTATGAAGAAATTCTCCTTTAGAAAGCAAAGCGCTTGCCCGTTCTTCTGAGTCCAATTATCTAACCCTTCCACTCCACTCCTATTAGAAAGAACCTGAAATATGCCTCAGAAAGCTGTTACTGCCAACTTCAGGTTTTGCTGTCAGAGTGTCAGCACCAGAGTGTGTCACTTATCAACTGCAGCATGGCATAAAATATCTCTCTAGAACAGTGTTTCTCAAACTATGGGTCAGAACCCACTTGGTGGGTCGCGACCTGATTTCTGGTGGGTCCCGGGTGATAGAAAGATCAGATAAGTAATTGCCACAAGCCCTGAGGCTATTAAAAAATCAGATAGCTGCTCATTCCCCTTCAAAGAGCTGATAGCTCCTGCAGTTTGCTGAGCTCCTGCAGTTTGCAACCTTGTGTAAATATAGGGAGATAAATGTTTGAGTGTCTCGCATAGGTAGGTGGGTCCCGATAAAGTGTCATTTTAAAAAAGTGGGTCCCGGTGCTAAAACGTTTGAGAACCACTGCTCTAGAAAATTGGAACAAACAAGCACACATACACACAATTACAGAAATATATATTTAATGACAGCTGCAATTGGCCACTTTTTTTTCCTTTTGTACCTTTCCTGCTATTCTCTTGAAAGAAACTTTATAGGGCCAAGCCTGTTCTTAGCCTTTGCTCAATTGACATTTACACTTAACTGTACTTTCACACCTCTCAAAATTGGCCTAGGTTTGTCCCAGCACAAGGACTCAGAAGACTAATTTAATATGGAGTAAAATAAATAAACCTGAAGCAATTGGCAAAAACTGTGCAGTTAACACGAGTTTGCTCTGTATTATTCGGTCTGCTGTTCAGCCCCTGATCGTTCCATTGCCTTGTGTTTGCTCTTTAAAATGTCATGAAATTAGTCTTCAGAGTCGCCATCTTGGTCAAAGCAAAGATTGTGGTAAATGAAATTGTGCTTTGATATTCTATCCTGGCACTTTAGAATATCATTATAAAACAAAACTGTTTTGGATGAGGTAAAGCTGTTTAAAATGTACTGTTTTCATTGGGTAGATGCTCGTGCTGTGTTTTCAACTTGGAAAATAAAAAATATGCATTCATCACATCACTTGTGAAGTGTGCAGGCCCAGCCCAGGCAGAAACAGCATCCAATGTGTTCACTGTATTTTCAGCCCTCTATTTTGGTGCATGTACAACAGTGTGTGAGTGCCCCACACACCCTCACTTCCATCCCGCTTTCTCCACCATCTGTCCCTCTCTCTACCATTGCTTCGAAACAGGTTGGGCAGGAGGATCCTGGGAGTGGAAGATTTCCTGTTCCACTCCTATGATACTCCTGTCCAACCTATTTTGAAGAATTAGTGGGCAGGCAAAGCAGAGGCAACAATGGTGAGGGGTACTGCTGTAATCCTCTTCCCAATGGCTCTCCTGGAAGATGCTTGCAGTGTTCCTATCTCCACTTCCAGCCCTACTGCTGCAATGTTCAGCAGAAGAGTTAGAAGAGGAGGAAGAGAAAGACCACTGCCACCCTGATCCTCTTCTTACTCGCTGTCCTTGAAGAAAAAGTGGCCAGACAGGCAATGGGCCAATGAAGGCGGCAGGCAGGCAGGCAGGCGGCATGGGGATTGCCGCCAGTTTGCCGCCTTCCCAGCCCTTCCCTCGATGCAACCACTTCACCTGGCCTCAACACTGGGCAAGTCCAAGAAGTGTATGCAGGCAGAGGTGGCCCAAGACTCTTGGCACCTAAGGGAATGCACCAAATGTTGACAACAACAACCCCACCCCCTGTCCAGTGATGCACCAGTTGCTACTCTTTCTTCTACTGTTCCTTGACGTGAAAAAGAAGAGGGGCATGAAGAGGAAGTATGGGGGAGTTGATATATGTTGCTCTGCACACCACCACCACCCTATTCTTGTTCTAATTCATGGAGTGGGACAGGGGGAAGATTTGGAGGCACATACTATGTAGGCACATACCACCACCAATCTGCCAACTAGGATGACTGCCTCAGTCAGCCTCATAGATAGGCTGGGCCTGTTTGCTATCAACTATAGTGCACTATCCTTGAGGGCAGCTCCTCAAAGTACTGTACATCATAGACACAGAAGACCTGAATAGAATATTATGCATGTGCGTACGTGCATGCGTGTGTGTGTGTGTGTGTGTAAGTAATCAGGTTTCTGTGTCCATGATGTACTTTGAGGAGCTGCCCTCAGGGGTAGTGCACTATAGTTGATCATACTTATGAAGTCAAATTAATACTAAAATCCTATACTGTAAAATGGAAAAATAGCTTTCACTTTGGATACACAAAGACTTTTTAATACTACTTTTTCATTAGATTGTTACTTTATGGCATTAGTTTCAAGTGAGAGTATTACTGGTGTTGTAACGCATCCAAGGTTTCTGGCAGATTCTCATCAAGCTGTAGGAGTTATCCCTTTTGGATGTGCTCCGTGAATAGGTCTTATTTTTCTGTCACTTTACCCCTTTAATCATAAGTTTCTTTTAGACAACAGCTTGACTAACACTCCTCCATAATAAATGCTATGGATTGGGCATACTATAAAAATGAATACTGTATCTGGAAAATATGTAATGATGAGTTTCACTTTCTGTAAAGAAACAATAGGTTCAATAGGGCTTATTCTTTCCAGGAAAGTATGCATAGGATGGCAGCCCTACAGCGCCATAATATACATGTTTACTCAGAAGTAAGTCTTACTGTAGTCAATAGGGCTTACTCTCAAGTAAGTGTTGGAGCCCTAATCCCTGTAGATTTTATTTATTTATTTATTTATTTATTTATTTATTTTTCACATTTTTATACCACCCTTCCTCCAAGGAGCTCAGAGTGGTGTACATATTTCCTACCCTCCTTTTTTTGTCCTCACAACAACCCTGTGAGGTAGGTGGGGCTGAGAGATAGTGACTGGCCCAAGGTCACCCAGGAAGCTTCGTGGCTGAGCGGGGATTTGAACCTGGATCTTCCAGGTCTAAGTCCGACTCCCAAACCATTACACCATCCTGGTTTTTTACTTCTCCTACTAGTGACCACTTTGTCATCTGGTCTGTACTGAAACACCCATTTCTGACACAGGATGCTCCTTGACTCCACTAGGTCGGTGCCATCTTGTGTTCCTTCTACGTAACAACCTGGTGTGTTTTGAAGGTGTTATTTCTCCACTCCAGCCTAATCTTAGTCCTATAAAGGCTGCCATATGCTATGACTTCCATCTGCTAATAACTTTCTATTTTTATACTTGGAATCTCTAATATCCTTCCCCCCTCCTTCCCCCTGTAGAAATGGAACAGATAGGATAATAAATGTTTCCTTTTCTTTTTTTTAATGTGCTTTAAAAAAATTAACTAAGCCTAAGTACAAAGCACACATTAGTGTGCCTTAAGCACACTAATAAACAAACAAACAAACAAACAAATAGTGAATCAGTCATTTGATAAGAGAGTTAAATTAGCTAGATCCCTTTCAATCTGGTTTCAGGCCGGGCTTTGGGACAGAAACGGCCTTGGTAGATGATCTACGCTGAGGACTGGACAGGGGGAGTGCGTCCCTGTTGGTTCTGCTGGACCTCTCAGCGGCTTTCGACACCATCGACCATGGTGTCCTTCTGGGCCAACTGGCCGAGCTGGGGGTTGGGGGCACCGTTCTGCGGTGGTTCTGCTCCTACTTGGCAGATAGGTCCCAGATGGTGGTGCTGGGGGACGCCTGTTTGGCATCCTGGCCCTTGAGGTGTGGGGTGCCACAGGGTTCCATCCTGTCCCCCATGCTATTTAACATTTACATGAAACCGCTGGGAGAGGTCATCCGGGGATTTGGAGTTGGGTGCTATCAATATGCTGATGACACCCAGCTTCATCTCTCCTTTCCACCTGATTCCAAGGGGGCTGTTGAGGTTCTGGAGCGCTGCCTGGAGGCGGTTGGGACCTGGTTGAGGGCTAATAAGCTGAAACTAAACCCGGACAAGACAGAGGTTCTCCTAGTCCAGAAATCCACGATGCAGGTATTAGAGTATCGTCCTGCTCTGAAGGGGGTTGTACTCCCTCTGAAGGAGCAGGTCTGCAGCTTGGGGGTCCGCCTGGATCTGCAGCTGCTCCTGGTTTCCCAGGTGGTGGCTGTGGCCAGGGGGGCCTTTGCCCAGCTTTGGCTGGTGTGCCAGCTGCGACCGTACTTGGATCGTGCAGACCTGACCACGGTGATCCATGCCACGGTGACGTCGTGACTAGATTATTGTAACGCGCTCTACGTGGGCCTGCCCTTGAAGACGGTTCGGAAACTGCAATTAGTGCAGAATGCGGCGGCCCGTGTAGTCAGTGGAGGTAGGCGGTTTGACTCCATTGGGCCGCTCCTCCGACAGCTGCACTGGCTGCCGATTCGTTTCTGGGCCCAATTCAAAGTGCTGGTTTTGACCTTTAAAGCCCTATACGGCTTGGGGCCAGGATATTTGAGAGGTCGCCTATTTCTATATAGTCCAGCCCGTCTCCTTAGATCATCAGAGAAGGCCCTTTTGCGGGTGCCGTCGCCCAGGGAGATGCGAGGGGCAGTGGCCAGAAACAGGGCCTTCTCAGTAGTGGTACCAACCTTATGGAATTCCCTCCCCTTTGACTTATGAACTGTCCCCTCCTTGGACACTTTCCGGCGAGGCCTAAAAACCTTCTTGTTCAAAGAAGCCTTCTGAGCCCTTGCCTTTTTTAACATCTCGCTGGTACAGGTGGGGGTGCTGCTGTTTTTATGCTCCTGTTTTAATTGTAGCAATAATCTTTTTAATTGATTTTTAGATACTGTTTTTATTAATTTTCATTAATTGTTTCTTACTATTTTAAAATGTGATTATTTTTGTATTGTATTTTTTGTATTGTATTTTCTTTTTTTCTGTTGTAAGCCGCCTTGGGTCCCTTCGGGGAGAAAGACGGGATAAAAATATTGTAAATAGATAAATAATTATGGAACTCTGGCTTTTTTAATGCTATTAAATTAAAATTAAACACAAAATTAACGGCGCAATCCTGTGTAACGTGGCACCAGCAGAGTGCATGCTCCACAGGTGTTGGGTGTCGCAAAGGTGCCGTAAAACACTTGCGGCACTCAGAGAGTAAGCGGCACTGGCGCTAAGGCCTGTGCCACTTACTAGGCTGTCACCTATGACCCGTGCCACCAGACACAGGTAAGTCCTGTGCCAGTTAGCACACGGGCGTGGGGAAGGCGGGCAGGCGTGGTGAGGGCCATTGGCCAGCTCGGGCTGGGACGGAGCAGGATATCAACTGATTTGTGCCAATATCCTATGCCCCATCGCAGCCCGTTACATGGCCTCCCTGGTTATGCACCAGCTTCAGAGTCTTCTCCTGAGGTGTGCCCGGGTCACGCCAGTGCAGGCCACAATGGGCCTATGATACAGCAGCCGGCCCTATTAGGCCTCTCTCTCTCTCTCTCTCTCTCTCTCTCTCTCCCCGTCTCGCTCGCTCGCTCATATAACATTTTCTCAGGCTGTTTTTTTTGCATATTAGTTTTAAGCTGTATGTCATTTTCTTTAATCAATTAAGGATTTTCTCAAACTATGGCTTGCTTTTAACAAATCATAATGTGAGAGTCCATGGCTGAATTTGTGGGGCATGGTGAGCAAAGTGGACGGTGGAGAAATATATGGGGAGGAGGGAAGAGAAAGAGTGTTTTTATCCCTATCTGTCCCATAGCTTAACAAGAAAAATAGTGCATCAATGTGAATTGCAAGGAGAACTCTTTCTGCTGGGGAATCTTTTTAAAAAAATAGTATGTCTTTCCTCTTCGTATCTTTATATAAGCCCTTAATGAGGCCTCAACAACCATCGCCTACATTTCATTTGCAGTCAGAAAACCTAATGTGTGTTAAGGTTGTCTGCCTGAGCTGGAAAGGAAACTGTAAATTTTATACAGTCTGGTAAAAAATATTTGGCATTTGCATCTTAATAAGTCTGTGGAATGAAGCTAGTCTGGGCTTCTCCCTTCCCCCACGCTCTCCCTCCTATGGTTTCAGTACAGCAGTGCAGTGTGTGAGCTGCCTGCTCCCTTCCCCCACTAGCACACATTACCATCCAAATTCTGTGCTGTCTAGAAAGGTCATGTGACCCTCATCAGTCTCCTGGGGTGGAGGAGGGGAAGCAGATTGAACCTGTTCTTTGTTAAGAGGTCAACGCCAGCTCCCGGAGTAAGGGAAGAATTACCAACCACTTTCGAAAAGCAGAGCACTCAGAGGTTTTTTTTGTTTTTTACCTCTCTGCTGCGACTGAAAGGCTCTTTTGCTGAAGGAGGATTTGTCTAGGCTTCTGCTTGCTCTTTTTCTCTTTCCAACATGCGAATCTGCACAAGATGTTTCTCTAACCTTAAGAAGGTTCATAATCCTGTAAGTAAGAAAATGGCAAATTCAGAGGCTCAGCAAATATTGTGTCCTGCCAAAGTATAGAATGTGTCCGATAAATCAAACAACAGCCTTGAAGCTTAATTGTTGGCATTGCTGCTGTTTAGCCTGCCTACTTCTGAATGTAATAATAATGGAATGATCATAATAACAGCATTAGTCACCCGTTCACATTGTAATATTGGTTAACGGTGGTTCTCAAAGTTCTCCCCATGAGTCGGGGAAGCTGTAAGTCCTTGCAGGGGAAGGCTGACGGTGGTGGCAGCGCTCCCGGGATCACGTTGCGGGGGGGGGATGGTTTTTTTTAATTTACCGGGCCCTCCGGAGGGGGCGTGGGCCGTGGCGTCCTCTGCGGGCCCATCCGCGCTTCAGATCAGCTCCCTGAAGTGATCAAGACCCACTTCCGATTTTGGATGAAAACTGGACGTGGGTCTTGATTGCTTCAGGGAACCGATCTGAAGCACGGGGAGGCCCGCAGAGGGGGCCACAAGCCCCCCTTCACCCTCCAGAAAGCCAGTGCGACCCCTAGTAAGTAAAAAACCGTTTTTCCCAGCAGTGGGATGTTGCTGATGTTACCATGCCCCTTAAGGGGGTAGTGAGTGCTTCCAGTGTTCATGGTGGGTTGCGACCCACCAGTTTGAGAACCACTGGGTTAGAAATTTGCAAAGAGACAGACATGCAGGGCCTTCCCATCCATGAAGCCAATGGAAGTGCAGCAGTTCAGGCAGCAGATTGGTGAGGGGGAACCATCTCTCTTTGCCTACTTGACTCCACTGCACCTCTTTTTCCTGAAAAAAAATTGTTTTGCCTTGAGTAGTGTCTTATTTGTTTAACCATTTTGGGTAGTTCATGCTTCTCCAATTCTTCACTGAGGTAGCCCACTCACATCTTCTTTTCCCTTGTTTTTTATTGATGTACCTGTATTACATTTAAAATTATTATTATTATTCCCCACTCCCCATATTATCCTCTCAACAACCTTGTGAGGTAAATTAGGCTAAGGAACAGTGATTGGGATATCCAGTGAGCTTCACAGATGAGTAGACATTTGAATTTTGCTGTCTCCAGGCCTAGTCTGACACTCTAACCAACCACAACACCACAAAGGTCTTTACATGACACAGTTTACAGCTAAAGCCCTAAACCTGATAGCACGGGGCGGGGGGGGGGGGGCGCTGAATTACCAGAACAGAAAAATGTCAAATAAAGCTCTTCAGAATCAAGTGCATGCTGATATTGAAATGCATAATGAATGATGGACTATTTCACAGCTGTCAGACCCTCTTCACACAAACACATCTGGACATTGGAGCAGGGAATAGGTCCACTGTTTCTGGCCTTGCCCACGACATCCATGCATCCTGCTGACCCCATCCCTTACATTCATGTATTTACTACAAGTGTGAATGTGGTAAATTTCTGCATGAATGCACACAGGTCACACTCCCTGCAGAGGCATCGCTGGAGAGGGGGCAGTACTGTAAATTCCTCACCTTTCTAATCTCCGTTTACTCTCCAGCATGAGGTGGCCCCGCCTCCTCCCCGTCAGAGTCATTCCGTGCGGTGAAGGCAAAAGGCAGGGAGTCTCCTGCCCGTTGCCTTTGCCGCACGGAACGGCTCCAACGGCAAGGGGGCGGGACCACCTCATACTGGGGAGTAAATGGGGATTAGAACGGTGCAGAACTTACAGTACTGCCCCCCCTCCAGCGATGCCTCTGACTCCCTGTGGGCCAGTGGTTCCATTTGACCCACCACACATTCATTGAATATCTAGAGCAGTGGTTCCCAAACTATGGGCTGCGACCCACTTGGTGGGTCACAGGTCATAGGCTTGCTGATGCTGCAACCTAAAGTGGTGGACAACCGGGAAGTTGCATCCGGGGAGCACACAGGCACACACCACGTCTTTGGCTGCATCGCGCCATGTTTCCCAAACTGTGTGTCGTGCCAGTGCAGTTTGGGAAATGCAGTACAATGTGGCCAATGACACAGGGGCGCATGCACCCTCGGCGTGATGTCCGGATCATCTGCCATTTTAGGTTGCAGCCTCCTGGCCTTGGCCAACTCCGGATCCACCGTGAACAATGCAGTGCAGAGTTTGGGAACTCCTGATCTAGAGGCATTTGTTTGAAGAAGGCTAAGATCTCTGAATTTCTGCTTCACACACTGAGTACATACTACCATGGATAGAAAAAGATATGCAAAGCATCCTGAAGGTCAAACTATACACAACATTGAACCTGTCATTAGAAGATGGGCTTAATGTGGGAGTGGACCAGAAGCAGTCCTTCTATTTGTAAAAATTAGCCCAGGGTGGTCTGGGGGTGTGACACATAGGAGGTGAGTTATTACTTTCTCCTGCTCTGGTTTTAGCCAAAATTACTCTGCCAACAGGTTTGCCCTCAAAAAGGTTCTTTGCAGCAAGCACCCATTTGGGAGGCAAACCACTACTTCAGAGTGGCAGTTTTTCGCATGAAAATGTTGCCGGGGTAAAGTGTTCAACTCCCCCCTCCACACACCACACTCTTGGGCCAGATTGGGTCCCCAAACTAATTTTTAGAGATAAAAGGACAGCTTCAGATCCACATTTGCATGGAGCACCACTTCTAACAACAGATTTAAAATCATGTAAATTTGGCCCGGAAACTCACATGTCATGCTGAAGAGCTGGTTGTGTTGGAAAAGCTAATTTCATTTTGCCTACTGTTTTTTAGTTGGCATTTTTCTCAATCAATGCAACACTTTCTAAAGCAATGAATGTCCTTCTCCTTTGAGGTTACACAATGTTTGCAATGCAGCAGTGGAATGGAATTTCCTTGTACCACAGTAGTAAATCTCTTCCTATACGCTACAATGAGGAGATAGTTGTGGTCCAGAGAAGTTAATGCCTCCAGTGTACCATTGGTGTTATACTAAAAAAAAAGCAAAGATTCTGTATATGGCTTATCAGATTTCCCACAGTCTTATACATGTCAGCACCCTGGTAAGAAGGAACACCACCACAGCTGCCATTGTCCTAAGCAAAATTGCTGGACTACTCTGTAAAAATGTACATATTTGTGCCCAGTGCAAGGGTCCCAGTGCATAAAGGGTCCCAATTATTGATTCCCACTGCATGAAAGGGCTTGTGAGTTAACTAACATTTGGCATTCCACAATCTTCAAGGGTGGAACTGCTCATTACAATAAACATGTGGTGTCCACCAAAAATGGCAAACTTACATTGAGTTTTCCTGGTCTATAACAGGTAGTAAACCTTACCAGTGTCCTTATATCATCACACCATGCACTTCCGCAGTTGTGACAGCCAATGATATTTGTTTGGCAGGGAAACACACAGTGCAAGGAATAACGTTTATCGTGACAGGAATAACATTTATTCTAACAAGAAGGGGGGCTGGAGCTGGACTCAACACAGGGCTGCCATTTTCAGAGGCAGCCCCATATATGTCATAAGGTCTGTTCTAAGTGAATATTGTGGCCTGCACAGTAATGGTAATATGAGTGGTGCTCTTTCTTTCCCAGCCTGTTAATTCATTAAGCACAAAGATGAGTGGTACAGTCCAGCCATCTTCAAAGAACAGAAGATATGGCCAATTGGAAAATAAAAGAAAAATGCATCTTATCTTTCCTTTCTTCTCAGTGTCAATGTGCTCACTTTGATCTTCTCTCCAAGCTAACAAATTAAATGCTAACTTCGACACCTTTTCCTCACTTCCTTTTCCTCTCTTCCTCTGCCCCCTTCATTGTAAACTACACAGACATCTGCTTTTGACCACTTAGGTTAACCTCCCCCCACCGACTGAAAGCTTGACGTTGTAAGTGGGGGAAGGGAGGGAGAAGATGATAAACTAGAAGCTGATTCTTGACCTTTGCCCTCTGTTTAGACAGAGGAGTGGGTGAAAAGGTCAAGGAAAACAATTGTGGGGCTTCTTTCTCCCCCCCCCTTTGTTTGCTTGAATTGTCTACTAAATAAATTAATGCAGGGGTTTTAAACTGATCTATTTATGGGAATCTTTTTTTAATCTCCCCTCAGGATTGTACATGTTATTGCCTTGCTTGGAACTGAGGTGATTCTAAAATATTTCATGATGGGACCGGAGGCTTCTCCAACTCTGCCTCATACAGCTGCTTATTGCTGAAAATACATTTAAAACTATTGGCCGGGGAACCACCGAAGGATGTTATCTTACCGAAGGTTTTCTGCAATTACAGCATTGATGTTAGCTTGTTTGTTAAGGAGCTCTCATTTCCTGTTACTATTTAGAGTACGTAATCATTTGAGACTTAATAAAATGCAAATGAAATGTAGGCCTGGTTGCTCTCATACTCAGTGTACCAGTAGTTGACTTAAAAAGCATTGCTGGTGTTTATGCACATTTGAGTCCAATCCTAATTATGTTTACTTAGAAGTAAAACCTTGCTTCCAAGTACATATTCTTAGGTCATCAACCTTAGTTTGATTCAATTTTAATTTTATTTATTAAAAAAAGGTCTCTTTATTCATGTAGAACACCCATATTGCTTTAAAATTATGGCCAGTTGGGTATAGTTCGTTTGTGCAGAGAGACTATGTTGCCTTATAACTTTCTTTTATATAAATGTTTTTGTTAATAAAACAATTCTCTTTTCTGCCATAATGAAGCTAACAAAACATAATTGTGAAAAAAGAATGCTTGGATGATAGAAATAACATGCTGTTTATGAGCCAACTGAACATTTTCCAACAAACTTTATTTTAACTGAAAACAGATTTATTTGTTTGCAATTTTCTGAGTGTTATTGTGTGTGTTTTTAACATTGAAATATACAAATGTTTAGTTTTCGGTGAAATGTTTGGTTGCCCAATCTCTTGGAAAAATTTTTTTACAAGATCTTTTGATTCCTTCCTTTATTAATAACAAGAAAAACAATTCAAAGATTCTAAATGGCATTTTGTGTGTGTGATTCTTCTTCCTACAAATCAACTTTTTAAAGTTAAACCTAGCAATTCATCATCACCTAAAAATTCATCATCATACTAAAAAGGAAATGATGGTTTACCAGGCAGCATACTGATCCAGCAAGTAGATTATCATATAGAAGGAGGATCCCAAACACAAATTCCCTAGCTCCCATGTTTATTTTATTTATTTATTTTTCACATTTTTATACCGCCCTTCCTCCAAGGAGCTCAGAGTGGTGTACATATTTCCTCCCCTCCTTTTTGTCCTCACAACAACCCTGTGAGGTAGGTGGGGCTGAGAGATAGTGACTGGCCCAAGGTCACCCAGGAAGCTTCGTGGCTGAGCGGGGATTTGAACCTGGATCTTCCAGGTCTAAGTCCGACTCCCAAACCACTACACCATCCTTTATAAATTGTGTTCCTAAAAGCCCTGGTTAGGAGACCAGGTAATGTTTTGTCTGCACCAGGCTATATTTGACATAAGTAAACACAACAGTAACGATCAAGCCAGGATTCAAGCCAGGATTCAAGAAAATTCATAAAAATTAAGCTAGGATTCATGTTTTTATTATTATTTTATTTATTATTTTATTTTATTTACTGATCCAGGGCCAATTGTTTTATTTTTGAAAACACCTTAGTGGTCAGCTTGCTAGACCCAGAACATGAGAAGGCTCCTATATCCTTATGCTGAATAGAAGAGACATTACCATGAGATACAACTGTTTCCCTCAGAGGAAATAGGATTGCTCATCTCCGGAGAAAGCTAAGGAAGACTCATCTCATGACAACCTTTCCCTTTGTGAATGATTATATATACTCATTTTTAGTTCCTGTCATCTGTGTGATTAAGATGGGTACAAGGAGACTGCATTGTCCTTTTATTATGGAATTGATCTACAATTTGGATTTTCATTCTGCAAAACGGCAGCCAGTGTGTAATGGGAATATTTGACTGTCAGTTTGCTAATGAAATCAAAGCTAAACAAAAAAAAAACCACCAGCCATTAGGTGGCTTGTAGTAAGCTCCCTCTACATCTCAAGGGTCAAGATAACACTATCCGGACAGTCGTTTCATTTACTCAACAAGGGCACTAAAAATTTATCTCAAAGAGCTGAGTAAAGTGGACTGGGTATCATTACTGAAGAATGTGTGCCAACTACTGCATTTGTCAGTTTCATATGGTAATGGGAAAATTCATTTCTGCAGGGCCAAGATTCCTATAACTTTATGCCGTGTTTAAGAACGTTTGAGATCATCTGTTCAGACATCTGAAAGCCAGTTCACACAGGTATGTATGTCATGATTTCTCATCACTCGATTTTGATGACTATAGTAGAGCCGAATGTATCAATTGACTCCTTTGGACTGGTTTGCTGGATACAATCCTCTGACCCCATCCACCACACGCCTCCCTCACTGAATATGAGTAGGAGGCGGGACATGCTGAATTTCACTATTAACCATGTGGGGGGGGGGAGCAGATGGCATTGCATAAACCAACCCATTATGGTATAGTATTTTGGGAAAAGAATGCTACTGGCCTGCCTGGAGATTTGGGATTCAAATCATACCTCTGCTCTGAACTCATTAGGAGGCCTTTGGCAAGCCTCATTCTCTCATCCTCGGCTCCTTACCTGCAATATAGGGATAATAATACCAAGAAGATGGCAGTAGGAGTGACTGTGATAAGTACCAAATGTCGTGTGAAGTGCTTTGAATACTCCAGAAAGCAGAACTGAAATCTTAAATATTCTTATTATGCATGTTTTGCAAAACAAAAAGGGCACATAAATCTAAACATTTGCATGTATGTAGACTATGATACTACTTCTTTGTGTGTTACAACATGTCAACTGCCTAGACGGAAAGTGAGTCCAAGCTGGAGACATGGCTCCGAAGATCCTTTGACTTCATTTTACTACATTTTCAACGTCAGCAGTTTTCCAGTGCACAGGCCTCTTATACCCTTGACCAAATGTTCCACAACCCAATGCTTGCAATTTCCCTCTAGACAAGAATGGCAGCTTTCTTTTGCATGAGTTAGTCTCAGATTCTGTAGCGTGTTCAAGGGAAAACTTAAATCTTTCTTATCTCTCTTGTCAATCTGTACACTCCCAATGGCAGTATTATGCAATCTGTCTTTTTAGCTTTCATTCATAATGCCCTCACAAGCGTACATTTAAAACCCCACTGGAGAGGGGTGATTTATTGCGGACAAGCAGCTGGCAAGGAAGGGTTAAGGACTCTCCCCCTACCACACACATCATTTTTTTCCACTTTCAACTGCTGCACTAAAAGCAGTGTCCTTGTTTTACAATGGCTATTGGACTATCATTATATACATATTTGCAGGTAACATGGGGCTCGGGCTGAAGTCTTTCTTAGCTGTTTTGTGCAATCCACTTGAATGTACCCAACATTGAAACTGCATGCATGCAAAGCATGTGCCCTAGCACTGAGTGATGGACCCACTCCAATGTTACACTTTTATACATTCAAGACCACACGTATGTATTTGGTAACATGGAACCCTACATTGGTAAGCAGACCTTGAATCTACTTTCTAAAAAGTGTACTTGGATTCTTCATATCTAATGAATGAGAGCCACTGGGGTATTGTGGTTAGAGTGTTGGAGATAGATCAAGAAAAAGACCTGGGTTCAAATCCCTACTCAGTCATGATGCTAACTAGATGACCTTGGGCCTGTCACTCTCTCTTAGCCTCACCTACTTCACAGGGTTGTTGTGAAAATAAAAGGAGGGGGAAGGACCCTAAGCTCCTTGCAGGAAACAGAAAGCTTATGCTATTAGCTGTGCATCAAAGTCCACTTCCTGGGCCTAAAGTTACCTTTTTCTTTTTTTAAGTCTGGCAACCTTAAAATATATTCAGTCATTTATTTTTTTTTACATTTGGGGAGCCATGGAAGATCTGGTAAACTGAGAGGGAGACAAAGAGCCCAATCCTCTGGCAGTGTGCTACTCAGTGCATTGACAGGGACTCTGGCAGGAAGGACTATGCCTTCCCGCCAGCGCCAGCAGATCCCCAGCCACCTGCTGGATCAGGTAAGATGGCAGGGGAGGTGGGAGTGGTGGGAGGGCGGAACGGAGGTGGGGTGGGTGGAATGGGGCAGTGACGGGGTGGGGGATGAGCAAATCGGTTTTGGGAAGGGGGCAGGTTTGGTAGCAGTGGCAGCCACTGAATTCTAACCCCCTTCCAAGACCCCATTCCGTGGCGCAGGCCTCCACAACTCCCCCCGCCGCCGCCACAGGATGCAGTGGTAGATATTTTTGCACTGCTGCATCGGCGGGAGCGGGGAATAGGATTGTGCTGATATAAATTTTATAAATGCTGTATATCCAATAAAATAGTTGGGTTTAAATTATTTTAAAACAACGGGCACTGAGACATTTTGTAACATGATAAGCATAACTTTATAATGGACATACCCAAAATGCAAGATAAAATCTACCATAAAGTTCCATAACGCAAGGATTAAACACTGCGATCATGTATCAAAGTGGATTTGATTTTATTAAGACAATTGGAAACTGCTCGTTTCCATCAATTCATTGTCAGCACTGTTGTTTTTTGCCCTTACGTTTCCTCTGGGGAATTTTTTAGGCTAACTTTCTGTTTACGGAAGTCACAGTCTGTGTACTTATCTGACAGCAAATTTCTAAAGGCTGAGCTCATTAGAACTGTTTTTTAAGCATATAAAACAACTTGTTTGATTAAAACATCTATTGTTGTAATGGTTACCATAAGAATGAAAAAATCCCAGTTTGACCGCATCTGCAATATGTCATTGTTTTGTTGTTATTTTGTATTTTTGATCCATAAAGTATTAAAATGGCATTTTTACTAAGGGCAAAATCCAAATGGTGCATAGAACATGCGTTCTGCCAACATACCAGCGAGGTGCAGGGGCAAGAGGTATGGTCCAGAGATTAAGCTGTTGCCCTGCCCAAAGAACCTAAGCGGAAGTAACTTGGGTCATGCCTTGGATGGGAGACCAAAGCCGCTGACAAGCTATTGTGAGAAAACAGAGCTGCAAGGAGTCGCTGTGATAAGCTGCCATGAGAGGGTGGAGGAATGTGGATGTCAGCTGTGAAGAATGAATAACAGCTGGAGAACCTGCCTGACTGATTTGTAGCTGCTTCTGTGGATCTCGGAAGGCATATGAGCTATCTAACAAAGAAAGATGACTACACCGTGAAAGGAAACGGTTCTATTGTTCTAATGAAAGTTCTATTGTTCTAATGAAGGTTCTATTTGTTTCTCATAGAACAATAATTGTAAAAACTCCATTTGTAAAAAATGAGGTTTAGTGATAGCCTGCCTATGTGAACTGCCTTGAGACTGTAAGACTCTCACTCATTGTGAAAGTAAGTGAGAAAGGCAGTATATAAATACTGTATAATAATAATAATTATTATTATTATAATTAATTAATTAATTAATTAATTAATTAATACCACGCTTCCCCGCTCTTGCAAATGTGACAGCACCAAAGTATGCAGCCTAGTCACTGCCAAAAGCAGTGAGCTGCCAGGTCCATGCGGTGACAGACCACAGATGCCCGCCTCCTCAGGTAAGGCCTGAATCAGAGGGAGGCAGGGAGGGGGCAGAGTGAGGCAGTGGTGGGCAGAACAGGGAGGCAATGGGGGGGAGGAGAGCGGATCAGGGCTGGGAAGGGGGTGGGTTTGGCAGCAACAGTGCTTGGTGGCAGCAACAGCTATCACTGGCGCAGGTCCGAATAGACCCATCGGCCCAGCATGGGCCTTCCTGGGGCAAGGGAACAAATGTTCCCTTACCCCGAGGAGGCATCAACATGCCAAAACTCCACCATGGGATAGTGGATGCCATGTTGCCACCTCTGCATCATCGCACAGAGAGTTATTGTGGATTGTGGTTTAAGAGTGCAATTCTATGCACGTCTACTCAGAAGTTCCACTGACTTCAATGCAGGCTACTTCCAGGTACGAGTGCAGCCTAACGACTGTTCCAGCCTTTTCACATACAGTAATATTAGCTTCCCTTATGATGAATGAATATCATAAAAGTGAGAGCACATAGCATGAATTTGGATAATGGCCCAATCCTATGATCGCATGATCTGCTGTCATAAAGACCACAGCGGCACCACAAATAAGGCGCAAATAAGGAGCCCACCACATCCTAAGCAGGATTAAGCCTGCTCTGGCGTAGCTGGAGGCCTCCTGAGTAACACACCAGAAGCCCCGATGGGGCTACTTGGATGAGCGACAGCTATTTTGTGGTGCAAGTCCAAGAGCCCCATTTAACGGTGGCCAGGCCCAGGAAGGGGGATAGGATATGGCAGAGGAGGCCACCGATGATCCCTCCCTCATCCCAGGCCTCGCTGACCAATCTCACCCTCCCAGAATGCCCCTTTATGCCCTCCCCATGCCCTTCTGCCACCTGACGTAGAACATACCTTTCCTAGCGGGTGCAGTATTGTCTCTGGCATGGGGAGAGTGGCACCGGACTCAGCACCGGAGCCACTTATTCTCTGGGTGCCACAAACGTGCTTGTAAAGTAAGGTGGTGGTAATTTCTAGGCAGGATTGCACTGTGGGAGTAGGATTGGGCTGTGACTTGCCCATTTTCATTGTCTCCCTTATAGCAATCCTACGCAGACTGAACATGGTGACGCTTCAGAGTCAACATGTATAAGATTGTGCCACACAATCCCCAGACTCATGTGTTGTACAACACATGCCCCAGAATCAGGAGATTACTCTTTTGTTGGATTCTGTTCAGGTTGCATTTATGCATCCCTAAAGGTCAAACCATGCATGCAAACACATGCTATCCCAATGAGCTTCCAACTTTTTTGTTCAAAACTGCTGATGTGTGGGGCAAACCCAGTGGAGTCTGGGACCTGTGGATAGGGGGAGCTTCATTCTCCTTCTTTGTGCCATTTGAAGCTGGAAATCAACCTCCCCACTGTAGCAATGATTTGCCTCTGAAGTGGTAATTTGAAAAAATTGCAACTTCAAAGGAATGATTTTTGGTTTTAACAGTGTGGGGGGAAGACCCCTACAATGACAACAACATCATAAGGAGGCGGTATACTTGAATTGGTTTGAGTGGCATGTTTTTCACTGGATACATGTAGGGATAAGGGAAGTTATTCATACCCAGCAAGTTGTTTGTTGTTGTTTTTAATCTGTATGTTCACTCTAATGATATGTTCTTTATCATAATCATTATTTTCTGGTAACCCAAGACTTTAAATTAAAGATGTTCATTATAAATGTGTAATTCTAATCAGGAACTTGCTCTTTCAAGGACTATAGCTACACTGTTAACTGGAACAAGACAGGAATGTTCAGAATTAGTACTCAGGAAGTCACTCTGCTAGAAAAATGCATCATTAAAAGTTTTCTTTTAAGTATTGTCATGAGAATACAATAGAGGACAGATCAAATTTTACAAAATATTTTTTCAATTGGGTCTCAAAAGACATCTGCTTGGTATGACTGAAAAGCCAGATTGAAACACGGCGACTGAAGCCAAGATTTTATTCCTTAATTGTTAAATGGTATGTGAAACTTGTGAGTTAGTCTCACAGTGTGAAGAAGGTGGATGTACAGCTGTGCCACTAAAATATTATATAACGTTTCATTGGCCTTTGTTACCAGAAGTCACAGCCGGCCCAGCCATGATGTCACCTGGAGGGAGGTGGAATAAACAGAAGCAGCGACAGACTCTGAAGCTGCCACCCCCTCACCCTTGCTATGTGCTGATGATGCGAGCCACATTGATCCATTTCCCACGCAAGCAAGCAAGCAAGTAAGCAAAAAGTGGATAACACTGGTCTACAATTTTTTTTTTCTGGCCTGGACTTTTGCAGCTGTTTTAGACTAATTTCAGGGTGCTGATTCCAAATCTGATCTCAGATTTGCTCTATCACATCTCGTTTTTATGCTATCGGCATACCCCATTTTCATTGATTTTACCCGAAATTAACTCTTTGTCACTTATGGTTGCAAGTTGTTGTGAGTCAGTGACTGCTTTAGTGTTAAAATATGGTGCTGTATTTTTAGGATAGTGTGTTTATAATATCATTTTATGTAGATATCCACATTTATTTAATATTTTTCTTCTGCAGGGCGTGATCTAACAATGGCTACAACAGGGGTTCTCAACCTGTGGTACGGGTACCCCTAGGGGTACGCGGACCTCTTGCTGGGGGTATGCCAAGCCCTGCCCCTTATCTGCCCCATCAGCAGCTAATTAAGTGTTAATTAACATGGATTTTAAATTGTAATTATTTTCGGAGCCCTTCTGTCTCTCTGATTTTGGTTTTGGGCTTTTTTTGTACTTTGGAAAATGTACTTTGGTGGGGTGGGGGAGGGAGGAGCTGATTTTGGGAAGTGTGACTTGGAGAAAAAAAAGAGATCCTTGCATATCTCTCTCTCTCTCTCTCTCTCTCTCTCACACACACACACACACACACACACACACGAGTTAAAGACATTTTTTCACATTTAAAATTGTGTTAGTACTTTTTTATTTAACAATTAATTACCTAATTAATTAATTGATTAATCCAATTAATTAGCAGTTAATTAGCAGGGGGTACTTCAGAAAATTGGACCGTGATAAGGGGGTACCCGGGCAACACACTTTTTCTGGCATAAGGTATTCCAGTGGTTTTAAGGTAATTTTGGGGTGCTGATTCCATATCTGGCATCAGGTTTGGCATCATGAAAATGGGGTATGCTGATAGCATAGAAACGAGATGTGATAGAGGAAATCTGAGACCAGATTTGGAATCAGCACCCTGAAATTAGTCTAAAACAGCTGCAAAAGTCCAGGCCAGGGGAAAAAAATTGTAGACTTGCTGTAAATTTGCTGTTTTTCATTGATTTTATCAAATGCAATATTTTATATCTCAAAAACCTGATGTGATAGACAAAAACTGATGCCAGATTTGGAATCAGCGCCCCAAAATTACCTTAAACACATTGGAATACCTTATGCCAGAAAAAGTGTGTTGACCAGTGTAATCTACTTCCTTACTGTGTTATTACAACAAGGTTTCATTTATAGGGACCATACAAATGAAGGAGCTCCTTTGTTTGTGCAATCCCTTTAAATACAACTGGAAGTCCTGCACGCCTGGTTTTGCGAAAACTACACAACAGAGCAAGGTAAGGTTAGGACCTGGAGGTCTGTACATACATTGTAATGTACATTGAAACAGCCGGTTCTTGCCCGCCTAGCACTATTGTGCCTACATAAAAGCACTGACGCAGCCGTCCATAACTCGGACATCTGTAACTCAAGGAGCCAGTGTAGTATATTTCCAACTTCTTATTAACTCATCCCCATGTTATACCATGAAATAATTAACCTCAACATGGGGCTGTAAAGCCTCTATCAGCTGATTGGAAAATGATGTTCTGATGAAAGAACAGCAGAACATGCTGAGCCCATATGATAAGCTGACTTGCATTTCTTCACACCAGAAATGTTTTAGCTGACTCAAGTATCTTCACTGATCTCTGTTCCACTGCTTAAAACAGATATTGGCTTCTTTTCATCAGCACTATCTTTGCAACCTGATAAGACTGAAGGTGATCTGTTCAGACATTTTCCAATAGCAGAAAGAAAAATAAAACCTGCTTGAAGCTTGTCAGTAAAAATAACAATTTCTGTGAGTAAGAATGTTCTGTGTTAGTTCAATTAAACAACCATTTTTAAAGATCTTCTGTAAACCCTTCTGGTTTGGGTTTTGATTTTGTATCCCTATGTGAAATGTTGGCTTTCTCAGGAGTACAGATACTTTGCTAATTAGAAAACACAATCATAGTAGCTGATCATCTATTGGTAATTAATTGGCAATTGGTAATTTCCATCCAGGTTATCTTCCACAAACTGAAATTAGGATTGCCAATCAATTACCAATCAATTTGCTGGCACAGGTCTAAGTAGACCTCTCCACGCCTTGGAGGCTTATCCTCCAAATGCTCCCTTACCCAGAGGAGACCTCTGGGACTGCCCCTCCCCAGAATGCAACATATTGGTGTGGCTGCATCGGTGGTGGGAAGCATAGGATTGGGCTGTTAGTTTTGTTAAAGGCCAATAATCAGGCCTTATTGATCAGGCCAATATTGATCAGGGCCAATAAAAACTTGATTTTTTTAATATTTAAGGACAGACTGCTCTCCCTGATTTAGATTGACATATCTCAGGATTCTTCAACTTTCAGCTCAGAAAGCTAGACGATACAAGTATACATACCACCGGTAATACATTACAGTTGCTCCATCACATGCATCAACTTTTGCTGTGAAAATTCAGGGAGTAATCTAGCCAATCTTTGAAATAAAAGGTAAAGGTGACCCCTGACAATTAAGTCCAGTCGTGTCCGACTCTAGGGTGTGGTGCTCATCCCCATTTCAAAGCCGACGAGCCAGTGTTGTCCGAAGACGCCTCCATGGTCATGTGGCCGGCATGACTCTCCTTGCCGCAGCGCGTAGCATCAGCTGGAACACGGAACCCTGTCGCGAATTCGAACTGCAGACCTTTCGATTGACAGCTCATGGTTCAGCGTTTTAACCCACTGCGCCACCCGCTGGCCTAACCCTTGAACTAGTATAGCCTTATTTTTAGTGTCATGGTTTTGTATCTTGCTCCTCACAAGACGGATGCAAAAGGCAAGACCTGAACACCAACCATTTGTTTTTTAATCTTAGACTGTTCCAGTTTTGGCCTCTTTTCTCTGTCTTCCCACCACTCTGCCTTTCCTCCTGCTCTTCCTCTTCCTTTCCTCTCCCTTTCTACCATGGCCCTCTAGGGACAAAGTTATTATTAACAAACTAGGGAGGGTCTGCTGCTATAAGTATGAGACAAAACATGTTTTAACCCTGAAAATGTAATAATCAAGAAGAGAATGAAATTGGGAACGTATGGAGTGGTTTTCTTTGCCACTGAGCATCCCAAAGAAAGGCCACATAGAAGATTGGCGTGACATTAGCTCTCCTCCAATCCTCTGGCACAGTGGCCATTTTAAGGGACAAGTTGCATATTTTGGTCAAGAGGTCAGCAACTTCATTCTTGAGTTCCTTCAGAACTCTTGGGTGAATGCCATCCGGGCCTGGTGATTTATTGATCTTTATTTTGTCAATTAAGTCTGAGACGTCTTCTCTTTTAACCTCTATTTGACTTAATTCTTTAGTCAGGGGAGGCCGTTCAGGCAGCAGTATTTGCCCGAGGTCTTCTGCCGTGAAGACAGATGCAAAGAACTCATTTAATTTCTCTGCAGTCTCCAAGTCCCCTTTTATCACCCCTTTCTCTCCCTCACCATCCAGCGGAACAACCGTTTCCCTGGCAGGTTTCCTGCTTCTAACATATTTGAAGAAGCTTTTGCTATTCCCTTTTATGTTGCCTGCCATACGTTCCTCAAAGTCTTTCTTGGCCTCCCGTATCATCTTTTTACATTTCATTTGCCACAGTTTGTGCTCCTGTTTATTTTCCTCATTAGGGCAAGACTTCCATTTACGGAACGAAGCTTCCTTGCCTTTTATAGCCTCTTTAACTGTGCTTGTTAGCCATGCTGGCACCCTCCTGGACTTACTCGAGCCCTTCCTCCTTTGTGGGATACACTCCCGCTGGGCCTCTATTACTGTTGTTTTAAACAGCCTCCATGCACTCTGGAGCGATTGGACTCTTTATATCTTCTCTTTCAGCTTTTTTTTTTTAACTAGTCTCCTCATTTTGGGGAAGTCTGCCCTTCGGAAGTCAAGGGTTTTTGTGTCAGATTTGCTAGGCACTCTCCCCCTGACATGCATGGTGAAACAGATCGCAGCATGGTCACTGTTCCCCAACGGTTCGGTAACATTTATATCCCTGACCAGATCTTGAGTGCCACACAATATCAAATCCAGAGTCACCTGTCCTCTGGTCGGCTCCGTGACTAGCTGCTCTAAGGCACAGTCATTTAGCATATCCAGAAATCCAGTCTCTCGTTCATGACCAGAGCATGAGTTGACCCAGTCGATGTGAGGATAATTGAAGTCCCCCATGACTACAACCCTGTCTCTCGTTGACACCTCCCTGATTTGCTTCCTCATTTCAAGATCCCCTCCAGGTTTTTGATCTGGAGGACAGTAGCATGCCCCTACTATTACATCGCTCTTTGAGCCTAGTAATCTAACCCACAGTGATTCTACGGAGGAGTCAGAGCCCCCCTCCAGCTCTACTCTGGTAGATTCAACCCTTTCATTGACATAGATGGCCACCCCACCTCCAACACGCCCCTCTCTGTCCCTCCTATAGAGTTTATATCCTGGAATTGCAGTATCCCACTGGTTCTCCACATTCCACCAGGTTTCCGTTATACCTACTATGTCAATGTTTTCCCTAGCCACCAAACATTCCAGTTCTCCCAACTTTGCCCGTAGACTTCGGGCAATTGCATAAAAACACTTATATACCAGGTCCCCCAAGGAGGGCTGCGTGTTTGCACCTTTATCCCTGCAGCCTTCTGTCCTGCTAGATTGGCTGTCGTGTCCCATCACGCTACCACTCCTAATTCTTACTCTGTTATTACTTGACTGTTCCCAATCCTCTGCACCCTCATTCCCTAGGGATGAGGAGTCCCGAACCGGATGCCCCTCGGCTCCTGTCGGCTTTCCCCCAGGGGTCAGTTTAAAAGCTGCTCTGCCACCTTCTTAACGTTACGCGCCAGCAGTCTGGTTCCGTTTTGGCTGATCTAGGCTGATGTTTCTAGGCAGCAGCAGAGCCTCTGCTGCTTATTTTTATTTAATGTATTTATTTAGTAGACTATATACTGCCTTTAAAAAAGAAATTCTCAAAGCAGTGTTCATTAGTAAAGGAATTAGAAGATACAGTAGTTTGCTATCTCAAAGGGGCTCACAATCTTAATTTTAGAAATTGAACACAGCATTGTTGTGGTTCTCATCCTGATCCATATCACACCATCTTTTCTTCCTTAGTTGGTGAGGCTCTCAATTTATATAAATAACTAATCTACAAGCACTTTGGTTGGCAGCGTTACATCACAGTAGGCTTAATAACTACAGCCCAGAGATCCATCTGAAAATGCCCTGTTCTTTTTTAAATGACCACTGCTCTTAAACTCACACAAGGTGCACTTGAAATTAAATGAGCAGCTTTATCGTTAATCTGTCTGTTGGTACGGCCTTGGCACAATGCAAATTGGAAACCTAGACTCATGAGGGAAGTTAATAATTTCCCAGGGTGCCTTCCTCTTTTAAGAACAGGATGGAATTGCCACACACAGTCCTGACTGTAGGACTTAAAGCAGCGGTGGGAAACCTCCGGCCCAAGGGCCGGATCAGGCCCCCGAGGCCATCCAGTCCGGACCCTGGAGAGATTGCCGGGAGGCCACCCAACCGGCTCCTGGAGGCTCCGCCGGGTCTGCGCGTCACCTCCGGAGGCCAGGAGAGAGACTTTGCATGTCCTCCCCGGCCGCCGCCTCGACCCCTTCTCACCAGGCCGTTGGCCATTTCACACATGCGTACCACGCCGATGAGGGCAAGCTCTTGCCCTCTTGCCCTCATCGGCATGGTACGCCGGAGGTGACGCGCAGACCCGGCGACTTCGGACGGTGAGCGCGGAGCCTCCGGAGGCCAATGGGGGGCGGGGGCAAACATTAATTAAATAAATAAATAAATATGCCGCCCGGCCTTACGGCCGGCCCTCAAGCAAATTTCTAATATTTAAAACGGCCCTTGCCAGGGAAAAGGTTCCCTGCCCCTGACTTAAAGGAAGATCACTGACCTCTCTGTTATTTGTGCAGCTAGTAGAGAAACTACTGTACGATTTAGGCAGTAGTAAGTGTGGTGAAACTGAACCATTAACAGGGACTGGAGACTGCTGGAGGCCTCCTCGAGGTAAGAGGACATTTGTCCCCTTACCCTGTGTTGAGCCCCAGCAGACTCTATGGGGCTATTCGGATGTGCGCCAGCTAAATGGTTGGCGCAAATCTTGGCAGCTCCATGTTGGGCTTTCAGGCCCGGGAAGGGGGATAGGATTCAGCAGAGGCCTCCTCCACCGAGCCTGCCCTCCTCCTGGGCCTGATCCTCCTTGGCCTGATCTAGTGTGTACACAGATTCATTTTGAGTTCCAAAATTTACATTTTATTTCTGAGAAGTTCTCACACAGTTATTTTTACTTCACTTTTACATTTGGCACTGTATTTTCCCACATAATATTTCATGTTATAGACCAGGCATTCTGAACCTGTGGTTCGTGTACCCCTAGGGTATGCGGGCCACAGACAGGGGGTACGTAAGATGCTGCCCGTTATCAGCTGCTGCAATCAGCAGCTGATGACAGGCAGCAGATCCGTTTTTCCCGGGTCACGGTGCAAGCGAGAGGACCCACCTGCCCGCAGCCCGGGAAAAATGGCTACAACCCTCCCGATGTCCCCCATAGTTCCCCCTACCTGTTCTCCAGGCTGCCGCTATCTTGGATCTTGCGAGATCCAAGATAGCGGTTCCCAAATCTCGTGAGGGCACATGAAGCACTCGTGAGATTTGGGTGCCGCCATCTTGGATCTTGTGAGATTTTGCGAGATCCAAGATGGCGGCGACTGGGAGAACAGGTAGGGGGAGCTATGGGGGACAATATGGGAGAGCTTTAGCCATTTTTCCCGGGTTGCGGTGGGGGCGGGAGGGCCTGCACCGCAACCCGGGAAAAATACATTTTAAAGGGGGCATGTGGGGATACGTGGGGGCCGTCTTGGGGGTACATGGGGGAGGTACATCTGGGGGTACATGGGGCAACCAGAGGTCCGCATAGGGGTACACGGGCCTCCAAAGGTTGGGAACTCCTGCTGTAGACCAAGGGAGGGCGGGGCAAAATTCTGGAAATTTTGGCACGATGTTGGCTTCCATTGGATTTGCAATCATTTTATTTTGAAATCCAAAACCATTGAATAGATTTTACAACTTTTGAACTACCTTCCCACTCCAACGAAAGCACTTTAATCATTTGTCTGGCTTTTCCCCCCTTAATTAATTGCTAAATTAATGTACCCCACTAATTAGAATTAGAGTCCCAATCTAATTCATTTTGCAACAGGTTGGGAAGTCTTAAACTGTGCTGGATCATGATGCTGATGATGAGGAAGAAGTTCTGTTCCTCTATTTCCCCTCCCTTTTTTTCTTTTAAACACTTTACCTCAAATTCTGTCAGTGGGCCAGTTCAGATTATCCAACAAACCAATCATGTAGTCTCAGCAGATGTAAGATTTTGCAAGAGAAAGTAAAGCAAAACTACATGTAACTGATTCCAACTGTAGTTTGGCACCAAGCAATGTGTGATCAAGACTGTTAGTGCTAGTTATTTGCTAGTTTGAAAGTGTCTCTGTTTTTATTTCAGAAGTAGAGGCCTCAGAAATGGCTCCAGTGCATATTGGCTCCAGTCCTGTATAGTTATTCATGACAAAGGGCCAAGCTACACATTACACCAAAGGTAATACAGGCATACATTAAACCTTGACAGCTGCTTCTTATAGGGAAAGCATCTTTGATGCATCTACCCAGTGGCGTCACTGCAGAGGGGGCGGAGCTCTAAGTTCCGCTGCGATCGGAGCCTCCGTTACACGGAGGAACGAAGCGGCCCCGCCCCCTCGCCTTCGGAGCCTTTCAAGACTCCGAAGGCGAGGGGGCAGGGCCGCTTTGTTCCTCCGTGTAACGGAGGCTTCGATCACAGCGGAACTTAGAGCTCCGCCCCCCCTGCAGTGACACCAGTGCATCTACCTCTTTGGGAGGTATCAGCTTCCAGCAGACTAACAGCAGGGAGAAGTGGGTGCTGAACCCCGCCCCAACCCAAAAGAACCTTTCGAAACCAGGGAAGGGGGTGTTTGACCCTTCCATCCTGCCCACTTGTTTTGCACTGCAACTCACCCCCATCAACTTTCCCTCTATGGGTTTCAAGATGTTTTATTAAGTAGGGAAAATTAACTTTGAAGTTGAGAGTTGCAGGATCAAAAACCCCTTCCTTGACACTTCTCCACTCCAAACTACTAGTTTCCAAAGCTTTTTTTTTTCCTAGATATAGCAGCTGTTGGGATTTTAACACATGTTTGCATGTACCATGTAGATAGATCCTAATAGCAGAGTCCTGTCTAGAAATAAGACTGGCGAAGCGCTGCTCCACAGGTCTAGGGTGTCCCAAACGTGCCATAAGGCACCTTCTCACCCGGTGAGAAGGCCGTGCCAGCGAAGAGGCCAGCGCCGCTCTCCCTGCCCCAGATTGCTAGGAGGTCCCACCAGGGAAGGTAAGTTCCCCTCCGGGTGGTGAAGGAATGGGGGGAGGGCAGAATGGGGCATTCCGGGGGTGGGATTGGTCGGCCGGGTCCAAGAAGGGGGAGATCGGCAGTGCCACTGCACAGTATTTGCTGGCCGGAGGATTGGGCTGTTAGACTGCAATTCTATGCATACTTACATGGGAGTAAGTCCCACTGAACTCCATGGAGTTTGCTTCTGACTGACATTAATAGGATTGTGCTGCCAGTTATAACCAACTTTAGCTGCTGGACTGAAGCCTAGGGAGATTAAGAGTATATATTGTCACATCTGAAGTGGCCACATCTATTCTGTATCTATTTCACAGTCATATGACTAAGAATCATATACATGCTTACTTGAAGGAAATCCTATTATGTCCAGTGGGACTTATTCCATAGTGCATGTGCTTAGGATCACAGCCTGAACATACAAAGTTGCCTTCAGTGATATTCAAAAAATACTGTATAAAATTCCAGTCATTGAGCTTTTATCTGCCACTAATAAGTCATCAAAGATAGTAGTAGCAAGAGCTTTCTTATGTAACCTAGTGCAAGTCTGTTAAACAGTTGGGAGGCACCTAGAGTATTTGTCTCTGTAAAAATAATTAAGAGAGAGAGAGAGAGAGAGAGAGAGAGAGAGAGAGAGAGAGAGAGAGCCTTGTTTGTTCTGTGTTAATCATTCCCTGATGACAGAGCTGAACAGGGAGTACTTCTGAGCTGCAGATTGTGATCACTAAGCTGAAATGTCTGTTGGTCTTGTAATTTGGAAAGGTGCCAAGCCAGACCAAAGGTAAAATAAAGGAAAAGATTATCTTCAGACTTAAAAAAAAAAAAAGTTGCTGCAGACCAGGCTTCAGCTTCTCTCTTTCTACCTTGTCACACCTTCCAGCTGCTATAAAGCAATCCTTTCTGTAAGGCTTAAGTGACACCTACACTCAAGATAAAATGGTGTGCTCTTCACACTTAGCTTTTTTTAACTGCACCTCATTTCTCCTAAAAGTATTCTTTTGATTTGATTGCCTGCAGTACTAAAATGAATTCAGAAATACAAATCTCCACTTAATATGGCTCTGTCACATTTCTTATTTATTGCAAGTCATATATGCAAAGTGCCTCACAAACTCAGCAATCCTTTCAGTATTCCGTGGGTGGCATATACTTTTAGAAAGCTCTTCTTGATTCCAACCAAAAAAAAAAAAAAAAGCTCAACCAAAAGGAATTATTTTATACTCAGATTTCTTTCTTGAAACTTGTGCAAACTACTCACTACACAACACTGGTCTCTGTCATAAGATTATTAGATGGTATGATGAAAACCTAGTTCTCCCAAAAAGCAGACAAGATAGTAAATCTGTTGGGAAATGTACCACTCTAGACTGCATGACGGAACGAATGTTTCTTCATACCCCCCCCAAACACAAACAAACATGCACATATAAAACTACTAGCATGTCATGGAGAAGGCTAACTATATTTTGCCAATCTTTTTTCCAGGCAGGATGAGGCTGCTGGTGCAGCCGAAGGAGTGCTTCACCATTGGCAACTGGGCTCGGCAGGACGAGGTTTAAGCCGGACCTACACCACACGAGTCCCAGCGTGTCCCAGGCGCGCTAATCAGTTTTTAAAATATTGGACAAAAGAAATAAGGTCATACAAAGGTGTAAGGCAATACATACACACACATGCATACAAACACAAACACATGAAACAGAAAAACAAGGGAAGTACAAAGGGTTCATTCAAAAGGGACATAAGACACAATGGGTGTCAGCGCTGGCAGGAACTCTGGCTGCAAAGCTCAGGCACCTGAACCACCACAACTCCTCTCTAAAGAAAGGGAGTTATTAGCCTACTAAAGTGCTACCTTATTGGCTGGAAGTGGTACTGCTGCTCTTCAGCCACAGCTGACCTGTTAACTCAGGGGCCTAGTTGGCACTATATAAGTTAGTCCAGGATTGATTGCTCAATCTGAACAATGTCACTAACCTTGCTGTACCACTACTTGACCACCCGCCTATCCACTACCACAGCATCTGCTTCAGGTCCTTCTGCTCTTCATCTGCCTAGGTTGGCACACAACCCCCAGCCTTTCTTGATCACATCTATTGCTCTTGCCCTTGAAGCTCATCTGTCTGCCTTGGACTCAGGCCAATGCCTGTACCAGTGCTAGGCTATTGGGAGCCCTGGAGTAAAGGGTAATGTTAACCACATTGAATTAAAGTGGGGGTAACGGGGGTAATGTTAAACACATTGAATCAAAGTGGTGGCATATAAGAGGAATAAAATAATAGTGGCCAGAAGACTAGATGTTCTGTACACAGTAAAAAAGCAGCACATTCCTCCATTGTTTTTCTTCTGCCGGACAGCTAAATTGTACTTGTTAGCTGAACAGAAGCTTACTCCAAAGCAATTATTCATGGAAGTTTCATCACTGTGGCGTAAATGCTGGCACACACAACAGTCACAATCCAACACAGAGTTCAGCTAGGCACACTTAAGCCCACTGAGCTTAGTGAGTTTGAAACTGCTTAACATTGTCTTGGATTATGGCCAGTGTGGTTATCAATGTGGTCCTGTAAACAGGATATTAGTGCCATCAGTTCACTTTTACAAATCATATGAGCCTCTTTTTTGCTATGTGAACTGACTCTTTGTCAGCAAAAGACAAAAAGGTAGTGTGGGTGGTTTTTTTTTTTTAACTAGTTGATGTATTGTGGAATGAACTTTTGAGAATTTAGCTTCAATATTATAAGTCGCCACTCAGAGGAAGTGAATAGGTGCTTTGGTGCAAACACATCTATCAAGGTAATTATATATGCCACCATTTCAGCACATATGAGGCCCTGAAGGTGGCTCACATTCAGTTTTAGGAACAGTTCATCTTTTAAAAGGCACAGCTGGTGGTGATGATGATGGGGGTTCCTGCTTTGCTGGCTCGACTTTTTCTTGTCTTCCTCCTCATAAAGGACAGGCGGTGCTTCTGAATATGGTTCATTACATATGACATGCAAATGTACATAACAGACCTCAACATTAAAAAAAAAATGAAAAGTAGCGTTCGTATGCTGCTATTTTAGACCAGGGTGGGGGGAAAGGGTACATGTAACTCTTTTCCCAATAGCTGCTAGAATTTTCAGTGTTTAATTTCAAGCATACAGGACCAAAAAGTTCCATAATGCCCTTATACTTTTCCTAGTACACTTTTGTGGTCTTCTGAAAATGTCTGTTGCACAATTGGTTGATTTGTTTTCTCTTTGTAATAACATCTCAAATTGCGGCAATATACCAGTAGTAAAATTAATTCATGAGGATTGCTGCAATAATATAACAAACGATGTGGCATTTTCACAGAACTGATTGACTTTACAGTAAAGGGCAAGCAACTGGCATGTATTGGCTGCAGGAAGCTGCCATTTTCACCTCAGACCCCAGGTGTACTCAGTCAAAGAAAGACACTGTTGTCTGCTCACTCTTCAAATGCATGTGAACATTGGCAGCTTTTAGAGCTGTTACACTGGGTACAATCAATTCCTAGGGGGAAAAAAACATACACCATGAAGGGAGAATGCAAAAGCATGCTCTCAGGAAAAGCTATGTGGCATGGTCTTTAAAAAAAATTAAGAGCAAAACTCATGGGAGAAAGCTAAAAATTAATTGAGACATAAAAAATAAACAATGCTGTAGCCAGAGGTCAAAAGCAAAAGCTATCAGTGCACAAAATGAGGAGCCAACAGATTATGAGCAATTCATTTTTCATCACTTGCATTTTTTCAAAGCACCCGCCTCACTTTATCAGTTTTCTGTCTTTCACTGAAACGATAGGACTAGTAGTGGAAAGATGTACATGTCTTAACAGACATTTAAAATGAGGCAGATGTTGTCTTCAGAAGGGACAGTTGAAATCCTCCACTTTAACTGAGAGGTAATGAACTGCAGTGGTTAAGAGAATAAGCAGTGAAGTTCTCAGGTCACATTTCGTGTCAGCCATGACTTCACCGGGTGGTCTAGACCCATTACAGTGCCTGAGGATCTACCTTGCTAAAGCTGCAATCTAATAAAGATTTACTTGGGAGTAAGCCCCATTGAATTTAATCAAGCTTACATCTGAGTATATATGCACTACTCAATCTTTAACAGCACAATCCTGTCTACTTTTAGACCACTTCCACCGGTCTAAGGTGTCGCAAATGTGCCGGAACGCATATTTGTGACACCCGACAAATAAGCTGTGCCAGTGGAGAACGGAGGAGCACTGTGGTGGAAAGGTAAGTCCCCACGGCATGGCGGAGGGGTGTGGGGAGGGTGGAACGGGGCATTTCAGGGGGTGGGATTGGTCGGCTGGGCCCGGGAAGGGGGAAAGATCGGCGGCAACCTCCTTTGCCAAATCTTATCCTCCTTCCCAAGCCTAGCTGGCATTATACAGCTGGCTCAAATGTGCGCCAGCAAAATAGCTGGCACACATTTGAATAGACCGATTGGGGTGGCTGGGACGAACGTTCCTTTACCCCAAGGAGGCCTCCAGCTGCGCCGGCCCAATCCTGCGTAGGATGCATCAGGAGCCTTATTTGTGCCACCACATCCTGGTAGACAGGATTGGGCTGTTGTTAGTAAGTTAAAGTTACTTAAAGTTATTTATTTTCTATATTTATATACTGTATAGTATTTCTGCCTTTGCATTCAAGGTGGTTTACAATTTAAAATATTGAATAAACAACAATTGCATGTGATGACATTTCAGTAGCTGATGGTATGAACACCCCTAGCCTAAGCTCTCTTTCTCCCCTCAATACAGCCCCTGAGCAAGTGAGGGAGGGGCTGCCCCTTCAAGAACTTTCTTGTTATATGTTTGATGGATCAGCTCCAGATTGCAGCAAATCTGGGAGCAGACAAGAAGCCATTCTATCTATTCTCAATGTAATCAGATTAGAAAAAAATTTAAAACTCTTTATTTTGTGATATAGACGTTTGTGTTCCTATGTTGACCTATTTTGTTTTGTTTTTCTATGTGAAATTGTACTTGCTTGGTCTACCTGTGATTACGCAATATCAACGTTCTCCCCCTTTCTACATTGGGATGGTTTCTTTTGCACAGAAAACGTTCCAGAAAATTTCAGGGTTGTTTGCTTCAGAACGTAGGCTGTAGTCAACGTAATTTGTTTTGATCTACCATGGGGGTCTTCAGCTTGTAGCAAATGGAGACCAAATGGTAATTATCCCATTCTGAAGCCAAATCTGTAATAACTACCATCACAGTAGAAGGGGGGGGGGGGGAGAGAGAGAGAGAGAGAGAGAGAGAGAGAGAGAGAGAGAGAGAAGCTGCCTTCCTAGACTGTTTACATTTGGTTTAGAAAAAAACAAAACTCCTCAAAATATACTGAAGGAAACAAGAAAAATTATCACTTGTCAATTTTAAGTGGTTACATACAAAGGCATGGGAACAATACACAACTATCAATAACACTTTCAATTAATAACAGTGTTGTGACACCTTAAACACGAACAAATGTATTGTAGAATAAGCTTTTGAGTCTGATAAAGTCACAGTGGACTGTAGTCAGCAAAAGCTTATAGTAGGCTTCGAAGTGCCACAAGACTCTTGGTTGTTTTTCTGCTACAGACTAACATGGCTACCCCTCAGGAAATGATTTTTAATTAAGTAAAGCTGTGAAAATCTGACCACAGGTATTTTGTATAGCTGGAAAATATGAGTCTTACGAAGTGTGGGATTTTAGGTCACTTTCATTCTTAGTGTTATTTTTACAGAGGCAGATGGATAGCACTCAACTGTATTTCCTTTCCAAAATTGTGGTGCATTCTTTATCATCATAGTACATTTGTTATGTGTATGGCCATGCGAAGGAGTGTGGCAAAAAGCAAAGACCAGTAAAGACGATGAAGAGCTGAACATTTCTTCATGACTTTGTTTTGTTAATGCAGGCCAACTTCACACTGTTTCCTGCATGGAAATAATGTGTGCATGCAGTAGCTAGCTGCCTCCTTTGTGCATTTATGCTGTGAAAAGCAGTCGTCATGCCATGCTTCACACACTATGGTGCCCGCCGTGCTGCTGAGTATCCGCCATGTGGCGGGCCGGAGGTCTACTCGTGGAAGGGGACTTCGCTTTATGGCACATTCGCAACGGCTTCCAGTGACGGAGCACTCGCTCCGTTGCCATGTATTTCCGGTGGATTGTGCTGTTAGTCACCCAACAGGATCTTTGGGAGATTAGACAGTACGTCTTGGGGTTGTTTCACATTATACTTAGCAACATACAGTATTTAAACCATTGATAAGTCGTCGTACATTACTGAAAGAACTCACATGATCACAGAAATTTGATTTGATCACAGATCACAATCAAAAGATAAAATTGTCTGCATGTTCCTTATCATGCAACTGCAATGTGCCGAAAAGGCTTTGTCTTTGGTCTACCTTATTTCAGAGTGATTCTTCATCATTTTTTTTTTGCTAGTTTGCAGAATTTTAGTATGTGGGTTCCTTCCTTTTGCAAAAATTCCACTGATCATAACTAATGTGTCTACAGAAACTAATTATTAAATGAGCTTGCAATGAATCTTTCCTGTCATGCAGCAAGCTGTATCATAATTACATAAATGGAAATGTAATACCTTAAAGGTGATTGTTAGCTCCCTAGCTCTGCTAGTGTGTGAGCATGAATCATAGGATTAAAGAAACTAGAAATTGTTCCATTTGCTGCCCCCTCAGGGAACGCTCCTTGAGAGACAGAGCATTGTACAGACCTCTGTGAAAAAGTGAACTTTAGCACTGTAAGGAAGCTAATTCAAGACTTGTAAAAATTCTAGTAGGAAGGGTACAAAGAAAAATTTAAAAAAGTTCTAATCTATTTAAAAATGATTCATATATAATTAGAAGCAAGGAACAGAAAGGAGTTTTTAATGGTGCAAAAAAATACAATTAGAATTACAAAAAAAAATTTCTGAATATAGTCAATGAACAATTTCAGTTAAGGCCAGGTGTAGAAATAACAGAGTCCCATTTCTCAATCACCATTAAGGGATCAGGGATATGCCATGAAATTGCATGCTATTCCCCTAACCTCCCCCCCCAAGCCCATGTTCTCTGGCTTTAACTATGAATGAAGCTGTAATCCCATACATCTTTATTTGGGAGTACCATAAGTCCCACCGAACACATAATAAATGTGTAGAATTTGCAGCCATGAGATGTGGTGATGAACACCAGTTTTGTAATTATTTTAAAAGGTGATCCAACAAATTCATGGAGATGAGGTCCATCCAGAGGCATCGCTAAGGGGTGCCGGGGTGGTGGTGTGCCCCCGGGTGATAGCCACGGTCTCCTTGCGAGGAGGAGCCGCTGCGGGATTTTCATGCTCCGCGGCTGCTTTTTTTCTAGCCAGAGGGCTGTGCTTGCAGCCATGGAACATAAACGTGCCAAAAAACGGCATGTTTTTGGCCCTGCCTGCCCTGCGGTCTAGAAGGCTTCAAATAAAGACTTCCGGGAGTGCAGTGGTATGGGGCGATGATGCGAAATGTGTCATCAGCCCCCCCCTCCCGGGGCCAGGCTAGCTATGTTACTGGGTCCGTCACAGTCATTGTGACTATGTGGCACTGGGACCATAGCGGTATCTTCCTCTCCTGCAAGAAGGCAGCACTGAATCAAATGGATTGACATTGGTTATGCCCCTCACAAGCAGAAGCCAGAGACAGGAAATGTGGTAAACTTAGAATCATAGAGTTGGAAGGGACCCTTAGGGTGAGTTCCAGCCCAAACACCCGGTGCCGGAGCGAGTGCTCCAGCCCCAGAAGCTGTCACAAACGTGCCGTAAGGCAGGTTTGCGCCTCCTTTAGAGTAAGGGAGGCCAGCGCAAGGCCAGTCTCCCTCACTCTGTCGCCAGACCGAGCATGCGGCCGCCGGAGGCAGGTAAGTCTCCCGCCAGCGGTCGCATGGGCAGTCTGGCCGGCAAGGGAGGGGGGCCATTGGGCAAGCTGGCCCGGGAGGGGGCAGGGATGGCATTGGTCATATCCCTGTCTCCGCAGGCCAGCTCAGCCATTACACGACCCCCTCCTACTTCCGCCAGCTATTTAGCTGGCAGAAATCCGAGGAGGTCAATAGGGTCGGCCCCGGTTTACACCCGGGGAAGGGGACAAATGTCCCCCAAATAGAACTCCAGCCCGCCACATGGCGGGCCACGACAGGGGTGGGATCCGGCGGTTGGCCCAGGGCTGCCCGCCGGATACTTATGGTGGATTTGGCTGATAAGGTCCTAAAGTCCAACCCCTTTCCTGTAGTAGGAAATCCTCCTAGAGCATCTCCAGCAGATGCCTGTCAAACCTCTGCTTGAAGATCTCCAGTGAGGGAGAATTCACCGCTTTCCTTGGCAATCTGTTCCACTGCTGAACTGCCCTTACCATCAAGAATTTCTTCCTGATGTCCAACCAGTATCTCCTCTCTTGCAGTTTGTATCCATTTGACTTCATTCTACTCTTAGAGGCATTTGAGAACACATGTGTTCCTTCTTCCATATGACAGTTCTGCAGGTATTTGAAAAGTGCTATCATATCCCTTCTCAGTTTTCTCTTCTCCAGGCTAAACATAGCAAGTTCCCTCAACCTTTCTTCGTATGATTTGTTCTCCAGACCTCTGATCATCCTCGTTGCTCTTATCTGAACCAGCTCTAGTTTGACTGCATCTTTCCTAAAGTGAGATGACCAGAATTGGACATAGTACTCCAGGTGAGGCCTGAACAACGCAGAGTAAAGCGGAACCACTCAGCGTAGCTAGAGGGGGGCGTGCACTAAGTGGCACAAGTTGCTGAAAGTCACGGTGTAAGTGGCCCCTCCCACTCACTGATGGAGCCATTCCAGGCAGCAACATGCAGGAGACTCTGTTTGGTTTGGTGAGTGATGCGTGCGTCAGTATCGTCACTAGGGGGCGCGTCTCCCTGGAGCGTGGGCGCACGCGTCACCCCTGCCCTAGGGTGACACCCTGGCTCTAACAGCGACCGCCCTGTCCGGCGGTCCGGGGCCTTCTGAGAAGGCCCAATGCGTCGGCGCGGCATTTACTAGCTTTTTTGCGCATGTGCAGACCGTTTCTGAGGGCAAGGGCTGCCCTTTTGCCCTCAGAAACGGTCTGCGTATGAGCGAAAAAGCTAATAAATGCCGCGTTGACGCATTGGGCCTTCTCAGAAGGCCCCGGACCGCCGGACAGGGCAGACGCTCCGAGGCCTTCTTCCGGCCTCGGAGCCTCCGCGCAGAACGGGGGCGACGCACGCGGGTGCGCACGGGTGCATGCGTGTCACCCTTGCACGCATCACCGCTTCAGAGGCCTGCCCCGCCCGCCACGCTACAGTGACGTGACTGGCCTGCGTGTTGTCGTCGCTGCCGGAACCGAGACTGAGGGCAGGAGAGAGAGGGGGGAACTGAGGGGCGTGAAAGCAGGGAAAGGAAAAACGAAGAGCCTCCAGGAAGGAGGATGAGTCGGGGCATGGTGGACTGGTGCTATCACAGGGATTGCTGAGCCTTTCGAAAGGTGTTCCCCCTTTGGGAAGAGGAGAGGCGGCTGCAGCAGTGCCCCACAGAGCACTCCCTGGCTGAAGGAGTTCCTGAGTGGACCCCTATTGGGAGAGGCAAGGTGGGCAACCAGTCCAGGACTAGTGTAAAGCAGGCAAAGGTGACCAGATTGCCTACAGGGACCAAGTTATACTGGAACTAGACCAACCTGGACTGGACTATAAGATGTGCGTTAAGTGAAACTTCCTTGTAAATAAACCCGTTTCCCTGAGAGCAACACCTGCTGGCCGGAGCCTGATTTCCTAAAAACATCTAGGAGCTGCAAGAGAATGTCCCAGAATAATCCCATTTGCTGCGCTCCCCCCTCCTGTGGGATAAGGTGCCCCCCCCGGTGATATCACAAGGCCACTATGCCCATTTCTTTGGGGTGGTCCCCCCCCAGCTGTCCTGACTGGCTGGCAGTCATCCCTGTGGGGGATCCTCTGTTTTCACCTCTCTTTGCTTGACCCTAGTTCTTGGCCTTTCCTTCCACCTGCTTGTCTTGTCTTTCCTTTTCTCTTTGCCTCCTTTTTTCGTCTTTATCACCTCCCCTTTCTGACTCTCTGCTCTTGTTTCCTTCTCTCTCCTTCTTCATGCTTGTGCCTCTCTCTTCCTCTCGCTCACTCCGTCCTCTCGTCTCTCTAGCTGTGCTTCATATTTGCTCAGCAAAGGTTCCGAATGAGACTTTCTCCATGTGTGCTTAACAGCTATTGATTTCCTTCTCTAGAAGAGTTATCAAAGCCTAAGCTATAGTGTTTTTAGGAAGCTTTTCTTGTCACTTGACCTGACTTTTGCTGGATTAGCTTTATAATGAACTGAGATTTTAGAATATGTTTCATCTGATTTCATTAAGATCATAATGTGCGAGTTTCTATCCAAGTCAGAGGGATGGGGCAGATGATAGAGGAAAGTTTGTGCAATGGTGGAGAACACAGCTATAGGAACTGGAACACAGCTTCAGATTCCCACTTAATTATGTCACACTCAGTGGATTGCTTTGTAAAAAGCCTTCTCTATCTTTTTCAGTATAACCTGCAACACTTACCTGAGAGTTAAAGCTAAAAGGATACCCAGAGCTTATCTGAGATTGGGTTGGATAAAAGAGACATCACCTCCTGAGAAAGAAGAGTTGCTGTATCCAGTGTGTGTATGTATATGCATGTTGTTGTTGTTCAGTCGTTAAGTCGTGTCCGACCCTTCGTGATCCCATGAACCATATCCCGCCAGGCCTTCCTGTCCTCCACTATCTTCCTGAGTTCGCTCATTTTCATGTTCGTTGCATCGGTGATGCTGTCTAACCATCTCATCCTTGGCCTTCCCCTTCTCCTTTTGCCTTCAATCTTTCCCAGCATCAGAGTCTTCTCCAGAGAGTCCTCTCTTCGCATTAGGTGGCCAAAATATTTGAGTTTCAGCCTCAGTACCTGTCCTTCCAGGGAACAGTCAGGCTTGATTTCATTTAGAATTGACTGATTTGATCTCCTAGCAGTCCAAGGGACTCTCAGGAGTCTTCTCCAGCACCACAGTTCAAAAGCATCTATTCTTCGGCGCTCAGCCTTCCTTATGGTCCAACTCTCGCAACCATACATTGCTACTGGGAACACCATCGCCCTGACTATACGAACTTTTGTTGGCATGGTGATATCTCTGCTTTTTATTATGCTGTCTAAGTTTGCCATAGCTTTCCTTCCAAGGAGTAAGCGTCTTTTAATTTCATGGCTGCTGTCTCCGTCTGCAGTGATCTTGGAACCCAGAAAAGTAAAATCTGTTACTGCTTCCATTTCTGCCCCTTCTATTTGCCAGGAATTGATGGGACCCGATGCCATGATCTTAGTTTTATTAATGTTGAGTTTCAAGCCAACTTTTGCACTCTCCTCTTTCACTCTCATCAAGAGGCTCTTTAGTTCTTCTTCACTTTCTGCCATTAGGGTGGTATCGTCTGCATATCTGAGGTTGTTGATATTTCTCCCAGCAATCTTGATTCCGGCTTGCGATTCATTCAGCCCTGCATTTCTCATAATGTACTCTGCATATAAGTTAAATAAGCAGGGTGACAATATACAGCCTTGCCGTACTCCCTTCCCAATTTTGAACCAATCAGTTGTTCCATGGCCGGTCCGAACTGTTGCTTCTTGACCCGCATACAGGTTTCTCAGGAGACAGGTAAGGTGGTCTGGTACCCCCATCTCTTTAAGAATTTGCCACAGTTTGTTGTGATCCACACAATCAAAGGCTTTTGCGTAGTCAATGAAGCAGAAGTAGGTGTTTTTTTGGAACTCTCGTGCTTTCTCCATGATCCAGCGCATGTTGGCAATTTGATCTCTAGTTCCTCTGCCTCTTCGAAACCCAGCTTGTACTTCCGGTAGTTCTCGGTCCACGTACTGCTGAAGCCTAGCTTGTAGGATTTTGAGCATAACCTTGCTAGCATGTGAAATGAGTGCAATTGTACGGTAGTTTGAACACTCTTTGGCACTGCCCTTCTTTGGAATTGGAACGTAAACTGACCTTTTCCAATCCTTTGGCCACTGCTGAGTTTTCCAAATTTGTTGGCATATTGAGTGCAGCACTTTCACAGCATCATCATTTAGGATTTTAAGTAGCTCAGCTGGGATATTATCATCTCCACTAGCTTTGTTGTTAGTAATGCTACCTAAGGCCCACTTGACTTCACTCTCTAGGATGTCCGGCTCTGGGTCAGTGACCACACCAGCGTGGTCATCAGGAACATTAAGATCTTTCTTGTATAGTTCTTCTGTGTATTCTTGCCATCTCTTCTTAATCTCTTCTGCTTCTGTTAGGTCTCTGCCTTTTTTGTCCTTTATCATGCCCATCTTTGCACAAAACGTTCCCTTGATATCTCCAATTTTCTTGAAGAGCTCTCTAGTCCTCCCCATTCTGTTGTTTTCCTCAATTTCCTTGCATTGTTCATTTAGGAAGGCCTTCTTATCTCTCCTTGCTATTCTCTGGAACTCTGCATTCAGTTGTTTATATCTTTCCCTTTCACCCTTGCTTTTTGCATTCCTTCTTTCCACAGCTATTTGTAAAGCCTCATCTGACAGCCACTTTGCTTTCTTGCATTTCTTTTTCTTTGGGATGGTTTTCGTTGCTGCCTCCTGTACAATGTTACGAACTTCCGTCCATAGTTCTTCAGGCACTCTGTCTGCCAGGTCTAATGCCCTAAATCTATTCTTCACCTCCACTGTATACTCATAAGGGATATGGTTTAGGTCATATCTGACTGGTCTAGTGGTGTTCCCTACATTCTTCAGTTTAAGCCTGAATTTTGCAATAAGAAGCTCATGATCTGAGCCACAGTCAGCTCCAGGTCTTGTTTTTACTGATTGTATAGAGCTTCTCCATCTTTGGCTGCAAAGCACATAATCTATCTGGTTTCGGTATTGCCCATCTGGTGATGTCCATGTGTAGAGTCGCCTCTTGTGTTGTTGGAAAAGAGTGTTTGCTATGACCAGCGTGTTCTCTTGACAGAACTCCGTTAGCCTTTGCCCTGCTTCATTTTGCGCTCCAAGGCCAAACTTGCCTGTTGTTCCATTTATTTCTTGATTTCCTACTTTAGCATTCCAGTCTCCTATGATGTAAAGGACATCTTTTTTGGGTGCTAGTTCTAGAAGGTGTTGTAGGTCTTCATAGAACCGCTCAACTTCATCTTCTTCGGCATCAGTGGTTGGGGCATACACTTGGATTACTGTAATGTTGAATGGTTTGCCTTGGATTCGAACTGAAATCATTCTGTCGTTTTTGAGGTTGCACCCCAGTACTGCCTTTCCCACTCTTTTATTGACTATGAGGGCTACTCCATTTCTTCTAAGGGATTCATGCCCACAGTAGTAGATATGATGGTCACCTGACTTAAATTCGCCCATGCCCGTCCATTTTAGTTCGCTGATTCCCAAGATGTCAATGTTCAGTCTTATCATCTCATTTTTGACCACATCCAGCTTGCCTTGATTCATAGACCTCACATTCCATGTTCCTAAGCAGTATTGCTCCTTGCAGCATTGGATTTTCCTTTCAACCTCAGACACATCCACAGCTGGACGTCCTTTCGGCTTTGGCCCAGCCGCTTCACTCTTTCTGGGTCTACTTGGAATAGTCCTCTGCTCTTCCTCAGTAGCATATTGGACACCTTCCGACCTGAGGGGCTCATCTTCCGGCGTCATATCTTTTATCCTTTTGGTACTGTTCATGGGATTTTCTTGGCAAGGTTACTGGAGTGGGTTGCCATTTCCTTCTCCAGTGGATCACTTTTAGTCAGAACTCTCTGCTACGACCTGTCCGTCTTGGGTGTCCCTGCACGGCATAGCTCATGGCTTCATTGAGTTACGCAAGCCCCTTCGCCACGACAAGGCAATGATCCATGAAGGAGATGTATATGCATACATATACAAGATGTATATATAAGATACGTACATACATATATAAGATACATACGTATATAAGATGTATGTATAGTTTGTCACAGTGTTATGTTAAGGTCCTCTGCAATGCTGGATGTAACCCAACATCATTTACCAAACACTGAGAGTCATTTGAACTGTGTTCATTTCATTCATTTGATGCAATAGTCAGGTGCTTATGACTTCTCATGCCACAATTAACATATTCTTTTAAGGGGCTACACAAGTTTTTGCCATATCTTATTGCTGCAGACTAAGATTCAGTTCATATAGGAATACAGTGGTGCTGTTTTAAACACAACTTCCATGTGGCAAGCAGTTTATGTGAACTTGTAACCCTGACAATGCATTCCACTTTTCTCACCATTTGTGGTGACGTGGTTGAAATTCCTTTGATGACATGGAGAGGCATGAAAAGCTTTTGCATACAGTCAGGAACAGCATCAGGTGTTGACCAGTTTGGGCACCATTTGACAGCCTACCCCGCTGGGCTGACCTCCTGAACACTCAGTACCAGTGGCAGCAGAAATGTGAGTCAGACAACAGCTTCTGCACTACTGTTTCACCCATCTACACATGGAAGTTATATTATTGCAAGGTCTCCAGGGAATGCTCCCACTGGCCAGCGGGGAAGAGAAGCCCACCACTGCTTGTAAGTCTGGGGGAGCCCAGTACAGGACTTTGCCCAAGAACCTCCTGCAATCTGGAGTTGGCACTGCATACAGTTGCGTACGAACTAGGACACGAGGCTAATTCAAATGTTACCTGAGTTGTATGCCCACTGCTAAACATTATTATTCTGTGTAGTTGGAACTCCATGTTTGAGCGTACCTCTTACACATTAACTTGACAGCAGAGTAACTATTCATAGAAGCTTCTCCTAAACTAGACTCCTAAACTAAACTTCCTAAACTGCTTCTCCTAAACTAGAGCCAATTGACAGCTTTTATTGTCATTTTCAGCACGTCGAAAGTAGTAAAGATTTGCTCTTTCCATTTCAGGGTCAATTTTGTGTTCTCCAGTGTAACCCACCTGGGAAACAACCTCTGCCCAAGCACTGTCATCGCTCGAGGTGGGGCAGAACAGTAAGTTCCGCACTGTGCTAATAACCTCTGTTTACTCCCCAGCACGAGGTGGCCCCACCCTCTCACCGTCAGAGCCATTCAGTGTGGCGAAGGCAACACGCAGTAGACTCCCTGCGCGTTGTCTTCACCACACTGAATGGCTCCTATGGCGAGGGGGCGGGGCCGCCTCATGCCAGAGAGTACACAGAGGTTAGCACAGTGCAGAACTTACCGTTCCGCCCCACGTCGAGCGACGCCACTGTGCCCAAGACTTTGAAGAGTCAGTTTGCGGATGACACTAAACTTTTCCGGGTGGTAAAGACCAGCAGGGATTGTGAAGAGCTCCAGAAGGATCTCTCCAAACTGGGAGAATGGGCAGCAAAATGGCAGATGCGCTTCAATGTAAGTAAGTGCAAAGTGATGCACATTGGGGCAAGAAACCAAAATTTCACATATACGCTAATGGGTTCTGAGTTGTCTGTGACGGATGAAGAGAGAGATCTTGGGGTGCTGGTGGACAGGTCGATGAAAGTGTCGACCCAGTGTGCAGTGCCTGTGAAGAAGGCCAATTCCATGCTCGGGATCATTAAAAAGGGGATTGAGAATAAAACGGCCAATATCATTATGCCTTTGTACAAATCGATGGTAAGGCCACATCTGGAGTATTGTGTCCAGTTCTGGTCACCATACCTCAAAAAGGATATAGTTGAATTGGAAAAGGTGCAGAAAAGAGCGACCAGAATGATTTGTGGGCTGGAGCACCTCCCTTACGAGGAAAGGCTACAGCGTCTGGGGCTTTTCAGCCTAGAAAAAAGGCGCCTGAGGGGGGACATGATTGAGACTTATAAAATTATGCATGGGATGGAGAGAGTGGATAGAGGGAAATTCTTCTCCCTCTCGCACAACACCAGAACCAGGGGACACGCACTAAAATTGAGTGGAGGGAGAGTTAGAACAGACAAAAGAAAATATTTCTTTACCCAGCGTGTGATTCATCTGTGGAACTCCTTGCCACAGGATGTGGTGATGGCACCTAGCCTAGATGCCTTTAAAAGGGGTTTGGACAAATTCATGGAGGAAAAGACCATCACAGGTTACAAGCCATAAGCAACCTCCTGGTTTTTTTTTTTTTTTGTGGGTTTTCTCTGTGCCAGGTGCAAGGGAGTGGCGACTGGACACAGGTATCTTGTTGTCTCGTGTGCTCCCTGAGGCATCTGGTGGGGCCACTGTGTGACACAGGAAGCTGGACTAGATGGGCTTTTGGCCTGATCCAGCAGGGCTCTTCTTATGTTCTTATGTTCTTAAGAGTCAGTCAGAACAGACAATACTGATCTTGATGTATTAGTGGTCTACAGTGCTTCACATAACCAACCAAGAGCCTGGAGAGCAATCAAGAAGGGTGAGGCCAGGGGAAGAGGCAGGCACAGGGTGTGCAGGGTGTACTGCCTCCCTCAACTCACTTCATGAAGCAAGTACTTATGGGCGACTGGCCCTGCTGCTTCATATGTTCAATTAAAGCTGAAATCCTATAACACTTTCCTGGGAGTAAGCCCTGTTGAACACAATGGGGCTTACTTCTGAGTAGACATGCCTAGGGTTGTGCTGTAAAAGAAGTTAGTTTAGAGAAAAGCAGAATTTTATTTAAAAAAATTATAAACAAATTTTATAAATTCAACATCAGGACTCGGATAGTAGCCTAAGGAGACTGTGCAATCTTTGTCCTTCAAGAAAAGGTTGGACAGGAATCTGTCAGCAATATATTTTTTAGACTGGATGTTGGAATAAATTTGTGTTAGGTTCATTCTCAACTCTATAATTCTGTTAACGTTCATTTTGCAACCTGGATAAATTTTTTGCCATTTAAAAGAAAGAAATGATCCCATTGCTTTTGAGTAGGTGTTGAATGGAACCACGCTGAGCATGTATCTATGCTTGTCATTATCATTAGTATTGTTTGTAGTTCTTTGTTCATGGAGGATTTTTTTTCTTAATTTTGTGAATGTTGAAAAGCAAGAAAGAGAGTTGAGAAAGGTGATTTCTTAAAACTAAGCTGTGAAGATGTCTCCCACACACATTCATTTATGAGCAATAGCAATTATCTTGTTAGGATTTTACAAACTTCAGCTGGATGAATTGATTGGGCCCATAATCACTTACCTTCTTCTTAGTTGCTCCATGCATAAAGATCATGCCCCCCCCCCCTTAGTACATCACTGATTATTCCTATATACTTCAGCAGGGAACCAAATTTCCAGTTCGCCCCAAGATGCTTACCAGGATAGGGCAATGATTGCACAATGAATATCTTTCCTCCTCTCAGGACTTAACCACAGTGAAAGCAACTGTGCTTAAATGGGGTTCCCTGTCAGTGTGTGGCATGTGACTGTGGAAGTGCACAACTACCAATTGGCTCATTTTGACCTTGCAATTTATGTAGGCTGGCAACCCGAATAACTGTTCATGAAGAAGAGTCTGGAGCAGTGGCACCACAGATTTCTCTGTTGTCTCTCTCCTCCTCGTCCCCTGCCCTTCATTTTCTCCCCCCCCCCCCTATTCAGCTGACACACATAGCTGCTCTCAACCACAGACTTAATGATAGACTCACACAGTCTGGCTGACTTCTGGGTTCTTTAGACCCCCTTTTTCCCACCTCCATGTGGACGTGAGAGCTGCCCATGGACAATGGAGGAGTAATCCAGGATTTTAGCATAGCTGTAGATAGGTGGCAGCAGTGTCTCCCCACCCCTTCTGAAGCAAAGACAGGAGCGTGCCTACTCCAGACAGTGAAATGAGTTGTAGTAGTTCCACCCTCAATATTCCATAAGGCATGGGATCTGTTCGGATAATACTTTAGTACCTGAACCTGCCCCACATGACAACAGACATGTGATCATGCTGTGCGCATGTCTTGGCTCCTCTACTCCATTCCCCAGTTACTCTCTCTAATTTTGTGAGGGGAAGTGTGATTTGGCAAACGTTGCTCTATGAGTGCTGCTGATCCTACTACTCACTCCTACTAATTTGAACTACCCCCTCCACACAATTAGGAAACGTAACTAGGAAGGGTAACCAAGTAGTAACCAAGATCTGTGTTCAGAGTGAGCACATATATCTCTTGTCCTGTGGAGCTAGTTCGAGCACTAACGCATCATTCATATTGGCCCCTTGAGAGTTTGCACAAGTCCTAGAAGCTCACAAGGCCATTTTGGGTTTATAATAAAATACTTTTTAAAATGTTAATTTACAAACTGATGCATTCTGCATAGTAGGCATTTCCCCAAGTGTTTAGAAACTACTACCTTATTTTTAGATGGCCCTGTTTCCCCTTTAAACAGAGAGGCCACTGATTGAGTTCATATTAATAAGCATTTCAAATCACCTCTAGGACAAAAGTGATTCCATAATTCTCAGCTACATCAGGTCTTGGGCAGCCCAATCCATACTAAAGACTCTGGCACCGGAACGAGCATTCCGGCACCAGAAGCAGTTGCGAACCTGCCATAAAGCACGTTCACGACTACTTTCGAGCAGGGAAGGCCGGCGCAGAGGCTGGCCTTCCCCGCTTCAATGACGGAACTCTCACCAGCTGCTGGACCCAGGTAAGATAGGATCCGGCGGGCAGGGGGGCGGATTGCCGGAGCCAGGAGGGTGGGCATTGGCCCTGGTGGCCCGGGAGGGGGTGTGGGAAACCTTTGGCCGAATCCTGTCCCCTGCCAGGTGCTGGAGCCTTTGCACAGCCTCCTCTACTTCCACCAGCAAAATAGCTGGTGGAAATCCAAGGAGGCTGATAGGGCCTGGCCCCGGTTACACTCGGGGAAGGGGACGAACATCCCCTTCCCTGAGTAGACCTCCCGCTCGGCAGCCACGCTGGCTGACGGTGCACAGGATCCGGCGGGCAGGATTGCGCTGTTAATCAAGGGCTTCCTGAGTTTTTTGTTCACCTATCCCTGTTACTTAATGGGGCAGGACTGCTAAAAAGGAGATACAAATGTGATCACAGCAAATGTTTTCTTCTTTTTGCACATTTTATATAGACTTGCCTGTGTGAGAGAGAATTAGTTTGAAAGAAATGTTCAGTGGTGGGTCAGTTGCTAGTATGGCAAGAGGGCATTGGTGCAGTTTTTACTTTAATGTATATATTAGAAACATATGGTTAGGGGAAAAATAATAGAAGATTAGTGTATTCCCATGTGACTCTGAGACAGTCATCTTTGTGAAGGCTTCCCTAATGTGCCTGCTAATTTAACCATATAGGTACTGAGTCTTTCAAAAATAATAAGCCCTGACAGCTTTGACTTCAGACATTATTGGCTGCCTCTGCATTTATGTCACGACAATTTGTTATTGGCAGTAAGTTCACAAGCTGCTGTTTCTTTGCACTCTTCCGTGCTCTTTTGTAAATTTTAGTTTATAATGCTGGAACATGTGACCTTTTTTCTTCTCTGCTTGTAATATCCTATAATAACCCATATAGTACATTTTCAGTGAAAAAGTTAATTCACTTTTCAAAGCCTAAATAAACAGCACATACACTAATCATGTTGCTACTAAGAACACAAAGAGACATGTTAAGGTTTTGAAGGATCTAATTTTAAATAATGTGGGTGTCACAGATTCCACTGCTGACACCATATGTCATGGATTTTCATTTGCTGCCAACCATATGTCAAAAGTCCTCACAGGTTTTCAGCCTGGGGGCTGTGATCGGGTATCATTGCCATCACCAGAAGCATTCTTTTCGGCCAATCATTCCAGAAGCCTGAAACAAACTCTGGCTTGGTTCATTCATTACCAGGTCAGCATGTTTGCAGCTTTACCATGGCTCAGCCCCATGCTGTTCAGTGACATTTCAATCACAGAGCCACATGGGACAGGAAGAACACGTGAGAAATTCTCACATCAGTGCAGTACCTGTCTTCTCTCCAAATAATGGAATCAACATGAGAAGGGTTGATTATTGTGAGAGAGAAGTTCCCACATTGGTGCCACAGACCTCCAGGGTAATATGGTACTGATTTGCGAAGTTGGCTATAGTGAATTAATTGCTGAATCGGGGATCCCTGAACCAGTGCTTTTCCCTTTCAGCCATTTCCCTTTTTACATACAGTATTTGAACTACTGGTCCATTTAGCTCAGTATTACACTTACTAGCAGCAGTCAGCTCTCCAGGGTTGCAGATGGAGGCCTTTCTCAGTCCTACCTGGAGATGCCAGGATTGAAACTGGGACCTTCTGCATGCAAGGCATGTGCTCTGCCACTGAGCTTACACTCTCTTCCCAGAATCAGAACAAGCTCTAAAAGAGTATGTTTTGTAGTTGTTTGAAATGCAACAATGCCTCCAACAGCATGGGAGAAAGTTTTCCCATGAATGTCAACCACTGTACAAAACAGTGCTATAGTATACACACTAATCAAATAGGCAGGAAATGGGCTGATATGATTAGCTGACTGTCCCAAAATGCAGTGCTCCCATTGGGTAGCTGGCAATCATGCTAGGACAAAGAACACTGTAGCAAAATAGTGCTAAAGAAAGCTGAGTTCCTGAGGTCAGCAGGTGTGGTCTAGTAGTTGAGCTGCCGCCTTGCCTGAAAAACAACTAGGATGGGATCGGTTCGAGACAACCGGAAGCTGCCCATGACAAGCTGCCAACAAGTTGCAATATCTCACCTGACAAGCTGAGATAGCCTGCACTGACCCTCTGTGGGAGAGGGGAGTCACTATTGGACAAGCTTGGAAGCTTGAAGCCATGTGCAGCGAGTGAGATACCACACCGTTGAAAGGAAACAGCTGGAGAAGATGGGTTTTATGCTAATAGAACATTTATTGTAACAAATTCCCTATGGAGATTTAGAAAAGCCTGCCTGTGTAAACCGCCATGAGTAAAGTCCGAGTAGAAATCTGATGACAGAAAGCTGGTATGTAAATACAGATACTATTATTATTATTAGTTGTCCGCTTGGGCACTCGGGGGACCCTGACAGGGGTGGGTGACAAGGTGTAGGTCTGGCTCCAGACCGCAAGTGGAGCTTCACCTTGGACAGGACTCCGAGTGGTATTGCCTTCCAAGGGCCTCAGATGTCTCTGGGGGAAAGGGGTTGCCTCACCCAGTATCCTTCTCCCTACCCTGATCACGAGGGTCACGGTCACCTTATCTCCCCCTACATTGACATGTATGAATTCCTGAACAAGCATATCTAATGCTATTTGCTTATTTTCATATGGACCCAACCATAGTTACTATAATACTGAAATAATATTATAAAGATGTATACATTCAATTAAAAATGCCCAGTCCGCACATGCTACCAACCTGCTACCCCACCCCCCATCATGTGGAGTAATTCAGTTGCCACAGTCATGTAAGAGAAGTAACAGATAAACTGAAGGGATCACACTGCATCCTTTGATGATATGTGAGACATTTTAAATACTCCCATGCTTGTGAAATTTCCCACTGGAAAACTGCAGAGTTCATCAGCTCATACATAATTTCCTCCATATTGCTCTAACCATGAATATACTTTACTTGAGAGATTGTAGCACATATGGATCCAGTGGCATGGCTGCCTTCTCTGGCACCCAGGGCGGTGACTCATGATGTCACCCCCACAGTACACAGACACGGACATAATTTGCAATATATGATGACGTCACTGCCAGTTACTTCCGGGTTATGAGACGCTCTGAGAGGTCAACTGCTTTTTCCTCTTTTTCCCCGAGAGCAGAGTACAGTGAAGAAAGTGGCTGGTCGCTCAGAGTGTCTCACAACCCGAGTGGCCATGGTCCACACAGAAGACTGGAGGTGGTGGTGGTGGTGGAGGCAGCGAAAAGAGTAAGTGCAATGTGGCCACTCACGGCCCCTTGCTCCTTGGAGTAAGGGGGTGGCAGGCAGCCACATCGTGAAGCTGAAGTGCTTCGATGATTGTGGTGGCCAAGTGAAGCAGCAGCTCCTGCTTCCGTGATAAATCTAAGCACTTTGGCATCATGATGTGGTCGCCTACGTCCGTTCCTCTGAGGAGCAAGGGGGCGATGAGCGGCCACATCACGATCAAAGCACCTACCCTTTTCACTGCAATTGCCTCCTGGTTGTCCCCCCCCCCTCAGCCAGATCGCAGGCCTGCCACTGCTCACCGAAACACCAGGAGGGGCGGTGGCAGCAGGTCTGGCCACCCCTGTTCCTTCTCCCCCGGATGCTCCAAAGGTCATGCGGCCAGTAGCATAGCCAGAGGGGTGTGTGCTGTAAGTAGTGCAAGATGCTGCAACACATGAGTACACGGCCCCTCCCACTCGCCATCAGAGCCATTCCAGGGAGCGATGGCAACACACAGCGTGCTCCCTGCAGTGCAGTGTCGCTCCCCAAATGGCTCCAATGGCGAGTGGGAGGGGCCGTGTACTCATGTGTTGCAGCATCTTGCGCTATTTACAGCACTGCCTGCTATGCTACTGCATGGGGCAGCTGGCCAGAAGAGGGGGTGCCACCAAGAAGTGGCCACCAATTTGACTGGGCACCTCCCCACGTGACTCTCCAGCCTGGCATCTGGGATGGTCTATAGTTAATAGACTAATGGGCAGGACGTCTGGCTCAGTTAGTAGAGCGTTAGTCTCACAAATACCTGAAGATCTGCAGGACAGCAGTTCAAGACGGCCGGAAGTCTGTTGGAGAGCTGCTGGCACGCCGAGCTGATAAGCTGCAGAGCCCTGTGGGGGAGTGGAGCAGCTGAAGCTGAAGCGTGCTGAGGCGAATGCCAGAGAGAGAGAGAGAGAGAGAGAGAGAGAGAGAGAGATGGACTGTGAAAGTAACATCTTGAATGAAGGGTTCTATGAAAGATTAGAACATTATTATATTGTAAGAACCCTTTGGGGTTTAGAACAGCCTGCCCATGTACACTGCCTTGAATAAAGTCGGAGGAGAAATCCAATTACCAGAAAGCCGGTATATAAATACTGTATATTATTATTATTATTATTATTATTATTATTATTATTATTATTATTATTATTATAGTTCCCCCTGCTGTTTAATAGTCACAGTGCTTGTAAGCTATGTACATTCTTTTGAAAGCAAATCAATGGCACCTTCATCCATGTACATGTATTTAGACCTGATGAATAAGACTCATAAGTGCATATTAGCATCCATCCACACAGCAGCCGGATATTAATTTAACTTTTAATCTGAGTACTGTTTTGAAATATCTATTCTTTCCCACAGTAATCAACAAAATCAAGCAGAATTCCACGTTTAAAACGCCTATGAGTTTTTCCTCTGCGCAGCTAATAGAGAGCGTGTGGTAGCAGAGGAATGTGTCACAGTAATGCAGAGAGCTGTAATGATGTCAACTTGTTATTTACTTTCCAAATCTGAATGACTGAGCAAGGCGAAAGGAGAATCAATCAGCCACAATGTGACCCTGCAGGCGGAAAAAACACAGCACTCTCACCAGTAAGAGGTTGGGGGATGGGAGGCACATGTAACCAGGGCAATGTTGCATCATTTACTTGCTTTGCTTTTTGTACTGCTCCCTTTTTTTTTCTCTCTGTCTCTCTCTCTCTCGATTGAATGTTACAGCTCAGTATGAAGCTGTACAAGTCTAGAGAAAAATAAGGAGAGGAGGGCTCATCCAAGACAAAAGAACATCAACATCTGCTTTAGGGTTGAATGGCAACTCATATGTAATAAAATCTATTCTGCTGAATCACAATTATGGAGATGGTGTAAGTCCATATTTTAATGTGCTATAATTATTGCATAGAAGCATTGGTTTTAAATCACTCAGGAGGACGTATATAGGGTATATAAATATTATGGGTCGTGTCCTGCTTTTAATAGGTGAACTCCCAATTAGATAATACTTAATTTACAAAAGCACTCCTTGTCTTTGGATTACCATTGTTTTTAGCTTGTGTTTCAAATTACACAAAATTGGTTTAGGACTTACTGGCTCAGCCTCAGCCAAGAGGAAATAACTTTTCAGAAGCTGGAAATAAATAAAAATAGATGTGATGAATTTGTATCTACTTAAACGGTTGCTTTGTACAACCTCTCTGCTTTGTGTATGTGAATATATATTTAGTGGCAAAGTAGAGTAAATTCATTTCTAGTTGTTCAGTTGTCATGATCTATTCCATTTTTCATTAATATTATTACCACCCCCACTCCACTCCTTTTTCTTATGAACAGGCTTTCATGAAAATATTAACGATATATAACAACCAGCCACAGACACTGTGTGATGGAGTAAATGTAGATTTTTCTACCTTTTGATCTATTTTTGCTGACTCCACAGGGTTAACATTTCCTTTGAATGCCGAAGTGGGGGAGGGGTGGATGTCTTGTTTTGTTTTAGGGGAACAAAACAACATTTCAATAATCCCCAAAAGTGACTAAGGAGTTACTTCAGGACACAGTAATTGGGAAGGGGGGTTAATTTGATGTTTCAGGTAGGTATTTCTGGTTTAGCACAGGAAAAGCTGAAAATAATAAAGATAAGGAGGGAATGTGGTGCCTGGGTATCTGTATCTAAATAATCTAGTTTCTTATTTATTTAAAATCAATGTGGCGGATTTTTCCCCTCCCCCTAAGAGATCACTGGCTGTCTCTATGGATCTATCTGTATGTGTTTGCTTCTCTCTCCGGGCTGCTGCTGCTGCTGCTGTCGTCTCTGGAGGAAGAGTCTCTCTCTCTCTCTCTCACACACACACACACTAACTGCTAATGAAGTAGTGAACAGCAGCTGCACCTCCTGACCGCCATTCCGCACCCAAAAACTTTCCATTTCCCTCTTCCCACTCTCTGGGACTTCCTTTTTGATCCTCTCCACCGCTTGTGCCTGTGGAGGAGGAGGGGGAGAAAGAGTGTGTGAGGGCTGCTGGAGATTTACAATCTGCCTTCACGCTTGTGGGACCTAGGAAAAGAAGAGTTCCACCATGGACTGACTGCAAGTGAAAGGAAGTCTGTCTTATGTGTGTGTGTTTTGCAGAAGTTGAGGCTGTCCTCTGTTGCTTCCAGAAGTGTAAGCTGTGCCTTTAACACACACTGAGGGAGGTGAGTTTGGAAAGACTCTTTATTCAGCTATGGCCTGGGACGCTTTTTGTGTCTGTGTATGAAATTGACAAATGCAGTTTTGAGTGTGCAACGGTGTTGCTTTGCCATATTTTTCAGTGTGGGACTCCCAACTTCCTCGTGTTTCCCTTCCAGTATTGTTGTGCGTGTGCTTATTATATATATTGCTATATATATATATATATATTTGTGTCTCCTATTTAAGTCGCTTTCGAGTTGCATTGCCCTCAGAATCCACACACCACCACCACCGTGTTTCTCTCCCAAGTGTGACTTGGGTTTATTTTTGTTTGCGTTTTAAACTCTCTGAGATCGGCTGGAAAGTCCTGCTTTTTAAAGATTTTTTTCCCCAGAAAAGGAGATAATGATGTACTAGCTTTTCAATACGTGAGCATTAGTTCTCACTCGGGGAACCAGAATGTTGTTTTTAAGTAACAAAAATATGGTTTAGAAGTACTGGCTTAGAGTTGGGGGAGGGGAAGGGAGGAGAACCGCCTTGCTTTCTGATCGCTTGTCTTTATCGTGTCGGTGGAGGAGGGGAAGGCGTCATGATGAGAAAGAAAGGGAGCTGCTGATATGATGAACGAACTTGGATGTTGAGTGTGTGTATTTTAAGTTAAAATGTGTGGGGGGAGGGGATGTGAGGAATCCACCCTGTAAAATGGTGTAGAGAGTTTGCATAACCCTTAGCGTGGGGGAGGGGAATCCCATTCATCTACAGGGCTTGAATCAGCACAGCAGCAGGGCGCTTGAGCCTCCTCGGCTGCTGAAGTGAATTGTTAAGTTTTGCTCCAGCAAGGGATCCTATCTCTCATCCCCTTCTGTGCTATGTAGGGATCAATCAACTTGGACGCTTTGGTGTTAAGGAAAAAATATTCGGGCTGCACCCTTAAGTACTGTAAACCTTTTTGTAAGCACAGGGCAATATTGCAACCTGTTGCATGCAAGTTTGAAAATATCGAGTGTTCCCTTTTTGATTGCCCTGCTAGGCCAGAGCTTTCCAACTGGTGTTACTAGCACAGCTGCTTTGGGCCCTTGTTCACTGGTCATCATTCCCCTCCCCCAGCCCTCGTGTTTTTGTTTTTAAATCTGTGCTTTGGCCTAATATTTTGATTTTAATTGGGTGTGAGGACAAATTATTGTTACAGCCTGGTGTTCTGCTAATGACCCCTTGGCCTACTTAATTACATATTGGTTTGTCCAAGACTAGAGGCAAAATGACCAAAATCCCTCCCCCATCTTCTGAAAGTTTTAGAGCTGCCTCAGGTAGCCCACATACCCCCTAAAGAGGGTGATGTATCTGCAGATGCCTTTTGAAAACTACTTGTACTGTATTGGTTGCTTTTCTGTCACGTGTGCTTCAGATTTTACATGAAAATCAAATGAAATAAAGATTTTCTATTTTGAAGCCAGAGAGCAGCAGCAGCAACAACAAAATTAGATGTTGTTTTGTTGCCAGATGTTTTATGGGAATAAATACTGGGTGTGATGTAGGATTTCTCTGTAGTGGTTTTAGATTAATAATTTTCCTATTATTAGTTGCGGTGTTGTCCAGCAGGAAAACTAGGTACGTCGGTAATGCCTGCAGAGCAATTTCTGTGCCAGATTTAATCCCACACCTCCCTGCCTGCCGTGACCCATTTATTGGTTAACCTTAAACTAAGCCTTTTCATACAGTAAAGACAAGGTTAATGTATTAAACCTTCTTTGTCACATGACTGCACATGCTGAATTTACATCTCTCCTTTGGCCTATACTTGAAGAGACAGTTTGCAGTTAATGGGTTGCTACATATCTCAAAATGGAGTTACAAGCCATCTTTTTGTGATACCAAACATCATGAGTCCCAAGGTTTGCTAATGCAGTCCAGGAATATCGGTGATTGCTCGGTTGGTGTTTTTTCCCCAAAGAGCAAGTGCATTGCAGGTTTGTTTACATGCTTGGCGAAGCCAGTGGCCTTCTCGCCACAGCTCTTATTAACTATTTTGGTCATTGCTGGTGCTTAGTGTGAATGGCTTAATCAGACTCCACCCCTCCAAGCTACTACCATGATATTGTTTACATAGTCTCAACTTCCTGAAGTGGCAGTTCCTTAGTTCATTTTCACCTTGAATTTGTCTGCATGTTTAAGAGGCTGAGCTAAGAACTTGCTCCTAATTGGGAGTTGTGAGGTTGATTTTTCTTGTCACTGTAGTAAATAGTACCATGTTTCAGTAAATAAGTAATTTAATTTAAATAGTGGTGTACATCAATTTTATTTTAACTTGCTGCTACCTCCAACATAGCCCTTAATCAAGTAAACAAAATCTGTTGTCAAAATGAGTTAAAACATTGTTACCTCATCATGAGAACTGACCATGTAAACAGGCCCATGATAACTTTTGTGTTTATGTGAATGCTTGATTAAATTATTTAAGGGGTAGTTTTGGAAGCAGCCGAATGACTGAAAGGGCCTCACTGAATATTGAAAATGTATTGGATTGAATCTTTATTTGGTTAGGTACAATATTGAAACATTTGCAGAGGTTTAAATGGAACAACAGTATGCATCTTAGTTTACATCCTTATACAGTAATTTTCAAGAAACTGATAGTAATACCTAGCATTTGTATAGCACATTTTGAGTGCACAAAGTGCCACATGGGTATTATCCTGATGTTATTCAGCTGAGGCTGAAAGAGTTGCCTAAGGCCACCTATGGAGTTCCGTGGCAGAGGTAAGATTTGAACCAGGGAAGTCCTGCTTTGCAACAGTCTCTTGTGCTGCATCCTGTGCACACTTACCTGGGAGTAAGGCCCATTGAATTCAGTAGGATGTGCTTCTGAGTAAGCATTAAGCCACATTAGCTAATGTGGCTAAATGTTAACCATTAAGCCACATTAGCCTTTTGTCAGGAAATTGTACCATTAAACTCCAAATCTATTTACCTGTATTCAGAGGATTATTTTTAAAAAAAAATCCTTGGGGGGGGGGGGATTTAAATACCTATCGTGCATGCAGAGCCGGGAAGCTGCACAAAAGTTCCAAATGCCTTCTATAGGTAGAAAAAGACAGGCGTTTGACATTACAGGCCATTATGCTCGCTAGACACCAATAGGGATGCTGTTGGGCCTGTGCATCTCTGTGATGATAAATGTGACACTGGAAACCAGTTGAGTTTAATACCAGAAGTATTAAGGGCTGTGTTGGGACTGCACCCTTGGCACCCTCAGGGCCAGGTATTTCTGAAATGCCGTTGTCTTTTGAATCTCAGTTTATAATTTCTAAGGAAATATTCATATGGTTCGCTTACTGTAACAAACAGGGAAGACTGATCTTGCACAATGTGAAGCATTGCCTGTGAATATTTTTGTTGTATTCTAGTTATTGTAATTAGGTACAATAAGTACTGAGACAGGTGCTATATTATAGAAAAGAGCACAGGTGAGGTCATTTCTGTCCCAGAAAGATAGTGTCGGGAGCTCAGCCTTCACTATGTCTATTTATAACTGGACGTACCCTATTGTCATGCCTGAGTAAGATCTAAATATTAGGAAATTACAGTAATCCAGTTTTCCATAGCCACTGTTTTCTTCTAAGAGGAATTTGAGGAATTCCTGAAGGAAGCCCTTTGAGGAAACCCTGAAGAACTTGGACCTTAATGACCTAGATGGGTCAACATTGCTGAGTATACTTTGAACCAAAATAATAGTTCATTCCGTAAAGGAATTTTGACACTTGATAATAATACCGTATTGGTCTGAGTATAAGACTCACTTTTTTCTCCTAATTTAAGTTTTTAAACTAGGGGTGTGTCTTATAATCAGGCTGTTGCAATTTAATGCCAGTGATTTAATTAAAAAATTTTAATAGCACCAAACTTTAAGGGTGCGTCTTATAATCAGGTGCGTCTTATACTCGGGACAATACGGTAAATACAGTATACGTAAATAATAATCTGAGGCTAAAGGGATGGTGGCAAAGTGCAGGGCCTTCTCTGTTGTGGCACCATGTCTGTGGAATGAACTTCCAGAAGATCTGAGGACAGCTTCCTCTTTATATGGCTTTTGGCGGGACTTAAAAACATCCAGTACTTATTCTGCTTGAGGAGAGATAATTCCCTGGTTACCCTTTTCTAGTCATTGTTTTATTTAACTGCTGCTCCTATCATTTTTATCTGATGGTTTTCTTTAATCTTGCTGCTATTAGATGTTTCAATCCCCTTGTTTGTTATTGGTGCCAGTTGGTGGTATTGTTGCCTGCATAACTTTGGATAAAGTGGGATAACAATCTTTTAAATAAATAATAGCACTGATTCTACAACCAGAATGAGTTCTGCCAAATGTGCGTAGGTTGCTTATTTTTCATAATCTGTCTACGAACCAGGTTATTAGTATAATGAAGTAGACTAAGGAACAGTATGGCTATAGTTGCCATCAATGCTGTGTAAGTAAGGTTTATGATCGTCTATCTAGGATTTTTAAAAAAAGTGTTTTAAGTGGGCCTGCCCTTGCAAGCTGTCAAAAATTGCAGCTAGTATAGCCTGCCTCCTGATGAAAATGGGTAGGGGGGAAACTGATTTTACTTGTTTTGCTGGTTTATACTTATACACCACAACTACTGGGGAAAGTTGGACCATAAGGAAGGCTGAGCGCCAGAGAATAGATGCTTTCGAACTGTGGTGCTGGAGAAGACTCCTGAGAGTCCCTTGGACTGCTAGGAGATCAAATCCGTCAATCCTAAATTAAATCAACCTTGACTGTTCCATGGAAGGACAGGTACTGAGGCTGAAGCTCAAATACTTTGGCCACCTAATGCGAAGAGAGGACTCATTGGAAAAGACTCTGATGCTGGGAAAGATTGAAGGCAAAAGGAAAAGGGGAAGGCAGAGGATGAGATGGGTAGATAGTATCACTGATGCAATGAACATGAATTTGAGCAAATTCCTGGAGGCAGTGAAGGACAGGATGGCCTGGCATGATATGGTTCATGGGGTCACAAAGGGTCGGACACGACTTAACGACTGAACAACAACTGGGGAAATTCAAGGTTCTGGTTTTTAACCTACAAAGCCATTGAGCCTGGATAAACTGTATCTGGGATAGAGCATCTCTACCCACTAAAACCTGATAGGAAGACCCCGAGTTGCTTCAGTTCAAAATCTTGTATCTGCTAGTGCAGTGCTTACTCAAAAGCATGGTCCATGGACTGGTTGCCAGTCCGCCAGCCATTGGCTGCCAGTCTGTGGCAGACATGTCTCCTGGGGCTTCCTTCTTCCAGCTTCTCAGAACCTCCTGAGGGTTGCTGTGGGACTTGGATGCTTGCGAGAGGCTCTGAGAAGCAGAAAAGGAAGCGGGGAAAGACCAGGTAAGCCGATGTGCTGCGTGCCTGCCTAGATAGATAGTGCCACTGAGAGAGAAAAAAAATCACCGGGCTGCGATTGGACAATGAGAAGTGCTGCGCTAGTGGATGGAAAGGGACTTTTCTTTGTAACCTGACATTATCGTGCCGATTGCTCACTGAGGCCCACTACAGCTTGAGACTGCAATTTTTAAAAAATATTTAAAAGCACTTATTTTTAGACAGCCCTTTGTTGATGTTTTAGTTCTCTGTTATAGTTTTGATTCTCACAATTGGAAATAGTGCATAATCTTGGTAGTCTGTATTAGGTTATTCCATTTTTAACTGCCATGAGTGATAGAACATTTTAGCAACATAAGATAGGTGGATAAAAGTAACCATGGGGCAAGTCAGAGATGCCCTACCACTTTGATGACTAGAACAGTGGTGTAGCCAGAGGGGGTGCGGTGCTGTAAGTAGCGCAAGACGCTGCAACATGAGTATAAGCGGCTCCTCCCACTCGCTGTCGGAGCTATTCCGGGGAGCGACGGCAACACACAGTGCTCTCCCCGCAGTGCATCGGTGCTCCCTGAATGGCTCTGATGGCGAGTGTGAGGGGCTACTTACACGTGTGTTGCAGCGTCTTGCGCTATTGCACCCTGTCTGGCTACGGTACTGGACTAGAACTTCAACACAACCATGCTTATCTCTGTGTTTGGAGGCTGGAAGTACATATTGCTGCCAACTTGTGTAGGCAAACACCCAGCTGCTGCTTCTCTGCTGCACAGTAGGCACTGGAGAAAGAAATTAGCACTAGGGAAATAAGGGAAGGAGGTGAGGAACTTAACCCTCCTCTGGACTATGCCTCCTGTGCTTGTCCCCTGCCACTCTACTCATCCCCAAGGTGTTTTCACCCCTACTGGGGATTTCAGACTATATAGAGAGAACAGTGTTGGTCTTCTTTCTTCATATGATGCTGCTGTGTGAATTTCAAGTGTCAAATTTCCATATCTTCCACATTAGTGACTGTAGGCCATGCTAGCAAAAGGGTGTCTTTTGTTACGCCAACCCACATGCCTGAGATTCTGCTACAGTTCTTTTTAAGCTTGCATAGTCTGGCACCAACCTAAGTGGCTCAATAAAAGGTATAGTTAAATGTACTCTGTATCTTCTATCCTTTTGGCCTAATATAGCAGCTGCTGCCTAATGACATAATAAAACAGGGAAGAGACCGCATGTTTTGCCCAGTCATCTCAACACCGCCATCTTCTAATATGTTTCAGATATTTGTAATTGTTCCTCTCTGTTAGCTGGAGCATTTGGCTGAAGGGTGGGATATACTTTTTTTTTTAATAAACAAAATAAATATTGCCTCACTATCTCTGTGGGAGTGGTGGTAAAATCCACATTGGAATTCTGTTGTTGCCAAAACCACTCTCGCTGGGAAAGGGATACATTTTCTGGCATTTTCCCTTGTACTTTTTGGCTGTTCTGAGTTTTCATTACTATTTTAATGTAAGTTCTGGTTACGTTCCAGCCTTATTTGAAGTGCGGGGGAGCAGAAATCTCCCTCTAGCTCTTGTGAGTAGTCTCATTTTTTCCATATTTTTTTATCATGAGGCAAGATGGAAGTAATTTTGTAAACTATTTTTCAGCTGGTAAATTAAGCGTCTTTCCCCCTTGACTATTTTTAGTTGGAAGGAAATAACTGACCTCTTTACTGCAAGAACCCACGTCTCATGGGTGCAATTTATAGGTCTCTGTCAAATGGCCTACTTGGACAACTTGGTTGAACTAGAACAACAACAACAGTAGAGAACTAGAGATCACTGTAGTAATAATAATCTGCTCTGAAAATTCGAGGCATAGTTTTAACTTTCTCAGAGGAATATATGAAAGGGTCAATTGCTATGGGATGTTTTGTTTTGGATATGTGTGTGTGGCTCCCTGATGGCTGGATCTCTATTTTTAAGGCAGAGTTGGAAGCTTTAAATGCTTGTTGTATAATTATTGTGTAGTATGTCAAATTGTAAGACACTGAATGTAACACAAAAGCCTCGTGGAGCAGTGGTATTCATTTGAGATCCAATGAAAATGTTCTATAGGTCACCTACTGAATTAGGCTTTCCTCAAAATGCACAAATATATTCCATATTGAAAAAAGGAGCACACTAGCCTATATTTTAAGGGACATCCTCAATGTAGAGTATCACAACAATACTATTCCGTGCAACTTATGTTTACTCAAAATTAAATCCCACTGATTTCAGTTGCTTTTCCAATTATTCTTAGAATGAATTCTTCCCTAGTCTTATCACTTTGTCTGGCAGCTCTTTTAACATTGAATTTGAAATACTTGAATAAATTCTGGTAATTCATTAGGGTGTAGTCCAGGTCATGCCCTGCACGTTACAAAGTGTATGCAGCCTTTATATGAGCACACTCCTTTGCATGGAAGAAGAGAGATCTAGGAATAGGGTTGGGGAACCCAACTATAACTATACCCACAGTATGTATATTATAATCTATCCTGTTTCACAGTTCAGTATGTGGCAGGCAAGCATTCTGCTAGCCAAATAAAGCCCTTTTGATTGGGAAGTACATTGTCAGAGAAGTCCTACGTAAGGATCTGGCCGGCAATCCAGCCGGCGACCCAGGCCGCCTGCCAGATCCTGTGCTCCGCTGCGGCCAGGCTCCCACTCAGCTGGAGGTATACTCGGGGAAGGGGACACTCGTCCCCTTCCCCGGGCGTAAACCGGGGCAGGTCCTATCGGCCTCCTCAGATTTCCACCAGCAAAATCACTGGCGGAAGGAGGAGGAGGCCAGGCACCTGGCGGGGGTCAGGATACGGCCCAGGCCATCCCCCACCCCTTCCTGGGCTGCCTGGGACAATGGACCCCCTCCCTTTAACTCTGATCCTCCCCCCCGCCTGCTGGATCCTTACCTGGGTTCGCCGGCAGCCAGGCGTGGGATCCATCAGCAGAGCAGGGGAGGCCGGCCTTGCGCCAGCCTTCCCTGCTCTCGAGTCATGAACGTGCCTTATGGCACGTTTGCGACGGTTTCGGGTGGTGGAACGCTAGTTCCGCTGCCCAACCATTCGTCAGGATTGCGCTGTGTATTGATGGCAGTAGTCTTAAATATGCATGCAGTGAAATATAGTTGGTATTGCCAACATGAGAATCCTGAAACTACACCAAATCCTATATTTTGGGTCACCGCCTTGAGTGCCCTTGCTGCAAGAAAGGCGGGGTATACATTCTTTAAATAAATAAATAATAGTTATGTTTAAAAACAATATATATTACAAAGTGCATCCAATAACTTGGAGTAGGAGTTCAGTTTTTCTTTTGGCAACTACTGTACAACTGTTAGTTCCTGTAAATTCTGCAGTGATCGCAAGATGAAGTCATGCGGTCGTAGTTCCTGTCATAGTTAAACTGGGATTGGAATACGTATTCTGTAATAGTAATTCCTCATTATACAGTACGAGCAATCGCTTTATTAGCTTTCACTATAACAACGTGTAGAAATTCATATCTGTAAATTCAATATATATTTCAGATCGCAAAACACAACTTTACACACATGAAGCAGTATGCAGTGGCGTCGCTGGAGCGTGGCGGGGGGCAGGCCGCCAGGGGGTGACGCGCGTCACCCTCCGGATGCTCCGAGGCCTGCCCGGAAGCTGGCCTCAGAGCATCCGGCCCCGCCGGCGCTCCAGGGCCTTCTGAAAGAAGGCCCAATGCGTTAATACGGGTATTTTTACAATTTTCACGCATGCGCAGACCGTTCTGAGGGCAAGAGGGCAGGCCCTTGCCCTCAAAACGGTCTCTGCGCATGCGCGAAAATTGTAAAAATACCCGTATTGATGCAGTGCATGGCCGGGCCGGACGCTCCGAGGCCGGCTCCCGGGCCGGACTTGGAGCGTCCGGAGTGCGATGCGGGGCGGAGGGGCACCCGGGGTAGGGTGCAGCTGGGTCGCCCCCCCTCAAAATCGCGACACTGCCTTCGGCCGCGCCGAATGCCGGAGTGTCACTAGGGTGACGCGCGCCCCCTGCTATGGGGTGACGCACGTCCTAGTGACTCCTCAGGCAGTATGACATGCAGTTCCCACATGCTATGAAGGAAGAATGCTGGGAATTCATACTAATACTCTCAAAGTCCCAGGTTTCAAGTATGGTTCCCTCATAGCACTTAGGAACTGCATGTCATACTGTTTGGCATATGTATCGATCTTGCACTGTGTCTTGTATAGCTCTACACTTTTCTCTGTAAAGTGTTATTGTTTGACAAAATTTGTGAGCACCATGGCCTCTGAACAGATTCCTATTGCTAGAATCCAATCAAAAATACAACATGGGATCCTATGGGGGGAAAAACATTTTTGCTATACGAGTTTTCGAGGAATGAGTCAGGCTTGTATAATAAAGAATTACTGTAATAACGTGGTGTCCTACTGTAATAACCATGGTAAAATGATGGGCACTCTCATCTGTATAACTATTTGCAAAGTCAACCGTCTTTGGATAATTGAATAGTAGACTGACTTTGGACATAAGCAAATGAATGAGGTATCAAATCAGAGATTGAAGGTGGAAAAGTGGTGGTTGTCAATTGCCCCCCCCATTGGATAAACTTGGGAGGGGAACTCCTGACCTAAACCACAAATTTTGTAGGCTTTGACAGTTATTGGCTGTAAGAACTCTGACTTCATTATATTGAAATGAGATCTTCCTACTCATTGGCCTGACTGGTGATGTGTTATAGAATATTGTGAACATTTCAACTGCTTAGAGTTAGCCTAATTGAGTGGGGGGGGGAGATGAAAACGAACTCACCATTACCTCCAGCAAACAACTTAACACATCTGCAAATATATGCATGTCTCCACATGTAATGAGTGATTTCAACACTGATATAAAATGGCTCGACCATTTTATCTGACTGGATTGGAATAAAAAATTGGATAGTAAAACCTACTTCGAAACAAGTAACATGCAGTCGGATCATAATTATTATTATTATTATAAACAAGAGTCCCCTGACAAAAGGTATCCCCTGACAATTAAGTCCAGTCGTGTCTAGGGTGTGGTGCTCATCCCCATTTCAAAGCCGAAGAGCCAGCGTTGTCCGAAGACGCCTCCGTGGTCATGTGGCCGGCATGACTCTCCTTGCCGCAGCGCGTAGCATGCAGCTGGAACACGGAGCGCTGTTTACCTTCCCACAAGCAGTACCTATTTATCTACTCGCATTGACATGCTTTGGAACTGCTAGGTTGGCAGGAGCTGGCCAAGCAACGAGCGCTCACCCCGTCGCGGATTCGAACTGCCGACCTTTCGATCGACAGCTTATGGTTCAGCGGTTTAACCCGCTGCGCCACCCGCTGGCCACCTCATGGTCAGTAGGTGGTAATTCATGTGATACACGGATTTGTTTTGGTCTGTTACCACATAAGATTTTCTTTCTGTTCCACCTCAGAATTCACTTCAATTCTCCCATAACCCATTTCCAGAAAAAATAATAATTGTGTGGCATTTGTACCATTTAGATTGGGTCTAAATCACAATCTCTAAAATATTATAGAGCCCTTCTTATCCTCCAAAGGCTTTTATCAAGCCATATGCAAGGCATATGACCGTTTTTTACCTTATGCAAGGCATATGACCGTGTACCCAATCACTAAATGGAACTGAATGCTCTCCTGCACTTCTTATAGAAGTTGAATGGACTCGGGCCCAGTTGCATTGGTAGCGTGCCCCGGGGGGACAGGGTTATGATGTGTATCGTGTCATCGCCCTGTCCCCTGCACTCCCAGATGGCTTCATTTGAAGCCTTCTAGGACCTCGGGCAGGCAGATGAGCCCATCCAAAGCACTGAAAATGACGCGAAAACCCTCTATGGCTGCAAACGCAGCTACTCTGGCTGCAAAAAAGCAGGCGCGGAGCATAAAGCTGCTGCTGTGGCTCCTCCTCGCGAGGAGACCATGGCTATCACCTGGGGCACAGCACCCCCCTGGCCTGGCTACACTACTGCCCAAACCATAATCAGTCCCACACTGAAACAATGATGTTCTCTCCAGTTTTAGACCCTTGTGTTCTAAGCAGTTGTGTATAGCAGCCTCTGTGCTACAAGTGTGAAGAGGAAGGAGTGGGGAAAACTGGATCATTACATGGGAGGCATGGAAACACTTCCATTCAATGAAATGGGAGGATGCATTTGTGTTTGGCTTGCAGAGCCACAGTAGGGAAAATAACCTTATAAAATACCTTATGGGAACTTCCTCTTGTGCAAACAGTGCTGTACTGGCATAGGGTTCTGCACAAGGAGGGAATGGATTATGCTACTGCTTTTTAAAAAAAAATCATGGTCATTATTACTTTGCAAGCAACAGTTTAATTGCTATGTAGATGGCCTATTTATTTTGACTTGGCCTCAGTACTAAGCAATGAACTACAGTACTTTAAAATTTGCATACAATTAAATTAATGTATGTAAATAAACAATTTCTCATTTCCCTGTATGAGATATGGCAATCTTAGATTATCACAGTTCTAACCTGTGCTGGGCATCAAATTAATCTCTGAGTGACCAGGGAACTGATGTTGGCAAACAGACCAGTGTATTCTAATGTAGTCGTTTAATGGGCATTTTAATTAAAATATGACATGTATTCCACAGAAAGTGGCATTTTTTAAGACATGACTTTAAAAACCAAGTAACTTGTCAGTTCTGCTCCCCACTCCAGTATACTAGCAATCTAACGGCCCAATCCAAAGGAACTGTCGGGCGGCGGATCGAGTGCTCCGCCGCCCAAAGCCATTGCGAACGCGCCATAAAGCACATTTGCAACAACTCAGAAGTAAGGGCGGCTGGCGTGGAGACCATCTGCCCTCACTCTGGTGGCGAATCGCCCCTGCGGCCGCCGGAGGAGGTAAGTCCAACTCCAGCGGGGGTGGTCTGGGTGGTGCGGGGGGGCCATTGGCTGAACCGGCCCAAAGGGTGCGGGGATGGCAGCCGCCATATCCCCGTCTCCCTCTGGGCCGACTTGGCCCTTACACGGCCTCTTCTTACTTCCGCCAGCTAAATAACTGGCGGAAATCCGAGGAGGCCCATCGGGCCTTCCCCGTTGGACCCCGCCTCTTTTCTGTCCCTGCTGTTTTTCTCTTCCAGCCTCTTCCACCCTTCATGTCCCAATATCCCTCTTTTCTTAGACTTCTTTCTCCCAGCCTCCCTTCAGTCTCCTGAGCACACTATTCTTCCCCCTTTCCCCAGCTATGCCTCTGCTGCTCTTCAGCTGTCTCCTTTTGGTTTCTGCTTTCTCTGTCTGTTCATCCTCCTCCTGCTCCTTTTGCCCTCTCCCTGTACATCTTTACCTTGTCCTTTTCTGTCTCCTGGCTGGCTGGCCGCACCCCAATCAGCTGGACCGTACCTGTGAATTCATAGGCTCTCATTGTTTGGGCTTGACACCATTGCTACTCCAGCTAACTGAAAGCCCTGTCCTGTTGCTCTTTGCTGTGGCTCTCTGGCAGGCCACAGGTCCCAACTACCTCTATAACACATGAATCAGGATACTAGTGTATAGCATAAAATGTCTGTCTTATTGCAGGCCAAAATAATGTCTTCATTGTTTGGTGAAGAAACAAAACCACAATGGATTTCTACTTACGGCTTCTCACCTTTGCAGTATGGCCTTATGATCAGCATTTCATTAAACCTATCTAAGAGAACAGTACTTTGCAAAGTACTGCACTGTAGCTCAACATGAAAACCCAAGCATTTACAGCTCAGCATTTGGGAAATGAATAATTTTGTGTTTAATGGCACTGATGAAAGGAAGCTATTGTGCTATCTTGATTAGCGCATGTACAACTCTTACATAAGATTTGTGCTCAGAAAACTGCTGTGATGGGTTTATGCTGATTTTAACACATTCCAGTAGCCTACAGCACATTGATTCACAAAGTCCTGCCAAAAGCAATAAGTGTCACATAGTGTACAGTGAAATGTACACAGTGGATTTTGTTTTTGAGAGTGAAAACATGGGCTTCAATTGTTTGTTATAAAGATATACTAATTTTATTGCCAGTTTGGCAGCTGTTTTGTACCTTAGTAATTCATTAGCTTTTTTTTTTACTTTCCGGTGGCTTTGGCATGACTTTGTTCAGAGGTGAGATACATGTATGATTGCTTTCCATGTAATCTTGACTTGTCTAACACCAGCAACTGAATGGCAAGCATTATTTTACCTACCCAGCCCCCAAAGTCTCTGTAACCTAATTTCCATAAGTAGATTCTTGGCAGACTGAACTATGCATAGGCATAAAAGGACCGATACACTATAAACTCAGTAATGGATTATGTATGTAGACTCCACCTAATTAATGTTGTGGCTGATATTCTTATCGGAAAGGTCAAGTGCTGAGTCATTGTCTTGAGTGATAATTTTTCCCATAGAGAATGTAAGAATTGTTTTCCTGATTCAGACCAGTGGCCCTCCAGCTCTGGGATTTGGGGGTCTCCTGGACAAGGTGGAAGCGTGAACAGTGGATTGTCTCATGCTTAACTTGGCCTGCTTAGATACATCGTGGAAAGTGAGAATGATGCTGCTTTTAGGGAAGTGTGCACATAATCGATCTTGAGGTCCCACAAAATGCATAACCTTCTGACCTGGCTCTGTTGCACCAGATATCTTATTCCAAGTGACGGAGCTCTAATGAATATATACCTACAGCTACATAGTACCTTTTGCAGTGATGGCAGGCTTGGCTAAAGTGGTGGTTTGGTAGCACAAGCGCATGTGGTGTTGTGGGTTTTTGTGTATAGAAGTAGAGCTTCTGATCTGATTTGCTTCTTGGGTCTCTTTAGGTATGATTTGGATATATGAGAAGAAATCTTTTGGTGGGATCTTGTGCATAGCCTACATTCATGACAACAAAGCCTGTACGTTTTCATGCGTGTGCATATTCAATTTGGGTTTCTAATAGGATAACGTTAGTTTAGATGGATCACTACAGCTTGATAGCCGGCTACTAAATTTGTCACTAGTCCTGGTCCTGGTCTTTATGCCCCCACCTATAATACATTGGCCTTTACGTATGTATAAATATTCAGATGCTTCACTTGGCAAGAGACTGCGGAATGGGGGCTCCCGGTGGAAGATGGCGCCTGGTTTAACTGGAAATATGAGGTTTCCTCAGAATATTTTAAGTAAATTTGGTCTGATGTGAATCAGAAATAGAAGTGATGCAATGGCAGAGAGAGAGAGAGAGAGAGAGAGAGAGTGAGTGCTTAGGACCCCGCAAGTATGCCATCTCCAGTTCCGTGATAGAAGAAAGACAGGATATGCTGTTTTTTCTGCTCTACATTGTCACCCCCCCAGTGGATTTTATTGTTTTTTAATTTACCTTATGTATTGTTTTTAAATTATATATTTTAACTTGTTGTAAGCCACCTTGGGCATTTGCCTCGGCATTGGAAAAGGCGAGGTATAAATTTCTTAAATAAATGAAATACATCCTTAAATCATAATTATATATAGATTGTGCATCAGGATGTTGATAGAACTTCAAAGATGTAGATTTGTAAGTACATTGGGAGGAGGTTACTACAAATGCAAAAAAAAAAGATGAATCTGCATGGAGGTTCATGTTTGAACCCTTATTATACTGCATGTGAAGATGCACAGTGAGTCAGAACATCAGCACATAAACCAACACTGAGTGGCAGCTGCCCTCCCAGATCTTGAGCAAAAGTTTTTCCTGCCCTACGACTTGAGATCCTTTTAACAGAATATGCAAGGGGTGGAACCTGGGACTTCCGGCATGCAAACAACATGCTCTACCATGAAGCTATAGGTCCTCTTGTCCTTTGTGCACATTAAAGCAGGAAAATTGAATATGGATAACAAAATGGCATTGTAAGTTTTGCCAATAATTTCATTTTGCTGTGTAGTTTAAACATCTTTCTTGGTTATCTTGCAGTAAATTTGAGTAACTTTATATAAAAGAGTGGGAAAGACTCAATATAATCTTTACAAGACAATTACCGGGTGCTAGCTTTCACAACTTAGTAATTATAGAGGCATTTAAATTACTTCCCTATCCACCTTTCTTACAGGAGTACTAAGAGCATTAATTAATGTTTGGAAAGCCTTTTAAAGATAAGTGTTGATTAGTGTTTCTGATAGTTTAGTAAATAGAAAAAAATATGAATGCAAAACTCTGCACGTAAACAAATATCCAAGCCCTTACCCCCTACTTGAGTTTAATTATCACCATTAATTTTGCCACTGATTTTGGGCTTTGCAGATAGATCCTTTAAGGATTACTTAGGCTGATCTACAAATTCATTAAATAACAACAAAGCAAATGTGGTATAACTGTACTGGGACAGTGTCATGTGAGAATGCAGATATGGGACTGCATACTAGAATGTTTCTCTGCCCAAAACTTGTACACAGAAAACTAGACCAATGAGGAGAAAATAAAGCCAGAATCCTTCTCCATGATATGCTAGCTTTCTTCAAGAAGGGAGATTTTGGCATGAGTGAGTATTCTAACATGCAAGCCTCCCACCTGCATTCTGAAATGTTTTTCCTGCAAATAGGAAATGTGTGTAGCCCAGAGCTTGTATTTAAGCTGTTATTTAACTGCTTCACTAAGTAAGCAACAATATATCTGTGGGCTATGTGTTACTTCTCAATCTTGTCTTATGTGACTGCAAGCCTATACAAGTGTTGTCCAAGAGCACATGGTACAGTCCTAACAGGACCATTGAGCAAACCATGTATTATAGCCTGTACCAACCAGGGGTATACTGGGATGGTATGTTTTTCCAGATGTTTAAAATTCTGGCCTCCCTTCAGATCTACTCTGCCTTCTGCCCTGTCTTATCCCCAAGCAAGAAGCACACGGTAATTCTCACACGCAGTCATGTACGTACTGTGCACCGTTATGCATTATACCTGGAAATGCCTATACCTGGTGAAAGGATTTGTATTTTGAACAGGAAGAAAACGCTTGAATACATTTTCCCTTCTCTCGTATCGACTCCACTCTCATGCCAAGTATTTGTTCCAGTCAAGTCCAGTTTGGAGTAAGGAACAGGCAGGTTAGGGCTGGCAGTAATATCTGGTGAGAGCTTGACTAGAGTGTCTGACACTTGCACTTCACTTCAAGTGCTCTGCTCCTCCTCCTGTGACTCACTACATTGTTTGAGAGCCAAGGACATGTGATGCTACATGTTTTAACACACCCACATGTGTAGAATTCACATATATAAGGGAAAAGGTTTTTAGCCTAGACTTGCACTTGCAGGGAGACTTTTCATGGAGATATTTTTCAAAGGGTAATTGGAAATGCATGCATATCTGACATGGTTCAGTGAATGCGCTTTATGTCTACTATGTGCCTTCCTGAGTATCTCGATTTGTGTCTGCTTTTGTTGGTCTCTTGCAGGATGCAACAGATTGACTCCAAAGAGGCAGTCAGGTATCAGTCTGCCCCAGGGCTGTGAAGTCAATACACAAAATCTCTGGCTCCTCAATTTTTAAATCTCTGACTCCACAGCCTGGTCTGCCCATACAAATGGTTTAATGCAGTGGGTTGGTTCTGAATGACGTATCACAAAATCATACCATCATTTTATACACAATTTGGTATTACAAGAACGAGATTTTAAGGCTATTGTGCTTCCTCTTCCCTTCCTCATCCTCTTAGTACACAGGAATCCTCTCTCTTCATTCCTCTTTCGTTCCGCCGTTTTGGACAAAATGGCAATATGTAGTTTTTGCTTGACCTGCAAACCAGGAAGTCACAGTTAGGTCACAGTTAAATAGCAGTTGTGCTGCTAGTGGGCAGAGTGAGAAGGAAGAATGCAAACACAGAACCAAACTGAAGCTTCCAATTCTGGTTGTATGAGAAGAGCAAACTAGTTTGTATGTTTACACAAGCCCTCAAGGAGCACACAAGACGACAAGATACCTGTATCCTGTTGCCACTCCCTTGCATCTGGCATTAAGAGATAGCCTATTACTGAAACCAGGAGGTTGCTTATCCCCATCACGGCTTGTAACCTGTGATGGATGTTTCCTCCATAAATTCGGCCAATCGCCTTTTAAAGACATCTAGGCCAGGTGCCATCACCACATTCTGTGGCAAGGAGTTCCACAAATTAATTACACGTTGGGTAAAGAAATATTTTCTTGTTGTCTGTTCTAATTCTCCCACCACTGAATTTTAGTGGCTGTCCCCTAGTTCTAGTGTTGTGTGAGAGGGAAAAGAACTTCTCTCTATCCACTCTCTCCATCCCATGCATAATTTTATACATCTCAATCATGTCCCCCCTCAGGCGCCTTTTTTCTAGACTGAAGAGCCCCAAATGCTGTAGCCTTTCCTCATGAGGGAGGTGCTCCAGCCCACTAATTATTTTGGTTGTTCTCTTCTGCACCTTTTCCAGTTCCACTTTATCCTTTTTGAGATGCGGCGACCAGAACTGGACACAATATTCCAGATGTGCCCTAACCATTGATTTGTACAATGGCATAATATTGGCCATTTTATTCTCAATCCCTTTTTTAATGATCCCGAGCATTGTCCAATATACCAATCATGTCAATATGCCTTCACAGCTGCTGCACACTGGGTCGACATTATCATCGACCTGCCCACCAGCAACCCCAAGATCTCTCTCCTGATCCATCAGACAGCATAGAACCCATTAGTGTGTATGTGACGTTTTGATTTCTTGCCCCAATGTGCATAACTTTACACTTAAGGCTGATCTACATCCACTCCTGTTGCGTTGCGCTTGTGTTGGGAGGTGCGTGAGCGTAGGGGACAGGACGCCCCGCCCAAAACGCTGTCCTGGGCTCCACCAGTTTCTTCTGCACTTGTCCCTCCTGATTGTCCCACCTTGTAATAAAGCTCACTGCTGATTGGTTGAAAGACGTGCGCTCCGATTGGCTGAAACCCCCCTCTCATCCCATTGGTCAAACAATTTGCTCCGTGTCCCGCCCTCTCTAAATCATGAGCATGGTCCACGGCCAATCGCAACGGAACTTGGGAAAGTGCAGCTCTCCCGCGTTCCATGGCGATTGGTTAAAAAAGAAGCCACACCACACCGCAAATGCCGCACTCGCCCGGGACACACCGGGAGAAGTGCGGTGTAGATCAGCCTTTACTTACATTAAAAGCGCATCTGCCATTTTGCTGCCCATTTCTTGTTTTTTCTCCACACATTCGAATATGTGGGCACACAAATCCATGGGGACATAGTAGCATGAATTGGGATATGCAAATGGTGAATACATTTCTGGCCTTCATGAATGTGAATGGAGCAATTCTGTTCTTTCATGGTCATGGGAACTAGAAACATTTTAAAGAGAAACTGAAACAAAATATTGTCGAGATAGTGACTTCTATACCTAATACTAAATTTTATATACCTGTATTTTTCTCCAGCTATTGCAAAATTCAGGCAACCTTTGGAAAAAAAAACCCAGCTCTCATTTTATACCCAGGTTGGTTTTGCTTGGTGATTAGGTTCTTGATGTTGCTACAGTTCTTATAGTCTCGGAGATATTATAACCACCACATGAAAGCTAATCTGTATCTGCATGGCAGCTGTTCCATATGGGGCCCATAATGTGCAGATGTTTCCTTATCCTCCTTTGATGTAAGCAACCCATGTATTCATCAGTAGTAGATGTAGTCGTTGCATGTAAAAAAATGTATTCCTATAATTCCTGAGTGTATAAATATTCCTGACTATTTTCATACACACTGATAGATTTGCAACGTATTGCTGGGTCCAATTTGAGGCAGCAGTCCTTGGTGTTACAGATATTCAGACACTTGTATTTAGAAGTTAGGCCTTCAAATTGAACAACCAAACTCCCACCTTCCCACAACAAATGGGTTAATTTTATTATATTTAAATTGTATGGGTTGTATTCTAAGGAGTGCATGCAGACGTGCGACAGCATTTCATGCTGTTCCACATGTGGTTGCACAAGCACATGCAGAAGATATTGCATAACAATGAACGTTACACTCACCAGTGATACGTTGTGCAATGTGTTGTAGACATGCAAAGGCTAGTCAAGATTCCATTTGAATTTCTATGTGTAACAACCTCGTGCTATCGCTTCCGCACATGCAAGCCCCTTTATGCAAAGGGAAGGATAACTTAAGACACAATCCAAAATAATTATAGGTATATAAAAAATTGGTCACATTATTTTTTATTACTGTCAAAAGGCATAGTGACAGCTTAGAGTCCAGTGCATGTTTTCTCAGAAGTAGGACCTATGGTGTTTAATGGGGTTAACATATACGGTAGGGCTGTATACCTTGGATACCAGGAACCCGTGGATAGGGGGGAACGCTATCCCCCACGGGTCTCTGTTAAAAGGAAGCTTCCTGTTTAACAGAGCCTCTCTAACATGCAGGCTGCTTGTTTTGGTTAATCAAGAAATACACTGACCTGGTGCCAGTGATATCAGCTAAAAGAAAGGTAATGGCTGTGGGGGGAGCCGGGGGGCCGTAATCCATGGATAAGTGAATCCACGGATAGCAGATTCATGAATACGGGGGGCCCCTGTATATAGGATTGCCGCAAATTCTTATTTAAAGAATATTAGAAGAGCCTTGCTGGATTAGGCCACATTTTAAAAAAGTAATGGCTCTAGACTCTACAATCAATACTTAAGCTGAGAGCTTTATACATTTTGTTTCAAAATGTTTATCCATATATGGTGGATTTGCATTAAGCTGCCATCTTCTTTTCTCTCCCTCCCCCTCTTTTTTTGTTTTTAACGTTTTTAGCACAAACTAATATGTTTAATGCAAGTTCTTTTTGAGTAATATAGCATCTGGACCTGGTGACCTTGTAACCATTTTCTCTTACGCTGGTACATAATAAGCAGTTATTACTGCAATTCTAGATATATTCCCAGATATTAAAGTTGATTTGCTTTGCTAAAATTTTGCCCTAGGTAATCATATACTTTTTAATTTGATCCATTTCACGCTGGAAATGTGTGTAGCATGTATGCTAATTGCAGAAACCGCACACAATTGTTTTGTTGAACATTTTTAGTAAGTTCAAATTTTACTCATCATAGTGAAAAAAAATCTGTCTTTATATATAAATTTCAAAAAAAACAACATCCCCTATGTTCTCCCCAGAGTTTGGAAGAACCAAACTTGCCATTCTTAATAAAGTGAGTCTTGCAAATTACCACTATTGGTATTGATTTAGAAGGGTTGATTCTATTTTTGTACATCTCCCAATTAAGACCAGTCGGTTACAGACAGGGAGAGATGCTTATCAAATGTGCTTATCTTACAAAGAGTTCCAGATGACTTGAACAAGCAAGACCAGTTAGTACCACACAGATATACATACAGTATACAGGGTTAATATCTGGTAACCCTTCCCAATCCCGTACTGCTCTTGGCTTTTTAGAAATGAAAGTGTGTTTCTATAATACAGGATATCTTATTTCATTGTTGGTATTCATTGCACTGGCACACCTGTCCTAAATAGATGGCTCGAGTAGGTGAGGTTACTTTAGATTAGACTGCTTCTGTTGAAATGGTAAGCAAGCCTTCCAGTTTTGTAGTCCAATAAAAGGATATAGTCATATCGGTTTCATATCGCCAACTCTCCACCCTCCATGTACCCTCATTCTTTCCACCTTGTGCAAGTTGAGTTGTTCGCCTTTTGTTTCTTCAAATTCATTGTCCAGATCTGTTTATGTACACTTATTCATTCGATCACCAGACATATCCTTCATCTACCGTATGTAGCTTTTTGTTAGGAGTCTGTTGGTGATTAGATGTGTGACTGATTAATAGCCTAATCCAGTGTTTCTCAAAGTCCTACAGGAGTTTTCTCCCCTGTAAGTCTTTGTGGGGACGAGGTGATGTCGGAGGCAGCGCTGCAGGATCGTGCCTGCCCCTGACCCCAAACCCCTTTTTTAAACATACCTGATTGTCCTGCCAGCTCCCCAAAGGGTCCGTGGGACATGCGGCCGCCTCCTCCCCAAGGCTCTAAACGGCAGCAATCGCATTCCGAAGCCCAACAGGTTTTTGCTAAAAACCTAGTTACCCCTTATCTCTCTGTAAGTCTGCCACTCCGCAGTAGGTCTTCTCGGACCTGCTCCAGCTCTGTAGCTGGCGCAAGTCTGAGAAGAAGAAAGGGGTGGGGAAGCTGTGAATATTGGGGATAGGATCTGGCTCACACCATCGCTGCCGGATCCACCCCATCCCTGTTTCTCGCCCCTCCCCAACCAGTTTCCCCCTCTTAGCCCACCCCCTGCCCCTGCCTCTACCTTACCTTCTCTGGCAGGTGTGGCAATGTCTGGCAATGGCTAAGGAGTGCTGCCGCCTATTGCGGCAGCCATTTTACAACAGCAGAAAGCTCTTCCACTGTTGGAATGCCCTGCCCCTGACAGCCAAATCCGGAATAGGATTGGGCTGTAAGTTTTGCACCATCAGGATAGCCACCTGGGTTCTTCCCATGTTAGTCTGTTGTCTTGTTTCTTATCTTTTGCCGTCTCATGTGGTTTCAGCTCATATTGCTTTATCTTGTGTAGGAAGAGCACAATTTAAAATAAAAGGAGTAAAGTTTGTAGAAAGCTAGATGGACAGTATAAGGCCAGCGGGTGGCGCAGCGGGTTAAACCGCTGAACCATAAGCTGTTGATCGAAAGGTCGGCAGTTCGAATCCGCGACGGGGTGAGCGCTCGTTCGGCTTTGAAATGGAGATGAGCACCACACCCTAGAGTCGGACACGACTGGACTTAATTGTCAGGGGATACCTTTACCTTTACCTTTAGATGGACAGTAGCTGTGAGATTAGGGCAGTGGTTCCCAAACTTTTCTCAACCTGTGGCTCCCTTGACATTCTGGCCATTGGCCGTGGCTCTCTATTATGTTTCTTCTTTTTTTGGGGGGGGGGAGATGGGGTAAGCCCTTCCTCAGTAGTACTACTATTTTTCTTCCTGAAATAACCCCAAAATTTGTTCCCCACATTACCTCCACTTATTTCTCTCTCTCCAACCTTGAATTTTCAACCCCCATATTAAGCCAAAGCTCCCCCACGTATTCCAACTCCACAAGCCCCCATGCTGACCCACCAGCACCAAGCGTTTCTCCCACCCAAACAGCCTCCCTTCCCATATCTCACTCCTCTCCAAATCCTGGCTCCAAATTAGCTCTCCGCCCCATTTCCCAGGACATCCCTTTCCTCTCCATGAGAAGTCTAGGTTTGACGACACCCCAAATCTCCTCGGAAATCTTTCTCTGGGGGCCCAGAGAAAGGGGAGGGGGACAGTATGCCGCTACTGTGCCTGCGCAAGAGCCAAAGTGACGCAGGAGGCAGGGACAACCGAGCAGAACCTGACGCACAGCATGTGTGCTACGGCATGTGAGTAGGGAAGAAGGTAGACAGTAAAGGGAACCCGGCTCCTGAAGCGTGTGTGCAGGAGAGGAAAGGTGAGTGGTCGCTGAGCCTTATTTGGGCAGGGAGGAAAAGACGGAGGTGGAGAACTAAAAGAGGGGGGAGGAATAAAGGGATGAAAGGGAGAGGAGGAGACCCGGCCCGGCGCGCATGCACGCTGGAATTTTAAAGAGTTTCTGGGCTCCAGCTAAAGTTTTTTTTTTTCGTGCCGACCAGTGGGGCATAAAACAGGCATGTGACGCTGACACCCCTTTAGCACTCCCTTATGGCTGGCACCCAGGGTGGACCCCTCTCCCCGCCCCTTGGTATGCCATGTCACCCCTGGCTGGTTTCAGCAGCGCCCTGGGAAGCCGCAGCACACAGTTTGGGAACTACTGGTTTAGGGAAAAGGGGGTGGTGCCAGCATGGTTGCTTTGGCTTGTCACTTTCCCAGGCTCAGTTTAAATGGTGAGAGCTTTTTTGTTCATCATAGTTATTAGCCAGGTTAGTTAAAATTGGCAAGTTTAGCAGGACAGGAAGCAGGAATAAGATTTGGTGTGCACACTTAGCTAAGCAAGAGGCCTTGAGGAATCAGAATCCATTTCAAGAGCTGTCTTGTTTGGGGAGACTGGCTGGTGACCCCTTGAGCTTGGATTGCAAAGTCAACCTTAATGGCTGTCTAGCTGGGGGGGGGGAGTACAATTCAAATTCCTCAAATGAAGGCCCCCCTTTGAAGGTGATACATGGATCAGCAGTAGCTGATCTACAGCTTTGAGTGAAGCCCCAGCTACACTATACCCGTGCGGCCAGCGTGCATCCAACGTGCGGGCACGCACGGGCACGCACGTCAAGTGGAGCCTGCCGACGGCAGCCGGCGCTGGCCCGTCGGCATCCGACGTCCCCGCAGGGAAAGTCGAGCTCGGCTCGACTTTTGCCCGTTCGGCTGCGTTCCGGCTGCGTCAGAACGCAGCCGCGACGCAGCCGTGGACAATGTAGCCCAGCCTTAAGGGTTGGGATGCTCAGAGACTATTAATAGGCATTGGGGAATAGACAATTGTGTGTTGTCTCCTCCAGCCTTTGCTAAAGGAAGAGTGTCTGGAGACAGGACCCACTGCAAGGCTTACACAGCCTGGACAGGCATTATTTCAATAAATGTGGTCTAGTTTTAATAATATGGCATTTTTACCCAAGGTTGTATATATGCAAGAGGAGTTAAATGTTTACACCTGTGGGGTGGGAGAAAATGGGTTTTAATCCAAACCTTGTCTTGTGTGGTATTGGGGTGGGTAGGTTATGTGGGCAACATAAGCTTATAACTACCCCATACTTCCCGTTTTACCTATGTCACTCTTCCTATATAAACATAATATTCCTCCTTTCCCTTCTGAGAATTAAAATCCCAGTTGTTTGCATCTAATTTGCAATATGTGCAGTCTTTTATGGAATTCTGGCTGAATCCTGTAGTACAGGATTCTTGGTTTTTGTTATGTTGGGAACAAGATGAGGAAATAACTTGCACACTAAAGGAAGGAAAACAGGATGGGATATTACCGTATGTGCATTTTCTTGAATATTTATCTTCCTAACTTCATTGCTTAAAAATGTATTCTTTACAAACAAATTAAAATAAGTGGGACATGCAACGAAATGATGCATCTCCCCAACCTCAATGCCCAATTGGCTGAATTCCCTCTCCCCACCCTTCCCGGTGTTCCGCTGTTTTCCAGCTAACTCTTCAAATTTCCATGGCTCCCAGGGGCCACTGAGCATACTCAGGTTGCAGGAGGTATTTTTCTCCCCCCTCCCTTTTAATTTACAAATGTATCAACTTCTTTATACATAGGGACTCTCTCTGTTATGCAGAAGCTACTACATTGTCTGTAGATGGCCCCATTTCACATCGAAACTGGTAGCCAACTCAAGTGGTTGGGTACCTATGAGTCAATCTTATGATGCACTTCTTTGAATGCTTATTGCTTATCCATATACAGGGGATACTTTACTGGAAAGTTGAGCACTGTGTGAAACCGCTCTAAGATACCACAATGAGGCAAGAAACTGTCACTTAATGACCATACGCTACCCAGAACGTGCTGCTCCCATTGGCTACAGCAGGTGTCCAACATGCCAGGACCAAGAGTGCTATAATGAATTGACATTAAATGAAGCAACATTATGGGTGATATTACTGTATGGCAGTGGTTCCCAAACTAGGAGGCATGGCTCCCATGGGAGCCATGGAAACCAGCCAGGGGAGCCGCGGAGTGCCATGGAATCCTCTCGGAAAACAGTGCAATGCCAATTGGCAGGCATCAACCTAATATAATGGGGAGCCGCCAATGGCAGCCGATAGTCAAGGGAGCCGCAGGTTGAAAAAGTTTGGGAAACACTGCTGTACGATAAATAGAGAGAGAGAGAATTCCATTGTCTTATCAGAGTTATCTAGTTGTAATGTTAAAAACCAGTATGACTGACTCATCCTTTAATTACTTTAGCGTACCTTATGAGACCATCCCGCTGAGAACAGAGCTATTTTGACTTTACAAGATACCACTTTGAAGTGATGGCTGTTTGCCATTCCAGTGAATTCATAAATTAGGTTTTGTTGTGCTGCTCCATGGGTATTGGGGCACAATGTGCTGCCAACAGATGGTAGTTCCTATAGTGAAGATTGGTATTTATTTCTAAATTTGGAGCATCCCAATAAGCAGTATGATAATGTAAATCTATTTTACGTAAAAAGTCTGTATATAGCAACAATTTCCTAATGTATCATGCTAATTATATATATTTTTCAGCATAGCTCATGTATTTTGATAACTTGGTTCTCTATGAATGTTGATGTTCTGAATCAATGATGTTCAAACTTTCTATATTCAGCGTTGACATTTCTCACATTGATTTGTTTGCCATGGAACTTTTGTGCATTATTGAGGATTCTAAGATGTGTCCTGGGTTTCACTTTTAAGATGAAGACAGATGTAACAACAGAGGTCACAGTCACTTCGTCATCCACTCGTCCGCCTATCTGATCCCAGCTTCACAATTTTATTTATTACATTTATATTTAGCCTTACCAGATCCAAACCTGGACAGAGTGCCTAGACCTTTAGGAGAAGGAATGTGGGCAGGTGTAGCTTGCAATGAGGCTTACTTCTGTGTAGACATGCCTAGGATTGTGCTCTAAGGGTTTAACAAGCTACACCTGCCCACATTCCTTCTCCTAAAGGTCTAGGCACTTTGTCCCAGTTTGAATCTGGTAAGGCTATTTATATGCCATCAGTTCTCCCATTATGGAATTCAAGGTGGTGTACCTGGAGTTTTTAGGTAATTGTCAACCCAAGCACTGACCAAACCTAGACTTGCTTAACTTGAATAAGATGGAGGTATCCTGTGCCATCAGGTCATGCCCTGGGACCAATTTAAATAATAGGCATACTAGTAAATTGAATACTGGTTTAGCTAAGGGGCCAGTGAAACTATAGCAACACTTCTTGTTCCTAGTTCAAAGTGGCCATATATACATTATCTGAATAATGTCAGTATGTGGGGCAGTTCAGCTGGTAGCCAGAAGTATATATCTTCAGTACATCTGTGACCCCTCAAAAAAAATTGGCCCAGGAATAGGAGAGAGGATGAATGTGTGTGACTGGCTCCATCCAATTAACACTTTCCACAGCTGTCTTCTGCTGCTTGTTTTTTTTTTTCCCCAGAGCCCAGCATTGGAGAAGGAAAGATACATTTAAATTAAATGCAGCAAGAGCACTTCCCAACTAGTGTTACTGCTCTTTAATTTTGCTTCACCTTTGGTTCTTATTATGAAGCTTTGGCCAGGCCTCTTAGGGACCTAGCATTGCCTCTTGTGAACTGAACATGTGGTCTTGAACACAGTCCGTGCTCTCCTTTGGCTATGCATTGCAAGGGATTGCTTGTATGGTAGGAAAGATCCCAGGGAGTTTCAGAGTATTCTGGAAGACATTTTGAAAACTAGAGTTCTAACTGAATGTGGTGTATGCATTGGTGTATTTTCTGTGTTCAAGCCTTTCCTATCATAATGTTACTGTATTGTGTGGCTTCATGTTTTAACATTGAGTGTACATTCAAGCGTGTTGAGAGAGAAAATAACAATAAGTCCTCCTAATAGTAATGAAATGTTATAAAGCAGTGGTTCTCAAACTGGTGGGTCATGACCCACCAGTTGAACCAAATGCTGTCCCCTGTCACCTTAAGGGGTGGGGACAGCATGGTGGTGGTGGCGATCCCAGGGATCGCCACCACCGGGAAACAAAGTTTTAAAAGGTGGTTTTTGCACTTACTGGGGGTCCTGGAGCCCTTTGGAGGGTTCAGGGAGGTCCGCACTTCCCTCTGCGGGCCTCCCCAAGCTTCAGATTTCCACTGAACGGTGATCACAACCACTTCTGGTTTTCAGATGAAAACCAGAAGCGGTTGTAATCACCATTCTGTGGAAATCTGAAGCTCGGGGAGGCCTGCAGAGGGGAGTTCGGACCTCCCTGAACCCTCCAAAGGGCTTCAGGACCCCCGGTAAGTACAAAAATCACCTTTGTTTCCTGGCAGCGATGGCGATCCTGGGGATTACCGCTGTCCCCACCCCCACAACTACTCAATGTTCTCCCTGCCTTGTGGGGAGAACTTTGAGAACAACTGCTATAAAGGATTGTGTACTTAGAGTTATCTGGGAGCAATGGTTGCACTTGGAATTGTTCATAAAATTGTCAGCAAGGTATGCGAGGCTGGGTTGTGAAAACTGCACACAAAAGGTCTTAAGGATAAATGCAGTTGACAGGTTGTTCAGATATCCTACTTTTGGAGGAGTACACTGTGATGTGCAGACAAGTGGTTGGGCTTAGATTAAAAAATAGAGATTGGCGACAAATATGCACCTCTATTAGATTTCACTTCCTTCCCCATCTATATCTATATCCATCTATCTATCGTGTGTGTGTGTGTGTGTGTGTGCGCGCACGCGCGCGCTACTGATGTATTGAGCAGTAAAAGAGCACAGTGTTAGTATTACGATACAGAGATATTTAAATATTTTGTCCTGACCTGTAAATGCAATTTGCAGCTTTTCTCTGGGGTCGGTTCAGGAAGGGATCTCAGTGAATGTTACGAACAATTGACAGCAAGGCTAAATTTCTCCCTTAAGCCAATATGTTTCTGTTAAACTTATCTCTTACTTTTTGTACAAAATTGGCACTGTACACAAAACTGTATCACTTAATTCAATGATTAAAATGTCCCATTGTGACCTCTGCTGTTCACAACCAAAGGTTATCCCTGGTTCACTGCTATTGTTTGATCCAATTAGTTTTTATTGACTGAGAAGGCCTTAATAGGTTTCATTTATGTACCTTGGGTTTATTGCAGTTTAGTCCTCTAAAATCCCCAGGAGGCTTCCAGAATAACAAAGATGTTATTAATGAGATGTTAAGAGTGTGTAAACTTTGGAATAGTATTATTTCTTACACACATGCTTAATATGAAAGATGGAAACATTTTCAGTGTTCTTTACTACTTACATTGAACTGACAGTAGGTGACTTTGCTTTATGTGTAATCTGATCTCCTTCCTGTTTCTTTGGTATACCTTTTCTTAAAATAGTGTTTGAAAAATATTTGTTCATGTAAAGGGTTTGTTTGTTTTTCAAACTGAGCAGCTTCAGTGAGGATCAAACAGAAAAGTGGATGTCCAGAGATTATTGCATTTTTCAGGACTGGCATTAATGAATTTGACTCTGCTAAGTGAACAAAGGCATAACAACAATGGAGCAGTCTTATTTTGTTCTGTGCACTGGCTGAATTGTTTTGATGTACTGCTTCTAAAGTAGAATCTAATATATTCTAAATCTTCTAGATGTGCACATGCACTTCCCTGAGATGGTTTACTTAAGTAATACTTCTCTATTCTTGGAATTTTGGCTGTGGGAGGGGTGATCTACAGATATTGATATGGTGGCTGAAAAAATGTATTTTTTCTTATAGTTTTACAGGTTATACATTTGAGAAACCTATAACACAATACAACCTCCCACAAGATTTGTCATGCTTTGTAAGGTTGTTGGCACTTTGCTTAGGCTTTAAAAATGATTAGACAAATTAATAGAGGATAGGACTATCAACCGCTATTAGCCATTCTAGTTAAAGGAAGCCCCAGGCTGTTGTCTTTGTGACCCTGCCTGTGGGATTCCTGAAGGCATCTGGTTGACCATGCTGGAAAGAGGATGCTGGAGTAGATGCCCATCTATTCTCTTAGCCAGAGTATTTTGGTTATAGAAAAGATGCCTTCAAAATTGGCAGTGATACTTTACCTTCAGGTATGCATATCAGAGAAATGCAATGACAATGAATATGAAATATACAAGCTGTCTTATTTCTTGTAGGAAGAAGGAAATAAAGAGGCAGACCTCAAGAGCTGGGATTAATCAGGCCATGACTTTAGTAAAGGAACATGGAAATAGCATGCTAGTTATCCAGACTGGTGTGGCAGGCATTGGTTGTATAGCAAGTCCTCGATTACCATTGTTTCGCTAACCATCGCTTTGCTTTAATATGTCTTCCATGGCTGCAGCTACTTACGGGTCACGCCGGGCTTGTGAGCCATTTCCTGGTCCTATTTGTGCCCTGAAATGCCTTGCAGGTAGCTTCTGCAATGCATTCTGAGGCAAGAACAAGGCCAAGGAACCCAGAAGTGGCTTTACAGCACCCAGCGAGCCCACCAGAGCGCCCCCCCCCCCCGGAGCATCACAGAGCCCGCCGGTGAAAATTGGTTCATTATACGTTGTTTCACTTAATGTCGCAGTTTCCAGGAATCTATCTATGACATTGACAGCCCAATCCTAACCAACTTTCCAGCACTGATGCAGCCACAATGCAGCCCCAAGGTATGGGAACACATGTTCCCTTACCTTGAGGAGGCCTCCATGACTGCCTCTCAATCACAGAATACAGTGTGTGTCCCGTTGGCACTGCTGCATCAGTGCTGGATTGGGCTGTAAGTGAGGACTTACTGTAATTTTTAAAGAACCTGACATCATCAGGGGTTGCTAGCTGCCACTATGGCTGCCACAGCTGTGAGATAGGTTCCCCACTGTAACCACTGCAGCTCTGTTTGTTGTATTATACCCACTACAGTAGACAATGTTCCCATTTGTAGCCTGTGCATCCTTGTGAATGTTCTGCTGTCACTCACCTTAGTTGATATGGTCCTCCTAAGCACCTTGTCCTAATAGTTTTGTTTAACATCCACACCCATCCTTCACCATAGGAAGGAACTAGCCCAGTGGTTCCCAAAGTGGGAGTCGTGGTTCCCAGGGGAGCCGCGGAATACCACGGAACCCTCTTGGAATACAGTGCAATGCCGATTGGCAGGCATCCACATAATGTAATGGGGAGCTGCGGCCAAAGGTCACCAATGGTCAAGGGAGCCGCAGATCGAAAAAGTTTGGTTAAACACACTTGACTAACCTATTTTGGCTAACCAAAACCTTGAAAAACTCCTTTTAACAGCCATGCTGTTTAAATAGCACATAATTCTTCAAAAAGTTACACCACAGGGGCACCTGCTTCTTACATTCCTGTGCCCCCTGCTGCACAATAGTCTTAACTGCATCACTGCTTGCTTTGCCTCTTGCCCAGACAACCGGCAAGGCTCACCGTTTCCCACTATAGTGTTTCTAGACAGCATTCTCATCTAAACTATTCTAAGCTGGAAATTAACTATTGGCTAACTGTTCACCAAGTCCTTGCTGATCAGTTCAAGGCTTGATGTTTTTGCAAAGGTTGTTTTCTCCAGGGGTGGATTACAAATATTTTAGGAAGCTATCTTCGGCTTGCTGTTTCAGGCAACAGCTGGTGTCACAGTATTCCTTGGTTTGGCAAGTAAATGGTCTCCCAGGAGGCTTTCCAACCTGTGGTGTTGGCAAAGTATAGTATAGTACTCGCCCCATATCCGCTGGGAATCTGTTCCAGGCCCCTCCGTGGATACTTGAAACCGTGGATAAGAGCGAACACCCCCTCCATGGTTTCCTGAGGGGGCCCCCGCCCTGCCTCCCCTGCAGGCAGGCATGCTCGCCCTCCCCCAGCTCTTATTTTTCTTTCAGCAAGCTTTGTTTCTTCCTTAAAACAAACAGAGAAGCAACCTCCATTGCAGGCAAGTAGAATGAGACTAAGTCCTAGAGACGCTCTGCAAGGTTTCTGTTAACCTTGCAGAGCCTCTCTAGGACTTAGTCTCGTTCTACTTGCCTGCAATAAGCAGCCAGAGGCTGCTTCTCCTGTTTGTTTAAGGAAGAAACAAAGCTTACTGGGAAAAAAGTAAAAGCCCGGGGGGGCGTCCCCACGATCCGTGGATAACTGAAACCGTGGATAGCGAATCCGTGGATATGGTGGCCCACCTGTAGTTCACCTAGGTCAGCTAAACATTCTTCCATGCTTCTGCAGCCACAGCTACGCTTCATAACAGATTAGTAATCCTTACTGTCCTTACTTTCACTGTGGTAGGCAGTGCCGATAACACCCAAGGAGAAGTGTAATATTCCTGTGGGAAAAAATATCTTAGAGGCCTTATGACTGATTTCTAGATTCAGAAATGAAAACATGAAATTAAAGGCCAAAATAAGACACCACATGGAAGATCTGTGATCAGATTTCTGGAGGTTTTTTAAAAAAAACTTTTAAAGAAGGCATGGGGGGAGCGGTTTAGTTTTGATTGGAGCAAGAGGTTCTAGGGAATCCTGTACCAGGATCAAATGCACCTTTCTCAATGCCACTATTCTGATCAACATTGGAAACCTCCACGTCATATCCATTTCATGACCATAAAGAGTTTTGTAATATTCAAACACTATTTTGCTCATACTATGGAACCCCTGCCAAAACAATTGATATTTTGGCTTTCCTGTTGCTAGTGATTGTTCAGAGAATGGAGTTTAATGATAGGAACGTGCCATAGTGTTATGAATCATGATTGCCCTGCTACCTGGGAAAGAAGCACCTTTTAAGTGGTTTCCTCTTATACTGTACAGTCAGTTCTCTTTATATGTGAATTCGCTTATCTGTGAGAGGCAGATTTGCCACCTATCTCTCCGTATCTGTGGTCTGTTCTCGCTATCTGCAATCTCATCAGGGCATGTTGCTCTGGGAGCAAATTTTCCTGCTGTATTTACTGTAAAAGGTAATCTCTTCTGGAGTTGGTGTGTGTGTGTGTGTGTTCTGTTGAATTCCATTTGCAACACAATGGGAACCGTTTGTGCTCTGTCTGGGCTTCCACGATATTGTACGATACCTTTTTATATTTGTATAATGTTGTTAGGAAGGAATAATACAGTAACTAATTTGTTAGAGTTAGGAATTGTTTCATAACAAAGAGTCAATGTGGTATACTAGATGCTGCCCCTGCTACCACCCAGCCCATAGGCTTCAAGGTAAGATTCAGGTTCACAAAGGTTCACATATAGTGTATGGAGAAGTGGGTCCCCTGGAACCTAACCCCATTTTCCCCATAAGCTCAATGATTCGGTATCCGCTAATTTGGTATCCACTAGGTTTTCCAGGAACCTAACCCTAGTGGAAAACAAGAACTGATTGTATTTAGCAGGGGGACATCAATTGTCCATTTTCATCCCAGCACAGTATCTTCTGCAGTGGCTGTTTCTGGTGTTGTGTTTGTTTTTTGTTTTTTAGATTGTGAGTTGCTTGGAGACAGGGAACCATTTATTTATCTCTTTATTTAGCTATGAAAACAGCTTTGTGTTGAAAAGCAGTATATAAATATTAATAATAATTTGAGATTTAGGCAAGGTGCTGGTATTTTTTTGCATCTAGAGTGTAATCTCCTGAATTACAATTCTTGGCAGCAAATTCAGGGAATCCTTTAATACCTGTTCTTGATAGCTTGCTGGAAACAAGTTGCACTCTTTGAGAATTACTGCTACTTTAGTAGTTATCCTGTCAGAACATTGCAAAATTCAGTGCTGCCATTTTGAAACGATAAGTCTGTTAATGAAATGAAACTAGTAGGGATGGTGCAGTTAACTTTCCCCCTTTCAACTCCACTGACGTCTTTAAGACATTTTTAAGACATTACATGCAGTCTGATATTATAACTTGTGATCCAGGCAATATGAAATTGTATTCCCACAGTAAATCTAAATATGTGTTCTGAACTTTGCATGTATGTGTTAGTCATAGGCAAGTACTATAGAAGGAAAAATCTATGGTTCTCACATTTGCTAGTTAAATTACCATTCATAGACAATGAGTGGCAGCTGTTAATTACATAACTGAGGCTCTTGCATAAGACAATTCACAGAATCTAAGGTGAATGACCAAGATTGCAGTATGAGTCGCAAATGGCACAACACATCTTGTAACTGAGATGGGTAATAAAGACCCAAGAATTAACACATATTGTCTGAAACCTTTAATGTTCGGATTTCCTTTTTGTCAGGTGTTTTGGTTTCCTCACCAGGAACTAGGAGTGAGAAGGAAGGAAGACTGATTCTCTGCGGTTAGCTTTCCTCCTGGAAGGCCCCATCAATTGTGTAACTGGAAGTCTTGAAATTTTTACTAATCGTCTTTTATTATTCATCCCCATTTGGTAGCACAATTTACTTTTTCTTATCTGATCACATAAATGTTTGAATCTTTCTCAAATGCAGTTCTCATAATGAGTGTTTCTTGAAAGCAGAGTTTCAACTTTTGCTCCACAGTGAAGTACATAGGGCTTTGATTTATAAAGCACTCATGTCCATTACTAAATTTAATATAATTGCAGAATACTGTATTCTAAAAGTCAAAGGACGACCCAGAGCTGAACATCCTAGAGAGTGAAGTCAAGTGGGCCTTAGGTAGCATTACTAAGTAACAACAAAGCTAGCGGAGATATTATCCCAGCTGGGCTACTTAAAATCCTAAATGATGATGCTGTGAAAGTGCTGCACTCAATATGCCAACAAATTTGGAAAACTCAGCAGTGGCCAAAGGATTGGAAAAGGTCAGTTTACGTTCCAATTCCAAAGAAGGGCAATGCCAAAGAGTGTTCAAACTACCGCACAATTCGGCTCATTTCACATGCTAGCAAGGTTATACTCAAAATCCTACAAGCTAGGATTCAGCAGTACGTGAACCGAGAACTACCGGAAGTACAAGCTGGGTTTCGAAGAGGCAGAGGAACTAGAGATCAAATTGCCAACATGCGCTGGATCATGGAGAAAGCACGAGAGTTCCAAAAAAACACCTACTTCTGCTTCATTGACTACGCAAAAGCCTTTGATTGTGTGGATCACAACAAACTGTGGCAAATTCTTAAAGAGATGGGGGTACCAGACCACCTTACCTGTCTCCTGAGAAACCTGTATGCGGGTCAAGAAGCAACAGTTGGAACCAGCCATGGAACAACCGATTGGTTCAAAATTGGGAAGGGAGTACGGCAAGGCTGTATATTGTCACCCTGCTTATTTAACTTATATGCAGAGTACATTATGAGAAATGCAGGGCTGAATGAATCGCAAGCCGGAATCAAGATTGCTGGGAGAAATATCAACAACCTCAGATATGCAGACGATACCACCCTAATGGCAGAAAGTGAAGAAGAACTAAAGAGCCTCTTGATGAGGGTGAAAGAGGAGAGTGCAAAAGTTGGCATGAAACTCAACATTAATAAAACTAAGATCATGGCATCGGGTCCCATCAATTCCTGGCAAATAGAAGGGGCAGAAATGGAAGCAGTAACAGATTTTACTTTTTTGGGTTCCAAGATCACTGCAGACGGAGACAGCAGCCATGAAATTAAAAGACGCTTACTCCTTGGAAGGAAAGCTATGGCAAACTTAGATAGCATAATAAAAAGCAGAGATATCACAATGCCAACAAAAGTTCGTATAGTCAGGGCAATGGTGTTCCCAGTAGCAATGTATGGTTGCGAGAGTTGGACCATAAGGAAGGCTGAGCGCCGAAGAATAGATGCTTTCAAACTGTGGTGCTGGAGAAGACTCCTGAGAGTCCCTTGGACTGCTAGGAGATCAAATCAGTCAATCCTAAATGAAATCAACCCTGACTGTTCCCTGGAAGGACAGGTACTGAGGCTGAAGCTCAAATATTTTGGCCACCTAATGCGAAGAGAGGACTCTCTGGAGAAGACTCTGATGCTGGGAAAGATTGAAGGCAAAAGGAGAAGGGGAAGGCAAAGGTTGAGGTGGTTAGACAGCATCACTGATGCAACGAACATGAAAATGAGCGAACTCAGGAAGATAGTGGAGGACAGGAAGGCCTGGCGGGATATGGTTCATGGGATCACGAAGGGTCGGACACAACTTAACGACTGAACAACAACAACAAAAGTCAAAGGACATTCCTACTCAATATTCATACAGGCACTGCTTGACTTATGTAAGGGTTCTATTCCGGACACTGTTACGTAAGTTGAGTTTTACATAAGTCAGAACCAGGCTGTGTAAGGGGAGCCACTCATGCTCGTTGGTCTGTAAAGCTTGCCACTCGCGTTGCTCTGTAAGCTGGGATCAGTCCCAGCAAGCCCTGCGTTTCCTCTTTCGTTTAAAGAGACTGCATGGAGGAAGGGGTGAGATCATTGGAAATGTGAGGTGCACTGGGGATGATTCTGGCTGAAATAGTAAAGCGACTGGTGAGCTTTACAGAGCGCTACAGAATGGTGAGTGGTACACACAGGTGGCTCCTCTTACACAGTCCAGACCTTACATAAACTCAAAATTATGTAAATTGAGGCTTACGTAAGTCAAGGAGTGCTTGTATGCCGGTTTTGTGGAGTGCAGCTCTGTTGTGAGAAGCTTCTTCCACAGGCCGAAGGGTTTTTGAATAAGCCCAATGCCTAAGGGGTTGAAGAAGCTTCTGATAATGGACGTGCACTCCAGGCAATCTTAGTATACAGTACTATCCAAAACCATCTTGCAAAGCACTATAATTTTAGAACAGTAATAATATTTGTCATATTAAATAGTCATAAGTGAAGGAAAGCACTGTTCATTTTTCTCTGTGTATAGGGGCGCTTCATAAATGACAACTTCATTCTGCTGTGTAGGAAATAATATGTTCTTACCATAGATAGTTGTGTGTGCTCAAGAGCACACAGACAACATGCTTTTCCTTTCACCTGAGTGAGGTCTGTAGTAGAATATTTGTCTCTCTTGAAGCAGGCAAAACTATGCTAGACTCATGGGACAATGCTTATATTATGGTACTGTAAGTGTCTGGTTTCTTTAGTTACCTTTTTGCTTTTGTGAATGAGCTTACATGTGGGATACCTGCAATTCAGCTGTGAGCTATGCTACATGATTGCTGCTAGTTTAAACAGGTTCAGCACAAGGAGAACAACAAATGCCAGAGAAGACCAGCAGTGGCAGCTCCAAACCACCATGCTAACAAGTGCCTCTCCCGTTATTTACTGTTTCATTCAAGTAGTGCATGTACTATAGTGAGCACTATAGTGAGCACTTTTCAAAGAGGGTAATCATAAAAAAGGAAGGGATTGATGAAGACTACTTAAGTTTTCTGACTGCTTTAAAAGTAGAAACTTAAAGCAGCGGTTCTCAAATTGGTGGGTCACGACCCACCAGGAGAACTGGATGCTGTACCCCAGGACCACTCAGAGGAATGTTATCAGGGGGTACAAAGTTTATTTTCGGCCCCTTCCCTTAAGGTGAATTTGGCTCCTGGGGCCCCCCTTTTTGCTCCAGGGCCCCTTTTTGACCCATTTTTGGTCCTGGGCCCGGGTACGATTGTAACCCCTTAACCCCCTCTCAGAGGCCCTGCGTGTCCCCTGCCACCTTAAGGTTGGCGACGGCGATCCCGGGGATCACTGCCGCCACCAAGGAAAAAAAGTTTTAAAAGGTATTTTGGTACTTACCAGGGGCCCTGGAGCCCTCTAGAGGGTGCGGGGACCCCCCGGTAAGTACAAACACCATATTTTTTTCCAGCGGCAGCGATCCCCGGGATCACCGCAGCAGCTGTCTTTACTCCCGCAACTACTCAAAGTTCTCCCCACCTCACAGGGTGAACTTTGAGAACCAATGACTTAGAAGAACGAAAAGAAGGTTCAAACACATGAATGTCTCCTACCAATATATCCTTTGGTGGAAGAGTATTTAGCAATTTCTGTTGTGTTGTCTGGAACTTGTCCAGACTGCACTTTGAAAACTGATGGAAGACTCCCCCAAAAAACGAAGAAGGCCCTTGGGGGTTGTCGAAAGAGGTGGTTATGATACAATATGTCTGGTAATGTCCTGGATTATGTTGTTTGGAGCAGTTTTAATTTAGAAATCAAGGTGGTTTCTAGTCCTTATAAGTGTGCAAATGTAAGATGTGTGTTTACTAGAACCCCTAGGCAGTGGGTGGTAAAGTGCTTATCCACCTGGCAAAAATGGAGCCCAGCCACAGAGGCAGGGAGCAGACAGAACCATTTCTAAGAAGGAAGAAGACAGGGGATGTTAAATATATAACATTTTCTTTCGCCTGCTGTTAAGATCATTATCCCATCTGTGTTGACATTTTTTCTTAGAGAGGGAAAATATGAACTGTAAAGTTTCCATTAGCCTATATAATATATACTGAGTGTTGAAAATACCAGTTTGTTTCTTGGCTAAGATTAGCAGAGTGTAACATTCACAGGGATTTATTCCTGCCAAAATTGGAAAACATTCTTTAGGACAAATGAAGAATTTGGCTTCTGTAATATTCTTCTCCCGATGGTACCCCACCTCTCTGTCATAAAATTAAACATATATGACTGAAAGTCAAGCTCCTTATAAGGCAAGTGAAAACATGGCTTTAATTAGTAGTTAAGAAAACTGTGGTCTGTGAAAACTGTGGTCACATGTTCTTTTGGCAAGATGTTAGAAGTTCCTCTGAAGCATATAATTATTATATCATTGCTTAATAAGAGTACTTCTTAACAATTCATTCTCCTTGGAGCAGTAAGCTTTTTAAAATTCCAGAATTTAATAGACCAGTTTGAAGGTGTCAAGAGAATTGGATGTTGAAGTCATCATAATTTTGTTTAATTTATAGTATGCTTTGCAATTATAAAATGAGTACCAACATTCTGTTGCATAAATAGTGAATGGTAACTATAATGATATAAAGCAGGGTTTCTTAACCAGTGGTACTTGTACCATCAGTGGTACTTCGGCTGACTGATGGTGGTACTCGGCCCTCTGAGTACCGCGCGCGCGATGTTTGATTGAGCGGCTGGCCTGCAATACTACACACAGTCATGATTAACAGAGCAATCCATCGTAAACTTCGAGTGGCAGAGCATGTGCTCCTCCGCTCGAAGGCATAGCAAACACACCATAAAGTGGGTTTGCGACTACGTTGGGGTAAGGGCCGCCGATGCAAAGTCCGGCAGCCCTCACTCCCCTGGTGGACTGTCCCTGCGCCCGCCGGGCAAGGTAAGCCCTGCACCGGCTGGTGCAGGGGGAGAGCAGACCGGGCAGCGAGGGAGGGTGGCCATTGGGTGAATCAGGTGGAATGAGGGAGGGGATATTGACAGCGAGCTCCGCCGATATCCCCAACCCTCTCCCAGCCCGGTTCGGCGTCCCTTCTGTGGCTCGAATGTACGTCAGCTTTGGAGCTGACGTACATTTGAGTAGGCCCATAGGGCCTCGGCCGCCTTGCGGGGAAGGGAGCAAGCAATCCCCTTTGCCTGCAGTCCTTCCGGGCTGCCCCGGGGCAGCCCAGAACGGCAATAGGCCCTTTAGGATACGGCCCTTTAAATTGGCTGGGTATCCTTATGCTGGATTGGGCTATAAATCCTATCGAATTACCGTAAGTGGAACTTACTTCCTAGTAAAATACATAGGCTTGTACTGCACATCACCTTTTAATTTGCATTACCGTGGTCTTTTTATGAATTAAACGTATCATAATTAGAATTACTCTCATATTTTGTTATCTGTACCTAATTCATTCCTGAAAACTGCCCTTATTGTAAAAATCTGGATGAGTACAGTTATTACATTAATTTCAATGGGAAAAATTTCCAACAAGATCCTGTGAATAAACATAGCAACTTCTCCCTTTTTCACCTTTTCAAATTATCATGTGTTATTCTTTTGGGACATACCGGTACTTCCTCAGGAATATGTGTAGGAATATTTTTATTTACTTATTTACATGGTTTGATTTAAAGTAACACTACGACAGACTCTCTTTCACAGTGATTAAGGTGTGACATACAACAATTCAATCAATCTTATTTTTAAACAACATTTTAAAGAAGATAGTAATCATTATCTAGTAGAACAATACAATTATGCACGTAACAAAAGTGTAAAGCTACCTGAACAAATTGTAAATAACCATAATCAAAGGGAAGATTGTGCAGTGCTCCCAAAGAACTTCTCCAAGCTGGGGGAGTGGGCAACCAAATGGCAAATGTAGTTCACTGTCAATAAGTGTAAAGTGATGCACACTGGGACAAAAAATAAAATCCCAGCTTTACTTATACACTGACAGAGTCTGAATTGTCAGTCATGAACTAGGAAAGAGATGTTTAGGTCATGGTGGATAGCTCAGTAAAACATCTCAGTGGTTCGGGTGAATGTTTTGCATGCATAAATCTCGGAATCAATCCCTGGCATCTCCAGGTAGGGCTGGGAAAGACTTCTGTCTGCACCTGTGGACATCTAATGCATGTCAATGTTGATCAGGGGTGGCCAACCTTTCAACATGAATGCTCTTAGCCTTTTAATGGTTGTATAGGTGAGGGCATTTTAGCAGGTGCAGCTGCTTTAGCAGCACCATCAGCAATTGCAGATGCCAAGATTCTGTCTTCTACACACCTCTTAAGAACGCAGAGGCCCTAATGGATGGTGGAAGGTTGGCCAACCCTTTTGTAGATGATGCTGAGCTAGATGGACCAATGGTTTGATTCAGGCAGCTTGATGCCAGTCATTCTACTAATGCTGCAAGGACTATTAAAGGTGGAAATAGTGTGGAGAAAGCTACCATCATGTAAGGGTAGCTGCAAGAAAGATGGGTTATATTTAGGCTTACCATAGTCCCGGAATCGAGACTGGGCCAGACAGCTGGTGGGCATCCACACCTTGCCTACTGCTGCACCTCTGCCATCTCCACTTCTAGTGGGGTCAGCCAAGCAAGGGAGTGTAATGTATATACCATGGCAATGGAGCCAAATACTACCTGCCATACTATGTACTGCTACCAGTACACAGCGGAAAGGCATCTTGAGGATGTTCAACAAGTGTGGCTGAGATTCTATTAGTCTGATTCTAAGTTAAACCATTAGTCTGATTCTAAGTTAAACCATTTCTCTGCTCCCATCACTGAACAGCAGCAAGCTTCAAAGTGACGTGCTAACCTGATTCCTCTAACGTAAATCCCTGTATCCAGAATAGAGCCTGAAATTAATGCTTTATAAGTAAATGGCTTGACTATTTGCACCATTACAATGGCCCACTGCCAAGATGGCCCTTCTTGTAGCCATCTTATCTTCACAGGGAGGAAATGCTGTTAGCTTAAATGGCACGCACGCGCTCACTCCAGTTTCATAGGAACAAAGCTGTGCTCTAGTCAGGAGTGGATTTTCAGTTGTAAAAGTAGTGTTGACCTTCCAATCCAACAAGGGTGTAATGTTTCTTATTGATATTTGTTTTCCATGCCTCAAGACAGTGCTGAGAGGATGGTTGATCAAGAGTGGTCCCCTGTGCAGTCACACATCTTATCTTCCATTCTCACAGGAGGATAATGGAGAAAAGAATTCTTCATGGCAGCCAAGATAATGCTGAGTAGGTACTGCTGGCCCTTCCCGTCCACTGTAGGCTCAGAATGAGGTAAGAGTGACAGTATTCCTTGAGCGGAAAGAGTTCACGGGAGTTCCATACCAGGCCTGCTCAAGCACAGATCCCAGTTGTGTGACTGCATAAAGGACCACTCAAAGAATAATAGATACAGGTAAGCTATGCTGATTTATTTACACATGCTTGAAATGTAGTTCTAAAGAGCAACTTAAATGTACTTCTGTTACATTTGTTTAGATTTAATATTCGGTCTTCTTCCGCTTCCTTTCTTGCACATAAGTTTCCAAGACTGAAGTATCTTTTCTTAGTTTGTAAAAAGTATGTGTCATACACTGTAACATTCAAAGTATTCATTTGGGCCAAACTATACTTGTGTCATAGTGGCTTATATCAGTGAAACTTATACGGCCTGTATTGCCAGAGTCTTGGCCAAGAAAGAAAGAATGGCTGCTGCCATTTCATGCCAAACCAATTAAATTGCAAGTATAAACTTGCCAATAGATATTCTGAGGCACTCTGGTTTCCACCCTCATTGGGGTGTGGTGTCCCAAACTAGGCCAACAAATACCTAGGAATGTAGAATTGACTTTAATTAGGGATATCTTTTCAGTCCTTAGATATTCCAAGGTTCAGCTGTTGCACTGTATAAGGAAACAAATCCTAACACTTTATGAACACACAATTTGTCATACAGCTCTTGACATATTGGACAATGAAAGTTACAAAATGAGGTGCAATTGTGATTTAATTGAAACAAGTTCTGTGGTTGAAAGAGTCTGTCTTTGTAAACTTCATGGAAACATCTTTGCCAGCTACGAGCACTGACCACAGAATCTGTAAGCTGACGCTGCACATTGCAGTGATCCCAAGAGGTTAAGGAAACCAAACCACAGATCCTGGCTTTTAGACCTGCACCTGACCTTTCTCATCTTTGAGGGTATTCTTCCCAGCCCTATGATTGCCCATCTAGATGCAGGACTGGTTTGGACAATACCTTCCCCAACCTTGAACAAGTACAACCTGTCTGTTGCTGATATGCACGTGTCTTGATCCTTCTTCTTGCTTCCTGGTTATTTTCTGTTATTGCACAGAGAGACAGATAATCCAAAACCACCCATATACACACGCTACTTTTAAAGTAAGTTTAGCAATGCATATAAATGCAAGTAGGAACATTCCTTGGAAAGTGAGGGTAGAGGCCAGGATGTGCATGCATCAGGTTTGTGATGAAAGTATTGTCCAAACCAGCCCATAGTTGATTTTCAAAGACCTCATTCTTTGGTGATCCAGAACTTTACACATTGCACCAGTTTCCTAGCTGTGATTTCCCTATGTTCTACTGCAGTATCATGCCCACACATCTTCCTAGTGTTCAATGGATTACTTCTTTTGTTAGGAGATGTGTATTTGATAAGGAGGTGTGCGTGTGTTTGTGAGAAGGAGAGAGAGGTTAAGGCCAACAATATACAGTTGGCAAAGCGCATCTGTGAGTGACACCTTTTGAGAGTTGCCACATGCGGGATTTGTGACCATACATTCACCACATCTAGGGACTGTTTTGCTTCTTCGTGGCAAAAACTATGCTAGTCCCCCCTTCCGTGCTTCCACTCATCTTTCGGCAGGCTTCCTAAGTCTGCTGGTATCAAAGTAGCAGTGGCTGAGAGGGGTGAGAGTTTCCCTCCTAGGGCTTACCCATCAGAGGACTGAAAACTTCCTGGTTTAGGTACATCACATGGAAGTTTCCTGTCTTTTAACCATTAAAATCTCCTGAGCTAGGTTGCAGGTCACCCCAGCTGGGAAGGGAGCCAGTGGGCTGCTGAATCAGCACTATTTTAGCTGAAAAGATCAGGGGTGCTGTCTGCAGCTAAAGGAGCAGTGAGAGTTTGGATCTATCAGTAGCACAAATAAAGAGGTTGTTTTTGGGGAAGACAGCAAGGCTTTATTTTCAGATAAGTTCACTGCCTTGTTACTGGTTAGTAACTCCCACCCATCAACAGCCTCACCCAGCATCCGAGTGTCCTGTGACCTTTTCTGTGCCAGAGCCTCTAGTCTGGTGGTGGTCATATTGTCCAGGGTTCATTCCTGGCTGACTGTGGCCCTCTCCAAGCACTCATCATCTCCCTCTTCAAAATCTCTATCTTGGAGGCGATTTAGAGTCTCTGTGAATTTGTAGGTAATTTCCCACCTCACCTGCTACAGCTCCTGGGAGAACTCAAGATGCTGCCACTCCTACCTGTCCCTCACATGCCTCATTCTCTTTGCCCTGGTCATCTGAGTTTCCCATTGCTCGACTATGGATTTGAATAATGCGGTGCCGGTCTGATCCTTGCAGCGATCAGTGCAGAAGCCAAAAAGCCCCCCCCCCAAGTTCTTCCTTATTCTACTGACTGTCCACCCACCCCCACTTTCCAAAGCATAGGCTTTAAATAGTTCAGAACTAGGCAGACCCATTTTTGTGGCCCATGCAGAAGATGAGAAATGTATTTGGTACCCGAGCTGCATAGAAGCCACTCCCCATAAAGCAACTCCTATTTAATTGAGCTAACTAAATGTTAATTAATTAAGTCCTCATGTCATACCATAACAGCTTTTGAAACTTCTATCAATTTCAAGAGAGTTTTGCCATGCGCAATGGAGGACCACTCTTCAAGAATCGAAGTTGATAACTAGTTAACCTAGTTTAGGATGTTTGTAGTGTTAACTTATTTTCTTTTAAGAAAGATGCTTGTAAAGAAAAGCTGTGAGAATTCCTGTATAAGACATGCCATGCTAAAACAGAAAGCTGTTTTCGCATGGCATTTTAAAATTCTGCATATGTTTCTGTCATTTGAGCCCTGTGGACACATTTTGAAAGGCGTCTGTTTTGTCCTGGTTGACATTCTCTAGTCTAGAGAAGTGTGTTATTAAATTATACAATTTAAAACCCAAAAGCTTAAACTTCCCAGCTTCCAATTTCTTCTCCTTCTTCCCAACAGACTATGATACTAGTATAGGTGAAAGAGAGATTCTGGGTATCACGTATAATATCAGCAGACATGGCACATTTTCTTGCCTCATTCTGTAATTATAATAGCTATGACCTGTTGTGCTGGTGATATTGGAGTTTTTAATGCTCATGTGCAACAGGATGAACAGTGGTTATTAAACTGGAAAGTAGAGGTCACAAAGACATCTTGTACTGAATGGCAAAGCATTCTGGGCTCTGTAAGGTACAAGTTTTTAAGCGACAATTTAGTTTGGAAGTCTTTATCAAGAAACTCAGTTTTATTACAACACCGCTCTATACATTATTCTTTTAATTTGATTTGAAGGATAATTGAATAACCCCAGATAATTAAGTCTTCTGGATACTTCTGTAAAATGCATAATAATGTCGGGCAGTGATAACAGTGGAGTACAATAGAATATTCAGGAACAAGAAGCAGCTCATACAGTGTGTTGCCCGTTTGTTTAATTACTTGCAAATAATGTAGGGTGATGCTTCCTCTCCTATTCTAAAATAGAACTGAAGGAGATTACCTCTTCAATTTAAAAACTGACTGACCTCACCATTGTATTACTATAGCAGCTAGAATGTTTCAATCTGAATTTTTGAGAGCAAAGTGAGTGCTTCCACATCGCTTCCATTGTGTGGTACATGCATTCCAGATATGAGACTACCCAAAAACAAAAACAGAACCAGGGGGTACCCAACTTGAAGACACTAGAGAAAGCATGACTCTCACAGTCAGGAACTGTAGGATTTCAATCAAGAGCCTGAGGTTCTAGGATAGTGATTTTCAACCAGTGTGCTGCAAATGGTCCGCAGGTATTCCAAGGAATTCAGGGGAGGATTATTTGTTAGTAGGGCCTTTGGGGGGTGATTAACACCACCACCACCACCACCATCAGCATGGTGTGCCTTGTCAATTGTCAAAAAACTGATGGTGTGCCTTGACAATTTTAGCGCCTTGTCAGTCTGCCAGTGCCTTGAGATGAAAAAAGGTTGAAAATCAATGTTCTAGGTCGGACTTCAACCAAGAACATCAGCATCAAAACAGAAGTGCCTCAAAATGTATCTGCAGAGCTAAAGTGATGCAAACATATGTAGAATTCTAAAATTATACAGGTAGTGAGATATTATGGACTGTATTCTCAGCTTTGGAGCTCTCTTCTGGTGCTGAAGGAAATTGGAATGGGGCAATTTTAGGCATGACACCTGTATGTTGGCCAAGTTTTCTGCCCATTCTTGGTCAATAGAACAGAATCTTCAGCTTGTTGCAATTGAGGGCCCTGCTTCCACTGAACTCAAGAGTACCTTTTAGGTCCAGAGCTGGGTATGGTTGTGTCTACAGACAAATGACAAATAGGCAGTTTAGAAAAAAGGCTCCTGGGGGGGGGGGGGGGACGACATGATTGAGACGTATAAAATTATGCATGGGATGGATAGAGTGGATAGAGGGAAGTTCTTTCCCCTCTCGCACAACAGCTGAACCAGGGAACATGTACTAAAATTGAGTGGAGGGAAAGTTAGAACAGACAAAAGAAAAACATTTCTTCACCCAGCATGTAATTAATCTTTGGAACTCCTTGCCACAGGATGTGGTGATGGCACCTGGCCTAGATCCCTTTAAAAGGGGGTTGGATAAATTCATGGAGGAAAAGTCCATCACAGGTTACAAGCCATAAGCAACCTCCTGGTTTTAGAAGTAGGTTTTCTCTGTGCCAGGTGCAAGGGAGTGACGACAGGAAACAGGTTATCTTGTTGGCTGTGTACTCCCTGAGGCATCTGGTGGGGCCACTGTGAGATACAGGAAGCTGGACTAGATGGGCCTTGGGCCTCATCCAGCAGGGCTTATGTTCTTATGTCCCATCCTGATGTGCGTATCTTCAATTGCATTTCTTGATCGCGTGAAATGGTTATGTGCTTTTCAAAATGTTGGCTTAACAACACTGACATGGTTGAACATCTGTAAATCTTGAGTAAATAGTTCCTTTTTTAAAAGATCAGAGCGTTTAAGAATAGAAAATGCAGAATCACTATGTTGACATAACTATTTGCTGCTATCTTTGAAACAAATAATTGCTTCTGTCCTATTCTGTGAATTGAAACGGCATACAGTGATAAAGAAAATCCCAGTAGTTTGTCTTCCATAGATGGATATTAAGGCTTTGGGTTGTATATATAATTATATCAGTGCATGTATGAATATAATCTTAAGTAGTTATAAGCAAATATTGAAGTGTTGGTATTGAAAGAGTCCTCTTCATGTAAAAGTTGGTGTCAAATTTGCAGGACATTTGCCTGGAAAATTAGAGTTTTGAGGCTGTAGTGAGAGAGTTGTATGGCCAAATTCCTAGCCAGCATAGAAAACTCTAAACCTGAAGTGCCTTCGGGGCTTGGCTGACTCTATTGATATTTTTCCAGGATTTTTTTTCACCTTTCCAAATTCTTTAATGACTTACCTGAATATAACCAGTAAGCACAGTGGACAGAATGGTATGTGTGCACATTTTTCTGGGATGTTTGGAATGTGGGAATGTATGTGAAATTAGAGGGAACAACCCCCCACAGTTGGTGCAAGATTCTAAAGGAAAATTTTCTGCAGTAAGTTTGTGAAAGAAGAAAATATATACAAAACATATTTTAATGTATTATTTTAATTGAAAATAAGATGAACTTTATGAACCTGAAACTTACCTTGAACTGGGTAATAGCGAGGGCAGCTCAACATCTCCAACATTTTCATCTTTGTTTCTGTTGTGTATCAAGTCCAGAGTTATTTAAAACAGATGGCAGAGGGGACAACTGAGAATTTAGTCTATCCTGGGATTTATCCCAAACACTCAGCAAGCTGACCACTTCTGCAAGGCGTTTTTAAAGATATATCCACCATAGGCATATTGCTTACCCCAACTCAGAATTGGCTGCTTGCAACACAGCGAATACGTTTCGTCTTCCCCAGGAACAGGAACACCAGACCTTAGCTGGCTTACTGAAACGCACAGCTTCTCTTATTTCTCCATTCATTGGCTGTTAACTACCTGCAGTTAATATGTAAACTTGGAGAACAAACAGCCCTATCAGGTAGTCATTTAACAGCATGATCCTGCCTATCTTTAAGCTGGCGAAGGGAGCATGTGCAAAATGCTACCAGGAATTTAAAATGTTGACTGAAACCCAGGATGAGGCTGGCTGGGCATGAAGCAGAGGGCTGGACAAAAGCTCCCTCTTGACAGAAGGAAGGAGCAAGGAAAGGTTTGGGGAAGTATTTTTACACCAGTACCACACCTCTAATTCTGAAGTACTGTATATTTGTGAGTTGTTAAAAATTAAATAAAACTGATGTGAATTTTGATAATTTTTCTTCACTTACCGGTATATCTAATTTAGAATTTAATGTAAGAATGGCATAGCAACATGGTTTTTTGAATATACATTTTTTTCTGTCTGGCGCACAAAGCCCTTAAAAAAAAATCTAATGAGGCTTGTGTCCCAAAAGGTTTAGACACACCTGATAGGATACAGATACAGTATATGCAATCCAGGTCTTGACTCTTACTAAATTCACTATTAAGTATTTACAGGTAGCTTTTGCATTAATAATGATCTATTATAGAGTAAGTAAAATAGTTTCCAATTTTGAAGAATATAATTTGTTCAAATCAATCATTCTTTAAAGTAATCTGTGTGATTAGTTTAACGCTGTTTTTGTTCTGTTTCTTGTTCAGGATACCTAAAGATAGAAAGCTGGCCTGAAGTGAAATTGGGGGAAAACTGGGGATTTGGCAGCATTTCCCTCACCCCAGAGTAAGTACATTATTGAAGTTACATTCCTGTTGCATAGCTATAGCGAGCGTGCCTGGTTGAAATCAATGGAGTTTAGAGCTATTTAAGCTGTTGGATCATGCCCAGTCATTTTTGTTAGTTGAATACATTGAAGAACCATTAATTCTGTTTGTCCAGAGTTTAGTGTAGTAGACCCTTGAGAGAGGCTCAAACAAAATGTAAATGGGTCGGCCTAACTCTCAGCACCACCAGTTAAATATTTCTCTTCAACAATTAAAACTGGCCCCTAGAAATTATTTAGCGAAACATTCAACTGTTTATTTTAAACCAACAGAAGCTTTATAGGTTTGATTAAAAAAAATATTTCTTTTTAGAATGATCTGTATATGAATCCGAATGCAGGTGGGGAACCAGTTCTATGGTTGCCCTTGGTGTTTAAATATATGGACACTGCTGCTTTACAAGGTTGTAAATGTGATAATTGATTCTGACCGCTAGTGAAGCATTTGGAAGTAGATGTTGTGTTTCAAAGAACAATATACTGTTTTACAAGCTTGTTTAGAGGTTGGATGTCTTAAGTGATTCCTGGGGACACGAAGGTTCCTTTTTATGATGATGATGTGGCTGTGATAAATGGAATAGCTGTATATTTTTCTGAATCGTGCTTGGCTGCTATCAACATACAATGCACATTTACGTTCTTGCACACGAGTCTTCATAGCAAGCAACAGGTGCCATTTTCTCACTATCCAAGTAAATTAAAAAGGGATTGTGGTTAATGAGTTGCTAAACTGGTATTCCTTGACTGAATGGTTAGGGGGGGGAGGGACGTGAGGCATAAGCAGGAGTACGGGTACATCCTCTTAAGGTGACTGAAAAAGACGCTTCTGACTGGCTGGACTTCACTCAGTGTGTGTGTGTGTAGGTACTTTAGATAGATACTTGCTCTTTGATATTTAGAAAGCATCGCAAAACCAGAAAGCAAAACCAGCTTCTGCAATAATGATAGAACAGAAACAATTAGTAGCATACTGTCGGAGAGGGGGAATCTGAGACTCCACTTTTAAGTGCAATGGTTAAATCCTTTAAAATGGAAACTGTGGCTGCCAAAAAAAAAAGGCTTTCATAATTGGACACTAATGCCTTTTGTTGTTGTCATGGGTAGATGCTGGGTTTCAGGCGTGTAATCGGTAATTAATATAAATTATCATCTGTAAAATTGAAAAATCCTAATAACTGAAGGTGGGAGCGTGAAAGCATACAGGTAGAAAAGGAACATGGAGCTGGAGAACTGAAATAGTGTTCTGTTGATAGTACGCAAGTAGAGCTGTATGCGTCAATAAAACAAGTGTCCTACTGTGCTGGAATACAAATGGGCTGTCTGTAGCAGGATACAGCAAAGACATTTGGCAAAGAGGGATAGGAGAGCTTCTGGCGTAATGTAATTGAATTGACCATTTCTCTAAAGATACAGCAAATTGTTTGTTGCAGCATTCATCATCGTAAGGGAGGCCAGACAGCTTGCCAAACATAAGATATTTATAATAAAAGGAAATAAAAAAACCCACAGATCTTGCACTAAAATGCAAACGTAATAGAGCAATTTGCAGGAACTGCAGTATTTTATTAACATTTATTTTGCAAAGCCCTGTTTCTTATGATTCATTTTGAGGAAGAGAGACTAATATAAGGCAAAGTCATTTTAAGTACAGTATTAGCCAGAATTGTGAGTCTCCCTGCCCTTTTGAAGCATATTGGCTATTTTGCCATCCACACTGTTTCTTGGCTATTCTATTTTCTTGGAGTAACGGGTATGTTCATGTATCATGAAACTGTGGTGGAGCATAATGGGGACATTCCTGAGGTAAATTATATGATGTACAATATCAGTGCATATGGGGTTATATGACAGCTGGTTGGCTAAATTCACACTGGCATTTTCCTCAGTTAAATTAACGTCTGCCCAGTTTCTATTTTTGCCTTGTGTTAGCAGCTTCTGGGTGTCACAAAACGGACTTCAATGTATGGGCCATTTCAGAGTTGATTTTGTGACTTTTTTTCCTGAATGTATGTACGTTTGTGGGTTTTTTGTTTTTTTTTAATTTCTAAAGTTTATATACTGGTTGTTGGGGTTAGCCTGTTAAGTAAAATGGAGTAAGCTCCCTTTTAAAAAATGGAGGAAGATACTTGAGTCCCTTTTCTCTTAACATAGTGCATTGCTCCTTGTTTGACTTTGCTGTGGTGTGACAGATGATGCAACGAGCAGCGGCAGCAGCATATCTGAAATGGTATATGAAATGCTCAGCCTCAGTACTTGGGGAAAACCCTCTCAAGCCAGCTCCAGAAGATTGAGCGTAAATTGTATTCTGACAGCGCCCTGGGCCATGCAGTGATGGCTCAGCAAATGAGATGCAGTTTGCTTTTTAGATCACCACATATGGAGAAGACAGACATTTTGATTTCTTGCACCACTGCACCCCTGATAAGGCTGGAAATTGGAATCAAAATAATTAGATTGGCTAAACAGATTCTCACAAACAAGCCAAGTTAATTAAGGGGAGGGGAAAAGCCTTTGAATTCCAAAGCACTCCGCACTCTCTTTCATTTGATGATAACGATGATGATATGTGGCTAGGATTGTTGGGAAGAGAATGAAGTTGTGTCATGGTAGGCAGGCTCTCGCTTTCTCTTAAGATGCACAGGAAAAGTACCGGTAATTGATAAATTTTAGAAATTAGTCTGTTTAAAATGGAGCAATGTAATATTTCATTGTAAACTTTTGCTTGAATGAGGATGAAAAGCAATGTTTTAAAATGATAGCTATCAGCCAGAAATACAAAGAAATATGTGCATTCTTAGATTTTCATGACGTGTCCAGATTTTAGAGTTTAAAACAAAAAATTTTACTGGGAAACTCTGTCATATAATATAATGTTATTATTATAATCAGATGGTTAAAAACTTTACGTCAGAGGCAAAATGTAAAGTTTTTTTAACCATCTGATTATAATAATAAAATATTATTTTCCAGGTAAAAATGTTTGTTTGGTTTGAACTCTAAAAACAAACAAATACATTTGTGGTGGTGATCAGTAATACCTGTAGAAACAGTTCTTTTCAGATCACAATATTGTTGAGAACTGCGCATGCATTTCCAGCCCACACCCCTGCCACTCAAAGCCACCTTCCGTTATGAGTCTGACTCTCTATCCCAGCCTTCTGCTCAGCTCTTTGTTCCTGTTTCCTTTGTCAGTTCTATCCCCAACCTTTGCACCAAGCCCTGCACCCGGAATCTCTTAGACTGTGACCTTGCATGCTCTCCACCATACTGGGCAAATTATGGTTTTCTGCTAAACTGGAAGAAAGAGGGGAAAATGGAGCCTGTGACGGGAGGAAGGAGGCAGAAGCACAGAACTTGATTATGTACCTCTAAATAGGCTTACCATATTCCCGGTTTTCACCGGGACAGTCACGGTTTTGGGAGCCCGATCCCAGGCTCCCGGTTGGCCTCTTCTTCGTCCCGGCCATCCAGGACTGCCCCCCTGCAGCGCTAATACGCTGCCGCTGCCACTTCTTCATTCCAACCAATCCTGGACTCTTTGTGCGCTTCCGCGAGGCTAGGAGCACTCCGGAAACGTCCAACTTCAATCGGACGTTTCCGAAGTGCTTAAACCTCGTCGCGCGCATGCGCGAGGCTAGGAGCACTCCGGAAACATCCGAGTGAAGTAAACTTGGGCTGTTCCGGAGAGCTCCCAGCCTCGTTGCGTATTTGCGCGAGGCTGGGAGCTCTCTGGAACAGCCCGAGTGAACTCGGGCTATTTCGGAGAGCTCCCAGCCTCGCGCAAATACGCGACGAGGCTGGGAGCTCTCTGGAACAGCCCGAGTTTACTTGGGCTGTTCCGGAGAGCTCCCAGCCTCGAGGGATGAAGTCCCCACCCCCGGCTATGCCCCTGGCCACGCCCCCAGTCCCGGCCGTGTCCCGGCCACTTTCGCTTCTGCCCCCCCCTGCATTGGGGGGGATCTGGTAAGGCTACCTCTAAATCATTTGGCATTATTTCTGAATTATGGATTCTCTTTCAGTACCGTCATCCTTGCTTATCTATAGGATGTGAGAGTGGATAAATAAATTGTCTTTTACTTATCAGGAGGAGTTATCTTAGATAATTGTCTTTACTTATTTAGTGAGAGATTAAGTAACCTTGTATTAATAATAACTGCACATCTACGAATAATACAGTTTTCATACATTGTCTGAGAGCTCCAGCAGTTAAGATCTGGAAGGATAGCTTTGTTTTGATTTTTTTTTTCTCTCTGCAAGATTGGTCTCCCAAGAAGGAGGTACATTTTCTGTTGAAGTTTCCCTTTGGAATGCTCAGGAAGTTCTCACAAGGCCATTTGAAGGCCTATCAAGACCTTTGTTTTCCATGGAACCACTGAGTTGCCTAGTTTATTCACGCTGCCATTGTTTTTTTTAGTGTTCATTATTTTTATTTGGACTAATGCAGGGGTTCTCAATGTTGGCAGTGCGGCGTACCACCTATATGACAGCCGCCGCGTTGCATACCACTGGAAGTAAGCGCTGATGACATCATCAGCACTTGCTTCCAGGTTTCCGCACCGCTGGAGGCATCCCAAAGGTAAGTCAAGGGACCAGGGCGGGCAGAAGTGCCTTTTTTTGAGCCCTGGGAACCCGTGGCTCGAGGTCTGCAGGCTCTGCAGAGCTCAAGCAACTGATTCCAGGGCTCCAGCACAGCGCAGTACAGGCGCCCTGGCGGCCACCATCTTGGCTGTCAGGGCTCGATGTACCACCAAACGGTGGTATGGGTACCACTAGTGGTACGCGTACCACAAGTTGAGAACCCCTGATCTAATGTATTTTAAACCTTTTACACCACTTAAAATTTTTATGAAAAGCACTATGGAATGTTTTAAAAAAAGTTTTTTAAAATGGCAGTAGAAATAACCGTACACACCTGAGCATTTCTTATACCATTATATTTCAAATATACATTTAAGATTTGGAGAAACAACATGACTGGCAGAAAAAATGCAGATTTACATGGCTCCTGTAAGAGTCCCTTGGGGTTGCCTTACAAACCCTATTTCTAGGGGAGTGTGCTCGAGGCCAGTCCATTCATGAGGCCGACAAACGAGCCACTTTGAATGGTGGGCTAAGAAAGGGTGCCCCACTCCTGGTGTCTACCTGCCACGTTGCCCACCCCATTGCTCACCTAACCTGTTCACTTTGTACTCTGATCCTCTTCTCATTCACTGCGAGCAAATAAAAGGAGGATCCGGGCAGCTGCAACCCACCTCTTTTTCCAGTCTTGTTGCCATTGTGGCAGTGGTGCTGGAGAAAGAAGCAGCAGGGGGCCGTGGTGACTCCCACACCCCCTACTTTTAGTTCTGCTCCCTGCCTGTGCTTCCTGGCTGCTGTGCACCTTTTAAACAAACAGGCTGAGGCATGCTGGGAACAAAAGAGGATGCTGCTCCCAGCATACTCTGCCAAGACTATTTGTTTGAAGATGCCTCCAGGTGGGAACAAGCAGGGCAGTGGACCAGATGGTAAGGTGGTCCTGCTGGTTTTTCAGAGAGGCTGGATGAGCATGCTTGGAGCCCAGCCTGCTTTAAAGAAATGGGTTTGTGGGCATGGAGGTGTGGGGCATGTGCAAAGAGGATGTGCATGTGCAAAAAATGGGGAGGCAGAAAATTAGGAAGATTCACCTATTCAACTTGGGCCAGGCCTGAGTGTGCTCTCACCACCAGTCCCTTTTCCTGATTTGTAAATACATAAGGGGATATGAAGTGCAAATTCGTTTGTAAAAAGCCAAGTTTGATTCCCCACTCCCAACAAACGCACAGAAACCTAAATTTAGCCAATAAACATTGAAGACAACCTGAGTTAGTAAGATTAATTAAAAACACTGATATGCCTTTATATCAGAGCTGGGCACAATAATACAATCTCCTTTATGAATGTGGTGTTCTTTTAGAGCCTTTATGGTGAACAAATATATTTTGGGAAGGGAAGGAAATGGAAATTGTTTATAAAATCATTAACGTTAGGATGTTGCTGGAACAATGAGAAGCTGTTTTTTTTTCACTTCCCCGTCTGATTCAAGAATCAAAAGAAACACAAATATTGAAGAAAAAAATGAAGATTCATGTCTAAGTTCATGTTTTCTGTCTTTGGGTGTGGGTCTTAAGACTTGCTGGCCACTGAAGACTGTGTTACCTATTTAGAAATTATCTAAATTTGTGTAGTGTAGAAAAATTTAACATGGAAATATGCAAGAAATGCCTAGATCTGTTCAACATTTTTTATATAACCTTAAGAGCTGGCCTTGTTTGGCCACAGCTGCCTCCCTATTAATGGAGCATTTGTACTCCGTGACAGTGGATGAGTCTGAGTCTTCAATCCAAAATGTAAAGTTTATGAACAAAAGCAGGGTTTTCCAAGATAAATTACACATTTCCAACCATTAAGAGAGAATGTTATCAATCGCATCTTCTAGTCGAAATTATCATTAGCATAATATTCTTACTAAGGGGGCCAAAGTAATAAAGATCAACCATCTTTGTTTTTGGCTGGCCTATAACAAGACTTTTTTATCATTCTGTAAGAACCTTGGCAGGCTTGCCAGCCACCTAGTCACAGGGTAGTAAAGGCTCAATTAGAGGAATCGACTCCTACGTTTTCCTCCAGCAGCTGCATTGGCTATCCAGGATGCAATAATTTCCCTGCAGCTTTTATGCTTGCCTTTTTAAGCAATGTTGCTTGATACCAACAATGAACATATAAAGGAGAGTTTAGCTTAAGACCAATGAAAGAAATTCTGGTTGGTGTCTCAAATAACCGCCCATTGAACAGTAGTTACAGGGTGCTCTGCCATCTTTTCATTTCTGGCAGTTTAATAAACTTTTGAATAAATTAATAAAAGCTTTGACTGCTTATTAGTTTACACCTGATTCATAGTGCAACATTGCAATCTGTGTTCTAGGTCCTAGGTATTTTGTGGACCAAAGCCTAACAGCAGAATAAATGTGTGGAATTCTTTCTCTCAATGCCTGTAAATTGGGAGTGGGGAAGTTGGAAAGACAGCATGGGAGAGGGGAGTTGAACTGTCTTTCCCACACACGCCCCTGGCTGCGCTGTCTTGTGAAACTGTTTTGATAACATTTTTAAAGTAATTCTCTTTTGTTATATAAAAAATAGATGAAGAAAGAAAACGCTGAAAATTATCATGGAATTTATGCCAATATTATAAATAAATGCTAATTTTCAACAACTTTTGGCACAATCCTCTCTGCACTAGCAGAGTGCGCGCTCTACCGGTGCAGACTGTCACAAAACTGCCGAAAAGCAGTTTGCGACAGTGCACCAGAAAGCAGTGCCGGTGGGAAGGCCTATGCCATCTCGCTGGCGAAAGTGCAAATTGGAACACACGCTGGTGCAGGTAAGTGCTGTGCAGTGGAGTGAGGGAAGGGTGGGGAGGGGAAGGAATGGGGCAGGGGTGGGTGGATTGGGCCAGGGAGTGGGGCAGGATCAGTGGTGCTAGGACACGCTGTATCCTAACCCCTTTCTTGGGCCCAAACCACCGTCACGGGTGCACATGGACTTGCACCAGCCATATAGTAGTCACATGTCTGAGTAGACCCCATTGTTGGGGCTGGGGCTTTTCCCGGGACAAGGCGCCTGAGTGGGGACGTGATTGACAGCGCAATCCTGTGTAAGATACACTGGTGTAACAGCAGATGCACCGGTGTAAGTGCATTAAAGTCCAGTCGTGTCCGACTCTAGGGTGTGGTGCTCATCTCCATTTCAAAGTCGAAGAGCCAGCGTTGTCCGAAGACGCCTCTGTGGTCATGTGGCCGGCATGACTCTCCTTGCCGCAGCGCGTAGCATGCAGCTGGAACATGGAACGCTGTTTACCTTCCCGCAAGCGGTACCTATTTATCTACTCGCATTTACATGCTTTGGAACTGCTAGGTTGGCAGGAGCTGGCCAAGCAACGAGCGCTCACCCCGTCACGGGAATCGAACTGCCGACCTTTCGATCGACAGCTTACGGTTCAGCGGTTTAACCCGCTGCGCCACCCGCTGGCTGAGCATACAGAATAAGAAAAATCACATGCCCTTGCCCACAGTTAACACTTAGCGCTGGTGGAAATACACCCACATGAAGGGAGAGTTTTACAGTTCTGCCATGCATGCAGCACATTGTGCATTTCTCCTGCCCATCATTCTGACTCTGTTTCATTTTTCTGTACTGTATAGATCAGTGTTTCTCAAACTGTGGGTCGGGACCCACTTGATGGGTCGCGACCTGATTTCTGGTGGGTCCTAGGTGATGGGAAGATCAGATAACTAATTACTACAAGCCCTGAGGCTATTCAAAAATCAGATAGCTACTAATTTCCCTTCAAAGAGCTGAGCTCCTGCAATTTGCAAGATAGCTGCTAATTACCCTGCAAGCAGCTGAGCTCTTTACTTGTAAATAAATAAATACATTTATTTATTTCTAGATCACTTTTTTTTAAGTCTCATGAAGCTAGGTTGGTCCCGATAGAGTGTTATTTTAAAAAGTGGGGCTCGGTGCTAAAACGTTTGAGAACCACTGGTATAGATTGTTGTGGGAGCAGGCGGTATTTATGATTCGTGACAAGGTTAAAATCCAGCTTTTCGAAAAGGTTCACCAGTCTTGACCCAGAAACAAAATACTAAGAGTTTGATCCAAAGTTTCAGGATTTAGGGGATTGTGAAGGTCCCAGGGGAGGTTGAAGGCAATCTTTACGCTTTGCAGAAGACATCTAAACAGGATGACAGGAAGCATGAGCCTTTATCTGAAGCCTTTGAGGGAGAGGATCCAAAAGAAAGTGAACAGGCTATTTTTTGTCACAGGGGCTATCTTCAGCTGCCCATCCTAAAGACGTCCCCTTCAGATTGGAAAGATCATGCTTTTCAAATGGTGAAAATATCTTATGTTGTGATGGCACCCGTTTATGTTCTTGTTGGTCAAGTGCATCCTATACAATTGACAGAAGCATAGGGTTCTTCTTAAGAACATAAGAACCACCCTGCTGGATCAGACCAAGGACCTATCTAGTTGGTATCCTGTTTCTCACAGTGATCAACAAGATGCTTCTGGGAACCCTGCAAGTGGGTGAAGTCAAAGGCTGTCTACACCTGTTACTCCCCAGCAGCTGCTATTCAGAGGCATAATTCTCGGAACCTGGAGGTGGTATGTAGCCACCATGACTAATAGGCATAGATAGACTTACGCTCTGGGAACTGACAGCCCAATCTTGCACAAAGGTATGCAGTATCCAGTGCCCTTCCCAGGCTGCGTCAGCGTGGCCCGGGAGCACCTCGGGAGAAGGGGACGTTCGTCCCCTTCCCCAGGTGTAGGGCTGCTTGGTCCCAATGGGCCTTTTCAGATGTACATCTGCTCTGGAGCCAGTGTACATCCAGGGCAGCGGGGTAAGGGTGGTCCAGGCCGGGATCTCCCCAACGATATCCTCGGCCCGAGCCGGCCAATGCCCTTCCTCCCTCGCTGCCCGGCCAGCCTGCCCCTGCACCTACTGGTGCAGGACTTACTGGTCCGGGGGGAGGCGGAGTAAGGGCTGCTGACTTCCGTGCCTGCGTCCCTTACTCTCCAGGTGTCGAAAATGCACTTTACGGCATGTTTACGACACCCAGCACCTACAGAGCACGCGCTCCGCAGGTGGGTTTTGGGGGCAGGATTGGGCTGTAAATCCTCATCAGTCCCCATGGTTAGACAAGGTATAGGAACAAGAAGTTTTCCTTATGACTGGCCTGAATCTCTTGCCAATCGGTTTGAGAGAGAGAGAGAGAGAGAGAGAGAGGATTGTCACTATCCATGTACTCCACACCATGCATAATATCTTGTGTCATGGTAATGATATTTACTTTAAAAAGGGAAGGACTGTAGTCCTTGAATTAGCAATAGCAAACAGTTTGTACTGCCTGGAGTCCAATTAAATATGTGGTTGTAATATGCTGCTGTAATTAGTTTGTACAAATTTTATGTTCGCATAATGGACTTTGATGCAGGCCAGTAACAGTAATATGCATCTTTTCCTACAACTCTGTAGGACTGCAGTACTTCTCCAGTTTGACTGGTGAAGTGAAAAACTGTTTAGGCTTAACTTTCTTGTTCTTCTGTATATTACAGAGAAACTACCTGGCTACAAAATGAACTGCAGGAAGGGTTTAATGTATATTGAACAATCAAAATGCATAAAATGTAAGACCTCTCTTGGGGGTTTATTGCAGTGATGTAGACTTGAGTCTATTGACTTGGACTTGAATCAGACTCGGGTCATGTAAATGACTTACTTGAGACTTGTCAAATGTTGTTCAGGTTTTCCCCATTAAATAGATAGGGACTCGCAACCAAAGACTCGGAACTTGGTTGGGGGCAAAGACTTGGGACTTGACTCGAGACTTGGAGTCAGAGACTTGATCCACATCCCTGGTTTATTGTCCCCCCCTTTTTTTTTATTCTAGCCAAGATGAAAGTTTTGTTCTGGGGAGCAAGAATATTGTTTCTGAAATGTATTTTTAGGAATTGTCATCAGTACATAATTTGACAGAAAATACAGAACTCAGTAGTTCTGCTTTTATGAATGAGATAGGCAGGTTGGAGCTGAGGCACAATGTCTGTGTGTGACAGAATCCCCTCACACTTGTCCCATAAAATCACAACCAACCATGGGCAGCCGAACACTCCCAAAGGCTTAATTTTCCAGCCAATTCCATGTTTTCAGTGACAGGTTGTGCTCTTTTATGCTAGTCCCATAGGGGCCCCCTCTTGACTATCATTTTCTTCTTTTTAGGGGCACATATGAGTGGCATGGTTTCCAGTCAGATTTCTGCGGTACCTTGTAGTAACTTGGAACCTTTGTGTGGCATACTTGTGGCATCATTTAGTATGAAAATACCAAATAAGGGCTAGTATACATATTCCTGCTTCCACATTGGAGGCTGCTTTAAATCACTCTATATATTGCCCTTTTATAGCATAAGCCATTCCTAAGGAGTTGTTGGCTCTGTTGTTGGGGTGACTTTCTCCATACCAACAGTGGCATGTAGAAAAAATAGCCCTCATCATGTGGCAGTCTGTTTAGTATGAAAGGCTTAACTGTTTGATGAACAGCCACCATGTGCAACTTTAAGGTAGCTCCCATGCAACAACTGTGGCACTGACACCTATCTGCCTTTGTTATGTGTGAAATTAAACTTTTAAAAGCTGACACTGTCAGGTTAACCTTGCATGTATTAAAACATCACATGTGTATTGATGTTTATTGAAGCTTGGCCTCACATTCTTTCTTCTTCTCTTTCCAAGTCCCCATCTGTTGCTGAATAGTGAGTCACACCAGGGAAGTATGAAAATGGATGTGGTTGCTACCTGTTTGTGGTTGCTTGGCTATTTTTCCCTCTGATTGCTGCAGGCGTGGAACAGAGGAGCAGCTTATCAAGCACTTCAATCTGATTTGCTGAGCTTAACAGTGTAAGGAAAAGAAACGGTTGCCTTGTTTTTCCAGTGTGTTTTCCTAGAGCTGACCATGCAAGAGAAAATGAGGCGCTGCGCATGAGAAGTTGTTTCCTGGCCCATTTAGCCTTTGTGAATACTTCATGAAGGATTCCTTTTCTTTCCAGGTTGCTGCATGACTTAGTTTTCAGAGATTTGCTAAGCAAAACAATGATTCCAGTCAACCTAGTAAAAGGAGGATGTCTTGTTTTGAACCAGAATAGGAAGGTGCAAAATGTGACAAAAATATTATGTTTAGAGACTATCCTTGTAGATAAACACTAATACTGGGCTGTTATAAAGTGTTTTCTTTACTCATTTCTATTGTCAGAAATGGTCGTAGCTGTTAGATGCTTTTTCTAAAACATATGATCGATAACTTTTAAAATAATAATTTCATCTTGAATTGTGTGCCAAACAAAATGAGACAAAACATAATGGCGATATTATAAGAGCAGTTAAAAATATCTGAGTCATAAGGTTTTCTGTAATAGTGCAATTAAAATTAACACTAATAATTGTGTCTAAGAAAATTACAATTCATGTGCATTTTCAGGTATTTTTCCGTTAAATGAATTCTATAACAATTTTATATAAGATGCAAGTGGGTTGGTTTTTCAGAGGTATAAAAATGGGTTAGATCAGGGGTTCTCAACCTGTGGTAATAGTACCATCCGTGGTAGTTCGGCTGTCTGCTGGTGGTACTTGGACTGCTGGACCACCAAAAGCTTGCTCCAATGCGTCTTTTTGGGCGGGTGGGAGGGCCACTTTCGGCAGTGCATTTTCGCTCCCAAGAGGCTCTTGTCATTGGCCAAGCCTCTCGGGAACACTGAGAAGGGCCCTCCCACCCACCCACCCACCCAAAGTCTCCTACCTGTGTGTTCTGGCCTCCAAAAACCTGAAAATCCTGAAGTAACTGGCAATGATGTCATTGCCAGTCACTTCCAGTGGTACACAGAAGGAGAGTGGCGCCAGAGGTGGTACTCAGCCGGGAAGGGGTTGAGAACTCCTGGGTTAGATAGAACCTTCCTTCTGATGATGGCTGCAAAACCAGAAGTAGATAGAATATTCATTTTTACTTTTAATTGAATATGGTGTATGAGCTATTTCATGCTCAAAACGGCTTATTAAGTGCTACATAATGGTTTCACATTACAACATGATAAAAATGAAGCTAGGCGTTTCCTTTGTAATGGGTATGAAGGTTAAGGTTTATCGCTGAATAAGCACGTGACATTGTAAGATTTCCCTACATAATACATTAGTTTATTCTAATGTTTCTAACTTTTTCACTGTTGCCTTGTATTGGTTTCTGTTTGCTCTCTGTCAAATTAATTTCCTGAGTTCTATTTCTCAAAATCTGAAGTGGGCCTGCATAACATTTCTAAGCTGTAACCTGGCTTTTGAGTTTTAGAGAGTGGTGTATAGGAAAGGCTCCCAGGGCTTCTCGAATCTGTGCCAGCTTACCCCAAGGAGACCTGCTCCTCCCCAGTACTGGATATGGCATGAGCCGCATGGCCCTGCAGATCCGGTGCTGGTTAGGATTGGGCTGTAAGCCATGTTTGCAAAAGAAATGTTTTTAATGATTTGTAGAATTCCACCATGGGGGTGGGAGTGGGAAGAAGAGTGGTCCTGGTTTCATATGGGAAGGAGTTTCACAGGCTGGAGGCCACGACAGAAAAGGCCCTGTCATGAGTTACCTCCAACTGCACTTCCAAGAACAATCACATTCCTCCCAAGGTGACCTAAGACGACAGGGAGATTCATATTTATGTTTTCATTGGAATCCTATGGTAAGCAGGAAAGTGCAATAAAATATTTAAGAATTATTTTACATTCTGACAAATTGCTGACTACCTTTTTTATTTTAAATTCACTTTGAAATAGCTTTTTTTTTTGCCCCAGACATGCTGTTATGATTTCATCACATTGTCATATAGAATAAAGACTCCTACAGCTTCTGTGGTTTTCCATTTCCAGATCAAATTAATAAGAGACAGCATGCAGCGTGCAGATGTTTTGTTTTTACAGTGACACCTGTGGTTCATCCTCTCTCTATCTCTCTTTTTAATCTTCATGAAGACTTACATGGTGTATCCTTGTTAAAAAAATTTCACCACGGGTCACACCTCCTTGGTGGGTTAGACAAATTCCATGACTGGCACCTCTTTTCAGGGAAACATTAAACACAAAACATCTGTTAAAAGAATGTTCTTTATTTGAGAGGGTTCTTGCAAGTGTAGTAGGTTAAACCTTGGCCTTGGAATTTCCTCCCTTGCTGATAGTGGTTACATATGGTAAACACAAAATAGCAGAGTGTAAAGTCAGCAGGGGTCAGCCCTTGTATGAAAAATGGGAGGGAGCTACAAGATCAGTTTCCAAGGTTGCATCTAAGAACATGAAAACATAATCACATATACTTTGCCGGATTGGAAATAAAATCAGAAGCACAGGCTCACGAAGTGTTGTGCATGTAGGTGTATCAGACCTTTCTGTTTGTCAAACATCATTCAGTTCTTCCAGGCTTTTTTTCTTTTTCTTTCTGTAGGCTGTAGGTGGGGAGCTGGTGGGATGAATAGTTTGAAGCATGGATGTCATTTTTATGCTCCATGTGCATAAGAGAGAACTTATCTCAGAACGATGCTCAGTGAATAGCAAGAACCTGGTTCCTGCTTGGACAAGAAAGAGATTGAAACCAATAGGACAAAATACATGGGTCAGTTTCTACAACCTGAACCAAGTTTTTGTAGGTCAAAAAAAGAAATTGAGGAGTTTGTGATAGGTTATGAGAAATGAATAGGATATCTCAGAAGCCTCAAGTATGAAGAATTCAGTACAGACTTTATTTGTATCTCATTTTAAAGGTCCTCAATCAGCTTTTTTTCCAGACTGATTCAGCAATGCTGCTCTGATTTCTGTATTATGTATTTATTAATAGTGTCCCTCCCTTTCCCCTGGGGATTTACACATAGTTTCCTGCTGGTTTCACTCCAGACATTGATGAGATCCAGGACTAGTTAGCAGCAGCAAGGTTGCTGAATGATGTACATTCACCATGCTCTTGGTCTTGTGCTGTCCATGAATACATAACATCTGAAAGTGTGCTATGTTTGCATTGTCTCATCCCATAATGGAGAAACATGGGGTGTTGTCTATGTCAGCCAGCCCCATCCTGCAGAAGATGTGAATGCATTTTTCCAATTGAAGAGGAATTGCTCCCCTCCATATGTCTGTAGCTCAGTGGGTAGAGCACATGCTTTGCATGCAGAAGGTCCCAGGTTCAATCACCAGGTAGGCCAGGAAAGAGACTTCTGTCTGTCACCCTGGAAACCAATCTCAATCAGCATGGGCCACCCCGATCTAGATGGACCAATGTTCTGACTTCATATGTCAAAGGCAGATTCATATGTCTCAGCAGCAGTAGGAAACTAGAATAAAGGCATTCCTCTCCAAATCATCTCTTTATTTATTCCAAGGTGCCTTTTGAAGTACCTGTTTTCAGCCTGGAGACGGCTGCCCATTCGCACACTCAGAAGATGCATGAAATGTAAGTTTGAAGTTCTTCCATGTGAACCATAGCTCATCTGTGTTTTTGCTGAAACTGACAAAATGGTTAGGAAGTAGAGAGAAGGAGATTGGAATTTCTCTTCCTTTTATTATTTTAGAACATCCTCAATAATTGTATACAAAGCTACACACAGAGAGAACAAAACCATACCTTTATCTTTGAAGCAGTGGGGAATTGTATATCGTCATTAGGGTTGTCACAGGCTACTGTCTAAAAATGTGCCTGTGATGTTTGCTTACTTGTTGAAATCTATATTCTACCTCATGGCTCTTAAAGGCTCAGAGGGCAGTTTAAAACATGCACTGGGAATAAAAATGCAATTACATAGATCAATAAAAGTTCCACATATTAAAAATAGAAACATCAGCATTGCCATAATGACAACTAAAGCGCACAGAGAGTGTGTGTGATAGTCACACAAAGAAACACACAGTAGTGTAAATTGTGCTTCATGAAGCAGGAATCTGAATTGGTATAACCCCCCCTGAAAATCAGTCTGATGACTGAAGTGTAACTAAAAAAAAAAAACAGAAAAAAGAAAGCCATTATGTCTTATGAGGAGACCTGCTTCCAGATCTCTGAAAATTCATTATTTGTGCATCTCCTAAGGAACATATCCAGAGAACCAAGCAAGTTTCCTAGTCTTAACTCCCCTATTTTTAGAAGCATGCAAATGTGATGAACCTGCAATGGTACCATTTCAGTGCGCAAGTGATTATACCAATTTCTCTAAAAAAAAATGCCTTGCCATTATTGTCCTGTTTGATGGCAGATGGATTAATTAATGGAGGTGGTTTTTAACATTGTATATACTTACTGTAGTCAATGTCATTGTCATTGGTTTTCAAAGCAGATGAGAAGTATATAAACTGAAACTCCCTTTAAAAAAAAACCCCATACAAATCCTAGTGTGATGAGTGACTCAGAGTTGTGGACTAATTACTGATTCACATGATCAGCCATGGCTACGTGAAGGTTCATTACAGCTGAACACATGGCAAACTGTTTGTCTGAATGCTCAGTCACATGTTTTTTAGTCTGTGTTGAAGTGATTTCTTCCACATGCTTAATATCGGGCTGTAAATTGATCTTGACTCCAAGGCAAAGCAGACAGGGAACTGTTTTCATTGTTTGGTCAGCTGTACTGTACACTGAATTTGTTCACACTTGGAACTCATATTGAGTTGGGTGAATCAGCCCTGATTTCTTAAGACTGAAGTGAGTTTGGACTTTTGAGGTGTTGGGCTAAAATTAATTAATGTTGGGAGGGGGGCATCTGAACTCTTACAAGTACAATTTTTTGCATTCGGGTACAAATGATATAGCAAATTTGTGGCAAGAGGGCGCACACATGATGGAGAAGGAAAATGATATATGTATGTAAGTCTTTATAGTATCAGAGCATCCATTTAATAATGGGAACGCATATTATTATTAAGGTGGTGTGAATAACTTGATCATTACGTAATTACTTCCCATTTTAACTGGTTTTCCCTGGCTCAGACATACTGTGTTTGGATCAGAATTGTTTTATTTTAGTTTGAATACATCAGATCATTCAGTGTTAGAAACTTGGGAGGATACCCAGCTATGTCTGATTATCTCATTGATTCTATTATATAGCCCGTTGTGAGTCACAGTTATTGTTGGAATGTATAATAAGCGACTTTAATTAGAGGGTCACATCCATACTTGTAGCAGTGTTGACTCAGTGGGGCTGCTCCACCATAAGAGGCTAATGAATGAAATGCTTAAATGCACTTCATTGCTTGCAAGTACCAAAGACAAATTTGAAATAAGAGATGGGAGGAAGGAGGGGTTCCTGGTACCTCACTCGAGACAGCACCATGCTGATTCCTCTATAGCCTGTCTTTATTGTGTTTTGACACCAATCTGTCACACAACATGGATAGGGCTTATGGCCCAAATGGTCAGCCTATGTCAAAAACACAGCACTTAATACTTCAGCAACAATGCATATCCATGTTGCATGGATGGATCTCCCTTTAAGCTGTTGACATACATAATTGCAGCTCATGCTGAGAAACTCTGCACTGATTTGTGCAGGAGCAGTTACATTTTAAGCAGTGTTGCCTTCATTTAGCCGTCCTAATAGTTTATACTATGCAGAAGGTTAATCCTCATTTATTTATTTATTTAAAATATTTTGCCCCACCCAAAGGGAGGTGCCTGAGGCAGCATATAGCAGTTAAAACACTAATCAAATTACCCATAGCGAACTGCACCGCAGCATAAATAAATGTAAAACAACCCATCAACAGGAACAATAAAGCAACCTGATTACAAAAGAATAAAACTAAACCCCGCACGATGGATAAAATAAGTAGGTTTTCAGCTGCAGCCAGAATGCTGGCAGAGAGAGTGCCATCCTGCTCCTTAAAGATCCACATGAGGGACTCAGCCACAGAGAAGCTTTTCTTGCACCTCCACTGTTAGTGGAATGTGTAAAAGGGCTGACCTCGGAGGAGATGTCATCTCAACAAGGGGCAGGTACCCTGGCCCAAGCCATTTAGAGCAGGGAGTCTCGACTCATTTTCGGCCGAGTACCACCTCCAGAGCCACTCTCCTGCTGTGTACCACCAGAAGTGACTGGCAATGACATAATCACCAGTTATTCCCGGGTTTTCGGAAGCCAGAAAATGCAGGTAGGAGGGAGGGCCCTTCTCAGCATTCCTGAGAGGTTCGGAAAGGCAGGAGCCTCTCGGGAGCAAAAATGCGGCACCAAAAGTTCTGCATTGGAGCGGGGTTCTAGCGGGCTGGCAGTCCAAGTACCACCAGCAGACAGCCGAAGTAGCACTGGTGGTGCAAGTATCACTGGTTCTGGTTGAGAACCCTTGATTTAGAGTATTCAAGCTGACTGCCAGGACCTTGAATTTCACCCAGAAACCAGTGTGACTGACATAACAGCAGTATGACATGCATCTGATAAAGTGAGCTGTAGTCCACGAAAGCTTATGCTACAATAAATTTGTTAGTCTTTGTGGTGCCACAAGGATCTCTGTTGTTTTTATTATCCATCTTGTTCACAGTTATGCTATTTTTATCTTGAAGTTGCACATTTTAATTGATAGTCAAACTCTCTGTTGCTAACATCTCCTTTCCCCCCAGTCTTCCAACTGATTAGGCTTAAAATAATATGTGCTATTCAACTCAAAACAAATGTATCCATATCGGAGTTAGCAGAAACTGAAGCCTAATTAATCTTGGAACACAAGAATCCGAAAAAGCGCAAATGTTCCCTTTTTATGTCAAAGCAAGCATTGCTAGAAAGTATTAGCCCAGCTAACTGCATGTGTATCTCCATTACACTTTTTCATTTTCCAGGATTTGGCTCTGTAGAATTACAAGCTATAAATCCACTTAAATGAGGAAACAGAATGCCTGTGGCTAATTTGGAAATGGTAAAAGGTCAATTAAGTACCCGGGATTTTCTTTTTTAATCCCCTCATCACATTCATACTAAAAGCTTGATGTTATTGCTAATTTGTTTGTAGTTTTCCCCCAATGTTCTGTTCTTTGAACTACAAAATAAAGGTTTGTGCTAGTCTATTTTGCGTAGAAAGCTTGAAACTTGAGTGATCTAAGCGCATTCATGCTGAGGCTATCTCATACTCTGGAAAATATCAAGGCACTAGATGCTGGGGAAACATAATGAAAGTGCTTATTCGGCTGGAGAATGTAATGTAACAGTCAGCTCCTTAAATTGATCCTGACTGCATGGAAGGTGTACATTCTCCTTCAAAAAGGTGCAGAATAGCAAAGCTTGTTTGACTGATTTAAACATGTGGGTGTTCATATGGTACAGCCCTCTTGCATGATGGTGTCCAAACCTGCTCGCTCTGAAGTCTGAGTCCCTGCTGAAAGCAAAACACTGAAACACCAAATACAGCCCCAAATGCATCATAGTGAGGAAGGCAAAAGAAATTAGGCCACAGTGCCAATCCACAAACTAATTCCTTCCTAGCCCTAAATCTAGTTATCCAACAAAGTTTATAGCAAGTCCTAGTAGTGTAACAAGAAATCAAACCACATGGGATAGATAAGTAATTTTCTGAAAAAGATCTGAGGCTGATGTGGACTTCAGTATATTAGGCCCAAGGCATTCCATCAGGGAGAGTCTTCCTTCCTGTTCCCCATGAGATTCTGTGTTTTGCCCCCATATCAGTGTGTGATAGAAGTCTGGGGAGGGGCAAGGCTATGCAATACTCTATGCCCGTTCACAAGGCATATTGGTGCAGAGGGCATATTGACCCTCTACATGGAGTAGGATGCAAACACATAACTGCAAGATCTATGTCTTGTGCTAAGGGGGAATTCAGCCATCTCTGCTACCGTATGAGGAGATGTGACAAATAAGTTGTCTTCAGTTCTGGTGTTGGATAGATACAAATATTTCCCTTTTGCTTGAAACTTATGCAGCCACCATGCAGGTATCTACCGCAAAGCCACTCTCAATGAAAACCGTAGACGAAATAAAGTACATTGAGGTTTTCGATTTTACAGTTTCATTTAAGTGAAGCAACTGTTTATGATAATATTGGCCTTAGTTATTGAAAGACAATTCAGAGCCAACAAATGAAATGCAAAAAAAGATTTTAGGTGCTGTAAAAATGTAGCAGGGTGTACAGCAATAATTGTGGGATAAAGCTTCCTTTCAGCATTTTGGTACTGTGACCCACACACCAGCTCATCAGGCTCAATTTTTGGGGTGTCTACTTCCCCCTAGTAGTAGATGTTAACTGGTGGTGCTAAGGCTTTCAGATTCTAATACACATGGCTAAATAGTAAGGTGGTTTGTACTTGGCAAGATGGTATGCATTACAAAGCCAAGTCAGATTTAGGTTTGGGATCTTGCCAAAACTTGTTCATCAATGAGAATGAAAGTGTGTGGGCAGGAAGAATGCTCCTGTTCGCGCAACTTGGGCAGATGTTACCAAAGTTTTGATAGTGCTATGATGTTGAGCTATTACATTATATCATTTTGTTTTCTTACATATGACCCATAAAAATTCCAAAGAAAATATGTGAAATACGAATATCTGGAGTGGATGATTTTACCCAAAACCAATATTTTAATTAAATATGCTGTTCTAAAGACCATGTAGTGAAACCATTATAAAATTGGGTTCAGTTTTGGGTATCTTTTAAACTTCCCATTCAGTTTCAATTCAGGCACCAAATTTAAACACTGCTTTGGTAATTGGTTTAGGTAACTATTTTACAATTAAAAAAAGTTTCAACCAAGTACATCTAATGGGCTAAAAAGCAGGAAAAATAAAATAATGATAATGTAATTGAAAGCTTAGTGCCCTCAATTTATTCATTAATGAACTGCTTTGAGCTCCTTAGTTCTTCTTTTGTTTAGGGGTTCAGTTCTGACTCAGTTCAAGACAAGGACGAGATTTTAGGTTTGGTTCTGGTTCAGTGAAAAACCCTCTTGGAATCTTTTTTTAAAATTGCATTTCAGGTTTGGCTTGACTCTCTGCTAAAGACAGATTCATATGTTCTTCCTGCCTACTTAGGCTTTCTCGCATTTGAAAAAGTTCATAGATGATGAATGAAACGTCATGCCTGAGAAGTTTTGAAATGTTTTAATTGTATTTTAATATGGATTTTTAAAGCAATTTTAGTCATGTGTGATTTTAATTTGATTTGTAAAGTCGCTGGCATTTTACAATTTTACATTTTTATAAACTTGTTTTATAACCCTGAATCCCGAAGATGTCTCGTTCTATATACATCGTAGCGGGTTATAACAGTCTTCGATCTCTACTCATATGTTACTGTTTGCCAATTGTTCTGTGAGCTGGGAATCCACATGGTGCAGTATCGTCACTGTCTGATAGGGTAGTACAGTGTTTTTCAAACTGTGGGTCAGGACCCACTTGGTGGGTCGCGACCTGATTTCTGGTGGGTCCCAGGTGATGGAAAGATCAGCAAAGTAATTGCCACAAGCCCTGAGGCTATTCAAAAATCAGATAGCTGCTAATTGCCTTTCAAAGAGCTGAGCTCCTGCAGTTTGCAAGCTTGTGTAAATATAGGGAGATAAATGTTTGAGTATCTTGTCATTTTAAAAAGTGGCTCCCGGTGCTAAAAAGTTTGAGAACCACTGGGGTAATATATTTTGGAGCTTCCCTAATCATGGCAATTGGGGTGGCAGCCTCTCATGACACCCTGGTTTATGGGACTAGACTTTTGAGTTCTTGTACTGAACAGGAACTGTGTTGTACTGCACCCCATATTTATGTACTGTACATAAATGTACTGTACGTGAAAAATCAGACTGGTCCAAAACCACGTAACGTTTCAAAATTATTGGAGAAGTATGATGAGTATCTGTCTTGGCCTTAGGCTATCAGCTTTTATGAATGAATTATGGTGGTAAATTGTGCATTTTTGCCTCTTTTTTGCCTTCATTTTTTCCTTTCCTAAGAATGAATCAAGGCAGCCTGTCTGGAAATACTCGGAGATTACAGGGAGAAAAGAGCTACGGGTATATTCCAGTGACACTCTGAGTCTGAAATGGTGACAATCCATTTTATGCTATATGAGTAGAAAATAAAAATAGCGAAATGCAGGGATGCTGAACAAACTGAAAGTGTCTGGCACTTTGACAGCACTGCTAACAACAACATGGTTGCGGTGCCAGTGCAGAGTCATGTGCTGCCACAATTGCAGAGAGATCCCATCAGCCCTTAAGAATTATATGTGAATTCAGCCACAAGGTATTTAGGCAGTTGATTAAGAAGCTGCAGAGTGTCCAAACCATATGTAGCCTGAGGATGTGGACAGGCTCCTTGGGAGTTAAGGTCAACCATCGGCATCCTTGCCCTTCCTGTGTTATAAAAAAAAACTACCATTGGGGGACTGGCCAAGTGGTCAGGGAGACTGATAAATTAATTGCAGACAGAGGGGCTCTTGTCTTAAGGTGGAGTCCTATGCTGAAGAAGCCTTCCTTGGATCCCACTATATTGGATAATCACCAATATAGTTTCCCACCTTCCATTCTTGGGCAAAGTGCTAAAGTGCGTAGTGGTGACTCCTCCAGGAATTCCTAGATTAAACTGAATTTCTGGACCCTTTTCAGTCTGACCTTTGATCTAGTTTGGGGAGGCTACAGGGATTGGCAGGGCTGTAACCTTTTTTTTTCGAGTTGCGGCACAGGCGCTGCATCCCGGGGAAAAAAAGGCTACAGCTGCACGTTATCAGCTGCTGATCTCCTGTACCCCTGGCCTGCGGTCCATGTACCCCTAGGGGTATGCATACCACAGATTGGGAATGCCTACTCTAGTAGATTATCTAAGCCTAGGAACTGAACTTGGGGGAGGGGGGAAGATGTGTTCCTGTTGGTTCTTATTTACCTCTCAGTGGCCTTTGGTACCATCAGCCATGGTATTCCTCTGGGTTGCCTGACTTGGATGGGTGTTGGGGGGCACTGCCTAGTAGTGGCTCTGATGCCTTCTGAGAGTAAGTTCTAGAAGGTGGCGCCCAGCACAATGGCTGTTGGCTTGTGGTATCCCACAGGGTTTCATTCTGCACCCCATGCTGTTTAACATTTACATGAAGCCGCTGAAGGAGATAATTGAGGAGGTTGGTGTGCAGTGTCATCAGTATGTTGGTGACACCCATATACATCTCTTTTTCATCCCCGGCTGTAGAAACTGTGGATATCTTGAACTGGTTTCATGAGTCAGTGAAGATCTGGATGTGGGCAAACAAGCTGAAATTAAATCCGGACAGGGCAGAGGCCTTCCTGGTGAATTGACCTACTGTTTCTGTGTTAGTGGATTTGGCTATTCTGAATGGGGTTGTGCTCCCCATAAAGATCAAGTTCACAGCTTGGGGGTGCTTCTGGACCTGACTTTGCCCAGCATTGGCTGGTGTACCAACTGTGGCTTGTTCCTGACTCAGTCAGAACTGGCTTTGGTTGTCCATGCTTTAGTCACTTCTCGTCTGGAGTACTACAATGTAAGGATGCCCCTGAAGACCATCTGGAAGCTACAGCTGGTACAAATGCAGCTGCAAGATTGTTGACAAGAGTAAGATATCACAATCTTATTAAACTCCTGCATTGGTTGCCAGTTTGCTACTGGGTTCAATTAAAGATATTGAACTTTGAAGTCCTAAATGGCTTGGAGAAGAGTACCCAAAGAGCTGTCTTTCCTCACATTTGTGCCCCAAGATCTTCGGGGGGGGGGGCATCTTGTACGTCCCTCAATTGTCTGATGTGAGGCTGGAGGAGCCACGTAGGAAGGCTTTCTCAGGGGATATAGAGCAGGATAATTTAAGGATGTTGAGGCTAACATAACCTACAGCCCAGTCCAACGTAAACCCCTGCGCAGTGATGCAGTGGCGCTAGTGCAGGCTATGCTGCATCCTGTGGGGGATTTTTAACTGCTGGAGATCTCTTCGAGGTAAGGGGACATTTGTCCCCTTTCCCCGGGTGTAAGCCCCAGCAGCCACAACAGGTCATCTTGGACCTGTGCCAGCAGTATTGCTGGCACAAGTCCGCATTGATCCGTGCAGGCAGATCAGGCCTGGAAAGGGTTTTTGGATACAGTGCGTGCCACCGTCGCCAATCTTGCCCCCCCAGGCCTGATCCACCTGCCCACATCCCCGCCCCATTCCACCCTCCCTCTGCCCCATTCAACCCCCTCCCCGCATCTGCTCTGGACTTATGTGCTCCGGCAGGCATCCTGATGACCACTGACGTTAGCCTTCTGACGGCCCGGCCCGGCACACCTGACTTGCACGGTCGCAGGCCCTCATTAGGATTGGGCCATAGATCTTTATTGCTGTTTTTATGTGGTATTACGTATCTGCTATATCTTCCTGTAGAAATGAAAGCATTTCTATTTGGGGGGGGGGGGAAGAGAGAGAGAGACTGTTAATTAGACAATGCATGTTTCAGCTTTATTTCCCAGGATTCCTTTGAGAATATTGTGTGGTGGGGTTATTATGTTCCCCCAGGCATCTGTAGCAAAGTAACGCAGAATAGTTGAAAATATAATTGTTCACAAATGAGGAACTTGCCCAAAGAGATAAAAAAGAAATAATAGTGTGGCAATGTTTGCCTTCAGCCAAAACAAACAAAAACACTCTGCATAAATAGATTGCAAAAGGTGCCACCAAATATTATTGAGGCTCATCTTGAAGACATTGATGTGTTGCCTTCTCCAACAAAGATGATGTCTCCTGAATTTGGAATGTCCCTCGTATATTTACAAAAAAAAACTATAATTATATGCAGATAGTTGAAAACAGGAATGCCAACCTTTGTGTGCTGGTGAAAGATGCCAGAATCCAGCTGATACAGATCATAAACTTATTTGGAGTGCTCGGGAGATATGTAAACATAGCAATACCAGTGCATCACGTTTGTTGTGGTGCGTATGCTCCAGCTGACCTGGGATGTTAAATAAAGGCTCAGGTTCGTTTGTAGGCAACTGGGTCAACTAAAACCTAGTGACTTCAGCAGTTCGATGCACTAGACCAGTATCTAGTCTCAAGCATCTAGTGCACTAGACTAGCGCAGTCTCAAACTGTGCTCCTAGGCACCAAGACCCTTTCAGGTGCTTCATGAGCATACCGTAAGTGGCTGCCATCTGCCCCCTGCCTGGTTTGCTTGTCCGTCCCTCCAGAAGGAGTCTTTCTGTTTGTACAAGTCCTTGCTAAAACAGCATGCCCCTTCATGAAGGGAGCTTCTGATGACAGAACTGTGCTCCCCAAACATCTGGATGCAGCTTTTCATTTATAAATCTGATGGTTTTCAGTGCCTTTTTAAAAATGTTTTTTGTTGTACTGATAGGCTGCATTGAACTTACTTCAGTGTTACAATATTACAATTTTAATTACAATCACACTACATGTGTATTTCTTTTGTACCTCCTTATGTTTTTATAAGTGTTACCGTATTTCTTCGAGTCTAAGGCGCCATCGATTTTAAGGCGCACCTTTACTTTCAGTACCACCAGCAGGGGAAAAAAAAAATCCATCGATTGTAAGACTCGCCTCCCTTCATTGAATCTACCCGCTCAGCACCAACTCTCCCCAGCATGTCTCCTGCAGCTGAGGATGACTGAGTGCACTGCCTTTGCATAGCATTTCTGGCCCTGCCAGAAAGTGCCATTTCCTTCGTTACCTGGGCTTGGGGGAGCTTCAGGGAGGCCTGCGCAACCCTCTGCAGGCCTCCCTGATCTTCAGTTTGGCGAAAAACAGCGATTTTTGGCCATTTCTGTTTTTTGCAAAAACCGGAAATGGCTGAAAATCACCGTTTTTTCCAGAAGATCCAGGGAGTCCTGCAGAGGGTCGGGCAGGTCTCCCTGAAGCTCCCCCAAGCCCCAGTAAGTAAGACGATAGCATTTTGGGGTGCTTTTTGGAAACCTTCGATTCTAAGACGCAGCCCATTTTTTGAAATGCTTAATTGGGAAAAAACATATGTCTTAGAATTGAAGAAATACAGTATTTTTCTTTTATTGGATAGGGTTGTTCTTATATTGATTGTATTGTATATTGGTTGACATTTACAGACCTTCAAGGAAAGGCATTTTGTCAAAATGCATTGGGTCCTGTGTTGTCTTTAATTATTTTTTTCACTTTGTAAAATATCTCTTTTTATGTCTTAAATAATATGTTCTCTGCTGGGCTCTGAAACTCAACAGAATCCTAAGGTGTTGTGTGTTTTAAATAGCCCTGTGAGCACATTCCCACAGGAGGGGTTAACCATCCCTCCCTCACAACTGTCTGGTCCAGCGAGAGCTCAGCCTTGTTACCTTGGCAAAATCAGGTCTGGAACATGTGTGTCCACATAACGGGTACCAGTTCTGTTGTTAAGAGAGATCCGTGTTTGTTTGCTTGCCTCCTACACCCAGGGTTTTTTCATTGGGTGGGTAAAATCTTCCTAAATTATGGGTCATAGAGTTTCTAGATGCTAAATATCTGAGTTAAAATCCTGTTTCTGCCAGACTGTCACTAAGGGTGCAATCCTATCCAATTTATGCCACCGGCTGAGCTCTGCTCAATCCTATCCAATTTATGCCACCGGTGTAACCAGCAGTGCAGCAAGAATGGGAGGCCCCAGAATGGAAAGGGGATTCAAATCCCCTCCAAAAGGGGAATTCAAATGGGATTTGAATCCCCTTTCCGTTCTGGGGCCTCCTGTTGTCGCTGCACCGCTGGTTACACTGGTGGCATAAGTTAGATAGGATTGAGCAGAGCTCAGCTGGTGGCATAAGTTGAATAGGATTGCACTGTTAATAAGGGTTCTAGGGTGAGTGAGTGAGAGAGAAACTAAGCAAATTTTGAACCATGGTCCTTTTATTCATAGCTCAGTCTTTTTATTAATGACATTAGCTCTTGGTGTATCGTGAGTATATAGCATAAAGTGTTTCACGGGCTAACCCTATTCATTGTGTTCAGTGGGGCTTAAACTCGGGTAAGCGTGTATAGCAGTGGCCCCCAAACCTACTGTCATTGCGGCGCCCTTTCTGCCGCAAATGTGGAGCTCAGCACCCAGAAGTAATTGGCGATGGCACATGATGTGATGACATCACCGCCGCTAACTTCCGGGTTGTGAGAAAATGGAGTGATCCTGAAAATGGCAGGAAGAGGCTTGGAGCAAGCAGGTGGGCTTTTCACTGAACAAAATTGCTGCGCACCAAACGGAGCCTCTTACTTCCATTTTCAGGATCACTCTGTCATCTCACTGCCGGGCGGTGAGCATCCCGCGGCACCCCTGGTGTTCACCACAGCGCACAGTTTGAGAAGCACTGGTGTATAGGATTGCAGCCCCATTGACATGTTGTAGAAGAGCTTTGCATGCAGAAGACCTGGCCCACACATTCCCTGGCATTTCCGGGTAGGTCTGGAAAAGACCCCTGAAGAATCTCTGCCAGTCCGTGTATTTAACACTGGGCAAGACAGAGCAAATGTCTGCCTCAGGATAAGGTGGCCTCAATTGTACCTGAGCAGCATAAAGAAATAATAATTCTGGGAATCAATTTGTACTTAAAAAAACCCCACCCAATAAATGTGCTTTAATCTTCTGTGAAAGTTGTACTAGAAAGTTTGACCCCCCTGTACATCAATCTTAGTATGTCAGCTGCTTAGTATGTCAGCTGCTTATATGAGTATGTCAAGGCTCCAGCTGCTTAGCACTCAATGCCCTGTATCAAACTTTACCATGTAGTCTCAGCATTGGTTAACCAATTTTCCAAGGGGAAAACCTGTTAGTTTTAGTTTTATGCTGTTAATTGTAAAATAGAACTAAAATTAGAAATTTGGTTAATGACATTTTTGTCTTTGCGCCGTGAATTTGGGAATCAGATCAGGGTTACCTGCTGCCAATTAAAAACTGTAGCACAAAAGGACTTTCAGCTTGTTAAATATTTAAAATGTGCTTGTCTCACTACGTTTTTTAGGAGTCTGAATCATCGGACTGTGCTGGTGATGACACAGTACCCTGTGGAGCCACTTAGATTCATTTCATGTGTTCACCATATGCCTCTGTTGTTTGGTCCCATGTTGTACTGGTAACATCTGCAGAGAAGGCATCACGTAGGTCAGGTAAATGACGTGATTCTTTCTCCATGGCAACACTGATCCAGTGATGTTGTTTATCCAGCCCATGTTGTTCCTCGACTTTACAGGCACTACCAGTGTGGCACACACCATGTGAAAGCAGCTCCAGTGATGCAACAATAGTGTGTTAATTGAGCCTTATAATTGAATCATACGGTGGTGGCTGCATACATGTGGGGAGCCAATTGTCTATAGTGGCTGATCATTTGATGGAAGACCACAGTTTTCTTTTGTTTTTTTGTCACCACCCCTTAACTTTCTGTGCAGTAGCTGAGAGGTGATAAAGCTCATGTTGTAACATGGCTAATCAATACAGATGCCCAGATTCACATGTGGATAATGGTATCTTGTGTTGGTGCTGCTTTGCCTGAAACCATTAGATTAGGGTCAGAGACGAGGCAGATTGCTGTTTTATTGTGAGTTAATTTGCAGGTGGAATTTTAATAAGCTGTACACATCCTATTGAGTTCATGCAGGTTGTCAAACCGAACATGAAATGGACAAAGTAAATGTTTAGAACTCCAAAATAAGAAGAGGCTGGACTTTGCTTATGTAGCTGTTTACTCTGTGAAGGTGGACTAATTTTTCTTTGCTAAGCAAACACAATTTCTGGGTCAGTAAAACTGTGAATGCATCTCTCTATAATATTGCACCCTTTTGCACTTTCTTGTTTGGAGTAAAATGCTCCTCTTCCCATATTTTTAGATTTAGCATTCATGCCTTTAAAGACTAGGGCAAACAGCCAGCTTGTGACATGAGTTATATAACATTCTTTCCAAGCTTTTGAAAGATGAATCGAGCCAGGACTGTGGGAGCCCATCTGAACCTTTGTTTTTAATGTGAACCATAATTAAGTCCTATGCTACACTGCATGTGAACTGAACCACAGTAAGAAAAGTAAAATATCCTTTCCATCTCAGCTACTGTTGTTAACACTTGGGAAGCCATAATATATAGTATTTTGGTTCAGTTTCAGTTTGGAGTTCATAGGTAATATGGTTCAGGTTCAATTTTGTTATTGTCTTAAATCTATTTCAAACCAGTTTTCAGGTCTGTGCTTTTTACTTGGGACCAGGGGTGGCTTCTCCATAAAGGCAAATGGGGCTTGGACCCTCCAAGAGGAGAAAAAAGCAAGGAAGGGAAAAATGTGTTTTAAAGACTGACAGCCCAATCCTATTCAAAGCCCCATGCTCGGATGCAGCAGTGCCGGGGCAGGCTCCACTGTATCCAGCGCAGGGTTGGAGGTCTCCTCGAGGGAAGGGGATGATCGGCCCCTTCCTGTGTTGAGCCCCAGCAGCCCCTATGAGGCTAATAATTGGTGGTGCACCAGCTAACCATACCATACCATGGCTGGCGCAACTTTGAGCAGCCCCGTGTCAGACTTTCAAGCCCGGGATGGGGGATAGGATTCGGTGGAGACCTCCTCCACCAAACCCGCCCCTCCAGGGCCTGATCTGCCCTCCACCCACCCTGAAATGCCATTCCCCAACATCCTCCCCCCACAGCCCGGTGCGGTGGTTACCTGCCGTGGAGGGTGCCGCTCCTTCGCCAGTGGAGGAGGCCTGCCAGCGCTGACCTCTATGCTGGCGGGACCCGCCTCCATGCTGTCGCAACATCCTTTATGGCACATTTGTGGTACCGCCGGTGGAGGCCGGCATAGGATTGGGCTGTTAATTGCATTAAATTAATCCTAGTTTTCTTCTAGTTGTCCATCCCATTGCTTCTCTCTCCTGTCTGAGTGGCTAGTTTCAAGCTGGCTTTTCATTCAGGCCTCTCCAAGGCTGTTAGGGCAAGAGGGAGACTTGCATGCTTCGAGACTCGCATGACATGACACCTTTACAACAGTCTTCAAACTGCAGGGTGGTTCCAATTGTTTCTGTTCTTCTTCTCAGCACTAATTGGTGGAAAGTTTTGATAATTCCAGCAGTTGTAAGGCAATTTTCAGCCAATCTCATAAATCCGAAGAGCCTGTCATTGGGGTGCATAACAACAAAGAGCCTTGAGCAGGGTCAGTCCTGCTCAAGATACCTCTTGGATACCACTTCCTTCCAATTGGCTGACTCTGCATAGGAACCAGTTACCATATTAGGAAGAAAAGGCACAATTCTAAAGAGCAGATTCCCCCCCCCCCTTTTGCAACAGGCTGCCTGGTTCCTAGTCCAACAGACACAACTTTTGTGTGTAGATAGTAGGCCTGGCCTAGTAGGCTTTTATGTTCAAATTTGTCCTCAGTGTCCCTTCCTCCAAGGAATTACTGTATGTTCAAATTTGAGTCCCCTCCAAGGAGCTCTAAGTGCCAGACATTTGACTCCCTCAGTCTTCTTTTCTCCTCACAAAAACCCTGCGGTTAAACAGTGAAAAGTGACTGGCCTACGTGATCTAGCAGGTACATCTGAAGTGTTCAATATTAATTCTTTCTGAATAGATAAAAACACATGAATGTTCTTCAAGTCTAAATTCGTGCAGTGGTGTCCTACAGTTGGCTTGAATGTCTCCAGGAATCAGCATTAATCTCCAGGAGATTATTGAGAGCAGTCTTTGAGATCTTATTAGTTTGGTATTGTTTGAAAAATGTTTAGGGAGTGGGGAGAGACTTCTCCAGAAATAACTTCAGAATTAGAGTAGCTCAGTCATTCCCAAACTGTGCGTTGCGACACCTAGGGTGTTGCGGCACAGTCATAGGGGTGTCATAAGATGTCCCCGGTAGACCATCTCGTGAGATCCAAGATGGCGGCGCCCAAATCTCATGAGATTTGGGTTCCGCCATCTTGGATCTCATGAGATCTCATGAGATTTGGGTGCCGTCATCTTGGATCTCATGAGATTTCATGTGAGGGCTCAATACATATAGGGCTCAATACATTTTCCTTGTCAACTACCAGCTTGTCAGTTTCACGGCCCACCAAAAATCAGGTCCCGACCCACTTGGTGGGTCCTGATCCACAGTTTGAGAAACACTGCAATATGACTGTCAGTTGTCATTTGCTAGCGTGGCAGGTTAATGCTTTTGAAAAATACATTACAAGGGGAAGTGTCAAAGAAGGGCTTTTGTTTGGCGTATGGTGGTTATCCAAAAGTGTACATGTGTATTGAACACATGAACCACTACAACTGTTGTACTGATATACACTATGCATGAGCAAAAGACATTGGCCCCACCAATTTCAAACTTCGCCAGCCGCCACTGCTTTAGGACCTAGAATGTAGCTGTTTTCCAAGCCACTTTTCATCATGTGTATTCATCATGTCCTCACAGTTTCCAGGTGGCATTACACTGGGAAAAGTTTTCTGAATTGATGGAACACAGGTATAGTCTGCAACTAGTTATGTTTTTGCAACAGCACTTTTGGGATCTGTTGCAATTACAGAAATTGATTTGAGTGAATCCATATATATCCAGTTCATCCATACCACTATCCGCGCAATAATATGCATAAACATATGTGGAACAAGCACATGGCAAACAGCTGCAGGGAAAAATTGCTGTATGAACCAGCCCTGTACGTCAGTGGTTAATATGTCCATAGAATTAGAATCGCGTGGAGTCAAAACTACCCAGAGACTTTTTCTTAGAGTCCAGTTATCCTTCTTTAATGTACGTTCAAAAATGTCACCTTTAAAATGATTTGAACCATTAACACTTATTTCCTAGACTTTTGGCTGATAGAAACGTTAGTGATAAGTAATAAAGCTTCCAGTGAAAATGTATACCTCCTCCCCACCCCCATAACTCACTCGGGTCAAAGCCAAATGCAAACATATTGTACTGTATTGTCTAAGTTATGTAACTTTTATTCTCTTTAATTTAAATGCATTATAAACTTTGCCATGCTCCTGGCAGACACATCTAAGGGATACTATAAATCAAAATGTTTCTGTTACACTAGCTGGATCTACTTGATGGCAAGTGCAAGATGACTTACTGACCTAAATGTAATAGTTCCAGCAAAAGAAATGTACTGGCTAAATTTGCCCAGTAGCCCAGTTTTATGAACTTTAAAATTCTGCGTCTAGCGTGGCCTTATTGTTAGCTGTGACTTTAGCTAGATGTCATTTTTGAAATGCGTTTATTTTACTGCACTAAATCCACATCGCAATTCTTAATCCTAACCAGCTGTATCAAGAAAATGTTCAGTACCGTACTGGAAACATAGACTGAAGGCTAAGAAGTGCCGTATCCAGGTTTGCATACTTGCAAGGCTTGCAGGAGTCCACAATTCCACTCAGTACACTTGCCATGGAAAATATCCCATGGCACTCTGTAAGAGTTACGAGATGAAAGCCAGCCTTCTTCTCTAGCTTGAATTTGCAGCGCAGCTATGGAGATGGTTCTTAAGGATAGAACTTGGCTGTTTTGGCAATGGATGGCAGTGAAACCATCATCTTGCTGGAATCTCTGTCTGAGACTCTTGTGGAATGCTGTGGGCTGCATGTGCAAGTAGGTTATTGTGGATTTACTCAAGAATTTACTCTCGTACAGAAAAGATATACAATAAGTTCCATATCTGTTCCTTTTTGTTCTAGGAACCTACTGTAAATGGACAACTTCAGTGGTTCTGTGAATGGGGTTTACTATCTCTGCTTTCCTAGATAGAAACTTTTTGTACCCTGATAGTTCCTACATGTGAGGCTATTTGTGTTTTATGGATGAAATTTTCTATTTGTGCTTTACGGCGCACCCCCTCCCCCCAAAAGTAGGCACAACAGGCATTTCTCTTGGGTTGATAGTATTTTATTAATTACATAAACAACTACAGCAGGGAAAGGGGGTTAATCTCCAACCCCCCACAGTGTGTGGGCACTGAGTAGGGGAAATGGTGTACCCGTCTGCCTCCCCATTTCAAGGGAGCATCACAACCTGGCTCAAAGCTACCCCTGGTCATAGACCAAGGGAGCATATCCTTGCCAACCCTGAAGGGTCGAGGCCGCTGGAGAGCGTAGACTTCCACGGCAAAGCCTTACGGAGTCCTTGCCTATTCCAGCCAGGGGGCTCCCCAGCCAGCCTTACCAATCTGGGCAAACATCTCGTGAGCGGTCCTGGCTCACCCACTGGCCATTCTAACCTCAGGATGTATGTAAAGATGTAATACCTACCTACCAGCCCACACACCACCTGCCACACGGGAGGACCTAGCCTAGCGCTTCGCCCTCACCGCCTCACGCAGCTAGGAAGCCACGGATGCCCTGCTGCAGTTTAACAGGAACAGGTCAGCCCCAGCCTCCAATAGGTGAACACCATCATTTCTGAACAGAGCAGGTAACCCAAAACAATACCTGGGTGCTTAATAACTGTCCTGCCCTGTGCAGAAAATTGCCCTCCCCAGGTATGCTTTATCGACCTGACATGGGTCCCAAGCCCTCCGCCAGTGGCCCAGCATCACCATTATGGTAGAAATGGGGGAGGGGAGAGAATCAGTCTGCATGTTCCATGAACATTTCCATTTCATGAAAATGTGTGTGCGTTTCATTACAGTCTATACATGAAATGAAAATCCACACCAGAAAAATGTTTCCTTTTCATTTATGAAGGCATATTTCCAGCATGAGGTTTGCACAGATGGGATTAGATAAGGATTTTATTAGGAAGGAAATATGAAGCATGTACGTACGTACCTACGTGTATACACACACACACACACACACACACACACACACACACACACACACACACACACACACACACACACACACACACACACACACACACACACACCCTAGGTATAGATGTATAATAGATATATGTATAATATAAGCATTGATGCAGACACACAAGAAGAACAGCATTTATAAGAGTCTGGAAATGGTCCTTTAAGAATGTTTGTCTGGTTTGTGGTTCACAAAAGTTTTGTATTTTCTTCTGATAATTTGTGTGCATTAATCAAGTAATTATTTTCTGGGTTGCATTTCTAAAATGTATCTAGCCAGGTATGTTATCAAGGAAAAAAGGTGTGGTGTATATTTCGTTTGTTTTTGTTTACCTTCTTTAAATGATGTAATTGTAAAATAGCATTAATGGCAAGCTGGCATTTTGACTTCAGCAGTAATAATGGAATAAGGCCCCTATTACCAATGATTCAGTCATCTGTCAGTCTGATAAATGGATTAGTGTAAGAGGTATTCCAGCGGGGAAATGCAGTCCATAGGGTTTCCAGCTAATTATATTTAAGTTGTTTAGTACTGCTGGGAAGCAGCATCCAGGCAATTGCTGAAAGCTTTGATGCAATGTGCCCCATTAGAGTTTGTGTTCAGAAACTCATTACCCTTTCAGGCTTCTGTTGGATGGATTCTAGGAAGCTGACATGAAATGGAGAGCAGCAATAAATAGCCAGGGAAACATTTTAATTCAGCTTCAAATCCATTTTCCTGATTCAGCAACTGTTGGTCTGTGTGATTTTATACCATACCTGCGTTGAAGACATAATTACACTTTAACTTGATATGTTATCTCTAAACAAGAATACTATTTGATCTTTCTAAATCAAAATTTAGAGTGGAGTGTGCATGCATTTCAGCTGTTCCCAAGTGGCACCAGCAGCACAAAGTACCTTTCTTAAGTTAACCAACCTGATTGCAGTTGTCTCCTAAGTGTCTGACCTTGCAACCATTACCTGTGCTTGAAGACTCCAGAATTTGACTAACTGTAGAGTGCTTCGGGCAGGGCTATCCTGTAAAACCACCAAGAAGCAGGGGCGTGGGCTGAGTGGTGCCCTGGGGCGGTGGGCCCCAGGGCGCAAGGGGCGGAGGGCCTCTGGGGGGGCAGGAGACATCGTAGGTTTCGTTTTCGGCTTTTTTCCGTTTTTTTTTTTTTGCTTTTTTAAAAGGTTTTTAGGGGTAACGGGGCTTCTAGGTGTATATGTTTGCTTTGCGCCACTTATCTTGTGTTTATAGGGCCTCCAGCGACGATCTCTTCAGGGGCGCAGATCGCTCCTCTGCTGCCGCCCCTAGCGCGAACTCTGCAAGCTCCGCGGCGTTACAGAGTTCACGCATGTGCATAGCAAACAGCCATCACAGAGTTCACGCATGCATGATGGCTGTTTGCTATCGGAGATGCAGCAGTCGGAGACAGCATATTCCACTAATTGATATACTGAGTGATTCCAGGTTCAATTCACTGCTCATTGTGTGAATTGCACCTTGGTTGTTCTTTTACACACACGGGTCTTCCTTTATTCAAACATAACAACAAATCATGGTTTTCTGTTACCTGCACACGCTGGCTCATGCATAGGTAAGGTAAAGGTGACCTCTGACAATTAAGTCCAGTCGTGTCCGACTCTAAGGTGTGGTGCTCATCCCCATTTCAAAGCCAAAGAGCCAGCGTTGTCCAAAGACGCCTCCGTGGTCATGTGGCCGGCATGACTCTCCTTGCCGTAGCGCGTAGCATGCGGCTGGAACACGGAGCGCTGTTTACCTTCCCGCAAGCGGTACCTATTTATCTACTCGCATTAACATGCTTTGGAACTGCTAGGTTGGCAGGAGCTAGCCAAGCAACGAGAGCTCACTCCGTCGCAGATTCGAACTGCCGACCTTTCGATCAACAGCTCATGGTTCAGTGGTTTAACCCACTGCGCCACCCGCTGGCTCATGCATACCTACCTCCTTTTCACTAGAGGGGAGCTAATTAGGAGCTTCGTGGTTTGCGACAAGCTGTTGTTTACTACGTTGTCCAATGTGGCAAATTGTGGTTCATGCAGACTTCAGTTTATTCATCCCTAGCTGCTTTAGCTAATATTGCTATCCTGTTTGAATGGATGCTTATGTTGTTTTTGACAGTGATTCTTATCAATTAAATTGGCATTTTAATTGGCGTTGAAGAGTGAGTGAGGAGGAGTGTACAGTATAGCAGTTCTTGGGCAGGTGTGACTTTTCTATTACTTTTTGAGTTATTCCATGACAATAGGTCCGTCTGTGAATTAGCTGTTGCCTTAGTTGCTAACAGCCTAATCCTAAATAACATTTATGGCAGCAGAACAGAGGTTCTGCTGCTGCAAATGGTCATATGGCAGCATGTGCAGCAGACCACCAGTGGCCATTTTGGACCTGCCGCCACAAACTGCAGTAGTGTTGGTTCCTCACTGCTACAGCCAGCTACCTATGGGAACACAGGTAAGCCAGCATGAGGCCGGGCAATGGGAGGAACGGGGTGAGGAGGGGAAGGAATGGGGGAGTGTCTGGCAAGGAGGGGGGATTGTAAGAGACAACTGGGGGAGGGAAGAGTGGATCCTGGCGGTAGCAACTTGCTCTGGGATCCTATTCCCGTCCCTTTTTCTCTTTCTTCTCCTTTACTCTTCTCGGACTTAGACCAGCAAAATAGCTGGTGTAAATCCAAGGAGACCCATTGGGGAAGTGGAGTCGTTCCCTTACTTTGAGGAGGTCACCGTGACTGCTCCCCCACCGCGGGATGCAGCGCACACCCTGTTAGCACAGCTGCATTGGTGCTGGGGGAATTAATTAAGGGTAGGCCCTGAGTCAGACAAATGACTTGCCCTTCCTGCTTCTTCCCAGAAACAAACCAATGGCAAGTATAGTTAGCACTTTGATGCCAGGATGACATTTGGGGGAATCCTTCTTCCCTGGTTTCTCTTGCCCACACACTCACCCGGACACCAGAGTGTCTGTGTGTGAGATTTTTATTTTTTTTTATTTTTTTTGAATGGAGAAAAGCATTCCTGTTACACAAAGACAACAGTCATTTGGTTTGAGAATTACTGACTACATTTATTGTGCCTGTTTTATTGAATATTGTTCTATTGATTCTTCTTGTGGCTATGGATGCCTTTTTAACTTGTCGTTTGCTGCTTTATGTCCTTTAGAAAAAGAAGCAGGATGCGAGCTGTAAAAAATAGATTAAGCAAGCGTGGCCTTGGTTGTGGCAGGGTACAATTGCCAAGCCTGTAAAAATACCTGTGGACAGCCCTAATACTCGGCAGATCCTAGTTTGTAGATTTGATCTTCTTTTTTACAGGGTAACTTTGCTTAGTGTTTGGCGCATGCACAGCAGCTGAAGACGTGGTTTGCAACACAGCGCAAGAAAGTTCTTGCCTTTCTGGTGTCACATTTAAGTTGGGTCTAGGCCAGCCATGGAATCTTCAGTAAGCCTGCAGTAAAACAGCTGGGTGGCAAATGGTACCTGCACATGTTTGTCTTTCCACCTGTTTCCACTGCTGCTGAGCAACATCTACCACTGTTTCACTACCCTGAATGTTTGACCTGGACCTTTGACACTGAGACTGCGTAGCAATGTGCTATGTCTACTTAGATGGAAAAACACAATGCAGTTGTAAAGTGGCTGTGCTCCCAGCTCTTTCTCTCTGTCTTCTGGCCTTAAAGCATTTAAAACAAAACAAAACATCTTGGCTTTAATTTTCAGCTTCATGGCATATTTATTGACGATATGCTGCAGTGTGCTATGCATTCTGATATTCATGCTTGAATTATAGACTATCCCATAAGGAATGTTTACTAATATTAAAGCTGTTCATCACTGCAAAAGAATACAAAACATTTATCTTGTGTAGTAGTGTGTATCTCCTTGCTTTTCAGAAACTGGGCATAGCCATATTGTTCCTTTTGTGCTTTTTCCATAGAACTAATAGTGACCTGCTTGTGATTGTGGGCCCAATCCTAACCAGCATTCCAGCACCGATGCAGCTGCAATGCAGTCCTGAGGAGGCCTCCTTGACTGCTCCTCCACTGCATGATGCAGCGTGCACCCCATTGGCATGGCTGCATCGGCACTGAAAGGTTGGGTAGGATTGGGCCCTAATTGCCCACTTCTGTTCTAGTTAGGAAAATTAATTGCCCATCCCTGTTCTAGTTAGAAGGGTCAGTAGTGCTTCCCCAAAATGCCTTTCCTTTTTGCCTCCTCAGTTGTATAAGCTAGTTCCAGATGACATTCATCACTGGCTTGAAATTTCCAGAGAAATTCAGCTCCTGGTTCTGAAGAGGTAAAGTCAGGAATAGAGTTCTCTCTGGTGGTTCTGGTGGTTCTTGTGTCACAAAATCAATCGCAAAATGAACCATCCTATAATGGAGGCTCATGGTGCAAGTTTTGCGATACATAAAGTATTGGGCAAGCTGGCAATTTTAAGTGACAGGTGATGCATCAGTCATCTATACCGTAATTTGCTGCCATAATTACAAATATATATTATGAATAAATCCTATGATATCTCCAATCAGTTGGCTTTTTTTGTGAAGTGTCATAGCAGTATCTAATATAGCTGAAGTGTTTCCAGGTTGGCAGTTACGTTTTTCAGTTGGCAGTGAAAGGAAATATAAAAGGGCAACAAAACCAACTTACATTGAGCAAGATGATGCCTTATGGAATACAATGTGGATTGGCATCTTAATTGTTATTTTAAAATGTTGCAATGATGGAAGATAACAAGTGTTTATCATTAATTTCCATTGGGAAAAAATGCTGCGTGTCTCCTGCGCGTTGCCTTCGCTCCACTGAATGGCTCCGACGACGAGGGGGTGGGGCGCCTCGTGCCGGAGAGTAAACGGAGGGTCAGAGGGGAGCGGAACTTCGCATTCCGCCCCACCTAGAGCAATGCTACTGACTGTGAGATACAGGATACTGGACCCTTGACCTGATCCAGCAGGGTGGTTATTATGTTCTTAAGACTTTACCTAAAGCGCTGTTCGAATAGGGCCCATTGAATTCTGTGGAACTTAGTTCTAAGTAAGCAAGCACAGGGTTCTGCTACATCATGACCCGTAAACCTGTGATTCTCAAGCTTTATAATTATTTACCAGGTACAGTGTGTGTGTGTGTGTGGGGGGGAAATATTTGATCCCCTGCTGATTTTGTACGTTTGCCCACTGACAAAAAAATCATCAGTCCATAATTGAAATGGTAGGTTTATTGTAACAGTGAGAGACAGAATAACAACAACAAAAACCTGAAAAAGCATTTCAAAAAAGTAATATAAATTGATGTGCATTTTAATGAGTAAAATAAGTGTATTTGATCCCCGATCAATCAGCAAGATTTTTGGCTCCCAGGTGTATACTGTATACAGGTAACTAGCTGAGATTAGGAGCACTCTCTTAAAGGGAGTGCTCCTAATCCCAGCTTGTTACAGTACCTGTATAAAAGACACCTGTCCACAGAAGCAATCAAACAAGCAGATTCCAAACTCTCCACCATGGCCAAGACCAAAGAACTATCCAAGGATGTCAGGAACAAGATTGTAGACCTACACAAGGCTGGAATGGGCTGCAAGACTATCACCAAGCAGCTTGGTGAGAAGGTGACAACAGTTGGTGCGATTATTTGCAAATGGAAGAAACACAAAATAACTGTCAATCTCCTTCGGTCTGGGGCTCCATGCAAGATCTCACCTTGTGGAATTTTAATGATCAGGAGAATGGTGAGAAATCAGCCCAGAAATCAGCCCGGGAGGATCTTGTCAATGATCTCAAGGCAACTGGGACCATAGTCACCAAGGAAACAACTGGTTTCACTATGCCATGAAGGACTGAAATCCTGCAGCACCCACAAGGTCCCCCTGCTCAAGAAAGCCCATGTACAGGCCCGTCTGAAGTTTACCAATGAACATTTGAATGATTCAGAGGAGAACTGGGTGAAAGTGTTGTGGTCAGATGAGATCAAAATTGAGTTCTTTGGCATCAACTCAACTCGCCGTGTTTGGAGGAGGAGGAGGAATGCTGCCTATGACCCCAACAACACCATCCCCACCATCAAACATTGAGGTGGAGACATTATGGTTTGGGAGTATTTTTCTGCTAAGGGGACAGGACAACTTCACCGCATCAAAGGGATGGTGGACAGAACCATGTACCGTTAATCTTGGGTGAGAACCTCCTTCCCTCAACCAGGGCACTGAAAATGGGTCGTGGGTGGGTACTCCAGCATGACAATGACCCAAAACACACAGCCAAGGCAACAAAGGAGTGGCTCAAGAAGAAGCACATTAAGGTCCTGGAGTGACCTAGCCAGTCTCCAGACCTTAATCCCATAGAAAATCTGTGGAGGGGAGCTGAAGGTTCGAGTTGCCAAATGTCAGCCTCAAAACCTTAATGACTTGGAGAGGATCTGCAAGGAGTGGGACAAAATCCCTCCTGACATGTGTACAAACCTGGTGGACAACTACAAGAAACGACTGACATATGTGATTGCCAACAAGGGTTTTGCCACCAAGTACTAAGTCATGTTTTGCAAAGGGGTCAAATACTTATTTTGCTCATTAAAATGCACATCAATTTATATTACTTTTTGAAATGCTTTTTCAGGTTTTTGTTGTTGTTTCTCACTGTTACAATAAACCTACCATTACAATTAAAGACTGATCATTTCTTTGTCAGTGGGCAAACGTACAAAATCAGCAGGGGATCAAATACTTTTTTCCCACACTGTATAAACTGAGAGTCCACTGGATTAAAACATAAATGTAATGTTCACAATGAGTAAATATGTTTAAGAATTTAAATCTCTTGCGTCTCTTAAACATCTGAAATTTACCGTATGTGGCTCTTACGTTAAGCAAGTTTGGTCACCCCTGTGGGATGCTTTCTTTTATCTTAATGCTATTTTTATTATTGAATTTATGAAACAAACTGATACAAGATGTGAAATAATGTTCTGATTGGTATTTGGCAGGTCATATAACACATAGAGAATGTTTCAAAGACAAAACTATTTTTAAAGGGGTTTTACCAAAAGTCACAACAAAAATGTCTAATGTTAAGAACATAGGAAGCTGTCTTAATATAATAATATAATACTAATAATATCTAAGTAGTATGATACTGAAGAACTGTTGCAATGCGGCTATTACTGTATTTAATGATATTTTGGTTATTGTTAAGAATCACGTGTTTACCAGTCATGCACCACAGTCTTATGTTTGCTTCCTTAGAACTAGTTAGGTCACTGGTCTATCTCGCTCACAGTGCAATCCTATGCATGTCTACTCAAAAGGAAGTCCCATTGTGCTCAATGGGGCTTACTCCCAGGGAAGTGTGTATAGGATTGCAGCTTCAACGTTGTCAACACCAACTGGCAACAATTCTCCAGGGTTTCAGGTAGGAGTCTTTCTCAGCACTTCTTGGAGGTGCCGGTCCGGAACTTGAACCTGGAATCTTCTTCATGCAACCCCCCTCTCTACCACTGAGCTGCAACCCTTTCACATTTGAGTCTTGCAATGTCTTTATGCCGATTCCTCAGCAGTGTTGGGATTTTGTGGTACATATCTTCTAACCTTGTGAAATGAAAAGCTATCCCAGAATCCAATGGTGGTATTAATTTCTCATTGTATTATGAGACCTAAAATATGATCAAGAAGGAATAAGATATGTGATGATATGTGTTGGCTTATTAGTATGTTTGCCTCACCTCTAACTAACATGAGAACTGGTAAAATTCTGGGCAGCAGATGAAGATAATCCATAATGCTTGTAAGGGTAAATTTAGTAGATAGCCTGAGTATTGAACTTCAGAGACAGTTTGCATGAAAGTACTTATCCAACCACTCCCCGTGGCCTCTCTCTGTGAACCATTGCCAAATGCCTTCTTCCTGCATTGCCAGGTAATGGGAGAAGGTGAGAAGCACCTGAGGGAAGGCTACACTGCTATTTCTTTACATGCCAGTGTTGCCCTTCAGAAGATGTGTGTGGGGGGAGCCCTTCTGGGCTTCTCCATAATGCCTTGTGGATGTGGAACCAAGCTATGGCTTGTATGGCACTAGTGTAACATAAGGAGTGAACAAGAGGTACAGAATGTTTGTCTCACCACTTCACTGTGTTGGTATTTGCAGGCAGGATCATGGCTGGATAGCTCCATGGCCACATGGGTCCTCTGTTTAGAGGAATATATGAATGTGTACTTTTTTTTAAAAAAAAATTCTCCTTGGGCAATTGGATGCTATAGGTAATAGCTAGTAAATTGGAGAAGAGAGTGGATATATTATCTTTTAATACAAGCTTGATCTCACTGACAGTAGGATCCTTTCATTCCAGATTTCTCCACTGTCAAATGTAAAGATCTCCATGGTAACTCAAACCCCCAGCCTCTTCTTAGCAGCCTGCAAGAAGCAGTCTTCAACAGCTCAGAGGTCTCACGACCAGGTAAGCAGAAGAATTAAGGAGTTGGAATTCTGGTAGACTGTGCATTTGTGCACTTTTGCTTGACAGATTACATGCCTATGTCAGCTAACTTTTTAAACATGTTAAATTATAACCATTGCTATGTTGAGACTATTAGAAAAACAAGCATCATCAATGAAAGATAACCTAATTGTACTTAAGAATTGATATAAATGGAACTGAAAAATTAAATGGCTAACATAACAACATATATTCTGTCAATAAAGTTGTTCTGCTATTGTTCAATCTCCTGAAGTATGTTAAGTAATAGATTTTTTAAAAATATCTTTCCTTAGTGCATAAGTTGTGTGTATATTACTGTGCGATTTTTCTTGCCCAACGTTTTGTTACTTGGGTATAGGTACCTGAATATAAAATACACATGCTGCATTAGTTATGGAGATGGACACCTTCTCCTTTCCCCTTTTAAAATACACAGAAAGTGGGAAATAGTATTGGCTAAAGGAATAAGTAGCTTATAAGAGCACGTGTCTCTCTTTTACAGTTGATACAGCACGTGTGTATATTGTACTTGGTAACTGTACATGAGTCCAAATTTGTTTTGTGAGAAGCCACTCTATGATATCATTCTACATAGCAATCGGGGACAATGACCATGTATTTGGCTGCCTCTGATTTTTCAAGTGGAAGTGAAAGGTGGTGACCGTATTGTTCCGGGATAGAATACCAAATTGCCTTCATGTCAACAAAGCTCATAAACATTGCGCGCCTGGTGAGAGTCTAGGTTCAGGATGTGGTGAAATGTAGGCTTGATATATTGTTCTAGTCTTCAGTAATATGAAGACTAGGTAATTACCTTCAGTAAGTAATATGAGGATGAACAAAGTCTGAAGGAATAGAATAAGGATTCTTCTACTTATTGGGACACAGTAATGCCTTTTTAGCTTTCCCACTAGGGAAAGTTTCCTTTGATTTACCGATACTCTTTTTTGTAAACTTCTATTTACGCCACTGTCGGAAATTTCATCTTTTTTCATGTTAACTGTCTCTGTTCATAATTCTGTTATTTCTAGATTTGGGTAATAATCTCTCACACAAGCCATATTTTTATCAAGGCATCTTAAAATAGTCTTTCCCTCACATAAGAATACTGAATTTCTCAAAGTGTAAAACTATATCTGTTCTTTTACTAGAGAAAAGCCCTGACTAGGCAGAGGCTTGTGAAGAATACGGTCCATGCAATGCTGGAGGGAAAGGCACATGCCTGCTAAGCCCTGCCTCCGTCTCCCATGCAAACACTGTTTTATCTGGGCTTACAAGTGCTGTGTCCAAGGGACCTTCTTCCTTTGATCTGGACTACTGATTGCCCAGTGTTCCAGGTTAGGGGGACAAAATCTTCCCAGGTACACTGTTTGTCAGTGCAGACATATGCTGTACACTGGTGTGTGTGTGGGGGGGGGAGGAGGCTTAGTAGGTTTGTAGGTGATGGGGTGGCGCTTAGCAAAGGTATGCTTTTGGGCTCCCCTCAACATTGCATGAAAGCTGTGTTCATGTGCTGTTTGTCTAAAAAGAGCTGAAGTGTAACCTAGTAAGTGTTTCTGTTGAAACAGCATATTTTCAAAGCAGAATCCAACTTCATACTTTGTGGCATAAAGGAAGTTTAGCATATAAATGTGTCAACCTGAGGTGCAAAGGACTACTAAAAATCATAGCTGGCTTTGAATAGCAAGCACTGTGACAGGCGAGAATACTACCACTGATATCCCCTATTCTCAACCTTTTTTTTTTTTTTTTTTTGCTACGGCCCCTTAGGAGCTCTTCTCAGATTTCAGGGGCCCCTTGTCAAACAAGGATACAACACAAACAGATAAACATAAAATCATTTATTATTGAACACTGTCTGTGCCTTCAAATGTGCAAGCATGTGTTTTTTGTGGGTTTAAATAACCTCACACTTTCAAGAGATTTTGACCATCTTGACTTTCCCTTTCAGCTTCCTTTTTACTAGTTTGCTTTTCACCAGTTCCTTCATTTTTGAGAAATCCCCTTTTTGAAGTCAAATGTGTCTCTGTTGGACTTCCTCAGAAACCTAATTGCATCAATGATGAAATGGATAGTACTGTGGTTGACTGTGGTAACCATTCCACTCCCTATCAGTTCAACAACACTTACATCTTACTCTAGGTCCTGAGCACTACATAGGATGGGCAGCCCGATTCTGTGTAAGTCCTAGAGTGGTGGAGTGCGTGCTCTGCCACTCTAGGCCATCGCAAATGTGCCGTAAAGCACGTGGACCGGGCGGGGAGGGAAGGGGGCCTTTGGCCAAACTGGACTGGGAGAGGGTGGGGATATCGACGGCGCATTCCGCTGATATCCTCGTCCCTTTCCCAGCCTGGTTCGGCCTTACCCCGCTGCCTTGGATGTACATCCGCTTCAGAGCTGGCGTACATCCGAGGAGGCCCATAGGCCCCCCTCCTTCACCACCCTCCCCTGCCCCTGCGGTCCACCCTCCCCTGCCCCTGCGCCCACCAGCGCTGGACCTACTTCCACCAGTGGGTGCCGGGTCTGGAGGGTGGCAGAGTAAGGACTTCTGGCCTTCGCGCCATCGGCCCTACACTCAGGGAAGGGGACACCCCTTCTCCCGAGATGTTATAAAACAGCAGCAATGTGATGAAGCCATCATCATCTCTGTTGCATCAAAACAGCCAGGCCACTATGGACCACTTTTACATTCAGTGACTCTTATTCTTGCACAGGTCTACATAATTGGTTTCTATGAAATGCCATTTCAAGACATACAATGGAAATTGGACAATTAGGTGAATACAGAAAACCTGTTTACCATGTGCTAAAGTGATAGCTGATTACTCATTTATTTTTTTTAAGAGTGCTAAAATTTGGTGTGGATGAGTATCATAGTAGCCTTAGCTCAGAATGATAATGTTATACAATGGACCCTTTTTATTCACGGGTTCAGGACCCACAGATTTGTTACACTGTGGGTCCTGGACAAATGTAAACGCTAAAAAAAGTTTGGAAAGGGGGAGGGGGAAAGCCCTGTTTTACCTTTTTAAAAGCCACACTGCTGCATTTTCAAGCCTCCATGAGGCTTCTTTAAACTTCACAACCCACTTCCGGGTCACACGAAGGCTCTTCCCCCCTCTCCCAGTCTTGTCCAAGAATGCACCCTGGGAGAAGACTGGGAGGGGGGAAGAGCCTTCGCACACCCTGGAAGTGGGTTGTGCAGCTTCAAAAAGCCTCATGGGGGCCTGAAAACGCAACGGTTTGGCTTTTAAAAGGTTGGGTTTGGGGGCTTCCCCCCCCTTTAAACAGCGTTTTTATTGCGGACCTGGCATCCACGGAATGGATCCCCCACAGATAGCAAGGTCCAACTGTATATGAATGTTAAAAAAAAAGAAGATACATACCAACTGGATTTTGTTTAGAACAGTGTCCATTTGTCTCCTTCCATACAGATGTCTCTTTGAACTAGTTTTTCTTGCTAAGTCTACAATAGGTGGTCTTCTCGCTGTTTTTTTGGGGGGGGGGTACAGACCTGCTTTAAAAGGGTTTGTTCTCATTTCATCTTCAACTTCCTTTGAGATGATAAACTATGATGCTGCTGAATTAAATCTTCTAATCAAAGAAGTGTACACTATACAGTGTGTGGGAAGGTTGAGATTGTGAAGCTGGCTATGAATTTCTCATGAATGGGCAAGTGAAGTAATGATGATTTATAGTAGAGATTCTGTGATCTTTCACCTCTTATCCATGGTCAGAGTTTAAAGCCTTCCTATTTCTGTCTTCCATTAGAACGGATTTACTGGAGGTGTGGAAAGGGATGGGGAAGATATGATAACCTGATCTGAACCTACTTCATCCTATGAATCTGACCTGGATTTATGCTGCGCAGGCCAATTGCTGTTTTTTCTGATTTGATTTAAATGAGTCTTGCGTTTGGGAATGGGGAGAATAGCTGACACTTGCACTAGGTACATTGGGGGGGGTTGTCAGAATGAGTAGTGGTGCCCTAAACATGCAAAAACGTTTGAAGATGGGCTTTGGTTGCTGTGCAGCATCCTCTTGATTAAGTTACCTGTTCATCTGAGATGCACACACATGAATTGGGATTATACAAAACAGGCTAAATTGTACAAACGTTAGCATATTTCCAAATGAAACATTTTATGTAGCCAGATTAATGTTTGTTTTTTTAAGCATTTTTTAGAAAATGAGATGACATTTAAATATTCGAAAAAGCAATAGCATAACACATGATTAACAATATAAGTTTTATTCTGCTGTAGTAAACTGGATTGAGAAACCAATACATAACATGGTTCTCCATTCTGTGCTCCCATGTATGTATTTATGCCATCATTCATGTTAATCCTTGTGCTGGAAAAAGCAGTGTGTGAAGAAACCTTATTTATCATTGAATTTTACCCTATTCATATTATGTTTGCTATTTTCCCCCTGTATTGATATACTGTACAATGCATTACTTTTGTAGACCTAATATGAGCAATATAAATTTTGTTGAGTGAAACCATTCCTGTGAATTAAGTGTAGGCTCTGATAGCCAAATTCCCATTCCCAGGATGGTGTAGCGGTTTGGTAGTCGGACTTAGACCTGGAAGATCCAGGTTCAAATCCCCGCTCAGCCACGAAGCTTCCTGGGTGACCTTGGGCCAGTCACTATCTCTCAGCCCCACCTACCTCACAGGGTTGTTGTGAGGACAAAAAGGAGGGGAGGAAATATGTACACCACTCTGAGCTCCTTGGAGGAAAGGCGGTATAAAAATGTGAAAAATAAAATAAAAATATATATACATAACCCCTGTGAAGGGACAGCGTGCCCGTTAAAGAATGCTGCTGGTCCCAAGTGCTAATTATTCTCGCCATGTTGAAATACCCGCTCTGAGTCAATTAAACAATATTATACTAATAAAATAAAAATATTATACTAATATTATGCTAATAAAACATAAAATACTAATAATATACTAATAAAACATATAATTTTTAATTTTATACTAATTACACACACACACACACACACACACACACACACACACACAATTTGTTGTTTTATTGCACATTCTACTTTTGATTTGCGTAAATGATCCTCATCTGATGCAAACAACCAAGCCACCCCAGGATGAGAGCGCTCACCCGGGATAGTCTGTATGATTGCTCTGCCCCAAAAGAATTTGATTGCCTTTCACAATATAAAAAAAGTTAATTACTTGACAGCAAGCACAATAATTGCCTGGTTAAGCAGGTGGCTGCTAAAAAAAGTGGTCTGAAATACTATAATTCTCCCGTTTATCATTAAAGCTGATGAGAATGTAAATAGGTTTTGACTTGACTAAGTGGCTCTTTGGTTTAAACAGAGGTGGGTGAAGTAGCATACAACATATTACTCGTCTAAACAATTTATATGATGATTAATAATTATTCAGTCCTGGATTGTTTTAAATCCTTAGGGTGCTTGCAGTCGTTTTGTGTTCATATTGGTGACTGGTGGTTGTTTTTTCTCCTTCTTCCCTTTCTCAGACCACCCACAACTCTTCTCCATATTTCACATTCAGTAATGTGAGGTTCAGTTCAGAGATCAATGCATCAGATTATCTAGTTCCTGATCCTTTTGCCCAGAGCATGTCAGCCACCCACAGTGCTAATTAGCAGGTGACACAGATAGGTTTAAAGGCAAAGATGACTGCGGTGTCTGTGCCCTCCCTGATTCCACAGCTGTCATAAAAGACTTGCCAGATTCCTCAAGGCTGCATGGCAGATTGAGAATATGGAGGGAAGTGACCATGAACCGTAACGATATATATGGGTTAATGTTTCTAATCACCTCAAGTATGTTATGACAAATGGGCCAGGAGACTACTTGAAAATCTATTTACATTGTAATATTCTTGGTAAATTGTATTATTTTATGCTGTGTCGTCTTGGCATAAGATGCGAATGGAAGGTTGGAGCAGATTTTGTTGTTTAGCGTGGATTTAGGATCCTAGTGCACTTATCACTAACAATGAAAGAATAATGGAGTCAAGAACTTCTTTCTACTCCACATTTGCTTTACATTTTAGTTACAGCTGGTTTGTGTTTCTTCATTTTGAAGGAGACATGATGCTTTAACGTTTAATGATCCATTAACAAATGCACTGAAGTCGAATATGACCCTCATAGGCTTTCAGTTCTGCTGGAAACAAATCCTATCGTTGTGTTGGCTCCCTGGGAGAAAGGGAAGGCTTCTCCCTGGGAGAAGGGAAGATCCTGGGAGAAGAGAAGATCCTTAGTGAGTCTGGTGTGGCTGTTTCAAAGGCTGTGTGTAGGTGATGGCACCTGTGAGGGAAGGGAAAACAGGTGGGAGATGTACAGTGGACGTGCCTTCAGTGAGAGCTGTCAATTCTGGAGCAATCAGGGCAGATAGAGGCCTGTGTGAACTGAAGTTGGTGGTATATCCATCACCCCTTCCCAGGCCAGACTGACTTTACATGGCCTCCTTGGATGCGCACCAGCTAAAGAGCACTTACCCCGTGGGAAGGGGACAAATGTCCCCTTCCCCCGAGGTGAGCCTGGACCGTGTCGGCGTGGCCTGCATCCCTAGTAGGATACAGTGGCCGGCCCTTTAGGCTGGCCACTACATCTTAGGCAGGGTCGGGCTGTGAGTTTAGCTGGTTGCCTTATGGAGCCGAGTAGGATGTTTTTGCTCCTTTCCTGGTTGGCTATTGGTTTTTGGTTTTTTCACCTACTCAGTATAGGTATGTTGCAATAGTTTGGTCACAGTTGGCAGGTTTAGTGCAGGACAGGTACTAAAATAGGAAAAATTGTGGGTACCTTGAGGTAAGTGAAATTGTTCAGAGGGGGCCTGACTGATCTCCAGAAGCTGTTCAGTTTGGGGATGCTGGTTGGGATCCCCTTTAGCAATGAGTGCTGACTGAACCTCAAAGACTGATTGCTTTGGGGTGCGCAGTGCAATTCAGTGCTTCTGTGACTCCTTTCAGGCATCTGTGGGGATAAGCTAGGATTGGCAGGAGAAGGTCTGCAACTTGGAGTTAGGGTGGGAATGCCCGGAGGAACGTACAATAGTAGTGTTGCATTATCTCCTCTAAGGAAAAAGCCTGCGCTAAAGGTGAGTGGAGAGTTAGGTGTGTTATCACCCATTACAGTATGGTAATGTTCAATAAAGTTGTGGCCCATTTATAGCCAACCACTTTCTATTGGGGGTGATTGGGAAAATACTGTTCAGTTCTGACTTTTGATATTCTCGCTGCTGAAACTTGGGTTGTAAGGTTTTCAGAAAAAGGATCCAACTCTTTTGCTTAAATTTTTATTTAATACTGGTGTCCTTAGAATTCTATGAATAATTAGTATTTAGTAATTAGTAATAATTAGTATTTAAAATTCTGTGTTTAATTGAAAGCCAGTTGAAAAGTTACCTTCAGGCAGTGGGTTGGACCAGGTGGCAAACTGGTAGGGGTTGTCCTGTACCTTGCACCCTCCTGCCGCCTCCTTCAGCCCATTGCTGGGTCAGAGAAAACATGCCTGAGGGGCATCTACAAGAAAGAACATGTGCGTGCAGTAGGACTTAAAACACGCTTCCCTCTGATCCTTTCATATAGGCATCCGGCACAATCCTACTTAAGAATGCGCCGGCAGAGCAAGGGCTCCGCCAGCGTTAGGAGTTCTAAACGTGCCATAAAGCATGTATTTTTACACCCGGGAAGTAAGCGACGGCAGCGAAGAAGTCGGCACCGCTTACTCTGCCCGGGTCTGGGTCCTGTGCCTGTGGGCGCAGGTAAGTCCTGTGTCGGTCGGGGCAAGGGTGGAGGGAGGCTCCAGATTGGACTGCTGGGCCCAGGAGAGGGGTGGGGATATCGGCAGTGCGCTCCACTGATATCCTAAGCCCCATCCCAGGCCTGGCCAGCCTTACACAGCCTCCCTGGATTTGCGTTGAACATTTTGCCAGCGCATCCGAGGAGGCACATAGGGGCTGAATGTCCCTTTGTCCCGTGATATGCCCCAGCTCCACTGGCACTGGCCTGATCTGGGCTAGTTTCCAGCGCAGTGTGCTTTTGCACACTGTGATAACTTCTAGTTCTGTGACTTAGGGTTCATCTCTGTTCTTTGATTTACTTTATGAAGTTGTGAACTGGATGGCTCAACCTACCTTTTCCCAGCCCGCAGGTGTACACATTTTACTCCTGTTGCATATATACACCCTTGGGTAAAAATGCCTTTTAATATTACTTAAATGCATTGTTCATTTTTTGAAAATAAAAGTCCGATTATATTAATATGCGAGCCCCTTTTCATCGATATCCTATTGAAGATTTCATAGCTGTAATTAGACTGCTTGGCACTGTGCTTTACTTGCAAACTGTCATTCTGACCCTACTCAGAAAGCCATTGTTTTTGAAAACAAACATTTGCAGCCTTGGTTGTGATCTAAATCAGATAATTTAAGTATACAGGATTAGTTCATAAGTGAATGTAAAACAGGTTATTCAATGAAAGCAGTTGCTGTAGTTTTCACATATTTGTCCCCTGTAGCAACATTGTCCAAATTCATATTCACAATAATTGTGTACTTAATGCCACTAATCTATCTTGTTTGTCTTAACTTCAAGTATAGAAGCCTTAAAGCTATTTCTATGTTTCCTCCCCGTCCTTGATTCTTCAGTATAATGTGTACATAAAAACTTTATAAAGCACAGGATTTTTTTTTTTTACATTTTTGTTTTTAACTGAAGTTGCTTGTCTCTCAGAAGTAGGTCATGGAGCAGAATACAACACAATTGCACTAATTAAGAGGACTTTCTTTTCTCCTTAGCAAAGTGCCAAGAAGAAAAGATCAATACAGCAAAAACCCTTTTCACTGTGGAGCCGAGGGAATTGGAAAAGATCCACTTGTGCTTTCAGACCTTAAATGCTGGAGGCTGATGTCATTAAGAAAACCAGCTGAGGACTGAAAAATAAACCAAGCAAACTAATAGGTTTTAAGTGTAGGGAAAAGGGAGGAGAAGGATGTACACCGCTAATATCTGAAACAGGCATTAACCTTTAGGACAGTGTTTTCTAAACTTCTGATAGTTAAGGTAGGTTCTGAAGTAAAAGGTTCTGAAGTACCGTATTTATTGGCGTATAAGACGCACTTTTTTGTCTACATTTGTGACCCAAAATAGTAGGGTGTGTTTTATACGCCAATACTAAAAAATCCCTTTTCCCCCCCTTGCCCGTTTTAAAGCATTTTCGGGCTTACCGCGTTTTTCCGGAGCCAGAGAGCTCCCTTGTGCTTTCTTCCCTAACTAATCTATCCGATCTACAGCTGTTTGTCGGGTTTAATTTATGCACGTGCATGAGTTGAGCTTCTCAGCAGCCAGCAGAGGGCGCTGTGCTCCTCAGTTAAGTTCAGCTGAGCTGCAGAGGGCGTGGTCTTCCCAGCTCTCCTCGGAAGGGTAAGCTTCTGAACTGGGCCTAGTTGGGGAGGCTTTGGAAACTGCATAGGTGGGGTGGGGTAAGAGTTGAGTCTGGGGTTTTTTTTGTACTTTTATGTTGTTTACTTTGGAAACTGCATGGGTGGGTTGGGGGAAAAAGAGTTGAGTCTGGGGTTTTTTTGTACTTGGGATTTATGTTCTGGTGCATTTTGTTCATGTGTCTTATTGCTGTGTGTTTTAAAAGAGATCCTGGTATTTTTGTGCAATTTATGTAAATTAGCTAATTAAGCAGCCAAGCAGTAAATGGCCAAGTGGCCCAAAAATGCTTTAAATCTTTTTTTCTTGAAACCCAGGGCCAAAAGGAAGGTGCGTCTTATACGGCGGTGCGTTTTATACGCCGATAAATACGGGTAAATGTGCAGCACGTTGCACTTGTGTGTATATATGTCTGTGTGCACCGTATATATGCATACATATATGCATACATATATAGCAGATAAACATCTCTCTTCTGTAAAGACACTGGCTTCTCAAAAGACGCTTGTTTTTATAGTTGAAAATCTCAAAAAAGTTAAGTTTTTTCTATATCAGTTTTTCTGTTGAGAACACCTGTGGATTGCTCAGACTTCTGGTCCGCATGCAGGACTATTTAGTGTATTCTAGGGCAGTGGTCTTCAACATTTTTTGTGCCACAACACCCCAAAATAAATAAAGTATTAGGTTGGGAACCCACCATTGATCCCACCCCCTCCCAAAACACGATCTGCTGAACCCCCGCCCCTGTTGCCACCCCCACCCTGGCACCGGCAGCCTTGTCTTGCCAAGCTTGCCCGGCCCGCACCACCAGTGGCATGGTCATTCCGGATCAGGAGAGCCGAGCAATGGTTCCCCATTGCCTCCCCAGCAAATCGAAAGAGGGAGGGGGAGGAGGGGGATGAAATCCCTGTCGAAGCCACCCCAGCAGGTTCCCCACCCCCCAGCATTAATCCCCCAGCAGCTATTTTGGTTCCTGTAAATTGCTGCAACCCCATAAATGAGGCTTTGCGATCCCATTGGGGTCCCAACCCCAAGGATGAAGAACAGTGTTCTAGGATATACTCTCAGTTTGTCAGCCCAATCCTGTGTAACTCTTGCACCGTTGTAACAGTAGATCCCCCGGTGTAAGAGCACTTATGCCAATGTAACTTGCTGTACACTGATGGACACAGGACGGACACTGGCATAACTCCCCTTGGACGCCTCACATGTGCAGTTTGGATGTAGAACAGATACCGACGCAACTCCTCCGGTGCAGGGGAAATTCAGGGGAAATTCATTCAGACACCCCCGGAATGCCCCCTGCACTGGCAGAGTTGCGCCGGTGTCCGTTCCACATCCGAACCGCACGTGTGAGGTGTCCGAGGGGGGTTTACGCCAAGGGGGGTTGCACCGGTTACACTGGTATAAGTGCTCTTACACTGGGGGATCTACTGTTACACCAGTGCAAGAGTTACATAGGATTGTGCCTTGTGTGAGGTACTGGCTAACAGCGCAATCCTGTGTAACCTTGCACTGGTGTAACAGTAGATGCACCAGTGTAAGTGCAATTACACTGGCATAAGTGCACTTACACCGGTGCATCTACTGTTACACTGGTGCAAGGTTACACAGGATTGCGCTGTAAATCTGTTACCTTGTATACAAGGAGAATGTATGCTAGGACACACCAAATTGTCCCGTGTAGCTGCACATTTCAGGGATAGATCAACCATCTGCCTTTAGATCAAATCTGCCTTTAGTGAACCTGGTCTGTGTACTGAGGAATCTCTGTTGTCTTTCTGATGGATCCTAGGACTCCTTGGAAACTTCTGTTCTAAGGAGGAAAGGAACTGGCATATGTTGGATGTAGTCACAAGACAAACAGTATAGAACTCAGTATAAGATGTTGTTGGCAAATGGTAATATCAGTGTATTAATGTATGGATTATGGTGTGAACAATAATTTCTATAGGTCTTTCTATTTAGGTTAAGTGTGGTACTATATTGATGTTCTCTCCAAACCCACCATGTGAGGTCATTATCCATTTTGTGGGTGGAAAGTGGGTGGAAAGTCAAGGGTGCACAGTAAGCAGATTTTAAATGTCGCATTGCCCATATGGAGCATTGTCATGGGCATTTTTTTCCAGAGGCCTACATGTGGTGGATGAAGCATTTAATACAGTATATCCCAAATAAAGTTGTGAAAGAGTGGTGTGTGTGTGTGTGTGTGTGTGTGTGTGTGTGAGAGAGAGAGAGAGAGAGAGAGAGAGAGAGAGAAGGCTACCAGTTTCTGTTCTTCATTTCTTTATAAATAAATAGACTTCTGTTTCTACTTGTATTGGACATCAATGTGATTCTTTGTCCTGTGATGTTAAATCATGGAATGACACAGAAGGCAATTCTCAGCAGCGCTGCAGCTGTGAAAGTTAGCTCAAAAAGTGAGAATTTTGGCTAATTTCTTCTTCCCCTTAAAAGAATTAGGATGGTAGTTTGAGTACAGAAATTCTCCCATTTTAATCCATCACCTTCAAGCATTTGAAATTTAAATAACTGAAAAAATTTAAATGAATATTTGATGTTCAGTTCTTGGTTGTTTTTTTCCCTGTACAGCATCAGCTTCGGTGGCAGTGATTGTGTTCATGCTCTGTATATAATGTAATGGACAGCACAATCCTGTGCATGTCTACTCAGAAGTCCCAGTGTGTTCAGTGAGACTTGCTCCCAGGAAAGTATGTATAGGATTGCAGCCACCTGAGTTTCTTGTCCTCAGATGTAAAGTTGGTCCTGTAAGTTGGTTATTGCTGGGCAAACACTTTCTCCAAGTGTGTTGAGACTACAATCTTGCAGAAGTATTGGGGCCCAATCCCATCCAACTTTCCAGCACTGATGCAGCCATGCCAATGCAGCATCCTGCAGTGGGAGGGGCAGTCACGGAGGCCTCCTCAAGGTAAGGGAACATTTTGTAAATCGGCACTGGATGAAAGTTGGATAGGATTGAGCCCAAGAGTATTTTCAGCAATTCAAAGAGAGAACCACTGTTGCATTAGAAAGTGTTCCATTGCTGTAGTGTTTCTGTTTTATGTGTTGCTAACACATAGAGGTGTTTTATGTGTTGCTAGCCCAGGTGTAGGTAGAAGGTAGACTGTGGTTCACTGGTTAACTTCAGCTAGACCACCTAATGCTGGAATTCCTGCAAAGAATGCTTAAGGTGGCAAACCTTGATCTGATCCAGCCAACGCAGTTCTTTTTCATACCTTGCTTCATTTAGCTCAGCTCTTAACTCTTTTATTCTTAACTCTTAAGATAACCCAAGTAGATACTCTTGAAGCTTATCAGTGAAAATTCCTAGTGAAAGCAGATCATTCAAGACTGAATATTTGCAAACCTGCACAGAATCTCATGACACACATGAAATAGAGGCTGATCACCTTGCACACATGCAAGCTGACACTGGCCAAAATATTCACTGTGGGTAGAAAATCTATTGTGCTGCCTCTAAATGTGCAATAACTTGCCTGTGCAAAACCAGGCATGACTTGGATGAACTTTCTCCTCTGATATTAGGTTATGGGATAGTCACTTCTGCCCTCGGATGTTAATAGCTATCTATTTCCAAATGCTGGTTTGAATATAACTACATCTTTTCTGTGCATCTGCTTCACTCTTCGTTGCTGAGCTACTTTGTGCCAGGTACTCTTTGGAATGTGAGCATGTCTAGACTGAGGCCATTGCCTTCCATTGCTCAGCCTTAATGTGCAAGACACTTTCTTGACAATCCAAAATATTGGATTGCTTTTGAAAGAGGGCTCCCTATTGTTGTTTATATTTGGTTGGTACAGTGATACCTTATGCAGAAGTGTGGGTGGAAATAACAAAAATCATCTGCTTATTTATGGCACAGTAACAATGGGTATGAAGATATAGTCTGATATATTTGTGTCAAATAAATTCTTGTTTACTGACTTCAAAACAAAACGTGTTTATATATGAAGAGATGTACGTGATCTGAATGCTAACGCAAAAGAAGGAAATGTAGCTGCTTTGAACAAGGATGGGGACTGCGATTTGTGTGTGTGTGTGTGTGTGTGTGTGTGTGTGTGTGTGTGTGTGTGTGTGTGTGTGTGTGTGTGTGTGTGTTATGGTTCAACAGTTTTGCAGACACACAGTGGGTTGAATCCACAGTGGGTTTTCCACTGAGCACAGAGGGAAAAACGGGGGGAGGGGGCAACAGCAAGTCAAAATGGAAGGAAAAAAGGATGCAGAGCCTCAAACTGGATGCTCAGAACCAGACATATTTATTAATAAGAGTACATTCTAGTTACATTACAACTTGGGGCCATGAAAATTTGTTTTTAATTGGCACCACGTACAGTCACACGCATTGGGTGACGGCCACTTGTTAGTCTTCATGGCAGTGTTAAGAGCATTAATGACTGGTTTTGAGCTGTGCTCTGTCAGGGTTCCATCTAAACATCTCGTATTCATAAAAGCTTTTAAATAGTGATATTTAAACTCTTTTATAGTTGGGGAACAAGCAGAGGGAATGAAGTTAACATGCCAGAGATTACCTTGGAAAGTCTGTTGCAGACCACACAGATCCCTTAAGGACTAATGCCTAATCCATGATCTTTGGAACTAATTATACACAAATAATTGTGTATAGAGATATACACAAGACATTACAGTACATAGAAATAGTTTGTAGATGTAAAATATCATGGGTCAATAATGCAGAAGAATTTAATGTTAATGAGTTTTTATAATTTTATATTTCATTTCAGTGTCATTTGTTCATATGTGTTCATTGGATAGCAGTTACTTGAACATGGGAACATTTCAGGGAGAATCGGTCTTAAATCTCACAGCCAAATGTTTGAATTGTGCTGAGCTCTGTAAGACTCTAACTTATGAATATCTTGACAGTTTAATTATAGATTGAAGCTAAGATATACTAAACTGGAGCATCGCAAATCTTGGGGTCGTAAAAATATTGAATTCGTAATGCAACCTGAATAAACCACAAGGCACTTTTGTTTTCTTGGATGCATTTAATAGCAGGGATGGGGACTCGAGTCAAATGACTCGACTCGCAAGTGCGACTGAGTCACTTTTTCCCCAGACTCGGACTTGTGACCCTCTGACTTGCAGTCAGACTCACGACCCACGGGACTCGCACTTGACTCACACTTGTGGAGGTAACTACTTGCCATTTCCGAGTTGTTTTCGTTTAATGGCCGGCATCAACCATTAGGCAGACAGGCCCAGTGGAGACCTCAGAGGAGGAGGGTGATGGGGAGGAAGGGTTTTCGAGGGGGTGGGAAAGCAATCCTGGCTTGTAGTTTTTTCCCTTTTTTTCTTGTCGTCTGTTCACCATGGACCACAACTCCGAACACGAGGGGAGGGGTGAGGGAAGGCGAGGCTGCCGCAGAGGTTCCTCCTCTTTGGCAAAAATTCCAAGTCCAAGGGATGCTCGGCTCAGCAAGGGGAGGGGGCTGGGAGGGAATAATAAATGGTTTGAATGTAGACATGAGTATGCTTGTTTTTCCCAAGCCAGATGGGTGGTGACAAGACTGAGAGGTGAGGGGAAGGGCATAGGGGAAGCCAAGTGGGTGCTTTAGAAGCCTCAGAGGTTCACACACAAATGGAAAAGCCATTTCCCCCAAATTGACTCAACTCGTTACTCGGGGGGGTTGGCCTTATTCGCACTTGACTCGCACTCGTGCAAAAATGACTCGCACTTGACTCGTACTTGCCCAAAATTTTGGCACTGACTCGCACTCAGACTCGCACTCATGCAAAAATGACTTGCACTCGCAACTTAGTGACTTAGATACATCCCTGTTTAATAGAGTCAGAATTTGCTGAATTGATTTGGGGCAATTGAACAACGAAAAGGCATTTCCTTCCCAATTCTAAGGAGAGATGTATCAATGCTTAGCATTCTCTGCAAGGCAGGCAGAGCAACACCGTCATGTTTAAGTATGCTTCATATCAAATTCCATAATGGTTCCTGCCATAGATGGCTCAGTTGTGGCCAAAATGCTTAAGGTTAAATCCGCTCCAGCCCGTATCTGTTTGTCTACGGCAGTGATCTTCAACCTTGGGGTCGCGACCTCAAGGTTTGCCGGGAGACAGTGTCTTCCCCTTAATAAGGGGAGTGGCGACTCGATGGTGACATCAGAATGGCAGCGATGTCGCTGCCGAGTTTGCACCACCACCACCGCCGACCAAGTAAAAAAAGGGAGTTTTGGACTTATTTGGGTTTTTGCTGCTGCCACAGATGGGTCAGTCTCAAAATTCCTTTTTTTACTTATTTGGCGGTTGCAGAGGGCGAACCCGGAAGTGCCGTTGCTGCCATCACTGCCGAGTCGCAATGACTTACAGCAACCTTTCCTTCGGGTAAAGGTTGAAGATCACTGGTCTATGATGTAGCAGCTTTGTGTCATATTCATATAGATGCTATTGGTCTATCCTGCTCAGCTGACACAAATAGGTTCATCTAAGTGGCAATACACAACGGGTCATGATATTAAACTGATATGACAGTTATAACTTTGTGTTCACAACAATTCTTTCCTAACTATGCCACTTTGACCATTCTGTTCCATTTAATGCCAGTAATTTCAGTCTTTCTGTACTGTTGATTAGTTCTCACAGCCTCTACATTTTTAAGACTGTCTTTTTAATCATAGCTTTAATGAGAAAATCATCAGTATTTTCCTTCAAAGGAGTTAGAGCCTTTAATTAAAAAAGAGACCAGGCCTTTCCTCAAAGAAAATAAAGGAGGTTTACTTACTTATCTGTGTTGCAAGAAGCACAAATTACTGCAATAAATAAAATTAATACTTGGGAAGAAGGGTCCTCATTTACTATAATAGTAAAACTATGAGGGGGAAAAATCAATCTGAATTGTTGATGAATTATATTAGGGCAGTGAAATAAAAGCACCACACAACTCCAAAGTACTGCTCACATAAATAATGCAGAGACATCTGCTAGAGTCATGCATGACCTTCAGCTTTGGGGAAACCTGTAGATGAGAATAGCTGACTTAAAGCAGCAGATGCTACTCGAAGCGACAGCAATTGCTGAATACAGTTTCAATGAGCAAAGACTATCTAGTTGCCAGAAAAGAGAGTGAGAAACATGTCACATATGAAGCAAAGAATTTACTCCTTATTCTTTAGTTTAGTGCAATATAAGGCCAAATACTGGAAAAGTAGAATATTTTATTGTTATAAAAATAGAGTTCCTAATACAATAATTACTGCAAATGATAGGATATATTTATCATATATGATCTTCTACGATATCTTAGCTTTAATGTAAAATCTCTGTCTGGATTTTACCTGCCAGCCTGTCTAGTCATGGAAACGGTTATATTGTTATAGCTTCTATTACATTTATTAATTATTCATTCTGTACACTTGCAGCTTATTAACTGCTAAATAATTCCCATTAATGGCAGCATCAGTAGTATGATTGCGTCATCTTTTGATAGAACAGTGCTTCATCTTCAATAACATTAACAGCGTAATACAACGTAACTTTCTGCGCATCAGTGCAACGAAGCCAGTGCAGGCTACACATCCTGCACAGAATTTGGGGCGCTGGAAGTCACCTTGAGATAAGGGAACTTTTGTTCTCTTACCCTGGATAAAGCGCTAGTCCCCAAAACGGGTCTACTCGGATCTGCACCTGCCATATGGCTCGCGCATGTCCAAGAGGCTCTGTGTAAGGAAAACAGGCCCTGGAAGGAGGATAAGGATTCGACGTTCGCTGCCCCCACCCGGGCCCAATCTGCCCCCATCGCCACCCTCCCCCACCACATTACACCCCCTCCCCATTTCTCGTAATGAGGCAGCCCTAATGAATAGCCTCAAGGCTTTGAGGGACTTAGCTATGTGACCCAGCCTTCACCTGCTCCCACTACCTGTGATTGACAGACTTGGGGAAAAAAACACCAGGAAAAAGATGCTTAAACATTTATCTCCCTATATTTACACAAGCTTGCAAACTGCAGGAACTCAGTTCTTTGAAGGGCAGTCAGCAGCTATCTGATTTTTGAATAGCCTCAGGGCTTGAGGCAATTAGTTATCTGATCTTTCCATCACTGTGTTTTCATTGGAGGCTCTGCAGGACCCACTAGAAATCGGGTCGTGACCCACCAAGTGGGTCCCAACCTACAGTTTGAGAAATGCTGGTCTACACTGATCATCAGTGGCTCTCCATCTTTCCAGGCATGAGTCTCTTTGCAACTCTACTTAGAAATTGAACCTGGAATCATCTGCATGCAAAATCTGTGCTCCTACCACTAAGCTACAGCCCCTCCTAGTACAGTAGATTATATTAAGTGTGCTGTATTTCAGTAATTTGTGCTAAATATACCTCTGCTGCTATTTACTCTTGGATGTTTCCATTTGATTTTTAATATTACACTATAGTACTCTTTAAACAAGTGAGCCCAACAAAGGATAAAGAAGGGTAATACACTATTTGACATGTTAAAATCTACTATGATTCAGCTGTAATTGCATGATTTAGTGGATCGGGGGGGGGGGGGCAGCCACATGGCTGGAAAGTAGCAAAAAGCTGCTCGGGTACACTTTAGGCCGACGCCTGCCTCGATTCCGAGACTGTGATAAGCCTAGCTTAGATCCTTGCAGACGCTTCATTTTGAGAGACTCAGCTGTAATCGTTTTCTTTTTTGGAAGGTGCTGTGGACATCTCTTGAGAGAAAAAGCAGACTATACATTTTTAAATATGTTCGTAGGTTGTCACGACGTGGCCAAATTTCCGAATTAAAAATCCGCATATTGCCGGGCAAACTCCGTTGTTAAAACTTTCTTTATTCAGATAGACAAGATGTTATAACAAACTTTACATTTCACCCCAAACATCTGGGGCATCATCAGAAGTTGAGCAGTCTATTGAGAACACCTAATTATACATTATATACCTAATGTATACTATGTATACATTTTTAATAAATAAAATCAGATGGAAATGAAAAAGTTTTTGGAAACTGGCTATATAAAGCTTCTTTTCTTTAAAAGAGCAAGTACAAATTCAAATGACTATAATACAAAACTGTGTTTTATTCTTCCTCTTTCAACAGAGCGTGGATCGCACTTCTTGCAGACCTCATCATATTGAGGTGGGGCTAAGATGAGCATAACCAGTGATGAAGTGAATTTCTTGGTGTATCGCTATCTCCAGGAGTCAGGTAAGTTATTTTCCATAACAATAATGATATGTCTTTGTTTTTATAAAGCTGTTTTGCCATTGTTTGCAAAATTGTTCAGAGAATTTCTTTTGCCTACCCAAGGCTATAAGGTTTATAAATATTATTTAAGATTGCCTCTTATTAGAAACAGTTTTTGGTAGGACACATATGGAATATTAAATTATATTTCTCTAATTTTTTTTGTTAGCTCTTTTTACAACCAAACTATGAGCAGGATCCTGATGGTTTTATTTATTTTTTTAATTGAAATTCAATGAAGACCTGGAAGGATAACTGCACTCCTACTGTTGTTCAATGGATCGAAGGCCTTTTGACTTTATCGAATTTTGAGCAAATGGCTTACCAACAACAATTATGTATGAATTTGTTTGAGGATATTTGGAAGCCCTTCCTTGGAATATATTTATAGGTGTGAAGTGTGTAATATTATGTAACACTTTTGGTTGCTCAAATATCTCCTGCTGTATTTTTTTCTTTCCCTTTTCTCCTTTTATTTGTTAAGGTTTAGTAATCAGCTTAACTCATGTATTTTAGGGGTATGTGTGTGTATTCCCTTCCTGGTGCTTATATCTCACAGTGAAAAATATGGGGATCCTGTATCTTTTCCACCATAAGCAGTGAAGCAGCTGAGGGAGTGTGATTTTCCTCTTTTTTTTTTTTTGTCTACTCCTGGCCTATTGATGCTTTCTGAATTATGACATTTCAAGTAACCTTACTAAGTTAGGTTTCATTAAAGTTGTCTAACAGCCCAATCCTATTCTTCTCCCCCCCCTCCCCACTGATGCAGCGACGCCAAACTGGCTATCTGCAAATTGCATCCTGCGGGGGGGGGGGGCAGTAGTTGCATAGTTCTCCTTTGGGTAAGGGAACATTCGTTTTCTTACCCGGGTCTAAGCCTCTGTAGTGTTGATGGGTCTACTCAGACCTATGCTAGTCAATTCACTGGCGCTGGTCCTTGTGGACCCACACCATGGAATCGGGTCTGGGAATGGGGCTAAGATTCAGCTGCCGCTGCTGCCAAACCCGCCCCCTTCCCAAACCCGATTCACCATTCTCCTGCCTCCTCGCCACCCTGTACCACCCTCACCCCATCCAGCCTCTCTCAACATCCTACCTGCCTTGGCGTAGGTCCTCCAGGATCCATTGACAGGCATTTGGCCTTTCCACCGGCACTTCTGCAGCACGCTACTCTGTAAAAGGGTGGGTTTTATTTACGACTGCCGTAAGGCAGTTGCCGCCAAAGGAATGCACGTTCTGCAGGCAGCTGGGCTTAATAGGATTGGGCCATAAGATTCTAAACCTGCAAAATGTGACACATACCTAGATTCCACAGTGAAATAAAATGAAGCATAAAAATTGTGACCTTGCTGCTAATTTGATAGTGTTCCAAGACAGTTCTGGCTGTGTGCTTTTGACAAATTATTTGCCATGGCAGTTCATAGCTGTAAGCAAGGAAGTGTTTATGGTGATTGTCTGAAAGTTATTTTCTTCTGTCGGAAATAATTGTCTATTCAGAGGTTACTGTCTGAAAGTGGACTCTTAACATTGGGTATATGTTATCATAAAATACAAGAGACCTTTCAAAGAATAAAAACATGCGTTAGCCCAGAAAACCAAATGTCAAAGATATTGAGTACTCTTAGAAGTCCCAGAGTCTACAAAAGTACCTGGACAATTAGCACATTCACCCCAATGTAGCATGGAAGATACACAGGTACAGCTAATGCAGATGTGCATTGTGATGCTTAAATCCATCTGAATAGAGTTTCCTGATGTGGCTCTCCACCAGGTCTACTAGTTGCACTCAAGAAAGTGTGATTGCAATCCAGTACACACTTCCCTGGGAGTAAGTCCAGTTGAATTTCATGGGACTTCCTTCTGAATAGACACCCATAGGACTGTGCTGTAAGTGTGATAGGGTCCTTGTGGTTTTTTTTTCCCCTCCTATCCTGGTGTCTGGCCCCTTTTACCCACCAATAGAGAAGCTTTGTGTTTCATTTAACCTTATTTGAGTGCTTGTCTGAGCGCATAATTATTTATTCAGTCAAGAAGAAAAAAAATGAATTGAGCATGTGGGAATGGTACTGAACTAAGTAGTTTCCCTTCAGATTCAACCAATGTATACACTTTAGAAAGGAGTGGTTGATTAACTGTTGTATACAGTGGACCCCCGTCATCCGCGGATGGTACCGCGGAAGAGGGAGTCCCAGTGGAGGTGGGGGGTTGCACCACAATACCATGTTTTTAAGCTTCACTGGGGTCTGCCAGCTGTTCCCATCTCCTGCGCACATTTCAAAGCCTCCAAACTGCTGCGAACAGGAAAAAAAGCAACTGGAAGCAACTTCCGGTCATGACACGAACAAGAAGTAGCTTCTGGTCGCGTGTTTTTTTTCTGTTAGTAGCGGCAGCGGGAAATAGCCTGCGGGCCTCGGTGAAGCTTAAAAATAAGGTATTGTGGTGCTGCCCCTGCCCCCATCTCTCCACAACTCTGCCCACCGTGGATTTCATTATCCACAGATTTTGGTATCCGTGGAGTTTCTGGGAACGGAACCCCCGCAGATACCAAGGGCCTACTGTACTTTGAATATTTAACCTGCAATGTTATAATGTGGGAGTACAAAGAGTCTTTAATGCAGAAATATGAATAGTGTGATGTTTATTTGCAAATTTAGAAGAATATAAATTATTTATTCAATTTATGTCCCGTTTTTCTCTTGAATAGGCACCCAAAATTAGGAGGAATGAGACATAGAAAGGGTTAGAATTTTTTTGTAAACTCTTACAGATCCCACTGCTGAACAGACTTCAGTTCACCCTACTGTGCTTAATGCATAGCTTCTGTAGTTGTGCCAGTTTTGCTATACATATGAACTTGATGTGGAGCCAAGGCATGTGCCCTTCAAGAGATTATTTTGGATTAATAGAACCCATACAGTTCTAAATCTAGTAGCATCTAGCTAGCATATAGGAAAGCAGCATGTAAAATTGTTGCCTGTTCTTAGAAGGATTGTTTGACAAACATTTCAATTATGTGAATACAACTGGGAATTATTTGCTGCTTCCTAGAAAGTATTTTTAGATAAAATATAATTAGGGTTTATGTGTTGCTGTACAAACATTATTTTTCACCAAAGGAGAAAAGGGACCATCATAGGAGAGGAATACTTGGTATGCATCGTGCATAAAAGTAAGCTGGTGTTTTTGAGCTACACTTTTCCAGTACTTGGTTATTTTGGACACGATGGATGCATTTTTAAAGCAAGATTTAATATCTGAATAGGGCAGTTTTCAGTGTGCCAGAGTAGGATGAATTTCAAAAAAAAAAAAAAAAGCGGCTTTACTGTCTTGGCAACTGGGAAAGCTGCAGTGCCCATATGTGGAAAATTTCAGTGTTTGAAAACCTTGCTAGCTCATTAAAGTGTGTCAGCAATGATGGCCTATTCCCTATTGCAGCTCACAGGTGGTCATTATTATTGACTGCAGAGCACAACTTCGGGCAAAATTTAAGTATGGTTTTCCTTGATAGAAAACGAATCTGGATACAGTCTCCATTGCCACCTGTTACCTGTTTTGTCTCTAGAAGAGCTGAAAACAATGTTCATTTGTTCATCAAAAGAAGGTCTGTTTTGTACCTGGCGATATTGAAAAGATCTCATATTTTCCTGATCTGTGTGTACAGTTAAAATGAATGGCAGAATACGTGATACTCTTAACGTCTAATGTAATATTATTTAAAGTGCAAAAAAGGGTTACTTGAATGTTTTTTTTTTTTCTTTCTAAAAATCTGACACATAAGTTTACAGAAGTGGTAAATGAATCTCATCAAAAGCTTCTTTCTATACTCATTAAATTTTTCCACAGTGCTTTCCTATTAGAAGTATTTTTCCCCTTCCTTGACAGATGACTAAATGTTGAATAGCTCCAAGTTCTTGGCAGATACTATTAAGATCAACTATCCAAGTAAAAATCTTGATTCTAAGAAACTTAGTAGTTAGCCATGTGTACTATAATGCTGGCAGCTGTATAAAGAACAGCAGCAGGAGGATCCTTTGTCTTCAATTCCCAGGAACTGTGGGAAGGCTTGTAATGCAGGATGCATTTCCTGAATCTCTGGAAATAATTGTAGTAACACAGGAATTCCCATCTTAAAAATAATATTTCTAGTAATATAAGGGATTTATGTAGCTGTGCTCTAGATTTGGTGAGGGGAAAAAATCTGAAATATAATTGCTTGCCTAATAAAGTCATCTGCTAAGTAAATGTATTGCAGCCCAATCCTAACTGGGCTTTACAACAGCAGAACAACAGTTCCACTATTGTAAATAGGCTTATGGTGGCGCACACAGCGCGCTGCCAGTGGCCATTATGGAACTGCCTCCACAAACAGCGGCAGTGTCAGAGACCCACTGCCATGGCCGGCTACCAGCAGAAGCGCAGGTAAGCTGGCATAGAGGGCAGGCGGGAAGAGTAATGGGGCGAGAGGGGGCAGTTACTGGCGGCACTCTCGTGCGCCAGTATCCTTACCCTGTTCACCTGTTCTCTCTCTCTGATTCTGTGCAAGCAAAGTAGCTGGTATCACAGTGTGGGAAGGAGAGTGACGGAAATTACCAACTGCTAGGGAAGCTGGAGGCTGACCAACGGGAGTGGTTCCTAGTGGTATGTGCTCAGTGTACCCCTTCCTGCTTTCTGCTTCACTGATTTACAGAGTTAGTAGCTAAATGGGGGGAAGGGGAGGAGAACTGATAGGTCTTTCTGCTCCCCCCCACCCCAGGCTAAGGAAGTCAGATGGTGGAAGCCTTCTGGGAAAAATCTCCCCTCCTTGGAGAGCACAAAACCCTGTGGTTCTTGTTTAAAACCAAATCACACTAGCGCCCATGAACAATCATATGTAACAACCCACTGAATTACCAGTGAACGTGGACTAGGCAGGGAAGAAGTTAAAATATAACAAGTTAAAACCCCAAAAGAAACTAAACAAAATGTGGAAGGGGTGGAGAAAAATACAACAAACAAGCTGAGGGGGGAAATGCCCTAAATTTGCCTAGATGGAGAAAAAGAGATATACCAAATTGGATTCAGAAACTAGTCATGCCCAGCAGGGTATCGTCACTAGGGGGCGCGTCACCCTGGAGCGGGGGCGCGCGTCACCCCTGCTCTAGGGTGACGCTTACCCCCGTCGACGCGTCATTTATTAGCTTTTTCGCGCATGCGCAGACCGTTTGAGGGCAAGGGCTGCTCTTTTGCCCTCAAACGGTCTGCGCATGCGCAAAAAAGCTAATAAATGACACGTCGACGCATCGGGCCTTCTCAGAAGGCCCCAGACGGCCGGACAGGGCGGACGCTCTGAGGCCTTCTTCCGGCCTCGGTGCGGACGGGGGCGACGCGCGCACGTGCGCATCACCCCCGGGCGGCCCGCCTCACGCTACAGTGACGCGCATGGCCGGGTAGCTACCTAAGAACAAAGCACACAAAACCTCAATAAGTTGCTGCACTGGTGAATTTTGCAGGCTAGTTAAGCATGGAAAAAGCAAACAAATCAACATTAATTTTTGAACACGTCTAACTAGAAATCTAGACCCTATTGCTAGCTTCTTATGTTGCCCCAGGAATGTTGGGCTTCTGCATTTACTAGGGAGTAAATGGGTGTGCCTTCTGCAAACTAGCAACTGCTTCCAATGGCAGACCTGGCAAAATGCACCCAAACATTTTTGTGCTTTATTTTTAGAAAGCTAGGCATGATACTATCATAGGGTTACTGATTGGCTGAGAGGAAACCACCAGGCCAACCCGTCCCACCCGTCTAAACATGTTGGCTAGGCTAGGCTCCTAGCCAAGCTTCCTACTGAGATTGACATGTGCACACTTACCAATTTCAGTAAGAAGGTTTGCTAGGAGCGATTGGCCATTCCCAAACACCAAACGGGTGTTTGGGAATGGCATTTCAAGCAAAGTATCTCAGAGGAGCAGGTAGTTTCTTTGACAGGCTACAGCATCCCAAAGTGTGTGTGTGTGTGTGTGTGTGTTAAGAAATCTCCCAAAATAAGGAAAAATTGGAGAAAACACAGGATCACACCACCATGGTAGATGTAGTAGGTGCAGAGGGAAAGAGCTGAAAGAGATAGCAGTGTAGAATGGTATGGTATCACTGACCTAATGCCACTCTCTGTACCATTTTCCTATCTTGGTCAGCCACATTTTAATCCAATTATGAGGGGTCTGAGAATCCATTTGGTTCAGTATTTTAGGTAATTAATTTCACTACATTGCCTTGATTGGTTTGAAAATGTCACTGAGTAGTTACAATCTTTGACCATATCTCTCAATTTCAGGCAGTGCATCCAGCTGGACACACTATTACCTCCTTTCAATGCTCAAGGCTAAATAAACCTTAGGTTTGGGACACAAAATGCTAATGTTCTGTCTAGATTCAAGGCTGGCTTTGCTAATGTAACTTTGGATTTAGGCCTATCCTAAATCATTTCTTCAGTTTAGGCAAATGCCAATGCATGTATGTGTAAGGGGCTTGAGCCAACCAAATAACAGAGCTTCTGTCCTTAAGGACACCTTAGACAGGTTTTGAAAATATGAAAGTATGCTTCAGGGAAGCAAAACCTATCTTTGTGCAGCCAATGTAAAAATTAATGTACATCTTCAAAATACTTCATCTTCATTGTGTACAGCTGGGGAAAAGCTTTAGAAAGATGTTTCTTGTTAGGCATCTACTAACGGGCCTGTCACTGCTATTATAAAAAAAAATGTTGGGTTGGGAAAACTATTTATTTGCAAGGATCAAATTACACCATTTTCCCCTACCCCTTTTTTTTCCTTCCCACTTTGTGTTAGAAAGCATTCCCAAGACCCAGATGGTGTAGTTCTATGGATGATATTTTCCAGTAGAAGTATCTGGCTGCTTGGCAAAGAAATACAAGCGGTTGAAGCTATTCAGAGCCAGAGTTATGGCTACAATGCTGACGAGATTACCCCCCCCCCCAGTCTGCCACATTTAAAAAAAAAAACTCATTTGTACTTTTGGGAATTGGTTGAGTTTCAATCCTTGCACAAGACTTATTTACAGAAATAACAATGATTTCCATAGGTCTATAATGCATGGTTGCCCAATATGCATTCCACACCTCATTCTTAACTGTGCATGATTTTTAAAAAATCTTTTATATATTATGCCAAACGTCTAAAGAAGTGCATTCAAATTCACAGTGTCATCAGAATCATATTTGGGTCCTACTCACATCGCTTCCTTTCTTGCCATTGCCCCATATACATAATAAATGGTCCTGTACATTTATTTAGACAGGTTTACAGTACAAACCTATAGTTTTACAGTGCAAAACTATAGACTAGCGGGCCTAGCGCTCTGCTGGCCTAGGATATCGTAAACATGCTGTAAAGCACGTTTACAGCACCTGGAGAGTAAGCGGTGCCGGTGCGGAGGCCGGAGCCGCTCACTCCCCCAACGGACATGACAGGCGTCGGATAGCCCAGGTGCTAGACCATGCAGTGCAGGGGCAGGGAATGGCGGGCCAGGGCAGCGAGGGAGAGAATCCATTGGCTGGTGTGGGCTGGGAGGGGACTGAGGTATCGGCGGTGCGCTCCGCCAATATCCTGTGCACCTTCCCAGACTGGGTCGGCCTTACACCTCCTGCCCAGATGCACACCAGCTTCAGAGCTGGCATACATCTGAGGGGGAGGCCTATTGCGGCCCGTGCGGCTAACACAGGGAAAAGGGGACAAATGTCCCCTTCTCCCGAGGAGAGCCCAGGCCATGGCGGTGCAGGCCTCAATGGGCTTAGGATACAGCAGCCGACCCTTTAGGCCGGCTGCGTAACTTTACACAGGATTGCGCTATTAGTTTGTGATTAGAGTTTGTGGGAACAGTTTGTGATTAGAGACCCTTGATGTTGTTGTTGCCTTATTATTTTCTTTAAAAATTCAAAGTTACATTCTTTGTATTTGAACTATAAGTTGCATCCCCTATTCTGAATCAGCTGTATAACACAAAATAAGTATCCGGTACTTTAGACACCATGGCTGAGGAGTATGCCTTAGTTTTGAAATTGTCGTTGAGTATATTTTGCAGTGTTTTCTTCCATCATCACAACATCAAAAAGTACTGCTATGATTGCAGAAATCAAGTGCTAGATCTAACCCTGGATGGCGCAACTGGACCCGCTGCTTGATGCCACCCCTGACCCACCAGTGCTGATGCAGCCCCCCTCCAAACAAACAAAAGTAGCCACTTACCTCGCTCTTTCTCATGCCATCTTTTTCAACAAAACAGCATGTGCTGCATTTTTTGTTGTCTTTAAAGGGAGTGAGTGAGGTGATGGGGTAGGGCAGTGGATTGTTGCTGCCCATACAGGTTTTTTTTTGGACACAGGTAGCTCCTTCTTCATGCGTTCCCTTTATTTTAGTTGTTTAACTACGTGGCTCTGTCTGCAGAGGGCTAGAAGGAGCAGCAGCAGACTGGAGGTGAAAGGGCACCCCAAACCTGCCACTTCCCCCCCCCCACCTGCTGCTTGATATGAGCCGCATCTTTCGCTTCATGGATAGGCTGGTCCTGACTCTAACAGTACTTAATCGATGTAGACGTGGGTCTGTTGTGTCTGGCAAAAATGACTCTGAAGTAGGGGCCTGTTTAAAAGTAGATGGGGTTGGGAAGGCTTATAATTAATTGGGGGATCATTTGTTTAGTCTGCATGCAACTTTCATGGCCCAGTTCAGATGTAAGGTGGCCAGTCTCTTAAACATGTTGAAGAGAGATCAGGAGTGGGCTGTTTCGTTCCATGTGCAATTACACCTTCACCAACTCTAACTGGTTAGCTTTAGCTAGTGTTTACAGATGACTTCTACACTACAATGTCTTCTACACTAGTTAGCTTTGGTGCTGTTGTAAGTCTGCACTGTGGTGATATTTTTTCTTTTTCATTCAGATTGTTTTTATTTCTCCAGAGAACTGTATATTTGCATTAGGCAGAATGCAATCCAGAGGAGATATTGTACTAGGAGAATGCAATCCAGATACCTCCGGAGGAGAACTGTATATTTGCATTAGGCAGAATATATTTCCAGTCAATAGTAGCCCTACTCAGAAGTTTATTTACTCTGCCTGGTTTACAATGAATACATGGGGGAATTGGGAGTATTGGCTAGCCACACCCCTGCTGTCAATGTGCCTGCAGAGGTTGTAATTCTTTTATTTCTTCTCCTTCTGTTTCTCTTTTCCCTCTTCATCTTTAGGCAGCTCCAGACTATTTTTTACTGAAACAAAGGACTTCTTTTCAAGTTACTTTACTGCTGTATGGTTTTCATCATAGGCTCAATCCTGTATAGCAAAGGCACACCACAATTTGCTATGTGATTTTTTTTATTTCATCTGTAATATATAGCATATGTGTGTTCTGATTTTCTTTATCCAAATGCAGTGATCTTTTTAGTGACACTACCTCATCCTCCGCTGCAGATATCTGTGGTTCTGACAGTGTCATGCTATTTTGGGAACTCTCAAATATGTCATGTTTGATGATTCCAGAGAATCCAGAGAACGCCATGCTCGTAGAACTTGTAGTTTTCTTTATCAGCTCAGTAAAGCATTCTAAACATGTCTTTTACCAAATTCTGGATCACTTTCAGAATCTTGCTCTGTTATAGCATTGCATAAGACAGAGATATTTGGAGACAAGTCTTCTGAATCGACCACAGCTTGCATGAAGTTCAGATGTTTAGGAATTAACTCTTCACAGTTATCTGTGACAATGAAGACTCTTTTGCTAATTTTGCTTTTGCTTGTTGAACTTTTCATGGTGAATTAACTTCTCCTTGGCCTTCTTTTCTTGTTCTTTTTATTTTTCACATTTTTATACCGCCCTTCCTCCAAGGAGCTCAGAGTGGTGTACATATTTCCTCCCCTCCCTTTTTTTTTGTCCTCACAACAACCCTGTGAGGTAGGTGGGGCTGAGAGATAGTGACTGGCCCAAGGTCACCCAGGAAGCTTCGTGGCTGAGCGGGGATTTGAACCTGGATCTTGACTTCATCATTCTTATCTATTGCTCTATCTATAAGAACGAACATCTTTAATCTTTTGATTATCTTCAGCCTTTTCCATATACTCTTTCCTCTGTGTTAGCGTCGCTCACCTTCTTATTATCTTCTTTCTCAGTTTGCTCTAATAAACTGAGGTGCATCTTGACTGTTGAATCTTGAATCAGGGTGCATCTTGATTCACCTTTTCTCCAAGTACTCTTTCTGGTCTTTCTTAAGCTGTATGATCTGTAAGAACATAAGACCATAAGACGGGTCCATGCTTGATAAGGTCAAAAGCCTAGTTAGTCCAACGTTCTGTTTTCCACCGTGGTCTACCAATTGCTTCTGGGTAACCCATAAACAGGAGGTGAAGTCATGCCCCGAAAGCCGAAATGCTCACCATTGTCCAGTTTGGCAATGTTCTAATGGTCTACCAAGTGAAAACACCGAAGCATACTTGTTGTCACCACTGTGTTGGTTTAATCACTGTCACTTTCTCAGCAACCAAAAATGCGGAGTTGGTCAGTGCCAAACGGACCAATGCAGGCCCTCCCCGACTTATGTAAAGGTTCCGTTCTGGCACCCTTGCAAAAGTTAATGTTTACATAAGTTGGACCTCTTTCTGCATGTGCACAACTCTGTGGAAGGATTTGGGACAAGCACAAAAGAGCTGTGTGTGGAGAAAACAAGTGGCCATGTGGCGTTATGGCTTATGGAATGCTTATGCGTAAGTTTGAAATTAGATACGTCGGGGCTTATGTAAGTTGGGGTCCTTCTGTAATAAACAGACCTGCACTAGTCTTCAAGGCCTTTATGAAGAACTTCTGTGCCAGATTTGAAAGTATACCAGGATTCACCAAATCACTTTTAGTTGTCACCATGCTAGTATCTCTAATAGTCAAGGTAAGATCATGGTTGTATATAAGGTTGATCTTCAAGTCTTTTCTAGAATTTTGTTGTCAGCAGACGTTCGTATCTGATTTATATCCAGAATGTTGGGTGATCTTTTTCTTGCTGGAAAGCCTCCAACTTCTCCATCATGTGATCATGTGTCTATACTTTCTCTGGCACCTTGGCAGTGTCTAGATCAGGAGCTGCAGCCATAGTTACAGCACAATCCTGTCTAGCCAGGTTTCAGAGCCGTAGAGCCCATGCTGCATCCTAACCAGATAGGACCCAGCGCTGGCATGACTGGAGTTCTCCTCAGGGGAAGGGAACATTTGTTCCCTTACCCCGAGTAGAGTCCCAGCTGCCCCGATGGGTGTACTCAAATGTGTGCCAGCTATTTTTCTGGCACACGTTTGAGCTGGCCGTGTAATGGCAGCCAGGTCCAGGAAGGGGGATAGGATTGGACGGAGGAGGCCGCCACCGATCCCTCCCCCTTCCTGGGCCCGACTGACCAATCCCGCCCATCCCCAGAATGCCCTGTTCCACCTTCCCCATGCTTCGCAACCGCCCGGTGGGGAACTCTCCTTCCCTGGCAGGTGCAGCTTGGGATCTGGGCTGGGGAGAGTGGCGCTGGCACCGCTTACTCCCAGGGTGCTTTATTGCCTGTTTGCGACACCCTAGAACGGCGGAGCAGGCACTCCATGAGTCTACTATATAGACAAGATTGGGCTGTTGGTCATTTTCACTGCCCCACCTCGCATTGCCTTGTATATTCAGGCTGCCACCTCTTTGTAGAATTATCAGGAAACATACCGGTAATTACAGCAGACAAGGGAAGGAGATCTGAAAGAATGCACAGGAGGGTGGGGGAATGCATGAGCTTGCTGCCCACTCCCAATCTTTTAGCAATGGTTAACATATTGGCAGTGTACATTGACATGGGGCAAGTGTAGGTTGCTCTTGCCTACAAAGAAAGGGAGTCTGCCTTTTGAGGGTGGGGAGTTGGTTAGTTCTCATTTCCCGTTACAATAGTTATATAGTGCTTGTCAGATTAAGCTAGTAATGAGAACAGTGGGCAGAAGGTTGATATGATGACTTTCTTTTTCTGTGTGAGAAAATAGTTCCCCTGCTTGAGCTCTGAATTGCAACTGTGCCTTTGGCAGAAAATACAACCAGTGTACTGAAATAGATTTTCAGCATCAGACTATTGTAAAAAAGAGAGACACGTCATCTTCTTTTGTACTAATGATTTTCCCAAGCACTCATTTTCTGCAAGGTATGTTTGCAGATGAAACATTAGGTGGGGAGCAGAGTTGAGAAGGGGAAGCATTCATAGTTGTTTGCCATAATCTGACTTAATCTGATACATTGATCTCCTTGGGTTGACATTTCACAGTTTCAAGCAGTGTTGTATTTAGAGCATGTGTCGCATTGAGGAGTGTTTAGATTTTATATCATGGCTTACCTTCTTGCTTTCAGGTTTCTCCCATTCAGCCTTTACATTTGGAATAGAGAGTCATATTAGCCAGTCCAACATCAATGGAACACTAGTGCCACCTGCTGCCCTCATCTCAATACTTCAGAAAGGTCTGCAGTATGTGGAAGCAGAGATCAGCATCAACGAGGTAGGCATCATTGTTGCCACACGTGGCAAACATGCCGCTTGCATGTACCTATGGGCATGTTCATTATTGACCAATGCAACTGCATCAGTTTGGGATCACCTTAAAGGACCGGAGCGTGTGAAACCATTTGGGGGGGCTGGTTCCCCGTGAGACTGAATAAAAATTTGATTATCACACTTTCCACATTGTACTTGAAATGTTCTCTAAGATCTACCAGTGTTTGTTTATACTTCTGTGCAATGCATCTTTGGAGAGTGCATAACAAGAGAAAATGGTTTGGTTTCAGATACCACCTGGAGGAGACCACAAAAACCTCCCAGGAATAGTGTGAACATGTGTCCTAGTCCTTCATTGTGCCGAAAGGCTCTAGAGTTCTCCGAAGGGTTATAGCAAGAAGCTTGCATGAGGAAAGAATATCCAAATCTAAACTCTTTGCATTTGCACAAGAAATAATTTGTAATCATTTTAATACCTTTTAAAAATACCTTTTATGCAAAGAGTCTCTGAATGCTTTACCTCTGACTCATTCACTCATTAATTACTCCAAAGCATTCTTTCCTCCATCAAGGATCCTTCTGGGAAGGAACTATTGAGTCCTTCTTCCCTCAGGGACTGCAGTCAGGGACCTATATCAGGCCTATATCAATCAATCAGCACAGAATGATAATGGTCAGACATTCCTGTGAAAAAGGCCCTGTTGTCTGTATGCAATAGGATTTAACCTTTTCAAGGTTTCTCCGTACTTTATTATTATAACCTGTAAGTTCCCCCCGGAGCCAAACGACAGCCTGGGCAGGCAGGAGGGCCAAAACGCAGCCGTCTTGGCTGCGAAGAGCCACCAGCAAACATAAGTCGCCCTCGTGATTGCGGCCTCCTACAGCCGCGATTGCGCCCTCCTGAAATCGGCACCTGGTGCCCAGGGCACCAGGGCCTCCCATTGAACGACGCTACTGAAGGAAGGCCTGGGTGCCCCTATTGAAAAGTAGTTGGAACATGGAGCAGGGCCTCAGCTGACAAATGTGGTGTCTGAGTAGGTTCATGTGGGAGAAGACAGGGACTTCATATCACTGAGGCTGAACCTGCAACCTCTGTTCAGGACACCATGAGAGCTCTGACAGTACACTGAGATGCATATAATTTTAGCATTCCCTGCAGCAGTCCTAACTCTTAGTCCCTCCCTATCCACTGTGTGTTTGTTGGTGTGTGTGTGCGCACGCACGCTGATATTTCCAGATATCTGAGGTACACACATTACACCTGTGCTGTCTAAATTGTCATCTGGGAGAAGTTCTAATCCTGTGTAACTTGGGACCTGTTTTCAACTCTGTTTCAAACAACCTTTGCAAGAATGAAGGTGAAATAGACCAAATTGGATGAGGATTCCAAAATGCCAACTTTTGTACGATCAAAGGCTAGGTAGTCTTTGTAGAATGATTTCCTCCATCAGTAACTCTGTCAGTTGCACTAGTTGCCAATATGTTTCCAGGCACAATTCAAGGTGCTGACTATGACCTTTAAAGCCCTTAAACTGCTTGGGGCCAAGGTGCCTGAAAGGCTGCCTCCTCCATATGAAACTCTTTGAGATCTGCCAGTAGGACACCACTTCTGCATGTTGTTCCGCCTTCCAAGGTTTAGTTGCCAGCCACATGTAAGAGGTGGTGGTTCCTGTCCTCTGATCCTCCCTCCCATGTGAGATGCAGCTGGCCACCTTCCTAATTACGTTTAGGTGGAATCTGAAAACATTCCTGTTTCAGGAGGCACTATGTTAACAACTCCCCTCTAACGTCTTGCCCTGTGATTTTTTTTTTAATAACTGTGACTTTATCTTATTTCATTTATTATATTAGTTTTGCAATTATGCCAGTAAAGGTGGTGGTTTTCTTCTTCTTCTTCTTCTTCTTCTTCTTCTTCTTATTATTATTATTATTATTATTATTATTATTATTATTATTATTCATTGGTTTTGAAGTGCTTTTTATTATTATTATTATTATTATTCATTGGTTTTGAAGTGCTTTTTGTTTGTTTTTATTGTAATTTTTATTGCAGTTTTATAGTACAGTATTGTGAGCCACCTTGAATCAAGCTTGAGAAAGGTGGTGGGTGTAATGTTTTTAAAATAAGTGCGTGCATTTTGAACACGTAATATCCTGTCCAAGACACAGATTTTAGACTAAAGGTAGTTTCTAGGGCTATAAATACATGTAGTGTTTTGTGTGTTTTTTTCATATTGTAGTGCTGGGCATCCTTCCCAGCTTTGTCCCAGCCTTTTATCCTGTCTTGGTGCATGAGATAATCAAGGGGAGGTGGGTGAACTTCACCCTTCTCCTCCTCCTCAGTAGCCCCCATAGTTGCTTCCCCATCCCCAGAATGCAACCATCAGCCAGCTGACCGTTCGGTTTCCTTCTTTGTGGTTTTCTCTCTAGCCTTAAATCCAGCGCAGGAAACTGTCACTGTGCCCAAAAGCCTCCCTTTTGCAAGGCTTCTCTGTCTGAGACTGACGCCAACAGCATTCCCACTACCATGGGAATGGGGAGACTGGAGCCTCCATCCACATCAATTTCCAGATTGCATCAAAGGGCTTTCTGCCCTCAGCAGCTGCTGGGCCTTCCTCCTACTGGGTTAAGCATGCAAGCCAGAACCTATCACCATATTGGCAAGGCCACCCCCGTGAACATGTTTCTGTTGGTTACGTGTGTGTTAATTAAGTACATCAAACCAGAGTCCATTGGGCCACGAGGTGCCTAATGATCTGGTGTGAGGATGATAACTCAGGAAGACCTTTCTCTTATAGGAAGTCTTTCCAGGCAGTCTTTCCAGATTGCAGCAATACCTGTATGAAGAAAACCACTTTCATCTGGTTAGGGACTAGAGCAGTGGTTCCCAAACTGGGAGAAGTGACTCCTAGGGGAGCCACGGAAATCAGGCAGGGGAGCCACAGAGTGTCACGGAATCCTATCGGAAAACAGTGTAATGCCAATTGGTGGGCATCAACATAATGTAATTGGGAGCCATGGCCAATGGTCGCCAATGGCCAAGGGGGCCGCAGGTAGAAAAAGTTTGGGAAACACTGGACTAGAGCATGGAGGAAAGTCAAAAATGGATGAATGTCAAAGCATAGCCTTATTTAGCTTGCAAATTTATTTTGGCTGGTGAAAAACGTAAATAACTAACTGTATAACATGCAAATGCATGTGAAACCTAAATAAACAGAAATAAAAGAAAAATAAACATAAGAACAACTACAAACGCCATGGAAGGTTTGATGAAATTGGACGAAAGTGGAAAGCATGTGGACAAAATGCGGCTATAATTGAAAACGGTTGAAAGAGCAAAGCGATAAAAATCAAGTGAATGAAAGTCAAGGTGTTGCTGTATTCACTTGTGCATAGCTGTGGCGAAGGGCCGCCTTACCCCCGTAGCTCCAACCACGAGGGAAGGCGGTTGCCTTCTGAGTCCCGCAACTACGGAACCCCCAAACACGTCCCCAACAAGGGAGGGTAGTCTCGCTGCCTCCACCTGGGGAACCTAACAGCAGGCCACACTACCCCAGGACTAGCGTGCCTCTCTGAGCATTGTTTTGGGGTCCCGGCACCAACGGGTCCAGCAAAACCAACCTCGGTAAGTTGGCAACACTGCGCCCAATCAACCTTAGCCCCACAGCACCAACCGTGGGCTAGGTAATCTTAAGTTAACAGCTCCAACTGTTTGGGTACGTCCAGATAAGATCCGTCCAGTCCAATAACCACACCAGATGTAAAAATATATAGGTGTTTATTTAAGCTATGCCAGCATAGAATAGAAGACAGAATTACTGCATGCATATATATATATATATATATATATATATATATATATATATATATATATATATATATATATATATATATATATATATATATATATATATATATATATAATCATATTGACAGACACAAACATTGTGATAAAAACAACAAATCACTAAACTTTTACCACTGAACTGTTTTCCCTCACTCACCCAAGAAAGCACTCTGAGGATGAACCGACCAGGCCCAAGCCCCACAAGCACGTAGGCGAGGACCATAATGATGTTAAGGCATGATGGCTTCCATAGGGGTGCATGCAGCACGGAGCTCACACGCAGATGACTCTCACAAGAGACGGCTACCAAGAGAACTGCCCCCACCCCCTTGGGGTCTCATACCCTTTAGGGTCTTCGAAGATGGACATACAGAATTGTCCAATAGAGGGGGGGGGAAGGCAGGACATCGGGGAGCAATGACTCTGCACTTCTCTGGAAAATTACCGTGGAAGCAACCCAGCAGGTGCCAATTAAGATGTTGATTAGTCAGCTTGGTCTCAGGCTGATAACGCCCTTTGTTTTACATTTATTTATTTATTTATTTATTTATTTATTGAATTTCTACCCCGCCTTTCTCCCACAAGGGCAACCAAGGCGGCTTACAATAAAACATTAAAATACATATATACATTTAAAAAGAATTAAAACAAACAACCCCAGTGGGTCATCCACATTTACATGTTAAAAGCCAGCTGTTTAAAAGCCAGCCCGCCATGTCAGACATCAAAAGCTGATCTAAATAAAAATGTCTTAAGGTCCCGCTGAAAGGTCTCTAAGGAGGGAGCCGTTCTCAATTCCAGGGGGAGGGAATTCCACAGTTGGGGCGCCACTGCCGAGAAGGCCCTGTTCCGCGCCACCATCCCCCTCACCTCTGTCAGTGGCGGCACGGTTAACAGGGGCCCCCCTGATGAACTCAGAGTACGGGTCAGATTAGAAGGAATGAGGCGGTCCCTCAAATACCCTGGACCCAAGCCGTTAAAGGCTTTAAAAGTCAAAACTAGCACTTTGAATTGTGCCCGGAAACGAACCGGCAGCCAGTGTAGCCGCTGAAGCAACGGTCCGACTGAGTCGAACCGACAGGCCCCACCCGGGCTGCCGCATTCTGCAGTAGTTGCAGTTTCCGAACAGTCTTCAAAGGCAGCCCCACGTAGAGCGCATTGCAGTAATCTAGTCTAGATGTCACTAGGGCATGGGTCACTGTGGCCAGGTATGCACGATCCAAGTACGGTCGCAGCTGGCGCACCAGCCGAAGCTGGGCAAAAGCCCCCCTGGCCACAGCTGCCACCTGGGAATCCAGGAGCAGCTGCACATCCAGGAGAACCCCCAAGCTGCGGACCTGCTCCTTCAGAGGGAGTACAACCCCATTCAGAGCAGGACGATGATCCAATACCTGAGTCGTAGACTTCTGGACCAGAAGAACCTCTGTCTTATCAGGATTTAATTTCAGCTTGTTTGCCCCCATCCAGCTCCCAACTGCCTCCAGACAACGATTCAGGACATCGACCGCCCCCTTGGAGTCAGGTGGAAAGGAGAGAAAGAGCTGGGTGTCATCTGCATACTGATGACTCCCTACCCCAAACCCCCGGATGACCTCTCCCAGCGGCTTCATATAGATATTAAACAGCATGGGGGATAGAATTGACCCTTGTGGCACCCCACACCTCAAGGGCAAGGGTGCCAAACAAGCATCCCCCAGCACCACCTTCTGGGATCTATCTGCCAGGAAGGAGCGGAACCACCTCAGAACGGTGCCTCCAAGCCCCAACCCAGCCAACCGACCCAGAAGGACATCATGGTCAATGGTGTCAAAAGCCGCCGAGAGGTCCAGCAGGACCAACAGGGACGCACTCCCCCTGTCCAGTCCCCGGCGCAGCTCATCCACCAAGGCGACCAAGGCCGTCTCTGTCCCGAACCCCGGCCTGAAGCCAGACTGGAATGGATCCAGATAATCAGCTTCCTCCAAGACCCTCTGGAGCTGAGACGCCAGTACCCGCTCGATCACCTTGCCCAGAAATGGGATCTTCGAGACTGGCCGAAAGTTGTTCAAAATAGTGGGATCCAGGGAGGGTTTCTTCAGGAGGGGGCGCACCACCGCCTGCTTCAGAGACGGCGGCACCACCCCCTCCCTCAGAGATGAATTTACCACCCTCCCCGTCCACTCAGCCAGCCCCGCCCGGGCAGCTCTAATCAGCCATGCCGGACAAGGGTCAAGAGGCCAGCAGATGGTCTCACGCTCCAGAGAATCCTGTCCACATCCTCAGGTTCTACAAGCTAAAAAGAATCCCAGGAAGAACAGGTGCCTCAGGGACATCATTAGATACTGCTAACGCAGCGTCCAAGTCATGCCGAATCCGATCGACTTTGTCCACGAAGTGCTTTGCAAACTCATCACAGCGAGACACCGTGTGTTCCTCCCCACCTACTAGGGGGGCCAGATGGAGCAGGCCCTGGACCACACGGAAAAGCTCAGCTGGACGGTTCTCCGCGGACGCGATGCCGGCAGAAAAGAAAGCCCTCTTAGCTGCCGCCACCGCCACGGAATAGGCTCTAAAGTGAGCTCTAGCCCGTGCCCGGTCGGAGTCAGCACAAGTTTTCCGCCACCGTCGCTCTAGACATCTACCTTGCCGCTTCATCGTCCGCAGCTCCTCAGTAAACCAAGGGGCCGCTCTGACTCTGCGGCTTGGTCGAGGACGCTCAGGAGCGATCAGATCCAGAGCCCTAGTCATTTCCCCATTCCAGAGGTCAACCAGGGCGCTGGGTGAGTCGCCGACTCTGTGAACAGGAAAGTCCCCCAGAGCCCTCAGGAATCCATCCGGATCCATCATCCTCCAGGGGCGGACCATAGAATGAGGTCCCCCACCACTGCGGAGGTGACAAGCCGCGATAAGCCTAAATCCCACCAGGAAGTGATCTGTCCATGACAAAGGAGTGATGTTAATTTCCTCCACATCCAGATCACCATCCACCTGCCCCGCAGTAAACACCAGGTCCAGCGTGTGTCCCGCATCGTGCGTTGGGGCAGATATTCTCTGAGACAGACCCATGGTTGCCATGGTGGCCATGAAGTCCTGAGCCGCGGCTGTCCTCGGGGCCTCAGCGTGGACATTAAAGTCCCCCAACACCAATAGGTGAGGGCACTCCAACGCCACTGCCGAGATCACCCCGGTCAGCTCAGGCAGGGAGACTGTTGGGCAGCATGGTGGGCGGTACACCAACAGAATCCCTATTCTGTCTCGCCCTTCCAAAACGACATGGAGGCACTCAAACGCAGTGGACAGCGGGACAGGGTACCCAGTGAGATGGATGGTATCACGATAGACTATCGCAACTCCACCTCCCCGCCCCTGTAGTCGTGGCTGCTGCAATACCTGGAAACCCGGCGGGCACATCTGGGAGAGACTTACCAGCCAGGTCTCCGTAATACACACCAGGTCAGCACCTTCATCCAGGATTAAATCCCGGACTAGACAGATTTTATTGTTGACTGACCTGGCGTTCAAGAGCAGCAGTTTTAGGCTCAGGGGACTGTTGCCCAGACCGCCAAGGGTCAGGGGGATGGGAAAAGGGCCAGAAAGAGGGACAGTCTGCCTGTGACTGACCCTCATTCTCCTGAAACGGCCTGCCCAGTCCCCATCGCCATATCTTCCGTGACCCGTCACTCTGCTAATGGTGGCCACCCGCCCCTCCCCTAGGCTCCCTCGAGGTGTCAAACACATAGCCCTTCAGCAGAGCCTAATTCCTAACAACCTAAAGATCTCACACACTCACCACACACTCAGTCACCACCTCACTCTCCAGTCAATCCGATATCTAAAAAACATTCCCTCCAAACCCCAACCACTCCTGTCCAGGAACCCCTGCCTCCCTCTCACCGAGGCGCGGGTCACTGCACTCCACACCCCTTGCCCCCCTCTCACTGGGGTAGAGGTCCCACTCGTCCCCCCTAGGCCTCCCTCTCACCGAGACCAAGGTTAATCACTCCCCTAATCCATTCACAGAACCCCCTCACCAAACCACCTACACACTCAACCCTCACCAACCTACATATATCATTCACTCGACATTTCTTTTGATGCTGACATGGCTCCTCCAATCTCCTTAAGATGTCCTGCGCACAGATAAGCAGTGTGCAAGGAGAAGGGAGGGGGGCTGACAATTGATGGCAGATGGTGACCCACTGGATAACAGCAGCTTGGGTGGCTCAGCCGTGGGGTGCAGTCTTCTGGCCAGCTCGGTCTTCGATCCACTGGGCGAAGAGCCACGGGTAAAGAGCCCTTCGGCTCGAGCCAGAGGCTCGAGCCTCTGGCAAGCCAGAAGCTCTTATTGCCAGCTCACCTGAGGGAGGGAGAGAGAGATTGGTGAGCTCCAGCACTCACAGGCCCAGGTGTTACTGCTTAAAGGAGCCTGGTCCCCAACTCCAGCAGCTCCAAACCCCAGAGAGCCCAACCAAACTGACTGACGCCAGAAGCTCATTGCCAGTTCACCTGAGGGAGGGAGGGAGAGAGAGATTGGTGAGCTCCAGCACTCACAGGCCTAGGTGTTACTGCTTAAAGGAGCCTGGTCCCCAACTCCAGCAGCTCCAAACCCCAGAGAGCCATTCCACCCTTGCTTATCTCCTGAGACCAAGACACTGCCTCTCCCAAGGACGAACACTAAAACGAAACTGTCAGGTCCCAGATTTCAAACTAGAGAGACACAAAGTTGCATTTTCGCTACAATAGCCTTACCTATCTACCTTATCTTCTAATTCTCATTTCATTTTTTTTTCCTCAGGATGGTACAGTATTTGATGGCAGGCCTATAGAGTCGCTGTCCCTGATAGATGCAGTAATGCCTGACGTAGTACAGACCCGACAACAGGCTTTCAGGGAGAAATTAGCTCAACAGCAAGCAAGCCAAGCACCGGTCACAGCAACAGCATCCGCTGCGACAGCGGCCACAACAGCAACAACAGCTGCTATTCCACAGCAGAATACACCAAAGAATGGAGAAGCCACTGTGAATGGGGAGGAGAATGGGGCACATGCAATAAGTAAGTTAAAACTAGGTTTCAGAGGGACATGCCTTGACAAGTGTTACAATTCCATAATTAGAGCTCCTTTGGAGAAAGTAGCACATGGTTCTGTATAAGAATGTTTATATCTTTATATAAATAAAGAATAAAGCAACCTGCAAATTGTATCATGTGACTTTTCTCTTACCCACTTCTCCTTTCTGCTTAGGAGTCAAATTTTCTCTCTTCCCACCCTACCCTTGCTTGGCAATTTTTTTTGTTCATGTTTAACTCGGCTGGTAATAACCATGTGTAAATAATATTTAACTATATAACCATTCACTACTTTTATCCCATAGGATCCCTTTTTATTAACTGCACAGATTACAGTGCACATTGAGGAAATGGAAATTAATAACTGTGCATGGCATGGGTATGACAGAATGGAATTCACCCCACAGGAAACATGGGAACGTTTTCTTTTTGTTTTCTGTAACTTTGTGGTTTGCTATCTGTCTATGCTCTGGGGTTAGTTTTCCTCAAACGCTGTCCTACAAGTTTAGAATGATGACTCAAGTTCATGTGGCCTAATCCTGGAGTACATGACATGTGACCTGGGGGGGGCTGCATGTGGTCCACCAATACATTTTGTGTGGCCTACAAGATGCAACGCATACGGGCAGTATTTTGATCTAAGTCAGAGCAGGTTGTACAGGAGCTCCACTCTGAGACTTCTACAGCAGAACATCTACAGGAGTTCCCAGGTGTTTTCCCCCCTCAAAATCAGTCGCCTGATCTGTCATAGTAGGTGTCGGGTTCAACAGGAGACTAACTTGCACAGCGCAATCCTGGTGGAGCGACTCTCCGCCAGTCTAGGGTGTCATAAACATAAACATGCCGTAAAGCACTTTGCAGCACCCTGAGAGTAAGCAGTACCGGTGCCGAGGCCAGCACTGCTATCCCCACGCCAGAGACAACTCTGCACCCGCCGTGGTTGGTAAGTCTTGTGTGTACTGCCAGCAGAGGATTCAAGCTATTTGAAATTCAAGAATTTGAGATTATCCAGGCAGCCTGGAGGCAGACAACAGAGCGGAACCAACTATATATACATGCTGGTGCTGTTGGTGAAGACTTGGCTGGTGCACTAGCAACAGAGGGAAGCTTGAGGTCAACCCTTGCTGTGAGAGGGAGAGCAAAAGTGAGAGGAGGTGGTTGCAGCAGTAGTAGTGGTGATGACTTTGTAGTGAGGCCAGACAAAATGTATTGGTGGGCCACATGCAGTACGCCCCCCCCCCAGGTCACATCTAGGATTACGCCACATGAACTTGAGTCATCATTCTAAACTTGTAGGACAGCGTTTGAGGAAAACTAACCCCACAGCATAGACAGATAGCAAATCACAAAGTTACAGAGAACAAAAAGAAAACGTTCCCATGTTTCCTGTGGGGTGAATTCCATTCTGTCATACCCATATGCACAGTTATTAATTTCCAATTCCTCAATGTGCACTGTAATCTGTGCAATGAGGGGTTTGTGTGTGTGTGTGTGTGTGTGTCTGTGTGAGAGAGAGAGAGAGAGAGAGACATGAGCATATCCCCTGGAGTTTGGAGTTATTTTATTCCTTTGGATGAAGGGCCCCAGGAGACCAAACTGAATGCCCTAAGTGCCCTGTAAGGTTTCCAGAGTATCTCCATCCATTTTCAATTGTCCTGAGATGAGATCTATGTCTGTTGTTGCCTCCAGCATGTTTCACCCCACCCACCTTTAAAATGAGAGGTTTCTCCTCCCAGGTTGTAAACAAGAGTACAGTATTGTTTAAAAGTGTTTAGCATAGCAATCAAGTGTTTGGAAGGAACCAGTTGTAAGGCCTACCCTAGACCTAATTTCTGCCAAGAGCCCATTCAGGAAGACTCTTCATATGTAAATTCCTGAGCCTCATTGTCTTTCCCAAAGCCTAACCTGAGAGATAAAATAGAGAATCCTAACTGGATATTTCTGGTTTAGAAGTTTCCAGTGAGAGGTGGGGTCAAGGTGTATTATAGTGGAGTGATTCTGTGGGAGAGAGACTTTTCTCTGTTCTGATCTTGAAGAGGGACCATATTCAGGCCAGGCTACTTTGAGAGACTTCAAGCCTCAGCTCTTGCAGGTGTGAGAAAAGAGACTTTTTCCTGTAACTGAGGTAAGTTTGGCCCGGCTTCAGGGAACAACTGAAGAAGTTCATATGAGTTTAGGGCAGGAACAGTGTTTTGTTCAAATTTCATTTGTTCATGGCTCACAGCGTCTGAAATATAACTCTCTCTCTCTCTCTCTCTCTCTCTCTGTGTGTGTGTGTGTGTGTGTGTGTGTGTGTGTGTGTGTGTGTGTGTGTGTGTGTGTGTGTGTGTGTGTGTGTGTGTGTGTGTGTGTGTGTGTGTGTGTGTGTAAAATCCTAGATAGAACTGTATTCTTTTAAAATGTTTTATCTTTCTTAAGAAATGAGAATCCTGCTTGTATGATTTGTTAATTTGGTTAAACCACACCTGTATAACATGCTACCCTTAGTTTAAAGAGAAGGAAAAGAAAAAGTATTCTGTATTGTATTTGCTTTAGCCTGGATAAACTCCCAAGTCACAGTGGGGCATCTTCAGGCCATGGTGTTGGACAGAGGGACTTAATCTAGGGAAGGAATCCTAAAGAGCACAGAAGGGTTTCACTTGAAGTAATTAAACGTGCAGGGCATTTAATTGATAAAGTCTAGCTTCTCCCTGCTGATGACAGTGATTCCGTCCTTGGTTTGGTAGGGTGAGGGAATTAGTACAGAGGAAAGAGGAAAATCCTTTTTGTTGAGATCTAGAAACATGAGGTTGCAACCTGTTTGGAATTTCACTCAGAATGGGAACAGGAAGATACAACTCATTTTATTACACATGCGCTTTTTATCCTTATTAATGCCATACTATCAGCCGTTCATTTAAAAAAAATGTGTGATATAGATCTTGTTTAAAGCATTTAAGTTTGTTCCTAATCTGAAGAAGTAAAGTGTACTTTTAGGCAATGTAAAGAAATTGCCAATGTATTTTACTGAAGTTAAATGGTTATGTTCAGTATTCTCTGTAAATAATGAATATTCACTGGATAAGCTTTTTCTTTTCAGTCGGTGCTGCTGAGTTTTCTCCTTGTTTTTATCCTTTTATGATGTGTGCTCCCATTGTTTCTATAGTATTATATTTTATTAATTTTATTGATCATAATTTTTAATTATGTGAGCTGCCTCGGGCACCTTAATTTTAAAGGGAAAGGGGGGAATATATCTTTTTTTTTTTAAATAAAGAAATAAGGTTATGGCTGAGTGAGAGTAGTGGATGGATTCCTAATCATGGATGAAAACTTCTTTCATTAATGGTATTTAAGATTAGAATCTGAGTGTGCTGCAGAGTGAGTGAGTGAGTGAGTGAGTGTGTGTGTGTGTGTGTGTGTGTGTGTGTGTGTGTGTGTGTGTGTGTGTGTGGCTTTTTGTTTGTTTTTTGTTTAAATAAGGGTGTAATTCTATGGATCCAGTCTCAATCAACTGAATAGGATTCACTTTTGAGTAGTCATGCATAAAATTTTGTGGCATGAAATTAACCCAAAAGGGACAACTAGCACTACAAAGCTAGGGTTAATAAAATATAAAATGCACCTAAATGTTAGTATTTTGCCTTGCAGATAATCATTCAAAGCCAATGGAAATTGATGGGGATGTTGAAATTCCTCCTAACAAAGCAACAGTCCTTCGGGGCCATGAATCAGAGGTATTCATCTGTGCCTGGAATCCTGTCAGTGATCTGCTAGCATCAGGGTAAGTTAAGGAGTTTCCATACCCAACGGGATCAGACCATCTAGGATTCATCTAGTCTGCTTTCCATCATGGCCAGTCAGATGAGATGTTTGACAAGGCAAATTGTAAATTGATTTGAAGCATCTTTATGCACATGTGACTTGCTGTCTACACTGTTATGTGCAGCTGGCATGCATTGTCAGCTCTAACAAAATAATGGCCCATGTATTGTACAAACATAGCATATGCTTAGAACTGGGGGGAAAAACAAAAGTCCAGATTGTGATTTAGTATCTGTTAAAATAACATCCAGGCCACCATCTGTGGAAAGTGTGTTGTGTTCCTTAACCTGCCAGGTGGAATCATTGGTAACCTTGTTCTGTCAGGCTTCAAAACACAAATACTGTTGCAGTTTTGCTTTATGCTGACATGGAAGTTCATTTTTTTTCCTTCAACTTGTGATTTTTTTAAAAAAAACTGTTTTATCATTTTATATTCTATGTATATTTTGTTTGTCATCCATCACTTTGAGCATTTTGGGGGGAAAGCATTTTATTAACACATATTTGCCTTTGTTAGATCTGGTGATTCTACTGCCAGAATATGGAATCTTAATGAAAACAGCAATGGTAGTTCTACCCAACTGGTTTTGCGGCACTGTATAAGAGAAGGGGGGCATGATGTCCCCAGCAATAAGGATGTAACGTCTTTGGACTGGAATGTAAGTTGATTGCTGTTCCTGAACTTGAAGAATGTTTTATTATTATTATTATTATTATTATTATTATTATTATTATTATTATTATTATATTAACAATATTTATATACCGCTTTTCAACAAAAAGTTCACAAAGTGGTTTACAGACAAAATCAAATGATTAAATGGCTCCCTGTCCCAAAAAGGGCTCACAATCTAATAAAAATGCAGGACACCACTAGCAAACATCCAACAGAAAGACACTGTGCTGGGGTGAAAGGGGGGGCAGTTACTCTCCCCATGCTAAATATAAGCGGAGCACCACTTGAAAAAGTACCACTTTTTCAACATAATACTTGGCTTGCTGTGATCTTTAACATTTATTGGTTCTGCCTTGATTTTATTTTATGGAAGCAAAATATCTGTCATAGTGGATTGAGAGGATGTAAGTATGGAGAGCTTATATATAGCAGGGGTTCCTGGGTGCAGTGTGTGTGCATGTGTTTATCTAGCAATTTATATCCCAACCTTCTGCCTTTGAGGCACCCCAGATGACTCACGACATTTAAAAAAGCAAATACAAAAATAAACTTGTAAAAAGAGAGGTACACTAGTCTTCCCTGTCAATGAGAGATGAGCCACTCAGTTTCAGAGATGGAGAAGATTATCACATTTTCCCCTAGTAGCCCTTTACTTTTCCATTAAGAATAAATGGCAGCCATTAACTTATGTAGAAAAAAAATAAAGAGGGATGTTTGTTTATATAATTTGTATCCTGCCTTTCCCTCCAAATAATCAGAATTGGAAACTGGTGTGGTAGATAAAGATATGGGGAAAATTGAGCAGCTAGTCATATTCCTAGACTTGAGTCATTGTGAAGCAATAGGCTGAAGATCTGGTTATCTGATTATGTGGTTGAAATTTAAGCAAAGCAGATGACACATGTTAAGATCCAACATATCACTGGCTCAGCCCTTATATCACCACCTCCAAATGTTAGATAACATTGTCTTCCTTCATTCATTCATTCCTTTCAAAATATTTTTCCCAAACAAAGGCATCAACATCAGTGTGCCCCCCACCTTTAACCCTTCGATTCAGAATACCTCCCTATCCTTTACTAAATAATTGGTCTTCCACCACCACTCTTGCATTTTGTACAAGCAGTCAAGAGTTTGATAAATACTTTTACCAAGTGAACTTGGAGAGAGAACTAGAAGCATATTTCTATTTTCTCAATAATGTACGGTCCAATCCTGTCCTCGCTATGCAATGGTAGATCTCGCAATCTGCCATTGCATCATGTGGGCCGCCATCTCATGAGCCACTCCAATAAGCCCTGCAGCAATGGGCAGCAGACTGGCTGCAGGAGCAGGTAAGGTGGTGGGAGGGGTGGGTTGGGGATGGATCTCAGTGGCAGCAGTGTCTGCAAGAGCCAGAGCTCCTTTCCCAGGCCCGATGTGCCCCCTTGGGCCTAACAGATTTACATCAGCAAAGTAGCTGGTGTAGATCTGAGTAGTCCCATTGGGGATCATTGAGCGGGGGCAGAGGTAGGTAAAAAAATTCTTTACTTGCCTCTCCTGGGCTGCCTGATCCCCTGCCGGCCCATAGCATGCAGTGCACGCTGCAAGCCGTCCCTGGATAGGATTGGGCTGTTGGCCTTTTCGGTTTGTTTATGAGGGAAGGGTGTATGATTTCTTTTAATAGGCAAAGCAAAGTAGTGTAAAGAGCTCTAATTTGCAAAAACGATGCAGAAGTTGTGCAGTGCCAATTTAGAGCAAACAATTTGTGTTGTCTCCAATGACAACTCAGCCAAAACAAACAGGTTTGCAAGATGAAAGTTTTCCTTATTATGCACCTTTTTTTACTGCCGTCTGTAGATTAAATCCAGTAATTAGCTTGCAAAATAATATACACTTCTTCCCAGCACAGCAAAATTCTAGTTTGTATTCTATTGATATTCATTCAATTAAACATGCTAGAACTGATTATCCTTTGTCTGTACGTTGTATCATATGCATAACAATTTAGTTAGCACCACAGTTGCTGTCCCCTCCGCTGCCGATTGGGAGAATTATTCTCCGACGTTTTCCAGATGGCTGACGTAGCAAAAAATACCCTCCATAAAAATGATTGTCTCAGTTTCCTTTCTTGATGGCTAAGTTATCCTAGCAACACAATAATGCTTTAGTAGTTTTGTTTCCATGCAAGTGCCAAGAGTGCTAGTCTTTGATTTGGGATGTAACCTTGTAATGATACAGTACATTGATGCCCTTCCTTAGCAGAGTTTACTTGCTTTTGAAAACTCAGACATAATAAAGATCACAGCTGAATCAGTATATTGCATATGTCATACAAAACGTCATTTGATTCCCTTTTTACACGTCCTATAGAGTGATGGAACGCTATTGGCTACAGGATCATATGATGGCTTCGCAAGAATATGGACGGAAGATGGTAAGACTTAACAATGTCTCTGTTCAAATGATTAGATGGTTCATAGTGCTGAACTATTTCAACTTTCAAATAGTTTCGAATGTTAACTTTTGTTTTTTGTACATTACAGGAAATCTTGCAAGCACCTTAGGTCAACATAAAGGACCCATCTTTGCTCTGAAGTGGAACAAAAAGGGGAATTATATTTTAAGTGCTGGTGTTGATAAAGTGAGTGGTGAAATTCATAACTTTCAAGTGTAAATTGGCTGATGTTTTGAGAGCTTTGGCACTGGACTGCTTAAGTTCTTGCAGTAATTTCATTATTGATTCCTAAAGAGTTTATACCTTCTAGTAATGACAGTGGAAGTAACTTTTGGAATTCTTGGATGTAACTCTTGGAAGTAACTTTTCAAAGTTCTGATCTAATTTCAAGTACTGTACTGTTGACATAAGTGTTATCAATATACACATTCCAACTGTAGATTCTAGCCCAAGGCATTTGCGTTACTTTCAGAAAGCAGTGTCTTGAAACCTGAAAGTCAGGGACAGTAAATGTTTTGAAGTGGAATAATCCACTGATTATTCCACGGCATCAGCAATGTTGTATGACTGTGTCATCTGAGGAAGTTCAGTGGGGTCCTAGCGATCTTAATAGAACAACATGGAGAACTTCTGAAATGTCCATCCTTTTCTGAGTAATAAATGGCCTCAAAGCCTGGATATTAGTTACCAAATAATATTGTGTTGCGTTTGACAATGGATTGTGTCTTTAGTTTGTAATGACTAAAGACTGGAAATCAATGGGATGTAGTCATGACTAACTAAACTTAGGATACAACCCATTGTGATAAAATACAATGCAATATTGCTTTTGAAGACAATACAATTCAGGTATATTAACAGTTAAAGCAGGGGTGGGGAACCTTTTTGGGGTGGGGGGCCATTTTCCCATGGGGAAAATTGGCTGCGGGCCGCCCGTAAGGGCGTCGAAATTTTTGCCCCCCACCGCAAATTTGACCCCCCGCGCGAATTTACAGCGCCCTCCCACCAGCCAGCCAGCCAGCCAGTAGGCCCGCCCCCCAGCCCGCCAGCCAGCCAGCCCCCCTCCCAGCCCGCCCGCCCCCCCTCCCAGCCCGCCCGCCCCCCAGCCTCCCAGCCAGCCAGCCCTTCCAGAGCCCCCTCCCTCCACTCTCCAACTTACCGGGCTCCGGGCCACCGCCGCCTTCCCGCGCCGCCTCCATTTCAAAACGGCCTTTCTGTACATGCGCAGATCGCCGCTGGGCTCAGCAGCGATCTGCGCAGGTACAAAAAGGCCGATTTTAAAAGGAGGAGGCGCCGGTCACCTCGGCGCCTCCTCCTTTTAAAATCGGCCTTCCTGGACCTGCGCAGAGCGCAGCTGAGGCCAAGATTGTCCTCTTGGCCGGCATCGCGCTCTGCACAGGTCCAGGAAGGCCGATTTTACAAGGAAGCGGCGCGGGAAGACGGCGGCAGCAACGGGCAGTGGCGGAGCCTCCGGTCGCGGGCCGGATCAGGCCGGTCCAGTGCGGGCCTGACCGGATCATCCCGCGGGCCGGATCCGGCCCGCGGGCCGGAGGTTCCCCAACCCTGAGTTAAAGTAAGAGTCTTATCCAAGGGAACGTTTGCATGATTATATGCACTATGGTATCTGAAGGGCGAGACAAATATTATCATGCCTGCTACATTCATTGCAAATATAAGGTTGTGAAGGCATCACAAAACTCAATGTACAACTGGATGTTACAATGCAGTACTTTTAAACCAGTGATACGAATACCACTGGTCATACTTCAAAATACACCAGGTAGTACTGGAGCTCACTGCCATGGTGACTGTGTGACACTGGTCTGCCTTTCTTGACCCCACTAGAAGTGGAGATGGCTAAGGCACCAGTACACAGGTGGCAAGGTGTGACTCGGCAGCACCTTGGCCCTTCAAAAAAGGTGTGGTTTGGGAAGAAGGATGAAGAGTAAAAGAAAGATTAGCAACGTGGAACAGCCTCACTCACGCTGTAAAGATAAATGTGTTGCAAGCAACCCATTCCTTGCACAGCAGCCATCTCTGATGGCAGTGGTAGTCACAACAGTGGTACTCACCAAGGTGGAACTTGCAAAAAAACAAGAAATGTGCTGAGAAGCCCTATCCTAGTGACCATTTTTTTCCACACAGCTGTAGTCACACCACTGTTTACAGGTAGCTACCATAGCATAACTGGTTGTGTGAATCTTCCAAAGAAGGACATTAGAGAAAGTTGGTAAATGAAAATTACAGCCCCATCCTGCCTAAGATTCAGCGGTCAACCTAAAGGGCTGGCCGCTGCAGCCTATTCTGGATGCAGGCCATGCCGGCTCACCCCGGGGAAACGGGACGGGATATGGTGGAGCGCGCCACCAATCTGGGCCTGGCCGACCAAAGGCCCCCTCCCCTCCCACCCCGGTTTGCCCTCCCGCCACCTGGCCAGCACAGGTCCAGGCAGGTGGCAGAGTAAGCAGCGCCGGCCTCCATGCCAGCGCTGCTTACTCGCTGGGTGCCGCGAAAGTGCTTTACAAAAGTGCTTTCGCAACACCCAACGCTGGTGGAGCAGGAGCTCCACCGGCCTGATTCTACACTGGATTGAGTGGTAAGTTTTCTTTCAGATGCATCCTTCTCTTGCTCATTGATTTTTCTATGTAGAAAAATCTGACAAACACCTAGCGTATTGGTAGTGGTGTATTACTGAGATTATCTGCAGTCACCAATGGGTTTCCTAGCAAAGCCTCCTTCTTCATTCAGAACTGAATGTCACTGATGTGTGTATGTTTCTTTCCATCTGTCCTCACAGACAACAATAATTTGGGATGCTCATACAGGGGAAGCTAAACAGCAGTTTCCTTTCCACTCAGGTAATTAGCCTTATTTTTTACTTAAACTTTTTTCTTAGTCTTTCTATGTCAGCAAAAATGACTTCCACTTCCACAATAAAGCAGCTTTATAATTTAAAAAATCACAACAAACCAGTTGATTGTTAATGAAATGATCAGGCTAGACCTGCTATACTTAAATGTTTAAGACATTTCCTGAACACACATAGGCAGACTTTGGTTGAATCCTCTTTGTGAGAGCATTCTGTAGCAAAGGGCCACTTCTGAAAATGCCCTGCTCCCTAGTTTGGCTGATGATAGCTGCCTAATAGAACCTTAGACAGAATGTATTTTTGGAATGATGCTTTGGTGAGGACGGTATGGGAAGTGCTTTTTGGGTGAATGCTTGCCAGAAAGACAGACATTTCAGCCCTGTTGTATCACGAGACTTAAGATCTCACCATTTTTAATGTTTAACAGTCTGCTGCCACATGTTCATATTTTGTAGGCATATCAGTTGCATTGTAACACCACTGTATATGCCCCACTCATCCTGGGCTGACAATTTTATGACATTTTTCAGAGCAAAGAGTTGAAAAACTGTCGTAAGACAGATGATTTGAAAAGGTTATGCGACTCTTTAAGCAGTGTATTTTTTTCAGTCTTTGCAGATATCCATCCTGGTAAACCTTCCTTGAACCTCGTTTGTTTTTGTACTCTCTGAACTAGGGTTTGGCAACCTACGGCCCACGGGTTAGATCTGGCCCGCCACCCAAGGTCATCTGGCCTGCTTGGAGCTCGGCTTGGGAGGCTTTGCCTCTCACCAAATTTGCCGCATGCTGGATAGGGAACAGCAGCTCAGGGGCTCCATGAGCTCGGGCAGGCAGCTCTGCCCTTCCCTGTCTGGCACGCAGCAATTTTGGTAGGAGGCAAAGCACTGCTGCTTCCCCAGAAGTTTGGTGATGACCTGATGATGTCCTCACCAAACGTCCAGCCCCTTTGCTGAAAAGGTTGCCGATCCCTCTCTAAACTATCAAGCAGGGGCCATAGCTCAGTGGGAGGGTTCCTGCTTTGCATGCAGAAGGTCCCAGGTTCAATCCCTGACCTCTCCAGAGCCTCTGCCAGTCAGTGTTGTTAGTACTGAGCTATAGATGACTTGGTATAAAGCAGCTTTCTATGATCCTAAGCAGTCTGTCGCTTATTACGAGAGCAATGGGCTGAAGAACCTTCTCCTTTAATTGCTTGGGAAGTTTGGGGCATGCTTATTTCTAACCCAACACAGTGTTGCAAACCACGGCATTAATGCTGCTGATGCAGGAAATTCAGCATCACAGGAGGATACACTAGTGCATGTGGTTCAAATTAAAAAACAAAAAGTCAGTGTTGCTTCTCTACCAGATTTCCTAACGGTCTTTGAATGCTCTTTCACAGCCCCTGCTTTAGATGTAGATTGGCAAAACAACACTACTTTTGCATCCTGCAGCACTGACATGCGCATACACGTGTGCAGGCTTGGTTGTGATCATCCAGTCAAAACCTTTCAAGGCCATACGGTAAGTTTGCATAGTCCTTTCAACATTTGCCAGTTACTACATGCGACTCTTGGAACAGCAAGATTTTTTATCACAGTTTCAAGGATGCTGTATGAATCCCTAAGACACATTTTGAATTAACGAATCAGTATTTGTGAACTGGATTTAATTTTTTTTTTTCAAATGACGAACTTGGGGCATGGGAGAGAAACTTTTTTTAAAATTAGACATATCAGTACAATAAACTACACGTGAAAATAGTATTGGTGAGTCTCTTGACTTCTCTGACATGCAATCAAAACAATAAAAGACATTAGCTAACTGTATCTATCATAGAAAATACTTCCTATCATTCTATTTAGATAATAAGCAGCTGGAGCATTTCAGTAATCTTTCATCAATGTAAGAAGCAAGCCAGTAATATAATGCAATAGTTATTTGTTGCTGTAATACATTAAATCTAGACCGTCCTTTTCTGGGTAAAAGCTGCAGTGCAGCTAATCGCTGATAAAGGAAATCTTTCTTTCAGAATGAGGTCAATGCAATCAAATGGGACCCTTCCGGCATGCTTCTAGCGTCCTGCTCAGATGATATGACGTTAAAGGTAATTCATTCTGATCTGAAATCTTTGACTGCACTATAGTTTAAAAACCTGTTGTACACAATAGTAATCTGAAGAGTTTGCACTTCAGTTGTTAAACTTTTGTATGTGTGTGTTTTGTGTGATTATCATCTTCCTGTGGTATTACAATGAAAACAGGATAGTCTGCATACGTCTTTTCTTAGTGAACTGTCGTTGGAGAAAAGATTATTATGTGCAAGTTTTTTAAGATTTTCTCTTAATTCTTTACATAGATTTGGAGTATGAAGCAAGATACGTGTGTACATGACCTTCAGGCACATAACAAAGAGATTTATACTATCAAATGGAGTCCGACAGGACCAGGCACCAGCAACCCAAACTCCAATATTATGTTAGCAAGGTAAAAAGAAACAACAAATAATATTACATGAAAGCTTGAAAGAAAAAACACGTGGGAAATGATGTCTGTCCTCAACTCCTAGGGCTTCTGCGTGCCCAGATAAATGGGGGGGGGGGCTTTTTAGCCTTGTTATTAACTGTGTCCTTTTGTGTTTGTATCTCTCCCTTCATGGAGTTGAGGGGTCGAATTCAAGGGTTCTCCCCCTTTTATCCTCACAAGAGTTCTGTGATGTAGGTTAGGCAGAGAAATAATGGGGTCAACTAGCTAACTGGGACCTGAATTTTGAGCTCCATAGTTCAACGGTACCACCCTTACGAGGAAAGGCTACAGCGTTTGGGGCTCTTCAGTCTAGAAAAAAGGCACCTGACGGGGGACATGATTGAGACATATAACATTATGCATGGGATGGAGAGAGTGGATAGAGAGACGTTCCCCCCCCCCCCTTACGCAATACTAGAACTAGGGGACATCCACTAAAATTGAGTTAGAATTAGAACGGACAAAAGAAAATATTCCTTTACCCAGTGTGTAATTAATTAATCTGTGGAACTCCTTGCCACAGGATGTGGTGATGGCACCTGGCCTGGATGCCTTTAAAAGGGGATTGGACAGATTTATGGAGGCAAAGTTCATCATAGGTTACAAGCCATGATGGGGGACAAGCAACCTCCTGGTTTTAGTAATAGGCTGTCTTAATGGCAGATGCAAGGGAGTGGCGACACACAGGATACAGGTATCTTGTTGTCTTGTGTTCTCCCTGAGGCATCTGGTGGGCCACTGTGAGATACAGGAAGCTGGACTAGATGGGCCTTTGACCTAATCCAGCAGGGCTCTTCTTACGTTATGTTCTTATCCACTATACCCCAAATACAACCAGCCTGAAAATAAATGAGGGAATTGGTTTTTTAATATTTTCTGAATTAGGGAATTGGTTTTTTGATATTTTCTGAATTATGGATTGGATCCAAAGGTTCTCTTCCATTCGTGACACTGGGAGTCCAGAGAAAGGGAACCATTGGCTCCACCCCAGCATGCTTGTCTGGGAAGTTAAAAGAACTAACCTTGCACCAAGGTGGTCTTGCCCATGTGAAATGCGGATAATTCTTTCATAAAATAGAAAATGCTCTTAAGTTTGATAGAATATTTTTTAGCCATCAGGCATCCTATGTGAAACATTTTGGTTTGCCATGTCTTCTGCAGTGCTTCATTTGACTCAACGGTTCGACTGTGGGATGTTGAAAGAGGAGTCTGCACTCACACATTAACCAAACATCAAGAACCCGTCTACAGTGTAGCCTTTAGTCCTGATGGAAAATACTTAGCCAGTGGGTCTTTTGACAAATGTGTCCATATATGGAATACTCAGGTATGGAAAGTTCACACCTGATACTAAAAATGGGTTTGAATAAAACTTCATTTGAACTAAATCTGTAGAGCTGCTGTAAATACTAAAGGCAAAGAGTTTTGTAGCACATTAAAACAAAGGTGTTTGTGGTGACATAAGCTTTCATGAGCCAGAGCCATCTTGCCATGTATACATAAAGTGTTCCCCACAATCTGCAGATGTGTGTACATCCAAACACACAGAGACAAGGGGAAAGGTCAGAGAAAGACGTTCTAAAATAGATATGACAAAGTGAAACCAGAAGACCCAGCACTGTGAAAAATAGGTGTATTGCATTACTGTGGAGAGCAAAAATGAAAATGAGAGACAGTTAAAAGAATGTAAGTTTCCCATCAAGAATGGGTGTCGCCATCCCAGTTTCATGGTAGACAGTGGCGTCGCTCTGGTAGAGGCGGGGCCGTAAGTATCGCTCCGTCGCAATCCCTTTACCGAGCGAGCAGGAGGCGGCCCCGCCCCCTCACTGTCGGAGCCATTCCCCTGCGGAGAAAGCAGCAGGCAAGAGACCCTACCTGCTGCTTTCTCCGCAGGGGAAAGGCTCCGACAGTGAGGGGGCGAGGCCGCCTCCTGCTCGCTCGGTAAAGGGATTACGACGGAGCGATACTTACGGCCCTGCCCCTACTGGAGCAACGCCACTGATGGTAGAGGCAAGATTAATACCAAGGAAGTTGTTATTTAGACCTCCAGTGCTCTCTGCTCTGTGGCAGCAGCTCTCCAAGGATCCAGATAGTGGTCTTTCTAGCATCTACCTGAAATGCTAGATATGGGCAGCCCACCCAATTCTGTCTAATAGGACGCAGTGGTGCAAATAAGGCGCCCACCACATCATGTGCAGGATGGGGCCTGTGCCGGCGCAGCCAGAGGCCTCCTCAGGGTAAAGGGACATTCATCACCTTACCCCGAGTAGAGCCCCAGCTGCCCCAATGGGTCTACTCGAATGTGCGTTACTTTGCTGAAATGCGAGCCGGACGTGTAACACCGACCAGGCCCGGGAAGGAGGATAGGATTCAGCTGAGTGCGCCACTGCCGATCCCTCCCCCGTCCCGGGCCCGTTAGACAATAGTCTACAGCAGGGGTTCTCAACTAGTCGGTACCAGCCGACTGCACAGCTCTGAAGGAGAATGTTTAACAGGAGAGGGCATTTGTTACCAACAGAAAGGGACATTGAGAATCTGGAGAACTGACCCTAGGCTCCTCACCTGTTTACCTGTACCACTTGAAAGCAAGATTCTCAGTTACACACAGTGACCTTCACAGGTACAAGTAACCAAGGCACATCCACAGGCTGAAACTGATCCCAGCATAATTGAAGTGTATTAGTTTAAAATACCAATATTGCTTTGCTTGGTTTTGTTTTGTTTTGTTTACGATATAGCAATGAACACTTGCTTCCTGGATGATGGTGATGGTTTTTATTTTTTTAGAGTGGAACTCTAGTACATAGCTACAGAGGCACTGGGGGAATATTTGAAGTCTGCTGGAATGCTAGAGGAGACAAAGTGGGAGCCAGTGCGTCAGACGGATCAGTAAGTCTTTTCAGACATGCTTTTAGATACTACTGTTAAATTCATCCCACAAATGAGCATAATTTCCTTGTAAAACTGTTGTCTCGTGACTGGTTAGAGATCTCTGTGTTAGTGTGTACACTCCAGAGGAACTGAGTTTCACTTGTCCCTCTGAATTCTGAAATAAAAGACCGGCTGAGTAGATGTTCCCATGAAATTAAGTGTTGTGAAACATCTGGCAGACTTTGCAAACTTTGGGAATTTTTAGCTTATCCACGAAGCATGCCTATGTTGGTGTTGGATAAGGTTGATGATATTTCTTGACCGATGGAAGGAGCTGCAGTAATAATGCTGGAGTTTCTGATTTGAGATTGAAACACATTATTGCTGCATAGCAGTGGAGGGGGGTGTTCTGGAAAGTGGGAAAAGAAAAAGGTAACCTTTTCGTTTCCTTTCCCCTGGAACCATTCCTGTATTTGTGGAAGGAGGGGTGCGTTTCTTACAGTGCAATCCTGTCTAATGTTAATGCCGGTAGAGTGCTGCTCCACTGGTCTAGGGTGTTGCAATAGGGCCGTAAGCACCGGGCAAGTAGGTGCTGGCACAGAGGCCAGCACCACTCTACTTGCCTCAGTCAATATGGAGAACGCGCCAAGGAAGGTATATTTCCCGCCGGACGGTGGAGAGGGAGGGGAGGGTGTTCCGGAGGTGTTTGGGGGCAGGGGTGGGTGGATCAGGCCAAGGAGGGGGTTGGAACGAGCAGAGCAGGCCTCCACCATATCCTATCCTCCCTCCCTGGCCCTTTTCTCCTGACACAGGTCTCCCGGAATTATGCCAACTAAATAGCTGGTGTGGATCCAAGAAGACCCGTTCGGGAGACTGGGGATTTACCCGGAGGAAGGGAACAAACGTTCCTTTCCCCCAAGGTAACACCCACCCACCCCCAGTTGGCTGCTTTGCACCCTGAATGCTACAGAGGCTGCATCGGCCTTGCTGCAAGTTAAGACAGGATTGGACTAGGATATTTTACAGCTACCGAGCAGGTCAATTCCCTCATTCTCTGCCTTCACCTCCATTTTTCTTTAAAGCAAGAATAAAACACAAACAACTGATGCTCTGGCTCAAGAGCCCTGAACATTTCCTAGATCCTAGAAGCTCATAGAGGTTTTTGAACAGTTTTAACATTTTACTTTTATTTCAGCATATAAACATATCTATTTCTGCATACCTATGGAATCCCCCAAGTATTATAGAAACCATGACCTTGTTTTGGGTGGGGAGGTCTGTTTCGCATCCAAACTGGTTGATAGGTACTCAACCAGACAGAACAAGTGAGACCTGGAAGAAAATGTTGCATCTCCTAAACCCTTTTGCCCACCTCCAAGATACTATAATAAACTGTTAGAGGCTCAGGCCATCACATTTTCCCCTCTTCTTTTACTAATTATTTTCTTCTGCATAACTATGGAGAATACAGAGTATGCAGAAATTACTCTTTCTGCATTCTCTTCCAGAGAATGCAGAAATGACTACTTTATTTTGAAGTATCCTCCTTTCCCTTCCAATGTACTTGAGATCACTCTTATTACTGGCATACCTAATCATTATACCATAATAAACCCTAGAGACTGAGAGAACAATGTTAACAGCGCTCAACAGTGTTTTTAATTGTTGCCCATTTTCCCTTTCTGTCTCTGCTTTCCAGGTTTGTGTTCTAGACCTGCGAAAGTAAATTGTTTTAGAAGAAACTGCAAATGGACCAGCATTGAATGTGTGGGTAGAAGCACTCTTCAGAACTATTCTTAACATCTCTAGGAACCGCAAGGAACTGGGGGAAAACAAAACAGAAACCGAGAAAAGCTGGAGTGTACAACAAAAGCAACTCTCCCAGGCAACAGAAGCCTGCAATGTTTTGTCCATAACTTTTACCAAGGAGTTAAAAACACAATCACTTAGGGGGAGGGGGTGGGGATGGTTTCCACCTGGAGCCTACAGCCTGTGGGAGCAGGAGACCAACACCAACTAAAACCCTGCACTGTTTGGTTTGGCTCTCTGAGAACTCGCTTTGATGGCTGCAGAAGAAAAGAGGAAAAGCTGTGCCAAAAAAATAATATTAATAATAATCATGAAAAAACCTATAAAGCAAAATGCTTTGATAAACCAAAATGGGAAAAAGAATCCTCCTCCATGTGGTGTTGTATTTTTTTCCTTCCAATCTGGACACTACAAGTTGCTCTCCCAAAGGACATTCAAAGACCAGTTTGTACTGATGACACACGCAACTTTGTAATCACAACACTTTCTATTTTCTAGACTACTTTTATTTGTTCAGTGGGGTTTTTTTTTCTATCAGCTGGAATATTATAGCCTTGAGGATCACAGGCTTATGCTTGAACTGAATTCCTTTTTCTTTCTCCCTTCCCTTTTTTTGTTTGGTTTTCTTCCTTTGTGCCCACAGTAAATGCAGCCAGGTGGGCAGAATGAAAAGTTGTAAAAAAACTGCTTGTCTCCTCTTTTGTTTTTCCCCCTACAATTCTGTCTTTCTCAATCCCAGATTCTTCTTCTACTTAATTTTTTTTAATACTTCCTCACTTCAGATCTTAGAGTCTCAAGGGCACTTTCAACAAATTGTGTAATAAGTGCTTTATGTAAGAATGCAGTGCCGGGAAAGCTTTTTACAGGAGAAAGATGACTTTTTAAAAAAAGAAAGAACCCAGTGTATTTTTGGAAAAAAAAAGGTATTTTTTATGTTGAAACACAATTTTAGAAGCTTAAAATGTCCACCAGATGTAGACTGGATTGTGTTAGTCATTCAAAAAACCAATTCAGATGGAATCCAGTAAACATTTAAAGATGCAGTAACCTTTTTATCTCCTCCTCACAAAAGGCAATTTGCTAAAACACAGTTCCGGGTGCTGATTCTTTTTGAACAATATCCCACAGGAAAAAAATATGCTAGCATGATTTAATTGGCAGAACTTAGCAGTGGGGAGTGTCATTGCAGTATTCAGAAGTTTGATCTTTAAAAACAGATATTTCTTTTCATACTTCTCTGAAAAAAAATTACCTTTTTTATATTTTTAAGTATTTCAACATTTGCTTTGCATCATTATTGGCATATGACCTGACTGTGCCAGTTTATTCAAAATGAGGTTTTTTCCCCCTTCTATTCTGTAATATTTTCAGTTTCATGACATATAGAAGCAATTTGTTATTAGCTGGTCATCTCTGTTTCCAAATAGTGCTACAGTAGTGCCTCTATAGTATTCCTTTGCAGTCTGTTTTCACTGCATTCAGTGAACTGGACTGCTGCACCACTGCCCAAAATATAGAGAGAGGTAATACGATTGGAATTTTAAATACGGGTTTAAGCCAATAAAACAGCTGCTGGTATTCTCAAAGAACTAATTGTTGTTGCTCCTTTTTCTCTACAAGTAATTCTGGAATATTGTAGACCTTGATTTACCTTTGCCTGAGATACTCTGCATTCTGCACAGATCAACAAGCGCCTTCTGAGAGGAGGATACTATGTATTTAGCATGGTTAACACTGGGTCCATATATGGGGCACCACAAGCCTCACTATTTCTAGGATTCGACATAAAGTAATCCCCCTAATACATACTAGAAATTGGGTTTTTTCTTTAAAAAACACAACAAAAAACAAACTAGCTAATCTTAGAGCCAAGTGAAGTGCACTTTTGTCAAATGTAAGGGTCGTCTTTTTTTTTTTTTGGAGGGGGGTTGTCTTTGTTTTGGTTTCTTTTCTTCTTTTTTGCCTTTTAAAATTGCGGTTCTTTTGTCAATTGCAGAATTGTTCTTTCAGGCACTCACTGATATTCTGAATTCTGGCTTCTAAAGTTTTATTGTCTGTGTCAGACTTGAAGCCGGGCTTGGTTCTCATTTCAGCATTTCCCAGGTTCTGTTGAAGCAATGCCTCCCGTTTCTCTCCATATACCCCATCCCTTCTCATACACACATTCTCTTTCTCTCCCTCTCTTTCAGCAAATCACCTTGTGTGTTGTAGTTTATTTGTTTCAAGGAGAGAATCAACAGATCATATTCAGTGTCTTGAATAAATTGCTATATTTTGATATTAGAAAACTCTGTGTGAGTTGTTCCTTATTCTTTCTGTATTGTCTTAACATTGGCTGGTTCCTTCAGGTATTGAAGTTGCAGTCTGTCGTCTTGCATTCTTCTGCTTTAAATATTAGCCCAATCGCTACACCCTCCACAAGCTGAATCCTGTATAAAGTATTCTGCTCATTATTCTGATCATTGGGCAAAGGGGCTTGAAGTGCGTTGAGACTCCACCCTGGACAGTCTCTATGAACGCAGCTTGTGAGATTATTTCAGGCAGTTTACACATTTTCTTTAAATGAGTTTACACATTTACACAGTTTACACATTTTCAGGTCTATTTTACTGCCAACAGGGCTAGAAACTTGCTTTTTTAATTGCCAGGATGCTATTTTGCACCCTCTGCCAAATTACATGCTTATCCTGTACACTGCAGTCATGGAACTGAAACATTTTGACAATAGCTTTAAGGGATGGGGGGATAGCATTCATGAGTCCAGATTTCATACTTCTAAGATACAGTTAACATTGATTTATATGCATGTTAAGGTGACTTTATAACACACTACTGATTTGTGAACTTTCCTTCACTGAAAAGTAGCATTTGATATCATGTCCAATGAAAGTTGTTACTCTCACTTTTGACCATCAATGCCTATTTCGCACATGCAAGTCTTCACTTGATTTTGCAACAATCAAGCATTATGAATACATACTTGCTTCAGACACTTTCCAAATAAGTGAGAGAAATCGTGATTTTTAAAAAATTTAATTCAACCATAAAAGTGAATAAATGGCAGGATCAACTCTGATCTGTTCTGTTTGGCTAGTCAAGATTGTAAACCCCTCAGGGCACAGGGGGTTGTCCTCTCATAATAATATATTCATTCTCAGCATTCTTGAAGCAGAACAAATTCCTTTGCCATAAATTGGCAGACCCATTGAAGGGATATACCGTATTGGTCTGAGTATAAGACTCACTTTTTTCTCCTAATTTAAGTTTTTTTAACTAGGGGTGCGTCTTATAATCAGGCTGTTGCAATTTAATGCCAGTGATTTAATTACATTTTTTTAATAGCACCAAACTTTAAGGGTGTGTCTTATAATCAGGTGTGTCTTATATTCGGGACAATACGGTAATATAAACTGCTTATATTATGTCAGGAGGAAATGACAAGGGATAAACATTTTCAACTCAGGCTGTTTAGTGAATCATCTTATTTGTTCACAGTTTGTTTGGGTGGTCTATTTTAAAATGTAATTACGGTAATCAAGAAACAGAAAATGAAAAACAATGAGAACAGGAAAGCTTTGTGGTACCTTCTTGATATTTGTGTACACGTTTTGACATTCTTGCACACACCCAAACCGAACTGGTGGCAAAAATTATGCATGGCAGCAATTACTTAACTGTTGATGAGAATACTGTTTCTGGATCTGAACAGGGCTAGTGTTCAGGATATCTACATGTATCCATAAGGTGCTTTTGTGCATTTTGAAAGGCTAGAACGTTGTAAAAAAAACCACGCAGAGTGCTGTGGGTGGAATGGTACAGGAAGACTGGTGGGAAGTCTGAACTTCAAAGAAAGAAGTGTAGCAAGCCATTCCGTTAAAGAATGTTTCAGATCTCCAGCTCTTGGCTGTAATCCTTTTTTCAGTTGTTCAATGTCTGCCTTGTTACTATGCAATTCATGGGTTCTACATGAGATGTGGATTTCAATTATACTAGCATTAGACTCTAGCAAAACAGAGAGATTCTTATATTCAGAGACAGCAGGTTCTGTGAAAACTGCCACTGATTTTAAAATAATTTGGACACTATACAGTGCAAAGCTTGTATTTCAGCCACCTGAGTGGGCCTTTTGTGGTTCTACTTTAAGTCATGAGAATTCTGACCGCAGTGCGTACAAGTCCAGTATTTATATTGACTACATGGTATTATATCAATTGCATTCTAAGACTAGCATTTGATTGCATGGGCACAAGATGGCTTTAGGGTACTTATAGCAGACACAAAAGACCAGAAAACAATATGGCAATGATGATGTATTAAAATAAGGGGCCACACACCTCTGTCCTTTTTTAAATGCCACAGGGTCTGATAGTGCAGCCAGCTGGTGTGACTTGTTTTCTTTGTCACACTGCTATTGATAGTTGACATCTAGTAATTTTCTCCTGTTCAATAACTTCAGTAATTTTGGATCTGGGTCTTATTAAATGTCCAACAGAAAGTATATGTTGTGATACAGAATATGACTGAGACAAAGGCAAGCAGTATTTTTGCAAGAGTTCTGAATGGTAGAGAAAGTGTTTTGGGTGAAAGGTCAATCTATGAATTAGCAGTGGCTTAGAGAGACCCAGTGTGACAGCCCCCTAGCTTCTGTTTTTAGATCGTTACTGAAGCCATGATTTGGTTAAAATTGGAGGAGTCAGGCAGTGGAGATGGTGGATATCAGGGAAGGTGCCCTACCTGTCATAACCCTGTCATAATTCAAGCATTGGGTAGGGGAAATCCTGCTACTTAAGGCTTTATCACAAGGCCCTAGTAACCTGGTGCTTTCTCCTTGCATCCAATAAAAACTGATGCAAGCCATAAACTGGTCTCTCTCACTCACACTCACACTCACACTCACACATATCCAGTACTTCTCTTCTCGGATGCCTACACTGTACTTTCACTCCAGCCTGAATCAGGAGGATCTGCATTGGATCCTACCACTGTCACATCCAGTTGCTCCGACACTTAATATGCTTGGGAAGTGAACCCCTAACAATGTAATTCTATGCACACTTACTCAGAAGTAAACCCTATTTCAATGGGACTCCCAGGTAAGTGTGTATGGGACCTCATGAATAATTTCCTAATCATTCCTGTTGCCTTACAATTAAGTCAAGTCACCTTAAAATATAAGTACAGTATACTAAGTCTAGCTGTTCCCTTCCTCCACAGTAAACTGCTGCCATGGTCTACTGTGCCAGTGATATTGCTGGTGCAAGTCCGCGTTGACCGGTGAATGCAGATTGGGCACAAGAAGGGGGTTAGTATTTGGCGGGCACTGTTGCCACCAAACCCACCCCCTTGCTGGACCAGATCCACCCTCCCTGTTCCGTCACCTTCCTGTTCTGCTCCCCCCAACTCCATTCCACCCCCCCTCCCTGCCTCCCTCCTACCCCCTGAACATTCTTACTGCCACCGGTGGGCATCTGGTGCTTGTCATCGCGCACCCCCAGCTGCTTGCATCAGTAGTCAGGCCATGCTCGCCGGTGGTGTTGCTGTAAAGTTGTTTGCGCTGCTGGAATGCTTTTTCCGGCAGTGTAAATGGCCTATAGGATTGGGCAGTAAGAAACATAGGGTGATCTTGTAGAGCAGGAGTTCTCAACCCCTTCCCAGCCAAGTACCACCTTCATCACCACTCTCCTGCTGCATACCACCAGAAGTGACTGGTGATGACATAATCGCCAGTTATTTCCGGATTTTCAGATTTTCGGAGGCCAGAAAATGCAGGTAGGAGGCTCTGGGCAAGTGGGAGGGCCCTTCTCAGTGTTCCTGAGAGGCTTGGCCAAAGGCAGGAGCCCCTCAGGAGTAAAAATGCGCTGGGAAATAAATGCCCAGATGGTTTAAGCAAGCAAATTCTTCCTTTTGCCACAAGGGTATAATAATGACACAGGCAGATACAATTGGAAATCAATGTATATTTCCAAAAAATACATCAGCTTTTGGAGACTCTACTGCCACCTACTCAGGAAAGTGACTAGAAAGAGAAATTCTATCAATATGCTGAGAAAACAAAATTACTAGACATACACATTACAGGAGAAATTAAAATCAAGTCCATCAAAAGAAATAACTGATACCAATACTTCCTATGCTTCACAGAAACCTTCAGAGAGCAGATAAGGGCAGAAGAATACTGCTATTCATCAAAGTTGTCGTCTTCTCTCATTTTTGCTCCCACAGACTTTATTTGCATTTTGTCTCTTTCTTCAGCAAGAACATCTAGAGGGAAGCACAGTTGACTGGAAATAGAGTCTGATCAAAATAGTTATGTAACCATTGGTGAAGATGGTGACTGAGCAAGGTAAGGGAATAGGGAAGGATAAGCTCTCCTTATTAACCCTGATTCACACATTCATGTACAGCAAGTCCTCATTTAAAGTTGTCAATAGGTTCTTGGAAATTGCAACTAAAATGACTTATAACGAAACCAAGTTTTCCATAGGATATTTTTTTTAATGTAGGTTAACTGAATAAACAAAACAAAATGAACAAGGGGAAAAGTAAAGAGAATTGACTTTGGCAAAAAAGGGGTCCATTTTAACCTGCAATATTAAGGGGCGGTGCAATAATATAAATGGCCAGCAGATGGCATTGAGGCACTGTGGAGTCAAACTTTTTTCCCATCAATGTTATAACAAAACAACTTGAGGACTTGCAGTACTGTACATCCCTCAAATTTATTTTATTTTTGCTTGCTATGTTTTATTACTGTATACTTGATGACTGGCAGTTGAATACGTGGACTCTATTGAAAAAAAACTGTGTTTAATGCAACACACCATTACCACACTTCCATATCCGTGTGGGCCAATTCACAAAGGCAGATCATCATGTGAGGAATGTGCATGTGTGAAGCCCATAGATTTTGTGAATTACCATCCCTGATAGACAGGAGAGTTCCTAGCTGGCCTGTCATCACTAGGAATGTTACCTTCAGACAGCATGCCTAAGGCCTCATCCGTCTGATGGTTAGGTGTTACTGTGGTTTTCTTTGAGTCATGGAAGTTCACGGAGTTTCCACCTGGTAAAGCATAGGCATTGTCAGCAGCAGTGGATGTGGACATGGATTCCCATGGTATTTCACTCTTTCGCCACTGCAGATCCAGCTTCCACCCAGTCCATCCATAAAAAGCCAATGTGAAAAGGAAGCCTTGCATTGGGTTCAGGACTCCCTGGAAGACCAAAGAAAGGGAGATATTATCTGATGGAAATGAAAATCAGTATCACTATGAACTTCAGTATATTTTGGCAGTGAACTATGAGGACCGCTGAAGGGTCTGGCATTTGAGTAGTTCAATCAGTCTCAGAGTGTTGTGGAAGACTAGAGAGGAATGAAAGCAGAGCGAAGCAAATCAAGTAAGGAAAAGAACGGGAATTTTTGATCCAAGTGGAAAGATCATCAGATAAAAGCTGACACATGCATGAAACACAGAGAAAGTTGGACAAAAGCTGCTTGTTGCTGGTTGTCATCTTCGTTTTCTTTAATATGCCAGGAAATGAGATCGTCGTGATTTATTAAGTTCATACAAAAAAAAGGAAGTATATTGTGCCAGCTGCTTTGAGTTACCCATTAGGGTTAAGAAAAGTGGGATATAAATACTCCAAATACAATAATAACAATAACAATGTGTTTGAAGAAGAAGAAAAGGCAGGCATTTTGCAAATGTGTTTTGAGGTTCCTCAGTATGAGTCAATGTGGCTAACAGGATGGCAGAATTAAAACAATTCAAGAGTGGTCATGAGATTTCCAGCAGATGCATTAATGCATTTCCCATTAAGCTGTGGGAAAGAGGGAGGAAGGGAAAGAAGAAGTTGACAAGACCGTAATCCAGAGACAGCAAAGCAAGGGGTAGATGAGGGTAGAGCAGAGAATAATCCACAACAATAGAAGGAAATGACTGACATAAAGAGCATTAAGAGCAGAGAGAAGGCAAGAGGAATTGGATACTGGAAGGAATCGGAAGTTGATGGCACAGCCCAGTGGTAGACAAGGACAACAGTGCTAAAATGCAGAAGAGAGAATGGATACAACCGGGGGGGGGGGGGGGGAAGAGTTATAGATGGCGTTGATTATAAACCAAATCAACAGTGACTCAATAAATGGTATTTGATCAATTAAATATCAGCAAGGTGAAAGTATGCAATCATGTACATCAGTCAACATTCTTACTGTAAACTGTATGTAGTATAGAGGCCTACAGCGTGGTTGATTAATTCAAATGTCAATCCACTTCAGGCTTTCTTGCTTTTGCACTGTTCTGCACAACCGACAATTCTATCCCTTTCCCTCTCACTCCTCTTCCTCCTTTTTGGGCTACTTTTTCCTCCAACCGCCTGCCTTAGCCCCCAACCTCCCCATGTTTCCCTGGTGCTGATGCCTTTTCAAGACCCGCCTCCTCCTTTCCTAGAGGACACACCCCTCTATGGCCAGCTCTGCCAATCACAGACAGTGGCTTCAGCTGCACTACCAAACCCTTTTGCCTATTACATATCTTCTCATCAATTTTTCTTTGCCCACAATCAAATTAAAGCGTCAAAGAAAACAAGGGCATACGCCTGACTAGGAGATGAGCAAGTCCTTAAGCCTACTGTTGCAGATAATCTTGCTAATGAGACTGGGTTATGCAGCACTTTCAAAGCCACTAACATTCAGGACGCACTTACCATTATAATCCAGGTGATCAGTGCAGCATTACGGACACTTTTCAAGGGGCTCCCATTGATATCTGGCTGCATCTCTAGGTAGAACAGAAGGCTCTCATTGATAAGATTTGATGACCAGCTGTTACAGGAATAAAGATAAGAAGGAAGAGGGAGACTGCTTTATATACGTTCTCTATATTCAAAGTTCAGTTGTACTCATTGGCAGAAGGTGATTATGGCTTTCTTTTCCCTGCATGTGATATTTCATAGCTAGCAGTAAAACACACACACACACACCACACCACAAGTCATTACAAGGACAAAATCTTGTCGTGGAATCCCTTTTTTTCCAACCTGAGGCATAGAAAGCAATTTAAAATGAAATTAATATTCCACTCTTCCATAGGACAGTCGGCTGTTGAATTACATGTTGTTCATTTGCATTCATACCATACCGCATCGTGCTATAAGACAAGCAGAAATTCAGTGCTATAGGCTACATAGAGAAAAGTTTTAAGTTGCAATGGTCGTAACAGGTAAAGGGAGAACATATACTCAGTAAGGAGCCAAAATTCACTGCAACATTTCAACGGCAATACAATTTGTTTTTAAATGTAGAATTGATGCAAAACCAACCTTCGGATTTTGCAGCAAGGGCATCCTAAGGTTATTCCACCTTAATGGTGGAAAAAATTGTCTTACCAAATAACAAACACCAGCATAATTTTGAAAAAGCGAACTTTGATTTCTGTCCCCAGGCGCCTTTCATTCTCTGTGTAGATCCCTTGTCTTCCCTTCAGTAAAGAGGCAACTAGAAAGCAGAAACAAAAAGATTATTGGGTGTGTCATGTTTCGTGATGGGATTGCTCTAGCGATATGAAGACTGGCAGCAGACACACATGGGATACTTCATTGGGGATGTGCTCCTGTGTGAGCCTCAAGGCAGCTTCACACTACACGCATCACGGAGCTTCTGAGCTGATTTTCGAAGTTCACAGAGCTACTGCAGCCTGCCAATCGCAGGAGAGGGGGGAGAGTGGCCTCCAATCACCTTCTTAAGAAGGCGGGACAACATGAGGGAGAACAGGCTGGAAGACACTCCCCCCGCTTCCAGCGCGGAGGCAGAGGCACAGGCGGCGGCAGAGCCTCTGCCTGTAGTGTGAAGCTGCCTTCACTGAAATGCTCTTGCTCATCTGCTCTTCATTTCAAGAGGGTTTGCACAGGACAGCTTCCCAGAAAAAAGCTGTGCCCACAGATGCTATTGGGTTGTACTATGTTGAGAAGATAGCAATTAACACCAGGATGATAGCCTGACCATTAGCCCTATAACAAAAAAACAACAACCAGAAACTCACAGGTAATAGTTTGGAGCAGATGTGTTATAAAACCTGAGTCAAAGCTACCATTTGTGCATGCCGATTTGAGCAGTGATTGGTCGCCAAAAGCTGGAAGCAAAGTAAATGGCCAAAGACACAAGGTCAAGGTTTGATCTTGGAACCTTTGCATCATTATTCATCAACATTTCTCACTTGCCTCCTCCTGCATACACAATGTTCATATGCTACAAGCCACCATGACCCTTGCTTCTTCCTCCCAAGTTGTCCGTGATGCTTTCCTCTCACCTCCGACATCTTTTCTTTCTCCCTATCAGTCCCCACCACTGTTGATTGACTGAGCATTTTGCTACAGCTTCTCTCTCGCACACAACACACATACACAGAAAAAGAAAGAGGCTGATCTTCCTTATTCCAGCCTATGATTTCTCTTGCAACACACATACGCAGGCCTCTACAGATATGCTGCTGCTATTCCCTGTAGGTTCCAGCAGCTTTTCCAACATGTGGTTATCAGAAGTCAAGTGAGGAAACAGTCAAAGAAAGTCACTTTTCTCTTTAACTGCTTGGGAGTCATACAACATTACTTTGATTATGGTCATGAACCACTTTTTATTTGTATTTAGAAGTTCCTAGCGTCCATCTTTCTCTTTCTGGTTATATGTACATTTGCGGGAGGAGGGAGAACATAAAAGAACTGTGATCCATTTAGATATGAATTCAACACAAAAAACTGAAAATATCAACAGAGTTCAATTGCCCTTTGTAATCTTACCAGCTGTCACTGTTCTACTAAAAAGAACTGGGTTGGCCACTAAAACCAGCACGAGTGGAACATATGTTGTGACGTAATGAGGAATCGCATGCTCCAGACCATTTTCACAACTGAGAAAAGAAAATGAGCAGCTTTTAATTCCAGTGGCGTTCCGAGCCCTCCCGGTGCCTGGGGGGCGGGGTTGGAGCGCCCCCATCGCACCTTCGAGCCCGGCTGCTGCGCCCCCCAAAAGCAGCGCGCCCACTCTGTGCGTCACCGGCTTCCGGTGGCTCCGCTCTGAGGCCGGGACAAGCCCTCCTCAGAGTGACCGCCCAGTTCGGCGGTCAGGGCCTTCTGAGAAGGTCCAATGCGTTGATGTTCCTTTATTCCTTTTTCCCGCATGCGCAGAACCTTTCTGAGGGCAAACAGGCTGCCCATTTGCCTTCAGAAAGGTTCTACGCATGCACGAAAAAATGAATAAAAGCCGCGTTGACGCGTTGGGCCTTCTCAGAAAGCCCTCAACCGCCGAACTGGGTGGTCGCTCTGAGGAGGGCTTGTCCCGGCCTCAGAGCGGATCCACTGGAAGCCGGTGACGCACCGAGTAGGCGCGCTGCTTCTGGGGGCGCGGCAGCCGGGCTCCGGTGCCACGCTGCGCAGCCCCAAGCCCGGCTGCTGCACCCCCCAGAAGCACCGCACCCACTCGGCGCCTGGGGTGCAGCGCACCAGCTCCCCCCATTATAGGACGCCACTGTTTAATTCTTTCAGTTTCTACAAACCTAGGACCTGCTCAGACATTTCGTTCCCATGCAATCACTCAAGCAGCGCACAGGTGTGTTGCTGGGCTTGCAATCATTTGTGTGAACTGACACAACAATATGAGTACTATACCCATGGTCACCCTTCTTCTCGTGAGGATGGTGGCTGTGAACGTGATCATAGGGATCACATAGGGATCCCACCCCACCCCTACATAATTTCCACTTAATGTTAGTAAATACTTTTAGCAAAGAAAGATCTAATATTATGCAAACACTAAATAATCCAATAAAACACAAAAGTTTCCATCCAAACTTAGCGCTGCACTCATGGAAGCTCCTTCTGGTCGAGGAACAGTCCTTCATTCATAAAGGAATCTACATGGGTGCAGTGATACATTTGGCTCTAAGTTAGTTTATCTACTAACAAAGTTATAATTTGCATCATTTTCTATCCAGAAGAGGGAAAATTTTGTTTAGTGCTTCAAAGCCCAATTTGTGTAAAGGAATTTATAGATAAGATTGAAAATGGTCAACAGCAGACCTGACACATATTAACCACGTCATAGTGGTGAATTTAAATCCTAGACAAACGTACACTTACCTAGAAACGGAAGGGTAGTATAGCATAGCAATTCCCTCAACACACAGCAGGATTGCCAGGCCCCAAGTCATCATGTGATACAACACAATTGTACTGAAAATACATGACCGAGACAACAAGGCAATGTCAACAATGGTACCCATGCACATTAAAAAAATAACTTTAAAATTATACAGATCATGGCTCCATTCCATTTAACGGCAGAAGCCTTGCATCTTAAAAGCATCCACCACTGCATAGGAGCAGGCTTTTTGCGAGGAGTTTCAATTTAGTCTTACGACTCATTTCTTGCAGGGTTTTTTGTTTGTTTGTTTACATTTAACCATCAAGAACATCATTTGGCAATCTTCAGTGAAAAAGAAACACCTTGCAACATAACTGAGCAGAGCAAAAACCAACTGAATTGGGACAGAGAATATTACATAGGGAAGTTCAAAAAGCCAACATCCGGTTTCCATGCAACCAGGTGCCTCGACAGAGATGTGTGTGCTGCATCATAAAGAATAATAATACAATATAATGCAGTAAAGAATACAATACAGTATACAATAATAATACAAATTTGCACAATTTCTCACTGTGCAAAGTGTCAGGGTTTTTACAAGAACCATGTAAGGTAAGTGTTTTTTTCCCATATTGCAGCTGGGGAGCTGAGACTAAAAGGGGAGTGACTTGCTAAGGTTGCCTAGTAGTGAGTTCATAGTAGAGACGAGATTCAAATCAGGGATGTCCTGGTTCACTGTCCAATCTCCTATAGCCCAATCCTATGCACGTACTCCTGAGTGTGTACAGGATTGCAGCCTTCGTCACCTTGCTAAACCAGCTCACTTGAAAATACTGTCCCATTTGTTTAAAAAAATTGTTTAGCGCTTCAAAGCCCAATTTGTGTAAAGGAATTTATAGATACGATTGAAAATGGTCAGCAACAATTAGATGGAATAGTATGAGCATATATTGAGTGTCTTTCCAACAGTGTTAACCTTTTGATGATGCCCCGAATGTCAGGGGTGAAACGTAAAGTTATTTACAACATCTTGTTTTTGTAATAAAGAGCTTGAAACGACGTAGTCTTACCCGGAAATATGTGGGTTTTTAACTCAAAAATATGGTCACGTCGTGAGAGTCTACAATTGTATCTAAAATTGTTTCAGTTCCTTTTGGTACCTTAGCCCTGCTGATCTTCTAACCACCAAGTAGGAATCTACAGCATAACAAAACAGCCACCAAAAGCCAGCGCTGTACAAGAGTTGGATCCACATCTGCAAAGAAGAGTAAAAAATCCTATACATCAGAGTTGCTGAAGGATAAGACAACGATAAAATATTGCTTTAAAGCCTCAAAATCTCTAATCCAGACATCTTTGATGTACAACTCCACGTTATTCATTCAAGTGCTGCACACTCAAAACGTTTATATATAATTAAACCATGGGATCAGTTTCATTGAAATTGGCCAGGTTCAGAAATAGGATTTGATTTAATTCCCTGAGCAGTTTTGCAAATGTTACACATGCAGATATATATAAAATATACTGGACTACAGACTAAAAAAAACAGCAGAGATGTTCAGAAGGCGTTTGACACGGTCCCTCATGAAAGGCTCCTGAGAAAACTCCACAGTCAGGGAATAAGAGGGCAGGTCCTCTTGTGGATTAGGAACTGGTTGAAGACCAGGAAACAGCAAGTAGGAGTCAATGGGCAATTTTCACAATGGCGAGAGGTGAAAAGCGGTGTGCCCCAAGGATCGGTCTTGGGACCGGTGCTTTTCAACTTATTCATAAATGACCTGGAGTCGGGGATAGGCAGTGCGGTGGCCAAGTTTGCAGATGACACTAAACTTTTCCGGGTGGTGAAGACCAGCAGGGATTGTGAAGAGCTCCAGAAGGATCTCTCCAAACTGGGAGAATGGGCAGCAAAATGGCAGATGCGCTTCAATGTAAGTAAGTGCAAAGTGATGCACATTGGGGCAAGAAACCAAAATTTCACATATACGCTAATGGGTTCTGAGTTGTCTGTGATGGATCAAGAGAGAGATCTTGGGGTGCTGGTGGACAGGTCGATGAAAGTGTCGACCCAGTGTGCGGCGGCTGTGAAGAAGGCCAATTCCATGCTCGGGATAATTAAAAAAGGGATTGAGAATAAAACGGCCAATATCATTATGCCTTTGTACAAATCGATGGTAAGGCCACATCTGGAGTATAGTGTCCAGTTCTGGTCACCACACCTCAAAAAGGATATAGTTGAATTGGAAAAGGTGCAGAAAAGAGCGACCAGAATGATTCGTGGGCTGGAGCACCTCCCTTATGAGGAAAGGCTACAGTGTCTGGGGCTTTTCAGCCTAGAAAAAAGGCGCCTGAGGGGGGACATGATTGAGACTTATAAAATTATGCATGGGATGGAGAGAGTAGATAGAGGGAAATTCTTCTCCCTCTCGCACAACACCAGAACCAGGGGACATGCACTAAAACTGAGTGGAGGGAGAGTTAGAACAGACAAATAAAATATTTCTCTACCCAGCGTGTAATTCATCTGTGGAACTCCTTGCCACAGGATGTGGTGATGGCACCTGGCCTAGATGCCTTTAAAAGGGGTTTGGACAGATTCATGGAGGAAAAGACCATCACAGGTTACAAGCCATAAGCAACCTCCTGGTTTTGGAAGTGGGTTTTCTCTGTGCCAGGTGCAGGGGAGTGTCAACGGGAAACAGGTTATCTTGTTGTCTTGTGCTCCCTGAGGCATCTGGTGGGGCCACTGTGTGATACAGGAAGCTGGACTAGATGGGCTTTTGGCCTGATCCAGCAGGGCTCTTCTTATGTTCTTATAGATGTTTAAAAGTTAGAAGATAAAAGGCTTGGGAAACATCACGCCTTCTTAGATTTGGTTCCCACAGTCAATTCCTGCTACACAAGAGCAGCTCTTGCCCCTCCTTAACCACATGCAAAGCCTGCTGCAGTCACATTGGGAAACCTTAGGGTGACCTAACATGCAGCTATAGCCACTGCTCTTCTTCCAACTTGTCTTGGCAGATCAAGAACAGAGCAAGAACAGGGCCTTTTCAGCAGTAGCCTGGATGCTGTGGAATGTGCTCCTAGAAAAGATATACAAATATCCCCTCCTTGCTAATGCTCAGAAAACAATGAAAGATACACCTTTGAAAGCAAGCTTTGTGATTCTGAATTACAAGTTGTGTATATATACCGTAGTAGACGCTGCTATAGCTTGGTTTTAGTTCCCTACTGTTCACCTAGGGCTGTGATGACACTGACACACACACACCACACACACACACACACCACAGAGAGAGGGGGGGGGACAACTGGGGTAGAAGTGATTTAAATAAATAAGTACCCATAAATACATGCAGTTTTAAAGAAAAAAAGAATCAAAACCAGATCAATACAAACATATCTCAGTACTGATAAGGGTGATGTTTGAGTATTTGTTTCTATGCATTTTTTCATTTTTCACATCAATTCCAGTTAAAACTGAAAGCAGATGCTTGTGTTTTACATAGAATATCTTAAACAGAATGATTAAAAGGAAGAAAAGTAGTATGTGTGTCCAGCCTAAGCCAGAGGAGCACTTTCTTACTAGTAGTGAGGGTGTCGGGTTGATGGGAGCCCTGGAGCAGAGCCCTGCACTGGACCTTCTGATCGCACATTCAGCAATACCACTGCCACCGTTACTAGGGGCTGCTCAAATGGAAGGCAACCCAATGGCATGAACCTGTCCGTAGCTTATAGGCAGAGCAACCACATTCATACAGGCACATACACGGATCACCTGGGAATGCAAGCCTATTGTTGTGCTGCTCGGCTGTTGGCGGATGTGGGTGAGCTACATGCAGTCACCTATCCCCATTCCCAAACAGCTGATCAGTCCAGTTTGTTTTTTCCACAGGGACCATGCATGCTACCAGCACGTACACTGGGAGGAAAGGATGATGCGTACAGCATCCATTTGTGCACATGGCTCCTCAGCCAGTTAGGGACAAGTGTGGAGAACCGGGGTATTTGGACAGAAGACAACGTACTTTTACCTCTAAGAAAGAGACTTTATTATTATTATTATTATTATTATTATTATTATTATTATTATTATTATTATTATTATAAGTAGGCTTACCATCGTCCCGGAAATGACCGGGAAAGTCCCGGCAAGCCCCTTTTGTCCCCCCGTCCCCCCCGAACTGTAGTTTAGTCCCGGCCCCGGCCTGCCAGCTGCATCGCGGCAGGCCGGAGCTCTTCTGAGACTGTGCTGCCTGCTGCAGCACGTCTCCGTCCCTAATCTTCCTAGTCTCGCGCGTTTGCACGAGACTGGAAGCACTCGGAAGATGTCCGAGTTCACTCGGACAACTTCGGAGACATTCCAGCCTCGCGCGCATGCGCGCGAAGCTGGAACGTCTCCGAAGTTGTCCGAGTGAACTTCGGACGTCATCCGAGACATTCCAGCCTCGCGCGCATGCGCGCGAAGCTGGAACGTCTCCGAAGACGTCCGAAGTTCACTCGGACATCTTCCGAGACGTTCCAGCTTCGCGCGCATGCGCGCGAGGCTGGAATGTCTCCGAAGTTGTCCGAGTGAACTCGGACATCTTCCGAGTGCTTCCAGTCTCGCGCAAATGCGCGAGACTAGGAAGATTAGGGACGGAGACGTGCTGCAGCAGGCAGCACAGTCTCAGAAGAGCTCCGGCTGGCTGCGATGCAGCCGGCAGGCCGGAGCAGGACTAGTAATGTAAATAAATTCACACACAATACACACACATACACAACAAACACAAATAAAATAAAATACACAAATAAAAGAACACAGTATTTAGCACAGGAAAATAAAATACAGTATTTTACCTTTTCTCACGTGCCTCTGAGCACGTGCAGAGTGCCACTGCTGTTTTCATCCCAGCCAGCTGGCTGCGTTGTGACGGCCAGCACTGGCCATTACAATGCACCTGGCTGGCTGGGACAAAAACAGCGGTGGCAATCTGCACGTGCTCAGAGGCACGAAAAAAAGGCAAAATACTGTATTTATTTTACAGTGGACACGCCCACTTCCGGTGGACAGGCCCACTTCCGGCAGAAGTGACATCACAGTTTTTGACCCGCCTTCTTGTGATGTCACTTCCGTCCCCCTTGGGGGGGCCAGAAATCTGGTAAGCCTAATTATAAGCAATGAGACAGAAGGGTTATCAACATGGTAAGCTTCCTGGGTGACCTTGGGCCAGTCACTATCTCTCAGCCCCACCTACCTCACAGGGTTGTTGTGAGGACAAAAAGGAGGGGAGGAAATATGTACACCACTCTGAGCTCCTTGGAGGAAGGGCGGTATAAAAATGTGAAAAAATAAATAAATAAATAAATAAATAAATAAATAAAATAACCTCTGCTGTCTATTTTCCTCATGAAAGGCTGAAGGGCAGCGGAATGCACAGGTTTCAACCAAACCAAATTCCATGCCACTTATCTGTGGATTATTCACATTTTTTCCCACAACTAGATGTTAGATAACTGATCTTTCATGTCTGTGTTTACAAGTTCTAACATTCTTCTGCATCCTACAGGAGCTGGATTTTTGGCACATACTTTTCGTTTTAAATTGATCTGATATCTTCTTTTTTTTAACCCGCCTGAACTCACTCTTTGCTGCTGGACTTTTTAGTTTGAATCCATTTTTCTTTATTATTTCATCTCCCTTCTTTATTATGCCCAGCAGCTACTGATCAATTTACTTGCAGACAAGTCGCAATGTAATCACACTACGTTCAGCTATGTGCATTTGTGCTGTACCCCTCCTAAAATGGAACAAAACCCAAAGCTTTACCTGACCCGTCAAAGCTTACTGCCCTAAATCAACTGTTATTGATTTTCGTTAATTGTTTTTGCTGTTTTAAAATGTAACTATTTTTTGTATTGTACTGCACTGTATTTTTTTGTTGTAAGCCGCCTTGGGTCCCTTTGGGGAGAAAGGCAGGGTAAAAATACCGTAAATAAATAAATAAATAAATAAAAATAATAAAGAAGGCACACAATTCACAGGCATCAAGAGGTTTAATGGCCTTATGTCAGCTCAACGTAAAATGTTAATTTTTAAAAATGGATCATTTACAAAATGTACATTTTCTATATAGCATATAGAATTCTATATAGAATTGGTCCCACACTGATTTAACAAAAAGGCTTTCAGAGTGACTTTGTAACATATGTAGCAATTCAGGCCAATTCCATAACTTGAAACGAGAGAACCATTTTGCTGATGTTAGGTCTGATCCATACCCTGCTGATCAATTCCTCCATGTTTGCTGAGTGGTACTCATCTATCTCAAAGTTGGCCTACAGTAGCCCAGTGCTGGTGTTAAGGTCTAATTTGCACATTTTATTTTGATTCAAGGCATTCATGTCAGCTTTGTGTGGTAAACATATTGCTGAAAGTGCAATCAAAAGTGCAAAAAAGGTGCATTCTATCACCACACCACCGCCAACCATTTCAAACTAGTGCAAACTAAAACTTTCATGGTCACTAGATTCAGAGTAAAAGATTTTCTCTCCCTCCCCCCCCCCCCCTCGAGGAATGCCAGCCAGGAGTTTCTGGTGGTGAAACGTTAGGCTAAAGAACTGTCTATGTTTTAAGAATTCCTTTGTTTGAAGGAGTTGTTTGGAACTTTTATTTTATATGGCTTTTAAATCTGAAAATCTTTTACTCTGTGCATTTCAAACTAGTATTCTTCATTTTAAATATTTTGTTCAAACATTATGGATTGAACAGGAGCATAATGAAGACTGGTGACTCAGAAAACCACTCAAAGCAACATCCACCAAGCAGAAAACACAATGTTGTAAATCAGAAAAACAAATACGGTAGTACACTATTAAGCAATATCATGCACAAGCTACTGTGTAAGACAGCAGTTCACAAGCTACATTATGGTTAGAGGTGTTTGTTTTTGTTGAATACCATAGCATTACAGCCCAAGTCTTACTGAACACAATGGACTTGCTTCTGCTTCTAAATAACACCATTTTCAAACACCTCTAATTTTGGCATTTTTTTCTGTTTGGAGTTGCTAATGACATTCCCAGCTAGTCAATTTCCTCCAAATTTCTGCAGACCTTCTGTTTGTTCTTCATTTGTGTCCTGATCCCCAAAGAACTTTTAGCATAATGGTTTGAAATATTTTGATATCAGAGTTGGAAACAGAGCTCTTCCCACAATTCCAAGCCCCCATTCAGCTGGACAACAATGACAAAAATTACCAGCCTAACACTGTAACTTCCATTTGGAAGGGATCTGAAAGCTCATACAGAGAAATGCTTGAGAGCTTCAGACTAGAAGTGTCTGCAATTGTGTAGGAACACAGATAATCCTTCTCACTCCAGTGCTCTCTGCTTTGGACCCAATTTAGCTAATGTTAGATTTTTCCCTTACTAACAGATTGTCACAGCAGCTGTTGAAATGACCGTCAGTGATTCCATTTGCAGCAGATATCTAAATGGGGGTGCATGCCAGCACTTTTCTGGGAGTGCAGTTATGGCACTGATCCACTGAGTTTTGCACTTGAACCCAAGAAATAATCTGTGGCTGAATTGCTTAACACACAGCACGTCTTGAGCCACTCACTCACTTTCAGCCTAAGCTATCTTAGAAGATTGTTGCAAGTATGAAACACAGAGGTCCAATATTAACGGCCCAATCCTATTGATGCAGACTGCTGCTGGAACTAGCATTCCGACAGTGGAACGCACTTTTCAACCATCGTAAACAGTGATCCAGAAGTGTGCGTAGCCACACACTTCCAGACTGCAGCTTGCAACAGCAGAAAGCGGATCGCCCACTGACGAAGGTGAGGGGAGGGTAGGAGGTGTGTCAGAGGTGGGGGGGCTGCACCTCGTGTAGTGTAGGCAACTTGCACTGGATGCTATCCCCTCCAGTGGCAGCCGACACAGCCACTTCGTCTCCTCATACTTGTGCCAGCTGCAGAGCTGGTGCAGGTCCGAGGAAACCCATTGGCGATCAGGAGGCTTATGTTATGGGGAGATAAGGGAAAATATTTTTCCTAGGTTTCTTAAATGAAAGGAAGGATAGAAATATGATCAGTTAGTTCAACATAGCAGTTCATTTATTTGGAACACGGCTATGCTTTATACCTACCGCACTTCCCACACAGAAGGCAGCAGGCCAGACATCAGTCCCATTTACCACAGATATGTTTGCTACGAAGCCTGGGAACCCTAACCAGATAGCTGATCTGAAGATTATACCTGTAAGAGAAAAAAGTCATCAATGGTAATACGCAATGACTACGGTCAGTTCTATTTTTTTTATTGTCTTATGCAAATATGTATTCCCCAAGAATATTTGAGATGAGATATTCAACTCTACTCGGTAACCTCTACTAAAAAGGTAAAGGTATCCCCTGACAATTAAGTCCAGTTGTGTCCGACTCTAGGGTGTGGTGCTCATCTCCATTTCAAAGCCGAAGAGCCAGCGTTGTCCGAAGACACCTCCGTGGTCATGTGGCCGGCATAACTCTCCTTGCCGCAGTGCGTAGCATGCAGCTGGAACACGGAGCGCTGTTTACCTTCCCGCAAGCGGTACCTATTTATCTACTCGCATTGACATGCTTTGGAACTGCTAGGTTGGCAGGAGCTGGCCAACCATCGAGCGCTCACCCTGTCACGGGAATCGAACTGCCGACCTTTCGATCAACAGCTTATGGTTCAGACAGTTTATGGTTCAGCCTCTACTAGTCCAGCACAAAGATGGGAGGCAGGAGAATACATGAGAACACAAAGACTTCCATCAGCTTTGTATGGTGCTCTAATGAATATACTAACATTCTGGCTAAGGGGACTGTTTCCATTAGGAAGGAACAGGGACTCCCATACTTTGCTACTTCCATGTTTCTCCCATTGACAAGAGTCAAAATTAGGACATGAGGTTCTCAGAGCCAGAGCATCACATGCTTGCTTTGAGGCTGAATTTTCAAGTTGCAGCAGGATCATGTGAGCAACTAGGGGGAAAAACTGAGTTTCATTCATGAATCGAGACAATTCAGGGATTAAAAGCTCAACAGTTTCAACTAAATCCTACAGTACAGATATGGCACTGAAGGTTGAGGCTGCCAAGGCCTAACGTTTTTTAACAGATGTTTAGTAGTGCTACCTTGTCACTTGGCTCCAAGTCCTTCTCATGTGACCCATATACATATGATATATCTGTGTTGGAAGTATAACAGAGGGCATAAGAGAGCCATTTGCAAATCAAATATACATTCTAGGCAACATTAAGTGTTGCACTGCAGATACAGGAAATGCAAATGCCAATTTAAGCATTCTGTGTGAAAACAACCTTAGAAGAAAGGAAAGCAAACAAAAACACAAATCCCTTAAAATGTCCTTTCAAACAGAGAGATACTTAACATATTCACTATCCCTTTAAATTTATGGAGGCAACTGACAGTTCCATTTGCGTTAAAACTGGGGGCACCATCTGTATAAACAGGGAGTTGCCTCCGTCTGCATTTTCTGAGAGATTATTTAGAACAACATATGGACAAAAAGAACACTTCTGTATTCAACTCCAAACACAGCAAGACAAATAGTCATATTTACGGCTGAAGAGAGGGGAACAAAAATAGCATCCAAGCCAAGTCTAAGCAGACAAACCTCTTTGACTTTAAACGTTTGAAATGGATTTCCCATTCTGGTTTCGAGGACAAACTGTAGTTTGCCAATTCAAGATGTTAGATAACTGTTAGATAACTATGATTTGCCATAGACCAAGAAGTCAGGGAGACAATTGGAGCACAAGAGCAGAAGGAAAGAGAGCACATGTGCTGCTAGCCCACATAACACGAACTCATGGTTTGGAATTACACAGGAACTGAGCCGTGTCCTCTTCCTATCTGATCAGAACGTATAAACAAGGCAGGTACCCTACAGTCTTCCATAGTTGTAGAGATTTATCCACTGTGATTACGGTACATTTTTTGGACCAAACCAGATGCAACATGGAAGATCTGCAACTGGAACTCTAGGTGTCTTTCAAAAAACAGTGATGGGGGAAGGAGAAAGAGAGGACAAATTAGGATTAGCGCATGCAACAGAGGCAAGGGGTTTAATCCCCCAACCCACCTTGCCACACTGATCTAAATCATCTCCCTGAAGCTGCTATTAGCTGCCTGGGGGGGGGGGGGAGGAAAACAGACATAAAAATTGTGCCCATAAATTTCCCCTCCATGGGTAACAGCAGTTTCAGGAGGCCAATTTATGCCATGGAACCTGAGCGGAAGCAAGGGTTATACCTGGCCCCTTATGACAAAGACAGGAGGCATTTCAGTCACGGAACTCCCATCAACATGTCATCTCTAGTTTGGCCCTCATCTATGCGGTTGATTGGTTGGCTTAAGACAAGGCCATTTTATATCATGCAAAGGGAAACTTGAATCTGTCACTGAGTGTGTGGACTCAGGACATGGCAGCTCCTCACAGCTCCCTGACAATGCACATGTATTCTATATTTTCCATTGCATTGCATTTTAGTTGCTACATTGATCTTAGCTGTTAACTGCTTTGGGAAGCCAATTTGGCTGAGAAGTGGGAGGAAGTAAATATGTACCTGAAAAAAACTTAACAAATTAGGGTACCTCTAAAAATATGTGAAGTGAACACCAATTTTATTTTGGATTTTCAGATCCTTTTTATTTATTTTTTATTTAAAAATTTATATCCCACCTTATCCTATGCCGAAGGCAAATGCCCAAGGCGGCTTACAACAAAAATTAAAATACATAGTTTAAAATAATACAGAAAATAAGTTTAAACAATACATAACTAAATTTAAAAACAATAAAATCCACTGGGGGGGCGACAGTATGGAGCACAAAAGCAGCATGGCAGAGCACCTTGAGACACAGGAGGCAGACCACAACCCATCACCCAAACGCTAGACGAAACAAAAACGTTTTGAGCCCTTGCCGAAAAGTCATGAGGGAGGGGGTGGTTCTCAGATCCCCTGGCAGGGAGTTCCACAGTTGTGGCGCCACGGCAGAGAAGGCTCGCCCACGTGTTGCCACTCCCCTAACTTGCGATAGAGGTGGTACACGCAGGAGAGCCCCCTCAGATGACCTAAGAGAGCGGGCCAGAATGTATGGGAGAAGGCGGTCCCTCAGATATCCTGGACCCAAACCGTGAAGGGCTTTAAAGGTCATTACCAGCACCTTGAATTGGGCTCGGAAACGAATGGGCAGCCAGTGTAGCTGCTGAAGCAGCGGTTCAACAGAGTCAAACTACCTAGCTCCAGTAACCACCCGGGCCGCCGCATTCTGCACTAATTGCAGTAATGTCTAAGAATCAATGCAGTTCTCTCTAGTGTAAGTTCCTAATTTATTCATTCATTCTCTCACACACCCACACCCTTAGAGTGGTAGAATGCCTTAGGAATTCCATTCATACTTGTATGTATGGAGGAGGTGGACGTATGGAGGAGGTAGATGTATGGAGGAGCATTGGATCAATAGCCTTCTGGGACAACAAATATACAGTAAAAGAACAAGCAGCATGGGAAAGAATTTTGCAAGTATGTAAATGTAAAGGGGTGGCCAGCGGGTGGCGCAGTGGGTTAAACTGCTGAACCATAAGCTGTCAATTGAAAGGTCGGCAGTTCGATTCCCACGAAAGGTACCGCTTGCGCGGTTTTGAAATGGAGATGAGCACCACACCCTAGAGTCGGACACGACTGGACTTAATTGTCAGGGGATACCTTTACCTTTTTAAATGTAAAGGGAGGGATATGCAAGTTAAAACACCAGCATAATAGCTACACTGCCTCAACTTGGTAGCCTCTACTAGTGTCCTTTTAAAAAAGATTTTTATGTTTAAAATATTTTTTTTGTTCAAAGAGGGATTGGCTCCCTGGCCTTTTGGAGGATGGGATGGGGGGAACAGACAGACCACCCCTTTCATGAATAATGGTCATAAGCTAATTTTGAAGAATAATGGAGTCCAATTGTGGCATCCCTCTAACAGTGCAACCTTAATCATGTTCACTCAAAAGTAAGTCCTACTGCACCCAATAGTAGGGCTAACTCTGCAGGGAATAGAATGATAACTGCAGCCTAGGGTGCTGTCCGAAGGTATTCCTGCTCACATCTGTATGCTCATCCAAGGAGCTCAGGGTGGTGCAAGCCGCCTTAAGAGTCCTAGTTTCAAGGATTGGAAAGGCGGGATAAAAATCCTTTACATAAACTAGAGGGATAAAATCTCCCGTTTATAACAACGCTGCCCTCTTGGCCAGAGGTACAGAGACTAGGATCGCTTCATGGTTGGGTGGAGACGAACCCACTCCACCACTTGACTGGAGCCAGGAACTGGCTCTCAAGAGAGAGCATCACCCATTGCTTCCAGCGGGCCTGAGCTGCCTTCTGTCTGCCTGACTATCACAGGCTTGCCAATGCAGGCGGCTTCCAAGTGCTGCTGCTTGGAGCGCTCTTCCGCGAGTTTGGTTCTGCGGTGCTCTGGAGCTCACTGCGAGCTCGGGGCAGCAGGTGGCTGAAGGCCGCCGTCGGGCACGGCGAGGAGCTCCCCCTTCCTTACCTAGACAGCCGAGCATGTCGCAGGCGGAGATGAGCAGGAGGATGGTGGTGGAGGAGGAGGCTTTCGGCACCTTCCGGCGGCCTTGGCCCTTCTTGGGGAGGAGCTGCAGGGCGCTGAGCAGCAGGCTGGCCGAGGCGCTGCCAATGCAGACCCCGCAGAAGACCCCCGGCTGGAAAGTCAGCACCAGCTGGGTGGCTGCGTCCCGGTTGGGGCAGCAGAAGGTCTCTAGCCGCGGAGAGGCCATGGAGGGGGACTGGAGGAGGAGGAGGCCCGCGAGAGGACGCCGCAGCCGCTCCTCGGAGCCGGGAGTAGACTAGACTCGGGCTTCTCTTCTCCGTTCCCATTACATTAGCTCGCCGTGAGCGGAGTCACGGGATGGCCCGGTCATGTGCGGGCGCTGCTGCTGCTGCTGCTGCTATTAGGGCTAAATAATCCCCTGGAGCTGCCATTCTCGGGCTGGCTAGGGCGGAGATCACAGCAGAGAAAGCAGGGCGTAATCCGAATCAGGCTCCTTCCCTTCCTTTGCCCCCAGGTTTTGGCAAGGGAACACAGCAAACGTCTGTTGGCTCGTAGCGCGGCCCAAACTGACAGGAGGCATCACCTGAAGAGAGAGCAGGACTTGTCAGCCCCGGTCTGCAAAGCCTGTTTTAATAGCTACAAATTAGCCAGTCATCATCATCGTCGGCCCAGTGTGCTAACAGAAAGTTTGGTGGACACAAGCGGCTCCAAAGTGGCTTCAGAGGCCGTCCGTGCCTGAGCTTCCATCAACAGAGGATGTTGACAGAGGGAAGGCGGCCCAGGGCCAAGATAAACCCGGTCGCGGTCGCATAGGCGAATTCTCCTGAATAACCGCCACCTTCTTGCATCATGGTGTGAACATTGGAATGGAAAGCAACGCATAAATCCCTAACAACGCGCTAAAGAGGCGGGGGTGGTGAACCTTATATCTTTAGTCAGGGAGGGATATGCAAGTTAAAACACCAGCATAATAACTACACTGCCTCAATTCGGTAGCCTCTACTAGTCCAGCACAAAGATGGGAGGAGGCAAGCAAAGCAACACTCCAAACCCCCCAGAGAGGGGCAACCCTATCAGCCACCACCTCCCACCGCACCTCCAGCATGTTTAAACCAATCAATTTGAACCAGTCTGACATGGCGGGCTGGCTTTTAAACAGATGGCTTTTTAACAGATGGCTTTTAACATGTAAATGTGGATGACCCACTGGGGTTGTTTGTTTTAATTGTTTTAACTGTTTTAATTCTTTTTAAATGTAAATATGTATTTTAATGTTTTATTGTAAGCCGCCTTGGTTGCCCTTGTGGGAGAAAGGCGGGGTAGAAATTCAGTAAATAAATAAATAAATAAATAAAATCATGGAATAGCATGCTGGCCACGCCCCCACAAGGGCAGGGCATGGAAGGAGCCAATCAATGAACAGCCAATCGATGACATCAGCGCACCACATCCTCAGGTAATACAAGGATGCTGCAGCAGGTCCCGCTGCAGGCACCAATGTGGCACAGGCACCACGGGGCAACAACAGAGAGTAGCTAGACCCCAATGTTCCTATGCCACTCACATGAATACACACACTGCCCGGAAATATCTTTTTGACTGCAGCAGCCCAAGGGAAAGAAGACCACTCTCTCAGGAGAGGGCAAACAGGTAGAAGAATGCCACAAGCCCAGGGGGAACCTAGGAACGAGGAAGGACCGCTTTGCCAGGGGAGGATCTGGACACAGAGGCACAGGCTGGGAGCTAGGCAAGACACCTTCAAGCCCACCTGGCAAGAGTGCTGCATCCAAGGGCAAGCTCATCCTCTTGCATGACTGTCCCAGCAACACCTATGACTGAGTCAAAAGTAGGAGGCTAGTTCAAACCCATATTGTACTGGGCAGCTCTCTAACCACTCAGCCATAGCAGGAGACATTCAAAGAGACCACACGAAGTGTATCCTGGACCCCACACACAGTTCGGATTTAGCAATATTTTAAGATTAATATTTATGTTTTAAGATTTTATTTTAAATGGATAGATGCACTGTAATGTTTAAATTTATAGAGGGTAAGTGTCTTTGTTCTAGGCTCTTATAATGGGATGTATGGGAGGTTTTCCGGCTAAATTGGATGTATACTATGTATTTATTTGGCTTAGCTTTTTCTTTTATGTTGGTCAGTGACTGTAATAAAGAATTATGACCACCACCACCCCTACACACACAGAGCCTGCCTATGAAATACCAGTGCAGTGCAGCTCTCATGCAGGAGAGACAACAAGTTCAAACCTGAGATGTGTTATCTCACTCCAATGAGCTTGGAGGAACCATAAACAGGCACACCTGTCTGGGAGACTGTAGCGCATGGGCTACATGCTGGCAAATCTTTTGGCTGGCATATGACACAGGTTCTCCTTTGCCTCAACCCAGCCATCTAACCACACACCAAACCCGTTTGCATCATTGCTGGCGCCTGCTGATCCTTAGCACGTTGCCATGCTGCCCTCCCCTCCCCAACTGACTGCCTCATTCGTCCTGATAGCAGTGGGGTTTATCTTGGGTGTTTATGCTCTTTTAATTGACTGTTGTTTTAAATACTATATTGTTAGCCACCTGAGTAGTGCCTTATGTGCCTTATGTAAGGGGAAAGGTGGGATATAAAATACAGCAGGCTGCTTGTGAGTTCCCAGGAGCCTGCCTCTCCCTCCCTCCAGAGCCCACGGAAGATGAGTGTAGGGATGATGCAGACATTGGGAGCAGAGAAGCCCCTTCTTTGCACAGTCCCGCCCTGAGGCAAGAAGCAAGTGGGGTGTGAGGAAGGGCTCCCTAACTGCTCACACAGTCACAAGAAGTGCAATCAAGTCAAAGTTTGGATTGGACAGTGTCAGAGATGGAGCAGCATCTGAAAGAGAAACACACCAGTGGTGCTGCCAACTACGTCATCACAGCAGAGCTCTTGTGTCTTTGCACATTGTAAGACAGACAGCAGAGTAGCGGCTGTTATTATCACTGTCTGTCATGGCCTTTGCAAAGTGACAGAGAACATCAGAAACATGTAAGCAGGAACCCCACCGTGGGACATCTGGAACACTGGTCACGGTGCCAGGCATACTGAGGCTTCCCTTGTGGGCTGCACAGCTGGAGATGGGGTGAGTCCTGTGTCCTCTTCCCCTGTTGGAAAGCTGCCTATGGAGAGCAAAGAGAAACACAAAGAGAGCAGCAAGAATGAGGCATCAGCAACACATGGTCTCTGGATCAGGATTTACACGCAGTGTCTGAGAAGGAGTGTTGTACCACCTGAGTGCATATGCAGTAGTGCCTGGTTGAGGGAAAGAGCGCAGTACTTGGAGCATTACCCTTCCTTCCCCTGTGGGGAGCTACAGTGGAACTCTGTGGGCAATTACTGTTGTAGCCCATGTGACAACTTTGTAATCCTGAAAAACAAAAGAGCTCATGATGAATGTTTGGCTAGCGGTAGCAATGGTTGGGAATATTTGGTATTTGATAGTACTGAAGGGTGCAGGGGTGGGAGTAGAGACATGAGAGATATATGCAGTATCCATACTTTGAAATCCACCCCACTCACTTGTGTGGGATGCATTGTCCTTGTTCCACTGGTTCACTGATGGGATGGAAGTTCCAGTTGGGTATTTGTGTGCGGAGTCCCCCAGGGCATGGCACATGCACTGAGACTTCTGAAAAGACAAGTCTTAACATGGGACACTTGACTTCCCATAGATGTTCTGAGGGCAGCACATAGTTCCAATCACGAGTTTCCCTTTGTGTGCTTTAAGTAAGCATGACATGAGGCCAGAGAGCTATCACCGCATGCCATGTGTTCACTAATCTGAGTCATGGTATCCATGGCAGGGGCTTAAATACTGTGATGGGAGAACTGTGATTGGCTGTGAAGTTTTGTACATATCCTATGCTCTGTCATAATAGGCAGGTGGAGGACGTTTAAGGTTTTGGTGGTTTTTTGCTCTCCATTGCTTTATGTTGGTGCATGGGCAGCCCAATCCTACCTAACTCCCTGCGCACCAAAACAGTTGCACCAACAGAGTGTGCACTGCATCCCGCAGGGGAGTTTCAATCCATGAATGCCTCCTCAATTTGTTCTCTTGCTTCAGGGTAAGCCCTCACAGCCCCACTGGGTCTACTTGAACCTGTACCAGCTATATAGCTGGCGCAAGTTCAAGTGAATCCAGGAAGGCAGATCAAGGCCGAGAAAGGAAACAGGATATGAGCGGTGCTGTTGCCGCTGATACCATCTCCTTCCCAGCCTCGATCTGTGCTCCTCCCCAGTCTGATCTCCTCCCTCCCCTCCCCTGCTCTGTTCCATCCCCCTGCCTCCCATCCACCTCCCCCCCCCCATGCTGACTTACCTGCACCAGGGCTCATCGAGAGGCCTCTGGTGTGCGGACCCAGCTGCTTGTCACTTGTGGCAGCAGCCAGGCCACGCTGTACGGCTTGTCATGTTATGCGACAACTGTAAAGGACTTTATGCTGCCAAACTACTAGGTCCAGCAGCATAAGGCCTTGTTAGGATCGGGCCGTTAGACTACACTGGTTCATTTGTCAACTGGAGCGAGTATAGAACATGGGGTAAGACAGCTTCCCCTGCCCTACCCATATTTTGCAAGTCAACCCATTTGGGGGGCTTACACTACTATTATTACTATTATTTATTAAATTTCTATCCTACCTTTCTCCCCCTAGCTGTTGTTGTACCAGCATCAGAGTAATGTGGGGCTGAAGTTGAGGCATAATGTCGTTGGAACAGAGTCCTAACATATCATGTCCTATGCCACTCAGAACTTCTTCTTTTTTAAGCACAAGATTGCATCTTTGATGTGTGATCCAGGTCAGGAAACTGCATCTGTAATTATTTAGCTATGAAGCTAAAATATCTTTGAACTGATAGAAGTAGTCCTCTTTAGCTGCATTTATAACCTGATGCTGAAATGATGCACTTCATGTTGGGTTGTTTCCAGGAAAGAGCCTGCAGTTCATCTTAGGTTCATAATCTTGTATTAGTTTTAATGTTTCCCTTTCCTACCAAAGTAAAGAAAGCATTTTGAAATTGCACAGAAGACAGGCACATTCCCATAAGAATGGTCACGGCTGGAACAGCAATACAGATTTAGTATAAATCTACTGTACTTTGGAAGGATTTTCTCCTGGGACACATAGGAACCACATTTTGCTGCTGTGGCAGAAATATCGGTCAAAAGCATTCAGTATTAGTGCAATAGAGATAAATTAATATGGCACGTTGGCCCAGATCTTCTTTGGGTTTAAGTCAGTATTTCTCTATTGACTTTCATATTATCTCATTGTGTGATTAAAGGGATGGAAGTCAAGTGTAATGGAGAAAGAAAACAGGCACTGAGAGCTCCACTTTTACTGACACTGCAGCAGGCAAAATAAAGAGCCAAAGTGAACTCGAGGGCAAGCATTTGTAGTGGTCCCTGGCAGGGTGGTGGGGCCACAGTATCTGTCCAAGGGTGTCATGTGCTGACACTGACGCCAATTAGTCTATAAGGCAATGGCTCTTACACATGAATTGCAAGTGGTACTCTGGCATCATGTATTGAATAGTACCAAGTGAAACATACTTTAGAGATGAATGTCCCAACAGCTTGGCGCATACTTGAGTGCAAGCAGGCTTCTGAGCATATGTTCCCAGCACTCTTCCCACCCGCATAACTGATTGGTAGGATTTCAGCTTTAGAAAAGGGCTGTGGGCCTGCCGCCTTGTTGTTTCTGCACACCCTCCACTGAAGTGGAGCCTAAAAACACAAGTTACAAACATACGTCATGTTATATGACGTCTGGCTCAGTTGGTAGAGCGTTCGTCTCTCACAAATGCCTGAAGATCTGCAAGACAGCAGTTCAAGACGGCCGGAAGTCTGTCGGAGAGCTGCTGGCACACCGAGCTGATAAGCTGCAGAGCCCTGTGGGGGAGTGGAGCAGCTGAAGGCTGAAGCGTACTGAGGCGAACGCCAGAGAGAGAGAGAGAGCTGGACTGTGAAAGTAACATCTCGAATGAAGGGTTCTATGCAAGATTAGAACATTATTATATTGTAAAACCCCTTTAGGGTTTAGAACAGCCTGCCCATGTACACCGCCTTGAATAAAGTTGGAGGAGAAATCCAATTACCAGAAAGGCGGTATATAAATACTGTATATTATATTATATTATATTATATTATATTGGGGCCGAGGCAGCAGGTGGAAGAAGTCCCACTGACTTCATTGAAATTAACAGCGCAATCCTGCGCAAAAAACATGCTCTCCCCCCGGCACTGGGTGTCATGAAAGTGCCGTAAAGCACTTTCGCGGCACCAGGTAAGGGCCACCGAGGCAACGGCCGGCAGCCCATGGCCTGGTGGGAGACCATCCCTACGCCTGCCAGACCAGGTAAGCCCTGCACCAGCTGGTGCAGGGGTGGACCGGGCGGGGAGGGCGGCCATTGGCTGAACCAGTGGGGGAGGGCAAGCTTCGCTGGTATCCCCAGCCCTCCCCAGCCCTCCCCTGGTATTGGCGGCAAGCTTCGCTGGTATCCCCAGCCCTACCCTGGCCTGATTTGCCCCGACACCCAGCCCTTGACTGTACGCCAGCTCCAGAGCTGGGGTACATTTGAGTAGGCCCATTGGGCCTAGGCCGGGCTGCACCGAGGGAAGGGTGCTACCAGGTAAATATGCATGGGACTGAAAACTCCATTTTATTGCTGCCAAGGGGTCAGGTGGCTTGCTGCCTTCACATGTGCTCTCCACCAATGCTCTGGGACGTAACCCACTTCTTCTACTTTCACACTGGATTGGAAAAGAAGGAAGGAAAGAGAATGGAAGAGGATGTGGAGACAAGATAAGCAGTGTGGTGTCTCTAGAGCAGAGGTTAGTAACCTGGGGTCCACAGATAGCCTTCAGGGGAGTCCATGAACTGGGTGCAAAAAAAAAAAATCTTGTATGTGTTTACGTGCATTTTTCTGGGGAGGGGGGGTCCATGGCTTTCATCAGATTCTCAAAGAGACCCATGAGCCCAAAAAGGCTAACAATCATTTCTATATATACAGCATCCTCCCACTGCACCTCTGGTGGGAGCACTAGCTGCCATTTTTTTAAAAGCTATTTTTTTCCTGTTCTTATAACAAGTTCTCATTCTTTAAACTGAGGCTATTGTGTCAAAAATCAGCAAGCCAATTTTACCAAAATATTTTAGTAGCGCAATAGCAGATGCACCAGTGTAAGTGCAATTACACTGGCATAAGTGTAACATCTCCTGTTACACTGGTGCAAGGTTATACAGGATTGCGCTGTAGGTGGGGCAAAGCTATGCTCTAGGTGAGGTGGTGCACCCACTGGCCCTATCCTGGCTACAGCCCTAGGGGAGTCTGTTAATAATTTTTGTGGTTGACAGGATTCTCTTTTTCTATATAGGACAGCGCATCATTCCTCAGCGGAAAAATGTTGAAACAAGAGCAAATATCAATGAAATCCTGTAGCCTTCAAAACAGACTTTAATATGCTTACTCTCCAGATACTGAAAATGTGCTTTACGGCACATTTACAACACCCTAGGCTGGTGGAGTGCTGGCTCCACAGGCCTATAGTTGCACAGGATTGCGCTGTAAGAGACAGAAGTACTGTTGCTTGAAGGCTGTGATGATTGAAGTGGAGGTTTACAATCTGTGCTGGAGGGGTTGCATAGTGTCGTCTGGTCGTGACCCTAAATACCGTACAGTTTTTCTCTGTTTGGTGACCCATGAAGTTAGTACATGCTGAAGAAGAATCAACTGTTTGGAGCTACCGTAGGTAAGCACCTGGGGGCAGGGCCATTCAGAGGAATTTTATCAGGGGGTACAAAGTTTATTTTGGGCCCCTTCCCTACATATGAATTTGGCTCCAGGGCCCCCTTTTTGACCCATTTTTTGCCCTGGGGCCGGGTACAAATTACCCCCTTAACCCCCCTCTCGGAGGCCCTGCCTGGGGGGGGTTCCAGGGAGGGGTGCCAGAAGCCTCTTTTAGCCCCCCTGGAACCTCCCTGTACACCCCTTAAAACACGATTGGTGCTGGACACCAGTATCCGCACCTCATGGATACTGGGGTCCAGCACTGAACAATAATTACTCACGGGGGGGGGGGGGTGTTCTCCCACATGCAGGTCTGCAGACGCCTCCGCTGGTCTTCGCAAGCTGGTTTGAACAGAAGTCACTTTAAATCCTGTTGGAGAGACCTGTGGAGGCGTCTGCAGGCCTGCACGTGGGAGAATCCCCCCGTAATTATTGATCGGTGCTGGACCCAAGTATCCATGAGGTGCAGATACTGGGGTCCAGCACCAATTGTGTCTTTTGAGGGGTGTGTGGCATTGCAGCGGAGGTGGATCTGTTTGGGTGCAAGGCTGGGGGCGCAGTTTAAACCCACCCAGCCTTGTACCCAGGGCAGGCCGCCCCCACCGCTACTACGGTATGCTACAGAGTGAGATCTGTTGAAGCACCTATAATCGTGCTTTCTTTGACTGGATCACCAGGAGGTTCGAACACATTAGGCAGAGTTTCACTCTCGTATGTTGTCTCTCTCTAGGCAACTAACGCTTAAGTGACACACAGACTAGGTTCAAACCTTGTCTTTGCATTTACTATCCCATGCGAAGTCTTGCAAACCCTGCAGTTTGCACCTGCGGCTCTCGCCCGCCGCCACTAGAGGGTCTCTGAGGATCAATTGCGAGCAACGTCGCCTTGGACGGCTGCTTCTCAGGTAGCGAGACAGAGTGCGCGCACAAGCACCGCCCCCTCCTGCCTTTGTGCCGCTGCCAGACCGGCCCCCCGCAACGAGCGCCGGAACCTCTCCGGGCTGCAGGAGGTTTTGCTGGGAGGGAGCCCGCCTCTTTCCGCTGCTGAAACGCCCACGGTCTTCCCTGGTAGTTAGCAAGGCCATTAACCCTTCGCGCGCCCAGCAGCGCCACTACGGGCTTTGTGCTTCAGCCGACTGGCGGGCAAATAAATCCCTTGCTTTGGATAAGGCGAGGAGGTGGGGAAAGGCCATTTTACTCCCGGCTCCAAGAAGCTCCTCCTTTTTCTTTATATGGGAGAAGGCGGAAATAGTCGCTAGGAGCAGCTACGGTTGGCTGGGTTCCTGGGCGTCTTTGCTGTGAAAACTTTGAAGTTTCCCCACAGTACACATATGCGCTCTAGGAATAGTAAAGGGTGCCATTTGGGAATCCGCTCCACTGACCTCCGTAGGGCTCCTAAACATGCAGAGGCTGGAGCTGGAAGGTGCTCCATGTATTTCAACAGCACTGTAATGTCCTCCACGTGGAAAAGCACGACTCCCCCTTTTTAAGCTGGTTGGAAGATTCGGTGGAGTGAAGGTTTTTCCTCGCAGGGTTGGACTATCTGCAGCGGCAGCCTTTTTCTTCCCAGCTGGCGGGAGTTCTTCTAGGTCGGCCCCTCCTCGGTCTACCCCTCTCTTTGTTTGGAGCGTCATTCCCGCTTCACCGCATGTATGTTTCCACGGTCCCAGCCCCTTTCCTTCTTTGGAGAGTCGCTCTCCCCACCCATCTCCTACGAGACTGAAGCCCGATCACCTTTGCTGACTGAAAGAGAATTGCAAATGTTCTGACGACGTTTTCCCTTCTTGCTCTTTAATGTTTTTGCTGTCCTTTGGGGGCGAATAACTTGTATGGGCCGCTTTTGCGACGATCTGACTACTATTGTTTTTATTTTATTTTTTAAGGAAAGAAAGCGTGGATGCATTTCGTGTATCCAGCTGCGCCTAGTTTCGTCAAGCAATTCTTTAGGCGATTTTCCTGCGCTCTGTTCTACCTTTTTCCTCCTCCTGACTTTGGCTTCTGTTTGAAATAACACAACGGGATCTGGAAGAGGAGGAGGAGGAGGAGCCAGGGTGTGTGTAAGGGGTTTACAACCCCCTCCCTTCCCATATGGGAGCAGGCTGGAAACTGTTGTTAGGTATGTGGTTCCTAGGTCAGCGGCGCACTGGATCAAACTAGGAAGGAACCGGGAAGGCAGTTTCGACAACTATGGAGAATGTGGAGTTCAGAAGTGGCCAGGAGAGGTTTCCGGAGAAAGACCCGAGGCTGAATCCCGTGTTCCTGGATCAGGGACACCCTCCGCAGCAGCTGTTGATGATGGGGGAGCAGAGAGGAGTTGATCCTTACAAATTGGTGGAAGTACAATTGGCTGGCGGAGCGCCCTGGGGATTCACGTTAAAAGGAGGAAGAGAACATGGTGAGCCGCTCATCATCACCAAGGTAAGGACGTACTCTTTGTGTCTTTTTTTAAAAAGGTGTAGGTAGCCAAGGTATTAGGGGTGCTACTGTTTGGTGGATGGGTGAGTAGGTCTCGGCTTCTTTTGTTTATGTGAGGGGACTCGTTCAATCAATACCATTGATCTGAGAGTTACATTGCTACTTTGACTCTGGCTAAACAATTATCAGCTTTTCTGATAAATAAGCTTTTCTGACGCTTGTGAAGTTGTGTGGCAGGGGCTCAATTCCTTTTGCCTAGTCGCGTTGGAATGTGTACTCCAGGGCTCATGAGAATGGCTGACAACTGACGCCTAATACTGTATTATAATCTATATTTGATGACATGGTCGCTCGTCTGGTCCATTTTTGGGGAGGGGACGTGGACAGTACACCCAAAAAGAAATTTGGAGTGCAATCCTAAACGCACTTTACTAGGGAGTTGGCTCCATTGAACTCGGTGGGATTCTGAGTAAACATGCATGGACTGACTCTTTCCTACTTTTTAGCTTTGTTTCTCAAACTCTGTTATAGGGGAGTCTCACACTGGAGTTAAGAGGATTATCGTTTATGATTGGTGTCATTCTAAGTTTCATATTCTAATCTTGATCAAAAGTTACTTGAAAGCATGTTCCCTTAGTTCAAGCTTCAAGGTAACTTTCAAAGTTTTTTGGGGTGTTTTTTTTGCGCAGTATCTTGTCTGTATAAGGCAGTCATAAAAATGATGGGTTCAAAATTTTAGGTTGCTAAAGGCTATTAATAGAAAACAAATAGGTTCTGGAATAATATCTGTGGTTAATTCACCTACAATTGTACAGATCCCAAACTGGAAAACTCTGAATTTAGTTGTGATAACTGGGAACAAATCTACTCTTTTTTTCACGCTTTGACTGCTGTGATTGTGTGTGTGTGTTTTTTTTAAAAGTAATGAAAGCCTAGTGGTGATAACTACTGGTAGTCCACAGCAAGTGATCTTATTTGCCCGTTTGTATTTCGTGAATGGTCACTCAATAGTGCTCCATGTAAAAATGGCCAGTTGTTCCTTGTGGAAGTGGCACAGTTTCCTCTTTTCTCTCCACAGAACACTGTGTCTCTTCACTGTCATTGTCTCATACCTGTGTTAGATGAACAACGTTTCATTGCTGCTTGGACTGTAGGCTGTGTTCTCAATTGCACATTTCAAGATAATTTCTTAACTTTTGAGCTGTTGTGGCCTGGTCCTAACTGGTAAAGAAAAAGCTAGGAAAAGACTAACTTTTTACTTTTTAAAAAAATGATTTGTGTTGCTTATTATATTGTAGTTGACTACTGAATTAGATTATTTAGTTGTGTTTTGTCAGAGAGAGACTATACTTGATAGCAAACTGTAATTGCTTGTATGCCAGTGGGATGTAATTACCGGTATAATAGGGGGGAAAAGTCAGACTTTTCCAAGTCTGGTGGGAAATGAACAAAATAATCCAAAAAGAAGGATTATTTTGTTCATTTCCCACCTGTGTGCTCTCACCTGTGACTTCCATTAGTCATTCCTTGATAAATATGAGTTACTTAAATGTCCATGTTTTTTTCCAAGTGCTCCTTGTTTTTCTGTGAATCCAGCCACCTGGTCTGCATTGTACAGGCCTGGTTTCATTTCTGTCTGATGACATTAATTTGAATGTTTCCTTCACGTTTTAGAGAACAGTTTAGTAAGACTGTCCTTTTTAAGACACGTAGAATTCATGGGAATTGGCTGCAGAAAGGATGGTACTTTATATATGAACCGAATGAAAACTTGGACCTAGATGTCGCCATACAAAGATACTGTAATTTCCTGCATGTAGAAAACTAGCACTTCAGAGAAAAAGCTAGGCTAGAACACTTATTATTAACAGTATTTATATACCGCTTTTCAAGAAAAAGTTCACAAAGCGGTTTACAGACAAAATCAAATGATGAAATGGCTCCCTGTCTCAAAAGGTCTCGCAATCTTAAAAAGATGCAGAACACCACCAGCAAACAGTCACCAGAAAAGACACTCTGCTGGGGTGCACTGACATTGTACTTCTTCCTGATACCTAGTTTTCTATATATAGGGATGGGGGGGCATGGAAAAGTATTCACTGATGTGAGTCTCTGCCTGATCTACAGTTGTATAGCTCATATATAGGGCTGGTTCTCATTTCTGTGACAACTGTACTGTACCTTAGAAATTATTGTTTGCAACATCATCCCGTATCTGGCACAATAAGAGACTTTCTATGGGTGAATACAGATAAATGGTTATCTAGTTATACCTTACCACAGCATGCAGGTTACAACTTTGTAAGCTGGCCATTATCCTGCCCATTATCCTGCCAAGTGTCTAGAAGGGTTAGCTGTGGGATAAAAATTGTCCTTGCCTCCTGGCAAGACTAGCTTATCAAGAGCATATACAGGTGATAAGTGGCTGCCTGACTTCATGCTGTGTCTTGATCACTATGCTGTTGAGAAAGTGGAATTGAATGAAAGAATGCTGCTTTCTGCCTTCAACACTAGGAAATGTTGTGGAAATCCCTAGAATAGATAATTTTCACAATCTGTGGGTCTAGATCCTGGTGGGTCCTGCAGAGCCTCCAATGAAAACACATGTGATGGAAACATCAGGTAACTGCCTAAAGTCCTGAGACTATTCAAAAATCAGGTAGCTGCTAATTGCCCTGCAAAGAGCTGAGCTCCTGCAGTCTGCAAGCTTTTGTAAATATAGGGAGAGAAACATTTGAGCGTCCTTTTCCCCCTGGTTTTTCCCCCCAAGCTTGTCAATGACAGGTAGTGGGGGCTGGTGAAGGCTGGGTCACATAACTAAACCAATTAAGCCTCGAGGCTATTAGGACTGCCTCATTATGAGAAGTGGATTGTGGTTTATTTGCAAATTAATAAAATGCTTGTAAATAAAAATATTATTTCTTTCTAGATCACCGTTTAAGTCTCCTAAGGCTATGTGGATCCCGATAGTGTCATTTTAAAAATTGGGTCCCAGTGCTATTTCCCAACATATTTCTCTCTATGATTGTCAGATATTTAACCCGCACCAGGGAAGACTGTATACTCGCTCACCTTCCTAATATTTCCACCTAAACATGGACATAGCATAGCCTGTTTGTGTACCGTATATCTGTTTGAAGGCACCTACCGGTATTAACTTTTTCAGAAGTTCACCTCCATGAAACTAGTGGGGGGGGGGGCAGAAGTAGTAATGTTGTTCAGGCGATCTCCTGCCCTGTAGCAGTGTTCGTTCAAGGGTGCACATACATAATTATTGTTTGCACAATCAGGATTAGAGCTAGCAGAGAAAGGAAGCAGGAACAGGCAGGTATAGAGTAGTGGCAAACCCTGTTATCTACTTTTGTCATTGATCAGGGCTTGAAGCACAACAAGCTCTCTTGACTCTGAAAACTAAGAGGCTGTGTGCAGACCCTGCTTGCATGTGTATGTGTCTTGTGTGAAGAATTTTGCAGCCCAAAGTTTCCTCTTGTTTCTCCTAGTGGTAGTTCATGAAATATTGTGCAGTATTGTCAACTGAAAAAAAGATGTGTTTTTTTCGTGTCTAACCTAACAGCACTATATAAAATAAAGCAGATAAGGGGAAGGTTTTGTTTACCTTGAGTGTTTGATTACACTCCATGTGTTTTGCCTTGCATGTGGTTAGGTAGCAAAAAATAACATGTTGCTAGTTTACAAGAAGTTTGGAACCCGGCAAGTGCAGCGTGCGAGACTTGCACAGAACATGTGAGCTGGAAGCTTTTTAGTAGTAGAAGGAAGAAAGCGATGTGTGTTGGCATTGGAATGCTGGATGCAGCAAAGTTGGTTTGGTGAAAGGTCAAACCCGAGTCACTGTTAAAAGCCAATAATAACAACAGGGCAGCATAACCCATTACTGAGTGACTAAGCTGACCCACTTCTGTTGGTTGGATATGGAGGGCTTTTTTCAGGCAATTGGGTTTTAACTAAAATAAATAATACTGTAATGCAGACCTGTTGCCTATATTTGCTCTATGCAGTATCAGCGTCACTTGGACTTGTACGTCTGTCATGGTTGTATCAAGATATGGTATATTTTTGCTCCTTAACATTATTCCCTTCCCAGATAATGCTGCTATTGTGATTGCATCCCAGAATGTGCCTGTCCAGGGTAAGCCTGTCCAGCCTCTGAAAAGTGACAAATATCCCTGGAACTGCTTGTCCTGTGTTGTGACTTTTAAAAGTTTGGGGTTTTTAAGAAAATACTAGAGACTGTGTTCCATTTCCCCCCCCTACCTGAAGTAGTACAGTAAGTAGCATTTTTGAGACGGTTACAACCAGTAACTTTTAAATTGCAGCAATGTTTATTTCAGTATTTATATACCATCTTTCTCACAGAGTCCCAGATTCAAGGCGGTTTACATAGGCAGGCAAGTCATAAACCTTGTAGGTTTTTTTTCCAAATGGTTTTTTTTACATTCTATGAGAGAACTCGCAGAACCCTCAGTTTCTCCATGTTTCCTTTCCAAGGAAACCCTCGTCTTGGATGTGCTCTGCGCTTCCAAGGTTTCACAAGCAGTCTTGGATCACATCTTGGTCAGTTCTCAAGATATTGTCCGTCTCTTTCCAGCTGACTCCTTCACATTCCACACTCTCTCACAGTGCCTTCATGAGATCCATCAGCAGCTTCCAGTCTCCCTTCCAAGGTGAGGACCCAGGCTGATCCTGCTTAGCTTTTCAGACAAGGCAACAGCTCAACCTCCAGATCACACCTCCTGCCCCAGGAGAACCCATGTTCAGCTGGCTTTCGTAATTTTTTTGGTGCTTCTCGCCTTTTGAAAATGGTATTCTTTAGGGTTTTTTAGACTCTTTCCTTCATTATTGGAGTGCACGTGTACGCAAATATATATATTTTTAAGAGGTGAAAACCGTGCTGGAATTACAGGTGTCCTCTTATCTACATTTTCAGAAGGCTTCATAGGGGCTGTAATTTGGCTGCAATAGGGGAGAATAAGGGGATGGGCTTGTGGGTTTCACCAAGGGGGCCCCCCTTCCTATTGTCTCATAATCTAACCCTCCAGGCTCCCTCCTTTAGCCTTGCCCTCCTAAGACTCTTGTATAGCAGTCCCATTGCTGTAGCAATGGGGAATGCTGGCAGCTTCACTGCAGAGCTGAGCAGCTTCTGTAGTCACTCGCAGGCTGCAAACCGGAACCAGGAGCTTGGTTGCTGAGCTGGTTAGTAGAGCATGCTGGATATTGCAACGTTGACTGTACTTGCAAAGATTTTGTAATTTTCAGAGGCAAATCATTTATCATTTATGGCTATGTTGGTATATTACGGGGAAAATCCATAATCCAAAAGTTTATTGTTAACAACCAAAATTTAATAGAACCAGCTCTTTCCTGAGGACCCCTCCCCCCAATGACAGCGCTCTGTGTATAGTTAGGCTGACGTAGGAAGCAGCATCCTCTATTCTTTTCAGAGCTCTGGGTCATGCAGCCTCCTTCAAATATATGTTGGAGTCTCATGATTGTGTGGTATTGTCAGGCTCACAACAGCCTTGGCTAAAACCTTCCCAGATCCCCACTGGATTTAGCTTATATACCTAGTAGTCTACTGACTTGACTCTGAAACGGGAAATGTGGACATCTGTTAATTTGAATGTACAGGGGGGCCGCTGTATCCACGGGGGGTGCGTTCCAGCCCCCACCGTGGATACTTGAAACCACGGAAAGGGGCGAATGCCCCTCTGCGGTTTTCTGAGCCCCCGCGGGTGGGCGCGACCCCCCCCGTGCACTCCACAACCCCCACAGGCACTTACTTTTACTGAAGAAACCTCTGTTTTTTCTTGAAAAGAACCGGGATGAGCAACCTTCTTGCAGGCCTCATCAGTAAAGGCTGATCTACACGACAGCGTCGCGGAGCGTTTTTGTAATCCGGCGGAGCCGCCGGACCTCCGCCCCACTGCCGCGTACTCCAAGTCGAGTGCTCTATTTTTTTGGAGGCGTACGGCAGAGCTTGGAGGTGGCTCGCGGAGCTGCTGCAGCCTACCAATAACAGAGAGGGGGGGGAAGAGAGCTACCAATCACAACGGCGCGTTCTTAGGAAGGCGGGACAACATGAGGGGTAACATGCTTGAAGACACTCCCCCCGCTTCCAGCGCGGAGGCGCCAGGCAGAGGCGACGGCGGAGCCCCTCCGCTGTCGTGTAGATCAGCCTTAAGACTTAGGTGCTCGAGAGTTTCCGCAAGGTTGCAGAAACTCTCTAGCACCTAAGTTTTGTTGTTGAGGCTTGCAAGGAGGCTGCTCATCCTGGTCCTTTCCAAGAAAAAACAGGTTTCTTCAGTAAATGTAAGTGCCTGGGGGGGGTTGTGCAGGGGGAATAACTGAATCTGCGGATAGCGGATATGGGGGGGGGCTGTACAATAAAGATGGCATGGTGACTTCTTCGCTCTTCCAAGTGTATGAGATGGTTAGTGACCATGTCTGTTCATGCCATCAAGGCCTATGTCTGCCCAACAACTCTTGGCAACTGGCCTCCTTGCACATTTCTGTTCAAGGTGGCAGGATGAGAGAAGGGGTGTCACCTGCTTTGAGTGTGAATCGGAGAGTGCAGGCAGTCCATGAAGATGGTGCACAAGTAGCCACATAAGACCTTCTGTCCTGAGCAGCACTGGATGATACCAGCAGCGCAATCCTAACCAACTTTCCAGCACCAATACAGCTGTGCCAACAGGGCGCACACTGCATTTTGCAGTGCAGGGGCAATCACAGAGGCCTCCTCAAGGTGAGGGAACATTTGTTCCCTTGTCTCAGGGCTGCATTGCGGCTGCACCAGTCCTGGAAAGTTGGTTAGGATTGTACTGCAGTTCTCAAAATCTTTTACCGTATGTTTAGCTTGTCTTCTAAAATGCTCCACACCCATTTAGTTGGTATTGCTGACTAATGCTGAAAAAAGCTCTTTAGTTGCAGAAGCAGTTGATTCTTCCAGTTTCGATCAAAGTGTTGGTTGTTGTAAATCTGTACATTAAAAATGAAAGTGTTACCTTGTTCGTTCTACCTCTAGAAGTAAAAAGTCCTTCTCTACACCATTAAAAAAAGTTGCCTAAAGACAAATTGTTTAAATAAGATTTAAAGTTTTCATGACCGGCCACAATATTCGAACTGAAATTTAACGGGTAAAAAGTCATGATAAAAATTTTAAAAAAATGATAAAACAGGCAACACACTGGAACCACATGAAAAAATTGTAATAGATTTAAAAATACAACAGTAAAATATACACATTTAAAATCCAAAGTAACACCTGTAAAAATCATCCATTTAATAGTGACGTTTCGCTCAAATTACATTGAGCATTTTCATGCAGCCCACATGCAGCAGGAAGATGTTGCCTCATTCAGTCCACGAGCACACTACATAAAGGCAAGGAGAAGCCTGAAGCTGGAGCTACATTGCACGTGTTCACGTTCCGTCTGCGTCTGGTGTCCCACCCCCAGGTCAAACAAGGGGTCTGATTGACTGAACGTAATGCAGCCAAAGTCAAGCCCACTCACACTCAGGTACTTACTAGTTATGGCAGGGGGTAATTGAAGGCAGCTGGAGTGAGCAGGAGGACTAACTAGCATCTAAAAATAAAACACCTCCAAGGCACAGCCACTACTAAAATGAACTCTTACAAAAGTCAACCCACCAGTCATATATCACTCAGTCTATTAACATTAGCTGACATACCAGCGCTAGCAAAATCAATCAAGATAACAAGTGCACACATCCAATCGGTCAGACTACAACCAGGACACAAAAACTGAACCTAACAACTGTTAAGGGCAGAAAGGTAAAAGGTAACCCCCCCCCCACCAAAAAAACATCACTATTAAATGGAAGGTTTTACTTTGGATTTTAAATGTGTATATTTTATTGTTGTGTTTTTAAATCTATTACAATTTTTTCACGTGGTTCCATTGTGTTGCCTGTTCTATCATTTTTTTAATTGTTGACTCTGACAGTTTTGATCTCTGCCCCTCCCTGGGTTTGAAAGTGAAATCTGCTTGAGTCTTTATGACAACTGATTATTCTCTACCTCTAACTCTCCTTCATTCCAAGACAAATCACAGCTGGCCCATATTTAATTTGTAGAGGTTTCTGAATTATGAAGTTTTAAATGCTAGTGTACTATTGGGAGATTAAATTTTATCCTACTTTTCCTTCACATGGTGAATACCCAAGGCAGTTAACATTCATAAAACCATTGTATCCATATAATAATAGAATAAAACATTACACAAGAATAAAACACTACAAACGTCAGCACTAAAACAATTTTAGAAAAGCAATACTGTACTTTGGTGTCTTGCTTCAGCTTTCCCAAAGTGATTGAGTTCAGTTTCACACTAAAAGTCATTCACATGCTCACTCCCAGTTTTGTTAGAAAATGCTTGAGTAGAAATTCAGATAGAACGGATGGCATGATGGCATTTCAAGCAAGATTGACTGATCTGATAATGTAATGTGAAACCCTCCCAATGCATATTTGGAGCGTTCTGATGCATTGCCAAATAGATGTTCTGTAGCAGAACCCTGAAAGTGCCTTCAGCAATATGCTACAAATGAGTCAAGTTGGTTTTGGTGAATACTTGGGTGACGAACTCCCAAGTGAAACTTGATTTTTGTTGCAGGAAATGGATTTGCTGATTCATTAGGGGAACTCTTATCAATTAGTGCTCATATGGATGCTCAAAGATACTTGGCGTGCAACAGGCTTTACATTTCAGTAATCTATTTGACTTTAAGTACGAGGGAAAAAAATAAATCCCTAGGCACCTGCTGGGTAATATGGCCCACCAGCCATATTTGGGTTCAGCAGATATGGCCCACCAGCCTATTTGGGTTCAGCAGCCCTGGAGCTAAACATTTTAACTAAATGTTTTGATGAAGCATCATTTTGTGGCTATAGGATGTAGAATATTTATTAGATTTCTATCCCGCTTTCTCCCCCCCCCCATAGGGGGGACTCAAAGTGGTTTACAACAATAAAAATACATACAAATCATATAAAATATATATTATAAAACTCTTATTTTATAGTTCCAGGTACTGTAATACGTGAGAGAATGGTTTAGTGAAGAAACAAGAAACCAGCACCATGGAAGCAAAGGCTGCATCCACATCAACATAAATGAAGCAACACTGGGTGCTTCTGCATGCTATGGCGGCGAGAGGCATTGGACTGGGCTGTTTCATTATAATAAAATAAGTGTTATTGTCCTGTAGAACTTGCTTCTCTGTAATGTCTCAAAGCAGCATGCGATAATCCACTGACTTGAAGAGCAGACTTTCCTTCCTCATGTAAACTTCTCTGCCAGCACGAACAGTGCAGGAGATTAAGTGTTGAGAACTAAGCGAGTTTGTTTAATCTGCCGTCACTGTTTGCATGAAAGACGGCTATGCTCAACTGTCCTTTATTACGACTGCAGGGGAACAATTTCCAAAGCTAGTGTCCCTCTGTTACAGACTGCAGGCTTCATCGGCAGGCATTCCTGTTTTCTGTACTGTGCCTAGCATGTGGTTAGCATTAAAGAGTGTTGTTATAATGTTATATAAATTAGTGTTATTATATCATTATATAATGTTATTATAGTGATTGTACATATTTTGGAATGCCTAAGGCCTGATTCACACTACAGTTTTCCCGGCGCGGATGCCCCTGCGTGTGCGCTTGTCTATGCGGTTGGAGCTGGGGAGTGTCTTTCCGCCTGTTGTCCCTCCTTCTGTCTCGCCTTCTTAAGAAAGCGCAGCTGTGATTTGGTGAACAGAAGTGCGCTCCTCCGATTGGTGGGCTGCCATAGCTCTGCGAACATCCCCCAGCTCCTCAAGTGCAACCGCCTCAAAAGTTGAGGGGAAACCAACTTTCCTGTCTCTGCGTTGCTGCTCCACAAGCTGCTCCGCAAGCATCAAAACAGCTCCGCGCTACGCTCCGCAGATCCGCAACGAGCCTGGAAAACTGTAGTGTGAATCAGGCTTAACTGTTTGATGTTGGAAGTTTTCTATTGACACTTGATGGCTCTTCAGCTGTGCTCCAAGACCTAAGAACCAAATGTATCTTTAAGGAACTTGCAGCATAAAGCTAAAGAACCTTGGTAGATGGTTTCTTATTTGCATACCTGCTTTCATCTGTTTTTAACCTGCAGCAAACTTGTTTTGCAAGAGGCAATGTGGTCCAGAGAAAAGATGATGAGGAACCTTTTGCTGTCTTGTCTCTAGTTGCATTGTGAAATGTATAGTTGTATCTGTGTTATCTAGATTATAACCTGGTAGTCCCACCAGCTGTAGACGACACACTGGCTTTGGCATCTGGTAGCACCAGTTTATTGAAACCATGTACTAGATACGGGGGACGGACAGAAATAATTATGATGTACACTGTAGTTCTTTGTCCTGTTTTAATAGTCTGTTTAAGACTGCAGTCTAAACCCAGTTACTTGAGAATAAGTTTCATAAACTCAATGGAATTTACCATAATTCTGAATAGACATGTAAAGGATTACACTGCATGTAAATAAAAATTGTTACTTCCAAGGAAAAGGCTTGACAAAGATCTTTCCTTCGTATGTTGTTATATGAGTAGTTGTGTCCATGAACTGGCTGGCTTATAATTTTGTGGTAGTGTGTGTAATTTTCAGGCAATCTACAACAGGGCGTTCTGTTTTGAGGTGGTGCTATAATTGTTTTGTCACTTTAATTGTGTAGTAGGTTTAGTTTTCCATGTAATCCAGTTGGCAGTATTCCTCTCCAAGGTGTATTATCTCCTCACAATCAATATGCACTGATTGACCACAAATTGTGCTGGTGCTAGACAATGATGGAAATATACCTACTGTTGATTACACCAGCAGTAAAATAGTTTACTCCCTTTTTGTTATGGACAGATATTTTTGTGCCAAGTAGACTCTAGTAAGAGAAGTGGGGATGGGTCAGGGCATGTTTTTGTGTAGCTCCCTTCTCCGATCTGAGGTAGGGTACATGCAAATTCTGCTAATTGAAGACTTCTGCTTATGAGAAGCATCCTTGCAACTGAAAATGGCATTCTAGGTAGGAATTCTAACACTGGTGTAGCTACATTATGTCACTACATTAAGCCACTACTCAGAGGTTCCCTAACTCCTGGGAAGGCCCTCCGCTGCTCTAAGTGGGGCCTTCCCAGCGGGGCCTTCCCAGGGGTCGTGACGAAGCGCCCGGGATCGCGCCGCCACCGCTGTGCCTGGGATCATCCTTTTTACCTTCATTGGTGGGCAGTGGGAGTCCGGTGGGGGTTATGGGGAGCCTGCGGACCCCTCCGCAGGCCTCCCCAAGCATCGGAGCAGCGCTCCGAAGCGATTGCAACCCACTTCCTGTTTTACGCGAAACCGGAAGTGGGTTGCAATCGCTTCGGAGCGCTGCTCCGAAGTTTGGGGAGGCCTGCGGAGGGGTCCGCAGGCTCCCCACAACCCCCGCCGGACACCCACTGCCCACCAATGAAGGTAAAAAGGACGATCCCGGGCACGACGGTGGCGGCGGCGCGATCCCGGACGCGTTGTCGACGTCACCGTGGGTTGCCATGCCCCTTAAGGGCATAGCAACCCTTTGTACCTGGCTGGGGCGTCGCAACGCCCCAGTTAGGGAACCACTGTACTACATGCTTGCTGCTGCAGCCAGTATGTATGGGACATGACTCTTTCCTTCTAAACTGTGGATGACTAACCTTGGTTTCTAGTAGCCATGTTGTATTTTGCTTCTGTTATCTCGTAGTAGCATCTGCTGTATCTTTCTGTTTGCCCAGCTGAAGTTGTTGGGTACATATGCAGGGAAGTATTCATGTTTCAGTATGTGTAAACCTTGAAAGCAGAGCCATATAGCACAGTGCTGACTCGTTATGCATATCACAATCTGATCTGCATATCTGCATACCAATAAGCAATATTAATTGCTTAATGGAATTAACTACCTCAGTAAAAATTCAAACTTAGATTTGTTTCTGTGACAGCAGAACATTCTCTTCAGGTTTGTGTGCAACAGAAGTGAGGCTAAGTGACAGGAGTGCAAAAACAGAGGGATACTTAAATCTTTACAGTTTGTTACATTTGCACCAGGGAGCTCGGTGGTGTGTAAATGGAGTTTTCTAGGCATTGTCGTTGTCCAGATCTGATGTATCTTACAGAATGGAAGCAACGACTTCAGGCTATGTTCTGTAGAGAGAAATGGCATTTTGTTTGAGTCTGTGCATCACCTGACTTGTTCAGTACAGAAATATTATTTCCTGGTTAGCTGTAGTTAACAACAAATCAGGAGCCAGTCTTGAAACCAGTTTTCTTCCCTCGTAGCCCTTCATTTTCTGGTGCAAAATGCCCCCCCCCTTATGGTTAAGCATATTGTCTGCACAGGCACTTGACATAGCTAAAGTAAACTTCTTCAAACCATGGGTGCACATCCTGGTTAAATGTGAATCCTGGCTGGGTAACTGTAGTTAACCACAGTGAAGCAGTTTGTTGGTACTACAGGTGTGACCCCCATATCTGCGGATCTGCTTATCCACGGTTCCCCTGCGTGCCCATTACCTTCCTTTATCTTCTTAAAGCTTATAGCATACAAGCTTATAGCGACAAGCAGGCAGGCAGTCTGCACGCTAGAGTGACACAGAACAGAACGTTTACAGAAAGCAGGAAGCAACCTCCTTCCTATAAACGTTTTGTCTTTCTATTGTGCAGGCTGGCTACCTGCTTATCACTATAAGCTTGCATGCTTATAGCATTATGTTAAAGACACGTTCTTTTAAGAAGATGAAGGTAATGGGCGCGCAAGGGGATGCAGGGGTGCGGAGATAGTGTTTCTCCTTATTCATGGTTTCCGGTATCCGCGGGGGGGGAGGAATCTACCCCCCACTAATACTGGGGTCAAACTGAATACAGGTTGGTTACCCCTTATCTGGACATCTGAAATCCAGACACTTTGAGGGCTATGACCTTTTAAAAAAAAAACATTTTCCAGCACCTGGCTGGCATAGCGCAAGGCATGTTGGGGCACAAAATCATTAAAAAATAGTGTATAAAATTACCTTCAGGCTATGTGTACAAGGTGTATATGAGACATAAATTAATTTTGTGTTTAGACTTGGGTCTCATCCCCAAGATGTCTCATTATATTTATGCAAGTATTCCGAAATCCAGACAAATCCGAAATCCAGACAACTTTCCATCCCAAGCAGTCCGGATAAGGGATACTCAACCTGTATTTAGGAGAGGGATAATTTGATCCAAGTACAAGACAGGCATGCAGGAGGGCGTATTGCTCCTGAAGCTAAAACAGGCACCTGATTTGTTAGCTGTTCTCTTTGCTAATCCAATAAGGCAACTTATATCTGGGATAGCACTGGAAAACGTTTCTTGAGATGGTTGAATCCCCTACTTTTGAGGCTTTCAGGAACAGGTTGAACATGTTCTGTCAGCAGGGATATCTAGTCTTGATACAAGCTGGACTTTGAAAATATGACTCATTCCAAAAACTGATCTTTAAATTTGTTCTTTCTCTATGTCATGGTTGTCTGTGCTATGGAATAACTTCATATGCAAATACGTTTGGATGTTGGAAAATGGAGGTAATACAATGATTTATTCTTGGTGATATGCTATTTTTGTGTTCTCGTTTTTCTCCCTTTATATTACATAAATCTTATCTACAAATTAAGTAATCAGATATATACAGTAATATGGTACATTTTTTAGCTTTGGAGGAAATCCATATTTAAAAAAATATAACACTAAGAGTGCTTTTGTGTGTTCTCTATGTCAATTTCCCATTCTTTCAAGCATTTTAGGAGGTACAGTATAGAATTTCTTCACTAACTTCAGTTTAGAAGCTGTGTAAATCTATGACAGCAGTTTACTTGGAATATAGCTGCGCTTCCATTTATTTTTCTTTTAGCGCCAGTTGTGTGAGCAAAAATGATTGTACGTTGTCTTTGCCTGAAGCGGATACCCACAGTTGTCCGTCCCTGGCCTGAAAGACATACATAAAACATTTCTAAAGCCGTAATTCTGTGTATTCAATTTTTTCTTTAAATTGGTATGATTGGGTCACCTGTACTAATAACAAATATTTCAGAGTGAATTGAAGATGGGCACCAGAGGTAGGGGATTATTGCTCATAGCAGTGGGAAATGAAGGCCGTGGATTGGCCATTATTAAGAATGTTAAATTGCTTGAGGCTTTTCAGTTAACAATAGCAAGACACATTTTTGAGGTATTGTATGAAGTCAGATGCCAGTTCCCCAAGGAGACCACAGACCAAGTAGGGTGGCCCTCTTGTAGCTTCTCATTGCATCTGTGTCTGCAGTGTACGTACATACAGTATGTGCGGATAAATATGCTGCTGATCCTGCAGAATTGAGAGATGAAAGTCCTCAAGAAAAGGTGGTTTTTTCAGTGTACTATTTAAAAATTACATCCTTTCATAGGAAAAGGAGTGGGAATTAGTAAGCTCTCATGTCTCATATAAAACTGGCTCTCTCTTCTCTGTGTTGCTCAATCTGCTGTTGGGCGAGGTGTAAATAGGTGTGTTTTTCAGTTACTCAGACTTCCCTTATCACTGTAAACAAAATCTCTGATTAACTTTGTCAAGAAAGAAGGTAGTGAATAAAGGTGGACCCATGCTATTTGCAGGTCCAGTATCCCCGGATCTCAGTATTTGCGGAGGTCATGAATACGGGGACCCATTTTAAAAACATTGTAAAAAGAATAAGTAAGACCATGGTCTTCCCTACCTTCGTGCGGCAAAACCACATTGATTGCAGAACTTCAGGGCAGTCTTTGCTTCCGGAAGCCACTTCTGGGGCGCGTGATCCCCTACCCTTCACCCTGGCTCGCCCCAGAATACATCCTGCTGGGCAAGCCAGGGCGAAGAGAGGCTGTTGTGCCACCCAGAAGTGGCTTCTGGAAGCACAGAAGACTGCGCTGCAAACAGCACAATTTTGCTGCGCGAAGGTAGGGAAGACCATTTTATTTACAATAGCTTTAAAATGGGTCCCCAGCATCTGCGGTTTCGCGCGGGTCTGGAACGGAAACCCTGCGGATAACACAGGCTAACTGTATTTGACGGAGGCAGTGTTTGAATGGATTTGTGAGTGGATGTTCGGTATTGAGCAGGGGTTCTTAACTTCTTCCCGGCCAAGTACCACCTCCAACGCCACTCTCCTGCTGTGTGCCACCGGAAGTGACTGCCAATGACATCTTCGCCAGTTACTTCCGGGTTTTCAGGTCTTCGGAGGTCAGAAAATGCAGGTAGGAGGCTCTGGGTGTGTAGGAGGGCCCTTCTCAGCATTCCTGAGAGGCTTGGCCTTTCAGGTGTGAAAATGCACTGACGAAAGCGCAATGTTGCTGCGGGGTTCCGGTGGTCAAAGTACCACCAGCAGTTGGCCGAAGTACCACTGGTGATACTAGTACCACTGGTTGAGAACCCCTGGTATAAATTAACCAGGGTTTCTTAACTTGGGGTAACTGGCATCTCTTGTTTTTAGGCATGTGCTCTATTGCAGAAGAGAAACCTCAATTCAATATTGACATAAATCCTTTTTGGGTTTTTTTTTACTGCTTGTTACAGAAGTTCTGACTTTTTATCTTGGCCAGAGGAGAGGTTGCAACGTGCCTAAAGCAGTTTTTCTCAAAGTGTACTATTGTTGATGTCCTGACATGTCCTGGGAAACCGGACAATCGCATACATAGAGCAGGAGTTGTCACTCTTAAGACTGTGACACACTGGCTGTGTTGCGGTGCGTCATGGTGCTGTGCGAGAGTAGCTGTTGTGCCACACCGCACCGCGTGATGCACCCTGTCTACACTGATGGAAGCTGCTCGGAGAAGTGTAAGATGTCCTGCCCCGCCTCTGCTCTCTGTTAGCCAATCAGAATCTAGACTTTTCAGTCTCTGTTCTGATTGGCCAATGCTTCGCTCCATGTTCCGCCCCCACTGCACTAAACGCGGCCTCTCATTGGCCACAGTTTGTCCAACTTTGCTCGCATGCCAATGCAGCTCTCCTGTGTTGCTGTGGAATCTTCAAAAATGCAAGACAGACAGATCTTCGCTCCGCAGGCTGATGCTTGTCTATGCACTGCACTGCAGTGCGGCTGGTTGTCACAGCCTTTAGACCTGTAGTTGCAGTCCATAATGTATAATTGCTTCTGGATGCTAAACGCCAATAAGAAGACCTGTCCAAGTGTGATTGTTTTCCAAGTTAGGAACTCGACATAGGCCTACTGTAGTTCTCACAAATGGCAGATGAGATGATTCCTGGTTGGGTCTCACGTTAATGGACATTCTTCTATTAAAACAAATATCCTTGCACATAGACATGTAGATGGTAGGAAGGACGGTTCTACACTAGTCGTATCTCTGATGTCCAGTTTTTCAGTGTGCAAGGAATATACGGTACATGGCAAAATATTCCATTGTGTGAGCGTTCCACCTACAGTCTGTTGCTTTTAATAACTAAGCTCCATGTGCCTGAGGAGAAGTTCAGAATGTTTGGTGCCCCATCCCTCTTGCTGTGCAACCAAGCACAATTTACAGGCATTTTTTGGGTCTTGGCAGCCTTCCTAAAAGTTCATCTTGCCCTCATCATCCTCCACCTTCCTTTTCCTTGAACCAACATAGGTAAATATACATTGACTGGCCGCTGTTGATTCATAACACAGATGTTCCGGAAGGGGAAAAAGATACCTTTTCCCTCACAGTTAAAGCTGGAAAACTAAAGCAGCAAGTTTTACAGGGATTTTTCCTCAGTAATTCACAGTAATAATAATCAAAGTTGTTTTATTTTTTTAAATCCTTTTGCTTGCTACGCTTTTTGTGTTATATTGCAATTTAACTGTAGCCACCAATTGAGAAATAAAAACCTGTTCCCACAGGGCATACGGTATTACTTGAACCTACACACATGAGCTTAGTCATCTGAACAAAAGCATTTTTTAAAAAAGATGCCAGTATAGGAAGCAGACAGAAGTTGTTACCAAGTGTATGAAATACCCAAATGATGTAATGGTTTGACCTTCAGACAGATATGTTGCAAACATCTGTGACTTGATTTATGTGGGGCATATTTCAAAAGCTAGTAAAACCAGTTCATTACAAATACAGGATCTTAGTATTTTTGTATTGCTGTAGTTTGGTCATGTCAGGTGTACCTTCTTAGCCTTGCAGTCATATGCATCTGACTAGGTATCTGACAGAGCTTGTAGTGCTAATTCACTACCAGAGTTTGTGCAAGTGCAGATGATCGGCTTGAGTACCTGATGTTGAAGGCAATGCACCGCTATGCCCATTCATTGCACTATTAAGGTAATCTAATGGGTTTTTTTACATACTGTACATGTGTAGTGCAAAAAAGGGATTTTGATTGGGAGTGAGCCCAGCTATACATGGCCCCTATCCAAAGTAAACAAATTCCTCCGAAGAACCAGACAACTAGTTTTGTGAACCCAGAAAAGTTACTCTTTTCTCTTCCTCCTTCTCCCCTCCATGAACAATAGGTCTCCTTTTCATGTGATGAACTCCTTTTGAATCTGAGGAGCATTTTCAAAGAGTGTGTGATTAAATAAAATATTTCACTGAGCACATACTCGTCACTAGTGGGCCTAAAGTAGCCTTTGGATCTCGATTTGTATAATTTGTACGCATTATCTTGTAACTGATTGATACAAGTTAATTCCCAGCTGGCTTTATATCTTGACCTGGAATGGTGGTTAGCAGATCTTATGTTGCTGTTAAAGTATACTTGCGTTGCAATCCTATGCACATTGAACACAATGAGACTTACTTCTGAGTGAGCATGCATAGGTCTATGCTGTTAGACTTTGATCCTTCGGGGTGGCCACCAGTACTAACTAGCACAGGCAAAGCGAATTTCTAGCTTAGCCTGCATAATAGTTCAGTCATAGAAAAAGAATAGAGGAAGTCTTGCTCTTTTACGCAAATAAACCTTTAAAAAAATTATCTTGCAGAAAACAATAGTGATTAGTCACCACAAAAGCATACAGCCTATGTAAAATTGGGAAACTGTAGCTAGGATAAATCCTAATGTGGCTTCTAGAGGCCGGGTAAAACATGAGCAAATGCAGCTTTTCATAGGGAAGGGCTGTAGCTCAGTGGTAGATGGCCTGCTTTGCATGCAGAACGTCCCGGGTTCGGTTCCTGACATTTCTAGATAGGCTGCAAAATAACCACCTGAAGCACTGGAGAGCTTCTGTCAGTCAACATAGACAATGCTGAGCTGGATGGACCGGTGTAAGGCTGCTTCCTATGCAGTTTAGTGATTGCACACGTGTAAAACAAGAATTTCACCAAAATAACCTGTGCATTCAACACATTTCATCATGTATATGCATAGATTCCATGTTTTATTCATGAAATATATATTTGAAACAGACTTTGTACCTATTGGAATCATTGTAACCCCTCTTTGCCTTATGAAATAGCTGAACCCAGTCGCTTGTTTTGAAATTCTGGAAAATAACCAGTGCAGGGAGTTGGTTTATATTTGCAGATTTTAAAAAAAATGAAAATTGTGAAATGGCTTTTGAAAATCTACAATTTTTGCTCGCCTTTTTTCTGGCCTTTTGGAGCTTTGGAAGAACTCATACCAATCTGAAAGACATACAAGTACTCTACATTCAAAATTTGACAATTTCAAATGCCTTGTTTACACCATGGAGTTGAGCTGTAGGCTTTTGATCTTTTGACAAACATGAAGGCCTGTGTGGTTTCTTTGAGCATACATCCTCCTTTGCGATAAAAAGGCTGGAAACGGAAGTGCTTCCTTCTGAAGAGGAAGGTCCGACTGTTATCTGTACGTTAATGTAGATCTCAAAAGTGTAATTCATGTAGCAGATGAGCTATAAAGGTTTAGTTCAGATACTTTTGGTTATAGCATTCATCTGTGGCCTATTTCCTATAAACCGCATACGATGAAGAGTAAAACCTTTGTCTGAACTGGTACCACTTTAGACTCCGTGCACCGGTTCCAACAGTATATTCTCAGCCAAGCCAGCCCTATGCAAATAAGAATGTGTGTCCATTGTAAATACATGTTCTGGCCCCTCCCCTTGATTTCATGCGAGTTTTCTGTGCGTGCGTGCGTGCGTGCGTGCGTGCGTGCGTGCGTGCGTGCGTGCGCGCGCGCGCTCTTCCCCCAAACTGCCTTTCTTTAGCACAAGTTGGTAATGCTACTTTTATGGATAATATTAATATGGGGCAGGAGGTCTGGCTCAGTGGTAGAGCTGCCGCCTTGTAATGCCTAAAGAGATCTGAGGACGGCAGCTCGAGACAACCAGAAATATCCAAGAGCCGTCGACGTGCCTCTGACTATTTGCAGAAGCCCTCAGTGAGAGCGAGGATAAGCTGTCTGATAATACTCTGAAGTGAGAGGCAGAGTGCCGTCAAGCCGAGCGTGGAAGGTGAATGCCAGAGATAAGCCGGACCGTGAAGATCACCATCTGGAATGAAGATGTTCTATGAAAGATTAGAATTTTTTTTGTAAACCCCCCTTTGGGGGGGGGGTAGAATTGCCTGCCTATGTACACCGCCTTGAATTAAAGTCAGAGGAGAAATCCGATGACCAAGAAAGGTGGTATATAATAGCAGCAGCAGCAGCAGAGGGTGGCTATCTTTCTACCCTTGCTCTGCTGTGCTCAAAATTTCTTGGCTGTGTGTGTTCATGTGGGTGGGATAAGTGGACCCTGGATACAGGGATTCCTAGCTGGGTATTTTCATTTGCCCCTTTACCAGCAACACCATTCTGCTTGCTTTCCAGTTGGAGTGTTGAAGTAGTGGTTCTAGTTGGGTGTTTGTGTGTGGAGTCCTTCTAGGGCAGAGTCCCTGCAATATTTATTCTAAGAAGGCAAGTATTAACCAAATGCTTTGCCTTGCATGTTGTGAGGGAGTAGTAGTTGTTTTTGTGCAAAGTACTCCCTTTCTGCTCCAAATGCCCTTTCACCATGGTTCCATCACCAAAGTTTTTGAGAGGCCAGAGAGGTCCATTGCATGCCATGCATCTGATAATCTGAGCTGTAGTCTCCCTGGCATGGGCTCTTGTACTGAGGTTGGTGTGCTGTGATTGGCGACCAAACGTAGTATGTATCTTATGCTCTGTTGTAGGAAAGTAGGTGGAGGGGGGATACCGGGTGTTGCAATTCTCTTCTATTTACCCCTTCCCCATTGTTTCATATGGGGTTACTCTTATCTATACCAGCTCTGTCGTTGGTGTAGCATTTTTCCGGGTTTGGGTGTGTGTGTTTTATGAAGGGGGGTTAGGGTATGATGTGCATCAAGTCCCTCCCATGTCTCACCCCAGTCCCCTCCCCATTTTGGCCTCTACACCAGTGGAGTTCTGTTGGTTTCTGAGCGACATCAGCCCAGCGTTCTTCTGATGTTGCACGAGCATCTGTGGCATGTCCATCGACGGGCAGACTTCTATGCCAGTGGGACTGTCATTGCCCCGGCATAAGTGGAGATATGCTGGCGAATCTCAAGGATAGGATTAGGCTGTTGACCCTAATTAAGGTGTCCTGTTAGGTTGATTCTAATGGATCAAAATGGCTACTTACAATGTTGGTTTGTTTAGCTGCAGTTACTGTTTATGTGAATGTAACAAAGACATTCATAAATACATTCACATAAACGGAGGAAATGGGTTTTTGTGATTAACAGCGCAATTCTACTGAACTTTTGTGCTGGTGTAACCAGCGGCGCAGTGAGAACGGGAGGCCCCAGAACGGAAAAGGGATTCAAATCCTCTCCAAAAGAGAAATTCAAAGGGGATTTGAATCCCTTTTCCGTTCTGGGGGCCTCCCGTTCTCACTGTGCCGCTGGTTACGCCAGCACAAAAGTTCAGTCGAATTGCGCTGTAAATCTTTTAAGTTAATTGTGAAGTGACAAAATATGTAATATTCTGTAATTAAGAATCAGAAAATACATCGTAGCAGAAGACATCTTACATGGCCAAAAAGCAGCAGTTGCTTGTTTAGCGCTCTGTTTCTGTAATTTCTAACATAACTTATCCATGTCCTTGTGTTTCGTGTTTTTTCTTGTCCACCCATCAGCCACAACCAATGATGCAAAATGCATAGGAAAATGCAGAATGCTGGTAGATCTAGTTCCATATGCCCTTATGGAGGAGGAGAAGGAGTGAAAGAGCTAAGAACATGGCTTCTGTGTTTGCTGCATGTTTGGCATATAATATGTAGTTTGGCTTGTGTTTAAGAGAGCACATCTTTGTTATACAGTATAGACCACTTTTTGAAAGAATAAAAGGGGGTTCTGTTGACACTGAAAACTTATTTCAGGATTTAAAAAAAATCTGTATAGGGTTTGCTGTAATGGTTCAAAATGAATGTAGAGTTTTAGATTTAATTGTATTTTATGTATCAATGTTTATAAAGAGGTTGTTATGATCAGAAGTTTGTTACATTTAAGCTTCCCCCCCCAAACCACTTAAGCATCTCCAGCTGTTTCTGTTGAATACTATTTTTGTGCATTTGTTCGGAATGCTTAAACAGTAACAGTAAAAAGCTTTATTCATAAACCAGGCAATAGAGCTTTTTAATGTATTCTCTTGTGATGCTGCAGAACATTTCTAAACAAAGCAAGTGATGGTTTTTATTAGGTTTTTCTTTCTTTGTTATTCTAAACAAAACTATCTTTAAAAGCTTGCTTAGTTTAGCTTGCCGAGAAACATTAGCTTGATTTAAGACACAGGGCTGTATTCATTCAATAAATCTAATTTAAGTAAATTAAGTTTTTGTTTTCTCAATTTATCAGCATGTAAAGGGAGATAAATGGAGGCACTGAGGCTGAATTGGTGCTTTTCCCTTTTCTTTTGCTAGGAAGTTGCTCAGGGCTCATTCAGATGTTGATGACTTTTTTTGTTTTGTTTTAAGAGGGCTCCAACTGCCCTCTAGCTTTCTCTACCCAGCTCCCCACTCTCATGGCCAAGGACCAGCTCTCACTTTTCAAACTTTTCTCTGGTCGTAGCTCAGTGGCAGAACACACAGTTGGCAGAAATCCTGACATTTCCAGTTGAAGGATTTGGTAGACCTCTGCCTGAGCTGCTTCCAGTTAGAGCAGACGAAGACTGAGCTACATGGGCCAATGGCGTGTCTCTGTGTAAGGCCGCATCATGTGGTCAAAATCCATTTCCAACCTCGATTTAATGGACCTCAGTTTAACGTACTTAAGAAATAACTAACCTTGCCTGTTTCTTTAAAGCTAGTTATGTGTTTTGTGCGTGCATTTTCATAAATGCATTTGGATTTAGTGATCTTTTGGTAGTAACAAGGCACCCCTTCTCCCTCCCATTAGTCCATTTAAATTAATGGTCCCCAACCTTTAGGAGACTGCTGACCACTGTGGCAAAAATTGGAATCGTCGTGCACCACATCCATCCCCCCACCCCTGCACACAAAAAATACAATTAAATTTGTAATAATTAGACAACGTGGGGTGACACTATACCATGGGGGTAATAGCCACACCAGGTGCCACGCCCCCTCGGGATGCCTCTGATCAGAAGCACTTATTAAAATTACTGAAGGCTGCTCTTTTTTTTCCTTGTGAGACCTCAGTGACCATTTTTCAGGTTCTTGTGGAGCACCTGTGGTCCACGGACCACAGGTTGGGAACCACTGGTTTAAATTAAAGGTTCACAATTTCCTTTTGCCTATCCTGAAACTCCTGTTAATCGGTTTCTATGGATGACTCCTGTTTCTGATGTTATGAGGAATTCTCCCTCCCTCACGAGTCCCAAGTGTTGTGCGAGTTGTAGCTTGTGGCCATTTACAGATCAGAAACATTGTTGAGAACTGTTACGCTCTTGGTAGCCTGTGGCAATAGAACTGCATTGGTATTGTATTTGTATGTCTTGACTTTAAACCAGACTTGCAAATCATTAGTCTGGGCATAGTGTTGGCTGGTGGCTGTTTGCTGCTAGTGTTCTGCATCTTTATTTAGATTGTGAGCCCTTTTGGGACAAGGAGCCATTTAATCATTTGATTTTTATCTGTAAACCGCTTTGTGAACTTTTTGTTGAAAAGCGGTATATAAATGTTAATAATTAATAAAATAATAGTTGTACACTGGCTGCTTTGCTTTTCTGTGCTGTCTCTCCTGCTTGCTCCCTCTCACTACCCTTCACCATCCCACCACCATTTCCTATCTGCCATGCATTTTTTCTAGCTGTTGCCAGAGGAGGAACTTGTGATAATGCTATATTGACGGAAGTAGCTAGGCAAAGCCAGCGAAGGATGGTCAGATGCAGGATGTTCCTTGCCTGGGACAGTTACTATTAACACTAAACAAACAACCAAATCACGAATTCCATGCCTACTTTATAGGGGTAGATATTTTAAAATAAAACAAACTCCAACTCAAAACAAATTCTAGGGGACAGACCGTATCTCTCTTGGAATTTCCATCTGCTCTGAATTTGACTGGATTCTTATCAGTCTTGCACCTTTGCTTCATGGGGGCCTCCACACATAATGGTTGAATATTGCTGTTGGATATTGCAGCAAGTGCTTGGAGTTTCCGCTTGGACAAAACACTTGCCTTAGATATGAGAAGCTTGTGCTGGAAGAGGATTGAGTGGACCATTTCTGGATATTTCCTGGATTAGAGTAGAATATAACTCTAGTAAGCAAAATTAGTTGCCTTTTGCTTATCTACAGTTACAGTAATTCTTGCTTTATAAGATTATATAAAATGAAACTTTCATATTACAAAGTAGAACTGAATGTCCAGATGTATAGCAGCTCCTTAATTCTGTTAGAGGTCTGGTTTTGGAAGACCCCTAATGGAAGTTGCTTTCTTCACAACTCCCACACATTGGGTCTATGTGTTCATAGAGGTAATCCACTGCAACTCTAAAATCTCTTTCCTGGTTCATCACTGACAGTGCAGACCCTATCAGACCCTCAGTCTCTTATAGTTTGGAGTTGTTTTTTTACAGTTTTTTTCTTTGAAAATGTGTGTTCTGTATGGCAATGCTGAGGTTTGTATACTGTTTCTAAGCCCAGATCACAATCTTTTTCTTGTTTAGTACAGTCAGTGTTGATGGCTTATTATAGTTTCAACTATTGTATAATTTTAGTTTCTTTTCTTTTTTCTCCAGCTGACCAACACTAAAATATCCAGGTATACCATGGGTGGTAACTTTCAGAGGAGTCGTCTCTAGCAGCAAAAGCAACAGTTTTGTGGCTCTTAAAGACGAACAATTTATTTTGGCGCAAACTTCCATGGATTATTTGTTAGTCTTTAAGGTGCCACAAGACTCTTTGTTTGTAGATGCCTTCATGATATCTGTCTCTTAAAGTATAATAAAAAAATAGCTGCACATTTAATGAACGTTACTGTCAATAGTACCTTGACATTTTTGGCTCTTAACAATACCTGAATGCTTTCCACCATCATGGAATGTCGCACCTTAGCATTTGTGGATTCTGTGGTGACCAAACAATCTGTTCTGCAACACTGAAAATAAGTGAACCCTACACATACTGGAACTAGTTAGATCTGACTATCAGTGCAATCCTAACCAACTTTCCAGCACTGGTATAGCCATGCCAACAGGGCGCACGCTGCATTTTGTAGTGCAGGGGCAGTTGTGGAGGCTTCTTCAAGGTGAGGGAACGTTGGTTCCCTTACCTCGGAGCTGCGTTGCAGCTGCATCGGCACTGGAAAGTTGGTTAGGGTGTGCTGTTAGGTGCTTAATTGATGAGATACTAGTTAGGGTGTGCTGTTAGGTGCTTAAATTAAATACTAGTATCTCATCAATTAACAGTCGGTCAGAGTTCCTGAAGCTCTCTGGAATGTTACATTTCTGTTGTCATGCTATGGCTCTGCTTAGTTTTATTGTCGTGTTATGTGTGTCAGTTGATAGTTAATTGAATTATGACACTAAGGTATTATGTCTCCTTTTTTTATAAAATTGCTAAAATATAAATTTTTAAAAACTAAGCAAACTTAGGGAGGTTATGTATGGGGAAAATGTTGCATTTTGTATTGAAGTTGTCAAAATTGTATATCAAGAAGTTCTGGTATTAGCATAAACTGCAAAAAACAAATACCTTCCCTGTGTATGATTGTATATGAGAGAATATGGCAGGCTACATTGCTTTATTCCAATATTCGATGTCCTCATTTTCTCTCTTCAAACTGGCTTTTAAGAAGAACTTGTTTACCTTACCGGTAAGTAAGAAAAAAGGATTATTGGAAGAAGGGTTTCCTTGCCTATGGTGTTGCTGTTCCTGGTTAGATTCCACAAGATGTCTGTTTGCCAATTTAGCAATTGCAAAAGTGAAAGGCATTTTTCTTATTCACCACAAACAACCCACAAGGGAGTAAACTATGTTAACCCCAAGCATTTACAGTGACCTACATGAGAACATTGGAATGGTACACAGTCCTCTTTCGTCATCTTGAATGTATATTGGCAATTTCTTGACACTAGCATCTGCTAACAAAGTGTGCTGTTTTTTCAGCCAGTATTCAAGTCCAAGAAAACGAAGACTGGTGAAGCCAAATCTCAGTCGATCTGCCTATAGTGGAGCATCATATGTACTAATTACTCATTTTTTAATTCTTCAAATTTAATGATGGTAATATTACTGCTTTTCTCTAGTTTGGAATAATTGATAATGCACAATTAAATACAGAAGTCTCAAGCCTGGAAGGAGATGGTTAGAAAATCAGAGTTTGTAAGCGACACATCTATATTGATTTTATTTTATAATGTATATTCCTCTGTTGAAAATATAAATGGTCTCGGAACACCTCAAAAAATAAAAACATACCTGCTAAAAACCATAGATGAAACAATCCATGATCATTGAAAAAGCTTGGGGGGGACACATTTTCATTCTGGTGTCAGAATGATATCCGAATTAAAGGCTGAGCATGCTCCTATTCCCCCCCCCCCCGAAAAATACTTCATTGACTGGGCAGCATAGCTGAAAAAAACCTTCTCTACAATTGACACCCAGTTTACCTAAGGAGAGATGGATGAGAGTCCATCACCTTGACAGTGCAATCCTACATAAGTATCTGGTGGGCAGCCCAGGCCCCCCTGCTGGATCCTATGCCCATTCTGGGCCGCTCTGCAGTGGCCCGGGGTCTACTCGGGGGAAGGGGATGTTCGTCCCCTTCCCCCGGTGTAAACCGGGGAAGGCTCAGTGGGCATCCTTGGATTTCCGCCAGCTATTTAGCTGGCAGAAGTCGGAAGAGGCCATGTAACGGCCGAGCCAGCCCGACGGGACATGGGGATATGGCGGATGCCATTTCCGCCCCCCCTGGCCAGCTTGGCCAATGGCCCCCCTCCCTTGCCTCCTGGACCGCCCATGAGGCAGCCGGGGGATCTCTTACCTTTCTCCGGCAGCTGCATGGACGTCCCGGCGGAGGAGTGTGGCTGGCCTTACTCCCGAGTCGTCGCGAATGTGCCTTACAGCACGTTTGCGACAGCTTCCGGCAGCGGAGCACTCGCTCCATCGCCGGTTTTTTGCACAGGATTGCGCTGTCATTCATTTTTACCTTCTAAAATCTGCGTTATATTTGCGTGTTATTTGGCATAGATTTTAAAACGTAACCTCTACCGGCAAAAGATGTGCATATATTCTTGACAGACTCTGACACTGCTGAATACTGTAAAAAAAAGTACACCCCGCTTCATATGAATTTGAATTACCGGTAATGTTCTGAGAGCATGAAACAGGAGGAGTGCTGCAAACTACTCCTGTTGCCATGGTGGTGATGCAGGAGGACGGATTTTTCTTTTCTCCTAGCTATTTTGTGGCACGTGTGTGTTTTTAATACTGCAGTCCTTGGTTGTGATTGGTCAGTAGCCTTTCCACCCCAACCCCCATTCTGACACCGGAACAGCAGAAGGTCAAGAATTCGGCTGTTAAGGGGAACTGTTTGTTTTGCAGGACTGCATTAAGATTAATGGAGCTTAAAGTAACCATGATGATGTTGCTGAGGTTGTTAAACGTGCTCACACACTGTTTATACCTTTTAGCAGATGAGTTTGATCTCCATTTTGCTGGGAAAGGAAATCATTGTGTAGTCTGTATCCAGGAAATCTTGGATACAAATGATGTCAGCATCCCTAGATATCTTACAACCAATTAGGTTAAAACAGCCGCCTACATTTTAAATAATTTAATCTCGGTCTATTTGAAAGCATGTAATTCAATGTCGTATGTTCTCATAACAAAATTGTATGTTAAGTAGATTGTATGCCCGGGGTGGGAAGGGAGAGAGATGAAAGCACAAAGTGGTAACAGCTCAATCCTTTTTGTTTCTACTCAGAAGTAAGACCCACTGAGTGCAATAGTGCTTACTTCTAGGTAAGCGTGTTGGATTACAGCCTTATTGTAACTAGAAGTATTGGCTTGAATAGTTTGTTCTTCATGAATGTATTGAAAGATTGCCTTCAGCTTTGGAGAAAACACACAATCTGTTGGAAACTCCAAAACCTTTTCTGACCAGTCTTCCACCCCACATGTACCTATGTTGGAACATAAGCAGAGCCCTGCTGGATCAGGCCAAAGGCCTATCTAGTCCAGCTTCCTGTATCTCACAGTGGCTCCACCAGGTGCCTCAGGGAGCACAAGACAACAAGATACCTGTTTTTGCGGTCACTCCCCTGCACCTGGCACAGAGAGAACCTACTTCTAAAACCAGGAGGTTGCTTATGGCTTGTAACCTGTGATGGAATTTTCCTTCTTGAATCATTTAAGGCATCTAGGCCAGGTGCCATCACCACATTCTGTGGCAAGGAGTTCCACAGATGAATTACACTTTGGGTGAAGAAATATTTTCTTCCGTTCTAACTCTCCCTCCACTCAATTTTACTACATTTCCTTTGGTTCTGGTGTTGTGCGAGAGGGAGAAGAACTTTCCTCTATCCACTCTCTCCATCTCATGCATAATTTTATACGTCAATCGTGTCCCCCCCTCAGGCGCCTTTTTTTTCTAGACTGAAAAGCCCCAAACGCTGTAGCCTTTCCTCATAAGGGAGGTGCTCCCTTCTTCATTTCAAATGTTCATTTTCAGCATGATGTAAGTTGCTTGGTTTGGAAACTTAGTAGATCTGTTTAGTACACAAAGCCTGTTTCTGGTCTGAAGGGAAATGGTTCATCACATCATTTCTCAAATGGCCACAGCCCCAAATAGCCCATGGTCCATGGAACACCTTTGTCCATTCCACTCATTGTTGCATGATTTATCTGTAGGCTTTGGGGACTTCACATCGTGTCTTCCCTCCGCTTCTCCCTGCCTTTTGCTTTGCTTCACATTCAGCCTAATGAAGACTTCTGGAGAAGTCAAAAGCTTGCTTAAGACGTTGTTTTATTTGGTTGGCCTTAATAAAGGTATTGCCAGATTGTGACTTTTTTATTTTTATAATGGGAAGAAAATATGACAACCTTAAAGCCTGTGACACACCATCTGTGGCACAGTGTGGTGCGAAGCTAGGCAAAGTCAGCTTTTGCTTCATGCCGCTTCCTGTCTATACAGGCTTGAAGATGCATGGAGAAGGGAAAAACGTCCTGCCCCACCCCCTCTGTTAGCCAGTCAGAATCGAGTCTTTTCAGACTCAATTCTGATTGGCCGAATGCTTCATTTCGAGTCCCACTGCACTGCACGCGGCCTCTGATTGGCTGAAGTTCAATTTCTCCAACTCTAGCAGCTCTCATGCATTGCCGCGTGAAGTAAGCAAATACAAGGTCACAGTCGTCTTCCCATCGCTTCCCTATGCTTCCCAACACACTGCACCTCGCTGCGTGCAGTGTGTCACAACCTTAAGTGTGTGTGTTCACTCTCTGTCTCTTTCTCTGTACAGTTCAGTGTGACCACATTTTGCTACCGAATGTAGATGGGGCTGGCAGGCTCTGACCTGTGACTTTCCTAATTCACTGCTGGAAATTGCTTACATCACTTAGTGTGAACTGGGGGAAACTTATTTTTTAGTACCTCTAGCTAATACAGTATTTAGTACCTAGTATTCACGGGCTGCGGATTGCCATGGGTCCAAGCAGGCCCAGCTTGCCTGAAGCTTGTCTGGAGCTTCTGTGGGCACACTCGACGGTGATGTCATTGCTGCGCCTCTGCAGTACAGCTGCCTGGTGGTGGGCTGACTACTCATCAGCCCAGCAGTAACACCAGCCTATGATACCAGTTATCGGTCCATAAAAGGGACTGCAGGGCAACGAACAGGAGGAGGGAGAAAGAAAAAGCCTGGGGAGATGGAAGGAGATAGCGGTAATGACAAGAGGAGTACAGAAGAGGAGTACAGCGCAAGGAGGGGGAGACGGTAGAAAGCAGGGAGAGAGGCTGGAGCAGAGAAGGGAAAGGAAGAGGCAAATAGGGACAAGGTGAAGTGGACTGGGAAAGCTCAGGAAAAGATCGTATGTCAGAGACCAGGACAAGAAGGGTAGAAAGAGAAGACAAGACTGCTGACACACCCTGGGAGAATGGGACTGCGCCAGATGGCCAGGACTCCAAAGGGACCCCTGGGCAGAATCCCCATGAAGCCGCCCTTTGTGAGGCAGGTGCCCTAAAGGACTCATAAGAAGACGAAGACCCAGGGGCTAGTGTGATCCACCTCACTAATGGAATAGAAGATTTCTTGCCAATCATCCAGATTTCCCTGAGCACATGGGGCCTCCTCTAACTGAAATCTCTCTCCTAGCATAGAACCCAAACTTTTGCATATAAGGAAGAGAGAAGAGAAAACTGAAAGGTGAAGCAACGCACTACTTACGTTTTGGATTTTTCCAGTTGGGATCGTGTTCCTTGTAAGTTTTACAGGGAGTGCGTGTAGCCTGCACAAAGCTGCACGGGGGCAGCTCTGGAGCTCTCGGTGATGACGGGTTACTAAACCCTAAGTTATTAAAAGGCAATGAGGTCTTTTGTGTCTAGGCATCTACTGCCTCTGTTTGGGGGGGACAATGTCTTTTGCTCAACCTGAGGATGTAGACCTGCCCCCTTGCGACGAGGAGATGGGCGGGGCACACACCGCAGTGCTGTTGATTCTTCTAGGAATGGCACATATCACCTCTCAATGAGGCAGTAGTCTCGCAATGATTTGCTTTGTATTAAAAATGTTAGGTTGTGTGTGAAATTCTCACAGTTGGGCTAACTATACTAGTGAATTATTGGGACAGCATACAGTAGATTAGAATGTGGCTAATGGGTGAATTGGAACAAGACTGAAGTATAACAGTTTTTCAGAATTGTTTGTATTCATGTATGTTCAACATTATGCCCCCCCTTTGTTTTAGCCCACCTGCCTTTTTTGAGTTACTTCCAGAAATTCAGCAGTTAAACAAGTACTAGCAAGGGTGAACTTCTTATTGGGGTATCCTAAACATTCAGATTAAGAGATGAAAAATATTTTGTTTCCAAGTCCTGCTGTGGAAGTTTTGTGTTCAAGTTTTCCTCTCAAAAGACCAGTTCAGACAAACTTGTGTGGTGCAACGGAGAAATACATGTGTGAACATCACCTTCTCATAGAGTCTACACGTGAAAAAGTCAATATGTATAGGTTCAAGCCACACGACCAGTAACCTAATTTCACAGTAGAAAAGGGACTGTACATTTCACACCTGCACATTTTTTCACATGTTGTATATGTTCATGTGTGTGGATGGCTAGGAGCCTTAAAACAAGAAAGGTACACCTAGTGTTTGTGATTTTTCACTACACATAGCTTGTAAAGTTCTCTAAACTAACCCTTGCTCTCCAAAGTAGATATTTTGCTTTTAAAATGGTAAAGTTTGCATTCCACATGAAAACACGTGAATTTAAACTTTCAAAAGTTGGAAAATAACACTGTCAGTGCTATTGAGATGATTTAAACAAACTGTAAATAAATTTATTCTGTCTGTTTAGAAAGACTCTACCTCTTTCCAGAATCGAATGTAGACTTTTCTCAAACAAGTAATATTTTCAGCTTTGGTTTTCTTTTTCCACAGCCCCATGATAAATTCTGTCTTTAAGGCACTGCACAAAGAAGCTGCTACTTTCCCCCCCTCTTCAGAAAAACAATGCTAGACAAAGACGGGGAGGGGGCATGGAGGAGTCTGGAGCAAAGACCAACATTCAAGGTCTCCCCCTCCCTCCCCTGAAGCTATAGGCTGCTATACCAAAGTAAATCAAACCTTTGAGTTTATACAGGAATGTTTCTCCTGCATTCCACATGCTGAGTCAGTTTTATCACAGGGGCTCAGGAATGTGGTTTCTTTGACATTTTTTTTCTTAAGTGGTGGGAAAAGGGACATAATTCTGGGATTTCATAAGCAGCAGTGCCAGGAATTGCTGTGTGATATTGAAGGAGAGCATCTTGTGACACAATTAAGTCTCTTGGATAGACAGCTTCTGCCATATGGCTTTGTTTTGGATTTCATTAAAATTCACATAGCTGTGTTGTAGCCGTCTAGCAACCCAAGTTGCTGGTGCTTGTGAAAAAATGGAACTTGGGTATTGATTGGAGAGCTTCCTTCACTGCTTTGTTATAACCTGTTAATCGTTATGTAATTTTATTATTTATTTCCGGCATTTATATCCCGTTCTTCCTCAAGGAAATGCAAGACTGAGTAAAATTGTTCTCGCCTCCTTTTTTTCCTTCCTCATAGTTTCAACAACCCTGTGAGATAGGTTAGCTGAGAAATAGTGACTAGCCCAAGGTCACCTAGTTCGTTTTAGGGCTGATGATGGGGGAATTGAACCTTACCTCTACCGTGTTTCCCCGAAAATAAGACAGGGTCTTATATTTATTTTGGCTACCCCAAAACACGGTAGGTCTTATTTTCAGGGGAGGTCTTATATTTATGAGTGCCAGCAAAAATCACGCAAATTTTTTTATGTACAATGATCTGCAAGGAAAAAAGCTGAGCTCACAGGGCTCTGCGAAAAGGAAGTTGGACGCAGTGACACTTCTGAGGCTCAGTACTGTACAGTAGAGTACCAGCGGCCACACTGAGCAGTTGGCCACGGCACAGATCTCTGTGATCAGCCACGCTAGGTCTTACTTTCAGGGGTGGTCTTACATTTATGAGTGCCAGCAAAAATGATGGTAGATCTTACTTTCAGGGGAGGTCTTATTTTAGGGGAAACAGAGTAGCATTTTGATGTTTTGATAACCTAACTCAGTGGTTCACAAACTGTGAGCTTGACTCCCTAGGGGGCCGCAGAAACCAGCCAGGGGAGCCACGGAATCCTCACAAAAACATTACCACCCTATACAATGTATAGGATTGTAGCTCTATGGGAAGCAACAGCCAATGGCCCAGTAGGTAAAGGGAGCCGCCGGTCAAAGTTTGGGAGCCACTGTCGTAACTCCCTCTAGCTTGGGTCTTTAATTATTTGTTTTGCTGTTGTGTTTTTCTATGTCTCTTTGTTACAACAGGGTTTTTCAAACTTTTTGGGGTGTGTGTGGGGGGAAGGGGCATATACCATCTGGAATTCCGCCACCCTTACCCTGTGCCAACAGGTGAACGTGTGCAGAGATCTTGTGACTGACTGTATGCATCCCACTATTGCATACGTCAGGGGTTCTTAACCCCTTCCCAGTTAAGTACTTGTACCACCTCCAGCGCCACTCTCCTGCTGCGTACCACTGGAATTGACTAGCAATATCATTGCCAGTTACTTCTGGGTTTTCAGGTTTTTGGAGGCCAGAAAATGCAGGTAGGAGGCTCTGGGTCGGTGGGTGGGAGGGCCCTTCTCAGTGTTCCCGGGAGGCTCAGCCAAAGGCAGGAGCCTCTCGGGAGTGAAAACATGCTGCTGAAAACGCCACGTCGGAGCAGGGTTCTGGTGATCCAGCGGTCTGAGTACTAGTACCACTGGTTGTGAACCCCTGGCATACGCGAATCAGCAGATCAGGGTGAAGAGAGACACTGAAGGGTTATTTTATTTCACCTTCTTACCTGGAAACACAGCCTACTTGGCTGCTGTAGGTATTCATCTAAACGTCTATTTTTCCAGAGGCGTGGTCTTAATATACTTTGAATACAGAGCGGGAGTTGTAGCTCAGTGGCAGACCACCTGCTTTGCTTACTGAAATTCCCAGGTTGAACCTCAAGATAGAAAGAGCCTTGCAACCTTCTCTGCTAGACACTTGAAAGGATAAGGCGGATCCACACCGCACGCGTTGGTCGCGTTCCGGCACGTTTCAGGAGCATCTGACGTGCCAAAAGTTGCCTCGGACTCCACTTGAGATGGGATGCGACCAGCCGGCAGGCGAACGCCGTCACGCGCAAATAGCAGCACACCAGACACACGTGGACTCGGCTGGACGCAATGTCCTTGAGCCGTGTGCGGTGTGGATCCGCCTTTAGTCCAAGTGTCTGTTCTGGGCCTTCAAGCATTTTTTATTTATTGGGCTCTAATGTTTTTGTATTAAAACAAATAATTCAAAGATATTTGCCTCTGGCATTTGTGGAGCTGTATTCCGCAGGTATGGAATGATGCTGATTTAAACAGTAGCTGAAGACAGCTTATGGCTGGCTACTTCATTTTCTATATGAAATTCAAGATGTATTATAAACATACCACTTTGTTTCTTTTCTGTTATTATAGTGTTTTACTTCTGCATGTAATTGAAAATATCCTTCTTTTGTTTCAGTGTACAGTGCTTCTATGTGTGTTAATTATTAATATAATATATAATATAATATAATTTTATATATAATATAAAAACATTTTGCAGTAATTAAGATCAGCAAGCTAACAGCGGCTTTGTGATCTATTGTCTTTTGCTATTAGTGGATCTAAAATCGCGTGGGGGGGATCTCTCCCTGCGTACTGTATGGACCTCAGGGTAGGACTTCAGGAGTATGTTTGCCTTGGGACAAAGCTTGGGGAGGGGGAAACGTTGAATCTTCCACTGTACATATGTTTCTGTATGTGTTTTTCTGTGCCTGGCTTTGCTTTGCAATGGAGTTGGAGCCATTGTAGGTCATCAGGCTAAACAGTCCATTCTGTTGTTCTCTGGTTTTGAATGTTGCAATACCGCAAAGGCATAGCTGGAATGCTAGTGGTCTGTCTTGTGTCCCTTTCTCTCACAGACCCAGCTCTTCTTTTTTTTTTTTTAATCACACTTCACTTGGGATGAAAAAGATCCCCCTAGTTCTTTCCTGAGATTAACACACTATGTACAGTTACCTGATTACACCTAAATTAGCAGATATTTTCAGTAAATCAAAGCAACGGACCACACTTGAGAGATTTGACTTTGGATTCCAACTCTGCAATGAGCATTCTGTGGCCTTGGTCAATACACTATTTTTCAGGCTCAGTTAATCTAAAATAAGAACAATTGAGATGATTACTAATTACATAAGAACAATGTAAAAATTTGTCCCAATCTGTCTTTCTACAGGACTAACACGCAGTCTTATTGACGTGCCGCACTGGTGTAGCACATACTACGCCGGTATAGGGTGTTGCAAATATGCTGTCCAGCATGTTGCAACACCCTGTGAGCAAATAGCACTGATGGGAAGGCCTGCACCATCCCGCCGGCGCTGAATCTGGACTACCATGCGACGGAGCAGGTGGGAACTGCTGTGTGCAGTACAGGGACTGGGGAAGGGTGGGGGAGTGGGTGGATCCTGCCTAGGAGGGGGGAGGGATCAGTGACGCTGTTGCACGCCATATCCTATGCCCCCTCCCAGGCCTTTTCAGCCTACATGGGGCCTTTCAGTTCTGTGCCATCTAAAGAGCTGACAGAGAACCAAGTAGCCCCATTGTGGCAGCTGTGCGTTTACCAGAGTAAGGCAGAGGTTCTCAACGTACTCTGCACGGAGTACCACCTACTGTATATGGCCGCCGCCATGCTGAATACCACCAGAAGTGGCAATGTCATTGCCGCTTACTTCTGGGTTATCGGCCTGGTTTTTGGCACAGCAGGCCACTGGTTGACACGCTGGAGACTGCTGGAGGCCAGTAAGAGGCTCTGAGTGGGCAGGCAGGCTGTTTTCTTTGCTCCTGAGATGCTCGGCCGATAGAAAACTATTTCTAAAGTTTTGGCTTTCGTTAGGCTCCATGATTGCGGCAATAGTAGCAGCTACTCTGCTGTGTACAAGCTGGTTCATGCAAATATTTCTCGGTTACACTGTGGTGGACGTATGTGTGGCCCAAGAGAAGGCTGTAGTTGTTTACCTGCCTGGGAAACCGAACCATCCCTAATGTGCCTCAGCATCCTTTGTCATTTTGTTGCCAAGCTGCTATGAGTTGCTTCAAAAATCAGTGGCAATAATTATGCCATTAGAAGTCGGTTATCTGAAGCTTGACTACACACATGTACAGTACATATGCACGCTCATGCAGAATATGGTGCATGTCGAGACTCGGGTGAGTTGCTGTTCCATATTCAGACTTAATACCTGCAAGGGCTAGATAGCTTCCTAACTGAAAGCTGGAATTCTTGACTAGGAAGAGCCAAAGGAGAATCAAACATTTGGTAGGCCATTGTATAAATGTCTTTTATCCATCTGTTGTTTTAATCATACGTAACGGTCAACAACAGAGACCTATGTCCTTGATTAAATTAAGGTAGACAAGGTAGCTGTAGTTCTGTTGGGTTATTAGTTCTGCTATAAGTTATTAGTTGATTCAGATGACTGAAGGCATATTCTCAAAGTTTAATCACTTTTGTTGTGCAATGTGGTACTGAGGGTTTGCATAAATATGTATGCATAGGAATGCTTTTATGAAGGTCAGCGACTTTGCTTTCCCTTTAATCAGTGTGTAAAGTCCGGAATCAGATTCTTTGCACCCTTTTTTTGGGTGCTTTTGATCTGAAATGAAGGCCATGAATTATTTAAAACTTCACCCTCCCGGAGCATGAAATTCAGTAACTTATTGCACAGGATTGGCATCTGTTCAAGGAACTCAGCTTGGGGCCAGTAGTACACAATAACCTTGAGTTTAATGTGAACGAGATAAATTCCAGCTGATTTCCTTGGTGCACATAATTGGAGATGTATTTTTGTAGAACCAGTCAAGGGAATTAAAGAGAACTTTTTCACAATCTGTCTAATATATTTGTTTGGTACACAGGGTATCCTTAAAGGACTTTTGCTGTGACTTTTAGTTTTTTTTTTTTTTTTTGCAGGGGTAGCCTTACAAACTAACTTCCTCAGTTTTGATATTTTTCTTGTTCTCTGACAGAGGGCTTATGTTCTTCCCTGAAGACAGGGGCAAGTAAGGCTCCTGACAGTTCACATTATGGTTACAAATTTGACTGGGAGGGGGGAGGGGCAATGGATGCAGATACGTATCATGTGGTGATTTGGTTGTATGAAACCTTCACAGGCAGAGTTCCTATTATGTGAACATTAATAGTCAGGAGAGGCAATGCTATTTTCATTCTGCATGCCTGGGTGTTTTAGTCGATGACAAGTTAAAACGTGAAGTAGCAGTGTAACATGGCAGAGAAGGCAAATGCAACTTAGGCTGCATCAACAGAAGTACAGTATGGTATTGAGACTGTGAGAAGTAATGGTACCATTGTGTTCTGCTTTAGTCAGACCCCACCTGAAATATTGTGTCCAGTTCTGAGCGCCAAACTTAAAGAGGGATATTCACAAACTGGAGCAGGTCCAGAGGAGGGTCAGCTAGGATGGTGAGGGGGTTGGATCATGTCCTGGAAGGGCAGGTTGAAGGAGTTGGCATGGTTAGTTTCGATAAGAGCTGGTTACGAGGGGACATGATGGTTATCCGAGGGGCTGCTCCCGCGGGGTTAGGATCAGGACAAATGAGTTTAAATTACAAGGAGATTTTGATTAAGCATTAGGAAGAATCTCCCGATGGTATGAACTGTTTGGCAGTGGAACAGGCTGCCATAATTGGAGGTCTTTAAGCAGAGACTGTATAGCCATCTATCGGGGATGCTGTAGTTGTGGATAGCCTGCATTGGCTGGCAGGTGGTTGGACTCGAACATGTAGGTCCCTTCTAACTCTGATCCGACTTTGACTTGTTCTTCTCTGTTCTACACATTTGCCTTTGTTCTGTATTTACTTCCCAGATATTCAGCAAGTTATTTGCAAAAAACAAAAGCCCAAGAATTTGAAGTTAGAGCACAATCAAATGTTCTTGCTTCAATTCTGAGGTTCAGGTATGTGTCTACTGTGGCAAACACCTGTTGAATATATTGGTCCTTCAAATCTTGACCTGTAAATGTATGGGCTCTGATCCTGCATGGTCCAAATGTTGTCATTTTATTGTCTTATATACAACACATAATTGTGAAATTTGCAGCTACAAGATCTGAAAATAGCTACTGGCTTGAAGGGATGATTAGAAAAATTCATGGAGGATATGAGTTGAAGTTGTTAGCAAATATAGCCACCTTTTTAAACATCCCATGTGCAGAGCCAGTATGCCGCTGATTAGCAGTTGCTGGAGGAACAAATGATGGGGCAAAGCTGTGCTGTGCTCTAATTGTGGGTTACCGTGAATCCACTGGCTGGCCACTGTTGAAAACAGGATGCTGGACTGGGTGGCCTCTTGGTCTGATCCTGCAAAACTCCTCTTCCTTTCTAATCAGACATGATGAACCTCATAAAATCTAGTGTGTTGATGTCTTTCTGTTGTGTTTGGATGTTGGCAATACCATATTGATTTCTTTGCTCAGCAATCAAACTCATTGGATAAGCTTAGGCCAGTGAATTTAAAACTGTGTTTGAAGGAACGTTTGTGCTTGCCGACCTCTGCCAGTTTTTCTTCCACATGTCCAGCTTCAAGACATATTGGGTGTGTTCTAATATGTGTTCTCAGTTCATATGGATGCCTGTGAGGCAAAAGGCCTTGCCAGCACACCTTGTGAACTGAATATGCACCCTGGAACACTTCATCCTCTGGAAGTGGTTCCTTGGTAGATAAATTGTTTGACCAAGGATTCCTGGAGTCTAGGAAGCTCACTTCCTTTTAGGCAAAGCACTCATATCCTCAGCCTGTTTCCAACTTGTAGGGTTGGAGTGAAGCTAAAAGAGGACCCCTTTGAGCACTTACAGAAAAGGTAAGATACAAATCTAACAAATTTTCGTTCAAATATTGAAAAGTTTGTGTTTTCTTTGTACTTTGTTAGAACAACTTGCACAAAAACAAGTAAGTTACTGCAGTGTGGTTTCAAAGCTTTTTTTAACCAACTTTGTTAACAATTGCAACAAACCTAATGGGTCTGATATCTCTGTCACAATTTGCGAACTCGTCTGTGCCGTGATGCCTAATGGTGACTTTTCTCAGCTAAGCTGCTATCTCTTGTGAGCACTGACATTCCTCAACCACCTTCAGTTGTGCTGTTTTTATATACAAAAGGTCATTTCTGTCAAGTGATCTAGTTTAGCACAGCCGCTCCTAGATTCTGACAACTTGTTTATATAAGGAGATGCCTTTAGCGTAATTAACTTTCAGATGTTCACGATGAAAAATTGCTCTTGTTTTTGCGCTTTGTGAAAAATTACTTGTTTTTATACCAACGGAGAAAAAAGGATACTTTAGTGCATTAAATAAACCAATACTTCACAGTGTCTGTGCCAAACCAAATATTTGCATTACATTAGCCTTTGGTATAAAATTCTCCACTGTAGCGCTTTTCTGTTAGTTTGTTGGTTTCTTTGTTTTGTGGAAATCTGAGTAATATCATTTTCCTGCTCCAAGCACTTTTGTTTATTAATGTGATGCAAATTTTTCTTCATGTTTAGGCTGCTTTGGGGATAATGCTCTAAGTATGCTCAAATAGGCAGGATTCATATTTATAAAGCAAAGGCACTGTATGTGTTGGCTGTTCTGCCTATTCTAGCAAACAGTGCAAGTCATGCTGCATTTGATGTTTTGTGTGTGCTCCTTTACCACTTACAGCTGGTAAAAGGATTTCCACATGTGTGCAAATCTCTGTACCTCAAGCTGCTTTTGAGAAGGCCGACTTCAAAATGTAAGATACAGAGATACTGTGTTGAAATGTCCTGGTTTTGATACACAATCTCCTTACCTTAGCTTAGTTTTTCATTGGTTAATTACTTTTCAGTGAAATCCTAGGTATGCTCACTCGGAAATGTTGTGTTCAGTGGGGCTTGTTCCCAAGTAAACATGCATAGGACATTTCTTGAATGGGCTGTTTTGAAAAACTGCCAGATAAGTGCATTGTGCATAAGCACCCGTATAACTGATTTTCAGCGCAATCCTACCCAGCTCCTCCACTGGCGCACTAGTGGTGGAGGTAGAACGGGAGGCTTTGGGAGGGAAAGGGGATTTAAATCCCCTTTAGGGGGGGATGTAAAGGGGATTTAAATCCCCTTTCCCTTCCAAAGCCTCCTGTTCTGCCCTCCACCACTGCTACACCACTGGAGGAGCTGGGTAGGATTGCACTGTTTGTCATGTTAAACATATGTTTAGAATGGAGCTATGACAGTTCAGCAGAGGTGATAAACCAAATGGATCCTTTGGACACAGTTGCTGATCTTGTGAGAGTTGCAAAGTTTTTACAAATATCACATCCGCAAAATACCTAAGCCACTTCTAGCACCCAGATCAACCATTCCGGTGATTTTGTCCTATGTGCCAGGATATGTGCTATGTCTGAATTTCCCAAGAAATCATAGCAAGGGACACTTTTTTCAAAAGACATTTTGTTCTTGTGTTCTGATATCCTAGTAACAGTCATCCATAATACATCCGTTAAGAAGGGTGCACATGTTGATCTATCTTAGGCTTTACCTTTAAAAAGTGCATGCGAGCTGGAAAGGATTGGGCCCCTCTTAAGTGTATTTTCAAGGACAATGTAGGATTATTTCCTACATAAGCAATGCAATACAAGTGTTAAAATGGACTCAATCAAGTCCATGATGGGTGACACACCTGAATGAATCCCTTTAATGATGATTGGTCCAACAGAGCATGCTCAAACATTGTAAGGAATGTGAGCGCAAACATACAGTCCACCCCTTTCCAGTTTGCCACCCATACAGCTCAATCCTATGTAAATCCCCCCTGCTCATGCAGATGCGCCCCCAGGGTGCACATTGCAACCTGCAGGGGAGGTAGTTCTGGAGATCTCCAGATAAGGAACATTTGTTCCCTTGCCTGGGTGTACGCCCTTGCTGGGTCTGTTCAGACCTGTGCCAGCGATTTTGCTAGCGCAACTCTGAGTGGACGTGGGAAGGCGGATCAAGGCTAGGAAAAGGAGATAGGATATTGATGGTGCCAATACCACCAATACCGCCTCCTTCCTGGACGTGATTCTCCCCTGCCTTACCAGCGCCAGTGGTCATTGATGAACCACTAGCATGCATCCATTTCAATGGTCTCTTGTTGCTTCTTGTTGTATTGGTAGTGATATATGTATTGCCTAGGACAATAGGTATGAGTTGGTGTGTGTGGGGGGGGGGAACCTATCCTGGGTTTCACAACGCTTTCTTCCTACAGCACCAGCATACTTTGGATCATTTGTTGCATTCTTCCTTATTGGACATGGTTTTAGTTCAGGCCAAAGAGTAAATCCTACTAAAACCTTTTCCTTTGCTGCATCATTAGATTAGCTCTTCATATACTGGTCATGCTATCTTATTCTTCTGTGTTTTGCATTTGTCATTTATAGTGATTAGAATTGTAGTCTCCATGACCTAGGTGTCGTTTCTAACACAAACTTTCCCCTCTCCCCATCATGCAAACCAGCCTTTAAATGCTGTAGCACTGTGGTTCTCTCTTCCCCCCCCCCATCACAGATGTTGTTCCAGAGTCTCTGGAGTAGTATTGACAACTGACTGGAAAACAGTTAGCCAGGGCACCAGTTGGTGGACAGGAGCAGAGAAGGGGTGGTAGGATATTGCCATTTCCAGTTTCAGAGGCAGTATGCACCTGAATACCAGGTGCCAGGAACCAATGTCAGATTATGGTCTTTAAAGATGAGTTGGGCCCTGGATATTTGAAGGATGTCCTCTTATCAGGGGCTTTGCTTTGCATCCTGTCGGTCCCAGAGGTATAGGAATTTGAGACAGCGTTGTCTTGGTGCCAGAATTCTTGCAACAATTGGCCACCCTACTTCAGCGAGTAGCCTACTGAGCAGTGCAGATGACAGTTTTGCAGGTGAAAGGGAGACCTGTTGCACACATGAAGCTTTCAGCACCGCAGTCTTGACCCTAGCCAAAGTAGAATTAAGTGTGACATTATTTGCAGGAGAAAAGGGTGTGAAATAGCCACTTCCAGCCAAACTTCCAGATTGGGGATAATATAAGCAGCGATCATCTCCCACTGATTTTGACTTTTGACCTACATGCTTCGGCAGTGGGTCTTCCGGTGATGCCCCCGTTCTCTGCAGAATATACCGGTAGTTATAATTTTCTAACAAGTATACTAGACTTTTAGGTACACCCTCTTGTGTGAACACAAGCGTCCTTCTATTGCTGTATTATTAATTGGTAACACTAGTCCCCTGGACTGGAATACTGTTACACTTGAGTCTTTTATTCTTCTCTGATAGGAAATAGGACACTTTTTTCTTCATCAATATAATTAACCAGATTAGAAACTAATGAATTGAAGCTCCTCAATTATATATGAAGTTAAGAGCCCATTAATTTTGTTTGCTGGTGGATTTATCTGTTACCAAGTCAGGAGGCTTACTGGTTTGGCCAAGCCAAGTGTGTCTCCTTTAAAAGAGTACAAGAAAACAGTTCTACCTTGCTTGATGTAAAAACCTAACAATACCTGTATTTCATCAGCATATCTTTAAAAATACAGTACTCCCCCTATATCTGCTGGGGATATGTTCCAGGCCCCTCCATGGATACTTGAAACCGTGGATAGGAGCGAAGACCCCCTCCATGGTTTCCTGAGGGCCCCCTGCCCTGCTTCCTCTGCGGGCAGGCGTGCAGGCCCCCCCAGCTCTTATTTTTCTTTCAGCAAGCTTTGTTTCTTCCTTAAAACAAACAGAAGCAGCCTCCACTGCAGGCAAGTAGAACGAGACTAAGTCCTAGAGAGGCTCTGCAAGGTTTCTGTTAACCTTGCAGAGCCTCTCTAGGACTTAGTCTTGCTCTACTTGCCTGCAGTCAGCATTGTCACTAGGGGGCATGTCACCCTGGAGCGGGGGCGCGTGCGTCACCCCTGCCCTAGGGTGACGCTTACCCCCGGCTCTAAGAGCGACCGCCCTGTCCGGCGGTCCGGGGCCTTCTGAGAAGGCCCGATGCGTCGACGCGTCATATATTAGCTTTTTTGCGCATGCGCAGACCGTTTCTGAAGGCAAGGGCTGCCCTTTTGCCTTCAGAAACGGTCTGCACATGTATGAAAAAGCTAATACATAACGCATCGACGCATCGGGCCTTCTCAGAAGGCCCCGGACCGCCAGATGGGGTGGATACTCCAAGGCCTTCTTCCGGCCTCGGAGCCTCCGTGCGGATGAGGGCGACGCGCACGAGCATCACCCCCGGCAGCCCACCCCGTGCGCCACGCTACAGTGATGCGCATGCCTGTAATAAGCAGCCAGAGGCTGCTTCTCTTGTTTGTTTAAGGAAGCACTGATAGCGTATTATAAGTTAGGGTGTGAATTTTTACAAAGGGCTCTTTCTGTTTTCCACACAAACTCCAGCAAGGCCCAAGCTCTTATCGGCTGCAAAACCTCATGTGGGCCACAGGCTATCGCTTCCTGTTCTGAGCCTGGACTAGGGTTACTAATGGCCCAATCCAGTCATGGGCCTACAGCAGTGGATCTTGCGATCTCCTGCCGTAAGTCCCAGTACAGTGTTGCAAAAGGTGCGCCTCTTGTCATGTGCTGTGGAACCTCCTATGCAAATGGTCGGAGGCCACTCGCACTCACCAACGGCTCATTCCCAGGTTACCCCGGCTGCGCCGGAGCAGGAAAGGTAGCGGCGGGGGTGGTTTGGGGGAAGATTGAGGTAGGCAGGAGCTGTTCAAGGGTGGGAGGGGGTGGATCTTGGTGGCAGTTGTGCATGCTGGGATCCTATTCCCCTTTTCGTGGCCCAACATGCCCCCTGAGGCTCTTTGGAGTTATGCTAGCTAAATAGCTGGCATATATCCAAGGACACCCATTGATGGTAAAACATATTTTTACTTGCCTCTCCCCAGCCATCTTGACAACCCCCCACCATAAGATGCAACACGCAGTCCTTTGGTGGTGCTGCATCATGTAGGCTGGTGGGGAGTAGGATTGGTGAATTAGATTTACATCTGCTGGCTGTCAGCTGTTGTGACGTCTTCCACCAGTTGTCATAATCACAGTGCTGTTGAATGGCTGGGAAACGGAGGGTCCTGTGTGGTCAGAATAGTGCCGCATAGGCAGTGTTTGGTCATGCCCTTTGCTTCATTTGTAAATATCTGAATTGGACACTGTCATGATAGTTTATGGAAAGATCCGGTATTAAGACTTCACAGTATTTAAATTAATCTTATAGCACAGCATTTCTCAAAGTCCTACAGGGGAGTTCTGAAGCCCACTTCCGGTTTTCAGCAAACAAAAGTGGGCTTCGTAAAGCGATCGCTGCTGTTTAGAGCCTTGGGGAGGCCTCCAGAGGCGGCAGCAGCCCCCCCCCCGACCCTTTGTGGAGCTGGCAGGACATAGGTTGAAAAAAGTGCTTTTGGGTCGGGGCGGGCGTGATCCTGGAGCGCCGACGACGATGTTCAGGCTGGCCACCCCCCTTAAAGTTAAATCGGCTACTGCTGGAAAAAATGGTGGGTCGCAACCAACCACTTTGAGAAACCCTGTTACAGCATGTTTAATTTCAGGCATTGGATCACCAATACTGTTTTGAAAACCTCTATCAATGGTGCTGAATATTTTTTTGGTTGTCAAAAATGAGCATCACAAGTCTGGGTGTCTCTAATGGCAAGTGAAAGATTCCAAAGCCAACTTAGCTGATTCATGTTCATAAATTTAAGTATTTATGCAGAGCACAATATTTGAGAAAAAAGGGGTTTTGTCTTGCTTCCTACCTACAAGGTTTATATAGCTATGTCCATCCTGTATTCCCAGTTTATTCTATACCACTAATTTAAAAGCCATGTTCTGCAAACGTTTACTACCCAAGGCATACTTCATTCTTTCATGCCAAAATGCTTTACTTTTAGAGTGTGAAAGAGTAAAAATTGTTCAGAAGAGCCCGCCCCACTCCTTGTGTGTTTGATGAGTAACTGAGTGGTTTTAAAGTGTATTTATCAGCGCATGTAGCAGGACAGTTCAGACACACTGGCCCCTCCCGTGTGTGATTAGGATATGCCCCAAATTCCCCCAGATGCAAGAGGAAGGGCAGGATGTGCACCGTCATGTCTCTTGAAAATATAGGTTCATAGCTTGATATGTAATGAAAAGCATTACATGTTCTGACTAAACCTGGTTTATACTGTATTGTATAGCAACAACAGGGGTGTGTGTGTGTGTGTGTGTGTGTGTCCACACCTAGAAACCTTGTCTTAAAATTATTCATGGTATTCTGTTAGAGTTCTTGACAAATTGGTTGGTTTAACCTGCTTTAGGTGATGCTAAAGGGATTATCTTTTTAAAAGGGCAACTCCTTGAGAGCAGGCATGCACTGCTAGGGGGCATTTGTGGCAGGTTTTCCTTCAGCTTGCAGCTGTTTCTATCAGGCATGAAAGTAAGATCACAATTTGACAAGATTAACAGCCATACATCTTACCAAGTGTCAGTGATACATTATTTTTTAAAAAATTTTCAGTAACACCAGCAGAAATAAACCATTTACTAGAGTTTCATTGAAGGAGGGGGGGGAGAGGGAGAGGGGGAGAGAGAGGTGAAGGACTTGAAAAAGGATAGCTCTTTTCAAACTATGTCTACTAAGTTAATGAAGTTTAATAAAACAGACCGAGACATACAGATAATTAGCTTGCATTGTACCAGAGTATGGAAAATAGGGTTATTGTGTGCAGCTGACTCTTAAAAACAGCAACAGTGACAATATTTGCACAAGTCCTATTAGAAGTACTACAATGACAGAGGGATTGTCTAAGCTGCTAATTCACCTGTCTGGACTTTGCATTGCTTAAGGCTCATGGGGAGGTACCAGCCAACCCTGTAGGTACCTCCTCTTGCCAGTTGCTTGCATATTGGTGGTTTTGAAGAACCAACCATGACAGTTACATCAGATGGCAGCTCGGGGGAAGAGGTGAACAGACACCTTCCACCAACAGAGCTGGCTCCTTTACCTCGCTCCTTCCTCCACACAGGCCCTTAATCAAAGCAGGAAGTGCAGCCCACAGCAGGAGCATTCCCAGCATGTTCCCTAATTCCTGCTTTGTTTAAAGGGGCTGTGGGGACGAAAGAGCAAAGTGAGGGGCAGGATCACTGCGTTCTGATCCTCTGAGCACAGCGATCTGGCCCCCTGCCCTCTCACCTGACACCTTCCTCTGCATGGGCTATTTAAACAAAGCTGGAATGTGGAACTTGCTGGGAGCGTTCCTGCTCTGTTTCCTGCTTAGTTTAAAGGGCCCATGTGGAGGGAGGAGTGTTGTAAGGGGACCAGCTCTGTTCGTAGAGGCCTGGAGGGAGGTGTCAGGTGTCTGTCCACCCCTTTCCCAAGCTGCTACCCAATACAAATGCCATGCCTTCAAAGCAAGATGCATTCTTACTGAGCTAAGATAAAGATAGCAACCCACTATCATCTTGCACCCACTGTAATGTAAGATGAAACTGCTTGTTGCTTGTCAGTACATCATCAATACAAACATTGTTATCCTTGTGCCTTTCCAAAGGATCCTTAAGTGTCCTGGATACTTGTACATCCCCATTTCACACAGAAACCATAATAGCAATAAATGTGCCACCTGGGATCACATTTATTCAAGTACAACATTTTGTACTCGAAAAACGCAATTTTCCCACAACAGAAACTCCACCTTGAGGGAAGAAATGCTACAGACTTTCATCCTTTTACCACTAGTTAAAGCATTTTTACCCCAAGGATGTATATACGCTTCTGGAGTTAAATGTGTACACCAGTGGGCTGGGCAGAAATGGGCTTTAATTGGACTGTTAAAACATGCTTGATGTTAAGTTATACAATAGAAAAGATGTCTGTTTTTAGTTTCAGTTAAATATATTTGACTCTTTTTCAGTCATGCATTCTTTGTGAAAGGTATGCATTAAATGCTTTCTGAGCCCCCTTCAGTAGGATTTATGATATAAAAAAATGATACCCAAATGTATCGTAGCCAAATCTTCAGACCCTTCAAATGATGGACTCAGATTTTGCTGCTCTAGAAATACAGTCTGCTCATAGTGGTTGGTTTTTGTTTCACTGTTGGTCATGTATGCTGAAATACATTAGGATGGTGTGCCTCCATTGTTGAGATGATGGAGATTGACATCCCTTCACTTATTTTTTTAATAAGCATTCCTTATTTTGGCGCTTCTTGTTTTGTGAGTACTGTATTGATGTTCCTATAGAAATCCAACAAAACCATGAAAGCCAAACCGCTGCATCAAGTAATACTATACTTTCATCAATAACGTCTGTCAATTTGATGGTTGTCATAAGGTAACTGTGGTTGTCCTAAGGTGACTGAGAAGCAATGCAAATATCCTTGATACGTGAATCTAGCACAAGTGAAAATACTGTCGTTAAAATACTTGCTCGTACAAATCACAGACATGAACCACAATAATCCATGTTTGGCCTAGTATTTTACAGTTCATTGGTTGGGGGAGGGGAGAAAGAGGGAAAACTAAATTGTTAGACATCATAAATAGGTTTTCAAAAGCTAAGGCTTTTCACAACCTGGGTGGCAAATTTGGATCTTTAACCAGAAATATTTGGTGGTTCTTTCAAAATGGGAGCGGTGGAAAAATAGTTCAGCCAAGGCAAGGATAGTTTTTCGGATTGTGCAACCAAGCCATAAATATTTTCTGAAGGACCACTTAACTTTCCTTATGGTAAAGGTCACAAAGGTAATATTCCAGATGTGGCAATGTTGGTGATATAGTATCGTCACCTGTAGCTAACTTGTTTCCCACGTTTCTCCTTTGGTGGCTTGGTTCAAAAAGGAAATCAAATTCAGGACCTGAAAAAAAAAGGGCTTGCTCCCTCATGTTAAGTCTATTCCAAGAAAAATGATGCTGATGATTTTTGGTAAGTACAGTATGTAACAAACTGGAGTTTTCTTGAAAACTTGAGGCTTTTAATATTGTCTCAGAATATTTTTCCCAAGTGTTTACAGTGTTTGGGAATGGATTGTGAATTTCAGGAGAAATTTATCTTCAATCTGGGCAGTCAGCTTTTATTCAGATAATATAGTTGGAAACCAGTGAGTTGTAACAGAGGACAGCTTTTGAAATAAGATGAAACGGCACCTACAGAAATATTCTTCCAGTCAGTTATCCAAGTTGGATAAAAACATTTTTTTAAGATTAAGAGCTTACTGCATTTGGGGTTCTTAAACAGAGTAATTTGGTTTCAAGCACTGAGGAATCCTTTAATTATACAGCTACATATTCAAATAAGAAAAGTTGGGTAACCAAGTAATAAGTAACAGGTATAGTTTTAACCATTGCTTTGGAACCATAGCCTCTGCCCCAGTAATCCAAGCAAAGGTCTTGAAATAAGAAAAATAATAGGAATAGAAAAGAACAACTCCTTATGTTCTAAGGATGCTCCTTATATGTTCTGTGGTGTGCCCTGAAGATTTTTCTCCACCAGCTTTTCATACAACCTAATTGGATTGGTGGAACAGTGGCATTCCTACAACCTCCCCCATGGGGGGGTGCTGATGCAACACCCCCCACGTGACTCCACATGTCCCGCCCCTGGGGGGCCGTGATGTCATTTTTGCGTACCGCCACCTAAATTTGGCGGTAGCGTGAAAACAATTCCCCCGGCGCTTTCAGGCCCATTTCAGATCTTGCAGCTGAAGGCTTCTCCAAGAGGACGAAAAGTGACAGAGGGGGCAACGGATCTGGACGCAAGTACACACACCCCTGCCGCTTGGCGCCCCGTTGGCTTGCCCCCCCCACGACGCCTCTGTGCTGGAATGGATACACACACACACAGTTGCCTCTGTACATGTTGGGAGGTTACCAGAACAGCATTTTTTTGGGGGGGGGAATGACTCGGGAAGTGAAAGACGTGTATATGGTGCAAGATATTGAAGACCAAGGGCTAGACTGGATTACAGAGGAAAAAGGAGCAAGACTGGCTGGAAGGAGGGATGCAGTTGGAAGAAAAGGGGTTCTGTGTCTTGTGGTTTTTAGGTGTAAGAGAAACTAGTCATCATTTTCCACGCTGATGAGAGATGGGGCGAAGCTACCCTCCAGGGTGATTTCTTGGAGCTGGGCAATAGTTCTTCAGCCTTCTTAGGAGCATCACTGGCATGCTGTTAATGCCAAAAGCATGATGTTGGAACCCTATTTGGTTGCTTGCAGCATTGCAACCACAATATGCAATTCCTCTTCAGTTGAAACAGCTTATAAAATCATTTTATAATGATAGGGAAATGGTTGCGCTAATTCCAAGTTGTACCCTGAGGCTGAGATGTGCATTAAATGCAAGTGAAATGGGCATTAAAGTGGAGTAAGCCACCCATGAAGAACAAACCAAACAGATAATACTGCTCTAGATTGTAACCTTTTGGTTTTTAACATGGGGAAAGGAAATACAGACCAGATGTCCCACATCTATTTTTGGCTTGGCTGGTGAGAGGCTTTATTTTATTTTTGTGAGGTCATGGCTGATAACAAAGAACTGCTGATAACTGGAACTATTTTTTCCTGTCTTGGAGATTATTAAAAAGAAACAAAAAAAGTAGAATCTCCAAGGACAAAAACTTGATACAAAGTCCTTGTTGCCCATGAAACCAGATAGTGTGTCAAACTGCTTTTCTGCACTCAGCTGCCTGCTTGTTTATACAGGTGTCCTTAGAGGAATGTGGGTATTTTAGCCTAACCAATGAAAGCTGATAAGCTAATGGGCCGCCTCCTCCTCCTCCTCCTCTTCCTTCTTCTTCTTTGAGACTGCTGCATCTCTATAGACTTCCATCTGTTTAAATCTGCAGTCATGATCTCCTTTCCCCCAGTCCCTTATGTGTCCTGGAAAATGGGTTTCTAACTATTGTTGGAATGTGCTGTGCTGCACTATAGCTTTTGTATTAAGCTTTTTCCTCGGTTATGAGGTACTCCACCACCCCACCCCATAATAATGTATTTAAAAATTATATGCCCCACTCTTCTCAACTCAAGAGTGGTTTACAATATACCCCACTATACAATTTGCCTGACCACCCTATAGCACAGTCAACACTGTATACCTATTTACAATGCTTATTTTTCCTTTTATGGAATACGTTTTCTAGGTAGACAGCAACCAATCTTTAGATATGAATTAATGAAAAAATTAAAGATTTATCCTTTTTCTTGTTTAGAAATAGAAGAATACAGTATGTGGAAAAATTGCAAAGTTTTTTTTTTCTTCAGCACCAGCAATTTTAATAAGGCAACTTGGAAGTTTGCATGCCTACCTTAGCATTAATGGGGTAAATTTTTCACATGTGGAAAACATCGTTTAAGTCAAAACTTTGGGAACTAAGATTTCTTTCACAAGAGGAATGGAAATGTTACAATCTTGTATCAAGGGGTGGGTTCAGAATCTGTTTTGGCTCCTGCTCAAACGTTTTATCTACCAGCTCACTCATGGGAACAGTGTAATGTTGGACAAGAGTACTTGTAGAAAGCATAGCAGCAACTTCCCTGCATTTCCTAAAAGTTGCTCTCGCAGCTATTTTGTACAAGTAATTATCATAAATTTCTCCTCACAACAGACTTATGAGTCATAACTCATTACTTTTCATCCCTCCCACAGTGAGGGTGCTTTCTCTTGTGTGCCCTCCAGACTCAGCAAGGTTGAGCACCAGCTGAGGGCCCCCACCCATCAGAGGGACCAACTGGTCAGGTTGATCCATAGACCCCTCGGTTTTGGTAGTGCCCAGTGTCCCGCCAGGGTTGGGGGGCACCATGTCTTTGGGTGAAGGGCTTTGCCCCACATTTCCCAGTATTCTAGTGCCAGCATTGACTTGCTCTGATACAGGGGTTCTCAACCAGTTCGGCTGACTGCTGGTAGTACTTGGACCACCGGAACCCCGCTCCAACACGGTTCTTTCAGTGCTGTGTTTTTGCTCCTGAGAAGCTCCTGCCTTTGGCCAAGCCTCTCGGGAACACTGGGAAGGGCCCTCCCACCGGTTCAGAGCCTCCTACCTGCATTTTCTGGCGATGTAACTGGCGATGATGTGACGTCGGAGATGGTACTCGTCCGGGAAGAGGTTGAGAACCCCTGCTCTAATACATTTCAGTGAATTCATGACTGAGCAGGTATTTAAAGCTGGATTTTTCATGTCCAAGAACTACTTTTTATCTCCAAAATGTTTCATTTTGTCAAATTGTGAATTTGTGAGGAAGGAACTTTAATATCTAGACTTAACATTTATTCCATTCTGTTGGCTTGCGCTGTGTGTGGCCTGTTAAGAAGTACTATCCGTGCGTAGTTGGTCTGTGTATTGGCACTGCTGATGCTGAAATTTGACCCTACTCTGTTTTCAACTGTGCAGCATCGGGGACAAACTATTAAAAGTTAATATTTAGTTCTAGTGTAGTTCTTTTATAACTAATACTAGGACAAGCCAGTGCTGTTATAGAAATTTAATGCTTGTTTTACTTTGTTCTTTAAAGGCTTAGTTTTTTTGACATTTTCTTTTTCAGTGGGTGGGCAAATGTTAGATTTAATGCCCCCAAATGAATTAGTTGACTGCTTTTTTCCTATAATACTTTTCCAAAGGTTAAGTTCTGGGCATCACAATTCAAGGAACAAAATTGATAAACTAAAAAGATTTGGAGAAGAGGGTAAAGGGCCTGGAAGGGCAGTCACATGAGGATATGTTGATGGTGCTGAATATGTTTAGCTTGTAGAAAATGTTGATGATCTTCAGCTGGAGAAATTGTTCACACTGCCCACTGAGGCCAGGAAGGAATGCAGTGGTGGTGTTGTTGTTACGAAAGTAAGTTTAGCTTAAACATAAGGAAGAACATTGTGTCACTGGAACTTAAGGTAGGTGAAATCTTTTTTTTTCCTTAGGTGGATAAGATTGTTTAGAGGATGTTCTTAGGTACAGTTCTGTCTTCAGGTAACCAGTTGGACAAGATCAAGACTGTCAAAATGGGTTGGGAACTATAGCTCAGTGGTAAAACACATGCAGAAGGTCTCGGGTTCAATCCCTGGTATCTCCAAGTGGGGCAGAGAACAATTCCTGTCGGAATCCCTGGAGAACCACTGCCAGTGCCCATCAATTTAAAGGACCAAGGGTTTGACTCTGCAGAAGGCACCTTGCTATGTTCACTATCTAGGCACTGCATCCGTAACTTTTATTAACAGCGCAATCCACCGTAATTGCGGAGCGCACGCTGTGAGCTGTGGTTCACACCAGCCGCACCAGTTTTTATGAAGAATGTTGGCTCTCAGTCTGCTTGGCTGACAGGACTTTAAGGGAACGTTATAAAAGTACTGTACAGCTAAAACAACTCAAAGGAAACTGATTTCTGTGTGGCAGGTTTTGTTTGACAGCGATGTAATCAAAATACTTCATGGTAACCTTGCTGAAACTCCATGTTCTGTGTAAATCAACAGACTCCGTTTCTACTCTGATTTGTTTCCTCTTTTTTGCCTTTAGATGTTCTCGATGCATATTTGGTAAACATTAAGATGTAGGAAAATATTTCCCTCCTTTTTAGTGTCTGAAAAGCAATTGTATTCTTGTAGGTGTTTGGCAATAATGTGTGTGTGTGTGTGTGTGTGTGTGTGTGTGTGTGTGTGTGTGTGTGTTTCTGACATTACAGTATGCTTATAAACCTTAATCTGATAGGGCAGCGGTGGGGAACCTCTGGCCCCAGGGCCGGATCAGGCCCCCGAGGCCATCCGGTCCGGCCCCCGGAGAGATTGCCGGGAGGCCGCCCAACCGGCCCCTGGAGGCTCCGCCGGGTCCGCGTGTCACCTCCGGAGGCCGGGAGAGGGCCTTTGCACGTCCTCCCCGGCCGCTGCCTCGACCCCTTCTCACCAGGCCATTGGCCATTTTGCATATGCGTACCACGCCGATGAGGGCAAGTTCTTGACCTCTTGCCCTCATCGGCATGGTACGCCGGAGGTGATGCGCGGACCTGGCGGCGGCTTCGGACGGTGAGTGCGGAGCCTCCGGAGGCCGATGGGGGGGCGGGGCAAAAATTAATTAAATAAATAAAAATGGCGCCCAGAAGCAAATTTCTAATATTTAAAACGGCCCCGCCAGGGAAAAGGTTCCCCGCCCCTGTGATAGGACAAAGGATGCATATGCCTGTTGCAGAAAAAAATCAGAAGCAATAGAAAAATGTAACCAAAACAGGGAAGAAAATTAAGGGAATGCAAACCTATATTACTTTCCTTGACTTATTTTCTTGCAGTTGGGATTTCCTTAGAGATTTGTTACTTAAACATATGCTTGTGTAATGAACGGGGATTTTATTTTCCTCCCTATAGTTGCATTTGGACTTTCTAGCTTCTACAGTATTCCAGTCTTTCAGAGGAATTAAAAAAAAAGAATTAGTATTAAAGAAAAACAGATATGCTTAGAAGAACTACCCACCCATATTCCTTTAATGCAGAATGTTAGCCTTTTGGAAATTTTGTACCACAGCAACTTCCTTATCTGTTAATTCTGTAGCTGAGGAAAAAAAAAGTAGTTTGCTTTCCAAGCAGGGTCATTTGCATCCCCTTCAGTTGTACTTAGCCCTGTTTTGTATGCATGCAGCCCATCTTTTTGGGAGTGTGTAACATGTGGAATGTGCTGTGTGTGTCCCCTGCTGAAGCAAAGCCTTCAGAGGGGGTAACTGAATGCTTTCCACTCTGTGGTCAGCACATTGCCAACCTTACAGGAGCAAACCAAAACAAATAGCCTCACAGGGAACAATGAACATTCCTTGCAATCCTAGAAGCTGGACTCTCTTTAAAGCAACATTTCCAAAGTCTCTTAAGGTTTTTGATGCTTGAAATAGTGATAGCCTGGTCCAGTTGCATTTGCAGTCTGCCAAGAGTTGAGGCCTGCAGCTGATGTGTGCCCTGAATGCTGAGGATCTGATTCTCTTTAAAACTTCAAGGAATAGGCTCTGCACAATATACTTAGCTGTTGGGTTTTTTTTCTGCCTTGGAAAGACATTCTCTACCCCTTTTGTTTTTTTTTCCCCCAGTATTTCAGGCCTGCTTTTAATTACTATTGTTTTGCATTTTATCCCGGGATCTTTGCTGCAGGACTCTATAGATGTCATCCAGAAATGCACTGAAGTATTTTTCATTTAAAAGGAAATAAATACAGCTGTTGGGTAGGCCAGGATTCAGGTTCCTCCAAGCAATGTATCCCTTTTTTTCCCCTCTCAGGGTCTTACTCAGATATGTTTATAACATATTAGTAGATGACTTGCATTGGGACAGACAGGGGTAGCATATGCGTTTATTCTTCAGGACCTGTTGGGTACCATTGGCCCAACTGGAGCTCCAAGGTGTAGCTGGGAGACCGCTGTTCCACCTTGTAGCCTTTTATTAATGGGGACTGCAAGAATCCATCTTGCCATAACATCACTTCCTCCTCATTCGTATCTGGTTCTGCATTTATATGTTTTGTATTAATTAGTGGCTTTGATTTTACTTGTGTTTGGAAATCTGGATTAGGTTATTGCTAAGATATGTATATGTAAGATATGTATATGTTTGATCGCTCATTGATGGCTGTCTGAGGAAAGCTTAGCATGTTTCTACAATTTGGATAGGTTATGTCTTAGTTAATTTTACAAAGCTGGTTTTAAAAGAACGGTCTCCTTTTCCATGCCATTTCCATGCCATCATCTATATGAAACCAGTGAAGGAGATGTTCTGGAAATGCAGGGTATGGGATCATTGATATGCAGGTGATACTTGTCTGTTTGTCTTTTTAATCAAATCTCAGTGAGGATATAGTGGTCCTGAACCAGAGACTGTGATCTCTGCTGGACTGGATGTGGTCAAAGAAGGCCCACAAGTTGCACATTACGTTTACCTCGTGTGACAGTGTAGTTTGACTTTGTGTAGCAACTGCATAGGCCTAATTCAGAGCGCAGGTAGTGACCTTTGAGACCTCGGACCAGGATATCTTAAAAGGGTCACCTTTTCATGTGAGCTTACCTACTTAAGTCCTCAGAGGCCCCTGCATTGCTAACTGGTGTTTAGAGAGTGTCTACATGGGACAGAACTTTCTCAGTGTGGCATTGAGACAATAGAATCCTTTCTAAGTGGGGGTGTGTGTGTTTGACTCCCTTGTTGTTGCTGTCCTTATGATTGAGGCAGCTTCAAAAAGCTGCTGCTTCAGATAGCTGTTGAGTTGGATGATTAGTTGCAGTCTTCCTTGGATGTGTTTGTTCTTTGCTGACACGTACGGCTTTATTCATTGCTTGCTGCTTTTATTTATATACAGTAATGATTTACTGTTTTTTCTGTTTTTCTTGTCTTGTGCTGCAATCAGCTGCCTTGCAGATCATCATGGGAGAAAAAGGAGGCATGTAGTGTGGCCAGGGGCCGCGGTGGCTTAGTGGTTAAGACGCTGAACTGCGAACCGGAAGGTTGGTAGGACAGCAGTTCGAGACCCGAATGCCGCGTGACGGAGTGAGCTCCCGTCTCCTGCCAACCTAGCAGTTCGAAAGCAAAAAATTGCAAGTAGATAAATAGGTACTGCTGCAGCGGGAAGGTAATAGCATTCTGATAGTCATGCTGGCCACATGACCACGGAAGCGTCTTCGGACAGCACTGGCTCTTCGGCCTTAGAAACGGATATGAGCACTGCACCCTAGAGTCGGACATGACTGGCTTTTGAGCAGGGGATACCTTTACCTTACACTCAGTGTGGCCAAAACATCCCTATGCATGCTAGTTATTGATGGCAGAAGATCGCTGCAAAAGAGCCTTGCAAGCAACCTTATGAGTGGCCAAGTCACTATTAGAAAGCTCATTAACACATCCAGGCATCCAAGCCCTACGAAGAATTTTTTTTGAAAGAAATAATTAACAGAAGACAGTCTCTTGCGTAGGGACTTCGTGGCCACCCCATAGATACTTTCAATAAAATAGAATGATTTACCTGTGTTCTGTCTCAACCACTTACATTGTTTTTATTTGTTTTTCAGATTGAGGAAGGCAGCAAAGCTGCAGCTGTTGACAAGTTGCTGGCGGGAGATGAAATAGTCAGCATCAATGACGTGGGCCTCTCTGGATTCAGGCAAGAGGCTATCTGCCTGGTGAAGGGCTCACACAAGATGCTTAAGCTTGTGGTGAAAAGGTGAGAGTGTGGTTCACAATGGCAAAGTTAAAATTAACTTCTGTTTGGTTACAGTTGAACGGATGACTGTGAAAATAGTGCATAAGTCTCTTGTTCCACACTTTGCAGATTTGATTTATGGTGTCACCCAGATTTGTGTTTGTAATCTTGACAGAAACTTTCTGTAAAGTATCTCAACTAAGTTAAAGTGGGTTCATCTTAAAACTTTAAGGAACACTGTTATGTGCTACACTTCTGTGTGTCAATTTAGACATTAATTCCCACCAGTAACGAATTACTACTAGTTTAGAAAACTGAAGATCTTGTGGGATTTCTGTAGCGTTTCTCAGACTGAGAGGTATATGGGGTAAATGACTGGCCTTTACTGGCTTGTTGTCATGTAATCTCATGGCGAGGCAGTCATGAGAAGCACGCATGAGATTTGAATTGGGCATACTTGTGCGTCCTCTTTCACCTCTCCCATATGGCTTGAAAGTGGTGTGGTTAGAAAGGCCACATCAATAGAAACCATGACTCATGGTTATGAAGGACTCGGGTGATCATGTGAAGAGACCCTGAGTAGTATGGGAAAATGCTTGCTGGTTGCTAGGGTAGGCTGTGGAGTCTGTGAACCTATCCAAGCAACAAACCTCAGGTTTTCAGCTTCTGACACTGCGTCTATAGTCAGGCGTCACTACGTCTATATCACCATGGTCATTTTCCTTGAAAATTCTCTAGAGCCAGCTGTCACCTTTGTTTGACTGAAGACCAGTACTGCAAGATACAACCTGTAGTGCTTGTTTCAGACACCATTGACAAATTGCAAGGCGCCAAAAGAAAAAAAAGGGGGAACCACTATGTGCCATGTTCTTCATATTGATGTTTGTCCATGAACGTTTGTGAAAGTAGGATTGAAAAAAAAATATTTATTTACAATATTTTTACCCCACCTTTCTCCCCGAAGGGACCCGAGGTGGCTTACAACACAAAATACAAATACAAAAAACATACCTAATCACTTTATAAAAAACAATAAAAACAGTTAATACTAATAAAAACATCTAAAAACTATAAGACCATTGCAATTAAAATTAGATAAGACTATGACAATTACAATTAAAAGTAAGAACATAAGAGCAGCAGCACCCCACTTGTACCAGCACGACGTTAAAAAGGCCGAAGACTCGGAAGTCTTTTAGAAACAAAGTCTTCAGGCCTCGCCAGAAGGTCTCCACGGAGGGAACAGTTCGTAAATGAAAAGAGAGGGAATTCTATAAGGTTGGTGCCACTACTGTGAAGGCCCTATTTCTAGCTGCCACCCCTCGCACTTCCCTAGGCGATGGCACCCGCAAGAGGGCCTTCTCTGATGACCTAAGGGGACGAGTTGGACTGTATGGAAGTAGGCGGTCTCTCAGATAGCCTGGCCCCGAGCCGTATAGGGCCTTAAAGGTCAAAACCAGCACCTTGAATAGGGCCCGGAAACAAATTGGCAGCCAGTGCAGCCGCTGGAGCAGTGGCCCGACAGTCGAACCGCCTACTTCCAGTGACTACACGGGTCACTGCATTCTGCACTAATTGCAGTTTCCGAACCGTCTTCAAGGGCAGCCCCACGTAGCATGCATTACAATAACCTAGCCGCAATGTCACCGTGGCACGGATCACCGTGGTCAGGTCTGCACGATCCAAATACGGTTGCAGCAGGCGCACCAGTCGAAGCTGGGCAAAGGCCCCCCCTGGCCACAGCTGCCACCTGAGAATCCAAGAGCAGCTGCGGATCCAGACGGACCCCCAAGCTGCAGACCTGCTCCTTCAGAGGGAGTGCAACCCCATTCAGAGCAAGATGATGCTCTAGCACCTGCATCGTGGATTTCCGAACCAGGAGAAGCTCTGTTTTGTCCGGGTTGAATCTCGGCTTGTTAGCCCTCATCCAGGCCACAACTGCTTCCAGGCAGTGCTCCAGAACCTCAACAGCCACCCTGTTGCATTTTATTTTCATTTTCATTTCATAAGGAATATTGCATTTTTCTTAAAGAATCAAATAGCTATAAAATTATACTTTACGTCAGCATTGATGGATAAGAGATATTGCCAAAGGTACCTGACATTGAAACTTAATAACATTAAATAAGACATGATAACATAGAACCTACTGTGTTTGTATCCTGATTAGCTATATGTATTGTGTCAGTATTTCTGTTAATGAGATGCATCTTGTTTTGAATGCCTAATGCTTAGTGTTGTGTGTTCGTTTAGATTTGATGAAGGTAGCGATCTTAATTAATTTGTTTTTTTCATGATTATATTGACAAAAAAATACTAAAGTAATTTTGGTACCATGGGGTGGTTTAAAAAAAATTGTGTTGGTGTGGATAGGAGAAGAGAAGAAGAAAGATGATCATCAAAACAGATGGCACTATAATGCCTAATATTAATAGTTTCAGGGAGTTCTCCCAAAAGTTATATAGCCCAGAAACCAATAAATTATAACAAAACCCCATCTGGATTATATTAAAACTCATATCAATTTGATCCTGCACTGGCTTCTACTTTGGAAAAAAATAACAACATCCAAATAATGGAAGAAATCTTTGCAATCTTTTTATTTGTAGCCCTTTAAAATTGCAGACATTCCCCAGAATGATTCATTACTTTGTACCTCCAGCTTTAAAGTAAGTTTCACTCTCAGTATCCAGACATTTTCAATACACCGTGAATGTTTAGTTTTGGGTGTTTACAGAAATCTGTGCCTGCTATGGGCAGAAGTTTTGTGCTATAAAATGTGTTTGGCCTGGTCTCCACAAGCCGTTTATACCATCAATTTGGTTGGCAACAGTGGTGGTGAAGGCAAATTCTGTGCTGAAAACTGTAATGAAAGGGATTGAAAATAAAATGGCCGGCACAATCACTCTCTTTTATAAAATCCATAGTGCTGCCGCATCTAGATCACCCCATTTCAGAAAGGACATGGTATTTATTTCATTATATTAGTGTGTCAGATTTCACCCTTAGTGAATTCTCAGAGAATTTCCCAATCACAGAATCAGATTGACGGGTTGATCTGGTTGCCTCACAATGTAGAACTGGAAAGGTACAGAAAGCAACCAAAATGCTCAAATGGTTGGAGCACCTCCCCCATTAGGAACAGCTTGTTTTGGATAATCTATCGGGGATTACTGTACCACTTTCACACAATGCACTGGTGTGGTATTGGCTGTGGGCTGAGATGGCATTAAATTGGAGTTAGACAAATTCATGGAGGCTAGAACCTGCAACAGCGATTAGCTGTGATAGCTATATGAAAGCTTCAGATTCAGTGGTAGTATGTCATGAAAGTCCAGTTCCCGAGGCAAGGGTGCCACAACTGTCTGGTGCAGTCATAATAGAATGTTTTCGGTCTTCTCATCTCTCCTTCCCCCACACCCTGATTATGAAGGATTATGGTTAGCATTAACCATTGTTTGGACTATTGCAAATGTGTGTCTACACCATGGTTCTACCGGTAGCAAACCATAGAAAGGAGTGGGGTATGTGCACAAGAGAGCAATGGCTGTGTTAGCTGATGCAGCATCTGTGATGTTTTCTGCTTTGTGTCAGGAGTATTGTGGTACTTTCTTTTTTGTCTCAGTTAAAAGTTACACTACCTTTTTTTAAAGAGTACCCTGTATTCCCTCTTCTTAAAACTAGGTAATGGAAAACAGATCCAGCACTGTGCTCAATCATTTACTTCTGCACAGATCATCCTAACATAATCCAGACTTCTCTTGTGTCACAGTGCAACACAAGAACTCAAAGTGCACAGGTCAAGCAGCAACTCCTGCTCTGAACCAAACCACGTGTATTGCACACACACATATGCATTATATTATTAAGGAATTAAGCATTTAGAAAACATTCTAGAAAACATTTGCCCATTTTCCAGATCGGAAATACAGAGTCTGACAATCTCTAGTCAAGTGTTTCTCAAACTGTGGGTCGGGACCCACTTGGTGGGTCGCGACCTGATTTCTGGTGGGTCCCAGGTGATGGAAAGATCAGATAAGTAACTGCCACAAGCCCTAAGGCTATTCAAAAATCAGATGGCTACTAATTGCCCTGCAAAGAGCTGAGCTCCTGCAGTTTGCAAGATAGCTGCTAATTACCCTGCAAGCAACTGGGCTCTTTACTAATAAATAAATACATTTTATATATATATTTATAGATCACCTTTTTAAAAAAAAAGTCTCATAAAACTAGGTGGGTCCCGATAGAGTATCACTTTAAAAAGTGGGTCCCGGTGCTAACACGTTTGAGAACTGCTGTTCTAGTTTTAAAATTCAAAACCCGCGTAAAATAGCAAGTAAGCAAACCATGCCAAATATACACACGGTCAAAGAATTGGGCATCTTGAAAACATTTACTATTGCATAGACACATGCACGCGCACACGAACACAGAATCTCTTCTTCCCACCAACAAACATTGTCTGTCTGTCTGTCTGTCTCTCTCTCTCTCTCTCTCTCTCTCTCTCATATCCCCATGTATCCTGGACTTGCTACGATTTCCCGATTACACTGCTGCTGACTGCTTTGTCCTGTGGGCTTCTTTGGACTTGGCACTGGCAACAGGCTTGGGGTTGGAGAGCTAGCATGGTTTTTTAGTCTCTACTATTGCTCCAGTCAGAATGCTCCAGATGAGCCTGAAATACGTTAGACAGGTGGACAACCTTCTTGCTACCTTAGTAGCAGCCACCTGGAGAAATGAAGCCAGCCCAAGATGGGGTGGTTGTCGCTACCGCTGCCTCTTCTCCCAGGTCGCTTCACATTTTGCACACATGGTCGCATGCATTTAGAACAACATTTGCAAGGGCTTTTCTTCTCCATAGTATTTATGCATAAGTAATGCAGAACTGCCCGAGAACAGGCAACATCAATAAGTCATTAAATAAATGTGGAGGAAACTAGATCAAAGGGGGAAAATACTGACCTTTTCCTTTATTTGGTTGTTCCTTTGTGCGTTCAGTGAATGTGTGTACAGGAAGCAGCATTCTTTTGGCAGGCTCTGCCACGTGCACATGCATTGGCCACATCTACAGCATATCTACTCTGGTATGCACCTCCATGTGCAACAGGAAGTCTGCAGGTTCCCAATTGTGTGGAGTAGTATGTTTGTACATCCATTGCAGATGAGCCAGAAATGCTGCAGTACACTAGCTCTATGGTGGAGTAGAACCTTCCTTTCACACACCTCCTTCACGTGTAGAAGAGCAGCCAAGGGCTACAGTCTTGTCCATTAAGCAAAAAAGTGCTTTGGCAACTAACTCCACGTAAACAAACTAGATGTCAAAAAGTGGTCAATTGGCAACCCTAGTTCCTTAGTGACCTAAGATTTGAACTAGACTCGCAAGTTGCGCCCTTAAACCCCTGCAGTACACTAGCTCTCCAACGGCAAAGCTGTTGGACTAATGCGACACACCAGTTGTGTACAGCCTCTAGGGTTAGCTGTGTTGGTCTGTTGCCAACAGAGTTTCATAAAACAACAGAGTTTCATAGCACCTTAAAGCCTAGTAAATGTATTTCAGCATAAGCTTTTGTGGACTAGAGTCCACTTCATCAGCGTCCGAAGTGTTGTGACTATGCAGTCAGATGAATAGCTCTGTATACTGTTGCTTCCAACCACGAGTACTAGAAGCTGTATAAAACCAGTGGCATTAATGGGCCGTATGTATATAGTGATATTGTCTTAGTTTGCATAAGCACCTGTGGTCAGGACAGTGCTTCCCTGTGCTCCGTAGTACTGCTGCCTACTGTGAATAACTATTGTGGTGGTTTGTCATGTAAATAATACCTGTGCTCCCTGGCATTTATAAGTATGTTAAAGCACACAGAGAATAGGTACCTTGAGGCCAGAATGTAAAGTTTTCTGCTTGTAGGCTGGAATTTGATCTATCTACCCAGATGTTGTCTTTTTTTCCAAAGCTCATTGAGGCGGTTTGTGCGGGGGAGGTGGTATGTTGACTTTGAGTTAAATGTGTTCATGCATGTTCTAAAATAAGTTTCGTGTGGTGCTGAACTTCCTCTTTCCCTTTTTTTCGTGTGGATGCTAAGAGAAAAGTGATGCACTGGGGGGGGGACGACCATGTTGTAAACTGATTAAGTCCTATACTTACTTTATTGGCTGGACCCATGAATGTATTGAGATAATTGTATGAAGACTTCAGTATGCCCAGGGTACACATATTGATTGCTCTCTTAGTTAGACTGTAGGTAAAACTGCTAATTTAAGAGATGTAACCTGTAACCCGTTTTTTTGTTTGGGGTTGCATCTCCTAGCATATCTGGAGCGGGTCTGCTAGGTATGTTTTGTGTAATGCTAGCACAAGATCAAAGTTAAGTCAGTATAGTCTTGGCAATTGTGGTCTGCATTAATTCACAGAATGGCTAATATGATGCATATGTTTGGTTGTGGTGGATCCTTAGTCAGTGCTGATTTAGATGAATGATCTTCTGAGGTCTTGCAGTCCAGGTAGTGGTATTTTTTTTTAACCACATCATTATTCCACCTCACCACAAGGTCTCAAACAGGAGGTGATTTTGCCTTGGGCTTAATCAAAGGCAAGATAGTGTGTCCCGTCCCCCCCATTGGCAGGTTTGAGATTGTGAGCAGACAATTTCCAGCCCATGAATCTTGTTCAGCATTTGGCTTTCAGAGTGGACCTTCTCACCTGCCCTTTAAACACTCTGAAATAAGCTGGTTTATTTACATAAGCTGGAGTGAAGTAAGAATGTAAGAATGTTTAACTCTACATCTGATTACTTTGCAGGGTTTTTCCCCCACCTACTCTGGACCGGTAAGGGCTAAGAGGGTTATATAGCATGGTCACCGGTAATGTGTAGGTATGGCGTTAAAAGCAGGGATCGATGTGGAGCTGGAGGCTTGCTAATTGATCAGGGAACCCAAAACCAATCCCAGAGTGTTTGCTGCTCAAAATGGTGGCTATCCCACACCCGTTCCTGGCCTAGGTGGCCCTTATCCTGCCACCCTGGATATATGCCGGCTCGAAAGCTGACGTGCATTTGAGGAGGCCCATTGGGGCTGGGCAGCCCTACACCCAGGGAAGGGGACAAAGTCTCCTTCTCCTGAAGTGTTCTTGGGCCGTGTCGACGCAGCCTGGGAAGGGCGCAGGATACTGCGGTCAGCCCTATGGGTCGGCCTCGTATCTTTATGCATAGGCTTACCAGATCTCCAACTGGGACAGAGTGCTAGACCTTTAGGAGAAGGAACGTGGGCAGGTGTAGCTTGTTAAGCCTTAGAGCATAATCCTAGGCATGTCTACTCAGAAGCAAGCCCCACTGAACACAATGGGGCTTGCTTCTGAGTAGACGTGCCTAGGATTGTGCTCCAAGGGTTTAACAAGCTACACCTGCCCACATTCCTTCTCCTAAAGGTCAAGCACTCTGTCCCGGTTGGAGATCTGGTAAGCCTATTTATGCAGGATCGGGCTGCCCGTCATTTTCAAAAGATATTAGTATAATGATAATAATAATTTAAAAAATACTGCACTACCCAAAGCCTGTTTTTTTCATTGTCTTGCTAAACTGTTTAATTTTTATTATGTACATTTACACTTTCTGAATTATAACATTTTGCTTACCATTGCAAAATGCTTACCGCTAGAGATGTTGTGAAGTTGATGTCTGTGGAAGGCTTGCAACGTTAGATGATACGATTATAGTATGTTAGGTAAGGTAAGGATTGTTGTTGCACCTCAGAAATATCTGTGTGCTGCAAGAAACAGTAGGGCTGCTTCCTCTTGGGGGGAAAAAGCACGGGATTCAAAAGCTAGGTGAGAATACATTTCACTTGGAGCACTACTATGTGTAATCATCATTTTATTAAAATGAAACGTGCATCATATTGGAAAACACAGTTCTTTAGCTAACCTTTTATTAAATGTGGCTAAGTCATGTTTGTCCAGCTTGCCCAGAGGAAATGAGTAAGAAGGTCAGGGTTAGTAAACATGAGATCAGCCTAATGCTAACTCCTCCTTGATTATTTCCCCTTCATCTCTACTGGTTTTCTGATTGTGAATAAGTACCATAAATATGCCAGGAGATCAGAGATTTGGGCTTTTTTTTTTATCACAGGGAACAACTTGTCAGAGAAGGAAGTTGTCCTCAGCCTATTTCCTTAAAGTCTGTTTCAGCTTCATTTTTAAATAACTTATTTGTCTTGTGATCTGTTTCTAAAATATTGCACTGAATTGGCTTTTAAAAATCAGTTGAATTCCAATCTAATGGAAGAAAATAATGATTTTCCCTGTTCAGACCATGAAGAGGTCTCGGGACGTGGTCTTTGGGCACATGATGAAGTACCTTGTTGAAGCTAAGCAGGGTAGGTCTTGTCAGTGCCTGGATGGGCAGTTCTCTGGGAGACGCATGTACACAACCTAGAGTTGTTTGATGAAAGAAAGGTGGAAAATAAATAAGTTACAATAAGGAAAATATTTCATAGCAATTCCATAGGTGTATTTGAAGAATGCAAGGCGTACTATGGAATTTCCTCAATGGAAGGTAGAGCTGAAGTGTAATAAATTAAATGTGAGTGTAATAAATGTTACATTGGCATGTCAGGGAGATCTATAAAAACCAGGATAATGGAACACGAGAGATCTCTGAGATTAAAACACCCCACACAGTCAGCTATTGCAGAACATGCCCTGAACGAAGGGCACACGATCCTATGGGATGAAACAAAGTGTCTGCAGAATGAAAGTAATCTGAAAGTGTTGCGCCATTTGGAAGCACTTGAAATAAGTAAACGTGCAGTTGGGGGGCTTCTGAATCGCCAGCAGGATTTAAATTTTTCGAACCGGATTTGGCTGCCAATCCTGCACAAGGAAATGCGAGTTGACAGCGGAGAAAATATAGAACTGACAGCGGAGAAAACGGAGAGCGGAGACAGCTTGATTACCTAACTGACAGCTGCTGCGGTTACCGGGTCAGGTCACTTCCGCTTTCCAGGAATCAGACTTTCCCGCGCTTTTTTGTGATTTATTCAACGGAAGGTGAACTTGGGACAACTCCATCTACAATCGTTGCTGATTGTTTCCTTTGAAGAGGCTCTAAGGGACTTAGAGCGAAACGTTGGGCTGCTAATTTTTCGACCTTGGATTTTATTGTATTTTCTCCGTGTGCAGCTGCCTGTTGGAAACCCGCTACGGTGTAAGAGATCAGTAAAATTTTATTTTTTACATGAGATTAAATCCCGTATTCATCAAACATTGCTGTAAACCCTTATCTTTGGGTCAACACTACCTGAGTTTTAGAATATATTGTATTATTAAACCAATCTTCTTCATAGGTCCTGAGCATAATCAATCAATCAATCAATCAATCAATCAATCAATCAATCAATAACCTTTATTGGCATAGTCAACAAACGCATACAATCAACAGACAACAAACAAAACAATAATAGAGAGTGATAGTTACTCCACAGCAGAATAATATCAGAACTTAATTAAACAGATCTAAATATACACATACCGTATTTCTTCGAGTCTAAGGCGCCATCGATTCTAAGGCGCACCTTTACTTTCAGTACCACCAGCAGGGAAAAAAAATCAATCAATTGTAAGACTCGCCTCCCTTCATTAAATCTACCTGCTCAGTACCAACTCTCCCCAGCATGTCTCCTGCAGCTGAGGATGACTGAGTGCACTGCCTTTGCATAGCATTTCTGGCCCCGTCAGAAAGTGCCATTTCCTTTGTTACCTGGGCTTGGGGGAGCTTCAGGGAGGCCTGCGCAACCCTCTGCAGGCCTCCCTGATCTTCAGTTTGGCGAAAAACAGCCATTTTTGGGCATTTCTGGTTTTCGCGAAAACCGGAAATGGCTCAAAATCACCGTTTTTTGCCGAACTGAAGATCAGGGAGGCCTGCAGAGGGTTGCGCAGGCCTCCCTGAAGCTCCTGCAAACCCCAGTAAGTAAGAAGATAGCATTTTGGGGTGCTTTTTGGAGACCTTTGATTCTAAGACACACCCCATTTTTTGAAATGCTTAATTGGGAAAAAACATGCGTCTTAGAATTGAAGAAATACAGTAATTAAACTTTAAGCCTAGGCTTCCTTGATAACTAATGCCAAAATGAAAAACTTTAAAGTTTAGGGGAGAGAGTAGATAAAGTTTGGCGTTGTTGAATTACCATCAGAAGGTAGGTAGCAGTCTGCCTAACCAGATCCTGTTGTTGTGAGGCTAATAATAGCTGAATCCTATCATCATCCTGGCTCGGCAAATGCGCAGGTAAATGTGAGTAGAGATTGGTCTGCTGGAGGTCCTCATAGACAGGACAATGTAAAGGAATGTGTGATAAGTTCTCAATAATTCCCTTATTACATATACACATACAGTCTTTACTGTCTGTGAGACCATTAAAGCGGGCTTTTAAAACATTAGATGGTAATACATTACATCTCGCGGCTGTAAAGGCCCTCTGCGCTTGAGGATTCTCAATTAAGTACAGGTACCTGAGCATTGCCCTTTTGAGTAGTTTTATTTCAAAAGAACGTTGACTTTAATTTTAGAAATAATAACGTCTAAGCTCTTACAATGAGATGAATTTTATTATTAAAGATAATTAAAGAAATAATAACTTCTAAGCTCTTGCAATGAAAAATTATTGCTTGCTGCTGCACTGTATCCTGGAAACACTGAATTCCTATCTCAGTGACTGTGTTCCTAAAGAAGCTTGTGCCATCGTATCCTTAATGCAAAGTTTATGTGGGAAATCAGACGTGTCATCAGCCAAAATCTAATTGCAACTTTAGAAACACCAAATTATGGACATAAATATATATTAGTTTGCCCTGGAGGCTCAGCCTTGGCCTGTGTGTTCAGAGCCATTTCATTCAGTCCTGCCGTCTGATTCAACGGGTGTGCTTATGGTGACCATAAGCAAATTGCACCCCATCCCTATCTTGGCATGTCTACAAGAACCCAGGCCTTTTGCTGACTCAAAGCTACTAATTCATCATTCAGGAAGGGCAGCGTGTGAGATGAACTCAAATTTATAGTCATTTAGCTTTTGGTTGAAAAAACTAACGGATGCTAATGCCTCAGCCAGCTACTATTTTGTTTCCGACTGAAAAACAGTCCGTAATTTGATTTTTGTGCCTTGGTCTGAGCATCCCTGGAGACCATCAGTTCTCTACCAGAGGAAGGGGAAGCATTGCTTACCTTTGGGGATATTCACAAATGGGAGAGACAACACAGGGAAGGAAAAGGAATGGAGGCAGGGGTAAGCAGGGAAGCCTATGCAGTCATTGCAGGTTTACGCACGTACACTTAGTTACAGTAGGGGGAGAGTCCCAAGTGTTAGTGGGAAGGGGGGAAAGGGTATACTTTATTGGAGGTTGGAGCTCCAGCCTGCAACCCCATTACCCAAGTGGAAGAAAGTTGAGACTCAGTTGTAACATGATTGTGGATGTTTATGGAAACTAATTCACCTGTACCTGTGTTCCTATTGTTCACACCTTGTGAGATTTGCTGGAGGCGATAGGGAGCAGTGTTGGAGCAGAACGTTTCTTTCATGAATAATGAGATTGTATATGCGTGGGAGGGAGGATTATGTTACCCGTTTGAACTGGGCCAAAAATACAGTGCTTGGACCCTGGGCGAAGAGGCCTAAGACCTGGTGCCAAAGGCTGCTGTCCTGTTTTCAGAAAATGAAAAAGGAATTCGACGGACTTCTTGATAAGACATTCCAAGCAAACAGCCACAATCCATAGACAGTTCGACTGTTTATGGTTATGGCTGTGGAAACAATGGATTTCCCAACCCTGAGTCCTACACTGGAGAAGAGTTTGGAAAACCTCAGCCAATTCATTTTAACAAGCTTTTTCCTGGAAGCTGGCAGCACTACTTGTGCTCAGTGTTTTGTGTTCGTTTTTTTTTTTTTAAAGGTGCAGCAAATGTTGAAATAACATCTGCATTAATGTCTGGATATTTTTTAAAAAAACCATTTGCTTATTTATGGAAAGAAGAGCTGGGGAAGACAACTGAAATGATTGAGTTTGAAGCATTATAAACGTGTTTTAGAGTCACCGTTTGAAAAATGACATCTTTAGTATTTGGCAACCAAACACTGATGATCCTCAAATCATTTGGATCTTATCTACCTGGAGTCAGTTCCATTCAACTCAGAGGGGTTTACTTGTGAATATTTTATTTATTTTTATTTTTCACATTTTTATACCGCCCTTCTTCCAAGGAGCTCAGAGTGGTGTACATATTTCCTCCCCTCCTTTTTGTCCTCACAACAACCCTGTGAGGTAGGTGGGGCTGAGAGATAGTGACTGGCCCAAGGTCACCCAGGAAGCTTCGTGGCTGAGCGGGGATTTGAACCTGGATCTTCCAGGTCTAAGTCCGACTCCCATATTCAAATTTGGATTGACCTGCATGTGTTCTTTTCAAGATTTTTTTAATTCACTGACTAGTGTAATCCCTCAAACTTCATAGATTATGAACCTAATATGGGTTGACCACACCAGGTCATTAGGCTTTTGACCTGTACACAACAAAATCTAGGAAATTTGGTTGTTTTCACGTGTGGTAAAGGTGTCCATTAAGTGTTGAACTGACTCCCGTCTGCATACCATACTGGCAAACTTGCCAAGTCTTGTGTTACTTGTTAAGGGTTAAGTGTTCCTAACAAGGGAAGCTAGAAATGTCTTTCTACTGTAATACAGGTTCAGAAGTCTTGTAAACCTGCCCTCTGATCATTCTGACCTTTCCTGCAGGCGCCCTCTGGTGGATATTATTTCCCTGACCCACCTGATAATACAGCACATTATTGTACATCTATTCTAGTTAGAAGTTTTACACTTGAAGTGTTAGAGAACAGGAAGTAACATTGTGTTTAACATGTGTGCACTTCATGCAGCGTTGATGACCAGAAAGTGTCACAGTGGCCTCTTTTAACAGACTAGAAAGAGACTCTGCTTTGTAAGGAATGAATGTAAGAATCTGCCAGTAGAGCCTCAGGTATGCATACATGTATTGTACTCTGAAAGAGCCCAAGAGCACATAGGCGTGTGATAATTGTTTGAACTGTTTAACCATAAGAAGGCTTTTGTTAATTTGTTATATTTTAAAATGTATAAGCCATATTTCTATGAGATGTACTCAAAGTGGTGTCCAGGAACATTAAAAAAGCCACACAAAACTAAATGAAAACCGCAAAAGTAATTCCAGAAACTAAAGAGACATACTACAGCAACATGAAAAGTAAGAAAGATGGTCTTGACAAAGTACCTTTTTAGAGTGTGTCAGAATTATTTCTGGTCATCCAAAGATGTCTGCTTCACCGGTGCAGTGTGACCACTAAGTTTCCAGTCATTGCTTGAGCAGTCAGCTTAAAGAATACAAATTTCTCATCTGGCTTTTGGGAATGTGTTTGTCTTGGTCAGTGGTCCAGAGGAAAGCAGGAAGGAAGAATCATGTTTCTTCTAGCTATAGTTGTCTTTTTAGAACACAGATGCTTAGTTACACGAGTTCTGGGGGATTGTATGCTGCACAGAAATTCTTTTATCAGTTTGTGGACGGGTGTATTTTTATTGAAAAATCTGAAATTGTTCTTTCAGGCCTGTGTATCTTTTCCTTGTCAAACTGCACCAGGCATCATTTCTAAAAGGATTGCTCAGCAAAATCATCTGAATGACTAATCAAAACCATTGCTTCCCCTTTATGTTAATGCAATTAATGCCCCTTTATGTTAATTAAACCTCTTTGTAATTCTAATTATATCCACTAAGCTGACTTGCAGGCAATGCACAGATTAAACCAGAGGGAGACAGACTGTGTTTAGAAGGTTACAGAGATTTTCTTTTGTCTTTTCTGACACGCAAAATGTGGTTTTGTATTGCTGTAATATTTGACTATTATGATTAAGGATGTATGTTAGATGCCGGAGATTTTTTTATGTCTGTCTTGTCTCTAAAGGGACCATTGCATAATTTAAGCATTTGGCTTGTATGTAGCTAACTCCCCTCCCCAGTTTGCTCTTTTGGAATATTCCATTGACAAGGTAGTCCCAAAACCAACGCATTGATTAGCACAGATGTTCATGGAAACTCAGTTTAAGTCTTTAGTCAAATGATTTGATATTTGGATACTCACTGAGGGGAGTGTCTTCTAGTGTGGGATTTTCACCTAAGCCATTTTAGATGGACTGCTCTGTGTCCTACTGGTTGGTATGTACCTGTCCTTGTGATACTGATAGAATTTTTCATTGTGGAAAAGATTTAGAGTAAATTGCAACAAGTAGCCCAGGGGATGATGAGCAACTTTGGTAGGAAAATTGTGTGAAGGGAAAAAGAGTTAACCATCTCTTTCCCCATGTGCTGTTAGTCCTGATCACAATTGCTTTTTAGCAAGGAAGAGATGTTTCTGCTTTTGACACGTGTCTTAATAATGCATTTAGGTGAACACGTAATAGCCACCCCAAGGGAAGAACTATAAATGCTTTCTATGGGAACAGTAGTCAATTGTGTGTGGAACTGTTTCCAAGCAGGTAGGGTTTTGTTGCAGGTCTTGGTGCAACAAGTTTATGGTGCAGACCAAGGTTCATGATTTTTTAGGCCTTTTGTTTAACTGGAAATGTCTCATTTGAAACTAGGTCTCCCACTGACTCCCTTCCTGTTTCTAATTAATTGGCAGGTTAAGGGGAACATGAGTATTTGTGTCTTACCACTTGCAAAAATGCTTCTCACCTTACGGATGAATGGATTGATGCAACTCTTGCAAGGGGGATGACGCCATTGGTTTGTGGGAAGCCTGTTGAGTTCAGAAGAAACTTCCCAGGGTTAATTTTCTAGAATCCCAGCTATTCTTGTTCTGTGGTATGTTAGATCTGATTTTTTAGCTACTTCCTGTGACAAATAGAAAAATGACTGTTGTGAAACCAGGTTGTCGGGAGTCCCTGAAGCAGCAGGTTAGTCTTCCTCCTATTTGATATAAGGCCACTTGGGAAAGAGGCTGTTTGTTCTGAGTCACACCGAATTGAACTCCTGTGCAGTGACTCAGGGGGATTAAAGCAAAACAAGAAGCAAGGGAGCTAGCAGGAGGTTGCTGCTAATTGCTCTGTTGCCAGAGTGGTTTAAAACAGAAATTAAAGTCTATTTCAACTAAAAGACATGTCTATAGTGGAGAAAAAAAAAAACTCTTTAAACATTGGCATGGAATACCAAGCAGTACATTATGGTTCTAATTTGTTCATAGACATTGAAATAATGGTTAATATAGGACTCCGTTTGTGTGTGGTACAGCAAAGATTACATATTGGGCAGTGTTCCTTGCTGACCACTGTCGCTTATCCTCTCAATCTTGGAATTTGGGTAAGGTGAAAACTTACAAGGGCCACTTGAAATGTTGTGCATTTTGAGAGAAAAGTAAAAAAAAAATTGAGGGAAATTGTGTGTAGGCTACCACAGATAATAATCATGCACATACCGGTAGTTTCACTGTATTCAGCAGTAGAGCATGCTGGAAAGATTTGGTGATCATGGCCTCCTAGTGTGAGGATATACAGTGACGTGTATAAGCATCACATGTAACATGAGATTTCATGTGTTCATGTCATGTTTGAAGTATTCCTGAGAATGCAGTGAATCAAGAAATAGGTTCTTTCTACTATTTGGCTTTCTCTTTTTATCACCCAAATACAGTATACATACATCATCAATATGCTTTACATGTTTGGCCAAATAGATATTTCCTTCCAGTAAAGAGCTACAGAAAAGTTTTCAACTTGAAAATGGTCTCTTGGGTATTATTGGTTCAAAGCACTCTTTGGGGGTTATCAATATAACTGTTCATACAAAATCTCAAAGGGCCTGATCCAATAACTAATTCACAAGGCCCACCTCCTCATAGTGAAGGCAGTTCTATCTCTCCTTCAGAAACTACAGTCAGCAGCCCAAACAGTTTTCAAAGGTCCACAGCCATATGCCCAGTCCTGCAATACATTTCTCCTGTCCCTAGTGTAGCTCCTATGCAATGCACAGTGCCATTCTTGTAAACAGCTGTGTGGAAGAGAGAGACAGTGGGGGAATCCAGAGGAAATCAAAGGAGTGCAGCGTGATGACAGTTGGATCTATAATGTATTTTTTCTGTTGGTTCCTCTCTCCTGGTATGTTTATAGTAGTTGTAGGAACATTGTGCCTAAGACATGTGGAAAACCTGCATTCCACCATGCATTAGCAGAAGCTGATGCTCTTGTGTCACCGACTCAGATTGCATCACAGAGGGCAGTGCTGCTGTTGCTGTGACTCTGCTGGGGACTGGGAATGGTAGATTGCCAGCAGATCATCGGCTCAGTGACAGCATTGTACTCCGAAGTGGCACAACTTTTGTGCTAGTTTTCTCGTACAAGAAGTTCTGCTATGTCAATGGCAGCTCCCTGTGCTGCCTGGCAAATCTCTTTTTGCAAGTGAGGAAAGTTTGAACAGCAGTTTGTGAGATGTCATGGAGATGTGATTGTCCAAAAGGAAGAAGTAGAGGATCCCACTAGATGTTCCCAGATTGCTCTCTGCATCCCAGCCTTTATTGCCTTTGACTCTAGCTTTAGCCCCAATTTATTTTGGTTTGTTGTTGGGTTTGGCTTTTTTTTTTCAAAAATACTTTATTTATTTATTAACAGTAGTTATATACCGCTTTTCAATAAAAAAAAATTCACAAAGCGGTTTACAGACAAAAAACTCTCCCCTTGCTAAATATAAGAGGAGCACCAATTGAAAAAGTTCCTCTTGCCCAGTTAGCAGGGGTTGTTAAAATCTTACTCTTATCCTTGTAAAAATGGTTTATTTTAGTTTAGTGTTAATTCCTGTAAGGGGGAGTCTTAGGAAGCTGCCTCCGACTGAGTCAAACCACTGATTCTTCTCACTCAATATTGTCTAAAGCAGGGGTGGCCAACCTTCCACCATTAGGAGCTCTGTGTTCTGAAAAGTTGTGTAGAAGACAGAATCTTGGCAGCTGCCATTGCTGATGGTGCTTCTAAAGCAGCTACACCTGCTGAAATGCCCTCACGTATACAACCATTATAGGTCCAGGAGCATTCATGTTGAAAGGTTGGCCACCCCTGGTCTAAAGTGACTGGCAGTGACTTTCGTATCCCTACCTTGACATGGCAGGCGTTGAATCTGGGACCTTCTGCATGTAAACAGGTGCTCTACCACGGTGTTAACAGTCCCATCCCTTATGTTGTAACTCAGATTCTTTTTTGTTGTTGAAACATGGGTCCTGCCCCACCCCTTTCAGTTTGACCTATGGTGTCAACCCTTCATCACATTAGCACCATTGGAAGAGAGTAAGTGCTGAATTTGTAGATTGTAGAAAATGCATTATCTAAGTGTGAATTCAGCTGTAGGAACTTAGCACCTGGGGACATGTAGATAGCACACCCTTCGTTTTGTTAGAGGCACCCCTGTGGTATGTTTTAACATTTCCTTGCAAAGAGATTTTTTTTTCCCTGCAAAACTCCATTAAAGAGTTGCACAAACCCTGCGGGAGGCTCACACAACCAGTTCTTCAGGGCAGTTTCTCTTGTTGCTTCAGCTTCCCTGTTTTGGCAGAAGCTGAGGATTAGTGAAAAATTGAGCTTACAGCTTTGTATTCCAAGGAAAGCTTGGAAAATAGGATGTATTTAAATCTCAGGAAGATAAGGCTGCACTCCTGTACGCACTTACCTGGGAGTAAGTCCAGTTGCATTCTGTAGGGCTTACTTCTGAGTAGGCAGACATAGGATTGTGCTGTAAATGTCAATATAAAAAGAGGAATATTCTTCCATCCTTGGTGATGGGCAGTAAGAGGGCAAAACTAACCCAATGAGTGCAGCCAGGACTCTCCTTTCTGTATCATACAAAGAAGAGAGACCTGTGTGTGCTTCCCATCTGTTAAGGTGTTGTATTACCATATCAATCCATTGTGCAGTAAGGCTGTAGCTTCAATGCTGTTTAAAAAACAAAAAGCACCACCACATACCTTGGAGACCAATAACCACTTGACTGCATTTTGCCCTTACATTCAATTAAGCAAGAAGGAATGAAGCTCTGAGCAGTTGCAGATCAAGTGTCTAATGATAAATTAGTTAAAACTAACCACTGCCTGCGGCTCAGTTATATTGAATTAAATGCATGAATTTCCCAGGTTGCATCAATCAAGAAAAAAGAGGTACAGTTTGGGCTGCTGTCACAGGAGTTCTCTTCTGTCAAACACACACAGATTTGTGACGGTGTTCAGCAGTTAATTCTCTCAAAGACGTGTGTACAGGGCTTTTGTTGCCATATGTACCCATATGACATGACATGCTTTGTTTTTTTGAACTAGATGAAGAGCAGTAGACTAGGTCAGGAGGGTGGTTAAATCCCTGGTTAGATGCCCATTCTTTCAGGAGTAGTAATCAAGTTGGGGCACCAGCTTAACTTGGAGGCGGGTGGGTAGGTAGAGAACTCTACTGCGCAGTAAATAGTTCATGGTTGCATTAAAATGAAGAGCATTGTTTGGTTTCTTTTTAGACAGAGTACTGGTAATTAAATTCTTGATCAGTGTGCAAGCCTTTTGCTCATTCAAGGAATACCCAAATCACAGTTTGGCAGTACATGTGAATCGGTTCATTTTGGAATTTGGTGTTTAAAATTGAACCTCGTTTACTTTGAGGCATATTATGCCGCCATCTCCAGTTTATCAAGTGTAGGTTTGGGGCACGTGGCTTCTTCAAAAGCCCTGGCCTGGTAGTATTTCCCTCCATTGGGACCACTGCAAGGCAAGTAAAAGGTTGGAGATGCAGGACCTAAGCAGGAACTGGGAAGAGGAGACCAAAATAAGGAGGAACAAGATACAACTGAAAAATCTGAGCAAAGCAGAAAAATATCTAGCTTTTAAGGGGCACAATCAGTGATACTAAAATTGATTTTAAAATTTTCACTAAGGGACACAATGTCTAATTTTTTTAATCAGGTATGAACATACCGTAATTTAACTGTATGTAATAGAGAAGAATTTTTCACTTTAAATGCATTTTTTCCCCAAGGTTTTCCATCTTGATTCTGAGTGTGTGTGTGTGTGTGTGTGTGTGTGTGTGTGTGTAGAATAGTAATTAAGTAATTTGTATTAGCGTCATTTATGGTAAAAAAAAATCTTAATCTTCAGAGAATGATCGCTTCATTATGCAGTTTATTTTGTAAATCTCCCCCCCCCCCCTTTTCTTCTGTGGTGTGATGTTGATTTCATTTAGATTTTCAAGGTAATGCTCTTAAACTGGCCAGCAGAGGGTAGAATTTCACTCCAAATGTTGGCCACTAACATCTGCTCTGATCTTTAAGGTTGAGAATGTTTCCATGAATAAAAGGATTATTAAAATTCTTTGATTTGTCATCGGATTTTTAACTAACTTTTACTAATTGTCGTAGTGTTTTCCACTAGTAGGTGCATATCTAGAATACCAGCCTAGTCTTTAAATTATGAAAATGTGTTTAGGTTTTCAGTTAAAGCTTCGGGGTTTTAGAGTTTTGGTTTTTTTTTTTCAGATGAACAGTCTGAATCAGTAGCTATGCAAAGTTGTTGCTCATTTGCTTTTTCAGAAGCCGTTGCTCATGAAAATGAACTTGTGTATCCCTGCACATAAATTCCAGTATATTTCCCCAATTAGAGACATCATTGTGATTTCTCTTTAGAAATACAGTATATATTTCTATATAGTAGTTCCAGTTTAAAAAATCTGTGTCAGTTTAATCTGAAATCTAAAGGCAGTCTTAAGGCTGTCTTGAATGTGGTTGACTAAGGGCGCAATCCAAACCTATTTAGGTTGCCGTTGTAACCAGCGGCCCAGCGAAAACAGGAGGCCCCAGAACGGAAAGGGGATTCAAATCCCCTCCAAAAGGGGAATTCAAAGGGGATTTGAATCCCCTTTCTGTTCTGGGGCCTCCCGTTTTCGCTGGACCGCTGGTTACAACGGTGGCCTAAGTAGGTTTGGATTGCGCCCTAACTGTCCTACCCATTTACTGGATAGTATCTGTGACAAAACCAATGTCATTGCTGATGATTTGCAGAATCACTCTTCCAACATGCATGGCTTAGACAAGAAAAGAGTTCAATTTGTGGTTGTCTACATAGGAGACTGTAAAGGAGAACATTGCAACAAGTAAAACTGCAGTACCTAGTTATTGAAGCAAGGTTAGCATTCTATAAAATTTTCTTCTTTTAAAAAGATTGTGTATCTACATTTGTTGTTGAATTCTATTTTGGCAGCAAGCTGCAAGTTTTAAAAATGAATTCATGCCAGAAAGCAGTCTGTACCATATGTGGTTGACTGGTATATAACATCTAGTACAATTTGGAACATTATATAAATAATTATGCATATACAGCATAGATACCATTTAAGTGTACTCCTCAGTTCTAAGTGTTTAGTTTTCTGTTTAAGATTGCGCCTCCATATCTCAGCAGCTTTAATGACGACAGAGTAGATTTTGATTCCAAAAAACTTAAGAGAGCCTATTTCTATGAAAATCTGGTCTCCGTATGAGGTGTAATCAACTCAATGTGAAAAGAAAGGTATTTTCTTTACTCATCTTCTCAAATCTTAATTTTCCTTTTTTTTTTCTTTCAACGGACTGAATAGAAGCAAGCAAATTCTGTTTTCTGGTTGAGGAACATTAGAAGGGAAACTCTGTATTACTCTGGTTTCTATTGAAGATAAGGATGCTTTCTGGGGTTTGGGGTCAAGTAGTCTCATTCTGTCACAGTTAATACAATAGAGGGGAATAAAATACTGTACTAACCTATTGCCTGAAAAATATTTCTATCTTGAACTGTGATTTTTTTTAACATCTTCCTCTTTCTCTTTTCAGACCTTTTTCTGTTTGCACCAAGATATTTGGGGTTAATTCCTGTGTTGGATAAGTTGTTGGTTTATTTAGATTGGATAGAAGCCTTGACTGTGAGAAACAAAACAATGGCCAAAGGGAAAGGGATGGTGTATTGACTGTTGGTTGGAACCAACGGTTATGTTCATTGTTAGCATAATATAATAAATATAAGCAAGTCTTACAACAGACTTCAACACCATAACAAAATCAGTTCTTTTTAAGCATGAATAGCCATGTTCTCTGCCTTTTCCATTGATATGTCTGTCCATAGCCATAGGATGGAAGTGATTGCGGTCAGTCAACACCTATATATTTCCCCCAGATTGGGTGGGCTAACTATGGCAAGCTCTGAGGTCTTTGCTCTGGTCTTTTCCTCTGCTTGCTTGGCTGCTCAGGAAGATGCATATGGTGGTGGATATTGTAACGCAGAAAATGCCTTCTGAAAATGATGTTCATGTGGCCAGGAGCTTTCTTACGAAGATCTTGAGAAGTTCCATGAGGTATGAAGTGGTTTCACAAAGGTGACATCTCCTATTCCTTCTCCCTGATGGGAAAGCATCATGCATTTGTTAAGAATGCATTTTGAATGTCCTTTCCCACGTTCCGTTCTTTTACGATGAATAGTTGTCATGTACCAGTCGTTTCATGTTTCACTAGCATTATGTGTTGTTCACTCTGCTTGTACCATCCATGCTTCCTAAGTTCAGCTGACTGTATACCATGCAAAAAATGTTACCCATTTGTGGTGAAAGTAGACTTAAAGCATGATATCATTTGTACCATTCCCCTTTAGACAAATCACATGATGTGCCAGGTGATTGTGGAAAGTTACAAAATTATAATAATTGATTTTGTGGAAGTCAGATTTGCATGTACATCAAGTTTGATTTGTATGGGATTGCGGGGATGTTTTAAAGATAGGAATGCTCTTGTGGTGTAGCATGACGACACGGCCTATTCAACGTCATGCCATTTCTCCTATAGAGCGCCATTTCCAACACAGTTGATAGTGCTTGGCTTTCTCGAACGAGTGAGTGCAATTAGCAGATATGGCACTTCTTTCTTTCTCCATTTGTGTACAATAAAGTGTTGCTGGCCAAGAGAATAAGATGCAGGACAGTACTAATCTACGGAATTTTTTTTCTTCTCTTTATTTATTTTATTTAAGGAATTTGTAGCCCGCCTTTCTCCCGAGGGCACTCAAGGCGGCTTTATTAGTTCCAGTCTTACTTAGCTTATCTTTTCAAACCTTACGTTGGCTTGTAGAAGAGCTCTGGAGAGGAGTTCTTGTTAGATGTGGTGGCACAAGTCTTGCAAAGAATATCTTAGTTGCTTAGGAATCAATGATGAAAAATAAACCTTTAATAAATTGATTTTCAGTTATAGGACATGACTCACAACAGGGACACACCAATCAAATGTGTGACACGCTGCTAACCACCCATTTCAGCTGGTAGAAAGTATCCTGCAAGTAAATTCGGAGAAAGTTGTACCTTCATTCTCAATTACTTGGTTATAGGGTGCTCTGACTGGTAGGCCATGTAAGTGGTGGTAGCCAACAAGCTGGTGGGCAAGGAGAAGCAAAACCAACTGCCTCAACAAGTGTTTGAGTGGATAATCAGCTTGTTTGTCTCTTGGTTAGCCTCATGTTTCAGGGGCACTCAGCAAACTGCCCTCCATGGGCCCCTCCTACCTAGGTTGGCTCAAGAATATCACTCTGCTGCCTTCTCCCCCCCCCCCCGAAGGCTAAATAAGAGTGGGCTGTTCTGAGGGCTCTCCCAATGCAGACATTTTGCCTCTCAGGGCAGTGACAAAACTGGGACAAAAATGTGGGACAAGTCCTCTTTTTGTATCGCAGTTTCTCCCTTCATTAGCAGGTTTGAATCTAGATCAGAATTCAAAAAATGTATTATTGTTATTGAAGAATTTAAACCATTTTTCAGCAAAGATGTTCACAAAGCGGTTTATGTAGCAGAAAGAAATAAAAAAAGATGGTTCCTTATTCCAAAAGTACTCGCAGTCTAAAAAAGGTTGCGACACACCAGCAAACAGCCACAGGGCGTTATGCTGGGATGAATGGGGCAGTTGTTTGCTCCCTGCTGAATAAAGTAGATCCACCAGTTTGAAAGGCGTCTCTTCCCAGTTAGCAAGGAATTGTGAAGGGAATGTTTGCTCACTGCAATCGCTGGGCCGTACCTACGCTATCTGAGTTTTAAAAACAAGCTCTATATAATGAATGACTCGGACAGAAAGTTCCTCCTTTCTCTATTTTATGGAAACAAGGCTTAATTGTAACTTCAGAGCTTTTAAATAAATAGTGAGCACTTAAAAAATAATAATCAGCCTTAAAATTTAAAGGATTGTCTGTCCTTAATTGTCTGCATTTTGAATGCCTTTTTAAAACAGCTCTTCTTATTGCATCTGTTAGTTAAATCTGAGGCTGATTGTTTTTGCTGTATTTGCTTAAATGCATCTGCTTTACCTTTCTCATTCCAGAAAAAACGACCTAGCCTGCAGGCCCCACTCCTGGCATGCAACCAAATTCACTGAGAATCAGCCTGAGTCAGCCACATCACGGCTCTCCTCCTCAACCAATGTCTGTGCTTCATGGCACTCCCGGTATCACGCAAGGTGAGTTTCCTGTTTAAAGTTAGCATGCATCAACCTCCAACGGTAAGAAAACAAATTGCCTGTCTCATTTTGTTCTTACCTTTAAACTGCCAGCAACGCACGATTTAAAGTACGTTGTATAATTATCATGTCCAGCCATTAGTCTGCAGCATTTTCCATTATGCAGATGAAATGCAGAATAATATCTGCAGGTTCTATATTTTTCCTTTCTGTAGGCCTGTCGTCAGGCATCAGCTTTCAGGTGTAAAACCTTCCAGAGTCAGGTGGATCTTTCTACCAAATACACTTTCCCCTTCACAAGGGAAGGAATGAGGAAACTGAAGCTGCTACTTCAAAGCAGGTCTTTAAATGTAATATTTGCACATTCTTTCTTGTGTACCATGAAGAATGATTACACAACTACTTTCTCTAATTGCATTTGTGCTGTTATATAGCAATTAATAAGAAATAGGTACAGCACATAGTTTGCCTTTTCAGTCACTGAAATTTCCTTGGTAATTATTACCTGTGTGAGAATCCTCAGGGCTTTAAAAAGGAAGGGGGGTTGTCTTTGTTCAGGCTGCAAAAGTTGCCTCTGTCTTCATCTCGGGTATACTATGATCTTGTTACCCATTCTCACAAAGTGTTCCTTTAGCAAGAACTCTTCTCAAATTGCCTTTGCTTCTTGGTTTCTGTTGCATGTAGAATAAATTTCAAAATATACAGGCTTCTAGTTTACAAAGCACTTTGGAAAGCATGTTTTATATTTACCACGTCCACCATGGCACTAAAGAGATACTTGATTTAGAATTTGATTCTATGCTGTTATTTGGTAGTATATGCTTTTGAATCTAAAGTTTACAGTAGATGTCTTTAAAACAGCAAAGTGCTCTGTACACCTGTGCTCCCACTACTATTGACTTTAGTGCAATATAAATGTGTAATTACAGGTACTTGTTGTTTTGAACCCCTTTTTCTTCATATTTCCCATACTGTGAAACATTGTATTGGTTGAGTTTGTGGCCCATTTGCCTCTTGGTCACCAGAAACGATTTCGTTTCTGCTTAAATTGCAGATCATTGAACATTTTCCCCAATGCATTCTACTTCCTCTAATGCTATCATGGAAGTATATTAAGGAGCAGAATGAAAAATATATTGCATGGTAGATGGATTCATTTGTGATCCTGTGTGCATGGAAATTATCCCTGTTTGGCTCTTTAGAAACAAACTGGGAGTGTGAGGCATGTTCATCTGAAAAGGAGGTATTGCATGGCATGAGAAAACACAATGCACAAATTTTATTTTCCCTGTTTGACTCTGGGAGAGTGGGGGTTCCCCCTGAGTATTGTTTTGCCCTTATATGCTGTGCAGCCAACCAAGAGGTCATCTGTGGCACAGAGTAAACCCCTTTGGGCTCGGCTGAAAGCCTGTTTTTCTGCGGTGAACACCTTGTATGTTAGTACTTCAGAAATGTCGTTTGACTTTATCATATATGGGTTTCAACTTAGTTGGGTCGCTGAACCAATAGGTTTGTGTGGGTTGTGTATTGATGAAAGCCATTTTCTTTCTGCTACAGCTCCTCTTCCCACGACCTGTCAAGCTCGTGGGATCAGTCAAATCTACATCGTACTTCGGACCAATTCAGTTCTGCTGGAAGCATGGACAGCTGGGACCACACACCCCAAATGTACCAGTATGGACAGATTTCCTCAGCAAAGTCTAACAGCAGCATTGACCACCTGGGGAATCCTAGCAAAAGGGATTCTGCCTATGGCTCATTTTCCACCAGCTCCAGCACACCTGACCACACGCTGTCCGGTGCAGATGCTGCCTCTGCAGAGAATGTGCTGTACAAAGTGGGACACTGGGAAACTTCAAAACAGGGAAATGGCAAGACTGCCGCATTCCCAAGTGATAATGCAGGATTAGAGGAGAAACCAGGCTGCTTTCCGCCACCATTGCCGTATGAGAATAACAGGAGTCCACGACTGGAAGATCATCCTGACCCAAAGTATTCTGGGGCTGCAAGATCAAACTTTGGACCTGTGTGGTATGTGCCAGAGAAAAAGAAATCGCCCTCCCCACCCCCACCACTGCCACCACTCCGTAGTGATAGCTTTGCTGCCACCAAAGGTCATGAAAGAGTCCATGGCCCTCTATATTCAGAGGGTATTCAGAGCACTCAGCACTTTGAAATCCTTCATAGACCGCAAGCCAGGAACGACTGCAGCGCTGAACCTGTAGAACAACAAAAGCGGGCTGTTAGGGTGGTTGAGAGGGCTTCAGATGGGAGGCAGGGCAGCAACCCAACCTATAGGCCTGACCTCAGTCTGGATTACGGTTTGCTCTCTGCAGGTGACAGGCTCAACAATAATGTGGGAAATGCCAACAGGCTGCATTCTTCTCTGTCCAGTACTGATGTTCGATTTGCACAGTCTGCTTATGGTCATCATCGCCATCACCGCCAATATAGTGATGAAAGCACTTTCTTTCACAATGCAAAAGTCTCTACATCGCCTAAAGAGCAGCAGCACCTCTCATACTCTGGGATTCAGGAAAGGCCCACTGACAAACATGGCTGTCATCCAAGCAGGATACCCAATAGTACTACTACTGTTTCTTTTGACAATTCTGAGAAAATGGACAACACTGGGCTAAGTCGCTACTACTGTGTCGCAGTGAAACAGTCTTCTCAGGGAAACTCAAGACCTCTGCCACTCAAAGATGAATGTTGGAATCCTGGAATAGGGAGTAATGTTTCCTCTGGACCACATGAGAATCCTGTTGTAGCCACCATGATCCCAAACCCCAAATACTATCTACCTCAACAATCTGTTGAATCGTCTCTGGATGCTTGTGAAAAGAACAGTCCCTATGTTGTGAATAAAGGAGAAGATGTTAGGACTCCTCCGATGGAAGATTCCAGAAAGATAAGTTGTTCTGAAAAAACAGGGAAGACCAAGAACTTTGTGGAGAACCACAGTAGCTATAATGAGCAGGAATGTGCAAGGGAATGCATCCTAATGTCTGACAGCAAAACTGCCCAAAAGGATTTCAAGTGGGGTCAAGAAGAGAGCCACAAAATTTCTCCTCAGAAGACCCCAATGTTGCACTCCTTAGCTCAGGAAGGGAAAAGCCAAACTGACATGGTCACCGAAACTGGAAGTAATAGGCAGCCTGCATTTGACGCTCACCTGAGCAAAAATGCACGAAGGAGTGATCGTTTTGCTACCACACTGAGAAATGAGATCCAAATGAGGAAAGCAAAACTGCAAAAAAGCAAAAGTACGGCTGCCTTAGCTAAGTCAACTGAGATGGAAGAGGACGCCGAGAACTGGAAACCTGACTCTGCAGAAAAGGGAAATCCCTCATCAGAAAATTCTTTCACTAACGTGTACAAGGATAATCTGAAAGAGGCCCAGGCCAGAGTCTTGAAGGCTACCTCTTTCCAACGCAGAGACTTGGAACCCAGTGTTGCAGAATATCTTCCAGACAGGAAGGGAAATAATTATCACTCTTCCTTGTTGACTCTTGTTACTGAAGGTGAGTCAGGCTTTCTTGAAGCTATGCAGTCTTCTAAACAGAGTTCACCTGGCAGCAATGCTCACCATGTTTGCCGCATTGGCGCTAGAAAGAGGTTCACAGCAGAACAAAAGTTGAAATCCTATTCTGAGCCAGAGAAGATAAATGAAGTGGGCGTGTCAGAAGATCACTACCACCCATGCCGTCGTCCAACCATTTCTGAGGAAGCTTTGGGTTCTTTTGCAGATAGGTGGAAGTTCTTTGAAGAAACCAGTAAGCCTGCCTACCAAAAATCTTCACAGAGACATACACCCTATGGACGGCCAGAACCTCACCCTTCTAATCCTCATGGAAATTCTCATGAGGGTGAACCTGAGGGGTCATGGTATGAAAGGAGGATGCGGGCGGCTTCTTTTGGAGTTGAAAGCACACTTTGTGCTTCTGATAGACACAAACAAAGTCTCCACTACAGTGGCCACCAAACAAAATCTGGGCAACCTCAGCGGTTAGAAACTTTTGCAGAATACCAAGCATCTTGGAAAGAACAGAGAAAACCTTTAGAGACTCGGAGTTCAGGAAGATACCATTCAGCTGACAACATTCTTGATGCTGGCCATGAGCAGCTTGAGAAATCTCAGTATGCCCATGAGCGTTCCAGGTCATCCCCTTCTACTGATTTCTACAAACAGGTAAGAGCCACTTCTATTTCTATCTCTGATGAATCTTAGAAAAAGAAATAGAGCCTAAGAACTTAATTTGTTCGTTCGTGTTCTCTCTCTTGTTCACTCTTATTTTATTTATATTCATTTTTCAATTTCAAATTGCTTCAGGGAACTTCTAATTTGATTGGAATAACTGCAGGGGGATAGGGTGTTTGTTGCTTTCGTCCTATGTTTATATGATGAAAATACCCCCTCCCTGTTTGTATTTCGCAGGTGAAGAAAATATAAGTGCCGCATGTGTATCTGTATTTTTTTTTTGGGGGGGGGGAATCTGCAGGACTGATTGCAGATTCAGGGGCGCAATTTATATTGGGGAAATGGCAGAGGAAGGAAAGGATTAAACATCCTAATTCTACTGTTCCAATCAAATTTAGAGCCCCCCATAAGCCAGTTGTGAAGTTCTATCTACACAGTGTTTGTTTATCCCAAACATTTGCTCAGTGCAGATGCTACTGCCACAACTTTCCAAACAGGTCTTCACATTGTGCAATGTGCTCATTGCTTTCTTCCCAGTCGTTTGTCCACTACTCAGACTGCACCTGTCATCTCCTGCCTAGGTGCTGCCTTTTGATCAGGGGTGCACTTCTGGGTTTTGTTGCTAGGAAATGAGTACTTGGTGAATGGTAACCAAGTCTTTTGGCACCTTAAAGATTAACACATTTATTGTAGCTTAAACTTTCGTAGCCTATTGGATTAATTCACACAATCAGTTTGGTGTGGTGAGAATGTAGTTTGATTGTATCTAGGCGGAAACATATTCACACATGCATGATGTGATTACTTACTGCTGAATATGTGAACTTCCTCAATTATATAATCCTGTGTTTTGGGGCGAGATGAAAGCTCTGCCTATAGAGTTTGTTCTGTAATAGCTGTTGCACACTGATGCTGCAGGCTGTCAACTTGTGTGTGTGTATGTGTGAGAGAGAGAGAGAGAGAGAGAGAGCGAGAGCGAGAACTCACCTGGAGTTGTGTTTGTTAAGTAGCTATGTGACTACTTCACCATGACTGTGTATGCATAACCACTTTACCTTTACCATAGGAACAGCATGCAATTCACTCCATACTTGCTCCAAAAGACTAAGAACCATCCATGAAATTGACAAGACACTAGATTCAGGACAGAGATAGTGGAGCCAGGATGGTGTAGTGGTTTGGGAGTCGGACTTAGACCTGGAAGATCCAGGTTCAAATCCCCGCTAAGCCACGAAGCTTCCTGGGTGACCTTGGGCCAGTCACTATCTCTCAGCCCCACCTACCTCACAAGGTTGTTGTGAGGACAAAAAGGAGGGGAGGAAATATGTACACCACTCTGAGCTCCTTGGAGGAAGGGCAGTATAAAAATATATATATGATGATGATGATGATGATGCTTTGCATGCAGTGAAGAATTAAGTTATGGAATTCACTGCTGCAAGATATGGTGATGGCCACTGGCATAGATGGCTTTAAGACAGGAAAATGTATGGATATATCGGTGGCAGTTGCCCATAGTAGCGAAGTGTATATGTTCAGAGGTCCTATTTCTTTGAATACCAGTATCTGGGAGTGCAAACAGTGGCACTGGGCCTTGTCTGCTTTTGCGGCTTGTGAGTTTCTCAGAAACGTCTAGCTGAACTGAATGGACCTTTGGTCCAGTTCAGAAAGGCTATTCTTATGTACATAAGTTCTTTATCTCAAAATTCAAGCAAATGGCATTGTTAAAGTACATGCTCCGCATATGTATTAGATTGCTGTACTGGGAGCTGCCTTTTGGAACTTCCTTCAGTTTTCCATTTTGGGCCTGTCAATGCACAGTTTTGCCATGGATTCAACATAGGTTCAAAAGCTGTTTCTCTTTTACTAGGCAGCTGTAGATCTTCTGCTGATGTCAGTTAATGCATTTCAGATTCCCAGGGGGTTGGGTGCAGTAGTTTAGTGTTTTTAAGTGTTACAAGATTCAAGTCTTAGCTTTAAAAAAAAAAAAAAATTCTTGCACGCATACACCCACCCAAGCATGCACGCACTCACGCAGTTCTTGAGTATATTAAAATGCCCACAACTATTTGTTTTTGCCAAAACAAAGTGGCTAATTTTCACAAATGTTTCTTTCGTGACTAGTCAGTTGAATTTGTAATTTGAGCAGAAGGGATTCCAAAGCCATCTAAGAAACTGCATGGAATACTGCTGTGTATGAAGCCAAATCAGCATAAGTCCGGATACATTATGGACTTGATGCAAACCCACAAATGAAGGGGTGTGTAATAATATATTTTTCTGGAGTCTGAAACTTGATGATTTAGTGCTTTACCATGTTATAAAACCTTTTACAGGATGTATCCACTGAAGTAAGAAGGCAAACAGAAAATTCAAGAGGAGATGAAGAGTGTAGTTCCCTTGCAGCAAGATCTGATGAAAAGAGCCGCAGTTTGAGGTAAGCAATTTTTTTTTGGGGTGCCAAGAGTTACTGGCATGTAACTCTTAGTTTAAAATTTTGCCCAGCCAGAGTAGAAGCAATTACATAAAACTTGCAGAGAGTTGTGGCATTTTCCTTTCAAATTCTTCATTTTCAAAAGACTTTGACTGCTCAGCAGACTAATGAACTTAGCTTTTAAATAATTTTTCCATGGCCTCGGATTCTCCTTCATTTAAAAGATGAACACAGTTTTGCTTTTAATATTCTTTATCCTGTAAAGTGTCTTTGGTTTACAAGGAATCGGTTCCATACTAAACATGAACACTTCAGTATACAAAAATATTGCAGAAGCCTCATTCTGTAATAGAGGAAAACAATTTTCAGATACTTATTGCAAGTATGTTGAGGCAGACCCCCCCCCCCCCCGTGTTTTCTCTATGATGAGTGTTCCTATGCTTGTCTAGTCTTAGTACTTTTATGGCAGATGATACGCAGTACAGGTCTAGATTTGCCCTAAATAAATACCACCCCTCTTTTGTTACACATGTTGTGTTGTACTATTTTCCTTTTTTACTTTTCTAAATAACAGATTGTTTAATATAAGTAAGCAAATAATGCTTCCATTCAGCTCTTTAGGATTAATATCAATCTCTAAGGCACAATCAAACTACGATTAAACACTTTTTCATTCCCATTTATTTCAGTAGAGAGGTTAAAGCTATGTTTGAAATCAGTGGGCATATGTGGTACCCTTTTGAGCAATACATTACAAACTGACATCTTCTGTTACCATGTGCCTTATGTCAAAGCAATTTTAAACGAATCAGAAAATTCATGTGATGTATTAAAGTAGCCTTGTTGAATTGGAGAGGCTCTCTAGCAAACAGCTAATTGTTTTGGGATTGTATCACTGCAGGTTGGGCAATATCGTGATTAAATGGTCTCCTGTGTGCATGCATGCGTGTGTACACATTACATTTTAGTTGTACGGTCTGTGTACTACGTTCATAGGTTGCACATACAGTTATTCATATATGACCAACACACGTACAGCAGTATGCAGTCTGTACTTTAGTTTGATAAGTCCTGTTCCTGTGTTAACTTTTTAAATGAACTCATGTGCAGTCATTCACACAAAAATGTGTATAGGTATCTGAATGTCCAGAAAACATAAGTGTGTGTGTGTAAAACAAATAAACTTAATGGAAAGTCCCCATGTGCTCTCTCTATGTTTAAGATGGAAGCATTCTCCCAGTGTGTTTTTCCTGGTGCCTCTGCTATGTGAATAATCCTTAGAAGTCACAGAAGAGTGTCTAGCCAGATTTCTCTCAAACATGCTAGTCCTCTGCGTAAATTTTCTTTGCAGGGGAAGCATTGAGTCACGCAATACTCCATCTGCAGTCTAAAGTGTTAGTCTCTACAGACAGTTTAACCATGTAACCAATTTCTCTAGTAACATGTTGCCTGCGAATGGCTGCTGACTTTGTGTGATTGTATTTCCCCCCTCTCTCTCCTGTTTCTAACAACTTGTTTGTATACTTTCGACACTCCCACTATAATTACTCAGCATTTGCCCATGTTTCTGTGTTGCTTCACTTATTGTGCACTCGCTTGCAATAAGCAAGAGTGTGTAGAGGCTGCCACATTTGCGTAATACTGTCAAACCTCACCTCTTTTATGTGTTGCAGTGTTTTCACATGTGGTTCTAAGTACCTTTGAACCTCTCCAGCACTGTTCATGGGTTATGTGCATCTTGTCAGGATAGAATAGAAAGAGGAAGAGAATTATTTTAGAACAGAATGTACATGCTAGGCTATGTAGTTTTTACATTCTATAATTACAGACTTGGGAAAATGCAACACGCACTTTTAGTGTTTGTATGAAAATACTCTTGGGTGGAACCGCTTAAAGAGCTTTGGGCGGTTCTTGGAAGAAGTATGTTTGAGTGTTTTGTCTTGACTGGGACAGAGTACTGATCTGCCTTGTATATATCACAGATCGCATCCTTGTGTCACTTTACCCCTGCCTGCCTAACAGCGCAATCCTGTGTAGCCTTGCGCCGGTGTAACAGCAGATGCACCGGTGTAAGTGCAATTACACTGGCACAAGTGCACTTACACCGGTGCATCTACTGTTACACCGGTGCAAGGTTACACAGGATTGCGCTGTTAGAGTGATTAGTCTTTGGGTTATGGCTATTGTTGAGGAAGAGGAAAGTGTTGCTTTTTCTTGTTTTGAGAAGAACTCTTCCTTTATCAAGTTGTTTCTGTCTGAGAAGATAAAACGCAGTTCATTCCACGTTCTCAGGTTAACTACATTAGAGCTTTGTTGTTACTTCCCAGGGGTTGTTTTTAAACTACAGCTGAGCTAACTATCCAACAATATCTACACCCAATTTAACACAAAATTACCACTGGCAAAAAGTAAGCTTTCTTAGGAGCAATGGCTTTTCTGGCCTTGAACTGCTAATGCATGTACACCCTGAATGCCGCTGAAAGAGAACTTGTGTACTATACATTATATACAAATGTTATTACTATTAGTGAACGTTTTATGACTGGCCCTTCCTTAATGTGATTCAATACAGTCAGATTCTCTTACAGTGCAGCATGAATGTTTTCACAGTTTTTTCAATAACAAAACAGGGAACTTGCAAATAACAATTGCTTTAATGTGTACAGCCGCTATATGTAAGGAGAGATCCTCCTCCTGGACATCTGTTGTCCTAGAGTCTTATGCTATTCTCAGTTGCTTAGTATTGGACTGCTTTTCACTGTAACACTGATTCATTTCCCCTACACCTTGCTATCTAGTGAAACGACATATAAAATCAAATGTCATTAAACAAACTCATAGTTTTCGGGGTCAAAGAACCATGGTCCAGAAGAAATAAAACTCGTTTCCAACATTTCGTTCCAATTGTTTGGAACTTCGTAGGTAATGTGCCTGCAGTCTTACTTAGATCACAAATGTCATTTAGATCCTACAGGTCTCTGAGATACCCCTGCTGCTTCTCTCAGGTGACTGAATTCAGCCAGTCTTCAGAGGGATCGGGGAATTGTCAACCTCTCTGGATTCCCACCTTTTTTCTATATATGATGGTTTCATATCGTTCTGTGTAATACCCAGCTGGGCTGGCCCATGCATGAGGATGACTGAGGCAGCCACTTCAGTCAGCACATTGATGGGGGGGGGGGGTTGCCCTCCTCTGTCGATTCACTTGCCTCCACTGCTCCTTCTCCTTATCCCGCTGCCTGGATCGGAAAAGAAAGAAGGCAAGAAGAAGAGGATCTGCGGAGGAGAGGAGAGTGGTGGACTACAGCACCTCCTCTCTTCCTCCTTCTACTTTGTCCCCTTCTTCATTTTTGAAGAGCAGGAGCAGCAAAGGCTGGTGCATTGACAGGTAAGGGGGGCAGCATTTGGCACACTGTCTTGGGCTCCAGTTCATTAGCAGTTTGTTGGATTAAAATGGCGGTTACATGCAAAAGACGGGTTAGGTTATTCTGCTATAACGACAATGTAAGAGCCCCACCATAGCATGCAGCCACATCAAAACGGACTGTGCTGTACGTTGTGGCGCGGACATATCAGGAGGCTTGGGAGGGGAAAGGAAAATATTTCCCTTATTCCTCTTGATCATCAGTGGATCTCTTCAGACCTGCTCCAGCTCTTTAGCTGGTGCAAGTTCAAGGAGACAAAGGGGATATGTCGGCTGCTCTCAGAGTGGATAGCATCCAGAGCAAGTTGCCCATGCTGAGTGCCAGCCCCTCCTGACTCCAGCACTTCTCCCTCCCATCCTGTTCTGCCCTCCCAATGTTTTTTGGCAGGCGCTCCTTTCCCCACCATCTTCTTTGGCAGGCGGGCAGAAGTCGCTCACCTTCTTTCACAGGTGCTCCTTTCCCCGCCAATGTGTGTGGGGCCACTCACTTCTGGACCACAACCGGAGTGGCCCCACGCACAACCTACCTGGTTGTGGTTCAGAAGCAAGTGGCCCCATGCGTTTCTGGAGTGCCATTTGTGATAGCCGTAAAGCATCTACTGTTGCTTGAACACCAGCTCAGGCAGCGTTAGAGCTGTGAGTCAATATTCACCATGCTTTTTAAAGAAAAGTTTTTTCTTCTGTATATGACTCATATTTGAAAGACATTTCTAGTTCATCTTTAGTAAATCAGTGCTGAGATGCTGGGGAGTAGCAAAAGCTACCTTGTTCATTATCATTAAGGCAGAGCTACACTACAGGCAGAGGCTCTGCCGCCGCCTCTGTCTCCACCTCCGCGCTGGAAGCGGGGGAGTGTCTTCCAGCCTGTTGTCCCTCATGTTGTCCCGCCTTCTTAAGAAAGCGCAGCTGTGATTGGCTATTGAGCTCCGCAGTGTTTCCTTTCAAATAAGCACGACTGGGCTGGCTCCCTCTCCAAATGCAGCAATTCAAACCTCAGTTCCTAGTAGGTCCGACTGAGTGCCGTGGGACTTACTTCCGAGTAAACACATCTGGGGTCGTGTTGGGCAACAGGAGGGGCCAGATAAATTTTATAGGGGAAGAAATGTTCATAGTGAATGTTACCTCCAAGGTGATTGGTGGTTGTTCAGATTTGCATGCAGCCACCCTCCCCTATCCTACAATTGGCAGGCTGCAGTAGCTCCGCGAACCGCCCCCTAGCTCTGCGTGCCCGCCCCCTGAAAAATAGGATTCCAGCTTGAGGTACGCGCCGGCCGTGCGGAGGTCGCAGCGGCTCCGCCTGCTTAAAAAATCAGGTCAGAAGCTCCGCGACGCGTGTAATGTAGCTCCGGCTTCACTCTCTGAGCTATCGGCAAAGTCTGAAAGAATGTGAGCATTTTGTATTCACATTGCCATTTCCTTATCGCCAAGATATGGATTATTAATGTATCTGTCATTGTGCTGCTGTTTTCTGGCATGTCGTTCAATTTATTATGTTTACCCTATGGCTGATATAGGATATGGTCATTTCTTTGGCTTTGGGGAAGAATCTTGTTTGTGAAGTAGTCAGACCTTATACCGCTGCTTAAAGCTACAACAATTGGACAGGATCGGTGGAAAGTTAATTTTGACTCCTTTAGGAAAAAAAAATCAGTTGTGCTGACAGAGCAGTGAGAAGAGTAGCTTAATTTTTAATTTTGTTTTAACACAAGGTTGGTGCATAATGTAAAAATCAATTCTATGCAACGTGGTCAAGAGGCATCCTCAGTTGTGGGAATTCCTGTGGTCATGCGAAAGGTGTGTGATCCAGTCCAGCCATAGATGCTACTGCAGCGAGCTGGTATCAATTTTTGTTGACCACAGCAGAATTTTTATAAGCCATTTGGGTTGTAAAAAACGCTTATTGGTAGTTTTCGGAAAAGAAAATATTTCCCTTATTCCTCCATACGCCTCTCAATCGCCAATGGGTGTCCTAAGACCTGCGCCAGCTCTTTAGCTGGCGTCAGTTCTGTGTCCTTCGAGTGGTCTAGGTTAGTACTTCTCAAAGATTTCAAGCCATCAGTTGCCCACCCACAGCAAATTTCATGATGCGTTGAGCAGAATGTGTCCTTGCAACCAGTGCAAGCAACCATCCACTTCCCCTTTCTCACACCCAACAAACAAGACAGACTTCTCCGAAGATTTCAACTCGCCCAAACTTTCCTCCCAGCCAATAGTGGGGAAAGAAGAACGATTGGCTTGAGTCTGAAGGCCTCTGGGATCTGATTGGCTTGGAACTTCACCTGAGCGCTAGAGCTGTTCCCACCTCCTCCACCTACCGGTACATACCGGATTCAAATTGCTAACATGGAGAAAGTGAGCGGCTACTCTGTGCAGGAGGTAAGGACCTAGTGGAGGCAACTGCAGTTTATTATTATTGCATTAATATTTCCAAAGATTAATTTTTAACACAAAAAAAGCCTCCTTTCTTATATGCAGGCGCCATCAGTTCTATCTGAGCAAGGCTCTTGTGAATGAGTGTACCGCTGCTGGATAATCTTTGAAGATGTCCAACACTATGCAGATACAATAACATGGCACAAATATAGTACTGGTCTTTGGCACATTGGGAGAAAATATTGCTGTTCTGCCACATCTGATGATTTGAGAAGCACTGGTCTAAGTCAGCCTTCTTCACGGGACTCAGTAACCAGGAACAGTTAGGCACACCATATGGAAGCAATTTTTTGCTGTATGAACTAGTCCCTAATTAACATGATCCAGGACTTTGTTTTTCTATTACTCTGAATTATCTGTTTAAGCCACTTGTAGCAAGAGTAAAGACAGACTGCATTTTCCCAGCTGTTGCAATGTGACAAGTTCATAATTTAAAGCGTAAAGCAGTCTCATAGCTAATGAGATGGTGCTGTTCAACTTCTACTGCTTAACAAGATAGTGCAAGCCCTGGATATCCGAATCTCTCTGCTTAACCTTTACCTTTCTTTTAGGAGTAATTTCCTACCCCAGGACATTGTCACTGGCTGCCTGATTTATGGTATCCCCAAAGAGAAATGAGTTACTATTAACTGTTCTTCCAATAATTATCCCAGAAATTAATTGGAATTCCCATGGAGGTAACTTTGTACTCCGCCTACCAGTATTTTTTTAGTGTATTCATGCTAATATTTATTTCTGCAATCCAGTTGATTGTTCATCTCAGTTACACCATTACTTTATGTTCTTCAAAAGGACTCCTGACTGTTGTTTCAAACACAAGACATGTCAGTGGTTGGCCCAAAGCAATGTACAGTATATAAAGAAGGGGCATAGATCTGATTTTTTTAGATCTTACTGAATTTTACAGGAACTTACCTGGGCTATGTTCCACTGAAATTGGTAGGACTTATTTTTGAATAGGTATTCATTGGACTGCACTGTGAATGTGTACATGGAGTACAAATGTACACCATAGTAGCACACTATGTTCTGTTTCTAGAAAATGGTGGTATATGATGTATATTATGACATGTACTAACTTTTACAGTCAAGTACAGTTAAATGTTCTTGAAGTTCATCTGTAAACACCACAAAATCTGTTGGGGTAACCAATTACCCTCTTAAAAAGTCTGTTTCTGAGTGAGAGTTAAGAGAGGTGAAATATGTAAAACCTGAATATTTAAAAAACTTACTACTTTTTATTTTTTGTTTAAATTATTGCAAAAGAAATATGTAAGGGTGACTCGCATGACTTTACCAGAAAAAAATGTATCTGATTTATTCACGGGAAAGAATTCACTGTGCTGTCTCATAGAGCCAAACTGAGGGGTATTAGTGACACAGAACCTCACATCTTAAAAATCCTAGTGTGTGCCTGCGGTTCCCTATAATATCAGAGTATTGGCCGAGCACATTTGCCAAAACGCTGCCTTTCAAAAGCATACCAATTTTGTGTGAGAATCGTTTTTATTATATAATTTTAAAAGACCATAGGCAGTTTGGCTAAGACTGGAATACACACGAACCAGTCCTCAGTGAAGCTGCTACGTTTTACTACGCTAAACTAAACTATGATACTCCAGCACACTTCCAGGGGAAACCAGTTTCTGTATACCTAATTTCTGCCCTTGTTTGCATGTTACCGTACATATCAGGCATCACTTGGTATGTACTTGGGGTTGTTTGAACCCCTTGCATATGTTGCAAAAGGCGTTTATTTCTGGCCCGTAAATGGCTAAGAGTGGTTTGAAACCCTTAAGGTCAGTGCTACATGGAAACAACTTTTAAAAAATGCTAAAATCATGTTTATCTGAAACAAACAGGAGCAATGAATTGCTCCTTTCAGTTCCTATGAATGTGCCGATGCCTGTGAATCCTGACAGCTGGAGCACTCTGAATATGTACTAAGACGTGTATAACAGACAATATTTTTCCAGAGCTGTGAAGAGTATAGTACAATCCTCATTTCTCTCACTGTTTGTTTTTTGTCACACAACGGTGTCCAGTCAAACGGGTTGTGTTTGCGTGCAAGATAGCTTCCATTGTTCTCTCAGAAGTCACTCTGAAGTGTGTGAGAGTATGGAATCTATGTAGCAATTTTTTCGATCGTTCAGGTAAATAACAAAGATATTTCCTGCGTTCCCTAAAGTTTGAGGCAGTTCAGATAAGGTGATAGTACTACTCGAAAATTTTTTTAAAAAACACTGATGGAATCTAATTGTTGCTGACATTGTGGACACAAGATGCTTCTTCTGAAGCACGGAACAGTACTTACCAAACTCTTTTTTGAGGGGGTTCAAAAAAGAAGACGGAACTTTTGAAGTCTGTAACCTTCCCCCTCCCCAGTCAAGAATTTCTGATGATGTAACATGTGATACAAGCTGAGCCTTCTGTCATTGAGGTTAAAGTTGACGGTGCTTGTGTGAACTTGTCAGTCACATGAGAAGGCAAAAACAAACCAGCTGTTGTGAGGCATGGCTTTGAAAATCATCTGTATGACAGTAAAGGAGACAGAGGATAGAGCAGATTCCATTCCTTCTGGCTCCCTGGCACGCATTTGCAAGGGTGCAGCCTTCCGGTTTCCTAATGAATACTGGTAGATGTTTATTCATGCTGGTAAGTTAACACAATTTAGCTTTATGGTAACACTATGTATGAAGTAGTGAATTAACTCAAATTTACTGTCAGTAAGCTCAAGTTGATTTTTGGGTGGTGTGTCCTTTGTCTTGCAATAGTCATTTATACAATATTTCTTTTGTTCTCATTGTCTGCAATGCTGACCACAGTTATGTGCAGGTAAATCCCACTGAAATCAATGGGACTTGTCGTCATGTAACCATGGGCAGGACCTGTCTTTATGTGCTAGACATGTGTGTCCCTCCCTGATGGCAGAAGCTGCTATAAAATATTACAGTATGTGAGACACTGAATGAGAGAGTACTTTCTCAATGTATGTTCAGGTTTCTGGTGGAGGTAGGTGTTTTTTTTTTTTTTTAAGAAATGCATTGACAGGAGAGCTCTTTCGTTCCAGCCAGATGCATTCATTGCGTGTGCTGTTTTTAGCTGCTTTTGTTTTCACAGTTATCATAATGCACAGTGGAATTAGAAGGCAGTGCTTTTCCAAAACGTTTCTGTTCTGGGCTGAAGTCTGTTTATCCTTCATTTCTGTGGCTACAAGCCTGTCCTTAGCTGTGGGATGAGGCGAGATGTTCATGCTTACAGCTGTGTGAGCTAGCACTTCACTGTGGTGCAAGTTCAAATGGCGTTTGGTGTGTATTTGCTTTTTCTGAAGCATCGGGAGGCGTGAGGTTTAATGTATATGAGTATTGGCTGGTGTTGCTGAAGGTAAATGGTGAGTAAAAAGCCAAGTCTCAGTAAAAAACAGATATTGAAAGCTGTGGCTGTTTTTGTTAACTGAGGAAAATGGGTCAGGGGGTGGGGGTGGGGAACTCAATGGATTTATTTTTGCTTCTTGTTTGATAGTCCCAGGAGAAAACTACTTGTCTATAAAATCTGTTTTTTGCCTTTTTTACTGCTTTATTCACTTGTGTATGTTTTAATGTCTAATGCACACATAATTAAGAATATTCTGGGCTTAGACTCAAATGGGGGGGAATAGTTAATTGGAAACACGCGCATCCACAGGAGATAATCTTTTTCATGAAAAGGGGGGGGGATGCAAATGATTTCTCTAACAAGCCTCATTCTATGAATGACATTCCATTGCCTGCACTGCTTCATGTGCTTCTCTTTTGTCCCTACAGTGGTTTACCATTTATAAAATATGCTTAGTCTCTCTTTTTCTTTTTTTAAGTGGGTTGTCTTTTCACTACTGGTTTGAAATCTGCTGCAAGAGTATACCATGTATTGTCATGGCTTCCTCTGCTGGGATGAAATCCTTTTGGAGATCATCTGTGTAGAACAAATGTGATATTGTGCTAAGATATGGTCCTTAAGCACAAATGTGATATTGAAAAGCAAACATTGTGTTTTGCCGCAAATACTGACTTTATCACTGAGTAACACACAGCAAATCTTAAAAGGATTGTGTGCTTTAAATATATTTGGTTGTGACTGGGTTTTCATTGAAGCACCAAAGATTCCATTCCTGCATCTTGCAAGAGACCTCTGCTTAATTGTGCTCTGTGTGTAGTTGTTGACTGATAGCCTACCACGCATGCCTGCATGCAAGTGATGAAATGAAGCACTCACGAGAGAATTCTGGTGAAACAGGCTTGACTGCTGTACATCCTGATCAATAGAGCAAGTCACAGTGAAGTTGGAGGAAATTTCGATTGATCAGGCTGTATGGCAGTCAAGCCTGTTACAGCCTTGACTGCCTGAAACAGGCTATGTGTTTTATGGAAGCGTATTCACATTTCATTGAGCATAAGAGTGGTGTTTCAAAGGCACTCAAAGTATCTCCAAAGTGTTGTGCAACTGCAAGGGCAGCGCTAGGGTTAAGAGGAAGGCAGGTGAGTCATACTTGCCAAACAGCAATGGAACACTTGCAGTGACAAGCGGAATTATGGATTGTTGTGAATATAAAATGGGGTGTGTGTGTGCCCTGTAGTTCATGGAGAAAATGAAAGATAAGTGTGATCAGTCATAAGAATTGTTGGGATAAAGTCATTTTCTCATGTAAACCTTTTTAAGTAATGTTTTTGCAGTGTTAAATATTTGCTAGCAGTGAAACCGTTTCTGATGGTATTGAGATTTCTGCCTCTTGTGGTTTTCAGTGGTATTACAGCTAATGAATATTTTTCAAAGAGAGCGCAATATATTTTACAAGCATTTTAGGCCATCGGATTCAACAAAACCTGGTTGCATTGGCCAGTATCGCATCCATTATCTGTCTTTGAGGAGTGCCCTGATTCTTATATCCGTGCACATCCCACAATGTACTAAAAGGCTATTGTTTGCTTGGTTTGTGATAACTTGTTTCACTCTTTCCATATTGAGCATTGTTTGCAACCAATTACTGCAGGCAATGTTTCTAAGAGAAGGGAAAAGCTAAGTTACTTCCGTTGATGTGAACATACCATTTAGTCTTTCCTTTTCAAATGATCTTTATCACCAACATTGGTGGGCCCATAATGCTCCATGCAGGCAGCTCAACTCAAACGTACCTCTTGTTGTTCCAAGATGTCACTAACAATGTCAAAAAGATTCTCCCGCCACACACACACACACACACACACACACACACACACACACACACACACACACACACACACACACACACACACACACCCCTACCTAGATACCTACCTGTGAAATCGTTCAGGCCTATAAGAAATCTATACCAAGTGCCTCCCTGCATATTTAAGCTGTGTCTCATTTTCAGTGCTTCAGGTAGTGTGCAGCTCAGTATTTAAAACTGAGCACGAACAGCAGTTGGATTTATTATTCTATAGTTGATCTCTTATTTTTGCGGTATACAGATATTGCTTGAAATATCTGAAGCAGAGACGCTCTAGACTTCAGAGAGTGATCCTGGCCTGGGGAAAGGTTGTTTCTCCAGTCTAATAAGGATTAGGTAAAGGTAAAGGTGACCCCTGACAATTAAGTCCAGTCGTGTCCGACTCTGGGGTGTGGTGCTCATCCCCATTTCAAAGCCGAAGAGCCAGCGTTGTCCAAAGACGCCTCCGTGGTCATGTGGCCGGCATGACTCGCCTCTTGCCGCAGCGCGTAGCATGCAGCTGGAACACGGAGCGCTGTTTACCTTCCCGCAAGCGGTACCTATTTATCTACTCGCATTAACATGCTTTGAAACTGCTAGGTTGGCAGGAGCTGACCAAGCAACGAGAGCTCACCCCGTCGCGGATTCGAACTGCCGACCTTTCAATCGACAGCTCATGGTTCAGCGGTTTAACCCACTGCGCCACCCACTGGCCTTCCTAATAAGGATTACATGATTGTAATAACATTCATCTGATTTGTCTTGTTTTAGTCCACTCTTCCTTATGACTCCCCCTAATTATAGCGTAGTCTAAGTGTTGGTATGCTTTTATTACAGAGTTCACACAAGGCAATTTGGAATTGCATTATTTTACCAAAGATAGGAAATCCTCAGGTCAAGGCAGAGGATCTTGACACTTTCAGGGGGCAATATGACACCTATTCATTGTATGGGTTTCCAAAGGACGTGGGCAGGGTCTGATTCAATGGTAGGCAAGCTTGTTTGTTGAGCAGAGGTGGACAGAAGGATCTCATTTACTCTGTTCCCTGTGTGTGAGTGAGAGAGAGAGAGAGAGAGAGAGCACATGTCTGAGTTTTTTTATCACTGTCCCCAGACCAAAACAGTTACTCACACCTGGTTTATACTGAATCAGACTTTTGGTCTGTCTAGCCCAGCATTGTGTACTCTGAATGGCAGCTTTTCAAGGCCTCAGGGAGTGTACTCTTTTCCAGCTTGGCTAGAAAAGATCCTTCAGTTGGAATTACTGAAGACTGAACCTGGAATCTTGTACATTCAAAGCATTTGTTCTCCTATGGGGGAACCTACAACCAAGGGTCCTCAAGCTGAAAATAATTACCCCAGGTAAACCACTGTTACCACAGTACCAAATGGAGTCTGTGTTGAGAGTTTCTTCTCCTTTGCTTGTTTTTGAACATGTAAGACACCTTAAGTCAGGGATGTCAAACTCATTTCATAAGCAGACCAAATAGCATCCATGGCATCTGCTGAGGGCTGGTAATGTCAGTGAGCAGGAAGTAACATTAAACATATGAGAAGAAATAAGCACTTTTTCCTCATTTAGAAATTCATTAGCTGCAGTGACAAAATAAAAAATATGTTAAAGTCTTGATCATATTTTCAAGATATGGGAGAGCTCAATTTTCAAATACGATTTTAAGTTCTCAAGGCCAGCAATGATTCTTGAGTAGTTAAGATTTACGGGATTAAAAGCCATGGCAGTAAAAAAAAATTAAAAACACGTTAAACAGCATTAAAAACTTTCAAATAAGAGCAATGTTTCGAACCAGATTCCACTGGTCTTTTTCAAGCTCACCTCTCAGTGGTATAAGGCAAAATGGTGCCTGCTCTGGAATTTAGTGCCACTTAAAAGGAGCATTGAATCTGGTTTGAAATGTTGCTCTTATTTGGAAGTTTTTAATGCTGTTTTTACATGCTTTTCTGTATTTTTAACTTTTTTTACTGCCATGACTTTTAATCCCATAAATCTTAACTACTCAAGAAGCTCAATTATCACTTAGGCCGCCCTTTCAGCAGCACCACTTCCACCAAGGCATCACTTCGCAGCAAAGCAGCTGAGAGGTGCTCTGCAAAATGATGCCTCGGCAGAAGAACTGCTGAAAGGGCAGTGCTGGGGAGAGCCCAGTTATCATGTGGGCCGCCCTTTCAGCAGTGACACCTCAGCAGAAGTGGTGCTGCTGAAAAGGTGCCCCGCATAATAATTTGGTTTTCCCAGCACACCCTTTCAGCAGTGCTGCTTCTGCCAGTGTGTCACTTTGCAGCTCAGCAGTTGATGGTGGTGCTGGGCGAGCCCAATTACCATGCAGGCCAGGTAAAGAGCTTCCGCTGGCCAGATATAGCCCATAGGCCTTATGTTTGACACCCCTACCTTAAGTACTATAAAAGTACATTCCAGGATTCCTTGAGAGATCATACAGAGGTGTGAAAAACTGATCTGTCAATGGCATATAAAAATACATGTATGAAGGTGAATTACAATTAGGACATTGAGCCCAGAACAGTTAGGCCATTTCAAGGATTCTGCTTGTGGGACTAGACACCTCTTAGCTAATAGCCCCCATTGTCCATATTGCTCAAGGCATTATGCACTACTCTTTCCATTTTCATCCACTTTAACTTCACAACATCCCTGTGAAGTAGGTTGGGTTTATAAGTAGCAACTGACTCAAGGTCACCTAGTAGCCTTCAAGGTCACCTACCCTGTTGTCCTTAAAATAAGACCTCCCCTGAAAGTAAGACCTACCATCATTTTTGCATGATTTTTGCTGGCACTCATAAATATAAGACCTCCCCGAAAATAAGACCTAGCACAGCTCATATCGCTGCAGTTTTGCTCTTGCAAACATAGCTCATTAACAAGCTGTTCTCCCCCTTCCCCCTCCCCCTCATGTCCCTGCCTCTTGCAAAGTCTGATCTGCAGAACCGGAGCCTTGTTCTGCGGAGTAAAAGTCTTCACAAGAGGCAGGGACATGAGGGGGAAGGGTGAGAACAGCTTGTTAATGAGCTATATTTGCAAGAGCAAAATGGCAGGGACATGGGGGGGAAGCAGTTTGTTAATTAGCTCTGCAGACACACCCAGATCTCTTGCAGAACACAATGCACAGTACTCGTATTGCAAGATCTTGCTTGTTTATCAAGTCAAAATTTATATAACAATGTTGCTCGTCTTGCAAAGCACTCGCAATCCAAGGTTTTACTGTATTGAGCCTCAGAAATGTCACTGAGTCCTACTGCCTGTTCGCAGAGCCCTGTGAGCTCAGCTTTTTTCCTTGCAGATCATCGCCAAAGAATGGCTTTCTGGCTTTCGTGCTCCGAGGGCGGTAGGGAGATGGGCAGGTGGTCCAAGGCTGCAGCAAGCCCCCAGGCTCCCATTTTAGCTGCTGTGAAATCATCCTCTGATCTGAAGGTTGTACATAAAAATTTTTGCGTGATTTTTGCTTGCACTCATAAGACCTCCCTGAAAATAAGACCTACTGCATTTTTTGGAGCCAAAATTAATATAAGACCCTGTCTTATTTTCGATGAAACAGGGTAGTAACCTTCAGAGTTGAGTTGGATTTGAATTCAGGACCATGGTATCCTTCTGGGTCGGCTGGCCGAGTTGGGACTTGGGGGCACTGCTTTTCAGTGGTTCCGTTCCTACTTGTCTGACCGGTCCCAGATGGTGATGCTGGGAGACACCTGTTTGGCACCCTGCCCTTTACCGTGTGGGGTGCCACAGGGTTCAATTCTGTCTCCCATGCTTTTTAACATCTACATGAAACCGTTGGGGGAGATCATCCGGGGATTTGGAGTCGGGTGTCACCAATATGCTGATGACACCCAGCTCTATCTCTCCTTGCCATCATGTTCTGGGGAGGCTGTGGAAGCCCTGGAGCGCTGTCTGGAGGCGGTTGGGGTCTGGGTGAGGGCTAACAGGTTGACATTGAATCCAGAAAAGACTGATGTCCTACTGGTCAGGAAAGCCTCAATGCAGGTACTGAGTCATCTGCCCGGTCTGAATGGGGTTGCACTTCCCCTGCAGGAACGGGTGCGCAGTTTGGGAGTACTTCAGGATTCACAGCTCTCCCTGGAAAGCCAGGTGGCAGCTGTGGCCAGGGGTGTGTTTGCTCAGCTTCGGCTGGTGCGCCAGCTGCGGCCGTACTTGAGTCGACCGGAGGCTCTGCTCCGGAGGCTTCGAACGGTGAGCGCAGAGCCTCCAGAGGCCGATGGGGGGGAGGGCCTCCCTTAATTAATTAATTAAAAATGGTGTGTGGCCTTCCGGCCGGCCCGCAAACAAAATTTAAATATTTAAAATGGCCCTTGGGGGGGGGGAAAGGGTTCCCCAACCCTGCACTACACCATACTGGCAGTCATTAAGCTATGCCCCTCCCTTACCCATGACATATTTGCATAGAAATGTTTTCAAGACCTTTATATCTTGGAAGTCTTTACACATCTACACCAAAATAAGTTGTTCCAATAAAAGGTATTGCCTCATGATCTCTTAACTGTGCTTATATCAAAGTGCTAAGGCAGCAAAATCTGTTCTGTGGGATAGTCACTTTTGGAACAGATAGTAAGAATAACATTCTTGATTATTTGGAGTACCAGTATTTGCACCCTGCTTTTCTTAACCGTGATGGGTAGCTCAAAGCAGCTGATTAAAAATTACAAAAAATGTATAAATGCATAACGTATATATTACATATAACTTAAAAATAGCAATAAAATACCCAGTATGCATGATAACTATCTGATTAAAAATGTCTAAAAATAATCTTCTTTTAGAGAGGATAAAAACAAAACCACTAAATCGATAACCAGCAGACAGGTGGCTCACCAATCCTAACCTGGGGGAAGGCCATAAAACTCAGAGACCTAACTGGAAGCCAGCTGAAATAAATGTGTCTTGAGCCCCTGCTGAAATATCAAAGAAGAGGCAGCTCTCAAGTCCTCCAGGAGGGAATTCGAAAGCCTAGTGCCATCACCAAGCAAGCCCTTCCTCTAGCTTTCACCTCTGGGAGGGACTGCACCCACAGGAGGGCTCTTTCTGATTACCTAAAGGGGCACATCGAATTGTGTGGAAGAAGCCTCTCATTCAAGATAACCTGGACCTAAGACATAAAGGGCTTTAAAGGAAAGTGCCAACATCTTGAATTGGGCCCACTGCCCAGAAACGAATCAGCAGCCAGTGCAGTCCTTGGAGCAGAGTCAAACTGTCAAGATCCAAGTGACCTCATGAGTTGCTGCATTCTGCACTAATTGCAATTTCCAAGCCACCTTCAAGGGCAGTCCCACATAGTGTGTTGCAATAATCCAACCATGATGGTACTAGGCCATAGACCAACATGGTAAGGTCCAACTGACTCAGGTATGGCCACAGCTGGCGCACCAGCCAAAACTAGGCATAAGCACCCCTGAGAGCAATCTGATCCAAGGCCCTCATAAAAGAGGTTAGCCAAGGCCTCGGATGAGTCGCTGGCTCTGGCACCTGGACAATCCCCAAGAGCACTCAGGAATCCATTTGATTCCATCCGCGAGAGAAATAGGCTACCCTAAGCCTAACCTCTACCAAAAAGGTACCTGTCCATGACAACGGAAGAATTCTAATCTCTTCTACAACCAGATCACCAGCCACCTGCCCAGCTGTAAATACCAGGTCCAGTATATGGCCCGCTTTGTGCGTCAGGGCAGTTATCCATTGAGACGAGCCCATGGTTGTCATGGTGGCCATGAAGTTCTGAGCTGCACATTCCCCTGGGGCCTCACGAAGGACATTGGAGTCTTCCCACTTATTGGTGCTGGGGGACTTCAATGTCATCACCAAGACCACCATGGCCAGCTCAGGCAGGGAGACTGTTGGGCAGCAAGGTAGGCAGTACACCAACAGAATCCCAACCCATCCAGCACAACACAGAGAACACCCAAAACTGGCACACTGCTGGGCAGGAAGCCTGGCAAGGACAAACGTATCCCGATAGGCCAGGGCAAACTACCCTCACTCCTAGCTGTTGTTGTCGCAGTACCCAGAAACCTAGTGGTTCGGTGGGTCCGCCTGCAACTCAAAGGTGTGAGTCGCTTCCAACTTGTGCCTTCAGGCGGACCTGCTGAATGCACTCAGAGTTAACTACTTGACAACTCTCTATCTAGATTTCTTGAGTTTTCTAGCAAAGGAGGTACATATACTATGCTTCTCTCTGACCACAATCATCGCTGAAGCAAGCCTAAACAAAATCTGCTCATCGGCTGCAAAAATGACCATGCATACCCTTTCTCTGAGCTGGATCTAATGTTATTAAGCAGAAATAAAAGTAACGTGATCAGATCTTAAGCAAAAGCACATGTGGGAGGCAACTGAGATTATTATTTAATTGTTTAAAAGTATTTATACCCTGCCTTGCCTATCCCAACAGGAAAGCCCAAAGCCAGTTAGTTTCTGTCAGTAATTGCTCTGTTAATTAGCTTTGCACCAATAAAATATTTGAACTGTGAGCTGCTATATAGTTGCTTTATTTGAATTGACTTTGCAAATGGTTACTCTAACTCTCAGGTTGCAGTTAGGCTGCACACTGCGTGCGCGCGTGCATGCACGTGTAAGTCAGTTGTAAATGTAATGTAGTTGGTATAATTTGACTTCCCTTTAGCCCTCCTTCTGCAATGGCTCAGAGGAAACTATCTTCAATCTGCATGTCAACCCATTGTGCATAGCTTGTTGTATGGAGATGGCTACCATAAGGAACAGTCAGCTTAAAGTAACTTCTGTTGTGGCTGCTTCTTATGCACTAGCCCTTACAATGGTATTTAAGTGGGAAACTGTCACAGGTTCTCTGGAGGACTCTAGAGGACCGACCAGCGAGACTAGGTACACGTGTGTGCTAGAGAGTCTCTCCCTCATCATGGCTGCCGATTGCAATGCTGAAGGAGGATTGCTGCCGAGTTAAGTACAACGTCGGCCCCGCATCACGCCGCAAATACCCCCTCCCCGTTGCTTGGGAGGTGCACACGAAGCAGCTGCTGCCCTGGGGGTGCAGTGGGGGGAGGCAGCTGTGTGCAGAATGGGAAAACCCCGGACCCCCAAACCCACCCAGACATTTTGGCGCGCCTCCTGAGCGAGCACCCCCTGTGCCCGGGGGCCCACGCCCCCGATGATGCCTCTGCCTTTTCTTCATTTTTCGAGGACTATGCCTAGGCGCACACATGCATGTGTGAATTGAGCCAATACCACCCAGCATCAACTCAGAACACAGTGCATTTCAATGGAGAAAGTTCACACAAGTGGAAGTGGTATACATAGATGCTGTATATATGACACATAATTCTTAAAATTGTGTACCACACGTTAGAGGTAATAACAACACCACAAATGAAATGGGAGTGTAAAGGTTGTACCAAAAGAAAATACTACCAAAATCAATTAAACAAGTTAGTCAAGATGACTAATGTAAGTCTCGTTATTTCAATGGTCCTTGGTAATGGTCATTATTTCAATGGTCCTAAGTATAAACAACCAAGTTCTGCAGCACCAGACTCACTCGTTTATTTCATCATAAATATTGCAAGAGATACAAATATGTGACTATTTTTAGGACTTCTGATAAACAATAGAGAATTCTATATTGCTTCCTATGGAAACAGGCATATATAGCTCAAATATCCGTGAAAACCCAAATGTTCAATTGTTTCAATGTGTAATATGATGATAACGTAAGTTGCCATGACATTGAAAGAAGAAAATGCCATTTTATGAAATGATTGTTTTTTATCTGTATAGGAAGAGGATTTTTCAGTGGGAGGAGGATTTTTTCAGATTTTTCTTTGTTGATGTGACCTCAAACATGAATCATTCTGAATGTATATTTCTCAGATGTGTTTCTTCTGCAAGTTATAATTGTAGACCTCAGAGTGGACTTCTCAGTACTTACCGCTGCTGTAACACTTCACAGGTTTTGCCTCTGGGTTCTTCTGGTGCTTGAAGCTTTCTTTCTTTTCTCCTTTCTGAACAGTAAGATCCATTATCTCCTTCAGGGGTAATATGATTGGCGTGTTTTGCATGAGAAATCACCACCCTGAATGTAAGCACCTTCTGCGTTGAATGCAGCCACCTTTTCCTTATAACCATCTTGTGTATCAGTGTAATATGGTTTGGTCCCAATATTTGATGCTGTGATTTCTCCTAAACATTACCCCTTGATCCCTAAGCAAAGGATCCCTAAGATTTGTAACTATTTGGGGTTTTTGAGCTTTGATGACAACTTGTGATAGAAGTCAGTCTGTATAGTGATTGTATTGAAGATAGACTGAAATGCTTGTTCAAGCATGCCATGTTGGTAATCCTCATTGTCTTTTTGGTTTTTGTTACAGCCCCTTCTCAAATTTGCATGCCAAGTTGAATTCCAAAATGTGTCTCCTTTGTACAGTACTGAAATATCTCCCAAATTTCTTATTTCCATTTTCTTTGCATGAACCCACATCTAAACATGCATCAGAAATTCAGAGAATGTGTCTGTCTTGGAGCACTTTGCAGAAATATAATGCGAAATGTATATTATTGCCGCCTTAATTTATTTATAAACAATTACAATAGGAAAGATACGTTTTACCCTTCTTCAAAAAAACCCCTTGGTTATGTTACCCAAGACTTGTGTTTATGTTTAAAATATTAACATTACTATTAAAATATGCCATATTAAAATATGCCATATTAAAATATTAACATTACTATTGGTAAAGATCTAACATTGGTCTTTGAGACCAATTATCCTGACAAATTGGGTTAAGTGAATGTGCAAACAAGTATTCTGAAGATATCCTTGGTTATGCCAAGGTGGGTGGAGTTCACAATTACACATGGCCTGAGAGCATCCCAAGGTGGTGTGCCCAGGGTTTGGATAACCCAAATATGCCTTGCTCCTGCTAAATGATGCTATATTAAACTTGAAGTTATAGCCTTTGGAACAACTTCTAGTCTGGGTGATCACATTAAACAAGTTCTGATTCATAATTTTACCTCCCATAAGCCAATGTATGATAGTGACCTATTTCATCAGTACACATGAAAGTCATTTCTAACTACTCCATCACACTGTACTGTGATCAAAACAGAACCCACTTTGCAAGTATGCAGATTAAGGGGTGGAGCTGTACAGATAGGTACAGTCTTCATTAGCAATTTTGGAAAAGTATATCCTGTATACAAAGTAAAAAATATATATAAAGTAAATGAACAAAATTTCATAATGTTCAGTCACTAGGGGCAGGTAACCCCAGTGGTGTTCCTAAGCACATTAATTGATTTTTATCCCATTCACTGTTATGGGGAAAAAGTACTTTTTTTGGATACTGCTTCCCTGAATCTTGTGCCCATTACCTGAGAAGTACCAGGAGGTCCAATATATGTCTATGCACAAAACGCGCAGGCACGCAGCACCCCCTCCTACACCTCTGCCATATACAAGTGTGCACTCCCCCCCCAATTCTAATTTAGGATATTTTCCAAACACCACATCAGCTATGTAATTTATGACTGATACCTCAGTTTGGTTCAATTCCATTATGTTTGTGGTTCTATATAAAGTACAGTAAATCTGTATAATTGTTGGTAATATTTTTAGTGAAATCCTGGCTTTCTTTTTTTTCTGTCTTTTCCTTTTACTAATGCTCACAGTGTGAAAACACTTTGGACAACCCCATGTGGACCACTTACTGTGATCTTCCCCCAAATCAACACCATTATTCACAATATGCTGCAGGAGAAAGTACAGTAAATCTGTATAATTGTTGGTAGATTTTTTAGTGAAATCCTGGCTTTCTTGATGTTAATGGTCAGATAAGCCTCATCTCCTGTGGATTTGAGGGTCCATCTCTGAGTATTCTAACATCTGTGTTTAATTCTTCAAATAATGCCCATCTGTAAAAACCAAATCTGCAGCTGTTGATCAAATGAGGAATGATTTGCTTCCTGCTCAGATTCTCCTTCTATTTATTACCGTACTAGCAGCATTCTGAAAAACTGATTTAATAAAAATGTGAGAAGGTTGATTGCAGTAAACCTTAATAGGATGTAATTTTGAGGCAAGCGAGAACTCAGGATGAGGGGCAAAATAAATTTTCGTTTCGCACCCTACTGTGGCAAATGTTCAAGAACACTGGCATAACTAGGGGGGCGGGGAGTGATGCCCCCGGGTGCCATGCCAAACAGGCCTCAGGGGGATGACAAGCGCCCCCGCTGGCACTGCCCAGTCAGTGACTAAGTGAGTGGGCTGGAGGGTGGGCTGGGGACTGAGTGGGGGGGGAAGGGGCAGTGGTGAGCGACCTCAGAGAGGGATGACAAGCACCCCCACTGGCACTGCCACAAAGTGAGTAGGCTGGAGTTTGGGCGAGGCAAGGGGCAGCGGTGAGCGACCTATCTTTTTCTCTGCAGCCGCCTGGATCTCCAGTGAACAAACCAGGCTTCTGCCTCGTTTCTTTGCTGGAGATCCAGGCGGCTGCGGTGAAAAAGTCAGCAGCAAGGTGAGTGGGGTGGGGGACGACAGACTAGGCAGCAAGTGGCGGAGCATTTTTTATTTTAAAAAACCACGAGGCGTGACGTCATCCCCGGAAGTGGTATTGAACTTTTAGCTACCATGGCAAATAGCCAGCGATGTTTCTGTTCTCCACTTATTGATCTAAACTTTTTAAATGCATTCATGCTACTTGACACACAACATCCTGTGATAACACTTTTTAATTTTTTTTAAGAAATGCAAGTATAGCTCCACTTTAGCTCCACTTTCAGTTGACGCTGGAAATGTCTCTGAAAATCTTTTGTCTGAATGCTTTAAAAATATAGCTGACGCCAGCCCATATACATGTCGTTCAGAGTGACACCTAGAATTAGCTAACTACATGAATAATAAAACATCCAGATGGGACATTTTCAAATGTAGAGGTGAATTAACATGGTAAAAAGTGGAAGCATCCTTGAATAGTTCAGCTGTTGTTTGGTGATCGATAACTATGTATAGTTTCTCAGTTCTGCTGCCAGGGATCATTCTCAGTATCATCGGTATGATAAAAGTAGTTCTGGAATTATTTCAGTAAAAATAGAACTTACCTCTCCTCACTGATGACAGATTTAAGTGGAAAGCATGGCTTTCTTGAATTTCACAGCAAAATAGCAGTTTGCCTCCACAGAGCTAGGATTTTAATGTTTGTGTGTCATTTATCAAACAAACCTAATTTTGAAAACATCTAATCTGTTACATTTGTCCTGTTACCAATGAAGTAAGAAGTAGACTTCCTAAGACTCTTAACTTTTTCTGTTTCAGCTTCTTTTCTAAGCTCACAGGGTCTCTCCAGCCTTCTCTAACCAGAGAGCAAACCTGCCTTCTTTCTGGGTCTCAGAGGTACTTCTTGCTTTTAATTCTTTAATATATTAGACACATCCCTGAGAGTAAGCCCTGTTGCCCTCAGTGGGACTTACTTCTGAGTAAGCAGGCACAGGATTGCATTGTTACTCTTGCACAAATACTATTTGATGCTTTGGGAGTGGTGCTTTTGCTTTTCATAGGTCTACAACAATCCCTTGGTGTTAAGAGTTGCAACATTTATATTGAACATTCTTTAAAAACTTAACCACTAAATTCTGAAAAAGAAAGTAGGGGGGGAACTATGACTTCAAGTGCTCTTACGTAAAATATTTTTATTCTTCTATATAAACCATTTAAGCCTCCCAATTATTTAAGTAACTATTTCCTTTCCATATCGAGCAAAAACTTTCATGGCCAGCTACAATCTTCCAGGACAGGGGATTTATGGGTAAAAAAAGCCATGTAAAAACTTCTAAAAGCCAGTAAAATGCAATTAAAAACAAGTTAAAACACAGATATCTTTGGTTTCCAAAAGATGTTAAAATTAGCAACCATGGATAAAAATATTTAAAATCACACAAGGCAAATATAGAACCGACGTTTCATCCTAGTCCAAGGACGTTTTCTAGGTACAGACTAGCGTGGCTGTATAGATGACATTGAGCATAGTGAGAACACGGATATTTAAAAGGGGCAGACGTCTGCAGCGAGTTTCTTAAAGAGCCTTCAGCCGGAGTCCTATGTAAAATCGCTATGCTCAATGTCATCTATACCGCCACGCTACATGGCTTTTTCACCCATAAATCCCCTGTCCTGGAAGATTATATCCTTTCCCTTCCTTAATTACAAGATCTGTCTTGGTGGTTCTTGCACTCCTGTTTCTTTCTTGCTCTGTTATATCTTCTTTAAATGTTGCTTCCCTTATATTTTTAAAATATTAGCAAGTCTAAGCTTTCTTGTCCACCCTTTATGTTCTTAAATTCCTTACGTGTTTGTTCATTGAATTTAAGCATCGAAATATAATCTCAGGGATACTGTACACCTGTTTCTGTATTTCTTATATAAAGGCAAATACCTTCTATAAAAGAATCTTTGGGGTATTCCAGTCCATGTAGCAAGCATACTTGGAAGCAGATTCCTAAGTTACTATAGTGATCTGATAGGGCTGTATGATGCAGTTCTGTCATGGGAATGCCAAACACGGTATTGGACATATAATTCAACTTCCTAAAAATTTCCACTACTTTTCTTTTTTCACTTTCTAACTCTTAAGGCTGCAAATATGCTTGAAAGAGTATTAGCAATGTCTGTTGGAATCTGATAAACCAGACTGGTGTGTGACTAAAATTTTCAGTAGTTGGAGATCATGAGATGGGTACTTCAGTGCCACGCATATGTCCGTATCCTTTCCAGCCCAGAATAAATTACTGTATGGCAGTTATCAGTTGTCAATTTATACACTTCATAGACTTCAATGGTTTAGAACTAGACTTGCTTGCTCAGTATTTTTTAAGTGCACAGTGTACACATCCCTGCTTATTCTTAGCAGTAGAGGAAGTTGCAAGGGAAAGTATTGTATTCCACTTCTTGGAGGTTTTCTAGAAAAAACTAGGTAGGGATATTTTAAGGACAAGATAAAGTAAAATGATGCATCGCTAACACAAGCATCACAGCCTCAAACTCTGAGGGATGGTACATTGACTTTAGTCTTGGGAAATATCCTGTGCCAAAGCAAACCAAGACCTTGCTCCTACTGAGCCCCCTGTGTGTATTAGAGCCCCATGTTGAACGCAAGTAAGGCCTCTTATTCATTACAGTAGTACTGCATTTGTTTGAGGCCAAAAGTGGCCTTAGCCTCCAGAGTTGCCATATCTTGTCTTTTTCTTTTTAAAAAAAAGTTAATTTCTTCTACATTATTTGGCACCAGCAAGTCTAAATTTTGTGTTGGTGTAACTGAATTTGCATCTCAAAGCATAACCAAACAATGCCATCTGAATATTACGTTTTTAAAAAGTGGAATGGTAAGATTTGTGTGAATGATCTGTGTATAATTTGATAGTGTGACCGTTTTTAGTAAGAGTCAAATAGTTTGTGCAGAACTCCATTCAAACAAGTTACTCTAGTTAATGCGCACACAAGAGTCAATTATTGTGTATAGCGCCTCAGGTTAATTCAAGGATGCATTGCATTGCATGGCACTGCATAACCTTAATCTACCCTGTGCTTTGTTTCATCCTGTTTCATTAGGAATATTGCACAGTTTTCTTTCTACTCTTTTGTAAGTAGTCTGGTGCTTATAAATAACTGAATGAATAGCATCTTTGCAGGCCTCGGAGGTCCCTAGCATTTATGCAGTGGTGTTCACAGGAAAACCCAAACAATGATTGTTCCTTCTTTTCCTAGGCCAGCTGATGCAGGTTATCCAGAAGGCCATTCAGCAGAATCAACAGCTCAGCCAGATTACAATTTAGGAAATAAATGGAAGGCATCTCCTAGGCCCACACACACAGGGCAGCCTACAGTTGTGTCTCAGAGGAGTCGGGGTAGATCTGGGACGCTGCCCAGTGACTACAGATATTCACGGGAAAACGTGAACGAAAAAAGCAAAGATTGCAGTGTGCCACCTCCTGCTATTTCTGAGCTACAAATATCTGTGGAGAACCACTTCTGTCCACCGCAAGGCAAAGGAGAGGAAAGTCTTCAGACCGATCCAGCACTGCTGAATAAGAAACACGGTACTGCATCCCAGAGGCCCCCTCCACCCAAAAGAGAGCATAAATACAGGCGACAAAATAATTCTTCAACATCGCTTGCTGCTTCATCAGAATCTTTACTGACAGGGCCCAGCAGGCCAGTTCAGTCTGTCTCTCCTGCCTCTGCCAGTGTGGTTGAAGGTCACTTGTCTCCTCCTCAAACTTCTGTAAAGATTTCTAGCAAATTAACGAGTGCTGAGCTGCCAGAACCTCAGCAATCAGCATCTGTAGAAAATGTTTGTCAGCACTTAGAAGAAAAACCACATCTCAAATCCGAACCTGCGTTGTCTTCGACGTATTGCTACCTTCTAAAGCCTGAAATGGAGACTTCAAGGTCCCCTTCACCACAATTTGCCCCACAGAAGTTGACTGACAAACCTCCTGTGGCTGTCCAGGATGAGAATCCCACAAGGTAATACGACGACTTTTATTTAGTGATACATTTATTTATACATTTTTAGTTATTTATATTTTTATCAGTGTGCACGTACATAGAGTAAGAGGACAGGTTTGTACTGCAAGGAGCTTATAGCCTACATAGACACAAAGGGAACAACAGAGAAAGTAGAAGCAGGGCTAAGCAGGGGAAAAAATTGTGGTGGATTTCAGTTGCATAAGCTTAGTTATAGGAGGGAAAGAAGACTATTGGCCCAATCCTATAGGCCTGCTGCACCACCAGAACTCGCATCCTGACAATGCAGTGCGCTTCACGGCGGCTGCAAAATATGTCCTGCCACTCCATGCAGCCAGGTTGCCACCGCAAGTAGAGAAAAAAGTGGCCTCTGGAAAAACCTTGGTGCTGGTAAGTTGGGGTGGAGGGAGGGGGTGAGTGTTGAGGCTGATAAGGGGGTGATATTGGTGGCTGCAGCTTTGCCGATATTCCATTCTCCTTCCTGGTCTCTATCCACCTTGTCCACTCAGATTTGCACGAGCAATCGTTGAGACAGGTCTAAGTAGACCCATTGACATAAGCGTCGCCTGATATGGGGCGGTGGGCCCCAGGGTGTAGGGCGCTGGGCCCCCTGGGGGGGCGCAGGCCTCCGTAAAATTTCCATTTTTTTGTGGTTTTCTCGTGGTTTTCTCCTGTTTTTTATCAATTTTGGGTTTTTTTTCTTAAAATCGCCCCCCCGCTACAGCTGCCCCCCCCACTGCAGCTGCCCCCCCCAGGGCTTGTGTTTGCTTTTCTTGACTTATCTTGACTCGGACCCCCACTTATCTTGACTCGGAGGGGTGCAGGCTCCATTTTCCCTGGGCGCCGCCATCTTGAACCTTGCATGCTGGGGATTGTAGTTTTTTCCCCCTTCCGTTGCAGCCTTGCCGTGCAGCCCAGGAGTCCTGACTCACCCCCCCCCCCAGAGGGCATTAAGGGGAAATACACCATACAAAATACAAATACAAAATAAGGGGAAAGTTTGGAACACTTTCAAGTTTATTCTGCAGAGCAAAATTCACAAAATTCACATTATGAATGCCTCATCATGTGTGCTGCTGGAAATGGAGACAGGAGGTACAAAGTGGACAAGGAGGCTTCCAAACTGAAATCAAAAATCCCAAAAATTTGCGGCGCGGCTGCGCCGTGGGGCGTGAAGGGTTACGGCCGCGCGTTTTTATGGGGGGCGTCAAGGGTTTGGACCCCAAAACAAAAATGGTCTGGCTCCTCCTCTGCCCATTGAAGCACAGAGGCTTACCCCTGGGCAAAGGAACAAATGTTCCCTTACCTGGAGGGGACCTCCCCCCCCCCCGCAGGATGCAGCACATGCTCCGGTGGCGTAGCGGCACCGACAGGGAGGGTTTAGATAGGATTAGGCTGTATGTCTCCAAAGAAACGGTGGAATTTAAGAAGTCTTTTGAAGAAAGTAAGAGGGAAGGCATTGTGCAGGTGTTCAGGAGGCAGTTGCTTCCAGGCATAAGGGATGGCAAGGAAGAAAGGGCAGAAATGCTTGAGAAGAAGGCGATCTTCAGCTGGTTAAGTGTGGTGAAGCTGGAGGAGCAAGCTACCCAATATCTGATGGTTGGGAGGGGCGAGACCATGTTGGGCTTTGGAGATAAGGAGAACAAGGAGATTGTGCTGAATCCAGGAGTAGGTAGGAGACCAAGGAAAGGATATAAAGAGGGAAGGTGATGCAGTCAGAGTGACTAGGAAGACAGAGAAATGGTTTTGGCAGCAGACTGCTAGATGGAGGTGAGGTGACTTGTCCAAGTCTGTGTAATATTAAACTTTTCAGTGTGTGGTTAGATTGTGAGATTATTATCTCCAGCCTACTCTGCTGCAACAACAAATTCAATTGCACTGAAAGTTCCAGTCGTTTCATTACGCTTTTTGGTGCCGATTTCTTCTTGCATGCTTTGGTTTGAATAGCAGAGTCTTAAAATTAGCATTCACTTGAAGGAGGACCAAAAATGAAAACTGGGGATTCCAAGACAGGCTTCTAATCCATAAATACACCAGGACATAATTCAACTGAAAAGAGATGCCATACAGAGTAGTTATTCACCATTAGCATGCAGAGGGCCAGCTTCAGCATAATTATGACCAAAAGTACTTTGGGCAAAGTCCTTCACCAAAGACTCCTAAAAAAAACAATTAAGATATGAATGCAGGTCCTTTTATGACTGTATAGCTCAGTGGTTCCCAACCTTTTTAGTACCAGGAACTCCTTTTGTAGAATGACAATCTGTCGGGACCCCCCTAAGACCTAGGGCCGGGAGTGACGTCAGTAAGCAGGAAGTGACATCATTGTTTTTAACAAGTTACACAGTTTAATAAATCACACTTTTAAAAATCACATTATTACTCATAAGTAGCCCCATGGGATTAGTGAGTTAATATTAACAGAGATGCTAAAAGGCAAGCAGAAAGTAATACAAGGTGAGCAAAAAAGCCCCAAGAAAGCATCGGGCACTTCTTTATCTGCAGTGGGGGTGGGCATCCTGCTGATATCCCGCGACCTCCCAGAAACCGCTTCGCGACCCCCTTGGGGTTCCTGACCCCCAGGTTGGGAACCACTGCTATAGCTGGTTAAAGAATAAGAAACAAACGTTAAGAGTAAGCCATTATTTTCACAATTGTGAACATATGCTGTGGGGAGTCCCCCAAGGATCTGTATTGATACTGGTACTATTTAATGTATCTGTAAATGATCTGAAGTTAGGGGTGAACAGTGTTGTAGCCATGTTTGTGGATGATAGCAAATTATTCAGGATAATGAAAAACCAAGCATTATTTTTCGCTCCATAGGACGCATCGCACCATAGGACGCATGCATCCTATGGAGCAAAAAATAGGGGAAAAAAGAAAAAACAGGGAAAGGAAAGGAAAGGGGGGGGGGAAAGGAAAAAAATACTTACCAGGGCTTCGGGGAGGCCTGCGCGACCCTCTACAGGCCTCCCTGATCATTTTGGCTCTAAATGGCTATTTTTGGCCATTTCCAGCCATTTAGCGCCGAAATGAAGATCGGGGAGGCCTGCAGAGGGTCGCACAGGCCTCCCCGATCTTCATTTTGGCAAAAACCGGCCATTTTCAGCCATTTCCGGTTTTCGCTAAGAGTCCGGTGGGGTGGCAGTCGAGGCAGCAGGTGGCAGCCCGAGCCCGCCGTTGTTGGCGGGGATTTAGTTCCGGTCCTGAGAGAGGCGGATAGGGGAGACAGCAGGCTAAGCCAAGCGGCCGATCGCGCCCTTCGCTTGGGCTCGGTGAGGTGGGCCGGTCTGTGTCAGGCGGAGCGATGGCCCAGCAGGTGCAGGAGTTCCTCCAAGACTCGTTCATGCCGCGCTATGTAGCGAGGAAGCTGAGAGTGAGGGTCACCCGAAAGAACAACCTGGGCTTCTGCGAGCTGGTAAAGCCATTCTGCCGCTTCACATGGAAGGTCGGCGTCACTCAGCAGGAGCAGAACTGGGTTGTTTACATGACAGGCGAAGGGAAGAGGATGACAGCAGCCGCTTTGGGCACACAGACACCCTGCATGGGTGTGGATTGGGTCTCCCAGGAGGGAAGCACTGCGTTTCTCATCCTCGTGGAGGCAGAAGATAGATGGTTGAGGATCACATTTTGTTCGCCCACCCCTGCCTGCCATGATCGCAGCCGTCAGGCCAGTCAATTTATCTTCATTATTTATTTATTTTCCCCTTCTTTTGGGGGAGGGTATCCCGTGAAGCAGCCCTTTTTTTTTTAAACACCATAAATAAATCTGGCTGGACATGCCCCCATCACCTGCCCACTTCCGGCAGACGGTGGAAGTGACATCACGGTTCCTTGCCCCACCCCGTGATGTCACTTCCGCCCCCCCCTTGGAGGTGCCAGGAATCTGATAAGCTAGTCAGCTCTCATTTCTATGCATCAGAGCTAATACTGGAACTCTTATGGTCCACTGGTATTGTTATATATTAAAATAAAAAGGGGGGTGACACCAACCTTAGTGACACCACTGGGTAGATTCATACAAAATGAGTGGTCCTAAAGTTATCCCGGTCACTGTTTTGCAAGGATTTATAATGCAAAACCCAATACTTTAAACTGGTCTCCGAAATGGGTGGAGGCATGTGTAGCTGTTGCAATAAAATTGTGTGTGATCCCAGTGCTCAGCAATCAACAGTCAAGTCACAGCATTTTGGACCAAGTTGTGTTTCCCAATGCGAGGCAGCCCCTGCTGGAGCATGTTGCAATAATCCAAACATGATGTGTAACCATGGCTAGATCTGACTTCTACAGAAATAGAGGCAACTGATCCACCAGCATACATGGGCAAATGTATCCCTGGTCACTACTGTCACCTGGGCCTCAAGACTGAAGGCCAGATCTTTTATTAGTTGAATACTAAAGTTGAAGTTGTAATTATTGGAAATGGAAATTATTTGGACAAAAATATGGAGTTTATTACAGAATCATGCATGGGATAGAGAGAACTGTGCTATGTCTCTTACGTTCATAAACAGGTCTGTTATACACATTTTCCTCCGCATGCACCATTTGCGAATATGAGGTGCATTTTTAGCTGCTAACGTTGCTTTATTTTCTCAAGGATTGAAAGAGTGATGGATAACAACACAACAGTGAAAATGGTTCCTATCAAGATTGTACATTCTGAGAGCCATGCAGAGAAGGAAAGTAGACAGAACCTCGTAAGCACAGTAGAGCCTCCTGCTTTACCTAGTGGCTTGGAGAAAGACCAGATTAAAACACTCAGCACTTCTGAACAGTCCTACTCGCGTTTCTGTGCTTACACAAGGCAAGGTGTGGAATTGGAGCCTGAAAACAAAGCAAGGTTGCCTTATTTGCAACCTGTTGAAGCGCTTGTAACCAACTCAAAGGACAGTGATGGTTCCACCCATGCAGTTAGCTACGTGAGGACCAAAGAAAAGACAGTTGAAGACTGGAAATCGGAGGAGTTAGCCAGAGAGATTGTGGACAAGGATAAGTCGCTAGCAGATATCTTGGATCCTAATGTGAAAATAAAAACTACAATGGACCTAATGGTGGGAATCTTCCCTAAAGATGAACATCTTTTGGAAGAAGCTCAACAGCGCAGGAAACTTCTCTTAAAAGTCCCTTCACCAAAAGCTGCAGAGGACAAGTGAGTAGAGATGCATTTTTCACAAACTGATGATATTCTTATGTCCTTTGTTCAGCGCATTCATATATCTATTTGCAACCGTTTCTGTTAAGAGGGAGGGACTCGCATAATGGAAGTATAGTTGGCCTGCATCTTGCATAAGGATTACATTCCAAGGTCAGAGTGTAAAGCCAAAATCACATAGAGTTGAAACTCCCTTAAAGCCAACAAATACATACTGTCTTTTTAAGAACTAAAAGCACAATACAAGAGACATGTAGGAACTGAGAGGACAGCAGCTTCATTCTCCCATTTCAGGCGTGCTCTGGGGCATAAACAGAGTGGGTGGAATGGTGGGCTAAGTCGCCTGCACTATTTAAAGTGTTTTTTGTCTGTTGGGGGGGGGTGAGCTCTTATTCTGGAATTCATGAAAGTCAATCGTGCATAAGCTGCAGGCCTGCTGTACTTGCTAAACCTCTGTCTAGAGCCCATCTTCCTATTTTCAGCAATAAACACCCAGATGCTTCTGGTAAGCCTACAAGCAGGCATGGAGCAGCGCTTCATCTGGTATATAGCACTGCTGAAGCTGGAGGTAGCTATCTGGGCTCTAGACCAGGGGTTCTCAACCAGTGGTACTCACACCACCAGTGGTACTTTGGCTGACTGCTGGTGGTACTCAGACTGCCGACATGCCAGAACCTCGCTCCAACGCGGTGCTCTTCGTGTCACGTTTTTGTTCCTGACAGGCTCCTGCCTTTGGCCGAGCCTCTGGGGACCGCTGAGAAGAGCCCTCCCACCCACCCAGAACCTCTGTAAACCCGAAAGTAACTGGTGGTGATGTCATTGCCTGTCACTTCTGGTGGTACACAGCAGGAGAGTGACACTGGAGGTGGTATGCAGCCGGGAAGGGATTGAGAATCCCTGCTCTAGACCTTCTCCTCCGTGTTCGTGTCATTCATGATAAATTAAGTTGTATGTACTGAGGACTCTAATTTCAAACAATTATTAAAGTCTTGTTGATTATTATGAATTACAATTGTCCCTCATCTTACATGAGGGTTATGTTCCAGAGTCAGCACATAAACCTAAAAATGCATATACAGGTTCCCCCAGTTGACAAAGGGGATACGTTCTGAAATCTCTGATGTAAAGTGAATCTGTCGAGTGAGTCTTCAGCACCATCTAATGGTCACGTTTGATATAGCTCGTAAAGCCTACATGTAATACAATCCAAATACTGTACAGTAATAATGCAGCACGCAATACAGTGTAATACAGCATGTAAAGCCTACATGTAATAAAGTCTAATGTAATACAGTCTTCTTGCTGATGACTGAGAAGGACTTTTGGAGGGCTTTTTACTTAATCGGGAAATGGTCTTTTTAAATCTCCAGCCCATCAGCTGTCTGGCGCTGGGGCTTTAAGCACATCGCTAAACTTCAAAGCGCTTATCTAGCACCAAACAGCTGATGGGCTGGGGATTTAAAAATACGCATCTTTTTAAAACCCCAGTCCATCACCTGTTCGGTGCTAGATAAACGCTTTGATGTTTAGCGCTTTGCCGGTGCAGAGTGCTTCCTGCCTCCATTTTGTACTGGGGACCACCATCGTATATGCGGTTAAACAATCCATCGTTAACGGGGAACACCTGTACTTAATTACATTGGAAATCCCTGACATTGGAGAAATAGATACTGTCTCTTTAAAAATTGAGAAGCAGGCGGAACTGAGGAACAGTAACATCATTCTATGATCTCAAGCTTACTTTCAGGCATATACAGTGGGCCCTCACTATCCATGGGGGATCCATTCCATTTTTAATATATGGCAGAGAGGATTCAACATGAGTTGCTGCCTTTTACGTTTATGGAAGCAATATGGACATATCTGGTTTTTTTCCTATTTTCTTATGAAAAAAATGCAGTACGTAGATATACCTTTTAAATCTATACATCTTTTATTGCAGCTCTATGCATATTTATTTGGGAATAACGCCCAGGAGACTTGGTGGGACTTACTTCCAAATAAACATGCATTAGGATCAGGCAGTACGTTATGAATGCTGCAGTTCTGCTTAATGGCACAAAAATTGCTAGCATTTCTGTCTTTATGCACTTCTTAATGTGTTACATTTTCAGTGAAGTAGGTTTTTCAAAAGTTTAGTTCCATTACATAATAGAGCCTCATAAACATTAGTAATACAGTATAGGTAATGAAACCCAAGCAGGCTGTGTTTTTCACTAGAAGGTGTGCTTATGGGATTATATAGTCAAGGCTAATGAACGCCCCAAAGAGGTTTAAACGTTACCTTCCTAGCAACACCTATGTAATCAAAGATAGTGCGTGGACATCTAAGTACTGACACAGAATATCAATTACAAGGCAAACTGGAAATCAGCATTTGAGGCAAATGTTTTTGTAGATTCTTTTAATTGCCTGCCACTCCAACCAGGTTCTGAGAGTGCCAAAATGGCATAGTTATTTTATGCAAGACAGTAGACCCTGCTGTCTCCATTTTTAAGAATCTGTCTCCCAACCCTACCATTTACTTCCTGCAAACAGTATTTCAAAACAATTGCCATCTTCCTCTCAACATGCTGGATGTTAGGAACTTAATTAAAACTGGGCGGTGTTGTCTTTCTAACTTTGTCTTAGGAAAGAGGAGCAGACTCTGCCTTCGGCCATCCCTTTGACAACCAATTCTACTTACTATAGCACATCTGCACCCAAGGCAGAGCTGCTGATTAAGATGAAGGACATGCAGGAGCAGCAGCAGCAGCAGCAGCAGCAAAATGAAGAAGATTCTGAGGATGAACTAGACCACGATTTGTCGGAGAAGAAGGTAAGCATATGTTTGTGTTTTGTCCCTGGGAGCTCTGCTGCAGTCAGTCCAGCAGAAGTAAATGTGGTCAGGCTAAGTTACATGAGACTGTTAGCACTGGCAACACTCTGCCATCCCCGCACACACGAGATGAAAGACATTTTTGCGACGACTCGAGAGCAGGGAAGGCCGACACAAGGCCGGCCTTCCCCGCTATGCCAGCCAAGGTCTCGCTAGCCCGCCGCCGAACCCAGGTACAGTAAATCAAAGGCTTCATACATACTGAGTACAGTAAATCAAAGGCTTCATATTTATTAATTTACTTACTTATTGGGAAAAAACCATGCGTTTTGAAATCATTCCTTACAAATTCTCTCGCAAAAACTGTACAGCATTAAAACAATTTGGAAGCTTTAAATGGCCCAAGCTGCTAGATCTCAAATTTAACAATTGCTTCCTTTGGTGGCCAGTAAGTACACTTACATTCATGGCAACATATAATAGGTGAAAGAAATTAAGGTTGTGTCTCATGGCATGGGCCCTTCTTTAATGAAGGACATATTTACAATGAATCAATCTTTAAGAGTTTGTGTTTTTTGTTGCAGCAGATTAGTAAATCCTAGAATCTGTCTTGCTCAAGACATCCCTCCTCAGATTTGTTTCCACACCAGACTCAGTGTTAACAGCTCCCATTCGTGGCCTCATCCGCATCTAAATGGAATATCATTTCTAAGTATGGAGCTGGGAAGGTTTGAGTGTCATGTTGTGGCATCAATGTTATCTAATGTCCTACTACTTTTTTCATACTTAGCAAGAGCTTATAGATAGCATAAGTCGAAAGCTGCAAGTACTACGAGAAGCTCGAGAAACCCTCCTGGAAGACATTCAAGCTAACAACCTACTTGGAGATGAAGTGGAGGCCATCGTCAAAGAGGTCTGCAAACCTAATGAGTTTGACAAGTTCCGGATGTTTATTGGAGACCTTGACAAAGTGGTCAACCTCTTGCTATCACTTTCTGGTCGGCTTGCCCGGGTAGAAAATGCATTGAACAACTTGGATGAAAGTGTCTCTCCTGAAGAGCGGGTAAGGCAACACACTCTGTTACTGCTGTATTTAAGAAGCTGCCATCTAATTTTGATGTCGTTAAAAGTGATTGTTTTCTCTGTAAAAGTGAATGATTTGACTCTGTTCCTTTTAAGCGGGTCTTGGTGGAGAAGCAGAAGCTGCTAACTCAGCAGCATGAAGATGCAAAGGAGCTGAAGGAAAACCTGGATCGAAGGGAACGTATCGTATTTGACATTTTGGCCAACTACCTGAGTGATGAAAGCCTGGCAGATTATGAGCACTTTGTCAAAATGAAGTCAGCTCTCATTATTGAGCAGCGAGAACTAGAAGACAAAATCAAACTCGGGGAGGAGCAACTCAAGTGTCTGACTGACAGCCTCCAACCGGAAAGGTCCAAATGACATTTGCCCCAGGACTTGAAAACTAGGAAACTTAGGTGGCATTTCCAAGTATGCAACTCCTCTGACCACTAGGAGGAGCCATTCAGAAGAAAAAAACCAATAAGTCATATTAGCAATAATGTTGAGATTTTGTTTCTATATGGTGAGTGTATTTGCATTTTTTGAAATTAAGTCTCTTTTGGCTTTTCTTTCACAGCCTTTAGAAACCTCTGCAGACATTAGATTCTGTGCTTCAGGTTCAGTATATTTGGGAATCTGCTGCAGTTGTGCACAAATGCAGTTTTTGTTTTTTTAAGGAAACAATGCATGTATAGTTTCTTGAGATCCACATAGATTGCTATGGACCCCCAAAATAAGCAACATTCAGGACTCTTCATTTTAGGGACTTAAAAAAAATACAGCCATATCAAACGGAAAAAGAATCTTCATATATTATCTGTCTAGTATTGTATTCAGGTTGGTAAGATGTAGTAGCATTTTTGTGTTTGCACATTTTGTGTGTGAGAGTGTGAGAGAGAGATCTGCCTTTTAAAACATTGTCAAAACCATTTGGACAAATAGACCTTTCAGCAACTTTGTGATAACACTGACTCCAAACACACTAGTATGTTTGTGTGGCAACGTGATTTTTAAATTTTGTAGTGGGGAAAAAAGTTGTTTTTCATTTGAAGGTAAGCTCTGGTGTCTTTTATGAATGGGGTGGCTAAGGGTCTAGCAGCTAGCTCTTTGATGTGGGCAGGTCTGTAATGCAAGGCAAAACTAGTGCCACTTGGCTGGAATCAGTGGATCATGCTTTAAATTAGTAGAAAATGCAGCATATCTTTAACTTTTTACGCTTCATTTGCTAGGAGAAGGCCTATAAGCATACATTGCATACATTGAATTCACAAAAAGCATCATTCCCCTCTTTTACTTCTGTACTTGTGAACATGCCTCCTGTGTGTGTGTGTGTGTGTGTGTGTGTGTGTGTGTGTGTGTGTGTGTGTGTGCGCGTGTGAGCGCGCACGCATTTAAATATTAACAAATATAATTCAGAGACATTTCTGGGAAAGCCATGTATTTGCACTGCCATCCAGTAACACACTATCATATCATAAAAATCCCACTAAACTGTCTAGTAAACAGAGGCATGCTCATGACCTAATCTCCACATAAGTGGTAATCCCTTGTAGTAATGTGCATTTATGAGGGATAAAGGGAAATTTTACATTTTCCAATATAGGCTATTTGCAGTTATACTGAGAATTGAAATGACTCTGCACTTAATCTTGAACCAGCTTGCCATAGTGCCCTGTTTGGGCAGTGAAACTAATTTAAACATTACAAAAAAGAGAGGGAATTCTCAGAACTTGCCTTGTGATTTGAGTGTGGACAAATGTATCTTGCTCATCATTCAGGTAAATAAAATAAAAACGATAAAGAAAATTGTTGGCTATACAAGGTCTTAATCATTTCTGCCTAATGAAGTATTTCAAAAAGCATTTTTGAATTAGTAATGGGACTTCCTCCCCTTATGTGCGTTTAATTGAAATAACCTAGGTTAGCTCTTCCAGTAACCTATATCAGTGTCATTCCTTTGAAAGACTACTTGGGGAAAATTGATCCCGGGGTTTTTCTACCTTTCATAAGACATCTGACAAATTCTCGTGAACATTGGATGCTGCCACATCTAACCAATATTAAGAGAATGGATTCATTTTGTCCTGAAATCCTTGTTTGGAAACTTAAATATGGCCAAGTAAAAATAAATGATTACAGTTGATTTCAGTCAGGTGTAAGCTTTTATCTGTGACTTTTTTATTTTTAGACTGTTGTATTCATTCTGATTGTGTATGTAAACTCCAAATATAATTTCAATATGTGTGTACTTTGAATTAAATCATATAATTCTTATGAAGATAGCAATATGGAGGTTGTTATATATTATCCTTTTCGCAATGCGATATTTAATCACCACCTTGAACCTGGCCCCCTCTCTCTTTCTCTTTTTAAAACTTGGTGGGGTTTTTTGAATAGGCTCTCTGGAAGGGACCAGAAGAGGGATTCTTTCTACTGATGTATATAATTCTATAAGTAACACTATTGTTCCTTTGCAAGAGAGAGGATCTGGTGCTAATGTCTTGCCTTCGGCATCCACAGGTAATTGATTACTTTGCCTTATGTGTCATTTTCAATTTTTAGACCTTTTTGTATAGTGAAAAATATCAGATTTTTTCCAGTTGTCCTTTTTCAGTTTGCAACCCTTAGTAAAAGCATACATTGAATTCTTGCTTGTTGCTTAAATTCATGCCTATTGCTAAACTGTCTTGTTTGACCAAGGGAAATAAACTGAATATTGTATTTCAAAGTACTGAACAATTGTTAACTTGTCATTTATATCAATATGTACATAATATTCATGCACATCTGATTCTTTTTTAAGAGGAATATATGCATCCTAGTTTTATTTTGGGCCATGATTTTTCTTCAGAGTTTTTTCTCTTCATATTAATTAAAGCGTAGATCCTTTACCGAACTCTACTTCCACATGAGCAGGGATCATCAGAACCCCTTGAGGGGAGGATCTTTTGAAATGTAGGTTATAAGTGTCACAATAATTCAGTACTGTACTCTTGACAATCTGTGAGGGCTGGTTTCCAAAGCCAGTGGTAGAGTAACGTAAGGTCCACCCCAGCCCATACAGCGCCTTTGTGAACATTAGAAAAAGGTGCTCCTACCGCATCACTGTCTGGCAGTAAGCCTCCTGTGCTGCCACTGGTTGCAGCAGCACACACAGAATGGATACCGGTGGTGTGCTGTGCTGTGCACACCTCTGGAAGTCATTTTACAACAGCGTTGATCGTGGCGGTGGCCCCCAGCCCCCCCTGGCTGCCCAGGTGGTAGCGGAGAAGTGGGCCCTGAGACGGCATTGGAGGGAGGCGATCTCAGCCTGGTAGCTGTGCCTGTCGGGAGAAAGATGCGGGAAAGAGGATTCAGCTTGAAGAAACGTCTGCACTGTTCTCTGTGGCGTCGCCCCCCTGGCCACCCAGGTGGCAGCGGAGGAAGGGAGCGGGCAGCCTGCCATCTTGGCAGGCATTACAGTGAGCGCCCCCTCCGGTAGTGGAGCCCAGAGTGTACCACACCAGATGCTTCTCGGTAGCTACACCACTGCCACCACACCACTTTCATTTAGTAGTTGACAGCTTTCCAACTGACTTCGAAATAGAGCAGTTACTATGGGACCAAGGTTAGACTATCCATAGGCCTTCTCCTAGCATTCCCCCCCCCCCCCAACATAAGCAGCTTACAGACATGAAACCTTTCCTGATGGTTCAGGTGCAGCAGGACAAGATATCAAAGTGGTCTCATAATATTCCAGGAATGATACCGACAGAGTGGGAGGAGGCTGCAGAGGTTTTCCATTCCTCTCAATGCTGGTCTCTGAAACCATCTCCTTGTGGTCAGGGGCAATATGGAGATTTCAGAGAAAGTACAAGTTAATATCAATCGTAGGGAAATGGCACCATTCCCCCCCACACACACTAGTATTATCTTGGGAAGGAAGGATAAAGGGGTGGGGCATCTCACTTTTCAGGGCGTCTTAAGATGTGAGAAAAACTACACTCCATATCCATCCATCCAATATAAAACTGCTACAAATGATGATTAGTGTGTAGCCTCATCATCGCCAATTGGGTTAAACCCGTGATGGCGAACCTATGACACGCGTGTCACAGGTGACATGCGAGGTCATTTTGGGTGACACGCTAGCGTTTCCCCCAGGGCCCCGGCACACCTTATATTTTTGCAAAAAAAGTCACTAAGGCTGCAATCCTACTTACCTTGGAGTACATTCCATTGAACTCAATGGGGATTATTTCCGAGTAGACATGTATAGGACTGCGCTGTAATTGATGTTAAATAAAATGCAATATGTTCTATAGTTTTCAGTTCAGTTCAATTCAAAATTACTATTAAAAGTAGCAATAGTCAAAGTACTATTAAAAGTTCGGGGGGGGGGGGGGAGCGACACACCAGCAGAGTCAAGTTAGGCATTTTCAAAATTTTAGACACACCAAGCCCAAATGGTTTGCCAAATGGTTAAACCAACGTTAATCATGTTTATCAGGTCTGGCCAGAGCTTGGCTGCTTCCAGAGGCAGCATCAAATATCGCTGCCCTTCCACATGTGCTGCCACCACCACTATCTTGCACACCTGGCAGGGGCAGCTTCCCCCCTTCCAATGCAGTTGAAAGGGGGTGGAGAAAACCTGCCATTGCTGTCACCCCCGTGCCCATGTGGCTGCTTACTGTGCAATCCTGTCTACAATTAGACCAGAAGAGCAATTGCTTCGCCGGTCTAAGGTGTCGCAAATCTGCCAGAAAGCATGTTTGCTGCACCTGCCAAATAAGTGGCACTGGCAAGGGAGACTTGCGCCACTTCGCCGGTGCCGCAGAACAGTGGGGAATCTCAGTGGAGAGTGTCCCATGACATAGCAGAGGGGCTGGGGGAAGGTGGGGAGGGGGTGTTCCGGGGGGGGCAGATTGGCTCGCTGGGCCCGGGATGGGGAAGGGATCAGCGGTGGCTTGCTCTGCTAAATATTATCCCTCTTCCTGGGCCTGGCCAGCGTTACATGGCCGGTCCGCATGTGCGCCAGCAAAATGGGTGGCGCACATTTGAGTAGACCCATTGGGGCAGCTGGGGCTCTACTAAGCATAAGGGGACAAATGTCCCTTTACCCTGAGGAGGCCTCTGGCTGAGACTGCAGAGACCCAATCCTGCATAGGATGCAGCAGGCGCCTTATTTGTGCCACTGTGTCCTGCTGAACAGGATTGGGCTATAAAATCCATGAGGCAATTCTGAGCCTGCCTCCCAGCACCTTACCTTGAGCTTGTACCACCTCCTTCCTCTGGGATGAGCAGAGGATGCTGGGCGCTAAAGATAAGGGAGCGAGTTTTGGGTTGGGCTGCAGATCACTGAGCTCTGCCTCTCCTTTCTTGCTCATCTGGCTGCTTTCCTAAGGAGACGGGTGTGTGTGAAGAGGCAATGGCGGCAGCATCTTTTTTTTTTTCCTTCCAGCACTGCTGGAGGAACAGGTGGGCTGTCACCCAGAACCAACTGATGCAGCTTAGGGAAGGGCAGGCTAGAAAGGTGTGGCAGGCAGTTGAGGGGGCAGGGCACCCCTTTTGTCAACCCTCAACACATTGTTCAACATGAGCCTTTCAGCCAGACTGTCCCTGATGTTTATCTGGTTTGGGGTATAGGTGGAAAGGCCTGCACTTTTATAAAGGGGGAAAAAATAAAGGTGTTTTGAACTTTGAACACAATTAGTGGCTAAACTTATAACTGTTTACCGTGAACATAATCATGCAGTATTTGAAGCGTAGATGATAAAATAAGGGCCTGATCCATTGCATTCAGGAGCTGCTCAATGTTTCATATGATATGAGTTGTAATATTTGAAAAGAAATGTAGCTGCTTTTATTCTATACTTATGGACTACTTTCAATTCTGATCTTCAAGACATTGAAAGAAATACATCTTGGCTGCAGCCTTATACACACTTTCCTGGGAATATGCCCCACTGAACAAAATGGGATTTACTTCTGAGTAGACACACAGGATTGTGCTGTAAATTACAGAAAGATCAAAGCATGTATGTAGGTTAAGGTATCTAAAGTTGGTCATTTGGAAGTGGTGCGAGTGTGAGATTTGCTTATATTGAAGTATTACTGGCTATATCAGGTGATAGTACTGCCTTAATATCTAAATATAGATCAACAAAACCAAGGGTCTTACTCTCAAAATGTGGACATCCATAATTTGGAAATAGCGTGGACCCTTATTGCAGGGGTGGGGAACCTCCGGCCCACGGGTCGATCCGGTCCAGCCGATCCTGACCGATCCGGCCCGCGGGACCGGAGGCTCCACCGCCCGCCTGCCTAGTCACTTTAAAATTGGCCTTTCTGCAGCTGCGCAGATCGCCGTTGAGGCCGAGAGATTGCCGATTTCAGAAGGAGGAGGTGCCGAGGTGACGCGTCACCTCGGCACCTTCTCCTTCGGAAATCGGCCTTTCTGCAGCTGCGCAGATCGCCGTTGAGGCTGAGATTGCTCTCTCGGCCTCAACGGCGATCTGCGCAGCTGCAGAAAGGCCAATTTAAACTGGAGCTGATGCGGGAAGGCGGCAGCGGCAGTTGCCGCTGCCGCCGCCACCCCCCCCCCGGAGCCTCAGGTAAGCGTCCGTGGGTGGGTGGGTGGGAGGGAAGGAGGGAGAGTGTTCCATGGGTGGGTGCGTGGGTGTGTTAGAAGGGTAGATTCGCGGGGGGGTGTCAAATTTGCGGTGGGGGGGCCAAAAATTTTGGCCGCCCTTACGGGCGGCCCGCAGCCAATTTTCCCAATGGGGAAATGGCCCCCCACCCCAAATAGGTTCCCCACCCCTGCCTTATTGGCTGGTTCGAGACCCACAGATTTGTCACACCGCGCTGGGTCCCCCGGACCCATGAATGTAAATACTAAAAACCCTGTTTAAAGGGGTGGAAGCCCCCAAAGTACCGTTTTACCTTTTAAAAGCCAAACCACTGCATTTTCAAGCCTCCACGAGGCCTCTTGAAGCTTCACAACCCACTTCTGGGTCGCGCAAAGGCTCTTCCTCCCCCTCCCAGCCTTATCCCAGAATGCACCCTGGGACAAGACTGGGGGGGGCGAGCCTTCGCGCGACTCGAAGTGGGTCATGAAGCTTCAAGAAGCCTCATGGAGGATTGAAAATGCAGTGGTTTGGCTTTTAAAAGGTAAAATGGCACTTTGGGGGCTTCCTCCCCTTTAAACAGGGTTTTTATTGCGGACCCGGCATCTGTAGATCTTTGCTATCCACGGGGGGGGGAGGGGCAGAACGGATCCCTTGCAGATAGTGAGGTCAATACCATATACAGAGATTGGTGTTAGTACTGTACACTTTAATTTTCAACTGCAAAAAAGTGAGAATATGTAACGTATAGAAGAATTTTTCCAAATGTATAGCTGTCACAACATTCAGAAGCTAGTAAGAAGACTCAAATATAAATAAGAAAACATTGTAAACAAATATATTTCCTTCTTAATGATGGAAATGTAAATCACTTAGAGCAAGGGAAGGAAAACTGTGTTTCTGTACTTGATTAGTGGCCCAGCCTTAACACCAGAAACACTGGCAATTCATTGGGTGGTGAGTATAAACTATATCACTATTGTGAAGTCCTACACAATGATGGCACACTGATGTTGCAGGTGTTATATTACTCCAGTGTCTGTGGACATAAGAAATAACTGTTTTTTATTGTTTTCAAACTATGTATGTATGTAATTTTTTGGTATTGTATTTTTCTCTGTTGTAAGCCGCCTTGGGTCCCTTTGGGGAGAAAGGCGGGATAGAAATATTGTAAATAAATATGTACAGCAAAGAGCTGAAATGAATGAGGAAGATTGTGAGGAAAGCAAAGTTCTACGTGCGTGTCTGCACCATCACAACCGCAAGAGTTCACTGGGTCAAAATTGTTAGCCTTGGATTGCTAGATCAGCATTGAGCATCCATTCATTGTTTACAGGGGCATTGTGCAAAATCATCTTTTCTTGATCCAAAGATGTGCTAGCAATTAAGGACAGGCAGGATAGACAAGAGACGCTGTAAGACAAGAAATTGAATCTTGTAAAGGGACTGACAAGCTGGGAGGTGGGATTAGAATGCGAGTAGCAAGCTAAAAGTGGCTGGTTGCTATGGTGATAAGGAGATGGCTGGTGGAGATAGAACGACCGTTGAAGAAGAGGGGATGGGAGTGAGAGGGAGAGAATGAGATATGCTTTGCTTGGAAGACCCTACCTGAGATTCAAGAGGCAAGTTTCTGCTGGTGGGGAAAGAAATAAAAATTCCATTCTCTGCACTGAGTATGGTGTTCAGGAGAAAGCTCCCACACTCGGCTATAAGGGGATAAAGGAACATTCCAGGGAAGCTAGGCCTGATCTGGCCCAAGCTGAGTCAGCACCCAAAGTGGCACCAAATTCTTCCTTCTTGCACAACACCAGAACCAGGGGACATCCACTAAAATTTACTGGTGGGAGAATTAGAACAGACAAAAGGGAATACTATATTTCTTTACCCAGTGGGTAGTCAATCTGTCCAATCCCCAAGAATGTTGTGATGGCATTTGGACTGGATGCCTTTTAAAAGGGGATTGGACATTTTTATGAAGAAAACGTCCATCACAAGTTACAAGCTTTGAAGACTGTATGGAACCTCAGGGCTTTATTTATTTTTTTAATCCATGTATTTATATCTCGCTTTTCTACCTTTTGAAGAGACCCCCAAGGTGGCTTACAATGTTTTAAAAAGTATAATGTTATAATAAAATAAAACTCCCAGGCCAGTGCTGATCTCCATAGGAGCTGGTGTTATACGCTCCTTCTGGTCTGGGCACGTTGTCTTTCCTCCCTTCAAGACATGCAGATCTCAAACAGTCCCTGAGATGGTGGGGGAGGGACTCTCCTAACAGTCTTCTCAGGCCAGTGCTGGCCTCATACTCCGCTCATCCTGTTTATTTTAAGGAGGACTATGTGGAGTAAGAGCAAGGTGGCACCAAAGCAGAAGGTCAGGGGGCTGGCTCCACATCACCTGCCTCCCATTTAGAGGTAGCCTATCTCTGAATGCCAGATGCAAGGGAGTGGCAACAGGATGCAGGAATCTTGTTTTCTGCGTGCTCCCAGAGCTGGTGGACCACTGGTGGACCACTGTGGGATACTGGAAGCTGGACTAGATGGACCCTTGGCTTGATCCAGCAGGGCTTTCTAAAGTTCTTATGGAGCGGTGCTGGAGGAGGTGGTACAGGGTCAACCCAGCCATAAGACTGACTGAAGCAGCTCTTTTCACTGGCAGGTTGGGGGGGGGAGCAGTAAACTAATGAGGAGTGTCCCACAACCCATATCTGCCTGCTGGCCCCCTCCAGCCTGCTGCCAGCTGAGCTACTTCAGTTGGCTCTCCGATCCTCATCCCACTGACTAACAGTGAGTGGGAAGAGGATTGGGATAGCCACAGCCCTCCTCTTCCCCTAGTGCCATGGGAAAGGAAAGAAAATAAGCTGCTGCTACTGCCAGTGTCACCACCTCCTCATTCTCCACTACCCAGCTGCTTAGGACAGCAGCTGGGTAGACAAAGAGAGGTGGAGTGCAGCAATCCGTAGTCCGTTCCCATCCTTTTACCTTCCCTCCTGTACCACCTCCTATCTCTTACTCCGTATGGTCCCATCGTAAAGAAACAGGCTCACACATGCACTGCTCATCCTGTTTATTTTAAACAGGGCCGTGTAAAGTATGAGCAAGGTGGCACCAGGGCAGAAGGTAAGGAGATACTGTAGCTCCACCTCAGCTCCCTTTTCTTTGTCCACCCACCTGCTTTACTAAACAGCCAGGAGAAGGTGGTGGTGATAGCTGTGCAGTGCTGCAGTGCATATGGGGATTTTTAAATTAGCAGCTACTAATTTTGGGGCAGCCATTTTCCCCAAATCTGGTGGTACTCCACTCAGAATGCTCTTGACAATAGCAGTGTTGGCATATGAATCCAAGATTTGGCTTTGTTTTTAAAAAGATGGGGTTCACACAGGCAGGGTCAGCAGAACTGCTTCAATTCAGGTGACAGATCCAGATACTTCTGAGGAAATAAGCTACCTCCTCTCACTCCGCAAGGGCAGTGAGTGATAAGACGATGAGACTGGGTGAAGCAGTCAGAGACAATGGGCCAGGTGTGGTGGTGCTTGTGCAGAATGTGGGGCACCCCCTGCCAGTTCACCACCCCAGCCAGTTGCTTGAAGCTTTACCTAGCCTCATGGGTGGGTAATGATTATGGGAGAAACATTTCTGTGTAACTTTCCTGCTGCAGATAAACAATGATCACTGGGAGGACAAGAGCAAGGCTAAGCATGCGCATTGTCAGCATACTCTTAAAAGCCCTCACACCCGTGGAAGCAAATGTCTGTGTAGTGCCATTATTATGTTTCAAGGTGGGAAATGTGGTGCTTGTTCTAGGATTCCGACATGATCATTTCTTGTTTTTTAACTTTAATGAATATCTCTATATTACAGCATGTGCATGTGTATAACCACATAAATACATGTTGTGTTCTTTTTTTCCCCAGTAAACCTGCAATTGTCTACATGGGTAACACCACCATTAAGGCAGTACTACCACCTGATATAGCCATTCAGTTTGAGACGTGCCTGACCCAGACTAGTTACGTTAAAATATATAGCTTTTTGCTTGGTATTGCAGGCTGGATTATGTGCATTATTTCAACAGCATCTGTGCAATGGAGACTGTGGCATGTTGAAAATATCACCAGCAGCACTTCTGAAATTATATGGATTGGAATCTGGAAGGTCTGTTTTACGCGTGACATTTCTGTTACGGATGACCAGGACATGATGCAGTGTCACTTATTCAGTGAGAAAGACAGCTTCATCCCTATTGAAATTTTTCTTGCTCAGGACCTCATGACATTAGCTATCATTGTGGAGGCAATGGCAATACTTTTTCTCTGTCTTGGCTTCTGGAATATTTACGAGGATAAAGGTTGCAAAAAACTTATTGCTCAGTTGTTTTCGATTGGAAGTGTTTTGAACTTAATCTCAGGAATAGTTACCTTGATGCCAATTTCTTGGAATATGATTTCAATCTTGACAGAAAAAAACATTTCCTTCCCTGTAGATTTCCAATTGCCTGATGCTCCAAAGGAACAGGCTATTGGCGCTGGTATTTATGTTGGGGTTGTTTCTGCACCTTTACAAATATTGAGCGGATCATTTATTTTCAGTGAGAAATGTTTATCAGCAGGTGAGAAAGTACACCCGGAAGAAACAAGTGAAAGCCAGGTTATAACTTGCCCACACTGTAACTCTTCCCTAGAAATATGGAAACAAAATAAATTCATTTATGAATCCACCAGTTCTAGGGTGTCACGTACAGATATTACAGAGCAATTCAACATCTCCGCAAGAGGTGTTCGAAGCAGACCGTTTTCCAGTACTGACTCCGACGTATGATAGTTAGTTCATACAATCCATAGAATCTGTTTTCTAATCTAAGGGTGAAAATAGGGTAAATCAGTAGCCAAGAACCTCTTTGGTTGTTACCTTAAAATAGTTTTTATTCTTAACAGAAAATGTAATCTTTCAAGAATTATGTGGAAACCCTATGAGTGTACGATTTATCCCATTTCCCGTCTTCCCCTCCCCATCCCATCTTTCTCAATTGTTCTGTTTAAATGTAAAAAATGAAAATGTAGCAAGACTATAAATTAAAAACCACCATGCAGTGCACGTTTCCTGTGAAAGGGCTCTATATGGAATGAGTGGCATGCTGAGACCTAAGACCCCTGGTTCAAATGGCCATTCAGCCATGAATTGCTTGTGACCTGAGCCAGTCACTCTGCCCACAGCCTGACCAACGTTAAGCAGTCTACAGTAATTGGTATTTTCAGGAAGAGCAACATCATCGTAGTTGTTTTGCTTCCGATAATAGCAAAGTCAGTAGCCTCATGGTGACTAGTTGAACTCCACAAGAAGGGAAGGGATCATGTATTTTATCATGTTGTTTATTTCATGTAACTTGTCACTAATAGCTCAGCTGTAATACTTGAAGCATTGTCCATTTGTGGGGTGGGGAGTATCAGCTGTCTCACTATTGTGAAGCCACATCATTAAGGATGTTGCCAGGGCCAGTCTTACAGTGAGAGCTGGTGAAGCAATTGCCTCAAGTGGCAGGTTATATGGGGCTGCAGAGGTGGACGCTAAGACAGCCCAAGCTCATGGCTGGAGCACATGGAGGTTCAGGAAAACTCCCTGGAAACGCAACTAAGCACAAGAGTGCTGCTATCTCCATCCAGTGTTCAACTTGCATGTTAGTAAACACAGCAGATATTGCAAAGACATGGTAAGTTTTCAGTGATCCTTCCAAACGAAGTCAGAACCCAGGAAGCTGCTGTGTCACTGGGGCTCCTCACTGCTCAGAGAAATGCGGCACTAAGCAAGCACCGTGTGCGTGCGTGCGCGCTTTACAGTTTGATACTGTTTTCCTCCACCTATCTTCACTTTCAGGACAATGCTATGCAAGATTACTCTAAAATAAGTCCTACTATGTCCAAGGGAGCTTACTTCTATGTAATACAGGATTGCACACAGGATTGCACACAGGATTGTCTATGTGCACGCAGGATTGTAGCATTTGCCTTGAAGTTGAGATAAGATGGGATGGGATAGTGACCCAACAATATTTTAGAACAGCGCTAGAGAAGAAGAAAAACTATTGAGATTCCCCCATCAAGCGAATTAAAACCAAACTGGAAATTAAACATCAATTCCCTCCACCCTCACTTTTCTTTTTAACAAAAAGACCAGGGATATTGGATTGGCAGAATGATCTGTTCAATTGTGAGGGTTCTTGGTTTTCCCCCTCTTCTCCCTCCAAATGAACATAGAATTCTAGGGTCAATGACCCTAGGGCAGCCCGGGAACACCTCTGGAGAAGGGGGTGTTCATCCCCTTCCCCGGGTGCAAGCCAGTCGGGGCCCTATGGGCCTCCTCGGATGTACGGCAGCTATGAAGCTGACATACATCCGGGGTGGTGGGAATGGGCCTAGGATATCGGCAGAGCTCGTCGTCAATATCCCCACCGTCTTCCAGCCTGAACCAACCAATGACCATCCCTTTGGCTGTCCTATTCTGCCCTCCTCCCCCCCCCCCGCTCCTGCACCGGTCAGTGCAAGGCTTACCTGTATTGGCATACACAGGGATGGTCAGCTGGGGGAGTAAGGACTGCCGGTCAATGCACTGGCTGCCCTTACTCTGGAGTTGTGATGCTTTGGAGCGGCGGATCAGGCTGCCAGTAGATGTCCAGGGGAGGATACTCAGAGGTGTTGCTACACTCCTGGGGGGGCGTCGCCATGACACCCCCCAGTGACATCACAAACCCCGCCCCAGGGGCATGATGTCACAATCCCTGCCCCCTTTGGTGGAAATTTGGTGGCGGCACAGCAAAAATGCACACACACACACCCAGCTATGTGATTACCGCAGTGTTTCTCAAACTGTGGGTCGGGACCCACTTGGTGGGTCGGGACCTGATTTCTGGTGGGTCCCAGGTGATGGAAAGATCAGATAAATAATTGCCACAAGTCTGGAAGCTATTCAAAAATCAGATAGCTACTAATTGCCCTGCAAAGAGCTGGGCTCTTGCAGTTTGCAAGGTAGCTGCTAATTACCCTACAAGCAGCTGAGCTCTTTACTTGTAAATAAATAAATTTATTTATAGATCACAATTTTTTTAAGTCTCGTAAAGCTAGGTGGGTCCTGATAGTGTCATTTTGAAAAGTGGGTCCTGGTGCTAAAAAGTTTGAGAACCACTGCTCTGTACTATAGTCACAATCCATATTGCAGGGTGTAATTATACAAACATGTATAATGGGCTTTGAGAAGGGGAAGGCTCACACAGGACTCTTGGGATAATTGGTTTCTAAAGCCAGACACAGGCAAAGAGAAATTAGTTGTAAATGATTAACAACTTACCTACATCACCAAACAGATGAAATGGACCAGCTTGACTCTATCACATTTAGTGTTGTGCTACAGAAGAGACACTAGAGGGAGGAAGAGTCAAGTACTGTATATGGTAAGTCCAAATAACAGAACTAATATGTTGGTACCACAGAGCATTCTGCTACCAATCCCACCGTGGTTTCTTTTCCACCAAATGGAGGTTCCAGTTTTCTTTCTTTTATAACCCTGCTCCTGTATCTTCAGCTTCAGACTGAGAAATTAAGCAGGTGAATGAATGCTTATTTTATTGCATGCCTCAGAAAGTCTGCCTAACGTTATCCATGCATGAGACTGCACAGTGACACTAAAAGCACCCTTGTATTTTCATCTTTCTTCCTTTACATTTTTTTTTAAGTGAGCACAAGGGCATCAGTCTGGATTGGGCCTGCAGCATGATGGGAAGGGTTATCAACCCTTTTCCATATGCCATGCTTCTCATAAAAATCCCTGACATACAACGCTATTCGGGGAGGGAAGTTGTACTGGCACCCTGATGGGAACCCAGTGGTAGTGTGTGACCCCGCGCCCACCTGAATCTCCCCAAATGCTGCTTCTGCATGTGCTCATGTGCACATCTCCCATGGATGAGGGTGGCGGGTGATTGAGGGGTGGGCATGGCAAATTCCTCCAGCAGTACCTGGAAGCACCAAGAGGGCAGGGAGAGCATGGTGAACAGCCTTTCTCCTCCATGCTGCTTCTATTTCAAATGAACAGAAGTGGACTAGACTCCTGTATTGAACATAAAAAGAGCCCTGCTAGATCAGGCCAAGGGCCGTCCAGTCCAGTCTCCTGTATTTCACAGTGGCCCACTAGATGCCTCAGGGAGCACTCACGACTACAAGATCCTGTTGCCACTCCCTTGCATTTGGCATTCAGAGACAAGCTACCTCTAAAACCCGGAAGTTGCATAAGTCATCATGGCTTGTAACCTGTGATGGGCCTTTTTCTCCATTGCTTCCATTCAATGCAAACAGAAACAGTCCGGGGAGGGAGGCTGCACATTGCACATTGTCCGGGGAGGGAGGCTGCACATTGTTGAAAGAAGTAAAGGGAAGCAGGGAAGGGACAGGGAGCAGATTCCAAGTTGCCTCTCCCTGCCTACTTGGTGCTTTGTAAGGATCAGAGCCCCCAGTGGAGCAGCAGGCTGGAGAGGTTGGTGGACTAAAGGGCTAGGAGCTCATCCATCGCCTTTCCAAGGGTGACGCACCATGTGAACATTTCAGGTCGTTTCATGGCAAGGCCGGCAGTGAAGGAAGCTATTGTGAGGCTGTTCTGAAAATCATGGATCAGTAATGCAGACACAGCCCAATGGGATCTGCTGCCTGAATCCCCTGCAAAAAACCTGGAAAGAACAACTTAACTTGCTCCTTCCCACGCAATCGACAACACTACCAGCACATCTTCTACTTCATTTTTTAAAAGAGACTACAAATAAGAAACAAGATGAGGGGGCTGGGAAGCAGCAGTCTGCTGCCCACACCTGAAAAAACCATGCAGGAAGCAGCGGTCCATTTCCCTACCCCCTCACTGTGCAAGTTGCAGATCAAGGTTATTACTGCATATCGTTATCTCCGGTGCATTCCGGAAGGACGACTGTCAGTCTGCCACTTGAGAGGATTATTCAGGAGCCATATTTGTGTCTCCGGCCACTTCCTCAGTTGATCACCGCATACAAGTTGGCTGTCCATGCCCCATACACCTGAAGGCCCTTATTTATTGCAGCACCTGGTATTTCAGCTTGCTTTCACCCCCAGACTAGTGTCTGGAGAATGAACTGGCAGTTCAGAAGTTGGGCATCTCTGCTCTAGGCCACAAGCCTGTGTTGAAAGAACCCCCCCCCCCCAATCCAAGCACAGCCAGAACCAAGAAGCACCAAACCGCCTAGTCAACTCTGCATGCACCATGCCTGGGTTTAAGAACCTGTTTTATGTATGGGTCAGGTGCTTTGCTGACATCAGCTGGCAAGACCTTGGGGCCTGGTATGCTGCTATGCTCTTGTGCTGCCAATTGCTCATCCTTGCACTACACCCAACACACAGTTACGGTAAAAACCAATGCTGGCTGGGATAAAAAGCTATTTGTCTTAATCCTCTCTCAGTGGCAACCAAATAAAACAGTCAAGACAATTATTCTTCCTCTTCCCCTGCTGCTCTGGTATCCGTGATTTTAATGCCATAGGTCTGATTTGTTCCTTAAACCACCTCTCTTCCATTTCCAGCAGAAACATCATAATTTTCTGCCTAGCTGCACTCAGGAGACTCTTAATGGTCAACCATGAACCACAGGGGATCTATTTACATTTTTATTTTTCTTCAAGTGATCTGCTGTTGTTCAGTAATGCTGATAGATAGTAAAACATTAAGAAAAGCAGAGAGAAAAGTGAGATATCTCACAGAGATTTGGAAAAACAAGGGAACTTTGCAAAAGCGCTTTGCATCTTAAAAATCCTATAGAACTTACAGCCCAATCCTAACTAAATCACCCTGCCAATGCAGCCGTGCCACTGGAGCATGTGCTGCATCCAGTGGGAGGGGGCAGTCAGGATTCCTCCCTGACGTAAGGAAACGTTTGTTCCCTTACCTCGGGACAAGCCTCCACTGCCCCAATGCGTCTCCTTGGATCTGCACCAGGTATTTTGCTGGTGCAAGCCCGAGAAAAATAAGAGAGAGGGAAGGAAAGAGGAAACAGACTTAGGATCCTGGTGCTGCCGAGTACCACCCTTCTTTCCTCTGTTCTGCCTCTTGCCTGGAAACTCTTCTGTTCCTTCCCTACCCTGCCCCATTCTTCCCACCCCTGCCACTGGCTTAAGCCCCAACTGCATTGGGGTGTGCTGCATCATGGTATGGTGTGAATAGCAGCTGTCGCAACGCAACGCACCCTGTATACACTGAAGGAAGCTGCATGGAGAAGGGTTAGGCTTATCATACTCCCGGAATCGAGGCAGGCGGCGGCATAGAGTGTACCCGAGCAGCTCCCAGGAGTATACTGCGGCTGCCCAATGCAGTCGCGTCGTTGACCGGAAGCCACACCCGCATTCGGCCACTCCTGGAAGCGGATCGGGTCCGCTCTAGGCAGACGCCTGCCTAGATTCCAGGACTATGGTAAGAAGGATAAGACGTCCTGCCCTGCCCCATGCTCTGTTAGCCAATCAGAATCGAGTCTTTTCAGACTCAATTCTAATTGGCCAACGCATCATTCCGCATCCCACCATCACAGCACCGAACGCGGCCTCTCATTGCCCGAATGCGGCCAAAGTTCAATTTGTTCAATTTGTCAACATTGCTAACACTGCAACATAGCTCTCCCGTGTTGCAGTGCAACCTTGTAAAAGACAGAGGACACATCACGTTTTCCAGTCGCGTGCAGACGCTGCCCCGCAGCACGGCCGGTGTGTCACAGGTTTTACTTTCACTGCTGGAAGTTGCTGGCTGCAACAGTGGGCCTCCAATACCTCTGCCATTTGTGGCAGCGCTCCCAAAATGTCCACCAACAGCACACTGTTGCCCTGGCCATCCGGCAGCATGGCCATCCGGTCATTTAAAATAGCATAACTGTGTCTCACTGTTCTAAAGGGCTGCATAGCCCTAGTTAGGATCAGGCTGTTATTCACGGAATTCTACTAATGCTGAATTGCTTATATTGAAAACAAAACATTTGGCAGAAATTTCTTTAAAATAAACCATTAAATTAACCTTAAATATAGTCAAACATAGGAACATTTCCCTAAAGAATCTGCAAAGAAGAATATCTGACAATCCATTGTGACCACATTCTCAGAAACAAAACAGCCAATCAGGAACAATATTGGTAGCTGCAGGATTGTAGGTTGAGAATGTTTCATTTCAAAACTAACTGTCAGCAAATGGCAGTTCTGTACTCCTCACAGAACGAAGCTCCTCATTTTGAGGCTGTGAAATGGAGTGCACTGTTGAACTATCTCACATTTCAGAATAACTACCATATCAAAAGTCTGGGCAGGTAGAAATATTTACCATTTTTAAGGTATACTGTTTTCTTTCCATGTGTAATTGTCCTACTGCTTTAATACATGACAATAGTTCTTTGCACGGAGAATAGGTGAACTAGAAGCCAGAAAGTTTTCTTCAGGGAGGTTCGCTCCCTCCCTGGATGGCCATGTGCAGACCCTGAATGGTGCGGCATGGCACGGTGCAAAATTGTGGCCGGTTCTGTGGCCAGATGAACCTGGAAGAGCCGGCTGGCAGCTGCAGGAGTGCAAGGTCTGCTGGGGTGCTCTCTGGCCAGCTCGCCAAGAGTATGCACCTCACCTCGGTATGCACCCAGGCCTGGTTGCCACAGGAAGTGTAGTACTGCTGGAAGAAATGGGGGTGAAGCTGCCATGCCCACCCCAGTACATTCATACAGTGAGCAACACGTTCATGAAGCTATGTGATTACCGCAGTGTTTCTCAAACTGTGGGTTGGGACCCACTTGGTGGGTCGCGACCTGATTTCTGGTGGGTCCCAGGTGATGGAAAGATTAGATTAGTAATTGCCTCAAGCCAAGAGGCTATTCAAAAACCAGATAGCTGCTAATTGCCCTGCAAAGAACTGATCATCATTCCTCTTCCCTGTCCCTTCACTGCCCCATTCCGACCACCCCCTTCCCTGTTCAGCCCCTCCACGCATCTCTTCAACCCCCTACACGGGCTTACCTGCTCCATTGGGTCTCCATGAGTTCGCCTGTTCATGGGATTTCACTTCAGTCTCGCTGCTAGTGGGCCTGCTATGCTCATCATTGGAGACTGCTTTGCAACTGCCATACAGAAGCCTCCGCCAGCGCAACTCTCGTTACACTGGAGGGGAGGGAGTTAGGACGGGCAATAGAAAGGTGGTTTGGACAAACCTCTCCTTATGATTAAAAAAAGAACAGGGAAATAAAGGGAGGAACCAGAATTTGTGCATGCACTGGAAGCATGCATGTCCATAATCTCATAGAACTGGTTCAACAGGGAAGTTACACCAAAATGAGCCCTCTCTCCTTCCTCTACAACCCTATATTTATACAAAATAGAATATGGAAAAAGAGCAACATAGCTTGTGATATGGTAGATACAGATACAGATCTGTCACTCAAACGGAAGAAGTCAAAGAGTCTGCTGGCCAAGTCCCTGGAACCAAATCAAGGTCTGCATCCAGCTGTGTACAGTTGGCCCTTGGCATCTGCGGGGGTTCCGTTTCCAGAACCCATGTAGATGCCAAAAAACATATATATTTAAATCTCTGGTGGGATGGTGGTGCCAGTGACATTTTACCTTTTTTGAAGCACCTTGCGGGCCCACCGCCTGCTTCTTCAGTCCGGCGCTGCATTGTAAGGTCCTAAAAGGCCTGTTAAAAGAAAAAAAAGAGAGACCAGGAACGACTTCCAGTTGTCTGTAAAACCAGAAATTGCTTCCAATCACGGTTTTTGTCTTGTAACAGGCTTTTTTGGGAGCTTACAATGCGGCACCGGACCAAAGAAGCGAGCGGCAGGCCCGTGCAGCACTTCAAAACAGAGTAAATTGACACCGGCCCCAGTGAGATCCCTCTGTCCATGGTTGGCCATCAGAGGAAACTCAAATCTGCAGATGCGAAGGGCCCACTGTGTATCTCCTCTTGATTTTAGGTGATTTTTTATTACTCCCCTTTACCATGTTAGTCTTCTAAACTAAAAACTATGTGGAATGTGATTAAATCTCACCATAATTCATAATTTGCAAAAAAATTTCCTTAGAGAAGTAACACTCACACACACACACACACGGTTCAGTTTTGAAGATTAAGCATTGGTAAGGGGCTCTCTGATGGTGACAATGATGGCATTTCCCCAAAGTCGTCTACTCCATTCTGGAGGAAGTTCAGGGGTGAAGCAGGAAGCAGGCAAGTTGTCCAGGCATCTGCCACTGAAAAGGTGTCAGGGATCAGCCGGAGCTGGGCCTATCCCAGGAGCTAACCTGGCTGGGCAACCTTCTGTGACAGTGGTAGCATCCAGGACACTACCAGGGCATGGATGGAGGGTGCTCAGTGCAGGGCATTGTCTCAGGGACCCTATTTCACTTCTTAATCTACTATCTGTTTTAATGCATGGTTTTCTGTCTGAGGACCAAACTGGACATGCTGCAGGAGTTTTCTGTTTGCAGCTCCCAACATCTTTTTCTTTTACAATTCGCTAAGGTGGGGTCCCCTCTGTTCAGAGCAGATCTGTTGTCTGGGGGAAGGACAGAGTGAGTTTACTTTATCCCTTTCCACCAGCACCATTTAAGAAATCAAAGTCAGCCTTATGTGGTGAAGAGTGTGCTGAAGTCTAGCATCTGGCTTCTCAATCCCCACTCACCCATGAAGCTCACGTATCTCAACCTAACCTACCTCACAAGGTTGTGAGGATGCAGGGAATGGAGAGAGGGATATCTTGTATCCCACCTTGAGCTCTTGGAAGAAATGTTGGATAGAAATATAAATAACAATAAGAAAGATATTGAAGAAAGTTCTGGCAATAAAGTTGATTAGGAATGTGATAGTTAGCAATAACGGTAATCATAGTATTATAAAAATAATATAAGACAAATGTATAAAACAATTGATACCTTTTCCAGGTCTCCTCGGATTTTGTTTACATTTTTTCAGAAATTCCAACAGAATGGCTCGGAACGCACATCTTTTGTATATGTTTATATCTGTACTGTATTGTGTAGGCTTCATTCTATTGTTTATCGATATGTTAGAACTAGAATGGAGGTTGTTGTACACAAAAAACACCACCAAGTATAAATCTGGTATCACTCAGTTGGGAATATGGATGATATGCTATCCTCAGACCACTGAAAGACCTGACAGATATCGTGTGCGTTGTTGTCACAATATTGCACTTCTTGATGAATTCCTCCCCGTGGAAATGAAGGTTGGCCAGATCTTGATCATCATTGCCACAGTCATTGCATGGGTGGGGCTACTTTCATCATCGATAGCCGAATGCTACATGATTTGCAGAAGATTTCCCCCCCAAAAGGTTAGATGGTTTTTCATAGCAGGAGGAACCTCTTTTGTCATCTCCAGCATCTGCGTTCTTGTCCCTATTAGTTGGAATGCCTACTCAGTGGCAGCACAAAAGAATACCATCACTTTTCCATCTTCTTTCCATCTACCAACACCATATAAACAAAGAAATGGACGTGCAATTGTTACGGGGTTCATGATAGCTATCACATTTTTCACAAGTGGGGCTTTGATGATTGCTAAAAGTTCCATTATAACAGTCGGAATTGTGCCCATTATGTCAGACAATATTATGTCCACCTAGAAGACAATCTACCAAACTAATAAGATGTTTGAAATTCAAAACTGTCTGTGAAGAAGCAGGTGACCATCTTCTCACCAATAAAGATAATTTCTGAATTAGAGGAGAAGAAATCAAGTGACGTGGCGAGCACTTTAAAAACAGCACTGTTATTACAAGTTACTGTAAAACTGTTCAATATTTCCAATAATTCGTCTGCTGTTTTGCTCTGCAATTGACTTTCCCTGTGTATGTTCACTGCATTTAATAAAGATGTTTAATGGCTACCATTTTTATTCACTTTGCAGTGAAAATGTAGTGGGATTTTACATAGCTGTATACTTAGTACAGTTGCACATACACAAACAAATACGACAAATCAGAAAGCAAACACATTGGTCATATTTATTGTCTGATTTGTTTGTGTTTACGTATGAAGTTGTCTTATACCAAGTCATATCATTGGCCCATCTAGCTTGATATTGTGTACACTGATTGGCAGAGGTTCACCAGGATTTCAGATAGGGATCTTTTCCAGTCCTATCAGGAGATGCTATGGATTGAGCCTGGCACCCTCTACATGCAAAGTTTGGCATGTACAGCAATGATTTTGCAACATAATATGGAGGAAAAATAAAATATTGGAAGTTTAAATAATTTACTTTGTTTATTGAAGTTTATTTTCATCCCTTTTTCTGCACCCACAACCAAAGCATGTTACTGGGCATGCTCTGCACACATGGGAAATTGGAACATGAGGGACTTTGGTGCAATGGCTCGCGACAACCTCAGTGGATTGACATTTAATAGGTATGGAGAGACCACCAAGATATAGGTGCAACACAACACAATTTATTGGGGTAGGCTTACCATTGTCCCAGATATGGCCAAATCCTGGGCTCCCGGCCAGTCTTCTCTTTGTCCTGGCCATCCAGGACTGCCTAGCTGCCCGCTGCAGTGCGTCTTCGTCTTTATCTTCCTAGCCTCGCGTGCCTGTGCGAGGCTGGAAGCACTCCGAAAACGTCTGAGTTCATTCGCAAGTCTCCTGCATGTTGCCTTTGCCGCCCTGAATGGCTCTGAAGGTGAGGGGGCGGGGCCGCCTCGTGCCGAGAGTACACAGAGGGTCAGAGCGCGGAGGAACTTAGCGTTCCGCCCCACCTAGAGCGACGCCACTGCCTGGGGTCCAGTGTTCCACCACAGCCTCAGCTGCTTCAGCTGGTTGCCTGGAGGCTGAGTGGCAAGGACTTACAGGCTTTGGCTACTCTGAGGTGGTGGTATCCACCCTGCTCTCGGAGCATAGGGCCTCCACCAATCGAGTCTATAGCTCCACTTGGCGGGTGTTTTTGGAGTGCTGTTTCTCGAAGGGGGTTAGACCCAGGGCGCCTAGGGTGAGGCACCTTCTGGATTTCCTACAGGGAGGTCTCCACCCTCAAGCAGCAGGTGTCTGCGATTCCCTCCATTATTGGGTGTTCCCGAGGGGCCCCCCTGGCATCTCATCCCCATGTCAGGAAGTTTTTGAGGGGAGCTGTCCTGTTATCCATCTCCTGTTAGCAGAGTATCCACGTGGGACTTGTATGTAGTTTTATGGGCCCTTACTAGGGCATCTTTGTGCCTATGGCCACATGTCCCCTACAGGAGCTGTCTTTCAAGACAGCTTTCCTGGTGGGGATCACCTCGGCTAGGCAAGTTTCAGAGTTGGCGGCCTTCTCTGTAAGCGGAGAACTGTGTTAGTTTCAGGAGGACAGAGTGGTCCTCAGGACTGTTTTCATCCCTAAGGCTAACTCAAGATTTCACAGGTCTGAGGTGGTGGTGCTCCACTCCTTTTGCCCCAGGCTAGTTCATCCCAGGGAAAGGGAGTGCCATTCCCTGGACGTGGAGAGGGCGCTAAGCTTCTACATTTCCAGGACAGCTGAGTTCAGGAAGGCTGAAGCCATGGTTGTGGCCTATAGAGGCCAACATAAGGGTTATAGAGTCTCCCCAACCACAATATCCCGCTGGGTTTGAGAGGTCATCATAGCTATGGCATACAGGACTCAGGGGATTTCCTCTCCAGAGGGTATAGTGGCATATTCCCTCAGGGGAGCAGCCACCTCAGCAACCTACAAAACATTCCCCTTGCTGGAGGTGGACTGTAGGGCAGCCACTTGCATTATAGAACATTATAATGCATTATAATGCTTCATCAAGCATTATAGAAAAGATGCATTCAACTCGGGGGATGCTGCCTTTAGTAGGTGTGTCCTGCAGAGTGTGGTGCCGACAGTCTCAGCCAGTTCCCACCCTTAAATAGGGCACGGTTTGGGTAAATCCCGACTGATTACACTAACCCAGCCCTGGAACCACTAGAGTATGGGGAGATTTGGACTTACCATGAATTCCCCATCTAAGTGATTCCAGGGTCAAGTGTACCCGCCCTGGGTTGGCTGAGGCTGTAGGGGGTGCGGAGCCTTCCTTCTCCCTTTGTTTTGTTCAGCAGCACCTTCGACCTGGAGGTCTGCAGCACACTGCATCTTCGGCATCAAGTCAGCCTGTTGACGTGGAGGCATTGAGCAACCCTGTGGGGGCCTCCATAGACAGACTATGAGGGGGACGACCCGGTTGAGGCTTTGGTAGTCTGGAGAACCAGGGAGCCCCTCCCCACCCAAGAAGATTTGGATCAGCTGACCTTGCCTGTTCAGGAGGGAGGTGCTTCTCATTAAATTAAAATTTAAAAACCCATTAAATTAACCTTAAATATAGTCAAATATAGTGTTGGGGTTTACGTTTGGGGGACCCCGGGAGTGGAGTATTCAAGGCTAGCCCAATATCTAAGGCTATTAGGACCTGTAAGTCGGTCTCTAGGCCGACGTATGGTGAGAGGCCTTACCGGGGAAACTGTTGACGAGGAAACGGGCGGGTATGGGCTGGCCCAGACATATAGGAACATTTTCTCCAAAGAATCTGCAAAGAAGAATATCTGACAATCCATTCTCAGAAACGAAACAGTGACACACACCACCTGCATTAGGGTGCATTGCATCGCGATGCGAGTGTAGCTGTTGTAACTCAACACACCCTGTCTACACCAAAGGAAGCCGCATGGAGAAGGATAAGACATCCTGTCCCGCCTCATGCTCTCTGTTAGCCAATCAGAATTGAGTCTTTCAGACTTGATTCTAATTAGCCAATGCGTTGCTCCGCGTCCCACCACCACAGCACCGAATGCAGCCTCTCATTACCCAAATGCGGCCAAAGTTCAATTTGTTCAACATTGCTAACACCGCAACACAGCTCTCCCGTGTTGCAGTGCAATCTTGTAAAAGACAGGACACATCACGCTTTTCCAGTCACGTGCAGACGCTGCCCCGCAGCACGGCCAGTGTGTCACAGGCTTTACTTTCCCTGCTGGAACAGTGGGCCTTCAGTACCTCTGCCATTTGTAGCAGCGGCCCCAAAATGTCCACCAACAGCACACTGTTGCCCTGAGGTAAGGCAGCATGATGTGGCCATTCAGTCATTTAAAATAGCATAACTGTGTCCCACTCTTCTAAAGGGCTGCATAGCCCTAGTTAGGATCAGGCTGTTATTCACGGAATTCTACTAATGATGAATTGCTTATATTGAAAACAAACCAAAAACATTTGGCAGAAATTTCTTTTTTAAAAAAACCCATTAAATTAACCTTAAATATAGTCAAGTATAGGAACGTTTCCTCCAAAGAATCTGCAAAGAAGAATATCTGACAATCCATTGTGACCACATTCTCAGAAACCTAACAGCCAATCAGGAACAACCCCTGCGGCGAGAATGCTTCATTTCAAAACTAACTGTCAGTTCTGTACTCCTCACAGAACGAAGCTCCTCATTTTAAGGCTGTCTCGTGTTTCAGAATAATTACCATATCGAAAGCCTGGGCAGGTAGAAATATGCAATTTTTTTTAAGGTATACTGTTTTCTTTCCATGTGTAATTGTCCTACTGTTTTAATACGTGACAATAGTTCTTTACACGGAGAATAGGTGAACTAGAAACCAGAAAGTTCTTTCTTCAGGGAGGTTCACTTCCTCCCTTTATGGCCATGTGCAGACCCCGAATGGTGCTGCAAGGCCCGGCACAACATTGTGGCCGGTTCTGTGGCCTGATGAACCTGGAAGAGCCGGCTGGCAGCTACAGGAGTGCAAGGCCTGCTGGGGTGCTCCCTGGCCAGCTCGCCAAGAGAGACCAGTGTATGCACAAAGGCCTGGCAGGCCTGGATGCCAAACGGGGGGGTGAAGCTGCCATGCCCACCCCAGTACTTTCATACTTTGAGCAACACATCCATGAAGCTATGTGATTACCGCATGAGTGCTCCTGATGTGTGCACTTTGTGGCTTATCCACTTGCTTTCCCGGGAGTTGTCTCAATCACTTCTGGGTCTGGTTCATCCAACGTTGCCCCCTACACATGTTGCTAAAACTTTCTTAAAAGGTGTGTTAGCAGAACACATACTGCCACATAAATCTCCACATGAGGATGCACTGGCGCCAACACGACTTCAGCTCCCACAGGAGAATTTCGGCAGCCACAGGCAGTGTAGGATGCTCAACCTCGCCTGGCTCTTGGCTGCGGGAGTCCACTGCATGAGGCATGCTCAGCGGTGCTCCTGTTCATGTGGAGGCGGGAGCAGGCGGCGAGACCCCTTTTTTGATCCACAGCAGCAAGGAGCGGACCAACAAGCCTCGGTCAGTATTTATGCCAGAGGCTGATGATGGAGGCGGTTCTGAGGGCTGGCAGTGAGAGGTTGCATTCCTGCCGTCGAAGCCCCATGACAGGGAGGCTGACACGATTTGAAATTATAAGCCCTCTACTCGCATGGAGATGCAGTGGTGCCACTGCACCACTGCAATCACTAGCGCAAGTCCGCGTTGACCTGGGAAGGCAGATCAGGATTAGGAAGGGGGTCAGGATTCGGCGTGCACCACTGCAACCGATCCCACCCCCCTCCTGGGCCTGATCATCATTCCTCTTCCCTGCCCCATCACTGCCCCATTTCGACCACCCCCTTCCCTGATCAACCCCTCCACGCATCTCTCCACCCCCCTACACAGGCTTACCTGCTCCAGTGGGTCTCCATGAGTCCACCTGTTTGTAGGAGTTCACTTCAGTCTCGCCGCTAGTCGGCCTGCTACACTCGTCATTGGAGTCTGCTTTGCGACTGCCATACAGAAGCCTCTGCCAGCGCAACACTAGTTATGCTGGTGGGGAGGGAGTTAGGACTGGGGCAATAGAAAGGTGGTTTGAAACCTCCCTTTATGATTAAAGAAAATAACAGAGTAATAAAGGGAGGAACCAGAATTTGTGCATGCACTGGAAGCATGCATGTTCATAATCTCATAGGACTGGTTCAACAGGGAAGGTAACACTGAAATTAGCCCACTGTCCTACCTTTACAACCCTATATTTATACAGAATAGAATATGGAAAAAAGATGGCATAATCATCAAACAGAGTTATTGTAGGGTATGCTTCTAGTCTTTTATGCAGTCATATGAAAAGGTCCATTTAGAGAATTCAGGTTTTACAGTGTAATCCTGTGCAATGGTGCCCTGGGGTAGCATGCGCTCCCTGGGGCAGGGTGTTGTAAACATGCCATAAAGCGCGTTTACGGAAACTAGCAAGTAAGGACTGCCGGGGCAGTGGCCATCTTCCCAGAACTGCACCCACCGGGGCAAGGGCGGGGGAAGGGCAGACCAGGCAGCGAGGGGGCGGCAAGATACGCCGATATCCAAGGCCCTCTCTAGGCCCAGCACGACCTTACATGGCCGGCGCAAATGTACGTGAACTCTGGAGCTCGCATACCTTAGAGGAGGCCCATTGGGTCTCCCACGGAAGGGGATGATTGTCCCCTTCCCTCGAGGTGCACCCGGGCTGCCCCGGGGCAGCCCAGGAGCTGGATAGGATATGGCCTCTGGCCCTGTAGGCCGGGCGCTGTATTTTACACAGGATTGGGCTGCCTGTAATAACTTGCTTAAAATATGGTATGCATACAGGATAATTCATATAGGAATTAGCCCACCTATATCCCCAATAGCTGTGGTGATTTGTGACTTAAACTACAAAAAATATTACAATGTGGAGAAAGAGGAATATGTTCAGGTATATAGATCGGTTTAGGGAGAACCAATTTGGATCATTAGCAGATATAAAGAGAATTAAATATGGAATACTTATCTGTATCATGTATTCTATATCTGTATCATGAACCTGTTCATGTATCTGCAACTGACATCACAATCCTATTGTTGTGTGGAGGTTCTTGTGAAGCCTCTTATGTCCGCAGAAGAGACTTCTGCTGTCGTAAAATGGCTGCCGCTAGAACTCCACTGATGCATCCAGCTGTGCCCACTGGAGAAGGTAAGGCAGCAGTTGGGGTGGGGGTCGGCGGGGAGGGGATGCAAATGGGTGTGGAAGTGGAGAAGCAGGGGTGGAGAGGTTGTGGAAGGGGGTGGATCTGGCAGCGACGGTGTGCACTAGATTCTATCCCTTGTTTTGCAGGCATTCATAATGGACCTTAAAGTAGACATACATAGGATTGTGCTGTTAAGGCAAAACATGGACCATGGTGCAATCCTGTCTGCAGCCTTTAATCACCTGGTGATTAGGCAGCGCTGGCACCGAGGCCTGTACCTCCCATATGCTGAGTGTCAGATTACACTGCACTGTGGAGTGGGTAAGTGCAGTGGTGCACGGCCTGGGGGAGTGCGGGGAGGGGACTTAATGGAGAAGGGGCAGTGGGTGGATTACAAGTGGGAGGGGGAGGAACCGGCATCTGTGTCGGACGCCGTATTCCATCCTGCCTCCCAGGCCATAAGCCCCCTCACGGGGCTGCTTGATTTGCCGCTAGCTAAAGAGCTGGACTCCTGCCAACCTAGCAGTTCCAAAGCATGTCAATGCGAGTAGATAAATAGGTACCGCTTGCGGGAAGGTAAACAGCGCTCCGTGTTCCAGCTGCATGCTACGCGCTGCGGCAAGGAGAGTCATGCCGGCCACATGACCACGGAGACATCTTCGGACAACGCTGGCTCTTCGGCTTTGAAATGGAGATGAGCACCACACCCTAGAGTTGGACACGACTGGACTTAATTGTCAGGGGATACCTTTACCCTTTTTAAAGAGCTGGCAGAGAATCGAGTAGCCTCGTTCCGGCAGTTGGGGGGTTACCCAGGGTAAGAGAGCAAATTCCCTCTTACTCCGAGTAGACCTCCAGCCTCTCCCATCCCCAGATTGGATTCAGTATGGGCTGCACAGCCCATGCTGAATCGCCGATGCCGAGGGAGGATAGGATTGGGCTGTTTGTTTCATTCTTTGATGATGTCTGCACTGTTGCTTGTTTAAGTTACAAACTGCCACTAATGCAAGTACATCACCTCGCCTCATGGATGGGCTGCCCCGATTGCAAAGGGAAAATCCTATGCAGCAATTATTCCACTAAAATGTGACTAGAGATAAATTAGGATAATTTATCAGGCACAGCAAGAGATTGTTTTCTTTCACAGGTAAAACGTTGCAAAACTTCACCTGGACAGGAGAACTGGATCTAAAGTCTGTGAGAGTGCAATGCATGTTGTGAATGCAGCTGGAAGAGTAAAATGGCATATAGCGGGGGTTATGTTGTGCTAGGGTTAAGTTGTGCTAGGGCATACCCAGTGAAAAATTTAATTCTTCCTTTGGAGTGACAGATCCCCATGCCAAGTCACAAACTGCTTTTCAAATGTTTCCCAACGTTTGAAAAGCAGCTTGTGATATGGTATCACAAGCAGATACAGATCTGTCACTCAAACGGAAGTCATAGAGTCTGCTGGCCATGACCAAGCTGCCCAAGGATGTCCCTGGAGCCAAATCAAGGTCTGCATTCAGCTGTGTATCTCCATGATTTTAGGTGATTTTTATAATTCTCTTTCACCATTCCCTTTTCTAAACTAGAAACTATGTGGAATGTGATTAAATCCCACCATAATTCATAATTTGCAATTTTTTCCTTAGAGAAGTTACATCCACACACAAATGGTCCAGTTTTGAAGATTAAGCATTGGTAAGGGGCTCTTTGATGGTGACAATGATGGCATTTTCCCAACATCTTCTACCCCATTCTGTGGGAAATTCAGAGGTGGAAGCAGGAAGCAGGCAAGTTGTCCAGGCATCTGCCACTGAAAAGGTGTCAGGGATCAGCCGGAGCTGGGCCTATCCCAGGAGCTAACCTGGCTGGGCAACCTTCTGTGACAGTGGTAGCACCCTGTCATCACCAGGGCATGGATGGATAGGCTTACCAGATTTTCTGGCACCCTGAGGAGGCGGAAGAGACATCACATGGGGGCGGGTCAAGGAACCGTGATGTCACTTCCACCGGCACAACCGGAAGTGATGTCGCAAAGGGGCATGTCAGGCTGGACGCCCCCTATGATGTCACAGAGGGCTGAAAATCTCTGGGAAAGCAACATATTTAAATAAATAAATAAATATTTTACGTACATTTTAATTGATTAATTAATTAATTGATTGATTAATTAATTAATAATTTTTAATAATCCTCCTCCTGATATTTATAGTCCAATCGTCTATCTACTTGCCTTCCACGAACAGCCTGATCGTCGTCATATTTCCACCGTTGCCTTTACTCACTTCTATGCTACACTGGATGGAAGTGAAAAGGGAGGGGGAGAAACTATTGCCCAGATTCTCACCTATAAAATGTTGGGGGGGGGGGATGCCCACCATTCCGCGACCACTGTCTCCGATGCTGGCTTTCAGATACCCACATCCTTCTCATATACTCCCCTGCACTGTTCATCTTGTTCTCCCCCCTCCCCACTCCAGCAGCCTCTACCAACTGTTTGTCTTCCCCGTCCTCGTCCTCTTCTTTGTCCCAGCCTCACGTATGGACATTTTCCGAGTGCTTCCAGCCTCGTCCGCACACTCGTGCAAGGCTAGAAGCATTCGGAAAATGTCCGAGTTCACTCGGACGTTTTCCGAGACCTTTTACCCTCAAGCGAGTGCGCGGACGAGGCTGGAGGGTCTCGGAAAACGTCCGAGTTCACTTGGATGTTTTCCGAGTGCTTCCATCCTCGCGCAGGCGCGTGAGGCTGAGAAGTCAAAGACAAAAGACAAAGACACAGCATATTAGTGCTCCAGCAGGGGCAGTTCTGGACGACTGAGACGCAGAGGAGACTGGTTGGGAGACCAGGCTGGGAGACTGGGATTTGAGCTCCTGAACCGGGATCGTTGAAATGTTGGATAGCAATATAAATAATAATAAGAGAGATATTGAAGAAAGTTCTGGCAATAAAGTTGATTAGGAAGGTGATAGTTAGCAATAACGGTAAAATAATATAAAAGTAATATAAAACAAAAGTATAAAACAAACAATTGATACCTTTTTTTCAGGGCTCCTCGGATTTTTGTTACCTTTTTTTAGAAATTCCCACTGAATGGCTCGGAACGTATATAGTTTGTACGTGATTGCATCTACAGCAGGATTGGCAAGCTGCCTTATATTGTTTTTCAGCCTGTTACGACCAGATTGGAGGTTGTTGGACATAAATGATCCCACCAACAATATGACTGGTTTCATTACGATGGGACTATGGAAGTTATGCTATCATAGTTTCAGAAACGTGCCTGACAAATATTTCATGCGTTGTTGTTACAATTTTGCATCTAATGACAAATTTGTCCCAGTGGAAATGAAGGTCGGCCAGATCTTGATGACTCTTGCAACAATCCTTGCAGTGTTGGCGATACTTTTTTCGTGCCTAATCGACAGTCACCGTATTTGTGGAATATTTATTACCCCCAAACAGGCTAGATGGTTTCTCATGGCAATAGGAACCTCTTTTGTCATCTCGAGCATCTGCATTCTTGTCCCTATTACCTGGAATGTCTACTCGGTGGCACAAAAGAATACCATCACTTTTCCATCTTCTTTACATCTACCAACACCATATACACAAAGAATTGGACCTGCAGTTACTGAAGGATATGTGATATCTATCGTATTTTTCATAAGTGGGGCTTATATTATTGCTGATAGTTCCATTATACAAGCCATAGTTTTGCCCATTTTGTGAGCCAATTATGTCCACCTAGAAGACAAACAATCTACGAAACTAATAAAATGTTTGAAATTCAAAACTGTCTCTGAAGAAGCATTCTCACCAACAAAGATGGTGCACAAACCCACCGTTTGTGAGTTAAATGCAAAGAAAACAAGTGACATGCAAGCACTTTAAAAACAGAACTGTTATTACAATTTACTGTAAAACTGTTCAATGTTTCCAATAATTCGTCTACTGTTTTGCTCTGCAATTGACTTTCCCTGTGTATGTTCACTGCATTTAATAAAGATATTTACAGGCTAGCATTTATATTCATTTTGCACTTAAAATGTAGTGGAATTTTACCCAGCTGTATACTTACTGCAGTCTGCAGTTACACTCTTGGGAGTACTTATACAAACAAATATGACAAATAACAAAGCAAACACATTGTTCATATTTTTGATTGACTGATGTGTTTACATATGAAGCTATCTTATACTAAGTCATACCATTGGCCCATCTAGCCTTGAGGTTCTCCAGGGTTACAGATTGGGATCTTTTCCAGTCCTATCAGGAGATGCTATAGATTGAGCTCGGCACCCTCTACATGCGAAGTTTGACATGCGCAGCAATGATTTTGCAACATAATGTGTAGGAAAAATAATATATTGGAAATTTAAATAATTTACTTTGTTTATTGACGTTTATTTTTATTCCTTTTTTTCTGCATCCGCATCCTAAGCATGTTACTGGGCATGTTCTGCACACATGGGAAATGCAAATGTGTGTACAGGGACCTTGGTGCTATGGCTTGGTGCAATGGGGGGTAGGGGCAGTGCCGTTTTACTCTATTGAAGAGTTGCACGGGCCCGCTCCCCGCTCCTTCCCTCTGGTACTGCGTTGTACTAGTCCAGTGGTTCTCAAAGTTCTCCCCGCAAGGCGGGGAGAACTCTGAGTGTCTGCGGGGGTGTGGAAAGCTGCAGCAGCAATCCCTGGGGATCGCCTCCGCTGCTGGGAAAAAACGCCCCCGAAACCACCGGTTTTTACCTTACCAGGACTTGGGGGGCTTCAGGGAGGCCTGCTTGAGCCTCTGCAGGCCTCCCCGAAGCCCCCTCAAGCCCTGGTAAGTCAAAAAACGGTGGGTTTGTGCACTTTTTCGGCCGTGACGGCAGGATCCCTGGGATCGCCGCCGCCATGCTGTCCCTGCCTTTAAGGGTGCAGGGGACAGCTTTTGTTCTCAGTGGTGGGTCGTGACCCACCACTTTGAGCAGTGGTGTCATTAGGTGCTTGGGGTGGTGGGCCCCCAGGTGCAGGGTGCTTTGGGGTGCAGGGGGGTGCACGAGTTGCCGCTTCCACGGCAATTCGCCGGCTTTGCCACCAAATTGCTGCGGAAGCAGCGACTTGTGCACCCCCCAGACGCGTTCGTGCACCCCCCCGGTTCATGGACGCTACAGAACGCATGGTCACACACGCCTGGGGGGGGGACGAGCTGGCAGCACTTACCCGGCCTCAGCCAATGTCTTTGATGGCCTTGCGGCATCTCTGGCCTTGTCGTCTACTCGCTGGCCAGAGATGTTCCTAGAGAGGCTGCGCCTGTGCAATCGGAGCAGAGCCTCTCTAGCCCCTAGTCTTGCTGGTGGAGGACCAGTTAATTTGACTGTTTAGTGATCTTACAAGTAGTTACAAATAAAACGCAACAAGGTAAGATCATACATCCTCAGCCTAGAGTCATTTCTCAGCATGTGATGTAATGAAACAGGTGAGGAACCATCTATTTGTTTGTTTTCGAAGTGTTAAGTCTGTACGTGGTGACCTTGCAACCTCATTTTCACATGGGGATAATTCTGGCAGAAACAGGCCACTCTCCTCAGGCGAAATTCTCCAGAATACCACAGCAGTGAAAAACCCTTCAAAACTAGCAAAGGCAGTGTAATTTTGTTCACATGGGGAAGCTATTTCAAACAAAGACCTCATGGTGTAAAAATGGGGTAGCAAAATTATCACATGCAGACTTGACCCAAGTCCAAACTGGGCCTCAGGCCCACTTCATACATATGTTGTGATTGCTGCTTGAAAACATAATCACGTGAAGGTACTTCACATGGCAAGCTATTCAAAAGGTTTTGGCAATTGTCCACACAGTCATTCTACATTTTTTAATTTTCTGTTGAGAACAGATAATTTTCTTTTTATGGTTGAGAGATGGAGGAAGAGGGAACAAGAAACAGAGGAGTACAAATGCCAAACTCCTACACTCCAAAGTTCTTGAGAAGCTGTGACAGAGGCTCACTGGCTAGACTGGTTCATCAACATGCTGGATATATTGTTATGTTTTAGAAATCTGAATAAATAGATATTGCAATGCTGTTACTTGACATGCTATGACAAGCTTTAGCCTTCCTTGAACAATGCCTGATGTAAAACATACATTCTTTATGCTATGAAAGTAAACCAGGGTGTGTGAAGGTCTCTTATCAGGATAGCAATATATCTTGACTTAAGCAATCCTCAAAAAATATAAAAATATAAAATTCAAATAGTTTAGAAACACAGGATTTTTCTATGAAAATGGCAACAGAAAACTACAGAACACACATGCTCGTTTTGTGCAACAGTAATCCTAGCAGGATTAATGTTTAAAGTCAAAGAAATGGATGAGGTAGTTTGTAATGGATGAACAAGAACTGATAGCTTGAATACTTATCATTGTCTCATATAATATTTTAATGAAACAATGTTTTCATTTCTAATTACATTTCACTTGTTGCATTAGGAAAGCCTTAAGAACAACTCTGGCATGGCTCAGAGTTAGAGACTAGAGTAAGAGGTGCAACAAACAAACATTAATTGTGGGGATAATAACAGGGAATAGGGTGGTAGTAGTAGTAGTAGTAGTAGTAGTAGTAGTAGTAGTAGTAGTAGTAGTAGTAGTAGTAGTAGTAGTACAGCTAGGTCATAAACATAAGCAGTTGCTATGTGCAGAAAAGGAGAAGAAACCAGAAATTCTTAAACAGGAAAGGGGAACATAATGGAAGAAATGCAGAGAAGGGAGGGGAGTACACAAGGAAATTATGCGGGTTACCCAGGCAGAACTGGGTCAGGAAAACTAGGAGTTTTATTTTTAAGGTATTGGAAAAGAAGGGGGAAAGAAGAAAGCTAAAGAAGAGATTGAGATTGAGATTGAGAGGGGGGGAGGGAGGGAAGAAGTGTTCCTATGGTGAGGACCACAGCAAGAGGCTGGATAGTGGAGCCTGAACCAAGGGGTACAGGTAAGAAGTAAGACCCTCAGTGAGATATGAAGGCACTTCACCCACTTGGGGTAGGGCAGCTAGTCTCTCCCACCAGATAAGCCATCCTAATTGGCAGTACTACCACTCAACAGATGTTGGAGAACTGGGTTTGAGCAGCTGCCATGACTGTTATGGGCATCCACCTAACTCAGGGGCCTGAGTCTGGTCTAAGGCCTCATCTGAATAGTTTAAAGGTAGGTTCACATGAATACTGCTCTCACACAAAGAAAGAAAATAATAGCTACACTAAGGGCCCAATCCTACTGGGCCTCGCTGCCAGTGAAACGTGCATTCCACTGGTGGCGACTGCCGAAAAACGGTCGTAAAGCAAGTTCCGGCAGCGCACTGACTATCGCGTGCCCAAATACCGGCAGGAAGGTCTAAGTCTTCCTGACTGCTTCAACTGACTGCTTCAGCTCTCGGATACTTCCGGGTGTCTCGAACTGGAGTCCTCAGATCTTCACGCATAGGCTTACCAGATTTTCCAGGACCCCGAGGGGGGCGGAAGTGACATCACGGGGGGGCGGGTCAAGGAACTGGGATGTCACTTCCATCACTTCCAAGTGATGTCACAGGGGCGTATCTGGCCAGCACAACAGAATGTCGCAAAAGGGGCATGTCCTATTGGTCACGCCCCCTGTGGCATCACAGGGGCGGAACATTTCTGGAAAAGCAACATATTTAAATAAATAAATACTTTGTTTTTAATTAATTTAATTATTATTAATAATCAACATTTAAAGCAATATATGACACCCCCATACCTTCAATACACCACTGTAATAATAAAATACACTCCCTAAAAATGAAATAAATAAGAAAACAGTATTTTTCCCTTCCCCTTAATATACAACCCTTAAGGAAACAGAAAAAAACAAAGGAATCATTAGAAGGCAAAATTTAGGAAGCACACACACACACACACACACACACAAAGTTTGTCAGCCCTGCACCTGTGCATCATGCATCTGCAAGCTCATACACTATGGGCGCAATCCTGGGGATCTATGGAACGGCGGAGTGAGCGCTCCGCTGTTCCAAGACATCACGAATGTGCAGTAAAGTATGTTTGCGACGCCTTGGGAGTATGGGAGTACGGCGCAAGGACGGCCTCCCTCACTCCATCGCCGGACCGAGGACGTGGCCGCCAGAGGAAGGTAAGCTCTCCCGATGGCGGCCATGTGGCCGGTCTGGTGGGCGAAGTAGGGGGGCAGGGGATGGCTCTCGTCATATCCCCATTCCCGCCAGGCTGGCGAGGCCATTGCACGGCCTCCTCCTCCAAGGAGGCCTATCAGGCCAGCCCCGCTTTACACGAGCGTCCCCTTCCCCGAGTAGACCTCCGGTCTGCCATTTGACGGGCAGCCTCAGGCTCAGTATCCGTCAGGCGGCCCTGGACCTCCAGCCGGATCCTTACACAGGATTGCACTGTATATGAATAAGGAATTGACTCACCTTAAAAACTTCTTAATAAGAAAGAATTGGCACACAATTGCTGCTGGCTGCCACTGAGCTGCTACTGAGTTCGGTTGCTCTTACTGGGCAGCATGGGTCACGTGGCCAAACACAGAACCAGGAAGCAGCCAAGGAGAAATACTGTATTTCTTCAATTCTAAGACACATGTTTTTTCCCAATTAAGCATTTCAAAAAATGGGGTGCATCTTAGAATTGAAGGTCTCCAAAAAGCACTTCAAAATGCTATCTTCTTACTTACTGGGGCTTGCGGGAGCTTCAGGAAGACCTGTGTGACCCTCTGCAGGCCTCCCCGATCTTCAATTCGGCAAAAAACGGTGATTTTCAGCCATTTCCGGTTTTCGCGAAAACCAGAAATGCCCAAAAATCGCTGTTTTTCGCCAAACTGAAGATCAGGGAGGCCTGCAGAGGGTTGTGCAGGCCTCCCTGAAGCTCCCCCAAGCCCAGGTAACGAAGGAAATGGCACTTTCTGGCGGGGCCAGAAATGCTATGCAAAGGCAGTGCACTCAGTCATCCTCAGCTGCAGGAGACATGCTGGGGAGAGTTGGTGCTGAGTGGGTAGATTCAATGAAGGGAGGTGAGTCTTACAATCGATGGATTTTTTTTTCCCCTGCTGGTGGTACTGAAAGTAAAGGTGCGCCTTAGAATCGATGGCGCCTTAGATTCGAAGAAATACGGTAGATATCAGCAACCAACAGCACACACTCACAGCGATGAGGAGCGATTTATAATTATTTCTGAAGATTTATTTACTGCAGGTTCGTAAGGTACCTTTGCTTTTGCTTCACTCCCCCCCGTGCCTCCCGGGCCCCCCCCCCCATGCCGAGCATGGCCCGGGATCCAAGTGTTTGCTGCTGAGAGTGCAGGAGCAGACATTTTTTTTCTTTGCCGGGAGTGGACATTTTTATTTTTACAATGCAGCCGGTGGGCCGGAACTGTTCTGAGGCTCCTCGCGCATTGCAGTAGGCCTGGACAGTTGGGCCCGAGTTGGGCCCTTCCGGGATGTCAGCCGCCATTCTGGGAATGTCACGGAGAGTTCCGGGACTATGGTAAACCTATTCAAGTATATAAGACAGCAGCTCTACCACTGAGCCAGACCTCCTGCCCTCAATCAATTTAAAGTTGATTTTTTATTATAAACTGGTGTGTGTGTGTGTGTGTGTGTGATTATGAGCTCCTGCACTCCAAAGTTTACCTCTACATCACTGCCCCTAACTAGGCTGTCAGTGGGAAAGTAGATAGCGAACTTCATGTGTATGCAACAGCCCAATCCTATACATGTTTACTCAGAAGTAAGTCCAATTATGTTCAATGGGGCTTACTCTCAGATAAGTGTGTGTATAGGGTTGCAGCCTCTGTATTTGAGGTAAGGACTGGAAGAACTGGAAGAAAAAGGTAAATGAATTGCTACCATTTTCTTTAGGCAACTGCAACTGTTCCTGTCATTCACAGTGAACTCGATCTCATTGAGTAGACTTTCCCTCAGTCAAATCCATCCATACAAATATACCTTTTCACCATCAAACGTTTGAACAACTCAAGGATCAACCAATATGGTTGAGGATTTTTTAAACAGTTCAGTCCTATCCCCCACCATTCCATAGCATGCAGCTACACTCACTATGAAGGGGGGGGGGGACGGCCTGAAGGCAACGTTTTACCTGAATGCAAACTTTTTTTACTTAACTCCACATAAGCCTACAGGCTGCCTATAGGACCTACACCAGTTATATAACTGGGGTAAATTCGAGGTGCAATTTTCTGCAATTTTTCCCTTCTCCATTGTTCCTAATGGGGTTAATCCTGCCTTCATCAGCTCTGTTGTTGGTAGTGCAGCATTTTTTCTGGCATGGGAGCTGTTAGGATATAGTGTATGTTTCCTCCTTGTCCCTCCCATGTCACATCCCAATCTCTTCCATGTTTTGGCCTCCACCGGCGGAGTTGCACTGGTGTCCAAGTGACATCTGAGCTACGCTGGCACAACATTTTTCTGATGTTGTGCCAGCATCTGTGGTGCATCTGAAGGTAGGCAGATTTCTTCACTAGTGGGGCTGTCGTTGCTCTGGCCTATGTGGAGGCATGCTGGTGTATCTTGAGGATAGGATTGGGCCTTTACCATTTGTAAGTTCTATCATCATTTTTTCATAATTGGCACAATTCTAGGGTATGTCTTCTCAGTCTCCTACAGTTCAAACTTACTTAGGCTTTGTGGTTGGAAGATTCGGAACCAAAATTAAACGCATTGTTCGGGTAATCAAACCATGGTCCAAAAGAGTTATCTTCTAGAGAGTTATCTCCTGATGTTTTGCTGCCACCTGTGGGAAACATTATCAAAGGTATGAAGATCCAAAACCTTCGTCCTGCATTTCAGCAGGTATAGCTGCTTTAGCAGCACCATCCTCAATTGCCGCTGCTAAGATTCGGTCTTCTACACAACTCTTAAGAACGCAGAGGCCCTAATGATGGAAGTTTGGTCACCCCTGATTTAGAGGGATGTAAGAATCCTGTATTGTGTTTTGTCTGTTTGAGGGAATTGTTGTTTGGGCAAAGATAATAGCTCCTGGCTTCTGTCTTTCTCACACCTGTCTGTTCCTTGTTTCCATATCCAAAAAGAACCTTGCCCTTCTGGCAATACAGCGAGGCAGGCTGCAGATGGCGCTCCTGGTAAGTACACTAAAGACAAAGGGGTAGGTGGGCTCCAAATAGTCTGTCCCTGCCTATTTGGTACTTTGTAAGCACCAAGTAAGCAGGGAGAGGTGAACCAGAGCGCAGCAGTTTGTTTTTCCCCCTTCTTCTAGCTGTGCTGGCGGGAGTATGGGTAAAAAAGGCTTCCTTTACTGCATCCTCACACAGGGGTGGCCAACCTTTCACCATTAGGGCCTCTGCATTCTTAAGAGTGGTGTAAAAGACAGAATCTTGGCAGCTGCAATTGTTGATGGTGCTGTTAAAGCACCTGCATCTGCTAAAATGCCCTCACCCATACAACCATTAAAGGGCCAGGAGCAGTCATGTTGCAAGGTTGGCTACCCCTGGTTTAAAGCTTAAAAGGAACATGTCCCTTTAAACTTTGAACACTCTGTGAGTATGGAGCGAGGGGAGAGAGCAGCAAAGCACACCTTTCTAGTGCAGTGTTTAGTTTAAAAGGGACATATTTCCTATACACTTTAAACTCCATGTGAGGATGGAGCATGGGGAGGGAAGGGGATGATTTGATTCCTGCTTGTGCTTAGCGAGCAGGGAGAGCATCAATGCAGCTTGTGTTTGTCGTAGACTGGAGGGAGGTGGCAGCAGATATGGAGTGAAGGGCACCCTGAATCTGCCGCTCCTTCCAGCAGCCGCCCTTATGCAAGCTGCATCATGTGGCTTCCTGGTTGGGCTGGCCATGTTTGTTCCTGTGCCAATTGTAAAAGATTTTCTGGAATTGATGTAGGATTGTCAGTCTCCAGTCCTTTAGGGATAAGCTTACCAGACCTCCAACAGAGTGGAGACCTTTAGGAGAAGGAATGTGGGCAGGTTGTTAAACCTTAGAGCACAATCCTAAGCATGTCTACTCAGAAGCAAGCCCCAGTGGCTTGCAGGCCTCCCCAAGTGTTGGAGAAGTGTCGTAACCCACTTCCACTGGCGTCACTGCAGGGGGGCGGAGCTCTAAGTTCCGCTGCGATCCGATCCTCCGTTACACGGGTGAAGGAAGCTGCGCCCCCTCGCCTTCAGAACCATTCAAGGCAGTGAAAACAACGCATAGGGAGTCTCCTGTGCGTTGTTTTCACCGCCTTGAATGGTTCAGAAGGCGAGGGGGCGGGGCCGCTTCATTCACCCGTGTAACGGAGGGTCGGATCGCGGCGGAACTTAGAGCTCCGCCCCCCTGCAGTGATGCCAGTGCCCACTTCTGGCCGGATGTGGGTTGCGATCGTGTCGGAGCGCTGCTCCGATGCTTGGGGAGGCCTGCGGAGGGGTCCGCAGGCTCCCCACACACCCCACCAGACATCCACTGCCCACCAATGCAGGTAAAACGGACCTTTTCGTCTGCGGCGGTGGTGGTGGTGGCGCGATCCAGGATGCGTCATCGTCACTGCGGGTTGCCACGCCCCTTAAGAGTGTAGCAACCCTTTGTTCCTGGCTGGGACGTCGCGACGCCCCAGGTTGGGAACCACTGAATTAAATTTTAGGGCTTTCCTGTACTTCTGGCTGGCACATGGCCGCGCCGCATGTTGAGCCCCGACTCGGCTGCTGCAGCTCGCCTTTCTTCCTCATCTTGTAGGATTTCAGGCAGCCCGCAAAGAAACTGGGAGTCCCTCTGCACTCTCTTTGTCCTGGCATCATTGCATGAGGCGCAGCAAAACAGCTGGAAGCTTCGGAATTCCAGCCCCGTTGCTGCGCCTGCGTGAAGCTCACGCAGGCGGCAATGATGTTGGCACGAAGAGAGCACCGAGGGATCCCCGCAAAGAAATTCCTCAGTGCTCTCTTCGTGCCGACATCATCGTGCGCCTGCAGGAGCCTCACGCAGGCGCAGCAATGTGGCTGGAAGCTTCGGAGTTCTGAAGCTTCCAGCCATGTTGCTGCACCTTCTGCAACGATGCCAGAACGAAAAGAGCAGGATCCCCAGTTTCTTCGCGGGCTGCTGGAAATCCTTTGACGGCCCGCAAGCAGTCCACAGGCCGTACATTGTGCAGGCCTGGGCTAGACAGATGGCAGGTTGGGTGAGTCCAGCAGGAGGGTACTGAGGGGGAGGTCGCCCTCGGCACGGGCGTCACTGGGGCGTGGCGGGGGGGGCGGGCCGCCAGGGGGTGACGCGCGTCATGGGGTGACGCGCGCACCCCCTCGCGCGTCACCTCCGTGACGCGCGTCGCCCTCCGGACGCTCTGAGGCCGGCCCGGGAGCCGGCCTCGGAGCGTCCGACCCCGTCGGCGCTCCAGGGCCTTCTGAACGAAGGCCCAGGCAGCGCGTCAATCCGGGTATTTCCCGGATTTTCGCGCATGCCCAGACCCGTTTTGAGGGCAAAAAGCCCTCAAAAAGGGTCTGCGCATGCGCGAAAATCCGGAAAATACCCGGATTGACGCGCTGCTTGGGCCTTCTTTCAGAAGGCCCTGGAGCGCCGACGGGGTCGGACGCTCCGAGGCCGGCTCCCGGGCCTGCCTCGGAGCGTCTGGAGGGGGGCGACGCGATGCGGGGGGGGGAGCCGGGTGGCCCCCTCCCCCCGCGCCTATAACGTCGCGCCCCTGGGGGGGGTGACGCGCGTCCCCGCACCAGGGTGACGCGCGTCTAGTGACGCCACTGGCCCTCGGCATGACCTCCAGGTGTCGGGGACCACTCCAGCCCGAAGGGCTTGTCCAGAAGGCAGGCCCAGACCTGAAGGGGGGTCTGGGACAGCTAAAGTCAGGAAGGGTGAGCAAAGGCCTCAGGCTAACTGGAGGACGGGGGTTAAGCCACCTCGCATGCCGCCACTCTCAGCTGGTCGGCTGGTCTTAGGCAGGAGGGGAGACATGGCTTCCCTTGCCTCGCAGCCGACTAGTTCATCACTGGCCGGCTGCTCCCTTACATAGCCCTCTTTTGGGAAGTCCCGCCTTCTCCCGGGAAGTCCCACGCCTAGGGAAATCCAGGGGCTGTGCCGGCCGTTCTTCGGCCACGCATGCCCAGTGTTACCAGGGACAGGCCGGAGCTTGGGCCTCGTTGTGGGACCGTTGTCGGAGCGGTCATCGCCCGGTGGGGGGTCAGGCGGCCTCCGGGGTCAGCAGCGCTGCCCCCGCCCCTGGGAGAAGGCTCCCCCGGGGTCTGGGGGGTGCGCGGGTCCATCTGCTGCGGCCCAGGAGCACACGGGTCCATCCGCCGTGGCCCGGGCTCGCCTGCACTGCTCACCTCCGCCTCACCCGTCGGGTGGGTAAGTACGGGTGGTCCCGGGGCGCCTGGACAGGTTATATATAATTGTCAGAAATGTTGCATTCTGAACTGGCTCCCAGAGGTCTGGGCTCATCCCACAGGGGGAGCTCTACATCATAGGGGTGAGTGGAACTCATGTGGTTGTGCCTTGTAGCAGGTCCAGAGAGAAAGAAAAATGCTTACCTGTTAGAGTGCCATGGAACAAAATATCTATTTGTTACAGGGAACAGTTGTGCAGGGTCAGTCCCTTTGCTCCCTTCACGGCCCCTTAAATGCTCTCCCTCTAGCTCCCTAGCACACTTCCTCTCAGGTGACACTTTGTGGGAGATGTATCTGCTCCACCTGGCCCCATGGCCCATCTTGAGTGCCTTCAGGATTGGGGCTGGCCCTAGTAACCCCACATCAGGGTGAGGCCTCCTTAGATAAAGCATCCACCTGCTGGGGCAGCAGGGGGAGTCACTCCTCAGGGTCACCTCAGCGCCTTCTCCTTCTGAAAGCGGCCTTCCTGTACATGCGCAGAGCGCCGCTGAGGCCAAGAGATTGCCCTCTCGGTGTCATCGGCGATCTGCGCATGTACAGGAAGACCGCTTTCAAAGGAGCTGAAGTGTGGCGGCGGCTGAGGAGCCTCCGGTCTGGTCTCGCGCGGGCCGGACCTGATGCACTTGGGTCCAGTCTTGTGCGGGTCAGACTGGATCGCTCCGGGGGCTGGATCTGGCCCGCAGGCCGGTGGTTCCCACCGCTGATGTACAGCATTATGTATTGATGCGTTTTCTGCCTATTTTATTTGTTTTAAGTTGCTGTTTTTCCAGTAATTGCTACATTTGTAAACTGGTTTGAATATCAGTACTACAGTATAAGAAAATGGGGGTGAAATTAATTAAACAAGAATAAAAATACATAGGACAAACAGCAAGATTGCCTGCGTTCTCTGATTGACAAATATAGTCTCTTCACAGATGCTCTGGTTATACAGTGGTCATATTTTGTGGCTTCTGTACTCTCGGTTCAAGTATGACTCAGCCACCCTTTCTTTCACAGGGGGATATTGTGGTTAAAGAACAGGGCTAAGAAACTGAAAACCCAACTTCTAAGGCAGAGGCCTTGGGAGAAATTTTATCAGGGGGTACAAAGTTTCTTTTGGGCACCTTCCCTTCCCCATTAGTCATTCCTCCCACCCTGTTTCAGCTCCTGGGCCCCCTTTTTGACCACAGGTCCCAGGGTACGATGTACCCCCCTGACTTGCACCCCCCTCTCAGAGGCCCTGTCGCAAGGCCACAAGTTCTTACTTTGGGAGTAAGTCGCACTGAATTAGTGAGATAAAATATTTTGGGGATCGGGCTTTTAGGTTTACAAAGTCAGTGTCTAGAAAATAAATCTGTGTGGAATAGTTTGTATCTGAAGACATGCCCGCCCCTAATAATCTGTAGCAAGCCCTTTCATTACTGTATTACACAGACGGACCAGACTTAACAGAGGTGTACACTGAAGAAAACCAAGTTATTAAACAATGACTGGACTTTTCTTTATTCCTAAGTAAAAACTGGATCAAAACCAACATCTTTAAAATTATTTATTTTAATTAAAAAACCCCCACATAATTGGCCCCATCCCATTCCCTTCCAACTCCGGCCGTGTGAAATTGCCATCGCATTCCTCCAGCCCATCTTCCATCCCCTCCTCAGGAGGGAGCCGCAGCCAGCCTGCTGGACCGGGCAAGAGGGCTGATTCCAGGCAGGCCCTACGGGAGCAGCAGGCGAAAGGAAGGGGTGGAGCGGGAGGCGGAGGAAGCCGGGCTGGGCTGTCGCTCTCGGAGGGAGGGAGGGAAGATGGTGGGACAGGCGCCGACGGGATGGAACTGAGGGAGCCGACGGGGCTGCGAAGTTCGGGCAGTAGCTGAGGGAGGCCGCTCTCGGGGACTGCTGGGACAGACGCAGAGAGGAAGGAAGGAAGGGCGGGAATTTCACGGTGGCGGCCTGTGGTCGTGGAGTTGCTTTCTCTTCCTCGGACGGGAGGAGGAGGGCTGGGTTGGGTAGCCGGCGGCGGCAGCAGCTGGGCTGGTCCCGGGGCCCGACCAGGGGTGGAGGCGGGAAAGCGAGAGGATGATGAGTCCGCCGCGGCGGCGGCGCTGCTGCAGCCGGAGCCGCCCGACGAGTCCCGCTTCACGCGGCTGGGCCGCTCGCTAGTCAGTGCTGGAGGCGGCGGCGGAGGGCGGTCCGGGCCCCACGGCCGAAGAGCGGTTGCCGCCGAGGCTCCGGCCCGGCAGCGGCGGGGCTATGCCGTGGCTGAGTGGAGGACGGAGGAGGCGGCGGCAGCAACAGCAGCAGCAGCAGCAACAGGCGGCCGCGGCGGCCACTATGGGACAAGGGACAGGGCAGCCGCCAGCCGTGTCAGCGGGAGGCGGCGGAGGAGGAGGAAGCGGCGGCGGGCCGCGGGGCCGGGAGAGCTCGGAATTGCCTTTGCCTACAGGCTGGGAGGAGGCGAGAGACTACGACGGGCGCGTCTTCTACATTGACCATAACACCCGTCAGACTTCGTGGATCGACCCTCGGGACAGGTCAGGAAGGGCAGCTTTCCCAAGGGGTGGGGAGGGAGGGCGGTTTCCCATCCGCGAACCTTGCTCACAATTCGGCTTCCTGATCACTATCTCTCTCCACCCCCCGGACCCGATCCTGCTTTAAGACAACGGGGCCTGCAGAGGACAAGGCTCTGGAGCTAGGAAATAGCATCGCGGGCCTGGTGTCTGACAGTCCCTCTGTCTACTTGACGGACCCTTTTGAGTTCCTGCTTTGTTTTGAGGGAGAAGAGGCTTGGCCCGTTCCTTATGGCATTCCTAGTTAGGATCTTTCAAAAGAGTTGCTTTTATCTGTTCCACAAACGACAAACCTTGCAGTAGAGAATGAATCTCCCCAGTTCCTGCATGCCACCCTTCCATTTTAATCCTTGCAAACAAAGTATGTGCTTGATTTTTGTTTTGGTGGAAACTTCAATAGTATTGTATGGCTTATTGTTCTCTCTCGACATGAGGGGGCATATTTTCTACTGCAGCCTGATTCAGCTGGACTTTAAAAAAAAAGGCAAAAAAAAGCACAGCCTTTTAATAATAATGGTAATGGGGCTTGAATGCTAGGACTGTCTGGTATAGCCATCAGTTCCTACCATAACGGTTTCTTTTCTGTCCCTGCAAATTTTGAGGGATGCAGAGAAACGAATAGCTCTTCTAAAAGAAGTAGGCAGAAATAAACATACCTTTATCTGCGTTTCAATGTTTTTGTGTTAGTCAATTTGTCATGTTGATTCTTATGTAGAAGATAATAGCAAATGTTTTTTGAAAAACACCTCATACTTCAGCACTTACATGGAATCTAAAACAACGGGGTGGGTTTATGTCATTCTGGTTCTCTTTATATGATACTTTAGGAATAAGCACTAACATTATACAGCAGAGGAGGCCAACCTTTCAACATGAATGCTCCTGGACCTAATGGTTGTCTAGGTGAGGGCATTTCAGCAGGTGCAGTTGCTTTAGCAGTACCATCAGCAATTGCTCCTGCCAAGATTCTGTCTTCTACACAACTCTTAAGAACACAGAGGCCCTAATGGTGGAAGGTTGGCCACCCCATATACAGTATATATATGTGCACAAAAATAACAAAGTCTTGTTGCAGTTATGTGAAAATAAATTGTAGTCCTTAAGTTTTTGTGGAATTGAGCCCACTTTATCAGATGAAGTGGCACAACACTGGTGTTTTTTTTGTTTTTTGTTTTGCTGCAACCCCTCTGAAGTGACAGTGTAATCCTCTGTATGTTTCTCGGACGTAACGTCCACTGTGCTAAATGGGACTCTTAAAGTGTGTATAGAATTTATTTATTTTTCACATTTCTATACTGCCCTTGCTCAAGCTCAGGGTGGTGTACATAGTTCCTTTTCTCCTTTTGTCCTCACAACAATCCTGTGAGGTTTGCAGCCTATGCTATGTAATCCTGCATTCCAATATTAACAAACTACATGTTACGAACAGCGCAATCCGACATAACTTTTGTGCCGGTTTAACCAGCGGCGCAGCGAGAACGGGAGGCCCCAGAACGGAAAAGGGATTCAAATCCCCTTTGAATTCCTCTTTTGGAGGGGATTTGAATCCCTTTTCCGTTCTGGGGCCTCCCGTTCTTGCTGCGCCGCTGGTTAAACCGGCACAAAAGTTGTCTGATTGCGCTGTAAGGGTGTTTGAGGTCTAGTCTTTAACTTTGTATGCATATACTGTATCTTGGTGTATTTTTTGATTGGAGATTTACTCTAATAATAAAGCAGATACATTATTTGGTTCAGTGTATACGTTATAACTTATCAACTTTGTCAGCTTGTTTTGTAGGAAAGGCTGTTATTTTCAAACTTGGCAGTTTCCTAAACACAGTAATAATTACTGCTCTTATTTTAATATTTTCCTAAAACTGCAATCCTGTGCATGGTTAGAAGCAAGTCCTGTAGAAAGGAGTGGGACGTTGAGTGCTTGGAATTGCGGTATGGTGTTTGGAATTGGGGTGCTTAACACTTCAGTCTTGAACTTGTTTACTCAGAAGTAAGTACCACTGAAGTCAGTGGGATTTAGTTCCTAGTAAGTGTGTTTAGGATTGTTAAGCGTTGTGTTTAAAAGGTATTTTTACCCAAGGGTGTATATACGCAACAGGAATTAAATGTGTACACCTGTGGGCTGGGAGGAAATGGGTTTTAAACTGGGACACTATTTACTCTGATGACAGAAGGACCAATATGTATTTTCTGCAGTTGTTTTATGTATTAAATATGACTGTCAAAAAGCTGAAAGTCTTGCTCTGTCAAGAGGAGCCAGTGTGGTTGATAAACATTAGTCTTTGACCTAGAAGCCTGGGACTCAAACTGTATTTCACCTAAGGACTTGGATCAAATTGTAATTGCCTCAGTTTCCCATGTCTAAAAATGGTAGGGTACCCATATCCAAAAAGGGACAGGGTGTCTATACCTTTAACCATTGGAATTTGGGTAGGTGCAGCTCATCGTGGAAGGGTGCAACAAGCTACACCTGCCCAAATTCTCTCTTCTTACAATGGTTAAAGGCATAGACACCCTGTCCCTTTTTGGATATGGACACCCTAAAAAATGGGCAAAGAATAACTTGGTTGACAGTTGTGAGGATGATGAAACAATGAAATAATATTGTATTAACATACTATAGAAAGTGCTATAGGAATGATTAGTTTTTTTTAAAAGCCTGGTAAGAGAATACTGAAGCATATGAAATAATGCAATGTTTATTTTTTACAGTTTTTGAGAACAAGCAGGGTCTTCTGTGCGTAACAGCTTAACTGCTGTCAGTAGGATTTCCCATGAGGGAGTGTGGGCTAGGAGTGAGGCCATGGCTTCTGTGGAGCATGCAGACAGTTTCTATTTTTCATATACTGTACTTTCACAATTCCTGTTGAAATAAATTTCTGTTGAAATAATAACCAGGGTTGTCTAGATAGAACAAGGATAAGAGGTTTAAAAAAACTAGAAAAAGATGGATTAAGAAGGAAATGATAAAGTTTACTATGATTTTGTAATCAATTTGAGAACTGTTTGCACTGACAAATTACTTGTACATTCTGCTGCTTTTGATGTGTATACTGCAGAGTGACTTGTGCTGGTGTCTTTCAGCAGCAGGGTGTCCTTGACAAATGCGGTATTTCTGTCCTGCAAAGTTGTGGTCTGTCTTTTATATAAAAGATTACTATCAATTATTGGGCATGTTGGGTTGCACCAGTTTTGCTGGATTGTGGTGGCTGATGTGCTTCTAGAGCAGGGGTCGCCAACCTTTCAACATAAATGCTGCTGGCCCTTTAATGGTTGTATAGGTGAGGGCATTTCAGCAGGTGCAGCTGCTTTATCAGCATTTGCAGCTGCCAAGTTTCTGTCTTCTACACAACTCTAAACGCAGATTCCCTAATAGTGGAAGGTTGGCCACCCCTGTTCTAAAGTGACACCTAAGTGAGCTTTTCATTAGATCCACATTGCCTTACCTCCGTGCCATGCAACAGTTCTCTGCTTTACTCTCTGCAGCAGTAATGGTGATTGTAATCTTGTGTGCTGTCCTAAGTAGTGCTGAGCTTTGACTATACCCCTTTTCAAAAAACAAAACAAAACAAAACACAAAACTGATCGGGTTTGGGACATGGTTGTAGAATGCCTTTGTTTTCCACAGCACTGGATCCAAGGCAAGCATCTGAAGGCACACAGAGGGGTAACCAACCGATTTTGCATGTGGGGCCGGGTCCTCGCCGCCCCCTAAAACTAATTAGCATAATTTATGCTAATTAGTTTCCCCCGCTTTTTTTCGCCGATTTTCGGCGATTTTAAGCCTAAAACTGGGGTTTTTAGTAAGTATGTATGCTTTTACTGGCACTTTAGTGATATTGGACGCTCCCTCGACGATTAATAGCCTTCTCCCGGGCGCGCAGCTTCTCCGTGCACCCGGCCCGGGTCTCTGTACAATCTTCGTAGTTTGCGCATGCGCAAACCCACGGAGTCTCCAGGGACGTTCTGGGCATGCGCAAACTACTCCCTGGAGCGTCCCTGGAGACTCCGTGGGTTTGCGCATGCGCAAACTACGAAGATTGTACAGAGACCCGGGCCGGGCGCACGGAGAAGCTGCGGGCCCGGGAGAAGGCTATTAATCGTCGAGGGAGCGTCCAATATCACTAAAGTGCCGGTAAAAGCATACATACTTACTAAAACCCCCAGTTTTAGGCTTAAAATCGCCGAAAATCGGCGAAAAAAAGCGGGAAAAATTCAAATTTTTCCTGCTCTTCCCCAGAGCCTCCCGCCCCCCCAGGAGCCTCTGCGCCCTTGCGCCCTGGGGCCCACCGCCCCAGGGCCCCCCATCTGGGGACGCCACTGAAGGCACATGACAGAACAACCTTGCTGAAGTGAAGCAGATCTGGCTAGAGTCTAGATTGAAGACTTTCTGGGAGCTCTGTGCATGATATCTTGAACTACATGGAAGAAATCATAGACTTTATTGAGGATATTTATATATTACCTTAAAAAAATCAAAGTGGTTTACAGTTAAAACATTCTAAAACACATTGATTCTTAAATGTTTACTACACTGCACTCTTCCTTGAGCAGAACATTCCATGAATCTTGTTGGTGACATTGGGTAGATGGTACCAGTGGCTTCTAGTCTTGGAACTTTTGGTGCTGTTGAAGGTGCTAGGGGGACAGTGTTGTAAACAATTATCTCTCCAACCCTGTTGTTACCAGGACCAGAGGTGAATAGTCCCCTGGACCTGGAAGAGGACACGGGCTTCTCTATAGCTGGGAAGATGGCATCAACTTAATTCAAACACACCTAGCTAAATATTCTGCAAATATGGAGGTGGCAAATGTTTAGATTAAATGTGAATTACCATTAGTAAGATTACATCTGTCTTCATTGCTTGATTTTTATGAAAATGAATAATGTGGTAGGTCTGTGTTTGATCATAAACTTTTTGACAAGATTTTAATGAAAGCGACCAAGATTCTTGAATGTAGAAACTACATTCCTATGAAACAAGAAATATCTGTGTATTTTTCTGTACTGAACTGTGCTTTCATAAGTGGAAGCTTTGGCTATCGGCCAGAACTACCTTACCAGAAATATTTATGGAATGTTAAGTAGGTCCCAGAAATGTTTAAGTTGTCCCTTTGTTAAAGGGAACAGTAGAAATTTGGGCAATTCCTGTTCTTTTAAAAAAATAATGCAGGGAGAGCACTGGTCAAACTTTCAATTATGTTAATATTTCAAAATACGATAATCTTTTGTGGTGCTGTCTTCCATGTTAGGCATGCTCAAGGCATTTCCAGTGGGATTTTTTTCTTTGAACAGCAGCCCTCCCTCCCCAAACCATATCACAAACTACTTTTGAAGGCGCCCATAGTTTCAAAAGCTGTCCGCTATATGGCATGGACAGTTTCTGTTTGAACTTCCAACTTTCCTTGAGTGCATGGAACAGGCTGCATGGTTCCTTGCGTCTTGCCAGATTTGTTTTTTAACAGAAACTCTCCACGCTTGGTGAAATACCACTCTTAAGTTACTGTGCAACAGAGCTACTGTGTAGTGGTTAGAGAGACCATTTGAATTTAGAATTTGGGAGACCTGAGTTTGCCCATGGTCAATGATAAAGACCACTTTTGACCCTGTGCCAGAGGCGTAGGAAGGGATGGGGCGGGGGGGAGCGGACCACCCCCAGGCAGCAGGCGGGGGGCATCATACTGGCGGCAGGGGCGACAACATGGTGGTGGCGATCCAGGCGACGGTGGCAGTGATCGTGGCGGTGGCGATCCAGGTGGCGGAACAGCTCGAAGGAGCCTGCAGAAGCCTCCTGCTGCCTCTGAGCCATGTTTGTGGTGTGTCCCACCCTCCTGCCCAGCCCCTGAGGGACGTTTGGCTCTGGCTGACGTCACTTGGGGGCAGGGTGAGTGACGTCAGCATCGTAAGGGGAGGCGGTGTTTCTACGCCACTGACTGTAACATTCCTCAACAGTAGTTGTGACCATAGAAGGGAGAAACCATGTATGCTACCCTGAAATCCTTGATTAGAAGGACAGAACAATTTCTGTGCAGATTTAAATATTTCTGTCTTGAAATTAGAATTTACTACAGGTCTGAGGAGGATACAATTTTGCAATGGTTCATTTTCCTTCTAATGTTCAGTTTTTAAATCTTGGATTATTATTTGTTTCTCTCTCTCTCTCTCTGTGGGGTGTGTGTGTGTGTGTCTTTGCAGCTGAAGTTAAGCTAAGAAGAGGGTAACATTTCATGATGATATTGAACAGCAAATTCCAATAGGTGTGTAAAAATGAATTGAACAATGTAAATTGGTCCCAACATGTTTGAGCTTACTGGGCTTCAGGGAAACAGTTTACAAAATAATATAAAAAATTCCCACGCATGTATGGATTTAAAAGGACAATCAATGAACTAGCTGATGCAAATATGTTCAAGATTAAACATTTTTCTAGTATGTAGCCCTTCCTCAAAATGAGACATCCTGGTGTTCTGAATTTTCTTTTTCCAACTATATGTAGACAAACTGTAAATGTGGCAAGTTTTATCTGAATGCATGGAGAAGAGGGGGGGCAGCAGGAGTGCTCTAGCTTGGTTAAGCCGACGTGCGCCTAGGCCATGCTCCTGAATGTGTTCATGTTTAGCATTTGACTGCAGAGCCAAGTGCTAAACATTGGGACAGTGCTTCTGTACTTATGCTCCCCCTCTCCTTGTGTTCAGACTGACTGCGATGATTTTGTCTGTAGTGGCTTCAGCTTAAGTGAAAAATTAAAGTTAAAGTTGAGGTACATGATCACTTATTTAAGAAAGAAGCAGTTTGTTTATAGCGATGTAATAGTTTTTTTGTAGTAGATTGTCTTCTAAGTTTAGCTAGTCATGACTAAGTCCCATTGATTTACTTTTGTTATATCAAAATACATTTGAAATAGAAAAGACTCATAGAATAATTTCAGAAATGTTTCTATCGTGTGTATATGAAGTAGAACTTGGGTGCATATAAGTGCCTTAATACAGATAACTTCTCGTGGCTATTGATAAAGATCTAAGACAGTTTCCTAACCTGTGGTTCGCGTATCACTGGTGTTACGCAGACCACGGGCTGGTGGTACGCAGGCCCCCAGCAACCAAGATGGTGGCCACCATGGAGCCCTCGCCACAGCCTGAAAAAAGCTGCTTGAGCTCTGTCGATCAGCAGAGCATGAGCCACTTTTTCCCGGCTGTGGCACAGACAGGAGGACTTTTCCCTTCTCGGGCTGCAGCACAAAGGGAGAGTCATTCCACCCATGCTGCAGCCTAGGAAAAAGTGGCTTGAGTTCTGTCGATCCAGCAGAGCTTGAGTGTACCAGATCGGCAGAGCTTGAGCGCATGAGCTTCCCGCACACATGGAATGGTCCTCCCATTCGCCCACGCTCCTTACCTTGGCCTCTTGGGCTGCTGAACCTGGAAGTAAATGCTGATGACATCATTGGCACTTATGGCAAACGGAGGGGCCTCATGGTGGTATACGGCCCCACAAAGGTTGGGAACCGCTGATCTAAGATCTTTTTTTTTTAATCCTCATTTTTTTGAAAGACAAATGCAATGAACATTTACTAGTTTTAATAAACATATTTGAAAAGTTGAACAGTTGTAGTCTATGTAGAACAGTTCACCTAAAGAGTTATGCAAGCCTGTGGCAAGTTTTGAAAAGCCCTGCTTTACAGGGAATGGTTCTGGGACAAGATTCTTTTCTTACCCTTGTAGTTTTATAACAATGTGATAACATTGTTCAGAGATGGCCAAAATCTGATTCTGAGGCTGCCCTTTCTATGAATGTGGCATCTTGCTTATTTCTGTGATAGGCAGAATGTTGAGATAGATACTGCACTGACACGTCATTACAGTTTTATGCAGGTAAGACATTCGCTACAAGCCAGCTTGGCAACTGGTCTGCTTAAATATAGAAAAATTAAGGAAAGGCATGTATGCAAGTAGAACCCAGTTCATCTTCAAGGTCTGTATGTGCTAGAGCAGGGGTGTCAAATAAAGCTTTTTATCTGGCTGGCGGGATAATTGGGGGTGAAGTGATGCATTGCTAAAAACTGCTCTGCTGAAAGGGCAGTGCTAGAAGAGCACTATTATATATAATAATATTTATGTTTCGCGGGGGCAGCATTCAGTATACCACATTAGCTCTTTGTTATGGAACAATTCCTAACTCTAGCAAATGTATTATTCCTTCCTAACAACATTATGCAAATATTAAAGGTATTATACAGTATCCTGGAAGCCCAGAGAAAGAACAAACAGTTCCCATTGTGCTGCAAGTGGCATTCAACCACACACAACACACACACACAACTCCAGAAGAGATTTACCTTTTACAGTAAATGCAGCAAGGCAGGAAAATTTGCTCCCAGAGCAATGTGGAGACCTACAAAAAAAAGCTAAGTACACACCCATGAGAACAGTGGTCCCAACGAAATCTCAGATAGCATGAGCAGACCACGGATACGGAGAGGTAGGTGGCAATCCTGCCCCTCGCAGATAAGCAAATTCGCAAGTACCGAATTTACATATAAAGAGAACTGACTGTATATACTGTGTATTTCATACTGTTCCTGCTTAAATAAACATAGGTGGAACTATTTGGTTTAGACAAGAGAAAAATCTAATGATATTTTTTCCTCTGCTGTATTTTCTGAGCATTAGCAAATATTTTGATATACTATTCTGAGATGCTTGTTGTAGTCCCACAGTCAGGTTACATAGACCCTGAGAGTCTGAAGGCAGCTGATATAGTCTCATCCATCTCTGAGGGTGAACAGGTCTAGAACTGACTAATATTTGGATTAGAGATTGTCTGGGAACCTTGCATGTGCCACTCCCAAGACCTTGGAGAAAGTGCTAGATGTAAGTGTAACAATTAAATAGGTCAACAGTAATATTTAAAAAAACCTGTCATGCTATTCCACAATGCAATAGAAAGTTGATATAAATTAAGGACTTATTCCTCTTGCATTTTGAAATATTTTCATTTGTTGCATTCCTGTGCCTAGTTATGTGTACGTATACAACAAAACCATCTGCCTCTGTTGAATGGCTAACTCGGCTTGCATGTAAGGGCCGTTGTTCAGAGTTGTGAATTGTCATGCGCTGTGTAAGGATATTCTATTGTCACACATAATATATTGGCTAAGCAGCACGGTCTTGCACAAGTGAGGTAGTTGTGGATGGGTATGGTTGACACTGGACAGGAGGGATGCTGTAATAGGTTTGGTGGGGAAAAAGAAGATCACAGCAACGTTTAAAGCCTGCACTTTATACCGTTTCCATGGGACATGAGCGTGCATTGTGAAGTACCCTGATGTGACAGGGTTACTGCTGTTAACTCCTGACATCGAAGGAGAAGGACTATGACTATAAAGAATGTTGAACAGAGTAACATCAGGCACTGATACAAATGGTGGTGCAATAGCCACCCTTTCCAAACATGTACAGCAGGGGTTCTCAACCTGTGGTACGAGTACCCCTAGGGGTACGCGGACCAACGGCAGGGGTTACGCCAGAGCCTGCCCCATATCAGCATCAATTAGTAGCTAATTACTTGTTAATTAGAACTTAAATGCAATCCCCCTGACACACACACACACACACACACACACACACACACACACACACACACACACACACACACACAGACAGACAGAATTAAGTAAGACATTTTTCACATTTAAAATTGTTTTAGTACTTTTTATTTAATGATTAATTAGCTAATTAATTGATTAATCCAATTAATTAGCAATTAATTAGCAGGGAGTAGTTCAGAAAATTGGACTGTGATAGGGGGTACCTGGGCCTCCAAAGGTTGAAAACCCCAGATGTACAGGGTTCAGGCTGAGCATGCACATAATCAGGCACAGGTTGCCCATTTTGCTTTATGGTTTCATAAAAGTATACTTCTAGATTACAATCCTGCTCCATTTTTTTTAGTTTTAGTTCCAGCTCAATAGAAGGTATATTTGTAAAAACAAAAAAGGCAGCTTTCCGTAGTACGGTAATTACTTGAAGGGAAAATTTGTAAGGGCCTAAACTATGGAGATTAAAACTGCTTCCTTGATCGTTCTTGTTGCAAAGCATAATTGAGAGGAAAATAGGAACAAGATGCTGATTTCCAAGGATAAATATTTCTGTGACAGTTGGTATCAAAGTGTGTTCTTGGTACCAGTCCTTTTAAAATACAAACATAGGAAGTTGAGATACCAAATAAACACTTCTGGAGCTTGGGAAATAATCAGAGGAAACGGAAATTTCTATTTTTAACTTAATGGTATTTACTTAGGAGTGATAAAGAGAGTGGAACTGGGATAAGGTAAGATTCTCTTTTCTCCCCAACACTAAATTTTGTGAAAATAACTTGAACTTCTATCTGTGAAACTTCCATAGTAGGTGAAATCACCACTCTATGATCTCTGGTTTTTGATCTGCAATTAATTTGCTTTTCACTTTTCTTCAGGAGCTATGATTTAAATCAGGGGTGTCCAGTCTTTTGGCTTCCTGGGCCACATTGGAAGAAGAATTGTCTTGGGCCATACATAAAATACACTAACGATAGCTGATGAGCTTAAAAAAAAAAAGGTCCGTGCATAATTTTTTGTGATATCCGCCACCAGAGATAAGCAAAAAAGTCCTCGCATAGTAATCCTAATTATGCGCCGCCCCTTTCAGAGGGTCTTTTAAAATTGTCGAGCAGGTTTCAAGTTTGCGATCACTGATATAGAAAATGTACATTTGTTTTGTTCGTTCAGTCACTTCCGACTCTTCATGACTTCATGGACCAGCCCACGCCAGAGCTTCCTGTCGGCCGTCGCCACCCCCAGCTTCCCCAAGGTCGAATTTGTCACCTCCAGAATATCATCCATCCATCTTACCCTTGGTCGGCCCCTCTTCCTTTTGCCTTCCACTTTGCCTAGCATCAGCCTCTTCTCCAGGGTTGTCTTCTCATTATTATGTGGCCAAAGTACTTCAGTTTTGCCTTTATTATCATTCCCTCAAGTGAGCAATCTGGCTTTATTTCCTGGAGTATGGACTGGTTTGATCTTCTTGCAGTCCAAGGCACTCTCAGAATTTTCCTCCACCACCGCAGTTCAAAAGCATCTATCTTCTTTCACTCAGCCTTCCTTATGGTCCAGCTCTCACAGCCATATGTTACTACGGGGAATACCATTGCTTTAACTATGCGGACCTTTGTTGTCAGTGTGGTGTCTGCTCTTAATTACTTTATCCAGATTTGTCATTGCTCTCCTCCCAAGAAATAAGTATCTTCTGATTTCCTGCCTGCAGTCAGCTTCTGCAGTAATCGTTGCGCCTAGAAATACAGTCTGTCACTGCCTCCACGTTTTCTCCCTCCAATTGCCAGTTATCAATCCAGCTGGTTGCCATAATCTTGGGTTTTTTGAGGTTTAACTGCGGCCCAGCTTTTGCACTTTCTTCTTTCACCTTCATCATAAGGCTCTTCAGCTCCTCCTCGCTTTCAGCCATCAAATTGGTATCATCTGCATATCTGAGATTGTTAATGTTTCTTCCATCGATTTTAACTCCAGCCTTGGATTCATCAAGTCCAGCAAGTTGCATGATGTGTTCTGCATACAAGTTGAATAGGTAGGGTGAGAGTATATAATCCTGCCGTACTCTTTTCTCAATCTAAAACCAGTCCGTTGTTCCGTGGTCTGTTCTTACTGTTGCTACTTGATTGTTATACAGACAGTGGAGTTTCTACACCCTCCATGGGGGGGCGCTGACATGACCCCCACATGATGCCACAAGCCTCACCCCCTGGGGGGGCGTGACATTTTTGTGTAAGCCACCGCATTTCAGCGGCAGTGCAGCGCGAACACACGCACACGGCTTTTCAGCCGCATTTTGGAGCCAAACAGAGCCCGGGCAGGCGGGCAAGCCAATCTTGCGGCTGAAGACGACGAGACGAGGACAGAAAGCGGCGGAGGGGGTGACGAATCCAGAGGCAAGTACACCCCCGCTGCCGCTTGGTGCCTTGGGGCCCATGCCTCCCCCGACGTCTCTATATACAGATTTCTCAGGAGGCAGACCAGATGACGTGGTATCACCGTACCACCAAGAACTTGCCACAATTTGTTATGCTCCATACAGGCTTTAGAGTAGTCAATAAAACAGAAATGGATGTTTTTCTGAAATGCCGTGGCTTTTTCCATTATCCAGCAGATATTGGCAACTTGGTCCCTAGTTCCTCTGCCTTTTCTAAACCCAGCTTGTACATCTGGCAATTCTCACTTCATGAATTGCTAGAGTCTGCCTTGCAGGATCTTGAGCGCTGAAAATGTACATATCTAAGTAATAAAACTTTATTAATTTTTTAATATTTTTATTATAGAAGTAAAAGAAAAGAGGGCAACATAAAACTAACGGGATATTTGACATTGTTTTTGAGAAACTAATGCATCAATATCTGGTTCGATGGGCCGTATTCAAAGCCGTCCTGGGTCACATGCGGTCAATGGGCTGCAGGTTGGACAAGCTTGATTTAAATAAACCTGATAGTATTATCTTTTCAGGACTGTAACTACCATTGAAGTTGCTGACAATATACTCTAATATTTTAACCTATTTGAATGGCATAATGGGAGAAAATAATGAATTAAAGCAAAACATTTCTTGAATAATTAAGAATGCCTTGGAAGAATATCATAAGCAGGTGTTGATATCCCATAATTTCATGTCATTTTAAAAACTGTGGAACTTTGGTGTTTGTTTTGTTACTTAAAAATGCAAATGTGTATGGAAGATTACAAGTGTACCAATGGTTGCAAGTGTACCAATGTCTGACTTTTCACAAGTTAAAAGTAGCTTAGTAGGATTTACAGAAACTAGGAATGTAGTCTCTGGAGCTCAGCTTTGCAAATTAATCCACAAAACAGTAGTAGTAGTCCATTTTTTTTACCTGCACTTTTGCACTAGTGATTTTGGTTAATTTAATTTTTTGTTAATTTAAGTACATTAATAGCTTGTGGAGAGAGAGAGAAACCCAATTTTCATCTACTATAAAGTTTAAAGGCAGTCCTTACTTGCATCAGGCTGATGGACAATAATTCTTTATAAGCCTGCCATGCCTAAGCGATTAGCAGAAACAGAAAACTATTCAAACAATATATGCAAATATGTCTATTTTTCATCATTTATATAGATTGCAGAATTCAACTTTCAGTGGTACAGAATTAGGGGCGTGTGCGTATGTAGATCACACAGAATATAGTATATGGGAAATACAAATCTGGTTTTGAAGAATATGCCATAGAAATATTGGTATTTTAATAGAATCTCAGATGGAGTCCAAATTTGAGAGACCCCATTTTTGAAGCCATTTGTCCTTTATATTGTGCATCTGAAGCTTTCCATGTGAGTATTACCAAAATATAGTTAGACGCAATTGGCAAAAAAGTGGTTTGGCAAAAAAAAAAAAACACACCAAAAAAAACAAATAGGTAGATTGCATTTACCTTCATACTGAAAGAAATAAAAATGTAATAGTTGGAAACAGCGGATGCCTTTGTGACTTATTTGTTTTATTTTATTTAAAGAATTTATACCCCGCCTTTCTCCCGAGGGCACTCAAGGCGGCTAAAAGCAGTGGTTCTCAACCTGTGGTACGTGTACCCCTAGGGGTACATGGACCACAGGCAGGGGGTACACGAAGCGCTGACCGTTATCAGCTGCTGCGATCAGCAGCTGATAACAGGCAGCTGTAGCCGGGTTTTCCGGGTTGCGCGTGAGCACCGCAGCCCGGGAAAAACAGCTACAGCGCTCCCGATGTCCCTGGTAGCTTCCCTTACCTTGTCTCTCGGCCGCTTCCATCTTGACGCTGATGAAAATCTCACGAGATTCAAGATGGCGGCGGCCAAATCTCGCAAGGGCACATGAGGCAGTCTCATGCCTCATATACCCTTACAAGATTTGGCAGCCGCCATCTTGAATCTCGTGAGATTTTTGCGAGTTTCATGATGGAGGCAGCCAGGAAACAAGGTAAGGGAAGCTACCGGGGAGACAATTTAGCCGGTTTTCCGGCCTGTGGCGCGGCCGAGCGGGTTCTCCCGCTTGCGTTGCAAGCCAAAGGGAAAGGCTACAGCCCTGCCAAATCAGCAGGGCTGTAGCCTTTCCCTCCGGTTTGTGGTGTGATCAGGAGAACCCGTAGGGCTGCACCGCAGACCGAAAACCAGTTTTTTGGGGTGGTACACGAGGGTGTGTGGGATTTTGGGGGTGTGTGGGATTTTGGGGGGTACACGGGGGTATGCGGGACTGGGGGGTATCCGGTGGTACGCCAACCTTTGGAGGCCCGCTTTGGGGGTATGCGGGCCCCCAAACGTTGAGAACCCCTGACTTAAAGTATTCTGATTAGTCAATATTGAAGCCCAAGAAGAGTCAACAAGAACATGCTTTATTTATGTAATGTATTTCATTTCTAACTGGTTCCATCCTTACAGCTTGGGATGGCTAACAGTAATGTTTAAACATGGCAAAATAAAACCAGCAAGTGAATAAAGCTGTTTAAAGCTGTACATGAAAAGCTAATCCAAACAAAAGGTCTTGCAGTGATTTGAAAAAAAATTGGTAAAGTTTGATTTGGATTAATCTCTTTGGGCTAGTACCTTCATACTTCTGGGGCACTTATCAAGCAGACCTTTGTCCCATGCCCTTGCTGCTCCAGTAAGGGCCTATTTAAAATGCGGCACGAGAGGGAAGAAGCAATGGCAGGCCCTGGCGAAGCTACAAAAGAAGGTACTATGGTGCCGCCCCCGCCCCCAATGGGAGCCCCTCCTCCGTGAATGGCCATCTGTGGATACTCAAATCCACGAATAGCCAATCCACGAATAAGGATGGCCCACTGTATAGTTCTTGCTTAGTAGATCATTCCTTTATTTGAATAGTAGTCCATGTTTCTTTAGCAAGCTATAGCTCTAACTGGTGTGATCCACTCATCAGGATGAAGTATTCTGCAAGTGTTGAGGAACTTAGTGTCCTCTGGGGAGCTTAGAACAAAGGTTGGGAAATTTGAATTCTTCTTTCAGGGATGCCTCACTTTGTGTTTTCATTGTATGTGATGCTTACTGCTACCAGAAAGTTGAGAGTTTAAACATTGTCAAAATTGCATCAAATGTTTTTATACTGAATAAGTAGATGGGTTGCTATGCACTACTTAAATGATTTGAAATTCTATAAGAAGATAAAATAGAAACCACAAGTGTTCTTGTGTAGGCAAATATGTTTTAAAAAATAAAATATAAAAAATAAAATAAAATGCCCTTTATGTCACAAGCGAAGCATTAATGAGTTATGTACTTCACATTTAACATATTTAAAAGGGTACTGTTGTCAGCTGATATGAAACATTGCAGACACATTCAGTAAGGCATCCTGGTAGCAAACTACAAATGTTTACTGGTCCAATATCCAAATACTACCATCTTGTCTGCCCACAATGTATATGTGTGTGAACTACAGGTGTTTTTATTTGTTTAGTACTGTACTGTCCTGCTTTGAAGGGAAGGTGTAATGATGTAATAATGCATGTATATTTATTAGATTTCTATCCCGCTTTCTCCCCCTCCAGGTGCTATTAAAAACTTTAATTAAATCACTGGCATTAAATATATGCCAGTGATTTAAACAAACAGTGCAATCCTGTGCATGTCTACTCAGAAGCAAGTCCCACTGTTCTCAGTGGAGCTTACTTTCAGGAAGGTTTGCACAGGATTGCAGCCTAAACCATTCATTGCCTGGGGAGAGGAGATGAAAGTGTATGTGATCTTGCTTTACAAGATACAAAACCCAGCAGAACAGAGCACGAATATTAACAACTTATTTTATTTATTTATTTATTTATAGAATTTATACCCCGCCTTTCTCCCACAAGGGCAACCAAGGTGGCTTACAATAAAATGTTGCACAACTTATTGCAGACTGGAAAGGGTTACAGCCTGTACAGGGGAGAGGTAGAGGTGTGTGCGTGTGTGCGCGCTCTTGTTTTTACAAAGAAAAGCCCTGCAGGTCACAGAAGGAGCCCGCTGCATCTCTGCCTATCTCCACTAAAATTTTTATTTTTATTTATTTAAAGAATTTGTATCCCGCCTTTCTGCCAGCAAGGGTGGCCAAACAAACACGGAACAGAAAAACAAACACGGAACTGAAAAGCAGGCGCTGCAAAGACGTAATAACTTATTGCAGCCTGGAAAGGGTTACAGCCTGTACATGGGAGGTAGGGGTGTGTGTGTGTGTGTGTGTGTGTGTGTGTGTGTGTGTGTGTGGTTTTTACAAAGAAAAGGGCAGAGAAGGAGCCCGCTGCATCTCGGAGTTGCAAACGGAGCTGCGCTGCAAAGCAAAATCACCCGATAATCACTTCAGTTAGCTGCTTTGAAGACAACACGTCTCCTCTTAGCCTCCGCTTCTTCCAGCAATGTCTCTTTATTTTAGCAACAGTGCGATTATACGACGTACCCTTAGTTAAAAAAGTTAGGGTAAAAAAGTGTGTTTTATACTCTGGACAATACGGTATATCTTGCCTTTCCCATCTCTATAGGGAGGTTCTAAAGACAGATAACATAGTACAAACAATGAAATAAAATATTAAAATAAATTTAATATAATTACAATAATATAATACAAAAACAATCAACAATTAGCAGCACCCATCAAATTTCCACAGAAGCAATACTAGAATAACTAATACAAACAGCAGATCAGCCCATCCAGAGACAACCACAAAAAATATACCCCAAAAGACTTCAGCTGGTGTCAGCACAATGGCAGAGATGGAAATAAACTTCATATCCTGGAACAAGAAATTTTATAAAGTGGAGTTCACCCTCTTGTGTGTCGTTACCAAATGCACATCTGCCAATGGTGGGACATACAAGAAGGCCCTCTTCCCTTAACTTCTGGAGGCCATGGGGATAGAATACTATTCTAAAGTCAGGACACCACAACAGAAGAGGACTTGTTATGGATCATCCCCTTCTCCATCTGCAACTAGGCAGGTTCGTATGGGAAAAGGTGATTCTTGAAGTCTTGTTTAGGTCTTTAAAGATTAAAACCAGCACAAAAAACAGAAATGGACCTGGAGCTGTTTCAAGACTGGTAAGATGTGTTCTGTGTGCCCAGTCCCAGGTAACCTCACTGGCTTTGTTTTGTCCTAACTATTTTTCTGATGGCCCTATCTGATTTTTTTCTCCCACCTCTACTGGTGCAGCCGTGCCAAAAAGGCATGTGCTGTATCCAGAGGGGGGACGGGGACGGAGCAGGAGGCTTTGGAGGCTTTTGAAATCCCCTTTCCCCTCCATAAGCTCTGCCCTGTAATGGATCTCCTCGGATCTTTGCCAGCTCTTTAGCTGGTGCAAGTCTGAGGAGAGAGAGGGGACCGGGAGGCTGTTGCCGGACGGGATAGGTTCTGCGTGTGCCATTGCCGCTGGATCCACCCTCTCCCGCAGTCTCCCTGTCCCATTCCTCCCCCACCCTGCCCAGTTTTGTTCTCTCCCCACCTTGTTCCGCCCTCCCCCACCCCTCTCACCTCCCCCACTGGCTTATCTGATACAGCTGGTTGCCAGTGATCTGGCGATGTGTGCAGAAAGGCTCTGGCCTTCCCGCCGGCACTCCGGAAGTGCGCTCTACAGCTGCTTTACAGCACCCAGTGCTGGCGGAATGCTAGTTCCACCAGCAGCGCAACTCAATAGGATTGGACTGTGCGTTGTGTTTGTGGGTATCTCCCTGTACAATGTTCTGCAGTAGTTAAACAGAACATGACTAGAACATACTGTATTTCTTCAATTCTAAGACGCATGTTTTTTCCCAATTAAGCATTTCAAAAAATGGGGTGCGTCTTAGAATCGAAGGTCTCCAAAAAGCACCCCAAAATGCTATCTTCTTACTTACTGGGGCTTGGGGAAGCTTCAGGGAGACCTGCGCGACCCTCTGCAGGCCTCCCCGATCTTCAGTTCGGAAAAAAACGGTGATTTTCAGCCATTTCCAGTTTTCGTGAAAACCAGAAATGGCCAAAAATCGCTGTTTTTCGCCGAACTGAAGATCAGGGAGGCCTGCAGAGGGTTGTGCAGGCCTCCCTGAAGCTCCCCCAAGCCCAGGTAACGAAGGAAATTGCACTTTCTGGCGGGGCCAGAAATGCTATGCAAAGGCAGTGCACTCTGTCATCCTCAGCTGCAGGAGACATGCTGGGGAGAGTTGGTGCTGAGCAGATAGATTCAATGAAGGGAGGTGAGTCTTACAATCGATGGATTTTTTTTTCCCTGCTGGTGGTACTGAAAGTAAAAGGTGCGCCTTAGAATTGATGGCGCCTTAGACTCGAAGAAATACGGTAATCTAGAATAATAAGGGGCTGTGGCTCCGCTGTAGATATTACTTGCTTTCCAGCAGGAATTTTCAGTCAAAAGTCCCAGGTTCAGTCCCTAGCATCTCCAAGTTGGGCTGGGAAGATCCTTGTACAGTATTCATAATGTGTGAGCCCAGTCCTAGGCTTGATTTGAGATTGGGATCAGCAAGTAGAACTATTTTTCCAAAATACTGGAAAAGTAGCTGTTTCAAGTCTAACTTGGAATTCTGAAAATCTTCTGAGCTCCACAAGGACATAATGAGTTTCTTTCTGTTTATGACATCAGGACCAGAGCTGAATTTCCAAATACTGTACAGTACATTTCCACAATCCCCCAGCACAGCCCTACCTTCTCTGTTTTCTTCATTTGTCTAATCTGCTGGTGGCAGTCGAGAGAAAGTTGTAGGAGGCTTCCTTCTTTCCTGGTGCCTTGAATGTTAGTGCCAGGTACCCTGGAGATTTCAGTTTCTTATCTCAATCAAATAATAAATGAATTGAGTATAAAGCCAGAGCTAGTGATTGGAGATAGACTGGGTGTCAGTGACAAATATTTTTTATTTTTTTTCTTCTTTTGTGAAAAAAGTTGGGGATTTTTCTCTGAATAATACAGTATTTAAGAATATCTGCATGACAGTTGGGTTTCTGTTCAGAGTTTCATAATACTTTCTAAAAGGCATTTAAAAGGAAATGTTTAGATTCTAGACAATTCTATATACCATATCAGTAAACCCATTGTTCATAAATATGAATACATGCAATCTCTATAATCTTTTTTGCTCTAAAAGTCTCTAAAGAATTATTTTGTCTTGTTTTTAGCTTCTGGGGTAAGTATGGTATTAAACTTTAAGCTGTATTTTGTTAAGCATTTCCTGAAAAATATGTATGCTAGGAAAATATTTGAACAATGCTGATCTTCACATCTGTCCATGTAAGTTGTCAGTGTGTATGTGAGTTAAAGTTCACGTTTGTAACTTTTTGATGTGGTTTCGGGTTATTTTTGTGACTATATTGGCCAGAAAAAGATGAAATGTAGAAAAATATACATTTTTAGATTTCTGTGAGAAATGAATCCAGATTCTTGTATGTTGTTGTTGTTTCTAAAAAAAGAAACAGCCCAAAAACTATGTACCTGGCTTGGTTTGTAATAGCTATGAATTTCAGCATAGTTCTTTTTATTAAGGAAAAACTGGCAGGGCTACATGCCATAATAATTAAATTGCTAAGCCTAGAATGTAAAAAAGAATCTTGTCTCTCTTGTTCTGCAAGGTATCTTCGAATGTACACCTATTGAAGTTGTATGTACTTTATCCAATAAGCAGTAGCTTTGATGTTCAAAAGATGGAAAAAGTCCTGGTATTTTTCTAGATTACTCATAACTTACCTATTGCATAGCCAAAAATGGTGGTCACTCTGTTAAAAGCTGCACTTTTGAACCCATTTCCATTGTTTGTTTATAGGATTACGAAGCCACTGACTTTTGCCGACTGTGTTGGCGATGAACTGCCTTTAGGATGGGAAACTGTTTACGATCAACAGATTGGTGTTTATTATATGGACCATATAAATCGTGAGTAATTGCGTGTTGTTTTTAACACAGTTATAAGCCTAGGCTGTGGTCTGAAACATACATGTGCCAAAGGATCGTCTGTGGAAATTAATAATGATGTGTTTAGGAATATGGTATTGGGTAAAGCTAAAAGATCAGGAGAAATTGAAATTTAAACATTGTCTCTTTGACAAATGCAGTCTGTATCACAACATTTCCATGGTTCTCATATACCGTATTTGGTAGAAAGGAATCTGTTAGCTACTTTGGACGATAGTTGGAAAGTAGAATAAAACTGGTAACTCGGAGAAGCTGAAGGACACAGATGTCCTGCTGGAGCTAAATGTGACTTCCTTTTCTTAAACATTGAAAATGAAATGCGTGGGAGACAACTGAGCTAGCTGAGCTAGGAAAGGGACAGGTAAGAAGTGACAGTGGCCAGTTTTTACAAATAACAGCTATACGATAATTTCAATGTAGTCAGTTATTTGCCAACTAAACCTTTGACATCTTAATCTAATAGGCCATTTGTGACTGAGATGTTTGTTAAACAATTAAAAATTCAACTCTACCTAAAGGAGCACCACTCAAGCTTACTTGAGTATTACTGGTATATAGCAATATCTATACTGAATAGATTTTAGCCTCATTAATTTCAAGGTGTGATTTTAAGCATGTACCGGTATTTCCTGAACCTTTGAGCCCAGTGTGTCGTTATTGAAAATAATTTAATCTGTATATATTGAATATAAATCTTCTTTACAAAATCAAAAAAAAAATCACAAAATGATTTACATAGATAAATAAAATGGTTCCCTGTCAACAGGGTTCATAATCCAGAAATAATTCGGAAGAGAGACTATCAAATGGCCACTGGAAAATACTCTCTGCTGGGGTGAAGTCAGAACCAGTGTGAGATAATTGCTTAGTGTTGCTCTTGATGTGGAAAGCTCAGGTTCAGGTCTACACTTGTCGCCAAACTATGCATAAAGGCATCTCTTTTTGGACAATGTGCCTTTCTTATTAATATTATGTAAAGTAGAGAGTAGGAGCATCATGTTTTTACAGCAAAAGGTACATGCAGTTAATGGTGCCTTACATTTACCTATCTTACCTTGTTACATTTGATTACTTCAGATACTTTTATTCTCAGCCTAGCCCACTTGTAATATACGAGCTGTACAAGGAACTTCCTGTAGCAATGGAGCATGCTTGCAAAGAAGTTTGTTATTTATTTTTCACATTTTTATACTGCCCTTCCTCCAAGGAGCTCCTTTTGTCCTCACAACAACCCTGTGATGTAGATGAGGCTGATAGTGACTGGCCCAAGGTACACCCAGGAAGCTTCATGGCTGAGCGGGGATTATCTTCCAGGTCTAAGTCCAACTCCCAAACCACTACACCCTCTCCATGTATCTTTTGTTGCAATAATTAGATCCCTCTTTATATGTGAATAGGAAAGAATAAGACTAACCTGCCTCCACATCTAGTTTGACTCTTAGAATGGCTCCATATAGGAGTTGAGGAATACTTCCAGTGTTTTCATGTCAAAACTCAGGACCCACAATGAGCCTATTCCATGGTATAGGACCACAACTCCCTGGTATGTGGGAAATTGCATGTTGAAGAATATTGCCCCTTCATGGTGCCTACACTGTATTAAAGCCTGGTGAAACAAAGGTTTTCGTGGAAACTGGTATAGTTTTCATCCACAAAGATCACTGGGTGGCCTTGGGTTATGTCTCAGCCTTGCCCACTGTGTAGGGCTATTGTGAAGTGGATAGTTCTGCTGCTCTGAGGTCCTTGAAGGAAAGCTAGACAATGCATGCCGTTCTGAACTTCTTGGAGAAGGGTGGGCTATAAATGTAATAAACACTCTTGTCTCTTCAGAGCTCACCCAAATAGAGGACCCAAGAGAGCAGTGGAGAAGAGAGCAGGAGCGTATGTTAAAGGAATATTTAATTGTTGCCCAGGAAGCACTTAATGCCAAAAAGGAAATTTACCAAATTAAGCAGCAGCGGTTTGAGTTAGCACAAGAAGAATATCAGCAGCTGCATAAAATGTGTGAGGATGACAGTCGCTCTTATGCCAGTTGTAAGTTTACATCATTTTTTCTCTCTCCAAATAGTCCACATTTAGATTCTGAACTTCTGTGCATATCTTTCTAGCTGGATGAGAATTGCATGTGCAAAGTGAATCCTGTGCCTGCAGTGGTTCTTTGTCTGCATTTGAACAAACATGGATGAATGGATATTTTCATGACCAGACATGATAGCAAGAAAGAAACTTTATAGGTTTAAAAGTCATGTAAAAATATAATTAAATATGAGGAATTCCAATGTATTTGAAAACAAAGTAAAATCACCAAAAGTCCACACATTAAAAATATAGGTCCGACGTTCCGTTCATATCTCTGAACATTCTCAAGGAAACACACAAGAGTCTATGTGTGAGATGTAGCTAACTATTGGAGTAAAACTGCTGACTTAAATTCTGTGCTGTGTTGTATTTAAGTGAGCAGTTTTACTCCAATAGTTAGCTACATCTCACACATAGACTCTTGTGTGTTTCCTTGAGAATGTTCAGAGATATGAACGAAACGTCGGACCTATATTTTTAATGTGTGGACTTTTGGTGATTTTACTTTGTTTGCAAATACATTGGAATTCCTCATATTTAATTATATTTTTACATGACTTTTAAACCTATAAAGTTTCTTTCTTGCTATGGTTACAGATCTCTTTTAAAAAGCTAAATTATCAATGATCAGCTGCTCACGGGGGGGGGGTGTATTTATCCACCTTCCTTGCTAGAAAGCTTAATAGTTGGGAATTTAGTTTTTTTTTTAAAAGGCCTCTATACGTTCTGTGTCAAATTGAAGCTTGAAACTTTGATCCCGTGCCTTTGATTTCAAGGAATGCGGTATTAAAGTGTTGTAGCTTTCTTTCTTCAAGAGCAATTCTGCTTGTGCAAGTCCATGGAGGGGAGCTTCAGATGGTGGAAACACTAGTTTGGATGCTACCTAAAATATCTGTTTGTCTCCCACCTGCAAGGGACTGGTGTTCTGTCTGTGCAGTGGACCTTTCATTTGCGTTTGGCATAATAGCAATATGATTGTACTGTATTGCAACTGTCTTTCTTAAACTCTAGGGATTTTAAATGGCGGATTTGCTGAAGTGCAGGACTGTTGCTGTTTAGTCCCAAACAAGCCTAAACGCAGCTCGGATGTTTTGATATCCCACTTGTAGTTTTTGTGGATAGGGGTCATAAGGTGTCTTAATAAAGAAAAGGTTCAATCTATAGGTCTTCAACCCTGTGTGCTAAAAGAATAAAATTTTACACATAATACACAATATCAAGAATTCAGACTGGGCTGGGATCCAGAGAATCTCTTTGTGTGTGCATGCAATGTAGAGTATGAATGTGTGTGCTGTTCTGGGGAAAACAAAGAAAAACCTACACATGCAAAGCATCTCATTGATCTGTATTATTCCAGAATAAATCTTCTGTTTTTAAAAAACTAAAGACTCTGAAACCATTAAATAACTACTCATTCTTGACAACAATCAAGTTTTGTGAAATATGTGAATGTAAAAACACAGGACTAAAACTTCTGTACTAATGGCATTCTTTAGCATAGATTTTAGCATTTCTGTTGCCATCTTAATTTGTCTTATACAGTGGGACCTCGCTATTCGCAGGGAATCCGTTCTGGACACCCTCGCAGATAGTGAGGATCTGTGGATATGGGGTCTGCAAAAAAACCCTGTAAAAAAGAAAAAAAAACCAAATCGCCATTTTACCTTTTAAAAGCCAAACGGCTGTGTTTTCAAGGCTCCACGTGGCATCTGCAGCCTTCCCGACCCACTTCCGGGTTGTGCAGAGGCTCTTCCCCCCCTCCCAGCCTTGTCCCAGGGTCTGGGACGAGACTGGGAGGAGGGGAAGATCCTCTACACAACCCGGAAGTGGGTCGGGAAGGCTGCAGAACCCTGTGGAGTCTTGAAAGGGCAGTGGTTTAAGGTAAAAAGGTAAAATGGGGCTCCCCTTTTTTAGTGCAGACATTCGCGGGTCCGAACCGCGGTGTAACAAATTTGCGGGTCCTGAACCTGCGAATAAAAAGGGTCCACTGTACTTCAGGTCAACTCAGTTTTCTATGACAGTTAAATTCCTTGTCTTGTGGCTTGAGATGTAGATGACACCAATGATGACAGAAATAGAATCGGGGAAAAACAGTCTAGTTATAATTGATGCTTTACACTCTGAGTCATTTTGTTTATAAAATATTTTTCCATAGTTTTCAAAACTGTCAGTAATTGCCCAAATCTTTTTTTATTTAAAGGTATTGCAGGTTGCCTTGAACAAGGACACTTTTATTTAAGCAACAGAAATTAGAGAGCCAAAATCTATCTTTTTCCTCTTTAATTTTATTGGGCTGTATGTAACACTTCTTGATCCTAGAAAAATAAATTGCTTTTAAAAGCTGAAGGCTTTAATAGAAGTGGCTGCCCTGCTTTTGCTTGGAATATATCTACTTCAAAGTTATAATGTTAATTTGCTTTTAAGTTTTCTAGAAATCCCAGGCAGAAAGTGATTTAACTAAATTCTAAAAACTGTGTTATACAGTGTTTGACCTATGCTTAAGCAATAGTGTATTTCAGAAATAATGTCTAAAGATTAAGTGTACCTATTTGCGCTGTAGTACAGTAGCTGTGGAAAGCTTGATGCTGATAGTGTAGTTCTTTGAGCTTTCAAAAGCCACATTAAATTTTAAAAGTGCATTATGTAGTCTTCTCCTTCATATATATTGTAGCAGTCACATGGTTGCTCTGCTAAGAACAGGAGGTTCTGTATTATCCTATTTGTAGGTCATAGAGAAGAAGTTCATAATGTTATCTTGGAGTACAATCTTGTGGTCTCTGTATGCCGGAGCTGGGTGCCGCAAAGTGTCATAAGGCATGTTTCGACACCTGGAGAGGAGGCAGCACTGGCAGGAAGGCTTGCGCCATCCCACTGGCGCTGAATCCAGACCATGGGCACTGGAGGAGAGTGGGGAGGGGGCATAATGGGGCGGGGGTGGGTGGATAGGGCCTGGGAGGCGGAGGGATGTGTCCCTGTCAGATGCCGTATCTCAGTCTTTCTCAAAGTGTTGGGTCGCAATCCACCACTTTTTCCAGAAACGGGTGATATTCCCTTAAGGGGGGGTAGTCAGCCCAAATGTCAGAGGTGTGGCACACCAGGATCATGCCTGCTTCCGACTCAGAAACGTTTGTTTTAATGTACCTGGTGGTCCTGCCAGCTCCCCGAAGTGTTCAAGGCCCCCCTGCTGCTGCTTCTGCAGGCCTCCCCAAGGCTCTAAACGGCGCCGATCACATTGCAAAGCCTACTTCTGGTTTTCACCGAAAACCAGAAGTGGGCTTCACGATGTGATCAGTGCCATTTGGAGCCTTGGGGAGGCCTGCAGAGGCGACATCAGCCCCCCTGGACCCTTCGGGAAGCTGGCAGGACAACCAAGTACAATAAACAAACGTTTCTGACATTGCCCCACCCCTGGAAAGACTTACAGGGGAGTAAACTCCCCTGTAGAACTTTGAGAAACTCTGCCGTATCCTATCCGCCTCCCATGCCCTTGCAGCTGACATGGGACTGGTTGATTCTCCACCAAGAGAACCGAGTAGCCCCATTGCGGCGGCAGGGGGTTGTCCAGCCAGTCCCTTCCTCAGATAGGATTCAGCCTGGGCCATGCAGCCCAAGCTGAAGAGCCTGCGCCGGGGGAGGGATAGGATTGGGCTTTTTATCTTACAAATTATTGATAAAGGATAAGTTGTGCTATGAAAATATGTGCATTCATAACTTTTATCCTGGTTAACAACCACATAAAACAATTACAACCTAGAAGTATAGGAACAATCATAACGAATACAATCCAGAATATACTTGTGTGCTAATATCACTGAAGACATAATTCGTGTTCTGTAAATCACTAGAAAAACCACATTCATTTTATTGAAAAATCAATTGAGTGTCCCCAGTTTCCCTTTCTGCTGCAAATTCCCCAACCCATGCTATTCCCGAAGTTCATCTAACCTCTGAAGTAGGTTCACAGAAGTGCAGGGGGCTGAAGGGGGAGGTGGGAAAACCCAATCTGCAGGGAGAACCCTATACAATACATGGAAGTTAGAATTCGGGGGGCGGGGACATTGTTACCTTGTCTGTCTGTTAAAGCAATTTTGTATTCTGTATTTGTATGCTTCTTAATATCTTATTCTGAAAAAAAAAAGAGATATTTGAAAGCAAGTTCTTTATTTTCATAATTAAACTGTTTAAAAGGATCTTGAGGTTTCTCAAGTACTATTTATAAGAAGTCAATGTATTTGAACTTGGTTTGCTTAAATCTAAGTAAATACAGTTTGAAAAATAGTTTTCAAGTTTAAAATGTAAAATACTGTTGTGTAAGCTCTCCATTACCTTGTTGGAGAAACTATAAAATGGTTTGTCCTTATTAACAGCACAACACTATTGTTTGTACCAATGTTTTGAGATAAACAACTTGATTCTGTGCTACTGCCTAAGATTTCTGTAGGATGGTGGTGCATAACCACTCCTTGTTTAAAACAAAATCTGTTACTCTGGTATTGAATGCACTTTATGAACTTTTACTAGTCTGTTATTTTGAACATTAAGAAATTTTCCATCTGTTCAGCATTCTCTGGATTTTCAACCAATACCAAATATGATCCATATCAGATTAAAGCAGAAATAGCAAGTCGACGTGACAGAGTAAGTAATTCTTTCATGTTCTTTATATTGAAAATGAATTTCCTTTTGTCTGTCTCTCTCTGTGTAGTAAAAACCATGTATGGTATCCACTTGTCTGGCACTCCCGGTAGTCTTGCATGAAAATTGTGGCACTCCTGGTAGTCTGGAGCACTCCCTGTTCAGGAGTGGACTCCAAACTCACTGGCCCTTGTGCATGCACAATCATGCCTGGCTCAGTGATGGCACTGCTAAAACAGGCTACAGAAGCTGTTTGGAGTTAACCTGAGTGGCTTGGCAGTAATGTATGTACTGATGGTGTCGCCAAGACAGTAATCTAAGGCGGAACCACTATCGCTAGATCAGAGCAGGATAGTGCCTCCTGATGGTCTGGCATATCCAAAAATCCAGTACCAACTAGGTCCCAAAGGTGTTTGTGTATTGGAGTTTTACTGTACAGTGTATGGTTTTGGAAATTCTTTTATTTCAAACTATTGCCTTTTAATGAAATAATTTTTAGTACAATATCTGAATCCGTTCCAATAGCTTCTGTATCTATTATTGGTTCACAAGTGTTGCATGTTTGTGTTCTTTTATCGGAATGATCATACTGTGTTTTAAAAGTAATGTCTGTGATGACATCGTCAGTGAGAATCTATTATTTTAAGTACTGTAAATGTATTCACCAGAAAAAAATAGATTTTGTTGCCTATCATTATTTGCTGTTTAACTGTGATGTGTACATCTATATCTGTCTGATACCTTAACTGTGCCTGCAGTATTCATAAAACATTGCGATGGAGCAAAAGTAGGACATTCTTTTTGTTAATATGTAGAACTGCTCAGTCTGGCTGTTTTTGTGTAATCAATCTGGGTAGCAGACAAATATGCCTTCGTGTATTGGGCTACTCTCTTAATAGTAGCAGCATTGTGCTTATTTTGCTTCAGTTTGCATGAACCTATTTATAATAAGCAATAAAGATATAAGTATTGGAACTAGTGTGATGTTGCCTAATACATTTAAAGCAATGTTAAAGCACTACTGTAATGTTTCTAAATTCCAAAAACCTTTCATTTTTAGTTTATACAGAGAGAGTGGTTATCAACATTCTAAGCACTCTAGGTAATTGAATATGTATTTTTGAAGGATTGTATGCGTCTGTGTTTAACAGTTTTCTCTAGGCGCAGTTCTGAAAACAAGACTTAGTTAAGGTTATTTATTCCTTATGGCTGTATTTGTGACATGCTATGCATAGCACTAACTTTTAAGAAGTCAACTGGTTACAGAAAGACATATTTGTAAATTCTTTAATATTGGTTATAGCAGAATATAAAAAGTTACAGGATATTAATTTCTATAGCACTGTGTGGTGAACAGTAACATACCACATTTATCTTTGTAAACCTGTAAATAGTTAAGTTGAAATATACTGACTTGCCAAGAGCCACAAGGTGTTCTTTCATTGTAAGTTCTAATTAATATTATTAGTATTATTATTAATTAATAATAATAATTTTCAACAAAAAGTTAGCAAAGCGGTTTACAGACAAAAGCAAAAGATTAAATGGCTCTCTGTCCCAAAAGGGCTCACAATCTAAAAAAGATGCAGAACACCACCAGCAAACAGCCACCAGGAAAGACACTGTGCTAGGGTGAAAGGGGGCAGTTACTCTCCCCCTGCTAAATATTAGGAGCACCAATTGAAAAAAGTGTCTCTTGCCCAGTTAGCAGGGGACAATAGTTGGATCTAATCTAATAGTTAGATCCAATGTGATATCACTCCATCATGGAGGCTCTCAAATCTAGATCTTGTGTCATCTGTTGGATTTTTATTTATTATTTTATTTATAGTATTTTTACCCCACCTTTCTCCCTGAAGGGACCCAAGGTGGCTTACAAAAAACAAAAATACAAATAAAAAAGCATAATCCCTATTTAAAAGCAATATACACAATTAACTAAAACTCAAACAATAACAATTTTAAAACAATAAAACAATAGACCACTATTACAGTTAAAAACAAAAACATAAGAGCAGCAGTACCGTACCACCTTTTTTGGGATTTGACCTTCAAGCCTTTTGTCATGCTGTATTTGAAACACCTGTTTTCTCTCCTATCTCCATTAAATCACTGCACTATTCCCTTTCAAATACCTTATCAAACCCACTTCTTCTGAAAAGTCATTCCTCAACCACCTTGACCTTGTCTTTTAGTTCTTGCAAAAAACACAGAATCTCTGTGTTTTGTCCTTGCTTGCATCTTAAGCCATTTATGGCTATGCCCCTTCACCTTTGTCAGACAACAGGAATCTTAAAGTGGGTCTGTTTTATGAGGCAAGGAAAGGCAAAGGTTATTACATTAATACAGGAATTTCATACTATTGCTTAAGCACTCTGGGAGAAATGTACTGTTAGGTGTGCCAAGGAGCCAGAAGCAGGTTCACTTCCTGAAGTAAGTCTTGCAGTAAAAGCTAAGATGAATATAACTGATAACGTTTGTGGGCAGGGTCAATGTTGCTTCTATGTTTCTCTGCTCCTAGCAGATTGTTGGCACTAAATAAATGTAGTCATTGTATGGTAAGAAATGGGTATCTACCGTACCCGTTGCCAGTGGTGTTAGGAGGAACCATCACAATGTTTACAAGAGAAGTTGGAGTTCCAGTGGTAAAAAGCTTGGGAGCCTCTGGACAAGAAGGTTCGTGAGGCCATTATAGCACCTGTGTAATTTGTTAGACTGTTTTGTGTATGTACATGCATTTTGTGAATGACTTTGCCATCAAAGTTGACCATAATAAAGTCAACTAAAGCAACAACAGCATTGTTTTGTACCTGATAATAGTGCTAATAATAGTATAGCATGCTATACATATGTATACAAAATGGATTGAAGAACATCCGTGCAATTTTGAATAAATGGTTTCAATACACTTAACACATAGAAAATTCTTGTTTCAGTTCTTGTTTCAATTATCTTGATTCATCTGTACACCTGAAGAACTGAAACTACATTAGCAGCACAATCCTATCCAACTTATGCCACCGTTGTAACCAGCGGCGCAGCGAGAACAGGAGGCCCCAGAATGGAAAGTTTAGTTTAGATAGCTAAGTAGAATCTGGAACGTTGGTGGGTGCAAATCTAGCATAGCCCTAGGCTAGGAATGGAAAATCCTTAACTCTACACAAGGAAATGAAGAAAAGAACATCAACTGGAATGTCATAGAATCACAGTTAGAAGGGGCCTTCAAGGCCAGCTAGTCCAACCCCCTGCTTGAAGCAAGAAAATCCTCTCTAAAACATCTCCAAAAGGTGCCTGTTGAGCATCTGCTTGAAGATCTTCAGCAAGGGAGAAGCCACCACTTCCCTTGGTAGTTGGTTCCACTGTTGAACTACACCTACTGTTAAGAACGTTTTCCTGATATCCAAATGGAATCTTCTGTCTTGCAGCTTAAGCCCATTGGATCTAGTTCTACTCTCTGGGGCAGAACCCACCCACCCCCACCACAAAGTTTTGCCCTCTTCCATCTGGGCAGTACCTTTTTAGACTGTTAGCCCTTGGGGGCATGGAACCATTTGATTTATTTTACTATGTAAACCGCTTTGTGAACTACTCTTGTTGAAAAGCGGTATATTTAATAATAATAATAATAATTAATAAGAGCACTATCATGTCCTCCCTCAGCCTTCTCTTCTCTAGGCTAAACCATACTAAGTTCCCTCAACCATACTAAGTTCCCTTCTCCATACTAAGTTCCCTCAACCTTTCTTCAGAAGACTTGTTTTTCCAGACCCCTGATCATCCTCGTTGCCTTTCTTTGTACTTGGACCAGTTTGGCTGCATCCTTCTTAAAGTATGGCACCAAGAATTGTGCACAGTACTCTGAGATGAGGTCTGATCAGCATGGAGTAAAGTGGGACCAGTACTCTCATTACTTGGAATCTGTGGTTCTGTTAATGTAGCCTAAAATCGTATTAACCTCCTTGGAAGTTACATCACACTGCTGGCTCATGTTCAGCTTTTGATCCACTGTAACACCGAGATCCCTTTCACAGGTTGTACTGCCAAGCCAGGTATCACCCGTTCTATACCTGTGCCTTTTGAGGTCTTTTTTTTGGGGGGGGGCTATTTGCAGGACCTTGAATTTGTCCCTATTGAACTTCATTTTGTTAGTTTCAGCAAAGTATTCCATTCTATCAAGGTCCTCCTGAATACTTTCTACTTTCTTGTGTGGTTTTAGCTGTTCCTCCAAGCTTAGTGTCACCTGCAAATTTGATAAGGCTTCCTTTTTAGCCCATTATCCAAGTTGTTGATAAAGATGTTGAGGAGAGCTACACCCGACAGAGCCCTGGGGTACTCCACTTGAAACTGTCCTCCAAGTTGATGAGGCATTGATAAGTACTCTTTGTGAACGGTTGTCCAACTAATTGTAAATCCATCTAATGATTACAGTATATCATTCTAGCCCATATTTGCTAACTTGCTAATCAAGATGTCATGGGGAAGGTTGTGGAATGCTTTATCTACAGCATTCCCAATATCAACTAAGCTAATTACCTGATCAAAAAAGGAGATGAGACTTGTCTGGCATGATTTATTTTTGACAAATCCATGTTGGCTTCTAGTAATCACTGCATTGATATCCAGATGTGTGCAGACTGACTGTTTTATAATTTGTTCTAATATGTTTCCCGGTATTGAAGTCAGATTGATGGGCCTAATTTCCTGGGGCCTCCTTTCCCCCCCTTTTGATGATCAGGACAACATTAGCCTGTCTCCGCCTTGTGCCACTTCCCCCATCCTTCAGGATTTCTCTGAGATAACTGGCAGAGGTTCTAAGAGTACATCAGCACGTTCTTTTAGTACTCTAGGATGCAGTTTGCCTGGTCTGAATAACTTGAATTCATGTAGGCCAGTGAAATTGTTTTTAACCATCTTTCTGTCAAAATCAGCCTTCCTGAAATCTAAAGTACAGATTTCACTATACAGTACATGCCCATAGTTTCCCATAAGATTGAGAATTCAAGCATTTCATGGTCGCTTTCCCCCAAAGTTCCTACTACTTTGACCTCATTGACCGATTCCTCCTCATTGGGAAAATAAATAAAGTCAAAGATGGCCTCTACCCTCATTCCTTTCACATTCTTGGAAAAGAAAGTTATCCAGGCACACCAGAATTTTTTGGAGCTCACATGCTTAGCTGAGTTACAGCGCAATCCAACTTTCCAGCGCCGATGTAGCCATGCCAACAGGGTGCGCACTGCATTTTGCAGTGCAGGGACAGTCATGGCCTCTTCAAGGTGAGGGAACATTTGTTCCCTTACTTCGGGACTGCATTTCAGCTGCACCGGTGCTGGAAAGTTGGTTAGGATTGCGCTATATCAGGATGGTTGAAGTCCCCCATTTCTACTGACGTATGCTTCCTTGTAACATCTGTAGGAAACGTATCGTCCACATCCTCTCCTTGACCTGGCAGTCTGTAGTAGACTCCGACCACAATGTTATGTTTCGCTTTCCATTAACTGCCACCCAGATGCTCTCCACAGGGCTACCCTGTACATTCTGTTGGATTTCTGTTCAGTTGCATACGTTTTTGACATATAATGCTACTCTACCTCCCCTCTTTAAACAAATGATAGCCTTCCATTCCTACATTACAATTGTGAAAGTCATCCTACCAGATTTCAATTATACCTATCTAGTCGAATTTACCTTCATGTACTAGAAGTTCAAGCTCATCCTCTTTATTTCCCGTGCTTCGTATTAGTGTATATGAAATGTAAGCTCTGGAAATTATGATATAATGTCCCTCCTGCTGTTTTCATTTTGGGATTGCTAGGTACTTCCAAATCCCCTGCCCCAGTTACAACTGCATCCTTAAGATCTCCCTAAAGTCTGTACTTGGAGCACTTAACTGTGAATTAAACTTCTACCTTGCGTATCCAATCCTCACAAACTTCAGTTTAAAGCCCTCTTGATCTGCTTTGCCATGCTTCTGCCAAAAACATTCTTCCTCATTCTCATGAGGTGCAGCCCATCTCTTACCAACAGCCTTTCACCCAGGAAGTGCTGGTCCCAGAAGCCAGAGCTCTTTTGACAATACCATGGAGTAGCCAGTTGTTCACCTGGAGTATTCTTTTCTGCCGCTTGAAGCCCTCTGCTTGTTACCAGGAGAACAGATGAGAATACCACCTGGTCCCAAAGATCTTTCACCTTTCTACCCAAAGCCTTATGTTCCAAAATGACCTATTTATATAGCTGCATCTGGTAGTCATTCATTCCCACATGAATGAGCAGGAAAGGATAGTGATCTGTGTGTTTGATCATCTTTGGCAGTCTCTTTGTCACATCCCAGATCCTTGCATCAGGAAGACAACACAACTCACAAGCATGGTTGGGTGAGCATAGAGCAGCTTCTACATCTCATAGCAGGGAATCCATAATCGCTATCACCTTCCTCCTTCACCCTCTGGTGGGTTGAAAGTCTTACCTGCTGCCTGGTGTAGGCAGCTGTCGGTGTCTCCAATTAGGATATTTAGCAGCACTGGAGATTGCAACCATTTTCTAGTTTTTTGTTGTTGTTGTTGTTGTTGTTGTTGTTGTTTGCTTTCTCCTCCTGATCTCTTTTTTTTTTCCCTTGAAGCTTTCTAGATTAAAGCGAGAATTGACACAGATGAAGCAGGAGTTACAGTACAAAGAGAAAGGAGTGGAGACACTGCAAGAGTGAGTTGAAAAATAGCAGGATAAAGCTGTTGTGTGCCTCGTTCTTGGTTTTGTAGATAGTAACAGAGATATGCAAGTTGGTCAAAAGCAACTTTACTGATGTTTGTGTCTTGTTCCTTTTGCTATAAATAATAGTAAAACTTCCCATAAGCTTTTAACATAGACACATTGATAATGGGATGCTGTCCTTCCCAGTGTGACTGCATCTGCGTGCTCATAGGATATTTTTCTGTAGGGCCCAATAAGTGCTTGCCATTTCCTTGGCATGTGTGTGCCTCTGACCATTACCTGAATGAAAAGACCAGCGTGCTTCCTATTTTCCTGCTCAGTCCTCCCTCTTCAACCAGAGCTTTGGGGCTTCTTAGAGCTTAAATGCTACCAAAAATTAATAAACTTTCTCCTTGTGTAATAGGATTGACCGTAAGATGTCAAATGCCCATATGAATTATAAATTGGATGAAGCCCAGGCAATAATGAATGAACTTCGAACTATTAGGAAGGCTATTTGTATGGGTGAAAGAGAGAGGCAAGACCTGCTGCTGGTAAGAAGCTGTCTGTTAGTTAAGAGCAATATTTGTGATCTTTTATTGGGAATTTACATTGAATCACTACTTTTGTATGTATAGGTTGATGTCCTCTGTATGTTACTTATACATATGAGGTCATGTGTTTGAAACATCTTTTATGGACATATACGATGCCCCAAAGGGAATTTTCCTCCATAAGGAATAATGTAAAATTGGGGTTAATGACAGTATGTACATCCGTGCCCTTGGTTGTTCTAATCTATAATCTTTTATATAAAAAGGGAGCTGTTTTATATCCCCTATTCATGACATTAACTAAAATAACTGACTTAAGAATAACTGTACTACCAAAAAGAAACCTAAGACAGCATATACAAAAATACACAACAGGCAGCCCGATCCTGCCTAAGATGTATCTGCCAGCTGAAATGGGCAGCCGCTGCATCCTAGGCAGGATGCTATCCGCACCGGCGTGGCCAGGGCTCACCTTGGGGGAAGGGGATGTTCATCCCGTCCCCCCAGTGTAAGCCTTGGAGGCCCCAATGGGCCTCGTCGGATGTGCGCCAGCTCTTTAGCTGGCCCGGGAAGGGGACGGAATATGGCTGAGCACGTCACTGATATCCCCGCCACCCTCCTGGGTCGGCCAATGGCCCCCTCCCCTACCTCCCTGGCCCTCTCTCCCCACACCCTCCTGCTGACTGGCACAGGCCTTACCTGTGTACGGTGGAGCAGGGGCTGGAGGGCAGCTGTGTAAGCAGTGCCGACCTCCACACTGGTGCCACTTACACTAGAGGTGCCGCAAAAGTGCTATATGCTCCGCCAGCCTATGTTTTCACAGGATTGGGCCGTCATTCAGTAGCTTATATACTACTAGTAGTCTATAGTAGTTGTAGTATAGTAGTATGTAGTAGTTAATATACTATTTTAGGGACAGACTTGGGGAATCAATTGCCTGTGAACTTCCGAAAGATCTGCAGTAAACTGGGCGAATTTTCTGAGAAGGAAGTAATCACGACCTTGTAATTCAAATATATCAATTGTAGGTGGTGGTCCTAGACAAGATGACAAAACACATTCTTGTGCAGGTGTTCGGAAAACTGTAGTTTGTAACATTTGGTGACACTTGGATCAGAATTTAGGTTGGAGGACTGTGAGATGACAGGAAAGGTTGGTTTGGTGGTGGTTAAAATGTCAAGTACATGGTGTAATTGCTCAAAAATACAGTGAATCCTTTAAAGCTTTTATAGAAGCATGTCTCAATGTTAAAGACTTTATTACAAGGTGGTTATGATTTTCTTTTTCTGGGAAAATCATTGCTATTTTTATGTAGTAAGCAACACATTTTAAAGAAAATAAATTAGTACCCAAAATTGAAACAGCTGTATGGAGAGCTTCCACCCAAGCAGCAGAAATTCAGGGTTCCAATTAAGATGACAGTTTCACACTTACAAACCCTTCTGGGTTGTAGTTTCTCTGTCTCTGTCCTATTAGCCTAAACTGGAGCTTATGAATATGTTCCATATGGGTCACAAATAATTGTTGTTGTTTTAAATTAAACTACTGACTGAGTTGTGTATTTTTGAATATACTGTCTTGGGTTTCTTTTTGGTAGTAGAGTTATTCTTTAAGTCCGTCTAGACTAAATGCATTTTGAAGTGTTTTCCAGTTGCTGTATGCATTGTGTTTAGCTATGTATTCAAGAATGATTCCATGTTGATAATCCTATCCAAAATGATTATCATGGTCTAGTAAGAAAAAAATCATGGGCTCTTAGTAATTCCACCTTTAATTTTTTATTTATATAGAAAATAAATAATATAAAACACAAATAGATGCTTCTGTTTGATTGTTTTTCTTAATGTTCTTTTTTTAAAAAGAGTCTGGCCAAGCTGACAGATGGATTTAGGAATAGCTGTAGTATTACAGAATCTCTGCAGGATCTTCAGTATAATTCTAGCTCGCACAGTGACTCTGGTTTACCTCAACAGCACTGTGATGCTTGTTCTCAAACTGACATCATTGGAGAGGTATGTGCAATATCTTTGCTATTAAAAAAGAGGCAGTTTTTGTTATCTTTTGTAGTTTAAATCCACTTTTCCATTATGCATATGAATGCTGAAAAGTATTGGACTTTTCTCTTTTCCTGAAGCAAACGTTGGCAGTATACCTAGAGATGTACTTCCCCAAAGGTATCATTCTCATCATTTTACAGGGTAGATTAGTATTGTTTTTGCATTCACTAAGTTGAAGACTTTTTTTTGTCTCTGACCTGTTGGAGAGAAAACTGAACACAAAACCTGTCCGCATATGACTTTTGGAAGGCTAATACATTAAACTAAATAAGCAGCCAGTGATTATCAATGAAGATTGTATGTCCAATATAAAAAGGTAAAGGTATCCCCTGACAATTAAGTCCAGTCGTGTCCGACTCTAGGGTGTGGTGCTCATCTCCATTTCAAAGCCGAAGAGCCAGCGTTGTCCGAAGACGCCTCCGTGGTCATGTGGCCGGCATGACTCTCCTTGCCGCAGCGCGTAGCATGCAGCTGGAACACGGAGCGCTGTTTACCTTCCCGCAAGCGGTACCTATTTATCTACTCGCATTGACATGCTTTGGAACTGCTAGGTTGGCAGGAGCTGGCCAAGCAACGAGCGCTCACCCCGTCGCGGGAATCGAACTGCTGACCTTTCGATCGACAGCTTATGGTTCAGCGGTTTAACCCGCTGCGCCACCCGCTGTCCAATATAGCCAGTGATTATTTCGAAAAATAATCCTAGTAGAATTGATTGGGCTTCTTTATATCCTGAATTATTCACCAGCTGGAGTTTGATCACTCCCTTGTAGTTATAGTTTTGTGTGCTCTGATTAAGAAGGTAGGGCATGCTCTGAGACATGTTTTATGACCCCGTTCACTGTGTGCACTATGTAAATGTGTGTGCCTTGCTCACCGATATTCATTCCAGTCTTCCCAGTACCCCCTTCTTTCCAGAGTATTAACATTAATATTAATAGACATATGGCTATTACTGAACTTGCCATATTTACTCCAGTCTAAAGCATTTAATCAAATAAAAGTATTTATATTGGTTAAAACACACAGAAATAGACGTAAAACAGGCAATTTAGAAAATGAAAACAAAATGTAGAAATGCTTTTAATTTCTCTGCCTTATGTCGGTGGCAGTATTTTAGAATCAGCTCTAAAACTTACCTCTAGACTAAAAGGGACACATACTTTAAAGAGTAGTAGAGAGGGGCTTGATCGCTCATTTGTTGCTTTCCAAAATGTGTGCTTTCAGGGCATAAAATGTCTGTGAAAATACATCTGCCACACACAGAATGTACGGGTTGTATTGTAACCATTGAAGTGGGGATGCTTCATAGTCACATGCTCCTTTGTCAAGGAAAGAGCTTATGATCATAGTAAACCTCTTTGGCAATTAAGATATAACCCTATAAGAACATAAGAAGAGCCTTGCTGGATCAGGCCAAAGGCCCATCTAGTCCAGCTTCCTGTATCTCACAGTGGCCCCACCAGATGCCTCAGGAAGTACACAAGACAACAAGATACCTGTATCCTGTTGCCACTACCTTGCTTCTAAAACTACTTCTAAAACTAGCAGGTTGCTTATGGCTTGTAACTTGTGATGGACTTTTCCCCCATGAATCTATCCAATCCCCTTTTAAAGGCATCTAGGTGCCATCACTACTTTCATTGACTACATCACTACTTTCATTGACTACGCAAAAGCCTTTGATTGTGTGGATCACAACAAACTGTGGCAAATTCTTAAAGAGATGGGGGTACCAGACCACCTTACCTGTCTCCTGAGAAACCTGTATGCGGGTCAAGAAGCAACAGTTCGAACCGGCCATGGAACAACTGATTGGTTCAAAATTGGGAAGGGAGTACGGCAAGGCTGTATATTGTCACCCTGCTTATTTAACTTATATGCAGAGTACATTATGAGAAATGCAGGGCTGAATGAATCGCAAGCCGGAATCAAGATTGCCGGGAGAAATATCAACAAACTCAGATATGCAGACGATACCACCCTAATGGCAGAAAGTGAAGAAGAACTAAAGAGCCTCTTGATGAGAGTGAAAGAGGAGAGTGCAAAAGTTGGCTTGAAACTCAACATTAATAAAACTAAGATCATGGCATCGGGTCCCATCAATTCCTGGCAAATAGAAGGGGCAGAAATGGAAGCAGTATTCTGGGCTCCAAGATCACTGCAGACGGAGACAGCAGCCATGAAATTAAAAGACGCTTACTCCTTGGAAGGAAAGCTATGGCAAACTTAGACAGCATAATAAAAAGCAGAGATATCACCATGCCAACAAAAGTTCGTATAGTCAGGGCGATGGTGTTCCCAGTAGCAATGTATGGTTGCGAGAGTTGGACCATAAGGAAGGCTGAGCGCCGAAGAATAGATGCTTTTGAACTGTGGTGCTGGAGAAGACTCCTGAGAGTCCCTTGGACTGCTAGGAGATCAAATCAGTCAATTCTAAATGAAATCAAGCCTGACTGTTCCCTGGAAGGACAGGTACTAAGGCTGAAACTCAAATATTTTGGCCACCTAATGCGAAGAGAGGACTCTCTGGAAAAGACTCTGATGCTGGGAAAGATTGAAGGCAAAAGGAGAAGGGGAAGGCCAAGGATGAGATGGTTAGACAGTATCACCGATGCAACAAACATGAAAATGAGCGAACTCAGGAAGATAGTGGAGGACAGGAAGGCCTGGCGGGATATGGTTCATGGGATCACGAAGGGTCGGACACGACTTAACGACTGAACAACAACAAGGTGCCATCAACACAACCTGTGGCAAGGAGTTCCACAGAATAATTACACGCTGGGTGAAGTAATATTTTTTTTAATCTGTTCTAACTCTCCCTCCACTCAATTTTAGTGCATGCCCCCTAGTTTTGGTGTTGTGCAAGAGGGAAAAGAACTTCCCTTTATCCACTTTATCCATCCCATGCATGATGTTATACGTCTCAATCATGACCCCCCTCAGGCGCCTTTTTTCTAGACAGAAGAGCCCCCAAACGCTGTAGCCTTTCTTCATAAGGGAGGTGTTCCAGCCCACTAATCCAGTGGTTCTCAAACTATTTAGCACCGGGCCCCACTTTTTAAAATGACACTCTGTCGGGCCCACCTAGCTTTACGAGACTTAAAAAAAAGTGTTCTAGAAAAAAAAATTATAAGTAATTATTTATTTATTTGCAAAAAACCCCTCAATCCATTCCTTGTAATGAGGCAGCTCTAATTAATAGCCTCAAGGCTTGAGGGGCTTAGTTATGTGACCTAGCCTTCACCTGCCCCTACTATCTCTCATTGGCAGACTTGGGGGGGGGAAACACCCCTCAAAAGACACTCAAACATTTATCTCTCTATATTTACACAAGATTGCAAACTGTAGGATCTAAGCTGTTTGCAGGGTAATTAGCAGCTATCTGATTTTTGAATAGCCTCAGGGCTTGTGGCAATTATCTGATCTTTCCATCACCTGGGACCCACCAGAAATCAGGTCGCAACCCACCAAGTGGCTCCTGACCCACAGTTTGAGAAACACTGCACTAATCAATTTGGTCGCTCTCTTCTGCACCTTTTCCAATTCAACTATATCCTTTTTGAGGTGTGGTGACCAGAACTGTACACAGTACTCTAGATGTGGCCTTACTATCGATTTATACAACAGCATAATAATATTGGCCATTTTCTTCTCAATCCCTTTATTAATGATCCCGAGCATGGATTTGGCCTTCTTCACAGCTGCAGCACACTGTGTCGACACTTTTATCGATCTGTCCACCAGCACCCCAAGATCTCTTTCCTGATCTGTCGAAGACAGCTCAGAACCCATTAGCGTATATGTGAAGTTCTTGCCCCAATGTGCATCACTTTACATAAGAACATAAGAAGAGCCCTGATGGATCAGGCCAAAAGCCCATCTAGTCCAGCTTCCTGTGTCACACAGTGGCCCCACCAGATGCCTCAGGGAGCACACGAGACAACAAGATACCTGTGTCCAGTCGCCACTCCCTTGCACCTGGCACAGAGAAAACCCACTTCTAAAAAAAAAAAAAAAAAAAACCAACCACTTTACACTTACTTACATTGAAGCGCATCTGCCATTTTGCTGCCCATTCTCCCAGTTTGGAGAGATCCTTCTGGAGCTCTTCACAATCCCTTCTGGTCTTCACCACCTGGAAAGGTTTAGTGTCATCCGCAAACTTGGCCACCTCACTGCTTATCCCCAACTCCAGGTCATTTATGAACAAGTTGAAAAGAACCGGTCCCAAGACCAATCCTTGGGGCACACCGCTTTTCACCTCTCGCCATTGTGAAAATTGCCCATTTACTCCCACTCGCTGTTTCCTGGTCTTCAACCAGTTTCTAATTCACAAGAGGACCTGCCCTCTTATTCCCTGACTGGTGTTTTCTCAGGAGCCTTTGGTAAGGGACCGTGTAAACGCCTTCTGAAAATCCAAATATACAATATCCACGGGTTCGCTTGCATCCACATGCCTGTTGACCTTTTCAAAGAATTCTAAGGTTTGTGAAGCAAGACTTACCCTTGCGGAAGCCATGCTGACACCCTCAGCAAAGCCTGTGGTCTTCATGCAGCTGGACTGAACTTATGATGGGCAGCATCTTCTCAAATTTGGTGATTTCTGGTCTTGCACATGTGAAAAGCCTCTCTTTCAAAAGGGTACTTTCGAGGGATCAGTTTGATATCTTGGTAAGTTAGGCTCTTGGTTGTTGGATTTCATGTTACTTGTAGATTGAGGGGAAAGTGAAATTTAAATCTGCTCTTTCAGTACTTTAACTTATTAAACACTCATAGGGTAGAGAAAAGGTATCTGTACAGTCAAAGTTATTTAATGAAGAAATAATTACAAATAAAATAATTAGTAATATCCTCTGTGGAATTTATTTTAAATTAAGTGTGCTTAGGATCAGAGCCAAAATTAGATGTACTGTACTTGTGAGGAAGGTTTAATTTAGTTTCTGATGTGGTCTGCTATTTTAAACTTTTCCTTGAATTACTTTTAACACATGTTCAGGAACTGTTTGTCATAAAATTTAAACTATGTATTGCAGAATTTTTTAATTTAATGACAAGACATAAGTTATGAATACTTGTCTTGCCTGAAGTCTCTACATTTCACTTGAGTTAGACAGAAAGTTGGAATCTTTTTCTTAAATTTGTGTAGCTATTAGTCATTTTATTCATGAACTTTGTGGTGTACTGTAAAAGTGTATTGAAATTCATAACATTTTAGCATTGAAGCATATTTTCTTTCTATAATTTTGTCTTTGTTGTAGCAGTAAACAACTTGCACATAAGGACTAAACTGTGTAGGAAGGCATTGTAACTTGATTTGAGAAGCAGTTATTTTACTTCACAAGAAACCTTTTCTTCTTTAGTTTCTGTGCCAATATAATTTTGATTTCAGGGGCTCAGGAAACTGAGTTGTATGTCCATGAGATTCATTTCATAATGAGAGCAATTCTTATGTTAGACCTTAAAGCATCAAGCAGAGGCTTTTATGGCTGCAATCCTATATATTACATACTGACCTGTGTAAGCCTTGGAACACAGTGGAACTTACTTGTGAATAAATAGACATAGGATTGCATTGTAAATGTCATTTCTATACTTGACTGCCTATTAGTACACTGAAATTGAGTGTGAAATTAGCAAGTAGCGTAAGTAGAGAATTGCACTCTAAACATTTAAACTTCTAAAGAATGTAATGTTGTAACAAACATTGAATATTAAAAGGTTATCCTTTGAAGTATTTTTTTTTGAACTTTCAGCATGAGGTAAAGAGATTCTTAACTGGGCATAAATATTAGCTGTAATTAATACTAGGGAGCCAGGATACTGGACTGCAAGTTTAAACCCTTCTTATTTTGAGCTAAATTATTATTTGCCTCAAAACCCCATTCTGTTGCGTGTAAACTTAAATTGTGTCTTATTATAGTTTTTCTAATGCAGTATTTATTTTCATTTTCTTATCTCTTAAAAGTTTGTATTTGATGATAAAACAAGGCAAGTGGATAAAGTAAAACTGAGCTGGCAGTATGAAGAGGCCAAAAAGAGGTAAGTAAGCTTAAAGTTCAATACAGTGACCACTTGGTATTGAATTTTGTTCTTGCAAGAATCGGTACACTTAAGTTCCCAAGACATGTATTGGTTCTGTTCTTGTCAAGAAGCCAGAACATTCATAGATCGAAACAGTCAGCTCTTTCCAGCTCAGTGCTATTGCACCTGCGCTAAAGCACCACAATGGACGGACTGTGCAAAAGTGCCGACACAACTGTCCTTAACTCCAGGGACCCAGCATACAGATTTTACACAACACATCTAATGTGAATGGCCTGAGTAGTATCTAGTAATCTATGTAGGTAAGCTATGTTCTTTTACTGAAATATGTTAAACATGCTTGAGCAGGTTGAAATTCCAAATCTGTGGAACCAAATGTGTGCTAGACAAACTATGCTGATTTACACTGTGGTTTGACCCATCTTCTTGTTTAACCTGATAGAAGATAACATTATTTAAGTAGCAATGCGAATGACTTAGTTGTCTAACAGCAAGGTGGCTTCAGCCTTTGGGATTCTTAAGCAACTTTATCTGAAAGTTGATAGAAAAGAGATGAGAGTTGCTGCTGTGGGAACTGGCTCACATGAACAGGGAGAATACTACTCAGTTGCAAGAGATCCTGGGTGCACTGTTACCTAGACAGATCAGAGGCAGTGCATGTTGGCTCTTAGGTCTCTTAACAGATCTGGGTCCTAACACTGCTGGCTTCTGGTGTTGATAATGCCAGGTGGATAAGATACAGCATGCGGATGTTAGAGAGGTGGGTAGGTGAAGCTTGATTATTACATTGTCACTATTTGTAATTTCACATATGGGCAGCCCAATCCATTGTAGAAATAGGCTGGCGGAGCAAGTGCTCTGCTGGCCTAAGGAGTCGCAAATGTGCCGTAAAGCATGCTTGCGACTCCTTGTGAGTAAGCAGTGCCGGCGCCGCTCACTCAGCCAACTCCAAGCTGGCCGCCGCAGGTAAATCCCGTCCTGGTTGGCAGGGCGGGGGAGGGTGAGCATGAGCAGCGAGGGAGGGGAGCCACTGAGAGGGGGCAGGAATATCGGCGCTGAGTTGCAGGAGGTCTGGCTCAGTTGGCAGAGTGGCTGCCTCATATGCCTGAAGATCTGAGGATGGCAATTCAGGATGCCCGGAAGTATCCATGTGCTGTTGGAGAGCTGTTGACACGCAGCTGATGAGCTGCAGTCTCTCTGTGAGAGAGAGAAAGCCACAGCTGGCAGTTGAAGCGTGGGAGGCGAATGCCAGAGAGAGGCTGGACTATGAAGGAAACCACCTGGAATGAAGGGTTCTATGTAAGACTAGAACTTATTATTTTAAAAACCCCTCGGGGTTTAGCAGGCCTGCCTATGTAAACCGCCTTTGAATTAAAGTCAGAAGAGAAATCTGATGACCAAGAAAAGGCAGTACAGTCGGACCTTTTTATCTGCTGGGGTTCTGTTCCCGGAACCACAGTGGATAAGAAAATCAGTGTTATATGAAATCTGGGGGGGGGGGGGTCTGGAGCGGTGCCACATTACCTTTTTTTCCATCATCTTCGCCGTTACCCTCCTCCTGAGTTTGTTTAAATTGACTGAAAAAAACCAAAAGCCACTATTGGAAGCAACCTGTAAATGGCGCCAGAGACTTGGACATGCACTGGAGGCTGGAAGTGACTGGCAGGCCACCGGCAATGCTGAAAAAAGAGGTAATGTAGTGCATTTGGACTCCCTCTTTCATAGTTTTGCCTGAGGTGAGCCTGGGCCGTGCCGGCGTGGGCCACTATCCGCGCAGGATGCAGTGGCCACCACTTTAGGTCGGCCACACAAACTTGCTCAGGATTGCACCGAAAGAATGTTTATAAAAGTAGGCTATATCACCAATTCTAAAAACGTGATTTTGTCTAAAAATATTTGTTTTGTGAACTATGTCAGTTGAAGATCAAATCACAAAGTTTGAACCTTCAAGAGTTGGTGGAGAAACACACTATCCTTAAACCAGATTTTGAAGTACTTGGTGTTTTTTGGTGTGTGCTTTGACACAGTGAAACAAGATGGGAATCAGGGAATGGTCTAAAAATTCACATAGTGCTGAAGCAGGTATGAGCCTGATCAGTAATTAGAATGGTAGATTACTAGGTGTCCCATGTAAAAGCAGGATATAAATATAAAAATATTGAAGGGGAAAAAACCAAGATAATTTTGTCTTATTCGTGCAAATAATCAGCATAATTTGATCAAGGTGATGGTATACGTGAATGGTATGTGTCTCTTAGTGATCTACCTGTTAATGACGGGCCACATATACGAAGTTGCACCAGGCCTGCAGTCCCCTCTATTCCACTCTAATGGCTTTCGCATGCCTCAGAGTGGCCTCCTGAAGCAACTCCTGGTTTGGAAACTCAACTTCCAGTTTTACCGGAAGTCACTTCTGGAGGTCTCTGTGGGCCATTCTGAGGCCCGAGGAGGCCATTAGAGTGGAATAGAGGGGATTGTTGGTCCAGCGCAACCTAAAAGCGGCCTCCAGAGGCCTCTTGTGTGCTTAACGCCGGGATCGCTTAACAACAAGGATCAGGGGACGTATGTATCCCTGTCATTAAGCGACACATACCTGTATTAATGTACTACTTAGGTCAATATTTATAATGTGCAAATAAGTGATTTTCGTTCTGAAGTAGTTCCATTAAGTAGTTTCCTCTGATTTGACTTAAATTATTTTTCCTGCTCAGAAGAACTGTTACTTTGTACATTACATGTATAGTGCTAGTAAACGTTAAAATTTTTAAGTAGACCAGCTCAAAGCACATTTGCTTCTACTAGTTATTTCTGTGGCCACATTCTTAATTTATCAGGCATTCCTTCCCCTTAGCTTGCTGGAATTTCTGTAGGGCTTTTGTCCTCACAAAATATTTCTATGTTCAGCCTCTCTTTGCTCATGAAACATCTACTGCAGTTGCACAGCGTGGGTGCAGGAATGTGCTGTGTTAGGTTAAAATCTACGAGCTACAAAATTAAAATGCTGCATTACATTAAAAGTATTTTAACTAGGCTTCTTGTTCAGCCAGAGTGTTGGGAGGCAACTTATAGGTGTTGCCATTGGGGTTGAGCAGATTCTTCCACAAGATGTAAAGGAGTCTGTATCTCCTTGAATTAAAAATCGCATGTTGCCGGGAAACTCCGTCGTTATAGATAAATTTATTACAAAAAATAAATTTCACAGATGGTAAAACATACTTTTGACGTTTCGCTCACGTAACACTCGTGGCATCATCAGAAATCCCCTATAGTGCTCATGAGACAGCTTAAAAGGCTGATGCAAGAGAAATCCGGAAGTGGGCATCAGCCTTTTAAGCTGTCTCATGAGCACTATAGAGGATTTCTGATGATGCCACGAGTATTACGTGAGCGAAACGTCAAAAGTATGTTTTACATCTGTGAAATTTATTTTTTGTAATTTATAACGATGGAGTTTCCCGGCAACATGCGGATTTTTAATTCGAGGATATGATCGCGTCGTGAAAACCTACAAAAATATCTGAGTCTGTATCTGCTTTTTCATTAGTGACTGCTAAGAACGGTTGCATTATTTATTTGTTGTCCTGTTCTGTAAGTAGCCCCAAGAAATCTGAAATACCGGTAATCAAAGGTTTAAGTGCAATACTATGCATATCTTCTCTCATTGAATGAAATGGGGTTTATCAGATAAGTGTGTATAGATTGCCAGTTGATCCGCCACCATAATATTAGGAGACTTAAGACTGCAATCTTGATCTAGTAGTATTGTAGCAGTAGCAGCAATCTTGCTCATTTTCCTTCTTTGATTTCTATATACCGTATTGGTCTGAGTATAAGACTCACTTTTTTCTCCTAATTTAAGTTTTTTAACTAGGGGTGCGTCTTATAATCAGGCTGTTGCAATTTAATGCCAGTGATTTAATTAATTTTTTTTTAATAGCACCAAACTTTAAGGGTGCGTCTTATAATCAGGTGCGTCTTATACTCGGGACAATGCGGTATTTATCTTGCTGTTTGTGTTACCCCAGGACCCCCCAAGAAATTACGCCAGACAGGAGCTTGGTTGAAGGGTTGTTTATTAAAATAATAACAACAACAGATGCAGCAGGGCACTAACTAAAGCCCCCCTTTGGCGTGCAGGCGGCTAGTGTGGGGGAAACGGAACCTAGCTGTCTGCCTCCCCCAAGATCTAAACAGGCATGAGGACATCCTGGCTCCAGACCCACTTGGTCCACGACTAAGCTGTCTATCCTTGCCAACCCCAAAGGGGTCGAGGCAGCTGGACGGCGCTGACCACCCTCAGGAAATTCCTTAAGGTGACCATTGCCCATCCAGCCTGGGGGCTTGCCAGCCTGCCTTGGCGATCCGGTTCGGCATCGTCTGAGCGGTCCTGGCTTACCCCCAGACCTTGCTTACCTCAGGATGCATGCCAACTAAGCCCTCCCTGGCTACCCCAACCTGCACGCCACCTACCACACGGGGGGGGGGTCTGCCTAGCGCATGACCCCCTCCGCCCAACTCGATAAAGAGGCCCGAATGCCCTGCTGCAGGTCCTCCAAAAATAAGTCGGCTCCCGCCATGGAGAGATGCACCCCATCGCCCCGAAAAAGGTGTGGGGCCTGAAAAACGATGCGAGGGTGCGGAATGTAACTACCTCCCATTTGAAAAATGAAGCGCCGCAGGTACGTGTTGGTCTTTCTACGGGTGAGATCGACCCTGCGAGGGTTCACAGCCCCCCGCCACACTCTCCTGGGAAGCCAGCCGGACCAGAGGATGGCAATCCCTGGTAACCAGCACCTGACCTGAAAGAGATCCCTAAGGACCTGTGGTCTCAAGGACACTGATGTCCTCTGACAGAGGTCGTTCTCCCCCAGGTGGACCAACAGTACCTGCGGGGGCGGGCCGACTGCCAAAACCTCACGCAGCAAGGGTAGCAGCTGGCCCCAAAGCATGCCGCGCTTGGAGACCCACCGCACCCTCGCCACGTCGCCAAGCCCCAGCTGCGTGCCGAAACGTGAAGCCGCAGCCCTCTTCATGGCCCAGAATACAATCGAGTGGCCGCAAATAAGGACATCGACAGGCCTGGCATCATGGGGACCTGAAAAAGAAACAAAGGTGAAAAACCTGAAGCTCAGCGCTGCCAAAGAAACAACCTAATTGTACTTAAGCGCTGGCAAAACTAACCTAACTGAACCTAGTGCCCTACAATAACGCCCCAATGGGCGGTCCCCCGCAGGGGCACACACGTGGCCACAGCCACAGCAGGCCCGCAGGCCGCTTAACAAGGCCCGCAGGCCGGTGACCACAGGCAACACACAGGCCCGAAGGCCGACCGGCCGCAGCCGGAACACAAGAAGCCGGAGGCTTAAACCAAAAGGCCCAATGGCCGGAAAACAGGGCCCGCAGGCCAACTTACCTGTAATACTGTCACAAATTCAAAACTTCCGATCATACCCTTTAAAAGCCACTGAACGCCAGTGACCAATACGCTGAACGGCCTCTGCAGGCAGGCCTTCATGGGCTGCCACCGAGGCCGCCCCAATTCTAAAGGAGTGTAGCCCAAATTCGGCAGGGGATAAGCCAAGCCGAAGGAGGGCCCGATGAAACACAGCCCAGAACTGAAAAATCGACAGGGGCATTCCGTCAAGGTGGGCAAATAAGGGGCCCGGCTGGGGCCCTCGCAAGAACAAAAAATTCTCCAAGGCCGTAACCGGGCAAAGGGGGAGGTTACTGACCCGTCGCAGCTGGACAAGCTGGCCACGGGCCAGCTGCTCCATCTTCGACCGGCGCAACCTAATGAACGCCATGGTGGGTCCCACCTCGGCGTCATCTCTCTGCAAGGCTCGCTCAGAACCGTCAGATTTGGACGCACACAAAACCTCCCCGGGGCGAAATGTGCCAAAAACAGTACTAAGGAAGCTGTCCGAAAGAGGACGTACTCGTAAGGGGAACTGCAAATCTCACAGAAAGTAATCAATAATTGCTCGAGGATGGCGGGAAAGTAATTATTGATTACTGATTATTGATGGCGGGCAGGGGGGTGGCCGCGCCGGAATCCCTCCAACATCTTTTGGATTCTAAATTCTGGTGTATAATCCTTAAAACTACACGCCTTGGAGAAAAATGCAAGGGCCGCCAAATAAACTCGCAAGGAACGCACAGACAAACCCCGCTCGTGAAGGTGAAGCATGAACAACATGACATGCTCGAGGGGAACAGGCCAAACCTCCCCTAGTGCTTCGGACTGCCGGAAAAACCGGAAAGCGCGGATCTTACCCTTGTAGCTGCTGCACGTTCTGGGGGCTAGTGAAGACCATATGGCGTCCTGGACCTTGGCAAAGTGAGGGTCCAGAGCCATTGGGGCATTGGGTCTTGATCCTGCTGGGCCCAGGGGGCAAGCTCCCGGAAGCGCTCCTCCTGAAAACGAGAAAGCGCATCGGCGATCTCATTGAGCACCCCAGGGACGTGTTGGGCGACCTAGAGGGCATTCAAATGTAAACAACGTAAAACGAACGCGCGCACGAGGCGCATGACGCTCTTGGATTTAGACGTCTGCTGGTTGACAACAAAGACTACTGCCTTGTTGTCGCACCAGAAACGCATGGTCGAATTCATGAAAAATCTACCCCAAATGTGAACAGCCACCAGGATGGGGAACAGCTCCAAGAAAGTGAGATCCGTGGTGACCCCCGTGGAAACCCAACCAGGGGGCCAAGGTGCAGCGCACCAACGGCCCCTGAAAAACGCCCCAAAGCCAGAGCTGCCTGCAGCATCTGAATGAACCTGAAGTTCCACTTCCAACAGCTGTTCGGACCTCCAGAATGAAATGCCGTTGAAGCCTTGCAAGAATTCCAGCCATAAGCGCAGATCTGCGCGCATGGCCCTGGAAACCTTAATGCGGTGGTGTTGGTGTTCCGCTGGTCCCTCGTAGCCCGTTAGGTAGGTCCACGCCTCGTGCAGAGCCCCACGAGGCGTCCTCTCTTCACCGCGTTCCGGACGGGACTGAGGAGAGCAAGCACGCTGCTTGCTCTGCCCACCCTCAGGCCTGCCCAGAGATTGCTTGCAGCCAATCGGCTGCGTCTAGCAACAAGCCCCGTGCGGCTGCATTAGGCTGGCCGGGGCAACGCTCGGCGGCTCCGCGAGGCGGGCTGCCGAACGTTCTGTTGATTCTCTGTTTCTTAATCCTAAAATGTTTCTTCTGTTTCGTGTTATCTTCATACAGTCAGACCTCCGTATCTGTGAATTCAGCATCTGTGGATTTGACTCAACACAGATCCTCGCGGATATAGGGGTCACTTTAAAATGCCTTTAAAAAGGAAAAAAAGGTTTAAAATAGCGTTCCTTACCTTTTTGCTGGCAAACCGCTCCGTTTGCAGGGCTGTAGACAGTGAAATTGCGTTCCTACAGCCTCTTCCGGGTCAAACGACTTCCCTGCTCCCTTCTGCAAGGTTGCTCCAGAATGCATTGAGGCGAACCTGGGGAAAGGAGGGGGGAATTTCACTGTCTACAGCCCTGCAAATGGAGCGGTTTGCCAGCAAAAAGGTATTTTTAACTTTTTAAGGCATTTTTTTAAAGTGACCCGTGTAACACGCTAAAGCGATTTTGCTTTACGCAGATTTCAGTATCCATGGTGTATGTGTCTCTGGAACGGAATCCCCGCAGATACCGAGGTCCAACTGTACTTTTTTTTCCTCATGGCTTATTTCTAGAATTACGGTAATTGTCAGTTGATACTTGGTGAATTGAATGTCTTCCCTAGTTCTTCTTATTTAAGCTAGCTTATTTAATAAGCCATGATTTTAATGTTAGCATTCTCCTTTTCTGTATTGGGATGTATACCTATTTGGGCTGAACTTGTTTCCTAAAGTGTTCTGTGCAGTGCTCACATGGTTGGGTGTGTGTGTTGCAAATGATATGTTGTCAGTACTATTATTAATCTGAATGAAACTTCACCGTGTTTAATCAAGATGATGATCTTGAGATAAGTTTCAGTGTTGTTTTTGTCTTTTTTGGCTGTGAGTTGGATTCAAATCCAGACATGTGTTCATTTTCCATTATGGGGTGTAGCTAGACTCCTAAGTCTTTTATCAACTCTTTAGTTGATCAAACTTTTAACTCCACATTAGAACAATACAAAACAGATGTTTCTAGGTTTTTCCTACACAATGATAGACTATACCAAGTACAGTGCAACCTATTCTAGTTTTAAAGTTCTTTCGTGTAACACATGAAGAATATTTTTGTAGATGATTCATACAAAATGTATCTCTTGATCTAAGTGTTCTTGTTTTTCCTGTCAAAGTATGCTGACTATAACCTTTTTCAAGATATTCAGAAAGTAAACAAGTAGTTTTTATGAGCAGATGCTATTATGACTATTACAATGAAGTGAGCTTAACAGCTCACAGCTTAATAATATAATGTGAGATATTTCTTGATTAAATGCTATTTTCTTTGTTCATTTTTGTAAGTCCCTCCCCCCCACTGTAGTTTATTCATTTCTTTGTCTCCCTTTTATAATGAAGACTTCTCAGTATACAGCAACAATTGGCTCTACAAGATCATGATGACACTTGGCCTGGCATGGTGGAGGCAGACAGGGACCGTCTTCAGCTCATCAAAGAGAAAGAGGCTCTTCTACAAGACCTGCAGCTGATCAGTCAGCAACAGCGGTCACCTGAAGACAGTAAACGTTTAGAGGAGGAAAAAAGACGTTTGGAGGATGAGATCCAGGAGGCTCGGGCTACTTCTTCTCATGGTGCTGCAGAAAGGTTTGGAAATTTAATTGATGATATTGGTATCATCCATCCTGGAGAATAATGCAATTATGGAACTATAATACTGCAGTGAATCCTGTTATAGTTGGTTCAGTGAAATGGATAAATGCTGTTTGGCTCTTACGTACTATTGCATTTTCTTATCTTCCAGAGCCTATTTTACAAATTAACATACTACAAGTCTTGTATGTTTCAACATTAGAAGCACTTTACATGTATTATGTCTCGGTAATCCTTGCAACAGGTTGTGATTGCCATGAATTCAAGTCTCTCTCTCTCTCTCTCTCTCTCTCTCTCTCTCTCTCACACTCACACACACACACACACACACACACACACACACACACACACACACACACACACACACACACACACACACACACACACACACACACACACACACACACACACACACACACACACACACACACACACACACACACACACACACACCCCAGAGAAAAACTACAGTTTAGATAGTACAGGTGACTCCACCTGCCATTCCACTTACTCTGTTTATGCCCCTTAGCGAACCTGAAATGGGAGAATGAAACTGCTGTTCCCTCAGTTTCCACATTTCTCTCATACTGTGCTTTTTAGTTCTTAAAGAGACAGTACATATTTGTTGGCTTTAAGGTTGTTTCAGCTATATGTGATTTTGGCTTTAAGGTTGTTTCAGCTATATGTGATTTTGGCTTTATGTGCTGTCCTTGGAATATAACCCCCACATAAGATGCTAGCCGACACTACTTAAAATTGTAGACATAAGAATGTCTACATAAGAATTCTATTGCCAGGAGAGGCCAATGTTCTACCTAATAATACAGTCTGTCTCGAACATTAGCTTTGCGACTTTCCACACAGTCCTCACAAGCCACAAGTAAACCATAATGGTGACATTCATCACTTTTTTGTTCTTAGCATCTGGTGTTCAGAAGTTTGCGCCTGTACAATGGGAAAAAGAAGAAACTGAGAATGCTGCTTGCTCCCTGCTGTTACCATGATAATTTGGTTGCAGCTAGAGTAGTAGAAACATTACAGCAGAAAGCTAGGAATAATGTGCCAGTAATAATCCTGCCCATCAGATTTTCCCTCTGCTGTGTATGTCTTTTGACCACTTCACTCATTTTGATGGGCATATTGGCCTACAGGCAGCTATAACTTATCTGTCCATATATAGTGTATTAACCAACATTTGAGATGTGTTTCACGTGGTGTCATTGTTGGAGCCTGTGCATGTTTGAATGTTTAAAAGCTAGTCAACATTGGCAGAAGTCCTGGTGTAGATTATGCTGTTTAGTGAAAAATACTTGTTCTTGTGACTGCCTTTTGTAAAGTAAGAAGTTACAATTACTCTGTTATAGGATACTGTTACAGGAAAAGAAGAATTGTCTGCTCATGCAGTTGGAAGAAGCAACTCGTTTAACTTCCTATTTACACTCCCAATTGAAAAGGTTAGTTCAAAGTTGTTGCATTGTGTATTTATGGCAAATCATGGTGTAGTTCAGATATGATAGTGAATTATGATTTATCATGAACAAGAGTGTGATGGAGGACATGAGTTAGAAGGGTGTGTGAGCCAAAGGTCTGTTCTTGTAATGCTAAAACCACAGTTTGGCATTATGCCCAGTCAATTGTGAATCTTTTATTCAGCTATTGAAAAGCCAGAATGCTACATGTGTAGGCTTTAAGAGGCATTAATAACTACCGTGTTTCCCCAAATATAAGGCCTACCCCGAAAATAAGACCTAGTTAAGATCGTCAGCCAGACGGTGCACCCCCCCCCCAGCACTTACTTTGACCGATTAAAGCTTTGTTCTTTCCCGAGGGTGCAAGGCCTGCACTCGAGTCCTCCACCATAGAGACTACGCGCTAGAGAGGCTTGCAAGGAGGCTGCAACTTTGCAGAGTCTCTAGCACGTGCGGGTGCTAGAGAGACTCTGCAAGGTTTCAGCCTCCTTGCAGGCCTCCCTAGCACCTAGTCTCTATGGTGGAGGACTCGAGTGCAGGCCTTGCAGAAAGGTCGCGGGGGTCTCGCCACAGGTTGGGAACATCCCCTGAAAATAAGACCTATTGCGTTTTGGGGGGGCAAAAATTAATATAAGACCCGGTCTTATTTTCGGGAAAATACAGTAGTTGTTCAGCGTACTCCTTGTTCTGATCTGTTTCATTTTTGCATTTTGCATTTTTTTGTACAAGTATATACATTTAATGCAAAAAAAGAAGATGGAAAGATGAGGCTTTTCTGTCTTTATCACACACCATTCTGTTTGGCTCCAAGGAACAATTTCTCAAGGAAAATAAAACAATGTTGGTGCAAATGTGAAAAAAAAATGTTGGAATGTTTAATGTTAGAAGAGAATGAAAATCTGTTTGCTCTGTGGATTGCTAAATCTGCTGCAATATGGGTTGAATATTCTTTCAATTATTGATGAAACATAAATTCTGGTTCTTGGACTTGTGTGTTCTGATTTTCAAATTAATCCATCTCTGTGTTTCTGTCTTCTAGTTTGTCTGCCAGCACCCTGACAATATCCTCGGGCAGTAGTCGTGGATCACTAGCTTCCAGCCGTGGATCACTGGCATCCAGCAGGGGCTCTCTTAGCTCTGTGAGCTTCACAGATATCTACGGTCTTCCTCAATATGAGAAATCAGACAGTGCTACAGACTATGGGCAGCATATGCGTTATGATATAGTTCCAGTTGATTCTCACGGTAAAGATGTACAGTATCTTGACTCTGTTGGACCTTCTGGTAACAACAAACAAAGAAGATCTTTGGATACACCTCTCTCGCTAGCATCTCTTTCATCACGGTCCTCTCTGTCCTCATTGTCTCCTCCAAGCTCCCCCCTTGACACCCCCTTCCTACTTGCTTCTCGGGATTCCCCATTGGCCCAAAGGTCAGAAGGATATGAGGAAATAATAGGGACAGGTGCTTTAGAAGTAGTCCGAGCTCAGGTCTCTCTTTTCAATGAAGATAAAACACAAGAAACCTGTAAGGCTGTTGAATGTTCCACAGGCAATGAAGGACTACGAGAAGCAGAGCGGCAACTGACAAATATCCCAACCTCTGGAGGTATGTTATTATCAGCCTTTTGTCTTTCCTCATTGACTCTTAAACAATAAAATAGCATGTGACATTTTTCCGTAAGTTCTTTAAGTTTTAAATAACTTTGGTATCAGATCAGTGAATCAAATAGCATTGCATAGGTAGGCTTCATAGATGCATGTTTTTTATAATGAAAAAAATAAGAATTTCTTAAAAGCCTATTAGTTCATTTTTATGTAACTAATTTGTGGATCTATCTCTGAAGTAATAAGTATCTTAATGAAAACCTGTTTAGTTTGCATGCCAACTGTATAACTTGTTGGTTAACATGGAGTTATAGTAGTAGCTTGGGGGGGATGGCAAATAGTTAACAGAAATTTTCAGGCATCAGCAATTACCTTCTTCATGCTTCCTGTTGTTCATTTTCTGATTCTGCAGCATAGTATCTTATCTAAAACATCTTTGATAGATTACTGTCTAGCCCAGTGGTTCTCAAAGTGGTGGGTTGTGACCCACCATTGAGAACAAAAGCTGTCCCCTGCCCCCTTAAGGGGTGGGGACAGCATGGCGGCAGCAGTGGCAATCCCAAGGATCACCGCCACTATGGCCGAAAAAGTGCCCAAAACTGCCGTTTTTGACTTTACTGGGGCTCGAGGGACTTTGGGGAGGCCTGCGCAACCCTCTGCAGGCCTTCCCAATCTGTGGATCGCCAAAAAACGGCAATTTTCGGATACTTTTGGGTTTTGCGAAAACCAGAGGTGCCTGAAAATTGCCGTTTTTCTGCATTCTGCAGATTGGGGAGGCCTGCAGAGGGTTGCGCAGGCCTCCCCGAGTCCCCCCCCAAGTGCCCCGAAGTCTCCCAGCCTTGTGGGGAGAACTTTGAGAACCACTGGTCTAGCCTTAAAAAAAATAACCAAAAAATCTAAACAATTACATTATGTATCTTTTCTGTTTTTTTTTTTTAATTAAACTGTTCTTAACATCAGGAGCATTTCTGCTATTGAAGTTCTTAGCCTCTCTTCCTTTGAACCTTGCTTTGTCTCTCAGAGTGAACAGTTTCGCTTTCTCTGTTTTCTAGCCTTTTCAACATTTCAAAAAGTTACAATTTGTGCTTTTTGTAGCTTATAACTAATTCTTCAGTTTTTTTTCTTATATTTGAACTGTACATTTTTGTTCTTTTTTTAGTACTTTCCCAACTTCTTTTCAGTACTTATATTGTTCTTAAAGCCAAATAGAATGTGTGATAAAGACAGAAAGCCTCATCACAGAAATCTTTTTTCTGTTGCTGTCATAGATGTCATCCTGACTTCCATGTATGCAGCCTTGTGGTGGCCATCTTTGACTCAAATCTTTCATGTCTGTGCACATCCAGGTTATTGCCACCACCAGCACTCCTACTACTTCATCATTTTTTTTCATGCTTTCTGCATCTGCTGCTAAAATCTTACTCCTAGGCTCACGTTCTGGTTGTGTCTTTCAGAATATACATTAACATGTGCAAATGGGGGAAATTATTTTGTGTACTGGGACCCTGTGCACTGGCTAGTGTCGCACAGCCCAGTGGTTTGGCAGGGAAGGAAGAGAGAGGTGGGTACAGAAAACAAACCATTGTGGGGATAATTTTACAAATGCAAGGAAGGAGAATCGAGAATCACAATAATAGCAGTTTAATGTCTCTTAGCTACGGTATTTGTGCGGCTGGATGTAAGCCTAAATGCATGCAGCCTAAATGTAAGCATTTACTGTGTACAGAAAAGTCACAGAGGAAATCCTTAAGAGGAAAAGAAGAATGTGATGGTGCAGGCATGGGTGGGGGGAAAGATGGGGCAGAGAAGGACGTAGGGAAATTGGAGTATGGTCACTAGGTGCTAGCTTGGCACTGTGGTTCTTGGGTAGCAGCTGGAATAGGGGTGGCTTAATGCAGCACCAGCAGGTCCAGCAAATGAATGCAGCAACACAAAGGCAGACAGATGGCTAAGGGAAGAAAGCACATGAGGGGTCTGGTGACCCAGCTTTTTATACTTTTTTCTTCCTGTAGACTCCTGTGGGCTCTTCTGTAGGGTGATCTCATCTAGGGACCTTCTTAGGGTTACCAGATTTCTTTCCGAGACAGAGTGTAGTCCTTTAGGAGAAGGAATGTGGGCAGGTGCAGCTTGTTAAACCTTAGCGCACAATCCTAGGCATGTCTACTCAGAAGCAAGCCCCACTGAACACAGAGTAGACATGCCTAGGATTGTGCGCTAAGGTTTAACAAGCTGCACCTGCCCACATTCCTTCTCTTAAAGGGCTACACTCTGTCCAGGGAAGAAATCTGGTAAGCCCAGACCTTATTTTATTATTATTTATTATTATTATTGCTTGATGGCACTTGATTGCATTCTTCCTGGTCCTAAATGGATGCCACTATTGTTTTGCCCCATACCAAGGGAGCAACCAACAACTTGTGAAAAACTCTGGAGGCCAGTAACTGTATTAGCATGGATTCCTTGATTGAATTGAATAGAGTTGACCTTTCTTTTGTGCTTTGAACGACTTTGTGTAGTTCAAGTCGGGAAACTCCAAGGATGTGACTTTTGTTCATAGGTTCAAATGTGTTGTGCAGGCAAGTTGCAGCTACCCCTAGAATTTTCCAAAAGTTGGGCGAGGCTTCCTCCAAGCTCGGATGTGGGGTGGTGGTGATTGTTCTGACAATTAAAAATGTGGCCTTTTTGGTCTGTGGGATCTAATGCCTCTTGACATTAGTCCTACCTCAAAGTTATGTTATGGGCCTAGGTTGTGATCTCCAACCAGCCAGCACCAGGTACATGTATTAAGAACATCAGGCCTAGATGCCTTTAAAAGGGGTTTGGACAGATTCATGGAGGAAAAGACCATCACAGGTTACAAGCCATAAGCAACCTCCAGGTTTTTAGAAGTGGGTTTTCTCTGTGCCAGGTGCAAGGGAGTGTCAACGGGAAGCAGGTTATCTTGTTGTCTTGTGCTCCCTGAGGCATCTGGTGGGGCCACTGTGTGACACAGGAAGCTGGACTAGATGGGCTTTTGGCCTGATCCAGCAGGGCTCTTCTTATGTTCTTATGTTCTTAACATAAGAAGAGCCTTGCTGGATCAGGCCAAAGACCCATCTAGTCCAGCTTCCTGTATCTCACAGTGGCCCCACCAGATGGCTCAAGGAGTACACAGCCAACAAGACAACCTGTTTCCTGTTGTCACTCCTTTGCACCTGGCACAGAGAGAACCTACTTCTAAAGCCAGGAGGTTGCTTATGGCTTGTAACCTGTGATGAATCTATCGAAACCCCTTTTAAAGGCATCCAGGCCAGGTGCCATCACCACATCCTGTGGCAAGGAGTTCCACAGATGAATTACACCCTGGGTAAAGAAATATTTTCTTTTGTCCGTTCTAACTCTCCCTCCACTCAATTTTAGTGCATGTCCCCTGGTTCTGGTATTGTGCGAGAGGGAGAAGAATTTCCCTCTATCCACTCTCTCCATCCCATGCGTAATTTTATACGTCTCAATCATGTCCCCCCTCAGGCGCTTTTTTTCTAGACTGAAAAGCCCCAAACGCTGTAGCCTTTCCTCGTAAGGGAGGTGCTCCAGCCTACGAATCATTTTGGTCGCTCTTTTCTGCACCTTTTCCAATTCTACTACCGTATATCCTTTTTGAGGTGTGGTGACCAGAACTGGACACAATACTCCAGATGTGGCCTTACCACCGATTTGTACAAGGGCATAATGATATTGGCCGTTTTATTCTCAATCCCTTTTTTAATGATCCCGAGCATGGAATTGGCCTTCTTCACGGCCGCCGCACACTGGGTCGACACTTTCATCGACCTGTCCACCAGCACCACAAGATCTCTCTCTTGATCCATCACAGACAACTTGGATCCCATAAGCGTATATGTGAAATTTTGGTTTCTTGCCCCAATGTGCATCACTTTACACTTACATCACACGTTTATAATGTAAGTATCTTGTGCTCAAAATAAAAGGGCTTGTCAGGCAACTTTTTGGAACTATTGGAACTAAGCGTTTCATCCTGACTCTTGCGCTATTCTATGCCTGCTATAAATACTAAATCCTATTCTCCAATGATACTTCCTAGTCAGTTTCCTCTTTCATTTTTCTACTACTTTGTAGCACTATGTATGTATTGGATTTCTTTTTGTGGTTATCAGAGAATTTCTTAGCCTGGCCTTGAATTTGAATGCATTTGCTCTTTTTTAAAAAACTGTATTGTCCACTTCTTCATTCCAGGCAAATGAAGGATGCCCCTTGCCTACATCCTTTCCTTTTAATTTTGTGGCATAATTACAGTCAATTCTCGTTATCCGCTGGGGTTAAGTTCCTGGAAAACCCAGCAGATACCATATCCGTGGATAACAGATCATTGATCCCATAGGATCAGTGTGTTTAGGGGGTAGGGTTGCTAACCTGCTCAGGAATGCAGGCAGCGGATAGCTTCAGAATGGTTGTGAATGTTTAAAAGTGGCTGCAGATAGCTTCAAAATGGCTGTCACGGATGCAGCAAATAGTTCCAAAATGGCTGTGGATGCTGCGAATAGCATCGGGATGGCCATGGATAGCCGAGAATAGGCAGCAGATGGCACAATGTAACACTCTTGTTCCTGTGGATCAGCGAATCTTATAGTGCGAGTACAAAAACAGAGCATGGCTAAGTAACTATTTTCATTGATTTTTCCCTTAATCTATTTTGTAGCATTTTCTTGATCATAAGATCTATCTTACCATAATTTGTATGAGATTTTACAGGTTTAGAAGTGCCCTTGAGTTATTTAAATGCTTCCTCAGCTGTGTAGGGCCCAACCATGTGGCCAGTTGCATGGATCTTTTCTACTAAATCAGTACCCTCCGTCCTTTGACATGCCTATTCTGTGTTCAGGATCTATGCAGTTGGCCCCTGCTTGCATTTAAGTCGTTTACAGCACGATTCTTATGAATAGTAATACAGTAGTAAGTTTCACTAAGAAATTTCCCTATTTTGGATAATTTTTTAAAAATACTTTCAGTAAAGTTCACTCCAGGATAGGTGTGCATATAATTGGCAGCATTAGACTTGGTGTAGTGAGGGAACTTGTTGCTGGAATTTTAGATCATTAGACCAGTGAGAGTATTTTGCATATAAGAATAATAGCTTAAAAACTAGGGGTAATGGGGCACTTGTTGGCTTTGTTACAATGATCAGAACGTAGAATGGCTGCCACCTAATGGAGGAGAAGTGTAATGTAGGGTCATTTTCTGTAATGATCAATGTGTTGGGCATAGCTTCTTTCTTTTTAGTAAGGGGAAAGTAACAAATCCTTTTATTATTAACAGTATTTATATACCGCTTTTCAACAAAAAGTTCACAAAGCGGTTTACAGACAAAATCAAACGACTAAATGGCTCCCTGTCCCAAAAGGGCTCACAATCCAAAAAAGATGCAGAACACCACCAGCAAACAGCCACCAGAAAAGACACTGTGCTGGAGTGAAAGGGGGGCAGTTACTCTCCCCCTGCTAAATAGAAGAGAAGCACCAATTGAAAAAGTGCCTCATGCCCAGTTAGCAGGGGACAATAGTTAGATCTAATCTAACAGTTAGATCCAATGTGGTATCATTCCATTATAACAATTCCTATTTATGCAGCCATCATGTGAACTGTGAAACTGATCCCCTGGTGATCCCAGTTCTGTAGCATTTCGAAGGATTTGCCACATTATGTATAACATGTGAAGCTCCTGACTGTGCTTCAAAGTTGCAACATTAAAAGCACTTTACATATATTATATCTCAGTTATCATTGCAACGGCATCATCTTGTACATTTGCCAATATTGCAGATATGGGGAGCGTGGCTAAAATGGAGAAGCCACCTGGTGAGTTCATGGCAGATGCAAGATTTGAATCAAGCACTTCCTGGTTCTCAGTTCTTTTTAGCAGAGTATACAGGGGGGCCGCCGTATCCGTGGGGGATACGTTCCAGCCCCACTGTGGATACCTGAAACCGCGGAAAGGGGCGAATGCCCCCTCCGTGGTTTTCTGAGCCCCCCCCGCAGGCCGGCACCCCCCCACCCTGTGGGTCAGCGCCCCTCCTGCACCCTCCACAGCCCCCCCCCCAGGCACTTTTAGAGGAGAAACCTCCGTTTTTTCTTCAAAAGTCCCGAGTGTGCAGCTTCCTTCCAGGCCTGACCAACAAGACTTAGGTGCTAGCTAGAGTCTCTGCAACCTTGCTGAGACTCTAGCTAGCACCTAAGTCTTGTTGGTCAGGCCTGGAAGGAAGCTCCACACTTGGACTTTTGAAGAAAAAAACGGAGGTTTCTCCTAAAAGTAAGTGCCGGGGGGGGGGCTGTGGAGGGTGCGGGGGAATTCCTCAACCATGGATAACTAAAACTGCGGATGAGGAATCCGTGGATATGGGGGCCCCCTGTATTATATAACCCTGAACTTGTTATATAAGGTATATTGCTTATTAATTATACCTGGACCTGATTTGTAAGTTAACATAGCAGCAAACTCCCCAAAAGGGGGGCTTTAGTGGTATGGCTAAAATGAACCTGAACCATGCAATAGCCACTTCCCAGGAAAGAACAGTGACATTCACATGGGAGGAACAAGGGCGGAGTGGTACTGCACAGATGAGCCCTGTCTGACAAGTGAGGAAGAGAGCTGCCAGGTGGACGGGTGGCTTTGTTAACTGGCAATTTGTTAACCAGCAAACTCAGTTAACTGGCACCTCTGTCTCCAGCCTCAGGTGAGTGGAGATGCTGGTTAACTGAGTGTGCCAGTTCAACAAGCTTTTACTGTATCTAAAATCTTAAATTAATATACTTGTATCTAAAATCTAAAATTAATATACTTTTACCTGGATAAAGTGAGATAAAGTGAAGATAAAAAACTGGTTTAGGGAATGAGGGGTAGAACGCATGCTTTGCATGCAGAAAAGGCTCCTGGTTCAGTTCTTGGCATCTGCAGGTAGGGCATTGAAAACCTGGAGAGCTGCTGTTAATAGACAATATTGAGTCAGGTGGCCCATTTACTTTGTGTAACACACCTTTCTATGTCCTAGGCTGCAGTTTACTAGGGAGTACCACAGGACACATTGGGATTTGCTTTTGAGCAAGCATGTATAGAGTTGTGCCGTTAGTTCTTGATAGAAGTTTATAAAACTATGCATGGTTTGAAGTAAGTGCATAGAGATAATGTTTTTCCCTCTCTGGTAATGCTAGAACCCAGGGTCATCCAGTGAAGTTGAATGATGATGGGGATGTGATAGGGGATTTGGGACAAAAGGAAAGATTTCATACAGCATGTAATTAGTTTCTGGAATTCATTGTCACAAGATATGGTGAGAGCCACTAGCCTAGATAGCTTTAAAAGGGTTTTAAACAAATTCATAGAGGTCTGGCTGGTCTATCAAGTGACTAGTATACCAGGTAATGATGGTTGTATATACTAGTAATGATGACTGTATACCAGGCTCTGAGGCAGCATGCATTGGAATGCTTATTGCTGGGAAGCGATAGCAGGACAGGATATATTTTCCTACATGTCGCACTTCTGGGCTTTCCAGAGGCATGTAGTTGGCCACCGTGTGAAACAGGATGATCAAGTACATAGGCCTCTGATCGATCAGAGCTCTTCTTATGAAGCAACTTGAACTGCACCAGTAGTATATTTGTCATGTGATTTGAAGGCCACAAAGTGAATATCACTGGTATGCAGAAATGTCAGTATGTTGCCTTCTAAACATATTCTTTTAGTCTGGATTTAGTTAAATTTATTATTTCTTAAGCAGCAATTCTCACCTTGAAAAAACTGCACAGCTAGTAGTGAATGTCTTGTCACAAAAGGAGAAAATGGCACAATCTAGCTGAAGTTTAAGCTTGTGCGCAACTCCCATCAAAATCAACAGGACTTGAAAGTGTTAACGGGCTAGATCCTGTCCAAGCAACCTCTGTTTTCCTTGAATTAAAAGCTATGCATTAAGCACAACATGGTTTCAAAGTTTTAATTTTATACTTGTATCATATGTATAACATTTGTATTAACTGTGTTCGTGGAGTTTTGGTTTTGTCTCATTAATGTATGAGAACGCCTTCCGTGTGACCTTGTCTTTGTTGTTTTCCCATATTATAGCTGTGACTCTACGTGAAGATAGTGCTAGAAGGTCGGAAAGGAGAGCCAGGCGAGTCTCTGCGTGTCTGTCCAATTATTCACTGGCTAGCGACAGTGGCGTGTTTGAAGCTTTAAGCAAAAGGTCAGGTTGCATAATTGTGTTGTAAATTGGAACTGTACTTAATCTCTCCTTAAAAGCTACGAAAACACTTGGCAAATGTCTTATTTATATCTACTATTGAATTAACTCAACTGTTTTAACTTCCTCAGCTGTTTGAGGTACCATTTGTAGTTTCAGTAGTCTGAATTATTTAAATTTGAGTTTTAAACAGCAGAACCCAACAAGAGAGATTAGGAAAGTGATGAAAATACATAATTTGAAATCGCAGGTTAATTTACAAGAATAGTTTTTTTAGAAGAGTAATAAATAAATGCGTTGTGAAAGGGTAAGGGGGAAGGCACCATGTCATGTCTGCAGATTTTGTTTTTAAAGAGAAATCTACTACAATGCACTTTGCTTAGGGCTGGTAAAAGCATAATGCTGCCTATCCCTCCACATCCTGGTTAGCAATGAACTGCAGTTAACATTATGTTTAAGATTGGTCAGACATAACTAAACATGAGAAAGAGGGGGGAGGGGTTGTGTGGTTCTGCAGCTTGCTCTCTGTAGCCATGGTTAAGAAACAGACAGAAGTGCACTGGCATTTGCACTTACTTGGGGTAAGCAGCCTTTAGCTTTGTGCATCTCCCTAAAGTTCTCAGATGATTTTTGAAATCTACAAAGGCCTAGGTTTTCTTGCAGTCTTTTAAAGATAGGATCTTGTCCATCAAAATTAAGCAGCTTTTAGTCCCATATGATTTCAATATGAAACATCATTCCTGTCGCTACAATGTACAAATATTTAAGTTTATGTTGGAGAATTTATTTTGCTTGTTCATACATGCTGCTTCCTTGATTATATACTTCCAGTGAGTACATCTTGTTTCCATCCCAATATGGGGTAATATGCACGAGTGTGAGGATTCCAGGATCACCACCATATCTGTTTGGGATTTAGAACTTTTTTTTAAAACAGTATTTATATACCGCCTTTCTTGGTCATTAGATTTCTCCTCCGACTTTAATTCAAGGCGGTGTACATGGGCAGACTTTCCTAACCCCCCTAATGAGAGGTTTTACAATATATAAACGTCCAATCTTTCATGAACAGCTACATTCCAGTGGGAGCTGCTTAAAAAAACGCAGCTTGCCTTTGAGAGTGTAACAGCAAGTTATTATACACTTGTTGAATAGTGTTGAAGCACATGTTGAATGCTGATAGTGATACAAAGGTTTGTCATAATAAAATGCTGGTCAAAAGGGTGTCAGTGAGTCTCTACTATGTTAAAGTATGACTTGATTGCTTTATGCAGCATGCAAAATTTGATGTTTCTAAATTTGTGAATACAGTGGAACCTTGGATTGCGAGCATAATTGGTTCCAGAAACGTGCTTGTAATCCAAAGCACTTGTATATCAAAGCAAATTTTCCCATAAGAAATAACGGAAACCCAGATGATTCGTTATTCTGCAAGAGATCTTTGTGTGTGTCTGCATTATCTCCTGGGCTCAGCTAATTAAGAAGCTGCCCTGCCGAGTCCTCCTTTGCTCTTGCAAACTGTAGCTCACTTTGCAACGTCTGATATGCAAAACCCGAGCCTTGTTCTGCAGAGTAAACGTCTTTGCTAGAGACAGATGGGGGAGGGGGAAAACAGCTTGTTAATGAGGTCTGCAAGACAGAAGTTGCAAAGAAAAGTCTGAGCTGCTATTCTGCACAAACTGAGCCTCTAGCAGAGGGAGAACAGAGTGTTAATGAGCAGTTAATGAGGGCAGTTTGTTGCCCAGGAGACACTATTGTTACTCTGCAAACACACAGAGAGATATCTTGGAGAACACAATGTACTCGTATTGCAAGACATTGCTCGTTTATCAAGTCAAAATTTAGAAAACAATTTGTACTCGCAAACCAAGTTACTCGCAATCCAAGGTTTCACTGTACTCGGAAGCTGGCATCTTTTTGAATAGAAATTTAACATCCAAACTGAGGGCCCAATCCTATCCAACTTTCTATCACTGATGCCTCTGTGTCAACGGGGCATGTGCTGCATCCTGCAGCGGGGGCTGGGGAGGTCACAGAGGCCTCCTCAAGTCCCATATGATTTCAATATGGCTGCATTGCGGCTGCATTAGTGTAGGAAAGTTGGATAGGATTGGGACCTGAGACAATTACTTAGTGTGTGTATTACATACTTAATAGCCCAATTTGAGTATGAGCAAAGTTGCTATCTCTTGCTAGTTTTCTCACTGTGTATTTATTTTCCTTGTCATAAAGGAATGAGGATGTTGAAGAATCACTTTATGGTGATACTGTCAGTAGTGAAGAGCCCCAAATGCAAGTTGGATTTTTGTAAGTATTCTCTCCCTTGGGCAACATCCATTGAACATGCTTCTTTTCTAATGAATACATAAGTGTGTCAAAAAAAAAAAGAGGGTAGTGTAGAGAAAATCACCTGATGCATGTTTTGAGTGGTCCAACACAAGTGGCTCACAACAAAACAGCCACTATTATTATTTGAAACGATTATGACTTGTAAACTGGCCATGTTTAAACAGAACATTTCTTTTTAAAGTCCAGTTTAAAAGGCTCAATATGAGGTTGACTTGTAACAGTGTTTCATTTTTGTGGCTATTATGTAATCCCACATCTGTTGGCACTTAACTGGACTGCTTCTTTTTTCAGACATGATAGTGGCAGTGAGTGTCTTCTGGTTCATGTGGTGCAGCTAAAGAATTTTACCGGCTTTGCTGTTAAAGAAGGCGTTAAAATGTAAGCTAAAATATCTCATTTTTTCTGATTATTACTTTTAATCCCTTGAAATATAGCACTACACATCCTCTGCAATGATGATTTGGATATATCGTAGTTCATTTACTTTAGAACGCTTTGCAGAAATGAATGTCTTGAGAATTAAATAATGGCATTTAATGTTTATTATTATTATTATTATTTATTAACAGTATTTATATACCACTTTCCAACAAATACCAGCATTCCAAGAAATACCAGTATAAAAACAGAATTTATATACCACTTTCCAATGGTAACATGGTATATGTTACCATGTTATCATGAATGTGTCAAATCTGTTGAACGTTGATAGTTTCGGACAGATTTTGTTTGTGTCCAAAACTCCAGCAATACACTGGTAAAGGTTGACCACTGGTAAAGCAAGTGGTTGCTTGCATTCATTGCTGTACTGTATATCTAAAAAGTGGGGAAACAGATACACCCATGAAATTTCCTAGGATTGTCAGCAGTCACATGTGAACAGGCATTTTATGTAACATACAGAAATTTCCAGTTTTTTTAATCTATGCACATTGAGAAAGTACTTGTGTCATGAGAAGAGCCCATGGATACAATGTTTTATGTGACAATTTTATTTTATGAGACAATTTAAAATTATTATTTTCTTAATGGTACCTTTTCTAATTATTACTTTACTTTTTAAACCTGTTTTCAGACATGTGAGAATATATTTACCATCAGTTGAGTCGGGTTCATCAACCACTTATTGCTCTAGAGCTTTGGAATTCCAAACTCCCTTAATATTTAATGAAGTCTTCCAAATCCCTGTACATTCAAGTATCTTGAAGCTAAAATCGCTACAGCTTTACATCTGTTCAGTAGGCCAGCATCAGCTAGAAGAATTGTTGGTAAGGTATCTTTTTGTAAAAATTATGGTGTGATGAATTCTTTTCAAATTGTTAATGAAAGAAGTTATTTTCAATTTTCTCATATCTCTTTATTCAAATATAGCATAAATTTATCTGTGTAATTCCCTTTTTGCAGGCTATAACTATTATATTATAGTTTTATATTATAATGGTATTATATAACACCAATTTAGCTAACGGGCTTAAGATAGAATGAGATGTCTAATTGTGCTAAACAAAATTTGATTTATATCACTTTTTAATCAACTGTACAATATTAACTCATTTCCTTTCTTAGGCAGATTCAGTCATACTGTTTATAAAGAACTCTGTATACTTTATTTTTACATTACTGTTTGCACATAGTAAAGCATAACTAATGAATAATGTATGTTAAAATAACACAGTACTTTAGCAGTCATAAAAATAAATTTGTTGTTTTTGACCAGATTCAGATGACACAATGAACTGTGGTTTGTTCACACAAGAACATACTGTGGAAAGCTTTGGATTTGGAATTCCTCTCCCCTTTTCTCTTGTATGTAAGGGAAAGAGATTGGAAGCTTCCATTCATAGTTTGTAACACTCTGAAATATTCCGTTGTTTCAAAGTACAGGAAGGACTTGTTTATACAAACAACAATTGATTGACAAGCCAGGATATAAAATCAGGAATGGATACTGGTTTGTTAACTAACTGAATCAGGTATAGTGGCACAGTTAAGAGAGAATTGTTCCTGGAAAAAAGGGTCATCTTGCATGAATATTGATATCCTTAGACAGTGATGAATTACTATTTTAAACACATACACAAAATTTAAACAAAAGTATGATATATTACTTTCACAACCATCATCCCAAACCATGGTTTGTGCCCATCATAGTTTAGAATTCAACCCATTATTTGAACCTTCATCCATACACCTGGAAAGCCATGGTTGCTATCTGCTTTTGGTTTTCTATCCTTAGCAGTTTCAGTGGAGCTTCCCCAAGTGGTCCAGGGCCTCTCGTGACCAGGCACACCTAACTTTGGAAGAACACTCACTAGTCTTCTGTGAAGAATTTGCAATTCATGTTGCAGATTGCTCGCTTTTCACTTTGACTTAGACATAATTGTGTCAGTCTGAGATGAAAGTGACTGTTGTTCCATCTGTTGCAGTTGGTATGAATATTTTCCAGCTTGTGTTGGAAAATTCTTGTGTTGCCTCAGAATATGAAAAGAGCTCTTGAAGAACTGAGACCTCCCACTTGTGCTCTGGCCCCTTGTCCTTACTGACTTGTTCAGAATGTCAGAGATGGGCTGGACAAGTGGTTTGCTAAGGTGGCTAATGTCTCATTTAATGAGAGAATAGTTCCAGTTGTTTTGAAGCAGGTGGTGGGTTGCCTCCTCCTAAAAATGCCCAACTTTGAACAACTTCTGCCCAGTCTCAATTTGCCTTTTTGGGGCAAGGTGTCAGAATGTATTGTGGCATCTGAAGTCTAGGTATTTCTGTATTATATTGATTTTTCTTGATTCTTTACAATCTGTTTTTTTGACCTGGCTTGGTAACCAAACCATCCTAGTACAGGGGTTCTCAACTGGTGGTACATGTGCCAGTAGTGGTATGCTGACTGCCAGGAGGTGGCACGTGGGCCCCTGGCCACCAAGATGGCGGCCGCCAGGGTGGTGGCGACATGCCAGAGCCCTGGAAACGGTGGCACGAGCTCTGCAGAGCCTGAGCGTGCAGGTTTCCAGCGCTGTAAATGGCCCTCCCACCCGCCCTCGTCCCTTACCTCTGATTTCAGGCCTCCGGCGTAGCTGAAAACCTGGAAGTGGTGATGACGTCATCGCCACTTCCGGTGGTACTTGGCACTGCAGTAGCCACAGAAGTGGTACACCACGCCGAAGGGGTTGAGAATTCCCTGACCTAGTAGATGACCTTTGCCAAGAGAGAGATGGGAGTACAATCCTGTTAGTTGCTTTGATATAATCACTGTCTCAGCCCTACTGTACTTCAAAGTTGATGTGAAGGTATTGTTATTGTAAGGATTACTTGATTAAATTAGAATAATTATTTTTTCTTTTTAGTTGTTTATTCCACACCTATTGTTAGATGGATTGAATGGGACAGAAGTTAGTTTAACCAGAAAAGGAATAAATATTTAAAATAACACCATCTCTATAGTAGTAACCACACTGAGCTGTTCTATTACTTATTCTAGATGTGTGAACTCAAATGTGAACCCAATGAGAACATGCTGTTTCTAATTTTAGGACTACAGAACTTTATTCGATTATACTACCAGAGTGCATGCTAAAAGGGACCTGTGTGTACCTGACTATTTTTAAAAATTTTCAAAACCACCTTTGCAGAAAATGCCCCACCAAAAGTTCCCAACCACTCTTTGCACGCCAGCAGCTTAATTTTTTTTTTATGTGTGAAAATTTTTCAGTCTGACAACAGGTTGAGGAGAACAGAAAGGAAAGGACAGAAGTACATATATTGATGGATTTTTAAAAGCTTTTGAGGAATGAATATACAAAGCTGCCTTATACTGTCAGACCCTTATTCCATCTACGTCAGTATCTTTGACACTGAATGGCAACAGCTCTCCAAGGTTTCAGACATTTTGAGAATTTTTCTCTGTCGTACCTGGAGACACTAGAAACTGAATCGGGGACCTTCTGTATGCAAAGCAGATGCCCTTTCACTGAAGTCTGACCCCCCCCCCCCAATGTTTTATCTTCAAAGTTGGCTCAAAGAGAAAAAGGAGTGCACCTGAATAACATGTGTGAATATTTTCTTTTAAAAGGAATAATGTTGTAAGAAGGAAAACTTACTCATAACATCTTCACAGGGTATTGCTCAAGTTAGCCTAGCTGATTATGAAAGTTCCAGTGAGATGCAGCTTCACTGGTACCCCATTCAGATCTTCACTGCTTCAGATCAACAGCAGACAAAGGAAAAATTCAAGTGTGAAGAAAGCAGTTCTCCATGTTCTGAGAACAAAACTACAGTGAAAATGGTATGAGCATGTATGAACCTTCCTTTTTTATTATTATTTATTAAATAATTTCATGACAATCCATATCAATATCGTGAATCACATTCTAACATCAATACTTTATACATATAACCATACATTTAACAATACTTATAATTATAATCCTAATAAATAATTGACCAATATACCAGTGGATCGGTTCTAGTCATTTCTATATCTGTTTCCTTATCCAATTTTAACAAAGGGTACCAAATTTTACTAAAGTTATCTATTTTAATAGTCATTTTCTCCATACATGCTGTTTCCCATACTTTAGGTAAATATCTCTGGAAAGAAAGGTTCTTTAAATCTTTCCAGTTACTAGCTATTTCTAATCTTGCTGTTTTAATGAGGAGCTCAATAAGATCTTTATTATTCACTTGTTCATTTTCTTCCGTAAATAAAGATAACATTAGAAGCATTTCATTAGCAATTATTTTCTGATCTGTCAATTTTTCTAACCACTTAATCACTTCTTTCCAAAATAGCTCTACTTTTAGGACAGGACAACCACATATGTTCAAATGACCCTTTTTCTCCACAGTTTCTCCAACACATGTTTGATATTTCTTTGTTTATCTTATGAAGTTTTACAGGAGTTAAGTACCATCTATGTATTATTTTCAACATCATTTCTTTAGATTTCGTTGATACTGATCTATATGCCTGATTATTCCAAACTTGTGTCCATAGCCTTTCTGGTATTTTTATATCCAAATTCTTTTCCCACACCATTTTTGTTCCTATAAAACTAGTATAATCTACATTTATAATATTCTTATATACAGTTGCAATTAGTCCTTTTTTCTTATCTCCAGCTTCTCCTAAACAATAATTTTCAAACACTGACAATAATCTAAGTGGCCCTGACCTAGCATATATTTTATTTACAAAATCTCTCACTTGAACCAATTGTAGCCAATTACATTTGATTTGACTGGTTATTTCTTCTGTCTCATTGAAATTGGTTTCCCTTGTATAAATAAAACTTTAATTCTATAAATACCTACTTCTTTCCATCCTTTAAATTGTGCAATTTTTTCATAAAATTTAAATTTAGGATGTTCCAACAAAGGGCATAATGGAGATATTGGAGGTGCTAGATTTTTCACATATCTACGCCATATCCGTAGTGTTTCTTTAATAAATGGATCTTTAATTTGTACCTTATTCATCATTACCTTATGCGTATATAAATATAGTCTAATCTTATTACTTCTATACTTTCCATATGTACCCAATCAAGATCCCCATTTTCATTAATAAGTTGTACAACTTGTAAAATTTGAAAGGCCTCATAGTATTTTATTAAGTGCGGTATTGCTAATCCTCCTTCTATAGCCCCTTTATATTTCACACTATTTATAAATCTTAAATTTTTCTGATTACCTGCAATACATTTTTCCAATCTTTTTTGCCATACTTTTAACTTCTTTACACCTGGTTGTGTGAAACAAAAATAAAAATTTTGAAAGTTTTGAAACAAAAATAAAAATTTTGGCAATATATGAGCTTTAATCAGTGCTACCCTCCCTAATAATAATAATTTTAGTTTATCCCATTTCTTAAGTTTTCCTCTTACCTCTTTATACAAATACATATAGTTCCTATATATCAGTTGGTGTATACTCTTTTGTTATCCAAATTCCCAAATATTTAAAACTAGAATAGCACGTACTTAAATTTGAAGCAATTTTAATCTCCTTTTGTTCCAAATTAGGGATATTTATACATAATAATTTAGATTTTTGATAATTAATTTTTAATCCTATATAACATTTAAATTTTTCTAATAATAGCTTCAAATATTTTATACTTTTTAATGGATCCTTCACAAATAAAAGCATATCATCCGCATACAAATTAATTTTATATTGCCTATCCTTAACTGTTACTCCCTCAATATTATCATTAGTTCTTATACAAGAAGCTAATGGTTCAATAGCAATAGCAAATATTAGAGGTGATAGTGGGTCTCCTTGTCTAGTCCCTCTTTGTAATTTAAATTTCTCAGATTCATATACATTAATCATTATTTTAGCAGAGCCTCTGCATGTATGAACCTTCCTGAAGTTTTATCATACGTGTTTCCTTGTGTGTTTAAAAAATTATTTATTTTTAACTGCTTTTTGTACAAAAGTAAAGATGAGGAAAATCCTTTGTAGTACACTATGCCTGAGTTGATAGATAAGTGGGACCACTGAGTCATGCTGGCATTTTTAGAACTCCTTTACGTTGGTTATGCTGTGATTTGCAGATCACAACTTAAGTGTGACTGTTCCTTGGAGATTGTCCGTATTGATCAGCTTCCTGGTCCTATTTAGGTTATCTTGAAAAGCTTGAGTAACTTGTAAATATACTTTGTAGCCTGCTTCTAAGACCATTTCTGCCAGTTTGTACTTATTTCTAGCTGCTGATTCAACTCCGTCATTCTTACTATCCCAATGAAATGTTAACTTGAATTCTTTTGGTCAAGAAACTCAGCCACACTTGATTTGAACTTTGTTTGTCACTCTAGGATGCTGTGACTGCACTATTAGCTAGGACCACAGCTCAGCTTGAAGCTGTAGAGAGAGAGCTGGCAGAGGAGAGAGTGAAATTGGAGTACACAGAAGAAGAAATTCTGGAGATGGAACAAAAGGAAGATCAGCTGGAAGCTGTGTCTGAGAGGTAACTTTAAAAAGGAGCAAAGTGCAGTTAATTTTTGGGAGCAATTGCCACTCACTCCAGATGGATATATACTGTAGTTCAAAGCCAACACAACACAAAATAAATGTGAAATTAATTGTCTGGAACAAGTTTTCACTGTGTGTATCTTTAATCTTTTTTTTTTTTTTGCAGGAGTTGGCAAGCAGAGTCAGTTGACAGTGGATGTAGTAATTGTATGCATACCAGTCCTCATCCAGAGACCTATTGCGGTGAAACATTGCATGGTAATCTCTTTGCACCTCAGATGAATCGGTATACCTCTGTAAAAGTCCAGCCTTCACCTCTCAAGGCAAGTACAGATAATTTGTGGAATCACTGCTTTCTACTCCAGTTTTTTCTAATTCACAACTGCATTAGGTCTGGAACTTTTCTGAGCAATGCACCCTGTTTTAATTTCACAAGGTCCTTGTCTTCAGTATTCTTCTTTAGGTGTGTCAACTTTTTAGATTTAGCTTTCCAATCCTTACTTTTCCTCTTATGTGTACCACGTTCAAATGTTACTGTAGTTTGTTTCACATCTTTATAAATAAAAAAATCTTAATAAGCAGTTAATTTTTAAAAATTAACTAGTTGGATCTCTTGCGCAAAGTTGGGACTTCAGATCACTACTACTGATATTCTGGTAACACTACTTTATTGTTGTCTGGCTGAAGACTTATAATCTCTCTCAGTGATCCTCACTACATTGTTGAATCATTTGATACTATAATTATATCATGTCACTAAAGTAACAGTCTTAGCTGTACAATGAATGCTTGTCATAATTTGAATGAATTGGTTATGCCTTCCTTTTCAAAGAAAAGCATTGGAATAAACATTCTGGTTTTGATTCTGACTGTAGGTAGACAAAGAGACTAACACAGAAGATCACTTCCCAGAAGAACTGGCTTTGCTTCATAAAAACAGAACTGGCCGTCGATCCAGAGGGTCTGCATTTGTTCGTAGTAGTACAATTGTTCGCTCACAGACATTCTCACCTGGTGCACGAAGTCAGTATGTTTGCCGAGTGAGTAGAAATTATTTATGGTGTTACTGGAGCATGTTTATGTGATCGCTATTGTTTAGAGCCTTGGGTAGGTCGGCAGAGACGGCAGCAGGCACCCCCAGAACCTTTGGGGAGCTGGCAGGACAACCAGGTATGTTTAAAAAAGCATTTATGGGTCAGGACGGGTGTGATCCAGGAGTGCTGTCTCGGACATCGCCCTGCCCCCGCAAAGACTTACAGGGGAGTAAACTCCCCTGTAGGACTTTGAGAAACACTGCGATAAAGCAACTGCTCTTCATGTATAAGGACACAGGACGCAATCCTGTGTAACTCTTGCACTGGTGTAACAGTAGATCTCCCGGTGCAAAAGCACTTACGTCAGTGTAACTTGCCGTACGCCGACGGATGGGGGTGTCTGAATGCTCCCAGAATGCCCCCTGCGCCGGCGGAGTTGTCCATTCCACGTCCGAACTGTGCATGTGAGGCGTTCGAGGGGGGTTACGCTGGTGTCCATCCTGCATCCATCGGTGTACGGCAAGTTACACTGGCATAAGTGCTCTTACACCTGGGGATCTACTGCTACACCGATGCAAGAGTTACACAGGATTAGGCTGACAGTTTCAGTTCCCAATATCCCTCAATAAGAATATCAACAGAGCTGGAAAAATCTGTGCCCGAGACTTCAAAAAGATTTGTTTCCACTTAGGAAGCACTGTCCTGAGCTACTTGGGGGAAAATGTCTGACAAATAGTTTTAGTGGGTACATAGTTATGCTTTTTGCTGATTATTTAGCTGCCTATGCCTGCTGCTGTTGCTACGTTTCTGAAGACCTGTAGAAACGACTGCTTGGAAATATAGCTTTTCATAGAAACAACCCTGGCAGTTCCCTTGCCATCAGTCTGCCAGAGTTCTTCTTGGCAAATGTATTTTTCTCACCAGTTGATCATGGCTACAAGGAAGAAGGGCCTTGTAGATGCACGTGGAATTAGAAGTACAGTATAAGCAAAGTAGTGCCAGAACTAGATCAGTTTTGTCCAAATTTGTTATAAGACATTCTTTGGAGAATGTTGTTGAAATTTTGGGGAGAGGAGTGGCGTCATCAAGCCTGAAGAGACCACAGCATTCTAGCCTCAAAACCAAATGCTTCATCTAACACAGGGGTGTCAAATATAAGACTGGCCTGAAGAGAGAGAAGAATGACATGATGATATGCGGATTTAATGAATAGAGTGTTGGAGATATTTTGGCTTAGTTGGATATTATAAGTAGAAAATAGTGAATAGTATGCTAGTATGATATACTGCTTCGTGCTTGCTGTAACCTTTCGAAATATGATGTATTGTGTTATATTTTAATATTATACTAATAAAAAAATATAATAAAACAAGCAGTGCTGCTTCTGCTGAGGAATCACTTTGCAGAGCACCTCACAACTGTTGAGCTGTGAAGTGACACCTCAGTAGAAGGGGCGCTGCTGAAAGAGCAGCCGATAGCGAAGAGGGGTAAAAGATGGCTGCTTGTTAATACTTCTGCTGATAGAGCTCTCCTGAACGATCTCATTCTAGCTGGCCTCAAAGGTTCGTTTGGTACTCAATTAATTTTTATTTCTTATTGACAAGGATTCCTGCTAGGGACCTGCTGTTTTTATTAGATTTTTGAGCGTTGTTAATGGAGGATTCTGACGGATTGTTTTGCTTGGGCTGCGAGAGATGGGAAAGAAGAAAAAGCGGCAGAGGGCCCCTTCGGGTCAGACTTCTCATCAGACCAAAGCAGCCAAACAGTTATGTTTGGAAGATTTATCAGCTTGGACCAAGTCTGTGGGTGAGATGATTAAATTAGCATCTCCAAATAAGTTTTCTGCTTTGGACTCAGAATCTCTCCCAGGTGTGGGAGGAAGCGATATGCTGCAGGAGTTGCCTGCTATTTCTCTTCATGAAACTCCAGCTAAAGGAAATAATTATGTTGCTCCAGAGGGCTCTCCGCCTGAAAGAACGAGGGAACCTTCGGGAAGAACCAAGAAACTTAGAAAACTCTCACCCCCATATGATATGGATGGTTTGGATGGCGGAGGACAGATAAAACAGTCAGAAGGTTTGATACATTCTGATAATTCCCTAATGATTTTAATGGGGGAGCAATGTGTTTTAACTGGGAAAACACTCTCAGCCATTTTTCAAGAACTTAAACACACAACAGCTAAAATCAACTCCCTTCATGAGTTGTTTAATAAGTGTCTTGCTAATGCTACAAATCCCCAGAGTCTGGCACCTATGGGGGATAGAGAATTAACTGCCGACCCTGGGAGAGGGCATGAAGAAGTTCCTAAACCAGTCATCTCACGGCGTTTATCACCAAAACAGATAACTCTTGAAGTGCTGGACAATAACTTGAATAGGGGTCGCTGGAGTAACAAAAGATCTGCACGGCACTCCTTGAGCCAGCTTTTAAGAGTGGCAGAGGGTCAGGTAGACCTACAAACTACTGAAAGACTACCTGGCCCCCCTTATATGGTCAGATTATTAATGGAATTTGCAACCCCGACCATTCCCTCGATGCTGCTTAAAATGAGAAGTTTCCTGGGTTCTTTCTGTATCTCAGCAAGGAGAGTTTTCGTGGATGCAGGCTCAGTGCCGTTGTTAGCTGGGAAGCAGAGATTAACTCCTCCAAGCTCTTCCAATCTTGCTTCAAGGCCGGAGCAACTTGGCACTCGTCCATCCGCCTCTGCTCAGCCTGCATTTAAATCGCCAAAGATTTCTGCCTTTAACTCCTTAGGAGGCCTGGCCAATTGCCCCAGCTGTGATGATACGACGACTACCTTTGTAGCCAAGCTGGAAGGGAATATTCTGCGCCTTGAGGAAAACTTGGCCAAATTGCAGGATAACCTGCAGGATAATCTGAACCCCTTGAATCACCTGATTGTGTCCTCGGTAGGGGAAGCAGTAGGGACTATGCGGATGCCAGCCCATGAAGAGGAGATGGATTCAACACCTGCACCCAACAAGGCTAACACTAGCATGGTTCCTAAGTCTAATATTGAGCAATCAGCCAAAGCTTTATCTATGGCCAAGGACATATTGGTTCCCCCGAGTACAGCACCTCCAATAGGTGCAGTGGGGGATCTTCTCTGGGTAAACGTCTTAGAGCCCCCGGCAGCACCCTCATTTGAACATCAGTCGGAGCCAGCAGAGGCTCCTGAACTGGCCCGGGTTATTACTGCCTGTGGAGTCACCGTAGGAAGAGATTGTCCTGAACAAGAGCCAACTCCGAGAGCTGAAGATATTGTAATGCAATTGGATATAGAGGGAGACTCAATAGAACAGGAGACCATTGATGCTTTTAAGGATCTACCACGCAAGGAACAACAGAGAATGGTTAAGAGTTTGGAAAAAGTTAGATCTGAACTCCTCATCATTATGGGGGCAAACTCCACTCAAGAGGTTCCTGATCCTGCTAATAACATGATCACACTGTTAGACTCTACAGTAACAGAGGACTTGGCTCCTCCGCAGATCCTGCCACATAATTCTCAAGACTCGAATCGGGTTGCAACACAAGCGTTTATACATTGTTCGCCTCCTAGGGGTATTGTTCTAGATAATCCCAATAAGGGGATCCAGTCCACCCTGAATGGGTGCATTCAGTATGCGGCTCCTGGGGTGGAAGATGTGCAGTTGATTGAGGATTGACCCGATATTCCTCCTTTAGAGGAAGTTAATGTTCCTCCTAATACCTCTGTTAAAATCCTCTCCTGGAATATAGCTGGTTGGAAAGGGAAGCTAAAGGATGGGGAATTCATTGCCTTTCTTAAGGGTTTTGATATCATCTTATTACAGGAAACATGGTCCCAAGAGCAAGTTCTTTTGGAAGGGTTTGAGTCGTACTCCTTACCCGCCCAAAAAGCCAAGACCAAGGGTCGTGCTCTTGTGGGTTTAGCCACATTGGTTACTTCGCAGCTGAATTCAGAACTTTTGATGATGGCTAATAATTACTGTAAAGTTCAGGCCACTAAGGTGACCTTAAAAGGTAAAGTTTTGATTCTAATTAATGTGTATATCCCCACTTCTTTGAACAAGTCCCAACGTGATCAGCAATGGAGTTATCTGAGAAATGTCATGAAGGATCTAGAGAGACGGTTCCCGTGGGCGGACCTGATTTTATCTGGAGATCTAAATTCGAGAGTAGGGAATAGTGACTCGATTTTTTATAAGGCCCTGGATGTAGCAAGGGATGCATCCTTGCCTCCTTCTTGTTCCTTTAGCAGGCACTCTAAAGACAAACAATCTAATGCTGCAGGTCTCTCATTAGCTAGATTTAGTGTTTATTTCAGTAGCATTTGGTTAAATGGCCTACTTGAATTCAAGGATGCTGGAGAATACACGTTTGTATCTCGGCAAGGATCTAGTGTAATCGACTATGTCTTGGTTCCCTTGTCATTAAAATCTTGTGTGGATGAGTTTTATGTGGGGGAGTCTACTATTAGTGATCATCTTCCGCTAATATGCCATCTTGATCTTGAACGCCCTGTAAGAACCCACCCGGCGGTTATTGGAACGGGTCTTGAATTGATGCCAAAAATACCGAGGGATAATGTGTCGATACAAAAGTTCCAGCAATTAGTGAGGAGGAAACTCTCAGTGGATTCTAGGTCATTTGCGGCCTCTACCGCTGAACCGTTTGAACAAATCAAAATGTATGACGGGCTCATGGAGTATATTCTCACTGAGCTAGGACAAAAGCCTAGCTCACTAAAAGGTGGGGTCGTTTCAGATAAGAGAACATGGTTTGATAGGGACTGTAGTATCATGAAAGATGGTATTAGGAGGATTTATAGGCAGTATAGGGAGTCTAATTTGGCTGTGATCCCAGCTCAATATTTTATTTTAAAACAACAACTAAAAGATTCTATAAAAGAAAAAAGACAGAAATTTATTCAAGATCAATGGAATTTGTTATTTCAATCTATCTCTCTTAGAAACACCAAAAAATTCTGGGATATTGTGGCAGGCTCCCTACGTAAAGAAGCTCATGACCCTTCCGCCGTGCCATCCCAGATTTGGGTACAATACTTCCTGTCTATTTTCTATGAAAGGGGCAGAGTCTCTACATCCTTAGGCGATCTTACATCCTATGATCTTCCGGAATGGCCACCGGTCTCGATTGAGGAGATAAGGGAACTTATCGACCAATTGAAACCAGGGAAGGCGCCCGGTCCCGATGCTATACCCCCTGATCTATTGAAAGCGGACCCGGTGTGGTGGGCCTCATTGCTTGCACACCTCTTTACCCTGGTAGATAGAACTGGCTTGATGCCTAAGATGTGGACCAGGGCTATAGTTATTCCAATTTATAAAAAGGGAAATCATAGATCTCCAAACAACTATAGGCCTATAAGCCTCTTGTCAGTTATTGGTAAGATGTATGCAAGGCATCTGTTGAATAAACTGACTGCCTGGATTAGAGAGAATGGAATCTTGGGGCTGGAACAAGCTGGGTTCAGGCAGGGTAAATCCAGTTTAGATCACTGCCTGATATTGTCTCATCTCATTAACAAACAGCTAGTGAGGGCCAATTCTAAACTTTTTGTGGCTTTTCTTGATCTTAAGGGAGCTTTTGATTCTGTTGACAGATCCCTTTTGTGGGATAAACTTCTACATCTTGGGCTTGAAAAAAGACTCCTTTATCTTATTAGAAATTTATACTCTGATACCAGCTGTCAAGTTAAAGTCTCCTTGAGTGGGGAACTCTCTGAACAGTTTTCAACTAACAGAGGAGTCAAACAGGGTTGTATCTTGGCCCCCTCTCTGTTTAATCTCTTCATTAATTGATCTGGCTTCCTATTTAGAGGAAATAGAGGGTCATAGTCCCAAACTTGGGCTATTACGTATACCTCTTCTTCTCTATGCAGACGATGCAGTCATTTTATCGTGCACACGTCTGGGATTGAAACGTTTAATAAATAGATGTACAGAGTATCTATGTAAGAATAACCTGCAATTGAATTACGGTAAATCTAAAATTGTGGTTTTCGGCAAATCATGGAAGCCATCTAATTGGATCTTTAGTGGCAACAAAATAGAGCAGGTAAAACAGTTTAAATACCTAGGGATCTATTTTCACTATAAACATTCGTGGATCCCTCATCGTAAAGCTGCCTTAAGTACTGCTAGGGTTACTGCCCAAGCTATTATACGTTTTCATTACACCAGAGGGAATTCTTATGTGCCAGCAGCTCTTGAGGTCTTCAATGCTAAAATCATTCCTCAGGTCCTGTATGGCGTCCCTATATGGATGTGTGCTATGAACCGTTCTCTAGAGAGGATTCAGGCGTCATTTCTCCGGAAAATCTTTGGGTTGCCAGGTTGTGTGGCCTATGCCACTCTCTGTTTAGAAGCTGGTCAATCTCGGGTGGAGACTGTGGCATGGCTGAGATTTTTTTAATTTTGGTTAAGAGTTTTCTACGATCTAGACCAGGATAGTTTACTTACCCGACTTCTCTTGGACTCTGAGCCCCCTTTTGGGGCCACTTATTTTGAAAATAAAACACAATCTATAGGCCTTGCTTTAGATATAGTAGGTTCACTGACCCACGAACAAGCGTTTAGAACAATTAGGGGCAGGCTCCTGGATATTGAACAGCAAGAACTTCAGCATGCTGCCAACACGACATGCTCACCACTTCATTATCAGATCCCTATTAAGTATGGCCAACGGGCAGAGTATTTATACCACCTAAAATGCCCATCTGATTGTAGGGCCTTCCTATTGGCAAGGTGTAATGTCATGCCATCAGAGTTACTTTATGGGAGATTTAGAGGGATTCCCTCTAGGGAGAGATGTTGTTCTTGTGCCGTGGGAGGTGTGGAATCTCTGCACCATATGTTATTTTATTGCCCCCTGTATAGTGATCTACGTGAGAAATATTTATATCCGATCTTGTCCAATAGGTGGAGTTGGGAGGATCAGGAAAAAATCCGGATTATTTTACAGGGTGTAGATGTTGTATTAACAGAAAAAGTTGCAACCTACTTAAAGCTAATTGTAAAGAGGCGCAGTGCGAGTCATATGGGTAGTGTATGCTAGGTTAGGACTCTTCACCTTTACTTGTTATATGTCTATGTTGTAAGTTATGTATGTTTAATTATGCCAATAAAGGTTCTGAATCTGAATCTGAATCTGAAAGAGCAGCCCACAACAATTGAGCTCTCCCATATCTTGAAAACATGATCAAGATTTGCATATTTTCTCTTCTGTCCTTTGCAGCTAATGAGTTCCTAGGTGAGAAAAAAGTTCTTATTTCTGGTCATCACGTGCACATCACTTACTGCTTAATGATATTACTTCCGGCCCTCAGCAGCCACCATGAATGCTATTTGGCCCGCTGTATGAAACGGGTTTGACATCTGAGATAGAACTTTTCTGAATTACTGTAGATGTATCTCCGTTGCTTTGCCATAATAAAGATAATTGTTCCTTTTAAAATGTTTGTAGTATATTCATTTTGCTTCTGAAATACAAATGACTGTTTCATATCTTTTTCTATCAGCTATATCGTAGTGACAGTGACAGTTCAACCTTGCCAAGAAAGTCGCCCTTCATCAGAAACACTTTGGAAAGGCGTACGCTGCGTTATAAGCAGGTATAGAGTATGAGAATAAATCTGTGAAAATTAATGCTTTCCATTTCTGAGACGTTGTTATAGAAGGAAGCTGAATTTTGACTTTGTTAAAATAACATTAAGTATATTTTCATTTTGCATGTAACAAATGTTGAAAGTTATAATTATGTGATGCAGGCATAGTTGTAAAAATGGAGTGCAGTATTACCCTAGTTTCTAAATAAACTCCTGCTGAATCGACTGATTTAAACTTGGATTGATGGCTAGAAAATGTCTTGACCAGGGCTCCCAGCAAGATAAAGAATTCAGCGGTTTAGATCTGAGTTTCACAAAGTGTATGTTTGAAGTACAGCATATGTAGAGGAATCACAAAGAAATACAATTACCTTTTTCGCAATCCTTAATTGTTTTTCAAGGTAACATTTAGAATTTTTAAGGACTACTGCTGCATATGTAATATAGCATCTTTGATACCATGGTTTGCAAAGACACTGTTCCCTCCTCCCAACTGCAGTTTTTTTTTCTAATTATCTACCTCCCTTCTCCCCTCTCCTTTGCTTTAACCATGCTTTAGCATTATATTGACATGAGCACAAATATGGTTAAAGCTAACATAGGTTGTTTTCTTAACCATAGTTTGTAAACCATGTTCAAACCATGATTTGAAATTTTGATTGCAAGGGCAATCCTTGTTAGCTGTGCCAGTGCTGTAACATAACTCTAAAACATGATTAAAGCAAGTTGTGGAAGGGAAGGAGTAATTCTCATGTAGAAGGGAATAGAAATGATGTGTGCCAACCCACACTTCTGCTATACCATGGTTTGCATTATGTCTGTACTGGGTCAATGTTTGCATTAATTTAATTGGCCCAAATTATGTCCATTTATTTTGGTTTATCTTTGTCATCTTTCATGCATGCAATACCACCATCACTTTTGGAGATGGGGAGAGGGGATTGTTTTTTGTACATCTTGTGAACACATTTGAGACATTTCATATTAATATCTTAGCAGTCATGTAGATCATCTTTGGCTGACCTTATGGAAAGGACGTCACTAGACCTGGAGCTGGATCTCCAGGCCTCCAGAACAAGGCAGAGACAGCTGAATGAGGAGTTATGTATTCTGAGAGAACTGCGGCAACGCCTGGAGGATGCTCAGCTTAGAGGGCAAACTGATCTGCCTCATTGGGTCCTTCGGGATGAACGATTCCGAAACTTGCTAAAGGAAGCAGAGAGGCAGGTATGACAACTTGGAGTTTGCAGATTGCAGGCAGGTGAAGAGCTTACCATATGACACCTCTAATCATGTGGACAGCTAGTTATTCATGGTCTCTGGCTATCGAATGGACTGGATGCTATATCCCTTACCACTTGCATGGTTTTCTAAACATATGTGAACACTGACTTTGATGTTGCAGAGTACCAGCTTTCCAGGCAGTCAGAGTTAGAGCCAGCAGATTTTGTTTCTCTTCTTTTATCTTTAGTTGCCACCTGAAGGAAGAGATGTTGAGTTCCTTAGATGTCCAGAGGGCCATTACGATTTTATCTGAAGTGCACAAAGTCTTTAAAGAATGACATTATTCCTCTTGTCTTTTAGACACTGGGTTCACTGGAGAAACAAGTGTTCAAATACACAATAGGGTGCAAGTTTAAGGCTACTATTGAACAGGCTTTGAGACTATCAGCAGTAGTATCATTGTTTTTTCTAAGGTTACAATCCTTTTGTTTTTTCTAGGATTACCGTATATACTCATGTATAAGTTGAAAAATGTACAGTATGCCTTATAATTGACCCTGAAAACCTGGGTTGACTTATATACAGGGCTTCTAATAACAGCTGCTTGTTGAGGTGGGGGGACAGGACAGGACAGGACACCAGGCTGAGAAGTGGGACACATGGGGGTGGTTAAAAAAATGGAGCTATTTTACCTTGTAGAATGAAGCAGAAGAGAAATGGAGCTGTTCTCCAAAAAGGAAGAAAGGTGAAGGAGCTTATGGGAATTGTAGTTTTTGTGAGGGCTGCTGCTACGGAAGTACAGTACTGTACTCCTCACAAAGCCTACAACTCCCATAAGCTCCTTTACCATTCTTTCTTCCTGTTTGGAGAATAACTCCTTTTCTCTGCTGCTTCAGAACAAGGTAAAATAGCTTTCTTCCTGTTTGGAGAATTTCTGTTGCTGCCTCAGACCAATCACTGGTGGTTTTCAATAATTCAAAGAATTTCATACACTCAGAGTTAAAAAAAATCTCATACACCTCTAAGTTTTACCCTCGACTTACCCATCCAAATTCCATGATTTTTGGCTTAAAACATGCCCTCTATGTACCCATGAGATCAACTTATATGGTACATCCTTCAGGTGTGGGCTTTTGACAGCCTTCGTGGGCTGTTTTATTTTACCATTATGGGAAACTTTGGCAATGTGGCTGCTTGATTATTATGCACACTTTACTGGCCATCATAAGGTGGATGCTTAGTTTTCCTTGGATACTTCTTTTAAAGGCAGTAGTCTGACCCTAGACATCTTGCTTTGTTAGATGAACCCTAGTCTGTTTTAAGGACAAGCCATTCCTGCCTCATGTTGCTCAGAGGTAGCCAGAAACCTTTCCACGTAATTCTCAAACAGCTGTGCATTGCCCTACAATGGCTGAGAATCTCTCCCACAGTGTTTATGTGGCAGGTAATTTGGAATTTGATCCCGTCATCAAGGGGATGAAGTACTGTATATCTAAAGTATGCTGCTACTCAAAACCCCATTACAAAATTCCATTCTCCAATGAAGGGAAAAAGAATGCTGGTCAGTGTTTGAAGATTCATTCTGTTTGAATGGAGAGCACAAGAGAATGTTTATTCAGTCGCCTTTATAGTTAATGGGAGGAGTATCTTGTTCAAGAATGCCTCCCCATCCATTGAAGAAAATGGACTTTTTTTAAGATGGTCTAGTAGTTTCTTTACAAATTTCTTTCCTTATACTGCCTCTTTAGACAAGACAGACCAAATTTGAGCATCGTCAACAACAAGCAGCTGAAAAATTGCTTAAAAAAGCAGCCAAAGAAGTATACCAGCTGCGTGGTCAAAATCAGAAGGAGCCTATTCAGGTGCAGACCTTCCGGTAAGGCATTACATGTGCACTGAATATAATTTAGCCATACTCCCTTCAAGTAGATTTTAATGTACTAATGCAGTGCTTCTCAAACTGTGGGTTGTGCCCTTGCATTCATTTTATTCCAAATTGGAGCTCCATTGGCCTCCGCGGACCTCAGAACGCCGCTCGATGTGACTTCCAGTTTACTTCTGGTCACGGTCGGGGCGTTCTGAGGCCAATGGAGTGCCTCCCGGGTCTGGTGTGACCTGGAAGTGACCTCCAGAAGCTGGTCGCAATCCACTGAGGATGAACAAGGTGTGTCGCAGCGGGAATAAGTTCTGTACTGCTGTACTAATGTGATGTTGGTTCTGGAATCATCTTACCATTTCAGTCAAATTGCTATCTTCAGATATTTATTTTTTCATGTTCTGCTTATTTGTGCATATTTTTTTTCAGTTTGCCAAGTTGCATTGGTAAAATTATATATAAAATTGCTAATGGGTTTGTCAGGAAGATGATAGGATTCTAGCCTAGTCTTATTGTGGACATCTTAGTGAGAAGCAGTCAATCGTGTTGACTCCTTCCCTATGACCTAAAATGATACAGTGCTACATATGTTTACTACCTTAGTGAAAACTAGACCTAAGCTGTTACAGTAATTGGTTTCCTGAATACAGAATTTGGAACCAAGTTCGGAACTAATACAGGTTGAGTATCCCTTATCTGGACTGCTAGGGATGGGAAGTTGTCTGGATTTTTGGAATATTTGCATAAATATAATATTTTGGAGATGTGACCTAAGTCTAAACACAAAATTCATTTATGTGTCATATACACCTTACAGCGCAATCCTAACCAACTTTCCAGGTCCGGTGTAGTTGTGCCAACAGGGCGCACACTGCATTTTGCAGAGCAGGGGCAGTCATGGAGGCCTCTTCAAGGTGAGGGAATATTAGTTCCCTTACCTTGAGGCTGCATTGTGGCTGCGCCAGTGCTGTAAAGTTGGTATGAAGGCAATTTTTATACAATATTTTAAATAATTTTGTGCCCCAGTATGCCTTGTGCTATGCCAGCCAGGTGCTGGAAAAAAAAAATTTTTTTAAGTCCCCAAAATGTCTGGATTTCAGATATCTGGATAAGGGGTAATCAACCTGTAAATAAATATTATATGTAAAAACTTGGTATGGTTTACAATTCTTTCTTTCTTTGATTGTTATCTTGCCTTTTGCAAATACGTATGCACAAGTGGAACCTGCAGCAAAACATTGCTGTGGAATCCTGTCTTCTGGACAGTAGTGCTCCTGTTCTTCTAATGCTGTTCAGGATTCTACAAAGCGGGGAGGACGTTTCAGGACGTTTCTTTCCCAACATTCTGAAACCTTTTTTCATTGTATTGTATGGTACTAAAGGGCTCATTGGGAGAGATTTGTAGAAAGCAGGAAAGGCAAATGGTACCCTCTTTCCATTGTTCTGAAGCCGCCTCCATATAGCATAGGGGGGATGTTTGTGTCTTGGCATACATCTCACTAATATTAATCTTCCCCCATCCTGTATACTAAAAGCTGCTAGGAGTTCAAGCAGTCCAATTTTCTTCCCATTCATTCCCTCACCCACAACATCCTCTGGCAGTGTTCTGTAGGTTCTGGCCAGGATATTTTGAGTTGGTTTTTAAAAAATATCTTATTCTTTGAACTTGCAACCCAATATAGTTTTGCATATCTAGAGAGTTCCTAAACTATGCAGACCCCGCTTGTTGGGAGGCCCCATTTCTCTTCCGTGTTGGTCGATTAGACATCATCCTGGCTCAGTATTGGAGAGAATAGGTTACAGTTGATTGAAACGTACAGGTTGAAATAAACAGTTGGAGAATTATATTTAATGGAAACATACCGGTATTCATTTATTTATTTATTATTTTAAAAATTATACCCTGCCTTATCCCATGCCAAAGCAAATGCCCAAGATGGCATTAAGATTCTGTTTTCTTTTGACTGTAAAATAGAACATTTATTATAGTAAAATAAAAAGTACACTCCTGAAGAGGTTATATGTAAGACTGTACAATTGCAGAGATATTTTGGTGCCCTTTTTTCAGCATGAAACTTGAACTCCTAAAGGATTTGTAGTTTAGAAATGTTCAATTAAATAAAATGAATTTAAGTTTCTTGGACAAGTTATTTTGAATTTGCTAAAATGGTGAGTTTGAAGTGATACTGATATCAGACCTCATTTGAAACTTATAACTGTGCCAAAGTATGTATTTAAATGTTTGATATTTTTTTCCTCCAATGGCAGGGAGAAGATAGCATTCTTTACTAGGCCAAGGATCAACATACCTCCTCTGCCCGCTGATGATGTATGACATGTTACTTTGTAAACATGAAGTATTTATCTGCCTGTTCTTATTTTAAAATGAAGTTATTAGACTAGCTAAGTTTATTTTTTAAAATTGTTGTGCAAAAGACTATTAATATACACATTTTGTAAAAAAATAAAATAAAAACATATATATAAATATATACATATATATATATTTTATAATAGTGACTGCAGCAAGGCTTGGTTTTTCCTTGTTGTGAAATTGACATCTCTGAAGACAACTTATTTTATATATATATAAAAAATCAACTATCCTGTTAGAGCGTGTACAGTTTTTATGCTGAAAAAAGGCTGGAAGACAGAAACAAAGTGAGTTCAGGCAAATTCACTGTATTGTAATTTATTTATAGTAATTCGTTTTCCTTGAAGGAAACTATTTACTTTAAGATGTATTTTAAAGATTGAAATTTTGTTACTCAATATTTGTCATACAGTAGAATGGAACCATTGAGCTAGTTTTGTTTCTGATAGCTGAAATGAAAATACTATGTTCTAAATTTGTCACTTTTTAATCATCTTACCTTATAATGTACCATGTATTTTTCGCACTGTCTTGATATCAAAATATCACCTGCAATATGTTTTTGTTTTAAATATCCATTAAAATGCCCTTAAGCATTGCAGGGTGCATCTGCATGTTCTTACTGTGCACTAGTAGATTATTCTCATTTCAGTTGTGTCAAATATGTGTCAAATTTTAACTAGTGTTTCTGTTTAACGAGGGAAAGAAGAAGGTGACAAGTCTCTATTTAGCTATTATCTTAAAGCGCTTATGAGTTTGCCATATTAGAAATGTAGAATTTGAACAGTTTTAACTATGCATCTGTTCCAGAATCAGACCTTGGTTCAGGAAATCATCACTATTTATCGTAAACCTATTATTTACTTTAGAGTTCCTCATAGGTTTTGCATTCCAAACGTCCTTATCTTTGATGAACTATAGCTTTCTTAAAGTTTGGTTCTAAAACCATACTGCACCTGGTGTTTGATTCTAGTGCCTCTATTTCAAATAGAGTGGATGCCATGGATTCATCTGATGCACAGTATCTTATGTTGAGGAAAACAATATTCTGGATTTTGACTGTGGTTCAGCTGCACCCAGGACTTTGTCTGCATTATAGAAATCCAGCGTGTGCCTGAACCATTTCTGTTTCTTAGCCTTTACCAGATGTTTTCAGATTATTTTTCTCAGCACGTTGCAGGATAGCTACAACCCTTCCTTTTTTTTGTTTAAATAAAAACCAGGACTTTTCAGAATTCCACATCCGCTGCTATGAAAAATTCAACTATGTGGAATACTGTTAACAATCTTGCAAATATTCCTCAAAATGCTCCTGTCTGGCCAGTGGTGCATTTTTAATTGTTTTTTTAAATCTGTGCAGATTCTTCCATCTGTTTTATTTCTTTGTCTGTTTATTTCCATCCTCTTTTCTTTTAATGTCATTCAGTTTTCCAAATTAAACTGAATGACCACGTTATAGCAATTTTAACTTCCATCGTGCTGATAGTCTGTTCTGGCTTTGTATATCCGGCACATTTTAAAGTACGTTATCCTCTTCCAAGTTCTTGTGATGAATTCAGTTGTTGAATAGTATATGCCTTGGCCTAGAACTGTTATACTGTGGGCGCAATCCAAACCTACTTAGGCCGCCGTTGTAACCAGTGGCCCAGCGAAAACGGGAGGCCCCAGAACAGAAAGGGGATTCAAATCCCCTTTGAATTCCCCTTTTGGAGGGGATTTGAATCTCCTTTCCATTCTAGTGCCTCCTGTTTTCGCTGGGCCGCTGGTTACAACGGTGGCCTAAGTAGGTTTGGATTGCGCCTTGTATGTACTTAATTTCTATTAAAATCTATGATGGAAGTACACACTTCAAGTACTTCAGTGTAGTCTTAGAAAGAGGTCTATTCTTCAGGTGGGCTGCATAGCTTTGGAAGTAAAAGAGTTCACTTGGTCTTTAGGACAGCTAGCCGCTTGCATTTTTGTTAATAGGTTATTAATATTGGACTGTCACCTTAAATTCCTGAGAGTGCCACTTATGTTTCTTGCAAATGTATGCGTACTGTTTATTATGCTATTATATTCAGCTTCAGTTACCCAAAGAATTATGTCCCTCAAAAGGTCCATCTACCTTTCTGGAACATCCATGAGAAATCAACACAATTTTATGTAGGATACTACAAATCCAATTTTGGTTTTCATTAAAATCTAGCAATGCCTTAGGGAGGCCTGAAACCAAAGAAAGTCATTACTAAGTTAGAAATGTCAACATTTCTGTAGTGTTTGTTTAGAACCCAAAGATTATGTTAAGATCATTATGTTATCCTGTTTTGAGAGAATAATTATTAATTCTATTCATTATTAAAATCCAGATTAATAATGACTAAGGGTCCAATCCTATTCAACTTTCCAGTGCTGATGCAGCCCCAAGGTAAGAGAACAAACATTATCTTACCTTGAGAAGGCCTCCGTGACTGCCCCCCATCACAGGATGCAGCGCATGCCCTGTTGGCATGGCTGCGTCAGTGCAGTAGTGGGAAATTGGATAGGATTGGGCCCTAAATCTGTTCACTTTAAAAAGAAAAATGAGAAGTTTGTAAAATTATTTCACCTGATATATGTTGCGAGTTTTTCATTCAATTATAATTGAAAATGCTTGACATTATCGCTGACTCCTGTACAGAATCTTTATTGATATATTACTAGATTTGAGAAAGGATATCACATCTGGAAAAAGTGATCCCAGAATGCCAACACAAACTTATAGGAAGAAACCGTTGGAACTGGAAGTGGAAGCCTTAAGGAATACTAGCTGGTCATTTCTCTAATAGTTAAATAGGATAAATTTAAGTCATTTGTTTACAGGGTTACCATTTAAATGTCAGTATTTTTCAACAGTTATCAGGAAGTGGTCTTAAGTTTATTGCATTCTTATACAGTCGAATTTTTCATCCCTTTGACTACAATCCAGTTGTTCCAATGCACTTGCAGAATGTAATAGACAGAGGAATTTCCTATTTTCTTTCAATATGTAAAAGAATTCTCATTGTGGATAGAGTGTATATACTCAGCATGAGACAGCGAGCTGTTAATACGAACACTTTGCCATCTATTTGGAAAAATTATCAGTTTCGGTTTGTGTACATAAGCCTATATGACATCAGTGGATCACACTTAATTTGGAATAGAAAATGTTGGGGGGGGGGGGCCTCCCAGGTAAAAGATGTTGCTGGGTTATTGTAGTAGTAGCTACTGTGCAGTATGCTGAGAGTGCTAGGGAGGATGAGATTCTGACTGTCAAAATGAATACTATTTCATTGTGTTAACATCATATACTCTTCAGTATTCATTTCTTGTGTTTGTCACCGTTTCTGAATGATTGTGTCATTTTGTATTTGAAAAGTATTCTGCAAAATAAAAACAAACTTGTCATAAATGCAAAGTTTTGTGTATAATTCTTATTCTTCACCACCACTAGAATAAATTCTAGATTCTGGTTGAAACGTTATTCAAGCAAGAATTTTTTAAAAAAATAACTGATAACTTTATAAGACATATGATTTATGGATTGGCTATGTTCAACTGTCAGTTTCTTCAAGACATGGCTCAAGGTGGATAGTGTGATATATTGGGGTTTTAAAGTATTCATAACCTTAATACTGCACGTGGTGGTCATACTGTATTTAGTATGACACTATTCATGTGCCTCTGCATACTTTTTTCATTGAAATGGTTATCCTGACATGTACAGCATTCAATGGGGGTGACAGCCATTTTACTCTGCACAGGCCAATCTTGGTTCACTTCAGAAGACCTAGATACGCAGATGTAAATGGATGCCAAGATGGCAGAAACCAGCAATTAACAATATTTTTTTGTTCTACCAAGTACTTTTCTTTTAGATGAGATCTGTATAGTAGCGATCCTTATACCTAGTCATGCAAGTTAGTAGCTAGGATTCCAAGTAGTTTTAATATCCTGTCTCCAGAGTATTACGTTTGGCAGTGTTTTTTGCACTTCAAATACCCAATGGAGTTATTTAAATTCATGATCAGTAGATAATGTCATTTTTTTAATTACAGTTCTTTCTGGTCTTGTATAAAAAAAAACATGTCCATTGCCTATTCAGAATTTGCACACCCTGCATGTTGGTTTGCAGACATCTTTCCCGAAGAATGCTCATCATTGCTACAGAGAATAGGATTCAAAGGCAGCGAATTGCAGAAGTTTGACTAGATGGTTTAGGGTGGCAAACCAGTCTCTCTCATCTTCAGGTTGTGTCTGGAATTTAAGGATGATACAGTGACCCACCTTAGGGAATTGAGAGGATTACAGCAAGATAATGTGTGTTTCCCACAAAGAAGCACTCAAGCCTGCTAAATAAGTGCTAAGTTCCAAAGCATGTTAATGTGAGTAGATAAATAGGTACCGCTTGCGGGAAGGTAAACAGTGCTCTGTGTTCCAGCTGCATGCTACGTGCTATGGCAAGGAGAATCACGCCGGCCACATGACCACGGAGGCGTCTTCGGACAACGCTGGCTCTTCGGCTTTGAAATGGGGATGAGCACCACACCCTAGAGTCGGACACAACTGGACTTAATTGTCAGGGGTCACCTTTACCTATTATCATTCCTTGAATATAGCAAAACAGGAAAGCTCACTGACACTTCTGTTTAACAGTGTAGTGGAATACTGTTGTCTAACAAACAAGGATCTTCTCACAACCATTTGACCACATTTGAAATGTACCATAATATAGAGCAGTAGAAACTGGGATCCCTGAGAGTGGGGTCTTGTTGCCAAGATCTTCAGGCAACTAAGATACTATTATTAACTAAAAAAAGTACACCTAATTTGGGCCGCCTCTATGAAAGTGTAATGTTTGCTTAAATTATTTCCATGTATCCTACCTAAACTTAAGGGTTTGAGGTTTGGGAAGGTCATAGCTGTGGTTCTTCAGAAATAAGGACCGGTGTGAGAGGAATTTTACTACACCATGGAGCTGCTTAGAGATCAGATGTGTGGTGGCCAGAAAAGGGTAAAACTTGCACCAGGTTTTGTGTGAGTGCAGAATTGTTGTAATAAGCCTGACATTTCAATTACTGGCAAAGTGCCCATCTCATGAGAATTGTGAACTCGTACCCCCAATTGGTTAAGTCTTCCACCAGCTAGCATGTTGAAACTTGTGTGTAGCCTATGGACACCCCCCCCCTTAGTAAAGACTGAACATGCGAATGTTTTTGCATTTAATTTTACCAACAAAAGTGTACTAGAGAAAGCAAAGCTATACATCAGGCACAATATTAACTCTTATATTCTATATCCCTTTACACATTTAAATCAGTATTGGTGGATTTTCTAGAAGCAGTCAGTCACATGGAACTGCTTGCATGCTACAAGCTGATTTGGTCAGCATTGATAAGTGACCAATAAAATTACATTATTTACTTAGAGCATGATTCTTGTCCCTATGAGGGACAGGTACCTGTGCAAGGAAGAACGCCCAGAGGGCTCAACAGGTTCTTGTTTCTCCTTCCTTATGCTCAAGGCATGCACAAACACCTCATCAGAGCACCCCTGGGAATTTCTCATATTGTCATCTAAAAGTCCCCCCCCCCCCCATATATCGAAAGACCAAATCTGACCAAATCAGCTTGTGGCATGCAAGCTTGAACATTGCAACCATTATATAGGGATATTGCAGATGCACCACAGTCGCAGACATCTCGTGTAGGTGTAGCCTTCCCTGGTGTGATGCCTGTACACACACTTGCTGTAGGATAAAGAGGAACAAGGTAGGACTGGGTGGAATGGCAATTCCTCTGTGTACGAGGGAGGAATCCTACCTAGCTATTTCCCTAAATTTCAGTGATATAAAATCTCATTGCATGTAGCTGGATTTTTTTAAATCTCCCCCCCCCCCCCATTTACTGGGCCACAGAGCTGAATAAAAATTATTTGAACGAGAACATGGCTACATCACACAGTTAATACGCTTTCTTTGAAAGCTAGTAAAAAATCCGAACACAAACTACTAGCCTGAATTATTCCATTTCTAACGTCCTCGTAAACAAAAGAGGTTGCAGTACGGCCGGCAAACGTGTGAGCAACTTTTGAGAAAGCCTGCCTGTGTAATCCTGCTGCAGGTTTACAAACCAGTTGCTGCCTGTCTGTCAAGCAGATCCCCGTTAGAGAGCGTGCAGTCACGTGACTGTGACTGCTTCCTCCATATGACGACACTGGCTTTGCAGCTATACTAGCAAAGAAAGGATGCTTTCAGGATCTTTGGGGCTGAGCTAAATGATGATGCATTGCAGGTAAGACAGAGGGACACATGCTTCGTAATATGATTTGCTAGGCTTTGCCTGTGCATTTAGGCTGAAATGAACCTTCGTTGAGCAGATTATCCGGTTGGAAATAATAAAGCAGTACGGTTCGTGTGTGTTGGGGCTTGCAGGTGCAGAGACAGACTTGCTCTCCTCTCCAGAGCTTCTGGCTGGCATATTCAGAAACAGCGTTGCCCGAGATGGAGCTTTAGAGATGAAGAAAAAGGCTGTCCAGTCGTGGTGCATCCCTGACAGACCTTTTTAATAAGCAGCAGGCTACATTTTTAGTAGCATTTATCACAAGGTTATATTGTGACTATATTACCATGCATGACATGATTATTACATGATTATATATTACCATGCTATATTTAAGCTAGTGTGGCCTACTGACAGCATTTTTGTTAGAGATGATTTTTCCCAACCACTTAAAATATGTGGGGGAAGGACGGAAAACCCTTACCATGCTGTGCCTTATTTGTGAGGAATTGTAAACTGTGCAAAATATGTTTTAGGGAAAGCACACCTACTAGAATTGAATGCTTTCATTTTCATGTTAGCTGGAGATTTTTTAATCCCCTCCTTTTTTTTCTTCCTCTGTAGTAATTTTTATAAATAGTTCTCTTTCTCTCTCGCCCCACCCCCCTCTATATAGAGGTGGAGAGAGAGAGGGGTAGTGGTGGCTATATGACTACTTGGGGGGGTTGTTTCTACCTTTTTAATTAGTAGTTTTGGTTGTTTGCGGATATTTTGGTCATGCTGTAAGTATCTCGGAGGATAGCAAACGGTGCTGGTTGTTAGGAGGGTTTCAGTACAAAAGAGCATTATCAGTTTATTGGAATGTAATAATAGCAGGACAGTATTCGGTTTTGATGTGATAGTTAAAGGCCTGTGCCTGAGAGAGTGATGATTCAGCTGCAGCCGCACAGTGATCCCAGTAATGCAAGGGCCTCTGTCATTTGTCACGTCACTTGTTGTGGAAGAGTTGAACATTTTCACAGTGGTTGTTGCTGTCAAGGACTTGGCAACCCTTTTTACTTTGAAATAAAAGAGATACATACAGATAGCGCTGCGGACTTTTGTCACATGAGAATGGCCTGAGCTGCAAGGAATGGGAGAAGAAAGTGATGGTCCCTTCCCACACTTCTAGTGGTGAGAGGGCCTAAAATCGTTCCAGAGTAGTTATAGCATAAATACATGTAGCCTAATACGTTTATAGTTATTTAATGGGATTACTTCTTAGTGACCAGTTGAGCAGAATACTGCTTATGTGCTTTTCTTCATCTTTCCACAAGTAAAAGGGGGTTATAGACAGAGTTTCTTTTAAAATGAAAGCTGAACATTAAAGGAGGGACCATAGAACATCACTGAGAAGCCAGGCCCCCCCAGATCCGCTCTGTAGCTGCAACCCTGGGAAGGTGAAAGGCCATGCTTTCTCCTCATGGCTAAAACAAGGTCTCTCTGAGCACTCACAGCGATACTTGCCAACCTTTGCCACGTGGATGGTCAGTATCCCCAATTAATTGGCCTTCAGATGATCTGGGTTGGACTAGTTCCAGATTCATTAATTTATGTGGTATTTTTACGTAGTATTACTTTCCAGCCAAGCTCTGCACAGGCTGGCAGCGCAGGTGCGCTATTTTCCTATTCTATTTCATGGCAAGTGAAGAAACACTCAGGCAGTACCAGCGCCATGTTGCTAGGGCCCCTGGGGCAAAGCCCTGCATTCCCCCCTCCCCATGGTACTTTGGGTGCTACTACTGGGATAATTACTGAGGGTTCAGGTTAGCCAGTCCAGCTGGACCCTGTGATGAGTGTGGGTCACTGGCCAATGTTCCACCTGACTGACCCCTGGTACCACCCATGCTCTCAGGGTATGTTCTCCCACAAAGAAGAGTGTTTATTTTCTCCACATGATTTGATTTTCAAGTTGCTGCAGTCATGGAAATAGCTTGGCAATCCCCTTCCAAGCAGCTAGTTCACACTAAAGTTTCTTATGTGAAGATTTCTTTAATGACCTTAACATTTTATCCTTTTTGAAAACAAATTATACTGAAATATAAACACGCACATGCATGAAATATAAACACACGCACACACACACACACACACACACACACACACACACACAAAATACCATATCAACCCTCAGATGTATTTAATCTGAACATATGCAGTAAAGTGAAAATGTATTTAATATTTTTAATCCAAATACAAGTGAGTGAAAATCTCACTTAGAAAATGTTGCACATGCTGTACTTCGTTGCTGAGATCTGCGCCATCTCTTACCACAGTTCAGATATTTCTTCATAAATGTGGAAAAAGGCATTTCTTGTTTCCCAGCCTCTTTGTTCTTATTCACAAGGAAGCTGATTAGGGATGGCAGAGTGCAACGAAGCTACACCCAACATGTGTTTTGACCAGATGTGATTGTTCCTCTGAAACATCTTATTGGCTGGCTCACTGCTGCTTCTACATGCTAGGTGACCGCTTAATATACAATTGGACCTCTGTACTTTTTTTATTTATTCTCCTCTGCTAATGACTGAAGATAATATCAGTAACTTCTGCTATCAATATTGATAGCACTGGACCAGTGGTACAACTGTAGAAGCTTCTTGAACCATCTTGTGAATGCCTGCAATTCATTTGCTTTTTCTTGGTGAAATCGTTGTGTTTAATGTACAGTTGCATGACTTCCTGAGCAGAATAAGATGACTGTTGCTTGGCAGATTTCACCAATGTTTCCAGACACTGTGCAGCAACAGCCCAAATTTCTTCACTGTGGACTTCTACCTCTGACTCTATTTCATCCCCAGTCCTTTTCTTCGTACGGACAACTATTTATATAATTTCAAGGGTCTGCCAGGGGGCTTGTGACATCTAGATCTTGATCAGTATTTACCCACTCTTCAGTTTGGTGATAGGTTTTTTTTTGGGGTGGTGGTGGATGGGTTTCCACCATTTTGAAGAAAATCCTTATCTCCTGAAGTGTTCTCCTTTTTGGTCTGGCGTTGAGGCCTTCAAATTCTTCATCAGTCCACAGATATTACTTCTGCCCACAATTTTCTCCATGCATCCTTTAAAGCTGTAGCAGACCAGGGGCCAACCACACTGAAGACCGCATCGTTAATGCTTGTGGTATGACAGGGATTCTTGGATCGTGCCTTCAGTTCAGAGTTCAGCAGCTCCTTCGTAAGATCCCTTCTGTACATGGCCTTTAGGTTTTGAATAATTCCCTGATCCATTGCTTGAATAACTGAGATGACATTTGCAGGTAGGAAGACTGTGAAAATATTGCCAGATTCAAGATCCAATTCAAAAGGGTGAGCCTGACAGTTATCTAAAACCAAAATAATCTGGTTGTCTTCTGGCACTTCAGTTTCCTTCTGATGGCTTTTTACACCAGGAATAAATATACTGTATGGTGGAACCAGTACTGTATACAAATATATCCTTGTCCATCCACACATTAAGCTGTGCCCTGTATTCCACTGGCAGATGGACAATATCCTTGAATGCTCTTGGCTGTTTGAATTTTGAATCCACTAGCAACTGGATTTTATTTTTTTATTTAAAACATTTATACCCCGCCGTTCCAGAAGCTCAAGGCAGCTTTTGTGTGTGCCAGCAACATTTGCACATGTAAGCACAGCGATGCAGTCCTTGTTCCTCTTGAATCCAGGTGCACCAACCTTCCCTATACCAGCAATGGTTTAAATCGGCAGGCAACATCAAAAGTGTACAGACGTGGGTTCTATGGGATTTTCAGCCATGTTAAATTGTTAGAAATTGAAGAATAAAGAAATATATCGTCCAAAACTTGCCTGAAGAAATTCCTTTTCTACTCGATCCCTAGTGATATGGGTGCCGCTTTCAAGGATTATCCAGAACAGACAGGCACAAATAATTCTTTAATCCTCTGCTTTACGTTTCCTCCCGCCTTGGGACATTGTCAAAAGCTAAAAAGAAGAACACTCAGCAATTTGCTGGTAGATGTACATGAACCAGAGATTACATTGACACAAACATATAAAGAAAAAGAGAAGTGCAAAAAAGCAGGAACAGCTTAATTGAATAATTGAAATCAAATGACCGCTCTGCTGTAACCTAGCTGGTACAGTCACCTCAGGAGTAGGGGCAAAACACCCAGGAAACCTGTCAAAACTTAGTGTTTCCATAGGGCTGCAAACACAAATCATTACATAGCAGTTGTGAATCAAAGCGCAGGGCTTTCGAGGAACCGCTAACTTGATATTGCAAAAGGCAAAAAACATTATATATTAAAGCATATCTTTAGTCAAGTCTTTAAGTTAAATTATTAGAAGCAGAGTCCCTTATTTCCACATTAACCCCAGATGATCTTCCTATATTCTGGCGCTGCTGATGAGATTTCCTCAGAAACGGAAGCCAGATGCGATTTACAAATGACAGTTCTTGCTGGCGGTTTAAAAGGGACCCTGTTTTTCTTTGGGAAATCGAGATTGCCTCCAAATTTAATCGTTGCCTGTTTTTTGATTCTGTGAAAAGTGACCGAGTATTCTGAAAAGCAATTTCATGTCCTGTTGTCACCACATGAGCAGCAATTGCAGATTTATCCTCTTGGAGATTTTTCACAGCGCGGAGGTGCTCTTGTACTCTAACTTTTATAGGTCGTCCCGAGTTACCCACATAGGTACATAATAACACAAATTTCATCAGGTCTTCCTTCTGCACCTTAATATCATAGATTGTTGACAAGCCAATGCCAAAATTTTGGATCAATTGGTTCGTGTTTTCTTTCAAGGTGCCTAGTTAGGTCCAGTTTGTGGGTTATCGTCAGCTGCTTAAGGTGCCAAAATGCTTTGATATTGCTCCCTTTATTAAAAGTTAGTGCCTTGGTAGAAATGTTTATTATTATTATTATTTTTAATCTGAAAAACTTAATAGGTGTTTGGTTTATACTCAGTTATTTTCAAACGTTCTCTACCTTGATCTAATGTCAGGGAATCTTTGAATAAAACCTGATGTAAATTAAAACGTAAGTCTAATTTTAATTTATATCTGATTGTATGCAAAGGTTACCTTCCTGTGGATTGACCTCAGCAAAGGAAATAAATCTTTGGATGCAACCCACGGAGTCAGACCAATACCAGAAGTTCAGCTGTCTGTGATCAGTGGCTGTGTACCTGTGTCTCTTGCTTACCATTACTGAGAGCTAGTGAGACCTGAGAAAACAGCCATTTTTTTTTCATTTCAGAACATAAGAACATAAGAAGAGCCCTACTGGATCAGGCCAAAGGCCCATCTAGTCCAGCTTCCTGTATCGCACAGCCAACAAGATAACCTGTTTCCTGCTGCCATTCCCCTGTACCTGGCACAGAGAAAACCTACTTCTAAAACCAGGAGGTTGCTTATGGCTTGTAACACAAACCTTTTAGACAAACCTCTTGCCTCACAAACCTTTTAGAACCTTTTGAAAAGGTCAACAGGCATGTGGATGCGAGCGAACCCGTAGATATTATATATCTGGATTTTCAGAAGGCGTTTGACACAGTCCCTCATGAAAGGCTCCTGAGAAAACTCCATGGTCAGGGAATAAGAGGGCAGGTCCTCTTGTGGATTAGGAACTGGTTGAAGACCAGGAAACAGCGAGTGGGAGTCAATGGGCAATTTTCACAATGGCGAGAGGTGAAAAGCGGTGTTCCCCAAGGATCGGTCTTGGGACCGGTGCTTTTCAACTTATTCATAAATGACCTGGAGTCGGGGATAGGCAGTGAGGTGGCCAAGTTTGCAGATGACACTAAACTTTTCCGGGTGGTGAAGACCAGCAGGGATTGAGAAGAGCTCCAGAAGGATCTCTCCAAACTGGGAGAATGGGCAGCAAAATGGGAGATGCGCTTCAATGTAAGTAAGTGCAAAGTGATGCACATTGGGGCAAGAAACCAAAATTTCACATATACGCTAATGGGTTCTGAGTTGTCTGTGACGGATCAAGAGAGATCTTGGGGTGCTGGTGGACAGGTCGATGAAAGTGTCGACCCAGTGTGCGGCGGCTGTGAAGAAGGCCAATTCCATGCTCGGGATCATTAAAAAAGGGATTGAGAATAAAACGGCCAATATCATTCTACCTTTGTACAAATCGATGGTAAGGCCACATCTGGAGTATAGTGTCCAGTTCTGGTCACCACACCTCAAAAAGGATATAGTTGAATTGGAAAAGGTGCAGAAAAGAGCGACCAGAATGATTTGTGGGCTAGAGCACCTCCCTTATGAGGAAAGGCTACAGCGTCTGGGGATTTTCAGCCTAGAAAAAAGGCGCCTGAGGGGGGACATGATTGAGACTTATAAAATTATGCATGGGATGGAGAGAGTGGATAGAGGGAAATTCTTCTCCCTCTCGCACAACACCAGAACCAGGGGACATGCACTAAAATTGAGTGGAGGGAGAGTTAGAACAGACAAAAGAAAATCTTTCTTTACCCAGCGTGTAATTCATCTGTGGAACTCCTTGCCACAGGATGTGGTGATGGCACCTGGCCTAGATGCCTTTAAAAGGGGTTTGGACAGATTCATGGAGGAAAAGACCATCACAGGTTACAAGCCATAAGCAACCTCCTGGTTTTAGAAGTGGGTTTTCTCTGTGCCAGGTGCAAGGGAGTGTCAACGGGAAACAGGTTATCTTGTTGTCTTGTGCTCCCTGAGGCATCTGGTGGGGCCACTGTGTAATACGGGAAGCTGGACTAGATGGGCTTTTGGACTGATCCAGCAGGGCTCTTCTTATGTTCTTATGATATTAGGAGGAAATGAAACCTGAAAATCCCTGGTATGTATATTAATACTGCACATAGTCCTTTGGATCTATGTCTTAAAAACAACAACCCTCTGCTAGAATGTCTAGTTAAATAACTATTTATAATCTGTTCCAAATGTTCCTAATTTTTTAGAACTAAAGAATCATTTTTATTCAGACAGGCTCTACTTGCTATAGGCTCAGTAAGAACAACAAAACAAAATGACTTTTGATGTCTTTTGCTTCAACTGTGTGAATTATGGCACTGCAAAAATGCTAGTTGGTAACGTATGAGGAAAACATTTTTTCTACCCTTCTTGCTGATATAACAAAGATATGAACCTATTTCTTTCAAAGTCTGGGAGAAAACTCCAACTGTGTCAGTCCAGATGAGAATTGCTTGTGGTCAAACTGAGTTTGTTTTGAGATAAGTGGATTTTGAATTGAACTGTAAAGGAACAAAACAAACAACTGGAGCTCCAGCAAATACTAGGCTCTTCTAAATTAGATGAGAGGACACAAGCAGGGACAGCTCAGGTCTTCTAGCAAGACTACACAACCCTTTATAGAACAATGGGGCTTCATTGTGTGTTGTCCTGTTTGGTTCATTTCATACCATCCTAAAAGGATTCTGAAGGTTCTGTTGCCCAAACACATCAGCCTGTGGCATCCAGGTTTTTAGTCAGCCCATGCTGTTGCAATGTTCAATCCACCTCAATGCATCTCTGTTAATATGGTCTGTTCGGACTTGTTTGCTTTTATGGCTACTGTGCCTCATCCCAGATATGAGTTGCAATGTTAGCATCACCTCCCCCTATTTATTTATGATTCCTGATTTCCTGTGATTTCCTAAACCTGTGATTTCCTAAAAAGAGTAATTTATTTACAGTAGTAAAATGACATCACTCAACTTCTACCAAACATTTCCCACTCTTTTACTGTTCAGTACATTTGAATGTAGAGTTTTTAGGTAATGATTACTGGTAAAGTCATTTGAGCTTTTCCAGGATCTGACCCCACAAGTCTTTAAGTTTTACCCTCGTCTTATCAAAGGGTCACAGCAAATTCCAGGAGTTTTGGATTTTTGGCTCAAAACTTGCCCTCGTCTTATCAGTAAGATCGTCTTATATGCGAGTATATACAGTATATATTAGGTTGAAGATTTAAATTATGGTCTGGATAGTCAGCTGTATCAGTTGGATCTCTATAGAAAACACAACTGCCCCATGTACTAATATTCAATCTGGGATCATTGGATTGGCACGTGCCTGGAGGTGGAAATAGCTAATTGTAAAGTTTACAGTTATTTTTCTAGTATTCATCTGTCCTGTTCTTAGAATGTCTGTTAAGAGGCCTTCTGAACCGTCCCTTTGTTTTCCTTTCTTACAGGCACTAATATGGTTAATGCCGGAGACATGAATGGTTCTGGAAATCTGATGGATTTTTTGGATGAACCTTTCCCTGACATCGGGACATATGAAGATTTTCATACCATTGATTGGTTAAGGGAGAAGTCACGTGACACTGACAGACATAGAAAGGTAAGTGAAACGGAACCAGGAGCATTTCACACAGCCAGTTGCAGTAGTAGTAATCAGGTATGATCTTCAAATGGCTACATTAAAAATGAGAAAAAATGACTGAAGAAACTTGGTTGTTTCACACTCATGCATGTTTCAATAATCACTTCTAGTGGAATGTCAATCCTTAACAGCCCAATTCTGCCTATCTTTAGGCTGGTGGAGCGAGTGCTTCACTGGCCTAAGGAGTCGCAAACGTGGAGTCGCAAACGTGCTGTAAAGCACGTTTGTGCCTCCTTGTAAACGGCACTGGCACGGAGGCCTGCGCCAATCACTCAGCCCCAGACCCAGACCTGCGCTGGCCGCCACAGGTAGGTCCTGCGCCAGTCAGCGCAGGGGTGGGGGGAGGGCGGGCAGGGGCAGCAAGGGAGGGGACCATTGGCTGGCCCGGTCTGGGAGGGGCAGGGATAGCGCTGAGTTGCGCTGATATCCCGAGCCCCTTCCCAGCCTGGCCAGCCTTACATGGCCTCCCCGAACACGCGCTAGCTAAAGAGGTGACATGCATCTGAGGAGGCCCATTAGGGCCTCCAGGGCTTACACTGGGGGAAGGAGATGAATGTCTCCCTCCCCTGAGGTGATCCCAAGCCACGTCAGCGCAGCCCATAATCCGCGCAGGATGCAGCATTTGGCCATTTAGGCTGGCCGGATTGCGCCTTGAATCAGTCATTTTCAAAGTTTAAATAGTTTACAAATAATTTATCTAGCATAAGTTTTTGTTTTTACATCATATGACAAAGCAAAATATGCACACTTCCTTCTAGGTCTTAGTTATACAAGACCATCATATAATGATATGAAGGTCTTGTATGACTAAGACCTAGAAGGAAGTGTGCATACCCGGTATTTTGCTTTGTCATATGATGTAAAAACATGTCAAATATCAATGTTCAGTTTCAGTCCAGGCATTTTGCCTCATTCATGTCATTAATAGCTTTGCTCATTTGGAACGCCTCTTCATGTCTATTTACTGCATGTCCTGCATATGCATGCATGACATCATGGACATAGGCAAAAATAGCTTGCATTTGGCCAAACAACAGGAGATTCCATTTCTTTTATTTATTTATTTATTTACCGTATTGCCCCGAGTATAAGATGCACCCTTAAAGTTTGGTGCTATTAAAAAAAAGTTAATTAAATCATTGGCATTAAATTGCAACGGCCTGATTATAAGACGCACCCCTAGTTAAAAAACTTAAATTAGGAGAAAAAAGTGAATCTTATACTCAGACCAATACGGTATTTATTTAAAGAATTTGTATCCCGCCTTTCTCCCAGCAAGGGCACTCAAGGCGGCTTACAACATTAAAATAAACATGTACATTAAAATAATTAAAAACACATAATTAAAACAATTAAAATAAACAACCTCAGTGGCTCACCTGTATATACATTTGTTAAAAGCCATTTGTTAAAAAGCCACCATCTCAGACATCGAAAGCTAACCGAAATAAAAACGTCTTAAGGCCCCACCGAAAGGTCTCTAAAGAGGGAGCCGTTCTTAATTTTAGGGGGAGGAAATTCCACAATTGGGGTGCCATAGCCGAGAAGGCCCTATTCCGCGCCACCATCCTCCTAAACTCTGTCAATGGCGGCACGGTTAACAGGCTGTTTGGCTATCGCAGGCTGTACTGTTAAAAAGTTAGACGTGTTTCAGTTAAGTACTAATTTTTCTTCCAGATTACAAACAAAAGCAAGGAGTCCATATGGGAATTCATCAAAGGCTTACTGGATGCATGGTCAGGATGGGTTGTGATGCTTCTTATAGGACTACTGGCAGGTATGTTCAAGAAAGAATTAAGTCATGTTGATCAGTGTAAACATTCAGAGTTCCACCCTCTGATATAGGGGTGCTTTGATGATATAGCCGCCTTGGTTGCCCTGTGGGAGAAAGGCGGGGTATAAATTCTATAAATAAAAAATATACTGTACAGTATCTGTTTATGTTAAGTTTAGCAGTGTAAGCACATTTCAAAATTGCTAAAATAAGTTATCATTATGAATGCACAGCTGGATTTTGAGTTTAGAATATGTGTTTAAAATCTCATGCTGTGCACTGACATAGAAAAAAATTGTTCACCAGTGATAGATATGCTTTGTCTGAAAATATTCCTGTAAGTGGAACTGCTATCTCCTTGATAAGCTGGGCTTTCTTTGATACTGTGTTCTTTTCTGAACCTTCATTAAACTAATGCTTTAAAAAAGCCTAAATAAAAGGAAACTGTAAGGGTAGTAAGGTGGAATCAGAACATTAGCTCACTAGATGGATTATATGCTTATATCACCTACGCTTTTATTTTTAAAATTGAAAATCAACTGTCTTAGATCTCTGTTCCAAAGATAGACATTAAATAGTTCAACAGCTTGCTCAAATTTCAATGGATGATTTGTTCATTTGCTGATGCGTTTTTGTCTTCCAGTTAGTCTAAAACTGTACATCATCCAGTTTGGAGCCACACACCCCTAGTCCAGGACTAAGCTGAAACAGTTGCATTTTAAATCCCTAACTCTCTCTGGTTGTCATATCCCTTGTTTACATTATGGATCAATTGTTGTGTCAGTAAGATATGTATTGGAGAGAAAAGTGCAAAATGGGAGATAGAGGAGACAAACTTTGGAATTTTAGCTGCCGACTAGACTGCAATTCCTTTCATGATGAAACCACCCCAGTACAAGTACAGGGGGGCTGCCGTATCCACGGGGGATATGTTCCAGCCCCAACTGTGGATACACGAAACCATGGAAAGGGCCAAACGTCCCCTCTGCGGTTTTCTGAGCCCCCCGCAGGCGCACACGCGCGCCCCCCACAACCCCCACAGGCACTTACTTTTACTGAAGGAACCTCTGTTTTTTCTTGAAAAGGAACGGGATGAGCAGCCGTCTTGCAGGCCTCACCAGCAAGACTTAGGTGTTAGAGAGTCTAAGCCTGGTTGCAGAGACTCTCTAGCACCTAAGTCTTGTTGGTGAAGCCTGCAAGGAGGCTGCTCATCCCATTCCTTTTCAAGAAAAAACAGAGGTTTCTTTGCTAAAAGTAAGTGCTTGGGGGGGTCGGGCGGGGGGGCATCCGCTATCCATGGATAATTGAATCAGCGGATATGCCGCCCCCCCCCCCCCCGTATTCACCATGAACAAATATGTTTGAAATTACTACAACATGATATACAGTCAAGTTAGAAGGCACAGGTGCTTCGTACTTCTACATTGCAAATTTGATCAATGGACTGGATCCATCTTCCCAAACACGTATAAATCTTCTTAAGTTATTTGTGGTAAGTGCTCTTGTAGTCATCAGCAACCCTGTCCTAGGGATTGTTATTTGGAACAAATTACACCATATTACATTGAATTTACTTTCTTAAGTTTGCTTAAGAGCAAAGCATGCGGAATCAGAACCAGAAAAAAAAGCCCACAGGGTCATTCCGTGTCAAATCAACCAATAAAAAATACATTTTGGAACTTGATGTCACGGATTTTGCTCATTTTCGGTACATTTGTAGCTTACTATGAGATGTTTAAAAATTATTTTTTTCAGATTTTTTTGTCCATCCATTTTTGAGATATTGAATGTTCAAAATTGCCAAAAAAGGCCAAAATCCACTTGTCACCATACATTCAAACGCCAGTTACAGGATAACGAGGAAAGCTACAGACATGGGACAGGTGTCATTTTAAAGCTTATGAATAGGGCTTTCATTTGATATACAACATGACAAAATTGTAAATTTTCAAAAATATTCAAATAATATTAATTTTGAAATTTTGAAAAATCGAACTTTTTTAAAATTTTCAAAAAAATCACACTTAAAGGTATATGTCTTGTAGTCAATCAGTCAAAATTTCAAGATGGTATCTCAATGGTATCATACAAAAATTAAATTTTCTTGTTGGCAGTGACCAGGAATTAAACCCCTCAAGTCCATTTTTCTACAGTTTACATTGATAAAATTAGGTGGTAAACTGAAATGAATCCAAAAATTTATAACAGGACTTATAGAGATAGTTTTACCAAAAAGCTGATCCTGTAAAAGAATAGAAAGTGAATTCATGCTCTATAAATCTATCAAAATCATGAGCTTTTTACTTCTGTTCGTAGTTTTAAAATTTTCCTTTAGTTGCTGAATAATTTCTGAATCAGCACAGTGATATTTTTCCTCATCTAAATCATCTTCAGAAGTAAAAAAATAGTTCTTTGTAGGTCCTTTTAATCTTCCCCATCTTTTCTTTGCACTTTAGATACTTTCTTCTTGCACACCGGAGACTCACCAAGGGAGGTCAAAGAGGCATTTAAGTGGGTTTGGACAGTGTGTTTTTAGTGAAGGTTTCTAGGACATTTTTGTTGTGAAGCTGCTTTATTAGTCTTTATTAAGTTTAATTCATTAACTGTTTGATAATTACATGATTTGAAATATGGAGGAGAATAAGTGGTCAAAAAACTGTTGCAGCCCTTTTAAAAAAAGGGGGGCACTGGGTTAGTAAAGACTTGAGGAATGTAACTGATTGGATGGTTTCACTAAATAGTGAAATCAAACCACACATGAATAGAAGCCTTGTCAGATGGAAAACAATATACTTGAAAAGGAAATTCGTCCTGAGAATTATGAGATTCCTGGTCTTAGTCATATAAAGGAGTCTGAGTATTTGGACCCTGATACAGCTTTAAGCCACTTAAATGCCTCTTTGACCTCCCTTGGTGAGTCAAGAAGAAAATATCTAAAGTGCAAAGAAAAGATGGGGAAGATTAAAAGGACCTACAAAGAATTATTTTTTTACTTCTGAAGATGATTTAGATGAGGAAAAATGTCACTGTGCTGATTCAGAAATTATTCAGCAACTAAAGGAAAATTTTAAAACTACGAACAGACGTAAAAAGCTCATGATTGTGATAGTTTTACCAAAAAAGCTGATCCTGTAAAAGAATAGAAAGTGAATTCATGCTCTATAAATCTATCTCTATAAGTCCTGTTATGAATTTTTGGATTCATTTCAGTTTACCACCTAATTTTATCAATGTAAACTGTAGAAAAATGGACTTGAGGGGTTTAATTCCTGGTCACTGCCAACAAGAAAATTTAATTTTTGTATGATACCATTGAGATACCATCTTGAAATTTTGACTAATTGACTACAAGACATATACCTTTAAGTGTGATTTTTTTGAAAATTTTAAAAAAGTTCAATTTTTCAAAATTTCAAAATTAATATTATTTGAATATTTTTGAATTTCTTGAAAATTTACAATTTTGTCATGTTGTATATCAAATGAAAGCCCTATTCATAAGCTTTAAAACGACACCTGTCCCATGTCTGTAGCATTCCTCGTTATCCTGTAACTGGCGTTTGAATGTATGGTGACAAGTGGATTTTGGCCTTTTTTGGCAATTTTGAACATTCAATATCTCAAAAACGGATGGACAAAAAAATCTGAAAAAAATAATTTTTAAACATCTCATAGTAAGCTACAAATGTACCGAAAATGAACAAAATCCATGACGTCAAGGATTTTTCATTGGTTGATTTGACACGGAATGACCCTACATGGAAAAAAAGTCCACACAGAAAAATACGTACATATAATAAGAAGGTATTGAATTATGACTATTAAGGCCAGTTCAGCCTAGGTTAGTGTGTGTAAACGACATGATTTGTTTTGTTTTTTTGTTTGGAAGCAAACAGCATATTTTTTAAAAAAACTTTTATTAAACAACCAGCAAATTATTATTGAATTAGTGCATTGGAGCGTAGTAGTAACGTCTTTTTCTTGATGCAGTTGGAATGAGTCTCCTTCGGGACGCCACCATACCTCTTTATATCGGCACACGACACTGTGGTACACTCTCACTTGCGCACTGAAGACTAGCAGCTAGGCTAAATGTGTCAATGAGTACCTTTCCTTTTAATTACAACTACCCCATGGATAAGTCGAGAGTAAAACTTTAGGGTGTATGAAATTCTTTGAATTCTTGAAAACAACCAGTAATTCTTCTGAGGCAGCAACAGAAATCAGCAACAGGAAGAAAGCAAGCTATTTTACCTTATTCTGATGCACCACAGGAGCTCACAAAGCCTACAACTCCCAGAAGTTCCTTCACCTACCTTTCTTCCTGTTTGGAGAATAGCTCCAGTTCTGTGCTGCCTCAGAACAATTATTGGTTGTTTTCAAAAATTCAAAGGGGAGGGGTGTAACGGGACTGGGGAGGGTGGCGATGGGGGAAGGAGTGGGAAGATCGGGCCCAGGCGGGGGGTGGGATTGGCGGTAGCTGTGGACACCAGATCCTATCCCCTTCTTGGACCTTTTTTCCCCTACACGGGGCCTCTCAGTCTTGTGCCAGCTAAATAACTGGCACAGATCCAAGGAGACCCATTGTGGGGGCTGGGATTTTACCCAGGGGTGAGGGTAACAAAAGTTTCCTTACCTCGAAGAGACCTCCAACCTATATATGATGCAGCATTGCCTGCACTTACCTCACTGCATTGCTGCACAGAAAGTTATGTAGGATTGGGCTGCCCATTAGGTACAGGGTTAGGTGGGTTTGTGTCCTGTTATTTGCACGTTCAAATACGCTTGCATCCCCATTAACAGAAGTGATTGTTATCTGGATACTTACCAGGCTCATGAAGCGAACCAATAAAGATCCATCATTAATCTTTTCTTACTGACCAATTTTGTTGTTAATATGTATAAAATACTGTATAACTGTAAGACTGGTGTTTTGGCTTAATTGTTAATTAAAAGACATCGATGGGATCCAAAAGTGTTCTTGCTGCACACGATGGCCGCCCATTTCTCCATCTGCTGCAACTCTCTCACCCACCTCATACTGTTCTAGACAGTCCCTGAAAAATAACTTTTCAGGGGATGCAGCACATTACAGATCTGCTCTGTAGCATGAGTGACGTTCCATTCACATTTCCTAGAATCGAAGCAACTATATTTTCCTAAGTCGAAGATGTTTGAAAAAGTTTAAAGAGAAGCATAGAGACATTTTCCTGAGTTAAAATAATTTGCCCTTGTCCAGGAACAGATCTCGTATGCACACAGAGCTTTTTATTTTACTTCAGTGCCTGGGGCAGTTCTGTGCATGCAGTGTTGCAGTGAACAGGAAAGTATCAGCATGTTAGTTCCGTGTGTGCATTGGAGTACCTCTGGACTTCTTAGATGAACAGAAATAATGGATAATGTACGTATTTATGAACCAGTGTATCAAGTACGGTATCAAGCACTCGTAGCTGTATCAAGCATATGGCTTGAAATCAGTGACCACTGGATGTCACTGTTGTACTTTATAGTTTGACAAAGCTACGAGGTGCATGAAAATAATAAAGAAAAGATTGTAAAGATTAAAAATAACTCTTCAGGGAGACATGGCTTGCCAATCAATTGAAAACACTGTATATTTACAAGCTATGCATGTTCCCGGTGCCCGATGTCAGTAAATTATGAATGCTGCTAAATTTATTATTTAATCTGCCCTTATTTTACAGTCAGTGTACTAAGACCAACAGAGATGCATGGTGTGTGCATGTTCATCTGGTGGACTGGTCCTGAAATGGTCATTGGATCCTCACCATAGCCTTACCACCAGTTTTGATCTCATTTATTTTCCTGGCACATTGAGAAGTCTAGACAAGACTGTTTGCTTGTGTCACAAGCATTGTCTTCTCTGGACTAATAAGTTTGCTTGGGTGTAATTAGGGGACTGTTGTTTAGAGATTCTCAGTGGTGAGTAAAGCAGACATATTTTAAAAGACTCTCTGCACAGCAATGCATACAGGAAGATAAAAGAGAATATTTTTTGTCTTCAATTTGCCCAGGATTTTTTTTTAACCTATTGATGATGAGTGTTCTAACGATATATGGTCTAACGATATATGGTCCTGCAACTATGTGACAATTGTGTGGAGAGACAGTGGTAAATTGAGGATGTTTTCGGAGAATGAGAGGAGCTGTTATTTGGTCACCGCAGGACAACTCAACATAGAATTCAACATGAATGAATGCCATCTGTTCATGGGCTGACCTGTATTTTGTGGCGCATTTTAGTATTCTTCTTCTCCTTATTCAAATATATGTCATATTAGGTATATATTCTGTGTCCTTTTATTGTTTGTTCCTCTCCCCTGCCAGGCACATTAGCTGGAGTTATAGATTTAGCTGTGGACTGGATGACAGATCTGAAAGAAGGTGTCTGTTTGAAAGCATTCTGGTATAGCCATGAACAGTGTTGCTGGTCATCAACTGAAACTACGTTTGAAAACAGGGACAAATGTCCTGAGTGGCAGAAATGGTCTGAACTCCTAGTTAACCAGTCTAAGGTAATCATCATGTGTTTGGGGGCAAAAAATTTCCATGTTCATGCTGTTCTTTCATGCACAGTTAATATTTTAACAAGCTGTCATAAAAATGTGTTCCTACTAAAAATGGAAGGAAGGACCCCAACATACAAGCTGCAGAGATGATTTCTGTAAAACGATGAAAATGTGCTAGCTTTCCAAATATATTTTCCTCTGACTATAATTGAGGCTAGCTAACTGAGAACAAAACAACATTGCAAGTTTTCTGTGGGAAAGTACTGCATATGTCTGTATGTATTTACTTATATTGCACCATCAATGAACACAAAAAGAGCTTTTCACAAAAAGAGAGGACATGGCCCTGCATGACATTGTCCTGCTATCTAGATAGACGCAAAGGACATGAGCGGAAGGACAGGGAAATGAATGCAGGAGTAAGCAGGAGAGTTGCACTTCTTGAATAGCTGCTCTAAAAGCTATTTTTTAATCTATTGTCTTGCCTGAGTAAAGGCTTTAAGACTTTAGCTTCTACTAACCCATATTGTGAAATGAGAGCCTCACATTTTAGACCAATTTAGAGCTAATCTATTCCTGGGTTGAATTTAAGAAAATAATTTTCACAGGAATACGTTGCCACAAAATGAAAAATTCTTCATTTTTTCCATATTTGTGTGTTTTACTAAATGCATCTGCACATCTGAAATATTATGATCATTAAGAATATTTATATACCTCTTTTCAACAAAAGGTTCACAAAGCGGTTTACAGAGGACATCAAATAACAGGGCAATCCTGTCTACATTGTAGTCCGGCAGAGCGCTGCCTAGGGTGTTGCAAATGTGCCGTAAAGCATGTTTGTGGCATCCTGGGAGTAAGCACTGCCAGCGAATAGGCCGGCGTCGCTCCTCCCGCCCCAGATCCGAAGGAGCTCCCACCAGGGAAGGTGTGTTCCTCACCAGGTGATGGAGGGGTGGGGAGAAGGCAGAATGGGCATTCTGGGAAGGGGGGATTGGTCAGCAGGTCCCAGAAGTGGGAGGGATCGGTGTCGGCAGCTCCACTGAGATCCAATCCCCCTTCCCGGGCCTGCCTGATGTTACATCGTCCTCTCGTATGTGTGCCAGCAAAATAGCTGATGCACATTCGAGTAGACTCATTGGGGCTCTAGTCCCCTTACTCTGAGGAGTCCTCCAGTTCTGCCAGTGGATCCTATCTGGCTAAGATGCAGTGCGGGATCTACATCTGCGCCGCAGCCTAGCTGGACAGGATTGGGCTGTAAATGGCTCTTAGTAGAAATAGAGACACAAATGTAAACTTTTTCCAATGAAAATTAAATATTTATTCCATGGCAATATCTTCTCCCTTTCATTGTGAAGGAATTCTTTTATAAAAGCGAGTAGATGGAGACTCAAAAGTGTTTTAAGGATTTCTCCCTTCATGGCGATCTGTTTCTGTTTAACAATCCTCATTTTTAAGAAGCAGCTACTTCGTTCAGAAGCAGCATTAATCTGGGAGTAGTGATCTCAGACAATTGGAGATCTCAGAGTGAGTTTGATAACCATACAACATTAAGTATCTAATCAGGATTACCTACATGTCAACGTCATGCAACAAACTGAGAGTGAGGGCAGACTGATCCGGGAAGTTTGTTGATCATGCAACAAACTGAGAGTGAGGGCAGTGCTTCCCGGATCAGTCTGCCCTCACTCTGAATGAGTGAACGTTTCTCCCCATTGTTTTTTCAGTGTCTCCTGGGGGAAAAACACTAAAACAAAAGAGTGCTTTTCACCACTGTCAAAACACTTTTGTAAAGCAACTTCCGTAAGCTCCCTTCCTAAACACTAATTCCTTCTGCTCCTTCTGCAGCCATACAGATTTTCACAATCCCCAGAGAAGGGTTCATTCTTAGTAGCAAGGATGACTAAATCCTACTCCACTTTAGGTAGACAATTCTTAGAGGGCAGTGTCTCAGATGTAATCTGTTCAGACTCTTCTTTTTCTTGTGCCTGATGAATTCTGCTTGTCATAGCTGATGGAATTTGACAATTTGAAGACATGCATATAGAGGGATATTTTTTGCAACACCATTTCCCCCTACGGTTTTGTGCCTTTTTGTGGCTCATAGCTCCTTAGCAAACTCCAGTTATAAATTTTGACACCTGTCAAAATCGTTTTAATTATCATCTTTTTTGTTAAAAGTACTGCTAAAGCAGATGCTTGATATGAGGCAACTTTAAAACAAGTTTGAATACACCAGATCATGTTTTCCCTCTATATTCCATTCTTCATAGAGAATAGTATTATCAGATCACATATTGGTATCTAAAGAGTACTTCCACACAATCAACGTTGGTTCAGGTTCAGCCTAATCTTGACACTTTAAGAGCAATTTTGTGCCAGATGATGTATCAAAATTGTGAATACCCAGCTAGTGTGGCAATGTGAGTGATGGTGTGTAAATTAGGTATTCAAATTCCTGCTCAGCTCCTCCTTAAGTCCTAGGGAGGCGGAGCGCATGCTCCGCCACCTTAGGCTGTCGCAAACGTGCTATAAAGCACGTTTGCGATGACTCTAGTGTAAGGGCTGCCAGCGCAAAGGACGGCAGCCCTTACTCTGCCGCCCTCCGGAACTGGCATCGGTGCAGGTGCAGGGGAAGGGCAGTCATGGGTATGGAGGGGGGGCATTGACCAAACTGGGCCTGGAGAGTTTGGAGAGCGCGCTGTTGGTGGCGCGCTCCGCAAATATCCTTGTTCCTTTCCCAGCCTGGTTCGGCCTTGCCCCACCGCCTCGGATGTACGTCAGCTCTGGAGCTGGTGTACATCCGAGGAGGCCCATAGGCCCCAGGCAGCCCTATACTTGTCCCCTTCTCCTGAGGTGTTTCCGGGCCACACCGGCGCGGCCCGGGAACGGGCTCAGGATGCCACATCTGACCCTTTAGACCGGCCGCAGAAAGTTGCGCAGGATTGCACTGTAAGTGACCTTGAGCAAGTTGTTGTTGTTGTTATTAATAACAGTATTTATATACTGCTTTTCAACAAAAGTTCACTAAGCAGTTTACAGACAAAAATCAAATGATTAAATGGCTCCCTGTCCCAAAAGGGCTCACAATCTAAAAAAAATGAAGAACACCACCAGTAAACTGCCACCAGAAAGACACTGTGCTGGGGTGAAAGGGAGGCAGTTACTTTCCCCCTGCTAAGTATTAGAGGAGCACCAATTGAAAAAGTGCCTCTGAACCCAGTTTATAGGGTTTTGTGATGCTAAAACACTGCTCTGAGTTCTTTTGAGGAAGTACAGCATGTACATGCAATAAATGTATACTGATGTTGGTGAGATTTAGTCTTTGGAACTTGTACCTTTCCTCAAATTTGCATCTTTTAAGTTCATCTCTGAGATTCAAGGAGAAAAAAAATAAAGCTAACAACACAGCTTAGATACATGTAGAAGACAAACAACTCTTCTACCAAGTGTTTTGAGAACCAAATTCTCAAGACCTGTGCTCCTTTCCTCTGAGGCTATTCCCAACTTACACTGGTATGGACCTTAGATTTCCAAACAAATCCAGTCCCATAAAGAAGTAATGATTATTGCTATAGCTGGCTCTTATTTAAAGTGGTATGAGAAGACATTCATGGGGAAATTAAACAAATGTTCTTCAGCTGTAGCAATAAGACACATTATTATAGTCATGGAATTAATAAGTGTCAAAACAGAGATGCCATTAATCTTTTATTTTGCTGCAATAAGCAAGTCCAGCTGTCAAAATTAGTGGGCAGAAGAGTCACCCAATCAGTTGTCATTCTGTGCAAATAAGAAAGAAAAAGGGTGGAACATAGGAAGAACTATGGCTGTTGCAGCAATCCCTATTCACCATTTGGGCACAAAACATTTTCTGTTCAGTTGGCTTGAAATGCCATCCTTAAGAAAATAGAAGGGCCTTGAATTGGTAGTTTCATAGAGATGTAGCGTGGTGTCATTCCAAGGTGCGGCAGTGACAGGGATGAATCCGAGTCCTGATGATGATGGAGAGTGATTTACAGCACAGTATAGGCGCAGGAGCTGAAGCTTCCTTGACCTTCACTCTTTCCTATCCCAAATTGCTTATTTTAAGCTTTTTTCCCTCTTCCAGTGTGTGTTACTACTTCTAAGTCCTACCAAGAAAAAATCTAGTAAAGAAGGCTGTGTTGAGATGAAGAAAGTATGGCCGGGCAGTTCCACTTCCCCCTGCTGCCCCCATGTGGGTTGTAAATTGCTCACCAATTTTGGAGGACTTTGAGGCCTGATTCTGCACTGCTCTAGTTTGACCTTACAAATGAAGGATGCAGTTAATAAATAAATACCATGTTGGTTCTCCCAATGCATTGGCATTTGTTCGATATTGTCTTAGGAATATGTTTGTATCATGTGTTCTCTTCATAGAATCTGGTGTGTATTTTTATTTTGTTTTTTGTGTGTGTGCTTGAATTTCCTTATTGTATGTACTGTGCAGATCATAGGTGTCAAACCTGTTTCATATAGTGGGCCGAACAGCATTCATGGCGCCTGCTGAAGGCCAAAAGTGACATCATGAAGCAGAATGTGATGTCACTAAGCAGATGATGGCTAGAAATAAGCACTTTGTTCCCGCATAGGAACTCAGCTGCAAATGACAGAAGAGAAAATGTGCAAATCTTGATCATATTTTCGAGATATGGGAGAGCCCAATTATCATGTTGGCCGCCCTTTCAGCAATGCCGCTTCTGCTGAGGTGTCACTTCACAGCTCATTTGCGGAGAGGTGATCTGTGAAGTGATGCCTTGGCAGACGTGGTGCTGCTAAAAGAGCAGCCTGTATAATCATTGGACTCACCCAGCATCTCAGCAGCATCTCCCTCTCTCACCCCTCTTCATCTGCTCCTTCCCCTGTAGCTTTCCTTACCTTCTGAGGCCTCCTTCTGTTTCTCCCTCCCAGAGCCTCGGCAGAAGCAGCACTGCTTGAAAGGGCTGGGAGAGCCCAATTATCTAGTGGGCCAGATAAAGAGGTCGCGGGGGCCGTATCAGGCCCACAGGCCTTATGTTTGACACCCCTGTAGATAATACAGAACACATCTATTTAGTAGCTCTTTCTCACAATATGTCTAGGATGAGTGTTATATTACCACTACTATTTCAAATACTTATATGCCTCTTTTCAGCAAAAAGTAAGTTCACAAAGTAGTTTACCTAGCAAAAATAAATGAATTAATGGTCTTAGGTCCTGTAAGGACTTGCACAGCGCAATCCTATCCAACTTATGCCACCAGCTGAGCTCTGCTCAATCCTATCCAACTTACGCCACTGGTGTAACCCAGCGGTGCAGCGAGAACAGGAGGCCCCAGAATGGAAAGGGGATTCAAATCCCCTTTGAATTCCCCTTTTGGAGGGGATTTGAATCCCCCTTCTGTTCTGGGTCCTCCCGTTCTCGCTGCACCGCTGGTTACACCGGTGGCATAAATTGGATAGGATTGAGCAGAACTCAGCCAGTGGCATAAATTGGATAAGATTGCGCTGACAGTGTAAAAGATGCAAAAGAAACAGCAGCAGCAGCAGCAGCAGCCATTAGAAGAGACACTGTGCTGGAATGAATATGGACAGTTACTCTTCCCAGCTAGCAGGGGGCTAGCTCAATAAACTTGAGTAGAGTGAAAATCTGTGCATATTCACTTGAATGTCTGCATAGCATCAACACACTTAGAACTGTATGCATATAAAGTTATCTCTGTGATTGGGAACTCTTCTTTTTCAGAGTTCCCAATTATACTGAGCTTGCCATATGTGGCTACATTTGTATGCATCTTGGCTCCATGTGTAGACAGTCAAGTGAACATGCACAGGTCAGAGAATAGGGTCTGCTGCTGCTGTGATGATCCTGATTCCCTGTCTGTCTGTCTGCATGCATTCATTCACTCTGGATATGTTGTGAGAATAAAACTACTAGTGAAGCAGTGACAGACTACAGTATATAATATGCTCTGTAATAGCCCTCTCATTTAGATCTGTTAAGAAATCCTTCCCTATCCCAGTCCTTATTTATAAACAGCTAGCAGAAACATGACACTTGTTGGATTGGTTTAACAGTTTGTTCTTCTTTTCTTTCTTTCCCCTAGGGTGCAAGTGCTTACATTCTAAATTATTTTCTTTACACTTTATGGGCTTTATTATTTGCTTTCCTGGCTGTCTCCCTTGTCAGGGTATTTGCTCCCTATGCCTGTGGTTCTGGAATTCCAGAGGTAAGTTTTTCTTACTGGATTGACAGTTATTTGAAAATGGGGGGTTGGGGGGTTGCTTTGCAATGCTCAAGGTAAATTCAGACTGAAGGTTTAAAAATGGAAGATGTGCTAAAGGAGATGGAACAGATGCAAAATTCTGAAAGCTTTGACATTAGTAGTGACATCACCTAGTCTGTATTTTTAGATACTTAGTTTCTTTAAGTTTCAGAGGTGGCACCAGGTTGTTGAGGGCCCTGGGACAAAGTCCCCCATGGTGCCCTGTGTTGATACATTAGTTAGGCACTGCCTAATGAGTGTCCTGAGTGTTCAGGGCAGGGCCTCTGAGAGGGGGGTTAAGGAGATACAATCGTACCCGGGCCCAGGGCCAAAAATGGGTCAATAAGGGGGCCCAGGAGCAAATAAGGGGGAACCAGGACCCAAATTCACATGAAGGGAAGGGACCCAAAAGAAACTTTGTACCCCCTGATAAAATTCCTCTGAGTGACCCTGGTTCAGGGTTTGACCCAGGCAGTCGTGGTTCTTGATAGGTATGGGCCCTTGGCCAGTGCCCAACCTGGTCGACCCATGACACCATGCTTGACTTTATGCATCTAATGAAGTGGGCGACAGTCCACAAAAGCTTATGTTAAATAAATATGTTAATCTTTAACGTGCCATAAGACTGCTTGTTGTTTTAACTTTTTAAAAAAAGAAACTGACTTACAGCCCAATCCTAACCAACTTTCCAGCGCCAATGCAGCCCCAAGGTAAGAGAGCAAATGGCCTCTCCATGACTGCCCCCCACCACAAAAATTCAATGCACGCCCCATTGGCACTGCTGCATTGGTACTGGAAAATTGGTTAGGATTGGGCTGTCAATCAAAGTTCATATCAGCTTCACAAAACAAAAGAAGCTAAACTTTCTTCTTCCTGCTTTCCAGATAAAGACCATCTTGAGTGGTTTCATTATTAGGGGCTACCTGGGCAAATGGACCCTCTTAATCAAGACAGTGACTTTGGTACTGGTGGTGTCTTCAGGACTCAGCCTCGGTAAAGAAGGGCCTCTAGTGCACGTGGCTTGTTGCTGTGGCAACTTTTTCAGCAGCCTCTTCTCAAAGTACAGCAAGAATGAAGGAAAAAGAAGAGAGGTGACAGTTTTTATAATTTCCTCACCTCATAAAATTTTGTGTGTTTTCCACAGACTCTTAACATCTGTGTCAATATTTCCATTCTAGGTCCTTTCAGCTGCTGCTGCCGCAGGAGTTTCTGTGGCCTTTGGAGCGCCAATTGGTGGTGTCCTTTTTAGTCTGGAAGAGGTAGGAATTTACTTATGATGATTAGCAGCAAAGTACAGGTTTTGTGAAGCTAATTTGTAAAGCTCTAACGCATTAGGAATGAAAGAGTGAGACCTCGTCTGTGCTGATGATGGCACCCGTTCCTGACCTGTACCTCTTCAGATTGTGACTATGAACACTTTTTCCATGGGGAAAAAATAACTATGCACAGAAGACTAGACTGACAGGGAGAACTTTATTTATTTATTTATTTATTTATTTATTTATTTTGTTGTTGTTTTTTTAAAAAAAAACGCGTTTTGTCCCACCACTCCTATGCTTGAGGTGGCTTACAGCAAGGATAATACACCTAAAATACAAGCTATGACCTTTTTCTTTGACATCTACTGTAGCTTTCTGTGTGCATGGAACTTTTCAAATGGAAGACTGTGGTCATGCCGTCCTTCTTTGCATTGCTATCTGAAGTGATATTAGGAACAGTTTTGCCACCTTATCTGTATTTGTATTGACCATTCTCCATCTGTAAGCTTTGAGGTACCCTTTTAAAGTACAGTAAGGTGTGTGTGTGTGTGTGTGTGTGTGTGTGTGTGTGTGTACGTGTACGTGTGTGTACGTGTGTGTGTACGTATGTGTGTGTGTAATTCTCCTTTTTATGACCCTAACAGCGCAATCTGACTTAACGTTTGTGCCGGTTTAACCAGCGGCGCAGCGAGAACGGGAGGCCCCAGAACGGAAAAGGGATTCAAATCCCCTTTGAATTCCTCTTTTGAAGGGGATTTGAATCCCTTTTCCGTTCTGGGGCCTCCTGTTCTCGCTGCGCCGCTGGTTAAACTGGCACAAACGTTAAGTCGGATTGCGCTGTAAATAGTTGAACAAAAAGCCCTTGGGTGGCATTGTAGTTAAGAGTGTGAGCTGCAATCTGGAGAGCTATCACTTTGGCCAGAGGCCTCAAGTTGTCACTAGTTCTAAAACTCAGACTGCAATCCTATACACACTTACCTGGGAGTAACAGCGCAATCCTATTCAACTTACACCACTGGTGTAACCAGTGATGCAGCAAGAACTCAAATGACTCAAATCGCAGGTGTGACTGAGTTGCATTTTTTCCTGACTCACACTCGGACTCGCAACCCTCGGACCCATGGGACCCGCACTTGACTCTTACTCGTCCAAAAGCAATTCAGCACTGACTCACACTTGACTTGCACTCATAGGGGTAATGACTTGCAATTTCTGAGTCATTTTCCTTTAATGGCTGGTGTCGTCAATCAGCAAGCAGATTGGCGACGCTCACCAAAACGCAGGCAGGCAGGCGCAATGGAGACCTCGGAGGAGGAGAGCGATGGGAAGGGAGGGTTTTCGAGCAGATGGGGTGGGAGGGGTCAGGGAAGGTAAGTCTTGCTCGGAGTTTTGTTTTGTTTTGTTTTCTTGCCATTTTTTCGCCATTGGCCACAACTCCAAGTGCGTGGGGTAGGCGAGGCTGCCGCAGTGGTTCCTCCTCATTGGCCAAAACTTGAGCCCAAGGGATGCTCGGCTTGGCAAGGGAAGGGGGCAGGAAGGAGCAATACAGCTCCGTGCGGGTTTTCAAGGGGGTGGGTGGGAGGGGTCTGGGAAAGCAAGCCTGGCTCAGAGTTTTTTCCTTTCTTTTTCTTGCTGTCCGTTCACCATTGGCCACAACTCTGAGCGTGAGGGGAGGGGAGTGGAGGGGTGAGGGAAGGGGAGGTCGTAGGGAGGAGCAATACAGCTCCGTGTGGGTTTGAATGTGAACATCATGAGTACGCTTGTTTTTCCCAAGCCAGATGGGGGGTGACAAGACTGAGAAGTGAGGGGAAGGGCATTGGGGAAGCCAAGTGGGTGCTTTAGAAGCCTCAGAGGTGTCCACACACAGGTACCCACCCACCCCATTTTCAGGGGAAAAAGCCATTCTCCCCAATGTGACTTGACTTGTGACTTGGGGGGGTTGGCCTTACTCGCATTCGACTCGCACTCGTGCAAAAATGACTCGCACTTGACTCATACTCACCCCAAAAATGTTGGTACTGACTCGCAGTCGTGCAAAAATGAGTCGCACTTGCACTCGCGACCTAGTGACAGATACATCCCTGCCCAGAACGGAAAGAGGATTCAAATCCCATTCAAAGGGGATTTAAATCTCCTCTCCCCTTCAAAGCCTCCCGCCCTGCCCTCCCCCGCTGGTTACACCGGTGGTGTAAGTTGAATAAGATTGCACTGTAAGTCACATTCAACTCAGTGAGGCTTGCTGCTGAGCAGGCATGCATAGGACAAAGAGGCTGTACTGTGTAAGAAACCATCTAGAATGAAGGGTTCTATGAAAGATTAGAACATATTATTGTATGTTTTTGTATATTATTGTAACATATTATTGTGTGTGTATGTATGTATGTATGTATGTATGTACAGTGGTACCTTGAATCTTACAGAGCTGGCTACATGACTAGGCAGTTTTACATTCACAACCTTGCACACCAGTGGTGGGCAGTGGGGAATTCTTATTTACAGGACAGCTCAAGTGCCACTGCCACCTTCCTCCACATAGCACAGTTGCCAGTGTTGTACATTTCCTACCCAACATCACTTAGAAGTATGGAATGGCCCTTCACACCCTCTGCAACACACTTACATAAATCTACATACATTTAAGATTACAATGCAACATGGTGTTATTTTTCTTCCAAATGACACCATGTATTCCAGAGAAAAATATCTCTTTATAGATTTGTGTCAGTTACCATCTTTTCCCATGCATCTCAAGCAAAATGCTTTTTTTTAAAACGAGAAGGATATTGTTTGAGTTTATTATGAGTTTATGCTACGTAGTAACCAATGCAGCAGTTATCATTGATTTGTGTTTTTTTCATGTGGTCTCTTAGGTGAGTTATTATTTTCCCTTGAAGACTCTCTGGAGATCCTTTTTTGCTGCTCTTGTTGCAGCCTTTACCCTGAGATCCATCAATCCATTTGGAAATAGCCGCCTGGTGCTTTTTTATGTGGAATATCACACGCCTTGGTACATGGCTGAACTATTCCCCTTTATTCTCCTTGGAGTTTTTGGAGGACTGTGGGGGACACTTTTCATCCGATGCAACATTGCATGGTGCAGAAGGCGTAAAACCACGAGGCTTGGAAAGTACCCAGTCTTGGAAGTCATTGCAGTAACCGCTATCACTGCTATTATTGCCTACCCCAATCCATACACCAGGAAGAGCACTAGTGAGCTCATCTCAGAACTTTTCAATGACTGTGGAGCTCTGGAGTCCTCACAGCTCTGTGACTACATAAACGATCCTAATATGACCAGACCTGTTGATGATATTCCTGACAGACCAGCTGGTTTTGGAGTATACACAGCCATGTGGCAACTCGCCCTGGCTTTGATTTTCAAAATCATCATCACAATATTTACCTTTGGCATGAAGGTAAGTCAGAAAGTTGTGCGGGTCAAGAAGATCATTGTGTTGCAACTTAGATTCTGGTTTTCAAATGAGTATTACATAATACGAGCAAAACCAAGAAGATAGTTGTATTGAAAGAATGCTGTCGATGCATTTTGGGAGAAAGTCTTTTAAGATTTTAAACATAATTTCTTTATTTCTGAAATAAAGCAAGGCGGCCAGAATCTGCCCACCTCTTTCACATCTTCACTTAGAGTGGCCTTGACAGGTGCAGCTTTTAATGCTCTTGAATTAAATAGTCCTCTGGCTATTTTCAGTCTTTTTTTTTTTACTGAATGTTGAGTGAATTGATTCTAACTACACTGATTTATTTGTTACCTTGTTCCATGAAAAAGAGTTGCCCTTGAATTGCATTGAAAGTCTTTCTGTTGGACTATGTTCTTGATTTTTCTTGAGTGCAGGTACTTGATTCCTCTTTTTGTCTTCTGCTTCTTAATTTGTGTATTTATATATTGAGTTATTTGAGGCATTTATAGCCAGCCTTTCCATCATCTAGTGCTGAAGACACTTCCATAAAACTGAGAAAATAACAATATTCTATTGAACAATGCATTCTAGCTCCGAGAGACCATTGTATTCTGGTTATATAAAATCAATTTGGTGTACGTCTAGGACATTCCGTGTGTAAAGTGGGCTTTCCTGCGGAAGCAGTAAGAGGGAAGAGCTTAATCTTTTTGTGTATGTCTTGACTGAGGTAAGGAGGTCTACTCTGGATTTACAAGCCCATCTCCCAAGTATTGAGCATCATATGAGCAGTGATGTGTTTCCCTGTGCATTGTGTTGATGGGATTTTTGAAGTGGCAGGAGTCTGGCAAGGGTTTTCTTCTCTCATCTAAGCTCCTGCAAACTTTTCTGAAATCCCTGGTTTGAAATGAGAATTTATGGGTTGCTGACAGAAAGTGAAGTTGTTGCATTAACTGACCAATGTTTTACGGCAGCCTAATCAACTTGTCATGCTATTGGCAAAACTGTGTACTGGAAGTGTTTTAATTTTGTTTTGGATAATGTCCAAAATAGGAAAGTCTTGGCAGAATGTGGAAATGGACAGAGCTACTCTGAAGGCTGATTCACACTAGCCCTTTCCGTGCGCGTTTTGGCTTAACGTTTGGTCTTTTCGTGCGTTTTTCATGCTTGCGTCAGACGCAGCATGAGCTTACGACGCAGCCAGGAGAGATGGTTTATCTGTTTATCTTTTTGCTGCGCTCGCGTTTAAGCTAGCGTTTATGCTCCCGGTGCTAGGCAGCTCACCAATCAGAGAAGCGCATTTCTCTTCACCCAATCACAGCTGCGCTTTCTTCAAGAAGGCGGGCAAACGTTCAGAGAACTGCTAGACGCACGTACAGGCGCTAGAGTAGAGCAAACGTGCACGGAAGGGCTAGTGTGAATCAGCCTTGAATGTCTACGCTGCTTGCCTGCACATGAGATCTCCAGTAGTTGCCAGCAGATTTTTGAAATGTTTCCTCATAGTACAGATTAAGGTTTTTGTGTGTGGTGATAGCTTGTTTTTCAACAAAGATTTCATATATCATCTTGGATAAGTTAGAGAGCAAGTGCTGGAGATGCTTGAAGACCACATGAACAGCAGTGGCCCCTGGTATGCTGACCATCTGTGGGATGTGGAAGTTCCTTTACTCAGGATTGTTGCCTTTCTTTTTCTTTGGTGAGGCCCACTAATCCTAAACCCACAGCAAAATGACGAGTGCCCTCAACATTCTTCATGCTCAAAAATAATACGTGGTGGACAATTGGATCTGATGCAACTTTTCTGTATGTTTGTGGAGTCATTTCAAAAAGTTGTTCTATGAATATGAAATATTATGTTGTGTATGGGGCTGCATTGTAAATAAAGCCAGCAATGGAATGAGCGTTCTGTCACTGGATAATGTTGCGAACATGCCATAAAGCACGTTTGTGACGCCTTGGGCAAGGCCGGCCTCCCTCACTCCGGCGCCAGACCAGGACACGGACGGCGGCGGAAGGTAAGAGCTCCGGCACCGGCCGCGTGGGCAGTCTGGCCGGGCAAGGGAGGGGGGCCATTGGCCTAGCCGGCCCGGGAGGGGGATGGCGTTGGCCATATCCCCATCCCCGCCGGATCGGCTGCGCCGTTACACGGCCTCCTCTACTTCTGCCAGCTATTTAGCTGGTGGAAATTTGAGGAGGCCGATAGGGCCGGCCTGAATTTACACATGGTCAAGGGGACGAGCGTCCCCTTCCCTGAGTAGACCTCTGGCCCAGTGGCAGAACGGCTGTGGGCTTAGGCGGCCCTACTCTCTAGTCTGCCTTGAATGCAAATCTGGTTGACAACTACAGGGACAGGACCATTTTACTCTTGGCATAACAGCTTTGGAACTCACTCCCCAGTGAGATTTGTCAATGCCCTATGCTTGCTTTTAAATGCATTTGAAAGACCTTTTTCTTTTGGAAGGATTTTAACTGGCTTTTTAAATTAATGAATTAATGAAGCCAGTTTTAAACTGATTAGATCTGTTGCTGTTTGGTTTTAAGGTTCAGAATCATGTGCACTAATTATTTTGATATTTTTTAATTATTTTTAATTCGTTCACCTCCTTGGTATTACATGTTCTAAAAGGAAGGTCAAAATATATTAATACAATAAACAAATAAATAAATAGATGGGGTGTCTTATATTAACACAATAAACAAATAAATAAATAGATGGGGTGTCTTAAATTTTTTCATCAATGCATTTTTATTTCTGGTCATTTATCTTTTGTAGTACATTCTCAGTCTAAAAAGAAGAAGAATACTCCATATATACTTGAATATAAGTCGATCTCATAAGTTGAGGGCAACTTTTCAGCCAAAAATCATGAAATTTGCTATGACCCTTGGATAAGTCAATTGTAAAATTTAGGGAAATTTTTTGAAAATGACTTACCAGTAATTATTTTAAGGCATAATTTTCTCGACTTATACATGAGTATATACAGTAATGTCTGTTTTTATTGTGATTTTATGAATTCTGTAACTTGCCTTGGGCACCCTGGTAAATGGGGAAAAGGTGGGGTATAAATAAATTAAATCAATAATGAATGTATTTGCTGGAATTTGCTCTTAGTAAACCAACAGCCCAATCCAACATAAATCCCCGCCCTAGGTGACCTTTGAATCTTTCTGAGCCTATTTTTGCAAATTACTCCTGTCTTCTGTGATGTGCCTTTCATTTTTCATTTACTTAGCAATATAGAACTTCTTCATCTTTTGACTTTAAAATGGTGGGATGATACTGAGAGTTGAAGTTGGATGCTAAATAAATTCACCTAAATCTATAAATCTTTAGCCTCTCTCCCTAAGAAATAGCTTCATTTTAAAATATGCACTTTACACCTCATCAAGTTGGAGTGAGGAAGTAGGAGTGACTAATGTTTTCATTTCACCTTCTTCCTGCTATTGCTTTAGTGACTGGTGACTTGATTGCACTGCAGGCAAGCAAGGTAGTAATTCACAAAACCTCTTGACAAGTTAGGATGCAGAAATCAACTGCCTGATTTCACCCGTGAGAAGTCACACTTCTTGTTAACGTTTTTATTCTGAATTTGACATGTAATTCAAATCCAGTCTAAATTATACAGATGAGGGCAGTAGTAAAGCTGTAAAGTATTTCAAATGACAGGGGCTCCTTTTTTTAGATGTTTTAAACAGATGATATTATACACTCATTTACCAAGATACATTAATCATTATCAGCTTCAGGAAAAAAAGTAAAAAAAAAGAAAAATTGAAGTCTGAGCTACTAAACACGCCAGCAAGTGCCGGCCAGCATAGCACAAGAAATTCTGGGAAGCGAGCCGGCATAGGGCAAGGCATGTTGGAGCGCTACCCAGCCAAGGAAGCCGGCCACACTGTGATCCTTGGTGTCAGGCAGCACAAAAGGAGGCATGGAGCCAAGCAGGCAGTGCGGGGGGGGGGCTTCCAGGGGGGTGACAGGAAGGGGCTAGCTGTCGGCCACACCCACACTGCAATCCTGGTTCAAAGAGGTGGTTAGAAAAGAGATCTTGTAAAGGTGGGGAACACGCTGCGATCCCTGGCGTTGTGACACCTTTGCTTTCTGATGGTTCAATCTCATTATTTTTTATGCAGATATCCTCAAATCCAGAAAAATCTGAAATCCAAAACACTTCCAGTCCCAAGTATTTCGGATAAGGGATACTCAACCTGTATAATAATACATTATTAGTTGGTTACATGCTTGAAGACTTTAATGTACTTTTAGTACTTTTCTATTAAAAATAAAACAATTTGAAAATCAATTGCTTCTGTGTTTGAAGCCACAAATATTTCTTCCTGCTTATGTGGATATTATCTCTGTATAGAGTAGCCCTGAGAGAGAGGGCCTGGGAAAAATACCTGTTTGCTACAGCTTCTACGGTACATTGTTCTGAGTGTGCAGCTAAGGAGATAGGCAATTGAGCTCTGCCTTGAGGTAGAAACAAGCCTTTCCCAAGATTGAAAGGAAGCAAGTACACCTCTCATAAGTTACAATGATCATTAATAGTTAACCTTGATAACAGTGTCAGTTGTTTCAAATAATCAAATGTTGACTCAGTTGAATGTTTAATAATTGAAATCACCTTCATCAGCATAGCCGACACCATTATTTGACAATCTAACTTTTCATTTGTTTGTGTTATTTGAGATCCCTTCAGGTCTCTTTATTCCCAGTATGGCTGTAGGAGCTATAGCTGGTAGAATAGTTGGAATCGGAGTGGAGCAGATGGCCTACCATCACCATGACTGGATCATCTTCAGGAACTGGTGTAGACCAGGAGCTGACTGTGTTACCCCAGGACTGTATGCCATGGTGGGAGCTGCAGCCTGTTTAGGTACAATATGTCATTTTCAGCTTTATTGTATGTGATGTGACATTTAGGTACACTCCTAGTTTTGAACATTTAAGAATCATTCTTCAATATAGTTACTAATTCTAGATTCTCAAGTTACTTTATGAAGTGGTATCATCTACTATGGACGCAATCCTGGGGATCTTTGGAACGGTGGAGCGAGTGCTCCGCTGTCCCATGACGTCGCGAATGTGCCGTAAAGCACGTTCGCAACGCCTCGCGAGTAAGGGAGGACGGCATCCCTCACTCTGTCGCCGGACCAAGGACGCAACCACCGGAGGAAGGTAAGCTCTCCTGTAGGTGGCCACGTGGGCAGTCCGGAGGGAGAGGGGCCATTGGACTAGCCAGCCCGAGAGGGGGAGGGGATGGCTCCCGCCATATCCCCGTCCCCGCCGGGCCAGCTAGGCTGTTACACGGCCTCCTCCGACTTCCACCAGCTATTTAGCTGGCAGAAATCCGAGGAGGCCTATCAGGCCGATCCTGGTTTACACCCGGGGAAGGGAACGAGCGTCCCCTTTCCCGAGCAGACCTCTAGCCCGCCATCTAACGGACATCCTCAGGCTCAGAATCCAGCAGGCGGCCCTGGGCCTCTGGCCGGATCCTTATACAGGATTGCGCTGTAAATGGTATTATCACATCACAGTTGGTTTGTCAAGCAAAACCAGACAGAACAATTGGATCTCTTTCTGATAGTTTCTTTAGTGATTATTCCAGAATACTTCAAACAGCCATCTTAATAAAAAAAAAATCTTTCCCATTATCAATTCCAGGTCATAGATGCATCAGTCCTGTCAACTATTCCTCTCAAGGCCCAAACAGTACTTTCCCAAAAAGCAATTCACAAGACAAACAGAGCACTAGAATAACACAACCCAACACGGCGGCCCGGGTGGTTGCCAGGGCCTGTCGGTTCGACTCAGTCGGACCGTTGCTTCGGCGGCTACACTGGCTGCCGGTTCGTTTCCGGGCACAATTCAAAGTGCTACTTTTGACTTTTAAAGCCCTTAACGGCTCGGGTCCAGGGTATTTGAGGGACCACCTCCTTCCTTATAATCCGACCCGTACTCTAGGGTCATCAGGGGGAGGCCTGTTAACCGTGCCGCCATTGACGGAAGTGAGGGGGATGGCGGCACGGAATAGGGCCTTCTCGGCTGTGGTGCCCCAATTATGGAACTCCCTCCCCCTGGAATTAAGAACGACTCCCTCTTTAGAGACCTTTCGGCGGGGCCTTAAGACGTTTTTATTTAGGACAGCTTTTGATGTCTGACATGGTGGGCTGACCTTTTTAACAAATGGCTTTTAACATATGTAAACTCAGGTGACCCACTGGGGTGTTTATTTTAAATTGTTTTAATTAATTATTTTAATGTGTATATCTGTATTTTAATGTGTTGTAAGCCACCTTGAGTGTCCTCGGGAGAAAGGCGGGGTATAAATTATTTAAATAAATAAATAAACACACATTTTGGTGCCTTAATTATTATTATTGTTAATATTAATATTTCCAAAAATAGCATCAGTTTTGCCCTATCAGCTCTGGTTTTGGAGATACGGCATAGCTACCTTATATGCTGATTCAAACAGCTCCTTCATGAGGAAGCCATCGCCATGACTTCCTCACGAGGAAGCTGCTTGAATCGGCATATAAAGTGGTTATGCCATATCTCCATAACTAGAGTTTCTTGGAATCAGCGCCCCAAGTATACCTAAGAATAAGTCTAACTTCAGAAGCCCCAGAAAATTTTTTTTGGGGTTGGGCTATGTATTAGTTTTGCATGACTAAGCTGTAACTAATAGAACAGACCACATGGACATCCGAGACGATCCAATTCCCAAGGCAGTGCCAAATTCTGTCACCCAACCCTGCCAGCGCGCACACTTGTATGAGCTTGTACGTGAGCGCAACTCTGTTCGTCAGCGCAACTTGCATGAGCTTGTACGTCAGCGCAAGCAGCAGCCAACCAGCACCCACCATCTTTATCTTCTTTCAGTGCGGCTGCTTCTAAACAGGTGGCAGGGAGAATCCTGGGAACTCTCTCCTCCCAGCCATTTAGAAGAAGCAGCCCTGGAGGAAGAGGTAAAATAGGTACCTTCATCTTGTTTGCTTTCCAAGAGAGCAAGTAAAAAGAGGATGGGCTGGGGCACTGACTGGGCAGGTGGTGGGCAGGTGCAGGTAGGTGCCAATTTGCCACCTCTACCAGCCCTCTACCTAAATAAAGTACTTCAGCCAGCAAGACTGCTTCTGCCTGACCATGTCAGTTTTGTAGGGTGCATATACTGTATCTCATTTGGATATACCATTATATAAGCTCAAATGGTACTGGTTAAAACAAGGTCCTAGATGGAAATATGTACCTTAATGCCTGTTTGTGGTCAGAATAAAAATAAATAAATGTATTCTTCCCTCCCCCTCACGCTATCTGACTTGTTCTGTATTGCTACATAACTTTCACATGCCTCGTTGGAATTTAAGGCTTCAATTCTATACACACTTACCTAGGAGTAAGCCCCATTAAACTCAATGGCGTTTACTTCTGAGTATACATAAGATTGTGCTAAAACGTTTGGGCAATAATGTTAGTAGGTTGAACTTAGGTTAGAGACAATAAAGTTGGTAGATGCTACAGAAGTATTCTGTGACTGTTCCAAAAGTACTTGGTCCCTTAAATTGTTCCTGAGAAGTTAAATAATATGAGCTATTATCATTTATAGAAGCTAACTGTACGTTTGGTCCATAGCTTGACAATCTAGCCAGTGTGACCTCTTTCATTTGCTGTTACCCAGGTTCACACACTGTAAGCTTTTAAGGGTTACGGAACGTACAGTATGCTGACATGGGGCAAGAATGGGGCTTTGATACATGAATTCCATGCACAAGTTCCTTCCTATCCACATGGCATGTTCATAGTCCATATTGATCTGCAGTCATGCTTGATATTATGAAGTAAGATATAACTGGCACTGAACTGAACAAGATGTACCAACTTCATACTTGTGGAAAACCCAGGGGAATACCTGAGATGGGTACGCTTGGCACACAACTAATTGGAAGCCTGAACAATCTCTTTTTTTCTCTCTGTCTCGCCAGGTGGAGTTACTAGAATGACAGTCTCTCTTGTCGTGATCATGTTTGAGCTCACAGGAGGACTTGAGTACATTGTCCCTTTGATGGCTGCAGCTGTAACCAGCAAATGGGTAGCCGATGCTTTTGGGAAGGAAGGGATCTATGAGGCACACATCCATCTGAACGGCTATCCATTTCTGGATGTGAAGGATGAGTTTACCCACAGAACACTGGCCACTGATGTCATGAGGCCTAGGCGCGGAGAGCCCCCTCTCTCTGTCCTAACCCAAGACAGCATGACTGTTGAAGATGTGGAAACGTTAATTAAGGAGACTGATTACAATGGCTTTCCAGTGGTGGTTTCTAAGGACTCTGAACGTCTTATTGGGTTTGCACAGAGACGAGAGTTGATTCTTGCAATAAGTAAGTAATAAGTCTATATTATATGCACATATGTACACATAATTGCTAATGGAAAGATTGTTGTGGATGTTGTACACAGGATAAAAGAATAGGCAGATAAGTCTTAAAAATACCCTAAGCTGGCATGTCATTTCAAATGCATGTCCCTTTGAAGATCTGCCTTTAGAGAGTGATTGATTCTTTGAGGAATAACAGCACAGCATGGTTTTCCTTGTGTGATTGCTTGTAGAAAGACCAATGTTGCAATACATTATAGAAATGCATTGCTCTGAAATGGAAATGTACACCCTCAGCTTATATATGATACTTTCCCTCCACCTTATTTTTCCTCTTACCCTAGTTCAAATTGGACTGTTTTCAACTAGATTAATATAAACACTGGCAAAGATATGCACAGAATAATGTGGCATAAATGAGTCCAAGCACTTTGCAATTGTAAAACGGTACATTTATCACAGAACAACAGTTGATATTGCTCCTGTAAGTTGCAATATATTTTTAATAATATATGAGCTTAGAGGGTGGTAGAAAACTGATTGTAATTTTGGATTTTGCAATGTTAATTGAACTAATTATAAGAGAGGTGTTTTAACAGGAATATAATACAACTGAAGTGTATTAGAAGTAATTAGTTTCTGGATATTAAAAGTTAAAGAAAGATTCCTTCTCTGTGGTTGTGGGAAATGAGCTCAAAATATATGTTAGACTTGACTCTTCTCAAGATCAGTACAAATCAAGAAGAAAAATGGTCTGCATTAGCTAGGATTTGTTTTTGAACACAGGATATTTTTAGATTGTCTGTCAGCATTCTTGAGCCACTTACAGAGGCATTTTCAAACGGCACCTCAGACATCTAGGTCCGAGGGGCAACCAGGCTAAGCTAAAGCATGACTTATATAGGTTCAGCAAAACCTAGCTAAATACAGGCAGTTGGCAACAACAAGTATAGCTACTTTTCATAACAATTGACCCTGCTTCCCATAACAAGGATCAATCAGTTGGCACGTGTAACATATTCCCTTCATTAAGGAAGGGTCTAACAAACAGGTGTCATTAATTAGGGTGCACAACTGGGGCCAATAAAGGGTAAACATGTTTTGGGAAGAGGACTAAAGAATGCACCTTCTCATTACTTCACTCTGATAACCACCTTCCCACCCTGATAATGCTGGGCAGCTGCAGCTGGTCATTGCCTTGTTCTCATGGGAACAACCCATCTTCTCACAGGAACCAGCTCGGCAGGGAAAGCTGACCGTTTCCAGGGTATGAGAGAGACAGAGAAGATGGCCACCAGGCCCCTGAAATGACTGCCGGGCTATACAGGAAGCCCCTCCTTTAGTAATCACTTTGGGTACTCTGTCCCGATCACTGTTCAAGAGTCAACATGTAAATAGACACTGCCCTTGATTGGAAATAATGGTAGAGCCATGATTTATGCACTCCTTCCTCCAGCCTCTCCTCCTTCTCCATCCTCTCCACCCTTCTTTGGAGTCAAATGCTCCAAATCTGTCCTTCACTTCCTCATTTGAGCAAATCATAGTTGATGTCCAAATTAGGAAAATTATGGGTTGTGCAAGCTGGAGTTTGCTACTGTACCAAGTTGGAAAATGGTTTAGAGTGGTTCCAGGTCTGGCTTGGAGGCAAACTACGGTTTCCTGATTTGAACATCACAGCAAACTTTGATTTGACTGAATTACAAATAGAGGGAGGGAATTGAAGTATGCAACTGTGCAAAGGAGGGGGAGCAAGGAATGTATGAACCAGAACCATGCTTTGTCCATTATATCCAAGTCAGGCCGTGCTTTATATAAAATGGGAGCTTATTTCTTCTCCATAGACAGCAGAGTGGTTTCTGATAGCTAACTGACTTTTGGCTGCATCTTTTGGATTACTTTCTCCTGATCTATATCCAGCTTCAGATGCTTGTTGTCACACACAGCAGCATCAGTGGGGTGGGTGTCACCCAGTGCATCAACCCATAACTTCCTGCAGTGATGTGATGACGTTGCCGAGCCCCACCCAGCCCCCTCCAGACTTTGTCATCGCTTCGTGCTCTTGCCGCAAGCGTGTGTTCGCCACTCGTCAGTGCGAGCATGAGGCAACTGGGCCCAGAGCGAGCCAACAATCGCTGAGGGGGGGCTCGCGGGCACTTTGCTGTCACGCCCTGTGAGGGTGACACCCAGTGTGGCTCGCATTGGCCACACACCCCTTCTGACACCCCTGGTCACATGTTCATGATTTCATGACATACAAATTAATCATGCAAAGAATGCGCACGCCTTTCACTTTTCAGATCTCTGGAATGAATTTAATCTCTGATTATGATCTCCAACTTTTCCAATGTTTATTACTTTGAGAAATCAGATATATGTGACACTGTGTTGGGCTGACTCAAGGCCAGTTTTAACTGGAGATGTAGAGAAATCTCTTTTTCATACAGCTATTAATACTATTTGAGTACTCAAAATTAATCACAATATGTAAACTGATTCCATTGAAGAATGAGTGACATGTATATATTGGGTGATATGCACATTCTGTCTATACAACTAATCTGTAATGATACATTCAAGTCATCTTTTAATGCCAAGCTACGAGTATGCATATGTGAGTTTTGCAACTCCACACCAGAATTCCTGTAAACAATAAATGACTTGTATGAAAGGACTGAATTCTGATATTTTGTAAAATCTTATCATATGTAGCTGTTAGTCCATTAGAAAATTTTTTTAAAAAATCACAATCTAGGGATAAAAATAACAATAGGGTTGACACGCCTTCAGCATGTTGCCCCCCTTTGCATGGCCTCGCTGGCAGAAACGTCATCAAGGGGGGGCGAGGGGACCCAGGGCGTGGGCGCAGAGGCTGGGCGGGGGGGGCGCAGACCCCTTAACTTTCTTTTGTTTTTTACTTACCTTTTTCTGGGTTTTTTGCTCTTTTTTTTTCTTTTTCGCGGGCAGCTGCCGCCTCCCTGCTGCTTCCCAGGGCGGCAGCTGCCTCGCGCGCACCCCCCAGGGTGTGGGTGTGCTTTTGGGGCACTTTTTGGGGCGCAGGCTTCTTCCGGGCGCTTGCAGCATGTTCTCATCCCTGGCAGGAAGTTCCGGCGGCGCCATCTTGGATGGGTGGGACTCTAGGACTCTCCTCTCTATGGTCCTAGAGAGATTCAAGATGGCGCCGCCGGAACTTCCTGCCAGGGACGAGAACATGCCAGGAATATGCTGCAAGTTCTGGAAAGAAGCTGAGAAGCTGAGAGCGCCCCAAAGAAGCTGCCTGCGCCCTGCAGAGACAAGATAAGTGCCCCAAAAGCACACACATGCCCCTGCGCCCCTCCTAGAATGCCCTTAGCCCCCGTTAAAGTTAAAAAAAACCCGGAACCCCCGGAAAAACCTTTTATCTTTGATCAAAGCTCAAAGGTTATTTGATCACATATCAAAGGTTTGATCTTTGGATTAGACATCAAAAGGGGGGCGGCGGAAGTACTGAGCCCCCCCCAAATGGGCTGAGTTCGTCTCTGCCCGCTGGAGCACGCCAGGCAAAAGGCGCACATTTCCAAGCAGCCCTTTGGCTCCAGAGACGCTTGGGGCAGGGTGGACTGGGTAGCTTGCGAGCCATTGCCTTGGCTTACCCAGTCTGTTTGCATCACCAAGTCCCCTCCCACCCAATCTGAGATTAGCTGGTTGTTCTTTATGGGTGCCAGGAAGGATTTTTTTTGCTGTCAGCCTGATTGGCCGTGGTTTTTTTTTGCCTACCCCAGATTGGTGCAAGGGGGAGTATTTTTTCACAGGGTTCTGGGTATTTGTTTTCAGTTCCCTGTCTTTTGTTCACTTTAGGCAGTTTGCATGCGGGCAGGGTAGCCAGGGCTTTATTGATTGGCGTACATTCTGAGGTAAGCAAGGTCAGGAGGTGAGCCAGTACTGCTCAGATGATACCCAGATCGGTGAGGCTGGCTGGCCAGCCCCCTGGCAGGATCAAGCAAAGACCTCATGATAAGCCTGGCCTTGGGGGGGGGGTTGTCTTTCCAGCTACCTCAGTGACGACCACATTTAGTTTACAGCTGGAGATGACTCGGAGTCAGGATGTGACGCCCGTTTGAGTTAAGAGGGAGGTAGACGGTTACTACCATTTTCCCCAATTTAGGCACACACTTTTGGGGTTTAAATTATTTGTCCATGCTGCAGTTGTGTTTAATTAAAGTTAATAAAGTGAACCTTTCATCCCAAACCTTTGTCGGGGGTGCTCATGTAATTGTAATAAAGGTATCATTAGATTGTGACTTTTATACAATCTGCTGTAATTTTAAAGAGCAGCCAGAAATATATCTTTTTATTTATTAGCAAAGGTACAGTATGTAGTAACATTTCTTTGTATATATTTCGCCTTATCTCTTTATCACACAGAAAATGCAAGGCAGCGCCAGGATGGGGTAGTCAGCAATTCCATTGTGTATTTTACTGAAGAGCCTCCAGAACTCCCTGCAAATAGTCCTCACCCGTTGAAGCTCCGGCGTATTCTCAATCTGAGTCCCTTTACTGTCACAGACCACACACCAATGGAAACAGTGGTAGACATCTTCCGAAAACTTGGACTCCGACAGTGTCTTGTCACACGCAGTGGGTAAGTACATAGCTACAAGAACATAAGAAGAGCCCTGCTGGATCAGACCAAGACCCCATCTAATTCAGCATCTTGCATCTTGCATAGTGGCTCACCACAAGCTGGACAGCAAGGCATACCTTTTTCCCACCATTGCTCCCCTGAAGCTGGTATTCAGAGGCATACTCCAGCTGAACCTGGATATAGCATATAGCCATTGTGACTAATAACTATTGATGAACCTCCATTTGTTTGTCCAATACCCTTCTAAAGCCATCTAAGCTAGTGGCCATACCCACATCTTGTGGCAACAAATTATTCACTGCGTAAGGAAGTATCTCCTTGTGCCTGCCCTAAATCTCCCAACAGTCAGTTATATTGAATAACTCCTGATTCTAGTACTGTGAGAGAGGGAGAAAAGCCTCTATCCACTCTCCCCACACCATGCATAATTTTATAAATTTTAATAATGTCCTCCCATTATCCCCTGTGGGTATATGGGTAGAAAAAAGAGCCCATAGCAAGGATGCTGGCATAGTAGGAATGAGAAAATTGTGCTTGGTAATTGAGCTGATCTAAAATAAGTAGCTTGTCCAAAAAGATCTGGCAATAGAGAACGTCAGATCATTTCTAGATCTTTTTGATTTCTCCATGTGCTCCCCCCCCCCCGAAAAACAAGCTCATGTCTGAATCAATTCTGAAGATAAGAAGCTGAATGAAACAATTCTGGAGCAACTTATTGTTGCTGTACATGTCCTTTTACATGCTGTACAGTAAACACATTTCTGATAATTTGTGTCAAGATACAAGGCATGATTGTGTCAAAATCAAGCATTTTATGTCCTATTGATTCTAAGGGGACAGACTTACTGAAAATAAATAAATCCCTGCTACTTAAAATTTCCACTTACGGGCATGTGTAGCTCTTATATACTGACAACTACCACTGACCAATCCTCTGAATCTTGTCATAGCTCATGCCCATTCCAGTTGCCACAGTAACAGCTCCAATTCTGAAGGAATGCATTCCAAAATTGGCCCAAGGCCCTAGAACCCTTTGAAAAAACGGACCAAAATTAGAAGTCTTGTAAGATCTAATAGGTCTTAGCCAGTTAGCAGGGGTAAATATAGGCCTGACTTGCCTTGTATGGCAATTCTGCCCTGGGTAAAAGTTTGTCCTCTTGAGTAACCTCATTACATCTGTGGATATTTCCTATCCTCCAAGACAGAAATGCCTGTGGCAACAGTGTGATTTATTTTTATTTTTTTACCAAAAGCAGAAACTGGTGCCAAATGCCTTCTCACTTATCCCACACCACCATTCTCTTTGAAAGTAAAACAGGTAAAGAAGACAGACTGGTAATGTATAGGTGAAGATTTCTTTCACTCATACCTTTTGAAAATATTTTTTTCCTTTAAGTTCATAAACATGCACCTCTTTTTTCCTTTTTTTGAAAAGAGCATCATTCATAATGCCTTTAATAACTGTATTTAATAACTTGACTGTAGAAATACAGTTACAGTGATTGCCAAATTTTAAACAAGTGGAGAAGCTGATCTGTTGCTGCAGAATGTCATGTTAGCAAATGTTTTGAGCGTCTAGCTAGATTTAAATGAGTCTGAAGTGTTTACAAAAATCCTAAAATGAATTACACATGAAGAGAATTAACCAGCTGAGATGTATTTTTCTATAAACAAAAAGTGCAAATGACTTGAGATCCTCAGGAAGGTGAGGAATTAAAAATACTGCAAGAGACAGAAGCTAACTCAAGTGAAACAGTGATCTTGTGAGGAATGTAGAATATGTTCCTCAGAAGTTCAAATTGGATTCTAAACAGTCTGAAGCCATAAAGCAGACCAAGCTTCAGTGGTGGAACCAGTGATTTTTGAGTTTATAAAGAACACTTTCAAGCTCGGGTGCTTGGAGCACTCATTTCACAGTTGAACTGGAAAGTAAGACATTATTGTAAAGAGAGAGAGAGAGAGAGAGAGAGAGAGATGCTAACTCTAATAGCGTGCATAGACTTTCCTGATAGTCTATCTGAACCAATGAGAAAACCATTGAAAATAACCTCTAAGTCTTCCCCTAATAATAATATTAATAAATAAGTAAATAAAAACCTAACAACCATCCTGGGCTGCAATTCTTAATATATTTGACCAAGAATGTATTTATTTGAAATGCAAATAAATAATGGGAATGTTCGAAATTATCCAGAACAGACAGAAGCAACCATGGGTTACAATCCAGTAGTTTTACCAGAGGCGTAATAATGGGAGAGCGGGGCAGCACGTTTGGGGGGGCAGCAGGGGGCAGCACTTAAGTTGCAGCAGCTCCTTTTCGCGCCGCTTTTTTTTGCTGCCGAGGCTTCCGTAGGCCGGGGAGGTGTTCCCCGCCCACTCCAGGGACCATTTTTGGCCAGTTACAGGCTGCGTGATGTCACCCGTGGGTGTGGCTTCTGGGTGACGTCACATGGCAGGGGCGTGGCTTCCGCGGGGTGCATCATCACAGCCTGACGCCCCCAGTCAGAAGCAGTGTTGCTACGCCACTGAGTTTTACATACTTCACAGTTCCATTGTATTGAAAAGGACTGTAATGAAGTGTAATGTCTGTAATGAAGTGCTGAATGAAGGAATTCCTCTATAACAGGGCTTCTCAACCCTTGGAGGCCCGCACACTCCTACGTGGGCCTACGATTTCCCTGCGTACCCTCAGACGTCCTGCCCCCCCAAGGACCCCCCCCCATGTACATCCCCCTTAAGATGAAATTTTCCTGGGTTGTGGCACGGGCGGGTGCGTCCTCCCACCCACGCCGCAACCCAGGAAAATGGCTACAGGCCTCCTGATGTTTCCCGAAGCTCCTCCTTACTCCTCCTGTTCTTCCGGCTGCCACCATCTTGGATCTTGCGAAATCTCACAAGATCCAAGATGGTGGTGCCCAAATCTCGCGTTTCATGTGCCCTCACAAGATTTGGGCGCCACGATCTTGGATCTTGCGAGATTTCGCGAGATCCAAGATGGCGGCGGCCGGGAGAACAGGTCAGGGGGAGCTTTGCGGGACTTCGGGAGGCATGTAGCCATTTTTCCCGGGTTACAGCGTGGGAGGGCGGGTCCTCCCGCTCATGCTGCAACCCGGGAAAAACAGTTCCACTGCCTGTCAGCAGCAGCAGCTAATGGGCAGCGTCTCGCATACCCCCAGACTGCGGTCCACGTACCCTTGGGGGTACGCGTACCACAGGTTGAGAACCCCTGCTCTATACTTTCCCATTGTTTATTTTTAAAAGAAAACCGGACCAAATACAGCAGTTGGATGAAGATAGGTTACAGAAACTATACTTTCTGGATAGGGGTACAGGATAGGGGAAAGCCTGTGTGAAAAAGGTCTCTGTGTTTTAGGACTGCAAGCTGAACATAAGCCACCAGTGTGATACGGCTGCAAAAATAGTCATGCATTGCTGGGCTGCATTAACAGAGTCATAGTGTCTGGAGAAGTAATAGTCCCACTCTGTTCTGCACTAGTCAGACCTCACTTGGAATACTGCACTCAGTTTTGGTAACACATTTCAAGAAGGACATTGATAAGCTGGAGCGGGTTCAGAGGAGGGCAACTAAGATGGTGAGGAGTGTGAAAGCCAAGACTATGAGGAACGGTTAAAAGAGTTTGGTACATTTCGCCTGGAGAAGACTAAGGGAATATATGATAGCCATCTTCGAGTATCTGAAGGATTACCATACTGAAAAAGCGAAGTGTTTCCTTTCTGAGGTTTCCTGAAGACAGAACTAGAACAAATGGGGTGATACTACAGGGTAATAGATTTTGGCTAGACACGAGGAAGAATGTCCTTACTGTAAGAGCTGTCTGGCCCTAGGCAATCTGCCTTGTGCAATTGTAGACTCTCCCTAATGGAGGTTGAGGAGGTTAACTGCTAGAAGAAGCCTCTACTATGGTCCACTGTGATTTTTGAAAGCTGTTCTCCAAATCAGATAACTTAGTTGTGGTAAATTTGTATCCTAGCCCTCTCCTCCCTTCACAAAAGATGGAAAGGGGTGATATTTGCCAATCTCATCATAGTCTCAGAGCCCTCTATGTCCCACAGAATTCACTCTGGGGATGGCCCCCTAATCCTCCAGAATGTATTTGGGGGGGGGGGTGCAGAGGTTTGTCAGACCAAGGAGAGGAGCAAGTAAGTTCAGTCCTACATGCACACCTTATGATACAATCTATTATATCTTCTCTTAATTGGAAGGTTAGAAAGGAATTGCTAGCTCTTGTTTTGGATCAAATTTCTCATAGATACATTTTTTTAAAATAGTCGGACTTCAGTATCCGTGGGGGTTCCGTTCCGGACACCCCCCACCCCCCGCAGATACGAAGAATCTGCGGATACTGGAGTCCACTTTAGAATCATTTTTAAAAGTGAAAAAAGCCCCCAAATCGCCATTCCTACCTTTTGCGTGGGAAAATCATGCGGTTTACAGGACTCTGAAGGACAAGCTGAAAGACCCACTTCCAGGTCGCGATGCATTCTGGGGCTAGCCTGGGAGAACAGAGGAGCCTTCGCGTGACCCAGAAGTGTGTCTTTCAGCTTGAAAAAATCCTTCAGAGTCTTGTAAACCGCACAATTTGCCCACACAAAGGTAGGAATGGCGATTTGGGGGCTTTTTTCACTTTTAAAAACATTTATAAAGTGGACCCCGGGGCTCTGGGATCCGTGGTGAGACAAATCTGCAATTCCAGATTCAGGGATAGCAAGGATCCACTGTAATTTGGTCCTTGTTAGGGATTTGACAGTAGCCTATAAGGTCACACTATTTGTAGTACTAGCTGCTCTAATTAGCATAGATTATTCACATGCTTTTGCTTGCAACGTTTTTACAATTTTATTTAATTTAGAACGCATTTATTATCCTACCTTTCAGTCTTGTTTGAGAGACCCACTTGTAAGCTTGTTTTCACTGTTTTGTTATTGATGACAAGCTGTTGTGTTATATTTTCGTGATTCTAATTGTGATCTATAGTTGACACAATACACTAACACAGCATAATCCTATGCATGCTTACTTAGAAGTCAGTCCCGTTTTATTCAGGGGAGCTTTCTCCCAAGTAGTGTGCATAGGATTGCAGCCTAATTTATGTTTGAATGTTTTAATATATGAACATAGAAGAGTACATGAACTACCACATCCTTTTGGGTTCTCCAGTTTGTAGATATATATTGATTGCAATTGGCTTTAAGAAATCTGCCCTTTAAGATGATTCATCAAGACTCATCACAGTTCAGAGGCTTTAGGTTCTAAAATACCTCTGTCTATCGGTCTCCATTTGCTTTGTCCTGGACTGAGTTTAGTCTACTGGGGCCTGAAGGTCCCAGAGGCATCGCTACAACCCCGTGGGGGGGGGCATCGACGTGACACCCCCCACGTGATGCCACAAGCCCCGCCCACTGGGGGTGACGTCACTTTCGCTGTGCCGCCGTTGAAATTCAACCACAACACGAAAGCACAACCCCCCCCCACGTTTTTGGGGCCGTTTTTAGGCCGTACGGAACCCAGGAGGATCAATCCTCCCGCCGCAAGCGGCCGAAAAAACACTGGGGGGTGCTTTCGCACTGCACACACACACACCACCGCTTGACACACACACACCCCGCCCAGGGACCAAACGCCCCCCCAAACGATGCCTCTGGAAGGTCCCCAACCTTTCCTGCAAATGATTTCTGTGGAGATGTGTTCTTGCCTGCCAAAGGTCCAGCTGTAACAGTGCTTCTAGGAATGCAGCTAGAATGACAGATTTATCATTTTGCCAAAGGCAAGAAAACAAAATAAAAGCACCTTACAAGAAGAAATTTATTATTGACTTTTGCGTGACGAGTTTTTCACAGCAAACTGTATATTAGTGGTAATCATGACCTTCTAAAATTCCCCTTTCCTGGTTTTTAAGGACGAAAAGACGTAGTTTTAAAATGGTTCTGTTCCTTGTAGCGAAGCTCTGCCTGCAGCAAAAGTTGAAAAATGGATGAGACAGGCTTGTGATCAATGACCTTTATACTCCTTTCTTTCTCTTCATCTCCAGGAGGCTTCTGGGCATCATAACAAAAAAGGACGTGTTGAGGCATATGGCTCAAATGGCAAATCAAGACCCTGAATCCATCATGTTTAATTAGGCTGGTACCAGAGGACAGGCCAGAATCTAAACTTCTAAAGGACCCTTACTGGACTGATAGAAGAGTTTTGTACAGCAATTCATTTTTTGTTAAAACGAGATTTAGATAAACAGAATAATATCGAGGACAGAACCAAAGGAAAATGATGACAGATAAGATTGAATGCAGCATTAGAGTTAAGCTGGGCAGAAGTGTTTCAGCTGAAGATGTTAAGTTGTTTCTCCTGACTGACGCCTGCGCTACACATCTTTCCTGTTCTGTCAGTCAGTCCCCTGTTGAGTTTCCTATACATCATACCATCAACTGCTGTATTATTGAGAAGCATTCACCTTTTGATTCAGGAACATCATTACATAGTGAGTTTCTTTCAGCCCAATCCTATGGATCGGCTGTGCCAGCAGAACGTGGGTTCCGCTGGCACGTGCTGTCGCAAAAGTGCAATAAAGTACTTTGCAATAGTGTTGTTTCCAGGTGCACTGGTGGAAAGGCTGGAGCCTTCTCGCCAGTGCCAGCAGCCGCAGGAATGCCCACCAGACTAGGTAAGCCCGCGCAGGGGGTGGAATGGGCCAGGGGTAGATGGATCAGGCCCAGGAGGGGGCGGGATTGGTGACGCTGGCACATGCTGTATCCAAACCCAATCCACATGCACAGATCAACGTGGACTTGCGCCAGCGATATTGCTGCCGCGGGTCCGAATTGACCAGTTGCCACTGTTGGTGCTTACACAGAGGAGACCTCCAGCAGCTGAAAACTCCACTGCTGGATGCAGTGCAGCTGGTGCCACTGCATTGCTGCATGGGAGTTTAATTAGGATTTGTCTGTTTGTGTTCACTACATGTCATTAGAAGCCTCTGTTGACAGTAATGAAATTCATTATGTGACTGTGCTGAACTGCAAAATGAGTTCTATATTTGACTTTGGAGGAGAGAATGCACCATGATTTCCATGTAGCCCATGCCTGAGCTAGTTAACTACTTGACTGGTGCATGCATAGTTGTAATATGGTTTGTTTTGACAAAGACTCAGGAGCATGGAGGACTACCACCATCTCGAGAGGTAGGAATGGAAAAACAGGAAACATATTTATAAATGCAATTTAACAAAAAATAGAATGTGGTGTTTTCAAAACAAATGTGTACCAGCCATATTTTTTCCATTACTTGAGTTCACACATATTTGTTACTGGATTATATTAAAGAAGGATAATTTTCAAGAAATATTTTCAGGGTGTAAAAATTTATGAAAAAATATGTTGCTTTTCCCTATTTTTGTAGAATTTAAGAAACAAAGTGGAATTTAAGCTGTAGTTTAGTTAACTTTTCACATTAAAAACAACCCTTTGCCTGCTTTGGTGACTCTGTTTCATCCAAATTAATTTTCATGATCATTTTTGACATATTGAAATTGCCATGATGCAACTTCTATCTGCCTTTTCTGCATAGTGAAACATTTTTCTGTCTGTTTTCTGATATAATAATATCTGACATGTCCACATCCTGAAAAGTCATTGGGCAGTTTAAAGTTGAGCAGTCAGCCCTCCACATGAGTAAGCAGAATGGAACTGAGCACCATGTGAAGAGCAAGGTATGCACCCCCTTGCAATTAACTTGTTTGTTGGACAGACCAATGAGACCATATCCACAAGACATGTGACACGTAAACATTATCTTATGGCTACATTACAGTATCAAAATTGAACTTGAGAATTGGACTTCAATGTTTTTGTCTTTTAATTAGATTTTTTAAACATCCTTACTAATGCACAGCAAAATTATTTGTATTTATTTCAGCTCTATGCAAATGTTGAATTATATTTGTTTTTATGTACTGTTAAATTTTTATGGTATAAAATATTTTGAGCCATGTTTTCAATATGACAAATGCACCTTTGCTCAGATTCTAGTTAATTTATTTTTCCACCAGTTGGAAATTGTTTGCACTTGCTTGAATGATATGTTACTAGTATGACAAATGTGATGTTTATTTACCTGAGACATAGTCTTTACACTGCTTATAATGAACACAATAGTTATGAAGCAAAACATCTGTGGAAAAGGGAACAAAGATTATATTTGTGATTTTCATGTCTGGTTTTATTCTGTTTTCTTTCTCCCATCACGTCATTTACTACTAGAAGAATGTGAGATAAAAATAAATCTATACCAAGACAGAACTCTGGACACTTGGGAAAGCAGAGATACTAATAGGCAGGTTTATAAGTTACAGCCCAATTTTATGCAAGGCCTATGGCAGCAGATCTCACAATCTGCTGCCATAAGTCATGTTATGGTGGCACAAAAGGTGCACAGAGCCACCAGCACAAATAGCCAGAGGCTCCGTGTACCTGCCAGCGGGTCTCGGATGCGCACTGGAGCAGGTACGGTGGCAGTGGCAGGGAGAGGATCAGGGTGGGGATCAGGCCAGGCGGGGCAGGAGGAGGGTCTTGGCGGCAGCAGCACACACCACAATCCTATGGCCCCTTCCCAGCCTGGACCCACTCCCTTGAATCTCATTGGACTTATGCAAGCAAAAGAGCTGGCATAGGTCTGAGAACACCATTGACAACCAGGTGGCCTCCTGAGAGGCAAGTAGAAAAGATTTTACTTACCTTTCAAAAACCTGCCAAACTCAAAGCTATCAAATGTCAAAGTATTCAAATTCAAGTGTTGGTTGGTTGAAAAAACACATTCAAAATAGCTCAAATTTGAATGGCAAAACAAAAAAGTTAGCATATTTCAAAAAGAGCAACCAAAAAACTGAAAAATGCATTAGACTTGAGTTTTATAATTCCCCTTGGAACAATAGAATGGGTGGATGTAGCTTCTGAGGGGACTTGTGAGTAAAAAATCATGGTCATCAGCTAATGCAAAACAGGTGGCAAAGAAATAAGGTGAGTCAGGGGATGGGCTTGCCCCCACTCCCCCCCACTCCCCTATTAAGCTGAGATCGTCAAAGAACGTTCTACTTAGCCCTAAGAAAATCACAAAGGAGAATTTTGGGGACAACATTTGTTTCAGCTTTAATATATACAAATAAAAGTAATGTATGGACTGATACGTATTTAACTTATAAATAGATGAAAGCAGTGAATTCCTGATTTCATGGGTCTACTGTAAATCAGGCTCATTCATTACCAGTTCGTATGCTGGATGCAAACCATAGCATGTATGTCCAGAGGCTTATAAGTCTTGGGAACTTTTCCTCTCGTAGGCAAAAATGGGTGGGACTCTGGCCTATAAATTCACTACATTATATTCACTACAAATAAATTTGTTTGGCACACAGGCATAAGAGTGACTGCAAACATAACCCTAAAGGTTTGTCAACGGTAGGCATACAGTTCAGTGAAATATTTACAGGCTGAGAAAATGTTTTTGTACAAGCTCTTTCCACAAATACCAGTCAGTGTCCATGTTTTGTTGTTTTTAATTTATATATTATCCTACAATAAACCTCTATTGTTATTGGAAGGATTCCAGAAGATATAGATCAAAACCCCATTTACTTAATTGATTCTACAAACGCAAAAGGTATTTTCACTTGAGCATGGTTGACTTGAGAACAAGGTTATTCGGATAAATGTGTGGTTAAATGGTGGTATGCCAATGCAGTGTTTTAAATTAATTTTAACCTATTGAAAAATGAGATGATATCCAACCAAATGGGTAAATAAACTTTTGATAATGATTGATGGAGTTTCAGTATGCAGTTTTCTGTTATGCATATATTTTGCCTAGACCTAATTGATAAAAGCATAGTATTTCCTTGCCCGTGGTGCAAATGAAAACACAGATATACAGTATTATGAATTGCTTAATAGCCAAACCTGTTTATTGTAATAACAACACAATAAAAATATTGGCCTTATTTTTGGGGGATGGAGGGGAATCCTAGGACATATCTCCTATCTGCATATTCTGTTGCATTCCTAGAATCCTCCTCAGCATTTGTTCCCAGGCCCTTATGGTGAATATTCCCGTATTTGCTTCCCCCATCATTTGGATAAGGAACACATGCTCTGAGCAGAGGGCTATAGAAGGTGTAGTAAGTATCCCATTTCCTGTAATGTCCTGGTGTGCTGCCTGTGAATGTACTGTTGGAGAGAACTCCAATACTTGTTGCCTTATCTATAGAAATGCTTCCATGTGTGTTTGTGTCTTCCAAATGTCTAGACTACTTTTCTGTTTCCAGAAAAAGCACCCAAGATGGTATTGAATCATAAAACCACAAAAACATACAAATTCAGAACAAAAAATCAAATTAAAAGGGGGGGGGAGGGACGACGACATAAAAACAACCAAGCAGCAAATTCACAGCCAAGAGCACCACAATGCAGAACAAATGTGTATAAAAATCTTGTGCCCAGCTGTAGGACTGGTAGAAAAGAGTTAGTTTAATATCTGAAAACAGCTATCAAGATTCTCAGGAGGGCTTCCTGCTGCTTCTACAATAGACTGGATTAAAGTCTAATTCTTTCTTAGTTTTATTTTTAACTACAGTGTTCTGATCCAGCAAGGATAAGTACATGTAGATGTAGTCTTCTACACTTAGATTCTGCTCCAGATCATGTTTTTACATATGCAAAGAGGCATGCCTGAAGTATTATCATCTGCATCCAGGAATGGATTGGTGTATGTATCCTTTAAACACATGCTTGGCATGTTCAGCTTTGGTGGAACTGATCACCTGTTTGGTGAGAGTTGCAGTCCAAGCCCTAGCCCCGATAACCCCTAAATGTCTGGTGGCAGGAGGCATGGGAAGATAGTTGCATACAGTTTTACATACAACTTGCTCTTGTGTTAAGTATTTGTGGAAGTTTTGTTTGTTTTTTGTTCTTGCAAAAACATACATTTTGGTTCTGAAGATTTGCTGGTGAACATGCTATTTATATACTAGATCAGGGGTTCTCAACCTTCGGAGACCCGGGTACCCCCTATCACAGTCCAATTTTCTGAATTACCTCCTGCTAATTAACTGCTAATTAATTGGATTAATCAATTAATTAATTAGATAATCGTTAAATAAAAAGTACTAAAACAATGTTAAAAAAATGTCTTATTTAATTCAGGGGGGGGGAGAGACATATGCAAGGATCTCTTTTTTTCTCCCCAAGTCACACTTCCCAAAATCAGCTCCTCCCTCCCCCACCGCACCAAAGTACATTTTCCAAAGTACAAAATAAGCCCAAAACCAAAATCAGAGAGACAGAAGGACTCTGAAAATAAAAAAAAAATAAAATCCATGTTAATTAACACTTAATTAGCTGCTGATGGGGCAGATAAGGGGCAGGACTTGGCATACCCCCAGCAAGAGGTCCGCATACCCCCAGGGGTACCCGTACCACAGGTTGAGAACCTCTGTACTAGATACTTACAGTGCAATCCTGTCTACATCTTCATCCAGCAAAACGCTGCTCTTCTGGTCTAGGGTGTCGCAAACATGCCGTAAAGCACGTTTGTGGCACCCGGTGAGTAGGCGGTGCCAGTGACAAGACCAGCACCGCTCCCCTGCCCCAAATCCCGAGGAGCGTCCGCTGGGTGAGTACCTCACCAGGCGGTGGAGGGGGAGGGTAGAATAGGGTTTTCAGGGGGGATTGGTCTTCCGGGCCTGAGAAGCGGGAAGGATTGGCGGCGGCAGCTCTGCCGAGATTCTATTCCCCTTCCCAGGCTTGCCCAGCATTACACCACCCTCTCGAATGTGCGCCAGTAAAATAGCTGGCACACATTAGAGTAGACCAATTGGGGTGGCTGGGGCTCTACTTGTTGTAAGGGGACCAATGTCCCCTTACCTCGAAGAGTCCTCCAGCTGTGGAGGTCCTGGGTCCTATCTGACTAGGATGCAGCGCAGGCTCTACATCTGTGCCACAGCCTAGCTAGACAGGATTGGGCTGCCCATCAGTTAATACTCAAATACTTTATAGTTCAACATGAGAAATGGAATTCAGCAACTGTACTAGGGTGCCCAATAGTCAGATAGTTTTGATAGATTAAATGATAGGGGGCTGGGGGGGGTAGGGTTAGGACCTGATCCTCCCCTCACCCATCCCATTGCCTCCCCGTTCTGCCCTCCCCCCATCATGTCACCACCTTATTCCGCCCTTCCCCACTCCTCCAACCTCACCTGCTGGATTACCTGCTCCAGCAGATGGCCAACAGTCCGGCGACATGCATGGGAAGACTCCGGCCTTACTGCCAGTGTTCGGGCAGTGCGCTACTCAGTGGGCTGCTGGAGCACGTTTCATGGCTGCTTTTCAGCAGCCAGCGCTGACGGAACACACGTTCCGCCAGCGCAAAGAGCCCATTGGATTAGGCTGTAAGAAAATGTCTTAATTGCCACCATTATACCAATGGTTTAACGCTGTAATTAACGCAGACTTTTTCATGGCTGCAGTAGATGCTGGAGTTCTACCAAGGTCTGGTATTATAGTAACTGGCTTAAAGATGAATGACATCTCTAATAATAATAATCTCGCATACTTCAGGCATCTCTGCACAAACCAAGCATTTCTTAACTTACTGACTAACTGAAGGTTCTTTTACACAAGAACAAAGAATGCAGGTTTGTGCCATCCGTCATTAAATGTACCACACAGTAATAGATGTATTTCTTTATAACCCCATCCACATCTTACATTCAGTCTAGGCCTTTTGGAAATATTCATTACAATGTTTTTGAACTATTTTCTCGGACTATGGGTATTGGGGCCTGCACATCAAAAAGGATTTAAAATTGTTAAAATTCTGTACCACTGCTTCTTGTAATTTATATTGGGTATGTCTACATCTTCCTCTACAAACCAGATTGGGTACCATTCAAAAAGGGACATCCAAATTCCCAAAAAGGGAAATCCCTGTCTGAATTACAGGTAGTCGGAGATGTCACTGCCATTTCAACAACTGCACTTACTAGGTTGGGAAACAGTATTCTCAGAGAAGTTTGTTTGTCCACCCACCTCACCTCACTGTTTTTCTGGCCGGTGGCTAAAACTTGGCTTTTTAGGAAGGTCATTGTATTCTATCTCCACGTTTGATGCCCTGACAGCCTTTTCCATAGTGTGTGGTAAAGAAGACAAATCGTGTTTTTTGTTCTGTTTGGAACAAACTGTATTCATACAGGTTTTCATGGCTTGTTGTAATACTCAAAGACACAATATTCATGGGATTTTCAGCCATGGGATTTTCAGCGTGGGAAACCGCTGATTGTTAATTGAATACGGAAGCTGCGGTTTCCTCGATGACCGGGAATAACCGAGAGGTTAACCGAGAGGTTATTCCCGGTCATCGAGGAAACCGCAGCTTCCGCATTCAATTAACAATCAGCGGTTTCCCGCGCTTCTAACGTCTGTGCCCTACATAAATTGAACGTCCTCAAGACAAGGTTATGGACATCTTTCAGCCCGTGGCTGAGTTCTCTTTTTGCTTTTGAGAAAATCCCTAATGCCTGGGAAGAAACGTTAAGCAAGGAAGATTTTAAGACTTTTCAGCTCTTTGTCAGCTTTGGATAATCCGTCCCGTTTGCCCGCTGCAGCACCGCGGTAGAACCAAGGAACAGGAATGTCAACTGACAAGTGTAAGATTAATCTTTATTTCTTCAATATTAAGATCTGAAATCACATGGCTGAAAATCCCATGAATATTGTGTCTTTGAGTACAAACTGTATTGTTTCTCCAGCTTTCCCCCACACTGTCTTTGTCACCTGTCCTTCCCTTTCATTTGTGGCTCCTTTGCCTCCTTTTCCACTCTGAAAATAGAGCAATGAGTACTCTCATCTAAATTCTTCTCTGCCACACAGGAACTGGCTCCTTTATTTCTTCTCTAAGCAGGGGGTGAGCTCAAAAGATGGTTAATCATGCAGTCAGGGGGACGACCTGGTTCAAAGTGTATCCTCTGGTGGCCCAGATGTACGAACATAAATTATTGCTTACCGCCCAGCCAGACTGAGAAACAGCATACGATTAGGGGAAACTTCAGAACCACACAATCCCTAGGTCTGGATTTTGAATGCATTAGAAACCAATATAAAGTAGAGCAAATCTTAAATTGAAACAGAGAGATGAATTCATATCTTTTAAAAAAGGTGTCTTTGCTTTTATCTGTAGGCTCCTTCTCTGACCCTTTCCTCCTCCCTTCCCCAACGCGTACTGCCTCATCCTTGTGGCCTTTCCGTAGCTCAGCCATGACTAACGTAAAGAAAGGCAGAGAGGAATCACAGGCTGCTATTACAATTCTCAGGCCAGAAGTGGTTAATTGTGTGGCTTTTCATGGCATTTTGTCAACGGCTGCATTTCACTGGAAAAAAAAGAATTCCAAAGAACAAAACAATGTTAGCCCACAGCACCTTGTGGGGGATTTCCAAAGGCTCTGTGCTCAGTCTCTGGCTTGCCCAGCAATATGAAGAATTTATGCATGATCTGTCCTTTGTTATGGAAACGCATATTTTAAAGATTAAGTAGCCCTTCTTAATCTGAACAGAGTTGGCTAAAAGCTCAGGGATAGAACACAAAAACCAAGTCCTCGTTCCTCAAACTACTTAATAACAAAATTCAGTCAGCCCCTGTGACTGAGGGAAAAATTACTTGCTTCTGTCAAATATATTTTTCAGTACCCACATGTGTATAACACCCCATGAGAAGTTTCATCTTTATATTGTTTTGCTGGTGAGTCCCATCAGTAGGAATGCACCCCAAGTATACATCCCAAGGGAAATCTAAAATTCTGGGAAATAGTGGGGGGGGGGGATATGGACAAATAACCTTTGTTTCCCAAGGTTTTCTACGCTTTGACATGTTTCCACTAAGAATACATCATTCAGCTGCCAATCTAGGTCAGCTTGCTAATTAGGTGGCTGAGGGACAGACTGATGAGGTACTCTGAGGTTGTGACTCCTGAGGTTGGGTGAATAATGTGTTCCAAGAAAAGGCAGCGAGAATTAGTGGCTGGAATAAGCTGTATTGTGGAATGCGACCATCCCAAATATTTAGGATAGCGAAGACTTTGGGATGAATATGGCTGGAATGTCATACTCCTGAGGTCAGCCAGAGGAAAGGGTGTTAACCCTCTTGCAGACTGATGTGACAAACCCTTGCAATTTAAAGTGTGAGGCTTTTTATCAGGGTGTAGAAGGAAGACTGTGTTGGGAATTTAGGATTTCATAGCCAGCAAATACTTTATTGTTAAAAAAGACTTAAATGGGTCTTCTGGCTATGGTCCAGTAAAAAAAGATGAAAACAAATCTTACGTTTTGCCCCAATCACATAGGGCTTCCTCAGAGAAGCAGGATGTTTGTGCTAGGGCTGGAGATGAAACAAGAAGCTTTGGAGAGAGAGAGAGAGAGAGAGAGAGAGAGAGAGAGAGAGAGAGAGAGAGAGAGAGAGAGAGAGAGAGAGAGAGAGAGATTTCCAGCATGAGCATCCTGCTTCTCTGAGGAAGCCCTATGTAATTGGGGCAAAACGTAAGATTTTTCATCTTTTTTTAGTGGACCATGGCCAGAAGACCCATTTAAGTCTTTTTTTAACAATAAAGACTGTGTTGGGTTAAGATATATACAAGATAATAAAACAGCAGGAGTGCCTCCCTTAAATAGACAAACTAATTTAATAGTCATTCAGTAATATTGAATGAGAGAACCAACCGGAACCAAACAGCCCAATCCTACCTAAATCCCTGCACGGCGATGCAGCAGCGCTGGTGTGGCAACTACGGTATCCTGCGGGGGATTTTTGTTTGCTGAAGGTCTCCTTGGGGTAAGGGGGCATTTATCCATTGCCCCAGGGTAAGCCCCAGCAGCCATTATGGGTCAACATGGGCCTGTGCCATCTCAATTACTGGTGCAAGTCCATATTGACCCAGGAAGGCGGATCAGGCCTGGGAAATGGATCGCGATTTGGTGTGTGCTGCTGCGAACCCCGACCCTCCTAGCCCTGAGCCACCCTCCTCCCCTGCCCTGTTCTGCCCACCCCTGCCCTGCCTCCCTCCAACCTCCTGTGCGGACATACCTACTCTGGCAGGTCTCCGTGGGTCCACTGCTGTGCAGGAGGCTGCTGTGGCCTCCCTGCCAGTGGGCCCACTGCACTCGTTGGCGGAGGCTACTTTGCAACTGCTGTAAAGCAGACTCCACCAGCGCAATGCTAGTTATGCCAGCAGGGAAGGGAGTTAGGATAGTGGAGGACAGGAAGGCCTGGCGGGATATGGTTCATGGGATCACGAAGGGTCGGACACGACTTAACGACTGAACAACAACAACAAAAAGACATTCAAGCAAAACTCCTACCACAACAAAACAAATTTCAGTTTATAGTAGAATGCCAACAGCAAGGGAGCCATATAGATCTCCTGAGGCAGGGAGTTCCAAAGGTTGGGTGGTGCCAGTATAGAATATTTCTATACTATATATCATTGCGGGCCCAATCCTATCCAACTTTCCAGCACCGATGCAGCTTCAATGCAGCCTTGAGGTAAGGGAAGAAATGTTCCCTTACCTTGAGGAGGCCTCTGTGACTGCTCCCCCACCACAGGATGTAGCATATGCCCTGTTGGCACGGCTGCATCAGTGTTGGAAAGTTGGATAGGATTGGGCCCTGTGATAGGTTACACATTAATTAAAGGCACATTTGAGGGCCCAGTGGCTGTAGTCCTTTTTGCTCTTTTAATGAAAGCCTTATTGCACAAGTTCATTATTTGTGCAGGTGTTTCATTACTGACCAAGTGAAGTGAAGGTGTCGGTTTAGCTCACCTGTTCAACATTCTGTTTGCAAAGGACACTGCAATGAGGGATGAGAAAATAATTCAGTACATGCATTCAGGGGGCAATCCTACACATTTAAATATCAACTTGATCACTGCACTCAGTTTCTAGTGGCAGAAAGCAAATGCCTAATTAAACACAATGCACTATTTCTCTTGAATGTTGAGTTATTACAATGAACATTACTGTGCAGCTGCAAAATAATTTAATGTACAAGTACATTACAAAATACAAAGATTCAAGCACCAAGCCTACCTTTTTTGGAAGGGAACCAAGAACAAGATAGGCAACACAGTGCTTTACTAGTTCCCATTTGTATTGTTGTTCCAATCCGATTTGAAAATAATAATAATACTAAAGATGAAGGAACTGCCATGTTTTTGTACAAATCATAACATAGTCCAATCTGAATAGACCCTTAAGGGTTTCTTCAGTGACCCAACTTTCTCCTTTGCTAACAATTGCATTCCAGTGGAAGAGCAGCAAGACAGAGAATCACAGTATGTTGCTAGACATACAAATACAGCTGTGCCAGGAAGCAGTTCTCCATTTATTTCCCCCCACAAACCACTTTAACCCCCAACAATGGAACCCATGCCTGCCACCGAAGCCAATGAAGTCTTGTTGCCTTTGGAACACAATGAAAATAAACCTCATGTTAGCATCAGCTGTCACAATCCCATTCTTTGACTTCTATGCAAGCACAGAGAAGTGTGCAAGCAGCACTAGTAGCATTTTTATTTATTATGATAAACCCACGGTCATAAAGTAGTGAGCCAACGTTTGAGAATACGGTATTGTCAGATAACAGTCATTGTGTATTGATTGAGTTATCTGTTGTTTGCATAGGCAATAAAATACGTTTCCATTTTGAAGTCTATTTGAAGTCTCTCTAATAAGATAGTAATTACAGTTACCTTCAGTACAATGTTTGTACGTCATTGCTGAGAATGGGAACATTGATGGAAATTAGGTGTTTGGCTAGTAGAAGAACAGCACTAATTATATCCAGGGATGATTATCATTGCAGTTTGAGCCCACTAGATGGCATTCAAATACTCAATATATGATAGACTTTGCAGCCAGCAAATTATGCACACACTGTTAATCTTGTAGTAGATGACATTTATAAACCATCTGAAGTATGGAGTTGTAATGACACATTTTTGGGGAGGGGTAGGGGTATTATATCTTGGTTTTCCTGTGAGCATGTGGGGAAGCGAATACACTTTGACTCTTTGGAGAAGTTAGCCTGTCCTTCCACACCACACCACATCTTTCAAACAACCGAAATGACAAAGACAGAACAGGGGAAAAGCCTCAAATGATATAGAAACTTTATCCCATTTGTTTCAGCAGGAATATGTTTTTATACAGCTGACACATTTGTCATAGGAACGGCCCTTAGGTAGCATTGATTATTTGCTACAGCAAATTGCACAGGGACAAGACCTTCTTCGAGTTCAAGGTAGGTGGCACTCAGCAATTGATGAGAGCAATTTCAGTAAAGTGGTGTCTCACTGAAGCAAATAGACCTTCCATATTGTTTTGGATGTTTTCAGCCACACGGAATGCACATCCTCGTCCAGTGTTTTTCACACTTTGTGAGTTTGAACTTCTAAACATGCTCTGCTGTTTCTCCACAACTGAGCACCAGTTAACTGCCCCACAGCAGGATGTGGAACAATCTTTGCATGCAGACATGTGCATGCATGTAACCTGCAGTTGTATGCAAAGCTTGATGGACTTGAGTCCTCATCCAACTCCAGCTGTAGACAGAGGAATAGGAGAACAAGATATCTCTGACCCCACCTAAAACCATGCACAGGGAAATACCAGTGGGACAAAGCAGTAGCTCTTTTAGATCAGGTTGAGGTACAATGGGGCAAATGAGAGAGTGGAGCAAGCACCCTACAAATGTAATGTGAATCAAAGAAGATCCTATGCTAGAGGCTATTCAACTCACCCATGTTCTGGCTAGAGAGGAAAGACAATTCCAATCATCAGGGTTCTTTTCCTCTCTGTAACAGTACCCCCCACTGCCTTCCATTGGGTACATGCCCCAAAGGAGCCTACCACAGTAACCAATATGCCTGGAGCAGAGCCTCTGACAGGGGGTACAAAGTTTCTTTTGGGCCCCTTCTCGGAGGGAGGGGCAAAACAGGGCGGCGGGAGGGCAGCAATGGCTGGAAATGTCTCCGGAGCCCAAGTCTGCCAGGCTTCCTGATGCAGTGCCCAGATCTACCTGGCCTCCCGGTTGGCCCGGCCGCTGTCTTTCACTCTCCATGAGGCCAGCTGAGATCCCAGGAAATTTCTGGGGCCCTCTTTTGGCTCCTGGGCTCCCTTTTTGACTCTGGGCCCGGGTACAATTTATCCCCTTTACCCCCTCTCATGGGCCCTGGCCTGGAGGACCACTTTGAGAGGGAAATAGAGGTTGGGTTGGGCCAGCAACTAACTAAATGGCTTTCTGAAGAGTTTTTCTTTCCACTGATTGCTTCTCAAGTACTTAAAAAGTTAACCACTGACCTAACAGCAGCCTTAAAAAGTAATTCTTCTTCCAAAGCATATTTCATATTAACCTCCATCTGACCTATTCTAGCTGATAGTGGAAAATGAAAAAGTAACGAATGAATTGTGAATTCATTCATGCCACTAGCACTGTTGCTTTTTACACTAATATGTGAAAGAAATGGCCCCCATTCGTTTTACTTTTTTGTTCATTATGAAATGAGTGCATATCCGTATTAACTTTAATGCCAAACATCCTGGATTTTTATGACTTTTACAGCGCAATCCTAACCAACTTTCCAGCACCAGTGTAGCCATGCCAACAGGGCGCACACTACATTTTGCAGTGCAGGGGCAGTCATGGAGGCCTCTTTAAGGAGAGGGAACATTTGTTCCCTTACCTCGGGGCTGCATTGCGGCTGCACCGGCGCTGGAAAGTTGGTTAGGACTGCGCTGTCAAAAAGCTATTGTCAAATCAATTGCTCCAGAGCAAACCCAATGAGTTTTGTTTCATCGACAACATGAAGTTCTTTTTTCACTTCACCCTTATGCAGAAAATTAGAATCTGGGAGTAATAAGTCTGTATTTCTTGCACCAGAAAGGAATGTTTTGCAGAATATGTGATAACAAATTTATGTTTTGCATCACATATATATATGTAGTTAGGTGTTGTGACCAGTCCAGTCCCTAGCTGTGGGTACCTGTATAATACGGTTACGGTACATGTGTTTGCAAAATTGTATATGTACAACATGTTTATGTGTGTATCAGAACACTTGGTGTGCACCTGTATAAAATGAAATTTGTAAATTGATATGTAAGAAGTAAGCTCTGCTAATGTTATATATTTCATTTTCTAGTGCAAATAGAAAGCAGCAATGTTTTTGTTTTGTTTTGTTTTTAAGCATTGAAGTATAGAACTGGGAGAGACCAGACTGAATACAACCATATACTATATAATGACCATATATCCTGGGTGCACATCAAGTTTATTCAAAGCAACAGAAGTTTCCCCATTGAGTTCACCTTTTCAAACTTAATTTTGCATCCACGAGAGTTAGGCACATTAATTTTTTTTAACAGGAATGGCAAGATTCTCAGGAATCTGATGTATTTCCTGAAAGCTATACTGGAAGCTAAATTTTGAAATATTGACAGTAATCAAGGTCATGCATTAAGTTAAAGTACCTGACTACATCAGCATGAAAACTTTGAGAATTACATAAAAACATTTTTTTTTTGTTTTGCTGGTATTCTCCTGTTTGATTCAGCTAGGACAACAGATCAGTGAGTTGTGCTAGAAACTATATTTTTTGCATCAAATGTTTCCATCATGTTGCTGCCTCTCTCTCTCTCTCTCTCTCTCTCTCTCTCTCTCTCTCTCTCTCTCTCTCACACACACACACACACGCACACGCACACGCACACGCACACGCACATGCACACGCACACGCACCATATGAATCCTTGTTTCAACACTTTTCATTGTTCTTTGGAAGGCTATTGCAGCAGAGATTATTTTAAAATTCTCACTGACAGGCGGTGAGTTTTGTTCAAACAGGGCAAGCTCAGCTTGAAGCCTGGAGTCCTCTTCCAGAGCTATCGTGACAGTCAATGCACAAAGATTAAGCTCTCAGCTGATGCCAGATGCCTGGGAGCCTAAGAATCCCCTTTGGACCAATGCAGTTTGATGATAGGCATCCTGAAGAGTTAATCTTCTTCCAGGGATAAAGGACAGGAGAGTTGAAGGAAGCCTTATATTTCTCAGTCTGAAAATGCAAATGTATTTGTGTGCCTGGATATATATATATATATATATATATATATATATATATATATATATATATATATATATATATATATATACTAGTGTTTGTATGTTGTACGATATTGTTAACCTAAATAGATAAATGGGCAGCCCAATCCGAGCTAAATCCCCACGTGGTGATGCAGCGGCGTGGGGAACTTTTTGGCTGCTGGAGGGCTGCTTAGGGTAGAAGGGACATTTGTCCCTTTACCCCAGGGTAAGCCCCAGCAGCTGCTATGGGTGAACTCAGACCTGCGCCAGCTATATCGCTGGTGCAAGTCCAAGTTGATCTGTGCAGGTGGATCAGGCCCAGGAAGAGTTTGAATATTTATTTATTTATTTATTTATTTAAAGCATTTATACTCCGCCTTTCTCCCGAGGGCACTCAAGGCGGCTTACAACACATTAAAATACATATATACACATTAAAATAATTAATTAAAACAATTTAAAATAAACAACCCCAGTGGGTCACCTGAGTTTACATATGTTAAAAGCCATTTGTTAAAAAGTTAAAAAGTCAGCCCACCATGTCAGACATCAAAAGCTGTCCTAAATAAAAACGTCTTAAGGCCCCGCCGAAAGGTCTCTAAATATGACGTGAACCCAGTCCACCCACCCCTGCCCCATCTCTTCCCCACTCCCCCACCCCATTCTTCTCCCTGCACAGGGCTTACCTGCTCTGGCTGACCTCTGTTGCTATGCCAACGCGCGCGGGGTGGCTTCGGCCTTCCCACCCGTGTGCCGGCTCCCTGCACTGCCGTACACTGCTTTACGGCCATTCTGCTGGTGCAGGCCTTGAATAGGAATGGGCTGAGCATAAAGGGCTATTATAGATACGGTGGTTGATTTAGCGTTAAATGGTAAACGGTAAAATATCTGAAATAATTTGAGCTGTCATTGCCTCTTCCATAAAAATGAGATGGATGGGCCCATCTCCTGCACATTGGGGCTCTCTATATATGATTCAAATGGGTATGTATGTGTACAGACTGTCCAATTAGGAGGAGAAACTGCAGAGGAGATGCTGAAGTTGTAAAGTCTCATGCAGACAGTGTTGCCTACCTGGGACATGGAAGTAGTGACCACACCAGCTGATCCTGATTTGAATACTTAACATACGTTGGATAGAATGTTTGCATAGTGACTCCAAAACACAGAGACTCCAATACTCAGAGGTTCCAGGTGCTGTAACTGAAGTTTACACATGGTAGAGTCTTAACTATGCACACGTTCTTTCCAGTATATGACAAAGGTCACAGACAGCCAACATAGTAATTCTATTCCCTGCTCTCCATTCAAATGCAATATTGTCTACATAAGTGTTAAAGCTCAGTGTACTACAGATGTCATATGGTTGCGTTGGCATATGGTTTGTGGAACTCCTTGCCACAGGAGGTGGTGATGGCACCTGGCCTGGATGCCTTTAAAAGGGGATTGGACAGATTTATGGAGGAAAGGTCCATCACAGCTTATAAGCCCTGATGGGGATAAGCAACCTCCTGGTTGTAGGAGTAGGTTTTCTTTGTGCCAGGTGCAAGGGAGTGGCGACAGAATACAAGTATCTTGTTATCTTGTGCTCCCTGAGGCATCTGGTGGGGCCACTGTGTGATACAGGATGCTGGACTAGATGGGCCTTTGGCCTGATCCAGCAGGGCTCTTTTTATGTTCTTATGTTCTTCAGGCCCAGTGGTCTTGTGTTGTCTTCTAGATTGAGGTCTTCCTGCATTAGAAGCCATTGTATCCCATGGTGGTGAGAGTTCCAGTGTGTATATACTGTATTAAGAAGTAGTTAGGAAAAACAAAGGGCAATGGCCTTCCATGTCCCAAATCATTCACTCATATGGCCACTTGATGGTCCAGAAAATATCATAAGCAGGAAATGGTGGTGATATCCATCCCTTGTTGTTTGCCTTTTTTCCCATCATCCTCTGGTTGCCAGAAGTATACCGCTGCTGAGCATAAAATACTCTCATGTTTAATAGCTGCCACCAGATCTATCCTCCATAAATGTATCCAATACTGTATGTATGCAAATAGCCATAACAAGATCACGCAGCACTGAATTCCACAGAATACTTACTTGGCATATAAATACTTCATTTTGTTTTAAATCCACTGCATGTCCAATCGTTTACCTCTTCTTTTCTAGGTAAAAAACAGTTTTAGCCTAGTTCCCTGAAACTTTGATCATTTTTGCGATTTTCCTCATTTTCTTAAGCTCAGCTAGAGTAGGTCCGCAACTTTTGTAAAGGTCCCATTCTGGACAATCTTATGTAAGAATTGAAAACAATCATCCTGCCGGGAAACTCCGTTGTATCGTACAAATTTATTATTATAAATTAGGTGTTAAAACTTTATGTTTCGCCTCAGTCACTTGAGGCATCCTCAGAAGTAACATGACTACAGCCCGCGACTCCTTATAAATACAGTTCTCTTCTAACCCGGATGCTTGTGTTGCAATTGGCTCTCAAGCCCTAATCTTCTGTTAACAGGTTCATTAGTTACGCTTGTTACAATTTTTTTTTACTTTTTAAACTTTTTTTTTTTTTACTTACATCAGTTTTTACTTACATCAGAATCAGTCCACCTTACTTGGCCGTCCTCCTCATGGGCGCTTTAAACAAAGCAGGAAATGCAGAGTGTGTGGGGATCACTGGGCACTCCACGTTCCCTCTTTTATTTAAGGAGCCTGTATGGAAAAGAAGTGAGATCACTGAGCTCTGATCCTTGGAGCGCAGCCATCTGGTCCTTTGCCTTCCCAGAGAAGAAGAGAGCAGAAGGCGAGGGGCCATATCACTATGCTCCAAGGATTGGAACTCTCCTTCCTCTGCATGAGCTCTTTAAATGAAAGAGGAAACATGGAGCATGCTGGGAGCGATCCCAGTGCACTCTGCATTTCCTGCTTTGTTTAAAGAGCAGTGAGCAGCGAGTGTGGGCAGCTCCTATGCAAAGCTTAAGGTAAAGGTAAAGGTGACCCCTGACAATTAAGTCCAGTCGTATCCGACTCTAGTCAAATTTAAGTAAGTTGAGGATTTGATATATATTGTTTATGAAGTGGGGTGTCCATGACTGCTCACTTCATGGTTGCTAATGCCTGATTCTAAAGTTACTTTTGTACTGTGTTGGTCACTGAGAAATGAACTCATGCCTTTCCATGTAGAAATACATTTGTGTGAAATGGACCCTGACACAATTGCAGATATTTTGCCAGCAAAATCCCCTTCACAAGCAGGATTGTGCTAACATGGGTATGTTTGCTTCAACCACCTGGGAAGCATCTTCAAGCAGACAATTTCCCCCTGTGGAATGACATTTCTCTGGTTCTAATTGTAAATAAGGTATATGCCAATTTTCTTTGAGTTAAACGGGGGGGGGGGTACCGCTTGTACGTTCAAAGGAGCATAGTTTATCTCTCACAAAGTAATGTTTTTATCCCTATGAGATATGCTACTTTCTAGTATGCAGTATTTGCAACTGTCAAATTACATCTGTCAACTGCTAGTAGACTTGGGTAACATGTAATGAATGTCCTTTCATATTCTAATGAGATGGTTTCCTTACCTAGAGCTGCTGTGTGTGGAAATGTGGAAGATACCTTTGTCTTTTAGGAAAGACCTTCACATCAATTTCTTCCGCCTGCTGCTCACTCTTCTTTTCTCTATATTGTTTAAAACCATCTTTTCATTAATTGACTCTTCTTGAACATCTGAAAAGGCATATGTGCAAATTATTTGCCGCTCATATCCTTAAATACAACAATGGCGATTGCAAGCACCTCTGATCCTTACCACATTTTCACACAAAGGAGTTGGAGGGAGTCAGAGGAATATAGTCCAAGGTTTCCTTAAAAGTCACACCTGAAAACCTTATTCCAGTGTTTCTCAAACTGTGGGTCGGGACCCAGTTGGTGGACCACAAACTGTTTTCTGGTGAGTCTTCGTTCGACCCTTCTGAGGGCAAGACTTCGAGCGGCATTGTGCGCATGTGCTATTCAGAAGCAGCCGAGCCGCTGAGGAAGACATGGCTCAGCTTGCCGGCTCTGGGAGTGATGCGCCGGGATAGGGGTGAGTACGGGGGGGTTTGACATGGCTCTGGGGGGGTGACGCGCCCGTGGGGTTGGGGAGGTGATGCACCCGTGGGGGTGATGCACCAAGCCGGCCGACCCCGCACGGGCTGACACATCAGCTCGTGACGCCACTGGTCCCGGGTGATGGAAAGATCAGATAAGTAATTGCCACAAGCCCTGAGGCTATTAAAAAATCAGATATCTGCTAGTCGCCCTTCAAAGAGCTGAGCTCCTGTAGCTTGCAAGCTTGTGTAAATATAGGGAGATAAATATTTGAGAGTCTTTTGGGGGGTGTTTTTTTTTTCCCAAGTCCAGGTGAAGGCTGGGTTACATAATTAAGCCCCTTAAGCCATGAGACTATTCATTAGGGCTGCTTCATTACAAGAAATGGATTGAGTTGCAAATAAATAAAATATTGCCTGTAAATAAATAAATATATATATATATTTCTTTCTAGATCACCTTTTTTAAGTCTTGTAAAGCTAGGTGGGTCCCAATGAAGTGTCATTTTAAAAAGTGGGTCCTGGTGCTAAAACGTCTGAGAACCACTGCCTTGTTCTATTCAGAGATCCCTTTTAAAATTAATTGTTTCACATTTTACATAATGAAAAGCAATAAAGTTCAATGATACTGTTTTATCATAGGTGCTCCTACATATGTGTATACTCATAATACATTTGTAAATCCATATGACAAGTTGTCTACTGAGCCTAAATCATCCTGACTTCTGTGTCTACCTATTGAAACCCATTAGTTGTTAGTGCTCTTTCTGATACCTTGCTGTGTACTCCCAGCTTAGCCACTTGCATCACTTCATAAATTTTGTATTACTGCTTAGTCTCTGAAGGTTAAGTAAAAGTCTTCCAATATTGCCCATAGTTAGTTCTGGCAGTGACCAACAGCCCAATCCTATCCCCCCCAGCAGTCCATAGCATGCAGCACCACTGATGGAGCATGCACTGCATGCTATGGTGGAGGAGGTGATCAGGTAGCAACAAGAGGTCAGTAAAATATTTTACGTTTAAACCGGAAGTGGTCTAAAATTGCCGTTTTTCGGCAATCTGAAGATCGGGGAGGCCTGGAGGGGGAAGGGGTGGGGGTCGCACAGGAGAGAACACAGTTCTCGCAGGGAGAACTTTGAGAATCAATGCTCTATCCTATACTCCATCATAGTAAAGTGGGTGAGGTGGGTGGTGGTGGTGGCAAGAGGTGCAATTTTCTGCTGTTTTTCCTTTCCCCTTTGTTCCTTATGGAGTTACTCCTACCTTTGTCATCTCTGTCGTTGGCATAGCGTTCCCTGGTGTTGGGGGCGTGTTCGTTGTCTGAAGGGTGTTAGTATATTGTGTACATGACTCCTCCTTGCCCCTCTCATGTCCCTCCTATGTCCTTCTCACATCACATCCCAATTTCTTCTCTGTTTTGGTCACTCCGCCAGTGGAGTAGCGGTGGCATCCAAATGATGTCCTTGCTACCTTGGTGTGACATTTTTCCGACATTGTGCCAGCTTCCATCAGCAGACGGGCTTCTACACTGGCAGGGCTATTGTCGTGCTGGCATACATGGAGATATACTGGGTACTGGCATTTTGAGGAAACAACTGGACCTTTAGTCAGTCACAAGCATCGGTGCAGAGGAAATGGTTGATTTCTACTTTTATGGGCTAGAAAAGCATTAGAACCTATGATGGCTAACCACTTCAGTTAGATGACAAGTGTTGTTGCAATAAAATGTAGTTCTCCAAGGTGTATTGCATTTGTTTTGGATTGTGACACATTTTATTGTGTTTACATAAGCTAATGACATTAAACAATGTATTGACTTTAAGTTCAGAAAGGTCATGTCTGCTTTTTCTTTTCTAAAACAAATGTCAAACAAAGAAAATTTGCTACAGTTTATGATAATTTGCCTTGAGAAAAATTATGAGGATTATTGTAAAATTATACTAGTCATATGTAACATAACTGCTTTTATGCACCTATAACCATGAAAGTACATAAATATAAGCAGCTTTTTAGAGGTTCTAATTCCTGCAAATACACTTTGCATATTAAAACAAATACTGTATCTGTGTCACTTTTCTAGATGTACAGGCAGCATAGGATGCTTATAGTACATCTAGAAAAGTGACACAATACAGTATTTGTTTTAATATGCAAAGTGTTTGGAAATCTTTTACTCTGATCTAGCAATTTACTGAGAACACAATGCACAGATGGTTGGAGCTTCCCATGGTACAGGCTTTCGAATTCACTTCAACAGAAACTGCAAAAATGGTAGCATAAAAGTTGTGTATTAATCTCATATTAAGTTCAGGATGTAATCTGATCATTTTCTTTGACTGGGACACAGCTTAACCAAATTGTGAAAAACATATATATGTATAAACCAAGATGTTTAGAACAGGGAAACTGGCAGCAGCCCAATCTTATAGAGGGCTTATGGCATTTGTAAACAGCGCACTGCTGTCACATCCTGTGGTGCCACTAGCGCAAATGGCTGGAGACCCTTCGCGTGTGCCAGTGGCTCCCAGACACTACACTGGCACAAGTAAGGTGGTATTAGGGTGGTTTGTGGGCAGTATGGGAGAGGTCTGGCGTGGTAACTGGGCTGGGTAGGAGCAGTTAGGGACAGGAGCGGATGAATTTCAGTGGCAGCAGCACATGCTGGGATCCTATCCCCGTTTTCCTGGCCCAACGCCAGCAACGCCATTTACGCCAGCAAAATAGCTGGCATGGGTCCAAGGAGACCCACTGACAACCAAGCGGCCTACAAATAGGTAAGTAAAATATTGTTGCTTACCTCTCCCAGGCCGTCTAATCGTCCCCCCACCATTGGATGCCGCATGCACTCCAGCAGCATGACTGCATCACCTAATGGTGGGGATTAGGCTAACCTAGTGAAGGGCTAATGGTGGGGATTAGGATTGGGGCCCAAGTGTAGTGCTTCAGCACTAACAATACATTCGTGATGATATTATATTTATTTTTCACATGAATATCCCGCCCTTTCTCCGAAGAGTTCAGGGTGGCATACACAGGACATACCCAAGACTTACAGCCCAATCCAACCTAAATCCTCGCCTAAATCCTCTAGAATAGTAAGCTAGAGCATCTCTGACCAATCAGCAACTTGAGGTGACCACCTCAGTCAGCCTGGGCATGCTCTGTTTTGGCATCATAACAACACTCGGGGGTAGATTAGGCAGAACGAAAATGCGTGTCTGTGACTGACCTATGGTCTCCCAATAAGCGTAATGCTTAAGCCAGGATTTGAACCAGGTCTCAGTGCTCCACATCTACACTCATCTCCCTATACTGGCTCTTGAAATACATCACATAAGATAAAAATACAATTTTCTGTATTGAAAATATTTAAACTGAGGTTTTCACATATATATGTCATCTATTGACTACAAATGAGCCATAGTTCCAAGTCCCTTTGAATTTCAGTGTTGGGCTTTCCTGTGTCTGCAAGTCTTTAATCTTCAGGAGTGAAGGGCTAGTCAGTGTATTAAAATAAATAACTTCAAGGGGCTATCGTATCCCTTGATACCTCCTGTTTTGTAAATGAATGGCAAGTAAACACTCTGTATTTATGCAAAATCACATGACACGAGGGCATTTTATAACAAGCCAAGATGATGTTTCAAAACGATTGCCCCAATCCTAAAAGAATGCAATTAGCTGTAGCACATAGACCACTGAGAAGGCAAGAAATGAAAGCGTCTTACTGGGCATGTAATTAAGATTTGAGCTGTTCAGCGTCTCTAGGGAGGTGGGGCTGTCTTTTGATACAAACTCATTTGTGTACATCATTTAACTCAGTAGGCTTGACTTCAAATAGGCTGAAGGAAGACACATGGTGTTAAGGAGAAACGTTCCCACCTGGTGGTCCCATTAAAATAAGATCAATTACAGATTATGATCAGAGGGGCTATAAAAATATGAATAGCACCTGAAGCCAGGGGCGTCGCTGGAGCGCGGCGGGGGGTGCGGGGTGCCCCCGGGTGATGCGCGCCATGGGGTGACGCGCACACCCCGCGCGCGCCACCTCCGTGACGCACCACACCCTTCGGACGCTCCGAGGCCGGCCCGGGAGCCGGCCTCGGAGCGTCCGACCCCGTCGGTGCTCCAGGGCCTTCTGAAAGAAGGCCCAGGCAGCGCGTCCATCCGGGTATTTCCCGGATTTTCGCGCATGCGCAGACCCGTTTTGAGGGCAAAAAGCGTCCGGAGCGTCCGGAGGGCGACGCGGGGGGGGAGCCAGGTTGCCCCCCCGCGCCGATATCGTAGCATCACTAGGGTGACGCGCGCCCCCTGCCCCAGGGTGACGCGCGTCCTAGTGACGCTACTGCCTGAAGCTATAGAATGGGATTTAGAGCAGTGGTGGCCAACCCGCAGCATGCGTGCCACAGAGTGGCACGGGAAGGTCCGTCGGGTGGCACGCCGCCTGCCCGCCGCCTCCCTCCCTCCCGGCTTCTCCCTCCGGGTCCGCGCGACTCCGGAGGCCGGGAGAGAGCGTCCTCTCGTCACGCCGGCTCGTCCTATACTGCCCAGGCCTGAGCCGGCGATTTCGCACATGCGTACAACGCCGATGCGTTGTATGCATGTGCGAAATTGGCGGCTCAGGCCTGGGCAGTATAGGCCGAGCCGGCGTGACAAGAGGACGCTCTCTCCCGGCCTCCGGAGCTGTGCGGACCCGGCGGAGCCTCGGCTTCTCTCTCCGGGTCCGAAGCGGGGAAATGGAGGGATGGAGCTTGTGCTTCTCTGGAGGGGGTCGAATGAGCCTGCCGAGGTGAGGAGGGAGGCAGCGCCGCGACGGGAAGGGAGCTCGGCCATGCTGTTTAATGATCCCGTCAGCGGCAATGGCGGGGTTGTTTGATGAATGTTTGTGGACTGGAGTGCACAGAGGATGCACTTCTCTAAACTCGTTCCTGAAGAGTTTTTCTTAACTTTTTTTGCAAAAACTGCATGAGGGCTGAGTTAGGTACGTTTGCCTGTAATGTGTTTGCTTCTGAGTATGTTACTGTGGCATGTGTGTGTGTCGTATTCCGTGCACTACATTTTCAGTCCACACCTAAAAATCTTGCCAATAAATAATGTGTGAAGCTGCCTGAGGGCAGACCCAGTTGTAATTAGTAGAATAACAGGGTGTGAACCCAAACAACTGGTGGAAAACAGGTTGTTCCTTCAGAACTAGTGCAGTAATGATTAGACTGGGCTTGGATTAGGGAAATCCAGGTTCAAATCCCTTCTCAGTCATTCATGAAGCCACATTTGGCAAGGTTACTACTGTATTTCTCAGCCTCAAATGAGGCTAAAATGTGACTGCTTGGCACTATTTTGTGAAGTGGATCAGCTTGGGGAAACCTCTTCTTAGCCTTGTAGTTCTGAAACACCAGCACAGTGACAGTGTAGAATCTGTTTTTTTATTGATGAAGAATGTAGAATTGATAGCTTGCAACTTTGGGGGCTGTGTTGATTCTCACAAAACTACTTTGATTAAAAAAAAACTGCAAATCTTAATATTCTTCCACATGCTAGGCTTCTCATATACATGTATACTGTTTTTTCCCCTCCTATCTTTTCTGACTGTCCAGGATCCTAAGGACTGCAAAATTAAGGGTCAAACTATACAAACTAAACACGCAATTTGTGAGGCTAAAAGTATCATTTATTTAATAAAATAAAAACACGCTTATTTATTATTTATTTATTTACTTTATTTATTTATTTTTGTGGCACGCCCAAGATACAAAAAAACTAAAAGTGGCACATGGCATAAAAAGGTTGGGCCACCACTGATTTAGAGGTAACTTGGTGCTCACTTATTGGCTTCTGTGCTTTTCCAGAAATAGGAAGAAGAGCAGATGTGCAAGGGACCTCAAAGGGAATTTCAAATATCTGAAGGGAATTTTTCTGAGAACCGTAGGAATTGGTGTTATCTCAAGAAACCAGGAACAAATGGTATGTTATAAAAAATAGGGTAGGCAAGAGTGTGACTTTCTATCCTTTTCTTCTTTCAGTCAGTTGACAGGAATAGAATACTGACAGAATGTTAAGAGGGACTCACAAAACATTTAAAAAATATTTATCACTGAACACAGACTTCTGGTATCTATGAGAACAAATATGTAATGTTTCTTTATTACATTTCTTTCATCATTAAGTGGGATCAATAATAAACTTGGATGCAAAGTATGGGCCTCTGTCCCATGTTGTTGTGGGAGGCAATATAAATTACAGCGCAATCCGACTTAACTTTTGTGCCGGTTTAACCAGCGGTGCAGCGAGAACGGGAGGCCCCAGAATGGAAAAGGGTTTCAAATCCCCTCCAAAGGGGGATTCAAAGGAGATTTAAATCCCTTTTCCGTTCTGGAGCCTCCCATTCTCGCTGCGCCGCTGGTTAAACCGGCACAAAAGTTAAGTCGGATTGCGCTGTTAAGCATCTAAGGCCCAGAAGAAATCTGAAAAGGTCACGTGACTTTGATACCTGTTGGTTTGGAGTCCTTGGAGGAGGTGAGAGATGGTGCCCTAGCCTGGCTCCCAGAGCCCTCCTTCACCACATCTCTTCTTCTTGTTTTTGGCTTCAAAAGGCAGCTATTTCCTCCACCTTGCTTGTGGCACACAGGAGAGAAAGGCATGAAAGTAGACTTAGCTTGAATTTTGGTGAATCCTTTTTTGCATCTGCTAGTGATAGTGGAAAATGGTATTCTAACTGTTCCATCTACTTCTGTCAGTAGCAAGGGGCATCCTCACTGTCTGAGGAATGCTTCTTGGAGTGAGGAGTCATTGAGAGCCTTCACTGTCATTTGGAGGGAAGAGACAATCCGGAAGGCCAAAGTACCAAAATATGGAGCAATCCCACTACATTTTGGAGAAGCTCAAAGACATGGGCTAATGGAGGGCACTTCATTAGGGAATTTATTAGGGAACTTCATTAGCCTCAGTGATCCTCAGGCTCACTCTTCCCTTCCTTCCTTGGCCCTGTCATGTGTGAGGGGAGGACATTTAACATTTCCAGTTGTGGTTTGTGACCAGTTATTTTTCACTTGTACGAATATGGGAAACTCTGCTTTGTACAAATCATAGTTAGTTAACAAATCAATTTCCAGATCAAACCATAATTTCGAAGTGTTTCTCCCTTGGTCTGCAAGGGGTGATCACATACACTGAACATTTGTACATCACAGCAAGTCACTTGTAAATTGTCTCTGGGGATATGTAAGACTTGGAGGAAGCTTGCAGGAAATGACAGATATCCATGGCTGCTTCTTACATTATTTTGCTTTTAATCACAGGGATAGTCCAGAAAACTACTCCCAGATGTTAAAGTGTAACTAGATAAAGTGCCTACCAAGAGGTTGTCAAGATATAATGAACTTCAGCCTCACACTTGCATAGGAATCCAATTGACAGCCCAGTGTAAGCTATGGCTAGCACACCCATGTCCTGTTCAATGGCCAGCCTTTGTAATATCCATATATCCAGATAATACAGTAAGCATAAGTAATGTTAACCCATTGTAGGGCTCTTTCCCTAGTGGGCAATTGGGAAGCCCATTTTTGCCCATGTGGCCAGGGCCAGCCTGTCAATTAGATGTGGTTAGTAGCAGATTTGCATAGGCAGCAGATTGGTGGGATGCCTTGCTGCTGCCTGGCAATGCTGCCAGCAACAGCTGCTTAGCATGCAGTGGCCTCCAAAAACAAACATGTTCAGTGTGTCCTACAGAAGAGTGGAGCAGTCGGTTAGTCATCATAGCCTACCCTGCTGCCCATGTGGCAGGGTGTTTTGAACTCTGCTGCCCAAGAAAAGGACCGAGCAATCACAGACCCAGCAACTTGACTGGCTCAGTACGGGACTGAAAGATGTGCACCAGTGCATTCTGCTCTGCTGAGGGGAGGTAGAGTGGTGGTCAGTGTCCATCTCCAGTGCCCAGCAGTGGGGATGATGTTGCTATCTCCCATTCCTGAGAAAGGCTATAGGCTGGCCAGATGGGACTGAAGTGGTAGTGGGGGGGGGGGGACTGAAACAGACATGCTCCGGCATCTGCAGAGGGCAAGGTGGGTGTCATCTAATGTTGTCTCTGCCATGAACTCACAAGCCACTCTCAGCCCCTGGGGATATTTGCTTACTTTACAGGGTTTTACAGGGCCATGGTGGCTTAGCGGTTAAGACGCTGAACTGCAGATCGGAAGGTCGGTAGGACAGCAGTTCCGTGTGACGGAGTGAGCTCCCGTCTCCTGTCCCTGCCAACCTAGCGGTTCAAAAGCAAGAAATTGCAAGTAGATAAATAGGTACCGCTGCAGCAGGAAGGTAACAGTATTCCGTTAGTCATGCCGGCCACATGACCACGGAAGCGTCTTTGAACAGCGCTGGCTCTTCGGCCTTAGAAACGGAAATGAGCACCGCACCCTAGAGTCGGACACGACTGGCTTTCAAGCAGGGGATAACTTTACCTTACAAGGTTTTTTTTATAAATGAGCTAATAATAAAGATAAGGACAAAATACACACACATGAAGTGCTTTGATAACTTAAGGCACTAAACAAATGCAAAATATTATTCAAAAACAGACTAAATGTTTTGTAGGCTAGTAACTTTTGCAGATTTAATTACATGGCTGAGCTAGTCAGTAGCTCATACTGCAGTTCTACCTAAACATAGTGGGTGACTGAAAAACAGATAAGGATTTGGAAAGAACTTTTGCACAGGACAGGCTCCTCTGTCAATTCAGAGTATATCACAAAAAAGCACTTCCATCTGCTACTACAATGTCCATCCGGAGAACCAAATATCTGGAATAGTGGGGGGGGGGGGGGGCGAAGCATCCAGTCCTTCTCCCCACACAGTAAAATGTCTTGGGCTTGACCTGCATATGGCCATCTACTAGAGAACATTTTTGACAAGAAGTTTATAATGTAGCCAGTGACTTCTGATTGCTAGATATCTTTAACTAGCCTATGAAGGAGCAACAGGGTTTGGGGATTTTGTGGAACTCCCTAATCTGTTAGCCCCATTGTATTGTAAAGCAGGATAATATCTCTGAATGTGCATTATGCTTGAGAGAGACAGTGCTGAAAATGGAAAGTACAAGGTCTTGCAGGAACACTACTTGCTTGAAGACTCACTACATTGTTGTTTGATCTGATGTGCTGTGCGGTAAAAGGAAAGTTGAATCTTTTCCATGGCAATATATATTTTTCATCCAGGCATTTGTGGCCAACAATATATTTGCCAGAAGGAAAGTGATCTGGCTTGGAGCGGAACTTTTGTCCCTGGCTTCTCATAATCAGTAAAGTCCCACCATTCCCATTTGAATTAAAAACTAATTATTTTTCCAAAGTACTTTTCAATGTCCTTCTTAGAAGAGAAAGGAAGAAGGAAAAGAAAGGTTTGCTTTTTACAGAACATTTTCCAGTGTCATCTGGGGATTATTAGTTTACAAACACTCAACCTTTGACCTGCAGTTTTGCTGAAGTCTGGATGAAGGAGACACTTTCTTTGAAGTTGTCCACACACGGTATATTCTGGAATGCAGTGCTTTCTAGCATTTTGACTGTTTAAAGCCAGGATGAGTTATTATTGTAGGAGTTGAAGAGGCATTTCCGATCTCTCTGATAACATGTTGTCTAGGCATGGACCTTGCTTATATCTAAACTGGCAATTTCTTGTCCAAACGAGAACCAAGCATAGCTTTTATTATCAGAAAATTATCTTGATTTTGAAATGCTCAGCCAACGTTTTAAAAACCAGTGGAAACTGATGGCCCAAACTGACACCGGCAGAACGCATGTTCTGTAAAGTGCTTCAGAGCCTTCCCGCTGGTGCTGGCAGTCGTTGGGAGCAGTGGCGTTGCTCCCGTGAGGCGACGGGAGCGGGCCGCTACGGGGTGACGCGTGCCAAATATTATATAGGGGGGAAACTCGGGGGGTCACTAGGGTGACGCGCGCCACCCCGCCTTGGGGTGACGCGCGTCCTAGTGACACCAGTGGTTGGGAGGTTCGCTGGAGTAGGTACGTCTGCGGGGGATGGCAGGGAGGAGGTTGAACGGGGTAGTGGGAGGGTGGCAACAGCCGCCATACACTAGGTTTATGCTTTCATAGAGCTGTCCACAAGCATCCCAAGTTCTCCCTCCTGATCCATCGCAGACAGATCAGAACCCATCAGTGTATAGGTGACATTTTGATTTCTTCCTTAATGTGCATCACTTTACACTTATTTACACTGAAGCACATCTGCAATTTTGCTGCCCACCCTCTGGAACTTCTCACTGCTCAAGAAAGTGGGGAGTGCATAACAAAATATCCTCACTTGTAGCCTGGTTAACAGCCCAATTCTATCGAGGATTGGGCCGCTGGCTGGAGCGTGTTGCAACAGCGGAAGGCACAGTTGCAAAATGATTGTTGACAGTGTGTGGAGTACTCTGTTGGCAGCCATTTTGCATACGCTGCTGCAACAGGCAGCAGCACTTCAATGCTGCCACTGGTTTCCGCCGCATGTGCCGGAGCAAGTAGTGGGGGTGGAAAGGGGGTAGGAACAGGGGGAATGGAGGTTGCAGGAGGGGTGGATCCAGCAGTAATGGCTCGTGCTGGATCCTATCCCCACTTTTCCAACCCTCCACACCCCTTTCTTTTCCTCAGACTTGCACCAGCTACAGAGCTGGTGCAGGTCCGAGGAGGCCCACTGCAAAGCGGGAGGCTTATGGAGGCATAAGGGGAAATAATTCCCCTTTCCCCTCCGAAGCCTCCCTCCCCCCCCCACTGAATACAGCATGCACCTTTTTGGTGGTGGGGAGTAGGATAGCATGATGTTGGTAGGAGACCTCTGCTGGCACTGACTGCTGTAAAGCGGTCAGCACCAGTCATAAAAGGCACTCAGACAGCGCACTGCGCAGTGTGTTGATGGGAGTGCTGGTGGGAAGACCTACGCCTTCCTGCCCATGGCAGCGGTGGCTCTCCTGCTCATTATTTAAGCTAGCGCAGGTTCAAGTAGACCCGCTGTACCACGGAGGCTTACCCCTGGTAAAATAACTATTGTTCACTTACTTGGAGCAGACCTCCTAAACTCCCCCCACAATAGGATGCAGCCGCAGTCGCCATTTTGGCACCACTGCATTGGCAAGGAGGGGGGAAGGTTAGAATTGGGCTGCAAGCATGTTACCCGTGAAACATCCAACACACCATCCCTTGTAATGCAGTTGACAGAGCAGATTTGAAGGTCACTTTGCCAATGTAACAACAAACTAGTGGGATTTTCACCTGTGGTTATATTAAAGGGCTTTGGTTTTATTTGTTGCTTTGCTTAATTTCGTCCTTCAGTTAGTTAGTAAAGTATATTTCTTTAGAAAGCAGTGAGAAAGAAGGCAGGAGGGCCCGAGGTCTCTGCAGCCTGCTGTTCAATCCTGTTCAATGCCGTTCTTCAATCCCTGGAGAATAACCAGATAAGCGGCTGGGTGGAGGGAGTGGGGCAGGAGGTGGATAACGGCCTTCAAGGACTTCCATTTTTTAAACTGTCAATCTTACATTCAGAAAGACTGGCTACAATTAAAAGGGAGGGGAATCCAGGCACTTGCTCAGAGTAGGAAGAGGCTTATGTTTCTTATCAAGCATTCCAAGGTTATCAGCAGCAGCTGGGCACATTTTTGTTATAGGGTTCCCTTACGTGAAATTCCGTCACCAGCTATACATCCTGGCTGTGGATTTGAGTCAAGAGAATTTTGCTTTGATTTGTTATGTTTGCTTTGACCTTCTTGGTAATAGCATATGACCTATAGCTGCACATGAATTATCTTTCTTTTTCTTAGTGCACAGAAGTTACATTTTGGGCATTATGATTGTGAATCTATATCATTTTAAGAGGCAGTATTACTATTTAAATTCTTGGTGGAATGGTATTTCTTTGTTTTTTTTCTAGACAGACAAGGATTTTTTAATTTTTTAATTAAAGGAATTGCTGTTCTATTTGCATAAGATCTATTTTAAAATCCACAAAAAGGAGAGTCCTTCTTAGACTATGCTACCTCCCCTCCCCCCCCCACACCTTGATTATCTTAAAATAGCAGATTTCCCCTGTGTGCTTTAAGCCATTTATGCATCCTTCAAAACGGGTTGGGATTTGGGAATCATTTCACAGATACCTACGAGTCATTCAGTATGCTAGCCAGCCAAAGACGGTTTCCCTTCCAAATTCCGGATCATGAGCTGAATATTTATGAGAGCTTAAAGGATTGGTGCCATATAAACGAGGCATCTCTATTTGTTAATGATCCATGGAAAAAACTGTGGTCTTCCATGCTCTGCTATAATTAGAAAAAGAAAAATACACCAGTACAATAGTTCCTTTGCAGAATGTTATATAGAAGATTATAGCACCTAAACAAGCCAGGAATCACATTTCCGTCATAACTGAAGATAATGACAACATTAAAAATGAAGCAAAAGAGGGAGATATGCGGATGCGTACATTTGATGACGCAAATGTCCTTTTCAGGTCCTTTTCAGGAGTTTAATTACTCAGTGTATGAAGAGGTGTTATAATAATACAAAACATGTATATAATATAACCCTTTAGAATTGTAGATGGTGCTTTACTTATGTGATCTCAGCAATCCTTACAACAGTCCTACAAAGTAAGTCAGTATTGAGGCCTTGTAACAATATTGAGAAACTTCATAGCAGGTAGTGAGACTGCACAAATATTAAGGCCCTGTTGTGACAGAGATGTGAACATTGAATAAGGGACTCCTGGCTTGCTTGCAGGCACGACACTGTAGTACAGTGACTGTACCAGTTCTCATTTATCAGTTGTCGCAAGGACTCTGTTACTTAAGAGTAATCAGTTACTCTTAAGCCTCATTGTGTTCAATGGACCTTACTCTCCAGAAAGTGTGTATAGGATTGCAGTCCTAGACATCTTTTTCTATTGTGGGGAAATTACATTCACTGAGCAGTCAGACTGTGATACAGTATTTTGTTGTTGTCTTAATAAATATGCTGATGAGTTTACCTCTCCTGCTTATCAGCTAGTTTTTCATACCCAGAAGCCCATGCAATACACTTGTTTTTGGCAATGAAGAACAGATTGAGGAACTAGGAATATACCATAATACTGTACCAGCAGCAATGTTAACAAAACCTTCAGATGTCCAATAGTGTAATTTTGTCGGAGTGAACTGCCTCATTTGGCAACCTTTTCCTGCCCTTTATGTGTCTTATAGAGAGAGGCAATAAATCTGTGTGTGGCAGGGTCAGCTCACAGAATGGCAAGAGCCAGAGGCTGCCTGTAACATGTCACTCTATATCAGGATAAGCCTTCTAGGTCTAGGGCACATTTATTTGACTAGGAGGAAAAACAAAATCTCACAGGCACTCCATTAATACTTCTATTCCCACACCAGTTTTCAGGATAGACAGAGCAGAGGTACAGCTTGACAAGATTGCTTTGCTACCCTCTGTAATACGGGTTACTGGGTAATTAGGATTTATGGGAGAGAGAACCAATTTTATTTACAGTTCCCAAAGTGATGGGGATCCGTAGAATGCTGCAAAATGCTAAGCTGACGCACTGTCAGGTTTACACCTGTCAAGTTTGGTATTTATGTGTCAATGAAAATAACCATGTGAGTGATGAAATCAGAAGTCCCAGGTGTTCATTTTAAACAATTTACGTATTTTTTTTTTACAGATGTAAAAAAGGTGTGCATGGGGGATAGTATGGTAGGGAAAGAGATGTGCAGATCCACCACTCCTCCCAACCCTGGAAGAAATTTTGTTAACCTTTCCTTTCTCTTAACTCCCCTTGAAATTCCTGAAAATATTTACCTGAGCAGAACAGGCAAAATCAGTAAAGAATGTTGGCCTCTGGTGTTAATGTTATTGTCTCTTTTTTAGAATACTAAAGTTCTCAAAATTTCACAGCCATGGGAGAATTCACAAACCAGAAAATAAGACAAGGGACATGAAGACAATCATCAGCAAAAGAAGGTTGCCACAATTTAAAGCTTTCTGTAAATCCAAAAATGTACTTTTCTCCCCAGCTAATGTGAGAAGATGGCAACAGATGCCAGCGCTTGACATTTTGAGCTGGAAGCTTTACGGCCCAATCCTATCCAGGCCTTGCGCATATGGAACTCGCATTCTGTCCATACAAGGCCAGGACAGCTGGCACAACAGCTGCTGGAGCTGAGTGCAGACTGGGCACAACCTGGCGCAATTGGCTGGCATCTTCAGGCATGTGCCAGTGACCTCCAGAGCCTCCTCTGTTGGAGCAGGTAAGTTAGCAGAGGGCGCTTTGGGGGGGGAGGATTGAGGCAGGGATTGGGATTGGCTGGGTCATATCAAGGGCAGGCTGAGGGTGGATATTTCATACCCAGAAATATTTGGCAACAGTTGCACTGATATCCCTGGCCTGAGCTTGATACAGCCCCTTTGACCCACTTGGATTTATGCCGGCCAAAGAGCTGGTACAGATAATCTGAGTATGCCCATTGGGGACACAGCAGAGGTAGGGTAGGTAAGTAAAAATGTTTTTTTCTTACCTCTCCATCGCTGCCTGGTCCCTGGCTGGCCCAGAGCATGCAGCGGAGGCTGCGCCAGTGCCGCTGCACGCTCTGGGCCAGCCCAGGATAGGATTGGGCTGTTAGTCGCTGTTCTCCTGTCCAGTGGGCTATGGCATTTTCTGTCTTGGAGGAGATGCTGTGGGCACTGCCTTGCAGTATGAGTTTGCCTTGTGCATAGAAATGCAGATGGGATCAGTTAAGTGACTTTCAGCGTAATCCTAACCAACTTTCCAACACCGGTGTAGTCATGCCATTTTGCAGTGCAGGGGCAGTCATGGAGGCCTCTTCAAGGTGAGGGAACATTTGTTTCCTTAACCTTGGGGCTGCATTGTGGCTGCACCGGTGCTGGAAAGTTGGTTAGGATTGAGCTGTTAATCATGGTGTTCCTGGCATCCCTATGTGGCACTTGGTATTATCTATACACAGTTTATGTGGGATTATCAGAAGCAGTGTTGTGTTTGGGACTCTGTGGCAATGGCTGTCACTTACTGCTACATAGCCTTATTTTTCTACTGCTTACATTGTGACTTTATGAAGTTCATACTACTACGGTATACCAGTAGATGCTCCAGACAGGTCAGGCTCCAGGATTGAGGGTGCTATTGGCAAGGTGACCTCTGGTGGACCTCCTCCTTCCTGGGTTTGGTCTCCTCCTTTACCATAGTGGCAGATGTGGGTTTCTTTTATTCTCAGTGGACCAGCAGAAGCATGCCCCACATAGCAGGGGCACTGTGGGGGGAGGAATTGTGGGTATTAGCTGTCAGCTGGAATGCTGCTGTTGCTGCCATTGTGAAACGTGCATCCACCACCCTTCCCTAATTCCAGCCAGGGTGGGTATCAGTTCAGGTGCTGAGCCCTTGGCAGTGGTCCAGGGTGCCTTGTGCTGATCCCAGCTCAGACTCCAGTACAATGGTGGCTATGTCAGGAGGACCAATGATTTGCCTTGCCTATTGCTCAGTGTGTGGCTAACAGTGGAAAAAAGTGCCCAACATAGCCATATAGGCAACCTATTTGTTTTTACTACAATGTCAGCTATGTTGTTCAATTCTTATGGACCGAACTGAAAACTTTATAATGGGCAATGGCTTTCCCACACTATTCTCCACATAATCATGGATGAGAGGGAGTTACATAAAAGTGAGCGTCTCGCTTCCTCTGCACTTGAATATGTGCAATGTGCAGACCTTTCAGCTGAGAGGTTCTGTTTGCTCACCATCTCCAAAACGACAGCTGATAGAATACAGCTTTAATCAAAATAATCTCTTAACACAATTACACCATCCCTGAATGGTGTGGTCAGTGATAAATTAGTTGTGTTGCCCTAGCAAAGGCCAAGAACCCCCTTACCTCCTATTTGAATATATACACTCACTAGTGGTTAGAACATTCTTTAAATGAGAGCCAAATTTATCTTGATTAAAGACAAGTGTTATGAATCAGTGATAGCTAAAAGTTTGCTTTTTTGCAGTCTCTACTTGGAATGAAATGAAAAAGCAAATAAGTCGACTCAGCTCTTCAAATGTACCTTTTAAAAAAAGTGACATGATTGCTGAATATGACAACAGCATTTCATTTTACAGCATATGGAGCCCTTTACCAAGGTTTGGGATCCATTATTTGGTAATGTGGATAAACATTATGTTTGAAAGTAGTCTCAATATGATTAATTCGCTAAACCATGGAGGCCTCTTGGTTTTTAGTTGCGTATCAGAGTGTATAAAATGAAGTCATCCCAAGTTTTAGAAAACACAGAGCTTTTTGAAAGCAACCCCCCCCCAATTTCATCCCCATCATGGCCCCCGATCCTGATCACTCTGCCCACAGCTTCTATTTAACAAAGAAAAAAATGAAAATGCAAGAGCAAATGACATGATTAATGTCACATCAAGTTTAGCCTGTTGGCTGCACTCCTATGCACACTCATCTGGCAGTAAGCCCCACTGAAAACAGTGGGACATTTTTGAATAAACAGATATAGGGTTGCGCTGTCAGTCTAATTAAGCAAAACTGTTTGCTCTTATTTTAGAAATTGTACACTGGGCCAGCTGAAGGAGAGAAAGTGTAGGGTCTGTGATAGTGTAGAAAAGAAACATACACCTCTGGATCACAGGGAGACAACTTACAATGCAATCATATACATGTCTACTCAGAATCAATCCCATTTTGTTCATTGGGGCTTACTTCCAGGTAACTATGCATAGGATTGCAGCCTTACTTATTCATTTTTTAAGACTTGGGTGACCCACTCTGAACATGTAGTCTGGAAATCACATAAGGCTTAAATACATTTTTCATTTCCACTGTCTGTAATTAAAATATAAGATCTATCTGGGCTAGAATGCATGCATTCAGTTAAAAAAAATGCTCTTTTTCACATTTGATCCCACATTAGCAACATTCACCTGCAATGTGTTCCACATTAAAAGACATTCTTAGATCAAACTACAAATTACATGGATCAGTGTTTCTTCTTCTTTTAAATAGCAGACAGGAAGACTGCAAAATGGGGTGGAACTGTGGCAGGCCAGTAAGGGGAATTGGGGACCATTGCTCTGATTCTGGTTGTGGCCTTGCATGCCATAATGTGTAGAAAAAGAGTTTCCATTGGCTTTTGTCAGGATTGCGTGATCCCAAATCAGTGTCCTGCAAGATATATCCGAGACACATGACCCCAAATGACCAGAGGGTGATCAAGCTGCAGCTGCTGCCCTCCGGTAAAGTGACCTTTAGAGAGGGAACACAGAAACCAAACTGAAGTTCAAACTATTTTGAAAGCTTTATTTTTCTAACAAGGTAGTTGCGGTGTTACATACAATCATGAAGTGCTATTGGCAAATTAAGCCATATCTATTCATGCTCAGACATGCATACTCAACTAACTGGCAAGGTTAGCTGGTAGCTAGGGGATGAACTGGCTGGGGAGGCGGCAGGAGTGGGTGGATTCAGTGGCAATGGCGCATGCCGGATCCCATCCCCTCTTTTTAAAACCTCCCCACCCACCCCCTTTCTTCTCCTCCGACGTGCACCAGCTAAGGAGCTGGTGCAGGTCTGAGGAGACCCATTGGCAAATGAGAGGCTTATGAGAGGGGAAATAATTCCACTTTACCCCTGAAGCCTCCCAATCTGACACCCCCCCCACTGGATACAGCGCATGCCTTTTTGTCATGGCTGCATCAGTGGCGGCTTTTAGGTATACAGTATATCAAGGTTCCAGAATGGCATATTTGAAATAGGTTATGACACTTTCAATGGAAGCTGTTTTCATATAAAATACTGGAGTGACTGGGATCAGAACCACGATGGGCAAAATCTTAAAGCCCCCCCCCCATTCCTCACTCCAGTTCCACCCCATTTTGAAGCCCTAGCCATTATTTAATCCAACACACCCAAAAAGCCATTCCAAGTTACACATTCTGTGTATATGCATAGTTTGTGTAACTTGTTTGTGTAACTAGTTTGACCCTCAGTTTCTCTTGTGAAAACACCCTGAGCTCTAGTTGCACACAACTAAGCCATGCGCAATAACTAGTGGTCGTGGATGGGAAGGGAATGCCTCTCAAAAAAAAAGGGTTCAACCTGGGCAAGCATCCACATTAGTTACGCGGGCAGTGGTACCCTGCTTCCGCATGAGGCTCTTTCTTGCTAGATCGGGTCGGGTTCAGGTTTGAAAGATTCCCCTTCCATCTTAGCAGGAATAATGCTCATTTCAAATGGGAACTTTTAAATTGATACTTTAATGAAAGCTTCTTTCAAATGGATACTTTATCACCACAAAAGAAAAAAAGAAAAGAAGGGAGGAGGAATGGAAATCCATGCATGCTGTAACATTATTTGCCCTACATATTCTGGCTATGTTTTTTGGCCTTTCCCCACTTCTGAGCCACACATTCTTCCAACTATCAGGATCTCTCCACTTTCTTTTAAAATAATGAACTGTACGCTTGCAAAGAAGCACACATACATTTTGCTGAATCAAAAACAGACAGTCTGGCAAAAATTGAAAGGAACATTGAAAGCACTTAGTTATATTGAGAAAGAAAGGATTACTGTGTGCCATAAAGGTACCGTACTTGGAAATGATGTAAAGAAGGGATCGGTCACTTTGTTGTAAAATATAAATGCTTAGAATGGAGGGTGGGTCAGGATTGAGACAAAGTGGTGAACATCTTCAGGTCTGCAGGTGTTTGAGCCCAAACATTACCTATCCCTCATTCTCCTTGCCAGATGTTCCTCAAAATCCCACAAGCCCTGAGTGAATGTAAACCAACATGCAGAACTACATTTACCGTCTCTCCTAGGAATTCAGGCATTACCAATGGCTTGAAAATACTGGACATCAGTAGGAACTTTGACAGAATCAATATTGAAAGACATAGTGCCATATATAGAAAGAAAATCTCATTGTTTAAGGAAAAAGATCACATGGTTACCAAAGCCAAGTACAATTGTTGAGTGATATATACTAATTTCTACTGCTTTAGCTAGGTTAGTGTTACTAGCATTGCATGGTTGCTTTAGCTGCATTTGGAAGGGCTAGCCACAACTAGAACTGTGCTATTTCCATATTTCTGAGACGTAAAACTTGCCTGCATAGGTCAATATCTTGTTGTTGTTCAGTCGTTAAGTCGTGTCCGACCCTTCGTGATCCCATGAACCACATCCCGCCAGGCCTTCCTGTCCTCCACTATCTTCCTGAGTTCGCTCATTTCCATGTTCATTGCATCGGTGATGCTGTCTAACCATCTCATCCTTTGCCTTCCCTTTCTCCTTTTGCCTTCAATCTTTCCCAGCTTCAGAGTCTTCTCCAGAGAGTCCTCTCTTTGCATTAGGTGGCCAAAATATTTGAGCTTCAGCCTCAGTACCTGTCCTTCCAGGGAACAGTCAGGGTTGATTTCATTTAGGATTGACTGATTTGATCTCCTAGCAGTCCAAGGGACTCTCAGGAGTCTTCTCTAGGTCAATATCTATTAAAACATTAATTTCTTATGTTATGGAGGACAACGTGAGGGTTGAGACATTTCTTGGAAACTTTGTTGGATCTAGTTTAGGCTGGCCTTTCTCCTTTCAATGCCTTGGAAAATATCCCAATACCACCCAAACTTGTGTTTTATCTCCAATAGGCTTCTATGCTATCAGTTGGCCCACCCAGAATCTCTGTTAGTTTGCATCTTCCTTTCCCCCAGGTTGAAGAACATTGTTGTTCATCGCAACAGCTATAGGGTTGGTTGCTCACACTATAACTAAGAATGTCCTTGTGTAACCTTTTAGCCATCAAGCCAAACCTAACCCAGAAGCCATGAATGCCACCAGGAGCCAAACAAACCCAAAAATGTGAAACCAAGGAGGAGTTTGTCAAGTATCATGGCAAACAAAACATGCATGGCAAGTGAGCCTGTGTGTTTGGCTTTTAGGGCTGCAGAGTGTGTAAGTCTGACTAAAATCCTGGGCTATTTTGTCTAATTTCTTACCCAGAGTTCTACATTCTTTTCTAGCTCCCCTACTGGTTCGCCTGCCTACCTATTGCTTTCTGTTTTCCACTATCATCCTTGAGCCTTCTTACTTACCGGTACCCATGTCTGTGGCATTCAAAATACTCCTGTAGAATGGTTTCAGGATTTTTGATGCCTTTTCGACATATCTCATTTTATTTCCTTGCCAGAACTGCCATGGCCTTGTTAACTCCCTTCTCAGGCTCTTCTAAATGTTCTGCTTTAAACAGTTTGAGTCTCTTTCATCTATTCTTGGCTACCCCACCCACAAGTCAATCTTCAGCATCATAAATAGCAGATGTGATAGCAACCCTATGTCTGGGCTGTGACACTTCAGCAATTCATCCACTGTTTGTGGATCCGCCTTTTTCCCACCTACAAACCCGATTATCTTCATGTACACCACTAGTTGCTTTCCCAAATGCTGCTTCCTGGGAAGCAGAGCTCAGCTCAAGGCAAATTATGCAGGTTTGTGGGCCACTGTGAGTTACAGAAAGTTGGACTAGATGGGCCCTTGGACTGATCCAGCAAGGCTCTTCTTATGCTTTTAAAGTACACTAATGTGGAAAGGAGTTGCTACGGTGCTATGTGCCAGGCTTATCTTACTGAAGGAGTAATGCGAATGTGTTAACAAAAGGCATGCATTGTGGCAGCGTGTACTATAAAAATACTGGTTGTGGTTTTGATGGGTTTAAGTTGTAAGTTTGCAAAGCTTCAGAACTGAATTTGCAGTGCTTCAGAACTGTGGCTAGGCATTGTTTTAGGAATGTTCCTTCAAGAGCATGCAGGAATCCTGCCCTAGAAAGAATAAAATACAGAGTTTATCATCTCCCTAAAAAGGGGGCAGATGGCTTAGAATGGTTACAGTTTCTTTCAACTTAATGCAAACCACAGTATCACAGCTTCACGCTGGGCACAGACAACTTGGGTGTAAGTGATAACAATTTGACCATAGAGAGCTCCCGATTCAGAGGATATATTTCATAGTGTTGACTTTGCTTTTTCCACAGGACCCTCTTTTTCACCGAAGCTGCTGGTTAGAGTTAGGCTTTATATAGATCTGGCAGGACCTCCATTTGTCCCATTTAGCAGTACTAGCACCCAGAGAGACTGTTATATAACGTATTGTTTTCTTTCACCGAAAAAGCATTCCTCCTCTGGTCTGCCTATTTACACAGTGACAGATTAGTGAGAGTCATGGTCTCTGATCTCTCACTCCAGCTAAATACCAATACGATAATTGCAAGCCTCCCTGACTCCTCCAGCTTCCACCCAGCTCCAGCAGAGCTGAATTCCCACTTTCACCCCAACTAAATGGCAACCTCCAACCCCCTCAAATTTCCTTTCAGCACCTTTCTATTCTGTTCTTCGCCCTCTCTTGGCAATTTGAATGCATGTTTCTCATTGGCTCCTCTCAAGCTTTCTACATTCCATCCCAGGGGGTGGAAGGTGATTGGCTTAATACTTTCAGACAAGCAGGATGTTGCCCTGTCCATCACAGATTACTTGCAGGTAAACATGTTTAGGAACAAGGTGTTGGCCTGCCTGCCACACTTAAGTCATGCCCCAGATCCAATCACAGAAAATCCTTATTTCATGGTGTCTTTTTATTCAAATGATTAAAAAGTCATCTCTTTTTTGTTTAATCTACTCCAGAATTCTATTCCAATGTTGTGCAGAAAAAAAATCTAACTGCAATCCAACTTTTAAGGCCAATATCCAACGGCCTCTAGGTGGTGCAAATGATTAGTATCCTGCAAATCTAATTTGCATTAAGTCAAAAATGTATGTTCCATCCCTCAGGCTGAGGGGAAAAAACCACACTATTTAACCTATTCAACTTTTTCCAAGTTCAAACAACTATGTGTTGAGCCATGGAATATCTGACAGCATGAACCTCTGAACACAGACGCTGAAGGAAGGACTGGACTCGGAAGTGGGACTGGCAAGGCCTCTTCAGTGCACATGGCAACAGTTTCATCTTTATGTGGACACACCTGCCTGTGGTGGATGCTGACATAATCAGTGGTGTTCTAGGTAAGAAAAAGGGACTGCCAAAAATATTTAATCATACTGGGAGTTTCAGAGATTTGGTGGGGAGGGAAGGGAGTTTCAGAGATTTGGTGTCAGAACTGGGCCATAAATAGCTGAAGCAGAGCCAAGCCACCAGGCTCAGGGACTGGTACTGACAGGAAACTCCTAGAGCTGACAACCCAAGGTTCAAGGCGTCACTCGCAAGAGATATTTACCAGCCAGAGTCAAAATTGAGCCCAAAGAGAAAGGTTGCCAAGTATGCAGCAGACAGGGAGAGTCACTAGAAGCAGAGCACAAACAGGTAGCAAGGAAGATGTGCAAAACCTAAAGTAGACTCTTATTTAGGCGAAAGACCTAGACCTCACTGGTAGCAGTTACAAATGGTCAAAGAAAGCCCAAGCACTCAGGCAGCGCAATCCTGCCTAAAGATCCGGGGGAGGCCCCAGGGCTGCCTGCTGGATCCTATCCCCATTCCAGGCCGATCGTGATTGGCCCAGAGGTCTACTCGAGAGAAGAGAAAGTTTGTCCCCTTCCCCTGGTGTCAGCTGTTTAGCAGGCGTAAGTCCGAGGAGGCCGTGTAATGGCCACGCCAGCCCGGGTGACCGGACAAGGATGCGGCGGCCACCATCCCTGCCCCTCCCAGGCCAGCTTGGCCAATGGCCACCCTCCTTCGCCACCCACCCCACCCCCACCAGCGGGAGACTTACCTTCCCCAGCGGCCGCAGGGTCGATCCGGCGGCGGAGTATGTGCTGCCGGCCTCCGTGCTGGCCGCCCTTACTCTAAAGTCATGGCAAATGTGCTTTACGGCATGTTTGCGACGGCTTCAAGAGGCAGAGCACTCACTCCGCCGCTCATACTTAGTAGGGATTGTGCTCTCAGTGTTGTTTTTGTTTGTATCTCTGTGTGTGGGACATATGCTAGAGATCAGATTCATTCTGGCCTAGGTTACCACCACTCCACAGCCTAGATTGGTTCACCACAAAAGGCATCTATCTGTTGACTAGGAAGTTGGAGCTCAGGCCCTAGGGGAGATTCTGATAAAGTCTAATAGTATAGTGATGACTTAAAAAGATTCACCAAAGGATGCTTTACTTTTATCTGCTAAAATAGACACAAGTGCTGTAAAAAAGAAAGCACTATGATGTAACAATGCCGGACATTGGATGGGTATCTGGGAAAACAGAGATGTATCTGGAAATGTCTATCAAATTCTGGGTGTGCCTTATCACAAATGGGCAGTTGATGTACTGGCTAAGCATGATGGACAACTGCTACATATTCTTTGTTGCACAGTTCCCTACTTCCCCAAGCAGCAAGAAGTTCCAGGAGCACAACTGAGAAGCATGCAATACTTTGAAATGTAATTTTATTTGGTTAAAATGCATAATAACAACAATTATAACACATTATCATAATGATTTTAATTTAAGCATACTTGACAACTTGTAGCACAGAGTTTTTTGCTGTTTCACTTTGACTTATGATGGCTTCTATCCACAAATGGTCTGGCTACGGGAGTAAACATGGTCAAAAGGGAAAAGCTAGAAAAAAACTGAAATTGAGCTGCAACAGCAGAAAAACAATGCCACTGCAGCTAAAACCAATCGAAGAGAGCTGGCTGACATTAGAATAATTAACTTCCCATATGTTTGTTCCATCTTCTGATTTACATGTTTTGCTCATGTTCAGACTTCTCTTGTCATGGTGCACAGCCAGATTTTATGAGCTTGTTCTGAGAACTTTGTCTTTTAAACACCTGGTCTTTTACTTAGTGTGAGTTCAAGCCTTTGCCTAAGCATTCTGTGGGCCAGAAGTTCCAGATATAAAGCATGCTAAATCATCACAGCTTTTAAGTATACAGGAAATCCTTCCCAAAATGCCTGGTGCATGTGGCACGTTTGATGTTAGCCTAAGCTAATTTCCCCATTCTCCCCATCATATTGGGTGTGTTTTTGTTATGTCATTCTAAATGATGTGTTTAGTCACCAGAGAGCTTTGAAGGACATGTTTAATGTTGCATGCCTATGAAAATTAAGTTCTTCTAGGCCTACCAATCCACAAGTTATGTATTTTGCTGTTTTTCCAAGTTTAATTTTTTTAAAAAAACATATAGAGTTGTTTGGTATTGGAAATATTCCTCATACAATAGCCACCATCTAAACGCTTAGGGAGAATCATCAGTTTTGATAAATGTTGAGGTTGACCAGGAGAATGCGTTTTTGATTTGTTCTTAAAACAAAGCAAAGCTGTTTGGAAAACACCAAATATATGATGATTTAGCACAGAGGACTTCATTAGATGAAGCAACATATGTAACCTGTAAACTTTGTGGCATTGTGTTTATATGAAAAAGGCTTGTATGACTCATTCTATAGAAATAGTACTTGGAATTCAATAAATCTTCTAGAACTTTCCCTGGAAAAAGTGGTCCAGGGAACGTTCTAGAGGAATGTACAGGGGAAGCACGAGCTTTTGGGAGCCCCTGGACAAAATCTTACTACCCTCCTGTTTTTTAAAGCACGTACATGTACCAACTACTTTCTCATGATGTCCAGACATTTTCAGTAGGCAGATGCGAGTCTTCCTTCATACTACCACCTTAATCAGAACCAGGCAGCAGAAAAGTGGTGTATAGTGTATGCTCCCTACTGCCTCCTTCTGGCAAGTCTCCTCCCGGGCTTCTGGCTGGCTTACCAAGAGGCTGCAGAAAACCAAAGTACTGTAGTCTTCCACTGTTGCTATTTTTTCAAATCCCAGACACACCACCCCAATACTGTTTGGGAACAGGCTATCTGGAAATTGTAACCTGGTGCCACAGGAAGAAGGGGATGTGCTTCTGCAGCTGCACTGCTCCTCACATCCTGTCAGTAAGTGGCTCCATGGGTTAGGGTCAAATGGGAAGACCAGAGGCGTGGAAAGACTGGAGCAAGCGGAACAGCGGCTCCGGGCGGCTCCGCTGCGCTGGGCGGCACTTCTCCGCTCGCTCCAGCTCCAGTGGAGCGCGCACCCGCCCGGTGACGCGGGCGGGCGCTCCGAGGCCTTTTCCCCCGGCCTCGGAGCCGGAGAAGGCCCCGGAGCGTCCACCACGACCAGTGGCCAGGGCTTTCTGAAGGTGGCCGACTGCGGCGCCATGCTATTTATCCTTTTTTTGCACATGTGCAGAACATTTACATAAATGTTCTGCGCATGTGCAAAAAAAGGATAAATAGCGCGGCACCGCAGCCGGCCGCCTTCAGAAAGCCCTGGCCACCGGTCGTGGTGGACGTTCCGGGGCTTTCTCCGGCTCCGAGGCCGGGGGAGAAGGCCTCGGAGTGCCCTGGTAAGCCGGGTCCCCCCCCCGGAGCGGCAGCACCCCCCAGAGCGGCGCCGCCCCCCGGAGCGGCGCCTCAGCGAGCGGTGCTCCAGGCAGCATCCGCTCCTGATACGCCTCTGGGGAAGACTTACCAGGAGATGAGGACTAGGATACCTCAGGAACTATCTCCTTCCATATGAAAGGCCTTCCGTTCAACATTGCAAACCATGTTGATTGCTTCCTTACCACCTGCACTTTAATGGGTGGAGACAAAATACATGACTTTTTCAATTGCAGCACCTGACAAAGGTGACCTGACCTTTCCAAGAAGAGTCCCATTTGTCCACCTTATTGCTTGCCTATTCCATGAGAACCAAATATCTGGTTCTACAAAATAAGTGTTGGCTCAATCTAATGGCTTTATTCTATGTTCTTGCCTGTTCCTTCTCTGTGGCTGTTTGATATTGTTTTAATGCAAGTTGTTTGGCATCCCCAATCTATTGCGCTGGTGCTGGATGTTGCAAAGCAGCTGTAAAGTGTGCTCTGGCAGCGCTGGCTGCTGGAGCACAGGCAGGAAGGCTGGAGCCTTCCTGCGCACACCAGCAGATCCCAGAGGACCCCTCCGCACCCCACCCAAGGCAGGTAAGATGGCGTGGGAGGTGGGAAAGGGTGGGGGAGGGTGGAACAGGGAGGCAACAGGCGAGGAGATGGGCGAATCAGGTCCAGGAGGGGGGTGGGTTTGGTGGCAGTGGCACCCGCCGACTCCTAACCCCCTTCCCAGGTCTAATCCGCCTTCATGGATCAATGTGGACTTGCACCGGCAATATCACTGGCGCAGGTCTGAGTTGACATATAGCGGCTGTTGGGGCTTACCCCGAGGAAACCTCCAGCAGCCAAAACTCCCCCATGGGAGTTCATGCACACACCACCATAAAGGTGAAAGTAACTAATACATGGAAAAGAGCAAGCTATGGTGGGGGCATTTTGGTGTGTGTGTGTGTGTGTTTTTAGGTATTTGATATCTCATTACATTAATATGCAGAAGGCAAAGAACTCTGTACATGGAAAAATAAGGCAGACAACAGAATAGTTCTATGGAAAACTGAAATGAGAATGTGCTCCTGAAACACCATAAACTGTTCTACATATCAGAGAAACTGTATCTGAAAGCCAGCATAGGTGTGATTAGTGAGAGAAAAGCCCCATAGTGCAGAGCCTCCAGCTATTAATAAAATAAAAGGTCAATGGAGCAAAGAGAGACTGGATGAGGTGAAGAAATAGAGATGTTCAGGAGAGAACGCATGGAGGACAGATGTGTGCTTGTTAAAGAGGCTACGAGAGCTCCTCAAGGCAAACAGAAAAGCAGGTGCAAGATTCTGTAGGGAGACAATAAACTAGAAAGACTGCTGGGCCTTGAAAGGCATTAGTGCTACAAGAGGAGTTCCATCAGCACAGTTACTGCCTGCAGTATAAAAATGATACATAATAATGCCAGAAATTAAATCATCAACATCCAAACACCAACTTTGAACATTTCACGGGAAATTGCAGGAGCGAATGAAACCTTGAGGAAAAAGATGAGTGTAAAAGGCTGGGGGAGAGGGCAAATCCACCAACCATCAGGAGGAGCAGCAACAGCACAATGTCTTCTAAATCGAAGTGGAGCCATTCAGACCTCCATTCCTGCGTCATAGTCCATCCTCCACACCAGTCTCATCCTGCAGCACCTACAGGTTCCATAGAACCTGTTGTATCTAGCAGGACCAGGAATTTTCCATCTTGTCCCAATAATGTAGCACCTGTGGACATAGAAGGCAGCAAGTGAAACAACATATTTCTGTTTTCCATAGAACAGGATACAGATAGCTCTGTTGATTATGATATTCTCAAGATTTCATTCTGGACAGCAGATGAAGAACATCATTTAGACAGATGGTTTAATCAACCTAGAGATAGCTAGACTTTTTTTTTTAAAAAAAAGAATCTGAAATTTCAGGTAAATTGGCATCACAAACTGGCTGGTTTACCAGGGTGCTTGGAGGACGTGCATGACTCCAGATCCAGCACTGGTAAGTTGGTGGGGGAAGGATCAGGGCAGAATGGGGTGGGGAGCAGGCCGGGGGTGGAAAGGGGAGGATCTCTGCAGCAGCAGCCAACAAGATCCTATGCCCTCGGTCCAGGTCTAACACACACACTCTTGGACCTACTGGATTTACACCAGCAAAAGAGCAGGTCTAGATCTAAGTAAGCTCATTGGGGCCCATGGAGCAGCGGAGTAGGAAAGTAAAAGAATTCTGGCCCAGGGGATGCAGCCGAAGCTGTGTTGACACCATTGTGTCTGAGCATAGAATTTGATCCTCAGTTTTTTTACCATACTGGGGGCAGCGGGCAGGTATAATAACCCAAGCAGTATTGAATAGAACCTTCAACTGGTGCTACACCAAAAAACCTGAGATTTGCTGGATGCCACTAGACCTAACTTCTGACAGTACAATCATCCCATTAACTTTCAGAAAAAAAAATGTTTTCCAGCCTGGAAAAGCATGAACCTTTTGTGCTGATGGAACCCTACAGTATAAGAACTTGAAAACATTATGGAATTAGGATACCACTTCCTTTACCACAATTTGGCAATGAGAAGGAGTTTCCTTTTGCTTTTTCAAGGAACATCCCAATACATATTTTGCTATGTAAACTGCTTTGTGAGCTCCTGTGTTGAAAAGGGGCATATAAATACGTTTAATAATACTGACCCACCACTCCTAGCATAAACACTAAGCAACAGTGGGCTTACAGCAGAGTTCTGAGGACAATTCTGAGAAGATAAATAAGCTGACAGTTTCTCCTTGTTATCAGTTGTCACCATGCTACCCATGTAAGAATCTGTGGAAAAGTTCAAAGATGTATTATTCTTGCATATGGGAGACAGAGGAAAAAACAAAACCAATTTGATCAAATGTTAGAACACTGCCTTGGGGAAAAGGATGGAAGAAATGTTCTCATGTGAGCGTTTAATGCTTTGATACGGATATTTGAGGATTTTCAATATGCATCTTTTTTTGCTGTCAAAAACACTACCATCTGTAAAGTAATGGCCATCTAAGGAACAGCCTGCTAATGCTCCAAGTTATAAAAACTTGCAGATGGTGAGAGTTTCTCAGAGACAAAATAACATCAAGAATATGGTGTCTGAAGGCAGCCTTGTTGAAGCATATCAAGCAGGAGATAAATCAGTTCCAATCACTCCCAGAGAATCTGGTTGCCAGACTTTTTAATTCTACAATTGCTAGTACTGGACTACAGTTTCACTTGCGTTCTTGAAGGAAAAGGTTCGGCTGATACTGGTGGACTGAGAAAGGTGAAGAGGGTCTGATCAGTAATGAATCTTATGAAATAGATGGAATATCTCCCAAAGTGTAATATATGAGGCTTACGGCCCAATCCTATGCTGGGTCAGCCCAGAGGCTGCAGTGGAGCTGGCACAGCCTCGGCTGCATGCTATGGACCGGCTGGGGACCAGGCAGCGACAGAGAGGTACATTTTTAAAACTTTAAACTTTTTTATTTACATACTCTGCTGCTGCCTTGTCCCCAATGGGCCTACTCGGATCTGCACCAGCAGTTTGGCTGGTGTAAATCTGAGTGGGTCCAAGGGGGTATGTCCAGCCTGGGCTGCGGGCATAGGATATCAGTGCCACTGCTCCTGCCAATATCTGCACCCAGCCTGCCCCGACACCCCCCCCCCGGTTTGTCCCAATCCCTGCCCCGATTCTCCCCCAGAATGCCCTCTCCACTGACTTACTTGCTTTGGCAGGGGCTCTGGAGGTTGTTGCATGCACCCACAACCACCAGCAGATTGTGCTGGTGGCCCTGGCCTGGACAGGATTGGATCATTTAAGTATGTTTCTGGATAGCAAGGCTTTTTCCCCTTGCGAAAAGAGGCAAAGCACATATTAATAGGCAGATAGTAATAACAAAATAAGCTTAAGAACATGATACCAGATACATTTGTCCTTCTGCTAAATCAAATACTGTCCGTAATTAGATTATGGAAATTATAATATTCATTGTTTTGTGAACGTAATTATGCATTACCCTCATAAGGGCTAATTCATACTGTACCAGTTAGAACCCTGGTACAAAATTACCGTGCATCCATCATGAATGAGCCACATGCGTTTCAATGGTTCAACATTCCTAAAATTTAGAGTGGAGGTCTCTTCCAACAACAATTCCATGTTTCTTTCAGGAAACTGGCTATTGAAATGTGCTTGCGCTATCTACAAATGGTGTCACCATGTATTTTTTCATGTGATCTTCAACATGTTTTATGCCCGAGTTCAAAATGTAAGAGTAAGGAATGTGGCTTAAGAGTATCGGGCATATCTTTTAGCAGCAGGGCAATAACTTTCCAATACGCATACTTCCAAATAAGGCTTTGGTTCTACTTCCAATACACAACTGTGCATCAGATTTAATTGAAAGGTATGTAGATCAGACATGGTTTGCCACAATGAGTATCTTTCATGTGAATTCATGCAGAGATCCAGCTCATGCCTTTTCCATTTGTGGAAGACAAGAGACTCCTCAAGTGACATCTGGAAGGAAGGTTTATTGGTAATGCAGCCATCATTTGGTTGATTGATCTCAGATTTGGATGACGATGACAAATTTAGAAAGTAGTAAGAGAGATAAATGAGGTAAGTAACCTCAATAATGAAAAAAGGATTGCACAAATTGCATAAATAGTTGCAACAAAGAGCAAGCATCTGAAAATAAGAGATCAGTAAGGGACTTCATTAAACAAAAATTTAGGGATACTGTTTGTGGTTGGGACGTTACCTTGAATATTTTACCCAAAATGGGCATTTGGAATGTGCTCTTGTACAGTACGGTGGCTGTGGATAATACCACCACCAAAATCTGCGGATGCTACAATCAGGTCATAGAGACCAAGAGTGAGGCTTGAGAGGACTTTTAGAATATCTCCATCCTTCCTTACCAAGGACTACTTGAGATCCTTCCTAAAAGGACCAACATTGACCCGAGACAACACTGTAAACTATACAAGTGACAGTCAGTTGCCTGTCAGATATTTAGTAAATTGGAACTATAATTAGATGATACTTCAACTAAGCTGTAATTCAATCGAGTTCAAAATTCCTTAAATAAGAAGTGACCTGGCTAGAAGACAAAAGCCAGCATATTAAACAAATTGTACATAAGCAATAGTTCCGAGATATTATAACTTCATACCAGAAAATTGGGATTGTCAGGCCAATCGTATGGTTGCCTACAGAAAAAGCATACAAGGTAGTGGTGTATCTGTCATCTGTTACTGTTTGCACTTTCTGGATTATTTTAAGGGAAAATATTGTACAGCATTTAAAAAATAAATAAATTATATCGCGCCTTTTCCTATGCCAAAGGCAAATGCCCAAGGCGGAACTTCTGGAACTGTTAAACCAGAGTCCAAGTCATGGAGAATCTGACCATTGCATTATTATATATGATTGATATTGACAAAAATCTTGTATTGGTCCTGTTCCTGGCTATTTTCTCAACCTCTGTCTTAATTAATGGGCAGGAAGTTTGGTTCAGTCGGGAGAGCTGCAGCCTTACATGCCTGAAGATCAAGGCCAAGGACGGCAGTTCGAGACTCCATTGCCACTGACAAAGCTGCAAAAAAACCCTCTGTGTGAGAGAGAGGAAGCTGCAGCCGGCACTCTGAGGGGGAGTTGCCTGTCAGTCAACGCATGTGAGGGGAATGCCAGAGAGAGGCCAGACCGTGAAAGGAAACACCTGGAAAGAAATGTCCTACGGAAGATTAGGACATTTATTGTATTGTAAAAACCATTTAGTTTAGAATTGCCTGCCTAAACTGTAAAAGTAAAAGGAGAAATCCAATGGCAAGAAAGGTGGTATATAAATACTGGAATTATTTATTATTTATTATTTATTATTATTATTATTATTATTATTATTATTTATTGCCTCTTCTTTAAAAAAAAACCTCTTTTTTCTCTCCTGATCATTTGCATTACCTCCTGACCACCTCTCTGCCTCTTCAACAGTGTAATCAATTTTGCCAATATGGGCAGCTGCTGCAGGCCCTATGCTGACCCCTGAAACCTCCTCTTTGCCCATAGTCTTAATATGGTGGTGGTGGAGCAGTCTCGTGGAGCCACTCAGGCAGGAAGGGGCCCTTGAAGGACAGTACTATATGCCCTGAAACCTTGAGCTGGCCTGAATGACACTTGTTCTTTGCAAGCATGGATGTATGTTTCTTGCTGCAACTAGAAACACCCCTCCCCCAAACTGAAGTCTGAAGATGCAACCGACCACCAGCCATCCCATAGTCCATCTCAGACGCAGCCAGAGTTGCTCTGTGCTGGAAGACCAGAGTCATGCCCCCGTTTTTACTGTGAGGTGCACAAGTTTCCTTTTGCAGATCCTTCTAGATCTACCCACCTTCTTGGCTTGTGAGAAAGATGTCTCCGTTGCTAGATATAATTTCTCATGCATTAGCACTTCTCGCACCAAATGCCACTGGTTTATTTGCACAGGCTAACTGCTGCTTTTCCTCCCTGTTCACTTGGAGCCATTACACATTGACATCATAGAGGCACTTTAATAGAGGTGTCTCTCATAGCCAATCAGCGCAGGAAATACTGTGTCAGGTTTCAGAGGTTAAAAAATGAGTGGAAAAAATTACAGTCCCCATTTCCTTAGATTCCGATTACATGTGTCCCTTAGAAGTGGAACCAGAAAGGAAGTGTGAAAGGAAATTCTTTGTCTACAAGTTTATTATATGTTCTCACAAAGGAAAAGTTAGCTATGGCAACAATTTCCCGCTTGCCCTCTTTCACACGCATACACACACACACTTAGCAAAGCTGCATTACATGTAACAATATTTAAACAGCTGGATAATACTGACTGAGCACAGTTTCCACTTACCTAGTATATTTGTTCAATGCCCGATTGACAGTAAAATAGAGGGGGGGGGAATTGCCAACTATGTCTTCTCCCTTCTGCTTTCAAAATTAAATTTCCATGGACCTTTTGCTACTGCTTTTATAGCACCCAGTAGGAGTGCATTTCAAATCTTGTCCAAATAGAAGAAAACTTCAAGGAATGCTTTCAAAAGAGCAGCCACTCAGTCAAAATGGTTTGTTTAGTTTACAGTAGAGGCACACTGATCATGACCTAACATCCTGTGCATGCACATGATTCTCAATGCCAGTTACAGTAGACAGAGCATGGATAGCACTTAGGACGTTACCAAGGCTAGGTGCTCCTCCAACCAGATTCCTCCTCTGTAGCCTACCAACTCAGGTGTCTCATCTGATGATGAGGTAGAGCATATCTACATTGTCACTGCTGAGATGCATTGAACATAGGCTTTCTCTGAGCAGTTGGTCTAGACCAGGGGCATCAAATCCGTTTCATACAGCAAGCCGAATAGCATTTATGGCACCTGCTGAGGGCCGGAAGTGACATCATTAAGCAGAAAGTGATGTCATAAAACAGACGATGGCCAGAAGTAAGCACTTTGTTGTCACATAGGAACTCATTAGCTGCAAATGACAAAAGAGGAAATATGCAAATCTTGATCACATTTCCAAGATATGGGAGAACCCAACACTGGAAGAGCCTAATTATCATGCAGGCTGCCATTTCAGCAGCATTCCTTCTGCTGAGGTGTCAGTTCACAGCTCAGCAGCTGAGAGGTGACAGTGACACCTCTGCAAAGTGATACCTCAACAGAAGTGGCTCTGCTGAAAGGGAAGCCCACGTGATAATTGGGCTCTCCCAGCACCTCGGCAACATCTCCCTCTCTTACCCCTCTTGGCCTGCCCCTTCCCCCTGTACTTTCCTTGCCTTCCGAGACCTCCTCCCAAGTCCCCCTCACAGAGTCTCGGCAGAAGCAGCACTGCTGGAAGGACGTTGCTGGGAGAGCCCAGTTATCATGTGAGCTGGATAAAGCGCTTCCGTGGGCCGTATTCACCCTGTGGGCCTTATGTTTGACATGCCTGGTCTAGACACCCTAGGAACTCCTTTCCAACATGGAACTACCGTAGGAACTACTACAACATGGATCTGATGACCAGGGATTAGAGCTGACAATATGGCTAAATTATTGATCGGTAAATTATTATCAAATGCTTATAGAATAATACTATTCCACTATTGTATGTTCTATCATTAAACTGTATTTCAAGTCTTCAATATGGTTTCATGTATGAAAATAATTTCAGAGAACTCCAGACTCTTATACCTGAAAAAGAAGGTATATGCTGCAGGATTAATAAAGCAAATAGCAAGCTGGAGTAGCCAGCCCATGATAACATTGTCACTTTGCTTTGTCATCAGCCCGGCAAAACAGGGTGCTTTGGGATAGCAGCTGGGAGCTCTTGGAGGAGGCAGGTGACCTAAGTACTGGTTTCGTTTGGTGTTATGTCTGAACTGAGACTGTGCATGTAACTACCCAGGCTTCTTTCACAGGGATGAGAAGTAAGAAATCCACACCCTTGTCTTTGCTACCACATGACGCAATGATCCAACTTCAAAGGTAGGTTGTTTATCTTACAACGGCATACCTAGTTTCATGAAGTATTTAACCACAGTAAACAATTGTCACTTAACAGACAAACTAACTGACAATATTTTACTGGTCAGTGTTACAGTTTTAACAGAAGTGGCACATGGTAGACATTTTGTCCACAATGTATGGGTCCTAAAATATACCACAGAATTGACCCCTTAACCTTCAGACACAGCTTTGTTCTTATGTTATGTTTGTAAAGTGATACATATTTGGGGAAGAAATCAAAACTTCACATATACGTTGATGGGTTCGGAGCTATCTGTGACGGATCAGGAGAGAGATTTTGGGGTGGTGGTGAAATGAAAGTGTACAGCAGCTATGAAGAATGTCAATTCCATGCTCAGGATAATTAAAAATAAAATGGCCAATATTATTGTGCCACTGTAAAAGTCAATGGTAAGGTCACATCGGGAGTATTGTGTCCAGTTATGGTCGCACCATGTCAAACAAGATATGGGGGACCTGGAAAAGGTGTGGAAGAGAGTGACCAAAATGATTAGTGGGCTGGGGCACTTCCCACAAGGAAAGGCTACAACGTTTGAGACTCATTAGTCTAGAAAGAAAGCACTGGAGTGGGGACATGATTGACAGCGCAATCCACCAGAACTATCCGGTGGGTGTCCCAGGGTGTAAACCGGTGAAGGCCCGATAGGCCTCTTCGGATTTGGGCCTCCTCGGATTTCCACCAGCTGTTTAGCTGTCGGAAGAAGGAGGAGGCCGTGTAACGGCTGAGCTGGCTTGAACGGGGATGGGGATATGGCAGAAGCCATTCAGATTCAGATTCAGAACCTTTATTGGCATAATTAACAACATACATAACAACATACAACATAAACATATAACAAGTACATAACAACAGTAACCATAAATAGGGGTGAAGAGTCCTAAACCTAGCATATACTACCCATATGACTCGCAGTACGCCTCTTTACAATCTGCTTTAAGTAGGTTGCAACTTTTCCTGTTAATACAGCATCTACACTCTGTAAAATAATCTGAATTTTTTCCTGATCCCCCCAACCCCACCTATTGGACAAGATCGGATATAAATATTTCACTCGTAGATCATTATACAGAGGGCAATAAAATAACATATGGTGTAGAGATTCCACACCTCCCACAACACAAGAACAACATCTCTCCCTAGATGGAATCCCTCTGTATCTCCCACTCTGATGGCATGACATTACACCTTGCCAATAAGAAGGCCCTACAATCAGATGGGCATTTTAGATGGTATAATAAATACTCTGTCCGTTGGCCATACTTAATAGGAATCTGATAATGGAGTGGTGAGCATGTTGTGTTGGCAGCATGCTGAAGTTCTTGCTGTTCAATATCCAGAAGCCTGCCCCATATTGTTCTAAATGATTGGTCATGGGTCAGTGAACCTACTATATCTAAAGCAAGGCCTATAGATTTTATTTTATTTTCAAAATAAGTAGCCCCAAAAGGGGGCTCAGAGTCCAGGGGAAGTCGGGTAAGTAAACTATCCTGCTCTAGATTATAGAAAACTCTTAACCAAAATTTAAAAAATCTCAGCCATGCCACAGTCTCCACCAGAGATTGACCAGCATCTAAACAGAGAGTGGCATAAGCCACACAACCTGGCAACCCAAAGATTTTCCGGAGAAACGATGCTTGAATCCTCTCTAGAGAACGGTCCATAGCACACATCCATATAGGGACACCATATAGGACCTGAGGAATGATTGTAGCATTGAAGACTTCAAGAGCTGCTGGCACATAAGAATTCCCTCTGGTATAGTGGAAACGTATAATAGCTTGGGCAGTAACCTTAGCAGTACTTAAAATAGCTTTACGATGGGGAATCCACGAATGTTTATAGTGAAAATAGATCCCTAGGTATTTAAACTGTTTTACCTGCTCTATTTTGTTGCCACTAAAGTTCCAATTAAATGGCTGCGGAAGCCATTCCCACCCCCTCCCGGGCCGGCTCGGCCAATGGCCCCCCTCTCTCACCACCTGGATTGCCCCGCACCCACCAGGGGTTCTCTTACCTGCCTCCGGTGGCCGTGGGGACGTCCCGGCAGTGGAGTGAGCATGGCTGTCCTTGCGCCGGCCGGCCATACTCCCGAGTCATCACGAATATGCTTTACGACACTTTCACGACAGCTTCAACCGGCGGAATGCCCATTCCGCCGGTCGTTACTTCCGGAGAATTGCTCTCCAAGACATATAAAATTATGCATGGAATGGACGGATAGAGGGAAAAAAATTTCCCTCTCACACAACACCAGAATAAGGGGACACCCACTGTCACCCATTGACTGGCAGGAGAGTTAGAACAGACAAAAGAAAACGTTTCTTTACCCAGCATGTAATTAGTCTGTAGAACTCCTTGCCACAGGATGTAGTGATGGCACCTAGCCTAGATGCCTTTAAAAGGGGATTGGAAAACTTTATGGAGGTAAAGTCCATCACGGATTACCAGCCATGATTACTATATCTATATGCAACTTCTGGGTATTAGAGATGGCCTATCTCTGAATGCCAGATGCAAGGAAGTGGCAACAGGATACAGGTATCTTGTGTGCTCCCTGAGGCATCTGGTGGTCCACTGCGAGATACAGAAAGCTGGACTAGATGGGCCTTTGGCCTGGTCCAGCAGGGCTCTTCTTATGTTTGTCATTCAGAACAATGCAGAATCTTCTTTCAGGCAAATAAATAAAATTTTGTGGACAATGTCCACAGCACATGAAAAAAACATACCAGGATACTCAGCCAGCACTTTCGATTCCTACCCAAGTAGTTAGCAGAGTTGAACCACAAGTTAGGACACAGAATTGTGTGTGTCCCCCGATCAAGGTGTGTCACCCGATCAAGTGTGCTTAGTGGAATCAACATATCAATTTATTCATGATACATAAGGCTCCTAGAGGACATTTAGTTCATGTAAAAAAAAACCTGTTTTAAGCAGGTTCCCACATTACTGGTGCAAATAACGCAGGGGTAGGATTGCAGCATCCAGAAATGTGACCTCGAGAAAAGCAGCAATGGCAGATATGGACAATATATGACTTTATTTATTTTGGCAGCTGGAATTCCCAGGCATGGACGTCATCAGCTGCGCTACTTAAAGTATCCACAGGAATGTATCCATCTCAAAGCCAAAAACATCTTTAAATAAAACCGCATGCTCAAGGTCACTTTTTCAATCTATAAAAAATTGTCAGTAGACTGGTCTAACTTGAACGAACCATCAATTTACATACAGACGTCAGTCTTTTTTGGCTTACAAGATTAATCAGGTAGGAAGGATAAATTCCTTTCCATTGGTCTATGGGAGCTGTTTAGGTAACATCACTGTGCTATTCAATAGCCTGATTTTTGAGCCTTGCAAAGGGAAAAAAAATTATTAGCGTTCAACACTCAACAAAGAAGAGACTACAGTGCTAGATCTCAGTTTCGAGGAAACATCATTTGCAGAACAGGAGTGTAGGCCAGCTTAGTAAACTTGTAATCCTTCAGTCCTGGCTGTGAAAGATACTAAGGAATAAATGAGTGTTTTGTCCCAGGCTCCTCTGAGCACTATATTCCCTTCCAAAAGTCCACTTTAGGCTAAAATCAGCACTTTCCCTTTTAAATAGTTAAAACACTGTGTGCAGAAACAAATTCTTGAACTCAAGGCAGCAATTAACAAGTTTTATTGCTTTCCAAACAACCCTTATCACCTATAAATTTCCCAAAGTGAAAGCAATCCCTCAGTATCCCAGTCCTCCACAAATTCCATAAGACAGCCCCTGCTGTCTTCTCCCTTCAAAAATCCCTCAAACCAAGTCCCATAGTCAGAGTCCAATTAGGGAAGCCTCTTCAACTGCTTGTCGGGCAGAGTTCTTCCCCATATCTGTCACTCCAGGTAGGTAGTCAATTCAGGTAAGTAGTCAGTCAGTCAGTAGCATCATGGCACTGGGGGTGGTGGGCCCCAGGGCATGGGTCTCAGGGGGCAGCGCTTACCATTGGATCTGTTGCCTCTTTGCAGTCGAGAATGGCTGCGTTTTGGCCCTCCCAGGCGCCATTTGGCTCAAAAAAGGAGCCAAAAAGCACTGGTGTGTGTGTGTTTCCGCACGTGTGCGGTGGCACACTATGCTGCCATCACACACCCCAGGGTGTGTGTGTGTGGCGGCCATGGGGGTGAGGCGTGGCAGCGGCAGTCCAGCAGAGGTTCCCCGTCTGAGCAGTCATCGTCTAGCAGGAGGTAGTCACACAGCAATCCAACAGCATGTCCCTTTGGTAAGGTAGCAAGGCCCTTTGGTGCTGTAGCTGGCCTCCTTTTATTTTTCCAAGTCTTCATTAAGTATAAGTGGGCACAGCTGTGGGCTGACAATCAGTGCAGTCCAGGTCCTTCTAATTGTCCACAGGTGTGGAGCCATGCCCAATTGCCATCAGCTGTGCTTCCACCCATGCAGTCCTGGGTGTTAACCCCAGGTATCCCAGTCCTGTCAAACAGGTCCTTTAATCCCTTCCTTCCCGGATCAGTCAAAACAGGGAACCACTGATAACACCACTAACTCCGATCTTCCGCGATTTCCGCTACAATGAGTCAGTACTAATGTGAAACTGGTATTTGAGTGCATTGTTTTCAGGAAATTTGCCATGGAGTCAAGAACATCTACAATGTCAGCAAAGACAATCATAAGGTGCCTGTTAATTGACGCTGTTGCCTAATTGAATTGGTGTATGTTTAATTCAATCAAATAACCAGGATATCATATCCAGATATTATTGGAAAACCTGCTTTTTAAAGGTAATTTTTCTTTATCATTTCTTTTACAAAAAGTAATAGAAAATGCGTTTCGAGAGAACTGTGATAACACTGATAATTACAAATGGATACAGCAAGTCCTCACTTAAAGTCATTTCATTATAAGACATTTTATTTTAAAGTTGTTGAGGAAAAAAATCAATTCTCGGCTGGGACCACTGTCTGTGTGGAGTTTGGTTTGAACACTCTCCCCATGTCTGCATGGGTTTTCTCTGGCCCAGAAAGTTCACATTTATTTCAATTATTAATATTGGAATTGTTTTGGGTCTTTATTTAGAAATTTGGTGATGTTTTTGTGACCAGAAATATTCCATAAACTCTTGCTTATGTATATCAGTTAGCCTACTTTAAAATTGGTTTCATTATAAGTCATTTCGCTTAAAGTTGCAGTTTCCAAGATCCTATCAACAACTTTAAGTGAAGACTTGCTGTATTCAAATGAATCAATTGAAACAACTTCTGTTCCCTTGCTTTAAGTTCAAAACCAAAAGCTTCCTCCTCAAGAGCATGCTTATGTAGCCAAACCAGAAAGTGAGTGAATCTCTCTCTACGCACACGTGCACACGTACACGCACACACAGCTCAAAGGGTGAGGCTGCAGTTCAGAAAGAGCCAGGATGGTGTAGTGGTTTGGGAGTCGGACTTAGACCTGGAAGATCCAGGTTCAAATCCCTGCTCAGCCACGAAGCTTCCTGGGTGACCTTGGGCCAGTCACTATCTCTCAGCCCCACCTACCTCACAGGGTTGTTGTGAGGACAAAAAGGAGGGGAGGAAATATGTATACCACTCTGAGCTCCTTGGGGGAAGGGCGGTATAAAAATGTGAAAAATAAAAAAAATAAATAGTGCATGGATTCAGTTTTTGACCAGCAGAGGGAGGTACACACTTCACCACATATATAGAAGAAAATGTGGCACAAGTTGGGCAGAAAGTAAACTGGGATCTACTGGTAGATACCTTGGTCGTTTGCAGTAGGTTAGTAGGGTTCCAGCTCCCAATTGTCCCCAATGGCTCCAAATTAAGTTGCTGAAATGAGGAAACCTTGGAGGAAAACCAGGAGTTATGTTTTGTGGGAAAATGACTATGAGCTCAGAAGATCTGGTACTAATGAGTCTGGGGGGCTCCAGTGAAAAACAGTATAGTACCCTTCATGCCTGAAGAATGCCTAGTCTTGGTCTAGCATTTCCATGTTAAACATCTGGGAAGAAGAACAGAACAGAAAATGAGTTGGGATGTTTGAGTTTAGAAGGGTGGAAGTACCTAAAATGATGAGGGAGGAGGAGATGGGAGATATGAACAGAAGGAAAAAGCGAACTGGAATGTGGAAAGGATGAACTGTAAATTTAGTTAGAAGTTTAGTTCAATAGGACCAAGTGGAACAGAATGAGAGTACTCTCTCCTTCCTAAAGAGGCCATGATGATCATGCATTGGGTTAATGCGGTTCAGGATTTTTAGGTTCTGTGCATGTACCTCCTGTTTCCCAGTGATACCCTTTAATGCTGCATTAAAAATCAAACATCACATGAAAGCAAAGCAGGCAAATTAACATTCAAGTCTCAATTTTAGGTCTTGGGTTTCAACAATGGAAGGAGTAAGAAAGCAGTCCTTAGAAACTAGTTTCTTATCTTGCACACACACACACACACACACACACACACACACACACACACACAGAGAGAGAGAGAGAGAGAGAGAGAGAGAGAGAGAGAGAGAGAGAGAGAGAGAGATTTGGCCCACTACTACTCGCTTCTTAAACTCCAGCCCTATTTCTGCTTATGACTCAGTCATTTAGGATTTTTGTGGTTCTCCACAGCTAGGGACTGACTGCATTCACTGACCACAACTGCTAAAATGTTTTAATTTCAGTGAACGATTATTAGAAACATATTGGGCCAGACAAGCCAGTAATGGCAAGCTCATGAAAAATACAATAACTCATTTGGCCTTTGTGCCACATCAGAGCAGAATTATGTTCAAATTAGAAACTGTCACATACGTAACTGTGAAGTTACAGTTAACAGTACTCTGTGCTTGGGAAAGACACAGAATATCGTTAATTTATTGGCAATAGACCTTGCAGATGGAATCTGCACAGTTAAGATAACTATGTACATCGATCTGAGTAATGGACTGAAGGGTCATGGGATTTTTTTTCCCGCTGAAAGGAAAATCAGTGAAGTTACATCAAAATAAGGACTGTGCCATGGTTGGGGTAGAGTAGGGGTGGCCAACCTTTCAACATGAATGCTCCTGGATCTTTAATGGTTGTATAGGTGAGGGCATTTCAGCAGGTGCAGCTGCCAAGTCTTCTATGACTATGCAACTCTTAAGAACGCAGAGGCCCTAATGGTGGAAGGTTGGCCACCCCTGGGGTAGAGCTTTGACAGTCCTTCCCAGTTTGCAGTTGTGGTGCAGTGGGTTTTTTTTTGCGAGTATCATTCTGGGATTAGTGTTAGATACTCACCTCACCTACACTGATCTGTAGATAGTCTGCCTTCTGTGCCAGTAGATCCCCCTACATGGTTTCCTGATGGGGTGCTGGAAATGAGAACCTTCAGTTTTTGCTGCCTGCCTGGCACTGCCAAAATAGGTTCAAGGGTATCAAGCATTTGGTAGGTTACCTGGTACATTAGAAACCCTTTAAAAGCCCCCCACACACACACACACAAAAAAAAAATCTGCATTTTTTTTTCTGCAAGTGGTATTTCATAGAAAATTTGCAAGTGGTATTTCATAGAAACCATAAATAAAGCTGTTAATAACAGAAACGGAGTCCGCCTCATGGATTGACTTTAAGGAGTCAGAGAGCAGCCTCATTTCTGGAGGCAAAGGCAGTCCATCATGATTCATGCAGCACTTTGCAGTATAAAAAACTTCGTACTGTACTGCAGAGAGAATTTGAACTAGATGTTTTGCCCTTCAAGGTATTCATATGACCTTCTTGAATGTAAATCTGTTTTGACTTCTCTCTCTCTCTCTCTCCAACTAATATCATGATGCTGACTTGTTTCCTAATAAGGGAATAGTTGGTTGGTGATGCATATACAATATGGGTATATGAGGATGTTCTATGCCAGTAGGAAAAACCCTGAGGGACTGAGTAGTTGTGGTCTAATTATGCATTATGTTCCAGTTGCTAAAATAAGCCCTGAATCCTGTTGATGCTCATAGCCATACTACATGTTTACAAACTGAAAAAAGATCATCAGCAAACACACATTAATGGCAAAATAATTCCATGACCACAAGAGGCCCTTTCTAGGTCCAACCTGCCCATTCAAATATTGCGCAGATACTGAGTTTGCTTGGGGAGAGACATCTTGCCTGGTTTTATGGGACCAGCTTTGTACATGATCCCTTACGCCAGCAGGAAGACTCCAGGAAGGTAGTTGTCTGCAAGGTGTTAGTGAGTAAACCTTGGTAACACCTTCCTTGGCCGGAACACACCACTTATGTCAGCAAAGAATACTCAAGGAAATAGGGGATTGACCAGTCAGCCTCTTGATCTGTATCTTCTGCCCAAATTCATCAGGTGTTGCTCATACTTGGGGTAAGATATCAGCATGTTTGTGTACTTAACACCCACACAGGATGGAAGACAGTGTGACACCAAACAGCACATTGTGCTGTAGTTTCAGCCTGTGGATCTTAAATCATGTGACTGTCCATCATATGTAGTGATACAAATATCTGGTCTTAAAGAGATGACGTACCTGATCCTTAGATGCCAGGTTTTGGAGAACTGGAAGGTTGTGGCTTTTTACAGTTACACATTATATATACAGGATTTTTTTTGGCTCTGTGATGAATGCCCTGTTTCCCCACCCTATTTTTCTGTGTTTTGGAAACTTTTAACTCCCCAGACGTTTCTGTGCAGGTTCAGGAACCTTAAAAGCGGCTGGGTCATCCTTTGCAAGCAGCCTTTGTCTGGAAACTCCATTATTGCTCAAATGTGCTGTTTGTGGATTTGGCTTCTCTTCCTGTCTGGAATGGCAACACACACACACACCCACACACACCCCAGACAGGCATACTGTTGAGTTTGGGCAACCAAACCTGTCCATCTTGAATGTCTTGGTCAAGGGAGTGGAATGGAGTGACCAGGTGATTGCACTCCTCTAATTAGGCAGCTTGATGACATCAAAGCAAAGGTATATACAGGTTTATTACCCCTTATCCGGACATTCGAAATCCAGACTTTTGGGGGGGGGGGCTATGACTTTTTTAAAAAAAACTTTTTCTAGCACCTGTCTGGCATAGCACAAGGCATGCTGGGGCACAAAATCATTAACAAAATATTGTATAAAAGTACCTTTAGGCTATGTGTATAAGGTGTATATGAGATATACATGAATTTTGTGTTTAGACTTGGGTCCCACCCCCAAGATATCTCATTATATTTATACAAATATTCCAAAATCCAGACAAATCCAAAATCCAGACAACTTTCTGTCCCAAGCAGTCTGGATAAGGAATACTCAACCTGTATTTCCCAGCCCACATGAAGTGTTGGTTATTGACACCAGTGACCCATTCATCGGTAGCACAGAGAAGAGCACCCGGCTTGCTCATCACCCACAAGTGCAAGGACTGAGGAATCCTTAAGCAATACAAGTAGCTTAAGCCAGGGACTGGCTGGCTAGATTATGACTTTTTGATGCTTTGTCCGCTAAGTGACTGCAGCTAGTATGGAGTTTAATACAGCTATGGGTTGCAGGGTGGGCAGGTGGGTGGGCATTGTGGGTTGAGAGGTTTGAATAGCATCCTACCTCCATCTGCTGGCGTTACTGGTTACAGCATCTATTTGTTGAAAACTTTGTGCTTTCCAGCCAAGCTCAGGCATTTTCCTCGTATTTTTTACTACAGAACCTATCTTCTCCCATTTTGTTAATTCCCTTTTCTTTTAGACTTTTAATAAATTAGTTACATTTTGACCCTTGCACATGCCTGGACATGGACATGCCTGGTCCACGTTCATGGGTAATTCAGTGGATTCAGTGGACTGTCACTCTTTTCATCCTGCAGGTGCTAAGTAATGTGAGCTTGATTTTTAATAAGAACTCCTGGGGTTCAATGCTGTCCTGGAGGGTCCCCTCAGACAGCTCTCCCTCTGCCTGGTCTCTGTAGCCTGGAATGGTGGCAGCAGATACAAACTAACAAGGTTTTTACCCATGCAGCTGCTGCTGGTCCAGTAAAGGGAAAGGGGGTGGCCGCGCTAACTAGTAGGTGCTACTCACCTTGGTCAGCCAGTCTTCTCCCAGGAGTCCCTTTCTTTGACAGAGTCCCATACTAGTTGGCTTCCTGCCAGGATTTGGCCAGGTTGGGCATTGGCTAAGGGCCCATGACCATCAGAGAGCCTACCTAGTTGGGTTGACTTCCGAACCCTCCGTACTGGTGGCAGTGATAGCACCAATGCACCATTAGATGATGGGCAGAAGGTATCATGGGGGCCCATTGCAGGGCTTTGCCTCAGGATGCCCTGTGACCTGGCACCAGCCTTGCTTCCTGCTGAGAACGGGAGAAAACCTGTCATTTTTTGCAACACTTCCTGTATTCACAGTTGTGCATGATGGCACCAAGGCAGTAATGAGGAAAGCTGCCATCTGGACTTGCCCTTAGGAATGACAGAAGAATATAAGAAATATGTATGCAGATTTTCATGGCTTGCAACAATGGACAAAGATACAACTTTTATGGGATTTCCAGCCATGTACAATTTTTAACTGAAGAAATAAAGAAAATTGTTGATCTCAAACTTGCCTGTAGAAATTCTTCTTCAAACGTCTCTGCTACAAAGTATGCAGGTGTCCCGAAAAAGATTATCCAAAGCAGGCAGGCAAAAAACTTTAAATCTCCCGCTTGACGTTTCTTCCTGGCACTTCAGGATTTCTTCAGAAGCAAACAATGAGAACGAAACTAGTAACAATACTAGTAGATGGTGTTGGTTCCATGGGGCCAAAGCACTGACATAAAAAGGCTCCCAGACTTTACGGCCTCCCCAAGATCCACAAGTTTGTCCATAAGAAATATGGCTGGAATCGGACTAATGACTTCTCATGAATCAGGAATTTCTGGATGATTGCAGGAGCCTGAATGCATATGCCATTCCTTGTAGATTAATGAATCCAAAACAAAAGGAAGGAGAACATGGTTCTCTGTTCCAAAGGGGTCACAATCTAAAAAGAAACTCATTGAAATTCCAACAGTCTTTACAATAGTTGCTCTGCTGGAATAAACAGGGACAGTTGCTCTCCCCCGGCTAGATATAAGAGAACCACCACCTTTAAAGGTACAGTAGTCTCTTTGCCCAGTTAGCAGAGCTTAACTGCTTCCTTTCCCTCTTATTGGCAAACCTACTCAACACTTTCCCCTAATCTACAATTGTGAATAATATATGTGATGTTCACCCCTGTTCCGAAATAATTTGTGCTTTATAATTCTTCTGTTCAACTATGGCCATCTTTTGTCCTGTAAATTGTCTCCCTGCTTGTTACAATTGGTTAAGCATTCTCTCCCAATATAGTTCTTTGTTAAAAGAATTTTTAACATGGAAATTCAGAGTTTTGTGGCAGGGAAACTATGCAGCATGTGAAAAAGGGACATCACAAACAAGGAAGCAGAAGTATGTTTGCATCCAAAGGAACATTCACGGCATAATATAAAACCAGTTTTCCGTATATAGAAGCAATGGTTAAAGGAGGAACGCAGTGCAGTCTTGTGAAAGACAGCATTCTATGGCAAATAAATCCAAGACAGTCAAGTGTGTGACAATGCTCATACAGAAAAAATGGAAGCTCTGTACAACATATTGGCATGGAACACATCTGGAAATTGTCAGGAATAAAAATTCCTACAACGTTCTTTCCAGCATTGCAGTGGCTGGGGTGAAGAAGGTAAGGACAAACGTGGGTTGGCATTGTTAATGGAAATTAATCCACACAAATCACATCAAGGGTGCAAAATTGACACTGTGCAGAGCCTGTTGGAGCACTTTGGAAGTGATCTATGAGCCATATAGAGGTAGAAAGTAAGCTATCAGGATGACACAAGAACTCAACGATTTATGTCTCATGAGAAATGGTTCAGGAAGATGGGCTTAACGTTAGGGGTAAGAATAGACTCTGAGACAGAGAGAGAGAGAGAGAGAGAGAGAGAGAGAGAGAGAGAGAGAGAGAGAGAGAGAGAGAGAGAGAGAGAACATTTCTGGAAAAGATTCATCACATGGACATAGATAAATTATTCTAGCTGCTGATGGCCAGAAAACAAGAATTCTCCAAGCTTTAAAATGTTGGAAGCACTGAGAGAAAAGGCAACTGACTTCAAAAACTAAATTAAACTTACATAAATAATTGGAACCTTATATTATAGGATGTTGCGAGGATGGAGGGAGGCATTAAAGAAGCTGGGACTTTGTGAAATAGTGTGCAACGTAATCATAATCTTCTCAAACTAAAGCTAATCAATACACAGACTTTTGTAATAAGTCACAAATTAGTTCTGATTTTTCTTTTTTCTTTTACATTTTGGAGGAGTAAAAATAGATATTTTTTAACATGCACTTTTTTGATGAAATTTTAAAACATGTGAATACAGTAAATATACACATAAACCAGCAACCTGATCCAGATGTGGGTACAGTGTGATACATACACTTGTTCATCTGCCAAGAATGGCTTTCATTTCAAAGGAGGGAGTCAGACTGAGTACTATTGGCTGCCTGATCACGCGTGAAGGAACAAGTTCATGAGTTCATGCCCCCCCCCCACGCACACCTGGAGAGCTGTTCCTGAGGTTAAAATACTACTTAAAATAGTATTTTAAGTGTGCAATTATGGGCAATCGGGATGAATCACTACCTCCCTTAAACTTACCAGTCTTCTTGTTTCCAGTCATAGGGCCTCGCTGGAAGTCATTTGCCCCTGTGTAACCCTGAAGAAGCATACAACACTATTTGTTGTGGCCAAGTTCCTAAGCACTTTGTTTATGAAATCGCTTGCATCCATTCTAGTTTGCATTCCAATGGCACAGTGGGTGTCCTGGGAACCTTCAGAGCATCCATCTGTCAGGATTTATTGAATTCATTTCAGCTTGTTCAACCCGAGGACATGGACAGGATACTTGGGTCAGGATACTTGGGTCAATTATATATACGTGTGTGAGACTTTTGCCCATCCAGATTAGTAGCCCAATCCTAACTAAATTCCCGCATGGCGATGCAGTGGCCTATGCTGCATCCCGTGGGGGAATTTTATCTGCTGGAGGTTTCCTCAGGGTAAGGGGACATGTCCACTTGCCCCAGGGTAAGCCCCAGGAGCTGCAATGGGTCAACTCAGACCTATGCCAGCTCTATAGCGGGTGCAAGTCCGCATTGATCCGTGTCAGCGGATCAGGTCAGGGAAGGGGGATAGGATACGGTGCGTTCTGGCGCCGTCAATCCTGCCCTCCTCCTGGGCTCAATCTACCCACTTCCACCCTTTCCCCTCACCTGTGCTGGAGTTAACTGCTCCGGCAGGTGTCCCTGTGGCCGCTGGTGCCAGCAGGAAGACGTCGGCCAGCACAACAAGGCCCTGTGCTGTTGCAAAGCACTTAAAGTGCTTTTGCAATAGCAGAACTCACATTCCATCAGTGCGCAGACCATAAATAAACAAGTGCAAAACTAGGCAAAGGCGATCAATGCCTAAGGGAGGGGCATATGCAGCCTGTCTCATAGGAGGTGGTGATACAACCATTACTGAAAAGACAATTATTGGATGCCACTGATTTTTGCAACTATTGCCCTGAACTAAACATCTCTTTTGGGGGGGGGGGGGGTTAGGTGCTTGAGTGAGTGGTGGGTTTTCCTGGATGAGACTGACTATCTAGGCCCATTTCAGTCTGACCTTAGACCAAGTTTGAGAACAGAAACTACCGTGCTTGCCCTGGTGGATGACTTATGCTGGGATATAGAGAGGGGGAGTGAGACTCTGCTCGTTTTCTGGAGTGTCTCAGCAGCTTCCAATACCATCGACCATGGTATCCTCCTGGGCTGCTTAGAGGGCATTGGCATGAGTGAAACTATATAAAGTGGACCCACGTTATTCACGGGTCCAGCATTTGCGGATCTCAGTTTCCGCGGAGGCCACGGATATGAGGACCTGTTTTAAAAACATTGCAAAAAGTAAAAATAAGTAAGAAAATGGCCTCCCCTACCTTTGCATGGCAAAACTGCACTGTTTGCAGGGCAGTCTTTGCTCCTGGAAGCCATTTCCGGATCGCAGGATCTCTCTCCTTTCACCCTGGCTCACTCCAGAATGCATCATGCTGGGCAAGCCAGGGAGGCTGTTGCATAACCAGGAAGTGGCCCTGCAGCCCTGCAAACAGCATGGTTTTGCCGTGCGAAGGTAAGGAAAGCCGTTTTCTTACTTATTTTTTTACTTTTTACAACATTTTTAAAAAGGGATCCCAGCACCCACAGTTCTGCGCAATCTGTGTGTGTGTGTGGGTGTTTCGAAATGGAACCTGACAGATAATGCAGGCCGACTATATGCGTGACACCTAGACTTCTTGAGTGTAGTATTCAAAAGGTGGTGTTAGGGGATTTCTGCTCTACCCTCAGCCTTTGTCTTGAAGGGTGCTGCAAGACTCCATCTTGTATCCTATGCTATTTAACATTTAAATGAAACTACTAAGTGCAGTCATCCAGAGTTCTGGGCTGTGCAGTTACCAGAATGTGGCTGATGCACATCTCTCTATCTCATTTTTTCATTTGATCCTGGGGAAGTAGTGGAAACCCTACACCAGTGTGTCTAGCAGCTCTGTGGCTACTGGATGCAGATGAACAAGCTGAAACTTGTTCAGGAGGGTGCCGGCATGGCTAACAAGCACAGTTAAGGAGGCTATAAAAGGCAAGGAAGCTTCCTTCCGTAAATGGACGTCTTGCCCTAGTGAGGAAAATAAACAGGAGCACAAACTGTGGCAAAAGAAATGTAAAAAGATGATACGGGAGGCCAAGCAAGACTTTGAGGAACGTATGGCAGGCAACATAAAAGGGAATAATAAAAGCTTCTTCAAATATGTTAGAAGCAGGAAACCTGCCAGGGAAACGGTTGGTCCGCTGGATGGTGAGGGAGAGAAAGGGGTGATAAAAGGGGACTTGGAGACTGCAGAGAAATTAAATGAGTTCTTTGCATCTGTCTTCACGGCAGAAGACCTCGGGCAAATACCGCTGCCGGAACGGTCTCCCCTGACTAAAGAATTAAGTCAAATAGAGGTTAAAAGAGAAGACGTCTCAGACTTAATTGAGAGAGTGGATAGAGGAAAATTCTTCTCCCTTTCGCACAACACCAGAACCAGGGGACATGCACTAAAATTGAGTGGAGGGAGAGTTAGAACAGACAAAAGAAAATCTTTCTTTACCCAGCGTGTAATTCATCTGTGGAACTCCTTGCCACAGGATGTGGTGATGGCACCTGGCCTAGATGCCTTTAAAAGGGGTTTGGACAGATTCTTGGAGGAAAAGACTATCATAGGTTACAAGCCATAAGCAACCTCCTGGTTTTAGAAGTGGGTTTTCTCTGTGCCAGGTGCAAGGGAGTGTCAACGGGAAACAGGTTTTCTTGTTGTCTTGTGTGCTCCCTGAGGCATCTGGTGGGGCCACTGTGAGATACAGGAAGCTGGACTAGATGGGCTTTTGGCCTGATCCAGCAGGGCTCTTCTTATGTTCTTATGTTCTTATGATCTAGTTACTTTGGTCACGTCCTGGTTGGACTACTGTAATGCACTCTACAGGGGGCTGCCCATGAAAAGCGTTTGGAAACTTCAGTTGGTGCAAAATGTGGCAGGCAGGGTGGGCTCAATTCTGCATGAATTATATGGGTTACCAATTGGTCTCTGGGCTCAGTTCAAGGGTTGGCTGCTATAACCCTGAAAGCCCTAATCAGTTTGGGACCTGGATATCTTAAGGACCATCTCCACCCATAAGAGCCTTGCTGTATTTTTGAAGGTCAGCCCATACCTTTTGCTGGATTCCTTTTGCCTCAGAGGTGCAACGTGCATCCATTGTGGACCCTGTGGAATGCCCTACCATATATTCCTCCAGGCCCTTTTGTTTAGCATTTGTGGAGGAGGGGAAAATGAGGCTTGTACTGGAGGTGGAATCAGTAGGGAGCCTCCGGTGTGGATTGTTTTGGCATAATACGGCCTTGATCTCTTTTTTCTCATTTTATTTTACTGTTTTATTCTATCGTCTATAAACTGCCTTAGATTGCCTCTGTGGCAAGAAATAAATCTTTTAAAATGAAAATTAAAACATTAAAATATTTGCCCTTGTACGTGAGAATGTAGCCTGTATTTGGAGATGAAGCTGAGAAAGGTATGCCATAGGATTGGGCCTGATTTTCAGAGTCACGCTAGCAACAATAATTCAGATGGCCTTGCCGCTCTCCCGGTTGCTTGTATGCTCTTTGCCCTTCTCCCTTGCTGAGCCACACGTTGGAAAGATTCTTACAATTTCCCGGAGAAAAGGAAATACTGAGTTTGAACTCATTTCCCCTCCAGCATGAAAATAATTATAGTAATTTAAATTATTTGTCTCGTTGCATTTGCTCATCTGCAGTCACTCTTAGTCTCCTACATGCTGGGGGTAAAGCTTTTTTCAGAGCTCCAGATTGCATCAAATCATGGCTCAACATGCCATTTGGCATCCCAATAGCAGGAAAAATCTGCCTGGAGCTCATTCAGTAAAATAGTACAGAATGAATAAATGACAAAGAAGAATTCTGTGCACAGACCCTCTTTCTCATGGTTGCCATAGGTCTCGTCCCAGGTATTCATTTGTACTAATTCATTGATACCCCCACCCTTCCTTCAAAGACCTCAGTGCAGCATTTGGTCCACAAAGCAACCCTTTGAAGTTGGCGTAGTTGAGAGATCATGACTTGCCCAAGAGAGCTGCACAGCTGATTTGGGGGATTTGAATCTGCTTTCCCGCAGGTCTAACCCAGCACTAGCATCAACAACACACAGGCAAGAATGAGGATTTGGACCTATTATCTGCTCAACAGTTTTTTATTATTAAGTTTCCACAACTTGATCCTGCCTCCTTTACTCTGGAAGGATATCAAATGCTACTAATGAGGTTTGGGTATACAGAGCCAAGATGTAACTCTCAGTTCTATTTAATCTGCTCAGCTGATCTGCTTTGAACCTGGAAATCTCTTCCAGGACATACAGACTTGGAGTTCCTTCCTGGTCTATTTTTCCTACTACTTTGTTTGCAACCAGGAGTGAACATTTAACACCTATGTGACATGAGGAATGCCAGATCAAAACTTCAAACGTTTGTACAAATGATTGTTCATAGCTTTGGATCTGGAATAAGAAGTCGCTACCGTGAAAATATGAAGTGCACCCTATAACACGAGTCTGAACTAAGCTTTGAAATCAGGGGCATCTGGCAACCTTACAGGACAGCCACATTCAATTTGTTCACGTCTAGGGCTGCACTTCTATACATACTTACCTGGGAGTAAATCCTATTGAAATCAATGAGACCTACTTCTGAGTAGACATGCATAGGTTTGCACTGTAGGTCTACTAGCATTTGCTGTAGTAACTATTAGGCCAAACTGGAGAGTTGAACTGTTCTTCCATTCTGTTCTTCTCTTCTTATAGCGACAAGTATTATGATGAAAATGACCTATATTGGCCAAAAACCTACAGCGCAATCCTATCCAACTTACACCACTGGTGTAACCAGCAGTGCAGTGAGAATGGAAGGCCCCAGAATGGAAAGGGGATTCAAATCCCCTCCAAAGGGGGTTCAAAGGGGATTTAAATCTCCCCTTCTCTCCAAAGCCTCCCACCCTGCCCTCCCCTGCTGGTTACACCGGTGGTGTAAGTTGGATAGGATTGCACTGTTAACCTCATATTGCTATGGTGGCCTAACTCTACCCTTCCACCCCATTTTTAAGCAGCCTGTGGATCTCACAACATTTCAGTGCATGCATGCAGACTCAAACTCATTCTGTTCTGTTAGCTAAATGCTGTTAACTCAGGTTTAAGGGCCATGCAAGTGCTTCAGAAGAATTTCCTGTTTCTAGACAAAGCCATGGTGTGTGAAGTATTTCTATGGCTCTCCTCAGCCTAATTAATCACTCTGCACAAGAGTGCTTATGTTAGAAGCATGTATCTGATACAGATTGGCCCAATTCCAAAAAAAGGTTGGCCATCCCTTCCGCTCATCAGACCACTTTTAGGCCTTGAAAGGCAGGGGGTCTGAGTAATTCAACAACAACGGAAAAAAAATCTTGTCAGAATTGGCTCACTGGCTTCCTCGTACAGTATTAGGACTAACATGTGTATATGGGCAACAGCCACCCCCAAATCCTGAAACCCTTTGAAATGCTTGAAAATAGAGAACTCTTATGACTACACAAATTTGGGAGGACTGCCTAATATTCCGTCCTTTGCCAGGCAGCGTAGAAAGACTTCGGTCTGAGAAATACCCGCCCCTGCTTTTTTTTTTTTGCCAGTTCTTAGAATTGCTTCCTTGTTTTGTTTAAATGAGTAGTGAATTTTCTTTAAAATCAGTTTTACATTGTAATTAAAATATTGTGCTGTGGTTCCACTTGATATTTTCTTGAGATTTTTAAGTTATAGAAGACAACCAACTTTTGGGAATTTGTACATTTATTGCTGTTTTTTTTAATCTTGTAGACAATTGTTATGATTTTGTGTATTGGTTATATGTTATGCACTAAATGAAAATAAAGTTAAAAAATTACAAACAATACCATACCACACAAAATAAATGATGTTTTTAGTAATGAAAATGAGTACAGTAATGAAACAAAAACTATTCAGGTACATCCCTATTGGTAATATTCCTTTGTGGTATTCCATACTCTTGCTTGTCATATCAGCCATTTCGCTTCCTTTCACACTCACAGTTGCCTAAGAGTCCATGTATTTGTTGGCCTGAATATGACAGTGTGACCTTCCAGTCCTGGTTACTGTCCCTGATACTGTCAAATCCACTGTGATGCTCCCTCCAGATCTGTAGTGATTTTACAGAAGTCTACATATCAAAGATGAAAGGCCCTGTATCCACGTTCTAGCCCAGAGGTTCTCAACTTCGGCCAATGGCTGGTGCTACTCAGACCACTGAACCACCAGAACTCCGCTCCAATGCGGCGCTTTTGGTGGCGCGTTTTCGCTTCTGAAATCCTTTGGCCGAGCCTCTTGGGAACGCTGAGAAGGGCCCTCCCACCGACCCAGAGCCTCCTACCTGCGTTTTCTGGCTTCAAAAAACCTGAAAACCAGGAAGTAACTGGCGATTATGTCATCTCTAGTCACTTCCGGTGGTACGCAGCAGGAGAATGGCGCCAGAGGTGGTACTCGGCTCAGGAGGGCCTTGTTCTAGCCTTTTCCCATTTATGTCAACCAGTCTCTTTCTCTTCCTCTTGTTAATTCTCGTTAATAATTTTTTTTTATTGCTTCTGGATCTTGGAATCAAATAAAATATAACCTGGAAGGAAATGAACACCATTAAAATTTTGACAGCCCTACTGAAGCCACTTAAAAACAACAACAACAATAGAAATAACTTCTGAAGAACCACTGAAGAGCAAAGGGAAAAATGTTTCCTCCAGTTCTCAAAGAGCACATTTTCTTCTTGTAAGATATTTTGACAGTAGCTGTCCCTGCTGCCATCATGACCCAGTCGGAACTCTAGCCTGAGAGTCAAAAACAATATGATTCTTATACACAGAGAAAGCACATTTATGATTTATTTATTGGCTTATATAATACCCTGACAAATTTTATGGGCAGTTTCCTCAGAAAAGAACTCTAAGCCAAACTTTTTCTTAAGCTTGGAAGAACGGCACAAAGTTGGTCATGTTTTCTTGTTCTAAGGTCAGGATTTGTGCCCAAAGTAGGCAAACTGGAGACCTAGGGATCCATATCAAACAAAGCAAGCTGAATTTCATTGGTTTTACTGTATAAAGAGAAAAGGAGATATATATGATAAATGCAGAATGATTACTTGGACTGTAATTGCAGAGAGAGAGAGAGAGAGAGAGAGAGAGAGAGAGAGAGAGAGAGAGAGAGAGAGAGAAATGGTTCTTTGTAAGCCCTTCCTTACAAGGGCTTTGGGACATATTTATCAAAGCACAGAAGTATACATATTAGAAGATTGCACGTAGCCTTCTTATTTGGCTATTTTTTTAATTTGGACTGTTGTGTGACTTTTCATGTCTTTTGCATTGCTTTGTTTTCATGTCTTTTGCATTACTTTGGGTCTGGCATTTGCATTGCTCTGGTCCCAAGGAATAGGTACCATAATGGACCATATAGTACATAACCTGATGGTTTACAGGTTAAAATAATGTCCTAGAGGACCCAATCCTATCCTCAGGTCTTTGACTGGTGTAATTCTGAAGATACTCTGGGGGCAGGTTTGGGCCGGTGTGGAGACAATGCTTGCTTAGTGGCTGGCAAACCACGCTAAGCTTGTAAGTCAACACAACCTCTTCCTTTCTGTTAATGACAGACAAACAATTAGTGATAAACAACTAGTCACTAGGCAGGACACACTGTGAGCAGCAGGACATCATGAGCTGATCACAGGTTTGGCATTTGGATAACATGCGCCCGCTTGACCCATCAGATTCACGCAAGCCTGTAACCAATGAGCTTCTGCCACGAGATTGTAGTACAATAAAAGGGAGCACTCACGAGACCTCTGGGTGCCTTCCCATGACTTGATTCCTGCCTTTGTGTCTTTGCTCTATCACGACAACAGGCCGGGAAAGGGGGGATAAGATCCAGTATGCATGGCTGCCACTGAGATCCGTCTCCTCATACCCCCAAACCACCCCCAGCTTGACCTGATCCTTGCCCTGATCCACCCTCAAACTACCTCCACCATTGTCCTACATGTTCCACAGGAGGTTCTGTGGGACACCACTGCTAGTGTCAGGCTTACTGGCTCCCATGTTGTCATTAGTGAGCCACAGAACGATGGAGCAGCTGATCCTGGCTTTATGCCAGTGGATCACGAGATCTGTCAGTGTAAAGCCTGGATAGGTTTGGGCCGACAAGTGATTGCTAGTATTGCTCCATTGCTTTCCTCATATTAAACATGGATGTTATCCAGTTTCTTTCTCCCCCAACATTGGGAAGAAATTGGATTTTCCAAGCTAATATGAATAAAACATGACTGTCCCCTCCCCATAAACCCTGCCCAGCAGCTCCCGCTCCAAAACACGCTCCTGCCCCACATTTAACTTACCCATCTGTGTCAGAAATAGCAGCAGAAGTGAGTTGAGAGGAGGGATGATCAGCAGAACAGCCCACCAGTATCAGTGACTCAGGACCCTTTTCTACTCCTCTCCTCATGTTCCTCATTAGTGGTTGGCATACTAGAAGACTATTGTAATTACGGGGAGTAAGTGAACTGTCACAATTTACCTGTCTGCCTGCTTATTCAGCAAGGCCTGGGAGCTGTAAACCTACAGCTCTTTAAAAGGAAAAAGAGTAGAGTTGAGCCTAGCACAAATTTATCACCATACAGTTTAGATGAGGCAAGGCTCACATGGGGGAGACCCGTCTGTGTGAGAAAGGCATTATAAGCTTTTTTATTATAAGCACCCATGCACGCGTCACCTCCGCTGCGCGCGTCGCCCTCCGAAGGCTCCGACCCAGGTAGCAATAACAGCGGTTTTTGGGAAAGGAGGAGCCTGGATCTAAAATAGCAGCTGGTCTTCACTGAGCTGATAGAAGGAGTCTTATGAACTAACTTAGATACACGGCGCAATCCTGCGTAAGTTTAGAGTGGTGGAGTGCGCGCTCCGCCATTCTAAACTGTCACAAATGTGCTGTAAAGCACGTTTCCGACCACTTTCGAGTAAGGGCCGGGCAGCGAGGGAGGGCGGCAGTTGGCCAATCCGGCCTGGGAGGGGGCAGGGATGTCGGCCACCGCATACCTGTCCTGTTCCCAGGCTCAGCGACCATTACACGGCCGCCTCAGAGTTACACCTGTTCTCGAGGGCCTCCTAGGGTCTCGAGGGCCAGCTCTCAAGGGTCTCTCTGGGGCCTCCCAGCTCTACACCGGGGGAAGGGGCCGAGGAGACCTCCGGGCCACTCCGGAGCGACCCAGAAAGAGCACAGGATTGCGCTGACAATCAGGTAGAATGGTTGTTGGTTCCAGCTGAGCGGATCAATTCACAATGTTGTAAAAGAATTGATTTGTTTATCTAATGGGCCAGTGAACAGAATTTTGTGATACTGAATCATCAACAATGCCATTATTCATTTTTTTAAAAAGAAAATGACTATTAGATGAAATAGCAAGTTGGTGACAAAACTATCACCCTAGTTTATAGCAGGAGTTATTGAACTCATTCTATGAAATCTGATCCAATCATACAACACAAACTGTCACTCCCAATTAACAAAACTTCCAAATGTCCGTGTTTAATGTCAAAAAATTATAAAACGTCCAGCAGGAGACAGCTGTTAGACACTCAAAGATACAGTTACTGACCTCAGTAGGAAAGGTTAAAGAAACCACAGATCTGAATATCATCAGAGCACAAGGCAAAATGAAAGCCATATGACACAATCAACACTTCAAGAGGACTTGAAAATAATCAAAGATATATACAGGGCCCAGTATTGAGCCTTGAGGTTTGCCATTATTTAAAGGCAAGAATGTGAAATCCTTGATCTGCACATGGCAACGAGAAATGATTATGGAGATAAAACTTAAATCTAATACACACCAAGCCACGAGATTAACCATTAAGATGATAAATGGTGAATGAGTATCATATGGTTTAAGGTGTCAAAAGCAGAAGTTAAATTGAACAAAATGAGCACACATTCACGAGGTTTTGTTGGATAATACTATGGAAACAGTGATATTTAAGGAAAACACACACACGCATAAGAAGAATGATTGAAAATCAAGGTTTGACCTTTTAAAATATTTCTGTTTAAAATATTGTTGAGACCAAAATTCAATCTCATCTCCATTTTCTCTCCTGCAGCTACTGTTCTCATGTATATGCTAGGTCCCTGTGCTTCTATTGGGACTTTTTAAATGAAATGTTTCATATATGGTCCTGAAGCAAGCTGAAACGTGGAATAATGGTCCACAGATTGAGGCAGGTCTCCATATAGATAAACCATGTGGTATTAAAACATGCAGTCTGAAATGGCATGGACCCTGGAATTCTGTACCACATGATTTAGCTATATGCGTTTATGCATTTCTACACCTCACCTTTACCTGTGCTCCAAGGCAGTTTGCAAAAACAGAAACACACCAAATAAGCCACAATTTTAAAAAGGAAATCTAGTAGCTCACACACACACACACACACACACACACACACACACACACACACACACACACACACACACACACACATACTGATGCAGAAAATATTATTCTTGGTTTTGTTCTGGTAATATTCTTGTTGTTACACACTTCCATATCTGCCTCCCCAAGTCACAAGGGGGAAATCTCACATTTGGCAACCTCCTTTTGTTTTCTCCTCTCAGTAGAAACACACACATTAGGCTGATTCTGGGGGAAAGGGAGGCTAACTCAATCAAGTCTAACTAATTCAATCAAGTCTCCCAGGACTCAATGATCAAACCATCAAGGACCATCTAGAAATCTTCTACCCAGCTCAGCCCACTATTGCTCCCATTCTCTTCTGTAAAATGTAAATCCAAAGTCCCATTGTGTTTCAGTATGACTCTGTAACTATGCACATTCTCAGCAACCCTGTGATGTTCTGCTTGGAAATATATATATATGAGAGGCCCTCTCATTAGTTACCACCCAGCTCACCTCAAATGGTGGGGGACTGTGGGAACTCCTGCCCCCTTTGGGTCATCCCAAGGGGGCAGATCCATTTTAAGGGGTGGGATATGATGTTTGCAGTCTACCGGGAAACAAGGGAGCACAACCAACCGCAAACAACCATGGAATACCATGTAGGTACTGCTCAAGGATTTATTTTTCCACAAGAAGGCTTACCCCAGCCCCGCCCCCCCCAGGTGCACACACAGTTTGTTTCTCCTATTTGCAGTTGTTTCACTCACATCCTCAGGCCCTTAGACAACTTCCTTCAGGGACAGTTTGCCAGGAAAGGCTAGAAGTACTGTGAGGGCTGGTTTGAAAGCTCTGCTAGGATAATTACTCCTCTGACTATTGGAATACCCCAGAGGTCCCTTCCTGGTCCCAATGGGTGGGTGAGTTTGGGAGACCTGTGGAGACCTCTGCCTGTGGGGATCAACCCAGAAACTAGAAATAGCAAAATATACCTTCATGACTGGTTAAAAAAAAAGGCATACATCAACATGTTTGAATGATTATACCAAGTTGTTATTATGCACTCTTGTACAAAGGGGAAATCAGTGATTTAAATTGGTTGCTTCTCTGGCATTTAAGCTTGTTTATGCAGTTAAGATTTGAAGGTAATTATCTGGGGAATGCTTCCCAAGCTCTCTTTTGTTTTCAGAATCACTTGTCTTGATATGAAGAAAGTTTAGTCAATAATTCCTGACTTTATCTGCATAACTTGACTTTCAATTCATTCAAGTCCCTGATTTACCCCTTGAATGTATGGTGGACCCTCCGCATCTGCAGGTCCTGTATTTGTGGATTTAACCATCCACGGATCAAACAAGAGGTGCCTCTGGAGACTGCTTCCGGGTCACGCCAGGCCCAAGACACACTCCATTGGCCTCTGCAGGCCCCAGGACACCTTGGGGAAGAGACCAGAGTGCATACCAGAGTGTCTAGCTATAGCCTAGGTGAAACAATGAGTCAGGCAAAATCCTGCTTGGTTTTGTTCATGCCTATTGGTCAGATCCATCCACCTGACCATGGCTAAGGGGTGGTTCAATGGGCTGACCCCAAGTTTCCTGCCTTTGGAGTGGTCAATCAGAAAAGTAGGATTTTGTTCTGCTAAAAAGAACAAGTTAGTTTGAACCAGTGCACTTGCAAATACATGTACATTGCTGACTACACCCCCCCCCACTGGAGATGAGCAAACAAAATGCAATAAATTAAGCACTTTATAGGCAGACCTTATGTCTTATGGCTGCATTGGATTTTCTTGTTTTCATTTGTCTCTACATAAGAACATAAGAAGAGCCCTGCTGGATCAGGCCAAAAGCCCATCTAGTCCAGCTTCCTATATCACATAGTGGAGATACAGCTTCCTGTATCTCTACGTTCAAGGGCCTATTTTTGCCTCTGATTGAGCTTCCCTTCTTCTTTTAACCACTCCTTTTTGGATCTTTTCTCTTCCTGTTAGCAGCATCTAGCCCTTCCTTGCAGGGCCCCTAGCTGCCTAGAAGTCACCTGAGGATGTGTAGGAAAATGAGGTGTATAGCCTGCATGTCTTCTTCCTAAATCCCCGCAAACTGGATTGTGGCAACCTCACTACAGTGCTTAATGACGCAATCCTATCCTCCCATCTCCTGCCGCGCGCCATGTCCTATCCTCCCCCCCGCCTTTTTGCCCAACACAGGGACTCCCCCCAGAAACGTTGTTGGAGTAGGGGCGGGGGGCCGTGGGCCCCAAGGCGGTGGGGGAGCGTACTTGCCTCCAGGATGTGTCCCGTCATCTTGGAGCTGGCCAGTTCATTTTTGTGCCGGGCCCACCCACCCATCCTGGAGCCGTTTGGCTCTGAAATGCCTGCTATTTTGGCTCCAGAGGGCGTGGCTTGTGGTGTCACATGGGGGTGTTGTGTTGGTGGCTCCCCCACGTGGGGGCGTAGCTTCATCTCTGGGTCTCCTGGCTCTGTGCCAGCTCAAGAGCTAGCACAGATCCGAGTAGCCTCGTGGCACTTGGCTGGGACTTTACCCAGGGTAAGGGGATGAATGTCCCCGAGGAGGTCTCCAACCTGTTGCTGCTGAGCACAGGATGTAGCGTAAGCCCCCCTAGCCCATGCTGCAGGGCTCCCGGATAGGACTGGGCTATGAGCCTCCCACTGACAGCTATGGGACTAAAAGTTCTTAACATTATCTTGCTCTTTCTCAATATGTTCCAAAATAATTTTTTCCCCTATAGCCACATTGAGGAAAAACTATCCCTAACTTTTACCTCAGGGATATCATATAATACAACTTGGAGTTTCTGTTACCATGTTTTACAACAGCAGTAATGCAAGAATTTACTGCTGACCTTATAGTCTGAGGCAAAAGTGTGCCACTTTATGGAGCCATTAAACACCTTGAGATTTTCCCACATTGAAGATCAAGCTTACTATGTTTCCAAAAGGTCCCTGGCACTGCCATTCAGTACTTTTAACCCTGTCGTGAAATAAAATTATATGATTTGACCAGATATTCTGGAAGATATCACATCTGGATGATGTTTTTGAGTGCAATCGAATACTTTGGAGACGTCAAAGTCAAAATGAAACATCACTCTATCACCAGAGCTTGTTAGTAGGGAACACCTGGTGTACATGCAGCAAGGTTATTAAATTTCTATTTCACAAAGAAAGCTTTCAAGGACCAGTAGTGAGGTACTATTTTTATGACCAAGATTAGTTTAAAAACATGACACAAAAGAGGCTCTATTGTTTTGTTTGTGGATTATCTGACATTTGGAGCAGGTGAATCATTTAGGCAAAGTAATTTCTTCTTACAAAGTTGTAGAGAAGGACTCTATACAACCACTGGAACTACTCTGTCACAAAACAGCTCCGGGGGGGGGGGGAGAAACAGACCCAAAAACAGGACCAAGGACTGATTGTTGGGTGCACAATGTAGTTCTGCTCTTGAACTTTGGGCCTGTCATTTGGCTCACTGTAGTCATGTAGAGGAAAGGTAAGCCTATGGTAAGTCCAGGAAAGGTTTTGTTGAAAAAATGAAGTTTCAGGATGAATTTGAAGAGATGGCAGGAGATACAGAAAAAGGGAAACGAGGTTATAGGCATGAGGGGTGATATGGTAGGGGATGTGAATTCACTAGCTAAAAACTGTGCCGAGCACAAATGTTAAATGCTTAACTTTGACTAGATCTTTCCCAATACAGTATATACTGGTAATGGATTTACTTTTCCTATGAGAAAAGTCACTCTGAGGAAAAACTATCCTTCATGGTTACATTGGGGATATCATATAATACAACTTGGGTTTCTGTTACCACTGAGATTGTCTGGGAATCTTATGAAAGCTACTCAGAACTCTGTGGAAGAAAAGTAGGATTACAATCACAGTTAAGTACAAAAACAAATGATTTTGAGGCATACGTGTTTTGTTTTTCTGAATTTTCTATTCAGAAAATAATTTACCATTATTGTTTTGTTATTTACCATTATTTACCATTATTGTTACCATTTTGTTACCAGTAACAAAAACAACAAACTAACTTGTTGGAATGTTTAAATTAATCTGACATAGGGTTACTTTTCAATTGTCCAGGCCCATATCTCTTTGTATGCTATTAATTAGGGATCAATTATCATGTGTAAAGAGTCTTTATTGTAGATTAAAAATGAAGGTTCAGTATGTAAATAGAAAATTAAAATTGGTGGTTTACTAGCAAATGTTTATTGGTCTCAGTGTCCGTTGGAAGAAAAAAAAATCCTCAGGCCCATTTGTTTTTGACGATGTGAAAGCTTCTCTGTGATGAGAAGAAATGCATTGCAAACCACCTTTTGAAAGAACGTATGGGCTCCTATTTCCTTGTCTGATCTCCATAATCTTCAGGCCTCAATCAACGGTCAACAATCTGTTATTCCAGAGCGCATTTTGGAAAGAAGTGACAACATGAGCCAACACTACATTGCAGGTGCATGTTGGAAGCACTGATACACATACACACACAGGACTCTCTTATTCATACATGATGCCCAGTCACTGGAATGGAGAAGGCAGCTTTGTATACTTATCACTGGGTATGGAGCTTTAAATGTGGAGAAACTCCATATGCACATTGGGAGTGTTCCTGGGACTTTCCAAAGAATGTTGAAAAACCTGCTGGCTTTTCAAAGTTTTTGGCACCCATACTGGCACCATAGTTTCCAAAGAGGCTTTTGTATGGCATGCCAGGAGTTCACTGGACAATCTGGAATGTCTCCTGTAGGCTTTAATGGGCCATCAAGAGGCGTTAAGAAAAAGACAAGGTTTCCGCAGCTTAAATACAACCACAGTTAAAATGATTAAGGTCATTTAATATCTTAAATGCTTTTGAAAGCAGAGTGTCAGTATACATCTGGAACTATGAGCAAGAACTGTGGCATTCTGAAAGGGTTCTGCTTTGAGTATTTGTGCCATTAAACTAAATTGAATCTTAAGATAAACACTAAAACCAGAAAATGATTCATTGTTTATATGTGTGTGTCTCCCTTTATTTTCATATAAAATATTTGTGTTGTTTTTTTAAATTTCAAGATAGAAATCATATTGCATAGAAGATTGGCTCTAAGTCACTGATATAACTCTTAAAGTATGTGAGGCTGATTGTAACAAAGTAAAATAAAAATCTTTGCTGTTGTTTAGCTTGTGTGAAGAGAAGAGCTCGTAATTCTGTGTGACAGAGCAGCTTGGGTAAAAATGCAGTTTGCTAAGAAACAGATAATATCCTGTGTACCCATCACATTTTGCATATTTCCCGCTCCACCAGCTGCAGTCAATGATGGGGGACTGGGTGGGGTGAGGAAACACAGAACGTGATAATGACATGGCATGGGTAAATTCTACATTAGATAAATTATTCTAGCAGCTGATGGCCAGAAAATGCCTTTTGAATAGGAAAATCCTAGGTAACCCCCTGGACCCACCATAATTAGCTGTACTCAAATGGAGTGTGGCAAACGTGCCCATGTCACAAGCAGGGGTGGTGCTAAGCAGGCATGCTCCTTGGTCATTGGAAGCCCCTCCCATGTTGGCCTCCATGAGGAAATGAAAGCCTAAACAGGGCTATTGCGTTGCACTTTTCCACTGACAATTTTGCATTACTTCAGTAGTGTCTGTGACAGACAACAGAAAGGAAAGCTGTGCTATAAACGAGAGCACTGTAGGTTCCTAGTTTTCTCTTTATGGCTGCTCTAAAAGCCAAGATAGGATAAATATTTTACCTCGTTTGAAAGTAAGTTGCATTTTCTGAATGTAGAATCTTCTAAATGGGCAGCCCAATCAACCATAACTCCCTACGTGGCAATGCAGCAGCGCCAGTGCAGCCTCCACTGCATCCTGCAGGGGAGATTTGGCCTCCAGAGGCCTCCGCTCTAGGTAAGGGAACATTTGTTCCCTTGCCCTGGGTAAGCCCCTGTGGGTTTGATGGGTCAACTCATACCTACGCCAGCTCAATAGTTGGTGCAAGTTTGAGTTGATCCGTGAAGGCAAATCAGACACAGGAAAGGGTAAGGATTTGGTGTATTCCGCCACTGAACCTGCCTCCCTCCTAGGCCTGATCTGCTCACTGCCCTCCTCCCTGCTTCCATCAGTGCCCCGTTCCACCCACCCACCCTCTCCCTCATTTTGCCCCTCCCGTCCTCTCTCCCCCACCTAGTTCCACCACCTGCGCAGCCTTACTTGCTCTGGTGGGTGTTTGACTGTCCGCCGGCACACAGGAGACTGCTTTGTGACTGCCGTAAACAGTGATGTCACTAGGGCGCGCGCTGCCCCAGGGCCGGGTGCGCACGTCACCCTAGTGACCCCTCCCCCCGGGACACACCCCCTTTACTAATCTTCGGTGCAGCCATAGGCCGTGCCGCGATTTTGGGAGGGTCACCTGACGGGCCGCCGCTCCTGGCGCCCCCTCAATAGTTGCAGCCGGCTCGGGGACGTCTTCCCCGGCCGGCTGTCCTGGGCCTTCTGAGGAAGGCCCGCTGCGCGAACGTTATTTATAACATGTTTAGCGCATGCGCAGACCGTTCCTGAGGGAAAAGGGCAGCCCTTTTCCCTCAGGAATGGTCTTCACATGCGCTAAACACGTTATAAATAACATTCGCGCAGCGGGCCTTCCTCAGAAGGCCCAGGAGCGCAGGCCCGGGAGGACGGTCCAAGGCCTTCTCCCGGCCTCTGAGCCTCCCGGGTGACGTGCGGAGCCTCCTGGTGACGCGCGCAGGGGTGCGCGTGTCACCCTTCTGCGTGCGTCACCCGGGGCCTTCGGCCCCGTGGGCCACGCTACAGTGACGCCTCTGGCCGTAAAGCAGTCGCTGCCGGAGCAATGCACGTTCTATGCTGGCCCCCAGCCCAGTTAGGATTGAACCGAAAATAGCCCAAATTAGGCAGGAGAACATACAGTATTCTTCCCTTATTCTGAATCAATATTGTTTTGATTGACCATTTAAATTATTTTCCCAGCTGGGATCTGTGAACAGCACCACTGCACATAGCTGGGATAATGTGATCCATCCACACAGATGAGATCCAACTGAACGGGTCTTTCCCTTGAAATAAGCAACACGCCACATGATCAGCCCTGCAAATGTGTTAAGCTCTTTTAAAATTCCAGTCTATTCTATTCCTAGAATTCAAGGAACTCACGGATACACAGCTGAGAGACCATCTCAAGAGCACAGAAAGACAGACGGCAGCTTCAGGTTTATTTCATTCACTGAATGCAACTATTTAAGGCTTAGCATGATTTTTCTGAAACTTTGCTATGGCACTGACCTGCATTATCTTGAAGGATCCAACAGGATGTGGTGCTGACTAACTCATCACATGATTTTTCAAGATCATACAGATTTGGATCTTACAAAAACTCATCATTATATTAAGCTGATGATGGCAGGCCACAAAATCAATAATGTCCTTGGCATGTTTGTGATCAGTCACGTCACTGTAGTGTGGCGGGTGGGGCGGGCCGGCGGGTGGGGGTTGACGCGCGCAAGGGTGACGCGTGCACACACCCGTGTGCACCCGCACGCGTCGCCCCCATTCCGTGCGGAGGCTCCGAGGCTGGAAGAAGGCCTCGGAGCATCTGCCCCGGTCCGGCGGTCTTCTGAGAAGGCCCAATGCGTCGACGTGGCATTTATTAGCTTTTTCGCGCATGCGCAGACCATTTCTGAGGGCTAAAGGGCAGCTCTTGCCTTCAGAAACGGTCTGCGCATGCGCAAAAAAGCTAATAAATGCCGTGTCGATGCATTGGGCCTTCTCAGAAGGCCCCGGACCACCGGATAGGGCGGTCGGTGTTAGAGCCGGGGGTAAGTGTCACCCTAGGGCAGGGGTGACGTGCGCGCACCCGCTCCAGGGTGACGCGCCCCCTAGCGACGATACTGTTTGTAATCATTATGCAAAATGACTCAGCGTGCCAAAAAATTGATTGATGCCCCAATCCTATTCCCCACCAGCCTATGTAATGCAGTGGTGCCAACTGAGCGTGCACTGTATCTTATGTGGGGAGGGGCAACCAGACGGCCTGGAAAGAGCTAAGTAATTTTTTTTACTTACCTCCTTGTAAGCTGCCTGACTACAAATGGGTCTCCTCTGACCTACACTAGCTATTTAGCTGGTTTACGTTTGAGAAGCCTCAAGGAGCATGTTAGGCTGGGAAAAGGGGGATAGGATTCCAGAATGTGTGAATGCCGTCAAGATCCACCCCCTCCCACTCTCAAACCGCCCCCTGCCTGCCCCTGTTCCTGCCCCAATCTTCCCCTGAAACACCCACGAACCCACCGTCTCCTTAACTGCGCTGGCATGACTGTGGTGAGACATTGGCATGCAGGGCCTCCAGCCATTTGCATCAGCGGTCCCACAGCACATGACAGCAGCACACCTTTTGCAACACCATACCAGGATTTATGGTAGTGGATCACAAGATCCGCTGCAGTAGGCCCTTGATAGGAATGGCTCATGATATATACACCAGCTTGTATGGATTTCACATCCCCACACGCATACTTGCCCTTTAGACACTAACTGCTTTGAGTACAGTATTTTGTTTACATGCTATTCCAGATGATGTGCTTGTAGATAATCCAAATTCTGGAAGATAGTCTAAACCTTGTGGATTGAATCTTGTGGATTCCTTGTGGATTGAAAGGGGATTTAAATTCGCTTTCCCTTCCAAAGCCTCCTGTTCTGCCCTCCCCCACTGGTGCAGCCAGTGGGGGAGAAGGATAGGATTGGGCTGTGAGTTCAGAGTGAAGGGAACTAAACTCTATATGGGTTGTGACCTAAATTCTGCAGTCTCTAGAGTTCTGAATGGGAAGGAAAGAAAACAATGGCACTACACAATAGGATCATAAATACCAAAAGAGATCTCCATCACTGATGTGATGATAGGAATGCCAGTTCAAGGAATGATTAACCATGTATTGTAGGGTGTGCCGCTGCCAGGAAAAATGTATGAGCTTCATAAATCCTGCTATTATACTTGGCTCAACTAAATTATATGCACTTCATTTTAAAGTCATAATAGGTGACTAACTACTTGCTATCCCTCTGGCATGGGCTTGCTGAGTAGCGCTGTGGACATTTTTGATAGTGCGTTGGTGAGGCAAGGTTTCAGGAATGTGGCAGAGCACTGTTATTAAATATTTTCTTCTATATGAGGTTGAGAATTCATGATTCAGAGATAACCCTTTAACAGAATTTGATTTAGATAGGGTGGAGGAATTCTGCTTCACTCTTCTTTTATGGAGCCTACAAAATCTTGCTTCATCTGGAGACCTAAATTCACAAACTGTAAATCTAGCATTCCTTCATCCAAGGATGAAGATCTGCGAGCAGAAACAGCATCATTAGTGCATATACTGAGATAGGCAGCCCAATCCTAACTATCCGGCGGGCGGCTCAAGGCCGCCCACCAGATCCTATCCCCATTCCAGGGGAATGCTCTGGAGTGGCCTGGAGGTCTACTCGGGGAAAGGGGACGTTTGTCCCCTTCCCCCGGTGCAAAACGGGGAAGCCCCAATGGGCCTCCTCGGATTTCCACCAGCTATTTAGCTGGCGGAAGTAAGAGGAGGCCGTGTAGTGGCCACACCAGCCAGAATGGGGATGGGGATATGGCGGCTGCCATTCCCACCCTCTCCCAGGCTGGCTCGGCCAATGGCCCCCTCCCTTGCCACCCAGACCACCCCAAAAAGGGGCGGGGAGCTGATTGTTTAATTGATCCCAGGACTGTCAGGATCAATTAAACAATCAGCTCCCCGCCCCTTTTTGCAGCTTGTTTTTGCAGCTCGTCTCTGTTTAAATCTAGCCTACTTTCTCCTGTAGGTGTCGGAACATCTACTGGTGTATATCCAGTTTTGCTTGAAAAAACCCCTGGAGCGGGGAGAAACGTCGCAGGAGGACTGTGGGTTTATTTTTATCTTTTATGTCTGCTTGATAATCCTTGTGCGTCTTCTCTCTTCGGTACGCTGAAGACTTTCTGCGCTAAGAGGAATTTCTTCAGACATTTGGTGAATAGTAAACTTTATATTTCTCTTCAACAAAATATTACATTGGCTTTTTTACCCATATTTCCGATCTCGCTGCAAATCACGACGAGCCATGAGAACCTTCATACAACATGGATAGGATTGTGTTGAAACTACATCCAGAGCCCCCAAAACATGCTGGATGTACAGTTCCTTTGCTGTACAGGCAATTCCTTCTTGGCACTGGATTGGGAGTCATTGCCATTGATCAAGTGGGTTTATCTATCGGCTTTGTGCACATACAATCTTCAATATGTGTGCATTAAAAATGCTTTGAAGAGAAAAACTTCCAACTGGAAATTTCTCTTCTTTCGAAAGGAAAAGAGATGGGAGGAACCAGTTGTGACTGGGAACATGATGCACTGGGAGGTAAATCAGCTCTTTCCCTATATACCATTTTCCCACTGAATCAAGCAGCTACTGAATCAGCTACCTACAAACAGTTAATCACCAAAGCGAACAGTACTGATGATGTGATTGGTAGCTAGGCTCATGGATGCGTGCATGCTCATACCTCTGGAATTGGACTCAGAAGCTAAATTCTTCTGCAGGATGGAGGAATACCGACTTCCATTAAGAAATCAAAACTGTAGCTGAGAACACTAGAAAGCAGAGGTGAAAATATTTGCTTTGGATCTAATGTGATTTCATTTCACCCAGTCCGGAAAAGTGTCACAATTTCCATCAGGATTTATGTCACAACATTGAGGAGAACTGAAAGGGCATCCGAAGGTCCCTGGCCCTGCTCCTATCTCCACATTTCAAACTGACACACAAATTAGTTGAGAGACGTTTAGTGTGCAGAGATTGTTCACATATGCCTCATGCAATTCAAGAGCCACATTTCAGCCTCACAGCATCTTTTAGCTTTTCTGTGGTTGTGTCCCTACCAGCATATCCTGTTCTGTCACTAGAGCCAGCAAGGCATTAGACATTTTTCAGACTGCTCTTAAAACATTTTTGAACCTAGCTTGTTATTTGTATGCATGTCTGAAGATTACCAATGCATGATGGAAAGCTGAAGTGATTTTTTTTAACTTTCATGGTATACATACGCGCATGCACACACACACACACACACACACACACACACACACACACACACACACAGAATTACTAATGTGAGAAATTAAAAAAAATGATTTTAGCATTACATGTAAAAATGATGGTAATGTTGGCTGCGCTGAACCAGTCCCATACACTGCAGGGTTGTGTTTTGAGAATTCCTTGCTACAACAAGAAAACAGCAAGCAACATTACACAGGGAGAATGGAAGAGGAAACCAGGAAGCTAAACAGGAGATTACTCACATACGCAAAGCACAACAATCAACAAACTTTAATCAGCTAACAAATGTGTTACAACGTCCACTACTGTTGGGGGTAACTATTCCCACTCTTTGTGACTATACACCTGTGCAACTCTGCTCATGTGCTACCAATCACCTGTCCAGATATGTGCGGTGAGGAGAGGCCGGGGAGGCAGAACCGCCCCTGTCGTAGTTCATGGGAAATAGCCACAGAATCCCCTGTGATTGCGCACTCACTCCAATCACAGGGGAGGCTATTTTCCATGGACTACAACAGGGGCGGTTCGGACTCCCCGGCCTCCCCTCACCCGCTGCACAACCTTGCACCTGTCCACCCAAACTTCAGACAATCTCTCCTTCATAAATTCCATTGAAATGAATAGAAGCTGATACAAAGAGCACAGCAGTTTCCTTTTAGTGGGGTTTGCACAGAAGAATTTTCTCATGGGTTGTGCTCTTACTCTGTAAGCCCATTCTTGGCAAAGGGAGACTTCCCATGTACCAGATGACATGCTGAGATTCCTTTTTCAAATAAACAACTCTAATGTTTTTAAGTGACAAAGGAAATGTACAAGATATCATCAGAGCACAGGTATTGAAAATCTCAGTATAGCTCAGATTCTGTCAATTCTCTATGGCAGAATGATTATTATAGCATAATAGGAAAGTTCAAAGATTACAATCTAGACTGCAAAATTCTGATGGGTGAAATGCACGGCAAAGTATATAAATTGTTCTGCAGGTTTTATAAGACATAAAACAGAGATGTTGGAAAATCAATTAAGAATAGTAATTTTTAAGTGTGTCAAATAATATGTAATAAGGTAAATATGCGGTTGTAAACTGAAACCACCTGAGAACGGGAAATTTAGTTAATTAAATTTAGTCCAAGTTGGTTTATTTTCAACAAAATGATTGACAAGAATGTGCTGATAAGAAAAATTCGAAATCTACCATTGGGAAAAAAAATTGGGGTTTTAATATGTTTTTAAGTACTTTTTTTTAAAGGCCTCCATAATATTTTAGCTAGAGGGATAATTGGGAAGTAACTCCAAATTTACTCGACCTATGTAGTGCCTCTGTGACAAATCCTTGTGTTTCCTTATGTCCCCCTGTTTCTTTCTTTGTATTTGCTGTCTATTTTTCTGTGTTTTGAGCAGTTTTAACTCACCAGCAGCAGTCTGTGCCATTCAGTTGCTAAGATTCACAGGCAGCTTGATTGACCCTTTGTTTTGCAAAACACCATAAGCCAGGACAGGGAGGAAAGACTTTCTCTTCCATTTGAGTAAGGAATGAGCCGGCTGATTGGCTCATGTTCCTGCCAGTTCTCCTCCTGGGAGGGAGGGAGGAAGGAGGCGGATACCCAGCTGGGCTCCCTTCCCCAGTCAGGTAGACAGATGACATTATTACAGCCAAGTGACAAAACTTCCAAGCTGGATGGAAGGAGCTGCTCTTCATTCCAGCTGCCCAAAACTCACATAGTGAACTCCAGTGGAATATAGACCAGGCGGTGGCAAAACAGTTCTGCTCAGCAGCCCTCCCTCTCACCATTGGAGTCATTCCGGCAGTGACGGAAACACACGAGACACTCCCCCATCGCTGCTGAAATGGCTCCGACAGTGAGGGGGAGGGGATGCTGACTCCGGTGTAACAGCATCTTGCAGAACTACATGCCGATGCCTGGTCTAGCAACGCTGCCTTCGCTGCCAGACTGGCTCTGATGGCGAGTGGGTGGGGCCACTTTGCACCTCCGTGTAACATCGTGCAGCATTACCCTGCCAACCCCCCTCTAGCTACGCTACTGCCTCTGCCTAGCGCAGAGGTTCTCTAAGTGTGAGGCGCGACTCCCAAGTGCGTCATCAAAAGCAGCCAGGGGCGTCGCGTTAATCTTTTAATTAACACATATTCTTGCTTGCAAGAGAGAGAGAGAGAGAGAGAGAGAGAGAGAGAGAGAGAGAGAGAGAGAGAGAGAGAGAGAGAGAGAGAGAGAGCAAAAAGAAAGATCGGGAAAAGCTGCCTCTTCACATCGGGTCACTCAATGTTAATTTCAAAACACTTCAGATTTGTAGGCAGTTTCCACATCTTGTTTTTAACCACAGCGTGAGCGAAGCCCTTGCTTATCTTATGTTAAAGAACGATTAACAACTCTATTGATAAGCTGAGTACCGGTACTTTGGAGCTGGAGCTGCAAAGACAGTATCTCGTTTCTCTCCAAATCCTGAAACATTGCAGGTTTGCAAGTAAAGTATTTTCTTTCTGTTGAATGTTTTTAATAAAGCAAACACAAAACAAATGCAAGAACTGCAATTGAAAATGGTGCAGAGCAGGTTCTGCTTTACATACAGTCTTTGATTTCTATGTTTAGTTTGGTTGATTAATTATTAGGATTTCTCTCCTTCTTCCTTTCTGACCCACCTCTAAGTTAGTTCCCCACTCTATTTGCTGGGACAACCCCCCCCCCCCGAAACTGCCAGGCAGTATAAGAATCTGTTTTTCATCTTGCAAAGATGCTACCAAAAGGAGCTAGCTTTCTCTCTCTTTCTCTCTTGTGCAACTGGGGCTTCCCTCCCATGCTTTGATGTTTCTCTTGCCATGAATAGGACTAACACAGACGACATCAGTGCCCTCTACCCAGGCCTGCCAATGGAGGGAGGGCAGCATCCCAACCCTACCCTGCACACTCCTGGCTTAGCTGCTGCTCAGCATAAGCATGGAAAATCGACTTTAGGGCTCGTTTTGGGAATATACACATACATATACACATACATATAAGAAAGGGTGCCTCTGAGCATGTAAAGAGTGCCTGTATCTTCCATGCACTGTAATGGGGAGTCACGGCTAACGGCGAGGGAGGTCAAGGGAGCCGCGAGTCAAAAAAGTTTGGGAACCACTGATTGCCTGGGCTTGTGGAAGCGCAGCAGGTACATTCTGCCAAGGCTTTTCCCCATTCAGCTGTGTTTCCAAACAGGGGAAAGAGGGAAGCAGGAAGGGAGTGAGCATGCTAACCACTAAGTGCTACTGCCCCGAATCAGCCTGCAGACACTGAGAGAGAAAAAACAGAACTTCCTCCACCTTGACAGCCTCTTTAAGTCTTTACCTGGTGCAGTATGGAACAAGACCATTATTAGTTCACACATTGCAACACTATCTAGTACCTAAGAGAAAGAAAAAAATGAAACAAGAGTTTATCTGGATTTGGGAGTGCTCAAGGTATTGGCTGTGTAACCAATAATTGTACTTATTTCTGGTAGTAAGGAAATATATTATTACAAAGATCTCATAAGTCTCCAGTGCACTGGTCTTCCCACTGCTATGGAAGAAGTCACATTAAACTCTGGTGTAGTAATATCTCCAATAGTGCAGGGGATACATTTCCCGAAAGTGCATAAACGAGTGCCATAGGAGACATGGTTGAATTATGAGAAAGGAACCTGGCTCTGTTTAGCCCTGCACTACCCAGAATGCACTGCTCTCATGGGCTACAATAGCTGTCAATAATATTCAGGACGAAGAGCTCTGTAACAAAACGGTGCTCAAGGAAATGGCGGTATGGGAGGTATTTCTGTACGGAATACAATTCCGTAGTATGTTCTTGAGGTAACTTTTGTTTATTGAAAATATTTGAATCCTGCTTTCCCAAAAAGCTCAAGGCAGCTCACAACCACCTACCCACCACCCTCCCACACACATGGTGCGTGTGTGTTTGTGTGTGGGTAAAATTGAAATTAAAACAATGAAGAACAATTACGTAAAGGCAGCATGACCCATCCAGTCAACATGATCAAACTACCGCAAACCTGTCTTTTTCAGAGTTATTCTCATAGATATTTTAAAAACAAATAGGAATTAAATAGTAATCTAGTTCCGGTGATATCAAATTATTGTAGGGCACAAATATTTCCTGTATACAAGTTTGCAGTTGTAACAGTTGTGTACCAGGGAAACCAGAGGGTGGCCTGGTCTGTGACGCCCCCTTAGGTACTGTTTTTAGAAAGGTAGGGAGGGGACATGATTTAGCCAAAGTTTGAGGGAAATCATTGGACTTGTGGATATATCATTAAGAGCAAGGGTGTAGTTGAGGAGGCATGGGAAGAGGGGAGGGGCAGGAGAGCAACGCTCTAGGGCTTTTCCTACCTCTGGCCCTTAGCATCAAGCACCACTGTCACCGCTTCCTTTAATGGCTGTAGGGCAGGGTCGGGGAAGCTTTTCCCTGCCGAGGGCTGTTTGAAATATTTCAAATTTGTTTGTGGGCCGGCCATAAGGCCGCCCGCCATTTTTAATTAATTATTTTTTTGGGGCACCCCCCATCGACCTCCGGAGGCTCCGCGCTCACCGTCCGAAGCCTCCGGAAGCCGGGAGAGGGCCTCAGCACGACCTCCTCGGTCGCCGGCTCGGCCCCTTCTGACCAGGCCCTCGTTGGCGATTTCGCACATGCGTACAATGCCGATGAGGGCAAGCTCCGGTTGGGCGGCCTCCCGGGAATCTCTCCAGGGGGCGGACCGGATGGCCTCGGGGGCCGGATCCGGCCCGTGGGCTGGAGGTTCCCCACCCATGCTGTAGGGAATGCTGGCTCTTTGCTGGCCATTAGACGAGGATGCGATGGAGTGGAGGTGTTGGATGCCACAGGAGAGAGGCAAGCCCTTCTTAGCCTTCTCTTGGTGCCTACTACTGCCACTGCTGCCTCTTCCTCTTCCCAGCATTCAGTGCTGCCACTGCCACCACTTTATCCTCCTCTGCTGACCAGTGGACAGAATGCTGGCAGACCAGTATTCCCTCTGCTGCCATTAGAGGAAGCAGCGGCAATGCTGGACACTAACAGCACAATCCTAACCAACTTTCCAGCGCCGGTGGAGCCGTGCCAACAGGGCACACACTCTTTAAGGTGAGGGAACATTTGTTCCCTTACCTCAGGGCTGCATTGTGGCTGCACTGGCTCTGGAAAGTTGGATAGGATTGCGCTGAAAGGGAAAGAGGTAAGTTCCCCCGAACCCTGCCTTAGAGGTAAGCTCCTTCCATTTACCTCTCTCCCTCAATGTCCCGTGTTGCCATTGTTGCTGCCTCTAACAGCCACAGAGGGTTTCTAGCATTGCCACCGCCAGCCATTAGAGGAGGAGGCAGTGGCACTGGCTACTGAGAGGAGGATAGAGAAGGAGGGATGACCTACTGAGAGGATGGAGGGATGACCTTTCTTCCTCAGCATCTACTGACACCACCACTACTTCCTCTAATGGCTATGGAGGGCATGCAGAGCCCCCAGCATTCCCTCCTCTGGTCATTAGAGGATGAGGCGGCAGCAGCAGCAGCAGCAGCAGCAGCAATGCTGGATGCCAAGGGAGAGAGGTAAGCCCACCACATCCACTTCTCAGCCATGCATATCAGCCATGATATGTCCCATACTTTCAAGCCAAATATAAGATTCTCTCACTGTGGGAAAGAGGCCCACCCAAAAGTGTGTGCCTTAGAGCAGATCCTTGTTTGACAGAACCAGAGGAATTGTGACACTGATACGACATTATTTTTAAGTAGGGAGAGATTATGTATCTAACTCCCAACACAAAGCTATTCTTTGTGTCAGTCTTATATTCATATCTGTACAAAATGTGATGCAGAATTTGTTTCCAACAGTTACCGACTTTGAGTTAATATGTGAGAGACACTTATATTTATCAATGATGATTAGTTAATTTAGAAAGGTTGACTCGATTATTGGCAGCTAAATTCTCAAAGAGAACAACATTTACATGGCTAGAATAATATAAGTAGGGGTTGTTTATGAGCAGAAGATGGCTCTACTGATTTGTTGTTTTTAATTTTATTTTTGATTATTTTATTGTTTTTAACTTTGTGTTGTTAGTCACCTTGAGGACCTCCCTAATGAGAGGAGAAAGTGTGGGATATAAAATTTTAAATTAAATAACTGTGATGATACAGCTTAATTTGAACCAGGGCTTAGCTGCAGAACCTATTGTGTGTCCTGGAACATATTAATTAAAAAAAAATTCGATCCCACTTTTCTTTGATAGAACTGAAGCAGCTAGCAATAAAAAAAGAACAGAAATAAACAAAATTACAATAAAAACAGAAACAGCAGCATAATGTGGCTGCATGCCTGTACACACTAAAGAGAAAGACAGGTTGAATTTAATATGGCTTACTTCTGAGTAGTCATGCATAGTATTGCATTATAAGTCTCATACGAAGAAGTAACAAAGAGGCAAGTGCTTCTGAGCATGTGAAGTTACCTCCCCACTGAGTAACTCTAACAAGCTTGTGAGAATATGGGAGATAGCTTCTAGAGCCCTGTTCATAAGTTAGGTCCCATGCATTTCTGTATGTGTGAGGGTGCCCTGATCACATGCTCAATGTAGCCCACTTACATGCTGATGAAACGCAATCCCCACCCTTTTGCATTGACCGGGAAATTCCAGGGTGGCAGTCATGTGTGTGTGTGTGTGTGTGTGTGTGTGTGTGTGTGTGTGTGTGTGTGTGTGTGTGTGTGTGAGAGAGAGAGAGAGAGAGAGAGAGAGAGAGAGAGATCTCCCTCTGTTTAGTGTTTTGTCAGCACATTATTGGCAGGGGTGGATCTGTGCTAACCATGTTATCAGGAAGTCCTCACAGTCACACACAGTGAGGAGTGCTGTGTGACGGCAAGTGGTGTAACATCCATGGTGGCTTTAGCCTGAGCTATGCTGCTTTTAAAAATCAAGTGTAATTTGAATCTGGACTGTGAAAATGACCTAGGAACTTTTACCTTTGTACTCATTTGTTTTGTTTGCAAGCAGGCTCGGCAGTAGAAACCTGAAGAACTTCATTTAAGTTCTTGTGTAATGGAAAGAAATTTGGAGATCTGAAGAAAGAAAAGATTTTAGGACCCTAACTCAAAGGACCCAACAGGATTCCTTCCACTGCCCCACAGGCTCCTTTCAAGCTTCATAATCTGACCTGGGTTCTCATGACCTCAGCCTGAGCTGCTCTCAAGTTGTCCATTCCTCCTGTCTTCCATCCTGGCTCACCCCTCTGTTTCCCAGCTTAACTCCAGTCTACCAGTCCTGTCTTCTACAGACCTTTTGTTATGCTGCACTGCCTTTGCATTATCCTCAAATGATACAGCTTTCTTGAGGTCCACAAAAGCATTCCAACAAGCATGCTGAAATTCCAAGGCCATGTCCCACTCCTTTGGCTGTGGAATTTCATTTTGTGCCTCATAGATTTGGGTCATGTATCCTTGTACGTGCTGATGAACCTTTGGAGCATTTCTGGCCCTTGTAGTGGTGCATTAAAGCACCCTCTCCCCCCCCCCCACATTTGAATGTAGTGACTGGAAGCATGCCAGATCATCACGAGGTCAGGGTGGGTGGGAGGAATGCAGTACGTGGGGGGTCGGTTTCCCCCAAATTGAGCCACTCTCTTTCCAAGGTTTGGCAAGGCAGCTTGTCTGGACTGCTCGAAGCAAGACCTATTATGCCTCATTATTCACACTCAGCCCACCCTGTTGCTGAGCTCTAGCAGATTTTGCCAAAGGAAGCAAAAAAAGGGCCTGCTGGGAAGATGACCCATTCAGACCAAACTTTTCTACACAAGATGCATGGACCAGTCTGTGGACTTTTGGGATACAATTACAAATCTGGCATAGAGCCAGAACAGTGGGCCTACTTCTCCCCCCTGAACCACTGTGTGATCACTAATAGATACAAGCAGTCAGGACCTCAGGATCCTATTCAAAACAACAACAAAAACCGCAATTTGGTTCGGTGATTATCAAATTCATTAATGCATGAGAACCAACTCTTAAAAGGAGACACCCTGAGCAAAAATCCATAGAATTATTTCCAAATCCCTGTATCAAATGAACTCTGTTAGCTGACAAGCACTGTCTTGCTTTCTTCATTTAAATAAAAAGGAACGGGAAACTTTAACAAGGCTCTGCCTACCAGGCTTACTTTTTACAATCTTTTAAAATATGCATGCGGCCATTAATAATGAGAGAATAATTCAAGGCTTTAGCTGTAGAATGGCTTTGCTGCTTGCCTTGATTGGCAGCAAAGCAAGGCGATCCCTGCAATATTTATTCAGGGAGTAAGAGAGATGACAAACAACCTTTGCTGAATGTGTTCCAGAGTGTGCACTGAGGCTCGCTTGGTGATACAATGAGCTTCTTTTAGCATCCATGCCAATGAAACAACAGGACAATCGAAAGAAGAGAGTTCTTAATTGCCCTGGAGAAATCCCCTTCTGAAATAGAAGCACCAGGAAATATCAGCGTAAACTCATCTTTTATTGAGTCTTAATGCTCTCCTAAGAAAGGTGTTGTTCAGTCACTTCAAAGAAATGCTTCTATTGTCCAAATATAGTTGCTTTAGTAAGAACCAAATCCCTGTTTAAAGCATATCTAGGGTTAGCTGAAGAACCAACTCATAAAAAGCATGTCGTTTTACTTGTGCTTTGTCTACTCGCTCGCCAACAGGGTTGAATCAGGGCCAACAGAGAAGCAAGGCCTGCCCAGCCCAAGGGTCATCTGAACATATAAAGCAGTCTTATAACAAGTCAGGCCATTGGATCATCTTGCTTAGCATTGTCTACACTGACAGTACACCTCCAGGGTTTCAGGCAGGCAGAGATCTTTTTCAGCCCAGTTTAAGGCTGAACTACACCAACTCCTGTTGCGTTGCGTTTGCGTTGGGAGGCGTGCGAGCATAGGGAACAGGACGCCCCGCCCAAAACGCTGCCCTGGGCTCCACCAGTTTCTTTAATGCACTTGTCCCTCCTGATTGTCCCGCCTTGTAATAAAACTCAACACTGATTGGCTGAAACACATGTGCGCTCTGATTGGCTGAAAGCTTGCTGCCTCCCTGTGATAGGTCGATAGCGGGAGGAGGAGCCTTGTAGAGAGCGGGTCTTTCGAGAGATGAGAGGGGGGCATGAAGGAGAAAAACAAACAAAGCTGTTGTGCCTGGAATCTCAAAGAAACTGCATTTTTGGAGAAGGAAGGAAAGAGGAATGGATAATGTGGTATGATGGGGGGGACCTTTCCAAATGACTGCTGCCCAGGTCAAATGCATGGGAGTTTGGAACGTCCTCTACCTGGAAGGTGGTCTGTCTTAAGTGTGTTGGGACAAGCTGCAGGTTTTTCGGGGGGGGGGGAGTGGAAAATCACTCTGTCCATGCACAGAGGTCATTTAGTATTGCACATCTCTTTCTGTAAAGAAGGGGGCATGGGCAAAAATGGGAGGAGCCTGTGAGACTAAATGGCTGTGGTCAGAGAGGGCAGGGGCTGTAAATAGGAGAGAGAGAGAGTTAGCTGCCAGAAGAGCTGCCCTCTTATGACTTTAGCCAGGGAAAGCTGCACCTGTGGGATTTCTGCTGGTGCCCAAGACGTCCACAGAGCCCCGAACTTGAGTGGAGGGAGAGTTAGAATGGATAAAAGAAAATATTTCTTTACCCAGTGTGTAATTCATCTGTGGAACTCCTTGCCACAGGATGTGGTGATGGCACCTGACCTAGATGCCTTTAAAAGGGATTTGGACAGATTCATGGAGGAAAATACCATCACAGGTTACAAGCCATAAGCAACCTGCTGGTTTTAGAAGTAGGTTTTCTCTGTGCCAGGTGCAGGGGAGTGGCAGCAGGAAACAGGTTATCTTGTTTTGTGTGCTCCCTGAGGCATCTGGTGGGGCCAATGTGTGATACAGGAAGCTGGACTAGATGGGCCTTTGGCCTGATCCAGCAGGGCTCTTCTTATGTAACCTTTCTCTTGATCCATCCCTGAACAGTAATTATGATCTTACGCATGCCTAGCAGCAAAGTCAAAAGCACAATACTGCATCAATACAACACTGCGTCTGTGTCTTTGTCTCTCTTGTCTTTCTCTTGTAATAAAGCCCAACGCTGATTGGCTGAAACAGAAGTGCCCTCTGATTGGCCGAAAGCCCCTCTCATCCCATTGGTCAAACAATTTGCTCTGCGTCCTGCTCTCTCTAAATCATGAGCATGGTCCACAGCCAATCACAATGGAACTTGGGAGAGCAGAACTCTCCTGCGTTCCATGGCGATCGGTTAAAAAGGCAGCCACACTGCTCCGCACATGCGCGGGACGCGCCGGGAGAAGTGCGGTGTAGACCAGCCTTTAGAGATGCCAGGGATTGAACTAGCTGGATGAAAAACTTAGCGTCTCTGAGCTACATTCTCATCCTTCCTGTAGCTGGTACAAAGAGACATTTGGCTACTCTGGAAAACATCCAAGGTGGGGAACATGGTCACTTCTCTTCCCCATAAACATGGGATAGCAGACTCTAGAGCAGGGCTCAGCGACCTTTTCAGGCAAAGGGGCCAGACATTTGGTGATGACATCATCACATAATCGCTGAACTTCTGGGTTGCCAAGCTCCTGGAAGCAGCTGCGCAGAGCTCAACTTGGGAGGTGAAGCCTCCTGCCCAATTTGCTACACGCCAGACAGGGTATGACAAAGCCGCCTTCCCAGGCTCTGCAAGCCTGGGCAGGTGGCTCTACCATGCCCTGTCCGGCACGCAGCAAATTGGCCAGGAGGCTTTCCTGCCCAAGCTGAGCTCCATGCAGGCTAAATGACTTTGGATGGCAGGCCAGATCTGGCCTGTGGGCCATATAGGTTGCTGCCCCCTGCTCTAGAGAAAGCAGCATATTTATCCTTTCTTTTACAGTTTTCCCAGCTGCAACCCTGCCCCTAGCTACATTTGCCTATGGAGCAGTGGAATATACAGGTGGGCCCCCATATCCACTGATTCGCTATCCACGGTTTCAGTTATCCACGGATCGTGGGGACCCCCCCCCCGGCTTTTACTTTTTTCCCGGTAAGCTTCGTTTCTTCCTTAAAGAAACAGGAGAAGCAGCCAGAGGCTGCTTATTACAGGCAAGTAGAACGAGACTAAGTACTAGAGAGGCTCTGCAAGGTTAACAGAAACATTGCAGAGCCTCTCTAGGACTTAGTCTCGTTCTACTTGCCTGCAATGGAGGCTGCTTCTCTGTTTGTTTTAAGGAAGAAACAAAGCTTGCTGAAAGAAAAATAAGAGCTGGGGGGGGGCAAGCATGCCTGCCTGCAGGGGAGGCAGGGTGGGGGGCCCCTCAGGAAACCATGGAGGGGGTGTTCGCTCTTATCCACGGTTTCAAGTATCCACGGAGGGGCCTGGAACATATCCCCAGCGGATATAGGGGCACACCTGTAGCTTCATTTGGGGGAGAAAGACACACACTTAAGGAGACAACATCCTTGCGTACATCCAGAAGTGGGACAAGGCACACAAATTAACATCTACTTAGGATAACAATATAAACCTGTACCAGAGCTGTAAAGAAGAGATTGGTTCTGATCATACACAATGTGTCATATCCTCACTGATTCCATGTTAGAAATAGTAGAGAGGTAGCCATGCTAGTTTGTAGCAGTAAAAATGATTGTATTTAAGGTGCTGTGGGACTCTAACAAAATTATTGGACCACAACTTTTGTGGACTACAGTCCACTGTATCTGATGAAGGGGACTAACACCCATAACAATTTATGCTCCAATAAATTTGGTAGTGTTTAAGATGCTGTGGCTCTTTGTTGAATGCTACCGCATAAGTTGGCTAACCACCACAATATGCTCACAAATATTTAGCATCAGGGGAATAGCTTTGAGGGTCAGACGGCATGGCTTCTGAGACACGCTTGAACCTTTTTTGAAAACAAGAAATTAACCATAACTAGCCATGCTTCTTCTGGATAGGAATGCTGGCTTTCCTGTTAAGAGGTGGGTTTCACACTGTGTTACATTTTTACCCCTTTGGAATGTAATGATTAAGTCTGGGCCTCTTTCCATTTACACCAATGTATATCAAGCCTAACTGCTTTAGGTAGATGTAGGTAGATCAAGCTGGTAGATGTAATACTGGGTTGAGTGAGATGGAACTCAAGCCCTGAGGGAACATACATTCTTACCCCACTTGGCTCTTTTCAGTTTAGGATTTCAAACACATCCCCAAGCATTGATTAAGGAATGCAGGACAGGCCCAGGGAGGATAGCAACAGATGGGATTATCTGTGCAGGCTTGCTTATGAAGTGAGGAGGTGGGGCAGGAGCGAGGAACACCAAGGCACTGGGAAGATACAAGTTTCCACCTGTCACATAATGGTGAGCTGTCTTTCACAGCATTTGACTCCGTCCTGCTCTCTCAGAAAACATTCGTTCTTGCATAGACATCATCATTATTAATACCACTGTCACTCATATGACAGGAGCAGGGAACTGAAAAGCGTTCCAGCAGTATGTTAAAATTATCCCCTCTGGGGGATTAAGGCGGGTGAATAAATCATCACATTTATTTTCCCCTTTTGGCTTTCAGTCCTTAAGACGGAAATGACAGCCAAACAAGTAACTTGGGCACCTAAACATAACTGCTTAGATGCTGCATTATATTTGGTGCATATTCCTCACAGAGAGGACAAAGTCCATTGGGATATTAGTTGGGTGACGGATACATGGCTCTATCACCAAGTTCTCCAAAGCCTCCGGGAGCTGTGTGCAACAGTAGCAACCAGCATTGGTTCCTGTTAGCCTCAGGACAGGCCCGGGAAATAGAGAGTGTGGGTATGAATGGCTGTATCTCCATAAAGGGATATCACCTCCATCCCTCTCTTCCAACTTTAATAGGGCATGGGAACAATGGGAAAAACTGGAAGAGCTATAACAATGGAAAAATGGTTAAGTTTTTAAATAACAGTAGAGACCATTGTTTCTCTCTCCCTCAGAATAAGTCTCAATAATATTTTTAAAATATGGAATTGTGAACCAGTACATTACTTTCAGTAAAGCACTTTATGATTTCAGGAAGCAAAAAGGGCTAGTAAACCTGACACAGACCCAACACATCCTGTTCAAGTGGCCAGTTTTATTTACATCTGGCACTCTGTTTCTCTGGTCTTTTAGTTTTTGATAGACTGTGTAAAGTACTGTAGAGCTTTAGGAACCAAATGAAAATTGATGTTTTAAAATTGTATAAGCAGAATGTTAAAAGAAAAAGCCAGTTTCCCTGATCCAGTGAGGAGCCATACACACATGGCTTTTTTTGTGCACAATCCCCCCCCCCCCCGCTGGTTGGGAAAATACGGTCCACCTGCTTCCCCTTCTCCCCCAAGGAGTGGACTAACAGTGCTCCAGCTTCTTTTAATGCCCCCAGCAGCGCCCCCCGGGCGGCAGCTGCTTCCGTGGGGGGTGAAAACAAACATTTAAAATCCTGGGGGGGGGGTATCGATCTGGCGCAGGGCGAAGAAAGTATTGCAATTTTTAAACAGCGATGTTTAACAGCAAATTTTTAAACAGCTATTCCCTTTCTTCCCTCCTCCCCCCTCCTCTGATTTACTCTGCCGCCCGCCACCTCCTCCTGGCTCCTGCTTATGTGTGTGTGTGTGTGTGTCTCCCTCCCAGGACGCGAAAAAGCAAGCCATATGATGTGTGCGAAGACTCGGCCGGCCGGGCACGGGGCGAAGGAAGCAAGCCATCCATGCAGACAACTCAGGAGAGCGATGAGGAAGTTCAAGTGCCTTTCTAGGAGGCGCCTCCACTCCAGTCTCGCTGGTGACTAGGGAGACGCCTCCTAGAGAGGCACTTGAACTTCCTCATCGCTCTCCTGAGTTGTCTGCATGGATGGCTTGCTTCCTTCGCCCCGTGCCCGGCCGGCCGAGTCTTCGCACACATCATATGGCTTGCTTTTTCGCGTCCTGGGAGGGAGACACACACACACACACACACACACACATAAGCAGGAGCCAGGAGGAGGTGGCGGGCGGCAGAGTAAATCGGAGGAGGGGGGGGAGGAGGGAAGAAAGGGAATAGCTGTTTAAAAATTCGCTGTTAAACATTGCTGTTTAAAAATTGCAATACTTTCTTCGCCCTGCGCCCGGGTGATACCACCCCCCAGGATTTTAAATGTTTGTTTTCACCCCCCCACGGAAGCAGCTGCCACCCGGGGGGCACTGCTGGGGGTGTTCAACACTGTAAAAAAAGTGTGGGAAAAGCTGGGAGGGGGGAAAGAGGGGGTGAAAAAACAACGGGAGGGCGCCAATTCAAGGGTGTGTCCCAAGTAGATTTGGACCTAGCAACGCCACTGAGACAAGATACCTGTATCCTGTTGCCACTCCTTTGCACCTGGACTTAAGAGATAGCCTATTACTAAGACCAGGAGGTTGCTTATCCCCATCATGGCTTGTAAGCTGTGATGGACTTTTCCTCCATAAATCTGTTCAATCCCCTTTTAAAGGCATCCAGGCCAGGTGCCATCACCACATCCTTTGGCAAGGAGTTCCACAAACTAATTACACACTGGGTAACGAACTGTTTTCTTTTATCTGTTTTAATACTCCCTCCACTCAATTTTAGTGGATGTCCACTAGTTCTAGTGTTGTGTGAGAGGAAAAAGAACTTCTCTCTATCCACTCTCTCCATCCCATGCATAATTTTATACGTCTCAATCTTGTTAACTGCATAGTAATGTGCTTTTCAGGCCAGCGGGTGGCGCAGTGGGTTAAACCGCTGAACCATGAGCTGTCGATCGAAAGGTCGGCAGTTCGAATCCACGACGGGGTGAGCTCCCGTTGCTTGGCCAGCTCCTGCCAACCTAGCAGTTCCAAAGCATGTTAATGCGAGTAGATCAATAGGTGCCGCTTGCGGGAAGGTAAACAGCGCTCCATGTTCCAGCCGCATGCTACGTGCCACATCACCATGGAGGCGTCTTCGGACAACGCTGGCTCTTCGGCTTTGGAATGGGGATGAGCACCACACCCTAGAGTCGGACACGACTGGACTTAATTGTCAGGGGTTACGGAAACTTTCATGGCCAGCGATTAACTTACAATGTCTCACAAATACGGGAACAGATGCCATGTTAGAAAGAACTTGAAGTTAATCTCCTCCATTCTGTTCGCGGGTTTCCCATTCCGTTTTCTGCGGCTGCCTATCAAGGGAAACCCGCGAACGGAATGGAGGAGATTAACTTCAAGTTCTTTCTAACATGGCATCTGTTCCCGTATTTGTAAGACATTGTATGTCAGGGGTTACCTTTACCTTTTTAATGTGCTTTTCAGGTATAAAGAAAAACCCAGTTGGAGCCCAACGCTGTAGCCATCTGTATTATACCCACAGACACAGGTAGCATGTGCGCACATACAGCTGGCCTTGCACAAAGGCTGGCTCACTGGAGGAATGCAGTGAGGATGATGCTTAGCTATTCAGTGCTGAAATACAAATTCCACAGGGTAGGTAATTAACATATCGAGTAGGCCACGGGTTTTTCTTTTCACCCCCAGCAAGAAACAACGTCAATGTTTCGCCATGTCTGAAGCTTAAAGGTGTAAATGAACAGTGTGTGCAAGTCTTCCAAGTAGTATTTCAGTCTATCACCAGGCCTACAGATACAGCACAATGCAATACATGTTTTGTTTTCAGGTGGCTTCTATAATCATCCTAGTTCTACAAAGCAAAGATTTGCACACCCAGAAAGTACAATACAAATGTTAAATATTATTATGATTATCATGGTTGTTAATGACAATTTCATGCATCCCAGCAATTTGCCAAGCATGTTACAACAAAAGGTTATGATGCTTCATATATTACTGTCACTTGCAAATTTCTGAGCGCTTACTGAAGTGCTTAAAAACTGCCCATGTGATTTTGGCTTTTTCTGACCTCCTCCAGTGCCCCACTGCAAGTTCACGTTATCAGTTTTTATAAGTAAATGTATTCACATTCTATGTAAGTTTTTGAGACTATTTGTTCTGATTATTTGAATTCACATGATAATGTATACACAACCACAAAAAATGCAACGATAGCTTTTAATGGTTGCATTTTCCATTGTTGTATCACCAGTTCAACATACTTTTATATCAACAAGTAACCATAGGATAATTTCTGCTGATAAACTGGTGTTGACACATCCCTGTAAAAAATATTCTAAAGTCACCTTTCTTTCAAAAATCCTCCTTACAGTCTCCTTAGTGACACATATTACCTGTATGGATAAGATATATGAGAAGCATACATCACCCTTATATTCTTGTTAGTGTAGCCTGGTACATTGTGTTGTGCAATGACAAGTCAGTTGAACACTCAATACAGCACAGTAGTTATAGTGTATCTTGGCCAAAACTTTGAAGCATCCTGGAGAACAGCGCGCGCTCTCTCTCGTGTGTGTGTGTGTGTGTGTGTGTGTGTGTGTGTGTGTGCGCGCGCGCGTGCAGGAGTTAGAGTATGGTCAGTGAGATGAGATTAAAGTTTCCTCAGTCCTACTCAAGTAAAGAAAATGGAAGGACTGGAGAGATTTCTGTGGCTGTACAATTACACAGAGAATGAGAAAAAACTAGCCTCAGATTTCCAGAAAAGAAGCCTACAACATTGGCAAGGAATTTTTGGTTCTGCCTGGGGTTATGTTCAGAGTAAGGGGCTCTGGAGGCAAACATTCTAAGGGTAACATATTTCCAAATAAACCTAAATTAAGGACATCCCTTAAAGAAATAAAGTCATAATTCAGAACTCCTGTCTGTGGCAGCTATCTTTGGTAATGTTGAGGTGCACAGTACTATTCTAAATGCAATGCCTAGGGCAATGAACCTAGGTAAGAATAATTGGCATCTCCTGTTAACATAAATCATAATTTAGATCAGCTTTAGCTTTAGATCAGCTCAGCAGATCATGATACAGGCAGCCCAATCCTGTCTAGCTAGGCTGCAGCGCAGACACAGAGCTGCATCCTAGTCAGATAGGACCCAGCACTGGCGCACTTGGAGGATCCTTGAGGTAAGGGGACATTCATCCCCTTACCCCGAAGAGAACCCCAGCTGCCCCAATGGGTCTACTCAAACGTCCACCAGCTATTTTGCTGGCAGACATTTGAGAGGGCGGTGTACCACCAGGCAGGACCAAGATGGGGGTAGGATCTCAGTGGAGCTGCTACTGCCAATCTCTCCCCCTTCCTGTGACCAGCAGATCAACCCACCCTTCCAAAACGACCCTGTTCCGTTCTCCCCCCGCCCCTCTGCTGCCCGGTGAGGAACTCACCTTCTCTGGCAGGCGCTCCTTGAGATCTGGGGCAGGGGGAGCAGTGCTTGCCTCTTAATTGGTGGTGCTTACTCTCAGGGTGCTGCAAACATGCTTTACGGCATGTTTGCGACACCCTAGACTGGTGGAGCAGAGCTCCGCCGGTCTCCGATTTAGACAGGAGTGACCCAAAAATCTCTAACCAGGAAATGAGGTGGTTTAAAATGATACAGCTTAATAGATGACACATCCACTTAAGAAGTTTATGGATTACATCATTAAAAAACGTATTTGACCAGTGTGTATATTTTTTGCATGCAAAAAATATTTATTTTATACCAGGTGCTTGGATTTAATGCCACTGCATTCTGAATGTAAAAGAACCAGTGTTGGTTGGTTGTGTGAAGGTGAAAAAAAGAGGAACATTGGACAAATGCATGTTTCTATGTTCACTACATTCATGAGATGTGCGAGACTCTAGCAACTTTGCCTTGCAACACCCTTGCTAAGGAATGAGCTATCTTCTACAACTTTCATTTAGTTCTGTGTTGCTTATGTGGGGGTTAATTGAGTACTAGGTCCAACACAATGAAACAATGAAGTACAGCCTCTTTCCAGGTTCTGTTTACGAGACAGATACCCTTTCTATGTTTTATTGATACATGATAACATAATATAACAAAATGCTCACATTTAAGTTTAAAATCAGTTGTACGTAGTCCACCTCTAACAGTGAGTGTGTGGGTGCTCTCTGTACCTTTTAAATGATGTGAATCCACATCTGTACCACCAGAACATGGCGATCACTGATCTCAGTGGTACTTTTACTTAAATTAGTCAGACTTATTTTGGCTGTTCTTTTCCAGTATGGTTGGTTTTCTGAGATAAAAATCAAATGTACATATCCTTAAAAGTGACAAATGTGAAGCATCGGAAGGTAAGAAAGTTGCTATTGATAACACTGACTGCCAGTTGATTTAGCCATTGACATTTCTGGAACGTATTTCTTGATGTACAGGGTTAATGTGCTCCAAGCTGGAGGAGTATTTCATGTAGTAAAAGCGGTGCTTAAAGAAGCACCAAATATGAGCAAAATCAAAGAATTAGTATTGCATCCTCCTTTCAAATAATTCCAACTTGCTTTCTCTATTATAAAATCAAATTATGGGAAACAGCTAATAAAATCTCTGTGATAGAGCCCTTTGTGTGCAAAAACAAGTCATTCTTATGAGGTGCCCAAATGCAAATATCCAAATCAGGGTTTTGGGGTGTGTGTGTGTGTGTTTTTTTTTATAAATAATTTATAAATTTTCCTGTAAGAGACTAAATACAAAAGCGTTTTAGAAATTATTAAAGCCATATCTTGCTTGTAATACAAAATAAACAGCAAAGACTGAAGAGATCATCCCATTACCAGTCCTGGCTTGTAGCATTAGGGACATTTTTGTCTGAAATGTATTTCTTCTAGCATTTTTCCAGTCACTGTTCAGTGGGAAGCACTGGTGAGGTCCACTGGACATTCACAACCATCCATTCCTGTTCAGCAACAGTCATGGTACCTGCTCAGTGGAATCTAAGTGGTCTGGGATGGGAAGGCCTGTTATTATTGTCAAACACTTATTCCAGACGGTGAATGTCGGGCACACAGGCTGTGCAAAGGAAATGTCAAAGGTGTACAGGTGTAGAGAGTTCAAAGCATCATAGAAGGCCAAGGAACCATTGTCGTAGTCCAACAAAATGCCAACACGGCGAAGGTGGGGTGCGGGCTCAATTGGAATTTCCTTGCTGTTATGTCTCACCACCCACGTATTATTACAACGACAAAGAACCCAAGAGGCAGAATTCTTTCCAATCCACTCATGTTTTGGTGCTGACTTGTAAGAAATACCAATAGCATACCTGAAAAACAAGAGAGGTTTGAGAAAAATATATATTCCATGGCATGCAGTTTTCTACACTGTAGTCTATTGCAGTCTGAGATAAAATGCATGCCTCTTTTGGATATTGATATTATTGTGTGTTTAAAGGTTAATTAGAATGTCAACACACATTTAATTAATGCTCTTCCTTATTTTGTGAGGGGTAGGTCAGGTAAATCTTATTGCTCAAAATATTCTTTGCTGTTACAATATATACCATGCCATCAAGTTGAAATGTAATGTAACAGGCTAGGTTTACATATAGAAAAAAAATTACTCAGACCTAAAATTGTCCATTTAATATAATTATAAGGGGACTACATCATTATAGGACATCTTAAATAGAGGTTTGATTTTAATTGCATGGAGGATAGTGTAGAAAATTTATGAAGGAATAAAAGCAAGTGTGTTATTTACTTATTTACATACACACATGTACATGCAAGAGTGTGTATGAATAAACAAAGATACATACATACTGTATGTGCTAATTTCCCTTCCTTTTAGTTTCCTACTATCCTTATCTAGTGAATTAGCAGAGCTCCAAAATGCTTTGGCAAACAGGGACTCTTGTTCCACCAAACTTTGGCCTCCAGTGTGCTGAAGAGGTTGCAGCATCACTGCTTGTTATTCACTCTGCTGAGTTTAGAGGTGAAAAGAGGTGATAGAGTTTAGAGGCCATGGAGCAGCGGAGGGAACCATGCAAGACCTCATCTCACCTATTCCAAAGTGTCTAGTACAACAAGGCGGTGGCAGTATCACCACCAGGTAGGTGATTTGCTGGTATCCAGGTATAGGAGATGGATGGATGAAAAATAGTCTACAGATGTTCACTCACCACTTGGCATATATTTCTGTATGGGCCTAGAATCACCTAAAATAGCAGGCTCTAGACCCATGCTTGAAATGCTTCTGGCCCTGATGGAGGTGGACATTTGTCGTATCTATCCTTGAGGATCTTCTCTGATTTATACTGAGAGTGCAATTACCTTTATGCTGCTAATCTTTTAGGTACTATTTTTTATTAAGAGCAGCAAATATTTTTGGTCAATTGTATGACTGAATCCGAGAAGCAAACAGATTTTTAATTTTTCCTAGTATAGTTATTTGTTCACTTCCATTTACAAAATGCAAATATTTCAAAGGTTTTATTCCATCACAAAATTAAAAGATGTGCTGATGGATGGGTTGACCCACCTACCATGTACTTCCGCTGATAACCACTTCCCAGTAATGACGCCCACTGTCAATGAACACATTACCAGCTACCCCATAGCTCCCTTGGCTGGTAAAACGCTCTGGTGTGTGGCTCTTTTTAGAAGAAGTTTCATCACGCTCCACTGTTAAGTTGTCATGAGATAGTTTTAGCTTTCTGTGGGCAGACTTGGGATCCAGTTTGAAAGGCTGGCCTGAATATGAACAACAGAAAAGAGTACTGAATGTTCAAAAATAGCACCAGATCATAAAACAGGACAGAACGTAGAATAAGCACATTTTGTTTGCACTGCCCTGGTGTCCAAGGACAGCACTTGTTTTTTTTTTACATAGGAGTGAACAGACACAATTTATTTAGAAAGAATAAGTAAATGGGTCACCATACAAGGACACACTTCAAAGGTAGAGACTAACAGCCCAAACCTAACTAAATTTCCCTGGGCTGATGCAGCAGCCCGGTGTGGGGGAATTTAGCATGTTGGAGGTCTCCTCGGGGTAAGGGGACATTTGTCCCCTTGCCCCACAGTAAGCGTCAGCAGCAACAATGGGTCAACACGGACCTGTGCCAGCGATATTGCTGGCGCAAGTCCACATTGATCTGTGTTAGCAGATCAGGCCCAGGAAGGGGGATGGGACATAGCGCACGCTACCGCTGCCAATCCTGCCCTCCTCTTGGGCCCGATCCGTCCACCCCCGCCCACCCCCTGTGCCAGACTTACCTGCTTCGGTGGGCATCACTCTAGCCTCCAGCACCAGTGGGAAGGCTACGGCCTTCCTGCCAGAAGAAGCACTGTTGCAAAGTGCTTTATGGTGCTTTTGCCAAAGCAGGGTCCACTGGCGCAAGTGGAGGCTAGGATTGGGCCATAAACCTGTTGCCTGCCCTTGTGGTTCCACTCATTAAGAATCATGCTTCCTTGCATGGCTCCATTCCTTGTTCTCTTTCCTGGTCACACTAATGCGTGACAGAACGCTGGGAAAGCGGAATGGAATGTCAAGAGCTGGCCTGTATTCACAAGGAAGTAACCACTCTTTTTCATAAAACTGATACAATATAAATGTGCAAAGTACTAAAACAAACAGAATTCCTGTCAACATTTAATTTTTTTTCTTCCTGACTCCTTTGATGCTTGATAGATGATAGATGATTGTGGTAGGTTGGCTTGCTGAAGGACTTTCACAGCCATTCCTGTTAAATGAAATAAATGGCCTTCAACTGAAGAAAGAGCTGAAATGTCCACACGCTACCTCTGCGCCTTTCAAGTGTCATGCTGAGTGCAACTGAGATGAAGGGAGAATAAAGTGCGTGTAGGATGGATGTAACATTACTCACTATTTGTCTTCAGCTTTCCGGGCTCACTGTTTCTGCTGCCAGCCTGATTAATGGCCTTAACAACGAAGATGTACTTGGTGCCACTCTGCAGCCCATGCACTGTGTAGTGGTTTTGTTTGATATTTGGAACAATCATCCAGCTGTCGGCTGAATTACACAGACCTGTAATTTCAAATCAAACACATTAGTTCCTTTATGGAGGAATGTCATGAATACTCCTGAACAATTAGGCAAGCCTGAAAATGTCCTTGAACAATCCAAAATAAAATTAGTTCTTTGCTTCTTTAAATGGCAAGATCTCTGCCAACAGATTCATCATTTTTTCTGCTGACTGAATTTCTGCCAATTCACACTTTGCTTCTCAATTTTACTCGTACTTGAATACAAAAGATCATGAATTTAAATAGCAAATGCATGTGCAGGGCTGTCAATTGTTAATGGTGCATAGATGTTTAAATGGTCATTTTAAAATGAGTGTGCCATTTACAAATGAGGGCACCATGTGAGTGAATTGGTTCTTATTCGCTTGTAAGAAATCTAAAACGTTAGGACAGACTTAATAGCACTATGTAAATTCCACCTCACAAGAATAGTTTCATTCATACATTCATAAATATGAGACTACTATGGAACTACCATTTCCTCAGTATTTAATTTTGCTCTCTTGGGCAGTCAAGAGACAAAAACACAGAATGATATAGCAAGCTAGCAGTAATCCATAGTGGCAGAGGATTTTAAAGTTTGGATCACAAGGTGGAACAAACTGTACATGTCTAGTTTATGGCCCAATCCTATCCCCCAAGTGTTCAACTGTTGTAAAAGGCCTTGTGACGGCACGTGGAGTGAACCGGTGCTGGGCCAGTCTGAGTCACCAGGGAGGGAGGAGGGCAGGGAGCAGGATGGAGGGTGTGGATCTCAGCAGCAAACGCTCATGCAGGATCCTACCCTCTTTTTTTGGCTCGCTCTGCTTCCTTCACTCAGAGTTACGTCAGCTATACAGCTGGGGTAGGTCTGACGAGACCCATAGGCCATCAGGGGGCATACCCAGAGGTGGGAAGGCACGGCCGGGGAACACCTCGAGAGAAGGGGACGTTCGTCTCCTTCCCCGAGTGTAAGGCTGCCCTGGGCCTCCGGACCTCCTCGGATGTATGCCTTCTCTGAAGCTGAAGTACATCTAAGGCGGTGGGGTAAAGCCGAACTGGGCCCAGAAAGCGCCTGGGATATCAGCGGAGCGCACTGCCGATATTCCCAGCCTCTCCCCATGCGGTTCAGCCAATGGCTCTCCCTCCTTCACCACCTGGTCTGCCTTCCCACGTCCCTGCATCGGCCGGTGCAGGGCTTACCTCTATAGGCGGGTGCAGGAATGGTCCGCTGGGAGAGTGAGGGCTGCTGGCCTCCGTGCAAGCAGCCCTTACTCCTGAGTCAGTGCAAACAAGCTTTATGGTGCGTTTGCGACACTTTAGAGCAGCGGAACGCACAGTCCACTGCTCTAAAGTTAGAGAGGATCGGACTGTAAGACTAGTAATAATTAACTGTCAAACTAGAGAAACTACCATCTCTTTCTGCTAATGGCAACTGTTATACTCCCTTTCCTTTCCCCCCGCTCTTAAAAGGGGCTCAGAACCTTGGGAAAGGTTCTTTGGTGACAGTTTTGGATCCTTCGCTTCTGCATCACCCCATGAAATATGGGTAACACATGATGTTGTGAAGGAACCTGTAAAGTTTTTTATGTGACTGTTGTAACTTAGCCCTTTGCATTGTCTTGGCTGCCTTGGGAAACAAAGTGGCCTCAATTCTGTCTTGTGCATTTAAGTTAAATTTGAACTCATATGGGAAAACTAACACCTTATACATTTCCCTACACAATGGAATAAGTTGTGCAGGAATGTTGCGGTATTTCCATTCTCTTTCTCTAGATAAATATCTGTAGGAGGGGGTAATGGAGGGGGTAATGGCAGAAATATGTATTACTGTGGTGGCTCTGGACTAGAGGCATTTTTTTTTGTGAACCATAAGCATATGAGAAGTAGCAGCTGTGACGTACTACTGTTCCCAGTCAATTCAGGTTTCTGATTTCCAAAAGCTGTGCTTTAAAGCTAGAAGGAGTAAGTACCCACATGTGGTACAATAATGAACTTTTAAATCTGTACTCTAGAAAATGCATGGAATGTAAATTAGAGACTGGACTAGTGCACTGACTATAATGAGGTATCATGCAGGATTTGTGAGATACTAGGGAAGGAAAAAGAAGGATTTCTTTCTTTTTTCATTTTACAATCTGGAGGTAATCGTTCATAAAACTTTTTCTCCAGGGTTTGCTGCTGTTGAAGTTCAAAAAACAGATGGGGAAAATATTCTAACTGCAAATCCTCCTCCTAATATTTACAGCTGGATCCATCATTTCAGCAAAACAATGAAATATACCAGCATTGCAAAAGTCACAGGAAGGCTACAAAATCTCCTGAGCATTGAAAAATACTTCATTGAAAGACCTCTGTTGCAAACCTCATATGAATGGAGAAATTATATTAGGAGAAGGTGATGGACGTATTATGCTTCCTCTTCAGAACTTCCATGTGGTTGGAAAATAATAATACATGCTTCTACTAAACATATACAAATTAGAAAAAAATCAAAAAATTTCATGCCCTGCTATGATATTCACAGTGCAATCCCATCCAATTACAACCAGCGATGAAGCGAGAACAGGAGGTCCCAGAACGGAAAAGGGATTCAAATCCCCTCCAAAAGGGGGATTCAAAGGGGATTTAAATCTCCCCTTCCCTCCAAGGCCTCCTGCCCTGCACTCCCCCCGCTGGTTACACCAGTGGTGTAAGTTAGATAGGACTGGGCAGACAAAGAGGTAGGGTTTATAGGATTAAAAGCTATGTAAAAAGGTATACACTTTTTACCAGCGGTCACGAACTCCCTGCTGACATTTCTGGCACTACCGTATTTTTCGCTCCATAAGACGCATCAGACCATTAGACGCATGTGTATTTTGGAGCAAAAAATAGGGTAAATTAAAAAATGACTTGCTTAAACAACTTACCTGGGTTTTTTTCCCCAGCTCCAATCTTCTTACTGCGTCCCCTAGTCAGCAGCTCGAAGACATGAGCCTCCCAGGCGCTGGACGCGACCAGGAGGCTCTGCGCAAATGTTGCAGCTGCTGCAATGTTTGCGGAGAGCCTCCTGGTCACGTGCAGCGCCTGAGAGGCTCAAGTCTTCGAGCTGCTGACTAGGGGTAAGAAGATTGGAGCTGGGGAAAAAAATCCCAGGTAAGTTGTTTAAGCAAGTCATTTTTTACACTTTTTAAAACTTTGCTCCATAAGACGCAGACATTTCCCCCTGTTTTTTTTGGGGGGGGGTAAGTGTGTCTTTGGAGTGAAAAATATGGTAATTGCCTGCTTTGATCGTGCGCTTTTCTCCTTGGCACCTTTTCTTCTTCAAAGGAGCAGCGCTTGCCCTTCCACCCTCTAACATCTTGGCAGCCACTGCTGTTACACCTGAGGAAGTGCACAGATGTTGCGTGGATGAAACATTGTGTTTTTTACAATTTTAATTGTTTTTAAATAAGTTTTTTCGTGTTTTTAAAACGTGTTTTTACTTGGTTTTTTAAACAAAGTGTATACCTTTTTACATGGCTTTTAATCCTGTAAACCAGTGTTTCCCAAACGTTTTTGACCCGCGACTCCCTTGACCATTGTTGACCCTTGGCTGCGGCTCCCCATTACATTATGTTGACGCCTGCCAATTGATGTTGCACTGTATTCCGAGAGGATTTCATGGCATTCCATGGCTCCCCTGACTGGTACCCGCGGCTCCCCTGGGAGCCACGCCTCCCACTTTGGGAACCACTGCTGTAAACCCTACCTTTTTGTACATACAAATTGTTACTTAATTTACAGCGCAACCCTAACTAACTTTCCAGTGCTGGTGCAGCCACAATGCAGCCCCGAGGTAAGGGAACAAATGTTCTCTCACCTTGAAGAGGCCTCCATGACTGCCCCTGCACTGTTGGCACGGCTATACCAGCACTGGAAAGCACTGAAAAGTTGGTTAGGATTGCGCTATTAGTAACGTGATATTTTTATATATTTATTAAAAATGAAGTCTTTGTCACACAAATTTAAACTCATCATTGGTAAATAAGGAACAAATACATATGAAGCTTTTGTGCAAAAAACATTCAAAAGAGATAACATGGCTTCTTTTAAAAACCTCTTTCAAGTGAAATTACTTGGAAATTAAAAAAAACCATATAAAGAAGATGTTAATTTGAGTAAGGGTTTACATGGAACCTCTTCCAAATTTTTGGAACATGTTTTTCTACACAAGAATGATTTATGAATGGTTCTCACAGATGAATATGCAAACAAAACGTTACATGGGAATGTAAAATCCATATGGAATTTGCAAGAGAGATCCGTAAGTGATATCTTTCCTGTAAAATCCATGCAGATTTTTTAGGCCTGGCATAATATTTCCATATATATTGTTCTTTGGAATTAACGTTAAATGCTCTTCTGGAAGAAAAAAAATAGTATACAAGAACTATTTTCCAATTACCCATAGATTATACATTTTCAACTATGGGAGATGGACCTGTATCATGAGCTTATTTCTCCTTACATAGTTGGCAAAGGGGAAGCTCCATAGGTGTGTGAAGAAATACAGCACTGGTTTTAGATATATTCAATATTTAGATAGTTATTTGATAAGAAATGTGTAAGCCAGCAACTGTTGTGCAAAGAAACTTTGGCATAGATACTTTCACTGAAGAATTATTAGCCAAAGCAGATGTGTGTGAGATTCACAAATAAGCATGTGTTCATTGCATGGTATATGCACTTTTTCCATATACAGTACTAAAAACGTTCTGTAGGAAAATCGCCACAAGTGAAGAATCCTTGACTTGTTAAATAGATATACGGAACAGTGTGCTAATGTGCAAAAACTACATTGATTTCAGAAGTCACCCCATATGGAAATGGATTTTTGGGAGATGAGTATTCAGAGGGCAGCCCAGGGCTGTCTGCCGGATCCTATCCCTGTTCCGGGCCACTCTGCAGTGGCCCAGGGTCTACTCGGGCGAAGGGGATGTTCGTCCCCTTCCCCCGGTGTAAACTGGGGAAGGCCAGATGGGCCTCCTCGGATTTCCGCCAGCTATTTAGCTGGCGGAAGTCGGAGGAGGCTGTGTAACGGCCGAGCCAGCCCGGCGGAAGACGGGGATATGGCGGATGCCATCCCCGCCCTCCCAGGCCGGCTCGGGCAATGGCCCCTCTTCCTCACCGCCCGGACCGCCTATGTGGCCGCCAGAGGATCTCTTACCTTCCTCCAGCAGCTGCATGGACGTCCTGGAGGTGGAGTGAGGGCGGCCGGCCTTGCGCCGGCTGCCCTTACTCCCAAGTCATCGCAAACGTGCCTTACGTCACGTCTGTGACAGCTTCCGGAGACGGAACGCTTGCTCTGCTGCCAGTTCTTGCGCAGGATTGCGCTGTCAATGAAATTTGTGGTTTCAACAAAATACTGTATAAAGGAAGATAACTTCTGGCAGGAACCAGAAGTTATTGAAGAATGTACAAACCTATCTGCATGCAATTGCAATGAGAACAAAATTCACCACTTGTTCACCTGAAGTTGGCTTTACTTTGTACAATCATCTCAAGTGATCACTTCCCCAAAACAAATTTTAACTCCCTAAATCTCAGTTAAAAACCATAATGTAGTCTATTGAGTTAAATATATTTAAGCAGAACTTGGGGCATTTGTTTTTCTTATCAAATTTACAAGGATCGCTCAATGAGTTATTCTCTCAACAATAGTTAAAATGAACAGTGCAGCCAGTCTTGCTATTTGATTCTCTAACACAAATTCCAGAGCAGTGAACAAGATAAATGTGCGATCATATATCAGCAGCGATACATTTATGTTGTCACTAGGGAATGAATGCACTGTGGTAGCATACAGTGTACTAGCTATTTCCTCCTCACTAGACAATGAAGATGACCTTTTCAGTTTATGACCCCTGCAGTCTCCAGCTACAGATGATCTATTATGAAGAGATTTTAGGCATTTTTAGAAATAAATAATAATCATCACATCACATTCAAATAACCTGTCAACCTTGCAAAAATGTAAGAAAGCAATTCTATGGCACTCAGTTCAATAAAAAAAAAAATCTACCGGTAACTTGTTTCAGTGAGAGTGAACTACATAACTAGCATACATACTGTAACTAGCATCCATATAGAAACAGGTTGTCATCGTTTTTGTCCTCACAAGTTAGAGCAGAAGTTCGAAAATGGCAAGAAGTGAAAGCTAGTCAGGAGATAAACTATTCAGGCTTTCTGAAATATAGCTAACCGCTTGGTACTAGAAGCTCACCGATGCAACAAACATGAAAATGAGCGAACTCAGGAAGGTGGTGGCGGACAGGAAGGCCTGGCGGGATATGGTTCATGGGATCACGAAGGGTCAGACACGACTTAACGACTGAACAACCAGGGATGTAACTAGGTCACGAGTGCGAGTGCGAGTAAGAGTCATTTTTGCAAGAGTGCGAGTCCGAGTGCGAGTCAGTGTCAAAAATTTTGGGCAAGTACGAGTCAAGTGCGAGTCATTTTTGCACGAGTGCGAGTTGAGTACGAGTAAGGCCAGAAACCACGAGTCACAAGTCAAGTCACTTTGGGGAAAATGGCTTTTGGCTTGCTGAGCCAAACATCCCTTGGGCTCGGAGTTTTGGTCAATGAGGAGGAACTGCTGCGGCAGCTTCGCCTTCCCTCACTCCTCCCCACCCCTCGCGCTCGGAGTTGTGGCCAATGCCAAACAGAAAGCAACAAAGGGGGGGGGACTCAGAGCCAGGCTTGCTTTCCCACCCCCTTGAAAACCCTTCCTCCCTGCTGCATTCCTCCTCCGAGGTCTCCACTGCGCCTACCTGCCTGCCTGCCTGCATTGATGCCGGCCATTAAAGGAAAATGACTTGGAAATGGCAAGTCGTTACCCCTACGAGTGCAAGTCAAGTACGAGTCCCGTGGGTCACGAGTGCGAGTACGAGTGCGAGTCAGTGGGTCACGAGTACAAGTACGAGTACGAGTCAGGGAAAAAGTGGCTAAGTCACACTTGCGAGTCGAGTCATTTGACTCGAGTCCCCATCACTGGAAGCTACTGATCAGAGGCAGCATCTGGTAGGAAGATGGATCAAATATGGCAAGCACCAGAACCAGGGCTGTTCCACTTCTTCTGAGAAGCACAGTTGTTGCTGACATTCTTCAGTTACACAGGGGTCTTTTTCAGGTGGAAATGGTGTCTTACCATGGTCCCCGTTAAAATTTATTTATTTATTTATTGTGCTGCATTTGTATCCTGAACCAAGGAGTTCAGGCCAACACACATTATTTTTCCTTTCTTTTCTCCTCACAACAAGCCTGTGAAAGATGGTGGCTGGCCTACGATCACCCAGGCAGCTTCATTGATGAGAGGAGAATTGAATCTGGATGTTACCAGCGTTTGTTCTCCAACCACTACACAACAATGGCTTTGAAGAAACAAAAGGAGGTCACACTGGAGCTGCTATTGGCAATTTAGTATCAAGGAGCAGGATGTGCCAGCAGACCTATTACCACAATTCTCATGTAGCAGGGGGCTTTTATGGCAAATGGGCACAACACAGCACCTCTACACAACTTGCCCAAAATGTTCTACAAATTTGTGCTGAAGCAACTAGAGTCAATCCAATCCATGGCATTCAAGCTACTTGATCAAACAGTTTCTTTGCCTAGCACTACAAACTCTTGTCTATAGCCCAAGGACAAGAAGAGCAAAGGAAGAAAAACCCAACAAAGGACCAGGACCACATGGGACCTCACTCAGTATTGTTTTTTTTAAAAAAGGAGGGGGGATAATAGTCACTACATTGGCTCATAGTATTGACAACAACAATGGCTCACACAATTTTCAATCCTGGAAGGGATTGGAACTATGGGGAAGTCAACAATGATGAACTCACATGGAATGATATCCATCTTAGAGAACTGAAAAAGAACCCACAAGCAGAGAAGAGACAGGCAAGGCAGACAGAAAATTGTGGAACAGAGGAAAAGAGCGAGAGTGGAGCTCTAGATTTAGTGTTGCTGGGCTTCTAAGTCAATTGGAGAAGACTCCAATGATTCTTGTGGTGATTCCATGGTCACCACAATGATTTATATCACCTTTCTGGTCCATTATTATTATTAGGTGGCATGTCAGCCAGTGCAATGTGGGGCCCTCCTCTATCACCCAGTAATAATTGGAGCCTATGCTCAAAGTACAGTAGAAGGATTCTCACTGCCTCATTGCATAGGGGGAAGGAGAGATAAATATTTTTTTAAAAAAAATTACTTTATTTTATATTTCTCTCTCTCTCTGTGGGATATCTAGCTTCTTGTACAGAAGACCTGCAGTTCTGTTTTTATATTGCTGCTCTTTCCTTCATCTATTCAAACCAAGACAATGGGATTACCCGTTATAATTTGGGAAACAACTTCTTGTTAAAACCAGTTAATAGCGGCCTTTCCCACACTCATATGGCCAACACAAATATTTTTTTAAAAAAACCAAATGACATGAAACAAAATAAAATCCATGCACACATAAAATTATTTCACCCTCCCTTTTAAAATATCCCTTAATGTTCCTTTCTTTTTGGGCTAATGTAGCATGACACATAGCACAGTTGCCTCCCTTCCACAGCAACAACAAAAAATTCAGGGACTGTAAAAACCATTGGATATAAATATCTGCATACTGGAGTGCACATGGGGGCACCCTGATCCACCTCCAGCTCTAGCCCTCCGCACTGCATTGTCCAAACAGTTTTTCAGCGGTGGAGGAGCAGCACTACTGCCCCTACCCATGTGTGTAAGGAAGTGCTTTACACTTGTGTAAATGCATCGTTGGACTTAAGACGATGATCGGAGGTGGGGTTTTTAAAAAATATAGTGATTGCATAATTCACAGACTTTTACTTTATATGTATTAACACTTCTATTTATAGAAAATAAAAAGCAACGAATGACACAATATACTGAGTATTTCAGCAGATGAAAAGTGACTAGATTATCCAAACCATAGCATACAATTATTACGGTATTTGCCTCCCTCCTGGCTACTCAAGTTGAGATGGTTTAATGCTGGCTCACTAGCAAGCTTCATTTCATGAAGACTGAAATAACATCCTCCACTGGTCTGTTGGGGGTTTTTTTTGGACAATATCAAGGCTTTGTTCTGGAGCCTTTTTCCAGCTCTGCAGCTAACGTACTGCCTCTGCCCCACAGTATGCCTTCTGTCAGCATAATGCCATGCATGAAAATGGGTCAGAGAGAACCAAGCACAGTTTATTATCACTTAGCTCTGCCGGTTTGTCAGTGATTAATCCAAGAAACCTCCAGCCATCCTGTATCTTCTTCACTTCATCTGTCTTGCTCTAATTTCTTTGCAGTACTCTAAAGCTTCTTTGCACTGGGGCTTGCCAGAAGAGTCAGGTGTCTACGGCAGATTTACATATAATTTCTACTCAGTCCTATTAAATATTTAGATATTGTTGATGACAATGTGGAAGATTCAGGAAACATTCCAGCTACTTCTGCTTGCAGGAGTTTAGATGCGCATATCCATTCCCACTACTTCAGTTATGCAGTTTGTTAATTTTTAAACCATTCAAGAAAAACACCAACCCTATCCTGCAGTAAACCGTTTCCTTTAAACTAGTGTTATTGTTATGATTACATACTGGGAGAAGAAATTCAAAAGAAGACTTTCCCACTGCCCCAAAAGTAAGTTTCTAGGTGCCTTTGGGAAGGGAAAATGGGAAGCAACAGAGGCAGCTTGCAGGACTAGCCTGAACGCAGCTCTGATTGGAGGAGACTGTGATCAGGACCATTTTCGCCCCAATGCTGCTCATGAGCATTTGAGTAGCAACAGTGCTTCTTTTGCCATTGGAATGTTTGCCCAGTCCCTAACTCGGGTCCAACCTATCATGCTGCATTTCTATACAGTTGTCTATTTCAACAGACAATCACCATGAACTGATTCATTTACAATATAAATTGACTGCCTTCCCATTAAATATGCTCAAGATGGAGTACAAAAATGAAATATAAAACAATTTAATGCACATAAATATATTGCACAAGCGCAACGAATGATTATAATTAGAAGTGCCACATCTACCATTAATTTATCCTCACAATAAAATAAAAAATAACTGTTTTATTAGAGAAAGAAGCTGCTTCTGGTAGTGCCCCATAATGCGCGGTGGTGCTGCAGCCTGCGGAGTCCACGGCGCTCTGCACGTCGGGCTTCGACCCACTGCAGAGGACAAAGTGGGGCGTAGAGGTGGGAAGATTTGGAACTGCTGGGTTATTCTTTTTGTGAAGCCTATATTAGGAGCCTCATTGTCATGGTCTTTTAAATAGATTTCGGATGGTCAGAGATTCTAAATGTAGAACGTAAGCCGTAAAAATGTAGGATTTCCCCCTTCTTTATTTGGCTTGTTTGAATTTGCTGAGACACAATTCGCTAAAAATCAAAATTAAGATGATTGGATGTAACGTGTTTTGTACTTACTAACTACGTTAGCTTGTCCCGTGAAGATGGTATACTGTAACTCATAGGAGACCACACTGAATTCATCATCTGAAGTCCAATGAACTGTGATTGTGTCATAAGAAGCTGTACAGAGCTCTTCTCTAATTGTTGGAGGATTTGGAGCTGTGAAAAATAAAATCGTTAATATATTTGTCACATATTTATCTAGCATACCACCCATCTATTTATCTAGCATACCACCCATGCATTTGCTCTCTGCAAGCAACTAATGTTGCTATTCAATATTCTGTATAGAACTCTCTATATTCTATATAGAGAAAGGAATGCTTTCTAAAGTACTGCTAGGAAGGTGCAAAAATCAGCATGACTCTCACCCTTTCCACACACAAAAGGATAACTAATGTCAAGAATTCTACTTGAAATATTACCCCCTGAGCAATAATAATTTCCTTTTAAAACGTTTCCACACAACCAACATGTAAATTATTTGCACATATAGGAATAATCCTTGCAGGGGAGCATAAGTACAGGCAAGGTTGTCTAACAGAATTGGACAACAGATTTTCTAGAAGTTATCGTTTATATTGTACCTGTAAGATAATCAAGGCATTCTAGTAGTTTCTTCTCTCTGGTAAAATCCAGTGCAAAAGTGTCAAAAGTGTCATTGAGATTAATTTCAGGAATTAGAACCTGAGAAGATGCTGTTGCCATGGCGACTCTGTAATAGAAGAAACGGTCCTTAATTTGAATCCAGAATAAGCTTCCCAAATTAATTTGAATACCAAGGACATGTGACTTAGCAATAAATGACTTAACTGAAATATGTGCAGTGTGCCTGTCCCACACTTTTAAAGCAGTTCTTTGTTTTGTATAAAACATATACCTTAAAATTTTAGATTGTGTCCTTTAGATACTTACAAAAATTAAAATTAAATTTGAGAAATTTGTGGAAGCATGAAACTTAATCTTTCAAGACTTAGTGGAACCTCCTGTAAGCAACTTAAGAATGGACTTATCCTCCTGTTCCCCCAAGTCTTCTCACCTTCCTTCCTCCATGCCCTTACACCTTCCTCAATTATTCTGTTTAAATGTAAAAAAAAGTGTAGTAGGACTATAAATAGTTGTAAAAAACAAACATCAGTGTAGTACAGTATATAAATTCTAGCCACTTTCCATATTCCATATTAAAAGGCTTTAAGTGGGGAAAAAGGTGGCACACTAGGACCTGGGAGACCCATGTTCAGATGCCCATTCATCTATGAATTGCTTGCTGACTTTGGTCAGTTGCTACCTCTCAAGGTTTGAAGGTTAGTAACTTTCGTGGGATTAACTGCAAGGCTGGTTTAATCTGCTGCCAGAATGCACATGGCATGACAGAAATGGAGGTCACCAAAGCCACTCTCAGTGATAGAGTGGCTTGTGAAAATTTGCTGTATAGCACTTATGACAGAATTAACATATTAATAAAATATTAATAAAAGACTGTTGTCAGGAAGAGATCCAAACAAGGTTTGTAGAAAGAGGGGTATTCCTGACTCAATACTGGAATAATAATTTTTCAGTTAATCTCTGCCCATTCAGGTTTTCTATCCAAATTTCTTGTCTGCAAATGGAATTTATTTATAATAGTATGTATTACATAATTTATATAATGATATTAATGACCTGTACTGGATGATTTACAGTATATATGCATGTTAATGAAGCATACTGGATCATTTTATTTATATTAATAAACATTTGATTAAACAAAACATTTCTACCCATTTAACCCCATAACAAACATTTTATCTTTGGCTATTATTTCTACCCCTACATAGTTCAAGGCAGTTTGCAATAAAATAAAAGTACAATAAAAGAACCAGATAAAACAAAACAGAATTAAAAGCAGTATCAACAAAACCAAAATCCACTACAGATGTGTCACTTATCTACATACCTGTTAACAATGGGCTGCATATACGACAACCTTCCTGGCACCTTCCCCCCATGTCTGTCCTACAGAAATTCAGCCCCCCCCCAGAGCCTCCGGAGGCCACTTTTGGGTCACGCCAGGGCCTCTGCGGGCCTCAGAATGGCCTGCAGAAGTGTCCGGAAACGATTTCTGGTTTGCGAATGCAACTTCTGGTTACCGGACGTTGCTTCTGGACGCTTCTGCAGAATTTGCAACGATTTGAGCGTTATGGGATTTTCAGCCATGTAAAGTTGAAATGAAGAAATAAAGTTCTTACTAAAACCAGTGGTCTGTAGAAATTCCTTGAGATGAGGTAGCAGCTATAAGCGCTAGTATCTTCAGGATTATCCAAAGCAGCCACAGGCAATAACTTCAAACTGACGTTTCAACCCTCGCTTGGGTTTTCTTCAGAGCAATAACACCAGTCTCAGCTGGTGGATGGTCTGAGACTGGTGTTATTGCTCTGAAGAAAACCCAAGCGAGGGTTGAAACGTCAGTTTGAAGTTATTGCCTGTGGCTGCTTTGGATAATCCTGAAGATACTAGCGCTTATAGCTGCTACCTCATCTCAAGGAATTTCTACAGACCACTGGTTTTAGTAAGAACTTTATTTCTTCATTTCAACTCTACACGGCTGAAAATCCCATAATGCTCAAATCGTTGCAAATTGTTACATGCCATAGGAACCTCCACGCTTCTGCAGAACATTCTGAGGCCTGCAAAGGCTAACAGAGTGGATTGCAGACCTGGCATGACCTGAAAGCAGCCTCCGGAGGATTGAATTTTACATAACACTGGTTGCACAGGGATCAGAGAATGTATCAGGGATCAGAGAACGTATCCCCGGCTTAAAGCGAAACACACCTGTACTGTAAAACCCCCCAAATATCCCCACCACTATCACCAAAGCCATCTCCTCCCTCCAATAGCAAAAACAAACAAACGAACAAACAAAACCTAGATTTTTTCCCAGAAGTGTAGTGTAGGAACCTCCACTCCAAACGAACCTCCATTTCACAACCTTGCATCCTACAAGGTTGACATGGCCACAGAGAAGGCCTTGTTCCTAATGGATGTTCGCCATGCCTCCAAAGGCAGAGGCATCCAGTCCAAGACAATTTTTTGTCTGAAGCTGTACCCAAATATTCCACCTTTCCTTTTTTCCTTTGTGTACATGTATCAGTGCATGTACATCACAACCCCCGTTGCCTCGTCTCCACTCCTACCTCCTCCTTGCTAGTCTGGCTACAGCTTCATAACAATGGCGGGAGCATCTTTGGAGGAATGGAGGAAGTCCTCTTTCACACCCTGTTTTGAAGAAACAGTCATGCAGGCAAGAAGGAGGTAGAGTGATTCTAGTTTTGCTCACTCTCTTGGAAGGAGAGCGATCAGAACAGGATCAAAGTGGCTTCTGTTTCTTCTTTCTCCATCTGTGCTGCAGCAATTGTTTTCTTGTCTTGATGAGAGAGAAGATAATTGGAGCACAAGGTGAAGTGGCTGATGATGGGTCAGGGGAAATTGCAGGCAGATGTGGTGGGTGGGATAACCCTCGCCAGTTCACTGCCTCTTCTAGCCCACGGCTCCAAGCAGCTGCTCCATGGATCTGCCAGCCCTGCACCCATTACAAGGCTTGAGTTGACACCTAGCTCATATCAGAGGCACCTACAGGAACAGGTGGTCCTTCAGCTACGCAGGCCCTTAACCACTTAGGGCTTTAACAGTAATAACTAGCACCTTGAATTGAGCCTGGAAACAAACTGGTTATCAATGCAATTCATGAAGGTGCGATGGAGGTGTGATCCCACTGAGTAATCACAGTTAACAACCTGGCCACCCTGTTTTGCTTATTCATTCGGTTGTAATTTTGCCCGGAACCATGCTCAAGCATTAAGGAGCTGAGCTAAACACTTGAATAGCACAGCAGTGGATTTTTTTTTTGTTCAGTTCAAAGTTTTTTTCTTTTCATGCAGAAAAGTATTAACCTGCCTTGACAGATGTTATCTGCATTTCCCCCTAAGCCACTTCTACTACATTTGTTCTCTTCCAGGTGTTGCTTCACACATTTAGTTCTAAATCTGGATTTGCACTGAAGCATAGAGCACCTCTCCAGCTGACAGGAGTCACACCATTCTAACTCTGTAATCTGTTGCGTGAAGATGAAGCCACTGGACTTCTGAAACTGAACTGCTTTCCAGCTTTGTTTCATAGGTTTTATTTATTTTTGGGCCAAATAGCAGCCTTGAATGTGAGTATACAAAGCAATGAAATTTCCAGTCTGAGATCTGAAAGTCATGACAGCATATACTACAACAATAAGTGGATTCTTATGTTTCCAGAAAATTCAGGAGAGAATTCACATTCATTGAAGCATGGAGAATAAGCTTCCTGCTGTACAGTAGGGAATAAGCTAAGCTTAACAGTTTGGAAGTAGCTACACACTTTCCATCAATTGCACTCATCTGTCATGATACATGCTAGATCAAAATGTTTTGATTGCTCCATTTTCCCAAAGCAAGACATTTCATTGCACACCTGCTTCAGAAAACTCTTGAAGTTTGAAACTTCAAGAGGAAGGGCTACAGTCTGGTTTTGCTATATAGAAAACTTGATATGAATAATACACGCCCTAGATGCCAATTTTAAAGAACTGACCATTTCTTTTAATTCAGGTGAATGTCAGAGTCTCGCTACCACTCGAAACAATGTTTTTCCATGTAAAAGCCTTTTTTCCAAGAGGATGTAGATATACTGGTGATCCCATTCAATCACCTTGGGAATGTGCTAGCCGAGCATTTCTCAACCGGTGGCATGCGTAGCGGGTGTCCGGAGGTACACACAGCACCCGCAGACACCCGGCAGCAAGACCACAACGAATAGCGGTAGGAGTCTCGGTGGGCAGAGTTCCAGCGCGTGTTTTTTGTGCACTTGAAAAAGCACTCCTGCTTGCCCTGAGCCTCTTACTGCTGTTCGTTGCATCATGTCTGGACTCCCAACCCAGAAGTAACTGGTGATGATGTCAGTTACTTCCAGTGATATGCCAGATAAGTGGAGCCTTGGAAGGTGGTATATGTTAGGGAACGAACCTTGAGAAAAGCTGTGAGCTAGCCCATACTCATGCATACGTGCCATTTGTATAAAATAGTATCTTCTTGCAGTTGGTGCGTACATGGCCACTGCAATTTCTATGAAGCTTGGAGCACTGTCCAAACAGCCAGTGTCTTGGAAATCTCAACAGACATGTATACATCACTCATACAGAAGCAATGGTTCATATAAAGAGCACTTTCATGTGAGCACAGCTTGTTTGTAAGCATTCTGGAGAGGGCCCACCATTCTTCCTGAACAAGCCTTATAATGATGGTTTTGTAGTTCAAAACCAGTCCCTGTTCAAGGACAGTTAAGTCTCTCAGGATCTGTTCTAGTTTGTCTTTAAAGAAAAACCACAGACTGTGCCTTGGTGACTTTGCTAGCAATGTGAGGCTCTAATGCGTATACCGAGTGAGACACTTCCCAGGGCTTCGCTGTTCTCTTCTCTATTCTGCCATACAGAATAAGTTTCTAAATATTTTAAAACAGAAATGAAATAGACATAATTTCAAAGGAAAAAAAACCCAACCAAATAGCTGCAGGGAATTAAAAATTCTTAACAAACCTATAGCCCAATCCCATCCTTGAGATACGATAGCCCCACCAGTGGAGAAGCCCACCTGCCAACAGGTGCGCCATGGACACTAGCGCAATGCCAGAAAAATGCCATGCTGACATCACTCAGATGCCGGTGTAACTCTGGTGCTTCTCTGGCTGCCAGTGTAGGGGGCTGATTGGATGTAGTGATTGGCTCCTTGGTCATCACATGGATGCAACACCAGGCCAGGCAGGAAACAGGGTATCTTGTTGGCTGTCTGCTCCCTGAGGCATCTGGTGGGGCCACTGTGTGATACAGGAAGCTGGACTAGATGGGCCTTTGGCCTGATCCAGCAGGGCTCTTCTTATGTTCTTATGTTCTTATGTCACACGAATGATGTGCTGATGATGCGCTGACATCATGTGGATTAGGTGCTCATGTCACAATACCCCTCCATGGATAATGGGCTATATTTCCATGGACATTGGGGGTGTTATTGCACCAGCATTGCTTTGCCATGGCTGGCTTGGCATTTGGCCCTTCTTGTACCAGCGTCAGTGCACCACTGGTGTGGCGTTGCCAGGATGGGCGTAGGATATGACGGATGTCGCAACAGCACCTGTGTGCTAGTAGAATTGGGCCGCTAGCATTTATAATGAAGAAATGGTGACATATTATACAGTTATACCATATGGAGTACAAGTTTTTATTTTCTGCTTAGCTTGTTAGACATGTTTTCGTGCTACAGCTATTCTATGATTTGTAAAGCATCGTATACAACTGGTATGAAGATTTAGCTTTAGTACTTATACCAGAAAATACTCTTATATATTTCCTCATACAGTAATCATTTATATTAAGAATGTTGAAATACCAGCAGTTTGGCATATACTGACAACTTTGCAGAAGACAGTTTTTCACCGGTCTTTGGCATTATGTACCAGACACTGGGGAAAATTAACAGGGGGGACCTTGCGGTTTCCATACCCTCCTTTTAAGCGGCACTGTAGAAAACAGAATATTCAACTCAATAGGTCCTTGGCTCCGATACAGCATATGCTGTATAAAAGTACCCCATGTGCTTTTATGGCATTACCTTTCTGTTATATTTTTAGCAGACTGCAGGAAGCGTGCATGGTCATTCTCCTTCAGAGACTGCTCGGCTTGCGAGATCAGAGAGGTGGAACGCTCAATGCACTGTTTGCAATTAGCTATCTGCTGGGCCAGTTTTCTCAGTCTCACCACCTGGAGGAAAACCATAAGAAAACATTCAGGTCCCTGAAGTTAGGAATTTGCATTGTATTTAGGAACTTGAATTCTTCATGACCACTGTGCAAATAGGGTGCTCATGTGAGCAACTTTGCTGAAAAGAAAGAATCCTGTTTACACCTGCTGCGCTCAGAGTCTATATTGTTCCAAGTCAAAGCTTTATTCTCCACACTGGGGAGAACCAAAATACAGCTGGCAGACAGGCAGTCCTATAGCAGGAAAGCTTCACTTTCTGTGAGTCTCTGCTCCGCCGATAACAAAAGTCAATTCTGACTGTCAGTGCCCCAAACAGTGTCTTCAAAGCAGCTTACAAGGTGTGCTACATTTTGCTGTAAATTCCTGAGCTTGTTTACAGAAAAAAGTGACCTCAGTACACAACCTGACTCCTTTTAGTTGGGTTGTGTATGGAGGCCACTTTTTCTGTAAACAAGCTCAGGAATTTACAGTAAAATGTAGCACACCTTGTAAGCTGCTTTGAAGATAGTGATGACTGACAATAAAATAAAATTTCACCCTCAGTGACTTCCATTTCCTCAGCTTTCTGTTGAAATGAACTCTGTAAAATAGACTTACTACCACCATTGTGTGTCTGTATTGACAAATATGTACACTGCATACACCTTTATGGCAGAAAAAAGGTCACTTATGAAATCTCACTGAACTGTAAATAGAAACTATCTGAAGCTTAAACAGCTAGAAAAGAGGCTTTTCTACCTCGGGTTAATAAAAGATGTGGTTTGCAGCAGCCTTAGTCCACAGGAAGCCCCCACCCACACTGTAGTGTCATTAGCATCAACACCACAGCATTGCGCAAATGGGAAAGGAAGAGGAAGGAAGACTAATAACTCTGTGCCTCAAAAACACATTATACTTAGATTACATATTTTATAAAAGCAGGAAATTGATAATTGGCAGCAAGTTTGGTATTTTATAGAAAAGATAACAAAAACGTGGAAGGTTGTATTTATTAAGCAATAAATAAGCAGACAATCCTGAGCTCAGGCCGACAAGCTCTGTAGAATTCAGGACAGCAAAGTCTACAGCAAAGAAGAGTACAGTACGTTTATTCAGCTTTGCTTTTAGAGTAAGTTTTAATTAAGGGCCAGATTTTGTGGGATGGTAGATGTGTCACTGGCTTTGTCCTGCTTCAGTTTTCTTTGGTAAAGATACACTTACCATCCGTACCAGAAAATCCAGGACAGTCCCGGAACCCGAGCTTGGGTCCCGGATTTGTCCCGGAACGTTTCCAGGCTGGTGCAAGCCCCCACAGCCCCCACAGCTACTTTGGAGGCTTTTAAAATTTTAAAACTTGCCTTTTTCTCTGGCGGCAGCCATCTTGGATCTCACGAAATCTCGCGAGATCCAAGATGTCGGCGCCAAAATCTCATGAGGGCATGAGGCAGTACAGTACTGCCTCATGTGCTCTTATGAGATTTTGGCGCTGCCATCTTGGATCTCGCGAGATTTTGTGAGATCCAAGATGGCCGCCGCCAGAAAAAGGTAAGTTTTAAAATTTGCTGCTGCGGCTGGCGGCTGGGGTCTGCTGCTATGGGCTGGGGTCTGCGGGCTGCTAGGGGCTATGGGCTGGGGCTGCTGACGACGACGGAGGCAGCGGGGTAGTGATGATGGTGGTGGCTGCCGCAGCTGTGGCTGGCAGTGAAGATGGCGGCAGAATGGTGACAGCGGGACAGGACAGGCAAGTCAATTTAATTAATTAATTTGGTTAAGTAAAATAAATAAATAAATAAATAAATAATTCAGGTGCCCTTCGGGCGGCAAAAGGACACTTCACACACCCCAAAGATTTTTAAAATTTACTTACATTAATTAATTAATTACATTGTTTGGGGGGGGGTGTCCCGGTTTAGAACCGGGAAAATCTGGTAAGCCTAGGTAAAGAGCAACTGGGTTTGGGCTCCCCATGGATTGAAACCATGGGGGGGGGGGAAGCAAGGGCTTTAACTCAATACCCTGTCACAACCTTGATCCATAGCGGCCATGTGGAGGCCCTGCTATTTGTGAAAGGAGAAAAAGAACCTATAATTAGTGCTACTGGAAGGTTTTTCCCTTTGGCAAAAAGCAGCTGTAGAGGGGTGATGGTGGTAGGCATAGTATTAAGAATGGCATTGGATTGTCACTCAGAAGGTTGGTAACAGAAATACAGGCCACGGGAATATATGTCAAAGAATCAATATTCACTGGCTTCTCCTCTCTCACCAAATCCTAGCATCCCATGGTCAATGAATAATAGCACTTCATGAAATAAAAGAGGCATTGAAAAGAGTTAAATGACACTAGTAGATTATCTCACTCATATTGTGGGAAACATGTGTCAGTGAGCACACAACACATGGTAATTGGGTATTACCTTTACATTTACTATGTAGTTGCCCCAAATTCTTTGCTATATACCGTATTGTCCCGAGTATAAGACACACCTGATTATAAGACGCACCCTTAAAGTTTGGTGCTATTAAAAAAATTTAATTAAATCACTGGCATTAAATTGCAACAGCCTGATTATAAGATGCACCCCTAGTTTAAAAACTTAAATTAGGAGAAAAAAGTGAGTCTTATACTCAGACCAATACGGTATTTCTGTTTGTTCCTAAAACTATATTTTAGGTAGTATGATCAGAAAAATCTTAAAAACCCATCTCAAAATGTCAGGAATGTTCTTTGAAGTTTGGGCCTGTCTGACCATTTAATTTTTCCTACTCAGTACATTACCAGAGCAAAGTCTTAGGTCATAGTTAGGCTAAGAAATGGAGGGAGAACATGAAACACAGCTATGCAGTATGGCAAATCTTTTGCTTAACTGTGTAGTCAATTTGCTCAGGTAACCAATGACAACACCCCTTTAATTTGCTGAGAAAATTAAACCTTCCACCTTTGCAAAATAACTGGGTTTCTCTTGTAGGCAGAGGGGAAAAAAACCCTGAGAACTACCAGTAAGTACAAGCTTTGCTTGTAAAAGGAGGGTCGTGTTAAAAACATGTTTTCATAGCATTCATTATTTGCCAAACACATAAGCATTGAAGAAAATCTACTGTGTCAATAAAGGACCTGGTCTCCCATTTCCTTTAATGTAAAGCTTGGTACTGAGAGCCGGTCTTTCTGACTGAATGGAAACATTGCCATGAACTTTGGTGAAATAATGAGAGTTCCCACTGCAAACATGTAACCAAGGAGATTATTCAGAAGGTTGTCATATAAGATCTTGGAAGGAGCTGGATTTTGTTAATCACATAAAGAAGGTTCGAAGCCTGTCAAACAACAAGTTGGGGGGGAACTGTGGTCTTCAAACATATTTAAGTCAGCTTTTGCCTACAGGGCTTTTTATTTTAAGTTAATTGGAATATCTTGACAGCTAAGTGAACCATTTAACCTGTCCTTGACTTTATTCCTTGTCAAAGCTTTTCCCACACAGGGAGAGTTTATGTTTGACTTCTTCAAGCTACTTTAGCAGTTAAAGATTGAATGGCTTGCACTAAAAAGCAACAAGAATCGTGGTCAAACTGATTTCACAGTTAGCTAGGTAACCAATTTAAAGCTTGAATGAATATCTGAGATTTACCTCACACAATAGGCTGACATCAGAAATAGCTGTGCTACAATGATCACATGGCATTTAACCTGAGCTCATTCTATTATAGTATTAAAATATTACATTGCTTTCTCCTTTCTGTAATTTCTCATCCCTCAGCTTCCTTCCACTTTGTTTTTTTTTTAAATTGCTCATGTGAGGAGAGCTAAGTTGTATAAATATCTTTAATAAATAATTGAAGTATCTGCAGAATAAAATATTCATACAGGTTCCTATAACGCAAGTTAGCAATTCCTATGATACCATAAATTTTTGCCCTGAGCAAATTCTTTCAGATCTTATTTACGCAAAAACATTTTTCTTCGAATGTTTGTATTAGCAATTTTGATAAAACACTTGTTTTTGTTGGAAGATATCACCTGTGTATTCTTTAAAAAATATTGCAGAACAAAAAATAAATAAAAATATTATAAAATATAATCAACGCTATAGACATTCAACAGATTTTAATGATGACTGAATGTTTACTTAATGAGTTGTGACAGCGTGTGCAGCACTTCCTTCTCCTAACTGCAGCAGCTCTCAAGGAGTATTCAAGGACTTGTGTGTAGTTTGTAGAACACGAAAGCAAGAAGTCAGAGAATTTATAGAGCAGAAACCATTTAGTAAGAATTCTAATCTGTTTGAGAATCTCCAAGGTAAAATTCTTACCTTCCCTTCCTTAATTTTGGTTCCAATTATTTGACGCCGCTGTTGGATTATTTCAATAAGCAGGTCACATTCCTCCATCAGCTTGGTTTCTTGTCGGGACGCGTTCACCTAAATAACATATCGGACTAGGTTAGAAATGTTTGCTCAGTTTTCATTCAACAGTGTCATGTTTTAAACTTTCTATTTTCATGAAACAGCTTGTTCATAATAAAAATACTTTATGCATTTTTTTGTGCAATGAACTAATTCAAAGTGTTTCCCGCCCCCCAAAAGAATCTGCTTTGTTTGTCAGTTCGGATGACTGACACCTTTCCACTGAGCAGTTGTAAACATCTCCATGTGACACCAGAGTAACTCACCTACTAACTGGTTATAGGCAGTTTAAACTGTGTGTGAGCATACTTACAAAATATGTGGGACACTCAGGGATCTCTTTAGAAGGCTGGTAGGAAATATCACAACATTCTGACATTGATGAAACTAAAGAATTACCATGTACCTTAGGGCTGGGAAGGTTTATAGTATACTATGTTACTTACAACCCAATCCAATAGAGGGCTTACGGTGGCGGATCTTGTGATCTGCTGCTATAAGTCCTCTTAGAGAGTTGCAAAAGCCGTAGTGTTATAAAAGTCCTCTTTTCCCAAACATGTGTGCAGTCTAAACTAACCATTTGGTTTCTGACTAGCACTTTTGGAAGCTAGGCAGAACATTGCTCTGCAAGGGGTGAAGTCATGCTGAACTCTTAGGTAAGGTCATGCCAATCAAAGGCCATTAGAGGGAAAGAAGGCAGTAGCCTGCAGGGCATTTGTGTGTCTCCTCCAGGGTCAGGCAGATTTGGGTGCCCCACCCTGATAGCATTTTGCTGCAAGCCCAAGTCCTGTTGCATAATAAATCAAGTTCCAGCTGCCTAGGGGCCAGGCCACCTGGACAACCTTTTCAGATTCCTATGCCAAGAAGTCTCTTCCATCAACAACCAGAGCCTGGGTGCAGAACACACCCTGCAATGCTTTTTTGTCCCTCAGGAACTTCTCCAACTGGGAAGCAATCAAGAACCTCGTGTGCTCCTGGATGGACAGGAAACCTAAGCTGCATACCCAAGGAGAAGGTCTAAACCCATCTTTGTCCACCTAGAAATGCTTTTGTGTCCTTTGTACAAAGTCTTCCGGCTCCAGAATAGTCTTATAACTATCCCTTCTCTCCATGCCCCCCATTCCATGTAACTTTTATCTTAGGGAGAAAAGTAACTAGGGATGGAATTTTGAGCAGACTAATAGGTGGAAAGAAAATAAAGCAGTACTCCAGTTCTGTGCTCAACCTGTAGCAACCACAGATACTTTAGATAAAAGAAGTGTGTATGTGTGTGGGGGAAGAATCATGTAATGTGTGGCTTCATTCTGATATATCTATGTACCGGTAAATGAAATCTATGTAAATGAAAAAGTTATAATAAAATGTCCTTTATGAAAAACACAAGATGGTTGTACTAAAACCAAATGTATGACATGCCATATAAATTAATCACACCACAATAACAGAGAAACAACCATACACTATCCCTTTCTCTAATTATCAACTTAGTAGATAAATGTTCCAAATTCCCTTTTAAGGGCTTATGCATCGTGTAAAGAGATCACTAATTACCACCACATCAGTTTGAAGCCCATTTCCTTCAAGTCATTTCCTTCTGCCTATTTAGATGTTGATAAAATCTCAATTAAGCCTAGGACTAACGGTTAGGGAACAAGACAAATGTTGGCTAATTGTTCATAATAAAACTCACAGGGGAGATGAAGGATAAAAAGTAGTATCTAATTATATGAATTTTCTCTCTTATTTACAATGTGGCTAATAATAGAAGGCCAATAGATTATATGTTACAATAGCAATGTATTACAAAAATAACAAAATTTAAAATGTATAATTTAAAATAAGACCTACAGTATACAGTATGTACATTTCATGTAATTTCTACTAAATGGTACCAAAGCACACCGTACTTGTTTAATGCTTCACATTTTCATTAGATTTTTTACATACCGTATTTATTTTACCAAGACTGACACATTCTACGTAGCCATTCTTCTGTTCTAAGAGACTGAAGTTATTTCCATTTTAAAAATATCACAATCTAGGCAGCTTTCAACAAGCTGAATTATAATGCTGAATAACACTGAGCAGGACCAATACGTTACGTCAGTGGTTCTCAACCTGTGGTACGCGTACCCCTAGGGGTACGCAGACCATGTGCTGGGGGGTAAGCCAAGGAATGGCTGTTATCTGCCCCATTAACACTTAATTAAGTGTTGGGTTTTTATTATTTTTGATTTTCCCCCCAGATTTTTTCCGGAGCCGGAGAGCTCTGTTGCGCTTTCTTCCGTAGCTAATCTATCCGATCTACAGCTGATTGTCGGGGTTAATATGCATGCGCAAGCCGAAGCTCCGTCTCCGGTCACAGCAGCATGACCTCACAGCCGGAGCAACAGTGTGCAGCAACAGCAACAGGCTCGTCCAAGCCTTCTCCAGCGGCAGCCAGCCTTCCCTCTTCCTTCTCTCCCGGTCCTTCAAGCCAGCCTCTTTGCAAAGGTGATTGGGACGAAACCAGCCCCTTTACTAAATGTGTTCCGTTGCCTGCTGTTCATTGCTTTGGCATGAGGAGGGCGAAAGTGCGGAGCTGGAAAGTGGGGAGGAGTGGGTGGAAAGCTCTTGAAAGCGCTCCATCTGTGAGTTTTGCTCCATCTCCTGCTTTTACAATGAGGAGGAGGGAGGAACATGCTGAGGGGTGTTAACTGCTCTGGAGAGAACCCAGGAGAGAGCCCAGTCCTAGGCGGAGACGGCTTTAAAACTTACTTAAAAGTAAGTTCATCAGTCCATCGCTTCTCTGCGCGCCCCCTCCTCCTCTTTCTGAGTCTCTCCCTCACTGACTGAGCTGCCAGCCCAGCAGCGCCTTCTCCCAGCGGCCAGTCTCTTCTCCCAGCTGAGAGCATGTCTGATCTAAGGCCACTGAGGGGTTAATGGTTGGATGCAGCGATCGCTTTCATCAACAATGCCCGGAAAAGCAAAGGCAAAGGCGTGTGGCTTTGTACGCACCTGGCCAAAGCCATGTGGGAGGGAGCCCTGCAGTAGTGATTCCCCTCGCATTTAAGCTCCACTGAGTTCAAGGAAACTTACTACCAAGTAAGAGCATTAAAGATTTCAGTCATAGTCAATGTTCTCGTCAACTAGATCAACTATCATGATTATTACCAAAACCTTCCTGTTACCTGTTGCCCCTTCTTCTTCTTCTCAACTTGCCTGATTGGATCTCAGTAGTCCCAGGTTTCAGTGCATGAATGAGAAACGAAAGGAGCTGGCACTGTGCCATGTAATGAAAACACAGTATGCATTATTTTTTATTGCTATGAACAAAGCCGTCTTATTGTTTAATGGAGTCTCCTGGGAAGCACCCTGCCAGCATAGTTCTAATTTTTGTGAAACCGCAAACAAGAGGTTTTCTAAGCCCATTTCATGGAAAACAGAAGCGAGACATACTTAGCTGTGAAGCTTAAAGGAACTCTGTTGTGGGAGCTGAAGCCTTTTTAAGTATTATCATTTTCATTTTTTGTAATGAAATCTTATTTTTCTACACTTTTTTCCATCTCTATTTCATTCTCTCACATTCCACTTTCCTTTTGGGATTTTTAATTTGGCTGGCAGACAAGAATGGGAACCAGCAGGTACCTCTAAATGTCACTAATACTTCTTGATCTGGTAATGCTATACTGATATGAACATTTGCCTATCTTCTCGGCAGTGCTGTCATAGTTAAGGACAGCTTTATCATGATGACCTGCCCTCCGTTTTTGTAGGTTTACAGAATTTGAACAGAAAATAAACAATCACTTCTGACCTAGACCTTGTATGGCTGATTTTAGCCTGAAGCAAAGTGGTGGTTTTTTTTTTATAACCAAGTTAAAAGTAGAGTGTTTCCATTATAACTGGCACAGCTGAATTGAAGAAATATATAAAATGAGTTTCCTGTGCTATATACTCTAAGAATGATTCACAATAGCGGAAAAAAAAATGTGTACAGGCATTCATGATTTTTTTTTTGTTCTATTTAGTGTTAGAACACACTGGCTGGAACATTGGCATTTAAATCACCTACAGGAAAACACATTCCCTCCCACTTCTCTCCACTAATTGTTCCAGATTTTTCCACAGCTGTGTTCCGATTATGTTGCTGTGCAACAGACTGAAAAAACTTCATTCTATTGACTAAATAATACACGTTCTTCATACATTCTAAAACATTTAAACACACACACACACACACACACACGGCTCCATAAAAGAAAAAGCACACATTGTGTTCACGGAAATCAAATTTCTACCATTCGTTTGACAAATTATCATGATACGCTGAGATATATCAGAGGGGAATATCAACCACCACAGTAACAGTGGGATGTAATCTGCCTCAGGAACTCCTACCAAAATAAGAAAAAAGAAAAAGGTTGACTCTGATATTTTGGTCCAGCTGCTAATAGCCGGCTAACAGGTTTAAAACGGAGGGAGACAATTACAGCACAATTACAAATTTTATTATATTTTTTTTCACCCTTCCCAGCAGAAAGCCAGTGATAAGAGAAGGCAGGGACATGCATAATGTGTTGATGTTAGCAAACTAATTAACAGCCCAATCCATTGTAACTTTAGGATGGTGGAGTGAGTGCCAGGGCAACAGACGCCAGCGCAACTCCGCCAGTGCAGAGGGAATTCCGGGGGCGTTCAGACACCCCCGGAATGCCCCATGCACCAACAGAGTTGAGCTGGAGTCGGTCCTGCGTCCGAACTGCGCATGCGTGGCATCCAAGTGGGTTTACGCTGGTGTCCGTCCCGCGTCTGGCAAGTTACATTGGCATAAGTGCACTTACACCACTGTATCTACTGTTACACCGGTGCAAGTGTTACACAGGATCGCGCTGTCAGAGATGTATGTGTGTATGCTCTAATCACTATGATTTGTACATGCTGTAAGGAGTCACATATGAACCGTAGACTCAGTACCACACTCTAACTCATGTATGGTATACATGTACAGGAGTGTATCAGGCAATTTCAACAACCGTCTCAGGTCAGAAACTATATTCAAGTTGTAAGAAATACGGAACACAGGTTTAGATGCCATGTTAGAAAATGTATTTAACAGAACACAAAACACACGTTTCGTCCACTTCTGTGGACGTCTTCTGGTGTACAGCAGCACCGTGCCACACTAGAAGACGTCCACAGAAGTGGACAAAACGTTGTGTGTTTTGTGTTCTGTTAAATACATTTTCTAACATGGCATCTAAACCCGTGTTCCCTATTTCTTACAAAATTGTTGCTGGCCATGAAAGCTATCGCTCTATTATATTCAAGTTATTTGACAAATATTTGCACTGTTTAACTTAAATATTTAATGAACTATTTTAATATTTAAATATATTTAATTTTTAAATATATAAAGATGTTAAACTTCTTTTTAAAAAAAGTCTCTTAAAGCTAGGTGGTTCTCGATAGAGTGTCGTTTTAAAAAGTGGGTCCCAGTGCAACAAAATTTGGGAACCACTGACATCATAATGAGCCTGGCCAAGTCAGAAAAAACTCCAGACCCAGAACTATGTGTAGTTTTCGTAGGCATGGTTAAACAAAGGCTCAGCAATGCTAGCTGAAGGCTAACAATTTAATTGCCCACCCATTGCTTTCAACAACAAATTTACTTAAATGGAGTGGGGAGAATTACCGGTAGTAATAAAGAAAGAAATTCACCTATGTATACCTAACAGCAAACATGAAAATTGGAAGTGTCATAGTATCAATAACTTTAGTGCCTAATGGAAGCTGCTGTGAATGAGATATTATCCTGTGTGGAGAGGCAAAGTTTATTTGGGACAGTGTGATTTTCACCTTCAGGAGAAGGGGTTTCTGTGGCCCATGAGGCAGAGTATGTAGCTCAAAGTTACACCACTTGTGGATCGAAACAATATGTCTCATTATTTTGTGTATTTCCACGAACGGTTATACAATGAATTTTGTCTTTCCAATATAATGCATATTTTTTCTTATTCTTTTTTTAACCAATTTGATTCTGCAACTTTCCACCCCCCCCCCCTTATTAGGGCAGCAATAGGGCTTAACTACATTCATATGGAACCTGTGGCAGGAGCGGAAGAAGCAGCTGGGAAAAATTTGGAGCAGAGGAGCTGCAGGAGGGGAAATGTTTAAGCAACTCTGCTTCTCATCCCCAAATCACCTTACTGTGCCTTCTTTACACACACATATGTGTAATGTGTAGTTTCCCTTATTTCCATCAGTAACACCTGTAGCAGTGTTTAGATTCAAGAAACTTTGTCCATGTAGGAAAAGCATGAAAACTACATGTAAATCACAACATGTAAAACAGCACACTTGTTTAATAGACTCCATGCCTAATTCAGTATATGCACACTGGGAAGCAGCCATAAATTTCCAAAACATTCAGCAAACACTCCTTCATGTACTGCACATGATCTCATGTGGATGTCATTTTCCCTACATAGAAATGTCTTTTGGAAATCCAAACATTTCAAGTTGTCTTAAGTACCGTAGCTGTCTTAAGTACCAGCTTTTGTAGCTGGTATGCGTTGCTACAGAATGTTGCTAAAGTTCTATCAACACAGTATGAGAGAGCCATCCTAAAATCAACTGCATGTTCTAATTAGTGGATTAGAACCAAACTTACTACTAAATTTATGGAAGCTCCTTGCTTGAACAGAAGAGTTGCATTCATGCAAGGGCCCCTATAGCTTGTGGCAGGTCCCTTTTGAGAGCACAACTCTCCTTCTGTTCATGGAAGGAACCTACCAACTGCAGCAATAAGTATGAAACCATCCCAATGTCATTTTTTCATTTAATTTACAAAATGACAGACATTAAAAAAAATGATTTAAGGAGCACATAAAAGTAGCCTCAGGTTTCCTCCTGATAGTAGCATTTAAAATAAGGTGAATTTGGCTTCCTTATTGTGTTTTTATGGGAAACTGGTTGAAGCGATATATGAGCCATGCAGCTGTTGTTCTTTGGCAATGGAAAATAATCTGTAACATTAAGATCAAAGGAAAGCAACACATCTGCTTACAGTATGCCAGTGGTATCTTTATAATGAAAGAATTGCTGGGTCTGAGATAAAATTAAAAAGGAAGATGCTTTATGTGAGGGTCATAAAAGATAAACATTACGCTGATGAAAAGGAAAAAAGTCACATTAAAAAAGACAGCAATAGTTCTTACAAAATTAGAAAGAGAAAATGGCTGTAATTCCAGCCCACGAGATGGATTTACAATATTTATAAGTGTCAATAATCTCTGTGAGACTTAAATCCCAATCCTGGAAATGTTCATTCAGACATAATTTCGATGACCAGGATTAATATAATCATCATTGTTATTAATAAGAATATTTATATACCGCTTTTCAATAAAAAGTAGTTCACATAGCGGTTTACATAGCAAATAAATAAATCAGTGGTTCCCAAACTGGAACAGCTCCCAGGGGAGTCACAGAAACCAACCAGGAGAGTTGCGGAGTGCTACGGAATCCTCTCAGAAAGCAGTACAATGCCAATTGGCAGGCATCAACATATGTAATGGAGAGCCACAGCCAATGGTCAAGGGAGTCATAGGTCGAAAAAGTTTGGGAAACGCTGCAGTAAGTGGTTCCCTGTTCCCAAAGGGCTCACAGTCTAAAAAGAGATGTGAAAGAGACACCAGCAACGGCCATTATTATATTAATTTAGATGCCAAGACTATGAGCTTCAGCAATATGCATGTAATAATTCATATTATATATTAACTTCAGTTACTAATTGAGTTGCCCATGTTTGTAGCAAGGGCCTCTTGGAAAAGGTGCTTCCTTTAACAAACAGTTTTGTCCTGTTGAATTGGCACATTTATCTGTTTAAGTAGAAACATGAGACTATACCTCTTGCTGTTACTGTATAAAGCAAAGATGTGACATCAATTTACAGAGTTGGAAGAGACCTAAAATGTCATCTAGTCCAAACCCCTGCCTGTAGCAGGAAATCATCCTAGAGTATCTCCAGCAGGTGCCTGTCAAGCCTCTGCTTGAAGATCTCTAGTGAGGAAGAATCCACCACATCACTTGGTAATTTCTTCCACTGTCGAACCACCCTTACTGTTAAGATTTTTTTTTCCTGATATCCAACCAGTATCTCCTCTCTTGCAGTTTGTACCCATTTGATCTAGTTCTACTCTCAGAGGCAGTTGAGAACAAATCTGTTCCTTCTTCCATATGACAGTCCTCCAGGTGTTTGAAGAGCTCTATCATATCCCCTCTCAGACTTCTCTTCTCCAGGCTAAACATATCAAGTTCCCTCAACCTTTCCTCGTAGGGCTTGTTCTCCAGTCCTTTGATCACTCTTCACTGAACACACACATTTCTCTTCTCTCAAGTGTGTGGCCCAGAATTAGACACAGTACTCCAGGTGAGGTACTCCAGTACAATGTGGAGTAACATGGAACCACTACTTCTTGCAACTTAGAAACTATGGTTCTACTAATGCAGGCTAAAATTGTGTTATCCTTCTTTGTAGCTGCATCCCACTGCTGACTCATGCCCATCTTGTGATCCACTGAAACTCCAAGATCCCTCTCACATGTTGTGCTGCCAAGCCAGGCAACTCCTATTCTATAACTGCGTCTTTGGTTATTTTTGTCTAAGTGCAGAACCTCGCATTTGTCCTTGTTGAACTTCATCTTGTTCATTTCAGCCAAATATTCCATTCCGTCAAGGTCTTGTCCTCCCAGCTTGGTGTCATCCACAAATTTGATGAGGCCTCCTTGTATCCCTTCATCCAAGTCATTGATGAAGATGATAAAGAGAACTGGGCCAAAGACAGAGCCCTGGGGCATTCAACTCGAAACTGTCCTCCAGGCTGATGTGAAGACATTGACGAGCACCCTTTGTATACAGTTAGGGTTGCAAATCCACCTAACAATTGTATAACCTAGCTCATATTTTACCCACTTGCTGATTAAAATGTCAAGGGAAACCTTGTTGAATGCTTTACTGAAGTCAACATAAATTCCATCCACAGCACTCCCACTGTCCAGTAAGCTAGTAACCCAATCAAAAAAAGAGATGAGATTTGTCAGACAAGATTTATTTTTGACAAATCCATGTTGGCTTCTATTAATCACCAAGTTGTTATCCAGATGTGTGCAGACTGTATGTTTATAATCTGTACTAATATCTTTCTCCAGGATAGATGTTCTTTATGTTATGTTGTTTATGTTTGTGTGTGTATGTCTGGATTTAATATGCCAATAAAGGTACTGATTGATTGATTGATTGATTGATTGATAATATCTTTCTCAGTATTGAAGTCAGACTGACAGGTCTGTTATTTCCAGTGTCTCCCCCTCCCCCTTTTTAAAGATTTGGACTACGTTAGCCCGCTTCCAGCCTAGTAGCACCTTCTGTGTCTTCCAGGATTTCTCAAAGATAATTGACAGTGAGCACATCGGCAATTTGTTTAGTACTTTAGGATGCAGTTCATCCAGTCCAAATGACTTGAATTCATTTAGGCCAGTTAGGTGGTTCTCAACCAGACCTGTCAGTTAATCTGCAGACCTGTGCTGCTTGTGTTTTCATTAACTTTGTGGGGAGGATGTACACATTTCTCCCATTGGCCAATGATCCAGCATCCACATTTGTACAGTCCTTCTGAGAGAAGACTGACACAAAGTAGGAGTTGAGCAACTCTGCCTTAATTCAAATTTCAATGCTTGAAATACCTAAACTATAGAATCAATACAGTTTACATATTTAGGTTTTTACAATACGATGTTTTATAAATGGTAAATAATTGAGCTAGGAATTGCATTATAATCAAATGTTACCTGGCTCTTTATGAAATACAGTACTGTTAGAATACAGAATTGGAATGTGACACAACATTGTAACTGTGGAATTAACCCGACAACATCAATCCAGGATGTCTATATAAGTCCATCTGCCGGTGCATTTCCTGTGCATCACAAAGGATTCTGGAATACAGGCGGGCCCCCGTATCCACGGGGGATTGGTACCAGACCCCCCCCTGTGGATGCGTGAAAACCATGGATAGGGATGAACGCCCCCACTGCTGTTTTCTAAGGTCCCACGCCCCCGCGAGCACAAGCAACCCCCTTACATTTAGTGCAGACTCGTCTCGTTGGAGGGGTCTGCAAGAAGCAGCATGAGGCTGCTCTTAACTTGCCTGTAAAGAATAGATGAAACTGTCTGCGCTAAAAGTGCCTGGGGGGGGGTCCGGGGGGCCATCCGCTATCAAATTGGAGATGTATGTGCAATAAGTAAGCTTGGTGGCAAACTTGGATTTGCGTTATATGATGTGAATAACTAATAAGCAGACTTTGTAACGTGACCGTATCAGCTTCTTAATTTTGATATGTTACATTCCACATGTTATATTCCCTGTTGGTTCCATAAACTGGATTCTACATTGCTATTAGATTACTCAGTTCAGTAAAAATGATTAGGAAATTAATATTTATGTAATAGTTTCACACAGTAGGACTTCTGATTGGTCCAAACGTCTACCTGTGAGCATGCCCTTACAATGGGTCTGAAAACGTATGTACAAACAAACTAGTAATAAATATTCTAAATATAGACAAATACTCACCTCCACATGCTGGCATGTTTGAATTAATTTAGCCAAAAGTGTTTCCAGTTCAGTATTTCTCTTGATGAGGTTGGTGAGATTATTTTCCAAATTTTGCTGTTAAGAGAACATGCAGATGAATGATTCAGTATTATGCAAAATTTATAACTGTACTCAAATATATACAATAAGTAAAAAGTTGAATGTTACAGACATGAAAATATAGCTTTGTTGTGAATATTTAAATATGTAGCACTAGACAATAAAAGTAGAATTAGACTATGGGCAGAAGTAACTTTTCCATCGAGCTTAAATGACTCAAATATAAAGTCAGCCTGCATCTTAAGCGAGGGTTATGTTCCAGAGTCAGCGTGTAAAGCTAAAATTGCGCATACTCAAAATTACCTTGAAAACTCCTTACAACCAAAAATACATACTGTCTCTTTAAAAATTACAAGAGGCACGCGGGAACTGAGACCAACTGAGGAAACGGCAGCTTAAACCTCTGATCTCAGGCTCACTTTCAGGCATGTATTTAGTAAGTGTAACAGTAGGCGGAATCACTGGCACTATTTAAACTGTTGTGTTTCTGTTTTTTGTTTGTTTGCCGAGAGCATGTAGCTGAATTTGCACAAGTAAAATGCACGTAAGATGCAGGCCAACTGAATATATTCAGTATTCAATATAACCAGTATTTATATACTGCCTTTTCTTTGGTCATCGGATTTCTCCTCTGATTTTAATTCAAAGGTGGCGGTTTACATGGGCAGGCTTTCTAAACCCCAAGGGGTTTTTACAATACAATAATATTCTGTTTCGTAGAACCCTTCATTTTAAATGCTTCTTTCACAGTCCAGCTCTTTCTCTCTCCGACGCTCGCCTCACCACGCTTCAGCTGACAGGCAACCTTGACTCCCACTCAAGTGCAGCTGCAGTTCCACTCCCCCACATAAGCTCTGCAACTTATCAGCTCGGCGAGCCAGCAGCTCTCCTATAGACACAGACACTTCCGGCCGTCTCGAACTGCCATCCTTCAGATCTTCAGGCATATATGAGACGGTCGCTCTACCAACTGAGCCAGGTGTCTTTTGATAGCCGAATCAATTGATAATAATGAACATATGTATCAGGATCATGTCCACTGTTCTCATTTCCAACTTCCATGTGTTCATCTGAAGGTCTAAATAGAGGAGCCAGTCAATGCATTTAAAAAGGTGTAAGCTCTCTCCATGCAATCAGGAAACCTGAATCAGGCAGGTCCTGCATTCTGAGCTGTGGGCATGATCTCAACTTCTTCCTCCTCCCATCCATTCATTGATTGCATAGCTATATGAATATATGAAGACTATCTATATATTTGAGTTATTTGAAGCCAATGACAGGTTTTTAGCTATGCACTGGAAATATACCAGAGATATCAGAGACAGTGCAAATTATCAGTTTACTCGATGCATAAAACCGTTAAATGCTCCATATTAAATGTTCACATAGAAAGTACATGTGTCTTTGTGCAGGGAGATAAAGGGAATCATTGTTCCTCACTGAAATTTTTAAAAAAATGCCTGTGAGGTCAAGTCTTTTGAGGAAGTTTTATTTTAGAAAAACTGCAGTGGAAAATCTGCTAAGAATGAGATGTGTTTATTGTGCTTTTCTTGCCAACTAATTTGGTCTTTTCTCTGGGAAAGCAATCAACTTTCTATAACAAGACTCCATCCCCCCCCTCTCTCATATCCTAATAAATATCATTTTATCTGCAGAGGACTGGGGATATACATAGTATTAGCAAGTTATAATAAAAATGAAATAATCATGTTTAATTTGCACATTTTTAGATTCTTTGTTGATAGTTCATGTAACCTATCATATTAAATTCAAATGTGTGTTATCTTATAGCAGTGTGTGTGTGTGTGTTTGGGGGGTACCGTATTCCCTGATATATCTATTCTGTAGATAACCACTTAGGCATACATCCTGTTACATCTCATAAAACAGTTTCCTTCACTTCCATACTTCAGTTCTCACATTTCTCTGAGGCACATAAAGGACTGGTGTTATATGCAGAATAAAAGCAGTTATATGCTTTTACTGATTCTCCATAGTGGCTGTCTCCAGTGAGATACTTGCCAAAGAGCTATTTTCTTGCCATACTAAGTTGTGTGCACTAACCTTAGATCAATTTTAATTCTGATTTTTCTATCTGTTGTTAACAGCCTAAATATACCACTACAGTACTACGATATGAATATGTGGCAAGGAATCCAGTTGCCAAATTTGGATGATCAAAAGTACTATTATTATCATCATTACATAAGAAACTAAGAAGAGCCCTGCTGGGTAAGGCCAAATTCGGATGTTCAAAAGTATTATCATCATCATTGCATAAGAAACTAAGAAGAGCCCTGCTGGGTAAGGCCATTTGTTTCGGAGTAACCCATAAGCAGGAGACAAAGGAATATCCCTTTGCCTGTGCATCCCGCAATAAACATACGACACAAAGGCTTGGGTTAAACTGGACCACTTGATTTAGATAATAAGATAGTGAACCTGCAGCAGTGAACCCCCCCTTAGTAGCCCCCCCAGTGTGTGGGCTACTAACAGGGGGAGACGGTAGAGACCCAGTGGCGTTTCTGAGGTTGGGGCCTGACCGTAAGTCGTGCCCCGTCCTAGTTCCGTGTTCAGGAACCGGAGCGAGGAGGCCCCGCCCCCTCGCCGACGGAGCCATTCAGCGAGGGGCGGGGCCTCCTCGCTCCGGTTCCTGAACACGGAACTAGGACGGGGCACGACTTACGGTCGGGCCCCAACCTCAGAAACGCCACTGTAGAGACCGTATATACCCCCAATCAATCACAGGCAAGACCACCCTGACTCAAAGCTGCAATCCGTCAAGAATCATGGTCAACCCCAAAGGGTCAAGGCATTTGGACTGCGTAGGCTCCTACTAGCTGGAAAGCAAATGAGGTTCCCTTTGCTAATCCAAGCCAGAGGAGAGGGCTTGCAAGTCAGCTTCACCGAGCCAGTAAGTATCATCTGAGTGATCCTGGCTGACCTTGCTTACCTCAGGATGCACACCAAACTGCTAACTCCTGGCTCCCTGGGCACCGGTTGCCAAACAGAGCAGACTGAATGTAAGCATCTGAAATGTTGCAAAGAACAGGTAGCGCACTCCATCCCCTGCCACAGGCACCAATACAATGCCTGGATTTTTGCGTTTTTGCTCTGCGTGGATGAGGAGGCCAGGCAAGAGCGGCTGATGCGCGAGAACACATTACGCTGTAATTACCGCCATTGCTCCACTGCAACTGGTATTCAGAGACATATTGCCTCTGAACCTGAGAGAGCACACAGTCATCATGACTTGAAGATATTACTAAAAAAAAAGTTATATATAGCTTTTCAACAAAAGAGTACACAGTGTGGTGTACATAGCAAATAAATAAAAATGAGAGGATGGATCCCTGTCCCTCAGGGCTCATAATCTTAAAAAAAGGACATGAAAGGGACACTAGCAACTATAGGAAGAAAACATTATGTTGGGGTAAATAGGAACTGTTGCTTTCCCCCTGCTAAATATAAAAGAGAAACACCATTCTCAGGCAGCAATCTTATACCTGGGAGCAAGTCCCAATGAACTCAATAGGATTTACTTCCTAGTAGACATGCATAGGATTGCAGTTAAAAGGACATAATGTAAGTCATGTCTTAAATGAACCCACTAATAGTCTGATGTTCTTATTCTTAAAAAAGTTATTAAAAAAAGAATATTTTTTAAAATATTCTGAGCAATTCCTGGACAAATGGTCCCATTGATTTATACTGCAAGATGGGTTCAGTTTTTACTCTTGTCATTTAGAACATGACTCAAGAAAACTGAAACATGAGTAACTTCACTTTCACAAATGTTATAGCCTTCTAGTGGTATTTAAAAAGGACACCATCGAGTTTTTACCCCTGAGGGGTATGTGGGTGGGGGATGAGAATTCTTCCTTTACAAAAGATTGGGCCGTTATTACATATGGACCCATATGTTGCATAGGCCCCTTTCTTGCAGCATTCCCAAGCTAAATAAAACAAAACAAAGAATAGGGGTCTTATTCCTAATAAGAAAAAGGATGATACTCATCAAGCCCAACATTTTTTCCTGCTGAAAGGAGCTCAGTGTCCTTTCAGCTCGGTGCTGAATCACCAGTAATTTAATCCCCATCTCTTTTGCTAATGGAATTCCTTTCTCCCAAGTGCCTATTTTCCTTGAAAAAAACTTTCTTAAATTAAATTCCTTTCTGCTTCTCTTTAACGCTGCTTGGCTAGTGTTTACTTCATACTTTTGATGGAACTTGCTCCCTTTGCTTCTTGCTGCCTTTAAGATAATATTATCTGTACATATTTTGCTGCTAGTCCTTTTCCTGTTTCCCCTTTACGGAATGGCGTTTTTAAATTACCCGTGCACCCCCCAATAAGCATGCCACACAAAGGCTTGGGTTAACGGGCCACTTTATTGAACTCAATAAACAGCAACAAACATAGCACGAATGGCAGGAATTAATGGGGCCAGTGGCATTTTCTTTCAATCTTATGCCTCTTTTCTAACATCATTTGCACTGGGCAGTTGGTTTGGCTTCACAGCAGTGTTTTCCAGACTAGCCATTGATTTTGGGATCACAGTCCAGATCAGTGCAATTTCCAGCACTACAATTTTAAATGTCCAGAAATATTAACTTGATGAATCTTAAAAACTGTTGTATGATGGTAGGTAAGAGCATGAGCTATGCATTGGGTGCCCTTGATTCAAGTCTCAGCTCATCCATGGACTCCAAGAGACAGCCAATAATTTTCACCCGCAGCCCATTATCAAAAACTCTGAGGATAGTAACTCTGACTTGTCTTACATGGTTATAGTAAAAAGACCACTAAGAAAATCAAGAGCAATGTGTTTATCATTAAGGGAAAAGGACTATACATACAGCATTAGTAAGAACATTCCACTCATATGCATGGACTCAAATGTTTTACCTGTAAGTAGAAAATAAGAACGCTTTTCAGAGAATAAGAGCCCATTTGATCTCCAGGGAGAGCAAACCAGGAGAGGCGCAGCAGGATCATGCCCGCTAACCTAACCATGCTTCCGGCTGCTCACTTTCAACCACTCTGGAACTAGTATCCCATTATTTTTGACTGTATATTAACTGTACTGAAGATCATTACTAGTTTTTACAAGATCAGTATGGGAACATGTCCTCAAAATGAGGTTTCTACAAGTTACTGTGGCATTCCGTCTCAGAAGAAAGCAGCAGTTCCTCTAATTTTCCTATAATCATGAACAGGACTTTCAGATTTCTTACAAAACATGTATTTAAATCACAATAATGCAGTTAAATTACATACATGCTGATTTTCCTAATATTACACCTTGACATATAAACTTATTTGAATCCCAGCAAGAAGAAATTATATGTTACAGTAATTGCATCTTCCTATGACTAATATTTCAAAAAATTCTCATAATCAGTCATACTCATCCCACAAAGCACAACAGGAAACACAAAAAACATACTTTACATTCTGTTTTCTCATTTTTAGACAGAAAAATTAGCATTTTGTTTTTGCTCAATTAAAACTAATTGCTCAACAATGTCCAATTAAGCTATCCAGAAATTAAATAAGGCTGTGAAGCAATCACTTGGAATAATATCCACACATCTTATGTGAAATTCATACATCCAGGTGCACATTTGAAAGCAATCACATGGCACTTTGTAGCATGAAGATTAAAAATAAGATTGTATCTAGTGTGTTAAAAAAAAGAAACACCACTCATGTTTTGCCTCCATTCTAACATAATGCGCAAAGACGTTTTCTGCAACTTTCATGAGCTGATGTGCCAAGCAAGCACCTACACTGTGCTAACAAAACAATGCAGTTGTGATCAGTCTGGTCACAGTTCAGGATGATGTTATTACTCTACTAAATTATATTATATTTATGCTTACCATCCGTCCCGGAATTTCCGGGACCGTCCCGGAACCCGGGCTTGGGTCCCAGATCGGTCCCGGACCGTTGGAAGCCTCTGCCACTGCCACTTTTCAGAGGCTTGTAATTTTAAAACTTAGCTTTTTCCTGTTGGCGGCCATCTTGCATCTCGCAAAATCTCGCGAGATCCAAGATGGCCACCGACAGGAAAAAAGCTAAGTTTTAAAATTACAAGCCTCTTCTTAAGTGGCGGCGGAGGCTTCTTTGGGGGGGGCAGGAGTCCTAGCTGGCTCAGATGCAGACGGCCAGGCTCCAGGAGGCTGTGGCTGCTGGGGGGTGCTGCTGCTGCTGGGGGGGGGTTGCTACTGCTGGGGGTTGCTGCTTCTGGGGGGGTTGTTGTTGCTGCTGGGGGGTGCTGCTGAAGAAGACAATGACGGAGGCAGCGGGGGTGACGATGGTGTTGGCGGCCACAGCCGCGGCTGGTGGCGAAGATGGCAGCAGAATGGCAGTGGCGGGACAGGACAGGCAAGTCAAATAATGAATTAATTGAGTAAAAAAAAAATAATTAAAATTTTCGGACGCCCTCCAGGCAGCAAAAGGGCATTTTATCCCCAAGAAAAAAAGGTTTTAAAAATTTATTTTAATTAATTAATTAAATTGTTGGGGGGGGGGGTGTTCCGGTTTACAGCCGGGAAAATCTGGTAAGCCTAATTATATTAAGAATATTTATATACTGTTTTTCAACGGAGTAGTTCACAAAGAAATAAATCAATAGATGGTTCTGTGTCCCCAAAGGGCTCACACTAAAAAATAAATACAGAAGACACACCAGCAAAAGCCACTGGAAAAAAGACGCCATGCTATGGTGAAGAACAGTTCTCTCCCTGCTAAATGTAAGAGAACACCACTTTAAAAAGTGCCACTTTGCTCAGTTAACAGGGATAAACAATCCCCAAATGTCCCCTAATGTCTATCTTGTCTAACAGATTCTTAAACTTGACTTCTTCCAGAGCCACTCACATGGATGCTACAGTAACGGTTCCACGATTAACCAAAGATGCTTAAGGCAGAAAACTCTTGGTAGCATCCCAATTAGCACTTCTGCCACTGGGAGCTCCCCTCCATGTTCATTTTTTGCAAGGGCCTATTCCATTTGTGCAGATTGCTTGAAAACTGTATCAGCATTTATCTGTTTGTATTCGGCACTTCACTTCCTGGTTTGTTCCCCTTATGACCCCCACTGGCCCAATCAGAGCTTGTTTAGCTCTCAGCCCTGCTTGGAACTCAGCAGAGATGTAGTAATAGGGGGCGGTCCGCCCCCGGACAGCAAGCCCGGGAGGGCATCAAAATCCCCCCGGGCCCACCCCCCACCTCGGCAGTGGCAAACCTCGCAGCACCGCTGCTGAGGCTCCTGTTGGTGTGGGCGGGTGCGGTGGGAGTGACACAGGGCATGCTGCCAGCCCCCCTCTCCCGCCGCGCCACCACCCAGCCCCGGCCGAGTCGTGACTGCATTCGTGTCACCATGTGCCCATCCTCCTCTGCCAAGTGCCGTGCCGCTTCTGACTGGGCCAGCGTTCTATGCGCACACAGCGGCGTCTAAAATCCTGCCCCCAGAAGGGTCGAACCAAGATGCGTCTTGGTTCAGCTCTTCTGACGGCAGGGTTTCGGGCACCACCGTACGCACACGCGCACGTAGAACACCAGCCCAGTCAGAAGCGGCACGGCACTCGGCAGAGGTGGACAGCCTGGACAGGTGGCAGCACAGACGCAGTCGCGACTTGGCTGGGGCCGGGGCGGCGGCATGGTGGGAGTGGCATGATGGGCTCGTTGCCCCGAGGCCCTTGGAAGCCAGAGAGGGCATTTTCCACCCTTCCCCCGCCCCCTGGGGCCATTTTCGGCCCCGTTTTCAGTCCCACATGGCATCACCCCAGGCATGGCTTCTGAATGACGTCATGTGGCGGGGCAGGGTTTCGCCAGGGGGGCATAATCTCGGCCCTGCCGCCCCCGGTAGGGGGTAGCATCACGACGACTCTGGAACTCAGTAGCACTCAGATTGACTTCCACAGCTTCTGAGAGAAGCCAAGCTAAACGAGCTCTTATTGCATCAGTGGAGTCATATGGGTAACTAACCAGGAAATGAAGTGCCAAATAGAAACAGATAAGTGCAGATACAAACAGATAAGCTGAGACACGCCCGAATTTGTCATCCCCGCATGTCACTCGCCCCACGAGTGATAAATAGTACCTGGGACGGGCAGGGGCTTCACAAAATGATGCGAGCAGTACGAAAAACCTTGCCACCGCATTGCCACAGATGCTAGGGGTTTGGGGGCCCACGGGGTGATGGGCCACCACCTTCCTCAGCAACACCTCTGACGGTCTCCCCACCATTTGACTTGACAGGAACTGGGTACTAAACTATCTCTGAAGCCTCTCCTCCATGGAAGTTACATAGACGTATCTCTCCCCTACTCCTGGTTTTGGCAGTAGATTAATTCAGCCTAAGCTCTACATGACCAAAGTTTAATACTCATAATGCTGGAGGGCAATAACACTAATTATACTATTGATATGGCTGTATAGGAGACAGTTCTGTACCTTACAGCATAGCTCAAAGAAAAAGCACAAATAAATATCACACAGTGAATTAATAGGCCAGGACTAGTTTTTATTAAAATGTAATACAGTACTCCCCCCCCCCCCATCCACTGGGGATATGTTCCAGGCCTTTCCATGGATACTACTTGAAACCGTGGATAAGAGCGAACACCCCCTCCATGGTTTCCTGAGGGCCTCCCCCCGCTCTGCCTCCCCTGCGGGCAGGCGTGCACGCCCCCCAGCTCTTATTTTTCTTTCAGCAAGCTTTGTTTCTTCCTTAAAACAAACAGAGAAGCAGCTTCCATTGCAGGCAGGTAGAATGAGACTAAGTCCTAGAGAGGCTCTGCAAGGTTTCTGTTAACCTTGCAGAGCCTCTCTAGGACTTAGTCTTGTTCTACTTGCCTGCAGTAAGCAGCCTCTGCTTCTCCTGTTTGTTTAAGGAAGAAATTAAACTTACTGGGGAAAAAGTAACAGCCTCGGGGAGGGGTATCCCCACAATCCGTGGATAACAAACCGTGGATAAAAAAGAAAAAGAAAAAGTGACTGTAAAACTGATTTCCCCCAATGTTCCCCCTCCTCCAGTCACAGATCCCCTGGCAGCCCCCAGGCAGGCAAAGCAGACACAGAAACACCTCTTCAGACACAGACACGCTATTAAGCCCAATGTCCCCTTCCTCCTCCTTAAAAACGGAGCAATTTTAAAACCGATTTCCCCCAATGTTCCCCCTCCTCCTCCTCCAGTCACAGATCCCCTGGCAGGCAGGCAAAGCAGACACAGACGTGTGTCAAAGCAGACACGGAACGCTGATAAAACGGAATTTTAAACTGATTTCCCCCCAATGTTCCCCCCTTTGTCCTCCTCCAGTCACAGAAGCCCAGGCAGGCAGGCAGGCAGGCAGGCAGGCTCAGACTAAAGTCCTCAGAATTACCAGTAAGCATCAAAGTTAAACAAGCATGTTTTTTTTTATTTACACACACACACCTACATCACCCTTGTTGGCTGCTGGGAGTGGGTGGATCACAGTGTGATTGAGTCTGCAACAAGCAGCAGATCACCGGCCCCCTCCCCAGCAGCAGCCCAGCCTTCCCTCCCCCGGGAACCGTCAGCGCTGCCCGTGCACCTCACCTTGCCTGTCCTGTATTCCGTGTTCTCTGAGCTTGCTCTGCACCCCGTGAACCTGCCTCTGGAGCCGGAGCCGACCTTCTCCTCCTCCTCTTGCTGCTGCTGCTGCTTCTGCCTGCCTGCGCCCGCTCCTTCAATGGCAGGAGCCTGAGCACTTTTCAAGAGCTTTCCACCCACCCTCTCCCCACTTTCCAGCTTCCTCTGCATTTCCCCCCTCCTCATGCCAAATCAATGAATGGCAGGCAACAGAATGCATTAAGTAAAAGGGCTAGTTTCATCCTGATGACCTTTGCAAAGAGTCTGGCTTGAAGGATGGGAAGGGAAGGCTACCGCTGGAGAAGGCTTGGACTTGTTGCTGTACGCTGTTGCTCCAGCTGTGAGGTCATGCTGCTGTGACCGGAGGCGGAGCTTTGGCGTGCGCATGCTAATTAACCCGACAATCAGCTGTAGATCGGATAGATTAGCTACAGAAGAAATTGCAACGGAGCTCTCCGGCTCCCAAAAAAATCCGGGGAAAAAAATCAAAACTTAACACTTAATTAAGTGTTAAATGTTAATGGGGCTGATAACCAGTTCTTGGCGTACCCCCAGCACGTGATCCGCGTGTACCACAGGTTGAGAACCTCTGATTTAAATGATTTCTGCTTAATATTTGTTCTTTATTTTCACAGTGCAGTCTCCTGATATTTCTTATTACATCTTACAGTATGTATGGTGTTAGCAAACTTGACAGTACAAGACAGAGGTTTTTGGCAGGTTGGGAACTTCTCTCTTTCTTGCCTTTAAAGGCATATGATCCTCAACAGAAATGACTGTTTCGACTTACTATCTTCCTCAAAGCAGCAGTTACTTCTTTGTTCCTGGGCTTGATAAGAGTCAAGCGAACCCCCTCCCCATAGCAATTCCAAACCATATCTGGGCTCTGTGTCCCCCATCAGTTTCCTCTGTCCAATTACTCACATACAGTGTCTCCCCACTCAGGTTAATTAGCCCTTAACGCTTAATAAAAATTAAGCAATTGACATCGTTGCCTCATAGATTAGTCATTCTTAACAGTCTATTGACACGGTTGTCTTTAAAAGGTGCAAATTTTCTATCCATTCTAAGAGGAAAGTGGGGAGAAATAAAGTAGATCACAGCTGAAGTATGTAATCAAGTTCTTACCATATCACTCTTAAAGTCAATGATAAGTTAATACAGGTTGATTACCCCTTATCCGGACATCTGAAATACAGACTATTCCAAAATCCAGACATTTTTGGGGTTATGACTTTTAAAAAACTTTTTCCCAGCACCTGGCTGGCATAGTGCAAGGCATGCTGAGGCACAAAATTATTAAAAATGTTTAGGCAAGTTGCACCTGATACCATTTGTACCCATGCACCTATTCCCATTACTTATAATGTTTAAGCAAATAGAGAGAGGGAGTTACGACCCAATCCTATTAGGGCATTATACCTTCAGAATAAGTGTTCCAGTGAAACATTTTATGGTGATCGCAAAAATGTGACATGCCATTCAGCACGGCCCAGCTGCCACTGCAAGCACTAAACAGCTGGGTTCACGAGCCAGCGGCCAGAGGATGTCCGCCGGTGTCAGTAATTCAGCACAGGGGTGGGAGGAAGGCAGGGAGGAGGATGAATAGTGCAGAGATTAGAGCAGGGAGGAGGGCAGCAGTGCTGCCGCTGATATCCTACCCCCCTTCCCGGCCTCGATCCCCCAATCTGGGTCCATGTGGACTAGCACCAAGAAATCACTGGCAACGGTCTGAGTAGACCCAGCAGACCAGCACAGGCTTACCTTGGGGCAAGGGAACAAATGTCCCCTTAGCCCAGTGAGGCCTCCAGGGTCTGAAACTCCCCCATGGGATACAATGAGTACCCTGTTGGCAGGTCTGTATCACTGCTCAGGGAGTTGCATAGGATTGGGTTGCCTAATTACCAGTCACTCTGTCTGTGTGTGTGTGTGTGGGGGGGGAAAGGGTTGCCTGATGACTCCACTGTATATATGTGGGAGGGAGGGGAGACGGATGCACTCAGATGAGCTCAAGAGAGATATGAAGAAGGATGTTTCCAAAACTGCAGCTGTGAGTTTTATATAGGATGCTGAAAAAAGAATTGAAATTGACAGACTTGGTACAGAAGCAAAGATGGCTACCTGAGAGGCTCATCACTTTAATTGCTCATCACTCATGATGAGCAATTAAATTTTAAACAATGTGATAATTCAATGGATCAAATGTAGACGCACTGAGTTGGGGTGGGGAGCAGGCCCAGCATGAGCCCATGCACTGCTTGAAGCGAGGTGCAATTCTGTGCCCATCTTGCTTTCCTCATCCACACCAGATGCTGAGGAAAGCAGCCTGTTGTGGACTAGGTAAGATAGGGGTGGCAATCCATAGCGCACCTGCTCACAATCTTACTTTCAGCTCCATGTCCATCCTGGTTAAAAACAGGCTTATTTTATGTATAAACTGGTTATAAATTGTACTATGGAAACTTTCATGGCTTGGTACAATTTGTAATGAAGCAGGCATTATGGGTTTTCTAGCCATGTTTATTATTTGGGAAATAAAACTAAAATCGTACTGTCTTCTTAAGAGATTTATCTCACACACACACTCTGGAGATGTGCGTAGAGGCGAAGATGAGTCTTTATTTCTCCTACCAACGTTTCATCCCACACGAGGGACCTTGTCAAGGTAATTCAGCATAACACTGCTGGAGGACACTGAGAACATGGAGCTCTTGCTAGCATATGCCAGTAAAAGCCATGGCAACCGTTAACTGACAACGGAATCATCAACCTCTGCTCTATTCCTCCTAGGCTGCAAATATGCTCTTTTCAGGATAGGTAGCCAGATTTTATTGGCAAATGACAGCTCTTGCTGTCTATTCAGAAGACTTGCAGGTTTCCTTTGGGAGATTGAAATAGCCTCCAGATTTAGTCTTCGTTTTAGACTGGCTTCCGAAAACAACGAACGGACCTGCTCAAAAGCAATTTGGTGGCCAGATTCCAGGGCGTGCGCTGCCACAGCAGATTTTTCTCCTTGTGACAATTTTACCGCTCTCTGGTGTTCTTGTACTCTTACTTTAATAGGTCTCATTGTATTTCCAATGTAAGCACGACCACAACCGCATTTTATTTCATAGACTCCTGGGTTCATTAACGTAGGTCTTTGATCTTTGGGATTTCTTAGTATTTGCTCTATCTTAGTTGTAGGAGCAAATAAAGTCCTGATCCCATATTTTCTCATCACTCTCGCTATTTTGTCCGTGGTTCCTTGTAGGAAAGGCAATGATAACCATAGTTTCTCGTTGTCAGCTTCCTCCTCTTTTTCATTATTCTCTCCCGGCTTAGGGATATAGTTTTTCTTTTTAACTTGTCTTTCCCAGCATTTGTTAATTTGCTGCAACTGATAACCATTAGCCAACAAGGAATCTGTGACGATGCGCCTTTCTGCAGCTAAAGATGGTTCATCACAAACCCGTAATCTCTATGAAATAAAATGCGGTTGTGGTCGTGCTTACATTGGAAATACAATGAGACCTATTAAAGTAAGAGTACAAGAACACCAGAGAGCGGTAAAATTGTCACAAGGAGAAAAATCTGCTGTGGCAGCGCACGCCCTGGAATCTGGCCACCAAATTGCTTTTGAGCAGGTCCGTTCGTTGTTTTCGGAAGCCAGTCTAAAACGAAGACTAAATCTGGAGGCTATTTCAATCTCCCAAAGGAAACCTGCAAGTCTTCTGAATAGACAGCAAGAGCTGTCATTTGCCAATAAAATCTGGCTACCTATCCTGAAAAGAGCATATTTGCAGCCTAGGAGGAATAGAGCAGAGGTTGATGATTCCGTTGTCAGTTAACGGTTGCCATGGCTTTTACTGGCATATGCTAGCAAGAGCTCCATGTTCTCAGTGTCATCCAGCAGTGTTATGCTGAATTACCTTGACAAGGTCCCTCGTGTGGGATAAAACGTTGGTAGGAGAAATAAAGACTCATCTTCGCCTCTACGCACATCTCCAGAGTGTGTGTGTGAGATAAATCTCTTAAGAAGACAGTACGATTTTAGTTTTATTTCTCAAATAATAAACATGGCTAGAAAACCCATAATGCCTGCTTCATTACAAATGGTTATAAATTGTTACATAAGTTTATAAACTGCCTCCTAGCATGCTCTGCACCTGGGCACAGAACTGAAGGTTAATAGAGAGAGGGACAGACTGTGCCCCTCTCCCTGCTGTGCCGCTCTCATCTAAGCCCACACCTGGCTGCATTCCTAGGCAAGGGGCACAAGGTGTTGGCAGTGGCAGCTTTTTTGTTTTATTCATGAAAACTGGTGATCGGTGAGCCGACTGAAGCGGCTTGGTGAATGGCAGGCCGGGGGGGGGGTGGAGTAGCAGTCAGATACAGGGCACCTCTTGTCCATTGGCTGCTTCCCTCCAACTTGCTGCCTGACAGAAGCATTTTAGTCAGCCTCATGGACAGCCAGCCCTGGCGAGGAGGAAAAGAAATGCCTCAGCAAATGATCTGTAGTATGCCACGCCAGATGCAGCTCTCCACTTAGTCCTGAGGGAGGTTTTGCCTAAACAGTACATCAGCAATCCAGCAGCTAAGTGATAAACCTATGAATGCTGAAGTGTTTAGAGGCCTATGAGGGCAGGAATTTCAGAAGATTAACGCGCGCGCGCGCACGCGCACACACACACACACACACACACACACACACACACACACACACACACACACACACAGAGTTCATCTGTTCTGCCATACCATATTACCGGATCAACCTTGATTTAATCTCTTTTTTTGTCACATTCTAGCCGGAATTAGAAACTGCAGTATTAAAGACAGTTTGGACAAGAAATTCCTGCAACGGAAACCTCACAGAAGTTGGACATTAAGCAAGTGACATCAACGTGTAGCTGAACCTCTGAGTTTCACACACCGCTAACAGAAAGAGGCATTTGCTGGATCCAGTGGGTACATGATTGTCTTCAGAACCACAATTTATGCTGTGCCTTTGGAAAGCTGGCATATTAAAAAAACACCAGTCTAATTCACTTATGAGAAAAAAGGGGAAAAGAAAAATTTGCTCTTAGTCATTATACTCATAGTAATACATATTTGCACTTGAAACATATCAACTTGTCTTGATCCCCTTGGGCAATATACAAATCAAAAACTACATTATAATATTGTGACAAGTATGAAGAACAGCCAAGAAAGCCTAAGTGGTTTCTGCCCCAGTGGATTCATTCAGCAATACAGCTGTGTATGTGCTTGAGGATTTGTTTTTCTCCGTTTCTAGCATATACTGTATATTTAGTCTTTAATGCTGCATTTTTAAGAGAGTGAACGCTGCGATTCTACAGGAAATGAAAATTTCTCACAGCTACAACTGCTATTAATTTTTAAACATTAAGTAAACAATTGAAAAATCCCTTGGGTCATATACTATAACAATCTAGCAACTTAACAAATATGGAGTGAGTGCTGGTGGCACTTGGTTTCACATCTTTATTCAGTTGATCAAGTAGCTGCAGGTTGCAGTTAGCTCTGCACGCAGAAGGACTGCTCAGTGTCAAGAGATCATTGTGTCCGTAGATTTGAGGTTTTTTTGTAAGATTAAAGAGACAAGACTAGCAAACTTTAGTGATTCAAAGATAGAGATGGAGTATTAATACAAGGGAAGGGTACGTCGTTTGACGAAGGGATTCATTTGCACTTGAGAAACACTCCCAACAAGTGTTTCTAGAACAAAGGAAAGGTTTAGAATAGGTTTACTGTACTTTGAAATTCACATTTTACGCAATGGTCATTCAGCAGGAAATGTTTACAAAACCAAGGCACTGTGTATAATATTCTATCACTTTTACAGTCCCTAAGAATAAATTGGATATAGGAATTAGTTATATTTTTTAAAGCCCAATCCTAACAAAGATCCGTTGGGGCCCCCGTTGGATCCTGAGGTTCCTGAGCTCCGCCGCGGACAGGCAGCCCGCCGCGGAAAGTCTACTCAGGGAAGGGGGCGCTCGTCCTCTTCCCCAGGTGTAAATGCTGCTGGGGCCCATCGGCCTCTTCGAATTTACGCCAGCTATTTTGCTGGCAGAAGTCGGAGGTGGACGTGTAATGGCTCAGCTGATCGGCGGGGGTCAGAATTTGGCCGAGGCTGATCCCCTCCCCCTCCCCGATTGGCTGGGCCTATCGGCCCCTGCCGTTTGCTCCCGACTGCCCCCCTCTGCTGGATCCTTATCTGGGTCTGGTGGCGGGTGGGAGATGGTCTGGGTGGCGGAGCACGGCAGGAAGGCCTTGCACCGGCCTTCCCTGCTCTCAAGTTGTCGCGAAAGTGCTTTATGGCACTTTCGCGACGTCTTTGGCCGGCGGAACACTGTTCTGCCGGCCGATTTTAATTCAGGATTGCGCCATCAAAGGATAAAGAAAGGGTTTCTCTGCCACACACATTCATCACACCATTAAGCTTAAAGTGGTACCCTTTCCAAAGCTAATTATTTTAAAATACACTTGACCCTTCACATCTGCAGATTTAACCATTGGCGGATGCCTCCGGAGGCCACTTCTGGGTCACGCCGGGCCATGACACACTACATTGGCCTCCGCAGGTCTCAGGACACCTTGGGGAAGTGACTTCCAGTTTACTTCTGGGTTGTGTCCGCGACTTCTGGTCACTTCCTGAAGGCATCCTAAGGTCCACGGAAGCCAATGGAGTTGTGGGTCTGGCGCAACTCAGAAGTACCCTTCGGAGGCTCCCAGTAAAGTACAGTATTGCGGCAGAGCCAGGTATTGCTGGACTTCAGCATCCTCGGACTTTGGTATCCGTGGGGGGGTCCCGGAACCAATCCCCTGTGGATGGCCATCTGTATGGCCATCAGGTCTTTATGGGATATACTTGTGAGTAATGAGTAGTCTGTCCTGAAGTCTGCAAAGGCCTAGAGCCACTCTGTTATGACTCCTTAATCCAACTTCGGAACTCTGTATTGAGAGAAGTCCACCCGAGCAAAATGTCTATGTTTAGACAAATGTAGATGTTCTCCTTCTTTCAGCACATATACAGTTCTTTTGGAGAACAGATAGAGCCATTATTGTGTAATTGGGATTAAAATTGTTTTATGGAATAACACTGTTGTAATTTTGGATAGCTTTGTATTACGTCTTAGCCATCTCAGGTTTCCTGGTTTGGGGAGATGGATGGAAGGAAAAGCTAGGTATAAAATAATAGGTATAGGAATTGTCTGGCACCGTAAAACATGGATTGGTCCACATATCACATGACAACCATTCTGTAACACAAATAAGTGATAAAATTACACTTTAATTTGCAGAGATTTACAGTCATCAACATTTGCACATCTGCTCGTATGATAACATTTGTGAAACTACATTAAAGTGCTATATAAATAACAAACAGTAATGCATTGTTTAAAACAGCTGTTCTTCATATATACATATATGTTTACATACACGTGCACATTTGTACATCCTGTATTTTTAATGTGGGAGGATGTGGAACATATTATGTATAATATTTTAAGGAATACCAAATGGCATAATACCATGGAATATTCCTATATGTTGATATACTGATATTGGGTAAACAGAATTTAAGATGCCAGGTTTGGTTGCTATGGAACCAAATAGATCCTACCATCAGATGACTAGGCAAATACATTAAATGCATTGGAGGACAAGAAATGATGCTCCATATAAGCAATTTTCAGCAATTTTCAACATTTTTCATCTCATGGCACACTGAAAAGGTGCTAAAATTGTCAAGGCACACCATCAGTTTTTTTTTTTTTTTTTACAATTGACAAGGCACACCTTGCTGCAAGCGGGAGGCTTACATCGGTGGGAATAAACTGGTGGGAGGCTTATATTCTCCAATGACCCTATGAATAAATGACCCTCCCCCAAACTCCCATGGCATACATGCAGACTATTTGCAGCAAACCAATGTGCCACGCACACTGGTTAGAAATTGCGGCTCTATATCATTTGCACAAATGAAATTGAGACTGGATCAGTTCTTAGTACTTCTCATTATTGTATACTACTAAAAAAAATCCTTTTATTTATTGATAAAACATTTACTGTCAATAAGCCATACAGGCTGTGAGACAGTATTTGAGGTATCTAGATTGTATGTATAATACATAATTTTATAATTCAGTGTGCGTTTCAAGGGTCAACTCTATGATCATCATATTCTACATTAATTACAAGATATAAGAATCTCCTGGTCAAGATGGGCTTTTTGTCAATGTCAGGTCCCTCTCCCATTTATTTTAACATAAAACATATTTATAAATACAAACCCAGTAACATCTTTGTTTCCATAGTAATAAAAAGATAGAAGCCATTAGGATCTTCTCCTCTTCATCCTCCACTGAAATAAGTGAAAGCTAATAAACGGAACCAAATTTCCTATCAGCTGGGGTTGCACAGGAACATCTGACAGATTATGCACTATTGATTTAGAAAAGAGGGCACCTTTGAAATACTATGAAGAATTTATTAAACGCACGCAGACTACACAGAGGGAGTAGACCCATCCACCAGATATTCCTGTCCCACCAGACAATGTTTGTGTAGAGCCTAGGCACATTAAGTCCATCGTAGGAAGGTTCAAACTGTGTGTGTGTGTGTGGGGGGGGGGTAATGTGCAGTTGTTAACCCATGTATCATCTGGGAAACTTCCAAATTTGGGCCTAGGAAACAGTTCCCTTAAAGAATAAGAGTAACAATACATTTCATACATTATTCTTGTCCTTCTCTTTTCTATCTTCAAGATTTCCAAATGATATAAAATAATTTGGTGCTACAACCTACAACTCTTATTTGTGCTATGCAGTGAAGATCACAGGCCAATTCAACGTCTTCTTTCACACACCCCTATAATAATTGCTACATGAGTAAATTTGTGTGTGCCTTCTTCAAACAAAGTTATCCTTTCCAAAGTCATACCATTTGCCTGAAAACTACAGAGGTTGGAGGGAAGAATTTGTGTTAAATGCTGTTGTTCTTTGGATCGCTTCCATTGAAAACCAAATGCTATGCTGATCATCAAGATCTTGTCTCTTTTATCTAACTCATCATTCTCAAAGTGGTGGGTTGTGACCCACCACTGGAACAGGATGTTGTCCCCTGCCACCTTAAGGAGCATTTGAGAACCACTGCTCTAACTACATATCAAACAGGAATGTGAAAATACTGATGTCCTCCTATCATTAATTTGAGGAAATGGACTGCTTTAGAGCAAGTAGCTGAGAAAATTTGTCAAATGATTCCCACAATTGTATCTGTATAACTTGTTTGTAGGCCATAGCTGCATGCAAGCTGTCTATAACATGAAAGAACTGGCAGCTTATAAGATTGTTTAATCAACTGTAGCAGATGTACATTGTGTTTAACAGTTCAATCACAATGCCTGAATTTGAACATTTCTGTACCCAACATCTGGGTTAGTTATGTAAGACTAAAATCAAGTTTGGATTTTCAATAGCTTGTTACAGTATGCTATTTTTAAAAATGTTCAGCTGGAGTAAGTAGATTTCAGTATTGTCTTTAAGACATGACCTGGTTGTAGGATACTTTTATTTCTAAATTATTATTTTGAATGGAGAGCGTAAACAGCAGGATGCTCACGGAAGGAAAGGAAAGGCAGCATCAAACATTTGTCTCTTAAAAAAGGTATCCCCTACAAAGCCTCACACTGTCAAATCAGTGCTACCTCTCAAGTCAACCATCCTACAAAAAGACATGACCAGCCAATCAGAGAGATCTCCTGTGTCAAAAGGCCTCTTTAGCTAGACTTTCAGCCCAATTCTATGGGCTGCCCTATGACAGCGGGACAGAATCCTGCTGTTGTAAATGGATTTGCAATGCTGCACACAGCACACCACCGGTGGGCCATTCCAAGTCACAATTCCAGCAGCAGCAGCAGCAGCAGCAGCAGCAGCAGCAGCAGAAACACTTCCACAGCTGGCAAACCAGACCAGTGCCAGTAGGTAGGCATGGGGTGTGTGCCATGGGTGGGAAGAGGGAGGGCAGGGGGAAGTACTAGATGAATTGGAGAAAGACAGGAGGCAGGAACTGGGCTGGACATGGTGGATCTCAGCTGCAAACGCACATGCCAAATACAAAACCCCCCTTGGTTTGGCCCGCACTGCCTACTTACTCTTTTCAAATTTAGCTGGTGTAGGTCCAAGGAGACCCATAGGACATCAGAGGGCTTACCCCAAAGTAAGGCAACAAAAATTCCTTTACCTCGAGGAGACCTCCCGATCGCCCCCTCTGCCATAGGATACAGCACATGCCTCCATGGCGCAGCTGAATCTGTACAAAATGGCAGGGGATAGGATTGAGGCATTAGGCTGCAATCCTACACACACTTTCCTGGGAGTAAGCTCAACTGAACACAATGGGACTTAGTAGACAAATATACAATGTGCTGTAAGAAACTACTCTCAAAACTAAGACAATGACTTAGGATTTTCAGCAATTCTTGGGCTTTTAACCTGCCTCCCCCTCCACTCAACTGCTATGGGCAAAGTCATTCACACTCGAGGCAGGGGTCCAAAAGGCCTTCCTTACAGTTGTTTTTAGAATTAATCAGACTTAGAAAATATGGCAATGGAAATGATTAGCAATAAAATATAACTTGCAGATTTTAAAATAATTAATAACTATCGGAAGCTTTCATGGCCTGCTATACTCTTCATAGAGTTCAAGTTTATAGGTTTAAAAGCCATGTACAATTGTGGAGTTTTTAAAAATACACATAAAAATTGGCTAAAAATACATGTAAAACACGGCTGAAAACACGTCAAATCCGAATTTCAAATCAACTATTAAAAACATTGAAAATTTAAAAACCGTTGCAATGTTTCGATCACGACTGTGGGCCTCTTCAGGCAAAGATTGCAGCAAGCTGCCAGGATGTTACTGTGTTGCATAATCAGCTTGCATAGTCAGCTTGCTCTTCTTGTGCTTCGGTTTTCGCGCACTTTTCTTTTCAAGAGCAAGTAACTGCAACACAGTCCCTGGCAGCTTGCTGCAATCTTTGCCTGAAGAGGTCCACAGTTGGACAAAACGTTGCAACTATTGTTTTTAAGTTTTCATGTTTTTTAATAGTGGATTTGAAATTTGGATTTGACGTGTTTTCAGCCTTTCTATGTGTACTTTTAGCCATTTTTAACGTGTATTTTTAAAAACTCCACAATTGTACATGGTTTTTAAACCTGTAATCTTGAAATCTATTTAAAGTAACTGTTTACAAAACAATTAGGCTCAATTTATATGATCTGTTTTCACTGCAAAAAAAAAAAGTGTTCTGTAATGGTGATATGTCTACAAAATCAGTTGTATCAGCAGTTGCCACATAGGATGTACAATATTCAGCTACCTACTGTCAACATTTTTATCTGGAGGAAACAATGGGACCACTTAGGCTCTCAAAAAAACAAACAATAAATGCTTGCCAATGCTTTGAGGAAGGTCTGTGGATTTTTTCTTTTCTTTCCTGGTTTTGAACTTTGACATTGTCAAAAACTACAAAACCACATTTGTTCACTTTTCAAGCATAAAGTAGTTTCCCATGCTCCAGTTCTATCACAATACATATATAAGGTTTGACCTCGAGCAGACTTGTCATCAGAGGGAAGTAGCTAGAATCTCAAGTAGATCTGTAAAGAACATTCAAAATGATGACCCTGATATTTGCTTTGAATTCAAATAGTGTATTTATTACAGATAAACCTTTCACAGACATCATATTTTTTAAGTTATTAGAACATACTCTGACATGGAAGCCTAAAGCAACATTCCTCAAATTGCTTTGGCTGGGACACTACAAAACATGATTTATAGATGGAAGTTTCCTTCACTTTTATAGTAAAATGCTATCACATCACTTAGCATGTACTGTACACAATATTTTGGACTGTTCAGAACACCTCTCATACAAACACTTGAACCTCATTTTAGTAATCCTTAAAACAACGGGCAGCGCAATTCTGTGTAAGGATCCGGCCGGCGGCCCAAGGCTGTGCCAAGGCTGACCGTCGACCGGCGGGCCGGAGATCTACTTGGGGAAGGGGATGCTCGTCCCCTTCCCCGGGTGTAAACCGGGGGCGGCCCTATCGGCCTCCTCGTTCCACCAGCTAAATAGCTGGCAGAAGTAGAGGAGGCCATGTAGTAGTGTAGCCGGCCTGGCGGGGACGGGGATATGGCGGGCACGTTTGCGACTGCTTCCGGCACCGAAGCGCTCGCTTCGGCGCCAGGCGCGTCATCAGGATTGCACCCTCAATAAGATAGTAATTCGGACCTATCCCCATATTACAGGTGAAGGGAATGCAAAGACATTAAAGAAAATAAACATACTGAGAAAATAACTGGTTTAAACAGGATCAAGGGGGCATGTGGAGAAGTTCAAGGAGGCAAGAGCAGAGTAGTAATCTCATCAAGTAATCTCATCAAGGGCAAAAAGGAAAAGGCTAGAGGGGATGAGGCACAGAACAGGTGAAAGAGGTAGTTTAATTGAAGCTACCCACTGTAATCATCATCGGAGAAGGAATATAGGCAGAACGCGATGAAGCGGTGGGGCCAGGAGAGGCACATCCGAAAACACCGCCTGCACTAAAAAACAAACTAAGCTCTTACTGTGCTCTTTGTGCACTGCGTTGAACATGGAAGTTGAACACTTCCGGGTTTCAACGCAGCGTGTGAGGAGCCCAATAAGTAGGGGAATGATCAGCTTCACGCTCAAGTAAGTATGAAGCAGAAAATGCTTCATGCTCACTCCAGCCAATTACTGGAGTGGGCGGCAGACGTGGGGTGACACCTCCAGTCCACTGTTCCTTTGGATCCCTCAAAATGTGCTGCCAATGCAGCCACTTTTAGCCAGCGCTGGGTGGGACTGAGAGTGGAAGGGCAGGCCTTAGTGGAGCACTGAAGGTAGAGAAAAGTGTGATCTCACCATCAGTGAGAAGTCCTCTCTGATCTCCGGAAAACTCTTTACAAACCAAGTGGCCAATCAGACTATATACTGAATTTCTTGAGCGGAAACAGGTTGTGCTTGTCTTTGTTCTGCAGATTACAAGAAGCTGAACTCAAGGCAAGGAAAAATCTCGACTATAGCATTTAATTTATACATAATTATGTGTTAAATTAGTTGTACTCTACAGAGAATTATAATTATGCCACTACAAAGTAAAAAGAAATATGTGAACTGGTATTTATGTGCCCTTCAAACAATTTGTGTGCGCACACACACATATTGCTAATTATCTCAGTGCTCAACTTCTGTAATAAGTAAGCTCTATGTAAAATTTAAAGGTCATTCATTGCAGCTGCTTGGCAAAATTAAGCCAAGAGGTCCCCTGATCCCTCTGCAAGTGAAGTGACCTCTTTATGCCTCAGTCAATCTAGCAGGATAATTATTCATTGCATGCCCTCCCGGCTCTTTATTCACATGTTTTCAGGAACAATGATTTTATTTGTGTTTTATCTTAAACTGCTTACATCATGAAGTAACATCAACTTTTACTGAACTGGGATAGGTATAAGGGGCAAGTCTAAAGCATAAGCCACAGGTAATTCCAGTGGCTGCTTTCAAAAGAGAACAGTTTCAGGGTTAAAGTCTGCCTATATACAGTAAGTCACATTATCTGATATACAAACCTCACCCCCTAAATGAGATGAATGGAGATTGCTAAAGTTATTCCATGCTAAACATATGTGTGTTTAAACAGTCATCTATTACATATTTCATTGACAGTAGCCGTTTGGCTACCGACTCTGAGCCCTAGTTCAATTTAAGCCCTGTGTGGCAATTCAGTAAAGAGAAGCAAAATGACTGAGGGACAACTTCTGCTGACCTCCAGCTGGTATAAGGGAGATATGACTATTACCATAAGGTGATAGTGTTAACTACTCAAGTAGATATGACCCCCCAGGCACCCCTTCCTGTACCTATGGGCTCCAACTCATAATCAGGTCAGTCAGCCCCACAGGTCAGTCTGCCCCACTTTCTGGGGTCTCCAAAAAGGCAGAGAGAGGTCTTTTGGAGTTCACATGCATATGATTGGGCCATAAAGTATATTACTATAGAGCTGTGAGATAAATCTTGCAGAAGCTGTTATAAGTTGGAGCTTATTTGGGCTTTGCATAAAGTTCTATCAAACTGACAACAACAACAACAAGTATTTATATACCGCCTTTTCTTTGGTCATCAGATTTCTCCTCCGACTTTAATTCAAAGGAAGTTTACACAGGCAGGATTTCTAAACCCCGAGGGGTTTTTACAATATTATTTATTGAAGTTTTATCCTGTCTTTCTCCCCCATAGGGTGAGAACTTACAATAATATGTTCTAAAAATAAGGATATACCCAACATGCATATGTTATGCATGAAAACGTTTGAGGTAATTGAAATGGATGTTCTAACAGAAGGAATGAGAGATGGTAATGTAGAAACAATATGACGATTATGGAGACCATTTTGTGATTGGATGGAGCATTATACCAATATAACAGCGCAATCCGACTTAACTTTTGTGCTGGTGTAACCAGCGGCCCAGCGAGAGCGGGAGGCCCCAGAATGGAAAAGGGATTCAAATCCCCTCCAAAAGAGGAATTCAAAGGGGATTTGAATCCCCTTTTCCGTTCTGGGGCCTCCCGTTCTCGCTGGGCCGCTGGTTACACCGGCACAAAAGTTAAGTCGGATTGCGCTGTCAGATTAAGTCTATTGAATATGATTTGAATAAGTATTTTTATTATGTTAAAGCAAATATTGTTGATGATGAATGGAAATTATTATAGAATGAAGATAAGTTTATGTAATTTTGGATCTTTAACAGTTAAAGGTAGAGGCTGCGAACAAACGGTTACCACTTGTTTTTTTTCCTATGTATTACCCCTTCCCCTGTCTGATGTATTTCCTTTCCCCATATCTTTAAATATCTTTAAATTATCTTTAAATAATAAAAAAAAACTTCTATTTTTTGAAAAAAAAACAATTGTAATGCCAACAATTCCATTTTTTTCCCCAAACGGAAATTGTGTTTGAAGGATGTTTACAGAGAAACAGTCCAATCCTACCTAAACTTCCCCACACTGATGCAACAGTGCCGGCATGGGCTACGTTGCATCCCATGGGGGAGTTTAGCAGATGGAAAGTCGCCCGGGGTAAGGGGACATAATAAGCCAATGATATCTCTGGACCAGACCCAGGAAGAAGGATAGGATATGGTCAGAAGCGTCGTGGGGGTAGGGGTGGGGGGGCATGGGCCCCAAGGCGTAGGACTTACGTGGATGACATGGTCTGATCGTTCGTCAGTGTTTTTATCGCCCTCGGCGAGCAAGGGTTGGGCCCTCCCACCCGCCCTGGCGTCGAACAGCTCCAAAATAGGTAGGAAAATGGCGCCGGGGGCATGGTTGGGGCCGCGTGACATCACTCCTGCGGTCATGAGAGTGCCCCTCCCACGTGGCCCCTCCCACGTGGGGGCGCAGCATCATCTCTGGATAGGGTGCACACCAGCACCACTAATCCCGCCCCCTCCCAGTCCAAGGGGCAACACACATCGCCACCCCTGTGCTGGCCAACGCAGAATTTAGTTTGTCTGGCAAGCATAGCTCCGCGCGCCAGTGGGAGGCTCTGGTCTTCTCACCGGCGCTCCTGGAAGACGTGCTGTCTCAAAGTGCTTTATGGCAATTTTGTGACAGCTTGAACTGGTGGAGAATGTGCTCAGCCAGCACAAGGGCTCAATAGGATTGGGCTAAAAATCTGTCTTGGTTCCTTATCTACCTTCTTACAACTACAGGCAAAACTTATTCCATCACCGCTAGGCCTAAGTAAACCCATATAACCCAGTGCACTCAGTCACAGCAATTGTTCATCCAGCCAAGCAACTGTATCTGACATCAGCCAGCGTTGACTTCTTATTGCTCACTTCTAATTTTTAAACAATGTGTGTGGCTATGGTAGAAGCAGTATGCACCCATGTGCTGTGTGTGCAGACAAATATTTATCTGTGTGTCTATTGCGTAATATATTGCAATAAATACAGTATATAGAGCTTTTTCACAAAATAGCAATTCATAAGAAATGATCCTAGAGACAGTTTACAAAGTCCATCAAGATTCAGGCTTCAATCAACCACCAAATTTTTTGGAACTAAATTTGGGATCTCCAAAAAAGGTTTAAATGAGTGAAGTTCCTGGGGCAAAAATTGCCAAATACCAAATAATTTTGATGATTGATCAGCTCTACACTAAAAAGTGCCTGAGGTACCGTACAGTTAAAGAAACACCAAGAATGTATATGCCACTAGGGCTCAAAAATGGTTTGCAGTAGCTGCCTTGCATGTTTGTCACAGACTAAACGATGGCTTAAATACCGTATATGTGCTTGCCTGCTCTCTTCAATCAGATTATCCCAAAGTCTGTTCTGTCATCTTTCTCCTTACCTCCGGGCAAGACAATTTATGAGCAGCCCTGCGGTGGCATTTGGGGCAGGGAGGGGCCAACTGTTAGCCTGAGAATGACCCAACTCAACTGGAATCCTGGCAGCTGGATGGTAGGCAGCTCACTTGTGTGTTCTCTTTCCTCCCTTCAGGGCAAGCTAGTTCATAATTATGGCAAAATCCACACCAAACTTTGCTGTTTAGAATGTGAAACCTCCAATTATTACATATGAATAAGTCAGGAGAGTCCTAGTTAACAGCAAATACCAAAAGGGCTTTGGTAGAAATATGCAGAGGAAGGACGTTAGAATTTTAAATGTGTAAAAAAGCACACACAAACTTTCTACAGACTGAAAACAGAGAAAAGTAAGGAAAGAAGCTCTTATAACAGAAGCCCAGCTAAGAGTGGTTTGGAGCCTGCATTACCGTGGGCAACTTTCTACACTGTCACGCACACTGAAAACATGATGTACTTAACATATACAGTATTTTAAGACAGATATTTGATATAGGTACATACTTCAGGAAGCTACTTTTTTGTCCATGGTTTTTCTCCAATATGCATTCACCCCAAATGGCTAGTGCCTTTAGCCCATGTGCAAAGTTATTGCTTTCACATGCCAGTTTCACATGCCGAAAACAGTCTGACCAATTACAACCACAGCTGGGGCTGATTTCAGAGTGCACAAAAGCATTCCATATTTTTCTATCATGGTTTTGTTTGGGTAGTGGATGGATAGCGGAAGTTGCTCTGGGAAAGTCAATAGTTCATATGGTCACATGCCCTCTACCTAACCACATGATCCAACACCCTGAACCATACTGGAACTGATCCAATCCTGTGTTGCTTTTTGCATTGCATGGAAACACCCTTGCAGTCCAATCCTATCCTTCTCCCCCACTGGTGCAGCCAGTGGGGGTGGACAGAATAGGAGGCTTTGGAAGGGAAGGGAGGCTTGGGGGATTTAAATCCCCTTTCCTTTCCAAAGCCTCCTGTTCTGCCCTCCCCCACTGGCTGCATCAGCGGGGGAGAAGGATAGGATTGGGCTGTTGGCCTGAGAATGACCCAGCAAGAAAGCTTTCCACAAACCAATGAGTAGTTTATCCATTTAAACACAAGGCTGCCAAACTGCAAAGGTGCTTTTATGAAATCATCTATTGTATACCAGCTGCTGATCTGAAACAAGCAGACAAGCTTCAGTTGTTAGTCTCCTGCCAAGTCTCCAGACATGAAAGGCTCGTGTTTTACCTCACTACACCAAGAAAACCTTGCCTCTGCAAGAAAATACATATGCTATGACAGCTTGCAGGTTGCCAAATTAAAGAAGTTCTTTATATACTTTCTAGGCATTCAAAGCTCGCCTAGGGGAGATGAAATTTTAGCTCCTCATTTTTTTTCATGATGGGACATAATACAACAAATACAGCATTGTTTACCATAATGGCAGTCCCATACTTCATACTATATTATACTGCAAAAAGGGCTTGCTCCAATGCCATGTGAGTTCAATAGCAAAGATTCAACAAACAGTCATGCCAGTGTGATCTCAAATGTTTCTCAATCCACTCATTTTCTAATTGAGTTTCCCCCCAACTGGATTTCTTCAATTTTAAGTAAGCCTTCCCCTGAGGGTGTGCACATGCATGCACACAGAATCTTCTCAGTGGTAAGTACTTGCATGCCAACAAAATATGCACAAATCAAAAAAAGTTTCCTTCATTTCATCAACTGATAAATAGGAAAACAGTGGACCCTTTTTATTCACGGGTTTGGGACCTGTGGATTTGACTCAACGCAGGTCCCGGATCCGCAAACAACTGCTGAAAAAAGCCTTTTAAAAAAGAAAAAAGCCCCCTAAATCACCATTTTACCTTTAAAAAGCCAAACTGCTCCATTTTCAGGACTGTAGAGCGCGAAATCGCACTGCTACAGCCTCTTCCTGGTTGCTCAACTCCCCCCCCCTTCCCCAGGCTTGTCCCAGTACATTCTGTGTACATTCTGTGTGTAGCATACATTTGAGCAGATCACCATGCCCACCTACCATTGGTTTCTATCATCACCTTCTGTTCCCTGTCAGGCTAACATTCATTCAACAGAAAGAGTTCATTCAGGATTTGAATTTGCCTCCCTCATGTTCTCTGGGAAAATCCCTTTCAACAATATCCAGTTATTTATGGATATCAAAAAGCTCACTTAAATTTTCAGAGGGCTAGCCATGTTGCAGCACTTTAAAGGCCAACACATTTATTTCCACATAAGCTCTCTTTCATTTCAGATACATGAAGTGTCATTCTCAGTTGTCAGGTATGAGTTTCCCACTCATTTTAGCCATTTTAATTCTTTAGGAAAGCAACATAAGTATATGCATGTCTCAGGAAGGGACGGAGAGAGCACATGCTGTGGAAGAGGATCCTACTTGTGCTGAAAAAACCCATAGGTGTTGCATGAAAGAGCCAGGCTTCATTCATTAATGTTTCATTGTGCTAAAAGAATGAGGACACTTTCCAGCCTTAAGTAATGCTGAAAAGGCCTTAGGTGCTAAACATAAAAGCCCAGCTTCACTGGCATGCACAAACCTTTTTGAGCTGCGCTGTCCAAGAGCAAAATTTGCTTTTATGCTTCAGCACCACCATGTCATTTGGAAGACCTATGATAAATTACTGTTTTTCCTAAATCTCAGGGAGATTTGGGTTCATAATGCTACCAAAAACAAATGAATTACACAAAATCCATGGCTGACCTATAAACTCCAGGCTTTCTCCTTCCTCTGTTTGCTTCCCCTTCTGGCAGGCTGAATCAAAGAGACCTCCTTGGCCTGCCGATACAATAGATTTCTGCTGGAACAAAACTTTGCCTTGAGGCCAAATGCTATTGTTAATATCTTTTCTAATCTTGTCCAAAACAGAAATGCACATTTTCCTAAGGAATCTGTATCAGAAGTTTTTTTTCTGTCTTTAAAGAATAATACATTGATTTAATATTGGGCAGCAAGCAAATGAAATGTCAATGATATACTTATGGTTATGGGAAAATATTGTGAAATATTCTCACTTTTGGATTTTGAACACAAAGCATCATCAAGAGTTTCAACATGTAAGTTGGGTCTATAACTACTGTATGGTGGGGCAGAGAATCTAAGCACCTCCATAAAACAAAGACTGGTTTTCAAATGGCTCTCAGGGTGTTTCCACAAACTGTGTTTTATGAGTTTTGAACTGAAGCCCACAATTAAAGGCCAAATTCAAGTGTGTGTTTGTATGCAATCTTTGCCCAAAAAACGGGAACAGCAGCCAGCCAATAAGAGACTTCCTGCTTTGCATCCTGCCTGCGCATCCTTCCATTATCGGAAGCACCCTAAGATGTTATGCCTGGAGGAGATTTTGCCCAAAAAACGGGAACAGCAGCCAGCCAATAAGAGACTTCCTGCTTTGCATCCTGCCTGCGCATCCTTCCATTATCGGAAGCACCCTAAGATGTTATGCCTGGAGGAGATTTTTCCAAATATATAGATGCGACAAAGGCTGATGTCACCGACGTCAATGACAGCCATCAAAGCACTAGGACATCCATTCATTCGTCACTCTGACTCTTAATACACACTGATTAAACTGAATAGAACAACAGGGATTGCTTTGTGAGCACATCTGCACACATGCACCGCAGAACTATGCCAAGGGTCTTGCTACCCCCATGTCCATTCCACACCACAGAATCAGCGCTTGACTTGCAGATTTCCCAGCTGGCTTTCGAACAGAAAAAAAGGGCAGGGGAGGGGAAAGATGATTTCTCTCTCAAAGGACTATTCCTGCATAGTTCTGGTGTAGCGCTAAATAGGCAGCTGTCTCACCGACATAGCTTCGGTAACTTCTCTATGCATGTTTGGCATACAGGTTCCAAGGCAGCAAACTTTCTATGACAATGTCACGAAAATGCATGACAAATCTGATCACGATACAGAGATTTTTTCAAAGCAGGTTTTGGTACTTTGTAATGATGACTCTCGCATCCTGGCACAGTGAAGCCAGGCTGCACCACTTGCAGCAGTAGCAGCTGCTGATAATGCATACCATCTGGACCTTTGGCACTAATTGCTTAGCTTGAAAGAATAGTAGGTAGCATGTTTGGCCTGCTGTAGTAAAGTTGCCCTTAATCCCAACTGTCACGTATTTGCTGGGGGGGGGGGGGAAGCTTTTTGCAAGGTATATACCAAAACCCAATTAAGATGCAATTTTTTAAAATAAATTGGATTATAAACAGAATACTTCAAAATAAATTTGCCTTAAAAAGCTTCAGTTACCTGAAATAAGTGCACAGTCAAAATCTAGACACAAAGACAGCAAATGTGGTTAATGATACCTATGACATAATTCACGGCTCCACCATGAACTAACATGATGTGGCTTGTGTCAGCGGCAGATGACAGGGTAGTGAGGGGGCTGCAGATTCAGGGTGCCCTTCATCCCAAGTCTGCCGTCGCCACCCTCCAGGCTGCTGCGGATACAAGCTGCATCGATCTGCTGCCCACTCAACTCAAGCAGGAGGCAAGTCATCTGCTTCCTTACCATGCTCCGCTGCAGTTTTTGGAAACCCAGAAGTGTGAGGCTTGCAGTTTCATTTACAGGGACTATGTAAACAAAGGAGCTTGACAGAACATGGTAAGAGTTTTGTGTGTTTTTTTGGAGGCAGAGGCAGACCCAAGGTTGCATCCCCAGTCGCGCCACCTGGGCAATCCTATGCATGTTTACTTGGAAGTAGGTCTCACTGTGATCCACTGAAAAGGGTGTTTTGGGCTCATTAAAAAATTTCAAGTAGAACAAGATGAAGATTAGGTTTGATGAGCCTATTCAATGTTAGCCAATGAGCCTATTAGATGTTAAAAAGTGCATAGTCTTCGCATTAATATCCCTTTTGACCATGTACCAAAAATAGAATTATTTGAATCATCAAGAAATAGCACCTTGAAATTAGAGAACAAAAGAGAGCTTATAACATTTGTTAACACAATTCTGTGCATTTACTAAAATGCAAAGCTATACACAACTGGGATTACTCGAATTCCCTCCCCCCCAATCTTTTTATAGAGATTAGCAGTCAAGTCTACAGGAACACAGAGAGCTTCCCAACTCAGATATTTATGTGACCTAACAGACCTCGTCAGGAAGGAAGCTTGTTCCTCCAAGGAAAACACGTGACGTGACAGCAGATTAACAGTCCACTATGTGAACTGCAATAATTCAACAAGAAAATATCCGCCTTTGACTACAGCATGAATTGGTGTTCTGATTAAGCGTCTAAGAACGAGTCTGTACAAATTTGCAGAATGAGCCTGCCCTTTGTTTCTTCTGCTTCGACAGTTTCACTACAACCATAAACACACACACACACACACACGGTTTGGAAAAGAATCACTCCTATACTGGAGTCTGTAGCCTCCAATGACAGCCAACCTTGTAAGGACTACTAGGGTATGCACGGCTAGTCTTTCCTTCTTTAAGAAAAACTATGTCGGGGAGAAGACAATCAGACTAGTGTAATTTGCTAATTTGTCCACAATGGGCTTGATCTATTAAGTTCCCAACTTCCCAGTGATTTTAACTGCTGTGGCACAAGGCATAATATATCCTTGACAGTATTGATGGGAAGGTTTTTTTGTTTATTTGCTTGGGCTTGAAGACGTATAGGGCTGATCATTCAGTAACTAAAGAGCAATAGGATTAGCTAAGAATCTATGACCCTACCAAAATAGGAATTAATTTCCAGTCAGTTCAGTGTAAACAAGTGTTTTTGAGGCTAAACAAAAGTTACCGGTAAGCTACATTCTCCATTTAACAGCAACCACTGACATTCCTTTTTGGAAGGCTTAATGATGTAGATCCTTATTAACAAAAAAATTGACACCAGAATAAAATACTGTATTCAGTTCATTTAAGTTGACAGAAGAATACACGGGATAGTTTCACATCTTGGAAATATTGTACTGTTTCCGAGTTTCAGATCTAAGTAACAAAAGTGGAATTGAGTTGCTGATGTGTTCTAGAGTGCAGCTCCATCTCACGTGAACTACAGGAAAACATGGCTAATTCACAGAGAGGGGTGGCAGTTTTTCTTCAGAAAACAAAAAAGATCATTAACACCATACAAATGGCAGTTGTTCCAACTGTGGGAATTCTTCAACCTAAGGTCATCAACTCACAAGGCCTTATGACCTACAACAGAAGCATTAGAAAAAGGTAGATACTGAAGAACTCATTAATATATCTGATGCTGAGGTAAGTAATACACTATCTGTTGAATTTTGTCTAGCATCAGGCAATCAACAAAATAGAAACTCTCAGCTTTATACTGAAGAGATTAAAAAAAGGTTAACTGAAGGCATTCTGACCCCCAAATAAAGAGAACTCTTTATGTAATTACTGTTACTTTGAAATATTTGGGGTTAGTAATCTTTGGTCCCTGTTCCAAAGCACATTTACTTGGAAATATGTTCTACTGAAATCTGAAGAACGTGTTTCTAAGTAAATCTGTTTATGGTGTTGGTGTTTCATAACCAAGTTGACTAGTATTCCAGCACAACCCTATTCATGTCTACTTAGAAGTCAGACCAGTTAAATTGAATGAGACTTTCTCCCAGGTAACTGTTTAGGATTGCAGTCTTAGAGTCACAGTGTTGGGGACTCAAGTCGCACCAGCGACTTAACACAGACTCTACTCAAGCTCAAGGACCCACTGACTTGAAGAGGCATCGTGAAGGATTTAAAGAATCTTTCTTTCAAAAAATATTTAAATAAAGTATGGGAAACAGCATGTATGGAGAAGATGACTATAAAAGACAGATTTTTAAGAGGAGAGATTAAAATAGATAACTTCAGTAAAATTTGGTACCCCTTGTTAAATTTGGACAGGGAAAAAGATATAGAAATGAATGGAACCGATCCATTGGTATATTGGTCAATTATTTATTAGGATTATAACTTTATGTATTGTTAAATGTATTGTTATATATATAGGGAAATGATGTTAGAATGCGATTTATTTATGATATTGATATGGACTGTAATGAAATGTTAATTTAATAAATATTAATAAAAAATAAATTAAAAAAGAAAAAAAGACTTGAAGAGGCGTCGTTTGGGGGGGTGCCTTGGTGCCCTGGGCACCAGGTGCCAAGTGGGCGCTGCTTCTGGGGGGCACAAATTCGCGGACGCTCACGGTATGATATTAAGGGGAAAAAAGTTTAAAAGTGCAGCTGCCGAGCGGCTGCGGGCGCTCTGAGGTGCGGCTGTGGGTGCCCTGTGGCTGCGGGCGGGTGCTCCAGCAGCTTCCGAGTCCAAGTGACGCGCGCTCCCTGCGTCATGTAAACAACCCACCCCCACTTTGCCACGGGCGACGACGAAACCACACCATCACAGTTTTAATTTAAAGTAACACAGTCCAACATAAATTGTGGCGTGTCCCCCCCCCCCCCCGGGCGGCCGGGCCACTTACAAGTTGAGTCTGCTGCTGCTGCAGTGTGGAATGTGATTCTGAATGTGCTGTGCAGCAGCTTTTCAATGTTTATTTTCCTTTTTGTCCATAATCTATAGTCTATTATAATTAATTTACATTGTTGTTTAGTGACTTACTATAATGAACTAGTATGATTTTATTTTGTATGCTTGCAGCTTTAGGCTTAATCAATAAGGAATTGAAATTAGTTAGTAAGACATTAAATTTCCCCTGGGTGACCTTGAGCCAGTCCCTATCTCTCCGCTGCCTCACATTACTCACGGGTCTGTTTAGACTATGAGCCTACAATTTTATGTGTGGGTTTGTTTGTTTTTTAGGTAACAAACCAACAATGCAGCTGCAAAAATGAAAAAAAGCCAAACCTAGTGGGGCCCAGCAGAGGAAGCTTAGGAAGAAGAAAAAAAAACTCTACAGAAGATGGCTGGCTTTATCCTTCCGTTCGTAAGGGGTGCAGCAGCTTCTGAGCCTCCTGAGGAGAAGCAGCTTGTGTCTGAGTGTGCCACATCATCTGAACTGCCCGAGAGTGCCAGTGTCACATCTGAACAGCCTGAGTGTATCATACCTGTGGAGAAGGATGAGCCCATGGAGCTCGCTTGTGAGTCGGCACCTGGAACTTCCATGTCAATACCTGCAACTTCAAGAGCAGCAGAGGAGCCACTACCTGGGACATAAAGAGACTTCCCACTACCTGGGACTTCCACTGTGCAAAAGACTGTGCTTTCCGATACTGAATCATCATCCTCTGAGGAAGGACAAATCACAGGAGGAGGAACCTGCAGAGGACCCAGCATTTAACTGACATAGCAGCATGGCCCATCCCATTGTCTGATGACCTCAGACAGATCCTGGTGAGGAGGGGGAGTGAACATCTACAGAATAAGAAAGGACCATTTCCAGGTCTTAAAAGAAAAGAAGGAAAGACAACAAAGGGGGAACATGAGATACTTAAGCACAGAATGGTTCTACAAAGTGAACACCCATGGCGATAAAGCACTAAGAACCTGGCTGGTGTACTCAAAGTCCACAGAGTCCCTGTACTGTTTCTGCTGTCGACTGTTTGCAGTGGAGAAACCCACCGAAGGGAAACAGACGGCCACCTCACTGTTCATAAAGGGGGTTCAATGTTTGGTGGAAGCCGAGTCCAAGAGTCTCGAACCACGAGTTATCTGAAGCACATATCTCATGCTTTTTTCAGTGGAAGGCATTAGAAAGGGGCATTAGAACATAATCAGGCAGAACCATTGATGCGGCTGCTCAAACTTTGAAAGAACAGGAGCGGAGAAAATGGAGAGATGTGCTTCATCGCCTTTTCTGTGTTATCATATATCTTTCTAAACAGAACCTTCCCTTCCGTGGTCATGATGAAGAAGTCACTTCGGTGAACAGAGGTAATTTCCTGGAGCTGGTAAAGCTGGTTGCCAAATTTGACCTGGTTATGAAGGAGCACCTAACAACACTTAAGACTGCTGTTCCTGGACGAAGAGTCACCTCCTACCTGTCTCCCTCTACTCAAAATGAATTCATAGCCGCACTAGCAAGGCATGCAAGGGAGCATATACTTGCAGATATTAAGAAAGCATCTTTGTTTGGAATTATATTTGACAGCACTCCTGACATTTCACACAAGGACATGATGAGTGAAGTTATACCATTTGTCAAAACCAAAAGGGAAGACTGTAACTGTGCAGGAGTCATTCCTGGGATTCTTCCGTATAGACGGAAAAATTGCTGATTAACTTACATCAGCAATTTTAAACAAACTGGATGAGGATGGTCTGGACATCAACCTGTGTTATGGCCAGGGATATGACAACGCAGCAAATATGGCAGGTGTTCATGGTGGGGTTCAAGCTATAATCAAAGCCATCAACCCCAAGGCCTTACTTGCTCCTTGCGCAAATCGTTCCCTTAACCTTTTGTGGAGTTCATTCTTTCGAAACAGTGAACGCTTCAATGAATTTTTGTTTCTTATCTTGAAGAACTGTACGTGTTCGTATCTGGCTCACCTAAGCGCTGGAAACCCATGGAGGAAGGAGCAGGAGTGGCACTGAAACATCTGTCAGTGACTCAATGGAGTGCACATTATGATGGTGTGAGCGCAGTGCGGTCAAAGTTTCCTGAGATTGTCCAAACATTAGAAAGGATGAGGTTTGATCCAAAACAGACCATAGACACACGCAAAGGAGCTGAAAGGTTAGTTCTGAAAGCACTATCGTGATTTTTCCTTCATATGTTTCATGTACTTCTGGTATGAGGTGTTGGGTGAGGTGAATAAGGTTCAGAAGTACTTGCAAACAGCAGAATCAGTCTCGAGCATGCAGTAGTGTCACTTGGATCTCTAAAACTGTTTTTATCACAGGAATGCATGAGATTGCTGAGAGGGCCATAGCCTCTGGAACAAAACACATGCAATCAGATGGATACTGAAACGGAGAGAAGAATCAGGAAAACAACAGTAACGCCTGGAGAACAGGCAAAAGATGCAGGCCTGACATGGAAAGAGGAAATTAAAAGGGCACTGCTGGAATGCATAGACCGTTTCTATCAAGAACTGGTGACCCGCGGACAAGCAATGGAAAAGATCATGACCACATTTAGAGTGATTCTTCCAAAGCCCCTGATGCGGGAAGAGAAGGAGCAACTCAGGAACTTCCTGCCTGACTTCCTGAAAGTGCATGATAATTTCTCAGGTGAAGACATCGTGCAGGACATTTTAACATTGAGAAGACATATAGAGGCCGCAAAAATTACTCCTCAAGAAACCGAAGATTGGACAGTAATGAACTTCGTAGAATTTCGTAGAATTTAATGTGAACGGGAAGTATGAGGAAACTATGCAAAGCCTACATGTCTGCTTAAAAATGTTCCTCACAGTCTGCGTCTCCGTCGCATCATGTGAAAGAAGCTTCTCCAAACTGAAGCTGATAAAGTCTGCACTGCGAGCAACAATGAGTACCAAACGGCTGTCAAACCTGGCAATTCTTTCAATTGAGAAAGAGTATGTAAAAACATCTGCTTTGATGATGTAATCAACAAGTTTGCAGAGATGAAGACAAGGAAGAAGAGATTTCTGTAAGCAACAAGAAGACAGGAGTGCAGAGACAGGAGTACCTAAGCTGCTAAGCATATCAAATAAACATGCCAAATATAACACATTTACACATTTGCTAATATAACCCACAAATTCACTACTGTATTTGATATAAGTTTTATGCCTTTGCTACTAACATGCCAATTATGCATATCAAGTAAACATGCCAAATATAACATTTGCACATTTATAACACATTTACACATTTGCTAATATAACCCACAAAGTCACTATCTAGTAAACATGATAACTATAACCTATTTATACACTAACCCATTTATACACTAACATTTATGCCTTTGGCACTACTATTGTATTTTATAACATGCTAATTATGCTCTAACAAAAATAATAAAAGGGAGTTAAAATTATATACGTGCATGATATGAGTTATGAGTATGATATGTTATGAGTTGTTGGGACTCTGTGTGTGCACGCGGGACTTGTGTGTATCAAAGCTTTGGGCACCAAGTAAAAAAAAAGCCTAGCTATGCCAAGTTGGACTCAACTCGGGACTCCTTTTTGGCCGAGTTGCATTTCGAGTCCCTATTCTTTTACCGGCCATTGTAAACCCGATGAAATAGCATCGCAATGCTGCAATCTAGTCGGAGAGTCAGGCAAACACAGCAGAGGCGTGAGTTGGGAGGGAGGGATTTGAGAGGGCGGGGGGGGAGTGGGAAGGGGCGAGGGAAGGCAAAGATTAACCCAAGCTGATGGGACAAGTCAATGGAAGTACAGTTCTTCCTGGATTTTGTGGCTGAATGTTAAATTTTATTTATTATTTTTCACATTTTTATACCGCCCTTCGTCCAAGGATCTCAGAGTGGTGTACATATTTCCCTCCTTTTGTCCTCACAACCATCCTGTGAGGTAGGTGGGGCTGAGAGATAGTGACTGGCCCAAGGTCACCCAGGAAGCTTCGTGGCTAAGCGGGGATTGAATCTCCGTGTACCAAAATTTGGTAAATTTTGAAATTATTCCTCTAGATACCTTCTAAAAGCACTCAGCCCTCGCTTTTACAAGTACAGTGATGATATGATCACTTGACAGTTGAGACTGTTATTGCACTTTGTACAATAAAAGTACTATGCAACTGATGAAAATTAGAACAGTAAAAAAATCCTAAATAGATTAAAATTTTATTTTGTCAGTGGAGATGGTTTGCTCTTGGTCTATTCTTCCTTGTAGGGAAAACTTGGTCTGCAGTTAATTTGTTGGTCTCGATTTTTGCTTCTTAGACATGAGGATACAGCTGCATATATCATACCATACCTGTCTCAAAGAGGATCTCTTCCCCAACTGTAAAAGCTATAAACCAGTGGTGGCCAACCTTTTTATGACATGTGCCACTTTTAGTTTTTTTGTATCTTGGGTGTGCCACAAAAAAATTTTTTTTTGTTTTTATTTTCTTAAATAAATTATACTTTTAGCCTCCATTTCAGCGTCACTTCACTTTACTTACATTGTGTGAACATCCCCGGGGGTATTTCCCTCTAACTGGTTTGCACATTCTGAGAACACCCTACCCAAGACAGGAGGCCCAGAGGAACCTACTGGGTCTTCTGAAGCTCTCTAGCAGAGTTGCATCGCAGCCCTATGTCTATTTACTGAGAGATAATTCCAAAGCACACAGGATCACAGCCTTGCCCTTGCTACCCCAGGGTTGCTTCTTTGTGAAGTAGGCCCAGGCACCTGATGCTTCAGCACTATTGAAACCAAGCAAGTGCAGATCTGATCGATCTCCCTGGATAGGAGACCACTGGGAACTCTACATAACCAAAGGTAACGTAATTTAAACACACACACACACACACACACACACACACACACACACTTTATCATACCTCTCATCATGCATATCGTACACCCACATCTGAAACAGGGGCCCTGGCTCCAACCCCCACCCAGAGGGAAAAAAAATGCTCCCAGCTGGCGAACGGGATTGAAGAAATCAGATACAAGAGGTGAGAAGGGAAAAAGCAGCTTTTTGGAACCTCGTTTGCAGTTTATCCATTGGGGGGGTGAGGGTGGGAGAGAAAAAACAGGAAAAAAATCCCCTTTCCAAAGTCGTGCGATGACAAACGCTCAGAACCTTTTCCTTCCCTCCCACACACTTCAGGGTGGACGTGCAGAGCCCCCCCATTATTGTTCCCCCCTTATTTTGCACAAGCGCATGCAATAAATGCCCCGAGATGCAGAAGCCAGGCGCACGCGCTTGTGCCCACAAAAACAAGCCGAGCCCCTGGCTCGCTCAATCCCCCCCCTTCTCGTCCTCTTCTCCTCAGCCTCCTTTGTGCATCATCCGGGTCTGCTCGGGGTGAGTCGCTTCGAGAGGCTGGGCCCAGCGACCATCCTGAGAGGGGGCGGGGGCTCGATCCTGGAGGGGGGCGAAGAAAGGCCCCCTTCCCACCCCACAGCGCGCCGGGGGGAGATGAGGTAGGCCCGGCCGCCCCCCGCCAGTACCTGTCCTGGGTGTTTATCATCCTCGGGGCTCAGCAGGTCGGATGGGTTGGGAGGAGGCGCTCGCTCTCGGGCCTCGCAGCAACACCTCCCTTCGCGAGCGCCGAGCTCTGACTGACTGTCTAACCGGGTCCGCGCAGCTCCGGAGGCCGGGAGAGATCGTCCTCCCGTCATGCCGGCTCGGCCTATACTGCCCAGGACTGAGCCGGCGATTTCGCACATGCGTACAACGAATCGGGAGGACGCTCTCTCCCGGCCTCCTGAGTCGCGCGGACCCGGAGGGAGAAGCCAGGAGGGGGGCGGCGTGCCACCCGACGGACCTTCCCATGCCACTCTGTGGCACGCGTGCCGCGGGTTGGCCACCACTGCTATAAACCTTTGTTTCTAATAAAATCAGACTTTGTGAACCCTCATGATATTTTGCAGATAAAACTTCCTGAACGACCTTTGGTGGTATATGTTTTCCAGTTCTTTGAAGAGTAGTCTGTGTCCTGCAGGTTTGGAAGGGGAAATATATTCAGGCTACCATCCTATACACACTTACCTAGGAGTAAGTCCCTTTAAACTTGGTGGGGCTTACTTTCTGGGCAGATATGCATAGGATTGCACCATTAGATACTTCTGAGAAATTAGTGTTACTATTCACATAATTAAAGCTTTCAGCTTATTCTTGCATGGTAAACCAAGAACTGATTTCTTATAAGTTGAGATCACGGATTCAACTTCTATGTGTAAGGCTTATAACCCAGCACAGCACCCACCCGTTTTCCATTAAATAGATAGGGATTCGCGGACGAAGACTTGGGAGCAAAAACGTGGAACTTGACTTGAGACTTGGAGCTTATCCACATCCCTGCTGAGAGTCATTCTCCATTTTAAAAAAGCGGGAGAGAAAGGACCGATACATTGTTTTAATGGCACGTATTACTTCACACAAACAAATGTGCATCTTAAATTGCTGAATTACTTAACTTTCAAGCTGAAGGCTTTTTTAAATTAGCTCAGATGCTGTGATGTTATCCGGACAACTATCTTAGTTGGCATTTTGCATTCAGCTATTATCCTCCGCACATCTTGGACACAGCCAGATTCTGCATAACTAAGGTGGTATAAAAGGCATGTATCCAAACAAGATATCAAAATGGTTCGTTGATCAGTCCCCCCCCCATCTCATTGATAACCCACAACAGCTTTAACTTAAATAGCCTACACTAGATATTAAGTCTCCTTATCAGCCATAATATTTATGTAGCTTAGTAGTATATTAAATATGTTGGCTTTTTTATTTTTTACAAAAACCTAACAGGGGTCAGTCTCTGTTTGGCAGACCTAGCTTCAAATAAGCAAGAAATCTTTCTTGAGTTACATCCCAATCCTAACTGGGCTTTATGGCAGCAGAATAGCAGTTTCGCAGTTGTATATGGCCATACGGTGGTGCGCACGGTACACTGCCAGCAGTCATTCCAGCAAGCACTGCTGCAAGTGGTGATAGTGCCACAGCCTTGCCGCCAGAGCCCACTGCTCCCGCCAGAGCCAGTAAGCCAGTGGTGAGGGTGGAACATGGGCGGGAAGGGGAACGAATAAGGGAATGTCTGAGAGGGAAATGGGTAGAATAGAATGGATAGGATATCAGTGGCAGTGATTTGCACTATCCTCATCCCCATCCCATTTTCTCCCCTGTCCCTCTCCCTTACTCACCTCAGACCTGCACCAGCAAAGCAGCTGTTGTGCAGATCCAAAGTTGCCCACTGCGCTAATGGAGGCTAACCCCCATATAAAAAGGGAACAAGTGTTCCCTTACCTGGAGGAGACCTCCATGACTGCCTCCCCACCCCGCAGGATGCAGCACATACTTTACTGGTGTAGATGCATCAGCGATGAGGGATTTAGTTAGGATTAGGCTTCAAGTTTTGCAACCCATGGCAAAAACGTATTCTGGTGTAACTCAAAACAACAGCCATTTATCTTGTCTCATGGCTTTTGGACCTAGCTCACTTCTGAGTTCTTAAGATGATTATGCAGCAACTAAACTTCTGCCAGAAAGCAGTGGCTCAGTCTGGCAACATCCCCATATTTTACAGACTGAATCTTGATAAGAAATGAAAATTAAAATGCAAACCCAATATTAATACTGCTCAACTATAAAGAATTGCCAACCTTGGCTGTATCATTTCTTCATACATTGGGATAGTATGAGCATCAAAACCTAACCCAGCTTTGAGAAATATTAGGCAAATTAAACCACAGAGGGGCTCATGTTAATAAGTGCAGAAAGAACCACCTGAATAACCTTGCCATTCAAGTTTTCACACACTTAGTTTTGGTAACTGATGCGTTACAGGTCAATGAAAAGCCAAAGACGAGAAGACAATGGCAGCCTGGATTGAAGCCACAGTGAACTTCAAAAATAATTGAACAGATAAATCATCAAAAGAGAACATTAGCCACAGTTCCAGCTACTGAATTTCCTTTTCTTCCTAACTTTGAAGAGCCCTCTGTTGTATGAAACACTATAAAATTGAATTAAGGGAAACTGTTGACTGTGCTAATCTGTCCATTTTCTCTTGAGTAATGTTCGTGCAAGTAAAAAATGTCAATGAATGTACTACTTCATTTTCAATGTACATCTAAGCATTTGCCCGATAGTTTTAGGACAAATCCTTTTCACATCAGCTTTAGGACAAATCCTTTTCACATCAGCTTTCTCTGTACATGGAAAGTGATACACACGACATAATGAAAAACCTTTGAAAGTCAGTACTTGACAACAGAACTTCTGAAACACTATGATGTTAGCACTTCGCAGCATGGCATGGCAAAAATCACAGCTGAACAATAAAGTATGTTTTTCATGTTCTCCTCCACTGCCGAGGCCTAAAGTCTCAGATGTTATATCTGTTTTTAGAATAGCCATTAGTAAACAGCCTTGTCATGTCTGCGCAGGGATGCAAGCAGTTTAACAAATTCTGAGCAAATCTATTTCCAAGTAAAGTGGAATTTTTTTTCTGCAGATTTGGGACCCGTGGATCCTGGATCCGCAAGGGTCCACCTTAAAAAAAAACCTGCTTTCTCCCCCCCCCTTTACAGTTTTTAACCTTTTAGAGTGAAAACACTGTATTCTTGCTTAAACACTCTGAAATCACGCTCTGGAAGCCTGTTTTGGATCGCACAACTCCCCCCTCCCAAGGTCACCCCAGAATGCATTGCAGTGCATTCTGGAACTATTTTGGGAGAGGGAGGGGGGAGTCACACGATCCGGAAGAGGCTTCTGGAGCGCAATTTCAGAGTATTTAAGCAAAAATTCACAGCACTTTCACTCTAAAAAGGTAAAACGTGCTTTCCCCCTTTTTTACAGTTTTTAACGTGGACCCTGGTATCCGCAGATCCTCGCTATCCACGGGGATGTCTGGAACAGACCCCCCCCCGTGGATAGCGAGGTCCGATTGCGTATCAATCACTTGTTCTAAGTGCTCTGTAGACTGCACAAGGAACCCCAAAAGGCAATTCAACAGGGGGGGGAACACTTAGGGGCCAGTTAGAAGCCGATGCAGCCATGCTAACAGAGAGCGCACTGCATCCAGTAGGGGGCAGTCTATTCCCTTTCGTTCCCTTACCTTGCATAGGACTGTAGCCTTAAAATGTAACATTAGCTACACATTGCCTCTGAGGTAGCTCCTTGAAAAAGAAGAAGGCTCAGACATTTATGCCCCTATGCACATTTCTCAGTTCGCCTTACTGAACCTGATGCTTTTTCTCACTGTATGTCCTTTTGAAAACAGTTTCAGAACCAGCATTTGAATGGTTCTGCTGAAGACACCATTGCTCCTGCTGTAGAAGTCCCAGAGCTCCGCTTCCCCCCTCCCCCACAGTTACATCCCTCGTTTCTGGCTGTAACTGCTGGTGGTTTTTAAAATTGAAGCAGGTCCAACCTGTAATGTAAATAAGCAAATCAAAGTTAAAAAGTTCGGACAGTAGAACATTGCTGAAGACATGCACAGCATTATGTAGCCTCCATTTTCTTTATTCCATGATTTTCCCGTCTCTTGAGGCATCTTAAATAATTTATTCCCTCTTGCTCGGTATGGTTGAAATGTCGTGGTTGTACTTGACGACCCACTTGCTCTCTTCTTACTATCCAGTTACTGAATTTTAAAACAAAAAATAAAAAGGATTACAGATAACATTGTGAGGTACCGCTAGATAATGTTCCCCAGGTAATCCGAGGGTTAGATCTATCTGTTTTAATGAGAAAAATCAAAATAATTTTAATTCTATTGGACTGTGAAATCTAAGTATAGCAAAAATAAATGTTCCAGATGTATTAAGTGAAGCCACAACACAGCATACAAGTTATGTGATAACTATATTAAAGGATGAAATACGGGTCAAGTTCCTTTAAATTTAAGATAGAATCTTAGGGCAGAGAGATGCAACAAGAAGTACAGAGCTTCTGCCCCTTCATTTCTCTTTCTACCTATAGCTTGGTAATATCCAGTATAACACAATGCAGGATGAATATGTGACTTTATCATATTGTTGTAGTGGAAGAAGATCCAGAAAACTGGCAGGAGCCGAGTGTGGTGTCAGCAGTGGACCCTTGTTGACAGATCCGGGCAGGGAGGAGTTAACTGATGAAGACTTTGAGAGGTCTGGGCAGCCAAGGGTTAACATCCAGGACTGTGTGGGTAGAGGCACACCTGTTGCCAATAGAGTGTCTCACAGGGGTTAATAATTAGGGCTTTAAGGAAAAAGCCAGGACTTTGGATTGCAGTGATTGCAGCCCTACAATCCATGATTGTAGCTGTGATCCATGACGTGATCCATGATGGACTAATGAGGGTTTTTAGTATACAAGGAGCAAGATTCCAGCTCTAAGGCATCTCGCTCGGGGGGGGGGGGATGCTGACGGAGCTGCTAAGCTGTCGGATCTGATGTCGCCACGCTACCTTGCCAGAGGGATATGCTGCTGGATTCCTGAGTGAAGACTTCCTTCCGGACAACAACTTTGCTCAAGACGGGGAGACTCTGCTGGACTGACTGCTCACCTGGATTGATTGACTGATACTGGGGAACACTCTGCCCGACTGGCAGTTGGAGAGACTTTTCCTGATTGGACTTGCTACAAGATGCCTTTCTCCAGTCTGGCAAGTCATCACAGCCATGAAGTAACGAGCTGGGATTTTCTACAGAGCCAAGGACCTTAGCTACGAGGAGGGGGGGAACTCTGCTGCCCAAGACACTTGCTGGAACAACCTGGTTCGAGGGAGACTTTTTGGGAGGAAGCAGACAGCCTTCCGGGATGGGAGGAGACGGGAGTTCCGCCAGCTGCGTGACATCATCAATGCTGTGCTTGCCCGGACCCTGGCAATCAAGAAGAGCATTCACCTTCAGCTGTGGATCATCCAGCTGCTATCCAGGATTGAAGAAGATTGGACCATTGATACAGAGACTGAGCTAGCGCCTCCTGAATGTGCCCTTGGTCTTCTGGAGAAGATGAAGAATGAACTGGACATAGATGTGGGCATCGTCGAGGAAATGAGAAAAAACATAAAGGAGGCGGCTGTGATCACCTGTGTTAAGAACCGCATAAGAGCAGTTATGCCAGCCCAAGATCAAGACAGTGAGCTCCTGGTTAAAGCTAGGTGGGCCCATGAGAAGTCCGGGCATCTAGGGGACAAAGGCACCAGGGAATGGGTGCTTCAGCGAGGCATTCCATGCTCGACTGATGCCGCCCACACAGTGGTAGCAGCCCGTGAAGTCTGCTCAAAGGTAAAGGGCATCTCTCTTGAGAAAGCCCCCATAGGCCACCTACATCAAGGGAAAGGGAACAAATTGGGTTAATGAGACAATTGTGTGCTTCTCTGCCCCCAGCCTTCCAACAACGGCTATCAATGGGGCAGGAAAATCTACAGCAAGATGACTTCATGCCATGGATTGCATTACAGTAGACATAACCAGGAAGAAAGAAGAGAGACAGAACCATAGCAGCCCCAAGCCTCTTGAAATGAAGCCTACAGCTCCTGCAGTCCACATGACACAGCATATTTTTTTCTTTATGCCCTGCATGACTTTGTTCAAGCTTGTGAATTCCCAGGTTATTATTTTAATATCCTGAGAAGTGATAACAACTTGAGTCCCTGCCAGGTGTGATTTGTAACTATCTGTGAAAGCTAGAATACAGGAGCTGTGCAGTCAGAGATGTCCACATCATTGAAGGGAAACATCTGGAGAATAAAAGGTTCTATATAGGAATAAAACAATATTATAGATACCTTTATTGGGTCTGGGATAGCCCTGCCTATATAAACTGCCTTGAATCAAAAATCTGAGGAGAAATTAGAGGATGAGAAAGGCAGTATATAAATACAGGAATAAATCCTGCAATGGAACTTGTCAATCTTTCTGAATCAGTTCATGACTTCCGATTCCGAACATTAATTCGATAAGGGCTGTGCATCAAATGCATAGGGTTATAGCAATAAGGACAAATATAGGACCATGTACACAATCTACAGATTGTTCCATTGTATTTATTATCCAAAAGTAAATGTTTCTGCTACCTAAGTAATGCATACTCCTATCAATATATTTATCTCTGCTGTCCTCCAAATGGTCAGTTCCAGGCTGTAAGGTCCTCTCTAAGGACCTGTCCTAGCCTTTTGTTTGCAAAACTTCAAGCACCATGGACCCTGCTGACGCTACATAAACAAGACTTCAGATCCCCTAGGGAACCTTAATACAATGAGTTGGAGGAAAGAGGGTAGCGTTTGAATTTCCTCGAGCAGCAGCGCAATGTGTTACGTGTTTGTAGCCCTGCTGAGAAGGGAGATGACTTGTTACCACAAATGGTAAAATGCTTCCTCTCTGACAGGTCAGAGTGCAGATACTCACAGCAGAGTAATTTATTAAGGCCTTTTCACTCTGTTTAGCGTGTTAGTTCATGTTCTACTGAAGTTTTGTTTTCCTAAGGCCTCACCTGCCATCAAAGCACCAATGTGCTGACATGCTAAATGGGTTGTAGGAAAAGAGTCCCTTGGGATCTACCTGCTGATTGTCTTAATATTCAAAGTTTAAGCCAAGATCATAACAACGAGCAGCTGCAATGCACTTCACAAACGGAAGTCACCGTATTTTTTACTCCATAGGACGCATCGGACCATAGGACGCATGCATCCAATGGAGCAAAAAATAGGGGGAAAAAGGAAACGGAAGGAAAAAGGAAAGGAAAAAAAGAGGAAAAAATACAGCAAGGGGTTAACACCCAGGACTGCGTGGCCCACAGGTGTTGCTACTAATTTGGATGAATCTGGGACTTTGAGTGCAGTGAGTGTGGCTCGCAGCTGCACTCAATTAGCACCGAATGGAACTTTCACAGCTGTGGGCAATAATGAGGGCATTGATTGTAAGCCCACAGCTGTAACCAGTAGAGAGCTGATGGGAACTAACAGTATAAAAGCAGCAGTAGGAGCAGGAAGGAGCCTCGCCATCTCGCCATGGGGACATGCTGCCAGATTGTCAAGCAACAACGACGACTCTGCTCCAAACGGGGATACTCTGCCAGACTGACTGCTCACCTGGATGGACTACCCACCTGGATTGACCAGCATTGGGAGACACTCTGCCCAACTGAAAGGTTGGAGAGACCTGAATTGATTGGACTGTTTGCTACAAGACTCTTTGCTGGACAGGAGAAAGGCAACAAGGAGATTCTACCGCCGTGAAGTAACGAGCTGGACTTTTCTACAGAGATGGACTCTTGTTAGCCCGTCCTGGGCAGATAAGATTCTACTTAGCTAATGGACATTATTTATTGCTGGGAAAGTAATAAATCTTGTAAATAGTTGCCTTGAAGTTCAGTGTTTTCTTTTGGCACACAATTGCAAGTTAAAGGGGAAAGGATTGCTAACTTTGCCTAAAGTGGACTGTTGGAGTGGATATTAAAAAGGGAATACTAGTTTGCTCCCCCAGGAGTAAAGTTTGGGGTGCAACAATCAGGACACAACATTTTGGTTTCAAGAGCTGGGGTAACTAAGCCCACTTAAAACAAATTGGTTTTTTGGAGCGGGGGAACAGATTCTTGAGTCAAAACAACCACTAAAATAGTCAGGCTGGGTGGTTATCTCAGAGGGCTTGTTTAAAAAAATGTCTTTAGGCCCTGCTGAAAAGCCTCCAAGGAGGGAGCAGTTCGTAAGTTTAGAGGGAGGAAATTCCATAAGGTTGGTGCCACTGCTAGGAAGGCCCTATTTCTTGCCGTCGCCCCTCTCAAGGCGACAGCACTTCACATAATGAATAATCATCACATAATGGGATGAGAATGTAGCCTTCGTGGTTCAGCAACTGTTCAAATACCTATGTGAGCAATCTTGCACTTTTGTGAGCAATCTTGCAGTTTTGTATTGCAGCAAGGTCCATGAAGACTTTTTCTTAAATTCACAAAATGGCATAACCTTGATACCCACACTACTAGGGCAACTGAACCTCGAGTTCAGTGTTGGATTTTCTCAGAGACGGCATTGCGTTTTGATACAGACGAAACGCTACTACAGAGACATGTAGACATTCCCTAGTATCTTCTAGACATCTGCTACACATATGACATAATTAAATCTTACCCATTATTAAAATATCTTTGTATAATTTACATATGAAATGTTAAGACTAGTGAGCACAGAGGCACATTTTAAGGGGTGTTACTTTCTACTGAGAATGAAGAGAGCAACTATTCCTATTCATCCCATCATAGCATCTTTTCTACTGGCAGTTTGCTGGTGTCTCCCTTGTGTCTCTTTAAATTGTGACTCTTGGCAACAGAGAACCATTGTTTTCACTTCTTTTGCTATGTAAACCAGTTTGTGAATGTGTCCTGCAGAACACAACACCACACATGAAGATATAACTTGGTTTAAGCCTATGATTGCCAAGGTTATAGTCCTGCTCTTAAAACCACAGAGGAGCTAGTAAGTGCTGAAATGGTTCAGAACTTTCCAGGATTACACATCTAATTGCCAAAGGTGAAAGTGCTCTAGCCCTTAGTGCTCATTTCCAGATCTTTACAATGGCCATTACATTCACTGTTCAACCCAGCATAGCATGTACGCCTCAGTTAGACAAGTGTACCAGAACACTTAATTAAACGGTTTCATTTTCCCACAAAAGGAGCTAGATTGTAATGCCATCTTTTGTCCTCTGGTTAATGAAGGGTGAAATATTGTTTAAATAATTAGCAACACTGCTGGGACAGAATGCAAGTAATTAGCATAGCTTGACACCCAAAGTTGTTTGTCAAAAATCATCAGTTACTGTGCAGTTAGGAGATGAAGGTATTACCATAATTTGATGGAAACTATATTAACATTGCCAATGTTTTAAAGAGAAATTATTACCTTTTCAGATATTCAATGAATAGGCATGTCTACTGTATGAAGTACAGTATAATCCTTCTTTCACTGGTTGTTATAACACTAAGGCTGCAATCCTACACACACTTTCCTGGGAGTAAACCCCATTGAACACAATAGGACATACTTCTGAGTAGACATGTATAGGAGTGTGCTGCAGCACTTTTTTCATAAGCAATAATTTTACGCGTAACAGAACATTACAGCCAATACCTATGAACATACTAATGAAATCAACTTATAAGAAGGCCAAAATAAAAAACTAACTATGCAAATCACTGTAATTTACCTTCAAAAATGCAAACACACACACACAAATGATACAATTTCCTTGTATTTACTTCAATTTCCTTGTATTTACTTCAACTGCTTATCAAAGGTGATTTTGTTCATACAATCATGCTTTACTTGAGCATGGTTTCAATAAAGGAGGACCAGTGAAAACAGAAGGTGGTTGGAGGCTTGGGGGCAAAACTTTTCACTGGGCCCCCATGGCCCATTAGGTCCCTTTGCACTCCAAGCTCACCTTAGGCAGGGGCTCTTCCCATCATCCCCTCCATACAATGGGAACATGCTTCAGATGTACTGCAATTATGTAGAGGCTTCTGGCGTGCCAAGCACAGTGTCAGCATGAATCTCTTGGCTGACGTGGACCGCTGCTGGTGTCAGTACTAGGGAAGAGCTGTGTGGACCGTCTGATGGGTGTGCCCAGTCTGGCTTACCCCTGACACCACCTCTGAGACTGTACTTTCAATCTTCCAGTTCTTAACTATTACCACTACTGTACTACTATTTTTATTATTCTTGGAAGACTGTACCACTGAGATCTACTTCATATGAGATAGTATTTTTGTAGGAGAAGTGTTCATACTGTCATCTAAAAGTCTAAGACAGTGTTTCTCAAACTGTGGGTCTCAAACTTGGTGGGTCGTGACCTGATTTCTGGTGGGTCCCAGGTGATGGAAAGATCAGCAAAGCAATTGCCACAAGCCCCAAGGCTATTCAAACGGCTTCTGGCAACGGAGTGCTCGCTCCGCGGCCGGAAATCTACATAGGATTGCGCTGTAACTCATATGTACAGCAAACATGTACAGCAAACATGTAGGCTTGGTTCTAAAGAGCCATGAGCAGAAGGAGAAATGCAATAGTGCTGTTCTGTGAACTTCTATACAAGGAGAAGATTCCTTGCCGTCATATAGTGTATCGGGAGTTGCGTTATAGTCCAAGAAACAGTGAATGAAGAAGATACAGGTTGTACCATACACATTCTTTTGAGGCATAAAGAAGTCTTTAAAAGCTTGTGCAGGCACAAACTGCGCAAGACCCTGTGCAAATGGGAGAACTTTGTTGGATTTGGGGTCGCTTTTCTCATGAACACTTTCCTGCTAGGTCGGAAACAGCCCTTCTGTGAGTGTTGCTGTCAAAAGGATGCATTTGGATCCAAGTCAACGTGATCAAATCTTGATGTCCTACTGCCCATTATAGTTTGTGGCCATATTTCTGGTTTTAAAATGCACAAGGATAGGTTAAAAACACAGAATTTCTAATGCAATAATACACACACTGTGATGTTTAATTTCTAGATCAATCTCACTACCTCAGTTTTACTGAAGTTTTTTTAAGAACTGATTTACACTTTGCATTTGTAACCTTGGGTACTGAAAGTACCAGATTTGAAGTGGCAAAATATATGCACAGCACCATCAACTCTACATGGTTCAAGTTTCCAGACTTCATTACAACCAACAGCACAGACGTGGTAACAGGGAACAAATTGGTCTCCTGCTTGAAGCTTCTATCCTTAGTTTAAGAGACCTGGGTTGCAATCCTATACAAGCTTAAAGGTAAAGGTATCCCCTGACAATTAAGTCCAGTCGTGTCCGACTCTAGGGTGTGGTGCTCATCTCCATTTCAAAGCCGAAGAGCCAGCGTTGTCCAAAGACGCCTCCGTGGTCATGTGGCCGGCATGACTCGCATTGACATGCTTTGAAACTGCTAGGTTGGCAGGAGCTGGCCAAGCAACGAGTGCTCACCCCATCGCGGGAATCCAACTGCCGACTTTTCGATCGGCAGCTTATGGTTCAGCGGTTTAACCCGCTGCACCACCGAATAAATCCCACTGAAGTCAATGAGACTTACTTGACATTCAAAGGATTGCGCTGCTGTCCATTTAAATATGGGTACTGTTCACAAATGACAGCGTTCTAAGTAGGATTTAAAAGTAGAATCTAAAAGCTTTCCCAGGAGGAAAGAAATTCTACTGAACTCAGTGGGACTTGCTTTCAAATAGCGGTGGCTAGGATTGGTCAGTAATTACACAACCCACAAGACATTGGTTATAGGCAAGCCTTGAAATAATAGCAATTGCACATTAACAGTGTTTTCTGGAGGCCATCTAAAAATACTAAAGATGCTGCTTTTAAATAAATAGTTACTTATTTGTCCTATTTAGGGGGGGGGGTTAATACCATACAGAGGTATATGACAGGTAAACACTGTAGCCTACAATCTAGTACTGTCCACAGTGCACAAAGAGGTCCAAGGGAGCAGAGGAGTGCTGAAGGTTATAACTGGGGTGGGCTCTGAAGCTTGGAATTGATGCATGAAGCTGTACTCCTATGCCAGTTACAGTCCCTTATATTTTATTTACCGTATTGTCCCGAGTATAAGACGCACATGATTATAAGACGCACCCTTAAAGTTTGGTGCTATTAAAAAAATTTAATTAATCACTGGCATTAAATTGCAACAGCCTGATTATAAGACGCACCCCTAGTTAAAAAACTTAAATTAGGAGAAAAAAGTGAGTCTTATACTCAGACCAATACGGTATTTAATTAGAATACTCATCTCTATCCCACCTTTCCATCCATAAAAAGGACGCCCCAAGATGGCTAAAACGACGAATACATCACATCAAGATTTTAAATAGTCAGAACGACGAAACCGAACTAAGCAATGAAAATAGCCCAAATCCAAACAGTCTCTCAAAACTGGCATCAAGCACCAGCATTAGCAAAAGAGAAAAGCAGCAAGCAAAAGGAATACAGTACTTCATTTACCATCCAGCGTAAATACACACCAGAACAGCAGTGTCTTCTTAACCAGTGCCTTAAGATCTCAGAAAAGTGTGAAAAGTACTATCGTTATTCTCTAAATGGCAGATACAGAAACATTCTAATACACATATAAACAATTACTACACAGTTCAGAAAAGTGTAGATATTAGAAAGTCAGCATGCTTATGTTTTGAGAAACACATGCTAAAAGCACAGGTTTCTCCACCCAACAAAGTTGTCATTAAAATCACATTACAGTATTACGTGGCATGATAGATTGCAACAGATTCTCCCCCTACCCTTTTTCCTACTAAAGCATGCTATACCTTTGTTTCCATCCTCACCCAAACAGCCTTGCTAAAACAGCTAACAATACTAGTAGAAACATTTTCTGAAGTAATATGTTTAACAGTATGTTTAAATGTCCACACACACACAAAAAAAAACACCCATCACTAAAATTATCAACTGCTCTATACGGTTTGTTTTTTTATGCCTTCAGAGTCGGTCTGTTGTAGCTTTCTATAAACAACTGCTGCAGCATTTCCCTAAAGGAATGGGGGGAGGGGGCTTCTGAAGGGTTTCTCCCATTTAGTTTCCCACATCTGCTGGCTCTGCATCCAGCATGGCTGCTAAGAGAACATGGGCTCTCACAAGTATGACATGACATTGCTTTCTATAGCTGCTCTTTGAGATATTATTATTACTACAGTATTTATATACCGCTTTTCAACAAAAGTTCAAAGCGGTTTACAGACAAAATCAAATGATGAAATGGCTCCCTGTCCCAAAAGGGCTCACAGTCCAAAAAAGATGCAGAACACCACCAGCAAACAGCCACCAGAAAAGACACTGTGCTGGGGGGGGGGGGGTGAAGGGGAGACTCTGTTCCTTAAATAAAATTCCATGCTGAAACTGCACAAGCAGGATACTATGGACGTTTTGCAATGGAAAATGGAAGCCTGAGATACAGGCTCAGTATGGATGCTGAGTCTGCATAACAATTGTTATCGTTATCAGAGTAAAAAGCCCTTTTTTAAAAAAAATTGCTTATTGTATGTTTGCACAATTCAAAGCTCAGGAACAGTAGTATGAAATATTCATCCAATGTTCATCCTTGATTGGACAAATACATGCATCCTTTGAAGTTCATGCACAGGAAAATATTTTCCATGTGTGGTAGAGATGAAGAGAAGAAAAACAATGGAATTATAATCACATTTAATTTAGATGTCTTTGAAGTACCCTAAAAATCTTGTGCCCGTGGCTGAAACCCAGTAACTTTGAAATGGGCATGGAGTTCCACAAAACACATTCTTCCTTATGAGTAGTGGACTGCTCCATACATGCACAGAGCCTTTCAAGCAAATTGAAGCTTCTATATACATGGAGCTCAGGAGCATGCCTAGAACGCATCACCGCACAGCTGTATGGAGAGCATATATTCTTCAGGCTGGAACATTGTCACTAAAAGCAGTTGAAACAAAAGCAGCTGTACATACCATTATTCTTCTGCATCTATACAGCCATTCCTTACCGAAAAACAGAGAGTTTGGGTAACACCATGGCCTTTTTCGTAAAGGCGAACACAATATTTTATATGGTGAACAGCGTTTGCAGGTGTGCCCAAGAGTTCAGTGCAAAAACTGTAGCAAGCACACTGGCATAGATCGATCACCATTAAACGAGGTAAATGTGTATTATTTCACAGCATCACACTTGTTAGTGCAAACAAGTAAAACTCAAAGAAAGAACTAACCTTTAATTTGTCATAGCGTTCACTTAAAGCTGCCACCTGGTGATCACGATGCCTCCCAACCAGTTTACACAAGGCACAGATTAACTGGTCATCAGTCACACAATACATGTTAACTTTCTCATCCTCATGCTCCAGACACATTAATCCTCTGATATGCGAGTCCGGAATAGGCTCGATTAAACGATGGCCAGTAAATGGCTTCTTGTTTGGGTGAGTTGCTTTTAAGCACTCCTCGCAGTAGGATACCTCACACGTTACACAGGTCTTCACTGCCTCCTGAGCAGGATCTTGGTCACAGAACTGGCAGAGAACTTTTTCACTGGAGGACATACTGTTGCTATCAAAAGCCCGCTCTCGGCGAGTTTCACTAGGAGAATTGGGCCCGCTCACTGAAGCTTTCTGAAACCTGTCGATAATATTCTGCAGCGTGACGTTGCGCTTCAGTCCGTCTAGACCACGTTGATTCAGGGTGATGACATAACGACAAGTAGGGCACTGGAAGGCGGTGATAGATTCCACTGATTCGTTGGTGGCACAGTGGGAGACCAAGATGCGATGCGCACAGTTGAAACAGAGACTGTGAGCACAAGGCAGCAGCAGCGGATCCTCAAACAGCTCCAGACAGATAGGGCAGGTCAGTTCCGACTCCAGTGTTTCCATCTTCAGGCAAAGCTTTCCTGTGTCGTCAGCGAAATCCAGGGAAGCTGATCAGCTATCTGAAAGCACAATGTAAAATTTGATTAGGCAAGAAAGAGAAGAGGGGTCAGCCATGGGGGGTTGTCAACTTTCAGCACTTTCCTCAGTATTATCCACCTCTCCAGATCGGAAGGCTACATAAAGTTTGGAATCTGTCTGTGCACCAGTAATCAAGGTATTTAAAATTCCATTTTCCTTTTATGTTTCCCTAATCCTCAATTAAAAAAAATCTGTCTCCATTTTCACTCCCCCCTCCGCCACCCACAAGAGGCCAAGTGCATGAGCAGATGTTTGCAATGCTTTCACATGATTCAGAACCAATGTTACTGTTTTTAAATCAGCACACACACACACACACACATCACAATGCAATATGTTGCTTGCTTCTGCAACAGCTTCTTTCAGTTACATTATGGAATCAGCTACCAAAAAAATGTCTTAATGCATTTTGACTTTTAAGAGCAGCAGTGGAAACAAGGAGCATCCAATTTTTTAGGCAGAATATCAAACCACCTTGTTATTTCTTAAAATTAATGCTATGCCAGTTTTGGGGAAAAGGGGGTTCCAAGCTTTGTTTACATTTGCAACAGGATACTTGGACACTCAACCACATGTGCACACACTCGACTGTACTCATATTTATCTGTGACTAAATGAACAGAAAATATAGAAAAATATAGAACAAATACAATATAGAAATCCCCAAGTAGTAATGTGCATTCTGGTGTACATAGATATATGGCTGCTTTACAGTCATGGCAATAAGTACATTCAAAATTTAGAAGAGGAAATGGCATATGAACACTACTTGTCAAATTTTATAGGAGACACAGTGTTTGCTGAGTGGAGATCAGACTGAACTAAACTACCTTGCCCTCCCCCCCCCCCCCATTGCTCCGTTTTTGTTTTAACAGTATTGTGATTATGCCAGGAACCTCTCTTGTTTTAAGCCAAAGAGGTCAAAGGCTATTTTACTGTGCAAATATTCATTTTGGTAGCCTAGTCAGTCAGCCACAATGCAGCAAGACTCGACAATGACTTTTCTCAGCATGGGATTCAAGGAACATGCAGCAATACAGCCCCCTCAGAAATCAACCCTGAAAACGACCAAAACTTCATTTTGCTTCCTTTTTCACTAATCATGTTGCATGGAATGATTTTGAAAAGAGTCGCCCTATGTGGCTCTCCTTGCCTAAGCTCTCATCAAGACCCTATCTCTGTTATAAGCAGACAGGTCAGTGAAGCAGAAGGAAAAGCTCTGCTTCACACTAACAGAGCTGTACCTCTTCACAGTACAATCTATTTAAGCTTTGTTGCTCATAACCGAGGACAGCTTCAGATGGCCCAGCTGCAGACCCTTTACACTGTAATGTCGTTGTTCCGTTGTGTGCCTCCCTCCTCTCCCCTCTTCCCCCTAAAATTCACACAGAAATCTTGGTTCATTAAGGGTGAAGGGAGCCTTATGCTCATTAGCAAGCTTGGGAACTAAATCTCTTTGAACCTTCTGCATTTCCTCACAATTAAACCCAGGGATGCAGTTACAGTGACAGGAATGCTATGCGTAACCTCAGTCCAAACCATAATAGCATAGAAAAGTTCAACAAATGGAGGCAAAGTTCAAGTCAACCTCAAATGCTTATTCATACTTGCTTTGTGGCAAGGGCAGAAAAGCTTTTGTCCCACATGGGCTAGAACAATATACCATTTGCTTTCACACTTATTGGCCCCAAACCTGGAGAAGCTTTAAATGCACCAGTGCAATCATGAATCTGGTTTACTTGCTTGTTTAATCATCTCTAGGGATTGTATTGGTACATCTGAACTTCATTTTGCAATAATAATGGCTATCACACAAAAATAAATGTTGCTTTGTTGATATAAGCATTGCAAAACATCACTTCGCTTTCACATTTACCACTGCTGGTAGAATATACAGAAGATGAAAGTAAAGGAAGAATAGTGTTGCCTGTCATTTATTGTTTCTTGGAGGAGTTATGATGAAAGCCAACATTATTTCAACCTACCACACATAGGGTTGTCAGATCAAAATTTGAAAAGTTTTGTGATTCTTGTGATGTTGTATTTGAAATATGAACAATTAGTCATGCTATTCTTAAACTGCAATGTTCTTGAATGAGAAATTACTCTTTTAAAAAGAGTTCTACATCACAATTGAGCCAGTTTTGCATATTACCTTTCTACTTATGATGAGTCATCTTCACAAAAGTACAGGACAGCACTTGTGTACTATTGTGACATATATCCCAGCATGTTGGGCTTCACTCAGTGACAAGACTTCCAGCATTGTTAAAGTAGTTCCACAGCACACAGAAATGTCATGTAATCCGTGAGCTACTAGCTCACAGATCTCAGTTGCAAGAACTTTCATGATCACATTACAGAGATTCAGATGTCACAGAAAAGACCCAAGACCATTCTGTAGAGGGCTTCTAACATTGTAAAAAGTGGCCCCAAATGCCTCAAACATAACATGGAAAATGGCTGAGACACTTTCCAGTTCCAATACATTTTGAACGCTACACTGAAAATGGATGCAGATATTTCAGGGTGTATTAGAAAGCACATCAAACCAAAGATTCACTCATTCTAGTAGCATATACTTTAGACATTGACTGTGCACTGTAAAGGAAGCTGTAGCCAATTTGGATTAATGTACCTGTATGATACACATTTCCAAATACAGTAGGTATGTGTTTGTCTTATTCACATTGCTTTTTTAGATATACACTTCAAAGTCTTAGGTGTAAACCTTAAAATTTTAATGCATATTGGCCATCAGCAAACCATCAGCCACAGCAAGCCTTGCCATCAGCCACAGGTGAGATGAAATGTTGAGTTGTTCTGCTTTCATGCACTTCGAGGAGTCTCAGATTGGGGAAGGGTTGATTTGCAGTAGCAGTCAGAAACAAATCTGAAATGGACCAGGTGTTAGTATATCCAACACTTTAATCATCCTCAGATGAGGAGAGACTTTCAGTGGCAATCATACATTCTTCACTGGAAAAAAATTATCACATGGTGATCTACATGAACACCCTATTTATGTTCCAGGTAACATTGTGTATTAGATAAGGCTGGTAGTAAGTGACTTGTCTGAGACTTCGCAGGAGCTATCCGAGACTTGAATCTGGATCGTCCCAGACCAACACTACAGTACTGTAGATTCAAAACAGTAAACAGGTTCTCACTCAAGAGGTCACTCTTAACAATGCACAGCAGAACATTAACTTAAATATGAGGTGATACAAAATGATATAAATATACTGATGGTAGTGGTAGAGCTGTAGTGGTAGAGCTGTAGTGCAAGTCACCACTTAATGTTGCCATTATCACACATGTACAGTATAGTCGCTGATCTTGACAGACTGGCATTATACTGAAGTCCACTTATAACTACTGTATACATCTGCTCTGGTTAGGCTTATTCTTATTAATTATTAACAGTATTTATATACCGCTTTTCAACAAAAAGTTCAAAGTGGTTTACAGACAAAATCAAATGATTAAATGGCTCCCTGTCCCAAAAGGGCTCAATCTAAAAAAGATGCAGAACACCACCAGCAACAGCCACCAGAAAAGACACTGTGCTGGGGTGAAAGGGGGCAGTTAATCTCCCCCTGCTAAACATAAGAGAAGCACCAATTGAAAAAGTGTCTCTTGCCCAGTTACCATCCTTCCCGGAAATACCAGGACAGTCCCGGTTTCTGGAGCGCACCAGGTCTGCCCTCTCCTGCTGCCACCACCGTCGCTTCCATGACTCTTCTAGCCTTCCTTAGTTCTCCTGAGCACTGCCATCTTGGATCTCGCAAGATCCAAGATGGTGGCACCCAAATCTCGTGAGGGAGGCCAGGGCTTCTGTACATTTGATAACTACGCATAAAATGGGTTAAAGTACACTTGTCATTAAAGTAAGCTTATCATTAAAAGTAGAAGTGAATCGCTATTCCCTCCCTATACTGTACATTAAAAAGGTACAGTATTTGAAGCCCACGGTCACAGCTTTGTTATGTCTCTGGGGAAAAAAAGGCATAAATAAAGACGGAAAATGGTGGTGATGACACCACTGTTAACCAAGAATGGATTACATGCAAGCTGAACCCACCACTTGAATACCAATGTTTTATTATATGTATGTTTCCAAGATTACTTTCCCAGCACATTTAGCAAATACATGCCAGGTATATCTGTTACTTAACATGATTTTTAGATATAATAAGGAGGTCATTTTATTATAAATTCAACATCTATTCTAAAAGTCTTGTAGGAATAGTTACTTGCTGAGGTAGCAAAGAATACACAACACTGTAGAGGCTAGTATTTCCCAAAGTCAGTTCCAGCAACCCCACTGAGGATTTATTAACATTACAGTGTCCCCTCATTATGTGCGGGTTTGTCACTCGCAGATTTGACCATCCACTGATGGCAATCCTGAGTAACCATGGATAGCCTCCCGCGCCTCAGAACAGCTCCAAGATGTAATCAGAAGCCACTTCTGGTTTCCAGACGTTACCTCAGATCGCGTTCCAAGGTGCAGGGAGGCCTGCGGGCCATTCCATGGGCCTCCCTGTGTCTCAGAACAGCTTCCAGATGTGATCAAAAGCCACTTCCGGTTTTCAGACAAAAAATGGAAGTGGCTTTCGATCATGTCTGGAAGCTGTTCTGAGGCATGGGGAGGCCCACTCTGGGCCATGGGCCCCATGCAACCTCCAGAAGGCTGGCAAGATCTCTGGGTAATTCTTTGCGGGATAATGCAGGTGACATGTATTTATTAAGTTACATTTCTGTCTTGGCTTTCAGCTTATCAAGAAAGCTGTAGCAATTCACAGCTAAACATGTACAAAACAAACTTTAAAACATCAGCAAGACCTTACACTTATCAGAGATTCAATCAAAAGTCCTTTTGGTCAAAATACACCATAATGCCCAATACATAGGCTTAGCATAATCCCAGAATCAAGGCGTGCTTTGGCCTAGAGCGGACCCAAGCCGCTCCCAAGAGTGCACTGCGGCTGCCCAATGCGTGTGCAGCTTCCGGTCAATGACGCGACCACATTGGGCAGCCACACAGTGTACTCTTGGGAGCAGCTCGGGTCCGCTCTAGGCCAAAGCACGCCTCTATTCCGGGACTATGGTAAGCCTACCGATACAGATCCATGGAAGCAATCCGTGTGGAAGGAAAAAAAACAGTTCAACCATAGAATGTGGTCAACAGAATAAATGATGGGAAAAAAACATGGCCAGCCTCATGCTGTAGGGAAGAGCAAAAAAGAGTTTAAAAAAAAAATCACCCAGCCCAATACATAAAGATGCCCCTACCTTTTGAAACTTGATTCTGGAAAACACTGGTCTGGGAGGGAGGCATTAGGATTGAAGTGGTTTTATCATTCCCTATTTGTTTCAAAATACCTCCCAAGCAGCTTTTGGAGCCATGTGGAGGGGGGGGGGAGATGTTTTTACAGATGATGATAAACATTAGGAAAAGCTGGAAAAAGGGCTGTAGGAAAAGCTGGAAAAAGGGCTGAGTGCTCCCTTAATATTCTTAGTAAGCAAGGTATTTTCAACTGGTCTGAAGCCTGATGTCATCACAGCTCACCAGACTATTGTGTAGAGTAGACAATGTCAGCAGTTACTAAGGTCCTTGGATTTGTAGTCTTTAGAAGAGAGGCACACATCTCTCTATTTCTCAAATTACAAGTCCTAGAATTTTCTGTAATATCTCTCTCTCTCTCTCTCTCTCTCTCACACACACACACACACACACACCATGCCAAGAGCTCACTTTTCAAGTGTTGCTTAACACTTGCTTTTCAAGTGTTGATTATAGGCTCCAGAAAATATCACAAGGTTTTATGAGTTCTGAACATCCCATATAAACAATGTAAACATGGCCTAATTTTTTTTCCTTGTGGTAATGGGCCTGAAGCCTTGGCTTTCCCCATTTGGACAACTGGGTCCCAGTAAAGCGTGCACATTCAAACCACCTCTGATACTTGCAGTCTGCTTCTAGTTTCCAGGAGAATAAGGGTTTCACGATTCCATTCCTAGCTGGCTCCACTTCATATTCCAGTTAAGAGATTTGAATAGCAAGTCAGTAGCAGATTAGTCTCAATTCTTCCATTATCAATTCATTCTGCAGCAGAAAAACCCTTTTTTGACAGACTGCAACCCGGAAACCATTAAATCAGTTTTGGACAAGTTCTTTATGCTTAAGCAGTTTGGAGAATGCAAAGGGGTGACTATTCCAGAATGTGAATGGGAACCAACAAACATTCTTCAGCAGAATAACCATCAGTAAATTCAATGCCAAAGAATAGTAGTCACCAAAGTGAAACATTTTAAAAATGCAATGGCTTTGGAAAATATGCAGTTAATTAACTGAAAACTCTCGATAAAATGCAACAACTTTCCAGATATACCATAAATCACAACCCCACCCAAAGCCAGTGAGTTGTGACTTCTAGCTGTTGGTTGCTCACAGAAAAAAAATCCATATAATATCCCAGGGCAAACTTCAACCAGAAACATTTCTGAACAAATTATTTTGAATGTAGCTCCTATTCAATTCAACTGATCACCTGCGTGTGGAAGGAGGGTATTCCCAGTGGAATGTACTCTTTGTCCTTAAAAGTCCAACTCTGAGGTAAAGGAATTCAAGTCTGGGCCATGTCCAAATAAATACTTGGAGGTCCTTAAATACATTTTGTTCCTGAGACATATTTCAATGCTTAATACTAGCAGAGCAGAGATTGAAACCCAAATGATACTGTATAATGTATCATTTGGGTTTCAATCTCTGCCCTGCTAGTATTATTATATGCATTGCAATTGATTGGTTCTTTCTATGAAAATACAACTAAAAGTCCTCCTTACATGAGCAAGTCTGTGGATATGGTTTTGAATTTGAACATATACCACATATCCAAAGAGCACGCCAAGGCTCTATAATTCAACTGGTAATCAACAAAAGCTTAATATCAAAAGTTCCCTTCAGACCCTTAATACATGCACCCTTGATGCATGTGAGGAACGATGTGGTTAAAATGATAGACAATGCAAAAGAAAAAATAGTTGGTTCCTTCATTTGATGCTTTTAATACTGAATGATAACATCACAACTGGGTTTAACAAAATACAGATGTCTGGTAAACTTAAAGGAGTCTAGAAAGGAGTCTAGAAAGGCTATCAGGTGACAAAACACAAGACTACCTACCCTCACAATTTAACAAACGTGGCCTAGCAGTACTGCAAAACCATTCTGAACTATCGAAACTTTCTATAAAGCAAGAACTCAAGTTTACAAAGAAATCACATGTTCTAATCACTGTGTTGTTAAGATTCAATGCAGTACTATCTATGACAAGACTACATTTAAGATCTCTTCAAAGTCAAGTGTACGTACAAAGCAGCATACCCACCGATGGATTTCGGCCTAAATGTTTTTGCCGAAACATTGCTGTTAAAATGATCACGCTGATCCCCTTCAGAAGATCGTGACAAGCCAATGAGGCCTAGGGTAACCTCTTAACAGTTGCAGTAATCCTGCTGTGACTCCGTTTGTAACTGTGCGACAGTTGATGCTAACACACAACAGGAAAATCTAGCCTACAATTCCAGGAAAACCAGCTCCACCTATTCACCTCCGTCAGAGTTTAAGGACTAAAAATTGCTTCGCCAACCCAGCTGCCTTTTGTCACTGACACTAAAGCAAACTATCTCCTTTCTCTTTCAGCATTCACCCTCGATTGAGTAAGAAAGCAGCAAGGATCAGATTCTCTCATAGTGTATCCACGTAACCCACCCGACAATGACGACTTGTAATAAGGGCACTGGGCTTTAGTAGTGCCATATTATTTGAACAAGTGCAAGCTCAGCCTGCTGTGTAATTAATCCAGGGCTGAATAATGAATTTCAGTTCCCATGCCTGTAAGAGGAGACTGACCTGAACCAGCAAAACCTGTCATGCTACCAACAGTTCAAAATTTTACTACTTTCTAATGTAAGACTGAGGTGAACTGAGCAAACAACACATGGTGTAGCATTTCAATGCTATATTTGTATGACTGGTTTATTCAATCTCCTCGCAGGAACAATAGTACACTGGATACTACAGCAAAGTTCTTTTTCGCTCAGTGGTGCCATTTAGGGAGGGTGATAGGTCAGTTTCAAATCGCATTCGACGATTCATCAGGAGCACTGTATCTCTGGTTATTGTGAAATATCAAGAAATGGAGCAAATGCTATTAAAAACATTTAAAAAATGTATCATATATATCCTAAATATATCTTGCTGCGATTCTGAACCCCTCACACTGAACCCTGAAATTACACGTAGGGCTGTCATGGGTCAACCTGTCATGCTACCAACAGGCATGACAAGGGTCCACACCTATCTGACTATACTAGGTCAGGGGTTCTCAACCCCTTCCCAGCCAAGTACCACCTCCGGCACCACCCTTCTGCATGTACCACTGGAAGTGACTGGCGATGACATCGCCAGTAACATCCAGGTTTTCAGAGGCCTGAAAACACAGATAGGAGGCTCTGGGCGGGGGGGGGGGGGGCTTCTTGGCGTTCCGGAGAGGCTCAGCCAAAGGCAGGAGCCTCTTGGGAGCGAAAACGCACCACCGAAAGCATCGCATTGGAGCAGGGTTCCAGTGGTCCAGGTACCACCAGCAGTCGGTCGAAGTACCACTAGTGGTACTAGTACCACTGGTTGAGAACCCCTGCACTAGGCCATGATGTTCAGCACCAGTGTCAATGCCCATCAGAAAGCAGGTGGGTATCTGTATCTCTGCCACAGAGGCCCAGAGCAGGGCTTTGTCCCAGCGCCTTCACCAGCCTGGTGCCAACAGTGATAACTCATCTGATTTATCTTCATCTAAACTTAGGTTTTGCAAAGTCTGTCAATGCTATGTTTGGCAATCAAAGTCTGTCAATGCTAAATCTAGATGAAGATGAAAGTGGAGGAAATCCAATATCTATACAGTAATTATATAAAAATGGTGCTGAATAGCCAACATTCATTATCAATATACAAAACACAAAATCAGTTAATTTCAAGAAGCAGCACCACATGCCTATATTTCTTCCTGAGTATTTGGATACATACCATACTTTTAGCTTCCAGTGGCAACAGACGTGTTAAATTCATGTTGAAGTAGAAGCAGCAGGAATGAATTGCTTCATTGTGTTCCACTTTTCATGTTGTAATGTCTGCTTTTATGTTGTAGTGAAATGAAAACTGCATTACATGCTTGGAAGGCTGGGTTCATCCCAGAGACAAATTTGCATTTCATTTGCCTTACAGGGTAATTTAATTTCCTTTTTATTTCCTTTCTTAAAAGAATGACCATGATAGTGCAACAGAAACTTCTGGTTTCTGCAAGCAAAGCTTCAAATCACATACGTAAATATAGAAAACACAAGTTATCATAAAGGAGCAATGGAAATGCACAAATCGAAGACAAATCAGGAAAAACCTGAATCATCTCAAATGCTTGGGTAATAGTCACCCCTTTGACATAGCATTGACAGATCACTTCGTGGTTAGGTTTAGGTGGTTGTGACCCTTACCTCCGCAGGGGACAAATTTGTATGGTACATCTGCAGAAGCTTATGGATCCAGATGGATTCCTGATAGCTCTGGCAACAGGAAAATTCTCCAGAGCCAGCAACTCATCCACAGCACTGGGTTCTAAAGTAAGCTGTCTACCAAAGAACAGTGTCTACCAAAGAACATCTCTTGATCACCATCTCCCAGTTTCATCCTCCAGATTACAGGTGCCATGCTATGAAAGTTCTGAGGAAGTTCTTGCTCTCTCTCATACATGTGAAGTCTGTTAAAGCATACAGAAAGAGAAGGCCAAAGCGCCTTCACATGAATGTAACATTACAATGCAACGTTAATACGACAGGTTATACAGGATTCAGGTTGTCGGGGAACTGTGAATGGCTATAGATTTCTGATAATATATTCAGTGGCAAACCCAAATTTGCCCCTCCATAACATGTGAAACAGCTCTAGGTCCTAGTGAGAGATGGCATAGCACAGTGACTAACAGCCCAATCCTATCCAGTGCCAGTGTAGCTGGGCCATGCGGACCATGCTGTATCCATCACTGGCTAGGAGCAGGTTGGAGGTCTCGGGATAAGGGAACGATTTTCCCCTTACCCTGTGTAACCTACCAGCCTGCACAACGGGTCTACTCGGATCTGCGCCAGCTGGCGCAGATCCAAGAACCCATGTGTCAGGCTTTCATGCGCGGGAGGGAAGATAGGCTACGACATGCATGGAGGCCACCAATCCCTTCCCTCTCCTGGGCCCAAACCACCCAGCCCCACTGTCCCCTCAATCACCGTGCCACCCAGAACAGCCTTACCTGCTCTAGCGCATGGCGATCATATATGCAGGCACCGGCGGGATGGCACAAGCCTTCCCGCCAGTGCCACCTACTCAGATTGTCACGAACATGCTTTATGGTACATTTGTGACACCTTAGGCTGGCACAGAGGTTGCTGACCGGCCTAATGAAACCATAAGATGTGCCATAAGAGACTGAGCTATTGATCAGGACTTCCCTGGTTTAAATCTCAGCTCTGCCATGAAGTCACTAGGTGGCCTTTGGTAAGTAGCTCATTCTCAGCCTCAGTCTGCAATATGGGGATAATGCTTACTTTATATGGCTGCTTTTCTTTAAGGATTATAACAAGGTAATACATGCAATATGTTTTTCTCATTCAAAAAGTGCTATACTTAGCAAGGTAGGATATACAGGTAAAGTAGCCATGTAAGAGAAAATCCAGCAAAGTCCAAAACCACTCGTGTCTATCCCAAACAAGGATCACTACGAATGGACAGAAATGTTTGGATTGCCCTGGAAAATGTTCCTGCATTAAGGAATGAAAGGTCAGGATCTTCTTGTATGCTCAGCTGTGGATTTTAACATTTCTGTCCATTCGTAGTGATCCTTGTTTGGGATAGACACGAGTGGTTTTGGACTTTGTTTTTATCTCTGCTGGATTTTCTTTTACATGGCTACTTTACCTGTATATCCTACCTCGCTAAATATAACTGCTGGCCATGACAGCTTTCAATCAAAAATACAGTGCTATACTTTTACATTTGCAAAGCATTATTGTTTATTCTAAGCCCTTGTCTGGAAAAAAGCAAATTACTTAAGATTCTGTTTATACTATCAGTTATAGCAACCCTGAACTCACTTTAGGCTTGGACTTGTTAACTGTTTCAGCCTAGTGCCTTGGGGAGGGGCAAAGGGGGGAGGGGAGGGGAGAGGGGAGGGGAGGGTGAGAATAAGACCGACAAGAGATTTCACTACACTTTGTGGTCAGACCAATCAGTTTTAGCAACCGTGAAAGCCTCTTTGCAAGATGAAAACTAGGTCACAAAATAGCTTGAGCATTCTGGGAACTGTTTTGCTCATTATCAGCAGTGTTGGAGACACCCATGGATCCACATTTTAAACAGTACTTCAGAGGGCATGGATGGACTAGTATTTTACCACCAACAATATATTGCCTCTGGTGTGCTGGGAATGTGAAGTATCCTGAAAATAAATGCCTTCGTAAGAAAAGATGTCCAGATTCCATGAAACAAATTAGCAACAACTCATGCTTATGTTGAACTATAAATGTTTCCTCAGGACAGACATATATAGCAATATAACCTAACACCATTGTTTATTATTTATCACACCTCATTATCACATCTTTCTATCTTAATCTTCCTAAAGGAGCTTGGGATGCTGTATGCCCATCGTTTGTTACCTGATTTGGGAATTTTCCTTTTTAAGATTTAAATGGAAAAACAGGTTGCAAGTGTTCAAAATAGATTAATACAAGGGGTTGTTTCCTAAGGAGTAAATGTGATAATAGACAAGCAATATTAGATCAAAGGAAAACACAGGAGCTCCATTTACCTGGTACTACGCATATTATATAGTTACCTTTTCTATACAGATAAAGCAAAAGCTCTCCTGTCATGGCAGTGTATGCAGTAAAACAAGATGAATTCAGACAAAAGCAGTATGGAAACTGAAGTCCATAAAATAGGATCCTGTTGTCGATTCCTGCATTAAGCTCCCAGAACAATGCAAAAATAGATGTCTATATAGAATCACACAGTCTTATTACTAATCTTGATGAAGAAACTCTTGCTTTGTACTTCATGCACATAAAGACAGGCCAGAAGTTGTGCCAGCAAACACTAGAGTTTCTTTATTTAGGAGAAAGCTATATTTCAAAGCTAGCTATTAGAATTTTTCCCTCACCTATACGCAATATTGAATAAGGATACTCAGCTTCTTTTAAAGAAAGATGTAAGCACAATTTCCTTTAAACTATTGAAAATGCTCTGCTTTTACCATTTCTCTGTGATCACTGGAGTTATTTGCTCAGTAACTGGATTTCCTTTTGTAACTAGGAACAAAACCAAAAAGGAATTAATCTTTCGTATTAAATTGTTAAGTTCTGACGGTAGAGAGACATTGAATTCTAGTCTGACCACTTGAAAGGTAGGGTCAAGATCAGAACAACAGTACTGAATTGGGTAAAAAAAGAAAATTCCGCTCCAAACAGGATGTGAGAAACAGCTTTGTACTTCTGAACGACAGTAGAATTGTGGTAATAAAAATGCCCTAAGAGTCATACAGTATTTGAGTCATTTACCACTGATCATGCAGTATAAACAAATGTACTAGGATTCTTGTTTAGTTTCATATTCATACACACAAAAATGTGAGCTTGTAGCAACAACTAAAGATGGTGACATAAGTCTATCCAACATTACTTGAGGTACTTAAGCAAAGAAAAATGGACAGGGAGAGAGAGAGCGTTCTTGGAATTTCAAAGAAAATGCAACGTTAATGATTTATAGTACACTATTGTACTATAGTGTACACCAGTACACTATTGGATTGGAAAGTAGGAGAACATGGGAGTGAGTGGTGGGTGTGTGTGTGTGTGTGTGTGTGTGTGTGTGTGCGCGCGCGCGCGCGCGTGTGCGCACACGCGCAAAATGGATGCACTTTATCAGGGTTCAGCAGATCATGCTAAACGTTGATGCAAATTAATTTCCTGCATCTATATGGGATATCTAGATCTTATAAGTTCTTATGAGATTTGCTAGAGGCTACAGCCAATCAGAAGAAGTGGAAGCAACATTCTGACCCCAGCATCTTCTCTAAAACAGAGAGAAACAGTTTGTGCAGGACTTGTAGTACTTTGCAAGACAGAGAGAGAAATGTGTAATACGTTATCACTAGACCTAGAAGTTCAGAGCTCCTTGTTTCGGTGTCATTTTCTGCACACAGGCAGAAGAAGCCAACAGGATACAGCAGGGTATGTTTTTGCTTCAGTTTAGCAGATACAGGCTGCAATCCTATGTACACCTGGGAATAAGCCCCACTGAACTCAATTGGAATTACTGTACTTCTGAGTAGACATTAGGATTGCACTGCCAGTACACCTCATGCTCAAAGTTGAAAAAAAATGGAAATGATGTGGTTCTAGGTCTGTCTGAAAAGAGGTGGGATAGAGGTGGGAGACCCACCCAACCTTTGAGACTGCTGTGTCTGGCTGTAAATACAAAAACAGGCAGCCAGAAACATGAGAAGCTTAAACAAAGAAATTAAACAAATCTAAAACAGGGGTGGCCACCCTTTCAACATGAGTGTTCCTGGCCCTTTAATAGTTGTATAGGTGTGGGCATTTCAGCAGGTGCAGCTGCTTTAGCAGCACCATCAGCAATTGCAGCTGCCAAGATTCTGTCTTCTACACAACCCTTCAGAACGCAGAGGCCCTAATGGTGGAAGTTTGGCCACCCCTGATCTAAAAAGGTACAAATGTATCTTAATTTTTCAAAACAGACAATGCTTTTTCCCCAAAACACAAAAGGAAGGGGACAGCATAACAAGTGTGTACTGGGCCCAGGAAAAGGAGGCACTGATTTACTGGTGCCAGGGCTCACGGGAAGGCTGCTTGCCCCTGCTGCTGGTGGCCCAGCTGCATAAAATGGGCTTGGCGTGTCACCATTTGCAGCAGCCATAAAGCACATTGGGCACCCTGCACATCTAGATCTCGTGTTCCGGTGGCACACAGGATTAGGTTTGTGGTTTGGAGACACTTGCTGATCTTTGAACACACAGAACTATCCCATTACCAGCAAATATACACCTCAGGACTATGACCAATAAGGCTCAGTGGTCATGACTGATACTAGTGTATTGTGTGCTGACTTCCAATTCCTTGTGGTAATTTAATCACAACACACCTGTAACATAAGTAGCTGTCCTGAACTTTTGTATTTTCCTTTTCCAGAAGCCAATAGGGTTAAAGTCTCCTCAGTTATGCTTTATTCTTATCTAGCTTGTAATTAGCAAGGACCAGCTAGTAGGTTTCAGAGTCGGGACAGTGAGGCAGATCTAAGTCCAGATAATCAAACAAATTGGTATAACTTTTGAATGTTACAACATATGGCAAAAAGCAAATGTGTGAATCCACTTCATTTCCATTTTTCAGTGCATACTCTCATATCAGCCTATGACTTGCACATCCTCATCACCTCTAAAGTGAGACACATGGGCTCCAGATGACTGGGCAGATGTACAAGTTCCCTTTTCGAACTGTGACATCATAGAAAGCAAACACATAAGCATACTTGAGCATCCACCATATGCTGCATTGTGTGAAGCCATGTTCAAAACCACAGGTTCATTTCTAAGGCAGATATTCTTCAGAATCAAGATTGTGACTCTGAAGAGTTAGTCAGGGGGCATAGGCTTATCATAACCAGAACTAATAAGGTACACATTACCAAGGCACTGAATATACTCTGGCAAGAGAAAACAGGGCCAGGAATACGGCAATAGGACAGCTTGACAAGAACAGGGCCAGAGCTTGACAAGAAAGCCAGCATTTCAGTCTTGGAGTAGGTAAGACACACACCAAGGCATGGTAAGGTGATCATGGTAGAAGGTCTACTGGATGGCTACCTGATAATCTCTGAGCTCACCTTTCTACGTGGGCTGCAAAGACCAAGAACCAATCCTGTAAAGCATGTAAGATATAGATGAAAAGAGGCAGGACAAGAGGTGGAATATAGTTCAGCAGCCTGGAGCCAGGAGAATGAATAAGGAAGTTGTCAGAGGCATAGCTAGGCCGTTCCCTGAGGGGGAGGGCAGGACAGGCCGGTCGACACCCCTCTGACATCACCACCCTGACCCCCGGTGAAGCCCTGTCCCCGGGCAATTATGTTATCGATGACATTGCAGCCGCTGGGTGGCCGAAAATACACCCAGGGGATGGGCAGGGACAACTCTCCGGCCCTCCGGAAGCCTCTGCAGCAGCGCTGTGAGGTTCACCGTCACTGCAGAGGCCCTCGTAGCACCACAAAAACAGCGCAAAATCACCCGCACCCGCCACCGTAAGTGCACCCCCCGCCCCCACTAGTGATGCCTCCGAGTTGTCCCTAAACTCTCAGAACAGTCATCTATGACTTCCCCCAGGCGAACAGCCTGGTGCTCAAGGGTAACCAATATCCAGTTAGGATGTAGCTGCCAAAATAGAAATAGCCAAGTCTTGGAAATCCTAAAATGCTATGCTTACTGAAGAAGGGTTTGAAAAGTTCATGATAACTAAATTACAGCATGGTCCTATGCATATCTACTCAGAAGTAAGTCCTATGTGTTCAATGGGGCTTATCCCCACAAAAGTGTGTATAGGATTGCTGCTTTAGTTAATTTCTTTAATTTGGTCAGAATTAAAGAAAGTTGTCAAAAAAAATGATATTGGCTGCATGTTAATTACAGGACTAATCATTTCGGTGGGACAAGGTTTTGCATTCTCCATGAAATACTGTATGTTGCTTTGTGTGAGAATGGTATCTAATGGTGTCATCTTTAGATGGCTACCTGATAACCTCCACACTGCTGGTTGGCTCATTCCTTGTTGTGAGCATCAGTGCCTGTAGGCTGACACTGATGTACATATCTCCTATTCATGTTACCACACGACACTACAGCTGGAACCCTTTTTGAAGTCCATCCCTTCCATCTATAAAACAGCAGCAGATCTTGCAACCCAAGTGCTTTTATATCCCCTTGCCTCATTTTTTTTTCAAAAAAAAAAAAAAAAAAAGAACTAAGGATCTACTTGGCTTACTTTTTCCATGAAAACTTTCCTGCCAGAATAAGGGCATTAAGTGCCTCCCTCTGTTTGCAGATGCATGAAAGGATCAATATGTGTTTCATTATGCCAGAGGTGGGAGAAAGGAAAAACCTAGGCTACAAAGTATGATCTTCACCTCCAAGCTACAGAAATCAGCAGCAAAAAGCACTCAATGCACTGTGTGGAAAATTACAGGTTGAGGGCACAACCATGCCCTCGGATATGTAGCAAACCCTATTTCTTAGTACTTTAGCATCTTGATGTATATGCTCAAGAGAAGCAGCTATGGCTGTTTACCTGGGACAATGATTTACAAGTCATTTGCCCTGAAGTAGCCTCATGATGGAAGTCCCATTACTGAACTTGTCAAACACTAGTATACACTATATAGTAGGGCCCCAGTATCCGCTGGGGATTGGTTCCTGGTCCCCCCACAGATAGCAGGAACCCATGGATAGAGGTGAATGCTATCTTCCACGCCCCCCCCCCCGTCCATTACCTTATTTACATTGCTCTCACTGTAGGTAAGCAAGCATGGGTCTTGTTTAAACCAGGAACCCATGAGGGCAGAGAGGTCTGGCTCAGTCGGTAGAGCCGCCGCCTTGCAAGCCCGAAGATCGTTGAACGGCAAGTTCGAGACATGCTGCCAACAAAAAGCTGTGAAAGCCTCCGTGAGGAGAGATAAGAGCTCCCAGCTGTGTCGGTCGAGTGTGGGAGGCAACAGCAAGCGGAAAAAAGCCAGACTGCAAAAAAGATACCACCTGGAATGTAGCTGTTCACAAAATATTGGACATTTATATGTTGCAAAAAAAGTTAGGGGGGTTAGGAAAGCCTGTCCATGTACACCGCCTTGGATTAAAGTTAGAGGAGAAATCCAATGACCAAGAAAGGCGGTATATACCGTATTGGTCTGAGTATAAGACTCACTTTTTTCTCCTAATTTAAGTTTTTAAACTAGGGGTGTGTCTTATAATCAGGCTGTTGCAATTTAATACCAGTGATTTAATTAATTATTTTTAATAGCACCAAACTTTAAGGGTGCGTCTTATAATCGGGTGCGTCTTATACTCGGGACAATACGGTAAATACTGTCTGTATGTGTGAAAACAAGCGCTATAAGCAGCAGCAGCCTGCTGCTTATAGCACAGCTTGCGACTCAGCAGAGCTGGAAGCCTCAGTGCTAAAGGTACTGTGCTCCGACATTAACAGGAAGATGTTAGACCAGTCTCTGACGCTCCTCTGGCTACCACGGGTTGCTGCCACAATGGTGGAAAGGAGTCCCACCCTTCCTCAGAATTCCAACCATGCACAGCACCACTCCTACCCATGTGATCCTTCAATGTAAGAGCAATATGTGAACAAAGCTTGTAGGAGGTAAACTACCAAAATCTTGCACCAGCAAAATCATACAGATAGTGATGGTGAGTGCTTGAAGCCTCAGGGCATAGTGCTATTATGGAGTAGTAACATCACCCACTTGACATAAAATAATGCTGAATAAAGCATTTCAAGGAAGGGCAGTAAAAATAAACACAAAAATAGAGAGTGAGTCATACCATGAATCAGAAAGCAAGGAGTTTCTCTTTTAATTAATAACGGTGTATAATTTTTGTAAGAAACTTGGGAGATGAAACATAGGCGCTATGTGTACACTTAGATTAGGCAGTTGCATATCCATTGTAAAAAGTGAAGTGCTGTACAGGATTTACAGTAATTACTAAAGGCAGTAATTCTTTGAAAAAGTTTTTAAAAGGTGGAACAATTTCCTGTTTTACACTTAAAAATGGGAAAGAAAGAGTGTGTCTGAATGTATTTCAAGGATGTGCGGTGCGGGGGCGGCAGGTGAGACAGAACCGCCCTGTTTTCGTCCACAGAAAAGAGTTGCAGCCAAACCCTGAGATTGCACGCGTGCACCATGCACTTTCACTCGAGAAACCCACTTCTCAGGTGAAAGCAGGTGGCATGTGGGTCTAATTTCAGAGTTAGGCTACAGCTCTTTTCCGTGGACGAAAACAGGGCGGTTCTCCCTCACCTGCCACCCCACACCGCACATCCCTGATGCACTGTATTTGTTCTATATATATAAAAAACCAAACTGAAACAGCCTATACAATTAAATTTATCCATATTTCAAAAACAAACAAATCTAGGGCTGCCCCCCATGATACCATCAGTGCTCAACAACACTGACAAACTAAAGAACTACATAATTTGCATTCTGGAAAAGAAAATTGAAAATTACAATTGTGGACCTCTTCTAGCCTATGCTAGAGCTGGCAACATCACCACATCATCTCACCACCAATATCACAGAATATGAACTCAATTTTCTTCCTAGTGAGGGGCATCATCTTTTAACTCATGCAATATTAACAGTTCATTTTGATAAGTTAAACAGCCCAATCCTATCTAAAAACCTCACCAATGCAGCAATGCCACCTGCGGGGGTGCAGTCCCGGAGATCTCCTCTGAGTAAGGAAACATTTGTTCCCCTGCCCAGGGGATACACCTCTACTCCCGAATGGGTCTACTTGGACCTGCGGCAGTGATTTTGCTGGCACAAGTCCGAGTTGACCCAGGAAAGCACAAGGAGGCTTATAAAGAGGATAGGATATCGGCAGCGCCACTGCCTCCAATACTTTCTCCTTCCCGACCTCGACATACACCCTTACCTACCCCAGTCTCCGCCACATTCCTTCGCTACCCACCCCCCAATGACTTACCAGCGCCAGGGCTTTCCCTGGGACCACTGGTGCACAGCCTCTCACCACTTCCAGCAGCAGACCAGCTGTAGTTTATGGTGCGTCATATTTTGCAACAGCCATAATGCATGCAGCACCATTGAATGCAAGTTCGGCCAGTGCACCAGGCCCATAGGATTGGGCCCCAAGTTTTCTTCCATTTGCTGGATGTACGACTCCTTCGCTGTGCTCCTTCCTTTCATTCAGTTAAAATCATTATTCCGTTCTAGGACAACTTAGATTATATCCGATCCTACTTATGTTTATGTTCAAGTAAGTCCCATTAATCTCAATGGGACTTACTTCCAGTATGTTTAGGATTACAACTGTAGGGACCTAACATGAAGTAGAAACCCACGTTTCAGGAACTTTTGTTTTGGGGATTTTCAGGGTGCAAGAATTAATGAGGTTTCAGTTACGCTTATAGCATCTAAAACTAGGCCATCAGGAGAATAAAATGGGCATACTTGCAGTGAATCAGCACTGGTCTAGCTTGGGATTTTGTGGCGCAATCCTGCTGTATATAAGCACATGCACAGCATGGCTGCATCCGTGTTGGCTGTCAGAAAAGTGGATGGTGTAGTGGTTTGGGAGTCGGACCTAGACCTGGAAGATCCAGGTTCAAATCCCCGCTCAGCCACGAAGCTTCCTGGGTGACTTTGGGCCAGTCACTATCTCTCAGCCCCACCTACCTCGCAGGGTTGTTGCGAGGACAAAAAGGAGGGGAGGAAATATGTACACCCCTCTGAGCTCCTTGGAGGAAGGGCGGTATAAAAATGTGAAAAATAAATAAATAAAGCACTTTGTGGTCTAGCAGATGCCGGAGCCGGTACGAAGGCCCACACTGGTCCAAACGCACTGGCAGGAGCTGCGCGGGCTGGAGAAGGCGAGTTCTACACTGAGCAGCATGGAGGCAGAACGGGACGGGGAAGGCAGGGGATGGGCGGCAGCAGGGGATGGACGGACTGGGCCTGGGAGGGGGGTGATCAGAGGTGCTAGTGCACACTGCATCCTATCCCCTCCCGGGCCAGATCCATTTGAACTTGTGCCAGCCATATGGCTCATGCCAATCTGGGTAGACCCAATGCACGGACTGTGGTTCTCCCCAGGGCAAAGACCTCCATCCTGCAAAGTTCCTACGCAGGCTGCAGCATAGTCCGTGCTGGCCACACTGCATCACTGCGTAGAAACTTAGGTAGAATTGGGTTGTCTGTCAATCCCACAGTAGTTTGTCATTTAGGTATTAGCTCATTAAATTATGCACTGCAGTAATCTGGTTTTGCCAAAAGTCTACTTTCTACATGGGTCTTCATTATGCCTAGTCATTCACAGCTCAGTACAACTTCCTGCCTAGAACTATGACAGGCAGGAACTATGAAGTTCCTGCCTGGAACTCTCATCTTTAATGTTGAATACATGTATTGTATTCTTACACTTTGAAGTCTGTTCTTTCTTTCCTTCATAGGTACCTGATATTTTTCTACCAGGTTCTTTAAAAACACACACACACACACACACACACAACACAACAGAGCTTAAGTGGAACATAAGGTAACAGTCTTAACTTTAAAAGGTGATTGAACAGATTTATGGAGGAAAAGTTAGGATACAAGCCATGATGGGGATAAGCAACCTCCTGGTCTTAGTAACAGTCTCTCTCTTAATGCCACATGCAAGGGAATGGCAACAGGATACATGTATCTTGTCGCCTCGAGTGCTCCCTGAAGCATCTGGTCGGCAACTGTGAGATACAGGAAGCTGGACTAGACAGGCCCTTGACCTGATCCAGCAGGGCTCTTCTTATATCCAATTATCCTTCGACACACCAAAATCAACTACACAAAAAGACATTTCCCCATAAATGTCTACCCTTATAGGTGTCCCATCTGAGATAGTGCCACCTCATAGTCAGAAAAACACTGTCTGGATCAGCCTTATCAACAGGACAAACATGCCAAACAACTTGAGAACATTAGAATATTTGTATATTGCTTTTCAACAAAAACATTCACAAAGCACTTTACACAGCTAAATAAATAGTTCCCTATTCCAAAAGGGTTCATAATCTAAAAAGATGCAGAACAGACACCGAACAGCTCAAGAAAGAGACACCATGCTAGAATGAATATGGATGGTTGATCTCCTCCTGCTAAGCATAAGAGGAGCACCACTTTTTTAAAAAGCCTCTTTGTACACTGTGGAGACAACTAAGGACCATCCCTGTGCGACCATAGGTTAAGTGTGTCAAGCATACAACCCACAGACCAGATGCAGCCTGCGGAGTCTCTTTACGTGCCTGCAGGATGAGCTCTACATCTGCTATGAGCTCCTCAGGCTTGTTGTTGCTTGACTCGGCGAGCCCCGACAAGCCTGAGGAGCTCATAGTGGACATGGAGCTCATTGGACAGAGTGGAGCTCATTGTAGTGGCAGGTTGCCGACAAACCCCATGAGTACAACGAGCTCCACCCCATCTGCCCTATGAGCTTCATGTCCGCTACGAGCTCCTCAGGCTTGATCACCGCCTATCTGCTGAAAGTGCAAGACCTATAGTGCAAGACCAGAGTGCCCTCTGGAGACAAAGAGATCTGGCACATTGCGCTTTTCTCAGCTGCTCATGTTAACCTGGAAGAACACAGCTTTGTGACAACCTCTGTCTGGTCTGGAGATTGAAGAGGGTGGTGGAGCGGCGGATCACTAGACTGGGAGGGAGATGGCCACGTTGTTTGGGGAGGTGGCGACTGCGCTGTCCTGCGCTAGGGTGGACGATGAGGCGGCGGCAATGGAGCAGGAGGAGATAGAGGACTGAGATTCGCCTGGAGCTCAAGAAGAAAAGGTAGTAGGGGAGCACCGAGGTGCACGAGGGACCAGTGCTCAATTTGAGCGATATTCATTTCTACAACCTGATTGGACTAACGTCCTCTTGCAACCTGCGATGTTATAATGGTGGTGTTTCTGAGCAGGTGCAGAGTGCCATCCTATCACAGCTAAATAGTTACTGTCTTGTTTCAGGCAGAAATGGCTATAGATTTCCCTTTGGACTTATAAATAAAATACTCTCTCTCTCTAGCACCAGGCTGGCCCTTGGCAGGTGCCATGTGTCCGATGTGGCCCCGCGGGATTAAATGAGTTTTACATGCCTGCCCTAGGTCCTCGCTGCTCAGTCTCTAGGCAGCTACCTGTATCAGAACTAGTGATGAAAGTATTACTAGACATTGAGTAACAGTCAATAAATTAAAAACAGGAGATGCAGCTGTGGAGGAAATGCTACTCTGCAATGTCACCTAAGAAAAGGTAGCTGTAATGATTAACTCACAAGCCTGGCTGCTGGGTATACTTTGCAACGCAGCAACAAAGCATTAGCTTGCACAGAACAAGGGTGAAGCTCTAGTGGGGGTGTTCTTCCTTAATTGAGCGAGCTCAGGTATTAGATAGCCATTGATGCTTCTTCACTAAAGATGGAGTAACTGAAACAAACAAGTGAAGAGAAGAGATCACAATGGAAGAAGCTGCAAACAGATGACTTGGGTCTTTAAAATCTTCCTGAAGGACAGAAATTCAACAGGTGTAGTTGGAATTGTGCTCCATTAGAGTGTTATTGGCACTACAGTTCTTCCCTGGGCTGGCCTTGCATTTGTACTGTAAGATGGAAAAATGTATTTTCCATACTTTCTTGCATTATGTTTCCATTGCTCCATTGTAATGGAAAGGCTATTTGGTGAACACATTCTTGGATAGACATCAGATACTAAACAGGTAGATTCTCAAAATTGGAGATTCACTAGTAGCCACTATCTTTCCATTGCTTTCTTACCTTGAGCAAGAATCAAACATGACCAAAGTCACTGTTGCAAAAGTTGCACTGCACTGGTGCAAAGTTAAAACTTAAATTATGTATCTGTAACTGGCCAGGTGAAACGCAACACTTTGTCTTAATTTTGCAGTTTCACCTGAATCAAACTAAATTAAACAGGCCTTTGCCTTGCTACTCCATCAGAATTCTGTGCAAATTTTTGACACTACCATGCAGTTTGGAACAGTAGGTTAAATTGAAGTATGTTGTCACCATCAGAAAAACAAACTCTTAACATTAATTCTGATAGAAGCTTTGATCATTTCTATTGATCTATTCCTCTGGTCTTTTTCTCTGTATATAATGAGAAAAAAATCTTAGCTGACACGTTCTCCAATTGTAATAAGCAACTCCTTAATGCTAGGATTCCCACTGAAACCAATTTAAATGTTCTTTTCAAGAGTTTGACTTCTGGCTTGCTTTCACGTATGGCAGCTGAATTGCTTTCGTGCCGATTCTGAAATTCACATTTGTGATTATCTCAAGTACATCCGATCAACTTGCAAGTCAACATTTTCTAAAAGCTTTGATCGTAACAAACTGTTATAAGCAAAACAAATGGCATTGCAGCAGGAAGAGATTGTGTCATTCTCCAAGCCCAGGAGCAAGGGGGCTCCTCATTCCTTGCTCCTAACACGAAGCTGATTTACATCTTCCAACATGAAGCTGATTTGCATCTTCACTACTGCACAGAGTTCTCCCCTACAGCTTCCCTAAGGGACAGGGCCAGCAGGATCCAGCACCAGTCAAAGGGAAGGGAACTCATTCTTGATAGGGGTGTGGTGGTGGGAGTCGGGGAAGAAACATAATTAGTTCCTAGCTGCTCAGGCCTCAAACTCAGACAAAAGGACTGCCCTTTCCATCATTCTGCCTGAGCAGGGCTGCCCCCCTAATGAGTCCTGGACAACAAATGACACTTTAGAGAGAGCAGCAGAACATGCTCCCATCAGCCACACCGCCCCCACACACATTTCTTCCTTTTCCTTCCACTGCTGAGAAGGAAAGTGCCCTTTGTCCTTTGTCACACAACGTTGGTCTCCGTCTTCTCCCTGGCCAGCTGAAACAAGGAAGCAGGGGAGAAGTGGAGTGGGCAGCCATTCTAGAAACAGCAGCCACCACTACTCCTCCGCCATGTCTTTTTTCAGTCCCTGCTTGCTCTGCGATTCCTTGCAAACAGCACAGCAGCAGGAATCAGGTGGCCGGCTGGGGAGAACAGAGCAGGAATAACTAGCTACAGTTGAGTCAGTGCCAAAAGACAATGGGGAAAGGAGGGGGGGAAGGGAAGAAATATATCCATGGGGAAGGATATGATCACAGTGCAATTTGTGCACTGATGAATGAGGAAAGAAAGAGATCCGGAGTGGGAAATCATGGCATGCAGGGGGGGGGGGGGGGGATGGCAAAAAAGCTGTACAAGTGCCTGAGCCCACTCAGATTATCAAACAAGGCAGGTAATGAGGGAGTACCGCTCTTAGCCGAGATGATGGCACACTGGCAATTGCAGCGGAGCAGTGGCTAGATCTTCTAAATGTGAGGACGACAATTGCTAGAAGCTGGTCAAGTGAAAGATAGGACAGCGCTTCCGCTGTTGTCATGCAGGGCTCTGATGAATTTCAGTGTGGGCTAGGATCAAGCTCACTTACTATTGATACATCTTGTAAATATCTATATTTAAAATGTATAGGTTACTTTCCAACCACGAGGCCTCAAAAACCCTTTTTTTAAATATTAGAGCAGCACATTTCACCACAATTCTTAACAAATGTCATCTATTACATTTAGATTAATGGGGCGGCAGCAAGAAACAGGGCCTTCTCAGCAGTGGCATCGACCTTACGGAACTCCCTCCCTTCTCAGCAGTGGCACTGACCTTATGGAATTCCCTCCCTCTAAAATTACGAACTGCTCCCTCCTTAGAGGCCTTCCGGTGGGGCCTGAAGACATTTCTTTTTAAACAAGCCCTCCGAGTTACCACACAGCCTATTTTAGTGGTCCAGCCCTTTTTATAAGACCTTTTACTGCTGGTTTTTGTAGCTCGCTCATTCTTTTTTTAGATTGTATCAATGTTTTTAGAGTTTTATATCATATTTACTGTTTTATGATTTATATGTATTTTGTATGTTATGATTGTATGTTGTAAGCCGCTTTGGCTCTCCCTATGGGGAAAAAGTGGGGTATAAATTCAATAGTAATATTAATAAGGATTTTGATTTTTAATTAAATATTACGGATTAATATTAAGGAATTTGAGAATTATACAGAAATATTCTTGCATATTTTGATGGTTATCATCTTGTTCTATAATCTATACCAACAGTTTAATGCAAATTACAAAACACAGCAACAAATGCTATAGGAAAATGTTGTCAAAGAAGTCAGAATTAACAAGCAAAATTCTTGGACAACATCTCCAGGCCCCAACGTATGTAGCTACAGTTGGTTATAGGCCCCATAGACAAAAAGATTTCCAAATACTGTAGCAGCATTTTTCTTTTTACTGCCTTGCATAGTTTTGTGCCAATTTTCTTTCTAGAAGTGTTGTACACTTTGATAGTCTACTCTACAAGAACAAAATACCGGTAATAATTTGTTCTAAACGGGAATCCATTACTCATACGGACCTTCAGGATGATGATGGAAATGGATTGTCCTTTATATGGAAATATACTATTAGAGGTAGTTTTATACCAGATTGGCCCATATTTTATAATAATTTTCCAGACAACTCAACTACTTTAAATTAAATGTGTTGTTTGTTCCTATAGTCTGCTTAGAAAAGAGTTGACAAGTGGAGGAAAAGTGTGAGCAATAAACATAATGCTCAAAATCTGTTATTAGCTATTGACATGCAATCTGGCACATCATTAGCAAAGGGAGTTCTCCACTACAAACCAGCCAAAATAAACTTGAACAACTTTCCTTTGAGCATTAATGATTCATTCTCAAGCACTTGGCAAAAAAATCCCAAACTACTTAGTCCCAATGTCAACAAAAATATTAGTTAAGTAATTGTCCATGTTAGTTGGAGGCAATTATCAACCTTTTGACCCCCATAACAAACAGTTAAAATTAACACAACAAAACACTGTTGAAAGACTGATTGATTACATCGCTACAGTTTGCTGACATACCATTGTCACTTTTAAAAAAAAATACAACATACAGTGCATTAATTTTACATGTTGCCAGTGGATCTACTCTTAAACATTCTTGGCTGGTAAGTTTTTTTAATGCAGCATTTCGGTTTAGGGAAAACTCAACTCTAAGAGCGCAAGCCTATGCACACTTGCTTGAGAATTAATCCTGTTTAAATCAAGGAGTCTGATGTTTCAGCAGACATGAGTAGGACTGTGCTGCAAGGAGAGGGTGAATTGCAAGACTCAAATAGAATCTCAAGATGCCTCTCAGTGCTTTTAAATATTGACCCTATGGATGATATGCAATGACTATAAAATCCAGCTCTTACAAAACAAGTGTTATGAATACAACATTTTTCTTAACAAGGTTTTACTTAACACAGTGATAATGGAAGTAATGCTAAGGGTGCTGGCATTTTACTGAGAAAAAACTGTGCAGGGCAGAACTTTCAGAGTTCTAGAGTGTGGACCAGTCAAAAGATAGGGAAAGATTACAATACATGGTCATTAGAGTCTGCGTTCATATCATCAAAATGCCAGAGAATAGCGAGTCCAGCCTAGAAATAGGCCGGCGCAGCACATGTTCCGCCAGCCTAAGGTGATGCAAAAGTCCAGAAGTCACTTCCGGCCACTTTTTTTTTCCTTTTAACAAGCATTTTAGAAGATTACAACGCGTTGCCAGACGGAAGAAGCGGGCAGCAGGCCCACGTGGCTCTTCAATAAGGTGCTGTGGCGCCACCCTGCCCCCAATGGGATCCATCCCTCCACAGATAGTCAAATCTGCGGATGGCCAATCCGCTGATAAGGAGGGCCTACTGTATAACCATTTAAAATAAGAAATTCATGTAGCAGAAAAGATATGAAATTCTCTCCCCTGGGAATTAATTATGGTTCCCTCCCTGGAGGTCTGGAGACCTTCCAGTGGGGCATCAAGACCTTTTTATTTAGAATGGTCTTCAATTGTTGACATGATGGGCTGGTGTTTTTAATGAATTTTAGGTGATCCTTTGGGGGCTGTCTATTTTACTGTTTTAATTTATTGTTAAACCGCCTTGAATGCCCTGAATGTGAGAGAAAGGCAGGGTACAAATTATTTTATTAAATAAATATGAAGATCAATGCATGCTCTTCTGAAGATAAAGAAAATATCCCATTGATTTTGGTGTCCTATTGATGTAAATCGTGGTCTGTATTCATTCTTTAAATTTAATAAGGGATACATGCACAAATCCTTGAGAATTTAGAATTGCCAATGAAATTTTTGGAAAGAAACACATGACACTCTTTCCCCAAAGTGAGGGCATGGCTAAAAAAAAAAAAAAAAAGACCAATGGGTTTTTTTTGTTTTGTCCTATATCCCATTACAAATTTTAGCCTGAAGGATTTTATGACAGAATATATAAATATATAGTGTATTAGTAGGCTACTGCAACGCAAAAAGGATGTTAAATTGCTCACCCAAGAGAGTGACATAAGTAATACTGGCATAATTTCTAAGCAGCTAAGCAAAACTAGGTCAAATCACATTGACCCATCTAATATAATCAGTAATTTCTTCTTTAGAATTTTGCAATGCAGATGTCGTCTGCAAGCATTAGTGTCTTCCCTGTTATCAATGTTGCTCTCTTAATATAGTTATATTTCATTAATCAGACAATTTCATCCTGTGCAATTCTAATTCCATCCTGTGTAATTCTCAAGAAAGCTCTAGCTAAAATTCTTCCTTTGGTTTTTATTTACCCAAAAATTAAATGTTGCAAACACTTTTAGTCAGAGAGAAACTATTGAAGTGGACAACACTCATTTTGAGGATTTGAAAGCGACATTGACTTGCCACTTTCTGGCCCAAAAGATGTAATGCCACATATTTTACACACACACACACACACACACACACACACACACACACACACACACACACACACACACACACACACACACACACACACACACACACACACACACACACACACACACACACACACACACACACACACACACACACACACACACACACACACACACACAGTGATTTTGGTGCCTTATCCTAGTCCCATTAACCATTCCTCAAGTTTTCCTTCTCTTCTACATTCAAGGTGGGCTAATATTTATCCCAGTGAATCAAAATCAGAAGATCCAAGTGAAGAGTTGGCATGCATTTGAAATTAATGCATATCTTAGAATAATAAATCCTCATCTTGCCTGAGCCTATAGTTCATGTACATATTTAGGGTGTGTGAAGCCAAGGTTGACACAGAGCTTAAAGAGAATCAACAGCCCATGGCAAGATCAGGCATTCTGGGTTCACTGCTCTTTTATCGCAGGATAAGTGACTATGTAAACAATAGCAGGATTGCATTATCTGTAAGTGGAGTTCACATTCCACAGATAAATATAGTGGCCTATAAATGACCCAAGACAGCTAGCAAGCAACCATAACATTAGAATTTGATAAGTGTAGGTGGGGGCTTATCTCAGAATAAGACCTCTGGGGTAAATATTATGAGCTCAGAACCAACCTGAATCTTAATAATGGGCACAAGCCCTTGGGGTTTAATGAGATCAGCCTTGAATGACTTGACTCTATAGGTGGCTCTGGATTTCACAGGCCTACTTTTAAAGACAGATGCTGTATCACACAAATATATTAAGCAGTGACCAGCAAAATGGTGCAGAAAGTTTAATACCTCATGTCAGCTCTCATTCCCAAGTTGTAGGCAGATGAACAGAATTTTAATATTTTTATTAAGAATAATAAGCTAAAAGTAATCAGAATTCATTTTCTGTACTAGTTGAGCTTAATAAAATATACTAGTTCCTTTTCTTAGCTTCACCAAATGGTAGTTGCATTGCGAGCTCTTTCTGTGCTGCTTGGGCAATTTAAGAAGCCCTGAGCCACAAAGTCCTAGACCATGCTGCAGCTCCTCCCCATATCACACCACTCTCCCAGAAACTGTCCACTGCAACTGAGAGGACCTATAACACGGGCTGCTTCTTTATGACCCAGGACTTCTCCCACTGCCAAAAGGAGCAGAGAAAGTAGTTGTGTTGCAACAGCCATGTCACAAACCTACAGCCCAATCCTGTGTGGGATGCAGCCTGCTCCAGCAGAGCTGGGGCAGACCTCAGGGGAAAGGGATGTTTGTCCCTTTCCCCCGGTGTAAGCCCCAGCGGCCCCAATAAGCCTTCTTGGATGTGCGCCAGTTATTTTGCTGGTGTACATCCGGGGAGGCCATGAACAGCCTGCCAGGCCTGGAAAGGGGGTTAGGGTATCGGCGGAGCGCACCATCAATATCCCCGCCCCTCCCTGGCCTGGCTGGCCAATCACCCCCTCCCTGCCACCCTGGCCCACCATCCCCACGTCCTCCTGCCACCTGGCACAGCACTCACCTGCCTCCGGCGGCCAGGGCCAGCAGTGGAGTGAGTGGCGCAGGCCTTGGTGCCGCAAAAGTGCTTTACGGCACTTTCGCGACACCCTAGGCCAGAGAAAGGAAAGCTTAGAAAGAACAAAGAGTGTCAAGAAAAAAGAAAGAATTGCTGGAGGAAAGACAGGAAGAGATGGCAAGCTGGACTACTTGGAGAGACAAAGGGGAAGAAAGGAGGAGAGCTGACTAGGAGAAGGTAGAGCCAAGTCAGAGGGAAGGAGAATAGTTGAGTGGAACTCTGGAAAAGAAGGGTTGCAGCCCTTGCATGCTGGGCCACCATGGCCAAGGGCATGCCTTCATTCATAACTCCCCCACCCCCAGGCTGTGACAATCTTGGCCAACCTAGTCCTTCAGCTGAGAATTGGCTTCAATGTAAGCAAGTGTAAAGTGATGCAAATTAGGGCAAGAAATCAAAATGTCACATATACGCTGATGGGTTCTGAGGTGTCTGTGATCAGGCAAGAGATCTTGGGGAAGTGGTAGACAGACAGCTCAATAAAGTGTCGAGCCAGCGTGTGGTGGCTCTGAAAATGGCCAATTCCATGCTCAGAATTATTTTTTAAAAGATTGAGAATAAGACAGTCAATATCATTGTGCTATTTTGTACAAATCAATGATAAATCCATATCTGGAGTATTGTGTCCAGTTCTGTGTGCTCCCAGAGGCATCTGGTGGGCCACTGTGAGATACAGGAAGCTGGACTAGATAGGAACTTGGCCTGATCCAGCAAGGCTCTTCTTATGTTCTAATCTAGCAGATCAACTGGGCCCCCACCTGGTAAGAAGAATTTGGTCTAACCCTAAACCCCTTGGAAGCCTCAGTAAAGGTGGTACTCGTATTTACTCCCTTGCCTCAAATGTCCTTCTCCTGCCCTTGGAGGAGCAGCTCCCTCGCTGCAACATGATGGACAAGATTCTTTACACAAACAGATGTTCCTGCCTGCCCACTTGCAGAGGAATTCATATCTACAGTACTTGTGTGTGTCTTCAGTTGCATCTTAAGTTGCTAAATACTGAGAGAGATGGACAGACATGCTTGACTCCAAACTAACAGTGATGAGTGAACTTGTCAGAGCATATCTTAGACTAGCTTTTTGTATTGCAGTAGCCTTTGGGAAGACATTTTGACTGCCTACTTTGAGACATGATGCTTAAGAAATGAATAAATAGCATATGCCCATGGCATGTAAACTCTAGGAGCTTCTGGAATATCCATTTTGATTTCAAGTATCTGCTCATCTCAGCATTAAAGACTTCAAAACAATTCTTGGCAGTTCATAAGCCTCTTACAGCAGGATTCTATGTATACCTATGAAGTAGTAAGTCCCATTGAGTTAGTTCAATAGGACTTACTCCCAGGAAAATGTGTACTGTATATCTGGGGTGACCAACCTTTCAACATGAATGCTCCTGGCCCTTTAACGGTTGTATAGGTGAGGGCATTTCAGCAGGTGCAGCTGCTTTAGCAACACTATCAGCACTTGCAGCTGCCAAGATTCAGTCTTCTACACAAATTTTCAGAATGCAGAGACCGTAATGGTGGAAGGTTGGCCACCCCTGGTGTATATACTCACTTACTAGTAAACCCATACTCATAAACTAGTAAACCCAAAGGAACACACAGTGACTTACTTCTTAGTAAACACTTTGGATTGCACTCTTACCCCGCAATCCTGTCGAACTATTGACTGGCAGAGTGACTACTTTGCCGGTGTTGGGCATCATGAACACGCTGTAAGGCACATTTTTAACACCCAGAGAGTAGGCAGCACCGCCGGAGAGGCCAGTGCCTTTTCGCTTTGCCCCAGACTGAAGCTACTGCCGACTGACGGAGGTTCTGTGCTGGGCGGTGTGGGGAGGACAGAACAGGGTGGAATAGGAGGAGGGATTGATCAGCCAGGCCAGGGATGGGGGAGGGATCCTTGGCAGTACGTTCCATTGAATCCTATCCCCTGTCCCGGGCCTGGAGAACCCTACATTGGCTTCTCGGATTTGCATGGGCCATTTTGCCAGTGCACATCCAAGGAGACCAATAGGGGCAGCTGGGGTATTACCCGGGCAAGGGATGAACCTTCTCCCCCTCCACCGAGTGCTCCAGCTGCACAAGCGCTGGCCCGATCCTACACAGGATCCGGGGCAGCGTGCTTTTGCACGCTGCACTAGACAGGATTGGGCTCCCGTCTACCAAAATATTTTCATGACAATAAAAATTCTCAAGCACAGACATATTTTCTTTCATGATCCTTCTGGCCCAGGCAAACTTTTAGATGCACATGTATTAATGCACTATAATTTTTTAACTACTTTTATAAAGGACTTTATTATTTATTTATTTATTTATTTATGGAATTTATACCCAGAAGGACACCATGGTGAATGGTGTCAAAAGCCGCCGAGAGGTCCAGCAGGACCAACAGGGACGCACTCCCCCTGTCCAGTCCCCGGCACAGGTCATCCACCAAGGCGACCAAGGCAGTCTCTGTCCCGAACCCCGGCCTGAAGCCAGACTGGAATGGATCCAGATAATCAGCTTCCTCCAAGACCCTCTGGAGCTGAGACGCCAGTACCCGCTCGATCACCTTGCCCAGAAACGGGATATTTGAGACTGGCCGGAAGTTAGAAATTTGAGATTGATACTTAGTATTTATGTAACAAGAAAATTCTAATCAAAATCTTGAGCAAAATAAATGTGTTCTAAATACCAACCTAGTTTCTTTTCTACTGTAGAGTAATAACTATACTAAATACCAAGATATTTTATGAACTGCAGACTGTCTGGACCTTTTTAAGTTTCTTCCAACACCTTTACTGTTCCCTAGTTGCCTAATATTTACACACACCAGAGCTAATGGCACTCAACTGCCACTCCCATCAAATACAAAGCTCTCTAAAGGTGGGAATGAAGGATTAATCTTGGAATTTATCCTTTACTCATAGTGTACTGGATATTAATAGTGTCCTGAGTAAATCTATGTATGAAAGGCAGAGCAGGTGTCAGATTGCTCGAGGCCTTGGAAAAAAAAATCTGAATTGGACCCACATGATGCATTAGGCCCCAGTCACTACCTTTAGTTTACCAGCAGTGGGCAAGACGGGCTATTCACTTCCTCATTTGACAATGGGAGTATCTCCTGGATGTCCGGCAATGATGAAAGGGCTTTAGGCACAGGAACAGGTGTTGGGCACATGAGTAGTTCAAGTCTCTTGGCCAGCATGACACCACTATAACTGGTGGCAGTTCAGGGGTCAGCCTAGCTGGGCTGGTCCTCTGATGTACGTGGTCCCTCAACCAGTGGTTGACCTGTCCAGCCCCCGACACTATTCTTGCTAAAGGGACATTCTGTTGAGGTCCAGTGACTGGACCTCAATCCCTGAGATTTTTATCAGTCAGATTACATTTATATTTGATGAGAGTCTGAGGTATGACATGATTTTTCCTGCATCCAAATATTCCCAAATCATCAAGTATATGAAGTGTATATTTTGTCTAATATGGAGAATTCATAATTCATTCTACAATTGCAATTTCTGCTGACAGTCATTCTGTTGGGGAACAGTTGAAGCCACGTAGCTAGAGAATTTAAACCCCTATAAAAATTGGTGTTGGTTTGGTTCAGCATACAAGATAAGCTCTAGCACTTGTTTACACCAACTAGTTTCACACTATATTATTGAAACAATTGTATTCTTTATTGATAAGGCAATTGTATTCTTGAGCATCTATATTCAAGACTAATGGAGAAAGTGAACGATATTCTCTTGCATTTTTCCACTGCTTTGCATTCACCTTTCACTGCAATAGTCAGTTTCAAGTCTGACCTCTACAGGATGGTAACTGAAATAGGCATTTGATGATTACACATTTTTGAAAGCATGGACAGAAATGCTTAGAAGTCTGCACAAACCACTTCTTTCAGGGATTTGGGGATGGGGGGTGGGTGTCTTCCAAACATGCACGTTAATCTTTGAATCCGTCTTGCCAAAACCAATGTTCATTTGGCTTGATTACATTGCAATGCTTAAACCCAGCACAGATATTCATCCACTTTATGAAAGGAACAATTCTGAGGTGTGTGTGTGTGTGTCTTATTATGCAATTTCTTTGTTTCCCTTTTGCACCATAACAAATCTTTCATGGCTAGAGAAACGTATTTCGCTTTTAAATTGGTAACATAAATGTGCATTTCCCTCCCCAGAACGTATGTTTTTAAATAGTCTGATTGTTACCACCTTTTTGTAATCATAACCAACTATTCTAACAAACTATCCTTTGTTGAGTGATTGAGTCTCCCCTGTTCCCACAAACCTACAGCACATGTTGCCATAGTTACTCTGCATGTCTATTTACCACACAAGTGATCAAAGAAAGCAGACAACACACACACACATACACACACATAAAAACCTTGCCAGACTTCCTACTGGGTAATGTCCAGCCACTAATTAACTGATACACTCTCACACTCTCAGCCCAAGGACTCCATGCAACACCCCCCCCCCCCCCCGTATTATCTATGACATACAAAAGCAACATTCTCAGACATAAAGTACATTTTTCTTTCAGAGACAGAGCAACAATAGACAATGGGAGAAATTCTCACTAAACACTGAGGTTTCAAGTAAAAAACGGTCTTATTTTTTAAAGAAAGGATTAAATTATAGAATAGAAAGGGCTTAGTAATGAAATTGGGAATAATATAATGTATTCAAAAGAAATAGCTAACTGTAGGTGCTTTGGTACACGACACCTACAAAATATCCATCTAATCTTTCATTTTCCTTGTAAAATCCATATAACCACAGTTGTGCTAAACCAATATAGAGCTCTTTGTTCACCATTTTCAAAGTTCAGCACTTTTCTGTCCCATTGAGACAGAAGAGAGATTTAAACACATTCTTAACACTTCCACTGAAATCAATGGAACTAAAATGCTCTGAATTTTAGGGAAACCCTATCTTATATTTTTCTTTCTTCATGCTGAATTTTTAAAATCTCTTTAAATATTATTCTAAATGCAATTACCATACTTGCAAACAGATCAAACTTACTTCTGTCTGCTTAGAAGCAGATACAGTATATGGGATTATTCAGATACAGTTTTCAGTGTCCTTGGGTGATAAATGGGAACACTGAATGTCAGCGGATACAGGATCAATGATTAAATATTGTTACTATAGACTCCTTCGTCTTACTGTTTGATTAAAGCACCCCTGACTCATAATGAAATACTTAATGACCAAAGAATGACCAAGGAATGAATCTGGAGACTCTTAAAAAAAGATACCACAGTGCCCTCTCCAGTTCTCAAAGTAAAGCATTGCTACCACCAGTTTGAATAAATCTTGAGACGTTTAAGTGTTCCTATTCTATCTAGAATTTTTTTTTACACAATTTGTAAGCTACTCTTCCTCCAAGAAAGCTCAGAGGACAGAAATCAATAATCTGTACAGAAGAATGCAACACTGAGAAGGACATTGAGATAATGTTATTGCCCCGCTAAAATTATAACCACGCTACAAATTGTATTTCAACTGCATGAAAAACTATTTTCCTAGTCTGGTAGAACCAGGTTATAGATTAACAGATTCTGTAGAGGCTATTCTGAAAGACTCAGAATTACCAACATGGTTTTAAGAGAATAGGTAGGGAGAAGATAACTTCGCATTTTAAGTATCTTTACACATATTAAGTATCTTTACACATACTTTCTGTGCCTGTCAAAAATATTGGCTTTTTAAAAAAAACTTTTTATAGCACAGCATCCAATCCCATCAATTTGTGCTTTACATGTTTGTAATGATTTGTACCTCGCCTTATAATAATTACTGGAGTTATACAACCAAGCCTACATAACTAGTTCCCTTAGAACCTGCTGGCTTGCCTCTGCTGTTAAGATGATTGACTCTTATCAGTATGATTGGCGGCATATTACATTTCTGTGGCTAATTCTTGCTCTTCCGGAAGGATAGTTAGCTGCCAGGCATAGATCTCTGCATCTCTGCTGTTCTTAAGGATTTGTATTCTGTGCTAGCTCAAGATCATTTATCAGTGCAATATAGGATTCCATTTCATAGTGAAGACACATCACTATGCCTGAAAGTTAATGAATCCCAACTGTAGTGTCGTTGGGAAAAACTGGCTGGAGGATAACAGATAAATCCAGGTTTTGACCAAGTATCATTTTATATATTATATTTTAATTTAAATGCAGCAATAGCTTTCAAGTGACTCATGTCTCTGGCTTTCTGACACCTTCATTTCAGTGCCTTTAACTTCTTGTTTTTGTATTGGCTGTTGGTTCTGCAAACATCTAATAAGCATTAGAAAAAATGTCAATCCCTGTAAAGATTTGTATGAACTGTTCCCATCTGCTGAAGAATGTTAGCTCATTGATCTCCTGGGAGGATAGGATTTTGTTCAGCATATAGAGATAAACAGATATTTCACTAAACTGAAGGCTACAAAAAAAGTGTATAATATAAATGTAAACATTACATCTTGGTTCTAAAGCTGCAGTTGTAATCCTGTTTAACACCATGAGACTTTTGCAATCCTAAACAGTTAGGATTGCACTGCTTATGTTTACCCCAAAAAAAATTCTCACTAATTTCAATGGGACTTATTCCCTAGCAAGTGTGGCAAGAACTGTAGCCTCTGACAGCAACTAGAAAGAAGTCCCATTGAACTCAGTGGGAGTTACTTCCATCTAAAAACCTGTCGGACACATAGCAATCCTCTTTGAAAAGCCTTAGTTAGCAGTTAATTTATCTACCTTTCAACACTGCAGTCCAGAAACAGAACTGTCCCCTCCATTGCAAAATTAAGACACAAGAACATACTGTGGCGTTTGAAAATAGTTTGTCAGAATTAATGCATGCATTAATGCAACGTTAATGTATGTTCCTGGTAAGACATGTGCACTGAAGAACCACATCAAAGTTCTCTCACAGCACATGTCAGTGTTTCAACAAGATGTTTTGTAACACTGGCATCACTTCTGAGAGCACTCTTGTATTTCATATGACAACAGTGAGATATGGCTTTAAGGCTGGAATCAGTCCTACATTTACTAGGGAGTAACCAGTACTGAACATATGGGACTTCTGAGTAAACATACAAAGGATTGCACAGTGAGAGATATCAAATCTAACACTAGGCATGAATACATCCATTGCTAAAATGTTAATGAGCAGCACAAAAAAAAAAAAGCTGTGGGCCTTTTTACCAGTGTCACATTTAGAGCAACATGAAGTGCCCTAGAAAAAGCTGTTGTGAGCATATCTAGCAATTGCCTTGGGTGGATGAAATCACTACCAGGACAAAGATATACTAAGAGCTGTAGTCATTGGTAAAGGGGAGGTGGACACAGAATAGTGAGGCAAAGCATCTTGTACATGCTTTTCTTGTTTCTCAATACTACTTAGTATTTAAACACTCACACACTTACCCCCAAACACATGCCATAATCTGTTCTTAGCTTTTAAAATCTGATCTAGAACTTGAATACTAAGCATAAGCAAAATTGAATATGGGAGAATTCTCATGTACAGTACTTTTAAAACAGTACAGAACAACGTGTTGTTTTTCTGTCTTTTAGCTTCTTGTCTGAAAGCTTCCTTACCAAAGCTCCCCCTTGTGGTGGTAATAAAACCCAGGATGCTCCTCCAGTAATCGCTTGGATAATGATCTAATTGAGTGCGAGGAAGAAATTGCTTTCCTGCAAAGGCAGGATAACTTCACGAGCAACGATCTCCGGACAGCTAAATTAACTAGCAAGAATTATTTCTCTCCCTGCCCCCCCCCACCGTTGGTGAAATTGCTGGGATCACAATTAAAATCTTCACCACCTAGCTAGTTGTCTAAAAATTGAATATAAAAGGTCGTTTCCTCTACAGGTGCAAATCTCCTTTTCTAACCCCCCCCCCCCAGAAAGGAATACTAGAAGCCTCTCTCTCTCTCTCTCACACACACACACACACTTTCTCGCGTATTATAGCACGGCTCACTCATAAAACGAAGTGGTGCTGCTAGTAAGTTACCAGCAATATTTCATTTTACAAGTTCCTTTAAAGAAAACGTAGACATCCACCAAGGAATATGGAATTGAAAAGCGCACATGGTTATAAAGCATTTAAACTGAATACCACCTTGAGAGCCACTATAGCCGAGAACTTTACAAAATAGAAGCAAAGAAGCCTTTTAACTGTCCTTATATTTTCCTTTTAAAAAATCAATCCTTAAAAGAAATGAAAAGCAGCTCAAGAGGCAAAAGGGGCTGGGCTGACATAGTGAAATAGAGGAATTTGGGTCGAAATTCGTGCTTAATAAACTGGCTTGCCCTACACGTTTGCAGAAACCCAGCGCGTGCTACAAAGGTTGGCGTGAAAGAGATACTTCAGCCAAGGCAAACTGAGCTATACTCAGATCCTCGAAAGAGGCTGTTGAGACCCTTTTCAGAACCAATTCACTTGCACATGACGTCACCACGACCCGCGAGGAGAAACCGAAAGACAAACTTGAAAGGAGCCTCGGACTCCAAAACGCGCAGCTCCTCTGCAAAGTGTTCGGGAACAAAACAACCCATCCCAATAAAGGAGTCTCGCGCGCCTCTCCGTTTGTCTGTCCCCCTCTCCTGGCCTTTGGCTCTTTAGCGACCGCCAGATGCGTCCTTCCTTGGTTTGCCGCGTGTGCCTTCTTACCTGCCTCATGTTTAGAATTCCATTCTCCATCCAGCAAGACACAGGAGAGTTTCAGGGCCACGCCAAAAATACCATCCACGCGCTGTCTCAGTACCCAACACGCCGACAAGTTTGCGTCTCCCACTTCCTTTTGCTCCCTGAGGAGACCGTTCCGAAGACAATGTCAAGTTTCTCAACCTTGTCCCTACCAGCCTATTACAAGTCAGGAGTAGAGAAACAACTGTCCGCCTAGCTCCTATTTCAAATCGCAGCTCAGATATGTAGTAGTTGGCTGAATTAGGCCATGGAATAGCCTCACCAATCAGGAGCAGGGGGAGGGAGGAATAGCACATAAAGGCTGCCTACACGAGGATTAGGAAAGCTTTCAAGGATTTAAGAGGCTGAAAAGCAGCTGGAAACAGTGTCTCTGGCTACAAAGAGGGAAGTCAATTTGTGGGAGAAGAGATTATTTTCATTCTTATCTAACTTCTTTGTGTCCACTTTTAACCTTAAACAGGCTCCTGAGATTTACACACAATATATATATATATTAAATATTAAAAATGTAAAATAAAACTGCAGTGTCAGTCAAGTGCCTACAAGGCTTGGCAAGCAACACTTTTGCTACCAGCTGCAAATTGCCACTATTAAACAGTATTGGGGGGCAGGGTTCGTGGCACTGATTCACAGAATGTAGCAATCTTACAACAGAAAGGGCGGGGGAATAAGCATTGCATAGTCACTCTCCTCACTCTTTCCAAAACCTCTATGCAAACGACTTCAGGGAAGCTCAACTGTCATGTTTCTAGAGATGAAGTTTCATTTATAAGCATCCTCATCTCCAAGATTCATCATTCGTAGCCTTTAAGAAAGGGCTATTTTTAGAAAGAAAGCAAACTTTTCTCAATGTAGACCCAAATCTGAAAAAATATATTGAAATTACTGAGGAAAATAGCCTTGTCTGCTCACTTTGTTTAGTCACCCCGACCCTTGCTTTGAAGTTGGGTCTAGTATATGGCCTTTGGGTTGTTTACCCAGCCTTTCAAAAAAAGAAACGCACACAAATGTACACACTCAAACCAAAGTCCTAAAATCCCCGTCTCCCTTTTACACACATGTCTCAAACTTAAGATCGGCTAAGAAGGCGGTTGTTAATGGGTCCTGTTCCACTCTAAATGGAAATCTGTCTTTTGATCTCTAGGCACAATCAAGCAAATCTGAAGTCTGAATAAAGGGTCATCATCATGGATTTGCTACAGCAATGACTGTACTTATCAAGCTGAGGAGTAAATCACTGCCTAGAAAATGCTTTGCATTTTCTCTTGCTGCTGAACAGCAGAAAAATGGGTTATGGGGTATGTAACACTGCAGTGCTGGAGTCTGAGAAATCTATTTCCTTCTCTCCACCTCATAATACTTATCAAAAGTACCCCAAATGAAAAGACAGGGCAGAGAAACCTAGATGCACACAAACAGATATATTATCCGTTTCAAATTTACAGATTCTTCAGATTTCTGACCTGGTGTGAATATATGGTAAAACTTTTCTCACTCTTTGCTAGGATCTTACAAATGACAAGCATACTGGTTAGGATATTTTTAAAAACCTGCTCCCCTGTGCGCTTTGAGGAGCAGGCGTGAGTTCATCTTACATCTACGCAGGGACAGCCAACCAGGTCCACTACCCGAAGTCACCCCTGACTCACCACTTCTGCCTTTGCCAGGAGAGGCATGTACATTCACCCCTCCTTGCAAAAAAAGAAGCAGCAGCTCCTCACTATACTCCATCCTCTCACACACTTTAACGCTTAAAGCAGGGATGGCCAACCTTCCACCTTAGGGCCTCTGTGGTCCTAAGAGGTGTGCAGAAGACAGAATCTTGGCAGCTGCAATTGCTGATAGTGCTGCTAAAGCAGCTGCACCTGCTGAAATGCCCTCACCTGTACAACCATTAAAGGGCCAGGAGCATTCGTGTTGAAAGGTTGACCAACCCTGGCTTAAAGGGATGAGTTCCATTTAAACTTTAAGAACTCCACAAGGAAGGCACTTTGCTACCCCTTCCCCCTGCTCTGTCGAAGAAAGGGCTTAAAGTTTAAAGGGAACACATCCCTTTACACTTTAAATGCTGCGTGAGTACCGAGAAAGAGGAGGTAGCAAAGTGCTTCTTCCTTGCATGGGGTTTAACATTTAAAGGGACATGTTCACATTATTGTCATTATTATTGGCACATTCTTGTCCGCATAACTGAACAACACATGCGACACATGCATGTCACTACTATTTATTAAGGAATATGTATCCCACCTTTCCAATGACCTCAAGATCGTTTGCTCACACGCGTGCGCGCACACACACACACACACACACACACAAACAGTTTTTCAAAACAAAACAAAGACAGCTGAGAGAGACGGCATTGGTTTTGCTTGGAACTGGAATGCCAAGAGAGAAGAACCAAGGCGAGCTTTAAAAGGGAAGTTGGGCCATGGCCACAGAAAAGGTACTCTATTGTATCACCAACATGGTACATAAGATGCACTTAAGAAATTGGTGGGATGCCGAGAAGGGTCTTTTCTCAATAAATGGGTATGATCATATGGGATCAGACATCCCTGCAGGTTTCCCAGCCCCAATTCAGATAAGGTTTTATAGATCAAAACCAGAACCTTGAATTGCGCCTGGAAACAATCTGTCGGACACTTATTGCTAGTTATTGCAATAAGTTATCTGTGCTTGATAATTGGCCCTGGTAAAATGTTTGGTCGCAGCATTGGACCAGCTGTAGTTTCTGAATACTCTTCAAAGGCAGTAAAGCATGCTACAATAATCCTAATGTGATATAACTAAAGCATGTGTTACCATGGCCAGATCTGACCTCTCTAGGAACAGCTGCACAGCATCCTAAGCTGGACAAATGCTCTCCTGGCCTGTGCTGATTGCTAGACATCTAGAATCCAGAAACACAATATCAGCGCAATCCTGTGTAACCTTGCACCAGTATAACAGCAGATGCATCAGTGTAAGTGCACTTACACTGGCATAAGTGCACTTACACCGGTGCATCTATTGTTACACCGGTACAAGGTTACACAGGATTGCACTGTCAGACTACAAACCTTAGCTTTCAGGGGAATTGTTGTTCTATCCCACACAGGCTGAACTTCTATCCCTAGATCAGCAGTTCTATTGAGCAAGAGCCCCTCTGTCTTGTCTTGTCTTGTCCATGAGGGGTCAGATTGCTAAAGCAACTAATTTTATGTGGCAAGCCAAGCCTTACTGCTTTGATCTGACAGATGTAATGACAGTATTTAGAAGTAGGTGACATGCATGAAAGCAGGATTGTACTTATAATTACCCTTATAATTAAAGTAATTGTTTATTTTTGGTCACAGCTGCAAAACATCCTCAGTGTTTGGCTATATATTTGCATATGACTAGTCACCATTATTGTTAATTTAAATTACTCTCTACTGATGTCAACAGTGCTAAGAGATTGGTGGAAAAGTGGGAAAGGTTGGGATAAACTAAGATTTGGGCTGAAGGGAATTAGAAGGTTTAGAATTACATGCTGCAAGAGAGAGAGAGAGAGAGAGAGAGAAGCAGCAAGGTGAGCTTTTCAAGGGAAGTTGGGCCATGGCTACAGAAAATTATCATGTCTAGTTTTGTCTCTGCCATTGGTTAAATTCACTCACAAAATTGTAAAAATACCCGTATTAACGCGCTGCATGGGCCTTCTTTCAGAAGACCCTGGAGCGCCGGCGGGGTCGGACGCTCCGAGGCCGTCTCCCGGGCCGGCCTCGGAGCGTCCGGAGGGCGACACGGGCACCCGGGGCAGGGTGCAGCCGGGTCGCCCCCCCCCCAAATCACGGCACGGCCTATGGCCGCGCCGATAGCACAGCCTCGCTAGGGTGACGCGCGCCCACCTGCCTTGGGGTGACGCGCGTCCTAGTGACGCCACTGCACGCACACACACACACACACGAACGCGCACACACACACACTACATTTACAATTGTAATTCAGAATATCAAACCCACATTATAGGTTTCCTTTCAGAAGAAGGCTCAGTTAAAGAAAATTTAATCTTATGGTGACTTTTCTGGAAAGAATTAACTGTGTGAATTCACCCTTAGTGCTATAAGAAACAAACTTATTGGAAAATGGTGCTCTAACCCCAAACACAATATGTGCTTTGATGTGTACTCAGTTCCTGTATGTGTGGCTTAGAACAACTAATTTCTCATAAAAGTATACATAAGTAGAATGACAAGGAACTCTGAATTCATTAGAGTGGGTGACAAGCTTTACGTTGAGCTCTTAGCAAGACATCATTGGATTGCTTTCAAAAATAACAGTTGTGTCATACAGCTAGGGAAATGGAAACGAGGCAAAAGCTTCCTGAAAGAAAGCCGATTCTCAATTCCCAAGACTGCCATTAAAGCAAAAAGCACAACTGTCATAAACTAGCACTCGAGGATCAGAGGAGAATCCTGTATCTTTCCTGAGCTGGACCAGATGCTTAACGGCTGGAACCCAGGATACAAGTGTGTGGAGTGAGAACATTTTGCACCTGAGTTGCATTTGTTCCATGTCATATTTTTTCAAGAAATAGTGCCATGTATTTATTTTTTAAGCAGAATAGGAAGAAAGCCCTGACAGTTAAACCTTAACAAGATGGGGTGAAGGGGATGGGTGGGGAGAGAGAAGTTTCCACCGACAGTTCGGTTTATGGCTAATGACTTTTTAGAAAACAAATATTTAACAATGTACATTCTACTTCTCAAAGCTCATTAATTAGTTGCCATCAAAACTAGACTTGATGAAATAGTCCGCAAGTTGGTTTTACATTCTCTTTATCTAATGCTTGGAAAATGGCACCCTGAAAGAATCTAAGACATCCAGAATATAAAAGAATGTATCCATTTATTAAGTAGAAATAATGAGAAAATCATATGTAAGTTGCTTCAAAATGAAAGGTAATCAATATTTGATCTATATGTTATGAAAACCTAGAAGAATTACTTTTGCAAATGAAATGTAAATGATAAATTTGGCAGATTAGTGGACTGAATTCACACTTTAACCTGGAAAAAGGATATTTGTATTTGACTCACAGCCCAATCCTGTCTAACATGTGGCGAATGGACTAAGGGGCCGGTTGCTGCATCCTAGGCCCATTGCAGCTTGCACCGGTGCGGCCTGGGCTCACCTCAGGGGAAGGGGACGTTCGTCTCCTTCCTCCAGTATAAGCAGCGCAGGCTGCAATGGGCCTCCTAGGATGCATGCCAGCTCTTTAGCTGCCACACAACTGGGGAGGCTGTGTAAGGCTGGCCTGGACTGCAACAGGGCATAGGATATCGGCGCAACTCAGCGCCAATATCCCTGCCCCCTCCCGGTCTGGGCTGGCCAATGGCAACCTCACATATACAACTCACTTGCGGTGACTGGTGCAGGTCTGGGTAAGTGGCGTAGTAAGCCTCTGCGCTGGCACCGCTTACTCAAAAGGAGCCGCAAATGTGCTTTCCGGCACGTTTGCGACTCCTTAGGCCAGCGGAGCACTCACTCCGCCGGCCTATACTTACACTGGATTGCGCCGTCAATAGTTTGAAAAAAATGTCACAAACAACAGTATTATTCACTGACAGTTTTATGCGATTCTAAAATGTCAGTCTTGTCAATGTCTACAATTCTCATTCTGATCTACAATCTATTATTTGTAGTAATATATATTTCATTGTATCTTTATCACACAGTATCTATATATTAAAGTCACATACACTTGAATTTATGTAGTAATTTTCCACACAGTAGGACTGGCTAGTTGCCAAACAGACCAGATTGATGGTTTATAGAACACAGCAGTTTCTAGTCAAGCTCACAGCCGTTTAGACTAGGCATGCCTTTGTGCATCTTTGCAGTTACAGGACTGGCTTGCGGGAGATGGCTCATGTCTTTAAAACATGATGTGGATAAGTCTGCAACGTGAGCTTGTTCCATTCAAGAATGCTAAATAGACATGTTAAATGATAGGTCTAATAGTAAGACTTATTTAATCAATTAACTTATTATTATTATTAACAACAACAACACTGAATCATCTGAACCATATTATTAATACTGAGCCATCATGAGCATTTAGTACTCATCTGTATAGTATCCCTGAATTTAAGAGAGGACAACAGTGAATCCAGGACAGCATTATTCTTGAGCTTCCTTTCATTTATTTTGAAATTGCCCCTGTCTCAAAGTTAATTTTTCCTACTCCCTATATGACTCTTCCTTCCCAAATTAAACCCTTTAGATTTTATTGTGCCCGTGTATTAATATAAAACCCAATAAAATAGGTCAATAAAATCCCCCAGCACCACCTTCGACAGGGCAATGGTGGAGATACAGTTTGTCAATTTCACAACTGATCTTTGCAGCCTTTGCATGCCAGCATTACAGAATTTGTGCTGAACTTCCATTATTATTAGTGACTGAATGTACAGGTTATTGCATATGCAAGTGTAGAGAGAGCTAATTAAGCTTTTCATGTGGGAAACCCATGCATCATGTTTGGAGACTCAACAGATATCCAAGACACTGTAACACCTTTCATAGATATCCAAGCCTAAGCAGTGAAAATTCCATGGAAATAAAATGACAAGTTCTACAAAGACCTATTTGAAGTTTAGTAAGGCATGTCTAACCCTGCAGCTGTCTTCAGTTTCAGTCCAAATAATTGGTTTTTACTTACGTTGGAGGAAATAACAATGTTCCTCATATAAATTATTGCATTTATCACATGATTGTTAATTTGTTTTAAGTTTCTCTACAGGATGACACTGTATGACAAGGGTTTTTTTCCAGCTACCAAGGCCATTATTTGGAATGAAAACCAAGCTTGAAACAGATTGAGTTGATTTTAAAGATTAAGGTTCAAATGAAACCGGAAACCTTTTTGTTGGGTATGAGGGATGATCATGTAGGTGAAAAATTTCAAACTTTGTTCTTATATATGATAGCTGCAGCAAGAATTTTATGTGCACAATATTGGAAGAATTCGGAGATACCTTCGCTGGAAGATTGGTGGCTGAAAGTTTTGGACTATGCTGAAATGGATAAACTTACAATTTTAATTAAGGAAAAATCAGTTAACCTTTTCGTGAATAACTGGAAACCATTTATCGATTTTTTAAGAGAGAGAGAGAAGAACGATGTGATGATATGCGGATTTAATGAATAGAACGTGGGTGTTATTTTGGCTTAGTTGGATATTATATGTAGAAAATAGTGAATAGTATGCTAGTAGGATGTATTGCTTCGTGCTTGCTATAACTTTATGAAATATGTATTGTTTTTGTTTTAATATATCAATAAAATATAAATATATAGAAAAAAAGAAAACTAAGCTCCCAATTGATGAGGCTATTTTTTTAATCAAGGATTAATTCAGTGTTTTTAATTTAATTCAGTTTTTTCCATGGCCCAGTAAGTGTAAGAAATTCTGGAACAAAAAGGAACTATCATATCTTTGATTCACTGTGTCTTCAGTGTTATTAATTGGCAGTGATATTTGCAATGAAAGCAAAGAACATCCTGTTCTGCTACATTTGCCTTGCTACTAAGAAACCGTGGTGCAGGCCATCCTGGCTACAGGTTCAACTTCCAAACTGTGGGATGCTGCTTAAAGGGCTGTGGTAGACCCTCCCCCTGTTCCTCAAGACAAAGCGGCACAGCAGTACTATGGGGGCCTGTGAGGGAGGGGCATGAGCTCTGCCCTGTGGCTGCTGGGATTTCTGGCAGCATTAGTGGCCCAGCACACAAGGCGGGCCTGCTGCCAAGCTGTGACGGAGGGGCCTGAGCTCTGTCTCTGCCCTGCTGGGGTTCCTGGCATTCTGGTGGCAAGACCAAGATGGGCCGTAAACATTAAAAAAATCAATTTGTGGCAAGTTGCAATGCAAGGCTGGGCAGGGTAGGTTTATTTGTCAGAAAGTTGTTTAAAAGAAGGCCAGGAAAGCTCTTTTTGTGAAAATAGCAAATTTATCAGTATTGTGAATTCTTTCTTCTTAGCATAAACAAAGATGTTTTTAAAAAAAGGCTAGGAAAGCTCTTTTTTGTAAAGTGAATAGCAAATAGTAAGTTTATCCGTATTGTGAATTCTTAGCATAAACAAAGATGTTCAAATCAAATGCGCTTTCTTATTTCTGATCTTCTTATTTTATTTATTTATTTAAAGGCTACCAATCCCACCCCCTTCCGGGCCCAATCCTCCCACCCCACCCCGTTTCGCCTCCCCTCTTCCCCCTTTGGGAAGGGGCCCAAAAGAAACTTTGTACGCTCTAATAAAATTCCTCCACCCATGCATAGCACAACTGTGTAATACAGATCCCTGGTAAAATGGATGTAGCAGCTGGGTCCTAGGTCAAGCACAGAGGACAAGTGGGCTGGGTGAAAGATACATGGTAATTTTAGATAATCTCATCTCTCTCCTTTCAATAGCATTTCCCATATTCTCTCGTGTTCAGTCAAACCCTAAAGAGCACACAGTCTCTATAACGTAAAAGCTTTCCTTGTTTTGCCATTTATTATTCCCAGGTGTGGGAAAGAGAAAAAAGGAGACAGAGATGAAATTGTTCAATACTGTAGCAGTACCTTTAAAACCAGATCACGTTGTATATGCAAATTGCTATATTCTTTAATATCCTGAGGATACATCTTGTTGCATACTCAGAGTAGTTTAATTTCCTTCAACGGGCTCTGTCCTAATAATAGTCTGCTTATCTTTCTCCAAGTAACTCCACCAAAACTTTACAACCTCTACTTTTGTCATAGCTCCTTTTCAGTCACCCCACTTAAGAGACCTTCCAATCTCACACACAGATGACTATAGCAAACTTGATTTTGCATGCCTTATAGTAATAAAACCAAACATTGACTGCCCTCTGTATAGTCAGTGAGTTTTAGAATAGGTTCCTTTCAAAATATAGCATAATACAACTTACTTATGCATGCATTCCATGCATGTGTGAACAATGCCACATACATACATACATTATACATTAAAATAACCTGTTATGTTTCTGGTATACAGAACAATATACCAATAGCCCATTCATTGCATGAGAAGCATAATAATGTCCCAGCTACACAGGGACAAGGAATGATGCATGAACCATGAAATGTCAAGCATTAGTATGGAAGTCTACCAATGTGGACAGAATCTAAAGTATTTCTTTTTAGGTAAAGGTAAAGGTGACCCCTGACAATTAAGTCCAGTCATGTCCGACTCTAGGATATGGTCCTCATCCCCATTTCAAAGCTGAAGAGCCAGCGTTGTCCGAAGACGCCTCCGCGGTCATGTGGCCGGCATGAATCTCCTTGCCGCAGCGCGTAGCATGCAGCTGGAACACGGAGAGCTGTTTACCTTCCCGCAAGCAGTACCTATTTATCTACTCACATTAACATGCTTTGGAACTGCTAGGTTGGCAGGAGAAAAACGTCTGTCCTTCGAGCCTTCTTTTTACATACGCACAAATGAGAGAGCAAGAGAAATATCTCTAGGCCACCTTTCAGTCCCACTATATATTAAAGTACCTTACATGGCATGTTTGTGACACCCTCAGAGGCGTCGTTAGGGGGGTGAGCCCCAAGGCGACGGGGTGCCAAGCAGTGGGGGGGGGCGTACTTGCCTCCGGATCCATCGCCCCCTCTGCTGCTTTTCGTTCTCTTGGAGACATCTTTGGCCGCAAGATCCACCCGCCCGCCGTTTGGCTCTGAAATGGGCCTGAAAGCATGGGGGGTGTTTTTGTGCCGCACCACCGCTGAATTTTGGCAGCAGCACGTGAAAATTATGTCATGCCCCAGGGGGCGAGGCATGTGGCATCACGTGGGGGTGTTGCGTCGGTGGCCTCCCCACGGGGGTGTAGGAACGCAAACGCCACTGAACACCATAGACTGGTGGAGCAGTCGCTCCGCCGATTGAAGAGTAGGCAGGATTGTGCTGTTAATGTATAACACAAAATGGGTAAATATGCAGGTATTGCACATCTAAACATTTAATTTAATATAGAATATAGTAACCATAGCAACCTCTATCAAGGGATATGCTCTGATGCTCTGGCTGCCCTGTGGTATGGGGAGGCAGCTAGAGCCTTGGATCAAATCGCTCCTGAACGGCCACGGCCTTGCTGTCAAGCCAAGGTGGCTCCTTGGTTTACTGAGGAGCTGCGGGCAATTAAACGACTGGGCCGACGCCTAGAGTGACGGTGGAGGAAAACGTGTGATGAATCTGACCAAACATGGGCTAGAGCCTATTTCAGGGCCTACTCTGTGGCGGTGATGGCAGCGAAGAAGGCATTTTTCTCTGCCACCATTGCGTCTGCGAGTAGCCGGCCGGCGGAGCTCTTTCGAGTTGTCCGGGATCTGCTCCACTCGGCTCCTGTAGCGAGTGAGTTGGAGTGCTCGACGGACCGCTGCAATGAGATCGCACGGCACTTCGCAGATAAAATCGCTCAGATTCGCCACGACTTGGACTCTGGTTTAACAGTTCCAAAAGTTGTCCCTATGGCATCTGTCAATTCCATCATTATGGATTCTTTTCACCTTATACAGCCTGAGGATGTGGATAGGGTCCTCTGTAGTTTGAGACCATCTTCCTGCCCGCTTGACCCTTGCCCAGCTTGGCTAATATGATCTGTACGGGTTGGGCTGGCCGATTGGGTGGAACCTATTGTAAATTCATCTTTGCGGGAGGGAGTGATGCCTAGCATCTTGAAGACCGCAATTGTGCGCCCCCTCCTGAAAAAACCATCTCTGGATTCCTCCAATTTAAATAACTATCAGCCAGTTTCCAATCTGCCCTTCTTGGGTAAGGTGATTGAGCGGGTGGTGGTGTCTCAGCTCCAGGGGATACTAGATGAAACGGAGTATCTGGACCCTTTTCAGTCAGGCTTCAGGCGGGGCTTTGGGACGGAGGCAGCCTTGGTCACCCTGTTGGATGATCTTCACCGAGGACTGGACAGGGGGAGTGCATCCCTGCTGGTCCTTTTGGACCTCTCGGCGGCTTTCGATACCATCGACCATGGTATCCTTCTGGGTCGGCTGGCCGAGTTGGGACTTGGGGGCACTGCCTTGCAGTGGTTCCGTTCCTACTTGGCTGACAGGTCCCAGATGGTGATGCTGGGAGACGCCTGTTCGGCGCCCTGCCCACTACAGTGTGGAGTGCCACAGGGTTCTATTCTGTCTCCCATGCTTTTTAACATCTACATGAAACCACTGGGGAAGATCATCCGGGGATTTGGAGTTGGGTGTCACCAATATGCCGATGACACCCAGCTCTATCTCTCCTTGCCACCTTATTCTGGGGAGGCTGTGGAAGTCCTGGAGCACTGTCTGGAGGCGGTTGGGGTCTGGATGAGGGCTAATAGGCTGAGATTGAATCCAGAAAAGACAGAGGTCCTACTGGTCAGGAAAGCTTCAATGCAGGTACTGAGTCATCTGCCCATTCTGAATGGGGTTGCACTCCCCCTGCAGGAACCAGTGCGCAGCTTGGGAGTGCTTCTGGATTCACAGCTCTCCCTGGAAAGCCAGGTGGCGGCTGTGGCCAGGGGTGCAGTTTGCCCAGCTTCGGCTGGTGCGCCAGCTGCAGCCGTACTTGAGTTGATCAGACCTGACCACGGTGGTCCATGCCTTAGTGACTTCAAGACTGGATTACTGTAACGCACTCTACGTGGGGCTGCCCCTGAAGACAGTTCGGAAGCTGCAATTAGTGCAGAATACGGCGGCCCGGGTGGTCACTGGAGCTAGGCGGTTTGACTCTGTTGAGCCGCTGCTTCAGCGGCTGCACTGGCTGCCCATTTGTTTCCGGGCCCAATTCAAGGTGCTGGTAATGACCTTTAAAGCCCTTCACGGTTCGGGTCCAGGATATCTGAGGGACCGCCTTCTCCCATACATTCCGGCCCGCTCTCTTAGGTCATCTGAGGGGGCTCTCCTGCGGGTGCCCTCTATCGCAAGTTAGGGGAGTGGCAACACGTGGGCGAGCCTTCTCTGCTGTGGTGCCACAACTGTGGAACTCCACAGGGGATCTGAGAACCACCCCCTCCCTCATGACTTTTCGGCGGGGGCTCAAAACGTTTCTGTTTTGCGTTTGGGTGATGGGTTTCGTCTTGCGTTTTGGTGGTTGTCTGCCTCCAGTGCCTCAGTATGTTCTGCCTTGTTTTTCTGCTTCACATTATTACCCACCAGTGGATTTTATTGTTTTTTTAATTTATTCTATGTACTGTTCTTAAATTATGTATTTTAACTGTTGTAAGCCGCCTTGGGCATTTGCCCCGGCATGGGAAAAGGTGGGGTATAAATTTTTAAATAAATAAATAAATATGAATATGCTTGAAACACAGCAACATCTTAATGAAACATGTGCATCAAAATGTCATGTCAGTTAAAAAAAGAAGAGTGCTGACAGTCTGAGAGAGATAACAATAGAACAGCAAAGATATGTACCCACAAAATGACATCATTAGTGATCATTAAGTTTTGTAGAACACTTCAATGTGTTGAAAGTAGTTCCCAAACACATTGCCTCAGTAAGCCTTACAACAAGTAAGCCAGTGTGAATATTTTAAAAATGTGAATCTTATCCCTTAGCAAATACTGTCACTCTGGACTCTGCCCCATATCCCAGTGGGATCTATCCTAAAACTTCAGCCAGTACCAGAAATTTTAATTTTCAAAAGTTGGCTACCCCACTATGGTGTAATGCAGTGCTACTCAAACTGCAGTTACATGGACCGGTGCTGGTCTGTGAGCCATCAGATGCTGGAGTAGCTCCTCTGGCTTCCTGCTTATTGATATCTCCCGAAGCTTGCCACAGCACTTGCACGCACACCAAGCCTTGAGGGAAGCTACAAGACAGTGGGGAAGGAAGAGGGAAGCAGGAAAGATGTGGTAAGCTGATGTGGTTATTTCTGTTTTGAATGTAATTTTTAATTTTTAAAAATATTTTGTGGAATGTTGTAAGGCAGAGGTTCCCAACCTTTGTCGCTAGGTGTACCACCTGTCACAGTCAAATTTTCTAAAGCGCCACATGCTTTAATTAAATAAATTTATTTATGTAATAAATATTTATATATAAATATAAATTTATTTATAATTAATTTAAATAAATATGTGCACTAGATAGGTGATAGTGTTAGCAAATGCAGCAATTAAGCCACTGTGGGGTTGTTTTTTGTTCCAAACAGTAGTACTCACAGATGCATTTCCTGCTTTGGAAGCTTATCCAAAAAAGCAGATATATATGCTTCAGTTCAGGAGCAGAATATCATGCATCCTCAATTTTCAGTCTCTTTGGTTTTTGGCCTATCTTTCCCCAGGACAGTTATGTTTCATGCTCCCCCCCCCCCGAATCTCCTATTCATGCCTATTGATTTGAATCTCTACAAATATGAGCAATATGAGCAGCAGCTTGCTGAGAGACAGCTCAAATACAGCAAAAAAAAGTAGAAAGAAACGAAACAAAATAAAAACCTTGCCTGCTTTGTTCTTGTCTGCACCACCTAGTGGTTCAGTGGTATATATACAGGAAACCTTAGGAAACAGTACAGATCGGAGATAAGGAGCAGAAGCAGCTGAGAGAGAGAGATTGGAACGTCGGATAAGAGATCTCCTAGCAGCTGATTGCTGTTCCTAGCAGCTGATTGCTGCCTGTCCAGATAAAAGGCCTTGGGGGATCGGCGTTCCAAAGTTGAGACCAGCAAGTCAGAGATTGCAAGTCAGAGAGGAGATCGGAAAACCAGATCAGGACCAGCCTGTCACGTACCACCGGTAGTCGTTCAGAATACCACTGGTGGTACGCGTACCACAGGTTGGGAACCTATGATTTATAATCCATTTCATCCAGGACCCACTGGAGTTGAGACATCATCACCACCCACTCAATCACCTTGCCCAGGGGAAATCTGAAACTGGCCGAATGTTGTCCATAATAGTAGGATCCAGGGAGGGCTTTTTTCAGGAGGTGGTGCACAACTGCACATCTTAGGCAGCACCCTCTCCCTCATCAACCACCCGGCCAGCCTCCCCAGGCCAATCTTATAAGCCAAGATGGGCAGGCAGATAGTCTCTCATTCCTAAATTTTCTAGTTCTTGTCAAAAGGCCATGATTTAAATACTGCTTATTCATTTAATCAAGGAAAATCTCTGCAGCTGTATTAGTACTGGTACAAGGAAAAAAAAAACTAGGTGAGTTAACTAACTCATTATCAAGACAGTTTATAATTACATCGAAGAAAGTTTGAATCATAGACTGCACTGAAATGGTTCTCCCTTTTTCCAAGAGATTAATGAATCATAGAAAAATGTTTACAAGGCATCAAGCCTATTTCGAACAAAGTGCTCGATGTTAGCATGGCAATGGACCATATCGCTTTTAATGGCTTGGATCCTTTTTCTTCTGTACACATTGGGCATTGTAGTTGTCCCACATTGCTCATCCAACCAACATTTGATTCACTTGGCTTGCATTTCAAGTCATTAGACCTGAAGGTGATATTTAGGAAGTCTATTGTCAGGCATGCAAATTGAGAGAAAAAATGTGTCACATTAAATCATGACAGATTAATAAGATATTACTCATGGATATATGCTTTTCTACACGCCTTCTGAGGAAAGGCAAGTTTAAAGGAGCTATTCTTACACTAGCAGGATACCTTGGCAATTCATGATAACTTCTTTTTCTTGCAATCTTTAGAACCATGGGCATTCTGCCAAAATTATATGCTTTTAAATCCTATCAATACTAAATGGGAGAGAGTATTAAGTACGTGCTTAATTCCCCCACTAAAATGCATGAAGTACAAACATGGTTGTAAACTTTGGCTGGATAACACACAGTCAGCGCAATCCTGTGTAAGGATCCAGCCGGCAGCCCAGGGCCGACCACTGGATCCTGAACCCGGGCTGCCCATTCGATGGCGGGCCAGAGGTCTACACGGGGAAGGGAATGCTTGTCCCCTTCCCCGGGTCTAAACCGGGGCTGGTCCGATAGGCCTCCTTGGATTTTCCGCCACCTGAATTGCTGGCGGAAGTCGGAGGAGGGGATGGGAATATGACCAATACCATCCCCTGCCCCCTCCTGGCAGGGAGCCCCCCTCCCTCGCCCGCCGGACAGCCCACCCGGCTGCTGGCGGGAGCTCTTACCTTCTGCTGGCAGCCGCATCCTGGTCCGGCATCAGAATGAGGGAGGCCGGCCTTGCACCGGCCTCCCTTACTCTGAAATAGTCGCAAATGTGCTTTACGGCACGTTTGCGACACTCTAGAACGGCGGAGCGCATGCTCCACCATTTTAAAGTTACGGAGGATTGCGCTCTGTGTTAATAAAGAAAATTAAAAAGTGCTTATTTCGTGCCATTTTGTTAGGTTCATTAATAAGAATCCTGCAGGGGCTTTACCCCTTTGCTTTATCTCTGTTAATCTCTATTGATGTCTTAATTTCTATAACATTCATTTAAAATATTTTTCCAACTATGAATATTAAATCATCTCAATCACCATAAACAAGTATTTTGCATTGTTTTCCTTTATGATGCTAAAATGCAGAGGACTGTAATCATCAAGTCAAGAGATTTAACATTTTCCAAACAGTGAAGTTTATTTAACTGCAGTCACAATGTTCTGATGTTCTAGTATAAACTATTCAAGTGTAAGCATTTGGTAACCTGACTACTCACTTGAGCAGTACTATTGAAGTACCGTATTTATCGGCGTATAAAACGCACTGGCATATAATACGCACCTTCCTTTTGGCCCTGGGTTTCAAGGAAAAAATATTTAAAGCATTTTTGGGCCACTTACTGCTTGGCTGCTTAATTAGCTAATTTACATAAATTGCACAAAAATACCAGGATCTCTTTTAAAACACACAGCAATAAGACACATGAACAAAATGCAGCAGAACATAAAACCCAAGTACAAAAAAAAACCCAGACTCAACTCTTTTTCCCCCAACCCACCCATGCACAGTTTCCAAAGTAAAAAAACATTTACCCCAAGTAAAAAAAACCCCAGACTCAACTCTTTTCCCCCATCCCATCCCTGCACAGATTCCAAAGTAAACAACATAAAAGTACAAAAAAACCACCCCAGACTCAACTCTTACCCCACCCCAACTATGCAGTTTCCAAAGCCTCCCCTACTAGGCCCAGTTCAGAAGCTTACCCTTCCGAGGAGAGCTGGGAAAGAGTAGGCCCTCTGTAGCTCAGCTGAACTTACCAGTAACTGAGGAGCACAGCGCCCTCTGCTGGCTGCTGAGAAGCTCAACTCATGCACGTGCATAAATTAAACCTGACAAACAGCTGTAGATCAGATAGTTAGGGAAGAAAGCACAAGGAAGCTCTCTGGCTCCGGAAAAACGCGGTAAGCCCGAAAATGCTTTAAAACGGGCAAGGGGGGGAAAAGGGATTTTTTAGTATTGGCGTATAAAACGCACCCTACTATTTTGGGTCACAAATGTAGACAAAAAAGTGCGTTTTATACGCCAATAAATACGGTATATGTGCCTATTTTCTTGGATAAAACAATACTAGTCTTAACATATTCAAAGGACCAGATCCCAAATTTGCCCAACCTTTCCTACTAATATAAGCACATTTTAACAAAATGGGTGGCCAGTAACTTAAGAGAACCTATGATTAAAAGAAATGAAGAGTAAATAAGTATCCATATTTATTTATTTAAATGATTTCTATCCCACCTTTTCCTCCGAATCAAGGGAGCGCTCACAGTGGCTCAATGTGATTTATTTAAACACAGCAATATTCTCTTATTTCTATAATCAAAAAATGAGTTAACATATTTTGCTACAGAGGTCTTGCAACAACTAGCTGACTTTCCATTAAAATGATTACTAGCCGGTTCATCACGCCACAAAAGTCTGAACTCACAGTGCAACAACAAGCAGCACGTATACATTCAGAAAATCTACAATTTAATAAGCATTTAAAGTGAAATACTTTTGTCATCCAGTAAACTAGGATTCAAATGACCATGTGTTCGTCTATTTGATCTTAAACTGGTAAAATTCTTCATTACCAGCAACTCACCCTCTGTACTGATTTGCTTCAAAAAGTCTCTCCTGGAATGCAGGCTTGTCATTCCTTCTCCTATCTTACTGTTGCTTTCAGAGCATTTTCAGGTTGCTATTGAAACTGTCGACTGCAATGCTAGGCGACAGAAGCCCTTAGTAAGGAATGCAATCTAAAGTTTACAAAAGACCTTCCGTTCCATAACACATTGCTCGGCTATCATGCCCCTGATCATGTTACTAGTCTTAGCATTTATTTTCTTCCAAAGAAGCATGAATCATCAGGAAATCAGACAACTTTGGAAGAAAACTTGCAAAAGATGCAAAAAAAAAAAAAAAGAATGACGGATATTTTGAATACATCCAGAAAAATAGTGGAAAGATTTTTAAATTTTATACAAATTATAAAAGAGATTTTCATAATACAAAAGGAAATCAGTTTTTAAATATCATCGATGAATGTTTTAAAAAAATACTGCTACAAGGTGAGAAATATAGCTAGATTCTACAATTGCTCTTTTATGCCTTCTCATAGAAGATAATAATGATTACAAAGAGAAGATCACCAGAGTGCACTGCTGTTATATAAGAAAAATAAAAAATATTGGCAGAGAATCCATTCTTTATTCTTTTGCCACAGATTTTAATCCTCAGGGAGCAGAGTCTGGTGGTGTCGGAGCAGCCTCTGGTGGCGATTAATAAGCATCATCTCTCTTATGACAACCCCCAACCATTTCAAAACCATTAAATGGCTTTTCTGAAATGAAATTTAGAAATGGGATTTAAAATACACAACGCAGCAGGTTGATAACCAACTGTGCATATAAGAACTGCAGCAACATATAAGCTATACATAGCAGATGATATAATTACCTGTTTTAATATTTATACGTATATAAATGTATGACTATAAGTAAGATAGCTATTCAAAAGCCACTAGCTGAATTCACAGGACGTGTGGCCTGCGGTGAACTGTGAAGCTTGGAAGTGCAGAGCACAAGCCAGGAGGAGGGCTACACTCGGAAGGGAAACATCTCGAGTATAGAAGGTTCTATATATCAATAGAACAATATTGTAAAGACCCTTATAAGGTCTAGGATAGCCTGCCTATGTAAACTGCCTTGAATAAATCTGATGAGGAATCTGATGATGAGAAAGGTGGCATATAAATACAGAAAATAAATAAATAAATTGATTTGATGTATGATTAGATAACTAGTGACCCAATCCTATCCTCTTCTTGCGCCAGCAGAGCATGCGCTCCGCCAGCACGCACTGTTGCAAAAGCGCCATAAAGCACTTTGTGACAGCACATTTTTTTAGCAGTACCAGCAGCAGCAGTAAGGCCGGAGTCTTTCTGCTGGCGCTGGTGGCCAAAGCAATGCCCACCAGAGAAAGTAAGTCCAGTGCATGAGTGGGGAGGGCGGGGGGAAGGGTGGAATGGGGAGGGTGGCGATGGGGAGGGTGGTGGGCGGATCGGGTCTGGGAGAAGGTGGGATTGGCGGCGCCGACATGTCATACTCATAACCTATCCCCCCCCCTTTTCATCCGCCAACATGGGTCAACTCGGACTTGGGCCAGCAATATTGCTGGAGCAGGGCTGAGCTGACCCATAACTGCAGCTGGGGCTTACCCTGGGGCAAGGGAACAAATGTCCCCTTACCCCGAAGAAACCTCCTGCCTACTAATTTTCCCCACGAGATGCAGTGTGGCCTGCATCGGCATGGGGGAATTTAGTTAGGATTGGGCCACCCTTCTTGCACTGGTATAGACCATGAACTAGAATAGAATGCTAAATATGGTCTTAGGAGACCTGAACCCAATTCCGTTATGCACAGTATTCATATCTGGGAATAAGCTCCATTGAACTCAGCAAGACGTATTTCTAAGTAAACAGGCATCGGATTGTGCTGCTAATCTCAATGTAGGTATTGGTTCAGGGTTACACATTTTTCCCATGTGAGATTCATATTGTGTAAGAAATACTGCAGGATAAGTATACTGTTGTGAATACAGGGATTAGGCCGACTTTGGCAGATCTAAACTAGAGATCTGGTATAACGTAGAGAGGCCTAAGAGACCGACGGCCCAATCCTATCCTTGGCTGGCACAGCGGCCCTGACGCAGTCTCTGCTGCATCCTGCGGGCTGGTCAGGGACCATGGCACAACAGAGAGATAAGTAAATGAAATTCTTACTTACCTACTCTGCTGTGCCAATGGATCTACTTGGATCTGCACCAGCTCTTTGGCTGGTGCAAGTTCAAGTGGACCCATGGGGATGTGGCAAGACCAGGCAGGTGAGTATTGGATATCGGTGGCATGATTGCCATCAATAACTGCCCCCTTCCCTCCCCCAATATGCTTCCTGTTGGTCCCAAGGTGCCATATTGACCGCCTGGTCAGATCCTTGATGTGTAGGGCTGGGGAGGAAACGTAGATGCAAGAGACGGAACCAATGCAGGACTGAGTGAAGAGTAAGAAGGAAAACTGGAAGTGAAAATATTAGATGGAATTTGGGATGGAATGAAAGAGCAAGTGGATAGAAAGGAGAGTATTTGTTTGATTTAGGAATGGAAAGATAGGAAGAGGCAATCCTATCTTTAGATGGGAAGAGGCAATAATGAGAACTAATAAGGTGTTGGGTTGCAAGGCAGAAAAGAGTTGAATAAACGTGAGACAAACCACATTGAGGGTTTCAAGAATGAATGCTCCTGGTCCTTTAATGGTTGTATAGGTGAGGGCATTTCAGCAGGTGCAGCTGCTTTAGCAGCACCATCAACAATTGCAGCTGCCAAGATTCTGTCTTCTACACAACTCTTAAGAACACAGAGGCCCTAATGGTAGAAGGTTGGCCACCCCTGGGTTAGAGCAAGATGATAGAGCCATTGGCGTTTATATATAAGGAGAGGTAGATGAAGTTTAGAATTAAAATGAAGGGAATATAGTGTCAGTGTCTATGTACATGCACACATTTCCACAAAATATTCATAGGTTTTTATTTATGTATTTTTTGAAATAAGGCATATCCCTGTGTTCCTGAACAGGAAAACTTTGCATTGTGCATTTCATGGTAGCTGTAAAAACTCTGCAATGTAACCTTCTGCTCTTTTTCTTCCTTTTTGTGTGTAGTGTATGTCAATAGTAGCCTACAAAATAGTAGCCTAGAATATCCTTGTAGGCTATCATGTTTTCTTAGAATACTACATTGATGTTTCTTACAGATAGACTCAGATTTAGAATGCTGGCTACTACTTGCCTCTACTCCTAGAGCAACTGGTCCTGGATACAGATGGATACATTATCTGACTTTACTGTGTGTGGGTAACTATCAATCAAGCTTGAGGAGCCATTAGTACTTATACATCTTTTCAGGTAATAATTTTTAACAATTTATAAAAATAATACAGTATAAAACTTTTTACTTCCAAGTTATCGGTAATATTTCCGTGGAGTTTCTTCAGGAAGCCTTAGTTACTTTCCCCCACCCCACCCCACCCCACACACAGAGTTCATCTCATCTTCCTTAGTTCCAAACTCGAATGAGTAACCACATCTGCTACAATAAATCAGCAGAACTCCAGCAGCTTTATAGAAAGGTCTCTGAATTTTGTAGAACGTGGTGACTTAAAAGATCCGAAGCACAGTGGGAATGTGCAATACAAAAAAAACTATCTAATACTTATTAGCCTTGGAAAAAGTCAGTACCCATTTCGACCCGAGGTCAGATTTTCCCAGAATTCCCAAATGTCAGTGTGTTCAACATGTTTAAGGGACCCCCAAAGAGATATAACCACCTGCAACAAAAATTCCCAGGTGTTCCATATACCTGTAGCAGAGGCGTTGCATTCGCCACTCATTGGGGTTTAAGGTATAACAAATTTGCCCATTCATTCCTATGTAAAGCATAGACCTGACAACACAAGATCTCAAACAAACACATAGTTGTGTTGTGCACACAGCTTCTGTGCTTTAGGGGTCTGTAGGGGTATGTCTCAGCACAGTGTACCCCAAGTTGCAAGTCCCTTCCTGCCAGGGTGTTTTTTTATGACCCTTCAAATCCTTGAAATGCTGCAGCTTTAGTTGTGAGTTCAGCACAAAAATGCACAAAAACGTTTGTGTTTTACACACAACTTCTGTGCTTTAGGGGTCTTTAGGGGCATGTTTCAGCACAGTCCACCCCCAAGTTACAAGTTTCTGAGTACAAGAGTTTTTTTATGACCCTTCAAATCCTTGAAATGCTGCAGCTTTAGTTGTGAGTTCAGCACAAAAATGCACAAAAACATATTTGTGTTTTACACACAACTTCTGTGCTTTAGGGGTCTTTAGGGGCATGTTTCAGCACAGTGCACCCCAAGTTACAAGTTCCTGAGTACAAGAGTTTTGTTTTTATGACCCTTCAAACCCTGTAAGTGCTGCAGCTTTAGCAATATGATGAAAATGACTGCATTAGGTATATTTTGTTACCCATATAACTAGGCTTACCATATCGCCGACTGGGACGCTCCGTTTTGCCCTTAAGGGGCGGGGGCGGGGGGAAGGGAGCCAGAGCAATGCTCTGGCTCCCTTCCCCCCGCCCCGCACCTTAAGGGCAAAACGGAGCGTCCCAGTCGGCGATGCTCTGGCTCCCTTCCCCCCGCCCCGCCCCTTAAGAGCAAAACGGAGCGTCCCAGTCGGCGATATGGTAAGCCTACATATAACCCCAATGAGTGCTTTGAGCAACGCCTGGTGTTGCTCCTGATTACAGCTGTGTATAGCTGATCACCTGCACCTGAGGTGCTCCAAACAACTTGGATTAAAAAGCCAGGGCCCTGGCTGTGGAAAAAAAAGCCAAAGTTTCATTTCTAACTTCAGTGAGGAGGGGGTACCCTGCAACCAATTCCTGTACCTCATTTTCCCTAAAAACAGTGATCTTTGCTCTTTTGGGGGGGTCAGTGGGGTGACCCTAATATTCTGAAAAAATCTTTAAAAAATAGTTTCACCTGTCTAATTTCCACCAAAAAATTCCAGAAAAATTGGGGGAAGCCCTTTTTAAACTATTTTCTTTCAGGCGTTGCTCAAAACACTCACTGGGGTAAAGCAACCCAGCTAGGGATTGATCACATCTTCTGTTAACTGGCACTGAGGAAGTGCAGAGAGAGCTTCTGAATACTACATGGCAAATGATGATTCTGCTGGAAAGCTCTGTCCATACTTTCTGCATATGGACTTCCACCATTACTTCACTGGCAGGGGCATCTCCATATGTACAATGGGGCACCCAAGTAAAGATCACTAATTTAGACTGGATATAAGAAAGAAAGAAAGAAAGAAAGAAAGAAAACTCCTTGCATTTTGTTTTTTAAAAACAGTTTTACATTTGCCTGTTGTTCATAAACTTAGGTTTGATTTATTTGTTAGGTTAGGCAAGCTACTTTTTATACTTGTGGGTGTTAACCAGTTGAGTAAGCAATGCAACCCATGAGACAGCTCTCTGGCCTATCTGATCTGCAGCAACTTCCACAAACTTCTACTGTACTGTACAGTACTGACATTTCAGAGCAAAAGAAACTGACGAGTAGATATGTAGCACAGAGCCACCTGAATGAGAAATCATAGATTTTCTCCTGAATGAGAAATCATATACCAGGTCCAAGTTAGGGTGTGAACTGTCCCTAATTATGAAGATCATTATTTAATTACTCTTTCTAGAGCAGATCAACAAAGCAATACAGCTAGTGTGTGTTGTGTGCGCAAACAAGAACGACAGTGGACACTAAGACCTAATTGCCTCCAGGTGACCCAGTGAGCTAGTGGAAAACTATGACTGAATTACCCAACAAGGTAAAAGAATGTGGAGCCTCTCCTTTGTTTCTGAGTTTGAAGTAGGTTTTTAATCCTGTATTAAAGGAAAACCACATTTTCCCAAGAGGTCTTAGCCTCTTAACCACAGTTAAGGTCAGCGCCAAAGAACCGGTTAAGTATAGTTAAATGGATAGTTACTCCAGGGAGAGAAGAGAGTGCACATTCCTGCGGCTGGATCCCAGTCTGATGCGGCTAGCAGGTGGCCGACTGTTGTATCTACATTTGAGAACTTTCTGCTGTTCCAGCTTCGATTGTTTTGACTGCAGCCTTTTAACGTTTGTGTGGGCAAGGTAAATCCAAGGAGCATACTTGCCATGCTACTTTCTCTCCCACAGTATTGCCCTACTATTTTCTCAATATTCTAACTAACTACCATTTTCTAACATTTTCAACCATTTTTTCTAACATAAAAAATAGGGTATGTACTGTCATACCTATAAACAGTAGTAGATACAAGGAATCTGCTGTGGGATAACCTCTGCTTCCTATTCCCCATTGTTACTCCTCAAAGACCACCAGAAAACTTTCAGATCAAATGCAAACTGCCCCATCCTCATTGTCTCTCTTAGCTTCAGACAGGTTGTCCACTTGCTTTTTTCTAAACACCTGCCCCAACATTGTTCAGTACTTTATTTTGTGTTTTGCACTTACACTTGAAAAACTGCTCTGAGCAAGGAGTGGGGAGTGTTTTCCTGAATGACACAAGGGCCAGCCAGTTGGCTTATTAAAAAAACCTTAAATCTTTTTGACTTCCGAAATGGAAGAATGTGTTTCCCTTGAGTTCGTTATTCGAAACAAGATAGACCAGGGGTTCTCAATCAGTGGTACTAGTACCACCAGTGGTACTTTGGCTGACTGCTGGTGGTACTTGGACCGCCGGAACCCCGCTCCGATGCAACGTTTTCGGTAGCATGTTTTCACTCCTGAGAGGCTCATTCCTTTGGCCGAGCCTCTTGAGAATGCTGACGAGGACCCTCCTGTCCACCCAAAGGGACAAGAAAGGTCACTCGCTAAAAGAAAATATGTTCTATGTCCATTTTACTGCATGAAACACATTTTCTAAGTGTTTTCAAACACACATTCTGCTCCAATGACTGGGCTGCTTCAACAAAACCACTGCTCCACATATGTAAAACCCACAACAGATTTCAATACAAAAACATAAGGACCTGATCCAGAGGGTTGGCCCTCTGTGTGCATAATTCAGTGCAGGACACCACCACACACAAGAAAATGGTGAGATCAGCAAGGACTAGGATAGCTGCTGCCTTTTCTGGAAGCTGCAAACTGGTTATTTCCCCCGGGTCTGGGTGTGAATCCATGAAATAACTCCCACTAATGATACTATGTGAAATTGAGCTCCACTTCTTGTATCACTAGCTTTGAACCAAATCCAGGTCTAACAAAAGGCACATCCAATGAAAGAAAGATCCAAAAAAAACTGTAGTATGTATTTTTATAGAATACTATTGGTCTTATGTTAGGTGGTTTCTCTAGGCACAGTATGGTATGTAGAATAATTCTAGGAAAGATGTTCTCTTTTACCAAACCAAAATCTAAACAATCTGGAAGTTTCGGTTCCATGTGTTTTCAGAGACAGCTACTCAATTTCTAGGGGAAATGGGAGCTTTTGTAATTCTCCTTGTTCCCATGAAATATTCCTAATTCCATGTTGCCTATGCGCTTCCTGAGGTTTCCCTCAGGAAGCGCATTGCAAAACGAGTACCATTGCAAAACGAGTGTTCTTTCTCACCTTCTTTAAACTATTCCCCTCAACATTCTGGTGAAAACACTGTTTCCTATCATTTCTAAACAACTGATGTTAGCTTAATCTGACATTGCTATATACAATGTTAATTTACTGCTAACTTAGTTTTGCATATACGGTATTTTATATTCTCTCTTGTGCCAGCTGGAAGGAAATTGGACATGTGTCTTCATGCTAATTTTAAAAGATGCATGAAAATTAGTTTGTCATACCATGCAACCCCTTCCAAGAATGTATAGTATTGTTTCCTCTTTGAAGAGGAAAATACAGTACAGTGCTACCTCCAACAACGTGGGGGATCCATTCCTTGAAAGCCAAACACTGTCTGAAACAGTGCTATAGGAGATAAGGGAGGAAACTGGTGCTGATTAGCCAGAATACACTGCTCTCATGGGCTGCAATAGCTGTCAGTCAACCCAAGCAAAATAGCACTAAGGGATGTGGTGTTATCAAAGATATTAATGTATATACAGTACAATCAATTCCAACAGCACTCTGATGACTATCTGAATGGTCCGAAAGGACCTAGAACAGGGGTTCTCAACCCCTTCCCAGCCAAGTACCACTTGCAGAGCCACTCTCCTGCTGCGTACCACCGCAAGTGACTGGCGATGACATCATCGTCAGTTACTTTTGGGTTTTGAAGTTTTTGGAGGCCAGAAAATGCAGGTAGGAGGCTCTGGGCGGGCCCTTCTCAGTGTTCCTGAGAGGCTCAGACAAAGGCAGGAGCCTCTCAGGAGCGAAAACACACAGCTGAAAGTGCTGCGACAGAGCGGGGTTCCGGCAGTCCAAGTACCACCAGCAGTTGGCTGAAGTACCACTGGTGGTACCAGTACCACTGGTTGAGAACCCCTGACCTAGAACAATGCTTGCAAGCCACTCTATACAATCTACAACTGACACAGTGCCACTTTATATGTTAAAATAATCTCAGCATAGGATAGGGGACTTGAATAGCACAGGGCTCCTCAGCCTATATATTCACAATGGAGTAAATACTTGTGCTGCACTTCACAAGGCATGACATTCACTTTTTTCCTACCTGGAAGCTAGTGGTAAATTTTGTCCTTATGGATTGGGTTGCCAGTTGGCCCAAAATGAACTTGTTTGTTCAGCTTTTTTCTCAGGTGGCAATGATTAATCTCAGACTATTTTTGGGCTACCACTGGGCCTCACCCCTTTACTGCCAGACCCATATTTTTTTCTTCATTTTCCAAAGTGTGGCAACCTTGTGACATCATCAGGTACCACCTCAGAAATATTAGGTTTGGGAATGTATGGCAACCTTAATAACTGGATTCCCAATTAGAATAAGCAATAGGAGATATCTATTTAGATGTGAGCTCTCGTTGCTTGGCCAGCTCCTGCCAACCTAGCAGTTCCAAAGCATGTTAATGTGAGTAGATAAATAGGTACCGCTAGCGGGAAGGTAAACAGTGCTCCGCGTTGCGCTGCGGCAAGGATAGTCATGCCGGCCACATGACCACGGAGGCGTCTTCGGACAATGCTGGCTCTTCGGCTTTGAAATGGGGATGAGCACCACACCCTAGAGTCGGACACGACTGGACTTAATTGTCAGGGGTCACCTTTACCTTTTTTTTTACTGGGAGTAAAGAGAAGGCAATTCAGCTGTAGTTTGAATCTAGACAGGAAGTGTGTCTTTCTGGAGATAACTAAAACGGAGGCAACCTTTGTGTGTACAGGGGTGTGTGTGTGTGTGTGTGTGTGTGTGTGTGTGTGTGTGTGTGTGTGTACAGGTGCTTTCTTAAGAATCTGATGCAGAATTTGGGGATTAGGTTGACTGCTTTTTCCAATTCTATTTATATATATATATATATATTTAAAAACCCAACTAGATTACGAAGATGCCATAATGCTCCAGTAATTCCTTTTCTATCTATAGAAAACTAAACCCCATAGTGTTATCCCTTGACTTCTCACTAGAAGGTAGGAAACACTTAATATTTTGTACAGCAGTCTTAAATTAATGTACCTTGTACAGAACTGGAACATATTGTAGTAATAAATAATCTAATATATCTAGATTATTAACCACTCTGACAATCAGCATGGGAGTCTCATGCTAGGTTCTTTGAAAATGTTTTAATTTAACCAGAAAAAAAGGTCGACCGAAACAGCTATATTCTTTTTCTAAGTTATTTTTATGCATGTTCTGTTGCTTATTTTTTTTTTTACAGCACACTACATTTTAACAGCTACATGTGGGCTTGATGGCAGATAAGAACACAGGAGAAAGTAACCATCTAATTTCAAAAATATGAATGTCAAATGTTCACATGTGTATAAATAATTAATTGCTTTTCATGTTAACAAATTCAGTGATTTTTCATTCACTGCACACTGACCCCTGAGTCCAACTCTGAAAAACAGAAATAGTGAGGATTCCATATTGCTAGCTCATAAGTAATTTATAGCTTTGCAGGGTGTCAGGTGCAAAAATCCAGGATCCCATTTATCACCACAGGAAATGTCTAGTTATAAGCGGGACAGCAGGTATTCTGCAGAAATGAAGAGAAACACTAATGAGGTAAAGCCAACAGACACATCATCCAAAAATAAGAGAGCTATCAAGAAACTTGATTTTTATTTTTATTTTTTGGTCCTGGGTGGTAAATGAAGACTGTGAAATCAGCAAGGAAACTATTGTGGGGGAAAATGGACGACAAGCAGTCCAGTTTTCTCCTGGAATAGTTGTGATTTGAATAACGGGTGTTGTACAGAATTCAGTTTCAGAATACAACAGAATACAACCATAAATAAGGGGATGTACAAGCTTTCCCTCCTCCTCCTGTGATCAATGATCCTCTGAGATCATTCTGAATGGTCCAGGATACTCAAGGGACAGCTTGAACAACATCACAGTTCGAAGGTGGAGCTCAAAGAGAAGGGGATCTGCTTGGGATCCAGGCATCATAAAGGAGGCGGAGATTGCCGGGTGAGTCTGTCCTCCTCAAACACTGTACAGGCGGGCTTGAGGCTTCCAGGTGCCCCCTTCAATATGGCACACTTGTGCAATGCACAACCTGCATACCTTTTGAAAGAATTGCATACCAGAATTGAAAGGATTCAATTCTCAACACAGATCTCATCACAAGGGAGTAACATAGACATATTGTATAGACATATATATATATATATATGACACACACACACACACACACACACACACACACACACACACACTGGAGACACACACAACATGGCTATGTCCATCATGCTTTTGAGGTTCCCAAAGTCTAGTTGACAACTGTGGGACTATATGGGCCTTTTGGTATGAGCTGGCAAAGCAATGTTTATGTTTCTAGCTAGTCAGTGACTATTCATATGACTTTTCAACCAGCAAATTTACACTGAAGCTGCATACATAAAAGTTGCATTTACCTTGTGTTTTTAGAGATTAATGGAAAATATTTTAAGTCCTCCAAAACCATCAAGGATTTGTGGCTTACCAAGACAGATCATAGATCCCATACAGGTGGGAAACAGATGGTAGCTACCAGTTACCTATGTAAGCCATTCCATTCTCCCTTGTTTAGTCTTCTTCCATGTCACTCTTTTGTTTTTTCAAATGTTTGGAATCAGATGAAGTAAAATATTTGCATTATTTTCCAAAATATTTATATTATTTCTCTTTCCAACAACATTAAACTTTTGTCTCATGCTTAATCATAATTTAGCAAACTTATGCAAACTTTGCAGCATCTAGGGCTGGGCATTAATGCACTAAAATATGTGTATATTTGATAGTATACTTTATTCAAAAACAGAAGCAACTTAGATTTACCGTATACAATAAATATTATGAGACATTCTAATTGCCCAGTATAATTCTGCTACTTGCTTGAAGGTATTCTTCTAACAAAGAGAAATTAAGGACCAAGCTAGATTTTACATTTAGCACGTCTTTGAATGTGTAGTTGGGAAGCAGCTGTACCTCAGCGGCAGGGAACATGTTTGTGTGTAGGTGGTCTCGGGCTCAAGAACAGGTATAGTTGGGAAATTCCAGTCTGAAATCAACGCTGGCAGTACTAAACTAAATGGACCAATGGTGTGACTCAGTTTCTATGTAACCCATGCTTTTGTTTCCAGAGATGTAGGATGGAGATCAGGATCACTATTATAGCTGATGATTAGTACATTTTTCAAACTCATACAATAGAGCCTTTGCAAAATTATTTGACAAAATTAGATTGAATAACTGATAATCTAGCAACAGAGCACCTGCCTTTTAGGAGCAAAATCTGCTGGATAAGAATCTGTGGCAGTGGTCAAAGCCTCCAGGTCTAGTTGTACATTACCAGTGCAATCCTGCCTAACTATAGACTGGTGGACCTAGCACTCTTCCGGTCTAGGGTGTCATAAATATGCCATAAGGCTAGGCTTACCAGATCTCCAACCGGGACAGAGTTGTAGACCTTTAGGAGAAGGAATGTGGGCAGGTGTAGCTTGTTAAACCCTTAGAGAACAATCCTAGACATGTCTACTCAGAAGCAAGCCCCATTGTATTCAATGAGACTTGCTTCTGAGTAGACATGCCTAGGATTGTGCTGGAAGGTTTAACAAGCTACACCTGCCCACATTCCTTCTCCTAAAGGTCTAGCACTCTGTCCCGGTTGGAGATCTGGTAAGCCTAGAACTGAACTACCATGGATACACAAATCCAGTTCCACATATTACTACACTGTGGTGGTGCTGGAGCATGTGTCATATAGCCTCAATCTTTACAGTAAAATTTGTACAACGAAGGTTGTTAATTCAAATGGCCTCCACCTGCAGACAAAACATCTTCTCTGATTCTGTGAGGTGATCTGCAGCCAAGGCTCCTACAGTCACTGAGCACACAAAACATTTGAATGAACCAAACAATGACACAATATTTAGGCTTACCAGATCTCCAACCAGGACAGAGTGCTAGACCTTTAGGAGAAGGAATGTGGGCAGGTGTAGCTTGTTAAACCTTAGAGCACAATTCTGGGCATGTCTACATAGAAGTAAGCCTCACTGAACACAATGGGACTTACTTCTGAGTACACATGCTTAGGATTGTGCTGTAGGACCTAACAAGCTACACCTGCCCACATTCCTTCTCCTAAGGCAGGGGTGGCCAACCTTCCACCATTAGGGCTACTGTGTTCTTAAGAGTTGTGTAGAAGACAGAATGTTGACGGCTGCAAGTGCTGATGGGGCTGCTAAAACAGCTGCACCTGCTGAAATGCCCTCACCTATGCAACCATTTAAAGGGCCAGCATTCATGTTGAAAGGTTGGCCACCACTGTCCTAAGGTCTAGCACTCTGTCCCGGTCGGAGATCTGGTAAGCCTACATAAGGCACATTTGATACCTGCAGACAATGACGTAACTAGGGTGGAGCGCGTGGTTCAGCTGAACCAGGCGCGCGCCGCGGCGACTCTAGTCCGACTCGAGAGACTCGGAGACTCGAGTCGGACGAGGCGGGGAATTGAAGGAGGGGGCAGGGAATTGAAGACATTGGATCGCATCGCCGGGATCTCCGATCGGCACACTCACAAAGAAGCAAGGAGCACTGCTGCTGTCTTCCTCCTCCTGGCTGGAGACTAAGAGGTCCTTTGGGGTGAGCCCGGCGGAAGTGGGGAAGGGAAGTGGACGGTGGGACTGGGAGCCTGGAACTTCCTCTGAGCGCTGAAGGAGTCCGGGGAATTGAAGGAGGAGGCACTACTCGCGTCACTTCCTATGTGCCTGCCGCGCTGCCGGCTGCAGTGTGGCCGGCGCTTTCAAGATGAACTACTGAACGGGAATGGAGGAGGAGGTAAGCCGGCCCGGTCTGCGCTGGGGGGGTGCCCGGTGCAGGGTCCCGCCGGGTCGCCCCCCCTCCCGGAGCGCGCCGTCGTCCTCCCCGGAGCGCGCTGCCCTCCTCCCCAGAGTGCGCCGCGGCCTATTGGCCGCGGCGATGTTTATTGTATAGGGGCGCAAATTTTCCTCCCTGAACCAGGCGCCAACGGAGCAAGCTACGCCTCTGTTGCAGAGTAAGCGGTGCCGGTACAAAGGCCGGAGCCACTCACTCCACCATGGAACTTACCTGACTTCGGCCTCCACAGGTAAGTCCTGCGCCGGTCAGTGGGAGGGCGGGACAGGATGACGAGGGAGGAGGACCATTAGCCAGTCTGGGCTGGGAGGGAGCATGGATATCGGTGGCGATATCCTAGGCCCCTTCCCGGCCCACGTCGCCCTGCCACCGCCTCCACGAATGTATGCCAGGTGCATTCGAGGAGGCCCATAGGCCCCAGGCCTGCTTATACCCGGGGAAGGGAATGAACATCCCCTTCTCCTAATGTGTGGCCTAGCAGCCCCAGGGCAGGCCACAATTCAAATAGGATACAGTGGCTGGCCACGTATACTTACACAGGATTGTGCTGCCCATCTCCTATCTCTGAGCCAATTTTCATACAAAAGTGTGTGTGTGTGTGTGTGTATGTACCCAGGCTCACCGCAGGCCGCAATGGGCCTCCTCGGATGCACGCCAGTTCTGAAGCTGGCACACAACCAGGGAGGCCATGTAAGGCCGGCCCAGGCTGTGACGGTGTATACGATATCGATGCAACACAGATATTCCCGCCCCCACACAGCCTAGGCCAGTCAATGACCCCCTCCCTCACCACCCCTATCCCCTTTCCCAGGCCTGGCTGCCTTTACATGGCCCTCTCGAATGTGAACCAGCAAAATAGCTGGCGCATATTCGAGTAAACCCATCTGGGCGGCTGGGGCTCTACTCGGGTTAAGGGTATGAATGTCCCCTTCCCCCAACGAGTGCTCCAGCCACACCAGTCCTGGGTTCTATCTAGATACGTGCTCTACACCCGTGCTGCAGCCTAGCTACATAGGATTGGGCTGTTAATTTATGCTAGATTATGGATTTATAGCTCTAATATGAGGTTTAGTTCCCAGTTTAGGAATTAAGTCCAACAAATTTACAAATAACTTAATCTAATGCATATAAAGCAAATTCAAATCATATTGGTTTCTAAGCAATTATTGTACTTGCACAGTCAAGTCTGCTAGAAAGTGGTGAGTTCTGGAACTGGGCTTGGATTATGAATGATGGCCTTTTTATATTTTAGCTTTAGATCTTTTTTCCCCCCAGTATAAACGGCTAACTGTGAAATATCTTCAGTTGATAATGAATTCAGGATGAGATTAGTAACTAGTGGAGTAATTCTACAAGTCAGTTATCTCAGAAGCCACCTTTCACTCTTGTGACCTGCTGTGCACTAGACAAGCACATTCAAGTTCTCAGTCCTGGAGAGAGAAAATACCAGGAACTGGCTGTGATTATTCTCTGCGACTTTTCTCTAGGTACGCAAGTCGATGCCACTGTGGGAGATGCAAGACATGCCTTTTTTCAGCCTGATTAAACCAGAAGGGGAGAAAATACTTCCTTGCATAGCATACAGGACACCTTCTGCTTCTTGCCACAGTTCTTCTGAGGCTTTGAAGCAAAGGGAGTAGAATTTATTCAGAATTGTACACTGAAAGTAGAAACAACTCGTTACTCCTTATTCCACAGCAGCTGTAGCTGAATTTGAATATTTTTCTAATGCTGTTTGGTAAAGACAGATTATTTTAAAAGGCTAGAAAGACACTTGGAATTGGCAGCCAAACCCAAGAAACACCTTTTAAATCATACAAAAACACAGCAGCTACAACAGCCAATGACAGATCTTCATTTCAATTATTGGTGTTTAGGCATTCTCAGATATCTGCTTGATACTGCTGTGACCTCAGTAAATGAAACAATTTGTGATTTACAATGGATTAAGTGAGATCAGAGCTAATGCCTCCTGCATTCTCTGACTTAATATCCCATTTAGAAGGCAATTTATCTGCTCCTGTACTGGAGATGAAAAGACTCAAGACAGACCTAATAACTACTATAGTACTAAATGGGATTTTGTCCCTATGTAAGGTGAACTTTTCAGAAAACACTACTCAGACCCTTTATAAGGGGGAAAATATGTTGGGAATATGCTGATTTATTGATTTTTCCATCCAGACAGACCACTGTTAGTGCTTGATACATTTCAAAAATCTGAATGTCTAAATTTCTCCCTACACTTGTAAACGTCTAGTTTGAAAAGAGCATACTTCTGAAGTTGTATATTGCATGTAAGCAGAGTTATTTCCACTGGAAATAGACCATGGGGAACCTGCATTGTACCAGTTCAGTTTCTCATAATTCCCTTGCCTGGATTGTTTATTCTCTATTTCAAGACATTACAGCCCCATAGAGCATAATAAATGTCAATATTTCAAAACAGGCTGTGTTCAGTTCAAGTAATAATGGATATCCATCGTATCTCTTAGTTTTGACATGTTAAGACTAACATGTAGATAATGGTTTTATACAAGGCTAGTCTTGTGAACTGGATTCCTACACTGTACACAACTGCTAAGTTGCAAGAATTGGAGGCTGAGACCAAATGCTTTATCCACTCAAAAGACTGCCATCCAAATGGTTATAATTAAGAAGTGATTAGAAAAGTGATTAGAAAAATAGAAAAAAATAGTGCTTATTACTATTCATATTTACAGATTTCTCGGTCACCCTATGCTTTTAAAAACATAGCACTGCTGGACTTACTACCAATTGGAATCAGCCATTTGAGTGTGGTAAATGGGCAGCCCAATTCTGCCTAAGATCCACCGCAGCGCACTAAGCATGCTGCGCCGGATCCTAAGCAGGATCAGGCTAGTGCCGCCGGAGCTGGGGAACACCTTGGGAGAAAGGGACATTTGTCCCTTTCCCTTGGGGAGAGCCCCAGAATGCCCAATGGGCCTCCTCGGATGTGCACTGGCAAAATGGCTGGTGCAAATCTGGGGAGGCCATGTAGGGCCAGTCAGGCCTGGGACAGGGGATAAGATATTCATGCGGCCGCTCGCCTAAAAGGTCGGTCACTGCATCCTAGGGTTATTGCAGCCTGCACCAACATGGCATGGGCTCACATCAGGGGAAGAGGATATTCGTCCTTGGTGTAAGCGGTGCAGGCCACACAGGTCGTCCTCAGATGTGCACCAGCAATTTAGCTGGCACACAATTGGGGAGGCCATGCAAGGCCGACCTGAGTTGCGACGGGGCATAGGATATCGGCACAACTTAGCACCAATATCCCCGCCCCCTCCCAGCCTGGGTCGGCCAATGGCCCCCTCCCTTGCCACCCCTGCCCGTCCTCCCCACGCCCCTGTGCTGACCAGCACAGGACTCACCTGCGCCAGCTGGCACAGATTGTGGCAGGCAGTGGAGAAAGCTCTGCTGGCCTCCTGCACCGCTTACTGCCAGGGTGTCATAAACATGCTTTCCAACACGTTTACAACACCCTAGGCCGGCGGAGCGGTTGCTCTGCCTGCCTAATCCTACACAGGATTGCGTCATCAGTCAGCCACATGGATGGGCCACAATACAGCAAGTATAGGTCATAATTCTGTTATTAAAGTACAAATTACTTCAAGCAAATTTCATGGTCTGTGGACACAAAAAAATAAGAGATGCTTCTGTTGATGCTACTACAATTGGGATAAGCAAAATGAGCTTACCAACAAACTACACAGTGCGTCAAGAGATGACTACTGTAACTTCCAGTTCTCAGCTAAGTCTCAGTCTAAGACAGTGTCTTCAGCCCAATAAATCATGGCTATGATAGAAACTGCTTATAAATAAGCAGGCATAAATGGTGCCTGTGGATGTGAAACTTAGCCTAACCTCCATGACATACCCCTCCCCCTCCCCCGCTTGAAGCCTATCTCACTATTTGTTAAAAAGCAAAAAAAAAATCTATTTCCACATGGACACTTCTTATTCTATAAATGCAGTCATTGTTTGTTATGTCTAGCCAGTAATTAGACCTCAGATGGTGAGGCAATTTCAGAACATGGTATACCAATTTACATGCTAATCCAGCAGACTGTGGTAGAGCCATGATTAACACAGACTCCATCAACATCTTAATTAGCCCCAATCCCAGCATGGAGCAGTGGTGCCTATCTTTGAGGCCTGAGAATGTTTGCTTTTCCAGGGCAAAGGCATGGTCCCCAAAGGTTGTTTTTCACTAATTGCTGCTAAAACTAAGGAACTTGGTTCATGAGAAAAACTTAAATTACCTAAAAGTTCAGCCTAACAGCATATTCAAGAAAGGCTCCTGGTCCATCAATTAGATTGCAGAGAAACCAAATGGATGATAAAGTAGGATATGCATCAAGGGAGGAAAAGGGTAACAACATTGTGGGTGCAATCCTGACTAAGGATCCGGCCGGCGGCCCAGGGCCACCGGCCAGATCCTGTGCACAGGCTGCCTGTCAACCGGCAGGCCAGAGGTCTACTCGGGGAAGGGGACGCTTGTCCCCTTCTCCGAGTGTAAACTGGGGCCGCCGGCCCTATCGGCCTCCTTGGATTTCCGCCAGCTAAATAGCTGCCGGATGTAGAGGAGGCTGTGTAACGGCGTAGCCGGCCCAGCGGGGACAGGGCTATGGCCGACGCCATCCCCTCCCCCTCCCAGGCTGGCTAGCCAATGGCCCCCCTCCCTCACCTGGCCGAACCGCCCACACGGCCGGCTCCAGAGCACTTACCTTCCGCTGCCGTCCGCGTGGAGATCCGGCGCCGGAGTGAGGGAGGCCAGCCTTGTGCCGGCCTCCCTTACTCCCGAGTTGTCGCGAACGTGCTTTACGGCACGTTCACAACGTCTTCCGGCGACGGAACACTTCTTCCGGCGATGGAACACTTCTTCCGGCGACGGAACTATTTCCAGGATTGCGCTGTATGTCAAGGAGGGATGACGTATTACCTAAAAACGTTCAGGTTGTATTCAGAACTCTGCTATTGAAAGAGGTACTACAACTTTAGCAACTTCTTACAGCCCCCTCCAGTGGCGTTGCTTCGGTAGGGGCGGGGCTGTAAGTATTGCTCCGTCGTAGTCGAGTGAGCAGGAGGCAGCCCCGCCCCCTCACTGTCGGAGCCTTTCCCGTGCGGAGAAAGCAGCAGGCAAGAGACCCCTCCTCTCCCAACAGCACTACAATATTTCAGCTCAAGAAAATATCTTGGAGAAGCACAACTGCCACATTATTAAGCATTCCTCCTTCTCCTATCAGACAACAGGAACCTCAGATATACCAGCTGCCCTCATACTTAAGGTGTCTAAAAGGGCTCCCCTCCTTCTCACTTTGTTCTCTTCCTCATCTGTTCTATTTTACAAAACAAAGAAAAAGAAGAAAATATCAGTACTTTCAATTTCACTTTTTCAGGGGTACTACTGTCAGAGGAGGGAAAGAGTCCTAAATCCAGCTAGACAAACTAAAAAGAGATAGGCAAGAAAGCTCTTTCCCCCACCTCACTATACGTGCTGCCCATGGGGAAAGGCAAGGATGGAACAACTAACAGCAATAAAGCAGAGTAAACTAGTCTTCACTCTTGTCATCCGGAAAGAAAAGAAGTGCATTCTGTAGTTTTTGTCTTTTCTTACTTGCATTCCTTTTTGAGCTCTCCCCCCCCCTTCTTTTTTTCCTTTGTCCACTGTCCAAACCACAGAAAAACAGCAGAGATTTTCTGCACCATCACCTCCTGGTAGCTATCATTTAATTTTCCCAAAATGCCCAGGATGTACATCATTCTTGAGCACTGCAGCAGGAGAATGACAGTTGCTAGTGAGAATAGAAATGCAGATACATGATGGTGGCAATACCATACACTCAACTGCTCTCTATATGTTACACCTGAGACATGGAGCACTTGCCTCAGGGAAGCTTTTCTTTGTGTCATCTGTGGTGGTGGGTGTAACATGTACGCTGGCCATAAGGTAGTAGAGATATAAAGTGAATAAGTGGGAGCAGAGAAGCAAAGTCTCAGTGGTGACAAAAGAGCTTGAGAAAGTCAGGAGGGACCATCGCAAGGATGAAAGGACAGCCTGCAATTGTGCTTGCCTGCTTGCATGTTCCCTCCTTGTTTGTGAGGCTCTGGAGAAAAGGAAGAGACTGGGAGCAGATGCAAGTACGGAAAGAGAAGGAAGGATTCATTCCCTCTGTGCAGCCAAGGCTGCCCTCCCCTCTGCCTCCCCACACAAACCCATTGGCAGAGCTAAGAGCTGTTTTCCTGGCTGCACTTTCTGCTGCAGATGGGCTAGGAAAGCAAATCTCTGCTTGAAGATCGGTTGCTTGAGTTGCCACCTCTCACTTTCCCTCTTGATTCACCTCTCACTTTCCCTCTTGATTCACGACTTCCTTTAGTAGTCTCTGACTCCACATCCCACCAAAACCTACGCCATAACTTCAGTTGACATAGCTGTGAGCTAAATCTGTGATCTTAATGTTCCTGATGACCACGCTGGTGTGGTCACTGACCCAGAGCCGGACATCCTAGAGAGTGAAGTCAAGTGGGCCTTAGGTAGCATTACTAACAACAAAGCTAGCAGAGATGATAATATCCCAGCTGAGCTACTTAAAATCCTAAATGATGATGCTGTGAAAGTGCTGCACTCAATATGCCAACAAATTTGGAAAACTCAGCAGTGGCCAAACGATTGGAAAAGGTCAGTTTACGTTCCAATTCCAAAGAAGGGCAGTGCCAAAGAGTGTTCAAACTATCGCACAATTGCACTCATTTCACATGCTAGCAAGGTTATGCTCAAAATCCTACAAGCTAGGCTTCAGCAGTACGTGGACCGAGAACTACCGGAAGTACAAGCTGGGTTTCGAAGAGGCAGAGGAACTAGAGATCAAATTGCCAACATGCGCTGGATCATGGAGAAAGCACGAGAGTTCCAAAAAACAACAACACCTACTTCTGCTTCATTGACTACGCAAAAGCCTTTGATTGTGTGGATCACAACAAACTGTGGCAAATTCTTAAAGAGATGGGGGTACCAGACCACCTTACCAGTCTCCTGAGAAACCTGTATGCGGGTCAAGAAGCAACAGTTCGAACCGGCCATGGAACAACTGATTGGTTCAAAATTGGGAAGGGAGTACGGCAAGGCTGTATATTGTCACCCTGCTTATTTAACTTATATGAAGAGTACATTATGAGAAATGCAGGGCTGAATAAATCGCAAGCCGGAATCAAGACTGCCGGGAGAAATATCAACAACCTCAGATATGCAGATGATACCACCCTAATGGCAGAAAGTGAAGAAGAACTAAAGAGCCTCTTGATGAGAGTGAAAGAGGAGAGTGCAAAAGTTGGCTTGAAACTCAACATTAATAAAACTAAGATCATGGCATCGGGTCCCATCAATTCCTGGCAAATAGAAGGGGCAGAAATGGAAGCAGTAACAGATTTTACTTTTTTGGGTTCCAAGATCACTGCAGACGGAGACAGCAGCCATGAAATTAAAAGACCCTTACTCCTTGGAAGGAAAGCTATGGCAAATTTAGATAGCATAATAAAAAGCAGAGATATCACCATGCCAACAAAAGTTCATATAGTCAGGGCGATGGTGTTCCCAGTAGCAATGTATGGTTGTGAGAGCTGGACCATAAGGAAGGCTGAGCGCCGAAGAATATATGCTTTTGAGCTGTGGTGCTGGAGAAGACTCCTGAGAGTCCCTTGGACTGCTACGAGATCAAATCAGTCAATTCTAAATGAAATCAACCCTGACTGTTCCCTGGAAGGACAGGTACTAAGGCTGAAACTCAAATATTTTGGCCACCTAATGCGAAGAGAGGACTCTCTGGAGAAGACTCTGATGCTGGGAAAAATTGAAGGCAAAAGGAGAAGGGGAAGGCAAAGGATGAGATGGTTAGACAGCATCACCGATGCAACGAACATGAAAATGAGCGAACTCAGGAAGATAGTGGAGGATAGGAAGGCCTGGCGGGATATGGTTCATGGGATCACGAAGGGTCAGACACGATTTAACGACTGAACAACAACAAACAAGCCTTGAAAATAAACCATCTTGTTTAATAATAATAATAATAATAATAATAATAATAATAATAATAATAATAATAATAATGTCGTCCTCCAAGCCTTGAAAATAAACCATCTTTCCCTTCTCAGTTTAACAGCCCTTAACAGTGGCTATGTATCTCACTTTTCATTGCCTGGCAAAGAGAATATCATCCTATTGTTAAGGTAATAATCAGGAAGGCTGGGCCTCCAGAGACTTCTGAAAAGATCTGAAATAAAGACATCACTCAGAATGTTAAGATGCTCAATCTAACAAAACGCATATAGGCCTACCCAGCAGAAGCTACTTACAGCTCGCACTCAGAGTTACAGAAGTGTCTTCTTCACAATATTAAGTATGGATGAACTACTTACAGAGGTCATAAAAACCCAATCCTAGACTGGAGCTACAAATGACTGGTTCATTAAACACCTGCAACACCTTTCCAAAGCTGAAACAAAGAAGACATTTTAAATTGACAGTCACACATTACAGTATACATATACTGTCTCACTGGTCTCATCTTAATGTTTGGATTCTCACTGTGGTAAATTAAATTGTGGAGAGGACTCTCTGGAGAAGACTCTGATTCTGGGAAAGATTGAAGGCAAAAGGAGAAGGGGAAGGCAAAGGATGAGATGGTTAGACAGCATCACCGATGCAACAAACATGAAAATGAGCGAGCTCAGGAAGATAGTGGAGGACAGGAAGGCCTGGCAGGATATGGTTCATGGGATCACGAAGGGTCGGACACGACTTAACGACTGAACAACAACATATAAATTATTCGGTTAATACCCTAAGACTATGAACTAACACTATCACCCAAAAAATGCACTCTACATGTAATGTGTGAATGTCTAAGACTGCAATCCTATACATCGTCCAGGGGTTCTCAAAGTGGTGGGTTGCGAGATGTGGATGATATGTGTTCCAAAGTCTACTTCCAGTTATCTGTGAAAACCAGAAGTGGGCTTTTGATGCAATTGCTGCTGTTTAGAGCCTTGAGGAGGCCTGCAGAGGCGGCAGCAGCCCCCCTGGACCCTTCAGGGAGCTGGCAGGACAACCAGGTACGTTGAAAAAAAAGCATTTTTGGGTTGGCGGTGGGCGCGATCCTGGAGTGCTGCCTCCGACATCGCCCACCCCTGCAAGGACAGGGGAGTTTACTAGGAACTCCCCTGTAGGACTTTGAGAAACGCTGTTCTAGAGCTAATCACTTACTTGCTCACTTTTTACCTTCTGTGAATATATGAAGCCACCTTCAGCTTCCTGAATAAAGTTATATAACTACCAGTAGTTTTCCTGGATAATAATAATATCTAAACATCCATTCAGTTGAAGGGCATTAGGATTCCTGCCTGTGAAAAAAGAACCTCTATACAAGATGTACGGTACATATTTTAGCTGAGCGTATGAAGGGCAGGGGCAGTATCTGCCACGACAATCTTACTCCTGTCGTATAGCCCTCTCATATATATATAGCCCACTCATTATTTGACCAGGCCTACAGAGTACACAGTGCATGTGTTAGGATCATCTTATACTATTGTTATGATTGAGCATACCTTGCTATCATCTTATATCCATATGCTTCCCTTACATTTTGTATGCTAGCATTTAAAAACCAAAGGTAATTGTGAGCAGGACATGGCAAGCTGGCAGGAAGAGGGCATGGCCCCACTGGTCGGCTGGATGATGGCCCCATCAATGGTGCGTGGACCCACCAAGCAACTGGGCAGCAGAGCAACAGCGGATGATATCATTGGCCAATGCTCATTCTTGACTGTTAGGCAGATGGGCAAATAATACGCAGTAGCTGACTGTGGGAAGGTGGGGCTGGTTCTAGCCTGTTAAAGAGATTACCTAGCAGCAGGGCATTGAGGAGAAAGCAAGGGGTGAAGAGAAAGCAAAAGACAAGACAGATCAAGGAAGAAAGGACCACAGAGGAGAGGAAAGCAAGGCTAGGGACAGAGAGGGGGAAAGTCATTCACTGGACCCTGAAGGATGGTAAGGACAGAAGAAGATTGAGACTCTCCAGGAAGACCAACTCAGAGTGAATGGAACATGGCTACTGGAACCCAAGGGGAGGAGAGAAGACTGGGTGGAGAACCTCCACTTAGAACACTAGGCAATCCGCGCCAGGGGCTGGGGCTGAAGAAAAAAGGGTTAGAGAACCAACCCCTCCCCTTTTTCTGCTGTTGGGAACTGTAAATAAAGGAACAGCAAGTGCATAGCCATGACCAGGCTCGTATGTTGGTGACTTTCACTAGACCCTGGAGGTGGAGCTCCCCGACTTGGGAGGAAGAGGTGGAGATGACACTAATGTTTAAACAACAGCTGATTTGCATAGTGAAGTCTCCAAAGGCACACATGTATGTGTGCATATGATGACATTCTAGCCAGAGTAGTAGCTCTAGTAGTAGTAGCTAGTAGTAGCAGCAGCATTCTAGCAGCCATTAACTCAGTAACCTGGAAGTCAGAGCAGACTAGAAAGAAATTAAGATAGGAAAGAAATGTGAAAGAAACAAGGAACTACAAATAGCCAGTTGTACTATGATTGACATGTGTAGTGTGGGGAGAGTGGAGAGAAAATTTAAACTTCTTAAGTTATAGTTGATCCTACATCTTGAAGTAGTGAAATAAAGGACTTGAAACTCTTAAGATTCACCAGAGCCTCTTTCCCTCTTTAGGGCTCCATGACAACCAGCAACAATATTAGCTCTCTCTTTTGGAGCGAAAACACCCCCACAGTAATGGCTCACTTCCTAAGCTAGTTTATGCATTACTGTGGTTAACTACATTTACTTCTATCAATAAATAGGTTTCCATGAGAAACTAGACTTGCAGAATTTTGCTCTAACAAGTCATTATCTGTTAATGGCACCAAAAGGTCTAGATAAGCATGTGAAGAGGACTATCAAAACATTCAGTTTTTCCTCCCAGTCTCAACACAATAACCAAACTATTAAATTTGCTCCAACAACAGAACAGTGACTAGAAATAAAGGAAAAAGGTAGTTATTCATAAGCAATATTGACATAAAGGGATGTTTCAGATTTTGCAATCTGAATAAAATGGTAGGAGCCGAATCCTACAGTTTGTCACTTGAAAGAAAGAAATAAGTGTGGAAAAGAAAAAAAAAGTACTGGAAAAACTAAGATGTTAGGTCAAAGAAAGTTTGTGGTTCTCTGCCAATCACCACTTTAACTGTTGTCAATCATTTCTCACTTCCCTTATTTGTGATTTCTGATTGACCACAAAGGACACTTTTGTTTGCAATTACGTCTTAGCCATTCATGAGAGGCACAAGGATTTTTGTAGCTTTTCCCAGGAATGCTTCCAAGTTGAGTATGTATTAGTTCTCTCCCACTTCTCATTTCAAGCTCAATGTTCCCACAAGCATATGAAATGAAATAAAAAATACATCCGAAATACAAACTGCTAATCTAAAAATAGAAAAGGAAATTAAAAAAATGTATTTTACTTTCAAAATACCCATGACTAACTCTATTCACTCTGAAGTAAGGCCCACAAATTTCAATGAAACTAAATTGTAAGTATGCTTTGAATAGCAGCCTAAATCTAGACCTAAGGCTACAAATACACCTGTGTGTTTTGATGCCCAGTTAAATCATCACAACTGCTTTTCACAGTGATGCATACAGGCAATAAATCATGCTTTTTCTTTAAGGGAAGTGAAACATCAGTGTGTTGTTGTTTGAATTAATCTCCCTTTTCTTTGCCCCTACCTCTTCAGAAGGTAATTCTCATTTTTACCTTTCAAACTGAATTGCTTGCCTAGCTTTTGTTGCTAGGACAAGCAGTCCCTGTTGTCTTTGTGGGGCATGTGAAAAATAGGAATCTAATATATGTTTCTCACGCCCCCCCCCCCAGATTTGGAATTAGTCCAGGAAAGTGACAAATCTGATATCAAGAAAGAATGTTGCAAACTTACTTTTTTAGATGAAATGTCTCTCCCTCACCCAAATACTTTTGAGAAGTTGAAGCATATCTGAACCATTAGGTACTTTATAGATTTTTTTGTCTCCCGCGTTACAATCAGGCTAAAATTACTTTGCCATAAAGGAGAAAAATAACTTTTTCTATGAAAATTCTCCTCCCCTCCCCGCTTTACTGTCAACAATGCCTCTTCACATGCTAAGCCCCTTCAGAAGGGAAAGGAAAGACAATGCAGCCTGTCCTCCAGTATCATTAACCAACTTCCCTTCCTCCTGAAGGAATCTCCTCAATAAAGGCAATTACAATCGTATCACAGAACAGTAGGAACAAGGGGAAAAAAATAACCTTACCAGCTTCTCTTACAGTATGTAGCTGAAAAGAAAATCAACACCCCCCAGCTGCTGTATCACATGCAATTCGTCTCAATTGACTGAAAGAACTATGAAAGGCCAGTCTTTCGTAGGCTGTGTTTAGTTTCTTCTCAGCTCTCTTTTTCTCCTCACAAAGCCATTCTCCTATTCCCTAATCCTCTCACAGGAAAAAGCAGCACACAAACCAAACGACTTCAGCAGAAGGATTCTCGGGGGGGTTGCTGAGAGTGAAGGGGGAAGGGAGAGATTCTGCTGGCATTCAAGCATCACAGTATGTTAATCTTCAGAGCGGGGATCCAAACAAAGTCGCCTACACACATTTGGACATCCAGCTCCGAATTCCAGGCCAATAATGCTTCATGACAAGGCATAAAACCCCCAATTCATCAACCGCTCAGCTACTGTTTCAAGCAAGGCACACCCCTAAAGACTTCTCTGGAGTTCTCAGTTACCCAGTTAATGGATTTCCAGTTCTGCCCCCCAAACTTAGACAGTAATTCCTGATTAGTGGCTTCCTAAAGCTGATAATGAGCCTAAGCTATCTGGCTAAAAAAATTTCTTTCCCTTTTAAGTCAAAGGGAAGGAGGTTTTTCAGAGCACATGAAAACAAGGATATGTTTTAACCTGGAAAGTGATATGCACCAGACTGATTAGTCCCCCCATGGTCTGAGGTAAAACAAAGTCCCTTAAATGACCACATTCAGTGGTCAACGACATTCACAACCATCCTCTCAGGTTTTTGTAAACAGTATTTTTTTTATTTTGCCAAAGAAACCAGGCATAGCATTATGGATTTTTTTTAATGTCAAAAATGTCCACTAGTTTATTTAAAATTTAACTATAAGTACTTCCTTTCTGAAATGGGAATGAAAATAAATCAGAGAGCTTAAAAAGCAGATGGCCATATCATAAATGACGGTGGTTAGTCTTCAAGTAATAATTTATGAGGACACCCTCTGCCCCCCTTCGAGTTCCTCTGCTCAGCAGTACGCCTTCGGAGCCTTTCAAGTAAAATAAATAGACTTCAAACCACCAGCTTCAAACACACTAACATTTACTAGTGCTATTTCAACCTGACACAAGCTACTTTGTTTGCCTGTGACCCTAGTATACAGAAACACGAGGTGCCGGTTTGATGGATGAGGCTGCCTCTTCATAATATAGGGTTGTGGCTTCATAACTATGTGCCAGCCTGATTGCTCATCTGGGCCAAAACAACACAAACACAAAACACTTAAAAGCTAAAAAGCTCCAATGTTCCTTTGCCACCTGATCCCAGTAGCAGGAGGATTGCATTTCTCTTTTCTTGCTTTCCTCGCAAACAAGTGTGGGAGGTGATGTTAACCAAAGAGATGTTACTAGGAGATGCGTTGATGTCATCAACCTCCAAACAAAGCTTAGTTTGCTTCAGGAAAACACGATTGTTCAGCAAACCAAATTTTGTTCCATGTTACCAACAAGAACCACATGCGACCTTTACGAATTTCTTCCAACAACACAGATTTTAAAAGTTTGGACATTAATTTTACAAAAGCTATAAGTGTTGCGGTTGAAAATGTTTACTTATTAATGAACAAGCTCATAACAAGCTTGTTTAATAAAATCATTAATACATTCATTGCAAGTTCAGTTAACAACATCATAAACCAATTAACACAGGGATTTTATGCATCTTCTATTCTGTAATCTAATGCTTCCAGCATAAATTTTGTATTAAAATGGGATCTAAATAATTTATGTTTCTTAAGAGAAAGCATTCATTGGCCACTTACATCAATATGCCCTAATGAAAATAAATTGAATTTATTCTTATTACACAAGAAGTGTTCACTGAATTGTTCCCTATGTTATTTTACATAGCATCAACCTTATAATCTAAGTGATGTTGTATATATTGGCTTGTACTGACTTTACTTACAGTAATTTCCCATTAAATGAACAAATACCCCTTTGGGCTATATCACTGGCTGTATTTGACACTCCTGTCACAGTATAATCCTATATCAGGGGTGGCCAACCTTTCACCGTTAATGCTCCTGGCCCTTTAATGGTTGCACAGGTGAGGGAGTTTCAGTAGGTGCAGCTGCTTTAGCAGCACCATCAGCACTTGTAGCTGTGAAGTTTCTGTCTTCTACAGAACTCTTAAGAACACAGAGGCCCTAATGGTTAAAGGTTGGCCACCCCTATACATGTCTATTCGGAAGTAAAACCCACTGAGTTCAATTGGACATACTCCCAAGTAAGTGCGAACAGAATTGTAACCTCAGTGTCCCAATCAGTTTGCATGTAGCATGGTAGGAGCAACTGTTCATCAAGAACACATTCTTGGAAACATTAGTTCTATGGCTCTTTGGATCCTGGTCATCATACCCCTAAGGCAGGGGTTCCCCAGAGGCGTCGCTCCGGTAGGGGCGGGGCTGTAAGTTTTGCTCGGTCGGAGTCCTGTTTACCGAACGAGCAGGAGGCGGCCCCGCCCCCTCACTGTCAGAGCCATTCCCCTGCGGAGAAAGCAGCAGGCAAGACACCCTGCCTGCTGCTTTCTCCGCAGGGGAATGGCTCTGACAGTGAGGGGGCGGGGCCGCCTCCTGCTCGTTCGGTAAACGGGACTCCGACCGAGCAAAACTTACAGCCCCGCCCCTACCGGAGCGACGCCTCTGGGGTTCCCAAATTTACTGTGGTCATGGCACCCTTCTGCCATGGTTCCCTGTCGGGATTGCCCTGGCAGCCTCTTCTTCCTGGTTCTCCCGATCCAAGATGGTGGTGCCTGGGAGAGCCAGGAAAAAACCAAGATGGAGGTGCCTGGGAGAGCCAGGAAGAAGAGGCTGCCGGGGACATCCCGCAGGACTCCTGTGAGTTTACCGCGGCCAGTGGCGTAGCCAGAGGGGGTGTGGTACTGTAAGTAGCACAAGATGCTGCAAAATGCGTGTAAGGGGGCTCTCCCACTTGCCGTCGGAGCCATTTGGGGAGTGGCGCTGTGCTGTGGGAAGCATGCTGAGTGTTGCGTTGCTCCCCAGAATGGCTCTGACGGCAAGTGGGAGAGCCCCCTTACACACATGTTGCAGCATCTTGTGCTACTTACAGTACCACACCCCCTCTGGCTACGCCACTGGCCGCGGTGAACTCACAGGAGTCCTGCGGGATGTCCCCGGCAGCCTCTTCTTCCTGGCTCTCCTAGGCACCGCCATCTTGGTGCACGTATTGGGAACCACTGCCATAAGGTTTCGCCAACACATAATGTTGTTGTTATCTGGAAAGCCAATAGTAAGGTACACATGTAGTATCCAGTTTTGACCACCTCAGAACGGCCCACAGAAGTCTTGGAAAGCCACTTCCAGTTTGAATCTGAAAAAAGGCCTGTGCAGTTTGTCACCAGCCCGGCATGACCCAGAAGAAGTCTCCCCGCCCTCCTGGTAAGTCATTCTGGTGCCACAACCCACCGTGGGGAACAAGGTGGCTTGCGGTGCTGAAGAGTTTGAGAACCCCTGGGCTAGAGGGTTTCCTGCAGGCTTCTCTCCAGCAGGGATCAGATGACATACTGTAAGGAGCCAATAGTATGACTCCACAAAGAGGCTGTTTGAACAGCTCACAGACTGGCTTTCTGCTATATTCTCCATTCAAACCTCTAAAGCTATCTCCCTCCAGGCCAGCAGCCTGGCATTTCCTCTTAAACTACTTGGTACATTCTGCCTGAGGGAAGAGTAAAGAAAAGAAAAGAAGCACAGAAGAATTTGGTGCAACAGGGAAATGAGGTGGAGGGGAAAGAGCTGCTGCCAAGGTAACAATATCTGAAAAACGAGATTCCAGAAACTGACTCCTTCACTGAACTGGATGTCAATTTTCTTGATTGAACAAGTACTCTCTTTGCATAGATAGTAAACTAGGTTTCTGTAATAACATGGACATAGCTGAGCCCCAATCATGCATTCGGGGCAGTAAGAAAACATGAGCTCACTCCAGGAAAACCAGACTGTTCAACAAACAAGTGTGCCAGATGACGATAGAATCCCAGTTTAGGTGATAATAACTATGGGTATGCTGTGGGATAGGAATGGGAGTGTGCCAAATAGTCACACCCCCTGTCACTGATGTGTTCTGAAAGTACGTTCCCCATATCTGTGGAAGGACAGCAGTAAAGCCTATGTAACTTTTCCCCTGTGATTTGCAATGATGAGATGTTGTAAACTTGAGCATCCTAGCTTCCTGGGCAATGAGACCACTTCTACCTAACATCACCTAATACATGTTCAGGTTTTTGTCTGTAGGCCTTTAAGGCCGTGACAGACTGCACGAATTTCGGCGCGTCCCGGACGCCCGAGGAGCTTTGTCGAGCTGTGCTGAGGTGTCTGGTTACCACAGCGGAAGCGAGCGGTCTACCGATTTCCGGCATGATCGAAAATCTTCCTGGGCCATGTTTGAGGGGTCCGCATAGCGGAGCTACTGCAGCCACCAATCAGATGAGAGGGGGAGGAGAGTGGCTATCTGCCAATCGGGTGTAAACTTAAGTGTTAGCCAATCACCGTGGAGGTTTCTTCCAAGAAGGCGAGACAAAAGGAGGGACTATTTGCGGGAAGACACTCCTACAGACAAGCTCAGAGCGCAGAGGACGGTGGCCAGCCTCTCGCGCTCGCTCGCCTGGGCACTCACTTGTTTGCTTCGGCATGCAGTCTGTCACGGCCTTTAATGTCTAAACCAGGACAATGATTAGTGAATCAGTACGTTATGTTCTGTTTACTTTCTCCTATGCCTGCTTTATCCTCTGTTTTACCCCACAACATTTATTTATTTAATAACATTCTTAAGTTTTGCCTTGGGTTACTCAAGAGGTCTGTACAAAACTCACATCTCTGCTAGTGATGTCATAGAAGTGGACAATTCTTAGTTTAGAATACAGTAGCCCACCCCCACCCTCATATCTGCAGGGGATATGGTCCTGCTGATACCTGAAACCGTAGATAGTGGCGAACCCTATATTTACTGTGGTGCCATAAAGCATTCTGGGGTGCAACCTAGGAAGCCACAAGGCATTCTGGGGCACTACTTTGGGGGCACTATTAAGTCATATTAATTTTACAATAACGCCAGCAACGAATGCAGACAGAGAGAATGCTAACAGGAGACAGCGAGAATGCTAACAAGAAGCAGGCTAGAAGCGGGTTGGAGGGCTACAAAATCACTTGCTGCTACAGCCAGATATGGGGCATGGGGACACACCTACTGCCACTGTCACATAAGGGGATTTTGGGTAGGAATGGGGGTTCACAGGGTGGAGGGAAGGAATTCAATGATAACATTGGAAGTGCAACAAGGGTGGAGGGAAGGAATTCAATGATAACATTGGAAGTGCAACAAGGTTTAAAGTAACTGAGCTATTTCCTGACTTTTTAGACAACTAGTTTTGATAGCCAATTCCAAATCTAGCCCAAGGGATCTCACCCATCAATTTTCTCTGTTGCTTAGCAATAAGCTACATAGGTATTGCTCAGCTGAAAGCAGAAGTTGGCATATCCCCTTGTTAAACACTGTTACTGTCACCTAAGCAAATAAATCATTGACGGCGCAATCCTGTCTGCATGTGCCAGCGATTCTGCCACTCCTGGGTATTGCAAATGTGCCATAAGGCACATTTCTGAAACCCGAGGAGTAAGCAGCGCTGGCGCCGAGGCTGGCACTGCTCACTCTCTACTGGAGAGAGGATAGCGCCGGCAGACACAGGTACATTCTGCACCAGGTGGGGTGTGGGGAGGGCGGAACAGGGCAGAATGGGAGGGGGGATTGGCCCGCCAGGCCAAGGAAGGGAGAGGAATCCTTGGTGGCGTGCTCCACTGAATCCTATCCCGCGTCCCAGGCCTGGCGAGCCCTACATGGGCTCCTTGGATTTGCGCTGGCCATTTTGCCAGCACACATCCAAGGAGACCCATGGGGCAGCTGAGCTGGGACATTACCTGGGGGGAAAAGGACGAAGTCCTTCCCCCAAGGAGGCCTCCGGCGCTGCACCGGCGCTGGCCCAATTCTGGATAGCAGTGCTAAACAGGATTGGGCTATGAGTATACTACAAAAAACCTAGCCAGCCTATTCTTACTATTGCATATAAAAAGTCATCCTAGATCACATTCTGAGTCTGAAAAGTATATTGGCTTCCTAGACCAACTTCATGGTAAATAAAGACAATATTTTTACTGTCTTCATTATACTGGATTTACAATGACCTCCCCCATCACAAAAATAAAAAATAAATCTGTGGTTGCAGCAACAAGTTTAGAATGACAACTGCAGAGTCCTTAGGCACTAAGGATATCTCTTCTGGAGTAACTGATGAAGTTAACAAATCAGAATATATTGGGAGAAATGAAGCATACATCACTGCTAGGAAAAATTCTATGTACAGCCATTCACTTTATATGCTGATATCCCTGTGGCTGTGTTAGTTCAGGTCCAGTCCTAGTAATTCAACAACTTCAGAATAAATAGTCAGATTCATCTTGTTGTTATTTAAGATAAGTTAAGGCATTTTTACCCAGAGGTGTATACTGTAAATACGCAACAGGAGTTAAACATGTATACCTGTGGGCTAGGAGGAAATAGATTTTAAGAGGTGACCCCAAAGATATGTGATTAGATTCTCCTGTGAGGTGTTTTTTTTTTTTTAAGATATCTGTGGGATCATTTGACTGCGAGTGGGAGAATGAGAATGGGACTGGGGTACCGGGAAGGGGTGTTTGATCTTTTTTCTTCAGGCTGATTTTCCCAATTAAATTCTTACCCCCTGAAGTGATTTATTTGTTCTGCAGCGGAAAAGACCTGTAAGTTTCTCAGCCTGAAGAAAAAAGAGCCAGCAGTTTGGGAGGCGAGGGTGTAATTTTATTTGGAAAAATGGTGCATGTGCACAGCAAAAATATTAACTCCCCCGCAGCACCATGGTCCTGCTCAAATTGGGTCTACCCTCCTACAGTTGCTATTAATTAACAAAGGGCGATCCTAATTATGGATCTTTAATGACATGTCTAGTTTGGCCATCAAATAACTTATATTATGTAACAACAATGTAACCACCATAATAATATTAACATTTATCAGGAAGCTAAACACCAAATGCTGTATAAAAACAAAGATCAAACTGAACATGCCAACAGGTTATAATAGTAGGCAACATAGAAAGGAAAGGGAAATAGAGGAGACTAATAATAATAATAATAATAATAATAATAATAATAATAATAATAATAATAATAATAATAATAAAACCACCAACCCAACAACCCCTCAGGAGCTGTGCATGGGAAAGTTAAATGTGGCACAAAGCATGAGCTGTCTTGTTAGCAGGGTATGCTGGGCAAATCACTCATCTAATAACTGGTAGTAAACCGTCAGAATGGAGTTGAATCTAACACGGCATAATAAGGAATGGATCTGGTTCATCAGACTGTTGCTTTAAGGGCAGTTTGTCTGTGCCATGCTTGTCTTTTAGACTGGAGCATCGGAATGGAAATGAGAGATAACTTAATGATTCTAATATCATACAGCAAACTCATTCATTCCCAAAGTGTGTTTGTGGATAAACACGAAGGCTGTGTGAATCTCAGTGAATCATGCTTCCCTGTATTCTCCAAAGGGAGAGAAATCCTTCCTAGTGCAGAGAGTCAGCAAAAATCTGTGCTCCAGCAAACTTTCTTAGGTTCCAGTTATAAAAATATGAAGCATGCTGCAACATGTAAGCTGGCTCATGTAAAAAAAAACACAACCTGACAGGAAAAAGTAATTGGGGATGGGGAAGGAAAGCTGGCAAGCCCAAGGAGAATACATTTTTTCCCTGTTTTGCTTGCTCCCAATTAAACCCCCTTTGATTCTTATCCAATGTGCTTATAACACCTGATTTGCATAGCACCGACTCTCTTCTGTATTTTTGGATTCGCAAGAAAGAACAAGGCTAAGCAGCTTAGGTAATAACTCTAAATTTTTAATAGCAGTTGTAAGTGGTTACCAAATGTCCTTTTCTGTAAGAAGAGCAGAGTAGATAATTTGCATTGGAAGCAATTCCAACATAACTCAACATTAAAGGATATCAGACTCTTTGAGGGTTGCTCATGCAACTGATTATTTTAGCCTAGGGTAGTGGCTTGACTCGTTTTGCTGCTGGGAATAAATTTTAAATAATTACAGATCATAGGCAGAGGAAACAGCTAACATAATGCTAGAAATTTACAGCAATCCTCTTGATTATTTAAAGTTGGATATTGTGCATTTAATGGAGGAAAAGGTCTTTAAAAAATTCTTTTCTGCCAAAGGCTATATAAGGGTGCCAAAGGTATATATAAGGCTATATAAGTGTGCATTTCTACAAATGAACTTGTCAGTTTTAAAATCTCAAGTACCTATTTCCCCTCTCAACTCTGTTCCAAGAAAAAGTGAACCTATTGCACACATACGTACAGTATATAGTATGTGTGTTCATATCAGCAGAATAAAGACAATGGGGTTTTCATGGGACAGTGTGGAGGATCAAATCATGAATAGACCCAGGACAATAAGAAAGAATGAACACAGAGACTTCCTTCCAGTTATTTTATTATTATGATGGACACATACCGTACATCCCAGTCCAAAAACAGGAGCTCCCATTTTAAATATATGAAGCTGTCTTATACTGAACCATTGGTCCATCTACCTGACTGGCAGTGGCTCTCCAAGTGCTCCGAGATTGAACCTGCAACCTTCCGCCTGCAATTCCACTGAGCTATAGCCCATTCCCCATTTTAAACTTCATAATTACAAACATTTCAGCGCTTGTTCAGAGAGTTGGTATAGTGGCTAAGGGCGCAATCCTGTGTAAATATAGGCTGGCGGAGCGCGCACTTCGTAAGGCACTCTCACGGCACCTCTGGAGTAAGCAGCGCTGACGCACAGGCTGGCACCACTCACTCCACTGTCCCCCGGACTCCATGCCACTGGACCCAGGTAGGCCCTGCACTGGGTGGCGAGAGTGCGTGGGGAGGGAGGGTCAGGGTGGCGGGGGGCCATTGGCTAGCCCAGCCTGGGAGGGGCGCTGTGCTGTGCTGATATCCCCGCCCCCTTCCTGGGCCAGCCTTACACAGCCTCCCCGGACGTGCACCAGCTAAATTGCTGGCGCACATGTCCCCTTCTCCTGTGAGCCCTGGCCACGTCGGCACGGGCCACATCCTGCCTAGGATGCAGCAGCCGGCCATTTTGGCCGGCCGCTGCATCTTAAGCAGGATCTCAGGCTGCCCAAGACCGAGCTATGAATCAGGAAATCCCTGGTTCAAATCTCATTCAGCCATTAACTTGCTCTGTGGTGTAAGCAAGTCATTCCCTTTCAGGCTTAGCACTCTACCTGCAATGTGTCCATAATACCTTGCAAGGTTGTTGTAAAATTTACAGTAAGATAAGACGTGTGTAACACCCTGAGCAGACAAATGCTAAGGATGACCTGTTATCATCTCTCTCACTGAAAAATGATCAGGCAGCAACGCTGTCATCTTGAGTGAGTAAAACTATAGCATTCATTTATAACTTCCTGATGCATAGGTGAGAATCAATTGCATTGAGAATATTTTAGGTAATCTGAAGATGACACTATCTGCAGTACAATTAAACTGAGTGGTATTCAGCATTAGAAAGCCAGAAATGTGTTCAGAAATGCCCCCTCCAGAAAAAAATACAGGCATGATTCAGGTATTTGCATTTTTTCTATTAGTAACATAAAAGCTTTTGGGAGATCTGTTTCAAGAAAATAGTACAGAGAAAGGGTTAACACCCCCCCCCCCAGCATAATGGGTCCCAATCAAAACTGGACTGCAATAAAATAAAATAAAAACATCAGGAGATATGATTACCGATCTCCTACATCACATCTGTTTCATTCCCAAGTTCATTGGTATATAGCAGGGGTGGCCAAACTTGCTTAAAGTAAGAGCCACATACAGTAAACTTCAGACGTTTGAGAGCCGTAAGAGAGATGTTTGAGAGTCGCAATATTTAAGAAGCATTTAAATTCTTAAATATATTTACTCACCATGAACATTAAACTTATGTTTTAATCCAGTGGGCTCTCAGTTTATATCTGGTCAATAATTATAAAGCTTAAAAATTTCTTATTTACCTTTTTATATTAATTGTGATGCAATAAGGAGCTCAACCAGAGTATTTCCGAGAGCCATACATTATAGATCAAAGAGCCACAGTTTGGCCACCCCTGGTATATAGCAATGGTACCAGTTACCTTCTATTCCACACTGATCTGTTGTAACTGATCCTCACTGACAGTAGCAATTCCCCGACCGCCCCCCTCCCTGCGCCGAAAGTGATGTAATGACTGCAGCCATTATTGAGCATACCGAGGCACAGGGCGGGCGGGAGGGCCAAACCCGCCGCTGACACTCTGCGCTCGCCCTGACGAATGGGACGGTTCGCGCCACCACTGCCCATCATGACACCCCCACCGGCCTGCCACCTGGGGACCAATCCCGCCACCCGGGGACCCAATGCCCCAACGCCCCATCCCTGACGATGCCTCTGCTCACTGTTACTGCCAAGGTGCGCAAGTCATCAATTTGGCTGCATTGGCACTGGGGGATTGGGCTGTGAGTAGAAGCTGGGTGCAGGGCCGGCCCATCCATAAAGCTAACTGAAGTCATTGCCTCAGGCAACAGATACACCTACTCCACTTACTCATCTCCACTGCTCCTCCTCCTTCTACTGCCTGGATTGGAAAACAAAGAAGAGGACAGGTGCTTGAGGAGGGAAGGAACGTTTTGAGCTAGAATATTGGAAAATGGGAGAAAGAGAGGCTGGTTTATCATTGGGTAAGGAGAGGCCGCATATGGCATGTCATCTCAGGTGTCAAGAGGTCTTGGGCTGACCCTGGATGGGTTTGCATCAGATCTCTCTTTTCATTTCACTCAGATTTATTACGCTGCCATCCCCTACTTTCTCCTCACTGCCTCCTGAAATAAGCCCCTGTTTATCTACAGCCCAATCCTATGATTTCCCCACACACACACTGATGCAGGCGCACCAAAACAGCTCGCACTGCATCCTGTGGGGGAGGCAGTTTAGGAGTTCTCCTCTGGGTAAGGGAACATTTGTTCCCTTACTCGGGCATGTGCCTCGGAGGTGTGTGTGTGTGTGTGTGTGTGTGTGTACACTCAGACTTGTGCTAGTGAAATATCTGGTGCAGGTCCATATGGACCTGGGCCGTGGGATCAAGTCCGGAAAGGGGCCTAGGATTTGGCAGCTGCCACTCTACTGAATCCGCCCCTTCCTGGACCCATTCCGCCCTCCCCTTGCCCATCGCTGCCCTATTCCATCTTTCCCTACCCTGTCCCACCTCCCTCGCTGACTACAGTACCTTGGAATGGCAGGTCCCAATGGAGCCACTGCCATGCATGGGGCAACTGTGGCCTTCCCTCTGGCACTCCAGCAGCACGTGTAGCACTTTTTGCAACTGCCATAAGGCAGTCGCCACTGGTGGAGCACTAGTTCCACCAGTGATATAGCCCAATAGGATTGGGCTGTGAGTCTTTAAAATGTACTGGGTTGAAAGGTACTTTATTAATTCCCTTACTGCAATGCTGATTTACACAAGACCTTGCAAAAGCTTTTAGACGGCAAATCTGTAGGCAGAACCTCATGATTTTAAGTACTGTTGTACAGTGCCAAGTGTCTTTAAAAATAAAATACGATGAGAATGACGCAAAGCTCATTACCATGAAGTTCCAGAATCAGCACTGATTTCCTGTAGCTCTCCTGACACAATTTAAGACCCCACTTTTAGGACATAACTTAAACATTTTAATACCTGCTTTCTACCCTCATAATCTTCGTGAGCTAATCATGAAACATCTCTATGTAAACTGCTTTGTGAACTGTTTTTTTGGTGAAAAGTGGTATATAAATATTCTTCGTCACAATCATTCTTAATAATCTTTGTGAGATTACAAATAGCAAGGGCACATGGAAAGGCACTCTGTACAATTGTCTAAATTAAAACCATGGAAGACATTGTTACTTCAGCAAGCATTTCCGTATCTTTATACTTTTAGCATGTCGACCTTTTTCAATGTTTCTTTAAAATAACCTTAAGTATATACTGAGGCATACATTTAAATAAGTCAACAGCTTGCTAATTTATTTGTTGTACATATATATTACAGTGGACGTGCCTGGAGAATCTCAGTTAACCAGTTGGACAGCAACAGTTCTATCTGTTTTTATTCAGTTCATTCAAAGAGGCTTACTCCCTTGCTTAGGACTGCAGTCACATACAGATACAATAAAATAAATGCATACCAGGATTATGTTATCAGTATGTGTTTGCATGTCCACAGTCTTAAGCATGCTTACATATGAGTAGGCTTACCAGATCTCCAACCGGGACAGAGTGCTAGACCTTTAGGAGAAGGAATGTGGGCAGGTGTAGCTTGTTAAACCTTAGAGCACAATCCAATCCTAGGCATGTCTACTCAGAAGCAAGCCCCATTGTGTTCAGTGGGGCTTGCTTCTGAGTAGACATGCCTAGGATTGCGCTCTAAGGTTTAACAAGCTACACCTGCCCACATTCCTTCTCCTAAAGGTCTAGCACTCTGTCCCGGCTGGAGATCTGGTAAGCCTACATATCATATGAGTATTGTCCCCTGAAATCAATGGGATTTACTTCTCAGTGCATATCTAAGACTGAACTGCAAAGTAACTTGCAGTATATATTTTTGTGCTATTCCAAGAACGCTGTTGAATGTAAAGCACATTACACATTCAAGTTCCATGGAAATGATAAAACAACACTGGGGCCATTATTAAGGTTGGAAATGACACTTCTCTTAGTAGGTTATGCTAATAAACCTTTATTAGCAATAATAAATCCCATTTTCCACAAGCAATATAAATCTCGACTGAAGGATCATCATCCAGAGTACTTAGATAATGTAACAGCTCAAGGGCAAATAAGATTTTATTGTATTCAGAATCTGTAATACAATTAATTTGCAAATTGATACATAGAAATATATAAATGTTTCATTTATAAAAACACAGAAACTTGAACATCCCTGTAAGCTTTATCCCATGATGCACAAAGTCTTGCCCCACCATTCACAACTCACAGTGCAATCCTAACCAACTTTCCAGCGCCAATGTAGCTGTGCCAACAGGGCGCACACTGCATTTTCAAGGTGAGAGAACATTTGTTCCTTTACTTCGGGGCTACATTGCGGCTGCACCGGGGCTGGAACGTTGGTTAGGATTGCACTGTCAGTGCAAAGGAAAGGCAATACTGTATATACACTGAAAAGCCCTTGCCGTTCTCATTAGTTGGAAAGTGCTAGAAACAAAGGTCAACTATTGCATAATAGGACAAATTCTGTTCAAGTCCCAGTCTGGGTCCGTCCTTAAAGTATCAACAAGTATCAACACTCTCAGGGAGCTCCAGCTCAGATTAAACATTGAAGCATGTGCTTCTCTACCTATGAAAGTGACTTGGTGACATACATAAATCTAGTCAGGGAATGTATTTTGGTAGATCTGACTTGTATGGTCTATTCTTATTTCTAGTAGAGGTTTGTAAAACAGCAGTGACTGTAGAAAAGGAGCAAAGATAACTTGGGAACCAGTCCTCCCTAGAAGGTAAGAACAAATGCATTCAACGAATGCATTCAACATTCTACTTCAGGGGTTCTCAACCTCCTCCTGGCCGAGTACCATATTCAGCGCCACTCTCCTGCTGTGTACCACCAGAAGTGACTGGCGATCACCTCATTGCCAGTTACTTCCGGGTTTTCAGGTTTTTGGAGGCCAGAAAACGCAGGTAGGAGGCTCTGGATGGGTGGGAGGGCCCTTCTCAGCGTTCCTGAGAGATTCGGCCAAAGGCAGGAGCCTCTCGGGAGCGGAAACGCCAAAAGTGCTGCATCAGAGCAGGGTTTTGGTGGTCCGGTGGTCCGAGTACCACCAGCAGTCGGCTGAAGTACTACTGGTTGAGAACCCCTGTTCTACTTCACAGACCCAGACCTGAGTCCTGTCGACACCAGGGCCTGGGAGTAAAGAAAAAATCAAGACAAATATAACGTAAGAAAAGTCGTACTGGATTCAGCCAAAGGCCCATCTAGTCCAGCATCCTGGTTCTCACAGTGGTCCACCAGCTGCCTCGGGGAAGCTCACAAGCAGGAGAGAAAGGAATACTTCTCTTCTGCCATTGCTCCCTTGTAACTTGTATTCAGAGGCATACAGAAGGTGAACTTAGAGTAGTGCATCACCATCACTGATAGATCTGTGTCCCATAAACATTCTCATTTATGACATTCTTGTGAGAAATTCAACTGTGTTGCATTTCTGCATCCGCCTTTGCATTCAATATGCATAACAGCTTTTTAGCTAACATCCCCATGCCTAGACCTGACTCTGTATGATGTTCTCTCTCTTAAATTCATCAAAATCTACCTTTTCCATGAAGCCCCTAGCACAGCCCCGTTGTCGTTATTCAGCACGACTGAAACTAAACCTACGTATGTGTAACTAAGCTAATTACACATTTTCACCTGCTTACCCTTCTTGGCAGAGCTGTGGAAAAAACAACTCATTCACAGCAGAACTGAGTTTACCTTAACCCCTTGCTAGGTAAAGGTAAATCTAGGTCGCGTGTTCTTCCAACAACCTTTGCCTCCAATTGTCTCCCATCCCTCTGTTGCTTGCAACCCATGGCAAATTTTAGATTGTAAGAACTGTAGGGCAAGGAGCTGTTCTCTTGCCAGTATTCTGAGTGTAAATCACTATGTTAAAAAAGTATCACAATAAGAATAAGAGGAAACATTTTGGGATTACAACCATGACCAGCACTAGTATTTTTTCAAAAAGATAAAGTCCTGGACAATGTTAATCATGAGTACTTTTATTATTAAATTTAATGTTGGAATTTTGATGTACTTTGGGGTGATCCATAACCCCCCCATCACTTTCTTTCCACTTCATCCTTCACTGGATTCCAATATGCCAACACCATGCAAATAGCTGATACTTTTGCCCACATATTTTCATGTGGGTCGACTAGACTAGATCGTACCCTATATTTTTCTTTACAATTTGTGTTTGAGATGTGATTTAATTTTTTGTTGCACATGATACATTTTTTCCATTTCATGAAAGATCATCTTCCCAAAGTACAGTACTTGGGCATGGGGGGGGGGGCATCTTGCACAGTGTGCTATCACGTGTGGGTTTTTTCCTTTATATAATATGAACCATTTTTATTGCTATGAGTTACCTTGATTTAAATTTCATTCACATGAATGATGACTCTTTGTGGGAACAATAATTTTTAGGTTTATGTTCTGAATTAAATAGTATAACGTTAAGGCACACAACTTCGGGCCAGTCTCTTAAGAGTCTTCATCAGACATTGGAGGCTGAATTTATATGACAAGAAAATTACTTTGCTACTTTAGCTCGCTATTATCCAATAAAGTAGGCAAAGTAGGAAGAAGAGGAAGGGGAAGTAAGATGTATCAGTGCTTTCTCCCTCATGATCCCCCTAGATTATATTTTGAAAAGCATTAGGGAAAACATTCTCATTATGATCCTAAATAATACACAACAAATTATTGTTGCTCTGGAATGCTTTTCAAAATAAAAGCTCAGCAGATGAATTAACAATGAGAAATAAAGCTAGGATAATTTTGTCAGGACTTAGATTCATAGCCTTTTTTAAAAAACAAAGGGTCACAATATGTGCAGTGATATTAATGCATACTAATTCAAACTGGCTGGGGAGTAACTGCCTCTGCATGTTCAGAGAGTGTTTCCATCATAACTTTGCCACAACTTATAGCTTCTATGAATCTGGGATTATGGATAAGGTTTCCAGACAAGTGTGACCATCATAAAGAAAAAGTACACCTTTCCCTCTTTGTACGTCCCTAATCCATTCCTGAAAACAGTCCTTATAGTGAAAATCTGGATAACAAGTACAAATATTACATTAATTTCAATGGGAAAGATTGCAACTCATTCCAAAGCCATTCCATGTTCACCCCTGAATCACCCTAAATGCTAATAACATAAAGAAAAAGAAAAAGTGCGCAACACAATAATTGGGCCTAGGAGGATCGGGTCTTGGAGTGGGCGGGATCGGCAGCAATAGCGTATGCCATATCCTATCCCCCTCTCAGCCCCGTTTCTCCCGACATGGGCAGCCTTGATTTGAGCCACTAAAATGGCAGGTGCAGATCTGAGGAAGCCCATTGTGGGGACCAATGGCATAGCTGGTGCGGTGGCACGGGCAGCGGTGGAGACCCCCATGATTGGCTGCTCTTCTCCCTCCAAAGGAGAAGGGCATCTGATGATTGTGGGCGCCCTGCTGCTGCTGGATTGCGAAGAGCGGCAGCAGTGGTGATCAGACTGCCCTTTAAAGGGAGAAGGGCAGATGATCGTGGGCACGCCGCCACTACTCCTCACGATCCGGCAGTGGCAGGGGGATCGCAAACAGGTCTTCTGGCACTCAGGGGTGGTGGTGCTCCATCAGGAGTCACCACCCCATGCAGCAGAAGACCCAGCTATGCCATGGCGGGGACTGGGGCTTTACCTGGGGTAAGTTCCCTTATCTTGAGGAGACCTCCAACCCTGCCTACTCTGCTAAGGATACAGCATTGCCAGCATATCAGGATCGCTAAGCAGAGCGTAGAATAGAATTGGGTTGTATGATGTTGCATTGTGCAATAGTTATATACAGTATTCCAGAAATTACTGTGAAAAAATATAGTGAGATTTTTGGTGGTCAATCCTAAATTTACATGAGTTTGTTAATATGGCTCCTTCCCCCCTCCTCATTTGTTTCTCTCTAGTTTTCCAGCCCTTGTTGAAATTCTAACTCCATGATCATCTTCCCTCCTGCTGCATTTTCTGTATCTGTTTCCATCAGATAATTTTTCCCCTCAGAACAAATCAATATGTCAGTTGTAAATTCTTTTCAAGCATGTCCATAAAAAGTCTCCATGTGGTTTAAATAAATCAGTTTTAAAACTGATTTTCCTTAAAGCATTACAACTTTGGGGCTGTTGCTGCAATCCTTTGTCACATCTCATGCACAGAGTATCCAGCTGTCTCTGGCAACCAGAACAAGGATCAGTAAGGTAAATATTCTTTCCTTCAGTGGCATCTTTTAATATATTAGCAAAGGGGCTGTTTTCAAACGTAACATTCACACCTTAAGTGCTCAAATTTTACCACAGTCCACATAAAGATAAGCTTCCTCACTCCGACGCCGGACCGAGGATGGACCAAGGACGCGGCCGCCGGAGGAAGGTAAGCGCTCCCCTGGCAGCCGCATGGGCAGTCTGGCGTGTGAGGGAGAGGGGCCATTGGCCTAGCTGGCCCGGGAGGGGGAGGGGGATGGTGCCCATCCTATCCCTGTCCCTGCCGGGTGGCTAGGCCATTACACGACCTCCTCCGACTTCGCCAGATATTTAGCTGGTGGAAATCCGAGGAGGCCCATTGGGCCGGCCTTGGTTTACACCTGCGGAAGGGAACGAGCGTCTCCTTTCCCGAGTAGACCTCTGGCCCAGTGCATAGCGGGCAGTCTCGGGCACAGGATCCAGCGGGCGGCCCTTACACAGATCCTTACACAAGATTGTGCCCTTAAATAGGTAAGAAAGAGAGTTTGATGGAATTAATTATCAGTATGTTCCTAGAATAATGGATAACACAAAGATTTTGCTGAATACAAAGAAAGATCATGCATAAAGAAACAGCTTTCTCTTATGACTGATCAACAGTGATTTGGATTGCTGTTTTGTTGTATATGTCACTCTATTTTGAAGTGAAACAAATAAAAAATGTAGGTTCTACAGCCAATCTGGTATTTGGTATTTCCCAAGTTCGCTTTCAGTACAAAACAGTTAGAAGCTACAACTAAAATCTTTATTTTGCTTGGGGCAAAGGTGAGATGCTAATTGAATTCTGTAATCAAATAAAACCTTCAGGCAAGCTACAATTGGTCACCCTGCCAACAATCCTTCATAACAAACATATTTCAATTATGCTTTTCCCAATATTTTAAGAAAAAGAAATAGTTTCTCCAAGGCTATATGCTCACTTTTGAGACAATGCACAGCAATTGCAAAATAGCATTAAGGATACCTTTGGGCCAAAATACTATATTATGAAAACATGGGAGACACAGCTGCCAAAGGAGCTGCTTTATCAGCAAGCAAATATGCTTACAAGAATATCTCATTGTCCACATGAACTCCGTTGCAAGAGAGAACAGATGCTAGTCTCAGTTTTCACACTTAATCGTTACAGCTTGTCCTCCCTGAAAATCCCAAGCAGATTTCATAAGAAGTCTGACTACAAAATGCAAATTGTTACCTTGTTGGATGTGTTGAAATGTAACATTTTATCTAATAACCTCTGGGTACAATCATCATCTAGTGCAGAGTTAATGGAAATGTTTAAGTGTAATTAAATACTTAAAAACAAAAAAAACTGATATAAAATGTAGCAATTCCTTTAGCAATTTAGCAAAATTTACCAATTCCTATTTATTACCTGCACTGCACAGTAAATTAAAGGTTCACAAATGAGTAAGGTCATCCTCTCCCAGTATATGAATTGCACGGGTTTTAGAGGGGTGTATTTCTTATTTCCAAATTTCACGTGTGGCTATCTTGAATTTTCTAGATGTTTTTATCCCCTTTATTGCCTCACAAGAGAGTCAAGACCTAATGTAAGTAGGGGCAAGATGTGAAGAAGTGGACTCGCACATCCACTTTTTGCACTCCTGGTGTACCGCGCAATCCTGTGTAACCTTGCACCAATGTAACAGTAGATGCACCGGTGTAAGTGCACTTACACCGGTGCATCTGCTGTTACACCGGTGCATCTACTGTTACACTGGTGCAAGATTACACACGATTGCGCTGGTAATCTGTGAAGCTGTACATCTCTCGTTCAGTAAAATTGCCTGAGCTCACACATCTCTTTCAGGGAGATGTTCAACTTCCACTTTTGTATGTTACACTAGAAATGAAAAGAAAAGATAGAAGAGCCAGTAGCACATCTGCTTGCTTTTTCCCTGTAATGTGAAGCGACTGTGTTCTGGCCTCTGAAGAGAGGATTCAATCCATTTTGTGCTTGTGTTTTGGCAGCTACATTTCCCCATCTTTTGATGCTTTTCCTCTGCTCTGAGTGGAATGTGTTGCCATAGATTTTTCTGCATCTATGTTTTTGAATCCAGTATTAAAAGCACAAATGTAGACCAGACTCATGTAGTTACAGATCATTTCTGCCTCACATTTTCCTATGCTGGCACATAGCGCCAGCCGAGATCTTCCTTGCTTTTTACTCCTTCCCACTGTGTCCTACATTCTATACTGCTTGTCTTATGTTCCCTATTGCCATTGCACATCCACTGACCACCAGAAATCTAGTGGCTTTTAATTGGAAATGCTCTTCTGGACATCTCTCCTACTACCTGAATCTGTTCCTCCTGTTTGTTGGCTCATTTACAGAGGTGGATCTAAAGAGCCACACAAGTAGTGTCATGTATGTCAGGAAACCTTGGAGTTCTGTTTCTGGATTAGCAACCTTCCAAACACCACAGCAAATCATTAAAATGAAGAATTTCATGTTTGTGATATGGCATGAGTCAGAGTCTGCCATGCACATTATAACACTAAAAAGCAAAAGAAAGCACAAGATACAGGTAAGGCTTTGGCCTTAGTATACCTAAAGTAGCTCTTTGAATCCTGGCTATGATGTCAATTAATTCATAGTCCCTTAGTTATTAAAGCTGAATATTTGTTTCTTAAGAAATGCAGGAATTGAAGAAAGGAAGACTGTACATAGATTCATAGCAGGATTTTTATAAGGACAAATAACCAGTCCCAACTTACCGTAATATGTTTTGCACTACAAAGAGGGATTTAGGAGAAACAGTTCTCCCTTGCTTAGACTGCAAGACTGGCTTGAAAAGCAATAGTTCTATGCACTGTTATATGTATTTCAGTCTTATGGACAGAGAGTGTGGTGTAACATTTGGAGTGTCAAACGATCACCAGAGAGACGTTGGTGAAACCCTGATGCTTACCCAGTGCAAGTACCAGGTTAGTGGGGTACTGGGGCAAAGCGCTGCACTGGACTCCCATGGTAACCCATGCCCCCTAAGAGAGGATTAGGCACTACTGCTGTCACTAGAACTGAAGGTTCGGGCAGGTTCAGCCCGAGCCCAAGTGCCACTTGAGGCAGAGCACAAATGCTGCCCCCTGAGCCAACCTGCCCCCATTGAACCCCCCTCAAAAAAGGGGGAGGAGAAGGAGGGGGAGTCACCTGCCCTTCAAGACAGCAGTAGCAGTAATGGAGGGAGAAGGGAGGAAGGTGCTGAGGGCACTGCCATCACCACCTCCTCACTCTGTCCACTTACTGCAGCTGCAGGGAAAGGCATGGAAAGACAATCCCACCCCTTCCATGCTGTCTCCTTGCTCATCCTCACACAGGGCTTTTAAAAAATAAACAGGAGAAGTCGGGCATGCTATGCTCTTCCTGTACAGTGTACATTTTAAAGAAGATCCACACAGAGGACAAGCTAGGCAATGGCATGGAAGGGGAGGTAAGGAGTGGGATTGCAAAGGGCCTTTGACCAGTGTTACCTTGGGCCAGTGATGCTACCAGCTTAGGAGCCTCAGAGGGTTGTTCTGCTGTAGTTACACACAGATACTGTAGTTACACACAACATTATACAATGTGGTGGTGGTAGTGGTGGTGGTGGGAATAACCTTGTATACTGCCCTGAGCTTCTTAGAGAAGGTTAGGGGGAAAGTAACAAATAAGATCAATGAAAGGTTTATGTCTGGCAGCTCTATGCTGGCTTGCCGCAGCACTATTTTGCTTATGTCAAGTTTTTATTACAATACATTGATTCTGCTCAACACAATTCCATTGTCTGTCAAACTCTTCTGGCTTTCACCAGATGCCATTAAAGAACACAATTTACAACCCAGTCCTATGCAGGATTGGGCTGTCACACGTAAGGGTTTACGACAGTGAAACAGAATTCTGCTGTCATAAAATGGCTGCTGACAGAGTGCACAGCGCTCCATCAGTGGCCATTTTGTGAGCACTGCCGCTAGAGGTGGCAGCGCTGCAACCCCACTGATTGACCCTGCTGTACCCTCCATACAAGGTAAGGCATTTGTGGGGGCAAGGGCGGGGTGGGCGGGGAGGAACGGCGAGTGGGGAGGTGGCAGGGTAGCAATGGTGTGGCATGCCAGATCCTGTCCCCTCTTTTTCAAACCTCCCCACTCCTTTCTTCTCCTCAGACTTGTGCCAGCTAAAGAGCTGGCGCATGTCTGAAGAGACCCATTATGGAGCGAGAGGCTTATGAAGAGATAAGGAGAAATAATTCCCCTTTCCCCTCTGAAGCCTCCCAATCTGCCACCCCACCCCCACCCCTCCGCTGGATACAGCACACACCTTTTTGCTGCGGCTGCATCAGTGGGGGAGGGGAAGGATAAGATTGGGCTCTTAGTTGCTCACTTCTGAGTTGAAACTGCTTGCTTTGTATATATTTCCTTCAAACATTAGATGTTAACTGCAAGTAAACTCACAAATCTTTCAGATTGCACCCTCACTGACAATATATGATATTGTCACAGGTACTTGTTCAAGCATTTGTTCATTGTAATATAGTTTGGAAAAGCTGAACAGTCTTCTCAGACAACTTCTTTTTTATACTAATTATAATTTAATTTATTTCATTAAAAGGTGAATTGTTTACAAAAGCATTGATGTTGAAATGGGACTACATATATGTTTCCAGTTTATTTGACATCACTATTTAAATACCTTCAGGTATTACAGAATATGTAAGTGAACACAGTAAACAACCTCTTGGGTGCTGTAATTTTATAGCAGTGAACTCTCAACACCTGCATGAACACATTTCTTCATTAGTGGGTGCTATAAAATACTTATATAGTCACCAAGAGAGTTTACTGCAAAAAAAAAAAAAATCTGCTAGGTGGGTCAGACGTTTTAAGAAAATTAAAAGGTACCAAAATATTTCAAAGACCTTGTCATACAATTCTCTTAGGAACTTGTTGATGCTGGCAACTGAAATTATAGGCTACATATGGCAACTTTGATCACTGTGCAATAATCAAGACTGGTTTTTTTTTTTAATTTTATTTTTAGACTATCAGATTTATATTGAGATTTTTAAGAAGTGGCAGGGTATAACCTATAAGAAGCTTTGAACACTGAATAAAAATGCAGCAAAACAACAATGTTTCTGTCTGTTTTATATATCTCTGGAAAAGAAACCACACTGTGAACTGAGTCTGCATATTTTACTGCTAGCGGCAATTAATTTCAGTCTTCTCAGAAATACTTAAGGCACAAACCAAACCCATTAAAATTTCGCAAAAGTCAATGTTAGCCTCTTCATTGTGCTAAGGAGGAGGGAAGATGTGGCCCAGTGCCAACATATTCAGCATGAGTCTTGGGGCCAACTGCAATAATAAGAGGGGTTTGGGATTGGGGCCTGATGCCACAGAAAATGGGATAGATGTTAGTTTGTTTTCAATGGTTGACATATATTATTGCTATAATGGCCTGGCCTTCCCATTGGTTTCTATGGAAATGACCAGAACCTCTACCGATTCAGTAGCTTTGTGTGCGTTCAGAAAGAAACTCTATATGCAAGCAAAGATTTTCCAACAACTGTCTGTGCACATCCATTTTTGTGAGCGAGTAAGCCTTTAGTCTTGCAGGACCTTCATCATGTACTCATTAGAAAATATGAAGTGTCAGAGTGCTTTAACATGACAGCCACAAGATAGTTCCTACTGAGGTCAGTAGGAACAGGATCCGGTCCTAAAGGAGAATGAAAATGTGTAAATAACGGCCCAATCCTGCTTAAAAATCGCCTGCGAAGCACGTGCTCCACAGGTGGCGGGTGTCATAAATTTATTTATTTATTTACAATATTTTTACCCCGCCTTTCTTCCTGAAGGGACATAAATGCGCCATAAAGCATGTTTCTGACACCTGGAGAGTAAGGGCCGCCGGCGCAGAGGCTGGCAGCCCTTACTCCGCCTCCCCCCTGGACCCTGCAGCCCCCTGTGCAGGTAAGTCCTGCACCGGTTGGTTCAGTGGCAGGGGGAGGGCGGGCTGGGCAGCAAGGGAGGCCCTTGGTTGGCTTGGGCCAGGAGGGGGCGGGGATATTACCGATATCCCGCGTCCGTTCCTGGCCTGGTCCACCTTTACCCTGCCACCCTGGATGTACGTCGGCTCCAGAGGTGCCCATTGGGGCCAGGCAGCCCTACACCCGAGGAAGGGGATGAACCTCCCGAGGTGTTCCCGTGCTGCGCCAACGTGGCCTGGAAAGGGTGCATGATACTAGTTCAGGATTACTTTCTACATACAGCATGATATTATAGGCAGAGAGAAAGCATGTGAGCTGTGATATGCTGCCAAGAAGCAGCTGGCAAAGAAGTTTGGGGCAGGCCCATTCAGAAACATTATAAAGGGGGGTGGGAAGTTGTACAGCTAGGCCACATCACTTTTGATAGTGAAGAAATAGTTAAAACCTGCAGCCGGTATTGTTTGGCCACAATACATACATATTCATCCTTCTAGCTAACATCCAACATGAGGATCAAAAATTGGATACTCTCTTCTGCGGCTGTGAAAGTCCTCCATTCCTTTAAGTGCCAGACAAAGAAATTTAATACCTCTCTGCTATTCTGGGGAAGAAGCAGGCCTTGGATTCTCACAAATTTAACCTTAAAAGGTTCTCTAATATGCACTTCACTTAAACAAAAGGAGTATTGAATGCACACACTGGAAAAACAGTGACTCCAAAGATGATTCCCTCCCTCCCTTTATTAAAACCTTGTTTGTTTAAAGACTTGGGTTAAAACTTCCACTCTGCTTGGAACTTCATTCTGAGCATTTCAAACATATTGACAGAGGTCATTCTCTTTGAGTGATGAGGTCAGATGCGTGCCCCAAGTGTGTGTGAGGGGGTGGATGAAAAATGAATGAACCTGCACATTATCTTTTGTATTTGTAAGTCACTGCCAAGCCTGTTCTCATGCTGTCACATTGGTCGTGAGTACCTGACAGCTCATGAATATTGCCTCTCCTAGCAACTTTATCATACTTGCTAGACAGATGAATAAGTTGTATGCCACTAACCAAGTAGTCATGGTAACATAATATAAAGATGTGAGGATATGAGAAAGGCAGCTTTGATATTTTAGAACATGACATATTCAAAGTTCTGCATCCTAATAATTTTCTAGCAAGTGGGTGATAACAAAGACGATGAATCACCAGTGATTTCTGTCTGGTGCACTTGCCATACAAAGATGCAGAACAAGTCCTGAGCCAGCAACTAAGTTGCCTTGCTGCATAAGTTCATCTGCAAAGAAGTTCCTTCCTGTAGCACAAGGCTCTTGAGAAAAATGCTCAGGAACCCATGTTCTACAACAAATCCTTTGCTGTGCTGTAGTGGCATTGTTGGAGAGGGTAAGTGGTGGAAGGCGCTGCACTGCGTCTTGCAAACTGATGTAACGTGGCCCCTCCCACTCGTCCCAGAGCCATTCTGGCGGCAAAGGCAATGTTGCCTTCACCGCTGAAATGGCTCCAGGGGCGAGTGAAGGGGCTGCGTTACACCAGTTTGCAAGGTGCAGTGTAGCACCTTGCACCACTTACAGTGCCACACCACCTCCAGCAACACCACTGCTGTGCTGTGTCCATGCAAAGTATATACCTTAATTTTTTTAATCCCTGTCTTAAATCACCAGGTCTCACAAACTTATTTGAAAATAAGTGTGAACTTTCTTCCAACCTCATTCTGACCAGAATTCTCCAGATCTCTGCGTTTGTGTTTGTGTGTGCAATATGGAACATAAAAAAGTTTAATGAAGATGGACATTAAAGTACAGTAGCTTTTTGTCTGAGTCTGTTATATTAGAGAGCTACTTATGAGGCCATCCGGTATTTGCAAGTAGAAACGCAGGAAAAATGATTTTTCAATTAAGGAGACTTCCTCCAATTCCTTTACTTGAACTGCTCTTTCAACTCTATTTTGGGTATGAGTTAGGAAGCCTGTTGTAAAGTTTAAGGTGGCTACTGGAGCCATTTCAAACTACTTGAAACTTACAATTTTAATATGACTGCCAAAACTCAAAGTGGGACTATAATTACAAAAATAATAAATTAGATACTATGTAAGATTGTTAAATTAAAATCCAACTCAAAATGCAGCTACAATGTGCAAAGCATGGTCATTTGATATAGCAAAGCTCTCCTGCAAGACTATAAGTGGGGCACACATAGTTTCACCATTTTCTTTGCAACCACAGGTACTAGAAATATTAGTACTGTACCAGTAAGCACTAAAGCTCTATATGTTGCACTTTTCCAGCAGGTTGTTGCCGTACGTTCAACTCTGTAACCTAAATCGGTCTTACAGCTTCAGTTTGTTCTACCAATTTCACAGCTATAGCCTACTGTGCCACTGGAACACGCATTCTGGCAGCGCAGTGTGCTTTAAGGCAGTCGCAAAAGGCAACACGCCATACAGTGTGGCTTGGCCACTACTGCAAGCGGCAAGCAGCTGGATCCGCATGCCAGCAGCCTGCCAACGAGCCCTGGTGGCAGTAAGTCAGTGTGAGGGACAGGCGAGAGGCAAGAGATGGGTGGAATGGGGAGGGTAGGAACGGGGCGGATTGAGGCTGGGAATGGGGTGGTATCAGCGCTGCTGCCAATATCCTATCCCCCTTCCCAGCTTGAATCCACCTACCCGGGTCCACTCGGACATGCGCCAGCAAAGTAGCTGATGCAGGTCCAAGTAGACACATCGGGGCAGCAGAGGATTGCCCTGGGGCAAGGGAATAAATGTTCAAAACTCCCCTGCAGGATGCAGTGCGCACCCTGTTGGTTTGGCTGCACTGGTGGAGCAGGGGGAGGTTAGGTAGGATTGCACCGTTAATTTAGTAATGGAATAAGTATTTTAAGGAAATCTACTGAGTCTTTTTGGCATTTAAGAGGATGTTTACATTTTGGTAATTAGCGTACCTTCAAATTTGACAGTCTGCTAACCATACTAATGCTTAAAACAAATGCCAGGGAACAGTTTGATTTTCCAGAAAATTCACAGGATTTAAAGAAACCTTTTTTTTTTTCAAATCCTTTGAATGTATTTTAGCTAAAGTTACTTACATTTTCAGATTAATTTTAAAATGTAAAGTATCATCAGCATGGGAAAGGGAGATTGCATCATCTGTGACCAACCATAAAGCAGCGAGATTTGTGCGTTGCACTTTCCACTGTTTCACCAGCATCAAAATCAAGGTCAACTTCTGAAATAAGACAGTTTTCACTTCTCTGCTGTCATCAAGTTTCAGGGACTGTAGATCACAAAAATCATATTGTGCATATAAACGTTGTTCTATGTGCATGTACAACATGAACCAGCCCAGAGTCCATGTACCTTTGTGATTTTTATAGGCAAAACTATAAGCTTAGGTGACACAACCTTTCCCATTTATCTCAGTCAACAATAATATGCTAATGTTTAACTACTTTTGGATGCCACCCTGAAGGATATCCTGAGAAAGGAGCACCAAGTGTATAGCAAGCATCAGCATGGAACCACTGAACACAAACAATATCCCAGTTCCAGGGAAAACCCTGAAGTGTAAATCCTATTGCTGCTGCTACCATGGTCAAGAAAGTCATAGAAAGTACTGTCACGTGTGAAAATGGTCTCAGATCTAGTTGTGGAAAATCATACCTTTGTGATCAGGTAGCTATTTCAGATTAGCAGGAATACTCATGAATGTTATGAAATATAAAGCCATGGAAAATGCCTGTCTTACACCATCTGATGCTGAAGTTTAAATATAAGTTAAGTCCTCCGATATTCTCTCAAGACATGTTATATAAATTTGGGAATCTATTTTCCCCTATAACTGTCAGACATGCTTCTCCACCAAGTGGTGCATAATTCTACAGCTGACATACATTTTGGAACAAGAGACCTCATATGGGACTCACATTTGGATATCGTTCCACGGTTGTGATACTTCTGCATTCAGTAATCACAGGCAGTCCCACAGCTATTTAGTTTCACGCACCAGAGCTCCAAGCACGTTATAAACTCAAAGAAGTAGCTTGGGAAGACAAACTGGCAGATATGCACATACCTCTGTTAATGAGCAAGTGCATGTGTGTGAGTGTGTGTGTAAAGATAGAGCATGTTTTTGAGTGAGTGAGAGAGACCGGAGTTTTATGTACAGACCAGTGAACAAGATTCACATATACCAATGGGCAGCCCGATCCTGTGCAAAGATACACAGCATTCGCCTCCCACGCTTTGACTGACAGGCAAACTCTGCCTCCCTCACAGAGTGCCAGCTGCAGCTTTCTCTCACAGAGGCTTCTGCAGCTTTTCAGCGGTGTATTGACAGCTCCTTGACTGCTCTTGGATTCTTCCGGGTGTCTCAGAACTGTCACCCTTAGATCTTCAGGTATATGAGGCTGCAGCTCTACCAACTGAGCCAGACCTCCTGCCAGACCTCCTAAACTTAGAACCAGAGGAACTTGTTTCCATGCTTGGATTATCCATGTTTGATAAGGGTGCATTCCTATACATTTCTTTAAAAGCTATATAAATACTGTACATAGGACTACACCCACATACAGTTGTAGAAGCTTGTTCTTTTGCCATTGAAATGTGACATAAAGTTAATCCATATTACTTATTCTTATTCATGTAATTCTACAGAAACAGTAGTACTTAATTTGTCTTAAAGTGTAAACAGGCTTTAAAATGTAGTTCTTTTGAAAAGCATTTTTGCCACGATGCCAAGTTTCTGGAATACTGATAGACGGTTGATTAAACATGCATGACTTGAAAGCAAAGGCAGCATTTTTAGTTAAGGGAAAATGTGACACAAATATCTACAAGCATGACACACGGAAAGGGATGCCTGTGGTTGGTTGCACGCTGTTTCATTTGAACAATATGATCTTCTCCAAGTTGGGTTGGTGATATGTTTTAAAAGCTAAATGGAATGGCAGGTGAGCTTTTCTACTTCTTACTAGCTGCCAGAAGCCCTCAGTTTAACAGGAGTCACAGCTGCAAAACATTTCATTTAAGATGTTGGTTATTCATTCTGAAGAAATGTACTATCCCAAACTTCTATGTTCCTGGGGAGCAGGAAGATAAATGTTGGTGCACATATATTTTATCTGCTAGTAGTAGTGAGGGAGAAAAACGTACAATCTCCTGTCACAAATGATACTACAAATTCAGAAAACTTTGGAGAGCTATTTCCAGTAGGCACTACCAGGCTAGATTGAGCAATACTTTGACTCAATATAAGCTATCGTCATAAATTCATATCATTTTCTAAAGATTATTTGCTATGTTTTTAGAACAGAATGCAATAATCCTATTTAAGACATCTGTATACTCGTTTTTCCTAAGCTCAAAGTGTTTATATAAGATTAAAACAAAATTAAAATCGCATAAAACATAAACACACAATAACAAACAACAATTCAGTCCAATGAAACATAATTATAAATCGCACTACCAATAAAAACTGCATCTCTAGGGCCAGCCTTCTAATGAGTGTTGGTAAGACTGTAGATCCATGGTGACATATTGGGAGAGGTGGATGGTGGCGGCCTGATTACATGGTGGCGGTATAGTGGTGAGGGAGCCCTGATGCCATTACATTTCTCCCAACTCTGGGCTCCCTGTCTGACATTTCAAAAGGCAAAGAGGATGGGGGGGTGGTGGTAGGGAGGAAGTGGGAAAAGGAGCAGGCTCTAGGTTGTTGTACTCAACTCCTCTCTCCACTTTCTCTTTTTCTTACCTTGCCTTTCTTGTCTTTTGACAGCCAGGCAGGTGAAGAAGAGACAGCGGCAGCTGTAGCAGTGGTGGTGAGGCATGCATTCACCCAAAAAGAAATAAAGGGGGACAAAATTAGGGCACCCCCAATGCTCCACTAAAATGAGGGAGGCAGGAGCTGTGGACTGATAGGGGCAGCGGATCCTTTTGGGCTGCTCCTGATGTGGCTAAAGCTGTTCACAACAGAGGTGTAGCTACACCCCCGCAGGGGGTCTATCACCGTGGCACCCCATGTGATGTCACAAGCCCCACCCCCCAGAGTGTGACATCACAAGCCCCGCTCCGCGCTGGATTCGGCGGTTTTTCGGTCGCTTTTAGGCCATTTGTGGCACGGGCAGGTGGGCAAATCCTGTCACTGCAAATGGCCTAAAAGCAGCTGAAAAACTGCAGGGCGTGTTTTTTTGCACCTGCCACCGAATTGCCACCAAATTCAGTGGCAATTAGACCCCCGTTGTGTGTCACCCGCGTGGCCCACCGCACCCCAATGGCACCACTGGTTCACGATCTTACTCTTCCCTACTACCCTGTTTCCCTGAAAATAAGACCTCCCCCCCAAAGTAAGACCTACCATCATTTTTGCATGATTTTTGCTGGCACTCATAAATATAAGATCTCCCTTGAAAATAAGACCTAGCTAGGATCATCAGCCAGACGGACGCGATCCCCTGGCACGCCCTGCGACCCCCCCCCGGCACTTACTTTGACCGATTTAAGCTTCATTCTTCCCCGAGGGTGCAAGGCTCTGTAAGGCATGGAAGGCCTGCACTCGAGTCCTCCACCATGGAGACGACGTGCTAGAGAGGCCAGCCAGGCCTGCAAGGAGGCTGCAACCTTGCAGAGTCTCTCTAGCATGTTATCTCTATGGTGGAGGACTCGAGTACAGGCCTGCTGAGCCTTGCACCCTCGGGAAAGAATGAAGCTTAATCTGTCAAAGTAAGTGCCGGGGGCTGCCGGAGGGGGGGGGTCGTGACACAGGTTGGGAAAATAAGACCTCCCTAGAAATAAGACCTACTGCATTTTTTGGAGTCAAAATTAATATAAGACACTGTCTTATTTTCGGGGAAACACGGTATTGCTCACAACCTTTGCTGCCTCCTCTGCCTCTGACTATTGCATGCTCAGAGAAAACTTTAGAGGAATGTTTTAATCTTCGTTCAGACATCTGATGGCTTGTGCAGATGTTCAATGAATGCTTGTAGGACACTTGGGTAGGGGTGGTGGTGTTTGACACTATAGCAGGAGGCTCCACTTACTCACCCTCTGAGCATTCTGTAGCATGCCTGCAATGTGCTTCTGCTTGTACACCTGTAGACACACTGCATACATGAATAGAGTGGTGCCTGCTCCCCTTCATTCTGTGTGCATTTAGCCTCTAGCCCCACCTTCACTGGTGTCTGAAGATATGAATATCTATTATCTGACATCTTTCTCCCAACCATTGTTTCTGACTTCACTTGGAAGTTTATTCCAGAGCCAAGGAAATTCTAAGCATGAAACTCAAAACTTTTTACCAAGTTAAGGACCCAGAAAACTTGTTTGAATTATGCTACTCATTGTACTGAGATCAGAAGCAAACTGTAGAGGGTAAAGCAGGTTTTGTTTTATAAAATCTAACTCATTTGATGGCTTGAATCTGGGTTGCATTTTCTGTGAATCTTCAGTGAAGGGGCTAAATGGTTCTAGTTTAGTTTATCTGCATTTAATGCGATACAAAAGTATCCCAGATGTTCAAAACATTCTATACTTTCTTGTAATTGTTTTACTTTTGGAATATTTTAGTGATGTTATTTTGAATTTTTTCTGCAAGATGCAGATATACAATAATTTTTTTTTAAATCCCTTCTGGGACAGGCCCAGGAACTGTAGCCATTGATTTCCTTAATCCACTTATTTGTGTTATGCTTTATTATAGAGGAAAAAAACATTAGTTGTAGTAAAAGAATTGAATTTTGCTGTGTGTGTGTGTGTGTGTGGGGTGCTCCCTCTGGGTAAAACCTTGGGTTTTGACTGTAAACAAGTCAGAATTTCATCCCCTGTGTCTAATTTAATTATTTTCCCCTTAATATCTCAGTCTAAAAACAATGACTTTTTTTTTCATTTTAAGCTTTCACCAAAATCAACAGAAATATTAGTGTTCAGCTGTATCTGCAGTGAGTGGCAGTGGTGACTTTCCGAATTGGAAGCAACATTCATTAGAAATGCAGGAGTAAAACTTTTTTGTGCTCCTGATGTCATCAGGAATATGAAGGGCCATAGAAGCCTTCTTATCCAAACTCCCTTCTTAGTTTCCATTGCTCAGTAGTTAACTTCCAGTGGCAGTAATCAGCAGCTCTTCCCTTTTGTGTCCCTTTTACTGCTGTAGGAAGGGACAGGGCAACTGGGAATGGGCCTGAACATGCAACCAATCCTATATAATTCGCCGCGCAGCAATGCAGAGTAGCCAATGCAGTTTCCGCTGTATCCCACAGGGGAGTTTTGGCATGCTGAGCCCTCCTCAGGGTAAGGAAACATTTGCTCCCTTGCCCCGGGTAAGCCCCAGCAGCAGCCAGAGACGGAGATACGCCCCCATGTGGGGGGCCGCCGACACGACGCCCCCACGTGACGCTGCAAGCTACGCGCCCTGGAGCCAAAATAGCAGACATTTTGGAGCCAGACGGCTCCAGGGCGGGCAGGACAGCCCAACACCAAAACGGACTGGCAGGCTCCAAGACGACGGGATGCATCCCAGAGGCAAGTACGCTCCCCTGCCGCCTTGGGGCCCACGGCCCACCTGCCCCTACCCCGACGACGCTTCTGGCAGCTGCCGCGGGTCAACCCAGACCTGTGACAGCTCTATAGCTGGTGCAAGTCTGCATTGACCCATGAAAGCAAATCAGGCCTGGGAAACAGGTTAGGATTCAGCAGGTAGCACTGCCACTGAACCCATTCCCCTCCCAGGCCTGATCCGCCCTTCTCCCTGCTACTGTCTCCTCTCCATTTTGCCCAACCCATTCTGCCCCATTCCATCACCTTCCTCCCACCCCCTGCGTGATCTTATCTGCACCACCAATTGGCCCTGGTCCATTGTAGCACGGACCCTGCCGCTTGCCGGTGCCGTCATGTTTGCAACAGCCGGAATGCTTCTTCTGGCACCATATGTTTGATTGCTGACATGGTGGGCTGGCTTTTTAATTAAATGTATTCTTAAGGTGACCCATTGGTGTTTGTTTTAATTGCTTTGTTTTTAATTATTTTATTGTACTTTGTACTAGTTTAATATTGTTTTAATCCTGTAAGCCGCCTTGGTTGCCCTGTCAGGAGAAAGGTGGGGTATAAATTCTTTAAATAAATATGGGGGGGGGTAGGATTGGCCCATTAATTATGAGCCAAGAGTCAAAGATTTGTCTGTGATTACAATAAACTCAGTATTTATATCCTCAGAAGCAGGATATTTCTGTCCTAAATATGCATGCTGCTATTACATCTGAAGTGACTGCACACATCTACTGAACACACACTGGGTTTGTTATTACTCCTGGTGCATGTACAACAACATACAGTTGTTCAAATAAAGATATGTAGCCACTTTACATGTGCATGTATAGGTTCACTATATCACTATATACTCTTCCTTCATCATACACTGCAATTATTAATCTGGGCTCCGGCAGTTAGGTTGCTCTCTCTCTCTCTCTCTCTCTCTCTCTCTCTCTCTCTCTCTCTCTCTCTCTCTGATTTCCAAGCTTCAGTCTTTGTTATTTATCTGTTCAATGTTTATGTCACTATATCCCATGAGCTCAGAATACTTTTCCTATATGCTAAAGGTCCTGTGTCTAAGCGAATCAGAATTTAAAATTACCACCATTTTTAAAACTGTATTTATTTAAAATAATTGTATCCCATGCTTTTCTCTCTCTTCAGGAAGGGTTCAAGGTGGCAGTGGCTAACAATAGAATTTAAAAACTGAATTAGTTTAGTACTGTTGTTGTTCAGTCGTTAAGTCGTGTCCGACCCTTCGTGATCCCATGAACCATATCCCGCCAGGCCTTCCTGTCCTCCACTATCTTCCTGAGTCGGCTCATTTTCATGTTCGTTGCATCGGTGATGCTGTCTAACCATCTCATCCTTTGCCTTCCCCTTCTCCTTTTGCCTTCAATATTTCCCAGCATCAGAGTCTTCTCCAGAGAGTCCTCTCTTCGCATTAGGTGGCCAAAATATTTCAGTTTCAGCCTAACAGTAAAATGATGCACTGTGTTTTGCCCAACTGGGGTCAGGCTACCATCTGACGCCCCTTTAGCAAACCACCTCTCTGAACTACAGTTTGTCTTTTATTAATTGCTTTAGGTCTCACCCTTTGTATCTTACTTCAATAAAAATGGCCCATTCACCCATACCTCTGTCCAGGGATGTATCTAAATCACTGGGTCGCAAGTGCGAGTCATTTTTGCACGAGTGCGAGTCAGTGCCAAAAATGTTGGGCAGGTACAAGTCAAATGTGAGTCCTTTTGTGCATGAGTACGAGTCAAGTGTGAGTCATTTTTGCATGAGTGCGAGTCGAGTGGAGTAAGGCCAAAAACCCGAGTCACGAGTCCAGTTAATTTGGGGAAAATGGCTTTCCCCCCCTGAACATGGGGTGTATGTGTGTGGACTTCTGAGGCTTCTAAAGCACCCTCTTGACTTTCCCTATGCCCTTCCCCTCACCTCTCAGTCTTGTCACCAGCCATCTGAAAAAAACAAGTGTATTCGTGTCTACATTCAAACCATTCATTGTTCCCTGCCCCCTCCCCTTGCCGAGCCAAGCATCCTTTGGACTCGGAGTTTTGGCCAATGAGGAGGAACCTCTGTGGCAGCCTCGCCTTCCCTCACTCCTCCCCTCGTGTTTGGATTTGTGGTCAATGGCAAACAAATGGCAAGGGAAAAAACGGCCAGGCTTGCTTTCCCACCCCCTCAAAAACCCTCCCTCCCCGTCGCCCTCCTCCTCCGAGGTCTCCACTGCGCCTGCCTGCCTGTGTTGATGCCGGCCATTGAAGGAAAATGACTTGGAAATGGCATGTCGTTACCCCCATGAGTGTGAGTCAAGTGCGAGTCTGAGTGTGAGTCAGTGGGTCACGAGTCCGAGTCAGGGAAAAAAGTGACTCAGTCGCACTTGCGAGTCGAGTCATTTGACTCGAGTCCCCATCCCTGCCTCTTTCTCGTGTGATCATTGGAGAGTGCACGAGTAAATGTGAAAAGCATGTTTATCTTAAACAAAGTTCTCTTTCTACAACCATAAGCAGGAACATGCAAACAAATAGCCTGAGATAGCCCTTTAGTGAAGCCCTTTAGTGAACCCTCTGAGTTGTGTGGATGGATTAGGGCAAGCTGTAACCCCTGGTGGGTGGGTGGGCAGGGGTGGGAAGTCAAATTTGATGGACTAAATGAAATGAAATAATGCATCTGCTCTCTAAATTAGCCACATACAAACAAGCATGCAATATGGATTACTTTTACGCCCTACATGACACTCTGTTTTTATGTGAGGGAAAACATGTTGGATGGAAAAATGCTACAGTAGGATTTATTTTAAGGTGGCCCCATGTGGATTTACATTTTTATAATCAGCTAATGTTTATTTGAATTTTAAATGTTCTGCATATTTCCCAGATTCTTTTAACTCTGTAGTTTACAAAGTAGTTGCCAGCTTCCCTTTCATTCCTTTACCAGTTCTTGCCCTCAGTTCAGAAACCAATGCAAGTTCATAGGTCAGCAGCTAACAGTGTGGCCAATTTTGTTGTTTCCATATGTGCAGCGCCAAATGCCCTTCATTCTTTACTACAAATTCAAAGTGGAAAGAGGAGCAGAAATCTTACAAACAGTTGTTTACTTTCTTTTGGGTGCCGCTTGGAACATTTTTCTGGGCTCGTAGGACTCCCACAGTAGTGTGAAAGGCATGCATAAAATCCCAAGATTCAGTGAACAATCCACAAATAGTGACCCTTACCTTCTTCCAGATTTTTCTCAGATATACACAATGACAAATTTTAGCATTTAGATGGGGGGGGGGGCGGCATAATCACATATCCTGAGGTATCAGTCCCTTAAATTGCTTCAGCCTCAAGTTTCCATACAATCAATGGCAAATGGCCCCCTCTCAGTAGCATCCCAAATTACTGATTTGTTGGGTGACCTGTACTGTTATATATTAAAATAAATAATGTTAATGGGGTGACACCCTGAGTTACTGGACCGGGTGACACCAACCCTAGTGACATCACTGACCACGAGTAATCTGTAGAAATACATAGTCCTGCCTGATGGGCATCTTTTGTAGAACCCAGCTCAGCCCAACCTCCCTATTCACCTCTGGGATTCATCATGGGGGTAACGCACTGAGCTCTCACACCGGGTGACGCAAACCCTAGTGACGCCTCTGTTTAGGCTGCAAACATACATTTAGGCTGTGTGTATAATACTGTAATTTAAAGGTGTAACTTTGATTATGTGGGAGGCAGGGCAATGACGCGAGGGCGGGGTGATGATGCATTGCCCCCCCTGCATGGGAGGAGGTTCATCATGGGGGTGATGCACTGACCTCCCGCACCAGGTGACGTAAACCCTAGGAATGCTCCTGCCTCCTCTATAGCAGGAGGCTTTTGCCAAGGAAGGGTCAGGACTGGCCCAGCCACGAGCCTGATTGAAGCACATGCTTTAAGCAGCAGGTCAGAAGCAGCAAACTGAGCAAGGGTGCCCCACACCCTGCATGTGCCCCAAACCCCACTCCTCCTCGCTACCCATACAGCCACTTCAACTGGCTGAGAGAGGGAGCAAGAGGAAGATCAGGGCAGCAGCAACTCACCTTTTCTTCCAGACTCCCTGCCATGAACCACTGCAGTGGTGATGTGATGCTACAAAAAGAAACAGCAGGGCTCTGAAGTGGTCCCATTCCAATCACTTCATTTCTACCAGCAATCAAAACAGGATCGCTTGGCTCCACCTCCTTGAGCCATCCAGAGAGAACTTTAGTCAGGCAAGAAAGAGAAGGAAGTGAAGCACCCCACTTCCTCCTTAGAATTACAAGCAAGCCACCTCCTGCTTGTTCCTGCCTGGCCACGTTGAAACCAACAGGCTTGGCGGAGTATGATGGGAGCAAACGAGGACTTCGCTTCCAGCTTGTTCTCTCCACCCTGTGTGTTATGGGTGGAAACAAGTGGAAGATGGCGGCAATGGCAGCAGCAAAGGTAAGGAAGCGGGGGTGCTGCCGGATCACTGTGCTCCCCTCTTCTTGCCTACCCAGCAGCTTCCTTAAACAGTTGAGCAGGCAAGGAAAAGGCAGTGGAGGCAGGAGCAACAGTGAAGCTGAGGAGCATGAGGGCAAAAATGAATAAATACGGGGGAAATGAGACCAGAGGGGTGCAGAGTTGCACCAATTCAGGCACAGATCCACTTGATCTGGCCTGGAAAATCTCACCTTTGCAGCTGTTCTGAGCCAGAGAGGTCTTTCCCCCTCACAATTACTTAAAAAAAAAAAGGAATATGGGAGTAATATGATGATGATGATGATGATGATGATGATGATGATGATAAGCATTTGTACAATGCTTTCAAGTGTCCAAAGTGCTTCACATGTATTATCTTGATGTAGTTCTTACAATAAGGCTGCAAGGTAAATAAGAATTCTTATTCCCATATTGCAGATGGGGAAGACTGAGGCTGAGTGACTTACCAAAGGCCATCTAGTGAGTTCATCACAGAGTTAAATTTTGAACCGGGAAAGTCCTGATTCACAGGCCAGTCATTTAACCACAACACTACACTACTTTGACCCTAAAACTGTCACTGAAGTAGACAATTTGGATGGATGAAACAAATTAATTGTAAGTATCCGGCAAACACTGACAGTGACTAACAGCCCGATCCTATCCCCCGCCACTCCAGAGCATGCAGCCATGCCAACAGAGCACATGCTGCATGCTATGGAGGAGCAACCAGAAGGCCAATGAGAGATAAGTAACAATCTTTTTTCTACTTACCTCTAGGTAGGCCACCTAGTTGGCAATGGGTCTCCTCAGACTCATGCCATCTATTTTGCTGGCATAACTCTAAGGACTAGAGGAAGGGGTATGTCAGGCAGTGAAAGAAGGGATAGCGTCCCCTCCAGCCCCCCTCCACCCACTGGATTGCCCTTGCCCTCCTCTCCAGGGCCACTCAGAGAAATTTTATCAGGGGGTACAAAGTTTCTTTTGGACCACTTCCCTTCATGGACATTTGGCTTGTGGGCCCCCAGTTGTTGCTCCTGGGCCCCTTTTTTGACCCATTTTTGGCCCTGGATCCAGGTACAATTGTACCCCTTTAACCCCCCCCCTCAGAGGCCCTGCTCCTCCCTCCCCACTTCAAATCTTGCCCAAACCGCCCACAACCCACCCCCCTCCACTGCCTTACCTGGTTTGGCACAGGCTGGGTCTGGTGGTGGTGGACGCGTGGAGAAGCCAACCATTTGCAACAGCGGCTCCAACGTGCCTGGCAGAGATGTGGCATTTCAGCTGCCGCTGCTGCCATTATGACAGTGGATCGCAGACCCACTCTCATAAAGGCCTGATAGGATTGGGCCGTAAAACATCCTGAAAGACCCCGATATCTGAATTACATGAATTGTGTTTCGGCATTTATATGTTTGAGATTTGCTTTGGGACATACACTGATCTTCACTGAATATGTTCAGCATATTGCAACCAGATAATCTGTTTTGATAATCCTTCTTGCCAGGGGGGTGGGGAGGACTCATAAGTCACTTGATATTTTTCTATAGTGGGATTAGTGGACATAAAGGTTCCCGCCCCCCCCCTCTTCACTGAAGTGCTGAATAAAAGCCAATCTGGGTTTATCTGAATTAAACTCAGCTGAAAACATCAAAGTATTTGAATTTAAATGAATCATCTTTTCAAGTGGGAGTTACCGATTTTGATACCTTCATAGCAATAGCAGAACTATTGAAGAGCATTGCCTGCCTTGCCATATATATCACCTAAATGAGTTTCACAAACCATTTGTACTTTTGACAGTATCAGCTAATCTTCATTAAGAGCATCCCAGCAAAATCTACATTTGCTCCTTCTAAATACTGCTGACACTGTTACTAGTGGAAGTCAAGGAAAGTTAAAAGAGAAATAGCATTTGCATAGGCCAAATTAGATACAATTTGTCAATGGTTCAATGTGGGGCATTTGCTACACATCACACCTCTTTGAAAATGTCACAGTGATGAATGGCAGAGCAGCAGAAGATAAGCCTCACAGGCTGCTGCCTGGAAGAAATCAGGATATAGGAATAACAATTTTGATGCAAAGCTTTCATGGCACTGGCAAAAAAAATAAAAAATGAGAGAGCCTTCGAGCCAGTGCTAACCAAGGAGCATATGTGAAAGCCCTACAATAATCAATGAATTTTATGTACCAGCACTTGATGCACAGAGCCCCATGTTGCTGCTTTGAAGGGAAAAAAATTTACACATTTCTGTAAAGCATCATTTTATTATCAGAGCCATCCCTTTCAGTGAAATGTAAATATTTCAGTTGAGGTGCAGATGTGAATGTGATGTGAATATGCAACATTTAATCAGTCTAGAAGTATAGTTGAATCTCAAGATGAATACAGTATTGGTATTCTAATAACAAATTGCTGTTTTGTTCTGCTCCTTCTGGCCTATGGCGCAATCCTGCGCATCTTTGGGCCAGCCTAAGGAGTCGCAAACGTGCCTTAAAGCAGGCTTGCAGCTCCTCTGGAGTAAGCAGCGCCAGTGCGGAGGCACTGCTCACTCCGCTGCCGTCCTGGACCTGTGCCAGCCAACGCAGGTGGGTGCTGCACTAGGCAGTGGGAGGGCGGGCAGGGATGGCAAGGGAGGGGGCCATTGGCTGGCTCGGCCTGGGAGGGGTCGGGGATATCGGTACTGAGTTGCGCCAATATCCAGCGCCCCATCCCAGGCTGGACTGGCCTTACAAGCCTCCCCGGATGTGCGCCAGCTCTGGCCGCCGTATCTTAAGCGGGATCAGGCTGCAAAACACTTTCATAAAATCTTTAACCTATTTCAATTTAAATCCACTGATCTAATTGATTTCAACATTCTTGAGCTCAAGAAATCCTTTACTTATACTCTTCCACATTTTTTTTCACACAAAAACAATATTTTAACTGTAATCTTAATATGATTTGAAGAGAAAACCTATTTGCTTATCTATTTAAACTGACTTGGTAACAAAATTAGTCTCTATTAACAACTCTTCGGGAACTGATTATCATCTCTGCTTTCTGTTGGCTTGTGCCTTTTCCTATGGTCGTTATTCAGCAACCACTTTGGTTGAATGGAAGGATCTGTCAACGTCCAGTAAGGCTTTTATCGCTCCTCTCTCTGCTCAAACACTAGTTTGAAGTATTTTAAAAGTTTAAAAGGAGCAGCTTGCAATGTGGCTAGGGTGAGCTGGAGAATGAGGATTTATTGTGGGGAGGAGAGGACAAGATCCTTAACTACGGTAGATGTGCACTGTTATAACATGTGGAATGTGGTTCTCTTTGTGACTATTCATTTTAATATGCTTTTGTATCCTGTAGATCACTACTCTAAACATACTTAGCACTTTACATTTTCATGCAATAAATCATGATATGCAATATTCTGAAATACAGTAGTTGTGCTTTGTGTATGTGTGATTTTGTGGGATAAGTGATGTTCCACTAACATTAACGTTGAAAAATAGCTCAAGTCAAGGAAAAACTCAACCAAAGGTCATTTAAACACTAACCTATCTTTCAGTTGTGCTGAAGAACATTTCTTCAAGACCCATTTTTTCCATTATGGAATATGTCTGAACCTTCAAAGCAAGCAATTATGCCTGTCTCTGTATTTTCCCATTGTGAAGGTAATGAGATCGTGCTGCCATGATGTGTACTTTCACGCATCAAAAACCAGACCAACAAAAGAGGGCTCGTGGGACCAATTTTACGATGTGTAAAATTAAGTCAGCCTTAGGCAAGGTGCCAACTGGGTGGTAGGCACATGGCCTATTTTGTTGCTGATTGTTGTATGGATTTCATTGAGCCACCTGCCTCCCACTCAATTTCTGGTTTCCCATGTTTACCCATTTTATATCTTATGAAACTGGATCCAGAATCTCCCGTACTGGAAAGGTCTGAGAGATATTTTATGATGCCCCAAATTACTCTTACAGCGCAATCCTGTGTAAGGATCTGGCTGTTCTGCTGCCGGGCCGGAGGTCTACTCAGGGACGGGGACGCTCATCCCCTTCCCTGGGTGTAAATTCAGGCTGAGCCGATTGGCCTCCTTGGATTTCTGCCAGCTAAATAGCTGGCAGAAGTAGAGGAGGCTGTGTAATGGCCTAGCCGGCCTGGCGGGAACGGGGATATGGCCAAAGCCATCCCCGCCCCCTCCCTCACCCGCCGAACCACGCCCACCAGATTCTTACCTGCCTTCTCCAGAGGCCGCCTGGGCGTTCCGGCAACCGAGCAAGGAAGGCCAGCCTCTGCGCCGGCCTCCCTTGCTCCAGAGTAGTCAAAAACATGCATTACGGCACATTCACGACTGCTGCCGGCAACGGAACGCTCATTCTGTCGCCGGCGTGATCTACAGGATTGCACTGTTAGACTGTGATGACAGGATGGTGTAGTGGTTTGGGAGTTGGACTTAGACCTGGAAGATCCAGGTTCAAATCCCCGCTCAGCCATGAAGCTTCCTGGGTGACCTTGGGCCAGTCACTATCTCTCAGCCCCACCTACCTCACAGGGTTGTTGTGAGGACAAAAAGGAGGGGAGGAAATATGTACACCACTCTGAGCTCCTTGGAGGAAGGGCGGTATAAAAATGTGAAAAATAAATAAAAATTAAATAAAAAGGTTGTTTATGAATGGGAAAAGTGTACATGTAGTTGGATTTTCCTTATTGCACAGTAGTTTAGCATTAGTTGCCTATTCAGCTTTAAAATCCCAGTTTTTTCCCCGATAGTGCACTGGTGATGGTTCTCAAGAACCTGCTTTGGAGTTGCAGCATCATTACCCTCTATGAGAGGACAAGGCTTGGTATATTATCTTGAGACTTGCTGTTCTTCCATGGCAGTCTACCTGATCTGGGTTAACTACCAGACATCCGAACTCTCGGTAAACTACAAATTTTGAGCCAGAAACTTGCCAACAGTTTTATGCTATGGGACTGTACGACAAAAACTAGTCTAAGATATGGAAGTTGCCTGGCAAAACCATCAACCCTGGCAGAATTTGATACAGGGAAAATGGGTAACGCAGAAATGTTCAAGGTCCAAGGATATATGGAAAACCTTTTGCACCTAGATTCAAGTGCAGAGAACGGATGAAAGCCAAACCGCAGCTTATTTGCCTTTTGTTCTATTTTTCCTTGAAACTACTTTGAGTTTTCTTGTCACAAGAAAGGTGATATCAGAGTGTTTAAATAAATACAGAAATACAACTGTAACGAATCTCTGACAAAGTGCACTTAAAAGATTTCTCTCTGAGTCTTAAACAGGCAGGGGAAGCTGCTACAAATACAATTGGGACCAATGAGAGCTTTTTTCCTACAGCTAATGTATTTGTTTATTTTGTGACTTGTACAGTAGTTTAGCATTAGTTAAACCCGCCTTTCCCTCACATTGTGGGCACCCACAAAAAGTAGCTAGTGGTGGGGAAGGGGTAAGCAATTTAGATCAGGACCATTGGCTGAATCAGAGGATTATGCTTCCCCATGGGATGCTTGTTTTGGCTGCTATTTACCGAACACACTATTGACTATCCCCTATCATGTGGTTAAATTAGCATTTAGTTTGACCCTTGGAATATTACTAGGAGCAGAAAGCTAGCAATTGTTAGTCAACATCAGCAAACAGGTATAGTTAAGATACTATTCCTCATCATAATACATAGCATTTGTGTAGCACCTTTGGAATGTGCCAAATATCATCTTGATGTAATCCTCACAACAATCTTGCAAGGAAAGTATTATTACAGGTGTCCCCCCCTTAATGACAGATTGCTTAATGATGATCCGCATATATCATGGAGGTTCCCAAAGTGTAAACAAAAAATTAAATGTACAGTACTGTATTTTAAATGCAAAAAAAAAATTCTTTAAGAGCGCAATCCAAACCAACTTTCCTGTGCAATGCAGCCCCAAGGCAAGGGAACAAATGTTCCCTCACCTTGAAGAGGCCTCCATAACTGCCCCTGCACTGCAAAATGCAGTGTGCACCCTGTTGGCACAGTTACACCGGCACTGGAAAGTTGGTTAGGATTGCGCTGTAACTCTGTGTTTGTTCTACCTCCATTGACAGGTAGAAATCTTGTTGTGCTTTGTGTTACACTCATAATGTACACTGCGTTTGTCATTCATTCCCTATTACAACTCCACTGTGTTACACTGAGGACTTGCTTAATGACGGTTTCACTATATGACGGGTTTTATCCAGAACGTATCCCCGTCGTTAAGCGGGGGACACCTGTATCCCCATGTTGCAGATGGGACTGAGAGGGAGTGGCTTGCCTAAGGCCACCTAGTGACTTTATGGCAGAGGCGAGATTCAAAGGGGGGGGATTCTGATTCACAGCCTAGTCTCTTACAGCACAATCCTATCTACCTCTGAGCCCTGCAATGCAGCAGGGCCGGTGCAGATTCCGCTGCATCCAGAATACAGAACAGGGAGCTGGGAGGTCACCTCAGGAGAAGGGAATATCTGTTTAGGCTAGCGCTCCGCTGGTCTAAATTGTAGAGAGGATTGGGCTTTTAGTCTCTATGCTAACCCAGTTCTAAGTAAGATTCTGCTTATCCCAAGGCAAAGTTACACACAATGCCTCTCAAAGTCAACTTGAAAAACATCTAGCCAGTCCCCCTTTTTTTAGAATTAAAGTAATTGTAACATGCTGATAGCATGTCTGTTTTACTGTTACATGAAGTCAGAATCAGCTAGCCTGTGTTTATGACTCAACAAAACTGGCACTGATTGTATCTGAAGGATCTTAGAGCTAGAAAAAAGTCTAACATAATCATAACAGTGCCAACAGCAATGCCATCTCAAATTAATCTGAAAAGACAAGATAGCTTCCATTTGTTGCAATCTACATAAAAGGCCTGAAGCCGATCAACTCTGGTGGTCCTTCAGGATATTAGTCAACATGCATTGAAAAGTCACAAAACCATCAGAAGTTCAATACAAGTAGATGTGCAAACAGAAACATCAATTCACTGAAGGATCTTTTCCTGAACCACATACAACAGCTGCAGCCCAAGCACAGTTATATACCCTTAAATCTCCCTGAAATCAATGAAGATCTGGATGCTGGATACATGGTTAGGGTTTTGCTCGTTTTGTTTTGTGTTTTTGTTTTAAATATCTGCACTGAAGAGTAGTTGCTATTAAGACATTACTTGAATTTTATGCAATTGCAAAACAAAAATTATCTAAATGTATAAACAATGTTTCTTAGGTCCAGTGGTAAAATGCATTTCACTCCATCAGTGATCTTGGGAAATTTTTACATTGTTGTTGATAAAATGTTCATTTTGCCGGCTGTCTATGCCCAAGAGCTCGTCTAAACCAACCTTTAAAGATTTATTTAGGTGGCATCAGTTTAATACAGAGCAGAGTGGATGCCAGCCAATATGCAAATGCATCTCCATTCATGATTCAGGTGGTCTTCCTGGGAGGGCTGCTGAAGTCACATATATTGCTAGGAAAGAATTAACTAGAACAATCCAGGAGGAGATCTTGCTGGAAGGTCATGAAAAGCAACTGAGTTTTGACTGTGAATAAAACTGGTGGAGTCAGATAAGCAAAGAAAAGGGAAACTACCCCTTTGGTGGTCACATTTGGACACCAACACCCTGGGAGAGTGGCCAGTTTTCAAGAAGAAGGAAAGAATGCCATGAGGCTACCCCACCTTCCTTCAAAATCTAGCCAAGAACAGAAAGAAAAGCTGCAGCATTTCAAGAATCTGCCCAAACAATATGGAGAGGGCACGTTAAAGAGTCAGGGAAATAAGATTCCACATAATTCACATTTAATTTTTCTTTGCTCAAATCTAATGATTTTAAATGTCACAACTGGCTTTTTGGTTATTGTTATTCTCATGTACCTAGTAAAAGTATTATTTTTTAAAAAAACTCATCTCCTTTAATATGTGGTTTCTGCTAAGTTGAAACATACTGGCTTGGATTCATACTTCCCAGTGTAAAGCTTTAACCATTTGTTTTACTTTTCTCACCACAAACCTAGGCAAGTCTACTCAAAAGTAAGCCCCACTGTGTTCAATGGGGCTTAATCCCTGGAAAGTGTGTATAGGATTGCAGCCTTTAACTGTGTTGAAAGGTGGCTCTAGAAATCCATATCTAAATAATTAAAATAAAAAGAACAACGCTAGAAAAGCAAAAAGACAACAACAACACAGCAACATCACTTCACTTTTGGGGAGGGAGGGCCATAGATAGGCTTACCATCCATCCTGGAAACCCTGGGACCGTCCCTGGTTCCGGGCTCCGGTCCTGGGCTTTCTGGGCCCGGTGGAAACCTCCACCGCCGCCACTTCAAAAAGGTAAAAAGTACCTTTTTCCGGGCGCTGCCACCTTGGATCTCACAAAATCTTGCGAGATCCAAGATGGTGGCACCCAAATCTCATGTGCCCTCAAGAGATTTGGGTGCTACCATCTTGGATCTCGCAAGGTTTCGTGAGATCCAAGATGGCCGACAGGAAAAGGTACTTTTTACCTTTTTGAAGCAGCTGCGGCTGCGGGGGCACGACGAAGATGACAGTGGCAGGCAGCGAAAATGGGTGTGAAGGGCGGCAAAGACTGCAATGGTGGCGGCAGCAGCTTCAGCGGGGCGGCAGGCAGCGACAACGGGCAACGAAGATGGCAATGGCGGCGGAGGCTTCAGCGGGGCGATGAAGATGATGGCGGCGGTGGCGGGCGGCGAAGACTGCAATGGCAACGATGATGGCAGCAATGGTGGCAGGACAGGCAAGTCAATTAATTAATTAGCTAACTAAATATAAATAAATAATTAAAAATAAAAGGTTATTTAAATCCATTTTAATAAATAAATAAATTGTTGGGGGGGGTGTCCCGGTTTAGAACTGGGAAAATCTGGTAAGCCTAGCCATAGAGCATATGTTTGAACAGCACATGTTGCTCTGCATACAGAATGTTCCCAGTTCAAAGATTCCTGTCTGAAAGCCTGTTGCCATTCAGTGTAGCAACAAGAATACTGAGCTAGAAGAGCCAATATTCTTACTCTTGTCAGACAGTCCCCTATGTTCACATACACTTTCAGGATGATTTCCAGAAAAAGCAAGTGGAAAGTCAGGTTTTCTTACCTATCAAATGAAGGATAACATTTGCATTGTGCTCCACACCCAGATTAACCAAAAGCCACTGGGCCATCCAAGCACTGGATATTTCATTTCCAATAGCTGACAACTAGACAACACACTCTTATACAGCAGACCAATTCACATCAGGCCAGTTATCCAGCACCGTTTGTCAGCTCATCACAACAGCCACATAGTGGCCTACTAGAGAAGGAAACCCATACAGAAAAAAAGGTGGTTTACCCTATCATGCCACATACTAGGAGCAGAGATGTAGACATGGTCTCCTGGCTTATATACTCTCTGCTGTTTCTTAAATGCATATTTAAAGTAGTTATTTACATTACATGCATTTATTTGTTAAACATGGCATATTTTGCTTTCTTCTAGATAGGACCCTGAGGAAACTTTTAAGACAATTAAAGTACAGTTCATATGAAGCAAATATAATAAAACAGTAACACACATGATAAAATATCAAAATCAAGACAAAAAGTCAAAATAAAGTCAAAATCAAGCATCCTGAGAGCCATATAGAAATGTAGCCTAAAATGCCTGTATAAAATTAATGACTAAAACTCTAAGGATAACTGTTCTGTTTGAGAGAAGTCTAAGGCACTATGCTGTAAATATGAGTTCTGTTTGAAATTCCAAAATAAAATTGTATCCTAGTTTTCTCCACCTCTAAATGGAAGAAAGGATGATAATGGGGATTTGCTGACTCTAAACAATTAGAAGCATCCCCTGACCCACAGGAAAGCTCAGAAGAAAAGCTAGTTGCTAAGAAACGTATTCTATATAAAACACGCAGGCAGATAATGATACCCAAGGAAGAAGTTGCACGTTGGTGAAATTTGCAGTAATGTATCTCTCCTTGCATGTCATTAAGTGTGATTTAAACTAAAATGTTGTACATATTCACTAAATAGTGAAAGAAATGTGCACCTGTGTAGTTTGGAGAGGGAAAAAAAATCAAATGTTTTGCAAACTGCCTTTGAATATAAGAAAGGCAAATGAGAACTCTTGAATCTTAGTCATGCATTTAGTTTGACAAGAAAATGCTCAAACACAAAGACAAAAACACTTTGTACTGAAGGACAAAAAATTGAGATGTAAAATGAGAAAACCCAGCAGCATGTTCGATTGTATTTCAGCCTGTGCAAACTAATTTCTACAAGAAGCATTTGCATAGGTATTTTTTGGACTATGACTTTGAAAGCCACATTCATTTTTCTATTCTACTCTGAACAGAAGTTACCAATTTTTGTACTTTTCTCCTGTGATGAACAATCTCTTTAATTATGATTATTTACAGCAGTGTTTCTCAAACTGTGGGTCGGGACCCACTTGGAGGGTCGCGACCTGATTTCTGGTGGGTCCCAGGTGATGGAAAGGTCAGATAAGTAATTGCCACAAGCCCTGAGGTTATTCAAAAATCAAATAGCTGCAAATTGCCCTTCAAAGAGCTGAGCTCCTGCAATTTGCAAGATAGCTGCTAATTACCCTGCAAACAGCTGGACTCCTGCAGTTTGCAAGCTTGTGTAAATATAGGGAGATAAATGTTTGAGCATCCCATATTTGTCCCAATAGAGTGTTGTCTTAAAAAGTGGGTCCCGGTGCTAAAAAGTTTGAGAACCACTGATTTACAGCAGAATCAATGTACAAGGCCCTTTCCACAAAGTGAAAAAAAAAAACAGATCCCTCCCACAAGGAGCTTACAATCTAGGCTGCATTTGTTTTTCCCCTTCCAGCGCTAGGATCGCTGGAGAGCCATTTTTTCTCTCCCAAAGCACTTTTTTTTAAAGCTCCTAGCACGCTCTCCATGCTAGCAGTTTCAACTGCGAGCTCAAAGCTAGAAAAGATGGCAGCCTCATGCACCAATAGGAAGGTTGCTTGGCTGCAAAGGATCTTGGGAGATGTAGTGCGAGGGACGAGGAGCAACAGCAGCCATTTTGATTTTCGGTCATTTCCGTTCTTTTTGGGAGCCCTGGTAGCGGCAAATTCAAGCATGCTAGGAACGTCACTTCCTGCTATTTCAGAGTTGAAAAACAAACGCAGCCTTAGATATTGAGACAAGGGGAGATGGGAAAGGATAGAGGCATGAACAAATAGAGGAACCATATATGGACTATCTCAGTTGCACATACTTAAACTTATTTATGGTAGAAACGGGGACCAAGATATTATGCCAAAGCCTTCATAGAAAAGGTGAGTTGGTCAAGGGGTTTGAAGGAAGCAAGTAAGGGAGCACTCTGCAGGTATTAGGAGGCTGTTCCAAGGGAGAGAAAGAGAGAAAAGATGGAGTTGTTTGAGGTAGCAGAAGACCTTGGGACAGTTGAGGGTGATGAAGCTAGAGCAGAGGTTGGGAACCTCTGATCTAGAGGAGTGAAGGGTAGAGGCAGGAGTCTAACAGGATATGAGGACTGAGAAATAGGAAAGTCAATCATTGGAAGATATTAAAGCATACACATTTGTACTCTTCTGATACACAAGGGAACAATATAACTTCCTCTACCACAAGGTAGTGAACATACATAAGGCTTCCTCCAGTTTATGTGGCTATCAGGTGTGATGCAAAGATAAAGGATATTGGTAAATATACCACCCATCAGCTCCAAGGATCAGAAATTATTTAGCACAGATTTTTAATTTGCCTTTATTTCAAAACTAACTTTTTCTGTTTAAAATGTTTTGATAATTATTTTTAGGTGTATGAACTATGACAGCACACATTCCTATTAAATGCATTCTTAGTACAGTATACAGTTTCCCTAATCCAAACATGGTATATTAGATCAACTGAACAATCACAGCAATCCAGATCATCATATGGAGTAAATTATTAAATTAATAGAAGCCGTGCCAATTTACACAATGAAGTTATACTAGTAATAAATATATTGAATCTAACAAACTAACTGTGGAAACTGTGCAGGTCAGATTCAGATTCTCAGCTATAGGAAAACACTACAAAACTCCAAAGAACTTAGATGTCTATGCCAATTTTCTGGAGTTTGAACTGACCCATATTAATTGTTCAATGGAGTACAATAAACAACTGCATTTTTCAGTAGGGTTATTGAAGTAATAAAGTGTAAGTATTCCTTTGCAGCTATTGTGGTCAATCATATTATTGTAGCTATCATAAATGTGGACTGTGTTCTCATGTCAAGAACTCCCCGTGAGCTTTCCACAGAAAGAAAATATTGTGACATTCACTCCTTCATGCAAGTGTGTAAATTCCTAATAAAATTAATAGGCATTATATTGCAGGGAGCAGAGGATAATTAGAGGCCTTAGTCTGTTCCAAAAAAAACCTCAGTCTGTTAATTTTTTTTTTGGGGGGGGGTGAATTAATTCTCCTTGCTTCTAATAATCTTTCTACCTTAAGGCATCCATTTCTATTATAGGTTAATGGTCTGCAAAATTTCTTCAAATGTGTTTCACCCCTGAGAAGAAAAACTCAAATATTAATTGAGCTTTTTGCTCATAAAAATACCAAAGCTTCGAATTAAAAATCTGCATAATGCCGGGTAAACGCCGTCGTTCATAATGCCGGAGTTTACCCGGCATTATGCAGATTTTTAATTCGGAGATTTGGGGCGCGTCATGATAACCTACGAATGTATTTACACCAAAGCTTATTTTTGAAAATCGTAACAGAAAAGGACTTCCCATTTAAAAGGGTGGCTGAAGAACCTTCCAATCAAAATTCAGGCAGTTTGAAAATGGAGAGGAACGCAACTGCCTTGAAACAATATTATGCGTTGCAGTGGCAGCATAATGAAAGAGTCAATGAACCATGTACAGATTGTACCATCAAAACAGGGCTGGCCTAGACAGGAGGCTGGCTGAAATGTTGGCTTGGAGTGCCGAGTTGGAGGGGAGCAGCCCCTGTTTCTGCCTGCTGCCGCCCTCTGGCCTGCCACCCAATGTGCCACCTCAACTGGCTCAACAATGCTCTTCCCACTTGCTGGGAATGAACAGGAAGAGGATCAGGGCAGTGGCAGCACATCTCTTCCTCTAACGCCACTAGAGGACCAAAGAAGCAGCCGCCACTGCCACCGCCATCGCTGCTGCTCCCTCCTCCTTGCCCACCCACTGCTTAGGAAAGCAGCCATGTGAACAAGGAGAGGTAGAGTGCCGTGAGAAGAGGAAAGGGCGGTGCCAAAGTGACAGAGCAAAGGGAGGCCCACTGATATGGTGTTGCCAAAGTGTCCTCAAGGACCCAGAGCCAGTACTGAAAAAGCCCTATTGCTACAGTGCCAGGTGGGCAAGGACACGGGAGAGGGGAGACCAGGTAGAGTGCGGCAATCCCCCCTTCAGCCCCGGTGCTGCCTCCTTCTTGTTCTGTGTGCTCTTGTTTGAAATAGACAGGATGAGCAGAGCACATGCCTTCCGACTTTGGTCCCTCTGCTTTGTTGCTTCTTCTTTCAAACTAAAACACTTCTGACCCAAGATGGCTCTTATTTTTGACAATTCAGAACTTATTGTCGTAATAATGGTGACTATGTGAAACCTCCATGTTCAGAAGAATTACACCTCTGAATGAAAAGAAGAAATTTGTCATCAACTATTAGCCATGGTGCCTTTGTGAAACTGCCATATTCAGAGAGGCAGTCTACCTCAAATGCATCTGTCTACTTCCCCGGAGGAAAAGAACTGGAAGTTTTACTTTTGCAAACTCTCTTCCCGTCGGCCTACACTTTGTTTAATACAATAAAACAATATAGTTTTCAAAATCCTTCACATTTCTTCAGTAGGTGGAAATGTAATGCTTCCTTTTTAACTGTTAGGGGTAAAAGAACAAAAGTAGAAGGTGTCACATGCAACCTCTGCTTTATAACACCCCTTTCCCTACAATGGTCAGGAAATGCATTTAGAAGCACATGAAGCCTTCGGAATCTAACAGAGTTCCTTGCAAAACCAAGAAGAAAAATAGATTGCACAGAGGTCTAAATGGAACTATTTTGATGAGTGGCCTAACACAAGCTCACATCCCTCTACTTTGCATCCATGAGCCAATACACACATTCTTGCTTCTATATTCACCATGATGGTAACCAAATATGAATTCAAATTCTTTCATAAACAGGCATGCAACTGGTACAATTTTCCCCTTTTACCACAGTTTAACCACCTTGACTATGACGAATACACATCAAAAGTACACGTATTTGCATGCAGATAAAATACCACTCAGTGGGTAGTTCACAAATTCACAGAAGCAGAAGAGATCAAAAGGCCACCTAGATCTTGATAAGGTAAAGGTATCCCCTGTTCAAACGACAGTTGTGTCCGACTCTAGGGTGCGATGCTCATCTCCGTTTCTAAAGCCGAAGAGCCAGCACTGTCCAAAGACGCTTTTGTGGTCATGTGGCTGGCATGACTAACCTTTTGTGGCATGTGGCTGTTACCTTCCCGCCACAGTGGAGCTATTTATCTACTTGCAATTTCTTGCTTTCGAACTGCTAGGTTGGCAGGAGCTGGGACAGAAGACGGGAGCTCACTCCGTCACGCGGCATTCGGGTCTTGAACTGCTGTCCTACCAACCTTCCGTCTTAACACTTCAATGTCTTAACCACTAAGCCACCATGGCCCCTTGATAGATCTTGATAGTCATTTGTAATTTCAGCCAGCCAGATGTTTAACCCTCACTCTGATGTATCCTTCACATAACCTGTTCTTGAGGGTTCCATGTCAACACACAGTGCCAGCACCAGGTTGCTGGGGGCCCTGAGGCGATGCCCAGCACTGAGCCCCCATCCAGTTCCTCACAGTGAGTTGAGTGGTACCACTGCCATTAGTACTGAAGGTTCAGGGGTCAGCCTGACCAGGTGAGCTCTTGGCCAGTGCCTGATCTGGCTGATCTCTGATACCACTCCTGCTATCATGGTCTGTAGCCATTGATAGGTGCATACTTCACCTACCAGTGATTTAGCCAATCCTTTTTTAAAACCATCTAAACTAGTGGCTATCATCACATTTCCTGAAAATTCATTTTAAATGTTGACTTTGGATTGTGTGAATAAGTACTTTCTTATGCCTTTCTGGAGGCTGTTAACCATCATTAGGTGACTCCAAACTGTAGTACCACGAGAAAGCGAGGAAAAACTCTCTCACTGACCAATTTTCCCCTCACACCCTTCATAATCTTCATAATCTTATATATTCTATAATGCCTCTCCCATAGTTTTTTTCCTTCCAAAACCAAAAAGATTTAAACTTTAAAACTAATTTGACTTTGACTTTTTCTCCTTTCTCCTTTGAATTTGACTTTTTCTCCTGGTAACTGAGATATTTTTTTATTAAATATTGCATATTTTGTTTGTTACTTTCCAGAGCATGTACAGACACACAGGCTTCAATAATAAGTTTCCAATACATGCATAATTTGTGAAAATACTTAGAGAAATTAATACTAGCTTGCTCATTTCTTCTCTTATTTCAGTTCTGACTAGCAGAAGATAGCACATTATTAAACTGCTGTGCTCAAGAATTAAATTATTGCTGGACATGCTTCATGGAAACAGCAACAACAACAAAAAGAAGAAATGATAGTATTTAACACAAAATTTTTCTTGGATGTCTCTTAACCTCCCAGAAGTATAATTATTTTATTCTTCCAGCTTCAGCCAGGCTCAGTTGCTTGATTAATAATGTGTGTATATGTATAACATATATATTTGTGACCACAATTTTTTGCAGATTCTTTTTCATTCTGGACAATCCTAAGAGAGGAAAGATGAAATCCCGACAGCCTGATTTGCAAACATAGGCTGGGGAAAGGTTACATTTTTGGAACATCTGTAATCATTTGTGTGCATTGCAGAGTTAATTAGCTGTGTATGGATTTTATGAAGCTCACTTCATCTCTCTCTCTCTCTCTCTCTCTCTCGTATAGATATAATTTGTATTTTGCATTCTTTAAGCCTTTTATGTTTTCCCTATGGACTGTTGAAGGTGGGGGAAGCTGAAATGGTCCTTTAAAAGGAAAATACCGGTAAGTGTACCCAAGCTTTCCTTTTCAACTTGCAGTATGCACAAGAGTGAATAGTAATATGTTTTATATTGTCTTGTTCACCTTTTTTAGTACTTCTGACAGATGAATCTGAAAGAATGAGTGGTTCATTCCTCTACAAAGGAACATAGCAATTCAGCATTAACTGTAGCCTTTCATAAAATGACTAGCCAGATTGAATGGGTTGTGCATCAACCTACATGTTCACAGGAAAAGGCTACAATCCTATATACACTTCCCTGGGAGTAAGCCCCATTGAACATAATGGGGCTTTCTTCTAGGGAAGTGTTTACTTTATATGATTGCAGCCTGTTAAACTAATGGTTAGGTCAGGGGTGGCCAACCTTCCACCATTAGGGTCTCTGCGTTCTTAAGGGTTGTGTAGAAGACAGAATCTTGGCAGCTGCAATTGCTGATGGTGCTGCTAAAGCACCTGCTGAAATGTCCGCATCTATACAACAATTAAAGGGCCAGGAGCATTCATGTTGAAAGGTCGGCCACCCCTGGTTTAGGTGTGTGTGTGTGTGTGTGTGTGTGTGTGTGTGTGTGTGTGTGTGTGTGTGTGTGTGTGTGTGTGTGTGTGTAAGCTGCATGAGGCAAAATGATGTAGTTCTTTTTACATTCAACATTGGTTCAAATGAATTTTGAATTATAAGCGCTTAGGTGGCTTTTCAAATCTGTTTTTTGGTAGCAGCTATGATTGAACTTCTCACCCCCCACCCCGCAAGCTTAATCGTTTACGGTGATTTAATCTGCCACCAAAATTACTATTACACATTTAAGCCAATTCCATTTTCCCAGTAGAAAAAGCATTTCTGAAGAAATGTCTGCTGGCAACTTTGGGGTGGAGAGGTCATTTTCCATGATTAAACTATTAGTTTTGTTGTTGTTGTTCAGTCGTTAAGTCGTGTCCGACCCTTCGTGATCCCATGAACCATATCCCGCCAGGCCGTCCTGTCCTCCACTATCTTCCTGAGTTCGCTCATTTTCATGTTTGTTGCATGGGTGATGCTGTCTAACCATCTCATCCTTGGCCTTCCCCTTCTCCTTTTGCCTTCAATCTTTCCCAGCATCAGAGTCTTCTCCAGAGAGTCCTCTCTTCGCATTAGGTGGCCAAAATATTTGAGCTTCAGCCTTAGTACCTGTCCTTCCAGGGAACAGTCAGGCTTGATTTCATTTAGAATTGACTGATTTAATCTCCTAGCAGTCCAAGGGACTCTCAGGAGTCTTCTCCAGCACCACAGTTCAAAAGCATCTATTCTTCGGCGCTCAGCCTTCCTTATGGTCCAACTCTCGCAACCATACATTGCTACTGGGAACACCATCGCCCTGACTATACGAACTTTTGTTGGCATGGTGATATCTCTGCTTTTTATTATGCTGTCTAAGTTTGCCATAGCTTTCCTTCCAAGGAGTAAGCGTCTTAATTTCATGGCTGCTGTCTCCGTCTGCAGTGATCTTGGAACCCAGAAAAGTAAAATCTGTTACTGCTTCCATTTCTGCCCCTTCTATTTCCCAGGAATTGATGGGACCCGATGCCATGATCTTAGTTTTATTAATGTTGAGTTTCAAGCCAACTATTGCACTCTCCTCTTTCACTCTCATCAAGAGGCTCTTTAGTTCTTCTTCACTTTCTGCCATTAGGGTGGTATCGTCTGCATATCTGAGATTGTTGATATTTCTCCCGGCAATCTTGATTCCGGCTTGTGATTCATTTAGCCCTGCATTTCTCATAATGTACTCTGCATATAAGTTAAATAAGCAGGGTGACAATATACAGCCTTGCCGTACTCCCTTCCCAATTTTGAACCAATCAGTTGTTCCATGGCCGGTTCGAACTGTTGCTTCTTGACCTGCATACAGGTTTCTCAGGAGACAGGTAAGGTGGTCTGGTACCCCCATCTCTTTAAGAATTTGCCACAGTTTGTTGTGATCCACACAATCAAAGGCTTTTGCGTAGTCAATGAAGCAGAAGTAGGTGTTTTTTGGAACTCTCGTGCTTTCTCCATGATCCACCGCATGTTGGCAATTTGATCTCTAGTTCCTCTGCCTCTTTGAAACCCAGCTTGTACGTCCGGTAGTTCTCGGTCCACGTACTGCTGAAGCCTAGCTTGTAGGATTTTGAGCATAACCTTGCTAGCATGTGAAATGAGTGCAATTGTACGGTAGTTTGAGCACTCTTTGGCACTGCCCTTCTTTGGAATTGGAACGTAAACTGACCTTTTCCAATCCTTTGGCCACTGCTGAGTTTTCCAAATTTGTTGGCATATTGAGTGCAGCACTTTCACAGCATCATCATTTAGGATTTTAAGTAGCTCAGCTGGGATATTATCATCTCCACTAGCTTTGTTGTTAGTAATGCTACCTAAGGCCCACTTGACTTCACTCTCTAGGATGTCCGGCTCTGGGTCAGTGACCACACCAGCGTGGTCATCAGGAACATTCGGATCTTTCTTGTATAGTTCTTCTGTGTATTCTTGCCATCTCTTCTTAATCTGCTTCTGTTAGGTCCTTGCCTTTTTTTGTCCTTTATCATGCCCATCTTTGCACAAAACGTTCCCTTGATATCTCCAATTTTCTTGAAGAGATCTCTAGTCCTCCCCATTCTGTTGTTTTCCTCGATTTCCTTGCATATCTGAATTTTATTGCCCCGCATTCTAAACATTCATATTGTACAGGCCTGAAAAAAAAGTTCGGTGAAACTGGACAAGTCCCCAAGTGCAGCCAGAGCATGTCTCACAAACTGCACCTCACCATAAGTGCTGCCCATTTCCAATCCCAGCCCATGCACCGAGTCTCTGAATAGGTGCTTGCATGAGGGGCACTGAAGCAGGCCGCCATGTCTGTTCTACCGCAAACCACAGGACCTTCCAATAAGACTGGTAGGTTCTGACAGCACCAAATACATGTGGTGAAACAGATGGTTACGTGCACTACTCACGCATGGGAAACAAGTTTCCCACACAGAAATTTTAACTACTATGTAAAAATTTGAGAACTCTTGGCCTAGGATAAAAAAAAAGGGGAGAGACACCAGCACTATATAATTCCTGCTCTATACATGTACAATCGTATGACTGAAAATGTCCAATAATAATCAAATATAGACTGTTTTGTTCTTTTTAATATACTGGTTTTAAAAATTCCCATCAAAACATTCCAATGACAATTTTAAGCCATTTGCTTTGGAACTGATGCAGTGACTTTAGTAGCCCTATTAAGGAAGAGAGAAATATTCTACTTGCACAATCCAACACACCACTGAATTAAAATGGGTTTAAGCATGACCGACTGTACGTTGGACTATGACCCATTCAAGGGAAGTTGAAACTGAAATCCTCAGGATTGTGGTTTAAACCTTTATTTGACTGAGATAATGGTACTGTATTTCACTTGATGTATTTGATTAAGAAATCATAAACTGCTGTTGATGTTTCAAACTCTGAGTTGTGAAAATGCAATAAAAGACTCAGATCCATTATCAATAATGTATTAATAATAATAATAATAATAATAATAATAATAATAAATTAGTAATAATGTATCAGATTCGTCAAACAATGGAAGAATCTGAGAAAAGCATCAGGACTTTCCTTAGTTAATAGGTATAAATACTTTGTTAAGCCTTCCACATGCATTCAGTCACATTAAGATCAAAGCAGTTCCTGTAGTATTTGCAGTATGTCCAGTAGGGATCTTAATTACTTATTTGGAATACAGACCACTAGTGGTAAGAATTTATGTAATCTTTATACAGTATAATGTAAAGAGGAAAACCTATGTACAAAACTATCTACACTTAGCCAATGTTAATTTAGCCATTTCTTTAAGGAAGGCCCCTACATTCAAACTTTTTTTTTTAACAGCCCAGTTCTATGTATAGCTATTCGGAAGTAAGTCCTTTTGAATTCAATAGTACTTACTCCCAGGTAAGTGCATAAGATTGCAGCCTAAGTAAGCTTTTGCGAAATTGCTTGTAATGGTTTTATCTCCAAAAGAAAGATGTGAGAATAAAGGGATAGATGTAGACCAAAATTAAAGCTGCAATGTGAAATATTCGAAGAACAAAATCATCATTGCATTGATCTTTTCTAATCCCAGTGGTATGGAAGTAAAATTATAATACATATTTTTCAGGCATACCATAGGAATATAACTGGAATACTGCGAACAGGCAATATCCTTTGGCTATATGCGCCACCACTATCCCTCTAAAACCACTCTTCACAAATGTCAGATTACTAATCTGATGTAAAATCTGATACACTTTAAAAGGGCTGGAATCTATGGTACAGTTCTCCCCCAAGTGGCTGAGCCAATATTGACTTAATTCTATATGAAAACATCTTTCAAGATCCAGAAGATTCAGTACATCAGATGCTCTAAGTTCCTTTAGTTTAAACAATACCACCAGTAACCAGTCTGATAAGACAGACGAAGTAGTGTTTTCAAGCATCTTCCCCAGATTAGAGCCAATACATTTCTTCACATTGAGGTTATGGCCAAACAGACAGAAAAATCATATATGATACAAAAAAAGAGGAAACGAAGCTGACTAGCAGCCCAATCCTATTCCACACCAATGCAATGGGGCCACATGGCGATGGCCCATGCTGTATCCTGTACGGAAATCAGCAGGCTGGAGGTCTCCTTGAGGTAAGGGGACATTCATCCCCTTGCCCCGGGGAAAGTCTCAGGAACAGCAATGGGTCTACTTGGACCTGTGCTAGCTAAATTGCTGGCATAAGTCCAAGGTGGTCTGTGAAGGGGGGGTAGGATATGGCACATGCAAGCGCCACCAATCTCACCCCTCCCAGGCCCGATCCATCCCCACACCCGTCGCTGCGCTCCCCGCCTCATTACAACCCCTCCCCACCCTTTCCCCGACCCTGTGCTGACAGGCAGGTGCTTTCCTGCTCCAGTGTGCGTTTCATCCTGCATTGGTGTTGGTGGGGTGACACAGGACTTTGTGCAGGCGGGTCTACTTCCTGCACTGTCATGGCACATTTGCGACAGCTATTGCCAGCACAGCGCATGCTGCACCAGCACAGCACAAGGTTAGGATTGTGCCATAGGGTATGGAGGGCATCAGAGTTGCAAATTTCAGGGAATTGCATGAGTTGGAGCTGAGTTACATGGGAGCTTGCTATTCCCTGTGGCAATTTTCCACTCCTTCTTGGTAAATTATAGTCTCATGAGGAAACTCCCAAAAGCTGGGCAAGGTTTCCATAACAACACTCAATATCCTAGGGACATCTTGCTTAAATACAAAAGTTTGCTACATCATTGGAAATTCATGTATGAAAAATGGTATTGCACATTACAGAAATGGGAAGTCACAAGGGTACTGATTAGATTCTTGTAGACCAGTCCTTCATGGATCATTGTCTTGTCGTGGCAAAGGGGCTTGTGTAACTCAATGAAGCCATGAGCTATGCCGTGCAGGGTCACCCAAGACGGACAGGTCATAGCGGAGAGTTCTGACTAAAAATGATCCACTGGAGAAGGAAATGGCAACCCACTCCAGTAACCTTGCCAAGAAAATCCCATGAACAGTACCAAAAGGCTAAAAAGATATGACGCCGGAAGATGAGCCCCTCAGGGACCTAACAGAAGCAGAAGAGATTAAGAAGAGATGGCAAGAATACACAGAAGAACTATACAAAAAAGATCTTAATGTTCCTGATGACCACGCAGGTGTGGTCACTGACCCAGAGCCGGACATCCTAGAGAGTGAAGTCAAGTGGGCCTTAGGTAGCATTACTAACAACAAAGCTAGCAGAGATGATAATATCCCAGCTGAGCTACTTAAAATCCTAAATGATAATGCTGTTAAAGTGCTGCACTCAATATGCCAACAAATTTGGAAAACTCAGCAGTGGCCAAAGGATTGGAAAAGGTCAGTTTACGTTCCAATTCCAAAGAAGGGCAGTGCCAAAGAGTGTTCAAACTACCGTACAATTGCACTCATTTCACATGCTAGCAAGGTTATGCTCAAAATCCTACAAGCTAGGCTTCAGCAGTACGTGGACCGAGAACTACCGGACGTACAAGCTGGATTTCGAAGAGGCAGAGGAACTAGAGATCAAATTGCCAACATGCGCTGGATCATGGAGAAAGCACGAGAGTTCCAAAAAAAACACCTACTTCTGCTTCATTGACTACGCAAAAGCCTTTGATTGTGTGGATCACAACAAACTGTGGCAAATTCTTAAAGAGATGGGGGTACCAGACCACCTTACCTGTCTCCTGAGAAACCTGTATACGGGTCAAGAAGCAACAGTTCGAACCGGCCATGGAATAACTGATTGGTTCAAAATTGGGAAGGGAGTATGGCAAGGCTGTATATTGTCACCCTGCTTATTTGCATATAAGTTATAAGTTAGAGTACATTATGAGAAATGCAGGGCTGAATGAATCGCAAGCCGGAATCAAGATTGCCGGGAGAAATATCAACAACCTCAGATATGCAGACAATACCACCCTAATGGCAGAAAGTGAAGAAGAACTAAAGAGCCTCTTGATGAGAGTGAAAGAGGAGAGTGCAAAAGTTGGCTTAAAACTCAACATTAATAAAACTAAGATCATGGCATCTGGTCCCATCAATTCCTGGCAAATAGAAGGGGCGGAAATGGAAGCAGTAACAGATTTTACTTTTTTGGGCTCCAAGATCACTGCAGACGGGGACAGCAGCCATGAAATTAAAAGATGCTTACTCCTTGGAAGGAAAGCTATGGCAAATTTAGATAGCATAATAAAAAGCAGAGATATCACCATGCCAACAAAAGTTCGTATAGTCAGGGCGATGGTGTTCCCAGTAGCAATGTATAGTTGCGAGAGTTGGACCATAAGGAAGGCTGAGCGCCGAAGAATAGATGCTTTTGAACTGTGGTGCTGGAGAAGACTCCTGAGAGTCCCTTGGACTACTAGGAGATCAAATCAGTCAATCTTAAATGAAATCAACCCTGACTGTTCCCTGGAAGGACAGGTACTGAGGCTGAAGCTCAAATATTTTGGCCACCTAATGCGAAGAGAGGACGCTCTGGAGAAGACTCTGATGCTGGGAAAGATTGAAGGCAAAAAGAGAAGGGGAAGGCAAAGGATGAGATGGTTAGACAGCATCACCGATGCAACGAACATGAAAATGAGCGAACTCAGGAAGATAGTGGAGGACAGGACGGCCTGGCGGGATATGGTTCATGGGATCACGAAGTGTCGGACACAACTTAACGACTGAACAACAACAACAGACCAGTCCTCTATGTGAACGGAAAGATTCTGCTCAATATGAAGAAGCAAGCCATGTTAGAACTATGTAGCAGGCACTGTAATGCCTGGATCAAAGGCAGGTCTATAGTGGGACTTCTGTTCAAGGAGTAGAGAAGGTGACTCCAGGCACCCTGCTGGTTCTCAGCATGATCCATCCTGCTTGGATGCTGCCTCCTTAAGTGGAAGAGTGGTCAATGGGCTCAGCTCAGTAATGTGCAGCTGCTTCTTGAACCAGCATGAGGTTTTGCCCCACTCTCACATTCTCTGACTGGGATGGTTGGAAATCTGAGCTTTTGTCTCTCTGTGGGGAACTTCCTGCCTGTCTCTCCATGGGATATTTACTGAATCAGATGTCATCTTGTTTCCATTCTCTGGAAAGCAATATTTCCAGAGAATGACCTGAGCTCACAAGAAGGAGTTACAGTGTTAAAGCTAAGAGTGTCTCTGTCTGGGTCTGATAGGTTATGTGAACCTCCCTATACAATTACTTTAGAATCAATGTATCTGGTGAGCAGATTAAAAAAAATTAAACTTATATCTCACTTGAAAACCATTTTTTCTTAGCGGTATACAATATTTTTGTAAAAAAAAAAATCAAAACCACAGTCAGAAAAATGTAAAGACAGATATCTCCAGCCTTCATGAGCTGAGAGTATTTCTTTGTTCTTTTTGATGCTGATCACAAGATCACTGTTTCCTGCTTTGAAAAACACCCAGGCTTCACGTGGGCATTTATTATCCACACATCTCAGCACTTACGCATTGTCAAGAATCAATGACAAGGCTTTACTGAAGTGACATTATCTTTTACAAGCTGACAACAGATGGCAGTCTCTCCCAACTTGGTTCCAAATACAAGTCACCAATATTTTATAGCAAGTTAACTGATGGTATCTGATTGAAGAAATAATCTAGGTCAACAGCAAGTTGCTGGAAGAGTGGCCACACACTTATCTCTACACAAATTGCTTTTCATTATGACTTTTACGAAGTTCAAGAGGAAGGCAGAAGTGAAAGGATGAGGCAGAGGATGAGAGAAATCTCATAGAGAAAAGGAAAAAAAAAGTTTCATAACAGGAAGATTTCAAGGATCATATTCAGCTGCCACTACTACTATCAACCACCGTGGAACCATTCAAGATGACACCACCCTCCCCAATGTATAACTACAGGCAAGTGGAAAATGTAGATGGGGAAAATACATTTTACTAAGGCTTCTGATTGAGGACTGATTCACATGTACATGTTACTCAGGGCTGGCTCAGCCATGAAACGAGGCGAGGCAGGCCAGGCACAGGTAGTATCCTGAGCAGTGGATGGGACCAGGTGGTACCCTGCACCTTTCAACCAACTCTGGAGCAGCCACGTCTTACCTCTACTCACCTATGGCACAATCCTGTGTAAATCAGTGCCGGGGTAGCGTGTGCTCCCAAGGGCAGTCTGGGATTGGGATAGGATGCGGCCGGCCCTTTAGGCCTGCCGCGGCATTTTACGCAGGATTGGGCAGCTAATCTGTTTTCTTTGCTCTGTTGCCTTATTTACAAATGAAGCAGCAGAACAGGCTGAAACAGGGGAGTCAGGAGTAGTGCTGCCCGCTTCCAAAATGAAGTGACACTGTACTCCTCTCCCCAACGTTCTTCTTTCAGCCTGCTCTTCTGCTTTATTTGAAAACAGGATCAGTGGCGTCATTAGATGAGGGGCCCAGTGGCACAGGGCCCCCGGCGCCAGCTTCTGGGGGGGGCGCTGCCGGGCGCGGGGTGAAAAGCAGCGACTCCGACTCAGGCCGGAGTCCGGCCCGAGTCGGAGTCGCTGCGGAGCTTGGAGCCTCGGACGTCTCGTCTCGGATGGAAGAGGAAGTGTGCCTCTCTAGGAGGCGCCTCCCAGACAGTGTCGCTGGTGATTCACTTCCTCAGTCTCGCTGGTGATTCACAAGAGGCATTTCCTCTTCCATCCGAGACGAGTCCGAGGCTCTGGTGATACGTGCAGATGCACGCATCACGCTCCGGAGGCTCTCCGAGGCCAGGAGAAGGCCTCGGAGCGACCGCCCCGTCTGGCGGTCCGAGGCCTTCTGAAGGCCCAATGCGGCGAGCGTCTTTTATAGATTTTTCGCGCATGCGCAGATTGTTTCTGGGGACAAACGGGCAGCCCTTGCCCTCAGAAACGTTTTGCACATGCGTGAAAAAACCTATAAAAGACGCATCGGCGCATTGGGTCTTCAGAAGGCTTCGGACCGCCAGACGGGGCGGACGTTCTGAGGCCTTCTCCCAGGCCCGGCCTCAGAGAGCCTCCTCCGAAGGGTGACGCAGAGGAGGAGGGTGTGTGCCCGGGGGTCACTATGGTGACGTGCGATGTCGCCCTAGGGCGGGGGGGTGACGCCCCCCACCACAAGGTGGTGCGCCACCTAGTGACGCATGGCGCCCCCTTAGAAATCGCTGGCGCCGCCGGGGAGTTAAAAGGGGGCAAAAGGGAGAGGGCGCCAATTCGAGGATGGTGCCCCCTATAGAGTTAGCGCTAGCGACGCCACTGAACAGGATGGCAGAGAGAAGACCATGGAAGCAGTAGAAAGAAGCCATAGTGGATGGGCTAGGGGTGGCCTGCCTCCAGAGCCACTTGCCAAAAATTATGGCAGCTGGAAAAAGAGGAACTTGTCGTTGCCATCCCACTGCCTCTTCTTCCAGGCAAGATGGGTGGAATCCAACCATCCTGCCACCGGCAGTTGCCACCTCCTATCCTCCTGACTGGGCAGGGGTAATTAACAGTTATGTTCAATAGGTGGCAGATAAACTTCAGGTTTCTTTCCTGAATAACAAACCTTCTTTTTTTTCCAAATAAAGAAACCAGCATTATTTCTCTATAACCCCCTGGAGCAATTGCAACTACAACTATTTGTATTTGTGCCGTAAGGCACGTTTGCAACGACTCGTGAATAAGGGAGACCGGTGCAAAGCCGGCCGCCCTCACTCCGGTGCCGGGACATCCATGAGGCCAGCAGAGGAAGGTAAGTCTCTGGCAGCCGCCGAATGGGCAGTCAGGGTGGCGAGGGAGGGGGGCCATTGGCCGAGCTGGCCCGGGAGGAGACGGGGATGGCGCCCGCCATATCCCCATCCCCGCTGGGCCGGCTACGCCGTTACACAGCCTCCTCTTGGCCGATTGTGCCTGTCCCGGTTTTCACCGAACGTCCCCTTCCCTGAGTAGACCTCCAGGCTGCAGCAGCGTGGCCCGGAATGGGGATAGGATCCGGCAGGCGGCCCTGGGCTATCAGACGGATCCTTATGCTGGATTTTACGCTGGACGAGTGTTAAGCACTCAGGTTAAGAAGTAAACCAAACATACATATGCAGATGTTCTGGAGACTGCTATTGTCAACTTAATTATTATATGTATACATACACACTTATCCTTAGGTAGGAACTTCTTTCAGGGTTTTATGTTTTGATTAAAAATAAACTGAAAAATTCAATTTTCCAAATATTTCTGCAGTTTGATGTTAACCTAATGTAAGTAAAGGGTTAAAGCTGAGACCTGAGAACGTTACCATGAAGTAAGTTCAGGTTCACCCTTATTTCCACCTCTGGTTCTGAGAGGCCCCCAGGGGTCCTATGATAAGGCATAAGACTAGGGTCAGTGTTCTTCAGATGTTGTAGGAGTAACAGAGCTCTTCCTAGTTGCCCATTTGTCTTTCCCACATTAACGCTGCCTTGTTTCTCTAAAGGGCAAGAGGAGGTTACCCAGGAGGTGGCGTAAAGGAGCCCTCTGTGTGTTGGGGGGAGGAAGGGTGGAGAACCATTATCCATGGTCTGGACTCCTTACCACTAGTTTATCAAAGACAGGCTCACTCCCTTAGTATAAAGACATAGGGCTGTGTTGGTTCTTCTCTACAAAAGTCAGCGATACAATAAATCCTCTGTTGCTAGAAAAGGGTGAAAGAAACAGAAAGAAGGTCCATTCACCAGCAACAAGTGGTGCTTCAGCAAGTTGACACGCAAAGTTGAGGGCTATGGGGGGGGGGGAAAGATGTTAATCATCAAAGTTTAATACTGTACATTTTAATAGCAAATATCTATTTGTACCAAAAACAGTTAATACTCCACTCATCCATCTATCTATTTGTACCTGTTTATCCTACATTCTTTCACACTTTATAACACAGATTATAACAGAAATTTGTTACAAAACCTCAGCTGCGCATGTTAATAAATACTGTCAAAATGTTTCTGAAATCAAGTTGGGTGACGCCTGCAGTCCCCCTACAGACAAAGCACCCATTGATTCTTGTACTGAAGAAAAAGGCCCCATACATCTTTTTTTTTAAATCCAGATAATTGCTGTCCAGTTGAGAAAGTGAAATTCTCTTTGCCCCTTACATTGGCACTGGTGATATCTAGATGTTAAAGGCTATGCCTACTCCAGTGGGGCTTAGAAGACCTTGGGTCCCTTTGGGGAGAAAGGCGGGATAAAAATACTGTAAAATAAATAAATAAATAAATAAATAAAATAATATGGTTTGGGAATGCTGGCAAGATGCCATAGAAAGGGAACTGTTGGAGTACCAGTGAATACTGGACCCGGTGCTAGGGATACAGACTTTACTCCCTTAAGGCCAATGTTCTTGTCTTCTGGTTTCAAAGAGTCTTTAGATGGTGGCAAACTAATGTGGCTTGAGCACCTTGGTCCAGTTCAGATGATACCTTAGGAACCAGTGCCTCTTCGCACAATGAAAAGCAGCATCACACACATTCTGCTCATCCTCTCCCCCAACTCCCAGTGATGTAGTCATCTCAGAGTAGAGGGAGCCGTGCTCCGGTAGTTTGGGAGAAGCCAGAACACTCCAACACCAGACTGAGCTTCCTGCACCTGCGTGGAGGTGTGAGGACCAAGAGTAGGTTGCAAAGGTGGTAACAGGTTCTTTGTGTACCTTGGCGACAACCAGTAGCATAGATGGACTTGTGCCAATGGGATTCACACCAATGAGAGCAGGTAAGACGGGCCACAGGGGACCCCCCGCGGCACCCCTGTGAGTGTGCCGTGACGCCCTAAGGCGTCGCGATGCACAGTTTGGAAACAACTGCCCTATAGCCTTGCCAGCTAAGGAAGGTGGTTCCAGGCCTCTGATTATTTTGGTTGCCCTATTTTGCCCTTTTTTCAGCTCTACAATATCCTTCTTGACATGTGGCAACCAGAGCTGTACACAGTATTCCAAATGTGGTCCCATCATGCATTTATATAGGGGCAATGATGTTTTGATAGTCTCTCTGAATGTATCATTTTTGAAAGTAGAATTTTGAAAATGACCTAGGAAAGTGAAAACCTAATAAAAACATCAACTCTACCATCACCACACGACGGACATTGGGGATATGTCTGGGCACCCCAGCGATGTACTTGCACACAGACAATTCAAATTTTTATCAAACTCAAAAGGTACTGAAGTATTTCACACCACAAATGTTGGTGGGAATACAAGGGTGGCAGCAGTGCCATTCAGAGGAATTGTATCAGGGAGTACAAAGTTCCCTACATATGAATTTGACTCCTGGGCCCCCCTTTTTTGATCCAGGGCCCCCTTTTTGACCAATTTTTCACCCTGGGCCCGGGTACAAATTACCCCCTTAACCCCCCTCTCAGAGGCCCTGGGTGGCAGGCCTCATAGCAGCACAGCAAAGGAAGCTATCAGGCAAGGGCATTGCGTTCTTTCTGTGAGGATTTTGTCTGCTGTACTTAATACAGAGTCTCCCCTGGGAAGAAGCTGGGACACCTGTGTGTGACATAATGAAGCTCCTTTGCAAAGAAAGAGCAATATCTGAATTTCTTTAATATTTCACAACACAATTAATCTTTTAAGACACACGCAAACACAGTGACCTTCAAGTGTACATGAAACATTCACGAGAAACTAGTAAAAATGAGTTAAATTATTACTCACTCTTCCCTAAAGATTCATCTAATTTATGGATGGGATTTAATATTTCTCTAGTGAACAGAATGAAAACAACAACTTGAAGAAACAACTGTTTCAGCTGTGGCTTAGGACATGCCATCAGAGAACTAAGGGGTGACAAATACCATTTCCTGATGGGCAGCCCGACCCTGCCTAAGTTGCGGCGGCTGGCCTAAAGGGCCGGCCTCTGTATCCTAGACAGAATGCAGGCTGCGCCGGCAGGGCCTGGGCTCACCTAAGGGGAAGGGGATGTTTGTCCCCTCCCCCCAGTGTAAGCTCTAGAGGCCCCAATGGGCCTCCTTGGATGCGAGCCAGCTCTGGAGCTGGCGCACATTCGGGGAGGCCGGGTAAGGCTGGCCTGGCCGGGGATGGTGATATGGCGGAGCACGCCACCAATATCCCCACCCCCTCCCGGACCCGGCTGACCAATGGCCCCCTCCTCTGCCACCCCGGACCACCCTCCCGCTGACCGGCGCAGGCACTGACGTCACTGCAGGGGGGTGGAGCTCTAAGTTCCGCAGTGGTCCAACCCTCCATTAAATGGGAGCACGAAGCGCCCCCGCCCCCTCGCCTTTGGAGCCATTCAAGTCGGTGAAAGCAATGACTTGAATGGCTCCAAAGGCGAGGGGTCGGGGGCGCTTCGTGCTCCCATGTAATGGAGGGTCTGACCGCGGCGGAACTTAGAGCTCCGCCCCCCTGAAGTGACGCCAGTGGGCACAGGCCATACCTGCATCAACCAGCGCAGATCAAAGTAGGTCACGGAGTGAGCGTAAAGACCCTCCATGCCGGCACCGCTTACTCCGAAAGCCGCAAATGTGCTTTACGGCACATTTGCGACTCCTTAGGCTGGCAAGCACATGCTCTGCTGGCCCAAAGATATATAACTTAGTAAAGCCTGTATTTTGAACTTTTGAACTGTGGTGCTGGAGAAGACTCCTGAAAGTCCCTTGGACTGCTAGGAGATCAAATCAGTCAATCCTAAATGAAATCAACCCTGACTGTTCCCTGGAAGGACAGGTACTAAGGCTGAAACTCAAATATTTTGGCCACCTAATGCGAAGAGAGGACTCTCTGGAGAAGACTCTGATGCTGGGAAAGATTGAAGGCAAAAGGAGAAGGGGAAGGCAAAGGATGAGATGGTTAGACAGCATCACCGATGCAACAAACATGAAAATGAGCGAACTCAGGAAGATAGTGGAGGATAGGAAGGCCTGGCGGGATATGGTTCATGGGATCACGAAGGGTTGGACACGACTTAACAACAACAAAGCTTGTATTCCTCCATCTTGACATTAAAAATACAACACTATTTAACCCACTGTAATTAAAAGACTCATGAAGCCCAGCAGAAGTCAACTAGTTGTGTTTCATGGGCCCCTTTTCATAAATACAGGGCTTGGACTCTGAAGGAGTGTCAGCAGTCTACCTACTGTGCTCTTGCACTCTGTTCTGATTCATTTCAATGCCGCATGCTCAGGAGGCATTCCTAATTTGTTCTCATTCATTTTTATTTTTTAAAAAATCAAGATTATAACAAGAGCAAAATAAATAATAGTATTGTGTGATCAGCCTGTAGACCACACACTGCCCAGTATACCGTATTTGCCCGAGTATAAGACTCACTTTTATCCCCTAAGGCAAGTCTTTAAAGTAGGGGGTGCGCCCTACAATCAAAGCCTAGCGTTTCTGCCTAGTGTTTTATGCAAAGCGCTTTCAAACCAAGCCTCTCCGAGTCTCTTTTCAAAGGTAAAATGGGGCTTTTCTCTCTCTCTCTCTTTTTTTAAACTGCAAAGCACTGTGTTTTCAAGCCTTTCCTTGCAGTTCTTAATCACTTGCTAAATGGCTGAATACCATGAGAGATCATTATCTCTCAGCAGCCTCTGGAAGCATTTGAAAAAATTAACCCTTAAGTTTCAACCCCAGGACTCTGTGGAAACTAAGATATTTATTGATCTTGCATTTTAAAAGTTGAGAGTACAGTTTGAAAGTTGAGAGCAAGAGCTCCTGCATAGGCTTACCATATCCAAAGGGGGACAGAGTGCCTACCTTTAGGCTGCAATCCTATGACACTTTCCTGGGAGTAAGCCCCATTGAATGCAATGGGACTTACTTCTGAGTAGATATGCATAGGATTGTGCTGTTCATTGAAATTTGGGCAGGTGCAGCTCATCAACATGGAAGGGTGCAACAAGCTACACCTGCCCAAATTCCAAAGGTTAAAAGGTAGGCACTCTGCCCCCCTTTGGATCTGGGAAGGGTACTAATACTAGAGTGCCCAGATTCAATAAGGGACAGGGTGCCTATGCCTTTAACTGTACTAAAGCTGTACTGTTCTACTAATGTGTATATTTAAGTTAAAAAAGTTAAAAATGTATTCTTTAAAAAATAGCACCAAACTTTAAGGGTGCGACTTATAATCAGGAGCGTCCTATACTTGGGACAACACGGTAGTACCTAGTAATGCTATCGCTTTTATTTGCTGGACTTTGGATCCTTTTTCAAAAACTTTTAGAAACTTAGAGCTTTGACGCTGATAAATACCTACAATGATTCTTTTGACATTCCAAAAGAGTTTCACCATACTGAGCTCAGATATGCATTGTTACATTTAATTCAGTGACGTTCATGCTCTCTCCAAATTTAGTCCTGTGATAATGGCATCCTTAAGGTCGAGCCTACCAGCAACCTCTGCCCAAGCTCAGCTGAGATGAATGGAAGACGCCCAAAGCACACACATGCTCCTGTGCAATTCCCATTCATCTCAATGGAGCTTACAGTGGAGACATTTCCACTGCAATTTTAAAAAGCACCAGCAACTGCCGCAAAAGCCTCACTGAAATGAATGGATACTGTGCAAGAGAACAGTCACATTGTTGTGCAACTCCCATTTGTTTGAAAACCATTTTAGCAGTATATGCAGAGAAAGGTCTTGAGATGTGTGCTCCTGTATAAATCTCACACCGTTCATGTTCATTCTCACATCCAAGGTTATCTCAACTGGATAAAAAGTTAAGGAGTGTTTGTCAAAAAATAGTCATTAACAAGCCATGTGTTATTCAGCAAGTATTATCACATGTTAATTTGTTCTGTGCTTTGTTATTTCCACCCCAAAGGGAAACATGTTAATAGATTTGCATTAAAGGCATCAAGCCAACTTTCAGTTATAATGAATCAATTGTCTAAATCTTTGAAGCTAGCACAAATTCTGTTTGCCTAAAAAAAGCAAAGAATTCAGCCCACATAAAAACTGGTATTCTGGAAAGAATCCAGGAATTTACAGACGAACATGATATAACTTTACAACATTCCACTGTAAATCCGGCATGAAAATGCTGGTTAGCAAACTGTGATGGGTAACGGGAGGGGAGCAAGCTTTTAATGCTATCAAAACATTTAGAGTGCAAACTCAGAAAGTTTGCATTAAAAAAAAAGACAGTAAGGCCTGTAAAATATTCCAGCTCCCACATTTTTTGGCACCCTTCACAAAATGACATCAGACTTGATTTTTCAAAGTGGAAGATGTAATTGACATATTCAGCATGTCACTGGTGGACTCTGAAATCTGCCCCAAATTTAGGGGACAGAACTGCCACTCAGCTATATTTACCTTTCAACATCCACTTTTGGAATATCAAACATGAGTGTACCCAACAGGAGTCTGTATTACCAAGGCTCCCTAGCTCTCAGAGGTGTACCCAGCTCACAACATCCTTCAATATTTTGACTTTAAACTTAGAAGCCATTATTAGATCTATACTTTGCGGTCTCTCTCTTCATTCTTCTAGATTTCCTGCTACCACCCCTCATATATTCAAACTCTGTGTATGAGGAATATTCAGTGCAGAGCAGGATCATGTCCCCTGTCCCCTCCTCTGATCACCATTCATTCACTGTTTGTGCAGAGCCTATGTGCATATACGTTTTATGAACTCTGAAAGAAGCAGGATCCCTGACTACATAGTTTATGTACATACCCTGTACATACAGAGGTTTAGGATAGGATGGTTGGGAGTAGGATAAGGGAGTAGGATAAGTGGAAAGTTTCAGCACCCCCCCCCCAACACCCCATATGTTTTTAAATACATATATGTAACACAGGGTCTCTGAGAGGGGGGTTAAGGGGGTAATTTGTACCCGGGCCCAGGGCGAAAAATGGGTCAAAAGGGGGGCCCTGGAGCAAAAAAGGGGGCCCAGGAGCCAAATTCATATGTAGGGAAGGGGCCCCAAAAACCTTGTACCCCCTGATACAATTCCTCTGAATGGCCCTGATGTAACATGTAGTTAGACCCATAACTAGGGACAGGAGAAAATGGTGATAACTAAACCAAAACACCGCATTTCTGCTAAAAAAAAATCTGCAAAACAACAAACAAAACAACAACAAAATCATGTAATTTTGCATCATTCGTTATCTCAACTGGATAAAAAGTTAAGGAGTGTTTGTCAAAAAATAGTCATTAACAAGCCATGTGTTATTCAGCAAGTATTATCACGTATTATTTTTTTTCTGTGCTTTGTTATTTCCACCCCAAATGGAAACATGTTAATAGATGCATCATTCGTCATCTGCTGACGCTGTACAACCTATACCACCTACTTAGTACGCTTATAAAGCAGTTACAATTGATAAAAATGGGAAAAAATGGAATAAAAACACATAACACTGTTTTCTGCTATTTCATTTTAGTTAAACACCAAAATCTGTGAAAAATAAAACCATTTTTCCCACCTCTAGCCGTAATGAATATAATTCGATGTGACGTAAAATAGAACAGAGTAGACTACAGTTCAGTAAATAACCTTGCCGATTTCAAAGAAAAACACTGTTTTCTTTAACATAGCTCCATCTGCAGATTCCTAAACAAGAGTTTTTGCTATTGTGTGTTCTTTATTAATCTTTATTTTATTTTATATCTGTCTTCAATATAAACATGTTATGAACTGCAGATATGGTTCTGATCTAGCAATATTACTAAACCATACTTAGTAAGATATCATCATGCAAACAAATTTTATTTGACTTTAGTTTGTTCAAGCACTAAAGAGAATTCGTCTCTAGGCAAAATGTAAAAAAAATGGGTTTGAACAGACATATGGAACTATGGTTGGCTGTAATTACTGACATTTAAGTAGCATGGTTTGATTTAATTTTACAAAATAGTGTTAGATACAGAGCTTTAGTTAAACCTAAAAAAAAAGCTTGATAACGCCGAAAGTCACAAAGTAATCTGCACTGACCATTCAACAGACATCTAAAAAGATGGTTGCCATTAGAAGGTGAGCATTTGCCAGCAATTACAGCATAGCCACATCTGACACACTGTATTATTGAACTGAATTTCAAATGTGGAATAAATGGTGTACATTGGTTATCACTTTGTAGCAATGACAGTATCTATGAAAAGCAGTAATGGAGTGGTGCCAAAACATTTCAGTAAGGAGTCCTGCCAGCAGAATGTTTCCCTTCTTCTGTGCTTTCTATCAAGATTGAAGATCTTTATGTTCTGTTACACTCCCTTGCAGACAATCAGAATCTCTCTCATGCATCCAGATGTTTCGCGTATCTGAGTTCAAAGTTCATCTCCTTCCTGCCCTCCAGTGCTACACACAATCCAAGGTCCCGTGGCTATTAAGCATTTCTGGAATGAATTGTCCCCTTCAGTTCCTGGCTCACCTGCTAACTGTACCTGTTATGGCTGATGTTATAAGGTGCCTTCAGAAATAGAACTAATTGCATGGACAGACCCTCATGCAGCTCAGGGACCTGAATGTTGCAAACAAGAGGGTAGGGCTGACTGTGGACTGTGTGGGTTTACCCTTTTCCATGGAATCAGCACTGGTAAAGCAGCTCTCGTGAAGAGATAACTATTCAGATTAAGAACAACACGAGCAACAATAGCGCTTTTTCTGTATCTTCTGAGCTGCTGACAAATAATTGGCCATGTGAGGATTATTGTTAACATACATTTTATGCTTTTTTTTTTTGCAATGTTAAATTGTGCCATAGTCAATCACATAGGTTATTATATGCCTGGACCTCCTCTACTAAATACATGGTTAGCACTGCAAGCTTTGACAAATACAAATGTCATGTCGGATCACAGCAGGTCTGGAAATAGTCTCTGAAAGAAAATTAGTGTGTTGAGAACAGTGTCTATTGTGTGATGCATAGGTAGCATCCAAAAGGGTAACCAACAGTGATGTAGACTTGAGTCTATTGACTCGGACTTGAGCCAGACTCAAGTCACATCAATGACTTGACTTGGCGATTGTAAAAGACTCGAAAGACTCAACTCGAGACTTGGAGCCTTTTACGACACGTTGAATTTTATTCAGGTTTAAACCCGTTTTCCCCATTGAATAGATAGGGACTCACAACTCGCAACCAAAGACTCAGGACTTGGGGGCAAAGACTTGGGACTTGACTTGAGACTTGGAGCCAGAGACTTGATCCACATCCCTGGTAACCAATGCAGGGAAGCCTTTGCATCGCACACTTCATATAGTCCAACACAGTGAATTTTCCAGCTGCATTCTATGGAACTATGGGTTTCTTCAGAAGCTGTGAGAAGATCAGTCATGGTGGGCAAAGTTTCTTGAAAGATAGTTTGCATGCCACCACTGATCTTCTGTAGCTGCAGGGAAGTGCTCGTTATATTCTACAGCTCATCCACATGGCAACAATGCTGGCTCAATAAGCCTGGCCTGCTCTCCACGTAAGCTGACAGGGATTCATCAAAGGGTTCCATGGAGGGGGAAAGTTTGAAGAACAGTGACTGAACAATTCCAAATATTAGTTTGCCTTGCCGGAAGGATAAAGAAATACATACACGTACAATAAAAGTTAAACACTTTCTCACTAAATTTAGTTACCAAGAAAGTTAACTCCAGCTCTACCTTCTAAAGTTATTGACCTCAGAAATGCTGACTCACTACTGCGAGATAATGGAAAATATCATGCACAATCAAATCAATCAACCCCATTTCTATTTTTCATGGTTCTGTGTGGCTATTTTTTGCTCAGTCCTCCCCATCTTGGTTCACTGCTAATTTTTATCTTGCTTCATCCAGAACCACAAGACTGGTGTCTAAAGCAAATACATCTAATGGATGTATAGCAAAGAGGGCAGCATTGATGTACACAAACCACGGTAATCAATGACTCAGTGCTGCAGTAGTATGTCCACAGAGAACATGTTTAGTATGGATTAGATCATCATATCAAGCCAGTGTTTTATCCACTGAAAGACAATTTTAATTCTTTATCGTGTAGTCAAGCAAACATAACAATTCACCTTCTAGAAATAAGTATCAGAAAATGCTTCTCATTTCAAGTCATAATGGATGTTCCTTATGTATTGTTGATTGATTACCTTGCACATACTCTTCATAAAGGTTTTTCATAGTGCGACTTTACAGTAAGAAAATAAAAGAGGATCCTGGTCCAAGTCCAAGCAATACTGATAATAAAATGAATCAGACTGGTATAATTTGGTGTTGTCATCATACTAGATTGACTACTATTTGAATGTCATAATTTTGAGGCTAAAATACACGACAGTTTAAATACCGTATTGTCCCGAGTATAAGACGCACCTGATTATAAGACGCACCCTTAAAGTTTGATGCTATTAAAAAAATTTAATTAAATCACTGGCATTAAATTGCAACAGCCTGATTATAAGATGCACCCCTAGTTTAAAAACTTAAATTAGGAGAAAAAAGTGAGTCTTATACTCAGACCAATACGATACTTATCTTCATTGCATGAATTATTTCCCCACATCTTTCCATTCTCCAGATTCATTGAAGCAGACCTGCCGACTCTCCCTCTTTAAACTCTGAACTTCATATTTTTAGAGTAATTTCCACCTACCATTTTGAAATCTGATTGCAATGGTTATATTTGCAGGTATTAGAGGTGCCCTCCAAGATATCACATTTGCCAAATTTTAGATACTAGCGCCCATGGGCCCTGGTTTACAAAGCATACTGACATCTAGCTGCTATCTAAAGTGCTAAGCAGAAATTTTAAAACATAGAGGCACAGCAGAGAGACACCAATTCTGGCAAGTAAACCTGCACACCTAGCTTCAGCAGTAGAATTTGGCAGGGTGAAGGAAAGTGATATAGTACTTCTGTCTTGTTAGGTATGTTAGGAAATAGGAAGCATCCCCAGCTGACATATTCAGGGTTCACACATGCCAAGGCTTGGCACGGAGTTGCATTTTGCAGGTAAAAATCTCTAGGAAAATCCAAAGCCTGTGAACAAACAGCAGCTCCAAAATATGCAAGAAGAAACATTTTTTTCCTTTTGTGGGGAGGAAGAGCGTACACCTCATTTTGAAAGTAAAAAGCTCCAAGGCAATTACGACAAACAGGAAAGTATACATAACTCTCCAATACACTCAAATTAGCTCAAATAAAGTGAGCACAGGGAGCAGTGGGGAACAAGTACAGTACCTCAGAGGGAACAGTCCTGACCTGGTCCTGATAATGGTGCCTGCATATTCAAAGTCCGTTATACCCAAGAGAGTGTTGCATGTGGGGTGGAGAAGGAGGTTGGTGCCATATTGCAGTGGACCCTGAGGTGAAGCTGGGCCCTATGTCTGCCCACCTTCATGCCACTAAGTACTGGGGCTCCAGGGAATAGCCAGGTGGACCCAACAACGGATGTGAGCCTTCAGGCAATGCACCACAGGACCAACCCCTGATGCCACCTTTGCACACACAGTTGTAGGACTAGGGAATGTGGCCTCCATGATAATCCCAAGAAGTGTGTTAAACCACTGAACCAGGAGCTATCGATCGAATCCGTGCGACGGCTCCTGCCAACCTAGCAGTTCGAAAGTAAGAAATTGCAAGTAGATTAATAGGTACCGCATCAGCGGGACGGTAACAGCGTTTCATGTGCCTCGGTGTTGAGTCATGCTGGCCACATGACCATGGAAACGTCTTCGGACAGCGCTGGCTCTTCGGCTTTGAAACGGAGATGAGCACCGCTCCCTAGAGCCGTACACGACTGGACTTAATTGTCAAGGGATACCTTTACCTTTAATATCTTCTAAACAGATTAACAGTGCAATCCTATCCAATTTACACCACCGGTGTAACCAGAGGTGCAGTGAGAATGGGAGGCCCCAGAACGGAAAGGGAATTCAAATCCCCTCCAAAGGGGGATTCAAAGGGGATTTAAATCCTCCCTCCCCTCCCAGAGACGTATTTAGGGTGGAGCGGAGGGAGCAATGGCTCCAGGCGGCAACTCAGGCTGGGGCAGCGAAACGTCACGCCGTCCTGACTTGCCGCCTGCCCTCCGCTCACCCGCCCTGTCTCGCCCGCCGTGTAGCTACACGGCGGGCGAGACAGGGCAGCGGGAGGCTGCCCAACCGGCCCCCAGAGGCTCCGCCGGGTCCGCGCAGCTCCGGAGGCTGGGAGAGAGCGTCCTCCCCCAGGCCTCCTGCCCAGGCCTGAGCCGACGATTTCGCACATGCGTACAACGGGGCCGAGCCGGCATGAGGGGAGGACGCTCTCTCCCGGCCTCCGGAGTCGCGCGGACCCGGAGGAAGAAGCCAGGAGGGAGGCGGCGGGCGGGCGGGCACCGGGTCGCCCCCCCAATCACAGGCGGTTATGCTGCCCGGAGCTAGGGGGGTGTTGGCCACCCTCAGGGCGGCCAACACCCCCTAGCTCCGGGCGGCATAACCCCTAGCCTTGCCTCTGTCCCCTCCAAAGCCTCCCACCCTGCCCTCCCCCGCTGGTTACATCAGTGGTGTAAGTTGGATAGGATTGCTCTGTCAATCTGTTAAAATTTTATTTAATAAACAAATCACACATGCCAGTCAAATGCCACTGATTTACGTCATGTAGAAACAGATCTGAAGAAACACAGGAGAAATAAGAGCAAACAGATGTTTGCAGTCCAACCACTGTGCTAATGGAAGTAGTATGGCAGTGTATCAAAAGGAAAGCACACTATATACTGAAAGGGCCAATAGAGTTTCGAGTGCAACTGCAAAGCTCAGCAACCAACTAACATTTCAAACTGCTTTGTGGCATTCTGGAAGCGAGTTACGAACTTCTAAACCACTGCTGAGTAGAAAGTGACAAATGCTATTCTGTGAAGAGAGGTTGATAAATGATTATTCAGACAATCTTCCCCAAAGGCAAAAGAGGGCTCTACAAAAGAGTAGTTGGCATTGACAAAGATTGGTTGGCAAATATTTTCCAGATCATTTGAAAGTCAGGAATTGGTGTGCTGGTGCTCTTTGCCAACACCAACAACACCTTCCAACTAAGCAAAAACAGTTGCTACCAGAATCTTGCACAGTAATATTGGCAAAAAGATAAACATGTTTCTCATGGTAGGAACTTCCAGAGAGGTAGCTGGCTGGAACAAAAGCAACAGAGTGTCTTTTAGGACTTTAACGGCTAACCAATATATTTTAGCATAAGACTCTGCAGACTAGAGTTATGCATCTGATGAAGTGGATTCTACTCCATGAAAAGGTATGCTAAAAATGCTATTTTTTAAAGTCTTACAAGACTAGTTGTTGCTTTTGTTTCTCATATTTACATCTTACCTAAAAATGAAAGATGTGGTAAATACACAGATATATTGTTCCTCTGAAATGCATTCAACTGAATAACAGCCCAATCCAACGCAGCTTCCCCTGTGCTGACACAGCCATGCCAACAGGTCGCACGCTACATCCCATAGGAGAGTTTTGAGTCTCAGAGTGCCTCCTCAAGATAAGGGAATATTTATTCCCTTGCCCCAGGGCTAGCCTCTGCTGCCCCAATGAGTCTACTCTACTGGGTCCTGCACCAGAGATTTTTCAGGCACAAGTCTGTGTAAAGTGCGTTTTCGACACCCGGGAACTAAAGGCCACTGGCGCAGAGGCTGGTAGCCCTTACTCCGCCTCCCACCCGACCCTGCAGTCGCTGGTGCAGGTACGTCCTGCACTGGTCAGTGCAGGGGGGAGGGAGAGGTGGGCGGCGAGGGAGAACGGCCGTTGGGCGAGCCGGGCTGAGAGGCTCCGCCGATATCCTGCACCCATTCCAGGCCTGGGCGGTCCTTACCCCACCACCTCAGATGTACGTCAGCTCCAGAGCCCACATATATTTGAGGAGTGTAACCCTACACCCGGGAAGAGAGACGAATGACTCTTTCTCCCGAGGTGTTCCTGGGCCGCACCGACGCGGCCCAGAAAGGGCGCAGGATACTGCGGCAGGCCCTAAGGGCCAGCCACGTATCCTTACACAGGATCGGGCTGTAAAACACCACCCATTCCACTAAACTAAGTCTCCCAAACCGTTGTGACCTTCTTTGAAATCTGGAAGGCCTTCTCTCATGTTCCCGCGAACCAAACTTCTGTCAGTGGTGGGACAACTGTATTAAACCAATACTGCAATCAAAGCAGTAGCTACAAATGATTTAGATGTTTCACACCTTGGCACACAAACAAAAAATCCAAACTACCCATACGTTCAAACTCAGTCTATCAAAGTGATTTTCTTTCCCTTCAGCCTTTTCACATGTTTAGACAACTATAAAGATGGTGCTGTAGGTATGTACAAGGGCACAGGAGGCCTGTCAGGACATGGGCACCAGACTCCTTCATATTTTTTTTTGCTAGCTAGAGACTGCTGTCAACCATATCTGTATTTCATTTTTAATGTATAAGCTTAAAGCAGGAAACTGAGTATGACAAGATCAGAAACTGATCTACAAAACTAGATTAGAATTTTTCTCCACAGATTAATACCAGTGGAAGACTGCTATTTCTGAAGAGCTCCGATAAAAAGACAAAGTAAGTGGAATGTTTTAGAGCTTAGATAAATTACGGAATTTTACGGAATTTTATTAAGGAAAATGACGGGATTTATGTAAGCTTAAGAAACTGTCTTCTCAGAATCCTCTCATGAAGTTGTGTTAGTTAATTTGTCCTTCCCAAAATAATGAAGGTTAATAAAAAAAAAAAAAAAACACCAAAACCATCATGACCTCAATTCATTCAGAATTAAAGCAGCAGCAATAGGGAAAGGATGGGCTGTAACTCAGTAACAGAGCACATACTTTGTATGCAGAATGTCCCAAGTTCAAGCCTCAGCATCTCCAGGTAGGCTTGGGGAAGGGGGGGGAACGACACCCCTTTCTGCAACCCCAGAGAGCAACTGCCAGTCAGTGTCAGCAATACTGAGCTAGATAGGCTTGACTCAGTATATGGCAGCTTTCATATGTTCATATTGTTGTTCAGTTCCATTTGTAACCTATTTCTTCAGGGAAAGGGTTCAGGAAAATGCTGACAAGTTGCATGAAGGTATCAGTTTTTCCTAGAGCATACAGTGGCATCTTTCTCATACTCAATTATTTCACAGTAAAATCATGATAAGATACCCATCTATGTGGTGAAGATATAGCAGGTCTCATTTTCCCATAAAACAATTACATTTGGGGTCTTTTTTATGTAGCTACAAAAACTCTCACATAAATTCCCATACGCCTTGGCAAGCATAGGTGTTAAGCCTCAAGAGTTACAGCTTAAAAATTCAAGAACTCTTTTGCATATTTCAGGAAGGTGTGAAAGAGGAAGTGATGAGAATCTCACACGTCCTCTTTTCACACTTGCAAGGGAAGGTGCAAAGAAGCAACTTGCACTTTCCCCAAAAGAAGACACAAAAATTTCCAGTGTGGAAGAAGTTCTCACTTTGTATGTTACAGCAAACATGAGAAAAGAGAAAACACATCATAATTTCAACTATTTCCAACAACACTCAAAAGAGTTTCTAGCCTAAGTGAGGCTATGAAATGAAACTGGATACACAACTAAAGTTCTAAAGCTCAGGCGAATAAGCCACTGAAATAATTACTGTTTTTCAGCAATTATCCTTGGAAGCTAACCTTCTTAATTTCTAGCCCACTTAAGACACCTAGTGGCTAAACACTTATCAAGCATCGTATCAGAACTACTTCTTCAAAACTGTACTGAGATTCTTACGTGTTTAGGCATCACAACTTAAAGGACCTTGTGATTGCAATTAAACAAAACTAAACAATTCTCAATATATCTTTTAAAATACTACCACCCAAGTCTAATGCAAGTCTCAGAGTCCGTCCTATGCCCAATTCCGCTTCCCAAACATGTCATACCAGTGCTTCTAATTCTTTGCCTTGTCACTTAGGACTGCTTCTTGCTTATCAGTGGATTACAGATAACCACTTCCTTTGGTCATGCAAGTCTCCCCTATTCTGTGACAGGTCAGGATTAACAGTTTTCCACAAACCAACAAAGCATCATCTTCCTTAGGACTGTTTCCCTGCTATGTCAAAGACGATATCCCTAGATAGCCACATGCAGCTGCAATGGCTACACTGAGAAACATGCTCAGGACACAGAGTAAAGTCATGCTCTCAAAGATATGATTTTCCACTCAGTCACATTTTGCCAAGCTAGGAACTTTGCTTCCTGTAAAGGCAAGTTGACAGATTGTCAATAATTTGAAAAGCCCTAGTCACTTAGGAATACTGTTCAACATGGACTGACCCCAGCTGGATATCTGCATGCTTATTTTCATAGGGCATAATTTCTCACCATTGTACATTAGGCAAATGGGTGCTGATATAAGGAGCACAAAATAAATTACAGTACGTTGAAAACCAACCGAGAGAAGACATGAAGTGCATTTTCATTTAAGAGTCTGTTTTTTTACTGTTCAGGTTCCAGATACTTCCCTGCAGACGAATTTCATTGTAATAAATGGAGTTTTAGAAACAAAGCAATTAGTATTATATTCTTTGGTTAGCAATCCATCTGCTTTGCATGAAAGTCCAATATTACCTTCACGAACCGCACTGAAAATAAGTTACATTTATTTTATTTATGCAATGCGTATTAAATAAACAAATATACATTTGGTGAACATTAGCATAAATAGTAGCCAGTCAAAATTTCATCTATTTTCCAAGATATGGAAGTCATGTGGCTCCTGTCGCACAATATTCATTCTGAATTGTGAAAGTGGATGTCATATACCTTATATATGTGAGTGGGAAATTAGATTAAAGGTATATTTTAATATTACTAGCTCATTACTCATTTTTGAACTCTCTAAATGTCATCTTGCTTTGTAACACTTCCAATTCTGTTGACTTGTTACTACTGTATATGTGTATATAAAAATATACACTACTGTGTCTGTAAAAAAATTATTTGCTGGTAAAAAAAAAGGAACAATACCATTGTACCTGATATTTTAAAGAAGTCTTTAAAATGTTTACGTGTTTAGCAATGTATGACAGTCATTTTGCCAAGACTGTAATGCCCCCTAAATGACTAATAGTGTGTTTTTAAACACGTATGACCAACCCTTAGGGGAAAAGTTGCACCACTAAAAAAACTCCAAACAAACCCAGAAAAACTGATTCTTCACTGTTTTGAAATATTTTCTGTATACATCTTGGTGCATTAGGAAGGAAGCTCCAAAGTACAAACAGTTAAAAAGCACCCTGTCGCTCACAACTCTTGACATATCAGTCCACATATTCTGAGTTTATTAATAGTTGCAAGTAGCTTTTTTTGCATGCAAATCCCAGGCAACACAAGTCAGCACAGAAAAGGTGACTGAAATATGTACTTCCGAGATGGACAGTTTTCTTTCCATCAGATTTCAGGATTCCAAGCCAAAGTATGTGACACATGTGAACAGCATTTCCTAAGCTGAGTTCTTGTCTTGAACTTTCACATATTCTTATCCTTATTTCCCTCCCATTTCAGATAGCATCCCTTCTGCATCTGTGATAAGAAAGTTTGTTGTGTTTGGGAGAAAGAAAAATGCAGCCTAATTAGAAGCAGATGGGGTGTCCGATAAGCGAGAATGACTGCTCTCACAGCCGGTGCTGTGCATAGCCACCATAAATTGTCTGCAGATATTTATAAAACACGTTAGCCATTTTAGGAATGAAGAATCACAGTTGTAAGAAAAGAGCAAGGCAATTGGATATTTTCCTCCTTCACTCTGAAAACAAAGATACCACATAAAGCTTCAAATGTATATATATTCTGTATACACCTTACCTCCTCCATTGTCTTCTCCTGCCTGGTGATGCACTTTTCCTGAAGTTCTGGTATAAAAACAAAAGTTGCTAGCTTCTCCTAAATTGTGTCAGTGGCTCTGTGTTGCCTGTTGTTTCTCTTAGGACCAGCTGAACGGTTTTGTAGTCAGTTTGATTCAGGAAGCTGTGCTCTGTCCAGCCTCCCAATCACTCCCACTCTGTAGGGTGTGGGCTGCTAAGCTGGCTTGTCTCTCCAGGCAGCTTAAACACCAGCCAGGCTGATTTAAGTCTAACAGGTTTCCTTATATACGTAACTGTAAATTACATTCCTGGAAAGGGGCAGAGAGAGAGAGAGAGAGAGAGAGAGAGAGAGAGGAATAAGTAATTTAAAACTATTTTCAGTTAACTCAACAAATGCCAAACCATTTAATGAAATGCACTTTGCTTGGAAGCCACAGCAGCATGGTTAAAATACTGTAGTTTGAAATTCCCATATTCCAGGTTCCAGAGAACCTGGAATATGGGAATTTTAAATTCTATCATACTTGCCGATCGTGGAAGCTTGAAAATGACTGTAGTTTGAGTTTATGCCTTTCAGTTACCACCCACTTGTTGTCAAAAACAGATTGCCAAATATTAGGCATGTAAAATGTAAAACAAAAAAGTGTCCCATTCAATACTAATTTCTCAATTTATTGGAAGACTTATCACTAGGAGTGTCTGGGGAAAGGGAGGGTCATGAGCAGAGCAGGTGCCTTGTTGCTTAGGGCTCCAAGGGGATTCCCTGTGCAGGATTCCGACCATGAGTCACTCCTCCCACCGCTTGATGATGCATTTGGGGCTACTACTGGTAGCTACTACTACTACTGTTGGTACTGGCAGTTCAGGCTGCCTGGATGGGCACCTCTTATGGGTTCAGGCCCTCTAAACCTTTCCCTACTCAAAAGGTAGCACTGGCAAGTCAGTGTCCATTGGCTGGCTAAGTATGCTATAATAGATGTTTCAAATACCATATGTAACAAAGGGAGACTTCAACCCCAACCAAAATAAAGACCATGCACATGTAACTGTGTGTGCACCAGTATTAATCCCATTTTTCTTGCCATTATCTTCAGTCAGTTTCTTATTTCCCCCAGTGTTGAGATTAGATTGTAAGCTCCTTGGAACAGGGACCTGTTCATATACAGAGAGACAATGTATGCATGTGCATCCATGAATTAATAATAGGAATCACATAGGTTTTAATATTTTTCATATCTTCGATTTCTCAACATGCCTTCTATAAATCCTTCTAATCACGTCTTATACATTATATCTCAGAACAACTTCAAAAAAAATAATATTTGGCTCCTTTTACTGAAAACAAAACTAAATAAAACCATGAAGTAGCAAAATATCCAGTGCTCCTTCCATCTCAGGCTTAAATTCAAAGATGCTTTATAATCTTTATTATGTTCCCTTGTACATCCTCTCATGAAGGTAGTTGTTACTCTCATACAAAAGAGATAGACAACTGAAGTTCAGGTGTATAACTTGCTTGAGTCCAGGGAATGGGAGACATAGGACTTGAAGCCTAACTAAGCTTTCCACATTTTTAAAACAGAATTAGAGCGAAATTCAATGTAAAGATCCGGCCAGTGGCACAGGGCTGCCTGCTGGTTCCTATCCCCGCTCCGGGCAGCGCTACTGCAGCCCGGAGGTCTACTCAGGGAAAGGGACGTTCGTCCCCTTACCTTCCTCCGGCAGCCGCATGGACGTCCCGATGACAGAGTGAGGGCGGCCGGCCTTGCACCAGCCTCCCTTACTCCTGAGTTGTCGCGAATGTACCTTATGGCACATTTGCGACGGCTTTCATCGTCGGAACACTCGTTCCATCACCGGATCCGTAGTTAGGATCTGGCTGCCCGTTATGTTCACTGGTCTACCAGTGGCTATTAGTCATAATAGTTGTACAGAACCACCACAAAATAATGATACAAGAGTGCCATTGCCTTCACACACCCCGATAAAGCGCAAGACTAGCACGTGTTGGGTTTAAGCAGGCCAAAATTTTGTTCAAATACTTATTTTTCACATTTTTATACCGACCTTCCTCCAAGGAGTTCAGGGTGGTATACACAGTTCCTTCCCTCCTTTTGTCCTCACAACAACCCTGTGAGGTAGGCTAGGCTGAGAGATAGTGACTGGCCCAAGGTCACCAAAATAAGACTTGCAGTGGTCCTAACTACTGCCACTCCATCTCCTTTTGGTGCAGGTTCCCTTCCTTGGGGGAGACAGCAGCTGTAGTCTATTCCCCTTATGAGCATTCCCATGCTGGCTTTAAGCAAGCAGTTGCCAACAACAATCACAGTTTATCAACGCTAATCTCATCAAAGGATTGGATAAGATCTGGATTGCATTGTGCCCCACACAAGCCAAGAAGCCTTTGAAGTTGACTTTACAATCCATGGACAAGGGGTTCTCACCCAGCATCCCCGAGCTAAGAAGCCTCTGGAGACCTGTTCTGCCCTCCCCCATTGCCCATTCCACTTTCCCAGGATGCATGCCAATCCAAAAGCCTAATCCCTACCTGCACTATACCTGCCAGTTGTGACCACCTTGCTAAGAGAAAATCACCAAACTCACCTGGCCAGTCCAAAGTAGGTGGAAAACCTCCCATGTCCAGGCCTATCAGGCAGGGGAGCAAAACATTTGTACTTGGCCTCCTATGGACAACCAACTAATCCCAAACTGACCCCCTGGGTTGGTAGGAGGATCTGATTCCTGAGAACTGCAGACTGAGGAAAAGATACTTTTCTTATGTTCTTATCTAATGTTACCAAAATCCAAGCCCTACACATCACCTTGCTGACTCAGTGGGGGAAAAAAAGTAGTTAGGAGAAAATTCAAGAAGTAAACACACATTACAGCCACCATATGAAGGGCATTTTATTGACCCATGATGCAGCACTTACCATGTGGTGAGATATCCATGTGTTATGGTTCACCACATGTATTGGGCAAGTTTCTTCACACCACTGTGGATTTCTGTTTGTTTTGGTCCATTTGCAGTGGCATAAAAAAAGAGAAAAAGGTTATATCTTTGCAGTGAGACGCAGCATACTAACATCTAGCCATGCAAATTAATTTATAGGGTAATTAGGGCTGGCCCATCCATGAGACCAACTGAAGCAATCACCTCAGGCAGCAAATTGGTGGGAGGGCGCCCATCTCTGTCCACCTACTTATTCCTTCCACTCCCTGGACTGGAAAATGAAGAGGGGGAGAGTGAGAAAGAGGAAATGCGGAGCGGAGAGAGTACTGAGCTATAAAATCAGAGAGTGGCAGGAGCAGAGGTTGCCACATCATCAGGTGAGAGGGGAAACATTTCGCCTGTCGTCACCTCAGGCATCAGGAGGTCTTGGGCCAGCCCTGAGGGTAACTGTAAGTTGTGCTCCAGTCCTTAATAAAAATAAACTAAGGTGGTAGGGGAAAGAACAAGATAGTGGATGAAGCACACTGCCACTGGCAACAGGAGCACCAACTAAGAAAAAGTAAGATTAAAGAAACTTTTTAAAAAGGAGTTGTAGAGTGACTTAAGGTCAACCTTTCTTTACTGCAGTGTTAGCTCATGACTCAGGAGATGCAAATATTCAGTTCTGCACTAGTGATAGATATATATTCTGACATATGGTAACCAACCAGGAGCATGCATGCCTATGCATCCCAAGGTCTCTTTTTTAGGGTATTTGTTCCTCTCCTGAGTGATCAGCAGGACATCAGATCTTGAAATCATTGCATGATTACTTACGGCACAGTAATATTATCTTGAGTACATTTTCATGGATGCTATTGTTATATATAACTTCCTTTTCCTCAGAGATATTAATATTTTACTGTAGTGGTGCAAAAGGAGCCAAGGTTGAGCTTCTGGAAGAAAAATACAAAAATCAACGCCAGTAAAAATACTGAATGAAGGAAACAATAGAAAAGGAAGTTCAAGTTTGACCAGGGAATGTACTATCTACACAAACACATTAGTCTGCATTAAAGAAGAGTCGGGTTAGATTAGATACAAAAAAACTTCCTAATCGGACCAACTAGGCAGTGATGGAAGACCATGCCAAGAGAAGCCACAGAGACAGAGGAAATGCTTACATAAAGATTAGATAGTGCATTAAAAAAAATAGGACAGTAGATAAAGCTTTGTTTTGTACTTCATGCATGCACACACAATCTTCTCAATGTTTGTTCCTCATTGTTAATTAAAGGAAGGAACCAGTACTAAAACCACATACTTCACTCTGTCAAGGGCCTCTAGTCAGAAGATTCACTGAATTAACTTCTTCCTAACATCAATCATATATAATAAACAAGTTATCCACAATGTACTGGAATGTCTGTAAGATGATCTCATATTCAGAGATTGTATTTCTGCCGCATCCCACTATCAAACCAGAACATGAATAACCTTAACAAATTAGGTTGTGGACTTATTTGTTTATACAAGAAAAAACCCAGTTTTCCCTATGAACTGGAACAGAAAGAAGTCTGATTTCAAGCCATCCATAGCATGCATTTTTAAACTTTTTTTTTTAAATTGAACTGCTCATTTGATGAAAAATAGAACTCAAAGAGAGGGGTGTTGAAATTATTAGTCCAAAAGTGAACATATCTGAAATTACTTCTGGTATTACTAGTAATGGACAGACTAATCCCGAATGGACAGATTCAGAATGGGTTCTCACTAAAGAATGAATCAATTGTGGGCATATGGTGGATGCTCTAGTATCGTTCCTGGCAAGAATGGAGACCACCCCACTTTGTATTTTTTTACTGAAGATGAAAGCAGCAGGTTGGACATCATCCTTATCAGGGAGGGGTACCGCATAGCAGTAGGCCTTTGGGGGCTCGTTTTGGCCCAGTTTTGGAATATATGGCCTTGCCAGACTAGAGCGTCAAACCATTGTATAAGTGGATTCAATCTACGTAGATCAGCCTCATCTCTACCTTTTATCTCTTTAATAAAATGTATAATCCCAGTAACACTACCAAGTATTTTCTTGATGATTTTACAGGATATGTTAAGGCAGCATTCATGATTATATTAAAAACACACACACCTGAATTTGGAAGTTTAAGGTGTTCTCACATATGTATTTAAGAAAGGTGTACAGAATTTACAAAGAAAATGCTTTGTTTCTCCATACAATTATTTCCTGAACCATCCAGCAATTGTGTTTGCTTAAAGCTTCCAACTTATTTACACAGTCTATTCCCGAAGAACCAATAGCTTATACTAGTGACTGTGAGACTTTGAATTTGTCTTCCTCTGCTCAAAAAGGAATTCCTTGGATGTATGTATTTGTGTGGGTGGATAAGGGGACTTGAACCCTTGGTTCCTAGCAGGTCTTTGCTTTTGCTCTTTCTTTGCTAACACCACTGCACCTCCTGTAGATGGTGGGGGCAGTGTGGCATTCTTGTGTCATGTTGTGTGTGTGTGTGGTGTCCTTGCGGTACATCCCCAATCTCAGCTGAGGTGCCTGTTGCTATGCTGCTCATTCCCATTGACTAGCAGGGGACATCCTCCCAGCATTGGCTGCTCATTGGCTCTGCACCTGTCCCCTGCTCATCCTGACGGTGCTCCTCCCATGGTGTTGGGGCTGCATAGATTCACTCCTTGCACATAACACTGATGACACATGGATATTGCGCCGACGTCGTGCTGATGATGCGCAAGACACTACTCTGTGGATGACGGGCTGTGCTGGTGTTTCCATGATGGACACTGTTGCCATTGCTGAGAAGGGCTGCGCCAGAACTACTGTGAGGGCCGCACTAGCATTACTAGGAAACTGCTAGTGTGCCATTGCCTGGACAGCCTCTGTGTGACATTGGCAGGGCATCCAAATAGGATTGGGCCATTATTCCCCCCCCCCCCGAACTGGAGACGTGAGACTCCATCATCCATGTGAATAAGCTATAAACGCCAAAAAGGCCATTTATAAAAAGCACCTCTGTTGACCATTGCAGTGGTAGATTGCACAGTCCCTCCATTTGCTAAACCTACATATCTTTTGTTAGAAAAAGGATATCAAAGAATATCAAAGCAACATGAATTTGGATCATTACCAGTTTTAATGTACTCAAATTTATAAACTGATTTGCAAATCAAATTTTACAATTTGTATGGTTGCCACCGAACATGGCTAGTGTTAAGAAAGAAGCATTCTTGTTTTTAGTTGGTTGTAGTCTTAGTGTTTTGTTGAAATAAATGACTATAATGGAGGTTACAGCAATAAAAATAGACACAACACCTATTTGGACTCAGGGTCCAAATAGGAGGCAGTGCTTCAGGCAGCAGTCATATCCATTCTGACATCATAAAAGCTTCCTTTTAATCCCGTTTTAGTTAAAAGGATCTTATTTCATGCACAAAAAGTGAAGGATTAAATCAAATTGCTTCCTTTTAACTAGACTTGATTGGACTTCATGACCTGAGCAGGTTTGTACTTGTATGCAAACATTTTAATGCCACCTCTAGATGCCTTTGGGTCTGAGAACTGACAACAGCAATGGAAATCTTGGCAAAGCACCCTGAGAAGCTCTGAAGCAGGGATGAGGCAGAATTGGTTTGCTTGTATAATTGACCTTCACAAGGACCAGTCACTTCAAGGTACACACCTGCCACACTTTATCCTGTCTGCTTGTACAGGAGAGAAAAAAACTGTAAGCAGAAAACCTTTCATATCACAGTATATTCATTCATAGCTAAATAATGTTAAATGGCCTAAGGCTAGACTTACCATACGTCCCAGAATGGCCAGGACCCTCCCAGATTCCAGACTACTGTGACCGCTGTGGCTTCCAGACTCCATTGTGCGCGAAGCTTGCCGAGCCGCGCGCATGCGCACAAGCGGCCTGGAAGCCCTTCGTTCATAAGGGTTCCCAGGCTGCGTTACGCGCATGCATGCAGCTTGCAAAATTCACTAGCCGCACGCATGCGTACAAGCGACCCAGAAGCCCTTAAGAACGAAGGGCTTCCAGGCTGCTTGTGTACATGCACGCAGCTCGGCAAGCCTCACGCACAACGGTGTCTGGAAGCCACAGCGGTCACAGTAGTCTGGAAGCACAGCCACAGTAGTCTGGAAGCACAATGGAGTCTGGAATGGGGCAGCAAGCTGGAGGAAAATGGTGGCGGCAGCATCAGCAGCGATGGCTGGAGGAAAAGCAGCGGTGGCAGCGGCCACAGTAAGGGGACAACTTTTTTAAAAAAACGAACAAAACAAAAACATCCAAAGAAAGCCAGACCCAAAAACAAACAAAAAAATCGAAAAAACTGGTGCCCCCCCAAAAAATCGGGGTGGGTGGGGCCCGGATTGGGTCACCAAAAATATGGTAACCCTACCTAAGGCCTGAAATCAGTAATGAGTTATATGAGATGGGAGATTTGAGGAGGGATGGAAGTCAGCCCTCAGCATTATTTGCCAAACTGGACTACTATCAAGTCCCATTCTCCATCATATCTCCCTCCATTCTCCTGCCTCTGGGTTGGTAACTGGAGAGCCAACGGGATCTTGATTTGGTCCTGGGCTCTGCTCACACCTGGTTGCCAGAGGATCTGAGACAAAGCTCTGCACTGTCCCTGTTGCACGTTGGGGCTCTGCAAGCTTATCAATGGCAGGCAGGCAGTAGTGGTGGCAGGTCTTCCTTCCCACTAGCTAATAAACATCCTTTAATAGGTGCCAACTTCTGTCTAGTGCCTGACTAGACTGACACCATCCTGGAAAAATTCCAGTCACTGACCCTTCTCCAAGGAATTATAAGGTGCTTCTTTCAAATTAGTCAATGCAAAGAATGAACTTATCAGAACTCTAGCCCCATGATCATCATTGTCTATGGTTTGTCTCTCCTCCAGAATCTGACCTTTGGAGGCTGTCTATTCCATATGCTTTCAACAGGCTCCTAAAAGTAATATTTTTTTTAAAAAAAATGGCTGGTGATAGAACCAGCTATGATGTACAATCATATGTGTTGTTCAAATAGTTTATGGTTTGGCTAGAAATGATATTTGAGCTGAAAGAATTTTTGGTCGGTTTCTGTGGGATGCATTGCAAATCCTGGAGAATCCTAGTCAAGTTGTATGTCAACTTGAGGCTTCAGTTTATTTCTAGAAAATGAGAATGTAATTGCAATTTTTCAAGCACTGCAATCATATTTTCCATTAGAAGGGAAGGCAGACAGATTTGTTAAAGAAAATAAGAAATAATTATTGATTATTCAGAAAAAAAAATACAGCAAACAGTATGGGATGGAGTTTTATTTTGTGAAAGGACTTGACAACAGAATTTTGGTTGCAGTCGTGGGCCTGATGGGTACATTTGAGGTTTGAAAAGATTTTCACTGACTTCAAATTGACTGTGTATCTTAGAATGTGTTTTTCTTCTTGAACCTATCCAGAATATTTTACTTTTCATAAACATATTCCTTGTTCTCTGACATGGTAGGGATTGGTTTGCAGTCAGGGAGTCAAACTGAAGCTAAATCTAAAAGTATGCCAAGCTTTCCTGAACAACAAAATCCTCATATAACAGTTTTACCAATTTACAATAAGACGTCAACTACAAAAACGTAATTTAAAAAAATGTGTGGTCAACTCAATGGTCTAAAGAATGAGTCATGCGCACATGAAACAAATATTTGAGATGGTGTTCCAAACAGATTTGGGGTTTTCGGTACTCTGCTTTCCTCAAGGCTGAGAAAGCGGTAAGCAGGACAAAGGCCTACAACAAATCAAAGACCCACATTTAATTATACACACGTGCCCAGCATTTTCATTCCCCCTCGTGTATAGAGAGGGCTTCTGGTTCATTATTTGGAGCTATTGGTACACACAGAATACTCAATCTCAATCTCAATCTCCTAAAGGCCAGCTACAGACTCATGTTGCAGTCAATCTCAGCATAAAGAGCCACAGGTGACATCAGGGGTTGGCCAGGTTGGACACTGGCCAAAAGCCCAAGCCCATCAGAGGATCCTTGAACCTGCAGTACTAGTGGCAGTGCCCTATGCACCATCAGTGGGCATGAAGCGCCCCCCCCAGGGCCCCCAGAAACTTGGTGGCTGCATTGCAAAGAACCAATTGAAACTGAATCCTGACAAGGATGTACTATCTTAAAAAAAAGTCCTTGAAATTCAGCAGGCTTGCAAATGTGAATGTTTCTGGGAGCAGTTGCCCAAAGCAGAACAAAGTCACAAAGTCAGAGAACAAACCAAGCAAAGGCCTCTCAAGACCAAGGTATGCTTCAAAAACTCTATCAACAGATAAAAGATGATTTTCAGTGAATAACCAGGAGAATTTATATTTTTGTAGCTCATAATTATAAAGCAAGAGTTCTACCCACCGTATCTTTCTGCAGACACAGAGTTGAACATCTTCTCTAAAGGAACAAATTGGCTGGTTTCAGAAACCACTACTGGGTGGAGTGGATGTTGTCTACAATTAGCTCAAGGATATATTTCAGTTTTTGGCTTGGAATGGTTCCCAATACATCATCTTATATTTCTGCTTGAATGCTCAAAGCTCCAGCTTTGTGCTTTTTGCCATGTGTCAGTACATCAGTGCAGCAGGGGTCAACAGAGCAATGAACTATGTATCTGAATCCAAATCTTATTTTCCATGCGCAGCCTTACTTCACACAACTATATAAATTCCCAAGCATTATTCTTACCGCGCAATCCTGCGCAACTATCCAGCGGGCGGCTGAATCCTATCCCCGTACCGGGCTGCTCTGGAGCGGCTCAGAGGTCTACTCGGGTAAAGGGGACATTTGTCCTCTTCCCCTGGTGTAAACCGGAGAAGGCCCAATTAGGCCTATGGTGCTAGAGATGTACAAGTAACAGGCAAGTGAAGATGAGAGAGAGAAGATCACTAAAGTAAATTTTAAAAGATGCTCAACTAACAGCGCAATCCTACATAGATTTCCGGCAGCAGAGCAAGTGCCGTAAAGCACGTTCGTCCTTACTTGGGAGTAAGGGCAGCTGGTGCAAGGCCGGTGCTAAATAGCTGGTGGAAGTAAGAGGACAGCTGGCCCAGCGGGAGACGAGGATCTCCCGGGCCGGCTCAGCCAATGACCCCCTCCCTCGCCACCTGGACCGCCCCCGCTCCTGCCAGGGGATCTCTTGCCTGCCTCTGGCGGCCGTGGGGACGTTCCGGTGGCGGAGTGAGGGCTGAGATTAACTTGTAGCATTGCAGAGACCATGGAGCTACATGCCAAGAGTGAGCCTTGCACCAGCTGCCCTTACTCCCAAGTCATCGCGAACGTGCTTTACGGCACTCGCTCTGCCGCCGGAAATCTATGTAGGACTGCACTGTTAGTTGAGCATCTTTTAAAATTTACTTTAGTGATCTTCTCTCTCTCATCTTCACTTGCCTGTTACTTGTACATCTCTAGCACCATAGGCCTAATTTGTAATGGCCCATATCCCCATTGGGGAATAACTTTGACCTGCCAGTTCAATCTTCAAATATGCTTAAGACAAAAAAAATCTTGCTTTTGGACTCTTCAGCTGTGTCTATTTCTGACCAGCAGTGTCTATTTCACTGCCCGGTTCAAGGGATGATTTTGGTGACAGCAGTGCAGGCTGAGATCCTATCCCCCTCTTCCCTTGACTCTCACCAGTTAAATAGCTGGCATAGGTCAGAGGAGACCCATTGGAGGCCAGACGGCCTATGGGGAGGTACGTAAAAAGGATGCTTACTTTCTGCTCCCAGGCCGTCTTGTCACACACACCCCACCATAGCATATAGCGCATGCTCTATCAGTGGCACTGAATGCTAAGGGCTGGTGGGGGAATAGGATTGGGCTGCATGTGTATTTGCACACAACACGTAGAAGATAAAGGGGGTTTGAGAATCTATGGGCAGGGTCACTTGTAGCATTGCAGAGAACATGGAGCTACATGCCAAGACACAGCAATCTTCTGGGTCCAAGGTAGGGAGAAAGGCAGAAAAGGTCTCTGCCTGCATCTGTACCATGAAGTTGTACCCACAGCCTCAGGATGCAGAGTTGCCCCCTTGGGATGAGGGGGAAGGCAGGGCACATACCCACAAATGGAGAATGCTTATTTTGTATAGGCATTAGTTCTGTCTTGCTAACAGTGATACTTAAAAGCTGAGCTAGATGAGATGGTGGGAGAGCTGTGCTTGCCTCTCTTGCATCTTTTAACATTTGCATTTGTTAAAGCCACAAGGTCTTTTGAATTGATTCAGGGTCCTTTTGATGTGTGTATGTATCTAGCCTTTTGCCCTCCATTGTTTTCCCAAAGTTTATCACAGGGCTGGACATGCCATGAAGCAACCTGAACCGGTTACGTGGAGCGGTACCCTTGGAGGGGTGGTGAACGGGTGTGCCCTCAGCCCATCTGTCCAGCGCCCTCTCCAGCCTGCTGCTCCACCAGGGACTCTGATCCTCCTACAACTTGCTGAGAGCAAGAGAAGAAGACCTAAAGGCTGCCATGGCTCCAAACAGCTTCTCCTCACCCACCCACCCAGTGATTACAAAGCACAAAGAGGTTGAGGAGAGGTGATTTGGAGCCTGTCCCCTTCCCTCCTTTTTCGCCACTTCCCCCAACTTGCTGTTCAAAGCAAGCCTTTCAAGTGGCTTCATCACTAGGCTGGAAACTATGTTCTTAAAAATACATTTGCTGCTAGAAGAACCTGGGGAAAAAAGGAAAATATTGTGATAGCCCTAGCTTCTGAACATGTAGACAGTGGACAGTGCCTTTAGATCTACAGACAATTATGAAAATTATAACACGTCTCAACTTTATATAGAACAAAGTCTCATTTACTCAGGCAACCCTTCAGGAGCAAGCTGCAAGCCTTGCCTTATCACGTGTCCCAAATGTCTCTCATCCGCCCCAGTCTATTGAGCCACACTCACTCTCATACACATTGACAGAAGGGCCAAAGGAGGGAGGGGCTGTCACTGGAAGACAACGTTTTAATAAATTAGTCTCTGAGAAAAGTTAAAATGTAATGTCTGAACAGAATTTGCAAGTTTGCATATGTTTGTAATCAAGGAGATTAAAAACTGTTATAGGGCCACGCCTTAATTAATAACTACTACCATACCAGGGCTTAAATATTTTTGGCAACTCAAGTAAAAATGCTAGGCACATATACAAGCACTTTGGCAACTCAAGTAAAAATGCTAGGCACATACAAGCACTTTCCATTGGGCACTGTAGCACCTTGACAGAAGTGTATGCACACTCACTGCTTATCCTTGAACACTGAAAAGAATCACCCTGACTCTGGAATACTGGTATCCTCCACTTTGGTTGGATGCCTTTCAGTCATTCAGCAGAACTAAGCAATGTATGATGAACCGTCAGGCTAAGCAGATGAGCGGTAGCCTGTTTAGCAGCCTGTATGTTTGGTGGCGCAGTGGGTTAAACCACTGAACCGTGAGCTGTTGATCAAAAGGTCAGCTGTTCGAATCCGTGCGACGGCTCCTGCCAACCTAGCAGTTCGAAAGCAAGAAATTGCAAGTAGATTAATAGGTACCACGTCAGCGGGACGGTAACAGCGCTCCATGCGCCTCGGTGTTGAGTCATGCCGGCCACATGACCATGGAAACGTCTTCAGACAGCGCTGGCTCTTCGGTTTTGAAACGGAGATGAGCACCACTCCCTAGAGTCGGACACGACTGGACTTAATTGTCAGGGGATACCTTTACCTTTACCTATGTTTTATACAGTTAAAAACATTTCCTTGGCAAAATTGCAAAAAACAAAAGAGAGCTCAATCAGCCCCTTTCTCTACACCTTCAGTTAACACATGGAAAAGGAGGGAACCATACCTATTGACCCCAAGATGGCATGCATGCTGGCCACATCCTCCCCGATGTCCATACATTTGGTGTTTATGTGAAAGGACTGTGAGTATAGCTGGACGTACGTAGGGCTCTTCCACATGATCATCCTGGGATGATAACAATTCCCAGTTGCGTGGAGGGGTGTGTGTGTGTGTGTGTGTGTGTGTGTGTGTGTGTGTGTGTGTGTGTGTGTGTGTGTGTGTGGCCACTTCACACTAACTCCAAATGTGTGGATGTAGAGGGACATGGCCAGCAGGTGTGCTGAGGTTAGAGACATGTGCTGAGGTTAGAGATAGGGTGCAGTCCTCATCTCCCCATCATGTATTCAGTGAACATATGGGGGCTATCACATGACGAGCCCTTAAGTTTCAGGCATGCAGCAGGTTGGGTCAAATTCGAAGAGTTGGAAAAGCTTCACATAGTCAAAAGCAGGGAAGGCAGAGGTTGTATCCCAGACAGAAAGCCAACATGAATACTCTCATTCCTGTAGCTAAAAAATGCAACAGGATGCAGTGGGGTGGGTGGGTGGGACAGGTCAGGAAACCGACCAGGAACCAAGTAAAGTGGGGCAAAGAAAGGTAGCAGGCCCAGGAACAGCCTAAACAGACTTTACTCAGTGGCAAGTTACTTCAATGAAGTCCAGGATATATATTTAATATGTCATGGCACTACAGGCAGTGGCATAGGACTGGCTCTCTTGATCACCCAGCTCTCTTACTGCAACAGTTTTTTTAAGTCCAAAGTCCCAACACACAGTCCCACCATGCTCTGAAATAAAGCACACATGTAACACAATTTTTCCAGATGGGTCCAAAGAACCCAAAATGACCTTCCTTAGTGTAAAAATTAATGCCAACAATTTTGTAACATTTCCCCCTTTTTTTCATCTGTCAATCTAATGACAAATATCTATATATAAAACATTGGTTTTCCCCTCCCCCTTCTCTCTGCTAAGAATGAGCTATGTGTACAGTCTGTAATGCTATTTTTAAACAGGTTCTAGGAGAAACTTGCACACTGTTTTATTATCTTCCCTCCTTTAATTCTCTTTTATTTTACTTTACATTGTGTGCATAAATTTGAAGTGATTATATAACTTAACAAGCCTAGAAAATTACAGCCTATGCAACATTCCACATATAGCTTTGCAAAAAATCTGGTTAAAAGAAAAAGTGACAGAACATCAGCAGAGGGGAATGAAAGAGAGGTCCTAACTTTATGCTGCCTACATAACTGGATCCAGTGCTGTGTGTGAATTTTTTTAGTTTTGCATAGTACATGTGTTTCTGTTACTGAAAATGTGTATTCTGATTTCCTTCCTTTTTTCCCCTCTTAAAAATAAACTGAATACTTTTCCTTCCTCCGTCTCTATTTAATTCCAGTTACTTTCTTCAACTCAGAACAATGTATGTAGAATTAAACAAAAGCCATAGTGGGAAGGAAAGCAGTAAGAAAAGAAAGGCAGCTTTATAATATACAAGGCCAAAAAAACAGTCTCAGGTTTTGGCCTTTGTTTTGAATGTGAGATTAATCACCTAAGGAATGAATGAATGTGTTTAATTAGGAAAATCACATTGTTGATGATCATTGCAGAAAACTCAAACACTCTGAACCCTTGACAAAGAATATCAGCATGGGGGTTGCTAACTTCAATGGAGGTATGCAGATTTAGAATGGTAAAAAAATCAGCTTTCCAGGTGAATGGTAAAGTGTTACGCCTTTGCCATTATAGATTATTGCAGAATTGCTAAGGTAAAAAATAAGTCTGCATTCTGATGAAACAGAGCCTTATGGATTTATGCATGCATTGACTTCTATTAAGTACAGTTATGGCATTGAAATGAGATAATCACACAACATTCTTTATGCTGTAATCCTTTCTAAAAGAAACTGCACATAGGGTTGCTACTTGTGTTAACTTGCACTGAAAAGAATAGTAAGAAAAACAATCAGATCCTGTCGGTACTAGATGTATTCCAATATCCTCAACTAAATGCTTTCCATTCGACTTCCACATAGCACCGTCCAAACTGGAAGGCAGTTGAAACAATACTATGCAAATTATTGCAGATCAAATCAAGGAATTAATGCTTTGATGAATATTGAAACAAAAATCTGAACCCTCCAAGAATTTTCACCAGTGGTGATGTAGACTTGAGTCTACTGACTCAGAGTTGAGTCGGACTCATCGCATCAATTACTTGACTTGGACTTGACTCGGCGATTGTAAAAGACTCGAAAGACTTGACTCGAGACTTGGAGTCTTTTACAATACCAACAGTAGTGGGTTTTACAGGTTTAAAATCCATGTATACAAAAAATAAATATGTATCGTTTTAAGATCCTTTATGAGCAGGAATGGATAATTTTTTAAAAAAAATTAAAAAAACTTCAAACAACCCACATAAAAGCACATAAGTATCAAAAAAGGACACATACAAACAAACACAACATTTCGTTACACGATAGCTGTGGACATTATCAACTGTAAAAGCAGTGATCTGCTAGGATGTTAACAGAACAGCAGTCATCCTTCAAACCTTAAAGAAGAAGTTTTACAACAAGTCAAATTTTATTCAGGTTTAAACCCGTTTTCCTCCTTAAATAGATAGGGACTCACAACTCGCAACCAAAGACTCGGGACTTGGACCCAGAGACTTGGGACTTGACTCGAGACTTGGAGTCAGAGACTTGATCCACATCCCTGACTTTCACTTTTCTAGTGTCTGGGGGTTTTGTGGTGTTTTTTTTTTTTTGCACCATTCCTATCCCCTGCCACATTATAGCATGCAGCCACACCAACGGAGGCTGTGCTGCATGTTGGGGGGGGGGGGGGAGAATCAGACAGCCTGCAGGAGATAAGTAAAAATATGGGTCTCTTGGCAGGCTGCCTAATTGCCTATGGGTCTCCTTGGACATCTGCCAGCCATTTTGGTGGTGCATGTCCAAGAAGAGAAAAGGGGTGGGGAGGTTTTGAAAAGAAGAATAAGATCCGGCTTACACAACTGCTGTCAGATCCACCCCCGACACACCTCTGGTTCCTCCCCCAATACTCCCTGTTACTCCCCCTCCCTGCCCATGAACTGGCCCTTTGCCAACTTACCTGCTTCAGTAATAGGCTGCTGGCTGAGGCAGCAGGCCTCCATGCCACCACAGCTTTGTGGTGGCGGCGGCTTGAAAATGGTTGCAGATGGCGGAACATTCCATGCGTCATCTGCAGCCAATTTATGACAATTTATGACAACGTCCCGCTGCCGTAAATCCAGTGATAGGATTGGGTATGTTTTTTACATCTTCAACTTTCATTTATTGAAGCAACATAACTTGAAATCAAGAGACAGTTCCTACCACCATGATAGAAGCAATTCCAAGCGAACCAAACGCAAATGATACAAGGTATGTTCTTCTACAACACAGTACATAACATAACAAACAGCAAGGAGTCGCCTTTTTATGTTATCCCCCCCCCCCAGTTGCTTTCAGAGGGTGGCTCAGTTGTTCGAAAAGGCTGGGAAAATGGCTTTGGGGTCTGGAGGTAAAAAGCAACATATTTCTTAATGCCCTTGAGGTAAGAGAATTCATAGAATGAGTTGTTTTTTTGCTCCCCCCCCCCTTCCCCAGTCAATCTTTAAATCTGACAAGCCAACAAACCAGGGGGAAAAGCAAAGGCTAACTGAGAAACTTGCCATGAGCTAACACATTTAGAAAGCTGGGGAGACCACCATTGTCACTCTATGGATGTCTCTAGCCAAGATAAAAAATAATTTTAGGAGACCTCACAGCTAACTGCTTCCAAGAAAAAAAAATGCTGTATGTAATGACAGGAAATAGGGTCGGAAGGGGGGGAGAGGAATCATTTTTGCACAGATTGGAAGGAAACAGTCTGTTCCTTGGTGACCTCTCTGCTACGTTTGCCAAAAGTCTGCTGAAGCAAGATTCCGTTTAGTCTCTTCAGGGTCTAACTAGATGTTAAGGGTAACCATGCGTTTGTTCAACCCATGCTGCCCTGTTCCCTCACAAAACAGGGGTGGAGAAGTTTTCTACTGAAAGAAGCACATAGAGAAGCGAAGCAAAAGGCGACAGAGGAAGTGCATAGAGCAGGGGAGCAAAAGCTCCTCTTTCTCTGCCTTAACTCCCTATTATCTGTGGCTTTTAAGCACTTTGTTCCCAACCCAGCTCCATTAACAAAGGTGACCCAGACAGGGAGAAAAGTGCTTAACAGAAGTTGAGCATGGCGAAACAGGGTGAGCAAGCAGGTTTTGGTTCCATTCCTTGTGCACTCCTTTGGATATTAAAAAGTAGACCCCCACCCACCCCTCCCGTTTCTAGATGAACTTGGTAAGTCTAACACAGTTGCCATCACTGCCTAGTTTGGCCCCCATTTTCTAGGAGTTTTCTGACACTCATGGCACAGTCCTGTGTAGATTAGCGTCGTGGGAGTGCATACTCCCCCGGCGCTGGGTGTCGCGAAAGTGCTGTAAAGCACTTTTGCAGCACCTGGAGAGTAAGGGCCGCCAGCGCAGAATTTGGCAGCCCTCCCTCCCCCGGTGGACTGTCCCAGCGCAAGCCGGTGCAGGGGTGGCCGGTGCAGGGGCAGGGCGGACAGGACAGTGAGGGAGGGCGGCCATTGGCCGCACCGGGCGGGGGGAAGGCAGGGATATCGACAGCAAGATCGCTGATATCCAAAGCCCCAGCCCAGTGCGGTCTTGCACGGAGGGCTTGAATGTACACCAGCTCCAGAGCTGGTGTACATTCGAGTAAGCCCATTGAGCTTCAGGCTGCTTACACCTCCCTCGAGGTGCACCCAGGCTGCCGCGTGGCAGTCCGGGACCTGGATAGGATACAGCGGATGGCACTTTAGGCAGGCCACCGTATCTTACACAGAATTAGGCTATTAAAGAACTAAATCATGCTTACAGATAAAAAAATCAGGGTAAAACATCCCTTGGGATCTATGTGGCCAGTCTAAGATGAACACAATGCAGTACATTCAAAGTGCCAGCACTTAGAAACAAACTGTTAATAAAGCCTGAATACAGAACCCTGAAGAGGCTCATACAAAAGGAAAATCAAGTGGAATAAAATTAGAGTATGAGAATATATCAAAAGAGGTGCCAAAAGAGAGTTCACAGTAACCCAGCAGTGTCTCTTCAAAATTAATGTCCCTTCTACATGATTTGCTGTATTGTCAAAAGCTGCAAATACATAAAAAGAAAACAAAGAGCTAGGATTGTGATCCAAAGGAGATTATAAACGCTATTTTAATCCATGAAAAGACTTGATCTATCAATCTCATGCATAAAGCACAAATTAAATTTCTCATAGACATGGGATATATTAAGCCCTGCAGAATGACTGCCTTGCAGATTTGAAAACATGAGTGACAATACTTAACCATTACATACCTACAAGCACTATTTGAAATTAACTCATGACATGTCTGTAACAAAAGGAAAAACATTTTCCAAATTAATGTCTGATAGCAACCTACTCAGCAAAACAGCAATTATAAACTTCTTTATTTAAGGATCCTATTAGATATGTGAGAACAGCAGGATATAGAATTCTCATCTATTATTATTATTATTATTATTATTATTAAGAATACGTATATGCTTATATACCGCTTATATACTTAGAACACATGAAGCTGTCTTACAGACCGTCAGCGCAATCCTGCCTAAGTATCCGGCGGGCAGCCCAGGCAGCCCACCGGATCCTATCCCCATTCCTCTAGGTCTACTCAGTCTACTCGGAGGAAGGGGACGTTCGTCTCCCCCTTCGACGCAGGGAGGCCCCAATGAGCAGGGAGGCCCCAATGAGCCTCCTCAGATTTCCACCAGCTATTTACCTGTTGCAAGTCTGAGGAGTCCGTGTAATGGCGAAGCCAGCCTGGGAACGGGACGGGAATATGCAAGCCGCCATCCCCGTCCACCCGGGCAGGCTCGGTCAATGGCTCCCCTCCCTCGCCACCTGGACTGCCCCCACCGGTCCTACACTTACCTTCTCCAGCGGCAGCAGGGACGATCCAGAGGCAGAGTGAGGGCTTTTCTACTCAAAAATCATGCTTTACGGCACGTTCGCGATGGCTTCGAATGGCGGAGCACTCGTTCACCCATTTTAAATTTGAGCAAGATTGCGCTCTGAGTCAGGCCACTGGTCAGCATTGTCTACACTGGCAGGTAGCAACTTTCCAGGGTTTCAGACAGGGGTCTTTTCCCAGTACAACCTGGAGTTTCCAGGGACTGGACCTGGAATCTTCTTCATACAAAGCTTGTACTCTAGCACTGAGCTCCCAAAAGAATAACTCAACTATGAACTCACATTTATGGTTCACAACTCTTGCAGAGGCCCAGGGCACAAAGATTTAGATTGGACAAACAACAAGAACAACTGAAAGCCATTTCTGGTTTCTGGTCTGTCTAGGACTGTTCAGCCCTCTGAAGACATCATGCAGACCAGGCACACAGGCATCTGCCGCAAAATTAGAACTATGTCATCTAATTCACTCAAAATCATCCTGAAGTCTTCTGTTCTTGCCTCTTAAAGAGACAACAGGTCTAAAGGCCCGAGCCTATCCAACATTCCAGCACCGATGCACCTGTAATGCAGCCCCAAGGTAAGGGAAGAAACATTCCCTTACCTTGAGGAGGCCTCCGTGACTGCCCCACCACCACTGGATGCAGTGCACGCCCCGTTGGCATGGCTGCATCAGCGCTGGAAAGTTGGCCCTTTTTAAGTTTAGTATCTTAACTGTGGGCAAGAGCTTCATCAGGCTCTGGATAATTCCAGTGTGGTGGGGGGCTGGGGGAAGGACACTTGAAAAGCACAATCCTAGCAGGGGAACAACAGAAACAAATCATGCAGGATGTCAGCAAGTGCATAAAAGTGCAATTTGGAACCATTATGGGAAACAAATAATTTAGAGGTCAGATAATATCACATTAATCCTTTTATTATTGTAATGAAGCAGGCATTATGGGTTTTCTAGCCATGTTTATTATTTGAGAAATAAAACTAAAATCGTACTGTCTTCTTAAGAGATTTATCTCACACACACACTCTGGAGATGTGCGTAGAGGCGAAGATGAGTCTTTATTTCTCCTACCAACGTTTCATCCCACACGAGGGACCTTGTCAAGGTAATTCAGCATAACACTGCTGGATGACACTGAGAACATGGAGCTCTTGCTAGCATATGCCAGTAAAAGCCATGGCAACCGTTAACTGACAACGGAATCATCAACCTCTGCTCTATTCCTCCTAGGCTGCAAATATGCTCTTTTCAGGATAGGTAGCCAGATTTTATTGGCAAATGACAGCTCTTGCTGTCTATTCAGAAGACTTGCAGGTTTCCTTTGGGAGATTGAAATAGCCTCCAGATTTAGTCTTCGTTTTAGACTGGCTTCCGAAAACAACGAACGGACCTGCTCAAAAGCAATTTGGTGGCCAGATTCCAGGGCGTGCGCTGCCACAGCAGATTTTTCTCCTTGTGACAATTTTACCGCTCTCTGGTGTTCTTGTACTCTTACTTTAATAGGTCTCATTGTATTTCCAATGTAAGCACGACCACAACCGCATTTTATTTCATAGACTCCTGGGTTCATTAACGTAGGTCTTTTATTATTGTTTGTTTGCTTAATCAAATTTCAGGATTAAACCGCAGCGATGTCTCTGCTCCAAATCCCAGGTGTAGAAAGTCATTTTACTTTCCCTGTTTGTTTTCACCAGGGCAATTCATAGAATGGAGTGATGGATGTAGCCTGTTCTGTTTATGACCAAAGTTATCCCTTCAGTTAGTCATCTTCCATGGGTCATGGCCTGAGAAATGAGTTTGACATTAAATATTAGGTCTTTCATAAACCTTGAAAGCTTTCAAGCTTCTCGTTTACGCTGATTTTAGCAAAACTGAGAGACTATACAGCTTAGTCCTCCAGCATGGTAAATTCAGGTTTAACTTTCTGAGCCTTCTTGGCTCTGATCAATCTTCGTCCTACATCTCCTGGGCACTTGAGCTGCATTTACTTACCCTTGCTGTCTGCATTTACTCTCCAAATGGATCCTGGAGTGACAATCAGCTCTGTGGTAGTCAAAATCCAGAACTGACTAGTTTCTGTCATAACCTTAGCCGTCCAAGCAGGATAAGATTGAAAGGGAATCCATGTTAGATTGACAATTGATGGCCCTATATTTCCACAGAAACAATGGAGGAATTGTACACAGAAGCAATGTTTATGGGATTTCCAGCCATGTGATATCAGCTCTTAAATTGAAGAAATAAAGAATATTCTTTCAACTTTGTCTGTTGAGATTCCTGTCCTCTGATCCTACCGGTATGCAGAAGCGGGCGACCAGAGCGGGTTATCCAGATCAGACGCAGCAATAAAATAGGTCATTTTATAGACCTATTAGCCACGACCAGACTGACGCATGATTCAATTCTCGTCAGTTTTGATGTCATATCTTTATTTACAAAGGTCCCTTTGGTGGAGGTCATGAATCTCATCAGTGATCTCACATTGCCACGAGACCTGATACTGCTATATGAACACTGCCTGACCTCCACATATTTCATTTGGAACAACGTTTTCAGGGAACAAAAAGAAGGTGTAGCGATGGGGAACCTGCTGAGCCCCATCGTTGCAAATCTATTTATGGAATTTTTTGAAGGTAAATCCTTCAAACATGGCTACGCTATGTTGATGATGTTTTTTGCGTATGGGACCATAGAATAGAACTTCTGGACCCCTTCCTAAAACACCTCAATAGTTTGATCCCTGAAATTCAATTCGCAATGGAATTGGAAAAGGAGGGGGTATTAACATTCCTAGACGTGAGAGTGACAAGGAAAAAAGACCTATCCTTCGGTCACACTGTGTATAGAAAGCCCACCTTTACAAGCAGATACTTACATCACTCTTCAAATCACCATCCCACTCAGAAAAACTCATTAATGAACTCTTTGATTTATAGAGCCATGCATGTGTGTGACAAGGAATCCTTGACAGAAGAAAAAACAATCATTAAAGAAACCTTGATGGCAAATGGGTATAAAATGAAACAAATAGATCAAACCTGGGACAAACAATGGGAGAAAATTAATCACATCCCTACACCTGAAGAAATAAATAAGAAAAATTTAGAGATAGAGCAAGAGAGGCTAGAAAGCAGAGAACGCAAGTGGCTGTCCCTACCTTATTTAAAGGGAGTGACAGATAAAATTGCCTATGTTTTTAGACAGTATGAAGTAAAAACAATTTTTCTGCCTACTATTAAAATAGTATAAGTATACAGTATACGTATAAAATAGTATGAGTATGCAGTAGAGGTGAAGAATAGATTTAGGGCATTAGACCTGGTAGACAGAGTGCCTGAAGAACTATGGACGGAAGTTCGTAACATTGTACAGGAGGCAGCAACTAAAACCATCCCAAAGAAAAAGAAATGCAAGAAAGCAAAGTGGCTGTCAGATGAGGCTTTACAAATAGCTGTGGAAAGAAGGAATGTGAAAAGCAAGGGTGAAAGGGAAAGATATAAACAACTGAATGCAGATTTCCAGAGAATAGCAAGGAGAGATAAGAAGGCCTTCTTAAATGAACAATGCAAGGAAATAGAGGAAAACAACAGAATGGGGAGGACTAGAGATCTCTTCAAGAAAATTGGAGATATCAAGGGAACGTTTTGTGCAAAGATGGGCATGATAAAGAACAAAAAAGGCAGAGACCTAACAGAAGCAGAAGAGATTAAGAAGAGATGGCAAGAATACACAGAAGAACTATACAAGAAAGATCGTAATGTTCCTGATGACCATGCTGGTGTGGTCACTGACCCAGAGCCGGACATCCTAGAGAGTGAAGTCAAGTGGGCCTTAGGTAGCATTACTAACAACAAAGCTAGCGGAGATGATAATATCCCAGCTGAGCTACTTAAAATCCTAAATGATGATGCTGTGAAAGTGCTGCACTCAATATGCCAACAAATTTGGAAAACTCAGCAGTGGCCAAAGGATTGGAAAAGGTCAGTTTACGTTCCAATTCCAAAGAAGGGCAGTGCTAAAGAGTGTTCAAACTACCGTACAATTGCACTCATTTCACATGCTAGCAAGGTTATGCTCAAAATCCTACAAGCTAGACTTCAGCAGTACGTGGACCGAGAACTACCGGACGTACAAGCTGGGTTTCGAAGAGGCAGAGGAACTAGAGATCAAATTGCCAACATGCGGTGGATCATGGAGAAAGCACGAGAGTTCCAAAAAAACACCTACTTCTGCTTCATTGACTACGCAAAAGCCTTTGATTGTGTGGATCACAACAAACTGTGGCAAATTCTTAAAGAGATGGGGATACCAGACCACCTTACCTGTCTCCTGAGAAACTTGTATGCGGGTCAAGAAGCAACAGTTCGAACCGGCCATGGAACAACCGATTGGTTCAAAATTGGGAAGGGAGTACGGCAAGGCTGTATATTGTCACCCTGCTTATTTAACTTACATGCAGAGTACATTATGAGAAATGCAGGGCTGAATGAATCGCAAGCCGGAATCAAGATTGCCGGGAGAAACATCAACAACCTCAGATATGCAGACGATACCACCCGAATGGCAGAAAGTGAAGAAGAACTAAAGAGCCTCTTGATGACAGTGAAAGAGGAGAGTGCAAAAGTTGGCTTGAAACTCAACATTAATAAAACTAAGATCATGGCATCTGGTCCCATCAATTCCTGGCAAATAGAAGGGGCATAAATGGAAGCAGTAACAGATTTTACTTTTTTGGGTTCCAAGATCACTGCAGACGGAGACAGCAGCCATGAAATTAAAAGACGCTTACTCCTTGGAAGGAAAGCTATGGCAAATTTAGATAGCATATCTAAATATCACCATACCAACAAAAGTTCGTATAGTCAGGGCGATGGTGTTCCCAGTAGCAATGTATGGTTGCGAGAGTTGGACCATAAGGAAGGCTGAGCGCCGAAGAATATATGCTTTTGAACTGTGGTGCTGGAGAAGACTCCTGAGAGTCCCTTGGACTGCTAGGAGATCAAATCAGTCAATTCTAAATGAAATCAACCCTGACTGTTCCCTGGAAGGACAGGTACTAAGGCTGAAACTCAAATACTTTGGACACCTAATGCGAAGAGAGAACTCTCTGGAGAAGACTCTGATGCTGGGAAAAATTGAAGGCAAAAGGAGAAGGGGAAGGCCAAGGATGAGATGGTTAGACAGCATCACCGATGCAACAAACATGAAAATGAGCGAACTCAGGAAGATAGTGGAGGACAGGAAGGCCTGGCGGGATATGGTTCATGGGATCATGAAGGGTCGGACACGACATAACGACTGAACAACATTAAAATAGAGCAATTATTGGGGAACCCCAAAGATAGGAGACCTGGATTGTCTAATCCAGGTGTTTATGAAATCCCTTGTGGAGAGTGCCATAATTCTTACATAGGAAGTACAAAAAGAGCTATTAAAACCAGATTACAAGAACATCAAAGAGCGGTCAAAAATGGGCAAAATGAGAAATCTGCGGTGGCCTTACATGTTGCAGAATCAGGGCATGAAATTTACTTTCAGAACACCCAGTCTCTTTTCTATGAATCAAGACATAGACAACGCCTGAACCTTGAAGCTATTGCAATTTCTCAGAGGAAATCAAAATTTCTTGTGAATCGTCAGCAGGATCTAACTTATATCAATCGCATTTGGTTTCCCTCTCTACACAAAGCTTTTCAGCAACGGAATGATCTAAGGAAGCGAAACGCGACAGAAGGGTTACTATCGGTCACCCCGGAGAGGAACGAAACAGAGAAAGGAAATGAGGCAGAGAGGTTACTATCGGTCAACTAGAGACCCATGACTCCCGGTGCCTGTCTAATTAAACAATCAACAGGCTCACGTGCTACCTTCATCAATGAAGAACCTGGGACTTCTGTATTCAATTATCTAATCAAGGGGCCTCCTGTGCTTCAGATGCCTGCTCACTATATCAGTCTAGTGCTCCAGGACAAGGTTAACAACATCTTTCAGCCTGTGGCTGAGTTCTCCAATTTTTCTGCTTTTGAAAAAAAATCCCAAGTATTTGGGGATGAAACGTTAAGCAAGGAAGACTCAAGACTTTTTTATTGCTGCGTCTGATCTGGATAATCCGCTCTGGTCGCCCGCTTCTGCATACCGGTAGGATCAGAGGACAGGAATCTCAACAGACAAAGTTGTAAGAATATTCTTTATTTCTTCAATTTAAGAGCTGATATCACATGGCTGGAAATCCCATAAACATTGCTTCTGTGTACATAGTAAAAAGCCATGAAAATCTACATGTATACACTGGAGGAATTATGTATAACGATTTAAAATTAACGGGATTAAAAGCCATGTCAGAAAAATGTTTTAATGTTTTAAAGATAACGTTAAAAACACTGCTTAATACAATAATAAAAATAACACTATATTTCATCCACATTCGTGGACCTCCTCAGGTGTTAGAGCAACAGTAAGCTGCCAACTGCCAAAATGGCAGCGATGGAATTTATAGGAGAGTGTAGAACGCAATAGGAAGAGCAGAACACAGCTGACAGCTCAGCAGTTAGCACCGGAAACAGTGGAGTGTGCCATCTGACTGTAGACAACCTTTGCCTTGTGCGATGAACTGCAGTAACCTCCCTCATTACTGTGGGCTTTGCAAGCTGCCTTGTTAAGGGCTGGTAGCCAGATTTTATCAATGAAGGACAATTCCTGTTGTCTATTCAATAGGTTTTCATGCTTGTGTTTACTTATTTCAATCGCCTTGTAATGTAATCTCTGCCTGAGTCCAGATTCTCGAATTAAACTTTTTGTCCCCTTGAATTTTATCATATGTCCTGTGTTAATTGAATGTTCTGCGAGCACTGAGTGTTCTGGGTGTTGCAATTTAATAGCTCTTGCATGATCTTTGATCCTGGTGTCTATCGACCATTTTGTTGTCCCAATATAAGATCTTCCACACTCACATGGCACACTATAAACACCTGGATTGGACAAAGGAGGTCTCGGATCTTTAGGGTTCCGTAACAGTTGGGACACCTTGCTGGTGGCTTTAAAAATTGTCCTAACATTATGGCATTTAAAAACTTTAGCAATTTTGTCAGTAGTACCTTGTAAAAAAGGAAGAAACAGCCAATTTCTATCATCTCTATACACCATTTCAATTTTTTTTCTTTTCCTTGAGTTTTTTATACTGACATGCCCAACCTTTGTTGATTTGTGCCATACTGTAACCCAGAGGTGGCCAACCCACGGCACGCGTGCCACAGAGTGGCACGGCAAGGTCCGTCAGGTGGCACGCCTAGATAAGCTCTTCGCGGGCCACGGGAAATCCTCCGTGCCCGCTCTTTCGTGTTTCTCCCTGCCTCTCCCTGCCTCTCTTCTCATTCTGCTGGCTTACGCGCTCATTCGCTCCTGGCTGAACGCCAGGAGCCTGCAGGCAGCGCTTTGAACGCCGCCAATCAGCTGTGTCTCCTGGCATTCAGCCAAGAGCCAGCGCACACGCGTGTTGGTCCTGGGAGGCTAAATAGGCGCGAAAGGATCTTTTCGCGCCTATTTAGCAGCAGCAGACGGGACTCTGTAGCTGGCAGCAGACGTTCTCAGTCCCTCGTTGCCTCTTCAATACCGCCGCGTGGGATCAAAGAGGTATCTCCGCTGCCCGTTGGAGCGGAACGAACCGGCGTTGGAGTCCCTCGGAGCTTCCTCTGTCCCTCCACGAGGGATCAAAGGAGTCTCATCACTGCTCACTGGAGCGGAACCGCTGCCGCCGCTTTCCATGGACGCCGAGGCCTGCTCGCTCAGAGCAGGGCCTCGCACGTCCTCGTCCTCTTCCTTCGCATCCCTGACGCTGCCCAGAGCTGTCGAGGCCCGCAGCCAGCAGAGCAGCCCAGCCCAGCCCAGCCGCAGCCCACAACATTTTCTAGTCGTCCGCAGCAGGCAGCAAAAGCAAGAAAAAAGGTCAGAGACAGTCAGGGGGGGCCGAACGGGGGTAGGGGGGTGAACGGGGGTAGGGCTTGCCTGTGCCTGCTTGCCTTCTTCTGTTTCTATGTGGGGGGGGGGATGATGTGAAGTGTTTCCGTGTGTGAGAGAGAGAGAGAGAGAACTTGTCTGGCTTTTATTGTTTCAATCGATGATGCAGCCTGTGTGAAGTGTTTCCGTGTGTGTGTGTGTGTGTGTGTGTGTGTGTGTGTGTGTGTGTGTGAGAGAGAGAGAGAGAGAGAGAGAGAGAGAGAGAGAGAGAGAGACTCCACAGCCAGGGGCAGCTTGCCTGGCTTTTATTGTTTCAATGGATGATGCAGCCTGTGTGAAGTGTTTCCATGTGTGTGTGTGAGAGAGAGAGAGATCCTCCACAGCCAGGGGCAGCTTGCCTGGCTTTTATTGTTTCAATGGATGATGCAGCCTGTGTGAAGTGTTTCCGTGTGTGTGTGTGTGTGTGTGTGTGTGTGTGTGTGTGTGTGTGAGAGAGAGAGGGGGGGGAGGGAGGGAGGGAGGGAGAGGGAGATCCTCCACAGCCAGGGGCAGCTTACCTGGCTTTTATTGTTTCAATGGATGATGCAGCCTGTGTGAAGTGTTTCCATGTGTGTGTGAGAGAGAGGGTGGGAGGGAGGGAGAGAGAGATCCTCCACAGCCAGGGGCAGCTTGCCTGGCTTTTATTGTTTCAATGGATGATGCAGCCTGTGTGAAGTGTTTCCGTGTTTCTGTGTGTTTCTGTGTGTGTGTGTGTGTGTGTGTGTGTGTGTGTGTGAGAGTGAGAGAGAGAGAGAGAGAGAGAGAGGGAGGGAGGGAGAGAGGGAGGGAGAGAGGGAGGGAGAGATCCTCCACAGCCAGGGGCAGCTTGCCTGGCTTTTATTGTTTCAATGGATGATGCAGCCTGTGTGAAGTGTTTCCGTGTGTGTGTGTGTGTGTGTGTGCGCGCTCTAAGAATGATATAATAATAAACCTTAAGTAACTGAAGGTGATTCTGGTTTTATTTAAACATGGTTATTTAATAAAATAAAAACACGACTATTTATTATTTATTTATTTACTTTATTTATTTTTGTGGCACGCCCAAGATACAAAAAAACTAAAAGTGGCACATGTCATAAAAAGGTTGGCCACCACTGCTGTAACAAATAGCTCTCAGGGATTCAGAGATAGTGTTTCTTTCCTGGATGATTGAGGGGGCGTCACAAATATTGATGCCGCGATATATTAAAGAGTTGACTAGGGAATTCTTCTGTGAAGGATGGTGGTTTGAACTTTTATGTAGAAGCTACCTGCAAGACATTCTGGGGCACAAATAGGACCAGGAAGTGGGTTGCGATCCCAACACAACCCAGAAGTAGCTGCAGCCATGGAGGATGACGTTAAAGCGAAATGATGGTTAGCGAAACAACAGTAAGCGACGACTTACTGTACTTTACATAGATTCAGGTATGCACATATGAAGGCATGTAATTAAAATTCCAGGGTTCGCCTTCTGGGATCTGCTGAGACCATGGCTCCATGGCAGCACATTGGGGTCTGTGTGAGGCTTGGTTTCTTGGTGGCAGTGGGGCACTGGCGTCGCTCTCGCTCTCACCTCCCCTGCGCGCGTCGGCTCCGAGCCGGGAGGACGGTCTGAGGCCTTCTCCTGGCCTCGGACTCCGAGGCCGGGAGAAGGCCTTGGACCGTCCTCCTGGGCCGGCGCTCCAGTGTCGCTCCACTGCGACAATGTAATTTATACCTTTTTTCGCACATGGCCAGACCGTTCCTGAGGGAAAAGGGCTGCCCTTTTCCCTCAGGAACGGTCTGCGCATGCGCGAAAAAGGTATAAATTACATTGTGACACAGTGGGCCTCGTTAGAAGGCCCAGGGCAGCCAGCCGGGGACGATGTCCCCGGAGCTGGCTCCCGGCAGCAACAAGTGGCCGGGGGGGGGCAGTGTCGGGGGGGCACCTGGGGAAGTGTCCCATCGGGTCGCCCCCTCAAAAAAATCACACCGCGGCCTAACGGCCGCGCTGAATTAATACTTAGGGGATGGGTGGTGGTGTGGGATTAGGGTGACGCGCGTCCTCCCCGCCTTGGGGCGGCGTGCGTCGTAGTGACGCCGGTGCAGTGGGGGCATGGTGATGAAGAGCTACTGCTGCCTTCTTCCTCCTGTCTCCTTGCCTGCCTTTTCCAAAGGTGTGGAAGAGCTGGGAGGAAGTGGGCAGAAGAGCTGTTCTAGGCCATCAGTCTTGACTCCTCTCCCCACTTCCTTCATTATTTCCCTGGAACAGCTCCCGACCTTGATCTCAGCGGTTGACCGAGGGGCTTGGACCAGGCCTGCATAATTCATTCATGATATGACACTTGTTCCCATCCTGTTGAAGCTAACATGCAAGGGGGATCTGAACTTCATGCAAAATCACCTATGCAATGCTCAGGTTTAGCACTTCTCTCTCACTAAGATCTAGCACAGAAGATATGAGAATTAGTTTTGCCTGTGCTAATGGGGAAGTCTGTTGAACACTGGCTGCACAGCTATGCTTAAGTTCAGCCCACCTCCATAACAAACTCCAAGGGCAAGTAGTTAATTGTGCAGTGGTTATGCGCCCATGTGCACAATTTGGGAGATCGATTTCCCAAACTGGTGATGCACTTGGGCTTCAGAACCCAGACCAATACTGAAGTTTCAATGTCTGGAATAGCTCACAGCTGGCTGAATTCTGACTCAGCCGCCCTGACTTGTTTTCAGAAGTATCACCAAGAACTCTCCCACATCCTGCTGCATCAAGCTGGGAGCAAAGGGAATATCTTGATCTAGTCATATCCACATTCAACCCACTTTTGTTTTTATTCCACATGTGTAGCAACATTCTATTGCACTGCCATGGAATTGGACCAAATCATTCAGCTAACTTGACCAACATCCCTGGACAGATTGCCCAACCTGAGGATGTCTGGGTGACATAAGGCTAATGAACTTGACTGACAACCCAAATGCCTGTTTTCCCATGAAGACTTGAACGTGCTTGGGAAAAAAAGTCTGGGTGCAGAGGGAAACCACAATCTGGAAAAGGCCTTAACAGGCCCAGTGAATAGAATAATGCAGCTGTATGCATCTTCCTGTTATTTTTATTCAAGCTGTCCAAGATTTTTGAAGTGAACACAAATGATCAGTAGAAAATCCACAAAAGTCATTTGGTAATTCTTTTTTAAAGAATTAACAGATTTTTTTAGAGTCTTGCTAACTGCAAGCCAAACAGCTCGAGTGCAATCCAGTTAAGTAAAAACTAAGTCAAGCGAACATATTTAACTCTTACACAGAATTGGTTGCTTAGGGTAAAATCAATCTTGCGGGCAAGTGTGTGCATTTTACCTTTTAATTATTTACCTTATAAACAAATCGTGGGGGGAGGCACGCAAAACAGTCCAAGTCCATGGATGGGGTGAAGGGGGGGCTTCATTACTTAGCCCCCAACAGTCTGTAGCTCAACTGAGTGTGCAAGTCCCTCACACACTACAGTACAGGTAAGGGACAAACTCAGTTCGCTTCTTCTATTTATCTGTAAGCTACCTTCTTTTTTAACGCGGGGATATAGTTTTAAAAAAAAACAAACAATATATAATCGACCTATTGAAAACAACACATTTCTGTTTCCTGGGAAATGCTATTTCCCCCCTTCGTTTACAACACCTGCACCTCAGCTGAGCTGCTTTTCTGCAACTGAACACCTAAAGGCCTTGGCAATGCCTTTGACAATAGGGCAAAATGTCTCAAAATAAAAATATTACCAGAAAATGAATTTGAATTTCCAAACACAAATATTTAGATTAGTAAGACCCCCCCCCCCCCCCAGCCACCAATAATTACTATTTGAATGACCTAAACACCAGTCATCAATCTGATCCAATTTTATGGCTGAGCAACATGCTCATTTATCTAACATTAATTACCATGTCAGTTACCTCGCTGCTCAGAATTAAATAGTTGTAACGGTACACAAGTGGGCAAGCTGAATGCAGTGCCTAGTGGTTAGCAACCAGCATCCACCTTCATTCTCCATCCTTAACTGGGTAAATGGGAATGAACTGGGAAAAGTTAGTTCTTGCTGCTGTCGCCCAAAGCTAAAGAGTCCAGACAGGAGGAGGCCATTGTGAGCAAACCTTCCTTCCACCTTAACAGGGAGCCCCCAAATCCAGGTAGCCTGTCTAAAATCAACAGTAGCAGAACATTTTTTGAGCCAAAAATCCTGACATTTGCTTCCTATGACACTCTCTCTCTCTCTCTCACACACACACACACACACACACACGAATATGCACATCCCTTAAACAAGACAAGAAATCTCCATGCCATGCCACTCACAAACCAGCAATAGTGACCAGAATGACACACACACACACACACACACACACACACACACACACACACACACACACACACACACACACACACACACACACACACACACACACACGCGCTCCCCTCCAGCAACATGCATGCATTAATAATGCTTTGAAAAAGCACCCCCCCCCCATTACCTTTGTTGTGTTTTAATTTAAGCCTGTGTCTTGCTTTTACAAAATGTTTGCTTCTATTGCTTTAACTATGGTAGCTCAGAAGCAAACAAGTTAACTGGATGGTCAATAAGCTCAGCCATTAACAGGAAGCAGTTCCGGTTCCTGCTTCCTGTTAAGTGGACTGAGCCTCTCTACCATCTAGTTGGCTTCCCTGTTAGTTAAAGCATAGAAGCAGCAGACGTTTTGTAAAAGCAAGACACAGGCTTGAATTAAAGCACAACAAAGGTAATGGGGGTGGGGAGGATACAGTGAATGGAGAACATGCATTGACCTTTTGTTAAGGCAAGGCAACGTTTCTGAGTCGTTTCCCCCCCCCCCCCAAAAAAAAATTCTCACCTTATATGCAAGTATATACAGTATGTGATTTTTTGTTCTTATTTTAATGTTTGTATTTTAGTAGGCTTACCATATCCAAAGGGGGACAGGGTGCCTACACCTTTAACCATTGTAAAAGGAGGGAATTTGGGCAGGTGCAGCTCATAATGGAAGGGTGCAACAAGCTGCACCTGCCAAAATTCCCTCTTTTTACAATGGTTAAAGGTGTAGGCACCCTGTCCCCCTTTGGATATGGTAAGCCTATATTTTAGCCATTGTTGTTAGCAGCCTTGAGTATCCCATTTTATAGGAGGAAAGGCAGGAATAAATGCTTTAAATACATAACAAATAAATAGGAGGCTACTACTGATCACAAATTATTACTTCAATGAACTGATCTAAACATATCAGAAAAGCCTGGTCTGTCTGAAGGCATGTGAAGCAGCCACCTTTCTGGAGCTACGGTAAGTAGGTGTGGATCTGGCTCAGGGGTGGTATCAGGTCATCCAGGCAGGGCCTCTGAGGAGGGTTAAGGGTAGGCTTACCAGATCTCCAACCGGGACAGAGTGCTAGACCTTTAGGAGAAGGAATGTGGGCAGGTGTAGCTTATTAAACCTTAGAGCACAATCCTAGGCACAACCTTAGAGCACAATCCTTGTGTTCAGTGGGGTTTGCTTCTGAGAAGACATGCCTAGGATTGTGCTCTAAGGTTTAACAAGCTACACCTGCCCACATTCCTTCTCCTAAAGGTCTAGCACTCTGTCCCGGTTGGAGATCTGGTAATCCTAGTTGAGGGGGCACAATCGTGCCCAGGGCCAAAAAGGGGGCCCCAGGAGCCAAATTCACATGAAGGGAAGGGGCCCAAAAGAAACTTTGTACTCCCTGGTAAAATTCCTCTGAGTGGCCCTGCATCCAGATACAGTACTGGCTGAGAGCCCATGCCCTTCAGAACAAGGCCCACTGAGTCTGCTCACCCTTGAAACTCCAGTATGGGTGGCAGTAGTAGCACTCAATGCACCATCATTGGGAGGAGGGAGTGCAGAGTTTGCCCCTGGAATCCCAGCAACCTGGAGCAGACACTCATCCGGCTAGTTCCTGACTGGATACCAACCTGGGAAATCCCATATATAAGAGAAAGCTAACAAATAAAGAAGATAATTATGGTAAGGAACACTTCTGAGTCATTCTCTTGAGTACTGTACGTCTTAAACTCTGGTTTCAATATAATATGTAAAACATAGTGAAAGATTTCCAAACCAAGGCACTATATTAATATGTTATTAATACTATTTTCTCTCTCTCCCTCTCCCTCCCTCATAAAACTAGCATCTGTGGTTTCAATTTTGCAGGTGTCTAATATTGCCTATCCAAGCTTTTAAACTGAAACTGCAATATAAATTCATTTCCCTGACATTTTGTTTTCAAGTAAAAGTTGGGAGAGGTGGCATATGCAAAATAATTCCCATCAAGAATGCCAGATAGTTTTGTTTTAACATTTGGATTATTTTTCCTCTGTCAAAGGGTGAGAAAGTTAGCTATCTTGCTGAACAGAGCGAAAAGGTTCAGGAAGAACTGGATATGGCATAACAGCTTGGGTAATTGCACGACTTTGCAGCACAGTCTGAAGAAAGGGAGAAGCAGACTTTGAGAGGGATACAGGATTATCCTATCCACGAAGCCAAAGGCTATCTCTTCATGCAGTAAATTGGTGGGGTCACCTCCCTCTTTGGATTCACAAAAGAACAGGTGAGTGGAATGAGAGAGGAAGTGTTTGTGATATTTACTTAAAGAATGGTACAAAGCTCAATCCTAAAAAAAAAAAAAACAACTTTCAAGCAGTTGACTCCCTCACGATGGTGGTTGTAATTTTACATTCTGATACGATGATCATCCCAAAAGGGGGGGAGGGGAAGAAAAAGTAATTGGGTTAGAATGGAGATTTCCATGGCATGTTGCAATTTGCAAAGAAAGAGGGTATATGGGATTTTCAGCCATGTATATTTTTGTTGAAGAGAAAGTTTTTTTTAAACTCATACAGCACTTGTCTGAAGAAATTCCAAATAACATTGAAACCAATAACAGAGACAGGGTAACAGTGTCCAAGGACTATCCAGATCGGAACAAGAGCAAAAAGAGAAAAAAGACTTTAGTTCTCTGCTTACGTTTCTTCCCTCGCTTGGGATTTTTTCAAAGCATACAAACCAGCAACAGCCGGTAGATGGTCCTATGCACAGTAATTTACTGCACAATCCTATCCTTCATCAGCACCGGCACTGTGACCTCAGCACTGACTGTTGCAAATGTGCCATAAAGCACATTGCAACGACTCACGATCAAGCAGTGCTGGCAGAAAGAGCTTGCCATCCCACGAGTGCTGAATTTTGAAGACAGTGCCATGGAGCAGGTAAAGTGCTCCAAGTGGCACGAGGGCTGGGGGAGGGCAGGGAGGGGTGGGTGGATCAGGCCCAGGAGGGGGCAGGATCGAGGGTGCTGGTGTGCGCCGAATCGTATCCTCCCTCCCAGGTCTTTTTTTCTTACCCGGGGCTTCCAGGTTCTGCACCAGCCATGAGGCTCATGCAGACCTGAGTAGCCCATTGCAGGGGCTCGTGGTTTACCCGGGGTAAGGTGACAAATGTCACCCCCCTTTTTTTCCTGTATCACTATGTCCATATTGGAGAGAGGCAATAATAGGTCTAGCATTCAGCTGCTAGAATGTTGTCAGTGATGGTTATTGCAGTGCCATTATCAGTATACTTGTGTTAAAATACAGGGAAACATTATTTTAATTTTGTTTATTAAGAACACAGACCCAGCTACATTACTGAAATTGTGGGTTGTCTTTCAAATCTAGTTGTAATGTGGGTGGGGCAGGGAAGAGGACAATTGTCCAGTTCTGAAGAATTGATATTAGAGCAAATTCCTCAACACAGCTAAAGATTCTAATTGCACTTTGACATCTCTGTACAAATGCTAAGCCACTTGAAACATTGGTCTTTGAAGGCTGATTCCACGTATCTGTGTCAATAAAGTTCTTTAAGGTTTTTGCCAGATTTCATGCAGCTGATGGTTCTCTCGCTAATACCTGGGGGAAAATGATGCTTTCATTCTCATTGTGTCTCTGCTCTCAAAGTATGTATTTACTGGGGAGATCAAACAAATGCATCTCTATTCCCCCATGGCACTAATACAATGTGACTACAAAGAGAAAAAAATAAAACAGGTCAACACAATAGGTTCTTGCTTTCACATCAGTGAAGTCAAAAGGAAGGTTATTTGGTTCATTATAGCAACTCCTGCAAAAACAGCCCTAATCTTTGACAACAGATGTCTTCTGTCTTTGGACCAGATGCTAGATATGCAGTAATCGCTTTTTGAGGCTATTTCAAAGTCATTTGGCAACCTTTTTTTTGTTTCAAGAGCAGCTGGCATAGGCCAAACAGAGACACCTATATGAACGGAACACAAGCAAGTTATTGTTAAATGTAAATGATAGACATCTATATTTTGTTGCTTATAGACACAATGAAATCACCATAAAGAAGAAAGGGGCTGCTTAAAACATGCCTTTGTTAAATTTTGGTTTAATTTCTTAGATCCTAGCACAAGTTCAGTATGTGTAATCCTTTTGGCCAATAAGAACTAAGGAAAACCAGGGCAAACACACACTGCTTTGATGTCAGAGGTACTTCTCATGAAGATTTTTCATTGGTAAAGACCAGAAATAGGAAACTGCTTTTCTTGTTAGGTATGAGGTGCTGATTTATCACCCCTTTCAGAAATCATCTGCCAGTCACCTGCATTTAACATGAACTCACATACAGCAAGAGGTAGTAAGTATATCATGCATCTAAAGGACATCTGCAATGTGCCCACAAACATACAAGTGTACACGCATAGGCAATGCTTCATATGATCAGAATCATAGACCGGTTCAGATGATAATTTACCCCGGAAATGGCACCATGCAATTACGGTTAGGTATGTGTGCTCACAGGCCAGCGGGTGGCGCAGCGGGTTAAACCACTGAACCATAAGCTGTAGATCGAAAGGTCGGCAGTTCAATTCTCGCGACGGGGTGAGTGCTCGTTGCTTGGCCAGCTCCTGCCAACCTAGCAGTTCCAAAGCATGTCATTGCGAGTAGATAAATAGGTACCGCTTGCGGGAAGGTAAACAGCGCTCCGTGTTCCAGCCGCATGCTACGCGCTGAGGCAAGGAGAGTCACGCCGGCCACATGACCACGGAGGCGTCTTCGGACAAAGCTGGCTCTTCGGCTTTGAAATGGGGATGAGCACCACACCCTAGAGTCGGACACAACTGGACTTAATTGTCAGGGGTCACCTTTACCTTTACCTTTACCTATGTGTGCTCACAGTGCATGCACACCCTATCTTCTTCCCTGCCTTCCAGGTTATTTCCTGTTATGTGGCAGTGGGCAGTTTGGATGAAATACAATTACAGAACGTAACAAGGAAATGAAGGGAGGAGTCAGGATGTGTGCGCACGGTGACTGTGTATGCCTGCAATTGCATGAAGCCAGCTCATGTGTATAAAGTATTGTCCAAACTGGCCCCCTTTTTCAGTCACACAGTCACGAATACTGCCTACTACACATATACAAGTGTGTGTCCTCTGACCCATTGGGTGGGAAGGCCCAATGGTGCAGCAAGGGGAGCTTTCATTCATTGTACGCCTGGTGGATGGACAGGTAACTTCTGAATAAGGCTACTATAGCCTTTTGTTGTAGCGTTTTCATTCTGTATTGTTTTATTGTACTTTATTATGTTGTAAGCCACCTTGGGCACTCCATTGTGGAAGCAAAGTCAGGGTGGAAATTGTTAAACAAACTTTTATTTTTGGATAGGGCTACTATACCTGCTGTGTTTAAATAAAAAGACAACCACATATAATGATCCTAATTCTGATTCTTCCCTCCAGGAGCTATTTAGAAAACAAAAATTGAGCAAGTAGTGGATAGGTACCTGTGGTACAAGATATGATGAAGGTCATACATTGAGATACATACCGGTAATTGGGATGTAGTTTATAGCACAGAATATTGGCAAACATTTGCACTTTCCTTTAGTTCTTTCATTGGGCGCTCTACACCTTACACAAATCTTATGTGTTAAAAGTCTCAGACATGATATCATTTCTGCCTTTTCGTTCTGTACCTCTCTTAAATTAGACCACATCATGTTACATCTTTTGAATAGACTCCTTTACTACTATTTCCTGTTGGAAATGGGTGCCTGGACTATATGGACTCTCAGACCAATCTAGCAGAGTTCTTCCTATGTTCTTTTCATGGGGAGCCCAAAATTACAAGACAGACTATGAAGGGGAAAAAAATGCAGAAAGCTTATTATGCTTTGGTTTCTTACTACCCTTTTTTCTCATTTAAAGAAAACCATGCTTTTAAACACTAAAACCTCTATGAGTCTCTCACTACTCTAAAGTCTCCATCTCCACAAGTGCTTAAGCATATACTGCATTTTAAAGCAGCAACATGAATTCATTACTTGTGATACTATCCCACAGAGGACATTTTACAGATCTAGTAAAACCACAATGAAAATACTATATACAACTTAATAGTGAAACTCTACTATTGAATTCTGGGCTTAATTTCCAAGTGAAAAGTGGCAGTGAATTTGAAATCCCTGCAACTAAATCCCTCCTTGGCTGGCTGAAATAAATAAATAAATAAAAAGAATTCACTCAGCCATCAGGACATGCCATTCAGCATCACCACAATTTTCCTTTGCTCAAAGAGAGCCAGACCATGATGTGTGCGTACAGAGGTGCCACTGAGTCACCTTTCACCTCTCTGATTATTTTTTCAGTTGTATGGCTGTTTTGTTTTTTCCCCAAAACAGAACAACGACAAGATTGACAGCCTTCTTTTCAGACCTGGCTCCTTTGAGCCAACGGGGGATCAAGTGACCACAGTATAAGTCAACGCAAGGTTGGGTGAGATGAGTGTGTGTCAAGGAACAGCAGCAATCTGAGGCCCATACTTAACGCCAAGAAACCCACATGGAAATGAGCATTTTGCTTAGATGCAAAACACTTGTGGGTTTCCTTATCCATGAGATGCCTATGGATTTTTTGCCATGGAATAGCCAAGCACCTCTTTCCCACTTGTTCCCCTCTTAGTCCATGAATTTGGAGACTTCCACACTGGCGCCACTGCAGGGGGGGGCGGAGCTCTAAGTTCCGCTGCGATCCGACCCTCCGTTACACGGGTGAACGAAGCAGCCCTGCCCCTTCGCCTTCTGAACCATTCAAGGCAGTGAAAACAACGCACAGGAGACTCCCTGTGCGTTGTTTTCACCGCCTTGTATGGTTCCGAAGGTGAGGGGGCGGGGCCACTTCATTCACCCGTGTAACGGAGGGTCGGATCGCGGCGCAACTTAGAGCTCAGCCCCCCTGCAGTGACGCCGGTGGACTTCCACATGGGTTTTTGAACATATGGTTGCAAAGCCCACGTAGTTCTTGATATCTCTGAGTTTTGAGCCCTTGGAGGAGGGAGGCAGCCTCCCAAACTGGCTGCCGGAGGAACCCTCCTTGGGTCATTCCATGTCAAATCAACCAATGAAAAATCCATTTTGGAACTTGATGTCATGGATTTTATTCATTTTTGGTACATTTGTACCTTACCATGAGATGTTTAAAAATTATTTTTTTCAAATGTTTTTGTCCATCCGTTTTTGAGATATTGAATGTTCAAAATTGCCTAAAAATGCCAAAATTCACTTGTCACCATACCTTCAAACGCCATGTACAGGATAACGATGAAAGCTACAGACATGGGACAGGTGTAATTTTAAAGCATATGAATAGCGCTTTCATTTGATATACAACATGACACAATTGAGGGGTTTAATTCCTTGTCACTGCCAACAAGAAAATTTAATTTTTGTATGATACCATTGAGATACCATCTTGAAATTTTGACTGATTGACTGCAAGACATATACCTTTAAGTGTGATATTTTGAAAAAAAATTAAAAACCGATTTCCCAAAAATTCAAAATTAATATTATTTGAATATTTTTGAATTTCTTGAAAATTTACAATTTGTGTCATGGTGTATATCAAATGAAAGCCCTATTCATACGCTTTAAAAGTACACCTGTCCCATGTCTGTAGCTGCCATCGTTATCTTGTAAATGGCATTTGAAGGTATGGTGACAAGTGAATTTTGGAATTTTTAGGCAATTTTGAAAATTCAATATCTCAAAAACGGACAGACAAAAAAACTGAGAATTTTTTAAACATGTCATGGTAAGTTACAAATGTACCAAAAATGAACAAAATCCATGATATCAAGGTTTCATGCACTGGTTGATTTCACATGGAATGACCCCCTTCACTACAGCTTGCCTTCTCATTGTTCTTAGCTTCAAAGGGCAGTAGTCCCTTGTGGCGAGTAGGAGAGACAGCAGTGAAAGCAGCTTTTGCTTGATGTTTTGTGCTACTTGCTTAGGAGCTGGGGGAAGGAGGAGGAGAGGGAAGCCCATGGTGCTTCGATTCTCTTCCCACTAGAGAGAGAAGAGGGGAGGTTCTGCTATTTATACATATTGCCGTGTGCACACCTACTCAAAAGTAAGTCCCATTATGTTCAATGGAGCTTACTTCTGGAAAAGCATGTATAGGTTGGCAGCCCAGGCAGAGAGAAAGAGAAGTAAGCAATGACACCTTCTCCATTTAGTTGTCTTAGTTCTCTCTCTCTCTCTCTCTCTCTCACACACACACACACACACACACACACACTCACACTCCAGGTTCTCACCTATATGTGTGGAAAAAGAGAAAAACACAAAATACTGGAGGATGGAAGAAGATGGAACAGTGTACAGTCAATGGGCTGTGTGTGGGGAGGAGGAAAATTATACAGTTCCCAGAGTAGCCAATGGTGAAGAAGTGTTACGTATCCCTCAGTGCAATCCTATCCAACTTATGCCACCGGTGTAACCCAGCGGTGCAGTGAGAACAGGAGGCCCCAGAATGGAAAGGGGATTCAAATCCTTTCCAAAGGCGGATTCAAAGGGGATTTGAATCCCCTTTCTGTTCTGGGGCCTCCTGTTCTCGCTGCACCGCTGGGTTACATCAGTGGTGTAAGTTGGATAAGATTGCGCTGTTAGTCTGCTGAGCTGACTTGGTATCCAAAGAGCCAAATAAGGTCTGGGTGAATGACCAGCAATATTGGAGAAAAGGAGAAGGTGATAGGGGACGTGGAGAGAAAGAGAACTAGCCAAGCATGGACCGGTGTGATTTCCACTTACAGTGATTTCAGATTTATTCCAGCTTTATTAATTCTTCTGGGCTGACTTTTTGAAGGCGTTAGGCAATGTAATGCTTCACAAACAAGTGCCTTTGGTTCCACAGAGAGAACAAGAGAGAAGGAGAGACAAGATGAGAATTGTTGGCTGGCTACATAGGCGGGAAGCTAGGCTGGGCACTTCTAAAAAGAGGAGGAAGAGGGAGTAGGAGAGAACCACCAAAAAGGAATTGAAAAGTCAGAGAAGAAGTGAAGAAGAAGAGAGGTGGGACTGGTGAAGAAGCAGAAATTATCTTCCTGGTTTGCTGGGAGTGCTGTCTTTTGAATGAGAATGTGGAGTGCTGTAATTTAGGTTGCACAATGGAATTCAACATGGTGGCTCTCTGGCTAGATCTTCTAAAGGGCTTTCCCCCATTACTCAATTAGTCATTCCAATCAGAGGCATTCCTACGGTGGGGGTGGTACTGTAAGTTGCACCCCGTCCTAGTCCCCATTTACAACCCGAAACGAGGAGGCCGCGCCCCCTCACCGGCAAAGCCATTCCGGGCAACGAAGGCAACGCGCAGGAGACTCCCTGTGCATTGCCTTCGTCTCCCGGAATGGCTCTGCCGGCGAGGGTGTGGGGCCTCCTCGTTCCAGGTTGTAAACGGGGACTAGGACAGGGTGCAACTTACAGTACCACCCCCACCGTAGGAACGCCTCTGATTCCAATGGCCTATTGTCTTTTAAAGGTGGATCTCAGGTTGGATCTCTCATTTATTCCCCGATGGTTGGGTTCTCCAGAGTTAATTGGATTGAGCCTGGCACAATGGTCATTTCCTTCCTTAAAAGTCCTTGTTCAAGGCAAGAGAAGGACAAATTCAGATATTTGGTAGGGGAGATAGGTCTGAGTCCATTGTGGCACCAGACGGCCTTGTTTTTGACTTGCACATAGTTCCTCCATATGTAAGGAGTTGATCAGGCTCTCTAGCTGTGCTCTGGAAGTTATAATCACTCTGAAGAAATTAGTATACTGGCTCTTCTTGCGTCCAGACAATAGCTTGTAAACAGATTTCATACTCTTGTCTCTTTTAAGGGCAGAAGCCTTGTAACATTCCATGCAATCAAAAGGTATTTTTTGTGTGTCCAATTACTGGGAGATAAGAAAGATTATTTCAGTTTAACATCTAGGGCATCCTGCTCTTCAGATGTACCTTTTAATTTTAGAATAGCCATCCCATTCTGTTGTGGTTATAACTCCTGATAACTCTCTCTCTCTCTCTCTCTCTCTCTCTCTCTCTCTCTCTCTCTCACACACACACACACACACACACACACACACACACACACACACACACACACATTTCCTTTTAGATGTTTGCAAATATTTTTCTGTTTTTTTAAAAATCCATTCTGTCAATTTCTTAAAACAACGAGATTTGTGTTGAATATTCCACTTTGCAAGTTTTCTCATCAACAAGTTTTTAGGCAACCCTACTTATAACCTTGAGCTATTTGTACTTCTATGCCCAGCTGCATAGTACAGTATCTGTGAAAGAACTCAGCTGCATAGTACAGTATCTGTGAAAGAACTCATTTTCCATTGGCCATCCCAAAACCAGGCCTGTTTTCTTGATTACAGTTGTTCTTAAGAGTCCTGTTAATAACATGATTCATTCTGTTTCCAGATCCAAGTGATCTTATTAATACATGTAAGCACTTACTAATTAAAAATGAGGTCAAGAGTCTAATTTGAAGTGACAAATTGTTGGAAATCATTCCTTCTTATCGAACAGGTGCTGATACAACGAGTGCCAGGATCACTTAGCCTCTTGTTGTCTGTTCTCTCAGCCATAGCCGTTACAAAACACTGCTTGGGCATCAGAAGGATATTGCCAACAATGTTTGAAAACTATGTCTGTACAGAGTAAAGGCTGTCATTATATCACTTTCAGAAAGAGAACAAAAAAAAAAGAATAATGGAAATATAATTCCTAACTGTATCATATCATTATGGTAAATGTCTTTGCCTGACAGGCCAGCAGATTTGGCAATGAGATCAAATCATCCAGACATCAGGTTTTCCTAGCCATAATCTTCATCTGATTACCCCGTTGACAGTTGAAAACGTCCAATGTGGCTTGACGCACTGCTTAGCAACGTGTAATATTTCATGCTACGATTCACATAGTTTTAGCTGTACAACAGGGGATATGCTGTCATTTTCTTTGCAATCTAAGTTCATAATCTCGACATAGCACATTTGTTGGCTCATACCTCCATTGCTTACTCAGCAGGTAACTGCACACTACCTCCTGAGGGTGGGTTAGGATGACCACTTTTTCCGTCACATCATAATGATTATGGTTTTAAAAAAGAATCACTGGCCTATGAAATATCTTGAGACATTAGACCACCTGAACAAGGGACTGACATTGACATGGTATTCCAAATTGACAAAGTTCAAAGAATCTTCATTGCAAAACTCTGTTGTCTTCAAAACCAATATGATTACTTTACACAAGCTGGCAGGGGGCAATTCATTGTTTGGGGTCCCTGGATAGTGTGCTTACAGTCCTCCCCCATGTCACAGCATGAGTGTCTCTCTTCTTTCTTTATCCCCTCCTTCCCGCAGTGTGGCTGTCTGTCTGTCTGTCCTTCTCTCTCCCTCTTTTCTCTTTGTCCCCAGCCCTGGCTTGCCAACCTAGTCAGGCAGATGAGCTGGGGCAGTTTCTCTCTCTCCCACCTCCACAGTGTGGAGGACAAAGAACTGCTGCCACCCTGCCCTGGCAACAATGCAGGGAGCATGCCCAATTAGCCAGAGCAAGACAGGAGTGCTCATCATACAAGATTTGCACAGGCACTTCTTCCCCTATCACTGACCAATCGGATTGCTCCCAAAGAAGGCCCCCTGCATTATCACAGCAGCTCATAACCGACTGCATGAGTAATGCCTGGAGCAACAATAAAGTTGTGTGGCAACTCTATTTTCTTAACTCTGTGTTAAATAATGTAAATAAAGTTGCATCCACTCCTGGTAGCCACTAGAAATAAAACACTATAGGTATGAAATGATGCATTCATATTTCATATTCAAATGCAAATAGTATAATGCTTTCTGAACTGCATCCAATTGTGCTAATGTCTTAAACATGGTGATGCAGAGAATAATTGGTCAACTGTCTTCCCCTTTTTGCAATACTTGGTGAAATATGCATAAAACCAGCAATGCATGGTGGCAATGCATATAGAGCCTTGAGGGCCCATGTCCATGGCTGACACAAGGGCCATTGCAGGATGATCTTGGCCTGCAGAGAGATCATGCATAAGTAGCAGCAGTTAGAGCTTTCTGCAAGAAAATATAGAGTTGTGCATTGACTATATATTTTCCTTGTTTTATATGATGTATGATGAATAATTCAGTTAATAAAAATGGTGACAGCAAGATTACATTGCTGATTTTGTGAAATTCTGAGAGAGAGAGAGAGAGAGAGAGAGAGAGAGGTGGGGGAGAAGACAGGTGGACTTTTCAATTAGGGTCATGTCCTATTTTCTTTCAAAAGGAAACAAAACGTCAGCTAAGCAACATTTCATTAAGTGGCTGAAACTGAGCAATTGGAGCAAACAAATACGAATCTAAATTAGGATAGGGGATAACCTATCTAAGACTATTTCGCCTGGTTGCTTCAATTCCAGTTTCCGTCCTCTGTGTGCATACCTTGGGAATTCAGAATTAGTTTTATTTAGCGTAGCCTGGCAGAGTTTTAACTGGGCCCTGAAGAATATGTTGAGAAGTAGTTCATCCAGTTATCCCCAGGGCCCTACAACCAGGGTACACAGTTCATTTTTAATTTGATGCACCATAATTAAGCAACCATGATGAACACCCATCTGAAACACAGACTGCCTTTGTGTTTTCACATGTTTGCAAACATAAAATGTTTGTTTTTAAGAATAGTGCGGTATAGAGGGCTCTTTATTTTCCTCTATCACACAAAAGGCCAAAGTGTAATACAGTCATCCTGCAAGCCAGAATTCTGTTCTAGATAAACAACAAAGAAAATGAGTCATACTATCAAATATTTAGGGCTTTGTCACCCATTCAATGAAGACTCCAAAGGACTAAAATATCTGCTGGAAGCTAATATGTGTAATTCCCCTCACTATGAATGGAATTGGATTATTTAGGTCAGACAGAATTTTTAAACATAATACGGCATGTTGGGGATGTCTTCCATCTTCTGAACCAGAACAATTTGTATTACAGTATATAAACATATTTACTCCCAAGTGTGTCATTTAAATCTGGCATCAGACTGGGGTTTGGGACTGGCACAGTTTTGGCTGCCTTGGTGGATTACATTCGGGGCGTCGTAAGGAGAATGTGTTGGATGCGAGCCGCACCGGGTGTCACTCATTGAGGGAGTGTCACCATGGGAGAAGCTTGCCACACCGCCGCTCAGACTCCACAGTCTTTGGCCACTCCAAGAAGCTTCTTGTCATCATGTTTCCTCTGCACTGTCACTCACTGTTATATATATGCATGGCAATGATCTGTGACAGGGCCTTTTCTGTTGTGGCACCTGGCCTGTGGAATTATCTTTCAGAGGAGATTAAAAGTGCTCTCTTTCTGCTGACTATTGTAGGGGTTTAAAATATTTCTTTTCCAACAAGGCTTTGGTTCTGCTTCTGACTGATTGTTTTTTTGAGTTGTTTCTTAATTGGTTGAGCTGCTGTTTTACAGCCCAGTCCAGCCTAAGGCCTCAGCGGCACAAATCAGTCACAAAAGCAGCCTAAGTGCCTGAATTGGCACTTAGGCTGTTAGGAAAGTTAGGACTGAATTGTGCCGTTGAGGCCGAATTTGTGCTGCAATTGTGACAGACATAGGACGGGTTAAGGAAAGTTGACCAATTCCGTCCTAAGTTCGGCCTAAGAGCTATTCCGTCCTAAGTTTGGCCTAAAAGTGGGCGTGTCGGGGGAGTGATGGGGGCGGTTACGAATTTGGGTCCAGGTCCAGACACTGGAGAGCTCCGACACGCCCCCTCAAGCACAGCTACGGAACAAAATTTAGGTCGACAAAAAAGGTGGACTCAAATTTGAGGAGACCCATAGGAGCCATTTTACCTTACACACTCCAGCCCTCTCCTGAAAAGTTCCAACACCCTACTCCTGAGTTATGCCTGAGTTAGGACGGAATAGCTGTGGCATAACTCTGGACATGGACACAGATAATTACCCTATCCGAAGCCAGCCGCACCCAGCCTCTTTCCCACAAAAGCCCAGCCCCAGGCCTCCATTCTCTCTCTTTCTCTGAGCACGTGGTGTGGGGTCCTGTCCCCCAGCAGCCACAAAGTGGGACTTTGTTGGTGGAGGGCAAAATTCACAAATACCCTACTTCTCTCTTCTCCTCTCCTCTCTGCCCCCCTCTAGGGCAGAGAGGGCTGTTCAGGCTGTGGCCAAACTGTTTACAGCTGTGCCTGGGCAGCTGCCTCCTTGCAAGCATTTGCTAAGCCATGTCTTTCTCCCAGCCTCTCTCCCCCCCCCCACAGGCAAGAACACCAGCAGGTAAGAGCAGGGTCTGGGATGGCATGTGTTATGACTTCTGCCTGTTCATGCCAATATATGTTTGACTTTAGCCTGTTCATGCCTATATGTAGGACTTCTGCCTGTGTAAGCCATACCGTAGGACTTCTGCCTGTGTTTGCCATAATGTCGGACTTCTGCCTTTTCATGCCAATATGTATGACTTCTGCCTGTGTTCGCCTTTATGTAGTACTTCTGCCTGTCAGCACACATATATATGATAGCTGCCTCTTTACCAATGTGTCTTCTGATAGCTGCCCGTTGCCATGTGAGCAGACAAATATGTGTTTGTGTAAATGTGACTTGCCTGTTAACAAAGGTGTGTTTACTAACCCGCAGCCTTGCCCCCATAGGGTCTACAACAGGTCAGTTATGATGTGCTAGCCATGTATGTAGTTGTGCTGTGTTTTCTCTCCTTCACTGTTGTCCTTTGCAGGATCATGCCCTTCTGACGTCCAGGTAAGCTCCTCACACTGTGACAAGCTCGTTATACCTAGCAGCTGTGTAATCTGATCTCTCCCTGCAGGCTTTTGCAACCTACACACTGGCTTGTCTTCAATGGCGACTGCTACCACACACCAGCTGACATGTAACTCCCCCCTGTTTTTTGTCTCCCCAGGAACGTCCACTACCACCTACCTTCCTGGGAGCACCCCTGGGGCTCCAGGCAGGGTTCCCCACTGTCGGCTGCCTCGATGCTGCCAGAGGTCAGGGTGCCAGCCCTGCAACCATCCTCAGCTGCTGCTGCTGCTGCTCCACCTCCCTGCCTGTCCTACTTGCTGTCCCTCCCCTTTCTATGGAGCAGGCTGTGGTTCCACAGGGGAAGAGCCTGCGTCTCCAGGTCCATGGGGCACGTGTGCTGCTGCTGCTGCTTTCAGATTGGCTGCTGTGACTACCCCTGGCACCCTCGCCTGGCCATCTCTGCTACCATTCCAGAACAATAAAGATGCCCCTTGGGCAGAGCCCCCTTGTGCCCAGTGTTACACAAGCATTGCCCCCCACACACAGAGATAGCGCCCAGCACACAAGCCCCTGCATGAATCCCATCCAGGGACTGCCACTTCCTTCCCAGGGAGACCACAGAAGGGGTGCTGCCAGACCCTCAGGGCTCAGAGGGGAGTGGGGAGTTGGGGGGCCTCTCAGGCAGGCAAACACTGACAGGCGACATGGCGCCCATACTGGATCCGCTCGCGTCCCCACGTCCGTGAAGAGCCCTTTCGGCAACCGGGGCTCTCACCCGCCCACAGTCCGCCCGTCAACGGCGTCCGTTCCGCCCAAGGTCCGTCTGCATAAGAGGCGCCCATTCCCTGCATTGCCTTCATCTGCAACGTGACCCCTGTGTCCCTATTGGTCTCTGCAGACCCCTCTCCCTGTATCCCTCTCCCACCAGCCTTGTTGTCTGTCTGTCTCTGACCCACCCGTGTCCCTCCCCAGCACCCCCTGTCCGCCTGCCTGTGTGTCTGCCTCCCCTCCCACTCCCTGATGATGGAAGCTGGCCACCCCCCACCCCACCGGAGCACCTGCCACGAGGCGCTGACGTCGCCCCATCTGGGGGTGTGATGAGCTGCGTGAGCCCTTCCTGCTCGCAGCAGACAGGCCCAAGGCATCTCTCGGTCTTGGCCAGGGCACAGAGCAGAAGGCACGCCGGGATGCCTTCTTTGTGGGCATAGCCACGGCCCTGGAGGCCCAGGGCTTCAGGCAGCGCACGGGCAAGTCATTTCAGAGGCGGTTCCAGCCATCATGAGACCCCCTTGTGTGTGATGTTCCCACCCCCCTCCTTCCCTTCTCTCCCCTGCTCCCCCCCCATGAATCCCACGTGCAGCCTCAACGTGGCATGGGGGTGGCAACACCTGTTGCAGGTAGGAGGGCTGTGGCACTCTCCCCTGCAGCAGGTGGCTAATGCACAGGGTGCCCTGGGGCAGCTGGCACTGGCACAACCTCTGCCCTTCATCTGACTGTTGCACGCCCAGTGCCTGCAGGCCCACCTGTGGCTGCCCATCTGCTGCTAACGCTGCAGCAGCTGTGGTAGGTGCACACAGACGAGCTCAGGAGGGGGCTCTTCGCTTCCAAAAGACTGACACCTCACCACAGGAGCCTGCCTGCCTCTGTGGTAAGTTTTGCCTCAATCCTGGGCTGGTGCTGGCCCACTGCTCTTGCCTCCTGCCTACCTCAGGCATAGTTGCAGCCTAACTCAGCCCTATCTTAGGCCACAGTTACGCCACACTTGGGCCTCAGTTGTGCTTGACTTGTGCTGAGTTGGGCTGGACTGAGCCCTTAGTGTATGTTGTTGCTCTTATTTGAGTTGTTTTCTCTTTGGTTGGAATGAGCAGCTAAAAAGAAAAAACACACTTGTGTTCTGAGTGTATACTGCACTTAATTTATTACCTGCTTAAAATAAGTCTTCAAGTATCAGGATGTATTTCTGTACTTTCTCACATAACACTATTGCTAGAATTTCTAGCAAACCATACAGATTCAAAGCCTCTCTTCTTTTGAAAGTTTAATTCTTTTTCTAAAGTGTGAGAAGTAGAGTCAGGAAGAGTGAATTTAAGCCAAAGCCAAATTTATATCCATTTTGTTCAACTACATCTGTTCAAAACTTTCTCTCTAAATATTTTTTTCTATTCAACTGCTTTTAAAGTGTTGGCTCGATGACGTTTTTAGAAAACATTACGTATTTTCCCTCTGTAGTCTATCCAGAATAAATTGTGAATGTATTCTTTAAATTCGTAGGTGCATGTATTCTTCACCTATGAAAAATCTATTATGTAGTAAAATAAACATTTCAAATAGATTTTAAAGTACAGATTAAGAATAATGCAATCCTTACATTTCTGTGGTACAGCACTCTTAAATGAAAGCCTTTTGTGGAAAATAAGAGAATTTTAAAAAGAATGCCTGTAAAATGATCAGGATGTTGACATTTTCAAATACAAATAATATCTCATAGATCATTCTGTGAAATGGGAGTGTGTATTATTTTAAATAAAAGTAGGAATCACAGCATGAAGACTCCAACAAATGGGGGTGAAAATTATTGATTATTTCGGCACAGTGAAATATACTAATTCAATAAATTACACACCATTCAGAAATCATGTTGACCATTAGTGTGGTATTATCAAAACTGATGTGGTCAAGTCAGAATACATATTCCTAATATGACAGGTACACTGAGCCCTACCACAATCCACAAAGTAATAAGACATAGTATTTGTATGGATATTCTGAAATAATTCTGTGTAAGCTATTTATTTTTAAATCTCTAGCCAGGCCTAAAGGCAGCTGTAACGATCTCTAATCTAACTAGTAGCTGGATTAATAAACTCTCTCAGAGGTGAAATATAATCTTTGTGTGAATTTAACTGTGGTAGCAAACATTTCGCCTGAGCAACAAAGCTAGCTAAACCTCATAGTTCAAAGTGGGAAGAGCGAGAACGAGCGCTTGCATTGGTTAGATTAATCAAAACCATTATGTGGCTTGGCCTGCTAAGTATAGCCTAGGCATGGGAAACAGTTGTGTAGGAACATAAGTAACTTCAACATCAAGGCCACTGTCTGCTTCTCTATTTTCCTGTACCACCTTCTCCACAACCTTTTCTTGTTTCTGAGCATTGGATTCTTAATGTATTTCATGGGCTATCAAAAACAATAAAATCAGCCTCGGCACTTTCTCTTAGTGGTGGCGGAGCCAGGATGAAGGGCTGTTAGTGTGTGAAAAAAGGCAAAGTGTACAACTGTATTTGGAAACAATAAAATTGGGTTGTCCACTATAAGAATCCACTCTCATCAAAGGGTCTACCTGGCTGGGTCAACCCAAGGACCCTTAGTACCCATCACAGTGCTCATTGTGCCATCTGTGGAGCTAGTGGGGGACACCATGGTGGTAGTGGGGGTACAGTGGAGGATTTTACTCCAGGTTTCCAGGCAACCAAGTTAACTTCTGTTTGAAGTATCTTCAGGGAAAGGCTAATCTCCAGATTAGTAGTTAGAATGTTTCTTTCAAGATTACGGTCTATAGTAAGCGGTTCTGCTTCCAAGAAGACCGAATTAAAACTAGTATATTATATCCTACATTTAGCTAGTAATGTCTGATTAAATTTAGGATACAACCCAGGGCGCAATCCAACTTAAAAGATCGGGCGGCTGAGGCCATCCGCCCAATCCAGTGCTCCGCCGCAGGCTGCCTGCAGCAGGCAGCCTGCGGCGGAAAGTCTACTCGAGGAAGGGGACGATCATCCCCTTCCCCAAATGTAAGGGCAGCTGGGAATAATAGGCCTCCTCAGAATTCTGCTTGCGTAAGTCGGAGGACGCCATGTAACGGCCCAGCCGCCCTCCGGAGCCCGGCAGGGACCGGGATATGGCGGATGCCATCTCCCCGCCCTCTCCTGGAGCGGCTGGGCCTATGGCCGCCCTCCTCCTACTGCCCGAAATGCCCTCTTGCCCGCCCGACCTCCCGCCGGATCCTATCTTTGCTGGGTCCACTGGCTGGTCGAGTCCTCGGCTAGCGGAGCAGGGCAGGCCGGCCTTGCGCCAGCCTGCCTTGCTCTAAAGTAGTCCACAAATATGCTTTACAGCACATTTGTGACTACTTTTGGCTATTCCGGGTGGCAGATCGCTAGGTCTGCCACCCGGAACTTAAGTTGGATCTGGCTGCCAATGTGTTTAGCCCTTGCTACTTAGGAGTAGTTTATTCCTATTCGCTTAACTCTTTTATCATCTGGTGCCAATGTATGATGCACATAGTATTTCAATGAAAAAGCCAGATTCATATTTCATTTTTCCTTCTTATCTCCTCCTATGTATGCAGTTTTAAGCAAGACATTATCTCTCACTGTGCTTTGGTACTATGAGAATCATGGTTGGTACAGGCCTGGAAAAACCACAGATAATTAAAACAATATCAGCCAGAACGATAAAACCTATAAGTATTTGCATTCACCTTGACAGAAGAAACAAGGTGTTATAAGACCACTACATTTATCATGTCATGCAATAAACTGAGAAGAGAGATATATTTTACTTCCAGTAATTACATTACTCATAATAATAAGTAACTTGGCACACTGGAATGTGTAGACTCAATATTGGTTTCTATTTCCATTAAAAAAAATCATTATATGTCTATGTAATATAGGAAAAACTTAAAAATTGATTATTTTCATGATATCAGTTACATATGGCGGGTGCTGCATAAGCCTGTGATTATGGGTATTAAGTCATACTTCAGTTACTCTAGCAGTCCTCTGCCAATGGAGCATATTATCCTCAAAATAGAAAGACTATCAAAATGTTAAAAGCAGCAAAAAAAAACCAAAAAGTGTTTTACATTTTTCACACTATGGCTTCATTCCACAAAATGCTTAACAGCCCGATCCTGCCGAAGATGTGGCGGCCAGGCGAAATGGCCGGCCAGCGCATTCTAGTCAGGATGTGGCCCGCGCCGGCACAGCCAGGGCTCACCTCAAGGAGGTTCATACACTTTTTCTGGTGTAAGCGCCAAAGGCCCCAATGGGCCTCCTCAGATGTGCACCAGCTCTTTAGCTGGTGCATGTCCGGGGAGGCTGTGTAAGGCCAGCCTGGCATGGGACGGAGGCCGTGTAAGACAAGCCCAGCACGGGAAGGGGCTTGGGATATTGGCGCAACCCAGCGCCAATATCCCTGCCACCTCCCAGGCCGGACTGGCCAATGGCCCCCTCCCAACCACCCCAGCCCACCCTCCCCATGCCCTCCTGCTGACTGGCCTAGGACATACCTGGGTCAGCTGACACAGGTCCTGGGTAATGGCCTTGTAAGCAGTGCTGTCCTTCACACCATCGCACCTGCGCCGCTTACACTAGAGGTGCCATAAAAGTGCCTTATGGCACTTTTGTGACACCTTAGGTCAGTGGAGCATTTGCTCCACCGGCCTAAAGTTACGGTGGATTGCACTGTAAATCAGAGTACCAACACATAAAAAATGTAATCCCTTTAATTTCAAGGAGGCTAACACGCTGATCAAAAATTGTTTCGGTCTCTCCTTGAAGCATCAACCCCATTATAATTGTGACTTTGAACTACTATGTTCCTACCTAAGTAGCTGGGCTGGTTAGATTATACAAACTTCTTACTAAAGTATGCAACCACGCTTTCTCATAAATGTACACACAGCATGTACACACCATGCTAGCAGACTTGAAACCTCACCTGCAAATATGTTAACTTTTAGTGAAGCATGTATCCTGCAGTCAAACACTGAATGCAAGAGGATGTCCACAGAAAATGGCTAAGGAGTGTTCTGGTAGTGGCAGTGCCCCCCCCTCAAATTTCTAGTTGTGGCAGACTGATCCAGTGACATTTGTATGAAGCTTGTATCCTAGCATTATTTATTCAACATTTCAATTGTAAGAGTAAAAAATTGCATTAAATGCTTGCCTCTGTCTCCCAATATACTGTATTGGTCTGAGTATAAGACTCACTTTTTTCTCCTAATTTAAGTTTTTAAACTAGGGGTGCGTCTTATAATCAGGCTATTGCAATTTAATGCCAGTGATTTAATTAATTTTTTTTAATAGCACCAAACTTTAAGGGTGCGTCTTATAATCAGGTGTGTCTTATACTCGGGACAATACGGTATTTTCAAACATGCAAAGGCATCAAAGCCATTTTATCAAATATGATCACTGTGTAGACTCATATTCACTCATATCCAACTCCTTAACAGTGCATCATAATTGAGTAAACAATTCCTTTTGACAAATGTAATGAGTTGTTGAGCCTGGGTTGTGCTTTTGTTACTGCCATGATACAAAAGACAGGGCTGGCACATCCATGAGGCCAACTGAGGCAATCACCTCAGGCAGTGTATTTGCAGTGATGCCCTTCACCTGCCACCATTTGCCTTGCTTACCGCTACCTGTTCCTGCATGTTGTAAATGTCCTCTTTTTCCCAATATGTGTGTAGTCTCTATCCTAACTCCATTTTGGTTTCTGGCTGGCAATTTTAGGAGTTAGGCAGGACTTTGCCCTGAAGAGAGTGATGGTCATGCTGAACTCTTAGGGGAGGTCGTGTGAATTAAAGGCCATTGCGGGAAATGGCCGGCCCAGGCAGCAGCGGGCTGGACATCATCAGCTCCCCCCTGGGCTCAAGGGCTGCTTCGGTCACTCTCCCCGGGCCGGTTGACCGGGGAGTGATGGATCCCCGGTGCCTGTCGCAGTAAGTCGGGGCCCCAACAACCCAAACAATATTATGAAATATTATGATGAATATTTACATAGCACTTTTCAACCAAAAAAGGTCTCAAACTGCTTTACATAGCAAAATAAATGAAAAGATGGTTTTCTGTCTCAAAGGGACTCAGTCTTAAAAAGACAAAAGGGAAACACCAGTAATAGCCATTAGTATAGACACTATGAAGTTTTTTGTTGCTTTTTTAAAGGAATGCTTCTGAGAAATGTGTAGTCTGGTCTGCCCTAATTCTACAAAACATATTCACTGTACTGTACACTGTAAATATAGATACCCAACCTGGGTCCCATTTTACCATAAAAACAACAACCATAAGTAACAGGCACTATTATCTGCCACCCGTATTTTGCTTCCAATAAATGTTTTTTTTTTCTTTTGATTCCTGCAACAGGTAAAATTACATATAGGGGTCTTTGGTATAGCGTTCCAGCATTTAGTGCATTGTACAGTCTGTCTTGTGAATTGCTCTTCAACCCTGAAAAGAGAGTTTACTGTGAACAAGTCCTCTCAATTGTCTCATTAAAAGGGTCAAAGAGCAAATGCTTCGGAAAATCCAAACCATGTCTAGCAGAAATTCTTTACATTTCTGTCATTCCACTCAGAATTATAGGGTGCAGCCAAAGTAATGACATAGAAAGAATCACCATGTGGATTATATACAGCAATTACCTGAAAGCCACTGTCAAGTGTGCACATCCTTTCAATTCTCATTTATTTTGATGACACAGTAATGTGAGGTACTGACACCTAAAAAAAGCACCCTGAAGCAAACCAGTCATTTTATCTCTAGCAGAATGTTAAACCTGAAGGAATTCCTTGCATCCTGAGTGGTCTGAAATTTAGGGAGATAATCAGGCTCATGAATAACAGCTTTATTCTCACATCTTCTTATTAAAAACAGTCAGCTATTTCAGACCTGAAATATAAAAACCCATCTAGTTATCCTCAAGAAAACATATATATTTACACTTAAATAAAATTTAAATTTATTTATATTTTATTCTGCATTTTTATCAAAAAGATCTCAAAATAGTCAACAACAGATATACCGGGGAAAGAGACAATTTAATAAGAAAAAAATTAACTGCAATGTCAGCACATTTTGAGATAGATGGCTTTTTACCAGGGATGTGGATCAAGCCCCGAGTCAAGTTCCAAGTCTTTGCCCCCAAGTCCCAAGTCTTTGGTTGCGAGTTGCAAGTCACAATCTATTTAATGGGGGAAATGGGTTTAAACCTGAGTGAAATTGGACTTGTTGTAAAAGGCTCCAAGTCTTGAGTCGAGTCTTTTACAATTGCCGAGTCACGTCTGAGTCAAGTCATTGATGCAACTTGAGTCCAACTCAAGTCCAAGTCAATAGACTCAAGTCTACATCATTGCTTTTTACCGGGGGTGAAACAATTGTGACTTAAAGATGATCCTTTCAGAAGGAGCTGTACCCTCTCTGCAAAACTATTTCATAAAATAAAACAATCATAAAAAACAAAACCCAAAAGAAACATGCCAAACCATAAAGGAGCTGAATTCCAAATCTATTAACATACAACCCACATTGCATAGTTAAGTGGCCATACTGTATCTTCACACTGAAAAACAAGAAGCAATAAAGCTAGACTGACCTCAGAGGAGCATTCCACAATTTCAGTGCTTGATTTTGCGTACTGTACACAGAATTACATATACAGTACACAAATTGATGAAGTTTTTTTACGCATCACACAAGCTGTAAATCAGAAGGGACTTGAAAGACCTTTATAGAATATGCGTAGAAGACCACAGAAAAGTGACATCTCCTTCTTTTAAAAATTCTGCAGACATTCAAGTGAAAGCTATATTAACACCACACCCAAACCCAAGACTACGAAACCTTAAAGCAGACCGTCCATTTTATAAATACACACACAGGGCATCATCTTGTCCTTTCAACAGCATATTGTAGTCAAGAGCATCTAGTGAACTCCCATTTCAGAGGAAGCAACAGAAGAAGTCCAGGCAATTAAACTGTCACAAAGTGGCCCTAGAAAGACTTACCAGTTATAATTTTGAGCATAGCAATTGCAAAATCAACATACTGTAAACTTTGTAGCAAAGAACCTAATTATAACCCACATATCTAGCAGTAAGAAATTACTTTCTTGTGGATTTCCTTTCTCTACGGAGACAAGAAAAAAGGAGAATGGTAATGAGAGAGGAATGTAAGCCAGACACAAATAGAAAAAAAGTTAAGAGTATGTCAAGAAGATCTACAACACTTCATACGAAACACTCTTCCTGAAGAGAAAATGATGTCAATACAGCTTGTCCGTCTGACCAGTGATTTTTCTCATATTTTCTACTGTAGCCTTGAACCAGAACGTAAAAAACAGAAGCTGCTGCTTTATTGTTCCATTCTTTTCAAAAATGAATATTCAAATGTGTGTATATTACCATCACCAACCATATTCTAACAATTATTATACAGTACTCTATAAACATAGGGTGGAAAGGGGTGCTAAGATGCCACATTATTTCTGTTGCCCAAGGCAAGTGTGATTGATCTCCTTCATCTAAATACAGCCTAGTAAACAAATCAATATGTCTATTTTGACAGTATCATCAGGTTCAGTTGTGAGTTGGGTCCTTACAGCAAGAACAGAAATCAAGAAATAACATTACAGTTTTGCAAAATATATTTGTGTGTGCAGCAGAAAGCCAATGATGTGTTTTTTTTTCATAAAGTGCATAAAATGGGTCCAACCCATAGATTTATGCCATTTACTTAGGGACCCTATAATCCGGAGGTACAGTCATCATCAGGCAGTAAAGATAAATTGAATCAAATGGGGCTAAGATAGTCTATGCACAAGTCTATGTGCAAATCCTCCATATTAATTTATATAATGGGAAAGAAGCTCCATAGGGTTTTCTCATTACCGCCGTGCATTTTAGAAACAAATCCAACTGGAAAGTGCTTCCATAGCAACGTATATGTGGATTGTAACACAATGGAGCTTGCTTCTGAACAAACATGCATAGGATTATGCTGTTGATTTCTCACATCGTAATCAGCTTCCTTTCCTTCTCTGACTATGTGTACATGTAGCCGGACTGAAGTGCATATTTGTTATTAGTGCCACCATTGTTGTTTATTGGCTCAAGAACTGAACTCTAACTGCATCAATTCCTATGATTCTCATTTTGCATGTATAAAGATGTACACTAGATATCAATCTAATGCAGTGATACTCAAACATTTTAGCACCGGGACCCACTTTTTAAAATGACACTCTATCAGGACCCACCTAGCTTTACGAGATGCTCAAACATTTATCTCCCTATATTTACACAAGCTTGCAAACTGCAGAAACTCAGCTGTTTACAGGGTAATTAGCAGCTATCTTACAAACTGCAGGAGCTCAGCTGTTTGAAGGGCAATTAGCAGCTATCTGATTTTTGAATAGCCTCAGGGCTTGTGGCAATTACTTATCTGATCTTCCATCACCTGGGACCCACCAGAAATCAGGTCACGACCCACCAAGTGGGTCCCAACCCACAGTTTGAGAAACACTGGTCTAATGAATGGACAAATGAATGGCACCGCTAAGACTACTGCATTTCTACTCCCTATTGCCTGACGATCTTTTTTTGTCTTTTATTTGGATGTTTGATGAATGACATGCTTGATTACACGTATACATGACACTGAGTGCTGCCAGGATAGCAGAACCCAGACCACTACCGTAATTTGGAATTGAGACACCTCAGGTTCCACAGTCCTCAAGGAAGGCCACACTTTTAAGCAATTACCCCTTCCCCCAGCAGGCTGGCTTGGGAGAAGCCTTGCCTGGCTTTCATTTCTTGGAAAATTCTACGAGGGGGCCACACCTTGCTTGCACAGCACATTTGGTGCGCACACAGCCAGGATGGTGTAGTGGTTTGGGAGTCGGACTTAGACCTGGAAGATCCAGGTTCAAATCCCCGCTCAGCCACGAAGCATCCTGGGTGACCTTGGGCCAGTCACTATCTCTCAGCCCCACCTACCTCACAGGGTTGTTGTGAGGACAAAAAGGAGGGGAGGAAATATGTACACCACTCTGAGCTCCTTGGACGAAGGGTGGTATAAAAATGTGAAAAATAAAATAAATAAATAAATAAATAAATTTGAACCCATGAACAAAAGCCACATCCTCAGGCCGCTTAAACCCGAGGAAGGGGACAATCGTTCCCTTCCCTCGAGGTGCACCCGGGCTTCCCCGGGGCAGCCCAGGACCTGGATAGGCTATGGCGGCCGGCCCTTTAGGCCAGCTGCCATATCTTACTCAGGATTGGGCTATGAAGCTTATAAAACATAGAAATAGGCAAGATGATGCCATTATACTACAAGAGCTTTTCCATGTTAGAAAACAACAACAACAACCCAGAATCTGTCTTTGGTGCAGAGAAAAAAAAGTTCCACACGAAATATTTTTGAGAATTCTCTCAAAAGTAGATATTGTATATTCAAGACCTTCACGTTTCCAGAGTGGTGTTTGGTAGTAGAGTGAGTTTAGCAAAAATAAAATAAAAAACTGGAAAAGGTGGGTGGGGGAAGCTTTTTTTCAGCTTGTGTGCCTTCTTCTATGTCTGGCTGGAGTCACTAACCCACCTCTCCAAACATGACTAGTTCAAAGCAAGGGCATTTTGAATGACAGATGGAAAATAGTTTCCTTATTTGATTTTGAAATGAGAGAAGAACTAACCCATCCAGAGCAGCAGGAGATGAGGCTGAGGGGGGGCAGAGCAGCAGCAGCAGGAGTGATGGTGGTGGCAGGTTTGAAGCAATTCATGCTATAATATAAATAAGCATGCATGTTGTCATTTAAAGCATTTTCTGGTGTTCTGGTGAAAGGAAGGAACAACTACTTTCACCTCACGTTTGTCATCAGATGCTTATTTCAGTGGATTCCTAAGGGTTGAAGCAGATGTAACGGTGACATAACCTGAGTGTTCGATCAGGAGTTGCAATGATTAGGTCAAGTGGAGGGTGGGGAAAGGACTTGAAGCACAGTGCAGCAGGCAGGGAGAGAATTCTGAACTCTTCCCAACTCTCCCCAGTTGATTTTCTTTGTGTGTGTTTGGGGGCGGGGTGCCACTTCCTGTCTCATAGCAATCTATAAATATTAGTTTAATTCGGGTTGTTTTAAGTTTAAATACATGTTATATTAGTATAAAATATTCCCAAGGACTAGAAACTTGTGTACACTGGATTTCTTAAAGCTCAAAAAAACCTTGGGTGTGCTTTCTCCTCCTGTATTCGTGGACTCGTTTCCTCTTTTTTTGGGTACTATTTCAATCCTAGGCTAAAAGGCCAACGCGTTGTTGTACTGAAAGGTAGATAAAATCTGTACCTGTTCAACTATTATTTTACTCGTTATTTATTATGTTTATTTTCTTCTCGTTCTTCAAGGAGCTCACAGCTGCATGCATAGTTGCAAGGCCGGCTCTGCAATGAGACTGATTGAAGCAACCAGTCCAAGAGAGAGGTGTGGGGGGGGGGCAGTGAACTGATGAAGGGTGCCCTGCCCCCCCCCCCCAGCATCTCCTCACTGGCATGCCATCCATCCATCGCAGTCAGCTTCCAATCTTCTTCTCACTTGCTGAGAGCAAGCAGGAAGAGATTTGGGGCAGCAGCCCACCTCTACTTCCAGCACCACCCCTGCAATAAACAGCAGCAGGGATATCCTGTTTAGATTGTCTGCTTCCACACACAAACAATCAGAACAGGACTCTTCCTTCTCCTTCTTGCCCACCCAGCAAGAAGGCCAGGTGGGCAAGCAACCCCACCCCCTCATAGTTCATAGAAATGAGCCGCAGCCTAACAGTGAGATTGCGCATGCACACTGCCTGCTTACTTGGGTGCAAGCGAGTAGTGCATGCATGCAAACTCATGGTAAGGCTACGGCTCTTTTCTGTGAACTACAAGGGGACGGGGCAGTTCACCTGCCACACCTGCACCACATATCCCTGCCCCACCTTCTCTTACCCTTCAGGTGGGCCATCGATCTGCTGCTGCTGTCTCTTTGCTCTTGCTCTCCACCCATCCTATTGGAAAAAGTGGAATAAGCGGAGCATATCTAAAGAGGATGTGATGAAAGAAACAGAGCTCCCATTCCCAACTTCATGTTTCCCTCAAGGGAAATTCATCATTAGAGGGGCACTGAACCACCTGGCCAATGACCACTTGGCAGTTGTTGTTTTTTTCTTTTCCAGCCAGGCTCTAAAAGTGAACACAGCCTTGTGGGGTTCCATTTGCAAGCATCAGTCCATGTGTGGAGGCTTCAAGCCCTCCTTCTGTCCATCAGTCCTAGCAAATTCACCCATCCCTGTTAGCTCATGCAGGCTTGGGACGTCATGTTTCTTGATCTAGTTTGACTCCCAAGAACTAGTCTTCACTATCTTAAAAATACAGCACGTTGCAGTTCTACAGATCCAGCTTTCACCCATATAGCCACTACCAGTTCAAAAATGGATGTTCATTAGTCACTGATTGTGGAGTCAGCTGATGAAAGTTTAAAACCAGAGATATGTGAGCTTATCCACGCAACCTACCCACTTTGGATTTGCTTTGAAACATGCCAACTTATTTCCCAAAAACCTGAACATAGTTCAGTTTGCTGCCATTGCAGTAACCTGCAGAAAAACTACATTTCCCCAAAGCCAGGCTCTTTCTCCCTCTGATGCAATAGCAGCACACCAAAGAGGGAACAGAAGGCGAACTTGAATCTGTCTTGCCTTCTTTCTATGGCGAGAGTGCTGCTGCTGCTGCTGCTGCTCTGAACCTAGTGCATGTTAAAGGAAGGGGGGAATGGGGTTGGGGGGCTATGTGGGTGGGTGAGAAATAAAACTGGAATTCTTCTCTAGCATAGATTTTAATCTGAACTGAAAGACTTGGCACTTATTATGCCTGCTTCTTTTGAGATAGCATTATGGATGCATGAAGCTAATTTCCAGCCCAAACCCAACCAACGCATCTCTAATCAAAACAGCAGAGACAGGATTCTTACATCATTTCACATAATCACCTCCAAGTAGTATGGTATTTTCCAAAAACCAACCCATCAGGCACTGAGTAGGGTCATCAACTGACAAAAAACCAAACGATGCACAAGGGCCCTAAAATTCATCAATGTCAAAATGACTATTTCTCAGTCTTAGGCTGCAATCCTGGGAGTAAGTCCCAGTGAATACTGGGACTTATTTCCAAGTAAATGTGCACAGGCTTGCACTGTTAGTATCAGAGCTGTGATCTAATATTTAATAATGAGATCCAAAATGCCACTGACCTTTTTCCCCCCATGGAATGTCTCCATAAAATTCTTGGAAAAGGAACAGAGCAGGAAGTGGAATGGATAACATTAAAAGGGTAGGAAGGGGACTAAGAAAAAGTGACATCCTGAACATAAACATAAATTAGATTTATTGATGAAATCACAGCCACATAGATCACAGTGGAACCAGAGGAGAAGCAAAGAAGAAGAACCCCTATATAAAATATAAAAAAATGTTTACATTTGTTTGTGGGTTTCTGAGTTAACATTTAGAGGGAGGGGGGTTGCAGCCAGTTTTTTTTTTAAAAAAAACAACAGATCTGAGACCACAGATACCTAAAAAAAATGTGTGTATATATATGCATACACATTCTAAATTCCCTGTTGGTGTTTTTGCTGTTTTCATGCGAAGGTTTAAAGGTTACTGTTTGAGTTCCAATATAATATTTTCATGGTTCATATGAATCTGTATTACTTTACGTTTTTGTTGGCAGCTTTCATTATGCCCTTGTGAGTCTTAGAAGCCATCAGACTTTCCTGCTGTTGAGAGATATACTTTCCATAAAGTAACCTAATACAAAAATAATTGACACTGATTTGCTTTGCTAATGGAGAGAGAATATGTTAAAAAGAGGAAACCAGTTTTTGTGGCTGCATCGCCTAATGGGAAATTAAGGAGTTGCACAGTGGGGCTGAAACACAGGAGACAGATTTTAGCAGGCTGTACCAACTCTTAATGTTTCATATCCGACAGACATCTGATTTAGTTAGAATTCCAAACCGGGTCTAAGATCCTTGGCCAGCATACTAAGGAGCATGTGGTGAAAAAAGAAGGGGATGTCCAGACCAGAACCGCCCTGTTCCACTCCAGCAAGTTTTGGCAGAGAGCAGAATGAATTCATTCTGTCAGACCTCTGGGTTGGCTCACAGAATCTGGCACAGCTTCTGTAACTCTACAATCACGATTTTGCCTGCGATGGAGACTCAGATGCAAAAGATGTGCATCCATGTACATGTGTATGAATAGCACACAGGCAGAGAACTGTGCCAGAAATTGCCCCCAACCCCGACACACGTTTGACAATCTCAGGTGCTGGTAGAAAGTTGGGTTCCAATCTCAGTGCGGTGGCCAAGTGGAACGTTTTTGCGAGGTTTGGGGAGGGGAGTGAAAGGATTATGAGAGGGCCAAGCACAGCAGTCTTTTTAGAAGTATTGCAAGGTTGACAGCCAGCGCCCTCCAATCTCCTCATCCAGTCCTGAGAAAAATCAGTGAAACTGACAAGCCTAGGTAAATTTTACTATACACTCCTCTATAAAAGGGAAGAATCCCTCTCAATTTCACTAATTTTATTTGGTGAATCTTTATTTAAATCTTCATTTAGTAAATTTTATACACACACACACACACACACACACACACACACACACACACACACACACACACACACACCGTCAATCTGGGCTACCAATGGATTTGCTACCTGCAGATTCGTTTATCTGCAGAGAACAGGACTGCCACATACCTTGCACTATTTGCGGTCTTTTCTTGGCCATTCGCACCACCTGTGGCCATTCTGAAGCTCTCTCCGGTGGCCATCTGCTATTCAGAGGCCATTTTGTAGCTTGTGGAAGCTATCTGCGGCCATTTGGAAGCTATTTCTTGGATAACTTTCAAGTTTTACTGTTACTTTGTATTTGTATACAAACACAATGGCCATCTAGAAGCTATCCGTGGCCATTGTATAGCTCTCCGTGCCATTCTAGAACTCTCTGCGCTCTGTCAATTACAATAGTAGCACCCTAGAATGCCTTTCAAAAATTTATCTGTGCCATTCTGAAGTTATCCGCAGCCATTGTACAGCTCTCCGCACCATTGTACAGCTGTCTATTACAGTAGTAGCACCCTAGAATGCCTTGCTAATGCTCTCCGTGCCATTCTGAAGTTATCCACAACCATTCTACAGTTCTCTGCACTATTCTGAAGCTATCAGCAGCCAATGTAAAGGTATTTGCTGCTAGCATTGCTGACCGAGTTAGGTACCCCTTCCCCTAACCCCGTTGATCCCATTGGATCAATGATTCTGTATCAGGCCATCACTAATCAGGGCTATACATTAGCCTCAGTACAACTATACTGTTTGGACAATGGTGTGTGCATGTGCGCGTGTGCGCGCATGTTTTCTTATCAACTCTTCCTTGCCAACTGGAACCAAGATGTATAATTGGATACCAATTGGTTGCATTTTCTCACTGGTCCCAGCTATGGTTATCACCTTTTCTGAGACAGGTTCCTTTAGCAACTAAATGTAAAGGTAAAGGTATCCCCTGCTCGAACATCAGTTGTGTCCGACTCTAGGGTGCAGTGCTCATCTCTGTTTCTAACGCCGCAGACGCTTCCGTGGTCATGTGGCCGGCGTGACTAACTGAACGCTGTTACCATTAGCAACTACATGACCCAAAATTCCTGCCTGTCAAACAGTTGTTAAAAGTATCACTGGGCTAGTGCTTCCTTCCCTGTTGCTATATAGTACATGTGTATTGATAGACAAAGAGTCCTGTATGTGGCCTCCAGAAGATTCTTTATAGGATTAGGAATTCAAAGTTGCCATGAAACACTGCTCCAAGGGCATTCTGTAACTGCCACTCTAAGCCATCACAAACGTGCCAAAAAGAACGTTTGCAATGACTCTGGAGTAAGGGTTGCCGGCACAGAGGCCGGCAGCCCTCACTCCGCCATCTTCCAGACCCAGCACCCACCGGTGAAGGTATGTCCTGCAGGGGCAGGGGAGGGCACAATGGTGCAGCCAGGGGGGCGGGCCACTGACTGGACCAGACTGGGAGAGGGCGGGGATCTCGGTGGCAATCTCCGCTGATATCCTCGGCTCCATTCCCGGGCCTGGCCGGCCTTACTCCCCCACCCTAGATGTACGTCAGCTTCATAGCTGACGTACATCCGAGGAGGCCCATAGTGCCCCAGCTGGCTTGCACCCGGGGAAGGGAATGAACGTCCCCTTTCCCCGAGGTGCTCCTGGGCTGCCCTGGGGCAGCCCGGGGAACTGCACAGAATGCAGCGGCAAGCCCTTCAGGCCGGCCACCGCATCTTACACAGGATTGTGTTGTAAATGTAGTGTCCTGCTTCCCTTGCAAGTATAGCACAGTCTGCTTTAACAGTCATGGCACAAACCTTTGTCTACTGATGGTAGCTAAAGTACATATCTAAACTGACTTTCCATGTCTATTGCTTATTCCTAAATATGTGCCAAAGATGGTGTAAAAGGCCTGCACACCCACAAGAACGTGTTTTATAAAATTGCTAAAATAAATGAGGGCTATTTCCTGAGAAGTTACTGGGAAGATTCGTAATTATGAAAGCTTAAGTTAATATGTATTCCATAACAAAATTTCCTCCCCAAATTCATCTCAGGACCATACGCATAATAGCCTGATTTATATTGGGACTGTTGTTTTTTTCAAATGAGTATCACTTTTCAGATGTCCATTCGCAGAAATCTGATCTTGACTACACATCTTTGCATACTTTCTGATGTGGCATTTTTCCATAATGTTTTGAAAACTAAACGTTGCTTTGATATTACTGATTTCTCTTCTTAGGTGTCCAAACATATCACACTGAAGCTCTAATGAAAGCACCATTAACCAAAATAAAGAATCTGTGTGCAAGTTTACACTTATCCAAACATAAGACGTGGCGGATAGTACTGTACAATGTTTCAGGTATTTTTTCTTCAGACAAAAAATCATCTGCAACAAGGAATCCATAGATAGGAGTCATTCCATGCCAGTGGAAAAAAAATATGGTCAGATAAACAACTGGCATAAGCCAAAGATCCACAGTTTCTGGTGTGTACATGGAGTTTTATGACTATACACTTACCCTGTTTTCTTTCATGAGTCAAGGACTGGCTCCCCACTGCCTCTACATATAGTTCCCAGGTGTGCATGAAAACATTTTAGCTATGTATAACTTTGTTTCTTTGTCATTTTATATGTATAGCAAATCCCATTTTGAGAAAAACCCTAAAGAACGGGGTGATGCTCTAGAGTAGACCAGCAATTTTCCACACTGATGCAGCACATTGGTGTGTCTGCAGGTGTGCCACAAGAGTCTGGGGGAGGGTCATTTATTTGGAGGGCTATTGGAGGATGTGAGTCCCCTGCTGGCAGCATGGTGTGCCTTATCAATTGCTGATGGTGTGCCTTGACAATTTTAGAGCCTTGTCAGTATGCTGTGAGATACAGAGGCATCGCTGGAGGGGGGGCGGTACCGTAAGTTCTGGGCTGTCCTAGTCCCCGTTTACTTCCCGGTATGAGGTGGCCTTGCCATCAGAGCCATTCAGTGCGCCAAAGGCAATGGGTAGGAGACTCCTTGTTGCCGGTTTTCGTGGTGGGTCGCGACCCACCAGATTGACACCCCTGCCTTCTGTCAACATATTCTGGCACTTAAAAAATCTTACAAAAACATAGTGGCCAGGAAGAAGAAGGCAGACATGATGGCAACCTGGGAGCAACTAATTCAATCAGCTAGAGAGAGAAATACAGCCCATTTTTGGAAATTGATAGCCATTCATTCATTCAAGGACACTTCACCTTTAGACTCACTTATTTCGGCCAATACTTGCGAACTCTATTTTCAAAAGCTACATGCTGACTCATCCTGCAATGGTCCTCCGCAAAATTTAGACGATCTCCCTCAATGGCCCCCAGTTACTGTAAAGGAAGTCACAGTACTAATTCAACAACTTAAAAGAGGTAAAGCTCCTGGCATTGACAGCATCCCTCCTGAGCTGATAAAAATAATGTGGACTGGTGGGCCCCGCTTTTAGCTTCCCTTTTTACTAACATCAACATCACGGGACGGATACCTGAGGACTGGCAACAGGCTGTTATAGTCCCATTTTTTAAGAAGGCAGGAGGGATCACCCAGCCAGTTACAGACCAATAAGCTTACTGAGTATTACCATTAAGCTTTATGCAAGTCATCTCTTAGGCAAGCTTAAAAGTTGGTCGGAACAGGAAAGCTTGCTGGCAGACGAGCAAGCCGGATTTAGGGAGGGCAGGAGCACACTAGGTCATTCCTTGATTATGCAACATCTGGTGGAAAAATATACAGCCAACAATCTTAGTTCCACACATGCTGCATTTATTGACCTAAAATCAGCCTTTGATTCCATCTCTAGAGTTAAACTGTGGCAGAAAATTGAGGGTATGTCCATTGATCGTAGATTATTGTTCCTGATTCGAACCCTGTACTCCAATACATCCGTTAAGGTGAGATGCACCCAGTATGGGCATCTTTCAGAACAAGTTCCAACCTGTAAAGGGTAAAACAGGGCTGCATCCTAGCGCCTTCTGTTTAACATTATGTAAATAGCTTGGTGGAGTACTTGGACTCACCTGATTTCCATCCTCCAATGTTAGCCAACCGTAAGATACCTGTGCTGCTATATGCGGACGATACAGTCATCCTCTCATGAACACCAGTGGGACTCAGAAGGGCCTTAAAGAAGTTTAGTACTTATTGTGACGATAATCAGCTTGTCCTTAACTACTCAAAAACCAAAGTTTTATCCTTTGGCAAGAGGCCAAAAATCAGAGCCTGGAGTATCAACAGCCACAAGATTGAGCAGGTTTGCACCTATAAATACTTGGGGGTAATGTTGCAAGTGACTGGAGCCAGAACTGCTCACCACAAGTACGTGGTCGAGGTAGGCCAGAAATCTGCTCGTGCAATAGTTAAGTTTTTTAATACAAAAGGTGGCCATTATTTGCCTGTAGCAATTAAGTTACATCAAACAAAAACTCTACCCCAGCTTTTATATGGGACAATTTTGGGGTCCCTTTCCTCCAGTTTCGCCCCCTTGGAACGGGTACAATCCAAGTTTTTAAGATCTATATTCACTGGCGTCGCTACCGTAAAGTGACGGTAGCGGGCCGCTATGGGGTGATGCGCGCAAGGGGTGACTTACACGTGCACGCGCGTGATGCATCACGCGTCACCTCTCCTGCGTGCGTCGCCCCCGAAGACGTCCACGGAGCCGGCTCCCGGCCTCTTCCGAGTTCAGGAGCCGGCTCCGGAAACGTCTTCCCCGGGCGACGCGCCAGGGCCTTCTGAGGAAGGCCCGCTGTGAGAACGTTATTTATAATGTTTTTGCACATGCGCAGACCGTCCCTGAGGGAAAAGGGCTGCCTTTTTCCCTCAGGAACAGTCTGCCCATGCGCTAAAAAACATTATAAATAACGTTCGCGCAGCGGGCCTTCCTCAGAAGGCCCCGGACAGCCGGACGGGGAAGACGTCCCTGAGCCGGCTGCAACAATTGAGGGGGTGCCCGGGCCAGCGGCCCGTCGAGCGCCCGGAGGGGTGCCCGTTGGGGGCGCCCCCAAAAATCGCGAGGGGATATAGGGGGAGGCGTCACTTGGGTGACGCGCGCCCCGCTATGGGGCGGCGCGCGCCCTAATGAGGCCACTGTCTATATTCCAAGTGTCCAGTTATGTTTCAAATGCAAGCTTGTGCTTGGACTCTGGCCTGCTCAAGGTTGAGGCTAGGGTTTCCCTAGCCTCTATTAATACTTGGCTAAACCTAAACTAACCTAACATCACTAATCCTACAAGATAACTTTCAATCGTCATGGCTTATGGCAGTTCACAGGAAATTGAGACATCTGGGACTCTCCCCTGAGGTTGTGCTGGCAATGGACTTTTTTCAAGCAAGAGCAGCCATAAGGCAAAGGCTGCTAGACACAGAGCAGCAAGAGGACATCAGCAGAACCCCACACTTTTTAGCTGCAGAGGACACTAGATATAAAGTAGCGCCGGCAGCCTATCTGTCACAGCTGGAGCTCCCTACGCATAGGAGGGCCTTTTTCTTGGCCAGGTGGAGAGCCCTCCCATCAACATTTTTGGAGGGCTGTTTTAGAAGGATTCCAATATCCGAAAGGGTTTGCCCGTGTGACTTGGGAGAAGTGGAGACAGTAGAGCATGTCTTGTTTCGCTGTTCATTTTATCAAGGGCTGCGTGCTAGGTTTATTTCCCCCTTTATTAAAAAATATTCCAGTTTGACTAATGTGGAGTTGGCTAAGATGCTCCTTGTGGGAAAAAGTTCCTGGTTTACAAACCAGTGTGAAAGCTTTTTGGCAGCTGCTTGCAAAACTCAAAAGAGTATTGTCAGTATTGAGGGAAAATTTTAATGCTTATTTAAGCTCTGTTTGTTCGCCCCTGTTTTGTGTAGTGTCTCCTACCTGTTTGAACTTAGGCTTGTTATGTGATGCTCTGTTGATGTTGTGTTTTGTTGTGCTATGCTGCTGGTCATTGACCATTAATAAACTATTGGACTGGACCCACCAGATTGAGAACCACTGATCTACCCCATTAAGAGAATGTTGGGAACCAACAAGGGACCCATAGGCAATGTCTATGCGTTGCTCCTGAGTGTCCCCACCATCACATCCCAGTAAGAAAAAAACCAGTTTCGTCTTAACAGGTTGCGTTGGCAGCAGGAAGACTTGGAAGAAACATTCATACATCGCCGGTGGGTTATACCTTAAAGGTATAGTAATTTCCAAATGCATAACATGGGGGGGCTACAACCCCCCCCCAGGTTTGGAATCAGTGGTCTAAAGGCTCAAGCCAGATTTAGCCCCACTATCTCCCTGTCTCACTTCCAACTATCATTTCCACCAGCCAACGTTCCACCTCTCCCGTCTTTCCTTTCAGGATCTCAAGACTAATCTACATGATCTGAAAAAGCATGTGGTACAGCTCTCCTAGGACACTGCCACTTAAGTATTGACGTATGCGGTATGCGGAAAGATGCATGGGGAAACTTCCCCATGAAAACAACTCTCTGCCCATAGAAATGACCATGTCAAAGAAAGCTTGTCATGTGGGTAAGAACTAAAGCAGAGAATCTTTCATCTATATTTTGAAGTAGTACAGGAACTGTGTCATGCACTTTTTTCCATTTGCTATACACATTAGCTCTCAAAGGAAAAGAAAAAGGAAAAGACTAAAACTGTTCATAGTCAAAAGAGAGAATCAATGATACCTCAGAAAAATTGTAAGTTGAGTCCTATTCAACTGCTGTGCCATAGAAGTTTCTGTAACATTCTGATATTTGTACAAACTAAATTCCTATGAAGAATTTCAAAAGATGGGAAACAACAACAAAATGTAAAATAGATTGCTTTTTTTAAAAAAAAAATTAACCTTGAACACAGGCAAGGACAAGCGCTGAACCTTACCCTCCCTTCCGTTAAAATAGCTCTCCTGAGTACATAAGTGGTAGTGGGCAGGAATCCAATCTATGTCAGAACATGCTGAAAAAGTTAAAGTAATCGCTCAACTTCACTGTTATTTAGCCTATTATGCAAATCCCAAATGTGCCAAAGAATATTGAGAAAGATTGCTTCAGATAACTTGCTTCCTTTCACATTTCAGGAAGACTAAAATTGAAGAGTCAACTATTACGGCTTTTCTATTTGAAACCAACTTGAGAGCGTAGTCTCTAATTCAAATCCTCTCTCAGAACCCAATCCTATCCAACTTTCCAGCGCCAATGTAGCTGCAATACAGCCTAGAAGTAAGAGAACAAATGTTCCCTTATGTTGGAAGGCCTCCATGACTGTCCCCCCATTTGCACATGTCCCATTGGCATGACTGCATCAGTGCTGGAAAGTTGGATAGGATTGGGCCACCATTCTAACATTTAGTTTCCAGTGATGTAGACTTGGGTCTATTGACTCAGACTCAAGTCACATCAATGACTTGACTTGGACTTGACTCGGCAGTTGTAAAAGACTCAAAAGACTCGACTTGAGACTTGGAGCTTTTTACGACAAGTCGAATTTTATTCAGGTTTAAACCAGTTTTCCCCATTAAATAGATAGGGACTCGCAACTTGCTACCAAAGACTTGGGACTTGGGGGCAAAGACTTGACACTTGGACCCAGAGACTTGATCCCATCGTGGTAGTTTCCAGGTTTCTGCATCAGGAACCATCCTACCCATGCTCTTTTACTTCTAATTAGAATAACTGAAACAACAAAATGGATCACATTATTTTTGGGACAAGGAAAACTATTACATTTTACTAATAATTGTTTATCGAAATCATAACAGACTGAAAAAAAGGAGGGAGAAATATGTTTTAACTTGCATTAGAAATACAAATGATTTCCAGCATATTCATTTTTAAAAAGTGTTTACAACAGAGCTGAAAAGTTAAATCAGCTTCTATGTTCTACATGGTGCACTCAACTGCATGAAGTAACTGTCAGAGCTAGGTTATGGTCAGCCCTCACAAGAAAGCCAGAACCAAAACTGAAAGCAAAATTAGACCCCAGCCAAAACATAAAGCTGGTTATGGACTTGTTTGTTCTTGAGAGATTTATAGTGCAATCCTGTCTACCTCTGCGCCCTGCAATGCCTCTGCTGAGTGCAGAGCAGGCATCTGGGAGATCACTTCAGGGAAAGGGAATGTTTGTTCCCTTCCCCCAGTGTAAGCCTCAGCCGCCCAAACGAGTCTCCTCAGATGTATGCCAGCTATTTTGCTGGTGCAAGTCCAGGAGGCCCATGTAACAGTGGCCAGGCCCAGGAAGGGGGATAGTATTCGGTGGAGCAAGTCACCGACTATCCCTCCCCCAGCCCGGGCCCGGTAGACCAATCCCACCCCCACTGGCGTTACTACAGGGGGGGCGGAGCTGTAAGTTCTTCCGTGATCGGAGCCTCCATTACACAGAAGAATGAAGCGCCCCGCCCCTCCACCTTCTGACCCATTCAAAGCAGTGAAAACAACGCGCAGGGCTCCTGCGCGTTGTTTTCACTGCTTTGAATGGGTCGGAAGGCTCGGGGACAGGGCGCTTTGTTCTTCTGTGTAACGGAGGCTCCGATCACAGAAGAACTTACAGCTCCGCCCCCCCTGTAGTGACACCAGTGCCCACCCCCCCAACATCCCGTTCCGCCCTCCCCCCGCCCTTCCACTCCGTACCTGCTCAGGCAGATGCAGTTCCATATATGGCTGGGATAGAGCGAATGCCTCTGCCTACCCTAACATCTAGACAGGATTGGGCTGCTCATTACCAATCTAGTGAGAGATTCTGACCCGAGGTACCATTTACTTCCCTAATGTTCCAGCTGTAGTTCTGGCATATTGCCACAGGAGGCAGCTGCTCATAGAACTCAAGGCCCTCATCTGTAGCCCAAGCAGGTCCTGTTAATTTAACTTGTACCCAAGTCGCAATTCCCAATGTTGCTTCAGTACAGTACTTTTAACACTAAGAAATTCATCAACTCTACAAGTCATATCTATCAAAGTCACATGTTTTAAGCCTTGAAGGTGCTTAATAATTTAAGTTAACTGATAGGGACACTGAAAAAAGAGCAATTATTAAACCACCAGCACAAACCACCGGCAATGGTCAAATGCATGCTCTTTATTGTTAACAATGGAAGTAGCCACAATTGGAAATAAATACATGAAATATTTCAAACTTTGTTTCATTTAGCTCTCACTCAAGTGCTTCAAACTTCATCTAATGAAGTTTCCATTCAAATTACAAAGCTAATCCAGCACCCCTTGAGTTCAACATTTCATCCAACTCCATTGATTAACAATACATTCATAATTGTGATGTCATAAGAACAATTATACTAGAATTAAGACGCCCATGGTTTCTACAAAATATTACTGTTAAAAGGATTGTACTCAGTTGTTTTACTGCCAAGAAAGTATAGTCTTGCAGAACACGTGTGTATAATCTTATATGTACAGAGTTAGTCACCCATATAAAAATCAAAGCACTGTTTGTGCAAATTAACATAATGTGCTGGATCACCCTGTCTTGAAAAATAAAGCCACTATTCCAAATTTGCCATTTTATCAAAAAATATGGAGCTTCCAAAATCCATCCTGGCTCCTCTACTTGTAGGTGGTATTGACAGCAGCCTAAAACCATGTATAAGTACTGCCATATCATGATGGATCAAGGCTTCATTCACACACTGGGAGCCCAATCCTATCCTTTTCCTTACGTATTATAAGTATGATAATATGATGATAATACTTACAGTATTATGATATACATATAATAATATAATCATAAGTATCATGATTATCAGCATCATCCAAGGGAGTTGTTATCTAAGGATGGGCCCTTAATTGAAGGGGAACAGGAAGGTATTTGCCCGATCACTTGGTAATACTTGAGCGACTTCTGTGAACTCTACAATTTGATAAATGAATAAAATTGTTTTTCAGCTTTACTAATATAAAATCTACCTTATTGCTCTGCCTTGCACAAGAAAATTCTGTGCGTTCTCGATTAGGGCTGGGGACAGATCCAAGTTCCTGCTAGATTTTATATTTTTAAATTAAACAGGGGAATTGTCACTTTTCCTTCTTTGTCTCGGCAGCTCTCAGTGCAAACTATCATGTGCCTAGCAGAGGCTCAACAAATTTACTCTGCATAAAACCTTCTGCACTCCATTTTAAGATTGTTTCAAATTGCAGATTTGAGAGTTCAAATTTGGACTCTTCCCCCCGCTTTTGTTTTAAACTGCAGCCTAAAAAAGAGATCTTGAAAAGTTTGCTGCCTACTTATTGATCCTTTAGTTGGTCTTAATAAAGATATTGTCCTACTAGATTTCCTTCTAATGGACTAACATGATTGCCTATGATTCTTATTATCTTACAGAGCCATTCATTGAGGAAAATTTATTCAAAGAAAAAAAAGCAATATTGACATTTATGAGGAAAACATAGCCAGATGGGACACATACAACAGGCTGCACCAGAATTTTGTTTACGGAAAAAGGAAGCACACACAAACAATCCTGAATTATCACAACATAACTTGTGGTCTTCAAAGCAGCCTTATTTTCTTTCTTTCTTTTACGGTGGACTTGCAATGCCCCTTGAATTTTGTCACTTGTATTGTGAAAGATGTAACTTTAACATAGGATAAAGGCCAGTGGCGGTAGAACACCCCCTTGGGGAGGGCTGACAAGACACTCCCATGTGCCGCTGAACGCCCCATCTCTTGGGGGCTTTAAGTCATGCGCGTGTGACGCAGCGCGAATCACCCCACCACCCCAAGGCCCCCACCACTGACGACGCTACTGATAAAGGCCCATTCAGGCAATATTCTCACTGTAACTTCTACATGTGTCAAGATCAGAACTAGGTCTTGAGCTCATTTAGCCCTGTTCTTTCACAGTATGTTGAATATATAATGCTTAAACCGGGAATCATGTCATTAGTTGAGTTTGGATGTGAGATATTCCTGAGACCATGATCCAGACCTTGTTTCAAATATACAGTGTTACCCAATTCACATTTTCTGTTCTGTGTGGGGAGCAAGTAGTAGGGATACAAACATATGAGACCCTTTCCTGATCTCATCATGTGCAACATTCCCAGGGGAACAGTCTTGTCTGAATAGGTCCTCAGTTCATGAAACAGAGAGAATCACTGCATTTTTTAACCTACTCTGAAGAAATGACTATATCAGCGCAATCCTGTGTAAACTTGCACCAGTGTAACAGCAGATGCACTGGTGTAAGTGCACTTACACTGGCATAAGTGCACTTACACCGGTGCATCTACTGTTACACCAGTGCAAGGTTACACAGGATTGCGCTTTATATCTGGGATGAAATTCAAGAGCATGTGTTGTTAACCGTCCTGATTTTGTTCACTATGTTCTTGAAAATGTGCTAACACACCTTATATCAAGTAAGATTTAAAATTTTCATGGCCAGCAGTAATAGCAGAAGATAAAATGTTTGTTACGGGGTTAAAAGCCATGATAAAACATAAAAAAACAAGTTAAAACTATTTAAAAAACAGTTTAAAAACAATAAAAACAAGTTAAAACGTTTCGTTCGTCATACGACGAACTTCATCAGGTTACGGGCACGGCAGGCAGCGTGATGGTAAAACAGAAGAATGAAACATTACTGCTTAAGAAGACATACGCCCTTTTGGCCAGCTGATGTTAATAACGAGCGGAAGAGCCGGTTCCTGCATGACGGGAGTAAGGAACCGGCTGGTCCGCTCGTTATTAACATCAGCTGGGCGGCAGGGCATATGTCTTCTTAAGAAGTAATGTTGCACTCTTCTGTCATATCAGTTTCTGATGGGACTCCTATTAAACACAGTCATTAATCGGTACATTCATTTGGTAGTATCTTATCAGCGGAGTGGGAAGTGCTGCTGACACCAAATCACACTGGAACACTGTATGCTGTGAGATTAGTGTTATTGAAGTCATGTGTTTGGACATGAAGTAAGCCTCAGATCCTAAAAATATATGTTTATTTGTATTCATGTCTGAAGCCTCCAAGCCATAGCTAATTTTTTTAAAAGTGACTTCTCCATGACCCAATTTATTTATTGGAAGAGGCACTGAAGCAAATCTAATATAGTTCAAAGATGCAAATATATTTGCCAAATGTAAATGTTTTTGTTGAAGAATAATCTAATGGGGATTCATATTGGCAACCATTTTTAATAGACTAATGCTTTCCATTCCTACGTATAAGGGAAACAAATCAATCATAATTCCTTTGATGTTGACGGGAAATTAGTGAGCTCTTTGGAAACTGGGAACTTTATATGCTGTGATCTGACTGGAATTCTCATAATAGTCTAAATGACGGGAGAGGTACGATATGATCTTAAGTGATGGGAAAAGTGCTTGAATGCAGAAAGTGTATGCAACAAAGCCACAGACAACTCAATTTTGAATTATTTTTTACACTGGATACTTGCTGGATGATTTTTATTTTATTTCAAGCAAAGAGAGATCTATTAGGCTGCAAGAAGTCTGATGGAACAGAAAGGGCAGATATATTTATTCCTGTGAGAGAATGACATGGCACATTAGAAACCTCACAGAGAGAATGAAAATGCCACACAATAAAAGCCACAAAATATTCTAGTGCATCAAACCACTTGATAGCATGACCAGTTCAATAGCAAAGCAGCTTACTGTTGAGCCAGGCTAGGACCGTCAGTGGTACGATTTATGGAGGACAGCAGGACTACAGCCCTGGACATTGGAAAACAGCCCTGGGAAAGACAAGAAAGTTCAAAGCAACGTATTAAAAGATGCAAAGCCTCCGTTTTCAAACATGACCATGGGGCTGACGTTTTAGAGGTTTCGTTCACACAGTTGAAACTGGCCCCAAGCCAGGCTGTCATGTATATTAGGGGCATCCAGTGCAAGCTGGTGGGAGGCAGGCCTCTGCATAATTATATGGGGTGATTTGCCCATAAAGCTAATGAGCTGCCTATCCTTATACTCTTGACTTTACGAATGACACTGTCAAAATATTCAATTGGTCCAGACCAGCCTCACACAGAGGCTTATTTCCATAAGATCGCCTGAGTGACAAATGCGAACACGTGTGTTCAGAAACCATCCACCCTGCGTTTCAGTTATGGGCTGTCGGTTCCCCAAATTGATTTTACCAGTAGCTGGCCTTCAATACCAAAACGGAGCTGAATGAGAGAAAATCAATTGCGGAGAAGCATGTTCCAGGTGTGGGTGGGAGTTCAGATCTCTACATTCCCTACTTTATCCATGATTAAGGCAGACCCACATGGAGGCAGGTCTTCTGCCATTACATCTAGTTTTACTTCAACATTGTGTGTTTTCCACTATTGCTGACCTGCCAAGTTGTGTAACCTTTTGGTGGCTGGGTCAGCAGGGACTCTGTAGCAGTGGCACATTACCATCACCACGGGGCAGTGGTTCCTCTGTGGGTTCAGCAGACGACCAGAAGCCAAAAACAGCACAGCACCACAACTCATGTCCCAGATGGCAAATGTGCTCACTTGTGTAGGTAACATTTGATTCAGTATTGGGGAGATGGGCAAAATGCAGGAGCACTGAAAAGGGTGGAAACAAAATAAAAGTTGGATTTGCTCACGTCAGACAACTACAGTAGCCCTGGGGTTAATGCAAGAATTTTGTCCATGCACACTTCCTTACATTGCATATTATAGCTATGTGATTTTTGTTTGACCGCTCCATCCTGGGATGCTTTTAGCATCATAACTCTGGCTACACGTTTGCCCAGATGCGCCTCGCAGACTGAGCCCCTATTGAAGACGTACATTCAATTCAAGTTAATTGTACGTAAATGCATGGCCAAGCAGGAGCGCATACAAGCACTACGTTAGTTTCATTGGCTTCCAAGTCAGCCTGAGAGTACTAAAAGCATTATAAGTAGCAAATGTATGCTAAAAGAAAGGCAATATTTGGACTAGGAAGGCCAAGAAAGACGAACTGGCTGCTGTCATGTCTTCTCATATTGAAGCTATTCAGTTTGAGCACAGAGTTTACCTTCTCATTGTTTGCAATGGAGTACCCTTGATATTTGTATAAACAAATTAATAGACAGCATTTCATGAGCAGCTTGAAGTGTTTGTGTGCATGAATGAGTCCATCACTGAGGCTGAACTCATTTTATACAGAAGCTCGTTATGATGACCTACGTACTACTCCTCTATCCAACAGCTACAATAAACAGCTCCTCCTGAGAACAGAAACGGGGTTTTCAAGTGAGAGTCAAATAAAATCCTCCATCCAAATCTTCAAGCACCTCTGTATATGTTTCTGCAAATGATATTGAAATGTCCCTGAGTTAGCTAAACCAAGACTGTCTAAGACCATGAGAAACAGAGTCAAATCTGATCCCACGAGTTCATACTGCCCCCTCCCCGATTGTCCACCCAGAGGCAAGAGAAGTATGTGGAGAGCATTGTGAGCTGGGATTTGGAAACTGCTGGTAGTTCACTAATGGCCCAATCCTAGGTATGTCTACCCAGAAGTAGGTTCCATTGAATTCAATGGAACCTACTCCCAGAAACGTGTGTGTATAAGGTTGCAGCTTTAGCCTGGCTTCCTGCTTCTATCTGCTTCTTAAAGTGCCATTCCTATAACAGTAGTTCTTAACCCTGGCTTAAGGAACCAAGACCTGCCTTTCCCCCCTCTCTCTCTTTTTTTAATAGTGACTATGGAGGTCCCGGTCCCAACTGGGGCTGTGGCATGGGAGCAGGAGATTAAACCCTCTCTCATGCTTTTGCTTCATTGAAAATTTGACCCAAAGCTATTTGCCACCCAATGGCAATGTTCATTCCAGGTCAAAAAGGAGCATGTGTCATGTGTATGGTTTTTATTGGAACAATGGCATGGAATAAAGGAATAAAACTCTTCCCCATCAGTGTTCTGATCCAGCTGGAGGGGACACGGCTATTTAAAAAACCAAGGAAACAAAAACAGAAGGGGAAAGATGTATTAAGGCCAAGTCTAGTTTGATGCTGAACTATAGCCAAGAAGGGGAAGTTGTTAACACTTAATTCTAATAATAATATTCTATAATAAAAATAATAAAGATTCACCCACTCATATCTGCACATAGATAGGCAGAGATAAAGTACTCACCAGAAAATAGCCAGAGTATGATTTCGTGGGCTCGTCATTTGGAAATATACAGCGATGGCTTCTGGGTCTCATTTACAATGCATGTTGGGGAAACAACTGATCTCCCTCTTGTTTATGCCATACTTTCTAATAAAATAGTCACAAGCCCCATTTCAGTCTCTTTCCCCTAAATTCTGTCAGTGTTGAACCCGTTTTTTTTTTTTACAAGTTTTTACCATTTTTACAAGTTAATGGGCTTGGATTCTTCCTGCTTTCTGAAGTATGATGGCTAACACTCAGCACAATACTTCCAATGAAAGTTTCATAAGCAGTCAAGAGACTGATAGTCTCTGTTGCTCAGATGTTAGAAAAAAAATCTTATATGAAAACAGTTCAAAATGACAATGCTGAACCAAAGGATCACGTTATTCAAACATTGTTTGGTCCATCATTTATTCCAACAATGAATACTTCTTTGCAATAATAAGGGGGTCACAGTGGCAGAGTATATGCAGCAGGTTTCCGGTTCGATCCCCGGCATCTCCAGGGAGGGCAGAGAAACGTTTCTGCCTGTGTCCTTGGAGTGCCACTGCCAGTCAGTGTTGACAATACTGAGCTAGATGGACATATGGTCTGACTCGGTACAAGGGTACCTCTGTACTGCCAAGCCAGCAGCTCCCCATTGAAACAAGCATCAAACAAGGCTTCTTCTGACATTAACAGCACAATCCTGAGGAAGTAACAAGCGGTGGAGCGAGCGCTCCGCCGTTCATAGTCATCACAAACGTGCCGTAAAGCATGTTTGCGATGGCTCAAGGGTAAGGGAGGCTGGCGCAAGGCCAGCTTCCCTCACTCTGTCACCAGACCGAGGAAGCGGCTGCCGGAGGAAGGTAAGCGCTCCCCCGGCAGCCACGTGGGTGGTTCGGCGGGCAAGGGAGGGGGGCCACTGGTCTAGCCGGCCCAGGAGGGGGTGGGGGATGGTGCCCGCCATATCCCCATCCCAGCTATTTAGCTGGCAGAAATCCGAAGAGGTCCTTTGGGCCAGCCCCAGTTTACACCCGGGGAAGGGGACAAAGTCCCGCTGCATGGCGGGCACCCAGAAGCACGGGATCTGCCAGTCGGCACTAGACTGGCCGCCGGACCTCTACACAGGATTGCGCTGTAAGACTCACATGTCAGAACAAGATGCACTTTGCAGCATGAAGTGGTCCAAGCATCTCTTTTTCTGCAGAGATCATAAAGCTGTCATATGTAGCACCTTCCCAAGTACTCTCTCCCCATTGTTTCTACTAGTCAAACTGGGAGTTACAGGGAAAACAGCAGCTTCTGCTGCCAGTACCCCAGGCAGGGGGAAATTGCGTTGAAAAACAAACTCTCCCCAGATTAGAAAAGGGCTCCTAATTTGAGGGGGATCCCACCTAATACCAAACAAAAGCAAAGGCTGAGTGGTCTGGGAAAGGAGGCCATACCACACTGTGATGAACTCATACCAAGCAGGTAATAAAGAACAATAAAAAGGAGGTAATTAAAAGACTGGATAACAAGGCAAAACAAAGGAAATGGGGTGCAAAGAATAACAAAACAAGACTCATCAATGACAAAATCAGGCCTGACCCACATCAGTAGGACATTTCCTTTCCTTAGCTACTTATATGCCTGGAGAAAAGCGGAGGGGATCCAGTTCCTGCATTCCTTCAAGGAGCAGGTGAGCTTTTTCTTTGATGCATGGACACAGCACTTCAATAAATGAACCACAAGCATGACCAAGAGCAGCCCTGTGTGTGCTTAAAAAAAAATATATGTTTACAGATGTTATAGGGTCAGCCAACTGTAGGAGTGAGAGTCACCTGGGGCCTCCATCCCACCCTTTACCTAGCCAGTGGGTGTGGCTGCCCTATTGATGGACACAGGTCCATCTCAGCAGGTGGGCATGGAAGCATTCTTTGTCTCTAGGGACACACCATGAAGACAGCAAATACATATAGTGTTTATCTGGGATACCATGTTGCCCTTCTATAATGGTGCTGAATGCAAAAAAGAGCAAGCTGATGACATGACTAGACATTGAAGATGCTGGGATGTGACAATGCCTCTGAGAGATTAAAGAGGACTAAAAATAGACAAATTAGACAAAAAATAAAGGGAACAGGCAGATGTTTGCCACAACAGCCTTCCACCATCCAGATGTTAAAACAAATTCATTTTCTGACACAGATTTGTCTCAGTATGGAAAAAATCACATGGAAAGTAGCACTTGTGGTGTGCAACACCTTTCATTATCTCCCCTGAATTTCATTTTATTCTTGTCAGCCCAGCATTCCACTTAATTGAGATCATTTTTTTTAAAAAAAAGTCCTATCTGCTAAAGCGACTGCAATCCTGGTTAATACTGGCTTGTTTACAGGCAAATTACTCCTTGTCACCCATCACACATTGACAGATAAATGGCCATACACTAAACAAATTAGATCGGTTCTCTCTGTACAACAGTTGTATTTTCAAAGCACTCATCACATTACCTAATGGAGCTGATTACTGATGTAGCATCCATGATAAATGTGCTATTCAAGCATGGAATCAGTTTATATCTGTTGTAACTCTGTTGTAAGTAGTTATGTTTTACCTGGCAAAAATTCAGCTCAGAAAACAGACTGTCCCACTAATGTTGATTGGGACTTTCAGGTGTGCAATGGATGCTGCAACCTATTAAGGGCCCCCTTAAACATCACCACTGTTGTTATAGAAAAAGCCTGAGGATAATGATGATAAATAGTAGGAAAAGAAATCAGCTACGTTTTAGCTGTCTCTTCACTCAGAAAATAATTTAAATGTGGCAGTTTGCAGTCAAATGAAATATTGTGAGACAAACCATTACAAATACAAGTACATAGTTGTGTAAAAGGTAAAGGTAAAGGTATCCCTTGACAATTAAGTCCAGTCGTGTCCGACTCTAGGGAGCGGTGCTCATCTCCGTTTCAAAGCCGAAGAGCCAGCGCTGTCCGAAGACGTTTCCATGGTCATGTGGCCGGCATGACTCAACACCAAGGCGCATGGAACGCTGTTACCATCCCGCTGACGCGGTACCTATTAATCTACTTGCAATTTCTTGCTTTCGAACTGCTAGGTTGGCAGGAGCCATTGCACGGATTCGAACTGCTGACCTTTCGATCGACAGCTCATGGTTCAGTGGTTTGTGTACAACTACACAAAAACAAATGGCAACCCAGTACATAGCTGCATAAGAGCAGTAGGTTGAAGAGGGTGTGTGTGCGTGTTCTCTTGCAGCACAGAATGTGGAGTTGGATACTGAATTCAGTTTCCAAACATCTCCAGCTAGCTCACTTTCAACTTTCTAGCCCTTAGGGCTCCAAAGATAGGCAGTGAGTGCTATGTTTACTGAAGTAACCATGTCTGAAAGCAATTTGCAGTGGTGCTCTGGGTAGCTCCTTGCCCCTCCGATTGCTAAGAAAACCAGAAGAAACTACACAAAATGGAATTTGCATAATAGGCTACAATACTAGCTACAATTTAGGCTAGCTACAATACTAAATTGATACTTAATTAGCATTAATGGAAAATTTTAATTGTTTTTTAAGACAAAGGCTGAAATCCTATACTTACTTACCTGGGAGTAAGTCCCATTGAACTCAGTAGAATTTACTTCTGAATAGACATGGATAGATTTGCACTGTAATGGTAATAGCTATATTTTAAAAACATTTTTAATTCAACATTCATAGGCTTTATTGCACTAACAAAAAACACACGACGGCCTGGAATACTACTTCACAATTTTCAATATCATAAGTGCTAGACCTTTAGGTAGGCTTACCAGATCTCCAACCGGGACAGAGTGCTAGACCTTTAGGAAACGGAATGTGGGCAGGTATAGCTTGTTAAACCCTTAGAGCACAATCCTAGGCATGTCTACTCAGAAGCAAGCCCCATTGTGTTCAGTGGGGCTTGCTTCTGAATAGACATGTCTAAGATTGTGCTCTGAGGTTTAACAAACTACACCTGTCCACATTCCTTCTCCTAAAGGTCTAGCACTCTGTCCCGGTTGGAGATCTGGTAAGCCTACCTTTAGGAGAAGGAATGTGGGCAGGTGTAGCTTGTTAAACCTTAGAGCACAATCCTAGGCATGTCTACTCAGAAGCAAGCCCCATTAAATGCAATAGACAAAAACAAGGGGGAAAAACATGAAGACAGTGGTTCTCAAAGTTCTCACTGCAAGCCGGGGAGAACTGCAAGTACCTGCAGGAGTGGGGCGGCAGTGGTGCTTCTGGAATCATGGCGGTGCTCCCGGAATCGCAGAGGTGACTGTGGCAAAAGGGGTTATTTTTATATACTGACTCAAACTTTCATGCTCCATATCCATCTCAATATAGTCCTTTTTAAAACCATATAGAGCAAACAAAGTAAAAACTAAAACTTACAAAAAAATAACCTACGAACTATGCTGAGCTTCATCAGAAGTAGACATCCACTCTCCCTTTTCTTCCTGTTCTTATACTAACTGCTTACAACAAACAGCTGCACTGTTCTTATCAATTACCGCATTAACCCCATTTTATTTTAAGGTCATACACGTCTCATTCATACTGTATTTCCCTCCTTAAATAAGCTGTTTTTAACTTACAATGGTCACGCCGGTTCAATGGAGGGTGTGGGGAGGCCCACGGCCCCCTCTGCAGGCCTCCCCGAGCTGCTGATTGACTCTCTGCAGTGATTGCAACCCATTTCCAGTTTTCGTCCAAAACCGGAAGTGGGTCGCAATTGCTGTGGAGAGTTGATCGGCAGTTCGGGGAGGTCCGCAGAGGGGGCCGCATGCCTCCCTGCACCATCCAGAGGGCAGGTGTGGCCATTGTAAGTTAAAATGACCCCTTTTTCCACCACTGGCGGAGCAATCTCAGGAGTGCCACCGTGATCCCAGGTGCACCGACGCCATGGTCGTAGTCGCCATGCCCCTTAAGGGGGTGGCAGCCGCTTCCTTTTCCCTGATGGATCGCTACCCACCAGTTTGAGAACTGCTGCATTAAGGAGAAAAAGTATATTATGAAGATACTCCACTTCTGAATAAATGGTTCACCTGCTTACCTCCTCTGATAGAGCAATCCTCTGCATGTTTACTAAGTGGGACTTACTTTGCTAAGTGGGACTTCCTTCCTTCCAAGTAAGGGTGCATAGGATTGTGGCCTAATTTTAATATGTGTTTAATAATGTGTGAGCCATTTCCCACACTTATAACAACCAGTCTATGAGAGAATGAGCACCAGCTATCCTGTGGTTGAGCTGGGCTTGTCAAGGCACACAAATATGACCATACCAGTGTGGTGAGAATGTGGGTTGTGTAGAGTTTCATAGAGCTGATTGTCGTCAGTGAGGCAGACCTGCAAACGTTTTATTTTCACACTCCCAAACACTCCTTCACCCAAAAGGACTTTCCACAGATTGAGCAAGGACAACAACTTCCATTCATAGCTCCCTGTCTGAATACAGGTGTCCCAAGATCCACGAAACTGAACACCCTTGACTTAAAAACAAGCAGCAAGCAGGAGAGAGAGAGAGAGAGAGAGAGAGAGAGAGAGAGAGAGAGAGAGAGAGAGAAAAGCCTGAAGCACAACACAATGACAACATGTACATATTCTGTACACTAGCAGACTTTTTCCTCATGAGCATTGTTTCTCAAACTGTGGGTCTGGGCCCACTTGGTGGGTCACGCCCCGATTTCTGGTGGGTTCCACAGAGCCTCCAATAAAAACATGGGTGATGGAAAGATCAGATAACTAATTGCCTCAAGCCCTGAGGTTATTCAAAAATCACATAGCTGCTAGTTGCCCTGCAAAGAGCTGAGCTCATGCATTTTGCAAGATAGCTGCTAATTGCCCTGCAAACAGCTGAGCTCCTGCAGTTTGCAAGCTTGTGTAAATATAGGGAGATAAATATTTGAGTGTCTTTTTTCTGGTGGTTTTTTTTCCAAGTCTGTCAATGACTAGTAGTGGGGACAGGTGAAGACTAGGTCACATAACTAAGCCCATCAAGCCTTGAGGCTGTTAGGGCTGCTTCATTAAGAGAAATGGATTGAGTTTTTTGCAAATGCATAAATAAATACTTAGATCACCTTTTTTTTTAAGTCTCATAAAGCTAGGTGGGTCCCGATAGAGGGTCGTTTTATAAAGTGGGTCCCGGTGCTAAAACGTTTGGGAACCACTATCCTAGAGCTTCCCTACAGAAACCTCAAATGCTCTTTGAAGGTTTCTGTAAAGAAGTTCGGGGGGGGGGGCGGAATTCCAAAATCCAGTGCATGAAAAAAATATGCACATATCTGGATCCTGGTTCAGTTCACACCTCAATGTATATGTGTAGTCCTACTACATCATTTTCTCTTGGCAGTTTCTTAAAGTCAAACCAATTCTGCTATCCTTGGAAATACCTGAGAAGATAATGTAGCATTCTTAAAGCGACATTGTGAAATAGTTAAAAAGTCTCAATCTCTAACACTTGATGTTTGGGTGGTTGCCCAATTGATGCTCTCACCACTACCCCTTTCCTCAAACTTCTAGCTGGGCGCATTCCATGGCATTTATTCATCACCAAGATAGTCTAAAATATGTTGGCTGCATACCATGATGGGGGAGTGGGAGGATGTAACACGCTGCATATTTCTGCTTTATTTTCATATATTTTCAGAGGAATCTCTGTGTAAAGCTGAGACATCTGCATTATATGATGCATTAATGGACTTTTCCAGAGAACAAAATGGGACCAGCAGGTTTTAGAACAGGACATATCAGAGGGACACTCACATTTGTTCAATTCCAGCATTGACTTTTGCTGCATTTCATGCTGCCCATGCCATGGCCCATGCCATGAAGCTAGGCTAGGATATTTAAAAAAATAAAATATTCTGGCTGTTTATAAGTGCCAGGGTAAAATCATCTCCCATAACTAACTAAATAAAACTACCCCCTCTCAAGTTAAATATATCAGTACATATGGGAATGGACTTGTCATCAAGCCAGACCTCTCTTTCTGAATGGATGGTTTAAATATTTGGAGAAGAATTTGGAGGAAAGAGGACTGAGGAACAGCACCACAATACAGCTAATCGGCGCCTCGAAGGCCAGCAATTGCTTGAATTGTAATCCTTGTCACAAACACAAAAGTCACACACCAGTTAGAAAGCTTCATTCCACATAATTTCTCAAGTCAGGTATTTTCAGCACAATTCTATACATGTTTACTCAGAAGGAAGTTCCATTGTTTCCAGTGGGGCTTACTCTCAGGTAGGTAATTAGAGGATTGCAGCCTTTGTGATTTAAGGATCCAACAATTTACAACACAGAGGTCTTTATTAGCCCAGAATTCTTCATGCCAAAACTTTTATGATATTGAAAATTGTGAAGTACTCAGTATTCCAGGCCGTCGTGTGTTTTTTGTTAGTGCAATAAATCTCAGTTCAAGAATTAACTTTGGCCAAATGAGATCACTTGAGAATATTCTTGGAATGCATATGGGGACTGGCAGCTGCACTTAAGTCTCTCAAACTGCCACTCCCAGGCAGCTCCTGATCTGTGGAGGTTAGGAAAATCTCAGACAACCATCTGTGGTGTTGACACATTGCTTCCATGTGCACCATAGCCCACAAACTAGTGAGTGTGGCCTGATTCACACATTCCCAGGGCAATGTAGGTCACCACCAAAAAACCATTTCTGTATGCTCAGGAGGACTCCATAGCACAGCTGTTTCAGTACTTGCATGTCAAGTGTGAGGACTGAACAGATAACATGGGTTATTCCTAGGTCTGTGTCGCACCACCTTAAGCTGCTGACACTGCAACGACTCACACAACCCAAGCAGGCCATGTGCTTGCGACCACAAATTGGTCTGATCAGGCATGAGCTGTTTTGGCAGCAATCACAGTCACACCATTATAGTAACCAATGGGAGCTGTGCAGAATCTTTCTTTTAACTTGTTGAACTTTGATTTCTTAAGAACGTTTTTGCACGTATTCAGTCATTAAAATCACCTTAGCTTCACGTGTTACTTCAGTTTTCATAGCTTTGGAAGGTTTACCTGTAGCATGGCCCATAGTGGAACCTGCTTGCTGCTGGGGAGTCTGAGGCAAAGCCCTACCTGAAGATATCCCTTGATGGCACACTAGACGCTACTATTGCTACCAGTACTGAAGAGTCGGAAGGCAACTCAGCCGGGTGAGCCCTATGACGGGCATGGGCCCTTGGTCATTGCCACGTCCTGATGACACCCCTGGGTGTGGCAGAGCAGTGGGCTTATTCCCCTTTCATTCAACCACTAAGATTTAAAACAAGCAGCCTTTTGACAGTCACATCCTGGTGGCCAACATTTTTTTCTCTGAGCACCCCAGATATTGGATCATTGTAGGGCAGTGGTTCTCAAACTGGTGGGTTGCAACCTACCACGAAAACCAGAAGCAGTCTCTCTTCCCTTAAGGGGTGTGGCGATATGTGGCAATTGCACTTTTGGGGTCCTGCCGCCTCTGTGGAAAAAGGGGCATTTTCACTTACCTGGGGTTGCACCAGCCCTCCAGAGCCCTCTACGACGTTGTCCCCGATGCCTCAGAAGAGCTTCCAATCGTGTTTGGGGACTACTTCTGGTTTTTGGCAAAAAACAGAAATAGCTTCCAAGTGTGATTGGAAGCTCTTCTGAGGTGTGGGGGGGGGGCGTAGAAGGGGCTGCAACTCCCCTGCAAACCCTGGAGGGCTGGCATGACCCTCAGTAAGTTGGAAAAAAACTTGTTCCCAAGGCTAGGTGGGACCCCAGAAGTGCCATCACCGACGTTGCCGCAGAGTCTGTGATGACTACAGGTTCCCATACTCCCTTGTAGGAGTTTGAGAACCACTGTTGTAGGGACGGCCAGCACAAAACCACTGAGGAATGCATGACGGCCAGCACAAAAACAGCCATGTGTTAGAATAGCCTCAGAATAATGCAGGAGGGCCCATTCAATTCCTGGTTCTTTAGTTATGACATAAATACAGAGAAGTTCCATAGGAAACTTATGGCATATTACCTTAGGACCCTGTGACATCGTATCTTGAAGGAGGGAGCAAAATGAGTGTGTGATCACAAAATATGTGGGTTGTGGTAGTGTAATACTGTTTATATTGAAGATGGCTTTGATGAATCTAATCTGTGAGGTACAGAGACTAGGCACTGTGTTTAAGAACACAACGCTTCCCTCAAAAGTACACAGGAGGCCAGCTTTAGAAAGTACACACACACACACACACACACACACACACACACACACACACACACACACGAGTTTGTCTTCCTGGCTAATGGCTAATTTGCTTTATGTTATTTAAATTGCTTTAAATAATTGCTTTAAATCATTTTAAAGCAATTTAAATAACACAAAATTTAACACAACATTTCAGTATCGCATCTCACTGGGCATGAACAGCTTTGGCTTAAGTCAGGGGTTCTCAACCAGTGATACTAGTACCACCAGTGGTACTTTGGCTGACTGATGGTGGTACTCAGACTGCTGGACCACCAGAATCCTGCTCTGACGTGATGATTTTGGCGGCGGGTTTTTGCTCCCGAGAGGCTCCTGCCTTTGGCTGAACCTCTCAGGAATGCTGAGAAGATCCCTCCCACCTGCCCAGAACCTCCTACCTGCATTTTTTTGGCTTCCAAAAATCTGAAAACCTGGAAGTAATTGGTGATGATGTCATCGCAAGTCACTTCCCGTGGTACACAGCAGAAGAGTGTCATTGGAGGTGGTACTCGGCCGGGAAGGGGTTGAGAACCCCTGGCTTAAGTAGTTACAGTCTAATTGTTAAAGTGACAGCACAATCCTATGCATGTCAACTCAGAAGTAAGTCCCATTATGTCCAATGGGGCTTACTCCCAGGAAAGTGTGTTGTAGACTTTACAAGAAGTGAAAGTAAAAGCTCTAAAATACACTCTTCGGAGTAATCACTCTCTAACTCAGGCTACAATCCTATACACCAGGGGTTCTCAACCTTTGGAGGCCTGGGTACCCCCTATCACGGTCCAATTTTCTGAAGTACCCCTGCTAATTAATTGGATTAATTAATTAATTAATTAGGTAATTAATCATTAATTAATGTAGAGGACTTCCTATTTTACTGGAATGATCAGCATTGATTAAGCAATATAGCTGCCCTGGGAGTATGGATCTGACATGTCTGCCCCTCCCAATACACCCCACACATAGACTTCCAGGCTGTGATTTTCTTCACCACAAATCACCCTTAAGCTAGCCTGCACTTATATGCGGTGACAGACTAGCCTGAGACAAGGTCTTTGACAGCTGTGAGTGTCCTCAAAACTGGTTTCCACTCAGCTTCAACAGAGCTACCACTCTTCCCCTCCAGCTAAACACCAACAACCAACTCTCTCTAAAAGTCAGTTTTACTCTTCTTTTCTCCTCCTCTTTTCCCTACCTCAGAACTTTGAATGCAACTCTCCGATTGCCCCTTCTCAAGCCCTGAACATTCCTTCCCTGGGTGGAAGGCGGTTTAGACATTTAGGACAGGCAGGCATTTCATCACAGACACAATTTTTTCTCCTTTTTCTTTTCTTTTCTTTTTTACACTACAGGAGATGTAATATACAGTAGTATGAAAAAAACAGAGGGTTTTTATCTTTTAACCATTACAAGTTTAGATGAAATGGCAAGGGCAGTAGCATCGTGATGCTGCCCCCCGGTGACGTCACCACCCCCACCACCGCGCTACACGTCTTCAGAGGTACAGGGCAGATGGGCCAAAACAATCGCCGTCTCTGCCGCCCACTCTTCCTGTCACTGAAACGGTGCGGTTGTCGCCCTTGCCGCCCACACTGTCCCCCCGCGTGTTGCCTGGGGGCAGACTGCTCCCCTCCCCCATCGTGACGCATCTGGGCAAGGGATCATTTTGGTGGCTCCCTTCACTTGGGACATCCCAGCATTCATTTCATAATGAATGAAAAATGAACAGAGTGAGTCCCATTTCATTCATTTTTTAATTTCATTCATTCCAAAACAGAGGGACATTCCTAGAAACTATACGGTCTTAACCACATTGTGGCTCCTTCCAGAAACTGAATTTTAAATTTTTATTTGCGACATCAAATGCCGCCACACTGGTGGCTCTCCAGTATGTCATTTATCTGAATAATTCCAGATCTTTCTATGCACTTGTGATTCATTTGTGTCACAATTTGATCTATGATGTGAAGAGCCATTTGTACAGCCTGGATGGCCCTTCATCTGGTCAAGGGGTTGAACCAGATTACCTTTTAATTCCATCTCCGATTCACCATTGCGAACATTGCACATTCCAGAAAAGTGAAAGAACAGGAGACTGTGGCCAGGACAGTGAGACGAAGGAATCATATGATCCTGTTTCATTGGTAAATGCCAATGTGTGCACTGGTAGCAGTTTGGAATGTGTGAATTTAAACTGGTTTACGATATCTGGTTTACAGAAACTAAACTGGTTTACAGAAAGATGTCATCTTTCTGCATAGGATGTGATTATTTCAGCTAAGTCCTTTGCTATTATGTTGGAGTAACTGAGACCATTCAAGGAAAATATGGAAATATATATGTAAATGTATATGCTGGCTGAGGGGGAACTTAAGTAATGTTCACGAAACACAATTGCTGGTATGGTCAGATTTGTCCAATTAGCTGTCCACTATAGCCAACTTATTAGCTGTCCACTATAGCCAACTTCACTTATTAGGTGAGCCCTCCTTAGGTGTGTGGTTTCCAGTACCACTACCACACTACACAGATCATTGAAATGCTTTCAGGGTTAGGCAGTTCCCCATAGGGGAAAGGGACAAACTTGCCAGTAGCTGCTATGATGATATACCACAATAGCAGAAACTGAAGACCTTTTCTTTCCTGTTGTGATAAGTGGGGGGGGGGGAACGAAGGTGGACATTGACATGCTTGCTCCTGATATTTTTAGGACTACTCAAGTCAAATGACTGCATGCACAATACTACTGGATCACCATATTTGTCCTATAACAGTTTAAGACCAGATAGAGTTCTTGGTAGAGCTGCAGTAATGATTTCTATTTCAGCATCTCAACTAAAGTAGAAATTGATGGTCCAAGGTTAAATTCACATGTTTTGCAGTGACTTATGGATGTGGGCTTCAGCAAAATGGTGGGTGCTGTATTTGTCCCTCCAGTCTAATTCATTTTATAAGCTTGATCCGCAGAACAAATCTAAGAAATTCAGTTACAAGTATGGCGTTGATTTACTGTAAGCCATGCTACGTATGGGTCTGTTTTTCTCTCTCTTGAAGGAGCCTTTGCAAATTTCAGATGACCATGCAAACATGTGCAGATGCAAAATGACTCATCTGTGAGCTACATAATGCCTACTACACATAGAACAGATGTCCATAGTGACAAGGGGCACATTAGTTGTTGCATGTTTATATTAAAAAGGAGGAGGGAATTTGCTATTTTATGTAGGGGAGTTGTGGGAAAGATCTCAAATACACGATGGTGAGGTAGTGAACTATAAATATTTGCAAATGTTTATTCAGGTGCCAAGAAAAGTACACTGCTGAAAAAAAGGGAAGGAAACAGCAGATGCAACTGCAACTGGGATACATTTCAGTGAGACACACATGGATGCTTCTCATTTGGATGATAGCAGAACCACACACATACCCCAGAATGGTAATATTAGACAAGAAAGCCATCATGTACTGAATTGTCATTTTCTTGCTCTGCAAGCGCTACTGAAAGAGCGGATTATATAAGGACTGCAGTCCAGTATTGTCACAGGAAGGAGTCCTTGCTCAGGGGGACTTCTGGGATACCCTGGTCTCCTGAGCTGGTGGCAGCGGAATCCCCAGTAAGCAGCATGCCCAAACCAAAGGGAAAGAGAGGGGGCAGGGAAGGAAGTGAGCGCTTAGTCTTAGGTGCTACTGCCCTGAAGCAGCGTGTAGACGCTGGGACCCCTCTTCCTTCCTCTAGATGGTGCGAAACAAGTTGAAGATGGTGGTCCATTTTCATAATGATTGGGATAGCTGCCCAGGATGGACCAGGAGAGATGCCAGCATCAAACAAGACCCCTCTTCCTTTTTTGTTTCTGCCAGCCGAAGAATGGTTCACTCCATTCTAGCATTTGGTCTTTTATCAAGTAATATGAAATCTTGTGTGCTTTTAAAAAGCCCACACTGTTGTGGTCATTCCATAGAGAAGGAGGGGGAACGGAAACCTCCTGAAGCAGAAGGAGGTCATGTTGAAGTTCAAAATGTGCACTGAGAAGGAGTGGCCTCCCTGAGATATTGTTGAATTGCTGTAAAAAGCAACAGCCACGTCTCCAAAGGCACCATTTTGTTTAAAATGTCCTCTTTTGAGGGTTATAAAAACTGTAAGTTTAAGGCTGGGAAAGAACAAGACACCCCCCTCTAAGGATCTGTACTGGGACAGGTGCTTTTTGAGGTGCTGTTCATCAGTGATTGGGAGTTAGAGGTAAACAGTGAGGTGACTGAGTTTGCAGATGACACCAAACTATTCAAGGTGGTGAAAAGTAGATTAAGTGTTTCAAAAGGATCTCTCCGAACTGGGCAACTTTGGAGCAACTAAATGGCAGGTGCAGTTCAATGTAACTAAATTTAGAGTGATGCACACTGGGGCAAAACACATTCCAACTTCACATATACACTGATGGGTCTGAGTTGTTGCTAATGAATCCGGAAAGAGATCTTAGGGTAGTTGAGGAACCACTGGGAGAAGCAGGATTCTGGACTAGATGTGTTTTTGGCTGGATATAGCATGGCTTTTCTTATGTTCTTATGACTTTTTCCCCCTATGTACGTGTTGCTCCAATCAGCAGCTAACCATCTTCCTAACAAACACAAAAGAGTATTTATTTTAAGTTAGCAACATGTTGCTATTTTGCCTCCTCCACACAGGCATCACTAGGGGTGTGTGCTGCACCGGGGTGTGTGTGACACCACAGGGCATTGGGGGGGCATACCATTTTGGGGTGACACCACAACTGCCCCACCACCCAGTCACTGCACGGTCTCTTTTGCTTCCGGCTCAGCAATCTTTTCTGGGTCCAGCAGGGCAGCGGGTACCATTCAGGTAAGCAATGCCTCTGCTCCTCCACCTTGTCTATCCACCTCCATTATACCAATTTACCCTTAAAGTTTCTTTTTCTGAGATTTGAACAAATATCTGTAAATCTCAATTTTTTGTTTTTGCATTTTAGATCGTTATTTACTGTGTATTTACAAATCTTGTATCCTTTTACAAAAAGGTTATCCAGTGAGTTTCATGGAAAAAAAAATGTGTCACCGTACACAGTGCTTTAGCAGACAGCCCTTTCAGAATTTACTAGTCTTCTCATCACGGTAATAATGGTTACATCAAAAATGTAGCAAAAAACAAAACAAAACACGACAATAATAGCAAGCTGAAAAGCAATTTGCCTGAGCAGCCTTATCACAAGAATTGGTCAACAGTAGAAGACTAAAGCACCAAACAAAAGATAACTTTTCCCAGATTTCACTGTAGGTTAAAATGAGGGCCTCTGTTGTGCGATTCCTCCAAGCTGCTCGACCTCTGGTAATAACACAAAGATTCTTCTTGAAATCCTAGACAGAAAGAAGGAAGTCACAGCAACCACCACCAGAAGAGTACCTGGTTTACAGGAGAGGATGCAAGTGAACAAGAAGACAGCAGTGAGTAAATAGGGCTGGAATGGATCACTTTGGCTGACTTTAGCACCTGTCAGAACCAACAGTTGCTACAGGCAACTAGAGGCTTCTGGTTGAGGCTTTTTAGGCTTCCTGTGTGAACTGGGCTTCAGTAGATATGAATTCTATACATTTGCCTTTATAAAATGATCAGACTTTGTAAATGGAAGCTCACAGGTCCAATACATGAAGACAGAATCACAGCAGGATGTAACAGTCCCATCCCGTCCCCCGTCCCCTAAATTAGCAGAAAAAAGGGATATGTTTACGTCCGGGAATGTAATCTTAATATTTTACAATTTATATGGGAAACTAGGTCATTCCTCAAAAAATTAGAATACGCCCATGCTACAACAATACAATAAAGCAACAGATTAAAAACTACTCTATTACAAGTTCCACAAAAATTAAAAACAGATAAGGACGCAGTCCAGAATCTGGATCTAAACAATAGACAAAGAGAGCCAAGACCTCCCCACTCGTATGTGGGGAAACTAATTAGTGTTTAGTAATTCCTTTGACTTAGAATCCAGAACTATAGGACGGTTTTATCAACACTGTCTTACAAGCATGGAGTGCTGGAGATGTGTCAAATTCTTAGTTTGGACCTATAATCAAGGTATTTCTTCACGGCATTTGTAAATAATTACATGGGGAGAAGTTACCATTGGTTACAAAACTAAATCCTTGCTTATTCATTCAGGAATGGTATGTCATCGTGCTGACATCCAGCTTTCTACAAGCATACATCTCCCACACCACACCCCAAATAATTACTTTAACAAGAAAGCTCCCTTTATTGTACAAATCCTAAGTTAAAAACTAGATTCTTCTTTCATAGAACTACATTACCCAACATGAACTGTCGTGATCCAACACATTTCACAGGAACTGGCTTGTGTCCCACCATAAATCTTTTCTAGCTGCATAATATTAGAAAGAATGAAGGTCTGTGCGACATAGAAGCCAGGCAATTAGAGTAAGTCCCACCTTCCCTGACATCATCACTTGATGGCTTCTTGGTCAAGCATATAATGTCACAGGGCAGCTGCTCTGTCCCACTCAGATCAGTATCCTTCACCAAATGTTTTATGGTCCAACAAACATTCCATAGACAGTTTAATGTCTGTCATGCAACTGGTTCATTGTGGAAAACAACAAAAAGGAAATGATTCAAGTGTGTAAAGTAATTAATGGTGTGGAGGGAGAACTTATTCTGTGCCTCACAAAGCTGACCTGGAGTCATCCAGTGAAAGTTACTGGCAGCACAAGCAAGCAAAGTATTTTTTTTCCACACAACACACAATCAACATAGGGAACAAATTTCCACAAGCTGGAACAATGGCAACTGGCTTACGTTAGCTTTAAAAAAGAATTAAGACTGTGTGGTCGGTAGGTCTTTTCTATTAGCTATGGCAGCTAGGAGAAACCAGAAGTGGTATACTTCTGAGTACTAGATGTTAGGGAAAAACAAGAGACAACTACCTCCAACTGCCTGCTTTTGAGCCTTCCAATATCTGAATGTTGTTGAGCAATGTAAGGCTGAAGGATGTTAGAACAGTGCACATAATGGGGTTGTTACATTTCATTTTAATGGCTTTCCTTAACAGGTCAAATTTAAGATTTTTCTAGAATTGATATGCAGTAACGGAAAAAGCTTTACCAGTTGATTTTTGTCTATTAGGTGGACTGGCTCAGTGGTAGAGCTGCCGTCTCATATGCCTGAAGATCTGAGGCACGCCAGTTTGAGATGCCCCGAAGTGAGCTGTCGGGAGTTGTCGACACGCCGTTGACATTCTGCAGAAGCCCTCGAGAGTGGGAGACAGGGTTGCCGTCGGCTGAGTGTGGGAGGCAAATGCCAAGAGAGGCCAGACTGTGAAGGAAACCATCAGGAACAAAGCGTTCTATGCAAGATTAGAACATTGTATTGTATTGTATTGCAAAAACCCCTTTGGGGGGTTAGAAAGCCTGCCTATGTGAACCGCCTTGAATTAAAGTCAGAGGAGAAATCCGATGATCAAGAAATATGGTATATAAATACTGGTATTATTATTATTAATATTAATTATTATTATGCAGCTGTTTAAGGCACAAAGTCTTTGCCCTCTCTTCAAAGGTCACAATTGTTGCAAGTCAGTAAAAGCATAAACAGTTAAGAATAGTTAGGGCTGTCAGTTTCATTCTAGTTGTCACTTAATTTCAAACTTTATAAATACTGATTCCATGATTTAAACTGTATGAAGTCACATTTCTCTACCATTATGACTACGTTCAGTCTTCTAACATTAATGCAGAGCTTTTGCCACTAATTGTTCTCTCTTGTCGCACCATTCATCAAGCGTGATTTTCCCGTCCCATGGCATTTTGCCCAGTCAGGTGTCAGATAGTGCTTAATTATTCATGAGTGGACCTCAAAAGACTTGCATCTTTTATTAACTGTTTGAAATATTTGCGGTTAGGTCTAAGTGCCCTTCATGTATTGTAAAACAGGTGTCAAGGACTGTAGCTTACATTCTGTTAGCAAGGAAGGTAATGCAAGCCTGCACTTCATGCTTGTCTAATTTGAAAGAAAACATGACTTGAGGGTACTACTGCTTCTACTAGATAGGCTGAGATGCTCCAGTGTTCATTATTAAAAATATTTACACCTCCCTCTTTCCTCTTTAGTAGGAAGGTGTCCAAGGTAATCACAGCTTACAGTAATGTTAAAACATAGAGGCAACAAAAAACCAAGACCAATCAATCATAAAAAGTACAACACCTTAAGCAGCGTGGGGCCCAATTGGGGAGGGGCTTACCGGGGTGTTTTTTACGCAACGATGTCATCATGTCACTGCCAATCAGCTCCGAAGTGGCTCAATTTTGAGCCAATCAGAGCCAAAGGCAGGTGAGACAGCCCAATGCAAGCTTGAAATCGCTTGAGCTACTACGTCTGTGCCACCTGGATCTCCAGGTAAGCACCACCAGGAAGGAGGCCACTAGCTGCGACAGTGATGGGGGCGGGGCCTGATTTGGCAAAATTGGGCTAAGGCTGGCCCTGACAACACAGTGCAATAAACCCAACATAACAGCATAGCAGCTGAGAACAAACAGAGTCAAACAAATACAGCAAAATGAAAGTAAGCCTCCAAATGTTCAAGAGAATAAATGGGTATTCAGCCAATGCTGAACAATGCAACTGTTAATACGGTCCAAAATCTCACATCCAAGGCAGTTACAGCCCAATCCTATGCTAGCCTCCGCCGGTGGTACTGGGCTCCACGCTGTTGCAAACATGCCATAAAGCATGTTGCGATGGTATGGAGGCCAATCTCGCCGGCGTGGAGGCCAACACTGGCAGGCCTCTGCCAGCGAGGGAGCAGTGCCTGCTGAAGGCAGGTGAGCTCTGTGCCAGACAGTGGGGAGGCAGAGGGAGGGCGGCAGGGAGGTGGTGTTTTGGGGCAGGAGAGGGCGGAGAGGAGGGCGTCAAATCCTATCCTCCATCCCGGGGTTAAAAGCCCAACACGAGACTGCTCAGAGTTGTGCCAGCCATATAGCTGGCGCGGCTGAGTAGCCCCATAGGGGCTGCTGGGGTTCGACATGGGGAAAGGGACAATTGTCCCCTTCCCTCGAGGAGATCTTCAGCCCTGCACTGGATACAGTGGAGCCTGCCCCGGTGCCGCTGCATCTGAAAGTGGGGCTTTAGATACGATTGGGCCCTACATCCCATGTGGTGGGAGGCAGAGTGTCTGCCTTGTATGCAGAAGGTCCCAGGCATCTCCAGGTAGGGCAAAGAAAACCAAAAACCTGGATTGTCACTGCCTGTCAGCGTTGTCAATTCTGAGCTAGATGGGCCAATGGTCTGACTTAGCATGTGGTAGAGCTTCCTGTCAGCACAATCCTATGCATTGAAGTAAGTCCCATTGTGTCCAGAAATGTGCATGTAAGATGGTCGCCTGTGTTCAGTGCTCCTTCAGCTAGAGCAGGGGCGGGGAACCATTTCCCTGCTGAGGGCCATTTTAAATATTTGAAATTTGCTTGCGGGCCACCCGCTATTTTATTTATTTAATTATTTGGGAGCCGTCCCCCCCTCATCGGCCTCCGGAGGCTCCGCGCTCACCGTCCGAAGCCTCCAGAGGCTGGGAGAGGGCCTCCGCACGTCCTCCTCGGTCGCCGGCTCGGCCCCTTCTGACCAGGCCCTCGTCGGCGATTTCGCACATGCGTACAACGCCAATGAGGGCAAGTTGCCTGGTCAGAAGGGGCCAAGCAGGCGGTCTGGGAGGACGTGCGGAGGCCCTCTCCTGGCCTCCGGAGGTGACGCGCAGACTCCGGAGACCGAGAAAGGGCCTCTGCACGTCTTCCCCGGCCGCAGCCTCAACCCCTTTGCCCTCATCGGCATTGTACACATGTGCGAAATCGCCGATGAGGGCCTGGTCAGAAGGGGCAAAGCCGGCGGCCCGGGAGGACGTGCGGAGGCCCTCTCCTGACGCGCAGAGCCTCCGGGGGCCGGTTGGGCGGCCTCCCGGCCATCTCTCCAGGGACCGGACCGGATGGCCTCGGGGGCCGGAGGTTCCCCACCCATGAGCTAGAGACAGCCAATCTGGTGTGCCACACACAGCACAAGACTTTAGCAGGAGATATCTGTTTAGCTATTTATTTCTGTATTTATATACCGCCTTTCTTATCCTCCGATTGCTCTTCACATATTATTCAAGGCGGTTTACATAGGCAGGCTTATCTAGATCCGATAAGGATCCTTACAATATTGTTCTGTATAAAAAGGTAAAGGTGACCCCTGAAAATTAAGTCCAGTCGTGTCTGACTCTAGGGTGTGGGGCTCATCCCCATTTCAAAGCCAAAGAGCCAGCGTTGTCCAAAGACGCCTCCGTGGTCATGTGGCTGGCATGACTCTCCTTGCCGCAGCGCGTAGCATGCGGCTGGAACACGGAGCGCTGTTTACCTTCCCGCAAGTGGTACCTATTTATCTACTCCCATTAACATGCTTTGGAACTGCTAGGTTGGCAGGAGCTGGCCAAGCAACGAGAGCTCACCTTGTTGCGGATTCGAACTGCCGACCTTTCGATCATGGTTCAACTCATGGTTCAGCGGTTTAACCCACTGCACCACCCGCTGGCCTTATTGTTCTGTATAGAACCCTACAATTCCAGCTGGTTTCCTCCATGGTGTAGTCATCTTCAGTAGCTGCTGAACACAAGCCTCGAGCTCTCCGCAGGACGCCACAGATCATGCTGAACAGGCGAGCTTTTTTCCAGTTGTTATTGCTCTGCCACTGACATTCTCAGCATTCCAGTCCATTCTCTCACCACGGCACACAGACCCCTGTCCAGTTATGCCATTCCCTGGTTGGCTCAGGGAAGTCAACCTGATCTACTTTGCACGCTTGTGAGGATCACATGGGGGGGGGGGAATCCAGGCATGCAACGTTAAGGTCATTGGAGAAAGAATGGGAAACAGATGTAAATTTTAAAAAAAGAACAGAATTTGCAACTTTAAACTCTTTGTATCTCAACAAAATATTAATTTGAAATCGCACAGAAGCATAAAATATGCTTTCTATCAGAAATACATTATATACCCCTCCCCCCCCACACACAGGGAGCTGGAGCTCCATGTCACCTGTCCATCATTGTGGTGTATAAAATCCCACAAAAGGTACACTCAACACAAATATATTAAATCAAAACATATCTAAAAGTAAAGGGTGTGTGTGTCATTTTCAACCTATTGCTCAGTGTATACAAGTTAAGAAAAAGTCACGGATGGGATGTTAATTTTCAAATAATGTATGCATAGGAAACATCCCTGTGTTGTTAAAAGGGATTCCCACCAACAGGGTCTTTTTTAGACCCCTCTGTAGACCAAATATTCAAAGCCTCTGGCAGAGGAGCAGCTTTGGCCTGGAGGCATGAACAGCTTTTGAGTGGCAAGGTGACTGACAGACGAGTCAGCTAAAGAATTGCCCTTCTCAGAGAAAGCATTCCAAAGGCACTGGATCGCAACATGTTATTGTCACACCAAATTCTATTTACTATTTCTGTTCCAATTTCCATAATCAATTTCTCTGCGTGGCTAAATGGAGGATCCGCTTAGTTATCTTGGCTCTAAGCATCAAGTTTGTGATGCTATTTTGGAGATAAACAAGAGAACCGCATGCTTTCCAAGTGATTTCAAAGAGCAATACATGGTTTCTTTGCTTTCCAGTGATATAGGGACATCTAAACAAAACCACTCCACAAAAGCAGAAGTGATATTTTCTAGGAAAAAAATAAAAAAAGTTTATTCTAAATTCAGTTTGAATTTATTCAGTTTGAATTTATATATAATAGGAAGTGTAGCTTATATAAAAGCACAACCTGAGAATATGCAACACCTCACAATTCAAATTCATCATTGAAGTGAGGGAATTCCGAACCCGTGCTTCTAGCACAGGGTTCGGGCTTTGGCTGGCCTCTCCAGAACACAAGAGGGGGGTCTTCCAGCCCCCTTTCCGGTATTGGTGGCCTCGCAAAAGGGAGTGAGGCGTGCAGGGCTTACCTGGCCGGCTCGCCCCCTACATACTCATTCTCTGTTCGGTGAGCTTCCATTGAGCAGCTGAAATGTCTATTTGGCTCCAAGTTTCAACTGTGCCAGAAAACCGAGATTGGCAGACTAGAAGATGAAGGGTTAACAAGCAGTTGCACTATCCCCCACCTCTTTGTTCAGCTCCCTTTCCCTTTCCTTGCATTTCTTGTCAACTTGCAAGCCGGAAGGCAGGGTGGTCTCTGTCTTGATGAGACATTACAGAACAGCCACCACCAACTCTTGTAGTTCCTCTCTGCCCACATTCATATTGCTATTATACATTTACTCACTTGGTTGTTTATGTCCTTGTGTGCTCACGTGGTGACCCAAACTCACTGCATGCTTAGGAACAACCCATCTGATGCAACATATACAATACCACCCCTATTATTTTGAACTAATAACTTCAGAAGATTTACCACCTGTACACAAAATTACTAGTGCAGCTCAAGCCCCCCCCCAACTTGCTCAAAGAAAGAAATTGCCTGCAATAAATAATCATTATGATTATTTTGATTATGAGACCATGGAAACTCAACCAATCGTATTTATGTGTTTCTGAAGACAATATTATTCTTATCTATATATCCAAGTACCAAAAGTTAAACTTTAAGAAAACAAATTGCCTTTGATCAAGGATGACAAACATCATGATCATTTCATTTTTAAAGTTTTCTTTACCTACGGTACTTATTTCTTGGTGCAGTATTATACTTTAGCCTAATGTGTTATAAATCTTATCCCTGGCCTTGGAAACATAGAATAACTCCAGAATATGACTGTCAAAAAAAGTGTGTGCTTTAAGTATTGTGAGCTTAGACAGACTCCTAGTGGCTGTAAGGTAAATCTTTTTTTTTTAAGCATCACACACACTACTAAATGTACATATTTCATAGATGGCATTTAAGTTCCAATGGAACTTGCTTCCCAAACTGTTATTTTGAATTATGGTAAACCACAAGGTATTTGGAAGATGTGATATCTCGACTATAAGAGAAATATTTGGTAAGTTCAATAGTTTCTCAGGTACTAATGGCATTTTAGAGCAGAGCACAGAACAGTCTCACAGCCATCAAACTTAAAAATAAACAAATGCTAATGCTTTGAAAGGTCAGGCAACCTTAATGCAAACTCCTAATATTTCATGTGCTGGCACTAGTAGGAAGAATTGAGATACAAAAGTCTGAAGGTATACCGTATTTTTCGCTCCATAAGACGCACTCCCCCCCAAATAGGGGGAAAATAGTGTGCGTCTTATGGAGCGAATAAAACAAAATGTAAAGAAAAAATACTTACCGGGGCTTCGGAGAGGCCTGCAGAGGCTCGCGCAGGCCTCCCCGATCTTCATTTTGGAAAAAAAACGGCCATTTTTGGCCATTTCTGGTTTTCACAAAAACCGGAAGTGGCCGAAAATGGCTGTTTTTTGCCGAAATGAAGATCGGGGAGGCCTGCGCGAGCTTCTGCAGGCCTCCCCGATCTTCATTTCGGCAAAGCCTGCAGAGGCTCGCACAGGCCTCCCCGAAGCCCTGGTAAGTATTTTTTCTTTACATTATTATTATTATTATTATTATTATTAAAAAAAACATTTTTCCCTATTTTTTGCTCCATAGGATGCATGCTTCCTATGGTCCGATGCGTCCTATGGAGCGAAAAATATGGTATATGGTCACATAATTGGTCTACATTGAGTGGCAGCACAGAGCAGAGCATTAAATGTGTAATGGCAAACATTTCTCCAACTTGGAGACATTTGAGCTAAATACAAGGCAAGGCTTGTTGAATGCCTCCATTTTGTGGAAGGCCACAAAACTTCCTTGACTGGTGTGCAACCTTACACATAGTTCTTTTACTGTATATGGATGCAGAGCTTGGCAATCTGAATGACATAGCCACAAGACTCAAAGGTACCATTTCAAACAGCAGGCAAGAACCTTCATCCATTCTGAGAAAGTGAGAAGAATATAAACCTCAAGCTTAGACACAGTTGAGACTCCTTGATAAGATGAAAGGACAAGTTGCAGACGCTGTTTGTGTGGCAGCCAATACTTACTCTTTAGCTGTGAAAATACAGTCTCATATATTAGCACATTTTACCTCTCACATAAACACATGAATTAAAAATACACAGCTTATGTTAAAAGCACATTTATTTCATGTGCTCTTTTCAGTAAAACAAAAGGTGCCTTCTGTCAATGAAGAAACATTTCATAGTCACTGTCTTCAATATAGTCCATACGTTTATAGGATACAGACACAAATAGCTGAAGATTAGGTCTCACCAAAACCATACAACAGTTCTGATGGCAAATTTACCCCATAATACAGGGGTGGCCAAACATGCTTAATGTAAAAGCCACATATAATAAACTTCAGATGTTTGAGAGCCACAATATTTAAGAAGCATTTAAATTCTTAAATATATTTACTCACCATGAACATTAAACTTATGTTTTAATCCAGTGGACTCTCAGTTTATACCTGGTCAATAATTATAAAGCTTGAGAAATTCTTATTTACCTTTTATATTAATTGTGATGCAAAAAGAAGCTCAGCCAATGTATTTCCATTATACATTAAAGAGCCACATGTGGCTCAGGAGCCACAGTTTGGCCACCCCTGCCATAATATCACTTCATGACTATTTTCTAGTCGAAGTCAAAAGTGGCTCATGACTCAGACCTCTCTCTATTCTTCAAGGATGGATGGATAAACTACTGACTTCTCATGCATTACAAATACAACACAGTGTTTTCAACCATGAACTGAAGCATATACGAACAGATGCTCAGGCTACCCATAGCAAAGCTTCGCAGAAAAGAGGTTTATGCAGCTGCCCTGAGGATCATGCAGCTGCCCTCTATTCGGGGCATTTGCAGTTCAGTGCTGTTACATATTATTCATGGACACAGCAGTCAGATTTTAAAAAAGAAAACATGACTGTCAGTGCAATTCACGTAAGGATCCGGCTGGCGGCCCAGGGCCCCCTGCCGGATCCTGTGCACAGGCTGCCTGGTGCACGCCGGGCTGGAGGTCTACTCAGGGAAGGGGATGCTTGTCCCCTTCCCTGGGTGTAAATCCAGGCCAGCCCGATTGACCTCCTCAGATTTCCGCCAGCTAAATTTCTGCCAGTTGTGCCAGTGAGATCTGCACTGCATCCTGGGGTGTGTGTGTGTGTGTGTCATGGAAAAGTCTGTTCCCTTACCTCGAGGCTGCATTGTGGCTTCATCGGTGCTGGAAAGTTGGATAGGGTTGGGTCCCCAGTCTGCCAGGGCACGGCACACATAAGCTTTTGCATGACAAAATGCTTTTAGGTCTAACGGTTTCTTTCAAGTGAAGAAACGGACTACTCAGAATTACCAAATGTACATACTAATCTAGGGCCCTCTAGAGCCCAACTTGATCTGTTCTGTTAGACAAGATCTCATCGCAGAAGTAAGGTTTCCCTCGGATGACTGTTTTGGGGGACTTATTCCTACCATATCTAAGTGGCTTGAAAGTACTGCTCTGTGGTTCCTACTCATACAGGGTGACCAGATACAATGAAGAACAAAGTGCCTCTACCTTTAAGCATTGTATAGAAGAGGGAATTTCGGCAAGTGCAGCTTTTTGCACCCTTCCATGATGAGCTGCACCTGCCCAAATTCCCTCTTCTATACAATGCTTAAAGGTAGAGGCACTTTGTCCTCCATTGATCCATTTAGCTTTTTTTTTTTTTTGCAAATAAACAAAACAAGCCCAATAGATAAAGAGTGTCTTTAAAGAGAAGAACAAATTGTTTTGAGATGGGAGGGCAACCATGCATTTATATATTCTTGGACTTTGCTAACCTGAGCTCTTTCAGAAGCTTGTTACTTAAAAGTTGATGTCTTAAATAAGGAACACATTTATTGGATTGTGAAACATACCAAATTAACCACTTACAAAATATGATTGAAAAGTATGGCCTAAGGAAAAAATAGATTAAGGATTGTATTCTAAGAGCCCAATCCTATTTTGCATTTTGTGTGTGTGTGTGTGTGTGTGTGTGTGTGTGTGTGTGTGTGTGTGTGTGTGTGTGAGCAGTCATGGCTTCCAAGGTACGGGAATGTTTGTTCCCTTACCTTGGGACTGCATTGGTGCTGGAACGTTGAATAGGATTGAGCCCTAAGTGTTCATGAAAGAACCACAGTTTGTGTAAGGGGGGGGGGGGATGGACTGATTTTCTTCTGATCTCCCCTTCCTTCTGCCCCTGGAATGTGTTCCTGAGGGTAGAGGCACCACTTACCTTTGAGGCACCCAGTGCGAACGGGACCAGAAGGAATCACTGAATCAGAAGTAATTCATGGTGATGTGGTGACATCATCATGTCACTGCGAATTACTTCTGGTTCAGCTAGGTGAAGAAGGCAGGTGAGCTTGCTGTGAGCCAAGTGCTTGGCGGCTCTGCTTCTGAGCCGAAGCTGAGGGCGGATTCACACTACAGTTTTCCTGGCACGGATGGCCCTGTCCCTGCCTCTGCCCCTGCGTATGCGCTTGTCTATGCGGTTGGAGCTGGGGAGTGTCTTGCCGCCTGTTGTCCCTCCTTCTGTCCCGCCTTCTTAAGAAAGCGCAGCTGTGATTTGGTGAACAGAAGTGCGCTCCTCCGATTGGTGGGCTGCTGTAGCTCCGCGAACATCCCCCAGCTCCGCAAGCGCAACCGCCTCAAAAGTTGAGGGGAAACCAACTTTCCTGCCTCTGCATTGCTGCTCCGCAAGCTGCTCCGCAAGCATAAAAACATCTCCGCGCTATGCTCCGCAGATCCGCAATGAGCCTGGAAAACTGTAGTGTGAATCGGCCCTGAGTCACATCTTTGTGAAGACGCAACTCAGCTTTGGCTTGGAAGCGGAGCTGCCAAAGACGGGCGAGTCAAGGCGTGTCACCCCTCCCTGCAGCCTGCAGGGAGGGGTAGCACCCTTGCTTGCCCGTTTTTGGCTACTCCAAGTCACTTTCTTCATGTTCTCGCAAGCTTCATGTTCTGGGTGGCGTGGTAGCTGTGGTGTCACCCCCAAAATTGGTATCTCCCGATGCGGCCCACCCCCTGCCCCCTAGTAATGCCCATGCCTGAGGGTTGCCTAAAACGAGCAGGGAGAAATACATTCTGAAGGGTTTTGGAAACCTGCTTTTTAAAACTGTTTGTCCTTCAAAAATTTGCTAGCCACATACAGATAGGGATGATATGCTTTCCCCCATTCCAGTGCTTTGTTATTACCTCTACCTCTACTTGCTCTACTTTGTAGACTTAGAGTAGACCTCTACTTGCTCTACCTTGTGTTCCACTGCTCCTGGATTGTGGTTTAAGCTGGAGAATTTCTAATATTAATTTCAGAATTAGAACTTGCACATTTTATCATCTCAGTTCATGCACATCTTTTTCTCTTCTGCATACACACGCTTTTGTAGAAAACTCATGGTGTGAGCATATAGATAACTGCACCGTTGCTTTAGATATGCCACGCTTTACTTATGTATACATAACTGTGATTTTTTTTTTACAGGTTTTGAATCCTTGTGCAGAAGTGCACATAGGCATTGGTAAAACACTGCACCAAAAAAGAACCTCGATGCCATCATGCATAAGATCACATCAAGACTGGTTTTTGCAATGATTAATATGTAAGCATTTGTATAGAGCAGTGGTGGCCAACCCGTGGCACGCCATGTGCCACATTTTATGTAGATAATCTTGAGCATGCCACTTAAATGAATAAATCTAAGGTAATGAAAATATTTAAAGCACAGTGACAGCGCAAGAAGAATAAGGTGCAGTGGGGTGCAGAGACCTCCTCTAGTGTCACAGGCTTGGAAAGGTGTGCTGGGGTCGAGAAAGAGAGAGAGGGGCTTCAGCGTTCGGCTCGAGCAGGAACGGCAGTGCGTGCCACTTCAAAAGGCTCAGCGTGCCACTAAGTGGCACCCGTGCCATGGGTTGGCCACCTATGGTATAGAGCTTTTTGAGTGTTCAAAGTGCTTCACGTATATTATTTCATTGTAATCTTTACAGCAACCCTGTAAGGTCAGTATTACTGCATGTATTTTGCAGAAGGGGAAAGGGCTGAGGTTGAAAGGGACCTTAATGAGTTAATGCCAGGCACAAGATTCGCGCTGTGACTTCTTGATTTGTAGCTCAGTCTGACAACATTACATCTGCAAAAATATCAAGAAATGGAAAAATGTATGCTTTTTAGGTAGGCTTTTATTCCATCTGTATGGCACAAGGTAAGACATCATTGGATAAGTCTTTCACTTAATTTTAATGAAGGCTAGTGTATTTATAAAGATGGCAGGTACACCTTTCCCTTGTCAAAAGGAAAAAAAAACCTTTAAATGGCAGCATACTGCCACCTGCTGGCCCTACACATTTTTGCAGTTTAGCTATAGTTTGTATTAACATTAACAAATATGACACAGTAGTAATTGACATACTTTTCCTTCAAACATTTGGCATAATTTTCATGTAGTGGTCATATTCACTCTGTAATCAATATATGGGATCCTGTAAATACAGTACTTGTCATCATATATAAGGGTTTTTCTTTAATACTGAAAGTGTGTTGCTTAAAAAGGAAAAAAGTATTATTAATTTGGATTCCAGTTTGTTTTAAAATCCTATGTTTATAAATATATATATATATATTATGTATTGTGTATATAAAATTGAAGGGAGGTGGGGACCTTGCGGCTCCCCTTGTAGTTAGTGTAGGCACGGCCTTGCTTCTGAAGGGTAAGCAAAATGGCTTCCTAATAGATTCTACAAATGTATATTTTATAGTATTGCATCAAATTTTAAATTTTGCTTCAAAGCAAAACAACTTGGTAGATACTCTTCTTCTCTAACCTTTTCACTACAAAATATGGCTTTTCATGGTTTCATTCCTCATTAGTGTTTTTCATAGTGAAAATATGTCTCCCACAAACAGATTTGATAAAAGCACAGAAACCAGCTTGTGCACATTCTAGAGAGCCTCAATGCATATTGTGGTAATGTAACTAAGTGCAGTGATTAAAATATTTCTTCCCACCCCCACCCCAAGCAGTCAAGGTTGTTTGTCTTCTGCATACGAACACAATATTATCGTACAAAAACCTTTTACAGAATATACAATCATCTGAACGGCAGATACATAAATACATCTTAGCAACACCAAAGCTGTAGTTTTACTCGTACACACAGCTTATATGTTACAAGGCCCAATCCTATCCAACTTTCCAGGGCTGATGCAGTCGCAATTCAGCCCCGAGGTAAGGGAACAAATGTTCCCCTACCTTGGGGAGGCCTCCATGACAGCACCCCCACCACAGGATGCAGCTCACGTCCCGTTGCCACGGTTGCATCAGCGCTAGAAAGTTGGGTAGAATTGGGCCCACAGAGTGGTTAGGGCTGGAATTGTCATCTCATTTTTCCTTCTTAGGACGACTACAAAACCAGGAGCACAATGCATTTTAAAAGAGGACTGCTTTACAGTGCTATTAAATTCTTTATAAAGTGAACATAGTTTTAAAAAAAATTAAATGGCATTTGCTTGGTATAAAACAAAGCTGAAATCCAGTCCACCATAACCAGCCCTTTCCTATCTGGGAAAAAGCCTGGCCTCCACTCATACTAATGTTTCAGGGAGGGCATCAGGATTATCAGGCGATAAAATCTCCCAAATTTGCCAGCGATCCCTTTGCCAGTCATGCCAGTCTGGCTCTGACAAATTTTTACTGTTCTGTTCATTGTCTGGAGTGGAGCATTTCCTCCCAATCGTGTTCTGTTGGTCCTCGCATAAGGCAGAATGTTCCGGCACTTGAGCCATGACTCGGCCTCCTCCGATAGTCCCTGAACGGGTTTCTGGCCTCTGAAGTCTCCACAGTGGCTGCTGCTCTACTGAAGAGACAGTCGGCCGGTGGGATGAGGCGGAACTCGGCTTTGCTTTGTCAGGATAAGGTGGTGGAGGTGGCCTGTCCTTTCGAATGACTTCACTTTGCCTCAAGTGCAAAGGTTTCCCTGTGCTGTGCAAACAAGCAACATCCAGGTCACGCTCCGCAAGGTGCTCGGTGCTACTCACAGACAAAAGCTGCTCTGAGTTTGACTGGCTGGAATTCCTTCTGCCAACTTCTATTTGTGGAGTGCTGCAAACGCGAGAGAGGGGTGGATGAGGACGACATTCAGGAAGGGCAGCAGTCGTCTGGCTCCTTCGGATGATCTGTTTTACAGTGTCCAATGCGGTGGTACTCTCCTGCCACTGACGTGAAGGCAGCGACAGATTCCCTTGAGAAAGAGAGCACTGCCCAGGCCACAGTGAGCTGCTCTCATAGATGTCTCCATATGACCCTGCAGGCCCATGAAGAGGGATTAACAAGGAAAGCACATCATTTTCTGACACATGAAAAAGAAATAATTACAGGTGCCAGTATCTATACATCATGTATAGGTAATGGTCTTAAGGCTATTGTCTATATTACAATAGATGGATGACTTTGATACACCCACCATTGTTTTTGTATGTGCATTACCTTAGAATACTAAGGTAATGTACAATACCAAGGTTTAGAATATTTGCCTTGTTTTAGAAGATTAATAGTTTGACTTTCATTTCAAGATAAATTTTGATTTCAATCCAATACACCAGAATATAGACTTTTTTGTTGTTGTTGTTGTTTTGCAGTGCTCGTTTACAATGACATTTTCTTATAGCCCAATTCTAACCAGAAGCAATGGAACGGGGCAAAGAGGCCCACTCCTGCATCCCAGCAAGGAGCAGGCTGGAGGTCTCCTCGTGATAAGGGGACATTCATCCCATTACCCTGGGTAAAGCCCCAGCCTGCACAATGGGGCTACTCGGATCTGCACCTGCTAACTCACTGGCACAGAACTGAGAAACCTTGTGTTGGACTTCCAAGCCTGGGAGGGCACAGGATTTGGCATGCGCCAGTGCTGCCAATCCTGTCCCCCTCCTGGGCCTGAACCGCCTCTCCTTGGCCTGAACCGCCCCATATCCATCCTCCCCCTACCCTGTTACACCCCTCCCCCCCTTCCTTAGCCCTTGTGCTGCTCGGAGCAGCTCCTACCTGCTACGGCGCACGTTCCAGCTGAATTCAGCACCGGTGGAACGGCGCAGACAATCCCACTGGTGCTGCTTGCTTGCTCTCCGAGTGTTGTAATGTGCCCTACGGCACATTTGTGACAGTCCGCACCGGTGCTGAGGTCACAGCACCGGCACTGACAAAGAGTAGGATTGCGCAGTTAATGTGGCTACATGTCCTTGTCCCAGGTTCAGCCACAATGCCAAAACATGATTTGGAGCTATTTCCCTCCTCTCCTCACGTGCCCCAATTTCTAGTAGCAAGTCATAGCTTGGCATTCATTTGAACCTGGGAAACCATGATTTGCACAAACTGTAGTTGCCCCCAAATCAGGACTGCAAGCTATAGTTTTAATTGAGTTTGCAAACCCAGTTTCTGGGCAAACTACAATTTATGCAGATCACAATTTGTTTAGTTCAGTAACAGTAACCTGTGATTTGCTACCAAGTCAAAAATGAAGGGGAGAATTCAAACGGTATTGATTCCACAGTAATGGACAACTACCAGCCAGTTTCAAACCTCCCGTTCTTGAGCAAGGTAATTGAGTGGGTGGTGGATGGAGCAGATTATCTAGATCCCTTTCAATCTGGTTTCAGGCCGGGCTTTGGGACGGAAACGGCCTTGGTCGCCTTGGTGGATGACCTACGCCGAGGACTGGACAGGGGGAGTGTGTCCCTGTTGGTTCTGCTGGACCTCTCAGCGGTTTTCAACACCATCGACCATGGTGTACTTCTGGGCCGACTGGCCGAGCTGGGGGTCGGGGGCACAGTTTTGCGGTGGTTCCGCTCCTACTTGGCAGATAGGTCCCAGATGGTGGTGCTGGGGGACGCCTGTTCGGCATCCTGGCCCTTGAGGTGTGGGGTGCCGCAGGGTTCCATCTTGTCCCCCATGCTATTTAACATCTACATGAAACTGCTGGGAGAGGTCATCCAGGGATTTGGAGTTGGGTGCTATCAATATGCCGATGACACCCATCTCTATCTCTCCCTTCCACCTGATTCCAGGGTGGCTGTTGAGGTTCTGGAGCGCTGCCTGGAGGCGGTTGGGACCTGGATGAGGGATAATAAGCTGAAACTAATCCCGGACAAGACAGAGGTTCTCCTGGTCCGGAAATCCACGATGCACGTGCCAGAGTATCATCCTGCGCTGAATGGGGTTGCACTTCCTCTGAAGGAGCAGGTCCGCAGCTTGGGGGTCCGCTTGGATCCGCAGCTGCTCCTGGATTCCCAGGTGGCGGCTGTGGCCAGGGGGGCCTTTGCCCAGCTTCGGCTGGTGCGCCAGCTGTGACCGTACTTGGATTGCGCAGACCTGACCATTGGATTGCGCAGACGTGATCCATGCCACGGTGACATCACGATTAGATTATTGTAATGCACTCTATGTGGGGCTGCCCTTGAAGACAATTAGGAAACTGCAATTAGTGCAGAATGTGGCGGCCCATATAGTCACTGGAGGTAGGCGGTTCGACTCTGTCGGGCCACTCCTCTGATGGCTGCACTGGCTGCCGATTCGTTTCCAGGCCCAATTCAAAGTGCTGGTTTTGACCTTTAAAGCCCTATACGGCTTGGGGCCAGGATATTTGAGAGACCGCCTACTTCTATATAGTCTGGCTCGTCTCCTTAGGTCATCAGAGAAGGCCCTTTTGCGGGTGCCATCGCCCAGGGAGGTGCGAGGGGCAGCGGCCAGAAACAGGGCCTTCTCAGTAGTGGCACCAACCTTATGGAATTCCCTCCCCTTTGACTTACGAATGGCTCCCTCCTTGGACACTTTCCAGCGAAGCCTAAAAACCTTCTTGTTCAAAGAAGTCATCTGAGCCCTTGCCTTTTTTAACACTCTGCCGGTACAGGTGGGGCACTGCTGTTTTTATGATCTGTTTTAATTGTAATAATTTTTTTAATCAATTTTTAGATTTTTTTTTAGTTTTTGTTAACTGTTTTTATTTTTTTGAAACTAACTATTTATGTATGTATTTTTTTGGTATTGTATTTTTCTCTGTTGTAAGGTGCCTTGGGTCCCTTCGGGGAAAAAGGCGGGATATAAATATTGTAAATAAAAATAAATAAATAAACGCAGTACGCTGGGAGAGGTAAGCAAATGAATCATGTAATGGGGTCATGTAGTGCTAAACAGTTTGGCTGAATCAAGCTGCATATTATCTCAGCAATTCTTACAACAACCCTGTAAGTTGGGCATACTGTTAATCCTCCATAGATGGGGGCTAACGATAAGAGAAAACAGTTTGACTAAATACACAAATTCTTAAGCACTTCTAGTCCAGTGATAAACAGCCCATACCAAAGAGACACAGACGGATTGGCTAGCCTATTGAAGTTCTGAGGGGAAGGGCAGACACTGAGCTAACTTGTTTCTTGAACAACAGCTAACTAAGGGCGCAATTCAAACCTACTTAGGCCACCGTTGTAACCATTGGCCCAGTGAAAACAGGAGGCCCCAGAACAGAAAGGGGATTCAAATCCCCTCCAAAATGGGAGTTCAAAGGGGATTTGAATCCCCTTTCCGTTCTGGGGCCTTCCGTTTTCGCTGGGCCGCTGGTTACAATGGCGGCCTAAGTAGGTTTGGATTGCGCCCCAAATCCCCTAGGAAGAAATTCCAGATTTTCTGCTAAGACCACCCTTGGGGTCCCAATTCCTAAGGAGGTCAAATCCCATAGTGATATGTCAAATCGCCAGAACTGATGAACCTGTGAAAAGGGCTCAGGGTTGACTTTGAGGGCGATGACATCAGAACAACGTAGTTCTCTAAAGCCACACCATTCTGTAAATGTATTTAAAGTGTAACAAAATTCATACCTGCCATTCCTGGATCTTTGGAACCACTTTTCAGTGTTGAATGCCAAGTTCCCCAGATGTCGAAATAGTCCTCTGAAACATCTACAGGAGAATGGGGAAAAGGAATGTCAAATGACGTTATAAGATACAAGATAAACGTAAATAACGGTTAGGATCTGAAAAACATCTTAGCATTATACAGCTGGGACAGCTTTTGCTATCCCAGTAGAATTTTTAAACTTTTCTTTCTTGAACAGATGATCTTATTGTATCACAAAATGTTTCTTCATTTCAAAAGCAGTAGACCATGTTACACAAATGGAGAGGGGCTCCTGTCTAAGGAAAATACTTTTTAAAAATCTTGGGCTCACAGAACTATTTCAAAGTTCTTTGGATCCTGGCCAAATATCTATCGACAGAAAAGTATGAAATATCTTTTTGATGAATTGCCTTGTCATGAAACAAATAGAAAACTTTGGAGGTGTGTGTGTGTGTGTGTGTGTGTGTGTGTGTGTGTGTGTATCTGTAGCAACAGAGATATTAGTATTTTCATCTTAATAACCATGGCCTCTAGCTATTGTTGCTAACTCAGAGAAAACACATTTTGTGTTTTATTTGTAGTTCCCTGCCTCCACTGTCCAATTACACCAAACTCTCCTTCCAGCTTGGCTTAGTTGGCTCTCAGACAGAGTAACCCACTCTTAGGAGGAATAAGTCAGTCGGGATAGGTTCAGGTTCCAGGAATGGCATGCCAAAATGTTATAATGAAGCCTTTCTTCAACCAAGTGAAAGCAAACACACTCCCCATCACAGTCACTATTCAGGAATAGGAAGGCTCAGTAGAAATAATATGGGGAAAGTCATAGCAGATGACCCCACAAAGCAGATAAAGGTCATAGTGAAACAGGGGATTATATTCCTATCATTTATCGTAAAGCAAGTCTGCACAAGCAAAATTCCCCATCTTCCTCCTTCAGCAGCCTACTGAAGAGCTGCTCTGGGGGCTCAGGAGACCCTTGGGAACAGAATGTGATGATGCATGGGGAAAATGCAGGTGGTGCTTGTGTCTGGTTGGGGACATTTCCCCCCCCCCCTCCTTGCAGCTTCCCATGCACCATCCCCACCTGTTCTTGAAGGTCCCCCTGAGTGGTTTCAAAGGAAGGGAGGGCTGTGGGTCAGAGGGGCAGCTTCTGAAAACTTGTGTTGTGGGTGCTGGGATTCAACCAGTGGGGTCGCTCCGCCGACGCGACGCCGCCCCCACGTGACGCGTCGCCGCCCCCATGTGGGCGGGCGTGTGACGTCACGCCCTGCCTCCGAACACCCCCTCCGCTATTTTCACTAGTATTTGGGGCCGTTCAGACGCAAGGGCATGCGGGAGGGCCAAAACGCGGCCGTCCTGGCTGCGAAGAAGGTAAATTTTCACCCTCCTCAGCTCGCGATTCCACCCCTTCAGGGGTCCGCGCCTAGGGGCCCAAGGCACCACCCCTTACGACGCTACTGGATTCAACCCACCAAACTTTGATCTAGGCTGTGTTCTGACCATACCTTTCCCAAGCCATGACCCTGAGGAATTTTCTCTTGATTTTGGCTGCAAGTTGCTGACCAACAGGCATTGTTCTGGTACTTTGAATAACTTTTCAGAACTGAGGGCCATATCTTCTTGCATTGTCAAAAGAGACCGTTCAGAGAGCACTGGGGAGTTGTTGTCGTAAGGGGATAGGTCACCACTTGAGGCTCTGTTTGAATCTATGGATGAATGTCTGCCTCCCATGGAGAAAGAACCTTCTGACTGGAGCATTTCAGTGCTTTTGATAAAACGTGACAGAAAAATATAAATTAATACTTTTCAATGCAACAAATAAGAGTATATTTAAACACCACACTGACAACACAAGATGACAAATGCTGGAATGGAAGTGCTGTTATAAACAAAGAACAATGAGATCGTTTTCTACACTACATAAGCAAACCCACTGACACAATATATCCAAGCCAATAAAAAAAATGAGTATACGTTTGAACCACATCACGATAAGGAAAAGTATAACTGAAACAGAACTCATTTCTTGTGTTGCAAAAGCCATTTTCCCTACAATGAGATTATTTTTGTAAATAGATACTTTAATACTTTAATTAGATATTTTAATGTTTTTATTGTAAGCCGCCTTGGTTGCCCTTGTGGGAGAATGGCGGGGTATAAATTCTATAAATAAAATAAATACAAGTTTGCAAATTTAGAAAAAGGGCATATTTGGGCTGCGTGCGCCATGTTGGACATATCAGTGCAAAATCTGGAAAATTATTATGTAGAAAATAATAATCTCAAAGCAAAGCAAACACAAGAAAGATTAAGGGTAGCCAAAGATACACTAATTTTAAAACTTTACTTGCAAGGGATGTAAAGTAGCTTACCTGGAATCAGTTTTGTGAAATCCTATCTCTTCTCAAAAGAGAATCCCTGATAAAATTTAAATAGCAACTGCCTGTATTATACAGCATTTAACAAGAAAGCTTTCACCACAAGACTTAGAATTAAGTGGCAGCTTAGTTTTACATTAATATACTGTTGGAGATTCAAAATTTCATCCTTGCAAATCCAAGCATGTAAGAAGAAAAAAGGAAATAGATGGTCATCACTGTAGCATTAGCAGCAAGCGATGCTCTATATTACCCAATACTGCTGTAGTTTTTCATTCTGACAGAGGAACAGTAAATAAGAAAAGCTTTTGTTTTGTACTCCAGTGAAGAGAAAACAGGAACATTGTTAGGCTTAGAGTAGAGGCAAGAAAGCATTTGCAATGGCATCACGAGAAAAGGCCACATAGACAGTCACTATGCACACTTTAGAAGTTAGGTTGCCTGAGGACAAACCAGCATGAGAGAGAAGTGTTGAAATGGTTCTCATACATTTGCTTTGGAACCAATGACTTCCACTGATGGCCACACGTTCATTTTGTACTGCAGAGTTTTAAAGTGGTCCATGCCACTGGTCTAGTAGATTTAAAATCCACAATCAAGTATAGTTCCAGAAGTAGCACGATAATAGATGGGTGGTTCATTCTGTTGATAAGCAGCCACATATCTTTTCTGCTTCCAACTTCTTTTCAAAAGCAATAACCCAGTTAATTTGTAGCCATCTCTCCACATTGGAATAAAAACATGTCATGTCTTAAGAAATTAGTTCCTAGTTTCATAAGGTCCCTCTAATCTTCTAGCCAAATTCTTTCCCATGACTTCATGGTTACAACTGGAAACATACTAATGTCAAAACATACAAAAATGATTAATGGGGTGCTTCATAAATAAAGGTAAAGCTGAAACTTTTAGTGGTTTTAAAACAAGAGTAACAATTTTCTTCACAATTTGCAGTGACATTTACATTGACCATACAGTATTTATGTAGCAATCACTTGAGCCATATACAGAGGGGGCACAGTATCCGCGGGGGATACGTTCCAGCCCCCACTGTAGATACTTGAAACCGTGGAAAGGGGCGAACGCCCCCTCTGTGGTTTTCAGAGCCCTCCCGCACCCCCCGTGGGCCAGTGTGACCCCCCCTCCACAGGCCCCCCGGCAATTACTTCTAGAGGAGAAACCTCCGTTTTTTTCTTCAAAAGACCAAGTGAGCAGCTTCCTTGCAGGCCTCCTCGCCAACAAGACTTCGGTGCTAGAGAGTCTCAGCAAACTCGCTGAGAGGTTGCTGAGACTCTCTAGCACCGAAGTCTTGTTGGCGAGGAGGCCTGCAAAGAAGCTGCTCACTCGGCCTTTTGAAGAAAAAAAATGGAGGTTTCTCCTCTAAAAGTAAGTGCCTGGGGGGGTCGTGCGGGGGACCAGGGGGATCCGCTATCTGTGGATATCTGAATCCGCGGATAGCGGATCCGTGGATATGGGGGGGCCCTGTATTGAGTTTGCAACTTCCTTAAGTGAAACTGTTTGCAACAATTTAACGGAAAAGGTGCCCTGTGTATTTGAGACATGCATGACACTGAATGGTTGCGTAAGCTCACAGAAGCACCAGCATCTTTAGTCTAAACAGTTTTTCAAACAAGACTGATAAAACTCAGCAGAGATCAGCTGTAGGTTACGGGAGTGATGATACATCAAGTGATGTAATACATGTGTAATATTGTAAACTGAGCATTGTCTTAGAAACATTTAAAATTATTTCACATACTCTGTTGTTCATAATACTGAGATCTTCACATCTGCCTCATGGCAACCTACAATAATAACGAACTTAAAACTCATTGGATTTGATCCAAAACTTCATATGTGACCCAACAGGCAAACTTTGTGGGTACACTTTACTGAAATGACTTGAGGAATCCAATTCTACATAGGCATCCTTGTGTGCGAGTATAGATCTGTCTTTTGCACTGACATGAATAGGAAAGCTCTATGTGTACAGTGGATTTTTCATGCCCAAAGGGAACAGCTGGATCACGGCTAAATGATCTAGAAAACTAGAACTCCAGTTAACATAAATGCACATGAAACTAACCAGGCTACATCAGCACTTCCTATTTTTAATAATACTGTTGAAGATGCTCAACAACCACTGTTAATTTATTACCATGCCCTGTCTATTTGCACAGCAAATGGACTATACTACAAAAACCAACCCACAGGCTGCTGATCATAATTCCAAAGGCCTGCAACCACTCACCTAACATATAAAAAGGATGGCATCACTATTGTTAACAGATAGCATAACCTTTAAAAATCAATGGAATGGTGTTTTGCAACTAGAAGCATTTGAATGTCCAGAAGAGACCAAATCCCCAATGGAAGACAGATGAAGAAAATTACTCACGATGCTTGCGAAGCTTTTCTTCTCAGCAAATAGTCTACAACATCCGGGTCAGTCTCAAGCAGACTAATCAGAACTTCATTTTGAAGATCAGCAGGGACCTATGAATGATGGAACAAATGAAGATTCAGAAAGTTATGTGCAGAATTATGAACCTCGGATATCAACTTTGTTGCATTTCTGGCATTTCCAAGAACTCAACTTGAGCTTTTTTAATGCTATTTAATCCTATAATGAATACTTTCAATTACATGGGTAGTTTGTGTACTCAAGATACTTGTGTTCTCTGAATGAAAAATAAAAGGAGGTAAGATTTAGTTCATAACTCATGTGTTCACCAAGCATACATCCGGATGGTCATTCTGTGCCAGATGTCTCCAACTGTGACATAGTCAAACATTCCCCACGTTTTCCCTAGTGCTACCATGATAGGTATATCAGATTTCTCCAGTTTTCAGAGGAAAAGTACAACAACCAGTAAGCACTTCAATGAGGCTAGATATTCCAGTATAGACTCGCCTTGGACATTTTATTACTGAATGTTTCCCTGCTAACTTACCACCATTCATTACAAGCATGTGCATGACCTAGCACACAGAAGCACCATTTTGACCCCTCCCAGTGTCATCACAATATGCTCTACAAATTCAGGGTTGCGAAAAAGAACAATGTATAACAAAGCATTGGCCTATATGTGCATATATCATGAAAAAAGGGAGAACAAGCCATGATTACAGCATGAGATGGGGCTCTAGAAATAGAATGTAAAAAGACCAATCTTGCTGAGCACTTATTAGAATACAGCATAGTTGCTTGGGAGTGGATGAGAAATGTGCACTGATTGCCCAAAGACATGAGCACCACCACATTACGCGTAACAAATTCACAAGCTTCTTTCTGAAAGCAAACAACTGTCCAAGTTCCAATTTTCATCAGCTTCTGATCTTCTGTTCTAATGTCCACCATCCAATCTCTCTCTATACAGAGTTGCAGACTCCCAACGTATTACTGAAGCAAGGAGTGGTGCTGGTTCTGCATTGCTTATCAGTGATATAGTGAACAATGTTTATTTAATTTACCAAGAGATCAAAGTAGTTTATTAAAAATGGATAACCATAATCATAAACAGACAATCAATGTAATATCTGGAAATACAAATAACTCCTTAAAACCAAGATACAATTACAGAGTCAACGAGGCCTTGCCAAACAAAACTGTTTTTAGCTTCTTCCTAAAAGCCACGTGTATGGAAACTGCATGGGCCTCTCTGGGAAGGGAGTTCCACAACACTGAGGACCCCCTACTGACAAGGGTTCATCTCTTGTGTTCCAACTAGACCTCTGTCAATGGTGGGTCAGAGGGTACAATCTACGATATAGACACAGTAAGTCCTGATATATATCAGGGGCTGGGCAGGCTAATATAGGAGAATGAACTGAATGAACTTGCAGAACAGCACACAAACGCATTTCTAACTCAGCTCCTTTTGCACGGCATTATTTCCTGTACCAATTTAAGTCATGCCAACAGATTATCCAACATTTTAAACACACAGATCTAGTGAAAGATTTCTAATCAGGGCGGCTCTACCTACCTGAACCTTAGCATCTCCATGAGAAGCACACCTATTGTCCACATTGCTTTGCTGTAGTGTTCAAATATATGTTAAATTAATGTCTGAATATTTACTATTGTGCTAAAGTTACTAGCAGATTGTTGGTGCTAATCCATTAAAGAAACACAAACAATCCTCAGTGATAGGATGCATTTCTCCTGACAAACAGAACCATTCTGACCCGACAATAAACCCATGCAGTAGGCCAAATATCACATTCTGTTCTACTGGATTTTATTTCGCAGATCTTGCTCCAGTTTCAGTTCTGAAGCCGGTCACAGCTGGAGAAATAGAAAAATTGGCAATGTCACATTTAGTTGTACACTGCAGCTTCATGCTCTCTTCCAAATGTTTCTCTATTTGAAAGTAGTACAAATGTCAAGCTCTTAAATATAAACAGCAGCCCTGGCCCCTTCTCAAACTCCAGGGTTTGAAAAACAATTTGCCACTGCTTGACGGAGAATTATCAGAGGTTGTTACGAAGAAATCAACAACTCTGTTTCTATTAATCTACCATTCTAGCAAGGAATGTGCTGTGCCAATTTGGAGAGTTACAAGTCTCACACTGCTCCTAGACAGAACGTTAAAACAAAATGAAAACACCACCTTGCGGAGAGTTCTTTTTTTTTTTCATTTGCAGATGAATCAACAAGCACAAACAGCTTGATATGAATATATTAAAAAAAAACCAAGAACTTAACTTGGGACAAAGGTTTGAGCTTCATCCATTGAAGCAATTCGATTGGTTAAACATTGGCACAAACACACAGATTCTCTCCAGAGATGCTTTTCCACTGTACATATCTGATGTCAAAGTGACACACATCCACAGCACTCTCTAATTATAAACACGTCATTTGAAATGGTATATTGTTCCCTTGCATCCAGCAAGCCACTTAGCTTGGCCTTCAGAGCTACAAGATATTTATCTGCTTGCAACACAACTGCTCCAAAGATGACAAAAAGAATTCCACAGTACTGACTTTAAGCTTCAGTTCAAAACGGAAGCAAGAAAAAGATAATGGAATACCATTATTGTCACTAAAATGGTCCACATACAAGCTAGCCAGTGTCTCAACTATACTCTACATTAGACATGCAGAATTTGCCCACATTATTTTGAGGATATGGACCAAATTAACCATCCTTACTCATAATATTGAAATCATGAAATCCCACTCTTTCCCAGTAAATAACATATCCTTGAAAATATTAGCAGGATTCAAAATGCTAACATAATTTTTCTAAAGCAAAAGTCAGAATCAGAGCCTGAGAGATCCATAGCTTCTGATTCTGAACTTTCACTTTCCATCCCATGAACTTCAGAAATGGAAGGTTTGCATGAATTAAAACCACCTTCTTAACTCTTTCATGTTTCAGTTTCTTCGCTGATTAGGTGTCTATATTATCAAACATACATCCGTTTAATCATCATATTCAAAGTCTCACAGTCACTACTATCAGCCAGCCATTGATTCTTTGGGAATAGACTGTGTAAATAAGTTGGCAGCTAAAAGCAAAAGCTAAACACTAAAAGCTGAAACTAAAAGCTATGGCAAAGCTAAAAACAAGCTAAAACAAAGCAAAAAGCCTAAAAGCAAGCTAAAACCAGCTGCAAGCACAGGTCAAATCTAAAAGCAGAGGCAAAAGCTAATAGCTGAAGCAAAAAGCTAAAACTAAGGCTAAAAGCTAAGGCAAAAGCTAAAAGCAGAGCTAAAACTTAAACAAATCTAAAAACATCAGAAATAAACATCAGTTTATTCCGCATGTTGCAAAAGATGGAGGAACTTGAGGCAAGTGAGAAACAACGCAAGAGGAGGCAAGTCCTTGGCATCCCATGCAGGAGCAATATGCTTGGCAGATTTATGGTTCACCTATGTATGCTTACTTAGAAGTCAAGGAGGCTTACTCCCAGGACTGCATGCCCTGGACTGCAGCCATAGACAAACCATGAGAAATTCATCTAGGATCCCCTGTAGGTTTTTTAAAAGTTAAAATGGAGGATGTGGAGAGCGACAGACGAAAATAGGATTAGGACAGTGGCACAGCCTTGTTAATGCTTCCCTCCAACATCATTTTCTTGATATCAATGTCCCTTGAAGCTGCTATTTCTGTATCTTTAAACTCACTGCAGCCAAATCTTTGTAGCCAGCAGCAAATGATACACAGAAGCGTCGCTCCGGTAGGGGCGGGGCTGTAAGTATCGCTGCGGTTACAGTCGCTTTACCGAGCGAGGAGGAGGCAGCCCCGCCCCCTCACTGTCCGAGCCAGTCCCCTACGGAGAAACCGGCAGGGAAGAGACCCTGCCTGCTGCTTTCTCCGTAGGCGAATGGCTCGGACAGTGAGGGGGCGGGGCTGCCTCCTCCTCGCTCGGTAAAGCGACTGTAACCGCAGCGATACTTACAGCCCCGCCCCTACCGGAGCGACGCCTCTGATGATACATATGATCAGGAGAAGTCAAAGGAAGTGAGTTGCTCTTTCCCCTACTAGGAAAAACAGCATTTCTGACTCATACGAAAGACAGACCGATAAAAAGAGCACAACGCAAAACTAGAAGTGGTGGCTGGAGGGGGGCGGTGGGCCCCCGGGTGGCATGTGGGGGGCTCCGGGCAGCATGCAGGGGGCACCAATTACGCTGTTTCATTGGTGGAAGGAGCAGGCAGCAGTGGAAGAGAGGGAGATTGTTTTGGCCCACCCTTCTGCCCTGTGCCTCTAAAGGCATGTTTAGCGGCAGTGCTGGCGACATCACATCTGGCGGTGACGTCACCGGCGGGCGGAATCGCTATGCTGCTGCGCAAAACCACTCCACGTTTTACTGTGTAAAAGGAGTCCCAACAGTTCCTATATGCTGCAGAGATCACTAATCACATTTCCTCTCTCATTTTTGATTGTTTTAGATATAATTTCAGTTATTTACTTACTGTACCACATTGCTTGGGTGTTTAATCTTTCTAAAGCTGTGTACAGCTAGTTGTTTTTCACAGTGACTGTAAGACTAAATTGGAAAAGTGGAGGAAAAAGCTACTTCAACGACTGGCAAACCTTTGGGTTTTTTTTGAGGATTTGGATTGTGCCACTTGATCTTGAACTGAACTGATTCATTTGGCAGGTTTGGGGAGTCCTGAGCCAGGATGGTGTAGTGGTTTGGGAGTCGGACTTAGACCTGGAAGATCCAGGTTCAAATCCCCGCTCAGCCACGAAGCTTCCTGGGTGACCTTGGGCCAGTCACTATCTCTCAGCCCCACCTACCTCATAGGGTTGTTGTGAGGACAAAAAGGAGGGGAGGAAATATGTACACCACTCTGAGCTCCTTGGAGGAAGGGCGGTATAAAAAAAAATGTGAAAAAAATGTGAGTCAGCACATCTCACACTTTTAAAACTGCCTGCATGGAAACACATTAAAGGCTTCTTTTTTTTTCAAAGTCATAATATCTGCATATTAGCACTTTGAATTAGAATTCAAAGTTTCCTTTTTCAGCACCAACACCATGATAAATGTCTATATAAAACAGATAGTTACCATCTTTCCTTCACTCCCAACCTTTCCTTTTAAACATCAGGAGGCAGAACCTCTAAAGAAAAACAAACAAACCTTGAAAACTGGAAGGGAATTGCTGAAGGAAATTAGCCTGCTTTTAGCCACTTCATACCTATGCTGGACAGCAGGTAGTGCACACACCTTCCAAAGAATTAATGACTTTAATTTAAACTTTTGAAAAAAAAAGTTTGCAATATAACTTGGACGGATTGCAGCAGGTTACTAGGCCCCTTCTAAAAGAATAGAGAATATCCAGTGAATGCCCATGAAACCCTTGCAACCACATTCCTCAAAGCAAGTGCAAAAGCAATGAATGAGTTATTAGAGGAGCGTCAGATTATTGCTAGATACAAAATACTGGGGGATTTGAGGCTGGGGAGAGTAGTTATCCCTGCAACAGAAGCACAACCTTAAAGAAACATTTGGACTATGTGTAAGTCACATTTACTGCCCAGAAAACATGACTGTGGGGGAATGTCCCAACTGTTGTCTTACACTCCTCTTCCTTGCTCATCTCTTCTGAGTTGCTACACCACCTCCTGATGTTATAATGCTGTATGGCAGGTATACTTAATGAGCATCAGCTTCCTAAAGAAAAGCTCCGTTTGTTTTCATGCTTCATTGTGGGAGGCTTAATGTGACTGTGACTCCCTCCCTGATAAAGAAATATGCATACTTGTGCAAACCCACACTGACACTGTTTTGTAAACAAAGAAACCTCACTGAAGTAATAAATCCCTAATTCCCATGGGGTTACTTCTCCCGTAGAAGAAGTAACAGAGATTTCTATTTCAGCCTGCTGTCACAGGATGAAATAGTTGCATAGCAATAGATTAGGGGCTCCAGCTGAAAACCCACAATACAGTCTATATGTTGCACTGTGCAAAATCAGAATTCTTTTATTTCCAAGTGTGATTTTTCTGCATACGCTTATCCTATATTAGCTTTCCTCTCTTTTCAATAACATTTTTGCATTAGTCAATGACGTACATGTAAATACAATCTACAGTCATCGGATATGAGAGTCTTCCCAATCGTTGAGACGTGGGAACAAAAGTATCTTGGCAAAAAAAATAAATCACTATCTTTCAGCTTGGTGACCTCCTCTGAATACTCTTTTGGGGGGCAACCATAAACCCTTGGTATCACTAAGTCTATTCTGACAGATCCAGGATGAGGCCCATTCAAATGAGCTATCAAGATCATTTCAGGTAAGCCTTTTATAACTAACATGTTATTTTACTGTTGACTGTTTTTGTTCTTTCATCTTGACGTGTTATCACGTTTTACTGTAATTTTAATCAGTATTATATATTTATTTTACTTGATACTCACTTTGAGAACAACTGTAAAACAACCAAATAAATAGATATGCAGTGTTACGCATTTTCAAATAAAGACAAGTAAAAATAAGCACACACAGAATGCACTGGAAGCTGGTATTATGCACCACAAGAAAGTCTTCACCTACCATGAAAAGCATCTCATAGTTTTCTATCATCTTTTGTACAACAGCAATGATTGCAGTACTCTCCTCAGCACGAGCAGTACTTTGAACTGTGAATTCTTTATCAGTTGTCTTCTGCTTGTGTAACAGATTCGGTCCAAATATAGTGGCTAGGTTAAGTGATGTCATTTTATTACCAGGAATCTAGAAACAAAATAAAATTGGGCACTTATTTGGAAATGGCTTTCTGATACTTTGCATAAGAGGAATTTGTTTGCTTTACCAGATTATTCCGAACCCGTGCTCCTAGCACAGGGTTCAGACTTTCGCTGGCCTCAGTGCGAGGGGAGGGGTTGATCTTCCAGCCCCCCTTTCCCTGGGATTGGTGACCAAGCGAGGGTGGGGTGGGGTGGACAGAATGTATCTGGCCGGCCTCCCTCCCTCGTGGCCACTCTGTTTTCTGTTGGGTAAGCAGCCGATTCTCTCCCGCCCTCCCTTTATGCAGTATGGGCTTGGCTGGTCGCCCATTTGGGGGCTGGGTAGGAATTGTTCTGTCCACCTGATTGGCTGTGGTGGGTAGTTTCTTCGCCTACCTCAGACTGTTGTTGGGCTTATGTTGCTATCTTTATGTCTTTTAACCTGGTCACTTTGTTTTGCAGGTTAGAGCGGGTATGAAGGCTGGGTTGGGCTATCGGTGTGAACTATGAGGTGGCAAAGGCAGGATATGCCCTACTGCTCGCCTCTCACTTGCCCGCTGGCCCAGGACGCAGGCTGGGGTTGTCCCTGGCCTGGATCATGTGGTCCTCCTCAGATGCTCTCCAGCTTGGGGTGGGCCTAAGTGGTCTGGCTGCCTCGACCCACGTACGGGGGTTGGCAGTAAAAAGTCACAGTAAAAAGTCATTGCGAAGGGGCTGTGCGAAAAGACAGTAAAAAGTCATTGCGAAGGGGCTGTGGCTTGGAGTCAGGGTTAGAACGTCTGCCTGGGGTCGGGCTTCTGTCTGGCGCCCCTTCAGCGTGGTGCCACTGCACTATTCTCTGCCTTAGTTTAATTCCGCTGGTCTCTCTCTCTTCTTTTTCTATGTTTCAATAAAAGTGGCCCTTTACACACATATTTCTTACTCGCATGTTTATTGAAGAGTGCACAGGCAAAGACCTGAAAAACCTGACCCATTCTCTTCTCTCTCTCTCTCTCTCTCTCTCTCTCTCTCTCTCTCTCTCTAACAGCCCAATCCTACCCAGCTCCTCCACTGGTGCAGCCAGTGGTGGAGGGCAGGAATGGGAGGCTTTGGAAGGGAAAGGGGATGTAAAGGGAATTTAAATCCCCCTTTCCTTCCAAAGCCTCCCATTCCGCCCTCCACCACTGGCTGCACCAGTGGAGGAGCTGGGTAGGATTGGGATGTTAAACACATAAAAATCGCAAACTCAAGGGGTTGAGTTCTATCACTTTGAAAGTGAAATGTGACCACCCCAAAATAAGGCTGTGGTTTTTACTCACTTCCTAGGTACACGTAAATATTCAAGTTTGTAAATGTAACTTTTTGTCAGGTCTTTGAAGCATAATTTTATTAGATCAGTGAAACTATGATCCGTTTTATGTTATTGCTGCCCTTATATGGATTTTATTGTATTTTGCCATTGCTTTTATATTAATGTTATTGCCTTTGCATTTTTATATTCTGCTTTATTGTTTTAATTATGATTTGTTCATTAGAAATGTGGAGGTAGAAATAAATTAATTAGAAATTAACATTATTGGGTTTTTTTTAAATATAAAATGGCCCTTCAACTTCCATTCCTTATGGAAGTTGAGGGCAAAGGGGTAAGAAAATAGTATAACTCAATGTATAGAGAGGGAGAACGTGTGTCTTTGCTTCCATTTTTTGCTTGGGAGCTGAGGAGATACGTTACTTAATCGCAACTGTGCTAAGATTTTGGATTTTCCCATTAATTTCTATGGACAACTCTCATTTCCTCCAAGGGGGATGAAAAGTAAGAATCCAAAGGAACCAGAAGTTAGAACAACTGTGTTAGGTCTATTAATTAAGCCTGTGGCAGAAAGTAGCTAAAGCATAGTTTGTCAAAAGTTTTGACTAAAAGAAAACACTGTAGGAAAATTAAAAAGGGAGGAGAGAAGAATTGACCTGCATTCTATATGGTGAAAAATTTCCCTCCCCTGCAATATACAGGGATGTTGCAGGAGGAGGTAAGGGAAAAACGATATTCTTCCACATTCTCCAGAACCCCCACCTTGGTGCTGTAGAGCAATAAAATGCTCTGGGTTGAGGAAGGCTATATTGCTTATATAGCATAGCAGGTGAAGGCCTGAAGGGAGTGGGAAAGAAGCACAGTGTTCCTTTTTTCTTTCCCTCCTCCTGAAACTTCTCCCCATTCCATGAAGCTTGAGCAGAACTACAACACTGACTGGACCCTGGAACAGAAGTCAACTGGAGATACACTACAATAATTTATTGCAAGTCTACAAGGCTGGCCCAAGACATCTTCTGAGGCAGCAGGCAAATGCTACCCTCCTTGCCCAATAGTGTGCCAGTCGCTGCTCCTCTCGTTCTCCAATTCTAGCTTAGCATTCTCCACTCCACGTTTCCGCTTCCTCTCTGTCCACCTCCAGTGAGTCTCCTGCACGTTGCCTTTGCCCCACTGAATGGCTCCGAAGGCAAGGGGGCGGGGCCGCCTCATGCAGGGGAGTAACAGAGGTCAGCGTGGTGCAGAACTTAGCGTTCCACCCCACCTCCAACGACGCTACTGTCCACCTCTTCTTTTCCAATCCAGGGAGCAGAAGGAGAAGATGGAGCACTGGAGGCAAGTAGGAAGACTGAGAGGGCACCGCCCACCAATCTGCTGCCTGAAGTGAAAGCTTTGGTTGGCCTCATGGTTGGACTGGCCTTGCAGGTCTCACTCGTCTCATTCAACATTAGCTCTCAGGATGTCAGAACATATTTATTTATTTATTGGTATTTGATCTTGTTTTCAGTATAGCCAGTTCTATTAAGCAAGTATGTCTGTAGATGAGCAATCCAACTGTCCTCTGCTATTTAAGACTATTGAGCAGTAGATTTTTTATTGCCTGCAATTTAAAATGAAAAACTTGAGAAAGCTTCCAAATCTATATCGAACACAAAGCAACAAAAACTGGCAGCCTGTTCCAATTACTGCACTTGTAAAAGTGGCTTATAAATAGAAGAAAAAACTGAACTGCAAAACAAGCAAATGATAATGTAGTAGACAGTTTTCCCCATTTCAACAAAACGTTCTCCTGTGTCCTCTACTAAAACGTTCTCCGTTCAAGGAACAGCCACAGAAAAATCATGGATCTGAACTTACCTCCCGGTTATCTTGGTCTATCCTGTCATCTGCATGGTTAGCTACAGTGGCCAGGAACTGGAGGAGACGATGTAAGGTGTCACAGTTGCAGGGAGGTAGAAGATAAATAAGAAGTTGCAGACTGCTTAGTTGCTCATGTGATTCTAATACTAGAAGAGTGAAACGAAAGTATTCTAAGGAATGTTAGTAATGTTCATATATACACACGTTACACTATTCTCTACTAAGAACACAAATGTTACATTTTCCTCTTTAAAGGCCTGCATTTCAATAAACTGCAAATACATAAGTACACAACACATGTCTAAAATGGGCTGGAAGGAGAGAATTCATATGATCTTGTTGAAGCATTGAGTATTTTAGAAATCTAACATGATTCATCTCAAGTTAACATGATATAAGCAGTTGCACTAATTTACTGAAGTTTCTGGAGAAAATTCTATAATCACATTTTTTTAGCTACTATGAAATCACTGGAGAAGGCATATGGCGTTGCCAGGTTTCATTATGAGACTTTAATGGTTGGTAAGTAAAGGTAAAAGGTATCCCCTGACAATTAAGTCCAGTCGTGTCCGACTCTAGGGTGTGGTGCTCATCCCCATTTCAAAGCCGAAGAGCCAGCGTTGTCCGAAGACACCTCCGTGGTCATGTGGCCGGCATGACTCTCTTTGCCGCAGTGCGTAGCATGCGGCTGGAACATGGAGCGCTGTTTACCTTCCCGCAAGCGGTACCTATTTATCTACTCGTATTAACATGCTTTGGAACTGCTAGGTTGGCAGGAGCTGGCCAAGCAATGAGAGCTCACCCCGTCGCGGATTCGAACTGCCGACCTTTTGATCGACAGCTCATGGTTCAGCGGTTTAAGCCACTGCGCCACCCGCTGGCCTGTTGGACTGGTTGGACAAATGGTCAATTCAAAATCTTGCCTTCCAAAGTCAAGCTGATACCCAGAAAATTTTACCTCTTGCCTTATGTCAGCAGGAGAAGACAGTTTGACACTAACATTTCCTGCTTAGAAGTGTTTCATGGATATGCAGTCAATTTGGAATTGATCTCTCTCTCTCTCTCACGCGCACACACACACACACACACACACACACACACACACACACGCCCATGGTTTGCTGGTGGTACTCAGACCGCCAGACTGCTGGAACCCCACTCTGACACGGCAATTTTGATGCCATGTTTTCGCTCCTAAGAAGCTCCTCCCTTTGGCTGAGCATCTCAAGAACGTTGAGAAGGGCCCTCCCAGCCCCCCCCCCCATAAAACCTTCCTACCTGCATTTTCTGGCCTCTGAAAACCTGGAAGTAACTGGTGATAATGTCATCACCACTCACTTCCAGTGGTATGCAGCAGGAGAGTGGTGCTGGTGGTGGTACTCAGCCAGGAAGGGGTTGAGAACCCCTGCTCTAGAGTGTTTGAACAAATTACATATGAACTGCCCCTAAACTCTGCACCCGAATGACAGATTAGGGTGTGTGCATTTTTAAAGAATCATCAAAACAAAAGGCTGTCCTTGCTCACAGAGAGTGTTGATGAAAGGAGTATAAAGCTCTCTGGTCAGAAGTGGGTCAGGCATGTCACGAAGAAATTCTTTTAATAATGCAGCCACATCATGAATGCTGTGTTCTTCATCCAATACCACATCGACACCACGGTCAAATTCTTCACGTAACTAGAAAAACAAATGCAAAAGAAAATGTCACAGCAACATGTCTACATAATTATATGATGTTAAATATAGCAGATGAATAGCATTATTGATTTGAGTAACATCTCGGTACTGTGCCAATTCCTATATCTACTAAGGAAAAAAAACCCTGAGTGAAACAATATAAAAGCCAAGTCATTTATGAACATTATGATAGATCACTTTGCCCACAGGGAGATCTGTTCTTTTGATTACCATAATAGCAGTTCAGGTTTTATTGTTAAATTACAATTGCTATTTTATATTTCACATGCTACTTCAAGCTCTTTGCAGCAGATATTTAGTAGCTTAAAAATGCTAAAAATAAGTCATACCGTTCCACTCCCACTTTTGGTGAGCTGCATTTGCGCCACTCTCATTCTTTGCTTCTGTGGACACCCTGGCTTCAGTCCTTCCTGTGTTCCTGCTTCTCCAACTTAATTGTGAACTCCTGATATTTGACATTTGATGTTTCCTGGTCTGTGATTTTGGATCACGTTTCTGTTTAAGCCACCTTGGTTTCCTATGAGTTGCTCTCTGACTTATGGAACAACTTGCTTCTCAGTGGCATTACAACACCCCCATGGGGGGGGCTGACGCGACACCCCCATGTGCCACCAAACGCCCTGCCCCTGGGGGGGCGTGATGTCATGCTCCTGCGCCACAGCGCGAAACACACACACCCCGCCGCCGTGTTTTGGCCCATTTTTGGAACCAAACGGCTCCAGGACGGGCAGTCGGGCCAAACTCCCGACCCAAGGAACAGCTGCACGAGTGCTGGACGGAGTGATCCGGTGAGTGCACCCCCCACCCACCTGCTGCCTGGGGCCCGATCCCACTGCCCGGGGGCCCACCGCCCCAAGGCCCCTAATGCTGACAACGCCACTGCTGCTTCTCAATTTCACTATGACTTGCTTAGGACAGAAAATTTACTCCTCCTTTTACTTTCTATTAACATCCATGATCAAAACTGACCAAAACGTAGCAGAGCGTCACGTTTTGCCCATTACTCCTTCTCCAGCTGCATATATTATTCCAGTGGCTCTCCTAATGCTCAGGAATGGATTTTCAGAAGTTGTGGTGGCTCCACACAACTCTCCTGGAAGGAGATGGCATTGCATGGTAGGGATAGGATGCAAATCTGTAAATTTATATAACAAAAAGGACTCTGCAATGATTTGTCACTGGCTGCTGGGAGGGTGTTATCCTTGAAAAGGTGGCTGCATTCATCCACTTGTTGGTTATGGTGCTGGGACAGATTTAAATATTCATGTCAGGAACTAGGGCAATTACTGTTATGTTTATATGCATGTGCTGTATGTATTCATGTTTTGTTGTTATGACAATAAATGTTTCACTCACTCACTGGTTGCTGACACGAACTATATTTGTGGGTTTTTTTGGGTTTAAATATAAAATACATTATTTGACCAGCTGATAAGGGTCTTGGAGAATACTAATATTTGTATAATCTCAGCTATTTTACTATAAATTCTCATCATACAATATATCAAATGCAAAAAGAGGGGAAGTTCATGAGAGATTGGATTTACCTGTCTTACTCTCTTTTTTGAGCTCCCAACTCTGAAAATCCCCACGGTCTGAAGACCTGAAAATACAGTAAATCATTCATTTTATCTCATTATTTAAAGCTTCAAATATACATGCATCAAGCAAGCATTCAAATAATTTTTATAGCATGATATTTTCAAATGAAATTTAAGCTCTGTAGCAATATGTGTGGTATATAACTATGACAATAAACATTTGAAGTTGCTATCTTTTCTCCCCCAATAGCATAACATCATGTTTTCACCCCCAATAGCGTAACATCATAACAACATGTCTATATTTCAGGGGGAAAAGGCAGAGATGGCTTGTAGTTCTTTTAGGGAAGCTTACTGTGATACATCCATGCTGAGTTTTCAGCTACACGGCAGTAGCTGTTCAAGGGCAACACTAGAGGGAAGTCTAAGATCAAACTCAGTCATAGTGTGCCTAGAAAGGTACTGGAGCATCAAAAATTCACTGATGTGAGAAAAAAAATGTATTCATCATTATGGGTGCTTCCCTAAATAAAAGATGAGCACAGAAAGAAATCTTATCTTAATGGCTCATGAATTACTTTCTCACTGGGAAGAACAGGAGGGAGATGACAATATCTGATGAATAAGTGCCTGAACTGAAGCACCGATCATATCCCAGAGTTATGAAGATGGCCTGTCCTCCATGGTGTCAGACATGCAACTCTCATCATCATCATCATCATCTATTTTTTCAATTTTAAAAAGTTCACAAAGTGGTTTTACATAGCAAAAGAAATTTTAAAATGGTTCCCTGTCCAAAGAGGTGTCGCAATCTAAAAAAAGACATAGAAGTGACACTATCAAACAACCACTGACAAAAACTATGCTGGGGTGAACAGGGAAAGTTGCTCTCCCCCTGCTAAGTATAAGAGAATCACCACTTAAAAGGTGCCTCTTCTTAGACCAATTTAGTAAAGGCAACAGCAAAATTCCTGAAGATAAAGGGGCCAAACTAGTAAAGACTCTACCACATGCAAGACCAGTACCCTGATGGCTACTTTTTGTTTGAAATGAAGCTATAAGGGAACTGCAAATCTTATTGAAGCAGAAGTGAGGACATGAGGAAAGACATAGAGATCTATGGGTGAGAAAGCACCTGGGACAGGATTGATTTTCATTGGTAATATGGCCAAAGGGAAAGAATTAAGCATCCTACCTCTTCTCATTACTACTCCAATCAGATTTTCATCCACAAATATTTTACTACTCCAATCAGATTTTCATCCACAAATATTTTAGGACAGTGGTTCTCAAAGTGGTGGGTTGCGACCCACCATTGGAACCAAACCAAAAGCTGCCCCCTGCCCCCTTAAGGGGTGGGGTCAGCATGGTTAAAAAGTGTTCAAATGCAATTTGTGGACTTACCGTGGGTCCTGGGACCCTCTGGAGGGTTCGGGGAGGCCTGTGGAGGGTAGTGCAGCATGGCGATTTTTGTGGCAGTGGTGACCCCCAGGATCGCCACCGCTGACCCCGCCCCCACAAGCACTAAAAGTTCTCCCCTTCTTGTGGGGAGAACTTTGAGAAATGCTGTTTTTTGGGGGGAGTCTCTCTCTCTCTCTCTCTCTCTCTCTCTCTCTCTCACACACACACACACACACACACACACACACACACACACACACACACACACACACACACACACACAGGGAAAAAAGCCAATAACTCCTGGTGTTTTGTGTAGTTTGGCTCAGAGCTACTGTATGAACATAGGGCCCTAACTAAGAAGTAGTCAATTCCCTGTAACACACCTGAGAGTTATACGAGAACTGATTAGCAGCATAGTTAAGAACCAATAATATCTGTGAATATGTTAAACTTGCACAGGGAACTAAATTATCTGGTAAGCCACAATGTTCAATGGGAATACCCACAGGCTGCGTGCAAATCCACATAAGATATGTCTACATGTTTCAAAGCCTACATCATCTATTTTTTATTGCTATATTGAAACACACTTACCATGTTTTTCTAAATGCTGGCAGCAGCTGTCTACAAGCCGGGGAACCTGCCTGTAAATAGGATTTAGACTTAGCTTCTTGTCCCTCGCCTTTTCTTTCTTGCTCTGAGTTTCAGCAGGCAACGACAGCTGTAGAGCTTCTAGCAGTCGAGACTGACTGTCATCAAGATCAGTAATAGAGTCCACAGACATTGCACCCTGCAATGTACATACACATATTTATCATTGATATGGATGGATGGAGGCTGAACTGTTCTTTTCACTTGAGTTCTGACACTTAAGCAGAGCTTATAAATCCAACTTGCTCTTCAAAAGCCCAAGTAACAGATCTGCACTTAAACATAAAGTACAGGGGCCCCTGCCTATCCATGGATCTGCTATCAGCATGGGGCCCCCTCAGAAAACCATGTAGGGTTTTGAACTATAGTTCGCCCCTATACACGGTTTTCACTATCCGCTGGGGGGAGGGCTGGAACGTATCCCCCGTGGACATGGGGGCCCTATTGTAATAGAAAAGTAATCAGGGAGAGTGTACTATAAATTCCTGCTTATGAAATGTATGCTGAAAATATTTTCACCACTATAAAAAACAACAAATATTCTTGGGTGTTCTCCCTAAAACCGTAACTGAATTAATGGCTTTTCTCCATTTTAAAAATTAACTGAATTAAATTCTAAGGATTAATTTTGAAACATTTATATCTTAAAACTATTGCTTTTAAACTATAACCACCTGGAGACAAATAGGGAATGTTCCCCCTTAAAATAATTAAAATTAAAAATTAAAAAATAAAACACTTAATAGCTGAAGATCTGGTATACGGTGGGGAAGATTTGCAACAGAGGCCTAACAAAATTTCCTTCTAAAAAGGCTCAGGGTTACATTTTTCACATTCAGGATTTACATAATCCATATCATATTTGAAGAATTCTGTTGCTATTTTATCGAGAAGTAAAATACAAACAATATTGCTTATTATCTTGAACTATATAGTTCATCTCATCTAGAGGAGTTACAATATCTGTAAAAGGAAGTAGGTGATAAATAAAACAACTTGCACATAACCCAAGTCATTTTTGTAGGGCAAAAATACAGGTAACACAATTTTTTGCCATCATCACATCAGCTTTCAACCTGAGTACTTTAAACCATTTTTTTAAAAGAATTATGCTTCTTGAACTGGTCCTTATAGATATGGTAGTCACAGGAGTGCCTCATCTCATCAATAACTCCCTCAACTGTAAACCTGTTCTTGTTTCTCCATTCAAGCCAATGAAGAGAATACTGGGCAGCCCAATCCTGCACAACTATTTATTTATTTTAAAAAATGTATACCCCGCCTTATCCCATGCCAAGGCAAATGCCCAAGGCAGCTTACAACAAAGATAAAAATACAGAATTTAAAACAATACATAAAATAAAGTAAAAATAATAAAAACCACTGGGGGGGACAATATAGAGCAGAGAAGCAACAGAGCAAAAAATCTTGAGACCCAGAAGTCAGACATCAACCCATCACCCAAACGCTAGACAAAACAGAAACGTTTGAGCCCTCGCCGAAAAGTCATGAGGGAGGGGGTAGTTCTCAATTCCCCTGGCAAAGAGTTTCACAATTGTGGCACCACAACAGAGAAGGCTCGCCCACATGCTGCCATTCCCCATACGAGATAGAGGAGGCTCTCACAGGAGAGCCCCCTCAGATGACTGAAGAGGGCGGGCTGGAATGTATGGGAGAAGGTGGTCCCTCAGATATCCTGGACCCAAACCATGAAGGGCTTTAAAGGTCATTACCAGCACCTTGAATTGGGCTCGGAAACGAATGGGCAGCCAGTGCAGTCACTGAAGCAGCGGTTCAACAGAGTTAAACCGCCTAGCTCCAGTGACCACCCGGGCCGCTGCATTCTGCACTAGTTACAGCTTCTGAACCATCTTCAAGGGCAGCCCCATGTAGAGCGTGTTACAGTAATCCAGTCTTAAAATCACTAAGGCGTGGACCACCGTGGTCAGGTCCGATCGACTCAAGTACGGCCGCATCTGGCGCACCAGCCAAAGCTGGACAAATGCACCCCTGGCCACAGCTACCACCTGGCTTTCCAGGGAGAGCTGTGAATCCAGAAATACTCCCAAACTGCGCACCCATTCCTGCAGGGGGAGTGCAACCCCATTCAGAGTGGGCAGATAGTACTTGTATCGAGGCTTTCCTGACCAGTAGGACCTCTGTCTTTTCTGGATTCAATCTCATCCTGTTAGCCCTCATCCAGACTCCAACCGCCTCCAGACAGCACTCCAGGACTTCCACAGCCTCCCTGGAACGAGATGGCAAGGAGAGATAGTGTTTTGCTGGGTGTAGCTCAGTAGAAGAGAGGACTACAGCCAAGGGCATCAGAGGTGAGTCAGATGGGGCACTAGCTGAGGTTTCTCATCAACTTTTATGACCCTCAAATTCTCATAGTATTGGTGGCAGTAGAAGTACCCAAAGCGCCAATGGGGGTGGGCAGGAGTGCCATGGGGGCCCCAATGCAAGGATTTGCCCCAGGGCCCACAGTACCAATTAGACTTCTGCACAAATGACACATTATACTCAGTTTTGGAAAGACAAGCACAAATGGTATAATCCTTGAAAAGTACATTAGCAATTTCTGGGTTTAACCAGCCCACTAGGCATAGTTGGTACTATGAGATGGGGGTGCCAGACCTTATGGGACTGTTGGGTGAGTTTTGACTACCTTCAATTGGTAGTCATAAACACAACTCTTCATAGCCTTAGATCAGCAATGAAGCAGAGGAAGTTACTAATGTGTACCACAGATAAAGTAAATGCACTCAGAAAGCAATTCCTAAGTACAAAATGCAAGGTATGAAGCAGCTCTCAAGCCATTTATAAAAGGAATGGAGGTAGTCATATTTTCTTGTCTTAAAGGCTGCTATTAAGGACAGCATTGTTCCCAAAGCCCACAATGCCTAAGGGCACAAAAAGCATTCTAGCTGAACATTACAGTTATTATGTCCCATAAGGGTCATTTTGTCAAAAACAAAAGAATTATGCAGATATTCTTCAAATAACTACTCCACAGCAACTTCAAGCGCTTAATGTTGTTCTTCACCTTTCTGCTAACACAAATGCCAGGAGACAGAACAATTGCAATAAGATGAAATTGTTCGGTACCATGACTTGATTACCATAGAAATGCAATAAGCCAATAAGTTTCTCAAGCTGGTGGGTCACGACCCACCATGCTGATGTTGCTGCCGAGTCCATGATGACTTACAGGTTCCCTTACACGCTTGTAAGAGTTTGAGAACCACTGCAATAAGTGAATACCTTTATGTGGGGTAGAAGAAATTAAGATCTCATAAATTTGGAGTTGCGACACTGGGAGCAATTTAAGTGCAAAAATGTAAGTGAACTCGCACATTTCTGGAGAGCAAATGAATACATATTGGAGATTTTACTAAGTAATGGATGCTCTGGAATAGTGGCTCTTAAAGTGGTGGATTGTGACCCACCACGAAAAACAGAAGCAGTCGCTACCCCCTTAAGGAGCGTGGCAATGTGCAGTGATGTCACGTTTGGGGTCCCGCAGCTTCAGAAAAAAAGTTTTTTTCAATAAGAAGGATCGAAGGCTGTTATAACCCGCTACAATGTAAATAGAGGAAGACATCTTCGGGGTTCAGGGTTATACAAATGAGTTTATAAATTGTAAAATTGTAAAATATCAGTGACTTTACAAGTCAGGTTAAAATCACACATGTGACTAAAAATGCCTTTAAAAGTCCAAAATTAAAATACAATAAAACATTCTAAAACCTCCAGCATGACGTTTCGTTCATGAGCTATGAACTTTTTCAAATGCAGAAAGAAAGCCTAAGTAGGCAGGAAGATGGAGGTTTACCATTCACCATCTTCCTGCCTACTTAGGCTTTCTTTCTGCATTTGAAAAAGTTCATAGCTCATGAACGAAACGTCATGCTGGAGGTTTTAGAATGTTTTATTGTATTTTAATTTTGGACTTTTAAAGGCATTTTTAGTCACATGTGTGATTTTAACCTGACTTGTAAAGTCGCTGATATTTTACAATTTTACAATTTATAAACTCATTTGTATAACCCTGAACCCCGAAGATGTCTTCCTCTATTCACAAAGTTTTTTTTCACTTACTGGGGGTTGAGCCAGCCCTCTGGGGGTTGTGTGTGTGTGGCTCCTTCTATGGCCCCCGCACCTCAGAAGGGCTTCCAATCGCGTTTGGGAGCTACTTCTGGTTTTCACGATTAGAAGCTCCCTGGAGGGCCTGCACGACCCTCGGCAGTGTCGGGACCCTGGAAATGCGTTGCTGAGTACACAATAACTTAAAGGTTCCCTTAAGTAAAGGTAAAGGTATCCCCTGACCATTAAGTCCAGTCGTGTCCGACTATAGGGTGTGGTGCTCATCCCCATTTCAAAGCTGAAGAGCTAGCGTTGTCCGAAGACGCCTCTGTGGTCATGTGGCCAGCATGACTCTCCTTGTCGGAGAGCGTAGCATGCAGCTGGAACACGGAGCGCTGTTTACCTTCCCGCAAGCGGTACCTATTTATCTACTCGCATTAACATGCTTTGGAACTGCTAGGTTGGCAGGAGCTCGCCAAGCAACGAGAGCTCACCCCGTCGCGGGAATCGAACTGCCGACCTTTCGATCGACAGCTCATGGTTCAGCGGTTTAACCCACTGCTGGCCTAATAGGTTCCCTTACTCCCATGTAAAAGTTTGAGAACCACTGCTCTGGAATATACAAATGAAAGTCTTATCCAGAGACAAAATTTAAAACACTTTTTAAGGTACAAAAAGTAGGCAAATTATCTATCATATGGGTTGGGAACAATTCATCACTTAACAATTTGAGAAGGATGACACCTCAAAATCATATGTACATAAGACAAACCCCTAAAACTTCTATATGGCCTCAATGCCTGCTTAGACCTAGTTTATTCATACAGAAGTCAGAAATTTCACAGTTGAGGTCAAATTATGGGTAGAGGTGGGAGAAAACTTTTATTTATTTTTTCACAGATTTCGGCGTTTAACCAAAATGAAATAGCAGAAAGTGGTGTTATGTGTTTTTATTCCATTTTTATCAATTGTAACTGCTTTAAAAGTGTACTAGGTAGGTGGTATAAATTGTATAGGTTGTACAGTGTCAGCAGATGAATAATGACGCAAAATTACATGGTTTTCTTTTCTTTATTTGTTATAGATTTTTAGCAGAAAGCGGTGTTATGTGTTGTTGTTGTTTTTTCATTATCACCGTTTTCTCCTGCCCTTACTTATGGGTTTTATTCTGTGAAAGGGAGCCATGACTAAGCATCACTGAAATCAATGGGACTTGGGAATCCTAGCTTTCTCAGGATATAACTCTAGAATACAATAGTTTCACTTGCTGTACTGTAGTGTTCAGGAAATGTTGGTGGTGCTAAAGCTAATTCATTGTGCTTACTTCTTATCTGTATAACCTTGATATGCGGAAGCTGCAGATGAAATAGCACATTGCCCATTGACACAGGAAAAAGCTGAAAGCCATCCATTGTCAACATGCAACATAATGCATTTTATTACCAACATTAACCTCTCTTTAAAAGGACTCAACTGTAAATTTCTAGCAGCTGTAGTGTATTTACAATATTTATGAAAGAAGCTTTTAAAAATTTTCATGCATGGAATGATTCAGAGGTCATGACAACAAGTGATATTTTGAAGATGTGAAAACATTTAACGTACAGTCAAAATTGCCACGCATGGCCATGTGAACAACGCTTCTTGTTCACTAGAACTCTTTGATCACTTAAAAATATACAAGCTTGTTAAAGCTGCCATGGTATGTGGTGCTATTAAAAAAATAAAACACCCTGTAATTAACAAAATTATTTCCACAGGCCACAATCTTATCTATATGGCCACAATCTTGTTATAGCTGCTTAATTTACTCACATAAAATGTTGGTTTTAAGAACTCCACATATAGTCATGCAATTTAGATGACTTTCGGACACCCAAAGCATGTGGCATATAGTACTGCCATTAAGAGACATGGAGTGGCATGCCACGAGAAGAATTGTACATGGCTGGGTCCAGCTCTAACATATTGTCTGAACTGGCCCAAGCAGTAGTTTCCAAATGTGAATAATTAGGAAAGCTTCTGTTCTAGGCAGTAATCTGAAAGTACCAATCAGATGAATGGATGCAATGTAACAATTCCACACAGAATGTATCCCATTTTATACTGTAAACTTTAATGTAAGCTCATATATAACCCATCCTCTATATATGAGAAATCTATGTACAGCATTCTGTTTTTAATGTAGCAAGACTAAGGCTGAAATCCTAACAACATATAGTTCAGAGAAAGTTCCACTGAATTCAGTGGCACTTACTTCTGAGTAAGCATGCATATCTAGTCTTATTTATATATTGGCAAGTTATTGGGGGGGGGGGGAGAGCTTGGTGAGTTTGTTCCTTAATAATTTGAAAGACCAACCAGAATCTGACTGGGGAAAAGGAAAGTTTCCAAAGAATCCTTGTGTCCCCTGAGGTGTTGGCAAAAGACTTGTGTCCATCTCGTTCTCTCCCACGAGCAGCTGGGAAAGAGATGACTGTTAAAATGGCAACTTCTATCAATTCAATCAGGGCTGACTTTAATTTAACTATGGCAGAACAGACCTCGGATTCTAATTTATGAAAGCAGGACAGTGCCTGGGAAAGTCCCACAAAGCCAGCAGCATGCACAAAGCAATTAATAGGAAAACTTACTCTCCTCCTTGCCCGTGGGGCTGGTTCTGGTGTGTTGGGCGAAGTAGATTCATTTGGTGTTTCCGAAGTAGAGCTAAGAGATGAGTTACTGCTTGAGAGTTCTTTGTTCTGTCTTTTACTCCCAAAAGGCAAAAGGGAGGCTACAAATTCCGAAACATCCCTCTGCTCTTCTCTTTGTGTATCCTGCTTCAGTTTGTAGGTGCGATCATTAGTGATTACTTGTGATAATGGTATTCCAAAAGCCTGGGGTACGAATTCTGGGGGGGGAAAGAAGAATTTGCTTCCATATTTCACGTATTTAAACTGAACACATTTCTAAAGGCTCTTCTTGCCTTGTAGAACCTTTAGATAATATACACACTAAAATCGATTCCATGTACCAGTTCTTGTTACATTAACCCAGTGCAATCCTATGTGTAACTACAGAGAAGTAAGCCCCATTGAGTATGATGGGGCTTACTCCCAAGTAAGTGTGTATAGGATTGCAGCCTAAGATTTTTCAAATCTGGTGAGCTTCCCCACGGTCTTGGGAGCAGTTTCTTGGGGAAATGTCAACATATACAGTGAACAAGAAGCAGAAAGGATAGAAGAAAACAAAAACACTTACTGGTAGTAAAAAGATGACAAAGTTAGAAGACTGGAGGGGTTATTTTTAGTCACCCCCCAAGGCCTTTGTAATTTGTGAAAGAATAACATGTAAAAAGAATGGCTGATTAAGTTTCAGGTGTGTACGTGGAGAAATGGAATCCCTGTAAAATCATGAATTAAAATGAAGGGGAAAACTACTACAACCTTTAATGAGACAAGGATTTCAGTTCAGAGTTCACAGCAAGAAACATGAACACAAAATTATTTTTACCCATGGCTCACCAAATTTTAACCCCTTGCTTAAAAACAACCCCCCCCCCAAGGTTTACTGCTCAATAAAATAGCAAACGACTGGTATTAGACTCTTGTCTTTTGGCTAATACTAAAATGAGTACACACATTGTCTTACTGAGCATAAGAGAGAGAGATACATAAATGGAGGGGGGGAAAGCAAAATATGAAACAACGAACATTTGAAACAAAATTATTTCTGAGAAACAACAAGCATACTATTTTATATTCTCATTGGGACTCCCTTCTCTATTTTGGATAGACAATGGCATGCTAAAGTCACTAGTGAAAATTACTGTTGGAACATTTCGAACATAAATGGGAAGAAATCCTTTATATTAACAGAGAATGGACAGAAAGTAAACCTATAAGAAGAATGTGCTACAACAAATAAAAAAAACCCACTAAATATTTATTCACAACAGTGAAAAAATCAGTGGAAATAAGCAATGGAATGAGGTGAATAATCTAGCACCCCACCAGGTACAATAAAACAGCAAGTACGCTAGGATTCATGCAGATTACGTAGCTAAATTGTGCAGCTGTTAGCTGCTGAAACTACAATCAAGGGATCTATCAAAATTGTCTTTTCAAAGCAAAGAAAACTAATTATATGAGAATATGACTCCTCTGCCTTCAATTAACTTTAAACATTGCAAAATTGTCATATCATGTAAGTTTTGCTCTTTTTTATTATGTTCTGGTAGAGTTCAAGGAGAGTACTCCGTTGTATCATTTTTCAGGGAGTGTAGGTGGCACTTAGAACCAATTGAAAGAAAAAAATATTTGAAGAACAATCTTTTCAATGAACTATTACTATCTCCCATATGAATACACACAGTCAGAGAGAGAATGTTACCATTAAAAATCCATCCATTTGTCCACAGTGCATAAAATATGATTCCACCAAGTCTGCCACGAAATTAATTTCAGAATACTGCTTATTCCCCATGAGAACCATGGGCGGAGGATAAGAACATAAGAAGAGCCCTGCTGGATCAGGCCAAAAGCCCATCTAGTCCAGCTTCCTGTGTCACACAGTGGCCCCACCAGATGCCTCAGGGAGCACACAGCCAACAAGATAACCTGTTTCCCGTTGACACTCCCTTGCACCTGGCACAGAGAAACCCCACTTCTAAAACCAGGAGGTTGCTTATGGCTTGTAACCTGTGATGGTCTTTTCCTCCATGAATCTGTCCAAACCCCTTTTAAAGGCATCTAGGCCAGATGCCATCACCACATCCTGTGGCAAGGAGTTCCACAGATGAATTACACGCTGGGTAAAGAAATATTTTCTTTTGTCTGTTCTAACTCTCCCTCCACTCAATTTTAGTGCATGTCCCCTGGTTCTGGTGTTGTGCGAGAGGGAGAAGAATTTCCCTCTATCCACTCTCTCCACCCCATGCATAATTTTATACGTCTCAATCATGTCCCCCCTCAGGCGCCTTTTTTCTAGGCTGAAAAGCCCCAGACGCTGTAGCCTTTCCTCATAAGGGAGGTGCTCCAGCCCACGAATCATTCTGGTCGCTCTTTTCTATACTATATCCTTTTTGAGGTGTGGTGACCAGAACTGGACACAATACTCCAGATGTGGCCTTACCATCAATTTGTACAAAGGCATAATGATATTGGCCGTTTTATTCTCAATCCCTTTTTTAATGATCCCGAGCATGGAATTGGCCTTCTTCACAGCCGCCGCACACTGGGTCGACACTTTCATCGACCTGTCCACCATGTCTTTGCTTCATCTTTATGGGCATAAGGCAAGGTGAAAAGGTTATTCCCTCCCTTCCAGTGGTGGAGGCTTGGAAGGGAGGAGTCTAGGCAGCCCTTAAGCGATGCTGCTCCCTCTTGGTGCCTCAGTGTGTGTTTGGTCAAAGCAACAACGTCAAAGCGAGGAGCCAACTGCTGTTTCGTGTTCAGTACTGTTTTGGCCCATTTATAATGCAAAAATCCTTGTCTCCTGTCTTATTGGGGTATGTGGGCTAGAAATGGAACAGAGTTGCCAACTCCTGGACATCCTAAGAACCACCTAATCACATCAAAATCTTCCCAACCTCCAAACGGCTAATCCTACAGTCTGAAATAGAGGGAACGTTTGGAGAAAGAGATACAAAAAGCACTACATGTGGCACATACATTTGTGTGAAATGTAGAGATGATGGGAAGGACGTAATAGAAGGGGTCGGCTCAGTTAGCCAAGTCTTAGGTTTCATTTTTTTTAGTTCTTCCACATCTGATGAGATTTGTTACGTTGTCTTTGAGTCACTCAAAGCCACAAATGAAAAGGTTATTTAGACTTTAGAGCTCTTCCCTCTTCTAATTAAGCAACATACACAGATGTCAACAATGTCAAAATAAGGTTAATAGTAATGCCTTTAAGCAGCAATTTTCTTATACTGTTTGCAATGACCTTTACAAATGTCAGCATTTATTTATCTACTGAAGCTACTGCAGCAACAAAAGGGAGCAAAAAAGTACATTATTTGATGTTAAGGAAATGGAAGAACTATAGTTTCATTTAATAAAGTCTAGAAATATTAGTGAGCAACTGGCAATATTCCCATCAAATGGTTGGCACGTGTACTATGGCTATAACCATGGGTTATAGGCTGCTAGGCAGGAAAGAGACAATCTCAACTTCTCTGTTCTTCCAGCTGCCTCACTTTGGTTGTCTGTGCCCAACCGTCATTCCTGACTTTGAACCAGATGAAGTCACAGATTCCCCAAACCACGTACCCCAATAGTGTTCCCTCCATCTAAGCTTGAGAACAGTTTGTCTCCTGCATGCACTGACAAAGTGGCTCTGAGAGAAAAGGCAGAGAAACCCATTTAATTACTTACATGAGGGACATGTTATAAAAGGTTGCTATAATCTTACAGGAAAAGTACAGAATGAAGACAATTACAGACAATTACAGCACAATCTTATTCATGTCTATGTAAGCCCCACTGAGTCCAATGGAACGTACTCCCAAGTAAGTGTATATAGGATTGCAGCCCTACTGCGCAATCCAGCATAGATATAGGCTGGCGGAGCAAGCACTACACTGGCCTAAGGCATCGTAAATGTGCCGTAAAGCACGTTTTCGACATCCTCCGAGTAAGCAGCGCCGGTGCAGAGGCAGGCACCGCTCACTCTGATGGCCTCCAATTGCTGCACCTGCCAACGCACGTAAGGTCTGCACCGGGTGGCGGGAGAGCAGGCCAGGGTGGCAGTGGAGGGGGCCATTGGTCAGTCAGGCCCATACCTCCATCCCCTTCCTGGGCTGGCCTTACACGGCCTCCCTGGACCTGCACAAGCTCCAGAGCTGGCGTGCATCTGAGGAGGCCCATAGGGGCCCCACGGTGTTTACATCAGGGGAAGCAGAAGAATGTCCCCTTCCCCCAAGGTGAGCCCCGGCCACACCGGCACGGCCCACATCCTGACTAGGATGCAACGGCTGGCCCTTTAGGTCGGCCGCCACATCTTAGGCAAGATCAGGCTATTCGTCATGAGGCTGAGATAGTACGATGTTCATTATGAATGCATAAAAAGGTACAGCCACTCAACCTATAATGGAAGACAACCTATTTGTTGTTGTTCAGTCATTAAGTCATCCTATACACCACCCTAAACCCACCCTGAAGGCAAAAACAAGTTACAGTTGAACTTCTGTAAGTATCTGAACTAACTAAAGGAGGGCTACTCATACAGTCATGTTGGGACAGAGCTTACTTCAATTGCCAATTTGTTTACATGGTCAAAGAGTGAATCAGAGGAAGGAAGAATTAAGAAATGCTGACAGAATGAGGGGGGTGGGTTTGTTTGTTTTTGGCTCACCTTTCTTTCATCCTGAAAAAAGTGATCATGTAAACAGCAGCCAAGTGCTTATTCCCCTTCCATGCAGAATGGGTCAAGTCTCAGGTTCTCAAGAAAATACAACCTATGCATAGTTGAAGATGGTCAGCACAGGTGTGTGATTCAATTGCCTTGGGACTCCAAGACCTTTGTAGACAGTTGTATCAGGATAACAATGTTAAGCTATCAATCTTTTAAACAATAATGGTGTAAAGAAACCCTCTCCTTCAAGGTTTATATGCTTCTGAATCTGATTGTCTATGTACATAGCAATGTGCATAGCACATTATGCAATGTGTTCCAAAAATTCTGCAGTTTCCTCCTACCTTGTCTCAATTATTGCCTCCTTACTAGTCCCTGAAAATTAAACTAGAGGCTTAGCATATAAAGCAAGACAGCTGCAAATCAGTGCTTGCAGGCAGGCAAAATTAGGACTAAGCCACTGTGAATGAGAACACTCAAGACACATCTGTGAGAGGACGCCTACATGTGCTGCACCGTACGGAGCAGAATGTTTGTTTTGGACAAGTTGCCTGGCAATGGAAGGCATTCGCTTTATTAAATAAACTTCTCAAATGCTCGTTAAAACACACAATTGTGCGAGCAGCAAAGAGAACATTTTTCAGCTCACCGTCAAGCACAAAGGGGAAGGGCGGGGGGTCGGGGGCTGGCTATGAATGTTGTTTGGGACGGCGTGGGCTGACCATGAATCAAGTCACCACACTGTACTTGCATCTGCACACAGATGAACAATACTGAGAGGATTATTTAAGTGATTGGGCATAGTATGCAAAAGAACAAACCCCACAAAAGAAAAATGAAGGCATAATCTGCTCTGGAAGGCAACCAATCTTTCAAGTTTTAACACATACAACACATTCCAGCAGGTTCACTGAGTGCACATTTACTCCAGTAGCCACCTTGGGCCATTTCACCACAGCAAAAGGGTGCATTCTGAGGATGTATAGGCCAATGGTGCAGTCTAAGGCTCTCAGGATACAAATCTCAGAGAATCACACCATCAAAATAATTTTCTGTGACATGCACCCAGTTTCAAAGGAGAGCACAACAGGATGCAGGCAGTTGGTCTAAGCTGACCTCAAGGGGCCACACAAAGTTTCATCCAATAGTCTGGCCAACTGCATTCTGGCCAACTGCACTATCGTCCTGCTACTGTTCTGTATTAGGATGCTGGTGAATTTTATTACTGACTCGTGAGTTATATCCTAAATCAAACAGAGATCTGATTCATCTGTATAAATTCCAACAAACATCTGAATAAATACTGTACATAAATAAATAACCCAGATCAGCCAAAGCCTGTACAAGTATATTGACATTACCAACCAGGAAACATTTTGTCTACAGTAAAGTATATTCCCTATACACATTGGCTCATTTTGCATGGCAATTTAGGCACAGTCTTAAAAACAAATATGTGAAAATATGCACCCAGCAAAAAAAGTAGCAATGCTTTATATTCTGGACCAAACAAACTAAACCACTTGTGAAAAAGAATTGTTCATACATATCCTATGAACATATCCCAGCAGCTACCCATTCCATGAGCTAAGGCTGGAGTGCCAGCTGCAGTCTCTCCTGGATTGAGACAGACAGTTTACGGTTATTCATGGTGTGGTCACATCCTGCTTGGATTACTGCAATGCAAAGTACATGGGACTATCCTTGAAGACAGTTTGAAAACTACAATTAAAACAAAATGCAGCAGCTAGATTACTAACTGGTATGTGGTATTCAACATCACAGTCTTAGAATATCTGCGTTGACTTCCTCTGCATTTGCAGCCCTAGACAGTGCTCCCAAACAGCTCTGGACCAATGTATCTCAAGGACCAGCTTTTCCCATTCATACCATGCAGCTGCCCTCTTCAGAGGCTCTTCTTTGTTGGCTCGCTACCTGACAGGTGGTGATTTCAGGCAGGGCCTCTTGGGTTGCGGCACCCTGACTTTGGAATGCTATCCCAACGGAGGCGTGGATGGAACTGACCCAAATATATTTTGGGTGCCAGGAGAAGAATATTTGCAAAGACCTTTAAGATTCAGAATGTTAACCTTTTTTTAACCTGAAGAGCATGCCATAACTTTGAAAAATGCAATGCATCTTTAAAATAGAGAAATTCTAATCCATCTTTAAATCTCAACCTGGAATATCTAAAGTAATAAATATCTAGGTAATAAATATGCCACAAAAATAAAGAGTCCATCCATATGCATGCACTTTGACATACCATGCATTCATTTTATATACATATGTTATACTGTACCTTTATCTTTGTTTTTCTCCTTCCCGAGGGAATCCAGTTTCTTTCGTAATGATTTCTTTCTCTTTTGTCCATCTACAAAGAAAGAAAAAAAGAAAACAATTGTATAAGGTGTGGCATACAGTATCTTATATTGGACCAAGCTCCCTCACACCACTGTCTCATGGGAACAAAGATAAAAAAACAAAATAAAAAAGTATTCGAGGTCTCCTCTTCTTAAGTGACAAACCAAATATTTGACTGGAGATAATAATGGATGTGCAAGGAAAACATGTTTTTAAACATTTTGATTCATGTTATTAATTTCCATTCATTTTTCCCATTCATGATTTCAACAACTCAGTCTCCTGCTGTCTGTAACTTCATAGCCAAGGATCCAACATCAGGATAATATAGGGAGGAGAAAGAACTTCTCTGTGCTACCTCTTTAGCCCTGGCATGCTGCTTGCCAGGCTTTGTGCGGGGGGGGGGGGGGGGATGGACACAAAAGGTAGAAACCCCACCTTCTCACACATTGCTGCTACTGACAGCCCAATCCTGTGTAACTCTTGCACTGGTGTAACAGTAGATCCCCCAGTGTAAGAGCACTTATGCCAGTGTAACATGGCGTACGCCAACGGATGCAGGACCGACACCAGGTAGGTTAGGTAGGAAACCAGTGTAAACCACCACCACCCCCTCAGATTACAAGCCATAAGCAACCTCCTGGCTTTAGGTTTTCTCTGTGCCAGGTGCAAGGGAGTGACAACAGGAAACAGGTTATCTTGTTGGCTGTGTACTCCCTGAGGCATCTGGTGGGGCCACTTTGTGATACAGGAAGCTGGACTAGATGGGCCTTTGGCCTGATCCAGCGGGGCTCTTCTTATGTTCTTAGATGCCACGCACGAGCAGTTCAGACATGGGACAAATGCCGGCACAACTCTGCCAGCACAGTTATTGGCATAAAAACATTAATTACTAATTAAAACAACATAATGAGTTGCAATGCAGAAAGTTCACAAGTAAGGCATGGTAGTGATAGCCATCCTATTAGTTTGCCCCCAGTGCCTGACAACTGGATGTGTGCCTCAACATATATTGGTTTCAAGTCTATGGGTGGAACCAGGCTAGTGCAAACCCTTGTTTATCTCCAATGTTTGAAGCAGGTAGAGATGGCAGGTGAAGAAAGGTTTCTTTCACTAGCTGCCTATTCTCTGCAACCTTCTCTCCCATGCAATGAGTTCTCCCAGTTTAACAGGAAACCCAGCCTCTGAGTTAGGCTAGAGGAAAAACAGCCAGTATTGCCAAGATAAATGCAGATGAAAGAACAGTTTAAGCATGTATTCTGCCTGTCACATCTCCCCGCCTCACATCCACTTTGAATAGAAAGGAAACATGTGACTGGGAATCCTATGACTTCTTCCCTGACATGGAACAAATAGCCACTTATAGACCTGCTTCTTTTATTTGTTCACAATCCTAAACATGTTTACACAGAATTAAGTCCTACTGTTTCTAATGGGGTTTCTTTGCTATTACGTATGCATAGGATTGCAACCTTAGTCAGAGAGGGCTTAGCACACCAAAACACTACAGAAGTGATACAAAAATGTACATGATTTGAAAAAACACATGACCAAGAATTAGCTTGGGTATCATTTCCACCATTATAATGGATTAGGTTCTTCCATGAGAAAAAAACTTTCTAACAGTAATTAGCACTAATACTGACAGCGATCCACCAGTTCCCATACAGGGAAACAAACCAGTAAAAATAAAAAATTACACAGCAAAATGGCACTGATTACGGGAAAGGATCATATTCCCAAAGCAGCAATTGCTCACTAAGAGCTCTTTAACACTGTCCGCATTTCCTCTGGAAGATCCAGCTGTTTGTCCAAGTCTTCTGGAATTATACTGGCGGGCAGCCCAATCCTGTGTAAGGATAAGTGGCAGGCCTAAAAGGGCTGGCCGCTGTATCCTCTGTCCATCCCAGGCTGCCCTGGGACAGCCCAGGAGCACCTCGGATAATCGTCCCCTTCCTTGGGTGCAAGGCAGCCAAGTCCCTATGGGCCTATTCAAATGTACGCCAGCTCTGAAGCTGATGTACATTTGATCTGGGGGTGTAAGGGAAAACCGGGCCAGGAGAGGGCTTGGGATATCGGAAGCGCGCGCCACTGATATCCCCACCCTCTCTGCCCAATGCCCTCCATCCCTTGCTGCCCAGTTGGCCCTCCCCCAGGGCTTACCTTCTCCGGTGGGTGCAGGGACGGTCCCCAAAAAGGAGTGAGAGTTGCCAGCCTTCACCCTGGCCGACCTTACTCGCTGGGAGTCGCAAACGCGCTTTGCGGCACATTTGCAACAGCTTAGATCGGCGGACTGTGCACTCCACTGCTCTACGTTTACACGAGATTGCGCCATCAGTTCCCTAATGCACTCGCAGGTGAGAGATCTTTACCATCCACACAGGGACTACTATATATCGGATCATAACCTAGGTTAGATACCTGGTAACAACTCATTGTTCTTCTAACTAAGGCAAGGAATTGCCTCTAGCACACCTGTAAATAGGGTTAGGTAGGAAATTATAAAATTCATGCATAATTCCTTCTGTTTGCTCTATTAGTGTTCACTGGGTTGATTTTATCTGATGGAAAAGTGTGAACATTCTACTACAGTGTTAATGGTAGTATACCGAACCTGATAGTAGCACAGATTGTGGTTTCAGTGTCCAGAGGCTCAACTGTTGCCCAAGACATTCATGATAGCATTCAAAAGTAAAATATATTTTAATCCTAAACTGTTTATTATTATCATTAGTTAGAAACTCCAGGAAGAGTCTAGTTTGCAAATGTTAATATATGCTGTTTACACAAGTCCACATTCCTTTCCCAGGGCTGTATTGTATATTTGGCAACTAAAACTACCAAAATCATCTTGTACTGAAAAGATGTGTGCTAGAAGCACATGAGCCTTCATTGTAAAATGAACGCTCCCCACTGTATGCCAAATTGGTTTTTTATGTTAATCACTCTATACAACGTTCTACTTAGATAAACTTTTGAAATACAGTGTAGGATTTCTATGCTTTTTTTTTTTTAAAAAAGGCTTGTTGATTTTAAACAGAGATAAAACAGTACTTGGATCAGGGAGTGGTCCAGGTGGACCAGTGCAGTCTCACGTTCAAACCAGGTCTGGTGGGATTTGTACAAAATAAAGAGTAGGCTACTAGACCTAACACTGGTACTTCAACACAGTACAATCCTAAAAATGTTTACTCAGAAGCAAGTCCCATTGCATGCAAGAAGCAAGTGGGGCTTACTCAGGGGAAAATGATGTTATATGGGCAGCTTAATCCTGCATAAGTTGCAGCGCTGGCATGTGCCAGCATGGCCTGTGCTCACATTCATCCCCTTCCCCCGGTGTAAGCCCCACAGGCCCCAATAGGTCTCCTCAGATGCATGCCAGCTCTGGACCTGGCGCACAACCAGGGAGGCTGTATAAGGTCGGCCCAGCGCAAGAAGGGTCATGGGATATTGGCGCAACCAATATCCAGCAGCGCAGAATCTGGGGGATGGTGGAGTGAGTGGCATGGGCCTCTGCGCTGGCACCAGAGGCGTAGCTACGCCCCAGTGGGGGGCATCGATGTGACACACCCCATGTGATGCTGCAAGCCTCGCCCCCAAGGGCTGATCCACCCGCCCTCCCATGCTCCGTGCAGCCTAAAAAAGGCTGTGAAAACGCAGGGGGTTGCTTTTGCACCGTGGCGCTGCCAAAATTTGGCGGCAACGCTGTAGTGACCCCGTGATGTTCAACACCCTCGTTGCCCCGGACCCCCCACCCCCTAACAACGCCACTGGCCAGCACCACTTACTCCACAGGTGCCACAAAAGTGTCTTATAGCACTTTCGTGACACGTAAGGCTAGCGGAGTGTGCGTTCGGCTGGCCTAGAGATATGCAGGATTGCACCATAAGTGCAGTATTAGAATGGATGCACTTGGTGATTTTTTTCGTTAACGATAGCTGGGGTTTTTTTCTAGATTGAGAAAGTGCCACAGAAGAAGGAAACTTTAATCCAGATCGGTCCCCCTCGGCGCTATTTGACCAGGCAGGAAAACTCTCATTGGTCCTGGGCAAGTAGCAGTCATGGATAGAGCTTGATCTGGATTGGGACCATAGTGGAGGCAAAGAATTTTTAAAACCCTTCCACACCATTTTGTGAATCCAGACTGGCCACCACAGCTCCTATTTAGAACACACACACACACACACACACACACACACACACACACACACACACACACACACACACACACACACACACACACAAAAGCTCTAGTGAAACAATCAATATAATGTATACTTTGGTCCTTGGAGATTATTAGTTTGCACAAACAAGAAAGAAGATTTGTTGTCCAGTAGGGAGTGATGAACCTTTAGCAGGAAGTACCTGGAAAGAATGTCTAACAGCAGAAAAAAAAATGGGTGCGGATTCTGTGCAACATACATGCACAGAGTCTGGCATGCACTAGTCTAGCAGGTTACAATCTCTAATCTATTGCATCTAGGCTGGACATTACCAAAAAATGGCAATACTAGTTTTATATAATAGCTCTTGTGTCAATTTTGCTCTTTTATCTCTGCCATAAATTGCAAAAAATGAAAACTCCTGACAGATTACAACTTCTGCATTTGACAGACGGAAAATTTCTTTAAAACTGTAGGATTGAACCAAGAATCTCCCAGCAGTGTTTCTTCTGAACTCCAAACATTGCCAATCTGAGCCCTAGAGTTTTGCTGCAGTGAACTCTGCTCATTTTAGAATGCACTTTTGGCCTAAATGTTTTAACTTTTTCTTTTTTTGGTTCTGCTGCATCTGCTTTCTCACATCTCTACCCAAAAATGTTTGATAACAACAGAGAGCAGGAAATGAAAAACATGGCTTAAATTAGTTTCAATAGTAAAATCCCTATTGGATTTCGGGGGGGGGGGGGGGAGATTTCATCCCAAATGTCCTTATTGAAAGTGTCGTGCTAGTGTTTGTACAATCAAAGTTGCCCAGAAACATGAAGACTCTGTGGCTTTTGTGCACTAAAGCTTAGATAAAACCCAATGGCTTCAAGAGCTGAAATCAAGAGAACATGACTCACGGCGCAATCCTAACCAACCCCCTGCCCTAAGATGCAGGGCCGCTGGGGCAGGCTCTGCTGCATCCAGCGCGGGACTGGAGGCTGTTGAAGGTCTCCTTTAGGTAAAAGGACATTCATCCCCTTACCCCATGTTGATCCCCAGCAGCTCCTACAGGGGATGCAAATCCGAGCAGCTCCGTGTCAGGTTTTCAAGTCTGGGAAGGGAGATAGGATTTGGCAGAGACCTCCTCTGCTGAGCCCACCCCCCTTCTGGGCCTGATCCGCCCTCCTCCCAGCCCTAAAATGCCCCCTCCCTGCCCCATTCCACCCCAACCTTCCGCAGACTGATGGGAGCCTGCTCCGGCAGGTCTCCATCTGACACTGCCAGGTCCATGCAAACCTTTCTGCCAGTGCCACGAACCTCTGTCATGCCTTAAGGCACATTTGCGACAACATGCATGCTCGTTCTGCCAGTGGAGGCTGGCACCGCTCCCTAGAGTCGGCCACGACTGGACTTAATTGTCAAGGGATACCTTTACCTTTACCTAATGCAGGAAATGTTTATATTTTCATTCTAGTTTGGGACATTTGAGGCATGATGTCCTATAGTTGTATTGATCCTAGAGGCCAGAACTGTGTTCCTTTGGAAGAAAAAACAAGAACTTCATTAACACTCAGAATTTTGAGTTGCTTAAGTGAGCTTGTGGAGCTACAAGGCCCTGTAGTGTACATTGCTACTCACAGAATATTCCACATAATAGTGTCTGAATCAGTCCCATATGGAATGCATAAACAGACAAATGACAACAGGAAATTCCAAGAGCTTCAGCCAATAAACTCCACTGAGTTTCCCACTTAAAGAGGTTTTGTTTTTGTTTTTTAGCGGAACTACTGAGAACCCTAGCTGTCCAAGGAAGTCATTAATTCCCCACTCATCACTCCAAAGGTAAGTCTTTTTTTTCTCAGTCCCTTTCCTCTTTTTCTAGAAGCTAGACCAAGAAAGGTTCTTCTGCCAGTGTTATATTAAGGTACTTTACATTCATATTTCTTCTATTCTGTTTATTATCTGTAAATAGATCATTCAGAAATAGTTAATACAAGATTAAACCTTACTTTTAAGCCTGAATTCAACACACATATCAAAACAACCTATGTTAGGTTAAAGTCATACCTTATTATTCATTTTGGGTTTATTACATTCTACGGAACTACATGATCTTGCTTTAAGTATTTCCTGGCATCTGAAAGGTTAAGCCACTTGAAACACCAGCAACAGAATATGACACACAAAGTACAATTTTGCAAAACTGCATACACAAAATCCTCCAGGATTACACACACAATTACGAAATGCTACACTTTCAAAACTAGCTCTTTGAAAATTGTTTACTATAATTTCCAGCAGACATTAAGCACCTACAATGGTAACTTTGAGGGATGGTGGTGGTCTAAATGGGTAAATGAGGAACTCTTATTCTAAAAAAGTGGCATTTAATCATGGCTTCCCTACATGTACACATGTGAATGTGTGTGTTTGTGTGATAAATCTAACAATTCAAATCAATGAAACATGTTGAATGCTTTTTTTTCTTGCAATCATACATGCTTAGTTTTTCCATGGAAGATTAGAAATAATGTCCATCCCCAAGTACAACACACAAAGTAGTATTTGATCTTTCCAATCATAGTACAAGTACAAACCATCTTACTAGACTTATGGCGCAATCCTAAGCACATTAGAAGTAAATTCTACCTGGTTCACATCCCAATCCTGTGTAATATGCAGCGGCTGGCCTAAAGGGCCAGCTGCCGCATCCTATCCCGGTCCCGGGATGCCCCAGGACAGCCCAGGTGCACCTTGAGGGAAGGGGATGATTGCCAGCGCCACAAGCCTCTGCTGAATCCTATCACCTGTTCCGGGCCTGAAAGCCCAACATGGGGCTGCTCGGAGTTGCACCAGCCACTTCGCTGGCGTGCCTCCAAGTAGCAGAGGCATCGTTAGGGGTGGGGGGGGTGGCCCCCGGGCGGGGGTGTGTGTCAAGCAGTGCAGGGTTGCACGTTTGCCACGGCACGAAAGCACACACCCCTGGCATTTTCACGGCCTTTTTTAGGCCGCACGGAGCCTGGGAGGGCCCAGTGGCATCGCTCCGGTAGGGGCGGGGCCATATGTATCGCTCCATCCTAGACCCTTTACTGAGCGAGCAGAAGGCGGCCCCACTCCCTCTCTGTCGGAGCCTTTCCCCTGCGGAGAAAGCAGCAGGCAGGGCTGCTCCGTACATCCCAGAAAAGGCCACAAAAATGCCAGGGGGGTTGCGTTCATGCCGCTGCCGACATTTGCCGGTGGTGCAGTGAAAATGACATCACACACACCCAGGGGCGGGACTCGTGGCATCACGTGGGGTTGTGTCGCGTCGTCGCGCCCCCCCCCCACGGGTACTGTAGAAACACCACTGCCGAATATCCCCATAGGGGCTGTTGGACCTCAACACAGGGGAAGGGAATGATCAACCCCATCCCTCCAGGAGACCTCCAGCCCTGCGCTGGATACAGCGGAGCCTGTCCCGGCACCACTGTATCCCAGCACAGGACTTTGGATAGGATTGGACTGTTAGGGAGCATTTTGGGTGGAAAAATGGCCTAGGGGAAAGTGTTAGCCCCATCCCTCTTACACCATTGTTCCTACTGTCCACATCAGGGTCACCATATATGCTTTTTGTTTTTAACGGAGAGTTCCATTTATTTATTTTATAAATTTATATCCAGCTTCTAAAAAAAGAAATCAAAGCTGCTAATAGCAATTACCCTTGCACCCCTCCAATAAATACGCAAGACAGAGGCTTGGGATTAAGGGCCACTTTATTAAATAATTAACCATTAATGATATCTGCAGCAGGGACCTAACTTATTATTGTTATTATATCCCCCCAGCGTGCAGGCTTCTAATTTGGGAAAACGGTCCTAGCCATCTGACTGCCCCAGATGTAAACAGGAATCACATCCTGGTTCAAGCCCTGCTTGGTCGACGACCAAGCCTGCCTATCACCGCCAACCCTGAAGGGTTAAGGCAGCTGGACAGCACAGACCTCCTCATGAAAACCTTAAGGCAGTCCTTGCTCTTCCAGCCCGGGGGTTTGCCAGCCAGCCCCACCGATCTGGGTCAGCATTGTCTGAGCAGTTCTGGCTCGCCCCCTGGTGTTGCTTACCTCAGAATGTATGCCAAATAGGAGCCTGGGTGCCCCCCCCCCCACACACACACAACACACACAACCTGCCAAAAGTGACCTACATCAGTTAAATCTATTTTACGATGGCCCTCCACGCACCACAGTCCGGGGTAGGCGAAAAACCCACAGCCAAACCCCAATCAGGCTGTGAGAGAAAAATCCTACCTTTCCCCCCTAATGGGAAACCAGCTAGTCTCGGACTTCGCTCCGAGCCTACCTAGCCCTGCCCAGCCACCCAGGCAGCCAATTGGCTGCCAAAGATTTTCCGCCTTTGCCTCACGAGCGGGGGGAGCCGGGTAATCAGCGTCGGCCCGCTGATGGGGGTCAATGCCGAATAAATAAATAAGTTACTTAATAAATTACAATGTCAAGTAATAAAACATGGAATAGGTGGAGTACAGTGTAAAATACTTCATATGTCATGCTAGCCTAACCATTTGCAGCAATGGCGACCCAACTAAAAAGCCAACTGAAACAAAATCTTTAGCCCATGCCAAAATCCCAACAACTTGGAAGATGTCCTGAGTACATAAGAGAGGGAGTTCCAGAGAACTCGTGCCACTTCCAAAAATGCCCTGGCTCTGGCTACCATCCCTGACACCTCCTTCAGAGGCAGCATCTGAAGCAAGGCCCCCTCCGACGACTTTAAGGAACTGGCCAGATCATATGGAATTCATTTCCTATGTGAAGTCAGTGCCTTAATGATAGGCTCAATGTAACTTGCACTGTACCTATACTTCACCAGCTATCCGCCTACATGAAGTGTCAAAGCAGTACCCAATTCTCCTCATCATACAGACACGCTGTTTCTACTCTTCCTACCAGAAATTCTTAAATGACTTCTGAGACAATGAAATAGCTATATTTGGGCAATCTCGCCCTGCAAACACAGCAGCACTAAATTTAACTCCTTGATCCATTCTGTAAGGGAAGGAAGGACCCCCTACAGCAGGACATGGCTGAGAATTCATGGCATTCAGCCAGCTGTCAGTATATAAACCGAATGAGGCTGGCTTGCAAGGAGGAAAGATTGGGTGGGCAGACTTTGGTTGATGCAGAATCTTTCAGTCTGGTAAATCTGTATTTCCATAGTAAAGAATGTTTAAGCAAGACAGACTCATAAAACACTCAGTTAAACTTGGTACAGTTACATTGGTGACAACTTCAGAGACCTATTTTTAATGATAGACATTGCACACAAATGACAATCACAGCTTTAGAAAGTTTTCATCTTTTTTTGAAGGAACACTATTTAGAGTTGCTGGCATTTATTTTTTTTTTTTTTTAAATATCTGGTTTACATATTTCTCAAATTGTTCCAAATACCGGTAATCAAAATCTTCAGGAAAAAAAAATCTATTCATAGGAAGGTTAGAAAAGTTTAAAAAGTTCATTCTACAGGATGTGAAAGCTGTTCTGCTTATAAATCATAACCAGATGAAAGTATTTAACATCAAATAGAGACTATTTACTTAACTATTCTTTAGAAAAAAAGTAAAAATAAATCCTTGCCTAAAATGACTACTATTCTCTACTCTCATTACCATCAGCATTGACTACAATCCTCTCCAGACACTGATTGGCGTTGTCCCATTTAAACTCAAAAGTTCGTATAGTCAGGGCGATGGTGTTCCCAGTAGCAATGTATGGTTGCGAGAGTTGGACCATAAGGAAGGCTGAGCGCCGAAGGATAGATGCTTTTGAACTGTGGTGCTGGAGAAGACTCCTGAGAGTCCCTTGGACTGCTAGGAGATCAAATCAGTCAATCCTAAATGAAATCAACCCTGACTGTTCCCTGGAAGGACAGGTACTGAGGCTGAAACTCAAATATTTTGGCCACCTAATGCGAAGAGAGGACTCTCTGGAGAAGACTCTGATGCTGGGAAAAATTGAAGGCAAAAGGAGAAGGGGAAGGCAAAGGATGAGATGGTTAGACAGCATCACCGATACAACGAACATGAAAATGAGCGAACTCAGGAAGATAGTGGAGGATAGGAAGGCCTGGTGGGATATGGTTCATGGGATCACGAAGGGTCGGACACGACTTAACGACTGAACAACAAGACTAAATTCATGTCCAGAACAAAGATCACAATTTGTGCTGTTTATAAAAACACAACTAACAAATAATTTTATTGGTTGAACAACAGCTTCCCCTCCATGCCAGCACGTGCTTATTATTGCCCTTCTCCATCTTGGTACTGCCTATGTGGCTAGCAGTCACCATCCAAGCTGGATAGGCAATATTTTCTCTTCGGCTGTTTCACTTCAGGCAATCGCTGTTTGCTTCACATACACAGGTCGAGTGGCAAATAGTGCGGCTGCTACTCTTAATATAAAGTGCTTTAATGCAATCTAAATATTCGTTTTAGATTGCTGGCCTACATACTGTATTTTTATTGCTTTTATCTTTTATTTTGTGAGCCATTGATACAAACCCAGCCGAAAAGAAAAGAAAGAATATTGTCATGCACTCCCCACTTCCAAGCACAGAGAAGGATGCAGGTGTAGCACGATGTGTCCTTTTGGATGAGAAAACAATGTAGATCTATGGTGCCTATGTAATATTTACTTTATTTTAAAATGTAGGACCTGTTCTAGCTGAAAGGGTAACCTCAGCAAAGTGCTTTCCATGGGTTCTGCCATACCCAGAAATCCACCAATCCACCAAATTTTTCAGCAGGCAGCAGACTCCCATAGTTTCTGATAGCATCTAGAAATCTGTATCCTCTCTCTTTTTAAACTACAGTAGATGTATTTCTCTTTGCCACTTCTCCTCAAGTTCTCAAAGCTCAAGAGAGATTCCCAGGCCCAAAAGGACCATCTCTTGTTATTAGCTCCCAATGATAAAACATGAACCAACCACCCTAGACTATTTAGCTGGCAATCAGCCTAATAAGGCAAAGGCTACAACAATCTTCCCAGAAAAAAAAGGATTTTCTACTTGGGTAGTCAGATAGTTTGCTGCCCCAAGTTTCCTGTACCACAAACAATTAGAAAGATTATTAAAAAGTAGGTAGAGATTAAAAAAAACCCACAGTCATCCTCAATGTAAAAGACAAATGGGTAATTAAATACAACAAAGAGCAATGTAAACAAAGATTGATCCAAAAATCCACTCTTTGCCAAACTAAACATAGGGCAGAGAGCACATTCCCATTTTTATTCATAGCTGAACAGAAACATACTGGGCACAAAACCAAATACAGCATAATAAAGGGTCTGAATGTTAAATTGTTTTCTGTTCAGTTTAATACAGCTTGTTCCAAAATTAACCTTTTTAGATGCTAACAGTTCAGTATTAACAGCCAGTCAATCAAATTAGTTAACTGGATGGACAGATACAGCCAAAAAGTGTGAAGATGTTTGAGTATTTTATAGCAAAAATTGTAAGCAAGAAATAGAATTAAACATAACCATTCTTACATATTAAACATAACCAGTCAGAAACTCTGAATATTTCCAGATTGCAGGGATGTTATAAACAGCAGTAAGCAAACAAAATGGATTCCTGCAAAGCAGACACCTAGTAACACAGAGCCGATGACAGCTCATATGCAATTTCAAATTACTAATACCAAGGTAGTTCCTATTGATCAGTGAAGCAACACTGGTCATTTTGTCAGGTGCAGCCCAGCTATGCTGTCAGTTGAATCTTTGCTTCAGGCATCAGATTAGGGGAGATGGTAAACATATAGTGGAGATCCCCCATAACCTGCACTCAGCCATCACCTCCCCTGGCCCACCACATGCCCGGATCCTTCACCCTCTTCTCATGTGCTCTCTGAGCTCTTATTCCAGCTCCACCACCACTGAAATGCTTTTTCCAGATTGTGACTCATGCCCTGTTTCCCCCCTATTTTTGGACACAACTCCCCAAAAGCTCCTGTGCAGGTTCAGCAGCCTAAAAAGCAAGGAGCCTTTGTCCTTTTGTTTGAAACTCCATTATCTATCTCCCACATGTGCTTGTAGAATGGGGAAATTCCTCCCTGTCTGGAGTACTGAGATTGGCATGCATTTAGCGACTGGGCAGCCAAACCAGAAGTGGTGGGATGGAGTGACCAGGTGGGTTCCACTTCTCAAACCAGGTAACTTGAGGACATTATCCACGCAAGGTAATGTATTCCCCAGCCCTGGGTTGCTCTTTGCTAGTTGCTGAGTGACCCATTCAGTGAGAACTCAGAGAGGAGCACCCATTTGCCCACTACCCCGCCCCCCACAAGCAAAAGGACTAGAGCTTCCTTGAGTAATGCAAGTGGCTTAAGCTAGGGACCATCTAGCTAGGATTGTTTTGTTACATTATTTCTTTGGCTTGTTAAGCTACTCTAGCCAAGCTGCAACTTCCCCAGTTTAACAAAGGGGGTTTGGGGGTTTAAAATAATATGTTTAAAAATGATGTTTTGCTCAAATTCCATTGGGCATCCTCAGGCAAGCCCACATGCAGCAGGAAGATGTTACCCAGACAAGTCTACAAACACACTACATAAGGCAGAGAGAAGCCTCGCATTCATGCTGAGCTACTAATTGCTAGCATGATGAGGGGAATTGAAAGTAACATCTTCCTGCTCCATGTGGGCTTGCCTGAGGATGCTCAATGGAATTTGAGCGAAACGTTGTTTTTAAACATATGATTTTGTACAGGTTTTACTTGAGATTTAATGCTGAGATATTATTATATTTTAATATTATATTTTTTATGTGAATGAACTCGTGTTGCCTGTTCTTATCGTTTTTAAAACTTTTTCTGCCATGGCTTTTTACCCATGTAATTCAAGCTGTTCCAAGATTGTTGCTGGCCATGAAAATTTTAAATCATATTAGTTCCACTGCTGCTTTGTACCATGAATCAGCATGGGCTGCCCAACTTGAATTCACATACATAGTGACTAATATTTTTATCTTTATCATTAAAATTATCCGAGTATCATGACCATGGTCCGTTATACGATCTAGTTTGTAAAATTCTGATAAGGAGAACTGGATTATACACATCTTAAACTACGATAATATTTATGTTGTTGGGAACATACTGGTTTACTTATTAATGGGGGTCACTTCTCCTACTTAGGTGGCAGTTCCTTGGGTTGATCTAGTCTAGGCATGGCAAATCTAAAGTAGAAGAAACACAAAATCCCGTGAAGTCCTTTTATGAGATATATAAATGGCTCTGACTCAGAACACAGCCATTCTCTGCCCTCTAGAAAATCCCTAAAATAACAATAATAATTTTTATGTTGTCCTAAGTAAAACTTATTTTTCATTATTTGCACGTGCACTTGGGTTGTTCCAGCTTTTCCCACTCAAATAGCCTTACACTGGAATCATCTTACAGTTCATGCAGTAAAGATGAGAAAGAAGAAACGAACTGCCAAGCCTGAAAGTTACATGAAAGAAGATATGCATAGATCAGCATCTCAACATTAAGAAGAGACCTGCTGGGTCAGAAAAGTAGTTCATCTAGTCTTGCATCCCATTTCCCACTGTGGTTATATCCAGATGTCTCCAGGAAGCCTACAAGCAAGCCAGGAAGCCAAGAGTCCTGGCTCTGCTGTTGCCCCTGGTAAAAGGCTATCAGCACCTCCACTTGACAGGGTAAAAGAAAAGAAGGATGTGTATTTATATTATTATTTTTAATTTCACCCCATAAATGCAGATGCCAAAAGTGGCTAAAAAGTTTTTTTAGTTTTTTTAAAACCATTACAAAAAACCATAAAAAGTTTTTTTTAAAAAACCATCACATTTTTTTAAAACCAAAGTATACCAAAATACCCACAATACAGAAAGAGTAAGCAAACAAAAATTAATACACAGGGACACAAAGAGAACAAAAGTTATACAGTACTGCAAAAGGATTAAAAGCTTGCTGAAACAGAAAGACTCACACAAAGGTGAAGGAATATTGACAAGGAGGGAGCTAATCTTTCCTTCCAAGACAAGGTGCTCTATAGAGTCAGTGCTTCTACAGAAAAGGTGCTTTCACATCCCACTGTTAAGTGTACAAAAGTGTATTTCAGGAGACATAGAACAAACAAAAGGAGTCAGTGGTGCTTCAGGAATGCTGGTCCTAAAATACTGGTTGCATCTTCCATACATTGGGCATACAAACAGCATTAAAGGGGGGGAGGGGTCTTTGTTATATTTAATCATTTCATTTTGACTGTAAACCGCTTTGTAAACTTTTTGTTGAAAAGCGGTATATAAATACTGTTAATAATAATTAATTATATCTTCCCTAATATATCAAATGGGAATATCCAAGAAGCATTTTCAGGATTATTCATTATATACTTTTGTGTACAAGCACACAGGCATAAGCAGTGGTGGCTGTTGAAGTTTGGAGTTGGTGGGGCCAATGTCTTTTGCTCATGCATAGCGTGTATCAGTACAACAGTTGTAGTGGTTCATGTGTACAATGCAAATGGACAGTTTTCTTAGGTGTATGTACACTTTTGGATAACCACTGTATGCCAAACAAAAGCCCTTCACTGACACTTCCTCATGTCATGTATTTTTCAAAAGCATTAATCTGCCATTCAAACAAATGACAGATGACAGGCACTTCTTGCATTATCACACTAATGATATTATCAAACATTTGAACACTGGAGAGGAATGGGTTTTGTTTGTTTGTTTGTGTTGCTTCACATATCCCCAAATGTGGAGTCTATTTATTGAAGCCTTTAAAAAAGGTAAAGGTGACCCCTGACAATTAAGCCCATTGAAGCCTTTACTCATGCTCAAAGCTCCTCAACTATTAAAATCTCCAGGATTGCTTTCAATAATCTCCTGGAGATTAATGCTGATTCCTGGAGGGGTGGCAACTGTAGGACACCACTGCACGAATTTAGACTTGAAGAACATTCATGTGTTTTTATCTATCACTTCAGATGTAGCTGCTAGATCACGTAGGCCAGTCACTTCTCACAGTTTATCTGCAGGGTTTTTGTGAGGAGAAAAGAGGACTGAGGGAGTCAAATGTCTGGCACTTAGAGCTCCTTGGAGGGGACTCAAATTTGAACATACAGTAATTCCTTGGAGGAAGGGACACTGAGGACAAATTTGAACATAAAAGCCTACTAGGCCAGACCAACTGTCTTCTACATCTACACCAACAACTGTGTCTGTTGGACTAGGAACCAGGCAGTCTGTTTCAAAGGGAGGGGGGAGGGAATCTGCTCTTTAGAATGGTGCCTTCTCTTCCAAATATGGAAACTGGTTCCTATACAGAATCAGCCAACTGGAAGGAAGTGGTATTGAAGAGGTATCTTGAGCAGAATACCCTGCTCAAGATACCTCTATTCAAGGCTCTTTGTTGTATGTAACCCAAAAACAGGCTCACTGGATTTATGTGATTGGCTGAAAACTGTCTCACAGCTGGTGGTAGCCTCATGAGCAATTGGCTGAAAGTTTTGAGAAAAAGGAAATATCAAAACTTTCAGTCAATTGCTGCTGAAACAATTGGAACCTCCCTGCACTGAGAAGACTGTTGAAGAACACAATCCATGTAGTTCAAATCTGAGAAGAACACAAATCCATGTAGTTCTTTCTTAGAAGCCAAGAATAATTAAAAACAATTTCCACACTCCTGAAACGCAGCCAGAAGCGTCGCTCCGGTAGGGGCGGGGCTGTAAGTATCGCTGCGGTCGTAGTCTCTTTACCTAGCGAGGAGGAGGCAGCCCCGCCCCCTCACTGTCCGAGCCAGTCCCCTACGGAGAAACCGGCAGGCAAGAGACCCTGCCTGCTGCTTTCTCCGTAGGGGACTGGCTCGGACAGTGAGGGGGCGGGGCTGCCTCCTCCTCGCTAGGTAAAGAGACTATGACTGCAGCGATACTTACAGCCCCGCCCCTACCGGAGCGACGCCTCTGAACGCAGCTCTCAAAGTTCAGTTCAAAAGGCTGCGATCAGGAGTGAAAATTACATTAAAAATCCGAAGCTGAAGATGTTGCAAATGACAACGTTTCGTTCCACACTAGGGACTTTTTCGAGGTAACAATCTCAAAGATTTGAAGATAGTTGCCGACAGCGCAAAAATTAAAGGTTTTAAAGCTGAAATGAGCGCGGGAGAGAAGCTAATTCAAAACAGAACTCAAACCGGAAGCGGCAGGCTGATTAACCGCGAGTAACCTCCGATCTTGATTGTTCTCTCTTGAACCTGTCAGACAAGCTTTGTGAATAATGGGAACCCAAATTTTATTGATAAATGACAGGTCTTGCTGTCTGTTCATAAAGGTCTTGTGTATTTTTCTTGCTGATTTCTAATGCTTCTAAATTCCGGAGTGCTCTGATGTTATCACTAATCAGGCATCTCATATTTTTTTTGTTTCGTCTGGCGTTTGGGTGATGGGTTGTTGTCTGACTCCAGTGTCTCAAGATGTTCTGCTTTGTTGCTTCTCTGCTCCATATTGTCACCCTCCCAATAAATTTTATTGTTTTAAATTTATTTTATGTATTGTTTTTAAATTATGTATTTCAATTCTGTTGTAAGCTACCTTGGGCATTTGCCTTGGCATAGGAAACCAGGATTAATTAGTCAGTGGCTTAGCCTAGGCCACACAGAAATCTCTAATAATTTTTTAAAATAAATAAATAAAATAAATAATTTGGGTCCCTAATTTAAGCCCCAGCCCAATCATATTCAGAAGAGTAGATAGCTTCCTTTTGTGGGTAGTGCAGGAAGAAAATGTTTCAATCCCTGCACCTTAGCAAGTCAAATATATTATGATTATCTGTCATTTCAACATTTCATAACATTTCAACTCTTAGAAAGAAAATCCTAGGGATACACACAGTTTTGACTGGGATATTCAGAAACTGTGTTCTTAAAAATGGCAACTAAATGTAACAGATATTAATACAAAGAATCTCTCTGTCTTTTCCTAGATCTGCAGACTTCCAAGATCTGCAGTTTGCACATATACCATGCAGGTGCTAACTTTCAACATTGTCACCAGAAGAGCTTTGGTTCCCTTCTCACCTTTAGGAATAGTTATTTGACATCCTAGGTCACAGTCCTGCTGCAACTGATAAAAGGCCACTTCCTGTAGCCGGGCACGCTCTAATTCTGAAAGGCTTTGGACAGGAACAGACTTCAGTCGAACGCTGCGTCCTGACATGCTGTTCCAAGTGAAGTCACCCTGCAGGAAACGAAGCAGAAAAAGTAAAGTACTGTATGAAATATCATATGGGCATCAACAGTTCAATGAAAATGTCACTCTCTTAGCCCACAATTAAAACTATATTGCATTCTTTATTATTTCACACACACACACACACACACACACACACACACACACACACACACACTCTTGCCATTGCCATTTTTATGCATATTGCCATTTTATGCAGAATGAAATCAGCTAAGGAAGTGATATTGGAAGATTGTTTAAAAGTCACATTTGAGCATGATAGATGAATTACTGCTCTTTTCATTTAAAAGTCCTCTAGAAATGTTAATCATCTTAAGGGTCAGGGACATAATTTGTAATCTAAGAATATAGCTTCTTACTAACTTCACTTTGTAGTATGAGCTACGCCAGCAATACTATTTCTAGGTCCCCATCTATTACATCTGACAAGCTCACTGATAAGGACAAAACTCTAGCCCTGTATAATGGACCACAAAGAAAAAAAAATGATTTGTAGTTCTTCAGCCTTCTCCCTCCTGACTCAGTGTTTCAAAGCAAACACTGATGTGTTAACCTTGATGCAGTTCTTACACTGTCTCCTAGGTCATTCCAACATGATCATGATTGCGTTAGTGGAGACTGTATCTGTCAAAATATTTTTGGAAAATGTTATGTTATGAACACTCACATCTCCTAATCTACTTGAGATGAACAAGAAATGTTTACTTTCAGCTGTCTGCTTTATTTAGACACAATGATCCAAATGTATTCTAACAAACCAAAGCAACATGAAATGTTAAAGACTGTTCACAAGAGGGGCATAAATTGACCCAATAAAATAAGTTAAAAGTTTGAGCGGAAGCTTTCATGGCCCGGTATAATCTTGTGAGAAATAGGGTATACAGGTAAAGATGCCATGTAGTTTTTTCTTAGAAGCCAAGAATAATTAAAAACAATTTCCACACTCCTGAAACGCAGCTCTCAAAGTTCAGTTCAAAAGGCTGCGATCAGGACTGAAAATTACATTAAAAATCCGAAGCTGAAGATGTTGCAAATGACAACGTTTCGTTCCACACTAGGGACTTTTTCGAGGTAACAATCTCAAGGATTTGAAGATAGTTGCCGACAGCGCAAAAATTAAAGGTTTTAAAGCTGAAATGAGCACGGGAGAGAAGCTAATTCGAAACGGAACTCAAACCGGAAGCGGCAGGCTGATTAACCGCGAGTAACCTCCGATCTTGATTGTTCTCTCTTGAACCTGTCAAACAAGCTTTGTGAATAATGGGAACCCAAATTTTATTGATAAATGACAGGTCTTGCTGTCTGTTCATAAAGGTCTTGTGTATTTTTCTTGCTGATTTCTAATGCTTCTAAATTCCGGAGTGCTCTGATGTTATCACTAATCAGGCATCTCATATTTTCAAATAAGATCCTGTGTCCTGTGCTCAGAGCATGTTCATTGTTCCGGGTGTTTTAAACGGACAGACCTTTCATGTTCCGATACCCTGGTGTTTATGGATCTCCTGGTCATACCGATGTAACTAAGACCACAGGAACAAGGCACATTATAAATTCCAGAATTTGATAAAGGAGGTATCTTGTCTTTAGGATTATTAAATAACTGCTCTAGTTTCTTGGTAGGTTTAAAAATTGTTTTTACTCTACATTGCTGCAAAATCCGTGAAATCCTATCAGTACCTCCCTTGATGAAAGGTAACGAAATCCATTTTTTCTCTTCATTAGGATCTTCTGTCTCCTTAACATTATAGGTGCCCTCTCTCTTTGCTTTAATTTTCTTACTTCGTTCTAACCAGCGTTTATTTATTTGGGTTGAAGAATAGCTATTGGATCTTAGAGAATTGTGGACAATTAGTTTTGCAGCAATGTAGAAACTAGAGCAAGAAACTAGAGCAGTTATTTAATAATCCTAAAGACAAGAGACCTCCTTTATCAATTCTGGAATTTATAATGTGCCTTGCTCCTGTGGTCTGAGCACAGGACACAGGATCTTATTTGAAAATATGAGATGCCTGATTAGTGATAACAACATCAGAGCACTCCGGAATTTAGAAGCATTAGAAATCAGCAAGAAAAATACACAAGACCTTTATGAACAGACAGCAAGACCTGTCATTTATCAATAAAATTTGGGTTCCCATTATTCACAAAGCTTGTTTGACAGGTTCAAGAGAGAACAATCAAGATCGGAGGTTACTCGCAGTTAATCAGCCTGCCACTTCCGGTTTGAGTTCTGTTTCGAATTAGCTTCTCTCCCGCACTCATTTCAGCTTTAAAACCTTTAATTTTTGCACTGTCGGCAACCCTTCCAATCCTTGAGATTGTTACCTCGAAAAAGTTCCTAGTGTGGAACGAAACATTGGTTTTTGCAACATCTTCAGCTTCGGATTTTTAATGTAATTTTCACTCCTGATTGCAGCCTTTTGAACTGAACTTTGAGAGCTGCGCTTCAGGAGTGCGGAAATTGTTTTTAATTATTCTTGGCTTCTAAGAAAAAAACTACATGGCATCTTTACCTGTATACCCTATTTCTCATTAGTTAAAAGTATTTGTATTCATTATGTATTCTACACATCTTTTTGATGCAGCTATTTTGTTAACAGTGCTTGATTCTTGGAAACAGAAAAAGGAAGATTGCCATTTGTAAATCTTTCCCAGCCTCCAAAGGTCAAACCATATCTTAAGTTAAGTAAGTGTATCCTTAAAGCTGAAATGCTTATTTTTTCTCCTTAAAACATCTATCAGAATTTATACAAATCAGAACTGCAGCATGGGGAAGGGGACTATAGCCTATAGTACTGTATATAGTCTCTAGCACAACTCATTGGAACATAAGAAGAGCCCTGCTAGATCAGGCCAAAAGCCCATCTAGTCCAGCTTCCTGTATCACACAGTGGCCCCACCAGATGCCTCAGGGAGCACAAGACAACAACTTCCCATCCAGATCAGCTTCTTGTAACAGCAGTTTGCCCAGGAGGAAACTTCTGAGCCACAGAGAACTCAATCTAGATCAAGGAGGCTGCCTTACTTGTGCTGAATCAGAATACTGGACCACCTACGTCATAGTGTCAACACAGCCTAACAGTGACTCTCAGGGTTTCAGACAGGAATTCTCCTCTTTCCTACTGGAGATGCCAAGGGTTAGACCTGGGGTCTTCGGTATGCAAATCATGTGTTCTACCACTACTCTACCCTCCCCACAAAAGTACAGTCACCTGCTCTGCCTCAGCAGAACTGAAGGGCAGAGGCCTCAAACTCTTGACCCTTCCAGCGCAGGACATTGGTTGGTCTGTAGCCACTGGGCATGCTCTGAAGGGTTAAAGAGTTAAAGCCTCCTGCCCCCACACCATGGTCCCAATATGAATTGCCTCCCATAATATTATAGGGTCCGTAACCTATTTTCTAATCATTTCTGAGTGCAGAGTACTAGGAAAGAAAGTCCACTTTCTTTCCACCTTAATGTCTGCTGGATCAATTATGGTGTACTTGCACCCAGCTTCCTCTGGGGTTAAGATTCCTTATCAGTACATAAAGAGAGCAATGAATACAATTAACCATACTTCTTTACATTCCTTGTCTAATATTATTTTCACATGAGGCTCCTGTTTGTAAAAAGCATAGAGAAGAGGTTCTCAACCTGTGGTACGCATACCCCTAGGGGTACGCGAACCACTTTCAGGGGGTATGCGGAGGTCAGTTTCTTATCAGGGCCATTAACTAGTAATTAGCTAGAAATTAGCATTTTATTTTTTTTCTCCAGAAAAAATGCTCCACGTTCAACTTCCGCATTTGTGAAGTTCGAAGCTCCGCCTCCTTGACCTCAAAGCCGGAGGTCGGAGCAATAGTGTGTCGTCGTAGCCTTTCCCGCAGCTACCAGAGGTCAAGCAAGCCTTTCCACAGCCTTTCCCAGCTGCTGCTACCCTGAACCTTCCCGCTGCTGCAGCCTTTCCCTTCCGTTCCTACATAAAAGGTTACCTTTTAAAACTGTACTTTATCGCTTCGCTCCGTATCAAGCCTGGAGGGAGAGGGGGTGGGGGGGAACAGCGTGTTTGTGCCTTTACCGCACCGTGCCTTTACTGTGTCTGTTTATCTTTACTGTGTCTGTTTATCGCTTTGCTCAGTTTCAAGCCTGGAGGGGTGTGTGGGGGGGAAAACAGCATTTCTCTGCCCTTATCACTCTGCGTCTGTGCAAGCCTGGAGGGGGCTCCATTTCTGTGCAAGCCTGGAACTTGTGGTCTGTGAGTGGGGGAGATTCAAAATTGTCTGTGTGTTGGCTTTCCATTGCTATGTTAAAATCAACTTGCTCTGTTGCGATGAGTGGTCTCTGTGCAAGCTGGGAGGGGGAGGGGGAACATTGGGGGGAAACAGCATCTCTGTGCCAGTGCTTTGCCTGTTAAGAGTTGTTTGCTTTCAGTGTTTGCTTTCAGCTGTTTGGAGTGTTGGTGTTTGCTTTCAGCCGTGGTTATGATAAAATCGACCCATTGCCCTGTTAAACTCACCTCTCTCTGTTGCTATGAGTGACGCAGGAACAGTGGAGCAAGTGCTCCACCATTTTAAGCAGTCGCAAACGTGCTGTAAAGATGACCCTAGAGTAAGGCTGCCCAGCGTGGAGGCCGGCTGCCCTCACTCTGCCGCCGGATTGTCCTTGCGGCCGCCGGAGAAGGTAAGGGATCCCCCAGCGGGCGTGGGGGCAGTCCGGGCAGCGAGGTATAAGTATGCATAAGCAGGAAACAAACTGCTATCACAGTCCTACTGCATTACAATACTTTGATATATTTTTCTTTCAACATATATATACTTGGCTAAAAACTATATGAAATAGCTCTTCATGGCAAAAGGCAAGCACTACCAAAGATTATTATTACTACTTTATCTTTCTGTACTCATACATTTGGAAACAAAATGTATTGTGGACACTTTGCAAGTTCAACTTGTTCTAAAATTACTTCCAGACGTCTTATACAAAAGGCCTCTAGATTTTGATAATTAACTGTTTGCTACTCTTCTTTTGTGCCTGTACATATATCTCATCTCTCTTTAACTGCAGTATGATACACACTTAGCTGAGAATACGTTCCATGGAACTCAATGGGGTTTACTTCTATAAAGTACATGATTGCAATGTTGATTATGCATCCTGCTTTTGTCATTTGCTTGAATATTAATTCCTGAAAACGATCTAGTAGATGCATTAGAACAGGGGTTCTCAACCAGTGGTACTAGTACTAGTACCACCAGTGGTATTTTGGCCGACTGCTGGTGGTACTTGGACTGCTAGACTGCCAGAACCCCACTCCGATGCATCGATTTCGGTGGTGCATTTTCGCTCCCAAGCATGTGCGCGGCTCGGCCTGAAAACTCTTTGTTCTAAAGGGCTCCCAGGCCGCTTGTTCACGTGCGTGCGGCATTGCAAGCTGCACGCATGCACACAAGCAGCTGGGAAGCCATGAGGGGCTTCCAGGCCGAGCCGCACGCGCCTGGAAGCCCTTCGTTCTGAAGGGCTCCCTGGCTGCTTCTGCACGGCAATCCAAGATGAGAATGGCAGCAGCAACGATGACGACAGCAACAGCAGCCGCAGCGAGGATGCAGAAAAAGTGGCGGCGGACACAGTAAGGGGGCAAATATATATATTTAAAAAATAAAAAACCATTTAAAGAAAAAAAACCCAAACCAGAAAAATTCAAAAAAAAATGGCACCCCCCCAAAAAAGGAGGGGGTCCTGGATTGGGTCACCAAAAATATGGTAAGCCTACTGAGAGGGGGATAGGATATGGCATACACCACTGCTGTCAATCCTTCCCCCCTCCCAAGCCCGATCTGCCCTCCCGCTGGCCCAAAATGCCCCTGAAATGCCCTCCCCAAATCTGTGCCACGTGACCCAGCCACGGCTTACCTATGCTGCACGCCATCAGGATCTGGCCTGCAGAGGTCAGTGCAGGTCTCTGCACTGGCCTGGGGCCAGCGCAACTGCCTTACAGCAGCTTTTGCAACAGTCCAGGGCCAGCAGAGAGGCCTTATGCTGGCATAGCGGCCGGATAGGACTTTGGCATAAGTTTGTAAGCTTCTTTGAACATTTTTATTGCATATAAATATTGCAATAAATGAAAACGATCTAACTTAGGGAATGGTGGTTTAACTTTAGTTGGTACGATATCTTGGCTTGGTCTAATTATAGTTAACCAACCACGGTTCTGTGTTCATATATGTGTTCACAGAAATGTGGTTTGTGTTAAGTGAATGGCAAAGATTACTAATGACTTTACTGTTACATTTTTATCTAGAACTAACATAACAATGGTTCATACCACTACAGTCCATCAATATCACATGGTAACAAAGCTGTAAGTCAGGAATGGCTCTCAGAGTTTTTGCTTTCTTTTGAGATTTATACTATTCACTGAATATTCTCTTATTCCATGATACACTTTGCTAAGTTCTCAAAGAATTGCAACATGTGAGCAGCAGAGAAATGTTGACATCTATCCGGGGGGGGGGGGGGGAGGGCTGAATTTATATGCACTAGAGAAATACATTACATAGAACATTAACAAAAATTTAGTGTATGTTTGGATTAGATGCATTTGCTAGCCCACAAGAGTAGCGGAAGCCTACAAACGTACGTCATAGTCGAGGGATGGGTGCACACAACCCCAGCCACATTCCAATAACATGAAGGAAGTGTGAAAGCAGCTAAAAACCCAGCAGTTCATAGACAAGTTGATAGTAACAGCAGCCACGCAACTAAACAACTGTGCTTGGTGTATTACTTGCTACAAAATTCTCCCTAGCTGCAATCTTACTGCAAAGCAAAAGATATCTGACCATCTGCTATTATTCTATTTTAGATTTTCTTACTAAATGAATACGCACACTGATTCAGCTTTATAGCAACTTTATATTTCAAATGAAGATTATTCATATCAAACACAGACAAACATTTAATGCAGCAGTGGGAAATATGTAACACAGAAAATGAAATAACTTGACAGCATCCCAACTTCTGAGGCATAATTCAATCATGGCAGAATTCCATGATAACACAAGAGCCTCCCCTGCAGCCTTTGGAGACTGGCACCTTCCATATGTCCTACTTTAACTAATGGCGCAATCCTACCTTGAGCACCGGTGCTGAGGCCTCAGCGCTGGCGCTGGGTGTCGCAAATGTGCCGTAAATTGGGGGTGGGACCAGTGTCCTCAGGAGGATGCCATATCCTATCCTCCCTCCCAGGCCTCGAGCCCCGACATGGGTCTTCTTGGGTCAGCACCACCAAATTAGGTGGCGCTGACCTGAGTAGCCCCACTGCGCAGGATGGGGTGTTACTCGGGGTGAGGGCATGAAGGGAGTCCTACTCCAAGAAGACATCCAGTCTGCTCCTCTCCAGCACTGGATACAGCGTGGACCTGGCACCCACGTTGCGCCGGTGCTGGATAGGATTGTGCTGTATGTTTAAGTATATGCACCCTTGTTTACCTTTGTCTTCCTCCCCTTCTCTCTGGTTTTGTGAATATAGAATATTCAATTTTGTGAATATAGATTGTAAACTGCTCAAGGCAGAGACCTGTCTTTTCACTTTGAATAAAGTATCATCTACACTGATGGTGCTTTAAATCATAATATTATTACGATGTCCACATCAAGCAACTAATCAGTTAACAGCATCCCTAAAACACCTGGGTCAGACTGATCTGAGAAGAGAGGGCAATCATAGAAGGATGATTTAATAAATGTACAATGGAAAAATATTTCTCAAACATTCATTTTTCTATCTGTCAGTCTTTACCCCAGGGCTTTTATTTTGTTATAGTGACAAATCCCACACAAACACCACCTTTGATGGAATTTAATGGGGAAAAGCAGTTTCCACAGCTGCAAGTTATCTGTATTAAAACAAAGTATCATGGAAACATTTTCATTTTAGTCTTTTAAGTTAAGACATAATCAACAGATACAGAAATGGCCTAAACCTAGAATCTGGACTTTGTTGTCCATTTCCAGGCCAGAAAAGACAGTAGACCAATGGAAGGGATGCTGTTTTTAATGTCAGCCAGCTTCAGTCCACATGCAGTATCTTCATCATGCTACCCCCACCCACCTTGGTCAAAATAGCTTACGACCTGAACTATGTCACCAAGTGCTGGAACCAGAAAAAACTGCTAAACCCACTTTCCTATGAATTTTTAGTGTTGGGTTTTAATTGCTGTGAACTGCTTTGGAAGCAAATCTTGGATATCAAGCCATGTATAATATACTCAATAGAACACTGATAACAATTCAGTAATCAGAATGCTTCTGTCCTACTGGTCACTTTATGATGAACATTGTGGGAAGAATATACAGTCGGACCTTTTTATCCAGTTTTTCCACCCACGGATTTGACTCAACACAGGTGGCAAAACTGTGGAAGAGGGAGTCTGACCGCGCCACATTACCTCTTTTTTCAGTGTTTTCAGGGGCCTGCCAGCCACTTCCCACCTCCTGTGTGCATCCAAACTGCTGGAATAAACCCCCCCCCCCAAAACACGGAAATCTGTCGGGGGCCTGCAAGCCGCTTCCCGGCGTGTTTAAACTGCTGGAAAATAAAATACCATATTGACCTGAGTATAAGACTCACTTTTGTCCCCTAAGGCAAGTCTTTAAAGTAGTCTTTAAAGTAGGGGTGCGGCCTACAATCAAAGTCTAGCTTTTCTGCCTAGAGTTTTCTGCAAAGCCTCCCTTTTTCAAGCCTCTCCAAGTCTCTTTCAAAAGGTAAAACACTTTTTCTTTTTTTAAACTGCAAAAGCTGTGTTTTCAGCTCTTAATCACTTGCTAAATGGCCAGGATCTCTCTAGCAACCTCTAGCCTTAGAGGCATTTGAAAAAATTAACCCTTAAGTTCCAGGCCCAGGACTCTGTGGAAACTAAGATATTTATTGATCCTGTAGTTTGAAAGTTGAGAGCAAGAGCTCCTGCATAGGCTTATCATATCCAAAGGGGGACAGAGTGCCTACCTTTAGGCTGCAATTCTATGCACACTTTCCTGGGAGTAAGCCCCATTGAATGCAATGGGAATTACTTCTGAGTAGACATGCATAGGCTTGTGCTGTTAACCATTGAAATTTGGGCAGGTGCAGCTCATCATCATGGAAGGGTGCAACAAGCTGCACCTGCCCAAATTCCAAAGGTTAAAGGTAGGCACTCTGTCCCCCTTTGGATCTGGGAAGACTACTAATACTAGGGTGCCCAGATTCAATAAGGGACTGGGTGTCTATGCCTTTAACTGTACTAAAGCTGTACTGTTTTACTGTTCTACTAATGAGTATATTTAAGTTGAAAATTTAAGGGTGCGGCTTATAATCAGGAGCGTCCTATACTCGGGGCAATACGGTAAAAAAATGCAACCGGAGTCTCTGGTGCCATCTACAGGTTGCTTCCAGTAGTGGTTTTTCTTTTTTTCAGTCAGTTTAAATAAACTCAGGAGGAGGGAAGTGGCGAAGACGCTGGGAAAAAGGTAATGTGGCACCGCTCCCCATCCCGGTTTTCCTATAACACTGTATTTTATATCCACTGGGGTTCCGGGAACAGAACCCCAGTGGATACAGAGGATCAACAGTACATGAAGACTTATAGAAAGACACAGATATGCCAAACTGCTTCTATGTTCTCAACATACACATTGTCCTTCTTGGAAGTAATCCACTTATAAACCTACATATACATTTAGTAGTAGTGCCAGACTACTCCTTACAACTTAAGTTACCTCATAACTTACGTTGTTATGCTTTGCACCCACGTTAAACGTAAAAAGGCAATACTCTTTAGAACGGTCTTTCATTCATTCATGCCAGCACTAGGGTCATCCTGAGCCTTCCCCTCTCCATACCGAGGCAAACCGTTGCCTCTATTTCTCCTTGCTTTAGTTCGGGGATCCTTAACCAGGGTTATCCATACCCCTTGGGGGTATGGGAACCAAATTATGAGGGTATGGGACATGACCTCTAAACAATTTTTTTTTAAATGCTGTTAGATTATATTATTAACTATCCCGATTATCAATATGGATTGAGGCATTATATTCCTAGCTATCCATATGTAAAGTAGAATTAAATTACTGACATCGTTTGAAGTCATACTGGTACCTAATAGGACTGGTGGTGATGATGATGATTTCAACAGTCTGGCGAAGCGGGTATGGGGACATATTGGGCAATCCGTTGGGGGTTTGTAATCATAAACAGGTTAAAAACCCCTGCTTTGGTTACTGCTGCCTCCTCTGAGATATTTTTAACAGCAGAGAGATGAAAGTGAAAGTGTGTGGGGAGGGAGTACTTTGCAGAATAGGAGCACCACCTCATTCTGCTTTTTAAAAATGTCACAGCAGCAGGAGGGGGCGGCAACAGCAGCAGAGATAGCGGTAAGGGGGCAGGAGCACACAGGAGGCACCCCGTGGCATTCAACCATCCAAGGCAGCTGCTTCACTACCAGCATCATGACTCTCACTATAAAGTGGCAGATGGTTGCTGAAGATAAACATAGGGAATCTTTAAGCTTTGTTACTTCTAAGGCTCAAGGAGTTTGAATGCCGCCCTTTAGTTTCATTCTTTGTTTTAAACAGCACATTTATGCTGGACACGGAGAAGGGAAAAAAATAGCCCATAAAATTTCCCACTGTTGTGAAAAACAGAAACAATTGCTAGCGTTACGAGATACTCTGAGCCTGAGCCAGAAGATGACCAGTTTTTATTAAGTACTATACTTTAGAGAAAGTTGTAAATTTGAAAGTTGAGTTCAGAGATGCCAACTTTGGGGGGGGGGGACACACTACTCTAGTCTCCTCCAGAATATGGTCAGGGATAGTAGGGAGATGCTGCTATCCTTGCCATCTGCATGGGCTTCACAATTTTATGCAGCAAATTTACCCAGGCACAGCATGGGGGCATCATACACAAAACCCCAACATAAATTTCACATTACGTTTTGGAATCTCTCTATTTCTGATGACTTTATAACATGTTTTCCTTTTCCTTATGAGTGAAATTGTGAACAACTCTTTTACTACACCTTCATTGAAACAATTATACTGGGCTATTAGGGACAAGAAAATCATTTCAGGAGTTAGATCCGACACACAGGCCACTAGTTGGCCACCCATGGTTCGTTTGATATACTGTATACAGTTTTGGAATCACAGCCCCATATACCCTAAATATATGCATTGTTGATACGCCTTTACTTCCCTCTCCTTCCTCTATAAAGTCTCGTGTGCCTCTTTTTAGATTGTGAGCCCCTTCAGGACAAGAAACTGTCATGTCATTCTGTGTAAAGCACCACACGCAGATGGTGTAACAACAACAACAACAACTTAAAAATCCACTAGTTATGCCCTATAATATGCCCCACCTCGCAACTATCAATAACTAGGATTACAGAGCATGTACATTCATTTATAAAGGAGATAAAAACCTATGAGAGACTTCAAAGGCATTTCAGCTGAACTGCCTTGGTCTAGTCACATAATTGACTTTAATGATGCAACACCATTGCTGATTTAAGGGCTTTTGCCTTTCTCAGGCTTGTTAGAAATACATGCAAAGTCATGAAAACACACAAAATAAAAGGTCTTTGAGAACGTGCTGCTTGTTGACTTCACCCCACTAAGTGGCAGGTAGAATACCAACGTCTCCCTTAGGCAAGAACTATGTTGTGAATGAAGAAAAATACTCTTTTGTTTGGATTTTTTTCCCCAGTTACCTACAGCAAGTAAAAATTAAAGAAGAGCAAGATAATCTTTTCAAGTACAGTACTACTACAAAAACAACCACTGCTACAGCTGGATTTCAGACTTACACAATTGTTTTCTTACCCATTAACCAAAATCTCCTTTTCCATCGACGTCCTTCCAAAGCAGATGAAGCCCAAATGGAAGATTAATCCAGTGTGGAATTCTTATGAAAAGAGGAAAATGTATTTTCCTGGAGCCCTGTGTACCAGGTATCTGAGAAAAAGCTCAAGCTGTAACTCCTACAATCCCTTTACTTGCCACTGACTGTTACCATCATAAATCTTAAAGGTCAAAAAGAAACAATGATGAATCTCTTAATTCACCTTCCAAGGAAGTGCAAAGCATTTAATACTGCCAAATGCTGCGTAAGTGTGCCCCGTGAGAAAAAGGTATCCGCAGTCTGCAATGGCTGCTTATTCCAATGGAACTGTTTTGAAGCAGCTCAAGGAGTGGTCAACGTTCCCCTCCTTTCACCAAAGCAAAATCTTCTTCCACATGGCTGTACAAATGCAGAACTGCCCTGTAACTGTGCAAACTTTCCTTATTAGGAACACTCCAAAGAATGCTGCACACATCTGGTAAAATCCCTTTGAGTATGGTAAAGACATCTGATGTTCTCTCTCTCTCGTCCAAGCCAATCAGTCCTTTATTTTTCAGCCTTCACTGCAACTCCTCCAACCTTAACAAGCAAGAAGTTACAACACCAACCACAATACTCTCAAACACAAAAGTCACACAGATGCTAAATAATCATTTCACATGAAAGGGGAAATGCTTCTAAAACATGTACTTGTTTTGAGAAAAAAAAGCTTATAATAGTTCATTACAGTGCTGCTAACATTTACAGAGTGGTTAAAATCGGTTGAGACCAAGAAAAATACAATGCCTCAGAGCGCAATCCTGCGTAACGCAGGAACAGTGGAGCAAGTGCTCCATCATTTGAAGCCGTCGCAAACGTGATGTAAAGCACGTTTACGATGACTCTAGTGTAAGGCCGCCCGCGCGGAGGCCAGCCGCCCTCATTCTGCTGCCGGATTGTTCCTGCGGCCGCCGGAGAAGGTAAGGGATCCCCCAGTGGGAGTGGGGGTGGTCCAGGCGGTGAGGGAGGGGGACCATTGGCCGAGTCAGCCAGGGGGTGGAGTGGAGATGGCGGCCGCCATATCCCCGACCCGTTCCCGGGCTGGCGCAGCCTTTACACAGCCTCCTTGGACTTGCGCCAGCTAAATAGCTGGCAGAAATCCGAGGAGGCCCATTGGGGCGTTACACCGGGGAAAGGGGACAAATATCCCCTTACCTCAAGTGGACCTCTGGGCTGATCCCGGAATGGGGATAGGATCCGGTGGGCGGCCTGGGCCGCCCGCCGGATACTTCAGCAGGATTGCGATGCCCATTAAACCCCACCTCCATTTGCAATGGCAATTGGAGTTTAGTTGAAAATTAAAATGGCTTTTAGCATTTTCTCCATCTGTAACATGAATGTGAACCTTACTCTGGCTAGAAGTTTACATTCAACTTGTTAATGTGGAATATAAATGGAAATGACAATATTTACACATATCCGTAGGATACAAGCAAGGCTAAATAATTGTTGGCATGAGAATGTGATAGATGACACCTTTTATTACGTCATTCCATCCCCACCTACACACTTTCCTCTTCTCACTGAAGCTAGTTTTAACTTAAAGGACTGCTTTGATATATTTTGTAAAATACCACTATATTGGAAATAAAACGTACAGCCTATTTTCAAGTCCTCCTATGAAAATTGCTCAATCACTAAGCGTAACCAGGTTATATTATTGCAATGTGGTTATACATGGGACTGCCTTTGAATGACTGTTAGCACAGAACAGCTAGCACAGAATATGCTCTGCACTTGTACCAGTTTGTTTCCGTTTCAGTTTGTTACAGATGCTGGTTTTGTCCTACAAAGGCCCAATCCTCTCTAAATTTCCAGCGCCCATGCAGCTGTGCAAATGCGATGTGAGTTGCATCACTGAGGGGGCAGTCACAGAGGCCTCCTCAAGGTAAGGGAATGTTTCTTCCCTTACATCAGGGCTGCATTGCGGCTGCATCAGCACTGTAGCCAGATGCAAGGGAGTGGTGACAGATACAGGTATCTTGTCTTCTGTGTTCCCTGAGGCATCTGGTGGGGCCACTGTGAGATACAGGAAGCTGGACTAGATGGGCATTTGGCGTGATCCAGCAGGGCTCTTCTTATGTTGGATAAAATTGGCTCCTAAAGCCCTTAATGGCCAAGGAATCTTAAAGACTGCTACTCACACAAGAACCTGCTTCTATGTTCTTGCCCTTGGAGTCAAGATCATTTTTTTAAAGGCTGCAGAATATAGCTGTAAGGCACTGTGGAGTCCAACTGGAAACCCTGACAGCTGCACTCATGAATGTCATTCCCTGTGCACCAGGGCATCTAGACTGAAGCTAGTCTGCCCCCCCCACCCGCAATGGCCAGCCAAATAATGTTCTTATGTTCTACTTATGTTCTCTGCCCAGGCTACCTTAGGAACCATAAAAGACCTGGCTGGTTCTCTAGCGAACTTGGTCCAGACTCAAGCTCCTCAGCCTCAGCAACTCATCGATACGGTATCAATGTAGAGTCTCTTGTCCTGCCTTGCAGAGGCGTAGCTAGCCTTTCCAATGCCCCCCCGTGCGGAACACCAGAAGCCCTGCCCTCTCCGGTTGCGCCCCAGTCCCCACTGCATCGTGGTAAAAATGTGCCAATCCTCTAAGCGGAATAGCCATTTTTCAGCCACCTCCACGGCACAATTAACCCCCCAGGGTGCTTTGTTGCCCCTCCATGGGCCGTCCAGGGGCGGGCCGCCCCCATCCCCATCCCTTTCTCCACCTCTGCTGCCTTGCCACTTCTTGTCTCCTATGGTACTTACTGGCCCTGACTACACTTTCTTCCTCTAACCCTTCTGATCGTTGTTTGTGATCCAAAACACTCGACTGCTGCTGCTTCTTAGCCCCTTTGACCCTTGTCTGCCTGCACTGCAGACAACCCTTTCTAGCTTGCAGCCAGCTGAAGGCCTGAAAGTAGCATCTCGACTTTTAAGTGGCTGTTCTTCACTTCACTCATCAGGCTCCTTTTCTTAATATATTTTATATTTTACTTTTTAAACTGTACATTTTTCCAAAATGATTTACAATACGAATATAACATTAAAAGCAGAATGCTAGACAATACAGAAAATTCCCAAAGAAAAATTTAAACATCTGTATTCGATTCAGCAATTTACCTGCTAAAACCTCATCCGATTCAGCAATTTACCTGCTAAAACCTCAATTTACCTGCTAAAACCTCATAAAGCCCTGCTGGATCAGGCCAAAGGCCCATCTAGTCCAGCTTCCTGTATTTATTTTTATTTATTTATTTTTCACATTTTTATACCACCCTTCCTCCAAGGAGCTCAGAGTGGTGTACATATTTCCTCCCCTCCTTTTTGTCATCACAACAACTCTGTGAGGTAGGTGGGGCTGAGAGATAGTGACTGGCCCAAGGTCACCCAGGAAGCTTCGTGGCTGAGCGGGGATTTGAACTTGGATCTTCCAGGTCTAAGTGGCCCCACCAGATGCCTCAGGGAGCACACAGCCAACAAGATAACCTGTTTCCTGCTGCCACTCCCCTGCACCTGGCACAGAGAAAACCTACTTCTAAAACCAGGAGGTTGCTTATGGCTTGTAACCTGTGATGGTCTTTTCCTCCATGAATCTGTCCAAACCCCTTTTAAAGGCATCTAGGCCAGGTGCCATCACCACATCCTATGGCAAGGGGTTCCACAGATGAATTACACACTTGGTAAAGAAATATTTTCTTTTATCCGTTCTAACAGGATATGACAGGTTTTCCAAAACGTATCCCCATCTTTAAGTGGGGGACACCTGTACTGTATTCCAGGAACAAATTAAGTGCCATATATGGAATGTTCATCTCTGTCTGCTGCAGACTGCAACCCTCCCATCCAAAATCAGACTCTTAGTCCATGCATGCTTCAGAACTACTTTCTATATTCAAACAGTCAATCTTCATACATGGGAATGACATATCCACTACTTAAGACAGAAACAAATAATTTTTCCACATGCCAAATTTCAGTGTCAATATCCAACTAGTTTTCTATATCCAAAATATACTTCTACAGTTCTATGATTATTTTTATGAGCAAACCTTCACAAATAGTATTTACATGACAAAGCAGCTTTTATTGAAAATCAAGACATGTGATTTGTATGTGAACAAAAATCGAACCATTTGCTAATGTCTTCTTCAGGATGTATGTCCAAGGCAACTAACATCCAGGATCTCTAAAGGGGAAACTGGAAACAGATAAAACCACCCATGAACTCAAAACTAATGTCTACTACGAATCTACTACGAATTTCTATACAAACCATTACAGGACTAACATGGCTACCCTTTGGAACGCAAAACCATAACTAAATGTTTTTGCGTATTCCAAACGTTCTTTACTCCCACGTATTATTTCTTGCAGCAATCCTATTATTCTATGCATTTAAGCACATCTGTGTGTATTTGTGGCCTTCACATACCATCTGTTGACACATGGATAAACAACACACAGCAGTCTAGCACAGAGGTAAAAATCGCTATGAATAAGAATTGCTGATATGAATGAGCAAACATGTTCAGCCTCGATATAGGTTTACTGTTCAATTAAATTCTGTAATTGGATACTGTGTGTGCAAATATAATTATATAATATTGTAAAATCTTATCTATTGACTTAGGAAAATTCTATTCCATTGAAACAATCACTTATGCACAAAGAGTTGAAAAAGATTGTTTCAAGGCAGAAGCTAAGCTCAATGGAATGTCCGTCCCTCTCTGTCTAAAAAAAGGAGAACTTCTCCCTATATGCTATGTTGGCTCATAAAGGTAATCTGCTTTTGCAGCCAATACAGAGCTACAGCTGCTCTCCTTCTCTGGAACAGTTATAGCAAAAGAAAAACTGCTTTGCATTCCGGCATGCAGAGAAGCATGGTTTAGTCTGTTAAAATGATTTTTGCATATGATAAGCTAACTGGGCTAAGGGGCACCTTTTTAAGTGATGGGTCTCATATTGAGCAGGCAGAGAGCAACTGTCCTTACCCACTCCAGCATAGCATATTCCAGTTGCTCTTTGTTGGTATTACTTTTGTATTTTTTTAAATGTAAGTCTGATGGGGAAGAGAACCAATTTTTCATTTGGTTTGCTATACAATATAAACTGCTTTATGAACATTTTGTTTAAAAGCTATACAGCATGTGCTCACTTTTGGCACAATCCTCACTAAGAAGACACCATTTTCAAGCCTCCACAAGGCTTCTGCAAGCATAATGACCCACCTCTGGGTCGCGCAAAGGCTCTTCCCTTCTCCTAGTCATGCCCCAGGGTGCATTCTGGGACAAGGCTGGGAGGAGGTAAGAGCCTTCGCGTGATCTGGAAGTGGGTCGTTAAACTTCATGAAGCCCTGCAGAGGCTTGAAAATGGCACAATTTGGCTATTTAAAGATACAGATGGCGATTTGGGGGCTCCCCCCCCCCTTTTAACAGGGTTTTTAGCATGGACCCTGCGGATTCGGGACCCATGATAAATCAAATCCATGAACAGAAAGTGTCCACTGTATACACAACCCAACTCGATCATTCTAAACAAGCACAAACACTTATATAGCAATATTGCAAATATCTTATTACCATGTCAAGAAAAAAAGTCTGATTTTCCTGTAAAATATCTATAGTTCTATGAATGTGGAATACATAAAGATTTTTACCCATTGTGAATACTGATTTTTTTTCTCTATTTTGCTGATTGTGTAGTAAGTCAATACAGACCATCAATTTTCACTCCCTGTTTTTGCCATAGCCAACCACCTCCCTCTCTAAATGCTATTCATGAACAACATTTCTCGCTTACTCAAGGAAGTTTCTCTGACATCTAATTAAGGAATTCTTTCAACTGTTTGAAATTACAAGCTAAACAGATAATTTGACTAGTGTTGCTCACTTCACTGGTACTTTCTTAAAACAAGTGAAAAAACCGAGCATCAACATGCAGCTTTTTATGTCTGCCTAAAAGGGACCAAAATGTATACAGTATTTCTGTGTTTCATTGTAAACAAGAAACCATGTTTATTTGATTTAGAGAAGTTCAAAAACTATTAAATTATAGGCCCTGGGTAGGGTACAAGATGTCACCATGACTAAACGTAATGGACAAACAAACAAAAAACCCCAAAACCTTGTGCCCTTAAAAAGAGACAGACGTTATTAAAGTTATGATGTCAAATTGCCCTTCCTCCACATTTGCTATTTGAAGGGGGAAATAACAAACAGATCAGGGCCAATGCTGCGATCATTAGCTACATCTAGTTTGCTCTTAGGAATTTTCAGATCTTGGTGATGCTGATTTCTGAGGCACCTGCAGCCAAGTGCAGAATGTCCTTAAATTTCTTGTGGGAAAGCATCCTTATAAACCTAAATTGATAAAGAGATGAAACGATCTAGTATTATTCAGATCATGTTTGAAGATTTTAATGGTTCATGGAATTTCCACACATAAACTAATAATTGTACCTTTTTTTAGATACAGTTCTAAAATGCCTGCATCCCTTTATAATTTTCATGAGGCAATGCTATGTAAACCAGAGGAAGAAGGAAATAATGTAGGGGTTTCCTTAAAAAGTAGGTGGACATTTATAGAGAAGGATCAAATTATCCAGATTAGAAATTGGATCCATCGCCAACTCTCACAGGAATCACAGGCAATTTGAAAGTGCAAAATAATAGCTCTTCCAGCAATGCATACATAATGAAAGACTGAACACACTAATCACAATATTCACTCCCAGGTGTGATTTGACGCCTGAAGTTCCATGACACAACAGTTTTTATCTTAAATGCCGATTGGCTGTTGCAGAAGTGAAAACTGTTTAAATATGAGCCAGAGAGAGAGAAGTTCCTAAACTACCAAGGCTACCAGAACTAAACGTATATCAAGAATCCCAGAATACTTCCAAAAGGTAAACTCATTCATTCAGCAGCATATTTATCTTTTTTATTACCTGTTATGATCTAAACAGATGACAGTATAAATATACAGCAAGGTATACTGTATATGCTTAAATGCACACCATTTCATTGAGATTTTCATATTTATTTCAGACAAAAAATATTTGGATTGGCTAATGTATGCATGTTCTAAATGTTAATTCAGGATCCTTATACTTAGAAAATTTAAAATGAAAGTTCTGAACTGAAATGTTTTTCTGAAGATCTTCCATTAGTATAAGTTTTAGTCCTCCTCGAAGATCAGCATTCACCTTTAGTTTTTAATTAAAGTTGCTTTGTTTCAGCCCGTATAGAGTTTAAACTAGAACTGTCTGAGGGTTTTTCCCTATTGAAACAGTACAGTTTTCTTTTAATTAAGAGTTAATTATTAACTGAAGTGACAGGCAGCCCAATCCTATCCTACACTCTGCTCAGCGATCCAGCTATGCCAGTGTGGGCAATGCTGGATCCTGAGCAGAGTAGGCAGGGTTAGAGGTCTCCTCGAGGTAAGGGAAGTTTTGTTCCCTTACCCTCGGTAAAACCCCAACCTCCTGAAGGAGTCGCCTCGGATCCACGCCAGCTATTGAGCTGGCGTAAGTCTGGGAGGCCCATGTCAGGAGAAACGGGCCTGGAAGGGAATAGGATACGGTGTGCACTGCTGCCACTGATCCTGCCCACCTCCCCGCCCTGAAACACCCCGGAATGCCCTCCCCCTGTCCCTATGCTATGCAGCCCAGCTGCAGCTTACCTGGACCGCACATCGTCCGGATATGGCCTGCAGGGGCTGGCGCAAGCCTCTGCACCTGCCTAGGGTTGGTGCATGCAACTGCTTTACGGCAGCTTTAGCAACAGTCCTGGGCTGGCACAGAAGTCCTATGTAGGCATAGCAGCCAGGTAGGATTGTGTCCTAAATAAATTTACACCTTGTAAAAACCAAAAGATGCCTTTTCAGAATCCTGAAATAAGGATCCTCTCTCTTAAGTATCAAATAAATTAACAATTTAATTAGTTAGCACATCATTCACACTGAAGGAAAACTACTTTCATCCCCCCCCCCGAATTTGTGGAATATGGAAATATTAGTTCCCAGTGGCACATGGTTAGAAGGAAGCCATAGGAGTTTCACTCTGACTTGCAAACTGTCTGCTAGCTTTTGAAAACAAACTGGAGGAAACAGTCGTCATATTTTTTTTTGCACCAAATATGGGGCAGAGGGGAGAGGGTTAGCTTTTTGCTATCTCAATTCCTTGAATCAAGGACATGTTTAATCTGCAATTAAAGTTCTAGTCAGACTTACTGAATGATTATGTTTTCAGATGTGTTAGGACATTATGTAATATACCAGAAAACATTAAAAGTACAGTAGTCTAACCAAGTCCTCTAACCATGAACCAAATGAAAGAATGTGAACCATTTCAGTAGCTGAACACCAAACGATGACATCAATCCAGCTCAACATAGGCAAAGTTAGCCAGATAACATGGTCTAAGTTTCAGGGTTAGCAAGTCAGTAGTTGAGTTTCATTTATCATTTTCAGCAGAGCTTATGGTCAACAACTGAGCCATAGTTAAGCACTTTAAATCTCAGTAGTTTCAGTGGAGAGAACTGAAGTGCCTAAATTGCTTTTAACTGATGGAAAAGGGACATTGACTGGATGTATACCCAAAGTTATTAACATTCTACCGAGACAGAGTGACTAATCTATTTCAAAAGCTGATTTAACAAAGAGCAGCTAATATATATACACCAATATTGATTATGTATGCTTGTATTCTTTGACTTGACCTATGCAAAGGGAAAAACCCTTCCTTTTTACATTGTAGGACCTGTGATGATAAAGATGAAGGGCTGGACTTTGGTTATGTGCCTCTTAAGTGCCACATTTGCTATTCCAGTAAGTGCACTAATTAATTTTGAAGAAATGAATTCAAGCAGTTAGTCAAACTATTTCACACTAAATGACGGATGAAAATTTGCAAGAACATCTAAAGTGTGCAGTGTACAGTATTACAAAAATATGAGTCATTTATTTTAAATGTTTTGAGCATAACGTTCTCAGTGGTTATTGTACCACTAATAATAATCTATTCAACCTATGAACTAATAATAATTAGAACCTGAAAATCAGTTACATGAATATGCTGTAAAAATCTGGCAGCTATTCTTTTTTTCCTCCTATGTTCCAAACTAATTTATGGACAAGACATTAACAGAGAAGGCAGCAGTTTTAGCTTAACAGCAACATGTGTCTGAAGACAGTGTGGAAATGGTATGCACATATGCCTTTGTCAGGAAAGTCAAAAACACTTCAGACTGGCTTCTGGAATTCTGTAATACGGACATCTTGCTTCAAAAAAAGAAGCTACGATTGTACTTTCCACATAATTAAAGGCTTCTCAAGGTGCACACCTGTATCTTCAGAAAGTAATTTCACTATCTTTTCACACAATTCAGTGGCAAACCCAGGTTACCCAGTATATACTATATAAAGTTAAACGTACAGGTATCCTTTTATCTCTTCTCTCTCCTTTATTTCTTTTCTTGTTCCATTCATTATTTTGTTCAGCAATTGTATTATTGTATTATTATTTGCCAATAAAGGGGAAGAAAATTTGCAACAGTGAAAATCTAAACAGGACATCATGGTCAATCCTGAGTTCCTACTAATTGCATATGACAAATGCATATTATATAGTTAAAGTAGCTTAGATGTACTCCAGAAGAATGCAATGTGTGAATTGGCCCTTCTGGTTCACAGTCTAAACTATGATGTTTTGCAATGGTCTCAAATGTCCACTCCCATCAAGATTGGTTGGGAGGGATGAAGGGAGAAGATGAAATTGCTGCATTTTTGAGATGCAAATACACGTATACTTTTTTTTCTCCACAGCTGCCGCCTCATGCACAACATCCTGGTTATGTTAATTTCAGTTATGAGGTATAATTTTTTAAACTTTGTATTTCTTGTACATTTCCCCCATGTAAATGAAAGCAGGGTATAACACTAATTTTGTACTCCCAGATCTCCCAGTTTGTATAAAACTTGGCAGAGGTTACTTGAACTGGGCTATATACAGGGGGCTGTATCCTTCTCTTTCGAGGAGTGAACTGGGCTGTATCCAATCCTTCTCTTCTGTGGATTAACCATCTGCAGATTTGACTCAACATGGATGGCCACCTTAGTCAAGAAGGGCCCTGCTGAAAGTTTAAAAACTGTGTCCCTTTAAATCACAGTTTAAAAACCGCGTTTCTTACCATTGCAGAGAGGCAGGCAGGCTATTTCCGGGTCATGCCAAGGTTGCGAACTCCCTCCCCCCGACCCTTGGTCGCCCCAGAATGCAATGCAGAAGCATTTAATCACTTCCGTGTTGCATTCAACACACCAGGGCCAAGGGAAGAGAGGTCTCTTGCATTGGCGCAATCAGGAAATAGCTGTTCTAATCGCAGCAGACTGCCTGCCTCTCTGCAATGGTAAGAAAAGCGGTTTTTAAACCACGATTTAAAGGGACACTTTTTTTAAGAGGATTTCACTGTCCCCGGTTTTCAGCATCCACGGGGGTTCCAAGAACAGAACCCCCCCAAAATATCGAGGGCCAACCATACTGTGTTTAGAGTCGATGGGATTAAATACAGAATATGTTGTCTCACTCAGCTAAACCAAGGTGGGGAAGGCTACACTAATATACTAGAAGGGAAGTCAAGGGTGGGGGGAAAGTGGAATTTGTTCTGTCTTAATGCAACGGTTTTATGTCCAACAATGTTGTCCAACAGTACATACTGTATAAACCTATATATTAATAAATAAAGCAACGTAATAAATTTCAATATACCACTTACTTGAAAAGGAAACTCTGTTTAAGCCAGATAGGTACTTAGTATTAGGGATCAGAAGAAATCTTTTGGAATGCTGATTTTGCATAATTTATTCAAAGTAGAATACTCACAGCCCAATCCTATTGTAAAGATCCGCCGGGCCCACCAGCAGGCAGCCCGTGGCAGAAAGTCTACTCAGGGAAGGGGACACATGTCCCCTTCCCCGAGTGTAACAGTGGCTGGGGCTGATAGGCCTCCTCAGAATTCAACCAGCTATTTTGTGAAGTCAGAGGAGGCCATGTAACGGCTCAGCCAATCAGCGGGGGTCAGGATTCAGCCGAGGTTGATCCCCACGCCCTCCCCAATCGGCTGGGCCTATCGGCTCCCGCCGTTTGCTCCTGAACTGCCCCCCCTCCGCTGGATCCTTACCTGGGTTTGGCGGCGGGCAGGAGCCAGTCCGGGCGGCGGAGCAGGGCAGGCCGTCCTTGCGCTGTCCTTCCCTGCTCGTAAGTCGTCATGAAAGTACTTTACGGCACTTTCACAACGTCTTCGGCCGGCGGAACGCTCGTTCTGCCGGCCGAATTTAGTATAGGATTGCGCTGACAATCACTTAGGCTGCAATCCTATACACCGTTACCTGGGAGTAAGTGCCATTGAATTGAATAGGATTAACATCTAAGTAGACATGCATATGATTGCACTGTTAAAAACCTAATGACTAACAACACGTTCACTAATTTAGTATAGTAAGGGATCTCAACCAGTGGTACGTGTACCACCAGTGATACTTTACTGGTGGTACATCCAGAGGCGTCGCTCCGGTAGGGGCAGGGCTGTAAGTTTCGCTCGGTCAAAGTCCCTTTACCGAGTGAGCAGGAGGCGGCCCCGCCCCCTCACTGTCGGAGCCTTTCCCCTGCGGAGAAAGCAGCAGGCAGGGTCTCTTGCCTGCTGCTTTCTCTGCAGGGGAATGGCTCCGACAGTGAGGGGGCGGGGCCGCCTCCTGCTCGCTTGGTAAAGGGACTCCGACCGAGCGAAACTTACAGCCCCGCCCCTACCGGAGCGACGCCTCTGGGGACATCTGGTGGTACTCGGCTGGTCTGAAGCCTGAAACCCCCCTCCGACAGAGCTCAGGAGCAAAGGTTTCGGACGCCGCGGAGCTCGGGAAAGCGCCGGCAAGAGGATTGGCTGGCAAACGGAAGTGAAGCTTGTAAATTTCACACACGGTAAAAGGCCCTCCTGCCCGTCCTAAGCCTCTTACTGGTGCTTTCCTGAGCTCCGCGCCATTGGAAACCGCCGCTCCTGATCACCCGTCACTTCTAGTGGAACGCCAAGGGATCCTGCCAGCAGCGGTACACCACTGCCGAGGGGTTGAGAATCCCTGTATTATAGGAAGAACAGAGATAGAAAGCTTGAAAATGGTGTCGAAAGCCCAATGCCTATGACAACATCATTTTGAATATGATCCATTTGAAATATTTATCATATGATATGCAGAAATGTTTATGTATGTTTGTTTTGTATCCTCCCCAAGGTATTAACACCTTTAAAATGGTACCAGAGTCTAATTGGACACCAGGTATGGCTTCTTTAGATACTGCCACTCATAAAAAAAATCCATTTACACTCCACAAATACACGAACAATTATTTGCTACAATTCTAGAAACTGTAGTTGCTTCAAAATATCTTAGAAGATTAGCTAATTTTCCAATTCTAATTTCAAAATAACATGTGTGTCCAGATTATTGGAAAACAGGTCGTAGAAAATGGAAACTCACAATGTTAGGATTCACATACACCATGGATATGCCTCTCATGTTAAGTAGGAGGACTACAGGAAGATATAGCAATAACATTGCAATCCTGAGTTAAGATCCGCGGGGAGCTCCAGGGCCGCCCGCTGGATCCCATCCCCGTTCCGATCATGATTGGCCTGGAGGTCTCCTGTGTAGCGCGAGGGCCTCCTTGGATTTCTGCCAGCTATTTAGCTGACGTAAGTCCGAGGAGGCTGTGTAAAGGCCGCACCGGCCAAGGAGAGGACGAGGATATGGCGGCTGCCATCCCCACCCCCTCCCGGGCCAGCGTAGTCAACCACCGGCCTCCCTCACCACCCAGACCGCCCCTGCGCCCGCCGGTGCTTCCCTTACCTTCTCCGCTGGCCACCGGGATGATCTGGTGCCGGAGTGAGGGCTGCCGGCCTCCGTGCCGTCTGCCCTTACGAATCATCCCAAACGTGCTTTACGGCACGTTTGCGACGGCTTAGAGAAGCCACCACTCTAAGTTTACAGTGGATTGCGCCGCAAGTTACTGAAGCTCTGAAAGACTAGCACAAAGCAATAGATAACTCCTATTGTGTGGCAGGGGGATAATACTATTCTGTGACAGGGGGATAATACAAGTATGGCTTACACATTAAAAAAAATTATGTACAAGAGCAAACAGATTTCTCTTAAGCATAACAAAAATGTAATAGGCTATAATGTAGTATCACAAAGCTAATCTTACAGTTAGCAAACAAATGTGATACATCTTTTTCAGGTTAGCACTTCTCAAACTCTCTCCATACAAACGATTTATGGTTTTAAGCCTGCAGAACTCAAAGCTGCAGAGGCCAAAGCAGAAGTCAAGCTCAAGTCTCATATTTCTCGACCTGAGCATCCCCAGAAGCCGATTCAGAGGCTCAGATTTGAGATCTGCACTGGCTTAAGATACACCAGTAACAGGGTAGCAATGGTGGGAGAGCAAGTCTCCTGCTTGTAAGCTTCCCAGAGGCAATTGATGGGCTACTGTGAGAAGCAGGATGCTGGATTAGCTGGACCTTGGCCTAACCCAGCAGGGTTTTCCCTTAAGATTTCAAACTAGTTGCCAATAGCTGTATTTTCACTGCTTTTAGTATTATTGTTATTTAGAATTTTTATATACTGCTTTTCAACTATAAAAAAGTTCACCAAGAGGTTTACCAAGCAAGAGATTAAGAAAATGTTTCCCTGTCCCAAAGGGGCTCACAATATAAAAAAATAAGACACAAGGGAGACGCTATCAAACAGCCACTGGAAGGGATGTGATAGGGGACTAAATAGGGATTTTGTTAAATATGAGAGTGCTGCCACTTCAAAGATGCCTCTTTGCCCAGCTAGCTGGATGTGAATCTCATAACAAATCTGGTTTGCTTTTTTCCCTCCTGTTAGTATCCTCGTTATGGCTATGAACCCCTTGGAGGATGGATGCGTCACCATTCAGGGCCAGTGCTGCCTCCGCAAAATTTCTTTCCAATGCAAACACATCTCCATCAACTGCATCCACAACTAAACCCATCAATGCAACAACCACATGGCCCATTTGGGCCAATGCCTGGGCAAAATTCGCTAAATCCACACTATCAACCAGTTCAAGCAGGACCAGCCCACCATCCACTTCCACCACACACAGGAGACCTCCCAATGCAGCCCCAGCAACCAGATCATTCAAACCATCCAATACAACCCCAGCAACCAGCCAATCCAATCCAGCCAATATACCCAGTTCCACAACTGCCACCAGTGATCCCAGATATGCCTCTTGAACCATGGCGACCAGCAGACAAGACCAAGCAAGAGGAAGTGGTAAGAAAGCATTCCTGTAATAATGTATTATTGCTAATAATACTGCTAATTGGGTTAAGAAGAGGCACCTTTCAAGTGGTGGTTCTCTTATGTTTAGCTGGGAGAGAGCAACTGTCCCTATGCCTTCTAGCATAACATTCCTGGAGCTGTTTGCTGGTGTTCTTTTGCATCAAGTTTAGATTGTGAGCCCTCTGGGATAGATAGCCGTCTTTTCATTTATTTAATTATGTAAACTGCTTTGTGAACAGTAAACTGCTTTGTGAAAAGTACCATATAAATATTTTTTAGTAATAATATACCTTAGACTGCTTTTTTAAAAAAAGTTCATAATGCAGTTTACATAGCAAAATTAATGAACCCCTGGGGGTTCACAATCCTTAAAAAGGCATAAAAAAAGAAGCAACAGCAAAATTGCCACCGGAACGAGATGCAGTACTCAGAAGAATAGGAACGGTTGCTCTATCTTTCCTAAATGTAATAGAGCTCCCACTTTGAAAGACTCCTCTTTGCTCAGTTTGCAGGAGAGCAGTTGCCGACATCCACCACCTTGGAAAACGATGGGAGGGGCGGGAGAATCCTCAGATCAGAGCAGCACAGTTTATAGACTGGGCAAAGCAATCTTTCTGACACCAGTCCTTTGTGCTTTATGGAGTGCCACTCCAAAGGGTCTACAACCTTGGGAGGGGGTCGCTGCTTAAAGGGGGACACTCAAAAGTGAGTGTGCAGGAGGGTTCTTATGCCTGTCTAGATTCTGGTCCATGCCTTTTTGACTTCAAAGGTGTTTATTTTGACATTGATGTGATTTCACTGAATGACAAAAAGCAATCCAAAGCATCATAAGATTTTTTTTAAGCCTATGATTTTAATTTAGCATTTTTCTCTCTTCCAGGATTAAAGGGACAAAGAAATCAGAATAATGAGAAAATATTTTAGCCATTGTCATTTGATTTCAAGAACCCATCATCCTACTGCATGTTTTCATTAATCCAGGTTCTTGGAGAATGCTGTAGCTAGAAAGCAAACAAGTCCAAAAGTAGCAAATAATAAAATCTGTTTTAATCAATACTAATTGAATTAAGACTATTCTTTAACATATTTTGGCCAAGGTCTACAAGAGCAGAGAGAACAAGGTTGTTGCAAGGAATAGTGCAATCCTAACCAACTTTCCAGCGCCAGTGTACCCATGCCAACAGGGCCCACATTCTATTTTGCAGTGTAGGGGCAGTCAGGGAGGCCTCTTCAAGGGGAGGGAACAGTTGTTCCCTTACCTTGGGGCTGCATTGCGGCTGCACCTGCACTGGAAAGTTGGTTAGGATTAGGCTTACCAGGCTGCTTGCCCTTAAGGGGCGGGGCACGGGGGGGGCCAGAACGCAACGCCAGAACGCAACGCAACGTGTTCTGCCCCCCCCGCGCCCCGCCCCTTAAGGGCAAGCAGCTCCGTCCCGGTCGGCGATCTGGTAAGCCTAGTTAGGATTGTGCTGGAAAAATACCACTGCATTTAACGTACATGTTGTTATTTAAAGTATGCATACACGAAGGACTATATCCTACAAGTGAATCTCATCTAAGAAAAGCTCTCGTGTAAGGGTGGCTGTACTGAAGAGATAGGTAGTTAACACATTCCATACTTTGCCTGCAGTTTCAAAAGAGTGTTGGTGTAGAGCTGCAACTAAACAAATGAGTGGCAAATCAGGACTTTCCCAGTTCAAATCTTACCTCGGTCATAAACAGAGTACGGGTATGACCTTAGGTAAGCCACTCTCAGCCTCAGTTCCTCAGCTGCAAAATGGGGGCAATAACACTCACCATATAGGCATGTTGTACATTCTGCAGCAAGATAATACACATGAAGCACTTTGTACACTCAGAAAGCAGAAACGCTAAGGATTATCATCAAATATTATAAATTACAAGGTTGAAATCACAGATTACATTAACGGCCTATTTTAAAGAACTAACTAGTTCTAATAAGGACAAACCGTATCTCAAAACAAGAATCCTGTTAAGTATGATCAAACACATGAACAATGTACTGCCATCAAAGGAGAACCTGAAAGGGAAACAAAATCACAGCAAAAGCTGTACAATTTGAAAAGAGTAGGTGCCTGTGTTGCTACACTGGAAAATATACCGAAGCCATAGACTGGAAAATACTTAAGAATGAGCAACCAAATGACCCACAGTTGTGAGCAGCAAGCTTTCAAGCCGTGCCCAGCTTCTTCCTCTTCCCTGAGCTGCCTTCCACTTTTCCTTTGCCACCCAGCCTGATGAACAGTTCTCTAGAAGGCGACTGCTTGCTGCTTGCGAACTTTGTGTCATTTTGGCTGGACTCAAACGGCAGATTTTGTAGGCCTCAAGATGCAAAGCCAGAATACAGTCACATCAACCATAAAAACAAACATACACAGAGGCTGCCATGTTTAACAGTAAAATGCCAAAATAACAGCAAAGTACAAAACTTGTGCGGATAAGTCTATTTGCCAGTGTTCATTCAAAGCTGACAACAAAAAGAGTTCAAAGAATATGAGGAAAAGTCAGTTCTCTAATGCTTGCCAAGGGAGGCCTCCCTGTGCCAATTTTAACACACAATGTAACTTTGCTTGATGCAACAGCATTTAGACGATGTTCCACATGTATAGACAAAGCACCTGCAGCTAGAGAGTCCCCTCCCATCAGTCTCAGTGTCTGAGTGTGACTGGACAAGCGCCCATACAATTTTATTCCTATCAATCTATTAAAATAAAAAGCAAAACACCACCTTTTAATTGGCTTAGTGGTTAAGACGCTGAAATGCAGACCAGAAGGTCAGTAGGTCAGCAGTTCGCAACCCGAGTAACGGAGTGAGTTCCCATCTCCTGTCCCAGCTCCTGCCAACGTTAGTAGTTTGAAAGTAAGAAATTGCAAGTAGATAAATAGGTACCGCTGCGGCAGGAAGATAACAGCATTCCATTAGTCATGTTGGTCACATGACCACAGAAGCATCTTCGGACAGCGCTGGCTCTTCGGCCTTAGTAACGGAGATGAGCACTGCACCCTAGAGTTGAACACGATTAGCTTTCAAGCAGGGGATAACTTTACCTTATATATTCAGAATATGTATATAGCTATACACTCCACATATTCATATCGATCTTGTGCTTTTTTTTCAAACAACTACACATCTCAACACTTCAGTAGCAAAACAATTGATGGATTATGCAATATAATATTAATTGTGCCTTTAAGTAGTAATATTTAGACAAGTAGTAGTAATAGTAGTAATAGTAGACAAGTAATATTAAAATTATTGAAATATTTTTGACAGTTATATTTATTGAAGACATTTTTGTCCTGCCCTTCTGTCCCACAGGGCCCAGCAAGACAGCTCACACTTATTTTTATTATCTTGATTTATATACTGCTCTAACCCACAATTTACGTGTGTGTCATGCGCACGCCTGTGTGTGTGTGTGAGAGAGAGAATAATTTCTATGTTTAATTGTTTCACCATTTGATAAGAATTCATCTGCAAGCCACACTACACTGGAGAGTAGGAAGGAAAAAAGAAGAGTATGATTAATCAGGAAGCAACAATTGATTTTGAGCCAGGAATAGTCATTTGCCAGTGGAAAAACGCAGATTTTGCTTCCAAAGAGTTTTAAATATGACAATGTTCCCAGAACTGAGTCAACAACACACAATACTGGAAAGGAGTTCTCAGGACACACAGCTATATTATCTTTGTTACGCTTCAGTAGTCATTTTAACTGGGGGGGGGGGTGGCACCGTAAAAGTAGCGCAAGGTGCTGCACCGCGCAGCGTCTTGCAAACTGGTATAACAAGGCCCCTCCCACTCGCCCCAAGAGCCATTCTGATGCCGAAGGCAGCACATTGCCTTCACCGTCAGAATGGCTCTGGGGGCAAATGGGAGAGGGTGCATTACACCAACTTGCAAGGAACAACTCAGTGCAGTGCCTTGCACCACTTTTACGGCGCCGCACCCCCTCCAGCAATGCCACTGATCCCCAGCTTAAAAGGCACAAGCCTATCTATATATAGGCTGGTGAATTGCGCACTCCGCCAGCCTTAGATGTCATAAGGCACTTTCGCGGCACTGGGAGAGTAAGTGGTGCCGGCAAAGAGGCTGACGCCGCTCACTCCGCCATCCCCCAGGTTCCGCGTTGCCAGACACAGGTAAGCTCTGTGCCGGGCAGTGGAAGGGTGGGCCGGGGCGGTGGGGGAGGGGGCAATTGGCCAGTCCAGGCTGGGAGAGGGCAGGAATATCTTTGCCGGGCTTCAGCAATATCCAACCCCCTTCCCGGGGCGGCCTTGCACAGCCTCCCCAGAGATGTACCAGCTAAAGAGCTGGCGCACATCCAATGAGGCCTATTGGGGCCTTCGGGGCTTACACCGGGGGAAGGTCGCAAAGTCTCCTTCCCCCAAGGTGAGCCCCGGCTGCGCCAGTTTTTGATCAACTTTTTGCTCATGCCCAGCTTGACGTTTGCTGCGTTTGCGTTACGTTCGGCCAATCAGAGCCCACTGTTTGACCTGGGGGCGGGACACCAGATGCACACGGAACACGAACATGTACAGTGTAGCCCAGGCATGAGGGCCCGCCTAGAGAACTCTAGAATTTGATATAGAGGAAGGGGCAGCCTATCCAAAACATCCTAACTAACCCCTAATCTTTCCACATGTATATTTATATCCAAAAAGCTAACAGCTATTTAAAAGAGACCAACTAGAATAAGGGCTATATACAGTACAAACTATCCCACATACCTTAGAAAAGGTATGAAGTTTGAAATTGGATCCTAACGTAACCTTCTGTGAACATCTGCTCATCTGTTCACAGAAGGAAAGCTGCACTGCACTCATGAAAGGGCCCCTGTATCTGTGACGATACAACCCATATTAATAAAATATACTAATGAACTACATAAGAATAGTCACAGGAAACTATGAGACACACTTCATTTCAATAGATACACTCATTTGGAACTGAGCCTCCAAATATATACTTTGTCACATGCCCCATCAGGCCAATTTCCTCATACTATCTGCAGGAAACACCTTGCATGAAAAAGCAATAAAATACATAATATTCAGGATAGCCATTTGCTGTGTTATATGTCTGTTTCATTCAACACAATATCCTGCATGAGGCAAAGAATATTTCTGCATTATCCAAGTCTTGGTCAATAGATACACTTTCTAAAAGGCAGTTGAAGCACATTCAATATTCTGCGTGAAAAGTTGACCTAATACGGACACTATTATTAATACGCCCTAAATTTCACAGGGTATAAGGGATTTTAGAGAGATACACATTTATCATATATGCAAAGTATGGAACACTACACAACCCCCTACACAAAGTATGCCCACAAACTCCTGAAGCACCCTAACACAGGGCATTTATGCTAGCACTCTATATTCACAATGTTTATTACCGTATTTCTTCAAATCTAAGGCGCCATCGATTCTAAGGCGCATCTTAATTTCAGGAACACCAGCAGAAAAAAACAAAAGCCATCAATTGCAAGACGCACCACCTTCCTTCAATTTGTCTGCTCAGCACCAACTCTCCCCAGCTTGCCTGCCACGGCGATCTGATTTTTACCGCGCCATTTTGCCACCTCTGCTCAGCAGCGAGCTCTCTCTTCCTGAACCCGAGAGTTCACCCCAGCATGCCCCGCGCTGCAGCTGACGATCTCCTCACTGCCTTTGAGCAGTGCCTTTGCGGTCCGCCAGAAAATGCAATTTCCTTACTTACCGGGGCTTGGGGGAGCTTCAGGGAGGTCTGCGCGACCCTCTGCAGGCCTCCCCGATCTTCAGTTTGGTGAAAAACAGTGATTTTCGGCCATTTCCAGTTTCCGCAAAAACCGGAAATGGCTGAAAATCGTCGTTTTTCGCTGAACTGAAGATCGGGGAGGCCTGCAGAGGGTCGCACAGACCTCCCTGAAGCTCCCCCAAGCCCCAGTAAGTAAGGAAATGGCATTTTGGGGTGCTTTTTGGAGATCTTCGATTCTAAGACGCACCCCATTTTTTGAAATGCTTAATTGGGAAAAAAATGCGTCTTAGAATAGAAGAAATACAGTATCTAGTGCAGCAGTTTTCAAGATTCCTATTTTCAGCAAATCATTTCCATAGACTCTGCTTTTTAGGAATCCCAGAATGTGTGTTATGGAATCCTATAACACGCCCTCCCATTTGAACTAAGAAATGCACCCTCCTTGTTAGCTTTCTGACAAGGTCTGAAAACGTTCCTCTTTCGCCTGCCCTCCTTACTTGAAGTTGTTCTTGTTTGTTGATTATTTTTCCCCTTGCTGCTGTTTTGACTGTATTGTTTTAATTGTTATTATATTGTGATTTCACTGCCTCATGTTTTAATTTTTATGTAATTATGGCAAACTGCCTTGAACACCTCGGAAACAAAGTGAAAGGTGGGATAAAAATATTTAAAATAAATAAATTCTTTAGTGAGACATTACTACAGACTGGTAATTTCCTTCCAGAACTTGGTCCACAAATCCAAACAATGGTGTCTCAGTTCTGAAGACCTGAAAGCATGGAGGAAAAGAGCCCCAATTACAGGTATCATGAAATTATAACAAACGGGAAGTCCAATCCTATCCAGCCGCTAGGCGGTTTAGGACGACTGTACCGGGCCAGGACCATTGCAAAAGCTGCGGGCCGGATCCAGATGGTGTGCGGCGCAGGTAGGACGCAACTGGGCCAGGCAACGTATGGATGGGGGAAGGGCGCTCTAGGGGCATTTCGGGGTGGGGGAGGGTTGGCCAGATCGGGCCCAGGAGGGGGCAGGATAAGCGGCAGCAGCATACACCGTATCGTTATTCACTCCCAGGTTCATTTCTTCCGACATGGGCCTCTTTGATTTGTGCCACCAAAATGGCAAGCCAGATCCGAGGAGACCTGTTGTGGGGACTGGGGCTTTACACAAGGAAAGGGATCAGAAGTTCCCTTACCCTGAGGAGACCTCCAACTCCCCAACTGTGCTCAGGATACAGCACTGCTGGCGCTGGCATAGATGGATCACTGAGGACAGCGTTGGATAGGATTGTGCCATAAGTATTTTGCAATGATGCCTACTTTTAACGCAAAACACAAAATTAAAACACACCAAAGCAAAACAAATGTGCTATAAAGCAGAAAAAAGTGACAATTTCTTTTTTAAAAAGGGAACTTTGCCAAGATTCCTCTTTCCATTTATAGATTCCTACATACAGCTGCTAATGGAAGGCATTTCACAACTGCAGATGACTAAGTTGAAACTGGCAGGAATAGAAGTGCAGATGTTAACAGCTTCCTTTTCAAAAGGACTTCCTTCTGGAGGGGAGACTGAAATGCCTCTTTTAAAAAATAATTTATATTTATATGTAAATTTTTAAGACACAAAGGTCCCCAGCCTTGCACTGCTGGAACTAGCATTCTGGCAGTGCATGGTCCATTACGGAGGTGCAGCTGTTCTGCTGTTGCGCGTTGCTGCAATGCTGCCATGAATGGCGAGAGTGCGGCAAGTGTGGCAGCAGCCCCTGGAGGCTCTGCAGGCGCCAGTACGTTGGTGGTGGGGCAGGCTATGGGCAGGCAGGGGGAGCAAGGAAGCATTTTGGGGAAGGAACCAGGTTCTTTTTGGCAGAGGAAGGGGGCGTGGGTCTGGCAGGACACACCAAATCTTATCCCCCATTTTTCTGTCTTCCCTGACCCCTGTTTCTCCTAAAACATGCAAGGAGACCCATGGATGATCAGGCAGCCTACCAGGAGATAAGAAAAAAAAATATTTACCTACCTCCTGCAGGCTGTCCGATTGCGCCCCCCCCCCCCCCAATAGCATGCAGTGCAGCCTCCGTTGGCACGGCTGCATGCTATAATGTGGCGGTGGATAGGATTGGGCAGTTAATGAAGTCAGTGCAAAGAAGCAGCCTAAATATCAAACAGTACTGGACAGTTATTTTCCACAAACCAATGAAAAACAACAGTAAAGGTACATTTAGTGGTCATAACAGCATAAATATATCATAAAGGCAATGGGTTTTTCTTTCTTAAAAATTAGGATCAATGTTTGTAACGAATTCAAAATCAAAGTGAGTTTAACGTCCAAATTAATTTGGTCAAGTGAGATATGCTCCTGTTTGACAAAAACTGTTATATTTTCACTGTTTCAAGTTATCTGTATCTTATTCTAAGCCACAGAACATCTGATGTGTTCTGAAAATGCAAAACTTATAAGCAAGTTTTGACTTTGCCCCAAACTGCCACAATACACAAGAATAATTGCCCTACCTACCAGATTGCAAGCTGATGTATGACCAGCACAATCTCATGCATGTCTACTCAAAAAATAAGCCCAATTCCATAGTGGATTACACCCAGGTAAGTGTGCATAGGATGGCAGCTTGAGAGTGGATCCAAACACTGTATTTCTCTATGTAACTGCATGTATTTCAGCAGCAAATTCAGATTAAGAAATGAAAAAGCTTATAGCCGTTTCTTCCTGAAATAAAATGTGTTTCTAGTTGTAAGTACAGTACATCTCTTTAGAACTCATACAGTTAAAATGACCCAGAGAAACATCACACTGTACATTTTAGACTAACAGAAACCTGTAAAAAGATGAGCTACTCATGGTAGTTTCACAAGTGGATACCTTCCTGTGTGCCCTTCAGGGTAAGAGGGAAAGGTAATTTGTGTGAGAATGCTTGGGTGAGAATGCTCTGAAATGCATCAGAATCTTGGCCATTCCATAGGTACAATGCATAAATAAGCACTGTGGTTTTCTACATTCTTGTGTGTGTATCTTTATTTAGTGCTGTTGAAGCTACTGACTTGCACAAGGTAAATTGGATCTGGCTGCCAGCGCAATCCTAACCAACTTTCCAGTGCCGGTGCAGCCGCAATGCAGCCCCGAGGTGAAGAGGCCTCCATGACTGCCCCTGCACTGCAAAATGCAGTGTGCGCCCTGTTGGCACGGCTACACCAGCACTGAAACGTTGGTTAGGATTGGGCTGTTCATGAGGTATGTAGTTTTGTAACCATACATGTTCCAGTACATTCGCTTTCATTTCAGATGTCAAATGTTTATATGATGACAAAGGCAGAAGGAGCAGTACTTGTGTGGAGCAATGAAGAGGACTCCTACAAGTGCACAATTTGGCAAAGAGCTGGTCCTTGCAGGTAAGTATAGCTAGTTATTGATGATGCCAGTATACAAGAGGATAGCATCATTAATCGAATGAGATGTTCACAAGAATACATTTGAAAGGGGTGTGCTTTTATCTGGAAGCATCATTTTACTTCACTCCCTCCCCCCCTCCACACACACACAGCCACAGGGAGGAGGCATTATTGTTCTGGATCAGAGGCGTCGTTACGGGGGGGGCGGTGGGCCCCAAGCAGCGGGGGCTGTACTTGCCGCCGGATCCGTTGCTCCCTCCACCGCTGGGTCCTCTTCATGCAGCCTCTCTCGGTTGCAAGTTTGGCCCTCCTGCCTGTCCTGGCGCTGTTTGGCTCCAAAAAGGGGCCAGAAAGTGCGGGGGGGGGTTTCCTCACCACGGCGGTGTGTGACGATGTCACACACCCCAGGGGCGGGATGTGTGGCATCTCATGGGGTGCCCATGGGGTATAGCGTCCCGTGGGGGTGTCACGGCAGGCCCCCCCACGGGGTGTGTAGGGCGGCTGCTGTTCTGGGTCACTGCAGCATGTGCAGAGTAAGAAATAAATTATTTTTTCCAAAGCCCTGTCTCCCTCCCAAAAATTGCCTCCCACAGCTATTACTTGTAGCAAATAGGCTTCAAGGTTGGAAACACCTGCCTTGGGGGAATGATTTTCAGCAGAAAAACTATGCAAGGTTGAAAGAGTGAGCTCCCCTGCATACCAAGGTCCTGATCAGGAGTCCCCAGTTTGTGAAAAAGAGGCACTACAGGTATAAGCACACCTCTTTGATCTATTGTATCTTGGCTGATAACAGTCCTATGTCAGACCATGTACAAACTTGGAAATGCTGCTTTCAGGTTTAGTACAGGTTTAGTGCTTTCAGGTTTAGTACTAAACTTCAGGTTTAGTACAGCTGCAGAGTATAGAAAGAAGCAAGTTTTAATTTTGCATCTATAAAGGCATTCAGTATTTTCCTCTGTTATTTTTGTTGCCTCACAGCTCGCCTACCTGAAACGTGAATTGCAGATGGTTACTACATCGTATTCAGAGAAGTTCTTCAAGCTACAGTTTTATCCAGGAATTTGAAAACCAGTATTAAAGCTTCAGCATGATTTAGGAACATGCTACAAAATATATTGCAGCAATTTGTATTATATTCCTCTTATGAGACATCACAAGCCACCCTAAGTTTCCTGTCAATGCACTTGTTATTTGCTTTTGGGTGAAGAGGAAATGGTGTTTTTAGCCATTTGTGGAAGCTTTGCTTCTGAACTGAAGACCAAAATAGAAAACGAGAACGGAAACAAAATATCTTTACAAAGCAGTTTTTACCATTCTGAATTCAGTATACAAGTAAAGCACAACAGCGTTTCAAATGCCTACCATTGCATAGCAACTTAGAAACATGCTCAAGCTCTGGGATTTTTCATACAGGCAGAAGAGAAAATACTATGGAGCATGATTTATAAAATGCTCGTTTATCATATCAGTAAAATAGGTAGCTTTTTATCAGCACTACCTATCAGTAACATGTTTTTGCCAGAGGTAGAACACATAATCCTTAAATGGATGCCTTTATGTTAATGTTCCCCATGCACCTTTAAAAAATTCTACATATATGCAATTTTATCCACATGATTTGCTACAAGAAGCTAAAAATCTATAGAAGATGCATGTTCTGAGAAAATGTTGTGGAAAACATATCCTTCTGCAAAACCACAAATTAGAGTTGTTAGCCACACAGAACCAGGCGAAGAAAACCACACCACCACAACTGCTGGACTTTTATGATTAAACATAGTCTAAGAACAACAACTTCTTCACATTCATTCACTGATTAACTAGAATCATTTAAGTACTTAAAGTTTGACTGATCATCCAAGTGCGAACTTCTGCAGAGAAATGAAACAGAATCCCTACATTTTTTTTAAGGCTAGTAACAATTTCTGCCTCTGAAGCATGAAAGATGAAACTATGCTTTTGAAATGAAGGACTCAGCTTTACGGTTATGTCCCTGTTCCAACATAATCTGGGATATGAGGAAAACTTACTTTCATTCCTCAATTCATAGATCAATAATAGACACAAAAGATAGATGGCCCATCACTAGTGATCTTCCTCTGCTGCTGCAGCAGCAGAACTTTAAATGTATTTCAAGATGCATTTTTGGTTCATGTGGGGCAATGAGAAGTCATAATGGACTTGGACAGTGCTCCAATAGAACTAGGACTATGCAAAAAGAGGAAGGTGGTTTTCATGAACATTTTCAGCAGCACTGAAAACCAGTCCTGTCATTTTGGCTTCAATTGTATTTGCCTCTTTAGAAGTATTGCCTCTCACTCTTTACTGGCTTTGTTGCCCCCAGTGATTTCATCATGTATTGACTATGTAGCATCATGACCTAACTTTTTTTGTCACATGATCCCCAATTAGCTAGGCCAGTGTTTCCCAAAAAAAATTGACCACAACACTGAAATACAGTTTCTCTCTCACGGCACAATCCTGTGCACTTACACTGGTGCATCTACTGTTACACCGTTGCATCTACTGTTACACCGGTGCAAGGTTACACAGGATTGCGCTGTCAGTCTGGCAACCCACAGAGTTGATACATATTGTTGCTATAATAATATCTGGAGCACCAAGAAGAAAGCTGAGTGGCCTTCAATTCCAGCTGCACGGACGCGTAGTTTACAGGGAATGCTGCTTCCCATGACTCTCGGGAATCTCCACGTGATCCTTGTTTGGGTCCCTGGTTTGAGAACCACTGAGCTAGGCTTACCCAAGAGCTTGATTCATGATCATGATGCTATGAAGCAGCAATCAGAAGACAAAGCTTACCCTGAGGAGACTTCCAACCCCACCTACTCTGCTTAGGATATAGCATTGCCGGTGCTGGCATAGCTGGATCACTAAGCAGAGTGTAGGATAGGATTGGTCTATTCGAATCAGTAAAGTTCTTACACAATACCCTTTTGTTCCCTTACTGCGGGTAAAGCCCCAGTCCTTGCAATGGGCTTCCTCAGATCTGCACCTACCATTTTGGCAGCGCAAATCAAGGCTGCCCATGTTGGGAGAAACAGGTCTGAGAGGGGGATAGGATATGGCATACTCCACCGCCGCCGATCCCACCCTCTCCTGGGTCCGATCCGTCCTCCCCCGCCTCGAAATGCCCATGGTACGCCCTACCCCTATGCCGTGCAGCCCAGCTGCGGCTTACCTGAGCTGCACGCCATCAGTATCTGGCCGGCACAGGCCTCTGTACTGGCCTGGGGCCAGTGCAACTACCTTACGGCAGCTTTTGTGATGGTACTGGGCCAGTGCAGAGGTCCTATGCCAGTCTAGTGGCTGGATTGGATTGTGCCATAAGAGGCATTTTCTTTTCTTTTTCAAAGCAAAACTTGATCAACCCACACAATAGGAGCACTACATCTGGGGCACTTTTCATGAACGGTGTATCTCTTCATCAATTTCATCATCTGTGAAAAGCACCTATCCTTCTACTGATCTTTCACGAGGTGTAGAAAGTGTACAACAATTATGCAGAGGTAGGAGAAAATATCCCCATTGCCAAGACAACCAGGTCAACACTCCCCATTTTACTGTGCTGCACTGGCAAGAAATGAAATTAACAGCACAACATGGCAGTCCTGGGAATGTTGTCCCAGTTGCCATGGGAACATGTCCCCCCCATTCAGGATCAGAGCAATTTTAAGAGTTTTGTTTGCAGTCAGTCATGTTGCCTCATAGCTAAATCGTTTTAGTAACTGGCATTATTAAGAATCATGCTGGCTATACAATCCCTGATTGGTTAGGATCATATAGCCACTGTGAAAAAACACCTTTAAAAAAAATGGTACCAAAGCAGTTGCCAAATGGGGGAGTTAAAAGCAGCAAACCAGCATTGCTGAAGGCCAACCAATAAATTCTAAACATAGCTGTGCATGAGGTAGGGGGTGCTAACGAAAGAGAGAGGCCTTGATTCATAGCAGAATATTTTAATCTACAAAGAAAGTGCAGCAACCTGACAAGTGATCAAGCAGAAATACAAAGCATATCGATTGAGACCTACTGTAACTAAACTAAGGAAGAGGGATGAAATAAGTCAGTGTTCCACTTTGTATGGGCAATTTGACTTTCGCTAGCCCTGACAAAATATTGTAAGGACCACAGCCCACCATCTTCACTTTCTGAAAATGTACTGAAAAGGTACTATTCTTATTCCTAAAAACAAAAAACAAAAAAATCAGCATACATGCTATTTAGATGGTACATCAAATGCATGCAGGCATACTGGGCAAGCAGGAAGCATCTGTGACCACATTGCCCGATATATGTTTGTCTATTTTATGAACATGTGAAGAGATAAACTACCCAGGTATAAAAATGACAAACTAATAAGGCTGCATCTAGAAAATAGCTTTCACCAGTGACACTTGCACTGAATGGTAAGTCAGGATGGGAAGGTACCTCTAATTAAAAAGGTTTCAAGTAGAATGGGAGTTTTACAGTAGAATGGGAGTTTTACAGTATCTTTTGTGTCAGACACTTGTACTGCCCTTTGGATTCACTCCTTGGAACAACCATTCTGTGTTATAATTCCTGTGTTTGATCACCACTAACTATATTAGAACTGTAGTACAGGCACCTCTCAATTTATGCAGGGTTTACATTCTTGGAAATTGGCGCAAATATTGAAAATGTGTAGATTGAAACTACTTTTCCCATAGGAAACAATGTAATTGGGATAGGTTAGGGGAAAATCATCAAACACTCACTTTGCTGATCGGTGATTACAAGAGAGAGGCTACTGGGAGTGGGACAGTGAAGCTGCCAATGTTGGTGGCTGACATAATCCATTGTCAGACATCGGATCTCCCAATGCTTTGGAGAAGTACACTAACAGTGCCTTTTGCATGGCTTTCATTTTTTTCTTGCAAGATTTATTGGCAACACTGCATAGCCAAACAAACATTTCTGCTCACTTTTGAGAAAAGGAGGGAAGGAACCATGTACACCACCCTGACCACCTTGGAGGAAGGGTGGTATAAAATGTGAAAAATAAATAAATTCGTTTGAAATTCTCTTTTTCCTGAATCACAGTACCTGTCAGCACCTGTTTCAGCCAAGATTACTAAATATCCCCAAGACCACTGGCGTCGACGGGGGGAAGCGGGGGGGCGGGCCGCCGGGGGGCGTCGCGCGTACAGGGGTGACGCGCGATTCCCCCCACTTACATTTTTGAAGTGAAGGTGGGCCCGCCCTCCCTCCCTTGCGTCCGTTTGGCTCCAAAATGAGCCGAAAACGGAGCGGGGAGGGCGCTCTGCTCCTGCGCATGACGTCACGCCCGGGGGCAGAGCCTCCCCCTTAAGGGCGACGCGCGCCCCCGCTCTGGGGTGACACGCGTCGTCGCGACGCTGCTGCCCAAGACTCACTCAAAACAACCACATCTCAGAGTTCCTAACAGATCAATTATACCACATTTCACAATGGATGGGTCACTGTTGGGTTTTGCCATGGATCATTAATTCTCTGTTGTATAGGTTCAGAGTACCAAGCCAAAATACTATTTGCATTATGATTAATTACGAAGAGCTTGTTGATTCTCAGGGCACCTGCAAATAGCATTTTTAAATGGGAAGGAAAAAAAGCAAACAAAAAAATAAGTCACGCTACAAAACTCTTCTAAGGCTAAATGTCAATTTAAACCACACGAACAGCAGTATAACCCCATCTGATATCAGGTCTTAAGGAATTTAAAGCTATTAACATTCTGACAGACCCAAAAGCCGTGAAACAGCAGCAAAATGTCCAAAAAGGTAAACAGAGTCTTAGCATCCTGAGAAGTCTTAACATACACAAGAGGTTATACTATGTGGGGTGCACAAATCAGTATAAACTAATCATTTGCCAGTTCTTACACTGAAGGCACATCTGTGCAAGAACTAACATGAAATTCGTACCTAGACTGTAAAACAGAGGCTACAGATATCTCGTCATGCACACACTTGTCTACAGGTGCAGAGGAAAAGCCACAGCCCAATTGCAGCTTACCAACATGCGTTTACACACTGAAAAACCTGTGCACCGCACACCACATACTGTGATTTCCTGATAGGTTTTATGCAAATTCTTACACAAAAAGGACTTCTATGATTTCAAGATGCTTATATGGAAACAATGTTACACATGTTAATGCATACAGCTTCTTTAGGATGTGATTAGGGCAAGGCTCTGTGCTTTCTGAAATTTTCCATCTGTCTCCCTCTAGCTGAATGAATGAATGAAACCTTTATTGGCATAAAGTCCCTCTAGTTACATGATATTCTTTTGCTAAGCAAGTCCCAACTTCGACATGTCCACATTTCATCAGTTCCCAACACATTTTCTCTAGATTTTCAAAAGCAAATGTCATCCATTCAATAGCATAATTAGCTATTAGTTTCCTTATCTGAAAGACCAAAAAGGCCTTTGACAAGCAATTTTCATAATAGTTCCTGCTATGAGCGGAGACATACTGCTTTTGTGAGGCCTTATTGCAGCATGGCATCTACTTTTTCCATGAAAATTACATCCACTCCAGAGACGAGGAACATGAAAAAATGTTTGTATGTTACTCCAGCATATGGTTTGTATATACAGAACCTCTCCTTGTGTATATAATTTCTATCTATAGAATGTTCTTAGAACTGTTTGTGCAATGAGGTTTATTTGAGACAATTTAACTATGAAAAAAAACTATGAATCTACTAATAGCAAAGTCAACTTTGTCATGCAGTCTGTAAATTAAGGACCTTATTTCAATATGGTAAATGTATCTTTCAACACAGACAAATTATTCCTCATATTAACCTATATCGGGGTTCCCAACCAGTAGTACTTTGGCCGACTGCTGGTGGTACTCGGACCGCCGGATGCCGCTCTGACACGATGCTTTCAGCACAGGGCTGAAACACAGGGTTCTGGGCAGGTGGGAGGTCCCTTCTCAGCATTCCCGAGAGGCTTGGCCAAAGGCAGGAGATCTTGGGAGCAAAAATGCGCCACCAAAAGTCCTGCGTTGGAGCAGGGTTCCAGTGGTCCTGCGGTTCGAGTACCATCAGCAGTTGGCCGAAGTACCACCGGTGGTACTAGTACCACAGGTTGGAAACCCCTGGGATATACAATTACGTTTTAACCCATTGTCTAGTCTGGCCCATAGGCTTCATAAAAACACATACACACCATTCTGAACCCACCCTCAAAAGTTATAACTGGTAGCCCCATGGTGATGATCCCATTTCAGAACTGAGGTTGAACAAAGTAGTCAAAAGTTCACATCTGATGAAGGGTTAGGCCTGATGGTATCTGCTACTCAATTATCACTTCAAAGGCTTGGGAATTATCACCAATCAAAAGCTTGGGAAGGTTTTGTGTGTGTGTGTAAAATAGTGCGAAAAGGACCACAAAGTAAGTGTCAGATAAGCTTCCCTATGGAGAAAGTTCCATAATCTAAGCACCACAACCAGGAAGACCCTCTCTTCCATTTTCACCTGCTTCAACCCTTGAGGAGCAAGTCTTCTAATGACAATCTCAGGTAACAGGCAGACGTTGTACTTATAATTGTATAGTGCAGGTGTGTCAGACTCGTTTCATACAGCGGGCCAAAGTTGGCATTCATGGCACCTGCTGAGGGACAAAAATGATATCAATGTAGTATGGAAACTTTCATGGCTTGGTACAATTTGTAATGAAGCAGGCATTATGGGTTTTCTAGCCATGTTTATTATTTGAGAAATAAAACTAAAATCGTACTGTCTTCTTAAGAGATTTCTCTCACACACACACTCTGTAGATGTGCGTAGAGGCGAAGATGAGTCTTTATTTCTCCTACCAACGTTTCATCCCACACGAGGGACCTTGTCAAGGTAATTCAGCATAACACTAACGAGACCTATTAAAGTAAGAGTACAAGAACACCAGAGAGCGGTAAAATTGTCACAAGGAGAAAAATCTGCTGTGGCAGCGCACGCCCTGGAATCTGGCCACCAAATTGCTTTTGAGCAGGTCCGTTCGTTGTTTTCGGAAGCCAGTCTAAAACGAAGACTAAATCTGGAGGCTATTTCAATCTCCCAAAGGAAACCTGCAAGTCTTCTGAATAGACAGTAAGAGCTGTCATTTGCCAATAAAATCTGGCTACCTATCCTGAAAAGAGCATATTGCCTGCTTCATTAAAAAAAGGTATCATTAAGCAGGAAGTGCCATCGTTAAACAAGCAGTGACATCATTAAGCAGTGACATCATTAAGCAGGCCAGAAATAAGCACTTTGTTCTCAGCTAGGAACTCATTAGCTGCAAATGACAGAAGAGAAAATATACACATCTTGATCATATTTTCAAGATATGGGAGAGGTCAATCATCACATAGACTGCCCTTTCAACAACACCACTTCTGCCAAGCAGTGTTCCCTCTCATATTTCCCTACCGTGAGGAGCAGTTAAAGACCTGAGCAGTACATAACTACTGTCATCTTAAAATGGGCAATGGTCAGTCTGATCTCTAGGCATTAAGTAAGGTACTGCTCATGCATCACAACTACAGCAGTCAGATGGCATGTGTATATAGAATTGTCATATACAACGTAATACAACATACAGTATTTCATGACCATTTGGCTCCACTATTCCAAACTGACAAAAAAAAAATCTCCATCTACTGAATGCTAAGTATTCTGCTAAAATGGTAACAAGACCCTCTGAAAATACAGATTTACAGCACAAGCCTATGCATGTCTACTCAAACGTAAGTTCAATGAGACACGCTCCTATTAAAATGTGTATAGGATTGCAGCCTAGACTCTAAATTAGGGTCTCTTATGAGATATTCAAGCCCTATCTGGCCATGCCAGGATTGAAGCTAGAAGTGGGATCTTATCCTTATTAAGATGTTGTGTCCGGGTGGTACTAAAGATATTACTGTCTATATTGTGACTTTTTGAGGTTCTCTCTTTCTGCTTCCCAGTCCAAACCATGTCTTCATAAAACTACATCTTCTCCCTGTCCCTTTTTTCCCCAAGCTAAAAAGCCCCAGACCATTTCGGTAGCCCTTCTTTGCACCTCTGTACAAGGTACAGGGTTCTTTGTACCTTTTCTCATTATATTATTTTGAGATGGGGCAAACAGAAGCACTCTTCTACCTGCATAGCACACATGCCTGCATCACATCTATCAGTGATCTGCACTCACATCTGGCTACCAAGCATCACTGCTATCAGCGATCTGCACACATTGCCTGGCTTAGAGAACAATAGAAAGAGATAAGAGTCTATAAGAACCAGCAACTTCTGTTCCTATTACAACTTTGCAGCTCATCAGTTGAGAGCAGATAATGACCTGATAATTGAGAGAAGGGGGGGGGACAGATCAGGTTCCTTATGTTTGACACCCCTGGTATAGAGTCTTCTTTTGACCATCTATTAGTACAGTGGTTCGCAAACTGTGGGTCGTGACCCACCATTGAGAACAAATGCTGTCCCCTGCCCCCTTAAGGGGCGGGGACAGCATGGTGGCGGCGAGCCGCAAAATTGCCTGAAACTGATGTGTTTGTCCTTACAGGGTGCTCAGGGGTGCACCCCTTAAGCTCAGGGGTGCTTCAGGGAGGCCTGCAGAGGGTTGTGCAGGCCTCCCTGAAGCACCCCCAAGCCCCGTTAAGGATGAACACAGCGTTTTTGAGGGCATTTTCAGCAGCAGCGGCAGTGATCCCCAGGGTCACTGCCGCTGCTGGCCCCGCCACCGCAAACACTCAGAGTTCTCCCCACCTCGCGGGGGAGAACTTTGAGAAATGCTGTATTAGTACTTGGCACTTTCCTGAAGCAGTACAAGAACTATTTTATACTACTATTTTAAGATTGCAACCCTATGCAGATTTACTTGGGATTAAGCTCTGCTGAAGTTACTTATTGTACTTGCATCTGTGTTAATGTGCATACAATTAGGTTACACTGCAAATCCGATTCTATTTTTGTCTGTGCTATGTTGGGGTGGTGGTGTTAACTTTGAGAGTACAATAACGGCTCATACTGAAGTAGTATCTAAATGTGATGGCTTGGCTGCTTCAAGAAACAAAGGAACACCCTGTGCTAAACTCCTTACTGGCTAATCACAGTCAAGGAATACCCAACACCAGAATGTGCAACTAGTTTCTCCTGAAATAAATACTGCAGCTGTTAAGTACCTGATTTTTATTTGAATTTTGTGTGTCAAGTTCAAAAGCAAAAGGATTCTTATTATTGCTAGCAGTGACAGAATTCATCTGGTGCATTAATCGGAACATTCCTTACAAATGACTCAGGGTTCTAAGGGAAAACATTCCCACTATCTGATCAGGGGAACGTCATGTTTCTCACACAGAAATGGCTGACAAAAAGCACTGGACAGTTGCACAACCATACCATTTTTATTCCTTGTTAAGACAACCTCCAGCTGTTTTGAGTTCAAGTGTTCTTAAAAGACATTTGTCCCCTTTTACCACAAAATTAAAGAAAACTGCCTTCATCATTAAGATAACACTTACCTACAGTTCTGTAGCCATTTATAATAATTCATGCACAGCTCTGATCTGTTATGCTGTAGCTGAGATGCAGAAAAAGTAGGCTATGCTAACTATACATTAAAAGAGTGCTGTGAGTAAAAAGAACAAAACAGGGACCAACACATATAAAACACTGTGGACCTTTATTTTATGTTTTTTTCCAACCTCTCTGCCAAGACGGGCAGCACTGTGTTACGATTACACATCATCATTTCTCTGAACAGTCTTTTCTCCAGGTACTAACCAGGCTGAGACCTGCTTAAATTAACTGGAACTAGGTAAACAGAATATATCATGTCAGTTTTGGGACAACTGAACTGGCTGCTGACTCATTTCCAGACCGAATTCAAACTGCTGCTTTTAACCTTTAAAGCCCTAAATGGGGTGTTATCCAGGTACTTAACAAGTGCCTTATCCTGCTTGAACCTTCTCAGACCTTACAATCATTGTCAGAGGCCCACCTCAGAATCCTCCCCTCCTTCTAAGGTAGAAGGTGGCAGTGACCAAAAACAGGGCCTTCTTTCCAGTGCCGCCTGTCTGAGGAACTTCCTCCCTAAGGAGGTCCACCTGCCACCACGTTTATATTCTTTTCAGCACCAGATACAGTACTCCCCCCATATCTGCTGGGGATATGTTCCAGGCCCCTCCATGGATACTTGAAACCGTGGATAGGAGCGAACATCCCCTCCATGGTTTCCTGAGGGGCCCCCCCCCGCCCTGCCTCCCCTGCGCGCAGGCATGCGTGCCCCCCCAGCTCTTATTTTTCTTTCAGCAAGCTTTGTTTCTTCCTTAAAACAAACAGAGAAGCAGCCTCTATTGCAGGCAAGTAGAACGAGGTTTCTGTTAACCTTGCAGAGCCTCTCTAGGACTTAGTCTCGTTCTACTTGTCTGCAATAAGCAGCCAGAGGCTGCTTCTTCTGTTTAAGGAAACAACAAACCTTACTGGGAAAAAAGTAAAAGCCTGGGGGGGGGGTCCCCACGATCCGTGGATAACTGAAACCATGGATCAATGGATATGGGGGCCCACCTGAACTGTTTTATTTGCCTTTAGAATTGCTTTATGCTGGAATTTCATCTGTTTCTCTGCATATTTTATTGGTAAGTTTGGGTTTTAGTTGCTGTTAACTGTTATAAGTTCTGCAGAGCTATGGTAGAAAAGCAACCAAGAAATCTGTGAATATCAGGTTGATACACACTTGCTGTACCCTTACAATACCATTACTAAACACTGCTGATGGCAGAGTAGCAGATAAGCACGGATGGCACAGTTCAAATTACCGGTACTACTCATAATGTAAAAGCCTCACTTTGATTGGTAGCTATTGTTCGAGATAACATTTCTTGCACATCCTGTTTTCCTGGGAGAAGTCATCATATGAATGTATGAAGCTTCTTTATCACTGATCCATGAAGACCAATGCCTATGCTGACTGGCAATAGCTTTCGAGGGATCCTTCCCATTGCCAGATACCAAAACCTTTAACTTGAAATGGCAAGGACTGAACTTGGGGCCATCAGCATGCAAGCATATTCTCTACCACTATGCAACACACCCTTCATCCCTGTGCCACCTACCTACAAAGCTTTCTTAACAGGAGTGTGTCGACTCTAAGAGGTACAATTGTTCCTGAAAACATGTACATGAGACACCTGATGCTATCTACTGACAATATGTTTTATGGCCCATTCTCACTCAATACGTATACAAAAATGTTACATGACCATTTTATTAAGTCCAGGAATTTCTCCAGCCAAGGAAATGGGTCCTATTAATTCCTTCAATGGGCAGCGCAATCCTCTGTTACTCCTAGAGTGGCAGAGCGTGCACATAGGATACAGCGGTCGGCCCTTTAAGCCTGAGCTACATTGTCCACGGCCGCGTCGCGTCCGCATTCCGTGAGTGTCTGGTGTCCCGCCCCCAGGTCAAACAACAGGCTCTGACTGGCCGGACGTAGCGCGGACGCAGCAAAAGTCGAGCTGGGCTCAACTTTTGCTGCGTCCGCGCTACGTCCGGCCAATCAGAGCCTGTTGTTTGACCTGGGGGCGGGACACCAGACACGCACGGAACGCGGACGCGACGCGGATGTGGACAATGTAGCTCGGGCTTTAGGACGGCCGTGTATCTTTAGGCAGGATTGCTCAGAAAGGAAAATAAGATAACTTCCAGCTCCAAGATTTAAAAAGAATAGACACTCCTGTTTTTGAAGAAAAGCAAAATATGGATCTTGGAAGTTCAAGCCCAGTAACCAGGAGCGTTTCATTCTCGGTCACCCTATAGTATTCTCTTGGCAGATTCTATTTAAAACCAGTTTGTTGATAGAAGACACTACCCATTTATTTCCTTGACCTGTGATATCTAGATCTGTTCTAACAAGAAACATTTACTCTTTGTTTTAACAAAGATTTACTCTTTGAATCTTTAGGTTTTTTGTGAACAAATCCCTCTTTCAGGAAAACTTCCTTACATGTTTACATAGGCCATTCCCTCTCTCAGTTATTCCTTCTTATCTATTAGTTCTGCGCACAAAAACGAACACTGCATTAATATAACATACAGAAGAATTTAGATTTGAGTGAAGCTACAATAAAACCAATGGAATGACTCCATTTTAACCAGCATTAAGTGAAAGCCAAGTTTGACTCCACATGCACTAGCAGCTATTACAAATTGTACAGTATTACACCACAACTATTGCTTTACTAAAAATGACTAAGCCTTTTAACGTACTGTACATCCTAACATAAAAATATCTGCATCATAAAAATATCCAGCTTTACACTGGACTTGTGTACAAGATTTTCATATATTTTGGCTTCATGCACAGGATGTATCAAATAGTTTAGTTACAGAAATCCTGATAATAATACAAATGTAAAATTATACATTTATTTTCCAAATAGGTGAGAGGCAAGAGCAATTTAAGTCAAGCCACTTTTCAAATTTAAAAAAAAAAAAAACAGTACCATGCTGATAAGCATTTCACTGTTCATATACTCTAGTTTGGGTGTACAGTGGACCCTTTCTATCTGTGGATTCAGGACCTGCAAATTTGTCTCCCACGGGAGTTTGCAGATTTGAACCTGCGGGGGTCCACCGTAAAAAGAAAAAGGGGAAAAGTGGGTTTTTTTTTTCCTTTTAGCAGCAAACTGTGCCATTCTGAAGCCTCTGCAGGACTCTGGAAGCTTAACAACCCACTTCCAGGTTGCACAAAGGCTCTGCCCCCCCCTCCAAGCCTTGTCCCAGAATGCATCCTGGGGCAAGGCTGGGAGAAGGAAAGAGCTTTCAGACGACACGGAAGTGGACCGTTAAGCTTCCAGAAGCCCGGCAGAGGCTTCAGAACAGTGTGGGTTGCTGATAAAAGGTAAAAACACTGTGTTTTTTTTTCCTTCTTTATTTTTTCAGCATTTTAAAGCGGACCCCAGTATCCATGGATCCTCACTATCCGTGGTGGTGGTGGTGTCCAGAATGGATCCCCACGGATAGCAAGGGCCAGCTGTATATAATTTCATCACATGTCCTTACCTCATGGTTTTAAGAGAATGCTTTTTGAAAATGCTTAATGCTTATTTTTTCATATGCAATTTGCATGATTTCATGATTCTCTACCATACTAGATATGGTAGATATGGTAGCTTGTTCTAAATAAAATAAAATAAAAAAATAATAATTAGCAAAATGAATAGTTAGGACAACTGACAGCATCCTCTCCATTCAAAAAAATGCTTATTGCAGATGGCTTTTAGGCTCAGAAGCTAAACCGTTTGCATGCTCACTCAGAAATAAGTTCCATTGAGTTCTGTAGGGCTTACTCCTAGGTAAGTAAGCATAGAACCGCAACCTTAAAGGCCACTGCAGACCGCACGAATCTTGGCTCGTCCCGGAGCTTAGCCGAGGCGTGCTGGGGTGTCTGGTTACCACAGCGGAAGCGAGCAGTCTCCCGATTTCCGGCACGATTGAAAATCCTCCTGGGCCATGTTTGAGGGGGCCGCACAGCGGAGCTACTGCAACCACCAAGGGGGAGGGGAGTGGCTATCTGCCAATCGGGTGTGTTAGCCAATCACCGTGGAGGTTTCTTCCAAGAAGGCGGGACAAAAGGAGGGAAGACACTCCTACTCCTCTCGCGCTCGCTCGTCTCGGTGCTCACTCGTTCGCCTCCGCAGGTGGTCTGCAACGGCTGTAATTGGGGAACTAGCCTCTTATTCAGCTTTTGTCAGTACTGATCATTATAGGTAACTTAGGGCTAGCCTTATTCACCAACTTTCACTAGTAAGGTAAAGAAAAAACTACCCAGTTTATGGGATGTTTTTTTCCAAGAAGATTCTATCTAGGATCTGATACAAACTGTGCCAGTGCATTAAACTTCAGATAATGTTCCTTTATAATGTATCTTCCTGTAGTGCTTCTGACTGCATATTACTCAGAAATCATAATCTTTAAGAGCTAGAACTGAAAAGAAGAGGGAGGGAACATTATTTTGAGTTTGAGGCACTTTTCCTGCCATTTTTGGCCATTTTTGAGCACTTTGCTTTGAACATCAGAAAGATGTTAAACTTAAGCTTTTAACACAAATGGTAAGGAGTCATAGATGCATAGTAACAAAAGTCTGAGGAACTCACTATCGGGAACATTTAAAGAAAACAACTTTGTCATTCATTCAGTACAGCACCATATTTTTTTCATTAAGGGTTATTGCATCACAAGAAAAGTGTGCTGATCATTCAAGCACACTTATACCACATCTGGAATAGCCCAATAAAATGCAAAGCTAACAGTTCTGAAAATGCCAACACAGACTGAAGACACAGAAATGAAAGAAAGGTATCGAACTTCATTTTAAAAAAAAGCCACTGGAGCCGACGGGAAAATCACATAATACCTGCAGCATAAACATCTAAATTTTGAATATTTCATTGAAGAAATACATCATATAAACTTGAGATACATACTGTGGACTTTTACAGCACAATCCTATGCATGGTTACTTAGAAGTAAGTATTGGTAAGCTCAACGGGGCTGAAATGCATATACTGTAGGATTGCAGCCTTAAACTTAATCTAAAGGCTTCATGATAGACGAAAGTAACTACAATTGAATTTCTTGTCCTAAGAGATTCACGGTGCAATCCTCTTCTAACTTCAGCCGGCAGAACGAGCATTCCGCTGGCTAAAGTTGTTGCAAACGTGCCGTAAGGCACATTTGCTATGACTCATGAGCAGGGAAGGCCAGTGCAAGGCCGGCCTGCCCTACTCCACCGCCCGGACCGTCTCCCGCCCGCCGCCAGACCCAGGTAAGGATCCAGCGGAGGGGGGGCAGTTCGGGAGCAAATAGCGGGGGCCGATAGGCCCAGCTGATCAGGGAGGGGGCAGGAATCGGCCTCGGCCGAATCCTGAGCCCCACTGATCGGCTGAGCTGTTAAACGGCCTCCTCCGATTTCCGAAAGCAAAATAGCTGGCGGAATTCCGAGGAGACCGATCGGCCCCAGCCACAGTTACACCCAGAGAAGGGGATGAGCGTCCCCTTCCCCGAGTAGACTTTCCACCATGGGGAGCCTGCCCGTGGCGGAGCTCAGGATCCGGCGGGCGGCAGATCTTTAGAACAGGATTGGGCTGTGTATTAATTTTTCAGTAATCAAGCATGGAGCTTTGTCCTGATTCAAATGAATTTTATTCTGAGATTAAAAAAAAAAATCTTTCACAATCTTGAAATAAAAAAATAGCTAGTCTGTCTGCTTAGAGTTATGCAAGATACATATGATATGTACGTACACAGCCACAATTATACATATGAAACACAGTGCTCCTCTCCCCCCCCCCCCCATACATTATGGAACATTTCTGAATTCACCGGTGCAGATAAACTAGACCACCACTCATGAAATGGCACGACTGGTCAGAAGGAGAAGAAGAAACTCTGACAGAGAATGTAAAAAAGGAAGAATATACAGAGGCCCTGCCTGTCTTGATAAAAATGGACAGCATGATCTATGCTGTTTCACACAAGTCTGTAGTCCCATGCACACTATTTATTTTTCACACCTTCCTTCAAGGAGCTCAGGGTGGCGTACATGGTTCCTCCCCTCCTTTTGTCCTCACAACAACCCTGTGAGGTAGGTGAGGCTGAGAGATTGTGACTGGCCCAAGGCCACCCAGGAAGGTTGAGCGGGGATTTGAACCTGGATCTTCGAGGTCCAAGTCCAACACTCAAACCACTACACCATCCTGGCTCTCTAGGAATTCTGGAACTCATTCATCATTGGGCTCAATGAACTTAGTCCTGTGTATACATGCTTAGCTTCTCCCTGCATCAAGCTTCATGTGTCCTGTTGCTATTTCTACTATTTTTTCTCTGGAACTAGCGCTATATTTCATGTAAACTTAAAAACTGTACAGTACTTACCAAATCTCAGCAATAACTGCCCAAGAGCAGTTCACATAAAGCAACTGTTGACATCCATCATCAATTGGCTGGGTTCACGATTCTTACTCAATAGAAATACACAATCTGGTGTTTAACTACAACTACCCATTTTGAGTGAAAAGTTACAAGAAACCGTAAATCTTTCTGGCAGCATTCCTTGGTGCTGTGCCTTTTGCTCCCATTTTCAGTTCATTCTTTTCAGTCTGTCATGCATTATTTCATGCAATGATTTATAAAGCACCTATAGCCTTAGCAATTAGTACTTCTAATATAGCCTTAAAAGGTATTGTTTACATCTGTGTTTCAGTGATGGTTATGGGTCCAGTTGTAATGATACAGTAACCTCTTTCCTTCACTCCGTTACTTCTTTTTCAAACAAACAAAAATCAAACTGGACAGAAGTTTTCTCTTCTTAGATCTGAATGCACGAAGTTGCAACACAGGCTTTAAATGTATTTTCATGTAAAACATGAAAATAATTAGTTGACTTGAAAAAAATAATGAAGGTTTGCTGGCTTTTTACAAAGTACACGCACACAAAAATTTAAACAAGTCCTTTTAAGGCTGCATAGCTTCTGTCTAAAAAAATTCCTTCATGAAGTGGCTAGAGATGCTAGTTTCTACAGCATGCCTATGTGTCCCTTAAAAGCTGAGCTTAAAGTGCTTAAAATGCTCAACACACAAACACATATTTGGAGACATGTGTTTTAATGTATTTTTCTCTAACAGAAGGTTGGAAGGGTGCCTTTTGATTGTTGGGCAAGCAGCTTAGAAAACCACTCAAGGAGTGAAAATCTTCATTCAATTCAGCTAAATACTGTGCCTACATGGCACATCACCCATATATCATAAGCACTGATAAGATTTCTTGTCAACTGGTATCTACAGAGACCAAGTGCATGTCAGGGTAATCTTGAAGGGGTCAAGATGCGCAAAGCACCATTTATTATGTACTTGCTTTATCCCAGCCTGCCCTGGTCTCACAGCTGTCATAATAGATGGATGGTGTAATTCTGCGTAAGTAATTCGCCTGCGGAGCACGCTCTCCGCAGGCGGAGGGTGCTGCAAACGTGCCGTAAAGTGTGCTTTCAGCACCCAGGGAGTAAGGGCCGCTGGTGGGCAGGCCGGCAGCCCTTACTCCACTGCGTTTCTGACCCTGCAGCTGCCGGAGGAAGATAAGACATCCGTCGGTGGGTGCAAGGACGGTCCGGGTGGCAAGGGAGGGTGGTGGTTGGCCAAGCTGGCCTGGAAGGGGGCAGGGATGTCAGCCGCGATATCCCCATCCCCATTCCCGGGCTTGGCGGCCGTCCCCCGGGCTCTGTGGCTCAAATTTCCGCCAACTCAAGTGGGGCCCATCGGGGCCTTCCAGCTCTACACTGGGGGGAAGGGAATGAACGTTCCCCTCCCCCAAGTAGACCCCAGGCCGCCTGCATGTCTTTACACAGGATTGCGCTGTGTGACTACAGACTATAGCAATTGCAGAAGGGGTCAATTACACACATTCTGCAGGGCACAATTCAGGGATTTTCCACAGAGGAAAGGATACAGCCGCCAGCCCTTTATGCCAGCTGCGTAACCTTACACAAGATTGCGCCGTAAATGTAGGGAAGGTAAAACTGTGATAGATCAGGGAAAATGTTGTCAAACAATGTTGAAGAAAGGTGACTTGGATGTAAAAAATGACATGAGCAATTGGCTTTATCCGAGTTTGGTCAGCAGCTCTACCTGCTTCTCTCCAGTATCTATTTTAGCTAGAATTCATTAACTCAGTTATGCAGTTGGTCTTGGTCAACCAACTGAATGCTTTCCAACAAGAAGAAAGGATGCCTTTCTTCCAATTACTTTACTACCAAGAGACCAATCTTTACTATCTTAGATAGGCTTACCATATCGCTGACCGGGACGCTCCGTTTTGCCCTTAAGGGGCGGGGGGAGGGGAGGGAGTCAGAGCACGCGCGCTCTGACTCCCTCCCCTCCCCCCGCCCCTTAAGGGCAAAACGGAGCGTCCCGGTCGGTGATATGGTAAGCCTAATCTTAGATATGAAAGAAATATAACATTAGTAGGAAAAAGAAACATACAAAGGTTGTGCAATTTTTTGAGTAACCTATGAAATATTTCCAAGTAGGCACAGAACACAATACAGCACAAGCTAGGGCTCATAATACACATAGCCATGCATGTAGTCATGTAACTAGCACACCATAATTTATATGTAGAAGGGCAGGATACAAACCAAGTAATTTGTCTTTTACTAAACTAAACTTCTGTCTCTTTGAAAGAATATACTGTACTGAAGATCAAGAAGATGGCTGAATTGTCACTGTTTTGGCTCATCTAAAATACAGTACTGTACTTGCTTCCACAAAATAATTACACACACACACACACACACACACACACACACACACACAGAGTTTATTAGAATTGTTTCACATCATAACAGAAGCTGAAGTATATCAAAGTAGCAGGTAATTTCCATGAACAAAAACCCCTTCCTATTTTACTACATTAAAATTAATATTTGCATGCCTGTTTGCAAAAGTAGTTTCATAGAATCATAGAATCAAAAAGTTGGAAAGAACCTACACGATCATGGAGTCCAACGCCCTGCCAAGTTAGGCAGTCCATAACTACAACATTCCTAGTAAATGGCTATCCAGTTTCTGCTGAAAGACCTCCAATGATGGAAAATCTACCACCTTCTGAGGCAGACGGCTGAACAGTTCTTACAGTCAGGAAGTTGTTCTTAAAATTTAATCAAAATCTCACTTGTTATAATTTAAACCCATTTATCCTGGTCGTGCCCTGCAGAGCAACTGAAAACAAATCTGGTATATCTTCCACATGACAGCCCCTCAGATATTTGTAGATATTTATTACGTCCCCTCTTACCATCTCGTCTCCAAATTAAACATGTCCAACTCCTTCAACTTTTCCAATTACAACACACACACACACACACACCTACTGACTGTAGTTTGATATCAGTCATGCTCATGAAAATGTACAAATTATGTTAAGCACATTAAGGTGGAGAGCTAATTAAACTCTAGCCCTCTTGCTTATTGTATTTCCTTGATGCAGTTTGCAGTAGTTGATTGTGTGCACCATCTCAGAGGCATACCGAGAGGCCCCATCTATGAGAAAATGGGAATTCAATACATGGAAGAGATTAGTCATACTACTTTCCTGTGAATATGACTTACAATAAGATTAGCTTAAAGTAAACTGAGCTCAAATGATGATGGAAAGTGAAAGAACACTCGAGCCATGATGGCATTTAAGTATTTCCTAGTATCGCTATAAGCACAAGTATTTGTAAATATGGTTAACTTAAGGGCCGTTTTGGGATCATACTCCAATAGTACAGCAACTGCAAGTCAGATGTACTTTGAATAGATATACCGTAATATCTCCAGTACAATTCCCTGACAAAGCTCATTCTGGACTATGTTTTCCCAACGTCACCCCTTTGCGTATCCATTCTACATACAAGGGCAACTGCATGATTTGCCACTTGGACATTAATAGGCCAAACTCTTGAAAAATGGGTACCATACATCCTTTAACAAAAAAAATACATTTCACACAGCTTCAGCACTAACAGCGCAATTCTGAGCAAGTTGCGTTGGCCAGCTGAAATGGTCAGCAGCTGCATCCTGCACAGGATGCGGGCCATGCTGGCAAAGCCCGGGATCACCTTAGTGTAAGCACTGGAGGCCCCAATGGGCCTCCTTAGATGCGCCTCAGCTGGCAAGCATCCAGGGAGGCCGTGTAAGGCCAGCCCGGGAAGTGGCTTGGGATATCGGTGCCAATATCCCCGCCCCCTGCCAGGCCAGGCCACCCAATGGCCCCCTCCCCCGCCACCCCTGCCCGTCCTCCCTCCAATGGCCTAGGACTTACCTGGGTTGGCTGGCGCAGGTCCTGGGTGATGGCTGAGTGAGTGGCTCTGGCCTCCACGCTGGTGCCACATACCCCTGAGGAGCTGCAAAAGTGCTTTACGGCACCTTAGGCTGGCGGAGTGAGAGCTCCACTGGCCTAAAGTTAGGCAGGATCAGGCTATAAGTGTCCTCAACAAGCAAGCAAGACTAAGCTGTATCTCTGGAATCTACTCTGACCAAAACTAGCATTGAAAAGTCATGGTCATTGTCTTGGTCACAGTAGTAGTATTTATTTATTTATTTATCAGATTTGTATACCGCCCTTCCTCCAAGGAGCTCAGGGTGGTGAATATAGTCCCTCTCCTCCTTTTGTCCTTACAACAACTCTGTGAGGTAGGTAAAGCTGAGAGATAGTGACTGGCCCAAGGTCACCCAGGACGCTTCATGGCTGAGCAGGGATTTGAACCTGGATCTTCCAGGTCTACGTTCAACTCTCAAATCACTAAACTATCCTGGCTGATTAATATTATTAATTATTAATCACTAATTATTAGGCCAATTAATATGAATGTGCATTTCAATATATGTGTTATGATAATTACACAACTTCAATATTTAGTAGCCAGAAGGCAGCCATAGTCTCCATTTAAAACCTGACACTGTTGCTTTCCTGCTGTGAAAATAGACTTCCTAGATTAACCCCAAATGCACATGTCTCTTGAGACTGTTGCTGTTCCTGATCAGAGCCTCTTTTTGTGAAAGAAGAAGAAAAAAGACTATATTTGCATAGTTTACAGTTGTTTTAGGAAGAGAGCATATTTTAAAGTATAGGTAAGACCATAAAGGCAAGTGTGTTACAGAAAAACCCTGGCCATATAAGCTATGTGTATACATTCCAGTAACAATTCCATACTTTTTCATTCAAATTTAGTCTGGAAAATGAATTACCACAACAGGGTGCTGTTAACCTACTTTTAACAGCAGGAAGTTTAAATCAACACATTTGACAGTATAACCCCTAGGTTTATGTTGGTTAAGGGGAGCAAACGGACTTTTTCCTGGACTGCTGCTTGAAAAGTATTGGCTACTCCTGCTACAGCATTACCTGCCAATTGGCCAGAAGACACTCAGCATAGAACATACTAGAACATGAAGAAAGGTCTCTACTTACTGAGGGGGAGCAAAACACATAGTTGCCATCTACGGTACTTTTTAGCTATTATACTATAGAATTACTGCATTATATAATGTTTTACAACTTTCTACTCCAAATGTCAGATGATTCATGAACAAAATTAACACTTGATCTTTCCTCAGTGGTTTTTTTTAATCCACTCATGAAGTTTTGAGCCTTTGAGATCTAAATGTTTGAATTAGCAATATGAGATTCAGTGCACAATAAATGCAGGAAGTCCTTTCAACTGTGCATCAGCGATAACGTTCTAAGAGCTGTATAGGGACCTGTTTCGCTTCTTTTTTAAAACCCACCATTCTAGATAAGGGTCAGACTCTTCCCAAGGGAGCTTCATACGCCAACACTCCTTTCAAGCTAATGAACTTATACCACCATGTTTAAGAGAGGATTTATTAAACAGAACTTTTTAAAGTTATTTGTGCAAGGCATACACTAGTACCCTGAGCTGTAACTAGGGTGGAGTCTGAGGGGCAATTGCCCCGGGCGCAATGCCAGTAGAGGGCACAATGCTCAGGCTCAGTAGTGTCGCGACGACACGCGACACCCCAGAGCGGGGGCGCGCGTCGCCCTTAAGGAAGAGGCTCCGCCCCCGCGCGTGACGTCACGCGCAGGAGCAGAGCGCCCTCCCCGCTCCGTTTTCGGCTCATTTTGGAGCCGAACGGACACCAGGGAGGGTGGGCGGGCCCGCCTCCAACAGAAAACTGTAAGTGGGGGGGATCGCGCATCACCCCTATACGCGCGATGCCCCCCGGCGGCCCTCCCCCCCCGCTTCCCCCTGTCGACGCCAGTGCTCAGGCTCCACCACCTAATGATTAAACTGACCTCCTGTTCGGCTCAGAGTGCTCCGAGCTGAACGCGAGGGCATCCAACTCCTCCCGCCTCCCCTTCTTCTCAAGACTGTGAGGAGGAGGGCTGGCACATGGAGGCAGACAGGTGATTGGCTCATGTCCTCATGGCTGAGCGGGGATTTGAACCTGGATCTTCCAAGTCTAAGTTTGACTATCAAACTACTACACCATCTTGGCTGATTAATATTATTAATTACATAAAAGGTAAGGGTATCCCCTGATCGAAAGCCAGTCGTGTCCGACTCAAAGACGCTTCCGTGGTCATGTGGCCGGCATGACTAACGGAACGACATAAAGGAAGCAGCCTGGAAAAGCTCCTTTTGAAGTAGATGCAGCAATGAAAAAGAAATCTCCTCATTCCTCTCACAACTTGCATTTGGAGAAATGACGGACTGTGCATCCTAGCTATTATATCTCGTAAGTAGCTGTAGCAGAAACCACAACTGCTTTCTACCAAGTACACGCGTATACTTTGCTAAGCAGAGGCAAATATCTTCCAGGTTTTGTGCATAGCTCGAGATCATGGCATTGCAGGGGACACAGCGGCAAAGGATTGAGCAAGAGGGGTCACACAGAGATGGAAAGAGGACTCTGAAGCACGCCTTTCACATGCAAGGGAAGTACTAGGCTTGAAAGTGGTCAGGGCAAGGGAGCTGGCTTGTCTTTCATCACAAATGGAAGGACAGAGGAGACAAGGGCACTTGGAGGGAAGCAACCCAGGGAAGTTTAAAAAAAAAACTTTAAAACACATAGTGTTTTGTAATAGTGTTGCAATGCATGCCTCCGAAGGGACGCTATTCCACAAGAAGAGAAGATTAGGCTCTTGATAGACTTTATCTTCCCAAGGAACAAATTTGACATCAGTGACTCAACGCTAAATCAGAACAGAAATGTTAACTTTCTGTTCATTCTGGTAAATGGTGCTAGTTTGCTGTGCTAATGCAACTGACAACAATGTTTGAGAGCCAAGTTCCAATTGACATGGAATGGCTTTCAGTGATAAAAATCATAGCTATGAGTACAGACAAGTTGATTTCAACATTGCATATTATGAAAAGAAACATATCTACTGTACATTCCTCTACAAAATAAATATATTGCTTCAATTCAGCCCAAAGTCAGGCATGCTTAAGCCCATGAATTAAATTGATTGGCCATCTTTCAATTCATAACAAGGCTCACAGGATGGCTCTCTTTGACAATGGCTCTCTTTGACAAGTTACAAGTAGATGTACCGGTACTTTAGTTAACATCAAACAATTCATATTATTTAATGCATGCACAGCATAGATTTAGATTCAAGGAGCTAATATGCTTTCAAAATAAAGCATATTAGAACTGTGATATCTCTCTCTCTCTCTCCCCCCCCCCCCCACTAAACAATCCTTGGCCACTACTGGATATAGACTAGTAAAGGTATCCCCTGCTCAAAAGCCAATCGTGTCCGACTCAAGGGTGCAATACTCATCTCCGTTTCTAAGGCCGAAGAGCCAGCACTGTCCAAAGACGCTTCCGTGGTCATGTGGCCGGCATGACTAACGGAATACTGTTACCTTCCTGCTGCAGCGGTACCTATTTATCTACTTGCAATTTCTTGCTTTTGAACTGCTAGGTTGGCAGGAGCTGGGACAGGAGCTCACTCTGTCACGTGGCACTCGGGTCTCGAACTACTGTCCTACCGACCGAGTTCTGCATCTTAACCACTAAGCCGCTGTGGCCCTATGGAGATACACTACCAATTGGAAAAATCACTGTTCTAACCTCCTATGGATGCTCTGAATACATTGTAGACATAGAAGGCTATTTCTCCAAGAGTTTCTCACCATGTATCAAACAAGAAACACATTCTGGAGCCAAAGATGGAACTTTTGCTAGAAAGCATTCCTGGGTCCAGAAACAGCTACATAGTTAGAATGATTTAAAATAGGACCTGACTGTAGCTCTGTGGTAGAAAACATGATCTGAGTGCAGAAGGTCCCAAGTTCAATTTCTGACACAGAATTATAGAATGTTAATGCTGGAAGGAAATTTGGAGATCATCTAGTTCAGGGGTTCTCAAGCACTAATACTAGTACCAATAGTGGTACTTCGGCCAGCTGCTGGTAGTACTTGGACCGCTGGACCACCAGAACCCTGCTCCGACACAGTGCTTTCAGCAGCACGTTTTTACTCCCGAGAGACTCCTGCTTTTGGCCAAGCCTCTCGGGAATGCTGAGAAGGGCCTTCCCACTCACCCAGAGTCTCCTACCTGCATTTTCCGGCCTCCGAAAACCTGGAGGTAACTGGCAATGATGTCATCACCAGTCACTTCTGGTGGTACACAGCAGGAGAGCAGAGGCGGTACTCGGCTGAGAACCCCTGTTCGAGATGCTTAATTATTGTATCTTTAATTATTATTTCCACCAGTTTATCCAGAACAAATGTTAAGCTGACCAGCTTGTAATTTTTCATATTTCCCCACCTCCCAGATTTCATTTTAAATATTGGTGTTACATTGGTTACAGGGATTGCCTGAAAGGGCAAGTTACGTATTTTTGTTAGAAGACCAGCAATTTCATATTTGAGTTCCTTAAGAACTGTTGGATGAATGCCATCTGGATCCAGTTATTTGTCAATTTTTAATTTGTCAATATACTCTAGAACAGGGGTTCTCAACCAGTGGTACTAGTACCACCAGTTGTACTTTGGCAGACTGGTGGTGGTACTCAGACCACTGGAACTCCGCTCCAATGCAGCACTTTTGGCGGTGCGTTTCCATTCCCGAGAGGCTTCTGCCTTTGGCTGAGTCTCTTGGGAACACTGAGAAGGGCCCTCTCACCCGCCCAGAGCCTGCATTTTCTGGCTTCCAAAACAACTGAAAACCCGAAAGTAACTGGTAATGATGTCATTGCCAGTCACTTCTGGTAGTACACAGCAGGAGAGTGGTGCCAGAGGTGGTACTCGGCCAGGAAAGGGTTGAGAGCCCTTGCTCTAGAACCTCATCCTTTATCATTTCTATTTGATTAAGTTGTTCAGACTCTGTCTCCGAGGTCAGTTCAAACACAGGGATCTGCCACTATATCCTTTTTGAGATGTGTCAACCAGAACTGGACACAATACTTCGGATGTGGCCTTACCATCAATTTGTACAATGACATACTGTATTTCTTCAATTCTAAGACGCATGTTTTTTCCCAATTAAGCATTTCAAAAAATGGGGTGCGTCTTAGAATCGAAGGTCTCCAAAAAGCACCCCAAAATGCTATCTTCTTACTTACTGGGGCTTGGGGGAGCTTCAGGGAGACCTGCGCGACCCTCTGCAGGCCTCCCCGATCTTCAGTTCAGCAAAAACTGGTGATTTTCAGCCATTTCCGGTTTTCGCAAAAACCAGAAATGGCCAAAAATCGCTGTTTTTCGCCGAACTGAAGATCAGGGAGGCCTGCAGAGGGTTGCGCAGGCCTCCCTGAAGCTCCCCCAAGCCCAGGTAACGAAGGAAATTGCACTTTCTGGCGGGGCTATGCAAAGGCACTCAGTCATCCTCAGCTGCAGGAGACATGCTGGGGAGAGTTGGTGCTGAGCGGGTAGATTCAATGAAGGGAGGTGAGTCTTACAATCGATGGATTTTTTTTCCCCTGCTGGTGGTACTGAAAGTAAAGGTGCGCCTTAGACTCGAAGAAATACGGTAATAATACTGGCCTTTTTTAATGATCCCGACACGAAATTTGCCTTCTTCACAGGTGCCGCACACTGGGACAACACTTTCTTCCAACTGCCCATCACCACCCCAAGATCTTTCTCCTGATCAGTCACAGACAGCTCAGAACATGTCAGGGTATATGTGAGGTTTTGATTTCTTGCCTCAGTGTACAATTGTTACAAACCAATCTCTTCATGTTCCTAATAATCCTGTCACCCAATACTAGCTACCACCCCCCCACCCCCCAGGATTATCCTCGACACAAGAGGATGTAGTTCATCATCCACAGAACGCATCCCTTCTAAAGGATCATTTCCCTCTTATTCAAAATACCCTCCTTCCACTCTTTGTGACAGAAGTAGGGATCTCAGCTCAGGAGTGCATCACATCCCTCAAGGTATCACTCGCAAACCTCTCTGCCAGCAGCCCAGCTCTGACATATTCAGCTTCACCAGGTCCGCTACCTTGGCTTCAATGGGATGAACTTGTTCATTGAGAACTGGGAGCTCATTGTACCGAGGACACATTCACAACTTATACAGACAGTCAGATACTTTGCATAAATTACACTAGCAGAGATAGCAACAACAAGGCTGTTGTTGTTAATGTTGACACAAGACTACATAACATATGTAATGTTTACATATGAGAGGAAATTAAGCAGAGATAAGGTAGCTCACTGTTGAAAACCCCCAGCAAATGCTACACAGCAGAAGGAAGTGGTTTCTCAACTGCTCAACTTCCTAAGACATAAATATAATGCAATCTTATCACATAAAAGCTTAAGAACTAAAAAGGAGCTTCATATTGACAATACTTTCAAGTACCCATGAGTCATCTTTTCATCAGTGAAATGAGGAAAGAACAAGATCTCAATGTGACTCCGATTCCAGTCTCATCATTCTCTTTAAAGTACATTATACAGCAATGTCTTAGCTCCAGCAGTAATGATTCAATTAGAAACTAAAGCTGCTATGCAACATTTGGAACATTTTTTCTTTAGTTTTTGTTCTTTAAAATGTATATCTTAGCCTTCAATAATACATTTCCATGTCAGCTTATAACATACATATGACAAAGAATAAAAAGAGCAGACTAAAAAGAGCAGCCATTAAAACACTGTCTATCACAGAAGATAATACATTCATCATACAAAATTCATCGTATACCACTTCTCTCCCCAAAATTTGAGTGCTTTTTAAATGTAAGCTACCTCACAGGGCTGTTCACACATAAACGGTACCTTGGGACAATCATTGTTAGCCTTTACCTGGGTATAGTTATTCACATGTTCCATTCGATGCAAGTACAATCCCTGTACAATGTAGGAGTATTGTTGATTCACAAATATGAATGTACAGTCATTCACAAAAAGGTGCATACCTAGGTATAGCCAATTGTACCTGGAAACAGCATAGTGTGAAAACAACCTTTACATTTTGAACTATTATCTAGTACTTTTCACGTGCAAAGTGTCTTGTGAAATGGTTCACTATACTTCCTTTTTGCATATGAAAATCCAGAGAAAGATGCATTAGCACTGGCATCGTTTGGGGGGGGGGGTGTTAAGTGCAGAGCACACTGGTGACACTACGGCCTCCCTGCCACCATTTTGCTTTCAACCACTCAGAGAGGAGGTTTTTGTGTGTGTGTTCTCGCAAGCGAAAACACGAAAAAGCAACTTCTCCAAGCGGCCAAAAATGGCCAAGCAAGGGGGTGTCACCTGTCGCCATTGGCTGGCCCATCTTCAGCGGTGGCTCCACCTCAGAGCCAAAGCGAAGCTGACAATCGAGTCGCATCTCTGCAAAGACGGGACTCGGCGGTCGGCTTCGCTTTGGCTTGGAGGCAGAGCTTCAAGGACAGCCGAGCCCCAAGCATGCTACAGGGAGGGGGGTGACACCCCCTAGGCTCTTCCAGTTCTGCGGCCAGCTCCACCCGAGTTGGGTGGCTTTGGGTCAGAAGTGGAGCTGCAAACTGGAAGTAATTTGCAGTGACATGATGATGTCACCGCGTCACCACGCATTACATCCAGTTTGTGGTGGGGGAGCCCGCACCAGGTACAAGAGCAGTACGCTACGCCTCTGTTTATTAGTTTAGGGTTTGCATCATGTCCAAGCACAATTCAATTCACTACATCAAGTTGACTCTCATGCTGCATATAAAACAAGCAAAAACATCACAAGGTAAAGCACATTAGCCCCTTATAGGCAACGCGTGTCTTGAATCCTAGTCTGAAGTATTATTTTCTTTCACTTTAATTATGATTGGATACACTCGATAAGACGTCCAAAACCAACTACTTCAGCAACATGCATTTAAAAATGAAAACCTGAGATCTCATTAGTGAGAGTTATTCTAACAAGGTTTATTCCTTGAATTTACTGGAGCAGTGTATTCCTTTCTCCCACTTTTTGCTCTGAAATAGCTCAGGATATCTCAAAAAGGTTTATTCCTCTACTACATATCTGCTTCTGGTTTCAGCCAACCAAATGAACTGGCTCCATTTCAAGTCAAGCAGAAAGGGAATAACAATTCCCAAGTTTGTAAGTATCTCTTTACAAGTATTCTTCCCAACAGCCAGCCATTAGACCCATTTCCATACAGTACAGTATTTGGCGACCTGATAAACTATTCCCATAGGCAGCCCAGCCATGAGAATGGCAAAAGTGCTTCCTTCAAGTGTGAGCTGCGGTAGCCAGAAACCTGGCATCCACCTGCACCCCATACCTGCTGCCCTATCCTCTTCTTGCTCATTCTCTTGGAGTTTGCCTTTTCCTCCAGAGCCACTTCTTCTAAATGGCCAGGTAGGGAGCAGCATGCTGGAAATTATCCTCCCGCTGCCAATTCAGAAGCAGCAGCACTGGAGAATGACAAGGGGTGCAGGATGGCATGGTGGGAGTGCGCTACCTTGTGTGCACACAGGTGCAGGTGCGCTGGCACTGCTTGGAGCTCTTACTGGTGGGCTTCTGGCAACTGCACTGGGGGGCGGGCACTCATGCTGGCACGGGGTTGCTGGCACAAGATGAGTAGGTGGGGGGGTGTCAAGGCTGGTGAAAGAACAGCAGAATTTCTGCAGCTTGGGTGCCAGATTGGCTTGAGATATCCTGAGCTATTTCAGAGCAAAAAGAGGGAGAAATTCTTCAATGGGACCAATTTGCACCACCACTTTGTGAATATGGCTAAGGTAGCCTGAATCATGATGGAGAACAACTTTATACAATTTGCCTTAGAAATATTTGTGATTGTGGTGCATGAACAAGAGGAATTTCGAGCTGCGATAACCAACCCAGAGCCACCCTTTCACAACCCCCAGTTCATCTAAATAAAGCAACTGGGCTTAGCAACAGGTGATTTTTTGCTGGTTTGTCTTGTCACTTTCCCCCTTCCCCACGTGTTTTGAGGGTCAAATTCACAGGACTGATGCTAAGAGAAGGTTGAAGGGGGGGGGCTTTTTGACTTTGCCTTTCCCCTTAACCTCTTTGGAGCTCTGAGCTGGTAGTGCTTGCTTCTAAAACAGAATAAACCAAGGATTCAATCCATAGAGAAGCTATCTATCCTCCTCCTAACAGCTACGTGAATCCACCTCCCAATGGCGCTGCACCTACGCGGAGTACCAGTGCATGCACTCACACCCATTGTTGATGGTATTGTACATACCGGTGCCCAGCCGGTGACCCCATCTTCATGTACAGTATTCAGAAAGCAGGCTGAAATCTCCTCTAAGAGTCCAGTGCCGCCGCCGCTGCCGCCTCTAGTGGCCAGCAGAGGGAATGCAAGACCAGAGGAGGAGGAGGCGGCGGCAGCGCTAGACTGGTTGGAGAAAGGAGGTAAAAGCCACCCCTGGACTGCTCACCTCCCTCTGACAAGGACTGCGCAACTGCTTCCGTTGCCTCCACGCCACCTTCTATAGTGGCCACTGGCCAGCAGAAGCAATGCTCCAGCACTGCCATTTCTGCCACCACCACATCCTCTGTGGCCAACAGCATTCTGCCCACCAGCCGCTAGAGGAAGCAGCGGTAGACCCACTCCATCCTCCTCTCTGCAAGAAGAGGATGGGGCTACTGCTGGCCTCCAGACAGGTGGGCGCAGTGTATTGGGGTTAACCCCCCCCCTTGCCAGCCCACCTTCCCCCTCATCCCACTGTGTGAGGTGAAGTTTTCAACTTGCTGGGCCAGCCCCGTCCTAACCCCGAGATGTGTATGGACCGGACATGGCTCGGGCGGGCACTCTCCTTTCCAGCCAGCCAGGGGTCTGCATGGAGAGAGGGAAAGAGAAGTCCGATTCAGCAGCTGCTGATGCAGTACACGAGTCGCAAGATATAGAAGCTGTTCTGGGGGTACACAAACTCCGGCTGAAAGACTCTCCCCTCTGCCCAGCTCCACCCGTCTCGCCGCTACAACAACTCGGGACAAACAAACACCGGGAGCTTCTCCGAGAGGAAAGCAGCGCCTCCTTGCTCACACCAGGAGACCTCGTCTCCCCTGCCCAACCCACCCTCTCGGCGAGCCCATCAGATCCAAGGAGAAGCGCAGCCTCGACTTCTCCCGCCAGCCGCTCCCTCGGCCCGAGGCGGGCGCAGGACTCACCGCATAGTAGAGCGCGGGCTTCGCGTTCAAGAGCGGCTCTCCCGGCGCCGGCGGGGAGCCCCCCGCATCCCCCCGGCGCTGCAGCATGGCTGGCTGGACTCTCCCTCAGCCCCGGCGCCGCCTCGCCCTCAAATCGCACCCAAGGCAGCAGCGGCCACGGGCTCGGAGCCCCAGCATCGTCCACCACCTCGAAAACTTCTTTCCCGCCCGGCCGCCGAGTCCGTCCCAGGCAAGCGGGATGAGAATTGAGCGGGCTCCGCAGCGGGCGCTGGGACTGCCTCGGTGCTGCCGGAGGGTGGGGCGGTCGTGTTTCCTCAGCCCTCCCTCTCGGTCGCGATTCGCTGCCATTTGTTGAGGGGGAGGAATACAGGGGCGCCTCCAACTCCTTCGCCTCGCCTCCGGCCAGAGCTGGAGCCCAGTAGTAGCCGCGGCGGCTTCGCCAAGGGGACTTTCCTGCCTGCCCGTCCGTCCCCTCTCAGGTAGCCTGGCTGCGCGCTCTGTCGCTTTCAGAGCAAAAAAAGGCAAACATTCTTATTCTTCAATGGGACCAATTTATTTGCACCAGCAGCCAGCACCACCACTTTGTGAATATGGCTAAGGTGGCCTGAATCATGATGGAGAAGAGAACTACTTTATAGAATTTGCCTTAGACATGTTTGTGGTTGTGGTGATACATGAATAAGAGGCATTTCGGGATGTGACTGACAACCAACTTGGGGGTCTTGCGGAGAAGAGTCGCCAGCCAAGCACCGCGCGGACGGGGTGACGCAGCAACTCCTTCCTCATTCAAGATGAAGGAAAGCTAGCTTGCAGGGGTCCCTTTTTCCCCCCTGGCTTGGTTTTCTGGAGGGGAACCTGTGCCTTGAGCAGCCGCCCGCAGCCACAGGACAGGCAAAAATGCAACAGGTCCTGTGGCTCAGGCTTGCACTGAAAAGACCAGTTCCCTACGCACTGTTGGAAGCACCGGGAAGAAGCAGCAGCAGCAGCAGCGCTAAGAGGTGATGGCTCAGGAAGAGGGCAAATCACTGGATTCCATTCCAGAAAGAGTTGCACAAGTTGTCACCCAAATAGAGCCCTTCTATTAATGTGGGAGGTCCCCCTCTTCCTAGCCCCCCCCCAACAGGTTGCTATCATTAGCAAACTGGAAAAATTAAATCAGCTTTTACCACCATTGCATACACTGGAACGTTGTATTAAGCTTGTATGTATTAAGCTTAATATCATTTGAGACCATGAGAGTGTGTGTTTATTACATATGTTCATACAGTATATGAAGTTTGCCTAAATATAGCCTCCAGAAAAAGCAGACTTGCATTGCACCCCTGCCACACTCACACCAAAGTCCCAGTCCGTGCAACTGAACTTATTCCCAGGTAAGTGTGCATAGGATTGAAGCCTGAGGCTGTTTTCAGACAATACACTTTTTGTATTTTCCAGATATGGCATTTCAATGCTAAAATGCACATTTGACTTTAAAAGCAAAAAGTACTTTCTGTTCGAAATGGGGGCATGGTTTTGCATTGCCTCCTCTCTGCAAGGTAGATTTCAGAAAGTGGTACTGAAGGGACAACTTCTTGGCCCCTTTGACCAGGAGTGGCCCAGGCTCTGGGGAGCAAGCAGAATTTGGGGAGCATCAGCTATATAGCTCTTGAACTGTCAGCTGGCAAGAGTGGCAGCCAGCACCACCTCCTCCTCTTGCTGCTCAGTCCCCCCCCCCAAGTTCTAGAGAAAAAGTGGGGAGAGGAAGTGATGGCAGGAGGTGCCGCTCCTTTGGGCTGAGAGTCTCAACTGCTGCCTCTTCCAGGGAGCAAGGGGGAAGAGGGTGCAGGTCCAGCAGAGGCTGGAGGGAGGGAGGCAGGCACACAGTGCACTCCCTCCTAGTTTGCTGCCTCCCATTACCCTGTCGCCTCGCGCAGCTGCCTCACCCGGCCAACTGGAGGGCTGGCTCTGGCTACTGACTTATGATGATGTCCCACAGGGATCCCGGTTACTGCTACTTGCCGATGCCCCACTTCTCTGCACAGTGAGAAGTTCCAGAGAGACACGGATGCAGACTTTCTACGGTGTCTTTGTGATATTTGTTTTAATTAAAATGGCACTGGCTTGAGCTTTGGAATTAAGCAGCATGCACTCCTGCAAACAGCTTCTCTGTGTTCTGCCAATGGAGGCTCAGTGGGGGGTGGAGCTCAAGAGGACCTTCTCCTTGGTGGCACCAAGCCTATGCAAAAGCCTGCCAGTCACGTTCAGAGCAGCTCCCTCTTTGCTGGTGTTCTGGCAGCCAGGGCCTCTGAGAGGAATTTCATCAGGGGGCACAAAGTTTTTCTTGGGCCCCTTCCCAAAGGGGGTGGGACCAAAATTCAGGCCAACAGCAATGGCCAGAAAAGTCTGGAGCCCAGGTCTACCAGGCTCCCCGATGTGCTGTCTAGGTCTACCTCCCTGGTAGACCTGGCCTTCCAGTTGGCCTGGCCACCGTCTTTCACTCTCCATAAGGCCAGCTGAGATCCCAGGAAATTTCTGAGGCCCCTCCTTTGGCTCCTGGGCCCCCGTTTTGACCTTGGACCCTGGTACAATTTACCCCCTTCACCTCCCTCTCATGGGCCCAGCTAGCAGCACCCCCAAAAAGTTATTTTGGCAAGCTCTTTAATCCTGCTGTCCGTTTTCTTTTATGTGTGCGTGTATTCTCTGACTGTGCTTGGTAGGTTTGCATTTTGTTTTATTGTATCATGATTGTAAAATTGTTGATTAGCTGTTTTGGACTCCTCCATTCTGGGGGGGGGGAGTAGGACAGAAGTTTTAAAAAATAAACTGATCCAAACCCTGGGCATCATAAGCAAGTGCTGAGCTCATGCACTTTCCCCCACCTATACTAAAAGTACAAAGGCTTCAATGTGACAACTTCAAGCAGTCGATGGATGACAAACAGAAGCAGAAATCTGACACAAACGGGGCCTGTACCCACAACCATTTTGTTAGCATATGGATTTGGGATTGACACACAAACATTCCCATATGCAGAGGGCTGAACTGCAGCTTCTCTATTTTCCGTGTTCACTGCAATAAACAACACCCATGAGTTTTGCCCAACAGATAGTAGTATTTATATTAAGGCTATTTGCAGACATTGGGTCTTGTGTATTATACACACAGAGTTGCAAGGGGAAAACAGCAACATGTAGGAAGCAAGCCCTGAAACAGCTTTGAGTTTTAAGTGTAACAGATTTGTTTTCCTCTAAGGAGCTGCACAATCCCATTACTTATTTCAGTTTCATAGTTGCTAATGCTTTCATGAAGAAAGGAGCCAGATTGGTTAGGCTTGACGATAGTGAAAACTTTTTATTAGTTGTAAATGATCAATTCCAGTCCAAGTTGTTCATAAAAAGACTGGTTGGGTAAGTTTTGTTGTTGCTGCTGCTGCTGCCTTTTAAAGCTGTCTGTACCAAGATAGTAACATATTGATATTTTTATTTTATTAAACAGAGAAAGGACAAAGAAAAGCTATTTTAGCTTCACATGGAAGAACTAATACAGAGGCAGGATGTACTTTCTAACAGCCATAACTTGCTAAATGAAACAAGTTGCAGAAGTATGGTACTACATGCTTATGCTTTGGAAAAGTGCTCCATTAATCTGCTGGGGGGGGGGGGGAGAAAAGGAAATATTTCATATGAGATATATGGCAACAAGAAAGAACACAGGAGAGCTGTCTACAAGAAACCGTTCCGATGCAATCTAGATACCAGACTGTTTATACAAGGAAGGAAGAAACATAAGCTTCATTCTGTTCCAAACTGTAAAGGAAATCAGTGGGTCAAGTTCCTCATACAATGGAAAGCTATGAGTAAAGGTATTTTGGACGTATGTTTTGCACTATGTTTAACATTTTCACATATTTGTTTTGTCACTAAAATCTACATAATGAATTGTGCCAACTCAACAAGACAGATTTAAGGTTTCAGTGGGAGTTTTCCCAAAGTCCTATAAGCTGCATACATCACTGGAGAGCTCAGACCTAAACTACATTTTATATCCACTATATATATGACAAACGTTTACCTTTATTAATGAGTAGGAACCATGGCTTGGATTGGGGCCATAGTACTGGGGTAGAGAGATTACCCTGTTAACCTTTGCAAATCATCCCTTGGGGCAGCTAATTAACTCTTACAGTGCCATTTGCTGCAGGCTCCCCTCAGAAATAAAGTTTGAGTACAGATCGAGTAAACCTAACAGGTCTCTTTGGGGAGTCTCTTTGGGGAGTCTCTTTGGGGGACTATTTCTCATCTTTCTTAAGACAATGTTATAGACTGGGATCATATCAACACCACATCTCTGAACTTTTGAAGCAGCAGAACTAAGATTGCATTTGTATCATTTTTCCAGTGGTCAATTTTCCAACTCAGTTTGGAATAAAATGTTCACTTTATGGAAATCATGCTTCCAGATGAGCAATCTGACTTTCAGCTGACCAAGCTGATTCAACAAAACATAACTATTATGACTTCCTACTCTCCAACAACTCACAAGCATCACAGGTTCTAATCAACAAAACACTCTCTAACCACAATCAATTAGAAATATATGAGCACACTGACGTTTGCTTTTTTCACCTATCACCTCAGAATTGGTAACAATGCAGCAGATTTTATGAAACTGAGCTCTGTGTGGTTCCAGGTTTGGGAAGTAATTAGATAACTCAAACTGTAATGGTAATGGGGGTGACACCATGAGTTACCGCACTGGGTGACACCAACCCTAGTGACATCATTGGGGTGATGCAATGACCCTAATGATGCCTCTGATTGTGGGGCACAAGCTTTCATAGATAAGAGCATGCTTCTCCAGCTACATTAAGTGAATAGTGCCGGATCTCAGTAATATAGGATATGCATGGATCGGGGACTCTTTATGCAAGATTATTATTAATAATTATTATTAATATTATTACAGTGGACCACGCTATCTGCCAATCCGACTTCTGCGGATTTGTCTCAGTGTGGATGCCAGCGGGACCCTATGTAAGATTATACAAAATTATTATGAATATTACTACTTCAATTTATATGGCAATGTCCCTGCACATGGCACATTACACAGAGTGAGAAGCCAGGTCCCTGTCCTGGAGGCACACAATCTAAAAGGCAAGATCCAAAGATAAAAAAAGATCCAAAGATAAAAAAAAACCTATCCACAGGGCAGAGACACATCAAACAGGGAACTAAATCAACTGAAATTAACAAAAAGCAGTCTCTAGGAATTAACATAACTATAGATGTGTCTGGGGTGAACATCTTCCAAGGACATTATCTGTAACTTTTAAAAACTACAACATCGCCAACAGCGCAATCCTGTGTAACCTTGCACCGGTGTAACAGTAGATGCACCAGTGTAAGTGCACTGAAGGCTGATCTACACGACAGCGTCGCGGAGCGTTTTTTAATCCGGCGAAGCCGCCGGACCTCCGCCCCACTGCCGCGTACTCCAAGTCGAGTGTTCTATTTTTTAGGGGGCGTGACGGCAGAGCTTGGAGGTGGCTCGCGGAGCTGCTGCAGCCTACCAATCACAGGAGAGGGGGGGAGGGTGGCTGAATGCCAATGTGAACGACAACTAATCACCTTGGAGGTTACATCCACACAGCAACTGCGCTTTCTTAGGAAGGCGGGATAACATGAGGGGCAACAGGCTTGAAGACACTCCCCCGCTTCCAGCGCGGAGGCGCTAGGCAGAGGCGATGGCGGAGCCTCTGCCTGTCGTGTAGATCAGCCTTTACGCCAGTGCATCTACTGTTACACCGGTGCAAGGTTACACAGGATTGCGCTGCAAAATAGATGATCAACAGTAACAGCCTAAACACTCTCCTAGATGTCCAGGAAGTGTCACACTCATCTGTTATTCTTCCACAATTAAGATTAATTAACTAAAAAGTATGGAAAGTATTATTTCTACTCTAAATTCTTGAACATGATCTCACTGTTTAATCAGTAATAGAATTCCAAACTCTACACAGTGGCCTTCACACTATCTTAATTGCCCAAAGGTCTTTGGTTGTGTAAAAACACAGGATACGATCCACCAGGAATTACTTTTGCACGTAAATGAATTGAATAAACCAGCATCAGTGGGAAAATTCCTTGTGAACTGTTATGTTTGCAACTAGCGTTATCTATTTTACTGAATACAATGGGGGAATTAGGCATTAGGGGAATCATTACTGGCAATGGGGGGTTGTTAAAGAACTGAAGAGAAACACCTTGGAAAAAGAGTTGAGAAATCTTGACACTGATCACAGGTCAGCTATAAGGATGTGAGGAAGAATCTAGCTTCCACTGGCTTGGATTTCTTCACTTTCCCTGTTCCTTCATGATTAATAAGCTCAAGGGAAAATTTTCCCTTGAAAAAGTGTGTACACAGGCAAAGCCAGAACACATACAGATTGCCAGACTGAATCCTGAGAGCTGTGCTGTTTATAAATGAAGCTTGCATTCACTCACACACTGAAGCTTTAGAAAACCACTGCTTTGTGCAACAGCTGTAAGACTGGGGGGGGAGCTCTCTTTCTAGTTCACCATTTCAGTTAAAACAACTAATTACCGTAATTCTTCGAGTCTAAGGCGCCATCGATTCTAAGGCGCACCTTTACTTTCAGTACCACCAGCAGGGGAAAAAATAATCCATCGATTGTAAGACTCACCTCCCTTCATTGAATCTACCCGCTCAGCACCAACTCTCCCCAGCATGTCTCCTGCAGCTGAGGGTGACTGAGTGCACTGCCTTTGCATAGCATTTCTGGCCCCGCCAGAAAGTGCCATTTCCTTCATTACCTGGGCTTGGGGTAGCTTCAGGGAGGCCTGTGCAACCCTCTGCAGGCCTCCCTGATCTTCAGTTCGATGAAAAACAGCGATTTTTGGCCATTTCTGGTTTTTGCGAAAACCGGAAATGGCTGAAAATCACCGTTTTTTGCTGAACTGAAGATCGGGGAGGCCTGCAGAGGGTCGCGCAGGTCTCCCTGAAGCTCCCCCAAGCCCCAGTAAGTAAGAAGATAGCATTTTGGGGTGCTTTTTGGAGACCTTCGATTCTAAGACGCACCCCATTTTTTGAAATGCTTAATTGGGAAAAAACATGCGTCTTAGAATTGAAGAAATACAGTATGCTTTAAAAAGCACTAAAGGTGTTTTCTTTTGGGAGAGGAAAAGAAAGTTGTGGTCACATTTTCTGTTTCAGATATTTTACTTTTACTGCCTCTGAAAAACAACCTTTATGTGAGTATCATGCAGTGACAGACAGAGTTAAATGAAAATCCAAGCAGCATTCCAAAGATAGCAGTGCAAAATGAGAGTAACCTCAGTATTGTTTTCTTAAGATCTCAAGTTGCCAACAAGGCAAAATGAAGTAATGCACTCTGTCAACATATAGTATGCTCCGTGAGCAGGGTCACTTATCCATGCAATTAGCAAAGTGTTTAAAGACAATCTATTTGAACAGCCATAGAGAAAGTGCAGAAGAGGCTCCATTGTTGTGCAGGAGGTTTTTTTAAAAAAAACAACAACAGACGTTTAAACCCCAGATGTTTGAGGACAGACAACGACCATCCTAAAGCTAGTTACCTTAAAACTAGTTAGCTGAATACATTCCATATTGCTTTTTGTTTATGCGGTCCATCTTAGACTAGAATCTCAGTGCTGATGAGTTACTCTAAATGCTAAGAAAATAAATCACTTCCAATGCCACTTCTTTCCATCCTGGAAAGAATGCTACTCTTCTTACAGACCAAGATGGCTGGATAACCCGGCCCAGAATAGATTAAACAGGTTGCAGACCACTTCAAATCTGGTTTCCTCGGCCAGACATCTTGGAGCTTGTGGAGCCAGGCCAGTCATATAAGCAATTCCCCTAAGCCTTGGGTAAATATACACAGTATTAATTTCATGCAAGAAAGTGTTTCCCCTTTTCCACATAATTTTAAGTCTGTCTTAAAACCAGTCTAACTGCATTCAGTGCAATTCTGATTGTTCTCACTCCATAAAGGGAAGAGTTTCATCCAACAGGACCTTTCCTGTTCCCTCAAGTTTCATACTTTCAGAAGTTCTGTCATGGCTAATGTTAACCGACGTAGAATAGCTGCTTTTTCTGGGTTACAACTCTTGGGATGGGGACATAGATACACGCAGCATGTAAAAAACCAAGAAAGCCCTTTGTATATGGATATGGATCGGTAGGCATGGGACTGCTCCACTTGGCTAGAGTTTGGTCAAGCGCAGAAGGCAGAAATATCTAGGCCAAGGAATCTTGGAAAGAGACAAGCATCCTCACCTCTAATGCAAATGTCTTGTTCTTCTTGAATGAGAGCTTCTCCATCTGTAATCCAGGTAGGCAGGGAAGATCCTCTGAATGTTTCGTTCCCTAAACTTTATCCCTGGAGAAACTATACTTTTAGCTATTGAGAGCCAGGCCTAAGAACTTTTGTTTAAATCAGGAAATTATCCCTTGCCTCAATCTAGGTTGTGTTTTTTTTCTTAACCAGAGACACCCTTATCTCAATAGTCACAGGAGATTCAACCCCAGAATCTTCTTTTCTTCTTTTATCTGGAGGCATGTAATTGACCAACTGACCCCCCCCCCCCAGACTTTGCTCTAGGTCTTCCATGTTCAGCACACTACTGCTCTACCCAAGCCCTCTTAGTATCTGCTCGAATTGCAGTTTAGGAGTCCTCTTTACCTTTGGAATACTCTGCTTTTGCAATCAATAACCCCGATAACTTAGCCCTTGTCATGAGTCTCCAGTTAAACTCCTTGAAATTCCACCACCCAACTTCAGCTTAGCAGATATGGAAGGATAAATTTGGTGGTAAGCCCCCTTGCTCTACTTATTTCCCACATGCTACCTATTGGCAATGCATATGCCTATTGGCATATTTTCTATATCAGAGGTTCTCAACCTGTGGTACGGGTACCCCTAGGGGTACGCGGACCTCTTGCTGGGGGTACTCCAAGCCCTGCCCCTTATCTGCCCCATCAGCAGCTAATTAAGTGTTATTTAACATGGATTTTAAATTTTAATTACCGTATTGGTCTGAGTATAAGACTCACTTTTTTCTCCTAATTTAAGTTTTTAAACTAGGGGTGCGTCTTATAATCAGGCTGTTGCAATTTAATGCCAGTGATTTAATTAAATTTTTTTAATAGCACCAAACTTTAAGGGTTTGTCTTATAATCAGGTGCGTCTTATACTTGGGACAATACGGTATTTTCAGAGGTACCTCCCCCTTCTGTCTCTCTGGTTTTGGGCTTATTTTGTACTTTGGAAAATGTACTTTGGTGGGGTGGGGGAGGGAAGAGCCCCCCCTCACTCTCTCTCTCTCTCTCTCTCTCTCTCTCTCTCTCACACACACACACACACACACACACACACACACACACACACACACACACACACAGAGTTCAATAAGACATTTTTCACATTTAAAATTGTTTTAGTACTTTTTATTTAACAATTAATTACCTAATTACTTAATTGATTAATCCAATTAATTAGCAGTTAATTAGCAGGGGGTACTTCAGAAAATTGGACCATGATAGGGGGTACCCGGGCCTCCAAAGGTTGAGAACCCCTGTTCTATATGATTAACCTTTCCTCCAGGCTATATTTTATTCATTTTCCCATTTAATGTGAATTGAAAGCTCTAACTAGTCACAGAAAACACAAAGTTGAGATCTTGATTCCCCTGCACCCGTTTCAACAAAGGACGACAACAGACAGCATACAACAATCACCATCACCAAAGAGTGTGCATGAGACCCACACCGGATGTTCATGCAAACACATGCAATTTAAGTGTGCTTCCATCTGAAGATTCTTTTTCAAAAACAAAACACACCTGACTAATGGGGAAGGCAACCCTGGTCAGGACCTGGCTATGCACTCCCCTGCCATGCTATTTTAAATGCAAAAAATGTCCATCCCTGACAGGGTGATATGCTTTGGCAGTGACACTTTTCTCAAATCACGGCTTCCCAAACAAACAACCTTGTCAAGGAGACCATTTTTGCTTTGAAAACGGTGCAGGGGAGAAAGAGCGAATCTCCCCCCATCCTTGTGCGTCCCAGCCCCAACTTGGGTTGTCCTGCCCCCGACCTCCTTGAAGAGACGCTATCTGGAATTTCTGTGTGCATTGCCTTCAATTCCAAGATGGAAGCGTCTGGTTATAATAATAATACCACCAGTATTTATATACTGCCTTTCTCTTGCGATTGGATTTCTCCTCCAACTTTAATTCAAGGTGGTTTGCATAGGCAGGCTATGTAAACCAAAGCGTTTTTTACATATTACAAATGTTCTAATCTTGCACATTCCATATGTTCACATTCATTCCAGGTGGTTTCCTTCATGGTCTGGCCTTCCATGCATCAACTTGACGGCAACACTGCCTCCCACTCAGTGTGCCAGCTGCAGAATTCTCTCTCCCACCGAGCTTCTGCAGCTTGTCAGTGGAGTGTAGACAGCTCTCGGCTGGTCTCGAACTGCCGTCCTTAGATCTTCAGGCATATGAGGCGGCTGCTCTATCAACTAAGCCAGACCCCCCTGCCCCTGTTATAGAATTCAGCCACCAATGGTTTTGCAGAGAAATATTCCACTACACAGAGTGGAACATATTGTTCACACACTACATCTCTTTAACAATCTAGTGCAACAGGAAGTATTTTCAAGCTCTTCCTCAAGCTTGCTTCTTATCTTGACCAATATTACAGTACTGTCATATCTACTGTAGTTATCCTTAACTAATGGAGAAGAGGAAACTTGCATTATATCACTTCACTATACTTGTACAGTATAGTGATATAGTTGTCTTGTAACTGCCTCTGGGGAAATTAGAAGACTCCTGGTCCTGGAACACAGCTAGACGGGATAACAGCAGGTACTTCCAGCCCTCTATTGCTTCCATAGCACACACTTCCAATGAAGAACCTGCGAAGTGTGCCTGAGATTTCAGCCCAAGCCTCTCAGGTCCGAATCCAACAACATATCGCTGAGTCATAACTAAACTAAAGCTAAAAAACGAATTGTTTTATCATTTCAGACACAGAAGAATGAATCAAGAGGTATCCCAAGGACCTTTATTAAAAATGGCAAGCCTAAACCCCTGCTAACTGGGCAAGAGGCACTTTTTCAATTGGTGCTCCTCTTATATTTAGCAGGGGGAGAGTAACTGTCCCCCTTTCACCCTAGCACAGTGTCTTTCTAGTGGCTGTTTGCTGGTGGTGTTCTGCATCTTTTTTAGATTGTGAGCCCTTTGGGGACAGGGAGCCAATTAATCATTTGATTTTTGTCTGTAAACCGCTTTGTGAACTTTTTGTTGAAAAGCGGTATAAAAATACTGTTAATAAATAATAATAATAATAATAATAATAATAATAATAATAATATAATAAACTATTCTGTTAACTTCAGATTTTGTTGTTATTAGTGTTGGGATTGTTTTTCTTGTATGAAGCAGAAGAGCAAACAAGCAGAGAATTCTCGACTACTGCATATGTATTTCATTAAATTTAATCCCATCTTCATATTCTTGGAGAACTTTATCAGGGCACCATTAAGGCTGGAGTACTTTTTATCTCTTGTTGTTACAACCAGAAGCATAGAAACAAGTACTCTTCATACTCTGCTTTGCTGCAACTTATTCTTGCAGATACCAGGAACTGGTCTTCAAACCTTATGATTAATCTTGCCCAAACCACTTTGCCCTCATAACAGAAACCTGAAATGGCATCATTTCAGTAAAGCCAACACATTATGATTTTTCCTGAAAGGCCACATGTTTAACGGCGAGATCCAGGCTAACTTCCTGGTGCCAGAGCAAGTGCTCCGGTGCCGGAAGGCGTCGTAAATGCACCGTAAGGGTAAGGGAGCGGACCGTAAGGGTAAGGGAGCGGACCGAGGATGCGGCCGGTGGCAGAAGGTGAGTCTCCCGCCAGCGGCCGCATGGGCAGTCCAGGCGGCGAGGGAGGGGGGCCATAGGGTGAGCCGGCCTGGGAGGGGGTGGGGATGGCATTGGCCATATCCCCGTCCCTGCTGGGCTGGCTCGGCCGACGTCCACCAGCTATTTATGCAGTTGCAAAAGCAACCAAAAGCAACAGCCATTAACGACACTACCGAGGCGCAGGGCGGGCGGGCCAAACCCGCTGAAGCTGCTCCTTGTTCACGCCAATGAACGGCGCGAGTCGTACCGCCGCTGGCCACCCTGATACCGCTTGCCACCTGAGGACCGATCCTGCTGCCCGGGGGCCCACTGCCCCCGCCCCCCCAGTACAACGCCAGTGTGCCTAAACGCCTGGTGTTTACCACATTCCATGGGATTGTGGGAGCGTATATATTGGAACCACAAAAAGGAGCATTGCTACAAGTGTTAAAGAGCATGAACGTCATTGTCGTTTAGAACACAAAGAAAAATCATTTATAGCAGAGCATGTGATCAATACAGGACACCATATGAACTTTGTTCAAACGCAGGTGCTATTCTCGGTCCAGCAGTATCATACTCAGATATTTCAGAAAGCCATAGAAATTTAGAAACTTTAATCTGAATAAAAAAGATGAAACCCTCAGCATTATTAATGCATGGCTCTTGGTTTTCATCCGTACAAAAATCCGACATTTTTATAATTGTGAGGGTGATTTTTAAGGGAAGAACAGCAATAGTATACAGAAAGGTACTGTGCAGCTTTAGTGTGGGCTTTCCAAGCACTGAAACGCTATGGAGAATGCCACAGTACACAAAGAAAAGTGTCCAATTTTGGGGAGAGGCTTTGAAAGCAGCTTGCTGAGGCCAATATTGATGCTGGCCTCAAAAAGACTTGCTCACCCACCATACTGGCAAGAAGATATCACAGTGGCTGCCAGAACTCAGACAAAAGGTGAATGGAATATAAAGGGCCAAAAGGTTTATACTTACGCTCACATGCAAACCCACCCCCTTAGAAATAAGTTATGTGAAATGTATGTTTTAACAACATTAACCAAAATTATACTCAGAATCACTTCTGTGCTATTCAAAGCAACTCAGATTTCACAGTCCGATAGATTTCCGGTATATGTGTTGTTGTTCAGTCGTTAAGTCGTGTCCGACCCTTCGTGATCCCATGAACCACATCCTGCCAGGCCTTCCTGTCCTCCACTATCTTCCTGAGTTCGCTCATTTTCATGTTCGTTGCCTCGGTGATGCTGTCTAACCATCTCATCCTTTGCCTTCCCCTTCTCCTTTTGCCTTCAATCTTTCCCAGCATCAGAGTCTTCTCCAGAGAGTCCTCTCTTCGCATTAGTGGCCAAAATATTTACATTTAACTAAAAAGTAGGTTAGCCAAAATGGTTCCAGCATTTTATCAAAATGAAATTAACATCTGTGAACACAGGCATGAGATTCGGTTTTTCTAGAATTCACTCGCCTTCTCTGTCTCTTGGCACCTTCTTATCTGTGATCATGACCTTTCATCACGTCCACTGCACTTCACTGGGGATATTTTCCTATTTTCCTACCTTCCAACCAAGAGAGAGATGTGACACTATTGTGTACCATTCTTCTACCTCTATCTGCTCAATTCCATAACATGCTAGTAGTTTATGTTTCCAGCTGGACCACTATAATTTCACCCCTTGGACCACTATAATACAGGACACGTCATGATTGAGCTGATTCCAGAGTCTCTGCACCCTCACCCAGCACTACCGAGTGTTGCCTGCTCTCTTTAGAGTCGCTCTTTTGCCCATTATACAAGTTGGAAATGATTGTGTATTTTTCCCCAGCAAAAAACAACTAGAAGTGTAACTAGATGGCAACTTAATTCCTCCCAGCCCACAGGTGTACACATTTAACTCCTATTGCGTATATACACCCTTGGGTAAAAATGCCTTAAGAAGAAACTCACATTGAATTATGCCAATTGCCAGAACTTCTCATTCCATGAAGTGGCTGGCCCAGCTCCAAGCTGACTCAAGGCAACATTGTACATACAACAAGTTAATAATCAGACTTAGATAGAACTACAGATGGTCATAAATAGACTACATGGGCATTTGAGAAGTAAAGCACAAGCCTGGCAGGACCCAGCCAATAAGCAAGGGCAATGGACAGTCAAGTGGCATCCAATATCATGCATATATCTGAGGCAGGGAAAGAATATGGGCAGCCCAATCCTACCTAAATCCTCCTGCCGCCAATGCAGCCACCCTACCAGGGCACGGGCTGTATCCTGCAGGGTGGGCAGTCTCGGAGGTCTCCCCCGGGTAAAGAAATATTTGTTCAGGATGCAAGTATTATGGGTTTGCAAGCCATGTATTTTAATATATAAACCGCAGGAGGTTACTGATAAAGCAAATAAAATCCCTAACTGGGCACATGTAATAGTAAGCACACTAGAGATCTTCTGTCAGAATCAGCAAAGTCCAGGGTTGAAAGGGACCGATGTTTCGTCTTAATCTTAAGACATCTTCTGGGTGGTGACAGCTTGGCTGTAAGGATGGTACTGAGGACCAACCGACAAAACGGAACTTTAGAGGAAAGACCAGGTAGAGCTAAACAGTAATCTTAAAAGGGACATAGGCAGATTCATAAGACAAAAAGTTTAAAGGTTGAAAAGAGCGCGGGAAAACCAAGAGCTGATTTGAAATGGAACCGGAAGCTAATTGCATTTAAAATCAGTTCCATTTCAAATCAGCTCTTTGTCCCTATGTCACTCACTTCTCATACAATGACACAATACCGCAGTTCAAAGTATGGGAGTAATATGAAAAGCAGCATTAGACAGTAGTTAAAAAGTATTTCTCTCCCCCCCCCCTGCAGCTTCCCTCTCACATTTCTCAGTTGATTAACAAAGAATTCACCTAAATAAACTTCTGTGGGCTTTAGAAAATGAAGGACATTCCTATCTCCTACAAGCAAGATAAGTTATCCTTAAGAATGCTGTCAATGTGAAATCTTCATGCAATATATAGGAACTACTCCCATACTGCTACTTTTCTTATTTTTACACAGAACAACGGTTTCTCAAAGTTAGGGTTAGGGTGGGCATTACCAGAAAGCAGGACATGAAATTCCTGTCTCCTGAGCAGTAGAAGGCAGTAGGCTGTGGGGCCCTACTGTCAGGGCTGTGCACCGTTGAGCAACCCATATAATTTTGTCATGCAGGTTTTGCTCAAATGACCAAACTGCAGGGAATGCATGATCAGGATCAGCCCCGACTCCATTGCAATTTCATTCCATTTTGCACACATACCCACCACTATTTAAAGAAAACACACACACACAAGGGAAAAAAAAAACAGGTCGGTATGCACTGTGGCCCTTAAGTACTGTATTTTGAATTGCTGTTTTATGAAACAGGACAGAGTATGTGATTATCTGCATCCATTCCAGTCTGGTTTTGGGTCAAGGTTCAGGATGGAGACAGCCTTGGTGGATGACCTGCGCAGGGGACTGGACAGGGGGAGTGCATTCCTATTGGTCCTGCTGGACCTCTCGGCAGCTTTGACACCATTGACCATGGTGTCCTTCTAGGTTGATTGGCTGGGTTTGGGACTTACAGGCACCGTCTTGAGGTGGTTCTGCTCCTTCTTGGGTGATAGATCCCAGAAGGTGGTGCTGGGGGGGGGAGTGCTGCACTCTGTCCTCTGAGGTGTGGGGTGCCACAAGGGTCGATTCTATACCCCATGCTGTTTAATATCTATATGAAGCCGCTGGGAGAGGTCATCCGGAGATTTGGGGTAGGGAGTCATCAATATGCTGATGACTCCCAGCTCTTCCTCTCCTTTGCATCTGATTCCAAGGGAGCGGTCAATGTTCTGGATCGTTGTCTGGAGGCAGTTGGGAGCTGGATGTGGGTGAACAAGCTGAAACTAAATCCTGATAAGACAGAGGTTCTTCTGATCCAGAAGACTACGATTCAGGTACTGGACCATCACTCTGCTCTGAATGGGGTTGTACTCCCTCTGAAGGAGCAGGTCTGCAGCTTGGGGGTTCTCCTGGATGCGCAGCTGCTCCTGGATTCCCAGGTGGCGGCTGTGGCCAGAGGGGATTTTGCTCAGCTTCGGCTGGTGCGTCAGCTGTGCCCATACTTGGATCGTGCAGACCTGGCCACTGATCCATGCCCTAGTGACATCTAGAAGGGATTACTGCAATGTGCTCTACGTGGGGCTGCCTTTGAAGACTGTCCAGAAACTGCAACTAGTGCAGAATGCAGCTGCCCATGTGGTTACCAGGGCTCGTCGGTTCGACTCAGTCGGGCTGCTGCAGCTACACTGGCTGTCAGTTCGTTTCTAGGCACAATTCAAAGTGCTAGTTTTGACTTTTACAGCCCTTTATGGTTCAGGACAGGGTATTTGAGGGATTGCTTCCTTCCTTATAATCCAACCTGTCCTCTGAGGTCATTGGGGGGGGGGGGTTTGATTACCTAATAACCTGTGCCACCACTGATGGGGGTGAGGGGGATGGCGGAAAGAAATAGGGCCTTCTCGGTGGTGGCACCCCAATTGTGGAATTCCCTCCCTTTGGAATTAAGAATGGCTCCCTCTTTGGAGACTTTTCGGTGGGGCCTCAAGACATTTTATTTAGGTTAGTGGTCGATTGCTGACATAATGGACTGACTTTTTTAATCAACTGTAATTTCTAGGTGACCCATTGGCATTTGTTTGGTTTTAATTGTTTTGTTTTTATTGTTTTTGACCTATTTTAACATTGCCTTAATTCTGTAAGCTGCCTTGGTTGCCCTGTTGGGAGAAAGGCGGCATATAAATTCTTTAAATAAATAAACAAACAAGACAGAATTCTCAGCCCTGGAAATAGGATATCTGAGCCTATGCAGACCACATTTCCTCCAGTGAATAGGAGCAGCAAGTCTCAGCTGCAAATTTGGGTTTAGGAACAAGGGCAAGCAATCCATGTTCCCAAAAGCAAAAAACACACTCAATAACATTTGGGAATATTTTAAAGGAATGGATACAGTAATTATCCATGGAGACAGCTCCATCTTTCCCCCTCCCTCTAATCCTTCCCCTCCTGCCCGGGTCTTGCTGTGCCAACCCAACAGGCATGGACATTGTCTCAGCGGCACGCAGAACACCATTGGCCCAAGGGAGGAGTCTACCTTGCCACCAAATGCCAACACCAAGGCAGGTCCTCTCGGCAGGCTGCCATTGGCCCGCAACTGGCTGGTCACCCAGTTCTGGAGTGGGCAGGGATGCAGCAGGTAAGTTTGATGTCAGACAATCAGGCACATCAGGCAATTACACTTTTGCAACAAAAATTCCAAAATGTTTTTACTTTTTTGTTTTTAAAGGCTGTATAAAATGCACACTATAACTTGGGGTAATTCAGGAGAGGTTCCACAGTACAGCAAGCAAAACAAGGCTAACTGTACTTGTAACATTTTCTTTTGAAAAGGTTCAAGCAAAACAAGCAGTGCAAATACTGCTCTGGGGAGTTCAGCTGCATGTGGCAGTTTCCACATATGCTGTTCAACACAGCCGGTCCCAGGAGAGGCTGTTCTGGCGGGTTCATGGACATTATGAAAAAATGGCTGCTCTATTCAACCCTCTCCTCTATCAAAACTAAGATCTAAAACTGCATAGCATGGGCAGTATGTATGGGTATGAAACCTATCATGTGTAAGGAGATAATGAGATCCTGATTAGAGCAATTGTAGGCATATAAAAAGGGACACATTCAAGGTCAGTTTAGCAAACGTTCTGTCAGGCAGACAGAGGCAAATATGAATATGCCTTCGTGATAGGGTGCCCAGATTCAATAAGTGACAGGGTGCCTATGCCTTTAACCATTGTAAGAAGAGGGAATTTGGGCAGGTTCAGCTTGTTGCATCCTTCCATGATGAGCTCCACCTGCCCAAATTCCAAAGGTTAAAGGTATATAGGCACCCTGTCCCATATTGAATCTAGTCACCCTACTCCATGATATAGAATGTACTGCAGTAAACTTAAAAAGGACAATTTTTAAGTTCACAATTAAGTTTTAAACTTAAGGACAAGTTAGCATCATGTTATGCTTGCTCACCATGCTCCTGTGCATTTCAGTCCTTTAGGAAACATTGAGCCCTTCCCAATTCTTCAGCAACTATGTCTAGAATTATCCACTTTCACTGGAGCATCAGACAGCATTACCAATCAAATTAAATCAAAAGTGCATTGAGAACTTTTGGTGCTTTATTTGCATTACCAATTACCACAGTAACATTTTTCCGGAGTCACTCTAAACTGCATCACTACACAGAGTCATATGGAAAGGGTTGAATTCTTTATTTTTAAAAGTAACATACTATTGCATAAGTTACCTAGTTTAGTTAGGTCTTTGCTGCTTCTCATGGTAGTACCTGGTAAGCCATCCACCCTCCCTCTGCAGCCCCCCCCATTTAAATCTGATTTAAATACATTTTTCCTACTAATTGAAAAGAGATCATTTCCTTTTTCAACCCTGAAAACTAGAAGTTGATCAAAGAACTAGCGAGACCACTGCAGGTCACCTTATTTCACCCGCCACAGTCTTACAGCTTTCAATACAGCTGTTCTTTTGACAAGGTGCCCAGCAATACAATTCCTAAGCCATCCTTCCTGCTCACTGCTCTACAACAACAGGAAGGGGGGATGCTTTACAATCTCTCTGCAAGAAAGAAACACTCAGAGAGGGAGAGAGAGAGAGAGAGAGAGGCCTGCTATCTGCTTGTAATATTGCACCCAATACTGTAAAGGGCTCCTGCAGATGCTCTCCCTATGTCACTCACTTCCATTCTAGGTGTACATTCCCTCTTTATTGCTCTCAGAAATTCAAGAAAGCAACAGTCAAAGTGTGTACATTTCGAATTGCATCAAGAATATAAGTCAGCAGTGTTATTTCTTAAATAATCCATAAGCCACATGAAAACATCTGCCTATTTATACAAACTAGACTTGTGCTGTCAAAATTAAATACCGTATTGCCCTGCGTATAGGACGCTCCTGATTATAAGCCGCACCCTTAAAGTTTGGTGCTTTTAAAAAAAAAAATTACATTTTTAACTTAAAGAAAATATACACATTAGTAGAATAGTAAAACAGTACAGCTTTAGTACAGTTAAAGGCATAGGCACTCTATCCCTTATTGAATCTGGGCACCCTAGTAGTACCCTTCCCAGATCCAAAGGGGGACAGAGTGCCTACCTTTAACCTTTGGAATTTGGGCAGGTGCAGCTTGTTGCACCCTTTCATGATGATTAGCTGCACCTGCCCAAATTTCAATGGTTAACAGCACAATCCTATGCATGTCTACTCAGAAGTAAGTCCCATTGCATTCAATGGGGCTTACTCCCAGGAAGGTGTGCATGGATTGCAGCCTAAAGGTAGGCACTCTGTCCCCCTTTGGATATGATAAACCTATGCAGGAGCTCTTGCTCTCAACCTTCAAACTGCAGGATCAATAAATATCTTAGTTTCCACAGAGTCCTGGGGCTGGAACTTAAGAGTTAATTTTTTCAAATGCCTCTAAGGCTAGAGGTTGCTAGAGAGATCCTGGCCATTTAGCAAGTGATTAAGAGCTGAAAACACAGCTTTTGCAGTTTAAAAAAAGAAAAAGCATTTTATGTTTGAAAGAGACTTGGAGAGGCTTGAAAAACGGATGCTTTGCAGAAAACTCTAGGCAGAAAATCTAGACGTTGATTGTAGGCCGCACCCCTACTTTAAAGAGTTGCCTTAGGGGACAAAAGTGAGTCTTATACTCAGGTCAATACGGTATTTTATCGACACAGTGTTGTTGTTTTTAATAAGCTGCTTCTTTCTGCTCACAAATAGCACATCTGAAATACTGAATGGCTTCTCTAATTTTTCAGACAGCAGCATTGCATACTGTGGTTTCTGGATGCTATCCCAAAATAACAACATTGCAAGTAAGTGGAAACAAACAGGTGTGAATGAGATTTATATAATGAACTGCACGGCAGAAATGTTTGTGTAAAACATGATAAAGGTGTACATCATATTTGTGTCAACCACTGTATAACATGAGTCAGCTGTCTTCTACGTGCTTCCGATGCATTTTTAGACTCTATAACAGGGGAGGGGAACCTCCGGCCTGTAGGCCGGATCCGGCCTGCGTGGCCATCGGCTCCGGCCCCCAGGGAGATTGCCGGGAGGCCGTCCAACCGGCCCCCGGAGGCTCCGCCGGGTCCGCGCGGAGCCTCCGGAGGCCGGGAGAGGGCCTCCGCACGTCCTCTCGGGCCGCCGGCTTGGCCTGTTCTGAGCAGGCCCTCGTCGCTGACGAGGGCCTGCTCAGAACGGGCCGAGCCGGCGAGCGAGGAGGACGTGCAGGGGCCCTCTCCCGGCCTCCGGAGGCTTCGGACGGTGAGCGCGGAGCCTCCGGAGGCCGATGGGGGGGCGGGGGCCCCTAAATTAAATAATTAATTTAAAAATGGCGGCCGGCCTCGCGGCCGGCCCGCAAAAAAAATTAAAATATTTAAACGGCCCTCGGCGGGGAAAAGGTTCCCCACCTCTGCTCTATAAGATCCTTTGCATTGTATAGACTCTATAAGGTCCTTTGCAATTTGCAACAAGCTCAAATAGCTGCCTGAAGTTATGAACACAGTAGAGTGGAAAAGGGTTGGTGATCTTTTACAAGTAGATCACTTTCAGGATATACTGTACATTAAGGGGTGATGTTCCACTTGTGCAAGTAGCTACTGCTATTGACAGCACCGGGGGGGGGGGAGAATTGTCTTGCTTGACAGCTTATCATACCTGAAGTAGGGGCTCCACGTATTTCTTCTAATACTGACTTCAGGCACCTGTCCCCACACACCAGTGACAGTGAAGCAGGATTATTTACAGACAATATATGCAACACTATATTTCTTCATAATTTAAAAGAGAGAAAACTAAGAAGAAAGCAAAAACAGCATAAAGACTGAGCATGTTCACTGTCCTCCAGGAAGCACAGAATATCACCCCCCATTCCCAATTCCTCATTGTCCTCACATACATTACTGTAGTGTATACTATATATAGGCCTCTACAGTTTTTCTCCTTGACGCACTTTGTGCTAGTTTCACATACAATTCCATGAAATCCAGCCACATTACAAACCATAACGCAGAAGGAAACCATGGCGACAAAAATATAATAAAGACTATAACCTACATACTTTGCTTTCATCAGCACTGATATATTAGTAAGATACTAATATGGTATACAGATCAATGCATTAACAAGACAGAAGAGAGTTTGTGGCACCATTACTGCACTGAAAGACAGCCCAGTAATGTCATTTAGGGTCAAGCTTCCTGCAAACAATGAAACTTCAAAGTGATGACTTCTTGGGTCTGGAATTAGAATCGCTATGAAAGAGAAAATATGATCCTATCATCTGCTAATCAGCTAGAGACCTATAAATTAACTCAGAATCCTGTCAGCAAAAGTCAAGACATCTGAAAAGACAACAGGCCCTTTGAAACTGCCAACCAAATGATAAATATGTTATGCTTTCTTGCCACGTTTTGTACAAGGAATTTACTGACAAATTGCTCTGAAACTTGAAGTTTATTAGAGCCCAACTACACATAATATTTATATAACTTGTTTGGCCATGGTGGGAGGCTGGTCCATGGTGGCTTCATGACATGGGGGCCATAGTCCACAGGGGGGCACTGGCATGGGGGCCAGAGTCAGCCCACCTCCTTCCATGCCATGATCCTAAGTAGGATCATCTTACACACACACACACACACACACACACACACACACACACACACACACACACACACACACACACACACTGCAGCTGCTATTTTCTCCAGGAGAAAAAAATACCTATTGGAAGTCTAGAGAAGGCGAGAAGCAGCAAAACGGTCTTCTGCCATTTCTTCTCCTCTTTTCTCCAAACTCCTCTACCTGAGAGGAAGCCCCTCTTTCTTCAGCACTCTTGTAAAACAGAGAGAGGCTTGGAAGAAGCAGAAACAGGTTATCTTGTTGACTGTGTGCTCTCGGAAGCATCTGATGGGGCCACTGTGAGATACAGGAAGCTGGACTAGATGGGTCTTTGGCCTGATCCAACAAGGCTCTTCTTATGTTCTTAACCTTGGATCAGGAAAGTAAAGCGAGATTTAATCCTGCCACATTTCCTTTCTCAAACTTTCTAGCAAATGAATAAAGAACACATGCAGAGGGTTTGGGAGAGAAGCGAGGGGGTTTTCTCACTGGTATGGAGATTTGAATAAGGTATGAGATAGCTCAAGAGGGAGGCCACATTTCTTTTCACCTACATGGAGGGGGGGGGGAAACAGTGGGAGTGTCTTCTGCTCTCCATTTCATTTTCTATATGGCAGCACAAATTCAAGAAAGGTCAGTGGACTTGGTGTTAGCAAGGGCCAAGCCAACATTTTGGACCCTTGATAGAAAAAACTCAAAGACCAAGGATCTGCAAGCAACACATGGCTGCATTATATAGGAACTACAAAGACTATTAAGCTACCTAAATTAAGCTACTACTAACGGGCAGGGGTTTTAGCAACTAAAAAAAAGGCAAAGAGTGAAATGGTGCCATTTGAATAACTACACTCTAAAAATTCAACAGGGGTTTAAGACATAAAATGGAAAGATCAATATGGGCCTAGGGCTACGATCTGAGCCTCCACATTTGTAGCAAATTTATTTCAGCACTGACCTGACAAGGAGTTAACAGGTACATTTCAATTTGTTTACATTACAGTGTTATGACAGGCATCTGGAAGAACTACTGGTAGCTACAGGAGGTCTAAATAGCTTTTTATACATTGAATCCCATTGCGTCACAACGTTATTTATAACGTTTTTCACGCATGCACAGACCGTTCCTGAGGGAAAGGGGCTGCCCTTTTCCCTCAGGAACGGTCTGCGCATGCGCGAAAAACATTATAAATAACGTTGTGACGCAGTGGGCCTCGTCAGAAGGCCCAGGACAGCCGGCCGGGGAAGACGTCCCCAGAGCCAGCTGCAACGGGGGGGGAGTCTGGGGGCACCCGGGGCAGCGTCCCGTCGGGTTGCCCCCTCGAAAAATCGCGACGCGGCCTAATGGCCGTGCCAAATTAATACTTAGGGGAGGGGTGTGGGGAGGGGTCATTAGGGTGACGCACGCGCCCTAGTGACGCCTTATCACTATTGTGTAAAGGTGCCTCTATCCAAACCAGAATTTTCCTTAGAAGCACTACAATCCATGACAGCTCTATTGCAGCCTCTGTCTAGTGATTCTCAGTATTATTTCCCCCTTCTCCTCCTCCCCTACCGCCAATGCAGCCATGCAAAGAGGTTTGCATTGCATCCTGCAACGGGTGCATCCTGATCAGGAGGCTTGGGAGAGGTAAGGGAGAATATTTTCTCTTACCTCCCTGTATGCTCCTCAACTGGTAATGGGTCTTCTCAGACCTGCACCAGCTCTTTAGCAGGTCTGCTTGGGTGATTCTTTGCAGAATTAAGAACTAGCACGTTCCTAACTTTTATTTACTGTATCTGCTACAAAATTTGTCACCTTTCACATATAATTGTTGTAATGATGATATCTGGACAGCTATAGAGGAGCAGGAAATTAGTCCTAGACACTATAATAGGTCAGTCTCGGACTTGAAGTAAACAAGCTATTTGAGAGGTTCCTAAAGTACATCAAAGAGCAGCTTTGTATTTACAGTGTCATAAAGGAATCCAGGATGTATATATAAAAAGTTGCAAGTTCAGAAGACCGCCAAACAATGCAAAATCATGAAGAGAGAAAATATTTTGGTACAAAAATAGGAGCTCTGCACACCACCTTTCTCAGATGAGTAACTGCAGTTGTGATTGCACCCATTAAACCATGTAGGTCTTTCTGTGGCATTGATTCTAGAGACTAGAGCAGAGGTCCCCATACACTCAGGCAGAGTTTTCCATGCTGTAAGGTGCTGTGACCCCCCCCCCCCCCATAGCAGCTACAGCACTCCTCCTGGGATCGCACCGGAACCGGGGGGGGGGAAAGGGTGGGGATTTTTTTACTCGCCAGTGCTGGCCTTCCGGAGGGTGCAGGGGAAGTGATTTAAAAGCTACTTCTGGTTTTCAACAAAACCAGTAAGTAAACCGAAAGTAGCTTTAAATTGCTTTTAGAAGCTAATCTGGGGTGTGGGGTACCCTAAACCCTTTGGAGGGCCAGCTCAACCCCTGATGAGTTAAAAAAAAAAACCCATTCCCGATCCCAGCACGATCCCGGGAGTGCTGTTTTTTGCACGTCACTGCACATTGCCACCCCCTTTAAGGGGGTAGCAATCAATTCTTCCTGACTGTTTGAGAATCTTCCAGTTTGAGTATATCTTAGCTATATAGTACAGGGGTGGCCAAACTTGCTCAACCTAAGAGCCACATATGATAAACTTCAGATGTTTGAGAGTCGCAAGGTATGAACAAATATTTATTTATTTATAGATTTGTCTTAATAAATATCTTGTCAAAACATGGAGGAAAATATGCAAACCAATAAAACTAGATTTTAGTCAGATAGCACCTTGCCAGCGCAATCCACCATAAGGATCCGGCCGGTGGCCCAGGGCTGCCCGCCGGATCCTGTGCATGGGCTGCCCGGCGTGTGCCGGGCTGGAGGTCTACTCAGGGAAGGGGACACTCGTCCCCTTCCCCAGGTGTGAATCCAGGCCAGCCCGATTGGCCTCCTCGGATTTCTGCCAGCTAAAGAGCTGATGGAAGTAGAGGAGGCCGTGCAAGAGCACAGCCATCCCAGCGGAGTTATGGCCGACGCCATCCCCTGCCCCCTCCTGGGCCGGCTAGGCTAATGGCCCCCCTTCTTCGCCCGGCCGGACCGCCCATGCGGCCGGCGACGGAGCTCTTACCTTCCGCTGTCGTCCACGTCCTGGTCTGGTGTGGCGTGAGGAAGGCCAGCCTTGTGCCGGCCTCCCTTACTCCCGAGGCATCACCAATGTGCTTGTTTGCGACGTCATCTGGCGACGGAACTCGTTCTGTCGCCGTCAGAGTTTGCAGGATTGCACCCTACATCTAATATTTTTATGATACAAACAGACATAAAACAAATTCCACAACACACTAACACGTCTGCTTGAAAAAAACCTTTTTGAATACTTGCTTCAGACATTCTTGCAAATTCCACAACTCTTCACAACACACTAACGAGCCTGCTTGAAACACCTTTAAAAACCTAAATAAGCTTGCTTTTATAACCACGCTTGAAAAAACATGCTTAAAACAGAAGCAGCTTACCTCCTCAAGTACGCTTGCTAGAAAGTTTGCAAATAAACGTTTGCAGTATTAAGCAGAAGCCAGGAATACCAGAGGGAGCCCGGAAAACACCAGAGGGAAGAAAAGCACTTACAGAAACAGCTAAAACAGGTGTCAATTGGTTATCACACCAGGAGATTCGCACCTCGTTAGAAGACATGGCTGGGTTTTTCACACCCCTCTTTTAGCGAGCCGAGCTACAGTTTGGCCACCCCTGCTATAGTACCATAACAGCCTCTACACAGGGCTATTCTTGAGGACAATCTGAAAGCAACAACAAGTACATCTCCATCACCAGACTGGAATTGCTCACTGAGCAGCACTCTAATGCAGCATTTCTCAAAGTTCTCCTCATGAGTAGGAGAGAACTTTGAGTGCTTGCAGGGGTGAGGCATTGGCAGCGATCCGGGGATTACGCCACTGCCGGGGACAAAAGGGGTATTTTTAGACTTACGGGGGTCGGTCTGACCTCTGGAGGGTGCGGGGGCGTGCACCCCAGCAGACCTCCCCAAACCTCCGAATGTCTCCTGGAGGAGATTAAAGCCCACTTCCAGTTTACTTCCTGTTTTCCCCGTTCAGAGGCTTGGGGAGGCCCCCCCCCCGCACCCACTGGAGGACAACCTGACCCCTGGTAATTCTAAAAATGGCCCTTTTTGTCCCCGGCAGCAGCATGATCCCGGCCAGCATTGCAGGTCGCCACTCCCCTTAAAGGGGTAGCAACCTGCCCCTTATCCACGTGGTGGGTCACGTGACCCACCACTTTGAGAACCCCTGCTCTAGTGTAACAGTTATTTACCTTTGGCAAACAGTTACTTTGCCTTTGGAGCATTCTTCCAAACGTACTCCATTTTCTAGGACCTCCAACCAAGAGTGACAGGTTTAATCATTGCAATTTATTACTAACAGCACAATCCTATCTAGACTTCAACCAGTGGAGCGACTGCTCTGCTGGTCTAGGGTGTCACAAGCGTGTTGTAAGGCACATTTGCAACACCCAACAAGTAAGTGGCACCATCGAAAATGCTTGCGCTGTTCTTCTGGCGCCGCAGGATGGATTGCTGCCACAGCAGAGAGATGAGACCCCGCCGGGTGGCAGAGGGGCAGGGGGAGGGCGGAATTGGGCGTTTTGGGGGTGGGTGGGCTTGGTTGGCCGGGCCCAGGAAGGAGGAGGGGTCATCGGAGGCGTCCTTCGCCATATCCTGTCCCCCTTCCCAGGCCTGGCCAGCGTTACACAGCTGGCTCAAATGTACGCCAGTAAAATAGCTGGTGCACATTCAAGTAGACCCATTGGGGCAGCTGGGGCTCTACCTAGGTAAGGGGATGAATGTCCCTTTACTCCAAGAAGGCCTCTGGCTGCGCCGGGGCAGATCCCATCCTGCACAGGATGCGTGACCTACTAGACAGAATTGGGCTGTAAGTCTGCAATCTTTGAGAAATACCGCCACTTAAGGAATTTCATTGCATAGGACTGGGTTCCTAAATAAATGTACAGCCCAATCTATATGTTACACTAGCTCAGCATTTCCCAAACGTTTTCGACCTGTGGCTCCCGTGACCATTGGCGACCATTGGCCATGGCTCCCAATTACATTATATTGATGCCTGCCAATTGGCATTGCACTGTTTTCTGAGAGGATTCCATGGCACTCCGCGGCTCCCCTGGCTGGTTTCCGCGGCTCCCCCGAGAGCCACGCCTCCCAGTTTGGGAACCACTGCACTAGCTGAATGGCTCATTCTGAACCATAAAACTCTATGAATGGAAAAAACAGCAGGAAGAAAGGGCCCTTAATCCTTGCATTGCCTACTATTTTCTCACTCCAAATCATCTGTAGCAGCTTCTATCTCAACTGGGATGTAAGATGTGCATCATTAAGTGTGAAAGTGAAACCCATAGGCTCTAAACGTAATCTCTTGCCATCTGCAAAACAGTCTGCTATTTCTAAAGACTCCATCAAACTACAGTCACCGCCATAGCAGGCAGTGCCAGAGGATTTTGAGGGACGGGACCGGGGGACGCACTATCCAGTTAAGTTGCTTGCCATGCTGCTGCCATTACTGAGCCCCAGTGGTTATTTGAAGGAAAAGCACTTTTCATATACTCCGAGTGCTTTTCTTTATCATCATCAACATGCATACAAAGCATCAACATATCAATAGCAGTTCCCCATGGAACATTCATGTTTAGAATGGGAGTATTAATGTAAAATATACTGTTAATTTTCCTTAAGAAGTTTAACATGAGGGGGAAAGTTTGCTTCCCCCCCTCAAAAATAGCCTTATTTTGCCCCTTCTACTCCTCCCAATAAGCTTGTTCTGGTGCCATCACTGCTCGCCATCAGTCCTCCATACAGAAAACTACAGTGGATTCTTTTTATTTGTGGGTTCAAGACCCGCGGATTTGTTACACTGTGAGTCCTGGATCCGCAAAGGTCTGTCTTAAAAAGCCTTTAAAAAGAAAAAAAGCCCCAACATTGCAAAATTGCCCCCCAAAGCCAAACCGCTGCACTTTCAAGCCTCCACAGGGTTTCTGCACTCACTTCCAGGTCGTGTGAAGGATCTTCCCCCTCCCAGGCTTGTCCCAGATCTTCGCTATCCGCAGGGGGGGGGGTCCAGAACGGATCCTCCACAGATAGCAATGTCCAACTGTATAACTGAAAATACCAGACCCAAGACACATTTGCGGAATCCCTCCATATGCTCTTCCCCCACTGAGAATGTTCCCCAACACACGGTCTTCCACAGAGTGAAAATCTAGGACCTTTATGTCTCTCCACTCTGAACTGAAAACAAAGCCAGTCTACCATTTCAATCTTTCCCTTCCATGCCACCACCATTTATCACAAATATAATTTTAATTCAGCATTAGTTTTTTCCCCACACTCCATGCTATCAGATGTCCAGGCTTCTCCTCTGAAAGGAAAAGGGGGAAGAAAAAGGAGTCTTGTTTCTTTAGAACCACAAGCACAGGATCCCAGAATGAGTTGTTTTCTCACCATTTTGAATGCAGGTTTGCAGGGGCAGCTGAGTGGCTCTTGAATAAGCAACAATATTGAAACAGGCTACTTGATGATGACAGAAGCCAGCTGAAAAATAAATGCATACCAAGTCCCATGAACTTCAAGAGTTTTTGTGACTATCAGCTTCATCTTAAGTCAACATAAATGAGTGTTAGAATCTACAGCTGCAACAACACTTAATATCGGTTAGAACAGAGTCAACTTCACTCTTATGTGAAATCTGCAGCTTTGATGTTATTATCATGCTTTTGTGTGCCAGATAATGATACCATATTTTAATTCAGTGGAAAAATAGCTCATGCACATTCTGGAAAATAAATAAGAGCCAAATGTGGCCCAGCAAACACCCTGAACCTGGATTCAAATCCCATCTTTGTCACACAGTCACTTGGTGCATTTGGGCAATTGACTTTTCATCTTCGGGCAGCCCAATCCTACAGGAAACACATTTGCGTCTACTTTCGATGCACGTTTGTTTCTACTTTCGAGCAGGCAAGGCCGGCGCAAGGCCAGCCTCCCCTGCTCCACCGACGGAGGATGCGCCCGCCCGCCACCAGACCCAGGTAAGGATCCAGCAGGCGGGGGGGGCGGTTCAACCGGGAACAGAGGCCGGCCATAGGCCCAGTCGATAGGGGCGGGGGATGGCTTCAGCCATATCCTGACTCCCGCCACTCGGCTGGGCCATTACACGGCCGCCTCCGACTTCCGCCAGCAATTTATTTAATTTAATAGTAAACCCCATTTAACTTAGTGGAACTTACCTGCAACTAAACGTGCATACGAATGCACCATTAATTACAATTGTGAGATTTAACATACAGTATACAGGTTCATGTGGCCAGACAAAAAAGGTCATCAGCAACTGAAAAGTGATGTTCAAAGAAGTTAGTTTATGACACAAATACTACTAAAAAGTTTATTGTCAATGGAATTGAAGCTACAATCTACTAACAACTGACCCTGAAGGAGATGGGGCAGGAAGGGGTATTGTAACAGATATAATAATAATACAAGTACAGGTGGGCCCCCATATCCACGGATTCGCTATCCACAGTTTCAGTTATCCACGGATCGCGGGGAACCCCCCCCCCCAGGCTTTTACTTTCCCCCCAGTAAGCTTTGTTTCTTCCTTAAACAAACAGGAGAAGTAGCCCACTGGCTGCTTATTGCAGGCAAGTAGAACGAGACTAAGTCCTAGAGAGGCTCTGCAAGGTTAACAGAAACCTTGCAGAGCCTTTCTAGGACTTAGTCTCGTTCTACTTGCCTGCAATGGAGGCTGCTTCTCTGTTTGTTTTAAGGAAGAAACAAAACTTGCTGAAAGAAAAATAAGAGCTGGGGGGGGCACACGCCTGCCCACAGGGGAGGCAGGGCGGGGGGTCCTCAGGAAATCATGGTGTTCGCTCCTATCCACGGTTTCAAGTATCCACGGAGGGGCCTGGAACATATCCCCAGCGGATATGGGGGGAGTACTGTATTATTACATATTACAGCCCAATCCTGTCTAGCAGGATGTGGCAGTGCACATAAGGTGCTCGCCACATTCTGAACAGGATTTGGCCTGCCCTGGCACAGCTGGCGGTCTCCTCAGGGTAAAGGGATGTTTTCCCCTTTACCCTGAATAATCCGCCAGTCACCCTGATGGGTATAAGAGATTGACAGCGCAATTCTAACTAACTTTCCAGCGCCGATGCAGACGTGCCAACAGGACGCACACTGCCAACAGGGCACACACTGAATTTTGCAGTGCAAGGGCAGTCATGGAGAACTCTTCAAGGTGAGGAAACATTTGTTCCTTTATCTCGGGGCTGCATTGCAGCTGCACAAGGGCTGGACAGTTAGTTAGGATTGCGCGATGTCAATCTCTTATACCTGTCTTAAACACAAAAGTTACCCAAGGAAAACCTTATTAGCTGTATGGAGTAATACCTAAGAAAAACTGTACAGGTGTGTAAAAATAACAGTAATTAAATGCCTGAAACCATGGTCAGCCCAACCATGATGCCACATGATTCAGCTTGCATGAAGGTAGCTGGCAGAAGGAGCAGCGGATTCAGGCTGCCCTTCACACTTGAGTCCGCTGCTGCCTCCCTCCAGCCCACCACAGGTGCACAGGTATTGGACCATCCCCATCTTCACATGGGGTTTAAAGGGAACATGTGCCTTTAAACGCCACATGAGGAAGACACACTTTATTATCCCTTCCTCTCATTAAAGTTTAAAGATTGCATTCCCTTTAAGTGGAGTGAGAAGGTAAGGAGCTTTTTATCCCCCCCCCCCCCAATTTTCCTGTGCTTAGGAAGCACCAAGTAGGCAGAAACAGGCGATTTGGGAGCCTGCCCACTTCCCTTTAATTTACTTACCAGGAATGTGGTCTGCAGCCTGCCTGGTCTATGCTGCTTCTGTTTGGGAACATATCTGCAGGAGTGCAGGCTGGGAGCCAAAACGGCACCACTTCCACTTCAAACAGAAGCAGCATGGACAAGGCAGGCTGCAGACCATGCTCCTGGTAGGTATAAGGGATGGGGGCACATGCATGTGCAGAGGCGGCATGGGGGGGGGAATGATGCAGCACAGAGGCATGCTGCCCAAGGTGCCAGGAGGTCTTCAGCTGGCCCTGCCTCAAACCACTTATTAAAAATTCAAAGCTTTATTTTTTTAAAAAAAAATAGTGACTAAAAATATGAAGATTCAAGATCAACTGAAACTGATGAATAAAACAGGATTTAAGGTGGAAAAAAAAGTTAAATATCTCGGAATTGTATTGACGAGTATGAATTGTACATTATTTCAAAATAATTATGTTAAAGTATGGAATGAAATTAAGAAAGATCTGTTAAGATGGGAAAGATTGAAATTGTCTTTACTAGGAAGGATATCGGTGATTAAGATGAATGTATTGCCAAAAATGATGTTCTTATTTCAAATGATACCAGTGATTATATCTGATGCACCATTTAAAGAATGGCAGAAAGACATTTCTAAATTTATTTGGCAAGGGAAAAAACCAAGGGTGAAATATAAGATTCTTCAAGATGCAAAAGAGAGAGGAGGATTAGGACTACCGGATCTGAAAGTATATTATGCAGCATGTTGTTTTGTGTGGTTGAAAGAGTGGGTGTATTTACAAAAAAGAAGATTATTGGAGTTAGAAGGCTCTGACTTGAGATTTGGTTGGCATGGGTATTTGTGGTATGATAAAGTGAAAGCAAATTTAGAATTTAAAAATCATTATGTTAGACATGCATTATGGAGAATTTGGAATAGATATAAAATGAGGTTTTATGAGAAAGTACCATTATGGGTTGCACCATATGAAGCACACTTTGGTGGAAGTAGCATGCCAAAAGAGAAAGGACTACTGTACAGAAATTTATTAATTTTTTCACAAGGAGACTGTACAATGAAGTCAAGAGAAAAACTAATGGAAGAAGACTTTAATTGCCAATGGTTTGTATATGCTCAAATTTTGGAGAGATTTAAAGTGGACAAGAAGGCATATGGATTTGTAGAAGAAGAATCAATATTGGAGGTACAATTAAAATCTGAAGACCAGATAATTTCAAAAATGTATAAATTGCTTTTGAAGTTTGAAACAGAAGAAGAACAGGTTAAAGAATGTACGATTCATTGGGCGAAAAATGTAGGTCATGTTATTTTAATGGACCAATGGGAACAACTATGGTTAAAACAGTTGAAATTTACGTTAAATGTTAATATTAAAGAAAATATGTATAAAATGATATATAGATGGTATATAACCCCAAGCAAATTAGCAAAAATGTATGAGAAGGTGACGAATAGATGTTGGAAATGTAAAAAGCAAGAAGGAACTTTTTACCATATGTGGTGGACATGCCCCCAAGCAAAGAAGTACTGGACTCAGATTCATAAACAGATTGAGTTGATTTTAAAGATTAAGGTTCAAATGAAACCGGAAACATTTTTGTTGGGTATGTGGGAGGATCATGTAGGCGAAAAATTTCAAACTTTGTTTTTATATATGATAGCTGCGGCAAGAATTTTATATGCACAATATTGGAAGAATTCGGAGATACCTTCGCTGGAAGATTGGTGGCTGAAAGTTTTGGACTATGCTGAAATGGATAAACTTACAATTTTAATTAAGGAAAAGTCAGTTAACGTTTTCGTGAATAATTGGAAACCATTTATTGACTTTTTAAGAGAGAGAGAGAGGAATGATGTGATGATATGCGGATTTAATGAATAGAATGTGGGTGTTGTTTTGGCTTAGTTGGAAATTATATGTAGAAAATAGTGAACATTATGCTAGTAGGATGTATTGCTTCGCGCTTGCTATAACTTTATGAAATATGTATTGTTTTTATGTTTTAATATATCAATAAAATATAAATATAAATATATAAAAAAAATTCAAAGCTTTAAAAAGATCACCTTGAGAGCACTGAGAACACATATGGACTCTCAAGGCCACACTAGCTTTGCTAGTCCTGCTTGCCACAACCTTTGTGGAGGGGGGGGGGGACGAAGACCATTGAGGCATCATTGGCAGAGGAAGCACACAAAGTTAGGGCTAGATTACATAACATTAAATGCTTCGCTGGGTCTGATGCGCCTCCATTTTCTTTAGTAGCTGAATCTTCTCTGCAGATTTAGAATGTAATCCGGACTGGAACCGTCATGGTCCCAGTCCATATCCCTCAAATGATCCCTCCAGATCCCTATTTACCAAACCTCCTATTTCTCCCAACAAGTTTTGTCTCTTTTTCAGATCTGCTATATAGAGAGACGTCTTATTAATCCTAAACTCTTTCCGCCATCTTTTTGGCAGTCATATCAATGGTTTATAGTGAACATAAAAACATAAGAAGAGCCCCGCTGGATCAGGCCAAAGGCCCATCTAGTCCAGCTTCCTGTATCACACAGTGGCCCCACCAGATGCCTCAGGGAGCACACAGCCAACAAGATAACCTTTTCCTGCTGCCACTCCCCTGCACCTGGCACAGAGAAAACCTACTTCTAAAACCAGGAGGATGCTTATGGCTTGTAACCTGTGATGGACTTTTCCTTCTTGAATCATTTAAGGCATCTAGGCCAGGTGCCATCACCACATCCTGTGGCAAGGAGTTCCACAGATGAATTACACGCTGGGTAAAGAACTATTTTCTTTTATCCGTTCTAACTCTCCCTCCACTCAATTTTAGTGCATGTCCCCTGGTTCTGGTGTTGTGCGAGAGGGAGAGGAATTTCCCTCTATCCACATATTCAGCTATGGGGAAGTATCTGATGCACAGACTATACTCATTTCTGCTCCAATACATGCTACGTAAATAAAACATTCATATTCATCCCAAAAAAGAAATATTATGTCAGGGGAGGGTGCAGAGGACTAAAAATGCTCAAGCTCACACGATGAAACGCTCTAAATAAGGAACCAAAATACATTCTGTTTCCTAGCAGATCTTTATAAGCAACACAAACACCGCTGCCATTAGCATGTAGAAGAGGGTTGCTATTCAAGATGTCCAAAAATACCATTCTAAATTTGTTATGTATATAAGCCTTCTAGAAGGAAAGTTTTCAAAAATCATTTAGAAATGGGAACATATCTGCCTCAATAAAACTGGATTAAAGTGTTTCTCTAAAAGAGGCTTTCATACTACCTTTTTAGTCCACTTCTGGCACCTGAGACTAGAGCCAGAGTCAGAACCTTCTTCCACATGAAGCATTCTGTTCAAGGAACTTCAGACCCCGATTGTTTTTGATATCTTGTATGCAGACATGAAATTTCCTGGGTGACCTCAAGTCAGTCACTATCTTTCAGCCTAACCTACCTCACAGGGTTGTTGTGAGGACAAAAAGGAAGGAAGGAAGCATGAACACCACCCTGAGCTCCGACCTTGGAGGAAGGGCGGTATAAAATGTGAATAAATAAATAGTTTTATAATTGTCTTGAGAAAATTTTGTAAACCACCTTGGGCTTCAGAAGAGAAAGGTGGGTAGAATTAAACTAAACTACTGCAAATAGCGCAGCTCAGCAGGAGCCGAGCAAAGACCCTGTTGCCTGCTAGCCAGTCAAGGTCAACCTGAGAAATCAAAGGAGAGCCCCCTCCCCTTGATGTTCTTCAGATCATGTGAACCTGCCTGCTATGAAAAGGAGGAGCTTCCCACATGTACAGTCTGACAGCTGAATCCAATCCATTCCCCTCCCACCCACCCCCACCCCGGCCGACGCAGTGGCGCCAAAATGGAGCTCTCCAGTTCTGGAGAGTACTTTTACAGTACAGTACTAACCTTGTTTAATGGGGCTATTTGTATCTATAAATCTTTCTTAAGTATTTTAAAATGAAGAACTAAAGATGTTCAGTGCCTTAACACTGTAGATTTTAATTACAATCAATAACTGAAGGTGGCAGGAGTCCCAGGGATGGGGAGAGGTGCAACCCAGAAAGGAAGACCATCAGTCTTACACCTGTTCCAGTCTTACACCTAAGAACAGCCAGCACCAACATGGACAACAAAATTAGAGCAAAATGCCTTTTTGGAAGGAGGACAAGATGGAAGGGGAAAGCAGGACTCCTCTAACAGTTTTGTAGTAGAAGGGACTGTCACAGTATACCCTTTTTTTTACCCTTGCCTCTCATGCTGCACCTGCAGAGGATTTCTCTAAAACACAACTAGGAACAGCACAGAAATCCTGACCAGATCTGGACACCATGTAGTCTAGGAAATGACAAAAGAGATCTGAACTCAAATGGCCATGCTTGGTCAGCACCCACTAACTCAAGGATATGCTAGTTTTCTTGTGGATTTGCTGGGCTTAACCATGCAAGTATCAATGTAACAACTTCAAGTAGATGTAAGATGTACTGAACAGCCATTACAAGATTTGTTTTGAAATTTTCTCCTGTTGAACTCCCAGTGGCCAACAGATTGTACTAGGCTTGGTTTACCTTGTCAAAGTACGTCAAATATGTACTCCTCAAATACTAAAACAAAGAAGTGCTTTTCCCTGCCTTGCTATCAGGTTCAAATGCAGCAGGGGGGAAAAAGTCCCTGAACTTTTTATAGACAGGTTTGATAAACCTCCTGATCTTAAGCAGGGCACCTCTTTACACCTGGCTTAAGAAGGGAAGAGAGAAGGAAGGAGAGTTGCTGGGGGAAGTACAGTCAGTGGCTGCCCAGCTTGGAGCCTGCAGGCCAGCTACACCACCACCTTAGTACAATCTGCCCTCCAGCTGTCCAGTTAAGTTCTGATTGGCCTGAGAGCAGGATACCCAAGATGGACTGGAGTTTAGACCTCTCTAATCCATGCCAGGGGAAAAAATGGAGCCCTATCTGTGAAAAGGCCCAGTGTGCATTTTGCCTTCTTTCCCATCAACCCAGTGGGTCTTATTTGTGGTATGCTTGATCTTTTGCTGTGGACTTTGGGTTGGCCACCAGTTTACAAAGCCAAGAAGGCACTTTTATAGGCTTCCCAACTGGAAATTATTCCTCTTTTAGTACACTGATTACACAACCTTCTCAGATGATCACTGTTCTAACTGATACTGGGAAGGGACTATAGGCACAAGTCAGTGGAAGAAGGTTTCCTTCAATTCCCCCCACCCCAGAAGGTCTTCTGAAATGGCTTCTGGAATTGGGCTCACAGACCAGTCCACTACAAGGTCTAGCAACCAGCCACCCCCAGGCTGGTGGGCAGCTGCGATAGCTAACACTTTCTATTCTACACCTCAGACCACCTATCAGAATGTAACAACAGAATGTTTCTGCCTGCATAATGTCAAATTCATGAAAGTTATGACCTGCAATCTACTGTATGATTGGTGTATGGTCTTCTCCCCCCCCCCCCCATCACAGCTGATGCACAACTTGTTTTCAGAAACCACCTTATCCTGTACATTATTTTACATGTCAGAGACTGCAAGGAGGAAAGATGCATAACGTTACCTCATTCAGGAGATACCATGAGTTAGCGGGTGAGTGCAAATGCTTATTTGCAAGGTAGTCACTAGCGATTAGAGATGTCCCAGCTTTGAAGAATTAAGGTGGATATATTAAATCCTGCATTACTTCCTTGCAGAGGACCAGTGCAGATGACTGTCATCCAATGTTAAGGCCAGCCCAGACCATGTAATCCCTGTGTTGAATTTGGTTCTCAGCCATTTGTCAGTGACTACTTTATCTAGCTACAGGCTTCACCCAACCCACAAAACATACACAAGAGCAAAACTGACTTTTTAAGGCTGTCAAAGATCTAATTAAACAAAAAAAAATGACTTTTTCATAAAGTTAAACAGAAGAAAGTAACATTTGATTATTTCAAAAGTAAACATGGATCATTGCCTTGTCGTGGCGAAGGGGCTTGCGTAACTCAATGAAGCCATGAGCTATGCCGTGCAGGGACACCCAAGACGGACAGGTCGTAGCAGAGAGTTCTGACTAAAAGTGATCCACTGGAGAAGGAAATGGCAACCCACTCCAGTAACCTTGCCAAGAAAATCCCATGAACAGTTCCAAAAGGCTACAAGATATGACGCCGGAAGATGAGCCCCTCAGGTCGGAAGGTGTCCAATATGCTACTGAGGAAGAGCGGAGGACTATTCCAAGTAGACCCAGAAAGAGTGAAGCGGCTGGGCCAAAGCCAATAGGACGTCCAGCTGTGGATGTGTCTGAGGTTGAAAGGAAAATCCAATGCTGCAAGGAGCAATATTGCTTAGGAACATGGAATGTGAGGTCTATGAATCAAGGCAAGCTGGATGTGGTCAAAGATGAGATGATAAGATTGAACATTGACATCTTGGGAATCAGCGAACTAAAATGGACGGGCATGGGCGAATTTAATTCAGGTGACCATCATATCTACTACTGTGGGCATGAATCCCTTCGAAGAAATGGAGTAGCCCTCATAGTCAATAAAAGAGTGGGAAAGGCAGTACTGGGGTGCAACCTCAAAAACGACAGAATGATTTCAGTTCGAATCCAAGGCAAACCATTCAACATTACAGTAATCCAAGTGTATGCCCCAACCACTGATGCCGAAGAAGATGAAGTTGACCGGTTCTATGAAGACCTACAACACCTTCTAGAACTAGCACCCAAAAAAGATGTCCTTTACATCATAGGAGACTGGAATGCTAAAGTCGGAAATCAAGAAATAAACGGAACAACAGGCAAGTTTGGCCTTGGAGCGCAAAATGAAGCAGGGCAAAGGCTAACGGAGTTCTGTCAAGAGAACACGCTGGTCATAGCAAACACTCTTTTCCAACAACACAAGAGGCGACTCTACACCTGGACATCACCAGATGGTCAATACCAAAACCAGATAGATTATGTGCTTTGCAGCCAAAGATGGAGAAGCTCTATACAATCAGTAAAAACAAGACCTGGAGCTGACTGTGGCTCAGATCATGAGCTTCTTATTGCAAAATTCAGGCTTAAATTGAAGAATGTAGGGAACACCACTAGACCAGTCAGATATGACCTAAACCATATCCCTTATGAGTATACAGTGGAGGTGAAGAATAGGTTTAGGGCACTAGACCTGGTAGACAGAGTGCCTGAAGAACTATGGACGGAAGTTCGTAACATTGTACAGGAGGCAGCAACGAAAACCATCCCAAAGAAAAAGAAATGCAAGAAAGCAAAGTGGCTGTCAGATGAGGCTTTACAAATAGCTGTGGAAAGAAGGAATGCGAAAAGCAAAGGTGAAAGGGAAAGATATAAACAACTGAATGCAGATTTCCAGAGAATAGCAAGGAGAGATAAGAAGGCCTTCTTAAATGAACAATGCAAGGAAATCGAGGAAAACAACAGAATGGGGAGGACTAGAGATCTCTTCAAGAAAATTGGAGATATTAAGGGAACATTTTGTGCAAAGATGGGCATGATAAAGGATAAAAAAGGCAGAGACCTGACAGAAGCAGAAGAGATTAAGAAGAGATGGCAAGAATACACAGAAGAACTATACAAGAAAGAGCTTAATGTTCCTGATGACCACGCTGGTGTGGTCACTGACCCAGAGCCAGACATCCTAGAGAGCGAAGTCAAGTGGGCCTTAGATAGCATTACTAACAACAAAGCTAGCGGAGATGATAATATCCCAGCTGAGCTACTTAAAATCCTAAATGATGATGCTGTGAAAGTGCTGCACTCAATATGCCAACAAATTTGGAAAACTCAGCAGTGGCCAAAGGACTGGAAAAGGTCAGTTTACGTTCCAATTCCAAAGAAGGGCAGTGCCAAAGAGTGTTCAAACTATCGCACAATTGCACTCATTTCACATGCTAGCAAGGTTATGCTCAAAATTCTACAAGCTAGGCTTCAGCAGTACGTGGACCAAGAACTACCGGATGTACAAGCTGGGTTTCGAAGAGGCAGAGGAACTAGAGATCAAATTGCCAACATGCGCTGGATCATGGAGAAAGCACGAGAGTTCCAAAAAAACACCTACTTCTGCTTCATTGACTACGCAAAAGCCTTTGATTGTGTGGATCACAACAAGCTGTGGCAAGTTCTTAAAGAGATGGGGATACCAGACCACCTTACCTGTCTCCTGAGAAACCTGTATGCGGGTCAAGAAGCAACAGTTCGAACCGGCCATGGAACAACTGATTGGTTCAAAATTGGGAAGGGAGTACGGCAAGGCTGTATATTGTCACCCTGCCTATTTAACTTATATGCAGAGTACATTATGAGAAATGCAGGGCTGAATGAATCGCAAGCCGGAATCAAGATTGCCGGGAGAAACATCAACAACCTCAGATATGCAGACGATACCACTCTAATGGCAGAAAGTGAAGAAGAACTAAAGAGCCTCTTGATGAGAGTGAAAGAGGAGAGTGCAAAAGTTGGCTTGAAACTCAACATTAATAAAACTAAGATCATGGCATCTGGTCCCATCAATTCCTGGCAAATAGAAGGGGCAGAAATGGAAGCAGTAACAGATTTTACTTTTTTGGGTTCCAAGATCACTGCAGACGGAGACAGCAGCCATGAAATTAAAAGACGCTTACTCCTTGGAAGGAAAGCTATGGCAAATTTAGATAGCATAATAAAAAGCAGAGATATCACCATACCAACAAAAGTTCGTATAGTCAGGGCGATGGTGTTCCCAGTAGCAATGTATGGTTGCGAGAGCTGGACCATAAGGAAGGCTGAGCGCCGAAGAATAGATGCTTTTGAACTGTGGTGCTGGAGAAGACTCCTGAGAGTCCCTTGGACTGCTAGGAGATCAAATCAGTCAATCCTAAATGAAATCAACCCTGACTGTTCCCTGGAAGGACAGGTACTAAGGCTGAAACTCAAATATTTTGGCCACCTAATGCGAAGAGAGGACTCTCTGGAGAAGACTCTGATGCTGGGAAAGACTGAAGGCAAAAGGAGAAGGGGAAGGCCAAGGATGAGATGGTTAGACAGCATCACCGATGCAACGAACATGAAAATGAGCGAACTCAGGAAGATAGTGGAGGATAGGAAGGCCTGGCGGGATATGGTTCATGGGATCACGAAGGGTCGGACACGACTTAACGACTGAACAACAACAACAAAACTGCTTTTGTAAACAGCATTAAGTTATGTATTGATTTTTAAATGGTATCTTTGTCTTCTTGTCAATTACAGCCCAAGTAGGACCCACTGCGCAACTACTATATGAATAGAGCAAACATGATATAATTATATAAGCCAAACTTACCATGATAGGCTCCAGCATTCACAAGGATTCCACTCTGTGATCCCATCTAGCATGCAGGAGTAGCTAGCCACTATAGTCAGAAACTGAACAATAATCCACAAATCCCTGGTTTTGTAATGCAGATGAACATAGGCGGGTACTCAGGTTTAAGGCTAAACTATGCAGAGTGCTTTTATTCTAGATGTGAGATTTATGGCCCAATATTACAGCGTCACAAAGAGCGGCGTCACAAAACAGCAGGGTGGCCATTTTGGATCTGCCACCCAAAATGGTGGCAGCGGTCCACTCCTGCACCTGGTTCCACAGGTGACCGCAGGTAAGCTGGTGGGGTGGGCATAATGGGGCATTTAGGGGGCAGGAGGAGGAGTGTCCTGGTGCACATGACCTGCACCAGAATGCTTTCTCCTTCCTTACCTCCCGACATGCCCCCTTTCTCTCTTCAGACGTGCGCCAGCCAAAGGGCAGGCACAGGTCTGAGAAGACCCATTGGTGATAGGAAGGTTTATGGAGAGGTAAGGGACTATATTTTCCCTCCCCCCCCAGCAGTATGCAGGTCGGTCCGATTTAGCATGGCTGCATGCTATGACAGAGAAAAGGACAGGATTGGGCTGTAAGTTTGTTTATATCTCCCTTAAAAAGTAAGCCAGTGCATATATCAATTTCAGATATCACAGCAACCATTCAGGCTGCATCTTATTGCACTTCCCTGATAACTCCCATTAAATTCAATGGGGGTTACTTCTGAGTTGATATGCATAGGATTGTATTGTCAAACTCCTTGTTCCCACAAGGTTCTTGATTATTATCATTTCTGTTCCCACAACACTAGAGGAAATTTGTGCAGTTTTTATTTTTCCCCCTGCAACATTCAACTTCATTTTCTGAAGTTAAAATCAATATATCTGCTATTTAATGTATTTTGCAAATTGTAGATTATCTACTAAAGTGCTCCTTCTGTTTCCCTATTCACATTGGAAATAGGTAACAAACTATGATGCTGTGCTTAGGTACTTAATTGTTGACAATTTTGGTTTATAGTACTATAATGGTAGTTTGTTTTTGTTTTTAAATTGTACACCATTTTGAACATGGGAAATATAAATATTTAAAATGCATGAAACGTGTGCTGCTAATTCCACAACTCAATATAAAAATAGATATAGCTGAAGGAAGTGGTAGACATGACCTGTGTTAGCTATTTGTAAGAATAAGTCAAGGATCTAAGTCCCCCCTTGAAAGGGCCAACAAATTTCTGTAACTAACTGCGCAATCCTATGCAAGTATCCACCTATGAAGCACACGCTCTGCAGTCGCCGGGTGTTATAAATGCACCGTAAAGCGTGTTTGACATCCAGAGAGCAAGGGCTGCTGGCGCAAAGCCCTTTCTCCACCTCCCCCACTGCTCCTGCACCCACCGGTGCAGGTAAGTCTTGCATCGGTCAATGCAGGAGCAGGGAAGGGCGGGCCAGGCGGCAAGGGAGGGCAGCCGTTGGCCGGCGCAAGCCAGGAGGGGGCTGGGATATCAGTGATGAGTTCCGCCAATATCCCACACCTGTTCCCAGCCTGGGCCGCCGGGCAGCACTACAGCCGGGGAAGGGGACGAATGTCCCCTTCTCCCGAGTTGTTCCTGGGCCGTGCCGACACAGGCGTTGGATACTGCGGCTGGCCCTTTAGGGTGGCCGCATATCTTTATGCAGGATCGGGCTGTAAGATTGCAATTGAAAAGAAAAGACATACACTGGTCAAAACGTTCCTTTCGACAATGGTTTCCAGAAAGCTTCCAGAAAGCAATGGTTACCCACAGGTTGCATTCCTCCACCTCATTAGCTGCCTTCTTTTTTGTTTTTTACACCAGGCGTGCAAAAAGCTGCTAGAATTCACCCCTAACTTCACCAAAGTCCTGCTCCAAGACCCCCTTACAAGCCCTGCCCAGATACCAGGATTTATTTTGAGGGTTGGCACCCTACCGTAACACAAACGTGCACACAGTTCTGTCAGATACACTCAGTGGCGTCACTAGGGCGCGTGTCACCCCATAGCGGGGCGCGCGCGTCACCCTAGTGATGCCTCCCCCCAATACGGCCGCGCCGCGATTTTGGGGGCGGCGTCCGACGGGCGTCGCTCCGGGCACCCGACAGACATCGCTCCGGACGCCCGATAGGCGCCGCTCCGGTGTCCGACAATTTTTGCAGCCGGCTCGGGGACGTCTTTCCCGGCTGGCTATCCGGGGCCTTCTGAGGAAGGCCCGCTGCGCAAACGTTATTTATAACGTTTTTAGCGCATGCGCAGACCATTCCTAAGGGAAAAGGGCAGCCCTTTTCCCTCAGGGATGGTCTGTGCATGTGCAAAAAACGTTATAAATAACGTTTGCACAGCAGGCCTTCCTCAGAAGGCCCTGGTGCGTCGGCCGGAGATGACGTCTCCGGAGCCGGCTCCTGGCCTCGGAACAGGCCGGGAGCCGGCTCTGGGGACATCTTCGGGGGGCGACGCGCGCGAGAGGTGATGCGTCACGCGCGTGCGCGCGTCACCCCGTAGCGGCCCGCTCCCGTCGCTTCATGGGAGCGACGGCATTGGATACACTATATGTCATCAAGCTACTGGGCTTTTGTTCTTAAGACTGCTGGACATTTGTCATGAATTGAATGTATTCATGTGTAATGTAATTTGCTCTGAACAATATTCTGATATTCATAGTGTGCACATTGCTTTAACTTTTCAATTTAAAAATTTGTGACTCACTAAGTACAGTCTGCGTCATTTAACCTGCTTGGATGCATCTTCAAATACAATTCTAATTTTTGCAGTATAACCATCTTGCCCTCTAGTGTTTTCACACAGTTAGCACTACTCTGGAGGTGAAGTAAAAAATAAATAAATCAGAAAGCACAGAGTTCTTCATTCCTGTTACCGTACGGCCCCCCCCCCCATGTCCCATTTATCCTGGTACCATATTTGCAGGCCACTTTATTCTACTTCATTTAGAGCAGAACTTAAGTCAATTCTGGTTCAATGGGAGTAAGCTGCTACTTAATAAAGTATTGCGTGAGTGCTCGACCAGCTATCCTCATACCATTGCATGTGAACAAGCCCATGGGCTATTCTCACTGAGCCTGCCAACTTTTGAGTTTTTACAAAACCATACTGTTCATAGTTCATAGAGATAATAAAAAAATGGGCACACATAACAGAATATATAGAGAGTCAGCCAGAAGTGTTGCAGGAAGGAAAGAAGAACCAGATTCTTTGAGGTTAGAAAATAATCTCTTCCATGTTTGCATGCTCCATATTTTCAATTGGCTCCAGATGCACCACTATCAAAAACACCACATTCCTAGATCAGCCCAAGTCAAACAGGAAACTCTCTCTGATAGTAAACAGTAATGTTTGATTTCTAATTGTAACATTGAGACTCATCCACAGTGCTGCAGAGTTTGTGACAGCACACAACAATATTACTACAATATATAGTAAGTCCTCACTTAAAGTTGTTTCACTTGAAGTCGTTTCGTTTAAAGTTGATTGGAAAATACCATGGGAACGTTTACATTTATCATTTAGCCCATGGTAAAACTGGTTTCATTATAAGTCATTTTGCTTAAAGTTGCAGTTTCCAAGAAGAACCTATCGACAACTTTTAAGTGAGGACTTGCTGTACATCATGCAGTGAATACACAACTGCTTTTAATTTAATTTTTTTCTTAAGAAGCCTCACCTGCCTGATCTGAATAGCAACAGATTGAAGGCATCATAAATCTATTTGTCAAAAGTTGATGAGTTATTTTCCCTGCTTCACACACTAAGCATAGGAGAATGCACATAGCAGAGTGCACATGAAGAAATGCAGCAAATGCTCCAGTGAGGTAATGGTGAGAAGCAATCCTCAAGACTGTCAATATACAAGGAGTGCACTTAACAAGGACTGTCACTTAACAAGGAGTGCACCCATCAGTACTGCTGGATCTCCCAGCAGCTTTCCAATATCATGACCCACTGTATCCTTCTGCATTACTTGTCTAGGTTGGGACTGGTATACACACAATTTTGTACTGGTCCCAGTCCAGGCAATTCCAGGTGGTCATACCAGGAGACTCATGTCCGATACCTTAGGTGCTACCTTACAATATCCCAGAGGGTTCAGTAAAGAGATTAATAAATGGAAGTTTAATCTAGACCAGTGGTGGCCAACCTTCCAACATGAATGCTGGCCCTTTAAATGGTTGTATAGGTGAGGGCATTTCAGCAGGTGTAGCTGCTTGAGCAGCACCATCAGCACTTGCAGCTGCCAAGATTCTGTCTTCTGCACAACTCTTAAGAACACAGAGGCCCTAATGGTGGAAGGTTGGCCACCCCTGATCTAGACAGTGAAGGCATGCTCCTGGTAAATTAGAATGATAACCCAAGAATAGGGATTCAACCTATTTTGGATGGGGCAGCACTCCCCTTACAGTCTGGGAATACACCAGGATCCTGATGTTTTCCTGGATGCTTAAGAGATTGTAGTTACCAGCAACACGTTTGCCCAGAATTACCTGGTGTGCCCCTTCCTGGAGACAACACACCTAGCCACAGTGAAATATGCTGTCATCAAATCTCATCTGGATGCCTGGAACACGCACCATATGGGCTGGCTTTGACAGGAAACTGAAGCTGGTTCAGAAAGCTGCAGTTAGGTTGCTGTGTAGGTTGCTGTGTGGGAGCAGGACTTCTCTGATTTAAGGGACCTGTGATCAAGGTTGCCTTCTCCATTGTCACAAATTCTTCTCATGTCATGGTCATTTGCAGAGATGCTTTCAGGACTGATCTATCAATGCAAGCCCAGCACCATTGCCAAAGCACACATAAAACATGCAGTGTTGTTGTATACAGTACTGATTTAACTCACCTTGTTAAAAAACATTTTGTTTGTTTGTTTGTTTCAATCTCTGGTTATATATAATTTCATCTTCCCTTGGCTTTTTCTCCTAGGAATCACAGGAAAAACTCTGTGGAAATGGTGTTGCAGGTCTTCTCCAGAAATTGTTGAAGATAAACTGGTCTGTTTGCACAATAAATGAAGACGTCTATTCTGTTAAGATACTGTGCATTGACTCAGAGACTTCACAGATATCTTACAGTGCACTAGTATGAAAAAGCAAGATGCAAGACATGTTTACGCTGCAACATCCCTTTACAAAAGCATTTTTTAAAATATGCAGTACTAAATGCATAATAGCATTAAGGACAGACCAAGGTGAATAGTAAATACTATTTTTGTGAGACAAAATTTTATTTGATATTGAAAATATGTGGAAACAAACATTTCATATTCAGTCTTAAATAACATACTCCTAATCTTCCACTTGGTGGCATCTGAGAGCCACACTAGCTGCTAATCATTATGTGTAAATGTTTGGCGAAATGTAGTTCTGGCCATATTATCAACTGCTGCGTATTCAGACAACGTGGCAGGTGTGCATTTGTCCCTCACCTCAGATGAACCATGCACAACAAACTCTTTCAAGGCAAGACGCTTTAGGTTTGGCAACACAGTTATGACCATGAGATGCTTGAGTAGCTCTTAAGATTTATTAGGACTATCAGGAATTTGTCTCTTCAATAGTATACCGCAGTAGTTCCCGAACTTTTTAGCACCGGGACCCACTTTTTAAAATGACACTCTATCTGATTAAAAAAACTGCACCTTAAAACACTTCACAGCTCAAACAACAATGATATTTCTGAGCAGGGTTGAGGCCAGTGCCAATGGCCAGCTTGAGAGTCTCCTAGTGTAAAGGCTGATCTACACCGCACTTCTACACAGGCACTTGTGGCATGTGTGGAGCAGTGTGGCTGCCTTTTTAACCAATCGCCATGGAATGCAGGAGAGCTCCGCTCTCCCAAGTTCCATTGTGATCGGCCGTGGACCATGCTCATGATTTAGAGAGGGCGGGACATAGAGCAAATTGTTTGACCAATGGGATGAGAGGTGCTTTCAGCCAATCAGAGGGCACTTCTGTTTCAGCCAATCAGCGTTGAGCTTGTTGTTGAGCTTTATTACAAGAGAAAGACAAGAGAGACAAAGACACAGACGCAGTGTTTTATTGATGCAGTATTGTGCTTTTGACTTTGCTGCTAGGCATGCGTAAGATCATAATTGCTGTCCAGCGATGGGTCAAGAGAAAGGTTCGGGGCTCTGTGGACGTCTTGGGCACCGGCAGAAATCCCACAGCTGCAGCTTTCCCTGGCTAAAGTCATAAGAGGGCAGCTCTTCTGGCAGCTAACTCTCTCTCTCTCCTATTTACAGCCCCTGCCCTCTCTGACCACAGCCATTTAGTCTCACAGGCTCCTCCCATTTTTGCCCATGCCCCCTTCTTTACAGAAAGAAATGTGCAATACTAAATGACCTCTGTGCATGGACAGAGTGATTTTCCACTCTCCCCCCCCCCCCCCGAAAAACCTGCAGCTTGTCCCAACACACTTAAGACAGACCACCTTCCAGGGTAGAGGACATTCCAAACTCCCATGCATTTGACATGGGCAGCAGTCATTTGGAAAGATTCCTGGCACAAATGTTTTGTTTGTTTCTCTCCTTTCTGCCCCTCTTCTCTTGAAACACCCGCTCTCTACAAGGCTCCTCCCCCCAAATGACCTATCACAGGGAGGCAGCAAGCTTTCAGCCAATCAGAGCGCATTTGTGTTTCAGCCAATCAACGTTGAGCTTTATTACCAGGAGGGACAAGTGTGTTGAAGAAACTGGTGGAGCCCAGGGCAGCATTTCGGGTGGGGCATCCTGTCCCCTACACTCGCGCATCTCCCAACGCAAGCTCAATGCAACAGGAGTGGGTGTAGATCAGCCTTAAAGCTAACGGGGAGGGAAAGATTAAGCAGAAATTTAATGCCCTCTAGTACATTTTGGCAGGGCACCCACCTGCCCTCCCATTTTTCAGTGCAACACTAGATGGCTACTTTGGGATTGAGTAGGGTTATTTTACACTCCTTCCACACTAGCATTGGGATTCCCCTTCCCCACCTACTCTGCACTATAACATGAGGGAAGTAGCATTACCTAGTAATAGCCTTACCATCCGTTCCGGAAAAATCGGGATGCATCCCAGTTTCAGGGGTCCAAACCAGGATGCCCTGGTTTCCGGGGTCCATTCCAGCCAGCCCCGGCAACTGTCTCAGTTTTTCTGCTTGCCCCCCCATTTCATTTCCTGGCTGGCCGGCTGCATCCTCCCTCCTCCGCAGCCAGCCGGGTCTCTAAACTGACTGTGCGCCTGCGCAAGCTTGGAGCCTGTGCGAGGCTCGTGCAGACGCACAGCCAGTTTAGAGGCCCGGCCGGCTGTGGAGGAGGGAGACGCAGCCGGCCAGCTGGGAAATGAAACAGGGGGCAAGCAGCGGCTGCGGCTGCAGTCCCTGCTACGCTGTCGCAAAGAACCTACTGGGTGCCGGTCTTTGCAGAAAAATTAAATAATTAATTGGGAAAAAATAAAAATAATAATTGAAAAATCTTTTTCTTAGAGGGCCCTCCTGAAGGAAGAAAGGAGAATGGAGAGGCACCAAGGAGCCTGGGGTATGTGTGGAAATTTGCCAACCAGCATAGTGAGGTAACTGGTGACCTCCCATTCCCCAAACATGCAGGATAACACAGCTTTTACTGTGTTCGCACACACTTTCATTCAACACCCACTGAACACTGGGATTCAACACCTTTAAGCTAATACCAAATATAAATTCAATTTAGTGCATCAAGTCTAGCAAAAACTTAATTCCTCTTTACAACGTAGCAAGCTATTACTAGCCTGAAATGAACTTTCATAGTTTGCTATCACTCCCAAGTCTCTTTCATCCTTCTACAGTCCTCAGACCAAACATTCTCAACCAACCAACTTATTTTTCCTTGTGTGACCCAACATTTTTGGACTTTTTGCTCCTTTTCGATGCTCAACCTTCCCCACTCTTGGCAACAACATAGAAACTCATGCCCAGAGTAAAATCCAGAAAAGTCACCCACATCTCAGTACCTAATAATGTCAACCATCATTGCGGAAAGATTACAAAAAGTACTAGAAAAGTAATTTCTATCCTGTCTATCCCTTGCCAAAGCAAATATCCAAGGCAACTTACAGAATCTTCATAAAAAGAACCATAAAAAAATTAAAAACATACGATAGAATGCAGTTGTATAAATGTGTGTTGCCAATTCAGAAAATGGTACACATGACCAACCTAGGTGACCAACCTAGCTAACTTCAGGGAACAGAGCTTCTGTTAAGTATAGCTTCCATCGCTCACTCACTAGTAATGGGCATTTCAGCTTCAACCACACAAAGTGATCTGATCAAAAGATCCAATTCAATATTTTGGAGTTTGTACAGAAATCTGAAAATGAGAGCTTATGATATTACAAAGCTGATGCACATTATTGTTACAGATACACTGCACTATAAATTAGTACTACAGGAGGAGATTAATAGTCATGCCAAATAGAAGAAAATGTTCCAGAGGACAAGAAATTAGATGGCAACGCTAAACTTTGGGTCAAGGCTATGTCATATTACAATTCTGTATAATCTTTTAAAGAAAACTTTTAAGGTACTTTATTTTACAATGTGCATTCAGGAGGATATGGACCCAGCTACGAAAAAGCACAAGAACAAATTGAAAAGCACCATAAAAAATGAAATGAATAATGGAATGACGGTGAGACTCTGCCAGAAATGCAGGAGCCTTTCCCTTGATATGAGTGTGCACATGCAGGTGGACATACACATTTAATTCCTATCCATATCAGCTCTTTTCAATCTGTTTTGAACAAGTGATCCTTTGAGATCACTTTTACTACTTTACAGTAAGCTGCACCAGTTGCTAAAACCCAGACCCCTTTGCTCAACTCTCCTTTTGTGCATAAAGGAAACTAACTGGAGACCCTCCAGCGGCGACACAGAGAGAATATACATGTGTGCTTCATTCCTGACTCAATAAGTATTAGGAAGTATCAATTAATACTATTGAGAACAAGCCATTATAAGGGAAACATTTAAGATTCCTTCTTAAATGTTACCAGAGTGTTCCCCTCCAACTTTCATCTTTTTAGAAGAATGCAAACACCTGCAACAAATTGAAAATATTGCTGAATTGTAACGGGCCAAACTTAATCACTGCTATTTAATTCCTAGGATGCTGTATACTTGCAAACTTTCACTGTAGTCCCCCCCCCACACACACACACACATCATATTGCACTGCATCAACATACATACAATATGTTTTGGATGGAGAGACATGCTAAAAGGCAAATTGAGCTGCTTCTTGAAAAACTTCATTCCTGGACCTTCAAAACGTGACTTGATATCCTGTCTCACATTTGCCACTGAAATGGGAAAGCCGCTCAGGAATCTGAAAATCCACACATGGCAGCAAGTGTCATTTTGTTTGGGTGTGGGAAGACTGCAATTGCTGAAGACACTGCTGGCTGTGAGAAAGGGTTGCATTTTGTCCCAGCTCAGATAGTGGCTGAATTCTTGCCCAAATTTCAGGACCACCCAGTAGGATGGTGGCTAGTATCACTCCTGAGCCAACTTGTTCCTTGCCCTAGCTGCATGTTTAGTGCCAACATTTCCCAACTATATAGGACAAGAAGCAAGACCGAAGGAAGGCTTGGCACAGAAGGTGCCTTTCCAAACTTCAGAATGATTAGTTTTGCTTCAAACTGAAATATTTATATACTACTGTGCTAAATCATAAATATTATGCTTAATAATAAAACTGATACTGACAACCCACTAAAAACTTGGCTGTTGTAAAGTTCCAAGGCGTCGTGCCACTGCTCTATTTCACCTGGCGTCAGACAGTCGGACGTGAGCCTGAGTCAGATGTTTCCGAAACTAAACTAAGACACAGGTGGCAGAGCAGCTCCAAGGGGAACAAAAACCACCTTTGAGATGCACCTGCTTTCTACCAAAGACAGTTATAAGTCGTGCAGAAAACACATTAAAAGGACACAATGAAAAGTCAGACCATCAATGGCTTTTTTTTTTTTTTTGGCCAAGGTTATGGACAAGTTAAGCCTCAAAAGAATTATTTTCATTTCCTAAACTTGCTTCAGTCAGGAGCTATTTCAAGGGGAGTTCAGAGCAATGGAGAAAGACACTCCCTGTGGAGCCCTTCCAGACAACATGAGCCCTAGTACCTAGAAACTAGCATCAGTGGCGTAGAAACGCCGTCCCCCCTCATGACGCTGACCCCACCCCAAGTGATGTCAGCTGGAGCCAAACGTTACTCAGGGGCTGGGCGGGAGGGCGGGGCACACAACGTGGCTTGGAGGCAGCAAGATGCTTCGGCAGGCTCATCTGAGCCATTCCGCCACCTGGATCGCCGCCATGACCATGTTCTCTCCCGCTGCGGCTGCCTGGATCGCCGCTGCCGGTATGATACCCCCCGCTGGTTTGATGCCCCCCACCTACTGCCTGGGGGCAGTCCACCACCCCACCCCATCCCTTCCTACACCTCTGACTAACATTATACCTGTCATTTTGGAATAAAGTCTTTGACAACGTAGACGTTTTCACTTGACAGTGGAAATGGAGCAATGATGTATTTTGGTAACCTTCCCCGAAGATTGGTTTTATAGCAAAATGTAATACTGTAGGTGCATATTTGAAAGAACAAGGGGCACTTATATACTTTGCCCAACTTATTTTTACAGTTTTAAAAGCTTGTCAAAACTAATTGGTATTGGCAAGTAACAGCCATAGGACTTTTGATTCTAAAGCAAGGGTGGCCAACCTGCAGCACGCTGTGTGCCACGTTTTATGCAGATTATCTTGAGCATGCCACAAAAATAAATAAATAAAAATAAATAAAAATTAATTAATTAAAAAATACTATACTATAGTATCTTTGGATGTGCCACTCTACCTGCTGCTGGTGGCGTCCCCCGCTGAAGAAAACTCTAAACATCTTTTCTCTCTCCTGCTGGGTGCAGCTCAGCTGGGATGCCCCATGCTGTCGAGGGGCTGTCAATCAAGGGGACTCCCCCTCTTTCTCTCTCTGCTCCCCCCCACACACACATGCGAGGCCCACTGATTTTGAGGCTGAGAGCACAGCATCGGCCCCAAAGGAGCAGGGCGAAGCGAATTCCTGTAGTTGTGCAACTTGGGAACAGCCCTCAGCCCATTCTCCCTCTTGGGGGCACTTTTATAAGTGAAGAGGATCCATTTAGTCCAGAGCAGTTCCATTCAGGGCAGTAGAACTGCATGGGTATGGGTTTAGGCAGGACTGAGATCCAAGCTTGTGTCGAAATAATCCCCCCCCCTGCCATCGAGGAAGTGGGAAGGCTGCCGGTCACCCGTACCAAACGCCGCACCAAATGCCAGCATGCCTTCTGCTCTTCAAAAAGCTCACGAAGCTGGGAAGAGGGGCTGAGGCTGGCAGCTTGGACGTGCGCGTCCTGGGTCTCATGACAGCGTGTGCCACTCAGAAAGTATTTGCGTACCACTTAGTGGCACGTGTGCAGTGGGTTGGCCACCTCTGTAAGGTAAAGATAGGCTTAAAGCTCCTAATTCTCTTCCCCTTTTATTTTGATGCAATATTCAAATGGTTCCCTTAAGGCGCATATAGGTTGGCTGACTTTGTTAAACAATTCCTACCAGCTGTAGGATTCTGCACTGTCTGGAACAGCAGCAGGAACGGATCTTCTAGATACCACAATATTCAGGGTTCGCTTAGGATTTGTTTTTTAATCAATCAATTTGGTTGTACATTCCAAGTTCAAATTTATGATCATCATTTTGAGCATGTGCATTCTGAATAAGCTATAGTACCAATATGCATTTTTAAAAGGTCATAGTGCAGACATATTTAAGTTGCCATAAAATCTGCAGGACCAATTATGCCATGCAGTAGAGTAGAGAATATTGTGTTCTGAGCAGAATCAGCACATGTTGTGGAATACTAAGTGCCAGTCAACACATTCCAAAGAATTATCGGGAAAATCCATTAATTTGCACCAATATTGAATACATTCCAATATTTTATGTTAAAAGCTTCTTGTAAATAGAAAACCAGCAGATCAGAGACAGGGCTAAGCAAGAACTTAGTTTTTGATTTAATTGAGGAGTGTTCAACTCATGCTATCTCCCATATAAGTCAACTGTTACAGCTATTATTGGGCTCTATCATGTGAATGTTCTGAATGCACTGATCAGTTCTTAAGTCTGCAACCCTATACACACTTTCTTGGGACTAAGCTCCACTGAACACAATGGAATTTACAGTGGAATCCATGCATGCCTACTCAGAAGTAAGTCCAGAAGTACGTCCAGTGTCCAGTGGGGCTTACTCCCAGGAAAGTGTAGATTGTAGCTTTACCTCTGAGTAGACATGCATAGGATTGCACTGAAAGAGCACAACCCTCTGGGCTCCAATTATCACACGGGCTGCCGCTGCCCTTTCAACACCAACACTTCTGCCAAGACGTCACTTCACAGTTCAGCAGCTGAGAGCATCTGATGGTGGTGCTGGGAGAGCCCAATTACCATGCAGGCCAAATAAAGAGCTTCCGCAGGCCATATGTGGCCCACAGGCCTTATGTTTAAACGTCCATGGTTTAGAGCAGGGTTGGCCAACCTTTCAACATGAATGCTCCTGGACCTTTAATGGCTGTATAGGTTGTATAGGTGAGGGAAGTTCAGCTTCAGCAGCATGACCAGCACTTGCAGCTGCCAAGATTCTGTCTTCTACTTCTGTCTTCTACAACTCTTAAGAACGCAGAAGCCCTAATGGTGGAAGGTTGGCCACCCCTGGTTTAGAGCTCTGTAACTGATCTCCAAAGCAAAGTAACAAAGTAAACGTGCCTTTTTCTTGTTTGCCTACATTCCTTAATAAACTCTATCTTCTTTAAAACAAACAAGCAAGCAAACAAACAAAAGCTCAGTCTCATGCTAGCCTAATTAGAGGCACAATGAGGTGTTTGCACCCCATCTACGTCAACGGTACCAAAACTGCTAAATTTGACCTTTCGCTCTACAATTATTGCCAATTTCCCCAATTTGAGTCACTTTTGAGATAATTGTGTATGTCTGTGTGCATGACACCTGTTGGAATAGACATGTGTGTGCATGTGCATCAGCAGTATTGGCAACATTATCTACACCTGTTGCTCCTCAGGTTAATGCCATTAGTCAATATCTTCAGCCTTCATAGCAAAAACTTAGGTTCTTTCCTATTCTGCCCAAGTGACCTCTAACAAAAAAATGCAAATGTGTATACTTCAAAAAACAACATGGTTGTTTCAAGCCATTGGTGCGTTTGCCCAACAATTAGTTAAAATGGGTGCGGGGGGGCTGTAGATGGCGGCGTTCACTCTTATCCACAGGTTCCAGGTATCCACGGGGGGGCCAGGGACCAATCCCCCGCGGATACCGGCCCCCCGCCCCGTAATACAATATATTCCAAAAAATTAAAGTATTCAGAATGTATACCCATTCAGCCTCTTCACAAATATGTTGCCCTTATTGTAACATACACACTGCATAAATTCCATGTAATCCTTTGAACATCCTGTGCCATAGTTTTTGTACCCTTACCATACCATTCTAGTAAAACACTGCTTTAAAATGGAAACTTGCTTGTTCTGTATAATGTCACGCATACCTAGAATGTTATACAAAATGTGAAACTAAAAAAAAACCAAACTCATCACCCCATTTCACTCTGACCACCACTTTGAAAATGTTTTAAGAAAAAGACTTAGACAGTGCTTTATTTCAACTGGTTAGACTCAAGGCATGTTCTTGTGACCTCCTTTAAAGTCTCATTTAATAAGTAGTTCAAGACTAAACATTTTGGGGGGTGTTTTTATGTAGAGTGACATGGGTACTATGTCAGGTTTATAGCTCTATAACCACTGAATTCAGCTTGCAGCTTTTAGAATCACAGTATGCAACTTGATAGTAAATCATGACCATTTTATCTAATAAAAATTGTCTACCTACAACATAAAAGTGATCTTAAACAGATTTCAACAAGCAATTATTTAATGTGAAATTTTCACAGTCCCACACAGCATGTGCATTATTACAATCAGCACTACGAAGTGGTTTGATATGGGTCAGAATTAAGATCTCTGACTGCCTTCAAATATGCTTTTGTAATACTTGACTTCTTACTAAATTCAGATTGTGTTATTTCATTTAAAAATATATATAAATACATAATACATATTGCATTCCGTTATCAGTTATTTTATACCATCTAGCTCATTATTTGCATGTCATTACAAAAATTATACTACATCACATGAAAGACAAAAAGGAGAGATACTAAAACACTGAAAAAATTACTTCATTTCTGTATGTTGGTGTTTAAAATAAAAACAGAGACCAATACTGTTGAAATTCCATAAGTGCACAAATTGCCTCAATAGTTAAGAAAAAGTCAACAGAGACAGAGACAGAGAGATCGGTGAAGAAAATAAGACTAAATACCGTACAATTCAGCACGGATTCTCCAACCACACTAACCTGGAAAGCAATAAACACATCTGATCCTGCAAAATACAGAAGTCTTTCAACATAAAAGATCCCTTCTCCTTAAAACACTTTTTGTCTGTTCATATTAGACATTTTAGTGATGCAACTGCATTTTATGGCAAAAAAAGTCATCACAAATCATGTCTGAACAGAAAGGAGCATAAACACACAAAAAAACACTGCCAAACAATTGCATTCCAGTGATGTCACGTGGACGGTCTGTAAAAAGTGAACAAAGAGAATGGCAATTCCTGAGGAAAGGGGCTAACATGGTAGAAACTCAATTCTGGAAACATAATCAGAGGACAACACTCTGAATTCCAAACACAGGACATTTCATGAGGTTTTGCTTATAATATTAATAAACTACGATAATGTGTCAGGTTTCTCCAATGTCTTTTTCACATTTTCACATTCATTTATAGCAGACACTTCTCAGGTTATACAGATATACTGTATCTCACAATGAATGAGTGTCTAGTTTTCACAACAGAACAAGAAGGGTAAACCCATTTCTCAACTGTACCACTTTAGATTATGCTCCTCTACACTAAACATTCCTTGTACATAAGTTACTATGACAAAGAGAAGGTTTCTAGATCAAATCCCATGCACAATCTCAAAACCATCTGCCGTTGGAGAGAACGTAGGTCCTACTAACAATGCTGCAGTTCTCAAATGGTGCCGTTCCAGCACACGTCTGATGACCATATCCATCCTGTACAAGGATTCCATGTCCATCACCTGGGATGCTACTGACCAATACCAGATGACAGCCCTACTTGCCTAAATGTGCAAGCATGCAAAATACTAGAGTCTGACTACATGCCAAATGCTGTATGACTGTCCAGCCCTGATGCAGCTGTGCCAACAGGGTGCACACTACATAATGCAGAGCAGTCATGGAGGCGTCTTCAAGGTGAGGGAACACTTTTTCCCTTATCTTGGAGCTGCATTGTGGCTGCACTGGTGCTGGAAAGTTGGTTAGGATTGCGCTGTGTGTCAGACTCTTAAGTCTCACACCTCCTTAATCTTTTGATTAAAAAAAAATATTGATGAAGTGACCAAAAGACAACACAGCAGTCTTTATTATCAGAGTTCCTTCGCCTACTAAATGTCTCCCAGACTTTAGAGTGCTTACATCTTTAACAAGTTGCCAAGTTCCTGGAGAAGAGCAACCTGCCCATTCATAAACTCATAAATGCCATTAGCCTTTAATTCAATTTGAATAGATGGCTACACTTATACATGCATCGCATAGCAGGATAATCCATAGCCGTACCAGTCAGACCCAACAGAAGTAACCATTTCATAAGTCAAAAGCTATTTGAATGTTGTTCTCACAATTAAAGGTATTCTGGGGTCAATTGATCTCACAATGAGCAGTGGGAATAGATGGAATTCCACTGATATAGTAAGCAAAGTTCTGCAAAATGCTAGCAACAAGGGATATATAGTTACACCCCTAGATGCTGGCCCATTATTTCTTTGAAAACCTCCAAGTAAGGAGATCTCTAGATTCCTCCAGCATCTTTTGCAATTGCTAAACTGTTGATAAACTGATCTGACAGAGGGCTTTTCTATATAATGAATGATTTAATGTAAGTCAGTATTGAAAAGAATGTGATTTGTCCACAAAACGACCTACTGCATCTTTACTGAAGACAGCTAGCTGGCCAACTACAACTGTGGGTACCCACAACCCAAAGGTTTATTTGCTTACTTCGAAATGCACTATTTTGCAGACTGGAACAACATCCTAACTAAATGTGCAAACATAAAAAATATATGCAGAGAAATCCTGAGCTAACTTCTCTCTGCCATTGTCACGTGCTGGCTGAACTGGTTCATGTTCCAGCCCTTTCAATTTCTGCTACTAACCAAAATACCATTAATTATAAATGTAACAGGCAAGGAACAGCTGTAAATTTACATGGAAGATAAAGGGTGCAATCGCCTATAGTGCCTGGGGGGGGGGGCAGTACGTCCTGTGCCGACACAGAGCTGTTGCAAAAGCTGCTGTAAGGCAATTGTGCCAGCTCCAGTCTGGCGCCGAGGCCTACACTGGCCCGAGAGCACCAGATCCACATGGCAGGCAGTGAGAAGCAAGTGACTCCAGGGCAGGGGGCAGTGACAGGTATGGACTGGACCAGTGAGGGGGGCGAGATTGGCGACAGCGGCACATGTCGAACCCTGTCCCACTTCCCTGGCCGGTTTACCCTACCAGATTTGCACCAACAAAATAGCTGCCGCAGATCCAAAGAGACCCGTTTGGGTGGCTGGGGTTTTACCCCGGGATAATGGAACAAAAATTCCCTTCCCCAAGTTGACCTCCCACCCGCCTCTTTGCGCCCAGGATGCAGCATTAGCTGCACCGGTCTCACTGCAGCACTGGACATGAAATTAGGCAAAATTGGACTGTAAATCTACTCTAACTCCTCCAGGAACAGCATTTTCGATGCAGAATAGCCCAATGTTACGTAAGCAGGACAGTTCAATACAAATTGGCTCAGTACCACCAAACACAGGTATTTTCGTAACACTTTTAACAGAGAGACTATTTATTGGTATTTCTGAAATCATGCTGCTTTGTTGGTAAAGGTAGTGACATCTATCAGAGCCCAATCCTAGGCATGTCTACTCAGAAGCAAGTCCTATTATAATCAGTGGGGCTTACTTCCAGATGTATGAATCAGATTGGAGCCTCAGATTCAAAATCAAGGTCAAACCTCCATTACAATTTTCATTCCACACAAGGTGAAAGTAGTGATAAAAGTAAGGACTAACTTCTGAGTACATGAGTGTGTATTTAATCTCTTACAGCATATTTAGTTTGAATAACCTCAAATAGATTGAAAACTTTGTATCATTTAGATTTTAGAGTTTATTTTGCCTACAGTAGTACAAAACAGTTGGAGCTTTTTATCCACTTTTTTTTATCCACGGATTTGATTCAACACAGATGGCAAAACTGTGGAAGAGGAAGTCCAACTGCACTATATTACCTCTTTTTTTCAGCGTTTTGGGGGGCCTGCCAGTCACTTCCATCCTCCTGTGCGTGTCCAAACCGCTGAAAAATGCAGCCGGGAGTCTCTGGTGCCATTTACAGGTTGCTTCCAGTAGTGGCTTTTGTTTTTTCAGTCAGTTTAAACAAACTCAGAAGGAGGGAAGTGGTGAAGATGCTGGAAAAAAAGGTAATGTGGCACCGCTCCCAACCCCCCAACCCCCGGATTTCATATAACACTGATTTTCTTATCCACTGTGGTTCCAGGAACAGAACCCCAGCAGATAAAAAGGTCCGACTGTACACACATCAGTGAGAAGACAGACAGAGCCCCCTCCTCTGACACATTTGCTTTCCCTAAGCAGAGAATTTCTGCAACATGAAATTGTCATTTTGTTTATACCTATCCCACCTCATTCAGTAGTGGTACAGTTAAGGAGCCTAGCATCAACGTTTGCTGAACGTGTACTCAGACACGTTTTAACTATCTTCCCAGTACATAAATTACTTAAGGTTATTGCTTCAGTGGCTGAGGGAAGTACTGTTCCGATTATGACATATGAAAAAAGGAAGAAGAATCTACAACTTTTTATCTTGAAAGGAATAGTGACAGATTTTACACATTCAAGCATTTGTTTTCCAACACAAAATATGAATTTTTTTTAAAATTGGAAGCATTTCCATAAGTACATATAAATCCCTACATGCATTTGTACTGCTCGCTTTGTATGCATTTTAAGATGCCATGTTTACACAAGACAGAATGGTTTATTTTCAAGTAAGTAAATCCTCAATAAAGAACATAACAAATTAAAAAAAATGTTATTACTCATAGTCCCATACTCTTTTTAAGTAAAGAATACTTTGCTCCAACGCAAGAAGTGTCTGCCTGTACAAGACACATAGTCTAAACATTCTGAAATCCATTGTAACACTGTTTATTACGTGCAAACTGCTATTTCTATCAGGTATGGATGTCTAAAACACTCACTAACCGATCTTGCACTGAACTCCCGGATTGTCAAGGATCTGTCTTCCAGTCACAAAAAAACAGACTTTATGAGCAATTCATGTAAACATACCTCCAGCCAACAAAGCTACAGGAAAGCAACTGCTTATTTTTCAAATATTCTATACAAACATTGACCTGTGAGAAATGACTATGGATGTGGGAGGGGCACCTTCATTGTTCTGTCTCATCTATACTCTTCCTTGAGTACTCCAGTTTTCATGGCCGCAGGTTGTAGAGCATGAGATATTTAAGGGATTAAAAGCTGTAGCAGTTTCCAGGTTACAAAGCCATGGTAAAAAAAAAAGGAGGGGGGAAGGGAAAAAAGAAAAATGGCTTCCTTTTTCCATGGCTTTTAATCCCTTAAATCAGTGATTCTCAAACTTTTTAGCACCTGGACCCACTTTTTAAAATTACACTCAACAGGGACCCACCTAGCGTTAGGAGATGCTCAGACATTTATCTCCCTATATTTACACAAGCTTGCAAACTGCAGGAGCTCAGCTCTTTGAAGGGCAATTGGCAGCTATCTGATTTTTGAATAGCCTCAGGGTTTGTGGCAATTACGTATTTGATCTTTCCAACACCTGGGACTGACCAGAAATCAGGCCGCAAGTCCTGACCCACAGTTTGAGAAACACTGCCTTAAATTACCATATTGTCCAGAGTATAGGATGCTCCTGATTATAAGCTGCACCCTTAAAGTTTGGTGCTTTAAAAAAACAACAATACATTTTTAACTTCTTTTAACTTAAAGAAACTATACACATTCGTAGAACAGTAAAACAGTACAGCTTTAGTACAGTTAAAGGCATAGGCACCCTGTCCCTTATTGAATCTGGGCACCCTAGTATAAGTAGCCTTCCCAGATCCAAAGGGGGATGGTGTGCCTACCTTTAACCTTTGGAATTTGGGCAGGTGCAGCTTGTTGCACCCTTCCATGATGATGAACTGCACCTGCTCAAATTTCAATGGTTAACAGCACAATCCTATGCATGTCTATTCAGAAGTAAGTCCCATTTCATTCAATGGGGCTTACTCCAAGGAAGTGTGCATAGGATGGCAGCCTAAAGGCTGGTAATCTGTCCTCCTTTGGATATGGTAAGCCTATGCAGGAGCTCTTGCTCTCAACTTTCAGGCCGGATTCACATATGACTGCGGATGTCCCCGTCCGCCGTACGCACTGATCTGGCGCTTTGAGCAGGGGGAGCGCCGCTTTGCTTGTTGCTTGCAAGGGGTTTCCCTCTCTGAAGAGCAGTGGACTTGTAACATTCGCGGTGATTGGAGCAACTTGTGATTGGCATGCGACCCTCTCGCGCGATTGGTGGCTGTTGTTGCGCTTTGAACCCGCCCACAAGCTCCACGAGACACGCTTTGCCAAAGTTGAACCGAGCCATCTCCAGCGATTCTAGCGTTGGTGCCCCGTAATGGTGTCCTTTTACATCATGAATATGTAAATACAGGGCAGAGCGGGTCCGTTAAGCGCACAGCAGGGACAACGCTGTCATATGTGAATCAGGCTTCAAACTGTACTCTCAACTTTCAAACTGCAGGATCAATAAATATCTTAGTTTCCATAGAGTCCTGGGGCTGGAGCTTAAGGGTTAATTTTTTCAAATGCTTCCATCCTGAGGCTAGAGGTTGCTAGAGAGATCATTGTTTGGCCATTTAGTAAGTGATTAAGCGCTTTGCAGTTTAAAAAAAGAAAAAGAAAAAAAGCCCCGTTTTACCTTTGAAAGAGACTTGGAGAGACGGGGTTGACCTGAGTATAAGACTCACTTTCCCCCCTAAAGCAAGTTTTTAAAGTAGGGGTGCAGCCTACAATCAAAGCTTAGCGTTTTCTGCTAGAGTTTTCTGCAAACGCTTTGCAGAAAACTCTAGCAGAAAACGCTAAGCTTTGATTGTAGGCTGCACCCTTACTTTAAAAACTTGCTTTAGGGGGGAAAGTGAGTCTTATACTCAGGTCAACCCCGTTTCGGAGCGTGCCGCGGCCTGTCGGCCATGGCAATATTTGATTATAGGGGCAGGCGCCAACCCCCCTTGCTCCGGGCGCCAACAGAGGCAGTTCCGCCTCTGGTTCTAAATCTATACTCTTCCTATTTCACTCTTTTGACTCACCCCAGTGTGTCCTACATTGCAATCTCTGCTCATTCATATCCTAGCTTCTGTTCAGTCCTTTTAAGAAAACAAAAACAGGACTATGCTGACTGACATATCCCTCCATATTAATGACAACAGACATGGAAAGCAAAAATGGTGACAAGGATCTTTTCCTGAATCAAGTTCGTAGAAATGCCAAATAAAGAAAGAAACTATGTTAAGATAGCGACATGATACCAGCAAATCCTCAGCAATGGGCTTCATAAGTTATTTGTTTTAATTTTATTTATCCATTCATTCCATTTCTATCCTGACTTTCTCCACAAAGGGCACCCAAGGCAGCTTACGACAACATTAAAAAACATATATTGTATAAATTATGAAATGCGTAAAAATATAAAATACATGTGTACAGTATAACTGCCACCTTCAAGATAGTTGGCAGTACACCCTTCATTATTGATGTATTGAATACCCTCCCCACCCACTCAGGCAGCCCTCCCCTGGCAGCTCGAATAAGGCAAAGGTCAAGAGGGCAGGTGGGCGGTCTCACACTCTAGAGAACTCTGTCCACATCCTCAGGTTGTATAAGCTGAAAAGAATCCCACAACACGGGATGGGCAGAGGGACATCAGCAGATATGTGAAGTCAAAGTCTTGACGGATACGAGCAATTTTAACAGCAAAACGTGTTGCAAAATTGTCATCGCGGGCAACAGAGCAGCAATCCTCCTGGCCCCTGTGTGAGGGTAACAAAGCCCTCACTATACGAAACAGCTCAGCTGGGCAATATTCTGTAAGCACGATGGTGGCAGAGAAGTAAGTTTTTATTTCGCTGCCATCACCGCCATGGAATAGGCTCTAAATGAGCTCTGGCCTATGTTCCGTCAGATTCCTCTTATATCTTCCTCCACTGTTGCTTAAGACATCTACCGATTCATTGCCCGCAGCTCCTCAGTAAACCAAGAAGCTGCTCTGGCTCTGTGGTGTGGTACAGGTTGCAGAGGGGTGATCTGATCCACAGCCTTAACCATTTCCTCATTCCAAAGGTCACCCAAGGCAGCAGATGAGTCACCAGCTCTGGCAGCAAGAAATCACCCCAAAGTTCTCAGGAAACCCATAGGGTCCAAAAGCCTTATGGGGCAGACCATACAATCAGGTCACTTGCCTTGGTGGAGCTGAGGAACCGCCATTAGCCTACACCAGGCATTCCCAACCTGTGGTCCACGTACCCCTCATGATCCTACCCCATGAGACACTGCCCGTTATCAGCTGCTGCGATCTGTGCTTGCACTTGCACTGCAACCTGGAAAAAATGCTACAGCCCTGCCGATGTCCCCGGTATCTCCTCCTACCTGTACTCCTGTGCACCGCCATCTTGGTTCTCGTGAAATCTCCTGGGATCCAAGTTGGTGGCCACAGGAGCACAGGTATGAGGATCAACCAGGAGCATTGGCAGGGCTGTAGCCTTTTTTCCAGGTTGTGGCGCGGGCGGGATTCAGCAGGGCTGTAGCCTTTCCCTCTGGGTTGCAGCATGAGTGGGAAGAAAACTCAAAAAACTCAATTTAACAGGGGGTACGCGGGGGCAGCAAGTCCGGGGGTATGTGGGGCAACTGGGCATAGGGGGTACGCGGGCCTCCAAAGGTTGGGAACCCCTGGCTTACACCCTACCAGGAAGTGATCTGTCAAAGATAGAGAACATAAGAACATAAGAAGAGCCCTGCTGGATCAGGCCAAAGGCCCATCTAGTCCAGCTTCCTGTATCACACAGTGGCCCCACCAGATGCCTCAGGGAGCACACAGCCAACAAGATAACCTGTTTCCTGCTGCCACTCCCCTGCACCTGGCACAGAGAAACCCCACCTCCAAAACCAGGAGGTTGCTTATGGCTGCTTGTAACCTGTGATGGTCTTTTCCTCCATGAATCTGTCCAAACCCCTTTTAAAGGCATCTAGGCCAGATGCCATCACCACATCCTGTGGCAAGGAGTTCCACAGATGAATTACACGCTGGGTAAAGAAAGATTTTCTTTTGTCTATTCTAACTCTCCCTCCACTCAATTTTAGTGCATGTCCCCTGGTTCTGGTGTTGTGCGAGAGGGAGAAGAATTTCCCTCTATCCACTCTCTCCATCCCATGCATAATTTTATACGTCTCAATCATGTCCCCCCTCAGGCGCCTTTTTTCTAGACTGAAAAACGCTGTAGCCTTTCCTCATAAGGGAGGTGCTCCATCCCACGAATCATTCTGGTCGCTCTTTTCTGCACCTTTTCCAATTCAACTATATCCTTTTTGAGGCGTGGTAACCAGAACTGGACACAATACTCCAGATGTGGCCTTACCATCGATTTGTACAAAGGCATAATGATATTGGCCGTTTTATTCTCAATCCCTTTTTTAATTATCCCAAGCATGGAATTGGCCTTCTTCACAGCCGCCGCACACTGGGTCGACACTTTCATCGACCTGTCCACCAGCACCCCAAGATCTCTCTCTTGATCCGTCACAGACAACTCAGAACCCATTAGCGTATATGTGAAATTTTGGTTTCTTGCCCCAATGTGCATCACTTTGCACTTACTTACATTGAAGCGCATCTGCCATTTTGCTGCCCATTCTCCCAGCTTGGAGAGATCCTTCTGGAGCTCTTCACAATCCCTGCTGGTCTTCACCACCCGGAAAAGTTTAGTGTCATCCACAAACTTGACCACCTCGCTGCTTATCCCCAACTCCAGGTCATTTATGAATAAGTTGAAAAGCACCGGTCCCAAGACCGATCCTTGGGGCACACCGCTTTTCACCTCTCGCCATTGTGAAAATTGCCCATTGACTCCCACTCGCTGTTTCCTGGTCTTCAACCAGTTCCTAATCCACAAGAGGACCTGCCCTCTTATTCCCTGACTGTGGAGTTTTCTCAGGAACCTTTCATGAGGGACCGTGTCAAACGCCTTCTGAAAATCCAGATATATAATATCCACGGGTTCGCTCGCATCCACAGAGGCACGATGTTGATCCCCTCCCCACCACTAGATCACTATCTCCCTGCCCCACAGTGAAAACCAGATTAAAGTATGCCCAGCCAAGTGCAAAGGAAGTGCAATCCACTGGGATAGGCCCATGGTCGCCATAGCAGCCATGAAGTCCTGAGTTGTACCTATACTAGGGGTCTTGACATGGATGTTGAAATCCCCCAGCACAACACCATTGCTGAGATCACCTCAGACAGCTCAGGAAGGGAGTCTGCTGGGCAACAAGGTGGACACCAAAATCCCTGTCCTGTCTTGCCCATTTAACACCATACCCACGCATTCAAACCTACCATATAGGACAGGGTACCTGGCAAGGGAGATGGACTCACAGTATACCAATGTGACTCCGCCTCCTCCCTGTTGTTGCAGCCATGGCTGCTGGAGCACACAGAAACCCTGCCTGCGGGCAAAACTAGGAGAGGGAAACTCCACCCCCATCATCCAGCCAGGTTTCTGTGATACATGACAAGTCAGCACCCCCAACCAGGATCAAATCCTGGCCTTATTATTTACTGACCTGGCATTTAGTAACAGCAGCTTCAGGCAGACAGGGCTGATGTCAGAGCCATCAGTGGTCCTTGGGCTGGAAGAAGGGCCAGAAAGAGAGACAGTCTGCCTCTGACGGGCAGCACAATCCTCCGTAACTTTAGAATGGCAGAGTGCACGCTCCGCCGTTCTAAAGTGTCGCAAATGTACCATAAAGCATGTTTACGACTAAGGGCCGTACTGGTGCCGGATCATCCCTGCGGCTGCCAGAGAAAGGTAAGGGATGCACCGGTGGGGGCGGTCCGGGCTGTGAGGGAGGGCGGCCATTGGTCAAGCCGGCCCAGTAGGAGCAGGGATGGCGGCCGCCATATCCCTGTCCCTTTCCCGGGTCGGCACAGCCATTCAACGACCTCCTCGAACTTACGCCAGCTCAATAGCTGGTGGAAATCTGAGGAGGACCATTGGGGACTCCCCACACTACACCCTGGGAAAGGGGATGAATGTCCCCTTCCCCCGAGGAGACCTCTGGGCCGATCCCGATTGACACGGAATGGGGATAGGATCCAGCAGGCGGCCCTAGGGCCACCCACAAATCTTTAGTCAGGATTGCACTCTGACTGTCTTTCTCCTACAATGGCCTGCCCGACCTCTACCACCATCTCTCTCTCTTTCTTAATGTGAGTTGTCTGCAAAGAGTTGACCTTCATCAAAATGCAAAAGATCAGCTCACAGGTTCACCTGTTGCGGGGGAAGGATGTAACAGAGCAACTTGTGTGATATTTCCTAGTCCATTCAAGCATCTGTAAGAAAGATACATGGAAGAGCTGACACCTCTTGAATAACTGCTTTCATATCACCAAGGTGGACCATCTCATACTTCTCACACTTCAAGAACAGGTGCAAATTCTCCAGGTACAATTCTGTTCACTACCCTGTCCCTTCCTCAAATGTTGCCTACCAACCAATAGTCCAGATCTTGCCTCGCTACCATTCTTTGATCTGTCTTCTGCTACAATTTGCACTGGGCATTCCTTTGATGTAGCCCCAAACACATCACTGCTAAGACTTCAATGGGAAAAAGTATAATTACCCCACTGATAACACTGGACCACGAGCCATTTTCTTACTTGGGAAATCTTGAAGTTTACATTGCCGTAGCATGACTCCATCAAGGAGGAATGATGCAAGTCTGCCAATATGTTCAGCACAAGATTTGAGATACAGATTGTCATCACTTGTAAATTTGCAAGTAATTTTGTTGTAAAGACTGGACATAACATGCGTACTACTACAACAATATACTTATGTGTAAAGGGAGACCATTTTGTTTGACAGCAGGAAAGGTTTATCTCACATAGCAATGTTTTTATGGCTTGTGAAATCTACTTGAATTTATCTGTAAGAAAACAAGCTATAATTTCTGGGAAGGATGATTTCATCATGCACTCAAACATCTTACTGGAAAATATGCATGATGAGTAAATTTGTATTCCAATTTTGTTCTAAGCTTCATCACAATAAACCAAGTATTGAATATTTCCAAGTAATCTGTTAATATTCATGTTTGCAACTCAGTAGGAGACATTCCCAAGGTCATGTTTTACACTGCCATGGAGGCAGCTAAATATGTTTATACTTCAAGTCACAGCACTGCTGTGCAGCCTGCACACGTAAATTAACTGATGTTGTTTAAAAGCTCATAAAAGTACTGCGTATCACAAATAGAGCTAATGTGCCAAGAATGCCAGAGCAGATGCAGTGGATAGATTGTTCTATGTAAAAATACTACTTTAAATAGCAAGTTTTCAGCAGCTTTCACAGTTCTTTATTGCCCCAAAATAAGTTTTTCCCCCCTCTATAACAGGTTTATCTCTTGTGCGTGCGGGCACACACACACACGCACACACACACATTAGCCTAAAAAATAAAAATGTATCATGGTATCATAAATGTATCATAAATGAATGGTGCAAAAGTAAAGCTGATTTATTCTTAAGTGAACTGACATACCACAACCGTCATGACATGAAAAGACAGAAAACCTGTTCAAGTTTCACATGCACATTACAAAAGTTCGATGTGGGCACTTGCATAGCTACAAAACAGCTGCGGTCTCCTCGCAAGGAGACCGCGGCTGTCACCCATCTACTTTTAGACCAATGAATTGCTCCGCCACCGGAAAGCACGTTTGCAGCACCCAGAGAGTAAGCAGCGCCAACGGAGAGGCCTGCTCCGCTCGGGCAGCACCACGGGACAGATGGATGCTGTGATGGAGAGGTAGGTGCCCGTGGCACGGCAGAGGGGCAGGGCGAAGGGGTGTTTTGTGGAGTGGGATTGATCAGTCGGGCCTGGGAAAGGGGAGGGATTGGCGGCGGCCTCCTCCACCATATCCTACCCTCTTCCCAGGCCTGTTGGGCCTTACATGGCCGACTTGAATGTGAGCCAGCAAAATGGCTGGTGCACATTCGAGTCGACACACTGGGGCGGTTGGGGCACTATTTGTGGTAAAGAGATGAACATTCTTTAGGCTTTAGCCCGTGGAGGCCTCCGGCTCCACCGGTGCAGGCCCCATCCTGTACAGGATGCGGTAGGCGCCTTATTTGCACCACACCGCATCCTGCTAGACAGGAGTGGGCTTTTAGAAAGGTTACTTGCCTCTTAGCTCATCTTTTTACTCTGCCTTCTCCCCTTCCCTCAACTTCTTCTCCCACTCTCACTATCTGCCACAACTAAGCAAGCTGATACTCAGAGCCATACAACAGCACTACTACTCCAGCAAGCACCCCTATCCCCCTGTACAAGCAGCTCATGAACACCGTTTGCTCATTTTCCCCAATAAGCAGGGCCAGCACAAGAATTCCTGGCACCTGAGTCGCCTCAATGCCCCCAAATGCCATATTTGCGCACACACTCACATGTGCATACACGCACGCACGCACGCACGCACGCACACACACACACACACACACACCAAGGATATGGGGGGATGGCAGGCACACTGATGAAAAAGTGGGTACACCCCAGTCTCCCCTTTGCTTTACTTATCAGGAGCACAACAGACAGCCGTCCTTGCCACATGCCGCTTTGGTTTGATATGAAAGGGTGCACCCTGGGTTCCCAGCCTGCACCACTTCTGTTCATATCAAATAGAAGTGGCACTGAGCATGGTGGCTGCACTCCTGGTAAGTAAACTAAAGGGAAGGAAGGAAGGCTCCAAACCATTTGTCCCTGCCTACTTGGCGTTCCATAAGCAAATGCAACCATGACATGGTCTTCTAAAGCCATTTATAACTGCTGGTCACAGACATTATTGCTCCAGTTAGAAGCAGTCAACTCCTCTCCCATGCAGCAAATGGGAGAGAAAAGCTGATTTAATGTTCAAAAGAGAGTTAATCGTAAGCAATGGCTGTATATTTTGAAAGCAAACATGAAATACATATTAAAACTGCCAACAACTAAACAGATATGGAAGGGTGCACCCTGGGTTCCCTACAGATAAACAGATAATTAGCAGAAGTCCTATATGAAAAAATATCTCCAAGAAATAATGAGCTTAGCTATGAAGATTAAATATTCTCATATCCATCAATCTATCCATGAACAGTTCTCCATTCTAATTTTGAACAATTAATCAAGGATAATGCCCTATCAGTGTCTATGGTCAGCCTTCCATTATGCTGCAATCACTTCAGGACTGGAAGGTTAAGAAATGAAAAGGTAACTATGATTTTTGTAAATATTTGTAATATCCAATGTTTCCCACTTTTCATGTTTGAAAGAATGCTCCCTATCTACTTGTACTTGTGTAACAGCTCAAATGTTCTCTGCATGGAAGATACTTTAAGTAAAACAACATAAACAAATTAAGAACAAAATCACTTGTCATAACAATTGTCTACACATGAACAGCTGTGAATTTATAATGCACACTTACTGCCAAAACAATGGAAACCTTTTCAACAATATAACTCTTGCTGTACACTAAAAAGAAATTCCATTTTTGGTTGATCAGCTGTCCTTTCCAAATGACAGGTGATTCAAGTATTTAAATCTTAATTCTTCATACAGAAAAAGTACTACAGATATTGAGGATGCTCCACTGCTACATTGTCTTAAAATAGATTTGGGGGATGCTCCTCTAGCAACCAGCCAGAACCACACAGAGTATTCAGTCAAAGAAAAGTGTAAATATTCTCCTAATTTGAAGAACTCCTCCCAGTTGTCCATCACGTGCCTCATGATTAGCTTGCGCACCTCCCTAGCCTTTAAGTGAGTGTCATATATGAGATAGGAGAGGGACCAAAACAGGCAGACTCCATCTCCTGTGATGGGGAAAATTGTGTGAGGCACCATCTCCCCATTAACATTTAAAAACTCAATGGCCATACCAACTTAAAAAGCATTAGAGTGACAGCGCAATACACGCTAACTTTAGACCGGCAGAGCACACGCTCCGCCCATTGAAACTGTCGCAAACATGACATAAAGCATGTTTGCGACGAATCTAGAGTAAGGGCCGCCAGCACTGAGGTAGGCAGCCCTCACGCCACCGTCAAAGCGACCCAGTCGCCGCCGGAGAAGGTAAGTCTCCCGCCGGCGGGTGCAAGGGCAGGCCGGACAGCAAGAGAGGGTGGTGGTTGGCCGAGACGGCCCAGGAGGGGGCGTGGATGTCGGCCGCTACATCACCATCCCATTTCTGGGCTCGACAGCCATTACACATCCGCCTCGGACTTATGCCAGCTCTCAAATGAATTTTATAGCTCCACAAACATGATACAAAGGGTTCTATAATTGACTCCCAAATCGAGATTCTCCCCTTTAGGGGTTGATTAGGGCAAAATCCTGAAATATTTTTCAGCATTTGTACGGGTAACCTTTGTAAGCCAAAACGAAGCAGCTATCTCATTGGACCTGAGCGATATTGAGGAAACCCTGAAAACGCATTGTACCCCTTTTCACCCCCTTAGGGATGGAATTTCTAAAAATTCCTTCTTAGTGGGTGCTTACGTCATGGACGGAACGTACTCCCCGAACTTCACCTGTCTAGGTCCAGGGGTTTGGGCTGGGCGGTGATGAGTCAGTCAGGGCTTGTTCTTTTATATACAAAGATACCACAAAGATATACATCATTGGAAAGGTAATTTCATGCAGAGTGTAATGAAACAAACCATGTAATTATCTGTATTTTATCAAATGTATGGCCAAATAATGAGAAACACACACACAACTGCCTTATGTAACAAAAAGTGGATTTCCTTAACTCAAAACTGACCAATGAGACTGATTGTCCCAAGAGCCAATGAGGTGTTGTTATGACGCAGCATGTAACCAATAACGTGTTAGTATTAGTCAGCACTCATTTCTATGTATCCAACAATACTAGAACTTTTATTTAGTTGTGTGAGTATCATCAAATTGGCCACTGGTTTTTTGTTGTTTACTGATTTATTGAGTGATCTGTTACATTAAAATAAATAAAGTTAATGGGGGTAACACCATGAGTTACCACACCGGGTGACACCAACCCTAGTGACATCACTGGGCTGACTTGATGAGCTCTTGCACTGGGTGACACAAACCCCACTGATGCCTCTGTACTTAATTAATAATAATAATAATAATAATAATAATAATAATAATAATAATAATAATAATAATAATAATAATATACAGTATTAAGGTCCTCTCAGGCTGCAAGACTAAGGTCTAAAATACAGTAAACCTTTATCATGCAATTGTCTGGTCCTGTGCTTTAGAACTAATAACTGCAGGAGAAACGATCAGGCATAGGGTTTCTGTCACCACTGCAGTTCCAATCTGGAACACTCACCCTTCCCCCATGCACCAGAAGGTAATATATCGCCAATGTAATCTTTCCATTCAAGCGCAAAATAGCATCCATGGGAGGCCCAATCCAGACTGGGACCATGGCAGTGGTACACCATTCAAACATCCCCCCATGCTGTGGTCCCAATCAGAACCCCCCCCCTCCTGTCACAACTACCGGTATTTCTAAAATAAAAACTAAGTATAGGAGCAGAAAATCAGGTGATAAATGTATTGACTAGCTCATGTTTTTCTTTTGTACACATGCAAACACAAACCACAACTCCTGCTCCACAACGGACTAATCCCATTTCCAGGCTAGTTTTGAAGAGTTTGCACGTTGCTAGTGAACAATCTACGTGACAAAAAACAGGATTAAACCAGGGATGATTTGATTTCAAGTCATAGGGTCCAATCCTATCCAACTTTCCATCACTAATGCAGATGTGCCAATGGTGCAGGTAACTGTTGCAGCTGTTCCCTTACCTCAGAGATGCGACTGCATTGGCACTGGAAAGTTGGGTCCAAAGTTTACTAAGTTTTAATTAAGCTACCCCATGCATTTGTCATATTTCCCTTATGCCAAGGCAAATAAACATGCACACTCAACGTTTGTTTTTCAGGAGATATGTAAGCAATTCCACATGTGCAATGCATGTTGTTATTTTATTACTGCAGTTTCACTATCAACTGGCAGCAAGCTGAAGCAATATTATGATGATGAAGTCCATCAGTGTTGGAAGCATAGCCCAGCATAGCAAATCATTTTTGTCTAGCATTCAAAGTCTTTGCATAGTGGAAATATTGACTAAGGAAAAAAGATGAAGATGCAAATCCTGCAATATTTACAAAGCTGTACTTCTGAATTTCTATGGTAACCATGATGGTCATTACCCGTGCAACCTCCCCCCCCCCCCCAAATAAGCATGCAAGACAGAGGCTACCACTATGACTTGGCAATAAGATGAACTTATTTGGTTTTTAAGACATACACCATACGTTCTCTGGTATTGCTCTTCATCTTCCAGCCACTATTTCAATTACACAATAGCAACACGTATGTCCATGGCAACTATTTATAAACTGAGCTGGAGTGTGGGATTTTAATTGGGTTCTGTCCTGCTCAACATATTTAGACAATTTTTAGCCCACCTTCCCCCCCCACACAAAAAGGGGTGCCCAAGGCAGCATATAAATAAAGAAAACATACAATCAAGTCCAAAAAAGAATATAAAAACGTTTAGTCAGTTGTGCAAAACAGCTGAGAAGGAAAAGCACAGTGAAAGCATAGAATGTACACAACACAATGTAAAATAAAACAGTAATGACCAATAAAACAGCAGTCAAGCAGCAGTACAAAACAGCATAAAAATAAAACACTGTAACATAAAACCAACATCAAACAGTAGCATAAAACCATCAGTAAGATAATCAATAACTGAGAATAAACCTTGCGATGTATTTGTTTAGACCAGGGGTGGGGAACCGGCGGCCCGCGGGCCGGATCCGGCCCCAGGAGCGATCCGGTCCGGCCCACGCGAGATCGGACCTGAATCAATCAGGTCCGGCCCATGCGAGCAGACCGGAGGCTCCGCCAGCCCCGCCGGCCCCCCTGCTCGCTCACCTCGGCGCGACTCCTTTCGAATCCGGCTGCTTCTCCGTGCAGAAGCAGCTGGATTTGAAAGGAGACGCGCCGAGGGGAGAGCGCGCGGCGTGCTCACCTCGCGCGACTCCTTTGGAGCCCGGCTGTTTCTGTGCATGGGCAGAAACAGCCGGGTTCAAAAGGAGTCGCGCGAGCAGCGCGCGCGGGGCCGGCGGCGGCGGCCGCCACCTGAAATACATAAGGAGAGGGGGGAGGTAAAAGCAGGGGGCAGTGGGTGGGTGTGCGCCCTCCCCCCCTCCATCGGAAATAGGTTCCCCACCCCTGGTTTAGACAAAACTTCACAGGTCAACTTTCTTACCCAAGAAAGCATGAAATGTTTTAGGCTTCTCCCTTACCATACTGTATGTGAAAAAATGAGTACACTATAGCAAGAATGTGCAACCTTATCTCCTGGATTGTAGGGATGTCTACCATTATAAAGAACCAACATCACAATGGCACACACAGATAAATAGGGAGGAAAATGGAACTAGTCACAGGCATCCAATTCATACCTGTGACACTGACCCACCCCAACATGATAAAGCACAATAGTGGTTCAGGGAGAAGGCAAATTGTTCTTTATCAGTACCACTACTTAGTGCATGTGTACTTAGTCACTATTTTGCAACTGATGAGCGAGATGAGAAAACATTGTCTGAATTTGCAATAATTTGTCGTCATACCAAAACACCTTTTGGAGAAAGCCCTTGGTCTCTACTGCTTAACCAGAGACACACTGACACGTAATGCTGAATCTGATTAACAAATGAAGAAATCTTAACACACTGTACTAAAGGTTTGTTTACCTCAGTTGTTCTATCATGAGAAGACATTAAATTCCCATACGTTTTACAATCACTGTAAGACAGTCATGTCTATTGTTCCAACCATGTAAGTCCACTCCTTTTAGATAGAGTCCAAAATTCCCCTGCAGACACACAGTAATTTAAAATACCATGAAGGGGTGTAAATATTCATAAACCACTGCCCAAGAAAACAAGAGTGGAATCTTGAATCAACCTTTTAGATGATTTCATAATTGAATTCTGTTATTACAATTTGTTGTGATAGAGAAATATGCATTTGTTCTTGTTCTTTTTCCACCCAGCTGGCTGTTCTCTTCGTCATGTCAGTCAGCTCCCCAATTAACAGGGAAGCGTAGATTACGTTATTACAACTATGTTGCCACAAGATTGTGTAACATTAGAACTAAGGATAGCTGGCTGGATCTCAACTTACTACTCAATGAAAAGAGTTTCATCTGCTCACAGTAAGAGAGTTGTACTTACGTAAGAATGCTTTCCATGAATGCAAACTTCTTTTATGAACTGAAGGAGTCCAGTTCACAAAGCAGTAAGTTGGGATTCAACCCATTATATTTTCACATTTACCGGTTTGTATTAGAAATTACAGGGTGTTTGGCTTGTAAGTTTCATATATCAACATTTACTTCTAGATTCTAAGCTATGACAGTGGGATTGAGTGGTGATAACTGATTTTTTTCATCAGAAATTTATGATGATGGTCTGGCAGGAGGTCTGGCTCAGTTGGTAGAGTTGCTGCCTCGTAAGCCTGAAGATCAGTGAACGGCCAGTTCGAGACACGCCACTGACAAAAAGCTGTGAAAAAAGCCTCTGTGAGGAGATAAGAGCTGCCAGATGCGTTGGTCGAGCGTGGGAGGCAATGGCCAGGGAGAGGCCAGACTGCAAAGGATACCATCTGGAATGCAGTTGTTCATGAAAGATTGAATGTAATGTAATGAATGAATGAATGAATGGATTGCCAAAAAAAAAAAAAAAAAAAAACCACACAACCATATGGGGAGTTGGGAAAGCCTGCCCATGTAAACTGCCTTGGATTAAAGTCAGAGGAAAAATCCAATAACCAAGAAAGGTGGTATATAAATACTGTATATTATTAAGTTACTTTCCAAATAACAAAAGAAATGTGCAAACCATACACAAGATGTCCTTAAATTCCAAGGATCTTCTTTATTAGTCTGAATTAACTTGTTTAACTGAATGGTGGCCCAATCCTGCCTGCCACTGCAGCAAGTCTGGTGCAGCCAACACTACATCCAGGGCACAAAGAGGCAGGCAAGAGGTCACCTCGGGGGGGAAGGGAATATTTGTTCCTTTACCCTGGGTAAAGCCCCAGCCACCTGACCGATTCTCCTTGGATCTGTGCCAGCTATTTCGCTGGCACAAATCCGGTAGCCCCGTGTAGGGCAAACCAGCAAGGGAAGGGGGACAGAATTTGGTCCAGCGCTAGGTAGGATTGTGCCCTTAATCGGGATAAAAAATTATTCATTTATGTAACGAACATTCCATTCTAAATCTAAGTTGGTTTGATGCCTAGCAATGTTATAATTCAGTTATGTAAAATAAAAAAATATCAAAAATACAAATTAGAAGCAATGTAGGGTGTATTATAGCAAAAGATCATTACCAGCCTCTTATTTTATAGCCTGATCCTGCTTAAAGATACGCAGTCGGCCTAAAGGGCCGGCTGCAGTATCCAGCACCCTTCCCAGGCTGCATCAACGCAACCCGGGAACACCTCGGGAGAAAGGGACATTCATTCCCTTTCCCAGGTGTAGGGCTGCCTTGCACCAATGGGCCTCCTTGGATGTACGTCACCTCTGCAGCCAGCGTACATCCAGGGCGGCGGGGAAAGGGCAGCTCAGGCCGGGAACGGGATATCGGCGGAGCTTGCCACCGATATCCCCTCCCCTCCCGGGCCGGCCAACAGCCATCGTCCCTCGCCACCCGACCCACCCTCCCCCGACCAGTGCAGGACTTACCTGCACCAGTGGGTGCCAGGTCTGGGGGAGGCGTAGTAAGGGCTGCCGGCCTCTGCTCCAGTGGCCCTTACTCTCCGGGTGTTGGAAATGCACTTTACAACACCCGGTGCCTGTGGAGCACATGCTCCACAGGCAGTTAGTTGCACAGAAATGTGCAGATAAAGAGGAAAAATATTTAGGTGCTAAACTGCAGTCAATCCATCATATGAACAGAATCTCTCTCACTCTCACTCTCACCTCAATATTGTTGCAAATCTACCATAAATAAGTAATTTATTATCTGTGAACATAAGTCAAAGTTAAGCATTTAAATCCCAATTTCAATGTTCAACTCTTCCATTGAAATCAATGGGACAGCTTTGGTAGGATTGTGACTATTAAATTTCTAAAAAGGATCGAAGACTGTTATAACCTGTTACGATGTAAACAGAACGAATCATCTCCGGGATTCAGGTTATACAATTTCTATTACTCTTATCCCACAATATGTTGAAAGCTAAACACAAACAAAACTGGGCACCCATAAAACTAAATAAGCATTATAGGTAGCCTCAACTAACAATCAGTGGAAACAAAACTTGTAAGAAAAAGCTTACAAGGCCACTTGAGATACTATTCCCAATCTAAACCCCTCGTTCACTGTGCCATAATAGTAACTGACTGTTTTAGGCATGTCATTATAAACAAATGGGTTATAATCCAACACATCTCTTTTCTGTACTACTGAAGCACAGAAAGTGAAATGGAGCATGTTTTTCATAAGAGATGTCATGGTTCAACATTGAAATGTTTCAACATTGAAAACACAATATACAGTTTGAAAGATACCTAATAGTTTTCAATTGTACTGTAATTTTATGAAGAAGTGTTCCTACATTTTTTTTAAACCTAGCAATTTTCTAAACCAGATTAACCAGACAGTTGATGTAGTAACTGTATGTATGGATCAAGTCTCCTAAAAAGCTACAGCACAACAGTTATTCTAGAGCATGACAACAACAAAAAGAGGTCATCTCTTCAATATGCAAGTCATTTCTAATAAGTTAACAGGAGACCTAGGACAGATGTATACGGACAACATTAAGTGACCTCGAGAAAGTGAACCCCTTAAGTTGATACAGATTCTAGTCACACACTGAATGTTAACGACTGCCATGCACATTAACAAATGCTGTGGCATGTACTCTTTGAGTGACCTGACAAGTATTCTGCCAATGTTTTCCCCCAGGCTGCTCTTTGAAGGGGATCCAACATAATTTGCAGGTCAACTGATTTGCTTTGTTTCAACAAGTTCACTCTTAAATTTGATTACAATTTCAATGCCAACATTTTCAATTATTAATACAAGTACAGCATGTAATTATATTACACAGTTTTACTATTAAAGGAATATAGGTAGGCAAAGCTTGACGACCTCTTTGTTGGTCCATTTTGACCCTAGGCTTATGAAAGCAGAGCATCCCAATTATATATTAGTCCTCTCACAAGATCCATTTCCAATGAAGTTAAAAAGTGTTACTGCTTACCTAGTGTTACTGCAGAAAAAAAAAGTGTTACTGCAGAAAAGAGTTGTCTACCACACATCTGGAGATGAAATGTCAAACCAACTGACTGGTTAACAACCCAATCCTATCCAACTTTCCAGTGCCGATGCAGCTGTGCCAATGAGGTACATGCTGCATTCTGCGGTGGGAGGGCAGTCATGGAGGCCTCCTCAAGGTAGGGGAGTATTTGTTCCCCTACCTTGGAAAGATGGTTAGGATCGGGCTGTAAATGTTGTTGGCTATACTTTGTTAAATATCTCCCTATGTATTCACAGTTAATATTCCAAATCTGCATGAGTAGCGAGAATTCTTGCAGTAGGTAAAATTTCTATAGTCTAAAGCAGGGGTTCTCAACCAGTGGTACTAGTACCAGCAGTGGTACTTCGGCCAAGTACCTATTGCTGGTGGTACTTGGACTGCCAGAACCCTGCTCCAACGTGGCACTTTCAGTGGCTCTCCCAAGAGGCTTCTGCCTTTGGCCAAGCCTCTTGGGCATGCTGAGAAGGGCCCTTCCACCCACCCAGAGGCTCCTACCTGCATTGTTTGGCCTCCGAGAACCTGAAAACCCAGAAGTAACTGGTGATGATGTCATTGCCAGTCACTTCCAGTGGTACACAGCAGGAGAGTGGCGCCGGAGGTGATACTTGGCACGGAAGGGGTTGAGAACCCCTGGTCTAAAGGTTTCTTTGACCAACAAGTTGTAGTTGGGGAAATATTTTTAAACACAATTACTGGAAGCATACACATTTCAGAGCTTAAGGTGATACAAAAAAATATGGCAGTGAGCCGAAAGAAAAAGGTTTACTGACAACATGAACAATTAACATGTCAAACAGTACCACAACTGTTGTGATTTAGCATATTGACATTGTTAGCTGTATGGGAAATATATTAGGGCTTGAAAGTGTGATGACTATAGCAAAGAGATGCAACAAGGAAAAGAACAATCAGCAACTCATTTGATCCCTAAACTGGCAGTGTATTCAGAAGTCATGCAGTTCTTTAAATTCACCTCTCAGTCCAGGATACAGCAATTACTACTAAAGGATTACCAAGGTGACTACTAAAAGATGACCATCACATTGTAGAGCCTCTGGTACAACATAGGTCATGATGAGGCAACTGGTGAAATGCCTGTCTGAACTATGTATGAACAGGACATACTGTCCTGTAAGGCCGCCTTGGGTCCCGTGGGGAGAAAGGCGGGATAGAAATATGGTAAATAAATAAAAAATAAATACTAAAATGTAGTAGGTCAAATTTTCTGGACTAGAGGAACGGAAGTCTTTAGGGAAACCGATACAGGACACAGAGAATTAAGAAAAGGAGGGAAGGAAAACCCATTTTCCTATGTTTCTTGGTATTAAAGATTTGCAATTAAGCAAGGACACAAGTAACAGTAACAAATTTCACGGTTTTTGAATGAATTCTACCACATCACCAGATCTGCTCCCAACAGCCAGGATGGTGTAGTGGTTTGGGAGTCGGACTTAGTCCTTGGAAGATCCAGGTTCAAATCCCCGCTCAGCCACGAAGCTTCCTGGGTGACCTTGGGCCAGTCACTATCTCTCAGCCCCACCTACCTCACAAGGTTGTTGTGAGGACAAAAAGGAGAGGAGGAAATATGTACACCACTCTGAGCTCCTTGGAGGAAGGGCGGTATAAAAACGTGAAAAATAAAATAAAACTGCATACTTAGGAAGCAAATTACTGTGCCACTTATCACACAGCCATGGCAACTTATGCAACCTCTAAAATATATCCTCAGGACTGAAGCTGCTGCAGCTAATTATGTGACGAAGCATAGAAAAGTAGCCTTCCAAATGATGATCACATATTACATGCTTACATAAGTAGACTACATCTAGAAGTAAAATATGCAATCCAGCTGCCAAAATTATATCCCAGGTAAATGGCTGGTGCAACAGGCAACATCTTGTTAAGAACAGCCCACCCACATACACCATTTGACTTATTGGAAAGTTTTCACAAGACTGAATCAAGAATTCCATGGAACAATGAGACATCATCTTTGTTCTAGTGTTGACAGCCTTTATCTCTTGTCCACGCCTAAACTCATCAGTCAGACAAGTATGTATAAAGGAGCTGAAGTGCTTTCACCCTTATCATTCATGTCAGCTTCAATGTCAATATGGTCACTGCAATATTGGACCCTAGATCTGCACTCCCTCTAGTGGCTGTCAGGACTTCAAGCAAAACATTCCAATGTATTGAGAAAGGTGTGTCAAAAGTTGATTTACCATTATCTGTGAGACAATTTCCTTTCTACTGGTTTAATCTCTGGCTCGTCTACAAAAGTTTCTTACATAATCATGTTTGGAAAAAAAAATCTAACATTTATACATTTCAATGTATAGAAATCTTTAAAAGTCCACTTATTATGATAGCCCAATTTGAAATCAAGAATATGCTGCTTTGAAAAATGTATTTTATAGCATTTCTACCCCACCTTTAAGGTTCTAGAATTAAAACAAAAAAACCTAACATTGAGATAGAATGGTAAAATATATCTTAACATAGATCATAATCATCTTTGGGTAAAAAAATGACCATCAGATGTTTAAGCTGCCACACATTAATCTTTTGTTGCATCCCTTTGCCTTCACGCAGACACATTTAAAAATAGTCACTCACAACCCCACTGCTTGCACTAACTGGACCTTAGTGACTGAGATAGAACAGATCCCAGACTTAAGTTTCAAGATTCTTCCAACTTCATGCCAGCAGTGATGTAATGTTTTAGCTGAAAACAAAAGCTAAAAATAGCTTGAGTTTAAATTTATGAAACAGGTTTTTTTTCCAACTTTTTGAAGCCTTGCCAAGACTTTGAAAGTCTACGTGCAAAATCCAGTAACTGATTGCTTGTATAGACCCACATGTAAAAAGTGGACTAAAGAATGTTTTAATAATTAACGCCAGTGAGGGAGGGGAGGGGAGTCTCAGTAGAGCTGCAGATTTCCAGCAATGTTCAGCAAGTCACATATATTAATTACCAGCTGCCAGCAGCTTAGTTTCCATAAAGAAAACACAATAAGATGCCTGTGACAAGAAAACTGTGCTTTCTATGGTCCAAAAGGCTTTCAGGGTCCAATCCTATCCAACTTTCCAGCGCTGATGCAGCCATGCTAATAGGGCATGTGCTGCATCCTGCAGTAGGGAGGCAGTCACAGAAGTCTCCTCAAGGTAAGGGAACATTTTATCCTGGGTAGGCTGACAATAAATATGATATGACCTAAACCATATCCCTTATGAGTATACAGTGGAGGTGAACAATAGATATAGGGCATTAGATCTGGTAGACAGAGTGCCTGAAGAACTATGGACGGAGGTCCGTAACATTGTACAGGAGGCAGCAACTAAAACCATCCCAAAGAAAAAGAAATGCAAGAAGGCAAAGTGGCTGTCAGATGAGGCTTTACAAATAGCTGTGGAAAGAAGTAATGCGAAAAGCAAGGGTGAAAGGGAAAGATATAACCAACTGAATGCAGAATTCCAGAGAATAGCAAGGAGAGATAAGAAGACCTTCTTAAATGAACAATGCAAAGAAATCGAGGAAAACAACAGAATGGGGAGGACTAGAGATCTCTTCAAGAAAATTGGAGATATCCAGGGAACGTTTTGTGCAAAGATGGGCATGATAAAGGACAAAAAAGGCAGAGATTTGACAGAAGCAGAAAAGATTAAGAAGAGATGGCAAGAATACACAGAAGAACTATACAAGAAAGATCTTAATGTTCCTGATGACCACGCTGGTGTGGTCACTGACCCAGAGCCAGACATCCTAGAGAGTGAAGGCAAGTGGGCCTTAGGTAGCATTACTAACAGCAAAGCTAGCAGAGATGATAATATCCCAGCTGAGCTACTTAAAATCCTAAATGATGATGCTGTTAAAGTGCTGCACTCAATATGCCAACAAATTTGGAAAACTCAGCAGTGGCCAAAGGATTGGAAAAGGTCAGTTTACGTTCCAATTCCAAAGAAGGGCAGTGCCAAAGAGTGCTCAAACTATCGCACAATTGCACTCATTTCACATGCTAGCAAGGTTATGCTCAAAATCCTACAAGCTAGGCTTCAGCAGTACGTGGACCGAGAACTACCAGAAGTACAAGCTGGGTTTCGAAGAGGCAGAGGAACTAGAGATCAAATTGCCAACATGCGCTGGATCATGGAGAAAGCACGAGAGTTCCAAAAAAACACCTACTTCTGCTTCATTGACTACGCAAAAGCCTTTGATTGTGTGGATCACAACAAACTGTGGCAAATTCTTAAAGAGATGGGGGTACCAGACCACCTTACCTGTCTCCTGAGAAACCTGTATGCGGGTCAAGAAGCAACAGTTCGAACCAGCCATGGAATAACTGATTGGTGCAAAATTGGGAAGGGAGTATGGCAAGGCTGTATATTGTCACCCTTCTTATTTAACTTATATGCAGAGTACATTATGAGAAATGCAGGGCTGAATTAATCGCAAGCCGGAATCAAGATTGCCGGGAGAAACATCAAGAACCTCAGATATGCAGACGATACCACCCTAATGGCAGAAAGTGAAGAAGAACTAAAGAGCCTCTTGATGAGAGTGAAAGAGGAGAGTGCAAAAGTTGGCTTGAAACTCAACATTAATAAAACTAAGATCATGACATCTGGTCCCATCAATTCCTGGCAAATAGAAGGGGCAGAAATGGAAGCAGTAACAGATTTTACTTTTTTGGGTTCCAAGATCACTGCAGACGGAGACAGCAGCCATGAAATTAAAAGACGCTTACTCCTTGGAAGGAAAGCTATGGCAAATTTAGATAGCATAATAAAAAGCAGAGATATCACCATGCCAACAAAAGTTCATATAGTCAGGGCGATGGTGTTCCCAGTAGCAATGTATGGTTGTGAGAGTTGGACCATAAGGAAGGCTGAGCGCCGAAGAATAGATGCTTTTGAACTGTGGTGCTGGAGAAGACTCCTGAGAGTCCCTTGGACTGCTAGGAGATCAAATCAGTCAATCCTAAATGAAATCAACCCTGACTGTTCCCTGGAAGGACAGGTACTGAGGCTGAAGCTCAAATATTTTGGCCACCTAATGCGAAGAGAGGACTCTCTGGAGAAGACTCTGATGCTGGGAAAGATTGAAGGCAAAGGATGAGATGGTTAGACAGCATCACCGATGCAACGAACATGAAAATGAGCGAACTCAGGAAGATAGTGGAGGACAGGAAGGCCTGGCGGGATATGGTTCATGGGATCACGAAGGGTCGGACCCGACTTAACGACTGAACAACAACAACAACAGGCTGACCATATCCAAAAAGGGACAGTGTACCTATATCTTTAACCATTGTAAGAAGAGGGAATTTGGGCGGGTGCAACTTGTTGCATCCTTCCATGATGAGCTGCACCTGCCCAAATCCAAGTGGTTAGGTATAGGCACCCTGTCCCTTTTTGGATATGGTCAGCCTAATCTTGGGGCTGCATTGGCGCTTGAAGTTTGAATTGGATTGGGCCTTCAGTGTCTCTTCATTGGATACCTAGAGTCCCAAACCATTTCTCACCAATGGCAGCAGAAAACAACACTGATATTGCAACATATAGTAGGCACGTGTGAGAAGATGGTATATTTGTCATCTTAGCCTTCCTTCTAGGAACTCACATCAGCGGACATGGCCCTTTCTGGTTTTGTCTTCCAATAGCCCTGGAAGATTAATTGGGCCAGTTGGCATCCCAGCGAATGATAAGCTTTGTAGCCAAGTGGAGATTTCAATCTATGTGTCTCCAGTCTAAGGTAGCCACCACTTTTGTTGTTCAGTGGCACAGTCAGGTCCAACTCTTCGCATCCCCATGGACAACATCACACCAGGCACTCCTGTCTTCCACCATCCTCCAAAGTGTGCTCAATTTCATGTTTGTTGCCTCAATAACACTATCTAACCAGACTGGCTATTTGCCAATTCAGTGACAACACTGTTAATTATTTAAAAACTCAAATAGTACCTTTCTAAACACAACTAATATTGCCATAACTACATCTTGCCTCTCCAAGAAAGTCACTTTAATTAACTTCTTTCCCATTTATGGAAATACAAGACCTGGGGGAAATTAATGTAGGTCAGTTATTCAAACAGATAGCATTATGTTAAGAAACGCTAGACAACAGTGAGCGATTTCTTCATTTACTTTATTTGGGTTTTTTGCACAGCAACTTCACAGTGTTTTTATAGCATAGCATCTTGATATTAGGGCACTTTCACTTGCTTGTTCTTTACCACCTACAGCTGTTGTAGCTGCTGACCATTTCTCATTACTGCCTCTCTTGGTCACTTACCAACAGGTGCAAAGGCAAGGATGTTACCCTTATCCAGTGCATGAAGAAGAAAGCACCACCAGGGATCAGTCTGAAGGTAGCTTGCATAGAATAGCTACCTTGTCGATCTAGCAAGGCTTCTGTAACTTTGAAAGTTGGTGGGCAGGGTTTTTTTTAACAAGTGAAGCTGTAGCTAGCATGATTTTGTAGCAACTGGGGAAAATTGAACCTGTTCCTCTGTTGTGTGCATACAAAGGCATAGGGCTGTGCCTAGAAATAAATGTCAGCAACTCTATTCTTTGCTTTGCTTTTTAAATCTCATTCCGTCACTGAATCTATCCCAGAGAATCCCTATCTTTTTCCCCTAGGAAATGGCTATTGTGCTGCAAGTAGATTAAAACTGCTTCCTGTAGGCATAGACCTCACCTCATATGATGAGCCACAGCAGTTGTTAATGCTTTGAGGCAGCCTTTTTTGCAGGAGGCAGAATAGCGACATCATCAAGGTATTCCTGCCACTGCCAGACTGCCCTGCATTTATGAGCATCAGGAGCAGCAGCAACGTATGTGGTTGGCAGTGACAGTGTGGTAATGAACTTGCTATTATGAAAGCTCTTCCCCCCCTTACCCTTACGATGTGAGCACATTGAAAGCCAACTAGTTTTGCCAGTATAAGCTTCCAGCATAGTGTTAGCCTTATCAGTTAATAGCATTGTCCAGCCAGAACCATTACCTTTGATCCATGGAAAAAAGTGAAACATTAGTTAGAAGATAAAAAAGCAGGAAGTCAAACCATTAAAATCTGAGATTCAATTCTAGTTCAGGTTAATCAGTATAACTCTCCAGTTCAGAAACATTTTATGTAAAATATCAAACTCCCTTGCTTGCACAGCAACTCTATAATATGACTGTAACACTTCACTTGAGAAAATTTGAAGTAGCTTGTTTTTGTTTTGTTTTTTTAAAGGAAAGTTTCTATAAACAAAATACTAATCACTTATTTGGAGCGAGTTACCACTTCTTGTGTTGAAGGGTTTGGTTCAAGGTAACCAAGGTATTTTATGTTTTGATTCAGTGGAGATTTTTTTTTTTCTGATAGAGGAAGGATGGCAAATTATACAGGCAATTCTAACTTTTCGAGAACATTAAAGGGAAGATGTTTAGTATGAAATATCTATAGATTTCCTCACAAGCTTGTGGACTTTACAGAAGTATGGCAATCTACTTTTATTTTTCTAAATCTAAAAGCTCCAGCAAATAAGGCATCCATTGTAGGGTAGCCAATAGCAGCAGTGAAGAGTGACTATTTTTATCCTTGCCACTCTTCCTTCCAAAGCTAGGCAAAAAATCACAACTAATACCTCACGTACGCTAATGCCTAAATGTAAATTCTGGAAGACTGCACTGCTTCTTTTGACTGATTTAGCTGTAAACCAAAAGGCTGAATATTCTAGCAGATTACAAAGTTCAGCTTAGTTCCTCTGAAGAATGTTTACAGTTAGCCTTTCTCAAAATCCTCATCTCACTCCAAGATTTTTGTTGCCAGATTAGAATGCTATTTGGAGACCCATTGTAGAATTCATCCCATAAGACAAAAAAGGAAAAACAGATGATAGAGCTTTTACTGTTCAAAACGTTGCTGTCTCTTAGTGTATATGTCACTTGGTAATGCATATACATGTGTGTATGCCTGCATGAACAAATGCACACACACACACAGAGGTGGATGCAGGCTGAGGGAAGCGAAGGACACGAAGTTCGACATAACGTGAACCAATTCTAACAGAAAACAAATAAGCCTAGTAAAGGAGTTACTAACACTTGGTATCTGACAGCGCAATCCAACCCAAGTCTTAGGCCGGAATAGCGGCTGCTATTCCAGCCTAAGTCCAGAATAAGTCGAGATGGGCCGGAATAGCACTATTTGGGCCAGCATAGCGCTATTTGGGCCGAAATTGCGCCGCGATTGTGACGGACGTAGGAGCAGCTTGGGCCGAGCGGCCTAAATACGCCGCGCATGCGCACAACGGTCGGAGTTAGGTATTCCGGCCTAAGAGCGGGCGTGGCGGGGACGTTCCAGCTTTTAGGCCGTATCCAGAGCACTGGCGAGCACCAACACGCCCCCTCGGGCTCCGAGAAGCTCCTAAAAAGGTGGACCTAAATTTGAGGAGACCCATAGGCGTCATTTTACCTTACCCACTCCAGCCCTCTCCCAAAAAATGTCAAACACCCCACCACCCTAGTTGGGCTGGAATAGGAGTCTGGAGGTCCGGATACAGCCTAAGCAAGGCACCCAATCAGCACCCAGCCGCCCCCAGCCTCCTTCCCATAAAAGCCCAGCCCCAGACCTCCATTCTCTCTCTCTCTCTCTGAGCACATGGCGTGGGGCTCTGTCCCCCACAGCCACAAAGTGGGACTTTGGTGCAGGAGAGCACTTGGCTCCAAAATTCACAAACACCTCACTTCTCTCTTCTCTTCTCCTGTCTGTTCTCTGGACTTCTCCTCTCTGCTCCCCTCACGGGCAGAGAGAGCCTCTCTGGCTATGGCCAAACTGTTAACAGCTGTGCCTGGGCAGCTGTCTCCATGCAAGCTCTTGCTAAACCATGTCCCTCTCCCCGCTTCTTCCCCCCCACAAACACAGGCAACCCCTGGCTATAGCCACAATTCCAGCAGGTAAGAGCAGGGTCTGTGCTGAAATGTTATATGACATCTGCCTGTTTGTCAATATATCTGACTTCTGCCTGTTTGCAAATGTGTTATATGACACCTGCCCGTTTGCAAATGTGTTCTCTGACTTCCGCCTGTTTGCAAATATGTTCTCTGACATCTGCCTGAAGCCAATGTGAGACCAGGATCACCCTACCCCCAGGCCAGTGCCCTAACCAGGGTCTGCCAGTCACAGGGTGGGTGCCAGGCGGCTGACGCCAAGAGGGACAGCAAGCAGAGGTGGAACCCTGGTTCATGTGCACTGAGGCCATGACAGTCTGCCTGTGCCCAGGGGAACTGCCATGTCCTGGGGGCCTAGGCCAGCACTGGGCAGTGGCTGGGCAGGCACAGTGCAGGCCCAGGGGGGTGTCACATCCCAGGCCCTGGGGTGGCAGGGGGTGGGGGCATGGGCCGCCATGGCCACACATAGCAGTGGGCATCTGTCATGCCCTGGCAAGGTGGCTGTGAGAGGGACAGCCTCCAGCTGATGTCTGGGGCAGCAGACCACAGGGGACAGGAGGGTGTCCTGGGAAGGGGGGCGGGCTACAGGCCACCTGGTGCAACCCCCTTAACACTCCCCTTCTCTCTCTCATTCAACAGGCTGGCTTGGCACCCTGGGTCATGGGCTTCCTCCGGGGCATGCGCCGGGAGGTCCGCCAGGTCAGGCAGGAAGTGGCCAGGGTGATGGCCGTATTGGGCTGATGTGGGATTGGCCCCACCCAGCCTGAGAACTGAGCCCCCCTTCTGCCCCTTTTGTTGTCCCCTCCCCTCCGCCATCCTGTCCTTTGTTCTGGCCCTGTGACCCCTGTTTGGGTCTGGCCATGTTCAGGTCATTGTTATTGGCCCTTGTTTTAGAATTTTAATATTTATGTATTATATTTTAAACAAAATAATAACAAACATTTTTACTTGGCACCACTGTCTCTGGTCTTTTTCTCCGTGGGTGTATACCATGGTGCGGGTCCTCTGGTCCGGGGGTGGGGGTGGTGCCAGCCTGGGTGCCATGCTGGGGAGCGGCCATCAGCATGGGGAAGTCCCTGGTCCCCAGGGGGGGGATGGGTGGGTGGGATGGCATGACATGGGACTCTCCCCGCACATGCAGCGGTTCTGCCTCGGCAGCAGGGAACATGAGAAGGCAGACACATGAAGGAGCATCGCGTCCAGTCAAGCGTCAAGACACCAACGGGCAGAGGACTGGGTGGTGCCAAGCAGCTGAGTGACGATCCCTTGGAAGCTCCCTGTCCCCAGGTAATGTGGGGCCAGTGCAGCCCTTTGGAGGGAGGACAGGGATGGCCCAGACGGGCATCACACGGGGCTGTAGGCCTGGTCCCAGGGGCTGGCAGAGCTCCTCTGCAGCCCCCCCATCCAGCGGGAATGCCTGCAGGCAGTCCACGTCAGGGTACGGGGCCTGGGTAAGCAGTACCCTCACAACCTGCGGCCAGGGTGCAGGACAGGAAGCGACACTACTGTGACCCCCTCCCCTTTTGGCTTGCCTTGCCTCCACCCCTTCCCCCCTCCTGCCCCCGCTTCCCCCATATGACACCCATGTGCATCCCCCTCATGGCATGGGGTTGGAAGCGCCTGCTGCAGGTGGGGGGGAGCAGGGACTCTCCCCTGCAGCAGGTGGCTGAGGCACAGGGTGCCCTGTGGCAGTTGACACAGTCATCACGACCACCCGGCGACCTTCCTGCGACCGTCCCGCCACGGGCGCGGATCGAGTGCCGGCGCCCAAGCCCTTAACGACCGGGTCGTGACTAATGCTGCAACAGCTGCAGTCGATCAGCACTGACAAGCGCAGGAAGGGTGTGGCACATGTGCGAGAAGGACGCCGAGCCGGTGGAGCCTGCCTGCTTCAGTTTTGTTTTTATTTTGAATGTAGTATAAGCCAGAAGAGACTCAACAGCAGTAGCCGCCATATATTTTATTTCCTATGTAAGTGATTGGATGTGTAAGCTACTGCAACAGCCCCTTGGTCAATCTAGCTTCGTACTGTCTACGCTGACTAGAGTCAGTTTTCCTGGATGTAGACAGGGATGTTTCCCAGATCTCAGAGATTCACTGCGCAATCCTGATCTTCGGTCGATCGGCAGAACGAGCGTTCCGCCGCCCGAAGTAGTCGCAAACGGGCCATAAAGCCCATTTGCGCCTACTTTAGAGCAGGGAAGGCTGGCGCAAGGCTGGCTTTCCCTGCTCTGCCACCGGAGCCCTCGCCCAGCTGCTGTACCCAGGTAAGGTAGAATCCGGCAGATGGGGGGGGGGGAAGCTCGGCAGAGCCAGGAGGGAGGCCATAGGCCCAGCCACGCCGGACGGGGCCATGGCTCCCGCCATATCCAGGCCCCTGCCGGGCAGCTGAGCCGTTAATGGCCTCCGCCAGCAAAATAGCTGGCAGAATTCCGAGGAGGCCGATTTACCCCAGTAGTAGTAGTAGTAGCCCAGTAGCCCCCCTTCCCTGCCGCAGGGTGCCTGCCCACAGTGGTGCATGGGATCCTTAAGCAGGCTGCCCAGCTGGGACCTTCTGCATGCAAAGCATGTGCATGCTAAGCAAAAGCTCCTCCTCAATGTTCATACCCCTAGGCATGTCCTTGTATAAAGTAAGGTGGGTAGAGCTGAACTCTCTCCTACCTTACTTTATCATTGTCCAAGACCCAATGAACCTTTATCTGAGCCCAGTTTACTTTCGATATCAGACTCCGGCTTCAGAAGAAATGCTTGTGCAATGAACAGCAGGGACATAAGGGGAGCTGCATTATTCCCAAATGTAGCAACGCATGCCTTTTGACATTAAAATCAGACCAACCATGTTTTATACATATCTGCCATACACGTGCAAAACAAAACATGGTTGCTGCTGTCATGTCTACTTTGAGCCTGAAATTTAGAATAATCTATTTCACTTAGCAATAAAGATAACCAGACAGGATTTAAGACTTTATTAAGCATTGCTATAAAGAAACATGACTCATAACTCGGCTGTCACTGAGATCTGCTTAATACACCGCTAGGGTTAAATAAACAAAGTTTGATCATGACCGTAAGCAGCAGTGTTCAGCTGAATTCAGTTACTGCATGCACAAAGGTCTGGTTGGATGAATATTCAAACAATGCTTTCAGCCTCGTGACCCTTGGACTCTTCTAAAGGAAATTCCATGAGACCTCAGTGGTTCAGTTCTTCATGACCTCCCTGGAAGGGGAGTTTCAGAACAAGAATATATGTATCAAGGAAGAAAAAAAGAGTGGGTGGGAACAGGGCAGAGAGTGTTCAGCCAGAGAGAGGTTGTGCAAAACTCAAAGCCACCCTAATAACAAATAGCAATGAAGAAACTTCACAAGATTCTGAAAAAGGTATTTCACAGGGAGGGGAAACATGGAAGAGCAGCAAAGTCAAAGCAGACATCATGTGCATGCCAGGAAATCAATGACCTCTTCTCTCTGCAGCCAGTTGGCTTTGTAGTTTCTCAAAAAGCTAGAAGGAAATCAAGTATCAAAGAGATTTTTCTGTTAAGAATGAGAAGAACTCATCACAAACCTTTGTAGAGGCAGGGGGATGCTACAGCTATTCAACCGCAGTAATATTTTTCAATGCATGTGTATTTGAACGTGCAGTGAAGCTTGTGCTATTTAATTTGCTGCCACTCCACACCAAAAAAGAGCAGCTATCCAAGACATAGTTACTATTGTCCAATTGCGATCTTCATCTGAAGGGACCGCAATATGGAAAGTATCTTTCAATGTTTGTTTTGCTAATAAATAAATTTCAACAGAAAAGATACATTAGGCATATTAGAAATGTAACAAAGGAATAGTAGGGAGACAGTAGTAATTAAGACCACTTCTATGCATTTTTAGAAAACTTTTCCTGAAGTTATAAAATACATGCTTTGATCATTAGGCACATACCGGTAATGATTATGGGACAGAAACATGAAACAGAAACTATGCCAACTGTTCGGCAGCAGGGATAGCTCACCTCTTCACTTATCTGGTCACTTCATTAGTTGAAGATGGGAAGACACTAGCCATGGTTGGAGCGAAAACTTTCATGACCAGCACTAATCTTCCAAGATAAAGTCTTTGCCTGTAATTTTAAACTATTTATCCAGTGTTACTAACTTCTACACTTTTTGTAGCCTGGATAATCTGTGATTTATCTTGTTTTTAATTGCAATTTGGTCTTAATTATATATATGGCTATGATACCCATAAACCCTTTATCTTGGAAGACTAGCCATGGTGTTCAGAGAATAGCTAAGATTCTTCCATATTTTAACCCCTATGTGGTGACTTTTGGATGAAGGTAAAGATTTTTCTTTGTTCACACTTTCTTTTCCTAAATGGCATGATTACAACTGTCACAACACCACCAAGAAATTCCTAGCACTTGTTGTTGTTCCAAACTTTGGATTCATGGGTACTTGGAAGAGGCTGCTCTGCTGTGCCGCTCAACCAGTAGCTTCCCAGATTTTTCTGGGTCACAGTCAAAAGGTGATAGATGAGGAATCTGTTTAGCACCTTTTTTATCCACAGATTCGGGATCCACGGATTTGACTCACTGCGGGTCCCGGATCCGTGGGGTCCACGTAAAAAACACTGTTAAAAGAAAAAAGTTTTAAAAATGCATTCTGGGACAAGAATGCATTCTGGGACAAGGCTGGGAGGGGGGGGGAAGAGCCTTTGTGCAACCCAGAAGTGGGTTAATAAGCTTCAATAAGCCCTGCAGAGGCTTGAAAACAGCGCGGTTTGCTTCTAAAATGTTTTTTTTTTTAAATCCTTGCATTTTAACCTTTTTTCCCTTTTTACAGCATTTTTAACACGGACCCTGGTATCCGCAGATCCTCTCTATCCATGGGGGGGGGGCGGGAATAGATCCCTGCGGATAGCGAGGGTCAACTGTATGCCTTTCTCTCCTGCTTGTGGGCTTCCCAGAGGTAGCTGTTTGGCCACTACACGGAAACAAGATGCTGGACTAGATAGGCTTTTGTGCTTATCCAGCAGGGCTTTTTATGTACAGAAAAGAATCCTAAATTACAGGACAAACAGTTTGAGTGGGAACATTTAAAGTAGTACCAAAATGGCAAAGTAGTTGTGGATAAGTACCTTGCAAATTGGTCACAGTGGCAGATAAGCAGTTGAAAAATGACATCTAACCATATTTTTTTGTTGTTGGGAACCGTTTTCAGTTAGCTGTGCACAGCATGAACCAGCCCAAGTGACCTTTTGTACCTGAAGAATTTTGTTTAAATACAAAATCTTATTCAACTGTTAGAAAAGATGTTAAGGAAGGGGAAAAAAGGGTCAGAGAGCTCTGTATTCATCAGACTATTTAAGAGGATACCATAATTCAGTTGCATTACCCAAAAAGTATCTAAGAAGAAGAAGAGGGTGTCTCATGTTCAGTTATGAATGCAGAAACAATTGACATTTGCAACAATTGACATTTGCAACAGAGAGAGAGAAAGAGAGAGAGAGCAAATGGCCCATCAGCAAATGGCCCATCTAATCCAGCTTCCTTTTTCTCACAGTGGCCCCACCAGATGCCTCAAGGAGCACACAAGACAACAAGATACCTGTATCCCGTAGCCACTCCCTTGCATCTGGCATTAAGAGATAGTCTATTACTATGACCAGGAGGTTGCTTATCCCCATAAGCATATCCCCACGTCCTTACTTAGAAGGACATCCCAACTATTTCAACAGGACTCAGTTCCTATTAAAAATGCTTAGAACTGCAGCAGTCATCAGGGCACATGACAACTTCTTCAATTATTCCACAAATAGTGCAAGGTTTCATCTCAAAGAGCTCATGGATTACATAGATTCCTGCAATAAAGCTCTACTTATACAGAGAGTGTGATAAGTAGCGTAATACTGCTAAAGAATTACTGCACATGCACCAACCACTTGCAAGAAGACTTTGCTATGTAGTAGTCAAGACGTAGGGCACTGTGTAACTCTTGCACCAGTGTAACAATAGATCCCCCAGTGTAAGAGCACTTATACCAGTGTAACTTGCCATACGCTGACGGACGCAGGACGGACACCTGCTTAACCCCCCTCAGACAGCTCAGATGCGCAGTTCAGACGTGGAATGGGCACAGGCACAACTTCACCAGCGCAGGGGGCATTCTGGGGGCATCTGAATGCCTCCAGAATGCCCCTTGCGTTGGTAAAGTTGCACCAGTGTCCGTTCTGCATCCAAACTGTGCATGTGAGGTGTCTGAGGGGGGTTAAGCCGGTTAATGTCATCACCAGTCACTTCCGGTGGTACGCAGCAGGAGAGTGGCGCTGGAGGTGGTACTTGGCTGGAAAGGGGTTGAGAACCCCTGAACTAGACAGTCACAAAAGCAATAAACAAGCATTCACCACAGGTAACATCATCAAGGTAAGGCAAGTTCTCACACCTGGCATCTTAAGTTATTAATAATAATGCAATGGGCAATATCTAGGGGGACTTTCACGAAGGGCATTTGCCTTTTCTGTATATCTAAGAAAGGGAAATCATACTAAAGCTTCCTTGTTTTAAAAAGCAGCCAATCAGGATGTCAGATAGAGGTTCCCAGCCACTAGACTAATCTATGTCAAAAGATGGAAAGGTAGTAGGTTTGAATAAGAAAAAAAAAGTGATAGACTTGACATCTGGATTCTTAGCCATTTTGCAGTTCACCACCTCATTAGTGACATACTTTTCCTGTGTGTTACAAAACCCACCATATTTACCAACTGTTGTATGCCTATCTTTTTCTAGTGCCATAGTACTGATGTGCACAAGACATGTTGGATATTTATTGCTTACTAAATTACAGCCCAATCCTAAGCTGGCCTCCTCCGGTGGTACTAGGCTCCGTGCTGTCACAAACGTGCTGTAAAGCACTCTGCGCTGGCATGGAGGCCAGTCCCACCAACAGAGAGGCCAGCACCGGCAGGCCTCTACCAGCGCATAAACAGCACCTGCCGGAACAGGTGAGCTCTGTGCCGGTGGAGGGGAAAGTGGAACGGGGTGGGGAGGGGGTCGATCAGGCTGGGAGGGGGTCAGGCTCAGTGGAAGATACCTCCACCAAATTCCCCCTTCCCAGGCTTGAAAGCCTGACAAGGAGCTGCTCGGATTGGCACCGCCCATTTAGCTGGCACACATCTGGGTAGCCCCATAGAGGCTGCTGGGGCTCGACACAGGGTACCGAGACAAATGTCCCCTTACCTAAAGGAGGCCTCCAGCAGCCTCCAGTCCCACGTTGGATACAGCGAAGCATGCCCTGGTGCAGCTGGATCGCAGCGCTGGGCTTTGAATAGTATTGCACCATTAGTTTCATAACTATCATATTCTATCATATTAAAGACATATTTTCTTTGATTTCAGATGTCAAATCAGGAAACAATAATCCCAGGAAGAGAAGTAGTACACTTACATGGAAAAATGAAAATGGATAGGATAAAAGTGTTCGTAAGCATGATGGTGTTTTAGGGCAGGATATATTCAACAATTAAAGATTCTGACTGTAAGAATGTGTGTACCACATAATGACCGCTAAAGATACACATTGCAGACAACAACCCTTGAAAAAACAAACTTGCTTCCCAACCAGACTGATGAAAAAGACTACCCACACAGTAAATGATGAAAATTCACAAAAGTACAAGCATGATTCAACTATCAATAAAACAGCAAGTATACTATTCAACCCACAAAAAAGGAATATACATTTTCAAATAGGATTATGAAGTAGCAGTACAACTGCACAGACTGTATTCTCCTTTGGTTCAGAAGAATGCCAGCCTCATTCAAAAATCTCCCTCTTCCAAACAAGTTGTTGTAATAAAGTAAGTATTTCCAAAACATAAACAAACAAAAGAAGTCCCACTAATGAGAATGTGGTTGAAAGCTTGGCAAAAACTTTTTTTTTTAAAAAAGAGAGAGAACACACTTTATTCATGGTTTAGGAAATAAAATGCTTTCAAAGTGAAATTTAAGAAGTAATTTGTTGTTTTTTTCAATCTGTAGACAAACTATGTATAGGTTATATTTCCTCTTGGTCTTCAATCTGTCATTCTTCATGTTTGTACCAATCTTTCTAATACTTCAATCCTTTTGACACAGATTGCATATCTTCTGCAAACAGAAGGATATCTTGTGTAATATACTCAAGATTCTATAGCTCCTGGGTTCCTATGGGAACACAGCACAAAAGTTGATTCAATAAATTAGAAATAATACCTCCTATGGGAAGCAAACGACATAACAGAATGAAAAACATTTCCTGTTAAAGGAATATTTTTAGATTGTTCAGAGTACCCGGAGAACAAAAAGAAATATGAGCTCAGTAATGGTTCACCAAAATTATTCCTAGTAGATTGGAACATAAATATTTTGACTAATGATTCAGAATCTTTTTAAAGTGCTACATGAGAAATCCACTTAAGAATGTGATAGCAATTAAAAACTAAAGGGTCAACGACCCCTTCATACAGCTCTGTCAACACATAGTTACAGGCTTGTACCCTATTTCCCCAAGTAGTGACAAACTCCAGTGGGTACAACATTACATGTTTTCAGCCTTCAGAGAGAGAGAGAGAGAGAGAGAGAGAGAAGGCTTATGGCGTCTTTGCCATTTTTGCTTTGTGTATACCAGTGGTGGCCAACCTTTCAACATGAATGCTGGCCCTTTAAATGGTTGCATACGTGAGGGCATTTCAGCAGGTGCAGCTGCTTTAGAAGCACCATCAGCACTTGCAGCTGCCAAGATTCGGTCTTCTACACATCTCTTAAGAACACAGTAACCCTAATGGTGGAAGGTTGGCCACCCCTGGTGTATACAAATAAACAGGTTGAAGTTTGGAATGGAGTCATATAGCATGTCACTCGTGCAACCAAGAAGAGGTTACATCCCCAACTCCGCACTCCACAAAGTGCCTTGGCCCTAGGCTGGCTCTCTCCTTTAGCTCCCATTCCAATCTTTCATTCCAATACTCTTTTGAGTATTAGAAGAGTGGTATATAAATCCTTGAAGTAGTAGTTTTTGCTTGTTGGGTGATTGGAATGGAGTGGTCTCTCCGCTGAGTGATAAAAGCTCAGCAAAAGAAATAAAGCATAACCAACGAAAAATACCTAAAAGTTTTTGTTTTTTTTTAAATGGTGGAGACTTTAGGGGTTTTGGACATATGGAGACAGAAAAATGGGAACTCTAAGGAGTTCACACATTATTCAGAGAGGCATGGATCAAGTTCAAGAATTGATATGTTTTGGGTGTCAAATGACATAGCTGTTAGAACTTCCAAAGCAGAGATTTTAGCAAAATCTATTTCAGATCATAATCCGATATCGCTGGCAATAAGGAAGAAAATTAAAACTTATAGATGGAGACTGAATGAATTATTACAGAAAGAAGAAATAATAGAAGAAGCTAAAAGTAAATTAAAAGACTTTTTGAGTTAAATATGAATAAAGGAACAGAGGTAAGAATGGTTTGGGATGCGAGTAAAGCTTTTATAAGAGGATATTTTATACAAAAAAATGCAGAATGGAACAAAAAGAGGCAATTTGTTTCGGAAGCTCTCATGGCCAGCAACGAGTTCACAGTGTATCACACTTACGGGTACAGACGCCATGTAAATATTTTTCTCTTGAAGTCAATGTCCTTCAAATACCGCACCGCGGGTTTCCTTAACAGGCAGCCACGGATGGACCAAATTTCATTAAAATCCAAGGTGCAGTGCCTAACGTTTCGTTCCGTAGAGAACCCGGAACCTAGTCGTAGGATCAATCACATAGATTGTGGTGGAATTGCTGAAGGTTAGCAGTTACGGAGTTCAAATAGTAGAGAAAGTGCGGGAAACAGTCCTTGATTGCAAACGGAAACAACCTGACCCACTGACCGCGATCTGTCAGTTCAATCAGTCATGCTGCCGTTACTTTCTCTTGTGTTCGTTACACGATGTTGGGGCTTGTAAACTATCGGGAGCCAAATCTTGTTAGTAAATACCAGGTCTTGCTGTCTGTTAAGAAGCCCCCCAATGTTTTTGCTGATCTCCAAAGATTCCAAGTGGCGAAGAATTTTAAAGTTACTTTTTTTTTGTAGGCATCTCGTTTCTTCAAAGCGGATCCTGTGTCCTGTTGTCAGCGCATGCTCCGCAATCGAAGATTGCTCCGGATGATTCAAGCGCAGAGATCTCTCGTGTTCCCCCATTCTTGTCTTTATAGATCTATATGTCATTCCAATGTAGCATTTTTCACACTCACATGGGATGCAATAAATTCTGGGGTTTATTTTCAAATTTTTGGAGAGATTTAAAGTGGACAAGAAGGCATATGGATTTGTAGAAGAAGAATCAATACTGGAGGTACAATTAAATTCTGAAGACCAGATAATCTCAAAAATGTATAAATTGCTTTTGAAGTTCGAGACAGAAGAACAGGTTAAAGAATATATGATTCAATGGGCAAATTTTATTTGTCCTTCAATAGGTCATGTTATTTTAATGGAGCAATGGGAACAATTATGGTTAAAACAGTTTAAATTTACGTTAAATGTTAATATTAAGGAAAACGTATAAAATGATGTATAGGTAAAGGTGACCCCCGACAATTAAGTCCAGTCGTGTCTGACTCTAGGGTGTGGTGCTCATCCCCATTTCAAAGCCGAAGAGCCAGCGTTGTCCGAAGACGCCTCCGTGGTCATGTGGCCGGCATGACTCTCCTTGCCGCAGTGCGTAGCATACAGCTGGAACACGGAGCGCTGTTTACCTTCCCGCAAGCAGTACCTATTTATCTACTCACATTAACATGCTTTGGAACTGCTAGGTTGGCAGGAGCTGGCCAAGCAACAAGAGCTCACCCTGTCGCGGATTCGAACTGCCGACCTTTCGATCGACAGCTCATGGTTCAGCGGTTTAACCCACTGTGCCACCCCCGCTGGCCTTAAAATGATGTATAGATGGTATATAACCCCAAGCAAATTAGCAAAAATGTATGAGAAGGTGACAAATAGCTGTTGGAAATGTAAAAAGCAAGAGGGAATTTTTTATCATATGTGGTGGACATGCCCCCAAGCAAAGAAGTATTGGACTCGGATTCATAAACAGAGTTGATTTTAAAGATTAAGGTTGAAATGAAACTGGAAACCTTTTTGTTGGGTATGAGGGATGATCATGTAGGCGAAAAATTTCAAACTTTGTTTTTATATATGATAACTGCGGCAAGAATTTTATAAGCACAATATTGGAAGAATTTGGAGATACCTTCACTGGAAGATTGGTGGCTGAAAGTTTTGGACTATGCTGAAATGGATTAAGTTACAATTTTAATTAAGGAAAAGTCATTTAACCTTTTAGTGAATAACTTGAAACCATTTATCGATTTATTTATTTTTTTTGAGAGGGAGAGCGAGAGCAAAGAATGATGTGACGATATGAGGATTTAATGAATAGAATGTGGGTGTTATTTTGGCTTAGTTGGATATTACACGTAGAAAATAGTGAATAGTATGCTAGTAGGATGTATTGCTTCGTGCTTGCTATAACTTTATGAAATATGTATTGTTTTTATGTTTTAATATATCAATATAAATATATGGCAAAAAATAAATAAATCATTGAAATAAATAAATGAATCTCCATTTGTCACAAACTGAACCCGAGTCCCTGTCTCACTTGCATTGCCAGAAACTGCCCATCACATGGCCTTTTCTCTTTTCACTGACCATCAATGCATGCAGGGATCATTGGTGAATTTTAAAAGTTATAAATTGAGCACCAGTTGAATTAGAGCACTAGAATTTAAAGGCTACCATTCTTCCCTCTTCAAAAGATGGCATTAAGAACAAGGCTCCTTCTTACCACTGGGAAGGAGAGGAAACTACAGGAATAAAGATTCCATAAGGATTAACATTAGAAATGAATCTCAACATTAAAAGCCACTAAGCGGAAGAACAGCTTATGTACGGAAATTGCAGTCTAACTCTGTCCTTCTAACACAGCACACAGGGAACACCAGAAGGGAAGGAGATGTCTCAGTTAAGAAGACCTGAAGAAACTATGGTCTCCTTCAATGCAGCTGCAACCCATGCTGCTTTAGTAACATGGGGAAATCACACTGAACAGGTTGGGACATGGTTGCTTTCCATATCAACACCACTGATCCCAAAAGATTGATGTCAGCAACAGCAAGACAAATAACTCTCCCATGTGATCACTCCATTACAGAAGCACCACAGGAATCAGCCACATAGAAGTGGCCACATGTCTCAGCTCACATTTCAAGCATACTTGGTAAAGCAAGAATAAAAATGGCTTATTGCAGGGATGGCCAGCATTCAGTAGGGATGGCCAGCGTTCAGTAGTAGACCATGTCCTTTGCATGCAGAAGGTCCCAGATTCACAACCCAAACCTATTAAAAGCCCCGCACTCGGATGCAGTGGCACCAGGGCAGGCTCTGCTGCATCCAGGGCGAGGCTAGAGGTCTCCTCGAGGGAAGGGGACAATCGTCTCTCCCCCCCCCCGAGCCCCAGCAGCCCCTATGGGGCTACTCGGAGGTGCACCAGCAAAAAGGCTGGTGCAGCTCCGAGAAGCCCTGTGTCGAGAAGCCCAGGACGGGGGTTGGGATTCGGCAGAGGCCTCCTCTGCTGAGCACGCCCCCTCCCAGGTGTGATCCACCCTCCTCCCTCACCCTGAACGCCTCCTCCCCGCTGGCTGACATGAGTTCACCTGCCTCTGGCAGGCACAGCTCCTTCCCCGGCAGAGACCTGTCAGTGTTGGCCTTCACGCCATCGAGACAGGCCTCCGCGCAATCACAATGTGCTTTACTGCACGTTTGCGATAGAGTGGAGCCCTGTCCCGCCGGTGAAGCCCAGTATAGGATTGGGCTGTCAATCCCTGGCATCTTTAGGTAAGGCAGAGAAAGACTCCCATCTGAAACCATGAAGAGCCACTGTCAGCCAGTGTTGACAATACTGAGCTAAATGGACCAGTAGCCTGACTCAGTATAGAGCAGCTTCCTGTGTTCCTACACTCTATTTCAAAGGTGGAGGAAGAGTTTACTTTCATTGTGATCCTCCAACTCTGCTGTTCTATTTTAATATATATATTATTTGATATATATATCAAAGAAATGTTTAAGTCAGCTCCAAAGTCAAAAGGGTTCAGTCACTGGATCACCTACTGTAAGAGATCCCCCGGTGGGCTCGGGGGCGGTCCGGGCAGCAAGGGAGGGGGGCCATAGGCCAAGCCGCACCCGGGAGGGGCGAGGATGGCAGTCGCCATATCCCTGTCTCCTGCCGGGCCGCCTCGGCCATTATACGGCCTCCTCGTACTTCTGTCAGATGTTTAGCTGGTGGAAATCTGAGGAGGCCCATCGGGCCGTCCCCAGTTTACACCAGGGAAAGGGGACAAATGTCCCCTTTCCCTGAGTAGACCTCCAGGCAGCTGCAAAGTGGCCAGGAATGGGCATAGGATCCAGCAGGCGGCCCTGGGCCGCCCATAGGATCCTTAGTTAGGATTGCGCTGTTAGAAACAGAATGCATGTTGTTATTGCCTCTTCATAGACTTGACTAGTCTCAAAAGGACATCTGGAGAATTGGGGGTGAGGTAGGGAAAGAGACAGAGTGAAACGGATAGCAACAGGTTTCTCATAGTGTGTCTCGCCTTTAGTTAATTTTAACTTCAGTGTGTTCAAATGACAGGGGGACCAGAGGAGACCTTGCCTTCTTATGTAGTACTAGCTGAAGTACCCATTCTTCGAACAGGTACTTCAAAAGTGATTACTTCTACCCTGCTGGCTGTCTAACATCTAAGATTTAAAGAACTGTGTAGCTACATGGCTAGTGTGTCTTACAGTGCATTTGCATTTTTACCGTCCAGCACAAATATCACCAAGTTACTTGGTTTACTAACCCTTGAACAGGCTTCATAAAAGTGCCCATGAGAGATGCAATCTTGCCTTATGCTGGTGCGAGCCTGTTTTCAGGATTGTCCCTGGATGACTTATTGATAGTCATTACGAAGTATACTCTGAGGGGGAATTGTAGTCTTTTAAATGTGAAAAAGTACACCGACCTTTAAAGTAAGGTGGTGGGCTGGCATTCCAGGGAGATTCAATGTGCTGAGGAATTCAACAGGGTAGTTCATTGTCTGATCTGCATTTATCACCATGTGAACTGAATGCCCCATGGCCAGTTTTACTGCCTTCTACATAAAACACAATCTGTCTCACAATGTCATTTTTATCAGTGATCCATAAGCAACAACTATGCCAAATTTCAGCTTTCTACCTTAATGGGAAACAGGAGATACACTGATGAATCAATTAATCAGGCAGAGCCAGCTTTAAACCAATTGCTCCCAATTGGGCCCGGCGCCTAAGGGCCCCCCACACTAGGGTAATTTACTCTACAAATCTATATAATTGGGACCTATGAATACAGACATTTATATCCTGTATGCCATTTTATATTGCATTTTTAGATTGTGAGCCCTTTTGGGACAGAGAGCCATTTAATCATTTGATTTTGTCTGTAAACCGCTTTGTGAACTTTTTGTTGAAAAGCGGTATATAAATACTGTTAATAATTAATATTATTATTATTAAAATGTGCTTAGATCCATTTGGTCCATTAACTCACACGCACTTTTTAAGTGCACATTTTAATTACTTCCCATTCTACCATAGAGATAAAGTCTGTAATAAATTTTATTTACCGTATTGTCCCGAGTATAAGACGCACCTGATTATAAGACGCACCCTTAAAGTTTGGTGCTATTAAAAATTTTTAATTAAATCACTAGCATTAAATTGCAACAGCCTGATTATAAGACGCACCCCTAGTTTAAAAACTTAAATTAGGAGAAAAAAGTGAGTCTTATACTCAGACCAATACGGTATATCTCTAAGATTCTACAGACCTTGGCTATGAACCTGGGGCCCCACAAAAATGTTTTTAATTGGGCCCCGCAGTTCTGGAGTCAGAAGTTTGCTTTTGTATATATAGATGATGTCCCGTACTGTTTCTCAAAGGATTCAAGGCCATGATTTGGCTAAAATCAAGAGAATCAGGAAGTGGGGCCTGTGGGTTAAATTCAATTCTCCCTACCTTTTCTCTCAATTGAGGGCAAGGATAGCACTCAACACAGTCATACTGTAGCAGGGGATGGAGCAGGAAGAGCGATATTGCTCATGCTGTAGACTTTACCAGTAGATGCCCGTGACATTCACAGAACCATATTTCAAAACAGCCCTCCAAATCACAGTGACCCTACTACCTGTGGAAAAGAAATGCATATCAGCAATATACTGTATTACAGTTCAGGTGTAGAAAAACAAGCACTTCTTTGGGAGGAGACATCTTGGTTTCAAGTAACAAATTTTATGAACAGGTGCATAGTTTTTGCAATCAGTTGCTTAGGACCTATGACATACATGTTCATTGTTAATTTTCACTTCTCCACTATAGTACACTATCCAGCTCATCATACACAGCGCAATGTCAAGCTTGCCCGTTGAAAACATGAGCTTCTGCGTGATTGACAATGTATTTGTACATATGTCTATGAAAAAACCCATATGGGCATTGTATTCTCTATCTTTATTTTATCTGAAAAGCTACTCTGGAAATAATGCAAGATAATCAAATGGCATTCCTGTACTGCTGCAGGGCAGTGAGACAAAGCCATGCACGGAGAAAGTGAGGGGAGGGTCTCTGCATTTTTCCCCTAAGGAGGCAAAAAACAATATTAGCTAATAAATTTGAAAAAAAAAAATCTTCCCAGGACACTAGAAGCTTGTTTTTTTTTGTTGTTTGTTTGTTTAAAAGCTTCAAAAGGGGCCAAGATTCCTTGATACTCTAGACGGAAGGCAATTTATTGGGACTGGAGAAAAGTGCTTCCTCAGATCCTAATTAATCCTCCCCACAAAAGGGTCTTTCAGCAGCAAAAAGGGCAGAATCTCAAAGGGTCAAACTAGACATCATGTGGGAGTTCTGCAAATGGAACTCCCAATATCTTTTTCTTTGCTCTGCAATATCACTTTAAATGTTTTGATGGTTTAAAATTGAAGGATAGCTAAGGAGGACAAAATATACAGAGAACTCTCCAGGCCACAGGTAACCTGGCAATAATGAGATCTGATTTATCTCCGTATCTTGGTGCACATATTTCTCCTTTAAAATCCATTTTTTTCACACATTCACGAGTCTACTCCAGAGACCACTCTTTTGAGGATTGAAGGTCAGTATCAAAAGACTGCATTCTAGTTTCATAGCAGTGTGCCTACAGATCTGGTTATTATTCACCAATTATCCCACAAACGTTTTAATATATTTTATTTTATTTATTTACCATATTTCTATCCCGCCTTTCTCCCCACGGGACCCAAGGCGGCTTACAAAAATACAAATACAAATACACATAAATTACAATTTTACATTTTAAACAGCAAAAAATAAAAACATCTAAAAATTTAAAAATTTAAAACAAGATCATAAAAACAGCAGCAACCCACCCGTACCAGCAAGCTATTAAAAAAGGCAAAGGCTCAGAAGGCTTCTTTGAACAAGAGGGTTTTTAGGCCTCGCCGGAAAGTGTCCAAGGAGGGAGCAGTTCGTAAGTCAAAGGGGAGGGAATTCCATAAGGTTGGTGCCACTACTGAGAAGGCCCTGTTTCTGGCCGCCGCCCCTCGCACCTCCCTGGGCGACGGCACCCGCAAAAGGGCCTTCTCTGATGATCTAAGGATTTTTCTAGATATAATCTACCTTTATCCATTCCATGCAACTTAGCATCAAGAAAAAGTGCTGTGAGAATACACATCTTAACAGGCATAAAACCAACTTCTGCTCTCAAAGAAACAGCAGGAGTCCCTAATGGCACACCTAGCAAAGACAGTAAAGACTTATTTTGAAGTACGTCTACCTGATCTGTTTCAGACAGTCCCCAGACCTCCATAAGACAGTTGCTGGAGTACCGTTCCAGTAAATACCCTAAGACAGCGGTGGGGAACCTCCGGCCCCAGGGCCGGATCAGGCCCCCGAGGCCATCAGGTCCGGCCCCCAGAGAGATTGCCAGGAGGCCGCCCAACCGGCCCCTGGAGGCTCTGCCGGGTCCGCGCGTCACCTCTGGAGGCCGGGAGAGGGCCTTTGCCTGTCCTCCCTGGCCGCCGCCTCGACCCCTTCTCACCACGCCACTGGCCATTTCGCACATGCGTACCACGCTGATGAGGGCAAGCTCTTGCCCTCTTGCCCTCATCGGCATGGTATGCCGGAGGTGATGCGCGGACCCAGCGGCGGCTTCGGACGGTGAGCGCGGAGCCTCCGGAGGCCGATGGGGGGGGCGGGGGCAAAAATTAATTAAATAAATAAAAATTGCACCCAGCCTTACGGCCGGCCCTCAAGCAAATTTCTAATATTTAAAACGGCCCTCGCCAGGGAAAAGGTTCCCCGCCCCTGCCCTAAGAGAAAGGGAGATTACGTTCCTCTGTACCAAAGCCAAACATTGCTTGAAAAGATCTTAAGGCTTTCACTACAGAACGTTTCAGGAACCATTTAAAGAAAACACACAAAAAAACAACCTTTCCATCTTCACCACAAAAAATTCTGGTTTATTCCATCTCCTTTCCAGTTGATGATCACAAATGGAACACATGGTTGTCAAGCACAGCTTGTCAAGACGGCTAACTGCTCTTGGACAGATCATTCCTTCGTCTCAAGCCTCTTCTGCTAAAGAGAGAAGTACTGCCCATCTAGATACTTAGGACAGTGCAAAACGCATAAATGAGATGGCTAACATTAGCCTGGTTGATGTGACTATGACACAAGGGCACCAACTAAAAGGTGTCTTGAAAGGACTGCAAGTCTGCTAAATGTCAAAAAGAGTGTTCATAAAGCCCATTCAGACACAAATCTGGCATTAATCAGTGAAAACATAAGTTCATGCAGTGCTTTTGCTGTACAGTATATACACAAGCAATCCTTATCAGCCCTGAGAAAGGGCAAGTGTGATGATGGGTCTATCAGGCAGTCATGGATATAATCCCCAATCATTCCTATGACTTCAGAGCCTGAAAAAGAGCCCTGCTTTGACCATGGGGATAGCTGCCAACTCAGCTTACGCATGATGACCCAGTTTACACATTGCTTGTCCATAAGTATATGGACAGGAATAGGCAGGACTGGTTGTGTGTAACTGAGAGACAGTAGCGTACTGTAGCGACAGTAGCGTACTGAGGGGGCGGTGGTAAGGGCTGCCCCAGGGCAACACGCCACCCAGCAGGAGGGGGGGGCGAAAAGGGCCGCGGCTGTTTAATCGGCTGGGGGCAGCCATGTCTCTGACTTCTCTTCACTGTGACCAGAGAATGAGAAATGAGAAGCCAAAGAAGTCATCGCACCCCCAGCTGCTTAAAAACAGCCAGTGCCCACATCTTCAGCTTCTTTTCCCTGATCGTGGGGAAGAGAAACTGAAGACGAGGCATCTGGGGCACCGATGTCTTCGGCTTCTCTTTTCCGCAAGCGGTGCCCCAGTCCCTACCTCCTACCTCGTGGCTGCTCTGAAGTGAGATTACTTCCAGGCTGAAGTGACATCACTTCGGGGTGTCACCAGGCTGGGTGTGTGTGTGTGTGTGACATCCATCCTTGCCGCCCCAGGCAGCAAGGAAGCTGGGTACACTGCTGCTGCCAGAGATGAGAAGGCAAGTCATAGTATTAATCTGCCCAACTGGCCCATTTAAAGCAACTAGGTGCTTTCAGTTATGACTAAGTTAGTAGAGGGTATTCATTCCCATGCTAATCAGCATAAAAAATTAAAGTTGGGGGGGGGGAATTCAGTGTTTGCATTTATTTAATAAGTCGCAAGCTTTAGGTTCTCAGGATACAAACCTAATGATTTTTTCTCCCATTTCTTTGTAGCTTGTAGGATACGGTAAGGAAACTTCTAACCTTTGGACCCAAAACACTGCTTATACTAGGCTGCTTTAAAAGGATAGGTACCTGCCTTTATGAAGACAGTTTATAGCAACTACGCTTGAATTGTGTCCAGCACAAAACGTACACTCCAGCATAGGCATGCTATGTATTCATGTGAGCTGTGTAATGGCCAAGCAGTTCATTGTGAGCTTAGCTCTTCCTTGCTGTGAACTGAAAAGTCCCACATGTTTTTCCAAGTTCACATAAAAGGAGCTGCAATCTCATGGGAGTGTGCAGCTCTAGCATTACACTGCTGTTTGTGCCAGTAGACCCTTCTAGCAAGCAAAGTTTTTGCATAAGGCAGATGATTATTATCTGTACACAACTCAGTTGTGAAATATTACTCATCAAATTAATCCAAGATATGTGTTTTATTTTGCCAAGATTCTTCAGTTACTACCCAAAAGTGCTACAAAAGCTAGAAAATCTGCTTGAAAGTGCTACATCAACTATATGGTAATACTTATGTTTTGGTTGGTCCTAATGAAGACATCATCCTATTCTGGATTGTGGAGTTTTCTTCTAATAGACCAGCACAGCTGCCTAAAATTTTGTGATTTGGGGAATGCTGCAACTGACTAATCAAGAGAAGGACTTCCAAGGTGAGGAGGAAGAGGATTTACCAAACCAACAATGGAATTCTACTTCTGAAGGGCATTTTGTCATCTCACCCTAGGTATGCTCCCAATGTAGCTTCAAGTGATTTTCAGCCAAGTGTTACACCTTAAATTTATCACTGCTTTGAAAATATTAAGCCATGTTGTGGCTCTATCTCAGCCTTTGAGTGTTTGTAAAGGAGATTGGAGCAAGTTCACACACAGACCATGCTATGTAACTTCAGATGGTTGGAGGGCCCACAACATGTACCCACTCCGTACCTCCCCACTTTTGCCTGCCTCTAAGGCCAGCAGGTGGCGCAGCGGGTTAAACTGCTGAACCATAAGCTGTCGATCGAAAGGTCGGCAGTTCGATTCCTGCGACGGGGTGAGCGCTCATTGCTTGGCCAGCTCCTGCCAACCTAGCAGTTCCAAAGCATGTTAATGTGAGTAGATAAATAGGTGCCACTTGCGGGAAGGTAAACAGCGCTCCGTGTTCCAGCTGCATGCTACACGCTGCGGCAAGGAGAGTCATGCCGGCCACATGACCACGGAGGCGTCTTTGGACAACGCTGGCTCTTCGGCTTTGAAATGGAGATGAGCACCACACCCTAGAGTCGGACACAACTGGACTTAATTGTCAGGGGATACCTTTACCTTTTTTAGCCCGATGAAGAATACTATAGGATTTGAAAGTTTGTCATTTGATTCCACTGTCTTTATTAGGACCAACCAGAAAGTATTATCCCATTTTGGATTGTGAATTTTACATCAACTTCTTTGGATCAAGTTTAATTTTGGCAGCACCAAAATTCAGGTGGCGTTCAGTACCTAGATTTAACAGACATATAGCTGCTTCATCGCAATCGGGCTATTTGATTGGAAGTTAACATGAGCTACAAACAGTGCTTACATTTAAGTAATACTTGCAATTATATGGCATACCACGTGAACCGTTTTATCATGGAATGCTAGCTCTGTAGAGCTATTTCAGTAGGTGTATATTTGAAAAACAAGATTATCTCAAAATTTGTGGCCCATGGCTTTCATTCATGAACAACATCTAATGATTTCTGTCAACAGTCTTGTGTTTGATTAGCTACCTCCCTTATCAGCACAGCTATTCTCACCTGCATCAACACATGTTTAAATAAGTATATCGGTAAGTAGAAAGTTATAATGCACCTTACTCTCTTTCCATGGAATCCACTGAGCCTTTGCACATTACCAGCATGTTAGGGTACAATATCATTGCTTCCTCACTACATAATATTATATTATGGCATGATTTGCAAGAATGCTAAATATGTAAACAGAAATTAGCTTGCTAGATGCCATGCATGTTTACAGTTAAGCATTTGAAATAGCTGGGAGAGTTTTATATTCCCATTACAACTATACATGGAACAGAGTGTGTAGTGTTGGCCTTACAGACAGCATACCTTTGAATGAGAGTTTAAAGAACCCTCTTACTGGAACATGAAATTGTAGGCAGACACATGAAGTGCATCATCCATAATAATTCCTGCATTTTCAAGAACTGTGTAATCAAATGAACAATATAAATGTCATGTCTGATTAAAGGAACACATTTTAGGATTTTAAAAGGTCACTATACTTTTCAAAACATCCTCTCCTCCATTCTTTCCTTGTGCTTCCAAACTGCAAAAATGTATCGACTTTCAATAGATCTGTTATAAAAATGTAACTTTATAGTCTCCCTCACCCCAACTGGCAACATAAAGAAATTGTGGAGCAAGACCTCAGCAATGTACAATTCATCATGACCTAGCACTCACATTATGCAAGTTTGTTATTGGTCAATCAGGTCCCTAACATAGGAAGCTGCCATATACACCTAGTCAGACCCATTGGTCCACCTAGCTCAGTATTATTGCCACTGACTGGCAGTGGCTCTCCAGCAGGAGATTCAGGGTGCAAGCCTATCCTACTTACGCCACCGTTGTAACCAGTGGCACAGCGAAAACGGGAGGAAAGGGGATTCAAACGGGAGGAAAGGGGATTCCCAGAACGGAAAGGGGATTCAAATCCCCTTTGAATTCCCCTTTTGGAGGGGATTTGAATCCCCTTTCCGTTCTGGGGCCTCCCGTTCTCACTGTGCCGCTGGTTACACCGGTGGCGTAAGTAGGATAGGATTGCGCTCTCAAACAGGAATTTTTCATCACCAACCCAAGAGATACTGTGGATTTCACCTGGAACCACAAAGCTACAGCCCTTCCTTGCTACTTACCATCTAGATTATACACAAAGCGTGGAAAAAGAGGTAAAACTCCATATTAAGTATCTCATTTTTCATTCAGCACTCCTGCTGTTGGTATGTTACAATTCCTGACAGATAATTTACAATCAGCCACTGACCACTACATGAAAGAGAATTTACATCACCTGAAAGTCACATCACTGTAGTAAGGTCATGGCCACCTTTACATGCTTCTCTCCTTCCTTTCCTATAGATAGAGATTTTTGTTTTTGTTGAATTATACAAAAGGATTACAGCCTAAGTCTTACTGAACACAATGGGCTTACTTCTGAGTAAAATAAATAATACTGTTTTCAAACACCTGTACCTATACAGCAAATCTATAGGTCACTGTTTCTCAAAGTTCTCCCCGCTCGGGGACACGTGTTTAAGTGTTTATGAGGGCGGCGGCAATTCTGGGGATCACTGCTGCTGTCGGGAAAAGAGGTAAGTTGTGCACTTACCAGGGGTCCTGGAGCCCTCCGGACAGTCCAGGGAGTCCTGTGGTCCCCTCTGTGGGTCTCCCCAAGCTTTAGATTGCTGCTCTGCATTTACGACAACTTCCGGTTTTCCACAACGATCGAAAGCTCAGGGAGGCCCATGGAGGGGGCCACAGGCCACTCTGTGCCATCTGGAGGGCTCCAGGACTCCCAGTAACTGTAAAAATTGCATTTTAAAACTTTTTCCTCTTTCTCCTCCATTTCCCCTTCTCCCATGCGTTCCTGCTCATGATGCCAACGAGAGAGGACGTGGCATGCCTGAGCTCTGATGAATGGCGGCCATGATCCGAGCACACTACCATGTAGGAGGCCCCAGCTGTAGGGGGGCTTCGTCTTAAGTTAGAACTGAACCTCTGGTCTTAATCAGATGCTGTATATATGTGCTGAACCGTGAGTAAACTTCTTCTTTTTGCAACTTAACTCAGTATATGCCTCGTGTGTTTATTAGCTAATAGCTAAGAATCTCCTAGATAACCTCCCAAATAAAGGTATCTCCCAACAACAGCATCATTTTTAGTTGGCCCAGTAGCATAGTTTAAGTTTGCAGCTTGCAGCAGGGAAGCATTTAAATAGGCTCTCTGTGACACTCGATAATAACTGCAAAAAAGCACTTACTTTACATGTATTCATTTTATAAGGAGTAGTGGGGGTAGGACTGTTCAAGCCGCGAGTTATTTGTGGGGCAGCTGGTAGGGAGTTTGTTCACACTTGAGTCATTGAAGAGGCCAGCACTTTCTCTACACTTAGAATAGTAAACTTTGAATAAAAGACTTAAGCAGCAATCCTAGACATACTTAGTCCTATTGAACTTAATGGGGCTTACTTCTGAGTAGACATGCATAGCATTGCGCTGTTTTAGTAGACATGTACTACCAACAGAATGGGACCACAAAAATAATGCTGCCTGCCTTTGCTCACAGATACTATTGAAGTTTCTGGTCAACCCTGGATATGTAGCAGATTATAGCCAAGGGAACATATAGAAAGTAATATCAAAGAAGCAAATGTCACTGAGCAGATTCAAAGCATCTTCCTCTGCATAACAACCGTTCACACTTCCGGAACTAAAAGGGAAGAAAATTGTTTTCAGGTCATACAGTGTGACACACACAGGCACACTTTTACACAACTACATTAACAAATATGCATGTGCACACACACACTAGGCATCAGAGAGGCAAAGGGAATGTTTACACTTTGTGAGGACACCTGATGCAGATAAAATTCCCTTGGGGGATTTTCAACTTATCCAAATAGCTCACAAATATGGTAGTTAAGGACTGGGGGTAAGTAAAGAATTCTACCTTCTCAGTGCATGACTAGAGAAAGAGACTCCCATTCCAGGCTAATAGACATGGAGAGCAAAAGGAGGATCTTGTCGAGAGATGCAGTTTACCTAGAGACCATGCCTCTTGTCCTGCCTGCCTGCCTGGACATCCCTCTAGCGGAGCCCATCCAAACCAGAAATGCTTATCTCAGGGGTGGAAACTCCCTTCTTCATTAATACTTCACCTGTTCTGGGGCAGAACCTTAACACTGAAAACAGGTTCGAGGCTCAGCCCCAGATCTCGTGTAATGAAGCATACACACAACCTCCTCGCTCTCCAGCCTTCCTACCTCGGACTTCCACACGATATAAGCGGAGGCGTGGCTGCTGGGCAGCTGCTGGCCCCTCCTCTGCTGGAGCCACTTTCGGGGCGAGAAGAAGATGCTGTTGGCACCGCCGCCAGGGGCGCCGCTAAGAGCCGACGCGGAGGGCGCACGCGCCAAGAAGGGCAGTTCCCACGCCGTGTGCCTCTTCCCTCGAGGGCTCTCGTAGTCGAAGTGGAAGCTCCCCGAGGGCGACTTCTCCAGCGGGGTGCTTGGCGTGGAGAGCGAGAAGGCGCCTTGCGGCGTCCCTCCGCCGGCTGGGCGCAGCAGGGCGCGCGAAGAGAAGGCTGCCAAGCATTCCGCCGAAGGGCTGCCCACCGCCTTGGAGCGGGAAGCGCGGGCTGAACTCTCCGCCACCGCTTCTTCCCCGCTGGAACGGCCGATAATGGCTGGGTCCAGGCTGCGGGTCTGGCGCAGCCGCCGCTTGGAGAAGACGGAGGCGCTGGTGGTAGCAGCCGGCGAGGAAGAGCACGAGAAGACGCTGTTGAGCAGACTGTGTGCGGACATCCCGGCGACAGCAGCGGGAAGACGCCTCTACCGCCTGTCCCCTTCAGCTGCAGCTGCTTTAGCCTCCCCTTAGGCAACCGTTCCTCAAGTTGCTGCCGAGTCTCCTGCGCTCAGCCTCGTCTGCAGCAAGCGGCGCATTGCCTGCCGAGCTGGGGAAGAAGAGTTCGACGGAGGGGCAGACGCCGTCGCCTTCTCTTGTTGAATCCCGGTGCTGTTGCGAGCCTGTCGGAACCTCTCCCCAAGAGCGCGCGCGCCGTTCTCGCCAATGAGCTTGCTGGGTCCCGAGCGTGGCCTGGCCCTGATCCTGCCAAGTCTGACTCCACGATTAAAGCCTAATTTGGCAGGCGGGCTGGCGCTGGCGCTTCTCCTCCCCCGTTCTTCTCCTCCTTCATCCCGCCGGCCCCCCTCCCGCCTTTGACCGTTATTGGGTCCCCACCTGAAGTGGACACTTGCGTATCCACGCCTCTCTGTCCTGTTCCAGGCAGCCACACATACACACACCGGCCGCCCGCCCGATTTGAGTTGCGCAATCGGGTGCTGCTTAGGCTAGCTAGCTGCTTTTAATCCTGTCAGGTCGGTCGGTGTCCCACAGCTATTGGATTTCCACTGCACGATGTTTGTATACTTCGGAGCAGCAGGACTTGATCCAAAGAAAGATTTCATTGCCAGGTTCCCCCACTCTTCCACTTCTAGATTCGCAAGAAAGTGCAGATTTTAAATGCATTTTTAAAAAACGAAGTCTAAGGCGATTACTCTTTCTTGAGTTACGAATGACAGACTCTAAGAATTAGGAGCTACAAAAGTTACTCTCATCTAGGCCACATTAGAGGAACAACAGATGGTGGTCAGATGTCCTCCTCCCCACCTTCTTAATCAGTTCTGTTCCTTTTGGAAAGTAGCAGCTATCCTTTCAGTAGGATACTTAAGGAAGATGCATTGATGCGTATCTTTTTACCTTACAGTACTGTACCTCATTTCTAGGAAGAGGTGTCTGCAGGGCTCATATTTGACTAAACGCCTAACCAGCCTTAATCCCAGATGTGTGGATTGCTCTTATTCCTGGTGAATAAGAACATTCTTAGAAGCAGCTATCTTTATTTTTTTACTTCCAAAGCTCCAGTCCAGAGTTAAGCTCCAACACTGAAAATGGCTTCTGAGGACTAAGACTTGATTCACTGTGGCTCATATGATGTTCGTTCTGGAATCTCTCTCTCTCTCTCTCCAGTTATTCCTACAGAATTGTACTTGCTAGGTCTAGGTTAGCTATTTACTGCAATAACGGGAAGTAAAATCGACTTTTAAATACTTCATTGAAATGTTCTTTGCACTTTGCAAATGGGCAACAACGTATATTAAAAGAATAGCATTTGCTGTACACACCATGTGTTTTTGCTGATGCTTTTCTTATTAGACGGAATTGTTTAAGGCTGCAATCCTGTACATCCCATTGAACTCAGTGGGACTTGCTAATCTCAGTAGACATGCATAGGATTCTGCTGTCAGAAACATGGCTGGCTATTAAAGCCCAACATATGATCTATGTCAAATCCCTTGACACATTCCCTTCCTATTATGGGGCTGCTTCTAAATACCACGGAAAGCATTCATCTGTGTCAACTGCATCAGACATTTTTTTTTTGTTTCCTTGCTTACAACTAATGGCAATTCTTTGTCTGGCTGCATTACTCTCATGCTTTACCAATTGCCCTGGGTGCCAATATGCTTCTGGGCCCAATTCAAGATGCTGGTTGCTGCCTTTAAAGCCCTACATGGCTAAGATACTTGAAAGACCGCCTTGGTGCCTTCTCACATATGTAGCAGTCTTTACACTTTCTTCGATATCTGAGTTCTTGCTTTAGGTCACATCTCTCAGTGAAGTCGGACTGACCGGAAAAGGGGGCAGAGCTTTTTTGGTGGCAGCACTTCAATTATGGTACTCCCCCAGGAAGCACAGATCGCTCACTTGCTCTCTCACTCTTTTGCAGCTTTTAAAAGAAGGGTAATGACCTTTTTATTTCAACAAAGCTTGTGCTTATGAGGTTGCCTTTAAAAAACAAGTCTGGCATTCATATCGCAACCCAACACACATTTTGGTGCCTTAAAGTATTCTTGGGTATATTTGGGGCACTGATTCTAAAAATGGCATCAGTTTTGCCCTATCAGCTCTAGCTTTGGAGATATAGCATAGCCACCTTATATGCTGATTCAAGCACCTTGTGAGGAAGCCTACGCCATGGCTTCCTCACGAGGCATGCCATTTTTTGAATCAACACCCCAAATACCTGTACATGCAAGAATAAGTCTAACTTCTGAAGCACCAGAAATTTTTTTTGAGCTGGGGATTGGATATGATGTACTCTGAGATCTGTCTAAATATGGTTTTATATGGTGATGATAGTTGTGTTGTCTGATTTGAAATATTTGTTATACGCCACCCTGGTTGCTCTTGTGAGGTGGAAGAAACATAAGAGCCCTGCTGGATCAGACCAAAGGCCCACTAGTCCAGCTTTTTATATCTCACAGTGGTCCCAGGGTAGGAGCACACAAGACAACAAGATACCTGTATCCTGTTGCCACTCTCTTGCATCTGGCATTAAGAGAGAGCCTACTACTAAAACTGGAAGGTTGCATATATCCATTATGGCTTGTAACCTAAGATGGACCTTTCCTTCATAAATCTAAGTCTAATCCCTTTTTAAAAGGCATCCAGGCCAGGTGCCATCACCACATCCTGTGGCAAGGAGTTCCACAGATTAATTGCATGCTGGGTAAAGAAATATTTTCTTCTGTCTGTTCTAATTCTCCCGCTTGGTTCTTGTGTTGTGCGAGAGAGAGAAAAAATCTTCCCTCTATCCACTCTCTCTATCCTATGCATAATTTTATACGTCTCAATCATGTCCCCCCTCAGGCGCCTTTTTTTCTAGACTGGAGAGCCCCAAACGCTGTAGCCTTTCCTAATAAGGGAGGTGCCCCAGCCCCAACACTGGCAGCCTGAGAAGTGCCGCCAGGGTGAGCAGCAGTTGGGGGCAGGTGCAGGGCCAATGAACAACCAGTGCTGTGGGGGCAGCCCCCCTCGCCAACCACTGGGAATGAATAACAGAGCTACAAGTACTATCTCAACCATGAGGAGATGCTCCAAGGACACCAAACACAGATAAGGATGCCACAGCACCCCTCTCACCCCACAGGAGTCACACTGGCATCAGTAGCAAAGGCACAAAAGTAAAGAACTGCTAGGAGCCTCATACCTAGGGTTCCACTCACACAAACACAACAAGGAGCGCAATCCCGCTGCCGGAGCGGAGGTCTACTCGGGGAAGGGGACTCTCATCCCCTTCCCTGGGTGTAAATGGCAGGAGCCCCGATTGGCCTCCTCGGATTTCCTCGGAAGTCGGGGAGGCTATTCAGCTGCCCGGCAGGGGCCGGGATATGGCTGAAACCATTTCCCTGCCCCCTCCTGGGCCGGCTGGGCCTATAGGCACCCTCTCTTCCCCACTCCCAACCTAGCCTTCCCTGCTCGAAAGTAGATGCAAATGTGCCACACGTCGTTTGCGGCGACTTCAGGCAGCGGAACGCTTGTTCCACCGCCCGACCAAGAAGAAGATTGCGCAGTCAGGAATACCTTTTTGAGCAGAGCAAAGATAGAAAGATAGCTCCCTTTAAAGAGGGCAGGCACGTGAAACAAATATGCAAGGCCCCTCCATGGTAAGGGTTTGAGTCCCCACATCCACCAGGTGGAAAGAAACCTTTTACCAGGGGAGGGACTGGGACAAGTCACAAGGGGAGCCTCAATTGCACACAAAGTAGGGTGCTGGTGGCTCACTGCATAAAGGCACAAGCTAGAAGACAGGTTTGACCCCAGCTAAGGGATTTGCCCTCCACAGCAAGGCGCTCTCACCTTTTGCATGACTGGCCAGAAATGCCCATGGCAGGGACAAAAGCTGAGAGGGAAGCTGGTCAAGAATCCATATCGGCCACTCCACAAAACTGCTCATTAACCAACCATCCACAGCGGAAGAGAGGCAAAGAGCATCCTATCTGACATTTAACACACTGCATCAAACAAACAGGCACACCTGACCGGGAGGCTGTAGCACATGGAGCTATTGGAGGGAGCACCACATGCGCCAGTCACTAGCTTGGCATGTGACACAGGGCAGCTACTGCAGCAGTCTGCCCAGCTAGCTTCATCTACACAAATCCATGCCCTTTGCTTCATCGCTGGAACCTGCCAGTGTAGCTGTCGGTATGCTCTCCCCCCCCCCCCCATCCCCTTGCCACGGCCCTCCATAGACCATAGCAGCAGAGAATGGGGGACTCGTGATCACTGAGGAGTGTCCCCCCTTGGAGCCCAAGGAGTGCAGATGCTGCAGACCCTGAGAACAGAGAGGACCCTTCCCCCCCCATGAGTCCCACCTTAAGACCTGTTGAGGCAAGGAACAACTAGGGTGGGTAGAAGGAATCTCTATCTGCTAACAAAGAGACAGGGTGATGCAGCCAAATACTGTATTGAATCGTATTGGAAACAGCATCTGAAAGAGAAACACACAGATGACGTTGCCAACCTACTGTTGTGCCATTGCAAATTATCCAACAGATAGCCAACAAGTGCCTATGAGGTCTGGCTGCACCAGTTGGTTCACTGTCTGTCATGGAGTTTGCAAAGCCACAGGGGACTGACTAGAAAGACTAGGCTAGCAACCTCACTGAGCAGCAGCTGAGCTCACACTGGTCCCTTCAGGCAGGCTGTAAGCTTCCTTTGGGTCTGAGTTGTGTCTTCACCTGAGGGTTACCTGCTTGTGGGGAACAAAGAAAAACACAAAGAGTGCAACAGACTTGAGAAAACTCTTGAGAAAACAGACTTTTTTTTGGCTTGAGAGGCATACTCAGTGTTTATGAGGGTAAGTTAGTACCACCAGGCTGTATATACAGTGATTCCCTGTAGGAAGGGGGGGGGGGCTGTAGTGGAACTTTGCAGAGGACCAATATTCAACCCCCTGTGGCAATGGTGCAATCCTGAAAAGCAAAAGGGATTCAGATGAGAGTTTGGCCAGCAGTACCAATGATTGGAGCCCCTGGCATTCACCAAAGGGAGCAAACACCGCATGCTCTTAGCTGTTACAAAAGGAAGGCATAGTTAGCCAACACAGTTGATTGCAGAAAGGTTAGGAGATAGGGGATAGAGACATGAGACAGAGATGCAGCATCAATAAAATGCGGTATGTAATTCTATTCCCCCTTTGCTTACTTTGTTTGTGGTGTGCATTGTACTTGCTTCCCCTGTTGGGGTGGTAAGGTACAGGTTTCGGGTTGTGTGTGGAGATCTCCTGGGGCAAAACACTTGCAATAAGAATTCTGAAGAGACAAGAGTTAATACGGGTTGCTGCCATATATGTTGTGAAGGACAAGAGGTTGTGCTAAGTGCCCCCTTTGTGCACCAAGTACCCTTTCACCATGGTTCTCATTTGAGTATAGCCCCACGCCACACATTTGATCCTCAGATCTGTAGTCTTACTGGCAGGGGCTTTAGTATTGGGGTTGGTGTGCTGTGATTGGCTGTCAAATGTAGTTTGTATCTTATGTTCCATGGTAGATAAGCAGGTGGAGTGGCAGTGGTGGCAGCAGCAGCAATATTATTATTATTATTATTGATTTTAGCTCATACTTTCATGGCCAGCAATTATTGTCAATGACTTAGGTACTACGGGTAACACAGCCATGTAAAATGAACAGTTATTCATTATTCTAGCCGGTTCGTTCATTTTACATGGCTGTGTTACCCGTAGTACCTAAGTCATTGACAGTAATTTATTGCTTCCTTATTCCTTGTGGCATAGGCGGTAGGAGAAACCCCACAACAAGCTAGGTTGTTGGCAAAGTGTGTTTTTGGCATTTGGGGGTATGATGGAGATACACTTCAGCTGGAAAAGGCTGGGATAATCATAGAGCATAGAGACTTGAAAGGTAAAGGTAATAGTAGGTAAATAAACGATGGTATGGCAAAGGCAGCAAGGGCAATATTTTTTTACTTGGAGGCATTATTCTTGAGGATAATAGGACCTTGTTTCTATCTTTCTTATATTCCTCAAAAGTTTGATTGTTTACAGCCACTTCCTCAGGATTGGACCAGGTCAAATTTCTTGAGATAATTACATTAGATTTGGGTTGGGTCCATGAACTGTTGTGAGTCCAAACAAGCCTTGTTGACACTCAATTGAGCCTTGTTGGGGCTCAGTTAAAGGGTTGGGGAGATTACTTCTTCAGCCTCCCAGAAGGTTATGATTGCTGCATCCTTTTCTACTAACAAGGAAATTGAGTTGGTATAAGTTTGATGAGAGTTTCTGCCAGTTTAAGCCTTCCTTGTTGTTCTTTTGTTAGCATACGTGGTCTTGTTTTTCTCTGTTGGTAAGATATTCCCATGGTTATGCCATACCCTGCACATTTGAACAATACAAATATGCTCATCATCAGGCCCGCTGGGTGTGATCTGGAGGTTTATAATAACTTTGGGGTATATTGCATTCTAGCTTCTATTCAGACTTTGTTCATAATAATGAGAAGATGGGAGAATAATGGTGGCAAGATCTCCAGGCACCTAAGGCAGTCTACCAAATGCTGCCACCCTTACCTGGTGATGTGCTAGCCTCTGCTCGTCCTACTTTCTGGACTGGAAAGGAAGAGGGTGATGGAGCAGCAGTGCAGTGGGGTGGAAAGTATTCTAGCCCAGAGGTGGCCAACCTTTCAGCATGACTGCTCCTGGCTCTTTAATGGTTGTATAGGTGAGGGCATTTCAGCAGGTGCAGCTGCTTTAGCAGCACCATCAGCACTTGCAGCTGCCAAGATTCTGTCTTCTACACAACTCTTAAAAATGCAGAGGCTCAAAAGGTGGAAGACTGGCCACCCCTGTCCTAGCCCATCACTCTCCTCTCTATACTACTGGTACTTCTGTCTCTTTCTTCCTTTTCCAAGGAAGAGGAGTGGAGGTGAGTGGATAGGCAGAGCTTGGTGCTCTCCCAGTCAATCTGTTGCTTCAGACAGCCAGTTTCTCTTCTCATGAATGGATTGGCCCTGTGTAGGCTTATTCTCAGGATAGGTTTGGACTGCAGTCCAATATATGCTTACCTGGGAATAAGTCCCATTCAACTCAATGGGGCTCACTTCTGAGTAGTCATGCATAGGATTGTACTGCTATCATAGCTTCACAATGTTAGGTGTCAACAAAGGAAATAAATAAATGGCATGAGATCAACTCTGTTACCAGACATGCTTTTTAAGACATGTGTAACAGTAACTTGTGCATATCAGATGCATCTATTTTGCATGCAGGGACTATATGCAGTGGCCATGGGCACAATTCAGGTAAAGGTGCAACAATAGATAACTTTGATTGTGGTGATGATAGTGCAATCATTCTTCTACATAGAAGAAGAATAGAAGTTTTTAGAAGGCGAGGAGAAGGGGGGAGAGGGGGGGAACTGAAGAAGAGATTACCAAATAAATCCTATTCTGCTGGGCAGGTTTTGAGTACGAAGTCCTCTCCAAGCAGCAAGGGCAGGGTTGCAAGGTCCCAGGGGAGAGAAATGCAACAAAAAGGTGCTCCTTTGATCCAGGAAGGTAGCTCCTCCGAGGTTGAGGGCCAGTACCAGAGCAAGAGGGCTCAGCAAAATGGTGGGAGAAGCTTTTTGCATTGGAAACCCTAAGTAGCATGACCTCTACGACGAGTTCAGCTTGACCTCACCCCTTGGCTCTCAGGAATGGGGTGCTTGGCTCTCAGGAATGCCAGAGAGGAACCAAGCGTTTTTAAATAAAAGAAACAGAAAACAAAACAGATGTGGGCATTGTTCCGTGTGGGCATTGTTCACATATATTCACTGTGCATATATGACAGTGGGCTTTTTTCTGTGTGCAATTTTCCTGTGGGCTTTTTTCCTTTGGGCTTTCTTCTGGGCATCATTTTCAAGATATGGGAGAGCCCAAATATCACACTGGCCATCTTTTTAGCAATGCCTGCTAGTTAGTATACTACGGTATGAATATACATACATAGTTTGTATATATATGAATAGTTTTTAATGAATCAGAAAACGTTTGTTGTTGCTAAAGTCTGTTAAATTGAGGTCTGTTAAATCAAGAGTTCATTGTAATTCCCATTAAACTCCATGGAATTATGAAAAACCGTTTATTAGCAAGGCTGTTGCTAATAAAGCTTTGGAATTGTTGACTGCCCCTAGTCTCGGATTTTATCTGTCCTGACCTGTACCAAACAAAGAACAAAAGCCAACAGGAAGTTCTGTTGCACAAGTCCCATTGAAATGAATGGGAGTGGCAGGAGAATTTTCCAGTAGACTGCACCCTGAACTGATTTATTAGAGAGAGACTATGGAAGCAAGATGTGAGAATCTAAATATATATACAGTATTTGTACTAAGTGAGCACTGAATTCTGAACAAGATCTGAGAGACTGATGAGCATTATGCTGGAAATTCAAAACCCCAATATAATAATGCCAAGTTGCACTTGTATGGTCCTACTCGCATTGTATTCCTTTAGGAAGTGGTTTGAAACTTCTTACTATGCAGTACAAGTCTATACGTGTTCGTTTCAAAGTAAATTTCACTGTGCTCAAGGGGACATATTTGCAGGAGAGTGTGCATAGGATTGCAGCTGTGCAGTGTAATCCTGTGCATATTTACTCAAAAGTAGATCTCACGGAGGTCAATAATGCTTGCTCCCTAGTAAGTGTGTTTAGGACTGCAGCCTTAATATCTCATAATATTCAGGAAATGCTTGCTAATTTTCTGCACTAAGCACACTAACAGCCCGATCTTGTGTAAGGATACCCTTATGGCATCATGGGGTGATGTGCTGACCTCCCGCCCCTAGTGATGCACTGACCTCCCAATGGGGGTGACGCGCCTCCTAGTGACATTGCTGAAGGTGACCCAGGCCCTATGGACCTGCCTGCTCGAATGTATTCCAGCTCGGAAGCTGACATACATTCGAGGCCAGGGTGTAAGGGGTGAACCAGGCTGGGAGAGGGCTGGGGATATCGATGGAGCTCGCCGCCGATATCCCTGCCCTCTTCCCACCCAGTTCGACCAATGGCCACCCTCCGCCGCCTGGTTTGCCCTGCCCCTGCCCCTGCACCAGCTAGTGCAGGGCTTACCTTGCCTGGCAGGCGCAGGAATGGTCCCGTGGTGGAGTGCGGGATGCCAGCCTTCACCCCAGTGGCCCTTCCTCGCCGGGAGTAGTGAAAGCACTTTACGGCGCATTTGCAATGGCATGAGCGGCAGAGCGCGCGCTCCACCACTCTGTTTACCTAGGATCGCACTGTAATTTGATGATGGACCATAATTACCATCAACCCTGATGTAGCAAACACATACCGGTACATACTCCTTATTGTAAGTAAGTAAATAAATAAATAAATTAAATAAATAAATAAATGTCATCTCTTTGCAAAGTTTTATCTAATTCCTTAGAATTTACCTCTTAATATTTTTTAAAAATAAAATACAATATTTTAAAATGTTTCTGCCCAACTTGTGGGAATTAGAAGCATGCTGGAGTATTGGGATTCCAAAATAATTGATGAAGCCCAAGGGCTATGTACTACTTGGGATAATTCCAGATAGGTTTATTACTACTGATCTTCTAGCAAGATAAAGTTTGTTTTCACAGATGTACTTTTCAGCATCCCAGTTTGACATTCATTGTTGTTGCAAAGAGAAAATTAAAAACACTGAAAATAGAAAAATTGCCAAATGTAACATGACTTAGAGAACAGCAACCCCTGTGTTGGACCTCTTTGGCAGCATTTAACAGATGAGGCTATGGGTAGCTAAAGGGAGTTTTATTATTATTGTGTGACTTTTTTTTTTTTTGCTTTGACCTAGCAGACACTGAAAAATATGTCCAAAAAAATAAAGTCACCCTGGTGCGACATAGAGGCCCTGACTCATCCTCTAACTGGGGAAGTCTGTACAGTGTATGTGTTTTTTACATGTGTGTTTTTTGTCAATGCAAATTTTAAATGTGCCAACACTTTTCCAGGCATTGCTCTTATTGATAGATTCCTGTACTGAAAAAGATACTGCTTGGACCATACAGAACTCTTAAGTTTGTTAATATTTTCTTTTGAGAAGTAGAAAGAAAAGGTGGGGGGAGGGGAATCTAACATAAAAATGTAAGGTCTGTGGGAAGGAAACCTGAAACTTTTAACTCTCCTAACTAAATAAATGTTGTTGGTTTTTTAAATCTATCTATAATGGTTGTATTAAAAAGGTAAAGGTATCCCCTGACAATTAAGTCCAGTCGTGTCCGACTCTAGGGTGTGGTGCTCATCTCCATTTCAAAGCCGAAGAGCCAGCGTTGTCCGAAGATGCCTCCGTGGTCATGTGGCCGGCATGACTCTCCTTGCCGCAGCACATAGCGTGCAGCTGGAACACGGAGCGCTGTTTACCTTCCCGCAAGCGGTACCTATTTATCTACTCGCATTGACATGCTTTGGAACTGCTACGTTGGCAGGAGCTGGCCAAGCAACAAGCGCTCACCCCGTCGCGGGAATCGAACTGCCGACCTTTCGATCGACAGCTTATGGTTCAGCGGTTTAACCCGCTGCGCCACCCGCTGGCCAATGGTTGTATTAGGTGAGGGCATTTCAGCAGGTGCAGCTGCTTTAGCAGCACCATCAGCAATTGCAGCTGCCAAGATTCTGTCTTCTACACAACCCTTAAGAACGCAGAGACCCTAATGGTGGAAGGTTGGCCACCGCTGCTATAGGGCTACCTAAGGCAGTCTAATAGTGCTGCCCCCCAAACTCATGCACCCCTTACATTGCTCCTTCCTCCTCACAGGTGTGAAGGAGTAAAGCCTTGATAGGCTGTATGATGAATGTGTATTGTCGTTGGAGCCATTGTATGTTACAAGATATGTGCAGGAGAGAGACAGTTAAGCAATGGGGTTTCACTGTCCCTTTGAAATTGTAATTTCCAATTTGAGTGTTGGTGTGGGGGGAAATAGAGAGCTTACTTAGCAGACTCCTTTTGAAATGCAACCAGACTTGCAAATTAACAACACCAGGCAGGAAGAGATAACATACTACAGCTACAGGTCTCTAACACGTCAGCTACCTTCTGATATGCAGATACAGAGGTGTGACAATTACACACAACTCAGGTTGAAGAGACAGAGGTACGTGCACCTCATGTGATTGGTGCCAAAAACCTGACATGTTTGGACACCTATCGGGTCCAGACCCACAAGGGGTACAGAGGATTAGAGTGAGCAACCCAGTTGCTAAGAAGAGGGGGGAAGAGAGTGGCTCCTGGAACTGGCACGTCAAGGCTCTGCCCAATGATGTCTCCAACCTCTGCTGGTAACAACTTTACTTAGTTCTTAAGTAGAAAGATTAGTGATTCTTTTGTTGTGTTTCTAATAGTGCCTTTTGAAATGTTGATTGCCTGTGCCATAGCTTTCCTTTTCAGGGAAGTGGGAATGCGCACCTACTACTAATTCGTAGAAAATAAAAGTTTTCTTTCAAACCTTTATACCTGGCTACGTGTCGTGTGTTATGAATTATGGACCAAAACAGGAGTAAGCATGAGTGAATAGGATTAAGGAACCCAGAGTTATTCCTTGCGAGGAACATTGCCAAGGGGGAGGTGGGCCTGTGAGTTGCAGAGCTCTCTAAAAAGGGGGTGATGAGGCAACGAGGGAAACCTAAAAGCGCGCTGTGGGGAGAACAGCGGACAGTATGTACTCTGAGGTGGATAAAGCTGTAAATAAAGCGCAGGACATTTTATCCTGATTGCTCCTGGGGGAGATAAAGGAGTGTGCTGTACATAAAGCCAGGAAATGCTCCTCTTATTCCTGTACCTCAAGAGTATTATGCTGACAACAGGCTCTTTAAATGAAACAGGAAATGCAGAGCAGAGCATACTGGGAGCAATCCCAATGCACTCCACATTTCCTGATTTGTTTAAGAGAGCCCACACAGAGGAAGGAGTGAGATAAGTGGGCAGGATCACTGCATTCTGATCCTTGGAGCACAGTGATCTGGCCTCCTGTCTTCTCACATTTCTCCTTCCTTGATTTGTTAGTTTGCCCTGTATAGAATGATCATAATTATTAAAGTAACGCATGCTGCAATACTACACACAGTTTTTGTTGTTCAGTCGTTAAGTCGTGTCCGACCCTTCGTGATCCCATGAACCATATCCCGCCAGGCCTTCCTGTCCTCCACTATCTTCCTGAGTTCGCTCATTTTCATGTTCGTTGCATCGGTGATGCTGTCTAACCATCTCATCCTTTGCCTTCCCCTTCTCCTTTCGCCTGGGAGTAAATCCCATTGAATTTAATGGGGTTTACTTCTGAGTAAATATGCATAAGACTGAATACTTAACTGGCAATTCACTTCCTCTTGTAGGCCAACAGAATGCAACAACATTGGCAATTCACAGCAGGAGGTAACTAGAATAACATATTTTATAGGGAAAAAAATCCAACTTGATCCATAACCCAATTAAGATAAAAACAAAAGCACTTATTTTAAAACTAATGAGACTGGTTAAAAATTTTCAGGGTTAAAGACCATGGTCCACAAGTAGAAAAAATCTCTAACATGTTCCTACGTTTTACCCTTTGTTCAAAGGGCTTTGTCAGGTAAAAGGTGTGTTAGATTTTTTCTACTTTTTTCTACTTAATGTATTTCTGCCAGCCATGAAAATTTTAGGTCTAATGAGATCGACAGCGCAATCCTACCCAGCTCCTCCACTGGTACAGCAGTGGTGAGGGCAGAATTTATTTTATTTATTTATTTAAAGAATTTATATGCCGCCTTTCTCCCGGCAAGGGCACTCAAAGGCAGCTTACAACATTAAAATAACATATACATTAAAATAATTAACAATTTAAAACAATTAAAAAATTAAAACAATTAAAACAAACAACCCCAGTGGGTCACCTCTATTTACAGTTGTTAAAAGCCATTTGTTCAAGGTTAAAAGTTAAAAGTCAGCCCACCATGTCAGAATGGGAGGCTTTGGAAGGGAAAGGGGATTTAAATCTCCTTTCCCTCCCAAAGCCTCCCGATCTTTCTCTACCACTGCTGCACCAGTGGAGGAGCTGGGTAGGATTGTGCTGTCAATTAGGATAAGTGCAACTATTTTAGATTAAATAGATTGTGGGTTTGGATGAAAATTTTGGTTTTGCTTTTTAAATCTCTCTTAACATCTTGCTGTACTGGTTCCAGAAGTATTAATTCAGCATATATTCACCACATGGTGCTGGGGTTTTAAATACACCCGACCCATTACTGTTTATTACTATTCATAATAGATGTGGTGGCTAAACTTGTTGTAAGCAAAAAAAATCCTATTAAGAGTACAAGAATTCATTTCCAAAGGCCCCATTAAAGCTTCTCCCTGCAGAAGCAAAATTAATCACTCTAAATAAAAAGGCTGTAACTACGAATTTATAATCTGTCTTCAATTTTGGCTGGCTGTATGCCTACAGTAATATTCATACTGAATTTCTGCTAGGCCTAGGTCATACATGCAAGTTTATCACTGATGACTGCAGCATGAAATGGTGGGATGTGAGAGAGAATGACTGACAGCCCAATCCTATACTGACAGCCCAATCCTATAACTGTAACTGACAGCCCAATCCTATACGTGCTGTCTGATGGTGACGCACCTCCCACGCTGGCGCAGACTTCTGTAAAGCAGTCTACGACAGTCACAAAGACATCCCTAACAGAGCGCCGATTAGCACGCTGCCGGGGATGTCAGCGGGAAGGCCTCTGCCTTCCTAGATGCGCTGGAGGATTCCCAGATGCACACCGGGAAAGGTAAGCCAGCGGGAAAGTGAGGGGATGGAGTAACGAGGGCAGGGGGCGTAACGGAGTGTGGGGAGACCGCAGGAGGGGGATGATCCATTGTGGAAGGCCTGTGCTGGATCCTATCCCCTTTCCCTGCAGCTTCCCTGCTCCTTTTCTCTCCTCGGAGTTACACTAGCAAAATTGCTAGCATAGGTCCAAGGAGACCCATTGCGGGTCAAGAGGTTTACTCAGGGGTAAGGGGATTAAATATCCTCTTGCCTTCCAGAGCCTCCTGGTCTGCACAGGATGCAGCGGCTGCCATTTTGTTGCCATTGCATCGGGGGGGGGGGGAGATAGGATGGGGATCTCAGTGGTGGAGCATATGCTTTGTATGCAGGAAGGAAGTCTCAGATTCAATTTGTATGCAGGAAGTCTCAGATTCAGATAAGGTAGGAAAAAACCTGGAGAGCTGCTGTCAGCCTGTGTTGAAAATGATGAACTCAATAGACTAATGGTTCTCAAAGTGGTGGGTCGCGACCCACCATTGAAACCACAATCTGTCCCCTGCCCTCTTAAGAGGCGTGGACGGCTGCATCTGCACTGGAAATGTGGTTAGGATTGGGCTGTTAGGTTGGATACAAAATGTACAATTCCATGTAATAATGTAACAATCTTTTTCCCAAAATAGCAGATGTTTAACTTATAGTTTACAAATATCTTCATCTGCCAGGTAAGTCTAAAAATGACTTTTTAAAGCATTCTAAATGGTTTCTTTTTATCTCAAACCCTGAAAAAATAAATGAGAAAAAATTCCAACATTAAATTACATTTAGATCTAAGATGACCAATAACACAACTAGGATTTTTATACTTATAGTGTTTCTAAAAAATAAAAAAATAAAACATTCCTTTTGCTTTTTCAGCTCCTTCTGTGTTGTTGTATAAATCTAAAAATAGAAACCAGTTTGGCTCCATTCTTAGCACTATTTTTAGTATCTCATTTGGTGGTCCAACTTGGAACCAGATTTCTTGTTTCCAAACGTTTTTGGCTTAATACAAAATAGTTGTGTTATTCCCCACGTATTTTCAAATCCCCCCTTATGAATCTACATTTTTAATATAATCAATGCCCTATAATGTAACTTTTTTTTACTTCTTGCAAAAAAGTTCTACAAACAAAAATTGAATTATGTAAACAAGTACTGCATAGCAAACGTCTGAGGCTATATGTAGAGGCTTTCGAGGGCCTTACTCCTGGCTACTATTCAAACTGTGCAGGTCTGAGCCTCAAACAAAGCAGCAGCAGCACTTCCACAACCCACCCCCCTGCTGAAGATATCTGGTGGTGTAGACAATAGTGAATTATATAGTCCAAGGGTCTAATTCAGGGGTGGCCAACCTTCCACCATTAGGGCCTCTGCATTCTTAAGAGCTGCGTAGAAGACAGAATCTTGGCAGCTGTGATTGCTGATGGTGCTGCGAAAGCAGCTGCACCTGCTGAAATGCCCTCAGCTATACAACCATTAAAGGGCCAGGAGCATTCATGTTGAAAGGTTGGCCATCCATGGTCTAATTCAATGTAAGGCAGCTTCCTATGTACCACCAGTGCTTTTACTTCCTTTTCCCCTACTGATTTTTAAAAGTGTAGTGCAAGGACAATGCAGTGACTTGGGAAAAGAAGGCGCAAAAGCCCACTGCATGTACAGTCTGGGCATTCATGTAAAGGGGCTCAAGTCTATTCAAATTACACTTGATGGAATGTTGTAGTCAACCTTTCCATATGAATGCTCCTGGCCCTTTAACGATTGTCTAGGTGAGGGCATTTCAGCAGGTGCAGCTGCTTTAGCAGCACCATCAGCAATTGCAGCTGCCAAGATTCTGTCTTCTACACAACCCTTCAGAACGCAGAGTTCCTAATGGTGGAAGGTTGGCCACCCCTCTTGTAGACTGAGATTATAGAATTGTAGACAGTACTACCTTAGGCTGCGAGTTTAGTGTCATGATCTTAAATGTTCCCATGTGTAGAGAGCCCCCTGCATGTAGTGGACCAGCACTTCAGAGAGATGGCCATGCTAAACCTTTCCTTTTGATGTGCCAGTATAACAGTGCAATCCTCCGTAACTTCTAGAGCGGCAGAGCGTGTGTTCCGCTGCTCTAAGCCATTGCAAACATGCCATAAAGCACGTTTCCGATGACTCTGGAGTAAGGGCCACTGGCGCGGAGGCCAGCAGCCCTCACTTCGCTGCCCTCTGGATCTTGCACCTGCCAATTCAGGTAAGTCCTGCACCGGTCAGTGCAGGAGCGAGGGGAGGCCAACCAGGGGGCCGACCAGGGGCAGCCATTGGCCGGCCCAGGCTAGGAGGGGTGGGGATATTGGCAACGTGCTCTGCCAACATCCAAGGCCTTTTCCCAGCCCAGTTTGGCCTTACTTGGCCTTCCCAGATATACGCCAGCTTCATAGCTGGTGTACTTCCAAGGAGGCCCATAGGGACCTGGCTGGCTTACACCCAGGGAAACGTCCCCTTTTCCCAAGGTGCTTCCACAGCATAGGATACAGCGTCCGGCCCTTTAGGTCAGCCGTGTCTCTTTAGGTAGGATTGCACCGTAATACATGCATTGAGTTTCCTACACAAAGGAAGCATTCAAAAATATGATCCCCTTTTGCAGTCTGAAGTAGTTATAGAGTGCAGAACTGTACCATGTCTATCACCTCAGGTGTCATACTCATGTTGCATTTGTGTCATGAGGGAAGGTCAGTGTTGCATAGGTAGCAGCACACGGGAAGAAGACGAATTGTGGCTCCTCTTCAGATCAGTGTCGCCTGTCCTGGAAAGTGAGGCAATGGTGGGGCTGGAGGCTGGCAAGGATTACGGCAGCATGGACTTTCCCCACGTGATCTGGGACTTCTCAAGTTTATTTGACAGTGCAGGAAAGAGCTGTGAACATAACACTTTGCATTCCATGTAGGTTTGCTCTCCAATAGCTGGGAAGCTGTCCATGTGACAACGTAAGTGTCTTGGGGTTTCATACTTCCCACCTCAAAATAATAGCATTAATTATTCTTTATACTGAATCATTCGTATACATCGCATTTTACAGAATTTTGGAAAGAAAGAAAAGACAGCTCCCTGCCAAAGAAATGGACAATGTAAAACTGTCAGTGAAGAAGAAAACAGGAGCAGGCAAGGGAGATAAAGGATACATGTTCAAAGGATCCAGGTTCAAATCCCCGCTCAGCCACGAAGCTTCCTGGGTGACCTTGGGCCAGTCACTATCTCTCAGCCCCACCTACCTCACAGGGTTGTTGTGAGGACAAAAAGGAGGGGAGGAAATATGTACACCACTCTGAGCTCCTTGGAGGAAGGGTGGTATAAAAATGTGAAAAATAAAATAAAATGTTAGCAAATACAGTGGCATTTGCGAGCTTACAGTTAAAGCAAAACTAAATATGTAGTGTGGCCTGATGTGGATGAGGGGGCATAAAATGTGGCAAAACGGAGGAGAGGAAGTAGGGGCTTTAGTATCTTGCCCTCACTGTGGTTATGATCCCAATCGCCTCCCCCCACTTGCTACTTTAGTTTGAAAACAACTTCCATTAATTTTCAGGATCAAAATTGTGGTGTGGGCAAAGTACTAAAGCCTAGGCTTACCATATTCAAAGGGGGACAGGGTGCCTACACCTTTAACCATTGTAAAAAGAGGGAATTTGGGCAGGTGCAGCTCATAATGGAAGGGTGCAACAAGCTGCACCTGCCCAAATTCCCTCTTTTTACAATGGTTAAAGGTGTAGGCACCTGTCCCCCTTTGGATATGGTAAGCCTACTAAAGCCCCCTTATGCCCCATCGTTGTTTGGCATCATTTTGTGGCTCCCCATTCTATTGCACATTTAGATGCCTCTTGCCCAGTTAGCAGGGGTGACTTACAAATAGAGACTTACATAACTTACAAATATGTATTTAGATTTTTTTTTGTGGCAAACATCTTCAACAGGTGTTTAATATGAGGATTTTCACTCTCATAAATATCTAATAGTGTTGGATGTAGTATTGCCTCTTATGAGTATAAGAGGCATGAGTATGTTGGATGTAGTATAACCACCCTTATGACGAAAGGCTACAGCGTCTGGGGCTTTTCAGTCTAGAAAAAAGGCGCCTGAGGGGGGACATGATTGAGACGTATAAAATTATGCATGGGATGGAGAGAGTGAATAGAGGGAAATTCTTCTCCCTCTCGCACAACACCAGAACCAGGGGACATGCACTAAAATTGAGTGGAGGGAGAGTTAGAACGGACAAAAGAAAATATTTCTTTACCCAGCGAGTAATTCATCTGTGGAACTCCTTGCCACAGGATGTGGTGATGGCACCTGGCCAGGATGCCTTTAAAAGGGGTTTGGACAGATTCATGGAGGAAAAGACCATCACAGGTTAGAAGCCATAAGCAACCTCCTGGTTTTAGAGGCTTTAGAAGCGGGTTTTCTCTGTGCCAGGTGCAAGGGAGTAACAACGGGAAACAGGTTATCTTGTTGTCTTGTGCTCCCTGAGGCATCTGGTGGGGCCACTGTGTGATACAGGAAGCTGGACTAGATGGGCTTTTGGCCTGATCCAGCAGGGCTCTTCTTATGTTCTTATTGCCAACTGACTAGAAAAAATAGCACAACCTGGCCTACTACTACTACTACTACTACAACTACTAAAAACATTGAAATAATTCAAGTATATTTAAATAATGTTGCATAGCACAGAAATGGAAGGGGTGGGTGGTTCGCTGCCCCTAAAGGGCCCAGAATCTGAAAAAAGGCACAAGGGAGTCACCAGCAACAACCCATGGAAGTGATACTATGCTGCAATGACTAGGGACAGTTGCTCCCTCTCTCTGCTAAATAGAAAAGAGCCACCACTTTGAAATGTACCTCTGTGCCCAGGTAGGAGGGGGGAGGGATTTATGATTTGTAGAAATCTGCAAGTAAGTAATTCACAGCATGAACATGAACATTATCAGCTGCTAATGTTTGCCTAATAAGGCTGTCATCATTAGAAGGCACAGCTACAGAGGCTGACTGAAAAGCTGGCAGCCCTGGATGACTTGTATTTGTGGCACCTCTCACTGCTTCTTTATGTACATTAACTTAAATGACACCTGGACAGCTGCCAGCTAAACTGATGTTCTCTGCTACAATATTACTATTGCTACCACAGAGGGCCCATAAGCCCCTTAATTTGAATGCTAATGGAAAAACATAGTCCATTTGTAGAAACTAGATTTTTTTTTAATTGCTCTCTTGCTACACATCATGCTTATATTCTAGAAAATGTACTCATTTCAGAAGAACACATGTATTGCCTCTCACAACTGGAAACATATTTTCATTGTTTTCTGAGGCCTGGTATCAGTTACTCTCATACTCCTAGCTAAAATCTACTTACCTGATTTTCAATCAGAAATTCAGTTGAGTAAACAACTTTGCCTTGCATTTAGTGTTATGAAATTTCCCAGTATGTAATTGGACAAACATTTGTTCTACTGTGAAAAAGAGTTGGCAGATAATTTTCTGTGCTATGAAAACATGTTAAAATAGATTATCATTTTTGAACATGCAGCAATTAACTATTATAGGTCAGACGTAATGTAGGTAGGAGAATTCAGTCTAGGAATAACCATATCCCCTGGGGAAAAGACAGGAAGAGAGAAATAAAATAAACATGGTGAATTTGCCAATGTCAGTAGTGGAAATGAGATGTAACCATTGATCTTGGTATACTGCCTACACGCCATAATTAGAAACCTCGGATATGGTCAGTAAGTACGTGTGTTCTGGCCACTAGTCACATTAACTTCCCATAGCTAGCATACAAATAAAGCTAGTATAAATATGTACGTAGGTTATCACGACGCGACCAAATCTCCAAATTAAAAATCCGCATATTGCCGGGTAAACTCCGTCGTTAATAAGTCTTCCCATACCTTTTAGAGGTGGCTTCTAATGGTTTTTGCAGTAACCATCAGCAGTTCTGCACAGTTCACATAGCCACTCAATGGAGACTACATTGTTGTTGTTTTTCTTTGCTTAGCTCCCATGTTGACAGAGCAGAGACTCTTCTGTATTCCCGTGCAATGAATAAGAGTGTTATATTACCTTTGAAAGGACATTGCACCTACCTACATCTGCTGCTTAGGAGGGGGAAGTAGCTACACTCTATCCCTGAGGAATTTACCTCCACATATGTGTTTTTCACATAACACAGAGAAAGAACAGTACATTATTGCTGGAGCCTCAGCCTCTAAAAGTAATTTAATGCTCAGTTACTGCTGATCAAACCTTTCAGCACTAGGGTACATCTAACATCAATTTCATCAACAATTGCACGTCAGTTGCACGTCAGTGCAAACACAGTCAACAGTTGGACATCCAGATACTGATCCATCCAGGGGGTCTGGCTCAGATGATACGAGCAGCCGCCTCATATGCCTGAAGATATGAAGGATGGCAGTTCGAGACCTGTTGAGAGCTGTCGGCATGGCGCTGACAAGTGGCAGAGGCCTTGGTGGGAGAGAGTACTCTGCAGCTTGCACGTCAAGTCGATGCATGGGAGGCAAATGCAAGAAAGAGGCCAGACCAGGTTTCCCCCCCCCCCCCGCGCCGATGTAGCGGTGCCAAAATGGCAGCACTGCATTCTGTGAGGGGTGGGTGGGTGGGACCGGGAGATTTCCACAGGGCAAGGGGATGTTTAATACCGTTACCCCTGCGTAAGCCTCTTGGCCCGCAATGGGTCTCCTCGGACCTACGCTAGCAATTTCGCTAGTGTAAATCCAAGAGAAAAGGGATGGGGAGGCTGCAAGGAAGGGGATAGGATCCAGTGCGGGCCTTCCATGATGGATCCTCCCCCTCTGGCAACCCCCGCACCCCGTTATGCCCCCTCACTGCCCCTGTTATGCCCTCCCACTGTCTCCTCCATCCTACCTGCTCTGGCGAGCGCACGGGAAGTCTCCAATGCAGGAGGGATGGCGCAGGCCTTCCCACCGGCGTCCCTGACAGCACACTGGTCATTGCGCTGTCAGGGATGCGTTTGTGACTGGTGCTGACTGCTTTATGGCAGTCAATGCCAGCGCAGGAGGCGCGCCGCTATCAGGTGGCACGCATAGGATTGGGCACACAGTGAATTAAAAAGTATTCATTTACAATTTGAAGAGATTTAACATGTCTTGGAATTGTCTAAACAGGCATTGTAACAAATGACACAAACATGGTTGGTCAAATATTTGGTGAACCTACACACGTGACTCGTCACTGCACACTAATTCAAACTAGGTTAGCTCAATAAAGGGCAGCCCAATTTGAAACAACTCCAGAAACAAGGTTGTGTGAATTAGCACCTAGGTTTATAAACTAAAGAATAACAGCCGAATTCTATCCAGCATTGGTATAATGCAGTGGTTCCCTAACTGGGGCGTCGCGACGCCCCAGCCAGGAACAAAGGGTTGCTATGCCCTTAAGGGGCATGGCAACCCGCGGTGACGTCGACGGCGCGCCCGGGATCGCGCCGCTGCCGCCGCCGTGCCCGGGATCGTCCTTGTTACCTTCATTGGTGGGCAGTGGGTGTCCGGTGGGGGTTGTGGGGAGCCTGCGGACCCCTCCGCAGGCCTCCCCAAGCGTCGGAGCACCGCTCCGACGCGATTGCAACCCACTTCCGGTTTTATGCGAAACCGGAAGTGAGTTGCGATCGCGTTGGAGCGCTGCTCTGACGCTTGGGGAGGCCTGCGGAGGGGTCCGCAGGCTCCCCACAACCCCCGCCGGACACCCACTGCCCACCAATGAAGGTAACAAGGGCGATCCCGGGCGCGGCGGTGGCGGCGGCGGCGGCGGGATCCCAGGCGCGTCATCGCGACCCCTGGGAAAGCCCCGCTGCTACTTAGAGCAGCGGAGGGCCTTCCCAGGAGTTAGGGAACCTCTGGTATAATGGGTATGTGTGGCCCATGCTGTATCCAGCACTGGATAGGAGCAGGCCAGTGGTATCCTCAGGGTAAGGGGATGTTTTTCCCCTTAACCTGGGTAAATCCCCAGCACACGCAATGGGGCTACTGAGATCTGTGCTAGCTCAATTGTTGGCGCAGAACCGAGAAGCCCCGTGTTGGGCTTTCAAGTCCAGGAGGGGGGATAGGATATGGCATGGGGGAGGGACTGCTGATCTCTCCCCCTCCAATCTGCCCACCCCGCCCTCCCCCTGCCCACCCCCAGCCCCTGCACTGCTTGGAACAGCCTTACCTGCTCTGGTGCTTAGGGCCCCTGGATCCAGCGGCAGCGGGACAGCACAGGCCTTCCCGCCGGCGCCACCTACTCTCCAGGTGCCACAAACGTGCTTTATGGCATCTTTGCCACACCCTAGGCCAGTGCAGCAGTCACTGCGACGGCCTAAGGCAGGGGTGGCCACCCTTTCAACAACTCCTGGACCTTGTCTAGGTGAGGGCATTTCAGCAGGTGCAGCTGCTTTACCAGCACCATCAACAATTGCAGTTGCCAAGATTCTGTCTTCTACACTTCCTAATGTATTGCATCAGTGAACTGCTCATTGTAATTTAAACAACTAAAAAAAATCAGTACAAAAACTATAGCCATTGTAAGACAGTTCCAGTTTTGGAAAAATGTGATGCATTTCATCTGTAGAATAATACAGTATACGAATGGGAGTGATTGAACATGTGCATTTTTGCATAGTAGCTTTTGCAGATGGCAGATTTATCCCCTTGTAAGTGGGCTAATTAGTACTGAATATGCTGTTTAATTATCTTTTTGTATTTCTTACTGATAACAAGTATAGCAAACAGCAGTTATTCAGTCACAGCGTGTTTTAAACTTTCTGAAGAATAATTGCAGTCATCATGGGCAGGAGGAGATCTGTTTTTCACAATATTGGCAAAAAGCACAGCTGTCTAACCCTTAGGGAGGCCTTGAAACTATGATTCTGTAGTCAGTTCTTAAACTGTAGACTTACACATCACATGCAAAAGAGAACATACTGATGAGGAGTTTGGATTTGCTGCCTTAGAATCATAAAATACTATGGCCCAATCCTATCCTTGGCCGGCCCGTAGTGTATGGTATCTGCTGCATGCTATTGGCCACCCAGAAACCATGACACAATGGAGAGGTAAGTAATTTTTTTTACTCTTTTACTTACCTACTCTGCTGTGCCATGGTCCCCAATGGGTCTATTTGGATCTGTGCCAGGCTTTTGGCTACCTACAGACCCTTCTGCCCCCTTCTTCTGAAGCAGGGATGTGCTGTGCCTCTGTCACAGAGGAGGCAACCCCACCCATTCCAGCCCTATCAAAAATCGCTGCAGCCGACCTTTGAAGTGCACTCACGCACCGTCCACTACTTGAGTGCAGCGTGTGGTGTGTGAGCACACTTCAAAGGTTGGCTGCTGCTATTTTCGGTAGAGTAGGAGGGGAGCCTATCTCTCACCACTGCGCCGCACGTCCCTAATCTGGAGAGAAGAGCTACAAACATGGACTTTAACACTAATGCCACAGGTCATTGGAAACTACCCCACCACACATCAACTTATCCCTAACAATATGTTGTCTTTGTATAGATTTTAAATACTGTATAAGCCTCTTTGTGAGCCAATGCTGGCTGAAAAGTGGACATGTGTATAATTAATAACTCAGGCAACCCATATTGAACTTTCTGCAAGAAACAGTCCAGCACTTTGCTTTCCTTCACCATATGGCCTATGTTTAACGAGCAGGAAGAGGACAGTTGAAAAGGAAGTGCTTAGAGAGAAAGAGTGGTGACCTAGAGAACTTCCTGTGAGACAGTCTAGGCTACCAATCTACTCTCTCCTCGCATACCTCTTCCACTTTCCTCTTTCTACTTTTAAAAACTAGCTCAAGAGGGAAGAGAAGAAGGTGAGGGGGAGTGCATGAAAGCAAGGGGGTTGGGCTAGCTTGCCTCAAGGGCAGTTGGAGCTTGGGCCAGCCTTGCCTCTAGGAGCAGGAACCGGTCCTCTCATCTGCTGTTAAACCTCCATGTAGGTAGACAGTACTGTATAAATACTAAACGTATGAGGATAAGTGACAGGATCTTGACAATTCTGCAATTAGATATTTTCCATATTCTCTAGAATTTGCTGTACAAAGGAACTGCATCATGTCACTTCTTAAGAAGGCTGGCAACAGATCCACAGTGGAAAGAATCTGGATTTTGGCTCTAGGAAACCTGCTCCAATCTTCTCTTTTCAATTTGATATCTTCAGCCTAGATAACTAACTAGCAGGCAGAGTAAGGAAAGCCGAAGATTCTTGGCAAGCCAAGAGAAATTGGGGTTTAAAGGAACCATACAATACCCGTGTCTGGTGTCTCCAAAACAGTGATGGTGTGGCCAAGAAAAAAAAGATGGTTCATCAGAGATGAAAGATGCACCAGTAACGACTCTCATAGGACACTTGCAGCTATCTCTTCTGCAAGAGGGAAAAGGACAGCACCATCTAAAGTTGATAAGAGGGCCTCAACTCTCAGGTTATGTGCTACTTCACTGAATAATTGCCAACATCTGTCTTAATCATTTCCTTTTTGCACATTTACTGATCACATATGGTACAGAATTAGCCCAAGGGTGGTTTTATGCTCTTGAAAAAGGTATATGGTGTTTTAAATAACTTCTTTTTAATAAAGATATACAAACTTAATTTGCCAAGATTATTTCAAGTGGTTGTAGCCTACCCAAACAGACATCTTGCTTTCATAAGGGCAGAGAAATATTCACAGGAAAACAAAAGTACAGCTTCTGAGAAGTCAATTTTTTTAAAAAAGAGGAGACAGCTGTTATTCATTTTCAACAGTTCCATTGCTCCAATAATCCATTCGGTTAGTCTGACCTACAGTTTTATGAAATATTTTTTTCCATGTTATTGTATTCTTGCAAAACAAGTAAGGTACCCAGGCCATCTAGTGGGAAACAAAGAAAACTGCATCCTGTACTGGCCAATTACACAATGGATTAAGTTATGTAGGAGCAGATGCTTCATCTACATACTATCCTACTACATCATCTATTCCAAGGGTGGCCAAACTTGCTTAATACAATAAACTTCAGGTGTTTGAGAGCTGCAATATTTAAGAACCATTTAAATTCTTAAATATATTTCTTCACCATGAACTTTAAACTTATGTTTTAATCCAATGGACTCTTAGTTTATACCTGGTAAATAATTATAAAGCTTGAACATTTCTTACTTACCTTTTATATTAATTGTGATGCAAAAAGGAGCTCAGCGAACAGTTTTCCGAGAGCTATACATTATACAGCAAAGAGCAGCATGCATGTGGCTCAGGAGCCACAGTTTGGCCACCACCCCTGATCTATTCTATAGTCATAGCAGTGGATAGAAGGAACTGCGTGCAATCTCTAAGAAGAAGCAGGCCACTCTACCTCATTTCACATTATGAGATGTTACATTATGAGTCCTTCTCACATTATGAGTCCTTCAGAATATCACTTTTTTTTTATCAAACGCAACCGCACCATGGAAGGAATTGTGGAAATTTGTTTCAGTGGTTACACCAGAATTATCATGGCAACCAGACTACATGGCACTGTATCTGCCTTGATCCCACCTCTCAGCAACCCCGAGGATGTTATGATGCTAGCAGGCTTTACAACAGTTGCAGCAGCTCTTGTTGCAGTTTGGTCTGTCCTAATGTTAAGCATGCCCTGCTTCACAAGCTATGACCTCTGATTTGGCTTTCTGTTTGCTCCTCTAACTAGGTGCTTTAGGGCCTATCCAATGTTCCAGCACTGATGCAGCCATGCCAACGGGGCGTGCGCTGCATCCTGCGGTGGGGAGGGGGAATCACAGAGGTATCCTCAAGGTAACATTTGTTCCCTTACCTCAGGGCTGCATTGCGGCTGCATCTGCGCTGGATAGGATTGAGCTCCACAACAGGCTTGGGATTTGAGAGGATTTCTGGGATTTGAGTTTTGGCATGTCTAGACCGTGTTCCTGCTCAGTTTTGAACTCTCAGTCCTGTGAAGAGCAACAGGTCCATCCAGTTAAGGACACTGTGGACTTGTCGCACAGAACTATTGGAGAAAAGAATGCACCAGCCACAAATGAGCAAACAAAAAGGATGAGCCAGACAGATAATAAGCCCTCCTGATGACAATCAGCTTTTGTGCCAGATGCAGTGTATAATGACAGCGAAGGGAAAAACAAAGGAAGTCCAAAAGAAAGACTAATTTGAGGATGGAAAACAAAATTAATTCTAATTATAGACCTATGCAGCATAAACCCAATGACCTCATAACGATAAAATGAGTAATGGAAATGGATTCAAATATAATAGTATCAAGATCCACAAAAACCATGGAGTTTGCTCAGTATTGCGCTAGCTAGTGACTAAGGGCAGAACTTAACATGTTAAATTTGTCATTGACTGGATGTGTACTTCTTTAGTCAATAGCAACCTTGGAAGGGTTGATCCAGACTGCAGCAGGTGCAAAGAGTTGAAGTCCCAATCCCACCACACCAGTGCCACTGCCAGGTTGTTGTGGGTCCTGGAGGAAAGCCCTGAATTGGGCCCCATGGCACCCCTAATGGCACATTGGGCACTACCACTGCCACCAGTACTGAGTGTTCAGCATTCAGTCTGGCCAGGTGGGTCTTCTGGTGGGGCCTCACCAGTGCCCAATCTGACCAAACCAACACCACTCCTGCCCAACCCCACAGTCCAGTTTCAGATCAGCTCCCCAGGTGCTACTGACTAAAGAAAAAACTATATAGGGTTGGTTGTACGTTAAATGTCACATTATGCATAATTTGGTCCTTAGATTCATATGTTAACTGCAGCAGCAAAACTGCAATTTGCACTCTAAGGGGATTCATAAAGGATCAAAGTCTCAGTCTTTTCAACATTAAATCTAAAATCTGCTCATTACTGTCTCCTCAACCTTGCTTGGTATGCTAGTAATGTATACTATTATATGTAATTGATTTAAATAAGCCCCAACTGTATTCATTGGAATCAATTTCTGTGAACACAAGAACATGAGCTGGATCAGGCCAAGAGCCTATCTAGTCCAACTTCCTGTATCTTACAGTGGCCCACAAGATGCCTCTAGGAGCACACAAGACAACAAGATACCTGTATCCTATTGCCACTCCCTTGCATCTGGCATTCAGAGATAGATTGCCAATAAAACCCAAAGGTTACATACAGTTATCATGGCTTGTAACCTGTGATGTACTCTTCCTCCTTTAATCTGGCCAATCCCTTTTTAAAGGCATCTAGGCCATGTGCCATCACAACGTCCGGTGGCAAGGTGTTCCAATGATTAATTACATGCTGGGTACAAACCTATTTCCTTTTGTTTGTTTTAACACTCCCGCCAATCAATTTTAGTGAATATACCCTGGTTCTGGTATTGTGAGAGGGAAAAGAACTTCCCACTATCCACTCCCATCCTATGCATAATTTTATCCTATCCAACTTCCCAGCACTGGTGCAGCCGGGGAGGGGGGGCTCCTCAAGGGGAAAGGGTAGGATTGGGGTTTGGTAGGATAGGGCTGCCATTCTCAATACATTTTTTTTTTAATTTTTCCGAGCATGGAATTGGCGTTCTTCACAGCTGCTGCACACTGGGTAGACACTTTCATCGAGCTGTCTACCACCACCCCAATCCCTCTCCTGATCCATCACAGACAGCTCAGAACCCATCAGCATATATGTTAATTTCAAATTCTTGCCCTGATGTGCATCACACTTTCTTACATTGAAGCACACGTGCCATTTTCCCACCCATTTCCCAGGTTTGGAGATCTCCTTCTGGAGCTTTTCACAATACATTCTGGATTTCACCACCTAGAAAAGTGTAGTGTCATCCACAAACTTGGTCACCTTGTTGCTAATCCCCAGCTCCAGGTAGTTTATGAACAAATTGACTGGTCCCAAGAAAGACCAATCCTACCTTGGGGCACATTGCTTTTCACCTCTGTTGTAAAAATTGCCCATTCTGTCCCAAAATTGCTGAGATTTTCCCCATTCCTTAAAACTTATTTGAGTGCTGACTCTTTATCCCAAGTTCAAGGCAGTTTCCTGACAGAAGGCCTTATTGTGTTTCTCAGAATAATATGGTGCCAGTTTTTTTGCAGCCAGAGGTTCTCTAAAATGCTTTTACCAGAAGTGTAATGTATTTCACTTCTTTACTAGGTGTAGAAATGTTTACTGTATAATGTTACCCTAATTATAGCCACCATAAATCCACTGAACTTAATGGGGTTTATTAGTCTAAACTTTAGACTTTAAAATAGGTCAGTTTGAGTACTTGAAGCAAGTGCCTTGACATAAGCACAACTGGCATGGTGAAAAAAATGAACTTTCCATCAGTGAACGTGTAAAGAGGGGAGAAAAACTGTGTGTCTCCCACTCCCAGCATCCATGTACTCAGCATAACGTGCATACATCCTACATGCATACCGGTACTATCATGAACGTCCTCTTTTTCCCAACACGGGGAAGTCTCCCTGCTTGCAGTGCTTGGCAATGCTGTTCAGTCTCTTGCTGAGCCCCCTTGCTGTGGTAGCTGCCCTTGCCCTCAAAGGAGCTACCTTCCCAACCTCAAGGTGTACCACTTTACTACATTTTCTCCCCTGGAACTTTGGATCACGCAGACCAGCCCTTGCTGCTTAGACAGACTTTGTACTCAAAACCTGCCCAGCAGAATAGCAGCCCAGTCCTGTGTTAGAATACCCAGCCGGCCTAAAGGTATGGCCGTGGTATCCTGTGGCCGTCCCAGGCTGCCCCAGGGCAGTCCAGGAGCACCTCGGGGGAAGGGAACACTCGTCCCCTTCTGTGGGTGCAAGGTGGCCCAGGCCCTATGGGCCTACATTTGAGGCCGGGGTGTAACGCCAAACCGGGCATGGAAAGAACTAGGGATATCGGCAGAGCTCGCTACAGATATCCCCACCCACTCCCCACCTGGTTCAGTCAATGGCCGCCCTCCCTCGTTGCCCGGTCCACCCTCCCCTGCCCTGTGCAGGGTTTACCTTGCCCGGCAGCGCGGGGACGGTCCGCTCCCCCACCCCACAGCAGAGCTCGAGCGCATGGAGCCCACGCCGCTGTTTCGCGGGCTGCGGGGTAGGCAGGAGGGTCTGTCCTCCCACTCATGCCACAGCCTGGGAAACAGTGGCGCAGGCACCGTTGGTGGGGCCTGAGGGTTGCGATCTCTCTTCGGCCCAGCAGGAAACACTACAATGTAGCGGCTCTTTTTCCAAATCATAATTTTACTGTCTTTAAAGAAAGTTTTATAAGTAGGTACAATGTTTTAGGGAACTGTTGAGCAAAGAAAGCCGCAGGGAGGTCCGGCCCCGCTCCCTGCTTTCTTTTAGCCAATCAGAATCGAGTCTTTTCAAATTCGATTCTGATTGGCCATTGCATTGCTCTGCGTCCCGCCCCCACAGCTCCAGATGCTGCCTATCATTGGCTGAACGTGGTTGAAAGTGGCAAAAGTCAAGCATGGTTCGACTTAGCCAGGCTTACCAGATCGCCGACTGGGACGTTCCTTTTTGCCCTTAAATGCGGCGGGGGGGAGGGGCGATAGGAGACCCGTCTCCTATCGCCCCCCCCCCGCCGCCCTTAAGGGCAAAAAGGAACGTCCCAGTCGGCGATCTGGTAAGCCTGGACTTAGCACGCACTGGAACGCGGCTCTCCGACATTCCTGTGCGTTCCAGCCAGAGAGAAGACACACTGGGATTTTAAGGCCGACCCACACGCGCACGGAGATGTGCGGAGCTCTCTGGTCACCATTGCGGAAGCGAGCGGAGCAGCTGCGATCTCCCGATTTCCGGCGCTTACATAAAGTTGTTTGTCCATCTTTTGAGGGGGCGGGTTCGCAGAGCTACTGCAGCCAACCAATCGGATGAGAGGGCAGGATGAAAGGGGCTGTCAATCAATCGGAACTCACTTGAGTCTCCGATTTCTCATTTCTCCATCTCACAAAAGTTAGCAAGATGAATTCTATTCCCGGCACAAATTGTTTTGTTAGTTTTCTCTCCTTCCTGCCCCCCTCTCTCTTCTCTCGTGTATCGGACCGCACTTGTGCTTAACCAATCACTGTTGCACTTTCTAAGAGGGCGGGACAACAGGAGGGACCATTCACTGGAAGACACTCGGGGAGACGAGTTCTGCGTGCGGAGGTGAGCAGCCAGGCACCTACGCTCGCTCGCCTCCGCGCCGGAAATTGTGCGGTGTGGGTCGGGCTTCAGAGTTGCATGTGGACGCTGCTGGACACAACGCACGTCAACGCATTTGGTGTGTCACAGCCTTTAGAGACAACACTGATTGTAAGTCACCTTGGACAACTATTGCTTAGAGGGGGAAAGTGGGTTAATTTTAAAAAAAACAAAATGTGTCATGTGCCTGTGTTCAGCACGTCAAGATGATTGACCCAGACGTTTTCCATGGGTGAACTGTTCTGTGAAAGAAAGCACTTTTTTGGAAAGCCACCACCACAGAACAAATTCCAAGTGAGTATATTCCCACACAGTAACTGAACGTTAACATCTGGTTAACACTGAATATAAAGGCGTGCTTTTTGCGATTCAGCTTTTTAAAAATAAACACTTGAATTAAGGCTGCAGTCACATGAGAACTTAGCCCGCTGAAACTCAGTAAAGGTTAATTCTGCGTAGCCACAGGCTCGGGCCGCAAGTGGACTGTGGCGAGGGTCCTTCTTGCGCCTATTATCAGCTGCTGCTGTCTAAAGCCTGACCCACACCGCACGAATTCCAGCGCGTCCCAGACGCCCGAGGAGCTTTGTCAAGCTGTGCGGAGGTGTCTGGCTACCATTGCGGAAGCGAGCGGAGCAGATGCGATCTCCCAATTTCCGGTGCGTACATAAAGTTCTTTGCCCATGTTTTGAGGGGGTGGGTTCGCGGAGCTACTGCAGCTACCAATCAAATGAGAGGGGGAGGAGAGTGGTTGCCTGCCACTCGGAACTAACTACCAATCACCGTGGAGGTTTGTGCAGTGTGGGTCGGCCATTATATACCAAGAGCCGGCTCAGAGAACAAACACACTCAAAAAGGTCGCTTTGCATTTCAGACAGCCGGGAGGTGCTGTCCGCATTCCGGTCCCAGTTCCACCATTGATCGAGGAAATGAGATCGGATCCCCCCCTCACTTTTGAGCAGCTTTCTGTTAGTGCGCGTCCCCTCCCACCTGTAGGAAAAGTGACTCGTACCATCCCACTGGAAAAATGTGTTAGACTAGACTAGAGGCGATGCAGAAGGCGTGTGGCAGGGCAGCAGTCAGCTGCACGCCACGGCTAGACGCTTGCTGTTCAAACGCCACAAGAGGGGTGCAGTGGAGCGACGTAAAATACCCTTGAGCAATATAGACACCCGAAAAAGTTGGGCTGCAATTCTAAACCCAGTTACACAGGAGTGTATTAGCCCCACTGAACGAGTAAACACGCATAGGATTGCACTGTCAGTGGCGGCAGACTGTGGCGCTTTGACCCTTGCTGGCTAGGACTTCAACTTCCCCTCACAAATTGGTGGTTTTCGCTCCGTTCTGCCCCTCTCTGACTTCTGTTTTCGGCCAATTGGAGCACACTTGTGCTTAACCAATCACAGCTGCGCTTTCTTAAGAAGGCGGGACAACAGGAGGGACTAATTGCGGCTGCCCGTGCGTTTGTTCTGTGTGTGACATGCCTTCGTTCTGGCCGCCGGGAGCCACGGACCCGTGGCAATGCCCAGCTTTTGGAACGTTTCTCACGTTCCAGCCCCTTGGGGCGGGACACAGAGCAGCCTGAGCTAATCAAAGTGTAGAAAGTCGATGCCAATCAAAGGGAAAGAGGGGACAGAATGTTTTGGTAAAGCAGCCATTTTCCCCCCTGCTTGGAGTAACTACAGAGTGCTGTTTTCAAACCTTCCTAACTTCACCAATGTTGGTTTTCGACAATCCAGAAATACAGTATGTTGAATTTAACATGTGCCTGGGGCAGCCAGCAAGCTCCATCCTGTTCTCCAATGAGTCTAGTGTTTGCGGTCATTTGCTGATTCCCTCCCCCCTTTGCTGTTTTTATTTTGTAGTTTTACTGCCATTTAATATTGTGACTTTAGTTGGATTAAAAACAAACACACACGAGTACAGACTGTGCGTCTTGGCTTTATAATTACGGTACTTTAATGGAAGAGTGGTCGCAAAGAGCGGGAACCAGTCCACTCCGGCGCCGGTGATGTTGAGTTTTGCTCTTGCCACATCGCTCCACAATCCAACCAACGACGGAGCGTTCGTTTGTTTGACAGGTCCGTGGTTATTCTCCAGAGGGAAAGCCGGTTTGTGAGCCTGGGAAAGGAGCGGACAGTCCTGGCCAGCCTCTTCTCTCCCCCTCCCCCCCCATTGCTCAGAACTCCTCCGACTCAACCCGCACGGCTGCGACATGCTTACGTCCCATCCAGCCACCTAGCGTGCCTCGCGTGCGGCAACGCAGCCTGAGCAACGTGCGGACCGCACGGAGAACGCGGTTGGTGTGTCACGGCTCTTGCATTTGATAGGCGAGCCGCTAGGCTGAAGGGCCTCCTCTGGGAGGATCCTCTTGGCGCGCGCTAGTCCCGGATCCTGTTTTTTTCCCCACAGCGGACTGCTTAATGGGGGAGGGGGGAATAAAGAGTGAAGGGGCGGAGCAAGCCGAGCTTACAGGTCCCGCCTTTGCGCTGCGGGGGGCGTGGCCGTTTCTCCCTTTCGCCATGATGAACAAATGACCTCGCGGGGAATGAAATTTAAATTCCACAAAGGGGAGAGAGTTCTCTGCTTCGAGCCGGATCCGACTAAGGCGAAGGTGCTCTATGATGCCAAGGTGAGGATTCCTCCGCCAAGCGCGCGCCCGTCTGCGCTCCCCCTCGCAACCGCCGCTTCGTAACGGAAACGGCCTCTTTCTGCGAGCGCTTCCGGGTGTTGCTTCTCAGACCTTCTGTCATTGCTGGTGGGAGGGCGGGTGGCGTGCGGCGTACAACTGCCTTGAGGGGACATTAGAAAACTGGAGAAAAAGTTACTCTATTCTCCGTTTAGCCTCTTTCCCCCCCCCCCCCGGTCGCAGAAGACTGTTTTCAGAGTGATCTGCCCAAGCTGTGCCTCCAACGCCGGAACTGCCCTGCAGATGCCGTGTACGAGAGGGGGAGGAAATGGCGTTCAACGGGGAGTAACATACACGCACCGATCACTCCTCCTCCTCCTCCTCCTCCTCCTCCAGTCTTCCAGTTCTGTTTGACGTTTCTGGCACCTCCTCGCTGTTTTGGTGGCCAGAATTTGGACCAGCCCCTCTAGCTGTGCCCCTAACAGTGGAGTGATCTTCAGGAACGATGTGACCATAGCGTAGTACGTGTTAACTACTAACTTACCACGGTGTGCAACACACATACAGTAATCACTTGGCAATTGTCCGTATTGTCTTGCAAAGGGACGAAGGAATCTGCAAGTGCAGAAGTGTGATTCTTTCCTGCATTATAGGACAATATAAATAAACTAGTTTAGCAAGTGGATTATTTATATTATCTTATAAATCTGTACGTTGTAGTAAGTTATAATTTGTCCTCTGTATTTAGCCAATATCTACACTCTGAAAAGCTTTGTCTCCTGATCCAGCTGTTAAAGGTACAAGAGTAGACCAGGGTAACTCCTGGTTGTATAGCAGCCTTAATTTTCATTGCTTGGTAATTCTCCCTAATAGTTTTACTATATGGAAGTGGTCGCAAAGAGCGGGAACCAGTCCACTCCGGCGCCGGTGATGTTGAGTTTTGCTCTTGCCACATCGCTCCACAATCCAACCAACGACGGAGCGTTCGTTTGTTTGACAGGTCTGTGGTTATTCTCCAGAGGGAAAGCCGGTTTGTGAGCCTGGGAAAGGAGCGGACAGTCCTGGCCAGCCTCTTCTCTCCCCCTCCCCCCCCATTGCTCAGAACTCCTCCGACTCAACCCGCACGGCTGCGACATGCTTACGTCCCATCCAGCCCCCTAGCGTGCCTCGCGTGCGGCAACGCAGCCTGAGCAACGTGCGGACCGCACGGAGAACGCGGTTGGTGTGTCACGGCTCTTGCATTTGATAGGCGAGCCGCTAGGCTGAAGGGCCTCCTCTGGGAGGATCCTCTTGGCGCGCGCTAGTCCCGGATCCTGTTTTTTTCCCCACAGCGGACTGCTTAATGGGGGAGGGGGGAATAAAGAGTGAAGGGGCGGAGCAAGCCGAGCTTACAGGTCCCGCCTTTGCGCTGCGGGGGGCGTGGCCGTTTCTCCCTTTCGCCATGATGAACAAATGACCTCGCGGGGAATGAAATTTAAATTCCACAAAGGGGAGAGAGTTCTCTGCTTCGAGCCGGATCCGACTAAGGCGAAGGTGCTCTATGATGCCAAGGTGAGGATTCCTCCGCCAAGCGCGCGCCCGTCTGCGCTCCCCCTCGCAACCGCCGCTTCGTAACGGAAACGGCCTCTTTCTGCGAGCGCTTCCGGGTGTTGCTTCTCAGACCTTCTGTCGTTGCTGGTGGGAGGGCGGGTGGCGTGCGGCGTACAACTGCCTTGAGGGGACGTAGAAAACTGGAGAAAAAGTTACTCTATTCTCCGTTTAGCCTCTTTCCCCCCCCCCCCCCCCCGGGTCGCAGAAGACTGTTTTCAGAGTGATCTGCCCAAGCTGTGCCTCCAACGCCGGAACTGCCCTGCAGATGCCGTGTACGAGAGGGGGAGGAAATGGCGTTCAACGGGGAGTAACATACACGCACCGATCACTCCTCCTCCTCCTCCTCCTCCTCCTCCTCCTCCTCCAGTCTTCCAGTTCTGTTTGACGTTTCTGGCACCTCCTCGCTGTTTTGGTGGCCAGAATTTGGACCAGCCCCTCTAGCTGTGCCCCTAACAGTGGAGTGATCTTCAGGAACGATGTGACCATAGCGTAGTACGTGTTAACTACTAACTTACCACGGTGTGCAACACACATACAGTAATCACTTGGCAATTGTCCGTATCGTCTTGCAAAGGGACGAAGGAATCTGCAAGTGCAGAAGTGTGATTCTTTCCTGCATTATAGGACAATATAAACTAGTTTAGCAAGTGGATTATTTATATTATCTTATAAATCTGTACGTTGTAGTAAGTTATAATTTGTCCTCTGTATTTAGCCAATATCTACACTCTGAAAAGCTTTGTCTCCTGATCCAGCTGTTAAAGGTACAAGAGTAGACCAGGGTAACTCCTGGTTGTATAGCAGCCTTAATTTTCATTGCTTGGTAATTCTCCCTAATAGTTTTACTATACAAAGGAAAGAAATGTTTCACCATCTGTCTCCTCTCCTCTGGAAGAAAAAAAGGATTTATTTTGGCAATACAAGTGATTATAAAATCTCAATTCTATGCTCATTTACATGGAAGTAATAGCTTACTCAAATATTACCCCTCAAAAGGCACACCCTTATATGGGCACTTGTTTCTTTGTGGTAATTGACTGCAACCTATGTTTAGATTATGCATACATTGAATAATTAATGCTTATGCACTAGAAAGTGATTTTATGTACCATCCTAGTATGCGTTAGTGAGGTGTTCACACAACAAAAGACAAGTACTTAACCATGTTTTGTAGCACTTGACTGAAATTCTGTAAAAAAATATAGTGCAAACCACCAGCATTTTAGTTTTGGGGTGGATGTGTCTCATGCAAATTCAAATATAGGTGTTATGCCCAAAACACCCAAGGCAACACTAACCCCAAAGAATTGAAAGCAAAGATTTAGTTGTTGAAGAGACAAAGGGCATGGTATAAAGAGTCTTGACAGTATAGTTGTTGAAGTTAAGGCTGTGACACCCCACGTGCGGTGCGGTGTGGTGTATTGCGAAGTAAGTTGGAAAAATTGAACCTCGGGCAATGAGAGGTCGTGTTCAGTGCGGTGGAGGCGGGATGCGAATCAATCTATTCTGAGTGGTTGAAAGGCCGAGAGGAGAAACGAGAGAGCCAAGAGAGGCAACTGAAAGACTGATTCCAAGGTCAATGTAGACAGGAAGCAAAGTGAAACAAAGACTGGGTACACCTTGCTTTGCGCCACACCATGCTGCGGGTGGTGTCGCAGTCCTTAGTCTAAATCAGCGGTTCTCAACCTTTGTGGGGCCGTGTACCACTGTGAGGCAACCCCTCCGTTCTCCGCATACCACTGGACATGCCAATGACATTATCGGCACTTTCAGTTCGGCAGTGCAGGAGGCAACAAAAGCCGAGGTAAGGAGCATGGGCAGACAGGAGGGCCCTTCCCTGTGCACGGGAAGGACATGTGCTCGAGCTCTGCCAATGTGGCAGAGCTCGAGCTTCCTGTGCACAGGGAAGGGCCCTCCCATCCACGCTGTAGCCCAGGAAAAAGCGACTCGAAGTCTGCTGATTGGCAGAGCTCAAGCCACTTTCTCCCGGGCTGCGGGGCAGGCTCCATGCACTCAAGCTCTGCCAATTGGCAGAACTCAAGCCACTTTTCCCGGACTGTGGCGCGACCCTTCCGCCCGCACTGCAGCCTCAGAAAAAGCGACTCAAGCTCTGCCGATCCGACAGAGCTTGAGTACACAGAGCGTGCACTGGGAAGATCCTTCTTTGCCCGTGTGCTCGAGCTCTGCCAATCAACAGAGCTCAAGCTGTGGTGCAGGCTCCATGGTGGCGTACTACAGATTGGGAAACTCTGAGTGGCAAGAGGGCCGCAGAAGAAGGCTCCCAGGTGTAAGTGTGTTGGACCACCCTGATTAGACAGTGATTAGACAGTAATCTTAAGCATTATAAATGCTTTTTCAAGCATTGTATTTATACCATATACCGTATTTCTTCGAGTCTAAGGCGCCATCGATTCTAAGGCGCACCTTTACTGTCAATACCACCAGCAGGGGAAAAAAAAAATCCCATCAATTGTAAGACTCACCTCCCTTCATTGAATCTACCCGCTCAGCACCAACTGTCCCCGGCATGTCTCCTGCAGCTGAGGATGACTGAGTGCACTGCCTTTGCATAGCATTTCTGGCCCCGCCAGAAAGTGCCATTTCCTTCGTTACCTGGGCTTGGGGGAGCTTCAGGGAGGCCTGCACAACCCTCTGCAGGCCTCCCTGATCTTCAGTTTGGCGAAAAACAGCGATTTTTGGGCATTTCTGGTTTTCGCGAAAACCAGAAATGGCTGAAAATCACCGGTTTTTGCCGAGCTGAAGATCGGGGAGGCCTGCAGAGGGTTGCGCAGGTCTCCCTGAAGCTCCCCCAAGCCCCAGTAAGTAAGAAGATAGCATTTTGGGGTGCTTTTTGGAGACCTTCGATTCTAAGACACACTCCATTTTTTGAAATGCTTAATTGGGAAAAAAACATGCGTCTTAGAATTGAAGAAATACAGTATTGTCCTGTTATAGAAACTGTAGAGCTTGCTGTTGAAAATACTGTGAGTTCATTTCACTGATTGTATACTGAATTCCTGAATACTCCCCATCCCCTTACCTAGCCCTGATTCTAAGCTTTCTACAGCTGAATCCTATATATGTTTACTTAGAAACAGGAATATTGCCAGTTTTGGGGGGCCCTGGGACACAAGTCTTTCCAGAATCTGCACAGCAGGCAGAGGCGAGTTCTCTTTCACACTACTGCCCAGAAATGGGGAGCAGAGGGGATGCTTACTGGACAATGGCGGGTAGCAGTGGAACTATCACTTGGGGACATGTAGGGGTGTTTCTGGGCACAGGTGTGGGACCTCTCATGGGAGTGGGGCCCTGGTATTATGACCAAATTCAACAAGTTGATCAGACCTGGAGAGGGATCTTATTGAAAGGAGAGTGAAGTGAAACTACAACCAATTTGTATTGATTAAAATTGCTTATTCATTAACATTATAGGCAACAGGAAAAAGCTCTTAAAGCTTCTAAGATTCTATCCAATCATATTCATAACAAGCACGCTCTACTGGGTGGCCAACCCAGTATATAGCTGGAAGATTTGAGGCAGGGAAACTGCCAATGTGAACACGCTGCCTCTGTCTTGTCCTGTTGTATTTCCCACCGAAATGGGCTTTGGACTAACAAGATAAAGGCAGAAGGTGATCCTTGCTAAAAAGAGCTTTTCAGCAATAACTGGATCCCAGGAATGGCATTTGGGCAGAGAGTTCCATATTTGGGGAGCCAAGATTACCAGGGAGGAGGGCTGCACCTCGCCTTTGAGCAGATCTATAAGTCTAAAAAGGAATAACATAAGACTGAATGTTGACATGGATGTGATGCAGTGTGGTTTTTGCTATCTGTCTTTGCACGTTTTGTGCCTATGTATGAGTCTGCTTGCACAATCTTCCTGTCATCAGTCATCTGTCCTGCTGAAGTTCCTCCATTCCTCAGAACACTGCCTTCCCCCATATGAATGTACCTGCACTCTGAGATCTGCAGGAGGAATCACCTTGCATGTTCTACAACCGCCCCATGTGATATTGGAGGAGACATGTAGGAGGCCCTTCTTCTATTTGGTGACCCACTCTATATGGAACTTGCTTTCCTGGGAGATTTGCTGTGCCCTTTCCCTTTTTCCGTTCCATCATTCCTTGAAAACCTATTTAATTAGGCTAGCCTTTTTGAGTTTTCTTTAGTTTTAGGCTGGTTCTTTCTCTCTCCTCCTGTGTTGGTCTATGAGTTTTTTTAAATTGCTTTTATGATGATTGTTTTAAAATCTGTGAGCTACCTCAAGTCTCTCAGGAGTGCAATGGGATAGACATATTTTTTTTTTAAAAAAAATTAAAAACCCAGCAACACTAAGAACCACCATCTCTGCTTGCTGTTGCTTCTTAAAGCTTGAATCGTGGTTTCATGCGTGTGCACACACACACCCCTTCACTGTAGCCACGGAACGATCAACTGCCCTGTGAGGAGGAAAAGTGTGCAATGCATACCATTCCTCCCCTTAACCACTTTCTGTTGTAACTATTTTCCATTATTTTAGTTTATGTAAGCCTCTCTAGGAGCCCTTTCAGCTGAAGGGCAGAGTACAAATGGTTTAAATCAGTGGTCCCCAACCTTTTTGGCACCAGGGACCGGTTTCATATAAGAAAATGTTTCCAAGGACCTGTGTGTGTGTGTGTGTGTGTGTGATTTCAGGATCATTCTATTATTATATAATGAAATAAATCATTTGATTTTTGTCTGTAAACCGCTTTGAACTTTTTTTGTTGAAAAGCAGTATATAAATACTGTTAATAATAATGAAATAAATCATTTGATTTTTGTCTGTAAACCTCTTTGAACTTTTTTGTTGAAAAGCAGTATTATTATTATTATTATTATTGATGATGATGATGATGAAATATATAACACACCATAAATCAGAATCAGTGAGAGCCCTGAGCTTGTTTTCCTGCAACTAGATGTTCCCATCTGGGGGTGATGGGAGACAGTGACTCCCGAAGTGTGTTGCTTATGTCCAGTCTACTCCAGAAAACCCTGCTCCACAAAGATAAGATGTTGGAAATGGAAGCAGGCTTTTCAGTGCTTTTGTGGCAATCTCAGGATATTCCGCCTTGACTTTAATCGAGAAAGTATGGAGATGTCTCAAACGTACAGTACTTTTAAGGCCACCGTCATTTGTGATCTCAAGCAGTTGATCCTCTTCTAGCACGGACAAAGTCGATTCACCTGGCTTATTTACAAATGGGTCTCGGATCCATTCTTTCCCAGTTCGGGGGTCTTTTGAGGTTGGGAAGTAATGCTCAAAGTCTTTTGAAAGTTGAGATAGGTGGTCATGCACCAGCTGGGAGAAAGAAGGCCCTGGCTCAGTCTCTGTCAAAATCTTTGCTAATGTTTGAAACATGTCAAAAATTCCAACGTTCACTCGTCGCCCCCATAATTCCAATTTGGCTTTAAATGCAGCCACTTTATCTGCCGACTTGAACACACTTGTCATTCTCCCCTGAAGTGACAGATTAAGTTCATTGAGCAGGTTGAATATGTCACACAAGTACGCAAGTTTTGCGACCCATCTGTGTCACTGAAATGCGCTGCCAGTGGTGACTGTTTTTCTAAAAGAAATCTCTGGAGCGGCTCTCGTAACTCAAACTCTGGACAGTGATCTACCTTTAGAAAGCCATCTCACTTCTGTGTATAAGAGAAGACGTGTGTGCTCTGTGTCCATCTCCTCACAGAGCTGTGCGAATAGACGTGAGTTAAGGGCATGTGCTTTAATGTGGTTGATTATTTAATCACATTCTGCAGAACGCTGTTAAGTTCAGGTGACATTTTTCGACTAGCCAGCATTTCTCTATGGATGACACAGTGTGTAGAATCACATTCAGAAGCGACCTCCTTGACCCGAGTAGTTAAACCAGAAAGCCATCCAGTCATGGCAGCTGCTCCATCTGTGCATATACTGACACAAAATGACCAATTCAGTTTTCCTGACATGTAATAAGCAAAACAACAGGCAAGTTTGGCCTTGGAGCGCAAAATGAAGCAGGGCAAAGGCTCAAGTTCTGTCAACAGAACACGCTGGTCATAGCAACCCCTCTTTTCCAACAACACAAGAGATGACTCTACACATGGACATCACCAGATGGTCAGTACCGTAACCAGATTATGTGCTTTGCAGCCAAAGATGGAGAAGCTCTCTCTACAGTCAGTAAAAACAAGACCTGGAGCTGACTGTGGCTCAGATCATGAGCTTCTTGTTGCAAAATTCAGGCTTAAATTGAAGAATGTAGGGAACACCACTAGACCAGTCAGATATGACCCAAATCATATCCCTTATGAGTATACAGTGGAGGTGAAGAATAGATTTAGGGCATTAGACCTGGTAGACGGAGTGCCTGAAGAACTATGGACGGAAGTTCTAATGCCCTAAACATTGTACAGGAGGCAGCAACTAAAACCATCCCAAAGAAAAAGAAATGCAAGAAAGCAAAGTGGCTGTCAGATGAGGCTTTACAAATAGCTGTGGAAAGAAGGAATGCGAAAAGCAAGGGTGAAAGGGAAAGATATAACCAACTGAATGCAGATTTCCAGAGAATAGCAAGGAGAGATAAGAAGGCCTTCTTAAATGAACAATTCAAAGAAATCGAGGAAAACAACAGAATGGGGAGGACTAGAGACCTCTTCCAGAAAATTGGAGATATCAAGGGAACGTTTTGTGCAAAGATGGGCATGATAAAGGACAAAAAAGGCAAGAACCTAACAGAAGCAGAAGAGATTAAGAAGAGATGGCAAGAATACACAGAAGAACTATACAAGAAAGATCTTAATGTTCCTGATGACCACGCTGGTGTGGTCACTGACCCAGAGCCGGACATCCTAGAGCAAGGACATGCCAGAGCGTGGCGACTGGGGCGGACTGCCAGAAGGTGACACGCACAGAAAGGTGACGCACGCATGTCGCCCTCCAGAGGCTCCGAGGCTGGGAGAAGGCCTCGGAGCGTCCTCTTCGGTCGGCTCAATACGTGAAGTTTTACCTTTTCGCGCATGCGCAGAACGTTTCTAAGGGCAAAATGCCCTCAGAAAACGTTGTGCGCATGCGTGAAAAAGTTAAAACTTCACATATTGACGCATTGGGCCTTCGTCAGAAGGCCCTGGATCGCCGACCGAAGAGGATGTCTTCCGAAGAGGATGCCGGCAGCAGCGGGTGTGTGTGTAAGACTTGCAGGGGGTCATTAGGGTGACGCGTGCGCCCTCGCTTTCGGACAGCGCACGCCCTAGTGACGCCGCTGTCCTACAGAGTGAAGTCAAGTGGGCCTTAGGTAGCATTACTAACAACAAAGCTAGCGGAGATGATTATATCCCAGCTGAGCTACTTAAAATCCTAAATGATGATGCTGTGAAAGTGCTGCACTCAATATGCCAACAAATTTGGAAAACTCAGCAGTGGCCAAAGGAAAAGGTCAGTTTACGTTCCAATTCCAAAGAAGGGCAGTGCCAATGAGTGTTCAAACTGCCATACAATTGCACTCATTTCACATGCTAGCAAGGTTATGCTCAAAATCCTACAAGCTAGGCTTCAGCAGTACGTGAACCGAGAACTACCAGAAGTACAAGCTGGGTTTCGAAGAGGCAGAGGAACTAGAGATCAAATTGCCAACATGCACTGGATCATGGAGAAAGCACGAGAGTTCCAAAAAAAATCTACTTCTGCTTCATTGACTACGCAAAAGCCTTTGATTGTGTGGATCACAAAAAAGTGTGGCAAATTCTTAAAGAGATGGGGGTACCAGACCACCTTACCTGTCTCCTGAGAAACCTGTATGCGGGTCAAGAAGCAACAGTTCGAACCGGCCATGGAACAACCGATTGGTTCAAAATTGGGTAGGGAGTACGGCAAGGCTGTATATTGTCACCCTGCTTATTTAACTTATATGCAGAGTACATTATGAGAAATGCAGGGCTGAATGAATCGCAAGCCAGAATCAAGATTGCCGGGAGAAATATCAACAACCTCAGATATGCATACGATACCACCCTAATGGCAGAAAGTGAAGAAGAACTAAAGAGCCTCTTGATGAGGGTGAAAGAGGAGAGTGCAAAAGTTGGCTTGAAACTCAACATTAATAAAACTAAGATCATGGCATCTGGGCCCATCAATTCCTGGCAAATAGAAGGGGCAGAAATGGAAGCAGTAACAGATTTTACTTTTTTGGGCTCCAAGATCACTGCAGACGGAGACAGCAGCCATGGAATTAAAAGACACTTACTCCTTGGAAGGAAAGCTATGGCAAACTTAGACAGCATAATAAAAAGCAGAGATATCACCATGCCAACAAAAGTTTGTATAGTCAGGGCGATGGTGTTCCCAGTAGCAATGTATGGTTGCGAGAGTTGGACCATAAAGAAGGCTGAGCGCCGAAGAATAGATGCTTTCGAACTGTGGTGCTGGAGAAGACTCCTGAGAGTCCCTTGGACTGCTAGGAGATCAAATCAGTCAATCCCAAATAAAATCAAACCTGACTGTTCCCTGGAAGGACAGGTACTGAGGCTGAAACTGAAATATTTTGGCCACCTAATGCGAAGAGAGGAGTCTCTGGAGAAGACTCTGATGCTGGGAAAGATTGAAGGCAAAAGGAGAAGGGGAAAGCAAAGGATGAGATGGTTAGACAGCATCACCGATGCAATGAACATGAAAATGAGCAAACTCAGGAAGATAGTGGAGGACAAGAAGGCCTGGCGGGATGTGGTTCATGGGATCACGAAGGGTCGGACACAAAAATCATTCAAGGACTTGAATAGTTCTGCAGCTGTGGTGTTGGTTGGCAACGAAAGTGCACATGTACATCCTCCTGAAAAATACTGTATATCGCACAAAAACAAGCATTTTTACCTTATCATCAACATCAGTGGATTCATCAACCTGGATTGCATACCATGATGACCCAATAATCCTCTCCAACAATTGTGCTTCAATATCCTCTGCTATTTCATCAATTCATCTAGTCACTGTGCTAGCCGAAAGAGGAACAGATGCCACCTTTTGAACTGCAGCCTCTCCTAAAAGTTCACGGCAAATGTCCTTAGCAGCAGGCAGGATCAACTCTTCACCAATGGTAAAGGGCTTCTTAGTTTTAGCAATGCGGTTAGCTACTAAGAATGATGCTCTCAGTGCAGACACATTTGAAGAATTGGTGGCCTTCAGTAATTGCTTCTGTTCTTCGTGTTCACGTTTTTTTTCTTTGGAAAAACTCCAAAGGTTTGCCTTTTAATGCAGGGTGCTTGGTGTCCATGTGGCGAAGCAGTTTTGAAGGTTTCATGGCTTCATTGGACAGCCGCTCACCACATATTACACAAAGCGGGCTTGAAGAATGTGAATCAGATGCAATGAACCCATAATTTAAGTAGGACACTTGGTATTTTCTTTTAAATGCAGCTTTCTTTTTGTTGGCAGTCTTAGATTCTTCTGGTGTTTCATCGGGTCTTTCCCCCCCTTTCAAAGAAGCTCTCCAGCGACGTTTGTTTTTTATTCATTTTGAATCTAATAATAATGCACACTAACGCACAATGGCAGAAAATGCACTGAGGCAGAAAGCAAAACGCACCATGGCAGAAAGCGCACTGAGGCAGAAGGGTAACGCACAATGGCAGAAAATGCACTGAAGCAGAAGGCTCAACGCACAATGGCAAAACGCACCATGGCAGAAAGCAAAACTCACAATGGCAGAAGATGCACTGAAGCAGAAGGCTCAACGCACAATGGCAAAACGCTCCATGGCAGAAAATGCGCTGTGACAGAAAGCAAAACGCACAATGGCAGAAAATGCACTGAGGCAGAAGGCAAAATGCAAAATGGCAGAAAGCGCACTGAGGCAGAAGGGTAATGCACTGAGGCAGAAAGCAAAACGCACAATGGCAGAAAATGCACTGAGGCCTGATCTACACTGCGCTGCGTCCAGCGTGCAGTCGTCTTGCCCTGCCTCCGCCGAGCGGGTCGGAGGAGTGTCTTCCCGCCTGTTGTCCCTCCTGTTGTCCTGCCTTCTTAAGAAAGCGCAGCTGTGTTTGGTTAAACACAAGCGCGCTCTGATTGGCCGAAAACCCTGTAGGTCTGCTCTTTACAGCGGGGGCCGGGGCATTGAAAACCTTAAGTGCCAACACTTTATTTTCCCGGGAAAAGCTTTCCCAATTTCATTCATCCTCTGCTGTTTATGCAACCCAAACAATACTTCGAGAGGGAAGGAAAAACGACTCCTCTTACAGATTCGAAGCAACGTTTCCTACGGAAATTGTCCCTTTCCCCACGGTGCTTCCATGCCCCCCTCACCCCACAGTTTGGCAACCTTTGGAGGAGGGCGAAGTATATGCCCTTCACATGCTTCTCTCTATTTCGTTTTAACACACACGTTGAGGGGTTTCGGGTACTGCTCAACTTCTCGTGCAACTCTGAATGAGTCAACATGGAGCATTCTGGTTTTCTCTCTCCTCGTCCTGTGGTTTCCTCTGGGATTCATCCTTGAAATAAAACCTCCACGATGATTGGAGGTAGTTCTGATTGGCATGCAGCCACTCTCCCCTCTCATCCGATTGGTGGCTGCATTGCCTACGGTGAAGCTACCCCTCAAAACATGGCAGGAAACAGGCTTTGTACACGCCGCAGCATCGGGAGCGCGCAAATGCTCCGCAAGACTGTAAAAATCTCCGCAAAGCGCCGGTGTAGTGCAGTGTAGATCAGCCCTGAGGCAGAAGGCTAAATGCACAATGGCAAAACGCAAAATGGCAAAATGGCAGAAAATGCACTGAGGCAGTGAAGAGATGGGGTCCCTAGCTGTGCCTAGTGCAGCAGCTTTACACGCTTCCTCCCCGCTGACCTAGGGCATGGGGAGTTAGCAGAACTGAGGAGGGAGAAGGGAATAGGACAGGGGAAATTGGTGCTTTTGGTGGAAATTTTTCTGGAAATTGGTAGAGATTGGAAATAGGACAGGGGAAATTGGAGTCTCCTCTCCCGCTCCTTCTTCCAGAATCCAGATGATGCAGCAGGCTCGGGCAGCACACTGCATTCCTTCCAGCTACACTGGGCAGGAAAGACTCTCCCCAGCCCTCTTGTAGCTGGAATGAAGGGCGTGGCTTTGTAAGCTGTTTCTGGGCGGGAGAGGAGATTCTCCCCCGCCCGTCCTGTGTAGCTGGAAGCTGCGGCTTGTTTCAGCGTGCGCACGCAGAAACAAGCCACGGCGCTCCTTCGGTCTACACAGAGTCCCCTGGGCCTCGGTTACGGTGGCAGCGGGGGGCCCTGGACAAAAGCTCGTAGCCCTTTTAGTACCGGCCCGCAGCCCGGTGGTTGGGGACCCCTGGTTTAAATAACTCAATCCTATGCTTCCCTCTCCCCTCCCCACCAATACAGCCGCACCAAAATGGCTTGTGCTGCATCATGGGGGGGGGGGGGAATTCCTGGAGATCTACTCTGGGTAAGGGAACATTTATTCCCTTACCTGGGTGTAAGCTTTTGCAGCACGGACGTGTCTACTCAAACCTGCACCAGCAAAAACACGGGAGTAGTGCTGTACTGGTCTCTGTCAGCTCTGGAAATTTGCTCTGGGGATGAGTGAGGGACATCAGCGTTCTGTACTGACTAGATGTAGAAAAATGGTGCATCCAGTCCCCTTCTATGCATCCAGTGCATCCAGGTAATGCACTGGTGCAAAATGGTGCATCCAGTCCCCCCTTCATCCAGTGCAACCAGGTAAACCCTTCTATGATTGCATTATCAGACGCCATTCCTTAGGCATACTGACTTGTACTTAATATCCATGGTATTTACTTATAAGTATGATGCCTTAATCAACAGTATGCTTGTGTATCAATAAAACACACATTTTTTTCTGGAACGCTGTGTATTGATAATTCATACACCTCTCTGCTAAAAGTAACATATGCAATCATGTAAACAATTGTTTCTGATTTTAGATCGTTGACATTGTTATTGGAAAAGATGAGAAGGGAAGAAAGATTCCAGAATATCTGATCCATTTTAATGGTTGGAACAGAAGGTGAGAATACACATGGCACAATGTGTATACTATTACAAGTTAATCTAATTGACAAAGACATGTAAACACTAATAAATGCCAAACAGCCACATCTGCGGGTGACTGGGTGCCTATAATGCCTGTTTCACAAAGGAAAACAGCAATTTTAAGCATACCTACTTTGAGTTGTACTGCTAAAATAAGGCTTATTCCTGGATAAAAAATATTCAAGATTTGTTTGTGTGGACTCCCTTCTGTGTAATAGTATGCATGTGAACTCATTTAATACAATATTTTGTGCATTTATTAATCTTGATTGGGAATTTATCTGGAAATACCTTAATGATCATAACTATGGGTACTGCTTGTTTTGGATATATCAAATGTTGTTAAGAGCCAATATTTAACAAAGTTCCCGCTAGCCTTCTCCCTGCTGCACTATCACTTAAACATGCGCGGGTATCCCTGTGAATAATTCTGTATAAGAGCTCTCTATGTAAAGCATCTCATTCTGTTGTATAGAGCAATCTCGACGCTTCTTTGCCCTGCTCACCACTGTTTTGCTGGGGTTTTTGTCAAGCCCACCTTCTGTTTTGGACTTGACCAACAGTGAAATGACCACTGCTCCTTCAGCTAAGTGTATCTCTTCCTTTTGACTCTGCTTGCTCCTGCCAGCAGTATGCTCTCTGCTGAGACTGGCTGTGTAAGTCGGTGGGCTCCATTCCATTTTCCCTTTCCTACTCAAGTTCTGGCATATTGGGGCTCTGCCATTACCCGTGCACCCCCCAAATAATCACGCTAGACAGAGGCTTGGGTTAAAGGGCCAAATTTATTAAACATAACAGAACCTGCAGCATAACATAAAACTTTAACTAGACCGGTTAAAAATTTTTATATAGATGTCTGATTGTAAAATACACCAGAATTCAACAATAAAACCAATCAATCAGCAGTAAAAGCTAAAAAGTTCATGTAAAAATATGTTAAAAGTCATGGAGCATAATACAATAAAAACATTTCAACAAGTAGCATAACGTTTCGTTTAACCTCTGTAAACTTTTTCAAATATGTTAAAAGTCATGGAGCATAATACAATAAAAACATTTCAACAAGTAGCATAACGTTTCGTTTAACCTCTGTAAACTTTTTCAAATTTGAAAAAGTTTAGAGAGGTTAAACGAAACGTTATGCTACTTGTTGAAATGTTTTTATTGTATTATGCTCCATGACTTTTAACATATTTTTACATGAACTTTTTAGCTTTTACTGCTGATTGATTGGTTTTATTGTTGAATTCTGGTGTATTTTACAATCAGACATCTATATAAAAAATTTTAACCAGTAATCCCGATGATGATCCATACTTGCTATATTGTCGCTGGTTATAATAGTCTTCGTTCATTTTTACCTAGACCCTTAGAGCGTGCGGGCCCTAAATAGGGGAAACGGGCCTAGCCGTCTTCCTCCCCCGTCAATCCCCCCAGGGCGTGACAACCTGACTCAAGCCTCCCAGTGGTCAAAGACCACGTGAGCTATCATGGTCAACCCCGCAGGGTCGAGGCAGCTGGAAGCATCCACCCCAGCGGCAGTGCCGTGATATGGGTTAACGCATTCCAGCCAAGGGGCTTGCCAGCCAGCCTCATGGACCCGGGCGGTGTCACTAGAGCGGTCCTGGGTTACCCCTTGACCTTGCTAACCTCAGGCTGACGCCGGATCCCAGTTTCCTGGCTACCCGGCCCGCACGCCACCTGCCACACGGGGGGGTTAGCCTTGCGCTTAACACCCACCGCCCCACAGGCCAAAAAGACGCCGAAGCGCCTGCTGCAGGTCTGAAAGAAAAATATCCGCTCCCTGCGAGGAAAGGTGCACACCATCGCCTCTAAACAGGCTTGGGGCATTATACGTTATACCTGGATGCCTAACCACTTCACCCCCCATACGGTAACCCCCCCCCAGGTAGGCATTGGCTTTGCGTCTGGCCAAATCCACCAGACGCGGGTCTCTAGCACTCCGCCAGCACCTACGGGGAAGCATGTGGGACCAGATTAAATAAATCCCCGGGATCCACTGCCTTATTGTTATCAGATCCCTACGAATCTGATGCCTCAAGGACAAAGCTGTCCTCTGGCACAGATCATTCTCACCCAAATGCAGCACTAACACCTGGGGGGGGGTGGCCGTCTAGGTATTCCTGCAGGAGCGGAAGCAGCTGGCCGCTGAGCATACCCCGTCGTGCAAGCCAGCAAACATCGGCAAGGCCACCCAGGCCCAGCTGGGACCCGAAGTGACTGGAAACCGCCCTCTTGCAGGCCCAGAAAATGATGGAATGTCCGCAGATGACAATGCGGACAGGGCTGCAGCGTGGGCGACCTGCCGAGAAAAAGAAATTCAATTCAAGATAAAAGGCAACTTGTATAAACGCCAAAAGTTTCCAACTGGAAAAAATGCCCCAACACTGGGCACTGGGCAAACCCCCTCACCAGGCATATGCTCTACACTGAGCGCCCATCCAACAGGAAGGTGAGGAAGTTAATACCCAACACAGGCCGTTTAAACTTTGAGCAGCTATCCGCACCGGGCATGAGCTCTACACTGAGCGCCCCTCTAAAATAGAAAGTGGGGATACTAACTCAAAACAGGCCTAAACTGGCCGAAAACGCCCCTGATTGGGCAAAAAAGTAAACCAGCATGGGCTCCAAGGAACCTTTCATTTACGCACATAAGTGCGAAAGGCACCGGAGCACCAACGCCCAATCCGTTGAGTGGGCGTCGAATGCAGACCCAAAGTAGCTGCAGTCGAGGCCGCCCCAACCCTAAAGGAATGTAGGCCAAATTCATAAAAGGGGAGACCCAGCCGGGCCAATCCCCGGTGCAGCACGGATCGAAATTGGAACAAGGTGAGGGGAGAACCGTCTGCATGGCAGAAAAAACATGGAGCAGCCCTTAACCTAACATCTTAGAACTCCAACAAAACTTTTACAGGGCATAGGGGAAGGCCCTCCCCCTCCGAAGGAAAACCCTGTGACCTTGGCCAAACTGGTCCGTTTTAGACCTCCTTAAGGTAAGAGTAACCCCTTTGGGAGAAAAAACAAAATCCCCACGCTGCAACGCAGTGCCGGACCCATCCCTCCTGGAACTGGCCAGAACCTCGCTAGGCCGAAAAGTGCCAAAGAACAATGTAGCTGAGGCCGCCTTAAAGAGGGTAGCCTCATAGGTTGAGGAACACAAAAGTATAAATACCACCATGCGTCCAGCAATTCAATCAACCTATTAATTTTAGGCCGGGGCAAGGTATCCAACTCAATCCCCAAAAATGTTAGGGCGGTAGCTGGGCCCTCTGTTTTGCCCTGTGCTATAGGAACCCGCCCAAGACGATTTACCGGGGTGGGGCTCAAAACGCGAAAACCAAATTGAGAACCCTCCGCAAGTAACACAGCCACCTTCCTGCCTGGGTACCTGCGGAGTAGCGAAAACAACTGTGGCACTTTAATTGGGGTCGGGCTCCTTGTTATGGGAGCCACCGCCCCCTCCGCCTCCCCTTCTAAGGTTTCCCTTACCTCCTGCTTTTCCTCCACCAATCCTGGGACAGCCGGAAATGGGGTGTTTTCCTGTACACACGGGGCAGGCGTGCGTGTAAGGGCAGCCGGGCTTGTTACACTTCCCTGAGGCATTATACTCGTAACAAGTGCGGGGAGGGTGCTGAACCCCCTGCCCCCCGGAGGCAACGCGCCCAGGGCCCTGCTGATTACGGGCGATCAGGTGCCCACTGTCAGACCTGTCACCAGAAATCGATCTGGACGGAACCACCAACTGCGTCCACAACTCCATTTGCGGCGTGCGCCAACCTAAGGCGGGGTCATGTGATGCTCGAAGGCGAAAATGTTCATCATACCCCATCCAAGCAGGACCGGCGTATTCCCTGTACGCCCTGTGTATGATGTCGAGATACTTTATCATAGCCAAGGCCCTCTTGGGCTGCATCTGAATGACCACCGACATAAAAATGCAGTAGCCAGTCAGCCAGTTGGCCCAGTTCCTGTCAATTTGCCTTCGCTTGACAGTATCTTGATCCTGCACGGGCTCACCCACCCGCTTGACAGGCTCTGGCTCCATGTGGAGGAGGCTAAAAACGTCCACAAACTCACCTCTCCAAATTTTCTCCTTCACTGATAAGGCCAAGTGGCCTCCAAGTGGGAGAGCAAGGTCCCCATAAGACCGCCGTGGACGATCGTCAGCATCCCAGCCCCATGGACCCGAACCAGCCCAGGGCTGGGCCATGACTGGATTAAATCCAGCCCAAGAGTGCAGACGTGGTGGCACTTGAGGCAAAACACCCGTAAAAGAAGGTTCCCCCTGACCTAAAGCCAGCTGCGGACCAGCAGCAACAACATTGCCCGGATGAACAAAACCCATTCCCTGCCAGCCGCCTGACTGAGGGGCACCTCCACACGTGGCCCTTAAAAATGCATTAACCTGGGCCGGGTTCCAAGCGGTCCCACTTTCATTCTATAGTTCTCCAATGCCAGGTAGCTGCTGCGCCTCACCTGTGGCGCCCGGATCCAGATTGATCACTGGGTGTGAGTCTGTTGCGGCATGGGATGACCCCTACGTCTGTTGAATGGAAGCCCTTAGGAGAAGTGGATAAAAACATTTTATTTCCGCAACTCTTGCGAGTTGAACGTCTAACTGTTGCTGCCCCAGATGTTTCCCCTCCATCCCCTTGGCCCAAAGCGCGCTCCGCCTTTTCACTCTCCAGAGCTTCGATGCGAGCTATCAGCGACCTGTAATCAACTGCCTGCTCCTCCTCTACTTCAGAGGAGGAATCCTGAGTAGGTGGTGGCGGGCGTTTGGTAGCCTTACCCCCTTTCTTTTGGGCTTTTTTGGGCATACTTGCCTTGTGAGGTCGAAGTTGAAAGGATGAAAGCAAAACAGCACCGAGGCCAAGAAAGGGAGGGATGAATTGAAAGAAAACGCTTTGCCCCCAGAGAACAGAAGTGACGAAAGCAAAACAGCACTAAGGCCAAGAAAGGGAGGGGTTAATCAAAATAATACGCTTTGCCCCCGGAGAACAAAAGTGACGAAAGCAAAACAGCACTAAGGCCAAGAAAGGGAGGGGTTAATCAAAATAAAACACTTTGCTGCCAGAGATCAAAAGTGACGAAAGCAAAACAGCACTAAGGCCAAGAAAGAGAGGGGTTAATCAAAATAATACGCTTTGGTCCTAGAGATCAAAAGTGGCAAAAGCAAAACCAGCACTAAGGCCAAGAAAGGGTGGGGTTAATCAAAATAATATGCTTTGGTCCTAGAGATCAAAAGTGGCAAAAGCAAAAACAGCACTAAGGCCAATGTAAGAGAGGGATCAATTAGTTAAATGCGTTGCCCCCAGAGATCAAAAGTGTTCAACTAAAGTAAAAGTAACCCTATTGAGAGCAATGAGGGAAGTGCACAATGCAATACAATGTGATTTGAAGTGCCCTGTACTGAAATGCTCAGTACTGTGTTTTTACTAAGGCCAATGTAAGGGAGGGATCAATTGAATTAAATGATCAACTATAGTAAAAGTGCACAATGCAATACAATGTGATTTGAAGTGCTCTGTACTGAAGTGCTCAGTACTGCTTTTTTACTCTGCTGCCTGAAGCAGCCAACTGTCAGCTCCAACTGACGCCAGATAAACAGCTCTTGATCAAGGCAAAGCTGCCTGAAGCTATAGGGGCGGGGCTAGCAACAGGAGCGTCAGCTCCCAACGGCCAAACGGCCACCTGCGGTGAATGAAGACCAGCACTCAATTGTTAAAGGGAAGAAACATTAACATAAGAAAACAATTTGAAAGGAGAAGGGAAGGGGCCGAGAAAAGGCAGGGATTGGAATCAAACTAATGTGGCGCTAGGCAAACAAAAGATGCAAAAGAAGAACCGGGAAAGGGGCCGTGTAAAAGGCAGGGACTGGAATTAAACTAATGTGGTGCTTGGCAAACAAAAGATACAGCTCCTACGAACGCAGCGCTTCCCACAGAGCGAACGCAGCCCTTCCCACAGAGCCTGACGCCTGCTCCTTGGCCAGCCGACCCTCGACGAAATGCAACTCTGCAGCCTGGATGACTCGCCAACTAGGCCCAAGCCGCGAGGTAAGAGCAAGGCTGATTGCAACCGCTCTCCTCGCAAATTCGGCTCGGACTGAGGAGACGGAGCGAACGAGCTCCCGTCTCCCCGCCGAGCCACGCCCCCAACAGGCCCTGCAGCCAATTGCTGCACTCCCCCGTCGAGCCTCTGCCCAGCGCGCGGGGAAGGGGGCCTGGTAATGAGCGGCGACGGGGTGAGCCCCCTCACCGGCCTTATTTTTATTTTATGACCTGCATTTTAGCCAGGATTTGTTCCCAAAGAAGCTTACAACTACAATTCAGACAGAAATACAAAATAAATAGGGCTGTGTTAGAGAGTGAATGTATGTGTGGGGGGGGGGGGCAGTCCCTTCTGATCCCTGGCAGTTGACGATACATTCCAGACTTCCCTCCAGGTGGAGTAGATGGAAGAAACTGACATCTGAAAGATATAAGACTATTGATTTTGAAGAGAGAGACCTGAAGCAACAAATCTGATGGAAAGATGGAAATACGTGTTGCAGGCCTTCCAGGTCCTACTTTCTTCTGTAGTGTCTTAGTTTTGACTTCTTGGTTTTTTGTTTGTTTTTTAAATACTACTCAGCTGGGACAGATGGGCAGCCGAAGATCATGTTCTTCGAGACACTGATGAAAACCGCAGATTACAACGTAAATTGGCAAGAAAAGCTGTGGCTCGCATGTAAGAATCAAATAAGATGGAAAACGATGATAAATGGAACCATTTTATATTTATTCGTTCATTCACTGATTTATACCCTGCCTTTGTGTCCCCAAAAGGACCCCAAGGCAGCTCACAACGAAAACCAGACACAAAAATAAAATACAATAATCATAAGACCATTAAAAACCAACTGCTAATAATTTTTTTGATTGTGCTCCATTAGTAGTATCTATTTGCATGCAGTGCTTGTATAAAGAGTTGTGACTTTGTTCCTGTTGAGTGAAATGTAGTTATTCTGTTATCTCTCAAAATGACTTTCTCTGAACGTTTACTATCCAATATTACAGTGGTTCAGTTCTAATGAGGAAGCAATTTTATATGAATGAGCATCCTCTTCCCTGTTCAGAATTCTAAAAAAAAGGAGAGGGAGAATCTCTTCTACTTGTCAAAAACAGCTAGGCAGTGGGGGTGGGGGGAGTTTGTGACTTTGAAAACTGATTTGCTATAGTTTTGCCCTTTGCTCTGGGAAGGGAAGGAACTACCACTTCTATTTCATATCATCCCTACATCTTCAGCTATAGCTATCTTTATAAAGCAGCATTTGATTGTTGCTTTAGGACAACCCTCTTTGCCTGATTTATGTTACATTTTCTTTCTTCCAGGAGTAGCAGGAGCCAGTGCTTCACAAAATTAGCTGTATTAAAAAGAATAGGCTGCTGTGGGTCAGTGGCTGCTGTTCCTCCTTCAGCAAGATGCAAGACATCAATAAGCTAGTCTTGAAATATATCCTGACTTAGCACTGCCTGAGCCCCCTTCCTTTTCAGTTCCAAAGAGGCAGAGGAGATTCCATTTATGTATTACCTTAATAAAATGGTAATGTGTGAACTTACCCTTCGTCATAGTGGTTATGATTATGATTGTGTTAGAATTTGAAGCAGAGCTCACCCTAAGCAAGGATTGGGTTGACTCAGATGTAGATGCCAACCCATGCTTTGGCACTACAAATCATAGTTTCCTGGTTCAGATGGAATGGCAAACTATAGCATGTTCCCAGTTGTTCAGAAAGAGTTCTATGTCCATATACTGTGTTTTCCTGAAAATAAGACAGTGTCTTATATTAATTTTGGCTCCAAAAATGCAGTAGGTCTTATTTTCAGGGAGGTCTTTTCCCAACCTGTGACGCAACCTCCCCGGCGACCCCCCCGGCACTTACTTTGTCCGATTTAAGCTTCATTCTTTCCCGAGGGTGCAAGGCTCTGGAAGACCTGCACTTGAGTCCTCCACCATAGAGATGACGTGCTAGAGAGGCCAGCAAGGCCTCCAAGGAGGATACAACCTTGCAGAGTCTCTCTAGCACATCGTCTCTATGGTGGAGGACTCAAGTGCAGGCCTTGCAGAGCCTTGCAACCTCGGGAAAGAATGAAGCTTAAATCGGTCAAAGTAAGTGCTGGGGGGTAGCGGGGGTGCTGTCCGTCTGGCTGATGATCCTAGCTAGGTCTTATTTTCAAGGGAGGTCTTATATTTATGAGTGCCAGCAAAAATCATGCAAAAATGACGGTAGGTCTTTTGGGGGAGGTCTTATTTTCAGGGAAACAGGGTAATTGTATGCAGGAAGGATCTATGTGGTCTTTAAACTGAATGCATCGGAATTGGGAGTGTGTGCAGCATGCATGTTCTCACTCCCCCATGCGTTCAGTATCATATGTGAAAAGTACTCATGATTTTCAGCAAACCAAGGAGGTCAGGAGTTATGGAACTCAAAGGGGAAAGCTACACAAGCTTAAGTGTCCATTAAGACTTATTCATGTAACATTAATGTTTGGCATTATGTCAGTCATACGTCTTGGAGGTGTTATCCTTTTGTATTCAGAGAGAGGGGACAAATGGCAGACTTTCAGAAGATACCTTAAGACACCTTAAATATTATCATAGTTTTTTTTATTTACTGCTTCAAGGTAAAATAGCAAAATAATATTGGCCAAATGGCCTTTATCAAATTCTTTTTAGGAGAAGAAAAGGAAAGAAAGGGCGTTGCAGATTGCCTGGTGTTGACTCTGTATTGAAGAGCCTTCCTGCTGAGGAGAATGAGGAGAGCAGCGAACACTGTAAGTTGACTTTTTGATCTGGTTATGACAGTCATGCTGTTTACATATTGATGTAAAATGCTAAGAACAGAGTAGCATTATTTTGTTAACAAATGGTGAATCCTGGAAAAAAAGAGAAATTCTTTACAAAGTATGCAGAGCAATTAACTGAGTTTATAAGCAAAAAGTAGCTATACTACTAAGGAACGTACAACCTAAAGTAAATGATGAGGGAGAAGAGGTGGGAAGACATAAATGAGAGTAAATGAACCACATGTGAATTAGTATTAAGGATGTAGGTGATCTGAACTTTACTATTTTTTGTTAAAACCAACTTGTAAGACTTTGGCCAATCATCGCAGTGTGTGTTCCGCCGGTGCAGGCTGCCACAAAAGTGTCATAAAGCACTTTGCAGCAATGCAAGTTGCTGGTGGGAAGGCTTGAGCCTTCCTGTGCATGCCAGCAGAGTGACAGAGGCCCGCCAGAGCAGGTAAGCCTGCAGGGGGCAGGGATGAACAGGGTAGCGGAGGGTGGAACGGGGAGGAGACTGGGCAGATCGGGCCTGGGAAGGGGGGCAGGTTCGGTAGTCGTGGCGCATGCCGAATCCTAACCCCCTTCCCAGGCCCGATCCCCCTGCACAGATCAATTCGGATTTGCGCCAGCGACATCAGTGGCACAGGTCCACGTTGACCCATAGTGGCTGCTGGAACTTACCCTGGGAAAAGGGGACAAATATCCCCTTACCCTGAGGAGACCTCCAGCAGACAAAAATCCCCCACTCGCGCTGTTGCATCACTGCACGGGGATTTCGTTAGGATTGGGCTGCCCTGCACAAAAAATCTCAAGATAGACATGCATAGGCATTTTTGTGGTAATCATGACAATAGTATGTTTTAACTAAAAGCTTTTTTCCATCTGCAGTATTTCTAAGGTAGTTTTGGAAGTGAAAGTATTGAGTAGGAGATAAAGCAATATGGAGTATATAAAGCATTAAGTACAAAATTATAGACTCTAATATCGGTCATAAATAATTGCAATTGGGAAGCACTACTTCTGTTGCTCCAATGCTGCAAGAACTGAATTAGTTGTATCGGGAATATGCAACTTATTTACAAGTTTAATACTATGGTTCCTGTTTCCTTTATTGCATACTGCATGTATTCATGTCAATTCACAGGTGTCGCTATGCCCCCGCGAGGTTGGGGTGGCCCCCCGACGCCCCCCCAATAGAAGTGTCAAATTTTAGGTTTCGGTTTCATTTTTCATTTTTTGCGTGTTTTTTACTGTTTTTTACGGGGGGGGGGGGTAGTGGTAACGGTGTGTGTGTGTGTGTGCTTTCCCCCACTTAGCTTGTATATAGGAAGCTTCCAGCGACGTTCTTCAGAACTTCTTCTGCCTGCGCCCGGCGCGAACTCCGTAAAGCGCCCAGCAGCGCTTTCCACAGCTTGCGCAGGCGCAGAACATCAATTGGAAACTTCATCATTCTGCGCATGCGCGAACTGTGGAAAACTTGAGCAGGCGCAGAACGACGAAGTTTCCAATTGACGTTCTGTGCCTGCGCGAGCTGTGGAAAGCACTGCTGGGCGCTTTACGGAGTTCGCGCCCGGCGCAGACAGAAGAAGTTCTGAAGAACGTCGCTGGAAGCTTCCTATATACAAGCTAAGTGGGGGAAAAGCACACACACACACACACACACACACACACACACACACACACACACACACACACACGCCCCGTTACCACTAAAAAAACCCGGAAAACAGTAAAAAAACTGCGAAAAAAGGAAAAAAGAAACCAAAACCTAGGGAGCCCCGCCCTGCTCCCGGGGGCCCCCCGTCCCACATCAGCCAACGCCTCTGTCAATTAATTAGTTAAAAGGCAGGTTACTCAACCAAATTCTTAATATGTGAGCTACTCTAGTTTAAGATTCTCTCTTGTCAAATGATGTGAGTGGATTGTGTTCATTTTTTTCCCCTCATACAGCTATAAGTAGTTCTGATGATGATGATAGTGATGAAGGCACAGATGAAGAAATAAAGAGTGAAGAAAGTGACATTGAAGAGAAGGCAGAAATGGTGTGTTCATATGATGTACCTTGACTCTGCAAATTTATGGAATGTTCGATGATATTTCATATTTGGCTGTCAGAACTTGCTACGTGGAGCGACAAAGTGATGGCCATGATTCAAAGCAGTCAGAGGTTTCTCTAGTCTCTATTACAGCTGCTCTCGGTGCTGGGCAGGCAAACCAACTCGACAGCAGTTTGCCTTGTCAGTTGAGAAAATGCCAAAGGAACCTTTCTATGTGCACCACCCAGTGGCAAGCCAACGTTTTGTACCTGCTGTAGTAATTGTGATTTAAAAACCAACAAAACACTATAATGATGTACTTGAAATCTCAAGATTTTGATACTGGTTATCTATCACTTCAACGCATTTTCTTTCATGCTATATTTATTATAATAATGCTCACAGTAAATGCTACACTTATCACTGGACAACAAATTTTAGCAAAGGTTATGCCCCCAAGGTTAAATTAGTCATTTCTTATGGATTTTAAGGTGCTGAATACGAATATGACAAAGAAAATGCAAAATTGGCTATAGTTTGAGAGATCCACAATAGATAGTTCCATAGACATGTACTGGTAAATGCCCGGCGGCACTTATAGCACCTATGTTTGCAATGCGGACTGTTTCTCCTAAACTAGAGCCAATCAACAGATTTTATTGTTTTCGTTTTCATCACGTCAAAATTAGTAAAGATTAGCTCTTTTCATTACAAGGCCAGTTTCGTGTTGTCCAGTGTTATCAGAGACAACGAACTCTTTCTGTTGCCAGCAAAATTATATATATATATAATATTTACTTTAAAAGGCATTGTATCATGAAGCTATGTGGCCCTAATGTGGTAAAAGCCAGGATGGTTTGGGAGTTGGACTTTGACCTGGAAGATCCAGGTTCAGATCCTTGCTTAGCCATGATGCCTCCTGAGTGATCTTGGGCCAGTTGCTATCTTTCAACCTAACCTACCTCACAGGGTGGTTGTGAGGACAAAAGAAGGAAAGAACTATGTATATCACCCTGAGCTCCTTGGAGGAAGGGCGGTATAAAAAAATAAAATAAATGTGAGTCCTGATATGAAGTCCCCCAGTTGCTTTTAACCGATATCTCAGTATCAGTCCCAGATCCTAACATTGTTTTAAAAATAAACCCTAACTATAATGTGAATTGCTATTAAGTAAATGTGTGGTGTTCGATGTCTTCAGAAACCTACTTTACATTATGTAAATATTTTGAAGCATAAGGAGATATTGCCATGCAGTTGTCAATGTGAAGCCCCAGTTCATTCATTATACATTACTGTTTCTAAAATTGTTCTCATTAATGTATCTCAGCTAAAACTTATGAAGACGGTTATTGGCCCTCTTAAAAATATTGTTAATATTCTTGCAGAAAGAAGAGCAAGAAACTCATACTAAACGGGACATGGAAGAAAGAGCAATAAACATAGAAATTCCTGAAATCTTGAAAAAGAAGCTTGAAGAAGATTGTTACTATATTAACAGGAGAAAGCGGGTATGACTAATTTGCACAAGTGAAGATGCCTAGAAGCTTTTATGGCAGGCATTTTAGTTGCCTTTTTATTTTATGAGCTTTATAGACTTGCAGTATTGTCTGTGTCAGTGGTTCTCAAAGTGGTGGATCGCAACCCACCATTGAGAAGAAAAGCTGTCCCCTGCCTCCTTAAGGGGCAGGAACAGCATGGTGGTGGCGATTGCAGGAATCACCACTGCCGAGAAAAACGCCCCTGAAACCGCCGTTTTAGGCCTTACCAGGGGCTGGGGGGGGGGCTTCAGGGAGGCCTGTGCGACCCTCTGCAGGCCTCCCTAATCTTTGGATCACCCAAACCCGGCGATTTTCGGTGTTCCAAAGATCGGGGAGGCAGAGGCGTAGCTAGCCTTTTTTTAGGTGTCAGCCGGCCGAAGGCGGCGCCTCAAACGAAAACGAACCTGCAAAAAATGAGCCTGCAAAAAACAGCCTAAAAAGCGGCTTAAAGCCTCTTTTTAGGCCTTTCTTTGCACACTCACACCCCCCAGGCACAGGGGGCATTTTCGGCACGGCGCGGGGGCGACTTAGCCAACGAAACTAAGGGTGCTGAGTCCTCCAGCCAACGAGACTAAGGGAGCTAGAGAGGCTGCAGCAAGTTTGCGCAGGCGCAGCCTCTCCAGCATTGTCTTTGATACTGCCGGCCAGCCAGGAAGGACGCGTCTGGCCGTCCGCCGTTCGTGGTGTATGTGCACGAACGCGGTAAGAAGGAAACTACCCCCCCCCCGGATTGCATCACCACCCCCGGCTGCTTTCACCACCACCCCGACTTGTGTCGAGCTGGGAGGAGTGTCGAGCACTGGGAGGGGGTGCAGTGGTTCTGTAGAGCCGCCGAAATTCGGCAGCACCGCAGCAGCAGTGCATCCCCTCTGAGCTCGACACCCCTGCACCTGGGGGTCAACGGCCCCCCAGCCCCCACCCTGACGCCACTGCGGAGAGGCCTGCAGAGGATCACGCAGACCTCCTCGAAGCCCCCCAAGCCCTGGTAAGGCCAAAAATTGTGGTTTCGGGGGGAGTTTTCCCAGCAGCGGTGGCAATCCCTGGGTATTGCCACCGCTACTGGTCCTGACCCCGCAGACACTTAGAGTTCTCTCCGCCTCATAGGGAGAACTTTGAGAACCACTGGTCTGCATGGCTTGTAGCATAGTGCTACCTACATACCACAGGATACTTTATGCTTACCGCCAATAACATAATGTGGTGTTAGGAATATATGTGGAAATATCTGCTTACCAGTCATGTCGATAATATAAGCAACTCTGTGGCTACATGAGGTACCGTAGAAGTAGGGGGGCAGCTGTGGTCCCACTGAGCATTTACTTTATTCAGCTTGTAGAACATACTACTTTAGTTCATTTAGGATTGGCTAGAGTGTTATTGGTAGTTGCTTGGGAAAGTTTTGTGACTGCTTTCAAGGTTTTTTTTTTTTCCAACTCTGTTAAATCTGCATAAGTATGTAATGTGTATTTGAAAATGTTGAACAGAAATAATTGGATTTGACAATCTACTGTCTCTCTCTTATCCAGCTGGTGAAACTACCATGTCAGACAAATATAATAACTATCCTGGAATCATATGTGAAGCATTTTGCCATTAATGCAGCCTTCTCAGCTAATGAAAGATCACGGCATCATCAAATGACTTCACATGCCAATCTGAATCTGCACTATGTCCCACCAGAAAAGAAGTAAGCAACTTTAGTTTTGGGTGTCTTGTCCAGTTTTGGGTGTGCACGCTTCATGGGTAGCATCCTGACTTTTGCCAGGCAGCCTGATCTTGTGTAAGGATCTGCAGTCAACCCATAGGACCGGCCTCAAGAACCTCAGCCCTTCCCAGGCCACTTCGGCGCAGCCCGGGAACTCCTCGGGAGAAGGGGATGTTCGTCCCCTTCCCTGGTGTAGGCTCCTCGGATGTACATTGGCTCTTGAACCTACGTATATCTGGGGCGGCGGGGAAAGGGCCGCTGAGCCCGGGAGCAGGTTATCGGCGGCAAACACCGCCAATATCCCCGTCCGGGGTGGCTTGCCCAACGGCTGCCCTCCCTCGCTGCCTGGCCCCCCCTCCCCCCCTGCACCAACTGGTGCAAATCATACCTGCACCGGCAGCTGCAGGGTCTTCCAGGATGCGGAGTATGGGCTGCTGGCATGTACGCCAGCGGCCCTTACTCTACAGGTGCCGAAAACACGCTTTATGGCGCGTTTAAGGCACCCTCTACCTGTGGAGTGCGTGCTCTGCTGGCGGACACTTTTGCAGAATTGCACCATTGGGGAGCACCCCTCTGGAAACTAATCTCCCTCCATGAACAGAAAGAGCATTCCACCAATGCAAGGGGTCCTTGTGTATTTGATCCTTCCGCTTGCACTAGTGGAGTGTTTCTTCCTTTCACCGAAGAAGTTTCCAATGGTGGATGCACTAGTCGGGATGCAACCCGTCTTATGGCCAACGGCTTCCTTGTCGAGCTTAACCAGTAGGTAAAGATTGGGAGATTTTCATAGACTGCCAGTTTTCAACCTGTTATGCTTTGCTCTTAGCTGCCGTAGGGAATCTGCTTTTCAAACAAAGCTTCAAACTGCAAGATGTGTAGAACTCCACAAAATTTGCGCACCGAGCCAATATACTTCTCCGCTCTGGCTTCTCAAGTTTGGAGTTAGGGAGCAAGATGAGGGTTTGTTATTGCAGCTGCGTTGCACTCCTGAGGTCTTTGAAGCCTCTCTAAAGAGAGCACAGTTGCATGGACAGTCTCATTTCCAAGCTTGGGAAGAAGGCTGGGATTTGCCTGTTCTGTTTTGTCGTTTCGAAGCACTGAGTACCTGCAGACGAGGTATGCAACATGGGATGTGTTCTGACTCCATGTAATGTGAGACACAGTACTTTTTGTCCTTGACAAGGAGGGTCTTACCCAGCCAAAACGTGTGGTTATCATTGAGGTCAGAGAATGTGTGAACTCTGTTTTATGTAATTGAAGAAAGATACTTCCATGAATTTTCATTCTTGTTGAGAACTATGCATTAATTTTTGTCATTTCTACAGAATGGTCTGTTTAGTTACCTAAAAAAAGTCCTTTCAACTCAATGAAATATTAATATAATCTAACTTGTTAATTATAGAAAATAATTCCTTTTGCAATTTTATTTTCCCAGTGTTGAATTATGTAAAGAAATGGTGGATGGGCTAAGAATAACCTTTGACTTCACTCTTCCACTGATTCTACTCTATCCCTATGAGCAAGCACAGTTTAAGAAAGTGACTTCATCCAAGTTTTTTCTTCCAATCAAAGAGAGCGTAACAAACACTAATAGGTGGGTTTGGTATTTTGGTTTTAATCTCTCTCCTTCAGCATGTTTCACAACAGATTGTGTAACTGCAATGTATTTAACCTTTTATTAATTTGTAAACTGATAGTGTGTTTGACACAAAATGAACTAAAACAAGTGGAATAAAAAAGTCTTGATAGAAAACATGAAAGTTGCTGTACAGATGCTGTAAAGCTTTGTTTTTGTTTAATATTTTTATCATCCTGCTGTGTTTCTTTTTATTATCCAGAAATCAAGAAGAGCTGTCCCCGAGTCCACCTCTTCTGAATCCATCAACTCCACAATCCACAGATAGTCAGCCTCTAACAGGAGAATCTGCAACACCTAAACGCCGAAAAACTGAGCCAGAAATATTGCAGTCTCTAAGGCGTTCTACTCGTCACACATCCAACTGTGATAGATTATCAGAAAGCAGCGCTTCTCCACAACCAAAAAGACGGAATGTTGAGACTCCTGCTTCAATGCCTAAATTGTTTTTGCATCTTGAAAAAAGTAAGTAGATATCGCAAAACCTATTTGTATGATGGGAAAATAGATGGTTTTGTTTTTAAACATCTGCTTTATTAACATGTATTGCCTTTGTTAGAGGCATTTAACGGCATATGTTGAATTTGTATACTGATGGGGACTGGAAAGCTCTTGCCCAGAGGCAAATAGCAGATATCTTAAGCACATCAGTTTAAGTTGCTGTCTTCATCACTCCTTGCCCAAATCGAATTGTTCCAAGAAGATACTAATGGAGGTCAAAATTAGACATTGTAGAAGGTTAATGCAGAAAACAGCAGCTCTGTATCTCTCCCCTCCTCTTTCTCTGGTAGTGTCCAATAATGTAAAATGTATGATGTAATGTCATTGAGTTTCCCTACCCACACAAGACATCAGCAAATGAAGTGAAGGAAACATTGCACAATGATGTCATCTAATGAATTTTGTAGTGCCAGAAAGGAGAGAAGCTCCTGTCCTTTTCAGCAGCAGTTGCATATCACTGGTAATAGTTGCAGCCTGAGTGCTTTGTAGAAACTACTGGAAAGACAGTGTAATGATACTGTATGCATATTCTCTTCTCCAAAGGGGTGTTGTCTCAGAGTTGACGAATGGAACTTGCTTTTGGCTGCTGGGAAATGATTTTTCAGCCCCTGGATATTGATATCATACAACATGGTGCTGACAAAGATAGTCTTTAATGTGGTCTACTAGAAATATTAGTTGGCAGAAACCAAAACCATAGTTTACTCACTATTCTTATTTTAACTTATAAACCAAGCCGGCCTAAATACTTAACAATCATATTCTCAGTTAACTTGTAATACACAGTAGTTGTATTATGGAATATATTATGTTTCTACATACCGTAGTTTGGTTATGAACTCACTGCTTAGTTAAAACTATGCAATATTTTTCCAAAGTTCTCTATTCCAACAGCAGAACTGCTGTCATGTTTCCAGTATGAGTTGCATGCGTACACACAGCACAATCCTGTGTAGATTAGGCGCTGGGTGTCGCGAAAGTGCCATAAAGCACTTGCGGCACCCGGAGAGTAAGGGTTGCCAGCACAGAGGCCGGCGACCCTCTATTCCCTGGCGTGCCATCCCTGCGCCCACTGGACCAGGTAAGCCCTGCACTATCTGGTGCAGGGGAGTGCGGACTGGGTGGCAAGGGAGGGCAGCCATTGGCTGCACCAGGCGGGAATATCGGCAATGAGCTCTGCTGATATCCAAAGCCCTTTCCCGGCCCGGGGCAGCCTTACATGGAAGGCTCGAATGTACGCCAGCTCCAGAGCTGGCATACATTCAAGTAAGCCCATAGGGCCTCAGGCCACACACACCGAGGGCAGCCCAGAACTGGGATAGGATGTGGCAGCCAGATCTTATACAGGATAGGGCTCACTCGCTCTCGCGCGCTCTCTTGCTCTGGGAAGAAAATAATACATTAACAGTGCAATCTTATGCATATCTTCTTGGAGGTAAGCCCCATTGAGTTCAATGGGACTTACTCCCAGGTAAGTGTATAGGATTGCAGCCTAGCTGGACTGTACTATGTTTATTTGAAGATGGCTTTTACTTAGCCACCTGCTTGATTTCTGGAATGAACTGGGGGTTTTCTTGAGTGACCAGGGAGATAAAGGGAGCAAAAGACCCATGCCAGGCTGAGAATTCCTGAATATCCCTGATACATTTTTTTTTTTTTACAGTATTTATATACCGCCTTTCTTGGTCATTGGATTTCTCCTCTGACTTAATCCAAGGCGGTGTACATGGGCAGGCTGTCCTAACCCCCCTTGGGGGGGGGGTTTACAATATATAAATGTCCAATCTTTCATGAACAGCTACTTTCCAGGTGGTATCCTTTTTACAGTTTGACAATTCTGCTGGCTGGCGCCTCCTACACTCGACAGCAGCTGGGAGCTCTTATCTCTCCTCCTGGAGGCTTTCACAGCTTTTTGTCGGTGGTGTGTCTCGAAGTTATCAAGTTCACCGGTCTTCGGGCTTTACAAGACAGCAGCTCTCCTGACTGAGCCAGACTCTTCTAAACAATCCCTAAACAGATTCTGAATAACTCAAAAATTACAGTTGGAGGGAAATCTGTCAATGGTAAATGGGAACTCTGTATAAGTGAATAATAACCTCTTGCTTTACTTTTGAAGAAACTCCTGTCCACAGTGGATCATCTTCTCCCATTACATTGACTCCTAGCAAAGAGGGCAGTGCAGTATTTGCTGGTTTTGAGGGCAGAAGAAACAATGAATTAAATGAGGTAAGAAATTCAATTCTTAGACAGGTCCCAAGATTAAATTATGTTAAATACAAGAGCCTGGATCCAAATAACTGCTAAATTAATTACATGAGTCCCAGATACATTTGGCTTTTTTCCTCAAACAGTAGCATTCACCCCACCCGTGCTAGATGGCACAACCAGCGTGTGTGTGAAATGAAAAGGAATTTCAAGATACTTTTTTGTTTTAAGAGACTTACGAGATATGGGGTGAAAGAGTGGGTTGACAGAAACATTCTACTGGGCTAGAGAATAGCACAAAACGTCAGCTTAGGTTTCAGCAGCTCAGTGGATCATTGCCAAAATGTCTAGAAGACAATGGCTTATGAATATCTTCAGCTAAGAAAATTGTGTTCCTTTCTCCCCCAAGTCCAATTGATGATATAATTTTGCCTCCATCTTGCAGTTGAACAGGAGTAGAAATAACATACCTTATTTCTAGAAACACTAAGGGTGCAATCCAGCAAATATTAGTTGTGACTAAAGTCCTATTCCATTGGTTTCAGTGGGACTGATTAGTGATTAGCTGTTGCTAGTTTGTACCCTGAAAAACCCATTGGTGCCCTGTTATCCTACAGTAGCAGTTGCAAGACCAAATGGATACCTTGTGATGAAAATAATTAATTTTCAAGTCATGGTATAATTCGGCACATTAAAAATCCAGTGTTCTGTATATTATTGCATAATTTTGGTACGCAATTTTAAATCTAAATTCTGTTTCATGCTTTTCAATATAAATTGAAAATTCAAAGTAGGTTATGTAAAACACTTGATAGCCTTTTAAAAGCAGCTGTGCTGGAGCTGGCCTTAAAAGACATTTGCAGAACTATACATTACAATTTAATGTATTAAATATTAAAATTTAATGATTAAATATTTTCAGGCACCAAGAAAACAGAATTTCAACAAAGCACTTCAGTAGAATCCTGATGTGATATTAAGCTATATCACCTTGGCATACACCTTCATATATATTTAAATATTCCAATTTTATGTTTAGGTGTTGTCCTGGAAACTCATGCCAGAGAACTATCCTCCAGGTGATCAGCCGCCGCCACCTTCTTACATTTATGGATCTCAGCATTTGCTGCGCATGTTCGGTAACATACCATTTTTTGGTTTTGAAATTCTGTGGGCTGTTCAATGTATAAATGACTGGTGTGTAATATTAACTTTGCAGTAGATCCTACACATATTTCCTTGGAAGTAAATCCCACTTTGGCTAATGAGGCTTATTTCCAAGTAACTGTCTACAGGGTTGCAGTGGCAAGAGTCTTTTTAATAAATAAGTTCTTTTTTTAAAAAGGCAAACAACCTTGGTCTAATTTATGTACAACTTCAGTCTGTAATTTGGAAAAAAAATCAATTCTCATTTGCCTCCCACAGCAACTCATTTTATTAAACTAGTTGCACTTCTTATATTGGGATCTAGTTTGAATATCTTATGAATACTAACTCTATGGTAGCTAATTTTAAAATTAGCTGCCATAGAGTTGGTAATCCAATACCAGCTTGGCTCATGATGCCTGAAGTTTTGTCTGAGAAAGTAAAATTAATACAGTAAAACCTTGGATTGCGAGCATAATTCGTTCCGGAAACATGCTTGTAATCCAAAGCACTCTTATATCAAAGCACTCGTATATCAAAGCGAATTTCCCCATATATCAAAGCGAATTTCCCCATAAGAAATAATGGAAATTCAGATGATTTGTTCCACAACCATTTAATCATATAAAAATAATTACAGTAATACAAAATACAGTATAAAGTCAAAATAAAACAAATTAACCTGCACTTTAGCTTTGAAAAGAATCGTGGCTGGTGTGAGGGAGACGAGAGAGAGGAGAGGAGGAGGAATGTAGGACGTCTATCACGAACGTTATTGTGTAGGACGTTATTGTGTAGGAAGTCTATCACTAACAGGATCACTGCTATCTGTTGGCTCACTGGACTGAGACTGGGAGATGATTACCCACAATCCCGCAGTGAGAGAGACTACTCGCAGAGGCGTAACGGGCCTCACCGCGCCTTTCCTCACAGGGCTGCCTCCACACGACTTACTTCTATGCACGATCGTGAGGGCGGCGTGAGAAGGCAGCCGTTCAGTGGTGGAGCCTGAGTGTAGCGCCCCACGCCCAGAGCAGCTGCTCCTCGGGCTCCAAAACCTACTTGTAATGCAAGACATCGCTTGTTAATCAAGTTAAAATTTATTAATTTTTTTGCTTGTTATGCAAAACACTCTCAAACCAAGTTACTCTCAATCCAAGGTTTTACTGTACTTGAATATCCACACAAGAAAGTGGAATGGGCAGCATGTAGACATGGGGGACACACATTCAAGTTCCTCTTCACTCATTAAACTCGCTGGGCAAATTGCTGTTTCTACGATAAGTGTAATCTCTATCTGATAAGGCTGTTGAGAGGAATATAGGATACAAATGATATAGGACTGAAATCATCCAGCAGTTAACTGTCAGCCTCGGAATCATCCGGCAGTTAACTGTCAAACGAGTGAAGTGAATGGTAAGAGCTGGACAGAATGTTGTTCCACTTAATCACGAGTGACCCAGAGACTTCTCTTCCCCCCCCCCCCTTATGTTATGATGCCGGGCTGGTAACCTCTCGCCCCAATCATAGAGGGGCCGCTTGAAAAAGCTCAATGAAATTTGAGCGAAACATTGTGTTTCTAGTGTGGTTTGAAACTTTTAAACCTGTCTTTACCTTGGCTTTTAAACAAGTTTTTAAACTTGGTCTGTTCATGTTTTTAGGTTATCACTACTTTTATTGCTGCCATGGCTTTTTTTACCCTGTAGATGTGAACCTATCAAAAATGGCTGCTGGCCATGAAAATTTTAAATCGTATTTGATGTTAAGCTTGTTTTTCTCCATGTTTGTGGGGAATACTTTTCCCAGAGATGGAAGAAAGTGCCAGAGCATTCTGTGTTTATATGGAATTTTGTATTTCATAGCAGCTTAGAGAACTAAATAGAAATGCACTCTTTTCTCTTTTTGCTTACAGTAAAGCTTCCAGAGATACTTGGGAAGATGAGCTTTCCTGATAAAAACCTAAAGGCATTAGTAAAGCACTTTGAATTGTTTCTAAGGTAATTTGATATACTGTGTGTGTGACTGAAACTCTGCAACCCTAAATATTCAAGGGTAACTTACTTTCAGAGAAATAATTGAAAGAGTCCTGTGTTGTATGACTATTCACCGCAGGCTAGACAAGAAAGGTAGAGTTAACTTTAGGTAGAGTCTAATTCCAGTAAAATTCTTCTGTTACTATAATATTTTGCATATTTACAAGTAGCTCGTAGAAATTGTACAGCTGATGTGCATTTTCTGATTGCATTTTGCTATGTGAAGTGAGACCTTGTACATCTCTTCCATGGTTTATTTATATTTATTTCACATTTTTTATACTGCCCTTCCTCCAAGGAGCTCAGAGTGGTGTACATATTTCCTCCCCTCCTTTTGTCCTCACAACTACCCTGTGAGGTAGGTGGGGCTGAGAGATAGTGACTGGCCCAAGGTCACCCAGGAAGCTTCATGGCTGAGCAGGGATTTGAACCTGGATCTTCCAGGTCTAAGTCCGACTCCCAAACCACTACACCATCCTGTAGTGGTTGGTTACGTGAGCTGCTGATGCATGTGGAACTTGCGCAGTTCACCACAGAAGGCATTCTTTCTGTATGGTATACAAACTCATATCCTGTTTGGGCAAGTTCCCCCTTTTTATATATCTCCTGTTGACGCTGTGTAACACTGTGTTTCCCTCAGGGTTCAGTCTTGCAACATGATGTACCATTGCTTAGGACAGAGTATATCATGCTAGTGCTACATTTGTACAATTGTCATGCAAGATTAATATTTGTCCATAATATAGAGATCCTTCACCGAATTGGTCTTTCCACGAAATGTCATATAACTGCAAAAAGATTGATTTGATCAGTGTCCTAATCAGAGTGCAGCCTGACTATTTGTAGGATGAGCAGGCATTGTGTAATGTTGCAATAATGATCTCTGACCACTAGTCTGTACTAATATGCAGTTAATACAGTGTCTGACTATATTGGCTTTAATATGCAAGTGCGAAATTGCAAGTATATTCCATTAAAACATTCTTGAAGTTATTTGTTTAGGAGAAAATACTTGATTAGGAAATTAAAGTACCAGCATTTGAAGCTAGTGTAAAACTGGAGTGGATTAAAAAAAACACTATTTTTTTAAAGGCATTGATTGATACAAAGACAGTGAATTCTGATTAAGAATCACTGAAGTTGATCAAGACTAACCTGTCTCCATTTATTTAAGTCCCATTGATTTCAATGTTGCTTACTAGGGATTCACTTCTCTGGGATACAACCTAAAGCTCGAGTTTGAAATGGATGTTTCCGAAGGAACTTCAGTAGGTGATGTTTTGCGTGGTAGAAATGAGGCCTAATTGAAGATTATACTTTAACACTCATGAATCACTCCTTTTAATAAGTTTGAGAAGAACTTGACTGCTTGGCCAAATCATGTGACACTAAGGCTGCAATCCTATGCACCAGAGGTTCCCAAACTCCTGGGAAGAGCCTCTGCTGCTCTAAGTGGCTGGGTCTGCAGGCTCCCCACACATCCCAGAGGATTAGCAAACCCCTCAAGAATGGTAAAAATAGCACTTTTGTCCTGCGGCAGTGGCAACAGCGGCGTGATCCAGATGCACCGTTATCACTACAGGTCGCCACTCCCCTGAAGGGAGTAGCGACACCCCAGTTTGAGAACCTCTACTATACACACCAGGGAGTAAGTTCCATTAAATTCAATGAGACTTACAAGTAAGTCTAAGAGTTTCACTTCTTATCTACGGTAAGAGTTTCACTTAGTTTCAGAGTTTAACTCTAAAATCACGTAGAAGCTGTCAAATGCATAGTATTGAGCTGTAAGATTGTTCAATATTTCTAATTTGAAATAAAATAATGTATACTAATACTTTATCCTTTGAAATATTTAAATGTTCTAAATATAATTAAAAACATTGCTTGAGTTTTGAGCCACAAACACGTACAACGTAGGATTGGAAAGCATCTTCAGGGGTTGCAAGAAGTTTGCATCGTCTGCTCAGTGCTCTAGGCAGCATTCTTTTGAAGATAGCTCAGGTGAGTATCTAATTAGCATCACCTGCCAGTTAGCTATAGGCTTAAATTCTAGTTTTGCTGCAATGTTTTTCATTATGTTTTAGATTCACCCAGCTACGAAAGCTTTAGTGCAGGGGTTCTCAACCTCTTCCCAGCTGAGTGCCACCTCTGGTGCCACTCTCCTGCTGCGTACCATCCGAAGTGACTGGTGATAACATCATTGCCAGTTACTTCTGGGTTTTCGGAGGCCAGAAAACGCAGGTAGGAGGCCCTGGGCGGGTGGGATGGCCCTTTTAGCATTCCCGAGAGGCTCGGCCAAAGGCGGGAACCTCTCGGGAGTGAAAACACAGCACCGAAAGCTCCGCATTCCAGGCACTTGGCGGTCCGAGTACCACCAGCATTCGGCCGTACCACTGGTGGTACTAGTACCACTGGTTGAGAACCCCTGCCTTAGTGTGTTTGTATTTAAATGTTACTGTGCAAGTTTACGATTTGTTGAAATACAGCAACAGGACTTCAACTGGATGAGATATGATGTCTGTAATGTTAAATTTTTTGTAATATCCTAAAGCAGATATTTTAAATGGTTACCTACTGTAAGCCTAGAAGCTAAGGCATGTTAAAAATTGCAAAGCAAAACATACATATTCTGCTCTTCCAGATTTTTAGCAGAATACCATGATGACTTCTTCCCAGAGTCCGCTTATGTAGCTGCCTGCGAGGCCTACTATAGCACAAAGAATCCTCGTGCCATCTACTGAAGCTATTGATACAATCAACTGTACATACTCCATGACTGCTGCTTTATGACACTACTTCAGGATGAGGAGAAAAATTGAAATATATCTTCATTCCAGTATCGCAAAGGGAATTTCACTAACATCCTTCTCTTGACATAAGTGAATCTTGTTTCATTTCAGAGCTATGCTGACATTGCATTCTAGTGCTAGATAACCTTCGCTGCTAGATAAATAAAGCTCTGCATTGACTGGTAATGCATAGAACTGCATACAAATTAAGTGAGGAAAAGGAATAGATGCATTAGAAGACTTCTTGAGAACTAACCACGCTGTGTTCGACTTTAACATAAGCTTGCTTCAGCCTGAACTCTCAGAACATCAGCTCATGCTTAAGGTGAATGCAGAAGTGGCATTGTACGAGGGTTTTCTCTTCTCCCCCTCCCCCAAATTTGGAATCCATACTTCAGTACAGGAAGGTCGTATGACAGAAATTAATCTCTATAGAAGACAGAATATGCAACTGCTGTTAGCATGTTCCCTGCCTCAAGAATTACAAAGACCTGGATTGTTTTTTATGAATGCATTTGCCTTTCCCCATGGTAGGTATGTTGGCAAGTGCCTGAATAGCTCGAATTTGAACTAACGTGTCCCATATGTGATTTGAATTGCTTCGGTTATTTTCATAAGCGATTGTTAAAAGTACAGGGTGTACATGTTGCTCTTGGGAATGAAGAATGCAAAAAACAGTCACGTTGGCAAAAGTTCTACAAAAGAACAGTGGCTGCTAAATGAACCTGTGATATGGCCTGTTCGGTTTTCAGAAGCAGATTTGGTTTTAGTTTAGTTTAAGAATATACAGTATGTGCTACTAAATGTATATAGAGATTGTGACATACCTTTTGCCTGCTGTTGGCCTGATTTTAACATGGTAGCCAAGCTGTGCGATTGAACTAGGTCCCAATTACTCCATTAGGCAGCTGTAACTTGTTAAGAGTCAGAAATTTGTGTCTATGCCAACAAAAATAGTTTGCTCAAAAAAATAGTTTGCTCAGTTTACACATTCACTTTTAGTCTTTAATCTGGAGAGCAAATAGATAAGGTTGAAGGTTCACACTACCTCTGGTGCAGCCTGATCTTATAGAAGTTCTTTGATAAATCACATTTTGCTAGGGCTTGTAGTAGTCCCCTCAGACTATAAATCACGCTCCTTTTTTTGTTGTTGCTCACATGAGAGAGCTTAATCCTGAATACTTCATTCCCCATAAATGCATGTTTGTATTAGTTACTGGTCCAGACATCAGAACATTGCAGTAACCAAACTTGCACCATCTAACCACAAGCATTGTGGTAACTGACTTAGATGAACGAATATCTTCAAACAATAGTGCCTCATTGTCTCAAGCTGGAAATCTGGGTATGAGCTAACCACTTAGAAGCTGTCAAAATGCATTTCTTCAGACTGCTCTGTTCACACACTCTGCAGCCTCTACAAGGTCAGGTACAGACAGGCTTTGTCATTTGACTTTTGGGGTACTGCAATTCATGAAGGAATTTGTCTGAACCAGCATTCCCATGGGGATGGTTACAGTTCCATCTGTGGCCTTACTGCTGTAAATGATGGGTGTTATAATTATGTGACAGTTGGGTGGGGGCCTATGCAATGTGTGAACAGGTCTTCAAATTTGTGAATGGTTGCTAGTGTAGGTGCTATTTTCTGGAATAAACATAGTTCCACACATGTTTCTTTCCTGAACATAAGTCCTAACACCCTTGAAGTATTTCCATATTAGATTAGAAGCTTTATAAGCAAGCATTTGTTAGCATTGATGTAAATATTTGTTTGTACAAAATAAGTATTAAGATATTTATTATAGGATAATGTAGACATTTGATACTTAATTTCTTCCATTGTATTTCAGCATATTGTATGTCAAATACTGTTTTGTTGCAGCCAATAAATGCATATTAATAAAGTGGCAGGACAGTAGCTGAATTGAAGTCTTCCTGTGTAGCTTCTCATAAAGCTATAAAAGGTTTTGGTGGTATTGAAGTCAAAACAATTTTATTTACAGTATTTTTACCCCGCCTTTCTCCCCAAAGGGAGCCAAGGCGGCTTACAACATGAAAAAAGAATACAATACAGAAAATACAATACAAAAATACTCACTTTTTAAAACAATAAAGAACAGTTAACGAAAACTAGTAAAAACAGCATTTAAAAGTTAATAAAGAACAGATTGCATTACAATTAAAACAAGAGCATAAAAACAGCAGCACCCCACCTGTACCAGCAGGATGTTTAAAAAAGGGAAGGACTCAGAAGGCTTCACACAATGTTTCGCAAATACGGGAATCGATGCCATGTGAAAACAAGAAGCTTGAAATTTAATAGACTCTTATGCCGTTTGCGGGTTTCCGTTTCCAGGCAGCCGCATACGGAGTAAAATACTTTAAAATCCAAGGTACTTAGCCCAACGTTTCGTTCCGGCAGCTCGGAACTTCCTCATAGGGTAAATCTGGAAAGATTTGTCGATGATAATCTTTGATTTGTTGATGATTTGTCATCATTGACAAATCTTTCCAGATTTACCCTATGAGGAAGTTCCGAGCTGCCGGAACGAAACGTTGGGCTAAGTACCTTGGATTTTAAAGTATTTTACTCTGTATGCGGCTGCCTGGAAACAGAAACCCGCAAACGGCACAAGAGTCTATTAAATTTCAAGCTTCTTGTTTTCACATGGCATCGATTCCTGTATTTGCGAAACGTGTGTTAATAGCGGGCCATGAAAGCTTTTGAACGAAATCGGAAGGCTTCCTTAAACAGGAAATAATGGTGTTCTCTCTTAAGGAAAACAATACCAGTGCAGCATATTTAAGAATCCCATTCAAAAGGATGTGTTTTTAGCCAGTTCTCTGGAGAGCTCACTTTAATATTCAGTTCACATTTTCTCAACCATACATTACCTTCACCCATCCCAGCATAACCACAACTCAAGGTTGTACAACTGCAAGTTCTTTGATGGACACTTTACACTTTTATTTCAACGGGGATTTGTAGTGTTTGGATTTCAGCTCAATTAAGTGCTGTTTTATATTTAAAATACAAACCAGGACGTTTTCACACTGTGGAAGGAAACTTTAGTTGCACTGGTCATTTAAAAAGGCACAGGGGCTAGGAGATTGAACTGTACATCAAGACTTCCTCTATGTTGAACCTGACATCTGCCATGATTCATGAACCCACTTGAGCAAGCCACTCTCTCAACCTGAACTGCACTATGAGGACAATGATACATTTAAAGCAGGGGTTCTTAACCTTATGGTTAGACCCCCCCCCCAATGGGTTGCCCAATATGTCTCCATACCACTTTTGCCAGACTGTCAAAATCATCACCACTAGTCCTATTACCAGGTCTGTTGTTATCTATGCTATGAGGGTTACTTGAGGTCATGCTGAGTGAGTCGGACGGATATTTTCAATTTCCTCCACGCCCACCTGATTTAATTACTTGAGTACGAGGCTGTTGTCCCTTTATGTAACGTACTTGCTTACCAGACTGGGTAACAACTTCCCACTACATGGGGGCTGCTTGAGTATGCTCGTTACCATTCGAGTGAAACGTCGCATTTTTTAGAACATGGTTTTAATTTTAAACTTGTTTTTACTTCGATTTTTAACGTGTGGGTGTCCTGTTTAATTGTTTTGATCAATACAGTTCTTCTACATTGAATTGTCTCAGTGCTCTTGTTTTTATATTCCATACCTACAATTTTTTGCCATGGCTTTTTCCCCTTTAGATCTAAAGACAAGCGAGAACGTTGTACAGACAGCTAAAGCCGTTGCCCTGATTGCAGCTTCTGTTTTTTAAGTTACTGTGATCTCGGAGGTGGCTGTTTCTGTATAAGCAGCCAGTTAATCCTAACATTCTTCCATGTATGTATTTTCTTAAGTACATAATTGTGAATCTATCCTATTCACAACTTTACACTTCTGTAGAAGTTTCTAAAGACAACTTTGCATGAAAAATATCAACCACTTATCCAGTAATGCAAAATTGAATCTTTAAAAAATACTATTTCTCCAACAATATTTGTGAAAATCAAAAATTGGTAGGATATTTTTAGAACTGGAATGTAATTTTCTGGAAGGCAAGACAAACTCGAACAAGTTTATTACCTGAGCTTGTATTGCTAAGGGGATGCTACTAGTAGTTGCATGGGGAAGAATAGATGTATATTCCTAATGTCCTCTTCTATTTCCTCAACCTAGCAATTGGTTCTCCCTCCCTCTTAATGTATGCTGTCTTATGATGATCCTGGAGTGCTGAACAGCTCCCAAGGTGCTGAATAAAATAAGAACAGACAGCAGGGCACCAGTTATTATAAAGTCGTAACTGCATAGGAGCCAGCAAGTTTTTCAGTTAGACAGAGGATATCTCTAGGGGCTGGCTCATGAAATTCAAAGTAGCTAAACACAGAGCCCCATTGCATAGCACTGTCTTTTTTTCCCTGCTCTTTTTTGCACTTGCAGGTGATGAACTTGGCACCTATGTTCTATTGCACCTATACCAGAGAATGAAGCCTCTGACACCTACTGACTGAACTGGTTCATATACTATAGATTCCATCTGTGTGGGAGACAAAACTGTCAAGATGTTTACAATCCAGACAAAAGAAGATGATCTTAATTAGGTCCAACTAAAATGTAACAAAGTGTTGACCAAACTTTCGAGTTCTCCAGAACTATTTTTCAGAGTGGAAAACCTGAAAGCTTGCTCACCATGTTGTGATATTGCAGTTGATCCTAATACTGTATAGATATTATAGGATTATTACTTTTTTTACCAACATGCCACTCTATGGCAGGGTTTGTTTTGTGCTGCTTGTGCTTCCAGCTTCTGTGAAAGAAGAAAAAGGTTTCAATCAGACTGGGACTTAAAATCTAAGATGAGCCTAGGACAGGTGTGGCTTTGTAAGGAGGCATGTGATTGGAAACGGTCCTTGCCGGAGGGAAGCTTAGGATAGGGAGGGGGCAAAGGTGCAACATGGCTGAAAGGAGGGTGCAAAATACATAATGGACTAAACGAAAATCTGAGTAAAGAGAAGAAGGTGGGGAACCAAAGCAAGATGGCACTGACAGGAGAAGGGACTGCAACCAAAAAGCCTGAGGGCCAGGATGGGCTGTAAGAAGACGGGTGTGTGGCCATGAGGCAGATTGGCAAAAGTAGAAAAAGTGTGCTGAAGAAAAACTGTCCTGAAGCTGTCATGCATAGTAGAGATGTGGAATTGAAGAATGAAGGAGCTAAGGAATATGTAGGACTGTCACATAGACCTTAAGAACAGCAGGGCTCTTCAATGCTGTAATGAGGTTGGCAAGGGCCATGGGCCTATGGGTTTTGAGCATTGACTTGAAACAAGATTCTGTCAACTTTGGGGTTCTTATGTCATTGTAGCATATCACCTGGCAACCCTGAGAAGGCAAAAAGTGTGGTGGGCTGCTGGCGATTATACAAATTTCACATTTTGATTTTGAACTGATTATTAACCAATTTTAGCTTTGCCTGCTGTAGTAGAAGTATGTGAGTACAACTGATAATAGATACTCCTTACAGCTACAAGCTATCACCTCACAGATTTGGGGACCAACATGTACAATAATATACCGTATTGTCCCGAGTATAAGACGCACCTGGTTATAAGACGCACCCTTAAAGTTTGGTGCTATTAAAAAATTTAATTAAATCACTGGCATTAAATTGCAACAGCCTGATTATAAGACGCACCCCCAGTTTAAAAACTTAAATTAGGAGAAAAAAGTGAGTCATATACTCAGACCAATACGGTATATACCGGTAAATGAAATTTCATAAGCATAAGAACCAGCCCTGCTAAGGATTAGTGAGGAAAAAAAACTTGAGGGGGTAATGGGATTGCATGAACCAGACTTTTCTTTGCAGCCTTACATTAATGATTGAAAATGTCTCTGCACTTGACCGGCAGACTATTGCGAATTCTACATAGGCTGCACATTTCCCATTAGAATAACTATTTTTACTGAATATTAGAACTCATTTTGCTTACATCTCAATTGAGGATCAGAAATTTTATATGGCTAGAAAACCTTATAAGATTTGCAAATACGTTGCCCTGTTCACCACATTTGTGCTGCTCAAACTGCAATGGAATACTGTGCACTGGTTAGGTGGCCAACCTGCAGCACACGTGCCACTTAGTGGCACGCCGAGCCTCTTGAAGTGGCACACACCAGCATTCCTGCTTGAGACGTGAAAGTACCTGGAGCCGAGCCAAATGCTGTGGAAAGGCTGCTCTGGAAGGGCTGTTGCACAGATTGACTATGTGATTGGCTGCTCGAGGCATTCTGGCCGCTCCAAGTGCCTGGATGGGCCAAATTTCATAAAGATGCTGGGCCCACAGTGTGGAAGAGCAGAGCAGTCCAAGAAGGCTCAGAAAGAACCGAACAGTGACATGGCGCCTAGCTGGAGGTGCGAAGAGAGAGCTCAGAGGGAAAGCACAGCTGCCTGACAAAACTCGAATGCTTAGAGATCTGAGATTGGCTGTGTGTGGAGGCTCTTCTAAAAGGAGAATAACCTTTTAAGCTAGGAAAGCAGAGGGAGAAAGAAAGGACGAACTTATGTGGCAAGCTAAGTCAGAAGACTGTACAAGCGGGGTGGCTTCCCATAGCCAAAGACAGGTGAAGAGTTTGGCTATGGGATGCTGGCATATGAAGTGCCAGTTGTCACTTGGGCTCTACTTGAGGTATGATACTGCTAAACTTGATTTTAAAAATTAGGTGCATTTTTCAGATTGCACCACAACAAAGGTGAGCTCAAATGTGCATGCATATAGTAGCTAAATGTGTATTATTCATCTGTTGTCAAGTTGGTATATGCACTATGTGGCCCAGTAATATTAATTTAAAAAAAAATAGTGACAGGGATGGGGAGTCTGTGGAGAGAGCAAAATTGCCATGAGGAGGCCTAAGGGGATTTTAGAACTTTGCCTTGCCTATGCATGGTTCCAGCGATAATTGCAACCCCCCCCCCTTGTCATTGTAAAGAGGAAAAAAGCTATTGAAAGCCAAAATAGGTTTTTTCCCTCTTCTGGGGTCAAACCGTTTGACCCCAGAAGAGGAAAAACTCAAACCAGAGACACATAAGATCAAGATTCAAGAGTCATTCATTGTTTTAAAAAATTGCTATAAAGTTGGGGGCTGGTTCACATGTTGCTTTTGCTTTTGGGGCTACTTTTTAACATATGTACAGTGCAATCTGACTTAACTTTTGTGCCAGTTTAACCAGCGGCGCAGCGAGAATGGGAGGCCCCAGAACGGAAAAAGGATTCAAATCCCCTTTGAAATCCTCTTTTGGAGGGGATTTGAATCCCTTTTCCGTTCTGGGGCCTCCCGTTGTCGCTGTGCCGCTGGTTAAACCGGCACAAAAGTTAAGTCGGATTGCGCTGGTAATCTGTTTATCAATCAGCAGCTCAAGAGTATCAACTGTGGTGACTTTCTATTAACCTACTGGGATGAGTAACAAAGCTTCCTGGTAAGGGAAGAACTTAATGCTGAAATCTGTGCCAGGTTTCATCTCACACTGTTTTTAAGTAAGGAAACCAGTTTTGACTGTACAGTACTCTTCTCTTCTCCCCCCCCCCCCCTCCACATGGTGGCCATAGAAACACCACATGCCCTATGGAAGAAACAAATAAGCAAGGCATCTCCTCCCCCCCCCAAACTTTTTTCAGTTGTAATGATTTCCTATTCTCTGGAGGGAGGAAGGGGTGCCTTCGTGACTATCGGGTATGCCCCTCCCACTCCACGAGTCAGAGTCGGATTGGTTGAAAACAATTCCTCCTGTTGGGGAGGGCATCCTCTCGGTTCCGTCCGGCTCTGGCTCCCTCCAGAGAAAGGTCGGGTTTTAAGTTTTCTGCGCTCGTTGAGCAGCCTTTTTACCTCAGATTTTGAGCAGATTTTACCTCAGTTTTTTCTTTTTTCTTCAATTCCTCCATGTTTTCTTCGTTAGTCTTCAGCATTTGTCTACCTACTGTGTGAAGTGTCCCCCCCCCTTCCTTCCTTGAGCCATTGGCCTCAATCGACCCCGTTTTGTGGCCTGCTCGTAGCCGGTGAGAGCAAACGCAGCGTCGCCTCAGCGCGCGCGGCTCTCCTTCTACTCAAGCGCCTCTTTGTGACGAGACTCCGCCTTTTTCGCTCGGTGGACAGGTGAGGGTCTCCCTAGAGGCTGCCGCCGCCTCACCGCAGCGCGCTTTGGAGCCCCCAGGCAGGGTGAAGCAGCGGAAATCCCGCTCTGGTGCGAACCAACGCAGCTCCCTCGTAGCGCGGGGTCGCTCCCTGACTGCAGCGTGACGCCAGCTTTTGTTGCATCGCGCCGCTGCCATTTTGATTTTCCCGGCTCCACCGAACAGGCAAGTGACGATGGATCAGGGGGAGGGGACTTCGCGGGGGCTTGATCCCATTTTGGAGGTTAGAATCCTGGATATGGTGCGATCGTCGGTGGAAGGGGCCTTTAGATCACACCTAGCTCAGTCGGGGGCAAAGTCTACTGTGCTTGCTAACAAGGGTCGCAAGCGCCCGCCTCCTGGTTCTCCCCGCTCCTCCTCACGGGAACTTGACACCTCCTCAGAGGACTACGTGAGGCAACCTCCAAAGCGCGCCAAAAAGTTGGCTGCCAAGCCCACTAGGGGAACTGCACTTCAACGGGATAAGGGCAAAGCCAGACCCGTAAGGCGGGAATCAGCGCACCTTTCCTGGTCCTCTCACAGCTCCCAACCATCTCTCTCTGCTGACTCTGAAGGGGAGGAGGGGATTCTCTCGGGTCATGAGGACAGTGAAAATAAGATGAATAGGTTATTTCCCTCAGACTTATTTCCCCGCATTCTCCAAAAGGCCACCAAAACTTTGGATCTGGCGCCACCTGCTGATCCGTCACGGGATACATCCACCAGTAAACGTGCAGCCTCAAAATATTTTCCTGAGGCACAGCCCAGACAAAATTTGGTACGTTTTCCCCAGGCTTTTCAACGAGTGTTGGATAAGGAGTGGGCGACCCCCATCCACCCCAAACACTCTACAAGGTTGGTTAATAAGTTCTATTCACTGCCGGATCAGATCATGTCCCTACTAAAGGTCCCCTCGGTGGACTCACCAGTTGTTGCCTTGTCCTCTGCGGCTACGTTGCCTTCAGATGGCGATGGGGGGCCAAAAGATCCGATTGATAGGAAGGTGGAAGCCTCTTTAAAAAGAGGTTTTGAAGCTTCCACACATGCCCTTCGGGCGTCCTCAGCCGGCTCTGTTTTAACCAGAGCGGCCCATTCCTGGGTTTCGGATCTAGTTCAATCGGAAAAGAACTTGTCCCATTCAACCAAAACTACCTTACGTAAGGTGGCCTTGGCGCTGGCCTATTCCGCCGACGCATCCCTAGATTCCCTGCAGTTCAGTGTGAGGGCCATAGCGTCAAACGTGGCAGCAAGGCGGAACTTATGGTTAAGGAATTGGGAGAGTGACGCACATTCAGTCACCAAACTTGTGAGCGTTCCCTTTCAAGGGGGTAAGCTTTTTGGGGACGCCCTGGAGCCTCATCTCATTGAAAATAAGGACAAGAGAAAGGTTCTTCCGACCAATAAAATGGATCCCCCTAAGACTAAGTCCTTTAGCCCGCGGCCCTTTCGGCCCTATCCCCGCTCTGGCGACGGACAGCGGCAGAGAAACAGATGGAACAAATCTAGGGTCTTCCCTAGAGGGCGCCCACAGGGCGGTAACTCCGCCAACAGCACCAAGTCACATAAGGACCACCGGTCCAAATGACGCCTGTCTAGGCGCATCATCCTCCGCTATAGGAGGACGCCTGCTGGCCTTCGCACACCGTTGGGCTTCCATTTCGGAAGATGCGTGGGTGCAGCAGACGGTTCAATGGGGATATTCCCTAGAGTTTACCACGCTGCCCATGGATCGTTTTTGGAGGGTCCCTCTATCAAGGGATCGGGACAGGCACCGCCTAAAAATGGAAGCCATTCAACATCTCTTGGACATAAAGGCGGTGGAGGCAGTGCCTCGGAACCAGAGAAAGAAAGGGGTTTACTCCGTCTTTTTCCTGGTTCCCAAGCGAAATGGCGACTGGAGGGCCATCTTGGATCTCAAGTGGTTGAACCGATTCATCCGCAAGAGGAGATTCAAGATGGAAACGTGGAGGACCATTATGATGGCTCTCGACCAGGGAGACCTGCTGACTTCCATAGATCTGGCCGAGGCCTACCTCCACGTGCCGATCCTACCACGCCATCGTCGCTTCCTCCGGTTCTGCTATGGTCCCCTTCACCTGCAATATCGTGCTCTCCCGTTCGGGCTAAGCTCCGCCCCCAGAGTCTTCACCAAACTTCTGGTAGCACCGGTGGCGTAGTTGAGACAACGGGGGGTGACGCTGTTTCCGTACTTGGACGACATTTTGATAAAGTTGCCGAGTCGGGAACAGGCGCTGGCGGATCTCCGGCGGACCCTGGAGTGCTTGCAAGGCCTGGGCTTCGTGATAAACAGAGAAAAGAGCGCCCTGGTCCCCTCCCAAAGGGTAGAACACTTAGGCCTCCTAGTGGACACCCAGAAATTCACCATAGCCCTCTCACCAGCCAGGCAGGAGAAATTCAGGGAAATGTTGCAGACCACGCTTCAGGCCTCCCAGGTGGACCTGATGTCCCTGGCATCTATCCAGGGACTGATGGTTTCGTGCCAGGATGTCGTGAACTGGTCCAGGGCCAGGATGCGTCCCCTCCAACGCATATTGGCCCCTTTTCAACGTGACATCAAAACCCAAAAACATATTTGGCTCCCCGTGTCACCGGAAATCAAAGCGTCTCTTCGGTGGTGGAACTCCCCGAGCCGTCTGTCCCTGGGGACCAGTCTCTTCAGGCCGGAGCCTTTGGTGGTTACGACGGACGCGAGCCTCCTGGGATGGGGGGCCCACACCTCAGGCTCCCTGGCGCAGGGGGTGTGGACGTCGTCGGAGTCTCGGTTCAGCATAAACCTGCTGGAGCTGAGGGCGAACCGCCTAGCCCTGGTCCAATTTCGGGATCTGGTCCGGGGACAACACGTGTTACTCCGAACAGACAACCCCACAGCAAAAGCCTATGTAAACCGGCAAGGGGGCACCAGGTCGTCCCGGCTGGCGAGAGAGGCAAATCTGTTGATGTCGTGGGCAGAGAGACATCTGGCCTTGCTTCGGGCAGAGCATCTCGCAGGGATAAGCAACACATCAGCGGACTGGCTGAGCAGACGGAAACTGCAGGAGGCAGAGTGGCGTCTGCATCCGGCGGTCTTCGCTCAGATTTCACTGACCTTGGGTCAGCCAGTGGTGGACTTGTTTGCCACTCGGGAAAACGCACAGCTTCCTCGGTTCTATACAAGGACACTGGAAGAGGGTGCAGAAGGGGTGGATGCCCTTCACGGACCCTGGCCACGGGTTTTGCTTTACGCGTTTCCCCCGGTGGCACTCCTGCCCCTGGTGCTCCGCAGAGTAAAGGACCTCCAGGCGGAGATCATTCTGGTGTCTCCCAGATGGCCCAGGCGGCCCTGGTTTCCGATACTGGTATCTCTGTCGGTAGGGCGGGAATTCCCTTTGCCCCTCAGGGTCGACCTCCTCTCCCAAGGGCCCATATTCCATCCACAACCTCATCTTTTCAAGCTGACCGCCTGGAAGTTGAGCGGCAAGCGTTGAGAACCTGTGGGTACTCTCCGGCTGTGATAGCAACCCTGATGGCCTCTAGAAAGGATTCCACTAAACGGTCCTACGGGACAACGTGGAAGAAGTTTGTGTCCTGGTGTGATCACAGGGGGGTTGTTCCTATCAAACCGAAGGTTAAGGACATCTTGGATTTCCTGCAGAGTGGGTTAGACATGGGACTCAGTACAAACACCCTCAAGCGTCAGGTAGCGGCGCTAAACAGCACGTTAGGGACTGGCCTGGGGCGCAAGGTGTCCACGCATCCCCACATGAAGAGGTTTCTCAGGGGGGTAGGGCTTTTAAATCCACCGCCCATCCATCGGACTCCTACCTGGAGCCTCAACAGGGTCCTGGATGCTCTAACGGGGAAACCTTTTGAGCCCCTAGCCACTGCACCTCTTAGGGAACTCACCTTAAAAACCTTGTTCCTGGTGGCTATCCCCTCAGCCAGGTGGGTATCAGAGTTAGGGTCGCTATCGGTTAACTCTCAGCTGTGTATTTTTCACCGGGATCGGGTGGTCCTACGTCCGGACCCAGCATTCATCCCAAAGGTTAACTCCATTTTTCACAGAGCACAAGAACTGGTCTTACCTTCGCTCTGCCCAAATCCCACGCACCCACAGGAAAAGATCTGGCATACCTTAGACGTGCGTAGAGCACTGAGATTCTACCTGGATAGGACTGCTGCCTTTAGGCAGACGGAGTCCCTTTTTGTCACCTTTAGTGGACCCAGACGGGGTAAACGCGCTTCAGCGTCCTCCCTATCTAAATGGTTGAGGGCAGCGATTGAGGCGGCGTATCATGCTTCTGGCAGGGATCCGCCTGAGGGCATTACAGCGCACTCGGTACGCGGCGCGGCCGCATCTGCCGTGTTTGATGGGATGGGCTCAATCGCTGATATATGTAGGGCAGCAACCTGGTCCTAGGTCCACACCTTTGTGAGGCACTATAGGGTGGATCTGGCTGGGGTCACTGGCACTTCCTTTGGCAGGAGGGTCCTGCAGCGAGTGGTGGCATAATTACGTGCCGCCGCTTTTTTCCCTCCCTGTCTGGAACTGCTCTGGTAGATCCCAAGAGTCACGAAGGCACCCCTTCCTCCCTCCAGAGAAAAACGGAATTCCTTACCTGGGAATATCCTGTTCTGGGAGGAGGAAGGGGTGCATTCATCCCGCCACTATTTTCTGTTGGCGCGGCGGCTCGAGAGATCGGGAACGCCTGGTGGCCGGCCTCTGGCTTCCTACCAACTCACCTTTATTTGCCCCTGGCCTGTCAGGCTCGCGTGGATGCTGGGGTCGCTTCAGGTTCAAAGCTGAGTCTCCCTTCCATGTTACTTTGTGCTTTCCCTTTTGGGCAATGTTGCGTGTTGTCTAGTTTGCCTGATGCGGCACTGCCGTTGTTACGGCCTTTACCTGTTTTTTGTTATTTCGTATTCTCCCACGATGTTTTCGTGGTAACCGGGTCTCGCTGGCATGTTTCGTTCCTGGCTCTCGGCCAGTGGAGACCCGGGGAGGGTTTTTTCCTGTCGTCTTCTACAGCTCTGGACTGGGAACCGAGAGGATGCCCTCCCCAACAGGAGGAATTGTTTTCAACCAATCCGACTCTGACTCGTGGAGTGGGAGGGGCATACCCGAGAGTCACGAATGCACCCCTTCCTCCTCCCAGAACAGGATATTCCCAGGTAAGGAATTCCGTTTTTCTTTGATTTTAAGTTAAGGCGCTCTGGAAGCCTTGTCAGGTAAAGGACGTGGTTCAAATGCTTTAAATAAATGAATATGCTAGGGAAAAAAGCAGTAGTCACTTGAAATGCGTTGGTGCTTAGCTTTTTTGTTACCTTGTGATGGGAATGTTTGCCATTTATGTGCATGAAAGTTTGTCAAATAATTGTTTTGACAAGAATTTGGGAGGCAGTTCTTTCCACAGATGATCAGTGTAATCTTGAAATACTAGATAAACTACTTTAATAGTAAAATAGAATATAAATACTGAGGAATGAAATTTGTATGTTTGTGAACAACAGGTGCAAGGAGAATCTGATTGCTTCCTCTGATTCAGTTATAGCTTCAGCAGATACGTAGAAAGAAATGGGCTTGGAAGAAAACTATTTCTAGAATGGTCCTGGGGCATTGTTTGAATGAGTTTGAATGCTTGAATGAGGCAACTTTGGATTCACATCACTATCTAAATGATGAACAATTATAGACAGTTCTGCCCAGTGGAGGCAGTAGAAACATATTGAAGGAGAGGCAAAGGAGATTATGAGGTAAACGATAACTCTGTTTTGCATATTTTCAAAGTGTACGCCCCCGCCCCCCAGTTAAGTTACTCCAACAAATTTGGTACGCACAGAGTCTAAGACACGAATTTGATGAAATCTGCAGAGGGAGGAACAACATTTTCACCTATCTCCCTCAAAGTGAGTTCTTGTGTGGTTAAGGCATATCTAGAAAACTGACATTTGGCTAGCAGAGCCAGTGCCAGTGTTATTTGGCAACTGCTAAGGGCCTGGGGTCATTAGAAGGGCTCTTTTCCAATTCCTAGGAATACTCTGCTCATATAGGCTTTGCATAGTGGTGGCGGAGCAAGACTATCAATCAAGAGAGTTGCTTGATTCTTGTTGCCTCTTTTTCCCATTTAAGATGCAAGGCAAATCTCAAACTTTAGCAGGTGGGCCGGGGAGAGTGGTGTAGTTTGCTGAGGGCACTCTACAACTAACTGGCACTGACTGAGCACCAAATGGTCTTATTACTAAAAAAAAGAAAAGAGTCGAAAAGAAAGATGGTTTCTCTCTCTCTCTCTCTCTCTCTCTCTCTCTCTCTCTCTCTCTCTCTCTCAAAAGAGGGTAGGAAGAAGTGTGTTCCAAGATAACTATAGTACTTCCAGACCATCAGGAAAACTGACGTTAAGCAAAAAGCCCAAGGTATATTGCTTGCAAGATAAGTCTGAAAAAGGGAGATGTTTATGTCTAACAGTTTTTAAGGGAAGGAGGTGTATATGAGTGTTAGGTTGTGAGGGTCCTGTTTCCTGTTCACACACATAAATAATTAAAATTTTGGGCGTGCTATGCGCGGCAAAAGGGGCGCTTCATGCGCCAAAAACAAAAAAAATCTAAACATTTATTTAGTTAGTTATTGGGGGGGGGTCCCGGTTTCAGACCGGGAAAATCTGGTAAGCCTACCCAATGCTATCCTTTCCCTTCCCCTGCTTACGCAGTTGTGCTGCCAGAGCACATGCTGCATCCCTCAGGGGGCAGTCCCGGAGGCCTCCTCCGGGTAAGGGAACATTCATTCCCTTACTCAGGGATAAGCCTCCGGTGCTGGAACAGGTCTACTTTATGAGTGGACCTGGGAAGGCGGACCTGGGAAGGCGGATTGAAGCCTAGAAGGGGGATAGGATATTGGTGCTGCCGCCAATACCTCCCCTTCCAGCGCCTTTTCTCCCCTATCTCCTCCCCTTCGCGGCCTGTTTCTGTCCACTCTCCACCTCCTTCCAGCCCCTCACACTGACTTACCAGTGCTGAGAGACATGAATCATCCGCTGGCAGGCTTCTGCTACCACTCTCCACTTTTGGCAGCGGCCTGGCTGTTCCAGACAGTTTGTCTCATTTTGCGACAGCCATCAAGGACCTTGCACCACAGGAATATGAGTTCTGGCAGCGTAAGGCCCACATAGGATTGGGCTGCCCAAGAAGGATGGATTTCCACTGTAGAAGCAGCATATGTACTTGGAGAATACAAGCTTCTTTTACTGAATGCTCAATAGCTTGCTGACAACAGTTGACCACACTGGTTTTAATATAACTGCTGATGTCTTTCTGAGACTATAGGTTTCCTTTTAGTATATGGAATATAACTCTAAGACTGTCAGTTTGAGTAATTTCAGGTGCTTTGTGGGCCTACAGCTATTAATGGACTTCAAGATCACCAGAGTGATAAATAATTCATGCTTGAGTCATTTTTACTGCAACTTCATTTTTCATATTTTGCTTTTCTGTGGTGATTGTATCAAATCTAAACATCTGCTTTAAGTTTTGTGTCTTGACTTTGGCAGAGCTGTAGAGTTTCACAATATGCATAGATCTTACTACGCAGCAGAGAAACCATTATTTATGTGCTTGGTGTGAAAAATGAGGTTTCATTTGTATTGACAACCATCTCGCATTGTAAAATAAGCTTGAAATAGTGGACAGTTGACTTGTGCGATTATGGAATGCTATAGGCCAATTATGAGAGAGTTCAGATTTTGAAAAGCATTCACTTTTCAATGTATTTTCAGTGCGTACATTTGTCATGGGACAAATTTGGCTTTTTCCCACCTTTTGTGGTTTTTTTTTTTTTACATCATGCTTCATCATGCGTGTTAATTTTGAAAACAAACTCAAAACAAAATAGAACCCAAAAACCCTGCTCTGGGAATTGGGGGCAGAGGTGTCTTGGTGACAGTGGCGTCGCTCCCATGAGGCGACGGGAGCCAGCCGCTACGGGGTGACGCGCGCACTCCCCCGTGCGCGTCACCTCCGTGATGCGCGTCACCTCCGTCGCCCTCCGGTGTCCGGTGACAGTGGCGTCGCTCCCGTGAGGCGACGGGAGCGGGCCGCTATGGGGTGACGCGCGCACCCCCCACGCGCCTCACCTCTGTCGCCCTCCGGACGCTCCGAGGCCGGCCCGGGAGCTGGCCTCGGAGTGTCTGGCCTCGCCGGCGCTCCAGGGCCTTCTGAAGGCCCAACACGTCAATACTGATATTTTACTGTTTTCGCGCATGCGCAGAGACGAAACCGGTCTGCGCATGCGCGAAACAAGTAAAAGTACCCGGATTGATGCATTGGGCCTTCTTTCAGAAGGCCCTGGAGCGCCGGCCGGGCCGGGCCGGACGCTCCGAGGCTGGCTCCCAGGCCGGCCTCGGAGCGTCCGGAGGGCGACGCAAAGGGGCAGGGGGGCACCCGGGGTAGGGTGCAGCCGGGTTGCCCCCCAAAAAATCGCAGCGCGGCCTATGGCGCCTTGGGGTGACGCCACCCGCCTTGGGGTGACGCGCGTCCTAGTGACGCCAGTGCTTGGTGATACTCTAAAACTAGTCAATCAGTGCTATGCAGATGTAGCTACCTGCAGATGTTTGTTTTGGATAATAATAATAATTATTATTAACAGTATTTATATACCGCTTTTCAACAAAAAGTTCACAAAGCGGTTTACAGACAAAATCAAATGATTAACTAGCTCCCTGTCCCCAAAGGGACAATCTAAAAAAGATGCAGAAGAACACCAGCAAACAGCCACCAGAAAAGACACTGTGCTGGGGGTGAAAGGGGGCAGTTACTCTCCCCCTGCTAAATATAAGAGGAGCACCAATTAAAAAAGTGCCTCTTTCCCAGTTAGCAGGGGAATATTCATCAGCTGTGACTACTACTGAAATGTCTTTCCCTGTGCTGATTTTCTTTGCATGTTTAAATGTCTCTTCTGTGTGTGGGTCTGAACACATGTAATATTTAAGGGGGGGAGCAGAACTCCAAGACTACTTCTACAAAAGAAGCAATATAGGACTGTTCAGGTACTCCCTTTGAAACTTTTTTCAAAGGACCTTGGCTAAGAGAAGCAAGAGGTTTAACAGGAGGCAAAATGAGAAATTTGCCTGGGAGCAAATGTCTCTTGGCCAGTGGTTCTCAAAACTCTCCCCGCAAGGCTTACTACTCCTTACTACTCCTTACTACTCCTTCTACAGAAAAACAGTTGGAAGATCTAGCACACTTTCAGCACAATCCTATGTGTGTCTACTCAGAAATAAGCCCACTGAGTTCAATGGGACTTACTTTCAGGTAAGTGGACTGCAGTCTTTGTCTGTCTCCATCTCTTGTGCAGAACCAGGGTAGGGAAGCATGTGCAGGCTACGTCAGAGAATGGGGTTGAAAAAATTCAATAGGGGATAAATTGCTACGAGTCTACAGTATTCTTCCTATTTATTTATTTATCCAGGTATTTATATCCCACCTTTCTACCTCTGAAGAGGCCCCCAGGGCAGCTCACAACATTTTAATACATTTTAATAATTGTATTTAAATAAAATACAATGATAAAATTAAATAATAAAACTCTCAGGCCTGTGCTGAGACAGGACCACAGGAGCCGGTGTTATTAGCTCCCTCTGGTCTGAGGACATAGTCTTCTTTCCTTCACTCAGGGCGTGCAGATCTCAAGCAGACTATGATGAACCAGAAATAGTTTGTCTTTTGAGACAATATTTCTATATTGTAACTTTTTTATTCCTTGATGTGTATACCATCAAAACCAAAGAGAAAAAAATGTTTAAACATGAGGAAGGATAAATGACATAAGAATGGTATATAGAGCAAATAAAAAAGTAATAATATTAATAAAAGGAATATTAATAAAAGAATGAACAAAGTTCTTGGTCTACAATCTTCTTTGATAACAGCTAAGCTGGAAGTCCATTAACTGTTTGAAATGTACAGCAATATCACAGATGCTTTCCAGAAGGGTAGGAATGGCTTTATGCTTCACTTGGGATGAGATCAACCCCAAAGGCATCGGCAACATCTCCTGTTATGCTACCTCAACTGTGTCTAATGTAGCTGAACTCTTATAATCTGCCTGTTTGGCCACTTAAGAAAAAAAAAATCATTCCGAAATATCATGTGTGCTAATATGGAAACGTGTTTGCTCACAATCCCTCCCCCCTAAATTTTATATATAATAAATCTTGGAACTAAAATGGACAATTAAAATATCCAATCTAAAAATAAAATTAATAACCACTATTTCTGGAAACTTTAGCTAATCCAGAGTACTATCTGGAAGCGGTTGAGATCTGGATGAGGGCCAATAATCCAGACAAGACAGAGTCCTCCTGGTCAGAAAATCCACCATGCAGTTGCTGAGCCATTCACCTGTTCTGAATGGGGTTGTTGCACTCCCCCTGCAGGAATGAAGGAGCAGCTTGGGAGCACTCCTAGATTCACAGCTCCACCTGGAGGGAGCTAATATAGTTGAGTCCATTGGAACTGACGATGGTGGTCCTTGCTCTCGTGGCATCATGATTGGATTAAATTCAATTCAAAAACCTTTAGTGGCACAAAAATATTAAAACAAATACACATTCCTAAAACCTATGATACATGTTCCTAAAACTTAAAACAGAATCAAGTCAACCGCACTGAGCAAGAAATTTTTGCTCCACCGAACAAAGGAACTTCACAGCTTGTCCAATTACATCTGGGGGACCATCATTTGAAAGAAAAACCAATTTCTCAGCATCTGGAAGGCCTGATATATTTGCCAAGATGGACTCTAAGTAAACAGCCCGTGAGGAAGCATGTGATGTGCAGTAGAGGAGGATATGACTTAAGGATCATAATTAGATTACTGTAACATGCTCAACATGGAGCTGTCCTTGAAGACGGTCTGGAAGTTGCAACTCCTGCAGAATACGGCAGCCGGTATGGTTACCAGAGTTTGACGGTTTGAGTCTATTGGACTGCTGCTCTGGCAGCTACACTGCCTACCCAATAGATTCTGGGTCCAATTCAAGGTGCTGATATTGAGCTTTAAAGCCCCTCATGGTTTGGGAACAGGTTATGTGAAGAATTGCCTTCTCCCATACATTCTGGCCTGCCCTCTTACGTAAACTGGGGGACCACTGGCGTCGACAGGGGGAAGCGGGGGGGGCGGGCCGCCGGGGGGCATCGCGCGTATAGGGGTGACGCGCGATCCCCCCCACTTACAGTTTTCCGTTGGAGGCGGGCCCGCCCGCCCTCCCCTGTGTCCGTTTGGCTCCAAAATGAGCCGAAAACGGAGCGGGGAGGGCGCTCCGCTCCTGCGCGTGACGTCACGCACGGGGGCGGAGCCTCTCCCTTAAGGGCGACGCGCGCCCCCGCTCTGGGGTGTCGCGCGTCGTCGTGACGCGACTGTGGGGGACTCTCCTGCAAGTGCTGCCTCTCACTCAAGTTAGGCTGACGGCAGTATGAGGGCGAGTCTTCTTCATAGTGGCACCACAATTATGTAACTTCCTTCCAGGGGATCTAAGAACTATCCCTTCCTTTACAGCTTTTTAGCAATATTTAAATAATATTTAAAATTATTTTTTCAAGCATTTGTGTGATGGCTTTGGCCTCCTGTGCCTGTATATGGTGTATCATTTGCTGCATGTTTGCCTTTCCATGGACATTGTTTTTACTCCTAGCTTTATTGGTTGTTGGTCTGAATTGCTTAGCCCAATGTTTTTTTTTATTATTATTGTATGTTTTTATTGTTCTGTTTGATATTTATGAAAACATTGTAAGCTGCCTTGGGCATTTGCCTCAGAAAGGGAAAGGTGGGGCATTTTTTTTTTTAAATACATAAATCTGGAATCACAACTAATAAGATGTTGCAGTGAGACATAAAAGGATGCAGGGCCTGAACTGGTTCTTCCTCATGGTCTCTGTACAGTCACTTGTAGGCACAGTAGAATTCTGCGTATTCAAAGCTGACCTCAGACTCATCCAGAGCTTTGTCGAGCATTCTATCCTTGCTCCAAGACTAAAAGAATGCCAAATCCCTCATTCTTATCAACCACTACCTCAGCAGCTTTGCTAAAACAACACTTCTAGTTTGCCCGTCTCCTCCTCACCTCATTTGATAGGAAAATGAAATGTTTACCACAAGTCCGCGATGGGGGGGACGGGGGACGGACACAGTGCCACAGTACCTTAATTAACAGCCACGCGGGATGGGAATCATGGGTGGGAATCATGGGGAGGATCTCTCCCTGTGTTTGGGTGTTGTTCACTGCAGACAAATGCTGATCATGTGGAAGGTGGTGGCTGGATCATTGTCAGGGGAGGGGCTAAACCAGCACAATCCTAGAAGTCCCTCATGTGTTCTTCTATGCACATTGAATGTCTGCTCAGGGTTAGTCACTGCCACACATAGATTTGTGTGCACCACCACATTTGAAGAATACCAAGTATGCACCATGTGAGCTGGGTGGGGTTGTATTTTCTGCTTCACGTGATAAAATGTATTGGTCTGGCCCTGCAAACAGATTATCATTAAAATAGCATTGACATTGGTAGTCATGAAGCATTACTAATAGGCAGATCTTGAAAAAACCCTCACACTCTGTGTCTCAATTACTGTTGGCAGGAGGTTATGACTACTATAGAGCCTCATATTCCAGTAAGTACAGAAGTTAAATGAAAAGCTAAAAGCCCAGTTAGACGGTATAGATGTTGCTAAATTTAAAGCTATAAAGACACATTATAAAGCAAAGACAGGAAGAAATTGATTGAAAATGGGAGTAGACTGAGCTGCTCAATAAGAGGATAGTAAAGAATGAGAAATGTAAACCACATTGGGTCGAGAGCAGATATTTAATGTCCACTTTGCTTCTGACCTTTAAGACCTGTGGACTATGGCTTTGTTATATACTTGTAGGGGATATAATTGCTTAACATTTCATATTAAGTGCATTTCTGAAATGCTGTGTGGTATGTTAAAGCAAGAAGAACAGGGCTAGTTCAGGAGCTTGTCTCTATGGAGTAGGCATATGTGATTTCATTATATTATTTTATTACATTTTCATCTTGGCCTGTCTCCAAGAAGCTCAGGATGCCATGCATGGTACTTCCCCCTCTTTTATCTTAGCTCTTAGGTACGTTAAGCAGCAAGACAGAGACTGGCCCAAAATCCGCTAGTGAGCTTCATGATTGAGGGGGCTTTGAACCAGGATCTGTCCTCGTCTTGCATTCTAACTGCTACATTGATTCTCTACATGCTGCAGTGGTGCAAAAAGCAGTCTTGCACAAAGGATCAGGATCAGGCCATACATTGAGGCTGACGGAGGCAGTTGTAATGAAAGCCCCTGATATCCCTACACAATATTTTGGGAATGCCATGACTGGACTATGTGTTATGTTACTTTGCATAACGTCTATTTAAAATATGGCTCTGGGATAACAAAGCCAATAACAATAAATACTTTGCATTTGTATAGCACTTTCTGAGTGCGCAAAGTACTTGACATGTATTACCGTCGTATCTTGATGTTGTACTGTAAATAACCCTGTAAGGTAAGTAAGAATATTCCCATATCGCAGCTGTGGTGCTCAGACTGGTTGGGAGCAACTTGCCTAAAGCTACCTAGATAGTTCATGGCAAAGGTGAAATTCAAACTGAGGAAGTATCAGCATTTGAAGTTTATAATATTAAAGATGCTGCAAGGTGCCTGTGCAAGCAGAAAGAAACTTCAGCTCACACTTCTTGGATCTAACCCACAAAATTGAGGTGCCTGAATCCACTGAAATCATTCCCATGGGAAAAAGGGCAAAATGAGATGTGCATTTAAATTTGTAAATTAGAGGCAATTGAAAGTACCTCTCTTCTCTCAAAAATAGTAATGCCATTTTTGTTCAGAAAATTGCCCCCCAAGCTGTGATCTGCTCCCAAAGCTACAATTTGAGGAAATGGCTTGTTTTTCTGCATATACAAGATCTTCACAGTAAAGCTGGTAGTCATTAAATGTCTTACAGCCCGATCCTATTCTTTCCCCCCTGCTGATGCAACAACACCAAAATAGCTACCGCTGCATCCTACAGTGGCTGGGGGGGACAGTTGTGGAGGTCTCCCCACAATTGTGGAGGTCTCCCCACAATCATTCCCTTACCTGGGGTAAGCCTTAGCAGTGTGTGTGTGCGGGGTCTACTTGGACCTGTGCTAGCTAAACAGTTGGTGCAGGTCCATGTGGACCCGGGCCACAGGATCGGGTCCGGGAAGGGGGCTAGGACTTGGTGTCCACCACTTGGTGGAAACCCACCACCTTCCCAGACCCGATCTGCCCTCCTGACACCCCATTCTGCCCTCCTCCGTTGTCGATCATTCCGCTGTCCCCATTCTGCCCTCACGTCACCCCTCCCACCTCCCTCACCATCTTACCTGCTCTGGTGGTGAGTTGCAGGAGAAGCAACGAAGTGGGCAGGAAGGTGCACGCTGTGAAGCTCACTTCTCAGAGCACCAGCAGAGAATCTTTAGCGACGACAGCTGGTAAGTTTAGGATTGGGCTCTTAAAATTGTCAATTGACTAAGGAGGTATTGGCACATGTTGAACAGCAAAAGAACCTGGGGAAATCCAGTGAGTATCTGTATAATTGTGAGACTACTCATTTACTGAGAGACTGAAAATATTAAGAACTCCAGTTCCTGGTTATGGCACATCCTGAATGTATTTCTTTTGCCTTTTTCTCTTTAGCTCATCTTTAACTACTGGACTGTGAAATTAAACACAGCTATATCCTAGTAAACACCTGAGTCAATTAAAATATGCCTACCAAAACAAATATCTGAGATAGCTTGTATGTCAATGCCTTTGGGAAGAGATTTCAGTGCAGTAAGCAGGGAAGGACATTCATGTTTCCGTCATAACCAATGCTTAGTATTATTTTACAGCATCTGGTAAGACTACAAAGCATACAGTATTGTCCTTTCTCCATATCCAGATCTATGCGTTGCTAAGCCATATATAGCCCGCTTCGGGATGGTCTGTTTGCAGCTAAACACCAAGTGATGATTGACACAATAATGTTTAACATGGAAGTTACACCACAAAGCCACCCCAAACATTTGGCAACAAGCGTGGTCACCATTTGGTAAATATTACCATGCTGCCATTGGGCAAGCTGATGCCTTGCTACCACATTGGCTAACCCACTTCATAAAGTTTTTCATATCATTTTTTTATAAAATACAGCCATCAAGACTTGTATATTGTTCTCTTTTCTCTCCCACCCAGTGCTAAACATGAACAAGTGACATGTTGCTAATGATCAATTATGTAATCCATTTCTGAATAAATTTATTGCATCATTGCTTTCCTTTTTTTTGTTTTTCCTCCAGGAGATCAAAGAAGCTTCTTGCTTAAAACTAAATGGCAGTAATGAATCTGGGTGATTATAGAGACAGGATAGTCCACCAGTTACCAGTGAACATGGACTAGGCAGACGAGTCAATTCATGATCCCCATGATCCCATATACGCTATGTTGATGACGTTTTCTGTATATGGGATCATGGGGAAGACAAACTGGACCCCTTTCTCAAACATCTTAACAGCCTGATCCCTGAAATTCAATTCACGATGGAGGTAGAGAAGGAGGGGGGTTTACCATTCTTGGATGTTAAGGTGTCCAGGAAAAAAGATCTGTCCTTCGGACACACTGTGTATAGGAAGCCTACCTTTACGGGGAGATATCTACACCACTCCTCTAACCATCACCCCGCTCAAAAGAACTCGTTAATGAATTCATTAATACACAGGGCTATGCATGTATGTGATAAGGAATCCTTAGCAGAAGAAAAAACTGTTATTAAAGAAACCTTACTGGCAAACGGATACAAAATGATACAGATAGATCAAACATGGGAAAAACAATTGGAAAAAATCAACCATATCCCCACACCTGAAGAAATAAATAGGAAGAATGAAGAAATAAAATTAGAAAGACAGAATAAAGAGCGCAAATGGCTGTCCCTGCCCTACATTCAGGGGGTCACCGACAAGATTGCCTACGTATTTAGGCAACATGAGGTAAAAACAATATTTTTACCCACGACCAAAATAGAACAATTGCTGGGTAACCCCAAGGACAGGAGACCTGGATTGTCCAACCCAGGGGCTTATGAGATCAGATGTGGGGAATGTCCTGTCTCTTATATAGGTAATACCAAAAGACCCATGAAAACCAGGCTGCAGGAACATCAAAGGGCTGTCAAAAATGGACAAGAAGAAAAATCTACTGTAGCCTTACATGTTAAAGAAACAGGACACACAATTGATTTTCAAAAAACAAGATCTTTATTCCATGAAACAAGAAACAGACAGCATCTTAATCTTGAAGCCATTTCAATTTCTCAGAGAAAACCCAAATCACTTATGAACCGTCAACAGGAAATGTCTTATATCAATAAAATATGGGTTCCCTTCCTAAATAAAGCCTTTCAACAGAGAAACGAACCAGAGGAACGGAGCACAGCAGAGAGGTTACAAGCGGTCATCTAGGAACCGCAGCCTCCGTCTTTAATCAAGGAATCAACAGGCTCCTGCGCTTTCAAATGTAAGGAAATATAAGAATGTCTCACATCAACAAAATATGGTTTCCCTTTTCAAATAAAACCTTTCAACAGCGAAACGAATTAGAGGAATGGAGCGCAGCAGAGGGGTTACGAGCGGTCATCTAGGAACCGCAGCTTCCGTTTTCAATTAGGCAATCAACAGGCTCCTGCGCTTTCAACATTCGCTCTACATATAGCCCTGGGTCTTCAGTACAAGGTTAAGCACATCTTTCAGCGTAAGCTGAGTTCTCTATCTCTGCTTTTGAGAAAATCCGAAGGGTCTGGATGAAACGTCAAGCCAAAGAAAATTAAAAGACTTGTCTCACCGCTTCTGTCCGCTTTGGAGAATCCGCTCAGATCGCCCGCTTTCTAACATCGGTAGGATCAGAGGAACAGGAATCTCAACGGACTAAGTGTAAGAACTCTTTTATTTCTTCAAGTTAAGAGCTGTTTTCACATGGCTAAAAAACCCATAAAGATTACCTCTTTGTATTTAGAAGTCAGTCCCACTGAGTTTAGTGATTGCAGCCATAAATATTATGGAATAACAGTGCAATCCTATGCATGTCTATTCAGAAGTAAATTCCATTTACCTGAGCACCCCCCCCCCAATGATCACAACAGACAGAGACTTGGATTATGGGTAACTTTATTAACTGAATAACATGTGATAAAACTGCAGCAGGGAATATAAAACCCCCAAACAACGTGCGGGCCCTAAATTTGGGGGGAAACGGCACCTAGCCATCTGCCTCCCCCCCCCCCGAGTTACCCTTGGGCGTAACATTCTGACTCCAAACTATCCTCAGTCGGAGACTGAGAAAGCCTATCACAGCCGACCCGATGGGTCAAGGCAGCTGGATAGCGTAGACTCTCCCAGGCCAAGCCATATGGTTGTCTTTGCTGATCCAATCAAGGGGCTTGCGAGCCAGGCGCGTCGCTAGACTGTGAGGTTGGTGAGGTTTTGCAGCCGTCTTGCCCTCAGAAACGTTGTGCGCATGTGCGAAAAAGCTAAAAAATCACGTATTGACGCATTGGGGCCTGTCAGAAGGCCCCGGACCGCCAGCCGGCGTAGATGCTCTCCGAGGCCTTCTCCAGGCCTCGGAGGGTGTCGGGGGGGTGTACGGAGGGCGGGGGCGACGCACGCACACCTGCACAGGTATTGCACATCACAGTTGACGTGATGCTATTGTTGCCAGCCAACCTCACCGATCCGGCACCATCTGAGCGGTCCTGGCTCACCCCTTGACCTTGCTTACCTCCGAATGTACACCAATTGCTTTCCTTATCTACCCGGCCCGCACGTGACCTGCCACCCCCTGTGGGAAATACCTAGCAATAACCACCCAGCCCTAATGTCCAGTCTGTGGTAGGCGAAAAAACTATTAGCCAGGCCCAATATGGCTAATGGCAAAAAATTCCTACCTGGCTCTGCAAATCAGCAACCAGCTAATTTCAGACTAGATGAAAGGGAGGGAGGGAGGGCGGGGCTCACGAAGGCACTGACTGAACGTGCCCGGGCAGCGTGACGCTCCTGGGCAAGCAATCGGCCCCTCTCCCCGAACGTTCCTGGATGAGCCCGGGATGAAAGCCTCCACCTGCTGTTCTCGGACGGGGCCAGGCAACAGCGGGCGACGCGGTAAGGCGCGCCACCCCCTTTATTTCAATGGGACTTACTTTCTAGTAAGTGTGTGTAGGATTGCAGCATAACACCTACTTCAGATAAACCAGTATATCTCCATGTACAACAACAGCCTTGTCCATATAGAAGTCAGCCTGCTGATGGATGCACCATGGACAATGGTGCAACACCAGAAACTGGTGGTGCAACACCAGAAAATCCGTGCTAACATAACTTGGACACCGGTGCAACTCTGACAGCAGAGAGGCCAAAATGCGATCAGAGAGTAACATGGGACAAGGAGAGGTTGATGTATGCCGTATCCCAAGTGTTGCTCAGACAACAGACACACTACACCAATGACAGAGTTGGCATAACAATGAGCAACCCCATAGGGAACAATGGGGAAGGGATAAACACCAGAAAATCTCATCTCCTGTGCTCCCCCCCCCCGCCCACTTTTCTACAATGGAGCATAGGATGCAGACTACATTTGGCCGCCAATCACAGCACCCCAGTCCCAGTATATCAGCCCCCTGCCAGGGAGACTACAATTCAGATAAGAAAATGCATGGCACAGAGCTATACCTCTCCATGGGTCCTCTCAAAGGGGAACTTTGGCAATAGGCACCATGATGAAAAGGCATTTGGTGCAGAAAGGGAGCACTTTACACAAACAATCTCTTGTCCCTCACTACATGAATGGCAAGATATTTTGTTAACACTGATCTTCTTTGAATTCTTATTGCAGGAACTCTACCGCAGGAGGATACCATACACCAGGGGTGGCCAAACTTGCTTAATGTAACAGCCTTTGAAAACAGAACTAAGATGACATCATTCCAGTGTTACAATGAATTTGTTGGGTAAGAACAAAGCAATCTTATAGCATATGTACAGTATATACCAGGGGTGACAAAACTTGCTTAATGTAAGAGCCACATACGATAAACTTCAGATGTTTGAGAGCCACAATATTTAAGAAGCATTTAAATTCTTAAATATATTTACTCACCATGAACATAAGTTAAGTTTTTTAACTAGGGTTGCGTTTTATACTCGCACTGTTGCAAAAATAAAAAATAAAATAAAATGGTGAGAACAGTGTGAGACATTGCTAGAAGAAGCAGAGGCTAAGAGGAGACGTGTTGTCACAGGCTGTAACCCTTTCCAGGCTGCAATAAGTTGTTACGTCTTTGCAGTGCCTGCTTTTCAGCTCCGTGTTTGTCTGTTTTTAGTGGAGATAGGCAGAGATGCAGCGGGCTCCTTCTCTGCCCTGCAGGGCTTACTTTTCTTTGTAAAAACAAGAGCACACACACACTCGCCTCTCCCCTGTACAGGCTGTAACGCTTTCCAGGCTGTAATCAGTTGTTAATTTTCATTCTCTGCTCTGCTGGGTTTTGTATCCTCTTGTAAAGCAAGATCAAATACACTTTCATCCCCCCTCCCCAGGCAATGAATGGTTTAGGCTGCAATCCTCTGCACACTTTCCTGAGAGTAAGCTCCATTGAGAACAGTGGGACTTGCTTCTGAGTAGACATGCACAGGATTGCACTGCTCGTTTAAATCAGTGGCATATATTTAATGCCAGTGATTTAATTAAAGCTTTTTAATAGCACCAAACTTTCAGGGTGCATCTTATAATCAGGTGCATCTTATACTTGGGACAATATGGTATTTTCAGGACTGCACCATTGCCACAAGAAGTGGACCGGTGGTCCTTTGCAGCGTTCCACTGCAGCACCTCCAGGAGAGGAAAAGGCACTATGCATAGTTTCACTGTGGCCGCACGATACATGTGTCATTTTGAGAAGAGTGGAGTACAGGTCTTGAATATTTTCCTAATTTCATTCATTTCTAGTTTCCATCAGCTATGTCATCCCAGAAAGATAAATTGACACAGGGTTCAGTCACCACCTACTTCCTAAAAATAAACTATTCACAATCTGCGTTTTGCCTTCTGTGTTGTGTGCATCTGCCTTTTTTTTTTTTTTTTGCCAGTACAGTACTTGTGATTGAATATAAAACGCTTGACAATTATATGGGAAAAGTGATTGCACCAAGGGGACAGCCAAGGATCTTTGTATAGGTTTCATTTTCACAAATGTCACCAACAATTTGTAGTTACATCTATTCTCATGTGCTCTCACTTGACAATGCTAGCTTTCCATGCATTCTGCAGTGGGAAGTACTGTTGTACTTATTCCATGGAGCATGATATAGAACTAGGCTACAGAGGCTTGCATTTTCTCAGTGGCATATTTTGGATCTGAATAATTTTGCATTTAGGATGCAGATCTGGGTTTCTTTATGTTATAACAAAACAACATGTGAGTTCTTTAGAGTCCTTCCCTACTTGTTTATCGTAGGATAAATTATTTTTATTTACTATTTCAAGAAATTATTTATTTTGGCTACAGCAATTCTCAAGGCAGTTCATGTATTCAGAAAGACTACTACAAAATAATCACTAACAACAAACTAAGCTTGAATAAACAACAGTGCGAATAAGAAACAGGTTACAGCTGATTAAAAACTAGTTAGTGTTGAAAATGAAGACAAACAGGTTAGACCTAGTCTGGCATCTAAAAAACAGAGAAGAAGTCAGGTGTATATACAGTAATTAAGAAACTGAGTTCACATAGCCATGGCACCAACAGAGAAGAGGCTCTCTTCCTAAAGGTAAAAGCACCTAAAGATGAAAACTCATTAAATGAATAAGTTCATATTGGACCAAATGGTCCTCTCAGGTAACCTGGTTCTAGATCAGCAGTTCTCAAACTGGTGGGTCGCAGAGGGGAGTGCGGGCCTCCCGAACCCTCTGGAGGGCTCCAGGACCCCCGGTAAGTCAAACAAGTACCTTTTTTCCTGGAGGCGGTGGCAATCTCTGGGATCGCTGCCCCCACAAAGACTTAAACGTTCTCTCCACCTTGCAGGGAGAGCTTTGAAAACCACTGTTCTAGACCGGACTTTAGAGGTAACATTAGCACTTTGATTTGTACATCAAACAAACTGGGAACCAGTGTAGAACTTTGAAAACTGGGGAGGGATATTCCCTACAGCAAGTCTCAGTTAAAAATCTGTCTGCTGTATTCATAGAATCCTAGAACGGTAGAGTTGGAACGGACCTTGAAGGTCATCTAGACCAACACCCTGCTCAGTGCAGGCAACTACTACAAAATCCCTGACAGAAAGCTATCTAGCATCTCAGTGGTATCGCCAGAGGAGGTAAGTCGCAAGAGACATTGCAATGTGTCAGGTGTATCGCAAGAGACACTGCAAAGAGACTCGGGTCCAGAGTATTTGAGGGACCGCCTCCTTCCTTATAATCCGACCCGTACTCAGGTCATCGGGGGGGCCCTGTTAACCATGCCGCCATTGACGGAAGTGAGGGGGATGGCGGTGCGGAATAGGGCCTTCTCAGCAGTGGCGCCCCAATTATGGAATTCCCTCCCCCTGGAATTAAGAACGGCTCCCTCCTTAGAGACCTTTCGGCGGGGCCTTAAGACATTTTTATTTAAATTAGCATTCGATGTCTGACATGGTGGGCTGGCTTTTTAATAAATGGCTTTTAACAAATGTAAATATAGGTGACCCACTGGGGCTGTTTGTTTTAATTGTTTTAATTCTTGATTTTAAATGTATATATGTATTTTAACTTTTTAATTGGAAGCCGCCTTGATTGCCCTTGTTGGGAGAAAGGCAGGGTATAAATTCTTTAAATAAATAAATGTGCTGTGTAAGCGGCCCCTTCCACACGCCATCGGAGCCATTTGGGGCAGATTACAGCAACGTGCATGAGAATCCTTGAGCTCCTGTGCACTGCCGTTGTCTGCCCCGAATGGCTCCGGCATCGAGTGGGAGGGGCCACTTACACAGCACGTTGCAGCATCACTTGTGATTTACTGCTCTGCACTCCCTCTGTAAGCTTCTGTGGTGCGGGGAGGGGTCTACTTGGACCTTTGCTAGCTAAATAGCTGGTGCAGGTCTGTGTGGACCCACACTGTGGGATCAGGTCCGGGAAGGGGGTTAGGATTTGGCTGCTGCCACTGCTGCCTAACCTGCCCCTTCCTGGACCTGATCCGCCCATCCCCTGCCCCATTTTGCCCCTGCCCCTGTTCCGCTCTCCCCCCCTTCCCGCCACCTTACTTCCATCGTCGCCATCTTCGCATTGCTCTGCAGTGCATGGAAGGCTCTAGCCTTTCCGCTTCTGCTCCAGCAGCACACAGCTTCGCGCACTGCCAGAGAGCGCCTTTTACAACGGGTGCTGACTGCTTTATGGCAGTCAGTGCCAGTGGAAGAGGAGCGCTGCCATTGCCCAGCCTAGGTAGGAATTGGATTGAGCCATGGGTCTGTGACAGGGCAAAAGTTAAAGCCCTCCTCCCCTCACTCCACGGTCCCAATGAGATCAGCTTCCTGTGGCTATCAAGAAAAGAGAAGTGGAAAAACAGAGCCAAAGCATGCAACATATACGTAGTTTGGGCCTTCAGAGGACTGCAACTGTATCCAGTACTGATCAAATGCCTTCATGATATGGTAGATCAGCAGCTCCAACATATTTTACTCTAACATCTTGTTTTCTTTTAAATGGTCACTAGACACTATAAAAACCGTTAATGCTCATAAGAAGCCTTAAAGCTTATATTTCTAGAACCCAGGAATAAGCTATTTGTCTCCTACAAATTATTTCCCTCATCACTAGATGTGGTCTCTTTTAAGTTCTGTGGTCCAGTGTGCTAATTTTTATGGTCTCTGGAGGAAACAAAACACTTCTATTAATTTGGTTTTCAACATGTGAACGTTACAATAAGAAAATGCAGCTCAATAAATGGTCTTTAGATTAAGTTGTAAAAAAAAATCAATGTCTTCGTATGGAAAAAGTGAAAATCAATGTCATAAAAAAGAGAGAAATACAGCCATAATCATCTTTATTTCAGAAAAGCTAATTTATCTTCTTCTTTTAGCACCAAAGGCATATGAATCTTTTGATGGATTAATTAAAAGTTGAAATGTGTTAATTATTTTCTTTTTAATTGTGGATCACACTATTCAATTTGCTTCTCTAATCGCTTAGATCAAATTCATTTTGAAATAAAGTCAATGATGATTGACAAAATAACCATGTAAAACATGGAGAAGATTAAGCAATATTCTCCCCTGAAGCTGTACACTGTTCAGAGGAGAGACGCTGCAAATGCAATATCTGATTGTCTGCCCACCCCCACTCCTTTACTGCTATTGTCAGGCCGTGCTTTGGAGTCTAGGGGGTTGCAATCTGTTCATTTATCTTCCACCAGGCTTCACTTCCAAGTCTGGAGATCAATGCCTTAGGACCAAAAAATACCCCACCCTTTCTCATATTTTTCTAGATATACATCATATTCCCTCCTTTGCCCTATCTTTCTATCTGCTTTCACTTTCGCTTACAGTAACTGTACAATGAACCCTCCCTTTCCCATTATCCCTACTGAATTTGAATTCCCTGGCAGTAGATCAGTAACCAATGAGAGGTACAGTATATCACAGAAACAGAGTTTTGGTTCCAATGGCAGAAGCAGTAGGAGCAATTTAGGACTCAACTGAATGGGTTTGTTCCCTAAGCAAGGTGCCACCTTATGGAATGGCGCCACCTCTGGGCAAAGATGCTGGGAAGCATCGGGTTCATATTCAGCTTTAGTGACTCACAGCACAATCCTGTTTAGAATTGCGCTGGTGGTGTGAGCGCTCCGCTGGAACAGGGTGTTGCAAACATGCCATAAGGCATGTTTGCGGCACCTGGGTAGTAAGCAGCAGAAGAGTACTGCCGCCAGAGAGGACTAGCAAAAGAGAACTGGGCTACCGGAGGCAGGTAGGTCCTGCGCTGGGCGGTGGGAGTGTGGGCCAGGGTGGCAGGGGAGGGGGCAATTGGCACACTCCACCGATATCCTAACCCCCTTCCTGGGCCTTGCCGACTTTACACGGCCTCCCCAGATTTAGGCAGACCATTTTGCCGGTTCTATTGCTGTATTTCTGTACAGGGAAAAGTGTGAAGACTGAGAGGAGACTATGGTGTCTTCCCCTTGTTTTGAATTTGACAATCAATGGTATCATCATCACAAGTGCTAAATTATAGGTTCTGTATGCTGAACAGGTACTCTATATACTTTGTTTATGGTTACTGTTTTAGTGCTAATCACTTCTGTAAGTCAGTTTATGATGCATAGTGCTTTCCAGTAATTATCTAATTTATCCTTGCATCAACCCTCTCTCACCTAATTCAGTGAGATGAAAAAAAATGCCTAATTTTGGCTGAATCACACCCAAGTTCATTCTTGTGGTTAATAGCAAGAATACCGGGTATGTTTCTTTTTCTTCAAGAACTTTTTCTTCAAGTTGGTGGGTTGGGTTCAGCTGCATGATACACATATTCTCTCTCTCTCTCTCTCTCTCTCTCTCTCTCTTTTTTTGCTTCATAAACATCTATTTCTTTTCTGTCAGGAAATAGACATAACAGAGAAACTAGAGGAACTTCCATTGGTGAACTTCCTTGGCAATTTGCATGCACTGGCACCAGCTTTAATTGTCCTGTCATGCAAAAATAAATGTCTGCATTATACAACTATTGACAAGTGAGCAGCTGCACTGTTTATTTGAATGAAGTAATATTAAAGACAGATTGCTTTGAATACGGGCCTTGTCTATTCTGAAGGTCACCTCTTTAAGTTATAGTAACTGATGCAATTTCCAATCAGGTACTTAGAGAAATATATGTACAACTTTCAGTTTATTACATGATCCCAAACATATTGACCAGGGTCCAATGCTTCATTCGCAGCCCAATCCTATCCAAAGCCCCGCGCTGAGATGCAGTGGTGCTGGGGCAGGCTGTGCTGTATCCAGCGTGGGGCTGGAGGCTGCTGGAGACCTCCTCGAGGTAAGGTGGTTTTGTTCCCTTACCCTGTGTTGATCCCCAGCAGCCTCTGTGGGGCTACTCGGATGTGCGCCAGTGAAATGGCTGACGCAAATCCGAGCAGCTCCATGTTGGACCTCCAAGACTAGGAAAGGGGATAGTATTCAATGGGGGCCTCCTCCACCAAGCCTGCCCCCCTCCTGGGTCTGTTCTACCCTCCTCCTTGCTCTCCCCCTGCCCTGGAATGCCCCTCCCCTTCCCTGTTTCGCCCTTGCCCCACTGCCCTGCTGCCCAGCACAGAACTCACCTGCCTCTGGCGGGCGCTGCTCCTGTGCCAGCAGGGGCCTACTGGCACTGGCATCCATGCCAGCAGGACTGGCCTCCACACCAGCACAACATTTGTGATGGCGTGGGGCCTATTTACGCCGGCGGAAACCAGAATAGGATTGGGCTGCCCATGTTCTGCATGTGCATGGAAGTTTTCAGATCTCCCCTTGTGGTAAGGTTAGCAGCCCCTCCCCCCTCCCTGAAATGTCCCACCTGATGAAGGTTATGGAGCAACACCCCATGAGGCAGGCGGGGCTGCCCCAGAATTTTTTAAAAAAGAAATCCTTTTTGTGCACATACAGAAATGCATATTTTCATGCATTGAGCACTTTCTTCTGAGATAGAATGGGAAACTTCTGCAGAGAGAATGCATGCACCTTGGGTATTTTTTGTTTTATTTTTAAAATCACTGAGACAACAAAAAGTATTTTGCTTAACTCTGTCATTAAATAATTGCCAAACAGAATCTCTTCTGTTTCTCTTTCAAGTGCATAACTATATTAAACATTTAGCTTGGCAAATATGTACCAATATTTACATACTACCCCTTCTCCTTTCCTGTCTGTTTACATTGTATGTCTGTGGGCAGGATTCTTTAGCAGTTTTTATTCCATGTTCTTCATAATTCTAGGTTTTTGTATTGCACGGCATCTTGGTTTTTTTCTTTTTTATTTAGATGCTTAAGAAATCATATTTATTATAAATACTATTCTGAAACAGCTTTCTTCTAAGATTATTCTGAGGCACTAGACGAAACTGTAAGTCTATGATAGTGCTGTGCATTTAAAGTGCAGCTTAATTCTCTATATAGCTGAACTGAACTCTGATGATGCTTTCCTTGAGAAGACACTCTTGAAATGGAATATATATATATACCGTATATCTACACACACACACTCTCTACGTTTTCTTTATCCCTGTGGTAAATTGCTCTTGCTTGTTCAAAAAGGAGAGTTTTCCTTATCTAATAGAAGTATTAGACTCCGGTCCCAGGGTTCCACTTACTGCCTTCGACACTTCAAGGATGCTACAGGGAGTGCAAAATTTCTAAGCTTTTGCTAAGTGATCCGAGGAAAAACTAACCTTTATAGTTTCTTTTTTTTCTTTTAAATAGCTCAACATTTTGACATTCTCCCAGATATTTTGATAGATGCCTATAAGCTTGAATGTCAGATCTGAACATCAATACAACATCATATTCCTGTTGAGGATGAGGGTACCTCTTGTGGTTTCTATCACAACCATTGCTTCTCTATAAAACACTCTAAGCTGCGCACATGACCTCTTAAGCATATCTTGTTTCTATCCAGCAGAGTAATGAAATATGATTGGCCTCCAAGCACTTATTGCCTCTATTTTCCCACTGCCTGTGTTATGGTCATGCTCACACGCTTTCCTTAGCTATGTTTGTGGCTGTCTCATTTCACTTGTAAAGAGCTCCAGCCGCTGTCCGTCTGAAGAATATCAATAATGAGACTGCCTCTTATTGGCCTAATGGAGAGCAGAAAGACTGGCTAATTTCTGTCCATCTAAAGATCATGGAGAAGGATTTCATTGAAGAAGAATTTGAACAGACCCTCTGGGACACTGGCAAGGTCACAAATGATAAAGAGCAGCAGTTTTGTCAGTGAGTAATAATATTTAATTCCATAACTTTCCTTTCATGTTTTCTACCTGTTCCATCATAGCACAATCAATTTTGGTTTGATAGGAAAAAAAAAAAACACATTTGCCCCCTTGCATTTGCATGCTACTGTTGAAGAGTGTGATTATGGAGGATTGTAGGTCATCATCCTTCTCCCTGATGGGTGCTTCATTTGTACACATGCTGCAAACTGTATGAAGTATGTACCGGTATATACAGAATTAAGAATGAAGAAAAGGAAGTTGGTGATATGAATTTGTGCGGTAACAGGGCTTGCATAGAAGCAGAAGTTATTTTCAATTTTTTTTCTCAATGTTGAAACCATCTCTCATAATAACATTTGTATACAATATTTGTCTTTAAATTCTCTGCTTTTAAAATTAACATGTATAGAATTTTTGTTTATCCATAAGATCACTTCTAAGCACAGAGTACAATTGGTTAATGCCATAGTGAAGGTGAAGCTGAAAAGGTAGGAGAATGATGGAGTGATATGATGCCAGTATCAAATGTTCCTTGGGTTTTAATTTTGATCAAAAATGTGCAATGCTGGCAACATTTTAATAGTAATTGCTGATGTCTCTTTTGATCAGTACAAAACATGGCACGGTGTTCTATTTGCTTAACAAATGGAGAGACAAATGCTGATGTTCTTTAAAATCAAAGCAGCAGGTATAAATGGATGCAATTCTTAAATAAAGTGAACATTTTAAATAGAGGGGCTGTGACATATTTGCTATCGCACATTTGGTAACATAGCCATTTATTTTGAACCAGGCAACTTCTTTCTGCTGCTTGTGAAACTGCAGAGAAAGAGACTGCAGAGGGACTAGTTTAATTTCTCAACATGAAATTTTTTTAGAGCTCCTTCCATTTAATTTATTTATCAACATCCCTTCCTTCCTCCACGGAAACTACGGTAGCAGATATGATACTCTTCTTCCCCAACATTCCTTATTTTGTCCTTACAATAGCTCAGAGACTGCAAATGGCCCAAAGTCACCCACAAAGTTTAATGGCTGAGCACGGGTTTGAATCCAAGTCTCTCCAGTCTAAGCCTAACACTTCACCCAGTCCGTCACACACATTAGTTCTCCTTTGCCCTTGCCCTGTTAACTACAGCCTAGCACCAGCTTTTTTCCCACCAGTTTCTGATCTTTCACTCTCACTGTGTTGTCTTCCCTTATTGGTATCTCCTAGAATTGTTTTTTTTTAATGAATGCTATTAACGCAACTCATCCTTAACCTTTTTTCCACTTGTCAGAAGTTTTTCACAAACTAGCAGAACTCTTCCACAGTTGTAACCTCTGCTCTGGCTGTTGCATTTTGCACCTGTCAAGGAGCAGGTTTGGACAGAAAAAGGCAGAGTTTAGAGCCACAATGTCAATAGGTCTTCAGCAGTAGCCAGGTGGTATGGTCCATACTCAGCCACTAGGGCAGTACAAGGCTGCATCTGTGTGTAACTCATACTGCATTGTAGTAGCACTGCGTAAGGCTGGCCTTTCCATGAAGCAACCTGAAACCATGCTGTGTAGAAAGCAAAGTTGGAGGGGTGGTGAGAACTGATGAGCCCCCAGCCAATCTGTCTGCCACTGTTTTCAGCCTGCTGCTCTGGTGGGTGCTCTGATCCTCTTCTGGCTCCTCTTCTTCATGCTGCTGGGGGGAAAAGGGGGGGAGCCCCAAAAGCTGCTGCTGCAGCTCTACATTGACTCTCTCTGCCCACCTGCTGCTTACAAAGAAGCAAGTGAGCAGGTAGAAGCAATCTGGAGACCCCTTCCCTTCCTTTGACTTACCTGGAGCTTGGCATGTAGCCTCCCTCCTCCACCCCACTCCTCTTTATTTGAAATAGGAGTGGTATGTGATGGAAAAGCAATGGTAAGCGAGCTGGACCTGTACAATAAGTGTTGGTGTGGGTGTGTTTCATCCCCACCAACAGGTGGAGCTATTACCGATTCAGGGCTCAGTCCAGCCTAACTCAGCACAAGTCAGGCACAATTGAGGCACAATTGTGGCGTAGCTGTGGCCTAAGATAGGGCTGAGTTAGGCTGCAACTATGCCTGAGTTAGGCAGGAGGCAAGAGCAGTGGGCCAGGATCGAGGCAAAACTTACCGCAGAGGCAGGCAGGATCCTGTGGTGAGCTGTCAGTCTTGTGGAAGCGAAGAGCCCCCTCCTGAGCTCGTCTGTGTGCACCTACCACAGCTGCTGCAGCGTTCGCAGCAGATGGGCAGCCACAGGCAGACCTGCAGGCACTGCGCGTTTGACAATCAGCTGAAGGGCAGAGGTTGTGCCAGTGCCAGCTGCCCCAGGGCACCTTGTGCATTAGCCATCTGCTGCAGGGGGGAGTGCCACTGCCCTCCCTCCTGCAGAAGGCAATGCCACCCCCAAGCCACGTTGAGGCTGCACGTGGGAGTCATGGGGGGGTGAGCGGGGGAGAGAAGGGAAGGAGGGGGTGGGAACGGCACGCACAAGGGGGGTCTCATGAGGTCTGGAACCGCCTCTGCCATGACATGCCAGTGCGCTGCCTGAAGCCCTGGGCCTCCAGGGCCGTGGCAATGCCCACAAAGAAGGTATCCCGGCGTCTCTTCTGCTCCGTGCCCCGGCCAAGACCGAGAGATGCCTTGGGCTTGTCTGCTGCGAGCGGGAAGGGCTCACACAGCTCATCACACCCCCAGATGGGGCAACGTCGGCACGTCGCGGCAGGCACTCTGGCGGGGTGGGGGGTGCCAGCGTCCATCATCAGGGAGTGGGAGGGGAGGCAGGCACACAGACAGGGGGTGCTGGGGAGGGGCACGGGTGGGTCAGAAACAGACAGACAACACGGCTGGTGGGAGAGGGATACAGGGAGAGGGGTCTGCAGAGACCAATAGGGACACGGGTCACTTCTCAGATGAAGGCATGCAGGAACGGGCGCCTCTCATGCAGACGGACCGAGGGCGGAAACGGACGCCGTTGACGGGCGGACCGAGGGCGGGTGAGAGCCCCGGTTGCCGAAAGGGCTCTTCACAGACATGGCGGACGCGAGCGGATCCATTATGGGCGCCGTGTCGCCTGTCACTGTTTGCCTGCCTGAGAGGCCCCCCAACTCCCCCCTCCCCTCTGAGCCCTGAGGATCTGGCAGCCCCCCTGCTGTGGTCTCCCTGGGCTGGCTGTGGCAGGCCCTGGCTGGGATTCATGCAGGGGCTTGTGTGCTGGGGACTGTCTCTGTGTGTGTGGGGCAGTGCTTGTGTAACACTGGGGACATGTGTTTCAAGGGACATCTTTATTGTTCTGGAACATTGGCAGAGATGGCCAGGCGAGGCTGCCAGGGGTTGGCACAGCAGCCACTCAGAACATAGCAGCAGCAGCAGGCGTGCCCCATGGACCTAGAGATGCAGGCTCTTCCCCTGTGGAACCACAGCCTGCTCCATAGAAAGGGGAGGGGCAGCAAGTACGACAGCCAGGGAGGTGGAGCAGCAGCAGCAGCGGCGGCGGCGGCAGCTGAGGAGGGTTGCAGGGCTGGCTCCCTGACCTCTGGCAGCATCAAGGCAGATGACAGTGGGGCAACCAGACTGCAGCCCCAGGGGTGCTCCCAGGAAGGTAGGTGGTAGTGGACGTTCCTGGGGAGACAAAAAACACGGGGGTGTTCCATGGCAGCTGCTGTGTGGTAGCAATCGCCATTGAAGAAATGCCAGTGTGCCGGTTGCAAAGGCCTGCAGGGAGAGAAATCAAACACAGCTGAGAGGTGTGACACACATAGCATGGTCTGCGCTCCTTCCCTGGGTGTAAGGTGAGCATGATCCTGTAAGGGAAAAGGGTCAAAGAGAGAGACAACAACACAACTTGTGGGTCACAGCCATGGCACACCTAGCAATACTGACCTGTTCGTTGACCCTGTGAGGAAAAGAGGGGGGGAACAGCTGGTGTCTACATAAGGGTTACAGTTCCACACTCATGGCATTGTGTGCTCACATTAATACAGGCAGCTATGAGACAAGACATTGGTAGAGAGGCATTTCAGAGAAGGTATTGCAGGCAGCTATGAGACAAGACATTGGTAAAGAGGCATATCATGGCAGGCTATGCAGGCAGCTATGAGACAAGACATTGGTAAAGAGGCATGTATCCTACCTATATTTCTATATGCAAAGAGGCAGAAGTCAGACCACACGTCAGCACGTACCCTGCTCTTACCTGCACTTACCTGCTGGTGTTGTTGCCTGTGGGGGGGGGGAGAGGAGCTGGGAGAAAGACATGGGTTAGCAAACACTTGCATGGAGACAGCTGCCCAGGCACAGCAGTAAACAGTTTGGCCACAGCCAGAACAGCCCTCTCTGCCCTAGAGGGGGGCAGAGAGGAGAGAGGAGAAGAGAGAAGTGGGGTGTTTGTGAATTTTGCCCTCCACCGACAAAATCCCACTTTGTGGCTGCTGGGGGACAGGACCCCAAGCCACGTGCTCAGAGAGAGAGAGAGTGGAGGGCTGGGGCTGGGCTTTTGTGAGAAAGAGGCTGGGTGGGGCTGGGTGCTGATAGGGTAACTATTTGGGTCCATGTCCAGAGTTATGCCACAACTATTCCGTCCTAACTCAGGCACAACTCAGGCGTAGGGTGTTAGAACTTTTCAGGAGAGGGCTGGAGTGGGTAAGGTAAAATGGCTCCTATGGGTCTCCTCAAATTTAAGTCCACCTTTTTTGTCGACCTAAATTTTGTGCCGCAGTTGTGCTCGAGGGGGCGTGTCGGAGCTTGCCAGTGTCTGGAATCCGACTCAAATTCGTAACCGCCCCCGTCACTCCCCCGACACGCCCCCAACACGCCCACTTTTAGGCCAAACTTAGGACGGAATAGCTCTTATGCCGAACTTAGGACTGAATTGGTCAACTTTCCTTAACCCGTCCTATGTCAAGTCACAATTGCAGCACAAATTCGGCCTCTGCGGCACAATTCAGGCACAACTCGAGCCTAAGGCGCTTAGGCTGCAGTTGTGCCTGAATTGTGCCGCTGAGGCCTTAGGCTGGACTGGGCTGTCAGTTCCTAGTTTAAAAGCTTGTAAATTGCTCTTTCCTGCTTTGATTAGACTTATCATTAATTTCTTTTCCTGGATAGTTGTCCTGTGTCTCCTACCTAAACAGCCATGGCCAGTTACCTCTCCTTTTTCATTTTGCAGTACAGTATATAAAAAGGCTTTATATAACTATATGACTAAGGTTGTTTTTTCCACAGCTCTGCTAACAGTGCAGAGGAAGCCGAGCTCCTGCTAAGTGAAAGGAAGAGATCAAGGGGACGCCCCTTTCTCTCTCCCCCCCCTCTCTCTATCTATGGGGGGAGGAACTCACTAGTCCTCTGTCCCACTAGTCCTCTGTCATCCTCCCTGCTTGTCCTCTCACCACTAAACGGGGGAGTGAGGGGTGGGAAACCAGGCAAGAGGGAGGAAGGACAAGCAAGCGAGCATGCAGGAGCAGCAAAATTCAGGGGAGATCCAGGTGGCAGGGAGGCATGGGCTGCCCTAGTGCTGAAACAAGAGCACCATCAGGAACTGTCTGGAAATTCCTGCTCAAGCATCAGTCCCAGCGCAGAGTACAACTCTTGTGCTGCAGTCGTCCACTTATTGGCAATGCAGATGAGCAGTGAACTGAGCAGCTACTTTATGAGGAAATTAGAGAGCCAAACTGGATGAAACTTTAAATTCGTCACTTACTATTTGTCAGGTGTTTTTTTTTGGGGGGGGGAGGGTAAATAGCAACCACATGGGATCCAGATCAGGACCACAGGGTGTGTGGGGAGGGTTAAAGCATCCATGAGGCCACCTGAGGCGGGGGGGGGGGGTGTATGTCTATTTCCATCCAACCACCTCCAGTGTTCCTCCTCCACCTACTTCCTCAATTCAAATAGAAGGGAGCAGAAGAGAAAGTAGGGAGGAGAAGAGAGTGGCTCACCATACTTCCTCTTCCACCCCATGTGACAGAGGCAGCAATTGACATGCCACTGAAAAGGGGGGAAGCATTTAGCGCACTGCCTCAGGGATCAGGAGGTTATGGGGGTTAACCTTTGCCCTCATACTATGATCCTAATGAAAATCACCCTCCCCCCATCCCCACAGTGTTCCCCCTCCCCAGGAAGCAAACTGCCAATGGGAAAGGGCTTAATAATTCTAACTGATAGTTCTAGAATGCGCAAAGTTACCACATACCTTCAATACAAATGCAAAATCATTCCTCCACCACCACCACTGCACCTTTTCCACTCTGACCTTTGGTTTTGAACTTGATCACAAACATGGATTCGAATCGTGATGCAGCTCATAACTAAGCATGCATTCAAGGAATGGCACAGCTACTTTCAGTAAACCTGGTTGTGAATATAAAGGCATGGTTCCAGTATGCTGCTGAAAGTACTTAAGCTGCATCGAGTGATTCTGAGTATGCCAAGAAGATAATATTGTTAGTTAAATGCAAGTTTCAGTGAGAATAACCAACCTCCATCTCCCTCATTCCCCACCCCACAGCCATGTGTTGCTAACCCTAATCTTGTCTGCATTTAGCTTCAGGGTATTTGTCCTTATGCCCTAGTTACGGAATGTACTGTATTTCATATATTGTCAAAGAAAGGTAGCCTGCATTGAGCTGAGTTGTGTGCTTGTGTTGGACTGTGCACATTACCAGAATTGAAATGATGGCAACTAGGGTCCTTGTCTGGACTTCCGGCTACTTAAAAGCTAACTACTGTTGCATACAAAAATAGAATAGACTAGAATAAAAAGCAACAGCAAAGGATTTTGATCACCTCTCGGCATAATCTTTCATTTCTCTATGTTCCATTTCACCTTTCTTATTACTAGATGTAATGACTACAAATAGGACTATTACAAAACCTGGAATTTTTCAAATGAAAGGTAGTGGTAAACATAACCTGCTTGTATTAAAGAGTTCTATCAAGGCATTTCCCACCACTCCGACAAGTTGAAGAATTTTATGTTGCAAAATGCAGGCCTGGAAGTTGAATGCATTTATATTACTTTCTTCGTTCAGCCAAACATACACTAAAAAAAAAATCCTTTTGAAGACAGTGATTACATTTTGACCTTTTAGAGCTTGCTTGTAGAGTAAAGATTTTTATCTCACATTACAGATAATTGCTGACTAGGTCTAACACAATCCTCCCAGTGAGCAGGAACTGAAGAGCTTGGATTTTCTGTGATTTAATGGATCATTTATCTGGTCTGGGAAGTGGGGTGGGGGAAAGGCAGTGGAAAGAAACTCTATCTCTCTCCATCTGAAGGCCTGGCAATTTCCTACCTGTGGGCTGCACTTATTTGTTCTTAATGTCTTCTCACAAGCATGCACAGAGGGCATTGATCCTGCGTCTAATTAATGATCACAATCTCAAAAGAGTCGGACATTAACTCAGGGGGTTAAAACGTGCCTAACTCTGTGCAGGATTGTGGCCACTTTTTGTGAAATGTGCCAGGAAACTAAGGGGACACTTCTAGATGCACTCCTAGTACTGCCCAGCCAGTCACTGCTTGTCCACTTGTAGCGACATGTGAAATTGCAAAGTTCCTTCCACACAACGGTAGACATTTTAGCATTTTGGGGACACAGTCGGCTGACCATTTCCCCTTTAGTCTTCCTGTTTCTCTTCTAGGTTTGCTGAACCTGGGTGTCAAGAAAGGCAGAACAGTAGTACTAACAATTGTCTGCACCTGTGGTTATTGCAGTGCTGTACTACGTTTTTGAATTGTTATTTCCTCATTGATAAATGTGACAATTTAACCATGGAAAATGTAACCATGCAGGTGGGCTGCAAACAGATGACAAAACCATGTGAACAGCCCATCAATAGTACATGAACAAAGTGTAAAAATCCAAGTGCTGGCACCAGATGGCTGGGAGGCCTGAGGCAAAGCCCTTGCCTATCCCCTGCCACCACTGGTACTTGAGGGTTCAGGGATGAGCCCAGCCAAATGGGGCCTCAGGCAGTGCCAAAACTGGTCAACCCCTGATACCATCCAGGAGAATCCCATTTTAAACCCCTTGTCTGGAACTACCCTAATTTTCAAAGGAAGACTTGGGGTTTTAGGGTTACCATTATTATCATTATTTATTGAATTTCTATCCCGCCATTCCTCCCATGTAGGGGGACCCAAAGCACCAATGAGCACCAGCAAAAGGACTGACTGATTATAGAGCCTTTCTTTGCATTACGTGGAATAAGGTGATGGACTCCAAGTGGTAGGACCCTAGTCTGTACTAATTCAGATTGCAGTGTATGTGTGTGTGTGTGTGTGTGTGTGTGTGTGTGTGTGAGAGAGAGAGAGAGAGAGAGAGAGAGAGAGGTTTTCCCTCTCTGTCCTATATATATAGCAAGCTAGCACATAAGGGAGAGGCCTGCCCTATGCCTTTCACCCTGATGTGTTTGCTAGGCATGGCATTGTTAACATGACAGAGCATTCAATTACACCCAGTCTGAAGTGAGACGGTCCAGAGTTCTACCATCTCATTCTGCATAATGTATAAAACAGTTTCTGGTGGTGCTCTTTAGACCCCTGAAATGTGAAAATCCTGGTTGCTTTAGAAAGATTGGTCACAATGCAATATTGTTGTGCAGTACTACCAGTCATGTTCAAAATTAGCTTCCATGTCCCTCTTCTTCTGATTTGCACGTGAAGATGGACAGAACCCAAGTGGAGAGAAATATTTTAAGAATACTTAGAGTTGGTCGGTTGGCTAGTTATGATTGTTCAAATTGCCTCCATTTCACTTCAGTTCAGCAAAGTTGGCCAAGGAATGATTGATGCAGAAAAATGTTCAAATTACTCTAGTGCCGTATTTCCCCGAAAATAAGACCGGGTCTTATTTTTGCAAAAGACGCATTCGAGCTTTTTTTCAGGGGGTGTCTTATTTTGCGTCAGCCGTCGCCACCACGTCTTTGCAAGTCAGAAGGGATCAGAAGCCTCAACGCCACACTTGGAACGCCCCACGTGGAGCCGCTGGGATCAATGCTCTGTTGCTCTGATCAACGCTCTGTTCGCCAACTCAACACACACACACTCACCGCCATGTCTTTGCAAGGCTTTGCTGCGTCTTTCCAGTTCGTCTTTGCAAGCAGAACTGGAAAGACACAGCAAAGCCTTGCAAAGATATGGCGCGGGCGCGGGCATTGAGTTGGGGAACAGAGCGTTGATCAGAGCAACAGAGTGTTGATCCCAATGGCTCCACATGGGGCGTTCCAAGTGTGGCGTTGAGGCTTCTGATCCCTTCTGACTTGCAAAGACGTGGTGGCGGCAGCCGCGGTGACGGCTGTGGCTGACCCAAAATAAGACATCCCCTGAAAATATTTATATTTATATATTAATATTATTATTTTATAATTCAATATGTCCGTCGTGTGTTGCAACAGAAGTACTACCAGTAAATGCGTCCGTCTGGCTGACGATCTTAACTGGGGCTATATTACGAGCATCCTGAAAAATCATGCTAGGACTTATTTTCCAGTTAGACCTTATTTTGGGGGAAACATGGTATACAAAAACTTTTAGAAGAAACTGAACTAACTTCTAGAAACATTAGGTTTAATTTTATTTATTCATTTTGTGTATTTTGTTTGGGCACTTCCTTTTCACCAACAGGCTCCTTTAAACATTATTCTTAATAATTTATCTGCTTCTGCAGTTGTCTGCAGAAGATGTCTCTCCCTTTGTGACAGTTGAATGCTGAACAAAGGTACTGCCTGGTTTGTACTTTGTATTCAGAAAGCTTAACAAGCCAGAACAGTTACTTCTCAAAGGGATTGATATGCAACAACCCTGACCTGCAGAAATGTGCACTTATATTGTTTTTACTGGTGCATATTTTCCTAACTCTCGTGTACATAAAACAGTGCTTGCTTTTTAGAGGATGGGGTTAATATGTCAGGCTTTATTTGCAAATTCCACTTCGATCCTCTATTTCTAGATATTTTCACATTATACCTCTTGCAACAAAAGTCATGCTAACAGCCTCTGACTGTTCTAAAGTGGTTCATGTGGGACAACCACCACAGTTTTGGTAAAGCCAACATCTGACTATATGAAAGGAGATCATTTGAGATGTCAGTTGTAAAGAAATAATTTATGATGTGAGCTTGACCCCTTTGAAAACAAGTTAAGAGTACGGTACATCATTCCAGTGTTACGATGAATTTGTTGGGTAAGATAAAAGCAAACTTATAGCATATGAATATACCTTGTCAGCCATCTCACAAATTCACAGAACACCTTTCTAAGAACAAAAGAAGAGCCCTGCTGACTCAGGCCAAAGGCTTGTCTTGTATTGTTTTCCACAATGCTCAACCAGCAAGTCCATAAGCAGGAGATGAAGGCATTTTTTTTCCTTGCAACTGGTATTCAGAGGATTCCATGGGGCAACAGCGGCAAGAAGGCTCAAAGAAAAATGTCATGATGTATTCTTTCTTTTCTTTTTCTTTTTTAAAGCTGGTCAGGGAAGAAGGGAGGGGGGAAGAGGGAACATTGAAATGGTCCAAGGTATGTGTACCAATATGGGAGGAAGGAGTGAGCAGGAGAGGGATGGTTTGTAAAGGGAGGAGGAAGAGCTAATGGAGACAAAGACGGAGAAGGGAACAATGCTAATAAGGTTTGATCCTCACACAAAGGAGGAGATCACTGCCTAATACACTGCAAGCTTAGCAACAGAGAAGGAAGGAGTGATTAATGATGGGGAAAGGGAAGTGGAGATTCTAAGACGAAAAAGAAAGTGACTGGCACTCTTCCACTCAATCAAAGGCAAGTAAACTCTGACTACTTAATTCCTAGTCTCATGAGGCTGAGAAAGATGAAAGTCAAGAAGCAAATGTACCTAAGCAAGGGAATATTCAGTTTCTTCTTGGGATCTATGATATGTTTTTTTTCCCCTTTTTAAAAGAGAGTTCTTTTTGGAGAGAGCCTATGTTAGTTATTGCCCTCTATTTCAGGTGTCTGTATTGTGTCACCCTTCAAAAGAAAATCTTAGGATCTAGTTAAATGCGCATTTAATCATATCCCTTGCCCCAATTGTGGCTTAGAGTTAATTGTAAGGGGGGGGTGAAAAATAGGGCAAAACTGTGCCTTTAGCACTTTGCCCCACCACAGTTTTCATTCTGATTGAGTCCCCCCCCACCGCCGCATGCCATTTTTAAATGAAAAAAGGCTTCTATTGAATTGACTTGTTTTGATTTTAAAATGTCACACAGTTGGGGGGCCGTGAGTGGGGTTACAACTGTGGAAGGGACAAACTACTAACGTTTCCTATCCCCCCTGTGGTTTCATCCCATTTTGTCGTCGTCGTCGTCGTCGTCCCCCCCCCCCACTTCCTAGTTAGAATTAAATCTAAACGTCAGTTGTGGAAAGTTGTACAATTAAGTGCATGTCTAAATGGATCTTTAACAATATGCACACAACCTCTGAACCCATTCAGTGAACATGAGAAAGGGAACAGGATTGTGTGCGTTGTCCATGCTCCCTGTTCTCCCTCTCAGCAATGCTGATGTTCTCTGGTAGTCACGTCCCCTGCTGACCATACTTCTTGGTGGCTACAGATTCAGTGTGCATAAGTGGTCTCACATATATGCAGCTATATGCACATAGGGCCGCTTGCCCATGCTGATCACATGCTGAAAGTGTGAGCCGCCACGATGTAAACCTGCGGCCCCCATGCTTTCACTGAATATATACATTGGGAGATCATGACCACTTCCTCATTGCATTTTATTTGATGGCTTCAATTTCTCCTCATAGCACTCCCTCCCAATACTTTTTATACTATAAAAATATATTATCACACACAACAATTTCTAGTCTAACGTTATAACATATTTTGTGATTCTAACGATACTGACGTTTGTCTGTGATGTAACTAGTGGGAAACACATGCTCTTCCTTCAGTGACCAGAAATATGTGTGTTTGTAAGCTCCAAGTTGGGGTGCTCATCATCGAATGCAAAATACATCCTTGAAGTGCCAAACATTTTGTAGTCCATTTTATGGTGCGTTCATGCTGGCATTTTATTTATTTATTTATTTTCCTGCTGGATGTACTAAACTTACTTTTATGCCCAGTGATAGTTTGGTATTAAATTACTACAGGAAAAACTAGCAGTAGCTTACTGTTGATTCTTCTGTGATGTTTTAAGGAGACCATGCACACGGTTTCCTGTCAGGAAGTACCTGCTGTATTCTCCTGGATGAAGAACGTTATGTAGCATGCCCTTTTCAATGATATCCTTCATGCTCCCATATTCAGTGTTTTGGAATATAGGAGGACAACCACTACTTTTCTTCTCAGTCCAGAGGACAAAACCGTACTTCTCTCTGGCTTGGATCCAAAGGTGTCCAGCACTTCCACTCATTCAAGGAAGTACAGTATCTACAATTTCTGCCAACTCCTCTTCAGTCTGCAGTCCTCATGCCATACCCACACACCTTCTGAGCATTCCCTGAGCCACCACAGCACCAGCTTTTTGGAGAGCACTGAGGATTGTCACAGGGAGGAGGAGCAGGCATGGAACATCATTAGCGGTTCTCGGGATCCAAACCTGTCTACTGCTGCTGTGACAGTGCAGAGAGTACCGGAGCGAAGTGATCTTATACTAACATTTACAAGGGAATAATGTACTGCTGCTTGGAAAATTAGATGTGAACAAAGCCTAAAAACAACATTGCACAAAACGGACACTAATGGTGCAATCCTGTGTAACAATGCGCCAGCAGAGTCTGAGCTCTGCCGGTGTTGGGTGTTGCGAAAGTGCCATAAAGCACTTTTGCGGCACCTGGAGAGTAAGCAGCGCAGGCACCAAGGCCTGTGCCGCTTACTAGGCCATTGCCCACGACCCGCGCTGGCCGACCCAGGTAAGTCCTGCAACTGTCAGCACAGGGGCAGGGGGAGGGCAGGCAGGGGCAGCAAGTGAGGGGGCCATTGGCCAGCCCAAGCTGGGAGGGGGCGGGGATATCAGCGCTGAGTTGTGCCGATTATCCTATGCCCCTTCCCAGTCTTGGAACACACGCCAGCTTCAGAGCTGGCGTGCATTCTGAGGAGGCCCATTGTGGCCTGGTCAGCTTACACCGGGGGAAGGGAACAAATGTCCCCTTCCCCCAAGGAGAGGAGAGCCTTGGCCGCGTCTATGCAGGCCGCAATGGGCCTAGGATACATAGGTAGATAAGCAGCCAAAGAAAATGTACCATAATTAGCAAAAAAAAAAAAAAGAGGGGAGGAGGTATTGTATAACACAAAAAGCAACAATATATACAGCGTGGATCAGCTACACTTCTCAGGTACTTCCTGTTTCCACTTTTTGAAGGTCCATGGTAAATTCTGAATGAGAGCTTTCATGGAGGACATGCACTGACTCCAAGTAGGCACATAGCTTGTGCAGAGTCACCAGGTGAGTTCTCCTTCAAGCACTAGGGTGGAAGCTTTGAAAGCAGAATTGCAACAAACATTTTCCATGGTGTTTCAATCTTATGGCCTCTGAGGCCAGTCTCTGAGCCTCTAATTTCTTTTAATATTGTATCTGTCTTTTATTTCTTAGCATCTGCCCTCCCCTCCCCCCCCCAATTCTTCAAAACATTTGTATATATGTGGTGTGCTTAACTAGCTGGCTAAATGTTAAAATCAAATGCTTTACCAGTAAACCCCCACAGTTCTCAAACATTGAGGTTTAATTTCATCTGTGATGTGTTACATAAGTCTTCTTATCTCCATGGTAAACTCACAAAACAGGCTTATTTAAATAAATAAAAAAGGTCTGTCAAAACAGTCGCTACACATTTGGTCCATATGCAGTTGCCTCTTGTTGAAGATGCTAATAAAACTGCTTCTCCCAACTGTGATTAGAGCTGTGTTTTGAACATTCATTTGTATGGATTTAAGAATCAAAGGAGAAGTCTGGTATATCTCTCCATAAATAAGATTTGGAAACCATTCCTTGAACCACATATGGTAACTTCTCATCATCGTTGTAAGCCATAATGGATAATGAACAATTTATACAATATATAAATCCCTATCTGACATCTGCATGGAAATATGGTGCCTTCCATAAATAAAAAAAATTAAGGCTCTTCCATATTTTAAAATATTTCATGTATTGACATGTTATTTTTAGCAGGTGGCACACCACTTCGAAGTGTGGCACACCACCTCCAGCGACGCCACTGGGTTCAACAACACTTATATTGGGTGCCACTCAGGATCAAGCAGAGGGTCACTTCCCCACTAGTTGGCTCCATGACTAACTGTACTTTGCCTTGATTATCTTGAAAACAGCCTAGTGATTCTACATTTCACATTATCCTCTTCTGAAAATTGGATCTCTTCAACATTGCTAGCAAACAGCATGCATTCGATTTTCTTTGCACTTGGGTTGATGAAGTTACTTGCAAAGTACAGTTCCAATAAATATACAGCTAGCATAATCATAGCTTATTTGTTATTTCATTCAGTTGTAACTAGCCAGAGAAAATGCTTGAAGCCTCGTTTCTCAGTCTATAAACCAGTGTCTCATTGACACACTGATCTATCTGAAATACACAGCCCATTCACATCTCTTTCATTGCTTTGTGATGCATACAATTGTGGAAAGTGAAATGCATAAAATTAAGTGCTTGAAAAAGAAACTGATTGCTTTTAAGCACAAACACAGAATGGACACTCAATGAACACTTCTTGCTTTTCCTAATAATGCATTTGCTAAATGTTATATTGAGGATCTTCCCCGCCCCCTCCTCTTGGGCTCTGAATAGACTATTAGTGATGAATCAGCATCTTCTCAGGTTCTTGGGATGGGAAGCCATGCAGTTACACACCTGAATATGCTCAACTACCTATTTGGCCATAAAAAAGCCCAAACTAAACACAGAATACAAGTATTTGAGAATTCACGTAAATTTGTAGATGCCTTCTTATAAATACATCTGCACATGCTGTGAAAAATTGGTTCTTCATGTGGAAGAACGGAATACACCTGCCATATATAAATCAGTACCAATGTAACTTGACCTTTTAAATTTTATTGCTCCTTTAAATCAAAATGATAGCTACCCAGTCATTTGTTTCCTGAGTCAGTCCCACTTAATTTCAAGAAAGAGTTCCTTGAAGAAATGTTATAAAGTCAGATTATCCTAGACAACAGCATATAGTGTTTGGACTGAGACATATCCTCTGGGCAACTCCTTACCTTAAAAAATAAATAAATCCGTGAGATTATTCTAGATGGAAAGAGGAAATCATGCTAGGCCAGTCTACCAGGATGTCTGAAGGTATAAACAATATAAATGGGTGAATATAAACCCCTTGATTAACTGATGACAGTGGTAGTGACGGGGTAGGTTCTGAGAATGCAGGCTAGGATCCATAGGAGGTGGGACTGTTCATGAATGCTACGGTTCTAGGAATGATTTGCTAGTGCTAGAAAACAAGCAATGACTAGAGTACTTTCTTCATCCCAAGATGGTATAAAGGACAGAAGAGTCGTACTTACAGGATTCTAAAATTGAACATCCATGTTCCAAACCTAAATCTGGGCCTAGAAAGCTGGCCACCAGCCTGTGTGTCCAATCACATGTTCCTTGGGCTGGTGGCAGTGGAGTCAACTACCAAAGGTTTCTCTCAGTCAGCTGGGCATTAACCAAAGGAGAAGAGAGGGGAACAGAGGGGAGTGAGCGCCAAGTAGTAGACACCACTGCCTATGTAAAAGATGACTAATCCACATTAAAAATATAACAGATTAGTGTTGCTGTCTTCTAAAATGGGATTGGTGGGGAGTATAAAGATGAAAGCAAGTTCATTTTGCTTGAGCTCTGCCAAGAAGCTCTCCCCATAACAAATGCAGCACTTGTAGGAAACACCAACATTTCAGAGCTTGTAAGATCCAAAATAAACCCAAAATAAACGTTGCATGCACAACCCATTGGCTCCCAGAGAGCAGTGGTACTGGCTTGGGACTCGGCATGCATTTGGGCAGGCACAGGTGGTAAGAAGTTTTCAGACAGAGCTACCACTGAATTGAGCACCACTGCAGAAATCATATAAGAAATTGGGGGATGTGGTCAGTTTTCAAATACTGTAGAGTAGACATTTCTACTTATTGAAGAGATTATGTAAGGCTAGATGGATTTCCCTTTGCTACTGTTCTGAGTATGAAAGACCAGCTAATTCCTTGGAGTGGACAGCTAGTCCCTGGACAGAGGCGTTCTAATATGGGGGGAGCAGGTGTGCTCCACCCCAGGCACTGAGTGGGCGCGGGGGCGCGGCAGCCGGGCTCGGGGCTGCACAGAGTGGCGCGGCACCGGAGCCCGGCTGGCGCACCCCTCTGAAGCAGTGCATCCACTCGGCGCTTCCCCCTCCGCTCCGGAGACCAGGAAGAAGCCCTCCTCAAAGCGACCACCTAGTTCGGCGGTCAAGGGCTTTCTGAGAGGGCCGAATGCGACGTTCGGCCATTATAGGTTTTGCGCATGCGCAAACCCTCTCAGAAAGCCCTCGACCGCCGAACTAGGCGGTCGCTTTGAGGAGGGCTTCTCCCCGGTCTCCGGAGCGGAGCTTCCGGAGGCCGGGGAAGCGCCAAGTGGGCGCTCAGCCCCGAGTCCCGCTGCTTGGGGGGGCGCACCAACCCCACCCCCCCCAGGCGCCGGGAGGGCTGGGAACGCCACTGTCCCTGGAGTTAGATTTTATCTTCAGCCTGAAATGAGAAACACATAAATGTTCTGCAGCATCAATGCACTTCATAATTCCTCCATCTGAAAGTGTTAGCATCCTAATAGAAGTAATGAAACATTGTCTTTTTCTCCACATTAAGCAAAGTAACGACTCATCCTGTGCTGTAAATTAATTTTAAAAACCATTCAGAGCCAAAACCAGTAGCATTGTAAAATACAAACCAATCATTCAAACTTCAGAGCATCTCTCTGAGCGGTGAGTTTTTGATAAGATATCTATGCAAGTCTCTTATACTGGTAATATTTTGTATGGAGGGGTACCACCTATTGTCCAGTTTCTATTTTTGTGTAGAAACTAGCAATTTCAGTGGGGTGTAATTTTATCCCCAAATGTACTTAGATTGTGTGAGTTTTGAGTAGTCATTTCGGGGAGGATCCTGTCCAACACCATTGTTTCCCCTGAATGTTGCTGTTTTTGTGACCTTTTCTCCCCTTGGCTGGTTCTTCTTTCTCTATTCATCACAAGGAGTCATCTCATCTAATCAGAAATCAAGAAGTGAAAATAATGATGTTGCAGTACTAGGCAGCCAGTCAAATCTGAGTGCCTGATGATGTTACTATGGGCAAGTGAGGGCAAATAAGGACAACATAAATTTAATAAGATACATTTCACAAGAACTGAAATTAGAAGGCATTTTAGCACTGCCAAATACGTTTTTAAAAAATCAAATCTATAGCTGGGAAGTACCTTTCTGGAGCTTGGTTGAAATAACCCTGGCAAACAATGAGAATGGATAATAAAGGAACAAGAATTATCGTCACTTTATGCTATAGGTTAACTATTCACAAGTTCAGAGCTGCAACACAGAGGGATGCCCTCCATGTTAGCACCAGTGTTCCCTGTAAGGGTCCGCACCAGTGCGCAGACTCCTTCCAGAGCTGCACAGTGTTGCAACTGTGTTGCCACTTCTGGACATTCTGCGATGACATTTTATTTATTTATTTTATTTAAAAAAATTATATCCTGCCTTTTCCTATGCCGAAAGGCAAATGCCCAAGGCGGCTTAAAACAAGATTAAAATACATAATTTAAAATAATACATAAATAAATTTAAACATACATAACCATACATAAACAAATTTAAAAACAATAAACAATCATCATGTAATCGTCAAACTTCCTCATTACCAAGCTCCGCGCTGCGCACACCTTAGAAGGAACAGTAGTTTGCACATGTGCAATGCAGATTGTAAGTTGTTTTTCCTACAGGATTCAGTCTCCCCTCCAACACATAGTTCACACATACAACAATATGATTTGTTATTGATGTTGCTGACCAATATTCTTGTTGAGAAGCATTAGCATTTATTTTCATTTTTATTTACATCGTACAGACCTGCATAGTGTGTGAGCTACAAAGCAGAATGCAGCCTACCAGCCCACGTATAGCCATGAGGTTAGATAAGCCTCCTGTTGTTGCTTTCTGCCAGGGACTGTGAAAAGGGGTGCTGGTCAAGCTTCAACACAGGGCTGGTGGGTTGCTTTCAGTGAGTCACAAGTCGTGAAGGCCAAATATAGCATTTTTACAAAGAGCAATAGCAGGGGAAGCGAGGCGGCATAACAATTGAAAGTGCCGTTGGAGAGCTTCCAGATGCCACTGTGTATGTCGGCAAAGCCAGACGTGTTTGCACCAACTGAATCTGGCGTTTTCTTGTCTGCCGAAAGTACTCTATGCTAGGATATTGTTTTATCAACATGTTTTCATTTATAGATTTAGATATAGACAGAATAGATTTAGCTATACCTCGGAGGTCAGACTGTAGCCTCGGCTATAGAAAAAAATAAGATGCTTTTATTTCTTTGGGAAATGGAAAATGAAAATAGTAAGAGCCACAAAACTGTTGGAGAATAAAGAACAAATTATTATAATGAACATTATTTACTATTCAATTCTATTAAGTCTATTATTAATAAATAATAATAATATTAATTAATAATTCAATAGCCAGGGGGATCATAGTTTTTGTTTGTTGCTAATAATTTTGATCCCCAGCTGTGCAAAGGATACTTAGGAAGCAATCCTATGTATAATTTCCTCAGAGTAAGAGCCAGTGAATACAATGAGACTTACTTGTGAGTAGACATTCAGAGGCTTGTGCTATTAAATAATGATCTGCTTTACCCCAGATGTTATTTTGCCTGGTAAAGTGTGGATAATATCTGTTTTGACCTTGATGCTAATGAGAATTGAAATAATGGACACCGATTAATATTAAACAGTGTTTTGACACAAAATGTCTACTCAGCTGCTGGACTCTTACTGTGACAAACAGGATTTACTAATTAATCACTCTTTTCAGTGTTAAGCTGAGTCAATGCACCTAGCTTTACACCTGCCAGCTTTACACCTCACCAAATTTTTTGGATAAAGGTCCCACTGGCTTCAATGTAACTTATTTCTACAAACGGTTAAATGGAATCATGTCTGGGCATCTTCCACTGGTGACTGATGTCTTTCAAAACTAGAAGTGTGACCGAGCATCTGTCCTATCCAGCAGTGATGTAGACTTGAGTCTATTGACTCAAACTCGAGTCAGACTGAAGTCGCATCAATTACTTGACTTGGCAATTATAAAAGACTCGAAAGACTTGACTTGAGACTTGGAGCATTTTACGAGAAGTCAAATTTTATTCAGGTTTAAACCCGTTTTCCCCATTAAATAGATAGGGACTCGCAACTCGCAACCAAAGGCTCAGGACTTGGGGGCAAAGACTTGGGACTTGACTTGAGACTTGGACCCAGAGACTTGGGACTTGATTCGACACTTGGAGTGAGAGACTTGATCCACATCCCTACTATCCAGGAACTCTTCCCATAGCTCAGCACAAAGCTAGTGTTTGTGAATATTACAGCACAGGAACAGTTAACATCTATTTAATACATGCTGCCCTGAACACAGCATGTGTATGCTGACATCTACATCAAATATGGCAGCTCAAAACCTTAGCTGGCTGGCTGCACTGAAAGATGTGTTTACCAGTGGCATTTTAACGCCTTCTGGCGCCCGTGGGGGGCGGGGGCTGGAGCGCCCCGTCGCGCCAGAGCGCGGCTGCCCCCCCCGGAAGCGGCCCGTCACCGGCTTCGGGAGACGCTTTCCTCCGAAGGAAAAGGCTGCCCGTTTGCCCTCAGAAAGGTTCTGCGCATGTGCAGAAAGCCCAAATGAAAGCGGGCGACGCGTTCGGCCGGCTCACAAAGCCCTCGACCGCCGAACTGAGCGGTCGCAAGGAGGAGGGCTTCCCAGCTTCGGAGAAAAGCGTCTCCGGAAGCCGGTGATGCGCCGAGTGGGCGCGCTGCTTCCCAGGGGCTCGGCAGCCGGGCTCCGGCGCCGCGCCCCCCGGAAGCACCGTGCCCACTCCGCGCCTGGGGCGCAGCACACCAGCGCCGCCGGCGTAAGAACGCCACTGGTGTTTACCCATAAAGCAAGGCACACTTCTTTTAGGAAGAATATACTGTATACCCTTTCTGTAAGCCTCCATCAGTCAAGTCCAAACACCTATCAATGAAAAGGACTAACATGCCCCCCACAGTCTCATATAATCCTTAACACAGCATGCCAAACAACAGCCATAGTGCTACAGTGATGAATGAGAATGAGATCAGGTTCAAATTCCTTTTTAGGCATGAACCACAGTAGGTGGTGACCTTGTAGGTGGTGACCTTGGACCAGTCAAGCAATGCAATCCTATGCATTTCTACCCAGGAGTAAGTACCACCATGTCTATTGGAACTTACTCCCAGGTAAGTGTGCATAGGATTGCAGCCATAATCTTGCAATCTAACCTGCATCACAGGTTCCAGAGAAGTAGCTGTGTCAATCTATTGCAGCAAAGTCATTTTCTTTTTTGCATTGTGTTTATTATGATTTAATTGATTTTGTAAGCGGCCTTGGACACCTCAGTAACAGGGGTTGGGGTGGGGTGGAAGGCAGGCTATAAATATTTTAAATAAATAAATAAATATTGGGAGGGCAGTAAACTGCCAACAGCCACCTGGATTCTCCACTGCATTGTGGTCCTGGAATTGTTTGTATATAGCAATCCAGTCAGGCTACCTAATCTATTAAATTACTATCATTTTAGGCCTACTAAAAACTCACTGTACGTTGGGAAAACCAGTTGTCTGCCTGCCATGGATCCAATAAAACAGAACAGTGCACAATTCCAATGGTTTCTCCTACTGAATTTGAGCCCAATAAGTCACAAGGTAGTTTTGAAGATAACCGACTTCCATGATGGACCATATGCTTATCAGGAGTTCTGATTAAAACCTGACATTTTTGGTAAATATGAATTAGAAATGCTTGCTAATAGTTTGACATCAATGTTGAAAAATATTCTTCATGAGCCAGATTAATTAAGTACAGATTTGGCACATAGCTCAAGAAACCATCTATAATGTTTCTCATTTAACTAACAGTTACCTCCCTGCTGGTGTATTTTCAGTTACTGTGAAGGAAACATCTGAACCACTACTTCAGCATTCACTGGTTTAGCTTTTGTCCCAGTTGGATAATAGGACAGATGTACTGTCTATATCATTATATTGTAGCAGGCACATATGCCTTCCAATTCTGTTTCTGAATAAAGCATTCAAACCTGACTTAAATGCGAGAAAATTTACTGCTTTCTACATTGTACAATAAATATTCCCGTTAATTTAAATATGACAATGATAAACATATGCCTAAAATATCTTCCATTGAAATCAGTAGGATGCAAATATGTTTCACTTGGGCTGGATCATATTCAGTGCTACCAATGAAGCTGGCATCTATGCTACGCAGAGTTCTGTGAAAGCATTCTTATCAGTAGCTGTTTGGACTTCCTACAGATAAACGGACTGCTATGAGAACTGGGAAGCCCCAAGATATGTCCATTAAAAATGCACAAGAAAGAGAACATAGCACACACAGACTATGGGTGGCATCCACATTGAGAGCGCAATCCTGCATAATGCAGGAACTACGGAGCAAGCGCTCCACCATTCGAAGCTGTCGCAAACATGCTGTAAAGCACGTTTGCGATGACTTTAGAAGTTTAGAGTAAGGGCAGCAGGCACAGAGGCCGACCACCCTCACTCTGCCGCCGGATCATCCCTGCGGCTGCTGGAGAAGATAAGTGCAGCACTGGTGGGTGCAGGAGCGGTCCGGGTGGTGAGGGAGGGGGCCATTGGCCAAGCCGGCCCGGGGGGGCAGAGATGGCGGCTGCCATATCCCCGACACTTTCCCGGGCCAGCACGGCCTTTACACGGCCTCCTTGGACTTGCGCCAGCTAAATAGCTGGCGGAAATCCGAGGAGGCCCATTGGTGACCTCCCAGCATTACACTGGGGGAAGGGGACGAACATTCCCTTCTCCCTAGTAGACCTCCGGGCCGATCCCAGAATGGGAATAGGATCCGGTACCACCAGATACTTAGACAGGATTGTGCTGTGAGATTAGTGGAAGGTGCTTTAGGCAGAAGCTGAGTGCAACTGCTGCTAGGAGAAAAACTTTTCAGTTTGTGCATGAGGGTAGCCTGAGTTGTAACCTGAGAATTATTTCCACCTGTGTAAGGAAACTTCACTTTCCACAGGTGGAAGATTTCTTCTGCAGGTGGAAGGAAACCTTAGAATAACAACCAAGGGCAATGAGCAAGAGGTAGTTCAATGCACTGTGTAACATCTTCAGAACTGGCCCATCCATAAGGTCAACTGAAGTGGTCGCCTCAGGCAGCAGATTGGTTGGGGGCACCCATCTCTGTTCACTTATTCGCTTCTACTGCTCCACCTTTCCTTGGAGTAGTGGAAGAACTACTATGGAACACCCTTGTTCTGCACCATGATCCCAATCTTCTGCTTGCACAAGAGAATTTCCGCTTGCAGAAGATGTTACTCGCTGCATTAGATTCAGTATTCATATTTTCTAAACCTCCTTTTCTTTTAAGAACCCCTCCTACTATTTGAATATGAGTTTATATTTCATGTACAATAGGGTTATAATTGCTGAGTAATTAAACAGCAGTGGTGCTTTGTCTTGCCTTCATAACATTCAGTTATGTCATAGATTTATTACTAAAAGAAGAAAAAAATCTCTCCTTGAAGTATACTAATAATTAATTAAATCATCTTTAAGGCTATTTGTGGAAGAGGTATGAATGGATCACAGTGATTTGTACAACTTGGGTCACATGGCTTCTTATGATTTTGTGGAATGGGGCTGAATTAATGTACTTTCTCATAATGGTCAGTTTTATCTAATTAGTACACAACTTTTGAAAATGGCTTACTAATACATTAAAGAGTAAAAACACTATTCTCTGGGGGGGTTGTGGGGGGGTCCTACTGGCAAGTTTAATGGCTGAATATTATGTCAAATACCATATGTTCACCTTCAAGCCAGTGTATTATTATTTGCTGCTGGTTCAATGTATTTCCTGCTGCTGTAGCTACCCTGTGAAATGTACATCTGCTGTACTAGTTTTTCCCTACAGTGGACTACCATATGTCATCTCAGATTTATGGCAGCATTCTCAAGTCAATGGGCCATGAAATGGTAGAATTCCATGAAGGCCTATATTTCAAAATAGCAAATCACAACTGGTGTTTGAATTACTTAAAGAAATGGGAGGGGTGAGGGCTCAGATAGTTGCTTGTTTAAAAATCCAGGACATTTCTGTCACTGATTCCTATATAGCTAATGACTTGATTCCAATTAGAATCAGGCTGGCATGCAGCGCCATTTATAGCAGCAGAAAGGCTTTTAGCTGCCATAAAATGGTTGACGGCGACACGTACAGTGCACTGCTGGCGGCCATTTTCTGAGTGCTGCCACAAGAGGTGGACGCTGCTGCCCCCACTGGTACAGGTAAAGCACTGGTGGGGGCGAGGAGGGGACAGATTGGGGGTGTGTTAGGGTAGGCGTGGGTGGTCTCAGCAGGGAGAGCTCTACAGTATCTTAACACTTTTTGTCCCTGACACTAAGTTGCTGGCGCAGATTTGAGTAGACCCATTGGTGACAGTGCAGGAGCAGAGGAAGTTAAGTAGAACATTCTTTTAGTTCCTTCTCTCACCCCCTTCTCTGGCTGCCCACAACATGCTGCCGCTGCTCCGCACAGGCAGCATTTAGTTAGGATTGGGCTGTAAAGCACTTAACACCACACTACATGTTATATCAATGGGAGCTTCCCTTCTGGAACATATAGCAGCAATGACAGGGGAATGAATCTGGATTGGGTCCATAGCAGGGGCAAAGAATTGAAGCCCTTGTCCAACACCATCTTTCTGATCCAGGTCACCCCCCCCCCCCAAAGGTGCTACTTAGAGAAGAAAAAACAAGAATGAAACCTAAGTTTAACATAATGCGTATTTTGGCCATAAGAAATCTAATATCTCAGTAGGATTTTCAGTTCCCTAGAACAGGGGTTGTCAGTCAGTGGTACTAGTACCACCAGTGGTACTTTGGCCATCTGATGGTGGTACTCGGACTGCTGGAACCCCGCTCCGATGCAGCGCTTTCAGTGACACATTTTTGCTCCCGAGGCTCCTGCCTTTGACTGAGCCTCTCGGGAATGGTGAGAAAGGCCTTCCCACCCGCCCAGAGCCTCCTACCTGCATTTTCTGGCCTCTAAAACCCTGAGGTAACTGGCAATGATGTCCTTGCCAATCACTTCCAGTGGTATGCAGAAGAAGAGTGGCGCTGGAGGTGGTACTCGACCGGAAAGCAGTTGAGAACTTCTGCCCTAGCACAGTGACAGCATGAGAGAACTACACTTGATTGACATCCAGAGATTTAAATATTATTAATTGAGGCTGTCTGCCCCATGGTGAATGGTTTTCTGTGAAATATTAAAAAAAATGAATATTTAATGTAAGACAGGGGTTCTCACAGTGGTATGCTGATGTTTGTAATATAAATAATATAAATATTATGTGTTAAGTGTTATGTTTGTTTGTTTTTGTTTTTATGCCAATAAAGGTTCCTTACTTACTTACTTACTTACTTACTTACTTACTTACTTACTTACTTACTTACTTACTTACTAGTGGTACGCGCACTGCCGGCTAGTGGTTTGCTGCTCCCCGGCTGCCAAGATAGCGGCCGCCAGGGACCCTGCACCACCCCACACCAGAGCCTTGGAACTGGAACCTCAAGCTCTGCAGAGCCTGCAGAGCTCAAGCACGTGGGTTTCCAGGCTCAGGAAAGGCCCTGCCACCAGCCCGAGCCCTTTTGCTAACCCTTGTAGGGCTCCATCACACCTAAAACCCGGAAATAAGTGCCAATGACATCATCAGCACTTATTTCCAGTGATAAATATTTATTTATTTATTTATTTATTTATTTAATCATCAGCACTTATTTCCAGTGATTCCTTGCACCGGCCTTCCCTGCTTGTGAGTCGTTGCGAAAGTGCTTTACGGCACTTTCGCGACGGCTTAGGCTTAGGGTGGCGGAACGCTCATTCCGCTGGCTGATCGATCGTCAAGATTGCACAGTGAGTATTTTAACACATTAATTATTTCATATAGTAAGTAGGGCTGGTGGTTGAGTAAACCTTGAATTAGTGTGATATGTGGCTAAAGCTTTAGTGCACAGATGGCAGAGGATGTGAATAAATGCCAAGGATCAAAACATGGGAAAAAAAATAGCTGGGGAGTGTCCTGAGATCATGGGGGGTGGGGTGGGTTCTCTTGCATGTCCTGCCACCATCCAAAGTGTGGTTGGTGGGAATGTGCACGAGGGCCTTCTCCATGTTGACCCCCCCTCTCTACAGAATTACCTCCCATGGGAGGCTTGTTTGGCCTCCTCCCTCAGTGTCAAAGAAAGCTTAAGACACATCTTTTTCAGACCCTCTCCAGTGATGCTGGATTGTTTCATATTCTCGTAGTTCTGGCGATTTGTGTTTTTCCAATATTTTGTTTTTGATGATTTTGCTTATATGACTTTTCCCTCTATTTTATTATATTTTACTGTATAAGAATGTGAGCTGCCTTGGATTACTAAAGAAAGACAGGATATAAATAATTTTCTTTTATGAACAAGAAGAGCAGAAAAATTTGGAACTGAGGTCATAAACAGACCAGGTAGTCATCTTGCTCCTTAGTTTATTTTGTGGCAAAGACCTAAAGAGGTCTTGTGGTCAATGAAGGAGAGGGTTGGCATGCTTGGCCAAGGTCTCTGTGGAAGAGATTGCCTGATGACCCCAATCTGCAATTATGTTAGCCTAGTTAATAGAACCCCTTCACACTGTGATTTCTACTAGAAAATCTATCATCCACCAAGTTCAAACTCTGTGGGAACCATTACTCCAAATCACAGTCATAGCAACTGCATTTGTTGGACAGAATTACAGATCTTGTGTATAACTTATTCCTGAGATGTAATAAAGCTCACAGCAAGGTAAATCACTTACCAATGCTACAAGCCCATAAGACTTGTAGAGATGATAATTGTACATCAAATGGCTAGAATACGCATTTTAAAGGAAAATCTTATCTGAAGTTAATGAAAGGGAAAAGGCATTTCGGCTGAATAAGAGGGTATCTGGTTAAGAAGGAGTGGTATGTGGTATACATTTTTTTTTTGCCAAATATCTTTTTAAGGGATGGAAAAGAAAATAATTTGTCTTGAAGGAACTTATGGATAAAAATACAGTTGAGTAATTTTAAGATCCTGAGTACTGTATACTTCAAGAGAATGACACTTAATAAGAAATGGATTTGCTATTTTGAAAAGGAAAAAAAAGATAGCAACACTTCTGGGAATGTATTCTTTCTGCAGGCTTGAAGAACAAGTTTTGCAAATAGTAAAAAGTGCATGGAAATTTAGGTAGCTGTGATTTTCATACTAAGAAATAATTAGTGGCTAAATTATACTGTACAATAATGCGTCCAGTTCTTTACAATGTATGAGGAGAAGTGGGCTGCAGCTGCTAGAGTTCAATAAAAATGGAAAATATTTATCTTATAATGATAACACAGATAACAAGACCTGTCAATAATAGATAACAATGAATAAACAGCAATAACAAAACATAGGTGTCCCAGTTTCGAACCATGTCTATTAAGTACACGATATGCAGTTCTGTCAGTATACAATTCTGTTGCTTGTTATCTGCTCTCTTTTCTTCCCTCCCCATCTCTTCTACCTTGGGCCTCTGGGAAATAGGCCAGTGCCAGCTTTACTATATGCTGATGATCTTGTCTTACTGTCAAGAACTCCAGTCGGACCTAAATGTGCTATGAAAGCATTTATCGCATATTGTAAGGAAGAACTGTTGGAAATTAATGATAAGTCTAAAATAATGGTGTTTGAAAGGTCAACAAGGAGGGTAAATAAAAAGTGGAAAATTGGTCCATACAGTTTTCAGCAGGTCAATGAATTTAGATATTTGGGAGTTGTATTTCAATCTAATCTTACATGGACTAAACACGTCCAGTATCCTAAGAACAAAACAGAACTGGCTTTATTGGCATTGAAGAAATTTTTCTATATTAAAGGAGAACAATATATACCAGCACTTTTAAAAGTTTATAAAGCCACTATACTAGCGCGGCTATTATATGGCTCTCAAATTTGGTTCTTAGGACCAACAGAAAATCTAGAAAGACTTCAACAAGCTTTCTTTCGGAAAGTGCTGGCCACACCTCCATGTATAGCCTCTGCGGTATTATGACTTGAATTAGGGCTGCTCCACTCTCCTTACATTGATATGGAAAGTCATCATTAATTTTAAATGTCGATTCGCCAATGCAGAGGATCTCCCTATTTTTACTAAATTAGCTGCAAAAGGGCATTGCTGGATGAAGTGGAATAATGAAACTGATTTTAAAAAACCTACATGAGTTGGGTCTACAGAGAATAGGAGATTTGAACGAAAGACAACGGTCGTTATTAGTGGGAAAATTAACTAATTTGGATTGGGATTGTCTCCAATTACAGGCTAAGCGGACATGTTCTCCATCCTATTCAGGAATAAGGTTCCCAATAGAATTTACTCTACCTCTTTACTTCAATATGCTTACAGTGCCCAAATTTATGCAGGCTCATATGATTGCACATTGTAACGCATTACCAACTGCGCAGAGGAAAGGTTGTTTCAAAAAGATACCATCTGACCAACGATATTGTGACTGCTCTTTGAATGAATTAGATTCATTGCTACATTTTTTTCTATTGCCCTAAATATGAAACAGCTAGAGAACGTTTTTTAAAGAAATGGTTGCAAAGATATTCAACGTTCTCTGATTCTTTAAGGTTGAAAATATTTTTAAATAGTTTTTGTAAAGAATGTGTGGTAGATGTGGCAAATTTCTGTTTTGTTGTGTCTATAATCTCAACTTCACAAGTGTGTGGCAAATTCTGTATTAATGTGTTTTTAAATTTTAATTTTACAGGTGTATGGCAATGTGCTATTTAACCTAATAAACTTGACTTGACATCCGGCTGTTCTGCTTACTATACACAGCATATGACAGACAGCCATCCAAACTTGAATGTGCACAAAAATAATTCCTAAAGTAGAGGGATGATTGTTGATGTCATTGCTGTAAGATGTTACCATGGCAAAAACGTTCACAAGCTTTCTCAAATGAGTGTGTGTCTTTAAGCAGTGCAAATCGCATGTATCTCTAGCACAAAAGGGCATTTTTAAATAAAAGGGGATGTAAAATATTCTGCTCCAAGTTTTTTTTAAAAAATCCCTTTCCTAGAGGCAGCTTAAAAATTGATGGGAGAAATGACAGCAGTTCATTTGAGAATAAGCTACTCCATTTTGAGACATCTTGTGCCAGCCTCTAAAATGTCCCTTCACGGCCTTTATGAGGCATTATACTATGACCTGATCTGTTGGCATTTCCTTCGTTCCTTCATGTTTTTATCTTCTCATATGTCAAACAGAGGTCAATACGCTCCCTGTTGTGCTTGGATAGCAAGATAGGTGTCTTAAATCATACCACAAATGCACAAGGAGAGGCACAAATTTCATTTTTACTGGCCAGTGAGGACAGAGGACATTTAGCACTTTGGAAAACTGGCTCTCTTTATGGGAGTTGCTAATATGACACCTGCGAGAAATAGACCAGTTGTAGTGTCTGGCTATCTATCCCTATTTGGTCTCACTATTGCCTGCAATCGGCACAGCATCATTCTGTTCCAGGGGCTCCATTCAATTTGTTGTGAGAGGCAAACAACCTCTCTGGCACGTAGAAACGAGTTGTAGTTTCTTCTGCAATATAGTGATGCGATTCACTTCGGTCTCCCATTTATTCTTAATTGACACATTCCTTGTTGTTGTACTTGACTCGTAGAAATGAAGGCTAATTGCTTGTTATTATATGATGACAAAGGTACAGCATTTTGAAGATTGCCCTGTTACAGGCCCTAGGACAGGAGGGAGCGTTGCCAGTTTGCTAAAAATGATCCTGTTTCTGCAGCTTTCTTTTTTCTCCCTCATGTGATCAGGCTGCAAAGGTTAATCTCAGTGGCGTTCCCCCCCCCCCCCCCCCGTGCAGGATTCCCAAGCAGCAAGCAGAATCATCTTCTGGACAAGTGGTGCAAAGGCACTCTGCTGTTTCTGTTTTTTTTTTTTTTTGTATCCTTCCCCCCCATCCTTAAAGTGATTTAAGAAAGCATTTCATGATAAGAAATCTTGATCATAGCCAATTGCAACCATTGACCTAGTTTAATATTGGAGACTGTGCTAATAAAATGCTGCTTTCATAACAATACCTAGACTTAACATCCTTCCCGGAAAAACCGGAACTGTCCCGTTTTTCAGGACCTGGTCAATGGCGGTCGTACCCCCCCCACGTGGGGCGCTGATGCGACATCCCCACGTGCTGCCACAAGCCACGCCCCCCTGGGGGCATGACGTCATTTTCGTGTGCACCGCCGAATTTCAGCGGCGGCAAACACACGCTGTTTTGCTCACCTTTTTTGAGCCAAATGACAGGCAGGCGGGGGCCAAACAGAGGACGATGAATACAATGATGGGAGCGGCGGCAGAGTGGACGCATACAGGAGGCAAGTACACCCCCTGCCGCCGCCACATGCATCCGTCACTTTGGGGCCCATGACCCCACTGCCCCTACCCTAACAACGCTACTGGGCCTGGTCCCAGCCACCAGGCCCGGAACCAGGGCAATCCCGGTTTTCCGGGGCCACCACCACTGCTGCTTCCAGGATTTTCAAAGAGTAAAAGCTTTCTTGTGCGGCCATCTTGGATCTTGCAAAAAAAAAAATCTGGAGGGGAAAAACGCGTCGGAGGAGGTGTGTGTCCCAGTTTAGGCACCTCAAAATCTGATCAGCCTAACAAAACTAGACATGCCTTGTTAACATAGGCTGCAATCCTGTGCATCCTTACCTGGCAGAAAGTCCCACTGAACTCAATGGGACTTGCTTCTGAGTAGGCATGCGTAACATTGCACTGAAGTAAATATTTTTACAAAGAGATATAAAAGCACAAGGTTGATGCACAGTTTGCAGCTAGGGCAAAATCACCCTGAGAAGCTTTATCCATTATGACATATAGCACTGCCTTCTAGAAAGTTTAAGTAACAGGAATAATAGGCTTTCATGAGATGAATGAAAAATATATTACAGTATGCAAAGAGACTCTGAAATATATACTGTATTGCAATGGACTGACTTTAACAGCATTTTCATAGCCCTTCCACAGTTTACGTTTTATGCATTAGTGATGTCACTTTCTCTGTAGGCTGTAGCACATGTTGGCTTGTTTGTGCAAGTCATCTGGGGCTCTGTGCTTTGCCAAGACATTTTTTTTGAATTCAGAATTCAGACACGATAGAACAGTGGAGCACACACTCGCCGTTCTAACATTATGGAGGATTGCGCCCTCAGTGAGATTCCAAGTTTAATACATACAGTAGCATTCACTGCAGATGGGGGGGGGGGGGGGATATCCCATCTGTGAGTGTTCCTGACTCTCCACTTGTTGAATTCTATTATCTAATCAAGAACAGGGCATTGAATGTATCCAGTGAATGTCCTCAGAAGTAAAGATCAGCTGTCTATGTACAGAGGAGTAAGTGACTCAATTGGAATGTACTGAGAAAATGCCATTTTTATGACAGTGCACTGATTAATTTTGGAACCCGCCATATCATTGTTATGATGTATAACCAAATCTGTTGCTTAAACCTGGCAATTGAAGAAATAATACATTTAGAGCAAATTGCTAATATTTCTGCTTGTTTGAAGGAAGCTGTGTGATATTATGAATCGCAGGATGTGGTGAGGACTTTTACCTCCTTGCCTCTCCTTCTGACTCATTTTTTATAAAGATTAATGATGAAAGATTAAACAGACCCACATTGTGTGCCAAAAGGAATGGCACATACATTAACATCCCACTGGGAATTGCATCTGTGCTGCCAGGAAATTAATTTGCAATTCTTTTTCAATACGCTTGAATTTCCTTAATGCTTTGCCATGCACATTGTTGTTCTTCCATGAGGGATAAAGCCTTGTAAAAAGCTGCTAGGATAGTAAAATCCACTGCCTCACATGCATATTGTAAATTCACCCTGATTAAAATATACAGCTAACAGCTTTTCTGGTGTATAACCAACTGGTTTCTAAAAATGCCACCTTGATTGTTGCTTCTAATTAAAATTCCTGGTTCTGATTCATTTCTTCACTTATTTACTGAGGATCTTCTTGAATCATAATGGAGTAAGGTGCAGAGGGGGTGGGGAACAGAAAAATCTGGATCCACAAGCTTGTACACTGCAACAAAAGAAATGTCGAGGACAACATTAACAATCGGAACTCTGCACCTTGTATTGTTCTGTATTAAAAGAAAAGAAAGTCTGGCAGAAGCTCATGCAACACATGGCAGTGTTTAGCAGCAGTTGACAAACTATTTTGTCTCATATTTCTTTGTAACGGCTGTTAAAGGTACAGCACATCCTCACTCACTGGGGAGGGCCCTGGGCCCTTGGTGCCAAGCCCCCCAGTCACATGAGGGGGTGCCACTTTGGCCGTATCTTTGTCACCCACCCCTCCTATCACGGACTCTGCACCTTTAAGGCGCCCCGTGCAAAGTCTCTGCAAAAGAGACAGCCAGCGGCGTCACTAGGGTGCGCGCTGCCCCAAAGTGGGGGTGCGCGCGTCACCCTAATGACCCCCCCACACCCAGCCTCTAAATCAGGGGTGCACAACTTGGAAGTAGGTAGGGGCCAAAATGAATAGACTAAACTTCTTCGGGGCCGCACAGGGGGCATGTCAAGGAACCGTGATGTCACTTCCTCACAAAGTGACATCACAGGGGGGGTGTCCATGAGCCAGAAAATATCCGGAAAAACAACATATTAATAAATAAAGATATTTACAGAATTAAAAATTCGAACTTGCCCTCCTGCCGCGAATCCGAGCCTCCTCCTCACATGGAGCAGCGACAGCGCCAACGGGACAAGCCCCAAAACCTCCACGCCCATTGGCACACAAGAGGAGACATGGCTCTTCTGGCTCCTGGCTGAATGCCAGGAGACTCCAGCTGATTGGCGGTGATCAAACGCCGCCTTCAGCAACGGCCTCAAAACCTCCGGGCCAATGGGCTCGCAAGGCTCAGTGACTTTGTCCTTCTCGCTCGGCGACCCGAGCAAGAAGGCTACGCGGCTGGAGCGAAGATATCGGAGATCCCTCAGAGCTCTCTTTGTAAGCAACATGCACCAAGGGATCCCCGATTTCTTCGGGGGCCACCGGAAATCCTTTGGAGGGCCGCAAGCGGCCCGGGGGCCGCATGTTGTGCACCCCTGCTCTAAATGGTGATTTGGGGGGGAGACCCGACGGGACGCTGCCCCGGGTGCCCCTCGACTCTGCCCCCCCCCAGCCACTCGTTGCAGCCGGCTCTGTCACCCTCCGGCAGTCTGCCCCGCGCGCTTCGCAATAGCGACGTGCCTGGACACAGCTTTTTTTCTGTAGGCCAGGCAGCAGCAGCGAAAAGGTATGTAGCCTCTCTCTACATACCCCCTTGCTCCGCCACCTCCCTGTCGCCCCCCCCAGCCCCCAGCCGAGGAGTGAGGGGGCAGCGAGAGTGGCCGGTGGGGGCTGGGGGCGACAAGGAACAAGAGGACGGCGGCGAGAGTGGCTACATACCTTTTCGCTGCTCCACTCTCTCTACAGAAAAAAAGCGGCAATTTTTACAGAGAGCCTTTCCAGGGAGTGTCTTAAAGGTGCAGGATCCACGATCAGAGAGGGGTGACAAAGACACTCCATCTGGGACCCGGGAGCACAAAAAATTGTAACAACCCCCATCAATGAGGCTGGGGGGGTGTATGGGGGGTGCTAAAAAGCATTTGTGGCCCCGGGTGCCAGATGCCCTAGATACACCCTGAGCTCATTCCGTCTGGCCCGCCGAGGCGGGCCGGATGGAATGAGCTCAGGGGCCCTAAACAGCCCACAGGCCGGAGGTTCCCCACCCCTGCAGCCTCGTTTATTTTGATTTGTTTTAAATTAAGGATCATAAAAGTCATGATGGTTCTATAAGTCTATAGAATAGGGTGCCTTATCAACCATGGAGAGAATCACTGGTGGCTCTGAAGATGGGGGTCGCAGGGAAATCCAATACAGTTCAGATCAGAAAGGGGTGAGAAATGATTCGTAATATTGAAGCTGCTCATACTGAATTAGCCTCTCTTGCAAAGTGTATTCTAAAAGTATCTTTTAATTGGAAACCACCCATGTGACTTATGCAAAGCTCATTAGAAAGAATCAATATTTAAGAATCATTAGAGGCTGGCCTCAAAGATAGCTCAGTGTAGTATTAAATGCTTGAAACAGACTGTGAAGTTCTAAAATGTAATCGAAGAGAGCTTAACAGTCAAGCAGTGTAATTAGAAAGTACTTCAACCCCCAAGGTTATAATGAGGGCAAAATAAGTTACCATCTAAGCCTGACAGGAGTAATCATTCTGTGAGCTACAACTGGTACAGACTGTTCATATATGCTAGACTCTAGTAGAGTCAATGACAAAACACTCACCTGAAGTGCAGAGTTAAAACATAAAAGCAAGTGTATTTTCAAGTCCTTTAATAAGTGTTTTATTCTGCTGCCTCCTTCTGGACCAAATAGCTGCCCCCCCCCCCCATGATGATTTATTGTTTTTATTACAGTAATGTTTTTACTCATTGTTTATGTGTGACACCACTGCATTGTGTGTCACCACTGCATTCAGCATGGTGAGATTCTGATGCAAGCATATGATTACATGTAAAAAAGCAAATTATCCAATAATTAGTCAGGCCCACTTCGGCTGTACCAAGATGACTGGCATAACCTTCACCACTATCCAACCTCAGCAAATTGAGCCAACGGTAGCATATCTCCCAGTTCCATCCACCAGGCTTCCAGGCGATGCAGCAGCCAAGACTGCAAAGGTGGGGAGGCAAGATTGTGATCTTGTGAGTCCATCCTCTGCCTGGGTACCCGTGCCCTGGCCTGACCAGCAGTTTGGGTGTCTTGACACGATGCTGAATGGGTGAGACAGGATTGGGATTGCTGCTGCCCAACTGTCTCCCTACTATTATTTATTATTATTATTTAAATAATTTATACCCCGCCTTTCTCCCAGCAAGGGCACTCAAGGCGGCTTACAATAAAACATTAAAATATGTACCGTATTGTCCCGAGTATAGGACGCTCCTGATTATAAGTCGCACCCTTAAAATTTGGTGCTATTTTTTTAAAGAATACATTTTTAACTTTTTTTAACTTAAATATACACATTAGTAGAACAGTACAGCTTTAGTACAGTTAAAGGCATAGGCACCCTGTCCCTTATTGAATCTGGGCACTCTAGTATTAGTAGCCTTCCCAGATCCAAAGGGGGACAGAGTGCCTACCTTTTAACCTTTGGAATTTGGGCAGGTGCAGCTTGTTGCACCCTTCCATGATGATGAGCTGCACCTGCCCAAATTTCAATGAACAGCACAATCATATGCATATCTACTCAGGAAAGTGTGCATAGGATTGCAGCCTAAAGGTAGGCACTCTGTCCCCCTTTGGATATGGTAAGCCTATGCAGGAGCTCTTGCTCTCAACTTCCAAACTGTACTCTCAACTTTTAAACTGCAAGATCAATAAATATCTTAGTTTCCACAGAGTCCTGGGATTGAAACTTAAGGGTTAATTTTTTCAAATGCTTCCAGAGGCTGCTGAGAGATAATGATCTCTCATGGTATTCAGCCATTTAGCAAGTGATTAAGAACTGCAAGGAAAGGCTTGAAAACACAGTGCTTTGCAGTTTAAAAAAAGAGAGAGAGAGAAAAGCCCCGTTTTACCTTTGAAAAGAGACTAGGAGAGGCTTGGTTTGAAAGCGCTTTGCATAAAACACTAGGCAGAAACGTTAGGCTTTGATTGTAGGGCGCACCCCCTACTTTAAAGACTTGCCTTAGGGGATAAAAGTGAGTCTTATACTCGGGCAAATACGGTATATACATTAAAATAATTTAAAACAAATAATTAAAACAATTAAATCAAACAATCCCAGTGGCTCACCTATATTTACATTTCTTAAAAGCCACAAAGCATCTTCTTTTACCTTGCTACAAACAAAGCATCTTATTTTACCTTGCTACAAACCATTACTACAAACAAAGCATCTTCTTTTACCTTGTAGAATAATTCTGAGTGGAAGTAGAATATTTTCATAGTCAGCAACAATAAGATAACATACTGTAAGAACATAAGAAGAGCCCTGCTGAATCAGGCCAAAGACTCACCTAGTCCAGCTTCCTGTATCTCACAGTCGCCCACCAGATGCCTCAGGGAGCACACAACAAGATACCTGTATCCTGTTGCCACTCCTTTGCACCTGGCATTGAGCTAGCCTAGTACTAAAACCAGGTACTAAAACCAGGTGGTTGCATAGACTCATCATGGCTTGTAACCTGTGATGGACCATTCCTCCATAAACCGGTCTAATCCCCTTTTTAAGGCATCCAGGCCAGGTGCCATCACCACTTCATGTGGCAAGGAGTTCCACAGATTAATTACACGCTGGGTTAAGAAATATTTTCTTTTTTGTTTGTTCTAATTCTCCTGCCACTCAATTTCAGTGGATGTCCCCTAGTTCTGGTGTTGTGCGAAAGGAAAAAGAACTTCTCTCCTATCCACTCTCTCCATCCCATGCATCCAGGTTGCAGTCCTAAGTACACCTTCCTGAGAGTCGGATTTGAACCAGGGAGACAGGGCTTCAAATCCCTGCAGAGTCATAATGTGCACTGATTACTTTGTGCAAATCATTGTGTCTCAAATTTGCCAATGTCACTGGGCTATCGTGACTATACGATGGGACAATCCTGTGTAATTGTAACAAGCTAGAATGGACATGTAATATGCGATATGTAATAAAAAATACACATGTACCAAATTCACATGTAATAAATGAATACTCTCTTCACTGCTGTTTTTCTTTCAGTACCTTTTCTCAGCTGTGACTCAGTCCTCTGTATCACAGTTGTGAGCCACAATCTCTTCAAATGACTCCAGCTAGCTTAATGTTTTCCCAGTGACACAGGGTAGTACGTTCCGTCTTCCTTTTACTTTAATTGGGCTTGAAGTGGTGCTTAAATTATAGGGGAAGGCAGGCATTCTTACTTTTGTGCTAGCCCCCTTGGTGGGTGTATTTAGCAGGTAGGGCTTGTGGATTTCATTAGGGGACTCCCTACCTATTTCCCCATAATTCAAGCACTGGCTTGAAGAACAAATTTCCTATTTATGGAGACAATGACCATGTTTCAGAGTCAGAATATTCATCATTTTGCAGGATCAAAGTTCTATATGGAAAGATATCAATGTGTTTTAACCGAGAAACGATATCATGTATTATTTATTTCATTTATTTCTTAAGGTCATATCATTTATATAAAATATTCAGAGAGCTGAGTAAAACAAGCAAAACCTGGGGTCCTAATTATCCATCTAGGGTTATGATTTAGAAAGCTGATCCAGGCTCTACCTGCTGGATATGTGACACAGGTTTTTTCTTCTTCTTCTTTTATATCTATATATCAAGCAAAAGTAAAGTCTTACCACAATAGAGAAGGAAAGGAACTATCCTGATGGCATTGTTACACCTGTATCAGCTATATAAGATGAGAACGATTGTATTTGGAAGCCTGGAACCTAAATAAGAGAAACGGCTAATTTTCAAAAGCACTCAGTCCTAATTGCCCTTGTTCACAATGGGAGCAGTTGGGTGCTGACCTACTTGAGTAATCAGGCTAATTATGGAGGAGTTCAATAGTATGAATCCATATTTTGGGATGTGCTGTAGTTTATTTAGCAAAGGCAGAAATGCACTTGCTATGGAGAAATACTGTTTTAACCCATAAAAATGAATGCAGTTACAAAACTGCGGTTGAAATATATTAATGTTTTCAACTGCTTGTAATCTGCTTTTTTTTTGGTTGTTGTTCTCATTAGTGCTGACTGATGTGGTAGCATATCCTTTCCGTAATGAGCTACCCATCCTATTGCTCAATAATTGTTCTGTCGGCTGTGTATGATCCCACTATTTCTCCTTTGGAAACTATGGGATTGCCACGTCATTTGCAAGCTCAAGTTTGGTTGTCCTTTCTTAAAAAATGAATGGTGCACACACAGTAATTAAGTCATCAAAGGCTATGCTGAGGCTGACTAGCATTCATTTGCATATAATTTATACGTAACAGTAATCAGAGTTAATAGCCCTAAAGTTACTATTTTTATCCATTTATAGAACACAGAATGCTTATAAATTGCATTACAAAAAATCATACATTCAGGTTTCCTTAAAACTGTCTCTGAAATGAGGAGCCCTATCCTAACTAACTTTCCAGCACCGATGCAGCCGTGTCAACAGGGTACGCACAGCATCTTGCTGTGCGGGTGCTATCATGGAGGCCTCCTCAAGGTAAGGGAATATTTGTTCCCTTACCTTGGGGCTGCATTGAAACTGCATCAGCACTGGAACGTTGGTTAGAATTGGGCTGTAAAGGACTTAAAAGCTGGGCAGTGCAAAGCTTGATTAAGATTAAACAAAAGGCCATATTCTGAGCAATTCCACATTTACCTACCACCGCATTAGCAAAGCAAAAAGGACAGAAGTTGTTCTGAAGGTCAACTCTCAGTTCCCTCAGGCAAAGGGTAGCTCACATTTTTCTTTGCTCCCCCTCCCCGCCATACTGTTGGAAGGGATTGGAGCTGGGAATTATTATTATTATTATTATTTAATAATGCCAGCATTTGTCCTGTTTATTTCATTGCATGATCTGCTCATCAATTGAGGTAATAATTGAATACAGAAGTCTTCATTGATGATGGTAGCACATGAGCCCGTTGATTGTTTAATTGATGATGGTAGCACATGAGCCCGTTGATTGTTTAATTGATGATGGTAGCACATGAGCCTGTTGATTGTTTAATCAACAATCAGTGCCTTTCTAATTAAACAATCAACAGGCTCATGTGCTACCATCATCAATTAAACAATCAACGGGCTCATGTGCTACCATCATCAATGAAGACTTCTGTATTCAATTATCTAATCAAGGGGCCTCCTGTGCTTCAGATGCCTGCTCACTATATCAGTCTAGTGCTCCAGGACAAGGTTAACAACATCTTTCAGCCTGTGGCTGAGTTCTCCAATTTTCTGCTTTTGAAAAAATCCCAAGTGTTTGGGGATGAAACATTAAGCAAGGAAGACTCAAGACTTTTTTATTGCTGTGTCTGATCTGGATAATCCGCTCTGGTCGCCCGCTTCTGCATACCGGTAGGATCAGAGGACAGGAATCTCAACAGACAAAGTTGTAAGAATATTCTTTATTTCTTCAATTTAAGAGCTGATATCACATGGCTGGAAATCCCATAAACATTGCTTCTGTGTACATAGTAAAAAGCCATGAAAATCTACAAGTATCTTGTTGTCTTGTGCTCCCTGAGGCATCTGGTGGGGCCACTATGTGATACAGGAAGCTGGACTAGATGGGCCTTTGGCCTGATCCAGCAGGGCTCTTCTTATGTTCTTATGTTCTTATTTTGCTGGTGTAAATCCAGTTGGTCCAAGGGAGCATGTTTGGCCTGGGCTGGGGGTATAGGATCTTGCAGACGCAGCTGCTGCTGAAATCCATCCTTGACCCAGCCCCAGTTTGCCCCCAGCCTGGCCCAATCCCTGTCCTGATCCTCCCCCGAACTGCCCCCTCTACTGATTTACCTGCTCTGGTGGAGGTTTGGCAGCTCATTGCCAGAGTGCGGTATGTGCTGCATGGTGTTACACGGAGGCGCAAAGTGGCCCCTCCCACTCATGTCGTAGGTCGCATCGTGATAACCTACGAACGTATTTATTGGCCCCTCCCACTCACTGTTGGAGCCAGTCCAGCAGTGATGACAACGCTGCCTTCACTGCCAGACTGGTTCAGACAGAAAGTGGAAGGGGCCACTTTGCACCTCTGTGTAATGCCATGCAGCACTTAGCACACACACTCATGGAATGGGAGCCCGGAAGTCCTGTGCTGCCAGCCAGTGGTGTCGCTCTAGGTGGGGCGGAACGCTAAGTGCGTTACAGCTCCGCACGAGGCGGCCCTGCCCCCTCGCCTTTCGAGCCATTTGAGGCAGCAAAAACAACACACAGGAGACTTCGTGCACATTGTTTTCACCGCCTCGAATGGCTCCGAAGGCGAGGGGGCGGGGATGCCTCGCGCAGAGCTGTAACGGAGGTTAAGAGTGGGGCGGCACTTATTGTTCCGCCCCACCTAGAGCGACACCAGTGCTGCCAGCACAGGACTTCCCGGCTCCCATTCCATTGGTAGTGAGCTGCCCACTGTCAGAGAAGCTCGTGCATTGGCACGCCCTGCTTCAGAGGCGTCGCTCCGGTAGGGGCGGGGCTGTAAGTTTTGCTCGGTCGGAGTCCCGTTTACCGAACGAGCAGGAGGTGGCCCCGCCCCCTCACTGTCAGAGCCATTCCCCTGCGGAGAAAGCAGCAGGCAAGAGACCCTGCCTGCTGCTTTCTCCGCAGGGGAATGGCTCTGACAGTGAGGGGGCGGGGCCGCCTCCTGCTCGTTCGGTAAACGGGACTCCGACCGAGCAAAACTTACAGCCCCGCCCGTACCGGAGCGATGCCTCTGCCCTGCTTTACTTATGCTGACAGATTGCAAGATCCATCAGCATAAGGCCCAGATAGGACTGGGCCTTAAATAAATGTCTTGCCAATCTTCCCGTGGTTATGAAAAATCTTTGCTCAAGACTCATGGGAACTAGAACTGGAGTAGGCTTACCAGGAGGATAAAAATCATTTCCTAAATATCAAGAATGGAAATCATACTACAGTACTTAATTCTAGATCCATAGAAAAAGTCTTACATTGTTCATAGATAGACGTTTTATTATTTTAAAAATAGAAAAGGTAAGCAAGGCATCTTAGGGAATAGGAGAGTTGAATGAAGCATTCCCTTGTAGTACTAGAAAAGTAAATACAGCGACACTATGGCCCCATGTGAGAATCAGAAACTAATTACAGTATAAAGTCAAATGAAGGCAATTAGCCTGATTTCATTGTCTGCCTGGACTGAGACATACAAGGAACTACACAGCCGTAAAAAATAATTAACTTGGGAAGCAAAATTCTCTCTCTCACACACACACACACACACACACCACGATTGGTAACTTGCAGGGACATCTTTTTAATAAGGCATTTTTATCTTGACAATGCCTTCTTAACTGAGGAAAAAGATGATGAATATCAGTTTTAGCCTAGTGGTCTGAAGCTGTCTGACAGTATGAACCCATGCAGAGATGATGGCCAGCAGTTCACATCTTACTTTCTGCTGCTGTTTTTTTTTTCCCCTCTGAAGTGGTCTGAACATTGTGTAACATGATGAGCCAGGTAACATGTGAGCCAGGAGTCACAGACTTCAGGTGTAGCAATTTTTACAATCAGGAACCTCCAAAATATACCTAACAGTTCAAAATTTCTGGGGTTGAAATCTGTTAATTGCTAGCTCCCGTCTCATGAGTTAACCACTTGTATGAAAAGAAACAGATGGGGGAAAGTGAGTTGCAAACAGATGGGGGAAAATGGGTTTGGGTTTGGGTTCATTCTTGTGAACTCATAACCTACCCCTGAAGAAGGTTGGGAGAAATTGGGAGTGTGTGTTTTAACTTGTTCAGTCCCCACTGCTTTTTTTGATGGAGGGAATTGAGCCATTTCTTCTTTTCTTTTTTACCATGGTTTTAAAACCTTTAATACTGGAGTACCCGATGAGTTGCCATCTGCTTGTGGTCAAGTATAACTACCGGTAGGTAGATTAATCTGCATAGGAGGGGAAATTATTGCGCAGGTCTGTAGAAAGTCATGAAGGATTCTACCTGTGAAGAAGAAATTGAATTTGAGGCCTGGGTAATTGAAGAACCATCACTTCCCATATGAATCCACCTGTTCCCTAAGATAATCTGAAGTTACTCTTCTGTGTCTGCCATCATTTGTAGAGGCACATCTGGTGATAACGCTTGAGGAGGCTTTTACGTTGTGGCCTTTCACTTGCTGAATTTCATGTGGCCCCTACCTTGTCTGATTTTCACAGGAAGATGAAGCCATCCTTGTCCCACCAGGGATTCGATTTGCTCAAGTGGTTTGGATTTGAACTGGTGGTTGTCTGCTGGTTTTTTAATTTATGTTTTTTGTTATCTGGTCTTAAAGGTTTCAGTTGATTTTGTGAGCCCTTGAAGGTGCTAGACAAAAGTGGCACACAAATACTTGTATAAATAAATGAATTGAGTGAACTTTGAGCCCAGTGCTAGCACCAGAAATGCAGGTGTGACTCCAAACATGTAAACACACAAGGTACATTTTTCATAGGAAATGTGGTATAGGTCAGGATCCTGCAGGCCTCTTAATTTCTAGAAGATTTTCACCAAATTTCTGGAAAATCCACTGCCCAGAACGTCCGGATTCCTGAAAGGCTCTCTAAACGTCATCAAGAACTCAGGTAGCGCTTTTGAACTCTTCCTCTTTCCCTCTATGCCATTCTTTGCCCCCCCCTCTCTACCTTCTCTCCCCATTTTTAGCTTTGGGGACTGGGGTGAAAGTGTAGGGATTCCTGGAACTCCTTCCCTAAAAGTTTCCCCTTTGTTCCTGTTATTTTGTCATTGACAAATGTCCCCTTACCCAGAGGAAACCTTCAAAACTGCCCCCCTCTGCAGGATGCAGCTCACGCTCTGGCAGAGCAGCTGCATTGGCAGGGGAGGGAAAGGATAGAATTTGGCCATTGGAGTATGAGTCTCCTGGGACAGAGAACTGTCTTCTCTTCTGTGGTAAAGCACCATCCACACTGACGGTGCAATAAATAAATAAATCATAGAAAGAAAGCTTTCATGGCCAGCTACTAGAATACAAGACACAAGTCTTATGGGTGAAGTAGCCATGTAATTAAATATAAAATACAAAGAACTCCAGGCACACACGTATAAGATCTTCAAAAAGCGCCACTCATAACAAGCAGCAAAACAATGAGTGCGGAGAAGTCCGATGTTTACAGGAACCGACATTTCGTCTTATTTCCTAAGACATTATCTAGGTCAAGACAGCTTGGCTGTTGGGATGGCACTGAAAAAATAAATTGCACAAATAAATAAATCTCTTGGTGACTGACAGTGTTCTAGGTACCAAAGAAACTACTTAATATTATATAATATTCCCTCCATCCTGTCCTTGAGGAACCTAAAAATACCGTCAAAGTATCGTTTATGTAATATTGAGAAGGTTGAGTACCATCAGTAGACCAGACTGTTTCGTTTTACACAGACATTCTTTTGAGTAGGTCTGAGCAAGTTTTTCTTGTCCCAGGAAGGTTCCAGTTCCTACATGTACAGGCTTACCAGATCGCCGACCGGGACGTTCCTTTTTGCCCTTAAGGGCGGCGGCGGGGAGGGGCGATAGGAGCCGGAGCGCGCTCCGGCTCCTATCGCCCCTCCCCGCCGCCGCCCTTAAGGGCAAAAAGGAACGTCCCGGTCGGCGATCTGGTAAGCCTGTACATGTATGTACACTGCATGATTACTCAACACAATGATTAACAGCTGAACGTGTGAGTCAATTCCACAGAAAGGCATTGTGTCAGAAACAATTTGCAATGCTACAAAATTTCTATCCGTGTTGCCCAAGTTTTCACACAACCAAGTTTTTGGTTCAAGAGATGAACATGCATGTATGGAGCAGCATATTATGGCAGTCGGAGAACTTCTGGTCTAGATCATGGATCTGTGGAAGCGTTTGCTGCCCTTGCTAGTGCAGCATCCATCTTTGGAATAAACCTCTACCATGACTCGACACCAGTAATGGTCCTCTGTGTGCACTTTTGAAGATAATCAATAGAATGAGTGATATACGTAGGATAAAAGCATGCTTTGTAACATGCATGTTGCTGTTGATTGTACAGAAGCCATGGAACTTCAGCTTCATCTGCTAGCTCTTTTGTCTCAACCAAGCTTCATCACAGCCTGTTCTCACTGTTTATACTATAATTACTATTATGACACAGCTGTGTGCCATTCTGTTTCAGCACTAATCACATTCAGTCATTGACACAAGGTATTTGGCGTTCATCCGTGTAGTTCAAACACTCACAAATGTGAATAAAAGTACCTTTTAAAACAGCATGGTGGTACAGTAATTTCAACACATGGGGTTTCTTTGTGGTTCACAGATCTACTGTAGGTATTTCTGAAGAGCTTGCGTTTCATACAAGATCATTCATTAGAAGTGGTGATTGCACAATTACAGGTGTGCAGTGTGGTAACCTTCTCTGTGCTAACAGAGCCATGTAAAAAATCTGTTCACTATCACAAAGTGCTTTACGGCACTTTTGTGACAGCTAGTGCCGGCAGAGCACATGCTCCACCAGTGCAAAGGCTGGATAGGATTGAGCCATAAGGCTTAAATAAATCCCCCTTTGCTGTGATACTTACTGGCTGACTTTTGGAAACCATCTGTATATTTCAGTCTAGTCAACTTAACAGAGCTGTTTTGAAGATAAATGTGATAAGTCCTGTAAAGCAGTTTGCTAAGAGAGATTACAAAAATGGTGATGAGAATAAGTCGCCAGACAAAGATGCCACTACTGTCAATTTGTAGTAGAAAAACAAGACACAGCCATAGTCCACCGACACAGCCAAGTATGAATCATTGCCCTCAGTGGCATAGCTAGGCACCCACGTGACACCCCTGTGATGTCACAAGCCCTGCCCCTTGCTTGTGACATCACAAGCCCCACCCCTCCGGTAGGTTTTTATTTTGGATCTAGGCCTGATTTACCCAATACATTCCTTGCCTGTACTAGCCTAGTATATTCACTTTAATGAATGTTCTTTGTAAATGAAATGTTCACAGTGATGGCTAGTAGTGGGGCATTTTGGACTCAGCTGCCACAATAGTGGAATTTGCCATATTTATGATTGCTGGAATCACGCATCCATTTGTCCACTCAAGTATGTACCTGGGCATGGCTGGAGCATCTCAGTATGATAGCAATGTTTTTTGTGAACTGATCATAGTTTTTTTTGAGAGGTTAATGAATGTGTGTGTGTGTGTGTGTGTGTGTGTGTGTGTGTGTGTGTGTGTGTGTGTGTGTTCGTGTTCTGCCAGAGCATGGTGTTGTCAACTGTTCCTCCCCTCCTTGCAGAAAATTATGGAAAATGCCCTTCTTGTGCATGCCATTCTTTTGCATGGATAATGATTTTGTATTGAAGTCACTAGTCTAGGTAAGGGTCAAACTCAATGAAAAGATGGAGGCGCATGAATGCATTCTGCTTTCTTTAAACTTTTGCAAATAGCAGCCACAGGCAGCGGCGTCACTAGGCTGTGCGTCACCCCATAGCGGGGCGCGCGCGTCACCCTAGTGACGCCTCCCCCCATACCCCCTCTTACAAATCTTTGGCGCGGCCATAGGCCGCGGCGCGATTCTGGGGGGCGCAGACGCGTCACGCGGGTGACGTGTCACCTCTTGCGCGCGTCGCCCCCGAAGACGTACCCGGAGCCGGCTTCACCGGCCGATGCACCAGGGCCTTCTGAGGAAGGCCCGCTGTGCGAATATTATTTATAACGTTTTTTAGCGCATGCGCAGACCATTCCTGAGGGAAAAGGGCAGCCCTTTTCCCTCAGGGACGGTCTGCGCATGTGCAAAAAATGTTATAAATAACGTTCGCACAGCGGGCCTTCCTCAGAAGGCCCTGGCGCGTCGGCCGGTGAAGACGTCTCCGGAGCCAGCTCCCGGCCTTGGAAGAGGCCGGGAGCCGGCTCCGGGGACGTCTTCAGGGGCGACGCGCGCTATAGGTGACGCGTCACGCGCGTGCACGCGTCACCCCTTGCACACGTCACACCGTAGCGGCCCGCTCCCGTCACTTGACGGGAGCGACGCCATTGGCCACAGATGTATGTGCATGCACCTGTGTGTGCATGCCAGATTTAGGACCATGATATAGGAAGCACGGTTTAACATTTCCCCCTTTTCTGTTTTATGATAATTGTGCCTCTTTCGCTGCTGCCATTTGCCATGTTAGAAAAAAAACATATATGGTCATGTTTGTTTTTCCTAACTGGAAAACGTGTGTGTGTGTGTGTGTGTGTGTGTGTGTGTGTGTGTGTGTTCATTGGTAAAACAATGCAGGGAGGTTAAATCCTGTGCTATGGTCCCAGTCTGGATTGGATCCCCCATGGCTGCTATCTGCAAATTAAAAAAAAAAACTGGGCAAGGCAAATTTCAAGGCTAACCTTAAATGCTTTTAAATTGTCACATAATTGTTCTAGTATAGAACACTGGTAACGGGTTTTGCATCGATTCTCCTTGTGTCTACTGTATTGACAAAGGGATGCAATGCAAGTGTTTCACAATAGCAGTCCTCTGCCTAGTGGGCATCAGTTATTTTTACTTTTAAGCGACAAATGCAATACTAACAGTATTGTGGTTGACTTCATTTGGAGAAGGGAACTGGATAAATCCAGAAGATCCTTCATACGTGAGAGACGAGAAACAGAAATTTTCAGTAAAGGACTTTTCTGAAGACTTCTGCAATCTACTTTAAATACAATGGATGTTAATGATAAACCACTGGGAATATTTACTGTGATTCAGTAAGTAAGACATTACTTTTGTACTTTACTTTTTAATGCATGAATATTTAAATATATGCATACTTTCAAGGGCATTGTTTCAAGATACTCACTCTTCTTTGCCTGACTGATACAAGAAAATGTCAAGTGAATTGTTAGGCACTGACGATAATTTGATCTCAGAATTGGGTTAATCTAGGTCTTGCTTCAATGGCACTATCTTTCTACTTGGTTAACTCATAAAATGTTTGATAAAAAAGCAACAATTCTTTATTGCAGGAACCTTTTCTTTTTCTATTAAAATGTTGTTATGGATAACACTTTCCTGTATTGATGAATGTGTGGATTTAGGAAGCATTTTTAGAGAAGAACATTTCTTATTGTCTTTCAATAAGAAAAAGCCTGTTACTCCATAATGGTAGTGTTCCCATTGCAAGAATATAGCTCAAATACAATCCAAATGTAAGGATTTTTATTTTCTATTAGTTGTTTAATTCAGACGAAACGTCCTTATGGCTTTTGCTAGAAAGATCCACCACTCTGTTCTCAGAATTTAGTATCTTAATCAGAGAGCTTTCTTGTCAAATATTTGTAAATGTTTTTAGCTCTAGTCTGGCTCTTAAAGTGTGGGCTATGTAAGCATAGAACTCCATATATTCTATATATTGGGTCCCTTCGGGGAGAAAGGCAGGATATAAATACTGTAAATAAATAAATAAATAAATATATGAGAACGTTCTCATTTATTGACACTTTCAGGGCACTTCCATACATAATATGAAAAATACAATGGCTATGTACACCAGTGATTCTCATAGCAAATTTCTAAAGTGTGGACAATATAGACATATTTCAAAAACTTCTATACTTATGTCTGGGAACCCTGATTTGGCCATCACATGATATGTTTGCTGTGGATAAACACTAGTGTAACATGACTGTACATACTGCAGCAGTTATGCCATGTACACTGTGCAAGATGTAGAGGTTTCCTCCGTGAAATTTTCCAGTGTGCCATTTTCCATGTTATGTTCATCCTTTATGTGTAAGAAAGAAAAACGTTCAAATTATCTGCTTTTTCATCCATTCTGCTCAATACTATGCACCTTTTTTTAGAAGCCCCACTCTGACCAAAGGGGTTTCCTCCCAGATAAGTGTTGTTGCTGGCTTAGACTCAGGTCATCTACCAGTCTTCCAGTGTTTATTGTGCTTTGTATTATAATTTTTATGGCCAGGGGTGCCTGTAAATGTGATGAAGGGTTTATTTAAGGCAATTCTTGTCAGGGAAAATGAGTCTTCCAAAAAATTCCAGCCTGCCAAATGGGCATGACAAGGTATTACCTGGAGTCTCTACTCAGTTCAATTAAAGTCCACCATGAAACCATGCATGCAGAACTACCAGAGACCTCATCTGGTTAGTGACACCGGTTCAGCAATATTTTTTCTTCGCCATTTTGCAAAGCAGGGGTAGTGATCCTTTACCTCACTGGAGTTATTTCAATCACTCGTTTTAGTCTGTATTTGAATAAGCCACTTGTAAGGGATTTGATCGTATTTATTAGGCGGAAAGAATCCTGATGGTGATTGGTTTTGTCACTGGCCTTTTGCTACTTTTTGCCTGAAGCCATGTTATTGATAATCTACACTGAAATGCAATTTAATTCAATTCAATTATGGTCCTTCCTTAGAGCTGTTTAAAATGGTATTCTCTCGTAATTTGTTTCATAGATATAGCACAAAAACAAAAACAAATGGGAAATGATCTACAATACAGATGCACAATGTGCAGAGCTGTCAGGAAGGGTGATAGAACAATTTAAACTTTTTGTTTTACTCTAAAATCGATACACAGGAAAAGAGCAACTAAAATCTCCATTTGCTGAGAGATTTGAGTACCTGTTACATGTCTGGAAAGGAGTAATGTAGTAGGGCTGATATGACATCAGTTCCAATGCATAAAATCCACATTTATTCTCACAAACTGGCATAATTTGACATTTGCATTTCAATTTATATTGTTATTTTCTATTAAAAGTCCTTCCAACAGAATTGTTAAATTTTGTTTCATTAATTGGATCCCTGTAGTGAAGTAAAAAGCATAAATAGAAATTACTAGTAAGTACAATCTCAATTGCTAGTAACTTGGAGTCATTGCTTGTCGCAGACAAAGGCTTCAATTGTCTAAGGAGAGTTATTGCCACAGTTTTAAAGGCAGCTTTTCTGGTTTAGGAGCACAGCAGTATTAGAGCTTGCAGTAATCTTGCCCTGCCATTTTTGTTTGACCCTTTCATGGTTAGAAATATGGACGAGCTCTTCAAACTCATTTTCAAATGAAAATGCAAGACTAATGAAGTTGACTTAAAAAAACTATTCTTGAAGAATTCTGCTGGAATAATTGAGGGGAAAACTTGGTCACATGCATAGAATACTGAGGAAACAGGGAAACAAGAATTTATCAGCGCAATCCGACTTAACTTTTGTGCCGGTTTAACCAGTGGCGCAGCGAGAACGAGAGGCCCCAGAACGGAAAAGGGATTCAAATCCCCTTTGAATTCCTCTTTTGGAGGGGATTTGAATCCCTTTTCCATTCTGGGGCCTCCCGTTCTCGCTGCACCGTTGGTTAAACTGGCACAAAAGTTAAGTTGGATTGCGCTGTATGTCTCATGAATTTGGGAGTGAAAACATGAAAAAAAAAGGGATCTGGCTTTTCTCAAATGGAATGAGTAACTATAGTGAAAATTAGAAATCTTTGATGCTTAAATACAAACTGCTTCTGTTTAGCAGCACGCTGGTAAAAATTGCCCCCCCCACCAATATTTTTTGTTTGTTTTTGTTTCTGTTTTATGGCAAATTTATTTTTATTTAAAGTTATCCAATTATCCAAGACATTTTTATTTAGGGAAGCATTCGATGTCTGACATGGTGGGCTGGCTTCTTAATAACAAATGATTTTTAACAAAGTAAATACAGGTTGACCCACTGGGGTTGTTTATTTTTAGTTGTTTGTTTTAATTGTTTTTAATTACTTGTTTCTAATATATTTTAATGTATATGTATTTTAATGTTTTGTAAGCCACCTTGAGTGCCCTTGCTGGGAGAAAGGCGGGATATAAATTCTTTAAATAAATAAATAAATAATTTACAGAGGAGCTTTCATAATAAAATGATAAAACCATGTTTAAAGCAACAGTAGTTAGCCTCAGTCTAGAATAACACTTCCATGAACTCCACGAATTTGTGCAATCCACGAATACAAGCAAAACACGAATACAAGCTCCCTCTGATAATAGAAGGAGCATGCTGCTCACACAAAGGGTCCCTTTTGCTCACTCCAGGACCCTTTGTGTGAACAAACTTCTCCTTGTGGCCTTGGAGGAAGCTTACATTAATTGAATATGCTTCCATTGTTCCAAGAGACAGAACATCTGTGGAAGAAGATCCACTGTCATGCCCCAATCATGACCTCAAAAATGCACACAGGCAGTGCAATCCTGTGTAGGTATACAGGGTCGGCCACTGTATCCTAACCGGGCTGCTAGGCTGCATCTCGAGAGAAAGGGACTTTCATCCCCATCCCTAGGTGTAAGCGACTCTGGGGCCTATGGGCCTCCTCGGATGTACGCCAGGTCCAGGCCTGGCATATATTCAGGGAGGCTGTGTAAGGGAATGGGCATAGGATATATTGGCAGAGCGCGCCGCTGGTATCCCCACCCCCTCCCAGCCCAGGCCATCCAATGGCCACGCCCCTGGATGCCCCTGCCCGCCTTCCCCCCGCCCCTGCACTGACCAGTGTAGAACTTATCTCCATTGGCGGCCATGGGGTCTGGAGGGCGGCGGAGTGAGGACTGCCGGTCTCCGCACTAGCGGCCCTTACTCCTGAGTCGTTGCAAACGTGCTTTACAGCACATTTGCAACACTTTGGAGTGGCGGAGCACATGCTCCGCCACTCCAAAGTTACTCAGGATTGCTTAAACTGCTCAAACTTTGGGAAATCCACATATTAGATGCCTGAAGTGCCAATAGAACTGCTTAGAGGCTACAGAGCATGATGTTTCGGGCCAGACTACTTTATAGATGACTTTGTCCAAGGTAATCTAATAATTTATGGATAAGAAGCCCTCTTCCATTGCTAAAGATAACTTTATGTATTCATTTAGACTATGCCTTTCCCTCCACACTGTGGGTGCCCAAGGCGGCTAACAAAATATACAACATAAAAAATTATAAAAGTAAGCATTAAATCAGCCTTCCACAGATATAAAACAATAAAACTATCAAAAGCAGCACTAAATAGTGTGCAGCAAAAAACAATAGAGCAGCAATAAAATAGCAAAAGCCAGCAATAAGCAGTAAAAACTGCTTTTATTTTAGTGCCTTATTGCAAAAATAATGCAATAAAAGCTGCAGTAAAAGGCGCTCATAAAAATGACATTAATAAAAGGTGTCACTAAGCAGAGTTAAAAACAATAAAACACCCAATCATAATAAATCCACCCAATTATAACATAAATACCAACCAACCCCCCCCCCCAAAAAAAATTACTCCCTGCTGCAGTATTCAAGATGGCGGCACCCGGGAAAAAGTTGATTCAGTGAGTAAGACACTGAGATCTGAGATCTCAGTGGAACTCCTTGCCACAGGATGTGGTGATGGCACCTGGCCTAGATGCCTTTAAAAGGGGTTTGGACAGATTCATGGAGGAAAAGACCATCACAGGTTACAAGCCATAAGCAACCTCCTGGTTTTAGAAGTAGGTTTTCTCTGTGCCAGGTGCAGGGGAGTGGCAGCAGGAAACAGGTTATCTTGTTGGCTGTGTGCTCCCTGAGGCATCTGGTGGGGCCACTGTGTGATACAGGAAGCTGGACTAGATGGGCCTTTGGCCTGATCCAACAGGGCTCTTCTTATGTTCTTATGAGATCCAAGATGGTGGCGCCTGGGGAAAAGGTGATTTTTTTACACTTTTAAAGCGGCAGCGGCTTCCAACGGGCCCGGAGAGCCTGGGACCAACCCGGGACCAGAGCCCAGAACCCGGGACGGTCCCGGGTTTTCCGGGATGGATGGTAAGCCTAAAGGCAATGACATTTTGTTTGGGTTTTTTAAAAACGTTTTTACTGATGCAGAACCATTTTTATTAACCCCTCTTTTGCATTCTGAAAGTTGTTTGTGCTTGCATTTCACACAAGTTGCTAATAAATGTAAACACCATTTTCTGTGTGAACAATTAACATTGTTTCAGCTGAAATCTGTTGGAATGTTGCAGCTGAAGTCTGCAGTAGCAGGGTGCCTTTTTATATAAGAATCCAACGTAGTCTCTCCTTTCTCAGTAGAGTACCTCTTGGTGCACTGCTATCTCCCCAATCCCAAGAGTGTATTGTTACTCAGCAGGGCCATCCATTTAAATGGAGGCCTCTCCAGCCTCAGCTGAGGGCACCCAGCAGCCCATTCCTCCCACAGGCTCCCAGTGTGTGGCTCCTCCCACTCAAAGCAGCAACAAAGCTAAGTGTGGGGGACAGGGCAAGTGTCGGTTGTTGGTTGCCTGGCTGAAGGTGAGGTACGGAGAGGTCTCCGTTTGTCTGTGCAATAGGACACTTACTGTGAAGTTGCCCTGGTTGGGGAATGGAGGCTAAAGTAGAGCCTGTTCTGCTCACAAGATTACAGCTTTAGGTTCAAGGTTACATGTAAAGACTCTAAGGGCCAACAACACACTACTTGACGTGCTCCCAGGTAAGTCTGTATAGAATTGCAGGCAAAGTAAATGTTGGGGAGATCCATAACTTATGGATCTCCCCAACATTTACTTTGGCTGCAATCCTATATATATATCAGGGATGTATCTAAGTAACTAGGTCACGAGTGCGAGTACGAGTCATTTTTGCAAGAGTGCGAGTCCGAGTGTGAGTCAGTGTCAAAATTTTTGGGCAAGTACGAGTCAAGTGCGAGTAATTTTTGCACGAGTCGAGTACGAGTAAGGCCAGAAACCACGAGTCACAAGTCACGAGTCGAGTCACTTTGGGGAATATGGCTTTTCCCCTGAAACTGGGGTGGGTGGGTCTCTGTGTGTGGGGTGTGTGTGGGGACCTCTGAGACTTTTAAAGCACCCACTTGGCTCCCCCTATGCCCTTTCCCTCACCTCTCAGTCTTGTCACCACCCATCTGGTTTGGGAAAAACAAGCGTGTCTACATTCAAACCATTTATTATTCCCTCCCTGCACCTTTCCCTTGCTGAGCCAAGCATCCCTTGGGCTCGGAGTTTTGGTCAATGAGGAGGAACTGCTGCGGCAGCTTCGCCTTCCCTCACTCCTCCCCACCCCTCGCGCTCGGAGTTGTGGCCAATGCCAAACAGACAGCAACAAAAGGGGGGGGACTCAGAGCCAGGCTTGCTTTCCCACCCCCTTGAAAACCTTTCCTCCCTGCTGCCCTCCTCCTCCGAGGTCTCCACTGCGCCTGCCTGCCTGCCTGCCTATGTTGATGCCGGCCATTAAAGGAAAATGACTTGGAAATGGCAAGTTGTTACCCCCACGAGTGCAAGTCAAGTACGAGTCCCGTGGGTCACGAGTGCGAGTACAAGTGCGAGTCAGTGGGTCACGAGTACAAGTACGAGTACGAGTCAGGGAAAAAGTGGCTAAGTCACACTTGCGAGTCGAGTCATTTGACTCGAGTCCCCATCACTGATTATATATATATATGAGTAGCTAAGATCCCCTTGTCTGCTGTTTGAGGAGGGAAATGCAGTGACTTGTCCCAGTCTGGTTTTGTTTTTGCAGTCATAATGACTTGTATCCAAAGAGCTGCTTGGACACAGGAACTTGGGCATGCCCAGTGGAGTCTTTGACTTTTTTCCCCCAGTGAAAAGTTCCCATGTATTCAAGCTGTTTTTCAAACGGTTTGTCATAGCTATGAAAATATTTCATAGCTATGAAAATATTTTTTCATATCTGCAAAAGGAAGGAGAACGGCAACAAATTGAGGGGACTGCTTTGGGACATTGGCCCTGCTGTAGTTCTTCTCCCAATCATGCTTCCCCCCCCCCATATGCACTTTTAATGGGATTGGGGTTAGACAAATACCAGAATGAATTTAGGATAACATTCTATAACATCATAGGATATTGATATAATATACTGTAGGATAGGATATATAATAGGATAACAACCCATAGGCGGCCCCAAGACTGACATGGGGTTAAGTAGAAATAAATTTTACTTACAGTACCTCTTGTTAGCCCTCAGGTCACCCTGCCCCCCCCCACACTGGATGTAATATGCGCCTTTTTGATGTGGCTGCATCTGCGAGGGTGGTGGCCCTAAATTAATAAAGTTCTATTGTTCGTGCAAGGAGAGATTTCCTGTGTGAGGAAAAAAAGCTGCCTAAGATAAGGTGTGAGCCTCTCTTAGCATGAAAATATTTACCCATCAAATATATGTGAAATACAAGATGATAACATTCCTTCAGGTCTGCATTGTGTTCTTGTGGATATCTAAAATCCCCACAACAAGAAACTGAATTAGCCGATGCTTGTGCAAAGGTAGGTGAGGTTAACTATCATTGTGGAAAAAGGAAATTTCTCTGACATAAATATATGGCTCAGTGTTTGGGGCAAAATTAATATCTGCCATTTTATGCCAGCTGACTATCTGATTTATGGTTCTTTGTACTTGGAGCAACGTTCTGTGCTACATTTTGGAACACTGAATAGGTTACAGCTTTGCAAACAGCTTACAAAACAAGAAAATAACAATGGATAGCTGTTGAGGAAGCGTTCTTTGTATTTCAGGCAAGTGTTGTATGGTGAGCCTTGTAGTTACTACTTTTTTCCTCGACACACTCTAGATCTGAACACTATAAGTAGCTTCCCTTGCTCAGCCGCTGTCATCCGCTCCAACTCAGCGACCGACTAGCCAAGCCAAGTTGGAGCAGGCAAAAGCGGCTGAGCCTGGGCTTCCCTGCCATGTTGCCCCTAAAATGTGCATCTCCTGTGGGCCACACACCCACTAGTGATGCCAGTGCCTACTCCATGCACCACTTCCTTCTTTATATAAATTCTAAAATGTAACTAATCACAGTAAAGAACATAGCTTCAAGCTCGGTGAACATTTGTAACTGAAAACTGCAGCATTGTACTGAAATAATGAATTTTATGCTTAGCTAGCTAAAGGGCACTTCATCAAGACATTTTTAATTTGAATTGATAAAGTTGATATAGCACTTAAGTAGAGAAATGTGATGCTGCTTGGTCAGTAACTTATCAGTCCTTTTTTCTGCATGATCTTGAGGCAAGGAGAGAAAATTTGGACTCTGCATAAATGCTCGTGTTCTGATACTAAAATTCAGAGCCCAATCCTATACTTACCAGCCATCATCAATAAGAATCCTTGGCTGGCACTGACTGCCATAAATAAATCAATGCCAGTCGTAAAAGGTGCTCCAACAGCGTGCTACTCAGCGAGCTGCCGGGAACGCCGGCAGGAAGGCCTGCGCCTTTCTGCCTGCATTGTCGCTTCTCCTGCTGCTCACCGGAGCAGGTAAGATGGCTGGGGAGGCAGGAGGGGTGGCGGGATGGCAGGACAGGGGAGGGGCAGAGGAGGGCAAAAGAAGGTGATGAGGGGAGGGTGGAATGGGGTAGCGATGGGGGTGAGGGATGGGCGGATCAAGTCTGAGAAGGGGGCAGGTTAGGCGGCAGCAGTGGCCACCAAATCCTAGCTCCCTTCCTGGACTTGATTCCATGGTGTGGGTCCATTTAGACCTGTGCCAGCTATTTAGCTAGTGCAGGTCTGAGTAGACCCCTGTGCCGCGGGAGCTTGTCCTCAGATAAGGGAACAATTGTTCTCTTACCCAGAGGAGACCTCCACAACTGCCCCACACACACACTGTATGGTACAGTGGTAGCCATGTTGGCACCATTGCATTGGTGGGGGGGAGGAGAATGGGCTGTCAATTTCGTAACAAGACTGTTTTTCATAGCCACAAAGTTTACAATTAAGAAATCACTTCCTGGAAAGGGATTTGCTCTTCTCCTTGAAGGTCACAAGTCTTGGCTCCCTTGGCCTCCATGGCAAAAGGCTTTACAAAGCAGTCAGTATCAGCCTCCTGTTGAGGTCCATCTTGGAAGGTTCAAAGAGTTGTTGGGCAAGTTATAATTTTTGCTGTTCCTAGGCTGCGCTCCAATTTGTAAGGGAACAATAAAAACCAGTTTCATGAACACAACATTGAAAATGCTAAAGGTAATCCCGTTCTAGGCTCTCTGCCATCCAGGTGTCACTCTGTACTCAGCAGGGAAAGGAAAATCTCCCTAATCCTTGATTGTTACAATAAATACCAGTTTTCCTGCTTTTCAAAGGCACTCTTGTAGTTACGAAAGCACTATACTCTCTAAGCTCTCCATTGCTTTTAAAATGTTGTTTAAGGCTGATCCTCCTTAGGTATTAAAGGTAAACTAACATCCTAAAGTGAAAAACTATGCCTACTTTCCTGGGAGTAAATCTCATGGGACTCAGTGGATTCTGAGTCAGTATGCTTAGGAGAATGCTTTATTCATTGTGCATGGTTTGCAGAGCATAAAGGCTGATCTACACCACACGAATTCTGGCACATCCCAGGCGCGTGCAGAGTGGTGTGCCTTCCATTTGAACAGATTGCAACAGAATGCAGGAGAGCGCCACTCTCCCGAGTTCATGCGCGTTCAAGCATGGAGCATGCTGATGTCTGGCCATGTGGGTGGGACATAGAGCGACGCGTTTAACCAATGGGAGGAGGGGGGCTTTCAGCCAAACGGAGCACATTTGTTTGGAGCACACCCAATCACATGGGCCAGCAAGCGACCAATCAGGAGGGACATGCAGGGAAACTACCAGGGAAAAAAAAATCTGGTGGGGCCAGGGCAGCGTCTCGGGGTGGGGTGTCCCGTCCCCTACGCTCGTGCACCCCAAACGTGAGTTCTGGCTTAAGATGAACTGCTCAGGGCTAACCAGCATCAGTGCAGGTGAGCCTCTCTTTCCAGCGCCGGTGCAGCAGCACTTTCAGCACAAGTTCCAAGAACACCACACACGAAGTATTTTGTAATGGGGTGAAGAAAGTAGTGCTACTATCGGACCTTTCAGCCGATCCCAAGATCCACAGGACAGTGCTAAAGCTCTTAATACTAGCCCACGCGTGCACTGACTGACTAGGAGCCATAGAAAGGAATCTCCTCACTTGTATAGGTGAACAGGGTATAGAGGTTTGTCTTTGTCCTTCCTGCCTTTCTCATGGTGCTCTAATAGCAGCAGTGGAAACATGCAGCTCTTATAGCCATTAATAGCTAAATAGGGGGAATATCAATTCTGTTGTGGTTATAGCACATAAATCTTAACGCACCGCAACTGCCACACTGCCAAAAGCTGCACAAGAGAAGCTAAACTGGCATGTAGGCAGAGTGAGCATACTCTCCTTTCTCTCTCTCTCTCTCTCTCTCTCTCTCTCTCTCTCTCTCTCAGTTAAATGTCCTAAAAAAAAAAAGGTAAAGGTGACCCCTGACAATTAAGTCCAGTCGTGTCAGACTCTAGGGTGTGGTGCTCATCCCCATTTCAAAGCCAAAGAGCCAGCGTTGTCCAAAGACGCTTCCATGGTCATGTGGCCGGCATGACTCTCCTTGCCGCAGCGCGTAGCATGCGGCTGGAACATGGAGCGCTGTTTACCTTCCTGCAAGCGGTACCTATTTATCTACTCGCATTAACATGCTTTGGAACTGCTAGGTTGGCAGGAGCTGGCCAAGCAACGAGAGCTCACCCCGTTGCGGATTCGAACTGCTGACCTTTCAATCGACAGCTCATGGTTCAGCGGTTTAGATGGGACTCAGCAGCTAGGCTATCAGGCGTGCCACCCATTCCTTGCATTCCCCCTTGCCTTTGACACTGTGGTGCAGCTCTGTAGCATGGCAGACTGCTTTTACATCCTGAGAAGGAAGCAATTCTTTGTGTAATGTTGCAACACTGCCTAGACTGCAGCAGTTCCCTTGGCCCAAAGTCACTGAGGCAAAGACTCCTGATTTTATACACTCTATGGTTGCAGCCCAGGGCAATAGGATTGGAAAATATGCTGTGATCATGTGCAACATACTGTATGTTTTCATTCTAATAACTTGCAGTAGGGTCAATTTATGGGTAGGTGTGTACAAGATTGCTAATTCTGTCCGACCCCTATGGCCTCCATCAAGTCTGTTCGGTTCACTGAAAAAAAATGAAGGGCATATTGGGTAATGAGAAACATCATCTAAAAATGAAGACCGTTGGGATTTAGAAATAATTGTAGATACTGAGTTATATGAATTTTCTAACTAAAATTTTGCTTAAGTAGAAAAACTGAAGCTATTACATTCCTGGAATTTGATACAATAATGGTTCACATTGAAGGCATTTCTTGGCGGCTAATGGTCAGCTGGCCATTGACCTCACCAGTCACTAACTGGAAATGCCTGACCTTCAAGTTGTGTTTTCTCCTATAACTCTAAAAGAAAAAGTCTCATCGTCTTTCTTTTTATGGCCCTTATCAGTTATATCTCACACTCTGCACCCTTAGTAATGTCACACACTTCATTATATTTTCGTTGCCCCCCCCCCCGAAAGGGAATGGAATTAGAATCAGTGAGAAAGCAGAGCTCCAATGTCAATATGAAATGTATAAATTTCCACTAAAGGATACTTTTGTCCTTGTTTGTCTGTGCTATACATTACAGTCATGTTCTTCTCAATGACAGCACTCTTGGCTTACAAACATCCACTTCTATAGTTTGTGGGATTTTATAAGTGTCAATGATGTATAGATGTTACAATCCAACCTTTGGCAAGTACTTTATTTTATCTGGGTTTTTGTTGTTGCTGCTGCTGCTGTTGTTAACCACATTAGATGGAATACAGTATCGTAAAAAAAACCAAACACCCACAAGCCAGCTCGTAACTGTCAGGCCTTAGTCAGGTTTGGAAGCCAGCAGTGGGTTCAGGACCATCTGCTGATGGGCAAAGCAGGGGTCATCAGTGGGCAAAGCAGGGGTCTAAGGGGCCAAAACAAAGATTGATTTAAATTAAATATTATAAATAAATTTATATTTACATAAATAAATGTATTTATTGGCACAGGTGGTACTTCAGAAAATTTGACAGAATCAGGTCAAGTAGAAACTGGTAACAAAGATGGGGGAAGAGAAAGTGTACGCAGTCAGGGGGCATGCGGAGGGTTTGCTTCCCAAAGGTGGCAATCCAGAGAGGAAGAAGAAAGCAAGGTGTCAGAGACTCTGTGGCTTAAAAAATGTTGTTTTTTTTTAAAGAGAGAAAGAAATAGACATACAACATTCACTGAGTGGGAGAAGACAGATAACTAAGGAGATGGCGCTACATCCCCCACAACATGGCGCTGTGGGAGGAAGATTAAGCTTGTGGCAGAGTAACTGAAGAATTGCACAAAAAAGCAAATGGCAATTTACTGAAAATAGATGTGTGTTGTCTTATGGGTCCGAATGGCTAAGGAAATCAGCAACATTGGTATGTTTTCAAACAGCATTCACCAAAACCCTTTTGAAATGTGGTGGCAGTGAACCAGTTAACTCATTGTTTACTGAGAATAACATACATCTATCGTAAGAAAAGACGCACTACATCGTTTTCTCTTTACTGATAGTCTTGTTGGTGTCTAGACTTTTAAAAATTGTATTAATATTTCTTAAAGGAATTACAAAAATAACAAATACAGTGGGGCCTCGTTATCCGCGGGTTCTGCTTTCATGGATCCCTGTATCCGCGGAAGCAGCCCGCGAATAATGGGGTGCTGGAGTCCAGCACCCAATTGCCCATTTACTCACTGCAGAGGCCACCGGAGGCACGTTCCATGTCGGCGTCAGCCTGGAAAGGCCAATGCCAAGTAAGTGATGTCCAGTTTGACTGGAAGTCACTGGAAGTCACTTTAAATCACATAGGAGAGACTTAAAGAGGCCTGCAGAAACCTCTGCAGGTCTTTCCAAGCCAGCTCCATCATGGAATGGGCCTTTGGAGGCCTCCGTAGTGAGTAAATGGGCCTATTGGGTGCTAGACTCCAGCATCCACAGATCCTTGCTATATGCCGGGGGGTCCGGATTGGATCCCCAATGGATAGCGAGGGCCCACTGTACATTAAAGTAAAGATATAAAGCAAGATGAATGAGAAAAGGAAATAAGAAGTGTATGGCATTTCCCATGGACAACTAGTGCCCCAATCCTATCCCCCACCATTAACGGCAATGCTGCCATACTGACGGAATGTGCACTACATCCAATGGTGGTGGTGGGGTGATCAGAGACGCCCCAGAGGTAAATAAAAGTATTTTCTACTTACCTCTTTGTAGGCCTCCTGGTGGTCTATGGGTCTCCTCGGACCTATACCAGCTTTTGGGACAGGGAGCCATTGAATCATTTGATTTTATCTGTAAACCGCTTTGTGAACTTTTTTTGTTGAAAAGCGGTATATAAATACTGTTAATAATTATTAATAATAATAATAATATAGCTGGCAAACATTTGAGGCCAAAACAAGGGCAGGGCAGGTTAAAAAAAGATGGGATAGGATTCTGGGGCACAATGGTGCCACCAGGATCCATGGTCTCCCTCCCTCTCCTCAACCCCTGCCCTCCCCACCCTGAAACTCCCCCTGTCCTCCTCCTCCCTGCCTATCTCTCTCTCTCTCACACACACACACACACACACACACACACACCTCCACTGCCAACTTACCAAGTGTGGCAGAGCCTTCTGGAGCTGCTAGTGTAAACGCCTCACCTCTGCTCATTGGTGGCAGTGGCTCAGAAGCGTGCGGCAACAGCCTGGCTTTTGGACTACCGTAAAGGGCCTCTTGCTGCTGGAACGCAAGTTCTAGCAGCACAAGGCTGAGGTAAGGTTGGTCCAAAAATCTAATTATCCCATAACCTACTGAAAATTAATTTCCAAATATTTATCCTATTCTATTTATTTTTGTACATTTGTCCCCTCTAGGCTAAGCATATATGATCTTACAAAGGAACACAAGGATGGTTTCCTGACTGTATGCCTCAGATTTTGCACATGCCAAGAAGCTGACATAGACTGGCTTCCTGTACCTATTAGGGCCAATCTATAGCTACACAGAGGTTGGCTCAAGCATTGTTTTTCCATCCACAACTCTGATCTGTAACAAAATATAATTTGAGACCTGGGCCATTAATCTGGTATTGTACTGTGGAATAATTTGAAAGACGTGAAACTGTTTGACCTGAATATGCTCTTCTTCAGGGCATTCTGTTAAAAGGGACTATATTTCATCAGCAATATGACACAACTCATCTTATAACTAAGTGAAAATGAACTCAATTCTTTTTTTCCCCACTCCTCTGAAAGCTCACCTCTTAGTGCCTCATAAGTATTGTGCTATCACATCTTTCAAGTCTTGATACTTTACAGCAAGATAATTGGACATTCACATTTTCCTTTTAAACAGTGGTGATTGACGTTGCTATTAACAGTGACAGATGACCTTCAAAGAGTTGATTTTGAATAAGCCTGCAGAATGTTCAGAGGACATAGACCCAAATATGAAACTCATGAGCACTTGCCAAATGTGCATTGGTAGAGGTGGACCATGGCCTGTCTATCTGGTGAAACAATCATACAACTGCTTCAGCAAGACTGAACTGCAACCACAAATCAAGTCAACCATTGCTTCACTGACAGCGCAATCCTGCGCAGGAATCTGGCGGTGGAGCGCAATGCCATTGCAAACGTACCGTAAAGCACATTCGTGACGACTCGGGAGTAAGGGCAGCCGACGCGGAGACCGGCCGCCCTCACTCCACCGCCGGATTGCCCCTGCAGCCGCAGGAGGAGGTAAGTAATCCTTGGCGGGTGCAGTCTGGGCGGCAAGGGAGGGGGGCCATTGGCTGAGCCAGCCCATGAGGGGCGGGGATGGTGTCTACCATATCCCCGTCCCTGTTCCGGCCGGCGCAGCTGTTACACGGCCTCCTCTTAAATTTGCCAGCTAAATAGCTGGTGGAAATCCAAGGAAGCCCATTGGAGCTTCCCCGTTTTACACCAAAGGGGACGAACATCCCCTTTCCCCGAGTAAATCTCTGGGTCACTCCGGTGAGGCTCGGAACGGGGATAGGATCCGGCAGGTGACCCTGAGCCGCCCACCGGATAGTTAGGCAGGATTGCTCTGTGAATGATGGTTTGAGACTTCTGATGGAAGGAGCTTTAAATATGAATTCCCTCTGATCAAAAAGTCTAGTCCCATTTTGAGTTGGGTCTAGATCACTTTGAGCTGGGCCCAACCAAAAATGAAGGCAGCATCACAAAGCATAATTTGCTGCAGTCCTTTGGTGTCAGGGCTGGCCCAAGACCTCCTGACACCCGAGGCAGCATGGCAAATGATGCCCCCCTTACCCAATGACGTGTCAGCCTCTGCTCCTCCCACTCTCTAATATTCTCACTCAGCAATCTCCTCCGCTCCACATTTCCTCTTCCTCTCTGTCCCCCTTTCCCTTTTCCAATCCAGAGAGTAGAAGAAGGGGGATCTGTGGAGGCAAGTAAGTGGACAGTGAGGCCGGAACTAAACCGAACCCGTTCGCGTTCGGGACGCGTGAGCGTAGGGGACGGGATGCCCCACCTCGAGATGCTGCACTGGCTCCACGAGATTTTTCCCCTGCATAGTTTCCCTGTGTGTCCCTCCTGATTAGTCGCTGCTGGCCCATGTGCAGTAGCGGTCCTACACCCCCCTGTGGGGGCCGCTGCTGCGACACCCCCCAAGAGATGCCATATGCCCCCCCACGGGATGCTATATGCCCCCCACGGGATGCCATATGCCCCGCCCCTGGGGGGGCGTGACATCATTTTTGCATGCCGCGGCAGCAGGGAAACCCCCCCCCCCCGCACTTTTCGGCCCCTTTTTGGAGCCAAACAGCGCCCGGGCAGGCGGGAGGGCCAAACTTGCAGCAAAGGACAGCTGCACTAAGAGGAATAAGCGGCGGAGGGGATCCGGCAGCAGGTAACCCCCCCGCCACTTCGCAAACCGCCGCTTGGGGCCCACTGCCCCATAGCCCCCCCGTAACGACACCTCTGCCCCTGTGATTGGGTGTGCTCCAAACAAGTGCTCCCATTGGTGAAATGTGTCACTCTATGTCCCACCCACATGGCCAGACATCAGCATGCTCCATGTCCGAACGTGCCGGAACTCGGGAGAGTGGTGCTCGAAGGCACACCGCGCTGCACGTGCCCAGGATGCGCCGGAATTCGTGCAGTGTAGATCAGCCTTGATGGATGCCCTCCACCAATCTGCAGCCTGAGGTGAGCGCTTCAGTTGGCCTCATGGATGGGCTGGACCTGTTTGGTATGAATGAATGAACATAGTAACCATGGTTGTAAGTGAGCAGAATAACCAGTGACAACTTCTATGCAGGCAGCAGTTACTGTGCTGAAGAGATTTTTAGGAATTTAATGAAGGAAGTGACTGATTCCACTATTGCTAAGCAGATGAATCACCAGTATTAAATTGATCTTCTACTATTCACCAATCTTGTTACTCAACACCCATATTGCTGAATGTTGCTATTGAACTAGTATGCTACTAATGATACAACTAAAAATGAATTCATTTACAGCCCAGTCTTATGCTGCCCTTATGTCACCGGAATTTATGTTCTGGTGGCCAGAGGTGCTTTACGGTGGTCACAAACACAACCCGCCCTCGGGAGGAGCCGGGCCCCTGCTGCTTCTCACAACTTGTGGTGGCGGCCTGCCAGCAGATCCATTACATCCCCTAGCACTGGTAAGTCAGGGCAGCGGTGGGAGGGAGGTGAGAAGGAATGGAACAGGATGGGAAGTGGATGGAACTGGGAGGAGACAGGGCAGAATGGGGTATGGAATGAGAGCTGTGCTCCCTGAGGCATCTGGTGAGGCCACTGTGTGATACAGGAACCTGGACTAGATGGGCCTTTGGCCTGATCCAGCAGGGCTCTTCTTATGGCAGGAGATCTGGCTCAGTTGGTAGAGCGGTCGCCTCGTATGCCTGAAGATCTGAGGATGGCAGTTTGAGACCCGTCGAGAGCTGTCGACATGCAACTGACAAGCTGCAGAAGTCTTGGTGGGAGAGAGAATTCTGCAGCTGGCACACTGAGTGGGAGGCAGTGTTGCCGTCAAGTCGATGCGTGGGAGGCGAATGCCAGAGAGAGGCCAGACCGTGAAGGAAACCACCTGGAATGAGCGTTCGATGCAAGACTAGAACATTTGTAATATGTAAAAAACGCTTCGGTTTAGATAGCCTGCCTATGTAAACCTCCTTGAATTAAAGTCGGAAGAGAAATCTGATGACCAGAGAAAGGCGGTATATAAATACTGGTGGTGGTATTATTATTATTATTATTATTATTATTATTATTATTATTATTATTATTTATTAATATGTTCTTATGTTCTTATAAGGGGGTGGTATTGGTGGCAGCAGCACTGTTGATATCCTACCCTCCCTTCCAGGCCTCACAGCACAATCCTAACCAACTTTCCAGCACCGGTGCAGCTGCAATGCAGCCCCGAAGTAAGGGAACAAATGTTCCCTCACCTTGAAGAGGCCTCCATGACTACCCCTGCATTGCAAAATGCAGTGTGCACCCTGTTGGCATGGCTACACCAGCACTGGAAAGTTGGTTAGGATTGCACTGTCAATCCACTTTCTCGTGTCCACTCGGACTTGCACCAGAAAAACCGCTGACACGGATCTGAGTAGAGCTGTCCCAATGCAGCGGAGGCTTACCCTCGGCTTACTCTGGGTAAGGGAATAAATGTTCCCTTAGCCAGAGGAGACCTCTTGGAGTGCCCCCCCCCCGCAGGATACAGCATGTACTCTGGCAGTGCGGCTGCATCGGCAGGGGAAGGGAGTGATCGGATTGGGGCATAAATGTTGAGCTTTTACAAAAAAAATAGCCATCTGTAAATGTTAAAGCTACACTACAATACAATATGCATATAAAATATTTATGAACATTCTACCATATTATTTAGAACTGATTCATAAGTGGGCATAGATCAGTGCATATACTTTATGCCCTGATCCAGATCCGCATGTGCCCCAAAGTGAGGGTGTCTATTCAAAAAACTGTTTCAGGGATATTATGTGAGAAGTATATGAAAGGAGAAGATGCTGGTATGTTCTCATCATTTCCCCTGATATTTTCACTTCAGTATTGTGTGTTTTCCACAGTGTCCAGAAGAACTGGTCATGCTCTTGTCTCAATTAAACACAAGGACCGCTAGTGATGCAGTGCTGATCTGGATAAGACCATGTTTTTGTGTCCCATGACTATTTTAGCAGCATTTGGCCCTCTACTCCAACTCTGCTGTAATTTATAGTAATATCCCAAGTAGTGCCTACAGGGTTTCCAAAAGGCGTGTTTAAAAAAGATTTAGTAGTGCAATTTCAAAAATAATTTTTCTTTCCTCATAAGTTACATTGACCTAGACCTGAGAATGGGCTATATACATTTCGGGAGTAGTGATAGGTTTATTGTCTTATCCTGCAACCCATCAGAGACAGAAATGAGAGTTTTACTGCAGTGTGAATGGGCACACTCCAGCATTCCAGTGGGAAAATGCACCTTTGTGATTGATTCCAACTACTGAGCCGCAAAAAAAGTCCCCTCCGTTGAGGCAATATTAAGCTATCCTTTGAGGTTTTAAAAAATAAAACTCTTCAAAGCCTAGACAGTTGAGCTAATATTATTAATATTGGCCTTATGAACCAGAAAAAAATACCTCCACAGAAATGCTTCTTGGTATGATGCTGAGACCATAGCTGATCAGCTCCAGGCTCAACTCATTTGAAAGCTTTCTGGAAAGTGGTGCGCTGACATCTTCACGTTGATGAGGGCGTGCTGGAGCAAAACATTAAAAGAGTAAAAACTGTATTGTGCTAACAAATGAATGCCTGCAACACCACTCTAACAACATACGTACATTCATTCTAAGATAGAGCAAACTAGACTACGCCTAGAAGAAGGACAATTCCAGGGGAAAAAAGGCAGTTTGGGGAAATCATAATGTTCGTAAAGAAAGATGCTCCCCCATCTTCAATCTCTGCATCTTGCAGAAATGCAAGTGTGCCTGCACTTCAGGAACAAGTCTATATTCCTGATTTGCAAGGTATTCTGTTGTGCTCCACAGAGTGGCAACCTAGAATTCAGACAGACAGTTTTCTAAAGTTGCCAAATCTTTTCCTGTTAATAGAAACATGTTAACTTGGACTCTCTAACTTACAGGTATGGGAAAATGTGATTTGAAATACGCCTAAGTGCATGTTTGGATTTTCCTACATTATGGTGTTATAGAAAGTGTGATGGCTGATCACCAGTGAGCATATCCTCTCTCTGATCAGAAGGGCTAGATTTTCCTTTATTATACCTTTTACAAGAGGACAACTGAAGTCTTCAATTTACACAATCCCATGAAGCGGTCTCCTGCGCATTGCTTTCACTGACTTGAATGGTTCCGAAGGCGAGGGGGCAGGGCCGCTTTGTGCATCCGTGTAACGGAGGGTCGGACCGCGGCGGAACTTAGAGCTCCGCCCCCCCTGCAGTGACGCTAGACTGGCTTTCAGTAGGGAGCCCTGGGCCTACTAAAGTCATGGAACCAGCTTTTGTTACTTGTCTTGCGAACCTTTTTGAATTTGTCTTGTGAATTGTGTATTTGAAAATTGCCCCATCTGTTTTTCAATGCTGTAAGACATTTTCATGCACATTGTATACATCCCTGTGTACAAAGAGCTGGATCTAGCCCTCTTTGGGTTTTTTTGGGGTTTTCCCACCTTCTCTTGCTGAGAGATGTTTATCCTTCAAATTAACATAATAAGGTTAAGCACTCCACACTCAAGAGGGACTTCACTTTCTGTATGCCCAGCCAAGCTCAATGCTAGAACATTAATCAACTCCCTTGGCATGTGTTCCTTTTAGCCTAGTTACATAACAGTTGCCCTTCTTCCAATTCAGACACAAAGAAACAGGAGGGTGAACTCTGTTTCCAGGAATAAATCAGATTAATGTAATCTGAATCCACTGCAATGTCAACCATCACTTTTAAAAATGTTTGTGCTTAGTCATTCCTACACACGCAAAAAATAAAAATAAAAAAAATTAAACAGCTGATTATTTGTTTCAGTACAATTTCTGCAATGCCTCATAATTTTTGTATTATAATGATCATACAGCAATATTATTTTATTATTATAGCAATAATAAAAATAATTAATTTAATTCAATGGATTAATGCGACACCTTTCCTGACCAAGTTCACCAAGGTGACCACGGTAAAATGGCTTACAATTTATACAAAATGATATCTAATAAATCCATATAAGAACTTATGGATGCAGCAGCAGCATCTCTTGCTCCAAAGTGGGTGGTACTGCAAGTACAGGGAATGGTCCCTGAAAAGGCACATACCTCTTTCCCTATGGTGACCACAGGAAAACAACCTTCTGGTCTTTGCATGTTCTGGTCTGTGCAGCCAGGAGAACCAGTGAGAGACCACTGCAGATGAAGCATCTTTTGAGTTAGGACTATGGCGATGAGAGGCATGTAAAACAGTGTATCTGCCTTAAGACATTTTTATCCAAGGGTGTATATACGCAACTGGAGTCACATGCGTACACCTGTGGGCTTGGAGGAAATGGTTAATATTAACGTGTTTTTTTATTTATAACTAAACATTAATACTACATCTTCAGACAACTCATATTCTAAGAGTTGGCGGAGCACAGAATTAACATGATCCGGCCAAAGTTAAATCCCAATAATTCCAGTAAGATAGTTAAGCACAATTCCTCAAATTGAAACTATGCATCTTAAAAGTACTTAATTATAGCTAGCTCGTGTCAATTGTTGTTGCTGCTATTATTATTATGGTTCTTATGCTCAGCCTGCCAGATGTTGGTGGCTGGATTTGGCCTGTTGAATATCAGGTCCTTCCCAAAGACCTAGGATATTCACAGATATTTTTGTAATATGTGCGCTGTTCCAAGTATTATTATTATTATTATTATTATTATTATTATTAGCAGCAGCAGCAGCAGCAGCAGCAGCAGCAGCAGCACTACTTCCACCCAGAGCAGATCATTACTTTCCCCTCTTGCAGCAAAGTTCATAATTTCAAGCCGTCACTACAAGGAGCTTTCCACCTAAAATGTCATACCTCCTTCCTACATGGAAGAAGTGTGGCTGCTTCTTCCATCTCATCTCAGGACAGGAGTTCCACGGGGGGGGGGGGGGAGAGGGACATCAGGGTGAACAATAAATGCTAGTATGCTTGTCGTGATGCTTATTAGAACGAATCAACAAAGGCCCAATAATTGGTACAAATATAAACAAGGCTACTCCGCCTGAGACCCAGATGATGACCTGTCAGGATACTCTCAGTTCTTGGTCTGTGCTTGTTGGGTTGATCCACCCTGCAGGAGGGTTGGGCAGGAAGGCATGCCCATGACCTTGTCTGATCTGCCGAGAGGCCAGGAAGGATTGCTGTTTCTTTCCCTTATGGGCTTACCTGCAATGCCTCTTCTCCCCCTTCCTCCTGTCTAGGGTTTTCTGGTGTTGTATTTTTTTCTGTTGTTGTCCTCTTCCTACATCCCTCTTCTCCAAAGGGGACTGGTCTTCTGTCATCCTTCCTTTGCCTCCTTCAGGACTTACGGTACTATCTTTCCTTCCAGCCAACCCTTGCCTTTTCTCATTTGATCTGTGTCCCTTCTTCATGACATCATCGCCAGGCATGCCAGGTACCCCTGTAGTTGACTGTCAATTGCGGTGTCTCCCAGCACTTTCCTGAACTTGCCTCGGGCCTCCAAAGCTGTTTCATTGTTACTTTCTGTCTCCATCTTTCCTCGAGTTCATTTCTTTTTCACTTTAACAGGAAAAATTAGGATAAATGCTGGATGCAGTCACAAGTTGATGATTAATAGCATGGCTTTGGATCAAGAATCAATGTTATCCCCACCTGACCACCCCACAGCTGTCCTCAAGCAGTGTTTACTTACTTAACTAGTATGCCCTGGAATTTTGGCTTTTCATTCTCCCACGGCCCATTCTGTATAAAGGACCTCAAAGGGGGCATTCCAGGATCAGTGCTCTTCAGTCTTCATTGGCTTTGCCTTCCTTTTGTTCAAATGATGGATCATAGCACTCTCGCTATAACGATAACTACCAGGTACTTCTGGAGCAGAGCTGTCAGTTTTAGAGAGCTCTTTCTGCAGATGCAATGTGAAGCAGAGTCGTTCTGTCATATATGCAGCACTGTCAGTATCTGTGTCATTTGGAAGCAGAAGGAAACCCGCTGAAGGGTTATTATCTTGTCTGACAGCACAGTTCTTTCAGATCTTCTTATGCATCAGCGTCAGTGTTGGAGCCAGCAGCAAACATCTGGCTGAGACACAGCATGCTGTTTATCGACAGCCACAACCCCACATATAAAACATAGACCTTCCACAGTTGGAGGGTCAGTCAGAGGGGCTGCCTTGTGTTTTTAGCAGTACATCCATCACAGCCATCACCAGAGAAGGGGTCAAGGGTTCCCTAGGCAGGTTGGTTGCTGCCCTGCCACCCCCACCGTTGCTGGATCTCTGTGATAAAACATAACGGAATGGCACTTATACTCTTTTCTTAATTGTGTACATAGAGATAAGTTATATAGCACATCCATATACAATATATAAAATGCAGTTCTCCATGGGCTCCCTTCAAATTATATTTAGGATGGAAGCATGAATGTGAAATGTCCTTTGCCCCTTCTCTGCCTCCTCCATATTTTTTTTCTGGTGCTACCACCGAATCTAATCAGCCATTTCTTTGAGTGCATAGAGCAACTGTTCCTGTGTCAAATGTTTGGATTTTCAGCATAGCCAAGTACAGTAACCAAATAAGGAGAGACCCAATTACAGAATTACTTTCAGCCCAATCCTATTAGGGCCTGATGCTGCTGGAATGAGTGTTCCAGAAACATAAGGCCCCGTACAGCTGCCACAAAATGTGACAAGCCATTTGGTGCGGTCTTGCCGCCACTACAAGCGGCCAGGTCTGCGCACCAACGGACCAAGGAAGACTGCTGGCGCTGGTAAATCAGCACAGGGGGTTGGAGGGAGGCTGGGAGGGGCAGGGAGGATGGTGGATAGGGGCCAGGACACAGGCAATATTGGTGGCAGCGGCACACACCAATACCCTAACCCCCTTCCTGGCCTTGATCACCTGACCCGGGTGCAGGTTCTAATAGGCTCAGTGGACTGGCACAGGCTTATCCTGAGGCAACGGATAAAATTTCCTCTTACACTGAGGAGGCCTCCAGGTGCCAAAACTCCCCCACAGGATTATGTGGGCATCGCTTTGGTGCTGCTGCATCGCCTCAAGGGGAGTTAAGTAGGATTGGGCTGTCTGTGTCATTGAAAATTGTAGCCAGAAAAGAAACAGGGCAGTGTTTCACAAAGTTCTCTCCATGAGGCGCAAATAAAGTTTTAGTGCAATTTGCGGACTTACCGGGGCTCCTGGAGCCCTCCGGAGGGTTCAGGGGGGCCTGCACTACGTACCGCAGGCCCCACCCCAAGCTTCATATAGCCGCTCCACAGCGATTTTAGACCATTTCCAGTTTTCGTGAAGGGAGGCTTTTCCTGGGGTAAACGAACAAAAATTCACTTACCCCTTCAGATTCCCCCCCCCCCCCGCGAATACACTCTGCTGGCACGGCTGCATTGGTGGGGAGGGATTTGAGTAGGATTGGGCTGTTGGTTATATTTTCCCTAAGCACACTAATGTCCGAGAAGGAAATGATCTGATCATTTCAGACACGGAACTGTAGTATTGCTTCTCTCTGTGGTCCCTTCCACATGTGAGACCAATTTCCCCCATTGCCCCTCCCCCAAAGGCTTAGTGCTGATCTGAACTCAGATTTTCCTGGTCCAAAACCAGCTTTCAGTCCTTTGCACCAACCTGGTTTTTCCCACTTTAAGAAGGGATCCTGTGGCCTGACACATTTATACATGTGTTATGTGGTACCAGTGTATGCCAGAAAAGTGTGACCCAGGCCAGTCTTGTGTTGTTTGGCATGGGCTGGTGGTAAGGAAGCATCAGGTCCCACAGGCTTTGGCTAAAAGGCCAAAGGTTTGCTGGAGCAACCTGCCCCCTCTCTTCACTGACTTGTGAGAAGCCTTGAATCATAAAATTCCATCATGACAAGCTGCACTTTGCTTGGTCATTTTATTCAGACTTGCAAACACATCCTGGGAGCTTCCTGGCTTTGACATAAACAAAAGATGTGCCTTCAACGGGTGTTCCCTGTAAGCTGCATGGCCATGCAGCTCAAAGCCCCGGGAAGCCGAGCTCTGTGCAGCGTGGAACCCGGCATTCCTGGAAGTCCAGCGATGACATATATTATCGCCATGTGTCAAGAAACTTCACAGGGCTCAGCTGAAGCAGACAAAGGGATCCACGTACCAGCAGAGGCGCAACGCGCCGGGAGGGCGCCCTGGAGCGAGGGGGCGGGGCCAGCGTCGCGACGCGCCCTCGCATCACGTAGTCGCGCCCCCCCGCCCGGTTTGGTCTCATTTCAGAGCCAAATGAACTCAGGGTGGGCGGGAGGGCCGAACCGCAACGCTCCTCGGCAAGGTAAGATCCCCGCCCCCCGCGGTGGAGCGCCTGCTCCATGCGCTCCACCGTAGTTCCGCCGCTACGTACCAGCGTGGACCCCCTAGTGGGATTATTGCCTTCAACCCTAGCTTCCTTCACCACCTTCACTAGAAATTATGCTATATTTATTGAGACACAGGCCTCCTGAGCAATAAAGTCCCCTGTTGCACTCTTCTCAGAGTGCTGCACAATGACCATCTCCACTGGAAATGGGCCATCAAGACAGAAAATAATAGTTCTGAGGAGACCCATTTGTGCAGCAAAGGCTTGCCCCAGGTTCCATTCCCTTACCATTACTCACGTAGCCAATTCTGTCCATCCCCATGTGTGCATATTATTATTATTTATTGGATTTTTACCCCGCTTCCACCCCCCGTAGGGTTGCACATGTTTCAGAGCCTGCCCAATAACAAACTTCCCACTTTAATAGGAGAGAAAGAGAGGAAGAATTTAATAGGAGAGAAAGAGAGGAAGAATCACATAACACCTCTTCTGAAACCATCCTGTCTCCACCTCATAGGCTTCTCGTTTTCATTTATTTTCATTATACTCTTTACTTGTCTGTCATGTCATTAATATTCTCTCATTATTATAATTCTCAGCTGCTACGTTCTGGAAATACTGTATTCGGGTGCATTTGAATTGCTGTGGTCTGAAACAAATCTGCAATGAAACATCTGTTTTGCCATTTTGGTATCATTTCAGAGATGGGGGAAAAAATAATAAAATCCCCATGGTTTCAATTGCTTTCCTAACAAGCTGCTGTGGAAGAAAATGATAAAATAACAAGCTGTCACAAAGGAAAATTTACAAATGAAACATGCAGAACTATTTTCTAATGTTTCCCTCTCTCCATTGGGTAAAAATGGATGCCTTTGAAATGGAGGCTATGAATGCATTTGTGAGTGCTCAGCACTGATTTGCTTCTTTTTGTTGACAATGACATGAGCTTGCACTGAAAATGGTAGAAAACATCAGGTATAGAAGAAGCCATTTTTAAACACTAACCTAGTCATATACTATCACAAAACGATGTGCCTAGGAATTGAGTGAGTCATGAGTTAATACAACACTTGCAGCATCTTTATATATCTCTTTATAGCATATTTTGTAAGACTGTAAGAACATTCAGTAAAACTTCATAATAACGGTCCTTTGCCACCAAAGACTGGGCCAAATAAACTTCCAAGTATAAGCTTTAGGCTTTCATCACTGTCCAATATTGCTCAAGATCAATGGATGAACTGGGAGCTCTTTCATTATCAGTCTTGGCATTCAGAATTTCGTACGCCTCCTTTGAAGTTAATTTCATCATCAGGAGCTAGTGGTCCTTTGATTAACGATGCAGTTCCCCAGATACTGAGGTTACAATCGCTACACCAATTACTCCAAAATAATCTTGTTGATTTCGGTGGGATTCCTGAAGTATAACTGATCTGAGGACTGCTGGACTTAAATAGCTGGCTTTGATGGCAGCATCCTGTTTTATTGCAGCTGGCTCCCTTTCCCCTGCTTGACCTGTGCAGTGTTTCCTAGCTTATCTGGGGAAGGATCTTATATACTGTAGAACCACTCGCTCTAAATGCATTCAGAAATCAGTGCAATTCACCTGCAAACCCACCTTCAGCTTCAAAAAGCTGAATTCCCTCCAAGGAAGCTCTGCTGCCCAGTAAGATCACCCAGGACACTGCCACTAGCCCGCTCTCTTCCCACTTGTGTCAAAGGATGACTCTCGCTATTAGATGCCATAGGTCCCCCACCACCACCACCACCAACAACAGGCAATGCCATGGCTAAAGTCCTCACTGCCAGCAACTGACTTGTAGCCCATCTTCTCTTTTACACTTGCAAATAGCTGCAGTAGGAGAGCTGTTGTGCCTGCTTTTAACATCACATATTGTTGTTTTAGTTGTTGTTTTAATTGTTTTTAATTACTTGTTTTTAATTTTTAATGTACATGTATTTTAATGTTGTAAGCCGCCTTGAGTGCCCTCGCTGGGAGAAAGGCGGGATATAAATTCTTTAAATAAATAAATTTAAATAATATTGGAATTCTTGGTTCCCCCCCTTCTGTCTACGGTATATCATTTCACATCAAATGGTGCATCAGGTACATCTCTCCCCACCCTGCCCCCCATGCTACCTGGTACTTGCTGAATGATGTAGCATAGCCACCTCTATTGATTTAACTTTAAGACAGTTGATATGTTACCCAAGCAATGTTTTTGCTGCCTCGTTTATTTATTAGATTTATATCCCACTTTTCTACCATCAGGACTTCAAAGCAGCTTACAGCATTTTAAAGTACAATTTCAAATACTTCTTATATCTCCCCCTGCCACCATTTCCAATACCTTAGACCCAGGGTGATGTGGGTGCGGCAGGGGAGGTAGAGCCACCCTGTTGTATTCCACAGAAAATAGCCACATGCGCTCCCCTGTGAAAGTGAAAGCGAAAGCGGGTGCGCAATCACAAGGGAAGCTGTGGCCATTTTCCATGAACTACGACAGGACAGTTCTGCCTACCCTGCCACCCCCACACCACACGTCCCTGCTTAGCCCTCACTATAGCAAGTGGGCCTCCTGTATTCTAGGCCAGTGTGGCCTAGACACACACAGTAGTGAAATCTCATGGGGGGAAAGGGCTTGTGGCCCTGTGCTATCCTATGTGATCTACTGGTACAGTACTTCTTTCATGTGATTTCACACTGCATGACAGAATGGCCATGGGATGAAGCCACTGGGAAGGAGCAACCATGTGTGAACTAGCCTAGCCCAATTTAAATTTTACTTTTGTGGTAGGGTTGCTTCTGAAAAACTGCTCTTGTGTGATGAGGCTCCATAATGCATAGGTTACATATAAAAAGTACTGAACATGTGAGCTTCTCTCTCAGGGCTAGCCCAAGATCTTCTGGCACCTAGAATTATTGAACCATGGAATGGAAGGGTACCTTGGAGGTCATCTAGTTCAACTTCTTGCTCATTGCAGTGATTGCTACAGCATTCCCTAACAGATGGCCGTTCAGCCTCTACTTGAAAATCTCCAGTGAGGGAGAACCCACAAATGCATCAGGCACTCCTATCTAGCCTAAATGGACTTCCTGTAGTTTCAATTCATTGGTTCTAATCCTGCTGTAGGGAGCCACAAAGCAGGTATAGTCTTGAGCCAGTATGTCAAATGCTGCCCCTCATCCCGCAGTGCTGCCTCTGCTGCTCTTCTTCTTCCCTCTGTCTTACTCTTGAGAAACAGAGCAAAACAGGAAGCATGGAAGAAAGGAGATCAGAGACTCTCTAGCCCACCACTCTTCTCCTCCACATATCCTCTTCTGCTCCATTCCCCTCATCTTTCTCAAATCCACAGAGAGGGAGGAAGAGAAGTAGTGGAGGCAAGTGGGCTGACAGACATGGGCCCCCTCCACCAATCTGCCACCTGAGATGACTGACCGAAGCAGCCTTATGGACACAGGCCAGCTCTGTGCTCAGATCATGTGCTTATTTCCCATGCCAGGGGGGGCCACACTTGTATCAGAGCCACTGGTATTGGTCTGGGAAGTAACTACGCAGTGAAGGCACCCCACACGATTGGTGCTTTTATATAGTACTGATGGAAAGCAGGGTCCATGAATCAGAGGAAATGTGTACCGGGCCTTGAGTGGAATCATCAACATGACAAACAGGTGCTGTATTCCAACAGGATGCAAAATTTATGTGATTACCTTTTTATCTTTGGCATACTACCCTGCAAAACAGCACCATCACCATGATTTATAAAATAATGATTGCAGACATTTTTGGAGGTTTCAGACATTTATTAATGCTATTTATCTCTTTTCCTCTCATTTAAACATTTTTATAATGTAACCAAGTCACCAATTGTTGGAGCATGGAAAGCAGAAAGTGAACATTACATTTCTGGGAAAATGAACTAAAACACTTCCCCCCTAAATGTAAGCCTATCAGCTAGCTGATGTCTTTAGTTCAATGAGCTGGTCCACATTTTTTCCCCCTCTATGTGTGTTTCTTATTTTTCTTTTATTATCCTGTCCTTCCCCTAACAGGCTCAGAATGGCATACAGTACTTGGCCCCCTGCCCCATTTTCTCCTCCCAACAACCCTGTGGGTTATGTCACATTGACTGACTCAATTCTACCCAGCCTCATGCAACGCAGGAGTTTGAACATGGGTCTTGGGTCCTCATCCAACACACTTCAGTTCCCCATGGAGGCTCTCTGGTTGTTACCCTGTGCAAATCCTGTACTTTGGAGTAAGCCCCATTGAAAACATAGGTACTTACTTCTGAATTAATATGCATAGGGTTGTGCTGGTATTGCAAGAATTCCTTAACAATAGAACAATTGTATGCATGCTTGTTCAGAAGTGCCACTCAAGATCCAAATTGTTCTTGGGTTTTTTCCCGGATGTTTTCTTTTTTGCTGGAACTGTTTTTATCTTAAACTGATTTTTGTTTGTGTTATTTTTACATTGCTTTGATGTTAGTTTTGGAATCTGATTATATCGTTTTTAAGATTCTTTTAAATTTTGTAAGCTGCATTGAGAAAGGCAGGATAGAAATTAAAAGGTATATAAATAAGAATGCAAGTATTGTATTCATAAAAATGAATAAAATTCATCAGCGTGCAAAGTCATATTATACAAATATTCGTGAGTGGTTTGTGGGTGGTTTGGGAGAGGGCAGTGGTGGGGAAGGGGGAGAGCAGGGAGTGGGCTGGAGGGGGTGGATCTCATAAAGCAAAGTTGCACACTGGATCCTATCCTTGATTTTTCAACCCACCCTGCCCCATTCCCCTCCTCGGACATACACCAGCAAAACAGCTGGCATGGGTCAGAGGAGACCCAAAGGCGATTTTTACTTACCACTCACTGGCCGTCTGATCGCACCACCACCACCACCACAGCAACACAGCGCACACTCCATCAGCACGACTTCATGAAGGAAGATGGTGGGGGATAGAATTGGACTGTCAGAATTGTATTTGTTGATGCAAGCATAATTTTCAGGTTTTGTTTAGGTCTTCAGTTGTTTGCAGCAGTTACATTTCCCTTGGTCCTCAAGTTAAGTAGAAACCAAATGATCTCTTAGCGTGGACACAAGAACATGGGTGACCATATACTGTGGATATCAAGTACTGTTTTTTATTTGGAGGATGAAAAAGAGTAGAAGATTTTTCTTGTTGCTTTGAGTTTGTTTTTTGCTTCATTTAGCATTGTGTGGCTTGGCAGACTGGGAACTTTCCTGCCATTCTTCATTTTTTTTTACACATTGTCATTTGCGTGTTGCATCCTAGCCAAACCAAAATAAAAAAATAAAAAAATATGGAGGTGTGACTGTTCCATGACAAAAACTAGTTGTCGCGGATACTCAATCTGGAGATTGGACAGGGTTATTATTTCCAGATCTTTTCTTTGTAATTAGGCATTCTAGAAAACCTGGGGGCAGGGTACAGCTTCCTAGCTTTTTACAGACCTATAGAGTGCCTTGTTTTCTTCATGGCCCCTTCTGAACCTGGGCAAATGAAGTTTATATAGCATTTGACTTGGTTTCAATCACCACAATAATCTACATTACAGGGTCTGTATTTATGCCTTCTGATATCTAAAACACAAGAAAGTTTTTCTTGGGAAATAAGGATTTCATGCCATGGGTGGCAAACATGCAATGCAATCCTATGCATGCTTACTCAAAAGTAAATTTCACTGTGTTCAATGGGGCTTACTCCTAGTAAGTGCACATAAGATTGCAGCCATAATTATATGCTTGATCTTATTGAGGCATTTATATTCATAAGCATTTGGATTTACAACAGCTGGTTAAGAATACAGATGTGCACTGAGATAGTTGCAGACATAGCAAATTTCATATGCTCTAGGTCAGGGGTTCTCAACCAGGGGTAAGCATACCACCAGTGGTATTTGGGGGTACCTCTAGTGGTACTCTGACTGCTGGGCCCCTCTGAACCCTGCCGGGACCCCCAACCCCTGTGAAATCGCAGTGCTTTTGGCACTGCATTTTCACTTCTGAGAGGCTCCTGCCTTTGGCCGAGCTTCTCAGGAGTGCAGAAAACAGCCCACCCACCCACATGGAGTCTCTTACCAGCCTCTGCCAGCCTCCAGCACAGACTCCTGCATCCTCCACCGAAAAGCAGAAAGAAAACCCAGAAGGAAGCGGCAATGACATCATTACCACTTATTTCCGGTGGTACTTGGTGTGGCAGCACCCATGTAGGTGACACGTCACACCGAGTACGCTGAGAACCGCTGTTCTAGGTCCAAGATGATCTACAGTACTTTTGGCAGTAGTTACATAGTAGTTGTCATAAAATGTCTATATTTTATGTGTATTTTTGGGTATATATTTTATGTGCATTTCTGGGTATATTTTCTCTATTTCCTTATGTGGGAGCAAACGTACAATTGCACCAGTCTATGTGACTCAGAGCTGAGATGCAAATTACAGACAGTTTAAGTGGAGAAAAAAAATGCAGATTAGAAAGCTGCTAAGACCAGCAAAACTGGTTCAACTGAAATTGAGAGGATGGGCTAGAGTCTCTAACCAGAGAGCAGGATGATGTCATTCTAGCCAAATGATAAAACTCCCAACTGGCCAGAAGCTCTCTCTCTCTCTCTCTCTCTCTCTCTCTCTCTGGCCATCCGCTGATGGGCTCTTACAACGAGGGGGCGGGGCGCCTCGTGCAGGAGAGTAATGGTGGGGTGGAAAGCTGCAGAACTTAGCTTTCCGCCCCACCTCAAGCGACGCCAGTGGAGAGCCCACCAGCACACGAGAAATGCAAGGGGAGACAGGTGGTTCCATCCTCCAGGTACAATCAGATGACAGTTATTAATCAGAAATAATTAGCTTTTTATGTTGTTTTGAGGTTTGTCTTCTTTATGCCATGCTATTGCATTATAAAGTAAATTGAACTTCGCAGGTTAGAGCTTCGCAGCTTAGAACTTCACCTGAGTTACAATGCATGCATAAGATTCCAGAATGCTTCGGTGCCATCTGCTGTTGATTAGGATTATTGCAGAATTAACCTTTTTCTGCCAAATTCAATTCTCATTTTTTCCCCTTGTTCATTTGGTTCTGTCATCTCCTTTATCTTTTGTTGAACTTTTAGTTAAGCTTTTACATTCACCTCTACAATCAGCAGAGCTCCAGCATGTGATTTTCACACGCTTTAAAAAGCCGTCCCTCCTGCCCTGAGCCTCTTACTACTCTCCGTTGGGACTCTCTGCCAGGCATCTGGCCTCCCAACCCGGAAGTAACTGGCGATGATGTAATTGCCAGTTACTTCTGGTAGTACACCGGCAGCAAGTAGCCTTGGCAGATGGTACGCCAGGGGACGTACCTTGAGAAGTCCTCATCTATCTACAGTAGGAAATGATTTTTGCAAACATCACTAGTATATAATCCTTGCTCTCTTTAGTACTTGCATGTCCCAGGCACCACTGGAGTCTTCAACAACCATCCTTTGGGGGTTCCTAGTCCTAGGGGGTCATGGTTGAGAGCTGGCAGGGTGAGCATAGCAGCTGCCAGGTCTTATAAATGGCCTGAAAGGAATTTGAGCTTAGACAGAGGGGAAGGGGTTAACATGCACCTGCCCTCCTCCTCCTTAGAACATCTTGCCTGGGTCCTACTGCCCCTCCTAAAGTCAGGAGGCAGCCAGAAAGAACCTTCAGCCTCTTGCTCCTGAGCTGCCCCAGTCTCACCCTTGGCCAGACCTTTTCAAGCCCTCATTACAAGCTGAGCATGCTCTGTTTCCCTCTTCCTGTGTCAGACAGCCCTGGATGTAGTGTCCTGCTTGCTGCAACAATGGAAGCTATCAGATCAGCACAGCAACATGCCACATGTGTCCCTGAGCAGCCTCCGTTGTCAACTGCTCCTGTTTCCACGAAGATGGCATCATTTGCCCCATTTGGGGAGATCGAGGATGGGGTGCTCTGGGTTTTTGGATGGCATAACATAAGAACATAAGAAGAGCCCTGCTGGATCAGGCCAAAAGCCCATCTAGTCCAGCTTCCTGTATCACACAGTGGCCCCACCAGATGCCTCAAGGAGCACAAGACAACAAGATAACCTGTTTCCCGTTGACACTCCCTTGCACCCGGCACAGAGAAAACCCACTTCTAAAACCAGGAGGTTGCTTATGGCTTGTAACCTGTGATGGTCTTTTCCTCCATGAATCTGTCCAAACCCCTTTTAAAGGCATCTAGGCCAGATGCCATCACCACATCCTGTGGCAAGGAGTTCCACAGATGAATTACACGCTGGGTAAAGAAATATTTTCTTTTGTCTGTTCTAACTCTCCCTCCACTCAATTTTAGTGCATGTCCCCTGGTTCTGGTGTTGTGCGAGAGGGAGAAGAATTTCCCTCTATCCACTCTCTCCATCCCATGCATAATTTTATACGTCTCAATCATGTCCCCCCTCAGGTGCCTTTTTTCTAGGCTGAAAAGCCCCAGACGCTGTAGCCTTTCCTCATAAGGGAGGTGCTCCATCCCACAAATCATTCTGGTCGCTCTTTTCTGCACCTTTTCCAATTCAACTATATCCTTTTTGAGGTGTGGTGACCAGAACTGGACACAATACTCCAGATGTGGCCTTACCATCGATTTGTACAAAGGCATAATGATATTGGCCGTTTTATTCTCAATCCCTTTTTTAATGATCCCGAGCATGGAATTGGCCTTCTTCACAGGAAGTGCCTCCCTGATGGCACTTTCTTTACTTTTTTCCTTTCTAAAGGTAAAGGTAAACGTATCCCCTGACAATTAAGTCCAGTCATGTCCGACTCTAGGGTGTGCTGCTCATCCCCATTTCAAAGCCGAAAAGCCAGCGTTGTCCGAAGACGCCTCCGTGGTCATGTGGCTGGCATGACTCTCCTTGCCGCTGCGCGTAGCATGCGGCTGGAACACGGGGCGCTGTTTACCTTCCCGCAAGCGGTACCTATTTATCTACTCGCATTGACATGCTTTGGAACTGCTAGGTTGGCAGGAGCTGGCCAAGCAACGAGCGCTCACCCCGTCGCGGGAATCGAACTAGAAATTTCCTTTCTAGGTCCTGTCAATTAATGAAAATGTGACCCCAGCGAAGAAAACAAGACACCAGGAACTGGTGTCACTTATTTGGTGTAAGAAAACATCTATTTTGAGACATATACTCATAAACTATCAACACTTTTGTTGATTTGCTTCATGCTTGTTTTTGTAGAACTGTCAGGAATGAAATCTGACTCTATAGCATGTCTGTAATTTTTGTACCTTTTCTTGACTTTGTATGACATTATGTCACTGCAACTTCACTTGAAAAGTCTCACATTGTGTACCTCAAGTAACCCTCCTTTTATATTAGTGTTTAATATCCTACAATGGTCAAAGGTGAAACCTTTTTCCTAAGGAGACTTTTTTCCAAGATGTAAGAGGTATGGCTAGCTTTTTAATGTACAACGTGAGATCAGAGATCTCTTTACAGAGTGCATGAAAAAGCATTGTTTATTACAGAATTTATGGGCATATGCATACAGATAGAAGGTAGAGAAATGCTTTTAAAATGTGATGGTTTATTATCAATGATAATGATTGATAATGTATATATGTGATGACACATTGAGGGTTTTACTATATGGTAAGTCTCAGGGACAACAAACCTACACCAGCCTGCTTTGAGAACCGCAGTCCTTTCAGGGGAACTATCCAGCAACTATGGCTGAACTGAGATCCGACCTCATTAGCATGACCATTCCCAGCAACCTGTCATTGACTGAGGTAAATGGAGTACTATTTTCAGACCCTTTACAAGAAGATGTATTCCTGTGGTTGTTTTGTTTTGTTTTGCTGCTCTAAGGTTTTATGTTCCTGCTAAATCCCTCCATGGTCTTGTTATGACTGCCAAGTGGCAGACAGCAAGATCAAAGTGGTACAGTGCAAAACAGAACAGTAATACTACCTCAGCTCCTCCTCATGCCAGTTAGTTCCTCTCTCCTGAGAGACAAACCGCCCCCCCCCCCACTACCAGTTTGGCTTTGTACTACAAAATTAATGTGGTGTGCATGGTAGGGGAATAAGAGAATTATCATTTGGACACATGTTTGTGTATTTCATCTGGGTTTCCTATTTGCAGCTCAACTTCTTCCACATCTTAGCTTCAGCATGATACTTCTGTCTCCATTCTGCACTAGCTAACCATGCACCCACCATTCCTTACTGGTTGTCTTATTACCACCAACACAGGAGATGGACGGTGGGTCTGGAATTGTGGACTTGCAAGCAAGAGGGAAGACTAGAACTGGAATCAGACTCCAGGGCACAACAGCTGAAATAGCAGAGGAGCAACTCACACAAGATTAACTAAGGAAAGGAGCTGGGAAAACAAGGGTGCAACTGAGGATTCCTGTTGTAGCCCTTGAGCTACATCATTTCTGGAAGTACAGAACGTAAATCAGATTTCCATCTTCAGGAGCAGAGCTTGGTAAAGAAAGGATACATACTGCTAGATAAGCACTCCACCTTCTACTGGTGACTTCTGTCTAAGTACACTACCATCTTTGTCTTGGGGTCCAGGAGTTGATCATGGAGCATCCTGTGACCCAGGATAGCCAGTCATAGAGCAAGGAGTATATACATCTGAGTCCCTGAATTCGGCAGGGCACAAGAGTGGAATGTCCTTCTTAGAAGTTCTTCCACAGGAGTCACTAGGGGGAGCCAATTGTGATACAGTACAGAAACCAACTGAGTTTTCTGTTCAGTTTCTCTTCCAACCTGAGTATGGTCTTGCTATTCAGCATTTCTCAATTAACACCTCTGTCACACGAAAAAAGAAACACAGCAAAGGTGTACTTAATGGTAACAAAATGAAAAGCTTGTTGATGAAAATGAGCTTTTAATTGCTTCTCTGGGACTAAAGCAATTTGGATATTATCAAAAGTATTTGTGTTCAAACTGATTTAACTAGTTTTAATCTGCTATGGAGTTAAAAAGTGCAATGGAATTACCAAATACTGTACTTTGTATGGAGTTAAAAGTGCAGTGGAATTACCAAATGCTGTACTATGTGTTGGCACAGCAAAGTTTAGGATGAGGTGGTTAGGCCAGTTTAGTAAATGCACACTGTGTGGCACAGTTGATTTCATACGTCCACGCTGGCATCTGCAGCTTTATTGTCTGATTAGATATAGAACATGTTGTGTAACATGTCGGTCTTTCCCAACCAAACACTGTGGGAGAAGGCGCCTGAGGGGGGACATGATTGAGTCGTATAAAATTATGCATGGGATGGAGAGAGTGGATAGAGGGAAATTCTTCTCCCTCTCAAACAACACCAGAACCAGGGGACATGCACTAAAATTGAGTGGAGGGAGGATTAAAACAGACAAAAGAAAATATTTCTTTACCCAGCATGTAATTGGTTTGTGGAACTCCTTGCCACAGGAGGTGGTGATGGCACCTGGCCTGGATGCCTTTAAAAGGGGATTGGGCAGATTTATGGAGGAAAAGTCCATCACAGCTTATAAGCCATGATGGGGATAAGCAACTTCCTGGTTGTAGGAGTAGGTTTTCTTTGTGCCAGGTGCAAGGGAGTGGTGACAGGATACAGGTATCTTGTTGTCTTGTGCTCCCTGAGGCATCTGGTGGGGCCACTGTGTGATACAGGAAGCTGGACTAGATGGGCCTTTGGCCTGATCCAGCAGGGCTCTTCTTATGTTCTTATGTCTTGCATTCTAGCTAGATGCAGAATCAACAAAAGGCATTTTTCAATTTTCTCCCTTTGAAAATGTACTTCTATAGCAGCCTGAACAGCATTACAACATATACAGTGGGCCCTTCACATCCATGGGGGTTCTGTTTCTGGAACCCCCGCGGATGCGAAAAACCGTGGATACTCAGGTCCATGGTTGGGTGGGGTGGTGGCCGAGAGGAGTGGGGGTGGTGGCACTGTACCTTATTGAAGAGCTGCGCAGGCCCACCACCTGCTCCATCCCTCCAGCAACGTGTTGTAATAATGTAAAATGCCTGTTAGAAGAAAAAATGCAACTGGAAGTGACTTCCGATTGCGTGTGCCATGCCTTCAAGACACACCTTCAAGAAGTCATGAGAGGAAAATGAAACTCTGTTTGGGAATAACTATAATAACCCCTGTAACATGAAGTGCATTTCCTTGCAAAAATGTGGTTATAAACAACCACTGAACATCATGCATTTCATTATTTGCTTGTTCCTGCATGCCTTCTGCTTCCCTGGGCTTTTATCCTTGTTATTTAGACCTTGAACTTGCAGTAATTATAAGAGCCATATGGACTGCTAATGCTCGTTAGTTACTACTTCAGCCTGTTGACCCACTAAGTACAAAAGGTCTTAGTGTAGACACAGGAATCTATCTTCAAGACAAAGGGCCTTAGCACCCAATACAGAAACCTCTCACAATTACAGAACAGTATATTTGCAGTGGAGTAAGGTTCCTTCCACACATAGTGTGGGAGCCATTTTCCCATGGTGACATTCCATGTCACTGGAAAATAAGTGTGAAGAAAGCAACCATGAGGGCAGGAACATCTAATCATTGCTCTCCCTGCCTCCCTCCCTCTCCCCCCCTCCCAGTTGAGTGTTGATTGGGTGGGGAAGTCCCACATAATTTGTCCAATTTGTCCTTAATTCTTGCACAATTTGCAGTGGCATCAAAATACACAATGAGGAAGCAGTTCCACCATCACTGTGGGTGCATGTAAAGAAGCCACAGGTCTAGCAGATCACATAATAAATAGTTTCTGGACTGTACCACTTCAGATGCACTACAGATAGGCCCAGTTTTGACGATCCTGCCAAACAGTCCTTCCAGCCTCCAACTGAGGTACATGTGTGCACACATCATCTTCCCTTGGTGCATTGTATTAAACACATGGGGTGAACCATTTGAAGAGCCTTAGTATTTAAATTGCAGCTCAGCAATTTGGACAGTCAATCCCCATGTAATTATGTGGAGGCAGACTGGCACACTGGAAGAGGGCAGGGCATGTAGGACATGCTCGCACATGACCTGATTGTGGGATCAGAAGGGGTGGCCAGGTGGTATTGTCCAAACCACTCACACGGAGTGAGTAGGCCATGGTCAATTCTTTCTCCATTTAGCTGGCAGGGGAGGGTTAATGTGCAAGACGCTTTATATTTGGAGGGGTATTCATTAGTAATGGGTGAGTTCTCAGTAAGTTTACTAATTCTGAGAATTAGGAAGTTCTCAGCTTGCTTAAAACTTGGACCTTGACGTCTACCTCATAAGAGCAGCTGGTCCTCTACCAGAGAGTAAACCAAATCATACTTGTGGCAATATCCAGCAATATACTGTAGGAATTCCTCTTTCATCCATTTGGATCAGGGAAGGAGAAAGGGAAAGCCTGGAAGAGAAGGGGAAATTTATACTGGTGTCAGGAATGTAAGTATGCAAGAAAGACAAGTTGCATGGAGGGATGATCACATGGAAGTGCTTCACCACAAACTTTAATAGACCACAATGGAAAGGGTGGGAAGTCCTGATGGAAGCAAGCAATAGCTGTGTCTGAAGCATGCAACCTGCGTTTAGTAGCATGATATATAATTAATTATGATGCTGCAACTACTTTAGAAAAAAACATATCTGTACCAGTGCTGACAAGATGGCATTTTCTCTGGCATGCATTTGTGAATAAATCCTATAAGATAAATTACACATTCAGATTTCGTCATTTTAATCAAATCAGACATAATTCTAATTTTAAATCAATACAGAAGAAAAGAAGTAAATGAGAAGTGTTTAGATCCTTAGCACAAACATTACATTAAATGCTATGCTGTGTAATTGCCAGTGGTATGCTTGTGAGATGAATAGGTGTTTTCTTGTCTGAGCTGTTCTGTGTTTTCACAAGGTAAACAAGCAGTCAATCATTTTCCATTATTATTTTAAAGAAAAGAATAGCATGAAAACCAACTCATATTGAGTATGTGTACAGACTGTTCCTCTTTTGCTGCATAGCCTATCTATACACTAATTAGGACCTGCCAGATCCTGGGAGGACATGATGGTAAGATTTGTACTGGGATTGCACCATCTTGCTTCAGGGCTTCAATGAAACTGCATAGTTTTGGTACATGAACACAGAAAATAGAGTCTGGACAAAATTTGTCCCCGTAGTCCGAAGAGTCTAAATGGTCTGCACTATGACGAAAACAACCCAATTCTGCCTTGCCTTCATTCCAATCAGCACATGTGAGTTCTGAACTTGCTTATTTGAGCCAAAGCAGAGTGCTTCATCATGGTGATGAAAATGTAAGCAGAATGCTGGCAGTTATGATTGTCCGGTGGTAGAGGGATCACTGAAGAGAGGTAGGCACCAGTCCTATTGGGCAGTGTTCTGGCGCTGGAAGTGCCAAGGCCCTTTGTGGCAGCATGAAAGCTGGGCCACCATTGCATGCTTCTGGGTCGCTGCTGCAAATGGGCAGCAGCACTTCCCACGCAGTGGCTCCTGAAGCCTCTGTTGGCACTGGTAAGTTGGAGGTAGAGGTGTGTTAAGGTGGGGAGGAGGGAGACAGATTAGGGGAGGACAGGAGGTGGGGAGGGGAGGAAGGGGATGGATCTCAGTGGCACCAGCATGGGCCAGATCCTATCCACTCTTTTTGAATCTGCCCTGCCCCTTTTCTCTCATTGGACTTACTCCAGCAAAATGGCTGGCATAGCTCTGAGGAGACCCATTGGTGATTGGGTAGCCTAATGGGGAGTAAGTAAAAATATTTTTTTTATCTGATCAATACCACCACCATTGGATGCAGCTTATGCTCCATCAGAGTGGCTGCATTAGCACTAGTAGTGCGGGATAGGATTGGTCAGTAAGGCTGCAATCCTAAAACACACTCATCTGGGAATAAGTCTCATTGAACACAGTGGGGCTTGCTTACTTCTGAGTAGCTATGCTTAGGGTTACACTATGAGGGAATTAAAAACACCTCCAGGGGAACTTTTAGGGAGAAAAGCACTATACATAGCATAGCACATTCTCAGATGCTCCTCTCCACAGCACAGATGACTGGGAGGAGTACAAAATGAGCAGAATACAAGTCAGGCTGCCCACCAGTCACCTGGCTGCCCAGCAGGCGTCACAAGTGGCACGTGCCCCCCCCCCCAGTGCTTTTATCTGTCTGAGGATTAGCAGTGTGCCTAGGGTGGGAGCCGCCTGGTGGAGGACTTACAAGTTTGGGGGTGACATAATGACGTACAGTAATCACGTTGTCCCTGACCTTCCGGGTTTTCGCATTGCTTTTATGTGGTCAAGCAAGAGGTCATGCTAGCTTAGAAGACAGGCAAATGGTCTGGTGCAGTATAATGCCACTTCATACTTTAATATGACAGGTTTGGCTTTCCCAGCACAGGTTGCAGAGGCAGGAGAATTATATGCTTGCCATGTCAACTGTTAAAGGCACAGGATCTCTCTTGATTCAGCACAATTACCATTGGGAGCCAATATAATGAAATAGGATGTTTGGGACTGCTAACAATAATAACCAGACTCAAACCATATTTTGAATGTCTTCCTCCAGGACTTGTTGATTCCTAAACTCAAAGCATATCGGAGCATTTACAAGATGCAACAGCCCTCTGAACAGCAATTTGTGCGTCATCACTTCCCTACTGCATCAAAATGGTTGCGTGCTTTTGCTGTTGTAGTTTTTCTTTTTTTTGCTAAAGACATTAATTGGTAGAGTTGACCAGTGCTCCAAACCCTGCAGCTTACAGTCTTTAGTTTTTTCCTGACAATTGACACCAAAGTGTCTTTTCATATTTCCCCTAAAACCACAGTTGCCATTTTCTTTTCTTTCAAGAACAGAAGAGAAGTTTTGCTAGATCAGGCTGAGATTCCATCTAGTTGAGGATTGTTTATATCCAAGATGCTCCAACTCCGATCCCTCTCAGCCCTGTGGGATGCAGGCACAACGTAAAGAGAGTCAAAACACAGTGGCGTTTAGCTTTGGGGCGTGTTCCAGAAACAGTAAAGTATTAGTAAAGAACTAAGCAGGCTCACAGAGCAAACAGCCTGGTACAGTGAGAGTACAAACGACAAAAGGCTGAGTGTAGAGGAAAATATAGAATTTTGGGTGGCCAAACTGTGGCTCGGAGCCACATGCGGCTCTTTGACATATATAATGTATATGCAGCTTGTGGAAATATGTAGGCTGAGCTCCTTTTTACATCACAATTAATACTCAGTAAAAGGCAAATAAAAAGTTTTCAAGTTTTATAATTATTTACCAGGTATAATCTCAGAGTCCACTGGATTAAAACATAAGTTTAATGTTCATGGTGAGTAAATATATTGAAGAATGTAAATGCTTCCTAAATATTGTGGTTCTCAAACACCTGAAGTTATCATATGTGGCTCTTACGTTAAACAAGTTTGGCCACCCTGATATAGAAGGAAAAAGGGATACAAGAAAATGGGCAGGAGAGAGTGCAGCATCAGAGGTATAAGGTGCCCAGATTCAATAAGGGATAGGGTGCCTATTATACCTTTAACCATTGGAATTTGGGCAGGTGCAGCTCATCATGGAAGGGTGCAACAAGCTACACCTGCCCAAATGGACAGAGGAAATCGAGCTATTTTGCTTCTATTGGATAGGCTGGGACCGGGGCCATCACATCAATATCGGTGTGTATGATTGTCTCTTTATTAACATCAATGAAAAACAAAAGAAAGAACAGGTACTCCTCAAACTGTGAAAAAGTGCCTTTTCGTCACCATGAAAGAGCCGCAGTACGTAGCCGTCCTAAAGGCTACTAAGAGCGAGGTCAGGCATGGGTTTTGGGCCGTCTCTGGGGGCGAGGCAGCAGCTGATGGCCACATTGGCAGGTGTCGGGTCAACAGCTGCTGCCTTCCCATCTCGTGGGCAGGCTGCGCCCTCCATTCCTTCCCTTTCCCCGCTTTCCTCAAAAAGCAGTCGGCTCGCGCCACAACATAGTTGCCTCTTCCTTCTCCTGGGCGACCTCTTCTGCGCAGCCGCGGACGCGCTTGCTCCCTTCGCAAGCCTGCCGATCTGGCCTGGGCAGCTCAGCTCCAAGCTGGCCGGGCCAGCGGGGAGTGGGGGCGCGTGCGCGGGGACGAGCGAACGAGCGAGCGAGGCGGGAGCTGTTCCTCTCTCAATGGTGTTGCTGCTCGGGTATGCTGCACACCCTGCTCTCGGCCGGAGGGGGGTAGCAACCTCCGTCGCCTGCTCTTTTCTCCGCAAGGATTGCTGTTGCTGGAGGAGAACGACCATGCACATCCTCCTTCCTGGCATGGACCTGCTGCTGCTACAGGAGTGAGCCAGCCACCCAGCCGCGGAGAAAGAGAGCGAGCGAGCGAGCGAGAAGGCAGAGCAGAGCTCCGCCGGCTGCATGGATGGATGTGTTTAGCTTTGTCAAGATTGCTAAGCTCTCCGGGTAGGTGCTGCTTCCTTTCCTCTTCTTGGCTTACTTAGATTTTCTCCAGTTACCGTTGCTGCCGCCGCTTGTCTCTTTCTGGTGGCGATGTGCCGCTTGGTGGTAGTGCTTGAGGATGTTGGAGGAGCGGGAGTGGAGAAGAGGTGAGTAGGAGAAGCCCCTTCAACTTCCTTGCCAGCCCAGCAATGGGTCTGCGCTGGCTAGCTCCTTCCACTGCTTCCTGGGCTGTGGTTCTCTTCCCCCCCCCCCCCCGCGACTTCCTGTGCATATAGCATAAGTCGATGCTGGGAGTGAGAACCCTCATGAAATGTGGTTCAGCTAGCCCGCCTCTCCCATGGCTGGGTAGAGCTTTCAGAACTGTTTGTCTCTGGGTTCTGCTTCTGGATCATGAGGAGCCGAGCATGAGGAACAGGCCTTCCTAGTGGTGGGGGAGGTCCCATTCCCAGATTCTGCCCACCCACCTTCCTGTTAGCATGCTAATTTGCTGCTGGCAGCATGCACTTTTTGTCCAACCTCCTGCTCCCAGTGTTTGCAAAGTGGCTGGCCGGGGAGAATCCTGGGAGTGGAATCTCTCCACACTTCCAGCAACCACTACAAGAAATGGCTGCAGAGCTGGAGCAGAAGGAGGTAAATTCTCCTCGTCCTCCTCTTGCCATTCTCTCAGAGGTGTAGCTAGCCTGCCCAGGGGTGGGGGCGGTAGGCCGAGATGATGCCCCCCCTGAAGCCATTCCCCCACCACATGATGTCACTTAGAAACCATGCCCCCGCGTCACATGACTTGGAAAAAAGGCCCCAGTAGGCCCTGGAGTGAGGGCCTAGAACGCCTCCCAGGCCTTGGCAGCCTCCGTTGGGAACACTGCCGAAGCTGGGGGGGGGGCTTCTTCAAGAGAAGAAGCTGCCGTCGCCGGGAACGGGAACCGCCGCGAGAAGAGCCAGGTAACAGTGGCTGGGTTGGGGGGGCATTAAGAAGGGAGCAGGAACACTCACCCAGGCGGGCGGCGGTGGCTCCCGTTCCCGGCCTCGGCAGTGTTCCCGGCAGAGGCTTCTTCAGGCTGCTAAGGCCTGGGAGGGGGCATTAAGAAGGGGGCAGCAGCACTCACACGGCGGGTGGCGGTGGCGGCGGCTCCTGTTCCCAGTGGCGGCAGCCAGAGGCGTCGCTGGAGCGCGGTGGGAAGGGCGGACCGCCTGGGGGCAACGCGCGCAATGGGTGACGCACGGTCCCGCGTGTGCACCTGCGTGTCGCACGCAGGCGGTCCTCCCTTCCCGCCGTGCTCCAGTGACGCCTCGGAGGAGGCCTCGGAGCGTCCGCCCTCGGCGGAGCTCCAAGGCCTTCTGAGGGAACCCCGATGCGTGACGTCATATTTATAAGGTTTAGCGCATGCGCAGAACGTTTGAGGGCAAACTTGCCCTCAGAAACGTACTGCGCATGCACGATACCTTATAAATATGATGTCACGCGTCGGGGTTCCCTTAGAAGGCCTTGGAGCTCCGCCGAGGGCGGACGCTCCGAGGCCTCCTCCTGCCCAAGACAGCCGGCTGGCGAGGATGTCTCCGGAGCCGGCAGCAGCGGAGGCTCCGCTGCTGCCAGCTCCGGAGACATCCTCGCCAGCAGGCTGTCGGGCGTCACGGGAGTCATTAGGGCGGCGCGCGCGCCCTCGCACAGGGTGACGCGCGCCCTAGTGACGCTGCTGGCGGCAGCTGAGCTTCCTGATGACCCCCGGCCTTGGCAGCGTTCCCGGGACCCGGTGGAGGCTTCTTCAGGCTGCTGAGGCCTGGGAGGCATTCCAGGATCTCGCTCCCAGCCTACTGGGGCTTGGAGGAAGGCAGGCTTTGGCGCCGCCTCCGCCCCTCCTCTCTGACTGGCTGCCGAGGCCTGGGGAGGCATTTACCCGCCCGGCTTACTTGTCCCTTACTGGGAACACCTCCCCAGGCCTTGGCAGCCAGTCAGAGAGGAGGGACGGGAGAAGCGCCGATGCCCCCTTGATGCCCCCCCGGCCCTGCTTCCCGGGGGCGAATCGCCCGCCTGCCCCCTTTTCCTATGCCTCTGCATTCTCTGACTGTGTGAGAAGAGGATAAGGCAGCTGGTGGAGCAGGAGGTGCTCTGGGGGAGATGGGGTGTTTGGCATGTAGGCATGGTGCATCCCCCACCAACTTGCTGCCTTCCCCATCCCACCACCTGAGGCAAAATATTCAGTTGGCCTCAGGGCTGGGCCACCCTGTTTACTGGGAAGTGAGAGAGCACATGCTTTGCATGCAGAAGAGCCCAGGCTTGATCCTTGACAGAGGCGTCGTTAGGGGGGGTGCAGGGGCTCCAGGGTGGCAGGGCGCCACGCAGCGTGGGGGTGTACTTGCCTCCAGCATCACCACCGGGTTGCCGCCTCCACGGCTCTTCTCGTTCGCTGCCTCTGCCGCTCTTCTTGATCGCCGCCGCTTGCTCCTTGCCATGAGTTCGGCCCTCCTTCCTGGGAGCCGTTTGGCTCCAAAAAGGGCCGAAAAGCGGTGTGTGTGTGTGTGTGTGTGTGGCGCCGTGCTGCGGCCGAAATTCAATGGTGGTGCACGAAATGACGTCACCCTCCCGGGGGCGGGGCGTTTGCCATCACGTGGGGGTATCGTGTCAGCGCCCCCCCCCCCCCCCGCAGGGTGGTGGTGTAGGAACACCTCTGATCCTTGATAGCTCCTACAGATAGGAACTGTGAAAGACTCTTGTCTGAAACCCTGGTATAGATAGCTCTGAACTAGATTAACCAGCGGTCTAAGTATAGATAGTTGCCTATGAGATTGTCAGCACAATCCTATGCGCATCTAATCAGAAGTAAGTTCCATTGTGTTCAATGGGGCTTACTCCCAGGAAAGTATGTATAGGATTGCAGCCTGCTGTGGTGGCAGGCTGGAGGTGAATTGGTGTGTGGAGTGTGCAGGCGCACACCACTGCTGTGCCTATCTCCTGCCTCCACCTGCCCACCACCTCACTGTGCAGATAGTTCCAAGCCGCTTGCCCTGCGCAGCTGCTTTAGACCTGCCAGCCACACACTCTCATGTGAGGTCATACCCTGCCGTTCCTGCCCTGCCATGTCATACTCATGATTTTCTCCTTTTGGAAGTGAAAGGAGGATAGTGGTGATGACACCTCTTTCTTTGGCTTTGCCTGACTGCCCCTGCATTGCTGCACCTTCAAACAGCCTGAGTGAGCAGCGAACAGGACTGGAGGGGGAGGTAGGAAGGCCAGCCCGGGCCCATGGCTCTTTCATGCCTGAGGCGCCATGTGGTCTTGCTGTCTTTCTTTTTTGGTGTGCACATGCCCCAGCCCTTACCTCCTCATCTGGCCCCAGCCTGCCCTCCGCTTCAGTTACAGATTTTGTTCTGCTTGCTGTGCTTTGAAATAGGCTGGATGAGCAGTGAGCAGAAGAGGAAGCTTTTAAAGGCATAGAGCATCGGTGAGTCATGACTACTTTGAACTCTTAATTCTTATGGACACTACTTCTTGGTGGAAGGGTAGACAGGATCTACATGTTAGAGAAAATATGATATAGTTTTTGTTTGTTTGTTTGTTTGTTTATTTATTTATTTATTTATTTATTTATTTTAGGAATTTGTAGCCCGCCTTTCTCCCGAGGGCACTCAAGGCGGCTGTGTGTGTGTTTAAATCATGTTTGGCTCCAAAGTCAATTTCATCAAATTTGCCTTAGCATTGCACTCTCCTGTACTGTATAAAATCACTAACAGAGCAGGTTGCACGCTAAGGGTATTTTTAGAGAAAATGTGAAATCTTTCCCAGACTTTCAGTTCTGCCTTGCATTGCCGCCATCTGATCTGTGCTGGGGAGCTAATTGTGTTTATATCCTGCCTAGCATAGCATGTGCAAAATGCATCTTTCCAGTGTGTAAGCAAAATGCATCTTTCCAGTGTGTAAGACATCTGTTTTCTTTTCCTACAATGCGCAACTCTTGTGGTAGGAAAAGAAACGCATTTAGAGAGCACATTTGGGCCACAGGCTACACAGATATATGAATGCAGAAGCAGGTTGACAACAAATCCTTTTCAAAGACTGCAGGGTTTTCAGGTAGGGGGAGCATGTAGGGAAACCACGTATACTCTCAAGGATGCAATACAAGTGGTGTAGCTGCAGAATTGTTTTGTTCTTTACTAAGCATAATTTTCCTAAAGAATTGACCTTAGATGGCATACTGTAGTGTGGAGCGTGGTGAATCCTCAGACTGTACTGGTTAACAAGCTAATGGCATTTACCCACTTCAGTGGCAGTAACTGAAACAGAATGTAATCCAAGGAACAAACAAACAAACAAAAACAAAATCTTGTTGTAGGAATGAAGTAGTTATGCTGTTTCAGGGTCTTACAGGTGGTGTACCTGTCAAAATGACAAATAGCACTTTATTGTACAGTGCGTACTAGAGTAGGAAAATACCACAGGTGTGATACTGTGTACTGCCAACATCTACAATATCCCTCTCCAATAAAAGCCTTTTCTTTATTATTTTTCCCATGTTTCCAAATATTCTAGCTAAAGATATTGCCATTACATCTTCAGAGGAAGAAGTGGTAGTATGTAAAAGCAGCAAACATTTTAGCTCTGGGGTTGAATAACTCATCTCAAGTGTTTTGTACAGTATACATGTAATCTTCTGAGAGTGAACTAATACTGTGTTTTTAAGATGCACTTCTCATGTGATGGATGATGACACAGCCACCTTGTGATAGGCTTGTCATCTCCCAACTTGGTTTTGCATAGTTGCCTCACATGATATGGGGACATGGTCTGTAATGACTGATCTTGTGGGAACGGATTATAGCCCCTGCGTGCTTTCAGTTCTTCAAGTGATAATTGCAAATATGCACAAAATGGAATTCCTGAACTTTTCCTAAGACTTTTCTGTGCTAGCACTTTATAGAGCTGTTTCACTGATAGCATCTTTAGGAAAACATGAGAATAATGCTAGTGTGGTTCTAAAATGCACCTGGTATTTCTTTTTCAGCATGTAGAATATTCTTCCGATCATCAATTCAAGGAATTGATTCATACAGTATTAATCCCTATTTAATTAACGGAGAGGAGGGAGCCACTGATTAAAACAAAATTAATAAAAATATGTCAAAATCTAGGGGATAGCAGGGGGCACGGGAACAAGGAAGAAATGGATTCAATGGCAGAATGGTGGAGGCAGAAGAAGCCCGAGGGAATGAATGAGGTACTGAAGACAAACGAGGAAGGAACTTGAGAGGAGGACTGGAGGAAGCAAAGGCCTAGGGAAAAGGGGGTGGGACAATACCAGCAGGAAAAAAGGAAATTGAAGGTGAGGCTGACACTTGCCTCCCACTCAGTGATAGTCCATTTTATGGTTGTATTTCTAAACACGTTCCCATCTCACTAGCTATTTCTTGTTACTCATCATGATTCATAGTATGCTTACTCAAAATAATCTCACTGTGAGCAGTGGGATTTAGAGCCCAATCCAACCACGTTTCCGGCACCGATGCAGCCATAATGCAGCCCCGTGGTAAGGGAACAAATATTCCCTTACCTCGGGAGGCCTCCATGACTGCCTCCACACCGCAGAATGGCTACCCTGTTGGCACGGCTGCATTGGTGCTGGAAACTTGGTTAGGATTGGGCCGTTAGTCCCACATAAATGTGCATAGGTTTGCACCCCTAGTTAATCATCAAGTTTGTACATGACTTTCACTCATCCTACACTATGCGGTGGCTGCCATGTAAGGTCTGTTTGGAGTTATTTTATTTATACTGAAATTTTATGTTTATTAAACCTCTTCCTTAGGGGAAGCTGATGCAAATTCTTTGTATTGCATCTGTAGAGACCTGTTAAGAAGCAGCATTTTTGCACAGGAAATTCTTTTAGAGCATATGATCAAGTGGTATTTGTCTTGTTTGTAGTCTTGGCATCTGAACTTCTAACTTGTGTAAGCCACCATGGACAGAGTCTGCTTCATTTGCAAGCAATATCAAACAGGGAAGATTTTATATGAACTGTTTGCATCTGTTCTCTACTGTTATGATGCAACTATGGATTCATCCCAAAATGGTTTCTTTTTTTCTTTTAAAAATACAGTTTTAAATGGTCTCTGGTGACATGTACAGCAAGGTTGCTAATGACATATACCCCAATTTCAATTACTTGGAGGTTGAGTTCAGTGGAACTCACTTCCAAGTAAGTTTAAGATTGCAGCATTAGTACCTCAATCTGTAGGATTGTGTTCTTTAAGAAAATTGATTTGAAATTTTGCCTAGTTTACTGTTGTCTTTCTCATAAAATAGGAAGTTACCTGTTGAAACTTTTAGAGGTGGATATGTGCATTGTTTATCTTTACATAGCACTTGTGGTTACGTGCCTATTAATGTTTTCAAGTACCGGTATGTAACGCAATGCATGTTTTATTCCATGGAGCTAACTATAAAATTGAGCATTTTTTTTATTATTATGGAATGAATTAAATACTTATAAATCCTTGGACATAGAAATCCTTGCAAACAACTCCACACATTTGCTGGTCCATTGCCCACCTGCCAGATAGATACTGACATATGAATAGCATGAAAAAAGAAAAACATGAACCATTCACAAAGTTCACCTGTCTGGTCACCTGGATACAACTTTTACTTCCACAGGTGACGAGGCAAGTAGTGCTGTTGCAAACCTGTACACACAAGTTTCAGAGTAGCACCAGAACAGCATTTCCCTGTAACCATAAACTATATGAATTGTGATGAAAGACCATTGTACTGTACATAATATTTGGCTGTTGAAAATCATAGAACAATCAGTAGTTAAAGTTGTGGGTTTTTAAAATATGTACGGGGGGCCGCTGTATCCGTGGGGGATATGTTCCAGCCCCCACCGTGGATACCTGAAACCATGGAAAGGGGCGAACACCCCCTCCGTGGTTTTCAGCGCACAGGGGCGAACGCCCCCTCCGTGGTTTTCAGCGCACCCTCGCACCCCCACAGCCCCCCCACAGGCACTTACTTTTAGGAGAAACCTCCTTTTTTTTTCTTCAAAAGTCCTGAGTGTGCAGCTTCCTTGCAGGCCTCCTCACCAACAAGACTTCGGTGCTAGAGAGTCTCAGCAACCTTGCTGAGACTCTAGCTAGCACCTAAGTCTTGTTGGTCAGGCCTGCAAGGAAGCTGCACACTCGGACTTTGGAAGAAAAAAAAAGGAGGTTTCTCCTAAAAGTAAGTGCCGGGGGGGGGGCTGTGCAGGGTGCGGGGGGATTCCTCAACCTTGGATAACTGAAACCGCAGATAAGGAATCTGTGGATACGGGCCCCCCTGTATTTGCTTTTAAAAGGGTATTAAGAAACGTACAGCACAATCCTGCGTAACGATCCGGCCAGTGGCCCAGGGCAGCCCGCTGGATCCTATCCCCGTTCACGGCCCGGAGGTCTACTCAGGGAAAGGGGACTTTTGAGGCCCGATGGGCCTCCTTGGATTAAGTTGGAGGAGGCTGTGTAACGGTTGAGCCGGCCCGGCGGGAGACGGGGATATGGCGGACACCATCCCTGTCCCCCCAGGCCGGCTCGGTTAATGGCTCGCTGCCGGGGGATCGCTTACCTTCCTCCAGTGGCCGCGTGGACGTCCTGGCGGCAGAGTGAGGGTGGCCGGCCTAGCACTGGCCTCCCTTTGTCCTGAGGCATCGCGAATGTGCTTTACAGCACGTTTGCGACGTCTTGGAATGGCAGAGCACTCGCTCTGCCGTTCCTGTACTCCGGTGGATTGCGCTGATAGTGATACTACTCTAGAAACATTGCTATGTATTTGGCGCCAGAGTTACTACACTGGTGAGAGAAATGACTTATCTCAGACTTGCTGCCCAATCCTATCTCCCACAATTGGTGCCAATGCTGACAGAGTGCGCACTGCATCCAATGGTGGGAGGGGAGGTGATCAGGAGGCCTGCCAGAGGTAAGTAAAATATTTTCTACTTGCCTTTTTGTAGGTCTCCTGGTAACCTATGGGTTTCCTCGGACCTATGCCAGCTATATAGCTGGCATAAGTCTGAGGAGTGAAAAGGGACGGGACGGAGGATAGGATACTGGCTCAAAGAGGGGATAGGATCCTGGCTCAAGTTGCTGCTGCCGGGACACACCCCTGCCCTCCCCCTCCCTGCCCAATACACTCCCCTGCTGCCAACTAACCTGGAGACAGCGGAGCCTCTACTGTGTGTGCCACTGCCCATTTGCAACAGTGGCCCAGAAGTGCGTGACGGTGGCCTGGCTTTCGCACTGCCATAAAGGGCTTTGCACTGCAGGAATGCTAGTTCCGGCAGTGCAAGATCCAGATAGGATTGGACCCCACGTTTCTAAGGAAAACATTTATGGATTACTCTTTTTGAAGCTGGAAACGTACATTAGAATGCTCAGCCTGATCTTTGCAAATGTAGCATACATTTCCATGTGTTACCTTGCCAGTGTGCCATAGATCTTTGTTCTGGGACAGATGGTGAAGGCATAGCCTTTTTGAAAGGATGTAGATTGATTGCATTTGTTTTAGTGGAAGAACTCTTGTGGTGTAGCTCTTACGGGATACATTTCAACATCAGTACGTCTTTAATGTCCATGTGTCACCCACATATGTTAGTTGACCACAGGTCTCCTTTAAGGGGTATGTTGAACCAGCCACTTTGGAGTGTTACTGCCAACTTGTGTGCCATTCAGTTCAAGTGCTGAGTGATAGCATTTAAATCTAGTCTGGCAACTACTATGTTTAGTAAAGAGGAAAAAAATTGTTTGCATGGGTTTTGATAGATTTTATTCAGTGGAGAATGCCCCAAGAAAGAGGCTAGTTCTATGTAGGGTCAATTTGTTCTGCACTTATCATGGTTACATTGACCAAGAAGATTTTAGTGCTAAAAAAATTTCATTGCCTGTAACATGGAGGCACTTTAAAGGTAAGAGTTCCTTATTTTATGCCAGTTTAGGTTATTACAGAAGTTGAGCCATTTACAATTTAAGCTTTAGCCTGAAACTATAAGTAGATTGTACATATTCTCAGGTGTATTGGAAAAAAAATGATGCTCTACTCTACTGCATCCTTAACCATTTTCTGAAATAGGAACTACTGTACATCACAATTTAGCATCTGAGTGATAAAATAAATTAGTGGATACATGGACAAATGTTCTTCGAAGCATCCATTCTTTATTCTCCTAGGTGACAGATTGTTACTATTTATAAAATAAACGTGTGCATAAGATCAAATAGGAAAAGAGAAAAGGAATTCTTCAGACTTGGCTTAACTGGGCTACTCTCAAAATGAAGTTCCTTTTAGTTTTTATGGGATGAGGGATATGGTTGCTTAAGCAAACCACCTCTTATCTGCAATCCTCCTGGAGCAATGTGGTAAACTACCAAAACAGATTTCAGAGGGGTTGCTGTATTTAAGGAAGGAGCCATAGCAAACGAGCTGTGCTACCCTCAATTGTTGAATAGGTTATGCAGATATATTTGCACATAGACACCTGTGTACACACACACACATATGGCTAGAATGGGAGGGGGGGAGAGATACAGTGTGGATCCAAAGGCCATTACAGTAAATGGAAATTAGTACTGTATGTGACATTTCTTTGCAAAGCTCAACTGTATAGAATATAATCACAGTGACCATATACAACTTCAGTAATTCTGGCAATAAGACAGAGGATTTCTGTTTCTAAAGCCCTGTGGGCAGCCCAATCCTATCCCCTGCCAGTCCATAGCATGCAATACTGCTGACTGAGAGCATGCTGCATGCTATGGTTGGGGGCGGGGTGACCAAATGGCCTGGGAGAGATTAAGTAAAAATATTTTATACCTACACCTCCATATAGACCGCCTGGCTGTCAGTGGGCCTCCTTGGACCCATGCCAACTTTTTGCTGTCATAAGCCCAAGCAGAGTCAGCAAGCGGCCTGGACTGGGAAAAAGGGATAGGATCCAGTATGCGCTGCTGAGATCCACCCCCCCCCACCCCAGAACCACCCTCAGTTCCTCACCTGAACCACCTTGATCCTCCCCCGAACTGTCCACAACCCGCCACTGCCTTACCTGCTCCAGTACGGCCTGGGTGGGCTGTTGGCAGGTGTGCGGAACCTCCAGCCATTTACACCAATGGCTTTGGAGCACCTGATATGCCCCTCAGTTTTTCTCCTACTGAGCCTGATGTTTCTTCTTAGCGAAGCTCCTTTGGAATAAGTGATTACATCACTGCGCCTGCTGTAGGAGAAGTCTGCTTCCCCCCCATTCCGCCTCAACTGCCCCCTTAGTTGTATCCCAAGCATTATCCCAGCTGTACATTTGCATGTTGACAGGGATATAATAATGTCTGATACATGTTAAGGCTCTTGGTTCTTGTAATGCTTTTCCAATTATACATGATACAGTAATGCTTTTCCAATTATACATGATACAGTATTTGTTATTACTTACTTGCTTGATGGGTTGCTGTTGTTAGGTAGATTAATTATACATGATGTTATGTAGCCAGTGGAGGTGAGGATCCAACCTCTCATTACTTCTTCCCGCACACATGGTGAGCTTTCGGAGCTATATCCCTCTTTTTTCCTGCTTTTCGTCTTTTGGAGTGAAAACCAGAGCAATCTAGTTTGCTTAAGTTCTTACAATTTGGACATCTGTTTTGCAATACTTTTTTTTCAAAATAGTTTGATGATAATTATTAAATGTAAGAACTTTTTTTTTCAAGTGTGTGTACACAAGTAGCTGTTTTTCTTTCAAAAAGCTTTGGGAAGTGCATATAATATAGAAAGAAGTTTAGTGAGCATAGCCTGTTGAGAAGAATCTGGTAATATTGACTTGACCAGGCCCACATGCTAAACATTTCTTCATTATCTGAAGATTTAACAAGGAGGAGCTTTTCTTGTTAAGCACAGGGATTTATGAGTTTCTCTTTCTGAATGAGCAGGAGGGGGGATCATTATGCTGTTGACTTGCAAAGGAAATTGCTGTTAGTGAATTTTGGAGTTTCTACAACAAGCCTAAATAAAGATTATGAGCAAAAGAAGAAAGTCTTCCAGGTAAGGAGCTGCTGTATTCTAAGAAAAGCATTGTTAGTAAAGTACTGAAGTGCAAATTCGGTTTTCTTTTAGTAGCAAAGTTGTCAGATAGGAGGACCAGCATCTGCCAGTCTTGACTGCTAATGCTGGACTTTGAAAGTTTGGGAAAGGTTGTAGAGATCAGGTTGTTAAGATGAATTAAAACAAAAAGGTGGGGTGAGAAAGGGGAAGTTGTTGGAGAGTAAGACTGAATACCAAAATGCATGTGGGTTAGGAGTATGAATTCTATTAACTCCCCCATGTCTTCAGGCAATTATTCTTTTTAGTCCTGGTAGAAATTATATGGAACTCTCTGCAAATGAGACTCTAGAGATTGTTTTGAATATATTAAGACCATTTTTCAAGGAAACTTTAGATAAAAAATTCAGTATCAGATATACGATATGAAACTTTTAATTGCAATTTTTATGAACAAATCAAAGAAGAGCAAAGAGGGTGTGAGTCACCAGTAACTGGAGAAGTTATTTCTGGTTTAACTTTGAATTTTGTGGGCAACATATTCTGAAATGCTTGTTAATTTTTTTCCTTACTTTTGTGCTGTGGCCTGGTTCATGCTTTGAAGAATGAAATTACTGTACAATTTAAATAAACTCTTATTCACTCACAATTCATTACAGAATTATTCACATGTAAAATGCTTTAAAAATGTTTGTAGTATAGAGAAACTTATATAGAAGAAACGTTTTTAATGTATGAATTCTAAGGAAAATATGACAATTTTCCAAGAGTTTATAAAGACTTTATGGGATATTTCTACTTCATGCAAGATTCCTAGAACACTGTTCACAGATGTCCGTATAATTATAACCGGAAAACGTTCTTGTGTAAGGTAATTCCACATTTTTTCTATGAGCCTCATTGTTTTGCGTTTTAATTTTAATTAATGGGTGATATCTGAAAGGGGTAGTGTATCGGTGTCACTGTACAAATATAACTGGATCTGTTCTTGTTACTGCAATCCTTGTAACTCGTTCACACTGAGATGTATTCCACATCTGCCTTAATTTCCCCTCTCCATGCCCCACCACCATTACCAGTAATTGAGGGGAATTGAAAACTGCTCCACCATTGAGGAGACCCTCTTATATGGTCCACTAAGAAAGCTGTTTGCATGATTGGTGGAGCTGTGATGTGAGGGTTGTTGTGTCACGTAACCACTGAGATGCCATGTTCAGACCTTGGAATTACTATTGTGGTCTTATGTACTTTTTGAGGTTCGTGTGTGTACATATTTGTTAGATGTGCCTTTGCAAGACTGGGAATGTCTTACAAAAGGTAAACACTTTAAAATGTTGCTTGTGCAGGGACTATTATGTGGCATCACATCTTTCCTCTACTTCTTCTGTATGGTATGTTCCAGTAATAGAATGCTGTGGGGCTTCGTTGACCAAGCTGCACGATGGTGGTATTTGAGTGCTTATTATATCTTTCAGTAACACATGACAGGCATCCTGGCATATAACTCTATATGCATATAACTCACTGAGTAGAATTCCTGGGATGTCTCTGTGTTGCAAGTGCATTAATGCACTTCAGGTTTCTTACAGCAATTTCCGCTGAACTGTCATACCACATTTTTAAACTTTGGGAAAGGAGTTTAAAAAGACAGTTTTGCAGTCCAGTGGGATAGGGTGCTGATGCAAACATCTGCAAGAAGAAAACTGTTTTAGCAGCACATTATTTACTTTCGGGGATTGTTTGTGACAATTGACTACTAAGCATATGACTGGATGCAGGAACATAGTTATGGTAATGTGTTCATACAGAACATTGATAAGAGCAACAGTGCACATTTTAGAATAATCAACACTAAACAATACAGGCTATGACTCTTTTTGAGGGATTTCAATCAAGTAATGACATCAGCAGCTGTCCTTATGAGTTTCATACATGTAATCAGCCTTTTTCTTCCTACCCAGTTATTTTCTCCTTTATCACTGAGCTATTTACTTGTTGTAGGGGAATGTAGAAGTGTAGGCTGAAAATGAGGGCAAGAGCATTTTTGGTGTTTGATTGTGATGGCAGAATTGTGGGACAGAGTTCTTGGTTGGGACTTGAGAAAAATTGGGGGATGAAGGTGCAGGTGTGGACAGGATGGGAGAGAGACGTTGAGGGTTGAGAGACGCATTGCATTGTTAAGAAGTCCAATTTTCTGACCAATAGAAGCATTGCTCAGGTAGTCTTTGCTTTTTACCAGAAACTGGTAAAACTACCAGAAACTGATAACTAGTACATTAAACTATTCTTTGACGACCAGAGGGTTGAACATATTTCAAGTCAAAGCTGAATAGCTTGGGCTTGGTGTGGAGGTTTAGCTGTTGAAGAGCTTCACCTTTGTTCTGACTTTGTAGAGTCAACAACTTTGGTGTTGAGAAAACGAAGAAGGTAGCTTCTTGAAGGAAAAGTTACGTATGGGGGAAAAAAAGAAAAGAAAAAGAACTTCAAGAATGCTATTTTTAATGTAAAGATTATCCGGTGTTTCTATTTCACTTAGTTCCTGGGTGGATTTATGTGTGCTATTACCTCTTCCTTCTGTTTCTAGTTTCTCCTCTGAACTCTTTTCCTGGAGACTCACGTAATCTCTGGTGATAAATGCACACTTAATGTAAGTTTTGTATGCAGTATCAAACATTTCTTTCTGCCTATTTGAATGTAATCCTGAAGAAAGATATTGCACTAAATGTATCATTTTCTTTAGAAGAAAGGATTAGAATTGTAAAATGAACAAATCGACTATAAAAGACTTGGAGGAAGAATTCCACAAAGCTTAACAGTTTTGTAACTTAAAACTGGGTTCCAAGATCACTGCAGACGGAGACAGCAGCCATGAAATTAAAAGACGCTTACTCCTTGGAAGGAAAGCTATGACAAATTTAGACAGCATAATAAAAAGCAGAGATATCACCATGCCAACTAAAGTTCGTATAGTCAGGGCCATTGTGTTCCCAGTAGCAATGAATGGTTGCGAGAGTTGGACCATAAGGAAGGCTGAGCGCCAAAGAATAGATGCTTTCGAATTGTGGTGCTGGGGAAGACTCCTGAGAGTTCCTTGGACTGCTAGGAGATCAAATCAGTCAATCCTAAATGAAATCAACCTTGACTGTTCCCTGGAAGGACAGGTACTGAGGCTGAAACTCAAATATTTTGGCTACCTGATGCGAAGAGAGGACTCTCTGGAGAAGACTCTGATGCTGGGAAAGATTGAAGGCAAAAGGAGAAGGGGAAGGCAAAGGATGAGATGGTTAGACAGCATCACCGAGGCAACGAACATGAAAATGAGCAAACTCAGGAAGATAGTGGAGGACAGGAAAGCTTGGCGGGATATGGTTCATGGGATCACGAAGGGTCGGACACGACTTAACGACAACAACTTAAAACATAATAGTGTGCAGGCTTATAGGCAAAACCAACAAATTTCATAATGGAAGAAAGATGACTGGGATACAATTTTATGGACAATTACATAATTTCATAGTGGGGTCATTTCATGTGAAATCAACCAATGCATGAAACCTTGATGCCATGGATTTTGTTCATTTTTGGTACATTTGTTCATTTTTGGTACATTAAAAAAAAATCAGATTTTTTTTGTCCGTCCGTTTTTGAGGTATTGAATGTTCAAAATTGCCTAAAAACGCCAAAATTCACTTGTCACCATACCTTCAAACGCCATTTACAACGATGAAAGCTACAGACATGGGACAGGTGTCATTTTAAAGTATGATACTAATGAATGAGGCTTAATTCATTCAGTCCTAATGAATGAGGCTTGAGGGGCTTAGTTATGTGACCCAGCCTTCCCCTGCCCCCACTACCTGTCAAAAATATCACACAAAGGTATATGTCTTGTAGTCAATCAGTCAAAATTTCAAGATGGTATCTCAATGGTATCACAAAAATTAAATTTTCTTGTTGGCAGTGACCAGGAATTAAACCCCTCGTCCATTTTTTTCTACAGTTTACATTGATAAAATTATGTGGTAAACTGATTAAAAGATTAAAAGGACCTACAAAGAATTATTATTTTTTACTTCTGAAAATGATTTAGATGAGGAAAAATGTCACTGTGCTGATTCAGAAATTATTCAGCAACTAAAGGAAAATTTTAAAACTACGAACAGAAGTAAAAAGCTCATGATTTTGATAGTTTTACCGAAAAGCTGATCCTGTAAAAGAATAGAAAGTGAATTCATTTTCTATAAATCTATCTCTATAAGTCCTGTTATAAATTTTTGGATTCATTTCAGTTTACTACATAATTTTATCAATGTAAACTGTAGAAAAATGTACTTCAGGGGTTTAATTCCTGGTCACTGCCAACAAGAAAATTTAATTTTTGTGATACCATTGAGATACCATCTTGAAATTTTGACTGATTGACTACAAGACATATACCTTTAAGTGTGATATTTTTGAAAATTTTTAAAATATTCGATTTTCCAAAATTTCAAAATTAATATTTGAATATTTTTGAATTTCTTGAAAATTTACAATTGTGTCATGATGTATATCGAATGAAAGCCCTATTCATATGCTCTAAAATGACACCTGTCCCATGTCTATAGCTATAGGTAAATGGCGTTTGAAGGTATGGTGACAAGTGAATTTTGGCATTTTTAGGCAATTTTGAACATTCAATATCAAAACGGATGGACAAAAATCTGAAAAAAACAATTTTTAAACATCTCATGGTAAGGTACAAATGTACCAAAAATGAGCAAAATCCGTGACATCAAGTTCCAAAATGGATTTTTCATTGGTTGATTTGACATGGAATGACCCAGTGCCTTAAAATGATATGTATCAAGACCAGGATATTTTTTTTTATTGTTATAGCCTTCTCTTCTTCCAGTTGTATTTGGATTTTTAAAAATTATAACTGTGCAAGCTAAAGTCCTCAGGGGGCAGCCCATCTCTAAGGCTGACTGAAAAGGCTGCTTAGAATGACTGGCTGGGGGAACGTGTCATCCACCTGTCACCTGGCCCACCGCTTACCTGGCCGCTCCTGTAGTAATTGGCGTATTGGAAGGCTATTGTAATTTTGGAGGAGTTACTGAACTTCACCATTTGTCTTGACTGCCAGCTTGGTGAGGCCTGGGAGCTGCAGACCCACAGCTGTTGTTTTCTATAAGCATAATGCTGCGCCTAGCACAGGAGAAATCCAATGAAATCGCCTAGCACAGGAGAAATCCAATGACCAGAAAGGCAGTATATAAATACTGTATGTTGTTCTTGATGATGATGATGATGATAATAATAATAATATCACTGCACACTTGTGATAAGGCAAGACCCAGATGGGGAGACGCATCTGTGTAAGGAATACATCATAAGCTTTTTTTTTTTTTGTATTGGAGGCTAAGCTTTTAGAAGCCTTCCTGAGAGTAGGTATATAATGCTCTGAAATTGGATTTCGTTGGTGGATGTGTTCTGCACAGTTGTGCCCTGGATCCTGCCACATTGGGCTCCATCCACTGCCACCAGTAATCCCTGATCAGCTGAAGGGACGTAGTGGTAAGCTTTTCCTTAATGCATCTTCTGTATATATGAGATCTCTTCTGCCTAATACCTCCTCTGTATGCCAATAAATCTTACTCTTTGAAATTCATATTGTGGCTCTCCTTGGCTGCCCTCTGAAGCTGGGAAAAGCAGTGTCTGGCTGGAGCGGTCTCTGGAATTACGACTGCTCCATCTGGCCACTGTCCCATTCTCACACATTCTCCTAGTGAGCAAGTGAGAGGAAGATGGATGTGCCTCATCATTCTCCAGTGGTGTCGCTGGAGGAGGAAGAGGTGGCCCCTGCTGCTGCTTCCAGACCCTGCCCTCTGCCTCTTCTTTTAAACTGGCCAGGTGGGGAGGGGGATGCTGGGAGCAGAGAGGTTCCACTCCCAGGATCCTCCCTGGGAGGAGGCAGCAGTGGAGGTGAGGCAGCAATGGGTGGGATGGGGATGCACACATGCGCTGGCAGTAGAATTTAGTGCTCAACCATTGGATCGACTTAGGCTGACCTGAAAGCCCCTTTCTGAAAAGGAGATAGCTAGACATTCAGTTTGTTGCATCAAAATGTGTTTATTTCACTCCTCATTTCCAAGAATTTTTCAATAGGCATGTTGTTCTACCTCTTGTCCAAGAAACCTTTCAACCGTAATGAGATTCCCCCCCCCCTTCCTATCAGTTTGTGAACTATTAAAGCACATTATTCTGATGTGGTTATACATGTCATGATTAGGTTCATCTGATGTCACAGAAGATAACGTTAATGACGGAAGATAACGTTAACTTCTGAGGGATGAATGGACCTTTGCTGCGTATGAATTGATATAAATTTTGTAACTTTAACAATTGTGATATTTTTCCTTCATGTGGTTAATATTGCCTTGATATTTAAATTCAACAGCTGTTAATGTCAGTGAGTCACAGCCAGGTCCTTACCAAGTGATGCACTGGCAGAATGTGTGTTCTGTCAGTGCGCACCATCACAAAAGCACTGTAAAGCGTTTTGCGACAGTGCAGGGAACTGGCAGGCCAACGGAAAGGCTGAAGCCATCCTGTGTGTGCCGGTGTCATTGGGGCGCCCGCCAGACCAGGTACATTCAGCACAGGGGTGGGGGGGGGGAGGGCGGGGAGGGCAGGGAGGGGGCGGAATGGGTGGGGAGTGCAGCAATGGAGGCATGGGGTGGGTGGATCAGGCCCAGGAGGGGGACAGGATTGGCAGCATCGACACGCATCATATCCAAACCTCCTTCCAGTGCCTGATCCCCAACACTGATCAATGTGGACTTTCGCCAGCGATATCGCTGGCGTAGGTCTAAGTTGATCCATTGAGGCTTCTGGGGCTTACCCAGGGGCAAGGGGACAAATGTCTCCTTACCCTGTGGAGACCTCCAGCAGAAAAAAACTTCCTGTGGGATGCAGTGGAAAGCACATGGGGAGTTAGGTAGGACTGGGCTGCCCATCCTCTTTTTCTATTACCGTATGTTATTTCTAGAAAAGAAGGAGCTGTATTCCTGTTGTCCAAACTAAATAATAGGACAACTGCATGTTTTGTTAAATGTATGCTTGCCCTGTTCATCTTAAAGTGCAGTAGGTAGGAACCTTATCGCTATTTCACTAAGCTTCATTGCTTTTAAGCGGTATTTTCCTTCAGTATTCCAAGCAAAAATACTTTACATGCATTTTCAGTGAAATTGGGGGATGCTCTATGGGCTTGGGGTTGAAAGGATAAAACTTTGTATCCGGGGGGTTCAGAGGTGAGGTGAAATTCTTAAAGTTTTGGGGGAGAGGCTTACCACTGTTGTCGATAGTGGGAAGTATCTTTTTCCTCCCCTTTTCCTTTTATTAAGAAACCGTTCTGTGCTGTAGTTCTATGGGTGGCAGCACTAGGGCTGAAAGTGCTTAAAATCTTCCCGGTGGCTTGTTCCTTCCAGTCGCTATTTTTCCCTTGAATAGCTTGGAAATAATGCTGTGTCATGACACACACATTGTGGCTGGAAGGAGCTGACCACCAGAAAGATCTTGAGTGCTGCTACTGCTGCCGCTGCCATAATCTACAAAGGTATAGTATAAGCAGAGAAGGGGGGGAGGGGGAGTCTGTTCTAGTGTAGTCCTTACTAGTTGTCCAGTTACGGGGAACTCAATTCATAAATATTCGATCCTCCCGCCTTGCACCGTTTCTTCTGTTGCCAATTTTTTCTAGTGTCCTTTTTATGCTGCTGTATATGCCCTACACCAGTGGTTCCCAAACCTTTTAGTATTGGGACCCACTTTTTAAAATGACACACTATTGGGATCCACCTAGCTTTATGAGACTTAAAAAAGGTGATATAGAAAGAAATACTGTATTTGTGTATTTATTACAAGTAATATATTTTTTATTTATTTGCAAAAAACTCAATCCATTTCTTGTAATGAGGCAGTCCTAATGAATGAGGCTTGAGGGGCTTAGTTATGTGACCCAGCCTTCACCTGCCCCCACTACCTGTCATTGATGCACTAGAAAAGACGTTCAAACCTCTATCTCCGTATATTTACACAAGCTTGCAAACTGCAGGAGCTCAGCTCCTTGAAGGACAATTAGCAGCCATCTGATTTTTGAATAGCCGCAGGACTTGAGGCAATTGCTTATCTGATCTTTCCATCACCAGTGTTTTCATTGGAAGCTCTGTGGCACCCACCAGAAATCAGGTCGCGACCCACAGTTTGAGAAACACTGCCCTACACAATTTGGAGATGGTACTGCATATGCATGATCTACCTCTGTGTTAATAATAGTACAGTACTAAATAACAAAACTAGTCAGAAAATCACACAGGCATAGGGAGGGGAAATTATATTGTTTATTACCATTCATGTCACAGGCAATATGTGCCTGTGACTCTCGGGCTATTGCGTTCCACATGGCAAACCCCAAACCAGTGGTCAATATCAACTAGGGTAAATTGCACTTTTTGTGATACGTAATATTGCAGTTGGGAGTGCTTGGAAAATGTGATAAACCCTGAAGAGGAGTGATAGCTCTGAAGGAAGCTGCAGTTGCCTAGCTCCCACAGAATAAATCAGTAACAGCAATCCTGTGGAAAGACCTTGTATCTTCTTATCCTCCGTGTTCTTATAGCTCCTCTGGCTAAAGTGCACGCTGCTTTCATCTCTTTGTCGTCTTTCTTTTTCTAGAACACTTAACTGCTTGATTTTCTTTCATTGTGCCCTACTTTATTTGTCCTTCATTAGATTTTTTTCTTCAGTCAAGCAGCTTTATTCTGCCAAATCCCCATTTCAACCACGTTGTGTAATCGGGATAGCTTGTTAGTCCATGGTGTTTGTCATATTAGTGAAGACTGGAATTTGCTTAGTTGACTAGCCTTAATCAGCTTCCCTCCAAAGTATTCTAGAGGACAAGATGGTATAAGAAGAACACGTTGTTGTTTTTTTGTCTTAATCATCAGGAATGCATTTTGAGTACCGGTACTGTACAAATGTGAGAAGTGCTCTTATTATTCTAACTGAAAAGATCCAGGAGAAAAATCCTTCCTGTTGCAGAGGTTTCCTGGACTTAATTCTCCTACAAAATGTACCCTGATTTCCAGACTGTTCAGGGCCAAATAATATGTGATGGTCAGTCATAAGTTCTTTCCCCCCCACCCCAGTGGTTTTTGTTTGACAAATTGCAGCTCAGACTAAAGCAGAAAACTGGTGTCTGGAGGGGAAGGGGGTTCTTAACTTGAAATTTTAAAGAGAAAAAGAGCATGATGTTCCCATCATACTCTTTTTCTCTTTAAAAATTGCCCATTAAAGCTCAGTCGCATCGCTACGACGCGCGACACCCCAGAGCGGGGGCGCGCGTCGCCCTTAAGGGAGAGGCTCCGCCCCTGCGCGTGACATCACGCGCAGGAGCAGAGCACCCTCCCCGCTCCGTTTTCGGCTCATTTTGGAGCCTAACGGACACAGGGGAGGGAGGGCCCACCTCCAACGAAAGGGGTCGCGCGTCGCCCCTATACGCGCGACGCCCCCCGGCGGCCCGCCCCCGCGCTTCCCCCTGTCGACGCCCGTGTTAAAGCTGCATTTTGTTTTGTTCCTCTGAATGGAAATTTGCAGGGCAAAAAAACAGTTGGGTTAGGTACATGATTTTCACTATGAAGCAAAAGTGTTAAAAACAAAACACACTCTCCCCATTCCCACAACGGTTTTCTGCTTTAGGTTGTTGCCTTTACTGCTTTATTTGCCATCAAGGACAAAACTACACTTGGTATTTGGCTGCATGTAGCTTGATCCTCAGCCCCAGGTCCCAGCTCCGGATGTCTAAGAAGCCACTGGAACCTTGACTATGTATGATCTATATAGTGTAGCCCGTAGTGTTTTGCCACCAATATGCAGTACAAACTTATTCATCAGCTGCGGTAGGCAGGAACAGTACAAGATAATTCACCAGTGAAGAACAAACAACACCCTTTTGTGCAGTTTCAAGTTTGGCCTTCTGTGTTGGTGGATAGCTACTGAATGCAAGAACTGGCTTCCTTTCCTCTGGGGAATATTTTACATGTGCATCTCTTTGGCATATTGTGATCTACCCTGGCACCTTCTTTTAATAATTTGCCTAATAAATATTTGTTGTGATATTCTTTATGCATTTTCTTAGAGAGGGAGATTATTCTGATGATTGTACCAGAGGAGAGTTGTTTCATCACAGAAATACTCTTCTCACACAATTTCTTACTTGGTATTTACCATGCATTTGCCCCCTACTCTTTTTTCTTACATTGGTTTATTGCTTTCTCAGAGCAATGTATGTTTTCTTTCTCTTCCTTTACCTGCCATAAGAGTCCAGTAGCTACAAAAAATACTTTTTTTTCTAATAGACTGGGACAGATAAGAGTTTTCACATTTATCGTAGGACAGGGCCAAACAAAATGCTTTTGATTCCAAATCCAACAACACTCTAAAGAACATAGCTGTCAAAATATTTGACAGTTTTTACCAAAAGGACTTGAGAAGACTATAGTACCGGAAAACATAGCTTTCTGAAAATAGACTTCTAGCGAAGCATATCATCCTAATTGAAAAGTAAGAAGCTGAACAACTTCTACCCTCTGGGTTTTAATGTAAGAGTCAGTGCAGATAACGAATCTGGCTTCTCACTGCTTATAGAATCATGTTCAAAACACAGCAATTACTTCTAATTTATAATAGAAAGGAACAAAGCAAGAATTGTTTCAGGGGGGCTTGCTTTTATTTAACTTTTGGCAGAGCTCGTATATGCCAGCATTTATATCTATTTTATAGAACAATAAATTTATTGGTCACCAATGGAGTTTGGGAATATCATTGGTATGTGTACAATCCTTCACACAATCAGCACAATCCTATCCAAGTTTACTCAGAAGTAATTTCCATTGTATTCAGTGGGGTTTATTCCCAGGAAAGTGTGTAAATGATTGCAGCCCTCATTGTCTGTAGTGGGTATGGATAATGAAAAAGGTGCCGATAGTCTTTCATTTCCAGGTAAGGGCTGAAATTAGCCTCTTCTCTGTCAGCAGAGATTATTTGGCAACATTTAATTCTATAATTATGATCACTGCTTTTGTGATCATTTTAATAGGCAGTAAGACTTAAAATTATGGCTGCTTTCACTACTAAATGCTTGAATTGGGGAAGTTTAGACATTGAGTCTGAACTGAAATGTGAAACATTTTAACAAATACTATACAAGACTCCTGAGAGTCCCTTGGACTGCTAGGAGATCAAATCAGTCAATCCTAAATGAAATCAACCCTGACTGTTCCCTGGAAGGACAGATACTAAGGCTGAAACTCAAATATTTTGACCACCTAATGCGAAGAGAGGACTCTCTGGAGAAGACTCTGATGCTGGGAAAGACTGAAGGCAAAAGGAGAAGGGGAAGGCAAAGGATGAGATGGTTAGACAGCATCACCGAGGCAACAAACATGAAAATGAGCGAACTCAGGAAGATAGTGGAGGACAGGAAGGCCTGGCGGAATATAGTTCATGGGATCACGAAGGGTCGGACACGACTTAACGACTGAACAACAACATACATTCTATACTTGAACGTTGTCAAGTGCATTGCCAAGGAAACCTAATGCGTCAGTAACTGGTTAAAAATTAAGACCGCATTCATGATGGTGGCTGCAGTCCTGCATGCAGTTTGGTGGCTTAAATCCTATTCAAGCCAAAGGGATTTAAGTGGCCTAACAATGTGCAGGTGTAAGACGATGCCCACTATATCAAAGTTTTCCCTAGTCACCAAACTTTCCAGTTCCCTCATCTTCACTTGGAGACTTCCAGTATTTGCCTAAAAGAACCTAGATACCTGGTCCCTTGAGAGAGAGGCTGTTTGTTAGCGTCTTTATCCAGTTCTCCTGTGATGAGGAACCACCTGTGGCCAAAATGTATTGCACTGTTTGAACTTTGAATAAATCTGTATGGTGTTTTTAAAAACTTGAATAAGGTAGGGGTGTGTGTGTGTGTGCGTGCGCGCGCAGTAAAAATGTATAACGAGTTTCAGCTAGGAAAAATGCAAATCTCCCGAATCTGTTGGGAGTTCCTGGTTCCAACTAGTGGAAATGTGAAGGAGATCCTTGGAGATTCTGGTTCTGACTAGTAAGAACTAGAAAGCGCTATACCAAAACACCCAGTGCTTTTGTGTTCTGACTAGTCAGTACTAGATTCTCAGCATAATCCTGTGTAACTCTTGCACTGGTGTAACCGTAGATCCACCGGTGTAAGTGCACTTATGCCAGTGTAACTTGCCATATGCCGACAGACACAGGACGAACACCAGCGTAACCCCCCTTGGACGCCGCGCATGCGTAGTTTGAAGATAGGACGGACTCCAGCGCAACTCCGCCAGCGCAGGGGGCATTCCGGGGGTGTCTGAATGCCCCCAGAATGCCCCTTCACCAGCAGAGTTGCGCTGGCGTCTGTCCTGTCCAGACTGCGCATGCACGGCGTCCGAGGGGGGTTACGCTGGTGTCTGTCCTGTGTCCGTCAGCGTACAGCAAGTTACACTGGCGTAAGTGCACTTCAGTGGATCTACAGTTACATCAGTGCAAGAGTTACACAGGATTACGTGGTCTGTACTAGAATCTGTGAATATGGTTTGGAACTTCGTGTTCTGGTTGGAATGAGAATTTCCCAAGGTGCTTGGGAGTTTCCAGTTTCTGCTAGTTGGAACCATTGCCATTTAGTGAGCTTCCCATGACATTTGGTTAGTAGCATAAGAAGCTGCCTTGTACTGAATTGGATCATTGGTTCATTGAGGTTGGTATTGTCTACATTGTCTTCTAGCAGCCTCCCAGCTTTTCGGACATGGGTCTTTTCTAGTCCAAGCCAGAGAGAGAACCTGGGACCTTCTGTATGCAAAGCATATGCTCTACCAATGAGCTTGGCCCAATCCCTATCATGGTTGCAGGCAGAATGCTGGAGTAGATCATCTGACCCATCAAGACAGTTCTTATGTTTTTCTTGAATGCAGCTTGAGTTCTGCAAATATGGATGTTTGCATCCATGTTCGGAAACTGCAACTAGTGCAGAATGCGGCGGCCCGGGTGGTTGCTGGGGCCTGTCGGTTTGACTCAGTCGGACCATTGCTTCGGCGGCTACACTGGCTGCCGGTTCGTTTCCGGGCACAATTCAAAGTGCTAGTTTTGACTTTTAAAGTCCTTAACGGCTCGGGTCCAGGGTATTTGTGGGACCGCCTCCTTCCTTACAATCCGACCCGTACTCTGAGGTCATCGGGGGGGCCCTGTTAACCGTGCCGCCATTAACGGAGGTGAGGGGGATGGCGGCGCGGAATAGGGCCTTCTCGGCTGTGGCACCCCAATTATGGAATTCCCTCCCCCTGGAATTAAGAACAGCTCCCTCTTTAGAGACCTTCGGCGGGGCCTTAAGACATTTTTATTTAGGTTAGCTTTCAATGTCTGACATGGTGGGCTGGCTTTTTAACAAATGGCTTTTAAAAAATGTAAATACAGGTGACCCACTGGGGCTGTTTATTTTGTTTTAATTATTTGTTTTTAATTATTTTAATGTATATGTCTATTTTAATGTTTTGTAAGCCGCCTTGAGTGCCCTTGCTGGGAGAAAGGCGGGATATAAATTCTTTAAATAAATAAATAAATATACCTTGTTGCCACTTGGAATCCCTCTTTTCCAAACCTGAAGATTGTCTGGAAGTGGATGTTGCACACCTGTATTCTATTCCAGGGGTTCTCAACCTGTGGTATGGGTACCCCTATGGGTACGCGGACCTCTTGCTGGGGGCACGCCAAGCCCTGCCCCATCAGCAGCTAATTAAGTGTTAATTAACATGACTTTTAAATTGTAATTATTTTTGGAGCCCTTCTGTCTCTCTGATTCTGGTTTTTGGCTTATTTTTGTACTTTGGAAAATGTACTTTGGGGTGGGGGAGGGAGGAGCTGATTTTGGGAAGTGTGACTTGGAGAAAAAAAGAGATCCTTGCATCTCTCTCTCACGCACACGCACGCATGCACACACAGTTAAATAAGACATTTTTCACATTTAAAATTGTGTTAGTACTTTTTTATTTAATGATTAATTACCTAATTAATTAATTGATTAATTAGCAGGGGAACTTCAGAAAATTGGAACTTGATAGGGGGTACCCGGGCCTCCAAAGGTTGAGAACCCCCTGTTCTATTCCATTACTGTTCTAGATTTGCTGACTGCTAGAGCACAAGTTGCTACTGCAAGGTCAACTTCCTGCTGTCAGTTTTAGGTGAGAGGCATAAAGCTTTTCTGGATTTGGACTTTTCTAGACTTGGATTTTCCTTGTAACTGAAGTGTCTTTACCCCAAATGTTAGCTTTCATCAGTTTGGAAATACCCTCGCAATTCTGTAACCTTGCGAGTAAGTCAGTGATGAGGCCCAAATTTCAGCGAAATACATTCTTAACATTCTGTTGAAACAGGTTTCCAGTTCATTATTAAGAAATGGTATTGGAACTACCGGACAAGTACTGTATTTGAGGGCCCTGCCTCGATTTTTCCTTTAAACCATTCTCTGACTCTATGAAAAGTGTTCTGCAATTTTAGAAAATCTTTATTTTTTTCACTGCAATTGAATTCTTAATGTCTGTAGTGTAGAAGAATCAATAGTTGCCCTGTTGGCTGCGGTATTCTTGCTGAGCCAATAGAGGGAGCACAAATCTAATGGTGACATAAATAAGCCTGAAATGCTGCCAGCGTCTTCAGGTATGCCAGTTCCTCATGTAAACAGATTGCATGCGTTCATGTGACTGGAACAGAAATGAATTACACTGATGTGATTATCTTTCAGTCTTTATACAATCTTGGTCAATGTTCATTGGGGGCATTTTCATAAAAATATCTACATGAAAATTTTCCTGCAGTTGTGAAACAGTTGTTCAGGGATATGATAACCCCAGCCAGGTGGCTCTCAGATGGGCATGGGTCCTCAGCCTGAACTTGTTGAATTCTGAGACTACCCCCGAGTAGGTGCTATAGCCTGCAGTTTGCAATAACAAACTTTAAAAGGACCTGTGCCGATCAGATCGGGTTAGAAACATTAAGGAAAAATCCAGAATTGAAGTCTCGGGTCAAGACTTGTAACCTGGCACAGACTACAGTTATTCACAGTATGATCCAAGATGTAACTTGGCAGAATCACAGAGTGTGGACATTTTTGGCTGAAGGGACAGTGCTCGGGATGCTTCCTACGTAGGGGCAGTTTGCCTGTGACTTTTCTCTCCCAAATAAGATAGCTGCAGTAGAAAATATCAACACTTTCAAAAACATTTCCGCAGAAATTAGAAAGGTAACACCGTCTCTTCTCTGCTTGTTTCAAAGAGCCTTCAGCTGAGTAACTTCAAAATGACAGTTTTGCTTTAGTCTCCTGGATCAGCTTCTAAGCCTATGCAGGGAAAAAAAAAAAGACAGGAACTGAACATCTTTGGTAGTCAAACAGATGGAAGCAGACAAACACAGAGTTTCAGATCTTCAGCCATAGCTGCAAAACAAATTATACACGTGACTAGTAGGCATGAGGTGGCGGTTTTGAGATCCTTAGGAAAGTCTAATTACATTTTAATCTAGTATGTCCCATATTAACACATTGATATGTCTGAAAGTTGCTTTGCTGCAGCACCTTGGAGGAAAAAACCCCTTGGAGCAGAAAATAGAATGTTGGGAGAGGACCCCACTCTGGCAGAGGGAGAAGAGGGCTTCTCTTGAGGCAGACTGCGGGTCAGATGCTTTAAGGGGAGCTGGAGAAGATCAGAACCGTTCCCTGAAATAACACCACTGAGAAGCAACCCTCCATGAGAATAGAACTAAGCTGAGTGGCCTCTTACAGTTTGGTAGGGTGTACTGTATTATATACTTCAATACTTAAGGTAAAGGTATCCCCTGACAATTAACGTAAAGGATTACGGCCGCGCGTTTTTATGGGGGGGGGGCGTCAAGGGTTTGGGCCCCGGGTCAAAAATGGTCTGGCTCCTCCTCTGCAATTAAGTCCAGTCGTGTCCGACTCTAGGGTGTGGTGCTCATCTCCATTTCAAAGCCGAAGAGCCAGCGTTGTCCGAAGATGCCTTTTGATCGACAGCTTATGGTTCAGCGGTTTAACCTGCTGTGCCACCCGCTGGCCATACTTCAATACTTACCTTTAACCATTTACGAGCTTGGCTCATTGTTAATGTAAAGCTTCTAATAAAATTCTTCAGAAGCAATCCTACTGTGCCATGTGATCATTGATGGGGACCAAGCGCAAGCCTGACAAATCCAGTTGTTATATTAATTGGCCACGGTAACATTACCAAGCGTAAAAGGGGTTTCAAACTGCTCTTTTTTTAACTGCTTTCCCCAACCACAGTAAAGTTCTTTTAACCCTAAAGTGTCTCCTTGCTTTTCTCTTCCCCTTCTTGTTTCCTGGGAGCGGCATCAATATTGTTCCCCACTGTCACCTGGCGCCATAGTGGACAGTGTGGAACGAGCCAGATTTCTTCACCCCAGAAGTATACAGCCTCCTAGCACAAAATCCTCCCTGAGCCTTTTCTTCCTCTACAGGTCCAGCCAGAGCGCTGAAGTTAAAACAAAGTAAGGCATCCCCACAGCGTTCCTTCCTCTGTGACCCAACCGTTTCATTCCTTCATCAATATTCCCCCTGAAATTCACTATCTTGACACCTTCATACCATTTTCCTACCAAAAAATCAACTTCCAAAGTACTGTTTGCAAGAAACTGTTGCTTTAAGGACAATCACTTTGGGATAGCGAGGGTTAAATTTTTGGTTGGAAAATTGCAAAGCAGAAAATGCTAACTTGTCTTCCCTACACAACATCATCCTGAGCCAATCAGATCTCCTATGGCTAGTTTTTTACTAAGAAAAGGGAAAGTCCAGTTCTTGTTTTAACTCTGCCAGTTAGTGATGGGATTAACTTAACATTGGTAAAGGTGACCCCTGACAATTAAGTCCAGTCATGTCTGACTCTAGGGTGTGGTGCTCATCCCCGTTTTAAAGCCGAAGAGCCAACGTTGTCCGAAGACGCCTCCGTGGTCATGTGGTTGGCATGACTCTCCTTGCCGCAGCGCGTAGCATGCAGCTGGAACACGGAGCGCTGTTTACCTTCCCGCAAGCGGTACCTATTTATCTACTGGCATTAACATGCTTTGGAACTGCTAGGTTGGCAGGAGCTGGCCAAGCAATGAGAGCTCACTCTGTCGCGGATTCGAACTGCCGACCTTTCGATCGACAGCTCATGGTTCAGCGATTTAACCCACTGCGCCACCCGCTGGCCTATACAGTACTTATTTTCCTATTAAAAATATACTCCAAGTGATGTAAAAGATGAAGACCATGTATAAACAAGAATAACTCTTTAAAAGTGTCTGGGGCAATCTTATTGTTCCCTCTGTTGGAACAAGCTTTCCACCAGCGCTGACTGCCTTACGACAGTCGTAAAAATAACTGTGGCAGTGTGTGGAGGTGTGTGCTGCCAGAGCGCTGGAGGGAAGGCTCCAACCTTCCTGCTCATGCTGGCAGATCCCCCTAGACCTGTCGAGGCAGGTAAACTGGTGGGGAGGTGGGATGGGTTGGGGGAGGGCAGAATGGGGCAGAACAGGGTGGAATGAGGCAGTGATGGGAGGTGGGGGGGAGGGCAGAATGGGGAGATGATGGGGTGGGGGGTGGACTGATCGGGTTCAGGAAGGGGACAGGTTTGGCGGCAGCAGTGGCTGCCGAATCCAAGCCCACTTCCCAGATCTGATCCCATGGTGCAGGTCAACGCGGACAAGAACAAGTAAAATAAACAACTCTTTAAAAGTGTATCTAGAAGTGGGCAAATGAGGGTTATTATAAATCTGTGAGCAACAAAGAGACACTTAGGTAATATATATTGTAGTTTATTGAGCAGTATGTGACTTGGGGGGGGAGGGGAGAGTGAGACAGATTTTCAAGGACCCTGTCCGCTTCCTCTGACAACAGTAATTGAAACTGATTCAAAAGGTAAGACGGCATTGGATACCTGCACTTGCTGATTGGGGAAAGGAGGAGACACGTCCAAAATGCAATATACCAAAACAGGGCATTTTGCTTTTTCATGAAGCATTAGCTGAAGGAGAAATGCATTGAGCTGGCAAGCAGCATTTCATTCACTTGAAGAAGCAAAATTGATCAGTGAGGCAGGAGAATATCCTCAGGAAGGAATGCTTGTGACCCAGAGCATCCATCCTGAAAAAAAAACTATATGAGGTTTACATGTCAAAAAGTGTCTTATCAGCAGGGGTCAATGGAGGTGACACAGGTTAATTTCATATCCTTTGGCAGTAATGTACCATGTTACTCAGTATACAACTTTGCTGTGACAGGACAGGACATTGGCTCATTTCACCACTGTTTGCCTTGGAACAGATAAGACTTAGCTTTATGTGATTTGACCAGATATCGTGATACTTTTGCTACAGTAATTCGCAATTAAGCTTAATAAGGTCAGCAAATACGGTTAGTCTTATGAAGATTTATTGCCATCAACCTCAGTAAGATTAGAAGGAATGATGGATTGCCTTCTGTCTTGAGGGTAGCATTTTCAGTACCCATTACTTCACATATAAAATGTGATTATGGCTGTAATTCTGTGCACATTTACCTGGGAGTAAGTCCCATTAAACTCAGTGGGTCTTACTTCTGAGCTGACATGAATAGGATTGCACTATAAATCATTGTAAAGCCAAAGTTAAAAAAAATTGTTTTAAACCTTAGTTTTGTAGGTTTGGCTTTATGAGACTTCAGCATAAATCTTCCATCAGTAGGTTAAACAGTTTAAAAATTTACAGTGTAAATCAATGGGAGACTAAATGTACAGGTTGTGTACAAATGTACCCACAGATTTTGCTTTTCTGCTGCAGTGAATTTGGCTTCCCACTGAATTGACAAATTTTTCCGAATGCTGATTTGCTCTCCTCCCTCTCCCTTCCTCCATGCTTCATGTGGGCTGTTCTTTCTTTTTTTGAAGTACAGTAGTTTTCATGTTACAGGAAGAAGGTAAATTAGCCATGTATTCGAAGTACAAAATACAGAGAACTTCAAAAACAACGTAATTTTTTTTTTCAAATAAGCCACTAGTAAAAGCAGGCAACGAAAAAATTAAAAACGAAAGTCCAGGAAGTCCGGTATTTATATACAGACCGACGTTTCAACCTCTAAGCCGAGGTCATTCTCAAGGTACAAAACAGCAGGGCTGCCAAGATGACACTAACAGCTGCAACGGAAACCTGAGTTTAAAAGGTACTTTTGTACTTCGAATACATGGCTAATTTACCCATACAGCCTTCTTCCTGTAACATAGTAGCTGGCCATGATAGCTTTCGTGCCAGTAGTTTTCATGTTTAGCTAATGGGCAGCCCAATTCTGTGCAAGATGCAGCAGACTAAATGGCTGGCAGCTGCATCCTGTGCAGGATGCGGCCTGCTCCGGCAGGGCCAGGGCTTACCTCGGGGGAAGGAGATATTCGTCCCCTTCCCCCGGTATAAGCCCCAGCGGCCCAAATGGGCCTCCTCGGATGTGCGCCAGATCTTTAGCTGGTACACAACTGGGGAGGCTGTGTAAGGCCGGCCAGACTTGGGAAGGGGTTTAGGATATCTCCGATATTTCCGCCCCCTCACAGGCCTGGCCGGCCAATGGTCTCCTCCCCCACCAGCCCGCCTTCCTCATGCCTTCCTCATGCCCTCTTGCCGCCCAGCGCAGGACTTACCTGTGTCCGGCGGTATGGGTATCGGGCAACTGCTGAGCGGTGCCAGCTTCCCTGCTGGCACTACTTACTCCAGAGGTGCCACGAAAGTGCTTTACGGCACTTTTGCAACATCGAAGGCTGGCGGAGTGCACGCAAGTTGGCGGATTTGCCATTGGCGAATTAGGCGTTTGAGAGTTAATTGTAACATAACATCCGGGTCAGCAGAAACTATATTTATTAGTAGTCGCAGTGAGTAGCCATGATACTTCTGAGGACGCCTTCAATGTTGGAGGCGAAAAGTTTTTACCATCTAATTATAATAATAAAATTATATTATACGACGGAGTTTCCCGGCAGAATGCTTGTTTTTAATTCTAAAATTATTTACTTATTATATATATAGCATAATCTATGTGCCGTGGCACATTAGGGTGGGAAAAAAACTAGACTGGTCCCTGCCCTGAAGACTCGCAATCTAAAAATTACACATGGAAAACAGAACAAAAATAGCAAAGGGGTTGGGGGCACAGGGAAAGACAGGAGAAGATGTGATTATTTATCTTGCACACTTACTTGGGTTTAGAGGACTAGAGGGTTGGCTTCAAGAAAAAGGAGGAGTGGTTTAAAGGAAATAAGGAATGCAGTATCACAGAAATACTTTGGGAGACATTCAAAATTCCTTTTGTACTTGGCGCATAGTAGATGTCCAAAGGTGAATAGATGGGAAAGCACTGGAGAAGTCCCAAAGAAGAAAGTACCTAGGCAAGATAATGAGTGTACAAGTATGTAAAATGCAATATTTGTACAAAATATTAGAGTATATTTGAGTGACATATCTATCTCTGTGCGGTGGTTCTGCTCTGGAACCTTTTTTTTAAACTGCTTTTGACTGCATGCCTTTGAATTTCACGCTTCGGAAAAAAACTGTTGGCACATTCATAGAAGGAGTAATTATGACCTTGCTTCTGAATATCCAGTCATTACAATGGCACAAGCTTTTGTTTGCGAGCAAGAAAAATTGAAATTAGCTCAACAAGACAGTAAAGCCTAGATGAGAATGCCATGGTAATCAGAGTCTAAAATTACCACTTTATGGCCCTTCCTGTGTAGAATGTGAGCATAACACTAGTAAAGAAGGGGTACTGCAGATGCTGGGAGACATTAAGTTTGAAACAAAGGAACTGAATCTAAGAGAGAACCTAGGGTTCAAACAAAAAAAGGGCTGGTCAGCTAGGGACGCTAACTTTTACTGAAGCTTTTTCTGGAGATTTCCCCCTCCCAACATGAGTCATTAAGGCAATGAGGCCTTGTTAAAATATCCAGAATTGTTTTCATTAGTCACCTGGAGATTGAAGCTGATTTCTGAAGACTCCAGGCCAACCCTGGAGGGCTGGAAGCCCTATAGTACATTTATGTAAAAGGTACATATTAAATAATGGGTGTTTCATGGCGCAATCCTGCGTAATAGGCCAGCTCTGCGCCGGCCTAAGGAGTCGCAAACGTAAAGCACGTTTGCAGCTCCTTTACAGTAAGCGGCACCAGCGTGGAGGCCGGCACCACTTATTGCACCACGGGACCAACTCCACACCAGCCACCGCAGGTAAGTCTGCACCGGTCAGCGGGGGGAGGGTGGTGAGGGAGGGGGGCCATTGGCCGGCCTGGATTGGGAGGGGGCAGGGATATCAGCCTTATACATCCTCCCTGGACGCATGCAGAGCTGGCATGCATCCGAGGAGGCCTATTGGGCCCTGTCCTGCTTACACAAAGTCCCCTTCCCCTGAGGTGATCCCGGTTCATGCCGGCGCAGCCCAGGAACTGCACAGGATGCAGCGGCCGTCCCCTTTAGGCCAGCTGCGCATACTTGCGTAGGATTGGGCAGCCCATCAGTACAAGAAGTTGTTTTGGTATGAAGAAGGGGAATGAAGGGAATGAAGAAGGGGAAATATATCTATGTAGAGTCTTCTGCAGCTGACTAGCCAATATTCCACAAGATTTAATATAAGTCTGTCTTTGGTCCTAGAATACTGTGCTCACATGTGAAGTCACCGATTGTGACTGAAACAGGGTAATTAAAGCCTTTTAGGGCAACTGTCATGAATAGGCTTGTGTCCTGAGGAAAGCCACCCCCCCCCCCCGATGACAGCACTCTGTGTAAGCTGTATTGACCAAAGAATTAGCTTTTCACATTCTCTGTTCTGTCCAGAGCTCTGAGTCATGTATAACCCGTTGCATTCACCCTTCAAATGTATATTTGGAGCCTCGTGGCTTTCTGGTATCTTCAGGACACAATAGTTTTGACACAAGTCTTGGTGGATCTCCAGTAGGTTTAGCTCACACCTAGTTTTTGGTCCACTCTGCTCACCTTTCTCAGAAGCTGGAAATTCAAAGATCAGTTCAAACCAGTTTATCAGAGATTTGGGGTTGGGGCTAGTCTCCTCTAAATGGGATAAAACAGAGCTAACCAGATGCATTAAATGTTTGCCAGATAAAAGGAATGCCAGTGCTGCCCAATCAACGTTGTCTTCCCCTCCAGAAAAGATGCTGCATGATGCGGGAAGTCTATAACTGCCTTTAACTGATAGGGAAGTGTAGTTAGAATCGGTAGTTATTGGTAGTTAACAAATGGCTTTTAACAAATGTAACAAATGTAAATGTGGATGACCCACTGGGGCTGTTTGTTTTAAATGTTTTAATTGTTTTAATTCTTGATTTTAAAAGTATATATGTATTTTAATGTTTTTATTGTAAGCCGCCTTGGTTGCCCCTGTGGGAGAAAGGCGGGGTATAAATTCTATAAATACTGTATTTTACGCTCCATAGGACGCATCGGTCCATAGGACACATGCATCCTATGGAGCATAAAATAGAGGAAAAAAAGTTTGTACTTACCTGGGCTTGGGGGCGCTTCGGGGAGGCCTGTGGGGGCTTCGGGGAGGCCTGTGCGAGCCTCTGCAGGCCTCCCCGATGTTTACTTCAGCCCCAAACAGCGATTTGGGGCTGAAGTAAACATCGGGGAGGCCTGCAGAGGCTCGCGCAGGCCTCCCCGAAGCCCCCACAGGCCTCCCCGATGTTCACTTCGGGAGAAATCAGCGATTTTCGGCCATTTCCGGAAATGGCCGAAAATCGCTGTTTTCTCCCGAACTGAACATCGGGGAGGTCTGTAGGGGCTTCGGGGAGGCCTGCGCGAGCCTCTGCAGGCCTCCCCGAAGCGCCCCCAAGCCCAGGCTTCGCACCATAGGACGCATGCTTTTTTCCCCCTATGTTTTTTTGGGGGAAAAGTGCGTCTTATAGTGCGGAAAATACGGTAAATAAATAAATAAATATTTTGAACTTTGCCTCTTGATTTCAAGTGTAGAATTTGACAGGCTGTTGTTCTCTTTTCCCATTTGTTTCCCAATAAACCCCTTTCCTTTGGTTTTTATTAAAACAAACTTGTCTAGTTCTTTAAACCTAAAGAGCAATCAGTCTCTGTCTTCATAGCCTTACTCATCCAGGAACTACCCAGAAAAGGGCTTCAGAATGTTGTGTGATTGCGTGGGAATGAGAGGCTGAGAAGCAAGAGCATCAGTTCTGATGCTCCCCCTCTTATCTCCCTCCTCAGGGAACTGAGCAAGGGGGCTATCTGTTGACAGACAGACTTGCAGCTGACTGGAAGGTTTGTGCTGAGGCCTCCCTCACCGTGGTTGTGGCAGCTGGAAGCTAGCTACTTTACATGTATGGCAGTGACGGGTTATATACTGTATTTCTTCAATTCTAAGACGCATGTTTTTTCCCAATTAAGCATTTAAAAAAATGGGGTGCGTCTTAGAATCGAAGGTCTCCAAAAAGCACCCCAATATGCCATCTTCTTACTTACTGGGGCTTGGGGAGCTTCAGGGAGACCTGCGCGACCCTCTGCAGGCCTCCCCGATCTTCAGTTCGGCAAAAAACGGTGATTTTCAGCCATTTCCAGTTTTCGTGAAAACCAGAAATGGCCAAAAATCGCTGTTTTCGAACTGAAGATCAGGGAGGCCTGCAGAGGGTTGCTCAGGCCTCCCTGAAGCTCCCCCAAGCCCAGGTAACGAAGGAAATGGCACTTTCTGATGGGGCCAGAAATGCTATGCAAAGGCAGTGCACTCAGTCATCCTCAGCTGCAGGAGACATGCTGGGGAGAGTTGGTGCTGAGCGGGTAGATTCAATGAAGGAAGGTGAGTCTTACAATCTATTTTTTTTCCCCTGCTGGTGGTGATGAAAGTAAAGGTGCGCCTTAGAATCGATGGTGCCTTAGACTCGAAGAAATACGGTATGTGATTTGACGTGATCTGAAAGTGGGGAAAAGCACCACTGTATGAAGGTGAATGTGGCCCTTCTCAGTGCTACTTTGGAGATTGTCAGAGCAACTGAACTGCATCTAACTGTAGAATAGCAGTTAAGTGCATGAATGAAATCAGCACAAGAGAGATTTTTCTGGGAATTTCCATTAAATATATACGGTAGTCACACTGTAATAAAGCATAGTTCACATTGTGCCTCATTAATCTGCATCGATAAAGGTAGATTGATACCACCTTTATTTCCAGTGCAAGGTGACTTGCAGGTATACTTCAGAAGACTGATTTTTTTAGGAAACCTGTTTCAGGCCAGGCAAGGATTACATGGCATAGGAATGTTCTTTTTAGTGGCATTTAACTTTTTTTTTCAATTTCTGTTGATTTGTGATCAATATTTTATGGTGAATTGTGTTAGCAGTAGTTCAGCAGAAGATCAACAGGCCTCTGTCAGTTCTGGCACACCTGGGACCAATATCGCATTATATGCCCTTGGTGCTTGTTTTTAACGTAAATAATATGGGAGGTGGTCTGGATCGGGACACACTGTCCCTACTCCCACATTAATCTGGACTGGTGCGTGTTGCAGTTGCTGTTGGTTCAGGAGAGAAGCCTCCCTCCCTCAGCAATTCTGATAGGTCCACTATTTACATTTTGAAAAACAAACATGCAAACATTCATCTCAGGTCACAGTCGGATCGCTGGCTTCCATCGTTAATTACTTGCCTCCAGTTCGCGCGCTTTTCTTCACGCCTCGTTCCTGTTAAAGGCTTACTGCTACCTCTCTACTGCAACCTTACATCTTGACAGCACGCCACTGTTCCTACACCAGAAGAAGTCCACAGACATGGACGAAACATTGTCTTTTAATTGTGTTGTTTTAAACCAGTTTTTATGCATTTTAATCTTGCTTTTGACACCTGGCTGCTATGTGATTTTAATGTGTTTTTACTTGGCTTTATTACAATTTTTTACATGGCATCTAAACCTGTACAGGGGGGGCTGCCGTATCCACAGGGGATACGTTCCAGTCCCCACTGTGGATACTTGAAACCGCAGATAGGGGCGAATGCCCCCTCCGCGGTTTTCTGAGCCACCCCCCTGCGGGCGGGTGCAATCCCCCGCGGGTGTGCGCAATCCCCACGCCATCCACAAATCCCACAGGCACTTTTACTGAAGAAACCTCTGTTTTTTCTTGAAAAGGACTGGGATGAGCAACCTCCTTGCAGGCCTCATCAGCAAGACTTGGGTGCTAGAGAGTCTCAGCAAGGTTGCAGAGATGCTCTAGCACCTAAGTCTTGTTGGTGAGGCCTGCAAGGAGGCTGCTCATCCCGGTCCTTTTCAAGAAAAAACGGAGGTTTCTTCAGTAAAAGTAAGTGCCTGGGGGGGTCATGCAGGGGGGATCCGCTATTCGTGGATAACTGAATCCGTGGATAGCGGATCAGCAGATATGGGGGGGGGGGCTTGATTCCCGATTTCTTTGAAAATTGTTTCTGGCCATGAAAGCTTCTGTTTGTTACCAAACGTGCAACATGTTTGACTTTCAACATATACGATTTTAGTGCTGACAACCAGCTAATATCCATACACATAAAGTAAGGCTGCAATCCTATAACATTTACCTGGAGTAAGCCTCATTCAGTACTGTGGGACTTCTGTGTAGACATGCATAGGATTGCACAGTAAGAGTCTTTTTGCAAAGCTTCTGGTTAAAAGACTATGGACCGAATGATTCTAAAACTGTAAGAATACTTAGCATTTGTTGAGCACTTTCAAGTGTTCTAAGTGCTTTGTATGTATTATCTTGTAATCCTCACTACATCTCTGTAAAGCAAGTGAGTAGATATTCCCTTACTGGTATTTTAAAGGTATTCTCCTGCTTTGGATTTTGATCCTAGTGGACCAACATAGCTTCCTCAGTTTTTTGTGTGTTCTTCAGAATACGGAATTTAGCCATCCGGAAATGGGATCTTAAGACTGGAGAAAGATGATCTACCACCTGGAGATAGGACAACTTTGGGTTGAGGGAGCAGATGTTTTCCCTCTAATGCCTAATTTGGTTTATATTGCTCTTTACCTAACTTTAACTTTCTGGCCCAATCTTATCCTGGCCTTCTGCTGACGGGACTTGCTTTCTGTCAATGGAAGGCCTGAGTCACTGATGCGGCAGCCGCAGCTGTGCAAATGGCTGGAGAACACATGCCACTGGAGTGCAGGTAGTGCCACTGCTGGTGCTGGTAGGTTGGCAGTGGGGGTGGGCCATGGGCATGGAGGAGGTGGATCGGGATGGGGAGGGGTAGGATCGGTGCAGTGATTGGGGCCAGCTGGGGGTGTCGGGGGGGGGAGGCAGGGGGTGAATATCGGTGGCAGCAATGCTGCTGATATCCTATGCTACCTTTGTGGCCTTGGACCCACTTGGACTTGCGCCAGCTAAAGGGCTGACACAGATTCAAGTAGGGCCATTGGGTACCATGGTGGAGTGGAGTAGGTAAGTAAAAAAAACTTCTCTCCATTGCGTCATGGTCCCCAGGCAGTCCATAGCATACAGTAGAGCCCGCACCAGCACCGCTGCACACTACAGACTGAGGATAGGATTGGGCCATTAATCTCCAATTTTCCGAATACTGTATAGATTAACTCGTTTCTGTTTACTTTTTTCTGCCTTACAAGGGACCTGTGGGTTCTACTTAGTGCTGGAGACAGAATCAAGTAATTGCTAGATTTTATATTTTTGAAAAACGGGGGAACAACCATTTGTATTCCTTCGTCTCAGGGGCCCTTGAAGCAAAGTGAAATCCATCTTGAACCTAGCAGAGTGTAATCTAATTAATTCTGCTTAGAATGTCTTGCACTCCATGTCAAGATTTTTACAGACTGTGGAGTTTTGGGAATTGTGGGCAATGTAAATTATTACAAAGTAAGAATGTTTTGATACTCAATTTTGATTGAAACGTTACTTTGATGTACATATCTGCAATATTAGGCAAAGGAAATTAATTAAATTGGATTCTTAAAAGGTATTCTGTTAGTTCGAATAGTTTGTAAAGTAAACCAAGTGACACAAATTTACTACAGCTATTTGATGTCATCACCTAAGTTGACAAACATGCTTGCTACTCCAGATGTACTCCACTCTTCCTTCTACTATAATAATAATAAAGGGAAATACATGTGTGTATTTGCTCTGAAGCTATTAAGATTCTTGTACTGTAGTGTAACAACAACATGTAGTAGAATTATGCATTTCTATCAAGTTTTCTGTTTCTGGTATTTGTTAAATAGCACACAAAGTAAAGTGTGCAGTAATGAATATTGAAGGCTGGTGATGCATGAGGATGTTCTTACATAACCTGGCTTTATATGTTGTTCCTTTTTAACTATAGCTTCCATAGTCACTTCTCTGACCAGTAATGAGTTATTTATTCTGGTACTTGTCTGCAGTAGCTTGCATGCTTTAATCTGCATTTGCTTAGGCCCTGCCAAACTGCCTCTTCTTTTCTTTGCCAGTCCATCTTTTTTCCAAGGACAATCCCTCATTCCCACTGATGTATTAAGATTGTACAGAGGGGGAAAGATCTGAACCATCTGGATCACCGTTTTGCTTTATTTAACAATTTGTTAAATATTAACAAATATTAACAAATATTAACAAAAATAATTTATATATTGTGTATGGCTATTGCTAAATATACTCTTGCATAAGAGTATATTTAGCAATAGCCGTACACAATATATAAATTATTTTTGTTAATGACAAAACTAAGCACTGTGCCTGTTTGTTTAAATAGTATGCACACATGTATATATGATCAGTTGAAATAGTAGTTTAGAAAGTTTTCTTTCGTTTGCTAATCTGAGGATTTAAACTCATGGAGAGTTGTCAAACTGTTTCAGATTAACGTAATCTGATTTTTTAGTTTTCTTACTTGTGCAGTGAGGAAGCAGAGGAATGAAAACTGGGGTGGGTGGGGCGGTGGAGCAGGATTTTTTGTTATTGAATAGAATGTTTGTTTTGCACTTCATGCTGAAGCATTATTACCTGATTTAGAAATTGCAGATTTAAAAGGCAATTTATTTAAAAATTGCAGTATGCTGTTCTTAATTAATTTCACAAATTCCTGCAGCTATATTACTAGCTGCATACTGAACCTGCACTTGTCATTGCATTTGTAATCATGATTCATGCAAGAGATGGGCAAAAGTGCATGCATCCATCCTGAGAGTTTTAGGGATAGTTCTTTGGAGAAAGCTGAGACTTTGCTCAAGTGTTCTGACAGGCAAAATAACAAATGTATACTGGGCCTACAAAAATGAGCACTGTTCCTATCCTTCCTTTCCATGGTCAGCCAGCTGTTTGAAGGGAAGAATTCTGCATAGGTTTATAAAGTGAAATGGAAAAAGATTTCAAGTGAATATTAAGAAGAGCTGGTTTGTGTTACGGGATTGAATTTAGCAAAACATTCATTACACTACACATTTTGCAAGGCAAGAGAGGAGTTTATGCAAAGTCAGCTTATTATATAGATCTTTCCCATAATACAATCTATAAGAAAAGTAATTGCTTCATAAATTGTTCAGTCCCCCCACCTTTTGGGGGGGGGGAAGGTGAGAGAACTGTGTACTGCAAATTTGTTTAAATAAAGTGTACAGTAGAACATCTACAAAAGTCAAACTCTCACCTATTGGGAGTTAATTCGGATACTACGGTATATACAAACCTGTTTGTGCAGGGTTTGGTTACTTTTCAAGGCAATGCATTTTATCTGCTTTAACACTTATAGCCCAACTTTTTATCTGTTGAAGGTACTCAGGGAGGCTGACAATAAAATGAATACAAATTAAAAAATGCAAACACACACAAAGTCAACAATAAAACAATATAGTGCGACAGTGGCATGCATGAAAATTTCAGTTTAGCCCTAACTTGCCTTGGTAGACTATTCTAACAGACTTTCTACCGTTTTTAAAAAATGCAGAAAATTTCAGGTTCAGTCATTGGTATCAGGCCGACATTGGCAGTTGGGACTTGGGCTAAGGGCCCACCTCCACCATGACCCTGGAACGGCCCACCACTGGACACCCCACCTCATTGGCCAACAGGGAAGAGGAGGAAGCAATTGTGATTCCCCAGTGCTGCTGGTTGATGGAAACATTGCTGCCAGCCAGCAACCAAGCTGCCATTTGGGAGAATGTCCTCACCCCATTGGCCAGTGGGGACAGAGGGAGGAAGTATATATGCACATTTCATGCTGACACACTCTCCTTCCTCTTCTCCCTGTTGGCCAATGAGGCATTTCTTGCTTGCCTGTCTCCCCACCTGGGCTGGTAAGTTGGTGGGTGAACAAATAAACAAATTGGGGGAGGGAGAAAGCAGGGAGTGTGTGTCTGGGTGCATAGGCAGGTATGTTTGGTGTTTGGTGTCTGCACATAGGAATGGGGGACGATGACAGTGTCTGAAACCCTGGCAAGCCACTGCCAGTCAGTACTGAGCTAAATAGACAAATGGTCTGAATCCGTAGTATAAGCTTTGATTCCTCATGGGTTTTTTTCTCCACCCTTTTCCAAAATAATATGTTTTGGCCAGGGATGTGCCCACACCACACATCCCTGGTTTTGGCATACTGTCCGTCCTCAGTAAGGAGTCTCAAGTAGTCATTGCTGTCTAGTGGGTGTTTGGTGTCTTTCCTTATCTGAACTATGTTTCCTATTTTTATTTCCTTTTCTTTTCCCCATAGAAATCAATGGGATAGAATTAACTTCTATGGCCTGATTCAGATGTGATATAGGTATACAGTATGATATAGCATGACAATGTGAACTCTAGGATTCCCGCTTTCGATTCACATGCAAGGGGAGACAGTTTTATCGTTCTGTTGATAGTTTAGAACAAGCTGCGATGCGTTGTGACATCTGAACCAAGCAAATCCTGGCTTGTCCTAACTGATGGTTTGTGGACAAGTAGTTAGAATACACTGGAATTTCCTGGATTCAGATGTCGAGACAAATTCTGGCTTGTTTTCTACTTACGTTCATGGTTTAGAATTTTGTCCCCTTGGGTGTGAAGGAGGAGGGGAGGCATAGACGTTCAAGACTTCCAATTGTTACATTAAACATTGATTAAACCACGATTTAGTGTAACATTGCAACCAGGCCTCTGAGAACAGTTAATATAGTCCTTTGTTCAGATACTTTGGTTATACATCAGTGTTGGAAGGAATGCCTGTACTTGTATTCCCATTACTTAGTGTGGCCTCTACAAGGATAAATGATGACCTGTCTGATACAGTTTTAAGTGGTTGTAAGTATTATTTGGTCAGCTCTGAAGCTGGAAACGGCAGGTAACCATAGCAGCAGAACGAAATGTGTGCACTGTTTTGTTTCTACTTCTGTGAAGCACATCGGAGAAGCAAGTAGAATCAAATTTGGAAGAAAATATTTTTCTTTATAAAGATAAATTAAAATAAAATAGAAATACCTATAGATTTTCATCCTGTGTTGGGTAGATCATATTTTCCTACCATATCTTGTGAATTTTGTAGACACAAGCAAAAAAAAATTATTATAGAGCAAAGATAACATGAAATATGATAAGAACAGTAATGCTGGTCTGGTGTCTGTTAAGCTTTCACCAAGGAACAGCTTAAAGGCTTATGCAATAGTTTGTTTCATATTATTTCCATGTTTTCATGAACATGAATATTCGGTTTCAATGAACACTGTCATTAAATAACTCTCTGACTAAAAAAAACAAATAATGCAATGTGCTATAATTCAGTGTGCTGGATTCTGTTAGGTTTTCTTAAAAAAGCCATTGTGATTATCCAGTATGTAAATAAGACAAGCCAGAAAAAAATGGTTTGAGAGTAGACTTACAAAATGAAATTGAAATCTAAGTGCAAATATTCTATTGAGCTAATGTTATCATGCTGACTCTGCATATCAGTTCAGTTACTGAGCAATTCTGCAAAGTTGTGTGATGTTGCTAATCTCCAATAGATTATTAGGGCAGAGAGGCATTTAAATCTCCAGTAGATTATTAGGACAGAGGCATTAAAAAAAATATCCTAGAACTAATTTTGTTTTATAAAAGGGATTTGCTGTGTCCACTGAGACTACAGGATACTGTTCTCGATGTTCTTGGTCAGATGATTGTATCTTGAGCTGTAGAGCCTTAGGATGGAACCCCTGTTTATATTTATTTATTGTAGTATTTATATACCACCTTTCTCAAGGCAGTTTACATAGGCAGGCTGATGATAAACCTGATTTTTTCAAATGGGGTTGTCACAAGTATTATTCTATGAGAGGAACTCATAGGATCCTCAGTTTCTCTAGATGTTTTCCTTTCAAAGTGCAGTCATCCTGGCTGCACTCTTGCGCTTTCCAAACTTTCACAGGCAGCCACAAATCGCACCTCGGCCAGTTCTCAAGATGTTATCCGTCTCTTGCCAGCTGACTCCTCCACATTCCTCTGTGAGATTTGTTAGCGACTTCTGCTCACCTATCCACCTATCCAAGGCTGATCCTGCTTAGCTTCTTCAGACAAGGCGACAGCTCAACCTCCAGACCACACCTCCCACATCTCCAATTTTCAAACATTTTTTTGTCTTGGGTGGATTCAGATTAAATTATGGTTATATGTAACAGTTCAGCACAGATAGGTGTACAAGGGCCACAGCTGACTTGATTGTTTTATTTGGCATCTCCAGAGAAGGAAAGAAGGAAGAGCACTGCTACAAAGACAAAGGGAGCGAGGAGACTTCAAAGGTGCACTGAGAAAGCATGTAAGAGGGTTTTCGGTTATCCTTTGAATAGATTAAATCAGTTGTCTCTGAGGAAGAGTCATATGACGTGAAATGAGTTGGACTAATAAATCATTCTCTGTTCACCTTTTTGAAGTCTCTTTTCTCTTGGCATCTCCACTTTCAGAATTTACATAATTTTTTTCATGTACATGGCAGATGCCAAAGTACAGTTGATTTGACACATTGTGTAGTTTCATAACATTTTTTGCAGTCACTTGATTGTGTAAAACCTGACTTTTGCTGAAACTCAGAATATATTTGGGCTTTTATAATTTGATTCTTTATTTCCAGTTTTATCTTTTTTACTTTTACGTTTTCAAGCATCGTTGAATATGTAGGTCGAAGACATGGTGGTGTTTTTTGTTCTAAGATTTTCTGCTATTTGAGCAAGGGCAATTTTTTCTGGACTCTGGACCACTGGAACTCACTGTACACCTGGCACAGAGGCACAATAGAATTAAGCCATGTTACCTGCAGTTAGCATAGCGATATCAGTGCCTATTACAGAGTAAGAAAATATTGAATTTATCTCCAAAGCCATTTTTCCTTGTAACAAAAAGCTTCTTTGAAAGTTCACTTCAGGTACAACCCGGGGGGTTGAGGGGCAGCAGACGTTAATTGCCCTTCATCCTTCTATGACTGGTGCTGCCATGAGCTGCATTGATCCTCTTCTTGCTCACTTGACTCTAAGTTCTGACTATCACTTGGGGTATGATGTCTTCACCAGGGTAGCCATTACTAGCAGGTATAGTGGAGGACAGGAAGTAGGATTAGGGATCCTCTGTTCATCATGAGATAAGCAAGAGTCTCATGATGGAACCAGAATCAATCTCAAAAGGCTTTCTGGCTCAGGGATGCAGGCTGGTGACCCCCCCCCCTCCCCGGCTTGAAGGCTGTCAGGCTCGGGATGGGCAGAGCAATTTGGCTGAATGGACCCCCCCTTTCCAGGGGTTGGTGTGAAAAACTTGGGTCCAGCAAGAGGCAACCTTGGGTTGGAGCCAGGGTGGTAACTCCCAAGGGGGAAGTGACAGTGGCATCTGCCTCCTCCATGGGAGGTACCCACACTAACAGCCCAATCCTGACTAACTATCCGGTGGGCGGCCCTTGGCTGTCCGCTGGATCCCATGCTTGCTCCGGGCTGCTCTGGAGCGGCTTGAAGATCTACTCGGGGAAAGGAGATGTTCATCCCCTTCCCCCGGTGTAGAGTTGGGAGGCCCCAATGGGCCTCCTCAGATTTCCGCTAGCTAAATAGCTGGAGGAAGTAAGAGGAGGCTGTGTAACTGCCAATGGCCCCCTTCCTCAGCACCCAGACCACCCCCGCGCCTGCCGGGGATCTCTTACCTGCCTCCGGCGGCCGTGGGGATGTCGCGGCGGAGTGAGTTGTTACTCCCGAGTCGTTGTGAATGTGCTTTACAGCACATTCGCGACGACTTCGGACAGCGGAACGCTAGTTTTGCCGCCCAAGTGTTCTCTAGGATTGCGCTGTAAATCAGGAAGGAGTTCCATTTAGATGGGAACTACTGCAGGATGTATTGAATTAAATGTGTAATCTTTAAAAATGGCCCATCGCACACTGATCTTGTCTTGGACATTTATGGAGGGTACTGGGGCAAGGTTACCAATTTTCCATTGCCCATGTACCCCCGAATAAACAGAGGCTTGGGTTAAATTAGGTCACTTTACTGAAATATACACTAATGAAATATGCACTTTACTGAACCTGCACTAGGGAAAAACCTACATAGGGGGAAATGGTAGACACCATATACTCCCCCCCCCCCAATCAGTCACAGGTGAAGCCATCCCGACTCAACTCTGCAATCTATCAAGAGATGGAGTGAGCTTGTCATGGTCGACCCCAAAGGGTTGAGGCAGCTGGGCTGTGCAGACTGCCACATGCTGGCAAACCTTATACAGGTGCCCCCCTTAACAACGGATCACTTAACAACAATCCACATATATGACAGAGGTTTCCAAAGTGTAAACTAAAGCTACAGTACTGTATTTTAAATGCAAAAAAAGTCTTCTTTAACTCTGTGTGTGTGTGTGTGTGTGTGTGTGTGTGTGTGTGTGTGTGTGTGTGTGTGTGTGTGTGTGTGTGTTTCTACCTCCATTGACAGGTAGAAATCTTGTTGTGCTTTGTGTTACACAGATAATGTACACTGCGTTTGCCATTCATTCCCTATTGCAACTCCACTGTGTTACATTGCATTACACTGTACTGTATTGGTATTACATGTTATACCACGATCGACCACTAGATGGTGATGAGGACTCGCTTAATGACCGTTTCACTATATGACGGGTTTTCCAGAACGTATCTCCGTTGTTAAGCAGGGGACACCTGTAGTTGTCTTTGCTAATCGAAGCCAGAGGGCTTGCTAGCCAGCTTCACCAAGCCAGTAAGTATCATCTGAGTGATCCTGGCTCACCTGACCTTGTTTACCTCAGGATGCACACTGAACTGCCAACTCCTGCCTCCCAGTCCCGTATGACACCTGCCACATGGGGGGTAGCCTAGCGCTTAGTGCCCCCTGCCCATGTTGTCCCAATTGGCCAGTGGGTGCTGGGGCAAAGATACCCATTTCCCTGGAAATTCCAGTTTGACCAGTAGGAAGAGCAAAGGGGGAAGCAAGGAGAAAGGGCTGTCACTTCAATTGTTCTACCCTCGTCCTTCTCTTCTACCACATCTATGACCACAAAATCTCTAAACCCGTATAATACATTGTTCTTGATGCCTATTGACCATCTGTATTCTGAACCACAATCCTCTAAGAATTACTTCTGTAAATATCATTGCTTATAAATGATTAATAATCAATACCTGTAGGAAAACTGTATACCAAGGTGTTCATAAATTACAAAGTAACTAAGATCCCATTTGCCAAATTAAGCTACTTATTTTAAACAGTAATTAGATTCCTAATGATCTTGCATGTAACACGGTAATGTTTTCAAAAACAGTAGTAAATGACTGCATATTTCATGAAGCATTACACACTCAAGGTATCTATAGCATCAGTAGATAAGATAAATATAAAATATTTAATGATGCATGGAAAGGTCTGACAGCATCAAGAAAATTGCAGAGAACTTTTCCTGAAAAAAGAATATTACAAATTATTTATAGTAAGCTTTTTTTTTGTATTTGGCACCATATATAATATATATGAAGTAAAATACTGACTCCACAATATGATGTGGGGTTGTGCTGAGTTGCTCATAATTTTTGTGCTTAGTGATGTGTCTGCAGGAAAAATTGTAGTTTGGAGCCCATGTAATGTTGATTTGAAAACTTTACTTGAATAAGCAGTATTTCATGGGAAGTGACACAATATGTCACCTGATAGCTCCTTGAGATAAAACTGTTTGTTTCTCCTGAACACTTACTTTGCAGCAAAATCCTATGCATGTTTTCTCAGAAGTAAATTTCATTGAGTTCAATAGACTACTTTCAGGTAAGTGTACTGTATATAGGATTGCAGCAATTGAACGCAGTGGGACTTACAGTGAAATCCACCGTGCACAGCGCTGCAGTAGTGCCAAAATGGCGCCCACTTCATCTTACGGAGGAGGTTTGGCCTCCAGAGACCTCCTCTGGCAAGGGAACATTTCTTCCCATGCCCTGGGGTAATCCCCTGCCAGCCCAGTGGGTCTACTTGGACCTATGAAGGCGGATCGAGTCTGGGAAAGGGGGGTCTAGTTTTGGTAGACACCACTGCTGCTAAACCCGTCCCCTTCCCATTCCTGAACTGCCCTCCCACCCACCCTGTCACTGCCCCATTCAGCCTACCCCGTTCCATCCACCCCACCTCCTCCCACCCTGTACATGATCTTACCTGGTCCAGTGGGTGTCTGGTGTCTGCTGGCACATGGAGCTGACCGCTCGCCATTTGTGGTGGTGGCCAGCCTGTGTACTCCGGCGTGTTGCCAGAAAGCACCTAGCACCACCAGAACACTTGTTCCAGTGATGCTAGATACCAATAGGATTGGGGCCCCAGTTCTGAGTAGACATGCATAGAATTGTGGTGTTAGTGAAGTAGAATGTTTTCCAGTTGAGAGAGCCACTTTTATGCATAGAGTCAGGTTTACTTGCTTAACAGCGCGATCCTGTCTAAATTTAGTCCAGCGGAGCAATTGCTCTGCTGGTCTAAGGTGTCACAAACGTGCCGGAAAGCATGTTTGTGGCACCCGACGAATAAGCGGCACCAGTAGAGAGGCCTGTGCCACTTCACTGGTGCTGCAGAACAGTGGAGCACCACGGCGGAGAGGTAAGTGCCTGTGGTGTGGGGGAGGGGCCGTTCCGGGAAGGCCCGATGGCCAACTGGTCTCGGGAGGGGGAGGGATTGTTGGTGCTGTGCTCTGTGCTCCGCCAAATCCTATCCCCCTTCCCAGGCCTGGTTACCGTTACACAGCCAGCTTGAATGCGCGCCAGCAGAATAGCTGGCGCACATTCGATTAGACCCATTGGGGTGTATAGGGCTCTACTCTGAGTAAAAGGACAAAGTCCTTTTACCCTGAGGAAGCCTCTGGGGCTGCGCCGGCGCAGGCATCCTGCACAAGATGCCACAGGCACCTTATTTGCACCTCTGCATCCTGCTAGACAGGATTGGGCTGTAAAAGTAATATTTTCCTCTCTTTTTTGCACCCTTTTGATCATGATGTGAAACAAGAATTTTTATAAGAAGAAATTAGCTTCGCTGGTGACAAAGGTACACCATCAATGCTTTAATCTATGCAAAATAGCATACAATAAAGCTGTCCAGTTGGCTATCATATATAGTTTGTTATTAATATACTTCAGTTTAGAGATTTATGTACTGCATCAAATTCGTACCTTATTTTCAAATAGCTAGTTATATTGCATTTGTGATAATGCTAATAGTTTTTAGTTAAAGCTGTTTGGGTTTTTTGTTTTGTTTTATAGGATGAATCTAATAGTCGAACAGACTTATAGGAACTTGAGTGATTTATATTTCTAAATTAGAGTACTTCCAAAGCTTTACACAGAGCATATGTTGAATGTAACAGTTTTATTGAATACTGAACGCCCTAATAAGCAGACAGATAAAGTTCACAGAATGGAACAAATAAATTTACAATAGTGATTCAGTTGAGAGCATAGCCTGTAAAGAATGGAGGCTTGGGTGTGTTTAGGGGGAATCCTATTTTTTCCAGTCTATACTTGGTGGTGGTGGCGGCGGCAGCGATAATAGTCTTCTAGAGATTTGTTAGCTACCAACCAAACATTGTTTCTGCATGTAAAGTCTTCATTCTCCAGGATTGCCTGATCTGAAACAAGAGCCAGTGTAATGTAGTGGTCAGAGTAAGACGATGGAGACCCTCTGTCAAATCCCACTCAGCCATGAAGTGACTTTGGATCAATCACCCTCTCTCATATAATGTATGGGGGTATAAATGTAACAACAACAACAACAGAGTAGAGTAGACAAATAAGAGCTTTAATTTGCAGATGAAACGCAAATTCCTAGTTACTTAAAAAAAGGGCAAACATACAACTTTGAAAAATCATGTTTTTTTAAAAGTTCTTGATTACCTGTTAATTCTTTTGAGGCCTGTTATGCAGTACGGCTCGTTGCAATTGGGTGGAGGCCCTTTGTGCCTGGCGCTTGGAGGAGGGACAGCAAAGCTGAGAGACACGGATGGTGTGTAGATGGCAACAGATTTTCATTGCAGGGTATGATGTCCAGCCTCATCATTTTCCCAGGATGTCGTGCCCAGCAGCTAGTTTCATTGGATATGATTGGCAGGATATGATTGGATATGATTGGACCAGAGCAGAGACTGCTCCTCTGTCATCCAACTCTGGGTTACATATGGACAGAGGCCCTAAGAAGGAACCTGTTTTTCACCTGAGTCTTGTTTCTGTGCTTTTTCTATGCTCCCTGCTTATTGGCACAGTTCTAGCAAAGTGATCTAGCTAATACTCCCCTGGATTCAAAGGAAGTAGTTTCCTGTGTGCTTTTTGGAGCTGAATAATAAAAGAGTTCTGCATTCTTAAATTATTCAGATTTTTACCCTACTCTCTTCTGAGTGATCATGGCAGGTGACAACATTTTTAAAAAAACAGGGTTGAATAAATAACTCATTAAAAAAAAAACCCTTTTCAAATTACAAGAGATACTTGCCCAGAAAGGAATGTCTTAAAATGCTTCTGAAAATTGCTTATGTAAAAAGATATTCTATGAATTTGGAACAGCCACCGAACGTCCACCTCCTGGAGGTCTCCCTGAAAGCTCCATTGAAATGAATGCAGGTGGTATAACAGCAGTGCCTGGTAGGTTGTCCCTCAACATAGCTGCTTTACTGCAACTCACCACCACCCCCAGATGCTCCTTGAATGGGCAGAGAAGTTCCTTCAAGACTGAAGTAAAGTTGAAAGAGATGGTTCACATGGGTGTTGTGTTTATTCTAGCACCTATGGAGGCATCATCAGAAATTCCAAGTTCGCATTTTTTGTTGTTTGCATAGGCTTCTTTGGTGTTGGAGTCCTCCAGCACCTACATCAGATAAACCTATGTAATCTTGCCAGTAGTATACCAGAGCAGAAGAGTCTCAAGTCTCTTGTTTATGATCTAGGAATGCTGCTGATCCCACATTTTATGCTGAAAAGAAATGGAAATTTTTGAGTGGTTGTGTGGATCTGTTTGATATACCGTATTGTCCCGAGTATAAGACACATAAGACGCACCCTTAAAGTTTGGTGCTATTAAAAAAAATTTAATTAAATCACTGGCATTATTGCAACAGCCTGATTATAAGACGCACCCCTAGTTTAAAAACTTAAATTAGGAGAAAAAAGTGAATCTTATACTCAGACCAATACGGTAATTAGTTTCATTCTGGCTTTCTACGCTGACCACGGAGTGCCTTAAGGTAGGAAACAAAGTAAACAAACACAACAAAATATACACAATAATAAAAACAATGAAAAGATAACTCAAGGCAGTGTCAACAAACAAAGCAACACATCAAAAAGGCAGGGCAGAAGCTAACCAAAACAAATGGAGTCTTCATCATGTAGTATAAGACAAACAGATATGGGGCTAAGTGGATCTCCAGAGGCAAGGATTTCTGAATCCTGAGTGCCATACTCTCTAGCTAGACAGCGATTGGACACACACAGGGCTGGAGCCAGGCTATTTTGCGCCCTAGGAAATAAAAGAAGATTATAGAAATGAATTCATAAGACTTTATAATTAAATACCATAACAGTGGTATGGAATATATCTTAAAAAAAAAGCAGTTGCATTTTTTTACATGGGTTAAAAAAACTAATCTGTATAAAACTGTACCTACCCTTCAGAGGACAGTACTGTGCCTCTCTGCGGTTTGCTTCCTAGGCAGTCTGCACCCTAGGCGGCTGCCTAGTTGGCCTAATGATAACACCAGCCCTGGACACACACATTTGTTTCTGCAATACACAGCATCACTAATGAATGTTATAGGAATTTTTTTTTAAGCGCCTGTATTTGTAGACTGGAATCAGTGGGCATAAACTGAAATATTTCTTGAGTGACATTGTTCAAGACACTAGCTTTGAAACACAGCCTCAAAAGCCACAACATGTAAAGTGCCTCATACCGCACACAATCAAAAGTCAGTATTCTGGAAGAAAGGAAAACAATATGTCTATGTTAGCTGCTGAACTCACTGATGGAATCAGCTTCTTAGGAGTTTCCATCTCCTTTTTTTCCAAATGGCAATAGCTTCTTCAGTATACCATACATAATGATTTTCCATTGAGCTTGAGAACTCTCATGATGGACAAAGCAACTGTGCGTGTCATACTAGTCCATAAAACTTCATCTCATTCTACAAATTGAGCTTTCCATTCACAGATCCTTTGAGGAAAAAAAGCTAGAGAACATGCACCAGATACTTAAATAATGATACTTGCTGAATACGCATTTGGAACTTGAACAAAATGGATGCCTCACTTTATCAATAATCAGGTGACATTACCAAGTCATTTTGAGGTCAGTAAGGTGCTCATCTATGCATTTGTGAAGAGAAATGCGATAGCTATGGATATGAGGGAAGCTTATGCCTGAAGTGAGCCGTTGGCTGATTTATTCTTGATAATAGAAGCGTAACGGAGATTGATGTGAAGGATTTGAAGTTATGAAGAGTATAGACCATGGCATTTTCATTGCCCCATAAATAAAATGGGGAGAGATGAAGATAATGAAAGAAGAGTTCAAACTACCAAGATTAAATATTTAAGAAGATATACCTTCATCACCTGCCGTTTTGCATTTAAAGCATAAGCATAAGAATGAGGCAGAAGGGGAGACAGGGAACTTGATGTATGTTTTTGCTGATCTTGCTAGGTCATTGTTGTTTAACTTGTGTGTCTTGTTTTCACCAACTGCAATATATTTCCGATATCATAAGGTGAGCAGCCTGATTCTGCCTATCTTTACGCCGGTGTCGTTCACTCAGCCACTGACCCGGACCTGTGCCAGCCGCCGCAGGTAGGTCCTGTGCTGGTTGGCGCAGGAGCGGGGGAGGGTGGGCAGGGGCAACAAGGGAGGGGGCCATTGGCCGACCAGGGCTGGGAGGGGGTGGGGATTTGCTGAGTTGCACTGAGATTAGCTGAGTTGCGCTGTACCCCTGTGCCCCTTCCCAGCCCGGGCCGGCCTTACATGGCATTCCCAGACACATGCCTGCTTCAGAGTTGGCGTGGATCCTAGGAGGTCCATTGGGGCCCGCACCACTTACACTGGGGAAAGGGGACGAATGTCCCCTTCCCCCGAGGTGAGCTTGGGCTGCAATCCACGCAGGATGCAGTGGTCGACCATTTAGGCTGGCCATGCAAACTTGTGCAGGATTGCGCCATAAATCAGTGTAGCCAACAGACTGACACTCTGTGTTGGAAGTATTAAAAAACATTCCCTTCAAATGGTGCACTTCTAGGTTTTTGTGTCATTCTTCGCCTATTGAATGTGGTAATATTAGTTGTTAAATCCCATTCATCTGGTTTGTGCTTGTGAATAATGAGTCTACTGAATTGTTAGTCATCTCGCAACCCACATTGGAAAGATCTTCAGTGGCATGCAAGAATGACATATTTCTGCATATTATTCAGGAATTATTCAGAAACATCAGTGTGGCAAGTTTTACGTACCCCAGAGTTTCCCTCTGTGGGTTGATGTGTGGCATTCAACATTTGAGTACAAGAAAAGTGACCTGTGTTTTAGGGATAAAATATCAGCTTTGGAATCAAATAGCAATGTTAATTTCAGACATTTTGAATATTAAACGTAATGTAGATCTGGACTTGTTTCTTCTTACCCAAGTTTGTGGTAAAGTTTGTGGTTCCTAATTCAAAGGAGCCTCTATTATTTTATATGACTACAACAGCTAAGATCATTTTAGCTAAGTATTGGAAGGCAGCTGCCCTTCTTAAACCCGAAGCATGGGTGGTGGAACTATGGGGCTTGGCAAAGATTCATAAATTAACCTTGTATTTAAAAATGAAGTATAATCTAACGATAAGCAATACATTTGTTTAATTGGGGAAGATTTAGAGATTATTGGAACGCAAAACAGTTGATTTTAGGGATTAATTTTAATTTATTTCTAGTCTTATGATTAGCATATCTATCCTTCCCCCTATCCTATCCTTCCCCCTTCCCTTGCTGGTTCAGTCACAGCCACACCAAAAGGGCGTGCGCTGTATCCAGCAGGGGGTGGATTGGGAGGCTTTGGAGGGAAAAGGTGATTGAAATTCCCTTATACCTCTATGTTTTGAGTGCTTTTTTTTTTATCGCCGCTTCCCTGCCAAAAAAGCATCCCAAAATGTTTTTTTAACTTACCGGGGCTTGCGGGGTGTTCGAGGAGGCCTGTGTGACCCTCTGCAGGCTGCCTCCCTGATCTTCAGATCGCCGCTCTGCAGTTTCACGAAAACCGGAAGTGGTCAAATCGCCATCCCGCAGCGATCTGAAGATCGGGGAGGCCTGTGAAGGGTTGTGCAGGCCTCCCTGAAGCATAGATACCATGTAGATACAGATATTTATTTATTTACAATTTATTTACAATATTTATATCCTGCCTTTTTCCCCGAAATGGGTCCCCGAAAGGGACCCAAGGCGGCTTACAACAAAGAAAAATACAATACCAAAAAATACATACATAAATAGTTAGTCTCAAAACAATAAAAACAGTTAACAAAAACTAATAAAAACATCTAAAAATTGATTTAAAAATTATTACAATTAAAACAGATCATAAAAACAGCAGCGCCCCACCTGTACCAGCAGAATGTTAAAAAAAGGCAAGGACTCAGAAGGCTTCTTTGAACAAGAAGGAATCAAGGGAGGGCTTCTTCAGAAGGGGTCGAACCACCGCCCGCCTCAGAGCGAGTGGCAGCACCCCCTTTACCAACGAATAGTTGACCACCCTCCCCGTCCACTCGGCCAGCCCCTCCCGGCCAGATCTAATTAGCCAAGCCGGGCAAGGGTCAAGCAGGCAGGCAGTCGTCCTCACACTCCAAAGGAGCCTGTCCACATCCTCAGGCTGTACAAGCTGAAAAGAGTCCCACAACACTGGGCCAGCAGATGCCAAGGGGACATCCTCAGATATTGTCAATGAGGCATCCAAGTCATGGTGAATCTGATCGATTTTATCTGCAAAATGTTTAGCAAACATGTCACAGCGGACCACCGTGTGTTCCTCCTGATCCTCCTGATCTATTGGAGGGGCCTGATGGAGTAGGCCTCGCACCACACGGTACAGCTCCGCTGGACGATTGCCTGCAGACGTAATGGTAGCAGAGAAGAAATTCTTCTTCGCTGCTATCACTGCCACAGAGTAGGCTCTATAATGGGCCCTACTCCGTGTCCGGTTGGACTCGGCACAAGTTTTCCGCCACCGTCGCTCAAGACATCTACCCTGTCGCATCATCATTTGTAGCTCCTCAGTAAACCAAGGAGCCGCTCTGAGTCTGCGGTGTGGCAAAGGTCACTCAGGAGCGATCTCATCCACCGCCCTGGCCATTTCCCCATTCCAGAGGTCAACCAGGGGCTCAGACGAGTCACCAGTCTTGGCAGTGGGAAAGTCCCCCAGAGCCCTCAAGAAACCCTCTGGATCCATTAGCCTCTGGGGGCGGACCATAGAATGTGGTCCCCCGCCTTTGCGGAGAAAGGAAGCTGCAACAAGCCTAAACCTTACCAGAAAATGAGCTGTCCGTGACAAAGGAGTGATCTTAATCTTCTCCACATCCAGATCAATGCCCCCTTGCTCAGCTGTAAACACCAGGTCCAATACATGTCCTTCTCCCGCCTCATGTGTCGGGGCCAAGATTTTCTGGGACAGGCCCATGGTTGTCATGGCGGCCATGAAATCCTGAGCCGCACCAACCCCGGGGGCCTCGGCATGAACATTAAAGTCCCCCAGCACTAATAGGCGGGGGGACTCCAACGCCACTGTCGAGATCACCCCTGTCAGCTCAGGCAGGGAGACTATTGGGCAGCAAGGCGGGCGGTACACCAACAGAATCCCAATCCTGTCCGGCCCTCTCAACACAACATGGAGACATTCGAACCCAGTGAACTGCTGAGCGGGGCACCTGGTAAGGGAGATAGATTCACGATAGACCATCGCATCTCCTCCTCCCCGTCCCTGCAACCGTGGCTGCTGCACCACCTGGAAACCTGGGGGACAAAGCTGGGAGAGACCTACCCCTCCCGCCTCATGAAGCCAGGTTTCCGTGATACATACCAGGTCGGCGTTCTCATCCAAGTCCCGGGTGAGGTTGGTTTTATTATTTACCGACCTGGCGTTCAAGAGCAGCAGCTTCAGATTCAGGGAATCGCTGCCAAGAGTACCAGTCATCCAAGAGTTGCAGGGGAGGAGCAGGAGAAGAGACAATCTGTCTATGATCGACCCTCCTTCTCCTGGAACGGCTTGTTTGAACCCCACCACCATATCTTCCATGGCCCGTCACTGCCTTGATGGTGGCACGTTTCCCCTCCCCCAAGCTCCCTCCCAAGATGAAACACACATTCACCCGGCAAGGCCACCCTTCTGAGCCCAGCCTCTCAGTTCAGTCATCCAGCAGGGCCAGCAACACGATAAAAAGCTGGCTAACCCTAATGCTGGTTGAACAGCTGGTATGGTGAGTATAAAATGTTGTCAGTCTCTCGCGCTGCTGCAAATGCTGTACTGCTCTTCTCTCCCTCCAGATGAATAATGTAGGGGGCAGGTGGTCTGATGTCCAGGTCATTGAGACAGCTAAGAAGAGTCTTCTGGGCGCGATCCACTGGGCGCGCCAAAGGCCTGCGCCTCTGGCAAGCCAGAGGCCTTTTCTGCTGGCTCACCTGGAGGGGGGGGGGATCCAAGAAGAGTGTTGATATGAGATCCAGCCCTACCAGGCCCAGATGTTTTCATGCTTTTCTTGCAGTGCTGTTGACAGGGTGAAAATGACAGAGCAGAGGGCACTCTGACCGTTTGACCCACCAGCTCCTTCACCAATTCAGCAGCCCACACGCACCCTTGTGACTATTCTCTGCCCATGGGAACAGCAAGGAAGCAAAACGTTGGGCACAGGGAATCTGCCGGAGAGCTCCTTCTCACAGTGCCGTGGCTGCTTCCTGGCTAGATCTATAAACTTATAAGAATAGCTGAAGTCTATATAGTTGGAAACATGATATGTGTGATTAAACATATGGTATTCTGAACCCTTCTGACCTTTGGAAACCTGATTTCGGAATCTGTCCAGTTGGTCAGTACTATATACCAGTGATTGTTATTTACAGTTTTAATATGATTTCTTTTTCTTACAATGCAATTAATCATTGTTGTGTTTCAAGATTCATAGTTCTCACAATGGTGATCTCTAAGGATGCAGAGGCAGTTCCTGGGAGAGAAGTGTAGACTTAGTGGAAGTGGGAAGAGAACAGTGTTTTTGTGCTTGGGTGCAGCAAGGGAACGGTGTGCTACTCCATGCTGCTGTCTGTCTGTCTGCCTAGAGGATGGGGTTAGTCACTTTATTTTGTCTTTAAGTCTCTTTGCTTCTCTGTAGTCTCCTCATGGGAACTATCAATCATGCTTCTAGCTCATGTGGGCTGTTTCTTTCTTCCCAGAGAGATGATGAGAGAAAGTGCTGCCAGCCATGTGATCTGCCACTTGTGTTATCTTGGTTATACCCTTAGGACATTCAAACTATTTATAAATCTGAAGAAAAAGAAAGGATAACTGTGTCACACTTGGAGAGCTCCTGCCCTATATACTTTGTTGTTGTAGAGATTAATGTTTTAAATCCTTTTTTTCTCAAACCAGTTTAACCAGTTTAAAACACCCATGGGAGACAAAAATGCCCGTATCAAATTTCTCGCAAACCTGTGTGAAGTGTCTTCCTTTTGCCTCTCTGACTTCGACAGTTCTGCAGTAAACTGATTAATGTAATAATTTTAGTAAAAGCGGAGGTGTTGATCACTCAGAGCAATGTTTTCTGGTCCTTCTCCAAATTAATGACTGGGTTGTGGAGAACTCTCCCACTCTCTATTCTTTGTGTCATTTACAGCTAAGAAGTGATTGTAGCTATTGTGGAACACAGGGGTCTGGAGACACAAAGTGAAAGTGATTCCTGCACCTGCTCTCAGCACTGCTTGGTGGAACTGAGCCAAAGGGGAACTGTCACATCTTGTGCCACATTCAGATGTGCCAGATCCCAGTGCAGGTACAGCTTGCTCATAAGCACTTGGGCGGAAATATGAGAGTTTATTTGAGACCCTACAAAGAAGTACAGGAAAGCATGAATCCTGGATCTCTTGTGCTTCTTGTTCTCGTCCATTATGTAATATCCAAAGCCACTATAGAAGGAACATTAGCTGTGGGTCCTCACCTTCTGCCGCTGAAAGTGTGTGAATTCTCAGTTCTGTGCCTTTTTAGTATTGCTTTCCATGGTTCCAAAATTTGTTAGCATTAAGGTAGTCCCACAGACAGTGGTGTACCTAAGGTATTGGATACCCGAGACGGGCCATTTAAAGCCACGGTTAGACCTGGCCTCTGCCGCAAGATCCCCTGGTGGAGCCAGGTCTCCCCTTTGGTTCAAACAGTTGGTAGACCTGGGCTCTACAAGAGGATCCCGAGGAAGTGGCCAGGTCTATCTGTGGCTTCAAATGGCCAGTCAAAGTGGAGGGCAGACTTGGCCTCCACCTCAAGATCCGTGTGTGTGTGTGTGGGGGGGGGCAGATCAGTGGTATGTTTGACACCCTGGATGTGTTTGACCTCTCCTGCCCCACCGTTGGTACACTACTGCCCACAAATGAATACTTTTTTCTAGGTCACAAAAATTGTCAGCAGCAAACTTGACTTTGGATATATTTGTGTCACACAGTAGCTTGTGCTGTTGGCTTGGCAAACTGCTTGTATAAAAGGAACCATTATTCATCTTATACAAGTAACTAAATACAGATCTAAACTGAAGTATGCAGATGTACATGTGGTTACTTAACTCCCGTGTGGTGCAGATTGTTTTAATTGGCATATGCTTGCCCTGTGGTGTTGCTTAGCGAGAACGTAGCTACTTAAATATGGTTCCCTATGTTAGTACATTCATGTTCATTCCTTTGAAGTTTTACAGGCTGAGTGTGCTATTGCGATAAAAAATGTTCTTCAAATTCTTGATGATGCACATTTTATTTGAGGTCTGTTCAAGTTCAGCAGCAAACCATAGGCCATCTTGCACATTATACTTAAGCAGATGCAGGCATCATTTTAGTGACTTCATTCATGGATTGACTAAATGTAACATATTAGTAATACACAGGTCTGATCCACTGACATTCCTTTCAAAATCCTATATTATTGTGGAATTCTATTGGTGAGTCTAGATGGTACGTTGACAATTAACACATTACATTTATCTATGTATGCTGAGATGGAAATGAATCCTGCATAATACTTAAGAAGAGTAATGTATATATCAGGGGTGGCTAAACTTGCTTAATGTAAGAGCTTGCAAGAAACTTGCTTAATTTCAGATGTTTGAGATCTGCAAGAGAGGTGTTTGAGAGCCACAATATTTAAGAAACATTTAAATTATTAAATATATTTACTCACCATGAACATTTAACTTACGTTTTGATCCAGTGGACTCTGAATTTAGTCCTGGTAAATAATTATAGAGCTTGAATTTTTTTAAAATTTACCTTTTATATTAATTGTGTCTTTTATATTAATTGTGATGCAAAAAGGAACTCAGCCGACGTTTTTCCGCGAGCTGTACATTATATGTCAAAGAGCTGCATGTGACTCCCAAGCCGTGGTTTGGCAACCCCTGGTATATAATCACATAGGAAACCTCTTGACACAACCCAGAGATATTCAAGTAGCCATTTATTGGCTCCATAGTTGTACCATGAGGTCAACATCACACTTAGATGTTATACCGTTCTGTGCCATAGGCACAGAAAACTCTTTAAGATATCAGCTAGGTAGTGAACTATAAGCTGTGAAAGAATGCCTGTGAACATTTTATTTAGAATCTGAGAAATGTGGCTATATGTCTTTCCAGGCTTTATTAAATCCTGACATCTTGTGCTTGAGAGCTTAAGATTGCAAACATATAATTGAATACTTTCTGAGTTATGGTTGTATGATCTGACATGCACTATAACAGTGAAAGAGAATAAGGTGACTTCAATAGCCTCTGATGCATCTCCGATTCTCCTTAGGGTTCGCTTCAATAGGAAATCAGTAGTTGCAGAGTAACCTGACCTTATGTTCTATACAAGCTTCTTCTGCCAGTATGTGGAGATTAATAATACGGTGCTGATAAATAATATGCTATTGAGGCCCATGGAATACGAGCAACATTTAATTTCACTGGGTCTGGGCGTTCTGACAAATTGGAATAACCTCTGTGATTTACAGCAGATGTTCCAGACATTGGGATAAATTCTGAAAGAATGGCTGGTGGTGGGTTTGCCAGCCAGATTCTATTGTGACTCTTAAAAGTAATTAGAGGTATACTATAAAACTCCATGCGACACTGAGTCGAAACAATCCTGAAGTATTCAGATAAGGGTTTTCATGAAAATATTTTGATGGGTATCTAGCGGCTTAGCTACGATATTTACAGTTTTTTTATTTCTTTTATTTTGAAAACATACTCTGTAAAGGAGCATATAGAAATAGGCCAAAATAATTAAACCACAGTCCAATCACTGGGACTGCTGTGAGTAAATGGCTTGCTGGTTATAGTGTGACTCATAGCTGTCTTTGCATCAAAATAGGAAGGAGTTACACTAGGCTCCAAAACAGAGAAACCACGTCATTAGTCGTGGATAGCAAGTGTAAAAGATTTGAGATTTGACAGCGCATCCTGCTGAGTCATTGGAGAAAAGAGTGTCTTGTTTGCAGTGGGAGTGGGGCATCTATCCAGTACTTCTATAAAGCAAGCAGTCAGTCTTGGCATAATTCTGTTTGGGTGCTGGGGAGTGTGTGAGGGAGCTGCCTTAAAGGGGGTGTGACTGGGCTTCTTCTTACTTACTTTATCCTGCTTCCTACTTCGTTCTGGACAAAATTCTTGAGCTTTGAATAAGCTTCTTCCAAGCGGTGGATGAGGATTTTAACAGTCACCTTGTATAATGAAGTGTTGCTGGAATTGTTCCAAAAATATTGCATATGCTTCAGTAATTATTCGGCGTGACTCGATTTGAAATATTCCTGTAAACTTGGCTAAATAGTAAAATAGTCCAAAAGAGTTTCTATACATACGTTTCAGTCTCATGCTTTCTGAATCTCTTCATCAGAATATTGCCCATAAATTCAAATTTCACTTAAACAAAAGATTTAGAATAAAATGTGTGACTTCAATAAAATCAGTTTACCATACCCGGCTTTCTATTAACTATATGGAATGCCTCCTGAAGAAGGGGAAGCGTTTGAAACAAAAAGCTGTCAGTACTGTAAAGAAAACAAATGCAGATTATTCTGTTCTTTGAAGAGATGAACTGCTCTGCCTTAATTCATTCTCGCTGTCATTTGTAGTGAGTCTGTTTGCCGTTGATGCAGTCTTTGAATATGAAAAGAGTCTTTGCATTCACGTGGAATATTTCCTTCCTCACAATTTTAGCTGATGGAGTAAATCTCTCTGGGTATAATGTAAAAAAATATATGCAAGTTTAATACTTGCTGCATAAATGAATAAGCATTGCTTAATGTCTTAGGGGCAATTTGTGTATTGTATATTGATGGATTATATGTCTGCATGTATGTTGCAAGACACACATGTGCAAGTGTCATGGGATGGATAGGAAGTAGTCCCTCAAGGGTGGGCATTAGCACTGTTCTCCAGCTTCTCTGTGGTCTCGGCTCCAGGAATGTATGCGCCTAGTATCCATCCAGTTCACCTCGGAGGCGATATTGAGGCAGCAAGGTGGTACACTGTCAAAGGACCCATGCTTATAAGAGAGCCAACCTGGCCTGACTGAACCTTGAACCCCAGTACTGGTGGTGGTGGTGGTGCCCAGCGTTCTGGCACAGGGCACTTGGGGCACAATGGGGGTGCTGGATTTTACCCCAGGACCTCCAGCATTGCTTCTCCTATCCATCTCTAAACTTCACATCATGGTCTTGGGTCTTTGACCAATCCTACACACTCTTGGTTCACTGGCCAGACAACACATGTTCTTACATTGTTCTTGTGTATCCTACTATCTCAAAGGTCTTAACACTCCCTGAGGTAGCAGGGCACAATTCCCAGGCAAATGAGCCTTACGTTTATAAGTTCTTGCGCACCTCCACCTGACTGGCCAAATGTCCCAAACAGGTGAAGGTACGAGTCCTCAAGACAAACTGCCCTACGGTAGATGCCACCACCTCTTTTAACAGCCAGTCCTTCTGCTAAGGAGAAGGTGAAGTCTTGTGGGCTAACTCTCCAGCCCTTGCAAGCTATGAGCTCCCCTTAACTTCCAGGTTACTCAAGCATCAAGGTTCTGGTTCATTTCATGGAAGTAGACTGAGTGGCCTAGGCTGGGCCTAGATGGATCAGCTCCTTTGTACTCACACAGACATAAGCCTGTAATAATAAATGGTTTATTTAAAGAATATAAATATGGTTACACATTACTTGAAAGGCATTTAAGTAATTGAGACATCCACACCCCTAATCTTACTTATTCCTAATACTCATCTGGATCCTTCAACTCTTGAGCATAAGGAAAGGGTAGCTGTTCTACCACTGATACAGCCATGCATGATGGAATGGCAAGGAGCAGCTCACCCCCTCCCAGCAATGGGCTTTTTTTATACCCTTTTTTATACCTCTTGACCAACCAGAGATTTGGACTGCCAAAGCTTCTGGATGAAAATGACCTCACCAGTTGGTGTTACTGCCGGTCACTCACTCTGACCCCTCCCAACTGGAGATCCACAGCTGCAAACTATTACTCCGATTAACGACACCTTGGTACCAGCATTCTTATCATGCTCCTAGCCTGGGTGCGGTGAAGGATCCTGATAAGGAGCTGCTCTCAGCCTGCTAACAAGCTCTTTTCCCACAGCTGCTTCAAAATGGCTTTTGGCCTACAAAATGGAGTGAGACCTAAGCCAGTGATTTGAATTTGTTCTTCACACCTCATACTCTTGTCTCCTTCCTTGAGTTATCCTCAGCCTGCAACCTACATGGCATATAAATTGCATATTCCCTCCTGCATCACCTTTAATAATGAGATACAATTTCGACAGAGCCTGTAGCTTCTTTTAAATGTTGACCCTCATCTCAGACACAGAAGTTACCAGAGATGGTTTCACATCCACCCTAATACTGACCCAGTATGCATCTCTTTCCTGCCTGCCACTTACTCGTACAAGGAAGGAAGAAGAAAGCATTGCATTTGGTGAGCAGACTCATTCAACACTTTCAGAGTAGGAGTGTGGCCAAGCTTCCACTGGCCAGTACTCTATTGGGTGGATACAATATTTTACTGGGTTAGCAATTCAAGTGGTTATTTTTCATCCTAGTATGAACACCAAAGCATATCGCTTTAAGAGAACTTATCTCCTGATCTGAACACATACAGAATTATTCTTACAGAAGGGAACTTCAAAGCTACCTGCTCTTTATAGCATATGCTGTGGCAAAGAGATGACAGAATGCATATTATGATTTATTGATGTAATAGGAGACTGTAAAAAGAATAAGGTGTAGCAGACAGACTGACTCAAGGGAACTGATTATCATAACCATACTGGAGTGATTTTAAAGGTAGATTTGTGAGATGTTATACAACCTTTGGCTGAATTTAAGAAAAGATATCAAGTCCAATTGGTTATACAGTACTTGGGACATGTACCTCAACCAAAACGGGTGACTTCCTATCCTCCACCAGCCCAAACTGTACGCAATGCATGCTATTGACTGGGGAGTTCAGATAGCCTAGGAGAGGTAAGTAAAGAACTTTTTAATTACCTCTCCATAGGCCACCAGGTCTCCTATGGGTCTCATCAGACCTGTGGCAGCTGTTTTGCTGGCATAAATCCAAGGAGACTCCTGGGGGTGGGTCCGGGCCAGAATTGGAGGATAGGATCTCGGTGTGTACAGGTGCCACTGAGATCCTCCCCTCCTGCCCCATGCCCAGCCTGATCTGCCCCCCAATTCTTCCCTGCTGCTAACCTATCTATTCTGGTGGAGTTTCAGTGGCCCTCCACTATGGGTGCAGGGGTTCCTAGCTCCTGTGCCGTCAGTAGTGAGCTGCCTGCTCTTAGAGCAGCTTGTGCGATGATGGGCCCAGCCTTATGCTGACAGATTGAGAGACCCATCAGCATAAGACCCTAATGAGATTGGGCCGTTATCTTCATGTTTGGGACCGGGAAGGGGGTGGGTTCTGCTGCAGTGGCAGCTGCCAAATCCTAGTACAGGTTCAAGTAGACCCCTCCACATCATGGAGGCTTACCACTGGGTAAGGGAACGAATGAACCCCCCCCCTACAGGATGACCTCCCCCCCAAGCAGGATGCAGCGCAAGCCGTTTTGGTGCACCTGCATCGGCGGGGGGAGGGGAGCATTGAATTGGACTGTAAAGAAATGTAAGTTGTCAATAAGGCGGATTTTTAAAAAGGAATACGAGGAGCATATTGCTAAGAACATTAAAACAATTAGAAAAAAATTAAAAGTAGGAAACAGAACTACAACCAAAGGGGCAGCTGGACCATTAGATGACAGAATCGCCAAAGCAGGATAGTGAGATCACAGAGGAACTGTTTGAGTTCATTGCATTGGCCTTTTGCTGAGGACAACGTTGGACAAATACCCAAGTCTGTGCCACTCTTTTTGGGAAGGGCATCTGAATAACTGACCCAAATATAGATGAGATGAAGGTTGGGGGGCAATTTACAAATTAATGAGGAGTTGGCTCTGAATGAAATTCACCAAGAAAGCACTGAGGTGTGAAATTGCTGTTCTAGCAAAAAAAAAAAGTAACTTGTCACTAAAGTTGATCGTGTTACTGGAAGATTGGAAAGTAGACAACTTAATGCTGATTTTAAGGAGAGTTAGATGGTTACAGATGTATGATTGTAACCTTTATTCTGGGGAAATTAGTGGAAAGCCTGATTAATGATAGAAATATTAATCCTATTGAAGAACAAGCTTTGCTGAGGAAGAATCAGCATAACTTCTACAAAGGAAAGTCCTGGTTCACAAGCCTTTTGAAATTCTCTGAGCGTCAATACATATTTGAGTGGGTGTGATCTGGTATACGTTAATATATTTGGGCTTCCAAAAAGCTTTCAACATGATCTCTCGCTAAAAGCTCCTGAATAAACTTAGGAGTCATGGGATAAGGAAATAGGCCCTTAAATGAATTACAGCCCAATCCTCCGCCCCTGGGCGACACGCAGGTGTGTTTGTTAAAGCCCCCACATCCGCAGAAATTTGGCAGTGGCGGCAAAAAAGGCAGCGGCGGCAAGTACAGGCCTTGTGAGCAAGGGGTGGTGAGAAAAGAAGCGCCACCGCCCAGGCCCCTGACTCACCTTTTCAGCGGTGTTTTTGGCGGCGGTGACATCAAAGGGGCGGGGCTAGTGATGTCACTTCTGGAAGTGCCATCACGGGGGTTGCCATTTTTTTTATTGTCCCCTCCCGCAGGTTGAAGCTACGTCGCTGACTTGAGCAAAGCAAGGTGCTGTTAGTTCACTGCACTAAAAGCCTAATCCTATTCCCCAGGCTGATGCAGTGGGGGCAAAATGGCTAATGCTGCATCCTGCAGGGGGGCAGTTACAGAGGTCTCCTCTGTGTAAGGAAACATTAGTTCCTTTATCCAGGGGTAAGCCTTTGTGGCATGGGGTTAAGCCTTCGCGGTGTTTGGACCCGTGCCGTGGGATCAGGTCTGGGAAGGTAGCTAGTATTCGGTGGCCACCGCTGCCAACAAACCTGCCCCTTTCCCAGACCAGATCCACCCTTCCCCGCCGCTGCTCTGTTCCACCCTCCCCATGCCCCCGTCGCCACCTCTTTCTGCCCTCCTCCACCCTTGTTCTGCCCTCCCCCATCCTTCCTGCTTCCCTCACCACCTTACCTCTGTCAGCAGTGTCTTCACGCTGCTTTGGAACTCACGGGAAGGCTCCAGCCTTCCTGCTGGCGCTCCAGCAGCCTACGACTTCACGCGCTGCCCAAAGCACCTTTTACAACTGCGCTGACTGCTTTATGGCAGTCAGCACCAGCGGAAGAGGCACTCTGACGACGGCCGGCCCAAGTAGGATTGGGCCATATGACAGGCAAGAGGGGTTTCGTGCTCACTCACATTTTGCATGACTGGCCAGAAACACCTATGGCAGAGACAGAAGAAGAGGGGGAGGCAGGGTTACAATGCAAACCAGTTATTCCACAAGGCTCGTCTCTAACCACACCAGCCACAGCAGGAGACGGGGTAAGAGCACCTCATCCAACATTTTACAACTTGCATGAGCACAAACAGGCACACCTGGCTGGGAGGCTATAGCACATGGACTTATCAAGGGGAGCACTGCATGGGCCAATTACTAGTCTGGTATGTGAAACAGGGCAGCCGCCTGCCCAGCTAGCCACACCCACACACACACACTCTATGCCCTTTGCTGCATACCTGGCACCTGCCAGCATGGCTGCCACTCTGCTGCCCTTCCTGTTCCCATGCCACTGCCCACTGTATACCACAGCAGCAGAGAACAGGGGGCTCATGATCACTGAGGAGTGTCGCTGAGATTTCCTGGTGTTTTTTCTTTCCCAGTTGTTCCCTATGGGCTTATTCCTATGCCTCCAATGACTCCTATGCCATTTGTGTAGCATTTGGGGGGGATGTATCCACCTTCTGAAAGGGGGTTGGAGTATGGTGTGCTCCTCCAGTCCCCCTCATTCTGCTCCTCCCGGCTCAATCTCCTCCCCGCTTTGGTTTCTCTGCTGGTGGAGTTGCACTAGCATCCAAGCTATGTCGGAGCTACTTTGGTGCAGCATTTTTCTGGCGTTGCGCTGGCATCCAGGGTGCATCTATTGGTGATTAGACTTCTATGCTGACTTGGCTGACATTGTGCTGGCATACATGGGGATGCACTGGAGTATTTCAGGGATAGGATTGAACGGTCGGTCAAGTTACTATGACTAGTTCATTTGTCAGGGATTGTTGTGTGTTCACCTTCCAAATCCGAAGTCATAAACTCCAGTAAAGGGTTGATCCCTGGAAGCATTCTTTTTACCTGTTAAGGATGCACTGCAATCGTAAACTTACTAATAGGAAATAAATTGCATTGAATTCATTGGAATGATACTTTTATATAGGATTGTGCTGTAAACCTTTTTGTTGCCAATGCAGAAAAACAAAGCCAACTGACCCCCCCCAAAAAAACAACTCTCTCTTTAACTCTGTATCATATTTGTATAAAACAGTATACTTTTCTTGCCAACATTGTTGAGAAAATGCAACAAAACACCAGAAATTGAAAATATTGATTTCTTAAACGAGAACAGCAGCATTCTGGGCGAGTACTCTTGCTTCAGCTTTTGGTCCCACTTTAATTTGCTGGTGTTCAGCAAGATGACAAATAATTTTTTCCAGCTCATTTCTTCTAAGGACCTATATCATAAAGTGTGTGTGTGTGTGTGTGTGTGTGTGTGTGTGTGTGTGTGTGTGTGTGTGTGTGTGTGTGTGCGCACGCGCACACACACACACCCTCTGCCCAGATGAAAATTCCAAAAGACACTTTCAACAGTGCATATGTTTGCATCATAAGCAGATTGCATTTGGACACACATACTTAAGCATGAAAAACAATAAATGCTGCTATTTCAGAATCTTCCCCTAGTTTATTGATAATATGAAGAAAGCAGGTCTTCATTGTCATATACTTTAAGAGGTACCTTTTTAATGCTTCAGAACTATAGCAGCTTCCTTGACAACTGGAACTACTGGTAATGTTTAGCCATGCAAATATGGGAAGCAGAGGCAAAAATGTCCCACTGACTGGAGGTGGCCATTAGCTCTGCCTTTTATTTTTCCTTACTGCTGTTTCTAAGCCTGTAATGGGGCCTTGCTGAGCTGGGGGTGGCATTGTCTCTGTGTATAGGTTTCCCATCCGTCTCAGCTTTTTGACAATACTTCTCCTGCCCAAGCTGATGAAGCATTTCAGAAGGTGCATAGGTAAAGTGCACACAGACATATGCCATTTGCCTGTGTGTAGTAGAATCTGGAATTCAGATGACTTATATTCTGAATTCCTGATGGGACATCTGTCACATCAATCTTACTCCCAAGAGTCACATAAGTCAAAACTAAGAACTTCTCTTCGAGGACAAGGTTATAATGTGTAAGGGTTTCTAAGGCATAGGCAAAGCAGTTGTGATAAGAATCAATCTTGTGGAAAGCAGCTGCTGTTGTAGTCAAAACACACACAAAGAAGTCAATTAAGACGGGAAAAACTGAATTTTTTGTTATGAAAATATATTCCAGTAGGATCAGTGAGTATGTAAGCTTCATTTTTTACATATAGAGTGATGCTAATAATAGCAGGAAAGAAATAGGCATGATGACTCATACGCTATCCTTCGCTGAAGCAATTCTATAGTATAAGTAAATTTATCTCATACTTTATCTTGTCAAAACACTGTGTGTGTGTGTGTGTGTGTGTGTGTGTGTGTGTGTGTGTGTGTGTGTGTGTGTGTGTGTGTGTGTGTGTGTGAGAGAGAGAGCGAGAGCAAGAGAGAGAGAGCGAGAGAGCTGTTCATTAATTCCCTTCTCATCTGGACTTTCATGGCCTTGAACGAGCATAATGGTTTGTAAGAGTAACTCAAATCCTTCTCTTGGTTCAGGAAAGATCCAACTAAGAGCCATTATCTGTTTCTTCATCCCTGCTCCTTTTTTATTCATTGTTCCAGGTACAAGGTATGCAGATTCTGGACCATTTTATTTCCAGCTTCCTTTTCCCTTCCTCCTCCTCCAGAAGCAGTATATGGGCCCATATTCTGCTTTTGAAAGTGGTCATTCTCCTTGGCTTTTGGGGGCTCCCTCATGTCTGCAGGCCTTATAAAGGCCTTGCTTTCTCGGTTTTGAGTAGACTCCCACGGGTGAGGTTCCTCCTTAGGAACTTCACAATATAATATACAATACACATTCGCATTTAAGTGTTCTGTATCCTGGGGCTCTTAGTAGGTGATATTTTAATGGAAAAAGGACAGGCAGGAGCTGCAGGACCTTGGTCAGCCGCAGGCAGACAACATATCCAGAGCTCAATTGAATCCTTCAATATTCCTCTAGGTTGCCTCCTGAGCCCAGTGTCATGGCAGGGGCCTGCAAGAAGTTGGGAACCAATTTTAGGAGGGTATCTGGTAGCTTTAATGAGAAGGTGCCACCATGTTAGCATTTGCTTCCGGTCTACAACAGGGCCATTCTACATCAAACTGTTTGGTGAAGGCCATATCCATTGCAAGTAGGAACCAGGAGTGAGATCAAATAATTAGTCTATTTATTATAATTCAACCAAGGGAGAGAAGAGGGTTTTTTTTTGGGGGGGGGGATATAACACAACACAGAACTCCATATACTGCACCCTGTTGGGTTTCTTCATCCTCATGCCCACTTTAGTTATGGTTCCCTTAGTGTCTCTGAATGGGTGCTCATTATTCTAAAATAAGATGCCATTGTTTATCTTTGGTGATTGCTTCAAAGTCATGTCCTTAAAAGTTTATCTCTTGTGACCATTAATCCTTTTCTTTGCATGCTTTGCCTTGCAGCAAAAGGCTAAAGTGCCAGGACAGCTTTGGTGCCCTTTCAAAGCTTCCTTGCAAAGAGCTCTTTGGCAAGAAGTCACTGGAGTAGAAAAGGGTTGCAGTATACAGTACTCATATTAGAAATCATTGTGATCAATACATAAGAAAAGCCCTGCTGGATCAGGCCAAAGGCCCATCTAGTCCAGCATCCTGTTTCCACAGTGACCCACCTACCTACCTCTGGGAAGTCAACAAGGAGAAGAGAAAGACACATTTCTCTCTTCTCTCCCACAATTGCTCCCTTGCAATGGTATTCAGAGCTGTACCTCTACTGAACTTGGAGACAGTGCAAATCCATTGTGACTAGTAACTATTGATAGACCTGTCCTCAATGACTTTGTCCAATCCCTTATTAAAGCCATCCATCCTAGCTACTCACCATCATCACATGTATCTTGTGGCAGATTTTATGGACTAATTTGTTCTGTGAAAAAGTACGTCCATTTTTCCATCCCAAGTCTCCCGTCGTTCAGTTTCATTGGGTGACCCCAGTTCTGGTTTTGTAAAAGAGGGAGAAAAACTTCTGTCTCTCCATACAATGCATACATTTATAAGCCTCAATCATATCCCCCCCCCTTAATTGGTTTTTTTCCAAGCCAAAATAACCCGAATGTATCATTTCCTTGTGAAGAAGCCTAAACTTCCTGCTGCTAAGTGGACAAGAATACTGCAAAGACATACTGATACCAAAAGTTGAAAATCTGATGCCAGATGACTTTTCTCTTTTTGCAGATGAGAGGGAAACATGCTTCTGTATCTAGAGGACCCAAATTAATTTGTCTGTCTGAATTAGATTTTGCACACAGATGGAGAGGATTAGTGTCTGAGCTTCCTAGGGAACCTCTTAAAATATGCTGGGCACTTCAAAGTCCAGTTTTTCCAATGAGAAAGTTTTAAGCATGTGTTTTAGTTAAGTCTTTCAAAAGCACTTAATTTTGACTGGATCATGCCTATAGTGTTTTGAAATCTAGCACGTGATTGACAGTGTAAAATGGGACCAGAGACATTTATGGACTAAAGCAATTTACGGCCAAATCCTATGGGCCACCAGTGGAATGCACTTTCTGGCAGTCGCAAAAGATGATCCGGAAGTGCATGGTGCACACTTCCAGACCATCGCTGGAGAGGCCACAGAAGCCCCACGTGTGGCAGTGGGAAAACAGAGTCCACCAACGGAGGTGAGTCAGTGGGGTGGCCATAACGGGGGCGAGGGCTGAGGCATATCGGAGGTGGGGTGGGGTGGCACCCAGTGCAGGCAACTTGCACAGGAAGCTATTCCCTCAATGTCAGCTAACACAACCCCTTTGTGCCCCCAGACTTGCACCAGCTAAAGCGCTGGTGCAGGTCTGAGTAGACTCATTGGCAGTTGAAGGGCTTAGAGAGAGGTAAGTGAAAATATTTTCCCTTTCCCCTCTGAAGTCGCCTGATCACTGAGACTGGTCCTTAGCAAGTTGTTTCAGGATTGCAGCCAAAAGCTGTATCATTTTAATGCAGTCTTGCGTTCTTGAAGTCAGTCTTGTTGCTGATGGGAAAGGACATTTAAATTAAACTCAGTTTTCTTCCAAATAGGCATTGAATTTCATATTTTGCAGGTGTAACTATAGTATGCGATTTTGAAAATATGTTCAGTGAAAAGGTTTAATATAGATAAAAAGCTAAGGGCAAAACTCAATTTAAATATCATTTTTTGTTCATTCAGTATGAAAGGTACGTAGTTAAAATATTAAAAAGCACAGCATTCACAATTAGCATTTTGAATTATACACAGTGTGATTGCCATATGTGTTTGATGTTTAGCTCCAGTGTAGGTACTTAAAACTACATTATAACTTGTTGTCACATAAGTTACTGCTTGCCTTAGGGTAGCTTGTTTAGCATATCCATTCTTTCTGTAATCATTTTACATTGTTTATCCATTTTAAAACCATTAAACCAGAGTCTGCCAGATACTTCATTGAATGTTGCTGATGTATGCAAAGGCATATACCAAATCATGAAAAATACAGCTTCCAACAAGAAATATAAATAGCAGTGCAGCAGTTTTATATCTTATATTGTTTTTAAGTTCTATACAGATAAACCTCCATCAACTAGTCTTTACTCAGGGCAGCCTACCATTTGTCTTTCACTTCCTACAGGTGTTCTTATGATGACCTGCTGTTTCTGTTTCTACATTACAGTTGTGTCACCAAGTGTTATGTGTAGGCTTACCAGATCTCCAACCGGGACAGAGTGCTAGACCTTTAGGAGAAGGAATGTGGGCAGGTGTAGCTTGTTAAGTCCTAGAGCACAATCCTAGGCATGTCTACTCAGAAGCAAGACCCATTGTGTTCAGTGGGGCTTGCTTCTGAGTAGACATGCCCAGGATTGTGTTCTAAGGTTTAACAAGCTACACCTGCCCACATTCCTTCTCCTAAAGGTCTAGCACTCTGCCCCAGTTGGAGATCTGGTAAGCCTAGTTATGTGCAATTTTGGGAAATCCACAAATACAAGTAATTAATGTACATGAATAATTTGTGGGAAGGAACAGTTCTGTTGGAGCTGAAGGGAAGAATTTGGTTTGGAGAAGGCCAATTCACCTTCCCAAGAACCTTTCAGTGGCAGGATCTACTATTAGTAGAGACCCTTTCCTATCCTCCCTTCTCCTTCTTCTAATCTAGACTATTGGTCTAAGCTCAGTATTGTTGACTTTAACTGGTAGAAATTGAAGCTGGGACCTTTTTCATGCAAAGTGTGTGCAGTGAGTAACTGTATACTGGTACCCTACTTGAACAATGAAGGGCATGGTGATTAAATGGATTAGAAGTGTTGTACTTCTTTTAACATGGATCAATTAAAGTAAGTTTGCTTATAGTACAGTGTCCAAGCTTGCAGATAACATCAAATATAATTTAGGTTGGTTAAACTCCAGACCAACTGTACAGAGTTTATTTTTTATTTTATTTTTTTTAAAAAAACATGTTTCCAAACTGGACAAATGGAATGGCCAATGAAATTAGTAAATGCAAAGTAACACCTCCCACACCCTACTTGAATTGCACTCTGTTGGCCAATTTATCCCTAATACTTTGGGCCGTGGAATTCTTCTGCCCACAGTGATTTCATACATAAAACTACAGCCTGTTGAAATCTGTGTCTTCATGATATGACGTACAATGTCGCCATCATTCAGTAGGACCTGCTCTAGCTTTTTTTTTTTTTTTAAAGGAGTAAAACTATCCCATTGATTTTTTTTTTCACTTTCTCAGCCAGTTTCTGATATATATAATTTCCTTGCAGTTCAAGTTTAAGCACATGCCTCCTGGCTTGCATAAAACCATCTACTACTGTATTTATTTTCATTTTCTTTAAAGGTCTTTTTTCACTATGGTCAAGCTTCACTATGGACACAACAATTGTTTTAGCTTTCTTGGGCCCTAAATAATATATTTGATGTTTTAGTGAAACAGCTACTTTATACCCAAACTGGTATATGAGAATGTCAGCTACCAGAAAAAAAAGTATTTAAAATGGCTAACTATGTTAATGATTCAGAAGCAGACCTCACCAAAGAATTGAATTAAATTTCTTTTAATGTGTTATATCAACTTTTAAGATGCCAGGCATACACTTGCTGTAACTACTATAGAATGGGATAGCTGTGACACCTATGAAAATACAATATAGATTTATGATTGTCAGAAAATCAACGGTAATATAAAGCCTACATGGAACAGCTGGGTTAAACTGCCTGGTGTAGAAACAGAATCTTTTATATTTGGAGATGCGGGGGATAACCAAGTATTTTATGATTTGAGTCACTCATTAATCCCTGACAGTTAGAGTGCTATTGAAATAAGTGGGCTATTAAAAGCAATATCATACAATAAATTTGCGTCTCATATAATGGGATATAGTAGTTTCTTCGTCTTACTAGAAAATGTTGCAGAATATGATGTAAAATATACTCAGTGGATCACAGTATGTTTTAGCTAAATAATGCAGAAGAAGGGGCCTTTTAAGAGAGAACTATCTATAAATCCCTCCAAAGCCAGAGATTTGCAGTAGGCGTGTGCAGATGTGAGCATGGTGCACTTTTACAGCCTAAACCTATGGGGCCTTGCCGCCAGAATGCATCACGCTGGCGGTGACTGCCGAAAAACAGCCAGAGTGCTGGAAGGAAGTTCGAACCCTTCCTGTGCACATTGATAGAGCGCCAGCTGCCCACTGAGGAAGGTAAGGTATTGGGGGAGGGGGTGGGGAAGGAGAAGCTGCGGGAGGGGTGGGTCCAGTGGCAATGGCACGTGCTGGATCCTATCCCCTCTAGCAGCAGCGTCCCTGCACCCCTCTCCTTCGACTTGCATCAGCAAAATCGGTGGTGCAGATCCGAGGAGACCCATTGTGGGGCGGGAGCCTTATGGAGGGGAAAGGGGAGTTAAATCTCCTTCCAAAGCCTTGCACTCCCCCCCCCCCCCGCTGGATACAGTACATGCCTTTTTGGTGCAGCTGTACCATCAGGGAGGGAAAGGATAGGATTGGGCTGTAAGTCTCCATTTTATTTGTAAGGGTCAAGATCTCTGAAACATTTCTTTTGTGTATGTTGATCTCATTAATGGAATGAGTTCTGGATCAGGGTCAGGACTCTTGGCAAGCAGCTTTTGATCCTGAAACTACATGATGTAAGAGAGCTTTTGCCAGTTGCATATCTGGCTAAATTATCTCATTGAAATTTGCAACCTGTATTATCAAATTATTTTAGTAAATATGGTGTACAGTAGCTTTAGACAATCTAACAGCCCAATCCTAACTACCCCCCCACCAACGTAGCCACGCCAACGGAATGTGTGCTGCATCCTATGGTGGGAGACAGTCACGGAGGTCTCCTCATGGTAATAGAACTTTTGTTCCCTTACACTTGAGCAAGCCTCCTACCTATGCCAGCTTTGTCATTGGTGTAGCATGTTTCTGGCATTGGGGACATTTCAGTTGTCAGAATAGGGGTTAGGATATGTACATCATCTCCTCCTTGTCTCTCCCACATCTCTTCCACATCCTGTCCCACAGCCTGATCCTGGTCAGCCTGATCACTTTTGCAGCACCTCACGTGTAAGCGGTGCGGAGGCCGGCAATGCTCACACTGCCGGAATCTCAGACCTGCGCCGGCTGATGCAGATGAGTGCTGCGCCGTTTGGTGCAGGGGCAGGAGGAGGGTGGGCAGAGGCGGCAAGGGCCATTGGCCAGCCCAGGCTGGGTTAAATACCGTATTTTACGCTCCATAGGACACATCGGTCCATAGGACGCATGCATCCTATGAAGCATAAAATACAGAAAAAAAGGTTTTTACTTACCTGGGCTTGGGGAGGCCTGTGGGGGTTTTGGGGAAGCCTGCGCGAGCCTCTGCAGGCCTCTCCGATGTTCATTTCGGCCGAAAACAGTGATTTTCGGCCATTTCTGGAAATGACCGAAAATCACTGTTTTCGGCCGAAATGAAGATCGCGGAGGCCTGTGGGGGCTTCAGGGAGGCCTGCGCGAGCCTCTGCAGGCCTCCCCGAAGCGCCCCCAAGCCCAGGCTTCGCACCATAGGACGCCCGCTTCCCCCCCCTATGTTTTTTTTTTTGGGAAAGTGCGTCTTATAGTGCAAAAAATACGGTAGCTGGTGCGCATCTGAGGAGGCCTATTTGGGCCCACACCGCTTACACCAGGGGAAGGGGATGAATTGCCCTTCCTGTGAGGTGAGCCCGGTCCATGCCAGTGCGGGTTGCAATTCGTGCAGGATGCAGGCTATTTAGGCCGGCCGCAAATTTGTGCAGGATTGCGCTACCAATCTCCTCCCTGTTTTGACCTGTCTGACAGAATTACACTGGTGTTCAAGTGAAGCCTGAGCTACATTGGCAGAACATTTTTCCAATGTGCTGGCGTCTGTAGTGCGTCCATTGGGGACGAGCTTCTGCACTCATGGGGCTGTTGTTGCACTGGCATATGTGTAGATACACCAGCATATCTCAAAGATAGGTTTGGGTCTTTGCTCCCAGATGAGTGTGTGTAGGGTTGCAAGCTGAGTTTCCTTCAATTTAAGCAAGCATGTTCATTAATATGTGTGTATGGTTTGCTAGTTTAGCTTTAAACTTGGAATGCAAATTTAACCTTTTGTTGTTGCTGAATGTTTTAATAAGAATTAAGTTTGTCATTATTTAGATTAGAAAGACTGTTCTATTTGGAATAATTTCAAAGCTTTGATTGGCCAACAGAGACATTTAAAAAATATTGTGGAAGATTGTGTATAATGACTATCTCTCAGTATATTTTTTAAAAGAGTGCTGCATTAAGAGAATTGAAATTTTTAAGTGCATGTGAAAAAATAGTAATATAGGCAAGATAATGTAGTTGCCTGTATCTTCCTTGAGATTAAGACTTCAGATTTGCAAAGCTAATTCAACTTTAAGGGCACATTTTTAGACCTTCATTTTTTGTTCTAAAAGGTAAAGCTGTTGCTGCCATTGAATTATTTATCCTTGCAGCAAAAAACTATAAGAACATTTTAGCAATACGTATTGATTGATTATGAGTGGGCACTCAAAAGGTTGGAAGTTCAATGGTTGTACCTGATGAAGGGTACATTTTATAAAGGAAGCAACGCTTCTAACAACTATTGCACATGCATGTTTTAATCTGTGCTAGAAACTAGTAGCCTTTGCTGTGTTGTTCCTGTACTAATCAAATTACTTTAAGCCTGATGTCGAGGGACTGTTCTTTATATACAGTTGGCCCTCACTATCCACGGGGAATCTGTTTCAGACCACCCCTGCGGATAGCAAGGATCCGCGAATACCGGTGTCCACGATCAAAACACTGTAAAAACAAGGAAAAGTCCCCCCCCAAAAAAACAAGGAAAAGTCCCCCCCCCAACTCCATTCCTACCTTTAAACAACCAAACCGCTGCATTTTCAAGGCTCCACGGGGCTTCTGCAAACTTAACGACCCACTTCCGGGTCACGTGAAGGCCCTTCTGTCCTGTCTTGCCCCATGGTGCAGTCTCGGGGAGCCCCAAAGCACTGGTGTTTGGTTCAGCGCCAAGCCCAACACCGAATACCAGTGAAGAGCCGGAAGTGAATGAGGAAGGAGAACCCCGAACTGGGGAGGTGGGAGGGATGGACAAGCAAACCTGGCAGGGGAAAAACCTTCTGGGGCCCCTGAAGGAGTCTCAGGAAGCCTCAGGGCTCCTAGGAGCACATTTTGAGAAATGCTGCTCTAGGGAAAGTCTGCGTACCGCAGACTAACAGCCCATTCCAACCCAACTCCTCTCCAAGTCAGGCATAAGTGTGGCCTAAGTGCAGCCTAAGTTAGGCAGAAGTTATGCCTGAGGTTGGTCAGAGTTATGCCTGAGTTAGGCAGGCTGCAGTTTCTGTGGCCCAGCACCACCCCAGGATCCAGGCAACACTTACCTCCCAGCCAGGCAGGCTCTTCTCCAGGCTCTGTGTCTGGCTCGAGCATGTGCAGGCCTCTGTCTGCATCTGTCAGCGTCCATCCATGGCAGCTGCCGCAGGGTCTGTCGCAGCCCGGTCGCAAAGGGGCTGACCGCAGGCATGGGGGTTGCGCCAGTCATGTGGTGGGTGCAGGGCAGGTGACAGGTGAGCGAGGTGCCTGAGCCCAGCCGCCACAGGGCACCCTGTGCATCAGCCACCTGCTGCAGGGGAGAGTGGCTGTCCCCTCCCACCTGCAGAAGGCGATGCCATCCCCAAGCCACGTTGAGGCTGCACTGGGGGGTGAGCGGGGGAAGGAAGGGAAGGGGAGGGGTGGGAACGTCACACACAAGGGGGTCTCATGAGGTCTGGAACTGCCTCTGACATGACTCGCCCGTGCGCTGCCTGAAGCCCTGGGCCTCCAAGGCCGGGGCAATGCCCACAAAGAAGGCATCCCGGCATGCCTGCTGCTCTGTGCCCCGGCCAAGACCGAGAGATGCCATGGGCTTGTCTGCTGCGAGCGTGAAGGGCTCACGCAGCTCATCACACCCCCAGATGGGGCGACGACGGCGCCTCGCGGCAGGTGCTCTGGCAGGGTGGGGGGTGGCCAACAGCCATCATCAGGGAGTGGGAGGGGAGGCAGACACACAGGCAGGCAGACAGAGGGTGCTGGGGAGGGGCATGGGTGGGTCAGAGACAGACAGACAGACAACAAGGCTGGTGGGAGACAGATTCTGAGAGAGGGGTCTGCAGAGACCGATAGGGACACAGGGGGCTCTCCGCAGATGAAGGTGATGCATAAACAGGCGCCTCTTATGCAGACAGACTTTGGGCGGAGGCGCCTGCATTACGGGCGGACCTTCGATGGAGGCGTCTGCATTACGGGCAGACGCCCTGGCTGTCACTGTTTGCCTGCCTGAGAGGCCCCCCAACTCCCCCCCCTCTGTGCCATGGGGGTCTGGCAGCGCCCCTGCTGTGTTCTCCCAGGGAAGGCCATGGCAGTCCCTGGATGGGACTCATGTAGGGGCTTCAGTGCTGGGGGCTGTCTGTGTGTGTGGGGCAATGCTTGTGTAAACACTGGGCACATATGTTTCACTGGGGCTCTGCCCGAGGGGCGTCTTTATTGTTCTGGAACGTTAGCAGAGATGGCCAGGCGAGGCTGCCAGGGGTAGTCACAGCAGCCAATCTGAAAGCAGCAGCAGCACACCTGCCCCATGGACCTGGACATGCAGGCTCTTCCCCTGTGGAACCACAGCCTGCTCCATAGAAAGGGGAGGGGCAGCAAGTAGGACAGCCAGGGAGGTGGAGCAGCAGCAGCAGCAGCAGCAGCACCACCACCACCACCACCACCACCACCGGCAGCTGAGGAGGGTTGCAGGGCTGGCTCCCTGACCTCTGGCAGCATCGAGGCAGACGACAGTGGGGCAACCAGACTGCAGGCCCAGGGGTGCTCCCAGGAAGGTAGGTGGTAGTGGACGTTCCTGGGGAGACAAAAAACAAGGGGGTGTTACATGGCAGCTGGTGTGTGGTAGCAATCGCCAGTGAAGACAAGCCGGTGTGTCGGTTGCAAAAGCCTGCAGGGAGAAAAATAAAACACAGCTGAGAGGTGTGACACACATAGCATGGTCTGGGCTGCTTACCTGGGTGTAAGGAGAGCATGATCCTATAAGGGGAAAGGGTCAAAGAGAGAGACAACAACACAACTTGGGGGTCACTACCATGGCAAACCTAGCACTACTGACCTGTCAGTTGATCCTGTGGAGAAAAGGGGGGGGGGAAAGCTGGTGTCTACATAAGGCTAACAGTTCCACACTTGTGGCAGTGTCTGCTCACATGACTACAGGCAGCTATCACACACAACAGTGCTAAAGAGGCATGTATCCTATATATCATGGCAGGCTATGCAGGCAGCTATGAGACAACACATTGGTAGAGAGGCATGTCATGGCAGGCTATGCAGGCAGCTATGAGACAACACATTGGTAAAGAGGCATGTATCCTTCCTATATTTCTAAATGCAAAGAGGCAGCAGTCAGACCACATGTCAGCACAAACCCTGCTCTTACCTGCTCTTACCTGCTGGTGTTGTTGCCTGTGGGGGGGGAAAGAGGGGCTGGGAGAAAGACATGGGTTAGCAAACACTTGCATGGAGGCAGCTGCCCAGGCACAGGTGTAAACAGGTTGGCCACAGCCAGAACAGCCCTCTCTGCCCTAGAGGGAGGCAGAGAGGAGAAGAGAAGAGAGAAGTGGGGTGTTTGTGAATTTTGCCCTCCACCGACAAAGTCCCACTTTGTGGCTGTGGGGGACAGAACCCCACGCCACGTGCTCAGAGAGAGAGAGAGTGACTGGAGGTCTGGGGCTGGGCTTTTGTGGGAATGAGGCTGGGTGGGGCTGGGTGCTGATAGGCTCCCTATCTTAGGCATAACTCTGTCGGTTTCCAGACCTAGCAGGCCCAACTCCGTCCTAACTCTGACCTAACTCAGGAGTAGGGTGTTAGAACGTTTCAGGAGAGGGCTGGCTTGGGTAAGGTAAAATGGCTCCTATGGGTCTCCTCGAATTTGGGTCCACCTTTTTGGTCGACCTAAATTTTGTGTCAGCATTTGTGTTGGAGGGGGCGTGTCTGTGCTCGCCAGGGTCTGGAATCCGACGTTAATTGGTCTCCCCCCCGTTACGCCCACGTTCCACCCATGGTCCGCGCACTTTTAGGTCGACTTTAGGTCCGAGTTGTGCCGGCGTCGGTGGTGCGCATGTGTGCCGTTTTTAGTCCATTCTTAGTCCGTCGGTCGTAAGTTTGACCTAACTTCGCCCTAAATGGTCGCGTTCCAGACCTAACTTCGACCTAAACGACTTAGGCTGACTTTAGGTCTGACTTGGGCTGCTTAGCACTTGGGTTGGAATGGGCTGTAAGTTTCCCTAGATAGCCTGATCCTTGCATACTCATCTTATATACTTCTTCTGGGAAAGTCTCTATGCTTAGTTCATGTGTGCTATTTACAAGCCTAGTTCCAGGTCTTCATGGGTCCACTGCAAAATGCTATCTTTGGGACCCCTCTTCTTTGGGCTGCCCCACCGAATGTTTCTGGAAAGTATTACGTTGGCGAATGGAATGGGAGAAAGTAGACAATGACAGTGCAGCTCTCTTGGTCAAAAGAGTCACCCTATCGACATTTTTCATGGTGCCCCTCCATCTGTGAAGGGGATCTTTTCCCCTTAGACTCTGGGGGACAGTTTACCTTTGCACATGGAAGGGGAAGGTAGAATGATTAACTAACTGAGTCACTCCACCATTGTAAGAAGACTGCAGATCTGGTCTCAGAGATTGGCAGAGGGCCTTTCTGAAGGTCTTTGGCACCTGCCTGACAATGCTGACTCTTGATACTGGCCCTGACAAGGAAGCCTTTTGGATAGAGTGAGAGGGGAAAGACAGGTTCAAAAGTTACTTTGGGGTGAGGCCACAGGATCTTTCTGACACTGACCGTAGAGTCCTGAATCCGACATGTCTAGCCCTCCCTGCTGTCAGCCTCCATGTGGCTTTCTTTGTCGCTGATGGGTTGTATATCTATATTACCTATATAATGGTTGTTTTAGGAAATTATCCTAGAAAGCTATCCCAGATTACATCTGAGTTTAATATAAATCCCGTGTGAACAATTTTTATTTAAATAATCTCCAGTGAAAGCTGCTGTTGCAAGCATGACACTAAGGACAAATTAAAACAAATTAAAAACCCAAGTCTTCTATGTGAGCAGCAATACCTCATTATTATTTTTTACCAGTCTTATAGAAGTGAAACAGAATCCCCAAATATTTACAAGCAATTTAACTGCATAGTTAGTAATTATTATACCAATGAGGTATAATACATAAAATGTTTCAGAAACGGAATTGTTATGAAGGGGAAATTTAAACATTCGCATATTGTGCTTCATAGGATGTATTTATGTGATTCATTAGCTTTGGGCACACTTATGTGTATGTGTGTATAAACATATCAATAATGGGGATCTTAGAACATCCACATGGATCGTCTGAAGAGAGATAAAAAGGTAGGTCATGGAAATAAATAGGAGAGATGTTGTAGAGGAAAAGAGAGGAAAGTAGGGTAATATGTTTAGTGATGCATGCTCAGACTGAAACTACTTTCTGCTTTACTGAAGCATAGTGCTCCAGTTGTTGATAAAACACTCTAATGGAGTACAAAATGTATGCAGTGTATAATTTGAGCTAAATTATATTGTTGTTGTTCTGCCCATGTTCTGCTGAGAAGAGATGACCTTCTATCAGTACTGGAGGCAAGAGATCCTTTCTGCTAAATTAGAATTATTTTTTTACATTTCCTAAAAATTGTTTCACATCCCACTCAATGGTAACGAGTGGACATGTACATGTGCATATGTAGCCTTCCCCATTAAACACTAGCAATGGTATTATTTTCATAAAAAAACTCCTTCTTGGCAAGGAAAGCCTTGCAACAAGATAGTAGCGCTGATAGAGCAGGGGTTCTCAGCCTGTGGTACGGGTACCCCTAGGGGTAAGCGGACTATCAGGCAGGGTTACGCGAGAGGTTTCCCCTTATCAGCTAAGATCAGCTAATTGTCAGCAACCAGAGGTTTTTCAAGAGATAGCAGATTTTCAAGAGAGGAGACAGCTAATGGGAGAGGGTTACTATGTCCAGTTCAGTCTTGGTGAAGGAAGTCTTGCCTTAGGCAGGAAATCAAACTCTTACTGCTTGTGCAGGCCTGCTGCTGATAGCTGTCAGTAAGAAAGGAACCAGACCAATGAGAGGGGGCTGTAGTGCGGTCTCGGTGAGGGAAGTCCTGCCTCAAAAGATATGTTGGCATCTAGCGGCTTAAGTAGTGGTATTTCCCCAAGACTTTCTGCAGGGGGTGAGTCACTATCAATGAGAATGATATCGAAGGAGATTTCACCACTTTTAGGTAACCACAAGGGTGAGGGTGTACCTGCTTTTAAACTTTTTAAAGTGCATGTGCTAGTGAGAGGATGTCCAGCTATTTTTTTTCTTGTGAGAGGGATATGCTTTGGTATGATGATATGGACCTGCTAAAAGCAATTACAGTAGAGGGCAGATCAGAATTAGGGTGGGAAAAGATCTGGGGTTTTTCTGTTATGTAGAGCTGTTTGTATATCCTCTGTTGCCGGATGGATGCATGAGAATGGGGTTATTATTTTTCTCTCTTCTGCTTCCTTTTCTATAATGACCATTGCATGTTTGATTGCCCTTGTGAGAGAGGGGAGTTTGTTTTACCCAAGTGTGAACTTGGCAAAGTGGGAGCTTTCCAGGAAGTTTTTGGAGTTCTGGGGGTTACGTAGAAGGGGTTTGTTACGTTGATGTCCCAAGGGCAAAAGAGGGTGTCCAAGGGCTTTGGGCAATGGGCACTGCAGTCACAGCCAGCCCCAAATTTACATGCCCAATCTTCACCTCACTTCAACGCCGTCCACTTTGGCACACACCGCCCATCCTTCCTTCCTGCCCCTCTCCACCTATCAAGGCTCCGGCAGCAGGCAGAAGGAGGGAAATCACTGGGTTACCAGATAGTTTACCCACACCGTCCAAGTGGTTCCCTTGGAAGCCAAATTCCTCTAGTTGGCAAACAAGAACACACAAGCAGTTTACTTAAAAGGTTTATTAAAGTTATTCCATGTTAGTAAGTATGAGAAGAATCCTCCACCCCACACATAGGATGCTCAAGGGAGGTCTACAGGTCATAAGTAAGACTACATACATTTTAACGCAGCAGAAAATCAATCAAGCTAACTACTATATTTATCGGCGTATAACACGCATCTTGATTTTCAAAGGGTAAATTGAGTAAAAAAAGATATTTCAGATCTGCAGCTGCCATGGCAGGTTTGGAAGCTTAAGGAGTAATCTTTTAACATTAGTACTGATGTTAAGGGAAGCCAAAGCTGCCCCTAATGCACCCCAGTGTTTTTTTTTTTTAGCCTTTTCCGCGGTGCTTGGCTGCTTACCGTGTCGTTGCTGCCGTCGCCGCCACTTGCCGCTGCGGTTCTTCGTCCTGTGGGCTGGCTGCATCGCGGTCCGCCAGGACTGCCCCCGCTCAGCAGCACCTGTGTCCCTCGGAGCCTTACAAGCACTGAACGCAGCTGCAAACTCTGCGGAAATGTCCAGGTTCACTATGGGCCGGCTGCGAATTTTTACACAGGATTGGGCTGCCCGTTAGGATTGGGCCCTTAATTTGGATTTTTTAAAGTTTGTTTCTTGTAATGCATTTCAGTTCTACTATGGAACTGATTTTATTATTGGGTTGATAGTTTGAAAGTGTTGTATTGTTGTTACTTTGTCATTTTTTTATATGAAATTGATATGCCACTGCTTTTATGTTGATACATAATACCGTATTGGCCTGAGTATAAGACACACTTTTTCCCCTAAGGCAAGTCTTTCAAGTAGGGGTGCGACCTACAATCAAAGCCTAGTGTTTTCTGCCTAGCCTTTTCAAGCCAAGCCTCTCACTTAATCACTTGCTAAATGGCCGATGATCTCTCTAGCAGCCTCTAGCCTCAGGATGGAAGCATTTGAAAAAATTAACCCTTAAGCTCCAGCCCCAGGACTCTGGAAACTAAGGTATTTATTGATCCTGCAGTTTGAAAGTTGAGAGTGCAGTTTGAAAGTTGAGAGTAAGAGCTCCTGCATAAGCTTACCATATCCAAGGGAGAACAGAGTGCCTACCTTTAGGCTGCAATCCTATGCACACTTTCCTGGGAGTAAGCCCCATTGAATGCAATGGGACTTACTTTTGAGTAGACATGCATAGGGTTGTGCTGTTAACCATTGAAATTAGGGCAGGTGTAGCTCATCATGGAAGGGTGCAACAAGCTGCACCTGCCCAAATTCCAAAGGTTAAATGTAGGCACTCTATCCCCCTTTGGATCTGGGAAAGCTACTTATACTAGGGTGCCCAGATTCAATAAGGGACAAGGTGCCTATGCCTTTAACTATACTAAAACTGTACTGTTTTACTGTTCTACTAATGTGTATATTTTCTTTAATTTTAAAAAAGTTAAAATGTATTTTTTATAAAAATAGCACCAAATTTTAAGGGTGCGTCTTATAATCAGGTGTGTCTTATACTCGGGACAAAACAGTAAATATGGAGATATTTATATTTATATTCTTGTTTGCTTTTTTTTTACCATTCTGTTGAAAGTGACCTTGGATGCAATGCTTGCAGAAAGGCAGTACTGTATATAAAGAAAGTGACTATGACTTACGCCTGTTTCAAGTACCTGATTGCTTGTGCACAATGTTTCAGGAGACATTGTTCTCCTTTGTTCACCAATACGCATACCTCCTACCATGTGCTACCAATTCTGGAATTCTCAGGAGGCATCTTGTTTCCTGAAGAGCAGTGTGCTCTTGAAGTGGTGATTGTGATCACTGCCCATCCCCCCCCACTTCTCTGTCTTCCATTGCATCGGTGGCAACCCTCACACTTTCAGAGTGGAAGCTTGAGTTTCTTCAAAGTCTCAAATAGTGGAGCTCTGTTAAAACTAGCAAAACCTTTTCCTCTTTTTGTTTCTGAGTGTCCTGCAGTGGATTGGAAGAACTAACAGTTATGCATCATTATAGGAGAAAAGAAACCCCTGACAGTCTAATTCAAGCTATTTTGAGCACATTAGTGCCAGATGTTCAGAGAATACTTGCAATGGTAGTACAGTACTTGAACCTCAGAAGTGTTGCTGAAATAAGAAAACAGCTGATGAGAGGGCATCAAACGGGACTGGAGGGGCTGGTTTGGGAGATTTCCCAAAAGCTTGTCACTACTGTTCCATCTTCATTTTTTTTTTTGGCATGTCTCAGCATCATGTGGAATGCTGCCATTTTGGGTGACAGATCTTTTTGATGAAATCAGTCTGGGTACTCAAAACTATTAGTGTTTAACCTAAGAAAAGAGCACCCAGTTCTATGCTATAGTTAGTCCAAAGTACCTTACTTGCAAGCAATCACTAGACTTCTACGTTTTACTGGAATCACTGGGACTTACTTCTGAGTAAACATATAGACAAGTGTGGTGCTTCTTAATACAAATTAAGAAAACAGATGAAACACTGGCCTGCTGTTTCCCCACTGTAATCCAAAGAGTATGCATCCCAGATCCGTGTACCTGCCCCAGCTCTGACTTACATTTATCGAAATGATTGTATGTGAGTTCTGGCTGGGCATACTCTCTTGGAGCAAACCTCGAAAGCTGCAAGGTAGCAGAATCTGAGCTGAATCTTGGAATGCTAGTTGGGAGAGGGAGAGGGAGCTAATGGGATGGGAGCTGGTTTCTGGCTAGGATCCAGTGAGGAGAATTACCAAATGGAAGGTCCTGACAAAAGGAGGTAAATGGGTGATTGAAAGGTGCAGGATGATGTGATATAGGCAGAGCACAAGCACATCTGGTCAGCAGAAGCTGGGAAATATTCAGTGTCAGCACAGCTGGGTAAAAGGAACTTTGACATCAGAAGAGAATTGCACACTTGAGGTTTTGGCACCTAAATAAAAAGAGGCAGTGCATCTTTCCATGACCACTAGGACCCAATAGTATTTTCACCAGACTCTGCCTTCCTCCTTCCAATACCTTGGGAGGGATGCAAAAGGGAACCAAGAAAGGGGATCTGGAACTCACATTATGTGACCTGGAAGTTACTTTATGGATTTCTGTGTTCCTACACCCAGCTATCTGAGGAAAGTGCGTGTTTCAGGGCCAAGCTACACAAGCTCATAAACATGCACTCCAGAAGCATGCACCCAACCCGAAGTGGTTCCTTTTTCTTTAAAACAGCTGTGCGTTGTGGCAATCATGGGTAGAACTAGAACGCATGGGGGGGTTTTCATTCTCACACATGCTGCCCCCCCCTCTGCTCTTCTGAAGTGATTTGTTGATTTGTTCCCAAAGAAAAATGGCCTTTTCAGGGGCAAATAGTTGCTTCAGCAGAGTAATGTTTGAGGAAAAAACAACACATCTCTTTCTCTTCCCCATGCACTCCAGATCTGACAGGGATTGCCACCCTGAACTACTGTTTCAAAGAGTGGTTCTAGTTGAAAGTACTTCTCCAAAGTGTACATTTACACACTTGGGTAATTTGACCCTGAGCTTATTTTGCAAGCACTCCTGCAATTGGTTGATTAATGTTGCTGCCCCCTCCTGTCCAAACACAAATATTTTCTGGCATTTTTCATGAGCTTCTTCTAGCATCCATTTAAAATAGTGTCTACAATAGAAGGCAATCCGTCAGTATTTTATTATAAGAAAATGCAGACACTGCAACTAATTTCTCTCCAAGCCCAAAGTATGGAGGATCATTCATCATAGGTGCTATTTTGTAGTAAGCTGAAAGTTGGTTACTATAGATAATCTAAGGCCCCAATCCTGTCAAGGCATGCTGGTGGAACTAGCGTTCCAGCAGTGCGAATGCTGGGCTGCTGTTGCGCGCTTCTAGGCTGTTGTCTCTGACGGGCAGTGGAGCACATAGCAGCAGCTTAAGAGGCCTCCGTCAGCACCAGCACCAGTAAGTTGACGGTGGAAGCATGTCGTGGGCGGGGAGGGGGAAAGCGAGGCAGTTTCAGGAAGGATCAGGGGAGGGCAGGGGGTGGGGAAGGGGAGGGAGAGGGAGAGAGTGGATCTCAGTGCCACCAGCGTGCACCAGATCTTTCTCAAGCCACCCAACCCCTTTTCTGCCCTTGGACATACACCAGCAAATGTTTGGCGTAGGTCCAAGGAGACCCATAGGTGATTGTGCAGCCTACCGAGGAGGGGTAATTAAAAAAATATCCTGCAGGTTGTCTGATTCCACCCCCGCCCCCCCAGCATGCAGCAAAGCCTCCACGGGCTCTGCTGCATGCTATAACGTGATGGGAGATAGGATTGGGCAGTTGGTCTTTCAGCATATGATACAATATTGCAGTGCGAATTAATTGACAAATAGTGTTCTGTGATCCAAAGCAAAAAGGTCATAGACTTCATCATGCAGAAGAAGAACAGTAGCTTTTTAAATATTTTGTTGGCTCAAATCAACCACATTATTTCCTTAGTTTACTCTTTACCTCTTTATCCCATGGCCAAATTAAAGCTTACTGAGATGGCAGTGGCAAGGAAATTTCCATGAAGATTTGTTTATTAGCTAGCAATGTAGGCTAATATATTTTTAAGGCCACAGTTCACTGACTCTCATCAGCCTTGCATTTTATTTATTGTTTCTAGAAGAGCAGCAGAAGTTAAACAAATATTCCTGCAAGCCTGGGGTGAATACCTCTTCCCTGCCACTCAAGTTATGCTGTGACACAGAAATACATACAAGTTTTGGTGCAAAGGCTGCTAAATGTGTTAGATTTAATATGCGGTTGTTGGAAGCGCAACTTGATATTTGTTGTTTGGTCAGTGTTACATAGGCTTACCAGATCGTCGACCGGGACGGAGCGATCTACCCTTAAGGTGCAGGGCGCGCGCACGCAGGGGGAGGCCCAGAACGCATCGCGTTCTGCCCCCCCCCCCCGCACCTTGCCCCTTAAGGGTAGATCGCTCCGTCCCAGTCGACGATCTGGTAAGCCTAGTGTTACATTAGAACCATTCATAGAATTTTTGTTCACATGGGTGAAAGTATTTGTAGCAATTGGATAAGATATATGATGCAAGCCTGGATAACAGTAGTAAAGGCGGTGTAATTACCACTATAATGCAGTGGTGGAAATCTTTGTCTCATTTGTTAATGTTTGAATGATGTATTAGTAAATGCAAATAATTTAGTACCCATTGATTGTATTTTAATTGCTTGTTTGTCCATTCTTCTGGCTAATATACATATGGCTTAACCAGTTTTGCTAAGGGTTGTTGTGTTTTATTTTGTTTTAAACCTTAAGCTAAAAAGAGCACCACATGAAATGCCTTTTGCAGTTTATTTTGCAACTGCTTTGGAAGGAACCCCTGGATTCTTCCATTTAAGTGATGAATATGATTTTTTCAAGTGCAGAGTTAGAGTTTGTGAACCGTCCATGGTGTTGACGCTGTATTAATTTGTCTTCTGTCATATTTGTGAAGGATCAGCTGGAGCATTCCACAGAAGACAGCACTTGTCTTTGTTGTAGTGCAGACTCATCATTCAGATCTCACAGCGCCGTCTTAAAAAGTTTGCATTTTGTTCACATGTATCTGTAGACTATGAATGGCTTCCACTTTTCTTCTTAAATATCTCATTAGCAGATCACCAAGATTTTATTATTTTGTCTTGAACTTGAATTGATGAAACCTTTTGATTTCCTGTAGCTGCTGTATTGTCTCCCGTACAAAGCAGTAAGTTTTCTGCTGAGCAGGTTATAACATCTTAAAATAATAGTGTGGTTGGGGGGGGGGGGCTGAAGTACAATTTATTTAAAAAGAAATGCTGCAACAGTAATTTAACTGTGATAGGTGTTTGATTTGAAAACACTGGCTTGTATCCTAAGGACTACATGCAGAAGGAAGCTCATGGAAATACCAGATAGAAGCCAGACACCCTGCCTTGCCATACCCTGCACCTGTCCATCCTTACTGTTTACACCATGTCTTCTATCTCTGACCTTTCTGCTTCTCAAATACCCGCTTCAATATCTGATCACTACTAGCCTGTTTCAATGACATTATCTGCCATTGGATCTTGAGCCTCATCTGCCTGCTTGCCTGATCCTGTCCCCACAATACCAAGTTGTCTCAAGCTCTTCCTGTTTTCCACTGGAGTCAGCAGTACCAACCTGTGATGTAGACTTGAGTCTTGGACTCAAGTCGCGTCAGTGACTTGACTCGGCAATTGTAAAAGACTCGAAAGACTCAACTCGAGACTTGGAGCCTTTTACAACAAGTCGAATTTTATTCAGGTTTAAACCCATTTTCCCCATTAAATAGATAGGGACTTGCAACTCGCAACCAAAGACTTGGGACTTGACTTGAGACTTGGACCCAGAGACTTGGTACTTGACTCGAGACTTGGGGTCAGAGACTTAATCCACATCCCTGGTACCAACATCAAATATGCTGAAGTTAAGTTGTGGCATCTCTCTTCAACTTGTTCAGAATCCCTGTGTCTCATTTTTTATTTTTTTATTAAGAACATTGATATACTGCTTTTAAACAAACAAACAAAGAAGTTATCGCAGTGGTTTACGTATTGACAAGAACAAGAATATGGTTCCTTGTCTCAAAAGGGCTTACAATCTGAAAAGAAACACAAGGGAGATGCCAGCAACTGATATGCTATGCTGGGATAAATACGGGCAGCATCTTACAAGTTGGGGTTGATAGAACGTGAGCCCGAATATGGATGTTTAGTGGGGTATGGTTCCTGCATTGTGATCTTTTTGTTTCATGGTATTCTGCATGTAATGATCTCTAAATTATTTTGGAACCTTGCGATACACGGGGAAAGATGTATAGTTGAAAACGTTCCTTTTCTCACAAAACATGGTGTGATGCTTAAAGATATGTTATGTGGCTACTTAGCAAAACAGTCTTATAACTACTTTTGTGGCTGTGTTTTTACAGTTCACAATTCAATGAATTTTCATATGTGGGAAGGCTGAACAAATCTTGGCAGTATTTCATATTTCAAACCATTTTTTTTAATAAACAGGAGCTTGCTTGGCTCCTAAGCAGCCATTTTATTTGCCAAGTTGAAGCTTCCTTCCTTGGCTCAATTAGAAGTAAGCCCGGAGGAAAGACATCATGTTAAAGCCTTTCTTGGTAAAGTGTAACTGATACATACAAAATGTAAAATGTCTGTTTTGACCATTTTTTACCGCCCACCAAAATGACCAAGCAGGGGCTCATTTAGGCGAAGAAGAAATGTATTATTCATCATACAAGGTACAACTTCAGAAAATGAGGAGGTACATGAATATTTATGGTGTGTTCAAATAAAAGCCTATTGTACTGAGGGGGGAAAAAAAAACATGCCTGAGTAGCTATTATCTAGTTTCAGTAAAGGGTTTGTAGCTGATTTTTTTTTTTTTAAGGTTACCAGCCTCCTGATCTTGCAAGGTTGCCCAGTCAAACATAATGTTGAGCTTACCAGGTTCCCTTGTTTGGAGCATCTAAACGTGTAGGCAGAATACCATGTGTCTTCAGGTTTTTCTTTTCAGTCACTCTTGTCACAGCTGTGTATTGTGGAGATTCAAGCTGTCATAGTTTTCAGCTCGTATATTCCAAAGACATGTACAAACTGGAACTCTATGAGTCAAACTTACAGCCCAATCCTAACTAAACTCCCATGTAGTGATGCATGTAGTGATGCAGCAGTGCTGGCATGGGCTGTGCTGCATCCCACGGGGTGATGGAGGTCTCCTCTGGGTAAGGGGATATTTATCCCCTTGCCCCAGGATAAAGCCCCAGCAGCTGCAACAGGTCAATTCGGATCTGCACCAGCAATATCACTGGCACAAGTCCACCTTGATCCGTGAAGGCAGATCATGACCAGGAAGGGGGTTTGGATATGGCATGTGCTGGCGCTGCTGATCTCGCCCCCTCCCAGACCCAATCTTCCCGCCCCTGTCTCCGCCCTCCACACCGTTCCATCCCTCCCCCGCCCCTGTACTGGACTTACCTGGTCTGGCAAGCGTCCCAACGGCCACTGACATGCACAGGAACACTTTGGCCTTCCTGCCAGCACGCCACCTGGTAGCACCGTCGCAAAGCACTTTCTAGTGCTTTTGTGATAGCACGCACCAGCAGAACACGCTTTCTGCTGGTGCATCTTCTGAGCTGGATCGGGTCGTGAATCTTAGTTAAGCTGGGACCTGGCAAATAGTTATCTCAAAGGGCATGTTTGATGTCGGCTTTGGTGATGGGCACTCTGGAGGATCATGAGGCACTTGCAAGGCTAGGACTCTGGGAACGACCTGGTGCCGATGGTGGTGGTAGTGAGGAGATCTCACTGGAGACGGGACAGACCATGTATGTCTTTACTTCACTGACCACCTGGATGCTCCTAATTGTCAGTGAGAATGTTTCTCACAGTGGCGAAGAGTGTCATTTTTTGGTAATGTACATTGGGACACTCGAATGTACAACGGTTGATTAATCTTAAAGTAAAGAAATCCCAAATAGAACTCTGTACAGACCAAATCCCAAATAGAACTCTGTACAGACCAGGATCAAGACCTCTTTTCATAAGGAAGTTATAATCTGTGCAGATGTTACTCTCCCCCCCCAAAATCCCCCACTCACAGATATCCACTTTGAATAGGCTTACCAGATCTCCAATGGGGACAGAGTGCTAGACCTTTAGGAGAAGGAATGTGGGCAGGTGTACCTTGTTAAACCCTTAGAGCACAATCCAGGCATGTTTACTCAGAAGCAAGCCCCATTGTGTTCAGTGGGGCTTGCTTCTGAGTAGACATGCCTAGGATTGTGCTCTAAGGTTTGGAGATCTGGTAAGCCTAACTTTGAAGCTCAGCTTTCAATAACATGTGGACCTTTTATATTTGCAGCACTTAAATGCGAAAGAAATAGAACATGTCCCCAAAATAATTTGAGAACTGAACCATCTGTTGTGAACAGATGTGAGGTTTTGTATTGGATTTTTTTTCTTAATCTGCAGGTGCCTGCTTCTTTGACTGTGAAACCAAACAAGGATCACCTGGCATGCCGCAGCTAATGGCTTTCAAATAGTATTTAAAACACATCACTGTAATGCATTAGCTTGTGTAGCAAACCTCTGCCCTGCAGAGAGTCAAAGCCTACTTATGTTTTTTTAAGGTCCACAAGAATTATGCTCTAAGCAATAATCAATTATTGGATGGATGGATGCTGGCCTCCTGACTTTTTCCATGATGTTGAATATGTGTTTACCCAAAGGCATGTTGATGAATGGACATTGATTTGTTTAACTTTATTGTCATTTCAAAAAGTATATAAGAATTTGAATAAATAATGGCCCAAAAAGTCAAATGACATATTATGCCACCCCAGCTTTTTGTTAGAGAATGGAAAGGGAAATAATTGTCAAGTGTTAATTGGGAAGGTATTTTAAAAAATGCAAGATTGCCATTTGAGGAATGTGCCAGTGTCTCTAGGGAGGGATAGGAACAACAAATCAAATCCTGTGGAACCATGCAATGAAAAGCAATAATCAGGTTGACGACTTGTTGTAGAGGCCTTGTCCTTGCTGTGACCCGGAACTGAAATAGAAGGCCCCAGTCAATCAAACTATGAATTAGACAGGGTCAAACATGTGTTAGTAGATGGCCTGTTTCTAGATAGCTTACTTCATAAGAAAAATGTTCTGGAACTGGTCAATTGACATCTGAGCCTCGCTAATCCTGATGGGGTTCCAAAGTAATGCAAAATTACTTTGAAGGAACTTGTGAAAGTGTATAAGCAGATAGAAACCAATCTGTCAATTGTTTCCTCCACTGAGCTAGCTGCAGCAGTTTCCTCAGTTGTCTGATGTTGTCAGATGAATTAATCAGGTCATTTGTCCTTGTCTTAAATGCACATAGCAGCAGTGGTGTCGCTCGACGTGGGGCGGAACGGTATGTTCTGCACTGTGCTAACCCCCATGTACTCTCTGGCACAAGGCGGCCCTGCCCCCTCGCCGTTGGAGCCATTCAGTACGGCAAAGGCAACGCACAGGGAGTCTATTGCACGTTGCCTTTGCCACACTGAATGGTTCCGACGGTGATGGGGCGGGGCTGCCTCTTGCCGGAGAGTACACAGAGGTTAGCACAATGCGGAACTTACCGTCGTTCCGCCCCACCTCGAGCAACGCCACTGCATAGCAGCCATGGTGGAGACCTGATCTGGATTGGGATCATGGTGTGCAACTTAGGGCCTGTAACCCTTTGCTCTGTCACAGTCCCTGTCGGGATCTGGGAGTCTAGTGGCTGCTATTTACATTTTTAAAAAGTCACACTGGGCCAAATTGCATGATGTCTTATTCTAGTTTGGCCTTGAACCTAGCATAATTTGATTTAAATATTTAGAGGAAAACTAACCAACCTTTGCCTTTTTTGTTAGCATGGACTTCAACTTTGGACAGAAGTAGTCAAGCATAGCCTTATTAATTTTTGGTCTATTTGAGAAATTTACTCCTAAAAAGTAGTTGTGATTGCATCCCTGGAAAGCACAGAATAGCTCAGGGCAGGCTGTGTTATTGACAGGATGCACAAAAGAAGCCAATGTTCTTGTAACATGTTTAGATAGAATGCTGGCTCTCCGAGAACTATGGATTTTCAAATAGAGAGCTAGTCTAGTGAACTAGCTCATTTCCCTCCCCTTTTCACAGCAATTTTTCCCTTCCTGGCATTAACTATTGTTTCATATTTCATGTGCACTTATGCAAAACATGGTTTCCCCATAAACCAAAGATTGGACCCATGATGGCCTTGCAAACCATGTTTATGAGAGAACCTAGTCTGTTTGAAACATGGTTCTTTGGGGATATATCAGGATATATGTACTATAACGTGAAACTATGATTTATTTAACACAGAGAAAGGGACGAAGAGGAAAATTATTCTAGAGGGACACATACTTCATGACCATTTTGAAAAATATAGTTTGTAGGTAGCTAGTGTTCAATTTGCACTGTCAAAGAAATTACTTTTAAAGAAATTGCATTGTTTTCTCCTAGTATAAAATTGTTTGGGTGGTAGTTTGTTTTTATAAGGAATAAATATCAGATAGCTCTAGTTATTAAAGACAGAGTAAATTAAAGTATTTGTACATGTCAAATACTTCTTGGCATGTACAACTCAAACGTTGTACATAAAAACAGCTTTATTCAACATACAGTCCATTGTAAAATACTCTGTGTTCTGTTTATTCTATGCACTTATGTCATAACATAATATGTACAATGGTCTAGAGACAACTTGGCTGCTGTTTTGAGTTTCTCTATAGTCTTGACTAAACATGAGCATTCATATAACTCTCCCAGTCTTGTTCCTATTTGACCTGTCTCCAGGACACTCAATGCTGAGAACCAGAGCAGGTTAAAACTAGGGAGCTTGGTGTACTTTGAAAGTTCAAAGAGCTAAAAGTATAATGGAGTAATGCATTGGTCACCTAAATTGACCTGCTGCTGTCAGACAAGAGTTAATATAGTAAATTGAAATTCCTGGGGAAATAGCAGCCTTTCATCGAATACTGTTATTCTCCAATTACTTATTATGGGATGGGGTGGGGTGATAAGTCATTGGCAGCCTAATCTTAAGCATGCCGCCATCAGGCGGCGCACTTCCCGCACTGGCACAGACTGCCATAAAGCAGTCTGCGCCAGTCGCAAAAGCCTCCCCGACAGCGTGCTGATCAGCGTGTTGCTGGGGACACCGGCAGGAAGACCTCCAGCTTCCCAGCCGTGCCGGACGACGTCCAGAATGCTCCAGGAAAGGTAAGCCAGCCGGAAGGCGGGTGGAACGGAAGGGGGCATAACGGCGGGTGGGGAGGCCATGGGAGGAGGATCCATCGCGGAAGGCCTGTGCCGGATCCTATCCCCCTTTCCTGCAGCCTCCCTATCCATTTTCTCTTGGATTTACACTAGCAAAATTGCTAGCATAGATGTGAGGAGACCCATTGCGGACCATGAAGTTTATACAGGGGTAAGGGGATTAAACATCTCCTTTCCCTGTGGAAGCCTCCCGGTTCCCCCCCTCCAACCTGTATAGGATGCAGTGGCTGCCATTTTGGCTGTTCAATTCCCTGAACACAGCTCCTTAGAAAATACAGTCCCTATACTATCAACTTACATTTGTTCACAGAATCCTGGTCTCTTACACTTACTGGAGAACAAGAGCTTCCAAGTGCTGGCATTATATCTCTGTGTACTTCCAAGTGCTGGCATTATATCTCCATGGAACCAGGAGCTTCCTTTGTGCTTCAAAAGCCATGGCTTGATGTCATCAATTTACTTGATTGTAGGAGTGGAATCCACCTGGCTTCTCCACCACCACCACCCCGGATTGCTGCCCAATTGGAAAGGCAGGCCGATTATTAAGCAGTAAAGTTACTCTATAGCAAGGGTGTCAAACATGTTTCATGCAGCTGTCCAAATAGTATTCATGTTGCCTGCAGAGGGCTGGAAGTGACATCATTAAGCAGATGACAACCAGAAATAATCACTTTTTTCTCACTTAGGAACTCAGCTGTAAATGAAAGAAGAGAAAATATGCAAATCTTGATCATAATTTCAAGATATGGGAGAGCCCAATTATTACATGGGCTGTCCTTTCAGCAGCATTGGTTCACTCAGCAACTGAGAGGTACTCTGCAAAGTGATGCCTCAGCAGAAGTGGCGCTGCTGAAAGGGCGGCTCACGTGATACTTAGGCTCGGATTGCACATTGCACAATTAAAGGCTATGCTAAAAAGAAAAAGCTTTATGTTTAAAAAACAATAAAATGACATCACCCCCTGGGGGCAGGGCTTGTGGCATCACATGGTAGGTGTTGTGTCGGCACCCACCCACAGGAACGCCACTGAGCTGATGGTGGTGCTGGGAGAGCCCAATTATCACGGGGGGCTGATAAAGAGCTTTGGCCCACAGGCCTTATGTTTAACACCCCTTCTCTAGACGATCAGGAATTTTCTGAATCCATAGATTGCTCTCTAATAATGGCATTTCAAACAGACAAAGGCTGCTTTCCAGCAGCTCTTTAGGCTGCTGAACATGCATAAGAGCTTCAGAGGAGTTTCAAGTATCCACAAATAAGGGGAATAGGCAAAAAACAAACAAAAAACCCCAGGAAAAACGGGGCATTCATCACACATGCCCTTTAGGAATGTCTCTCATATTGGAGAGTCATGCCGGCCACATGACCACGGAGGCGTCTTCGGACAACGCTGGCTCTTCGGCTTTGAAATGGGGATGAGCACCACACCCTAGAGTCGGACACGACTGGACTTAATTGTCCGGGGTCACCTTTACCTTTACTTAGGCTTTCCTACAGTTGTACAAAGATGTGAGTTTGGCTTCAGTTTTCATATATTTGCTGGGGGGGGGGGTGTCTGCTATGTTTTAGTTACAGGTACATTTTTAATTGCTTCCTTGCTTAGAGTCCTTTTATTTATTGCGTATAGTAGTCCTGTACATCCATTGCAGTGTCTTAACTTCCTCTTCCTTTCTTTACAGTGACCAAACTAATGAACTGCAGCAGTGGACAAGTTTTGAAAAACTTGGAGCCAGTCAGTTCTAGGTCACTGGAGGGGAACAGCAGAAGGAGAGAGAGTGTTTGTATAAAGCAGATTTGCATACAACCCTCCCCGTATTCAAATAAATAGGATTCATGCACCCAATTAAGGGAAGGCAAACAGGAGGGTTAAAAAGTGCTAAAGAGAGGAAAGGACGGTATGGAAGAGAAATGAAATGGAGATAGTAAATAATACAGTATTTAATTCTGATGAAGAATTGAAGCCGAACAAAAGGCAATGACGATTGTTGCTATTGGGATATTGTGCATGTATAAAAGAGGCTTGTTCAATGCAGCATACATTTATGAAAACTGTGAATGAGATAAGGACTAACAGGAACTTTGCACAGGACAATTTCTATAGAAATAACATATAATAATAGCAATTATAGGAAAAAGGAGCCTCTATAAATGGTGCTTATATTGTGTAGTCAATGTCGCTCATTATTGGACATTTTGATGCTTTTATGATTTCTCCAACCCTGCACTAAAATCAAAGCAAAGGATTGGAGCTAGGAATGGAGGAGGGAGAGAAATTATCAGAGCATGCTGATCTACATTGATTACATCTTTTCCTTTGTTAAACTAATTTCAAGATTTAATCTACTGATTTAATACTGGTAAGCTTTTTGTGTATTTTTGTGTCCCAAAAATGTTTAAAAAGCAGGGAACAAGCCTCCACAAACAGCGGTTCCAATTTAGAACTGGTACCATGTCCTACAAGAAAGTCTGATGGAAACAACTGGCAATTTTTTTTCTAATTTGCTAACATATCCCCTTCAGGCTGTAAGTTGACCTAAATAGGGCTTAAATAGAACTATAAACAGAAAATGATCAGATTTTTTAGATCAGGTATATCAGATATATTTTCCCCATTTCCAAAGGGGTCTGGGAAGTTTATCTGCAGTTGTCAATGGCCTCTACCTGCAGAGAGATGTTTCAATTACTCGGAGCCCAATCCTACCCTTCCCCTTCCCTCCCACCACCCACCCCACCACTGCTTTACCTTCTCCAGCGGGTGCAGCGGGGTCCGTCAGCAGAGGTGGAGCGCTGCCACTTCCTGCAGCAGCACTCGGAAAATGGCCACCATTTTATGACAGCGGAACTCTGTTGTTCCGTTGTCATAAATGCTTCCATGTGACAGCCCAATCCGCAATAGGATTGGGTTGTAGGTCTTTGAGTGCCTTCATCCCTCTTACTGATCTCTTATAGATGCCATGAAAATGGGAAAGCAGATCCTGCCTTCCTACATTGTCCCATCAGAGGCTTACTAATTCTTTATTCTTTCTAAAAATTGCATTTATACTCCACTTTTCCTTGTTGGAGCTGAAGGCAGCGTGCATACGATTCCCAGGTATTTTCCCATCCAGGCACTGGCTTTGAAGCGGACAGCCTCGCTTGAAGATGTAAGCTGTTGTTTCCTTCCATATGCAAAGAATAAAAGGGGATAGAAACCCACATCCAAGACTTGTTGCATCTGCAAATAAATTCTTAAGATGAGTTCACCAACCATTGCATCAGTGCATGGTAAATACATGGATGAATATGTTTTCTTGGGGGCTAGCAGTGCTGATATAGCAATCCCCCCCCCAAGGGATCCATTATCTCTTTGATGTCACTGTTTCATACCAGAGAAGCATAGGATGTAGCTGCCATTCTATTCCCTTATGGATCCATTCCCTTATGGATACTTTCTATTGCCATTCTATTCCCTTATGGATCCATTCCCTTATGGATACTTTCAGCACAATCCTGTTCGTATTTATTCAGAAATACAGTTCTCGTATGTTACCTGCTAGGGTTAGGTTCCTGCAAAACCGAGTGGATACTGAATTAGCAGATACCGAATCATTGAGTCTATGGGGAAAATGGGATTGGGTTCCAGGGGACTTCTATGGGCTGGGTGATAGCCCAGGATTAAACTGGTTGCAGTGCATTATTGTAAGCTACTGTGAGAGCCCTGTGATTGATGCTCCTACACCAGAGTTTAACATCACAACTGAACATACCCATAGTCTGTAGCAGCTAAATCAACAAACAGCACAGCCCCTCTGCAATGGCTTTTGGGGGGGGGGCAAGGATCTTACCTCTTAAGCAGTGGCTTGGCAGGCAGAAATTCACCAGGCAAAGCTTTGCCTATCACTCACTTTATCTCCATGCCAGAAAACGCTTCACTCCCATGCTAAGTTCCTGCTTGTCATGGATAAGCACAAAGAGGTGTCGTTTCCCATCCCTACCTGGAGATGCTGCCAGTAACTGAGCCTGGGACGTTTTCTGCATGCAAAGCAGGAGCTCTCCCACTGAGTTACAGCCCTTCCCCAAGCTCAAAGCAGGCTTCCACTGTTTCACTCCCTTTGGTGAGTGTGCCACCACTCTGTGGTGAGCATGGCAAGTCCAGGGAATCATCCTTCTACCATCCCCTCCAGTTCCACAGTTGGGTGGAAGGCTGGGGGTTGTTTGGCCGTTCCATTGGCAAGGTGTTACAGACCATTCCATTGGCAAGGTGTTACAGATTGCCAGGAAATCATGGAGCCAGCCAAACAAGTTCTATGCTTCCCTGAGCTAGGTGAGAATCAACTGAAGGGGGCTTGTTTTTCATCCCTGAATTTGGGGTTTCCCCTGCACTGCTTGACAAACTTGCATTGCTAATCAAAGACTTTCCTAATTCACAAGTTAATTTGCAGCCTCTGTTTGAGGCAAATTAGTTTTAAAAGCAATGCAGAAGAGTTGCAGATTGTTTTGCTTAATTTAAAGCAGCGGTGGGGAACCTCCGGCCCCAGGGCCGGATCAGGCCCCCGAGGCCATCCGGTCCGGCCCCCGGAGAGATTGCCGGGAGGCTACCCAACCGGCCCCTGGAGGGTCCGCCAGGTCCGCGTGTCACCTCCGGAGGCCGGGAGAGGGCCTTTGCATGTCCTCCCCGGCCGCCGCCTCGACCCCTTCTCACCAGGCCATTGGCCATTTCGCACATGCGTACCACGCCGATGAGGGCAAGCTCTTGCCCTCTTGCCCTCATCGGCATGGTACGCCGGAGGTGACGCGCGGACCCGGCGGCGGCTTCGGACGGTGAGCGCGGAGCCTCCGGAGGCCGATGGGGGCGGGGGCAAAAATGAGTTAAATAAATAAAAATGGTGCCCGGCCTTACGGCCGGCCCTCAAGCAGACTTCTAATATTTAAAACGGCCCTCGCCAGGGAAAAGGTTCCCCGCCCCTGATTTAAAGTAATGAGACCAAATCATTCATTTCCGTGATTTTAACTAGTGCATCGAAAGCAAGAAAATGCAAGTAGATTAATAGGTACCACGTCAGCGGGACGGTAACAGCGTTCCACGCCCCTCGGTGTTGAGTCATGCCGACCACATGACCATGGAAACGTCTTCGGACAGCGCTGGCTCTTCGGCTTTGAAACGGAGATGAGCACCGCTCCCTAGAGTCGGACAGCAGCTGCTCCGGGGGCGGGGGGCGCATTCAGCAGGGGGGGGCGTACTAACCCTCCACTTCGTCTGTCTTCGTTTCAGCCCTCCCACCCTCCCTGGAGCCTGTTTGGCTCCGAAATGAGACCAAAACCGGCCGGGGGGGGTGTCGATGTGATGTCACACAGGCCCCGCCTTGCTCCGGGTGCCGGGAGGGCTTCCGTCATTTCTACTTCCACAGTTTGCCACACTAGGCAGGCTTCTTTGAGGCAGTTGAGCCCCACTGCCTCAAGGGGTCACCAACACCCGTAGGAATGTACCCGTTTTTGTTTGGGATCATCCAGCTTTTTACCCACATTTCTGTGTTTGCATCTAATATATACACACACAGAGCTCAAATCATCACACAGTTATCAGGATTTCATTGTCATGAAAATGGTCTGTATAACGTACATACAACAGTACACGTGTTCTTACACATCTCATGTGACCATGGTTACAGTCACTGAATACAGTACCTTTGTGTTTATAAAGTATATTATAGTGTATCATAATGATCAAGGAAGATGCGAACTCCTTGCAAGGCACCCTAGTATGTGCTGGCAAGCAAAGTGAAAGAGAATCTTGTAATGAAATCTCGTTGAAGATGCAGAGAGTCTGTTTCGGCATTAGGCATTCTCCTCAGGTTTCACATAAATGCATCCTGGCCTCCAGAGAGGCTGAGCAGTGCATTTGCACTGGCTCATTCAAATTGAAATGTGGGTAAGAGAAGCATCTTGAGCAAACAGGGAGCAGCCTGGCTTCTTATTTTTTTACTTCTTATAAAACCAAAAAGGTTAAACAGTCCGCTACTTACCCTGCTGTTTATTGGATGTTTATTTGCTGGTCTTTGTGCACGCTGAAGGCATTCTTCAAAGAATCGTTGGCAAGATTACAGATTGCTGCATAGCACAGGTCTGGAGGAAATTAAACCAAGACTATTTAACAAAGTTGCAGTCGTCCTAAACCTGTTGTAACATTCCCGGGAATGGCTAGTGTTGTATCGGGAGGGGAAAAGGATGTACATGGCTTTCCAGGTTTTTCTTTTCTTCTCATTTTGCTTCTTCTTCTTGTAACAGCACTGCAGCTCTCTCGCTCTGTTTCTCTCTCCCTTTTCCCCCTTCCCTGTTTAGTGCTGAAATGAAATGTAAGTATAGCTGAAGAGATTTGGCTTGCCCACCCAAAGCGATATTTTTAAACAAAAGTCTGCTTTCCTGACAGAATGTTCCGCAGCCGTTCGGCATTCTCTCTTCACAGCCCTGCGAGTTGGATGTACAGAGATCAGCAGTCCTGGATTTTCTTGTTTCCTCCATATTGCACTGAATGGTTTGCTGAAGTGGAATTGGATGTTTCTTTTCAGTGGGGCACGGGGATCAGCTGGCATCTTCACTGGTTATTATTTTAAGTCAAGCACAGTCAACAAAAGAGAATGCTTAGAGGCATGTGAGAAGTTTAAGATTAGTACGTACTCTGTGTAGTTTTCAGATGTGTGTGACTAAATTTATTTGGTTTTAAATGTGGTTGAATTAAGAGGAAAATAAAATATTCTTTTTGGAGTGATGACTACATTTGGGAATGGATAATGTCAGTAAAGCCTTGTTCACTAGTATGTTATCCGCCTTAAACATTAGGCTACTTGCATTACTAAGTGGCCTTCAGTTTCTCAGAGGAAAAGCTTTCTTTCAGAGCATTGTAATGCTAGTCACTGTTCCTCTGATGCAAAGAAGAAAATGGGTTTTGCAGGAATAGAAATCTGTAGCACGTTTTGATGAATTTCTCCTCTCGGTGCTGATTGATTGGATTGATAATGGATCTTTCTGATAAAATTTCGTTTCCTGAGGGGGACAAAGTGTTTCTGGTTACATGCGCGCATGCACACACATACACATCCTTTCTGATGAGTTTCTGTAATGCGAAATATGCTCTCTAATTAGGACACCAAGAAGCACTTGACTGGTATACCTGAAAAAGGAAAGTACACACAGAGAAGTGTATAATAAGCATCATCCTATTATTGTAGTATGAGGATGTCATTCTCTGGACCTGAGTTCATCCTAGGTGTAAATTGAGTTCACATACTTAATAAATCTACATCTTGATTGGCTGGGCTTCATGTTAAAAGATCAAAACTTGCAACATATTCCATGTACACTGAAAGTAGAGCCTCTCAGAAAAGATTATAATGATCCAAACCAACAGTTTTCATTACTTTTCCATTTAAAAAAGCCCATCAGTTTTTGTTTTGTTTTTAGATTGAAATGCTTTTAAAAATTTTTTTAACCTGTGCCACAGGTTTAATGTAATGTATGAGGCTTTGCAGTACCTTTACAGTCACTTACAAATTCTAATGCTGGACCAGTAATTAAATGTTCTTCCTTGCCAGTCCAGTGTATTTTCAGAATGATTTCTTTTTCTGGATGACAAAGGATTATGTGAACTATAGTCATACAGAGCAATCTTAAAAGACTTCTGAGGCTGGGTTGCATTTTTTTGTGCTTCTGTTGTTGCAAGTGAGCTGGCTTACCTTCTGAAAAGTACTACGGTAGTAAGGAGAGAGTGGCAGGCAGGCAGGCAGGCAAGTTGTCTGGCAATGAATAAGGGTGTGAAAGTTTGCACTGTGGTACCTTCATTTGTCAAATGCGCTTGTCTTGTGCTGCTCTATTTTCACCTGGTGCAAGACTGTCAAGGAGCTCTTTAAAAATCTTTTGGTTATGTGTAGAAAAGGAGTAGCAGAGATTCCATGTTCTTCTACCCCATTAAGGACTTCAAAGGTAACAGAATGTCCCTCTTCCTTTTTTATGTTTCATTAATATACAGTACATTATTAGCAAGGTAATGTATGGTGAGATAGATATTATCTCGAACTTTTGTTTGGTGTTAACAAACAACTGTCAGGTTTGTTTCTTTTAATTACACTATATTTTCAGCTATTTAGAATAGCCATGATCAAGTCCCAGTTAAGCATTGACATAAAAAAAGAAGAAAGTACATCCTTGAATGTCTTTGTCCCAGTGAAACTCATGGGATTTAAAAGTGCCTAAACTGGCCTGGATCATGCCCTCTGTGGGTTTTGTTTGTTTGTTTTGATAGTGTTGGAAGAAGTGTAAGTGGACCTGGCAGGATTGTTAGTACATTCTGAACAGTTGTAAGAAAAGATAAATCATTGGCTATTTTGGAATTTTTAAACCGTGTTCCTGCTTTTGAGGTGCTGTTTGCTTGTTTTCAGTGCTATGAAGGTTCCTTGTTTCCAGCTTTGGGATTTGCTGCTATTACTTGTATGATCATGGAAACTGGGAATTATAATATTTAGAAGGAAAAGTATCCTGAGAATGTGTTCAGTTTCAGTAGCTTATTTCCCCCCTACAGAGTTCCATTTCTCCATCAAGAGAAGTGAAATAATGTTTGTTCCTAGCAGAAATGTTAATGGAAAGCAGTAAACAGATTTTGGAAGCACTAGCCAAATCCAGCCATTATGTCCTTCTTGTATAAAGACCACCTATGAACCTTTCATATACTAAACTCTGTCTGTTTGCTTGGACCGCCAATAAGTGGGTTTATTAAAAAGAATGTGTGTATTTTCAGTATGCAATCAGCACTGCACAGTGTGTATTCTATTGTATTCTCAGGTAATCTGTGACATATATTGTGTGGGAATGGGGAAGAAGGACCGTTTTTTCTTTTAGCCCCTATGCGCAGTACTCTTGTGAATTCTTGAAGTCCATGGAAGTTGCATTTTTGCATTGATCAAAAGATGGGGGGCTTTGCCCTGCTTGCTCAGCATGCAGTGTGTTTCTGTCCCAGGTATACACATGTGGGTTGAGGACAGGTCCATTTGCATCAGTAGAGTCTACGGATATGCTGGCATAACACCCCATTGTGACAGTAGTACCTACTACTAGTGGAACACCACCAGTGCAAGGACAAGATTGGCTGAAGATGAAGTAATTGCAGGGGTAAGAGGCAATCTACATATTATACAGAGTAAGATGGTAAGCCAAGATGGTAGAATACTGAACCGTTGCACTTCAAACTATATATTTTAAGTCATGTTTTAATACGCTTCCCCTTGGAACCCCCCTGCACACTGCGTGTAGGAAATGAGTTCATTGGAGGAACAGCGTAGTGCAGAACTCTCCTTGATTTACTGGCTTAGGATGTTTTTTATATGGCCGGGGGGGGGGGGATTAAAAAACATGACTCTCCGCCTGCAGTCTGAAATGCAGCAGTCCAGGATCCTGCCACCTCACTCTGTGGAATGTGTAGGTTGAGTCTTAGTTAGCATCCTCTGAGCACTGAGAACAGTTCCACCACATAGCAGCGTATATTATTATAGCTGCTTTTAAAAAAATGGTATATGTTAAAACACATCCATTCGAGTCATTGGAGAGTGTCGGATGACTGTCACCCTCCCTGGACCCTGGCTATTGTAGAGGGACAGGGTTTCTGACTAACTCTGCAGGCACTCACCGCATAGTGCTATGAGTATATGGCCCTTAGTCATGCAACACAGATCACAACAGCCAGGGATCTCAAAAGGAAGTGGGAGAAGAAGGAATAACACTCCTCTTCTAAGACCGCTTACAGGCACTTTTGAGTCCTGAGGCAAACACCCAGACAACACCAAAGTCCCATCAGGAACCTCTGATTTGGTACTGCAATTGGGGATGCAACAAGATGTCAACCCATGCAGGTAAGCAACATTCAGGTGGATCACCAGGGAGAGGGAAGCCCGCCTCGAACTAGTACATTTGTGTCTCCGTTTGCTGCCCCTCAAGAAAAGAGGTGGGAACACAGACCTCTCAAACACCTATGCCCACAGAAAGTCTCTTCTCCTGCAGTTAGGGGAAACTATGTATTGTCTAAGTAGCCCTCTGTTAGTCATCAGATGGTAGTAGTCACACACAGAGAACCCAGAGCAAATATTCAGTTTGTAGCAAGGGGTCGCTTTTGCCTAAACACCCTCAAATGTCAGTAAACTCTCTATGGGCAATGAGGAGCACAGCCATCTCTGAGAATGAATTCCAGACATTTTCCACTGCTGACTCAACACTCATGTCTCACGTTGCTCTTTTACAGCAGTGTTTCTCAAAGTCGTACAGGGGAGTTTACCTTGGGGTCTTACTCAATCTTATGTCTCCTGTTCCTGTTGTGTTTTTTCTCACCAAATTGGCAGGAAACACGTGTTTCTCGTAAACTTACTCTTATGTCTTCCATTCTTCCTTGTCCATTTGGTTCCCTTTGCCTTTCAAAAATCTTGTTTCCTCATACAGATCAATACCAATGTGTTGTATGAAGTGCTGTTAGCCCTGTGTGGCAGCACAAGCAGCCAAACAGGACTTGCACCCTTCACTGCCCTTCACTACAGGACGTTTGTGATGAGGAAGGTGTTGCCATCTCTAATTCTGGGCGCATTGTTGTGTCATGTGTTGGAGGGTTGTGTTTGTACTAGGTTGGTTGATGTCATTGTGTCTTTCTTGCTGGTGCTGCATGTTGACTGGTGCCTTCCATTCTTGAGTAACGTGGGGGCATCATCCGCAATAACACCATGAGTGGTTGGTGACTGCAAATGTACTTTCTAGGGATGTTGTGGGAGTATCTATTAGAGTTGCTGTAATAATGGTTTCTACAGCCATTATTTTGGTGTTGGTTTTGCATAGGATTGTGACTCTGTTGCACTGAAATAGTTAGTCTTGACTAGTGATCACCATCATAATTGGACCATAGTGTTATCCCAGTGGTTCTCAAACTTTTTAGCATTGGGACCCTTTTAAAATGACACTCTATCAGGACCCACCTAGCTTTACAAGACTTAAAAAAAAGATGATCTAGAAAGAAATGGTAAAATTCAATCCATATCTCATAATGAGGCAGCCCTAATGAATAGCTTCAAGAGGGGCTTAGTTATGTGACCCAGGACGCAATCCTATCCAACTTATGCCACCAGTGTAATCAGCGGTGCAGCGAGAACAGGAGGCCCCAGAACGGAAAGGGGATTCAAATCCCCTTTGAATTCCCCTTTTGGAGGGGATTTGAATCCCCTTTCCGTTCTGGGGCCTCCTGTTCTCACTGCACCACTGGTTACACCGGTGGTATAAATTGGATAGGATTGATCAGAGCTCAGCTGGTGGCATAAGTTGGATAAGATTGCGCTGCCAGCCTTCACCTGCCCCCACTACCTATTGACAGACTTGGATAAAAAACACCAGAAAAAAGATGTTCAAACATTTATCTCCCCATATTTACACAAGCTTGCAAACTGCAGGAGCTCAGCTCTTTGAAGGGCAATTAGCAACTATCTGATATTTGAATAGCCTCAGGGCTTGAGGCAATTACTTATCTGATCTTTCCATCATCAAGGATCCACCAGAAATCAGGTCCTGACCCACCAAGTGGGTCCCGACCCACAGTTTGAGAAACACTGGATTCTGCATTAATCTCTGTGGCTAATGCACTTTTATAGGATTGAAGCTGTCTGTAAATTAGCAGATTTGACTGATTTCAGAGAATAACAGATTAAAATGTGTAAAATGTGATTTTTCGTACCATCTTCTGTTTTAGGTTAATCACCTGCTGTTGATGTAGGATGGAAGACTCTGTAGCTTTTGAGTTGTACCGTTCTTTATCGCACAGTTCTTTCCCCTCTTACTGCAATGTTTGCATACTTTTACATCAAAACATTGGTTTGGTTTTTGTAAAAAATAAATAGAAGATTTCTGACTTGGAGCAAATAATGAGCATGCAATAAAAAGGACGCTGAAAACAAATGCTCAAAAGGATGCTGATAGCCAATGCCAATAGGGGCTGGTAATTAGGAACTTGAGATGTATGTCATGTAGTGGTTAGAGCAGTGTTTCCCAAACCTTTTCGACCTGCGGATCCTTTGACCGTTAGCGACCATTGGCCGCAGCTCCCTATTACATTGTTATGTAGCAGGCAGAAAACGACCAGGTGAAGCTTTCTCCCCAATTTCACCTCTTCTGTGAATAACTTCTGTTAAGGTAATTTCTCCCCTTTCCATAGGCCCAATCAGAAGTGGGTGGGGGTATGTGTGACCCAAACCACACATCCCTGGATTTGTACTATTGAAAACAGCCATCTTGTGATACATAACATTTAAAATCACAAAAGTATTTTATTAAGAAATGGGTTGGAAGAGTTGTTTATGCAGACAAATAGAGCTGGCAGCACTTTGTGTTCAAACTGTCCTTGAATCTTTTAACTTTTGCATAGACAACTGCCTATGCCTCATCCAAAGGATAGAATGAGGATGAGGTGGTGATATTGCTATAAAAACAACAATTAATCACTATGTTCTGTTCCATTTCCCAAGGACTCAATGACAGATTAAATTTCATGAGATTATAATCATGGATCGTGGTTAACAGGGTGGGAAACTATTAGTTTTCTGAGGCTGAGAAGGTGACAGAGGGTGACTATAAAACGACACAGGACCATGATTCATAGAAGGTCCTTTCCAGAGCAGATTGTTAGCTAGTACAAACCACTATTGTCCACCCAAGGTGGGTTTGCTGGATTTTATTTCACATATTTTACCCATCTCCATGACATCAACATTTAACCTGTCACACAGTAGTTAGTCTCATCATTTATCACTAGGCAAAACGAATCGGACAAAATGGCTGGTGCAACCAGTGTTTGTTATCATCGTAGGTATCTAGTAACATTGGTCCCATTACTGTGCTATCCTGAAATTTCCATTTTCAAAATAGGTAATATAGACATTCTTTACACTTGATCTTAGCCCAAAAAAATGCTGACCTGTAACATACGCATTATACTACTATAAAATTACTTGCCCTTATTTGAGATGTAGTTGCTCTTTGCTTACAGAGGCCCTTTTCCCCATCTTCTTCCATACATAAATATGAAACTCAAGGAAAGACTATTTGAAGTTTGTCCAGGCATTAACTCTCCTCCTCCTCCCCTCTCTCTGTTGCGCATGCACACGCGCACATGCGTGCGCGCACACACACATGTTAATTTTCCTACTTTTTACTGATTGTTCATATTTCAGTAGCCTTGTTAATATTAAATTCTCGACTTAGAACAAACAGAATATGGAAACTATGAAGAATCTATAAATAATAGTAATGGTAATAATCCTGCTTGCCATGTACATACCCTGCAGGCAAACCCCCCTCCAAAACCCCAGTTTGCTTATAAATGTGTTAATCATCAGGATGACATACAGTACCTGCAATATATTTTTGGCTCTCATGTGCGCAGTGGTTCATAATGGTTTAAAGTCTTGCGTGCAGCTAAGTCATTTGTTACATTGATTAGGTATAAGTCATTGCTGTCTGGAAGACCTAAAGTGCAGTGCAGTTATTTTAGAGTTTATATTTCAATCCTACTCTGAATCAATGTGCTGAACATGCCTAATTTACACTGCAGAACAGTTCTTCCTAAAGGTTAAACACAGTAATTTTGCATACCAGGATAGCGTTTATTTTAAGAAAGTGCTGGTAGCACTCTGTGTTTCCATGCTGCCACAGGGTAGCACTTCTAGGTCCAGAGGAACCAGGGTTGAGCATGCAACTCCAGCATGCAAAATCTCCTGCTTATTAGGACTGGGAATTGACCAGTGAAGTTGAACAGGAATCGCTGTTAATGGTTGTACATTGGTTGCTAGCAAAGCCCACACACAGGTTTTCATTAGTTATTTCGTTATCAGAAGTGGCCCACTGGTTGGACCAGGTCACAGTCCAGATCCAGAGTGGCACCTTGACTGAGGTGACCACTACTTCCACCAGCCGCTCTGAATACACTGCCACTGCAGCTGGAAATTGGGGTGGCTTAAGACAGCACCAGTGGGTCAACAAATGACAAAACTGATAGCCAGGCAGCAACAGGAGGAATGAAGGACAAAGGCACATGGGGACCTGTGACCCATTTTTTTCCTACTTTTTTCTCCCATAGGTTCTGTCGGATCTTTTGTGAGGTGAACTTGTCAAGGAACCTTTGTTTGTTACTTGATGACCCTTGATGGCTTGCTTATCACTGGTTCTAAATGGGTCCTTCCATTGTTTTTCTCATGCTTTGCTGAGGGTGTGGTAACTAGCTCAGAAGGCCAGTTGCCGCAGTAGGCTGGCTCTTTGATGAAATGTGTTTGTTCTAAGTCAGGAAACTACTAAGGAGTGGCTTTTCTTCACAGGGTCAAATGTGCTGTGCAAGTAAGGCATGGTTGCCCGTGAAATTTTACAAGAAGCAGGCAAGACTCTTTCCAAGCCATCCTAACAATAAAAAGTGTGGTCTTCCTTTTGGCCTGTGGATCTGAGGCCTCTTGCCATCAGTCCTGCTTCTGAAACTGTGCTATTGGCCTGGGTCATGCTTGCTTGGTAGGCACCCAGGGCATACACACATATGTCTCTCTGTACACCTTGAAATAAAAGAAATAAAAGGGCTTGTCAGGCAACAGGGTGTGAAATAGTTTCCATGCAAACGAACCTTTTACTTCCCTCAAAGAAGCTTGCACTATGTGCCAGCATTCCATAGCTGACACTTTACTTTTCTACACAGCATATGTATGAACACACAGTTGGCTCTTGGCATCCGCAGGGGTTCCATTCCTGGAACCCCTGCGGATGCCAAAAACCGCGGATGCTCAAGTCTGCGGTTGGGTGGGGGTGTCAAGAGGGGGCGGGGCAGTGCCATTTTACTTTATTGAAGAGCTGCGTGCGCTCACAACCGGAAGTCGCTTCCGGTCGCGTTTGGGTTTCCTTCTAACAGGCATTTTAGACTAGTACAACGCAGCGCCGGAGGGAAGGAGTGGGGGGGTGGGCCTGCGCAGCTCTTCAATAAGGTAAAATGACACTGCCCCCGCCCCCAGTGGGTTCCCTTCCTCGGAGGATGACCATCCGCGGATAGTCAAATCTGTGGATGGCCAATCCGCAGATGAGGGCCCACTGTACTGGAGGGGGGCAAAGCATAGCTCACTGGTAGATCATATGCTTTACATGCAGGTTCAGTCCTTGGCATGTCCAGGTAGGGCTGGAAAAAGACCCCCCCATCAGAAACCCTGGAGAACTGCTGCTACTCAGTGTAGGCGGTACCGACCTAGATGGGCCAGAGGTCTGACTCAGTAGAAGACAGCTTTCTGTGGTCCTAACGGTTCATGATACCTGAACCACTGACTACTTGTGATACATGATTGCTCCTGTGTTTATATGCTATAAACAAATCATTTACAGTACTAAAAAGGACGGGGGATTTTTCAACTTATTTCTAGCACAGAGAAACTTTACTCAGTGACATTATTTCTGGATGCTGGACATAATGTCTCATTCTGAAACAGAACTACTTTGTAGTTTTATGTACTGGTGCTTCATAGGCATACACTACATCGGGGGACAATGAAGTTTTTGCTTTTACTGTATATCAGTGCAAGAATTTGTTGTTACTCTGGGTGGCTGTTATAGAGGGAATAATTACTGGTGGGTTAACCCTAACCCCACCCATAAATAATCTCAGTGGTGGTCCACACCATGTGTAACTTTCTTCTGGAGCTTTCTTCTGGAGATGTGGTTGGCACTTTTTCTACAGATCTTTCGGCATTAATTGGAGGTCTTTTCAGCAGGTTTTCCTGAAGTTGCAATCCTATGTACCCTTACTTGGGAGTAAGTCCTGTTGAATTCAGTTGGTGTTACATCTGAGTAGACATGCATACTTTTGCATTAGAAATCTGTTATAATAAGCGTCTCTCCAACTACATACATGAATTGCACACTCCCCTCTGTTGCTATTTGGCTGTATTAATTTGTAATAGATGCTATTGTTAATTTGTTCATATTTTAACTTGAATGTTGTAAGCTGCTCTGAGTCTCAATGAGAAGGGAAGGATATACAGTAATTTTAAAAAAAATACCCAAACAGTCAAGGAAGTATTTGGTTTGTGATGTCCTGTTTTCGGAATGAGCTGAAATTTCATGAGATCTCTTGAGCCTCGTCCAAACTGTATCATTCTGTGGGTTTGTGAACTCACCATCTTGATTACTGCACAGCAGCTTGTAGTAAAAAGCAGCATCCATTTCTGTGAGCCTTCTGTTTCTCTAATATTGGCAACATATTTCCCTTCAGAATAGAATCTATCTGCTTTTCTCTTCAGTATGTACTTTGGCATGCCACATTTTCCAAAATGATGAACTCCCTATCTGATATACTGGTTATTAAATATTTTATTGCTTCAGAGAGGTAGATGCTGAGTCATAGATGTATTCTTACATGTGGTAAGATGTTTCAAATCCAGTATAATGTTGCTTAATAAGTCCTGAAATGAAAACAGTTCACTTTATTTTCAAAGGAAAGTTTATCATTTTTCACCTATCTATAATTGAAACACGTATCTTGATAAAATAGATGCAATCTCATTTTGGATCATCATGCTTCTTTAGGTAGGCTTACCAGATTTCCCCAGCTGTAAACCGAGACACACCCCCACCCCCACACACAATTAATTAAATAATCAAACAAAGTTTTAAAAAGCAAATTTTTGGGGGGCGCAAAGTGCCCTTTTGCTGTCCGAAGGGCATTACTGCCTCACGAGATTTGGGCGCCGCCATCTTGGATCTCGCGAGATTTCGCAAGATCCAAGATGGCACTGCCGGAAAAAAAGATGATTTTTTTTTTACTTTAAAAGCGTTGGAGGCTTCCACAGGGCCCAGAAAGCCCGGGACCGGAGCCCGGAATGGTCCCAGGGTTTCCGGGATGGATGGTAAGCCTAACTTTAGGCCATCAGTCAGTAGGCTTAGGCTGCAACCACATAACACTTTCCTGGAAGTAAGCCACATTGAACACAATGTGGCTTAGTTCTGAGTAGACATGCCTAGGATTGTGCTCGAAGGTTTAACAAGCTACACCTGCCCACATTCCTTCTCCTAAAGGTCTAGCACTCTGTCCTGGTATGGATCTTGTAAGCCTAGACAAACTCCAAGAATGGGATGTTGTTTCTAAAGTGCACTAATTCCCCCCCCCCCAAGCAATGCAGTGTGGTTTAAAATTCCCCTGCCCACATTTGGTGACTTGTAAGGTGTCTTCGGACAACGCTGGCTCTTCGGCTTTGAAATGGAGATGAGCACCACACCCTAGAGTCGGAAACAACTGGACTTAATTGTCAGGGGTCACCTTTACCTTTTTTTAACTTATTGGGCATTATGGAATTAAAGTACAGTATTAAAAATGCTTCTACATATGTGCTATAGAGACTAAATGAAGTGTGTTTTCTCCCTATTCAAGATCTCTTTTTAAGAGATGGAATCAAGAATAGGCGGTAATCATGATATACCTTAAAACTGATTTCTGGATCCTGAATTGAAATGATTGTAGTTAACCTAAATCCTGTGTTGGGCTTTGGTGCTGCTCTTGTGAACCCACTCAGGGTAACATTGGTTCACGGCACCACCTGCACTGACTGTCAGTTGCATCTGATGCACTCATACCTTTCAGGCTGGTACAATCACTGATGTGAAGAGGAAGAGCTATGAGTTGAGAGGAGTAGCTATTATTCCCTGCCTAATAGTCTTTGCATAACTAACGTTACTGGTTGGAAATCAATGCTTGTAGATGTTTCCACACATTGGTCACTGCCTTGTGGCAAACCACCATCTGTATGCTGATGGCAACGGTATCCCTACTGGGGTCTCTGGCCTAAGTTTGCAGTGCTGGTGAAAAAGAGACGTGGGTGGACTCCCTCAGTTTTCTATTTTCTTATATTGCCACTTTTGTGTCTGGGATAGCAATAAGGAAAATAAGGGAGGAAAGTTCTTTGTGTCTATAATACCAACAAAGACTTTGAAAAAGAGCTGATATTGGTAAATGGGTATGTAATGCCCCAGACTATTTCTATGTGCCGGAAGTTCTTTTGTACAGATAAAATTCATCCTTGAAATGTCAAACACTCAGGGTGTCCTCCTTGTGTGGGTGTATTAATATGTTCAGTAGCCTCGATAATATGCCAAGTATTTGTCTCCCCATAAGGGCAATGCTATGTCTACCTTTCCTCTTCACCCTTCCTCTTTACCAGCTAGATCACTCATTGTCCTATGTGCATGTCTTCCCGCATTCAGTCATCTGTCCTCCCTTAGCTGTCTTCCTCAGTGATACCTTGGGCTGTGTAACGCCAGCTTGGGGACAGACTACTCCTGCCAACCCTTTCTTTCTGGTGGGAATATCCCATGTCCAACCCTTTGAGGGTTCTTGAAACTAATAAGCGAGCCTTCATGAGAGTAAATATACTGTAATTCCAACTCCAGGACCAGCAAAACAGCACTGGGAGACAGAGTCATTTCAAAGCATGCAGGAGTTCCCTAGATGGCAGAGATTCTGAGCCTGGAATGGAAAGAAGTGCTTGCTTGCTTCTGTTGCATAATTAAGAGCCCAATCCTGTTCCCCGTCATGCTATAGCATTCAGCCGTGCCAACCGAGCTTGCGCTGCATGCTATAGTGGGGAGGGCAACTAGAAGGCCAATGAGAAGTAAGTAAAAAAACTTTTTTACTTACCCTTGGTAGGCCTTCTGGCTGCCTATGGGTTTCCTTGGACCCATGCCAGCTATGTAGCGGGCATAAATCTGAGGAGAGGAAGGGGGCAGGGTGGGCTGATGAATGGGGATAGGATCTGGTGTGCACTTTTGCCACTTAAATCCAACCCAATCCCCATCCCCTTCCCTGCCCCCTGCTCCAAACCTCCCCCTCCCCATCCATGACCCATCCTCACTGTCGACTTGCCTGGGTCTGTGCAGACTGGGCTCCCCGGTGGAGCGCGCCTGGAACCTTTGACCATTTGCATCAGCAGCTCCGGAGCGCCTGATGGCGGTGTGCCTTTTGTGCTATCATAAATAGACTTACAGCAGCGGATCATAAGATCCATTGCTATAAGTGGGGGATAGGATTGGGCCATATAATCATAGTACGTTGAGGCATCAAGTCATATGCTTTTAGACATCCACAAGGCCTGGGCTGTGGTTTAATTTAACCACAATAAGCTCCTGCAATTAAAATTCACTACTCTGATCCAAAAGTTATATGAGCATGCAGATGCACACATAGAGCTCTGAGTAAGCACATCCTTTGCTGTTACTGAGGCTCCTTCAAGGTAACATGGTTAAGAAGTCTAGCAATGTAATCCTATACATGTCTACTTAGAAGTAAGTCCCAATGAGTTCAGTGGGACATACTCCTGGCTACATGTATATAAGCTTGCAGCCTAACAAAATAGTAACTCTGCTTCCAATGAAAAAAAAATGGCCAATTACTTGCAGCAAGGTGACAATTGAAGAAACTATTATTTATTGTTATTAATGTTCTTCTTTTCCTTCTGCACATCTGGTATCATGTACAGACAAGACATTCATTTCAGTAACATATTTCCATAGATTTAAGGCTTATTTATGTGATCAAGAGTTGAGTGGTTATTTTCTAAAGGCTGATTCATACCTGTATATTATGTACATCACTCAATTTCACATTATTAAGATGTCAATCACTCAGTGCCTCACAACTGAATGTTTCAGCTGTCTCCACTGAAAAACATTGGCATGGATTCAAGAGCCCCCTTGTGTGAGCAGAAGATACTTCTGATTACTTCCAGTCTCCCCCACTCCAGTTGCAGACCCTCAGAAGCATCTTTTCAGGGGGCAAAAGGAAGTGTACTAGGAAGGGTGAGGTTGCCCAGTTGTGTGAGCAGATTGTCACCTGCAGTTCTTTGGATCCATCCATTATGTTTTAGGTGCAGTTTTATGAACACTTTTTTTCTGCCTGTGGTGTTGCATCTGTAACAGCTGTTTCACATGTGCGAGGTATCACTTGATGTTGCATTGAATTAAATCTCAGGCTGAGAAAACTTGCCCTTGTCCATATGGACAAAGAATTCCTTAGAGTTACAGTTCCCTCCACCCTGATTTTCTCATGTTTCTATACCCATCCATCTGCATGCCAGAGGCAATAACCCTGCTATTGTTTGTTATGTTGTAGGTTGACAGTAAAGTGAATCAAGAACCCTTGATTTCACCCTTTGCCCGATCAACAAAGCTTCTGACTATATGTACTGTACACAAATTACCGCCTGAAGTGAGTGAGGAGTTCTTACTGCAAGATAACTGGTTGTGCTTATTAATAAAAAAAATAGTTTTAGAAATCTTTAGACCAAAGGAGGCTGTGCAGAACTCAAAAGGAAAACTAGCTTGGAAAGAGAGAAAAATATTTCATTACGTTACACTTAAATATGGCAACCAGTACTGTATATCATTACTGCATAGCCACTATCCTGACCAATCTAATTTTATGTGCAGGTCACAAAACTATGCTGCTAATTGCTATTAGAGCCGGACATCCTAGAGAGTGAAGTCAAGTGGGCCTTAGGTAGCATTACTAACAACAAAGCTAGCGGAGATGATGATATCCCAGCTGAGTTACTTAAAATCCTAAATGATGATGCTGTGAAAGTGCTGCACTCAATATGCCAACAAATTTGGAAAACTCAGCAGTGGCCAAAGGATTGGAAAAGGTCAGTTTACGTTCCAATTCCAAAGAAGGGCAGTGCCAAAGAGTGTTCAAACTACCGCACAATTGCACTCATTTCACATGCTAGCAAGGTTATGCTCAAAATCCTACAAGCTAGGCTTCAGCAGTACGTGGACCGAGAACTACCGGACGTACAAGCTGGGTTTCGAAGAGGCAGAGGAACTAGAGATCAAATTGCCAACGTGCGCTGGATCATGGAGAAAGCACGAGCGTTCCAAAAACACACCTACTTCTGCTTCATTGACTACGCAAAAGCCTTTGATTGTGTGGATCACAACAAACTGTGGCAAATTCTTAAAGAGATGGGGATACCAGACCACCTTACCTGTCTCCTGAGAAACCTGTATGCGGGTCAAGAAGCAACAGTTCGAACCGGCCATGGAACAACCAACTGGTTCAAAATTGGGAAGGGAGTACGGCAAGGCTGTATATTGTCACCCTGCTTATTTAACTTATATGCAGAGTACATTATGAGAAATGCAGGGCTGAATGAATTGCAAGCCGGAATCAAGATTGCCGGGAGAAACATCAACAACCTCAGATATGCAGACAATACCACCCTAATGGCAGAAAGTGAAGAAGAACTAAAGAGCCTCTTGATGAGAGTGAAAGAGGAGAGTGCAAAAGTTGGCTTGAAACTCAACATTAATAAAACTAAGATCATGGCATCTGGTCCCATCAATTCCTGGCAAATAGAAGGGGCAGAAATGGAAGCAGTAACAGATTTTACTTTTTTGAGTTCCAAGATCACTGCAGATGGAGACAGCAGCCATGAAATTAAAAGACGCTTACTCCTTGGAAGGAAAGCTATGGCAAATTTAGATAGCATAATAAAAAGCAGAGATATCACCATCCCAACAAAAGTTCGTATAGTCAGGGCCATGGTGTTCCCAGTAGCAATGTATAGTTGCGAGAGTTGGACCATAAGGAAGGCTGAGCGCCGAAGAATAGATGCTTTTGAACTGTGGTGCTGGAGAATCTTGGACTGCTAGGAGATCAAATCAGTCAATCCTAAATGAAATCAACCCTGACTGTTCCCTGGAAGGACAGGTACTAAGCCTGAAACTCAAATATTTTGGCCACCTAATGCGAAGAGAGGACTCTCTGGAGAAGACTCTGATGCTGGGAAAGATTGAAGGCAAAAGGAGAAGGGGAAGGCAAAGGATGAGATGGTTAGACAGCATCACCGATGCAACGAACATGAAAATGAGCGAACTCAGGAAGATAGTGGAGGATAGGAAGGCCTGGCGGGATATGGTTCATGGGATCACGAAGGGTCGGACACGACTTAACGACTGAACAACAACAAAATTGCTATTGACTACTGTGACCTATGTTGCTGACAAAAGGGTTGATCTTTCTGTTGTCATTCACTGCCATGAAGCTGAGCAAAGATGACTTTTTTCCCTTTTGTTTCAGATTGTTTCTACAAATGATTTCCATGTGAAACCAATGATTTGAGCAGATAAGTCATTTATCTCTCATCATAAACTCAATTCAAAATAAAAACAGTCCTGTGAATTTTCTATCCCAAAGTAGTTGCAGCTAGGTCAACTATCATGCTGTTTAGCTTCTACAGCATAGATTTTTATTGAATTTACTATCATTCATTTTTGCAAATGGAAAAATCTTTCTCTCCCTAATGTAAGAATCCACAACCAATTTTATGCAAAGCTCCTGTTTCCTTCACCTGGTGCTGTGGTTGCATCTGTGTGTTATTTTGAAACTTTGAATGGCTTACAGCTATAGTAATGCAAGGACAAATTGCATGGCTTCATAGTACAATCATGAGCACAGACAACCTGAGTTAGTATAAATTGCTCCACATATTTATTTTTCCTTCAACTATATGAACCACTAAAAGCAAATATATTTCAGAATGATGGATCTTTGGTTTGAGGCATGCTGCAAGAATAGCAGCTACATAAATATTTCAGATGCCTAAACATAAATACCACAAATAACTGAGAACTCAGCATAATTTAACCGCATTATTTTCCTTTATGTCACATGCACATTGTAAGTAGCTCAAGCAGACCAATAGTGCTTCCACATGAAAAGGTTTATGTCAACTTTATGTAATGCAGCATAGTGTGTGTTTTTTAGCATACAAAAGGACTGATAATTCATTGCTTATCCAGTTATCCTGGGCAATTTGGTTATCTGGATAGACACATCATAAGGGCAGATTACAGGCTACGTACAGTACTAGTGACACAGCCCCACAACCCTCCCTGGTGATATGGGTGTAAATAGCAAATCTTGCTGCAAGTGACAACAGCCATAGCACTCTGGGTAAGGTATGAACAGGAACTATGGTATGAATTTTAAAGGGAAGTTGTTTTACAGTTTGATTTAGTAAACTAAAATATACTGTACTGTACAAATATATAGATGATGGACATGCCTTCACCAGGGTCATGTCCAACATTATTTCAACTTCTGACTGAAATTGCTGAGAGAAATTAGGTCTGCATACTTTGCTTCTCCATGGAGATCTTTGAGGCACTAATTTGGTTGTCACAAATTCAGCATTCAGAGGTAATGTGCATATTAAACTTTCCCTAGGATGTAGAACTCCCTTCCTTTAGAGGTCAGCCAAAGTCCAAATCTGAATGCATTTTGGAAACATTGTCAGGCAGGCTTTCTTGTTTTGAGGTTTTCACAGCAGCCATGGCAGACTTTAAAGAGATGCGGGATAATTTTAAATACCTATATTTTAGTTATGCATTTTATTTATGCAACATTTATGCATTTAATTTGGTATATTGTTTTTATTATATTATCTTTTTTCTTACACTGTTGTTAATCGTGATGCTGATACTGTAGGAGTGTGGAGGTATGACAGCATTACTCCAGTTCTGTAGTATCTGCACTGATTACCACTTTATTTTCAGGACTGTTTCAAAGTGCTGGGTTTAACCTGTAAAGCCCTAAATCAGTGGTTCCCAAACTGGGAGTGGTTTAACTGCAAAAAGCCCATATCAATCAAGTTATTATTTAATAACTCTTTCATTTAGGCTTTGATTGGCATTAGGAGCCTTCTGGATAATCCTGGGGTTTTATTTTGTTTCGTTCTAATGTCCTAAACATTAAAACATATTTGCAAAGAACTAGTTGAATGATGCATTCTGTTTCAGCTCACATTATGTAGAGGTGCTGCAGTGGCATTTTTGGAGTTAAATAGCTGCTGGAGAGGATAATTTTGGCAGAAAAACGGCACTAAGATAAAGGGTTAAATAGTTTCTACTGCTGCATTGTGGTTCCAATTCAGATCTTGGCCCATACAGCTGCTACTCAAAAATAAAGTCACAATTATGACTGTATGCAGATTCATTTACAGCCCAGTCCTATCCCCACCATGTTATAGCAAGCAGCCACACCAGTGAAGTTTGTGAAGCTTGCTGTGGTGGTGGTGGGGGGGGGGATGGGACAGCCTGCAGGAGTTAAGTAAATATTTTTTTTACGCTGGCCAATTGTCTATGGGTCTCCTTGGACCTGTGCCAGCCATTTTGCTGGCACAAGTCCAAGGAGAGCCAGGACGTATGTCAGGTTGCAAAATGGGGATAGGATCCGGTGAGAGTCGCTGCTGCCGGATCCACCCCTTCCTGTCCTTGACACACCCGTTGGTTCAAACATAACATAACATAAGAAGAGCCCTGCTGGATCAGGCCAAAAGCCCATCTAGTCCAGCTTCCTGTATCACACAGTGGCCCCACCAGATGCCTCAGGGAGCACAAGACAACAAGATAACCTGTTTCCCGTTGACACTCCCTTGCACCTGGCACAGAGAAAACCCACTTCTAAAACCAGGAGGTTGCTTATGGTTCCTCCTCTTCCAGTTACTCTCCCTGCCCTCTCCCTCCCTGCCCATGAATAGTCTCCGACACCAGTCTACCTACCCTAGGCTGTCCGGGGTCAGCATTGGTGGGGATCTGCCACTGCAGCTGCCTTGCGGCAGTGACCTCAAATGGCCCAGCAGTAGCACAACCTTTGCACCGTCGCAGGGCCTTTTACAGCATCATAAAAGCTGACATAAAAGGCCCATAGGATTGGGCCACTGACATCATATGTAACTGGATCTTTGGCTGCACCAGCTTGGTTTATACAAACCCAAGCAGTTCTTATAGTAGCATTTATATGAGCTTAAGCAATACAGTAAGTGGGAAGCAAGAGCTTGTGCACTCTTATAAAGGATGGCTCCCAGAATTGTCACCCCACCCGTTTCCCACAGTTATACACATTTCAGAATGGGTTCTGTTAAAGTTGTTGCCTCCCAAAAGAGCCATACAGTTGCAAAATACTTTTCTGAATCATTGAGAGGAGCCATAATTCAAAATTTGGCTGCTTTTCAGAGCAATGCGTTCCCATCTTGTATCTTTCTTAAGTAGAAGCAATTTGGATAACTGATTAATAGAGGATACTTACATTCTTTAGCTGCTGGCTGCGAAGAGGATGAAATGTGTGTGCTTTGCTTTGCACTTTTTTTATCTTTCAGTGGCAGGTTCATCTTGACAGCTTTCTGTGTGCAATTGAGGGTGGTTACAGCATATCCAGTTATCTTTTTTTACCTCTGTGCTGAATGGTGATTTCTGGGCAATAAAGTAAATTTATATGTATGTGGGCACAGCACATAGACTCCAGAAGAGAGATGTTTGCAACTGCTTCAAAAGGCTGACTAAACTAAATTATAGAAATCTTGTCCATTGCCAACACCACTCCAGCTTTTGTCATCTTGCAATATGGGCTATTTAGACAGATAGTGTATTAGCATTAGTTTGACTCTTGTGCTAATCTATTTTAGCAGTGGATTCCATTCTTGTCTGAAAGTTGGAACTTGGGGGGGGGGCAGTGCCATAAAAAGTCATTTAAGTGCTTCACTTAGCAAATTATTAGGCGCAGAAACTTCAAGCTGCTACCTTTTTGAAAAACATGACAAAGTGTTTGATCGCTCCGATGACAAGGCTGTGACAGCTCCAAAACCGCTGCCTTAAATTGCCATTCAGTTTTGTTTAAAATCAGATATAATGAGGCCATCAGTGTTATTAACGTGACAAGACTGTGTTCCACGTGTGGTATAGTCACTAGAGCAGTGGTTTCCAAACCCGGGGTCACAACCCAAACGAGGGTTGCGTGGATGTTCCCGAGGGTCTTTGGGGAGCAGCGTTCCCTGTAACCTGCACAGTTTCACAGCTGGAATTGAAGTCCTGCGCGGCTTCCCCCTTGGCACACCAGAATTTGGCGATGGTGACTGGAGCGTTGTTATTATTAACATGTACCAACTCCATGAGTCATCAGACTGAGAGAAAAACTGTGTTTAGGGTCACAGCCAAAAAGGTTTGGAAAACACTACACTAGGGTGTTGGACTTAGATGGCTTGATCTGGTTTCAAATCCCCACTCAATTGGGTAAAACACCAAACCTCAGCTCAACTTTCCATGTGGGATTTTGTGAAGATAAAATGGGATAATGCACATACCCTGCTCTGAGTTTTGGGAGGACACAAGTGTGATAGATAATTAATAAATGTCCCTCAAAATGCTGAGAACACTGATGTTGCTAATTCAGGTGCAGGTATATTTATATTTGATGTAAAGATTAACTCTCAAGTTTATGCTTTTGTTGTAAAGATACTGATTTACTGAAATACTTCAGATAGCGTTTTCTATCTTTTGAAGCCAGAGTTCTGGTGTGCACATGATGCCTCAGTCTTGGGTCAACAACCTTAGATGTGCTGTTCTTTAGGGCTCTCTTTTAACCCTCTGCTCCTCTTGGACCTCCTCCCCTCAATTATTGCCACCTTGGCATTCTCTCTTCCACTTTCCATCCAGATGGAGCTGACCTGTTTATGCACGGCCTTCTGTGTAGCACAGTTCTTTCTGTTATCTCTTGAGCACTCATTCTGCTCCTCTAACCATCCCTGGCATTGCAACTGTTTACATGCCCTGTGCTCTGCTTATCACAACTGGACGTCTTCTCGGAACTGGAGGGCAGCCTGCATTCCCTGGAGGAGACAACCTTGTTACATCCATCTAGGATCTAATCCAAACATTAAAACTAACATGAGTTGTGACAGTAACATAAGATTTTTCTAATATGAACAATATGCTACCTTATTAAGAGTGAGTGGTGTTTAGCCATCTGCCCTGGCCAATGACTTTGTGACTACTGAAGTGATCTGCACTTGCAAAGTGTCATTTGAAAGCCCATAGTTCGAATGCACACCTGAGAAGTTTATTTAGTCCAAAATTGCATATAGATCTTCTTGGAATTTAGAATCAAATGGTTTCATCATTGCCTCAAGTAATGACTTGTCTATCCCAATATCCTTTTTGACATGAAGCTATTGAACAAATGACATCTACAGGGCCATAACTGATAGTCTGCACCAGGCTCTTTGGGGTCACAGAGAACCTAGCAAGACAGTCGCAGACTGAGCTGGGGGATGAGCAGAGAGGAACAGAGGCTTTCAGTTGTGAGACTCCTGGTAGCTGGTCCAGACTTTGAAAAGCTCGCAGGGAAGGAGAGGTTCAGACAAGTCTCTTAATAGAGAGCCTCTCTACCTTGCTTAACTCCAATGGAGTTGAAGGAATTCAGGATGGATGCTGGTATCTGAATGGCTCAGGTGTTGCTCCAGCAAGGAAGGAGTGGGTGAGAGTGTTTGAGTGGATGTATGTTCCAGGTACCTGGAGTGGTTGACTCTACCCATTTTCTCAGATAAACCTCCTTGTCTTAAAGGACTCTTCCTTGATTTTGTAGGTATGGGCTCTCACTCTGATGGCATTGGGGGCATGTTGGCTTCTTTGCAGGGCCCTCAAGCGAGTCCTTGGAGTCTGAAGAGAGGAGCAGAGAAATGTCCTTTTGCCAGGGAGGGGGTGATAGGTCTGGTTTCTGGGGTTTCCCTGGTCCATGGGATTCAGGTGGGCTGGGAGAATCTGGAGTCTATACCAAGGGACGCCCCCCCCCCCAATCTGTCTGATTGAGAGGCTTCTGCCCTTGGGATTGTGACAGCAGCTAACCCAATAGCAAGATGAATACTGACCTGTTGTGACATAAAAGCAGCCAATGGCATCAAGGGAAGCAAGACGAGCAGAAAGGACTGAAACCGAAGAGGAGAAAGTGAGGGAGGGTAGTAGAGAATACACAGCAATCAGGGTGGAATTTTGATAACACTCACAGTCCATTGCACTGGTGGATGCTTGGGCTACAGTCCTCAACAGGCCCAGCACCAGTGGTCGAGAAGTGTGCATAATATTGTTGATGGTGTTCTGAATATTTCTGCAACCAGTCAATCTAGCTGGATATGTGAGACAGTTTTTTAAATTGACTGCCCTGACTGTTCTGCCGGGCGTTCCTCTGCACCTCTGACTGCACACATCCTACTCCCCCATTGGTGCCATGACTGTTAAGAGCAATGTGGCCATTGCTAGCATGGTACTGTTAGGAAAAACCTTCTGTCAAATCTCATTTGAAGGCGTAGAATGCCCCTGTTTAAAGGACAACATACAGAGCTTTGTTTTACGCAAGAAATAATCTTGGCTCAGTTTTAAATGAAGTCGCTGATGGTATTTACAGACAGGAAAGCCTCCCATTGAGCATTTGATTGATAATATTAGTTTGAGGCAAATAGCTTCATGGCATTAAGTTTCTAGCAGAGTCATTTATATTCAGAATGCAGAGAACAACACAGTCCATCTTAACTTCACGAGCTAAATTACATTTTGCATCACGGGGTCTTTTGCATAAGTTTGAAATATGACAGCTTATTCTAAGTACACAAGCAGTGGTGTGCAGCTGTGAGCAGTCATTTTCTAGATGAGAATTCGTGCTCTGCTGTTGAGCTCAATATGCTATATGTGGGCCAGCACTTGTAAAGACTCCATTTAATGCACCTCTGTCAGAACTAAAAAGCAAAACATACATTATACGGAAGTCTAGCACAAGCCAGTCTATGCATATCACATTCTACTAGATTTGGAGCACTGACCAAAACATTCTACATAGATTTGGAGCACTGACCACCATGGGCAAACCCAGTGATATTGCTGGGGACCATGGGGCAAAGCCCTGCACTGGACCCCCTTTGGGCACCCCCCTGCCTGCCACTCAATGATACATTGGATGCTACCATTAGGGTTCTGAGGGTTCCAGGGTCAGCCTGTCTGGGTGGGCTGTCTAATGGGTGTGGACTCTCAACCAGTTCCTAACCTCGCTGACCCCTAGGCAATGCCACATTCTTTTAAAGTAGAATGTTTACCTTGAGACAGTTGAAAGTTCATGCAATCCTCCTTTGCCTTATTCAGTATTAGTTTTCAAAACTAAATTTTTGGATTGGCTTGGATAGACAAACTTACGTATGGTAGCCATTTGTTTTTAGTTTTGCAGAGTACTGTATTTTTTCCTCCCAGTGAAATAAATGAACTATGGATGCATTATCTTCAAAGTAAAAGTCAGATGACAGCTGGGAGTGAAACATCACATACACCATTGCGTGATACATTTTATAAGGGGGAGTTAGAATAAGCTTGAGGTTATAGCTGTTTTAGGGAGGTCTGGTTTTAGGACCCTTGGCTGGCAGGCCTAGGCTCAGACTCAGTTCATAGACTTTGTGACGGCAACCAGGCCTGAGAGGGGTGTCCCTACTAGGCCTCCTAGAAGATGAAGTGGGACAAGCATTTGCCATAACCTGCTGCAACATTGGGGTGTCTGTAGAGACATCACTAGGAAGTCATTATGGTTCAGCTTTCTCACAAGGTTTCATGCTGTGGCCTAGAGAACATGTCCCTAGCTACTTCCTCCCTTATGTTTCCCATGTTTGACATCATAGCTTCATATAACTCCAGCTGTGTTTACGTCTGGTTGGGGAGGAGAAACTGCAGCATGAAAGCAAAATGCCCAGAGTGTCCCCCTGTCACAAAAACTTTGTGAAGTTAATTTTTTTTCTCCTTCTTTATATGGCTGTATCTCTTATCCTATTATTAATGCATTTTTGTGTAAATTCAACAAATCTAAACTAAGCTTATTGGTTAGCACACTGTGGGAACTGCTTTTATCTTGACCAGCCAGTGGCATTGCTAGTTGTTGTAGTTGTTTTTACATATTTAACCCATTCAGGGTTACAAATGAGTACCATGTTTGAAAACATAAAATGAAAAAAATTGAATTGAACCTAACTAAATCCAATAAAAACTAGAGTGCTGCCAAGCTCTATATCTCTATTACCAGCTGTGTGATTTCATTTCCCTATGTTATCAGATAGGGAAATGAAATCAGATACCGTAATGGCTATGTTATCAGATAATGGGTGGTATTTGCTTATCTCCCTTGAGATCTTCTTTGAGGAGACTAGTTCAATATGCATATGAGGGTGCAGGATTAAAACGATATCAGGTGTATGAGTATGATACTGTGCCTTTCCATTATAGCAGCTCAGGTCTTGCAACTTTAGTGCTTCCCTAGTGACTGACCACAGTTGGGCATTTATGCAAGCTAGTCACTTGAGGCTAGCTAGTAAAAAAAAAAAAGCTGGCAAGGCTCTTTTGATTTAGGGAGGATAAGGCTCTTGGGCCATTTCATTTTGGGGCTTAATCTTCTCTTTATTTGCACCCCTTGGGGTGCACCTGATCTTCAGCAGTCATGTTACATTACTTCCACTTCGTCTTTCTTTGGGGACAGTTTCAAACCTAAACATCCTTCATACCTTTATAACTTTGAGTCTAGACTATGAATTATTTTGCAGATTCAGATGCTATGGTACATGGTGACCCACCTTGTGATGAGTGTGGAACATCAGGAGTATATTACACCACTGTTCCAGACTTTGCACTGGCCTCCTTTTGTCTTCTGAGCACAGTTCAGGGTGCTGATTTTGAGCTATAAAGTTGTACATGACTTGGGTCCAGCAAAAACGTGAAACTAGATGTTATCTTAGAACCTGATATCTGTCAAACAGTGACGGGGGAAAGCACAATCTGAAGTAAAAGACTGATAGAGGAGGACAGGAGGTTACAAGGGTAAATCAGTGGTTTAGGAAGGGTTAAGCATGCACACACACCAATCCTTCTGTAGCTCAAATCATACTGTTGTTGCCAGTTTGTCATACTTGGGTCTTCCCTAAATGTATAGCTAAGAAATTGCCTCTTCCTTATGTCTCTCATCAACTAAAAGCACTCTTTTGATAATATTGTCAGTGTGCAAGTTATAATAGCAAGCACATGTAGAATGGTCTTCCTAGTCAGAAGTGGAATCAGCGATGGGGTGGGGGGACGGCAGACCCCCAGGCAGTAGGCAGGGGGAGCGCGCCGCACAGCTTCCGAAAAACGCCCATGTGGCATCCATGATTGGCCCGTCCGGGCTCCTAGGAGCTGTATTCTGGGGGGGAAACACCAGGGAGGGGGGGTTTCTCGCTTGTGCTGGTATGTGCGGCGGGCACTGGAGAGGCTAGCTATGCCTCTGTTCCTAGTGGTTGCTCCAGGGCCAGCCCGAGGGCTCCTGATGCCTGAGGCAGCTTGCCAAAATGCTGCCCCCCTTACTTGATGATGTGCCAGCCTCTGCTCCTCCCACTCTTCCATGTTTCAGCTTAGCCTTCTCCTCCCCTCCACAGTTCCTCTTCCTCTCTACCCCCCTTTCCTTTTCCAACTTTCCTTTTCCAATTCAGTGAGTGGAAAGAGGAGGAGCAGCAGTGGCAGAGATGAGCACCCCCTACTAATCTGCTGCCTGAGGCAACCGTTTCAGTTGGCCTCATGGATGGGCCGGCCCTGCATTGCCCTAAAACTCGAACAGTAAGATCCTATGCGTGATTTCTCAGAAGTAAGTTTTTCTACGTAAGTTACATTACTTGCTTAGCTGTGGTTAAGATTGCAGCCTAAGCTACTTTCCCTTGGAGACGTGAACAGCCTAAGCATCTTTTGGAAGCATCTTTTGGAAGCATTAGAATGCATGATGTAGTTGCTTGATAGTACTGCTTTTTAAAAATGATTGATCCTACTTACTCTTCTTTAATGAAATGTTTTCATTGTAAAATAGATTCCAGTATGCTGGTTGGTTTCATGGTCTAATCATATGATGCAAAATAGGTTGTGAAACCACTTACGTGATCCATTAACTAAGCCTACTAAGGGATGGGAGAAAAATACATGTATCATGGATTGTGTTCTAGGCATTTGGCTGTATTTCTCAGCTACTTAAACTCTACTTGAACTCCAGCCAACTATATTATTTAACAACTGAAAATCTCAACAAACAATGCAACAGAATAGCAGTCGATGAATTATTATCCCAAATGGGCTTTATAAGTCAATGGAAAAAAGCTTTTCTTGCTGCTGCTTCAAATGAGTGTAGTTATTTTAATATAGGGGGAAATGTAGCCATAAAATGTAGCTTCTTTTGGCAACTCTTATACCCTTGGGAACTGTATTAGGGACTCTTCTCTTGTCGTCGTCATCAAGCAATAACTTACATATGCATCATGCAAGACCTATCCAAAGTTAAACACTGGGCAGCCCAATCCTACCTCAACCCCCCCCCCCCCACCAGTGCAGCTATGCCAACACAGCATGTGCTGTACCCTGTGGAGAGGGAGGCAGTCCCAGAGGCTTCGATCAATGTAAAGGAACGTTCATTCACTTACCTCAGGGTAAACATCTGCTTCCCCAGTAGGTCTACTCAGACCTGCACCAGCTCCCTTGCTGGTGCAACTCCAAGTGGACCCACGGATGTGGATCAAGGCCAGGGAGAGGGATAGGATATTGGTGAAGCCACTGCTGCCAATAACCACGCCTTTCCCACCCTCAACACACCCTCTCTCCGCTCTGATCTTTGCCCCATTCTTCCCCCTACCCATCCGCCCCCCGTCCTTTCCAACTTACCAGTGCCAGGGCATCTTCTCAGGCTGCTGTTGCACTGCCACAACCGCTTGTCGTATATAAGGCGGTATATAAATACTGGTTTCAAGGGTTGGCACGTTTGCAGCTCCTTTCAAGTAAGTGGTGCCGGCGCAGAGGCCGGCACCGCTTACTAGACTGAGGAACTGGACCTGCGCCGACCGCTGCAGGTAAGTCCCACACCAGTTGGTGCAGGGGCAAGGGGAAGGCAGACAGGGGTGGCGAGGGAGGGGAGCCATTGGCTGGCCCAAGCTGGGAGGGGGCGGGAATATTGGTGCCAATATCCAGCGCCCCGTCCTAGCCCGGGCCAGCCAATGGGCTATCCAATCCAGTTCCTCAGCCTAGTAAGTGGTGCCGGCATCTGCGCCGGCGCCACTTACTTGAAAGGAGCCGCAAACGTGCTTGATGGCACAATTGCAACTCCTTAGACCAGCACAGAGCTGGCCTAAATTAGGCAAGATTGTGCTGTGAGTTATATATCTGGAGGTCCCCAGTTTGAATCTCATCCCTGCCATGATCTCACAGGCAGCCCAATCTTATCCAGTGGCCCACGCTGTATCCAGCACTGGCTAGGAGCAGGCTGGAGGTTTCCTCAGGGTAAGGAATATCTTTCCCCTTACCCCAGATAAAGCTCCAGCTTGCGCAATGGGGCTACTCTGATCTGCACCAGCTCAATCGCTGGCGCTGAACCGAGCAGCCCCGTGCCAGGAAAAAGGGCCCAGGAATGAGGATAGGATTTGGCATGTGCCAGCACCAATCCCGCCCCCTCCTGAGCCTGAACCACCCACCCTCCACCCGCCCCGTTATGACCCCTTCCCCAGCCCCTGCGCCGCTCGGGGCGGCCTTATCTGCTCTGGTGCACAGTTCAATTGGATGCAGCACTGACAGGTTGGCACAGGGCTTCCTGCTGGCGCCCTGATTGTGCTGTAAGTCACCTTAGGCAAACCACTCCCTCTTCGGCTCAGCACTGCATCTGCAATATCTGGATAATAATATTCATTTACCTTGCAGGTTGTAAGGGTTGTACAGCAAGATGATAAATGTGATGTGCTTTGGATATTCAACAGCATTATACAGTTGTATACTAGTAGTATTTTTGTAGGATGTAAGAATACGAACTACCTGTTTTCAGAGAAGCTTACCCACTATGTTTATACATGAGTCACTGTTCTGGGCATGCTTTCAGATTGCTCTGTGCTTTTCGCCTTCCAGTGAAATATGCTACATCTCTTCATTGGGAGTTATTGACTGGACGGTTCAATCACGTATACGTAGAAATGTGGAGTGAGAGAGAGAGAATTACTTGCCAGCAGCAGAGGCGAGGTTAGAGCCATGAATCATACAGAGTTGCAGCAGAAGGCCTCTTCTGTGGGTGAACAGTGTAGACTCAAAAGAATCATTTTTTTCCCTTGTACATAATTATTGTTTCTTGTGGCACGTTAGTGTAAAAATTCTGCTTGAGATAAATTGGCTATGGACATCTTGCTCAGAGGTGTGTTTGTTTTTTTAATTCGATGCTTATCTATCTTGTGTCTTCACTCTTGGATGTTTGTTTTTTTTTCCTTTTGAATTTGTTCTCACTAGTTTCTGCTATGTCGATATGAATAACAGTAACAACGAACCATACTGTAAAGGAGAGCAACAAAGTACAGAGCTATCGTACTCTGTCACAGGCATTAGCTAGTCTCTGCCATGACAACTAGCAGGAATCTGTTACTAAATATAAAATGCCCTGTCATAAAACCTGTTTAAAATGTATTGCACTCTTTCCCATAAAATATTTATGTCTTGGGCCAATATATCTTGACATTTGCCTTTTGAAGAGCAGTTAATACCTGCCTGCTGTATTTCTGACCCCTGAGTCAATGCATCAAATCCACTTGACTTAAGGTGCAGATTGTTCTTTCCCCATCTATTTAAAGGAAATAATACATTCAGGATTTACCCTGAAAAAAAGGTGATAGGGTTGCCAGGTCAGATACATTCAAAAACTTGTGATTGCTGAGGCAGGGTCTGATAACCCTTGAAAATGGAGAAATATCTGGTACTGGGGTGGAAGCCAGGGGTAATGGGGAGGAATCTGGTGCTGAAAGAGTGGAGCCTTAGCAGCAAAAGGGTGGGACCCTGGAATAGTTAACTTTTGCAGTCTGCCGAAAGCTGAGGGCTGGGGTTTGCCACATTTCAGGGCTTGAGCTTTCCTTTTATTATTTTGGCTTCTTCCTTAGGATCTGAAGGAGTTAAGTATCAAAGCAAGGAACCAGAAGCAAGGAGGAAGGTCTTTTTTCACAAGGCCCATTCCTAATGTGTGTCCCCATTCTAACCTAGGCTAAACCACCCCCCATTTCCAGCATGTTATTTCAATCTTATTGTGCTTTTCTGTTTGTCAGAGTGACTGAGTAGCTGAAAAGCATGCACCATGACAGGTAAAATAACCCTGTTTTAAAAAATATATGAGAGATGTTGGGCAATGTGCACTGAAAATCAGTTAGGACAGGGGTTCTCAACCCCTCGGTGGTGGTGGGATCCCTCAGCATACCACTGGAAGTGACGGGTGATGACGTCATCGCCCATCACTTCCAGGTATCGGACACCAACAGAGTTCAGGAACGGAGGTTTTTGACGCCACAGAGCTCAGGAAAGTACACCGGTGGTGTAAGTTGGATAGGATTACCCTGCAAGCCTCTTATCGGTATAAGAGGATTGCAGTGTAATCCTATCCAACTTACACCACCGGTGTAACCAGCGGGGGAGGGCAGGGTGGGAGACTTTGGAGGGAGGGGAGATTTAAATCCCCTTTAAATCCCCCTTTGGAGGGGATTTGAATCCCCTTTCCGTTCTGGGGCCTCCCGTTCTCGCTGCACCGCTGGTTACACCGGTGGTGTAAGTTGGATAGGATTGTGCTGTTGGAGTGGGAGGACCTATTTCAACGTGCAAAACTTCACCTCCGCTTGCCAGCTGAACCTCTTGCTGGTGCCTTACTGAGCTCTGTGGCGTCCAAAACTTCCGCTCCTGAGCTCAGTCGCTCTGCCGGTTAAGACTAGACAGGATTGTGCTGTTAATCTCATAATTCCTACAACAGTTTTGTTGACCATCTGGTATTACTCTATATCATAGAACTGGAGCAGAGAAAGGTAAAAAGTAAAACGGATATATCAGCTTACTCATGGATAATAAATTCTTGGGTGTGGCTAAAAGTTGAACAAAAGATTTTCCGCTTATAGCTCACACTTGAACACCATGCTGTACCACTAGTTTCAGCACAAAGGAAGAAATGTATTTTGGTTTAAACAATAAGGGCCCAATCATATCTAGGCCTTGCGCTGCTAGAACTCCCAGAACTTGGCGGTACCAGCACGCGCCAAAATCCTATCCCCTCTTTTCCAACCCGCCGTGCCCCTCTTCTCTCCTCAGACTTATGCCAGCTATATAGCCAGGAGGCCTTCACAGAGGTAAATAGAAAATATTTTTACTTACCTCTGGCAGGCCTCTTGATCGCCTCCCCCACCATTGGATGCAGCACGCGGTCTGTCAGTGTGGCTACATCATTGGTAATGGTAGGGGATAGGACTGGGAAGTAAGAAGAGCTTTTTAGAAAGAATGAGCACTATGCCAAATACTAGACTTGACTAGTTCCATGAAGAAAAAGTTGAATAGAAAGCTATCGGAGAGCATTTGGGTTTATGATGTCCTCCTTCAGGAGTGAATTGGCCTATGTGATCCATTTCCTGTTCTACAAATCTGTTATTTCTTTCCAGGGCAAAGGTTCATCTTAAAAGGATTAGAAATTTTTTGGAAATCAGCACGAACACTTTGTGTGGTCTTAAATACTTAGTGGCTACTGTTGCTATATTAGGGTAGGAGAGATCAGTGCATATAGCCATTCAGGGACCAAACTGTTCCATGTCATTCTTCACTTAACCTCACTTTGGTTATATGTCTGGTTTAACCGAAAGCTCTCACAACATCGCAGCTCTCACTTCATGGAACTAGAAATTAGCTGTTTTGGCTCTTTAGCAGTAATTTATATGCCTATTGCTGGTACTGAATCACCTACCTCCTACAAGATTTTATGGCCAGCTATAAAAGTTATGACAATTGTGCACCACAAAATTAATAATGTTCATAATAAAAACAGGCTGCTCTTTTAAATGTTTGTAAAAGGTCAGAGTTAAGTCATTAGCCAGATATTGATTGGTATAATATAAACCCTCGTTAAAATTATTGTCCTTAGGCAGAAGAGCACTGATAATTTCCCAAAGGAATAAAAAGAGGTACTAGATATGGTGCATATTAATAAATGAAATAATAAAAATACTATAAAGTGAAAATCATGACATCTTAGAAGCATTCAGCAAGCGAAAGCTAACTTTCAGCCTGCCCTAGAGTCTTGCACTCTTCCTCGCCCACTACCAGTGCTGAGGTGCAGGCTGAAAGGAGGTTCTGAGCAAGGCTGGTCCCCAAGGGTGCTCTGCTTCAAGGTCTGCCTGCTTTGAGGTCTTCCATTCTGAGGTCTTGGGGTCCTGTGCCTCAGGCCCAGGCTGTGGTTGAGACCTGGAACAAGGAATGAGGCTAGTTCTTCTGACCTTATTGTTCCTCCCCCCCCCCTTCCTTAGGGCTGAACTCTGAACTCAGGACATGGGTCATCATGACAGGGAAGTGGAGATGTGTAATTGAGACTATGAGAAATTTCTGATATAACATAGAGCTGCAACTGAAAATGGTGTATTCTAATGGAATTCAAGTATCGGTTTCCCCAACTCCAAGAATGTCTCAGAATTCATTGGAACTATGAGAGGCTTCTGCTCTCCAAACTCAACATGTATCTGGATCGGGGCCTAAGCCTTTTCCTTGACCTTACAATACATATTTGATATGTCTCAATCTACTATGATAGAGATAAGATTACAGTCACTGGTTGTTTGGGGTTCCCCCCCCCCATTCTTTTCAGCTAGTGTGCATCTGATGCAGTGACCTACATTCATAATAGAGTAAAGCAGAAAAACCTTGGTGAAATCACTGCTTTCACAGCTTGTTTTCCAGTTCTTTCTTTTCTAAAGCACTAAAGGATAAGAAGAAATGGAATACGATTTCATATTAGGGATGATCTTCACCCCTATTATTGCCTTTGAACCTGAAATGAATGAAAGTATAGTCAATAGTAACCATTCAGTGTGAAAATATGTCAATAGAAAAGAATGGACTCAAAAAAGCTAGAACTTTTGCACATATGAAAGGAATAAAGCTATGGATTTCCTTTTAAATTCAAAACCAGCTGTGTGAAAGAGAACCAGCCAATCATATTAAAAATATGTGGTGCTTCATCACCCCTGGACCATATCATCATAGCATGCTTTTGATGGAAATCTGGACACATTTCAAATTGTTCATTTATATATGAAGGAGAAATACTGTAGTTAGCTCTCACTATGGTATCTATCTAGAGGAGTATATACTAGTCAGGCATCTCCACAGTCGTCCGCATGGAGATCCATCGCCGGAGTGAGGGAGGCCGGCCTTGCGCTGGCGTCCCTTACTCCCGAGTCATCGCGAACGTGCTTTATGGTTTGTTCCGTTGCCAACCTTATTTCCAGGATTGCGCCCTGTATTTGGTAAATGCAGCTCAGTAAATAGGTGACACCCAAATAAGACTGATGCTAATTTGCAGTCTAACTCATCATAAGCCCCAACATTCAGCATACTAAAGGAACTAAATATGAAACCCGCTAATTAAATTCCTCCTATTACTTCATCTGGTAAAGATTCCTGGGTGGGGGGAGAGTGGGAAGAGTGGAGAGGAAGGCTACGACTTGGGAGAATATTGAAGTAAGCCTATTGATGTAAGCCTATCTGAGTAGAAGCAGCTTTGTTGTTGTTGTTCATTCGTGTCCGACTCTTCGTGATCCCATGAACCACATCCCGCCAGGCCTTCCTGTCATCCACTATCTTAGACCCCACTAGTTTCCCATTTATCACCGTAATTCATTAGTACAACCAAGTGATAGCTTTAGACTTGCACTACACCTATAATAGTGCATTTACACAGTCAAATAAGAGAAATACTCTGCAGCTCTGGTGTTTCACCTCCTGAAAGAAGGGGTGGGGAGAAACACGAAGAAGCAAAATGTTACATAGACACTTTTGATTGAAAGAGCCTGACACTACCCTCTTGGCTCTTTCTCAGTTATTTCCAAAACATATAGATCCGTTTTCCACCATGCCGTTTACAAGGAAACAAGCAAAGCAAACAAAAATGTTTAAAAAGCATATAACCGCATTAAAACCATTTAGTCATAAAACAGCTATGAATATCATATTATCTAAAATAGAAATACACAGCTTTAATTTCTTCTCATGTGGTGATGGTGTGCTGTGCACATGCCCTCCGCTCCTTTTCCTCCACATTTGGTAATTGTAGTCTTTTGGCAGGTGACGGTCTTTCCCACATTATGCTTTCTACACCTGGATGTAGTATCTCACTAGAGTGACTACACCCAATCAAATAGACTCATTCCCACTTCTTTCATAAGCCCTGGCCTGATAGGTGGTATAAAACTAACTTTGCAATGGAACTTTACTCTTCCTTCTCTATGACTTAAATCCCAAACCCACACTAGGAAAACTCCATTGAACTCAATGGGACTTTATTCTAAGTAAACAAGCTTAGCTTGCTGCGCTTAGTTTAGCACATCTCGTATCCTGGTCATGCCATGAAAGATTGCATTATTATTGCAGATCTTGATTTCCTCTGACATGTATGCACAGTTTGCAAGATGGATATTGAAATTGCAGCTTTCTCTGAAGCTTATGAAGGATTTGCCTTTCCAGTTATGAAAAGTGTAGTGCACACCATGTATACCATGCCGTCTTATTATGGATTGCCATTTGAATGGCCAAATCTCCCAATCATTTCCCCCAATTCTCCCTCATTTTGTCTGTCACATTTGTATTCTGCCCTTCCTCCAAAGAGCCTAGAGTGTCATATAGGGGACTGTTCTATTTTAGGTCAATCTGAGAGTGACTTGCCAAGGCTACCCAGTTAGAAGAAATTTCAACCCACATCTCTCCAATCTAAGACTCTCTGTCCCTTATTTGATAAACATTAAAATACTGTACAGCAGTGTTTCCCAAACGTTTTCGGCCTGTGGCTCCCTTGACCATTGGTGACCATTGGCCACAGCTCCCCATTACATTATTTGGATGCCTGCCAATTGGCACTGCACTGTTTTCCGAGGGGATTCTGTGACACTCTGCGGCTCCCCTGGCTGGTTTCCGTAGCTCGCCTGGGAGCCGTGCCTCCCAGTTTGGGAACCACTGCTGTACAGTGTCAAAACTTCAGCATTGCTACTAATACTATACAGTAATTGCATCTAGTGAGTTTTTGTCCTCATAACTTGATAACCTGTGACTCTTTCTAATCTGAATACCGTGAAAGTAATATGAGCTATGAGAGAAATATACATTGTTTCACATTTTTGTTGAGCAAAGAACAGCTATTCAGAGTTCTCTAAGCTGTGCCTATTATTCAAGTGTATCAAAAATGTGATTGTACTTCACATCAAACACAAACAAGTAGTTTTTCAGTTACTTGCTAAGTTGCAACACAGTTTTCCAAAGAGAGACTTTATTTTAACTATTCTTTTAAGAGTACATGTTGGTCTTTTTATATTTGAGATTAGAGTCAGTTCTATTCTGATTACAATGAGGGCATAGAAAGAAAGAACTTAGAAATATTTCCAAAAACTTTGAACTACATGGACTAATCTTGTGCCAGTTTGTAAAACTCATTAAAGTTTGCAGAATCTTTATCTATAATCAAATAAGTTTTCAAATATCTACATTCTAATTTTTATTTTTAGTTCTGTGGTTTCATTCTGTGGTGTGTTAATACTTAATTAATTGGGAGGGACAGGGGATGAGTTCATCCCAAGAATTTTCAGAAGTGTTTTTTTTTACTTTGCATGATTACATTTCGATTATAAATAAGCAATAGATAACCAAAAAAAAAAAGTTCAAAGATGTTTCCCCCCCACACACACACGATATACAGGAAGCAATTAATCTGTTTTAAAGTCTGGTCATTTCAAAGAGCAATTGAGATATTAGGGGAAGGAACACCTTGTGCAAAGGTAGTCATTCATGGTGGGGTATTTTTTTTTACCATGTGTAGAACATATTTTTGCAGACCATAAATAACCTTTTTTATATATAAATGTTGATAAAAAGTATTCTATATTGTCAACAAGTACTGTAGACATTTTTCAGAACTCACACAGAATCCAACCTTTTTGCTCATTGCATCATCCCCACCCCATCAAACATGTGCTGCTCCATGCACGGTTGGACCCTGTCACCAACTCTTCCTCCCCATTGGCAACCCTCTCACAAACAGTGTTTGAGCTGCCTATGCCCAGTAATGCATGTAAGGGACCTACTGGATCTACTCCAACTGTCCTATGTATTGAAATATTGCCTGGTCGTAAATCTTTTCAGCATTATTTGTTTTACAAAAAAAATCCCAGTTCCATATGTTTTGGGAATTGCGACGATTCTGTGGTGCAGTTCCAGCTCTTTAAGTGGATGTCCTGGAATTGAAGACTGTCTATTAATTTTTCATTTGTTGATCGCCATGAATAATTGATGCTGGCTTCTGCCTCCTCCGTCGACGATTCTGAAGGTGAGTGAGGTAGGAAAGAGGCAACACAGCATGATCCACACTGTGAGATGCCTGGAAAGGGAAGTCAGGCTGGAAGTGAAGGGGTCATTTGTTTCGTTGCAATGTGAAAGTAAACCTTTTGTTTTGTAAGCATTGAGTCTTTAAAAAAGATTTAACGTTTTCATGGCCAGCAATGATTCTTGATTGTCCTGGAATTAACGGGTAGAAAGCCATGGCAAAAGAAACTAGTATGATAGCCAATCATAAAACCAGTCTACTTGGCCAAAACGTAAAAGCACTTGTATTGATTTAAAATAATTAAAAACAAGACAACTGCACGTTAAAACACAAAGTAACACACAATTGTCATTAAAAATCATAATCTAAAATGCAACGTTTCGCTTGAATTTCATCAAGCATTCTCAAGCAGACCCACATATAGCAGGGATATCTCCCATGTACATGGATGTACATCTCCCTTCTACATGTGAGTCTACTTGAGGCTGGGAATAGGATATTGGCGAATAGGGTAATGGATATTGGGAATAGGATAATGGCAGCGGTGACGGCAGCGCTGCTGCCGCCAATACTGCCCCTTTCCCAGCTTCAACACACACACCTCCCCATCTCCACCCCATTCCTCCACCTCCCTACCCCATTCTGCCCACCACCCACCTGCCCCCTCTGCTGAATTACCAGTGCTGGGGCTGTTCCTGGTTCCACTAGTGTGTGGCTGCGGCTGCTCGCTACTTGTGGTGGTGGCCTGGCTGTTCTCCATGGCATTTTGCTTTTGCAACAGCCATAAAGCATGCTGTGCCACCAGAACCGTAGTTCCAGACTGGTGCAGAGGCCCAATAGGATTGGGCTGTAGGACTCACAGGTGCTTAAAACTAAGCAGCCTATCTGCAGCCTAGATAATGTTTGGTTACCCTCCTTCTACAAAATAGTACTATTAGTACAGAACTATCTCACAGGTCTGTTGTGCGAATTCCTGAGATAAAGTATATGAAGCACTTCAAAAGCTCTAAAAACACTATATAAAGAGCTCAGTAGATGCTAATTCCATTTATATAATGGTTGTCCTTGCGTGCTCAAAGTGCTTCACATACATTTATTTCAGTAAATAAGCAAGTAAATAAACAGCGTAGGTTCTCAGCAGAGGATCAGAGGCAATCAGTAGAAGCTTCTAGCTTCCTCAGTTGTGATTCACTTAATAAGCACAATTATTTTGTTCACATCAAAATCACTACAGGAGAGCCTATCAGAGGTGGCAGCCAATTCTGAAGCCCTCTACATTTTTTTAGTTTTCAGAATTTACTATAAGAATACGTTTCCATTGGTGTTGATGTTTTCTCCTTAATCTGGCATGCATTCTTCGCCTTATGCTGGCTGACAGTTACCTTATTATCTGAGAGCTTCCACTTCTTTCCTAGCATTCTCACATTCTCTCTGTGTTGGAGGTGTAGGCCAAACAAACTTATCTGCGGCTTTGTAGAATAAATAATGTTTTCCTCAATCCTGTCCCCCTCTCCTGCCGGCATAACTAGCGTTGCGTCGGCGGAGGCTGCTTTACAGCTGTCATAAAGCGGCCTCCGCCAAGTGCAGTGGGCCTCCCAGCAGGGAGGCCGCAGCTGCCTCCCATGCACCAGCAGACCCACGGACACCCGCTGGAGCAGGTAAGCCCACATGGGGTTGGAGGAAGGCGGGGAGGGGTTTGAATGCGGTGGGGAGGAGGTTGGAACAGGGAAAGGGAGGGTGGAATGGAAGAGGGAGGATCAGGTTCAGGAGCGGGGTGGGATCAGCGGCAGCAGCACACACTGAATCCTGAGCCACTTCCTGGGCCTGATCCGCCTTCACAGAGCAACGTTGATTGCACCAGCAATTGAGCTGGTGCAAGTCTGAGTTGCCCCATAGTGGCTTCTGGGCCTTACCCTATGGCAAGGGGACAAATGTCCTCTTACCCCCAGGAGACCTCCAGCAGCTAAAAATCCCCCACGAGATGCAACAGAAGCCACACCAGCGCCGCCGCATCACCGCGCAGGGGTTTAAGTAGGATTGGGCTGTTTGTTAGGTAAAAATGAAATGAGTAGTGTGGTGCCTGAAGGAATATTTTAGCTTGTCATTCTTCTTCCAAAGGTGAAAAAAAATCTGACTTTATTATTCCTCAAAAGAGAATGAAATGCTTAAGATTAATGCCCCTTTTGGTGCATATTTCAAAGCTTTCTCCTTTAGAAATAAAGCACTTGCTTCTTATATGTCATGCACAGATTCCTTCCCTGTAATTTTTCTACATTCATTCTATGGCATAGCACAAAACAGCAAATAAGATGTCAGTAGGTTGACTCAAGTGTGAAGTATGGTTTTAGTAGTATTTTAAAACACAGTTTTTAAAGATAGCAATTGGATTTCCTAGCTCTGTAAATAATTATATACCGTTTCCTTATACAGAACTACAAAAGGCTCTCCAAAAACGCTAAAATCTGCCTTGGCCTTTGAGGGTCTACACCGCAGCATTAAATGGGATTCGCAGTTGTTCCCACTCCCCAGGCCAACCATTGGAGCTGTAGTTCTGAGAGGACGGCTGGGGATTTCTAACAGAGAACTCCCTTTACCCTCACAAAAATTGCAGCTCCCAAGATTGTTTGTGAAAAGCCATGACAAAGTAGTATAAACTTTTATGCATATGTAGTTTAGATATGCACTTAGTATTGAGTACCAGCTTCTGTTGGCCATGCTTTAGCTTTCTAGATAATATCTAGAACAGAGGTTCTCAACCTGTAGTACGGGTACTCCTAGGGGTACGCGGACCTCTCGCTGGGGGTACGCCAAGCCCTGCCCTTTATTTGCCCCATCAGCAGCTAATTAAGTGTTAATTAACATGGATTTTAAATTGTAATTATTTTCGGAGCCCTTCCGTCTCTCTGATTTTGGTTTTGGGCTTATTTTTGTACTTTGGAAAATGTACTTTGGTGGGCTGGGGAGAGAGGAGCTGATTTTGGGAAGTGTGACTTGGAGAAAAAAAACAGATGTCTGTCACACACACACACACACACACACACACACACACACACACACACACACACACAGTGAGTTAAGGCATTTTTTCACATTTAAAATGGTTTTAGTACTTTTTTATTTAACGATTAATTACCTAATTAATTGATTAATCAGCAGTTAATTATCAGGGGGTACTTCAGAAGATTGGACCATGATAGGGTGTACCCGGGCCTCCAAAGGTTGAGAACCCCTAATCTAGAAAATGTTTTTTGTATCACCTGAATAACATTTTTCAAAATAAGACTAATAAGACTAAAACCCATTTTTGAGTGTGTGCATCTCTCCCAGTTCAAAAGAAGTGCAAAAAACAAGAAGCTACACATTGTCTGTCTCAATGGCCCTTAACACCATTAGTAAATTAACAGCCCAATCCAGCGTAAATCCCAGTGCGGCGATGCAGCAGCGCCAACGCGGGTTTGCACTGCATCCCATGGGGAATTTTTGACTGATGGAGGTCTCTTCGGGGTAAGGGGGTATTTGTCCCCTTGCCCTGGGGTAAGCCCCAGCAGCCGCAATGCGTCAAGTTAGACCTGCACCAGTGATATCTGTGTTGATATCTGCAGTGTATCTGCAATCAAGTATGTGTTGATCAAATATGAGTGTGAAATGTAAGTGTTTGGTTAAGCCCTCTTAGTTGCTTTGTCTGCCCTGGGGTGTTTTACCTTTAATGCTAACTATCCTCCTCCTAATCATGCGAGGCTTCTCTTTGCCTTATGTAGTGTGTTTGTAGACCCGTCTGGGTAACATCTTCCTGTTGCATGTGGGCTTGCCTGAGGATGCTCAATGGAATTTGAGCGAAACATCATTTTTAAACATAGAACGAGGCATCTTCAACAGGATTATGGTCATAAAAACCACTATATGGTTAAAATGTCATTAAAAAACACCAAAACAGCTTTAAAAGTCTTGTTTGAAGTTCAAACTAAGTGCAATAAAATACTTCAAAAGTCTTTTTAAAATGCAATAAAAACACTTTAAAACAATGCATGACGTTTCATTCATGAGCCATGAACATCATCTGATGCAAAGAAAGCCTCCAAACAGACTAAAAGATGGTAAGAGTATGCGAGTATCAAGCTTGAGTTTAAAGACATTTTGGCACACATTTCTTTTTCTCCATGGGAGCTCATTAGCGCCGGAACCAGGTCATTACCTATTTGACCACTGGTAACCTGTCCCTAAGCTGCCTCTAGTGGTTGTTTTTAATTCTTGCAATCTTCCTTAATGCTGGAGTCCAAATTTTATTTATGGTTGATAGTTCCTGCTTACGATTCAGGACCTGCTTTCGGTATTTGGCAATTTCAATGGCTTCTAAATTCAGCCTAGCTTTATAATTGGATTCCTGACACAGTCTATCCATAGCTTCAAAATTAATATCATGTCCGGTATCATTTGCATGCTGTGCCAGGGCGGATTGCTCAACATGTCCCAGTCTACAAGCTCGTCGGTACTCCTTCACCCTGGTGAAGGATTTTGCCAGCAGATAAGGGCAATGCGACCGTAGTTATGAATACGAGAGATTATACTGCAAAAATTGATGAGATTCTAGATCCAGGAATATATAGAATTTTAAATAAAGATCCTACCAACAGAATATTGAAAGAAACTAATAAACTGATTAAAAACTCCAGTCTAACACCTGAGGTACAGAAGAAGCTCAGTAAATCAGAGGCAGTACCTCCTAGACTTTATGAACTAAGAATAATGTACCATTATGCCCAATAGTTAGCACTATGTAATATTACGCCCAGTAGTTAGCATGGTGCTCCCCTGTTCTCCGAGTTAGACAGGACTGCGCCTGGAGTGCACAAGTTAGACAGGATTGCGCAAGAGTGCCTGGAGCTGTCCAGCAACTATCTTTTTTAACATCTTGTCCAAGAAAAGGATATTTTTGGGACTGAAGAAGAATTTATTTTAAGTGGCCTCAGAACTACCTCCAGAGCAGTCACAGTTGTTTTATCTTTCAAGGAGATTGCCTCCTGGACCCAACTGATCAGTTTTCTTTCTTGTTACTAGCCAAGGAATCGGCACAATTGCAGAAGAGAAATCCCACTAAAGCGCAAAAGAAAGTGGTCTGATGATGACATCGGAGTGAAAAAGATCCATCACACCACCTTCCCGCCTAGTCAAGTGAATAACATATTCACATATGTTGGACTGATGGCATGCTGGTACAGACCCATGATTGCCATCATGGCCATGAAGTCCTAAGCCAGCCCAGACAAGGTCACCTTGGTATGGATATTTGCGTTCCCCAGAACTACAAGTCTTGTGAACCTCAACATCAAATCTGAGACTACCTCCAGCACTTCAAGCAGGGAGACTGTTAGGCAATGCGGGGGTAAATATTTCCCTCTGTTCGTCCCCTTCCCCTGGTGTAGCGTAGCCCGGCCTCCTCAGATTTCCACCAGCTATTTAGCTGGCGGAAGTAAGAGGAGGTCGTGTAAGGGCCGCGCCGGCTGGAACGGGGATGGGGATATGGCGGCCATCATCCCCACCCCCTCCCGGGCCGGATCCACCAACCCCGGCCTCTCTCGCCGCCCAGACCTCCCATGCAGCCGCCGGGGATCTCTTACCTCCTCTGGCGGCCGCATGGGTGATCCAGCGCTGGAGTAAGGGCTGCCGACCTCACGCCAGCGGCCCTTACTTGCGAGCCTTACTTTCCGTGCCTTACTTTCCGTGCCTTACTTTCCGGCACGTTTGCGACGGCTTCTGGCAGCGGAGCTCTTGCTCCACCGCTGGTATTTTCCGCAGGATTGCGCTGACAAACTATGACTGAACCAGGCAGGGATCCTCATAAGGGAAGTGATTTGTTAATTAAGCAGCAGTACCTAAAGATTTAAGGGTAAGTTTACAGAGCAAGTCAGGTCACCTTGACTGAAGGATGGACTAGAAGGAATAGGACATTTTTGGTCTCCCACCCTGCCTCTCACCTGGCTAGACCAACCCCCAGTGCTATCTTTCTTTCAGCTCATAATCCCTGGGAAAAGGGTGCTCCCTCCCTCACCATGTTGTTGTCAACAATTGCTCAGTGCTCCCACTTGATTGTGCCTTTAGTATTTTCATACATGAAAGTACTTCATTTCAACATTAGAATAAGTTTTCTCCACCACCATGAAACTGCAGGCATTCATAAGTGAACAAAGAAATTAATTTTGGTGCAAATGGTCACAAACTAATATACCTGTAACAGGGATCTATCTTAACTGGCTTTCTAGCATAGAATGGCATTTTTTATTTATTTTTGCCCAAAAGCCTTTACCGTAAAAGTTGTCATTGAAAATTAATCATTTGTCCCACAGTGGGAGATTTCTAAACTCAGAGGAAAGGCAAACTAAATCTGTTAAAGTGTGAGGATCCCTGAAATACACCACTTTACACCATGCTGTGTATGATGTTGGATTGAACACTGCAACTGTTGTCATGCTGTTAGTGTTTTGTTTACAAAGTGAGCTGGGTGTCCATGTTAAAGCCATCTGTATTTGTGGACTTTTAAAAAGAAATGGTGTTCCAGCATTTGATACTAGGCAAGAAAAGTGAAAATAAAAAAAAAACCTTTAAAAGGTGCATTCACTTGAATGCACTTCTTGTAGTATACTTTTCATGTTGTATTTTTAAAATCTTTCTGCCTCTGTGCATAGTGTTTGCAGTAACTGCAAACAATTCAACTTCTGTCATAGCTTTGTGTGCTGGGCAGCCCAGTCCTAACCGGGTGCAATGCTGCGGGGCTCACACGGCATCCTATCTCGGGAAGCAGTAGACTGGAGTTCTCCTCGAGGTAAGGGACATTCGTCCCCTTACCCTGGGTAAAGCCCCGGCCTGCGCAACATGGCAATTCGGATCTGCGCGACCTAAGTAGCTGGCGCAGAACCGAGAAGCCCCGTGTCAGGCTTTAAAACCCGGGGGGGGGGGGAATAGAATTCAGCATGCACCAGTGCCAGTGATCCCACCCCCTCCTGGGCCTGATCTGCCCCTGCCAGCCCTCCCCCCACCCATTACACCCCCTCTCTGCCCCCATTCTGCCCTCCCCCCACCCCTTCAGTGCCCAGCGATAGCTTACCAGCACTGTTGGGCGCTCCTTCTTGCTGTGGCTCTGTCTAGCTGGACAGTGCAGGCCTTCCAGCCCGCGCGCCTTACACCCGGGTCATCGCAAAGTGCTTTATGACGCTTTTGTAACAGTCGGCACCGGCGCTGATGTTGCGGTGCCGGCCCTGACAACGAGTAGGATTGCGCTGTGAATAATTGATATGGCTGAAAATATTAATACTAGTTCTATACCCAATAATTTCATTGAGAAAACTCCAAAACGTGTGATGAGTGCAGATCATGGTTAGGATGAGATCTGCTTATTCATTAATAGCATAATTACATATTAGACATTTTCCATCTTTGACTGTTTGTTTACCTTTCTTGTTATATAACATGCCACAGAACTGTTTTATATCTTCTTTTTCTTTTGTTACTGGTAATTTTTGTTACCGAGAAGCCATAATTTTCATGTTAATGTTTTAATATCATGTGTATTAGAAGCACTGGAGTACTTTGTATTGAATAGTATTACGGACTCCATCACCCCAAGTAGCTGTCTTCATTTAACTGGCTTTTCACAAGTTGTGAATTTTAGGCTCAGAAATGGCAGTTCTCTGCTACTCTGCTTTACCACCAAGTGGTAACATGAAGGGACATGATACGTTGCTACCAGCAGACAAATGGGAGAGCCTTATATATCCTTAGCTTTTTATATTAAAACAGCCTTCAAGGAACTCAGTGGTGAGAAACTCAATGACAAGACCCAAGGGCAGAAGTGATGAGCTCGGCAATGAATAACAGAAACTATAATATTATAAAAATAGAATTATTTCTTACAAGAATAAGCAGAGTTTAGCATATCTAACTTTCTGGAAAATCCAGTTTCCACTACTGCAGACAGCTAGCGAAACCAGCACTAGTGTAGAAATTTTAGAGGAGCAGTTTTTAATGTCACTTTCATGATCTTACATTTAGTAACATGTAGTAGACGAAAAACTCCCTCTTAATTCTGCAAAAACGCTGTTTTTCTGCAGTGTTGGGAGGTTGGACAGCTCCCTGGATGTTTACCAGTTCTTTACCCATATTGAAGAACCACACACAAACATTGTTTTTAAATACCTGAAAAACTCCAAAAGGCAACAAGACTTCCTAGAGAAACCACCCAACCTGCAGGGTTTAGTTTTAGGTGGTCGGTTTATGAACATATTTGACTTCTGACCATTGGGTATACAGTAGCTTGAATATAATACAGAAATGTCTTGGTTCCATTCTCCAGTGTATCGTGGAAGAAAGCTCTGCTCTGAAATGTCCTCTGTCTCATCCTAGCATTTTCCTTGCAACTTCTTGTTCGCAACCTGCTTGCTGCTTGCTACATGGTTCTCATTCAAATTCCCAGTGATGTGGGTTGGCTGGATCAGGTCAGTGTCCATGGGTGGGAGACTGCATGTAGAAGCTGGTTCAGTGCCCAAGACAGGTTCAGAGTCCAGAGCAGGCTGCTCTCTTCTTCTCTTCAGCAGCTCCTTTTGATAGTAAATCCCATTCAGCCTCTCCTTCACCAGTTTGCAGCTTGGCATAGGCGTGATATCCTGGGGTCCTGGAGATAATAGAGAGGAACAAGGCTTCAGCTGGGGGGGGGGCACTAGGGCATCCAAATCTCTTGGCCCATTGGAGAGTTTATCCTCCAGGGGCAGCCTAGAATCATAGGCTGTGTTTGTTTTTCAACTTGGGAATAGCAGGAAGTGACGCTGCTAGCATGCTTGATATCACTGCTACCGGAGGCTTCCGAAATGAACAGAAATTACCAACCAGAATGGCTGCTGTTGCTCCTTGTCCCTCCCACTATATCTCCCACCTTCCTATTGGTGCATGAGGCTGCCATCGTTATTTCCTCATCCCTCGTACTACATCTCCCAAACAAACGCAGCCATAGAGTTGGAAGGGACCTACAAGATCAAAACCCTACCAATGCAGGCAGTCGACAACTACAACATCCTTGATAGATGGCTGGCTATCCAGCCTCTGCTTAAAGACCTCCAATGATGGAGAATCGACCACCTTCTGAATCAGCCAAACAATTCTTACTATCTTCTTAACATTTAATCAAAATCTCCCTTGTTGTTAAACCCATTTAAACGAAACTCCATCTTCCACATGACCCCCCTCAGATATTTGTAGATAGCTATCATGTCACCTCACCTCAGCATGGTCTGGCTTCTCAGGAGCTATGGCTTCCAGAGTTTCCTGGCCTGAACAAATTAGTTGGACTGCTTTTCAATTCAGCTGTACCTGAACAGTGGCATGGGAAATTTTGCAAAATGGGAAAATCTTGTTCCCATTAGTGAAATGAAGAAAATGGCCTGTGTGTTACTTCCAACTCATTGTCTTTTCCATGAGGGGCCTTGTACACATGGATTCTACTGCTTTAGTCTTCCCAGTGTTCAGTTATTTCAAACAGAAAAACTTAGCTCTGATTGCTTTTCATTATATAATAGGATACAGCAGCAGCTAGCAGGAAACCTGCAATTGAAATGCTAGTAAGCAAGCCTTCTTAGACAGTTCAGGCCCTTGTTTAATTCTTAATTCCAGGCTTTTACAAGATTCTATTGTTTCACAAAAGTGGACTTCACAACAGAGCACAGTTCTTTTAGAGGTTGTAACACTAATGGAGTTAGTATACACATGGCATATAGAAAAAATAACACCCTGCAGAGAATTTGTGTCACTTACCAATGACAACACATCTTTAATAACAAAGCAACATGTGGATATTGAGAGGGAAAAGGTAATACAGTATGTGTGTTTTGTTTGTGAGGGATAGGGCTAGTGAATCTAGTGACTGGAAATTATCTTTTAAAAGAGGAAGTTCAAGAGTGTGTCATCTCAATCAGGAAAAAAAATTGCAGGTCGCTTAGATCATATATGACATTGCAAAAAGGTAAAAGAAGAATTGGTACCTGACAGGGTTCCATTACTCTCCACTGTCTACATTAGCTATAGCTACTCCTATCCCAAGGTAGGTCTTTTTAAAATAGTTGCACTGCATGCTTCCTGTGTAACCTTCCAACTGCCTGAAAAGACACATCTGTCAATTTCTTACAAGGAAAATGAGAACAGTTATTCTGTAGGGCCATTGACTACCAATAGCTTTGTGTCCTGTTCGCTCTGGAAGATCTTTCAGCTTTTCTGTTAACAGTAAATCCAAAACACATTGGGAACAGGAAGTACCTTGGCAAAGAGTCCCTTTGGCTTACAAGCAATCTAGACAGGAATTGGCACAATTCTCATGTGGGTTACATGTGTACTTCAGCGTAATGTTGCTATTTGCAAAAGCAGTACCTGTCTGGAAACAATATAAGTATCTGAGGTACATATTGCTCTTGCTAGAAACATGGAAGGAAAGATGGGGAAAGAGAAATCCATGTGACATGAGAGAAATGGAGACAAGAAGATTATTGATGAAGTAGTTGGCTGTTGGTTGATTTTGTCCTGTCTGATGGGTGCGTATGGATTTAACTGAATGACTGCTACTTGAAGGCCTCTTTCTGTGTGTGTTAGTCTAGAAAAATGTAATATTCTGAAAAATACTATTTATGAATGTATAGAATAATAAAGGTAAAAGGTTATTCATTTGTAAAACCTGTTTTTCAGTTGACAGTTCCATATACATTCTACATAAACTGAATTCCAGAATGAAAAGAAGAGCACATTGCATGTTACATCCCAAGCTCTACAAATAATAATAATAATAATAATAATAATAATAATAAAATTAAATGGCTATTCTTTGCACATGTGTCAATAATGCTAATTGCAAATGTGTATTTTGGGCTGACTTCTGCCTATGGCCCCATTAAAAAAAAAACACTTCCGTTTTCAGATGTATTCAAATGTAGCCAAGGTTCTGCATTTGTTTCTGTGGAGGTCTTACGTTCCTGACCCCAGACCCTAAGATGCCTACACCAGTGCACCTGGTCATTCTTACGCTGCTACCATTCCCTAGTTTACCAGGGCTTTGATCTCAGCAAGACCTTGAGAAAGTAGGGACATTTTCCTTTTGGATTCTTAACCCCTGAGTCCAGCTCACCCTCTGGTAACTTGGCACTCCACCGGAATTTAAGGCAGGAATGAAAACAGAATCATCCCAGCTCTTCAAATGAAACTGGGCTTATTCACAAGGACAACTTTAGTAGCCAGTGTGTCACTAGGGTAGATGTCAACCGGTGTGGTAATTCATGGTGTCAGTATTAGCCCTGATACATATAAATGAGAGCTGACTCATACTAACGCCTTATTGGTTCCATGCTGTGTCATAACAATACCTCATTGGCTCTCGGAACAATCAGTCTCATTGGTCAGTTTTAAGTGATAAGGAAATCCACTTTTTGTTACATAACGAAGTTATGTTTTCTTTTTTCTGGTCACTTAGCCATAACTTTTGATAGAATACAGATAATTCAACACAATTTATTTCATTACATTCTGCATTACATTATCTTTCTAATGATATATAACGTTATGGTATTTATAAATACAAATTTTCCAAAGGGTTTTCCACAATCTTGGCCGCTAGTGGTGGCACCCCCCCCAAGGGTCTCACCCAGTGTGGTCCGCACCCCCTAGTGACGCACTGTTAGTAGCAATATTTCTCTCAATTACAGCACAATCCTAACCAACGTTCCAGCGCCAGTATATCCATGCCAACAGGGCGCACACTGTATTTTGCCTCTTCAAGGTGAGGGAACATACCTTACCTCGGGGCTGCATTGCAGCTGCACTGATGCTGGAAAGTTGGTTAGGGTTGTGCTGTTAGTTCAGTAATGCAATCCAGCAGTGATACAGCTCAGTAATTTTTAGCTCTGCTCTTTTCTGCCAACTCCAAATTCCCACACAGAATGGCTAGGAGCTTTTTCTTACATAATGTACTCTTTAGAGCTGTTTAACTCCTTCCCCCTTTCAGTAGGCCTGTGGAAGGGAAATTCAAACCAAACTGCCCTTCCTGCCATTTTTCAAACTTAAGGGTTTTGGAGGGAAACTCATAGCTAGATTCCTGACCATTCTTTAACCTTACCCATGAGCATCTCAATTTAAAATTATTGTTATTGTTCCTGTTGTTTTGTTGTTCAAAATGTATTAAAGTCATTACATTAAAAGTCATAAATTACATGGCCCGGCTTACGGGCTTAAGAAAAATATGAACATTGTAAGTTCATCACAATCATTTTGGCCCATTAGCTAAAAACCATAAGCCATAGTCTAGTATTCCTGTATTAGGATCAACTGAAATGACAGAAAGACTTGAGAGCTTGAGCATCCTCACCTGCAGGGGACTGAATCATGCCCTATGAATTTACAACCCAATCCTATCCTCGTGATGCGATGGCGGATCTCACAGGCTGCCATCACCTGAGCTGCTCCGATGGCCGTCAGCTCACTGCTGACGGTGCGCAAGCTGGTAAGGCCTGTGTGCCGGCAGTGGTGGGTCGCAGATCAGCTGTCAGAGCAGGTAAGATAGCAATAGGGACGGATCAGGGCCAGGATTGGGCTGGGGACAGGTTGGGGATGGATCTTGGACGGTGGCAGCGTCCACGAGATCCGGAGCCCTTGTCCCAGGCCCAAAACACTCCCAAGCAGATTTACTCCAACAAAATAGCTGGCATAGATCTAGTGGCAGAGGAGGTAAGGAAAAAAATTGTTACCTCTGATCAGTAACATAAGAAGAGCCTTGCTGGATCTGGCCAAGGGCCCAATTAGTCCAGCTCCCTGGATCTCACAGTGGCCAACCTTGCCAGCCCATAGCATGTAGCGCACGCTGCATTGGCAGCGCTGCATGCTGCATGCTAGCATGGATAGAATTGGACTGTAAATATAGGTATTTAATGTGTACTGAGTCTCCTAGGGATTAAATGAATAACAATACTTATTTCTTTGTTTAAGTTGAGGTTTGTAAGAGCATTGTAAACATTGGTATATGACATGAAGTCTTGCTATATGTATTTTGCAGCGTTCTTAGTAGTGCACTGTGATGTTCAAAGGATTGCTTTTAAAGGAGATTATAACATAATCCTGCTACTGTTTATATCCAGCAAGGCAAAATCCAAAGTAAATGCCTGCAAAGTAACTAATAATTAAGGATGTGAGGAAATGCCTGCAAATAATGTTAGTGATTAAATACTGTGTTGATTTATTATTATTTTTAGATCAAACAAGCTGTGGAAAAAGAAGTGTCTAATTCAGTTTAGTAAATTATGACATTCTCTGCTTTTTCTTCAGGGAGCATACTTTGATTAAATTGACTGTGCAGTTTCGATTTTGTCAAATATATTTTAGTAGCTTCCTGGAAATGGGTCAACACAATGAATACTGAGACCTTTTTATTTTAATTTGCAAAAAAAAAGGTGCTTTAATGAAATTCTTCTCAAATGGTGGATGCGCTCTGAGCTAATGTGTGAGATCTGTTCATGAATCCTTTTTTTGTTCGGAAAATTAATCTACAGGGTACAATGACTACTACATGGATCGCATAAAGACGTGGGACTGTATCCCAAGATTCCCTTCCTCTGACAGAAGGTGTTTCCTTTGGAGGAAGTGAACTTGGGATGCAACCCATTTAGTAGGACATTGATTGCATGTAAATTCTGGGTAGCCATATGCTACTTTGCATTTTGTATATATGCAAATTTAGGTCCACTTTTCATGATACAGCTGCAATATAGATATGTCCTGAAACCACCTCTGCTAAGGTCATAGATGGGCAGCCAGCATGGGCACCATTCGAGTCCGAACTGTACAAACTCCACCTACCTTCTTAAGACTTCAGCATGGTCTTCAGCATGGTCTGTAGCATGGGCACCATTTGTCCCCTTACCCCGAGTAATGCCCAAGCCCCCTCTATGGGGCTTCTCGGGTCAGTGCCACCTAATTCGGCGGTGATTACCCAAGAAGTCCTGTGTCAGGCCTGGGAGGATGGATGGGATATGGGATTGTGCCGTAAACGTTTGCTAGATCATTAAAGTTATTTTTACCAAAGGCAGAAATTAACTCTAAAAAGTGCCTTCTAGAATTAAAAACAAAGAGCCTGATTATAATTAGACTATACATTTTAAAGTACAGTATCTGTATGTACTCTGAAGTGTTTTATGGTTACTCTTAATTTGTGTACCAATGATGGGTACAAAACCTGTTGTTTAATTGAATGGGAAGGTTTGTTTTTATATGCTGATTAGTTTTGTCTTTGCTTTTTAGCCACAGGACCAAGGCTTCAGGCTGGCCTCCCCCTTCAGGAACCTGGAGTTTGAACCAGGGATCTTCCTATGGATGGGAGATGACGGCAAACAGAGATGGGAGAGACTACTTCATCAAGTACGTTAATCAGCTAGTTGATGATGCATATAGATCACATAGTGTCATAGCTCCAACAAACCAGGAATGTAGTTATCTGCACCGTACACATGTTTTGGTTTCGGATTTGTTTACCAGTAGAGGTTAAGAGGTGCTAGTTTGAAAGCAGTATGTAAATGTTCAAATAAATACATCTATTGTGTAAGCCAAGGTAATATGCCAGAGCAAGTCACATTGTAGTTTTCAACTTCTGTCTTCTTCTCTGCAGCCTGTTTAAAGAAATTCATTTGAATGCCACTATGGTTTTCTTTGTCGCAAAAATAGGACCAGTGGCGTTGTTGGAGGGGGTATGGCACCGTAAGTGGTGCAAGGCGCTACACCGCGCCATGCAAACCAGTGTAACATGGCCCCCTCCCACTCGCCCCTGGAGCGATTCCGGCGGTGAAGGTGATGTGTTGCCTTCGCCCCCGGAATGCCCCCGGGGGCGAGTGGGAGGGACCGCATGACATACACCAGTTTGCAAGGTAAGGTGCAGAGCCTTGCACCACATACAGTGCCACACTCCCTCCAGCAATGCCACTGAATAGGACTGAAGATGCTCTTTAAGTATTTGCTAGTGGCTATTTTATCTGGAAGACAAGCAGCTCCATTAAAAAATTAAATTAAATTAAAGGTCTTGAGCTGTGATCCGAAGCACATCTACTTGAAATTAAGTTGAAATCATTGAGGCTTGCTTACCAATAATAGGTTGGTAACTATCACCAGGCACAAGGCCAAGATGTGCCCTTCATGAGGTGTACCAGTGCCTCTTCATCATGGTTCACTTGAGCAAGAAGTGTCTGTTCTGGAGGTCAGGTATGGATTGGAGGCTTCAACCTGTTCTGGGGTTTATAAGTACGAGAGGTAGTGGCAGCTTCAGATCAAGTAGTTTTTCTGTAATTTTATCCACCACCATTTCCTATAGAGAATGATTTTAGAGTGCAAAATGTACCGCCTTCAGAAATGAGTTCTGTTTTCTGTGTAAGTTTTACATTTTTATCCCATTTGGAAGCAGGTATCTTGCAGTGCTCATGAAAGAACGTCGTATATATTGAATGTATACATTACCAAGGGGAGCGAACAACTTTTTAAAAAAAGTTTCATTGTAATTAGTTTATTCTAAATTCAGCCCTCTTTACCTTGTTGCACCCTTTTTCACCTCTGTGTGATGCAGAGAATGGTATGGTCTTCATTTTTTCCTATAGTGACACAGTCATCAGAAGGGAACCTAAACACCTCTAAGGTATCAGAAGGCTCACTGCAAATCCAGCTCTCTGTGTCCATCTGTGTACATTCTCAGCCATGTTATATACAGCCTGCTCCTAGGTCCTTCATGCTAACAGGTTATTTCTGAGCATACAGGAATAGCTTCAAGCAAACTGCAGACTAGGTTGTATACCAAATATAAAATAAAGCAGCATGTTACGTTCCAGGTTTGATATCCCTTGTTATGTACCCAATTGCTCTTCATTTTTGAAGAAGCATCTCTGATGGGATACCTCAGGAAATTCTTCAAGGTCTGGGAGTTCAGAGGTATAGGATGAAGTACAATGAATTGCCCAAGGCCATTTATTCAGCACTCTGAATGTAAAAAAAAACCCCACACAATATAAAAATGCAAAGAAGGAAAACCAAAACTGGGGGGGGGGGGAGAGATGGGGAATACAACGAGAGGAATATTTGTTGCATAATCTCCCTTTCAAGTCTTATGCTCCTAGTGTCTGTGCTCTGAGGGATGCTTAAATGCCTGAACTGTACAAACTCCACCTCCCTTCTTCAGACTTCTAAGGCTTATCAAAGGCCCAAGCAATGTCATGTTCTAATCCCAGACTCCTAACTGTTCTGCTTCCAAGGCTCCTAATCCCTTGGGAGTGAACTTTTAGATTTAGGATGAATTGTAAACAGAAAGATCAGGGCATATAAACAACAGTAATTAAACACCAAGGATATTGGAGCAATAAAGAGCCAGGTCTCAGCCTCAGATACCTTTTTTAAACACAAGAATAACTGTAATAGATTTTGTCATAAGGATGCAAGAGAAATTTATGTATAACTTCAATTCTAAGAATGGAGGGGTAAAATGTGCTACACATTTACAGCCCAATCCTATGCCAGCCTCCGCTGGCAGTACTGGCTCCACGCTGTTAGAAACGTGCTGTAAAAGATATTGCAACAACTTGGAGGCCGGTCCCGCCGGCCAGCGCCGTTGGGCCTCCACCGGCAAAGGAGCAGCACTTGTCGGGGCAGATGAGCTCCGTGCCAGGTGGTGGAGAGTCAGGAGAGGTCGGAAAGAAGGTGGTGAGGGGGCATTTTGGGGTGGGAGAGGGCAGATCCAGCCTGGGAGGGGGGCGGACTCAGCAGAGGAAGCCTCCACAAAATCCTATCCCCTGTCCCGAGCTTGAAAGTCTGACACGGGGCTGCTCGGGGTTGCGCCGGTCATTTAGCTGGCACACCGCCAAGTAACCCCATAGGGGCTGCTGGGGCTCAACATGGGGGAAGGGGGTGACCGTCCCTTTCCCTCTAGGGGACCTCCAGCCCTGCGCTGGATAATAATTAATTAATTATTAATATAATTAATAGAGAGATGGCGTAGCATAGTGGCTAAGAGACTAACAGCGCAATCCTAACCAACTTTCCAGCGCTGGTGCAGCCACAATGCAGCCCCGAGGTAAGGGAACAAATGTTCCTTCACCTTGAAGAGGCCTCCATGACTGCCCCTGTACTGCAAAATGCAGTGTGCGCCCTGTTGGCACAGCTACACCGGCACTGGAAAGTTGGTTAGGATTGCACTGTAAGCTGAGAGTCAAGGCAGGCCATTTCTTCTAAGCTGCAATATTCGAACAATAATATATTTTTTTACCTTTCAGGTTTGCATCAGATAATACATGTAAAATATTTTGCATACTTGGAAAGCACTATTCAAATGCAGAGTGTTATTATTACTGTATAGAGTGCCTTTTGATTCACAGATGGCTCATATGGGTCTGAAATTCAGATTAGGGTCACTAACCATCTGCATATAGGAGTGTGTACAAAAGCTTCTGCAGTCCATGCTAGTACAGCTCGCTTAGGTCTATGCAATAGGGTTTAGTGATGGGGTTTAGTTTGGTAAAATAGCCAAAGGTCATCTTTGTAATGAAACGGGACATTTATTATAGTGTTTTCTTTACTTCTTTAATTGTGTCTGCCTCATCCTCACTTAAGTATCTTGAATAAACTATTCAATAACCCAAGCCTCATTTGAATGAGCTTTGTCCTTGTAGTTACAAGAGAGCCAAAGCTCATCCCTTATAGTATTAATGACATATCACCAGTGGGCTCTGCTCCCTAGCAGCTAATAATACCTACAGTATTCAACGCTGACACCTACAAAACAAACTCATCAGTTTATGCTTCAAACAGCCCAATCCTAACTAACTCCCTGTTCAGTGATGCAGCAGTGTCAACGCAGCTACCGCTGTATCCCGCATGGGTGTTTTGGCCTTTGAAGGCCTCTTTGGAGTAAGGGAACATGTGTTCCCTTGCCCCAGGAGCCACTACGGGTCAATGCGGACCTGCGCCAGCTTAGTAGCTGGCACAAGTCCGCGTTGAACCGTGCAGTCGTTGTTAGAATTCGGCGGGCACCGCTGCTACTGAACCTGCCCCCATCCTGGCCCAGTTCCACTCACCCCTTTTCCATTCTGCCTTCCTATCGCCGCCTCCCCAGGGCGGCGTCTTTTGCCCAAATGAATACAGTGTCTGTCATCACAGGTATCATCAGCGCATGTGGGGTGAGAAACCAACTGACAATGAAGAGAGTATTTCAACTTTCCTCTGCTTCTAACGTCAGCCTGAACATATAAAATGGAAGGATTGAAGTGTTTTTCCACCATCTTTGGACTTCAGAGAGTATTTTCTGACAAGCAAAGTAATTAGCTGGGATCACAAATGGGAACAAGACAGACAGATATGTAGATGAGCTTCCTCAGGGGACTTAATCATTTTTCCATAACTAAAGCCCAGGTTTGTGTTTTATTCTAAGACACACAGCCCAATCATACCTAAACCCCTGCATGGTGGTGCCAGCGTGGGCTACGCTGCATCCCACGGGGGGATTTTTGGCTGCTGGAGGTCTCCTCGGGGTAAGGGAACATTTGTCCCCTTGCCCTGGGGTAAGCCCCAGAATGTGCAATGGGTCAACTTGGGACTGTGTCAGCTCAATTGCTGGCGCAAGTCCGTGTGGATATGTGCTGGCAGATCAGGCCCGGGAAGGGATAGAATACAGCGCACCAGCACCACCAATCCTGCCCCGAGCACTTACTTACGCCACTTTTGCGACAGCACGTGCTGGCAGAATACAAGTAATTAGCTTGTGGGGGGGGGGGTTCGGGGGTAGAATATGGTGTACATCAACTTCTCCATCCCATATCCCTTGTACCCCAATCTCCTCCCTGTTTTGGTCTCTGCCAGCAGAGAACCACTGATGCATCTCAAGGATAGGATTGGGCTGTTAATGTGGTGAAATCTTCTGAGCCCTGAGGGCTGGGAGGAGAAGCATGCTATTGGATGCTCTGAAGTAAGAAGTGGAAGGGTTTAATTTAATTTAACCAGATTTCCAAGACACAGCATGTGTGGCACAGAGCTTGTAGAGGATATGCTTGGAAAGGAGAAGTTACTTTGGATCCTTATGAGAGGTCATTCTGCACTCATGCAAGGTGCAGGGTTGCAGCAAAAAATCTGTGCTGAGATTTGCTTCCACTCCTCCAGTGCGAAAAATTCATCATGGTTGTGGAGGTTGTGTGCCTTTTTAAAACAAAAGCAAAGATCATTAAAGCAATTATTCTCTGTAAGCTACTAATCAGTAATCTTGTAACAAGAAAACAACATTTAAAACCTGCTGGAGTGGACTGTGTATGTAGTATTTGTGTCAAAGCTTTAAGTATCTTCTGTTTTGATATCCTAGAAACTACTACTGTGAGGTTTCTACTTTGAAATTTCTTTTGAAAACATTGTCATTTTAAACACCCCTATGAAGAGATGGGGATCACTATTTTTACACATGGTAAATGCAAGTTGCAAGTATTTGCCAATTTACATTTGGATCAGTGCAATAAATAACAGTGCTCAAGTCAGTGCATGCTCTGAAAAATTGCTTTAGCATCAGATGCGCTATAAATAGTAGTTGCTAAACGCAGTGTGTTACAATATGATGGATGACAGCTCTGCCAAAAAGCTATTTTACCGCCATCGGAAAGCAGCTGCAGAAATGTAGTTTCTCATTTATTTATGGGAAGAAATGGTCAAGGGGGAAAAAATCAACAACTTTCTTTCAAGAAGAGAGCACCACTTGCCATCTCTTTAAAGTGAAAGCACTAAAATTGGATATAAATGTATGGACAAAAAGCTTAGTGCATCAGCAATACCTTATTGGCATTTTGGAGGTTTACACAATTGCACAAATAAGAGCAGTAATAAGTCAGCCAGGTTTGCATACTGCCATCTTCTGCTTGTCCAAGTAAAATAATTGCTAACACCTGGCTCTTGGTCTACAGAATTTAACATTATGTTAAACACAGTAAATGTATAATATGCTGTTTTCAAGTCTATCATGCATGTCTGCCTAGGTGGAACCTGCTAGGCTGGGTACCCTGATTACCCCACTAGTCATGCTACTGCAAGTTACGGTTCTTGCTGATGACAGCAAGAATAGAAAGCCAAGCAAATGAGCGAAGGTGGCAGTGGGACACTTCAAAATTTGCTACCTCCCTCCCCCAAGTTCATCTTATATAGCTTACTTCAGATCATTGTGTGGACAGGCTACCTTGAAAGACTCACCCAACTTGGGCATGCCTGGTGGGATCCTTTGATTTTTTTTTCTCCTTTTGAAGAGCAGAACTTTCATACTATCTCAGAAATTGCTTTAGGAATTCCTCAGTTTCAGAAGGGGGTTTCCATGCATTTCTGTGTGTGTGTGTGTTTGTGTTTGTGTTTGTGTTTGTGTTTGTGTGTGCGCACGCACGCGGGTGGCATAAGAGGTTGACCAGGTCAGGGACTAGCACCCCTCAGAGTACCCACCTCGCTAGGCCAACTCTGAACTCTCATTCCTGATGGCGGACAGGGGACAGGTGGTAATGCCATAGGGCCTTGCCCCACTGCTCCTAGCAACCTTGCACTAGCCCTGTGTGTGTGTGTGTGTGTGTGTGTGAGAGAGAGAGAGAGAGAGAGAGAGAGAGAGAGAGAGATGATCAGAGTAAGTCAATGTGCATCTCTTGACTTATTAGATTGCACTGTTTCAGTGGAGGCAGTGTTTTGAATGCTCCCCCATATTAAAAATCCTTCTTGACTGGGACCCGGGACCCAAAGAGCCACACAATTTCTGCATGCCAAAGGGAGATTCTCTCTTTCTGTCCTCAACAGCAACACTCAATACAATCTATGTTCAAGTAATATTAGAAATTATCAGACTGCTACCTGAAGTTTGTGATGTACTTTTTCAGACCAATCAAGACAAGTTTCTGGCCAAGAAATCTAATATGTAGGTACAATATTGATTGGATGTCAATTTCAGCATAGTATTTTCAGGTGCAGTATTAGGAGAACCTGAATAAAACTGCATTAAAATATCTGTGAAGTCCTGGTGCAATCTTAAAATAGGTTTGTTGGCTCTGAAAATTTCAATGAGCCTCATGGTTTCGTCTATAAGCAAATAACTCTTGAAAATGCAGTCATAGAAATAACAAATCTTTGCATGTGATATTAAGACGATTCTTTTATTCAGTATTTGTAATGTGAACACTCAACAGTAGTAATTACTGACCACTAAGGTGGATGCTACTTTAGTTCTGGGTGCCTGTGTTCAGCAGAATCCAGAATTCAGAAGGATGTAACAGAGGCTGTAGAGGCACACAGTTCAGCTGTAACCTGTTTGCTCATTTATATACAGAAGAATGGAGATGAATAGCTAATTTTGCTGCAGAGAATTTTCCTGCTATGAATCACAAATACTTCTTCACTTGGTGACTCGAAGAGTCTGATCAAAACATTGCTGCATACTTTTATACTGACAGAAAGGATTAATTGTTCTTTCTTCTGCTTCTCTCCTTGCCCTGCTCCGCCAACCCCCAAGCAAGGAAAGAAAACATCTGCATCATGATGTAGAAAGCAAATGAAGTCCTTCAGCATGGCTAGTACTGTTCTTCTTTCACCTGAAGATTATGTTGGCATTGTGGAACTGGCCTGAAGGATTAGGGAGACAAGAACACAGTAAGCAAAAGGAGCCAACACAAGCTTGCGGGCACCCATTTGATAGTGCCTGCCATATCCAGCCATTCTAGAGAATGTGTGGAACTAGGAATAAAAGGCATACAGTATTAGGCAGTGTTTGAACCAGGACCAGCCAAGCCATGAAGCAAGTTGAAAGCTTCACCTCAGGTGGCAAGTTGGGGAAGATGGCAAGCTAGCCAGGAGTGCCCTGCGCCTACTTGCCACCTCCCCCAGCCTGCAGCATGCCTGGAGGTCAGTCCCATTCTCTTCTTGCACACTAGTGTGCAAGAAGGAAGAGAGGATGCTGGGAGCAGAGGCCATTAGAGGAAGCAATGGTTGGACTCGTTGGAGGAGGTAAATCACCATGAGCTTCACTTATCTCCCTCCTCCAAGTCCAGCACTGCTACCTCCATTGCCATTTCTTGTAATGGCTGGTGGAGGGAATGCTGGAAGCTTGCCTTCTGCTAGCCACTACAGGAAGTGGTGGTGGAGGCAGCAGTGTTGGACTTGTCGGAAGGAAGCAAGTGAAGCTCATGGGGTGGGGGCAGCTCACCTTCCTTCTCCACTGAGTCCAGCACTGCTGCCCTTACTACCATCACTTCCTCTGGCTTCTGCTCCTGCTCCCAGTATTCTCTCCTCCAGTCACTAGAGGGAGCAGTAGTGGAGGTGGCAATGTGCAACTTGTCAAAGTTCTCTTCATGCTCCTCGTGCACATTCTGGGCATGTGAGGGTGAAGTTGTTAATCAGGTGCGGAATGACAATAGTGCATGCTTGGGTGCATAAACATATGCACACTGGCAGAGTTAGCGGGATGGGTGATAGAATTGGGAGGGAAGCAGAATTGGGAGGTGGGTTCAGGCAGCAATTTGGCATGACCTGCTAAAGTCTTGAACTGCACAAATGACTTTTGATTTTGATGTGCATACCATCTTCACTCTAGTGCGCATCTGCTTGTGATAATATGTACCACAGATTTGGAAACAAAGCTATAGCATGTTCTACTATATATGGGTAGAGACGTATGCTGAGCATTGTGAAAATCAGCAACCAAAAGGGTGCCTGAAGAAGTATTCAGGAGCCCACAAGAGCCTGTAAAGTTAATCCCTGAATTCCTTTAGCAGCATGTTGTCACAGTAAGTCCTTGTAGTCACACAATGAAGCCCCACCATGTTCGACCCAACCCCCTTATGACATAAACCTACCCCCTTGGGAGGAGGAAGAGCACAGTATCTTTCTGAACCAGCTAGGATGGGCCTAGGAGGCACAGTTTTGCATTGATTGTGATCTTTCTTGGAGGGTCAGTTCAGAAAGGTGGTGCTGAGGGGACTCCTGCTTGGTGCCGTGTCCATTGGCCTTTGGTGTTCCATAAGGTTCTGCTCTGTTGCCCATGCTTCCTAACGTGAAAATGGCTGGATGACATCATCTGGCAGTTGGTGTGATGTGTCATCAATATGAAGATAACACCCAACATTATCGGTGTCATCCCCTGCTGGAAAGGCCGTGGAAGTTCTCAACAGATGCCTGGAGTCAGTGAGGGGCTGGATGAGGGCTAACTAGCTGAAATTAAATCTGGACAAGACAGAGATTTCCTATGGTTAGGAGACCTGTTGCAATAGTGATAGATATCAACCTGTTCTGGAGGGGATAGCACTCTCCCAGAAGGATCTGGTGCACAGCTTAGGAGTACTTCTGGACCCAGTCTTTCTCCTGAATCAGGATCCTAAGGGAAGGGGGTGTAACAGTGGGTGGGGAGTATGTTGGAAGGGGTGGAGCCAGCGGCAATGGTGCGCGCTGCATCCTATCCCCCTTTTCTGTAGCCTCCCTGCCCTTTTCTCTCCTTGGACCTGCACTAACAAAATCACTAGCACAGGTCCAAGGAGACCCATTGCAGAGCGGGAGTCTTACACAGGGGGTAAGGGTATTTAAATCCCCTTTCCCTGCTGATGCCTCCCAATCCAACCCCCCCCCCCACTGGATACAGCACACCCATTTTTTGGCGGGGGGAAGATCCAGCGGGGTGAAGGATAGGATTGGACTGTAAAACAGGTAAAAACATTAAAGTAGACAAAACATTAGCGCATAGCTCAAATAATCCACAGTACATAACCCCCCCAGCAGCATAAATCATCAATACATAGCAGCATAAGACCAGTGTTAAGAAACAGAGCATTATGAAAGGAAATGACAGCACAATTCTTACTAAACTAAGCTCCGCCGCCGGAAGCTGTTGCGAATGTGCTGTAAAGCATGTTTGCGATGACTTGGGAGTAAGGGAGGCCAGCGCAAGGCCGGCCAATCTCACTCCGCTGCCAGGACGTCCCCACGGCTGCCGGAGGAAGGTAAGAGATCCCCAAGCAGGTGCGGGGGCGGTCCAGGCAGTGAGGGAGGGGGCCATTGGCCGAGCCAGCCCGGGAGGGGGCAGGGATGGTGTCCGCCATATCCCTGTCTCCTGCCAGGCCGGCTCGGCTGTTACACGGCCTCCTCTTACTTCCGCCAGCTATTTAGAGTGGCCCGGAAAGGGGATAGGATCCGGTGGGCGGCCCTGGTCCACCTGCCGGATACTTAATTAGGATTGCGCTGTTAGTTGGCTGTGGGCATCTTGAATTCTTGGTAGAATTTTGTAGAGTTTGGTAGAATAAGGGAGAAAACTGATTTTATATACTGTGTGTAAGTATGTTTATGCCAGAGGTAAAGGAAACGTTGCCGTATCTGTTCTCTGTGAGCATCTTTAAATAATGGATTCGGTTGGTTTAAAAATATATCTTGAATTTCCTACCATATATCATGACTTCAAAGTGTATTGCTGTGCTATAGCTGATATATAAAGGCAGATGCCATAGTATTCTTCCTTGTCTTCACTGTTAGAAAAGTTCATTCAACCATGCTGGTAATCAGTCAATACCAGATCTTAATGTCATCAAACAATAATTCAAGACACGAGTTCAGTGTAGCTCCCATGGACGAAAGGCTGTAAGGTAAGGATTGTATTACCATTTAGAACAGGGGTGTTAAACTTGTCTCATACAGCAGGCCGAATAGCATTCATGGTGCCTGCGGAGGGCCGAACATGCTGACGTTATGCGCATGCGCATGCGCCGAAAAAAGGATAAATAGCGCGGCGCCGCAGTAGGCCGCCTTCAGAAAGCCCTGGCCGCCGGTCGTGGTGGATGCTCCGGGGCTTTCTCCGGCTCCGAAGCCGGGGGAGAAGGCCTCGGGCGTGCGCTCCGGAGGAATGCCGCCCGAGCCGCGGAGCCGCCCGGAGCCACTGCTCCGCTCGCTCCACTCTTTCCCTGCCTCTGATTGGGCTCTCCCAGCGCCACCCTTTCAGCAGTTCCGCTTCTGCCACTTTGCAGCTGAGAGCAGCTGATGCTGGTGCTGGAAGAGCCCAATTGTTATGTGGGGCAAATAAAGAGCTTCCGCATATGTTTTACACCCCTGATTGAGGACAAGCTGCATAAAGTTGATTCTTCACTCTACTTATGGACCATAAGGAAGAGAGGATGCTGGGAGCAGAGGCCATTAGAGGAAGCAATGGCAATGGTAAGTTATGGTTGTATGTAAGTGAGAATGGAAGCTATTTTTAACTCTTATTGTATGGCTCTAACATCCTAGGCACATTTACTTGAGAGTAAGCCCTATTGAGCCCAGTGAAATTTACTTCTGAGTAAACCTGCATAGATTTGCACTGCATTATACAGTTGCAGATATTATACAGTTTATAATGTGCTACAGCCAAAATGATGCACAGATTACATGTTGTGTTTCTTTTATGGTTTCAAACGTATTGTGTCATGACCATCTAAAATCAGTTGGGCATATTCAGCTTGTAGTTCATGGGCGCCTAACAAATGGGTTCGAGGGCAGATGCCTACAGAACCACACCCATCATTTGTACCATTGTGCTACTCTTCCACATTTTGCCTGCCAGCATGCCATCACCATGCCCCCAATCATACGTTCTCCCCATCTCAGGCCTGAGCACCCATCTGCATACCTTCCAGTATTTCACAGATGAAAAGAGGGATAAGTGTGTATGTCTCAGGCCTGTTCTCATACTGAAGATCACTGCCAGGGTCCCTCATGCATTACACATTGCTGAAGAGGTTCTGCTCTGTTGTGTGCAGAAACGTGTTCTCCACTGATTTGAAAGTGTTGGCTGTGTTTGCTCTTTTGATGGAAGGCATATTAGAAAAATGTAATTGTCTGACAATATGCTGTAACTATTCAAAGGCTGTTTGCTATATGGCACTTATGGGCCAAGCTAAATATTGTAATGTCCGAGATGTATGAATGCATCTCCCAATGTCTTTTCATTGTCTAGAATCAGCTGGGGAGGGGGGTTCAGTTTGGAGGCATGGATGGTACAGAGGAACGGAGGGCATTAACCTTTTTTCCCTCACACCAGTTCACCAATACAAACTAACCACTCAAAGCTGCTATTAGCCTTGAAGGGGTGGTGGTGGTGGTGGTGGTGGTGGTGGTAGTAGTAGTAGTAGTAGTAGTACTAGTAGTTGTAGTTGTAGTAGTAGTAACCTTTATTGGCATAATAAATAATACATACAACATAAAAACGTAAAGCATAAACCAGTTACCTTCCCTGGGAAGCAAGGGCAATATATCTCATTTCCCAGCTCTTTACAGTCAGGTTTAGATAGACTACTACTCTCTAGGACCCCAGCCTCCTCAACAGATACAGACCGTAATATGTCCTGATCCGTCCAGCCCTATATCCTTGCTAAAATCGGGTTAAAATATTCTCTTCAAAGGTCCCCATGTAAAAGTGTACAAGCATATGTGTGCAAGTGTTTCCACACTACCCATCTCACAGGAAAAATGCCTCTTGGAATAAAGGATCCCCTTAGATGTGCCATACAGCATTGCTGAAGTCATGACGTTACATCTTGCAAGGAAAAATGCTCTGTGCTCCTGCAGACATTTTAGAAGATTAAAAAATGCGACCAGTTGACCAGATTTAACAGGGATGTGCAAGTGCGGTGGGGAACATGTCTTATTGCTGCGCTCCATAGCTCCTGGTGCTCTATATCCAATATTCTGTCCTTGATTATTCTATAAGATTCTGCTTGGCCTAACATGCCTAATAAAAAGTTGATGATATAAACTCAAATTGGGAAGTCGAGATCCTCCTTCATTAAATTATAATTGCATAATTTCATCTTCAAGGAAATCCTAGGTGGTGCATATCCCCATAAAAATTTCCAAAACAAAGCATAGAGTTTATTAATATATCTTATGCTCCAAGCAAGCCTATCCTTTCCTTCCCCCACCAATGCGGCCGTGCCGTTGGAGTGCACTGTATCCTGTAGAAGGGGGCAATCTCGGAGATCTCCTCCAGGTAAGCCTCCTACTCTACTCAGTAGGAGTCTACTTGGATCTACACCAGTGATTTCGTTGGCATAAGTCCACATGGACCCGGGAAGGCGGATCAAGGCCGGGAAGGGGGATAGGATATATCAGCAGCGTTGATGCCACCCCCTTCCAGCCTTCATTCTGCCCCATTCCAGCCCATCTTCTCCTCATTCCACCCACTCCCTGCTCCGTTCCAACCACTCTCGCTCCTTGACTTACCGATGCTGGAGAATGCAGTGGTTCTGCTGGTGGGCCGCCACCACTGCTCACAACTTTTGGCGGCAGCCCAGCTCCTCCTGATGGTGGGTCGTGTTTGCAACCACCATAAAGCTCCTTACACCACCAGAATTCAATTTCCAGCAGCGTAAGGGCAACATAAGATTGGGCTGTTAGTGGTATATATAAAAAGATTACACGTAAAACATATATACAGTGGACCTTCCTTATCTGCGGATTGGCCATCTGTGGATTTGACTATCTGCGGATGGCATCCACAGAGGGTAGAAACCCACTGGGGATGGGGGCAGTGCCATTTTACCTTCTTGAAGAGCTGCGCAGGCTCGCCGCCCACTCCTTCCCTCTGGCACCGCATTGTACTAGTCTAAAATGCCTGTTAGAAGGGGGGAAGTGACCGGAAACGACTTCCGGTTGTGCGTGCAACCGGAAGTCGCTTTGGGTTGCTTTTTTTTCTTCTAACAGGCATTTTAGAGGAATACAATGTGGCGCCGGAGGGAAGGAGTGGGCAACAAGCCTGCGCAGCTCTTCAAGAAGGTAAAATGGCACTGCCCCCTCTACCCCCCCACCCCACCCAAATACGGACTTGAGCATCCACGGTTTTGGGCCCTATGCATAATTACCTGGAACTAAGCCCTATTGAATATAATTGGACTTCCTTCTGAGTACATGCGTAGGATTGGGCTGTAAGTGCATTAACCTTACCACAGAGGGACAGGTTTAATATAAAGGAGCCCATTTATCAAAGTTCAAGGATATATCATATATCAGTCTATTAAAGGAAAGGCATTTTATGCTAAATTAGGGCTAGTAAGGAGCCAATTTAATTAGGGATTAGTAAAAAAAATTCTGAAATTAAGCAAGTTACGTAGCTTAACCAACTCATATATTTTGCTAAATATTAATTAGATGTATAAGTGTTGTTCTGCCAATTATGCTTTTCGTTTTCATTTGAACTTCACTGTGCAGTTCAGAAATCTGGATGTCATTATACATAAATCATATGCATATCTCATCAAAATTAAATAATTACATTATTCCTGAAGTAATGCAAAACTTCAGACTTCTCAGTTTTCACAGTTCAGAAGTTTAAGCAGTGCAGGAACCTCTAACAGAATGTAGTTTTCTAAATGGAATTGTCACACCCGTAATAGAATTTGATGCAGACTTTAGAGTTTTCCCTGATCAGAAGCCTGGTTCTCTCCCATATGAAATATAATGAAATCATTTACTTGTGACTTTAAGAAAAATTGGAGAAGACCATGCAATTTTAGTGAATAATAGTTAGATAGCACTTATTCCTTAGGACCACACCAGACATGCATGCAAATGTGTGCATTAGTGGCCTGCTTCCAACGGAAAGTGCTTTTCCATCAAAAACAGCAATGTGAGATGTGTGTGACCCCAAGCAGAACCAAGGGGAGGCTTACTCTTTCCACATGCATCATTTTTGTTCCAAAAATCACCCCTCCCCCAAGACATGATTTGTTTCTCAAGTGCCAATCTGAAGTACTGTCTCATTATTTCAGGAATAAATGGGAGGCCATTTTCAGCACAAAAATAGCACACTATCCCCCACCACCAGCGCCAATGCAGCCACACCAAAAAGGACATGCTGCATCCAATGGGGGAGGGGGTAACCCAAGGGCAAACTGTTATTATTTTTATAATAATTAAAAAATTATTAATTTAATTTAATTTATTTAAAGAATTTATACCCCGCCTTTCTCCCGAGGGCACTCAAGGTGGCTAAAAAATAAAAATAATAACAATATTACTTACCTCTGCATAAGCCCTGGGGCTGCCTATGGGTCTCCTTGGACATATGCCACCTATTTTGGTGGTGTATGTCCAAGATGAGAAAAAGGGTGGGGAGGTTTAAAATGGAGGGGATAAGATCCGGGGTGCACCATTGCTGCCAGATCCACCCCCTCCTCCCTCCTCCCTATACCCGGTTCCTTTCCCCTCCCTGCTCACAGCCCGTTCCCGCCACTGACTTCACCGCCAGTGCTGGTGGCTCCAGGCAGGCCACTGCCACATGACACTTGCCATTTCTGGCAGCGGCCCAGTCACGAGCTATACAGCGTCATATTTTGTAATGCTATAGGTCAGGCTGTGCCGTCGGAATGCTAGTTCCAGCAGTGTAGCCCGATCATAGGATTGGGCTGTCAGAAAGAGTACACTTTGCCCTCCTTGTGCACTCTCTGATCCTAGCAGGGGTCACTCCCCTGCACTGCAGTTTTTAATGAAAAAGCAGTACCAGTTAGCAGCATGCCCCATCACATGCATTTCCGTGCACGTCTTGTTTAGGCCTTATTCGGTTTTGCTTGGAAGGTGATTTTACTTACGGTACATCTTATAGTTTTAAGGGTTGCTGAGGTAATGTCTTTGAAGCATTATGGGCACTTTGAAAAAGTGAGCGATAAATTCTGTAAAAACAAACACCAAACTGATTGTTTTCATTGAGTTGCATTCCTGCAGTTAATATACCATAGATGTGAATGGAAGTTAAGGAGATGCACAAGCAAGAGACAAATTAATTACAAGTCCTTGTTTACAACTTTCAGTGGATAATCTAGACTAACTTCCAACTTGAGTGTTCGCTTCTCTTACCACTTTCACTTTCTATTCTAAACACAAGGTTTGAATTTATTAGTGAGTAATCATGCCAGCTCAGATCATGAGCTGTGGCTCAGATCATGAGCTTCTTATTGCAAAATTCAGGCTTAAATTGAAGAATGTAGGGAACACCACTAGACCAGTCAGATATGACCTAAACCATATCCCTTATGAGTATACAGTGGAGGTGAAGAATAGATTTAGGGCATTAGACCTGGTAGACAGAGTGCCTGAAGAACTATGGACGGAAGTTCGTAACATTGTACAGGAGGCAGCAACTAAAACCATCCCAAAGAAAAAGAAATGCAAGAAAGCAAAGTGGCTGTCAGATGAGGCTTTACAAATAGCTGTGGAAAGAAGGAATGCGAAAAGCAAAGGTGAAAGGGAAAGATATAAACAACTGAATGCAGATTTCCAGAGAATAGCAAGGAGAGATAAGAAGGCCTTCTTAAATGAACAATGTAAGGAAATCGAGGAAAACAACAGAATGGGGAGGACTAGAGATCTCTTCAAGAAAATTGGAGATATCAAGGGAACGTTTTGTGCAAAGATGGGCATGATAAAGGACAAAAAAGGCAGAGACCTAACAGAAGCAGAAGAGATTAAGAAGAGATGGCAAGAATACACAGAAGAACTATACAAGAAAGATCTTAATGTTCTTGATGACCATGCTGGGGTAGTCACTGACCCAGAGCCGGACATCCTAGAGAGTGAAATCAAGTGGGCCTTAGGTAGCATTACTAACAACAAAGCTAGCGGAGATGATAATATCCCAGCTGAGCTACTTAAAATCCTAAATGATGATGCTGTGAAAGTGCTGCACTCAATATGCCAACAAATTTGGAAAACTCAGCAGTGGCCAAAGGATTGGAAAAGGTCAGTTTACGTTCCAATTCCAAAGAAGGGCAGTGCCAAAGAGTGTTCAAACTATCGCACAATTGCACTCATTTCACATGCTAGCAAGGTTATGCTCAAAATCCTACAAGCTAGGCTTCAGCAGTATGTGGACCGAGAACTACCGGAAGTACAAGCTGGGTTTCGAAGAGGCAGAGGAACTAGAGATCAATTGCCAACATGCGCTGGATCATGGAGAAAGCACGAGAGTTCCAAAAAAACACCTACTTCTGCTTCATTGACTACGCAAAAGCCTTTGATTGTGTGGATCACAACAAACTGTGGCAAATTCTTAAAGAGATGGGGATACCAGACCACCTTACCTGTCTCCTGAGAAACCTGTATGCGGGTCAAGAAGCAACAGTTCGAACCGGCCATGGAACAACTGATTGGTTCAAAATTGGGAAGGGAGTACGGCAAGGCTGTATATTGTCACCCTGCTTATTTAACTTATATGCAGAGTACATTATGAGAAATGCAGGGCTGAATGAATCGCAAGCCGGAATCAAGATTGCCGGGAGAAGTATCAACAACCTCAGATATGCAGACGATACCACCCTAATGGCAGAAAGTAAAGAAGAACTAAAGAGCCTCTTGATGAGAGTGAAAGAGGAGAGTGCAAAAGTTGGCTTGAAACTCAACATTAATAAAACTAAGATCATGGCATCTGGTCCCATCAATTCCTGGCAAATAGAAGGGGCAGAAATGGAAGCAGTACTTTTTTGGGTTCCAAGATCACTGCAGACGGAGACAGCAGCCATGAAATTAAAAGACGCTTACTCCTTGGAAGGAAAGCTATGGCAAATTTAGATAGCATAGTAAAAAGCAGAGATATCACCATACCAACAAAAGTTCGTATAGTCAGGGCCATGGTGTTCCCAGTAGCAATGTATGGTTGCGAGAGTTGGACCATAAGGAAGGCTGAGCGCCGAAGAATAGATGCTTTTGAACTGTGGTGCTGGAGAAGACTCCTGAGAGTCCCTTGGACTGCTAGGAGATCAAATCAGTCAATCCTAAATGAAATCAACCCTGACTGTTCCCTGGAAGGACAGGTACTAAGGCTGAAACTCAAATATTTTGGACACCTAATGCGAAGAGAGAACTCTCTGGAGAAGACTCTGATGCTGGGAAAAATTGAAGGCAAAAGGAGAAGGGGAAGGCCAAGGATGAGATGGTTAGACAGCATCACCGATGCAACGAACATGAAAATGAGCGAACTCAGGAAGATAGTGGAGGACAGGAAGGCCTGGCGGGATATGGTTCATGGGATCACGAAGGGTCGGACACGACTTAACGACTGAACAACAACAATCATGCCAGGGATTGCAGCCATGCTGTTGTCACAAAACCTTTCGAGTGGCCTAGCAAGTCCAAGCTGTTGATTTTGCTGTTGTTTATTATACGTTCCGTCGCATCCTACTCTTCATGACTTCATGGACCAGCCCACGTCAGAGCTTCCTGTCGGCCGCCACCACCCCCAGCTCCCCCAAGGTCGAGTCCGTCACCTCCAGAATATCATCCATCCATCTTGCCTTTGGTTGGCCCCTCTTCCTTTTGCCTTCCACTTTCCCTAGCATGTTGATTTAGGAACCTCCATTTAAATCATCCTCTGATTTCAGAAGCACTTGAATTAGGCAGTTACTATTATTATTCTGTGGATATGTAGGCACATATTTTCTTTCTTGTGCTGGTTAACTCTGTTTTTCATGATGGATTGGACACATCACCCTCTCATTCCTCTTGTTGGAGAAATGCTCAAGGGCATCAATTGAAGGCATACTTTGCTTCCATGTGTAGAGCTAGTCATGACGTAAGCAGATGGATTACTGTCATTCCCCTTAGAATGAAACCTGTCAAAGGCAAACAAATAAGAATTGTTCATTCCATTTTGGTACAGAACCCTTCAACCTCAATTAATTTACGAAGCATTTTCAGTTCACTTTAAAATTTCTTTATCTTGCAAGCTCTGCTCAACAATGCATTTTGAGGTGAAGAAAAGACGCTCTCAGTTATTATTTTTTAAGCACAGGTTTGTTGACTAATATTATAGTTGATATAAGTGCATAATCATGTGAACAGATAAAATACCCAAAGAGTGGCAGTCTTAGGCCTTGGGCCAGTTCATACAATCTCATCTGGAAATATTGTGCATTAAGTGTGGCCCACCATATATATGATACAGTGTCAGACATGGACAGGCACTGCACCATGCGCTAAAAGCACTGCACCATGTTCATCTATACAGTTTTCGTGAAGCCTTCTTTGGATCCATTGATTTTGTTGTTTCAGAGTTCTAGGTGGTTACATCTTCCAACCACCAAGTGTTTGGGTTCTACCAAGAATGTTCCCAGAATGCATTATCAAAGCAAATTGAACGGAAAGAGTTTAATCCAGCTGTCAAAGTGAAATAAGTGTTTTTGTTATCAAAATTGAGAACGGGTGGGGGTATATACGGATGGGCCATTGTCATGCACTGCTGGGCTTCCACCACAAATGATGAGAGGTGTGCACGGCAGCGCCTCTAGGAGGCTCCGCAGGTTCCAGTAAGTTGGCAGCAGGGGCGAGACGGGGGGGGGGAGAGTAACCTTTGTCCCCTTGCCTCAGGGTAAGCCCCAGTAGGTATGGGTTAACTCAGACCTGCGTCAGCTCAGTCACTGGTGCAAAAGGCGGACCAGGCCCGGGGAGGGGGTCGGGATTCAACGTGCGCTGCTGATGCTGATCCTGGCCTCCTCCCAGGCCTGATCAATCCTCTCTGCCCTCATTACCACCTTGTTCCACCCACCCCGACCTCATTCAGAGAAACGGCTAATGCAGAAGCAGTTGAAGTTTGGGTACCCATTGTGTGAAGAGAAAGGGTAACCTTCACTATATATTTGGTTTGTCCTAAGCCAGTTTTATGAAAAAGCAAAACATGGTTTTTTTAATCAAAAACCAGCAAAATCTTTCTTTTTTCAACTGCATTTCTACCATATGCTCATCCAGATGGCTTCTACTCAGATCTTTTAGGGTGCTATAAAATGACCTTAAAGATGTAATCACTGAAGCTTATAAAAAAATAGATTTGACACTTTATTAGGAAAAAAAAAGTATTTTTTTTCTCCTGTTTCCAGAGGAAACATTTTTTAATTACCTTAGAGAATCATAGGATGTTAGAGTTGGAAGAAACATTGGAGATCATCTAGATCAACTGGTGGCCAACCTTCCACTGTTAGGGCCTCTGTGTTCTTAAGAGGTGTGTAGAAGACAGAATCTTGGCAGCTGCCAGTGCTGATGGTGCTGCTAAAGCAGCTGCACCTGCTGAGATGCCCTCACCTATGCAACCATTTAAAGGGCCAGGAGCATTCATGTTGAAAGGTTGGCCACCCCTGATCTAGATCAACTCCCTGCTCAGTGCAAGCAACTCCCCTGATTGGTAGCTGTCTAACTACTACAGCTCCCCTGATTGGTAGCTGTCTAACCTCTGCTTGAAAAAGAACAGTGAGGGAGAGCCCACTGCTGCACAAGGCAGACTGCTCCACTGCCAGATAACTCTTACAGTTAGGAAACGCTTCCTCACATCTAGCCTACTTAAAACTTCCATGTAGTTTCAAGCCATTCGTTCTAGTCCTGCCCTTAGGAGCTACAGAGAGTAACAATGCAATCCTATGCATGTCTACTAAGAAGTAAGCTTCTTTGAGCTCACTGGAACTTACTCCAAGGTAAATGCGTATGGCAGTGATCTTCAACCTTTACCTTCAGGTAAAGGTCGCTGTAAGTCCTTGCAATTCGGCGGTGGCAGCACTGCCGGGATCACGTTGCCGACGCCAGGGGGGAAAAGTGTTTTTTCAGCCTACCAGGGGGTCTTGCCGGGCCTCCAAGGGGTGTGGGGAGCCTGTGGACCCCTCCGGCAAGGCCACCATCCTGATGTTGGAGACGTGTGCCACTCTCTTTAAGGGGAAACACTGTCTCCCTCCGGACCTTGGGGTCGTGACCCAAGGTTGAAGATCACAGGTATATAAGCTTGCAGCTTTAGTCTTCCCCTTCTTCTATGTGACAACCCTTCAGGTACCTGAAGGTGTCTATCATGTCTCGCCTTAACCTGCTCTTCTCCAGACCAGACTTTATGTGTTTGTGATATAACAGTCCATTTCTTGTGCACAAATACCATTTATGAGTGACCATTCATGGTCCAGGTCATGGTCTTGTTGACACATGATACAGTGGCCTTGTTGAAATTGGGCAGGCCTGGAGAGCAGACTGCCTGGATATCCTGCATATTATATACCAGCTTTTGCTCCCTGGAGAAGAGGGCAGGGTATACTGGTAAGTGTAGCCAATAAGTGAAAATGGGAGAGTGGGAATTCCAAACTGTTTGGAAATTAATCTCATTTTGATCTGATTGGACTGACCGAGTTCAATGTGTTCATAAGGGATTTCTTGCAACTGTGATTTATGTTGGTCTCTTCTGTTTTGCTTGACATCTGGTAGGCTTTTCTTAAATGACCAGAGTATGTTAAAACAGCACTTATTTAACTGCCACCTACTGTTTGCTGTGATGTTTGATTTGTAGGTTAGAAAGATAACCACATGGCAAATACATTTTCCCAGTGTTCCTATATTTGCTATATTTTACTCATTTACCAAGAAGTTCTAAACTGACTTTGAATAAGGATACTGTTTAGAGAACTAGAAGAGTTTAGTTTCTGTATTTTTAAAGCTGAAGTACTCAACATACTTACTGAGAGGTAAGTCTAATGGGATGCAGTGACATACTTACCTCTGAATAAGCACGTACAACTTCAAATGTTCTTGAGCAGCTCCCACTCTTTTCATTGGAACAGGTCCAAGAGAACTTCGAATTTTCGAGTAGATTATACTGAAAATTAGAGCATGCCTTTAAAATTATTATTCCAGTGGACATTCTCAGAGCCCTATGAAAAGCAGTTAGAATACTGGTTATATATAGGGTTATATATTACCTTTTGCAGGGGCTGGAGAAAATGGTGATAATGAAATAAAAACACATCCCTGCTTTCCGCTAAAAAATAATCTGCAAAAAATAATAAAATAAAATGATGTAATTTTGCATCATCTCCTGACACTGTACAACCTATACCACCTACTTACTTTTAAAGCCAGGATGGTGTAGTGGTTTGGGAGTCGGACTTAGACCTGGAAGATCCAGGTTCAAATCCCCGCTCAGCCACGAAGCTTCCTGGGTGACCTTGGGCCAGTCACTATCTCTCAGCCCCACCTACCTCACAGGGTTGTTGTGAGGACAAAAAGGAGGGGAGGAAATATGTACGCCACTCTGATCTCCTTGGAGGAAGGGCGGTATAAAAATGTGAAAAATAATTAAATAATAAAAGCAGTTACAATCGATAAAAAAATGGAATAAAAACACACAACACGGCTTTCTGCTATCTCATTTTGGTTAAACACCGAAATCTGCAAAAAATAAAATAAAATCCCATTTTTTCCCATCTCTAGTCATATATTGTGTAATGCTAGAGGATTAGCTGCACACTTAATCCTGCTGTGGGTGTAATTTTTAGTAGTCTTCTGTTCTTGGATTGGATTGGTAACTATGGACAAAAATTTGCCTACAGTTTCCCAACCAGTCCCACAGTGCAATCCAGCGCAAGGATCTGGCCGGTGGCCCACGGCCGCCCACCGGATCCTGAGCCCTGGCGGCTGTTGTGCCGCCGGGCCGGAGGTCTACTCAGGGAAGGAGACGCTCGTCCCCTTCCTTGGGTGTAAATCCAGGCCAGCCCAATTGGCCTCGGATTTCTGCCAGCTAAATAGCTGGCGGAAGTAGAGGAGGCCATGTAACGGCCTAGCCGGCCCGGCGGGGACGGTGATATGGCCGAGGCCATCCCCCGCCCCTTCCTGGGCTGGCTAGGCCAATACCCCCCCCTCACCTGCCAAACCACCCCCGCTGGATCCTGATTCACCTCGTCCGGCGGACGCACGGGGCTCCGGCTACGGAGCAAGGGAGGCTGGCCTCTGTGCCGGCCTCCCTTGCTCCAGAGTAGTCGCAAACATGCTTTCTGGCACTTTTGCAACTGCTGCCGGCGATGAAACACTCGTTCCGTCGCCAGCCTTAATGGCAGCTGGGCATGAGGCTGACTTGCCATGAATTGGGAGCAGTGTGGGTAGACTTTGCCTTATGGTCTGCCCATGTTGATGTGCTGAAGTGGTCATGAGAATATGTACTCAGCAGTTAACTTCAAAGGCCAGAGCTGCTATTAAAACATTGGTTCAATTTTTCTTTCTTATTTCAGTGTGTCTCACTAAACCAGTCCACAAATTATTTTACTGTGAAATCTATAGTATTGGGAAGTCTAGGACTACTCAAGAATAAATGGTTTGAGACATGTAGCCTATGGAAGTTAAAATATCCATTAATTATCAGGAAATTAAAACAAAGCCTTTGCAAATCAATGAGATCTTGATGTTTAATTCCTCATTACAATTATGGCTTTAATTGCCAAAGCAAAGCATAAACCTCATACAAATTCATAAACTCATAAACCACAATCAGGGCTAAGAATCTAAACCTTGTCAACTGTCTTGACACAAACATTTCACAACAGAGGAAAACATGGTGGTTGGGAAATTGTTCTAATATGTTTGATAACTGCCCCCTGTTCAGAGATTTATTGTTCAGAGATTTTATACTCAAGAGTTTTGAAAACTGGTCACTGAAAGTATTCATTCTCTCCTGTTCTTTTATTTTGATATATTGATTTATTTATATAGATAATTTGATAATTAGTTGTTTCATTGTATTCAACCATACAAAAGTTATATGGAATGGATTGGTACTATTCCGTATGGAATACTTGTTGATGGTGATTCATAGATCCCTATGAATCCTGCAGATGAGTCACTGGGTAGTCTTGGCCAGTCAGTTTCTTGAACTCTTAACCATCTCATAGGGCTGGGTGATAAACCTATAGGGGGGAAAACAAACTCCCCACATGGTGTTCTACTCGGAGGAAAATTAGAATTCAAATGATAGGGTTTAGATGATGATGATTTTTATAATGTCAACTGTATGCATGACACTTTACTAAATATAGGAGGCCAGGTTTGTACCAAAGGTTTGTGTGAGCTGATGTACCATATTTGCCTCTGATTGAAGTAGAATGTTAACTCTATACCCGTACATCACTAAAGCATTTTAACTGGGCTGCATATGGTGCATATACACTGGAACACAGAGTGAATGGACTCCTAGTTTACTAGATGCGAGTGTTTTTCTGCTTCATTGCAGTGTATTTGTAGCGCAGTTAATGTACAGCTGATTTTCTCCTTTCTGCAACATAAGATGATTAATTTAAAATAAAATCAACCTGTCCTGAGTTTTATCATCACTTCGTTTTATAGCCTGTGTAGATTGCCCTTGGTTGATGCAACAGACTCACGTCCTCAATGTTTCTTTCCCCTTAGTCACATGACACAGTCAGCCCCTTTTGATGACCCACGAATAGACAGCTGCCAAATCATACCTCCAGCTCCTCGGAAAGTGGAAATGAGGAGAGATCCTGTGCTGGGATTTGGTTTTGTGGCTGGCAGTGAAAAACCAGTGGTGGTGCGCTCTGTAACACCAGGTACGATTCCTCCTGTGTTTTGAGTTATAACTTTAGTCTGATAGGAAAGTGAATGTCATTCATTTTCATTGAGGATTGTATCAGCTTTTAAAATGTCATTATACCATGCTGTTGCTTAGTAAACCGACTTTCTACCATGAATGCTAATAATGTATAGCCATAATAAATATTAAAAATGTTTATTATGCCTAGCCCAGGGGTTCTCAACCAGTAGTACTTTGGCCAACTGCTGGTGGTACTTGGACTGTCAGAACCCCGCTCCAATGTGGTGCTTTTGGTGTCGCGTTTTCACTCCTGAGAGGCTCCTGCCTTTGGCTGAGCCTCTTGGGAACATTGAGAAGGGCCCTCCCACCTGCTCAGAGCTTCCTACCTGCGTTTTCTGGCCTCCCAAAACTGGGAGTAACAGGTGATGTCGTCATCGCCAATCGCTTCCAGTGGTACGCAGCAAGAGAGTGGCACCAGAGGTGGGAAGGGGTTGAGAACCCCTGGCCTATCCTATCCTCACCATGCAGTCAGCTGGTAGTGAGTTTCTTTAAGCTATTCTCTCTGAGGTTGCCAGATAATAATAATAGTATTGCATTGCAGTTTCTCACAGGGTTAAGAGACTGGCTGTACCTCCTACTCAACATAATGCTTCAAAGTCAAGGGCCTGGATAACAACTGTGGCTGAGTTACCTGTTGCAGTTCTAACAACGAGGAGGAAGAGCAACAAGCTACTTCTTTCAAGCCTAGATGTGGGGATTCTTCTATACTGACCTGCCCTTTGCTTGACTTATGCTTCTCTTGTGTTCTTTCTGGCACTGCTGTGCTGCTAAGGTCTGCTGATGAGACACCACCTGCACTGTCCAGTAAGGGCTTTTGAAGACTGAAGTATTTGAGCATAAGCCCAGGCACAGCTTGCTGGGAAGAAACAAGGGTAGATTGGTACTTACAGTTAGGCAGGGACTTCATATAGCTAGCAACCCAATCCTATCCTTTCCCTCTTCCCACTCTGCAATGGGTCTCCTCAGACCTGTGCCAACAATTTCACAGGCACAAGTCCAAGGAGAGAAAGGGGCGGGGAGGCTGCCCATGGAAGGGATAGGATCCGGCATGTGCTATCACTGCCGGAGCTACCTCCTCCTGCAGCCTCCCTATCCCCATTCCGTCCCCTCTCCCCGCCTAGTTTTGCCTCTCTACGCCTCTGTACTGCCCTCCGCTCACCTCATCCCACCTTCCCCGCTGGCTTACCTGCTCCACTGGTGTTTGAACAGCGAGCTACTCTGTGCACTGCCAGAATGTGCATTACAGGCACTTTGCAGCAGTTGCTGCCAGCGGAACACGTGTTCCCCTGGCGGTGGGACCCAATAGGATTGGGCCGTAGGTTATATACCTCTGCACATGAAGACATCTTCCAGCAACATTTTATTTATTTATTTATTTATTTATTTATTTATTTATTTACAATATTTATATCCCGCCTTTCTCCCCGAAGAGACCCAAGGCGGCTTACAACAAAGAAAAATACAATACCCAAAAAATACATACATAGTTAGTTTCAAAACAACAAAAAACAGTTAACAAAAACTAATAGAAACAACATCTAAACATTGATTTAAAAATTATTACAATTAAAACAGATCATAAAAACAGCAGCACCCCACCTGTACCAGCAGAATGTTTAAAAAGGCAAGGACTCAGAAGGCTTCTTTGAACAAGAAGGTTTCTAGGCCTCGCCGGAAAGTGTCCAAGGAGGGAGCAGTTCGTAAGTCAAAGGGGAGGGAATTCCATAAGGTTGGTGCCACTACTGAGAAGGCCCTGTTTCTGGCCGCCGCCCCTCACAACTCCCTGGGTGACGGCACCCGCAAAAGGGCCTTCTCTGATGATCTAAGGAGATGAGCTGGACTATATAGAAGTAGGCGGTCTCTCAAATATCCTGGCCCGTATAGGGCTTTAAAGGTCAAAACCAGCACTTTGAATTGGGCCCGGAAACGAATCGGCAGCCAGTGCAGCCGTCGGAGGAGCGGCCCGACAGAGTCGAACCGCCTACCTCCAGTGACTACACGGGCCGCCACATTCTGCACTAATTGCAGTTTCCGAACCGTCTTCAAGGGCAGCCCCACGTAGAGCATGTTACAATAATCTAATCGCGATGTCACCGTGGCATGGATCACCATGGTCAGGTCTGCGCGATCAAAGTACGGCCGCAGCTGGCGCACCAGCCGAAGCTGGGCAAAGGCCCCCCTGGCCACAGCCGCCACCTGGGAATCAAGGAGCAGCTGTGGATCCAGGCGGACCCCCAAGCTGCGGACCTGCTCCTTCAGAGGGAGTGCAAACCCATTCAGAGCAGGATACTCTGGCACCTGCATCGTGGATTTCCGGACCAGGAGAACCTCTGTCTTCTCCGGGTTTAGTTTCAGCTTATTAGCCCTCATCCAGGTCCCAACCGCCTCCAGGCAGCGCTCCAGAACCTCAACAGCCCCCCCCCCCCCGGACTCAGGTGGAAAGGAGAGATAGAGCTGGGTGTCATCAGCATATTGATAGCACACAACTCCAAATCCCCGGATGACCTCTCCCAGCGGTTTCATGTATATGTTAAATAGCATGTGGGACAAGATGTGGGAACCCTGTGGCACCCCACACCTCAAGGGCCAGGATGCTGAACAGGCGTCCCCCAGTACCACCATCTGGGACCTATCTGCCAAGTAGGAGCAGAACCACCGCAAAACGGTGCCCCTGACCCCCAGCTCGGCCAGTCGGCCCAGAAGGACACCATGGTCGATGGTGTCGAAAGCCACTGAGAGGTCCAGCAGAACCAACAGGGACACACTCCCCCGTCCAGTCCTCGGCGTAGATCATCCACCAAGGCGACCAAGGCCGTTTCCGTCCCAAAGCCCGGCCTGAAACCAGATTTAAAGGGATCTAGATAATTCGCTTCATCCAGGACCCTCTGGAGTTGAGACGCCACCACCCGCTCAATTACCTTGCCCAAGAACAAGAGGTTTGAAACTGGCCGGTAGTTGTCCATTACTGTGGAATCAAGGGAGGGCTTCTTCAGAAGGGGTCGAACCACCGCCCACCTCAAAGCGAGCGGCAGCACCCCCTTTACCAACGAATAGTTGACCACCCTCCCCGTCCACTTGGCCAGCCCCTCCCGGGCAGATCTGTTTAGCCAAGCCGGGCAACAGTCAAGCAGGCAGGCAGTCGGCCTCACACTCCAAAGGAGCCTGTCCACATCCTCAGGCTGTACAAGCTGAAAAGAGTCCCACAACACTGGACCAGCAGATGCCAAGGGGACATCCTCAGATATTGTCAATGAGGCATCCAAGTCATGACAAATCTGATCGATTTTATCTGCGAAATGTTTAGCAAACATGTCACAGCGGGCCACTGTGTGTTCCTCCTGATCTGTTGGAGGGGCCTGATGGAGTAGGCCTCGCACCATACGGTACAGCTCCGCTGGACGATTGCCTGCAGACGTAATGGTAGCAGAGAAGAAATTCTTCTTCGCTGCTATCACCGCCACGGAGTAGGTTCTATAATGGGCCCTACTCCATGTCCGGTCGGACTCAGCACAGGTTTTCCACCACCGTCGCTCAAGACATCTACCCAGTCGCTTTATCATTTGCAGCTCCTCAGTAAACCAAGGAGCCGCTCTGAGTCTGCAGCGTGGCAAAGGTCACTCAGGAGCGATCTCATCCACTGCCCTGGCCATTTCCCCATTCCAGAGGTCAACCAGGGCCTCAGACGAGTCACCAGTCTTGGCAGTGGGAAAGTCCCCCAGAGCCCTCAGGAACCCCTCTGGATCCATTAGCCTCTGGGGGCGGACCATAGAATGTGGTCCCCCGCCTTTGCGGAGAAAGGAAGCTGCAACAAGCCTAAACCTTACCAGAAAATGATCTGTCCATGACAAAGGAGTGATCTTAATCTCCTCCACATCCAGATCAACGCTCCCTTGCTCAACTGTAAACACCAGGTCCAATACATGTCCCGCCTCATGTGTCGGGGCCAAGATCTTCTGGGACAGGCCCATGGTTGTCATGGCAGCCATGAAATCCTGAGCCGCACCAACCCCGGGGGCCTCGGCATGAACATTAAAGTCCCCCAGCACTAATAGGCGGGGGGACTCCAACGCCAACGCCGAGATCACCCCTGTCAGCTCAGGCAGGGAGACTGTTGGGCAGCAAGGCGGGCGGCACACCCAACAGAATCCCAGTCCTGTTCGGCCCTCTCAACACAACATGGAGACATTCGAACCCAGTGAACTGCTGATCGGGGCACCTGGTAAAGGAGATGGATTCACGATAGACCATCGCAACTCCTCCTCTCCGTCCCTGCAACCGTGGCTGCTGCACCACCTGGAAACCTGGGGGACAAAGCTGGGAGAGGCCTTCCCCTCCCGCCTCATGAAGCCAGGTTTCCGTGATACATACCAGGTCGGCATTCTCTTCCAGGAACAAGTCCCGGATGAGGTTGGTTTTATTATTTACCGACCTGGCGTTCAAGAGCAGCAGCTTCAGATTCAGGGAATCACTGCCAAGAGTACCAGTTATCCAAGAGTGGGGGAAGGACCAGAAGGAGAGACAATCTGTCTATGATGGACCCTCCTTCTCCTGGAACGGCTTGTCTGACCCCCACCACCATATCTTCCATGGCCCATCACTGCCTTGATAGTGGCACCTTTCCCCTCCCCCAAGCTCCCTCCCAAGATGAAACACATACTCACCCAGCAAGGCCACCCTTCTGAGCCCAGCCTCTCAGTTCAGTCATCCAGCAGGGCCAGCAACACGATAAAAAGCTGGCTAACCCTAATGCTGGTTGAACAGCTGGTACGGTGAGTATAAAATTTTTATTTTTATAAAATAAATTTTATTTTATTTAATTTTTATGTTGTTATATACATATATGTCTCAGTAGGTGTTAAATACCATTGCTGTTCCATACTCATTGATGCTATTCAGTTCTATACAAGCATCCAGTGAGCACAATCATTCTGGCTGAAAAATATACTTCCTGCAGTTGCTTCGACACTGGTGTTGTCATCCTTTGTTCACTTTTTAATGGAGGATCCAGACAATTAGGTTGTCACATTGTTGCATTCTATTGTTTTCTATGTCCCTAACCTTTTTTCAGAACTTATTTGTTGTGTGTTTTGTTTTTGCAAGAAAATGCAATAGCAGTGCAAGCCTATTCATTGTGGACAGGCAGAGTGCTACTATTTGCTGATTCTGCCAGTTTTATTGCTTCCTGTATAGCACAGGACACGATTACTAATAATGTGTCCCTAATTCACTGCCCAATCCTATCCTCTCCCATTACCGACCATTCAGTTGCACTGATGGAGCGCATGCTGTATCCAGTGTGTTTGTGTGTGTGTGTGTGGGGGGGGGGGGTGTTAATCAGGAGGCCTGTCAGAGGTAAGTAACATTATTTTCTACTTACCTCTGTGTATGTCTCCTGGTGGCCTATAGGTCTCCTTGGACCCATGGTAGCTATATAGTTGGTGTATGTCCGAGGAGAGAAAATGGGAAAGATGGGTTGGAAAAGAGGAGATAGAATCCTGGTGCTGCTGAGCACCCTGCCCACCCCCAAACTCCCCAAGCCCTCCCCACCCACGACATGCCCCCGCCACCAACATACTGTCACTGGCGGAGCCTCCAGGAGCCACTGCTGCCCACACTGCACCTCTCACTATTTGCAGCAGTGGCCCAGAAGCTCACAACAGCAGCCCAGCTTTTATGCCACCATAAAGGGTTTTGCTCTGTTGGAACAGGAGTTCTGGCAGCGCAAGGCCCAGATAGAATTGTGCCCTTAGTCAGCTTCTATTTGTCACACAGTAAGGTGGGGATTTAACTGCTGGTTAAACCGCGGGTTAAACCGCTGAACCATAAGCTGTTGATCGAAAGGTCGGCAGTTCGATTCCCGCCACGGGGTGAGCTCTCATTGCTTGGCCAGCTCCTGCCAACCTAGCAGTTCCAAAGCATGTCAATGCGAGTAGATAAATAGCTAGGTACCGCTTGCGGGAAGGTAAACAGCACTCTGTGTTCCAGCTGCATGCTACGCGCTGCGGCAAGGAGAGTCATGCCGGCCACATGACCACGGAGGCGTCTTTGGACAACGCTGGCTCTTCGGCTTTGAAATGGAGATGAGCACCACACCCTAGAGTCGGACACGACTGGACTTAATTGTCAGGGGATACCTTTACCTTTAAGGTGGGGATTTAACTGCTGGTTTACTTTTTTATTTTTTTCTTGATTAAATAGCACTAGCAATAGTGCCATTTCGCTGTAAAAACAATGCAAGGAAATCCACAATTAAAGCCCCATACCACAAGGAACAAAAGCTGACTAAAAATGAACAATTAATGGACAATTCATACTTCTCCAGCTGTGCTTTGCGGGTACAATCAATGTTATTGCTGCAGAGGGAGCTTTCATTATCATTGGAAAGGACCTTTGCTGAACGGGTCTTATCTGTAAGGTTGACTTGTGAGGGGGGGGGGTTACTTATTTGTGAGTAAACATCATAAAATTATCTTTGTCATGGGGAGGTGCATTGCTGGATAATGTTAAGTGCTATGTAGCCCACTTCCAGGTAAATTGCAGAAAGAGTTCTAGTGTGGAAACAACCCTCATCTCCAAGGTGGTAATATGAATTTGCATAACAGATATATCTGCATGTATTTACAAACACTGTATGTTTAATCTGCGCTTGAATGTCATATGTCTACAGGGGGACCCTCTGAAGGAAAACTGATACCTGGAGATCAGATCATAATGATTAATGATGAGCCAGTCAACACTGCTCCAAGGGAGAGAGTCATTGACCTTGTCAGGTATTTGATGGTTTTTCTTCCATTTTATTTAAAACCCTAACCTGCCCTGTCTCTAAGCTGTGGTTTAGTAAAATCAGACCCCATTTACAGCGCAATCCTGTGTAACCTTGCATCAGTGTAACAGTAGATGCACCGGTGTAAGTGCACTTATGCCAGTGTAAGTGCACTTACACCGGTGCATCTGTGTTACACCGGTGCATCTACTGTTACACTGGTGCAAGGTTACACAGGATTGCGCTATTAGGTATAGTTGGTGAGGATGTGGGACAGTGCCTTTTTGGTGGTGGCTCCTCAGTTATGGAACTTCCTCCCCAGTAAGGCCCAGCTTGCCCCTACACTGCCTGCTTTTAAGTGGGCAGTGGAAAACATTTTTGTTCTGTTTAGCCTTCCCTTAAGCAGTGTTCTGCTTTATTCTCTTGGCTGCATTTGTTGTATTATTGGTGGTTATATGTTTAAACTGTTTTTATTGAAATGATAAGCTGCCTTGATGACCCCGTAATTGGGGTAGAAAGGCGGCCTATAAATAATACTTTAAGTAAATTAATTAAAATAATAGATTTCATTGTTGCTTTTGTTGAACAGTGACTGACCTGATGTGTTTATTATGATGCCAAATGCAACCATGAAATCTATTGTTTTAATTAATTTATTTAATTAACTTTTGTTTGTTTAACATTTGTTTGTTTAATGCAGAAAAGGGAACAAAACTGTCAGCGCAATCCTATCCAACTTACACCACCGGTGTAACTAGCAGTGCAGTAAGAACAGGAGGCCCCAGAATGGAAAGGGGATTCAAATCCCTTTCAAAGGAGGATTTAAATCTCCCCTCCAAAGCCTCCCGCCCTACCGTCCCCCGCTGGTTTACACCAGTTGTGTAAGTTGGATAGGATTGTGCTGTGTGTTGTGCTAAAGGAAATATGCTTATGTCTATGCTGATGTTTGAAGAGAGCAGTATGCATTCATCATGGAGTTTTCTGTATATGCAGTAAAAAGAAGTCAGAAATGTTGCTATTCATGACTTTAGAAGCCTATTTCTTTTCTTCCCTCCACAACCTTAATATGACAAGCAGGAATTTTATGTAGGTTAATAGGCTAGTTATGACAGACCCAGGAGCTGTTGACCTGAGAAGTTACTGGAGAAAAATCTTGACAGGTGACAAGTATTAAGTTAATAACTAGTTATATGTGCTCCTTTATTGGAATCGTTTTGGCAAAGACCGAAGGACTGTGAGGAAGGGAGGGCATAGCAATTGGGAACTTAGAGAGGCCATACTCAAGAAATATTAGGCTATGAATGAACGACAAGCAGCTTCAGAGCATAAAAGGTCAACTCCTAAGAACATAAGAAGAGCCCTGCTGGATCAGGCCAAAAGCCCATCTAGTCCAGCTTCCTGTATCACACAGTGGCCCCACCAGATGCCTCAGGGAGCACAAGACAACAAGATAACCTGTTTCCCGTTGACACTCCCTTGCACCTGGCACAGAGAAAACCCACTTCTAAAACCAGGAGGTTGCTTATGGCTTGTAACCTGTGACGGTCTTTTCCTCCATGAATCTGTCCAAACCCCTTTTAAAGGCATCTAGGCCAGGTGCCATCACCACATCCTGTGGCAAGGAGTTCCACAGATGAATTACATGCTGGGTAAAGAAATATTTTCTTTTGTCTGTTCTAACTCTCCCTCCACTCAATTTTAGTGCATGTCCCCTGGTTCTGGTGTTGTGCGAGAGGGAGAAGAATTTCCCTCTATCCACTCTCTCCATCCCATGCATAATTTTATAAGTCTCAATCATGTCCCCCCTCAGGCGCCTTTCTTCTAGGCTGAAAAGCCCCAGACGCTGTAGCCTTTCCTCATAAGGGAGGTGCTCCAGCCCACGAATCATTCTGGTCGCTCTTTTCTGCACCTTTTCCAATTCAACTATATCCTTTTTGAGGTGTGGTGACCAGAACTGGACGCAATACTCCAGATGTGGCCTTACCATCGATTTGTACAAAGGCATAATGATATTGGCCGTTTTATTCTCAATCCCTTTTTTAATGATCCCGAGCATGGAATTGGCCTTCTTCACAGCCGCCGCACACTGGGTCGACACTTTCATCGACCTGTCCACCAGCACCCCAAGATCTCTCTCTTGATCCGTCACAGACAACACAGAACCCATTATAGCGTATATGTGAAATTTTGGTTTCTTGCCCCAATGTGCATCACTTTGCACTTACTTACATTGAAGCGCATCTGCCATTTTGCTGCCCATTCTCCCAGTTTGGAGAGATTCTTCTGGAGCTCTTCACAATCCCTGCTGGCTTCACCACCCGGAAAAGTTTAGTGTCATCTGCAAACTTGCCCACCTCACTGCCTATCCCCAACTCCAGGTCATTTATGAATAAGTTGAAAAGCACCGGTCCCAAGACCGATCCTTGGGGCACACCGCTTTTCACCTCTCGCCATTGTGAAAATTGCCCATTGACTCCCACTCGCTGTTTCCTGGTCTTCAACCAGTTCCTAATCCACAAGAGGACCTGCCCTCTTATTCCCTGACTGTGGAGTTTTCTCAGGAGCCTTTCATGAGGGACTGTGTCAAACGCCTTCTGAAAATCCAGATATATAATATCCACGGGTTCGCTCGCATCCAGATGCCTGTTGACCTTTTCAAAAAATTCTAACAGGTTTGTGAGGCAAGACTTCCCCTTGCAGAAGCCATGCTGACTCTCCCTCAGCAGAGCTTGTTCTTCTATGTATTTTAAGATTTTATCCTTAATGAGACTTTCCACCATCTTCCCTGGAACAGATGTTAGGCTGACCGGCCTGTAGTTTCCCGGGTCCCCCCTCCTTCCTTTTTTAAAGATTGGCGTGACATTAACTATCCTCCAATCTTCTGGCACAGTGGCCGTTTTAAGGGACAAGTTGCATATTTTGGTCAAGAGGTCAGCAACTTCATTCTTGAGTTCCTTCAGAACTCTTGGGTGGATGCCATCCGGGCCTGGTGATTTATTGATCTTTATGTTGTCAATTAAGTCTGAGACGTCTTCTCTTTTAACCTCTATTTGACTTAATTCTTTAGTCAGGGGAGGCCGTTCCGGCAGCGGTATTTGCCCGAGGTCTTCTGCCGTGAAGACAGATGCAAAGAACTCATTTAATTTCTCTGCAGTCTCCAAGTCCCCTTTTATCACCCCTTTCTCTCCCTCACCATCCAGCGGACCAACCGTTTCCCTGGCAGGTTTCCTGCTTCTAACATATTTGAAGAAGCTTTTATTATTCCCTTTTATGTTGCCTGCCATACGTTCCTCAAAGTCTTGCTTGGCCTCCCGTATCATCTTTTTACATTTCTTTTGCCACAGTTTGTGCTCCTGTTTATTTTCCTCATTAGGGCAAGACTTCCATTTATGGAAGGAAGCTTCCTTGCCTTTTATAGCCTCCTTAACTGTGCTTGTTAGCCATGCCGGCACCCTCCTGGACTTGGTCGAGCCCTTCCTCCTTTGTGGGATACACTCGCGCTGGGCCTCTATGACTGTTGTTTTAAACAGCCTCCATGCACTCTGGAGCGATTGGACTCTTTTTACCTTCCCTTTCAGCTTTTTTTTAACTAGTCTCCTCATTTTGGGGAAGTCTGCCCTTCGGAAGTCAAGGGTTTTCGTGTCAGATTTGCTCGGCACTCTCCCTCCGACATGCATGGCGAAACAGATCGCAGCATGGTCACTGTTCCCCAACGGTTCGGTAACATTTACCTCCCTGACCAGATCTTGAGTGCCACACAATATCAAATCCAGAGTCACCTGTCCTCTGGTCGGTTCTGTGACAAGCTGCTCTAAGGCACAGTCATTTAACATATCCAGAAATCCAGTCTCTCTTTCAGGACCTGAGCATGAATTGACCCAGTCGATGTGAGGATAATTGAAGTCCTCCATGACTACAACCCTGTCTCTCGTTGACACCTCCCTGATTTGCTTCCTCATTTCAAGATCCTCTTCAGGTTTTTGATCTGGAGGACGGTAGCGTGCCCCTACTATTACATCACTCTTTGAGCCTGGTAATCTAACCCACAGTGATTCTACGGAGGAGTCAGAGCCCCCCTCCAGCTCTACTCTGGTGGATTCTACCCCCTCTTTGACATAGATGGCCACCCCACCTCCAACACGCCCCTCTCTGTCCCTCCTATAGAGTTTATATCCTGGAATTGCAGTATCCCACTGGTTCTCCGCATTCCACCAGGTTTCTGTTATACCTTCCAGTTCTCCCATCTTTGCCCGTAGACTTTGGGCATTTGCATAAAAGCACTTATATACCTGGTCCCCCAAGAAGGGCTGCATGTTTGCACCTTTATTCCTGCAGCCTTCTGTCCTGCTAGACTGGCTGTCATGTCCCATCACGCTACCACTCCCAATTCTTACTCTGTTATTACTTGACTGTTCCCCATCCTCTGCACCCTCATTCCCTAGGGATGAGGAGTCCCGAACCGGATGCCCCTCGGCTCCTGTCGGCTTTCCCCCAGGAGTCAGTTTAAAAGCTGCTCTGCCACCTTCTTAATGTTACGCGCCAGCAGTCTGGTTCCGTTTTGGTTCAAGTGAAGCCCGTCCCTCTTGTACAGGCCCGGCTTGTCCCAAAACGTTCCCCAGTGCCTAACAAACCTAAACCCCTCCTCCTGACACCAGTGTCTCATCCATGCATTGAGACCCCTGAGCTCCGCCTGCCTAGCTGGCCCTGCGCGTGGAACAGGTAGCACTTCTGAGAACGCTACCTTTGGGGTCCTGGATTTGAGCTTCCTACCTAGCAACCTAAATTTGGCCTCCAGGACCACCCAGCTACATTTCCCCACGTCGTTGGTGCCAACATGCACTACAACCGTTACCTCCTCCCCAGCACTCTCTACCAGCCTATCTAGATGAGAGGTGATGTCTGCAACCTTTGCACCTAGGCAAGTCACCATGCGGTCCTCACGTCCATCACAGACCCCCCTCTCAATGTTCCTGACTATAGAGTCACCCACGACAAGAAGCCCCCTTCGCCCCCTCCCCAGAGGAGTATCCATAGTGCGACTGGATACGGGCCCATCACCTGAAGAAGGGGTCCCCACTGTGGGATTGTTTCCCTCTTTTCCAGAGCGATGTCCTCCAGCCCTGAGACTCCCTTTCCTGGCAGCTGAGGAGCTGGCCAACTGAGGGTGGGACAATGCCTCCACGTCCCTAGAAGTCTCACCCTGGTTCCTCTCTACCTGTCCTTGCTTCTCCAGGTCAGCAACCGTGGCTTCAAGGGAGCGAACCCGTTCCCTGAGAGCCTGGAGCTCTTTGCACCGAGCACACACCCATGACTTGTGGTCAAGAGGCAGATAGTCATACATGTGACACTCAGTGCAAAACACTGGATAGCCCCCACCCCTCTGCTGGCTGTCTGACTGCATAGCTTTTGAGTGTAAGTTATGGGTTTATCAAAGTTTGGGTACCTTAATGTTGGAGCTCTCCTCTCTTCAAGGGAAGTGCCGGGCAGTGTGTGGGGCCTGGCTTCCTCGCCCCGCCGCTGAACTCGCGCAGCTGCTTAACTCGCTGTGTCTTTTTTACCTTGCCACTTTGTCCCAGTGAGCCACTTCGTCCCAGTGAGGCCACTCGCTGCTCCTGAAAGATACCATATATGGAATCCAGACCTCTGAACTCCTGTTCAACTCAGTGCTCAGATTACAAGAGATGAGGGCCCATCTCCATTATCTTTCTGTGAATAGCTGCTATTTTTATTTTATTTTCTGCATTTATACCCCACCTTTTTCCCCTGTGGGGACCCATTTAGAATTCTTTGAGGTGCCGTGAGGTGACTCACAGTGCAATCCTATCGAACTTACACCAATGGTGTAACCAGCGGTGCAGGAGAACGGGAGGCTCCAGAAGGGAAAGGGGATTCAAATCCCCTTTGAATCCCCCTTTGGTGGGGATTTGAATCCCCTTTCTGTTCTGGGACCTCCTGTTCTCGCTGCACTGCTGGTTACACCAGTGGTGTAAGTTGGATAGGACTGCACTGTAAAAGTGGAGGGAGTCAGGGGAAGGGGCTTGCAGATTTCATTAAGGACTCCTCTACCATTTTCTCCAAAATTTGAGTACTGGGCACACCAGAATCTCTACTTTGTCCTCTTCCACTCTTCTTTCTGCCTCCATGAGGATTAGAAACATGCTTTAAAAAAATGACTGCAGAGGTCCTCAGAGGTCTGGATTCCATATATGGTACCAGATTCTTCATTCACCCTGCAAAACTATGGATACAAGGACAATATGCACAACTTCTTGTTCAGGTGTTGATCACAGGTGTTCTGAGAAAACCTATATCTTCTTCGACTCCCTTGGTATGAATAAGGCAATTGTAAACAGATCCTTTAAGCGGTGCTGAATTCTTGGGGGAATGCTCTGATGGTGATGAACTTATTGTAGAATCTGACCAGTTCTTTTCCATGTGTGTCTGCCTTGGGACTTTGATAACAGTTGCCTGTTCTTTAATGAGTTTTTGTGAGCTGTATTAGAGTTACATAATACTTCATTCAGCATAAAGAGCTTACTATCATCTCAGTGGGGACATCTGGAATGATTAAAGAAAGTCCTGAACAATCACCACATCATGGCAAAAAGTAATTCACAGTGCCAACATGGTATCCCTTCCCTGAAGAAACAGCCAAAGATGAAACATGTTTCTGTGTATTCAGAAATTAAAGAAATCATGTTTAATTATTTTGAATAATTTTGAATAATACCATTTTGAATAATACAAAGGGTGTAATATTGTTGCACTAAATCATAAAATTAACACAATGCAACAGTAACATAACAGTTCTCTAATTCGGTATCCTGCATCTGTTCAGTCCACATATCATTCATGACACCAATTTTAAAAAGTAAAATTGATATAGATGTAGGCACAGCTGTTCATCTGTGACACTGCACATGTAGAATGTTGCAAAAGATCTGACATCTGGTGCAGAACTTGTACTGTACTTGGAAATCTCATCTTTTTATTTATTTATTTGGCTGAAAATAGAACTCCTACCTACTTAGCATTCCTACATTTCAGGTGTTCAAAGCATTCTCTCTCCGTAGCCCTTACAAGTTACAAAGGACCTGCAGCATAGGCCAGTATTATCTCTATAATATCACCAATGTGGGGCCAAAACAGACTTTTAGTATCTTGCTTAAGGGCCAAACTAGACATGACAGAAGTAGAACTGTATGTTTAAACCCACATCTTCCCCAATCGTATAGAAAGAAGAAGATAAAGCAGGGATCCAATTTAAACAGTAGAAAGGGTACATTGGTAGAGGGAGGTGAACCATTCTCCACTCCCACAGCATAGCCAGGATGGTGTAGTGGTTTGGGAGTCGGACTTAGACCTGGAAGATCCAAGTTCAAATCCCCGCTCAGCCACGAAGCTTCCTGGGTGACCTTGGGCCAGTCACTATCTCTCAGCCCCACCTACCTCACAGGGTTGTTGTGAGGACAAAAAGGAGGGGAGGAAATATGTACACCACTCTGAGCTCCTTGGAGGAAGGGTGGTATAAAAATGTGAAAAATAAATAAATAAATAAATAAATAAAATAGCTCCCTGCAGTCTGTTGCTGTTGTTGTTTCTCCTAGGTGGGTTCACTTCTGGTATCAAAGCCCACCTAGGAAAAGTAGGACATTTGAGAAGTGGACTGCAGGGGGGGGGGAGAACTCCACTTCCCTCACTTGGGTGCCCCTTTTAATGTCAAATCACACTTCCCACCAACTGCTTTATTTGTAATGGGGACAGATCAGGTTTAAGCACACAGATCTTACTGTACTACAATCACATCTAGTTTGTCCATAAGGCCACCTAGTGGCTATGGCAAGATTTGAACCAGTGGCATTCTAAATTATACTCCTAGCAAGAGTATCCTCCTACTACCTGCTCTTGATTTGTAGGCATAATGCTACTGTTAGAAGGATAAGTTGAAGATCTGAAAATCAAGCAAAATAACGAACTGTATCTGGGGTCATTCATATCATTTCACTGAACTCCTGCTACACTGTCAGTGCTTAATTAAAGTTCTGATCACCTTTTGAAGGCCAGTTGCTCAGTTTGTGCTGTAGTAGATTCCACCAGCAATGCATAAGCTCTTATTATTTCTGACATTCGCTGATGCCTTTTCTTCCATGTTCTTCTCTGCTGAGGTTAGTTGTTGTTGTTGTTTTTTACAAAAAAAAATGTTTTGTTCCCAAACCTTTTTGCAAAAAAGGAAAAACTTGACTGTGTCTGTATTTGTAAAATACAGACATTGACTTAGAAACATCTCTCCTTTAAGAGCAAAATTACTGGAACAGAAAAGAAGTTGCTTCTAAAACCTCAAAGCTCAATTTATTTTTTTACTATATCATTAAAATACAGAAGGAGTGTGGGTAACGTGCATGCCAAACAGCTGAGGTCTATTTAAAGAACCGGCTGGGTTGCTATGTAGCAGCTGCTGTTGATCATTTTATTACACTGGTAGTGCATTTTCTGGTGCCTTAAAGTTAATCACAGTGTGGTTTAGAATTAGTGCCCATGCAGAGTGAGCTTTTATATCACCACACGCAGTAGCATGTGGTGGCTTCCTATGCTGCAGATCCCTGCATTTATTTATTTATTTATTTATTTATTTGAAAAAGCTCATCCCTTCAGTGCTGAACATGTAAAACGTACAAAGAGTGATCTAGTTGTGGCAGTTTTGGGGTCACCCAGTTCAGTCCCCTGCAGTGAGGTATGATTTCCTACTTTAAACACACACACACACACACACACACACACACACACACACACAAAGCATTCTTTACAGATTCAGTTTAGTGGAAGAGATTTTTTTTTCATCCCCCATTAGAAATTATGGCTTCCTTAGTCTTAAAGCATGTCCCTTACTGTCAGTCAGGAGTGGCTTCAGGGACCAGCCAGGTCAGTTACCAGCCAAGGCCCAATGTCCATGAGAGTCCCCACCCGTCATGGCCAACCACCTGAATTCCCCAGTATGGTCAGCTGCTTGCAGATACCCCCCCCCCCATTGGCCAATGGGGAGGGTCTGAGCCATTGCCTACTGCTGCTGTCTATTGTCCACTGCCAGTAAGACTGAGTGGGAGGTCAGTGCAGGCCTTTAACCTGATGTTAACACTGGTTGCGGCCCAGTTTTGAAAAGGAAATACAGTATCCTGCTTCCAGCCTTCTTTCTGCCCTTCCTGCAATGTATTCATTTCATGACTGGTTTCCTCTGCCTTTAGCAGCCTCCCTTTATCTAGGCAACATGAAGCTAGTGTTCTTACCTCACATGCTGCTGAAAACAGCATTTGACAAAGTGTTTTCCACTATAATATTAAGAAACTCCACATGGAATGGCCCCACCACGTGGTCCATATCCCTGGTCCAACTCCCTTTTATTTATTTCAAATAGTTTTACCCCACTTTCAGCTCAAAAAGTTCACAAGGTACAATAAAGTACTGTATGCAACTGAACATTCCATCATGACAAAATGGTACACAATCAATAAAACAGCATTTGGAAACAGCAACAGCAGTTTTGAAAATTGAATGTGCCCTTGTGGCCTCAAACAAGAAGCAGGAGTTGGACAGCAAAGCAAGCAGCAGAAATGAGTGTGTGAAGGATGTCAGAAGTATTCCAGCACAGATAAGGTGGTTAGGGAAATTCCAGCTTCATATTAATACAGTCTACAGCCCTGTTTATTCATTACTTCCTAATCACAGTGAGAGGCAACAGCATGCAGTGGCTGAAGACTAAAATTGGGTTGAAAATTCTCCTCAGAATGTAATCGGTATCTGGGCATTGCAGGCCACAAACGCTTTCTCTTAATTGCTCCACATCGTGCTTTGGAAAACCTGCCCATATATTTGTATATACTGTAATAAGTTCCAGTTATGGTTTTTTTTTTTACCAGGGATTGTTGTTCTTGCTATTTAATAGTTTGAATATTGGAAGAGTAGTTCTGCTAAGAAGAATGAAAGGGTATCTCTCTGAGACTTATTTACTACGCTTAAGACATTTTCTCATTTTTACAGTGTTCAATAAAAATATTGTAATTGCAAATGTGACACAATTGAGGACGTTTTGATTTTGCACGCTGAAGCAACGAACAAAAACTCCAGCTAACAGCCAAGGAAGCCCGCTCCCAAAAGCAGCGCACCCAATAAGGTGCCAAAATCTTCCTGGCCTTGCCTCGCATGATGAGGCCACTAGAGCCCACTTCATCATATGTATGAAGGGTCATAAGAACATAAGAAGAGCCTTGCTGGGTCAGGCCAAAGGCCCATCTAGTCCAGCTTCCTGTATCTCACAGTGGCCCCACCAGATGCTTACGAGAGCACACAGTCAACAAGATAGCCCATCATGTACCAAATGCCTAAGATGGGCACCACTGAATCGGGAAACCCAATACTACCGAAATCCCCGTGTGGTGATGCAGCTGTGCCGGTGCTGCCTCCCCACAGGGGAGTTTAGGCTGCTGGAGGTCTCCTCAGGGTAAATCCCAGCTATGGGTTAATTTGGACAAGTCTGCGTTGCTATGGGCAAGTCTGTGTTGACCTATGCTGGTGGATCAGACCTGGAAAGGGGGGATTGGATTTGGCAGGCAACACCACAGCCAAACCCGCCCTCTCCCAGTTTCGATCTGCCCATCCCCTGCCCCCATCTCTTCCCCACTCCGCTCACCCTCTGCCCATCCCCTGCCCCCTGCACTGGGCTTACCTACTCCAGCAGACCTTCCGTGTTCCACTACCGTGTTCCACCGGTGCTGGTCTTCAATAGGATTAATTAGTCTTGGTTTATTATAAATGATTATAAAATGTAAAACAGGGAATTTCTTTAATGATGGAATATGCATGATTATCTTTTCTTTTTCTTTTGGAAGGTGAAATTTTCATAACCTAAGGTTAAGTACTTAGTACTTAAATAGCAAAATGAAAGTTTTTAATTAACAGGAAAAAAGAAAGGAAATGGGCTAATTAGTGCAAAAGAAAGAGGAAAGACAAGAGCTGTATACCATTTGGCTCAAGGCAAGCAGCATGTGTCCTGGCATCTGTCAGATGATCACAAGAATAGCTGAATTTCACAAGAATAGCTGAATTTAACCATGGAATAGATCATATCGTAGAATTTGACTGGAGACAGGCAATCCTTATTTCAGAGACTTGAAGTTCGTATTGTTGCCCATGATATAATGCTCTCATCTTGCTGTTGTTTCTGGTCATGTGGATTTTGTATGTTTTATTGCAGTTTTTCAAACACCTGAAAAGCCTGCCACAAGTCCACCAATTTTAACATATGGGATTGGGGCAACAATTGAAAAAACACCGCAGATAAAGCTTTCTGAAAAACTGGTAAAATCTGATGCTTTGTTAAGCTAAATACCATCCCTTGATTAACTTTATTAAAAAAAACCTGAATCTCGGTCAATGCAATCCCAGATAAATATGCTTTCTTTCTGTCTGGACATGTATATTATTGAAAGAATATAATATCTTAATCTTATATTGAGCCATGCTAGTTTCATATATAACATCTTAAAGCGCAATCCTGCGCTATCACTGCACTGGCACAGCGAGCGCTGTGCTGGTGTAAGTCATCGCAAAAGTGCCGTAAAGTACTTTGCGACGGCATACCAGTTTCCCCAGCTGATGCAAAGGGCCATGCTGGCCCCAGCGTGCTGCCAGAAGGAGCGGCACATGCCAGAACAGGTAGGATGGAATGGGATGGGGTGGGGGAGGGCGAGGGAGGAGGGTGTAATAGGGCAGAGGATGGGCAGCGACGGGGGCCGGGGTGGGCGAATTCAGCCTGGGAAGGGGTGGAATTGGCGGTGCTGCCATGCACTGCATCCTATCCCTCTTCCCGGGCCTGATCTGCTGACATGGGTCAGCTTGAACATGCACTAGCGATTTAGCTCGCGCAGGTCTGAGGAGACCTCCAGCTCGTAATTCCTGCAAAGGATGCAGCACAGCCTGCGTTGCCCTCACTGCACCGCTGCATGGGAACTTATGGTGGAATCTTGTAAGGCTGGTTTTCTTTGTATTATTCACCCTGCCCCCGAGTGACGTCAGCTGGAGCCTAACGTCCCTTGGGGACTGGGAGGGTGGGTGGGCCCATAACAAGCCGCGGTGCGGAGGTGGCAGGAGCCTTCACCTGGCTCCTTCGAGCTGCTCTTCCGCCGCCTCAATCCAGTGGCGAAAGTAGGGTGGAGTGCGTGGAGCAGCTGCTCCGGGCAGGGCACGCGGCACACGCCCGCCTCCTCTCCTAACCGTCGTCTTCGGCCGTCTTCGATTCGGCCCTCCCTGGAGCCTGAACGGCTCCAAAATGACAAGGAATGACAAATGCGCGCGCAGCTTCCTCCCTCCTCCCTCCAATTGGCTACACAGGGCGCAATTGGCACAGCACTTAGGCCCCGCCCTTGCTCCGGGCGCCCCAGCGAGATGTGGCCTCGCTGCCTCCATCGCCGCATTATTCGCGGCTGCTGCTGTGTTAATCACCGCCACCATTTTGCCACCACCATTTTGCTGCCCCCAATCTCCCATAAGATGCCCCCCCGCGTGCTGCCCGGGAGGCTGCCACCACCGTTCCTACGGCACTGACTTCCAGTAGTTTTCTATGGGAGATGGGCAGCCCAATCCTATTTAGCTTTCTGTGCTGTGAGTCCAGCACAGGCTGTGCCGCATCCTGGCATGTGGAATGCGCCAGCCGTGGCAATAGGTCTCCTCAGACCTGCACAAGCTAAATCACTTGCGCAAATCCAAGGCGATCCATGTTGGGAAAACAGGCACAGATCTTACCGGGTCCTGGGCGCACCACTGCTTGTGCTAGTGCACAAGGGTCGGTGCAGGCCTTCACACCGGCCCAGCAAACTCCTATGTCGTTGCAAAGTGCTTTACGGCACTTTTGCGATGGCTTGCACTGGCCCAGGAGGTGAGTAGGATTGTGCCATAATCTGCTTTTCAGCCTTTGTGAGATATACAACATCTTGCACTGCACAGCTATATCATAGATGTATTGCCCAAGACCTGTGCTCAGACACAGCATAGGAGCACTGTAGTTAAGCTCTTACAATGTGTTGACTGTATTACTTTGGTACAAGGCCACTTATGTACAGTTCTATCCCTCTTATGCATGTCTGGTCAGAAGACAGGATTGGGCTAATGTCTGTGAGTGCTGATGAGCTTTGGCTTATCCATCTTCTCTTATGTTTGCAGAAAAAAAATATCACCGTTTCCACAGCAACATAAGCCTTTCTCTTCCAGACCTTGTTTGGAAATGCTCTTCATTATTTCATAAGTGTGGGGTTAGGAATTAAAACTAGGTACGAGTTGGAAAAAAGCAATAATGGATAAGATCTTGCCTGGCCCTGACTTCTCTCATGAATAGTCATTCCTAGTCAATCCATACATTGCTTCCTGAAGCTATTTTACTTGGCCTGATGTGCAACGAACAACCCCAATTAAAATACAACCACCACAACAGTGCAAGGACTGTAGGAGTTTTTCCAGCCTATTTACACGAATCTTTCAACAAGAATTTTAAAAGATCATTTTGGGCCCCAATTCTAACTAATCCCCCCCCCATGTATGCACGCCAAGGAGACGTGCGCTGCATCTTACGATGAGTGGGCATTCTCAGAGGGTCTCCTCAAGGTAAGGAAATTTTCATTCCTTTACCTTAGGGAAAGCCTCCGCTCACCCTATGGTTCTCCTCAGCTATGCCAAGTGTATCGGTAGAGAGAGGGATAGGATCCAGCCACACGCAAGTGCTGCCAATTGCACCCATTCACCTCTTTCCCTGCCCTCTCTTTCCTGAACCCCCCCCCATTCTTCCCAGTCCCCCCTCCTACTGCTCCTCCCCACTGCTGCCTTACTTGGCTCTGGCAGATAGCGTCTTTGCACCGGTGGGCACATGCAGCTGCCAATGACTGTGCTGGCGGCCTTTTGTCCCTGGTTATGTTTAGAAAAAGAAACCTGTGATGTGATACCATCATATTGGATTTCTCATCCTCACCCCTTGCAAGTGGCACTCAGTGAACTGGAGTGGGGGCAAGGTAATGCTGGATGGATTTGAGTTGTCTATCTCTTCAATATACTGTAAAGTGAAGAACCAAACTATTCTAGTTTTTAATGGAATATCAGGAACATAGGAAGCTTTCTTAGAGCGTTGCTCCATCTGGCTCAGTTTTATTCTTCCACTGAACTGTTGCCCGTTCTAAGGTCACATAGATAGTTGAGACGCTGAGTTTCTGAGAGGTCTCTTCCCCCCCCCCATTCAGTTGACTTCTGAGTTATCTGAAAGTGGATTCTACTTTCATCTGTTAATCTATTATCCTGATCTGCATTCTTCAATAAAACTGTAGGAAAGCATAAAAAATTGCAAGTTCCTTGACAAACCATAGGAGAGGATTTTCAAATATATTGACAGCTGAAAAACTATTTCTTTCAAAATAAGAACTTTCCTACTTTTGTTATGCTCTCTAATGATGTGGATGTCTATAATCTCTAGAAAACGTAGCTTCACACTAAGAGATCCATATGTAGGACAGACATTTTATGAACAGATCCTCAGTTTGTAGAGATTTCTGTAGGGATGGAGTAGATGTAGAAGGTTCACTGCCTCTTCTTTTATTTTATCTTTTTAAGTATAGATAAATATAAAGGCTGCGACCTACTGAGCCCTTCTATGGTTGTGGGTGATCAGCTATGACTGTTTCTATCAGTTGTGGCACAGAGCTAGCCCTCCTCTCATTCAATGCAATACCGCAAGCTACTGTTGCTAATACAGAGAGAGAGAGAGAAGCATTGGGGTAGTTTGGACAGTGTTCTTCAAACTTCTTTCCCCACAACCCAGTGCAATGGCAATTGCATCATCACCAGGTGCCGCGGCCCACTACAGAATCGCCGCTGAGCAATGGTCAGCGAAGGGGAGGACAGTGGTAGATATCTGCCCATAAGACCTGCTTCTGGGGCAAGGCACGGTAGGGTAGAGAGGAGAAAAAGGGAAAGAGTGGCAGATGAAGGCGGCATAAGCTTCAGGGAGTAGAAAGCATGAAGGAACTGGGTTTTTTGCTTTGCGACCCAGTGAAAGGCATTTCACGACCCATACTTTGAAGAACACTGAGTTAGGAGAACAGGGTGAGTTTCCGTACCAAATACTGTACATGGAAGACCAGAATGCTCAGCACCATGCACAGATTCAGCTGTAAATTCTTACTGTCTGAGAGTGACCTTCCCTCTGGATCGCAAGACCTTGAACAGTCCTCTTTGTTCAGACTGGCATGAAAGCCCTTGCTGCATAAACTTGGGGGGCTCAGGGCACTTAAGTTCCGTCACCTTTAGGGAGCAACAAGACTCTTCTTGGGCTTCTACCAACTCAGCCTCAGTTTCTCCAGATCAGACAGTGAGTCATCTTATTGCATGATTCATTGCAAATATTCAGCAATTGTTCTGTGTGGAGCAAACAAGAATTAATTTGTTCAGCATCCTTTAAACAAGGCATGTCAAACATAAGGCACGCGGACTGTATCTAGCTTGTGGAAGCTCTTTATCCAGCCCATATGATAATTGGGCTCTCCCAGTGCCACCCTTCCAGCAGCGCCGCTTCTGCTGAGGCTCTGGGAGGGAGAGATGGAAGGAGACCTCAGAAGGCAAGGAATGATATGGAGAAAGGGGCAGACCAAGAGGGGTGAGAGAGGGAGACGCTGCCGATGTGCTGGGAGAGCCCAATTATCACACAGGCCACCCTTTCAGCAGCACCACTTCTGCTGAGGTGTCACTTCACAAACCATGCTGAGCTATGAAGTAATGCCTCAGCAGAAGTAACAGAGCTGAAAGAGCAGCCCACGTGATAATTGAACTCTCCCATATCTTGAAAATATTATCAAGAATTGCACATTTTTTTCTCTGCTGTCATTTGCAGCTAATGGGTTTCTACGTGCTTATTTCTAGCCATCATCTGCTTAATGACATCTGCTTAATGATGTCACTTCTGGCCCTCAGCAGGCGCCATGAATGCTATTCAGCCTGCTATATGAAATGAAATTGACACCCCTGCTTTGAACCGTGCAACTCTTGGAGTCCATTTATAGTGAAACAGTCAAGAAATGTTTTAAGAGTAAGGTTTGGTATCTATGAGATAAGGGAGTAGACTTTTGCCAAGTCTATTTTTGTTCTGCACCCTTTAAACCAGCATATGCCCTTTGCAAGCTAAATCATCTGATTTCTTCCACCTATCAATGAATTTGCTATCCTCAGTTCTAGAATATGAGGTTTCTCTTCCCACAGATGATTCTCAGAGAATCCAAGACTGTCAACAACTTAGACCTTAAACTACTGGACTTAAACACAGTTGAAACTAATTTTCAGGATAGCTGTTCTGCCAAATTATTGCAAACCAGCTATACTTAAGAGAAATCTCTTATTAAAATAATGCTGTGATTTTGTATACAACATGCACAATTTGAAGGAATAGGTGGTCATCTCTATAGTTGTGCAGGATTGCACTGTTAATGTAAGCCCTGTTGCACACAGTGGGACTTACCTCTGACACTGACAGCACAATCCTGACTAAAGATCTGCAGGCGGCCCCAGGGCTGCCCGCTGGATCCTATCCCTGTTCCAGGCCGATAGTGATCAGCCCGGAGGTCTACTCGGGAGGAGTGTATGTTTGTCCCCTTCCCCCGGTGTAGCGTGGGGAGGCCCAATCCTTGGATTTCCGCCAGCTGTTGCTGGCATAAATCCAAGGAAGCCGTGTAAAGGCCACGCCAGCCCAGGACAGGGATAGGGCGGCCGCCATCCCCACCCCCTCCCAGGCCGGCTCAGCCAACCGCCGGCCTCCCTCGCCGCCCTGACTGCCCCGGTGCCCACCGGTGCTTCCCTTCTCTGACGGCTGTAGGGACGATCCGGCGACGGGGTGAGAGCTGCCGGCCACTGCGCCGGCAGCCCTTACTCACGAGTCATCGCAAACTTGGTTTACAGCACGTTTGTGACGGCTTAGAGCAGTGGAGTGCTCGCTCTGATACTCTAAGTTTACGGTGATTGCACCGTGAGTAAATATGCAGAGGCTAGCACTCCAATATACCTTTTATATGTATCTGTGATGTTTTTTCATTCAATTTTCAAGTTTTAGACATTTGATTTCAACTATTGCAACCCACTCCAGGAGTCTTGGAGAAAATTAGTTGGATCTTTAAATGAAGTGCAATTAGATTCAAAATGGGAATAAGTGACAGGAGAAGCAAGCCCTCTTATAAGGAAGTTTAAAGTTGTTTTTTATTGTATAGTCTTAGTGGGGTGTGGCTAAACTCCTGCCCTTCAAAATTTACCACTACAACACTGCTTTCTTGAATGATTCAGAAGCCAAATTGAAGGTGCGGACATGGGTCTAAGATTTAGGGCTGTAGTGTGGTTTTTTTCATGGTAAATATTTGAAGGCCAGAAGCCTTGCCCCACTGGCCAAGTGTGGGTTCTTTTGCAGCCTCTACATTGGCCTCTGTGCCATGGCAGCTAAAGCAACTTTGTACAATTGGGTTAATCATACTGGGTTAATGCTTAGTTAACTTAAATAGACTTCTGTTCCTTTTGGTTCACTAGGAACCATGGGTTGTTTACCATTACAGTGTGTGAAATTTTAACATTTCAAAATTTGTTTCTTTGTACAAGGAGTTACTATTATCTCTTTCTTAGCCTCTGGGTTTTTCAGAGATTTTTCACCTTTAGCCAGTTTTTTCCCCCCATGGAGATTGCCGAGGAACATGGAGTTCAATATAACTAGGTCAGTGAATGAATAGCATGAAACAGACTGTTCATTCCACATTCCAGGCTTTTACTATAATCTCTAGATACAAAATTTCTTACCTTGCCCTTATGTTTCCACAAAATGCCTGAAAGAGGAGACTTGCATAAAGTGTGGGTGCATTTCAGTGGAGGACTTGTGAGGAATTTGTCTCGTGAAAGTAAATGTTTATCATTGTTCTCCAGTGAAATTTAGTTCTAGATTTTATGGTCTTTGAAGAGAGGCCTTGTCTCTTGCACAGTATATTATACTGTACTATATCTGTATTCTGAAACTGACCTTTCTGTTTCTCTCTCTGAATTTCTATCCCTTAAGGATCTGTTTTTGCCTTAAGGAAAATTTGGAAATTTCTTTTTCTCTTTTCTATTTTGCCTGTTAAAGATTGAATTTTTGTTCCATGGCATGCTCATCATGAGTGTGCATCACATCCCTAGTATATTTTGGCTGCAATCCTATGCACATCTTCCTGAGAGTAAGCCCCATTGTAGATAATGGGACTTCTGAGTAGACAAGGATTGTGTGCATCAGTATCCCCTATGCAATTGGGTTCTCTTGCTAGGCTTACCAGATTTCTTCCCGGGACAGTGTTAGACCTTTAGGAGAAGGAATGTGGACAGGTGTAGCTTGTTAAACCTTAGAGCACAATCCTAGGCATGTCTACTCAGAAGCAAGCCCCATTGTGTTCAGTGGGGCTTGCTTCTAAGTAGACATGCCTAGGATTGTGCTCTAAGGTTTAACAAGCTACAACTGCCCACATTCCTTCTCCTAAAGGGCTACACTATGTCCCGGGAAGAAATCTGGTAAGCCTACCTCTTGCCCCACTCACATCTCATACATTCTTTGCCATCAGAATGTGATACAGGGTCAGCTATTTCATGGTTCATCTCTCTGCAAGAACATTATCTTCAGCATTTCCTTCCTTTCTTCTTCTACACTGAATAAGCAGAAAGTATGGAAGCCTTGCACTTCCAAGTTCACAGACAAAGTCAATGACAAATTCCGTATTAAAATGATCATGCTTGATGTAGTCTGAGACAGATAATACTTGGGAATACTGCTTTGACCTTTTTAATGTTTTGTAAGTTGAACCTTCTCCTCACCTTTATATTCCACATTTCTTGCATGCTAATTATGTGTATGAAAGTGGTGATACTGTTACAATGGAATGAACTGCAGAGGTCAAGTAGGTGACAGTGAAATTCCCATTGTCTTACAACATTCCCATAGCAGTTTTGTATTACCCTGATTTTAATTATTAAGGAATAAATTTGACTGTAGACATTTAGTGGAATTCTTTGTTTGCTCCCCTTTGTCAGACATTCACTATAGCTATATAATTATCTTTGTTAGATATTTGTTTCTTTTGTTGAACCTCAAGCTTTGCATTGTTCATGAATGTACAAAACATGTGGAATACTGCTTGTATGACTGAGAGAGGCACGAGTAAGTGACTGCAATGAAAACATCAGCAAAGAAAGATTTGAACTTGGATTTTGGTGGTGTAATAAATAATGCTTTGTTAAATATGCAGTAAATTCTCACCATCCGCAAATTCGCATATCCACGAGCTGCAGAAGTGAGACCACCTTGCATGATTCGCAAGGTGTGTCTCACTTTCCGCGATCCCTGCTGCTAAGGAAGCCTGCAGAAACTTTCCTTAGGTAGCAGGGATAATCACAATGGCATCCACAATCAGCGCGGAGTGCTTTGAAATGGCTGGGGAAAGCATCTGAGGCTTTCTCCAGCCACTTCAAAGGACCCTGCGCTGATTGCGGGCGTCATTTTGAATGTTCTTGCAGCATTCGGGAAGTGTCCCTGCAGCATTCAGAAAAGTCCTGAATGCTGCAGGGACCTTCAAAATGGCTCCCGTGATCAGCATGGGACCCTCAGAGGCAGCAGGTAAGGCACCTCCCCAACCTCCTAACCCCCTGCAGGTATTTGAAAATTTGTGACCCACGGGTTTTTCTAGGAACCTAACCCCCACGGGTAGCGAGAAATGATTGTATTTCAAGCATCAGTCAGTCAGGGATGGCCAACATTTCAGCATGGGCACCTGTAGTTGAAATCATTTTGTAAAAGCAGCTGGTGCAGCTTATTATGACATGGTTTTTCATGACTTTGAAAGATGCTGGGCATAGCTTTGGTGGCTGATGCTGAAGACTGTGCCACCTAACTGTACAGTAGTTTCTGCTGTTGAGATCTGTTTTCTATCCACAGAGGTGTCGTTGGGGAGGTGGGCTCAACACACATCGGGGGGTGTACTCGCCGCCGGATTCGGCGGCAATTTGGTGATGGTGCACCGAAAATGCACACACCCCGGCTGCTTTTGGCGACGGGATTAGCCCTCCTGCCTGCCCGGGCCGCTTTTGGCCTAAAAGTGGCCGAAAAAAACTCCAAGGTGGTGGTGCATTTTTGGCACACCACCACCAAATTGCTGCCGAAAGGGGCAGGGCTTGTGACATCACAGGGGGTTCACGGCGTCTCCCCCCCCCCGAGGGTGTAGTGACGCCACTGTCTATCCATGATAACCTGTCACAATTGTATGGATAGCTGATCACCGTGAGACCTGATGTGACCACTTTTTCTTGACCTAGCTGTGTCAAGGTGGTCTAACATGTACCTCAAATTACTGTATATAGACCACTGCAGAAAATACATTCCTTAAGCCTGAAGAGAACTTTATTCTCTTGTGGTTTCTGGGATGCCTTGGGGTTGTTCTTGATTTGCAGAAAAAAAACTATGCAAAACCACTCAGCAGCAACATGATGCACATGCAGCTCTTCTCTACATGTGCATGATTTCCATACTACCACCACCACCACCGTTCTGAGTGTCATGTTTTCATCCTGGCTGTTCGTACTGATAATCTCCACATCTGGATAACCAGACCTCCCAACAGATGCATGCTTTCTCTGTATCTTGTCTCCTCTTTGTTCTTTCTACAGTTATGGAGACAAAAAATGTACCCCTCTACTATGACTAAAATGAGTGGAGAGAGTCATGGCACTTCTTTGGCAGAGTCCCTATGGTAGGGAACACAATGAAAGTAGATAGGAGACAATGCTCATAGGATGAGCTGCCACTGGAATGGTTTTCTCACTTACTATTGATTTTTCACAAAGTTGCTACAGACTGACAGGGATACAGAGATCAATAGAGTTTTAAGACCAGGAACATAAGTTGCAAATGTGGAACCACTTACCAGGAGTTTTCCATTGAGCTTCTTGAATAAATTCTTTTGGGGTTTGCATTCATTCAGGTTAATGCTGTGTTGGTGATTTATTTTATTTTTCCTGCTGAGCAGCACTGGCATGCAAATTAGTTGCACTTCACTCAACCAGGCAATAAATCTCAGAAGCAGACAATTAATTGCATTGGAAATTAGGAGAGCCAACAGAAAATCAAGTTTTATCACAATCAGCTGGCCACTAACCTTTCCCCAACTGATAAAAAGAGAAATGACCCAGCAATATAATAAAACAAATATTGGCTTTGAGAAGGTTTGCATGGCATGTGTATGTGTGCTTCTGACACACTTGCTAATATGAAATAGTTCTTGACAAGAGCTTTGATTATTTCAGTTCCGTTTGTTGCAATCCCTGTGTCCCATCCTGCTGCTTATATTTTGTAAATTTCCAGATTTGAAGTTTCAGAAATGTATTAATCAGTATCTTTGAACTCATTATAAATATATCACAGTGACTGTGCTTTTTCTAAAATATTGTTACTTGTGGCCAAAGGAGAATTATAAAGGATTTGCTGAGTCTGCCCTCGTGTAATCCAAAATTGAAAATTAAAATTTTACTTACGGCCTAATCCATGGGTGCGTATTGCTGCTGCAAATGCAACACCACTGGCACATGCAGCCTAACCACTGCCACAAGTGACAAAGGGCTGGGTCTATGCAAGGACAGACCAGGCCTTTCTGCTGGAACAGTTAAGGCCACACAGGGTTCGGGAGGGAGGTGGAGAGGGGGTGAATGGGGAGGGGTGGGCAGAACAGGGAGGAGATGGGGCAAGGGGTGAGCGGATCGGGTCCAGGAAGGGAGCGGGTTCGACAGCACCCGCTGAATCCTAACCCCTTTCCTGGGCCTGATCTGCCTGCACAGCTTAACATGAACTTGCACCAGTTATCGAGCTGGAGCAGATCTGAGTTGACCCATGGCGACTGCTGGGGCTTAACCTGGGGCAAGGGAAAAATGTTCCTTTACCCCAAGGAGGTCTCATCATGCCCCCCAAAAAACCGCGGGATACAGCGGAATCTGTGTTGGCACCACTGTATCGCCATGTGGGGAGTTAGGATTGGACTGTTAATTTGGTCTTGTAAACACATTTTCTTAGGGTAGCTCTACACCTGATGCAGCAAATATCTTGCTATGCACTTCCCACTGTGTATTGCACAACACATTCATGAAGGCAATATTAACTGTTTGCATGTTACATAATGTTTGCATCTGGGTACAGCTGTCAGTGCACGAAGACACAGTGAATGGGTGTATCTGGCTTCCTTTTTTACAGAGAAAACATCTATGTACACTGTATACAGATTGTACCTGCATTGAATTGAATATGTGAATAACTGTCCCAAGGTACAGACAGTGACTCATGTTTGTATTTGGGTACACTTTAATGTGTGAACAGACCTTGTCCATCATCCTTACGTCTTTCCCTGTTTGTATGTTGTATTTGGGAAACACCAGGTGACATCAGTGTAAAGACATGTGGAAGTAGTGTACATAGTAAGGTCATGTCACACTGCTTTGATAACAATAAAAAGATATTTAATGTTGATATTTTGTTTGATGTTATTCATGTTTTCTCACTCTCATCTAGAGTTGCACCAAGGGTTCAGCTGTTTCAGTTTGGGGGTTCAAATAACTGCTTTCAGAATGGGTCTGAAATCCCCCCAAACCCCTAAAACACTCAGATGTCCACCTTTCTTTATTCCTGTTCTTTGTCCTAATAATTACTGCATCTTCTGCCTGGGTTTAACCACACCATGGATGCCCATACAATGCGGTAGTGTCACAGTGCTATATTGCAAAGTACACAGTGCTGTATTGTCACTGCAAAGTGGCATGATGACATCCCCGAGGGCAAGCAAAGCCAACTGAGAGTGAGGGCAATCCTTCCTGGATTGGGAACACTTTCACTTCCTGGACATTTCCTGGAAGACTTTCATTCCATTTCCAAGCAGTCCCTGAAAAATCAACTGAAGGACTGTTGCCTTATTGTAATGAACTTGCTGCTGTAAGATCCCAATTCCCTTCAGGAAAAAAGAAAATTTATCTCTGGAGTATAAAAATATGAATCTTTACTCTCATCTCCTTTCTTCACAGGAGCTGCAAAGAATCAATCCTCCTTACTGTTGTTCAGCCTTACCCTGTAAGTAGTTATCATGTTTTTGGAATTAGTTCCCTAGCAACATTTTCAGCTTTTGTCTGCCTATTCTCTCTCTCTCTCTCTCTCTCTCTCTCATATCTGCATAACCAAAAGTACAAGTGAAGTAGGAGCTGTGTCTTTGAAGATAAATGTGATGATTATATAGAAGTACAGACAGAAATGGAACAACGTAAGGTTAATTTGAATAAAATATGGTTATTTTCCGACGCCCATGAGGGGTATTTCTTGAGGACAGAACAGGATACTGAGTTGTGCTCCAAGACATTTCACAAGCTTTCCAAGCAATCTTTGTTTCACTTTGGGCTTTTTGTGGGGGGTTTGTTTCTATTTCTCCATCATTACATGGTGTGTTACATCTTCATTTTATTCCTTTTTAATAGATTTAAAATGGCTAGATTTTTGTGGCGGTGAGCTGTTATCAGTCTTGCACTGCAGTGCAAGCCTGGTGGAGCGAGTGCTCCGCCGGCCTAGCGTGTCATGAAAGTGCCATAAAGCACTTTTTGCGGCACCTCTGGAGTAAGCAACACTGGTGTGGAGGCTGGCGCCACTTATTACGCTGCCGGACTCAGCCACCGGACGCAGGTAGGTGCTGTGTCAGATGGCAGGAGGGTGTGGGAAGGGAGGGCTGGGATGGCAGGGGAGTGGGCCAGGGAGGGGACGGGGATATCGGTGGAGTGCTCTGCCAATATCCTAACCCCCTTCCCAGCCCTGGCTGGCCTTACACAGCCTCCCCGGTTGTGCGCCAACTAAATAGCTGGCATGCATCTGAGGAGACCCATTGGGGCTGCCGGGGCTTACACCGGGGGAAGGGGACAAACATCCCTTTCCCCTGAGGTGATCCCCGGCCCCGCCGGCGTGGGCTTCATCCTGCGTAGGATGCAGTGGCTGACCATTTAGGCCGGCCGGTGTATCTTACGCAGGATTGGGCTGCCCAGCTAGACCCAAGTAAAATAGAACCCTAGCCAGAACTCAGAGAAGTAATGGAGCAAAAGGGATGTGGCAGTTCATGGTGTTTTGTACGACACTTGTGTATCAAGAAAGAGCACAAACCTGTGACCAACTTTTAAGACTTTACCATTCATACAACAGAGTGCAAAATGCAGTCACAATACTTTCAAAGAGTGATGTAATAGTAGGGGCATGCTACCGTCCTCCAGATCAAAAACCTGAAGGGGATCTTGAAATGAGGAAGCAAATCAGGGAGGTGTCAACGAGAGACAGGGTTGTAGTCATGGGGGACTTCAATTATCCTCACATCGACTGGGTCAATTCATGCTCAGGTCCTGAAAGAGAGACTGGATTTCTGGATATGTTAAATGACTGTGCCTTAGAGCAGCTTGTCACAGAACCGACCAGAGGACAGGTGACTCTGGATTTGATATTGTGTGGCACTCAAGATCTGGTCAGGGAGGTAAATGTTACTGAACCGTTGGGGAACAGTGACCATGCTGCGATCTGTTTCGCCATGCATGTCGGAGGGAGAGTGCCGAGCAAATCTGACACGAAAACCCTTGACTTCCGAAGGGCAGACTTCCCGAAAATGAGGAGACTAGTTAAAAAAAAGCTGAAAGGGAAGGTAAAAAGAGTCCAATCGCTCCAGAGTGCATGGAGGCTGTTTAAAACAACAGTCATAGAGGCCCAGCGCGAGTGTATCCCACAAAGGAGGAAGGGCTCGACCAAGTCCAGGAGGGTGCCGGCATGGCTAACAAGCACAGTTAAGGAGGCTATAAAAGGCAAGGAAGCTTCCTTCCGTAAATGGAAGTCTTGCCCTAATGAGGAAAATAAACAGGAGCACAAACTGTGGCAAAAGAAATGTAAAAAGATGATACGGGAGGCCAAGCAAGACTTTGAGGAACGTATGGCAGGCAACATAAAAAAGAATAATAAAAGCTTCTTCAAATATGTTAGAAGCAGGAAACCTGCCAGGGAAACGGTTGGTCTGCTGGATGGTGAGGGAGAGAAAGGGGTGATAAAAGGGGACTTGGAGACTGCAGAGAAATTAAATGAGTTCTTTGCATCTGTCTTCACGGCAGAAGACCTCGGGCAAATACCACTGCCGGAACGGCCTCCCCTGACTAAAGAATTAAGTCAAATAGAGGTTAAAAGAGAAGACGTCTCAGACTTAATTGACAAAATAAAGATCAATAAATCACCAGGCCCGGATGGCATCCACCCAAGAGTTCTGAAGGAACTCAAGAATGAAGTTGCTGACCTCTTGACCAAAATATGCAACTTGTCCCTTAAAACGGCCACTGTGCCAGAGGATTGGAGGATAGCTAATGTCACGCCTTTAAAAAAGGAAGGAGGGGGGACCCGGGAAACTACAGGCCAGTCAGCCTAACATCTGTTCCAGGGAAGATGGTGGACATTAAGGATAAAATCTTAAAATACATAGAAGAACAAGCTCTGCTGAGGGAGAGTCAGCATGGTTTCTGCAAGGGGAAGTCTTGCCTCACAAACCTGTTAGAATTTTTTGAAAAGTTCAACAGGCATGTGGATGCGAGCGAACCCGTAGATATTATATATCTGGATTTTCAGAAGGCGTTTGACACAGTCCCTCATGAATGGCTCCTGAGAAAACTCCACAGTCAGGGAATAAGAGGGCAGGTCCTCTTGTGGATTAGGAACTGGTTGAAGACCAGGAAACAGCGAGTGGGAGTCAATGGGCAATTTTCACAATGGCGAGAGGTGAAAAGCGGTGTGCCCCAAGGATCGGTCTTGGGACCGGTGCTTTTCAACTTATTCATAAATGACCTGGAGTCGGGGATAGGCAGTGAGGTGGCCAAGTTTGCAGATGACACTAAACTTTTCCGGGTGGTGAAGACCAGCAGGGATTGTGAAGAGCTCCAGAAGGATCTCTCCAAACTGGGAGAATGGGCAGCAAAACGGCAGATGCGCTTCAAGTAAATGTAAATGTAAAGTGATGCACATTGGGGCAAGAAATCAAAACTTCACATACATGCTAATGGGTTCTGAGCTGTCTGTGACGGATCAAGTGAGAGATCTTGGGGTGCTGGTGGACAGGTCGATGAAAGTGTCGACCCAGTGTGCGGCGGCTGTGAAGAAGGCCAATTCCATGCTCGGGATCATTAAAAAAGGGATTGAGAATAAAACGGCCAATATCATTATGCCTTTGTACAAATCGATGGTAAGGCCACATCTGGAGTATTGCGTCCAATTCTGGTCACCACACCTCAAAAAGGATATCGTTGAATTGGAAAAGGTGCAGAAAAGAGCGACCAGAATGATTCGTGGGCTGGAGCACCTCCCTTATGAGGAAAGGCTACAGTGTCTGGGGCTTTTCAGTCTAGAAAAAAGGCGCCTGAGGGGGGACATGATTGAGACGTATAAAATTATGCATGGGATGGAGAGAGTGGATAGAGGAAAATTCTTCTCCCTCTCGCACAACACCAGAACCAGGGGACATGCACTAAAATTGAGTGGAGGGAGAGTTAGAACAGACAAAAGAAAATATTTCTTTACCCAGCGTGTAATTCATCTGTGGAACTCCTTGCCACAGGATGTGGTGATGGCACCTGGCCTAGATGCCTTTAAAAGGGGTTTGGACAGATTCATGGAGGAAAAGACCATCACAGGTTACAAGCCATAAGCAACCTCCTGGTTTTAGAAGTGGGTTTTCTCTGTGCCAGGTGCAAGGGAGTGTCAACGGGAAACAGGTTATCTTGTTGTCTTGTGCTCCCTGAGGCATCTGGTGGGGCCACTGTGTGATACAGGAAGCTGGACTAGATGGGCTTTTGGCCTGATCCAGCAGGGCTCTTCTTATGTTCTTATGTTAAAATGCATGTGTTCACCCTGCAGTTTTGCTTTTCTTTTGTAAATAGTGCAAATAGGAGGTCATGATCTGGATTAGAACCATGGTGGGGAATAGGGTAGTTTTAACACTTCTTCTGCGGCTCTGATCCAGTTTGCATGCCTTAGTGCGGGTAATTTTTACGCACATGCATACACAAGTAAACCTACATCATCAACATGTGCGGTTAAAGTCACATATGTCTTGACTCTCGGAAAAGCTGAAGAACTGTTCCAGAAAAGCCTGGTTGTGCATTGAGTTTGTTTTCTGGGTATTTTGGCCTTATTTAAAAATAAGAGGAGGCTTTGAGAGACCTGCCCAAATTGAACAAGACCAGAGAGATTGACTAAGGAAGTGTTTGTTAGATTAAGAGCCACATATCCAAAACTGGTCCATTTCTACTTATCACAGAATAAGAATATTTTTTTTCTCTTTCCCCCTTTAGCCTTATTTACAATATGCATCCTACTGACATTTTATTTATCTGCATATCTAGTATGACATTTTTATTTATATTCTGGAACAAAAGTATAGCTTTCAATGCTATATGAATGAATGATGAAATGATGTGAGATCTCAAAGTTCATTATGTAGAATTCTCCTGTGGGTGATCAAGCCAAGATCAGGTATGTCAATCTCATTTCATACAACAGGCCAAATAACATTCATGATGCCTGCTGAGGGCCAGAAGGGATGACATTAAGCGGAAAGTGACATCATTAAACAGGCGATGACCAGAAATAAGCACTTTTTTCTCATTCGCTGAAAATGATAGAAGAGAAAATACGCAAATCTTGATCATTTTTACAAGATATGGAGAGCCCAATTATCATGCAGGCTGTCCTTTTAGTAACACTGCTTCTGCCAAGGCGTCACTTCACAACTCAGCAGCTGAGAGGTGCTCTGCAAAGTAATGCCTCAACAGAAGCAGTGCTGCTAAAAGTGCAGCCCGTGTGATAATTGGGCCCTCCCAGCACATCTACAGCTTCTCCCTTTCTCACTCCTCTTGGTCTACCTTTTCCCATGTATCATTCCTCTCCTTCGAGATCTCCTTCTGTCTCTCCCTCCCAGTGCCTTGACAGAAGCGGCGCTGCTGAAAGGGCTCTCCCAGTGCCACCCTTTCAGCAGTGCCACTTCTGCCAATGTGTCACTTTGCAGCTTAGCAGCTGAGGGAGGTGCTAGGAAAACCCAATTATCATGGTGGGGGTGGATAAAGAGCTTCCACAGGCCGCACCTGGCCCATGGACCTTATATTTGACACCCCTGCTCTAGATGTAAGACCATTTAAAACAGGGGTGGGGAACCTATTTGCGGTGGGGGGCCATTTTCCCATAGGGAAAACTTGCTGTGGGCCGGCCAATTTTTTTTGGGGGGGCCTGCAAATTTACCCCCCCTGCGCGAATTTACCTCCCTCCCACCCACCGCTCCCACCCACCCACCCACCGCTCCGTCTCCCTCCCACCCGGCAAGCGCCCACCCCCATCGCTCTCCTCCTTACCTTGTCTTCTCTTCAGCCGCCGCCGCCGCCGGCCGCGCGCGCTCACCTCACCCGGCTCCTTTTCAAACCTTCCCGGCTGTTAGAGACATGCGTTCTGCGCATGTCTCTAACAGCTGGGAGGGTTTGCGAAGGAGTCGGGCGAGGTGAGCGCGCGCGGGGCCGCGCTCACCTCGCCCGACTCCTTTTCAAACCCTCCCGGCTGTTACAGACATGCGCAGAACAGCCGGGTTGAGAAGGAGTCGTGCGACTCCTTCTCAACCCGGCTGTTTCTGCGCATGTCTCTAACAGCCGGAGGGGTTTGAAAAGTCGGGTGAGGTGAACGCGGCCTCCGGAGCCTCCGGTCCGAGCCCGCGCGGGCCGGACGGAATGGAATCGGGTCCAGGCTCACGCGGGCCGGACCGGATCGCTTCTGGGGCCGGATCTGGCCCGCGGGCCGCCGGTTCCCCACCCTTGATTTAAAAGATAAGGACGTGCTTCCTTGTCTTTATCCTGTTCCTTTATCAGGTGGCTAAGGCCGGCAGTAAGAAAGAAATCATGAATATGCCTAATTATTGTGTAAGCATAGAACAATTTGACTCCTGAAATCTTCATTTTTCTATAAACTTGCTTATTTTATTTTCATTAATCCAAATAGCTGCATTAATAACTAAAATGGAGGGGGAAATGGAACACTCATGTAAGTTAGTATAAGGTGGCATCAGAATTAAGCTCACAGTATATAATATCTTGGTTTCAGTAAGTTAATCCCACATTTTATTATTAAGAAATACAGCAGCTCATTCCATTATCGGATTTAATAATATGGGAACGAAAAACATATAGCCTGCAGTGAAATTGTATGCAGCTTGGAGAACTGTTTATATTGCTAAATGCAATCAGAGAGGTGAATGTTATAAATTTTGTTTCTGGCCTAAGGCCATGCTACCTCTGATTGGGTAGCAGTTCTTTCTTACACACATTTATGCTACTGAGATGTAGAATGATGAAACAGTTCCTAGGCATGAACTCAAAATGAGCTGTTTCTCCGTTTGAAAAGCAAAGTTAGTATATCAGCATAAACGCTAACCAAACTAGCTACCTGGGCCTTCGGGTGTAGCTTCTCTGCATTTACAGTACCCATATCATTCAACTCTGCTAAAAGACCTAATCCAATATCAAAATCCAGCAATTTGTACTGTGTTCTGTTTGTCAGTATCCGTGTATGTTTTATCTCTTATTTGTGCGGAATATTCAGATTTGCTGAAACAAGTATTTTGTACATTTGGTGCAAGCAACAATGGATCCTCCCATTCTTCCAAAGTTCTGGCTTATGGTGGCCAGGCAGGAAGAGAAATCAAGATTAGGGTGTTCCAAGGAAAGGAAGATTCTTCTTATTGAGACACTCTGATTTGTCCCTCACTCCCTTTCAAATGAGATTGGCAGGGTTTACTCACCACTTCCATTAGGGGTGCCAACTCTGGCGGAAGCTATTCCTTAAAAAAAAAAAAATTCCAACATAATGGCATTAAGCCAAGGGGGGACCCAGTTATATCCAGGATTGCTTTCAGCAGTCAGCTAGAGATCAGTGCTGATTCTTGGAGAATTCATGTCTGTTTTAGAGGGTTAGCAAGTTTGCCTTCCATGGTGAAAAGAGGGAAGGAGTTTGGCTTGGTATCCCCAATCAGAGTGATTAGTACCTGATCGTAGGGCACAGAATTGGGTAGGGTCTTGAATAGATGTTCCAACCTTAACTAATAGTTGTACCAGATTACTTTTTCGTTTCTTCTGGCTCTAATTTCACATATGTTCAAATTGGAGATCACCACAGATTCATTTTCTTTCATGTTATTCAATGTAAAGGCCATTCCAAATGTATATCTCTGCATCTTTTGTCCAATTATTGCCTGCGGAAGACTTATGCACCCAATGGGTATAAGAAAAATCATTTTTCCTTGTTTGCACTTCTTGAATAAATCATATAGCATATGTATGCTTTGTTACAAACACCATTACAACAAGCTAGGTGAAACTAACACTAATATAGAAGGACAGTACTCCGTTGAACATAATTCACTCGGTGTCTTCCAGATTAGTTTTGCTCAAACTCATCCCTTCTTAGTTTAATTACAATCCCAACCAAACACCGTCCTTTTGTGCTTCCTGTCAATCTAATAAATCTTTCTCAGGTTAATTTGAATGTCATCTGTACCGATAAGGAAAGGATTGAAGAGCTTAATCATTTGAAGCAGTTTGAAGTTTTGCTCTTCAGGAAGTTTATTTCATTATCCGTTGAAAACATTTTGTTTTGTAAATGAGTTATCATTGCAATAGGTATTTTATTAGGTTTGGGCATATTTTCAATTAGACCATTTATCCACTGTGCTGTGCATTCAGGCTTCTGGAGTGAATTTCAATTGCTGATCTGATAAGGTCTCTTTCTGGATTGCTATTAAATTCTCACAAGGTATCATACTGTGAAGGAGCAACAGAAGCAAGTCCTCTGTTAAGTGACTTGCAATGGAACACCTTTAATCATGTACAAGGAATTCTTTTATTGCAGAACTCAACACTTCTACAGACAATAACAGCCCAATCCTAACTATCTGGCGGGTGGCTCAGGGCCGCCCACCGGATTCCATGCTCTCTCCGGGCTGCTCTGGAGCGGCCCGGAGGTCTACTTGGGGAAAGGGGACATTCTTTCCCTTCCCCCAGCGTAGAGCTGGGAAGGCTCTATAGCTGGCAGAAGTAAGAGGAGGCCGTGTAACGACCGAGCCGGCCTTGTGGGAGACAGGGATATGGCGGATGCCATCCCCACCCCCTCTCAGGCCGGCACAGCCAATGGCGTCCCTCCATCACCACCCGGACCGCCCATGCAGCTGCCAGGGGATCCTTTACCTTCCTCCGGTGGCCGCATGGGAGTTCCAGCACCGGAGTAAGGGCTGCTGGCGTAGCGCCGGCAGTCCTGACTCGTGAGTCGGCACAAATGTGTTTTACGGCACGTTTGCAATGGCTTCGGCCGGCGGAGCACTTACTCTACTGCCTGAAACTTCCACAGGATTGCGCTGTAAATGACACAAAATTATACAAACTGATATCAGCGTGTGATATTTTCAGTGGTTTTAGGATTACCTGGTGATATTATATTATTGTTAGAACATGTTTTGATATACCCCGAAGCAATCCTTGGGGGGTACAGTCCTCATTGGACCCAAAAGGATCCAGGCATCCAGAGACAATGCTTGATTACTGTAATGTGGTCTCCATTTGCTATCACTTGCTGGCACTGATATAAAATAAAGCTGAAGATCTGCCAGCAGATGTACAATAAGGAAAGGGGCTTCTCTGCAAGAGTTTGCTCAGGGTAGCAGGTTAAGGAGTAGCCTGTTTTGCTCACCTCCATCCTCGCCCAAGCAATTCGCAGTGAACGGCACCCAATTGGTGCGCTGTGTTTTGGCGGGCCGGCCACAGCATATTTTGGTAGGTCCCCATCTTCAAGCTCACTATTTGGAGCTCAAGTGATGATGCTGTAAGCTGATCTTTGCTACATTCCTGCTCTCCAGACAGCAGCCAACAGCAGCAGCAGTAGCTTTGAGTCAGAGTTGGTGTCATCCTTATCACAGCAGTAGCTAGCTCATTAGCATTTGAGGTAAGTGGACATTCTCTTTTCTTACATCATGTCTCCTTAAACTCATTAGTTTAAGGGGTGGGATCCAGGGCGTTTTGTTTCAGCTCCTGTCTGAGGGAAAGGTCTATTCCTGCTCTGTGTGCCCTCAGTTATTTCTCCGCCCCTGGGGTTTTCTCTTATAATATTCTCCATGCTAGCTGCGGTGATCAGGCTAGAAGCTTTTGTTGCTCATAATTAGGGGCTATTCCTGCTGGGACTTGCTGCTTAAATATTGCCCCTGCATTTTAGATATCCCCCACCCATTATATTTTACCTCTTATGGCTGCTGCTTCTTGATAATTCTAAGGTACCATCCAATATTATTTTTCGGGGAGGGGGTGTCAAATGGATGTTTGAGGATACGCCCAGAAGCGTTTCTAACCTAGCTAAGCACCAACGTAACTTCCTGTGAGTTTTTCTTTTGTTTTCCCCTTGCTCAATGGACTATCCTGCACTATGGACTGTGGTTAGGAAGCTCCTTGTTGCATTTCTAACATTATATTTGGTAGAACATAGTACTAGTGTGGTCATCCAAATTATCTCCAAGCAAAGAAATTGACTTCGTATGGGGGCCCTGCAATGGGGTCATTCATACGGTGCGGTGCCCCCCTCTTAATCAAGTGCAGGGGAGGGGAGGAGGCATCACGGCGTCTCCACTTCACAGGTGCATGCAATGGAAGTCAGAGATTTGGAGCCAGCGACCCTCTATACTCATGCCTCAGATGTGGCAGAGAAGGGGGTTACCACATCCATCTTCCTTATCCTTGCCCTCAGCTTTCAAGTGGTCACTGGCAGCCAGGGGCTCCTCTACCTACCTACAGCTGCCTACCACTTACTGAGCCTTCTCATCGGCCGGTAAAGGTAGTTCATAAGGCTACGATGTTCCATGGGCTCCACCCCTGATTGCTTCCTTGGTCCCTCCGCAGCCGCCTCTAAGTGTCCCTCCCCTTCTCTCTCTCCTCCTGCTTGCCCTTGTTGTCTTTTGTGTCGGAGTCGTCCATTTACCGCCCGCTCCCGTCAGGCCTCTGCAACACCCATTTCGTCGGGCTGCACGGCCAAAGAGCTGGGGGCGCAGCGTACAGCTGCTTCTTGCTGCACTCTAGCCAGGTCACTCCAGCATGCCCTGTGGCGGTCGCAGCACTGCGAGGCTTTGGTAGCCTCAGCGCCGGCCAGCCGGCCAAGTCTGGGGACCGCCACAGGAAGTCCTGCTGTGCCGCCGGTGAGCCCTTGCCATCTTGGAGACCCCGCCAGCGCTGCCGGTGAGTTGGACTCCGGACACTCCAGATTACAGAACGTGGTGATTTAAGACTCCTGCTGAGTGACTTTAAACCAGTCACTGGGAAACTGATATCACTTCATCAAGCCCATCCATCACATTAAAAATTTACCGAACAGTGAAGTAGTTACTAAATGTGATATCTAAGATTTTTGCTAAATGACTATCAGACTTTGAAAAGCTGGTATCACTGGATCAAGTTCATCAGTTTAGTTGATTAAACTAAAAAGTTTTAATTGGATTTTGAATAAGTGTGCATTTAATTGTTACTGTTTTGAATTTGATCATTATCAACCTTAGTGGATTTAGGTTGGACTGGGCTGTCACTTCCCAAAGAGTTTTGATGTAAGAATGACTTACAACACACACAAATGTATGTGAAATAAAACATAAACATGTGTTATTGGATCTATGTTTCTGATTTTAACATTATGGCATAGATCCCTATGGGTGGACACAAGGATGGCATTGGGGTCAGCCAGGTAGGACACTGGCTCAAGGCCATACCCATTGAAGGAGCCCAACTGGCCAAACCCTGAAGCTTGCTGCCCCACTACCCAGGAGCAGCAGTAAGATTGGTTGAAAGACTCTCTCTGCCACTCGCCTGCCATTCTCACTGGACTATGAGAGCAGAGGCCCGGAGGCCCCTGTGTCATTGTGGGCTTCTAGAGGATACTCTTATAGGCCCTTGAGGGGGGCAGAGGGATCTGCGGCGTGAGTCCCTTGAACAAGAGACTTGCACAGTTTCTTCAGCCATCCCCAGGAGGTTCCTGTTCTTCCTCCCCCCTGAGTGTGGGAAGGGAGGAGTTGCCAAAGCTGCCACCAACCATTGGGGTGCCCAGGAACAATATTTGCCCCAGAGTCCAACCCTATCTGGAGGAGACACTGAGTAGACATCACCCAGACTTTGTTCCAAGTAATTTTGATGCCTGCCCTAGTAAATGGCTATATATCAATGTTTACTTGAAAATGATTAATTGCATTTCTGAGATGCTAAAAAGATATTGGCAATTGTGATAACCTTGGAGGCATGTCTGTGAACAGCAACATAATTAGCATTCGAGAAGAAGTTGGCTCTGATAGACAGCAGCACTATGAAGGGAAAAAAGAAAGGTGGTGGGGGAACACAAAATAAATACCAGTGACTGATATTTGTTATGGAAATATAAGCAAGCTTTTTTTTTGCTGTTTTCATAATAGAGGTTACAAACCCATCTGATTATTTAAACTTTCCTGTTTTCCAGTGTGTTGATTCGTATTCCTGTAATTAGCTGAATTGTCATTTATGGCTATTACTTAGCATAGTTCATGCACTTACTGTTATGTAATTATGAAGTTCATTTAATAATATACTTAATGTGAGGCTCTAAAGGGCTGTATTTCTGTCCTAATCTTTTTCTTGTATAACTGAGTTGAATGTTTGAATCTCACTGAATTTTAACAGTATGAAATTACGCTATGCCTGCTTTGATGTAAAAAAAAAATCTCTGTCTTCTAAAGTATAAAGTACATTTTTTCACTGTCAAATTAAAAGCCATGATATTTTAGTCTTGTAACAATCGCTGTTGATTTATAACATCCAGGGACAGCCCAAACTGATCTGGCACCCAAGGTGTTGCCGAAGACTGTCATCAATGTGATGTAATGAAGTGCACATAGACAACTAGTTAAACTAGGATGTTGTGGTTGCATGGTCCACATGTTCTATAAAAAAGGGCCTTTTAGCCCAATCATTTGCACCCTCTGCGCCGGCGGAACACGAGTTCTGCTGGCGCACACTGTTGAAAAAGGAAAGCGCTTTGCGACAGCACAGAGGCCAGGAGTGCCACCAGGAAAGCCAAAGCCTTCCTGCTGGTGCCAGTTGCCGCAGGGATGCTCACTGGAGCAGGTAAGCCCACGTAGGGGAAGGAAAGGGGTGGGAGGAGGGTGGCAATGGGGGCGGGGAGGGGTGGATCGAGCCCAGGAGGGGGCGGGATCAGTGGCACCAGCACTCCATATCCTATACCCCTTCCCGGGCCTGATCTGCCGGCATGGATCAATGCAAACTTGCACCAGCAACATCGCTGCCACAGGTCTCAGTTGACCTGTTGCTGCTGCTGGGGCTTACCCTGGGGCCGAGGAGACCTCCAGCATGCAAAACTCCCCCATGGGATGCAGCACAGCTCACGCTGCTGCATCATCGTGTGTGAATTTATTTAGGATTGGGCCATTAGAGACTCAACTTGACAGTATTGCATGAACTTTACCCCATTTGTCTTGATTTTATTTATTATGGTATTTCTATACCGCCTTTTTCTTTACAGGCTCAAGGCAGTTTACATAGGCAGGCAATCCTAAACCTCATTTTTTCAAATGGTTTTTTTTTTTACAAGTATTGTTCTATGCAAACATAGAACCCTCAATTCCCAGATGTTTCCTCTCAAAGTGCAGCCATGTCCTGACTGTGCTTCTGCCTTCCAAGCTTTTTGCAGCAGCCGCAGATCTCCCTCAGTCGGTTCTCAAGGTGTTATCCATCTTGCCAGCTGACTTGCCTAAGATGCTACTGTAGTTGAGTTGTGTACTGTACTTCAATTTGTTCTACCAGTCACAATTACACAGCTTCATAGTGTTAATGTGTTTTATGTACTATGATATTTATAAGGCAGACAAAAATAGCATGTTTTTAAGGGAAGGCAGAGCGGTGGCAGTGCCACAGTAGCTCAGTGGCTCAGCACATGCTTTGCACACAGAATGTCAAGTTCAATCTCTGGCAGCTTCAGGTAAGATGGGGAAAGATCCCTGCCTGACACCTGCTGCCAGTCAGTGTGAATAATCCTGAGCTACCTGGACCACTGGCCTGACTCACAGCCCAATCCTGCCAAAGTATCCGGTGGGCAGCCCAAGCTTCCCGCCAGATCCTAACCGTTTCCCGGGGTCTCCTTGGGGGAAGGGAACATTTGTCCCTTTCCCCGGGTGTAGCGCAGGGAGGCCCCAATGGGTCTCCTCAGATTTCTGCCAGCTATTTCGCTGGTGGAAGTCAGAGGAGGCTGTGTAATGGCGGATCCGACCCGGGAAGGGGACAGGGATATGGCAGCCACCATCCCCGCTCCCTCGGCCAATGGCCCACCTCCTTCGTCGCCTGAACCGCCCCGTAGCAGCCGGAGCTGCACTTACCTTCTCCAGCAGCCGCATGGGCAATCCAGTGGCGGAGTGAGGGTGACCGGCCTCTGCGCCTGCTGCCCTTCTCTAAAGTTGCCGCGAATGTGTTTTATGGCATGTTTGTGATGGCTTGGAATGGCGGAGTGCTCGCTCTGCCGTTCCAAACTTCGACAGGATTGCGCCCTCAGTATAAGATACAGGTGGGCCCCCATATCCACGGATTCACTATCTACGGTTTCAGTTATCCACAGATCGCGGGGACCCCTCCCCTGGCTTTTACTTTTTCCCCCAGTAAGCTTTGTTTCTTCCTTAAACAAACAGGAGAAGCAACCTCTGGCTGCTTATTGCAGGCAAGTTGAACGAGACTAAGTCCTAGAGAGGCTCTGCAAGGTTAACAGAAACCTTGCAGAGCCTCTCTAGGACATAGTCTCGTTCAACTTGCCTGCAGTGGAGGCTGCTTCTCTGTTTGTTTTAAGGAAGAAACAAAGCTTGCTGAAAGAAAAATAAGAGCTGGGGGGGTGCACGCCTGCCCGCAGGGGAGGCAGGGCTGGTGGCCCTCAGGAAACCATGGAAGGGGGGGTTGCTCTTATCCACGGTTTCAAGTATCCACGGAGGGGCCTGGAACATATCCCCAGCAGATATGGGGGGAGTACTGTACTTCAATTTGTTCTACCAATAAATGATTTAGAGTATAACCCCCCCCCCTTTTTGTGGTTTTACAATGCTGGGGTTTATGTTTTTACCACTGCAAAAGGGAACATAAAATGGTAGCAGGTTATTCTTAGCTTCTTAAAGAAAAAACTACATGGCATCCTTACCTGTATATCCTATTTCTCACAAGACTTCTTAATTCCTTCTGTTAACAATAATAGACGCCTCATTAGGGTGATTGTAGACTATATACTAAAGACAACATAAATATTCCACATTCCCTGACAAATGCATTGCAGAAGAATAAAAACCTCCTGCTTAAGGTCCTTAACTCAGAATAGTGTTTTCTATTTGGCTATTTTTGAAAAAAAGAAGCAGCTTTGGCTACAAAGCCATCAGTCAGGCCATAAACCGTGAATCACGTGCACACATGCACTATACAAAGATATTTGCACCACTACCTATCAATCTGGGTTTTATGGCTGCTCTTATTTTGTTGCTCTGGTGAGAGAAAACTCTCATTCATAAAAAGTTTTAAAAGCCCAAAAGCATCACCATTTAGTGATAGTACAACCCAGCTCCTGAGACAATATTCAAGAACTTCTCTCCTTAAATCTATGAGAAAATTTGAGTTGCTATTATTTAGCGCCTACTATCAGATGGATGCCGTGGATATTCTTGCCCTTGCCTCTTGCCCTCAGCGGCATTGTGCGCATGTTCAAAAACGCTGCTGAGGGCCTAGTCAGAAGAGGCCGAGCCGCCTGCCGAAGAGGAATGCGTCAAGATCCTCTCCCGGCTTGTACCGGGAGGGTGACGTTCGGAGCCGGCAACAGCCTCGGAAAGTGACGTGCGGAGCCTCCGGAGACCCGGTGGGTGATGCGCAGCGGCAGGGGATTGACGCGGTGGCAGGGGGTGAGGGGTGTGTGACACGATGACCCCCACCCCCAGCGTGACACGCACCCCTGCCCCAGGGTGACGCGCACCCTAGTGACGCCACTGTTGGCTTTGTGAGAGCTTTGCAGCCGGGTACAGCATCTTTGAGGTTCGCGCAGACGCTGTACCAAGCTGCAAGCTCACCGGAAACATCCGATTAACTCCACAAACCTAAACTCCGCAAACTGTGTAAACCTCACAGACACTGTACCTGGCTGCAAAGCTCTCCAGAAGTGTCTGAGTTAATCGGACGCTTCCGGAGAGCTTGCAGCTGGGTACAGCGTCTGTGAGATTTGCGGCTGGAACTGGGGCAGTCCCAGCAGGTCAGCGATGCAGCCGGCCCCCAGGACGAAGAGGAGATGGACAGCAAGAACGCGGTAAGCGGCCAAGAGCCGCGAACATGGGTAAAAGCAAGACTTTTTTTTTTTCCTTTTTATTAGCTCCAAAATCCACGTGCGTCTTAAGGTCCGGTGCGTGTTATGGAGCGAAGAATACCGTACCTCAGCTGTAAAAAGCAAGAGCTTTCCTTTAAGTTTACACAAGAGTAATTAATTAGAGAGAAGGTGACTACATGGCAGATATTCCATTTTCACTAAGGTGTTTTTTTAACTAATTACTGTAAATTTAGGCTTGGGTATATTTTGTTATGAGGCACTGTGTGAATCAGTACAAGGAATAAATTAGCACAAATTTTGTTCTAGTTGCCAAAAATAGGAACTAAAGGCTGGGAACATGGAAACTTGTAAACAGCATAATTGTAAATGCTGTGTCTAATAAAAATAAACTGTCAGTTATCACATTTTTAATGAAGCAGGTAATCTATACCTAGTAAATCTGAGTAATTAGAAGTTGTTAACTAAGCAGTTCATATGCTGTGTGTGTGTGTGAGAGAGAGAGAGAGAGAGAGAGAGAGAGAGAGAGAGAAGTCTATATTGCATTTCAGTGCAAGGGTTTCCCATTCTGGTGTTTGACGGGGCCTCATGCTCTCAATTTTATATTTTAAATAGCAGCATTATAAGAGCACCCAGTGACACTCAGAGCACTGGACCTCACTTCCATTTCATAACCCGAATGAATGTCAGTTCCCTTCAGCATGTGTTCAACTGAGCATCTATTCCATATCTCTAAGAAGAGACTGTGATTTGTTTTTATTTCTGTACTTCAACTAACAGCATATGCTGCAGAGCAGTTATGTTTTTGACAAAGAAATGACAACCAATGATTATTGTTTAGGAAAACTCTAGAAGAGACCGAACGTTACGTCTCAGTCATATGACATGATCCTTTCTTTTTCTTCCTCTTCCTAGTCTCCTAAATCTGCATTTATCAGTGCTGCAAAAAAGGCAAGATTGAAGTCCAATCCTGTCAAAGTGCGATTCTCAGAAGAGGTCATTATTAATGGCCAGGTTTCAGTAAGTGGAAAGGTTTTTTGTTTTTTATTTCTAGAGGGAAAAGGGGAAATTATTCAAAGTCACCCTATTAAAACTTTGAATAGACTAAAGGATACCATCAAGTGACTTAGATATGTGAAGACAATGTATGGATATGATTGCCAAACCATACAACAATGGACAACATAAATGTCTTTCTTTCAGCTGAGATTTCCAGGATCCTAAGGCCTGCCAACCTAGCAGTTCCAAAGCATGTTAATGCGAGTAGATAAATAGGTACCGCTTGCGGGAAGGTAAACAGCGCTCCGTGTTCCAGCTGCATGCTACGTGCTGCGGCAAGGAGAGTCACGCCGGCCACATGACCACGGAGGCGTCTTCGGACAACGCTGGCTCTTCGGCTTTGAAATGGGGATGAGCACCACACCCTAGAGTCGGACACGACTGGACTTAATTGTCAGGGGTCACCTTTACCTAACTTCCTCCTACTCATCTGTACTATCCAACATTTAAGAAAAGTTGCTTGATTACCCCCATAATAAAATAATTCCTCATGTAAAACGATTAACACGTTTCAGAGTGAATCTCCACCGTGATGTGTACATTTGTCACATAAAGTGAGATTCTGAAAGCCGTCTCTCCATTATATAAGCCTTTCACATGGACCTTGATCTCAACAAAAGAGTTCTTTTTCAAGCAAGCACCGCAGCAGGTGAAATCTGTGATGTTATTGCTATGTGAGAGGACTGTACCCTGTTATTAACCGAATAGTTGGATCAACCCTAACAAAGGTCTAGTGACTTTTCTAAAGGGCCTCAGGGGGCGGAGGAGTGTGGCATTGCTCCTCACAAGCCCCAAGGTGCCCTCCCCTGACTAAGGTGCTGCAGAATACGCAACAATAAAGTTTCTGTTCTCTTCTAATACATTTTAATAATTGAAAGAGCCTTTATTTTAAAAAAAAACACAGAAGGGCACAGTGAAATCTTTCGTTCCTGGTAAAGTAAACAACATCTCAGTATGAATATTTCATCACCTAGTACAGGAGCTATAAATGCTTTGCTTTAAAAGAGCTCTGGGTTGCTTTAGTTTTGTTTTGGATTTCTTTGGATTTCAGCTTCAAAAATCAGCATTTGCTCCTTCCTGGAAAGAACAAACACCCATTAGCCAATTCTGTACCGTTTACTTTTTTTCCTTTCTTGTCCTTTCCATAAGCTAATCCCCGCAATGTTTGCTCTCATTTGTTGATTTGTATTTATAATTTTCTAAAAGGAGTGGAATGTAATAAATGCCATGCTGGGTCACACCAGTAGGCCATCCAGCTCAGGATTCAGTCTCTTGACTGTAGCAAGAAAGGAATCCTCACGAAAAAGACACTGGGGGGCGGGGGGGGGGGGTGTACAAGTTGCAAATAGATTTTTTTCCTGCTAACTCCTTTTTATTCCATGAACAAATAGTTTCCATTAATGCCCAAAAAATATTTCCTCCGGTGTCATATTGCATAGAAGATACTGTTGGTGAAGGAATCCCAGCTGCTAATAAAAATATACTGCATCTCTCAAATTTGAGAGTAGTTCTCTTTATAGCCTAGTGCAGCAGTTCCCAATCTTCCCAACTCCACGACCCACTTTGTCCTCCGTGGTGGGTTGCAGCCCGATGTGCAGACTGCCGCAGACCGCTCTGGCTGCAGTGCTGCGGGGCATTATTGAGCACTACCGGAAAGCCACTTCTGTGTTGTGCCAAGGTCCGGGCCGCGACCCAGAAGCAGCTTCCAGTAGTGCCCCATAATGCACCGCAGTGCTACAGTCAGTGCAGTCCATGGCGCTCTGCACATCGGGCTGCAACCCACCCCTCATTGGGTTATGATCCACCAGTGGGTTGCAACCCACAATTTGGGAAACGCTGGCCTAATAAGTAACTTGTATCAAGACTTAAGCAATGTCTTAAGGGTAATTCAAACACTATCCCTCCATGTGGAGCGGCTGGAGCCCACCAGAAAACAGCCAGTATTGGGAGGAAAAAATATATAATGAATGCAATTGCTTTGTGTGATCAGTATACTTGATTTCAGTATATTCAGTGTAGAATGGAGGATGGAAGTTGAGTAAGGTACTTGGTTGCTATAGTTTTGTATTTGTATAGAGCAGGTCCCAGGTTCAGTTCTGGCAACTCCACATAGATCCCTGTCTGAAAGCCGGAAGTTATTGCCAATGAACTGACCTACATGGCCCGTAGTAGTAGTAGTAGTAGTAGTAGTAGTAGTAGTAGTAGTAGTAGTAGTAGTAGTAGTAGTAGTAACCTTTATTGGCATATAAACAAAACAAACACATAACAGTTACAACCTGGATATCTGAGATCGCTTTACATTGTAACGAGCCATGAGAAGAACTTTCGATTGTTTTTAAACATACAACATTTAACCCATAAACAAACACAACACTTAACACACAACATTTACATTACAGACATCTAAAAACTGCACACACTGAACATAATTAACAGCTCAATCTTAACGAAACTTCCGGCGGTGGAGCAAGCGCTCAACTGCCAGAAGCCAATGCGAATGTGCCGTAAAGCATGTTCGCGACGACTCATGAGTAAGGGTGGCCGGCGCAAGACCAGCTGCCCTCATTCCGCTGCTGGGACGTCCCCACAGCCACCTGAGGCAGGTAAGAGATCCCCTGGCGGACACAGGGGCAATCCGGGCAGTGAGGGAGGGGGGGCTATTGGCCGAGCCATCCCCGTTCGGGCCGGCACACTATTTAGCTGGCGGAAATCTGAGGAGGCCCATTGGGCCTTCCCCAGTTTACACGTCCCCGTACGTTACACATACGAACATCCCCTTTCCCCGAGTAGACCTCCAGGCTTCTCCAGAGCAGCCCGGAACAGGGATAGGATCTGGCCCGCCAGATAGTTAGATAAGATTGGGCTGCCCATCAGTATAAGGTGGCTTTTTATGCTCAATGTCAGTAGGCTTTTCTTTTCTTACTCCATGTTGCTCTTTTCTACTTCTACTAAAGCTTTTCTTCTACTAAATGAGAGATTTAGGCTCATTTTAAGCCTTGTAATATGGGGACTCTAATCACAGTTTTTACTCTTTAACAGGAAACAGTTAAGGACAATTCACTTCTTTTCATGCCAAATGTTCTGAAGGTGTATCTTGAAAATGGGCAAACCAAATCTTTTCGCTTCGATTGCAGCACTTCAATAAAGGTAGGCTCATTGCTCAGCACTCTTTACATATGTTCTTAAGTCTGTAATAATAATCTAGACTACCTGAATCCTCTATAATAAAACTACTTTATGAGCAACGCTGTTGAAAATGTTTGTGCTCGAACTCTCACGTGCAAGATCCAAATCTATACTGTAAGGTTCCCTTATGGCCATTTTGGCAGAGTGTGAATGGAGAACCTAATAAGATTTAAACTGTTTTTATGCTCATCAAATATAATGTGGTGTTAGTGATTCAAAAATAACGGTGATCATTTTAATGACCGCAGCTTAATTAAAATTACATGGACCTCACTAAGAAGTTCTGATATGCTGCCAAAAGTCAGCCAAAACTAAAATGAAGATATCGGTTTGCTAACTTAATACCTTGCAAGATGTCCAACAATATGAGTAATGTGTGTGTCAGGGGTATGCTAATGGTAGTTTGTGTTTTGAGTGTGTTTTTTTCCTACTAGTGAATTCCTTCCATCATTTCTGTAAAATATCACAGGCCAAATAACGAAGTGTAATTGTAAAATATATTTCATAATGTGGAAAAAAACCTCAGACACCGAATGATTGTTTGAATGTATTTAGATAGGAGGTATTTTGTGTATATTCCCAGCTACATAAAATTGTGCAAAGAGGTAGTGCTGCCAGAGGTTCACACTGCATTTTGTGATCTGTCATTGGTTAATACTCCACTTCTGCATTTTATCACAAGGAAGATTACATCTCATTGCAGTGGCATCCTGTGCAAGTGGAGCAAAGCTGAACAGCTGCTAAATGCAATTGGAGGCCCCATTGGCGCAATAACTGGCCAGCATGGAGCTGCAATACCATTAGGAGCCTGGACTGGCTACTAGCTGGATGGGCCACAAGGGGCCAGAACTGCCTAGACATGGTTGTTGCCTATCCCAAGTATCCCATTGTGGTTCAGCTGTACCACACAAAGGAGTTGTGCCTGAGCACCGAAACAGACATACCAATTAGTGCTGTTTCTTTGGGGCCAGTGTTGGAGGCAGCTCCCAGTGCTGGAGCTAGATTCCAATGGTACCAGTGTTGGTACCGTTTTGTATAGTTCACTGTGCTCAACTGGCATTATACATTGGAGCATAATCTATGGCTCCTGCAAACATAGAATCATAGAATTGGATGGATCCTTGGAGGTCATCTAGTCCAACCCCCTGCTCAGTTCAGGCAATCTTCCTTTTATCAATTTGTACTTATGTAATAGCATGACTTAGATATGTTGATAAGTACAGAATATACAATACAATATACTTAAGTTCATGGAAGGGTTTGTTTTTCTGAGTATATAGACCACCTCTGGCATCTCACTCATGACTTTTCTCTCAGGTCTCACAATAATTAGTTTTTCACTCTTTGTTATGCCTTATCTTGGGACCAAGACTAGTCATGGTAGTAGGTATGTCCAGTCTACACCTCGGTAGGCAAGAAGCAAATGGAAAGGAATAGAAGGAGCAGCTGAGGGCAGGCCAGAGTCAGGTGCTAGATTGAAGTCAAACAGAGAATCAGAGACACAGAAAGCATCCTTCATCCAAGAGGTCTTAATCCCTCTCGTTTGCTAATGGGCCAGGATGTGGGTGGCGTTGGAGGTAAGGCGCTAGAGACAAGCTGCTGGAAACGCATATCATCTTATGCACTATAACAATATTTCCTTGATCATATTCTAACGATCTGTTTTTCCCTACTTTCATTAAGTAAATATTTTGTTATATACCATGAACTTGTGAGAAAATTTCAGTCATTGGATTTTGGGTATATATTCCAAAATGCTTTGGACAGAATTAAATGCTATAATCATTTAGTCTTCTGTGACTGAGAGCGCAATCCTGAGGATTGCGATGTTGCCGGAAGACGTCGCGAACATGCCGTAAAGCACGTTGCGATGACTCAGGAGTCAGGATCTGGCAGGGGCGGTTCGACGGGCGAGGGAGGGGGCCATTGGCCTAGCCGGCCCGAGAGGGGGCAGGGGATGGCCTCGGCCATATCCCCGTCCCCGCCGGGCCGGCTAGGCCGTTACACGGCCTCCTCTACTAAATCCGAGGAGGCCGATTGGGCCTGGGGAAGGAGATGAGTGTCCCCTTCCCTGAATAGACCTCCGGCCCGGCGACAGAACGGCTGCTGGGGCTCAGGATCCGGTGGGCGGCCCTGGGCCGCTGGCTGGATCCTTACACAGGATTGCGCTGTGAAAGTGATTTGCGAAATGGCTTTCGTATATTAGTTAACAGTTAGCAGTGCATCCATCTCTAATGCTGAACTCCTTAAAACAAAAATAATTGCCAAGAGTTGATAATGGCCTAGATATCCTTCAGAGAGAGAAGAAAATAAAACAGTCTTTAGGGATGGATGAGTAATTTTGAATTAAATCAGAATTGCATTCTGGTAAATTGATATTTAATTGTTACGTGAGAAACAATCACACTTGAAGTTGGAGACTGATAGAAAAGATTGAAAAATGAATTTTAGAAAAAGAAACCATTTTGTTTTATAATTACAGTTAATTGTAGTTAGTTAATTTAATACCCATTTCTTCAATTCTACAGGAGCAGGTTACAATGTAGATTAAAAACAGTAAAGCACAGTTGATCAACACAGTGTACAAGCCAGAAATAAGTAAAAGTTGAATATAAAAGTCCTGGGGAAATGAAAAGGGTTTCACCTGGTTCTGAAATGATGTCAGATGAAGATGAAAACTTCCAAGGAAAACCCTAGGGAACAGAATTCTAAAGCCAGAGTGCCACCACCAGAAAGGCCTCTCTCTGGTCACCACCCACCTTATTTCTGACAGGAATGAGACCCAGAGCATGATTTCCGAGGACAATCTTAAAATAGATATGGGATGGTAGGCTGTTCCTCAAAGGCAAAGGTTAGTACAATACTGTAGTTTCAAAGTAATGTTTACTTTGTATCTTGCTGAAGATGGAAGCATCTAAAGCAAAGCAGCATTCTGGATATCAGAAGCATACTTTATTTTAATATTAGGAGAAGCCCATTTTTTCCGTAGCTTTTGAGAATATTACTTGGAAACTATTTACCCTGCATCCTTGCAGGCTGTGTGCTCAAAACACATCAGGTATGGATGATTTTATGGGAGTATTTCCTCAGAGAAACCTTATCAGCACTTTGAGGTTTCCCCTCTTTTTTCCCTTGGCAGTTAGTGCTGTTCTTCCCTGCAGCCCCTCCCATGTGTGTGTGTGTGTGTGTGTGTGTGTGTGTGTGTGTGTGTGTGTGTGTGTGTGAGAGAGAGTGTGAGAGAGAGAGAGAGAGAGAGAGAGAGAGAGAGAGAGAGAGACCCAGACAAAAATCAGTCCCAGATCCTGTTTTTTATCTTTTCTGGATTAAAAAAAATATTTTTCTGTTTTATAGGATGTCATTTTAACACTTCAAGAAAAGCTGTCAATTAAGTGTATTGAACACTTTTCCCTGATGCTGGAGCAGAAAACTGATGGGTCTGGAACAAAACTTCTCTTGCTACATGAACAGGAGACTCTAACTCAGGTTTGTATTATAATGTAACTTAAAGAAATACCAGAGGGAGAGAGAGACAGAGACAGAGAGATTTCACCCTGCACTTATTTAAATAAATGTGATTTTCTATAGTCAGTCCTGATGTACATTTAACTTTGGTTGAATATAGTTTGCAATTATTTTGCATTAGTAGTAGTTGTAATATTAGTGCCAGTAGTATTTTCTTATTGTGAACATAGTGGTTTAGTGCCTATCAGGTTGTACACAAAACAGGATCACCCACAGACGAGGTAGTGGTTTCTACATACTCAGGGAATTCCCAAGGTGTGCAGAAGTAGCCAAGTTTGTAAATTTAAACAAGAAGAGAAAATGTCAGGATACTAAGGGCTCTTATAATGGGGGGAAAGAAAAAGAACAGTAAAGAAAAAATGTTGAGATGGCAGTTGGACAGCAGAATACTGGATGTGAGGGTGGGCTGGAGGAAGAAAAAACTCACCTGCTTGAACCAATGAGGCATTAGAGTTGGGAAAATGCAACATTTTGTTGTAGGTCACTTGTTATTTCTAACAACATTTGTTAGAAATATTTGTTATTTTTATTTTAAGTGAGTACCGTTCAAAAATAAAAACCATCATATATAAATGTATGTGCCTCTTTATGGGTACTCAGAAATAAACCCTACTGAATTCAATGAAGATTATTTCATCTCCTATACCAGCCTAGCCATAAGGAAGCAGCCGTGCTTGGACTGGCAAGTTGAGGGGGGAGCAGTGAACTGACAAAGGCCACCCTACACCTTCGGTATGTTCGTTGCCTCCCTCTGGCCCGCTGCCCCCCAAGCCATTTGTCGGGTCTCAGATTCTGTTCTTGCCTGCTGAGAGTGAGCGGGAAGACGATCAGGGCAGCAGCAACAGCCCACCTCTTCCTCGGGTAGCACTGCTGCAGCAGCAACAGGACGATCCTGTTCTGATTGCTCACGTCCATGAGCAGTTAGGACAGCATTGCTCAGCTCCACTTCCTTCTCCTTCTTGCCTGCCAAGCGAGAAAGAGGCAGTACCCCTCCACCTCCTTCCTTTTTACCTTCAGCTCAGGCACTCCCTCCTCCCTTTAGCTCCACCCAGTCCTGTTGAAATAAGCAGGATCAGTGGAACATGCTGGGAGTACTCGGCATGCTCCACCCATCCTGCTTGTTTTGAACAGGGTTGGCAGAGCTGAAGGTAAGAGGGAGGGGGGCACTAAAAGCAGTGCGATAGCCCAGAAGGTTGGGGGTGTCATGATAACATCACCCCCGAACTTACGGAATGCAGTGCTCCTCCAGGTAATCACCGCATCGGATAGTACCCGCTCCAGGGACACCTCTGCTGCTGAAGCAAACTAATGTGGGCATACCTTCGCAAGTTGTCACGACATGGCATGTTTCAGCCATGTTTCATGCCATAATGTGGGCATGTTTCAGCCAAAGTGAAGTTCAGTACCTTCAAACACTGTTTGTTCCACTGAGAGAGTTTTAAGCACATGGTTTGGCTGTAGCGTTGCCTCTTTATAACCCAGACAACCTTGGTGCCCTTATCAGTGATGATGCAGCAGAGGCAAGGTTGCCACAGCTGCCCCTCTTGCCCCACTCCTTTCAAGAGCCCATCATTCACCCCTCTCTCTCATATGCCGATCTTAGTGTTGCTTCACAACTAAGACGACAATAAACAACAGGGTCCAGGAACAAATGGGGCAAAAAGATCAGCAGCAACCTCCCCTGTTGTGTGAGTTTCATTAAAAGTTATTGGTATGTTATCGGAGTTGCAAATTGGAAAAATTCCAGTAAAGTGTTAGTAATTGCAAAATGGCGCCTCTGTTTGGATGAATGATACCCTTGCATACAGTGTTTCATTTTCTTACTAATGAAGTTGAAGCCCTTTTACTAAGCATTACCGGTAATTCTGATATTTTGATTTGTACTAGTTAAACTTAGAAGTTCAATCATGATGATATTTAATTATACTATATACTGTATTTAATTAGGTCATCAGAGGTGTGAATACCTATTTCTTCTTTTATCGTTTTGTTTTTCCTGTTCCATGATTTCACGTGATATTACGTTTGGAATATGCCCATCTGTGCTTACTTCCTTACTGATGTTTACTGACAAACAGAAAAGCTCTTTAATTATTTGGAGGGTGGATTGCTGTGCCTTTTCTAAATGTGCCTTTTCTAGCACTTACTATAATATCTTGATTGGGGATAACAGGACATAGCCAAAAACTGATTGAATTGATTGAATCACTGGGGGTTTTCTTCAAACCACTATCCATTGTTGTTACTCACAAGCAAATTCCTCCCATTGTTTCTTTACAAAATCACATTCCCTAAAGATGCCTTGATAAAAAGGTGCAAAGGTGTCATAGATAGGGAAATTAGCTAGTTGACTCTAAGGCAGAATGCTTCATGGAGGGAAAGAGTAGTCATTAGCTATCATGGCATGCTTGCTGTATAGACATGCAGTCTTTTCACTGTAGTGAAATAATCTAGGCTTTTTTGTTTCATAATAGATGGCTTCCACTTGTCTGTGACATCCCTGAGGCATCTGGTGGGGCCACTGTGTGATACAGGAAGCTGGACTAGATGGGCCTTTGGCCTGATCCAGCAGAGCTTTTCTTATGTTCTTATGTTCTTATCTTCTGTTTGAGATATTTCTTGTTAAGTTTCTAGCTACTGTGCATAGGCCTTTTGTTTCATCTGAAAAACGTGGGAAGTAGTTTGTGTCCTGACTCAGTACCACAAGGCTGCCAGCTGAGGCACCAGGGTGATGGATCAGGAGCAGCATTGATGTTGTCAACGGCAATAGCAGGAAATCAAAGGAAGGACTAGAGAGAAAATGGATTTTGAATTGTTGTTGTTTTTGTTGGTGTTTAGTTATTTTGGGTTTTTTATTATTGTACTTATGGATCTGTGGATTAAAAGGTGGGATATATAACTATTGTAATAATTGAATTTCCCATTGGTCACAGACATTGTTGTGATGACATTCATAGCTTAACTGAGCCTTTTAATTGGCCTTGTTCAAGCCCAGCTACTCAGATGTGTGGTCTGGAAATGTCTTAAAGTGGCAGAGTCCTGGTTTGGAGCTTTGTTTTTTGATGCGTCTCAGTAACTTCAGTGGCACCTTTTGCTGTTTCAGGCATGGCTTATAAGGGCATTAAGAAGCTTTGGGTGATTGCTGTGTTGGTGGCGAAGAGGTTTCAAACTCCTCATTTGAAAGATCCAAGTTGCTGGCTTTTGAGGCAAAGGGAAACGTTGGGCCTTCTTCCTCAGGGTGGCTTATGAATTGTTCTTCAGACTGTATATTGGGAAGGCTTGGCCAACATGAAAGCTCTGAAGCAGGTAGTCCTACCTCAGAATCACTGACCTAGATTTCTGGAGTGTCTGAAGTGAGGGTGTTCAAAAACACAGTGAGTCATAAATAGAAGTGTATCTGGAACCACATGAATATTGAAGGCACTGAAACAATAAATTAGGGAGTGTTTGAACTATAGAGAAAAATAATGAAATGTTTATTTTAATCAAAGTACCCTAATTTTACCCCCCTTGGCTTCCTCTTTACATGCCACAGTCTGCATGTTGTGGCCATTAAGATCCCATCCGTGAGTTAACACATCTTTCCCTTTTTTGTCACTTCCATTCTAGTTAACTAACCACAGTGCAAACATGCACTCTGGTTAAAAGATTAGGAAGGGGTATGAATGGTCACTTGTATTTTATGATTGATCCCTACCTTACAGTTCTGCTGGCTTCAGTGAAGCCATCCAGTCATCTCCAGGGGGGCTGTGTGCTGCAGAAGACTGAAGACCAGGAAAGCGACATTCTAACATGAGTGTTCTGTTCTAGGTGACCCAGAGGCCAAGTTCCCATAAAATGAGATGTCTCTTCAGAATCAGTTTTGTCCCCAAGGATCCTATTGACCTTTTACGAAGAGATGCAGTTGCCTTTGAGTACCTATATGTACAAGTAAGTTACAGAAGATTCACATAAATGTAGACATTTTGAGCAGGGCTTCATTAAGTAAACTTTTGCTTATTTTAAAAAAAGTGTCTTCATAATTAATATGTGAGAGGGGCAGAAAGCACTTTGAAAACATTTTGGCTATAATGAGAATGATAGTAAAAATAGCATACTGGTTTGGATGATCAGTCTTGAAATATAGGCACAGCCTGAGATTACTTTATTCTGCTCTTCAGGACAATATTCTTGCCCTTCCACCTCATCTTTTCGTCATTACAATCTTATCAGGTTGAGAGAGAAATTGTCCAAGGTCAACCAGTGAGTTTAAGGGCTGAACAGGGATTTGAACCCAGGTTCCCTAGTCCAAGTCTGTTCACTATACCACAAGCATCTCAGCAAACCCTGTAACAGGAAGCAGGAAAAAAGCTGCTAGTAAACATGAGCTGTCGATCGAAAGGTCGGCAGTTCGAATCCGCGGCGGGGTGAGCTCTCGTTGCTTGGCCAGCTCCTGCCAACCTAGCAGTTCCAAAGCATTTTAATGCGAGTAGATAAATAGGTACCGCTTGCGGGAAGGTAAACAGCGCTCCGTGTTCCAGCCGCATGCTACGCGCTGCGGCAAGGAGAGTCATGCCGGCCACATGACCACGGAGGCGTCTTCGGACAACGCTGGCTCTTCGGCTTTGAAATGGGGATGAGCACCCACACCCTAGAGTCGGACATGACTGGACTTAATTGTCAGGGGTCACCTTTACCTTTTTTAAACTCTCAAGGCGATTTTGGAGTTCTTTTGGGATGCATATTCTGTGTTCCACATCTCTGAACCTGCCTGTTTTGTTCGTTTCCTCATTTTGCTTCCTCGGTTAGCAGCTTTCACCTTAACTCTGAAATCTGAGGAACACTGAAAGAGGGTTGTATAAAATCTTAAACCTTCCTACGTCAGGAAGTTAGGACCTTAGCTAGCAAATCGCCAAGGGAGAACTTAATGAAACCAATCACGTGACCATCCATTGACTAAGGAGCACTATTGGTAGAGAGGGTAGGACACAGAGAGTTTGATTTCTGGTCACTAGTCCTGGACATAACTGGGTTCTGCCCAGTAGTGCCTAACATCCCAGCAGAAACACCCCAAGTTTCCCTACTCATGTAAAGGAAACAAGACAATATTCTGATAATTGAAAATTAACGAGCTCAACATTATGTATCAACACTTCCATGTGGCTTTGTCATTTGGAGATCTTCAGCCATTTATGGATGGTATATCTGGCTGTCACACTTGTTAATTATCAGTTGCCTTTTTAGAGAAGTGTTAGTCATAATGCAGCGTTTATGTTTAAAATCAGAGATTTTTGAGTTTAATGCTCCCTCTACTGGTTCTTTGGCAGAGTTGTAATGATGTGGTTCAGGAGAGGTTTGGTCCTGAGCTCAAATATGATATTGCCTTGCGACTGGCTGCGCTACAAATGTACATCGCAACTGTGACAACGAAACATACTCAGAAAATTTCTCTGAAATACATTGAGTAAGTATAGAATGCAAATTTCATAAATATATGGGGTTGGTTGAATGGCATAGCTCCATTGATCTGCAAGTCAATTTTTTCTCTGAAATGGACCCTGCTGCAAAAGATCGTCAAAAGGCTGATGTTTTTAGTGGGTTATTCAGCAAAGCCCCTTGACCTTAATGCAAGAGTTTGGGTAGTTAAGCCACGTATTTATGTCCTTTGGGATGGTCTCTGCTAAGTCATCTTGAGACAGCACTAACTTACATCTTAACGTATCACTAGAACTACTGCATCAGCATCACTTATTTGATGTTTAATTTACTTTTGCTGTTCAAATGACACTATTGCCTTCTAACTCACATAAGTCACTCACAAATATTTATTTTATTTATTTATTTATTTTAAAAAAATATATCCCGCCTTATCCTACGCCGAGGCAAATGCCCAAAGCGGCTTACAACAAAAATTAAAAACATAGTTTAAAATACAGAAAATAAGTTTAAAACAATACATACTTAATTTAAAAACAATAAAATCCACAGGGGGGGGCGACAATATGGAGCACAAAAGCAGCATGGCAGAGCATCTTGAGACACAGGAGGCAGACTACAACCCATCACCCAAACGCTAGACGAAACAAAAATGTTTTGAGCCCTCGCCGAAAAGTCATGAGGGAGGGGGTGGTTCTCAGATCCCCTGGCAGGGAGTTCCACAGTTGTGGCGCCACAGCAGAGAAGGCTCGCCCACGTGTTGCCACTCCCCTAACTTGCGATAGAGGTGGTACACGCAGGAGAGCCCCCTCAGATGACCTAAGAGAGCGGGCCGGAATGTATGGGAGAAGGCGGTCCCTCAGATATCCTGGACCCAAACCGTGACCAAAATAAAACATTACTATTAATAAACAAAAAAATATGTTCAAGTGAAGGAATCTGTTTTATGTCCACAATCCAGCAACACATGTGCACACTATCCATGTGCAAACTGGAGTTACCTATGAGTTTTCCATTAGGCACCTGTTCTCATCAAACTAATCTTTAAATTCCACAAAATGGAAAGTATCTCTAGTGTATGCCTTTCGGTGATTGTTTTAGCAAATGCTTTGTGGTGTGATCTAGAATATCATGTGTATTAGGGCTCCCATTTCTAGCTATGAAGACTGAGCTCTGTGATCAGATGAAGGCTGGCAAGCATTGCTTACATGTGGAGTGCTGTTTTATTAGATTGTGGCTCGTGGGTAAAATGAAAGTATTCTATTTTGAGTCATACAGTATATGTTACGTTTGTCAGTCTGTACACTATTCTTACCCTGATAATAGTATAATTATTTTACAAAGCCAGACTATCTTTTTCATTAATAAAGGTCATTAGTAAATTAACTGTGCAATACTAAACATATTCACTCCGAAGTAAATCCCATTGGGACATGCCCTAGTAAGTGTGCTTAGGATTGCTGTACATTGTACATTAGGTTTACCATACTGCTACAGCAACTGTACTTGTACTGCAATTTTATTTTGCATACTATACACCATGAGTCATTTATTCTCATGGTATAAAGTCATTTATTAGTCCTAGGTTCCAGACTCTTCCCAAATCTAAATGTTTCAGACATAAGTTGTTTTGAGAGTTGGCAGACATCCAGGAGCAGTTGCATTAAGTGAGGTTATCTAGCAGTCAGTCTACACATGACATGATTCAACAGTGAGGACTGGCCCTTAGATACTCCATGTCACCTTAGATATCTCTGTGCCATATGAGAAGACAGGTTAGATGGTACACTTATTATAGCCCAGTCCTAACTAACTTTCCAGCGCCAGTGCAGCTATGCCAATGGGGCGCATGCTGCTTCCTGCGGGGAGGGAGCAGCCACGGAGGGCTCCTCAAGGCTGCATTGCGGCTGCATCAGCACTAGAAAGTTGGTAAGGATTGGGATGTTACAGTGTAGTAGCTCTGCCAGACAGAAGCTACTTCAGCCAGCTTTTAGGTGTCTGACATTATGTGCTGACTAGCCATTAAAACGGTACTGTTGGGACAATAGCACCATTAAAAGAAAAGTCTCTTGTGCCCCATGTCAGAACAATTATATTAAACCATTGTCACACTAATATAGCAAACTAGCCTGTGGGGACAAACAAATTTTGGTCTGCGTGCCTGGAATATCAGGCACGCAGGCATCACATAGTATTTCTGTACCATACATAGAACAGTGGTGCAACTGTCAAGCTTAAATCAGGAGAGGCACCTTCTCTGTAGAGGTGAAACTGACAAAGGGTTTCTTCTGTGTGTCAGTTTCACCTCTACAGTATTGTAAATGGGCTCTCTGCACTGGCTGAAGAAAAGCTTGTCTGTTTCATTGCTGCTGTTTTCAGCCTTTGTACATAAATATTCAAGCAAGAGGCTAATATGTTTTTTTCCGCAGCATAAATTAAATGAAAGAGAATCGTAGATAGGGAGGGTCCAGGATATATGTCCATCCTGACAGAACTACAATATCCATGTTGGAAATCAAACTTGTTGTATTACTGCTGAATATGTAATCACATATGACTCATGTAATCTATGTTAATACACATGCTGTTTCCCCTGAATTTTTGCTCTGGTTGCAATATTTGATACAATATGTTCATAATTGTATTAGCAGTCCAGTAGTGCATGGCTACAGTAAAAGCTGAACGTTACAGCCCTATGTCCATGACTAAAATATTGCTCCTAAATCATTTTAAAAGTGCACATCTTAATTCTGATTGATGCCCAAGCAGCCACCCACATGGATGGCCACTTGAAACGGATCTGTATAAGGACAGCCATTTGTGTGAGGAACTTCCTGTGTGATTTAGCTGATTTTTAGCATCATCACACTCCTCATTTCATGGGCATACAATCACATGGTTGAAACTTCCTGTGTAAAGAGCCATCATCTGCAGCCCTCCCCCCAATTCTCTTTCAAGTGTTCACCCCCTGTGTATGGCTGCATGTGTGAATCAGCAATTCATTTTCATGTTGTATTCCTGATACAACCATTATTTGACGCTTCACAGCAAAAGGCAAAAGAGAATAATTGCTGAAATTCTCCAAATAATCCGCTTCATGGGACAGATTTGTTCTTCTACAATTTAAATTATTGTATTTTTAATGGAATGGTGTCTTCTGTGTACAGGAAAACAATCTGCATTTGCCACCAATGGGCTTCACCAGGTAACTGTGGCTTCAGAATTCCATTCCCTCAGCCTACTTTCCATAGAAATGTGAAATTAAAGGTATGCCTTATATTGCAGAAAAGAATGGGGACTGGAGACTTTTCTTCCATCTGCTGTACTGCAGAGCATGAAAGAAAAGAACATAAAGAAAGCTCTTTCGCACCTTGTCAAAGCAAATCAAAACCTAGTTCCTCCGGGTAAAAAGGTAATGCATTTGCATCGTAATAGGAATATATTTTCATAATCAGAAGAGCTGCATCCAAAGGGGGAGATTTTAAAGTTGGTCCTTTAGAGAAATAAATGGCCAATATATTTTTCAGAGATTGCCAGACTATACAATGCACAGTGCTTATTGCCATGTTTCAAGAACAATTAAAAATTTAGGAAAGCTATTATTTTATCTTTAGAATGGTGGAAAATTGCTAGTTAACCACAAGGGCATGCCTGTTTCCCTCCTCCTGCATTCATTCTGCTTCTACATTTCATAACAAAATTGCTAGAAAATTGCTTTCTCTCCCTGATGTTCTAAACGGCATTAAACTTGGGAGTCTGCCACAACCACACATCTACTGATTACTATGATAGTGTTGGTTATAGTATCCTGATCCTTATCCATTGATGTTAATGGTCTTTGGCTCTGGCTCCTCAAGACTCTCATCAAACTGGATTCATTTAAGATCTACTTCATCCATTAAGGACACAGGTCAGCTAAAGGTAAGCACATATAAGTTCCATTAATTGCAATGTGAGAGCTAAACTCATGCTTAGTTTTCCCCCACGAAAACCAATGGGACTTAAATGTGCATTAATTTGACTGGATCATGTCTTAAGTTTCTAAGCCACCTCAGAGACTCCATTTGTCAAGAGGTGGGTTAGAAATGTAAAAGATAAATAAAATTAATTAATTCTTATCAGTTCAGCTATTCCAACTTCTAAAAACAAGAACACTTTTAGATTGTAAGACTGTATCATTAGGATGTATTTGTCTACCAGTTTTTTCATCAATTACGGTCCCTTTTTAAACATTACAATATTGCCATGGGAACCATTATTTTGTGGTTTCATCCCACAAATATTGCTGTGGGAGACCTGCAACCATTCTAGGAGTGCCAATCACTTGGATCTTTCCTCACTGGGACACCAATTCCTTGGAAAAGATACACATGATGTACACATGGTCACCCATTTGCTTGTAGGCCTGCAAATGTTACAGCAGTTATGTGGAATGAAACCACAGACATGCATACAAAGCGCTACTGTAAGCTTTAAAAGGTACATAAGGACAGGGCTGACTCAGCGATGAGTGAGGTGAAGCAAGCTGCCTCGGCACCTTGCACCCATCGTCCGCCTCCTTAGCTGCCTCACCTAGCCCCCATTAGCCCCTTTACTTTCCTTGCACTGCAGCTGTATGTTTTGAAATAGAGCAGCAGAATGGGGCAGAATGAGGAACCTGGGAGAAGCACTGCCCCATTTCCACTACTCTCAGATTCTTTGTCCTGGCCTCACTTTACCACTCTGTTTCAAAACATACAGCAGCAGAGCAGGGAGGAGGAAACAGGTAACTTGGGTGGGCTAGAGGGGCCTGACTCCAGTACCGTGGGGAAGGGAGAAGGAGGTAGTGGCAGTGGCGATCCTGATTGGGAAGAGGATTGCTGTCACTTCCTCTCCTCCGTCATTTGACGTTTGGCCTCTGACAATGATTGTAAGGTCTGAACAGGTTCAAGCAGGAGAAAGCACTTCTTAAATACCTCGATCCCACCCCATTTAGGGCTTCCTGCACACCCACAGCAATGGAGGTGGGCAGAATTTCTGCAGCGCTTCAGGTGCCATTTCCCCTTGGGCCAAGCCTGCCTGCCTGAGGATCCTAGAAAAGGGACTAAGATTCCAGTCCTGTATTCTGCTGTAAGAAGCACCTTATCCTGCACTGAGACCCCTCCACCGGAGCTGTGGCAAAAGGGAGCTGTGGCAAAAAGGCCATAAATGCACCATTCAAATGAAGAAGGGACATCATATGTTAAGACCCGTGTGAGCAATCTTCCTCACTTAGTACTAGTGCGCTGTTGTCTAGCAAAAGGATTAGCAAGAAGAGGTTACAGAAATTTGGAGAGAATTAGTGCAGAGGTGGAACAGCTGTGCCCTGTTTGTCTTGGGAAGGATGCTGCAGTAGCTGTGACAACTTGAGCCTCCACTTGAGTGGGTCAGAGATGCTGAGGCTGGAATAGGATCAGGCTGCTTCTGACATTTTTTTAAGCTGTAAGAACTGAGACCCAATGTACACATTGTGCAGAATGAGATAAACTAAGGTGATTCTGGATTGTTCCACTTCAGACTGCAGGTGGACGGTTACATTTTTGAATCCTCCCCCATGCCAAAAAACATCCTTCATGTAGTAAATGTGTACATTGGAGTAAGGGTATAATGCAGACCTTTCCCTGACATGCTGCTCTAGGTACCTGTACAATGTTTTTGGCATGTTTTTTTTTCTTTTTCAAAAAGACCCCCCCACTTGCAGTCTAAAGTAGAACAGTCCAGTATTCTACCACCTCAGCTTATAACCTCACTCTGCATAATGTGGTGATTGGGCTAAGTAATTAAACAGAAAATTCAACATACCACATGCATAAGCCAAGTGAGATGTAATCATACGGGTATACGTTAATAGGAAAAAAAACGTAGCTTTTGTCAATAACTCCATTTAAAAACCCAGTATACTGGTTATCTGAAATGCTTAATGAAATCACTGCAAGTTCTGACCAGATGGAAGACTGTGATCTACCTCTGAAATCCTTCAGTGCATAGTTCAGCTCTTTCCTCTCGTAGTCCAGTAAAGTATTTGAGCAGTGCTCCTAAAACAAATAAAGCTTTAATTTCAAGGTCTAAAAGTAATTTCTACCGTCAGGAAGTTTTTTGGAGGAAAGACTTACCTTTGGGTTCTGATAAGCTCTTATTGGAAGTCTTTTTAGGCTGTGTAGTCTTGTTCTTATTCATCTGTTTCATGATATTCACCGCCATGTCTTACCTTTTTATAAGTGGCTTTTTTTTCTCATCTTCAGCTTTCTGCTCTGCAAGCCAAGGTGCATTATCTCAAGTTTCTCAGTGATCTACGACTCTATGGAGGCCGTGTATTCAAGGCAACGTTAATGGTAGACTTTTTCTCTATCATTGTCATTTTTTCCATATACTCTGCAAATGGTTAAGTGACGGTCTTAATTAAGCCCTAATTGCTCCACAACTAATATTGAACCAAATCAAATATTTGGACCAAAATGTCTCAATTCTTCTGTAGTTTGAATATGGAATGATGTCCTAAACTTTTGGAATTCTTTGGTGTTTGTATCTTGGTGCGTTAATTTTTTAAAGATAAAGAATATGGACAACATAGCCAGTGAAAGTAAACTGATTTACAGCACAATCCTATCAGAAAAAAACACCCCGCTGATGCAGCCATGCTATCAGAGTGTTGCTGCATCCTGCGGGGGGGGGTCTCCTGTGGGGGGGGGGTCTCTTCCAAGTAAGGGCACATTTATTCCTTTGACTGGGGATATGCCCACTGGGTCTACAAATTATTGATTATTGACCTGTGCCAGCTATATAGTTGGTGCAAGTCCAAGTGGACCCAGGAAGAAAGATCAAGACCGGGAAGGGAGATAGGATATCGGTGGCAATACCACCCCCTTCCTAGCCTTGATCTACCCCCCTGCCCTGGTCTCCTCCCTGTTCCTGCCCCTCCCCACCACATTCTGCCCACGCTTCGCCTCCCTTCCCCTACACTGATTTACCGGAGCCAGGGGTCATCAACTGGTTGCTGGCGTGCAGTTGCTTGCTGCAGCAGCCCAGCCACGCTGAATGGCGTGTCATTCAGCACATTCCTGCAACACAAGGACCTCATAGGATTGGGCCGCTAAATTCACATACACGTTCTTGCAAAGTAAAGTTCTCTTCTTTTTTTGTTTTGTTGCAGCAGGGAGAAAAGCGTTCCGAGGTGACATTGTTAGTGGGGCCACGATATGGCATCAGCCACGTAATAAACACCAAAACAAACCTGGTGGCCCTGCTGGCAGATTTCAGCCACGTGAACAGAATTGAGATGTTTACAGAAGACGACACTATTGTTCGAGTTGAGCTTCATGTGCTAGATGTAAAAGTATGTTAAATGTTGATTTGTCTTAATCATTTAAATAAGATTCTGAGCGTTGTGTCATACAAATAAAAATGGAGTTCTCTTGACACGTTGAATTTGATGGTCCATCAACTTCAGAATTAGGTCTTATTCAATTAGCCATTGTTTCTATTTTCTAAGTTTGTACTGTGGACTCAAATCATATCTTCATTACTGAGAACCTCAGTATGAAGTTGTAAAGAAACATAGTTTGAATGTTATATGCAGATGAAAAGTTCAGCAAAAATTACAATTATTTTGAATATTACTAGTTCTCTCTTTACTTTTTAATGTTTTATTTTCCGTTTCACTGTGTTGGTACATATTTTGTGAAAGAAGTAACCAACGGTGCATTAGTTGGCACAAGACTCCTAGAAGAATCAATTGCAAGAGCCTCGACATTTGAAGAAGTAATTCATCTTTGCACATATTCTCAGAAACTCTGTAACAACAAAACGTTTTCCAGCACTTCAAATTAAAAAGCACCCCTGCTCTTTTTAAATCATCAGGCTAACATGGATTGATTCACCACATTTGTTGACTTGTTCTCTGGCTTGAGATGCATACTCAATATTTCTGAGGAGAAGTGGTGCCAGCAGAATGCACCTGCAGTGGTTCCTGTAGGGCTGGGATCATGGCGGATTACTCTTGCCTACACCTACTCTGTCGTTGGTGAAGCATTTTTTTTCCAGTGTCAGGGGCATGTCCGTTGTTTGAACAGGGGGTTAGGATATAGTATACATTGATTCCTCTTTGTCATTCCCACATCACGCCCCAACTTCATCCCTGTTTTGGCCTCTCTGCTTGGTGGAGTTGCACTGGTGTCTGAGTTATGTTGGCACACTATTTTTCCAACATTGCACCAGCATCTGTGGTGCGTCCATCGGCAGGCAAACTTCTATACTGGCAGGGCTATTGTTTTGCCAGCATATATGGAGATACACTGGTGTATCTCGAGGATAAGATTGGGCCTTAACCTCTTGTAACCCTTCGTGAAGCAAAAGAGTGCTTAAAAACAAAAATACTTTGACAAGAAGTAAAAAGAAAATATGATGTTCGCCAGATCTAAAATGTCAAAAAGACGCCTTACTGCATCTCCAGGTGTGGTATTCTTAGTTGGAGAATTTGTTATGTAGTCTGTCTCAGTGTCATGTACCTACTAGATTTTCCAAGTTCTGATCATATGTACTGATGGCCAATAGTCCCAGAACTGGTAAGGGCACAGAGACGTTGCACACCAGCCATTTCAAAGGATATGAATAATCTCTTCCTCTTCTCCTGTTGGAAATGCTATAGAACTAAGAAGAGAGGACCAGAATCCTATCAAGGAGAGCACTGATTGTCCAGCTGTGGGGATTCTTAGAGAAACAGATCCCATTTGCCTCGAGGGCATTTTTTCCTGAAAAATGTCAGCTCTCCAATCTCGATCACATTAATTGGGTGCATGTCCAGGTCTTTGGAAACATACCTGTACTTTTTGCTGCCATTGTTTCAGAGTGATTGAGAGTGGAAGCCATGTTCCCAAGATATATTGTACCTGGAGAACTAGAGAGAATGCGGCATGAGGGGCTAGCACAGATTCTCTTCAGACTCCTCTACATCCTCTTCAGACTCCACACTGGGACTTAACAACAGCAGATCACGAGATTCACCACCATAAGAGCCCAATAAGACTGGACTGTTAGACTGTTGGTAGTCTCTTCAGGAGCTGATGGGATAATATTACACGATATGCTAAATCTGTAATTAAGAAACATGCTTAACTCTGGCAAGAATGTGATTTCCAGCAGGAAATTGCACAGGGGAAAAAGAATTAAATTCCCCCTTCCCACCTGCCCTGATTCTGACCCAGATCAAAGTCCCTGCTTTGCCAGACTTCACACTTCTCACCATGGTGCCCTCTCAGTACCATGTAGGTTGTCCCATCATAAGTTCTATGGCTTGAGCTTCTCCTCTTTTACTATGTATTCAGGGCAGACAGGTCTTCAAGGGAGAGGCTGCCCAACTGAATTTTCTCAGGCTATTAGTGGTTCTTAGATTCCAAATTACCTGCCTGAGAAGTTAAATCACAACAGTGCAGCCTAGAATCCATTCAGCTATGCTATCCCTTTGGTAACAGTGCTACACTTTCTTAGCAAGCACATGATTAACTTACTGGAGGGAAAAGAAATCTACAATCTTTTCCTTTCTAGTAGCTGTAATGGAACATAGCAAGAAAATGCCCCTGTGGCTGGAATCATTAATCTCGAAAATGCACTTGAGTCCCTCTCACTTGTTAAGGCGGCGGGTGATAGATGCACCAGCGTTGTGTTGCCATTCTCAGTGGACTTTAAACATTGCCTTCTTGCACTGTGCAGTCACAATTTCTCACAAAAAAATGGATCAGCATGCGGCATAAAGTATTCATATTAAGTAAAAGTAGTAGTCTCAATGTTTAATGGTCTCAGTTTTCTGACTTTTTATGTTTGGGAAGATACACAAAGAATATGTGGTGTTGTTTTTAAAATGCTAGGATTTCCCCTTTTTGTGTTTTAAATTCATGGACACCTCTTTGAACTTACTGGGACTTACTTCTGAAATGATGCTGTCAATCTAATTCAATGAAGAGGACTTATGTACCCCAACAGTTCTTTTTTTCATGCTGTAAATATTGGTGTATTTTAGTCCCACTAGAGATAAGTATGTAGACTTTATCATGACCTTGTTGTCTTTTCTGCTTAGCCAATCACTTTACTAATGGAATCGTCAGATGCCATGAATCTTGCCTGTTTAACTGCTGGATATTATAGACTCCTAGTTGATTCCAGGCGCACAATATTTAACATGGCCAGCAAGAAAAATTGTGGAAGCCGTGAAGCAGGTAATGAATACCTATAAGACAACTTCGTGCATCTGATGAAGTGGGCTGTAATACACAAAAGCTTAAGCTGAAATAAATGTGCGAGTCTTTTAGGTGCCACAAGACTCTTTGTTATAATACAATGAACACTCAAATGTACAAGAACAAAATTAACAGTTTGCTTTTCAGATGAGCATTTCTGCGAGTCAGTGGAGCTTGTGAAATTAAAAGCATGCACACCTACAAAATTGACTTTTGAAGTCAATATTTTAAAGGTGACATGCTGAATTTGTGAATGTTAGGATTCATATCCATTTGCTCCTCTGCCTTTCTGCAAGACTGAATTCTTCCATCTTATTTGGTTTCAACATGTAGTGAAAAAGGGTAGAGTGATTTATTCCCACTGTAACCAAAGCACTATCTGAACCCTTAGAGGTATCCTTGGAATAAGCAGCAGCTAAGAAGAGACAGCTGTTATAAACTAAGGTTCTCTTACTTAGTTCTCTAAGGTTCTCTTCAATAGATTGCCAACAGGATGAACCTGTCTTTAGCAGCTGTTTAACTAAAAGTGTGGTTGTTTAGCAATAGCAAATAATTGAGTGTAATTTGTCCCAAATGGCATAAGTATGTGTCATAATTCACCTTTTCCCCCTCCTGTATCAATTTTTAGGGAATGAAACTAAGGGGAAGCATAACCTCCATGGGTCTGAGTGGAACTGTGTAGCAAAAACTACGACATTCCCAGCAGGAGGAGAGCAAGAGACCCACATGTTTGTAGACTCAAAACAGAAAACTGCAGATGCTCCTGACAGTAGCTTATGTCCAAAAGAACACAGGCATTTGTACATAGAGAATGTTTATAATTCAAGTGGGCTGGATCAGCAGCTGGCCAAACAAGATGACTCTGTGGAGTCAGAAGAAAACAGAAGCTTAACCCAGCAATCTGTGCTGTCGTACTCAGGAGGACTGGAACCAAGCAAGAAAACACAGGGATCTCCAAGAGCAGCAAAAGTATCCTTTATATTTGGAGATCACAGCTTGGATGGCATCAATCCTCAAACTCTTGGCTATGAAAGACTGTTGGATGAAAGTCCAGAAGCACTAGATAAGCAAAGAGCTCTTTATATAAGCCATGCCAATGACATGAAGGGTTTGGAGTTGTCCCCAGATGCTGAGAGTATTCAGTTTGCTGCTAATTCTGTTTATGCAGGCTTAAATGATAACAAAATATTTGGAGGTGCAGAAGGGATAGAAGAACCTTTACTGCATGATATTTGCTATGCAGAGAACACTGATGATGCTGAAGATGAAGATGAAGCCAGCTGTGAGGAAGACATCATGGTAGGAGAAATCAATAGGCCTGCTCTTCTCAGCCTCTCAGGCTCCAGCGATGACATCATTGATTTGACATCACTCCCACCTCCAGAAGGCGATGATAATGAAGATGACTTCCTGTTGCATTCTCTAAACATGGCCATTGCTGCTCCTCCACCAGGATTCAGGGATAGCTCTGATGAAGAAGATTCTCAGACTCACACAACACACTACAGAGAAGACACGGAGCAAACTAATAATTCAGAGAATGATGATATTCCCGTGTCACTTATTGATGCTGTCCCTACTAATACCGAAGGAAAATGTGAAAAGGGGCTGGACGATGCTGTGGTTTCTACTCTCCAAGCCCTGGAGGCTTTGGCTGCTTCAGAGGAACAACAGACAAATGACAATTCAGGTTCTCTCACCACTGTTACTTTTATTCATTGAAAAAAAAAAAACCCATACCATTCCATCCATTTTCACCATTTAGCTTTTTTTTCACCATTAGCCTTTTTGGAAACATTTCATTATGATTTGATTATTATTTTTGCCATCACCTACACATATCATGTGATAAACAACCGTTATGTTAAGTTGCCTTTCTTGGAAGCTATGCAATATATGAATCAGTATTCTAGAACCATTTTCTTTTCAGTATATTGAAGTGCCTGACATGGTTTCATTAATCGGCTCTTATTTCTTGTGGCATGCAGGTGTAGCCATCTTGAGAGCATATAGCCCCGAATCATCATCCGATTCTGGCAATGAAACAAACTCTTCTGAAATGACTGAAAGTTCTGAACAGGCCACAGCACAGAAACTGACAGAAAATGCCACACGAATGTTTGTGCCCTCTAATGAAGGTTACCAAGCATTTCCAGAGCCACAGACTGAATTCTCCATCACGAAGAATCAGGCGGGGGGGCTGCTTATGAAATCCTTACAATCTTCAGCTAATCAGCAAGTTCCAGAGCTACAGTCAAAAGTTGTGCCTTCAAAGCAGATTCTTCATTCAGATCACATGGAGATGGAACCGGAAACCATGGAAACAAAATCTGTCACTGAATATTTTAGCAAGCTGCACATGGGGTCTGTGGTGTATTCTTGCACCACTAAAAGGAAAAATAAAATAACTGATGGGGAAGGGAAAGCAACCCCTGATGGCAATGCTGTTATGAAAAAACATCAGGGGGCTAAAAAAACAGACACTGAGGAGCAAAAGGGCAAAATCAGTACTCTCTCCTCAAGAGAGGGTCAGCGCATAAGCACTTTTAATGTGGAGAGAACTGCCTTTCGCAAGGATGGCCAAAGATGGTATGCTGCTTCAGATGAGGGAGTAGCAGAGAAACCAAATTCGGAAGCCATGACTGGAAAGACAGTTGTTCCAAGAGCTTCCAGCCTTGGGAAAAATGAGATGGACTGTAAAGATGAAATGCGTCCTGAACTTGATCATAGTGGACTGTTAGGGCATGAGCCCGATGACCATTTTGTGTCAGATGTGACGACTCTGTCTTCACCCAAAGACCTAAATGACTCTGAGGTTGTTGATTTAGCCACAGAGGAGCATCTCTCAAAGCTTCCAGACGCAGAGCAGAGTGTGACTAGGCTATGTGAGTATCACTTAGCAAAGCGCATGTCGTCCTTGCAGAGCGAAGGCCATTTTTCACTACAAAGCTCCCAGTGCTCTTCAGTGGATGCGGGATGCAGCACAGGCAGCAGTGCATGTGGAACTCCAGTGGAATCTCCTCTTTGTACTTCTGAGGCTAAGCACATGGTGCCTGACTCCACGGGAAAAGGCTTGAGTTATATTCCAGCAGATGAAAAAGTTGCCATGCACCCCAACCATGGAGCAACATACAAGGAGCTGCATCAGCAGTCTGAAACTGTGTGTCACAGAATGGCAGTGCCTGTTATGCATTCCACAGTGAATTCTGCAGATCCTCTGTTTGGCACTTTGAGAGAGGGCTGTCACAGAATTCCCAAGATTAAAGAAACTACAGGTACAGCAGCAACAAAACAGTGATCTGAATACTTTTTGTTGAAAAGTGGCATGTAGTAATAATAATAATAATAATAATAATATGTATTAAAGCCAAGGTTGCCATTTAACACTATTAAATTGATTGGCATAATCTAGAAATCCCCCATACATGGTGGAGCTCAGACCCATATGCATCTCCATCACCCCCAGCGGTGTAGTTGAGGGGGAGCAGAGCTCCAGAACCTAACCTGTAGCAGGAGCAGTGATGTCATCAGCAGTAGCTCTCAAGGGCTGCCTCTGAAACATTTTTCTAAAGACACCGAAAGAAGCATCAGGCTTCGCAAGAGGCAAACTGAGAAATTTGTTTCTCAGTCCCACAGAGTGGAACTTGCTTCAGAGCAGACCTGCATAGGCTAGAATTCTGTTGTCCCGAGTATAGACCGCACATTTTTCCCTTATGGCAAGTCTTTAAAGTAGGGGTGCGGCCTACAATCAAAGCCTAGCTAGCGTTTTCTGCAAAGCATTCTTTCAAGCCTCTCTGAGTCTTTCAAAGGTAAAACATGACTTTTTTCTTTCTTTTTTAAATTGCAAAGTGCTGTGTTTTCAAGCCTTTACAAGGTTGTTCCTTGCAGCTCTTAATCACTTGCGAAAACAATGATCTCTCTAGCAGCCTCTAGCCTCAGGTAGCATTTGAAAAAATTAACCCTTAAGTTCCAGGCCCAGGACTCTGTGGAAACTAAGATTGATCCTGCAGTTGAGAGTGCAGTTTGAAAGTTGAGAGCAAGAGCTCCTGCATAGGCTTACCATATCCAAAGGGGGACAGAGTGCGAACCTTTAGGCTGCAATCCTGTGCACACTTTTCTGGGAGTAAGCCCCATTGAATGCAATGGGACTTCTGAGTAGACATGCATAGGATTGTGCTGTTAACCATTGAAATTTGGGCAGGTGCAGCTCATCATCATGGAAGGGTGCAACAAGCTGCACCTGCCCAAATTCCAAAGGTTAAAGGTAGGCACTCTGTCCCCCTTTGAATCTGGGAAGGCTACCTATACTAGGATGCCCAGATTCAATAAGGGACAGGGTGCCTATGCCTTTAACTGTACTAAAGCTGTACTGTTTTACTGTTCTACGAATGTGTATATTTACTTTAAGTTTAAAAAAAGTTAAAAATGTATTTTTAAAAAAATAGCACCAAACTTTAAGGGTGCGGCTTATAATCAGGAGCGGCCTATACTCGGGACAATACGGTATTTAGTTGAGATTTTTTTAATCCCATTTTAAACTTTATATATACAGTATATGTTTCTACACTATTGCAACTCTCTCCGGGGCTTTGGGATTAACAGCCCAATCCGACTTAACTTTTGTGCCGGTTTAACCAGTGGCGCAGCGAGAACGGGAGGCCCCAGAATGGAAAAGGGATTCAAATCCCCTCCAAAAGAGGAATTCGAAGGGGATTTGAATCCCTTTTCCGTTCTGGGGCCTCCCGGTCTCACTGCGCCGCTGGTTAAACTAGCACAAAAGTTAAGTTGGATTGTGCTGTAAATGAGCTAGATCTTTAAATGAAGTAGAAATAAATTACAAGAGAAGAAAACATTCAAATGAAGGAATTCAAAGGTTTGGTTTGGTTATAGTCTCACAGCCTGATCCTGCCTAACTTTAAAAGCTGTGTTATTAACCAGGCTTGTAAAAGCTGTGTTATTAACCAGCATGTTCGGGCAACTAGCAACCATCGGTGCCTGTGCATGCTGGATAACAAAACGTTTACTGTATATATCAGCCATGTCTGGCATCCTAAAATTGAAAGGTCATAATGAAATGACCTTAATGAAATGGCCTTATATGAAAACGGTTAACTGAAATACAAATGTGCCATGCGGTTGATGCTTAATGATTCTCTCTGTTCTTCTACTACCCCTAGTGTAGCTTTCACAGAGCCTGTGAGTGGAAGACGAGGAGGCATGCCTTCAGCTTTTCTGAAACAGCCCAGAGCTGACTCCATCATGCTATCATCCCACATTCACTCAGAATCAAAGGTGCCAAGTCAAAATCAAGACTCTTTTGATGTTCCCAAAGTCAGTCAATCAGGTGGGTTAGCAGTTAGTTTATGGCCATATGATATGATGGGGGGAAGTCTCAGAATGCCACACGACAGAAAGGTTTTGCAACGTACCAGCAGTGTTGTTGCAGAACCTACAGGCATTGAGATGGTTTTTGAGAAGAAGGAAGCCACGGTTAGCTTGATATGTACAGACATCACTGAAGCAGATGACTCGAAATCAGAAAAAAGAGGGGAACTTCCTCTGGGCAAGATGTTATCCAAAAGTTATTCTCAAAGCTCCATGAATGTCAGCGTGAGCAGTAAAAGAAGTTCTATGTCGAACACCATCCAGAAGGAGTCCAAGCAGTACAGAACATTGCCCTTACGGAAGCGAGATGCTAGCAACTGGAAATGCCGGGGTCCCTTCAGCTATTGTTTCCTAAAAAGAGGAAATGTTGAAGATGATGATGATGGAGAGGAACATGGAGACAGCACCCAGCTCTCAAGCCTCTATCAACCTGAGATACAGTACGCACTAGCAGGACTATCTCATCAGTCTTCTTCCACGGAAAATGAGGAAAGTGAGAAGGAAGGTAAAGAGTCCCTCGGAGACGTGGAAAAGTGTCCTGACAACAAGAGCGGTCCTGAAGCCCAGGATGGTAAAACGGATATGAATCCCAGCGACTTGTCCTTTGATGCACTAATTGCAAGACTCAGTGTCATGAAGGAGAAGAATTATGCAGTGCCTGATGGATTTCTTGCAGCACAAAAGGATGCCAATGAACTACTCTGTTTGGTCCGATCGAGTGTGGAGAAGAGGGGGGATCATCCAGAAACATATGACCTTAAACTTTCTCAGTACAAACAACTGTTATCTGTAGAATCAAGACAGTTGGGAAGTGCCTGCAGGAATATTGCCATGGCTGAGAAAAGCCCTGAGGAAATGCTTGTAGCTATGACTTCTAGCTTTCAAGTCCTCTGTTGCTTAACAGAAGCCTGCATGCGTTTAGTTAAAATCATGAACTCTGAAACACAGCAGGAGGAAATTGTAGCTAAAATAGATGAGGTTGTAATAAACTACATTTGTCTTCTAAAGGCTGCACAAGCAGCATCTGGCAAGACCTCTAGTGACTCTAGCATTAAACTCTTGGCTCGCCATTCGACTACCATGGCCACTATTGTAAGCACACTAACACGTTCTCTAAAAATGCTTTTAAATAAATAAACAGAAGTCGCTTCATAATCTACCTTTGCAAAGCCATACATTTAAAAAAACACCTTTTATTTACTTGTACGTGTATGAATATTAACATACTCAGCTCTCTTCCCGTACATTTTGTTGTTTTATATAAAAAAAATATGAGATGAAAAAAGAATCTATAAAACTGACTAACTACAGGCCAGTGCAATCCTTCTGTTTCCTAATAAAAATGGGGGGGGGGGGGAGATGATCTGCAAGAGTATTTGGACATTTGGCTTTTTTTATAGTCAAATCTACAGGTGTGTGATCTTACCTTCTGAAGACTGCAATGCTAGAAGAATTACTTTCTTTTCCCCTTCCAGGTTTATACTTGGAAATATACCATTCACGTTTAGAGCTAAGAAATGGAATCATAATGTATATACTGTAACAGTATTTAATGTTTGAACTATACTTTTTAAAGCATTGAAAATAGCAAAATTACGTTTTAAACCCCAGAGACTATTATGACTTATTAGAGATTATATATATAAATATAAATATATATATATATATTAAAAAAAACAATAAATTTTTTTTTGTTCATATTGCTCGCTTGATGCATCCTTTCCTGAGCAGCAATTCCTCTTGTAAAACTCCAGGGAAGTCTGACATTGCGCCCAGGTTTCCTGTCGCTGGATGCTGCGTCTCACCAGGGCTTTTATCAACGCTGTGGCTTGAAGCACTTCCACGTAATTATTCTGGTTGGAAAGTTGTATTGTGATAGCAGGGGGCATGAAAGCTGGAATGGGAAACGGTTACATTTGAGTTGAAAGAATCCAAGACAGCCAACATTTGGTAAATTGAAAGAATGCTTGTCACAAACAGCTTATACATTGCATGCAAATGGTTTTTCCTCTGATGGACAGTGTGAAGAAAGTGACTACTGACTTGTATAGGCTTTCCTGACTCTTCTGGTCTTCTTACTTCTCTGTGTTATCTTCTGCTCTTTTATGCACTTCGATTTGTGCCCCACACTTTCCTGCTCTGCTGTCTCTGCTGTCTTTCAAAATGGGTAAACATGGAGCTTTAACAGAAAGCCATATGATGGACTATTAATTCACTATCAAGTAATTTTTTTCCGGTAAAACTGTGGGACTAGCAATAATACATTATTACAGAGTAAAGCCTGCAAATATGACTATAGTATATCAATCATAAAGTGTGAAAAAAGGACAGTCACAACCCTTTCTTCAACTTATGTTCATCAAGAACTTTATTCAAGTATTAGTCCATTGAATAATACATGCATTCTGTATTTACTTTATACATTTTAACTCAACCTGGATAGCATCTGGATCATGTCTAGCATTAACAAGTGTGCCTTCACGCAAGTGATCGTTTTCCTCTTCCTGTGACACAGGGACACAACCATGTGGAGATGCATTAGTGAGGATGAAGGGAGAGGTCACGTTGTTGCACAGAAATAGCCACAGCCATTTCAGTTGATCCACAAAAACTTGTAATAGCCAGCAGAGGTTCTGTCCACAGAGTTATTTGAGGATCAAGTTAGAAATTTATTGAGAAGACTTGTTTTTCTTCTAAAGACTATCGCATCCATAGGGCACATGGCAGGCACTATGTTCAAGCATTTCTTGACAGCCGGAATCTGTCGTCAACATTTTTGGCAACCCTCTAAAATCGGACTGCTCAGCTTTTAGTCACCAGCTACCCACATCAAACTTGCTTGTGTTTTCCCTTTTAGGGGAGTTCCCAAAGCCCTAGCTGCTACATTGCAATGAGCGTTGGTGACTGAAAGCCCTAGTACTGTAACATCTCACTTTAAAATAAAAGTGAGGGATTTTAATGCCTTCTGTTTTGTGAGCACTCATATTTCCAAAATTCCCTGCAGCTATACGCTCTAGAAATACACATATTAGCATTATGTCAGACTAACAAGAACTCCATCGCTGAAACGAATGCTGGTTGTATGTGTGTGTAGGGCAGTTATGTGAATTACTAGGATTTTGATATTAAAGATAACTAAGCCATACCCAAACGTAATTCATAGATGATCAACTGGTGCTTTGGGGTCAGATTTGGTCCTCAATTAACTTGTACCTGACCTGGCCCCTGGAAGCCTACCAGATTTTAATCAAGGTGAGGTTAAAACGTTGCCCACAGTTTCACTTTTATGGAACATAAATTTATTTGCACAACTGGAGAGAGATATACAGCACTCTTCTAGCCCCTGGACCACTGTTGGTAGAATAGAGTGGCTCCTCAGCATACAGATGTTAGCCAACCATATCTTGGCCTAATAATCCATAATCTACTGTGTTTGATACGGGGCCAACACTGATACAAACACTCTTACAGCGAAATCCTGGGTAACCATTGCACCAGGGGAGTGTGCGCTCCCCCGGCGCAGGGTGTCGTAAACGCGCCATAAAGTGTGTTTACGGCACCCGGCAAGTAAGGACCGCTGACGCAGCGGCCGGTGGCCCTTACCCGGGCTCCTGCCAGGCCCTGCGCCCACCAGAGCAGGTACGTCCTACCCCAGCCGGGGCAGGGGCGGGGGGAGGACAGACCAGGCAGGCAGGAAGGGCAGCCATTGGCCGCCCTGGGGCCTGGAGAGGTCGGTGATATCGGCTATGAGATCCACTGTATCCCAAACCCTCTCCAGGCCTGGTCTTACACGGCCGGCAGGAATGTATGCGAGCTCTGGAGCTCACATACATGAGGAGGCCCATTGGGCCTCCCGCCACTTACACCAGGGGAAGGAGACGATCGTTCCCTTCTTCCGAGTTGTTCCCGGGCTGAGGGACAGCCCGGGAACTCGATAGGATACGGCGTCCGGTCCTTTAAGCCGGGCGCCATATCCTACACAGGATTGCGCCGTTAATTTTTTTTGGGTCAGCATTTCAGGCAGAGAAATGGCTATAGCATGTAACATTACAGTACAGTGGAATCTTTTCCACTTCAAGGCTAAACACATTGGCTGTGACCATGTGTACATGTAGCCCATTCAGCTAAGTGACAATTGTGCCATTCAGTTGTTTCATTCCCCAGAAAGGGAATGAAATTCAGTTCCCTCACTAATGACTGATTGGCATCATTGTCATTGGGTTGTATCCTAACTTGCACAAGTGGACCCAAGATCACACAAGGGATTTTTTCATGCCCTCCTAAATCCTCTTCTAAGGGTTGGACAATCTGCAGAAAAGGGGTGGGATGAGTTGTGAGGGGCTGTGGAGGGGGAATCCCTGGGAACTGGACAGAGGCAACTGGACTGTGAGCAGAGCAAAAGAGGAAGGGGAACACATGAACAAGATTTGCCACTGCCCCCCTCAAAAAAAGATTAAACCATAGTTTCTCATGCTTTCTGAAATGGGTCGCTGTGTGCTTAGGAGCCCATTAAACAAGTCCACAAATCATGTAGATGCTTTCTTTAAAAAAAAAAAAAAAGCTCATAGATTTTAAGGAAATTACTTCCAGATAGCTGTGTACAAACTTTGTTCTATAACATTCAGCTGTTCTATCATGTTCATTTTTCAGGTTTGTTAACTCACTATACAGAACTCATTAAATTCAAACCTTTTAAACTTCATGATATAGCCTTATTCTGAACCATTAATATCGATTCAAGCTTCAGTTCTTCTATCAAGGATAATGATGGTTCCAAAACAATTGCATTGTACAAATGTGGCAGTTGTCACACAGTAATGCACCTAAGAAATACGTTTTCTAGTCATGTATACAGTTTAGATAAACTAATGCTGCGATCAATTCCTCCTCACGAACACGCTTTTATTATAGAGTTCTCAGTAAGAAAGAACATCACAGCGTTTGGCTATTGATTGACATTTTTCTTGTTTTGCTATTATCTCAAAACAGAAGAATTAAATGAAGTTATAACAAAGGGTTCTGAAAGTACTGTACTGTGTCATGTGAAGCATAAAATGAAAAACAAAGCATGAGGTACTCAATTATCTTGTGCTGATTGATTGCATTGGAATCTTCTGTTGGGAAAGCACACAGCTATTCGTGTGTGTTTGTCCATGCAATTTTTTAAAAACAAAATGCAAATATGCCCAAGTTGCAACATAGTCTTGAGACACAAAAGCACCATTTTGGACTCTAAGAGAAAAAAGGTGCTGAAGCTCTTGCTTGCTTTGGAATTCCACGTTCTGAGATGAAAGCTTTGGGTGGAATGGGATTGTGTTATGTTGTGATTTTTTTACCAAAGAGGGATGACATGCTGCTACATAGTCTCCAAAACATTCTCATCTTTACTTCGACTCATGCAAGAATATGCTGAAAACAAGTTCCAGGAAAGTCATTGTCCTACAAGACTTGCATGTCCACTACAAAGAAGAATATGGATAAACCAATACAGGCGCCTCTTGATTTATGCTGTCTTGATTTACAGATACATTTTGTGATGTTTGCCAACTTTGAAATGCAATTAATTAGCAACGGGCAGCCCAATCCTGTCTAGCAGGTGGCGCAAAAAAAGGCGCCCGCCGCATCCTACACAGGATTGGGCCTGCACCAGCGCAGCCAGAGGCCTTCTTGGGGTAAAGGGATGTTCATCCCCTTACCCCAAGAAGAGCCCCAAACGCCCCAATGAATCTAGTTCAATGTGCGCCAGCAATTTGCTGGCGCACATTGGAGCTGCCCTTGTAATGCTATTGGATGTTCAACAAGCAGATGATGACACTTTTACTTTGAGCACTTTTTGATGCTCTTACATTTTTGGTTTGTGGCTACTGTTTTATGTTGGGTATTTTTAGTTGGACTACTTTGAGTTGTATTTTTAATTGTTGTGTGATGTTGCTTTAATTTTATTGTGGACCACTTTAAAAGTACTTAATAGAAAGTGATGTATAAATTTGGGTGGTAAATAAATAAGGGCGCAATCCCTACTAAATAATGAATGGCGGAGCGAGCGCTCCACTGTTCGTAGCCGTCGCAAACATACTGTAAAGCACGTTCGGAATGACTTACAAGTAAGGGCGGCCAGCACAGAAGCTGGCCGCCGGATCGCCCCTGTGGCCACCAGAGACGGTAAGTGCAGCACCGACGGGGGTGGACCGGGCGGTGAGGGAGGGGGGCCATTGGCCTAGTCGGCTAGGGGGGCGGGGATGGCGGCCAGCATATCCCCGTCCCATTCCCAGGCCGGCGTGGCCATTACACGCCCTCCTCGGACTTGCGCCAGCTAAATAGCTGGTGGAAATCCAAGGAGGCTCATTGAGGCCTCCCCGCATTACACTGGGGGAAGAGGACGAATGTCCCCTGGAAGAGTGGCCCAGCCCGGGGTAAGAGTGGCCCAGCCCGGGAGCGGCCACAGGATATCGGCAGAGCTTGCCGCCGATATCCTTGCCCCCTCCCAGGCCGGCCAGCATCCTCCCTCACCGCCCAGCCCACTTTCCCCCCGCCCCTGGAAAAGACTTCTACAGAGCAAGATGAGAGCAGAATTTATCTAGCTTCAGTTTGTGAATCTGAAATGCAACTAACTTCCCATCTTGACACTTCATAGGAGGCTCAAAGGAGCCCTTTCACATCATACAGAGGTGAAGCAGTCAGTCTTCAACCAACCCAGTATAACGTCTAAAATTAAGTCTTTGCTTGAAACAATTCCAGGAAAATAATATTTGTGCCAATAGGCATAAATTCTTCATTTTATGATTTCAGGTTTGCATGGCCAGCAATAATAATACATGAGTGAATGGAGTTTACGGGGTTATTGACCATGGTCCAAATTAATTACAATAGCACCTTAAGAGTTACAAACGCGACGTTTCATCCAGATTTCACTGGATCTTATCAAGCGAAAGCTGGCCAGAGCCCTGGCACAGCCTGGTGTTAACTGACCTTATGTTTCTGTTGCAAGTTAAATAGAACACACAGAATGTTAATGCAGCTGGAGAGTGTGATTGACAAGGAAAAAAATGCAGGATCAAACATCAACAACGTATATGCACCATAACCATCTAATCATAAAATGTGGTTTCCGATGGCGCAACAAGTTCAGCATGTCTGTAGGTTTGGGATAATTTATTTAAGGCAGGCGTCCAGATTTTATCTACAAAGGTAATTTCTTCTTTACTGTCTTTATGTTTCCAAATCTCAATCGCCTCTCGATGCAATCTATGTTTGTAGGATGTCTCATGCACAAGGACTCTAGTTTTTTCAAAACAAATACGATGGCCCGTGGAGATCGCATGCTCGGCTAGAGGGGGGGGGGTATTCATTTTCTTACAAATATTTCAAAAAATGATGGATGACCGGGGGGGGGGGGTATACTCAAAGAATATCTCAAAAGTTAACTTTTCATTAAATTCACTCTTACATAATTTGCTGGCGGAATAGAGATGTTCACAGATCCGGTTACTGAAACAGTAAGTTATTAGTTACAAGCATGAGTTTCTCTCTTACAATATGGGTTTTCAAGCTTTGCGGAACATATTTCATATGAGAAGCACAAGACTCTAAGCTGGCATGCAGCAACAAGAGAAAAGACAGGAAGCAAGAAGAGGCCAAGCAGAAGATCAACAAGCTGTTGACATGCATGAATCTAATCAGTTGGTTGCTTTTTTTTTCATTTCAGAAGCCTTTAGGGTCAATGAGCTTCTAGTCATTGGTTCTGCTAAATTATGGCAAAATATATGGTAATACTGTATATCAGACAGTAACACCCTTAATAGTTTTTTTCAGCACAACAAGAATGATTGCATTCCTAGTTTGATACAGAATGGCTTAAAAATGCAGTTTGGGATTCATACTTTAATGTCTTCAGGCTCTTGTAACTGTGATCTATAAAAGGCATATAATTCCAGGGTGTGTGCTAAGGAGCAAAATACCTTGAGCAGTACAAGAAAAAAACAAAACACTGTGCAATGAATTAATTCAAATACTATACCATATGCCTGGTGAACATACTGTACAGTATGCACACATAAACTTACTATCTGTTGTAACTCCTGACTGCCGTCTTCATTTTATCTTGGCTTCCCCCCTCATTTTTTTTAAATTTTTGATTTATTTTATAAGCTTTTTCCCCAGCTACATAGAATGTGATCACTTCTGTTTACATCATAATCCTGTACATTTGGGACAGAATCCCACTGAAGTTAGTGGAACTGACTTCCAGGAAAATATGCATAGGATCAGGTTGCATGACTGCAGTATGGTTAGAAAGGAAGAAGGATTCGGATTCCAGAATAATTGCTGCATGTATTCAGTGCAAGCTGTACCTACAGCGTGTTGCACTGACGTATCGCCAAGTAGCATAGGTTGGCAGCATCTGGGTACTTTGGTGCATGCTTAGCGGTAGCTTCTGGCAGAGACGAGTCTCACCTGGTAGTAGCTTTCTAAAGACATGTGCCAAATATTGCTGTCGCCTTTGAAGCTAATTCATAGCTGTTCTATATGCACAGCTCAGATATGACTCAAGAGAAATGAGTAAGCACAATTAACTCTCATACATCAAACTCTGAGGCACTTTTCAACATCACTCTGTCCTTGCTAATAAATGATTCATGAACGTCGACTAGAGTTTGCAGATATATGAAGATTCAATTTCACTTGAGATTTATAGAAATGAGAATCCGGCCATACTAGAGATCTCATTCACAAACAGCACTTTGATTTGCTAAACTATGTTTTACTTGGCATTTGACTATGTAACTGAACAATGTTTATTAATAAGACAGACAACAACAAAAAAGGTTTTGGAATTTTAAATGAACGGGTATAGAGCAAAGGATAAAGCTTTGACTCTAAAGAGTCATGGTGAGGCCCGATGAAGTGGAGATATAAATCTGGTAGAGTCTGGATGGCCATGGGAAGCTGAGCTCTATCAATGACCAAAGTCCTTAGCCCTATTCAGACATTAATCCTGAGTGGGGCACATGGAGAGGAGAAGCAAAAGCAGGTCAGCTAACTTGGTTGCCCGCTGTTGTTGATTAGTGAGAGAACTGTCCCTTGTTCTGCACCATTCCCTCTATAGGCAGGCACCTAACATGGGGAGAACATTAACAGGAGGGTCTGATAAGCCAACACACTCCTGTTTGTTCCCTCCATGCATTATGAACACCTAAATGGATGAATGAACACCTAAATGGGACTCTTATTTCCACCAAAGCCTACTGTAACATCAAAGGCTAGAGAGGCTGGTGCACCCGACATTTCTCTACCATCCACGAAGGATATATTTTTTCCATGTAAGATCTAAACATGGATCTAAACACAGGGAAATGAGTTCCAGTATTATCATTTGTACAGTCCCAGCCTATACATGTTCCTTTGGAATTAAAGACCCAGTATGCCTCAGTAAGGCCTTAATCCCAAGTAACTATGCACAGAATTGCAGCCTATGATTTATTAATTTCAAATATTTATATACACACTGCCATTTAACAATCAATTCCAGAGCAGTTTTATAATATATTAAAACAAAATATAATAATACAGTAACCAACAATAAAACATTAGAAGGCAGCAGCAATCCAATGAACAGCTCATTAAACTACTAACAGTGCGATCCTTTCTAGAAATAGACCGGGGCATAATCCTGCTCAGGATGCAGCGGGCACCTTATTTGCGCCGCCGTCCTGCTATACATTCCAACATTAATTACCTAAGTAGCTTGAATAGTACTAAGAAGCAACACAAAATAACCCTGTCATTAGATCCTGTGGCAACAGTGTGGAAGACCAGAGTAATGAGTCACAAGCAAACAGAACTGACCTTCTTGGGAGTATTTTAGCACATTAAGGGCGCAATCCAAACCTACTTAGGCCGCCGTTGTAACCAGTGGCCCAGTGAAAACGGGAGGCCCCAGAACGGAAAGGGAATTCAAATCCCCTTTGAATCCCCCTTTTGGAGGGGATTTGAATCCCCTTTCCGTTCTGGGACCTCCCGTTCTCGCTGGGCCGCTGGTTACAACGGCGGCCTAAGTAGGTTTGGATTGCGCCCTAAACCAATCAAGTTGTTAGATCATGCACCAAAGTACAAGATTCAGTATTTCACAAATAGACGCAGTGGGATTATATCCTCTTTCTGAAAAGGTACCACAGCACACATCACAGTCTTCTTCATTACTGTAACTGTCAATTGGTGTTGACCCTGCTAAACTCTGGTTTGCTTTTGTGACAAGTCAGAATCTACAAAGGGAATAGAAATGATCTCAGTTTGAGGCTTGTGTAGCAATCAGATGTGATGAATCTCAGTGTCTTTCATTCCCAGAACATATCTAGCAAAAATGGGCACAGTTGGATTATTGTTGCAATGTCCCTGAAAAAAATACCAGTTGAGGCAAAAGTCTAAGGCTACAGTTTAGCCACTTTTAATTAAGTAAAATACAGACAGGTCAGCCACTCACGGAATCAGTGGAAATACCCGTATTTCTTCGATTCTAAGACACATGTTTTTTCCCAATTAAACATTTCAAAAAATGGGGTGCATCTTAGAATCCAAGGTCTCCTTAGCCCTGCGCAGGACTCCCTGAAGCTCCCCCAAGCCCCGGTAAGTAAGGAAATTGCATTTCCTGGCGGACCGCAAAGGCACTGCTCAAAGGCAGTGAGGAGATCGTCAGCTGCAGCGCGGGGCATGTTGGGGCGAGCTCTCAGGTTCAGGAAGAGAGAGAGAGCTGCTGAGCAGAGGGGGCAAAATGGCGCGGTAAAAATCACTGCCGTGGCAGGCAAGCTGGGGAGAGTTGGTGCTGAGCAGGAAGGAGGTGCGTCTTGCAATCGATGGGTTTTGGGTTTTTTTCTGCTGGTGTTCCTGAAATTAAGATGCGCCTTAGACTCGAAGAAATACGGTAACATCACACAGCTTATTGCAACCACAGTATTATCACTGCAAACCAATAATAACTTTGTAGTTGAAAAATAAGTCCGTTGCATTCTATGTCTGAAAGGCCAATGAGATTTGTGTGCATAGAGCTAGAAAAATAGAAAAATATTGGCATAGAGCTGCCAATTCAATTTTCTTGAGATCTAACTTTCCAGTTTCTTTTGACACTTTTTTCTTCCCTAGGATGGAAGTAAGAGCTACCTACAGACAACTATGGAGAAACACCAGATTTTAGTGTAGCTGTGATTGGACAATAGTGTGTCCACCCAGAAACAAAAGGTAACAGCAAAGATAGATGCTGATGTTCATTCTAAATCAGGACATTTAGTGTGAAAAATGTGTGCATTTGTTTTCCAGTGTTGAACCATTTTTAAAAATATGTTGCCAGTGCCAATACATCCCCATATTACAGAGCTGGGTGGTTGTGGCTGAAACAGAGGTTACAACAGTTCTGCAATGTGGCCCTCTTTTAATAGTGCAGGTTAGAAGTGGGTGGGGATGAGAAAGGCTTGGATTTCCAGCCAGAAATTTTGCATACAAAATATACGTATCTTACAGCGCAATTCTAACCAACTTCCCAGCGCCAGTGCAGCTGCAATGCAGCCCCCAGGTAAGGGGAAAAAAATGTTCCCCTCACCTTGAAGAGGCCTCCATGACTGTCCCTGTACAAAATGCACCATGCTGGCACGGCTACAAGGGTGCTGGAAAGTTGGTGCTGTTGTGAAGCACCAACTTTGGAAAATTGGCGCTGTGAAGCAGCAAAGATCAATCTACTTAACTTGCCCTTTCTTGGCCCAAATCCTGTCCTCAGTTGCATTCAGAACCTTTGTGCTCCATCGATTTGCACGCAGACACGTTGTGTGTTTCAAGGTTATAACATAAACTCCTGTGTTTGCTGCTACCTTTTACAGGGGCATGAGGGCAGGGAGCCACGGGCTGCTAGCCAATCACAGCTACCCTAAAAAATTGGGTTTCTTCCTTGTTTCTTATGTGAGCAGCTTCCACCCCATGGGGGACCCGGTCACCCGGGAGCTGGGAGAAACGAAACACGTGTGTGGCTCTTTTTCTAGCTGTACTGTAGGGACGAAGTCATTGGATGTTAAAGGGTAAATAGCGTTTATCCTAAACAGCAATTTCCAAGCGGGCGTTGTTCAATCAAAATAACACAACTATGCTTTCTACTTCTACAAAGCCCCTTCTCTCTCTCTCTCTCTCTCTCTCTGAAAGCGCAATTATTATGTTGCTCTGTTTCCTCCAGCAACTCCTCCGCCCCTCCCTGGCCTGCAGCTCACATTTTAGAAGCGAAATAAAGAACTGATTGAAGTTCTGCCTTCAGAGAGTACGCACAGATGTCGTCTTCAAGATTCCCATTTATTAGAGTGCCTGAAATATATGGGTAATTATCAAAATAATGGTGAGACAGCATCGCTGAATTCCATACATACTTACTCGGGAGCACGTCCCCTTTAATCTACTAGGATTTCTTATTTCCAAGTAAGCACGCACGGTTAGAATCGGACTACATGTGTGTGTGTTTTCCACACACTCTCTTCCCTTCCCTCTCCACGCATCCCCGACAGCCCCCATCGATTGTCACCTCCCTGCTTCCGGTCCAAATTCCTATACACAATACTTTCTTCCCCACCATAGATAGAGGTAGAACAAGTCTCTAGAGGAGTAATTAAATAGGATCGTAGTTTGTATCAGGACTTCTAGTGTACAATTCAACAAGCTTTTCCTTCTCTCTTCTAATGCGAATATAAAGAATTTCTCATTATAGAGCTGCCTTGTGATACGGCGACGGCATCCTGAGTCTATAGAGAATCCCGGAGTTGTCTTTTTACCGGAGTTCCGGCGGTTTGTCACTCTGGTCATTTCTATCTCTATGTTTCCACGGTTAATCAATTTCACTCTTTCCTCTTCCGCCTTCTCGCTTGCCCTCCGCCCCCGTCTCATAGCAACCGAACTCCTTCCTTCTTAACGTCACTACCATTCCCACCTAGTCCCTCCCTCTTCCTCCCTCCAGAAGCGAAGGGGCGGGGAAGGGCCATTCTGGCGGCGCGCTCTGCTTGAGGTAAGGGGGCGGGGCCGCGGCAGTGGGCGGAGTCGTTGGTTATTTGACCTGCCTGCGGTGCGCGGCCGCGGTCTCTCTCGCTCCCGTTTTTGCCCCCTTCCCCAGCTCGGCCTTCCCGCCGCTCTTGCTGCGGTTCGTTCGTGCCCGACCATGCCTAACATCGTGCTCTTCAGCGGCAGCTCGCACCAAGATCTGTCCCAGCGCGTGGCTGACCGGCTGGGGCTGGATCTGGGGAAAGTGGTGACGAAGAAGTTCAGCAACCAGGAGACCAGGTGAGGGGGGGACGGGGAAGGAAGGAAGGCAGCAGTCAGGCTGTCGTCGGGGCGCCCTACTGCAGCCCGCTATTGCCTCGCTCGTGTACCGGGGAGGGGGGAGGTGTCTGCACAGAAGCTCGAGCTGGTTATCCAGCTGGTTTCAGCGTGTTTCCCGGTGCGCTCCGTTTTCGCTAGCCTCGAAGAGCCGCTCCTCCTTCCGCGCTCGCTGCTGCAAACTAGACCCTTGTATTCGCAAGTTTTCAAGACTGCGAGGAGGGAGGGAGAGAGAATAGATCGGATTTGTCGCCTTCTGACTGCGTTGTTTAAAAACCAGTAGTATCGGGGAATAACTAATCCGCGTTAAAGGGCTGGAGAATACTGACGCACTTCCTTCACCCTATTTGATAGTATGAAACAGTGCAAACAAGCATGTACTGGAGTCTTTATTGCCATTCTGTGTATGCTTTAGCCAAGCACTGGCTCTGGTCACTGGTGTTCAGTCTGAAGGCTGTTTTGCACACACTAAGCCTTGCAGATCTAGGTACTGTATGCTACTACTAGTTGTAGACTTGGCAGGTAGCTGTGGCCAGTTCCTTATTCTGAAAAGCTTGTCTCTCTGTTACACATGTCATTTAACATAGTATGTTCATATTCCTCTTATATTAAGTACTAGCCAAATATTGTATTAAGTATAAGCCAAATATATGCATTAGCATTATATTTGGAATGATTGCCCCACTGCCAAATTATCCTTCCTGTAATCTGGGGAAATGCATCTGCCGACATCCATGGGGCTCACTTTTTGTGGACACACCTGAAAATGCCTTTATTTTTGTTCTTGGATATGAATCCAAGTCAGAGATGCCAACTGATGCTGCGTCTGTAAACTGCAAAGCTTGACTGTTGGTGTCCAGAGACTAATTTGTGAGATCATATCAAATCACATTTGTTCCCTTGTCTCTTTCTTTCTTACCTGTCTCCCATCTCCCCTAATTCTGCTCTGAAGTAGAATCGAATCTGCTTCCTTCCAAGTTGCTTCTCATAAGGCAAGGGCATCTCGCCAGTTCTATTTGAGATAAACGTAGTTCATCCCAACCTGTATGCCTTTGCTTGATGGTTTTTTGTTGTGGAGCATCCAAGCTTCTGTCCCCAAGGTAGCATTGATGTTGAAGGAATCTCATTGCACCAGCGCTCGCATGTACTGGTGACAGAGTACATGCTCACATGTACTGTGATTCAGGTGTGGTACCAGGGAAAATGCCATTATTCCATTATGTAACTCAGTTCAAATAGGGTTAGTCCCCGGTGGATACTGCCTGTGACAAAACTATAATGGCACACAATACTAGTTCTCTTTCCATATTTGCCTGCGACACCATTTTGTGTGTTCTTCCTTTCCAATCCACAGCTAGAATGCAAGGTAAGCATTCTGGTTTTTCAAGGGAAAGAAGAGAGGTAGCTTGCAGCTGCCTAGACCCTCCATGGTGCCTTGCAAACCCCTGGACTGTTTTTTTTTTTTTGGCTGCAAGGCCAGCTAAGCAACTTCTTCAAGCTTGCTGGAAGACTTGAGTTGGACACTATAGAGACAGATATGCTTTGGATCTAGAAGCCAGGTGGATTCCTCAGCCCCCAGAGCTCTATGCTTCAATACCAGCCAAAAGTAATCTCGTGCAACATCAGTGGATGGCACAAATCAAACTCTACAGACAAAGAAGTGTAGAGAAGACATTCAGCAGTTCAAAAATGGTGAGTGTCTCCAAATGGCCCCAGCATCCTGGATTTGGGGAGCAGCGAATCAGGGTCAGGGGGCATATGCCACGAATCGCGCATCTCCCTTTGCAAGCGTCCATCTCGGACTCTCCCACAAACTGCTGTGAGAGAGGCAACCCAACTCCATACTGCACCACTCATGCCTGGGGCATCAGCTTCCAACTCACCTGGTCTCAAACCTCAGCAGTCAGCACTACAGGGCAACTGTACCACAGTACTAGACTGCTGAAGTTCAGAGCCGAGCAGCTTCTCGCCATTGTAACATTGGAGGTAGGGGGAGAAGAGTTTCCCCAATTGTTTATCTTCACCCGTGCAATTTCTCACAGGCCTACCATCCATTTGCCCTCCAAAATTGCAAAATGGCTGACTGTGTGTACATGTGGCCAACGTAAGGCCTATATAACATGAACCAAAGCAGTGTGGAAGCCAAAAATACAGTAAATGAATGTATCGTAAATGAATTTGGTATCGTCTGCCATGAGGCAAATAGAAGGTGGCTGCAAGCCCATCCATACTGGCCACAGTTGTCACCTACACTGAAACCAAAATGAAAGGCCCCACAACATTATAGAGAGGGGGGGAGAAGCAGCCGTTGGAATTGCAACCTATTTGGGGCGTCAAGAAGAAACAGAGGAGCCCCAAAGAGGAGAGGGAGTGGCTGCTGCCACATAAGTGAAAGGTCATGAGGAGGGGGTGGGGTGGACTAGCCCCATCCTTGTGGCCTGTCCATGACAGGAAAGAGAGGAGACAGATGAGGGAGCACATGTACAGTATAACCTCTCTCCTTACACTACCCCAGGAAAAGGCATGTAACTGCCAGGCCCGCGGTGCCCCCCACCCCTGCAGGACCCTGTCTTCATGTCCACCCCATCCCCAAGTGGAGGTAAACCCCTCCCTTCCCTTCTCTATGGTGGTTACTGTCTCAACTGGCATTCACCCACCAAAACTGCCTTTCACTGCTGCGGTTGGAATTCTGCCCCATGTAGCAAGAAACTCTGGCTCATGCTTGGGCTTGCAGACTGATCAAGTCGTCTTTGCTCACCTGCTGGCACACGCGTGTGCGCTCTCCCTCCCTTTCTCCCACCATGTCCCGATAGCTGAGTGGGGGAAGAGGCAGCCCTGCCCATAGGGAGAGAAGCCACAGATCAGCGACCAAGAGAAGACAGGCACAGAATCAGACGTTCTCTTTCAAAAGCAACAGCCCTCCAGGGGAAAAAAAATCCAGCCCTTTCCCAGATGTCATGATGAAACCACCACATCCATGGAGTCCTGCTATGGAGGCAAAAGCAAACCTTGTCATTTTCTTTTGTCTGCTTTTGATGGCGCAACTGTAATTGGCAAAGTTCTTTTTCAAGCAAGAGGGAGCAGGGTGTACAACACCTTGGTGGTCTTCTCTGCATTAAGGCGTTTTGCCAACCCCCATCTACTCTGACTTATAAGGCCTGGACATAGTACTAGGTGAGGGACAAAGGAAAACGCACCTGGGGTAAGCTTTGCTAGATCACTTGGATATTTTTGTCAGGGTGTTCAGAATGCCAAAGCCCCGATTCCGTACACTACTTAGCAGCAAGCCCAGCTGATTTCAGTGAGATTTACCTAAAAACGTGTCTCAGTTAGGAAGTTGGGTACTAATCTGCATAAAGCTAATTCTACCTCTAGTCAAGTAACATCTTCTAGCAGTCCCTCCTGAGAACATGCTACTTGTTTAGATATTGCCATAAGAGTTAGTACAGAGAGCAGTATGGCACAAGCATAGGCTTGCAAGAGGAGTAGAAAGGTATTCGGGCAGAAGAGTCTGGCTTAGTTGGGAGAGCTGCTGCCTTCAAAGCCCGAAGACCGGTGAACTTGATAAGTTCGAGACACGCCGCCTGCAAAAAGCTGTGAAAGCCTCCAGGAGGAGAGATAAGAGCTTCCAGCTGCGTTGGTCGAGTGTGGGAGGTGCCAACCAGCAGAATTGTCAGACTGTGAAAAGGATACCACCTGTAAAGTAGCCGTTCATGAAAGATTGGACATTTATATATTGTAAAAAAAACCCAAGGGGGGGTTAGGACAGCCTGCCCATGTATACCGCCTTGGATTAAAGTCGGAGGAGAAATCCAATGACCAAGAAAGGCGGTATATAAATACTGTATATTATTATTATTATAAAGAACAATTTATATTTCACTGATCATATGACCACAAAGGGAAAGTGAATCCAGTTAAGGAATTCAACTTGGAAAGTTGCAAATAAAGTTTTCTCCCAGACCAACTTGAAATGACTTGCTTACTGACTGAGACTCCAGTTCTAAACACACTAGAAGGTGGCATTGATCAGTGTGTGGTGTTACCTATGGGCAAACATACATAGAATTGCACTGTGAGAGTGCTAATGCAGAAGTTAATATACACGGAATGTTAACTAAAAACAAATAGCGCTGAATTGCCTCCATATGGATGCTAGAACTTTTGCATTCCTAAGTCAAAGAATGTGCAAACTTGGAAGTAAGCTAGTTGATTTCAGGTATACAGTATGTGCTTTGAATTTCAGCCTTAAGCTGTCCTAAATTGACTTGCAAGGCTACAGCCTTCTTACTCGCTCCTGCCCCATTCTGATTTTTCTGGCATGTGACCTCGCCTGGGGCTTAGAACATGTACTGTCTGAGTGCTGATCGCCTATGTTTCACATGTATAATCAAAAGAAAGTTATTGCTTTTGTTTCTCTAAATGTAAGAACCACCAGTAAGAGTGGTGGGTCCAGATGCTATGATGGTAGTTGTGATGAACAACAGGAAGAGGGTGATGCGAAGCTGAAACTAGAGCATATATGCATGAACCACAATGGGCCTGTGTTTCGGACTTGAAACTTTTTTGTGAACACTTCCTGTGCCCTCAGTTGCTTTATGTTCCTCTCATGTGGCTGGTTCTGGCTTCTCAAGAGCCCACCCTTTCTGTCTTAATATATATTATTTCTCTTTTTAGGGAGGGGCTATACCACTAACCCTTCTGACTAATGGGAGTGGTTACTGTGCCTCATTAATGCATGTCTGCCTGTTACCGCTTGTACCATGCACACGAATAGCTACTGCCTGCACACTTGGCCAGACACCCCAGGCCCAAGCAATGTTTTGTGTAAGCAAGACCAGGCACTTGTTTACCTGTTGGCTAACATGCCTCCATTTCTTTTGCATGAGAGAAACTTTGGATCAAAAGGATATTTAAAAGGAAGGGGCACTTAATGAGAGTAGGGTCTTGTTAGCATTGTTTCTACCTGTAGTAATTGGTCAGCTGCTAGGGCAACATATTCTTAATTCTCTTTTCTGTCATATTGATATGTTATATAGTGTAACTTAAGACATTCAGGCAACTAGTGCAGACTTGAGAAATGAAATGATTCCTGTAAGTTGGTAGATTTCTGTAGTGGTATCCCTTAAAGACCCTCTGTTTCACAACATTGTTGTCGGCCTGATTTTGTTATAATATATAGTACTAGGCTTATTGCAGTATTACTTAGAAATACTTACTGTCTGTGTGTAAGGCAATCACTGGACATTCATAGTGAATTCACTGGACACCTGGGGCTTTCATATATTTGCATGACAGCAAACATTTGTTTTACCATCTCATATACTATCATTGAACTTGGGTGGTCCCAGGTAATTAGCATGTTATCTGGGATGCTAGACGTGCGCTTATTACATTTGACAACATTACATTAAATGTTGTGTGTGTGCTCATTTATTATGTGTGTGAACTGGTCCATATTTTCTGTTAGGCTATGTAGATTGCAGCCTAATACATGGATGGAAAAACAAATATTTTATGTGCAATTCAATGAGCATTTTGTTTTTTCTTCTGATGACCAAGCGATGAATTTTCCCATCCAGATTAGTATTTCTAGAGACCTTCCTGACTGCATTGATTTGGTTCTTATTGCCATGCTGTTACTCGGGTTTGTAAGTGCCTGTTCAGCATTATACGTTAATAAAAGTGAACAATTAACCAATTGGTTCAGGACTGAAATACAGAAAAACTCTTGCGTGGACGAGGTGAGCCTTGAGGCAAACGACTGTTGATAAGCCTTGGCCTGAGGGTCAACAAACTCTTGTTCTGTTGGACCAGCTTAGGGGCCATGTTCTAGAATCAATAGCCTGCCAGTGTGTCCAGCCCTGTGAAATTGAGTAGTTTTGTCCAAAATTGCACATAATAGTTTGCCTACTCATAGCAATGTGTATGCAAATACATACATGCATGTATTGAGTGGTACGGTGCATGTGCATAGCCTTGAATTCGGGGGGGGGGGGATTTTCCTGAAAAAAAATCTTACTTTATATTAGTAGTACAATACGAGAAGGATCAGTACATAGAATTCTTATAACATTCAGTGGAAATATCCATTAGGATTGAAACCAGTTTGTGTAGCATATATTGTATAAGCAGCGAGGTGGCCAAGTTTGCGGATGACACTAAACTTTTCCGGGTGGTGAAGACCAGCAGGGATTCTTAAGAGCTCCAGAAGGATCTCTCCAAACTGGGAGAATGGGCAGCAAAATGGCAGATGCGCATCAATGTAAGTGTAAAGTGATGCATATTGGGGCAAGAAATCAAAACTTCACATACACGCTCATGGGTTCTGACGGATTTTGGGTTCTGTGACAGATCAAGAGAGAGATCTTGGAGTACTGGTGGACTGGTCGATGAAAGTGTCGACCCAGTGTGCGGCGGCTGTGAAGAAGGTCAATTCCATGCTCGGGATCATTAAAAAAGGGATTGAGAATAAAACGGCCAATATCATTATGCCTTTGTACAAATCGATGGTAAGGCCGCATCTGGAGTATTGTATCCAGTTCTGGTCACCACACCTCAAAAAGGATATAGTTGAATAGGAAAAGGTGCAGAAAAGAGCAACCAGAATAATTCGTGGGCTGGAGCACCTCCCTTATGAGGAAAGGCTACAGCGTCTGGGGCTTTTCAGTCTTGAAAAAAAGGCGCCTGAGGGGGGACATGATTAAGACATATAAAATTATGCATGGGATGGAGAGAGTGGATAGAGGGAAATTCTTCTCCCTCTCGCACAACACCAGAACCAGGGGACATGCACTAAAATTGAGTGGAGGGAGAGTTAGAACAGACAAAAGAAAATATTTCTTTACCCAGCGTGTAATTCATCTGTGGAACTCCTTGCCACAGGATGTACCTGGCCTTGATGCCTTTAAAAGGGGTTTGGACAGATTCATGGAGGAAAAGACCATCACAGGTTACAAGCCATAAGCAACCTCCTGGTTTTAGAAGTAGGTTTTCTCTGTGCCAGGTGCAGGGGAGTGGCAGCAGGAAACAGGTTATCTTGTTGGCTGTGTGCTCCTTGAGGCATCTGGTGGGGCCACTGTGATACAGGAAGCTGGACTAGATGGGCCTTTGGCCTGATCCAGCAGGGCTCTTCTTGTGTTCTTATGTCTGTGAAAGGCACTTCTAAGAACTCCTTTAGGCTTTATCTTTTCCAATAAGGAACCTCCAAGTTATCAAGTTGTAATCTTGAACGGACACTTTCATGGCCTGTAGCAATACAACACGATTTAAAAACGGGTAAAGATGCCCTGCTACTTTATTACTCACTCCTTCAGTAAATTAAAGCAGTGAAGCCAACGTTTCAGTCCAATCCTGAATAAACAACAGGATTTAAACTTCATCAATAAGATCTGGTTCCCCATTATGCACAGGTCCTTTAAGCAGAGCTCGCAAGTAACAGGAGAAAAAACGTTCACCAAGTGAGGTTAACGTTCACCAAGTGAGGTTTTTGTTTAATTCTGGGTTTCCTGCACTTTGTGACAGTTTAACTGAAGGCTTCCGAACTCCAAGTTAATTCCATCTGTGATCTTTTGATCTTGCCTCTGAAAATGGTCCAGGATTGGACCGAAACGTTGGCTTCACTGCTTTAATTTACTGAAGGAGTGAGTAATAAAGTAACATGGCATCTTTACCCGTTTTTAAATTGTGTTTTATCCAGTTGTGATCCAGGGTCTTTCTGTAACCTGGAACATTGTAGGTAATGAGGGTGGAGCTAAGGGGAAACTGGTGGTTTTGGCACCTTACTTAGGTTCTCTTGCTTTCATTGGGCTATATCCAAAACTAAATTGGGACAAACAGGAGGAACCTGGGTCAGTGAAAGATACAGTGGTGATATTTGCAGATTCCCCCTTCCTTGACAAACGTCCCTATGCTGCATCTTATCATACTCCAGAGAGCCACCTAACCAGGAGTGGATTTACTGTTCCTTCTGCATGATAGAATTGTACAACCTGTTATGCTTGGTTATTCTTTAGCTTATGGTGACTGTTACTGTCTCTTTAGAACAGCTACCAGTTATGCCACCTTCTGAAATGTTGCTGCTATCAGCAGGACGTGAAGGAACTAAGGAGATGGTAGTGCATGTAGCTACTTGGCCAGCAGGTGGATTATGACTATGCTAGCTCTCACAAGTTGTAGACTGCTATGTTGGCGCTTTTGCGCAGGCATAGTATGTCCTTCGGTGGCACTTTCATGCAAGCATGGTAGCGCTAGGCGGGAAGAACCTGATGTTTCAACTTACGTACATTTTGACTTAAGTACTGACCCCTGGAATCTAACCTGTATTTAAGGAGGGGACTTACTTAAGGCATTTTTACCCAAGGGTGTATATATGCAATAGGAGTGAAATGCGTACACCTGTGGGCTGGGAGGAAATGGGCATTAAGAATTCAAGAGGTAACTGTTGCCTCCTGTTCTTGTGGTATCCGAGTTGAGATCTTTTGTAGCACTCTTGCTACACAATGTACGGATCTTAGAAATGGCTCTTCGGGTTGACTTCTAAAACGACCTGGCTTCTCTTTTCATTCAAATGTGTAACGTAACTGGGGTACTTCTCCCATATGTACCATGTATTTTTGAGTACTACAAACTAATGCATACTTGTTGCTGCGTTTTTTCAGTTAAATATACAAGCGGCTAGAGTCCTGCTAGGCTGTTAGAAGAAAATCTGTACATGTAAATATTCCATCAAATATATTTATCACTTTTTAATGAAATAGGTTTCAAAAATAAAATACTACTTTTACATAACACATGCAATTTTTCGAATTTGCTGCCACTAGATGTGGCGGCGGCTATGGTTTGCTTACTCATGAAATCCCTGCCTTGTGTCCAAGCATTTCACCTTTGAACTCTAGCAAACTCCCGGAACCATACAAATGATAGTTTCTAGTTAAAAAAAAAACACAAAAACAGGCTACTGATAAGCAGTTGCCTTGATATAGCAGCAGGAAAAATACATACAATAGGGCACTTTCCAAACTGAAAAAGCTCAATATAGGATTCTGCCAGCAGCCCTAGCTCGTAATCAGAGTGTCTGCAATAGCCTCAATCATCTGTTCAGGAAGAAGGAAGGGGAAGCAGAGCATTTCCTCCTGTTGAGCCACTGCAGCCAGTTTTCACGAATAATTTACCCCATCACAGATTAGAGTTGCCACTTATCCTTCCATAAAATAGTAAAGCCAGCCTGCCATTGTTTACATGCGGCCTTGAACAGGTTACCTTGCTTTGTTAGGTTGATCAGGTTCTGAAGAGAGTGGTTTGTTGGTTTTTCCCTTTATCTCAGTTGTATGAGTTAATTTATGAACAGGTAGCAACAGGTAGCTTACTGGGCTGTATAGTGTAGGGCAAGCCCCCCATTTAACCTTTTGTACTACCCATTTTCACTGTTGTTGTGCTCTGACAGCAGCCAGGTTGAGTGGGAAATGTTGGGAGGGTGGGAGAGTAGACGACGACAAAGTAAAATTAAAGAAATGGAAGGTAGAACTATTATAAGGGGGCCGTACCAATTTATAGTATAGAAACTGCAACTGGAACAGGAAAATCTATTATGCATAATGCACAATATTAATTCTCATAAGCCACCCACATAAGTTTCCAATACTTATAGCCATGTCATGACTTTTTAAAATACTACTTGAGATATATATATATATATATATATAGATATAGATATAGATATAGATATAGATATATATAGATATATATTTAACAAAACATGAGCCAACAGTTCCAACACTGAGCCCCACAGCATAAGTGACTATTTTACAGAAATAGTATTCCAGGTATATTTTAAAATTGGCTCTTCTTCCTTTTAGTTCACATAGGCGAACGCGAAGGTCATTTTCACTAGTGAAACTTACATGGCTGTGGGATGACTACATTGACTATTGAGCACCGTTTGTATGTTTTGCATTGTCTCCTTGATTATCTAAGGTTTCATGGGCACTTTTTTTTACTGAGAACTTGTAGTGAACTGAAAGTTCTGAACAGCTGAATGTGATCAATTGCATAAAGCAAACATTGATGTTCTGGAGGAGAATCTAGTTAGATTGCCCTTTTATCTGCATCATCACTGCTGGAGATTGCTTAAACTTGGAAGAGGGTGGTGAAAATCCACATGGTTAATTAGTAATTTTGTCCTTGATACAAAAACTCACTTTATTCCAGATGTAACAAACTGATGCAAGCTATTGGTGCAATCAAGCCAGAGCGGAGCGTGTTGAACTTCCATTGATTTCAGTGGGGAAACCAAGCATGTGCTTAAGACCCTAATATGGAAAGCAGTGCGACCCGTCAAGTAATTGTGGATGAACCACGGCAGTCGGCCCTAGTTAGCTAGCTTGTAATGTGTAAGTGGGCCCTACGGCAAAATGTTGCAGTGTATCCCTGACCCCTAAGTGGAGAAGTGCTGTTCAGCTAGCCTTACAGTGCTTCCTCTGTCCTGCAACAGCTCTGTATAGGCAAGGGGGGGGGTATCTCTAACCTCACAGCACAAAATTGCCCAGCCCTGCCGCCCGCCCCGCCCCCCCCCTGGTATTTGAGGTCATATTGCATATTGCTTTAAACAAGCTTGTTGACCTGTGTCTTTTTATTTTTTAAAAAAGTGTGTGCGTCCATGCAGTACAAGGCAGAACTGCAGTAAGTGGGTAGGAAGATAATATGTTGCCCCATTACAGTTCTGCTCTGGTTCATACACACCACATGCTACTTATAGTAAAAGGGGGGGAGAGCCTCAGTTGGTTTTTTATTTTTAAAAAAGCAAAGGGAAAAATGGGCCAACACGTGCTTAAAGGAAGGTGTTTTGGACCTCCCTATAAGCTGCTTAGGGCCGGGGCGTGAGCAGGCCTATTCTTTCTCTTTCCCACTGGCTCATGTTTTCCTGTGTCTCTTCAGCTCATACCTGAACATCCTGATTCAACTGCCCTCCACTCTTGACTTAACTGATGAATTAGCATGGCCTGCCCAATTCTGGTTTCTTTAGATGCGCTTCCCCCCCCCCCCCCCGGAGTAGAAATTATTGCTGCACATAGAAAGCAATGGAGAAATTCAGGAGTGTAGCGTAGCGTCTCTGCAGTTGGGCCCTCCCCCAATCAAAGGAAGCAGAACAGACGGGAAATCCCCCTTTCCAGACACTGATATGGGTTTAGCATTTTCTTATCTCTATATGTATTGAACATTCTGAAGTCTTCTGTAAGGTCACAGATCCTGAAAGCTCAAAGGGCTTTCTTGGGGATTTTTTTAAAAAAACTTTTTCTTTTAGCTTCCAAATTTATCTACTTCTGCTTATGTAGGGAGTCCCCCGACCATGTAGAAACCACTACCGTAATTTATTTTTCGACTGCGGTTTTTCACATCCAAACCGATAAGCATTCAATCAGCTGCATTTATATTGGAGTGAATGATGTAAAACCTCATTTTCCCACATGTTGGCTTCGTTCTTTAAGGTGACACTTCAGCTTGTATGAATAGGCTTTCTCTTGATTTTGGGGGGTAAGCTTGTACTTGACATCTGGTGAGCTAGCTAGGTTTCATTGAAGATTTGAAGTAGCACATTTATTGTTTAGGCACAGTTCTTAAGAGTATCTAAATGTTGGCTTTCTGCTTTATACATTTAAAATGCCTAATCCAATCATGGCTTTGTTTTCTGTCTTTCAGTGTAGAGATTGGTGAAAGTGTAAGAGGGGAAGATGTGTACATTGTCCAGAGTGGTTGTGGTGAAATAAATGACAACTTGATGGAGCTGCTCATCATGATCAATGCTTGCAAGATTGCCTCTTCCTCCCGCGTTACTGCAGTCATCCCATGTTTTCCATATGCCAGGCAAGATAAGAAAGACAAGGTAGGTGTTGGTTGATTCACAAAATAGAGTCCTGCATTTGTCCTGTTTGACAAATCATGAAATGTATTTTAAAAGGGTAGACTAATTAGCACTTAGACGGCAGCACAATCCTGTGTAAGGATTCAGCCGGCGGCCCACGCACGCACGCACGCCAGATCCGGAGGCCGGGCTGCCACCAGGCCAAAGGTCTACTTAGGGAAGGGGACACTCGTCCCCTTCCCCGGGTGTAACTCCAGGCCAGCCCGATCGGCCTCCTCGGATTTCCGCCAGCTAAGTCAGAGGAGGCCGTGTAGCGGCAGAGCCGGCCTTGTGGGGACAGGGATATGGCCAAGGCCATTCCCTGCCCCCTCCCGGGCCAGCTAGGCCAATGGTCCCCCTCCCTGGCCCGCGCCCGCCGGATCCTTACCTGCCTACTCTGGCGGCCGCTTGGGTGATCTGGTGACAGAGCAAGGGAGGCCGGCCTCTGCGCCAGCCTCCCTTACACCAGAGTAGTCGTGAACGTGCTTTACGGCACGTTCGTAACTGCTTCCGGTGACGGAACACTTGTTCCGTCGCCGTCGCAGTCCTCAGGATTGCACTGTGAGCTGCACACTCCAGAATTCTTAATTTGGAGGCAGTTGATTATAGATCATTGCTTCTCAGAGTTCTCCCTAGACTCTAAGTTTTTGCGGGGGTGGGGACAGATCCCAGGGATCGCCGCCACCACCACCGGGGGGAAAAAATGTATTTTTTTCCACTTACCACTCCCCGCACCATCTGGAGGGCTCCAGGACCCCCGGTAAGTGGAGAAAGTGTTTTTCTTAATTCTCCCCCCCCCCACTAGTGATGGCGATCCCCAGGATCGCTGCTGCTGCTACCATACTGTCCCCACCCCTTAATGTGGCAGGGCACAGCGTCCAGTTCTCCTGGTGGGTTGCGACCCACCAGTTTGAGAACTGCAGATATAGATCATAGAAATGCTTGGAACTTCTTTCCAAGCAAACCTAGGAATGCATTCCTAGTACACTGGGTCACTTAACATTGTGCATTTTTATAATACAGTGTGTTGAGTCAGTGGGCTGGCCAGATATCTAGAGGACCCTGAGGAATAAATTGAATGTGATCTGGAGGGGAGGGGAGTGTTAGACTCACCTGCTCCTCCAGTGGTGCTGCTGGGGTCCAACTTATATTATTGGCCATTAGTGTGGTGAGTTGCAAGAGCCAAACTAGTACTATCAGAAATACTGTGGCAAATGTATATATGTGCATTTATATAAATGTAATGTGTAGTATAAATATAATAAAAGCATATGCCTATGCAAAAAATAGATCACATTATCTTAAATCAATTTAAAATATTGAAAAACAATTGCATATATGCATTGGGTTGGTCTCAGAGACGTGTGAATGGAAATGTGTGAAACAGGACTTCCCTGCCCCCCCTCCATTATGGCTCTCTGTGGCCCCTGAAAATCTGCTCTTGAGGGTTGGGGGATCCTTGGGAATGGGATGGGAGAGGAGAGGAAATAGTGGGAAAGGATGTCTGTTTCTCCAGACTTTTCTGTTCTGTCTTCTGCTTCTTAATCTACTGATTTCACTCAAATTTTGTTAATTGTGCAGTTAACAACTCTCTTGTAATCCATTCTTTAATTGTAGGCATTTGGGGGCTTCTCCAGTGTTTGGCTACCACAATTTTTGCAGCTGTGAACAAATCAGTCAAGGGATAATGATTTCTTAATACAGGTGGGCCCCCATATCCACTGATTCACTATCCACGGTTTCAGTTATCCACGTATCGTGGGGACCCCCCCAGGCTTTTACTTTTTCCCCAGTAAGCTTCGTTTCTTCCTTAAAGAAACAGGAGAAGCAGCCTCTGGCTGCTTATTACAGGCAAGTTGAACGAGACTAAGTACTAGAGAGGCCTTGCAGAGCCTCTCTAGGACTTAGTCTCGTTCTACTTGCCTGCAATGGAGGCTGCTTCTCTGTTTGTTTTAAGGAAGAAACAAAGCTTGCTGAAAGAAAAATAAGAGCTGGGGGGGGGCAAGCATGCCTGCCTGCAGGGGAGGCAGGGTCGGGGGCCCCTCAGGAAACCATGGAGGGGGTGTTCACTCTTATCCACAGTTTCAAGTATCCACGGAGGGGCCTGGAACATATCCCCAGCGGATATGGGGGCCCACCTGTACAGTTATGTTTAGGCAATTAAGTAGGATCTGAGACTTAGTGATAGCTCACTAATTAGTTATTTTATTGATTATCACTATTTTTAACCAAGGTCTTTGTATAACACGTGTCCACAATGCATGTGTAAAAACAAACAAACTGATCAAGACTAAATATTGTCTTAGCGATCAGGACTGCATCTGCAATAGTACTTCCATTACAAATCTTATTCAACTTGTGTTTAGACTCGGATACCAACAGCATAATATATTATAGTTATTGTACCTTAGGCTTGTACAAACATACTTTTATTCTATTCAGATTCTAGTTCTAGAGAGCAGATCATTTTCTCCAATGGATTCTGAAATTATCTCCACTTACAAGGTCAAATAAGATGATAAAGTTTTGACAAGCACACTTCTTGTTCCCTTACAAGTGAAATTCAATTCATGTCCCATTTCTGATTTATATAGTTCTCAACTGAAAGTATTGGAACCACTGAGGATGTTCTGAATGCAATCTCCTCTTCAATTCTTCAAATCTTATGCAACATCCATCTTCCAATATGTCAATAAATCTTACCACTTATTATTTAACCCATATAGATGTTCTGCCTGCAATACTACATTTTTCATTCTATATGAAAAAGTCACTGGGGATTTTAATTAATTAAAATGATTTTTAAATTCATCCTATTTTTGCAGTTTGATAAGATTAAAAAAATGTGCATATTTCATTAATTCACTTTTGTTATGTTTTCCTATATAGGACCGAGGTAGATGGGTAAGTGGTGCAGTTACCTTGATTTAAAATATACCATAGATTATTGGTATCTGAGCTGACCCAGGTGGATATCAAATTCAGTCTCTTTGCATGATACACTTGGGCAAGCTATACCTCCTTTATTTTTAGGTGTTCATAAAACAGATAGCTCAGGGTGTAGGTTTTTTGCAATTACAGAAGTATTTTATGTGCTTTTTTGTCAATAGTTTATTTAAATTGATTTTAGAACATTTTCCAGTGTAAACAAGAACCTTAAAAAGAATTGCAACTCTGCCAAATTAGGAAAACTTTAAATTTGATCATCTGTTTTTTAAAAAAAACATTCATGTGTACAATATTCTCTTACATACACAGAGATAGCTTCTGTTTTTATTAGTGAATTCACAGAGGGGGAAAAAAACTAATTTCAGACTTGCGATGTATATAAAATGGAATACAGGTTGAGTATCCCTTATCTGGACTGCTTGGGATGGCAAGTTTGTCTGGATTTCGGATTTGTCTGGATTTCAGAATATTTGTATAAATATAATGAGATCTTGGGGATGGGACCCAAGTCTAAACATGAAATTCATTTGTCACGTATACACCTTATACACGTAGCCTGAAGGTAATTTTATACAATATTCTTAAAAATAATTTTGTACCCCAGCATGCCTTGCACTATGCCAGCCAGGTGCTGGAAAAAGGTTTTTTTTTTTTACAAAAAGTCTAGATTTTGGAATAGTCTGGATTTCGGATGTCTGGATTTCGGTAGTCAATATCACCTGGCTAGACCCAAAGGTGGGGTGAAGTCATGTGGGATGCTGGGAAAGTAATTCGGAACTTCTCAAGTTTCAGATTGTTTCTAAAACATTTCTGTATCTTTTAGAAGATTTATTGTTCATGTTACATAATGGAATTGTGATTAATAGCTTTATTGCTTACTCTTTAGATATTGAGTTCATAGCTTGTGATCCTAAATTGTAATTCTTGAATAGAGAATAATTTATATTTAAATATTTGTTTGCCTATTCCATAGCCAGTGAGTAGCAATGTGATGACTCTTCCTCAACTACTGTATGTTGTCCAAATGAAATTATTTCTGTTCAATATTTTCCCCCCTTATCTTTAATTTAAGCATGTTTGGTTCCCACAGCTTCTTACTGGTTTGTCTCTAGATTTTTTTCCCCACTGGTGAGAATTTCTGCTTGAAAGATGAGGCAGTTTTGTATCTCCAGTCTAAGCTCAACTGCTGTGCAGCCAGCGGTCACTGTGAGACACTGTGGTGCTGTTTATATAGCGCCATTTATGTGCACAGTACAGGACGTCTGCATAAATGATATTGAAATGAATGGAAGTTGTATAGCAGCTGCTGCCCAGTGAATTGGGTAATGCAGATTATTTCCATTTATGGAGGACATGAAGATTGGAAATTGTTCTTGAGTCCGATCAATATGAACAACATTTCTGTATTTTATAGACTGAAAACAGTTAGCATAATTAATAACAAATAAGCAAGCACCAAACCGCCACCCCCAAATCAGCCCAACCCCAAATCACTGTTGGCTATATGGCAATGGTGGGGGTTAACGGTGGAATAGCAATTTCTGGTCCCGGTTCCTTTTCACCTGAGTTCTGTTGTTCTATGTGTACTTTTCTTCTTTCTGATTTCTTCTTCATGTGCTATCTCCCCCCCCCCCTTTCCCTGGTTCTTCTTTTCAGCCCCTTCCCATCAGCTGCTCCTATCTTTCCGTCGCTGCTGACATTTTGTCCCTCTGCTCTTTCCCATTGTTCTGTGCTTTGCTTTCCCTGCATTTTATAGCCCACTCATAGGAGTAGACATTACAATTGTTTTTGTGTGTGAGAGAGGTTATTTATGTTTAATCTAAATGTTGGAAAAATTAGGTTCTGGGCCCAAAAGGGATGTTTAAAATGTTGAGCCTTTACCATAGCAAAGCATTTTCACGGATTTTAGCAGGACTCCTGATTCCAAGAGTAAATCCTGTGGCAACTGAATTTACTGTGCCTTTGATAATGCTCCTCATGGTTTAGAAGCGAAACGTTAGGACAACCCCTTGTTCTCTTGTTAACTGAATAAAACAGCCAGAACAACCTGGAAAATGCTTCCTTTTATTAATTCAAAGATATGTACTGGTCGTGAAAACCTCAGAACATACTCTGTGGTAACAGTTTGTGCCATTCTGCCTTTCTGTGCCATGGACCTGAATTGTGAAGGCAAGGCAGTCTTGCAAACCAATTTCACACTAGTACCACGTTGGTGGGCAAATATTTACATTTGCTGAGAAATCTGTTCTTATCGTTGGTTTGGATCCAAAGGTGCTCTTGCATGAGTAGAAGGCACTTTTGCTCATGCAAGGAGGCCTCTGGACTTCTGCCAGTACCCCTTCCACTACAGTCTCCTGCCCCCTCCACTACCCTCCCATGCCATTTCAGTGGGTCCCCTGAGCCTCAGGAATGGCTTTTCAGGGGGACATAGGGGGTGGGAATGGTCTGTTTTACATCTTTAGATCCAAGCTGTTATGCCTCTGTTTTGCATCCAGTAATAAACTCATTTGAATGAACTGGATTGAACTGAATTTTCTGAGCAGCTAAGGGTGATTTTGAAAGACCTGCTTTCCTTTAAAATCCAGTTCCCCATTTCTTCAGGCTAAACATACCACAAGGGGGAATTTAGTCAGCGTTTAGTGCTTTGAGTGCTAACTTGTTTAGAATAAGAGTTGGAACTGCACGATGCTTCAGCACACGGGTGTTTCCAAACCTACATTTGTTGAGGTAACATTAATATGGATGACAGCAGTAGAGGGTTAATACAGTAGTTGGGAAAATCGCTTGATCTATTCTATGCCTGCCAGTGCATCCCATACATTCCCCCCATTCAGGTTAACATTCAGGTTAACAACATTCAGGTTAATAACAATCAGGTTATTTCTGGTCTTTGAGTCAAGACTGGGGAAAAAATATGTTAACTGCTCTGGGGGCATTACTGCTGTCCCAACCTTGAAGCCACCTGATCTGACTTGCATTAGCAGTGGACAGGAAGGGAAGTAATTCTCCATGCTTTGGAACTGTAGAGGTGGGCAGGGACCATCCTGCAGCTGCACAGTGATCTCTGCCCCCTTCCCAGCTCTGGAGTGGGCAGAATGGCTGGGATTGTGCAAAGCTACATTGCCAGGACACCCACAGCACCTTTGCTGCTCTGGGCCAGACAAACTAAGCATCTGTTCTTCCTGCTTTTGAGGAGGAAAAAGGGCGTGTGTGTGTGTGTGTGTGTGTGTGTGTGTGTGTGTGTGTGTGTGTGTGTGTAGACTAGGGCCAAGCAGCAGGCAAACCACCATTTCTTGAACAGGAGGAATGTAGGTTGGGGAGGGGGCTTGTTTGGTAGGTCTCCACCATTTTGGCGTGGCAAGCAAGGCCAAGCCAAGATTGTGGCCCCTGCTTCTGAGTAAACGTGACTATGGTTGCATTGTTTGAACTTTATGTCTGTCTTCTCCCTTAAATGTCTTGTGTTACCCAGGTGACTTGGTATGCATTTTTCCATAGCAATATGGGTTTTAATTAGTTGCAACTTAAAGGAAATGTGTTCTAATATGATACCATATTTTGATTTAATAAGAATGGGGAAGCATTCAAGGAAGAGTTCAAGGAGTCGGGAGAAACCCCTTTCTCTCCCAGTATTACTGTCTTGTTTCATCTTCCTCTTATGTGCAAAGAAATAATTTACTTCTGTTACTTTGTAATACCAGTTATGAAAACTAACTGGAGATATTATGATGAATGTGGAAGCATTAATCTGTGTCCATTCATGCCACTTGAACTGAGAGCGTATCTGGCTGCTTTTCACATTTCATAACATCTGTGTTTGTTTCCTCAGAGCCGTGCTCCTATTTCTGCAAAACTTGTTGCCAACATGCTATCAGTTGCTGGAGCAGACCACATCATCACCATGGACTTGCATGCTTCCCAGATACAGGTTACTAATAAGTCATTTCTCTTCTTGGTACACATAAGCTCTCAGTTAGTCTGTGTCACTTTCTCTCTTTTTGCCTTGCTGCTGTGAAAAACGATTGCTGTTGTCAAGCAGCTAAAACTGCAGCTAAGTCCAATGATTCCGATGGATAATCCCCTGGGCTCTGGGTCTGCTTTAAATATAAGGATTTCTCTCATTTCAGCTTTTTCCCCCCCTAATGCCAAATTGGGGCCCAAATGAGAAATGTAACAAAACATTTTGCAAGTTCTCATCAAGCCTCACATTTTTGTGGTTGGTTTGGAGGCTATCTCAAGGCCATGAGACATCTGCTTTTCACTCCCGCAGACTCTGTAAGGCTGTGTTCACAGCACATATTGTAGGTGCTACAACATGCAGAAAAAAATTCAAGATAGCCACATCATTTCAAAATGCTGATGAAAGGCAACAGAAACAAGAGAGGAGAGGCCCCTAAAATGATAGTTGGAAAACCATTTATTAACATGAAAGCCACTGGATTGTGGGAAAGCAAACCCCTTCTAGAGCCACTAAAACGTAGCCAATCCAGTGATAAAGTAGCCACTTTTACGCCATTTTCTAAAACTGAAAACTTGTTAGACATCAGTTGTTCATTGCTATAAGATTTTTCCTAGCACCTTTTGAGGTTCTCGCATCCCCTCTGTCCACCATTTCAGTGGACCATTTATGGAGGACTAACACTAAGCTCTTGTTTTATGCCTGGTGTCGCGCTTCTGTTTTTAAGGATGCCATGCGCTGCATCTTGAGCATGGCACTTCAACAAGCCTTAGCGGAAGAATTTCACGTACCAGTTGTCCTGTGTGCCTTCCAGGAATAGCCATTGCAGCATGTTCTTTTTTTAAAAAAATTGCGACTTCTGCCAGCACTTTTGGCATGCTTAGTTATTTTGTATCATTGCAATTTGGTGGATGTTAAAATGGTTCTGTTCTCATGGTCTCCAGGGCTTCTTTGATATCCCAGTGGACAATCTGTATGCAGAACCAGCAGTACTGCAGTGGATCAAAGAAAACATTTCGGATTGGAGAAACTGTGTCATTGTCTCACCCGATGCAGGTGGAGCAAAAAGGTAGAACATAGATTTTACAGCATTCATTCTACAGAGCAGAAGCTGCTGTGGCACTTAATGCTTGCCTGGGTGATAGGAAATTCAGCTTGTACATGGAGAATGCTTCCTCTTGGCTTTTTTTTTTTTTGTAAGTCTGAAGCACTCCACTAGCAATATTTCTTGCTTTTAAAGGAAATTATTTTTTCTCTCTTCCCCTACTTTTGGCCTCACTTGCTGAGTCTCCTACAGAAGAGATTTCCCCCCCCTGCTGCTTGCCTGTTATTATAGCCCAGTTGCTTCTGCTCTTCTGCAAGATTTAAATGTATTCCAGGCATGGAATTCATAGGCCTCTTTGCATGTTCTGTATTTCTGTAATACCCTTGATACTAGAGAGGTAGCTCACTTCTGGTCTATAGAATGAAAACGTAGCTTTTTAATAAGGAGTAGAATTCTTTGAGTATGCTTGTCCAACTTTTTGTTTTAATGTTTATAGTACATATAGGCAGACTTTTCATTATCCTCAAGTGTACTCAAAGTCCATATTACAGTAGACCACTAGAGGTCGCCTTCGTATTTTTTTTAAACGCCTAAGATTTTTTAAAAATGAAATGACTTCCAGGGGAACATGTCAGTTAAGAGTTAACTTTTAAAAAAGTCACCACTAACTTTAATACAATATAAGGATACTGTTTGTTGAATACATAAGGGTTTCATAAATAGTATAGCTTTAATTTTGTTCCTTTCACATGAGAATGCAAGATGGAGGCTTTATCTTTAACCAGTTTTAACAGTGTGTGGCCATCCTTGTGCACGTGTTAAACATTCCAGTTAGAACCAGGCAAGCTTCACTTCTACAGTGCCAACCTCACAGCGTTAAAACCTCTTTCATTTCGCCAGTAAACAGATTCATCCAACACGGAACACTTCAACTGCTGGCGTGTCTTGAACTGCTGATAAATGTCTTCTGGGCATTTGGGTTTGCTATCCAATGTGCTGTGCATGTGCTAATTTCAAGTCTCAGCTGGATCATGTGGTTACTTTCTATGCCAGCAGTCCCGCATGGTGGTAGTGTGCTGATTTGAAAAGTAACCATGTGATATGACTGAGCCACATGATTGACATCTGTATCTAGCCATTTAATGATTTGTTTGTAAACCGCTTTCTGAAGTTTTTTGTTGAAAGCGGTATATTAAATATTATTATTATTATTATTGATGATGATGATGATAGCAGCCAAATTGTTATAGCCTCTAGTGGGGTTCATCCCTGGTGCAGCAAGTCAAATACGCAACAGGTTTTGAAGTTTGGAACACTTCCAAGTTTATTCTGCAGAAGAGAGAAAAGGCAAGGTGACAAGGGCAAACGGGCAAGCCAGTCTCTGCCCAGAAGGACAGGCTTATTTATTTATACATAGTCATGCAAGCAAGCAAGTTTCAGCCCATTTGGGGGCTGAGCTCATTACACACAGTGGTCAGTTACATTCCCACCCATTCATTCTTATCTACACCCATCCCCATTTTGTCTGGGTTCTTAGGCCCGCTACCTATCCGATAACAACCAGCTTTTGGCCTTTCTTTGGTGTGGGAACTGCTGACTTTGCTTGAGGTTATCTAGTTCTTGTTACGTGCTGCTCTGTTCTCATGCTAGCCCCGCAAGCTGCACGTGTGAGGGGCTTTGGTTTCTACAAGCTGCATGTTTTAAGGACTTTGGTTTCAGCCATGTTTTTCTTGCTTGCAATAAGATGATGATGATACCACTGCATCATGGAACCTGACCATGTAGACACCATTTTTAGTGATTGCCACATCACCAAAGTTCCACGTGTCTTGGGCCTTATTTTTAGGGCTGCCTTTTGAACGTGGAGGCTGCTGAAATACTTCTGTATAGCATCAGTTTCACCTGGCTGTAATCTGTGAGAGCTGTGATGTGGATCTCCACAATTGCATCTCTGTGCCAGTACCACCGATAACAGATGGCTTCTGGCAAGACCTGGAGTGGCTCCATATAATCAGATCATTGATCAGCACTTGCGTGTTATAGCTACCACAGACAGTGGTACAGTAAAACATCTATAGCAGCATCTGCTTGGCAGCCATAGTATTTAAATTGACCCTTAGTGTGTGTTTAATTTCAGCACTTAAGAAGAAGCAAATTGATATTTCATGGTTTGATGAAGGGGGTAAAAGAGAAATGCAGATCATCTAAAAAGATTTAAATATTACTTTTAAATGCTCCTGAGGGATAGAGAGCTAGTGAGACAATGAGCAGAAGTAACGTCTCCAAGCTTTTGAAGTACATGTTCTAAAAGCTGCACTTTATGGACTAAAGACTTAATTTAGATAAGTTTTATAGCAAATTGAGATGTCCAATATAGTCAAACACTGTGAACGTTTGAATCCCCATCAAGAAATATAAATCCGGATCACCAAGAACATATTTTTAAGCCATTTTTTAAATGGGGTGGAAAGAATTGAATTTCAAATGATGTAGCTACATTTAACACATAATGAGCTAACTTGTTTCCAGGCCCTTCTTGGGACTCATCTGGTGTTACTGCTATAGAAAATGGCTCTTTGGTCACTCCCTGTTTCTCTCTCTCACAATTTAGGGTCACTTCAATTGCTGACAGACTTAATGTTGAATTTGCCCTGATTCACAAAGAACGAAAGAAGGCGAACGAGGTGGACCGGATGGTTTTGGTTGGGGATGTGACAGACCGTGTCGCGATTCTTGTGGATGATATGGCAGACACATGCGGCACAATATGTTTTGCCGCAGACAAGTGAGTAGATCTGAAGGAACCTAGAGACATGTTTTGATGTGGATCATATCCAAGACAAAATTAATCAAGTAACAGAGGGGTCCAAATGAGAGACGTGCTTACAGGATCTCATTTTCCAAATGTTGCAGCCCAACACTTCTAACTTCATTTGTGGCTTTGTCCCCAGGCTGACCTTGCCTCATGGATAGGCAGCTAGGTCTACTGTTTGCTCCTCAAAGAGTGAGTTTCTTCAATTCCAAGTCAGACTTCTCCCTACCTTAAATGTAAGACAGGGGAGAGAGAAGAGTTCCCTGCAGGGAGCTCCAGATCACCATGCCAGACACAGCCGGTGTGCTGCAGTAGGAGCTCAAGCGAGCAATAATTTGGCTAAGTGGGTGTTCCTGGTTTACACTGGGATCTGGGATGGCAATATGAAGGAGAATCTTGGGTTTTGGGGGGAAATCTTCATTCCTAATGCTTTTTTTTTTTTTTAAATACACGGCATGAAACTGACAAGTAGAAGTATGTATGTTTGTTAATGTTTATGTCTCTGTTAATGTATGTTTATACATGTAAGATGACAATAAAGGTATTGGAATTGGACAAATAGGAAGTTTTATATAGGTTACATCTATTTAGCCCCCAAAGGCTTCTGAGATGGCAAGAAGTACAGCAGGCACCCATTATAAGTTTCCCTGTTATACATTTTCCTGCATTTAAGTCCTCAACGTTTTGAGGAACTAGACATAAAAGTTCCCCTTATGTCGAGCACTTGTGTCCTTGACTGCCGTAACCCCACCTGCGTATCTTACTCCTCTGAGCTCTTAAAGGGACATCCCATGATATATAGATTTTGCTGTTGCTGGGCCTGCATGCTCCCCACACACTTCAAACTCTTAAAGGGGCATCATTATTTATTACAGACATTGTTTCTCAAACTGGTGGGAGAACTGGATGCTGTCCCCTGCCATTTTAAGGGGAGGAGACAGCAGGGTGATGGCAATCCCAGGAATTGCTGCCGTCACCGGAAAAAAAATACTTTGAATACTTACGGAGGTCCTGCAGCACTCCGGAGGGTTTGGGGAGGCCAGTGGCCCCCTCTGCGGGGCTCCCTGAGCTGTAGATCGCTGCTCCGCAATCCCCAGATTGATTGTTAAGGATCAAGAAGACAAACAGCAGGTCTCGCCCGCCAGAGAATCTTGTCCACAGTCCCATGCTGTATAAATTGAAAAGAATCCCAAATAACTGAAAAGAATCCCAAATAACTGAACAGACAGTTACCCGAGGACATCTATAGACTGTCAATGTGGAGTCCCAGTTGAGGCAATTCTAAATGTCTTTATTTGCAAAGAACTTTGCGAGAACATCACAGCGGGCATTGGGAGAATCTCCTCGACTCTCCTGAGGTGTTACATGAATAAGATATGCATATCTTATTCATTGTTATGGGATAAAATTCCCCTCTAAGTTCAACGAAGGGCATAAATGTATGGAGGTCCCCAGTAACCGCTATTTGCATTATTTCTTATGGAGGAAAACTATCCTTTATAAGTCATTTGGTACAAGTCTAAGCTTTCCGATCCCCAACCCTGACTTATGAAGGTGACCCGCTTGCATTCCATCTGACTGACTGGTTATCCACTGAGAACATGCACGTTTTATTACCTTGAAAAAAGGTTTTCTCTGTTTTGATAGCAGCTAATTAGTTTTGCCATTTCCTGAAACTTGCTATCTAGAATTACATGCTTATCTTTTTTTTCAATTCCACTGTTTTTAACGCTGTGTTTTATAGGCTAGTGTCTGCAGGAGCAACTAAAGTTTATGCCATTCTCACTCATGGGATCTTCTCTGGCCCTGCTATTTCTCGGATCAATAATGCTGCATTTGAGGCAGTAGTCGTAACTAACACAATCCCACAGGAAGAAAAAATGAAACATTGTCCCAAGATTCAGGTACTGTGCTATCTATTTTGCTGTGCTTTAAGATGGTTAGAAATTCCTTTTCATTTGGGCGTCACAGATATCTTCCATGGCTAATGCCATGGAAGATCCTTCTATTTATCCTTTCTGGACCATATTGATATCTTAAAGCAGTACTAGGGAGAGAATGTCAAGTATGCATTCCTGTGTCACCAATCTGATGAGTAGCTGTGTTGGCATAATGGCACATTGGAACCAATTCGCCCAAGGCGGAGAGCATATGGCTCTCTCTACTGGTGCAGCATCATAACTAGTGGCATTGCATTACTGGTAATAACTTGTCCCTTATGGAAAACTGGCAGAGTTGTGGCTATCCTTGTTACCAGCAGGCAGATAAACCAGGTCAGGCAACAACATAAAAGGACATTGTTTTATCCAGTGATGTTGACGTTTCTGGAACAACTTGAGTTGGAAAAATTTTCAGCAAGTTTCTCAGTTTCTTAAATTGGTTAGAATCTGATTTAGCATGTTTTGCTTTATATTTAGTAAACAGTTACACAGCTCATAAAAATAAAAAATGTCTTTTTTACTATCTCAAAAGGTTTTTCTGATAGGCAGAAGTATTTGGAATGTGATTGGATTAGGAAAAACTCAAGGCACACTTGATATGCTTTGTACTTAAGTGTTGTAGCCAAACAAATGCAAAGCCTAGCTTGGCAATTGTCTTTATGGGAAATCAGGTGAATATTTTTTAAGACATGGCCATTTCTTAGCATGTGCTTCTTTTGCATTATTTAAATATTAAAGAAAAAAAAACCAAGGGCACTAAAAACTGTTATCCTGATCTTAGGGTGCCCAAAGAGCTGTCCATTACATATAGGTAGATACTTCTTAGCAATAGTCAACTGAAACAAGTTAATTACAGCCTTGTTACCCAATTTGATTGGGGCATTATCTATTCATTATGTTAATTATCTATAAGAGCACATTTTTAGAAAAATTGAAAATAAATTCTGGAAAAATGTAGTATTGATGAAAAGCCCACCGTCTAGGTATTGTTTGGTCTTGAAGCTGACTAGATGAGTTGGCCAGTGGAAGGGCAAAATGATGCACAACTGCATCAAACAAATGGCATAGGGTTAGTTCAGTGGAATAACAGAACTCGGGTGAGTGGTTTCCAAAGTGTTGGTAAAATTGTCATTGCCCTCCAGTGGCATTTATGTCCTGTTTCTGCCCCTTTGTTGATGACTGACAGGCACCTTACGCTCTTAATAATAGGTTGTATTGAAGGGTGCCCTTCCCTATGAGGACTCAGGGAGCAGGAGTTTTGCACCTCATGTGAAAGCCATGTATAGGAAAAGTGATGCTAAATTAAGGTGTTCACTTGTACAAGAGTTTGCACGACCTCTTGCAGAAATCGTATGACCTTACTCATGTAGCACTGTGTGAATTCTTGTACAACATCACTAATGATATTTGCCCTGGCTTCAGCTCAGTGGTGGTTGGTTTTTATACAAGATTTTAAAAGTATTCTTGAGGTTCTGAGCAAAGCTCACTCTTGTATGCATTAATAAGCTGCTGTATTTTCTTATCTTCTAGTTTATTGATATTTCTATGATTCTGGCTGAGGCAATCCGAAGAACGCACAATGGTGAATCTGTGTCCTACCTGTTCAGCCACGTCCCACTATAACTGCAAATCAGCTTCAATATGTTGCATTCAGCAGAATTGTATTAAGATAATGAATGTCTATGAAAGCTTCAGGTTCACTATGCATACATTCCCTCTTCTAATATGGACAATATAGAATACCAATATCTGAAATGTACGATAACGTTTTTGTCACAGTTTCTTATGAATTCTCTTTCAACTTTAAAAACTACAATATTTGCCTACAGTTTATTAAGATGGGCAAATGTTGCATGAAAAATAGTGAGTGGTATTTTTTCAAAGGCCAAAATAAGCTCACTTGATGAATTATTGAACCTCACTGTGAATAGAGTCTTAGGCTCATAACAGGCTTAAACAGTTTAGACCAGGGCTTCTCAAAGTGTGGGTCATAACCCACTTGGTGGGTCACAGCCCGATGCGGAGGTGGGTCGTGGCTTGGGCCCCTCTCACCCACCCTAGCTTTGGTTTGGCTCCAAATTGGAGCCATTCTGGAAGCTTAATTACTTACTGGGAGGGTGGGGAGGCCTTTTCTGGGTTGCGCCGGGCCAGCAACCCATTCTATTAGCCTCTGTGAACCTCAAAATGGCCTGCTGAAGCCTCGGAATGCCACTTCTGGTGTTTGGAAAGCCGCTTCTGGTTTGCTTCCAAAAACCAGAAGTGGCGTTCCAAGGCTTCTGCGGGCCATTCTGAGGCCCGCAGAGGCCAGTAGAGTGGGTTGCTGGCCTGGCACGACCCAGAAGAGTCCTCCCAACCCTCCCAGCGAGTCATTCCGGTATCGTGACCCACCACGGAGGGTGAGGTCACGGCACTGAGAAGATTGACAACCACCGGTTTAGACACATTTTGTGTTCCCTTCTGAAGACATTGGTGTCTGTTCTAGGCCAGCAGATGTTTCAGGGTAGGATGGGGATTTTCTACATCTCTTAAAAGTGGCTATGGAATAGTGATTAATTGCCTTATCATCCTAGAAAACTTCTGCTTCAAATGCCTGTTGCCTGTATGAGGATGTTAGATTGCTGAGTTATGGAATTAACTGCAACTTTGTGTGTCCACTAAAAGTTGCAATCTTATCTGGAGCTTCATAGGTTTTGGATAGTACCTTCGTTTTGAAAGGACTCCATATGCTTTAACCCCGAGAAAATCAAGTCACTAATCAAAACGTAAGAAGCTCTAGGTAGGACTACCACATTTAGTTGAGCCATAAATATTTGCAATCAACATTTAACTACTGACACCAGTAGCACTTGGTGCATGACACTTTGAAATACAGCCCGATGCAAATTTATTCTTTTTAATATTTGTAAAACATACTTTGCAAGAACCAATTTTGTTCTTGTCATACTGCAATGATGATTTGTTCATTCCATTCTGCCTTATAGTGATGAGGCTGAAAACCTCTTCCTTTGTGAATTTTGTGGCATCTGCAAGACAATATAGAAATCAGAAACCCCAGGTCACATAAGAGGAGTCATGAATGCCTGTCCTGAAAACCTAGGGCATGGGAAGGATCTGTGATGTAGACATTGCCGCATAGCCTGGCGTTTCTTGAGCAGTGCTGTGAAGGTAACGTGAGAAGGGGCCCTGGGTCTTTAATTTTCTAGGTCAGTGGTTCTCAAAGTGGTGGGTTGTGCCCCACCATTGGAACCAAAGGCTATCCCCTGCCCCCTTAAGTGGCGGGGACAGCATGGTGGCAGCGACATTTTTAAACACAATTTGTGGACTTACCGAGGGTCCTGGAGCCCTCCGGAGGGTTCGGGGAGGTCTGTGATACCCTCCACAGGGCTTCTTCCCCCCTCCCCCCAGCTTCAGATTGCCACGGAGCTGCGATTTTAGACCACTTTCGTTTTTTGCGAAAACCAGAAGTGGTCTAAAATTGCCGCTGCGCAGCAGTCTGAAACTGGGGGGGGGGGGCTGTGAAGGGTAGTACAGGCCTCCCCGAACCCTCCAGAGGGCTCCAGGACCCCTGGTAAGTCCACAAATTGCATTAAAAACATTGTGGCGGTGGCAATCGCCGCCGCCACTGGCCCCACCGCCACAAGCACTCAAAGTTCTCCCCACCTGAGAAATGCTGTTCTAGGTCATTCATCATCAGTATTAGCATATATACTATATGCTATAACGGGACCAATCTTAAACCTTTATAATACATAATTTCTTATTGGTGCCTATGTTAGAGAAGTCTGATCTATGTTAATAACAGTGAGGCCCCAGTATCTGTGGGGGGATAGGTTCCTTTGTTTTTGTTAGAGCTGGCATGTGTGTATTCTGGGCAAGAACCTCCAGCTCATTACTAGGAGGGAAAAAATTCTGATTAAATAGTACAGGGGGGCCCACAGGTCCACTATCCACAGATTTACTTACCTGCAGATTGTGGGGGGGCCTCAGGTCCCCCCTTGCACCCATTACCTTTATCTTTATAGAGCTGGTGCCTGGTCAGTGTGTTTCTTGCGTAACCAAAATGCTGCTTATAGCGTTTTGGTTAAGCAAGAAACACACTGACCTGGCATCAGCTCTAAGAAGAAAAGCACAGGCAATGGGTGCTGGGGGGAACAGAGCCCCTTCCCCGCGATCCACAGATAAGTGAATCTGCTGGGGGGGGGGGGCTGATGTTCTTAATCAGGTTTTTTTTTCTCCTACTAATTTGCTGGCAGTTCTTGCCCAGAATGCACAAACGCATTTAAGAGTAGTAGTCTTTCTTTTTTAAAAACCAAGATTCTCACAAGACCACATGTATTCTCAGATTTTCTATATTTGGGGAATTGAAACAACTCTGTAAATAATTTTGTTGTATAAATGTGATTGATCAACAGTCCTTGAAATGGATTAGTAAACATTTGTCAGGATAGCTCCAAATTTGATATACATAAATTCTCAAAATAGAGAGTGAAATCCATCTACATGATGGTGATGGATGCCAATTGTATCACCCAGATAATACTACAAAGCTTAAATACCTTCTCATAATAATTGATACTCTTCTCCCATAGTCAGAAATCTGTAGTAGGGAAAATCTGGATGAAATTTAAAATGGGTTTCACTTCACTTTCATCTCTTTAAGCATTCAGTGTGTTCCTTCATGTGTGCTGCTTTTATCAATAAAGGGGGATGAGAAGTACTGGAAAGAACATAGTTAAACCAAAACCCATTTTCAATATAGGTGTCAGCTTACCAAAAAAACCTTGTTTTAAATCCATTATCTTGGTAATATTTGTCACAGCGGCTAAAGAATGTTTGATGTAGCATTCCTTAGTTCATTGTTTTAGTTTCATATTTTACCAAAGCTGGACCAACTGAAAGCGTTTTATAACATGTGATAAGTTATATGTTTGGTCTTTGTTTCAGATGACGTCTGAAAAGTTTTTCCCATTATTGTGTTATACGTCTTCTCAATAAATCCTCAACAGCATTATCCTTGCAGTCTGGTTGTGATGTTTAGCTTTCTTTTCAAGAAATGAAAACAACTACACAGTGTGTCTATCTGTTTTAAGAAAATCTACATGGTTCTAGTTACATGAGTATGTCAATACACATTCAAAGCCAAAGAACCTGTGGAGAGGAGTCATAGTTCAATGGTAGAGCACATGCTTTGCATGCCGAAAATCCCAAGTTCAGTCCCTGACATCTCTGGGTGGAAAAGGATGCAGCCCAAGACCCCTGTCAGTCGACCTAGACAATACTGGGCTAGTGGAAGTACCATCTGACTTGGTATAAGGTAGCTTTATATGTTCATATATGTAGCCACTTTAAGAATCGAGCCCCTTGAGAGCTGTTGTAGTGTAACAGCTAACCTGAAAAGTAGGACTTCCCTGGTTTGAATCTCACCACTGCTATAAACTCACTAGGTGTCCGCAAGCCATTCCCTGGCAGCCTGCAATTCTTGTCTTACAGTTAATGTCAAAACAATGTATGTGAAGCGCTTCGCACATTCAGAAAGCATTATACAACTGCAGCTAAGTATTAATAATTAGAGTTAAGAATGAAGTTAGAGTATGGAACATTGACAGTGGTTACTCAAGATATCTTCGCCATAGACCTTGCTTTGTGTACTTGAGTACCGTTTATAATGGTATCAAAAGTGGGCTGGTGTGAACCATGCTAATCAGGCTTTGTTTATATAGATTTGTAAGCACTAATAATGCTCAAAGATTTGTGCCATCCTTGAGCATCTAAACATTACTTGTGTGCCAGATGAATCAGCTGTGGATCTATTATGGGGAACTTGCTGGGAGGTTTTGGTGGGGCATGGGGTGTGTCCTGTGCTATTCTCATTTTGAGATTGAATTCAGTTTAAACATCTGTTTTTAAAGCTTGTATTCTCATCTTGTGTTGGAGGAAAGATATGAAAACTGATAATACTGTAATGTAGGCATATATGTTTGCCTACTGGCTGGGTTTCGAAGAGGCAGAGGAACTAGAGATCAAATTGCCAACATGCGCTGGATCATGGAGAAAGCACGAGAGTTCCAAAAAAACACCTCCTTCTGCTTCATTGACTACGCAAAAGCCTTTGATTGTGTGGATCACAACAAACTGTGGCAAATTCTTAAAGAGATGGGGGTACCAGACCACCTTACCTGTCTCCTGAGAAACCTGTATGCGGGTCAAGAAGCAACAGTTCGGACCGGCCATGGAACAACCGACTGGTTCAAAATTGGGAAGGGAGTACGGCAAGGCTGTATATTGTCACCCTGCCTATTTAACTTATATGCAGAGCACATTATGAGAAATGCAGGGCTGAATGAATTGCAAGCCGGAATCAAGATTGCCGGGAGAAATATCAACAACCTCAGATATGCAGACGATACCACCCTAATGGTAGAAAGTGAAGAAGAACTAAAGAGCCTCTTGATGAGGGTGGATGAGGGTGAAAGAGGAGAGTGCAAAAGTTGGCTTGAAACTCAACATTAATAAAACTAAGATCATGGCATCTGGTCCCATCAATTCCTGGCAAATAGAAGGGGCAGAAATGGAAGCAGTAACAGATTTTACTTTTTTGGGTTCCAAGATCACTGCAGACAGAGACAGCAGCCATGAACTTAGAAGACGGTTAAGGCAGAGGCACACCAAGCACATCTTCCGTGCGGTGCGCCCGTTGCTCCGGCTGCGTTGCCGCACCGGACGCACGTTAGGGGGCTGGATGGGACGTTACCATGTCCCACCAGATCGCAGCCACAGCGAGGATCAAGCAGCGAGGAAGAGGGTGGGGAGAGAAGGGTGGAGAGAAGAGGGAACTTCCCTCTTCTCTCCCCCTTCTCTCCCCCCCTCTTTCGCTCGCTCGCTGCTCGATCCTCGCTGCGGATCTTCCCTCAGGTAAGAGAAGAGGTCAGGACTAGTGGGGACTGCACAGAAGAGAGACGCATTTGTTTTGTGTGGGGGGGGGTGAGGGGGGGTGTGGTGTGTTTACTAAAGCCACAATATAAATGGCAGTAACTACAACATAAAACGGGGGGGAATCAGCAAATGACAACACACACAGCTAGACGCATTGGAGAAAAGGATGGAGCTTGCTGTCTGCCCCAGGCACATGTTTCAACACTGTACTTCTGGATTATCAAAAAGTTAAAACCCTTCCAAGTGACAAAAGCTTGAAAAAACAAAACCGTGTTCGCTCGTAGTTACCCCAAGCGAGGAGAAAAATTGCTGCTTTACCAAAACATTCTGCCCCTCTTTCCCTTTGATTGACTTTGGCTTCCTTCCCTTTGATTGGCTCTGGCTGCTGTGTCCTGCCCCCAGGGGGCTGGGACACGGACGGAATGCAACAAACGTTCCCAGAGCTGGGCTTTGGGCAGCGGAGGCGTCGACGCGCCCGTGGCTGGCGGCGGCTGGCGGCGGCTGCTGGCAGCTGCTACGAAGCCATGTCATACTAAAAAAACGCACGTGCAGCCCGGACACACTTCCGTGCCAGACGGAAGACGTGCTTGGTGTGTCACCGCCTTTCTCCTTGGAAGGAAAGCTATGGCAAACTTAAAAAGCATAATAAAAAGCAGAGGTATCACCATGCCAACAAAAGTTCGTATAGTCAGGGCAATGGTGTTCCCAGTAGCAATGTATGGTTGCGACAGTTGGACCATAAGGAAGGCTGAGCGCCGAAGAATAGATGCTTTCGAACTGTGGTGCTGGAGAAGACTCCTGAGAGTCCCTTGGACTGCTAGGAGATCAAATCAGTCAATCCTAAGTGAAATCAACCCTGACTGTTCCCTGGAAGGACAGGTACTGAGGCTGAAGCTCAAATATTTTGGCCACCTAATGCGAAGAGAGGACTCTCTGGAGAAGACTCTGATGCTGGGAAAGGTTGAAGGCAAAAGGAGAAGGAGAAGGCAAAGGATGAGATGGTTAGACAGCATCACCGATGCAACGAACTTTAATGAGCCGACTCAGGAAGATAGTGGAGGACTCTCAGGAGTCTTCTCCAGCACCACAGTTCAAAAGCATCTATTCTTCGGCGCTCAGCATGTATTTTTGACCTGCTTTTGTTAGGACTTATGATAGGGCGCTCTCTTTGGAGGCTTGTGCATGATGCTTCTGGATAGCTGAGATCTGCCTTTTTCAAGACTCAAGCTTGTCTTGTGCTATTCTTCTCATATGGCTGGGACCTGTAAAAGATGTTTTATCAAATGAATAATATAGTTGGTTTCTGAGAGAGGAAGTAATTGATGCCCTAGTCCATTGCAGTTGAGGTTATTGTTCATTTATGGAACAAGATGTCACACCTGGGTGACTGTTGCATAAAAAGGAAGTTGGCTACGCATGTGAATGTTTTCACAAATAAGTTTCGTTTCACTGTGAATTGAAACTAAAGAGTTGTTTGGTAACTGACACCCTGCTTCAAACTTTAAAAAAAGAAAGAAGGGAAATATAATCTTGGTAAACATTTTTTTTAAATCAAAAATGAAGGAAAACTCTTGGGAGTTTAGCTCTCCTTGACTTTCAGTGGAAGTTTTGTGGCTATGAAGAATGTCAAATGGTCAAAAGCCAAAAGAATCAGGGCAGTGTAAGTTTCCCACAAGTGTCCAAAGCCTGGTTTAGTTCCTGCCAAAAGTCAAACTAAAGGATTGTGGACAACGATTTATGAAGCATTCATTTTTCAAACAATCAAGTTAATCCAAACTAAACAGAAAGGGGGTGGGGGTGGGGTTCCAGCATTCGAAGGTTCATAGAATCAGACGATTAAAGCACTTCACTACTTTTTGCATTTCACTACTGTGTGTCACTTATGCCATGGTAGAAAATAAAACCAAATTATGATGGATTACTAACTGACAGATCAATGTCCAAATGCATCCCCTGGAGAGATGCTAGTTAGGCAACCCAGGTGTCAACTGAGAGGCAAGAATGGGAATGGGCAGTTGAACAAAGAATGTTGCCCTATGGAGTCAGAACCTTTGGTCTATCTAGCTGTGCTGGCAACAGCTCTCCAGGGTTTCAGACAGGAATTTTTCCTCCAGAGACTTTGAGGCTCAAACTTGGAAACTTCTTCATACAATGCATATGCTCTACCATTGGGCTATACCTCCTCCCTACTTTGCTAGAAGTTCACTTAGTGGGGATCTGTAGGACCTAGCTCACTACCCCCTCAAAGTGGCTCTCCTGTAAAACCAGTTGCTAACCCAAGGCTGTACATGACAGGATTAGGTTTAAATGCATTCTGCTGAAAAACAAAAACAGATATTTCATATAAAATGACAGATGCTGTTCTCAGGTTACAGAGTATTATGACATTGTGCTTTACATCTCACTGTGTGATTTTCAGCCTCTTGAAATATATTATTTTACACACACCCAAAGAAAAAGTAGGCACATTTTTAAATCTAACACTGCTGAATTATGAGAAGTAACTTGAGCGCTAACTCCTTGCGCACACACACTTCCTATGACAGCGCACACATGTGGAATGTCTACATTTCTTAGAGCAGAAAAGTTGTTTCAAGAACAAGAGATTTCAACAATAGGAGGGTTAGCAATTGTCTGAACGTTAGCTTTTCAGGCATGGCAAACATTGGCATGCCCTGTGCTAAGCATGGCTTGCAGTGCGAGACCCACCAAGCTGAATGTAGCCCTGTGACCTGCCAGGTACTTAAAATCCTCTGGTATTTGCAGTCTCTAGTAGGCAGCAAAATCAGGGAGGGGTGTTTGATCGGGACTGTTTTTGACAAATGTGTAGCCCACTATTGAAGGCTAATAAATATTGATGCCATATCTAAGAGTTAAACTGGAAAATGAGTAGAGCGATTCCTTTGAGTAATATACCTACAAGTGCTCTTGCAGGGTAAAAATTAATGGGGGTGAGTGAGTGGGGTTGTGCAATTCCTTGCGCATAGAAAACTGGATGTCGGAGGAAAGGGCTCTAGCCACCTTCTCACTGACACTCCAGTTTTCTGCATACAAATGAACTTTTTTGTACAGAGAAGCATTTGAGTATGTCAGCCCCTACCTATGTTCTGAAGAGGGATGCTCCAGGCACAGGTTTACTTCCTTGGTGAGAACTAAGCCTACTGCAGCTTCATTAGACTGGAAGGTTCCAAGCTTTGAGAACAAAGGACAATTATTGAAGAAGAAAAATGCCCCAAGCTATTTTTAATTGGAGAAGAATGAGAAGTTCCAGTCGTGCATTTGAAATACAGACCTCTGAGGAAGTGGGTGTTGGTGGCAGCTGCCTCACGTGCGATTCCGTTTCGCAAATTTCTTCTTGGCTAGCAAGGAAAAGAAGTGCCCGTGTCGTTCTCAGAATTGTTAATCTTGGTGAACGATCCTGCTTTGTACTCTCTTTCTGGGTCTGGACTCAAAGCTGTGAGGCGTCTTTCACTGTTATCGCCCTCAAACGGAGTTCCTCACAGGGACAAGACACCTTTCTGCCATATAAGGTCTACACAAAATGGTAAGTGCAGCTTTAACTGTACTCTTGGAAGCATTTATAGTTGGAAGTGCAAGACATCTTGCTGAGTGTTCGTCTCCCTCTTTTATATTCTATTCCATGCCTATTTACTTCTTTTTGTGATTCTCTTTTCTTCTCAAACTCCACTTATTCCAAATGCATGCTGCTTTTGTTTCATGATCCTGATGACTGGCTAGATTCAGTAACACTGTTTTGAAGTCTGCAGACTCTGGACTCTTTTCCCCCCCCCCCCCCCACTCAGCTTCCAATCAACCAGCTTTCCTGCATACCCAGACACATCAGAACACAGACTCTGACCTTTGGAAGTTTTTCCCAGCAGTCCTCTCTTCTTGACCTTTCATTTTTTTTAATACCTTGCTTTCTTCGCCCCCTTTTTCTCACACACATCTGCCTTCTTCGCATTTTCTCAAATGCCTGCTTCTCATTCCTCTGCCTTTTTGCCTTTCCATCAGCTAGCTTGCTGTTTGGGCTCAGACTCAGGGCCGTCCCATCCGTTAGGCCAACTGAAGTAGTTGCCTCAGGCAGCAGACCCATCTCTGTCCGCCAGCTTGCCTCCACTGCTCTTCCTCCTTGTACCGCTTCCTGGGTTGGAAAAGGAAGGGGGGGGACAGAGAGGAGAAGGAGGAGGAGGAAATGTGGAGGGGAGTGCTGAGCTAGAACATTGGAGAATGGGAGGAACAAAGGAGGAGTGTTCCTCCCACTCTCCAATGTTCTAGCTCAGCACTCCACATTTCCTCCTCCTCCTTCTCCATCAAGTAAGGGGCAGCATTTGGCATGATGCCTCAAGCATCGGGAAGTTTTGGGCCAGCCCTCCTTCCAGGAGAGAGGTGCTCCTGGAAATGCAGAAGCAGAGGTGGTAGGGGGCAGTTGATTCAGGTGGCACAGAGGAACATGCTGCCTCGCTTCCAGGTCAAAGTCACAACAAGCCACGGCACAGGCACCATTGGGAAATGTAATCCCTAAGCTCAGCAGGCCCATGACGTTTTCCTGCTGCTTCACCTCTTCCTGCCAGCAGCACATTGATCCAATTGCTTTGGTGCCATGTGTGGTTTTCCGTCCCCCATCCAAACTGATCTTTCACCTCACTCAGAACAACCACGAGTGATTCAGCATCAGATGCACTTATTAAGTGGTGTCCACAGTGGTACTCCGAGAAGTAGTTCTAGTGGCAGTGCTTTTTTCAAACTCTTGCTTTCAAATGCAAAATGTAGACAGCCTTGTTTATAATATAAACAAATTATAATAGCTTTATAAAATTAAAAAAATGGAAGATGATAGAACAGATCAGTATTAATGATTAGAGCAAATGTATGTTAACAGAGTTAAATTATATATTTAACTATGGGTCCTGGGACGGATGGTAAACTACCCTGTCCCAAAAGGGCTTACAATAGTAAATAGATACAGAAGAAACACCAGCAAACAGCCACTAGAAAAGACACTGTGCTGGGGTGAAGAGGGAAAGTTGCTCTCCCCCTGCTAAATATGAGGAGCACCACTTGAGAAAGTGCTTCTTTGCCCAGTTAGCAGGACAGTATGTGACTTAATTGTAATTGCTTGTGTGATTTATGGCCCAATCCTATCTGGTGATGGTGCAAGGAATGCAGAGTGGCTGGTGTGCTGCTGACCACTGCATCCAACACACCATCCTGGGGAAGAGGCCAGGAGGGAGGGGTGGGAAGGGAAAGTCCTTATCTCGGCGTTGGCCACTGAAGGGTTGCTTATGGGACTCATCAGAGCTTCACCAGCTCTGTTGCTGCTGTAGCGCTGAGGAGCCTGTTGGGTGTTTCAGGATCTGATGGCTCTGCCTTCCCTTGCCCTGCACTACCCCGGTCCCTGCCGATTTCTCACCTCTCCACTGGCAGAACCCCACCTGCTTGTGCTGTGCACAACTGCGCAGTGCTGCTGGCAGTGTATTGCTTTCCAGCGGCTAGACCGGCAACCATGGCAACAGCCATTGCCAGAGGGGTAGCTGCAACAGCAGAGCCCTCATAACACTGGCATACCTGGCAGTATGCCAGCATTACAGAAGACTAGAAAATGGACCGTTAATTACTCTTGCAAGTGAGAAAAGTCCATCCTGATCCAACATATCACGTAAGCCAACTCTAAGGTGTGAAATAGCTCCTTTTCTTCAGTTCAACAGGTACTTTTACATTGAAAAATGTTGCTCTGGTTTCCACACCACGAAGGAAGAGAAGAAACACGTGTGCAAACCTTTGGGCTTGATGGTAAGCATCTGCCTTTCAACCCAATTGATAAATTACCTGGTCACTCATGTTTAGTAAAACACACATCCTGGTTAGTTAATTATGTTTCAATAGAAATCTGCTTTGTTCTTGACTCTTTTCAAAGCACATTTGTTATTTAATGCATTAGATACCACCCTTCAAGAGATGGCTATTGGGACAGTCCACAACAAATAATATAATCATAAAAATATTATAGCCATCAGCCATAATATAATAATATTCAGATAATATAATCATAAAATTATTCATCTTCAATAATCATAAAAGGATTGTTAAAAAAACCCAATTGTTTTTCATAACAATTTTCATAGGGAGTGAAGTTAATTTTGAGTTTGGTTATAAATCTTCACCTAATCTATGAAAATTCCAGCTCAGACGTTTGTCCCCTAAACAAAGACAGGAACTGCGGGTTCTTGAAACAATTATGCAAGGCTAGAGATGCCAGCAAACGTCTCCATACTTGACTTTGTCTTAGAGCAGATTCTTAGGGTTCAGAAAGATCTCCAAAGACCTGTGCTCAGAGAAATTCACCACTCTCCTCCTTTTCAGTACAATTCATGGGACTGGGACTGGCCAAGGAAATAGCAGCAGTGCCCCATGGTGATGAGAGAGGCTTTATTCCTCTTACTAGGAAAATCGTGCAGGCGAATAGAGTTAACCCTGCCTTTCCCAGCACTATGATCCTAATATGGATTGCTCTGCCCTTTTCCCCAATTTAAGATGTTGGAAGAGCCAGTCACAGATTTCAGTTGTTGCATCTAGTTTGAATCTCAGAAACATGAAAACAGGAGTGATGGTGTATTTTTCTCTGCTGCTATGTTCCCCTCTCCCCCATTAAATCTGTAGAGTTACGGGCAGCCCAATCCAGTGCAAATTCCCACGCAGCGGTTCACAGGCACCATCCTGCATGGGAATCCTGCATGGGAATTTTGGCTGCTGGAGGTCTCTGCGGGGTAAGGGGACATTTGTCCCCTTGCCCCGGGGTAAGTCCTAGCAGCCTCAATGGGGAAACCCGGACTTGTACAAGCTATATAGCTTGCGCGAGTCCACGTTGCCCCATATCAGCAGATCAGGGCTGAGAGGGGGGGACAGGCTGTGGCATGCACCAGTGCTGCCGATCTCACCCCTACCCTGTCGCCGACCATCCTCCACCCAGTTATGCCACCTCCTTACCCTCCCTCCCCCCTGTGTATCCTTGCAGGGGGACTCACCTGCTCCAGCGGGCATCCTCCATTGTGGCATTATGCGCACGAAGGCCTCAGCCTTCGCGAAGTGCTTTATGGCACTTTTGCAATGTGCAGAGTCCTCGTGTGCCAGCCTAAAGTGTGCTATGCTGGAGCACCTGTTAGTAGGAACTGGGTCCTAAATCACTAATTATGATATTGGATTGCAGCTTGTGCCATAGCAGCGATAAGGAGGAAATGGTTCCACTATACAGTACCTCAAACATCTTACACATCACAAGAATCCTCAGTCTACAATTATTTAACTATTAACAATGATCAAATGTCTTGAAGAAATCTTTTCAATTCCATTTGTTATGATTTTGCTTTTTTTTTTCTTCCCCTCTAGGGAGTTCGTCGATGGTACACAAGTATATTGTTTTTCTTTGTGCTTTCACTGCTTCCAAAGGTGATATCAGCCATACAGTTTCCTAAAACCTTGCCCTGTGATGTGACTCCTAATGCCTCAGACGCTTCTCTGACAGTGGATTGCAGCGATCGTCGTCTCACAGAATTTCCCCAAGGAATTCCTAGCAACGTTACCAACCTAACACTTGCCATTAATCATATCCCAGAGATTGACCAGAGTTATTTTGAGCAACTTGAGAAACTTCTGGAGATCGATTTCAGGTGCAATTGCATCCCTGTCAAACTGGGGCCTAAGGACAATGATTCAAGATGCAACAAGATTCCAAAGATCCAAATGGACAGTTTTGCCAAACTCCACAGGTTGGAATCCTTGTACTTGGATGGAAATCAACTCTCGACAATTCCCCAGGGATTACCTTCTAATTTACGTTTTCTGAGTCTGGAAGCAAACAGCATTTCTTCCATCAAGAAAGAGAATTTGTCAGGACTTGAGAACCTGGAAAGCCTCTTTCTAGGTCAGAACTGCTATTATCGCAATCCTTGCAATAAATCCTTTGACATTGAGAATACAACTTTCCAGGGCCTGAGCAGCTTAACAGTGTTGTCCTTGAAAGCTAATAATTTAACAAAGGTCCCATATAACCTGCCACCCACTTTAAAGGAACTGTACCTCTATAACAACAAAATTCACAATGTCACGGAAGATGATCTAAGCAATCTTAATAATTTGGAAATTCTTGATTTAAGTGGCAACTGCCCTCGCTGCCACAATGCTCCATATCCTTGTGAACCATGTCTAAATAACACAAGTATTTCAATCCATTCCCGAGCCTTTGGCGCCTTAAAGCGATTAAAAATTCTGCGACTACACAGCACCTCCCTTCAGAAAGTGGATTATCGCTGGTTTAAAAATACTAGGAATCTTGAAGTGCTCGATCTTTCACAAAACTATTTAGCTACTGAAATTGAGCAGGCCCAATTCCTAATGTCCCTCCCTAAGCTTGTAGAGCTGGACTTGTCCTTCAACTTTATGCTACAAGAGTATCCTACCTATTTGAATCTGTCAGACACATTTTCTCACCTTTATAATCTGCAAGTGTTAAGGATCAGAGGCTATGTTTTCAAGGAACTGGATCTCCACCATGCGCTAAAGAATTTAATTCATCTTCAAAATCTTAGCGTGCTGGACTTTGGTACCAATTTTATTAGGAATGTTGACTTGAGTATATTCAAACAGTTCCCAGCTCTTAAAATCATTAATCTTTCCTTCAATAAAATATCTCCCCTTTCACATGAATCCTGTAGCAGATTTTACTCTGCTTCCCGGCCTTCGGTAGCCCACTCAGTAGACCAATCGAATAGCCTCATACTGCAAGATATGCGTTATTTCAGATATGATGAACGTGGTCGGAGCTGCAAATCTAAAGACAAAGAAGCTGCATATTCTTTGCCTTTTGAATCTCCTTGTAGCAAATATAAAACACTGGATTTAAGCAGAAACAACATATTTTTTATCAACCCCTCCGATTTCCAGCAACTCGCTCACATTGAGTGCCTCAATTTGTCGGGGAATGCTATGAGCCAAACTTTAAATGGAACTGAATTCCTCTCTCTGTCTGGCCTGAAATATCTGGACTTTTCTAATAACCGGCTTGATTTGCTGCATTCAGCTGCCTTTCAAGAGCTGAAAACACTGGAAGTTCTAGACCTCAGTGATAACAGCTATTATTTTCAGGCAGAAGGTATCACTCACATGTTGAATTTTACCAAAAAACTGGTTTCTTTGAAGACGTTGATTATGAATGGCAATGAGATATCAACATCCACTAGTAAATGGATGGAAAGTGATTCACTCCTTACACTGGAATTTAGAAAGAATCGCTTAGATGTTTTATGGCGGGATGGAACTACTGAATACCTTTCATTCTTCAAAAATCTGACCAGCCTGGAGCAGCTTGACATTTCTGACAACTCCCTGAGTTATATACAACCTGGTGTGTTTGATGGCCTGCCTCCAACGCTCAAGGTGCTAAGGCTGGCCAATAACAAGCAGAAGCGATTCAATTGGGGGAAACTTCAGGCTCTGCATTACCTGGAAATCTTGGATCTTAGCAACAACCAAATAAATACAGTCCCCCGCGAATTGAATAACTGTTCTAAGACGCTTCAAAAATTCATACTGCAAAACAACAGGATCAGAAAGTTGACAGATAATTTTCTCCAAGGTGCTTTCCATCTGAAATACTTGGATCTCAGTTTTAATAGGATCAAAAAAGTTAAGAATTCTAGCATGCCAAAGGACGTTATCAACACGTTGGATACATTGGTTTTACATGGTAATCCTTTTATATGTAACTGTGATCTTGTGTGGTTTGTCTGGCGGATCAACCAGACTAACGTGACTATTCCTTTTCTGGCAACAGATGTGACTTGTGTGGGCCCAGGTGCCTGGAAAGGGAAAAGCATAATTTTTCTGGATTTGAATACCTGCGAGCTGGACCTCTCCCAGATCCTGTACTTTGTGTTCCACTCAGTAATTCTGTCCCTCATGATTATCACAGTTACAAGCCATTTGTATTTCTGGGATGTGTGGTATTTGTATCACTTTTGCACTGCCAATTTAAAAGGATACAAACGAATGTTTTCATCAGAAGTTGTGTACGATGCTTTTGTTGCTTATGATAAGCAAGATAAGGCAGTCACTGAGTGGGTCCAGAAAGAATTAGTTGAAAAACTGGAAGATGAGAAACAATTCAACTTATACTTGGAAGAAAGAGACTGGCTACCAGGATGCCCGGTTTTAGATAACCTGTCAGAAAGCATACAAATAAGCAGAAAAACCATATTTGTGCTGACAAACAAGTACATTGCAGATGGCAGCTTCATGACAGCCTTTTACATGGCACACCAGCGCCTCATAGAAGAAAAAGCAGATGTAATTATCCTGATATTTCTTGAAAAGGTTTTGCAAAAGTCAAAGTATCTCCGGCTCCGGAAGAGACTGTGCAGTAAGTCTGTCCTCGAATGGCCAACCAACCCTGAGGCTCAGGGTTATTTCTGGCAGTGTCTGAAAAATACACTAAAAACAAACAACAGCACAAGGTATGACAAGCTTTTTAAAGAAATGGTATAGCTTGATTACATTCTAGGAACAGATTTCAGGTTTAGCCACACAGAGACAATGCAAAGAGAGTGCATTTCCGCCTCTTCATGCAGGACTTCTAAAGCGTGGGAAGCAGTGGCGTCGCTCTAGGTGGGGCAGAGCTCTAAGTTCCACTGCGCTCCGACCCACCGTTACACATCCGTACAAGGTGGCCCCGCCCCCTCGCCTTCGGAGCCTTTCAGGGCAGTGAAGGCAACACGCAGGAGACTCCCTGCGCGGCCGCCTTGTGTGGGTATGTAATGGTGGGTTGGAGCGCAGCGGAACTTAGAGCTCCGCCCCACCTAGAGTGACGCCAGTGGTGGGAAGCAGAGTTGGATAGTAGCTACTCATAAGCACGTCTTCGTATAAGAAGCTTAGCTTATTTGAGACAAATGTTGCAAAAGAAGTCCAGTTGGTCTGGCAGTAACAGCCCAATCCTATTCTCCGCCCTCCCCCCGCCACCGATGCAGTAGCACCACTCGCCAAATGTTGTAGCCTTTCCTCCTAAGGAAGATGCTCCAGCCTTCTCTACATCAAACCACAAGCTGCTACTTGTTAACATAGTGGCCAGTTTGGGGAAATGCGTTTTAGTTACCAGCTGTGCTCTCGTCATGATGATGGTCATACTTCCTGCTCTGCATGTTAAGGAATTTCAGTGGCATTACTATGTCAAAACAAAAAATATAGCTTTCATTTCCAGACTTGCATGATTGTAAATACACAGATTATTTTTGATTCATACTTGTATTAGTACTTTTATTTTATTCCTGTGTTATTCTGGATTAAGTATGATTCCACAAAATTCCAATATACAGGGACAGAAGTTACAGTCAGTAGACCACAACTGAATTAAAAAATGAAGGTTAGGTCCAATCCTATCCAAATCCCTGTGCAGTGATACAGTGGCACCGGTGCAGCTTCTGCTGAGTCTCGTGGGGGATTTTTGGCGGCTGGAGGTCTCCTTGGGGTAAGGGGACATTTGCTGGGTAAGCCCCAGCAGCCGTTATGGATCAACTTGGACCTGCGTGAGCTCAATGGCTGGCACAAGTCCGAGTTGATGCATTAAGGTGGATCAGGCCTGGAAAGGGGGTTTGGATTTGCCATCACTGTCACCAATTCTGCCCCCCCTCCCGGGCCCAATCTGCCCTCCTCCCAGTCCCTGTCACTGCCCCATTCTGCCCTTGTGACATGTCAGCTTTTGTTCCTCCCAACACTCTTGTCCACTCTCCTCTCCTCCACACTTCCACTCTGTCCCCCTCTTCCTTTCCCAGCCCAGGGAGTGGGAAGGCAGTGGATCACTAGGGGGGGTGCAGGTGTGTGTGTGTGTGGGGGAGGGTGTGGACCACACTGAGTAACACCACTAGTGGCCAAAATTGTGGAAACTTTGTATTTATGAATAATACCATGAAGTTATGTCATTTGAAAGGTTATTTAATGCAGAATGTAATGAAACCTACTGTGTTGATGTACCTGTAATCTGTCAAACATTGTGGCCAAATAACTGGAAAAAACACACAATTGCCTTATGTAACAAAAAGTGGATTTCCTTAACTCAAAACTGACCAATGAGACTGATTGTTCTGCAAATCAATAAGGTGTTATTATGACACAGCATGGAATCAATAAGGTGTTAGTATGAGTCAGCTCTCATTTCTATGTATGAGAGCAAATACTAGAACTCTTATTCAGTTGTGTGAATGTCATCATTGGACACTAGTTTTCTGTTGGTTACTGATTTGCTGGATGACCTGTACTGTTATATGTTAAAATAAATAAAATTAATGGAGATGACACCATGAGTTACGGCACTTGGTGACACCAACCCTAGTGACACCATTGACCAGGAGAAATCTGATCTGTAGAAATGCATAGTCCTGCCTGATGGCTATCTTGTGTCGAACCCAGCTCAGTCCAACCTTGTTTCTCCCCATTTACCTCTGGGGTCCATCACAGGGGTGATGCACTAAGCAATCGCACCGGGTGACGCACCAGGTGACCATAGTGATGCCTCTGGTGGGAGGAGAAAGGTCAGAAGAGGTGAGCAGGTGATGGAAATGGGCAACCCCTGCCAGTCTGCTGCCTGAGGTGATCATAAGAACGTAAGAAGAGCCCTGCTGGATCAGGCCAAAGGCCCATCTAGTCCAGCTTCCTGTATCACACAGTGGCCCCACCAGATGCCTCAGGGAGCACACAGCCAACAAATGACCTATGTCCTGCTGCCACTCCCCTGCACCTGGCACAGAGAAAATCCACTTCTAAAACTAGGAGGTTGCTTATGGCTTGTAACCTGTGATGGTCTTTTCCTCCATGAGTCTGTCCAAACCCCTTTTAAAGACATCTAGGCCAGGTGCCATCACCACATCCTGTGGCAAGGAGTTCCACAGATGAATTACACGCTGGGTAAAGAAATATTTTCTTTTGTCCGTTCTAACTCTCCCTCCACTCAATTTTAGTGCATGTCCCCTGGTTCTGGTGTTGTGCGAGAGGGAGAAGAAATTCCCTCTATCCACTCTCTCCATCCCATGCATAATTTTATACGTCTCAATCATGTCCCCCCTCAGGCGCTTTTTTTCTAGACTGAAAAGCCCCAAACGCTGTAGCTTTTCCTCATAAGGGAGGTGCTCCAGCCCACGAATCATTCTGGTCGCTCTTTTCTATACTATATCCTTTTTGAGGTGTGGTGACCAGAACTGGACACAGTACTCCAGATGTGGCCTTACCATTGATTTGTACAAAGGCATAATGATATTGACCTCATGGGTGGACCAGCCTTGCATGGATATGTTTGCAAAAACACAAAATGTTGTGAACACAAGAGCCCTGCATGGATATGTTCTGTTCACATACTAACACAATATTCAATATTGCAGGTTGCTGAGCCAATATTGCAGGTGCGAATGGGGGGGGGGGGGGTTCTTGTCAGCCAGACCAAGGAAGGATGCTACAGTATTCACAATGTTGAACAAGGAGACTGTTGAATGTTGATTGTGATACGTGGCTAAGCCAGTGATGGAATTGATATAGTTTATGTATTTATTTAAAGGATTTATACCCCACCTTTCTCCCAGCAAGGGCACTCATAACCCAAACCTCTGATAACCCAAAGCTTTGCATTTTTTACAGAGTGCAAACCTGCCCCATTGGGTGAACACCAAACAGAATTTCAAAATTTCCTTCATAATACTTAATTTGTTTTAGATGTAGAACTTCTCTCTTTTCAGTGGTACCATGTGGTTGTGATCTGCTCTGCCAACCAAATCCAGAAGCACATACATCTTGTAGTCATATGAGGTTGTCACAGGATCACAAGTCCAGTTTAAAATATCTGTAAGATACAAATGGGGGAAAAACCTGAAACACTATGTGAAATGTTTTCTTTTTAGCTTTGGGGAATTCCATACATATGTTCGCATTCTCTTTTTAGGTACCAACAGCTCATTGCATACAAAGCATAACTGCACTTTCAGATGTGTTTTAGGAACACATAAGAAATCATAGCATTGTCATCCGTAACTGGTGGAGATAAACCTAATGAAGAGTTGCATATCTATCAAGGGAGTAGTTCTTGTTGCACGCAAATAGCTTTCTTCTGAATAAATCAACAAACTGTGACAATTCAGATTTTTCAGTGTATACAGGTATCCCCCCGCATAGCGACAGATTGGTCAATATGCGAAGAAGGTTCCCCTAAAGTTAAAAAAGTTTTTAAAATAATCTTGCATAACTTTTTGCTGAAACTGCTCCATTTTCAAGGCTGAAATCATCTTGCTTAACTCACTGCAGAGGGAAATTGCGCTCCAGGAGCCTCTTCTGGGTCACGCGACTCCCCCCTTCTTTTGCTCAGGGCGCCCAGTGATATACTCTGCAAGAGACTACCATGTGGTGGCAGAGCTTAGTGCATGTGTGTGTGTGTGAGCGAGTGAGGCTGCTTTTTTGGGAGGGAGGATTGCGTCTCGTCTCGCCTCTCCGGCTCAGCTCACCAAGCTGCTCTCCCCCTCCCCCCTCATATCCCAGGTTATTAGGCTGTTGCTAACAGTTCCTGCCAGCTGCTTCTCTGCAAGGCTCGGTTTGGCTCGCGTTTTGCAGTGTGTGCGCATGGGTGCAGTGGTGTAGCTACATCCCCTGGGTGCCATCACCAGGGGTGATGATCACATGGACACTCCATGTGATGTCACAAGTCCTGCCCCCGTGCCGGATTCAGCGGCAATTCGGTGGCGGCAAAAAAAGCACACACACCCCACGGTTTTCGGCCGCTTTTAGGCTGTTTGCGGCACAGGCGGGTGAATCCAGTCACCACAAACGGCCTAAAAACGGGTGTGTGTGTGCTTTTTTTCACCGCTGCTGAATTGCCACTGAATCTGATGGCAGTTGTACCCACTGTTGCATCTTGCCCCCTGCACCTGGGGGGGGGCCACCCCCAAAACAAAGCCTCTGCGTCGGTGACTTCTTTTTTAGAGCCAGCACTGTTTACTCTTGATGTGGAGCAAAAGTGCCTTATGGCACTTTTGTAATGCCTTAGGCCAGTGGAGCGCTCACTCCACTGGCCTACAGTTACAGAGGACTGGGCTGTCCATCTTCTAGTATAATATCTCATACCTCTGTTCATCAGTCCACTCACCTACCTAGTCCTTCTGAACCACTTTGCTATCACGGGCAGGAAAGATGACATTAGAAACCGGAGGGGAGGGGAGGTAATGGCCTGTGGTTGGGCAGTAGCGCCCCAAGACATTCTGTCACCTGAAGCAAGGCAGCAACTGCTACCCCCATGCACACATCCTCTGCCCCCTTATCTGGCTATTCCTGCCTTGCTGCCCCTGCTCTTCACTCCTGAATTAGCAGCAAGTGAAACAGTTGTGCACTGCATCCTGTGGGGGGGGGGGGAGTCATGGAGGCCTCCTCAAGGTAAGGGAACATTTGTTCCCTTATCTTGAGGCTGCATTGCGACTACATCAGTGCTGTAAAGGTGGTTAGGATTGGCCTGTAAGAGTGATGAGACAGCAAACAAAAGTGAACCTCCAAAGAGATGGAGAGTGCAAAGAGATTAAAAAAGAAATCCAGAGGGAAGAGGATCATCAGGATATGTGGAAGTTGTGATCATCCCCAGGACAAGGCTCATTATAAAACATGGCAACCCCAGTTTGGAACCAGGGGAAGCATTTGCAGATTCACTCTGAAGCCTGCTGTGACTGTGATCAAAGGACCTGCAAAGGCTCTTGGGCAAGCACTTGGGCAGACCAATCCCATGTTCATGTCTAAGGCAGCAAGTACCTTTGTAACATTTTCTTTTGAATTGTGTTACTCTTCTGGAGCAGCAACAGCAGTGAAGAGGACACATGCAGCTTAATTGAGTGCCTCATGTGGTCTCCTTGTGCATTCAGAGATCTTGTTGATGCAGCTGCTCTGTTCATTTCTGTGAACACGAAGAACTGTCCCACCACTGAAGGGACTGGGGAATAACCTCTCCAGCAGAGATATTCCAGACAATCAAAGGATATATGGTCTTGGAGAAGCCAAATGCATTGCATAGATATTTTAAACATACATCTCAACACCAATCTGGGCATGTTCCTAGAGTGCATTCTCTTTAACATTGAATATTTTGTTCAGTTTGGGTCATGGCTATAAACTAGTATTTGGAATTCACATCCAATTATTTATACCACTAATTAATTCTTCCATGCCATTATAATCACTGTACAAGTAGCAACAGATCTTGTGTTACTACAGATGCATTGGTAACCTATGTTCCCTTAAGGGGTCCATGCCAGTGCGCAAACCACTTCTCTTGCTGCATGGTGTCACAACTATGTTGCAGCGCTGTTTCCAGATGCTCAGCGACATCACATATCATCATCGAATTTCCAGTTTGCTGAAGTCCATGCTGCACAGAGCTTAGCTTTGAAGCTACGTGGCCGTGCAGCTTAGTGGGAGCCCTGCTGGTGACACGTGTACATGCATTCACACATACTTCCCAAAACATGTGTGTCTAAGGCTCTTTTGATCTTGGCCATGGTGCACACACCTTTGGGACTGGGGGCCATGAAGGTAAAGGGGGGTAGAAAGTGACTCAAAGCCCAAGCATTCCAAAGAACCAAACAAGTTTTATTTTTATTTTTTTTAAAAAAAGAAATACAATAACTAAACTGGTACATGTGCTTGAACTAAGAGAGTGATTCGGCTCAAAGGGAGTTCAAACCAGTTTCAATAGGATTCCTTCTGAGGTAGGAAGTTGTAACCTGGAAAACTGCCAGAGCCCATCTCATTTCTCGCAAGATAATGGTGCTACTTAGTCAGCACCAGTGGGTGAAAGAAGCCGTTCCATGTCTCCTGCCAGAAGGATCTGCAGGGCAAAAGACCATGCAGAGCTCAGAATATAGGTCTTCCTCTGGCTACACTTTTAGTTAGGGACCTTGGCACCTTCCATCTCAGGCAGTCTGCCATTTTAACCCTTTCAGCTTACTCAGAGACACTTGGCTTCAGAGAAACGCAGCGAAACTCTGGCTTCAGGAAGCACTCATCAATCTGATGTGTGTTTTATAATCATTGATGAAGAATCTTCACTTGTTGATAGGTTATTGTTATTAGAATGTTATTAGAATCCCCCCCCCCTGCAGTTGGGATGGTAACAGCCTTGAAAATGTTTTCCTTTTCATGCTTTCTTGTCTTCATCCCACAGCTTTGTTATCCTTCCTTGTAAAATAAATACAGGACACGTTTTTCATTAAAGATGATCTGAAAGCCACCCAGAGCTCCATCAGATCATAACTGCTAGAAGGCTGTAACAATTCTGAAGAGCAAAAGCATCAATCTCATAGTAGATAATTATGGATTACAGTCTCAGAGATCAACGTTGCTCAGGTTGCACACGATTTGATATTTATCCGTATCCAAGTTCTACAAACATATGCCAATTCATATTTTCCCCTGTAGATGGCAGCAGCTCATTGCTACTGAAATAAAAGACTTCGAACTTCCCTGTAACATTCAATATACCAGTTTTGGTCTATCTTTCTAAATCCTCCCCCGGAAGCGATCCACCACCGCTCTAAGCCATTTCCCCAATGCATAGGGCAACCAGAGCAGCGAGTGAACCGCCATCCCTTGTGGCAGGAAAATCCCCCAAAAGCCCTCAGGAAACCATCTGGAAACATCAGTCCCATCCCTTCAATAGGAAAAGGTCCAAAATCAAAACATTGGAAAATGTTTGTGTATAATATGTAAAAACATACGATGCAGTTGGGGTGGGGAGACAGCAGTGGGCCAGTAGCTTATAGTGGAATTTCTCACTGACTAAATATGAAGATATATAATTGGCATCTATTCCCAGATTAAAAAGACAGACAGCTATGGTGGTCCACTAGAGACAGTCCAAACAGGGACATTACCATCACACACTTATTATTTATTATGACCAATTAGGTCATAATAGACCTAAAAGAGAGGACTCTCTGGAGAAGACTCTGATGCTGGGAAAGATTGAAGGCAAAAGGAGAAGGGGAAGGCCAAGGATGAGATGGTTAGACAGCATCACCGATGCAACGAACATGACAATGAGCGAACTCAGGAAGATAGTGGAGGACAGGAAGGCCTGGCGGGATATGGTTCATGGGATCACGAAGGGTCGGACACGACTTAACGACTGAACAACAACAACAATGACCAATTAAACGTCACAGAGCAGGCGAATTTACTTTTGAACTCCTTGGGAAGCTCAATCTTAAAACAACCCCATCCCAAAAAAAAAGGGTAGGAGGGGGAGATGTTTCTAGTTAAAAAAAAAAAAAAGCACGGTGGAAACACAGGCTGCAATATACAGGTTGTTCAGGAAGCTCTTCGCACACTAATTAGGTGCAATTGTGCTGCCCAGTACAAAAGATCACAGGTTGTACAAATGTATGCTGGGGCAGAGAAGCACTGGCTGTCCTCCCTTTGAAAGTATAAGTGCTTGCGGCGGGTATCTGAATCTATCTCATACTATTAGAGAGGGTCAACATGCTGATTTCTTATAAACCTCTGGATATTACAGGAAATGCATTTTTAACTCCTGAGATGTCCGAAGTCACTAAGTTCTCATCACCCATTGAACTGGAGCCCACTCAATGACCAAACGCGAGAGAAAACCACCAAAAAATTAGCTGTCTCTTGACTCTCCTTAAAATCCAGCCAGATTGTTATCAAGTGCTAATATGAGTAACAAGAGGGAAGAGGCTGTGCTCAAAAACAGACCGAGCAGCTTGAGTTGCTATCAGCACACTCTGAGCAGTTTCCTTCCATCATGAATCAGGAGCAAGGACTATGCCACCATCAACAGAACAGCCTCTAGAAAGGGCATCCCATGTTGGCATCCAGCAGCTTCAGCCCTTGGTGAGTTAACGGTGGGCATGGGTTACCATGTGCTAAAGTCAGCTTTTGGCCTGCCACCACAAACTATCCTAAGTGCTACCGCGGCACAAACCAAACACTGTCCATGAAAGTGCACACTCACTGCAGACTTGGCATGGAGTAAAGTGGCCGAATGTCATATTGTGAGAGGCTTCTCAGCAGTTGTCATAGGCTGCGATGATCATCTGAGTTCTTGTGGCTAAAGTGCTTGGCTTGGATTTCAGAGACCTGGATGCAAGATACCTCTACACCTTCATATGTTAACAATCTGCTCAAGTACAGGAAATACAACTCACTTGCATTTCTTGCATGTATGTATATTAAAGGATAGAGTCAGGGAGTTTCCCCATGGAAAAACACACATGCTATCAATATGGATATAGAGCATATTCATATCCCTGTAGGGGAAATGTGCAACTCCCCATGTTGGACATTAATGACATGCATCTGGAAAGGAAGCACAGATACTCATGCTTCCTGTGTTTGGGTCTATAATTAACATCTAGAGTAGCTTTCATTGTGTGGCCTGCAAGTCACTTGGTGACTCAGCCCAGCTCCCCACAGATAAAATGGGAATAACAGAGACCTTTTTACCTTTTTTCAAATAAAACCCCCAGAAATGGGTAGCATACATATGATAAACTTAATTTGCTTTCAGAGCACATATTCCCATGCCTATCAATTTACTCCACGTTCTACAGCAAATTAAAAGAGCCGTGAGTCTGAAAAAGAGAAGGAAGAGGAGATGCACTTAAGGCAGTAGACACACAAAACTGTCGAGAGAAAAGGAAAATAAAATACTTCTGTGGGGAGAACGTATATTAGCTGTTTCTTCATTTACATTGAAATGAAGTAGTGACAGAAGTGATCCTTACAACAACCCTGTAAGGAGGTCGTTTTTATTCTCATATTGTAGATGACAGGGTGAGGCTGAGGAATAGTGGTGCCTAAACTCACCCTACAGCCCAATCCTATCCCCCATCAATCCATAGCATGCAGCCCCACCAATGGAGCACATGCTGCATGCTATCAGACAGAGACAGGTGAGTAAAGGGATCAGGGATCAGAGACAGGTGAGTAAAAATATATATTTACTTACCTCCCAGTAGGCTGCCTAATCACCAATAGGTCTCCCCAGACCCATCAACTATTTTGCTGGCATAAGTCTGAGGAGAGGAAGGAGGCGGGGAGCCTGGCAAATTGGGGATAGGATCCTGGCGCACACTGTTGCTGCCATGAGCCATCCCCTCCAGCCTGCTCCACGCCCCCTGCCCTCCCCCGAACTGCCTATGGCCCGCCCCTGTCGCCACCTTAGTTCTGGCTCAGGCTGGGTTCATCAGTGATGGGCATGTGGAGCTGCCAGCCGCTTGCACCGGCAGCTCCAATGCACTTGGGCAACAGACTGCCATTTGTGGGGGTACCACTGCAGCCTTGATGATGGTGGAAGGCATGTTCCGCTGTCATAAGGCTGCATAGGATTGGGTCATTGTTAGTCAAATTGTGACAGAGGTGAATTTGGAACCAGGCTTCCCTTGCTCATAGCCTCATATACTTAGCTAAGAACACTGTTCTAGTAGCAAAATTTGAAAGATCAGTATATAGCTTAATGCCCAGGACAGGACCCTTTCATGTTTCATGAAAGTATATTTGCAACATAGGAATATGTGTTATGAAAGCAAACACAATGTTATCCCTTTCTGGTGCAGTTATGTGGAAAAGAATGCAATGTGTAGGATGCCTTCAACAGAGGCAAATGCCATAGTTGCGGTCATGCAAGGGGCAGCCTTGTCACAAAATGTGTGGCATTGCTTTGTCAGCATTGCAGCACGACAGCTCCTCTGTATCATTTGAGGAACTGCCAACATACATAGTCCCCAAAGGCCTGCTATTTCAGAGTAGGCAGACATAAGCAAGGTCTGCTCTGCAACTGCTGGGATCCTTGCATCTGCTGGGAGTCCTCTGCGTCGTCTCATGTGGGCATGTATGAAAATGTAGCACAACAAAGCTGTAACACGTCTAGTTCCATTCTCTACTGCCAAAGGGGTTTGTCCCCAGTGCTTTGAGCAATGCTCTCCTTCCTATGTCTTGTATACAGAAACCAAAGCAAAAGTTTTATCTTTGCAAAGGTAACAATGGCCTATTCTTCTCTCCCATTGTCCTTGATCTATAAACTGTGACTATTTACATTGGACTTGCTTTCAAAATCTAAATTACCCCCAGTTTACACTCAAGGATGTGGAGAAGAGATATTCTATCCAATTCGCATGTGGAGACTTAGGCCCAAGAAATGTGTGACAATGCGGTACCTGTATTTGCAACAGCAACAGGAAGGGGCTTTGTGGGTTCACAGTCTCAGGTGACCATACTGCCTCACAGGAGCACTTCTGCAAGCAAGCTGGCGCTGTGATTGTCACTTAAGTAAATGGTTCTTCACAGACTCCTTTGTGGGGTTTGCATGTTTGTTTTCCCCCCACTGGCGAAGACCACAGCCTATACATGTAGCCTTTGTGAGTGAGTGAGTGAGTGAATGAGTATGTGAGTGTGAGTGTGTGTGTGTGTGTGTGTGTGTGTGTGTGTGTGCGAGCACGCACGAACGCACCAAAGCAGGCTCATTTCCCAAGACAGCAATTTCCACAAATGATACAAGAAAATTTCATAGCTACCCCAGGTCACTTTTTCCAGTGCTAAACTGCTTCTTGCAATTTTGAAGTCCTTCCTAATGCGAATCAACCCTTCCCCCCCCCCCCCAATGCCTGCTTGGCTTTTTATCCTAAATCTTCCCAACGTGAGCGCGATGACTGAAAATGACGACTCCTGGTGTTATTCTCACATTCTGTCTTTTCTGGATTGCTGCAGTCTTTGGTCACAGTCTAGTAGACCGACATGGCAAATGCAGCTGGTGGTTTTCTTTATTAACTACGGAACTCCTTAGCTTTACGTATCCGACAATGGGATACAGCACTATATGTGTGGTTTTCGAGATTAAGCCAGATGTCCAGATCCAGCAACAAAAAACCTACATGTGGATTTCCTGTATTTTGAGCATAGAGGCCATCTGTGAAGGATGGGGGAGGGGGTACATGTTCAGCCACTTGGTTCAGCATGCGATAATCCCCCTGTCAAAAGAAAAGGGAGAAAAGTGTATTCAGATTCCTTTTCCCATCCTGCTGCTGGTGCAAATGGAGGAAGCAGTGGACCATGCCTCCCTGACAGTTTGATCTCCTCTGTGCAGCAAACTACATATTACATTAAGCGTGTCATTCAGAGATAGGCTTAATATAGGAAGTCCCTCTTTTTTGCAACAAGCAGCTGCAAGGGGGCTGTTCTGGATGACACATGGAGTGGAGGGGGGGATTAACACTTTCCTCGTGGGTCATTTTCCCATTGAAAATTGCACACACACCCCAGTGTGTGCAAATAGCCACAAATACATGCTGCAAATAACATTGGTGATATTTTTGGTGGTAGAACGATCCAGGGGGGAAGAATTAACCTGCCCTCCCTGCATCCCGATCCCGCAGTCCCAATCCAGATCACACACCCCCACAGCTGCTTTAGGACAACAGCAACATAAAGGCACTTCCTGTTTTAAGCCTGTCTGTTAATGATATGGCAGAACAGTGGGTGGCTTCAGAAACAGGATAGCGGATTCACAGACTTCTGCAGTTCTCAAGGCCCCTTGGATCAGGAGCATCAGGAGCAATTTGCACAAGATGCATCCAGAACTAGGCGAGCCTGTGGCTTGACTATTAGAACGGAAGTGCCTTCGCAGCATAAAGGGAAAACGTGCAAATGTTGGCCTGATGATGGACAGTGTGTATCCCAGAGAGACATCAGGGCACAGGCAAAAGCATTGGTGTGTTGTGTGTACCTGAGTGGCTGGCATTCTGGATGTCAGCCATCATTCAGCAGGAAGCCCAATTGGTTTCACAGGGTGTAAGCTATTTTTAGGGACAAGTTCAAAATATTTAGCACTTGCATAGTACATTCTGATTGTGCAAAGTGATTGGCATAAATTATCTTAGAAATCCTTATGACAGCCTAGTATTATATTCATACATTCATATAATATACAGTACAGTATTATATTCCTGCAGGCTATTATATTTCTACATTTCAAGTTTACTCTTCTAACTTAAATGCAAAAAGATATGACGATTGCAATACCTGGCAAAGGGCAAAGCATCATATTGTGCTACATTATAATGATTAAAAACCTGTTCTTAAGGGGCACAGTGAAACCACAGGAAAACCCTTATTTTGTTGCTGCAGAAGGCAGATTGGAGAACAAGATATGAACTCGTTCACAATAAGGAGTTGCCTGCAGATCTCTGCCTTGAAGTGCCTAACAGTCCGATCCTATGGTGCCGCTGCATCACCGGAACTCACGTTCTGGCAGAGCAGCTTGCTTTAAGGCCGTTGCAAACCATGACGCGCCATAGAGCATAGCTTGGCTGCCACCACCGCAACCGGTGAGCGGCGATGGCGGCCAGGTGACAGCAGCCACGTTGTTATCATGGGGCGGGGCTCCAGGTCATGCTGCCCCTGGTGGTTCCTACCTGATACTGTATCAAGGATCACCCTCTGTGTGCCTTTGACAGCTGCATGAACGTTTCATATTCAGTAGGTGCAGCTTTGGCTCTGTATAGGATATAGATATGTAAAAATGGGGAAGACTATACCATTGAATTTCTGCCATGTAGCTGGTAAAGTCAGAAAACCTCTGTGTTGAATCACACTTCTATGGGGCAGCTTGACATCACTACATCTGAAGGGAGGCCATACTATTTGTATGTGAATTCCTTTATCTGACAGCAAAACCGTCTCTTCCCCCCACCTTCCAACTGCTGCTAATCCCTATTGAGTGTTCTGATGTGCTCTCTAGGGGAGGCCCTAAATTCCTGGCCAGTCTATCTAGCGGACTTGTCAAGAAGAAATTCTCTCCATCCTGATCTACCTAATGATTAAAATATTTAGGTTCAATTTTCCCTTCATTGCTATGGAGAATGGTAGCCTATTTTTAGCATAAGCTTTCTTTCTGGCTTTTCACAGGTCTTGCACCTTATAAGATGTTGATTGGTTCACATGGTAGACATCCTTTTGCTGAATTCTAATCAGTTAAAGTTTCTTAAAAGGATTGAGATAGGGATCTCTCCTCTCTCTCTGCATTCTGAGAAGGCGCTGTTTAGTGGAGCTGCTCCAAACTGGACATAGCTTAGTATGTAATCACATGGCTGCAACCATTCTGAAATGGCCTAAATAAGAAATAGAAACAACAGTATGTATGTTCCTTCTCCCTTTAGAGTAGACCATAATTGGACAAAACCAAAATGAAGTCACTTGCATTCCAAGTGATATGTCATAATTGCAAAATCAGTTTTTATTCACTGCATTGTTATGCCTATAGATTTGAACCTAGATATTTAAACAGTGTGTGTGCTATACACACAGTATTTTGTATATTTATTTATTTATACATGAATATAAAATTCAGTGTGTATGTTTATGCATGTTGTAAGGTACCTCTCACCGGCGAGGTTGGCGGCGGGGTCGAGAAGATGTCGTCTTCGTCCGAGCTGTCGTTGTGGGTCCTGTAGTGCTCCAGCCCGCCAGCAGAGGGCCCAGTTCAGGGCTGGGGCAGACGGTCGACAGCAGTTCCTGTGGCTGGAAGCAGGGAAAGGAGGAGGGAAACAGAGAAAAGGGGAAAAGGGAAGGGGGAGGCCTCAGAGGGTATGAGGAGGGTGCAGGTTGCAGCCACCTGGCAGCACCTCTCCTCTTGTAGCCGGCAGCCTTTGGGTCGTCGTTATCGCTCTTGCGCCGTGGCGTCAGGCTAGGCACGCTCTGCCTTTACCGACCTCTCATCACTGGCTGGCTGGGGTTTAAAAGGGAAAGAGGGAGGGAATAGGCGGGGGTCGTTGGTCAGGGTAGCCCAATCACGCTGCTGCGGCTGACTTGCGCCTGCCTCCCTACAGCTGTTGCTTGTTATGAACCGCCCTCCCTGCTGCCGTGGCCGGGCCCGGCCGGGGCAGGCTTTGCTTCGGATGATTGACGTTCCCTGATGGTTGTTCGTTCTCCATTTTCCTGCAGGGGGCGTGTCGTCGCGAGATGGCTGCTGGTCGGGAGGCTCCATTGCTGTTGCTGGCGTGCCAGGTAAGTGGGTTTCTGGGGCTCCCCTAGGGTTCCTGGGCTCGGGCGGGCCACCGCTAGGGGTGTAAGGGGGCTCGATCGCCCCTGCCGTGCTGGCGGGCGCAGCGGGGGTCCGTGGCGGCCGGAGCGGCTGGGCCGCGGCCTGTCCTGCCGTCCGCCGGGCGGTTGGTGCGGGGGAGGGGAAGTCCGGGGGACCCGGACACATGTGCTTTGTGTAAGAATTTCTTATATTAAGGGAGGGGGAGGTCAACCTTACAGTTTATGGAGGCCCTCCTGTACTGGCAGGAAGGTTTCATAACAATATGATAGCTATATCAGAATTGATTCCATCTTATGCGCTCTTTTCAAAAGATACCGTATTTATCGGCGTATAAAATGCACCGGCATATAATACGCACCTTCCTTTTGGCCCTGGGTTTCAAGGAAAAAAGATTTAAAGCATTTTTGGGCCACTTACTGCTTGGCTGCTTAATTAGCTAATTTACATAAATTGCACAAAAATACCAGGATCTCTTTTAAAACACACAGCAATAAGACACATGAACAAAATGCACCAGAACATAAAACCCAAGTACAAAAAAACCCCAGATTCAACTCTTTTTCCCCCAACCCACCCATGCACAGTTTCCAAAGTAAAAAAACATTTACCCCAAGTAAAAAAAAACCCAGACTCAACTCTTTTCCCCTCCTCCACCCCACCCCTGCACAGATTCCAAAGTACACAACATAAAAGTACAAAAAAAAACACCCCAGACTCAACTCTTACCCCAACCCAACTAGGCCCAGTTCAGAAGCTTACCCTTCCGAGGAGAGCTGGGAAAGAGTAGGCCCTCTGTAGCTCAGCTGAACTTACCGGTAACTGAGGAGCACAGCGCCCTCTGCTGGCTGCTGAGAAGCTCAACTCATGCACGTGCATAAATTAAACCCGACAAACAGCTGTAGATCAGATAGTTAGGGAAGAAAGCACAAGGAAGTTCTCTGGCTCCGGAAAAACGCGGTAAGCCTGAAAATGCTTTAAAACGGGCAAGGGGGGGGGAAAGGGATTTTTTAGTATTGGCGTATAAAACGCACCCTACTATTTTGGGTCACAAATGTAGACAAAAAAGTGCGTTTTATACGCCAATAAATACGGTACTTGCAAACTCCCCTCTTGCTGCTTATATGGGAGGAAAGGTGAGAGGAACTCTTAGTACCAAAAGAACAGAATTTGGCAGCAATGAGCCATTCACTCACTCTGGAGTCATACTAGTCAAATATACGGTATGTCCTCTATTCTGTAGCCTGTGGGGGTTGACTTGCAGCATCTAGGCATCTTCCCGAATAGAAAACTACAGCTAAGCTGCTCCCACCCTTTGCTTTATACAGACAACAGCAGGCATATCAGAATTACTTATTAGCTGGCACTCATAAAAAAGAACTCTTTGTTGTTCCTCTTCCAACACTGGCAAAAAAAGTTGAAACAAAACCAGCCACAGATGAGATGGGGTTGAGGAGTAGGAACAACACATTTGGGCTTCACTTCTCCTTTCTTGCGGCTTGTTAAGATCCTGCAACTCGACCACTTTCACAGAGGATTAGCATTTGACCAAGTGTTTCATAATTTTAAAGATATCAGTCTAAATTTTGTTCAATATCATGTAGTTGTTTTAAGTCCACGTTGAGGATTGACAACCTTCTTTTCCTGTCAGAGTGACTGTACTTTTTCATAGGTGTATGTATGTATGAATTAGAACAATGTCTTACAGGTCATCAGTATCCAGAAGTTTTTAAGCCAATATTCAGCTTACAAAGTACCGTAGTTTAGGAAGTTTAGTAATCACTGAAATGTAGCCCTAAAGCGCACTGCAGAGCCCTTTATCTTCAGGCATATTTTGCAATGGGTTAGGTTTGTACCACAAGCAACTTCCTAACTGTCATCAAAGCATGTAAATTCTGTCATTTCACCACTATTGAACTATATATTCCAAGGGAAGACTGAGGCACAGATATTTCTTTTTACTAAGTCCCTGACACTAATAGTTACCTAAATGTTTCTATTGGCTTCAATGGGCAAAAATATACATGCAGATCAAATGAGAAGTATAGTAAGCACTGTATTTATAAAAAGGCTGGATCCCAGCCCTGAGAAGTCTCCTGTTCCTTTAAGAGAATGAGCTGTTTCAGTAGGGTGTCCTGATTAGAGTGTCAGACTACAGCTGGGGAAATCTGAGTTCAAATTCCCACTCAGCCAAGAAGTTCATTGCATGACCCTGAACCAGTCACTACTCTGCCCAATCTTCTTCATAACCTTATGCCATGCGGATAAAATGGGGAGCCCATGTTCACTGACTACTTGGAGAAAGGGTGGGATACACATGTAATAAATACACTTCCTTTAGAAAGTTCTTAATGACTTACATTACATGGGCCTCCCATCCAGGCATCAATAAGGTCCACATCCACCTAATTTTAACAAAGCTACAGAATCAACAACTATAATAGGTAATTAAATAACACATTCATTCAATGGATATAACAGGAGAAAAATTCAGAAAAATGAAAGCACTTGTTAAAGGGATAGAGAGTTAAGGAAACATTCCTTTAGCATTGCTTGTGACAATATGATTCTTTTTGAAATTTACATGTGCTGTGTTAAGCAACTGCAGACTACTTCCACAATGCTTTTGTAATATGTTTTCTCCTGTGCTAGAGGTAAATAGGTTGCTGGGCATGGTGAAAGGAATGGAGGAGGTGTTCTGCAGACACATACCTAGCACAACCCTGTATGCATTTACTTGAAAGTAAGTCCCACTGTACCCAATTGGGCTTATTCTCAGGTGTTATAGGACTGCAGACTTATGGCGCAGTTCTAATCTTTGCCAGTGCTGCGGCCTCAGTGCTGGCCTAGGGTGTTGCAAACGTACCATAAAGCACATTTGCGCCACCCAGCAAGTAGGCGGCGCTGGCACTCAGGTCTGCACCACCCGCCTGCTGAGGAGCCCAGAGGACTGCTCCGTAGAGCGGGTAAGTTCTGTTCTGAGTGGTGCAAGGCTGGGGGAAGGAGGGGTAGGAGTGTAACGGATGGGGGGAGGGTGGGGAGTGGCGTGGATTGGGCCTGGGAGAGGGGCGGGATCGGCATCACTGATGAACACTGAATCCCATGCTCCCTCCTGGGCCTGTTTAGCTTACACAGGGCTTCTCGGGTCTGCGCCAGCAAACTAGCTGGCATGGACCCAAGTAACCCCACTGCGGAGGCTGGGGCTTTACTTGGGGCAAGGGGACAAATATCCCCTTAGTCTGAGGAGACCTCCAGTCCACTCCTCTCCAGCACCGGATTGGATACAGCGTGTGCACAGTGCCCACACTGCATCGGTGCTGGATAGGATTGGGCTGCCCATTAATTTAGATTGTGGTTTGTGCAAAAAGACCTCAGGCTGCTGCATGCCATGCTGGAACAAAGTCTGTTGACTTTGTTTTATTATTGGATTGCTGAATGTCAGCAGCTCCTTTGGGAAGACTCTAAACATTTGTTTATTAATTCATTTGTATCATTTACAATTAGTTTAATTGGAATTTTGCTGACCTCACAGTCACACATGGAGAGTAAAAATATTTTTTTTTTGCTGATATTTATTAGAACAACACTTGGCACTTTCGTCTGGTTAGGGACCAGAGAATGGACGAAAGTAAAAATTGGACCAATGTCAAGAATAAGCACAAATATAAGATATTTAATGTGGACAACAAGCTCCACCTCTCATTCCACCATTTGTCTTCTGACATCTTAGCCCAGCAAGCCAGTAATATCAACCCTGAGAGGAAGGTGGAAGAATGAGAACCAACCGCATCTTATAAGGAGAGGGTAGTCTTATAAGACGCATGGCGTGTCTGCCTATCAAGAAAAGAGGGGGATGCAGAAGGGAAAGGAGGTAGGGAGTTCAAAATGAGGGGCGAGGGTGCCTTTTGCCTCAGCCGCAAAGATTGAACAAAAACAGTGTGCATGTGGATGAAATTTGAAATGTAGTTGAAACTGAAAATGACCGAAAGAGGAGGGCGACAATAGACGACGGAAATCAAGGTATTGCTGTATCTTTATTGACGAGCTGCAGAGTCTCTGTGAGGGAGAGAAGCTGCAGCCAGCACTGTTAAGTGGGAGTCAAGGTTGCCTGTCAGTTGAAGCGTGATGAGGCGGACGCCAGAGAGAGGCTGGACTGTGAAAGAAATGAAGGGGTCTATGAAAGATTAGAACAGATTATTGTATTGTAAAAAAAAACCCTTGGGGTTTAGAAAGTCTGCCTGTGTAAACCGCCTTTGAATTAAAGTCAGAGGAGAAATCTGATGACCAAAGAAAAGGCGGTATATAAATATATAAATACTGGTTGTTGTTGTTGTTCTCGTTCATGGATATTTCTGGAAAAAAAATTTAAGTTCTTTTATGACAAAAGACACAGCTATGGAGGTGCTTCTCAGCTTCTCTGTGTCATGTTTTTCACAGATAGGGTTGGCCCATCCATGAGGCTTACTGAGGTGGTTGCCCCAGGCAACAGGTTGGCAGGAGACTCTCATCTCTGTCTACCCACTGATTTCCATTGCTTCCCCTCCTTCTACTCCCTGGAATGGAAAAGGAAGATGAGAATGGAACAGAAGAGGAAGTGTGGAGAGGAGAGTGGTGGGTCATAGAGCAACCACTCTGTCCCCTTCTTCCTTTTCCAATCTAGGGAGTGGAAGGAGCAGAGGCCGGCACATCATCAGTTGGGGGGGAGCATTTGGCAAAATGCCTCAGGTGTACGGAGGTTGCGAGCCAGCCTTCTTCACATTAAGCCAAACTGATCAAAATAATCAATGGAAAAGCTGATTTGCTTTGATTAGCATAAACAACTAATATAGTAGCAACATTTAAAATGACATAGATGTACACAAAGACTTAATACCCGACTCCCAGCAACAATTGGTAAAAACCCACATTAGAATATATACCTCAGCATTCTTCAGCAGTTACTGTTCCTGATCGAATGTTAGAAGTCAGCAAGGGAAATTCTGTCATACGTTCAGTCATAAATGGGTGTATCAGGCAAACAGAACAAAACAAAAAGGCAGCATTTGCCCCAAAGCAAGGACAGCTATGTAACAGAGGAAACAAATAGCCACTTGAAGAACAATCTAAAAGCTAATAGGGTAAATCCTCAACTGACCCAAATTCACAGATGTCTAACTATGACTTGAAACTTCACTTCTCGCATTGATTTTCCAACAATTTTGTTTGTGGTGCTTGGAACCTAAGAGCCAAGCATGCCCGTCTGAGAGAATAAAAGGACAAATCTACTAAACAGCTCTTCAGAGGCATTGCGAGATTACAGAAATATTATGAAGGTTTATATTCTGCTTTTATTTATTTGGATTTTTGTACCACCCTTCCTCTAATGAGCTCAGGGTGGTGTACATGGTTCCCTCCTTTTTGTCCTCATAACAACCCTGTGAGGTAGGTTAGGCTGTGAGATAATGGCTGGCCCAAGGGCACCCAGGTAGCTTCACATGGCTGACCAGGGATTTGAACCTGGATCTTCCAGATCTAAGTCCAACACCACAACCACTATGCTATCCTTTGTTTTCAGCAAACAAGCAAGCAAGCAAAGTTCACACAGTTGTTGACACAGAAAAAGAAATGAGAAGGTGGTTCTCTGTCCTCATGGGGCTCACAATCTTTGAAGAAACTCAAAGGAGGCACCAGTAGCAGCCGCTGGAAGCTGGGCCGTAACTGGCCTTCTTGGCTAGGCGGGGCAGCCACATTCCTAGGTGGGGCTTCATATACTTAACTGTGTAATCAGCCATTTCCTCAGAACCAACATAAATGTACGTAACGGACTATGTGAAAGCCCATAGGGCAAGTGGTGCAATTCTGGGGTGCTTCAAGACCTGGCCCAAATGAAGCCTGGCTGCTCAGATAAGTGGAATGCGCCCAATGTTTCTGAAACGAGCAGAGCGGTGCAAGTCAGGTGGGTGGAGTTCAGAGCACAATTGTACTTTGGCGGGGCGAGCACCAACTGCCATTGATTCTCTTTTAAGACTGCAATTGTTCCTGTTCCTGAAACAAGGTCTCATTCTTTAAATGGAGGCTGTCATGTCACCAGTTAAAAAGCCAGGTTCTCCCTAACTCTTAGTCTTAGCAGAGCTCTAAGTGGTGAAATACACCCACTGGCCCCACCCTGACTGGGAGGGATGCTTTGCTGGGGTGAATAGGAACAGCTGCCCTGTCCCTGCTAAGTATAAGAGAGCCATCACTTTCAAAAGTGCTTCTTTGTCCTGTTAGCAGGAGTTAGTCCTTATAGCCTGTAAATTAGTCCTTACAGCTAAGGTCTTGGCCAGAATTTTGACTGCAGGTGTACGACGATGTATCCAAGGAAGCACATGCTGTTTTTTAAACATGCTTTGTGTCACATCGAGGGGCCATTCTGGACAACAATGAACCTGTCCGAACAATTCATGGCTTCCCCAACTTTCCTTTTAAATCTCTCTTATCATGGGAGGGGCAGTTCATCCTCCTAACCATTCTCCTGCACATGCTGCTGCTAACCAACTAGCAGCACATGTAAGAGGATGGTTTGGATTAACCTCCCCCCCACACACACATGATTAGAAAGATTTATGGGGGGAAGCATGGATAGCATGGGGCCAGTTAGATGGAGTAAGGATCTTCCAGCCCATTGTTCTTTTCCTCCAACCTCACAGTTCAACCTGGCAACTGCTTTCGGTATAAAACCTGGACAAGTTCCACCAATTGCCATTGCTCCTTTTGCAAAGCACATGAGAGGCATGACTTGTCTTTCAGCATTAAACCTTGTACCTGACTTCAGACATGCACAAGACACAGACCAGCAACACTAGTCTTATATGATTGTTAGTGTTAAGTCTGATAAGGAAAAATATCCTGAATTTAAATCTCTGATTATCAATAGTGGTACTGTTTGATAAACTTCTTTGATAAACATACAGACAACAAAAAACTTCCTTGATAAACATACAGGCAACCAGATAAGAAGGATTCTCTAGTAATTAACAAGTTAAACTCGGTTGATGGCCAACCATGAGAATTTTATAGTGTTTTAATTCACAGATATACGGTATTCCTTTTACAATGGTAATTAAAGTTTTGCTAGCTCACCTTGAGGGTCACCCCCAAAAGAAACAACAGCACCATATACTGTATTTCTTCAATTCTAAGACGCATGTTTTTTCCCAATTAAGCATTTCAAAAAATGGGATGCGTCTTAGAATCGAAGATCTCCAAAAAGCACCCCAAAATGCCATTTCCTTACTTACCAGGACTTGGGGGAGCTTCAGGGAGGTCTGTGCGACCCTCTGCAGGCCTCCCCGATCTTTAGTTCGGCCAAAAACGGTGATTTTCAGCCATTTCCAGTTTTCGTGAAAACCAGAAACGGCCAAAAATCGCTGTTTTTCACCAAACTGAAGATCGGGGAGGCCTGCAGAGGGTCGCGCAGACCTCCCTGAAGCTCCCCCAAGCCCCGGTAAGTAAGGAAATGGCATTTTCTGGCGGACCGCAAAGGCACTGCTCAAAGGCAGTGAGGAGATCGTCAGCTGCAGCGCGGGGCATGTTGGGGCGAACGGTCAGGTTCAGGAAGAGAGAGAGAGCTGCTGAGCAGAGGGGGCAAAATAGCGTGGTAAAAATCAGATCGCCGTGGCAGGCAAGCTGGGGAGAGTTGGTGCTGAGCAGACAAACTGAAGGAAGGTGGTGCATCTTGCAATTGATGGTTTTTGTTTTTTTTCTGCTGGTGTTCCTGAAATTAAGATGCGCCTTAGAATCGATGGCGCCTTAGACTCGAAGAAATACGGTAATCAGCATATGGTATAACAGAAAGATTATGTATAAATGCTTAATAGAAAAAATAATTTTCAGAGCAACTGACTGCCCAGTCCTATCCTCCCCCATTAGCGCTGATGCAGCCAAGCTGACAGAGCATGCATTGCATCCAATGGAGGGGGGGGATGATCGCCCTCTCGGCATCATCGGCGATCTGCGCAGGTACAGGAAGGCCGCTTTCAAAAGGAGGAGGCGCGGAAAGGCGGTGGCGGCGGCGGCCCGGAGCCAAGGAGCCTGAGGTAAGGAGAGCGAGTGGGTGGGGGTTCGGAGAGCGGTGAGTGGGATTTCGGAGAGCGGTGAGTGGGTGGGAGTTCGGAGAGCGGTAAATTCACGGGGGGGTCAAATTTGCGGTGGGGGGGCCAAAATTGTGGCCGGCCTAATAGCCAGCCCGCAGCAAATTTTCCCCATGGGAAAATGGCCCTCTGCCGCAAATAGGTTCCCCACCCTTGATTTAGGGCAAGAAGACCTACCGGTAGTTCTTTTATAGTTCTCCAAATAAACAGAATACTTGCAAGAACAGAACAGGAGAGAGAGAGAGAGAGAGCTGCCAACTCTAATGGTAAAAGTGTGAGCCTGGTGGTTTTAGGGGTTTGCTTAAATGCAGCAAGACTTAATAAAAGAAAATCAAAACCAGGACTGTTGTTTTCTAAAGAAGTGGCAGGATTTATAGCTGTGCAAAAATGTGAAAACAGAACTGCAGCACATTTTGCAGACTGACAGCGCAATCCTGATGTATGCAGCAGCAACGGAACGAGCGTTCTGTCGCCGGGAAACGTCGCGAACGTGCCGTAAAGCACGTTCGCGATGACTCGAGAGCAAGGGAAGCCGGCACAGAGGCCAGCCTCCCTTGCTCCATCGCTGTAGCACCTGGGCGGCTGCTGGCCGAAGCAAGTCGGGATCTGGCGGGCATGGGGCGTTTTGGCGGGCCATTGGCCTAGCCGGCCTGGAAGGGGGATGGCCTCGGCCATATCCCGGTCCCCGCCAGGCCGGCTAGGCCATTACACGGCCTCCTCTACTCGGGCCGGCCTGCAATTACACCCAGGAAAGGGGACAAGCGTCCCCTTCCCCGAGTAGACCTCCGGCCTGGCGGCAAAACAGCTGCCGGTGCATAAGATCCGGCGGGCAGCCCTGTCAATAAGCTAACCATCTCAATGGCAGTGGTCTTTTAATTCTCATGGTGATTTTCAAGCCAGTTTCATGATTTTTACAGAACAAAGCCAATCATTTTGGAATACGTAGCACGGCTATCCTAGTGCCATTGAGCTGATCCAGGTTCTATGACAAAAGGGTAAAAGGACATTTTCCACATACAAGGCCTATAACTATTCATCTAAAAAGAAATACAAGATAACACCAAGAGCCAGTGTAGGGTTAGAGTGCTGGACTTAAGATCACATTGTATTGCTGGCTGTTTGGGGATCTATATTGGGACAAGCAAATGGCATATGCAGTACATTGTCAAGAGGTGTAAAGTGCTGCATGGCAAAAAAAAAAAAATCCAACTTCACATAAATACTGATGGCTTCTGTGCTGTTGGTGATTAACCAGGAAAGAGATCTTGGGGTCATAATAATGGATAGTTCAAGGGAAATGTTGACCCAGTGAGCAGCAGTAGTGAAAAGGGCAGGAAAACTGAGCAGGGAGAAGTATTAACCCCTCTCTTACACACTGCAATCCCAATCATGTTGGGGTCCCACTCCCCCATGACTGCTCTTTTACAATTTACTTCCTGTGTTAAATCTATCCTTGAAGTGAGGACACCTGGATTCAACTATTCATTCAGTCATCATGACTTACTGGATTGGCTTGACCCAATCAGTCGACATCTTTCTAACCTACATGACAGGGTTGATGTGCAGATAAAATGGGAACTAGATATGCTGCCCTGAGCTCCTTGAGAAAGAGTGGGGTAAAAAAAATATCAAACCCATTACTTGTTAATCATATTTTACAGTGGATCTGTGTATGTGTGTGGTGTGCTAGATGCACTACGGATCTCCATTTTTAATCACAACAGCCTTAGAGATGGGGAAACCAAGTGGTCGGAAAGACTACTAGTTTACTGCTGAACCTACACACCTACCACTTTAGGATGTACACACCCACAGTGGCAGTTGTGGGTTTAATTAAGCCTGAAAAATGCATCAGTAGTTTACTACATCAGTAGTTTTCCTTAACGTGCATGAAAGAGACGGTATTATAGCCTCGAAGTGGAATGTAGATATTATGGTACTTCGCCTGGACAGAAATAGTTGGGAAATTGTCACTTCTCGAAGACAGCACCCTCCATGCACTCTTACTCTTTACAGAGAAGTAAAGGACAGGCAGAATGGAGGACCAGAAATCACTCTTTAAATTGCTATGAAAATACGATGGAAAAGTTGGGCATTTGCCCTTCGGCATAGGAAAAGGCGGGATATAAATTTTTTAAATAAAATAAAACAAAGAGTTTCACTACTGAATTCAGGACACTGACAGCACAATCCTGCCTAAAGATCCATGGGCGGCCCTAGGGCCGCCCACAGGATCCTATGCTCATTCCGGGCCACTCTGGAGCAGCTTGGAGGTCTCCTCAGGGGAAGGGGACATTCATCCCCTTCCCCCGATGTAGAGCTAGGAGGCCCCAATGGGCCTCCTCAGATTTCTGCCAGCTTGAGAGCTGACATAACTCCGAAGTGGCTGTGTAATGGCCGCCAGGCCTGGGAACGGGATGGGGATGCGGCGACCGACATCCCCGCCCCCTCCCAGGTCGGCTCAGCCAACAGCCGCCCTGCCTCGCCGCCCAGCTTGCCCTTGTACCCGCCGGAGACTTACCTTCCTAAGCAGCAGCTGGGTCGCTTTGGCGGCAAAGTGAGGGTTGCCGGCCTCCCCGCCAGCGGCCCTTACTCAAAAGTAGTCGCAAACATGCTTTATGGCACATTTGCGACAGTTTAAAATGGCGGAGAGTGTGCTCTGCCGCTCTAAATTTACGAAGGATTGCACTGTGTAAGTGTTCTCAGTACAACATGGGAGACAGAGATGTGCATGCTGAGAAGAGGTAGTCCAGGTAGTCCAGACTCCCCACTGTGTGTACAAAGGGTGAAATGATAGCATGTATCTGTCTCATCAGCGGTGGGTGCATGGCTTTTTTCCTGATGAATATAAATGTGCAAAGCGCACGTAATAAGCACAGTATTATTCTTGTAGTGCTTGACTTAAGCAACCCAGCTTGCTTTTTTTAATCATCCAATGTAAACGTAAGATGTAATGTATCCCCCCCAACTCATCAAATCTCTATTCGAATCAAAAAGCAATTCTACATGTATGTGTGAATTAACAAATGCAAAAAAACAGACATTTTGGCAGAAAAGAAAGCGATGGCAAGGATAGGTGAAGGAGAATTCCTCCCAAGCATATTTCTTGCATCTCTTCTGTGTCCTTTTTCTTTTTTGCATGTCTGATTGTCTAGCTAGCCCATGTAAAACTATAATTTGATCCTTCTGTTATTATGTGTCATTTTCCTCCTTCCAGTTTCTACTTATTTTTCTGGAGATGGTCTTCTCAGTAGCATACAGTACATCCATCCAGCCTTCTCATAACAGACACTTGATCTCCCGCCATCACATCTGAATGGTTTTCTCGATGTGTAAGCATGATTTGAAGAGCCAGTACTTGCTCAGCTAAGGCCTGCCTGTTGTGAAATTCTTACTTCTCCCTGCGCAATTTATTCTCAAACCACAATGCAGCAGCAAACAGAAGCATGCAAGGAGATGGCATGGCTCATAATCACCCAGTTGGAGTGAATAGGAGTGGGGGGAGGGGATGGGCAAAGCACAGTCTCATTACACTAGAGCTATTGTCTGCTGAACCTCGAAGAAAGCATGGCGTATGAGATTTCTAGGGGTTGCAGCAGAAATTGCAAAGGCAGCAGGAGGAGGCTAGTCACTCCCTCCTTAGTTTGAAGGGGATGGGGGGGGGGTGTCAATGAGGAAATGTGCACAATCTGATCAGTAAAGACTTCCCAAGATGTTATTCAACAAAACAAAAAGAAGATGCACAAAAGAGCAAATAAATGCATGCAGCCTTTTGGGGAAATGAGCATGACTGGAAACAGTCAGAGTCACCCCATAGAAAGAGGAAACCAAAAAAACAAGCACAAGGCAACCGCGTCCGCTACAGTCCTAAGCGTTTGACAATGCTGCTTTCTGAATTCAAGTATATTTTGCATCACTTCCTTGCAGAACTTCCTGCCCATTGCAGGGAAGTACCTTTCAAAATTTGCTAGCCCTCCTTTTTAAGCCATACATTAATAGAGTGACTCAGGACAGGTCACTGAGTTAATTAGTCCACCTAGATGGTTCTCTTAAATATACTATATGTTGGAACATGAAGGGGGGTGGGATTTAGAGCTAGAACAGAGCAGATTCCCGGGCCCCACTTCAGACACTTGCTGCAGTGCAATCCTAGGCATGTCTACTCACAAGTAAGTCCCATTGAGTTCAAGGAGCCTTACTCACAGTTATGTCATCATATGTGCATAGGCTTCCAGCCTTAGTTAGTTCATCATCAACAATGTGGCCTTCCTTTACGTAGCAGAGTTGTAGGGTCAGTTTTAAATTAAAAATGACCGCATTGTTGTTCTTCCATACATCGGCTTGCCTGCATTTACTCAAGCAAGAGATTGCTGACCCTCTTTGAATCCCGTCATAGCTGCCATACCTGCAAGCATGAGAGAGGGGACTCCACCTGGCCCCCAAAAAATGCCGCGTGGGAGAAAGGGACACAACAAGCGGCAGCATCTTCCTGAGATCTTTTTCTCGATCAGGTCTTTATAGGCCAGGCTCCCTCCACGTGTTTTACTGGCCTACTGTATCCATGGCGTGACCGTTTCCCAGTCAGGCAATGAAAGGCCTGACAATGAGGCTATGAGGAAGTGCAGCCCTTCATTTTTATTAAAACAAAGTGCTTACTGGAACTACTCACAAGATAGTCCATTTGGAGGGGGGAGTCCGTACAAATAATCATTCTTACGTCTGAGGTTTTTTTTTATTGCTGGTTTTGGCGTTTCATATGTAGTAGCAGCAGGAGCAGCATTGCCCTTTTTTTCTCTTTTTCGAAAGGGGAAGCGGAGAAGTTGGAGGGCGGTGAAACAGTTAAGCTGAGTCTAGATGACATCACTGCTATTTGCATAAAAGTGGGGTATAACTGGTCAGGCAGTGAGAGAGTCCTTTTATACTACGATCCGGAGCAGCAGCTGTAGAGAACGGAGTCGTGTGTGCACAGCAGCATCACCACCACTGGTGAGGCTATACACAGCTTATCTCTCTTCTGTCTTGGATGTTGTTTAGTCTTTGATTTCTCTCTTATTTGCATATATGTGTGCGTATATCTATATTTAGATATATATATATTGCCGTGCAAATTTTGGTAGGCTTGGATTTCAGAGAGAAGTGCTCTCTGCTTCGTTGAACGTTTGCATCAGGGATTTCTCCTTTAATGCATCAAACTCTGTGGCTTAAATGCACGGAACAGCTTAGATTTGGTGGCACGATTTCCATCTACAGTAGTTAGATGTGGATGCGGTAGACGTGCGTAGAGGTTAAAATCCAGACGAGGGTGATGGTCTCAGAAGGCGAAGTCCTCTCTTTTGCCGTTTGGTTTTGCGGACGACGTGCTGGGTAGAGTGCTGAGGAAATCGACATCTACCCAAGTGTCTGGGGGGGGGGAAGAGTTGGATTCTTCTGTTTTCTAATTGCAGTTTTCTTGGTATCTCGAAGGGAATTCACCTCCGACTTAAAATCTTTAAAAGTCTCCTGTAAAATGATCCAGGAGAGCTTGATTTGGGCGTGATCACTTAGCGGGAAAGGGGGGGGGGTGTTATCGTAGAATCGCCTGCCCTACATGTTCGGCAACAAAAGAGCCTCCCTTTGTTTAACTGCGAACGGCGTCGTGGATCTGATTGCATCGAGAAAGGAGAAAGTGAGGCAGGAGAGGAAGGGCGGTGGTTGGGGCTCCTCAAGCTGCAGCTCTTTGTGAAGAGGAAAGAATGCAGGACACCATCCAAATGTGCTGGGGAGACAGACTTCAAGATGGAGAGTATGATTAGCATAGTCTCATTGTATTGTACTGGCACTGGCACTATTTCATATATACACTCTCCTCCCCTAAAAAATAAACCTTGCTTTTTAGTTTTTTTTCCAAGTTTGATTTTTCTCTGATCTCTTAACATGCAGACTCTGGTTGGCCATTTTAATTGGAGAAGAATTCCCACCCACCCCCCACATACACGCACCCCCATACACACAATAAGCAATGTTTTTAAGCCATTTTTGGGGGGACTTGGGTATCATTTTTTCAACATTTTAATTGGCATTTAATTTATTTACTGTTTTTCTTCAGAGGTAGGGGCATGTAGCTGCTTCTTTTTCTGCATAGAGAATGATGTTTCATTACAATCATGCTTTAAATAGTGATTTTAAAGGGAGGGTGTTTATATTGCAGTTCAGCACAGAGGAGAGGAGCTGGGGTGGTTGGCAAGAATTCAGAAGAGCCATGCATGGCTGAAGGAAATCGGGGCAGTGTAGAAGTACTATATAACAAGTCTTTTTTTTCTCTCCTCCTTTTTAATGTGCAGATTAATCAGCAAATATGTCTGACAAACCTGATATGGCTGAAATTGAGAAATTTGACAAGTCTAAGTTGAAGAAGACAGAAACGCAAGAGAAAAACCCATTGCCTTCAAAAGAAAGTAAGTGAATTTCAGAAAGAGGGCGTGGGCCAGGGGAGACAAAGAGAAGGCAGACCAGAATCATATGCCTCTGAGTTAGTTAACCATCTTCCTCAAAATGCAACTTTAGAATTTAAACATGTTACAGGACAATATGCATTAAATACAATACACTTATCGGAATAAAATTATTTTATCAAATAAAATTTTTAGCAACTTCTGACTAGTAAACAATTAATTAAAAATACATTTTAATTAAAATTTTAATTTTTGCATTATAAAAAACCTTATTTGATTCCATTTCAAATTTTTAATCTTTTTCTTTCTGTCTGTCTTCCCCTTCTGTTTTTGTAGCAATTGAACAGGAGAAGCAAGCGGGTGAATCGTAATGAAATCGGCCCTTCCAAATTCTGCACTGTACATTCCACAAGCATTGCCTTCTTATTTTACTTCTTTTAGCTGTTTTAACTTTGTAAGATGCAAAGAGGTTGGATAAAGTTTAAATGACTGTACTGCCCCTTTCACATCCAAAAAAAAAAAAAAAGAATAGAGAGAACTACTGACGCTGAACGAAGGCTATCCTTTCCATCTGCCCTGTCCAGCTTTGGTCCTGGTGGCACGAAAGAGCTTGCATGTTCCTTGAAAGAAGATCCTGGGTGGGACTACAGTAATCTAGTAACACACGAATATACGCAAAGCTGTACGAAGGTCCTGCAAGCTGTAAAATGCAGTTAATCGAGTGCCATTTTTTTTGTTCAAATGATTTTAATTATTGGAATGCACAATTTTTTTAATATGCAAATAAAATGTTTTAAAACCTGGATATATAGCTATGGTATCTTTTTATGGAGAATATTATCAAAGGAAGAACCGTAAGTGCCTGTCCTAACATGGGATTATAGGAACTTGTAGAAGCCTGCATAAAACAAATATTTTTCTCTGCTTGGCTTTGCCACTAATAGCCTGTGCATATTAGGGGCTCAATCACTTGGGATATTTCCTGCAAGAACACCTTGAAAATGCAAGATTCCATTCATTTCTAAGTGGTCTTTGCAAGAGATGTCTTCTATAGATTGTACTCCTAAACACAACTCATTTTATTCATCTTTAGAGGCACCGCACTATCCAATGTAATTTTATGGACAGTGTTTTGAAAATACATTTCTCAGCAATGCTTGTCCCCTTTGAATTTTACTTTTCAGCATAGCAACACATGCAGTTTGTAACTCTTTCTGTCTGTGCAATCTACTGCATGGCAGCTGCCTCCATTTGACAACCTGCGTGAAGAAGGCTTCTTTTCACCTTGCTATGCCATTATGATGATGCAACAGTGTGGTCCTCTGAGTGCTCTAGACAGCTTGGTACATAGTGAGAGCTCATGGATTGCTTTTTAGCTGTTCTGTAGGGCAGGAAATGCTTTCTTGCATTTAGGGAATCCTTTCCATACCAACCCATTTGCTGAGATCATTGCAGTCAATTTTGGAGCATATTCCAGGTATATACTATGGGCTCATATAGGTTGCTGGCCCAGTCATTCAACCCTGCTATCATCCTATATGAACTGAAAGTGTGCCCTGGGATCCACAATGCAATCCTGCTATGGTGCATTGCAGAGAAGAAAATAAGCAACAATCAACTTGTGTTTCAAAGAAACTGACTCCATTGTGGCAGATCTCATTGGAGAACCCCTGATAAGCTTGATAACCCGAGGATTCACAGCGTTTCTGAAAGAGTTTAAAAAATACTATAAGACCAAGCTTCTTTTAAGTCACGCCCTGTTCTTTAGCACTGCTCGGTATATTGGGTTGGCTCACAAGCTTCATAAGTATTTGTTTTGTTTATCATGTTTGAATTCCACCCTCCCAAGCACGTCGGAGCAGTTGTATATGTGGCTGTCGGCACCACTGAAGTAAATGGAGCATATGTTGACCCTTTTCATGGGTAACTATATTCTTTTGCCTCTTCCTTGACACACATCCATCATTTCATACTTTTAAAAAGCCCTATTTCTAAAAGCTTCACAATGGATATTGTATAATGAAACCAGGCATTATTGACTGCTTTTTGGATTTGCTCAGAGCTCCATTGTATAATGCATTCCAGATTAGTGACTGGTTAGTTTATCTGTAACTTGCTAATCAGTCCAACAGGGAAAGGTAAGAGTCTTACCATTAATACAGTAGAATTGAGCCTTTTAATAAATCAATTTTTCCTTTCAAAATTGAATTGGTGTAAGCAACTGGTTAAGCACTAGTTGGTAACATTAATCCTTTGTAAATACGTTCATAGGTTATCATGACACGACCAAATCTCCGAATTAAAAATCCGCATATCGCCGGGTAAACTCCATCGTTTATAAAACTATTGAATAAACAAGATGTTAAATTTGTTTCACCCCAAACATCTGGGGCATCATCACTTCTGATGATGCCCCAGATGTTTGGAGTGAAACGTTAAGTTTGTTTTAACATCTTGTTTATTCAATAAATAGTTTTATAAACGACGGAGTTTACCCGGCGATATGCAGATTTTTAATTCGGAGATTAATCCTTTGTGTCTTCAAATGTGAAACTATTTTAAGCTTTTTTCTGATCATAGCGGGTTCTATTGGGCGATGTCTTCTAAATTTATCTTTTTCTCCAGGGTTGGGCAAAAGAAGTAGGAGTCTGTAGTGAAACAAAGAGGCAACTATAATGAAAACGGCTGAGCATTGTCTCCTATATGCTACCTCACATCTAGGAGGATGAGATGAGACCCCAGTTGTAGGCTCTCTCTCTCTCTCTCTCTCTCTCTCTCTCTCTCTCTCCCCCCTGACTGCATAGGTGCTCTGAAACAATCAGGAGACCTTATTAATAATCACCTGTTCAACATTATACAGGGTTACATGAACCAAAGCCCATTGATTTAAATGCACCTAATGCTGTGTAAGCTTGGTCTGGACCACTATCAAGATTAATTTCACTGGAAATCAACAGGGGCTATTATTAACCATACTGGCCAGGCTCCAAAGAATCCAGTTTGTGATACAACATGGTGTGTAGCTGTTCAAAGGAAATCCATTGCACACCCCACTTGGGAGCCAGGCCATTGTGCTAAGATCTAGAACAGAACTCTCAAGAAAGGCATTTAAAAAATTTGATGAAATTTCTGCATAAGGCGAAGATTCTCATCAGCTGCTAGAGGATTCTGTTTTTATTCTCATACTGTGGAAAGAACACAGGATATCATTCTGCTGGGATGGGGGGGGGGAAGTGACACCTCCCTATTAGTGATTTTAATCAGAAAGCACAGGATGTTGGGTGTGATGACTAAAATCCCAAGTGTGCAGCCAATACTGGATGTGTACAAGTTAAGGCCAATTGGTAGATGAGAGTATCTGAGGTTGCAGTGGTTTGTCATTACAAAGAAGGCCGTGCCTTCCTAACAAAGGAGTACGATGAGTAACAGGACTTTTTAATACAATGCACAGGGGACTGAAACTTGGCGTGTGTAGCTCTTGATTTGCTCTATATGCGAAATGGACAGGAACAGTGTGTGTGGTTTTTTCCCCTCCATCAGTTCAAGACATTAATATATTCAAGCTATTACTAGTGTCGCAGACAATGCCAGCTTTCATTGTGTGCCTGCAGATTGTAACATTACGGACATGTCTCATGTATACTGATAGACTTTTTCAGTGTATGAAGTAGCTAACTTAATTTTTTTAATCTCCTATGGCCTCACAATCTCGGGAAGCAGCCGTGTTGTGTGAGCTGGCTATATTGATTTTTTTTTCTAAGGTTACCCTGTGGGATCTCCCACATCCAAACCCAGCATGCAATTTACCACCACAGTGGTCGCTAGCACACACTTGAACTAAAAACATTCAGGATTTTTATGGGGAGGGGAACTGGGAAAGAGTGGTTCAGGAACGCTGACAATAGGCCACAGGGCCTTTTGATTGTAGTATTGATTCAAAAGTACACTGATGTATCTATAGTGAACAAATCATATTATTACCATAGGTCATTTGTTTTATTGACGTGGAACTACTTAAATATGGCTCCCATTCATTTCCATTAGGTTTGTATCCATATTTCATATAAGTACATTTTAATAGCATTCCAGAGAGGTTTCTTTCTGAATGTTCAGACTGGTAGCTGAACAATGGTCTGCTTGTTGCATTCAGATGGTGTAGCAAGAAGCAGCAAGAAGACCATCCTGGATGAAAACGCCCTTTTGATTTGTCATTCAGAGCTGGTTACATAGTCCTGAGATCTTGTTCTAAGCTGATTTTCAGTTATAATTGGAGGTAGGTCAGTGGTTTCCAATGTGCTGTGGGTTTTGTTTGTGATTTGTGTTTGTACTTGGCATTGGCATCAACCCCCTATATAGGATAGGGAGGAAATGTATTCAAGAGACTATGCAAGGGGGCAGGACAGTGGAAACTGCACCCTCTTTCCTGAGGTGGTTATAAATAGAGTATATTTTTAACAGAACATCAAGTGGGGTGTGTGTGTGTGTGTCCCCGCCGTCACTTGTGCTTTTCACTAACCGTATCTCTGTACAGGAAGTTATGATGTTTAATAGACATCTCCTTCATATCTACTAGAAACGCAGTTCTCGGCTCCGACATCCTATGTTATTAAATGTTTAGCTGTGGTTTTCAAACTGTTGAAACACAGTTGCTTGCTGCAGACATTCAGCGCATCCTTTTTATGGAACAAAACGAATGCTGCCGTTTTCAAACACCTATGTTTAAATTATTCAAATGCATTTTCCTTGATTGTATACATTTGCACTTCAAAATTATGTTTGTGCGAAGCTGAATGTGTGCTAAAATGCCACTTCCTTAGAAACCTTTACTTCCGTAGCAACGGTGTTGAAATCCAAATGAGAGAGTTTTAACTTCTTTAGTTTGAGTGGTATGAAGTTACCTTGCATAGACATCCATGTATGTCATTTCTGGAGAGCCCAAAAAGAATATGCTAGTTCAAGCAATTAATTATAACGAATGTGCATCACCCTAGTAGTGCCAAGCTAAACCACCAAGGAATTAAATTCTGTTTTAACTGTTAATGTCCAAGAAAAAGAAACCTGCAGTGTTCTCTTATGTGCAGCTGTCTCCTTACAGAGATGATATGGTACTTAAAGCATATACATATCTACATTTGCACTAGGGATCCAACTACACATTATACGTTAATAATATGCTTGGCCCAGACATGCATAGTTTTCCTGAGCTGAATAGCAGCCCCAGGGGAGCCTGAGCTGGATCACAACTACAGCTGGGGGCTGTACCCTTTGTCCAGGCGGTGGCCCTAATCTAGATCGTCCCATCCCTGTGGCTATTTGTCTTGGTTCCTGTGGTGCTATTCTTGTCCCATTGATGCCAATGGGAGCGAGCTTTCTTCTTAAGTCAAACAGCAGCCCAGGAGGGAGGGGGTTGATCATGACTCAAGAGTCTGGGGTTATGCTCCCAGACCATGGCAGGGGCAAAAGGTTGAACCCCTTCTCTTCCCATCATGGTTCCAACCAGATTTCTCTCTCTCTCTCTCTCTCTCTCTCTCTCTCTCTCTCTCTCTCTCTCTCTCTCTCTCTGCTATTTAGTTCAGAAAAACTAAGCATATTTGGGCCAAGTGTATTATTAATGTAATGTGTGCTTTGACCCTGAGATATGTGTACTTCCACATTCACCCCTGCATTAAGATTGTGGGCGGACAGACTTGCTCGCTCAGCATCAGCAATGCCATTTTGCATGTGCAACACCTTCTGCATGGATCCATTCTGTCTGGGATTCATCCTCCACAATAAAAACATGTCCCTAGCTCCAACGTTACACTAGGCTATGTACGACAGGGAACTCCATGCATCCAGGTCCACACAGGCTCACAATTCAGTCAAGACATTCAATATAAGAAACTGGAAGGGGAAAGAGATAGCTTTACCACATGCTGGACAACAAGGAAATTAAGGCTGCAATCTTATGCACACTTACCTGGAGTAAGTCCCATTGCACTCAGTGGGACTTACTTCTCGGTAACCATACATAGATAGGATCAGATGGTAAACAGATCATTAATCAAGATTACTTTTGTTAGCACCACACACACAGCAGAATCCACTGTAGGATGCTGCATGTAGAGGGCAGAGCAGTGGATCTCCTCCTGATATACACACATAGCAGGATCCCATAGGGATTGTGTGCTTGGAACACTTGTTTCTATGTGTGTAGTGTTCCTGCTGTGCATAGAAGAGGACCACATGATCAGTGCTTATTTTACAGCCGGACTAACCTTACTCTTCTTGTGATATGACACCATGGCCACCTGCATATCTCTTTTTTCACCTCTGTAATTTGTGACAAGCCAAAACAAAAACCCACAGCAAAAATGAGTTCCTTTTCCTTTTTGAGTGAAGGAAGGAATCCCATTCTGTCAAAGACAGCTATAAATAATTTTTTACTCAATGACTGAACTCTGATAAATTACTCGCAGCGCTCATTCTTGCTTAGCATCAAACGTCCTCCAGCATAGGGAATTTGTGTTGACTTTGGAGACTTGTTTACTTTTGTTTCTGTCCCAAAATCAGATTCTTGTGGAGTTGGCTAAATAACACGAAAAATGAAATGTAAATATTTCTCTAGCTAAAAGCAGCATGCTATTGGTGCTCTTTGTGGGAACAGGTCAGATTAAAAATGGTTCTTGGGGAATCAGCTGTGGTTGCCAAAACTCTCATAAAAATGGTGCTCTGTTCTGTTTTGCTATTGAAAAGAGTATAATTCTTCAATGTAGGAGCCATTTGCTCAAAAACACAGAAGGCAGTTATCTGTAGCATACTTAGTGACCACCCTTGTGTACACACAACCATGCTGGTTAAATAACTGTGGGAGGGTAGAGTTCTGCCATCATCAATGCATATTTGTAGATGGAAAACTGATTCTTAGGACCTATTCATGCAACCATACTGGAATAACACCTGGCCATTGGAAATATGTCTCTAAAACAGCGGTGGGGAACCTCCGGCCCCAGGGCCGGATCAGGCCCCCGAGGCCATCCGCTCCGGCCCCCGGAGAGATTGCCGGGAGGCCACCCAACCGGCCCCTGGAGGCTCCGCGCGTCACCTCCAGAGGCCGGGAGAGGGCCTTTGCCTGTCCTCCCCGGCCGCCGCCTCGACCCCTTCTCATCAGGCCATTGGCCATTTCGCACATGCGTACTACGCCGATGAGGGCAAGCTTCGGACGGTGGCAGCTTCGGACGGTGAGCGCGGAGCCTCCTGAGGCCGATGGGGGGCGGGGGCAAAAATTAATTAAATAAATAAAAATGCCACCCGGCCTTACGGCCGGCCCTCAACCAAATTTCTAATATTTAAAACGACCCTCGCCAGGGAAAAGGTTCCCCGTCCCTGCTCTAAAATATCTTCATGAACTTGCTGCTTGCTCATAGTGAGCATATAAAGATCTGCCCCACCATAACCATGTATTATACAAAAGCACTAACAACATCTCCATGATCTCTGAGTGAAGTGTGTGGCTTGCCTCTCTTAACAGCCCAATCCTGTGCAGGCTACAGCCTAAAGGGCCGAACACTCTAACCTATCGAGTCCCCAGGCTACCCCGGGGCAGCCCGGGAACACCTTGGGAGAAGGGGACGATCGTCCCCTTCCCCCGGTGTAAACGGTGGGCGGCTGGGCCTCCTCAAATGTGCATGAGCGCTAGAGCTCGCGCACATTTGTGCCACTCGTGCAAGGCTTGGGATATGGCAAGGCTCGCCGCCGATATCCCCGCCCTCTCCAGGCCTGGAGCAGCCAATGGCCACCCTCCCTGCCCACCCTGTTCACCCTCCCCTGCCCCTACCCTGGCCAGTGTAGGCATTATCTGCTCCAGTGGGTGCCGGGCCAGGGGAACTTCCGGGTAAGGGCCGCCAGCCGCTGCGCTGGTGTCCCTTACTCGCCGGGTGCCGTGAAAGTTGCTTTATGGCACTTTCATGACACCCTGTGCCGGGGGAGAGTGCACTCCCCCGGCACAGTTACTACACAGGATTGTGCAGTAAATGTGGGACTACTACAACTAGGAAAAAAGGTGGACTCATTGATGCTTCTGTACCTGAAACATATTGCTAGATGGTATGTGTAACTGATTCTTCAGAAGACTGCAAGACCATTTGTTTGTTCATGCATGCTTTAACCCACTTTGTGAGCTTCTTGAAAAGAGGTATATTAATATTTGTGATATTTTTTATTCAATATATCAACAATCTTATGATTCTGTACTAACAAGAAATGGGAACAATTCTTATGACAAAATTCGAATGATAAGGATAGAATTAATCTGGGCTGAGTTATTTCTGCCATGGTTGGGGTCTTTCTCCCCCGCGTTTGCTTCTTCAGGACTACAACCCAGATGTACCACATGCTCAAGGCATTTCTAGCAAAATAGCAATGACATGGAAAAGGAGGTTTGGTTCACTTGTGTGGGGAGCAATCATGCAACCACCTTACCATGAGAACAACTCATCTGCTCAATGTACATTCTCACCACAGCAAGAGTCAGCTCAAATACGTTATGGTGCACGTTGGCTTCCGGAAATCTTCTTGAAACTGCAGTGCACACTGGTTGTCTGTCAGTAGCAATCCAGTTATTTGCAAGCATCACTCTGCACACGACCAGATGTTTTGCATGTCACTGTAAACCAAACTGGACCTTATTCAGCAAACAGTCTTGATTAAATGCTATTGAAATCAATGGGGAGTACTACGGTATATAGTCACAACTAAGTTCCATTGCCATTGTTTTCAGTGGGACGTGGTCAGAACTAGTTCACATGTTGAAAATCGTGAATACAAGGAAGTGGAGGGCAACATTCATATCTGACAGCTGCATCACAAGTCAGACTGGCCATAATTCAGCAGCCTCAGTCTAAAGTTTTGTTGGCAACATTCACTGTTGCCACTTCATTAGGGCAAGATGTGGGGAAGGAACTGCGATGATTCAAAAGAAAAACATCATTCTGCAAAAAAATGAGGGGACACTGATAGACAGCAAGTCTATCTGAACAATGCATAAGTCAAACCAGGGGCAGACCAGGACCTCCTGAGGCAAGTATGGTAAATGCTGCCCCCCCCCTTACCTGGTGATGCACCAGCCTTTGCTCCTCTCGCTCCTTGGATTGGAAAAGGAAGAGACACTCTAGCCCATCACTCTCCTCTCTTCCCTTTTCTGCACCATCCCCCCTTCCTTTCTCAATCCAGAGAGTGAAAGGAGGAGCAAAAGCAGGAACAGCGGAAGTGAGTGGGTGGGTGGTGGGTGGCCCCTCCAATCCGCTGCCTGAGCCTGTCCTCCAGTCCAACAATGGACTTCACTTCTAAAGAATATGAACTTGCCTCATACTGAATCAGATCATTGGCCTATCTAGGTCAGTATTGTCTGAGTCAATGTAGAGTCTATGTTGACTTGCAGTGACTGTCCAAGGTTTCAGACAGGAGGTCTTTCCCAACCGTACCTGGATACACCAGGGGTTGAGCCTGAGACCTTCTGCCTGCATGCAGAGAATGTCCTTTACCATTGAGCTACACAGTCCATCCCAATTATACAGTAAGTCCTCACTTAAAGTTGTTTCGTTTTAAGTCGTTTCATTTTAAAGTTGACGGGGAAATGCCATAGTTTATGAAGAACCTATCAACAATGTTAAGTGAGGACTTGCTGTACTCTATAGTTTTTAAAAGAGATTCGCTATCTCTTGGAATCATAGGTCTACAGGTGGCCACTAGCAATGGCAGCCAGAAATGCTACCATGCTCATTGTCTTTGAAAAATTATATTATTAAAAAGTGTTGACAACAATGGAAATGGATGTTTAGAAACCTTTTTTACATTCTTCAGAATCACATTTTCTTCTCTCCTCTTTCGGCAAAGATGCTTATAACTTATGAGTAACATCATAATTACACAATCAGATGATGAAAGCAGCTTTGCACTGCAACACAAGGTCAGACTATATCCTGGGACTTGACCCAAGTGCTGGTTGGCTGTACTCAATGTTTTAAAGACAGCTTTTTGAGGAGTACAGGAGGAGGGTTACTTTAGAATAGGCTGAATGATGCTTCATATTTTTCATTTGCACAGAGTAATGGGGTTGGAATACGAGAGCTGGTGTAGTGTGCCAGGAAGAGCCTGGTTGAAATCTCACCTCAGCTATGAACTCATTAGGTGGCCTTAGGCAAAGGCCACTGACTCTAGCCCAGGGGTAGCATCAGGGATTGACCAGTTTGGGAACGGGCCGAGGGCTTACACCCATTGAAGGGGTCACCTGGCCAGGGTAACCCCTGAACCCTCAACACTAGCGACAGAGCTAGCATTGAAAGCAGGATTGGCCCATCCATGAAGAAGATGATGCAGCTCTTGAGTTGAGCAAGGAGTGGTGGAGGGAGCAGCAGTCTGCAGACGGGGTGCCTTTCATCCTGATTCTGCTACTCCCTCCAATCTGCCATGGACAGAGCCACATTGTTCCACTTCCATACCATTCACCACACTCCTTCCTCTTTCAGTCCCCTTAAACTTAAAAGGTCTACACAAGGAAGGAGAGAAGTGAGCGGGTAGGGAAATAGATCACTGCTCCTGTGTCTCAAAAAAACCACGCAGGCAGAGGTGACCCACTTCCCTATTTACTCACCTCGCTCCTTCCTTGCAGTCCCTTTAAATAAAGCAGAATGGGTGGGACACACTGGGATATCCCAGCATTACCTGCACTTCCTGTTTTGTCAAAATGGATCATGTGAGAAGGAGTGATGTACGTGGCTGTGTTTATCTTTCTTTCTTTCTGGGTTTTTTTGGGGGGGCGATATGCACAGCTGCGGCAGCACAGGCACTAGCAGCATCAGGTGGTTAGAGGCAGCATCAGGTGGCAGATCCAATTGGATGGTACCTGACCAAATTCACCATCAGGGGACGATGTGTGTGCCATGGGAGGCAGTGCAGAGCTTTGTCCCAGGGCTCCAGTAACCTGGCGCTGGCACTGTTCTAGCCTCAGCTCCCACAAGTAACATGGTATTATTATTATTATTATTATTATTATTATTATTATTATTATTAATAATAATAATAATAATCTTCCTAATATCTTAATAGGTTTATCAGTTTATTCTTGAGCATCTCATGAGCCTCACAGAGGAGAATGGGCTCCATCTCTTTTCCTTCTCTATCTCTAATGTGTCTATAAGGTAACAAGAAGCATAATTAGACTCACAGCCCAATCCTATTAAAGATTGGATTGTCCTGCAGAGCCCATTACGACAGTGGAAATGACTTCTGCTGTTGTAAAATGGCTGTTGGCAGAGTGCGGAATGCTCTTTTGGTGGCAATTTTGTGCATGCTGCTGCAAGATGCAACAGTGCCACAACTCTGCCGCCAGACCAAGTAAGGCAGTGGTGGGGCGGGGTGGGTGCGAAACTGGGCAGGGAGGCGGCAGGAGGGGTGGATTCGGCGGCTATGGTGCGTGCCAGATTCTATTCCCTCCATGCAGAGGCTCCCCACCCTTTTCTTCTCCTTGGACTTGCGCCTGCTAAAGAGCTGGTACAGGTCCGAGGAGACCCATTGGTGAGCAGGAGGCTTACGATTCCCCTTTCTGCTCCCAAGGTTCTTGATCCCCCTCCCCTGCTGGAAACAGTGTGTGCCTTTTGGTGTGGCTGCATTGACGGAAGGAGAAGGATAGGATTGGTCTCTCAATTTGGACTTGCCTATTCAAGAGAAAAGTCTGCATGTTCATGTGTTTGAGTGCCCTGGTTGTGCATTTTGCCATGAGGCAGGACAGAAAACATCCACAAGTTGCAATCTTTATCACTATGTTCTATTGAAACCAATGAGATTTCCAAATGGTTGTGTTGGGATTCAGGATGCAAACCTTACTTGGTCTCAGTCAGGGGTGGCCCAACTTGCTTAATGTAAGAGCCACATACGATAAACTTCAGATGTTTGAGAGCCGCAATATTTAAGAAGCATTTAAATTCTTAAATATATTTACTCACCATGGACATTAAACAAGTTTTAATCCAGTGGACTCTCAGGTTATACCTGGTCAATAATTATAAAGCTTGATAAACTATAGTTACTTTTTATATTAATTGTGATGCAAAAAGGAGCTCAGCCAACATATTTCCGAGAGCCGCACATGGTATGTCAAAGAGCCACATGTGGCTGAGGAGCCACAGTTTGGCCACCCTTGGTCTCAGTCATAGAAAGAAAGCAGCAAAAACAGTCCTCTGAGAACTGGTGTCCATGGGCGTCGACAGGGGGAAGCGCGGGGGGCGGGCCGCCGGGGGGTGTCGCGCGCATAGGGGTGACGCGCGACCCTCCCACTTACAGTTTGTCGGTGAGCTGGGCCCGCCCGCCCTCCCCTGTGTCCGTTTGGCTCTGAAATGAGCCGAAAACGGCGCAGGGGTGTGTGTTCCGGGCATGCGCGTGACGTCACGCGCGGGGGCGAGGCCGCGTCCTTAAGGGTGACGCGCACGCCCCGCTCCCCGGTGACGCGCGTCCTGGTGACGCGCCTGCTGGTATCACCAGAGGTTGTGTTGAGAAACTGTGCTGCAAGTTTCACACAATCAACGGATGATCTATTGACTTTATGCCAGCACAGACAGACTTTGTGGGGAAGTTTTGATCTGATTCAGCTGACTTTCAAAAAGAAAGGGTTCATTTCAAAAAGTATGGATCCTCTGCTTTGCTGTCAGCTTAGAAAAACTAACTGAACTTGCACTCAGCAGTGGTACAGTTCTTTCCAACAAGCACTTACAAAGGCCATTCACACTTAGAAATGGTTTTGTTTCCCCCTTTGTGTTTGCATACTGAGCAATACCGTTAAATAAAGGAAGTGTCAGGGCTGCATAGATCAGTCATACTCATAACAGGATAATGGCCTGTTCTGAAATTGGGTCTAGAAGATGGAGAAATTCAGCACAGTCTCTGGAGGACAGATGTAAATTGGAGGCCTTCTTAGCCCCATGACAAGCTGATTTATTTACAGTTAGTCAAAATAATACACCCATGCAGAGGCGAACCTACATTTTTGGGGCCCTGAAGCTTGAAATGTTATGGCCCGGGGGCCCCTTTACAACCGTCAACAACATATTGGGTAACCACTGTTATCTTCTTCAATGAGGCTGTTCCACTACAGATCATCACAATTTTTTTTAAAAACCCACTATATCTCAAATTTTGATTAAAATTGCTGTACTGGATTATCTCACATGTCAAAGGAAACCAGTATTGTGAGGGGGCGGATCGAGGCTGGGAAAGGGGTGGTATTGGTAGAAGCGGCACCGCCAATATCCTTTCCCCCTTCCCAGCCTCAATCCCCATCCTGGGTCCACTCAGATTTGTGTCAACAAAATTGCTGGCACAGATCCAGGTAGACCCATTCAGGTAGCACAGGCTTACCCTCAAGAAAGGAACAAATGCGCACACCAAATCCTATTCCCTTTCAAAGCCCGACATGGGGCTTCTCGGTCCTGTGCCAGTGATTTAGCTGGGGCAGACTGAAGTAGCTCCATTGCACAGGCTGGGGCTTTACCTGGGGTAAGGGGATGAATGTCCCCTTATCACGAAGAGACCTCCATTGGCTGCAGCCTGGGCCGGGCGGCTCCGCTGCTCCAGTGCTGGTTAGGATTGGGCTGTTAGTTTGCTCAGAATCTGCCCAAAGGCTTTCCTGAAAATCCAAGTTTGGTCTGCATGTTGAAAGGCCAACAATGAGATTGAAATTTAGACCCCTTTGAGGAGGAGGCCTTACAGCCTAGATGCTTCAGTCAAAAAGATACATGGGGATACTGGCACTGAACTATATGGGGTACAGAGTGGATTTTGATGTTAGAGAAGGTCAGAAGGTCCTGTTTCAAATAGCGGGGGTGGAGGTGTATATGCTAGGATTGTGTGCATGCTAGGACTGCCGTCCTCCTCAGTGCTATTCCCAGCAATGCTACGTTGGCAAAAAAAAAATAACAAGGAGTTCCTGAAAAAGAAATGTTCTTTATCAGGTGGCATTGCATGTGCTGCTCACTCAGCTACATCCTTCATTCTTCCCACACTGACTTCTCTCCAGATAAACAAGATAAGAAGACAAAAGCTGATCCAGCAGCTGAAAAGGCTAGTAGCTGAGAAGTGCCCTGCAAGATCACTCGCTTTTGCTTTCCCGACTAGATTGGCCAGCTGGGCCCCTGGCCAGTGCCAGCCTCTGAGGTTGCCTCTGATCTGTTGCAGCAAAAGCAATAAAGCATCTTGTAGACCTTCCAAGGTTAACACATGGGCCAGATCCATACTAAATTTCTGGTGCCGGCGCCGGAAGCCATCGCAAACGTGCTGTAAGGCACTTTGCGACGACTCATGAGTAAGGGAGAGCGGCGCAAGGCTGGCCACCCTCACTCCGGCGCTGGGATGTCCATGCAGCCAGCGGCAGAAGGTAGGTCTCCAGCGGCAGCCGCATGGGCGGTCCAGGCGGCGAGGGGCCGAGCCAGCCCGGGAGGGGGCGGGGATGGCATCCGCCATATCCCCGTCCCCGCCAGGCCAGCTCAGCCGTTATACGGCCTCCTCCTACTTCCGCCAGATCCAAGGAGGCCGATTGGGCCTGCCCCGGTTTACACCCAGGGAAGGGGACGAATGTCCTCTTCCCCGAGTAGACCTCCGGGCCACAGCAGCGTGGCCCGGAGCGGGGATAGGATCCGGCAGGCAGCCCTGAGCCACCGGCCGGATCTTTAGTCAGGATTTCGCCCTTAGTGTAGCATTAGTCCATTTCATGACGAAGTGGGCTGTAGTCAACAAAACCTTATGCTCAAGGGTGGAAACAGAGATTGGCCAAGTTGGGCACTGGCCAACAGTTCACATCCATCATTCAGAGGGCCCACCTAAAGGTAAAGGTAAAGGTATCCCCTGACAATTAAGTCCAGCCGTGTCCGACTCTAGGGTGTGGTGCTCATCTCCATTTCAAAGCCGAAGAGCCAGCGTTGTCCGAAGACGCTTCCGTGGTCATGTGGCCAGCATGACTCTCCTTGCCGCAGCGCGTAGCATGCAGCTGGAACACGGAGCGCTGTTTACCTTCCCGCAAGCGGTACCTATTTATCTACTCGCATTGGCTTGCTTTGGAACTGCTAGGTTGGCAAGAGCTGGCCAAGCAATGAGCGCTCACCCTGTCGCGGGAATCGAACTGCCGACCTTTCGATCGACAGCTTATGGTTCAGCGGTTTAACCGCTGTTAGTTCAAAACTGGTGGCCTTAGTAGCATTTAGCACACCATCAAAGGGTGGTCAGTGCCATATGGGGCCCAGTACAGAGCTTTGCCCCACCAGGGACCCATCAACCTGGCATCAGAACTGCTTATGCTGAAATAAATGGATGGGTCTTTAAGATGCTACAAGCCTCTTTGTGTTTATCGTCTCTGCCTGGCTGGCATTCTCAGTTTACAAATAATTGTAAGACCTATGCTCTGGACCCTACAGACAGCTCTGCTACCCACCCTTTCTCTTTCCATCCTGCATTAACATTCCTAAAGGGTGCACAAAGAGAGAAGGGGGCTGCTTTGATAATAATATAGTTTCTTGTGTGCTAATATGTCCTTAGGCTGCAATCCTATGTGCAATCCTATATGAGCTCCTTTTTGCATCACAATTAATATAAAAAGTAACTATAGTTTATCAAGCTTTATAATTATTGACCAGGTATAACCTGAGAGTCCACTGGATTAAAACTTGTTTAATGTCCATGGTGAGTAAATATATTTAAGAATTTAAATGCTTCTTAAATATTGCGGCTCTCAAACATCTGAAGTTTATCGTATGTGGCTCTTACATTAAGCAAGTTGGGCCACCCCTGACTGAGACCAAGTAAGGTTTGCATCCTGAATCCCAACACAACCATTTGGAAATCTCATTGGTTTCAATAGAACATAGTGATAAAGATTGCAACTTGTGGATATTTTCTGTCCTGCCTCATGGCAAAATGCACAACCAGGGCACTCAAACACATGAACATGCAGACTTTTCTCTTGAATAGGCAAGTCCAAATTGAGAGACCAATCCTATGGGAGAAAGCCTCATAGAACACAACGAGACTTACGTCTGAGTAGATATGCATAGGTCTGTGCTGTAAATGTATTAGCTATCCTTGGATTCAGAATAGTGGTTTTTCATCTCTTCCAGATTTGCTTGTCACTGGGAGAAAATGCCCAGCAGTGAGAGTATTTACAACGCAAACTGTAACCACTGGCAACGTACTCATGTTATAGCTCCCACCCACGTATCTTCAGATCTAGACTGAGTGTTGAATCATTTCAATTTTTCTCTTGTTAGTCATAGAAAGGAAATGCAAATACAAAGAGTTCTGTGGCACTTTGGAGACCTAATTTATTTATTGTGGCTTGAGCTTTGGTGGGCAGCAGTAGCTTGAATTCTCTGTTTAGCTTCCTTTGCTCAGTATACTGTATATGACCTGGGGCAGCTGGTAAAAAGGTAAACAGTATGTGCTCCAGTTTCTGGACCTTTAGTGTCCATGATTGAGGAATGGCTCTGTACTGTATCTAGGATCCTAGATCCTAGATACACTGATAAGCGCACTGTATCTAGGATCCTAGATCTAGCACTGGATCTAGGCCAGCATATTGTCAATATATGGGCATTTTCTCAAGAGTGCTTAAAGAACACTTTTGTGTCTGGAATATGCAATTACCTGTGGATGTTGTTAATATAGGACAGAAATCATAACACAACAACCACTTTAAAATGGAATATGCACTCAGTGTAGGTTTTACCATTCAAATTACAGCCATAGAAAACCAGATTGATTTAAGCATCACGTCTGAAATGCCCTCAGTTCAATTAATAGTTTTTTTCCATGAATGCTGTATCACTTTGTACAAGAGCTGTGTGAAAACAATGAAGTTACTAACAGCTCAGTCCTATCCCCTGTGACGCTATAGCATGCAGCTGTGCTAAGGAGGTGTGTGCTGCATACTATGGTGGAGGGCGATCAGGAGACCGCCTGGGAGGGGTAAGGAAAATGTTTCCTTACCTCTACGTAGACCTCCTGATGGCCTATAGGTCTCCTCAAACCTATGCCAGCCATATAGCTGGCGTAAGTACAGTATGTATGAGGAGACAGTATGTATACAGTATGTTTACAAATCGATGGTAAGGCCACATCTGGAGTATTGTGTCCAGTTCTGGTCACCACACCTCAAAAAGGATATAGTTGAATTGGAAAAGGTGCAGAAAAGAGCGACCAGAATGATTCGTGGGCTGGAGCACCTCCCTTATGAGGAAAGGCTACAGCGTCTGGGGCTTTTCAGTCTAGAAAAAAAGCGCCTGAGGGGGGACATGATTGAGACGTATAAAATTATGCATGGGATGGAGAGAGTGGATAGAGGGAAATTCTTCTCCCTCTCGCACAACACCAGGACCAGGGGACATGCACTAAAATTGAGTGGAGGGAGAGTTAGAACGGACAAAAGAAAATATTTCTTTACCCAGCGTGTAATTCATCTGTGGAACTCCTTGCCACAGGATGTGGTGATGGCACCTGGCCTAGATGCCTTTAAAAGGGGTTTGGACAGATTCATAGAGGAAAAGACCATCACAGGTTACAAGCCATAAGCAACCTCCTGGTTTTAGAAGTGGGTTTTCTCTGTGCCAGGTGCAAGGGAGTGTCAACGGGAAACAGGTTATCTTGTTGTGCTCCCTGAGGCATCTGGTGGGGCCACTGCGTGATACAGGAAGCTGGACTAGATGGGCTTTTGGCCTGATCCAGCAGGGCTCTTCTTATGTTCTTATGTTCTTATGAGAGAAAAGGGGAGGGACCAAGCAAAGAAGTTATGATTCTGGCGCACACCAGTACTGTTGGTGTCCACCCCTTGCCCTCCCCAATCTGTCCCTCCCCTCCCCACCCATGACACACCCTGGCCACCAACTTAACAGGAGCAGCACAGCCTATGGTTCGCGGCGGCATAGGTCTGGAGCTGCTTTGCAGCAACGGCTGCAAATGGCCCTGCAGTGGCATGATCTTCGTGCTGTCACTGGGCCTTTTACGACAGAGGAACAGAGGTTCCTCTGTCGTAAATCAGCCATAGAATTGGGCCATAAATACTGTATATTAGCATCTAGTAGACAACCTAATAAATTATAAAAGGCATGTAATTTACAGCCCGTTCCAACGCAAGGGCTAAGCAGCACAAGTCAGACATAAACTCAGCATAAGTCGCTTATGTCGAAGTTATGTCGAATTTACGACCGACGGATGAAGAACGGACACGCATGCGCACCACCGACGCCGACATAAGTCGGACATAAAGTCGACATAAAAGTGGGCGGAACAGGGGCGGAACAGGGGCGGAACGGGGGTGGAAACCAATTAACGTCGGATTCCAGACCCTGGCGAGCACAGACACGCCCCCTCCAACACAAATGCTGACACAAATTTTATGTTGACCAAAAGGGTGGACATAAATTCGAGGAGACCCATAGGAACCATTTTACCTTACCCACTCCAGCCCTCTCCTGAAAAGTTCTAACACCCTACTCCTGACTTAGGTCAGAGTTATGTTGGAGTTGTGTCAGCAAGGTCTGGAAACCGACAGAGTTATGCCAAATATAGGGAGCCTATCAGCACCCAGCCCCACCCAGCCTCTTTCCCACAAAAGCCCAGCCCCAGACCTCCAGTCTCTCTCTCTCTCTCTCTCTCTCTCTCTCTCTCTCTCTGAGCACGTGGCGTGGGGTTCTGTCCCCCAGCAGCCACAAAGTGGGACTTTGTTGGTGGAGGGCAAAATTCACAAACACCCCACTTCTCTCTTCTCTTCTCCTCTCTCCTCTCTGCCCCCCTCTAGGGCAGAGAGGGCTGTTCAGGCTGTGGCCAAACTGTTTACAGCTGTGCCTGGGCAGCTGTCTCCTTGCAAGCATTTGCTAACCCATGTCTTTCTCCCAGCCTCTCTCTCCCCCCCCCCACACAGGCAACAACACCATCAGGTAAGTGCAGGTAAGAGCAGGGTATGTGCTGACATGTGTTCTGACTCCAGCCTCTTTGCATATAGAAATATAGGTAGGATACATGCCTCTTTACCAATGTCTTGTCGCATAGCTGCCTGCAATGCCTTCTCTGAAATGCCCCTTGACCAATGTCTTGTCTCATAGCTGCCTGCAATGCCTGCCATGATATGCCTCTTGACCAATGTCTTGTCTCATAGCTGCCTGCAATGCCTGCCATGATATGCCTCTTGACCAATGTCTTGTCTCATAGCTGCCTGCAATGCCTTCTCTGAAATGCCTCACTACCAATGTCTTGTCTCATAGCTGCCTGCAATGCCTGCCATGATATGCCTCTTGACCAATGTCTTGTCTCATAGCTGCCTGCAATGCCTTCTCTGAAATGCCTCACTACCAATGTCTTGTCTCATAGCTGCCTGCATAGCCTGCCATGATATATAGGATACATGCCTCTCTACCAATGTCGTGTCTCATAGCTGCCTGTAGTCATGTGAGCAGACAACGCCACAACTGTGGAACTGTTAGCCTTATGTAGACACCAGCTGTTCCCCCCCCTTTTCTCCACAGGATCAACTGACAGATCAGTATTGCTAGGTTTGCCATGGTTGTGACCCACAAGTTGTGTTGTTGTCTCTCTCTTTGACCCCTTTCCCTTACAGGATCATGCTCCCCTAACACCCAGGGAAGCAGCTCAGACCATGCTATGTGTGTCACATCTATCAGCTGTGTTGTATTTCTCCAGAACAATAAAGACGCCCCTCGGGCAGAGCCCCAGTGAAAAATATGTGCCCAGTGTTTACACAAGCATTGCCCCACACACACAGACAGCCCCCAGCACTGAAGCCCCTACATGAGTCCCATCCAGGGACTGCCGCGGCCTTCCCTGGGAGAACACAGCAGGGGGCTGTCAGACCCCCATGCCACAGAGGGGAGGGGGGAGTTGGGGGGGCCTCCCAGGCAGGCAAACAGTGACAGCCAGGGCGTCCGCCCGTAATGAAGGCGCTTCCGCCGAAGGTCCGCCCGTAATGAAGGTGCTTCCGCCGAAGGTCCGCCTGTAATGAAGGCGCTTCCGCCCAAAGTCCGTCTGCATAAGAGGCGCCTGTTATGCATTGCCTTCATCTGCGGAGCAACCCCTGTGTCCCTATTGGTCTCTGCAGACCCCTCTCTCGGAATCTCCCTCCCACCAGCCTTGTTGTCTGTCTGTCTCTGACCCACCCGTGCCCCTCCCCAGCACCCACTGTCTGCCTGCCTATGTGTCTGCCTCCCCTCCCACTCCCTGATGATGGCTGCTGCCCCCCCACCCTGTAGAGCGCCTGCCGCGAGGCGCCGTCGTCGCCCCATCTGGGGGCGTGATGAGCTGCGTGAGCCCTTCACGCTCGCAGCAGACAAGCCCATGGCATCTCTCCGTCTTGGCCGGGGCACAGAGCAGAACACACGCCGGGATGCCTTCTTTGTGGGCATTGCCCTGGCCCTGGAGGCCCCGGGCTTCAGGCAGCGCACGGGCAAGTCATGTCAGAGGCAGTTCCAGACCTCATGAGACCCCCCTTGTGTGTGACGTTCCCACCCCCTCCTTCCCTTCCCTCCCCCGCTCACCCCCCATGACCCCCACATGCAGCCTCAACGTGGCTTGGGGGTGGCATCGCCTTCTGCAGGAGGGGGGACGGCCACTCTCCCCTGCAGCAGGTGGCTGATGCACAGGGTGCCCTGTGGCGGCTGGCTCAGGCACCTCGCTCACCTGTCACCTGCCCTGCGCCCACCACATGACTGGCGCAACCCCCATGCCTGCGGTCAGCCCCTTTGCGACCAGGCTGCGACAGACCCTGCGGCAGCTGCCATGGATGGACGCTGACACATGCAGACAGAGGCCTGCGCATGCCCGAGCCAGACACCGAGCCTGGAGAGCCTGCCTGCCTGGGAGGTAAGTGTTGCCTGGATCCTGGGGTGGTGCTGGACCACAGAAACTGCAGCCTGCCTAACTCAGGCATAACTCTGACATAACTCAGACATAACTTATGTCGAACTTATGCTGAACTTAGGCCACTCTTATGCCAGACTTGCGGAGGAGTTAGGTTGGAATGGGCTGTTAGACACACAATCCTTCCTTCCTTCCTTCCTTCCTTCCTTCCTTCCTTCCTTCCTTCCTTCCTTCTTTCACAAAAGCAGTAAAAATTACTAGGACATTTCTGGAGGAAATGTGATCCCTACAACTTGTAGCTATCTTTAATATTAACTGTTTTTACTAAAGCAAACTAAAACGGGGACCAAAGCAATAGTGCACACCTTGTTCAAGGCTGACACATCTTGTAAAATAGACAGCTTCTGATTCTCTCAGTTGAAGCTCCGACACTCTTGAGCATTACCTTAACAACTTGGAAGCACTGTTTAGTATCAAAAGTTGTGCAAATCAAACATGACCAAATGAAGATATCTGATCGCCGAGGCAGAAAATCCTAACTGCACCCTGCAGTTAAAAAAAGACAATACATTAAATAACACACTATTGAGCCTGCCTGTCATTTTATATTGGAGGCACTACAACACCTACAACACCTAAATTGACTAGAGAAAGAATGGTACTTTGCAAATATATTCCTAGCAGCTAGATCCTATTGGGCTACCCCACTGGCGGAACTAGCGTTACGGCAGTTCCAAAACTTGCTCCGTGAATTTGCCAGAGCCTTCCTGCATGGGAGAAAGTGGAACAAGGCAGCAACAGGGTCAGGGGGGGAATGGGGAGGTGACAGGTTGGGGGATGAGTGAATCAGGTCTGGGAAGGGGGCGGATTTGGTGGCAGCGGTGGCAGCGGCTGAATCTTGTCCTTTCCCAGGCCCGATTCCATGGCGCAGGTCCATGTGGACTTGCACCAGCAATTTCATTGGCACAGGTCCAAGCAGACCCCCCCCCCCCACGTCACAGAGGATGAAGTTTCTGAGCTTTCCACCAAGAAGGGACCATTAGGAACCTATCATTAGCTACTTCATTAAAGCTCAGTGTTATGCTTTGCCCCTATATAAATGGCCCAAAATTAAACTAGTCTATTTTATTTGAGAAAGGGTAGCTGCCTTGCTTTTCTTAGGGTTTTGGAAGGCAGGATATAAGTGTGCCTAATAACAAAATTATATCTGAGCAATGAATCAGGACCTTCCCCCGTGCATTAAGAAATGGGATATTCACAATACCACATTTGTGGTCTTGTGCAGGTACCATTTATTTCAGGAGGGTTTGCACAGGAGACGTTTTCAATGGATTGTAACCTTTGAGATTGTATGCATGAACAAAACCCCTCTGATGAGCTTCGTTTTGATTCTCCCATGCATTAGTGTGGTGGTGTACACTTTCTGAATAAATCCTTTTCTTTGTTCTCCATAAAGCTGAATTATTTATAATTCACTGCTGCATTTTGCTTTTTATATGCTGAAACCACCACTAAGTTTAATCAAATCCCAGAAATTGCCCTACACATGAGACATATCTGCATGTTCATTTCGTTTCTTATAGATGATTTATGCCTTCTGGGTAGATTGTACGATATCCGTAACCCAGTAACAGACTGGTTTCTAGCACCGCATTGTCTGTCTTCCATTTTACAAGGAAAGTAGGCCACTTCTTCACATTTCATATGCTCAATACATATTTTATCAGACACAGACAAGAGTGATAGCACAGGCATTGGTTCGTTCCGCATACGCAATATTTCTGCTGGCAAAGATCGGCAGTAAACTTTGATCAAGTGTAAGTTTCTGATATATAGGATATATAGGAAGTCCTCAGCATGACTTCCAATCAGATTTGTCGCCACCAAATGTGGTGACTTCCAACCACGTTTCCAATGTGTTGGAAGTTACAGTATTACTGTAGTGTTCAGTCTAAAGGTGCATATGTAAGAGAACATACTATGTTACTCAGGTTAATCAGACCAGAATTCTTACCACTTCCTTATTCTGTATTCATGGTCACTAGTATCAAATTATTTTTATAATCACTCTGCTGCTAAGTATGAACAAAAATACAGTACATTATCCCCTCTTTCTACCATTTTAATTGTAGGTACTAAAGGATAGCTATTAAGAGAGTTAAGGAGTAACTAATTTGCAACTGGGGGATTTTAGTATGTTCTTAGAGGCTTTTGCTCTATTAAATCAATAGTGAAATTCTCAGTGGGCCTCCTGGGGAAGTCAGATAAACCCTTTAGGCTGAAATTATACCTAGTGGACCCCAGATGAATTACTGTATTATATTACTGTAAACTGTTGAAGAGCAGGTTGTAGATGGTGTGATTGTGGAGGGGCAGAATATGATGTGCCGTATTCAGATCGAGGGATGTTGTGTGTATTCATCTGTTACTCCTCTGTGTCTCATTCGTTTAACCAAAATAGATCGTGCATCTTAAACAAAAATAGAGATAAGGCCGTCTAGCTCATTTCGTTCTCAAATAACTATTCTATAAATATTCTATAAATAACTGTTAATATGCAAAAGAAAAAGGTGTTAAGAGTTTATCCCATATTAAAGTCCTAACTACAAATCCAAGATTGTTGGGTAGTAACTGTGATGATTGTGGTAATGTTGAGGGCAAGGCAGAGCAGATTATCCTAAATATGCTCAGTAGCTCTCTTGACAACAAATCACGCTAATGAACTTGCTAATGAATGGAACAGACACTTTGTATGCAACACGTTGTGACCCCTTTTGGGCAGATGCATGCCTCAGTTTACATGGGGAGACACTAGGGTGAACCTGACTGTATACAATGCCAATAAATACAATGCCAATAATCCAATAATACAATGCCAATAATACAATGCCAAAATCATATTTAGAAAAAATACTGCTGTAATTGCAGACATTGATTCTGAGTGGATCTGTGTACAATCTGTACACCCAGTTCCTCATATGGTTACTCTTAGGTCAAGTGATGGGGCATCAACATTTCTTAGTTGCTCAATCTTGACCTCACAACTGGTGCATGTCAGGTCAATAAAATGTAACATAGTTTTGATTGCAGCGAAGCAAGCAATCTGGTGTGCATCACTGAGACTCAGTCGGATGAGGCAAGTGGGCTTACGTCGTCCCAGCCAGGTACTCAGTTGAACAGCAATATCAGGATGGAAGGCAGGAGAGTGGGATCGCTATCAGATCCCTGCAATTGCCTTACATCGTATAGGTCTCCCATGCAATCAGTGTCCAGTCCTCTCTTGATTAAGTGTTGGGATCTAGGGATAGACTAGGTAGTGTCAGTGCCAGGTTGAGGGAGAGTCCAAGGGCAAAGGCTTGCATTTGCCTGCCCCCCCCCCGATGGTGTAATGGGCACCATCACTGCCACTGGTACTCAGGGGTCAGTCTAACCAGATGAGCCATCTGAAGGCGTGGACCTCATCCAGTGACCCACCTGGCTGATCCCTAGTGTTACCCCTGAGACTAGGGATCTGCTGATCTACTGTCCACCCAGTACGTAACTCTAAGATGACATCAGCAAGATAAACCAGCTTTTATGCAGTTAATAAATAAATAAATAAATACTGGCAGCCCAATCAAACCTAACTTTCCCCACACTGATGCAGCGGCACCAGTGTGGGCTACGCTGCATCCTGCGGGAGAAAGTAGAAGGTGGGAGGTCTCCTTGAGGTAAGGGAACATTCATCCCCTTGCCCCAGGGAAAACCCTATCCCCCGCAATGGGTCTACTTGGATCTGTACCTGCCATTTGGCTGGCGCATGTCCGTGTTGATTTGAGTCAGTGGATCAGGGCCAGGAGGGGGTTAGGATAGGCATGTGCCAGCTCCACTGATCCCGCCCCCTTCCTGGGCCCGATCCACCCCACCACTGCCCCCATATCCACCCCACCCGGTTCTGCCCCCCGCCCTTTCCCCGCCCCTCCACTTCTCAGCACAGCTCTTACCTGAACTGGCGCACATTGCTCCCTGCACTGGCACTGGTGCGAAGGCACAGGCCTTCCCACCAGCACCAGTTTTTGGCGCACCATCACAAACTGCCTTTTAGCAGTTTTGCAACAGTTGCGCCGGTGAAGCAGGCACTTCACCAGCACAGAGGCACAATAGGATTGTGGCCTAAGTAAGGTAAGTTGGGGAAGGGCCACAACTGTTAGCATGTAGATGAGTGAGCTAGATTTTATTGGCATGATTTATAATAGGCCTGAATTTTATGAGATGGGACTGCCTGCCTACTAGTGACCTCTTATATCACACAGTATAAATTCACATCGCTTTTGCTTTAAGAGGTGTGTGTACTGTATTTACACAGGTACAATATTTGCACAACTGTCTGGGACTGGGACAAAGTTTGATAATATAATTACTCATTTTCAGGAGTGATATGACTCCTTAACAACATTATCTTCAGAGACTCACCAGGAGAGGTGACGCATTTCTTCATCAGATTATTTTTCTTTCTTTGCAAAGACTGGAAACAGTGCCAAGACTAGACAATTTGAACCACAATAATATACAGGTGGGCCCCCATATCCACTGATTCGCTGTCCACGGTTTCAGTTATACACGGATCGTGGGGACCCCCCCAGGCTTTTACTTTTTCCCAGTAAGCTTCGTTTCTTCCTTAAAGAAACGGGAGAAGCAACCTCTGGCTGCTTATTACAGGCAAGTAGAACGAGACTAAGTACTAGAGAGGCTCTGCAAGGTTAACAGAAACCTTGCAGAGCCTCTCTAGGACTTAGTCTCGTTCTACTTGCCTGCAATGGAGGCTGCTTCTCTGTTTTAAGGAAGAAACAAAGCTTGCTGAAAGAAAAATAAGAGCTGGGGGGGGGGGCAGGCGTGCCTGCCTGCAGTGGAGGCAGGGTGGGAGGGCTCTCAGGAAACCATGGAGGGGGTGTTCGCTCTTATCCACGGTTTCAAGTATCCACGGAGGGGCCTGAAACATATCCCCAGCGGATATGGGGGCCCACCTGTATTTGATAAATATAGCAAAAAAAGTGCAGCAAACTCACTTGCCTGAAAATGGACTTCATGATCCACACACACTTCAAGTCATACTATAATAAATACTTGGATTTAAATCTCTAGGTAAACGCCTTGCAGTCAGCTGCAGTGCTTTAAATGGCTATAAAGAACATAAAGAGAGCCCTGTTAGATAAGGCCAAAGGCCTCGTCACAGTCATCTCCTGCCACTGCTGCCCTGCAACTGGTATCAAAATTCCTGGTCCAGAGATACTCTTAAGCAGTGATGTTGACTTGAGTCTATTGACTCGGACACGAGTCAGACTCAAGTTGTGTCGACTTGACTCGGACTTGACTAGGCGATTGTAAAAGACTCGAAAGACTCAACTTGAGACTTGGAGCCTTTTACGACAAGTCGCATTTTATTCAGGTTTAAACCCATTTTCCCCATTAAATAGATAGGGACTTGCAACTCGCAACCAAAGACTCGGGACTTGGGGGCAAAGACTTGGGACTTGAATTGAAACTTAGACCCAGAGACTTGGGACAAGTCCCAAGACTTGGGACTCAAGATTTGGAGTCAGAGACTTGATCCACATCCCTGCTCTTAAGTGAGGACAGTGATGTTTTATGATGCAGTCTTACTTGGGAATAAGCCATACTGAACAACACAATGGGACAGATTCCGAGCAAGCATAAGCCTCAGTGGCAGTGATGGAGCATTCTCTGCCCTTCATCCACACCAGGGAACAAGTGAGGGCATCTCCCTTACTGACTGCCGGACTTCAGCCATCAAAGAGTGGAAGGGTTGTACCTGCGCTTTGCTCTTGTCCTCCCAGCATTCCATAGGACCAGGAGAGTAGCAAGCATATACAGTCCTCCTCCTCTTATTTTCCCCAGGAATTTGTTCCCCATTCGGGGGGGGGGCTGTTTGGTGTTCAAAGAAATGAATGTCTTCATACCTTGGGGGTTACCCTAACTGCAGAAATATTCCTGTTGTTTGTCACTGGACCTGTTTTCCTTCAAACCAATTGGCGCAGGGCCACTGGCTGCTTTTAGAGGGGATGATGATTCAGCTAACCTAGAATGGTGTTGCATGAAAAATTACCACCTAGCTCCCCTAATATATTGCAGATATACTGCACATATATTTGTGGAGCTTGATTGTAATTTTTCAGAAAATGCCATTCTGACAGCCCGTTCCAACGCAAGGGCTAAGCAGCACAAGTCAGACATAAACTCAGCATAAGTCGCTTATGTCGAAGTTATGTCTGGAATGCGACCATTTACGGCGAAGTTAGGTCGAAGTTATGTCGAAGGACATAAAGTCAAAGTTACGTCGAAGTTATGTCGAAGTTAGGACAAAGGACATAAAGTCAACATAAAAGTGGGCGTTCCAGGGGCGGACCGTGGGCGTAACGGGGGCGGCTACCAATTAAGGTTGGATTCCAGACCCTGGCAAGCACAGATACGCCCCCTCCAACACAAATGCTGACACAAATTTTATGTCGACCAAAAGGGTTGACATAAATTCGAGTAGACCCATAGGAACCATTTTACCTTACCCACTCCAGCCCTCTCCTGAAAATTTCTAACACCCTACTCCTGAGTTATGTCAGAGTTATGTCGGAGTTGTGGCAGCAAGGTCTGGAAACCGACAGAGTTATGCCGAAGATAGGGAGCCTATCAGCACCCAGCCCCACCCAGCCTCTTTCCCACAAAAGCCCAGCCCCAGACCTCCAGTCTCTCTCTCTCTCTCTGAGCACGTGGCGTGGGGTTCTGTCCCCCACAGCCACAAGTGGGACTTTGTTGGTGGAGGGCAAAATTCACGAACACCCCACTTCTCTCTTCTCTTCTCCTCTCTCCCCCCCTCAAGGGCAGAGAGGGCTGTTCTGGCTGTGGCCAAACTGTTTACAGCTGTGCCTGGGCAGCTGCCTCCATGCTACCATTTGCTAACCCATGTCTTTCTCCTAGCCTCTCCCCCCCCACACACACACACAGGCAACAACACCAGCAGGTAAGTGCAGGTAAGAGCAGGGTTCGTGCTGACATGTGGTCTGACTTCTGCCTCTTTGCATATAGAAATATATGAGACATGCCTCTTTACCAATGTGCCCTCTCATGTCTGCCTGCATAGCCTGCTATGATATGCCTCTTTACCAATGTCTTGTCTCATAGCTGCCTGCAATGCCTGCTATGATATGCCTCTTTACCAATGTCTTGTCTCATAGCTGCCTGCATAGCCTGCTATGATATGTATCTTTACCAGTGTCTTGTCTGATAACTGCCTGCTTAGCCTGCTATGATATGCCTCTTTACCAATGTCTTGTCTGATAACTGCCTGCTTAGCCTGCTATGATATGCCTTTTTACCAATGTCTTGTCTCATAGCTGCCTGCTTTGCCTGCTATGATATATAGGATACATGCCTGTTTACCACTGTTGTGTCTGATTGCTGCCTGTAGTCATGTGAGCAGACACTGCCACAAGTGTGGAACTGTTAGCCTTATGTAGACACCAGCTGTTCCCCCCCCTTTTCTCCACAGGATCTACTGACAGGTCAATATTGCTAGGTTTGCCATGGTTGTGACCCCCAAGTTGTGTTGTTGTCTCTCTCTTTGACCCTTTCCCCTTACAGGATCATGCTCTCCTTACACCCAGGTAAGCAGCTCAGACCATGCTATGTGTGTCACACCTATCAGCTGTGTTTTATTTCTCTCCCTGCAGGCTTTTGCAACCGACACACCGGCTTGTCTTCAATGGCGACTGCTACCACACACCAGCTGACATGTAACTCCCCCTTGTTTTTTGTCTCCCCAGGAACGTCCACTACCACCTACCTTCCTGGGAGCACCCCTGGGGGTGCAGGCAGGTTGCCCCACTGTCTTCTGCCTCGATGCTGCCAGAGGTCAGGGAGCCAGCCCTGCAACCCTCCTCAGCTGCCGGTGGTGGTGCTGCTGCTCCACCTCCCTGGCTGTCCTACTTGCTGCCCCTCCCCTTTCTATGGAGCAGGCTGTGGTTCCACAGGGGAAGAGCTTCCATCTCCAGGTCCATGTGCTGCTGCTGCTGCTGCTTTCAGATTGGCTGCTGTGACTACCCCTGGCAGCCTCGCCTGGCCATCTCTGCTAACGTTCCAGAACAATAAAGACGCCCCTCGGGCAGAGCCCCCTTGCCAAATATGTGCCCAATGTTACACAAGCATTGGCCCCCACACACAGACAGCCCCCAGCACTCAAGCCCTTGCATGAATCCCATCCAGGGACTGCCACGTCCTTCCCTGGGAGAACACAGCAGGGGGGCTACCCGACCCCCATGGCACAGAGGGGAGTTGGGAGTTGGGGGGGCTCTGAGGCAGGCAAACAGTAACAGCCAGGGTGTCCGCCCGTAATGAAGGCGCCTCCGCCGAAGGTCCGCCTGTAATGAAGGCGCCTCTGCCGAAGGTCCGCCTGTAATGAAGGTGCCTCCGCCCAAAGTCCGTCTGCATAAGAGGCGCCTGTTTCTGCATCGCCTTCATCTGCAGAGCGACCCCTGTGTCCCTATTGGTCTCTGCAGACCCCTCTCTCGGAATCTCTCTCCCACCAGCCTTGTTGTCTGTCTGTCTGTCTCTGACCCACCCATGCCCCTCCCCAGCACCCACTGTCTGCCTGCCTGTGTGTCTGCCTCCCCTCCCACTCCCTGATGATGGAAGCTGGCCACCCCCCACCCCGCCAGAGCGCCTGCCGTGAGGCGCCGTCGTCACCCCATCTGGGGGTGTGATGAGCTGCGTGAGCCCTTCCCGCTCGCAGCAAACAAGCCCAAGGCATCTCTCGGTCTTGGCCGGGGCACAGAGCAGAAAGCACGCCGGGATGCCTTCTTTGTGGGCATTGCCCCGGCTCTGGAGGCCCAGGGCTTCAGGCAGCGCACGGGCAAGTCATGTCAGAGGCAGTTCCAGACATCATGAGACCCCCCTTGTGTGTGACGTTCCCACCCCCCTCCTACCCTTCCCTCCCCCGCTCCCCCCCATGACTCCCACATGCAGCCTCAACGTGGCATGGGGGTGGCATCGCCTTCTGCAGGAGGGGGGGACGGCCACTCTCCCCTGCAGCAGGTGGCTGATGCACAGGGTGCCCTGTGGCGGCTGGCAAGGGGACCTCGCTCACCTGTCACCTGCCCTGCGCCCACCACATGACTGGCACTTCCCCCATGCCTGTGGCCGGCCCCTTTGCGACTGGGCTGTGACAGACCCTGTGACAGCTGCCATGGATGGACGCTGACACATGCAGACAGAGGCCTGCACATCCCCGAGCCAGACACCGAGCCTGGAGAGCCTGCCTGCCTGGGAGGTAAGTGTTGCCTGGATCCTGGGGTGGTGCTGGGCCACAGAAACTGCAGCCTGCCTAACTCAGGCATAACTCTGACATAACTCAGACATAACTTATGTCAAACTTATGCTGAAGTTAGGCCACTCTTATGCCAGACTTGCGGAGGAGTTGGGTTGGAATGGGCTGTGAGTTAGCTGAGTTTGCATATTGTGGTGCTGCGTATATGCCCATGGCTATATCACCGACTTGTACGTGTAGTGGAATTTTAAGCAGACTGATAATTAATAGGACCAGGAAGACTGGTGAACAAGGAAAAAGTATGGGTTTATTGTTACGCAGCGCAGTGGACAGCACCCCAAGAGGGGCACTGACCCTTTGCTCCATGTGAAAACAGTTTTTATACATTTCCAAGCAGAATATCACATGGTTGCTGAGAATGTGCATAGTCACAGAGTCATACAGGAAAAACAAGAGACTTTTGATTTACATTTTACAGAAAATAATGGGAACAATAGTGGGCTGAGCTAGTCAGAGGACACTTGATGGTCCTTGATGGTCCGATCCTTGAGTTCTGGGAGACTTAATTGAGTTAGCTCCGGGAGTCTCCCTGCACCCAGAGTCAGCCTAATGTGTATGCTCTCCTTGAAAGGAGGAAAGATTAAGTTTGCCAAATGTGAGGTTTTTCCTGTGACCTGGGGAGGTAGATATGAACAGAAACCAGGAAAATATTTTTCTGCATCATACGTATAATACATCCATGATGGAATTAAAAGTAGGTGTGTATGAGGACAAAGGTTTAAATCAGAGGGAAAGCTAAAACATTTCACAGCGGTTCAGAATGCACATCAAGAAATAAAACTTTAAAATTTATATTAATCTAGTGAATTTTAAAACTCAGCCACATATTTTTATTAATGGAAACAGTTTGAAAATGTCCTACGTGTTGCAAAAAGCCTTGTCATAAAAATGTGGAATTTCTCTTGTTAGACCAGAAGGTTGTGGGGGCACGGGAAAAAAACCCTCTTATCCAGACATCCTGCCTTTCACAGATTCTTTTGCTGATTAAACAAGATTTGCTTAGTTAGAGGGGAACAAAAACACACTTAGGTTTTGTCGAAAGACAGGATGCAGCATGTTGTATAGGGCAGAATTTGTTTGGTCCATGGTTGAGAAATGACTAATACAGCACATGGGAACTTAAAAAAAATTCTCTCCTTAAGAAAACACGTGTGCTATTGTCCTTTGGGGGAAAGGGCTCTATTTCTAAACTTCCTAATGTAGGGAAGCCACAAGAGTTACCTCATGGCTGAATACAATGAAGCACAACTGAAATAATATTGCACTTTATACTCATTTGCATGGGCATGGACCCATCTCACCCCTCCTCTTTTCTCCTTGTAATTATAGTCAGATGAAATAAGAGTGATGATCAATTATAAAAATACAAAAATAGCTTCAGTCAGAGCTGGCAACTCTACTGGAAGCTACCCAAAGAGATTATCCAGCTATTCAGTCCTCCTGCCTGGGGAATTGAGTATACCAGGGACTCTGGGACTGGAGAACAAGAGAATGATGACATACTGTATATATGCAGCACCATTTAAGAATCTCGTCCTTTGGTTAGAAGAAGTGTTATTTCAGGTGTGTGCAGAAAATACACACATGTTTTCAACATTTTCTCCATGCTAATACTAGTAATATGCTGTCAGCTGCTCTTGAAGAACTTGTTGTCTGCAGGAGGACCCTTGCATCTACAAGGAATAATTCTGTTTTGGTTCGTGGATATAACTACTATTGTTAGCCTGCAATCTGCCACCGTTAGCCCTGGACCAGTGGTGCAAAAGCCTGTGGCAGCAGCGCATGCCAGGATTCTATCTCCCTTTCCCCACCCTGAACCACCCCCTGAGTCTTCTTGGACTTATACCAGCAAAATAGCTGGCATAGGTCTGAAGAGACCCATTGTGCATGCCAAAAAAAAAAGGGGGGGAATGCAGAATTTGGGCACAGCTTTAGGCGCTACTTTGGCTCAAGCCAAGCATATAACTGGCACCAATTAGTCCTGGATTCTTGATAACACTTGAATTTTCTGTTGACAGATTTTTTAAGAGCTCTTTTCTTTGGTGTTATTATACTGTATTTCCGCAGAGAAGTTGTACTAATAAAAGTAATTAGTGCTTGCAATATTCTTGGCAAGGTAAACGTATTCAGACATCCAACGGTTTGGTTCACCAGGATTGACTTGGCTTCTGCAGTGATTATATTTGGCTTAAATTTGCTTTGTGTGGATTTACTCAAATAATGCATAGCACTGGCTTAGCGCCTTTTGAGTGTGCAAAGTGCTTCACATGTATTCTCTTAGTGGGATTCTTGCAACAATTGTGTACGGTAATATTATTATCTCCATATTGCACATGGGGAGCTGAGGATGGATGAATGACATGCCTAGTGAGCTCATGGCAGAGGTGAAATTTGAACCAGTCCTGATTTGCAGCTCAGTGTTTAAAGGCCAAATTGATCGTTACCGGAAACATGCATAACATAGCGCTGGGGGGGGGGGGATTGTAAATAGCTTGTCAAGGGGTGAAAGGGATTGAAACTACTGTGGGGGTCAAGTCAATGGAAGGTGTTTTTTTTAAAAAATAAAATAGCATGTGGAATGGGCAGTCAGGATCAGAACTGCAGTGGGCGCAAAATCCTATAGCCCCCTACCTGCCGCCATAGTTTTTTCCCTTTTTGGCCCCTGGCATGCTACTTACAGAAAAAAACAACTACCACAGAATCACATTACACGTTCCGTGTAATAGCTAGATCGAGCCTTAGCCACTGCTAAACCAAATGAGCTATACTGCTCTAGCATTCTCTCACCCATAAGGCCTCTTCTTCGTCATGAAGATATCCTTCCTTTCCCAGAGGTTCCACTATTAACGGATCTGCTCCCCACTGCTGACTATCCATATTTGCTAGATGCTGCTGTTTGTCCCAGTCTCATAAATGAACAGTTCTCACCATTTCTGACATCTTTGGAAAAATATCTTGCTTTTGTTGCTGTTGCTACCAAGGTAGAATTATCTCAGCTGTATCAAATATTATTTACCTTGGCAACAGTAGACCTCCTGCCTGTTGTATACAAGGGCCTGGCATGGTGATGTAAGAGAGGAATTGGAGGGCACTGGTGGGTCAACCGTCTGGCAAGTTGTTTCAAATATTTCGATTGCTCAACAGTACAGGAGACACAATATAAACTCATCAGTAGGTTGTATGTGATGCCAGCATGTTTACCACTTATCCATAAACACGATAGTGCCCTTTTTTTGGAAAAGATGCGGTCAGTCAGATACTTTCTACAATCTGTGGTGGGAGTGTCAGGACATACAGCAGTCCTGGGATCAAGTGCCTCAAGTTTACTGTTTACTCTTGCATGTGCGCAACAATAATGATCCTCAAGCTATTCTTCTTAACCTTATAGATTAAGGTTGCAATCCTATGTACTTTCCTGGCAGTAAGCTCCTAAGGTTGCAATCCTATGCATTTTCCTGGCAGTAAGCTCCATTGACTACAATGAAACTTACTTCTGAGTAAACATGCATAGGATGGGGCCAGCCATAGCACGAGGCAAGAGAAGGGGACCATGTCTGGGATTTAACAGCATGCATCACTGTGAACAGACACACCTGACTAGCAGCCTGATCCTGCCAAAGATAGAGTGGCCTGCCTAAAGGGCCGGCCGCTGTATCCAAGTCAGGATGTGGGACGTATCGGGGGGAAGGGTTATCTCCTTCCCCCAGTGTAACCCCCGGAGGTCCCAATGGGCCTCCTCGGATGTGTGCCAGCTCTGAAGCTGGCGCATGCCCAGGGAGGCCGTGTAAGGCTGGCTCGGCCTGGGAGGGGGCAGGGCAGGGATATGGCGGAGTGCACCACTGATATCCCTGCCCCCCTCCTGGGTCCGGCCAACCAATGGCCCCCTCCCCTGCCACCCCGGCCCGCCCTCCCGCCGACTGGCGCGACCCTTACCTGCGGCAGCCGGCGCAGGTCTGGATAGGTTGTGGAATGAGTGGTGCCGGCCTCCGCGCCAGCGCCGCTTACTCTCGAGTGTTGAAAACGTGCCTTATGGCACATTTATGACACCCTAGGTTGGTGGAACGCATGCTCCACCAGCCTATAAATAGGTTGGATTGCGCTGTAAAAAGCTGTAGCACTTGGACCTATCAGAGGGAGCACTGCAAGGGCCAATCACTCAGCTGGAATGTGTCACAGGGTGCCTACTATAGCGGCCCACCCAGCTAGCCATACTGGCACACACCCCATGCCCTTTTTGGGAGCAAGAGGCTCATGATCACTGAGGAGTATCCCCCCGCAAAGCCCAAGAAATGACAAAGTGAGGATTCCGCAGACTTTGAGAACAGAGAGGACCCTTATCCCCTGTAGGAAATGGTGCAGGGTCCCACCCTGAGGGAAGGAACAACTAGAGTTGGGTAGAAAGAATCCCTACCTACTAACAAAGAGACAACAAGGGTGATCCAGCCAAAAGTGCTATTGAACTGTATCAGCAACGAAGCAGCATCTGTAAGAGGTGGGATTGCAAACCATCTCCTCCCATCAATACCACTGTGTCCAACAGGCAGCCAACTAACAGGTGCCTGTGAAGTTTGGCTACAACAGTTGGTTCAATATCTGCCATGGAGTTTGCAAATCCACAGGGGCCTATGTATGTATGGCTAGCAAGTAGGTCAGCAATCTAACTGAACAGCATCTGATGAGTATTTGGCCAGCAGTAGAAATGGTTGGAGCCTCTGGGCATTCATTCACAAAAGGGAGCAGACATCCCCTGCTCTTAGCTGCTGTAAAAGGAAACTAGGATGGTTAGACAATACAGTTGATAGCAGAGACGCATCGCATGTGATAATCTTGAAGGGGCAGGAGGCAGGGGATAGAGACATGAGACAGAGATGCAGCATCAATACATTATGGCATGGAATCCCCCCCCTTGCTTACCTGTGTAGGGTGCATTGTATTTGCTTCACCTGTTGGGGTGATGAGGTAGAGGTCACTGGCGTCACTACAGGGGGGGGCGGAGCTCTAAGTGCTGCTGAAATCTAAGTGCAGTTGCTTTCGCTTCCCTGAAAGGCTCAGAGGGTGAGGGGGCGGGGCCGCTTTGTTCGTCTGTGTAAAGGAGGCTCTGATTTCAGCAGCACTTAGAGCTCCGCCCCCCCCTGTAGTGACACCAGTGGTAGAGGTTCCAGTTGGATGTATGTGCTATCAGAATTCTCAGAAGAAAAGAGCTAACAAAACATCTTGTTATACATGTTGTGAGGAATAAGAGGCTGTTTGTGCGCAGTGCTCCCTTTGTGGGCCGAATGCCCTTTTACCATGGTTCCCATCACCAAAGTCCCCCTTTTTAGGGACCAGAGAGTATAGCTCTGTGTCACACATCTCACCTGAGCTGTAGTCTCCCTGGCTGGGGCTTTAGTCCTCGGGTTGGTGTGCTGTGATCAATGTTCCCTTTAATTCCCCCCCCCCCCCGACTGTGTGGAACTGTTAATGACCCAAGCAGTATGTGATGATCACTGTAATCTTAAAATGGGCAGTGGCCAGTTTGACCACTAGGCAGTAAGTGAGGTACTGCTAAGGAATCACAATTAAGGCGAGCAGGTGGCAGGTTTGCATGTTTATCAGGATTATAAAGAATTATGTAATCACTTATCTTAATGAAACATTAACCAAACTCCATGAATAGCCTCTACTCCCAGTCTCTAGACAAGACAGCCTGAGTCTAGTCTCTCTCTCTCTCGCTCTCTCTCTCTCTCTCTCTCTCTCTCTCTCTCTCTCTCTCTCTCTCTCAGGTGCCCTTTTCTTGATACATGTGTCAGTCCAACAAATAAAACAAAATAATTGTAGGGCAATACCTTTATTAGGATCAATTATAAAGGTCACAAAGTAATGAATCAGCTTTTTAGGTCACCAGAACACTTCTTGAAATATTTCGTGTTGCTAGGCAAAAAAGAGGCCCTGCCTGTAAGACTCTTCAGAATGGAAGAAAACATGTCATGCAAGCTAATGAAGGCTGCGTAACGTTCTTGTATTCCATTTTAAGACTATTCCAACCTGCAGAGCAGAAGTGGTGGCTGGAGGGGGGCAGTGGCCCCCTGCGGCACACAGGGGGTGTCAGGCCCCGGGTGGAAGAGGTGTGTGTGTGTGTGTGTGTGTGTGTGTGTGTGTGTGTGTGTGTGTGTATCAAAGCAGAGTGCTTCGGGGTGCTGCACGCCGTTTTATCGGTGCAAGAAGGCGGTGGCGACAGATTTGGCCCTCCTGCCCTCCCTGCACTTCTGTGTGATGGATAAATGTGTGTATGTTGTCTGAAGAGAGGTTAGAATATGGTGTAGGTTGACTCCTCATCCTTCCCATATCCTTCCCACATCCCTCCCATCTCCCACCCCAATCTCATCCCTGCTTTGGCCTCTCGTCGAAAGAGTTGTGCTGGCATGACATCCAAGCTTTGTCAGCGTGGCATTTTTCGCTCCAGCATCTGTGGTGCCTCAATCAGCGAGTGAGCTTCTATACTGGTGGTGCTGTTGATGCACCAGCATATGTGGAGATACACTGATGTATCTCGAGGATAGGACTGGGTCTTAAATTCATCTTTAGGAGTTAATGTCAGTTTTTGTGTCACTGTTTTTGTCTCACCAGTTTTTATCTCACAGGTTACATCCTGTATGATGACCAAACTTTTACTCCCAATAACTGTGTTCAATTTCACATGTTGCATACATAAATAATATCAAATAATAAAAGGCATAATAATGCCTATAAGATTTTAAAAATATATAATAGCTTGTATCCTAAATTCCTCTTCTGTGACCAGAATACGCTTCTTTTCATACAAGACAGAGGGAGTGGCTTCTGCCAATCTTCCTTAAACTCTGCATCCCATCCAGGCCTTACTGGGACTGGGGAACACCCAACCCCTCTCTAAGTGAAATTTTGGTGGGTGCAGAGGTCTGCTGCGCTAAGGGGGTGGCAGGGAAGTCTGCTTCAGTGAACTTCCTTCCATGCGCAGTCCTTAGGATGCAACCCATTGTAATTAAACACCAACAGGCCAGAGTTTCTCTGTTCAGTAAGAAAAAAAAAAATCATTAAGGAGACTGTTTTGCTTGCCAAACACAGTCAGGAAATGATTGTTTTCCCCTAAGATTACACTTTCACATAGCAAGCTGAACAAAAACAGACTGAAAAAGAAGCAAAGAACCTCTCTGAGAGAAGTCTTCAGTGCTTTTGCTTTTATGCTATCCAAGGCTGAAAAGTCTCCGGCTATACAGTGATTGCTTCAGTTATTGAAGAAAATGCAATTAATAACTGATAGCAAATGCATTTCTCCAATTTAGTAAATTATTCATAGATTATCTAAGATAACTTTTTAAACAACATAGGCATGAGCTATGTTTTTCCTCTTCAACAGAAAAATTTTTTCCTAGTGTGCTTGTAGTAGTCTCATTTTACATAACTTTGGGCTTATGCACATGAGTTATGGCACAATCCTGGGTACATTAGTGCCGGGGGAGCGTGCACACAGCACACGGCACCTGACGAGTAAGGACCGCTGGCGCAGTGGCTGCGACCCTTACCAGGGCTCCTGCCTGGCCCTATGTCCACCGGAGCAGGAAAATCTTACACCGTCTGGGGCAGGGGCAGGGGGAGGGCAGGGGGAGGGCTCCGGAACTCGTGTACATTCAAGGAGGCCCATTGGGCCTCCCGCCGCTTACACCCGGGGAAGGGGACAATCATGCACCAGGTGCACCAGGCCCTGATCCAGTCCAGGACTGTGGTGGAAGCAAATGATTAAAGCCCCTCACCACCATAGTTTTAAAGCAGATTCCTTCCCTGCCCCTCAACCGCTGCTATGTTACCTCAAACATGCAGAAACAAATTATACGATAACATCAGGTCTAGTCTGGCAGTGACTTGAAGTCCTATCTACTCTTTTCTTTGTTTAAAGTACACTCACTTTGAGGTTTTTCTTCTTTTTTTCCCATCTGTGTTGCAACCTTCATTCTTTGCATCCTTTCCTATGTAAAACTAATTGCTGACAGTGAAGTAGTTGGTTGGTTGCTTCACCTTGCAAGATAGTCCCCATTTCCACTGGGTTACTACTGATCAGCCTCTTGGAAGCCTTTGGACTCGTGTCAATACTGGGGGCTCCACATGCTGAAAAAACAGGGCTCAGGCTTATGCTGAAACGATGATCACATAGTACACCAACTCAGCCAACGGAAACCTTGACACTTTCGAAGGCTATGTGAATCAACCCAAATCACTGCAGAAACATATTGATTATTCAAGAAAGGATTAGCAGACCCTTTCTTCATTTAAGACTAAAAAAAGAAAAACACATTTCAACATACAAATGGTTTGGGACATTTCAAATATGTGTTTTCCACATTTGAGCATGCTTTCAGGTTTGTGTGAATAGTACAGTATTTTTACCACAGTTGCAGCAAAAAGCGTCTTGCAGGTGAACCATCTGCTTGCGACTGTAACATTCAGTGTTTCATCAAAAAGCAATGAAACCAGCCTCAAACTGGGCCAACACTGGGAGCTGCAGGGCTGACTGCATGGGTTGCAATCCAGGTCCATTCATTTCAATGGGCCTTGTGAATGCTTCCACAAAAGGATCACTGAAATTCATGGGGTTCTCATAGTAGCAGTTTATGGTGGTTGGGAATGCATACGTATCGCCAACTATATTGTCTCACATTTATCCTTGTTACCCTGAGCTGCCTCGTCTCCCACCTTCCTTTGTTGTCTATTATATCATGGTAAAAAGGCTGAAAGCAGTAAACGCTGGAAAATATGGTGAATGGAAAGCAAATGCCTTTTGTTCTCAAGGAATAGCAAGGTATGGCAGTCCTTTCCTATGAATCAGCTGTCAGTCAGACAATCAGTGACCCATTGCTTTTGTGTCAGTTTATCTGATTGCAATAGTAAGGTAATGTCACCATGACATGATTTGTGTGCCATTGTACTAGCCTAGCAATCAGTTCACCCTATCCTAAGCATTCTTAGGCTCACACAAATCTCAGGATCATGCAATCAGATAGGTTATAAAACTACTGGATTACACATTAACAGCAGTTTGGGATAGCGGCATTTGGATCCGGAAGATGGCGGGGAGTAGAAAGGTTAAATACCATCTCTGCCAGCACATCTGCTCAAATATGAATTGTAGACACCCCCCCCCCAATGGTTCCAATAAAATAAAACCAAAAGCGCTGAGAGATCTTAAGAGCAAAAAAAGAGCCGTGCTGGATCAGGCTAAAGAGTCATCTAGTCCAACATCCTGCTTCCCCAAATACCCAACACATGCCTCCTGGTTGAGTATTTGGGGTTTGAGGGTGCAGCTCACACTGTAATGATGCGGGGAAGAGTCCAGGCACACAGCTCATACATCTGACCTTCCCACATATGCATAAGTACCTTAACAATGAAACAGAAAGGGGTAATTATTATCACCAGGTAGGGAAAAGGCCCCCAAATGGGAAGGAGGTGCCCTTCACTCCACCTTCTGTCTGGGTAAGCCCCAAAGACCAGAGTTCCCTCTGTACAGAACTCAGTTGCTATAGGAATGGCCTGGTGAGCCACCAACCTGGTCAACCTCAGCTCCTTAGAACCCACACTTGCCCAGGGTAGCCCCGTGCGATCCATCAGGGAGCAAAGGGGCAGTAGGTTTTTGCTCTGCATAGAATGAAATGGGCACGTAATCTATGCCAAGAAGAAGAGTTTATTAAGAAAGACAGAAACAAACAGGGGAATGGGGAAAGGTTAAACTGGGAAAGAAAAATAGACACTTGGAATTAAAAATAAAAATAATGAAGACCGCAACTAGGTAGACATAGCCCTGCTAAGGAACCACTTATGTCACTAAGTATCTTTAGACTTCCAGAGGAAGTCAGAAGGGCAGGCAGCAATGTGCAGGTGACGTCTGTAAGTGGTGGAACAGATTGTATGCTGAGCCAGCTCCTTATGTGGGATTTTTAGAATCAAGATTCCACTGTTCTGATTGGAAGTTCAGTGGTAGGAAAGACTAATTCAGCCCCTTGAACCTTGGCCATTGTCAGATGAATGGTTTTGCCCAATAGCTAAGTGCTAGCAAACCCCAGGAGGCTGCTGAACCATGGTTTCATCTTGGGTAGAGCCAGACACACTACCATGGCGAATGCACATTCAAAGTTAAGACTTTCTGGTGAACAGGCAGATTCCTGAGGTCAAAATGGAGAACATGTCCAAATGGAGAAGCGGTCGAAGCTGACTCACCCAAGCCAGCACCATGTTACACACACACACACATGTTGTTGTTGTTCAGTCGTTAAGTCATGTCCAACCCTCCGTGATCCCATGAACCATATCCCGCCAGGCCTTCCTGTCCTCCACTATCTTCCTGAGTTCGCTCATTTTCATGTTCGTTGCATCGGTGATGCTGTCTAACCATCTCATCCTTTGCCTTCCCCTTCTCCTTTTGCCTTCAATCTTTCCCAGCATCAGAGTCTTCTCCAGAGAGTCCTCTCTTTGCATTAGGTGGCCAAAATATTTTTCTGGTTTTCTGGTCACCATACCTCAAAAAGGATATAGCTGAATTGGAAAAGGTGCAGAAAAGAGCGACCAGAATGATTAGTGGGCTGGAGCACCTCCCTTACGAGGAAAGGCTACAGCGTCTGGGGCTTTTCAGCCTAGAAAAAAGGCGCCTGAGGGGGGACATGATTGAGACTTATAAAATTATGCATGGGATGGAGAGAGTGGATAGAGGGAAATTCTTCTCCCTCTCGCACAACACCAGAACCAGGGGACACGCACTAAAATTGAGTGGAGGGAGAGTTAGAACAGACAAAAGAAAATATTTCTTTACCCAGCGTGTGATTCATCTGTGGAACTCCTTGCCACAGGATGTGGTGATGGCACCTGGCCTAGATGCCTTTAAAAGGGGTTTGGACAAATTCATGGAGGAAAAGACCATCACAGGTTACAAGCCATAAGCAACCTCCTGGTTTTAGAAGTGGGTTTTCTCTGTGCCAGGTGCAAGGGAGTGGCGACTGGACACAGGTATCTTGTTGTCTCGTGTGCTCCCTGAGGCATCTGGTGGGGCCACTGTGTGACACAGGAAGCTGGACTAGATGGGCTTTTGGCCTGATCCAGCAGGGCTCTTCTTATGTTCTTATGTTCTTATGTTCTTATTTGAGTTTCAGCCTCAGTACCTGTCCTTCCAGGGAACAGTCAGGGTTGATTTCATTTAGGATTGACTGATTTGATCTCCTAGCAGTCCAGGGGGTAAAGGTAAAGGTGACCCCTGACAATTAAGTCCAGTCGTGTCCGACTCTAGGGTGTGGTGCTCATACCCATTTCAAAGCCGAAGAGCCAGCGTTGTCATGGGCGGGGAGGGGGAGGGCAGGGGGAGTTTCGAACGGATTGAGGGGAGGGGAGGAGTGGACTGGGGGCGGGGGGTTGATCCCGGTGGCACTAGGTGGCACGCCTCCGTGGCCACTGCAGCCAGTGTTCTTTCCTAAGGGCTAAAGTACATATGACTGTGATTCATGAGGGATAAGTCTATCAATGGCTGTTAGTCATGATGGCTATATGGAACTTTTAGAATCAGATGCAACATAACCCTGAATACCAGTTGTTGAGGGGGCAACAGCTTAGGGTGGGTGGGTGTTGCTTTCTATGGTGAATACAAACTCTTCACTCTAATAGAAAACACACACATAGGGCTTTCTATTAGAGTGAAGAGTTTGTATTCACCATAGAAGGCAACACCCACCCACCCTAAGCTGTTGCCCCCTCAACAACTGGCATTCAGGGTTATGTTACATCTGATTCTAAAAGTTCCATATAGCCATCATGACTAACAGCCATTGATATACTTATCCCTCATGAATCACCATCATATGTACTTTAGCCCTTAGGAAAGAACACGGGCTGCAGTGGTTTTAAGATAGTGCACCTCACAACATGGTTAGGCAGTCCTCAAGAAACTAAAGGAAATATTAAAATGAAATTCATGCTTTTTATCTATAACTAACATAACACATTTGACCTGTGTTACAGGTAGAGCCGAAAACAGAAATCAATTGATAGAAATCCATTAAGGCAGTTTTAACAAAAATCTATTGAGGGAGATAGAAATAGAAACATGTGAAAAGCTGGTGCTTGCAGGGAAAAAAAAAAAACCTGATGGGTCAGGCAGGTAAATTTAATAAAACATTTCCTTTCTGCAAAAGAATTGGCATCATTCAGCTGTTTTTATTGACTTTTTTAAAAAACAAAACACCCAGGAAATACAGCAATATTCAATATCAGAAAAGACTGATGGATACTATATAAGATTATTTTTTCCCAATTTGAAAACCCTCCAGGGTGTGAAAAAGTAGATTTTAACCTAAACTTTTCAAAAATGATTTACATGAAAAAAATCCTTAAAATGTTGGCAATTGCGAAATAGCCCTGCTATAGAGGTTTCTGATAGTTAATAATATGTTCCTATAATTGCAGTACTTGCAGCCCAATCCTGTCTAACAGAAAGCAGTGGTGAACATAAGGTGCCAGCTGCATCCTATGCAGGATTGGGCCTGCCTTGGCGCAGCCAGCAGCCTCCTTGGAGTAAAGGGACGTTTGTCCCTTTACCTCAAGTAATGTGCCAGCTGCCCCAATGGGTCTCCTCCAATGCACATCAGCAATTTTGCTGGTGTACATTTGAGAGGCCCGTGTAAAGCCCAACAGACCTGGGAAGGGAGATAGGATATGATGGAGAAGGTCTCTGCTGATCCCTCCCCCTTCTTGGGCCCAATCCTCCAATCCCACCGCCAGAATACCCTCCCCCACCCCACCACCGCCCAGCGGGGACTTACATCTCCACCGCAGTGCTGCTGTCTTCTGCGGCGCCGGAGGAGCGGCGCAAGCCTCTCTGCTGGCACCGCTTACTGTCTGGGTGCCGCAAACGTGACTTACGGCATGTTTGAGACACCCTAGTCTGGCGGAGGGACCACTCTGCTGGTCTATTTGTAGACAGGATTGCGCCATTAGTTAATTTAATCTGGGGCAGGAATACTGAAGTCAATATATGGGGAGGGAGAAAGAATTCTGAGCACTGAAGATATCTCTATTGGCAACTGTAGTTGGCATCCATTGGTTTATCAGGACATCTTTTTATCCCTGAATATATGAAGCTGTGTTCTACTCTGAACCGGATCATGATCCATCTAGCAAAGCATTAATTACACTTACAAACAACAGCTCTCCGGGGTTTCAGGCGGTCTTTTATGTTCCAGAGTGATACCAGGGGTTGAACTTTCTTCATATGAAGCAGGTGCTCTACCACTGAGCCACTTCCCCTCCCATGCTGCGAGTAGTACGTGTGCCTGTTTTCAATCCCTGTAGCCCAGTTTCAGTAGTAGACTTTGATGCATGCATTGCATAGCGTGATGCATGTTCGTCTTAGATCCCAGGCCCTTTATGAGCACACACACAGGGGGTCAAGAGCAGGCCAGCCAGACAGTGTCTAGTAGTGGGATGAATGCCCCTTGTGGCCACTATACAGGTGGGCCCCCATATCCACTGCTTCGCTATCCACAGTTTCAGTTATCCACGGATAATGGGGACCCCCCACGCTTTTACTTTTTTCCCAGTAAGCTTCGTTTCTTCCTTAAAGAAACAGGAGAAGCAGCCTCTGGTTGCTTATTACAGGCAAGTAGAATGAGACTAAGTACTAGAGAGGCTCTACAAGGTTAACAGAAACCTTGCAGACCCTCTCTAGGACTTAGTCTCGTTCTACTTGCCTGCAATGGAGGCTGCTTCTCTGTTTGTTTTAAGGAGGAAACAAAGCTTGCTGAAAGATAAATAAGAGTGGGGGGGGGGGGAAGCATGCCTGCCTGCAGGGGAGGCAGGGTGGGGGGGCCCTCAGGAAACCATGGAGGGGGTGTTCGCTCTTATCCACGGTTTCAAGTATCCACGGAGGGGCCTAGAACATATCCCCAGCAGATATGGGGGCCCACCTGTATTCTGCTGCCTTCACAAACTGAAGTCTCCTGCTACAGGCTGTCTGTGAGTTAGGGGCTAGACCAGTCCCAAACACTCTCTGGTTACCAAACTGTCTTCAGCAGCCGATGTTAGCCAGTTCTCCTACTGCACTGTGAAATTTATAGTTTGTGGCTGGGTGCTGCAAAGTAAACATTATTATTATTATTATTATTATTATTATTATTATTATTATTATTATTATTATTATTGCAATGTCACTAGTGTGGTTTTAGGGACTTTCCAGATGATTGTTACTTTGTATGATAAATGCACAGTTGTCGCCAGTTCACGCGGCTGCTACCCTCTTGAATCCGAGATGAAAAGGTAGTAATGTTAGCATTGCTTTTTCTAAACAAACAAAACTCTTAGGACTTTCCGTTACAAAAGTACTTTCATATGTTGTAGAATCTGAAATATCTTCAACTAGTATTATATCTGGCAGTACACTGGGAGCCTGTTAAACCTGTTGCTCTCCTGCAACATGGCAACAAGCCTTTTCGTGATGCAGTCTCTGACCCCGTGTGTTTCTTATGCCGCAGATTCCTTCACCTTCCATATAAAGTGAAAGAATGAAACTGATACACAATCAAGGAACTCACTAACATGAATCGAAAGGCTTGTTTCAGTTCATGCAAACTATCCATTTTTTGAACTCCGGGAAGCTCAAAGTGAAAGTTCAGAACTGAAAATTATGGATTCTTTTTCACACACTGACCCTGACAGAAAAATGAGCGATGCTAGTATTATCAAGAATATGTTAGTTACTGGCATGGACAGAGGGTAATATAAATAAAACAAATATACATGGGTTCAAGATAGCTAATTTTTTCCTACAATTATTAACATACTTGTACTACATATGATGCTGATGTACTATTGAAGAATTCAATTTTATTATAGAGTTTAACTGAATATTGAAATGTATTGCTATCCTATGCACATCTACCTGAGAGTGAGTCCCACTGAATTCAATAAGACTTGTACTTCCAAATACACATGCATAGGATTGCACTGTTAGGCTGCAATTCTATACACACCTGAGCGTAAGCCCCTTTAAATAGTGGGGTTTACTTCTGAATAAGCACATATTGTATAGGATGTTCTTTTAAACTGAATATCTTCTGCTTTTGCATGATAATGCTGAGGCCAACATACTGTTTTTAAACCCAGATAACAAAAGTTTCCGTTTGTTTACTACAGTACTAATGGTTTCTATTTTCAACTTTTATTTCATTTTAATTTTTTTCCTGTTTTTATGAACTGGCAAAAACTATGGACCAAGTTACCGGTAGTTGTGAAACAAAGGATCTGTGATTGGGATTTCTCACAGCTCTTAGAAGTTTTTAACAGCAGTGGGGAGCAAAATTGGACCAGGACAGTGGTGCTCCTTTACTATTTTCTTAATTAATGTCCACCCAGCTGCTATTTGCCCATACCATGTGGGGAAACGTACATGCATCGTCATCATCCAGGTACCTATACATTCATCCCCAAGGGACTAATAGTTGAGGGAAGGAGTTTCGCTGGGGAAAGGGTTACTGCTTAGCCTTAATCCAATTCCCCCTTCTCCTATGATTGCCATTATTTTTTTTTTTAGACATTGGAGATTTTAATCAGAGATTTTCTACATCACATTTACTTTGGTCGTCAGATATACTTAGGTACCGGTGGAGCCCCGTGGCAATGTGAGCTGTGGAGCCCCATGGCACTGTGGCATCCTGCTGAAGCCCAAGATGCTGAGAAGCGGTGGGTCTTTCTGTTCTGGCCCCTTGGTAATGACATCATCACCAGGTGCTGAGGATGGCTGGCTGAGAGAATAGGAGGATGCTTACTCCTGGGCAAGGGAACAAATGTTCTCCTACCTGGAGACCTCTGGAACTGCCCCCCCCTCCACAGGATGCAGTACGCACTCCGGTGGTGCAGCTGCATGTGGTGGTTAGATAAGATTGGGCTGCCCAAGTTAGTACTAGAATCAGTTTAGGCTTGATAAGCAATACACACATTTCAATTTTTCCCAAATTGTCTGGTTCCCCCCCCCAAAAAAATGCATAATATTATATGTAATAACAACAAAGAAAAAAATAATAATAAGGCCAAGGGGGAAAAGCTAACAATAAGAAAACTGAAAAGATTCTCTAAAAAATGTTTATTTATATGACGAAATAGTAAGTCTTGATTAACACTGAAAGGAGGCATGATAATATTCCAGTACTGAAGAAATGGAGTGCAATTTTGAAAAAAATAAGAGCCAAATCCTATCCCCCGGACCCCTGCCATGATGTAGCATGGAGCATGCACAGTGCATGCTATGGGGGCAGGCGAGCAAGAGGCCTGTGAAAGGTAAGGAAAAATATTTTTCCCTTACCTTTCCATAGGCCTCATGATGGCCTATGGGTCTCTTCAGATCTATGCCAGCTATATAACTCGTGTAAGTCCAAGAAGAGTGGTGGGACTGATTGAAAAAGAGGGGATGGGATCCTGACGCATGCTAGTGCCACCAGGATCAACCCCCGCCCCCAGTCCACTCCTCCCCTCCCCTCAATCTGTTCAAAACTCCCCTTGCTCTGCCCCTCCCCGCCCATGACACACCACCACTCCTGACTTACCAAGGCTGGCACAGCCCGGGGTCTGCAGTGGTGTGGCTCTGAAGCACTCTGTGCGCACTCCGCATGCTGTTGCTGGGCCTTTTGCAACAGTGGGACAGTCCTGTGGCTGCAAATGGGAGGTAGGATGGGGCCATCACAGTGTGAGGCCATCACAGCCATCACATTCCTCCTTCTCTCTCAGAGTGGCCTATGTGCTGTTATCTTGCAAAGGAACATGGGATGCTAAACACTCGGCAAACCAAAAAGCACCGAGGAAGCCTGAAACTGTTTCCACGCTTTTTTGGTACTGGTAATTAAAATCCTTACAGTGGTTAATAAATTGCAAACTTAACATCTGATGCTCTTTTCTCGCATACCTAGTAAAACATCCTCCTAACACAACACATGGATAAAAAGGATAGCATGACCCAACATCTCTCTTATGTGGGTCAAAATAATCTTCTAAAATGTCTTAATCTTAGGACAATGCCACCAAACACTAGAAAAAAATTCCTCTACCTGTCTGATAGAGGCATACCTTTACCCACAAAAAATACCTCTACCTTCAGCACTGATCTGAAAATAAAGGGTACTTTTTTTTTCAATCTTATAGCAGTAAGATACCATTATACATTATCTTGCAGACATTTTCTCAAGGGTTAGTACCCAAAGTATACTTTAGTGACAGAGCAATCCTGCGCAGAGTTGCGCTGGGGGAGCGCACGCTCCCCTGGCGCAGGGAGTCATAAACGTGCCGTAAAGCATGTTTATGGCACCTGGAGAGTAAGGGTCGCCGGCGCAGAGGCCAGCGGCACTTACTGAGCTTGCCAGAGCAGGTAAGGCCTACACAGGTCGGGGCAGGGGAGGGCGGTCCGGGTGCCTGGAGAGGGCGGGGATATCAATGGCGAGATACGCTGATATCCTATGCTCTCTCCAGGCCCAGTGCGGCCTTACCCGGGCGGCGTGAATGCGCGCGAGCTCCAGAGCTCACACACATTCGAGGAGGCATTGGGCCTCCTGCCACTTACACCGGGGGAAGGGGACAAGAAGGGGGAAGTCCCCTTCTCCCAAGTTGTTCGCAGGCTGCTCCGGGGCAGTCCAGGAACTCGATAGGATACAATGTCCGGCCCTTTAGGCCAGGTGCCGTATCCTACACAGGATTGGGCTGTGAGTTTTCAATAAGAGGAGACCAGCTTCAACTCTACCTACGGTAGGAACTTCATTCTGGGCACAACTAGATTTTTACAGCCCAATCCACCATAACCCCCCACGCAGCGATGCAGTGGCGCCAACACAGCGTCCGCTGTATCCCATGGGGAAGTTTTGGCGTGTTGAGACCTCCTCAGGATAAGGAACCTCCTCGTTCCACCCCCTCCATGCCTCCCTCCTGCTTCCAACCCCTGCACGGCCTTACCTGCACCGGTGGGCATTCTCAGTCCATCTTTGCACAGACCTGGCTGCTGGTTGTTGGTGGCGGAAGGCAAGTCACTTGCTCTTGTGGTGTTGCATTTATGACAGCAACAAAGCATGTTATACCAGCGGAACACATCCATAGGATTGGGCCATTAGATACCTAAAACCAGATAAAACTAAAGCACTAAAAAGGCATTGGTGGCAGAAAGATCAAGCAGATAAGGAAATCAGAGTAAGACCTGCACTTCACACATGAAAATACTTTGTATTTCAAGAATGATACGAATAGATGGTGTGTACGTAGAATAACATAGCACTAGAGGAGTTGTAGGCCAGCGGATGGCGCAGCGGGTTAAACCGCTGAACCATAAGCTGTCGATCGAAAGGTCGGCAGTTCGAATCCGCAACGGGGTGAGCTCTCATTGCTTGGCCAGCTCCTGCCAACCTAGCAGTTCCAAAGCATGTCAATGCGAGTAGATAAATAGGTACCGCTTGCGGGAAGGTAAACAGTGCTCCGTGTTCCAGCTGCATGCTACACGCTGCGGCAAGGAGAGTCATGCCGGCCACATGACCACGGAGGCGTCTTTGGACAACGCTGGCTCTTCGGCTTTGAAATGGAGATGAGCACCACACCCTAGAGTCGGACACGACTGGACTTAATTGTCAGGGGATACCTTTACCTTTACCTTAGAGGAGTTGTAGAAGGTTTCATTGGCATATTTGCATGTGGGTGGTGGGAGTGGTTAGCTAGGGCCCCCTGAACGTAGGGGGGTTTAGACCAGCATCTCCACAAAGTCAGCAACAAAGATTACACACTTATCTTTTTATTTAGAGCCCCTTCTGATCCCCATTTCTCATCCTGGGAGGGTTCAGGTTCAGTTCAATTTGCCTCTAGACACAACTATAATTATATAAAGAAAAATGTCATGAAATATGGTTTGGTCCCCAGTGTAGTGTGTTCTGCTTTTACACATATCCAGAAGTCAAGATGTTATTCAGGAAAATGGTCTCATTAAAAACAATTGCCAGGGCTGAGTAATTGTGAGTTTTCCTTAAGGCTACTTTGGTGTATCAAAGACAATGTCAGCCACACACATGACAAGGAAGATGCATTGCCACAAAGTAAATATTTCCAATGAAAGCGCTTGTCACTGAAGAGCAATAGGAAAGAGATTAACAAGTCTGAATGCTGCCACAACAGAAATGTAATTTTCACTGCAGTGGCAAAAGGTTACATGAGTTTTCACAACACCCTCTGGAATAGTAACCAATCATGAATGCTCTAATTTGGACTCATCTAGTTTAAGTCATTAATTTTCCTGATTGCTATATGCAGACTCAAGTTGTGAATACGAGTCAGAAATATTGGTTAGTGCTGCTGTATTCCATACATCAGTGTTATTATGAAAAATATATGAATCAGGAAGGAGACAGAACTCCTTGTAACTACTGTATGCATTTCAAAATAGATAAATGTACTCAGTATATGCTCTAGTCTAAGTACATCCTACAGTTTCCTTTAAAGCCTCCCCCCCCCCTTTTAAAAATGCTATTTGAGACAGAAGGTCTTATCGAAGAACAGAAAACTGTTAATTTCTTTTAACATCACTGTGCTATTCCATGGGAGTGTGTGTGTGTGTGTGTGTGTGTGTGTGTGTGTGTGTGTGTGTGTGTGTGTGTGTGTGTGTGTGTGTGTGTGTGTGTGTGTGGGAGGGGGGAGACTAACTTTCTTTGTCTCATTGGAACATTCAAAGGAAGAAAATATTCAGTTACAGTATTCTTATATAGGGAATTTTGAGTTTGGGGTTGTTGGTTGTTTTGGTGATTTTTGCCATAATTCAAAAAGTCACTGAGATCTCTTTGCTCCCAAGGAAAATAACAACAAAACAGCTTTTCAAGGCCAAATCCATGAAAAGGAATGTCAGTTACAGAGAAAATACATTTGAGCTGATTGAGAAGCTGTTTTCCTGCATCTTCATATGGTGGATTGTACTGTACTGTGTGAATTGGAATAAACACATGCGGCTCACCAACAGAGTTCTGGAATCTAGCAATGTCAAATGGAATCTGAAATCAATGGGCAAGTTACTGTTGCCAGTCTGCACCATCGTTTATCCTGGTACATGTACTGGCATTACTGAAAGAAAGTGCCTTCAAAACAGCAAAAAAAATGTATTACATTGTCTTTGTATTACATTGAAGTAAATTTCAATGGAGAAGCCATGTTAGTCTGTTGCAGCAAAAACAACAAAGACTCCTGACTACAATGTTGGCATGAGGTTGCTGGCGACCCTGGAGCAAAACTCGGCACTATCCCACACCCACTACCTCTGCCATCAGTACTGAGTGTTCAGTACTCAGCCTCTGAGGCTCTGACAGACTTGGCATTCATCCCTTGATGCCACCCCTGTCTTAATAACACATGCATTATGGCTTTATATTTCATGGATAATATAACTTCAGTTCATCATGAGACACTAAAGTTGTAGTCTAGTGGCCCAATCCTGTAGGGCACTTACAGTGGCGGATCTCCCAGTCTTCCACTGCAAGTGCCACTGCAGTGTTGTAAAAGATGCGCCAGAGGCCCCATACGCACAATGGCAGCTCACAGATGCCATGCTGGAGCAAGTAAGGAGGTGGAGGGGGCAGTTTGTGGGCAGTTTAGTGTGGGGCGCAGGGAGGGCAGGGGGTGGTTCAGGAATGGGAGGGGGTGAATCTTGGCAGCAGCAGTGTGTGCCACATCCTATCCCCCTTTCCCACCTGCCCCAGGAGTCTACTCAGACTTACGCCAACTGGCGTAGGTTCGAGGAAACTCATTGGCAGCCTAAATTATTTTTACTTACCTCTCCTGGGCCACCTGCTTGTCCCACCCTCCACAGCATGCAGCACATGCTCCATTGGCAGCACTGCATGCTATGGGCTGGCAGGGGCTCGGACTTGGCCCTTAGTTAGGTACATAGATGCATGGATAGTGGACAAAGAGGAGGGGAAAAAGATTCTAAACAGTAGGACAAGAATGTCACGTTATGCAAGGAGTAGCATAATAAGGCTTGTCACATGGGAAGTAAAGACTCCCAACAAGTTGTGGTTAGAATTGACTTGGGTGGGAATGGGCTCCTTGTCTTCACACTGTGTGTGTATGCAGCAGCAGCTGCTGTTTTCCAACAAGCACAGAAAAGGGAGTAAGGAACGACTGCCCTCTCCCCGTTTCCTAAAGATACCTTTTGTGTGCTATGTACACAGAGTGCTTACGTAACCTGCACTCCGACTCATTATTGCAGTCGCATGCCTGTCATGTCAACGTCACTGCCAGGCATTAATAACACCTGTCAGATTAAAGTCATGGATCTGTGTACACAGAATTGTGCTAATCAACAGGTTTTCAGCAGGGGCTGCTGGGTAATCCAAGAGTTACAGAGTTGCCTATAAGGTTTAAGGCCCTTCGGGCTTTTCCATCTTGACAGGGTGCCACTGCTGCGAGATAAAAAAGAAGTGTGTGGGGGACATGGAGAAAAGGATGTGTGGAACGCACCAGCTGCTGTTGTGGGAGAAGAGGGAGCGTGATTAATTATTTACTCCTTTGGAATGCTGGATTTAGAAGAATCGCAAGGATGGCGACTCTCGGCTAGCTCAGCAGGCTTTATGTCTGCAAAAAAAGGCATATGCTTTCTGCCTGCAATCTGTATTCCCCCCCCCTATGCTATATCGATACAGTGTGATGCTATGTAATGATTTCGCTGTTGTTGTTTGGTTTATATGCTTTGCATATTCATTCCATCCCTCTAGAATTTAGATGATATCTGAACTATAAATCTATATTAAACCAGTTAAGGAGGATTGACTTGAGAGGGAGTCTGTTTAATACAGACTTGTTGGGAGTCTGTATCCAAACTGGCTGCCAATCAACAGAACGGCTTACAGCTGATCAATAAGTTTAAATAAGACTTTCCTGTCAGAGTTACCCTAGAGCAGTGTTTTACTACTCTGTCTCTGCATTTTCCCCTGATGATGTCTTCTGCCATATTGGTGGATGAAATGTTGGATAAAATACCATCTTTATTAAAATCCCCATGGCCAGAAAACCCGGAAGCTTCTGTTTTTAATGAAAACAATGGCCGTGAAAGTCTTAGAATCTTGAGGATTGACTTGATTGGCCATAACCAAGTTGGTGGGATGTTTTTGGGGAGGGAGGGTTGCCAAGTCAGATACATCAACAAACCTGAGATGTCTGAGATGAGGTCTTGTGATGAAGACTGCCAACCCTTGAAAAAGAGAAGAAAAATCTGATACTGGGGCAGATCTCATGGCGAAGGGGCAGTGCCCAGTGTTGCCCCCAAATGGTGTGGTATTAACCTCTGGCATCCATCTACCTGAGGAAAAAGAAAAATATGGAGAGACTGGGCAAGTCATGGAGAGAGTTTGGCATTTGATGGGTGATGGTATACAGCCTGGTGGAATCTGGCAGTTAAGATATGCAACAGATCTGTGGTTGGGTCGATAGCAATAATAATCTGACAGGCCAGCTCTGCAGTTTACCAACTTGTGTGATCCAAAGTCACCCTCTGCTAGAAGAAAGCCATTCCCTATTGCAGAAAGGTTGTTCCTGAGTTAATGGGGGAATTGCATGGGGAAAGTGATCTCAAATCCAGATAAGTTTCTCTGTGGACACAAGCTTCTTTCAAAAGCTTTTAATGTCCCATCAGAGCTGTACTGCTACAGCTTATTTTCCTTATTCACCATGTTTCTCATATTGTTAACACAACCCTCAATATATTTTGGCTCTGCGCTGTGAGAAATCTTCCACTAGTGATTGTACAGTATAAAGGTTCATGTAACAGTACTAAGGGTGCAATCCACATTACGTTTCTGGCGCCGGAGCAAGCGCTCTGGTGCTGGAAGAAGTCGCAAACGTGCCAGAAAGCACATTTGTGACTATTCAGGAGCAAGGGAGGCCAGTGTAGAGGCTGGCCTCTCTCGCTCCATCGCCGGAACGCCCGGGCAGCTGCCAGAAGAGGTAGATCAGGATCCGGAGGGGGTGGTTCGGTGGGCAAGGGGGGGCCACTGGTCTAGCGACATGTTACCCCATATGATTCTTCATTGCCCCCATTATACTAATCTACTGTATGTCAACAGTTTCTGTTGCTAATTTTTACATTCTCTTTTGGGTCGGATATCAATACTATCTGTTTTCTATTGGACGGGAAAAATGAGAATCGTACTCAGTTAGTAGCCAAATATCTTCATCTAATTTGGACCAGACGCACCTCTGACTGTAACTTTTCCTTTGTGTAAGTGAGTGACAAGGGTTATAGATATTTTATTAGTATTGTTTTTATGTGTGCATTTTATCTATTGTTTTTAAAGTATCTGTTTGGAACTTGTATTTGCTGGGTTGGTGGGGCCTCAATATCTTTTCTGTACAGTTCTTCTATGCCATTAAAGGTTTTGACTTGACTTGACTTGACCTGAAGATAAACGAATAGTAGGATTATTCTCTGTCACAAGCTGATACATAAAATCTAAGCAGCTACAAAGACACTTCAGCAGAGGAAATGATTCCACTTGGGGAACTGAAGGGTTTCAGAATGAGTACATACTCACAGAGCTAAGGATGGGAGATGCATAATTTGATTCTTTAACTTTTGGCCAGCGCTTTGGTAGCCATCTCTAGAGACAGATTAAGTTCTGACATTCCTCTTCTGACAGCTTGTTTTTCATGAAAAATTAGGTAGGTAGGTACATTAGATTTTACAGCACAGCAGCTTCTAGGCCATATTGCGCCATATAGTTGTTTATGTTGCAAGCATGTCTATGTCTCTCTGTTTCCATTCAGTTCATGCAAAAAAACAAACCCCTTTTTTCTATCAGCAACCAGATCCCTGTAATCCCCAAGGTTTTAAAATGCGGACAGCCAGCCAACTGAGTTGTTGTTGTTGTTGTTCTCAACATGGCGAAAGCACAGAAAATAATGTTTTCACCCAGAAACGAAGCTAGGCCCATATATTGATGTGGATCAGCTGGCTGAGTAGTTTGTAGGAATTTTAAAAAAGGATAGGATAGGATACAAGAAAAGAAGAATTCATGGTGCATCCTGTTAAAAAGGTGCATGTGTGTGAATTGAGAGCAACAGCCCTAAAAAGATTTGGAACTGGAGAAGGAAGTTCTGAAAACTGCAGAGGAGGAAGGAAAAGCTCTATTTACTCACTACTGATTGCACTTCCTGTTCTGACCTCTCTACAACATTTCATAACCTCTTGGGGACTGCAAAATCCTGTGCTGTAATGAGGAACAAGATTTCTTACCATACATTTAGGTTCTACACTGCCAAGTGCTTCTCACACAAGAAGCAACAGGGCAATAAACTCAGGGTGACTGGCGCCTGTAGCGGGTAGAGAGCTGCCACTTGAGAAGCACTCAGTGCCTACTTGACTGGTTCCCTTGCTTCCCCTCCTCCCTTTAACAGTGCCTCCAAATGTGTGGAGTGGCTGTCCAGAAAGCCAGTCAAAAGCCTGACAAGAGTCTTTCAAGTGGCAGTTATTTACAGACGGTAGAAGATGGCATGCAATAATCATGGCAAATAAAGCCAGATATTATGCTTGCCTCTTGAAAGCTACTTGGCAACCCTCTGACAGGTTCTGGGCACAAGTGTGCCCCCCACGGGGTCGAGAGGGAAAATTATCCTTTCAATTCCATATGACTCTGATGAATCTTAACTGGGTGGGAAAGAATGTACAATATTCTTTGATCGGATCACTCCATTTTCTTGTTTCCCGGTGCTAATTGCAAGATTGCAGCAGGCACTTGACCTCCAATCTGCCTAATCTTTAGGAAAAAGGGGAATATGTATGTGTGTTTCCATAACCTCCATCGAAAATATCACAACTGTTCTTTCACCCCTTTCCTGTCCATGGGAAATGAAAAAAGGGGAATACTAAGTATAAATGGAAATGAATATTTAGAAATAATAAGAATATTTATTATGTAGGATCTGAGGCTTTTGTGGCCGGTAAAACTATTGTAGTTCAAATTGTTCGGGCTTAATGGCCACGGTCTCTTGTGAGCGAAAGGTTAGGAAGAAAAACCTCACAAGAGATTGTGGTCATTAAGCCCGAACAATTTGAACTACAATATGTATTCTTAAAATTATTTTACTGAGACTAGAAGATTGGAAATTGTATATTGTTATTCTTAATAATGAAACAATGAATGAAACAAAAGATATGGGCATTTATAAGACATGTTAAACAAAAGGTGCAAAGACACACTATGTTTTTACAAACACCCAACATGACTCCAGGAGTGGTGAATATAAACATGTCACTGTCCAGCCAGGCACCTCCTTTCATTTGAGTTATTCCAGTTCTTTGGACATTTCTCTGTTGAACACTGTTCCAGTCAGGTTCCTTATCCAACTGATCTAACAGTAACCCAGGGTAGTTAGTGTAAACTTGAGTAAATGGATCCGACTAGCTCAGGGGTTCCCAACCTGTGGTACTAGTACCACCAGTGGTACTTCGGCCGACTGCTGGTGGTACTTGGACTGCCAGACCACAGAGACCCTGCTCCAATGAAGCACTTTTCGGGGGCGCATTTTCACTCCTGAGTGGCTCCTGCCTTTGGCTGAGCCTCTGGGGAATGCTGAGAAGGGCCCTCCCACCCGCCTAGAGCCTCCTACCTGCATTTTATAGCCTCCAAAAACCTGAAAACCCGGAAGTAACTGGCGATAATGTCATTGCCAGTCACTGCTGGTGGTACACAGCAGGAGAGTGGTCCCAGAGGTGGTACTCTGCCAGGAAGGGGTTGAGAACCCTTGGACTAGTTGGTAAGGGCTGTGACTTTAGCCCCAGTTTCCAGCAGCAATCTATTTCATTGTGTTAGACAGATAGACTGCACTTCTTTGATTGCTTAGGGTGCCTGCAAAAACACACCTGGATGTTGCAGGAAATAATTGCAATCCTGCCCAACCAAAATTCCACTATCAAAAAATTGCACTACACACACTCTGTTGCCAAAGGGCAGTGTTCTGTCCTGTGGCGTAACCATGCTGTGGTAGGAGTAAATGAGCCTGTTACAGGATACCACAGATACTGCAGGAAAAGGAAATCCTCATTTGGGTGTGGTGCTCGGTCCCTTGGCAGCTGCAGCGATTCGACTGATGCTGAAAGAAGAGCAATAAGGGTTAGACTTGGGAGAGGTGATAGTGTTGTAGAACAGTCTGATATTGTCATTCAGCACTTTTTAAAAAGAAAGAACTCTGGAAAGCCAATTGCTTAGTGAAAGAGCATTGATAAATATGCAATACACAATGAACAGTACATTCCTAACTAATTTTCCAGTGCCCATGCAGCCACAAAGCAGCCCAGAGGTAAGGGAACAAATGTTCCCTCACCTTGAAGAGGCCTCCATGACTGCCCCTGCACTGTTAAATGCAGTGTGCATCCTGTTGGCACGGCTACACCAGCACTGGAAAGCACTGGTTCATTTTCTGCATATTCTGGTCATCTAAATAAGAATATTATTTTGTATTTACTTAGCAATAAATATTGTTCTGTGGGGTGTTTTGAAAAAGCTCAGGCATAGAAAGAAATGGGAGAAGGAAATGTTTATTGAAATTTTGATTTTCCAGTTGAAAATGATCCAGTTGAATCCAGTTGTTCCCCCCACCATCAGAGAATTTTAAGCAGCTTTATATTCAGCATGTACTCTATTATACAGCATGTACAGCTTTATATTCAGCATGTACTGTAATTTGCACTTGGAAAATTATACACAGTGTATTTGCACATTTCTAAGGAATAATTTAACAGTTAAACGACAAGTATCAGCTTCAGAAATTTTTACAAAGTAAATGCAAGTGGATTAACTGCTAGGGACACAACCATGTTGCAAGCATGATGTCAGCCGGGTAACAACACAGATTCTGAAATTACAGCTATGCAGCTGTGACAAAGTACTGTATTGTTAGGGATCAGAACAAAGTAAACTCATCTTTTTGGAAGTACCAGAATGTTGGGGATCCCAACGCTTGTGGTTTATTATTATGTAATATACTTGTTATACAAATAGAAGTTTGTGAGCTCAGCTCAGGAGGGAGAGCTGAAACTGCACAAACTATGACAGATTTCAATAGCAATCTAGACCTCTGGATCAGCTAACACAACCCTCCTCTAGCTTTGCAATGGGGGCAGCGGCACAGGGGGAGAACTACACCTTTCTACTTTGTTTTTTGGTGTTTGAGCGCGGCGCCACAAGGAGCCTGTGCTCAACCCAGGGCTTAATTTGTGCAAGGCTAAGCCCCACAGACTGCTTTCAAAACCAGGGTTCAAGGCGTATGTGCATGAAGGAGAATGGGTCATATATGGGTAGGGTGCCCAGATTGAATAAGGGACAGGGTGCCTCTACCTTTAACCATTGTAAGAAGAGGGAATTTGGGCAGCTGTAGCTTGTTACACCCTTCCATGATGAGCTGCACCTGCCCAAATTCCAGTGGTTAAAGGTAGAGGCACCCTGTCCCTTTTTGGATATGGTCAGCCTATATATCATGGGAAGAATTTGCAGGTCAAAGGGCCAACTTCCAAGGAGCATGACACTACAGCTCATTGAATCTTAATAATTAAGCATCAACTTTATCCTCAAGTGTAGCCTTGCACTGTACCAGAAGCAGCCCAAACATTTGGAGCTTTGTAGGTATTGTACCCTGTCACACTCCCCAGTGCCTGCACACCAGTGCCAGCTACAGGCCTGGCATGACTTAACAGAGAGAAGAAAGAGTGTGTGACTCCAAACTTGAAGTCTGCTCCTTTACGATCTCCCTCCTCAGCTCTGCTTCTTTGCCTGGAGAGAAAAGAGTCTCTGCAGTCACAGGAATGTTAGGCCTCAGTCCATCTCTGGCCCTTGTTAGTGCAAATTGCTGAATCCTTGTGGTACTGAAACACCTGACTTGATGACATGCTCACAGCAGTGACGTGTGGGGTGGGGAGGCAGGTGAGGCAGAACCACCCTGTCTGCCCATGGAAGAGCACCGCACTGCTTACACCTGAGGAGGCTCTCCTTACACCTGAGAAAGCTCTTCTTACACCCAAGAAAGTGGGTTTAAGGAAAGCTTTCTCAGGTGTAAGGAGAGCCTCCTCGGGTGTAAGCAGTGCGGTGCTTTTCCATGGACATGGTTCTGCCTCACCTGCCACCCCCACACCGCACGTCCCTGGCTCACAGATGCCCTTTTGTTGTGCCTCATGGGTTCCTGCTTATGGTCTGGATATACGTATGACACGTACCAGGCAGCAGATTTGCTACTTCACATTAAATTCCCAGAATGAGGCCCTTCACCCCAAGATGATATGTCCCCCTTACATTCCCACTTTATACTAGCCCCCCCTTCCCCATTAGGTTGGGGGCCACCTTGTCCAAGCTCTGGTGGATTTCTCCTATCCAAACATTCCAGAGAGATCTCTGTACCCAGAGGCTCCCAAAAAGGAACATAACAACATGATATTGAGGAACACCAGCCTTGTTTTCTCAAATCTCAGACCCTGATGATGAGGCATTGCTTTCAGACAAACCCTGACATTGTGCTGAGCAGATCCACCTGTTATTTCAGACAGTAAAAGTCTGCTCAGTTCCTTTTTACTTTAAGACGCTGCACAATAAGATTGTGCTCCTTTGACCCATGTGAACGTGTGTGTGAGAAACACATTTGCCGTTTTTGTTAGGCCCGGAAACAAGAGAAGAAATGACTCTGATTTAACACATTCCTCTGATTGGTTTATTCTTCGTCTGTTACTACAAAAACAGGGGCAAAACATGCCATGTGACAGGTTGCTGATCTGACAACTGGGTTTTGTTTACTTGCATGACTCAAGACAGCCGAATTCTGTGAAAAGTTTTAATGAAGCTAAAGGCAGCAGTCAGTGACAGCCTATTGCCTGCTTTGCTGTACAGGATGAGATTATTGCTATGGCCTCACTTGGTCAATGAAGGCAGAAGGCACGCCAGCAGCAAGTCCGGAGGACTCCTATAGACTGCTTCGTCCTGCTGTCCATCAAAAGCAAGCGAACACATTTCTTGATTGTATTAGAATAGAAACCAGAGCCTGTGTGCTACTGAGAGGACTATGACCATGCAGCTGAGGACTGGAGTAGGGCAAGGCAGGATGATGACAAGGAGAAGGGGGCTGGGGAAAAAAGAACCAAAATGAAAAGGAATTCAAGTACAGGATTCTTATAGTTTGTTTACAGTCGCCTTCAGAGGTTATCTATACAGTATATACAAGGTATAACAAGGTTATACCATATGAGGTTCACACAGCTTCCAAATTTATCCAGGTCCACCTCCAGGTTTGAAGGGGCCCATGGCAAAGGGCCCTTCAGCAGGCCCCCTCCTTCAAGGGCCCTTCAGCAGGCCCCCTCCTATATTGGTGCCCTCATTGTGTGTGGGTCCTGATGGGCTTACTGGGTGACACACAGCAGTGAAGGTGCTTCTCTAGGTGACTTGGCTGGAGCACTGTCCACCACGATACACTTGATGATGTGGCAATGCTGCGAAGCGTCACGACATCTGGGGAATTGTGGAGGAATGAGAATAGTACTGTGCTGGAGCTGCACTGGTGCTGAGAGATGCACAGGAAAAGAGAAAAAAAATAAGGAAGCCCAGTGGCAATGCAAGAAGTGCCTGCAGTCCTGAGGCCCTGGCATTTGCCCAAGGAAGGTGCCACGTGCTGAGGCTGAGTTAGAGTGGCTGACCCTCCGGGATCAGCCTGGAATCTCTAGGAATCGGCCGCAATCTCCGGCGGACTACTGAAGCAATCTTGGCAGTTTTAACAGGGCATCACTGACTGACAGAGGTTGTATCGTGGGATGGGGGGCTTTAGTCAGTTGGCAACCCTTCTGAGAGCTAGCGGTCATCAAGGTCACTAAGTAAAATCTATAGCGAACTGGGGATTTGAATACTGGTCTCTCCACTCCTAGTCTGACAATCTGTCGACTACTACACCACACTGGCTTGATAAAGTGGTGCTAACCGCTGAAAATGCAAAAACAACAACACCCACATTTTTAAATATATATTAGTTTTCTTTACTTTTTTTAAAGGTTAATATGCAATCACATCACAGTTTTGTTTTCTAGTGTCTGAGTCAAACATACATGACATACACTCCTGTTTAATTTGGTTGTTTTAAAAGTCTCACTTAAATGCATCATTCCACAGATGTACTAATAATCACTCATCTCTGATGAGAGTGGATCATCTTTCACCCTTCCGCCATCAGCCTTTGTCTACAGTAGACATCTCAAGGACAAGCACTGACTAATGCAATCGATTGATGGGGGAGGTGAGGAAGAGAGACGGGGAAGGTCTCTCTCTCTCTCTCTCTCTCTCTCTCTCTCTCTCTCTCTCTCTCCTTTATTAACCGCTCTCCTTTAACCTCAGTTAGAAGTGCATGTTGCTGCTCTTTTGTCTGCTATATGCAGCCAGGGTAATGGATGAGACTGCAGCTGCGAAGCCACTTCCTCACCTGCAGTTCCATTAACGTCACTCATTACAGTTGGAGTCTCTAAGAGAATAAAATGTGATGGGATTGCAAGTGAGAGAAACACTGTGCCTACTGACAATATGATTCATGAAGCCTCCATGGATAGGAGTAGATCAGAGCGTTGGGAAAGCCAATTAGAAATAGGTGAGGGAAAATATAAACCTGTCAAATTTTGAGTGATCACATCATAGAGCCAGAGTCATCAGCTGTCCTGTTTGGACCTTGAAGCACTGCTGGCAAAGGACTTAATACTGTCTCTCTTGCCCCTGCACAGTAAAATACCATTATTGATTTTATCCCATTGTAGCTTCCTCAGATTCTCCTCCTCCTCCCTCTCTCAACTCTCCTCCCAGGCTCCCTCCATCTTAAATTAATACATTTTTTTAATAAAGTGTCAGTGACGAAGCCTTTCCTTTCTTTGTTCGTCTAGCACACATAAAGCAAAACCACAGCTATGTGAATGTGGGCAATATATGGACTTATTCTCGTGAAGGGGGGTCTGGTGTTTTTGTGCACAGTTGTTGCAGGGGATCGAACTGTTTTTCCTCCAGGTAGCACTGCTCTCTTTGGAAACTGCAGCACTCAAAATGTTAATATTTTGTCACTGAGAAACTTCAGTGTCGGTCTCTAGCACCCCACCCTTCCCCAGAGCATCCAAGGTGGTAATTAGTGCTGTAGGGAACATGGCTGTGCAAGTGTCACAGAGACCTTTTGGATAGCATTTCTGCTATCACTGCTGACTAGCAACACAATTTTTCCACACCCTTGAGATGTCTGCGAATTGTACACATTTTGTTTTATTATCACCTTTGAAAATTCCTGAGAAAGCTTCACATGCCAATTCTGCACATTAGGCTGATGATAAAGGCACAAGAACAGGTCTGGCAAACCTACCCTAAGTGTAGGCTTAACCAGATCTCCAACCGGGACAGAGTGCTAGACCTTTAGGAGAAGGAATGTGGGCAAGTGTAGCTTGTTAAACCTTGGAGAACAATCCTAGGAATGTCTACTCAGAAGCAAGCCCCACTGAACACAATGGGGCTTGCTTCTGAGTAGACATGCCTAGGATTTTGCTCTAAGGTTTAACAAGCTACACCTACCCACATTCCTTCTCCTGAAGGTCTAGCACTCTGTCCTGGTTGGAGATCTGGTAAGCCTACCTAAGTGACATTTAAAAGGCACAGCTAAAGTAGCTAGTTGAAAAGTTGGCAACTTGATTTTAAAATTCAAACCCATCCCACAGTTCTACCACATCCAAGTTCATTCTCACAGTCCACTTTCAATCCATTCACATTCCAGCTATGAAATGCCTCCAAAAGGACACTGATCAGAGGGTGTGTGTGTGTGTGTGTGCGCGCGCGCGCGCGCACGCGCACACAGTGTACATGCATGTATTGTATGTTACAGGTGAAGTCAGATTAGCTATTTCTGCTGGAAACATGAAAGGAGGCCATCCAAATGTTTCCTTCTTGTAGTTCATGAAACATAATTTCTGCTTGATAATGCTTCAGTAATGCTTATTCTTTCAGGAATTTTTCTTCTGGAGACTGCAATTCAAAGCATACCATTCTTGTCAGTAAGATGCTGACTTGATTTAAAGAGAGAGAACAAATGGTGAGGTTCCTTCTCATGCTCAAAATGTCATCCCTGCTGCAGTTAAGCAATTGCTTCCCTTTCCAATTCTAATTCTAAAGCATTCCAGAAAACTCAAACTGCAGGGCCCTTTTCCATTTGCCTCCACAGAGCTCTGCTTTGTGATGCTTTCAGTCAGCTAAGCAGCAAGCATCCAGAAACGGACCATGATCGGCATTTGAATAAGGCACCTTTGCCTCCTCTTTTAGATTTCATCTTCTTGAGTGGAGTTTCTTGGCTCCCTTCCAAGACAGAGCTTGAAATTCTGAAGGAAATTTCATTTCCAGGCTTATCTCCACTTGCTGGCTTCCTTGGGGAGACAATTGGAGTCGAGGTGGGGAGTGAAGGTGCAAATGTCATTGGAAAAAAACGAAGGCATAGCAACCTCTAAGCATTTCAACCAGCATAGCTGATATATCTTCTGCAGCATAATTTAATCAGGCCCCAAATTATATAGGAAGCAGTTTGGGTGTGTGTAGTTCCTTTAGAATACCTTTGAACTAAGAGGAAGGACTAAGAACTAACAGAGACAAAACCTAGGTCCCAGAACCAGTGGCGTCCCTATGACCGCCCCTCCTCTGCGCCGGCAGCAGCCATTATCGCTCACTCAGAGGCGCAGGGTGGGCAGGAGGACAGACCAAACACGCCGATAACTCTCCTCACTCGCCCCGGCGAATGGGATGATCCGCGCTGCCACTGGCCGCCGTTGCACCCCCCCCGCCCGCCTGCTGCCTGGGGCCCAATTCCGACGCCCGGGGGCCCACCGCTCCAAGGCCCCCACTGCTGACGACACCACTGCCCAGAACCCTTGTTATATGAACATTGCTAAACTGAATAAACATTTGTTTCTTCATCGCAGCGATTGAATGAGAGAGGGAAGAGCCTTTAGTTTAAAGAACTTACCATACAAAGCACCAATTGGCCAATCTTGCTGACCTTTTTTTAAACTGCTCTGGCCTGTTCCCATGGCTTTACCATCAACCCAACACTCAGGCACTCAGCTTCTCCACTTACTTTCTGTTCCAGAATGCCTCTGTGTAACCTGAGATCTTTAGCATAATAAAGCACATTTCTAATCCAATTTTCTGCCAAGAACGTTACCACCTTCAAACACGTTGTATTAGTCAGGCAAAGTGAATACAGTACTGAATACTCCGCAGCCTAGGAGAGACTCAACTGTAATTTTGTTTAGAGCCTTGCCAGGAAGCCATACGCAACCTGGTTTAATCAGTCTGTTGCATTACTAGCACGGTGCACCAGGGTGGAGCCTGCAGCAACCATAGTTCAACAGATAAGACAAGACTGAAAGAAAATTGCTAAGCAGGCTTAACCACATCCTATCCCGAAAACACTTTTTGTTTGTGTTTTATTATTAACAGTATTTACCGTATTGGTCTGAGTATAAGACTCACTTTTTTCTCCTAATTTAAGTTTTTAAACTAGGGGTGCGTCTTATAATCAGGCTGTTGCAATAATGCCAGTGATTTAATTAAAATGTTTTAATAGCACCAAACTTGAAGGGTGCGTCTTATAATCAGGTGCGTCTTATACTCGGGACAATACGGTATATACTGCTTTTCAACAACAAAAAGTTCACAAAGCGGTTTACAGACAAAATCAAATGATTAAATAGCTCGCTGTCCCAAAAGGGCTCACAATCTAAAAAAGATGCAGAAGAACACCAGCAGTCACCAGAAAAGACAGTGTGCTTGGAGTGAAAGGGGGCAGTTACTCTCCCCCTGCTAAATATAAGAGGAGCACCAACTGAAAAAGTGCCTCTTGCCCAGTTATCAGGGGTTTTAAGATTCTTTATTAACATTCACCACTGAGGAAGAGTTCTGTGTAACTCAAAAGCTTCCATGCCACACTCTTAACGTTGGTCTTGTTTCAGGTACTGTTTAACTGCCTCAGTTTACTTCCTGTGTGATTGAATTCTCTGTTAATGTCACAGGGAATGGGGGTGGGGAAAGTAGCAACAGGACCATAGAAGAATGAAGCAGATATCGTTCTTAACTTGGGAACTGTATTACTTACAGTGTAATGTTTATCTTGGCAGCCTTATTCTTCTGAGCCACATTCCTACCTTACAGTTAATTGATTTCCTCTTGAAAGTGTGTATGAGGCTGGATATTTTAGGAGCTTGGTCCTATGTGCACAATTGTGATTTAAGCTAGAAGACAGAAGCACTTGAGTATGGTGAAGTACATGGTTAATTGGTTGATTTGTATGATGAAACAGCCTTTCTGGGAACTTCCTGTTTCTGTGCTCCCCTGCAGCAGAAGTCGCTTTCTAAAGGGCTGCACCAAGTGAGTCATCAGTGGTTTTTGAAGTTGCTTGCTTAAAGAGAGCTCTGCAGGCAGACGCTGCTATAGCAATGGCTGAGGGGATCACTTGCATTGTTAAAATGCACAACCCTCATCAAATGAAATCCTTTCCTCTGTGCAGTGCAGTGCATCAATGCCACTTAACTCTTGGACTCCAAAATGAGGAGCAATCGGGGCAAAGCACCTTGAAATGGATGCCCCCCCCCCCATCCGCTTCACTTTTGTATTCTACTAATATATGCAGGAAAACAAAAATACTGTAAACTGCGTTGGGCACTTCACCTTGGATGGGAAAGATAGGATATAAAAATTTTAAATAAATCGTACACAAGTGAAGCAGCAGATAATGATGTAGTTAAAACATATGGAGGTATGTGCTGCACAATGTAGGTAGGAGGCGTTTTAGACTCGGTGGGTGTTTGTTAGCGTGAAGAAAGCAGTTAAAACCAAGTTCCTTTCAGTATTTGGCGCTGATCTCTAGTAACTGGGGTGGGTAGTGGCTTGATGGTTCAGCACCTGCTTGCCGGCAGGTCCCAGATTCGGTCCCTGGCATCTCCATGTAAAAGAGATTAGGTAGCAGCAGGGCTTGGAAGTGTCTCTGTCTGACTTGGTCAGCAGCTGCTGCAGACAGAACGGAACTAAGTCTGGCCTGGTTTGGTCTAAAAGGAAACTTTATATAAATAGTTTAGATGCAGCACGCAGACCCGGAAGAATTTCAACATGTCTGGCGAGGAACAAATGCTGAATTCCAGAGAGATAGAGATGCTGCATCTCTTTAAAATGTTCAGGGCCTCTCCAGATTGTTTTTAGTGCACAAAGAAAAGGGGGCGAGCTGTTACACAGAAAGATATGGCTGGCTGCAAGATATTACTTGCAGTGAACATCAAATTTTCCCAGTACTCAAACTGCATGTTTTTCTGCATCTCTAGAGATGAGCCATTCCGTCTTAGAACGGTGGGCTGGGCTATCATGAAAAGGAGAGTAGAGACCAGTAGGGCTACGTCCATTCTCACCCGTGCCACCCGCGTTTCATCCGTGCCACTGCATTTCTTCCCCCCTCCCATCCATGAATTTTTAAGGCCATCTGGAATCCCATTCCTGAGCACTGCATGCCTCCCATGAATGCAAAGACAAACAAACAAAAACATACAACATGAACCATTCTTGTTAATTTCCCTTCCCTTCTTTTCATAGCAAACATGAATTGTACAATACAAGGCATTCACTCTTCATCAATCTATATGTGAGTGGATGTAGTCCGATAAGGAACCTAGCAGGGAGGAGAATATGGTTCAGGTAGAATCTGCAGCCACAGGTGGAGGATAAATGCTCCAATGTGAGTTTTATACAATACTTGTTACACAATACATAACCAATGCCAGTTTCAGGTCTAACTTTTGTTTCTTTGTTTTAAACATTAAACTCAATGTTTTTTCCCCCACTAGAGGACTCAAGTGTCTTACAACAACAACAAAATTAAAACAATCAATACAGGTCACGCAATAAAAACAAAAACAAAAGTCAACAGTAGCAGCAAAACACGTTAATCAAAGCAAATAGAATCAAATCAGAGGATGCAGCAACTAAATCAAGAGGGTCCAGGATATGCCTGCTGAAAACACTAGACTAGCCTATTAAATGGAAGGAAATTCCATATAATGGGGGCCACCACCCAGAAGGCCTTCTCACATGTCACTGCCAGCCATGTAACCCTTGTAAGCCTAACCCTAGCCTCGTAAGTCTGCAGGACATATAAGAGAGCCGCCCTCCCAGATCTTGACAGATGAGTAGATTAATATAGAGGAAGGTGGTCCTTCAAGTATCCTGATCTGAGCCATGGCTTTAAAAGGTAATCAGCACCTTGATCTGTGCTTGGAAACAAAATGGTAATCAATGCAGCTGGAACAATATTGGAGAGCCATAACGATAAAGACAAATTCCAGTCAAGAACTGGGCAGTTGCACTCCGTACCCTTGAATTTCTGAAGGGTCTTCAAAAGTGGTCCCATTGGGAGAGAAAGTAGCATCAGAACCGGCCATGGGAGAAATTATTGGATGCATCCAGACATCTCCTGTATCTTTCATTTCCAACATGCGAAATGCTTGAAAAATATTACCAAGGAACAGCAAGGTCTGTTCACTTCAGTCCGTTCCACCATACACAGAGGTGAATCCAGATTTTCTGACAAGCATTTACACCAAAGGGAGATGCTGCAAAGCCAGTTCTTTGATAGGTGTGCCTGTATGATATGTGTCTGCAGGGCTGACCTATCCATGAGGGAACTGAATGGTCTCCTCAGGTGGCCAACTGGTAGGGGATTCCTCCCACTTGCCTGCCTGTATTGCTCCTCCTTCCACTCCCTGGATTTGGAGGAGAAGAGGAAGTGTGGAGGAGAGTGGTGGGCTCGCACTTCCTGCCTAAAGTGTTCTCCTAAAAGATGCAATGTGTGGAAATGCCTTCATCAGAAAGTCGAACCAACTGTAAATACCTTTCAGTTCAAAAAGAAGGACTAGCTTTCAGGAAAATTTAGCAGATAGGAGCAAAGAGGATATAAGATGAAGTCCAAAAGGTTTGTGAATCTAGTTTTAGGCTGGTGACTTGTCCCTCTACAATTGTTTTAACAGCTGTACCAATACAGTATACTTTAAAAAAAGAGAGAAGAAAATGACCTCATCTTTCCTTTCTTGTGCAAGCCATTTATTAAATCCTAATCTGAACACGTGTGGGAAATTTTATCTCCTTTTTTTCTCACCCCATGCAGTTCCTTCACTCATCATGACTGTTCTTAACAGACTCTTATTTGTGTTGAGAGGGAACACCATAAATCAAGGGAACTCTGAGCATTTTTGTTTTTCCTCACATCAGTTTTGTCAGCAATCGGTGAATGCAGATGATGACCATTTACCAAACAGTAACAACCCAGGGGCATGGTGAGAATTTGCCCCCCACTTTCCTGGATTTCTGAGGGGAAATTCTCCTCACTGCTTAGGCAGATGCTGCAGACTTTAAACTCTCTACATGGTTGTATGTGCTGGTAACCCCAGTTGATACCCTGGTTTATTAGTATGGTTAGAACGAACAGGGATTATTCAAACACAGGGACAAATCCTGGTTTGTTTGTGAGCAGGAAAAGAACTTGCAAATTTCCTCCTCTTGTACACAAAGGGAAGAAGGAGAGTATGAATCTGAGAGCGCAATCCACACTAAAGATCCAGCGGGCGGCCTGGAGGTGTACTCAGGGGAAGGGGATGTTTGTCCCCTTCCCCCGGTGTAGCACGGGGAGGCCCCAATGGGTCTCCTCGGATTTCCGCCAGCTATTTAACTGGCACAAATCCGAGGAGGTCATGTAAAGGCTGCGCCAGCTCAGGAAGGGGACAGGGATATGGCAGCCACCATTCCCAGTGGCGTCGCTTCGGTTGGGGCGGGGCTGTAAGTATCGCTCCGGTCGTAGTCTCTTTACCGAGGGAGCAGGAGGTAGCCCCGCCCCCTCACTGTCGGAGCCAGTCCCCTGCAGAGAAAGTAGCAGGCAAGAGACCCTGCCTGCTGCTTTCTCTGCAGGGGACTGGCTCCGACAGTGAGGGGGCGGGGCTGCCTCCTGCTCCCTCGGTAAAGAGACTACGACCGGAGCGATACTTACAGCCCCGCCCCAACCGAAGCGACTGCCAGTGACCATTCCAGCCCCCCCCCCCCAGGTCGGCTTGGCCTCCCTCACTGCCCGGACTATAGTGAAATAGTCACGATATGAGACAGACACAGGAGTAGTCACAGTCCTTTAAAAACAACATGGGCATGAGCAAGGCTTTCTCTTTGTCCTACAGTGATTCTTGTACATTTAATGAACGGTCTGCATTAAAAAAAATAGAATTCATGTGAAGGCTCTGTGCTTCTTCCCCCTATTGCCAAAAGATGTGTTGCCACTGATTAAAAAGGGGGGGGGCAGAAATATGATTACAGCTATCTTCTGTGGCACGTTTGTCCATCCATGAAGTGGTGATGGGATGTGTGGCACTGTTGTGCTGGATTGGAACCAGTCTGAGTAGAGTGCTGACAATAAAATCCAGGATGTTTTAATCATCTGGAAAGGCCTTTATACTGTGCTTCCTCTTTGCAAATGAAGTTCTGATTCCTGTTTTTAACTGGATGTGAAATAAAGATATCAACCACAGAGACGCTTGGTCAGATATGACTCTCAATGTCTCTAAAAAAAAAAAAGAAAAGCCCTTTGAAAAAGACAAACGGTCAAACTGAAATTCCCATACAACTTGGTTTTCAAACCTTGTGGAGGCCTGTATTGCTGCAGGGTTTTTTGCTATTGTTGGTCAGAAGACCTCCAGCTAAAAAAAAGTGGGAGGACAGAGAAGAGGCTCATCTCTGTTGATTTGGTGGATAGCTTAATGGAAACTTGGACCCAGTGCACAGCAGCTGTGAAAAAGGCAAAATCCACGTCGTTAGGGGTCATTAGGAAAGGGATTGAAAATAAAACTGCTAATATTATAATATTCTTTTGCAAATCTGTGGTGCAACCAGATCTGGAATACTGTGTCGAACAATAGCGTAGCTGGACTGACCGGAACCCAGGGCCGCCCCACCCTCCCACTTCTGGAATGGCTCTGATTTGGAGCCAAACGGACGCTGAGGGTGGGCAGGAGGGCCAAACTTTGCTCCAACTGCTCGGAGTGGTGAGTGCTGTGCGCCTCCTGTGGACAGCATGACGCGCCCCTCTGACTTGCCGCATAGGGTGTTGGACCCCACCGCCCCCCACACTGGTGTCAAATTTGATTGCTTCATCTCAAAAAGGATATTGTAGAGCTGGAAAAGGTGAAAAACAGGACAACCAAAATGATCAGAGGGCTGGGGCACCTTCCTTTTGAAGAACAGCTACAATGTTTGGGGCTTTTTGGTTGAGAAAAAGGTATCTAATCAGGGGGACATGATCGCAGTTTATAATATCATGCATGGTGTGGAGACAGTGGACATAGAGAAGTTCTTCTCCCTCTTGCAATACTCAGGGCTCATCCAATGAAACTGATTGGTGGGAGACTGAGAATGGACAAAAAGAAGCATTTCTTCCTACAGAGCATAATACAGGGGGACCCCGGTATCCACGGGGGATACGTTCCGGCCCCCACCGTGGATACCTGAAACCGCGGAAATGGGCGAACGCCCATTTCTGTGGTTTTCAGGACCCCCCCGACCCCCCCGCAGGCCTGCGCGACCCCCCTCACCCTCCACAACTCCCCCCAAGTACTTACTTTTAACGGAGAAAGCTCCGTGTTTTTTTTCTTCAAAAGCCTTCATTGCAGGCCTTCTTACCAACAAGTCTTCGGTGCTAGAGTGTCTCAGCAACCTTGCTGAGAGGTTGCTGAGACTTTCTAGCACCGAAGACTTGTTGATAAGGCCTGCTGCATTCGGCTTTTGAAGGAAAAAAATGGAGCTTTCTCCATTAAAAGTAAGTGCGGGGGGGGGGGGCGGGCATGCCCCTCCCGCGCCCTCCACAGCCCTCCCAGGCACTTACTTTTAGCAGAAACCTCCATTCTTTTCTTCAAAAGTTCCGGGTTTCCATCTCTTTTTAGGCCTGACAAGCTAGACTTAGTTAATAGCTAGAGTCTCTGCAACCTTGCTGAGATTCTAGCTATCACCTAAGTCTAGTTGGTCAGGCCTAAAAGAAAGATGGAAACTCCGAACTTTTGAAGAAAAGAACGGAGGTTTCTGCTAAAAGTAAGTGCGGGGGGGGGGGGGCTGTGGAGGGTGCGGGGGGGGATTCCTCAACCGTGGATAACTGAAACCGCGGTTGAGGAATCAGTGGATACCGGTGCCCCCCTGTACATTTACAGCATTCACTACTACAATACTGTATATGGTGATGGCCACTAACTTGGATGGCTTTAAAATTTAAATATTTGTTAAGCAAACAATTACACCCCTCTCATCCTAGCTAGGGACCTGTGTGACTAACTGCTAATGCATTTGCTTCAGATTTTATCATTTTCTACCAGTGGTGAAACAAGGGTGGAGCGAAGGCAAGTAGTTCTGCAAGACTCCGTTACACTGGAGTCAGTGGCCCCTCCCCTTTGCTGTTGGAGCCATTCCGACAGGGGAATGTCCTGCGTGTTGCCATTGCCGCCAGAATGGCTCCAACAGCAAGGGGGAGGGGCTGTTGACTCCGGTGTAACCGAGTCTTGCAGAACTACTTGCCTTCGCTCCACCCTTGTTACGCCTCTGTTTCTACTAGCAGGAAAAGGCAGCTGTTTGGGGCAGCAGCAGGCACCATTTTAGGAGGCCGTTTGCCACTGACTGCAGCAGGGCTCAGTCATTCCCAAACTATCCAGAACATCCCCAGGGATTATTATTGCTGTCTTACCCTGGACTGTTTCCTGTACTTGTAGCAGTGTAGGCAGATTTGAAGGAAGAGAAGGGTCAACATCAACACATGCATGCTTTGGTTCATTTGCAGAAATAGGTGAGACATTGTACTTGCGCCGCCATTTCAGTGCTTTAGCACTTAGCAGATGAGGCATTTCCTGTCTGGAAGGGTGGGAGACTGCAGAGGCTTCACACCTCTTGGTGAAGTATTGCTGCTCCAAATGCCTTTTGAGTTCAGATCCCAAGAGTCACATAAAACCCTGTGCATAACATAATACTGTACACAACTAATTCCACCCATTCCTGAAGTATGTTACTATGCAGGTGTGGCGTAGTGGTAGAGTACTGGACTAGGAACGATGGGAGACTTAGATTCAAATACAACTCACCAGGAAGTGCACTGGGTGAACTTGGGCTAGTCATCGTCTCTCAGCCTAACCTACCTCACAGGATTGTTGTGGGGATAAAAAGGGGTATTCTGAGCTGCTTCGGTTGGTTATAAATGTGCATAATAGAAATACTGCTAGCTCTTGCCAGACTTTTATAACGGAAATAGGGTAATATCCTATTCATAGAATAAAAGAGGGGGGGGGATAAGAAATATTCTCGGTTTGGAGGGGTAGTGGTGCTTGTTCGTTCATCTCTTCCCCTTCGAAAGACTGCCATATGACTGTTGGGTGTGTTCAGACGTAATGGCACATCTTCATTTGGTGTTACAATTTGTTATATGATTTGTGTTCATTTCTATCTGATAACCTTCTGAGTTTTGGTTGGCAGTGACCTGTGAACAGGCCTTCTCAGTGGTAGCCTCCTTCACGGTGTGGATTTTCCTGCCCTGTGAGGTGGGGCTGACACCTTACTTGTCAGCGTTCCAGCGCCAATTGGAGGCTTTAGGTTTGTTTGTTTCATTAGACTTTTGCTGACCTTGTATAAATGATTTCTGTGCTGTTTGGAGTTCTTTTTTATTTGCTCTGCTCTTGCTACAGTGTTGCCTTTTATTGCTGCCACTAATTATATTCTTGTTGGTTTTGTTTTTAATGTTGTTCTACTGTACACTGCCTTGAATCTGTGAGATGAAGGATGGAGAAGGGTGAAATGATATGTGTTTGGGACACACACACACACACACACACACACACACACACACACACACTGTATATAACATTATATAAAACTAATGTTGTTTTGCTGCTTTGCTCATCCATTATAACTTCCATTCTTGTTTTACTCTCCTAGAAGATCAAATGCAAATATGAAGTGGAAATGGCTGAACATAAAATATTTTTACAAATTCAGACATAACAAGTAAACAGAGATTCAGAACTAAATTGAGGCAAAGAGGTGTGAAGACAAAAGGCAAACAAAATAGAATGCATTTGAAATTCAAATACATTCATATTCAAAAAGTATACATTCAAAAAATGTACATGAATTACAATACTGTCTTTATGGGATAAGGGGATTAGTGGGCAGTGCATGTTTAAATAACTGCACTTCTGTCTTCAAAATGTCTCATGCTCAATATGACCCTCTGGCAATATTATTATATAGCATTATATTCACAGATCTGCCCTGATTGCTCAGCAGAAAATCATGTCTAGAGAGGCCATGGAAGGCCGGTCTGGGAAGGGGACGGAGATATATGGTGGAGCGTGCTGCAGATATCCCCACCCCCCTCCCGGGCTGGCCAATTGCCCGGCACCCCTGCCTGCCCTTCCCACGCCTTCCCGCCATGCGCAGCACCTCCCTGCGTCAGGCGGTGCGGAGTCTGGGAGACGATGCAGTAAGCGGTGCCGGCCTCTACGCCGGTGCCGCTTACTCTCCCAGTGCCGCAAAAGTGACACGGCACTTTTGTGACACCTTAGGCCAGCGGAGTGCTTGCTCCGCCGGCCTATAGTTAGGTTGGATTGCGCCCTGAGTCCATTATCAGAATGAACAGTGGAGCAATGATTCGATTGCTACTCTCAGGTGTTGAATGCACAAACTGTTGATCACCAGGTGTTTCGGGGCAAATGATTCTTCCTCACTTCCCTGCCTTTAAACATTTTTTGCAGATGAGGGAAGAGAAGGATTGTAAAACACTATTTGCAAGTAAATGCTAAGTAACAAATAATGTTGTGCTCTTTTCCTATAGTTGAGGAGCCTCAGCAGCCTTTTGCATAGCAGAAGCTGCGATAAATCAGGTCTCTTCGCCGTTGTCAGCCCTGTTTCCCAGCTGTACCATTTCACATGATGCTTCCAGCTGGAGCCACAAAGTTCTCTCCACCGAACGCTTCAGATCAGGACTCGACTTTCTTCTCCTTCCGTAACGAGATTGGTGGTCTCTGATGGATCAAAATAAATATCCCAAGATTTAAAAAACAAAACATACCCCCAGTATTGCTTTAAATCCCTGAAGTAGCTGCCTGAGAAGTTCAAAGCCAGCACATGTGTCCTACAGACCAGCTTCTGTGTTTTCTGTAGCAACTTCCCAGACTATTAGAGGGGAAAAAAACATTTGACAACCAGATTCAAACTTCCCATTTGGTTTAAGGCCTATATTCTGCCCCACTCTCCCATGTTGAGTCACTGTTTGGGTTGTTTTTAATCCACTCTTGTCTGGGTTGATGTTCAGTACATTTGCCTTTTGCATGGTTCAGGCCCACAACAGGTCTGTACCTGGGCTTTGCCCAGCTCCAACCAGAGCTTTGCCTTTGCCCTTGCCCTGCCGACCAAGTTTTGCCCTTGTCCTGCCAAACTTCAAGGACCAGCTCCAACAGCCTTCTGAATGTTGGTGCAACTTGCTTCTTAAAAATGGTACGAAACAGACTCCATCTTGCAGGCCTACATCACCTTGGTCCTTTGCCTTAACTGTGCTTGTGGCAGTCTGTCATTTTGCCTGATCGTTGACTGCTGTCTCTTATGATACATGGGATAATCCGTTACAGATGCACACCTGCTCCCAGTTACTTGTGGTGTGCATGTCTGTGTGAGAGTTTCATTAGCTTCAATGATGCCTATGTGCACTTCGCAAGAACTGTTTGCAGTATCGCATTAGTGATACTTTGGAGCTGCAGATTCGAACGTTGGCGCAGAAACATTCAGCATGCTCTCCAACATTCTGGCTGAGGAAGATCGATCATGTTTGTTATAAAGCACCTAATACAGTTAGGTACCATACAGGGATTAGAAGCATTATGACCTGCTTGCAGCCATGGTGACGTGAAGAAAGCATATGTTCTCCTACTTACCACTAGTGGCTGCCTGTAATTGCTTCATATTTGCTCATATATAAACATTCTGACAGAGGCCAGTTTCATCAGTTTTATTCCAAAAGGCAAGTTGCACATCCGAAATGGTTGAGTGTGTGCCACCAAACTGTGCTTGTGGTGAGAGTGAAGTGGAGCGTCAAGTGTGTGTGTGTGTGTGGGGGGGGGTATGATATCACTACTTAAGAAAGCAAACAGCAGCAGACAGCCTTAGTTTTTTTCAGCTCATTTTACACAGCCAGAGCTTCTTTACAAAAGGCACAAAATGTATCTTGGAACCTGTTATGCAACCCGTAACTCCCCCAGAACCAATCTGCTAAAGGCAAGCCCATTCTGCTAAGTATTAATATAGCAGTAGCGTGCAGCACGCTTAATGCTTACACAGTTAAAAATACAATATCTGTGCAATAGTTCTTGTAAGTCTATCCTCAGCACATTTTTGCTATTTTCAGTCAGGCCAATATTTTCCTAGGGCAAAAGATCTCCGATTGCTTATTGTTTAAAAAAACAAAAACAAAATCTAGGCAAAATATAAACAAACTCATCTTATTAATTCTCTTCTAATATTATAAAAGGCCAAGTTTCTGCACAGAGAAAAGTTAATCATTCTGAGACAAGCTGTTTCAACACACTTGTTGGGTTTGTTTACAGAGAGAAAAAAAAAGGAAATACCTAAGTTTCAGTCCTATAATAGCTTGGCTTGAATCAAAGCAAAAGGTTCTTAAGCGGGTGACTGGTGAACATGAAAGGGTGAGGTTGCTAGAAAGTCATAATTATTCAACTTCCTGTTTGGAAGATGGATTTCATTTCAACTCTGATTGCAGTGGCTTCAAAGAACAAAATGGATGCCTTCCATTGTTAGGAAATCAAGTTATTTTGCTTCAAGTTCTGACTGATATTTTGAGATCTACAAGTCACATAGCTCTTTGGCAGCTCGATAATAATGAAGTGTGTGTGTGTGTGTGTGTGTGTGTGTTTTCCCAGCTATATAGAGGGATTTTGGGATGGTCTATATATCTATAAAATGGCCACTTATCACATGCAGTAGTATCATGGCCTTTCCTGGACTGTACCATTTTGGATTTCAGGTGAGGGGTAGCCTATTTGAATACTCTTCTAAATTAAACAAAAACAAACCCACAGAGCACACTTATCTCAGATGTGCTAGCATGCATTGTACAGGAATGTGTTTTTTTGTACATGGAAGCTTTCAAACATGAGGTTCTTCACATGTAGTCTGAAGGAGAACCAGGCAAAGCTGTCCCTTATGATTCAGGTGTACATATCAGATCAGATCTGTTTTGCGGTATTTGGATGCTTTTGGTTCTCTTTGTGAGACCTCCCTAGTAAAAAGTTTGACTTGTTCACAAGAAGCAGAACTTCTAATTTTGCATGTTGTTGTTGTTCAGTCGTTAAGTCGTGTCCGACCCTTCATGATCAATTCACAGTGTGGAGGTTTGGGTAATAAATTACACCAGCCAAACTTCTGTACCTTTTGGAAGTTGCAGTTTCTCATACATTACGTTTATCTTTTTGTACAGGAAAAACTTATTATGATGAAAAAGGCAACATATTAATTAATTATGAGAAAGAAGACTCTGGAAAATCCTTTAGAGTATGTATATCTGCTGCTGACAACACTTGTGCAATGGAAGGAATGGATTTGAAAGACACATGAATTTCAGATCCCTGCTCAAGTGCCTCACATCGCACACAGGCCCTTTTATGTATTTATGTAGCAACAATCTGGGGGGTGCCACTAAAAAGTATGTCAGTGACCCACAGCCAACCTAGCTCCTTGGTGAATGTATCTGTATGAGTCATGGGTTTGCAAACACAAGATTGTCACATTCACGTTATATCTTTAGTCATTTAAAACATGCAGAGTGTACACTTAAATATAATGTGTGAAGATGTTCATAGAACCGTATTTTGATGGACACCATAGCTTGAGAACTGTGACTTACATTTCATTCAGTTCCCTCTCTGTAGGCTGTAGATAATAATAACTTGCTCAGTCTGAGTCACAGGAAAATAGGCAAAATGGTATGCAGAAAAGGGGGAAGGGAGACTGTTGTAAGGTACTTACACCATGATGATCATTTTCAGGTATAATAATGACTTAACTCATTTACAAAAACCATTGCCAATTTTACAAAGACGTTGATTTCAAATAAGCAGGAAAAATTATATAAAAACCATTTAAAAGCAGCTGCTTATTCTGTGAAAGGGAAAGGAGGGGGAAATGTGTACTACAGTTCTGTGTTTAAATTCAAGGCACAGCTATGTAGCTCGTATGTGCGTGAGAAGACATATTTTGTCCCAAGAGGCAACGCCTGCCTTTTCAGCAGTGTCTCTCCTTTCACACAAGGTCATCTTGTGCCGGTGATAAGAGTGAACCTGGCTGCTGTCAGCTGAGCTTTTCCCCTATATAATATTGTCCAGATTTAGTCCACCTTTATTTCCACATTTTTTTCTAGTATGGATTGTTCTTGGCATGCAGGGAAGAGGCAATGGTGGAAGGGAATGAAACGCTGTCGAAATGTTTGCATACACAAATGTTTACCCTTGAAAGGAGCATGTTCTTGTTAGAGGCTTGCAGGGAAGTGAACACCTTTTCTACCTTTGCCACCAGTTGTTGCCATGGCAATAATCTCTGTTACCTTGGGAAACTCGGGATCTAGAACAGCAAATCTCACTTTAAAACAGGACGGGCCCTAACTATTTATTATCAAGCAGTGTTCAGCTACAATTCTGTGTACTCTGTAGCGGAATTTTAAGCACATGAGAATTAATAGGACCAGGAAGACTGGTGAACAAGGAAAAAGTATGGGTTTATTTGTTACGCAGCGCAATGGACAGCCCCCAGTTGGGGAACTGACCCTTTGCTCCATGTGAGCACAGTTTTTATACATTTCCAAGCAGAACATCACAGGGTTGCTGAGAATGTGCATAGTTACAGAGTCATACAGAAACACAATGGGAACAATAGTGGGCTGCTCTGGGTGGCGGTCTTCTGGATGGTCCTTGAATGGTTCGATCGTTGAGTCCTGGGAGACCTGATTGAATTAGTTAGACTTGATTGAGTTAGCCTCCCTTTCCCCCAGAATCAGCCTAATGTGTGTGTTTCTACTGAGAGGAGAAAACAAAAGGAGGTTGCCAAATGTGAGATTTCCCCCTTGTGACTTGGGGAGGCAGATATGGAAGTGTGTAACAACAAGAATATTACCAGAACAAAACCAAGAATAATATTTTCTGCATCAACTCTTACTTGAGAGGAAGCCCCACAGAAATCAATAGGACATTGCAGAAATAACGGTGCATGAGATTGGGCTGCACACTCCTTTAAATTGCAAATGGACCTCAGGATGTCTGCTGCAGCTTGTAGGAAGAGACACTATGCAACAAGCAGATGCATGCATGTAAATATTTACGTACGATGCTGGTGTCCTGCAACATTTGTAAATTCCTAATGGGTTTGTTGATGCCGGAAGAATTTCCTTCCACTTCTCATTTGCCATCCAACAACAGCAACAACAACAACAACAACAACAACGCTTTGGATATGGACAAAGTAACATAGAATCGATTTTCAGATAGATGCTATTTGATGTTAGCATTATTCATGCTAGAGTAATGACCTTCTTCAGCCCTGTGCATAACCTGTGTTTCGATATGATCAAAAGGGTTCAGCCTCCCACCCTTAGCTGTGTTGACATCCTAAAATGATGCTGTGCCAACAGTGGGGAAAGATGCTGGGGCACCAGGGACCCTGGGACAAAGCCCTGCGCTGAGTCCCTGTGCTGAATGGGACCCCTTCACCCAAATGGGAAGCCCCTAGTCATGTAACATGGAGCTGGCTTGTCTTAGGCAGTCAGTGAAGCATTGCCGTCATGACCTTTGTAACCTGCCCATCCACAGCAAAACTTAATCTAGATGTGGATTGACAGCACTCATTTAGCTGACACCTGGCTGTATTAGAACAAGGGCCTTCATTAGAAGGGCCAGGAGGAAAACACCATAACTTGACAAGGTTTTGCGCACAGCTGTCTGTTGGTGAACTCCATTCACCTGAACATTGTGGAAGAGAGATCCAAGGGTCTGAGCTCAGTTGCCTGCTGTTGGAGTAGCCAGTAAGAAAGGAACTCCCTGTAAAAGGGGAGTTCAGGGTTGCAGTTACACTTGCAGAGTTACCTGTGCATTGTTGTCATGCCCCTCCAAACCCTAGAGGCAAACAAAGGAACTGCGAGGAACCAGTCTTGCTAGGGACAAGTCTAGCAGCCCGATCCTGTTTAAGATGCAGCGGCTGGCTGGCATAGCCGGGGCTCACCTAGGGGAAAGGGGATGTTCATTTCTTTCCCCCGGTGTAAGCACCGGAGGCCCCAATGGGCCTCTTCACATGCCTGCCAGCTCTTTAGTTGGTGTGCGTCCAGGGAGGCTGTGTAAGGCCGCTTGGGATATTGGTGCAACCCAGCATCAATATTCACCCCCCCTCCCAGGACGGGCTGGCCAATGGTCCCCTTCCCCCCAGCCCACCCTCCCCACTCCCTCCCACTGCTCAGCACAGCACATACCTGTGTCCAGTGGTGCAGATCGTCGAGGACAGCAAGTGAGAGGTGCTGGCCTCCATGTCTGTGCCGCTTACTCCAGAGGAGACTTACGGCATTTTTGTGACACCTTAGGCTGGTGGAGCGCTCACTCCACCGGCCTAAAGTTACACAGGATTGGGCCATAAGTCACTGGCTTGCCTCTAATTGGGCAACCTGTGTTTTGTTGATGTTTAAATTCAAGTGCCTGCTTTGGGATATTTGAAACTTGCCTACCTTCCCTTTCTACTCTTTACCATTTTTTTTTTTAAGTAAACAACTTTTACTTCTGAAACTTCTCCATCCTGGCTCAATCGGATCAGAGCAGAGTGTGATTGCCCCTCGCTCTCTTAAAAAATGCTGCAAAGTTGTGTGTATAGGTGCAGAAGAACTGGGTCAGTCAGGTCAGTTGGCTCGCTGGACACCACTTTTGCACCCAGTTTCCATGCTGAAAGAACCCTGGTAATTGGCCTCCTCCAGATGGAAAGGTGCCCCTTTAGGAGGATTTTCCCTTGCTGATGGGAGCAAATACACTTTCTGGGGCATTCTGTGTCAGGGCACCATCTCTATCACCGTCATCCCAGAAGGAACCCAAAGGTGTGTGTGTGTGGGGGGGGGATCAAGGTATATGGACTGTGTGTGTATCCCATGCATGACAGACTACATCCACCTTATGGATGACCACAGCCCTGACACCCTACTGCACTTCCTAATTGCACATTGGGCACTGCCACAGTCCAACCCATTGCCTTCCTTATCCCCAGCCATGCTTTGCCCAAAGTAGGAACAATATTTATCATTCAAATACCTCTTTTTGAGTGTGCAAAACACTTCACATGTATTATCTTGATGTAACCTTTACAACAACCCTGTGAGGTTGCAGCTGAAGCTGGGAGACTTGCCAAAGGCCATCTGGTGAGCTTCTAGTGGATTTAAACCAGGGAACTTCTGATTTGTAGCTCAGTGAGGCTTTGCCTTTGCCTACACCACACCTGGGTTTCTCTCAGTCTAGTTCCACCTGGAAAGCAACATTCCCAGGCAGGGTATCTTGACATTCTGCATAGGGAGGTGAGTTCAGAGAGAAGATGCAAGAAGTGGAGCTGGGGCAGAGAAGGAAGGGGATGAGAAGGAAGGGGGTGCTGGAAAGGAGCTGGCCCCATCAAATCTGGGGGGCATTTCTCTAGTCATCTAAACATTCACAAGTGGCAGCTAACAGGGCTCAAGTCTAGGTGGTGAAATGTATAAACCCAGGGACCAAGCTTTCTAAAATGTCTAAGGTTCTGAGTCCTTTAAGGCTGACTTGTAAGGTGTGATGAATGATTCATTTTGGCATCATCAGCCTATGAATTCCTTGCATTTGTAAGCATTCCTGGAATTCAGCCCATTCTAAGCTGGCCTTTGAAAGACAAAATGTTTTCCTGATTGTTCAAAACTCTCGTTGGTCATTTCCAAAGCTATTTATCAGTCTCTTTTGTTGATCTTGCATTTTATAAATAGTAGTTACCAAGGCATTACTCCAGAAGCGTCGTGAGTGTGTGTGGGGGTGGTCCCCCAAGCAGCAAGTGGGTGTGTGTGACAAAGCGATGGGGGGCAACAACCGCACCGTTTAGGTGGTGGGAACAGTGCCGGAGAAGGTGATGGGTTTGGCCTACCCTCCCGCCCTGCATCTCTGAAGGAAGTTACAGCAGCGGCGGCAGTGACGTCACTTCCGGAGGTGACATCATGAGGGCGGCATAGCAACGCCATTGCATTTCTCTAGCTAATCACTATTGATCAGGAAGTTCAAAGAACTTATCATAGTGTTATAGTCTCAACGTAATGGAATGCAATTTCTTCTGGTGGGGGCCAGGAAAGAATAAGTTGTTCATATGTTTTGTTTCAACTTTAGACTTGCTAGAGGAGTATTGAAAAAAGAGGAAGGAGGGAAATCGTATTTCTAATTCAAAGCCAAGAGTTTTGCAGGATGGGTCTTGTATGGCCTCATTTTTCATGTAGTGTGTCATGCTGGTTTCCTGTCTCTAACAAAGAACTCGGGACCATGTGTGTAGGTGGAAACCAAATTTGCCCTGAATGTTGTAATGAAGGTAAAATGTGCCTCAGTCTACATTGAACCTATAGTGGCATGAGAGCTTCTGTAATGTCATGCCGATGAGGCTGCACAGATGATCACAGGCAACAGCCTGAAGTGGACTGAGAAGGTAGGATAGGATGTCTTATGAACTGCTTGTCAATATTATAACATGTGGATTCCTCCTAAGTGACAAAAAAAAGAGATTAGTATTCAGATTTGCACTTGGAAACTGCCCTCCCACCCCCACCCCCAAATTAGTTACAGAGCAATTTTTATCTCCTAATTAGCAGAACAACAAAGTTTACAAGTGGCTGAAATGCCTGGCAATGAATACTGGGGTCAGATTAAATAAAAAGTCCAACCAGTATTTATTTTTAAGTACTTTTTCCTTTGTAAATTAGTCATGGGCCTCTGCAGTTCAAGTTCAGATAAGCCTTTGATAAGGATCCAAGCTCTTAGATACTTATTATCCTGTCCAAAATTCTGGAGGATCGCCTGTTGCTGTTGGCTACCATGCATACTACAGTTGCTTTGTAAGACATGAGGCTTAAGGTCAAGTGTCTTCAACCACCTGACTATGCCACATATCCTGTGTAATTGCCCTACCTGATGTATGAGTGCAAATCAGTCTTGATCCGCGCAGATAATGCGCTTGCTGTGCACGCACGTCTACCCAGATACCATAGTTCCCCGTAAATACGAAGTGCAGGCAACAGCATTTTCAACATTTCTGAGCCCCAAACGATCATTGAAAAATATGTATTTATATTACGCATTTTGGATGGTACATTTTCAGTACAGTATATTGGAAATGAAGCTGTGTTGTTTATGGTGCCCATTAAAGGAGCGTGGCCCCAGACATAGCATAGTAAGAGCAACCAATTTATTGGATTTACGCACAGCTCTCTGATTGGAACACATTACCTGAGAATTGCTGCTGCTTGCCTGCAACACAAGATGATGGGTAGCAGTGAAGCCAGGAGGGTTGTTCTTAAGTATTCCTCCAAATTCTGATATAGCTAAGGCACAAATTTTTCCTCTAAATTAACATGGAAGGCACACTTCACCCTTGTAGTCTGAAAGTTTCCTTTTTGAGGATGAAAGGGTAAGACTTACCTGCTCTCTGAGGAGCTCACATGCATGCTGTGCTTCTTCATGAGTCCCAGCTGGGTTTGCCTCATGTCTGGAACGGGGCAAGCGTAGGGTAGGATTGGGCTGTCAGTAAGTTCCAGTGCAATATCCAGTCCAGTCCACTCCTGCCAACCTAGCAGTTCCAAAGAATGTTAATGCGAGTAGATAAATAGGTACCGCTTGCGGGAAGGTAAACAGCGCTCCGTGTTCCAGCTGCATGCTACGCGCTGCGGCAAGGAGAGTCATGCCGGCCATATGACCACGGACGCGTCTTCGGACAACGCTTGCACTTCGGCTTTGAAATGGGGATGAGCACCACACCCTAGAGTCGGACACAACTGGACTTAATTGTCAGGGGTCACCTTTACCTTTTTTAAGTTCCAGTGAGCCCTCACCTGGATGCCCCAACCTACTTGGAGAATGCTGTCCTTGGGGAGGCTCACTTGACACCTACATTGTTTTCCTTTAGGTGCCAGGCAAATACCTTTTTATTCCCTCAGGCCTTTTAGACATAATTGTTTTAGTGCTATTTTAACTGCTATTTTTAGTAGCTTTTAAATCTGCAATTGTTGGGGTTTTTTTGGTATTATTTTAATTATTTTCACGTATGTCACTTTGCATATTGTTAAACTGTAAGGTGGCCTAAAATGTCAACATAATAAAATGTGCATAATATACATAATAATAACATAATAAAATAAAAACATAATAAAATAAAAAGAGAGAAGTTCTTTTCCCTCTCACACAACACTAGAACTAGGGGACATCCACTCAAATTGAGTGGAGGGAGTATTAAAACAGACAAAAGAAAATATTTATTTACCCAGCGTGTAATTGGTTTGTGGAACTTCTTGCCACAGGAGGTAGTGATGGCACCTGGCCTGGATGCCTTTAAAAGGGGATTGAACAGATTTATGGAGGAAAAGTCCATCACAGCTTACAAGCCATGATGGGGATAAGCAACCTCCTGGTTGTAGGAGTAGGTTTTCTTTGTGCCAGGTGCAAGGGAGTGGTGACAGGATACAGGTATCTTGTTGTCTTGTGCTCCCTGAGGCATCTGGTGGGGCCACTGTGTGATACAGGAAGCTGGACTAGATGGGCCTTTGGCACTGTCGTCGCTCGAGGTGGGGCGGAAAGCTAAGTTCTGCAGCTTTCCACCCCACCGTTACTCTCCTGCACGAGGCACCCCGTCCCCTCGTCGTAGGAGCCCGTCAGCGGAGAGAAAGCAACGTGCAGGAGAGTCCCTGCGCGTTGCTTTCTCTCCGCTGACGGGCTCCTACGACGAGGGGGTGGGGCGCCTCATGCAGGAGAGTAACAGTGGGGTGGAAAGCTGCAGAACTTAGCTTTCCGCCCCACCTCGAGCGACGCCAGTGGCCTTTGGCCTGATCCAGCAGGGCTCTTCTTATGGTCTTATGTTAAAATAATTTACAAAAAAAAAAAAGTTCTATTCATGGTTGATACATGCTGCAGGAGACTGATTGGAACAAGGCAAAGTCAGAGCAATGAATGCTGTTTTTAATTTACATTTTATTGATTTGAGTACAAACTTGCAATGGGAAGACACAGAGGGCATCTTCCCCTGGGTTGATAGTCTGGTGTCACAGGAGCTTTACATAATTACTTCATTTTCTTCTGGCATACTAACTGTTTTTTTTGTGGTGAACCACAGTATTGGTGTGGAAATTACTAACTTATTTACTGATTGAAGAGGATAATGCAATTAATTTGCTGCTGTGTAATATATGCTAGAAGTAATATATCACTCAAGCCAAACAAAATCAAGGAACTGCTCTTTTGAAAATCTGGCCCTGTATGTCCCTTGAAAATCTTGCCCCTGCTAACTGGGCAAGAGGCACTTTTTCAATTGGTGCTCCTCTTATATTTAGCAGGGGGAGAGTCACTGCCCCCCTTTTACCCCAGCACAGTGTCTTTTCTGGTTACTGTTTGCTGGTGGTGTTTTGCATCTTTTTTAGATTGTGAGCCCTTTTGGGACAGGGAGCCATTTAATGATTTGATTTTGTCTGTAAACTGCTTTGTGAACTTTTTGTTGAAAAGCGGTATAGAATTATTATTATTATTATTATTATTATTATTATTATTATTATTATTATTATTAATAATAATAATAATAATAATAATATGTCACTTGGGGTGCAATCCTATCCAACTTACCCCACTGGTGTAACCAGGGCGGGAGGCTTTGGAGGGAAGGGGGGGATTTAAATCCCCCTTGAATCCCCCTTTGGAGTGGGTTTGAATCCTTTTTCTGTTCCTGGGGCCTCCCATCTGCCCTCCCCCGCTGGTTATACCGGTGGAGTAAGTTGGATAGGACTGAGCTGTTGGAAAAAGAATACAATGAGATATTAATAGAAAATGTGGCCAACATAAACAGGGTTGGTGCCAGGGTCCATTGTACCCTGGGGAATGGCCTAGTTTTGGACCCCTCTTCTTGCACACATGCACAATAACCCCCATTTACTTCCCCATACCTCGCCTCCCCCACTATCCTTCCCAGCACCATTTTTCTCTTCCCCCACACATTAACTGACAGTTGACTGCACATTATAATGTGGCTTCTCAGTGTGACTAATGTGAATAATATGTATCTTATGATTGAAAATTCACTTCCTTAACAATTGAGATTGAGAAATTACTACTAAGTCACTAGCTTGCTTTTCTTTTCAACAGCCTAATAGCCCAATCCTATCTTCCGTAAGGCACACGATGCAGGGTTGCCTGTGCAACCTCCATTGCATCCTGCGTGTTGATGGGGAACCAGTCAGCTGGGAGACGCAAGAAAAGAAAAACTTTACTTACCTTCCCAGCCACCACATGGTCCCCGAATGGACTCCTCAGATCTATGCCAGTTCTTTGTTGGAATAGCTCTGAGGAGCCTGCTGGGGGCGGATCGGGGCTCGACCGGGATTGGGACTAATTGGGATATGGCAGACGCTGCTGCTGCTGTGATCAACCACGTCCCACCCTGACCCACTCCCATCCACACCCCGATTTGCACTCTCTACTGGCAGAACGTTGCCAGTGGTCAGTCCGCAGCACACTGCTGGCAGTGCATGACCTTCCGGCCCTTATACCAGCACAGCGTTCCGCAGAGTGGCTGCCATGATGGTGACCTCTCTGTATATATCTCAGTATATATATATATCTCAGTTTATATATGCTGATTTTTAAGGAGGTATTCATTGGCTTTTTAGTAAACAAATCTGTAGCAAGTTAGTTTGCCTTGAAACTTTCTGTGGTCCTTGATATTCTTGGATTATTCAGGGAGAAACCACAGCTGACTGGTAGAGCACCTGCTTTGCCTACAGAAGGAGCTATCTTCATTCCCTAGCATCTCCAAGAATGGATGGGAAAGATCTATGTCAGAAACGTGTGATAAATGTTACAGACCAAGCCAGGAACAGATGGGATTTCAAATTATAGCAGTGGAAATAAGATGTAATGAACAAGAAAGCAGCATAAATCTATTTTTGATGGACCTTTGAACTTTAGAGAACTTTCAGCTACATCCGGTCTAAGGCAGTATGAAGTCATGCTAGTGAGAGTGATGGTGCAAGATAGTTGATTGTGAGAACGGAGAAGGTCCTGTGAACAAACTGAGAATATGGGAATTAGGCTTGAACATTGTGACTCCTCTCACTTCTGAATCACTGAATAATTCTGGCAAACATTCTAATATCTGCCATGCTTTTGATGAATCCACTTAGGAGTCATGCTTACATGAACAAGTATTATTTAGTTTTGTAATATTTGAATCTTGAAATGTTAAACTATCTGTATTCTTCCAATTAGGAATGCCAGTTTGCCAAAATTATTCTGTTTCTCCAGCTTTTGTTTTCTGTGTCAGATGGGCAGGCAGCAAAAGTTAATCTCAGCCCCTTTGGGGACTGCTGCTGGGCTCTGTCCATTTATCATTGCTAACATTCCTGCCCCCGATTTTACAAGACATGTAATATCACCAGGCCCCTGCCTCTGAAATTTCAGATTTGGGGATGTATCTAACCTGGCAATCCTACTTGAATACTTTAATTTTTTTTAATCAAACTATCTGTATTTTGATGCTCTTTTAAACCTTGCAGACCAAACTATCCCATGAGTGAACCACATATTTGTGTGAATTACTGTTTATACAGAGTTAAGCCTACAAAACCCATGATTCACAGCTCAATCCTACCTAAATCCCCCCTGCCAATGCAGTCGTATGCGCTGCATTCTGAGGGGGGAAGTCCCAGGGGTATTTTCCAGATAAAGGAACATTTGTTCCGTTGCCCTGGGGTAAACATTTGGGAACCACTGGGTTATTGGTTGGTTAATATTGCATACACAAAGTATTTAACAACAAAACCCAAACACTGAAGAGTACCATCCACATTCTTTCTTTGATTTGGCTGAGTGAATGGTTAGGTCCTGTCCCCCTGTTTTAAGAGCATTTGGGATTCTACCTCAGAAAAGTCAGGCAACTACTGTATTACAAATTATTCTCTCCCAGGAGGTGGTCTGATTTTTCAAGGTCATGGAGACATATCCCCCCCCCCCTGGAAATTGCTATGCATTCCAGATTTTTGACTGAGGAAGTTGATAATGAACAGAACCACAGAAGAACTTCCCAGCTCTTGCAAACTAGAGCTGCTTTCACAAAACTCATTTTTTCTTTCTTTTATCAAAAATAAAAATAAAAAGGAGGATTCAAGAGTTACTTTATAGTCAAATTTATTATGTTACAATTTACACATATGCTATAAATTATAATACTATAATTCACACATATGCTGCATATGGTGTACACAGAAGCAGTTGCTTGACCCAGTTAATAAATTACCTAACTTCATCCAAATGCTCAACCTGTATAGCTGTAAATATAACAAATATTACAAAGACTCCAACAGCCTCCAGTGATCTCTACTCCAGTGGGCACCAGACCTCAGTTAATGCTACACCTCTGGAACTTTTCATACAGCAGACTATAGTTAGAGAATAATAGGCCAGGTTGGAACTCCTCTTCCTGGTCCAATCAAGTCTCACAGAAAAACAAAAAATTGTGCAGCCAATCACACCGCCTCCTTAGGGCGGCCCAGTGGTGCTTTGCCAATAGTAACGGTGATAATTCTGTGATTGATGCTTCCAACTAAAAGACAAATATGCTAGTGGTACATCAGCAATGTGAATGTCTGTACTTAGCTGAGAGCTAGTCCATTCTTGCACCTCCTCTCTTTTACCTGTTTTGCTTCCTCAACTGTTTTATGCTACTGCTGAGCTAAGCCTTTGGAAGAACAAAACACACATGTAGGTCACTGCCCAGCGTATACACCAAGGAGCTGCTGAAGGAAAGCATAATCACCTTTCAGCTTCAATCATGTCGGCTGAATTTACGAGGTAGGGAAATGTAGACACACTTTGGTGGGCCGTTCCTCAGGTGGGCCTGAGGAAAGAGCTTGTTTGTTGTTCTCTCCCTATATTCACAGCATGCGGGAGGGGAGAGTCTTCCCAAAAAGCGTATCTAGGAAGCCCCATCCTTGCCTCTTCCAGAGAGCTGTTCGTCTTGATGATTTCTTTCTTCCTTGTTCTCTTCCCAGTACAAAATAAAAAATAAAAAATCATGCACCAGGCAGCTGTCTGAGGCTGGCACCACAAGAATGAAAGGAAATGTGTTTGCTTTGTGCCCACTGCTTTTAATGAAGGATCCAGCAGGGCAGGCTGACTGCCTTCATTTTTTAAATATGGGCTGAGTTTTCCCAGTTTCCACTTCGTGACTGGAAGGAACAAAGAACCTTAAAAACCACAAAGAACTGTGTTGCACAAACCATTCCTGCTGTTTGGAAATGGAGAAGCATTTCCATACGCACAGACTCAGACCTGGGAGTTTTCTAAAGGTACAGTGATATATTGAAACTCCGGATTAGAGAGAGAGAGAGAGAGAGAGAGAGAGAGAGAGAGAGAGAGAGAGAGAGAGAGAGAGAGAGATGCTGTGTGTTTCTGGCAATGAAATATTAGTCCAATATTAATCCACAATTTCTAGTGCTGGGACCATTGTTTCATTTACAAGTTAGTGATATCAAGAGATTTATGGCTAAGAACCGCTCTTCCCACTTCTCTTGCATTGTATCACGAGAAAGAAAGGCCTCAAACCAAACACTCCAGTTATTAAAAGGACCTCCTACACTAATGCAAGGTGTGCAAATACGGTGTGCACTAATGCAAATACACTAATGCATGCACAGAGAACGCGCGTGATATAAATACAATACAAAGGCAGGTGGACTGCACAAACCTCTAGTAACTAGGATTGCCAGTTTGCCAAAATGGGCCCTGTTTCTCCAGCTTCTTACTTTTTCCTCAGATAGACAGGCAGCAAAGGTTAATCTTGGGCCATTTGGGGTCTGCCACTGGGGCTCTGTCCATTTCCTGCTCAACTCCATTCCAGTATCAGACTCTCTCCCCTCCCCCCATTTTTCAAGGGTTAGTCTGTCATCACCAGGCCCTGCCTCAGAAATATCAGGTTTTGGGATGCACCAACTCTTCTAGTACTATTGAAGCTTTCACAGTGGCTAAAAGACTAACAGTATTGGGCATTTACAGTGGCAGATCTCGCAATCCGCCATAAAGCCATAAAGGTCATGCCGCAGTTGTGTGTGTCAGAGCCGCCGGTCCAAACAGCCAGCGGCTCCATTCGCCCATAAGAGACAGACCTAGTGAACTCGGACGTTTCCGAAGTGCTTCCAGCCTTGCACAGGCACGTGAAGAGTCTAGACTGGGATGATGACACGACGCATTAGCGCTGCATTGGGGCAGTCCCAGCCGGTTGGAACAAAGAGGATACTGGAGCGCTGTGGGGGAGAACGGTGTAGAGGACCAGGTGTGCAGCAGGGGAGAGCGGTGGAGCCAGTCCTGTCCGCCGCAACGCAGCCGGCTGGCCGGGATGGAAACAGCGGTGGCACTCTGCACATGCTCAGAGGCAAAATATTTATTTAATATTGAGCCGACTGGACACGCCCTCTGTGACATCACCTGCCCCATATCCCTGGACATGTGCCTGTGCATCACTTCCGGCGGAAGTGACATCATGGTTCCTTGACCCGCACCACATGATGTCACTTTTGCCCCCCTTCAAGTTCCAGAAAATCTGGGAAGCCTACTTCTGAGTAAACATGAATAGAATTCTACTTTTATTTGCATTTCTCATCCAAAGAATCTGAATTGACAACAGGGTTATTTACAACATTCATTGAGGGCAGAGCTACATGTTATGGTGGTGAGGTACAGTATTTCCTTTCTCAGGTAAGAGACTAGATTAATTCTCTCATTACAACAATGGGAGCACTTTCTTGACAATTACAGTTTGGGGTTAACAGGGACATGTGCAATGTGTAGCAAAGGGTACAACACCTTTAACAAAGCATTGCAGAGAAATGTGTGACACCAGTTTGACATCTAGGCAAAGGAAGAAGTAATTATAGAGGCAGTCACCAAAAAGAAGATGAAAATATTCTGAATGAAAGACGTATAAAATTTTAACTGTTTCACTGAATTTACTTTTGTTTGCTTTGATGAAGACTGAAAAATAAAACCAAACTCCTTTGTGCTTGGATATTATGCAATCTTTGTTCCAAGGACAGCAACAGAACTTCTAAGTACTTTTAATAAATGAGTATAGAGGTTTTTGATTTTGAAGCATATTCCCATAATTGTAAGTCTGTCTGTGTGCATCAGAGATCAAGTCACCCATCAGAGTTCTGTGTTTGTTGTATTCCCTCCTTGTTCCAGGGAAGCCAAACCAGATCCCATATTAACCCACTTACAGCTTGGAGCTTTCTTGATCATGAACGTGGTCCTGACATCCAGGTAAACGTGACTGTGGCTCTCCTGTGTAGATTTCAGGAAACAGCAGGGCCGCCTGCAGACAAGACGTCAGCATAGGAAAATGTGTGATAACTAAGAATTCCCACTAAACAACCTTCTCAAGTGTGGCAGCCAGATTTGGCTTTATTCATCAGATATTTGTATTTGATAGCGTGCATGTTTTTTTTCCAGACACAGTGGTGTAAAGTGTATGGATGCTATCTTTGTTTGAATGGAAAATTACATATCCCAAAGTACAAGTGCTATGATAGAAACACATAAGTACTTCGTAGGTCAAAGTTGCTAAAGGACTTGCAACGAAAATTCACAGTAAGTTTGTAGATAGGATGAATATGTTAGCAAGTCTCATTTTTCATGCAGGCTTGTGTGGATCAGTGATATGAATAAACATTGAGAAATGAGGATTCATGAGAATATCCACCATGAGATAACTTTCAAAACTCACCTAATGGGGAAAAACCAATTGTCCACCCCAAGTGACTTGTGAAAAGAGATTCAGAACAGATGACACCAGACGTAAGAGAATAAAACTAGCATTCTGGCAGCACAAGGTCCTTTACAGTGACGCAAAAGCCGGGCCGATGTGCTGCTTCATATGTGCTGCTAGGCAAGAGGTGTGGTGCACCCAGCAGCGGCTCCTGGAGGCTCCAGAGGCACCGGTAAGTTGGCAGGAGGGTTGGGCCATGAGAGGGGGAGTAGGGGCATGTTGGGGGAGAAACCGGGGTGTGTGTCAAGGGAGGGGATGGATCCGGTGGTGGATCCAGTAACGGATGCACACGCCAGCTCTTATCCCCCAATTTTCTGCCCACACCACCCCCTGGCTCTCCACAGACTTGCACCAACTATATAGTTGGTAGCAGATTTAGTGTGTAGTGTGGCGTAGTGTGAATTATATTGGAAATATACGTTAGGCTATAGGAATCCCTACTTCTATAACAGCACAATCCTGTGTAACTTTGCACCGGTATAACAGTAGATGCGTGTAAGTGCACTTATGCCAGTGTAAGTGCACTTACACCGGTGCATCTGCTGTTACACCGGTGCAAGATTACACAGGATTGCGCTGTATATGTTTTAGTGTTGTTATGTGTCTGTTTATTTATGTCTATGCTGTATGTTATGTCTATTTTGTATGTTCTAATTATGCCAATAAAGGTTCTGACTGACTGACTGACTGACTGACTGACTGACTATATAGTTGGCATAGGTCTGAGAAGATTCATAGGTGCAGCCTAGTGAGGGGTAAGTAAAAAATATTTTACTTACCTCCTGCAAGTTGTCAGATTTCCCCCTCCCCCATAGCATGTGGTGCAGCCTCTGTTGGCGTGGCTACATGCTATAATGTGGGGGGGGGGATAGACTTGGGCAGTAAGACTGTGATGTTTTATTTATTTATTCATTCTCCCCCCCCCCACGGGAAATAAATCAAGAGGGTTGGAACTTCATGAACCTCAAACTAGTGAGATCAACACCACTGGACAGCCAATGGTGGTTATTTCATTTTTTTTTTAAGTTTATATACTTTTTATACAAAGTTTATACAAAGTTAATATACTTTGTCCTGCAAGCGCGCACGCACGCACACACACACAGAGATGGTATACTGTTAGTTGCATTTGGCTGAGTAAACATTGCTTCTCCCTTATTACTTGTGATGGGATACTTTTTTATGCACTACAGTAGTTATGTTTAATTAATACTATGGTGTTTAGTATTTCCAACATCAGTTAACAACCCAAGTTATTGAACTGTTAAAATTTTGTGAATAAGAGAACTGTAATTCAGTGGCATACCAAGGGCATGTTGGTCTGCCCCAGGTGCCAGCTATAAGGAGATGCCCACGTGCCTGACACTTTAAATATCAAGTAGATCTGGCCTTCACTGGGGGATCTTGATGCAGAGGCCAGGTCTACCATTCACTTTCAACGGCCGGTAGCCCTCACCTCCACCAGAAGATCTTGATGTGGAGGCCAGGTCTACATGTCTCTTCAAGTGACTAAGGGTGGGGTGGTGGGAGTGGTCTACCGCAGGTGTCAAATATTCTAGGTATGCCACTGCTGCGATTACTGCAGACTGGACGATGCTTATTCACAATTACCGGTAATTTATGAACAAACTGAAAAGTGCCGGTCCCAAGACCAATCCTTGGGGCACACACCGCTTTTCACCTCTCTCCAATGTGCCCATTCACACCCACTCTGTGTCCTTCATTCAGTTCCTAATCCATAAAAGGACCTGCTCTCTTATTCCCTGACTGTTGAGTTTTCTCAGGCGCCTTTGGTGATGGACTTTGTCAAATGCCTTCTGAAAGTCCAGATACAGTGGGCCCTCTGTATCCGTGATGTGAGCATTCGCGGAAAGGGAAATCACGCTGCAATTCATTCTGAGGAAAGGGAAATCAATAGAAAGGGAAATCATTGTGCAATGCATTGTGAGGCAAGCCTGGGCAAAGGGAGGGAGTCGCATGACTCAGAAGAGGCTTCCAGTCCCCTTTTATCTCCCCTTCCCCCCCCTCACCTCCCCTACAAAGTCACAAAAGAAAATTGGCTGACTTGGGGATGAACTATGCACCATGGCAAAGTTGCTCTGTCTAGACTTAGATTGAGCCAGACTTGACAAGTGAAGAACCTCGTAGCTCAAGCACTGAAATTTCTGATAGTAACTCAGGCTCAGATATACATTTTCATTATGAGAATATTGTTCATATGCAACTCACTGTTGAGGACTTATTATTTTGACCTAACTATATTTTTAAAAAGGTCTAGAAGAGAAAGACCCTAGATGCAGAATGTTGATGCCAATCCATCAATTTCTTGAGTTCAGGGCTACTTAAGAGATGTCAAAATGCTAATTATATTCCAAACGTCTGATTGCTTTCCCTAAAGGCATTGTCTTCCAACAGGCCAATCAACTAATCCACCATTTATGTAAACTGAGATTTATGACCTAATCAGACAAGGCCTAGGTGAGTTTAAATAAAAGCACTTGTGCTTACAAGCTGCACACCAAGCAAGTGAGCCTGTTAGTGATAATTTCATCTACAGTTTGCTGATAACCTGCCTCTAACTATTCTGCTTGGGTGGGACTCAATCAGCCCTGCTGTGAATTAACACAGAATTGTCTGGATATCTAGCAGCACACGTAGTTGAGTAATCCCAGTCCTACTAACCTTGAAGTGTACAATCTCTGGTGACATTTGTTTAGCTATATAGTGGCATTTCATGTTGATAGGAACATAGTGCTGTACACTTGAAACAAAGATGAAAACCCAGTTTGAACCAAGAGCAAAAGGTGCTCTTTTTTCCAACTTGGCATTTTAAAAAATAGCTAGTTCATTTGGGGAAACATTTAAGAAAGGACATTGAAAAAGCAACTATGAGTTTTCCATTCCGCCTATAATCAACATGCAGCTCTATTGTCAAACCATTATGTGGCACAAAAATTAAATTTCTGTTTCCAACATACTTTATTTTCCATTTAAATTGCTTTCTAATTACCCTCTAAGCAGAGCTCAAGGCAAAATATAATTTATGGTATTTTATGTAACAAAACCCATTGTTCAGCTCCAGAGGCAGCTGTGTGCAACGGCAATGCAATTACAGAGCCGCTTGTTGTTAAACCATCTTGCTGCTTTCTAGAGGAAAAAATGAAGAAATTCTATGCCATCATTTCATAACCATGAAAGGATTTCTCCTTGTTCACTTTGCTAAGTTGGGCCGCAGCAGAAGATGTGTGCCTGCAGAGTGGTGAAAGATGCATTCAGTGGTGGCTTGATATAAGCTGAGAAAAAGAGCTGATAGGAAAAATAAGGTTTGCACTACCCACCTGGTACACTGGCGTTTCCACTTGTTTTTGATTTAACAAATAAATATACATTTCATATAAATGAAGTTGTATTTTGTTGTTGTTGTTTTAAACTTTTGGGGAATTCTAAAACTATCAGCATGTGTCTTGCCACTACCAGAATGGCAATATTTTGTTTTCATGCACATTACCTAGTTTCATTTGAACCTCCTTAGGTCCTGTTTTCAAGGCCAGTTATCCTAGGACAACATATCTTCAACTCATGCCAGGTCTGACTCACTGACATGTACATGAGGTGAACAAGAAGTTGAAATGTGTTCTAAGAAACATTGCCTGTGCACCCACCAATAAACACATGAGACGTTGCTTGGAATATAAATTGGGCCGCTTTTATTGAAAGCTAATCACATACTTGAACAACCCTGCAGTGGGCCCACCCTCACAACTCCTTCCCCCCCCCCCATTACTGCAGGCATCTAACCTAGAGGAGACAGCAAAGCACTGTCTAGTCCCCTTTCAGCCGTTCCCCTCTTAACTCAAAGCTGTGGCCCATCAATTGACAGCCCGAGCTTCTCTATGCCAACCCCAAAGGGTCAAGGAAGCTGGACTGCAAGCCAGAAAGCCTTGAGGTCAACTTTGCAAAACTTAGCTTTCCCCCTGACACACAAGCCCCCCTCCCCCCAAGCCATGCAGGCCACGCTGTAAGTTGACCAAGAAAATATCAGTGCCAAAGGTGGATAAGTGAACATCAGCACTCTGAAACACAATGGGCTGAGAATGGACAATGGCTGGATGGGCAATAGCAGCCCCACCAGCCCTCAATCGCTGCCCTTCCCCAAATTCACTTTACACCGAGATCTGTCTATCTTAATGTACAGTAATCACCCACTCCCCACCAAACCATAGGGCAGTGGTTCCCAAACGTTTTAGACTCGCGGCTCCCTTGACCTCCCTCGCCATTAGCCGTGACTCCCCATTACAGTGCACTGAAGAGACAGGCACTCTTTACATGCTCAGAGGCACCCTTTCTTATATGTATGTGTATATTCCCAAAACAAGCCCTAAAGTGGATTTTCCATGCTTATGCTGAGCAGCAGATAAGCCAGGAGCGCACAGGGTGGGGTTGGGATGCTGCCCTCCCTCCGTTGGAAGGCCTGGGGTGCCTACCTGTTAGAGGGCACTGATGTCGTTTGCATGGCAAGAGAAACTGTGGAAGAGAACATGAGGATCAGGTGCAACTGGGGACAAAGCCCAAGGAAGTGACCCAACCCAAACTGCCCAAGCAGGAGCAGCTTGAGCATTTGGCGCCTGTCAACCAAGGGAGGGAAAGGTGAGAAGAACTTGCCAAACCTGGCCACAAGCCTGGTAAGTCTGAGGTGGGGGAGGCAAAGCTCCCCACCTCACTCAGCCAGGAGCTTGATTCCTCAAGGGTAAGAAGAGCTAGGGACGCCAGAAAAGGGAGACCTCGCTCATTTTCTGTCTTCCTGATTCTCAGCATCCACATGCAGCTCACCTGAGGGCAGTTCACCTGACCCTCGGCCTTCAACAGGGGCCAGATTACCCACCTCCTGCCTAGGCATTACCCTAGGGGGCATCACTCCAGCTAAACACAAGGATATGTCCCCCCTCTTTTTTTAACCCAAGAGAAGATGGAGGGAGTCCTCCCACACCACACCACCACAGCAGGAAACAAGCCCCCAAATCAGGTCAATTTCATTTTTGTTTGTATGTTTAATTGTTTAACAAACAACCCCCCCCCAGAAGAATCCACGAACATGCCAGCCCCAGAACCCCAAGGGGTTTGAATGCAAGGTGTGTGTGTGTGTGTGTGTGTGTGTGTGTGTGTGTGTGTGTGTGTTTCAATGGCCAAAAGGATACAAGCGGCTAGCCACTATGGATATTGCCATTGCAAACTGAGTTCCCACAACAACAAAGGATCCTCACATGCGGGTCCAGGAAGAACAATGAAGCAACTCATATGCTCAGGTCAGCAAGCCGAAGCACACTGAGGCGTATCAGTGAAGATGCCAGCAAATATCCAAAGAAGCTCCGCCCCAGCAAAGCAAACACCCAATAGGGTGCCTGAATTTTCTCACCCTTGCTTCGTGTGATAGAGTGGCCAGGCAAGGAACACCCCTGTGCGAAACGAACAGCAGCAGTGGGGTGGCTGAACCATCTCAGGCAAGATCCATTGCTCTTGACGGATCTATCTTTTATCCTGGAATAAGTCATCATATGCATCAAAGTGGAGGTGATAGGTGAAACATGGTGCTTTTTTCAAAATAGTCAGCAATGAAGTGTGGCTGAAGCACACGGTGAAACTGTTTCTTCCAGTGTGCAGGGATTGCTATTTTAGGATAACAACTTCTGAATCCTTGTCATGTAAACATGCCATTATTATTTCTTTTACAGTAAATTGTTTGAAAACCAGCATGAATAACCATACAGTGGCTCATTGCTATTCGGGGCATGCCAAGGACGCCACTGTGTAGGTAGAGGTTCTGCAGCAGCAAACAGCAGGGACCTTCCCTTTCCAAAATTGCCGGGACACTCATGCTGCTTATCAGGAGCTGCAGAGAAAGGTGAAAGGAGGCAGTAATCAAAGAGCTTGCCTGATGGATGCGGGCCCAGGTTGGCACACTGGGAAGCGTATAGGAAGAAGAAGGAATATTTCAAGGAATAAACTTGGAAGTTCATTAGAGGGGTGTTGGATGGCAAAGATGTGGGGGAGTACATGAAGTCCTGCCATGATACATGTGGAATGGGTGAGGAAGTACTGCCAAGGAAGGGCATATAGTTTCCAGCATATAGTTTACTACTAATATTAATAATACACCTCAAAAAAATCTAAGCACTATGACACAGAGCCAGGATGGTGTAGTGGTTTGGGAGTCGGACTTAGACTTGGAAGACCCAGCTTCAAATCCCCGCTCAGCCACAAAGCTTCCCGGGTGACCTTGGGCCAGTCACTATCTCTCAGCCCACCTACCTCACAGGGTTGTTGTGAGGACAAAAAGGAGGGGAGGAAATATGTACACCACTCTGAGCTCCTTGGAGGAAGGGCGGTATAAAAATGTGAAAAAATAAAAATAAATAAATAAATAAATAAATATTACAATATAAGACAGACCCTGCTTGCCTGCTGGTACATTAGAGCTTACAGCGTTTGCTTTAAGGAAGAAACACACTGGCTTGGCACCAGCTCTATGAACATAAACAAAGGTAATGGGCACAGGGAGGGGCATCCCCCCCCCAGCCAACCGCGGATAAGCAGATCCGTGGGTAGCGGATCCATGGATATGGGCCCCTCCCGTATACACTGGTCTGATAAAACCTGCCTACAGTCCGCTAAGGAGCTTTTGTTAGAATAATCACAAGCCTATGTTCCTTCTTCTGATTTTCAGAAGTTGTTAAAATATTTGTCACTTTTATACTTTTTTTTTAACAAAGGAAAGAAGCCTGACAAAATATTTACCAGCAAAACAAACCAACAGCATGTTGTGAATGTACACTGACTGTCACATCAAAACAAGTTGATCTGAACGATTCCTTAACGCATATGCAAAAGCTCAAAGAAGTAGAATATCCGTTACCAACTTTGACTTGCATTTTTTGAGAGTCTGAACAAGACTTGAGGGTGGTTCTTCCATTGCAAAACGCAGTTATCAGTTCTGTAGTGTATTCATGCTGCAAACATCCAAAATGATGTACCACCATTCTATTTCTGTAGTGGTGTGTCCTTAATCCCTGCTGGATTCGCTTGGAATACAATCAATTGGAATAAAACGGCACAAATACCGTTGAAAGGAATGGAAATTACAGTACTGTGGTCTTGAAATTCATGTTAATGGAGCTTCCCAAGAACACTTCCAGATACTTTTTATCCTTGGCTTATCTTCCACTGTACATCAGCCTAATTCCTCAGGTGGAATGCAGAGTGGTTTGAGGTAGTCTAGTTATTTTAAAGTTATCTAGTTATTTTAAAGGTTGGGTCCAGCCAGCCGACCTAGTTATCTTGGAATCTCTGTACTGTATTTAACTATTTATTTATGGTTGGTTAACAGAAAACAACAGAAATGGTTATTACGTTTTCATTTCATTTTTAAAGTTTTAGTCAAAATATCTGTGATTAAACACACACACACACACACACACACACACACACACACACACACACACACACACACACACACACATCAAATAGCTTACAACAAGTGTCAGTATGCTTTGCTTTTTCTGTTGTATGGTTGTTTGGTTTGCCTCTTGGCCTGGCTGCTCAATGTGAAATAATGCTGATGCTTATGAGGAGCCATGTGTTGGGTCACATTCTGAACTGTTTGCAGTCCATTCATTTGGATGAAGAGTTGGCAAGCAAATTGTTCAGTGGTGAAGGCAGTGGCGTCACTGCTGCGTTGCGGGGGGCAGGACACACAGGGTGATATGCCGGGAGACACCCGGAGGGGAGTGACGCGCCAGGGGAGTGACGCAACAGGAGTCCTGGTGCGTCACCCTCCTGGCACGTCACCCCCTCCCACCGCGCCGAAATGGGGTGAGTACCGGGGGGTGACGCGGTAGTGGTGGTGGGTGATGCGGTAGTGGGGGGTGACGCGCCGAGCCGGCCAACCCCTCGCCTGGGGTGACGCGCCGGCTTGTGACGCGGCTGGGTGAAGGAAGAGTGTTGTGGAGTCGTCATGAGGTTTATTGCACTTTAGGAAGGCAATATTAAATATAAAGTGTTAATTATGTATCAGAATGTTCATGTAGTTTTGCATAAGAATTTTCACACATATATTCTGGAGTACACGTGCTCTATGTGCATGCACAAGTTACACTTCCTATCTCCAAGAAGGGCATGCCTTCTTCTTGGATGAAAATTTCACCTCTCCCCGCCCTCCCCATGTTTATGAATATTCACCATCTTCCCAGTATACTGGGCTCTCCTTATCCGTGGGTTAGCCATCCACAGATTTGATTCAACGTGGATGGCACCCCACTGGGGGGCGGGGTGGGGGGGCGGCATCACAGTACCTTATTTTTCAGCTGTGCCGGGCCTGTCGGCTGTGCCGGGCCAGTAAAAAAACAACAACAGTCAAAGGTGACTTACAGTCATTACACGCAACCGAAAGTCGCTTTTGACTGTTTTTTTTAACTGTTTGCAGCATTTTGGAGTACTTAGAAGGAGCACGGGAGTCAAGAAGCAGCAGCAGGCCTGGCACAGCTGAAGAATAAGGTAATGCGGCATTGCCCCCTCCCCCCCCTCTGGATTTCATTTAACACGGTATATACATATTTATTTATTTATTTACAATATTTTTACCTCGCCTTTCTCCCTGAAGGGACCCAAGGCAGCTTACAACAGGAAAAAAATACAATACAATACAAAAAATAATCACTTTTTAAAACAATAAAAAACAGTTAACGAAAACTAATAAAACAGCATCTAAAGATTGATTAAAAGATCACTATTACAATTAAAACAAGAGCATAAGAACAGCAGCACCCCACCTGTACCAGCAGATGTTAAAAAAGGCCAAGACTCAGAAAGGCTTCTTTGAACAAGAACGTTTTCAGGCCTCTCAACAAAGTCTCCAAGGAGGGAGCAGTTCGTAAGTCAAAAAGGAGGGATTCCATAAGGTTGGTGCCACTACTGAGAAGGCCCTATTTCTGGCCACCGCCCCTCGCACCTCCTTGGGCGATGGTACCCGCAAAAGTGCCTTCTCAGATGACCTAAGGAGATGAGCTGGACTATATAGAAGTAGGCAGTCTCTCAAATATCCTGACCCCAGGCTGTATAGGGCTTTAAAGGTCAAAACCAGCACTTTGAATTAGGCCTGGAAATGAATTGGCAGCCAGTGCAGCTGTCGGAGGAGCGGCCCGACAGAGTCGAACCACCTACCTCCAGTGACTACACGGGCCGCCGCATTCTTTATTATTATTATTATTATTATTATTATTATTATTATTATTATTATTATTATTATTATTATATGAATTGGCATCTGTGCAATTAGTCACTAAATTCTTCCTTACTGATTCTTCATACAAAACCCAAATGTTAATTGGCTACTATTATCAACGTTTTCATCTCTGCTTTAAAATAAATAATTATGATGATAATGATGGAAAAGTAAACAATGCTGACTTTTCAGCCAAAATCAGAATTCAAAGTCCACAGACTACACATGTAGACCTAAAGAACACTGGAAAGTATTAGATAGTGATGCTATTTGGTAATTGTACTTACATTCCAGAAAGGAAATTCAGCTTCAAAGAAATGGCTTCTGTAAAGGAAGAGTATAAAGGAAGCGTGTGATTCATTCAAAAGATTCATCTCTAATTGAATCCAAACACTTATATCAAGATGTTGTTTCAGTGGGCTTGAAGACTTATGAAATGCTGCATAAGCACACAGCAGATGAGGGGGTGGGTGGGTGGCTGATCCCTCCCCCAGAATTTATGGTCAGATCTCGTTGCTGGTTGAATCCCATAAAATGTGGTCTTCTGCCAGAACCCAAGTGTAGGATTCCTTGCTGATAAAGGGCCTTTATTATAGACTGGCTGGTTTGTATATTCCAGAAAAGCATCCCTTCCTTTTAGAAATGAAAAATCTAGCTTCACTGTTGATAAAATTGATGTAATCTCTTTCAGGTGACTCTCTCCCACTTTACAGCCCATGGATATTACAGCGTACATAATATCTCTCCGGTCAGAAGCTTTCTGGAGATTGCATGTGTATTTCAGCATATTGTGAAGACAGGTCACAGGGCTTAGTGTTCATTAATGCATTAAGATTCAGTTCTCTCTTGTTTTAGAGAACTTCTTACATTACTTTTATTCCCAAGAAACCCTTTCTACTGCATTAAGTACCAGTTTAACATAATTTCATCCTTTCTGCTTTTTCAACTGTCTTTTTTTTCTCTGACAGATTTGATTTGTGAAGCATTTGGAAAACAGGGTTGTTTTTGAATGCTAGAGTTTATTTGGGTAGATCAATTCCCTCCTTGCTTGAATAATACGAGGAAAGTGTGATTCTTCATCTTTGGCCTGGAGGTTGTGGCTCCTATTTCCCACCCACTGGGTGCAAATCTGAGGCACCTGTACACATTCCTCATGTAGCTACTGTATATAAATCTCACGAGATCCAAGATGGTGGCGCCCAGGAGAACTTTGGGAACCCCTACTCTCACATAAGTGAGTTTTCTTATTTATTTCAATGGAGGTATGCACAGTGGAAAGGTACAAATCCCCCTCATCAAATGGTGGCATGTAATTTCCATTGTTTTTCTTTACCCAAACCACAGGGCATTCAAGCTACTTGACAATTGCCTTACTGTTTAAAGCAGGTGGCTCAGAACATAAACAATGTGTTTGTTACTGAAAGGCAGAGGCGTAGCAGCAGCGAGTGCTGCCTGGAGCACTCGCTGCAGCGCCGCCCCTTTGGGGCGCCGCCGCTCCGGGGAGGGGGCGCCGCCGCTCCGTGGGGACGACCCAGCTTCCGCGGGCGCTCCGAGGCCTTCTCCCCCGGCCTCGGAGCCGGAGAAAGCCCCGGAGCGTCCACCTCAACCGGTGGCCGGGGCTTTCTGAAGTCCGACTGCCGCGTCACACTGTTTATCTTTGTTTTGCACATGCGCAAAATGTTAAAACGTTTTGCGCATGTGCAAAACAAAGATAAACAGTGTGACGTGGCAGTCGGACTGTTTATCTTTGTTTTGCACATGCGCAAAACGTTTTAACGTTTTGCGCATGTGCAAAACAAAGATAAACAGTGTGACGCGGCAGTCGGACTTCAGAAAGCTCCAGCCACCGGTCGAGGTGGACGCTCCGGGGCTTTCTCCGGCTCCGAGGCCAGGGGAGAAGGCCTCGGAGCGCCCGCCGGGCGGCGCGCGCTCCGTGGAAACACTGGAGCGAGCGGAGCAGCGCCGCCCGGGGCCGAGGTGCCACCTGGAGCTACTGCTCCGCCTGCTCCAGTCTATCCACGCCTCTGCTGAAAGGGTCATGAAACATATTTTGACTTGCATTGTTTCTATTTATTTAGAAATAAAATGCCTGGGATGGGAGTTTGATTTGGATGGCTGATTCCTGCCCCTCCTACTTTAAATCGTATTGGTTGAGGTATGCCAGTACTAGTGGTAAGTGTGACTCCCTGCTGTGCAGCCCCAGGAATCTCACAGATTCAGGCACACCGAATGAGCTTTCCTGTTGCTTTCCTAACCCCCATTTGAGGCCTATGCAGCAGAGACATTACTCTGGTTTACTTAACATTGTATCAAGTAAAAATAGACAAACCTAGTGGAAAGAAACTCAGGCAAACAAAGACAGATTTAAATGTTCAAATGGTGCTCCTTGTTCCTACATTCCATAGCTAGAAAGAAACTTCTCTTGATAACTGGCTTCCCAGTCAAAAGTGTGGTGCAGGGTTATTGATTGGTGCATTTTTAAATTTCTGCACCATCTCATGATCCATTGCTCAAAGAGTAACTATAATTGTCCAGCAGTTACTGCAACAAAACCCATATGTTTTTCCTGCTACAATGCATTCAAGATAAAACACACACACACACACACACACACACACACACACACACACACACACACACACACACACACACACACACAAACCAACAGCATGCCTTCCCCTCCTCATATGAGCTGGTTTCTAAGTACTGTGTAACAGGGATATAGTACAAATCAATATTTGAAGGCATTTAGCACTATTTTAAGGTACTTACTTCCATCTTGTCATTTACATAAAACAAGGAGCAATTTCAATGAGGTCAGTAAAAACTTGGCCAATTTACAATTTACGGCGCAATCCTGTGTAACTATAACTTGGCAGAGCTAGTGCTCCGCTGGCCTAGGGTGCCATAATTCATGTTTTCGGCACCTGGAGAATAAGCGACGCCGGTGCAGAGACCAGCACCATCTACTCCGGCACCTACCTGGAACTATGCCGGCTGTTGCACGTGAGTGCTGTGCCGGTCGTTGCAGAGGGTGTGGGGAGGACGGGCAGGGTGGGCAGGAATGGCGTGGGAGGGGGCCATTGGCCAGCCCGGGCTGAAAGGGGGTGGGCATATCAGCGCTGAGATGCACCGTTGCAGCCCGTGCCAGCCTTACACGGACTCCCCGGAACCATGCTAGCTTCAGAGCTGGCATGCATCCAAGGAGGTCCATTGCAGCCCACGCGGCTGACACTGGGGGAACTCCCGAGGTGCGCCCGGGTCGCACTAGGCCAGGTTGCAATAGCCATAGGATATAGCGGCGGCCATTTAGGCTGGTCGCGTATAGTTAGGCAGGATTGGACTGTTAGAGAACTATATGCTCCAGGGCCTTTGTGGCAGGCTATGACATGTTGCAGTTCAGTACCATAACACTATTCTAGATAGAGCAGAACAAAGAGGCTTTAAAAATGCAAGTGATTCCAATCTCACTTACCCTCAGAACGACCCTTTCAAACTGAGACAGTGATTTGCTCAAGGCTACCTAGAAAGTTGGGCAAGGATTTTTACCTCTGGCCTTGTATAGCCAAGCCCAATTATTTCCTCACTGCACTGGCCCTTACATCTGCCTGATGAACATCAGCCCCCCTAACTCTTCTTCCTGATAGCCTCCAACCACTGTATGTTCCAGCCTCCAACTGTCCTGCTTACCTCCCTATTTTCCTGTTCAAATTAGTCTTAAAGAAATGTTCTTATTTTGCCCTATTTTGCCTACTGAGAAGATTGGGTGTGTGTGTGCTTTTTTAAAGGTCAATGTTGCATACCAGAAAATTACAGTTGCCACTACAGCTCCTTCCCATAGCAATGTAATACAGTAGGTAAAGTAGAACCTTCACCAATGCATCATAGTGAAGGAAAGGGGTGTGTTCAGACAGTGTTCCTTGGTGTGAGGTTATGGCCTCATGATGTGCAGTGGTACGGTCATGGGCTACACTGCTCAGAGTCACCATTTTTGCATATGACCCTGCCCCTCAAGGCACTATTTTGCACCTGACTCTGGTTCTAGCAAAAAACAAAGTAGATCCTGCAAGCAAGCTTGAAGTCTGCCCACCTCTGCAGACCACCTATTTACGTAGGGGCTGTAGCTCAGTGGAAGCTCATCTGCTTTGTATGCAGAAGGTCCTAGGTTCAATCCCCAACATGCAGGGCGGAGAAAAAAAATCTTGCCTGACACTTTGGAGAGTAGGTGCCAGTCATGATCAGCAATACTGTTAGATGGACCAATGGTCTGACTCAGCTTCCTATGTAGATTTGCATGTGAATACGTCTGCCATTTGCACTTCCTTGTTGTTGTTGTTGTTCAGTTGTTAAGTCGTGTCCGACCCTTCGTGATCCCATGAACCATATCCCGCCAGGCTTTCCTGTCCTCCACTATCTTCCTGAGTTCGCTCATTTTCATGTTCGTTGCATCGGTGATGCTGTCTAACCATCTCATCCTTTGCCTTCCCCTTCTCCTTTTGCCTTCAATCTTTCCCAGCATCAGAGTCTTCCCCAGAGAGTCCTCTCTTCGCATTAGGTGGCCATGAAAAATGACTGGATTGTGTGTAGTAGACTCCAAAGGGCCTGGTCAGACCCCAGTGCTTTATATTTGACACTCCTATACTACAGTGTGGGTTCCAGGAAGAATTTCCAGGACTCTTATTATCTGAAAGGACATACAGTCCAGCAGGTACTGGGAGTCCGCTTTTAACGGAGCATGCCGTACCACAGCATTTAGTGACGATGTGTCCGTAACTTTTTATTATGGTCTAGACTAGAGTGTGTATGCAGCTGGGCTGCAAGCCTGTAGAGTCTCCGTAGCTACCGTATCACTGTCACCTTTGTCCTCCTTGTTACCAATCTCTCATCACACCCACTCCTTACATCCTGTTTTAACGTGCTGCATGAGACAAAGCCTGTCACTTTTTCAGTGTGCGTATGCAGCGGGCCCACTTCAGTCAGACTCTGAGCTTTATGAAATTACATTTATGTATTACATTTAAGAGATAACAACAGTATGCAACAAAGCATTGTGGTAGTTAGAGAAACAAGAGGAAGGCTAAGCTGGTGTAAAGAAGGCAGGAAAAAGAAAAGACGATGAAGAGCAAGGCACAGATTTGAATGTTTGTGCCTGTTTAGCAGGGATTAAACCAGTACAAGCCTTCAAAGTATATAATTCGATTCTGTGCTAAGATTTTCAGCATGATATTTCTCCTTCCTCATCCCATCCTCAGATAAATCATCCTCAGACATCAGCAACCAGCGCTCCATAGCACATACAGGAAGGTGGCTAACAGAGATATGTTAAATTCATATTACTGTATATTGTTGTTCTGTGGTACTGAAACATCCAGAAGCTATTTACTCCATAAGTAGTAGTTTAGGCATGTACAGTACTCAGAACTAACCGTGCCAGGTTGGGCAAGCGCCCCGTTCTTGCTATGCCTTGGAGAAAGGCTGGGCTCAGATCTCAGTCATCAAATGTGTAAATACAGGAAGTGAAAGAGATCCACACTTCCTGTATTTAGAGGCATGATTGCCATTACATTTTGGTTCTTGCATATTCCCTGAGGGGAGATGTGTGAACTGTCCCCATATCTGGGTTTCAAGTTTTGAGACAAATTAAATATACAGTATCCTGGAGGTGACAGCAATGAAATACAGTTGCACGCAGGGCTGCTCTGGCTTTGCCACCAGTGGGCCTGTAGCTCACGGCTCTGCGCGCTGCTGGCAGGCCATTTGTGACAGCCATAAAGCGCATTCTGCCATTGGAATGCTAGAGTAGTTCCAGTGGCGGCCTATGCTGTTAGGATTGAGTCATAAATTGAGACACACAGTACACTTATACTGTGATGAGAGAACAGGGCCCCTCTGCCTGTAAAAACTGAGCAGAAGTGGGAATTTTTGCAATTCTTCATGCAAGGATGAGAAAAGCTGCAGCCACATACATTCTTTTTTTTTTTTTAGATCCAAAAGGCAAAGTAGGTGTTTTTGTTTGTTTTTTTGCAACATGGTTACCTGCAATTCTTGACTGTTCAATCCAGTAATTAAAGGTATAGGACTCTTGCTTTCCTTTGCATCTATTCTAATCAGCCCGTTGCCTGGAGCAGTGGAAAGGTACCCAGAGCTAGCCTGAGGCATCCTTGAACTCTCTAGGCAAAGTCTAAAAATGTACAGTCACAGACAGATCTTTCACTGGATTCTGTATCTCATCCATTCCATCTGGTTCTGCGAGTTGTGGCATGTTGGTGGATAAGAATTCCACAGCAAATGAGCACAGATAAAAGGACCTGGTCTCCACACATCCACTGAACATGTGGAGATGAAGTGCAAACACACCCACTGGCCTTGTACCTTGACTTCTGTGCATTTGGTGGCACTCAGGAGCTCAGGGTGGTATACATAGTTCCTCCCCTCCTTTTGTCCTCACAACAACCCTGTGAGGTAGGTGAGGCTGAGAGAGAGAGAGAGTAACTGGTCCAAGGTGACTGTGTGGCTGAGCAAGTACATATACATAGGTTCTGTCTATACAAGAAAGAGACCCCAGCCATTTGCAGGGTTCCCAATTGTGTGGAGAAAGTCTGAGCACGTACAGCTTGAACACACAGAAGTTATTTCACACGGTTGTTGGTATGATCAGATCAGTCGGGGAGGCAGCAGACATGATCCTACTCCCCCCCCCCACTCATTCAAATGGTGGGGACAAGTCCACTGGGAGTAGTAACTAAGGGAATGGAAGACTGCACATTATGGATCGGTTTATTTAGAGAATTACTGTATTTCTTCAATTCTAAGACGCATGTTTTTTCCCAATTAAGCATTTCAAAAAATGGGGTGCGTCTTAGAATCGAAGGTCTCCAAAAAGCACCCCAAAATGCTATCTTCTTACTTACTGGGGCTTGGGGGAGCTTCAGGGAGGCCTGCGCAACCCTCTGCAGGCCTCCCTGATCTTCAGTTCGGCAAAAAACGGTGGTTTTCAGCCATTTCCGGTTTTCGTGAAAACCAGAAATGGCCAAAAATCGCTGTTTTTCGCCAAACTGAAGATCAGGGAGGCCTGCAGAGGGTTGTGCAGGCCTCCCTGAAGCTCCCCAAGCCCAGGTAACGAAGGAAATGGCACTTTCTGATGGGGCCAGAAATGCTATGCAAAGGCAGTGCACTCAGTCATCCTCAGCTGCAGGAGACATGCTGGGGAGAGTTGGTGCTGAGCGGGTAGATTCAATGAAGGGAGGCGAGTCTTACAATTGATGGGTTTTTTTTCCCTGCTGGTGGTACTGAAAGTAAAGGTGCGCCTTAGAATCTATGGCGCCTTAGACTCGAAGAAATACGGTATGTGGTTTTCTTGCTCATAGTAAACCAGAGACAACGAAGGTGCTGTTTGTGGATCTTATTATTTGAAAGCAGTCTTGAACCTTAGGTATGACTGGAAAATTCAAAGAACGAACATGTTAATGTTTCAGGTCATGTAGGAGGACTGGAGGGGCAGGACAATGACTGGAAGAGGGAGGACACAACTTCTGGTCAGCAAAAATTGGTAGCTCTTTAACAAGGCACAAAACAGAGAGAGAGAGAGAGAGAGAGAGAGAGAGAGAGCGAGAGAGCGCACAAATGCCCTAAGTTTAGATGTTTTCCTGGGAGTTGCTTATCCATCATATAAACAGCTCTCACGTGGCTGGAAAAGCATAGGAGTGGGGCCTGTTCATGTGGGTCTTTCCTATGGCATTGGCATGTGGTTCTTTGGGAAAGATTCATGCACTTGGTCCCCACCCACATCGTTGGGTCATTTAAATGTTCAATCTGCTGCATGGGAGCTGTGCACAGATAAGCATATCCCACATGGCCAGGAGACTAGGAAGGTTGCAGCAGTGATGGATCCCAGAATGCAGTGGGGAAACCTTGTGCAAAAGATCAATAGCAGATCACATGAAAAAGAGCCACAACCTTTGAATTCTCACGCTCTGAAGGAAAAATATAATTTCTGCACACAGTTAAATAACAGTTGTCATCTTTGCTATTTTCCACTAAATCAGGCTTAAGTTTGTTATCATGTCTCGGTTATGCAAGAGGCTTTAACCTAATCCCAAGCAGTTTGGCTATAGCGCAGATAACAACACGCTGATTGCACAAGTACAGAAGCAATTATAGGCAAGAGTCTCCTAGAGAAATATCCCAAAGCAGCTGACATTTCCAATTGGCATACTGTATTCGTTTACAGTGGACTGGTTGGTATGTTTAAATCTCAACCCTCATTCTCCCACATGCTGTGATTTGTACTTTACAAGGTTCTTTTCAATCTTTAAGCTCCTACATTTGTTTTACTAGATGGTCCCGTCCCCCCCATTTGTAAATGTACTGGTTTCTATAATGAAGGAAAGGAAATTTTGACCTGGTGAATCATCAACCAGATTATGCACATTTCCTATATTGCCCACATTACTTGACATAGATATCACAATGAAATGATTCTGCATGCCAAAGACAATGACCGTCAATAAGAAGATTCAGGCTCTTTCTCTTTCCTAATAGGCACTCGTGAATGAAAAAGGCCCAGCTTTGAATAAAGTGTGATGGATCTGAATGTTCTAATTTCTAAACTTCCCTGCGAGGAATGTCAAAATGCCACATGTTACTTTTATGTAATAATCTCAACCAATCCGAATTCAGGGACTTGCACGAAAAGCCTCTTCCCATATTTGGCAACAGGCTTGCTTCATTCCATGAACCTGATATCATACTAGCTAAATCATGGGGTATACTTCAGATCTTTTAAAAGAAGCCTTATCTGTGTAGAGTTGTTGATTTTGTTAAGAAAGGGAGGGACCCAACCAGGCCGTTTTTTATTTTTACATTCATTTTTTTAATTGAATAGAACTTTCAGTTTCAGAAAAAGAGCTATGAAAATAGACATCTTTTACTTATCACTTCATAATCTTTATTTCTTTGCTCACTTACAGTTTGTAATCCTACCTGGTTAATGTAACCTTCATCTCCTCAAGTGACAATGTTGTGTTTTATGTAATCTGAAGCCACTACATATTTTTGCATGACTGCTCAGCCTTCCTTTATGTAGCTGATAGCCGTTTCACTTGATGGAGACTCCTGTATGATCCAAAAATGTCCATACTTATACTTCTGTGTTAGGAGGAGTTAGTCCCATAAAAATATTTTGCTGGCCCTGGCTGATTAGGTTGAATAGCTTAGATTTGAAAAGTAAACATGTTTTTAAAACTAGCTTGTTGAAGGTTGGAAAAACTTTATCTTGCCAGAGCTCAATGTTTCTATACTGCAATATTGTCCCTTTAACCCTTCCTCTTCCCCCAAAATCAGAGGAAGTAGTTATCTGGTGTGAGATAATGGTCTGTATCCCTTCAGACTGCAGGTGGGAGCCTGCAGTCTAATTATATATATATTATATATATATAATTCGATGTGTAATTTTATGATGAATGCAAGGAAACAAACCATTTTGAATTATCCATTATACCTGGAGAAATAAACACAACTGCCTTATGTAACAAAAAGTGGATTTCCTTAACTCAAAACAGACAATATGATTGTTGCGAGAGCCGAGCTGGTTACTGATTTGTTGGGTGACCTGTATTGTTATATATTAAAATAAATACAGTTAATGGGGGTGACACCATGAGTTACAGGTGACACCAACCCTAGTGACACCACTGACCAGGAGTAATTCATAGAAATACATAGTCCTGCCTGATGGGCATCTTTTGTAGAACCCAGCTCAGCCCAACCTTGTTTCTCCCTATTCACCTCTGGGTTCCATCATCGGGGTGATGCGCTGAGCTCTCGCACCAGGTGACGCAAACCCTAGTGATGCCTCTGATATATGAAGATAAATCAATATTGCTAGTGCATACAATATGAAGAGGAATCAACATTTAATTGGATCTTATGAATATGGTATTTGGCATTTGAATATTTATTACTCAGAAGACGATTTTCGAAAGTGGGCAAAAAACCAAGTGCTTACTTGTGGACTTGAAATGAACAACATCTTGCTGATCCTGTTGTCAAACCTTGTTCTTACCATGCATTTAAGAATACAGTAATACCTCTGATAATGTCACTTCTTTTAGCGCTGTTTCATTACAGCACTTTGTCCTAAGTTGATTGACAGCTACTACAACCAATGAGACCAGAGCATTCTGGCCAATTGGTGCTAGTTCCCTGGCTTATCTTCTATAGCACTTTTTCAGACAGTGCTCGGCTTTCTAGGAACAGATCTCCTGTGTTACTGGAAGTACCGGTATTACTGTATGATACTTTTGGATTCTACTAGGTGATAGTTGTTTCAGCTCTCCTTCCATTGACAGAAGGAGCTGCTGCTGATGGTACACCCTGTGCCAAAGTTAAGATGCAGCCTATAGCATTTGAGTAATGTGGGGGGAAGGGAATCTTTATTTGAATAAATTTACATGAGCCCTCTCAGGCAGTGGGACTCTTGTCTTGCTGCTGAAATATAACGGAAATATAAGTGAAGAAAAAGGGGATTTCTACCAACTTTTCCAACAGCATTTCCAGAACATCTCCGTTTGTAGTGCTAACCAGTCATTGCATTTCCACTTGCAGTCATGTGGAGAATTGCAACATTCCTTCCACACAGCAGTATCCATGACATGACAAAGAGGTAAGTAAAATATTTTTTAACTTACCTATTCCATCATGCCATCATGGTCCCCAATGGGCATGCTTGGATCTGTGTCAGCCCTTTGGTTGGCGCACATCTGAGTGGGCCCAAGTGGGTATGTCGAGGCCAGGAAGGGAGCATAGGATATCAGCTGCACTGCTGTTGCTATCTTCTCCTGCTCTCACCCAACATGATCCCAGCTGGCCCCGATCTCCACCCCAATCCTCCCCCTCCACAGCCCACCCTGCCACCAACTTACTGGCACTGGTGTTGGCTGTTGGCCTTATTCTGTGTGCCATTGCTGCGGCTGCTAAGCCAGTGGCCCAGGGTTTCTGATGACAGAAAGTGAGTTCCATCAGCGGAAGGTCCAGATAGGAATGAGCTTCAAGGATTGGTGATTTTCACTGGGGCTGTGGCACAGGGGGAAAAGGGTTAAATACCCCATGTCCTGATTGCCCCCCCCCCACTTCTACAGTTCCTTCTAGCATCATGTGTAGTTTGACCCTTAGTAGAGAGAGGCTGCAATCCTACACACACCAGGGATTGTAGGGCTTACTTTTGAATAGACATGCATTGGCTTGTGCTCAGAGTCAACGTCTAAAACCGATCACAGAGTTGTTCCAGGAAGCCCTGAGCTGCCTGTAGCATCTCTTTGGTTAGAAATTAAGCCCTGACTGTGGAACAGGAAATGCTTTTCAACGTCAGAGTGTTGGGGATATGCTGTCAAATGTCTGCAACAGTCAGGCAACAACAAGATGGAGCATGTGAGAAAGGCTTGCTAGCACATTTCCGCAGGAGAATATTGGCGAGGTTTTCATGCAACTTCTTGTTCTTCCTTTTTCACTTTCTTGCAGAGCAGCACTGTCATCTGAGCTATTAGTCTTATGCTTACATGCAAGGGAAATTCAAGGAAAGCAGGAAGTAGAAAGGAATGCAGTGACAAGGATCAGATAGCATAAGGCAGGAAAGCAGGTTTCAAAACAAAACAAGGAGGAAGTCTTTCAGTGGTTTTAAGCTTTCCACAGAAATACGACCATTTAAATCCATCTTTTTTCTATTAACACACTTATAAAGTAATGAAAAATTGAAAAACCTTTATTTACACTCTCTCTCTCTCTCTCTCTCTCTCTCTCTCTCTCTCTCTCTCTCTCTCTCTCTCTCTCTCTCTCTCTTCTTAGCAATAATATAGTGGAATTGAATTACTAATCCAGAATGCTGATCCTAACTAAACACAGTTGGTTATACTGACCATGAAGAAATGTCTCGACCTGATGCTGAGTCCCTGTCACCTGATGCAGTATGCAGCACCAGGAAACAGGTCATATTTCCTTACATATGTTCCTGGAGGGGCAAGTGGCAATGCTTCAGAAGATAAAGAAGTCGGAATTAACTAATGCTTTGTGTTGCAGCAGTGCTTGGGGGAGATAGAGTATATATAGAGAGAGTATACACACTCTCGGGGCAGCAGTGGCCCCATACCAACTCCATCAGCACCACTACTGTGATCACCACAGTGGAATGGAGAAGGAAGTGGGGGGCAGGGCCATTCAGAGGAATTTTATCAGGGGGTACAAAGTTTCTTTTGGGCCCCTTCCCTACATATGAATTTGGCTCCTGGGCCCCCCTTTTTGACCCATTTTTTGCCCTGGGTCTGGGTACAAATTACCCCCTTAACCCCCCTCTCAGAGGCCCTGGGGGGCACTGACTATTGGAACAGATCACACCCCTTGTCACTGCTTTCACCACCTCCTTCCTCCTCCACCATGGCTACTACTACTTTATACCAAGTTAAGCAGGCAGATGCTGGGAGCAGAAGAACATCCTCTTGCGTTCGCCTGTTTTGAAGAAGTCGACATGGCAGTAGGTAGAGGAGGAAGGAAGGACGAGCACTTGAGGAGGAGGGGGTAGAACATTTGGGTGCCACATGCTCGCCCAGCTTCATCTGGACCTTATAAAATGTTAAGGGAGACCATACAGGCTGATTTGTCCTGGGTCCTGCCTCCCCCCAAACCAGTTTTGCGTGGGGGTACAATTACATAGGTCTTCACCTGGCACCTGAAGAACAATAATGGTGAAGCCCCTCTTGGCTCAGCAGACAATATGAAAGATGTTGCCTGGAAAAGCCAAAACCTTTTTCCTAGATCAAACACACCAAGATGGATCATTCTTATCACCTGTGTCCTGACATCACCTCACCTCAACATTACTTGTCAATGGAGAGAGTTTATATGCTCAGCTATTAAGATGTATGTGTGAATTAACAACTTGCAAACCATGAAGCTGAATGCTGCTCACCATCTATATACAGTATTATGGTCTACATCTGGCTCCCCCCAAAAAACCTAACCAAACAGAGTTAAAATAAAATGTGCAACATCTGAAATTTAAGTTTAAACATTGTTTTTCAAAACTGAGCTCCATTCATGTGCATATTTGACACTTGAGAAGATGGAGAATCCCTTCTGGACAAAAGGCATCGTGTGGAGCAACCTTTTTGAAGATCTGTTTAAAGGAGAACTCACTGCTGCCTGCAGATGGAAATTGGACCTGAAAAAACAGTTGCTTCTAATGGGGGAAGTTCAGAACACTCTTGGGAGAAAAAATCTGGTAATTAAATCTGCTAGAAAATTATTTTCACTTAATTATTAAAGCAGCAGTTTCTTGTCTTTTCTTAGTTGCTGCAAAAATTATTGCCATATCCTTACCAAATTACTAAAAACTTACTTAGGCTGCATAGTTCATTAAAGGCATCTGATTAGCTCCTTTCCACAAAACCAGTTCTATTAATTATGGAGAATGAATTGGAATGGGGTCTGTCCAAACATCAGTCGTGATCCTGTTGTGCTTTTTATAAACACTGAGCAAGTGGATAAACATGCAGGAATTTGGAAAAAAAAAAAGCAAAAGCAAACAGCCTGGAGACGCACGAGAATGAATCCACTATCAATCTGGAGCCAGGTACAGTATGTGTGTCAGTAGAAAGCAGAGGGAAGTAGAGTTAACCCCACAACAAAATTTCCCTGCACCTGCTTCTCATTGCAGGTATGTCTGTAAGCAGCCAAAATCACTGATGCTGGAAAAAGAGAACACTTTTAATTTCTGTTTTAGATGTATAGCCTCTTATCTCACCTTTTAATGGATTTAACAGTAATCTGAGAAACGTTTTATTTCACATGTGCATTTCTTTTGTCACCCCTGAAAAAAAGGTGACATGGTTAGCTCTCTTTATATGTTACAGCCCCATGCATACAGCCCCATTACAGTCCTGAACACACATTCAGGAATTCCTTTTCAAGGACAATTTAATTTCTTTACTTCACACTTTCTAAACAAACACATGGTTCACAAGAATCCTCAGGTGTTGAAATGGTTAAAGCTGTTGCATATAAAGAGAATTTATATAAAATGTTTTACAGATGGTATTTAACACCGAAGAAGTTATGTAAGATGTATAAGAATGTTTCAAGTATTTGTTGGAAATGCAACATTTTGGAAGGTTCCTTTTTTCATATGTGGTGGACATGTGCCAAGGCAAAAACATTTTGGAAGATGGTTCATCAGGTATTGGAAGAGATATTATGTTGCAAGCTGCCGTTTGTGCCAGAATTATTTTTATTGAATATGATGTCAGCAATAATATTCCAAAAAGATAAATATATTATTATACATATAGTTACTGCTGCCAGGTTGTTGTATGCTCAGCAGTGGAAAGCTGAGACTATACCAGAGATGGAAGAGTTAATAATTAAGATTTATGATTTGATAGAATTAGATGTCTTAACTGAAAGATTGAGAGACGGAGATGTAAAAAAGAAAATAGAGTGGTGGCAACCATTTTATGATTGGATGAAAAGATAATCATAAAAAAAAGAAGAAAAAAAAAGATTGTTATTGATTATATGGATGTGCAGGATGGGGGAGATAGAATAAGATACAGTGAAATTTATTTTATGTAAGAGATTCGTTGAATAGTCATATTATTGGAGAATGTTGCCCGGGTGTTAGTATTCCTATTGTATCTTGTCAGTTTATCCTGGTTTGTGATATACCTGATTGTATTATTTTTGTAGGGTTTTTGGTATTTTTTGTTATTGTTATTTGTTATCTGTTTTTTTAAAATAAAAATATTATATAATAAAAAATAATAATAATAAAAAAGAACAAGAATCCTTTTTGTTTCCTATGAAATGCAAACTCCCTAGCAATTTCTGTCAGCATCCCGGGAACGGGTACCCTTCAGTTGGCACCACCCACAAGGTGTGTGCTTCCCATGGCCTCACGTAGGACCAGGGAAGGGGGGCTGACAGCACCCTCCAGACTTCCCTTGGCCTCCTCTAGTGTGAGGCTGGGTCACAGGCACAACCACCATCTTCACAGCTTGACTGCCTACCCTACACTGAGCCTCATCAGCTGGGCATGAGCAGTTATACACTGGAAGCCCCTCCCATTTCTCATCCCCAGTGCTCCAAGTTCCTGATCCTGCAGGGAATCCTCTGGTCCCTTACCTCCTCCTTCCTCGAAGACCTTGACCCTGTGAGGCATTGCCTCAGCTCCTAATGCCTTGCTTGAAGGCCCCAGCCCTGCAAGGCCTTCCCCAGGTCCATGCTGGTCAGCAGTTGGTTTTTCAGCCCCCGGAGTTGAAGTTGTCCCTTGACCGATTCATGGCAGGTGCTTTCAGCAGATCGGGCCTTGTCGGGCCAGGCTCCCCCAGCTGCTCGTGCCATGCGACATTGCATGGGGCGGGACTTGCCTCACCAGGTAGTCCCATTTCTATGCCAACCACGCCAAGTGTTGGATCCTGCTGCCTCCCTGGTTCGTCTGGGGCCCCATCCGGCAGAGCTGGTGGGTCGGGCCCCAGACAGTTCCCTTTTCATCCTTTTCATGTAGCCTCAAATTCAGAGCCTGAGATCCCTACTTGTGCTGAAATAGTTAAAGGTAAAGGTTCCCCTCTCTCAAAAGCTAGTCGTTACTGACACTACTGGCTTTTCTTGATCTTAAGGGAGCTTTTGATTCTGTTGACAGATCCCTTTTGTGGGATAAACTTTTACATCTTGGGCTTGAAAAAAAGACTCCTTTATCTTATTAGAAATTTATATTCTGATACCAGCTGTCAAGTTAAAGTCTCCTTGAGTGGGGAACTCTCTGAACAGTTTTCAACTAACAGAGGAGTCAAACAGGGTTGTATCTTAGCCCCCTCTCTGTTTAATCTCTTCATTAATGATCTGGCTTCCTATTTAGAGGAAATAGAGGGTCATAGTCCCAAACTTGGGTTATTACGTATACCTCTTCTTCTTTATGCAGACGACGCAGTCATTTTATCGCGCACACGTCTGGGATTGAAACGTTTAATAAATAGATGTATAGAGTATCTAAGTAAGAATAACCTGCAATTGAATTACTGTAAATCTAAAATTGTGGTTTTCGGCAAATCATGGAAGCCATCTAATTGGAACTTTAGTGGCAACAAAATAGAGCAGGTAAAACAGTTTAAATACCTAGGGATCTATTTTCACTATAAACATTCGTGGATCCCTCATCGCAAAGCTGTCTTAAGTACTGCTAGGATTACTGCCCAAGCTATTATACGTTTTCACTACACCAGAGGGAATTCTTATGTGCCAGCAGCTCTTGAGGTCTTCAATGCTAAAATCATTCCTCAGGTCCTATATGGCGTCCCTATATGGATGTGTGCTATGAACCGTTCTCTAGAGAGGATTCAGGCGTCGTTTCTCCGGAAAATCTTTGGGTTGCCAGGTTGTGTGGCCTATGCCACTCTCTGTTTAGAAGCTGGTCAATCTCGGGTGCAGACTGTGGCATGGCTGAGATTTTTTAAATTTTGGTTAAGAGTTTTCTACGATCTAGACCAAGATAGTTTACTTACCCGACTTCTCTTGGACTCTGAGCCCCCTTTTGGGGCTACTTATTTTGAAAAGAAAATACAATCTATAGGCCTTGCTTTAGATATAGTAGGTTCACTGACCCATGACCAAGCATTTAGAACAATTAGGGGCAGGCTTCTGGATACTGAACAGCAAGAACTTCAGCATGCTGCCAACACGACATGCTCACCACTCCATTATCAGATTCCTATTAAGTATGGCCAACGGGCAGAGTATTTATACCATTTAAAATGCCCATCTGATTGTAAGGCCTTCTTATTGGCAAGGTGTAATGTCATGCCATCAGAGTTACTTTATGGGAGATATAGAGGGATTCCATCTAGGGAGAGATGTTGTTCTTGTGCTGTGGGAGGTGTGGAATCTCTGCTCCATATGTTATTTTATTGCCCTCTGTATAATGATCTACGTGTGAAATATTTATATCCGATCTTGTCCAATAGGTGGGGTTGGGGGGATCAGGAAAAAAATCCGGATTATTTTACAGGGTGTAGATGCGGTATTAACAGAAAAAGTTGCAACCTACTTAAAGCAGATTGTAAAGAGGCGTAGTGCGAGTCATCTGGGTAGTGTATGCTAGGTTTAGGACTCTTCACCCCTATTTGTTATGTACTTGTTATATGTTTATGTTGTATGTTATGTATGTCTTAATTATGCCAATAAAGGTTCTGAATGTGAATGTGTGTGACTCTAGGGACATTACTGACTCTAGGGGCGGTGCTCATCTCCATTTCAAAGCCAAAGAGCAGCACTGTCTGAAGATGCTTCCATGGTCATGTGGCCAGCATGACTCAACGCTGAGGTGCACGGAATGCTGTTACCTTCCCACCAAGGCAGTACCTATTAATCTATTTGCAATTTCTTGCTTTCAAACTGCTAGGTTGGCAGGACCTGGGGCCGAGGACGGTAGCTCACATTGTCACGTGGCACTTGGGTCTCAAACTGCTGTCCTGCCTACCTTATGGTCTGCAGTTCAGCGTCTTAACCACTAAGCCACCGTGGCACCGTGGTGCTGAAATACTCTTCCACAATTAGAGAATGCCTTCAGGATTAGGATAAGGATTTTTGTTCACCTTCGGGGCCTCTGTTGGCTCAACTTGCACCATGCAGATAGGTGAACAGCTAAGCAGTACAGTACATCTTTTCTTAGTAACACACTTCCTATGATAGACTATTTTTCATTACAACTTCTATTCAAGGGAAACGTGTTGCTGAGAAAAGATAAAATACGATGGCTTGCATGTTCACTTTTCACATGATAATAAAATACACCCCCAAAGTGAATCTGTGAAGCCTCTGGATAAGCTACAATGTTCTGGTCATAAACAGACATAGGCAGTAACTAGCTTACTCAGACAACTTAAAAATATTGGTGCAGCCAGTAAAATGAGGGTTAAATTCATCATTCCTGTTTGCATTTGTTTCTACAAGCATATTCTGAAGTGCATTATTATTAGTATTAGTTCAATGTCTAGCCCATCCTTCCTCATAGAGCTCAAGAATGTGTACAATGTTCCTCCCTTATTTTATTTGCACAACAATCCTGTCAGGTAGACTTAGGCTGAGAGACAGTGACTAGCCCAGAGAACAACCAATTCACTTCATGGTTGAATTGGGATTTGAAAATGGATCTCCCCACTCTGACTCCAAACCTGTGACGACTACACGAAACTCAATCACTTTAGATTAAGGAAGTGTGGAGACCAAGGCTTGGTTTCATAAAACATTTATTCCAAGATCTTTTCCAGAGGAGGTTTTGCTTGCTCTGTGTAGCAATCAGTGGTACTAATGAAGAATGCAAACACAGAGATCCTTGGAATGAAGAGGGCATCTTAATTGCCCAGATCAAGAAATCTTCCCCAAAGGAAGTTTGCCACAGTTTCACAAGCTCTTGGGCATTTGCCCTATTTGTTTTCTTGCAGTCAGACTGATATTGATAAAATATTAGCCATGATGCAGAGACACTAGCATGGCTGGCTAGGGGAATCCTTTGAATACTGGCACAAACCGTATAAACAACAAGAGGAGAAGCTGTTTTTCTCGGTGCTGCATTGTTCCCATGGTGCTGCTTGACTGGAGCCAAGGGACTAAGGAACTCCTTGGCAAATATTAGCTACTTCTACCAGGGCTGGATTTAGCTTTGTGGAGGCTGTAGTCAGGTTGTTAATTGAGGCCCTCAGCCAGAGCTATCAGGCCTGTCTTTGGCTCCATAAATTACCGGTAGTTGTCATTTTGGATTTGCGATATAAATTAGAAATAGGATTTATTAATGAAGGAGGAAAATATCTACTGAAGCAGCAGTGAGTAGTCTAGAGACATTGCTACAAATTGCACAATCAGACATGCATGGATGGAACATGATTTATTTATTTAAATAATTTATATCCCGCCTTTCTCCCAAGAGCAAAATATACAAAGTTACAAAACATACAAAGTTAGATCCGAGGAAAACAAAAGCGGCTGCAGCAGGAGCAGGAAGGAGGAAGCAATTAAAAAAAGGCATGAAACGCGGTAAAAAGGGGCAAAAATAATTGAAATATTTTCGGGCGCCATAATGGGCAGCAAAGGAACACTCTGCGCCCCCCCCCCCCCAAGGAATAGAAGCAAAGTGGCCTGAAAATAATTTAAAAAAAATTATGGAGGGGAAAAAATAGGGTGAGGGTGCCCCGGTTTGGGCACCTCAAAATATGGTAAGCCTAGCTTCTGAACTAGGCGGAGCGGCTGGAGCTCCTGCTCCAGGCGCTCGATCGCGGGAGGGCAGGGAACTTACCGAGCGACGAACAGAAGCAGCGTCGTTGCTTGGGCCCGCCCGCCCTCCCTGGAGCCGTTTGGCTCCGAAATGGGAGCAAAACGGGCGGGGTGTGTGTCTATGTGACGCGAGGGTGCGTCGCGATGCTGGCCCCGCCCCCTCACTCCAGGGCGCCCTCCCGGCGCGTTGCACCTCTGCTTCTGAATGTCTATGTAGAGACTTGGGCTGTTTATATACATGTGCATGGGCTACACCAGGGGTTCCCAACCTTTGTCACCAGGTGTAGCCCTCAGGAAGGCCCACAAAAGCCTCAGAAAGCCACTTCTGGTTTGCGTCCGAAAACCGGAAGTGGCTTTCCAAGGCTTCTGTGGGCCATTTATAAATCATACTCACTTACCCTGAGTAGACCTCCCGCCATAGCCTTCCCTGGATAGGATTCAGCATGAGCTGCGTAGCCCACACTGAAGAGCCTACATTGGGGGTGTAGGATTGGGCTGTTGGTCTTTTTTGTACAGAACTGCTTACTCGGTTCTGATATGACTTGTTTTTAAGAAACTCATATAAAGAATGATGGAAAATTTTTGATGATGGAAATTAACAAAATTGAAGACGAAAAAATGGGTTGACTTAATAAATTTAAAATATTTGAAGTGGAAATTAAGACTTTTAGATGATAAAGGAAAAGTTAGTTAACCCTTTTGTGAATAAAAGAAAAAAGAATGTTTTATTATTTGAAAAGACTTAAATAAGATGTGATTTGTTTTCAAGAATCTTATGTAAAAAGGGATATAGAATATAAAAAAACAGAAAAATTTGGAAGGTTTTTATTTTAATACATTTGGAAAAAAATGGTGTGACTTTATATATTAAAATATCTGAAGCGGGAATTAAGATTTTTAGATAAAGTAAAAGTTAGTTAATCTTTTTGTGAATATTTGGATACCACTTATAGATTCTTTGAGAGAGAGAGAGAGAGAGAGAGAGAGAGAGAGAGAGAGAGAGAGAAGAAGTGATGAAATGTGGATTTAATGAATAGTATATTAGAGATATAGGCTGTTAGATATTATAAGTAGAAAATATATAATAGTATACAAGTAGGATTTACTGCTTCGCGCTTGCTGTAATCTTTCGTGGTATGTTGTATTGTTTTGTTTTATTGTTTTGTTTTGTTTAGTAGTTTACCAACCCTACTTCTTAAAGACATGGTCATGAACACCGTTTCCTAAAGTCACAAAAATTAGAACATCGTACAAACATTGCTGGATCAGACCCAAGGCCCATCTACTCCAGCATCCTGTTTCCCACAGTGCCCAAGCAAATGCCTCTGGGAACTCCACAAGCAGCAGATGAAGGCATGATGTGCCCTTCTCCCAATGTTGCTCCCTTACAACTGGTATTCAGAGGCTGCCTCTGAACCTGGAGGTAGCATACATACAGCCACCATACATTACCCTTCCTCTACAACGCTGGCATATACATCTTAGGACATAGAAGGATAGGACACTAAAAGCACAATCCTATTGAAGCGACGTGCTGGTGCTGTGTGTTGCAAATGTACCATAAGGCACATTTGCAATGACTCAAGAGTAGGAGGTGCCAGTGCCGAGGCCTGTGCTGCCCACCGAGTGGCAGAGGACCCAGCACTGTGGAGCAGGTAAGTCCCACTCCAAGTGGAGATGGGGTCATAATGTGACAGGGGAAGGTCGGGGTGGGTGGTTTGAGCCTGGGAGGGGGGCGGGATCAGTGTCCTTGTCAGACGCCATATCCTATCCCTTCTCCCAGGCCCTTGCAGCCTTCATTCTCCACCAGCTAAAGAGCTGGCGTAGAACTGAGTAGACCCATTGCAGCTGGGGGGTTACCTGGGGTAAGCGGGCAAATGCCCACTTACCCTAAGTAGACCCCCAGCAGGGCCCTTCCCCAAATACGATTCAGTGTGGGTCACACAGTCTACGCTGATGCCACGCCAGGGGAGGATAGGATTGGGTTGTAATTCTTGTTTAAAAATAAATCATTCTGAAATATCAACTTTGTTACTGCATCTGTTTGAAGATATGAAGCAAGAAAGGATAAGCTAACTGTGACCATTAGAGTCAGAAATAGCTGTTTTAATCAGAATGGTTTAAACTTGTGTCTGAGGTTGTCCTTCATCGTGTAAAGGTCAGCATAGCAAAAAGTGCATTTGTTTTCGGTTTCTGGGAAAATAAAAAAAGCTTCACTAGAACAATAGCAACAATGAAAAACAATGGTGTCATGCATGAAGTAATAATGGAATGGGAGCTCTGCGCATTGAACATCCTGAAACATTAGTTCCTGTATCCGAGATCCTGAGGCTACATGAAGGCAAGCATTCTGGAACAAGCTCTGTGCTCATAGACTCCAGTCCTTCCTTCCTGCAAAATTCAGAGAAAGGACTAATTCAGTTAGAGAAGGACTAATTCACATTCACATTCATTGTTTGCCATTCTCTTGTTGTCCTTGGTGTAGATTTCATACTCTTGTTTGACCAAGTTCAAATGGTCATCATAGCCTATGATTCATAGGCATTTTGGAGATGTGGCTGTAGATCAATGAAAGAGCAACTGCTTTGCATGCAGAAGGCCCCAGTTATCAATCCCTGGTAGGTAGGACTGGATAAATCTCCCATCTGAAACCTGGGTGAGCCACCCACTGCCCATCAGTGGAAACAATGCTGAGCTAGGTAGACGAATGAATGACAGCCCAATCCTGTGTAAGATACGGCACCCGGCCTAAAGGGCCAGACGCCATATCCTGTCGAGTTCGCAGCCCGGGAACAACTTGGAACAACCTGGTGTAAGCGGCGGGAGGTCCAATGGGTCTCCTCAAATCAGTGGCGATTCTGGGGGAGGGCCGCCGACGCCACGCCCCCACGTGACCCAGGCATGACGTCAGCTTCACAAGCGTGCCCGGCGCAGCTCCAATTACGCCCCGCCGTTTTACTTGCTATTTTAGAGCCGTACGAGCTCCAGGGCGGGGGGGAGGGCCCAACGCCAGGATGACCGACGCGGTGGCAAGTACGCCCCTTTGCCGCCAAGTCCAGCCCCTGCCCTGGGGCCCACGCCTCCCATGTCCCAACCCCGATGACGCTTCTGCCTCGAATGTATGCAAGTTCCAGAGCTTGCGTACATTCACGCCGACTGCGTAAGGCCGGGCTGGGCCTGGAGAGGGCCTAGGATATGGCATATCTTGCCACCGATATCCTCGCCCTCTCCAGGCCCCGGGGTGGCCAAAGGCCACCCTCTCTGCCCGCCCGGTCCTCCGTCCCCCCCGCCCTTGCCCCGGCTGGGGTAGAACTTACATGCTCTGGTGGGCGCAGTGCCAGGCAGGAGCCCCAGCGGTCCTTACTCGCCGGCTGCTGTAAACGCGCTTTACGGCACATTAATGACACCCAGCGCCTGGGGAGCGTGTGCTCCCCCACGCTATTCTACACAGGATTGCGCTGTGAGTTGACTCCGCAGAAGGGAGCTGCCTGTGTTTATCACACCTTTGGTGATATATGATGATCATATATGGTCTCATTATTAGGGAGATCCCATTAAATCCACAACAGCAGCCTCAAAATGCAACCAAGACAAACTCACATATCATCCTGGTGCCAACTGCCTGACATTTTCCTGGTCAATAACTCCTGGATATAAGATATTAATAAATAAGACCACAAGTGTTTGTTTTTTTAAAAAAATTAAAAGCTATACAGTATAAGATTTATTTCAGTGAAGCAAAGAAGTGGTGCCCATCTAACATGCTTCCTGTTAGGCAAGCCAAAAAATGAAGGCACACACCCAATTTTTTAAAAAATGAAATTCTTTTACATGTTCTCTTATGGTTGTTTGGGTAATTGATATAAAGACAATTAAGAGAAATTCAAGATTTAGGCATGCTGAAGTCCTATGAGAATCAATTGCTTTTAATTCCATAATTTAATACTAACCAAGCCAAATTAAATCCAATGTGAATGGGATTCATTTCAGGCATGCCTAAGGACCATTTGACACATAACCCTTTTTCAACATGAGGAGCATTTCCTGTTAGTGTGAATTTGAGTATGTCACTGTATGGTATGAAATACATACGTTTTTTACTGCATGTTTGCCAAACGTATATGTTCTGAAAAGTCACGGCCACTCACAGTTCTCAGTTTCTGTACATGGTGAAATGCGAGAGTGTGGGATTGGTACTCATGATCACTGATGTCCAACGGGAACTAGGACAAATGTAGTATATAAAGGTTCCCTACTGTTTTCTGAATCACACCTGTTATGGTCTAGTCCAGGGGTTCTCAACCTTTGGAGGCCCGCATACCCCTACGCGGGCCTCCGGTTGCCCCACGTACACCCAGACGTCCTGCCCCCCACGTACCCCCAAGTACCCCCTTAAAATGTATTTTTCCCGGGTTGCGGCACGGGCGGGCGGGTCCTCCCACCCACGCCACAACCTGGGAAAAATGGCTACAGGCCTCCTGATGTCCCCCGAAGCTCCCCCTTACCTTCTCCCGGCCACGCCATCTTGGATCTTGCAAAATCTCGCAAGATCCAAGATGGCGGTGCCCAAATCTCACTAGTGCTTCATGTGCCATCACAAAATTTGGGCGCCACCACCTTGGATCTCACGAGATTTTGCAAGATCCAAGATGGCGGCGCCCGGGAGAACAGGTAAGGGGGAGCTATGGGGAGATTGGGAGGCCCATAGCCGTTTTTCCCAGGTTGCGGCATGGGTGCCGCAAACCGGAAAAACAGTTCCGCTACCTGTCATCAGCTGCTGATCGCGTACCCCTGGGTACCCCTGGGGGTACACATACCACAGGTTGAGAACCCCTGGTCTAGTCTACTGCATGTCTACTAGAACCTGGTTTCAGTTCAAAGCCATGCACATAGAATGCTGGCTGGTGGATCAAAGTGGGGAAGTGCAAATGCAAGAGTCACTTGTATGTGAGATTCCCCAGCCAGCTAAGGACACATGTATCTAGCTGGTTTGGGAAGGCGAGTTTGCTGAGTCACCTGAGGTTCTGCTACGTCATGTCCTTGCCAATTTGCAACACAATCTCAAATGAAATATTGTCCTTCTCATTTAACTGAGATATTTTCCAGCAAAACACATATTTAAACAATATTCCAAGGCTGCAACTGCAGCAGAACAGGATACTGTTGAAAGGTCATCCGGAATATTAATCAATCAAAACTAACAAACTAACTCCGTTTGGCTCATTATCATGGAATTATTACACATTATCTGATGTGATGGAAAGGAAAATAATAGTTTCTCTTCCTGAGGGCTGTCCCCCCCCCCTCAAACTGGTTTGTTTTGTTTAGGTTTTTTTTCCCCCGTAGCAGAGCAATTCCGCTCAGAAAATGTATTTATTATTCAAGGCATTTCAATGGACATAAACAGAAACATGAAAATGCCAAAAATAAAAGATTGTCCAAAATTGGGCCATGTGGATAGGGATTATCTCTTTTCATTACTGAATGTAGATCCAAGCCGAAAAAATCACAATAACCTGCTTTCTCTCTAGCTTTTCAGATAAATATTTTCTGTTTCTGGAGACAAAAAAAGAAGAAAGAAGACAGCTTTTAGATTAGAAATGAAATGCAATGTACCAAGATCATATTGGTTTGATGTACATTCACATGGCTTAAATTATGCAAGAGAGAGAGAGAGAGAGAGAGAGAGAGAGAGAGAGAGAGAGAGAGAGGGGAGAGTCAGGTGAAAATTCCTTTTTTTGGGGGGGTAAACTCAGCTTTAGACATTTTTTGACAGCAATATGTTAGTATTCTACAACCCACAGAAATACGAAAAATTACCCTTATCATACATTAGAAACCTTTTACAGCTGTTAGGGGATTCACACATGAATTCCCAACATAATTTCTGAACATCAGATAAGCTTTCAGCACCTGTAAGCATGCACACCACGCTTCTTAATCTCTTCCTCAGTGTTTTTGCAGCTCATGTTATTTGAATGGAGAAATGCTTATTTTTAAAATGTCAGGTTCTGTAAGTACTTGAGAATGCTTATTAATTTTTTCATGTAACATTGGTTTTGAGGAGAAAGATTTAAAACATCTGTAAGCTGATAATGAAATGCTTTAAAAACAATTTCTCAGATTCAAGAAAGGGAATGGAATGATGGATTACAGCTATCTCTGCCTATTTTTGCCTGGAAGGTATGGGACATTTATACAGGCTGAAACGTAAGATAGTTGCCCAGGTCATATGTTCATTAAAAAAAAAACCAGTTGCTTGGATGGCTGGATATACCTAAGTAACTCATTAAACAATAATTTAGCCCAGGGGTTCTCAACCAATCGGTACTTTGACTGACTGCTGGTGGTACTCAGACTGCAGGACCGCCGGAACCCCGCTCCGACGCGGCACCTTTGACGTCATGTTTTCACTCCTGAAAGGCTCCTGCCTTTGGCCGAGCCTCTCGGGAACACTGAGAAGAACCTTTGCACCTGCCCAGAGCCTCCTACCTGCATTTTCTGACCTCCAAAAACTCGGAAGTAACTGGCAATGATGTCATCGCCAGTCACTTCCAGTGATACACAGCAGGATTGTGGTGCTGGAGGTTGTACTTGGCCGGGAAGGGGTTGAGAACCCCTGATTTAGCCAATACCTTGTATAATTCCCCTCCCTTTGAACAGCTTACACAACTACGCAATTCCCCAAACCACCCTAACAGCGCAATCCTGGTGTTGGGGTCGGCGACGGAAGGAACGTGAAATGAGCCTGAACTGAAATATATTGGAAAACTCAAAACCTCTGAGCCATATTTTTTTCCATGCACACCCTTAAGAGCAAAAAGACCCCTGATAATATTTATTACAATAGTATATGACTAGTGCATGTCTGTGCTAGCCTTTCTGGCAAAGCAAATGGCTCCAAATGACGGATGCGGTGACGCCTAAGAGCCACATGCTATAGAGAGGAAGACACTCCAGGATCGCTTTCCAAAATGACCTGATGGAAATTTCATTCTGAACCCCAAGTAAGAAGAGATGGATGGACCTCATCCTGAGCAGGAACAGCGGAGAGACTGGAGCTCAGTTGTAGAGCACAGCATGTTTTGCAAGCAAAAGGTCCTGGGTTCAATCTACCTCTGGCTTCTCCAGCTAAATGGATTTCACCCTGGAGAGCTGCTGTAGTTAGGGCAGATAATAGTGGGCCGGATAGACTAATGGTCTGTAAAGGACAGGTTCATCTGTTCATATATAAGATCAACAAAGTCCATTTTCCCAGCTTCCCAAGGGAACTGATAATAGGATATTTTTTAACTGCCCCATCCCCCACCAAGTGGGAAAATATTTGGATTCATTCGGTGTTTTAAAGTATGAAATCCAGCTTATGGATTGATTGCACTTGTAAAACATTTTTAGCAAAGGTCCCCCAGAGCATTGTGCAACATAAAAAGCACAAATAACACCTGAAATGTAAACTAATATATAGTACTGTAATACAATAGAAAAGTGAATGGACCAGAGTGCCTTGTGGTTATTGTAACGCATTCAGTGATATTATACAGCTGTAACATCGAGGACTGAAGTACTGAGGACTGTAATAATGTAAAAATAGTGAAAACAAGGAGTTTGCTTAAGTGTGTAGATATTTGTGTGCGCGCGCACGTGTATGTGTGAGTGTGTATTCTTCCTAGATGTGTTAAAATGCTATCACATTCTATAAATGTCCTCATTTTGTATTATTTTTAGGATGATCACAAGACAGTTATTTTCGACACTTATTATGGAGACAATGGCGTCATGGAACGCGATAGCTAACGCTCCATATCCAGACGGGGTTGAAAAGCTCTATTCCATTCACAGCTTTGGGCTGTCAGCACCACTCGCTATGCAGTTTGTCGCTTATGTTTGTTACACTCAGGAAACATATGACATTGAAGATAGAATTTGGCAATAGCATTCGTATGAAAACCATGTCTCTTCTGGAAACTGTACAGAACAGCTATTATTCTTTAATTGCAGAGCTGTCGGTAAGGGAGGATGGAGGGCTATTCTTTCTCCCCGCCATGTTTCAAAGTACATGTGCTTATTCTCCAAGAGCACCTGTATTTCTGCGCACCAAGTGAATCTTATAAACAATGAAATGGAACTGTGTGTAAACGAATGCCCCAATCCTATCCCTTCCTTCCTCTGCTGATGCAGCCGTGCCGCCGGAGTGTGTGCTGTATCCTGCGAGGAGGGGGAGAAGTCCCGGTGGTCTCCTCTGGGTAAGAGAACATTTATTCCCTTGCCGGGGGGGGGGAGAAATAAGCCTCTGGCGCTGGAATGGGTCTACTCGATTTTGCTGGGGCAAGTCTATGTGAACCCAAGAAGGCGGATCGAGGCCTGGAAGGGGGAATAGGATATCTTTGGCGCCGCTGCCGCTGATACTGCCTCCTTCCAGACCTTGTTTTGCCCCCCATCCTGCCACATCTCCTCCCCATTACACCCACTCCCCTTCTCCCTCCCGCCCCGCTCCCACTGACCTACCAGCGCCAGAGGACACAATTGCTCTGCTGGCGGGCCACCACTGCCACTCACGACTTGTGGTGGTGGCCCAGCTCCTCCCGATGGGTCACGTTTGCGACTTCCGTACAGCGCTTTGCGCCACTGGAATGCGAGTTCTGGCAGTGTGGGGGCAGCATACAATTGGGCTATAAAACACTAATCCCTTTGTGTTAGAAAGGGGAAGATGTGAAAGACCTTTGCAGATAACACCTGGATTATTTGTCAGTTCTCTGGTTCCGATTGCTGAACTTTCAACATCTCATTGTTAGAATTCTGTGTCTATGTTTTGTTTGTTAAACTATCAATGTCAACTGCACTTCCTGTAAGAGAGAGGAAGGAGACCAAAATCGCAAGTTCACATTCTGGATTAATGCCTTTAACTAAGAGCTTCTTAATGGGGATTTTCTAAAATCGTATGATAAATGCTGAAAACCGTAAAGTGTTCTTGGGGATGATCTGTTCTGTGCCCGTAGTTTTCAACAACCATATGACAAGGATGGTGATTTCTTGGTTTCTCTGAACTACTTGGTGCCAGATGGGCTCCCTCCTTCCACTGAGAAATGTGTGGGTGGAAAACCCCAAGAGAAAGATAAGACAGAATTTCTCACATGATGTTCCACTCGGAAGCAAAGATGGATCCTATCTGTGTTAGCAGCGAAATAAATGTATAAATACTAAGACTGAACGCTTTGGAAGCCCACTTCCCTCTTTCTCTTTGGTATCTAAGATATTTCTTATGCCTTTTAGTATATCTCTTAAGCCTAGGCTTACCATATTTTCCTGGTATCCAACCAGGACCCCCCCCCTTTTTAATTAATGTATTAAACAAACAAACAAATAAATGAATAAATAAATTTTTTAAAATGTAGCTGCAAATTGCCCACTCGCCGCCCAAATGCTGCCCAAAATAACAATAATAATTTATTTATTTATTTATTTATTTATTTTTGGCCATGAAAATGGCCGTTTTGCTGCCGCTGCAACTTACCTGTCTCGCCGTCATTGCCACTGCCGCCCTTCCTCGCTGCCGCTGCCCTCACCGCCGCCATCTTGCTGCCGTCCTCATCCCTCGTCCTCAGCGCCACCATCCTCCTCCTCATCGAGGAGCATATAATATTAATTATAATATTAATTATAATCCATTTATAATATATAATATTAATCCAGGGAAGATGGTGGAAAGTCTCATTAAGGATAAAATCTTAAAATACATAGAAGAACAAGCTCTGCTGAGGGAGAGTCAGCATGGCTTCTGCAAGGGGAAGTCTTGCCTCACAAACCTGTTAGAATTTTTTGAAAAGGTCAACAGACATGTGGATGCGAGCGAACCCGTGGATATTATATATCTGGATTTTCAGAAGGCGTTTGACACGGTCCCTCATGAAAGGCTCCTGAGAAAACTCCACAGTCAGGGAATAAGAGGGCAGGTCCTCTTGTGGATTAGGAACTGGTTGAAGACCAGGAAACAGCGAGTGGGAGTCAATGGGCAATTTTCACAATGGCGAGAGGTGAAAAGCGGTGTGCCCCAAGGATCGGTCTTGGGACCGGTGCTTTTCAACTTATTCATAAATGACCTGGAGTCGGGGATAGGCAGTGAGGTGGCCAAGTTTGCAGATGACACTAAACTTTTCCGGGTGGTGAAGACCAGCAGGGATTGTGAAGAGCTCCAGAAGGATCTCTCCAAACTGGGAGAATGGGCAGCAAAATGGCAGATGCGCTTCAATGTCAGTAAGTGCAAAGTGATGCACATTGGGGCAAGAAACCAAAATTTCACATATACGCTAATGGGTTCCGAGTTGTCTGTGACGGATCAAGAGAGATCTTGGGGTGCTGGTGGACAGGTTGATGAAAGTGTCGACCCAGTGTGCGGCGGCTGTGAAGAAGGCCAATTCCATGCTCGGGATCATTAAAAAAGGGATTGAGAATAAAACGGCCAATATTATTCTGCCTTTGTACAAATCGATGGTAAGGCCACATCTGGAGTATTGTGTCCAGTTCTGGTCACCACACCTCAAAAAGGATATAGTTGAATTGGAAAAGGTGCAGAAAAGAGCGACCAGAATGATTCATGGGCTGGAGCACCTCCCTTATGAGGAAAGGCTACAGCGTCTGGGGCTTTTCAGCCTAGAAAAAAGGCGCATGAGGGGGGACATGATTGAGACTTATAAAATTATGCATGGGATGGAGAGAGTGGATAGAGGAAAATTCTTCTCCCTCTCGCACAACACCAGAACCAGGGGACATGTACTAAAATTGAGTGGAGGGAGAGTTAGAACAGACAAAAGAAAATATTTCTTTACCCAGCGTGTAATTCATCTGTGGAACTCCTTGCCACAGGATGTGGTGATGGCATCTGGCCTAGATGCCTTTAAAAGGGGTTTGGACAGATTCATGGAGGAAAAGACCATCACAGGTTACAAGCCATAAGCAACCTCCTGGTTTTTAGAAGTGGGTTTTCTCTGTGCCAGGTGCAAGGGAGTGTCAACGGGAAACAGGTTATCTTGTTGTCTTGTGCTCCCTGAGGCATCTGGTGGGGCCACTGTGTGACACAGGAAGCTGGACTAGATGGGCTTTTGGCCTGATCCAGCAGGGCTCTTCTTATGTTCTTATGTTCTTAATATATAATGCTGCATATTATAGATAGACTATAGAGAATAATTCTTAGCAGTAGATATGCATGTTACTGAGCATGAGGGGGTACTATACCACTAGAACATTGGACTGTGCACACAATCAAATGGCCACCAATATTATATAATGTCTAGTACTAATTCCAGTGGGAAAAAAGGTTTTTTATCAGTGGACTCCAAATATAGAAGACATCTTGAATGGGATTTGGCATGATATCCCCCCAAATGGAATAAAGTATAAACCTAAAGGAGAACACCTGTTACCGGAGCACCACACCTGTAACCGCTAAATATTAAAAAAAGGCCAAGAGTCAGAAGGCTTCTTTGAACAAGAAAGTTTTCAGGCCTCGCCGGAAAGTCCTCAAGGAGGGAGCAGTTCGTAAGTCAAAAGGGAGGGAATTCCATAAGGTTGGTGCCACTACTGAGAAGGCCCTATTTCTAGCCGCCACCCTTCTCACCTCCCTGGGTGATGGTACCCGCAAGAGGGCCTTCTCTGATGACCTAAGGAGACAAGCCGGACTATATAGAAGTAGGCGGTCTCTCAAATACCCTGGCCCCATTTTCATTCTTCTTACAAGGCACTTCTAGTGTTTGATGTCGCATATTATATTTAAATCAATTTTTGAAAGATCTTCAAGTGTTTGTCATTCATTTCAATCCATAGGTCACAATGATCCTCAGGTTATGGGCTACTAATCTGATTCAGTCTTGGAGCCCAGTCCAAACCTCAAGGCGTGTCCTTAGTTGTTCTTCCCTGTTGATGCTGACTGCTGTAAAGCAGTCAGCATCAGTTGCAAAAGGTGCTACAAGTGCACTACTTGGCGCACTGCGAGTGAGAAGGCCTGTGCCTTCCTGTCCATGTCATTGCCGCCTCTCCCGCTCGTTGGAGGAGTTAAGTCCACGAGAGAAGCGGGAAGGGTGCGGAGAGGGTGGAACAGGGCAGGGAGAAGGCAAAACGGGGTGGGGAGGGGGCATGATGGGGCGGGGAGGCTGTGGAAGTGGGTGATCTGGCGCCAAAGGCATGCACCGGATTCTGTCCCCTCCAACATCAGCCTCTCCATCCCCTTTCTCTCTTCAGACTTGCGCTAGAAAATCGCTAGTGCAGGTCCAAGGAAACCCATTGTAGGTTAGGAGGCTTACACAGAGTTAAGGGAATTTAAAATCTCCTTTCCCTGCCGAAGCCTCCCCACCCCATAGGATGCGATGGTCACCAATTTGACACTGCCGCATTGATGTTGGGAAATGGATAGGATTGTGCTGTACGACAAGTATATTTCAGTTTACCGGCTGCTGTAACTTTGAAGCACTGATGCTGCTGCATGCCCTAACTCCACTTTTGGTAGCCTTAATGATGTAAGACTCTTCGGCTATTCTTCTGAGTGTGATACAATTTTTCTCCAATTTTGAATTCATTTATTTCCTTTGCTTCTCTACTAAAGGGTGAATAATCTGATGGGTATTGTAAGTAATTCTGGATTTATTTATGCATTTGATGAAGTGAGGACTCATTATATCCAGTTATCCAGAAGTACTCCCCCGGAATAGTACAGAATATTCTACTATTTATAGCCCATTGATTCAAAAGGAACTTACTTCCAAGTAAATTTGTGAATTATTGCAGGCTTCCAGCCCAGTTCTAACCATGTTTACTTCGAAGTTCCATTGCTTTCAATGGGTGTACAGTACTTTGTTTAGAATTACAGCCAGAAACCTGTACCTAAACTAGCACAGAATCTATACAGAGATGCCTGAATCTTGCAGAAGCAATCCAGTATTATAAATGACATACGGTAGTAGAGTCTTTGCTTTCAAGGCAAGGTTGTCTGTGGTGGTTGCTTTCAGATGAATAGCTAACCCTCATGTGTGACCATGAAAAGTGTATTTTCTGTTTCACCCAATATAGTGTTGGCCAAGTTGTATGTTTGTGGGTTTTCGCTTTCTTTTCTTCCTGTTGTATTTTTAAGTTGGATGTCTGCTTATCTTGAGTAACAGAAGTCTCAAGGGAATGGCATATGCCCATCGTTCTGTGTTGTAGTCTGTCGCAAAACTACTTTTCTTGATATTACCCCTGCTAACTGGGCAAGAGGCACTCTTTCAATTGGTGCTCCTTTTATATTTAGCAGCGGGAGAGCAACTGCCCCCCTTTCACCCCAGCACAGTGTCTTTCTGGTGGCTGTTTGCTGGTGTTCTTCTGCGTCTTTTTTAGATTGTGAGCCCTTTTGGGACAGGGAGCCATTTAATCATTTGATTTTTGTTTGTAAACCGCTTTGTGAACTTTTTGTTGAAAAGCGGTATATAAATACTGTTAATACTACTACTACTACTACTACTACTACTACTAATAATAATAATAATAATAATAATAATAATAAAGGGCACACAAGTCCTAACACAGCTAAACAATGGTTCTAATTTGTCCTGTGTTTAGCCTTCCTGAATAGGTCTTATATTTTAAAATGGACCTTTCAGCCTCTAATAGATTGTGTATTTGAATTACGTCTGCAAATGCTTTATATTCCCCCGCTTTGAAAACTTATGCTCGATAATCCAGTTAACTGTGATGAGATACTTTCCTAGGAGTCACAGGCAGGGGCCTCTCTGACACATAATACAATCAAGGAGGGGCCCCACACAGCCTGCTGAACTGCCTCAAGGGAGGAATTTCCTGGCGTTTAGTTCCTCCACAGTTACTTTTATTCTTTTTAGTAATGATGAAATGGAGCACTGACATGAAACTTAAACTAAACATGAACATTAATGTTAACATGTGGAGTGAGATTTGGACTTGGAAGGAAGGAATGTGTTAATGGCTCTCTTGATATCCCAGTGGTTGTCTCAGACAAACTGATGACACAACAGAAGTAGAGACACAATCATCAGACTACCATTGGGCTTGTTTGTCATGTGTCTCCTAAAGGGTTGGGGTTGTTTTGCTGGTAAATGCTTTTGGGGGATCAACAGGGCACTCTATGCATACCTACTCCAAAGTCCCATTAAATTCAACTGGACTTACTCCCAGGTAAATGAGTATAGGATTGCAGCATTGGGGGGGGGGGGGGCTGCGGAACTAATGAACACTGCTGAACAGGCAGCCCTTGCTTGTTTGTTTGTTCAGGACATTTATGCCCACCTTTCAAATCTAACAATCCTCAAGGTAATTTACAATCAATTGAAATACTGTAATAATAATTTTAAATGCACTTACATGTATGGAACTTTCTTGGAACATGTAGTTTGGTCCAGAGTTATTCAAGAGTGCCCCATGGGAGAATTTCTACAGACCCAGGATCTCTGCCAGGTACCTAAATTATTACTCTATAGTATACATATGGAGTTGACTCCATCCAGTGAGAATCACTGCTTGTCAACTGTGATGTCATGGCAAAATAAATGTTGTGAAATATTGACCTCAGAAATGATATCTGAGGGCAGGAGGTCTGGCTCAGTTGGTAGAGCGACCATCTCATATGCCTGAAGATCTGAAGGACGGCAGTTTGGGATGCCCGGAAGTATCCGTGTGCTGTCAGAGAGCTGTTGGCACACCTCTGACAAGCTGCAGAGCCTCTGTGAGGGAGAGAAGCTGCAGCTGGCACTTTAAGTGGGAGTCAAGGTTGCCTGTCAGTCGAAGCGTGATGAGGTGAACGCCAGAGAGAGGCTGCACTGTGAAGGAAACTGGGGAGTCACTGAGGTGGTGGGGAGTGGTGGTTGTTGCCATGAGACTTGTAGCAGCCCATTTGAAGAGGTGGTATTTATTTATTTTATTTCTTTTTCACATTTTTATACCACCCTTCCTCCAAGGAGCTCAGAGTGGTGTACATATTTCCTCCCCTTCTTTTTGTCCTCACAACAACCCTGTGAGGTAGGTGGGGCTGAGAGATAGTGACTGGCCCAAGGTCACCCAGGAAGCTTCGTGGCTGAGCGGGGATTTGAACCTGGATCTTCTAGGTCTAAGTCCGACTCCCAAACTACTACACCATCCTGCCCATGCTGACTGACTACCCATTGCAGCCCTGCTGACTGACTACCATCCAGCCCTCCTCGGAGTCACCCTTCAGTAAAATTATTTGCTGATCAGGGGTGTACATATTTCCCCTTCCACAGAGTTTATCGCTGCACAGGAACTAAGAACTGACCTATGAAGTTGACACCAGAAAGGTACAATCCTACTTCTCATAAATACCTAATTCAATTAGCTGCATAAACTACAAAAGCAACACTAGGTTGGTCTGTAAAATACATTAAGGCATAAAAGTAAAGCATCTCCTCTCCTTATCTGTGAAAGCACATGGCCGAGGATAGCAATTGATTAAATTTTTCCATTATTTTAGCCATTTAGTATGCATCCTGAGAGAATAGCCATCCATTTTGGAAAATTCCCTGAAGTCTCTGGTGTCCTGGCAGATGTGCAAAGATATTAGATATGTAGTGTTTCTACAATCAATGGCAAACTGTTTCTCTTAAGAGCCAAACTACATGTTACATGCAGCTGTGTGCATCTTTTCTCCAATGTTTTCTCTCTTGTAAAACTGAGTTTTGTGAGCTGCGGTGTAGGAATGAAGAAGGCTGCTTAACCTCTTCCTTTCCATTTCTGCTCAAAACCCACCTCCCAAGCACCTTTCTGCCCCATGGGTGGGAAATATGGGTACCTCTCACAAGAAGAGACCTGCTGGATCAGACTAAATGTCCACCTACAGCTCTATCCCCCACCGTCTTCCACCATGCAGCCACGTTGATGGAGTGTGCATTGCATGCTATGGTGGTGGTGGTGGAGGAGTGATCAGATAGCCAGCGAGAGGTAAATAAAAATCTTTTTAGTTACCTCCTGGTAAGATGCCCGATTGCCTATGGGTCTCCTCAGACCCACAACAGCTATTTTGCTGGCATAAGTCTGAGGAGAGAAAGGGGGCAGGGTGGATTGAAAATTTGGGGATAGGATCTGGCATGTGCCTTTGCCTTCAAGATCCATCCCCTCCAGTCTCCTCCCCACCTTCTGCCCTCCCTCCTCCCTGCCCCCGAGCCTCCCCTGAACAATTCACTCCGACACCTTATTTATTTACAATATTTTTACCCCGCCTTTCTCCCCGAAGGGATCCAAGGCAGCTTACCTGGGCTGGCAGAGCATCTGGGCGAGTCTGGCACATGCACAGAGTCTGTGGCCATTTCTCCCAGTAGCTCCATTGCATGCAACGGTGGCACAACATTTGCGCCATCACAGGGCCTTTAACAACAGCAGATCAATAGACCTGCTTTTGTAAATGGCCCATAGGATTGAGCCGCTAGTCTAGTATCTTCTTTCCCACAGTGGCTAACCAGATGCATCCAGAATCCCCACAATCAGAGTTGATAGGATGTGATATGAATGGAACAGGAACAATGGTAAGAGTACTGTACTTCACAGCAGAGGCGTCGTTACGGTGGGGGCGGTTGGGGTGGTGGGCCCCAAGTGGCGGGTTGCAGGGGTTGCCCCTCCCCACTGGCTCCTTCTCGTGCAGCTGTTCTGGCTACAAGTTTGGCCCTCCCACCGTCCCGGGCGCCGTTTGGCTCCAAAAAGGAGCCGAAAAGCGCCGGTGTGTGTTTCCATGGCATGGCGGCGCACGCCGGTGACATCATGTCCCCCAGGGTATCCATGGGGGTGTATGGCATCCCGTGGGGGTGTCGTGGTGGCGGCCCCCCCACAGGGGGTGTAGGCCCGCTACTGCTTCATAGTGGTAGAGGAATGATAGAATCCTTACATAACCCTCTTGTTTTTCAGAAATGGGAAGCAGCTTGGCAAGATAAGATGGAAGAGAGACAGAAGGGCACATAAGGCAGACAATTCTATCACTCTTTTTCTTTGATCTGTTTTAAGAAACCTAGATGAGAAGATGGAGAGGAAGGATTGGCAATGGAGGAGCCAGACGGCACCCCGCAGCAGGCCAGATTCACCCTGGGAGCTGCCAGTTCCCAAGCACAGTGTTAGAAACGTGATGCACACTGCAGTGCATTTGACAGAAGATGCACCAGAAAAGACAAAAATTCTTAGAAAAATGAAGAAGATTGAGGGAGTGTTTAATTAACATGTGATGTGTTGCCATAAAACATCTGCTACAGTATCTACTTCATTCAGAGGCAGTTAACATTTTGCAGTTAAGTATTCCTGCCAAATATGAAGAAGTCTCAGGAGGGCTTTTAAAAGCAATTTTAAAAGAGTCATTTAAGAACTTTTAAAAAAAAATTAACACCATCCCACTGGCACACAATGTGGTGTATTTAGGGGCTGACAAATGTGAGGACTGAAGAGAACTGGTCAACCAAATGGTTCTGCTTCTTTTAACCAGTTGCTTAAGAACACTAAAATACATTCTTAAAGGGTGGACCCAAAGTCATTATTTTGCACTGTAATAAATGAGTGAGTCAGTCAGCGCAAATTCCCTCACAGCAATGCAGCGGCACCGGCACGGGCTATGCTGCATCCTGCACAGGAATTTCAGCTGCTGGAGGTCTTCACCAGGTAAGGGGATATTTGTCCCCTTGCCCTGGGGTAAGCCTCAGCAGCCACAATGGGGCAACTCGGACCTGCACAAACTCAATTGCTCGCACAAGTCCACATTGCATTGCCCTGTGTCAGCGGATCAAGCCTGGGAAGGGAGTTAGGATGCAGTGCATGATGACACCAATACCACCTCTGTCCTGGGCCAGATTCACCTGCCCCCTGCTCCCGTCGCCACCCTCTCCCCACCATTAATCCACCTGCCCTTCTCCCACTGCTGCGCTGTTCAGTGGGGGGCTCACCTGCTCTGTTCGGTGGGGGGCTCCATCATACTCTGCTGTGGCAGCACGTCTTGGCCTTTGCGCTAGCGCATCTTGCCTCCACACCATTGCAAAGCACTTTACGGCGCTTTGGCAACACATGGAGGCCTGGTGCGCTGGCATAGCATGTGGTATGCCGGAGCACCAGTTAGTAGGCCCTTACAGTGCAATCCTATCCAATGTACACCACCAGTGTAACCAGCGATGCAGTGAGAACGGGAAGCCCCAGAACGGAAAGGGAAGTCAAATCCCCTCCAAAAGGGGATTCAAAGGGGATTTAAATCTCCCCTCCCCTCCAAAGCCTCCTGCCCTGCCCTCCCCCACTGGTTACACCGGTGCTGTAAGTTGGATAGGCTTGTGCTGCTGTGTATCTATTTACTGCATCGTTTGAGGATTCCTTGCACCAAATTGCAGAGTAATTTCTTAATGAAATAAGTTTGACAGTATCCCCATGGCTGACCGCTTCAGAAAGCCTGAAAAAAGCTTCATGGCTGAGATGGGATTTAAACCTGGATATTGCAGTCTTAGTCCAACACTCTAAAAGATGAGGAAGTTGTTTTAGGTCATTCAAAGTGGCAAATTTAAACTACACAATTTAGAATGTGAGATGCTTTATGAAACATTATGATGTTTTTCCAAGTATCTAGTGCTCCTATTATTCTGGAATAATTTTTTTGCTACATGTTCATTGGTTAACTATGATGACCAAGTTAAAGGAGGCTTACAGATTCAGCAACAGTTTCTATTCCACACGTTGAACGAAAGCCAAAAAGTGGGTTTGTCAAATACGCTGCTGGGAGAAAATGATTAAAACATAAACAGGATGTGTTGAAACAGCCAAAAATGGAGGAAGGAATAAAAAGAATGTCCTATTTACGGCCCTTTCAGCGGCTGGATCTTTGGTCAGCAGCATAGCCGCTGTTGAGACTAGCAGCTGTGTTTCTTTGCCAGCGAGGAGAGGAGGCATTCTTGATCCTTCAGCATATTGTTGAAAGATCCACATCATAATCAGTGTGTCTTGATCTATAAATACAAAGCTAAAAAACATGAAAGGTCACATACCACAGTCCACTGGAATGCATGCAAAAGGCCTCTCGCCGTTATGTGGCTGAACTTCTCATTGAACATGCTTCCAGCTGGGGCACCTGTGCAGCTGAGGAACTCTGTGGCCAACTTTGCTTACTGAATCCTCTGTTCTATGGGAAGCAGCAAAACCCTGGATCTACTGCAAATCACCCAGAGACCTACCAGTAAATCCTGATTGACCTAAGTTCTGCTGCCTATGTTTGGTTTTGAATACAAGGCGGCAGCTTCACATATTCAGAGAGGTGCATGTGTGAAGGAAGACACATTTTTAGCAACCTGCCTTTGTATATCATGCCATTGAAAAGCACCTCTGCAGTTGTGTTCCATGATGAGCACTGCCATCCAAGGCATGTTGTTGAAATCAGACGATGATATCTCCCTTCTCAAGAGAGGAGAGAGAGAAAAAGGCATGTTGAGGCTGCCCTAAGGGTCAGCTCAGCATTTATAGGAAGTGGACATTTTAGAAGAGTGAATTGGGATGCTTCTGAATCATCATTTCCAAAGCAACATTCACAGCAAGAACATGTGGATGTTTCTAATGCTGGGAGCGGTGTACTGCAAATGACCTCTACAGGAAACTCAAACAATACCATAGTTCTCACAAGCAGTGAATGAGGATGTAAACCCCTGCCTGCATGGTACCGGCAAAAAAATAGATCCTTACACACAGAAAACTAGCATGTTAGAAAAAAAAAATCAGACTCAATTTAGACATTAAGCAATACCTCCTATAAAGTTGCTTTATGGCCCATCCACGAGGCCAACTGAAACGGTCGCCTTAGGCAGCAGGTTGGTGAGGGGTGTTCATCATCTCTGTCCACCTACTTCTCACCACTGCTCCTCCTTCTACTCCCTGGATTGGAAAAGGAAGAGGGGGACAGAGGAGAAGAGGAAATGTGGAGGGAAGGAGAGTGCAGAGCTAGAACTCTGGAGAGTGGGAGGAGCAGAAATTGGCACATCATCTAAGGGGAGGAGCATGCTGCCTCAGGCGTCAGGAGGTCTTGGGCCATAGCACTGCTGCACACAGCACTCTCTGTTTTCCAGGAACATATCCACAGCATTATAGGAGGCATTACTGTACTTAGAACGTGTAATGTGGTTTGTGTTGTTGGCTTTGTGTAAGTAGCACACCAGGTGGCCAAAAGAGGGTGAACCACAATGGGGGACTGTAGCACTTAGTCCCTGCTATGGTTTTGATGATGATTGCCCCCCCACCCTATGTGATGCTTTATTGGGGGGGGAACATCAATCAAACATTGATCAAAAACCAATTGAAGGGGTTTTCAATAAAAAAACAGACATTGGAGACATGACAGGGCCAAAGTGCTAAAGAAGCACCCTATGCCCTGCAGTGGTTTTGCCTCCCCCATGAGGTGCACTGGTTACAAATCCACCAAATGCAAGGCCATGTTATGCATTCATAATAATGTGTAGTTGTGGCCCTAAGCTATAACTCTTTACCCTGAATGGTGAGTTTTCTAAGTGCAGGGATTTTTTTTTTTACCCAGAAGACTATACCATCAGTTAAGCCCCCACCCACAGTCTGAAGTGGTACATTCCAGGCATAGGTTGTTTTACCTCATTGCTGTTTGTGAGAGCTAAGCCAAAGAATTCCAGCTCTGAAAAGTACTCTACTAACAATGGATGCTGATTAAGTTCAGGAATGCAGATCACATATACTTGCCAGGCTGTGGACTGAGGCCATGTTTTTCCTGGGTATATGTGCCAGGACGGAGGAGATAAATCAAGAGGCTGTTTTGTGTTTGGATTAGTAAGGGCAAGAAGAAGTTTGTGTTTTTACAGCTGGCTGGCAAGATGCAGTCATGGGGGAGGGGAGGCTGCCATTGCTGTTGGAGACTGAAGATGCTTGAGGAAGGATATGTCTGCTGACTCCTTGTGCATTTGTAAACAAACAAGCACACACTGCAACAAAACAAACCTTACTGGAACTGCCACAAATCTCCAGTCCTCTCTCCTCACAAGGAACTGACCCCAGTGACCCGCACTAGGGCGCGGGCGGCCCCAAGGCGGGGGCACGCGGGTCACCCTAATGACCCCCCACACACCAAGCCCCTAAGTGTAATCTTGGCACGGCTGTCAAGCCATGTCGCGATTTTTTGAGGGGGCAACCCGACGGGACGCTGCCCCGGGTGCCCCCCGACCCCCCCCGTTGTTGCCGGCTCCGTTACAAGGCTTTCTCCCGGCCTCGGAGGCTCCGAAGCTGGGAGAAGGCCTTGGAGCGACCTCCCCGGCCGCCGCGCCAGGGCTTTCTGACGAAGGCCCACTGCGTCTCAACGTTATTTATAACATTTTTCGCGCATGTGCAGACCGTTCCTGAGGGAAAAGGGAGCTCTTTTACCTCAGGAACTGTCTGCGCATGTGGGAAAAACGTTATAAATAACGTTGTGATGCAGTGGGCCTTTGTCAGAAGACCCTGGTACGGCGGCCGGGGAAGACATCCCCGGAACCGGCTCCCGGCCTCGGAGCAAGGTGACGCGAGCGGGGAGGCGACGTGCGCAGGGGAGGTGACGCGCATGGGTCACCTTTCTACGCGCGTCACCTTTCTACGCGCGTCACCTGGGGCCGACCCGCTCGTCCCGCCTCGCTATAGCGACGCCTCTGACTGACCCTATAAACCATTCCTGGAACTTCCTACTTTTCAGTGATTTTTTTTATAAACAGCTGATTGGACCCCCATGCATGTGCCACCATCATGTCTGCTTCATGGAAACATCTTTTCCTCCACGTAAAAAAAGCCAGTGGTTCATTTTGGTTTTCTGGTCTTCATTTCCTAAGAGTTTCCCATACAAAAACAAATCTACAGGAGTGCAGAGGGAAGGCAACACAATACTTTCTGTATTGTGTCTGAAGGGGAGAGCAAATGGGTGTATATAAGCACAAGGGCTGCCCCACTGATGACTGTGGGGGTCTACATGACCCTGGCTCATTGCAACTCTTGATGACCCTGGGTGTCTTGCCTTCACTATTAGCATATATAACTATATAAGACCCTTTGATATTGGATAGTAGCTGCACAGTCTCTTCAGCGTGCCTGAGTTGTGCAACCACTTCCCGAGAGAAAAGGTCTTTGTACTCTCTAGTTTTATAATTGCCAGTGAGCTGCTTCTCTGCACAGTGCACCTTTTGATGGCAAAATGGTTCTCTAACCCCCAGGCTCTAAGCCAGGATCCCCTACAATACACTTCCTGGTTTCCTGCAGATGGCCTGAGGTTTGAAATTTCACTGAAGAACAACAATATGTGTATATTAACTTCATCTGGATTTGCACAGAAAACCCCCCACAACTGAGAGAGAGAGAGAGAGAGAGAGAGAGAGAGAGAGAGAGAGAGAGAGAGAGAGAGAGAGAGAGGAGAACTATACTAGAACAGCTGTCTGTCTTTGGAAGTATGAGCTCAAGAGGGTACCGTAACTCATGAAAAAGAGGAGTTTTCCTCTTTAGATCTCTGTGTTGCTATTTTTTTTTTCTGGCCAATTCTTTACCCTAGTGATCATAAGCCATAATTCACTTCCCCAATGCTAGCATGACATTTTTAATGTTCACTATTTTCCATTGCTATCTGTGTGTATTTCTATGACTGGTCTTTCTTTCCTCTCGAGTATACTCTTTCATATAGCCTTTTCTTTCCTGGAAGTAAAGTATAGAAGAAATTACACATTACCCCCCAAAAGACAGTCAAAAGACAGTTCTACTATATTCAGTAGGCTCTCTTCCCTGGTTAGAATACAGGCATACATTCATCCCCTTCCCCTGGTATAAGTGCCGGAGGCCCCAATGGGCCTCCTTGGATGCGTGCCAGCTCTTTAGCTGGTACGTGACTGGAAAGGCTGTGTAAGGCCAGCCCAACCTGGGATGGGGCGTTGGATATCAGCACACCCCTGCGCCGATATCCAATGTCCCCTCCCAAGCTGGGCCAGCCAATAGCCCCCTTCCCTGCCACCCTGGCCCACCGTCCCCACACCCTCCCGCTGCCTGGCACAGTACTTAACTACGTCCGCTGGCGAAGATAGGCAGAATTGCGCCGTTAGTGACGTTCAGCCCAATGCTATGCCTGTACAGTCAAAAGTCAACTCTACTATATTCAATAGACTCTCTCTTTCCTGGTTAGAATACACAGGACCACTATTCTAAATCGAAACCTAAACCACAGCACAAGCCTGTACATGTCTATTCTGAACTAGACCCCAGTGTGTTCAATGGGATGTACTTCCAGGTAAGCACGTCTAGGATTGCAGCCTCAGTCAAGTCTATTTATACATTTGCTACATTTAAATTGTGCTTTTCTCCAGCATACACAGGGCAACTAAGCAATCTGCTACCCAGGCCCTGAACATTCCAGCACTTGTACAGCTTTAATAAGATTGCTACACCATGCACTTGCAACTTCTGTGCATCATCCTAAAGGAAGCAATTTTGCAATTGGTTAAGATTAAGAACCAGGGGCGATATATGCCCTATACTGCCTGTGGGTACACGCAGTAGTGTTCCTGAGGGGGTGTGGCATCGTAAGCGGTGCAAACTGCACCTTGTAAAGTGGCCCCTCCCACTCGCCCCTGGATCCATTCCGGCAGCAGTGGCGGAACAAGGGTGGAGCGAAGACCAGAGGGGTAGCCAGGCGCCCCTGCTACTGGGGCGGAAAACCCCGACGCCCCCAAACCAATTAGCATAATTTATGCTAATTTTTTGCATTTTTTCCGGGGGTTTTAAAAGCTTTTTACGGGGGTTTTTAGCGCTAGCGGGGCTTGTAAACGTTAGTGTATGCTTTGCTGCAACTTATCTTGTTTATAGGACCCTCCCGCGATGATCAGGGGTGACGCTCTCTCCAGGGGGCGCAGATCGCTCCTCTGCTCCGGGCGCGAACTCTGTAAAGCGCCCAGGAGCGCTTTGCAGAGTTCACGCATGTGCAGAGCGACGATGTTTCCAATCGACGGTCTGCGCGTGCGTGTACTCTGCAAAGCGCTCGGAGCAGAGGAGCGATCTGCGCCCCCTGGAGAGAGCGTCACCCCTGATCGTCGCGGGAGGGTCCTATAAACAAGATAAGTTGCAGCAAAGCATACACTAACGTTTACAAGCCCCGCTAGCGCTAAAAAAAACGGTAGAAAGCTTTAAAAAAACCAGAAAAAGACCAAAAAAAAGAAACTCAAGGAGCCTCGCGCCCCCCCCCGGAGCCCTTCTGCCCCTACGCCCTGTGGCCCCCCCCGCCCATATCAGGCGACGCCTCTGGTGAAGACAAGTAGTTCGGCAAGACTCCGTTACACTGGAGTCAGCGGCCCCTCCTCCTTGCTGTTGGAGCCATTCCAGCAGCAACAGGGGAGTGTCCTGCGTGTTGCCTTTGCTGCCAGAATGGCTCCAACAGCAAGGGGGAGGGGCCGCTGACTCCAGTGTAACAGAGTCTTGCAGAACTACTTGCCTTCGCTCCACCCTTGTTACGCCTCTGTCCGACAGCGAAGGCACCCTGGGAAGCAGCAGCTTGGAGAGGGCGGCAGACAACTGATCAGGGCCTAACTGTTTGCGGCCCCTCCAAGGATGCTCAAGAGTGCCGCTCCACGAGATCATTTCAAGCCACCCCATAGTGACCCCACAGTTGGGCAGCCCCTGTTTGGAATATCCAGTTTTCCTTTTGTCAATCCTCAGTGCAGCCTGCAACAACTGCACTCATGCATGAAAGAAAAAATAACTCTATAAAATGCCATTACAAATCAATAATGATCTTTTTTCACAACAAAAGATGCATTGATTGACCGCAGTTCTAAAGAATGACTTCTGTGCTGCAAATTCTGTTTAAAAAACATTATGAGAAGCTTGTTTAAAAGATTTGCATTAAAAAAAAAAAGTGTAGGCCCTGTTCCATCCCCCTACTTCCTGAATCGAAAGAACTAGGAGCAGGACCTTTCAAGCTAAACATAATGAGACTAGGAAAATGAGAGGCAGATGGGAGTTGAAGTTGCCCTCTTCAGAAACTGATATCTGCATCGACTGTAATATGAAACTTCAGCAATGCAATTTTGAAAAAATATAATGTGGGAAGTAGCCTTTACAAAGTTGGTAACTGCACATCAAACAATAAATTGGGGCTCAGTCCACAACTGTGCCATCATGAGTTGGTGTGTCTGGAAGTTTGCACAGGCTGGTGTTTTCCTTCACCTGCCACTGGCTGACATTATTCATGTAAGGATAGACTTTTATTTCACCATTCAGATATAGAAAATAGGCGCACTTATAAATGTTTTTACATGGCAGAGAGTGAGAGAGACCATGTTTTGAAATATAGTGAACAGCACCAGAATTTTACGAGGTGAGAATAAGAGAATTCACAAATGTTTGGGTACTGGATTCAAGAAGAATGCAATCTGGGAATGAATCTTTATTGCTCCCTTCCTCTTGTCCCTCCAACTTGTCTGTCCCTACAACTGGTGAAATATGACTGTATGGTTTTGCAGATTAAGCTTTGGCAGAGGGGGGCCATTCTGAAAAAGTCACTTCCGTCGAACAACAAATGAGAGCAGTCAGAAGATGGTCTGTACATATGACAGATGTAATGGATTCTTTGTTTAACTGTTATACAAGGATCATGGCTAGCCTAAATATATTAATTGCTGGGGGGGGAGGGCATTTGTTAAACTACTATTTAACCTCTTCAACATAACATTTCATGTGAAAAATGTGGCATGTATCTAGATTCTAAGCCGTATACATGCCTGAGCATGTATTGTGGCATGTATTGTGATCCTGAGCAAAAGCAATTTTTAGGGTATGCACACATTTAAACATGGGCTTCCTACATGCACCCTCAACTTGATAACTGCTATCCAATACTGGGTCTTTGAGAGCCACATTGTCCTCAACTTAACACATACTCCACTCAGTCTAATCCTGTGTGAAAGCAACACTCCAATCTATTACAGTCATTCAACCTGTATTACATCTATTCTCCATGACTCCATCTTTTCCCGTCTTGTGTGCCAAACTAAAGCTGCTTTACCCTCCATGTAGTAAATCTCTCTCTTCTTTGACCTCCCTCTTATTTGTTCCTTTATGGTTGGTCAGTCCCTAAAGAATGAAGCTTCCACTGTTTTGTGACTAAGGCTGGATGACACGTTCAAGTCTCCACAGGGAGGCTGCCGAAAATGGCCTGGCTGTGGTGACTGATCCTCCAGCCTGTCATATTTAAAGGCTTGGAGCTTGGCAATCGTGTGTTGCGAGTCTTCACGCTCCTGCTTCATGTAGCTTAGGAGACATGGAGACTCACAATGCAATGGCTACGCTCCAGGCACTAATGTTTCTAAACATGATGGGTTGGGCAGGGAACAGTTGCCATGGGGAGGCTGTTTTTTTAAGGCATCACCATAGCAACTATAACGTGTGCTCCAGCCCTGTCCCTCAGGATTCTATAGTTGAGTCTGATCAGGAATCTACAGAATTAGTTTTATAAAACAGATGAAAAATGAATGTATGAACCAACAATGGTTTATAAGTTTGGGTGTGTTCAGGTGACACAATCCCTTCACAAAGTGATGTCAGTATGCCATAATGCTAGGCTTGAGCCATAGAGATCTGGGTTCTAAGTCTTTACTCACCCATGATGTAGAATTCACTGAGTGATTGTGGGTCTGTCAGATAGCCCAACTAACCCCCCCCCCATCAATGCAGTCATGCCACTGGAGTGTGCATCCTGTGGGGTGGGAGCAGTCCTGGAGGGAACATTTGTTCCCTTGCCTGGGGATAAGCCTTCGCTGCCTGACTATGTCTTGCTGGCGCAAGTTCGAGTGAACCTGGGAAGGTGGATCAAGGCTGGGAAGGGGGATAAGATATCAGCAGTGCTGCTGCCGCTGATATCACCACCTTCCCAATCTCGATCCACCCCTCCTGCCCCGGTCTCTGCCCTGTTTATCCACCTCCCTGCCCCATTCTGCCCTCACCCTGTCTCCTGCTACCCACCTACAGTTGTATGTGTATAGATCTTTTACTCCAGGGGCCTTGACTGTGTGGAGGAGCCCTACACATGTTCAGCTGTACATGCATACAGACCCTTTACAATAACATTCCAACCACGGATTGTCAAGGGTCACGGCATGGCTAGGGCATGCCCTGTCATCAGGAGTCAGTGTGCACAGTCCCATTTCCCTTCCATGTGTTCTCTGAATATTATTTTTTTTGGGGGGGGGGTGACAACGACAAAAAGTGAACAGACCTAGAGTGGAGTATAAATGTGATAGATAGGAAGGAAAGTAGAGTGGTACTATAAGCATATAGCAAAAATAATAGATTTTGCCCAGGTTGGTGGTGGTTACTCCAAAAACAAAGAAGGTTAGTCCAGGTTAGTGCACGTTATTTGGATTCCAAGTTGTTCATTTTGCTTCAGGAGTTTTGAGGTCAAAGCCTCTCACAAGCAAAGGCTCAAACAAAATATAAAACAAACAAGAGTTTAAGGCAATTCTGTGTACAGCTCAATATTTAATAATACTTTAAGAAAAAAGAATGTATAGTACATTAAGATTTCCCTTTCTAAATCAGGCAGTCACAACATTTGTGTGTGCGTGTGTGCGTGCATGCGTGCACCCATATGTTAATGAGCCATAAAACTGGCTCATTTACGTTCCTTAACAAGGGCATATGTTAAAGGTAATCTGAGCTATGCACTTTGAAAACAATACTAGGAAAAAAATTAAATGGTTGCAATGTTTTAAGTGATAAAGCCTGTTAGGAATCAAATGCTTGTGCCTTTGACAGCTGCCAGTTAAAAGAATTTCAAGCATCTGCCCAAAATGTAGCTATCATTTCATTAGCTGATTAAACAATTCATTCCAGCATGCCAGTGAACATATGCACATTTCTTTAGGCATTTTATTATTTTTACTGATGTATATTTCTACTTCAGTAATTTAAACGGCAGATACGAGAATGACCTTGCATGCTGTGTTGTCTAGCATGCCGTTGCAACGTGAAGTATTAAAGCCAAAGTATAGAGGTCGGTCAATTATCTCTTAACCACTAGCTTTCCTGTTCAAGCAATTTTAGAAAGAAGCTCTCTCTTCAAGGACTCGTCTGAATCATCCTCTGGTATGGGTCATTAGAACGCACAGCGTGGGCAGTGCACATCTTCTCAGTGCGCGTTCATTTCCCATGACTTAACAAAGGCAAAATTTAGCCCCATCAAGGTCTGAAATGTGCTTAACTCAGACAAGATGATTTTATATATACATACCGTATATCTCAAAAGCTGGGTAACATGACAAGATGAATTGCCATAGGAGAAGTTTCAGCTTAATTACGTGAGTATGCTAAAAGAATGTGGGGGTTTCTTCTCAAGCAACGGCAAGTCAAGACATAAACTTCTGCCAAATGCACTCTGTACATTTATGTATATGAATTATGATTATAGAAAAATAATCTAATGGGCAGCGCAATCCTGCACAATTATGCGAGGCTAAACAGCCGGCCGCTGAATCCTAAGCCCATTGCGGCTTGCACTGACATGGCATGGGCTCACCTCAGGGGAAGGGGACGTTCGTCCCTTTCCCCTGGTATAAGCGGCGCGGGCCGCAAAGGACCTCCTCAGATGTACGCTGGCTCTTTAGCAGGTGCAAACCTGGGGAAGCCGTGTAAGGCTAGCTCGGGCTGTGACAGGGCTCAGGATATCGGCACAACTCAGTGCCGATATCCCCGCCCCCTCCAAGCCTGGGTCAGTCAATGGTCCCCTTCCTCACCACCCCTGCCCGCCCTCCCCATGCCCCTGCACTGACGGGTGCAGCACTCACCTGCAACGGCTGGCACGGGTCCAGGTAAGTGGTGTAGTAAGCGGTGCCGGCTTCAGTACCAGCGCTGCTTACATGCAAGGAGCCACAAATGTGCTTTCCGGCACATTTGCAACTCCTTAGGCCGGCTGAGCGCTTGCTCTGCCAGCCTATACTTACACAGGATTGTGCCATAAATAATATTTTATGGAGTCATACAACTTCTAAAATTAAAAGGACTGTAGGACTTCAATCTATGGTACTGGAGTTAACAAATTACCTAATATCAATAGTAAAATGTATCTCAATATCTACGGCAGCACTATATTTCAGGGAGAACTGTATCTTTTGCCTTATGCTGCAGTCTCAAAATCAGAAATGATGTGACCCTTGCAGTTCCCTGGGCTTCTCATGAAGAAGTCTCATTTTAAGCAGATTTATCATTTGAGGGAAGGAACCACTGTCAATATATGATACAGATGGGGGGGGGGGGAACCAAATACATTTTCAGTGAGGTTCACTTCACTTTAGTGATGATGCCACAGACACTATCCAATACAAGTCCATGACAATTGTACAACAGCAGCCTTGGGAGGCAACACTTATCAGCGCAATATTCTTGCAATATAAATGTTTCTTTGTGGAAAGACTTCTTGCTTCTTTGTAATTAACCAGTGAGCAGTAACTGAGTATTTGTTGTATGATGAATTAATAATCTAGAATGTAGAAAGAACAAGGCATCTTTGGGATTCCGGTTATAAAATAATTTATAAAATGTAAAAATTGTAAAATATGTACAGTGACTTATTAAGTCAAATTAAAACACAACTGTGAATAAAATACTTTAAAAGTCCATGGTTAAAATACAATAAAAACATTCAAAAATTCCTGAGCATTACGTTTCGTTCATAATCTATTAACTTTGTCAAATGCGAGAAAAGCCTAAGTAGGCAGGAATCTAGAATGCCCCATAGAGAACATAGAATTAACCATGATGAGATAAGGCAGTGGTTCAGTGATGAAGCCCCTGCTTTGCATGTGGAAAGTCTCAGGTTCAATCCCTGGCATCACTAGGCATCATCTAGAATCTAGGTGGTGCAAGGGGGTTGCATGGGGAAGCAAGCCTTATAAGGATGCTGGTAGCAGAATGAGTCTGAGAACCTTTCCAGGATGGGGGGGGCATGGGCAGTAGTCCCCCCCTTGGCTTATGAGGAGGGGATTAGGGTACATTCAGTTCATCCTCCACTGTGCCAGCCCCATCTGCGTCCCTGGACCTGTGGGAGACCTTACCTGCTGGGCGGAGCTTGGCTGTTGAAGTACATTCTGGTACACAACCTCATCACAAGCCAGCGGCAGGGCTTTTAAGCCCTGCTGGTCCCCACATATGCTCTCCTCATCCTCCCACACCCCTTCCAGGCTCTGAATGCCTGGCTGTAGCATCTCCATATCCATGGCAACAGAGATGCTCGCTAGAATCATTGAAAGCCATGCCATTTGCCCTTGACTGGCTTCTGTTGCTTTTGGCACCGCTGGAGACTAGTGGCACCCAACTAGAGTGGGTGGGCGCAGGCTGTCCTGGTGTGGCAGGTGAGTCCATCCCCAGACACTAGGAAAAAGCCCTATCTGAAACCTTGGAGAGCTGCTGCCAGCCAGTGCTGACAAGACTGAGGTTGCTGGACCAATAGTCTGACCCAGTAAGAGGAGGCAGCTTCACATGCTCATAACTTTCATTTACGTACATCCATTTTCCAAGTTTCAGCTAGAGAATACAGAAAAGTGCTGTCTTTATGTAGGGGAAGAACATTGTGCTGCTTCCTGAGAAGGGAACATCAGAAGAAACCCTAGCTAAAATGTCGCGGTAGGTACTGATTTCCAAAGAGCCCTCATTGCTTTAACAGCTACAATCTGAAGCCACAGTCTTAAAGTACAAGGAGCATTATCATGCATTATTCAGTGCCTTTCCCCTGTTCAGCACTAACAATGAATTTTATGGTGCAGCCTCCTGCTCCTGCCCCCAATCACAGCATCATCAGAAGGAAATGAGAGGGCTCAGCCTCAGTGGAGAAGTTAGTCATCATTGCGAATAACAAGGAGGATATGTAGGTCTATATCCCACAAGTTGGTTACTACACTGACGGCGCAATCATCTGAACTATTGGGCTCTGCCACCCAAAGCCATCGTAAACATGCTGTAAAGCACGTTCGCGATGACTCGGCGAGGAGGCCGGCCGCCCTCACTCCGGTGCTAGATTGCCCCAGCAGCCAGCGGCGGAGGTACGTCCATCTCTGGTGGCGGTGGTCGAGGCGGCGAGGGAGGGGGATATCCCTGTCTCCCTCCAGGCCAGCTCGGCCATTACATGGCCTCCTCTATCCAAGGATGCCCATCGGGCCTTCCCCTTTCTACCCCTTTCCCTGAGTAGACCCTTGGGCCGTTCCAGAGTGGCCACGAATGGGGATAGGATCCAGTGGGCGACCCTGGGCCGCCCACCAGATAGTTCGTTAGGATTGGGCTATGAATGTGAAATGTAAGGCCCAGAACATATGTGCAAACATCCATGTGGAAACTAGCATTTCCCATAGACGTAGCGCACATTTGGATGAAAAACCCTTATGGGTTTCCTTAGCCATGATTTTTCCTCACAGAATAAACCAAGAACCTTTTTCATGTCTTAGGCCCCAATCCTATCCAGCACTGATGCACCATGCCAAAAATGTGCATGCTGGTGGTGGTGGGGAGGGGGATCAGACAGCCTGCAGGAGGTTATTTTGTACTTACGGCCCGATCTCCAATGGGTCTCCTAGACAAACGAGGAATGACAAGGAATGACAGATCCTGGGAGTCACTTCCATCAGGTTTTGTCCTACTCTATGCTAATGTCAAAAGGAATGGGAGCTTTATGAGACAAGGTGGCTAGACAGGTGACAAGAACAGTTGCTGTGCTACAGAACCCCATTGAGGAGGTGAAACTTCTGGAAGCTCATGACCAAAAAGAAGCTGGCCAAGAGAAAAGAGACAGCAGAGGAAACTGCAGAACTGAGCTGAGCTTTCAGATTGGATGGTTTGGGTGACTGACTGCTGGCTGCCATCACCAGCGGACACAGCACCCACTGTACAGCATAGTGTATTCTGACATCAGGACAGAGAGGAAAACTAGGATCTGGAGCAGATTTGCATGGGGATGAACTCTCAGGGTGTTGGTACCTAGATGGACTATCAAGGTACAAAGAGAATCTCAATTATACAGGACTGTCTCTTCAAGTTTCTTAAGTGAGTCAGGAAGTGTGACTACCGGTACTTCAAATAATGCACTGGATGGTGAGCCCAACTGCATTATTGTGTTACTGCAATTGTTGTTTTTATAGCGCAATCCAGTGCAAACTGGCACCGACGGAGTGAGTGCTCTGCCAGCGTAGGGTGTCGTAATCGTGCTGCAAGGCACCCATGGAGTAAGTGGCGCTGGTACCGAGGCCAGCGCTGCTCACTCCACCATCGGATGAAGTAGCGGGAGGGCGTGGGGAGGGAGTGCCGGGGTGGCGAGGGAGGGTGAGATTGGCAGGCCAGGGACGGGGGCGGGGATGTCAGCAGTGTGCTCCGCCAATATCCAACTCCCCTTCCCAGGCCTGGGGGGCCTTACAGCAGCCCCTCGGATGTGCGCCAGGAAAATAGTTGGCACATGCCGCACATCCGAGGAGGCCCATTGGGGCTGCTAGGGCTTACACCATGGGGAAAGTGACAAACGTCCCAGTATGCCCCAGCTCTGACAGCATGGCCCTGATCCGCCACAGCATGCTTTGCATGCTGCGGCGGATCTTAGGCAGGATTGGGCTGCCTGTTACTTAGTTCTTGGTCTGGGAGAGCTGGAAGGGAGGAGTGTAGTGAAGTTATGAGAGAAGGTGGGAGGGGCAGGTGAAAGCAGTGCCATCTATCTTCAGTGTTTCAGTCTTTCTCGTTCTGGTCATTACAACAAGAGCCTACCTCACCAGGCCACATTCAAATAAATTGTCAAATAAATCACCTTATATACCTAAGTTAGATTCAAAAAGGCCTTCAGCGCCTCTCTTGTTTATGCTAAGAAACTAATTAACATATAACACAACTGTTTATTTACAGCTAGAATAACTGCAATACATTTTCTTAATGTGCTCCACAGCCGTGTATCTAGCAAATTCAAGGCTCATAATATCATTGGAGAGCAGCTGTTGTTTGTGTAGGTGGGGATAGTTCATTATGTGTCATTAAATCTTTCACAGATTGAATGATTCAATGTATGTGACAGCAAGTTTGGATTGCCATGTGAGCTGGGACGACCACAGGCTTGTCAACACACAAACCAACACTCACATTAGGTAGTGACATCAGTGACACAAACTAACAAAAGCCAAGAAATTAAACATTATAGCAAAATGCCTGGTCTCAGTTCTCAAATAAAGTCAATAACTATGAGTTTCTTCAAAGCATGGACAACTTTAAATACTTTCATACTCCTTTCTTGACGAGACTTTGAAATGATACCTTCCTCCACCTCTCCCTTATCTACTGCATCTTGGGATCCTCTAGCCTTGCAGCCTTCCTTCCTTGGGGACCCTACCTGGCCCTGTAGTTTATTGAAAGAGAACTAAACGTGGATCAGGGGAAAAATAAATTACCATAAAGGGCAGTAGTTAATGACAATGGAACTATATTCAAAACATGTTAAGTTATTCTCCAAAGAAATTCAACTTTCTGTTTGGCATGAGCCTAATGATGTTTACTCAGAAGTAAATCCCACCAAATGCAATGGGGCTTACTCCTAGGTAAGTGTACATAGGATTCTTAGCCCTAGCCTAGCAATATGCATTGATGTATTCTGGTAAGAGGCCCTTAAAAATCTTTGTGTAGTTTAACTGTTTTGCTTATTCAGCTCTTGAATTCCATGGGGATTATACCCTGCTGAGTTCATAGAACACTTGTAGTCTATGTGCTCTTCTGGGTCACTGTTCTTTCCAAATTTAAATAATCATTAGTATCAGGATGGATGGCTGTAAACATGCTGATAGGTTCTACTGATGAGGGTGTTTGATATTTTACTGTCAGGCCACACACCTGCTCCACTTGTTGTTTTTATGAGGCAGTTGTAAATGCCTAAGGCATTATAACAAGGAACAATGTTATCATTCAGAACTGCTGGACTTTAGAGTTGTGGAAGGATCATATGAGGGTGTGTCACAAAATAATTGCTATGCTCTCATTTGGGCAGCCATTGTGTCATTATTACCTTCTGGAATCTTCTCTTTGATTTATGTCTGCCATGTGAACAGTTTGCTCCTCATTTAACTCCTTCTTTCTTGATACTTACACAGAGCACTAACAGATGAGGAAAATATTATAATACACTGTAACCCATGATATTTAGCTATTATTGTGCTAGATTTTGAATATTTTTATGAACTAACATACAAACAACACCAGGATGGTCCCGTGGCTTGACTTAAATACCTGGTATTTTATTTTTGAGTTTTGTATTGTGATTAGACACATTCATGGAGGATACGTCTATCCATGGCTACTAGTCTTGATGGGTATGTTATGTGCTACCTCCAGGTTCCAGAGGTCATACACATCCGAATACCAGTTGCAGGGCAACAACAATGGGATAAAGGTATGCTTTAATTTCCTGCTTATGCACTTTCCCAGAGGCATTTAGTTGTGCATTATGGGAAACAGTATGCTGGAATACATGGGATTTTGATCTGATCCAGCAAGGCTCTTCGTATGATCAGATGACCTACAAGTTTTCCATAGTGCTCCAGGTTTTGTGGCAGCCTCGTGGAATCTCATTTCCTTGTGCGAGTGCTCTCCGAAGGATGTGCTTTATGATCTGGAACCAGATCAGAATTCAGTAGTGTAACAGCAAATCAGAGAACATGCAGGCACTATGTGATTATGCTATTACAAACTGATGTCATATAATTCCACAGCTGGATTGCATAGGCCAATTTCAAATGAAAATAGACAACATTTTGAGAGCCTGCCCCCACAAAAAAAGGCCAAAAATGTGCCTTGATTTTCACATCTGGCATAAATGAACATGAACATCGGTGCATAGTTTTGACTCCATCAGAATATATTACAGTATTTCATTTTCATTTCTTAAATGCCATAGGATAGTATTATAAACACATTCCAATACAAACAACTTTCCAGCATGTTGCTATTTCATTTGAAGACAGCTGCCTGTGTTGCCAACTCACAAGTTTCATTTGTGTGGAGCAGAGTCAGTGGAGACATGGTAGCACCACGAAAGAGCCACTCTCCCTTATCACTTGTCAGACAAGAAGATATCTAACTAAGCAGCCCATTGTGTCAGGTAGCAATTTGTTCAACCATTTTCTTCCTGGGGACCCACACAAGCAGATGGTTAATTCCTCTCCTTTTCTTTCAGAGGTCTGAGGGAACTCCTCCTCCTAGGAACAGCCTGCTTCTCACACAGCAGGCTGAGGAGCGGCCAGGCGGCCAAACTTTAGATTGTTGCCTCAGTGAATACAGGCAAGGAAGCTTTCAGGAACAACAAAAAAACCCGATGGCTCCTTTATTAGCATATCAGAAGTGGAACTGTGGTGGGAACCCTGGCAGGCAACAAAGGCTGTAATGCCATGCCATTGTCTGACCAGAGCTTAGGAAGCAAGGGAACAAAAATTGATAATTGTCTATTTGCTGGGCAGTAACAGACAGATGTTGACATTTCTTTTCCCTTAGGGTTTAGGCTCTACATCTCTCTCCTTTGCCCCAGTCCCAAGGAATGTTCCCTTGTATCCTACCGAGAGGCATTCATATGGAGAGCTCGCCAGACAAGCTGCTTTGATTGAAAGCATGGGGCATTTACATACGAACATGTATTACTCATCCCAAGGTGGGGGAGGGGAGGGAGACTAATGAGATGCACAGAGTTGGTTACAAATAAACTATGACTCAAGATTTTAACGGAGGTCTAAAGAAGAGCACAGTATATTATGATTGTGCCTCCTTCTGTATAGAATCTTTGGGAATGGAGTTGGAAGTGATGCAAAAAATTAATTTCAGGATTTTTCAACTTATTTGGAACAAAAAGATATTTTAAAAATGACAGAAAGATTGCTTGCAACTCCATTGTAGTCTTTCCTTCCCCAACTGAAAGAGATGTTCCTCCCCTCCCAGGTGATTAAGGAAATTCAGGAGCACACTTTTTCCAAACTAAGCACATATGTACACTGCTTCCTCCTGGTAGCTATCATGTATGTATTCAGAGGCGCAACAAGGGTGGAGCCTGGGGGACACCTGGCCAGGGGGTGTGTGCAATTTTTTCCTGCAGATACCGGGAAAATGTTTAAAAAGAAAAAAAAGCCCCAAATAGCTTCCCCTGCCATTGCTTCTGAGGTCCCTGCTACCTCCTCTGGGTCGCTTGGAGGCCCCTTTCTTAACCCTTCATCACGATGCGTTCTGGGACAAGACTGGGTGAAGAGAAGGAACCCCCTTGGATACCAGATAACAGAACCCCTGCTGATACCAGGGGGGCACCACGCCTGTACACACAAAGAAAAAATAAAATTAAAATGTAAAAGCCATTTAATCATTTGATTTTTGTCTGTAAACCGCTTTGTGAACTTTTTGTTGAAAAGCGGTATATAAATACTGTTAATAATAATAATAATAAAAAACTATCTGGAGCACAATTCAGAAAACAGAGGGCCAAACAGGCAAAAATTGCTGCAAAACAGCAGGGAGCGCTTGATAAGTTTTTTAAGTTGACAAACAAATCAAGCTCAAGCGACAACTGTAAATCAGAATGAGATAGAGACTATTCAGGTGAGCACTGACGATGAGGACAGCAGAGAGCTGCAGTGCGCAAAAACCATGTGCTAGAAAATGCCTCCCACACCTGCCCTGAGCCTTTTTTCTCTATTTTCAGGCTTGTGTTGGCTGAGAGGCCCAGGAAGGGGCTTTCATTGGATAGCGGCGGCCACCGATTATACCCTCCCGTCTCCAGGGCCCGGTGGCCCAATCCAGAGCATCCCCCGACCCTCCACCCTGCCCCGACCAGTGGGCCTTACCTGTTTTGGGCATCGCTCTGCGCCTGGGGGAGCAGTGGCGCCGGTCTCACCGCCAGCGCCGCTTACTCTCCGGATGCCTTATGGCACATTTGTGACACCCTAAACCGGCGGAGCAGTTGCTCCGCTGGTCTATAGTTACACAGGATTGTGCTGAGTCTGTAGCCTTCTGTATCCACTCATGCATAAGAACACATGGTCAGGAGAGGACAGCAAGAGGGTCCCAGTAAGCCCTGTCCTGTGCCACTGGGCTCCCAAAGCCCCACCCTTACATGTGTAGCAGTCATTTGCAGCCACAGACCAGCATTCCTGATCAGGAGAGGGCCTCTCCTAAGAGACAGTATTTGTTACTGCAAATTACTACAAATTCCTCCACTCTGATTTATTTTATCCTAATATGAACTCCTTTGCTAGAAAAGGGCCCTGGTAAGGTATAAAAGCGTGTGACACTTGTTGGGCATCTATTTGAGATAATTTAATACAGTCTACCTACTCTGTTACATCCTTGTTGTATTAGCCATTGGACTGTTTCAGTAGCAAAATACAGGACTGTTTCAAAAGAATGTAGCTCTCTCTGTACTGAATGAGATCGCAGCTGGTTTAAATCTTGGGCCCTCATTACATGTCTGGAGAGCAGACAAATGCCTCAAGGAAAAAAATATCACTGGTAACTAGATGAATCCAGAGAAGGGGTGGGGGCTGAAATATGTGAAGTATGCCTTATTTGGAAACCCAAGGTTTCAGAGAATGGCTTGCAACTTTTGTGACAATTCTTGGGCTTTTTAATGCATGATGTCACTTTGTGCTAAAAAAAAAAAGAACATCTTTTTGTTGTTAACAAAAGATCCAAACGGAATGAAAAGAATACCGTCAATCTCAACACACACACACACACACACACACACACACACACACACACACACACACACACACACACACACACACACACACACACACACACACACACACATATATTAGTCTGAAACTTAGTTCAACATTAATTATCCATAGCCTATATTTTGTGACATAAACAGCAAGGACCTCTGAAAAATCATTATAGCGAAATTCTAGCGTGTTTGTAGATGCTGTGTTTATACCATGGTATTAAAATTGATACACATTTAATAGCTCTTGTCATCGTATGTTTCTCCACTGCTTTTAAAAAGTATTATTATTAATATACCACTTTTCAAGTTCACACTACGATTTACATAATAAAATAGATGAAAATATGGTTCAGTGTGCCAAAGAGACTCACAATCTAAAAAGAAGGTGCAGAACACCCCACAGCCACAACCCCTGGAAAAGATGATATGCTGGAGTGAATAGGGACAGTTGTTCTCTCCCTGCTAAATATCAGAGAACCGTCACTTATTAAAAGTGCCTCTTTGCCCAGTTAGCAGGGGCAGCATTTCTGCTTCTCTATGTAATGAAAATTCCTTCTCTCCTCTATCCATGCAACTGCAAGCATTCTTGGATCTGTTTTTCGTGCGGGTCCCCCAGATCATATGGAAAGTAGCCATATGATCTGGGTGACCCATATGGGACTCAAACATCTTGCCTAAGTGTTTTCATAACTGCATAGACCTCTGATTTGGGGCAGGATTAATTTTTTATAACAACCACACTACTATTGACATTTGAACGGGGCCTTAGGGGATCACTGTGGAAGGCACAGCAAAGATGTCTGAGCAATGTCTGAACAGCAATGTCTGAACAGTTAAACATGAAAAACGCGACCAGAATCATCACGGCTTCATAATTAACACCTTTTGTTCATGTTTAGTGGAGGGAACTTAACCTGAGCTGACTCCACTGTTGGGAGAACTGGTTGTCCAAGAGAGGCAAGATGTGTCCAAAGTTCTCACCAACTTGTGCTCAGCAGAACTATTTTTTTTTGCTTTAAATTTCATTCAACATGGTGGGCAGGCTGTTAGTCCAATTCCAATACCTTTATTGGCATCTTACATATAAAATAGGCTGTTAGTCTGGACATGGATACAAACAAAACTTCAAAAGGAGCTGCTTACTTTATGGTGGTCAACCCAGCAATACATTTTTTTTAAAATTATGAAATGGACAAATACAATACTGCGTTTGAGAGCTGTGACCTTGACTTAGAAGTATGTTCTATTGAATCCAGTGGGGCTCTTACTCCCAATCATACATACCGTTATGTGCTCACCCCACTTCCCTAAGCAGTGAGAACGTCCAGAAGTGGCAGCACAACCTGGGTTCAAGCTTCCTTTGGAGGAGATATCACTGAAGGCTTATGGTATCTTTGAAATATTTGCTTTGTTTACAAATATACAGCTTTGAGCATTGGATGGAGTTAGAGAGCACATGTTCCTGCACACATGTCTTCTAATTTCTAAGCATGTCTGCAGCTGCTTGCTGTCAACTCTTCCTCTTGGTTTCCATTGCAATCTCTGCCAAATCAAATCCTATCTCCGTCTCTATTTCTTCCAGAATCTCCAGCTCATGCTATCTCCATCTTACTCACTGACCCAGAGAGGCAGGAGGAGAGAAATCATTTTACACCTTGCTTAGCCCCTCCCCTCCCCACTTAAGGTATATATACTTGAGGATTTCGAGGGCCTCTGATGAAAACTCCCATTCAAGGAGGTTTTTGGGCCATTAACATTTGTCTATGTTTTGTCTATTCCAGGCAACTGGTTATTGAGGATTGCCTCAGGGTCAGGTTCTGTGCCATGCTCATTCATTCACAACATTAAATCAGTCTCACAAAACCCAGTCTCACAACACTACAATAATAAGGAATATTAGGGTCTTGTAAACTTGAACAAGGAAAAAATGCTTGTATATTGAATACTGCAGTAAAATGACTATTTAGGGTAGTTTGAAACTGTTTTCAAACAGCTTTTTCGGAATGCATTGTTAATTTTGGATCAAATGTCCATAAACAAAATATCTCAAAGCAAATGGTCTTTTAGATACACATCATGCCTTAATCCTTTGTTTAAATGTTGGTTCCAAAAGCTTTCGCAGCCCTTCTAGAAGTTTTCTTTCATAACCGTCAGTGGGCCTGTTTTTGAAAATATGCTTTGTTGTTAGAGGAGGAACTGAGGCAGAGGAGCTGGGAGGAGGGGAGTTGATCCGATTTTGCCTATCCAGTGCTCAGGTATTTGCTACTCAAGGCACTGCTCCCAAGGCCTCTGGCCACCTGCCAATCACTGGGGCTCTAAAGCAGGCAGGCAGAAAAACCAAGACAGGAAACCCAAAATGGAGACAGACCAAAGAATTAGAGATCTTCACTACACCTACCCAGGCTTTCCAGCTGTGGATTTTTTTTTATTTTACATAGACATGCTATCATGTGAGATAGGAATAAAGTATAACTAGTTCCAAGTTTGTATTAAGTAGGTAGACACAATGGACAATAAGCCTTTGATCCAAATAAATGATGGGAGATTATCTCCAAATTCAATATCTATAAACAGCTCATTCAAAAGCAAATTGATTTACATGGATTATTATTCAGCTAGTCATATCTCTAATGCATATTCAGCTAATTACCGGTACCTAATCCTCTGTTTGAGACTCTCTCTGCCTCTCAACATAATTCAACAACCAAATGCAATTGATTATGCATTTCCAACGTAGTTTCTACCATGCCAGCTTGGTCAGGTGAACCTGTCTTTTCACTGGATCCAAAGGTGACCACACAAGGCTTATTGATCCCAAGGCACCATACACAAAGACCCTGTCATGAAACAGCTGATCATGCAGTAGTGATGCCTTTTGTTTTCCTATTACAGTGTGCCCTTGCTATCCATGGGGGATCCATTCCGTACCCCCCCACACACACACAGATAACAAGGATCAGCAGATACTGTCCACCTTCAAAATGCTGTAAAAAGGGGCCCCCCATCCTTGTTTGTACCTTTGCATGGTGAAATCATGCTGTTTTCAAGTCTCTGCAGGGCTTCGACCCAATACCGGGTCGCGCAAAGGCTCTTCTCTCCTTCCAGCCTTGCCTTCTGGGGCGAGCCTGGGAAGAGAGCCTTTGCACAACCTGGAAGTGGGTTGTTATGTTTGCAGAAGCCCTGTGGAGGCTTGAAAACAGCACTATTTCACCACACAAAGGTACAAACGGGGATCGGGAGGGGCTTTTTTCTTCCTTTTCAGTTTTTTGAAGGTGGACCCCGTGAATCCAGGACCTGTGGTGTCAAATCCATGGATCTAGGATCTGCGGATAGAAAGGGTCCACTGTATTATGTTGCATTTCCACTCTCTTTCCATTATCACATTTCATAGAAGATCATCTGCAGAGCTTTATAAGAAGCTAATTCATTTGCTGCTGAAATCAGTAGGAGACTTTAGATGACAAGGGCCTTTAGTGAGTGTGGGGCTAATTCTATCAAAAAATGAAGGCTCCCTTCTCCATTAAAAAAAAAAGCTCTCACTGTTCATCTCTGTCCATAGGAGACAGAAAGGATTCAGTGTCCATACACATATGATCTTCATTAAGTCCTATTTGTTTTTGTTTTAAATTCCTCAGGTTTTTGGAATTTAGCTGGAATACATATGGCAACGATATAAAAACAGGCCTTTTAAGATAGTCAGAACGGTCATCATATTTATGAATCATGCCACCACTTATACACAGTCCTAGTGACATCAGTAGGCTGAAGCACTTATAACAGCCTGAAATTTCATCATCAGTGATGTGTATATTCAGGACATTTTCCACAGAGAGGCAACATAGCTGGAATTCCTTGCCTGTCCTGGCTTGGAGCCATCCATACATTAATTTAATTGTGTGCCTTGAGGAAATGCCAGTGCTTAGAAGCTTTGAATCGTTTACAATTACATACATACGGGCAAGGTCCCAGAATGCTGGTACATACGGTAAGTAACATAACATTTTAGAAAACAGTGTAAGGCCTAGCTTTTTCAACTGGATTACTATGGTTTGGGGGAATTAGACCTCTGTTTTCAACTCTTGTAGTTTTAGCCTCTTGTTCATCCCTAGTTATTCAAGACAGTTGTAATGGCAAAGAGAATGGGGCTGTTCATGGCAGAGAGTCACCTAGCTTCTTGTTTTCCACTAATTCTGCCTCCTTCCTTTTCTGGAAACTTGCCAACTTGAAGAGCTTGAAACTTGAAGAGCTACATATAATGTGCTTGGGGTTATTGGAGGGGCAATTATTCACTACTCCTCCAACTGGGATCAACAGGAAGCAATAAAAACGACTGAACTGGCAAAGAGGGAGTGTTTAAAAGTGTAGGCCATGAAGAAAAGGGGATCAAAGAAAATACTGGGTTGCAATGAGCCAACAACAATGGGCCAGGTCAGACAACAATACCATCTGAGCCACAACAATACCATCCAGAGCCAATACCATACCCACTAGCTGCGTCAACCACCCCCCACACTGCGTCACCCCCCGGGTACTCACCCCACGGCCCACGCGCCGGGAGAGGGTGATGCGCTGCGCTGGCAGGCCAAGCTGCATTTTCCTCGGCCGAGCAAGGCTTCGAGCGGAGCATGCGCACAATGCCGCTTGAAGCCTTGCCCTCAGAAGGGCCAAAGTCCCTCCCTAACTGCCCGGACTGCCCATGCGACCACCGCAGGAGACTCACCTTCTGCTGGTGGCCGCATGGACGTTCCGGCACCAGAGTGAGGGAGGCCAGCCTTGCACCAACCTCCTTTACTCCCGAGTTGGCGCAAACGTGCCTTACGGTACGTTTGCAATGGCTTCCAGCGCCAGAGCACTTGCTCTGGCGCCAGAAGTTTAGACAGGATCTCGTAGACAGTAGGTTACAGCAATAAGTAGGTTACTGGCAATGCAAGCCTATATCTACATATTTACTCAGAAGTCTCACTGTGCTCAATGGTGTTTACTCACAGGTACGTGTGCATAGGATTGTAGTGTTCGTTATAGTACAAGATCTGCCACTTTGATCCTATATAATTAGGTGGGGCCAGGAGTTTAAATGTTATACACTTAAATAAACACAGGCAATAAATAATAGGCTATAAAACTCCATTGCTGGTAGCATGCATGCGTGTGTGTAGAAACACACACAGTTGTGTAGTTCTGCTGCTATAGCTTTCCAGGGGTCTTGACTTTGCAAGAACTTTTAAGCAGAGCTGGGTGGGAAGAAAAAGAAGGGGGCCTGGAATTGATTTGTGTCATGATAAAGGAATGACTATTGATTGCTTCTCAAGAGGATATGTGTCTCAAAACTGCTGTGTGATCAATATGTAGACCTCAAAACTGCCTGAAATTATTGCATGCATTAGAAGGGTGTGTTTTCTGGACTGCTGACCCTGTTGAGAACTTAAGTCATAATAAACATCAGTGTGAAGTTTCATGTATTATTTACATGTGTTTTCTATGTATCATTCAAACAATAGCACTTGGATTTCAACCCCCTCTTTTTCCTAGCTGCACAGGCAGAGCTTGCATAGCTGAAAGCAATTAGCCAATACACTGTCAATGTATACGGTCACTGAAAGACACTGCTTAGAAAATATTTGAAGCCCTGAAATGAAATCCATATAGCAGAACGCCAAGGGCCATGGCCACTGTCCAAGCCATGTTTATGTGTCCCGCCTGAAGGCACAGTGCTTCTCTCAGAAAAGATCTGAAGTCTAAAGCCTGATTCACATATGACAGCGTTGTCCCTGCTGTGCGCTTCACGGACCCGCTCTGCCCTGTATTTGCATATTCATAATGTAAAAGGACACCATTACGGGGCACCAACGCTAGAATCGCTGGAGATTGCCCGGTTCAACTTTGGCAAAGTGTGTCTCGTGGAGCTTGTGGGCGGGTTCAAAGCGCAACAACAGCCACCAATCGCGCGAGAGGGGGGGGAGAGTGGTTGCATGCCAATCACAAGTTGCTCCAATCACTGCGAATGTTACAAGTCCACTGCTCTTCAGAGAGGGAAACCCCTTGCAAGGGAACCCCTTGCAACCCCTTGCACACACAGGCAAACACAGGAGGGGTAGAGAGCAAGCCGCAAGCACCGAAAAATATCCAAATTTTGAAAATGTCATTGCAAGAGTCGCAAACCGTTCCCAGTTCATGCTGGGATGATGATATAAAATTTGTGTTGGAAGTGAGGGCAAAACGATATTTTACTGTCCACAAACTGTTTTTTTTTCTCGTTTCAATGACTGGGATTTGCGCGCGAGGGCACCGAACTTCCGAGAGGAAAAGGCAAGTAGAACAAGAGTTCACAAGAGTTCACAAGACTTCGGCCAATCAGAGCGCGGCTGTGTTTACCTAATCACAGCTGCGCTCTCTTAAGAGGGAGGGACAGCAGGAGGGACGTGTAGGGACGACAAGCAAAGCGACGCTCCCCCTGCTCCAAGCGCCAGATCAGCGCGTACGGCGGACGGGGACATCCGCGGTCATATGTGAATCCGGCCTAAAGGTCATTTCTTCAATCCCTGTCTCTCTTGTGTCCTTATTATAGTAGTACTCAGAGGCAATGTTTAGCAGGAGTTCTCAAACTTCATGGTACTGTAACCCCCCTCCCCAAAAATATAAATTTATAGGGAACCCCCCATATAACAGGTATTGATTTCATTAGGATTAAGTAGGGGATAAATAAAGCACACATACATTTCCATATGAAATGAATAACAATACGAACTCGTCTCCAGTAACACATACCAGACGTACTTGTTCCTTTCAGCCCTCCTTCAAAGATGTGGACAGTACAAGAGGAAAAGCAGAGGGGAGGAGGGCTGCTTTACAGGCGAAGGGTGGCCACAGATCCAGATGAGGAAAAGGGCTCTTGTGCTTTTAAGGGCAGAACTCTTAGCCAGACTTCATGCAGCCTCACCAGGTACCCAGAGAGTCTGTTACTACTGCAGCAGCAGGTTGCCTTTGCTCCTCAACTTCATGGAGTCCAATCTCTCTTGGAGTGTTCTGAACGCGCTCCAATTTCTTGCTTCCAAGCTGCTTGTGACCCCTCTGGGGCGGTTGCAACCCAGTTAATGTATACGGTAAGTTGTTATAATGTATAAGCTAAAAGCAAATCTAGAAAGATATCTTCATCAAGGCTTTGGAGAAGGACCGAAGGTAGCGTATGCCTCTACAATTCAGTGGTTCATCATAGGTGTGGGTGCCTCTCATTCTTTATTGTTTCTTGAAATTTACATAGGGATCATGTACCACTGAAAAGCAGCCCTCTGCATTTCTAGTGGGGCAGCAGGGCCCACCCATGACCCCCGAGCACCTGAGATAGCATGCCAAATGCTGCTCCCCTCCCCTACACAGCATCATGCTTTACCTGCCTCCATTTGTTCTCCTTGTCTTCCCATTCTCTAGTTTCAAAGAGGAAGAGAGCGAAGGGGAACAGAACAGGAACCTCTACTATTCTGGCGCACAATTCTCCTCTCCTCTACACTTCTCCTTCCTCCACTCTATCCCCCTCTTCATTTTTGAAGCCAGGAAGTGAGAGAAAGAAGAGTGACAGAAGAAGGTCACAGCAGACCCCTTCCATCAATCTGCAGTGCGGGAAGACCACCTCAGTCAGCTATAGAAATGGCCTGGCCCTGTAGTAGGAACCCAGAAATGCCAAGCGCATCATCATCGTCATCATCTGGACTGGCATTCTGCTTCCTTCCAGCATGTCCAGCATACCTTGAAGTGTGTTACTCTAGTTTCCTCGCTTGGTCAAGCTGGCCTTGACTTCGATGCTTCCTGCTTGAATTATTTTCTTTCCATAATTTGTGGGTAAGCACTACTACACGTTCGCAGCAATTCAAACAGGGAGCTTCAGAACCGGCAGAACCAGCATTCTTCTATCACTCTCCCAAATAGCACATCTTCGTGCCTATTCGCGTTAAGAACATGCTTCCAAGAAACAAAACCCACAATACCTGCATGTTAAAAATTAGACTTGAATCTCATGGTGTGAAGGATAAGAAAGCAAACAGGCTTCACACAAAGTCTTTTCGTTAGATGGCAGATTTTGCCTGCATCCAATAACGTGTGTCTCTAGAAATCAATGCACAAAATCAATAAGGCTGGCAGAGAGGAGAACCATTAAGAAACGATCATGCAGTTTTTTTGCATACAAAAAATGACTGTAATTATTTTACAGGGCCTTTGAGGACAGAATATCATGTTAGAAAACAGGTGTTGCTCAAAGCATTTGACTGCTGGATTCCTGGCTGTAATTCAAAGTACGGCACATTCGGGCCAGATTCGATGTCATGCAGGAGACCCAAAAGGGAAGCTCCCATGGATTTGAGGTTTTGTTGTTAACTTCAAAGCAGCTATGTGGGGCTTCTACAGTCATTCCTTCGATAATGTTATTTCCCTTAGCGTTTAGTGCCCTTTGTCCTGGTGTGACTGACAGCCATTCTACCCAGTGGCAGCCGTGCATTCTGGGCCAAGTGCCTATTTCTTGCCTATTAGATCAATGACGTCTGGTCTCCAATAGTGCTGTTTCACACAGCGCTTGACATTTGGGAACATATCCCCCATTCTATCCATTGATCTGGAAAGCAATGGGGGAGGAGTATTTAACCTTTCCCTTCCCACCATTTTCCTTATCAAAACTGCCCCTTCCTCCAAAGCTAGTAGTTGCCCTTATTAAGGAAGAAACAAAGGCTCTCTTCGCACCTTCATCTCCATGATATAAGGACAACATCAATGTAACACATGTGAAATGCTTTGCACACTCAGAAAGTGCAATACAAATGCTATTTACTGAGCTACAGCAAAGAAAAGGACAGCACTGTCCAAGATTGGACCATAATGCAATATTCTGTTCTTCTGACTCAGAAGTGTTACCAAGGATGTAAGTACACTTCAAGCTAAAGAGGGAACTGCCCAGTTTATCGAATCCCTGACTGCATGAAGCGTCTGTTCTAAGCCCACTGCCCAGCCATTTAAAGACTATCTCAGGCCGCTCTCTCTCCTCCATTCAGAGGATATGTCTAAAAGCTTCCCTGGGATGTCAAGTTGGTGCTATCTTACTGGACTTCCGTCCGCCAGTGACTGTGAAACTATCTCATTATGCTCGGAGAAACCAGCTGTCATTCCCAGCAGAAGAAGATGAATGAACACTTTGGAGAACACAAATAGCACAGAAGCCACAGGGGAGAAAATATTTTATGCATTGCTGTGCAATGAGGAGAAATGAGTGAGTGTGTCTGTGTCATCATAAATACTTTCGATCAACCTTACACAATTCCTGCAGCTGAAAAATCCACTGATCTAATTCTCTCTGGTGTTTTATATTTGTGTTAATCAGGGAATGATGCACCCCCAAAATGAGGAAGTATGCATTAGCAAAATATACAATAAGAAAAGAGAGAGGGCCGGATAACTTCTATAAAATATTTTTTTCTGATCACTAATGGCCAAACAACATGTGACACTAATCATTGTGGAGTTACACCAAATCTCAGACACTAACGGCGCAATCCAGTGTAATGAAGCGTAAATGGCACCCGGAGAGTAAGGACTGGCGGCACAGAGGCCAGCGGCCCTCTCTCCCCCGGCGGACAATCCCCGCGCCCACTGGGCAAGGTAAGTCCTGTACCGGCAGGGGTGGGGGGACCGTGTGGTGAGGGAGGGCAGTCATTGGCTGCCCTGGGCCAGGATAGGGCGGGGATATCAGCGACAAGATCCGCTGACATCCAAAATTCTCTCTAGTCCCAGCACGGCCTTACACGGAGGCCTCGGATGTACGCCAACTCTAGAGCTGGTGTACATCCGAGTAGACCCATTGGGCCTGGCCCACCTTGCACCCGGGGAAGGGGATAATTAGGCTTACCATCGTCCCGGAAATGACCGGGAAAGTCCCGGCAAGCCCCTTTTGTCCCCCCGTCCCCCCCAACTGTAGTTTAGTCCCGGCCGGCTACATCGCGGCCGGCCGGAGCACTTCTGAGACTGTGCTGCCTGCTGCAGCACGTCTCTGTCCCTAATCTTCCTAGTCTCGCGCGTTTGCGCGAGACTGGAAGCACTCGGAAGATGTCCGAAGTTCACTCGGACATCTTCCGAGACGTTCCAGCTTCTCGTCGCGTATTTGCGCGATGCTGGGAGCTCTCTGGAACAGCCCGAGTGAACTCGGGCCGTTCCGGAGAGCTCTCAGTCTCGTCGCGTATTTGCGCGACGCTGGGAGCTCTCCGGAACGGCCCGAGTTTACTCAGGCTGTTCCGGAGAGCTCCCAGCCTCAAGGGAGGAAGTCCCCGCCCCTGGCCACGCCCCCACACCCCCGGCCACACCCCCCACGCCCCCGGCCACACCCCCAGTCCCGGCCGAGGGCCGGGGAATCTGGTAGGCCTAGGGATAATCATCCCCTTTCCTCGAGGTGCACTCGGGCTGCCCAGGACCTGGATAGGATACGGCAGCGAGCTCTTTAGGCTGGCCGCTGTATCTTGCACAGGATTGGGCTGTAAGTTACCTAGAAATTTTATCATGGTAGCTAATATTTTTGACAATAATTATTCACTTCTTTTCAAGTTATTCTGATAGTATAATGAAAGCAGGAGCGATTGCATCATGCAATTGCTCATCTCCAGCAGTGAATCCAAGTGCTGAGTTCTCTGTTTAGGGACATTTTCAATCATGCGTGTCACGGCTGGTGGATAGTTTGTTTGTGCATAGCAAGAAGCACAGAGATTGGCTTTTGTGTTTATTTGAAAATGTGTAGACAGCAAACGCACAACAAATTATACTTTATAGTCCTGTGGGTATACTACTCAGTGTGTCAACGTATTAATTTTTATTAGTGAATACCATAAAAATTAAGCATGTAGCAACAGCTGGGAGACAAGACAATGCAAAGCAATAGTGGAAATAAGTGCATAGCACATTTGTCACTCCACATCAGTATGTTATTTTGTATGATATAAATGTCCATTAAGTTCTTCTCTATGCTTATTTATTTGTAAAAGCTCATGTATACCATTCATTGATGGCATGTGAGACTTTGGGGGACTTTGGGAGACTCTGCATCATTAAAGCATAATATTGAAAACTGAAAAATTCATGTGGCTCCTAAATATTTAGGCTTGCTCCTAGATCTAAAGTAAATTCATCAAGCTCTGAGTTACAGACTCAGTTTTACACATGTAGGAGCAGTGGGGTCACTAGGGGATGCAGACCACATCGGGTGGCACCATCGGGGGGGGGAGTTTGACACCAAAATTGTGGCCAAAATTGTGGAAAACTTGTAGTTATGAATAACATGATCATGTTATATATCATTGGAAAGGTATTTTAATGCTGAATGTAATGAAATACACCATGTTGAATTATCTGTATTCTATCAAACATTATGGCCAAATAACCAGGAGAAAAATACAATGGCCTTAAGTAAAAAAAGTGGATTTCCTTAACTCAAAACTGACCAATGAGACTGATTATTCTGAGAGCCAAATGTTCTGATTGTTCTGAGAGGTATTATAATGACACACCATGGAACCGAAGAGTCTCACGGGCAGAAGTGTTTGGCGTAGTGGGGAGAGCTGCTGCCTTCAAAGCCCGAAGACCGGTGAACTTGATAAGTTCGAGACACGCCGCCGGCAAAAAGCTGTGAAAGCCTCCAAGAGGAGAGATAAGAGCTTCCAGCTGCGTCGGTCAAGTGTGGGAGGCGCCAGCCAGCAGAATTGTCAGACTGTAAAAAGGATACCACCTGGAAAGTAGCTGTTCATGAAAGATTGGACATTTAGATATTGTAAACCCCCCCCAAGGGGGGTTAGGACAGCCTGCCCATGTACACCGCCTTGGATTAAAGCCGGAGGAGAAATCCAATGACCGAGAAAGGCGGTATATAAATACTGTATATTATTATTATTATTATTATTATTATTATTATTATTATTATATAACCAATAAAGTGTAAGTATGAGTCAGCTCTCATTTCTATGTATCAGAGCTGTTCAGTTGTGTGAGTGTCATCAAGTTGGCCACTAGTTTTTTGCTGGTTACGGATTTGTTGGGTGACCTGTACTGTTTATATATACCGTATATGTTGGGTGATGCAAACCCTAGTGATGCCCCTGCGTAGGAGTCATGTGGAGGTTGTAATTTGGATCAGAACAACAGTGCTATAGGGAGTGATTAATAGAGAGTAAAACCACAATAGAGGGTGGTTGTCGCTATCACTCTTTACCTCCATGCTGTTTTCCTGCTGAAAATTGTCACTACAACTCAAATTGCATTTTTAGGGTTACAGGTCTGCTTTATACTGGCTATTTTCAGCAGGAAAAAAGCACAGAGGTAAAAGAGTTAAATATACTCTACCTCCATGCTGGGGTCCTGATTCAAGTTGTGGCCCCACATTTCTCCTACTCACAAGTAAAACAGCCTGTAACTACACAGTAACACACTAACAGAGCAATACTGTGTAAGTCTTCGACTGGCGGAGCACCGGTCCACCGATCTAGGGTGTTGCAAAATGTGCCACAAAGTACGTTCACAGCACCTGGTGTGTAGGTAGCACCAGCGCTGAGGCCAGCGTCGCTCTACTCACCCCAGACTGAATGGAGTGCCCGCCAGGGAAGGTAGGTTCCCTGCCGGGCAGCGGTAAAACAAGAGGAGGGCAGAACAGGGCTTTCCGGGAGAGGGGATTGGTTGGTCGAGCAAGGGAAGGGAGAGGGATCGGTAGTGACAGCTCCACTGAAATCCTATCCCCCTTCCTGGGCCTGGCTGTGGTTATGCGGGCTGCTCAAATGTGCGCCAGCAAAATAGCTGCCGCACATTTGAGTAGACCCATCAGGTTGGCTGGGGCTCTACTTGGGGTAAGGGGACAAATGTCCCCTTCCCCCGAGGAGTGCTCCAGCCGCACCTGTGCTCAGTCCTATCTAGATAGGATGCAGCTTATGCTCTATGCAGGCACTGCAGCCTAGCTAGACAGGATTGGGCCTCCTGTGTCATGTATAGTTTTGGCCCTAAGTAGCCTGCCTCAATGTGACTAGGATTAGAAAGCCATGTTTTCAGGTCAGAAGGCACAACTTGGACCCTGGCACCAGCTGTGGCCCTTTCTGAAGAAAGCGGATTTGGCTACAGTGATCTATGGCTTAGTCACTTGTATGTGGACTACTGTAATACACTCTACTTGGGACTGCCCTTGAAGACTGTCCATAATTCAGTTATCTATTTATACATCTTCAAAAGTAAATAGCCTTTATACAAAGGTATATCACCCATTTCATTCGAATGGACTACCTTTGTCCCCAAAACTGTATTTCCCCCCCTCTGTACAAAATTATCAATTCTAACAAAAACTCATTTATCCCTTTACATCACAGCCACATCATAGTCTAAGATACGCTAATGTTCAAATGAAGACAGACATCTTCCCAGCATCCCATTCTCACTGCTCATAAATTAGTATTTCTGTGTTTTAGAAAAACCCTCTTTAATCTCTCATACTTAGCTTAGTTGAATGTGTTTTAAAAATCCCTCTTTAATCTCTCATACTTAGTTGAATGTAGTTCCACTAGCATGGGGCGGGTGAGGATAAGGGTAATTAATTCATCATTCATAGAAGTACATTCCAGAAATAAAAACCCTAACACATCTTTGTTAACATTTGCCTTCTTCGCTGTCATCTGCAACACACATGCATTTTTACAGCTTTAGTCCTTTTTTTCCATTATTTGTGCTCTTTCAGCACATAACAGCAACCAAACTCTTTTTCTACTGCCGCAACTGCACAAAAATGTTAGCAGTTAAGTCATTTATTCCTAGATTTTCCAGCGGCCACCCCCACCCCGTAGGGAAATTACCCAAGCACTTAGTTCTAAAAACAATAGCAGCAGTAGCAGCAGCCACTATAAAACTGAATTATCCATGCGCAGAATAAATTAGTGATGCAGTGAACATTATCTGAGAACACCTTGGAAATCAAATTCGGTGTGTTTGTAACATTCCCTGCCTTCTCCAGCATGGATTTCAATCAGAACTGGAGACAAACTGAAGCAGCGCTGTACCCCCCCTTTCTTGTTACAGTAGCAAAAGGATGTCTCTCTCTCTCTCTTGCCTGCATGCTAGATACAAGGATCACTGGGAATTGTAGTTTGATAGCACAGCTGACAGGGGTTAATTGTGGCTGGAGAATTAAGTGATACGTTGCACTTGAAAAGCCTGTCCTAATTCCAATTCAGCAAAGGGTTGTTAGCCTTTTTAATTGCTCCAATTTCCATTTTTTTTCCTGCAAGAGCCAGGAGGTTTTAATTACTTGTTTCTTTGCATTTTTGTTTTCATTGTTCATAGCCAATTTTGTGTGTGTGGGTAAAATAGTTAAATAAACATTAAAAATAAACAAGTAGTTAAAGCTGCTTCCTTCTGCTGGAACAGAAACTGAGACTGAAGCAATGAGAAAGGGTCTTTGCTGAACAAGATTTACTTGTCAGTAATCATTAAAGAAGGATTTGGGCCATGGCGAAGGGGACTATGAAATATCCTCATGCGATGCGAATCGTTCTGGACCCCCCACGCCCCGCCCCCTTAAGGGTAGACCGCTCCCGTCCCGGCGACGATCTGGTAAGCCTGCTCATTGAGGATACAGTGAATCCTCAATTCAATGGACTAATGGGGAGAAGGGTGTCTGTTAATGCCCAAAGTCTGTTAAATCAGAATGCATTTACAATAATGCACATGTGCATGGTTCCACAGAACACTTAATATAGTGAACCTTCAATTTAACAGACTTTGGAAGTAGCTGACATTATATAAGTAGCTGATATTCTATATAACTCATTTTTTAAGAAGCTAATGTCATCTACTTCCAAACAGTGCATCTGCTGTTACACCGGTGCATCTACTGTTACACTGGTGCAAGGTTACACAGGATTGTGCTGAAAGTCTGTTAAATTGCAGGTTCACTGTATTAAGTATTGTGTGGATTTGGAACCACAGTTTTAATCCCACTTCTGGCTATCCATGGAATGCCTCTGCTGCAGGCTCTAGTTGGAAGTCCATTTATGTAGCAATTCCTACTACAGGCAAAGGATCTCTGGTCACCTTTCTCTGAAGATCATGGGGAAGTCTCAATCAAACCATCTCTCAGTGAAGTGGGGCATAATAAAGACAATATGAATCAAGTAAAAACTGCAAGGGAATTTCACTGACAAGACGATGGTATTCCACTAGGGATCACAGTACTGTGGTGTACTATTTTTGTCCAAAATATGTCCAACATGAATTAAAAAAAAATATCTTGGAGACCAACTATGTACACTTCATAAACTGTTTACAATGTTTTGAACTTCATCACAGTTATAAACAGAATCCTGAGGCCATAGTTTGGGCTATAAATCTAGATGTGTTGGGGAGAAAATGTTAAAACTCCAGTTGATTGCTAAATACTTTTGTACTGCCAGTTACTTCAACGTAATAATAATTCAAATGACTGCCAAGAAGGAAAACTCTCTCTCTCTCTCTCTCTCTCTCTCTCATTGTTTTTCGTCATATCCCTTGGGAAAAAAAGAATAACATTACTTTTCTCCTACAAGGAGTGAAAGGGAGGAAGAAGAGAAGAGTTTGTTTTCCTACTCAGAATGCTGAGCAAAAAGTACAGGTAATATAGACGTTTTCCCAGTTATGCACACCAACACACACACACACACACACACACACACACACACACACACACACACACACACACCCCTCCAGGACTGATGCTTCAGCCGAGGAGCCTCTTCCATGCCTCTCCTTGATTTGTTCATATTTTGAGTATCCTATTTTTGAAATACAGTTTCCTGAACCCTGTGCTTCTAGCATGGGGTTCGAGCTTTGGCTGGCCTCTACATAATGCAAAAGGGGGGCATTCAGCCCCCTGTATTATTGATGACCTCAGGTGAGGGGGTGGGGACCACAGGGCTTACCTGGCCATCCTCCCCCCCCCCGGCCATTCCGTGCTTGTGGAGCTTCAGCAAGCTTGCACCTGTAAAGGGTTGCGACTTCAAGTCAAGGGTTGTAACGACGCCCACCTGGGGTTCGGCTATTGTCTGATGCTACTTCAGCTGGTTGCCACTGCACTCTTCTCTGTCCTAGTTCAACTGCTGCTGGTCTCTGGTTTTCCCTCCTGCACAGTACTTTGTTCTAATAAAGTGGCCCTTTTCATCCATATTCCTGTCTTATGTGTTCATTGGAGAGTGCGCAGGCAAATAGTTCCTTTCATGACTTTGATACACAAACTGCATGCAAGATTTATCCCGGTCATACAAAATGATACATTTACATGCATACACCTGTATTTATTTTCATGTATATAGGCACGAATAAAAATGTTTTAATTTAATCTTATAAATACAATATTCTATGAGATTTAAGCAGCAATCCTGTACTGTATACACTTTAACATTTAACCCAATGGGACTTACTTCTGGGTCTTCATACTTAGGATTGCAGTGTTAATCTCTAATGTTACAGAAGCGTTCTTAATTTTAAAAACAACTGAAATGTGTGGTGTTCCTCAAACCTAGCACACCAAGCAATTGCCTGGGTCACATGGCCCTAAATCCAGACCTGAGAACACTGACTCCACTCTGGCTTAGTACTCTTATCTTTCTTCCTAACAGGCCTCTGTTCCTTTAACCAATACACAACATGCTTTTCCCGGCATGGAGATGCAGTGATGGAACAAGCAGCACCTGCTAGACTTTTGAAATATGCCAAAGATTAAAAGCAGGTAGAATGCCTTTTGCAGCTTGAAATTTGTGTGGAAAACCCAGGAACTGTCTGTACCAGGGGTAGCCAACCTTCCACCATTAGGTCCTCTGCTTTCTTAAGAGTTGCGTAAGACAGTAGCGTAGGAATAGGGGACGGGGGGTGGACCACCCCCAGGCATCAAGGGGGAGTGCACAAGCTGCCAGGGGGGGTGCACACACACGTGCATTTTCAGTGTGGCGGGGGGGGGAAGGAGTTGCCTAGTGGCCGTTTTTAGGCAAAAATCGCAGTGTGTGTGTGTGTGTGCCGGAAAACCTGCCGGAGAGGCGGGGCATGTCATGTCACGGGGTGTCACGTGGGTGCTGCCCCCTACCCCTGGCAGGCTAGCTACGCTGCTCTGTAGAACCTTGGCTGCTGGAATTGCTGATGGTGCTGCTAAAGCAGCTGCACCTGCTGAAATGGCCTCACCTGTACAACCATTAAAAGGCCAGGAGCATTCATGTTGAAAGGTTGGTTTCCCCCCTGGTCTACAGAGGAGTGATAATGATGATGAGATCCACTTGACCCAGTTGTGCAGCATAGCGGCCTCTGATCCTCTTCCTGCTCACTGAGAGCAAGTCAGAAGAGGGTCAGGCTAGCAGCATCTCACTTCTTCCTCCAGCATTGCTGTGGTGGGCCACAGAACGTCCGCTGGAGCAAGTAAGGTGGCTGCAGGGACAGATCAGGGGTGCATCAGGGCGGGGATCAGGCCAGACTGGGGAGGTCTTGGCAGCAGCCATGCAGACTGGATCTTATCACCCCCTTCCAGACCCGGCCCTGGCCCCAGAAGGCTCTTCAGACTTATGCCAGCCAAAGAGCTGGCATAGGTCTGAGGAGATCCATTGGGGGCCTGCCCTGGATAGAATTGGGCCATCAGTATTATTATTATTGCAGTATGTAATATTGCAAATGGGGAAGGCTGAGGTTGAGAGGGAGTGGCTTGCCTAATAAGGTCATGGCAGAGGTGAGATTCAACCAGGGAAGTCCTGATATGCTGCTCAATCCCCTACTAGCCATTATACTACACCAGCTCTTAAGTGGGGTCAGTACTAGAATGGCAAATTCCTTGTAGGACTCACATCCAGAAAAGGATGGTTTTTATCTGCAGTTAATTTAATCATAAATGCCATAGATATTTTTTTCTAATTCCTTCAGAGTGCTGCAGATCACCTGAACTGCTAGACTTGCCAGCATTCTGTACTTGGTGTGTGTGTGTTTTCTTTGCCCCTTTATCAACACTTGTGACATGCCTGATCCATAAACTACTGGAGACTGATCCAACGTAAATACCTGAAGCTCAAGCTACTGGAATTTTCCCAGGTTTCTGATACAGAAGACCAAACTTAGGCATACATACTTTAGTCCAATGTGCATTGCCTAAAATACTGTGAACTCATGAACAAGACAACAAATAGCACTCAGTATTTCCATTGTGTATTTAAAGGGTTCAAAACACATAACATACATGGTCCCAGGGCTAGTGCCAAGTTGTCCCACTAATCCTTCCAATAGGCCTGTAAGGCAGGCCATTAATCTTAATATTAAAAATGGAACGTTACATAGGAACATTGAAAGCTGTCTTATCAAACCCATTGGCCCATCTAGCTTAGCATTGTTGAAACTGACTGGCAGCAGCTTGTGAGCATCTCAAACAGGAAGCTTTCCCAGGCAGGGTTCGCGCACCAGTTTTTGGGATGTTCCTTGGACAAGAGAGCTGCTTAAAATGCCAGCTACTGCCTCAATGGAGAAGAGTCCTCCTTTGCAGCTGCTGCTCCCCCACAACCCAAGAAACATCCCTTTGGCAGGGTGGGACACATGGGAAACGTGACAATGGCTGGTCCCCAGGGAAGGAGAAGAATCCTTTGGTCTTGCTGCTATTGGTCCCCATCACCCAGTAAGCCACAGGAATGCTTAGCAGACAGCGTGGGGGAGCAACCTGAGCAGATGAGAGCCCTCACCTGGATTCATGGATGCCCTGGACCCTGACATTCAGACAGGGTGGGGCATCCAGACATTTTAAAATGGTGCCAGCTCCCAAGGAAGGAGGGGGATGCTCCACTGCTGCCCCTCTAACACTCCCATGGAGTTTTAAAACCCCACTGGGGTTTACCATGTGATGGGGGGGAGCAGCAGAAGACTTGGGGACAGATAGGGTGTGGACTGTGAATGTGTGTGTGCCAAATCAGGCCTCACCTGTGATGCGGTCCTGTTCCCAACCCTACCCAAGACCACGTCGTGAGTTTTTATGGTAAAGCTTTATCAGTATTGGATAATGTGGTTTGTGGGCACTATTAAGATGGCATCTATTAGTTCTGACTAATTCAGTTCATATATTTGCTCTCACAAATCAAGGTCAGAAAGAGGAATATTCTGTGGTCTAGCTAGGAAACGGACGTGTTGAGAACACAAGGATTTATCAAATAGAAATAAAACTTGTTTCTGTGAAACGAACAGAAATCCAACCTGCTTGCTACCTTCTTAGGCCTGCGAACAACTGTTGGGAGGTTGGGCAAGCAAGATCTCTGGGGTATAAATGACACACCCCATGTAATTCAGCCTTCGTGAGGTTCAGATTTCATACCACAAAACACAGCAGCGTCGCGACGACGCGCGTCACCCCAGAGCGGGGGCGCGCGTCGCCCTTAAGGGGGAGGCTCCGCCCCCGCGCGTGACATCACGCGCAGGAGCAGAGCGCCCTCCCCGCTCCGTTTTCGGCTCATTTTGGAGCCAAACGGACACAGGGGAGGGCGGGCGGGCCCACCTTCCCCTCGAAAATGTAAGTGGGGGGAATCGCGCGTCACCCCTGTACGCGCGACGCACCCCGGCGGCCCGCCCCCCCGCTTCCCCCCGTCGACGCCAGTGACAAAACAGCTACATGCGAATCAAATCAAAGCATTTCTACCAGACTACAAACTAGGGGAACAATATGAATGTCTCATAATTCCAGAACCACCACCACCACCACCACCACACAGTCAAAGAAGGTACAAAGTACCAAAGCTACTAGTTAGTACAAAGACTACTTCCCCAAGTCATTGTACTGACATTGTACAGTACTGGAAAGGAAAGAAACAGTAACAATTAATAACGAATAACAATTAAAACCTTCAATACCACTGGCAGCGATAGTGCCCCCATGTTGTGCCAACATGGGAGAGACTGGAGATTGCCACGGGAAGCCCAGTGTAATGCTTTGCCCCAGGGACCCCAACAGTGGCATTGACCAATTATTATTATTATTATTATTATTATTATTAATAATAATAATAATAATAATAATAATAATAATATTAAAACAATAACCTAGAAACTTGATTTCAAGTAAGTGGATGTCTTGATTAAATGTTGCATTCCATGTCCACGCTTAGGCATTTTCCATGCTGAGTCGTTATCATGCATATTTCCAAAGCCTATACGGTTATGTTGTCAGATCATTTGATAGTAGATAGTACACTATATTATAACATCAGAAGAGCTGACTAAGCTGATCAGAGCTGTCAAATAATAAAACAATCTGTTATTTATCAGATTGCTTATCTTTTGGGTCCTTGCAAAATTCCTAACCCAAACTTTCTTATAATTAGGGATTTAATGTAAGAGAATTGGGGGGGGGGGCGATTTCAGATTTATATCTGATCATATATAATCAATGTATGCATGATAATTGAATCAGCTAGCTAAGCATCTGAGTAAAGTGTTCCAGTTCATCTTATCTTATCTTAAACAGAAGCTACAGAGAGTGGAAAAGATCTTTGAAAATGGGCTAAAACACTTTCTGGACAATACGACAATGACAAGTTATATCAACGTTGAATGCCCACATTTTCTATGATCTCTTTGGGTTTCCAATTCACTGCAAATAAATACACACTACTTCATTCTTTGACTTCTAAGATTTTTTTTAATTTTCCATTTAGTGCTATTGCCATATGTGCTTCGGAGGAAATATGAGATTCCATTATTTTTTTTAAAAATATTTCAATGCCCCATGTTTGCAGGAGAAGGCGGGAATCCACTTCCATCAAAGCACAATGTCAGACAGATGGATGCTGAGTTGTAACTGGGTTAAAATCGATATCGCTGCATCTCAGATCGATGGCTTAGCAAGCAAATGATTTTTTTAAGAACTATTGACTTTCCAAGAGGGCAATGCGGTGCACTTAGATCATATAAGCTTGTCTTGGCTGTAATAATAATAAAGACAGATTTGTAGGTCACCCTGGAAAGGAACAGGCATAGGAATAGTCAAATAGGACTTCAGTATCTCATTTATGCAAGAGTGAGGGATTTTTTTTTTTTTTTTGCAGAAGATTGACAATATGGCAGCACATGCAAATAATTAAAGAAACTATTATTGTTATTGATGATGACACAGATTTTAGGGATGCAAGGTAGAAATCAGTGGGTAATAGAGGTATACTCCAGCCACCAGCGGAACATGTGTTCCGCTGGCGATGACTGTTATAAAGGGAGCTCCGGCAGCGCATAAAGTAGCACGCTGCAGGAGTGCCGGTGGGAAGGCCAGAGCCTTCCCGTGTCCATTGGAGGAGCGCGCTGGACCCATCGAGGCAGGTAGGATGAGGGGGAAGGCAGGAGGATGTGGCGGGAGGGCGGAATGAGGTTAGGGAGGTGTGAAACTGGGTAGGGAGGCTGCAGGGGTGTGGATCCAGTGGCGATGGTGCGCACTGGATCCTATCCCCTCCGTGGGCAGCTTCCCCACCTCCTTTCTCTCCCCCAAACAAAGCAAGGAGACCCCTTGTGGAGCGGGAGGCATACAGAGATGTTGGATTCAAATCCCCTTTCCTCTCCGAAGCCTCCCAATTCTCTCCCCTCCCCCACTGGATAGAGCGCACCTGTTTTTGGCAAGACTGCACCAGCAGGAGGTGTAAAGGATAGGATTGGGTTGCTTATTAGTAAATATACCTCTTGTACACTGAAGCCATTGCATTGACCTATTAGTTCTCAAAGTCTTCCCACACTATCATGTTTAGCACTCCATAAATGCACTTTGCTGCCTGTTGCCAATCTTATTCACAGCTCAGTAGATATTAGAACTGGGCATTGTGTTTACTCCTGAACTTGACAAAAGTATCATTATACGGTGCTGGGATGGGGAAGCAACCGTGGATGCCCTTCCATCACATTCAATGGGTATGTGGGGCCCAGAGAAAAAGCACTAGGAGTACCGTCAGTCAGGGGATGCAGGGCAAGTAGAGCAGGACTGATCTGGCTGTTCACCTACGATAGTTCTTAGAGGTCAAGTTGCTATTTGCAGGGCTGGTGGAAGGCGATCTGCCGCTTGACGCCGCCACCACTGCACGCACCCCACCCACTGTGCAGAAAGCGGTGGCTCTGCCTCTTACTGTTTCTTCTTCTTCTTCTTCTTCACAGTCCCTTTAAACAAAGCAGGGAGTGAGGGACACACTGATTCATGTTCCACTTGCTTTTCGTCTCCCTTGAGGAGGGTGGCTTTTAGGTACCCTCAGATTGGAGTGGCTCCATTTGCAGCAGGTTGCAGCGAGGTGGAAGCAGAGTCGGGGTGAAAAGCACCCCTAGTCTTTCTGCTGCTCTCTGCAACTCGCCGCTCAATGCAAGCCTCAACAGTTACCTCTCCCTTGGCTGCCCCTGGCTGTTTCTGCCGCTGTCTAAACAAGCGGACTGCAAAGCTGCAAGGTTCCAACAATTTTGTGGGTCATCCATTGCCAACATGCCTCAGATTCAGAACAACCCAGTTTCCATGTTCAACCACCCACCACATGGAGCACCTAACTTTTTTTCTCAGACCAAACACACAGAAAGCTCTAGGTACAGAAAAATAATAGCTCTCTCTTTGAAATGGTTTTCACCCTGCAGAGCTTTTTCCTTAAAAAACAAAACAAAACAGTTTGTTTATAAAATTGGACTGAACAGTTAAGACGCCTTGCAAAAGCCTAGTTGGAGTTGGACGAAGTCGAGTCCCATCTTCAATGGCAACAGCATTGTTTTATTTTAATTAGGCCTATGCAACACATCCAGATGAAATGTATCATTGTAATAGCAGCTAGGAATTAAAATAAGGGGGAAGAAATTGGGCTAAAGCTGTTTCTCTTTGAAACTGTTAACAGTTGAAAGTCAGTTGTTGATCCTGGCTTATGGAAAATTCTCAGCAGCTGAAATGAAAAGTTGATGAAGGAAAAAAAGCAGTTGCTTTCTTCAGCTATGGTAGGTTAACCCACTGGACTCCAGTGTTATACTGGCAGTGAAACTGTATGTGAATTAACAGGGTATATTTTTATTTTTTTTATTTGTTTTTATCATTTTTACATAGCTTTTAAACCCGGATATCTGAGATCTCTTAACAGGGTATGCTTAGATGCAGATGTTTTGTTCTGCACACAATCAGTAGATGACTTCCAGACCAAAACGTAGGAATATTTATTCAGCTAACATTCTGACAATCTGATTAAACTAGTTTGGTGTCATTTTCAAAGGTTTGCACTTTGCTAAGTGATGTTATTAGCTAAAAATGATAGTTCCCATCATATTCTGTCCCTTTAAGTTAAATTTCACTGCAAGAGCTCAAGGTTACAGAGTTTAAAATAGTTAAAGCAAACAACAACAGGCAAGTACCAAAAGGCAAGCATTGTTTGAACAAAAAAAAAATCCCAGCTGGTTTTAGTACAGTATACAATCCCCAGACAGTTGCTCTGTGGGGACCAGGGTCAGCACCAGCTTGGGGGGGGGTCTTACATGTGAGCACACAAGTGTCAGCTCCCCCACCCACCTGCTAAGACAGGCAGGAAACTGAAGAAGCACAGTTTGCAGCCACAACAACTGAAGAACTTTCTTCCAGAGTGGCTGTCCCCTTCCTCCCGCAAATGACCCAGTAGGGGGCCTCCTGACTTCTGTGATCTACTGGGCAATGGAGAGGGCAACAGCCTCTGCATCACTCTGTCTTCTTTCCCATCAGCCATTTAAAAATTCCCAGATGCCCTAGCCCCTGACATGAGGAATAGGGCAAACATGAATGGTGGTGCTAGAGAAGACTCCTGAGAGTCCCTTGGACTGCTAGGAGATCAAATCAGTCAATCCTAAATGAAATAAACCCTGACTGTTTCCTGGAAGGACAGGTACTGAGGCTGAAGCTCAAATATTTTGGCCACCTAATGCGAAGGCCAGTGGGTGGTGCAGCGGGTTAAACCGCTGAACCATAAGCTGTCGATCAAAAGGTCGGCAGTTCGATTCCCACGATGGGGTGAGCGCTCGTTGCTTGGCCAGCTCCTGCCAACCTAGCAGTTCCAAAGCATGTCAATGCGAGTAGATAAATAGGTACCGCTTGCGGGAAGGTAAACAGCGCTCCGTGTTCCAGCTGCATGCTACGCGCTGCGGCAAGGAGAGTCATGCCGGCCACATGACCACAGAGGTGTCTTCGGACAACGCTGGCTCTTCGGCTTTGAAATGGAGATGAGCACCACACCCTAGAGTCGGACACGACTGGACTTAATTGTCAGGGGATACCTTTACCTTTTACCTAATGTGAAGAGAGGACTCTCTGGAGAAGACTCTGATGCTGGGAAAGATTGAAGGCAAAAGGAGAAGGGGAAGGCAAAGGATGAGATGGTTAGACAGCATCACCGATGCAACGAACATGAAAATGAGCGAACTCAGGAAGATAGTGGAGGACAGGAAGGCCTGGCGGGATATGGTTCATGGGATCACGAAGGGTCGGACACGACTTAACGACTGAACAACAACAACCAGGTAGGAAGAGGACCACTATGGCTGCCGCCGCCTTCCCCATTGTCACCTAGTAAGCCATGAAATACCAGGTGATGCGATGGGAGGAAACAGCAGCCGTAGCAGCCAGGCGGGGTCTGGCCTGGCCATGAGCTCTGGCTGTGACATGGGCACCAAGCATTTGCTCAATAAGGCCTGACCTGTGCTGCCAATCCTGTCGCTGACAATGTCTCCCACCACTCACACCCAGATAAGCCCAAGGCATGCCTGGAATATTGCACAGTCCAGTAGCCATGCAGCTTCCATCACTGCCATTTGCAACAGATGAGAGCAGTGCAACATGGAGAAGGCTCTTCTTGCCCAGGTCCCAACCAGACATACTTCTGACACTGGTGGGCACGGTTGGTGCCAGAGTTTCCTGGGCCTTGAGGCAAAGCCCAGTGTCTTGTGAGCCCAGAGTTCTTATGCACACAACCCAATCCCCCACAGTGCTCTACCCCTGTTCATCCCCCCCCCCCAAGAGTCTAGGACCCAGCTTACCTGGGAAATGGAATGGCAGTTCCTCCTTCACAGCCTGCTGTCCAGAGGCAGGTTTTGCTGCCAGGGAGCATTTCAAGGTCCAGTCACATTGGCCATGGAGAAAGGAGGGAAGAGGAAGCGTCCACCACCCGGGCCAGTGGGACGGAGTCCAGCAACACTCCCTGGAGATAAGATGGCTGTTGAACAGCAAGCTGAGGCAGGGGGACGGGACACGACGACTTGCTGATGATGGGGGGGGGGCATGGGAGGCTGCAGGTTTCCCAGGTGGTCAACTCATGGGCCCCTGGCAGTGGCACATTCCATAGTTGGAACACACAACGGCCCTTCCCTGCAGACATTAGCTGAAGAGGCTGATATGCATTGGAGCCACCATGTATGTCAGTCTGGTGCATCCTGAGTCTTGGTTGCCAGAGGGGAAAAGCATGCTAAGACAGAAAAAATATGGGGGGGGGGAGAAGCATAAATTGAACCCTTTGGGATGGAAATGATTTTAAAAAAGCTGGTGGCATTAAAATCATTAGTAAGAGAGTGACACCGCAACACAACTTTATCCCATTCCTAAATTCACAGAAGAGGCCAATCAAATCTTCTGCAAGTCTTTGCTTTCTTTAACAGCTCTGGGCCTGCTGATTTGTATTCCCTTGGTGCAAGAGAAGTTCATTAGCATTCCTGCAAAGATCACCTACTAACCCATTTGGCTGCATTCCTAAACACACTTGCCCATGAGCAAGAATAGTTGAAAGGCCTGAGATGTACAAATGAGTAACTATGTTGAGGAGACAGCCTGGTAAATCAGATTGTTGTTGTTGTTGTTGTTTAAAAAAAAAATCTAGTGCAATAGTGGGATTTTGGAAGGGGCGGGGAAGAGTGGATTTAACCTCGTGCATTATCCCCCCCCCTCTTGTATCTTTACATTAACTACTTGGCAGATGTCTTACTGATTCCTGCAGAGTATTAGTGCTCTGTTCTTCAACATTTTTGATGCAGAGAGACAAATACCTTTTTTTAGTATCAAACTATAAAAGAAGACAGAGAATGCAAACTGAGCAGTAGTAAAGAGCATGTGCCTGCTGACCTACTCAGCCCTTCAGCTTTATCAATAATCTGAGTTATCAAAGCTGAGTTATCTATGCCTGAGATAGTCCCATCACAAAAGGGTTTGTCCCAAGGTTATCAAGAATTGTTTAACTACAGAGATTTCTGGAGATAGAAGCTGCCAGATGTCCCTTATTTTAAAGGATTTATCTCTCCTTCCACAATCACCCCACTAGAAGTATCACTAGAAGCATTAAGGCTACACTGGGTATCCCTTGTTTCCCAAGCTTCCTTAGAATTCCACAGAAAAGACAGTATCTCCCTGATCCCAGTGATCCATCCTTGCAAGGAGCACATGCAGCTCACCACATAACTGATTTCCTGTTAACTTTAGCAAAGGAGTGTGTGCCAAGGGGGTTGTATATGATGCTTCCTTCCTTTGTGGTGAACAGGGCGCGTCACCTCAGGCACCTGGCTGGCCTTGCGCAACACGGTAACCTGGCACACAGCTGAGCTAGAGCTGCCCATGCCACAGACACAACTCATGCTAGATACAGGAAACATTTAGAATCCAACAGATTTGCTGAAAGACCAGATCCTTTCTGAGACATGCGGAAGACTCTAAACCTACCTAACTGATACTTCTGTCCTACTTCACCACAGCCAAGAAAGGTGACTTGAAGCGGCAATGACTAAAAATATCTTCAAACCAGAATAAAACAAGAAGTCTCTTCTTCCGGAGGTTTACCAGAGCCCTCGACCTGACTGTTTTCTAAGAAACGTTGCCACCTGGCTTAAGCTGAAGCTTAGAATTGCTTCATTATTTTTCTCCTGTTATGTTTTAGACATACATTACTGCTGGACTATTTTAAACATGTTACTGCATTCCTTGAATCTGTCCAACAGCCCTATTGTATGGCATTTATGACAGTGGAACAGTTCTGCTGTCGACATTGGCCATACGGCCATATTTTAACTGCTGCCGCAAACAGCGGAGGTGCTGGAGGCTTGCCACTTAACCCAGCTACCTCCACCACTGAAGGTAAGTAGGTGATGGAGGTGGGGCATAGGAGGAACAGGGTGGGGATCAGGGTCTCCTCCTGGGGCATGGCAGGGCGGGCAGAAGGCAGATATTGGTGGCAACGACTCTGCCAATATCCTCCTCTCCGTTCCAGCCCTAACATGTCCTCTTGCCTCTACTTAGACTTGTGCCAGCTAAAGAGCTGATGCAATCCAAGTAGACCCATAGTAGGGCCCATGCAGGAGTAGAGTAAGGTAAGTAAATGAAACATTTACCTACCTTTCTGGCCCTGCATGGTTTCTGGCTGCCCGCAGGATGCAATCAAGCCTGTGTCAGCATCGTTGTGCCCTGCAGGCAGCCTTTAGTTAGGATTGGGATGTTAGTGCCCTAAATTGGCATTCAGAAAAATGCCTAAATTCATGTTACAGTATATCTTTCAAAAATAAGGGCTTTCAAAGTAACTTGCTGTGTATTATTAAACTGCACTGTTTTCTTTAACGGCCCTATTTTCAACATGCTTAGTTGCTCTGAGGGGATCTTAAAAGAAAAAAAAAATAAAGTCATTTACCAAAAGAATTTTGAAAAGATGAATTATTTGCTTTAAAAAAATGGATGCTTGTAATGGAGAATTGCTGCATTACTTGATCACATTTCATCTTTCATTGATACAATTTCTGTACTGACATAAGGCAACCCAAAGTAACCGCTATAGCGGCTAAGTGTTCATCACAGTTGCTGGAAATTACTCACACTGGACAAGCTTTTATCTGTTCCCCAGCTTGCCTTCATTACTGGAATGCCATTAGTCATGCTGCAGTCTTCCAAGGGAGAAAAGCCAGCTACGCTGCCTTCCTTGGCACAAAAACGGCTTGCTATATTTTCTTATTATGAAAATCTGACAGTGCAACAGTCTGACTGACTTCAAAGGCCTTTTCAGACATTCAGTTAGAGTAGAATGAACAAGTAGAATGGGGGGACGGAATCATGCAACCCACATGCATTTGTTTGATGGTCTGAAGAAGTCAACCTATATACAATATGTAGAAGTGTATGCATGTACAACTGTATGAGCATAGGAATTCATCAGTCACCCGTACATTTTTGCTAATGAGGCAAATAGCAACCTGAGGAGTGATTTTCATCAGGAAAATGATACGGGGAATAAGGGTTAAACACCCTTTCCCCTAGCACTGGGGCCCCAATCCAAATCAGTGCTTACAGTCAGTGCTGGATTTAGACTTGGTGAGGCCCTAGCTATATAAAGCATGGAGGCCCCTTGTTTAAAAATATACTGTATTGTCCCGAGTATAAGACGCACCTGATTATAAGACGCACCTGATTATAAGACGCGCCCTTAAAATTTGGTGCTATTAAAAAAAATTAATTAAATCACTGGCATTAAATTGCAACAGCCTGATTATAAGACGCACCCCTAGTTTAAAAACTTAAATTAGGAGAAAAAAGTGAGTCTTATACTCAGACCAATACGGTATATACCAGAAGGTATCACAAAACTTGAAAACATATACAGTACTGTATCACAAATAGTCTCAAACTTTCATGACCCATGTATTCCAAAGTAAAAGTTCCCAGATTTTTTGCCATGGCATAAAAATAAATTAAACAGATTTTTAAAGCAGATTATTAACTTCTTTCTTTTAATTTAAAACCCGGGAACTTTTACTTTTCATATACTGTATGTCTTTTAATTATTTAACAGCAATGCATGTAAAGTGAAAAATACAAATTATTTTCAAATGAATGCATATACTGATGACATACAGTAGTTATCATTTGGTTGTGGCATCATCGAAGGTGCATCGCCATCTGAATTGTTTTTAGGTCCCTACGGATTGTGAGGCCCTAAACTGTAGCTTGTTTAGCTTATGCCTAAATCCGGCACTGTCTACAGCAGTTTCAATATAAGGAGAAGGGAGGCCCAGTCAATGGACCTCATCTAGTTTGGCTCTTAGGCATTAATTCTAGATTCAGGCATTGCTTGCCAGCAACATTGGCAAAAGCAAATATAATGTCTACATAACATCTGAATCAGCTCAGTCAGCTGATAAATTATACTGATAGGTGGAACATACCTTTTGAAGCATTTATTCTCTGCTCAGAAGGGGGGGAACCACTCTTGTCGCACATTTTTCTCATACATTTCAACCCATATGTTTCATTGAATGGATCGGTATCAGTATCTACAACTCTTTCCACTATGGCAATAAATCTGCTGAGTCATTTTGCCCGAAACACAGAAGCAAACATCCATGAAAATTCATAGCTGACTGACTCCCGCTGAATTGGATGGAAGCCATTCAGCCAAAACATGACAGATGCCTTGGAAAAAATCAAGCTTGTAAATCTTCAAAAGTTTCAGCATCTTCTGTGATAATTCTGCTATCTGGCAAAATGCAAGACTAGAGGGGAGCATGCACAGTATTTCTGCACATACATCCAACATCTTTTCCTGAATATCTTTCTGAACAGGTGCTTTGTAAAACCTCCAATTTACTCCTTTTTTTCTTTTTAGTGGGAGAGTTTAAAAGCAATTTGGAGTTTCTTTGAGGTTATCTTTCAATAAGTAAACATTGAGTACAATGTACAATTTGGAGTATAATGCAGGTTCTGTGAGGGTGCACATGTGCACCCCTCTACGAGACCAGCATCAGGACATGGGCAGCTGCTGGACTCCAAGCATTCCAGGAGGGCCACTACTGATGCCTGCCCTGTCCTCCGGTCCAGGGAGTATTTATTGGGGTCAGTCTGAAACCAGCAGCCACCAGTTGGTTTGGTCCCCTCCCTTTAACTTGGTGGTATAGATGAGGCAATGGATGTGGGAGACAGCAGCCCACATCCACCATTACACCCAGTGACAAGGTGAATGGGCCCACAGAGATGGGAGCCCACTGGAGAGCACCTTCCCAAGGGCCTCCTCCAACCCGAAGAGAGTCCTGCCTCTCTAAATAGACAAAGTCTACAATCTGATATTTTTCTATCTGGATCCTGTCAACATTAGCCTAGAGGAAGCCGATCGAAATTCAGAATTCAAAGAATCTGTGAATGCAGTGCCAAGTGCCTGTGTGTGGGGAAGGGCCTCATTTTGGGGCTTGGTGGGATGCTGCTAATAGCAGTAGATAGCATTTCTGTCTGCCTGTCTAAGTATCCTGTACAGAATATGAACATCTACACACCCCAGGGACGTGTGGTGTGGGTGCGGCAACCCCGTCCCCTTGTATTTCCTGGTAAAGCGCTACAGTCTAACCAGGGGATTGTGTGCATGCGCTACCCGCTTGCACTCAAGTAACTGACAGTACATTCATAAAATCCCCCAGTTATGCTGCAATGCTTTACTGGGAACTACAAGGGGGCAGGGTTGCCTCGCCTGCCACGCCCACACCGCACATCCCTGACACACCATATCCAAGACACACGGGGACTGTAATGATTGCACAAACTTTTGTGCATTGTCAAGGAATGTTCCATATGCATGATGCATACAAAATAATCCAGAGATAAAAGTGAATAGAGAAGTCCTATGTCCATGCTGCTATACAGAGCTCCTTGAACTCTTATGGGTCGCTAAAGGACTGTGCAGATATTACTCTGAATGTTTTGAAAGACAAGTGGGATTGCGCCTATGTGCATTTGGCATCATGATTGTGTGGCAGAGCTGATATGTACAAATTACATGCACAGGCTTTGCATGTGCATTCAGGGGGCCTTGAATAAGAAGGGCCCCACATCACATGAAGATACAGTTTGGATATGCATATGCATACGCACACGCCCTTTCAGACATGATGCCAAATGCACGTACAGCCTGTTTGCATGTAGATTCTGTACACACAATCAGGGGCCCTGCCTATTCAGAGTAGTGTTGGATTAGGGCTAAACATGGCAGGAAACCAAGCATGGGGGAGAGGAAATCTGTGGCATCCAAGTAAGATGAGAATTGAAAGGGTAAGAATTCATAGGGAGCTGCCTTATACTGAGTCAGACCTTTGGTCCATCTTGCTCAGTAGTACTGTCAACACAGGCTGGTAGCAGCTCTTCAAGGTTGCAGGAAGGGGTCTTCCCAGGCCTACCTGGAGATGGTGGGGATTGAACCTGGGGCCTTCTGCATGCAAAACAGCTGCGCTACCAATGAACTCTGATCTCTCCCCAAAGGAAATGTCTTCTAACAGCAGCTATGAAGTGTTGTTACAAATAACAACATTATTTTGCATGTTTCCCTTGGGGCTACCATGTACGAAATTCCAGGAAGGCTGGAAAAGTCTCCATGCAAACATCCAGCAATTAGCTTAATGCTTAAAAGCAGTGAAGAAATTGACAAACAGTGATGGTGTATTACTATTGCTGAATGCCTGTTAAATGCACAGTGGTCCTGCCAGGGTGCAAATAAGTAAGTTTGGAATCTTATTTGACTTGAAGTAGTATCAGGGACTCCTCTGTCCTTTCCTAGAACATGGGAACCAGTGTAGTATGTGTTCCTCCTATGCTGTTCCACTAACAATGGAAAATGTTGAGTCATGGGAGAGGAACTCAGGCAAGGGCTCCTTTCCACACTCTTATTTTCAGGCTATAGTATGGGCTCCTCTCACATGATCCAGATCTTCTGTTCTGATTACTGGAGCAATGCTGGAGGAACACATCAGAAGAGACCCTTGCATTCAAGTGACAAAGGCATCAGTCTTTTTCTGTATACTGTACAAATTTCTGTTTTGAAACTGGATGGAGTACAATGAATAAAAACCCAGTGGATACCACTTTGGTCTAGAGAAAAATATTAGAATTTTCCCATTCACTTCTTACATCTCAGATGATTCTCATTGTAGTGCAATGTGCAAAACAGTCCAGTCAGTTGGTAGTGCTTACAATTAAGTCATTGTAGCAACTGATTAAACATTTAACAGATTTAAATTGGAGCAATATCTCTAGACAGCCTGAGCAATTTGCTTCCCTGAAGCATTTGGCAAAAGTGAAAAGCTCAGCATTGTCAGCATACAAATATAGTTCAACGTTAATTTAATAACGAACGAGCAGTACCAGAAGAATTTCATCCAAGGTAAGAAATAACTGTTCCAAGGGCACACAGTCATAGAATCATGGAGGAGTTTGAGGCTGGCATGAGAGCAGCAGTCAAGTTTCAATGCGGTGCAATGGTCAGCATAATGGTCTTGGATGTCCAGACCCCGACATCAGCTCCCTTTACACATTCCTTTCCCAGCATGGTCGTCACTGCCTCAGAAGCTTCCACAGTCATTTCATTCCTAAAAAGAGATTAGGCCAAAAATGAATGCTGGATAGTGATTTGCTGCCTTTAGCCCTTTCCCCCATTCAGAGTGGTGGCCTTGAGAGGGCTTGTTGTCACAGAGTCAAATATGATTCGTCATCATGCAGCACCATGATGTCGTCATGATGAATCTGCTGATTATGTGATTTCCAATTTTGGCTGGGATCATGCAGTGAAGTCATTTTTTTAAAAGAGAAAACTGAAGCAGCAGCAGCAGCAGATTCAAGGAGCAGATTCAGGGCTATGAACAGATGTAGAAACTTGTGGGGAAGTTTAAGAGGTTGCGGACACTTAGACCTCTTTCCCATGGCAAACTGCACATCGAAAATTGAAGATGTCAAGATAATTCAGAGCAACATTAGCCATCGCCTATTGCTACCAATGATTTATGGCCTCATCCTACAGGCCTTTTACGACAGGGAATGAGTGTTCTGCTGATATAAAAGGCCCAGTGAACACTGCGCTGCTGCCAGGCCAGTCGCATCCATTGCTGCAAAGCAGCGGCAGCTTCGCACCTCTGCTAGCATGGAGCATGGGCTGTGCTGATTTCAGTAAGTCAGTGTTGGGGAGGTGTAGTGGGCAGAGAGGGAGAAGGCAGGGGAGTTTTAGGGTAGGGAGTGGGGAGGGCAGAGGGAGGAGGGGGGCGGGATGGGGTGGATCTCAATGGCCCCAGTTTGCCACAGGATCCTATTCCCTCTTTTCAAACCTGCCCCACACCTTTTCTCTCCTCCGACCTATACCAGCTATATAGCTAGCGTAGGGCCAAGGAAACCCATAGGCCACTAGGAGGCCAATGCAGAGGCAAGTAGAAAATATTTTTACTTACCTCTGGCAGGCCCGCTGATTCCTCACCACCACCACCACCACCACCATTGGATGCAGCACACACCCCATTGGTGCGGCTGCATCGTCATCAATGGTGGGGGACAGGACTGGGCCATAAGTGTTTTAGACTGACTCATCCAGAAATTGAAGACCACACACACACACACACACACACACACAACACCTCTTGGACAAATCAAAATGATGTAGTGTAATACTATTAATGGATCAATCTGACTAATTTAATTTCTGAGAAATCCCTGCAATATATATGAAACATAGGAAGCTTTTTGCAAAGCTGCAGAACTACATTTTTTATGCTGCATCAGTACTGAAAAACTGGAGACTAAATGTCATTTCCATAAATATGTATTAAGGCTATGTTCATGTACCTAATTATTCCAGTGTAATTGCCAATAGGGTTTATTTACACACAGCTATTGGCATCCTATGTTTGTCAAATTGTATGTTTTAAATATGAAAAAGAAGAGTATCGTTTTTACAGAATGCAACACAATGCATAACACACAAGCACATGTAAATCTCAGAGCCCAATTATATCCTCCCACCCACCCACCCCACTGTATCCAGTGTGTGTTTGTGTGTGGTGGGGGGTGATTGGGAGGCTTCAGAGAGGAAAGGAGATTTATCCCTTTATAAGCCTTGCACTTCACCAGTGTCTCCTTGACCTTCGCAGGGAGGCTGCTGATGGAGGGGACCAGATCCAGCACACACCATCGCTTATGGATCCACCCCCTCCTGCAGCTCCCTGCCCCCATTCCTTCCCCCTCCCTGCCCAGTTTCACCCCCTCCCCGCTCCACCACTGCCTTACCTGCTCTGGCGGCCACACAGAGTCCAGCAACAGATGGGAAGTGCTGCTGCCTCTTTTGGCAGCACTCCCAAAATGGCCGCCAACAGAGTGCTGTTGGTGGCAATTTTGCAAGAGTGGAACTCTGTTCTGCTGTCACAAAGCACTCCGGCCAGCAGCCTAATCCTGCATAGGGATCTTGGGTTGTCAGAGATCTACACCATTTGAGAAGCCAAATGTAGAACCACCCTCAGGGCCAAACGACACATTACTTTAAACTTAAATTCCATTTAAGCACACACACGCATGTACGCACGCACGCATGCACACGGCAGGTATTTGGTCCCCCTATGGGGAAGAAAGGTGGGATAGAAATTCAATAAATAATAAAATAAATAATATTTTATCTGTTATCTGCATATGCCAACAAAAGGTTCTGAAATGAATAATAATATTTGCAGAAATAGGTGTTTCAGGGGTTGATTTTGAGAATGACAGAGGCGTCGCACCACCAGTCTTACCTGCTGCCCCGTCGCTTCCTCTTCCTCTTTGCAGCCGAGAATGGCTGCAGTTTGGCCCTCCCACCCTCCCTTGCGCTCGTTTGGCTCCAAAAAGGAGCCAAAAAGTGCTGAGGGCGTGTCCACGTGCGTGGAGGCACGCTACGCTACCGACACACGCCCCAGGGGCGGGGCGTGTGGCAGCCATGGGGGGGTGTCGGCGGTGGCCCCCACCCATGGGGGACCTGGAGACTCTTCTGGAGAATGAAAACAGCAGAAGGGGAAAAGTTAACTCCCCTCATCACCACCTGCTATGCTGCCATGTGAAATTGGGTTGCTGTGGCTCTTTGGGGACTTAAAAGTACATGCATGCGAGCGCACACACACAATATTGTGATTCTCGCAAATAGGTAACGGAATCTCGAGCAACATATTTTTGTGGGCAAGAACTAGTTTTTCCTTTTGACCTACTGTAGAAATTTCACAGATTCTTCTGCCAAAGAACTACCTGGTTAATACAAAATGATTACTTGATTACTTGAAATTTCCCCAATTACTGTACAGTCTCTGGCTGAATTTCTCTGTTTTTTTATCCTAATCCATTCTGTTATGCATCTCTTCTGTCTTAATTTGCCTTACCATATCTGGTGCTTTGGTGGTAAAATGGATTAGCAAGGAAATCTGTTTTGTTTTGCTTTGCTTTGTTTAGGAATTGGATAAGTGATATAAATACATTGCATTATTGAGTAGCATTAGCCCTGTGCAAATATTCCTTCTAGATCCAAATGAGTGCATGGAATCATCAGTATTGTGCCTGCTGATCTCACTCCCAACCTCCATGTGTTCAAGAAGGTATGGTTTACTCAGGAGCCTATGAGGCTGAGCAATCTATACCCCCTAAAAATACAGTGAGGAGAAAGAAAGCCAACCTTCAAGGGATTGTATAGTGTTTGAAATGACAAAAAAAACTGCTGGTGCGCATTCCTGCCCTACTTCTCCTCTCCTGAAAGCTAGAGGCTGGAGTGGGGAGAAGGCAGCGTCCTCCCCATCCATATACCTCAGCCATGGATGCCTGAATTAAACTGCACATAGGTGGGCAGGTAGGTGATTGTCCTGGAGTTAGCAGATCAGATGGAGAGTTTCTGGTATGAGTGAGGAGCTTCTCACGACCCCACCAACCCCAGACAGCAGGGCTCAGTGTAGCCCTCCGGACAAGGCTTGATATTAAGTGCAAGCAAGGGTAGGATATGGTGGTGGTTGAATAGCAACAGCAACAGAAAACAAATGGAAATTGCTATCTCCACATTACTGATTTTTTAAGAGTCCCTTTATAGTGAAGATCAATATGGAAATGGGATATTATCATGGGAAGAATTCAATATGCTTTTGGATCAGGACAGCACCCAATCAGTATTATTCATTCAGTAAGTAGCTTCTGATGGAGTATGTCTTCATCATGCACCTGATAATGTGGACTCTAGTCCACAGACGTTTATGATGAATAAATGTTTGCCTTTAAGATGCCACAAAGTGGGGTGGTGGGCAGGACAATGTGTCATCACCCCGCCACTGGAATGACCCTGATCCGGAGCCAAACGGATTAGGGCCATTCTAGTGGCAGGGCGGGCGGGTCGATGATGCATCACCCCGCCCACTGCCCTACTGGTGCGAGTCCAGCTATGCTACTGCACAGTATATGTCAGACGTGTTAGTTACCACCGTTGGGGGTGCTATATTGTTGCCATTGTTGTTATTAACAACAACTCAGACCTTTACCATTAAAGAGGGGAGAAATACACAGGAGCCCTGCCTAGAAGTTTACGATCTAAAAATGCATATTTGCAAGGAATGGGATGAGAGAGATGAAGAGAATATTATTAAAATATTATGTCAGATCTAATCATTAGCTATTATTTCTGGATTATTTCACAACATATGACATATTTCACAACATACAGAAAAACTAAATGGATATTTATCCTTGCATATTTTGGGAAAACATGTTTTTTAAACAATCTCTAAATAAACAGAGATGGAAAGCAGATAACTTTTACTCAACAGATTTTAAACATAACACCTTCCTCCTCTAAAGGCTTGACAAGAAAAGCAATTTGAAAACAGCACAATAGCACCACTGTGGGAGGCAATTATGGCAATTAGTTCCATTGGAAGTAGGACTTCAGAACAAAACACTCAAGGGGATGGGCCAATCTCTGCGCTTTAGGCAACAGTAGGACAGTCAAGCAGGCTGGAGTTTAAAAAAGAGAGAGAGAGAGAGAGAGGTTGTACTAGGCACGGCTGTATTTGTCATAAATACAGTATTTCATTTGCAGGAAAACTGTTAGAAATGTTCAGAATCTACAGGCCTGTCTAGAGCATAGTGCAGTTTTACCCCATTACTTAGCCTTTCTTGCAGTAATGCTCCTCCTACTGCAGGGAACCACGTTTCCGGCACTCAAACCACAATCATTTTGAATGTTATATTAAATACATTATACCTCACTCTCCTTGAATCCTTGAACCTTTCATGCACTCACAAAAGAGTATTTAAAATCAGAGTGCAGATTTGGCTGGCTGCTGAGTGCCCTGCCAGCCAAGAGTTCCCGAGCATATAAAATAACTGAGGCCCTCTGTTAACTGTAATCAAGATTTCAATGTGCAAAATAAATAGAAAGGCTTTGAAAGTCACCTGTAAAAGAGCATCCTCTGTGCCTATGCCTGTTGATTGGTAAAGATAGCTAGGTGCTAGCTAGAGTCTCTGCAACCTTGCTGAGACTCTAGCTAGCACCTAAGTCTTGTTGGTCAGGCCTGCAAGGAAGCTGCACACTCGGGACTTTTGAAGAAAAAAACGGACGTTTCTCCTAAAAGTAAGTGCCTGGGGGGGGCTGTGGAGGGTGCGGGGGGTCACGCTGGCCCGTGGGGGGCACGGGGGGCCTCTGAAAATCGTGGAGGGGGCATTCGCCCCTTTCCATGGTTTCAGGTATCCACGGTGGGGGCTGGAACGTATCCCCCGCGGATACGGTGGCCCCCCTGTAGTTCCAAATCTATCCCCCACAAAAAGTTACAAATTCACCAATATTTACAGCAATAAGCACTGGTTTTCTTTCAAAGGAATTACAAAATGATATTCCTTTCTAATTAGAGGAAATCATAACCAGGTTGGTGTATGACTGGTCTGTGAGTGCAACCAAGACTCAAATATTCTTCTGTGAAGCTCTCTGGGTGGCCTCATGTTCTGCCTAACCTACCTCACAAGTTTGTTGTGAGGATAAGATGCCGTTCTGAGCTTCACAGAGGACAGGTGGTTCATAAACGTAACAAACTCATCACTTTATAATTTTTCCATGCAATTATGGTAATGCAGGGTTAAATTCGGCATTTAACCTTAGCAAAAGAAGTATCTTTAGATTTTTCTCTGCTGGGCTATCTCTCATTTAGCAAATTTTTGTCACTGGTTTTCACAAAAGATTTTCTCTTATTTTTCCGTAACAGAAAACACATCTGTTTTATTGATCAAATACCCTTTCCCTCTTTTCATTAACACAAATATGCATTTGTTTTATATTTCCAGAAACAGCCTGGGTGTTTAGTATGTGTTCTCAGTCCACTGGGATAAATTAGACTGCCACTGAGCTAAATGCTACCATCACATTCAACTATTCAGCCCTACTGACTTCAAGAGTAATTTTGGTTTTCCAACACAAGCAGAAACTCTGAAATAAATTTGTTCAAAATGCCAGCCATTCTTTTTTCCTGCACTCTGAGAGGCAAACTAATTTTGTGACATTAACAGTTCAATTCTAACTAAATTCCCGCCCAGTGATGCAGTGGTACCAGCACAGGCTATGTTGCATCTCGTGGGGGATTTTGGCTGCTGGAGGTGTCCTCGGGGTAAGCCCCAGCAGTCGCAACGGGTCAACTCAGACCTGCACCAGCAATATCACTAACACAAGGCTGCATTGGCAGATCAGGCCTAGGAAGGGGGATAGGATACGATGCACACCAGCGCTTTCAATCCCACCCCATCCCAGGCCCAATCTGCCCACCCCTGCCCCTGTTGCTGCCCTCCCCCACCCCATCCTGCCCTCCCCTGCACTGGTCTGCGCTGGACTTACCTTGTCTAAGCATCCATGTGTCCGCCGGTGCCAGTGGAAAGGCGCAGCAAGGCCCTGTGCTGTCAGAAAGTGCTTTATGGTGCTTTTGCAACTGCATGCACTCACATTCCGCCAGCGCTACTACAGCATAGGATTGGGCCATAAATGTATCACTGTCCAGTTGAAGAATTATTTTATTTTCAAATTGCAACCAAATCCAGTTTGGGACCATGGCCCAGAGGTAGGACATACTGTACTTAGCCCTTTACTTTCATTCCATTTTCCCATTGCAAATTCCTCCTAAAGCTAGGCTTACCAGATCTCCAACCGGGACAGAGTACTGGAACTTTAGGAGAAGGAATTAGAGCACAATCCTAGGCTTGTCTACTCAGAAGCAAGCCCCATTGTGTTCAGTGGGGCTTGCTTCTAAGTAGACATGCTAGGATTGTGCTCTAAGGTTTAACAAGCTACACCTGCCCACATTCCTTCTCCTAAAGGTCTAGCACTCTGTCCCGGTTGGAGATCTGGTAAGCCTACCTAAAGCCCACATTCTTCAAATTCTCATACATTTTACATACATGGAACTTTACTCAAGTTGCATTAATTCTAACAGGGTTTAGTCATGACTTGAGCCACCTTCCTCAAATGGAGGGTGTAGTGGAAGAAGATCCAGAAAACTGGCAGGAGCCAAGTGTGGTGTCAGCAGTGGACCCTTGTTGACAGATCTGGGCAGCGAGGAGTTAACTGATGAAGACTTGGACTTTGACAGGACTTTGACAGGACTGGACAGCAAGGGGTTAACACCCAGGACTGTGTGGGTGGAAGCACACCTGCAAGCAATTGGGCGTGGCTCACAGGTGTTGCTACTAATGAGGAAGAAGCTGGGACTTTGAGTGCAGTGGGTGTGGCTCGCAGCTGCACTCAATTAGCACTAATTAGGATTTTCACAGCTGTGGGCAATAATGAGGGCAGTGATTGCAAGCCCACAGCTGCAACCAATAAAGAGTTGATAAGGACTAAGAGTAAAAAAGCAGCACCAGTAGGAGCAGTAAAGCATTTCGCCAGCTCGCCATGGGGACATGCTGCCAGATTGCTGAGCGACGACGACGCTGCTCATACGGGGAACCTCTGCTGGATTGACTACAGAGCCAAAGACCTTGGACACGAGGAGGAGGAGCAAGAACTCTGCTGCCCAGGACACTTGCTGAAACAACCCAGTTTGAGGGAGACGTTTTGGGAGGAAGCAGACACCATAGGCTGTCTTTTTTCTGTTGAAATACTGTGTTACAGAGGGGTTTTTGCTTTAGGGAGATTTATGGTGTTAAGGGTTGCTTGTAAAGCAATAAATTTTGTTAATTGCCTGTCTGGAGTAAAGTAGCCTTTTTTGCACACAGCGTTATAACTATTTGAGAAGGGAGAGATGCTAATCAGTCTAAGCGGGCATTTGGAAAGCATTTCAGAGGGAATTTGTTAAAGGGAACAAAAGAAGCTCCTAAGAGTGGAGTTTGGGTCAGAACAAATTGGGTTAACGTGACAGAGGGTACTTCCGTTCGCACAGGGGGAGTGTTTTTAGTTGATCTCTCAATTCTGCAGACCTCTGTGTCCTATGCAGCCCTTATTTTTTTTGGAGGGGGGGGTTGTCTTCCAATCCCCTGAAGCAGATTTTTGGTGAGAACAGATAACTACTGCACTGAGGAGGTAGCAGAGAAGTTTGCTTCCATACATCCACCCACATTGCTTTTGCACATCCTCCTTAGGATACAACACTACCTTGCTATGGATACTACTCAGAATTTTGCACTGGACTCTTCAAGGAGTCTTGAAAACTATGAAGATAAACTTGAAAATGTATGGACAGAGCCTGGTAGCCAGGGACAGCCCAAGGTGAACCACCATGCAACTCAAAAACCCCACTGGCACTGACAATGCCCATGACCGCTGGCGTCGCTCGAGGTGGGGCGGAACGGTAAGTTCTACACTGTGCTGAACTCCGTTTACTCCTCGGCACGAGGCGGCCCCGCCCCCTTGCCGTCAGAGCCATTGATTCTACTGCCACCATACAGAAGGCAGCAATCCAGCCCCCCTAACTCCTCTGGTTGCTCCTTCATTGTGCAGTTCCTTTAAACCAGTGGTTGGCAACCTTTTTCCACATAGGGGCCAGACATAGGGTCTGTCAATAGTAAGAATGCATGTGCATACGATACACATGCACAAGCCTCCTGATTAGGCCATAGAGCTAAGAAGAAAGAGATGGGCATGGTACAGAGAGACGCATGCCCAGACAGAATGATGCTCAAAGAAAGCTTCTGCCCTTGGTCTGCTTACACTGTAAGCCTTACAGAGACAGAATTATGAACTTAAATTCTTTTTTAGGACCACCACGGGCCATGCGGACATATCTTTTTGGGACTGTGGGCGGGATCTGGCCTATGAGCCATAGTTTGCCTAGGTAAAGGTAAAGGTATCCCTTGACAATTAAGTCCAGTCGTGTCCGACTCTAGGAAGCGGTGCTCATCTCCATTTCAAAGCCGAAGAGCCAGCGCTGTCCGAAGACGTTTCCATGGTCATGTGGCCGGCATGACTCAACACCGAGGCGCATGGAACGCTGTTACCGTCCCGCTAACGCGGTACCTATTAATCTACTTGCAATTTCTTGCTTTCGAACTGCTAGGTTGGCAGGAGCCGTCACACGGATTCGAACTGCCGACCTTTCAATCGACAGCTCATGGTTCAGTGGTTTAACTCTACAAAATGTGCTGAGAGCAACACAAGTAAGTAGGGGACTAGATTGCTGCCTTACAATTTGCTTCCTGCTCGCTTGTAGCAAGCAGAAAGTGGATTGGAGTGGTTCCGTCAGCAGCGGGCTCAAGGGAGTTGGTGGCAGACTCAGCATGAAAGACACCCCACAACCTGCTGCTCAATGCAAGTCACGTCATGCACAGGCTGCCTGTATTGGTAACTTCTTTCACTGTTTATGACTTGATAAGCAGAAACCATTGAAGGTCAGATATTATCCTCTATGATTCAACATTTTTTTCCAAATGTCTGGGCATGTTATTAATACACTTGCATTTATGAGAAATTACAGCAATAATACATGAACGTTGATGGAAGCTGATGAAAGAACAATTTCTATTTTGTCAGTCATTTCTAATGAGACCTTTATGAATTAATAAATGGTTAAAATAGTTGCGTTGCATCCAATGGGTCTCTTGGTGGAGACAAGGTAAAAAGGTTATCTGCTTGATCACCAAAAGAGATGCATAATACAATTTCTAACCCCTATTTATTTTCTAAATCCAGCTCTGCCCTTGAATAGGAAATAGAACCAGAAAGGAAGGGAAAATCTAAAAGATACCATTTAAACTAACAGCGCAATTCTGTGTAACCTTGCACCGGTGTAACAGCAGATGCACCGGTGCATCTACTGTTACACCGGTGCAAGGTTACACAGGATTGCGCTGTAAGTCATAGAGTGTTTAGGGCTCTACGGCCAAGGATGACCTCTGAACACTGGACTGAAGAATGATTAAACTGCTGGATGTTGATGGGTTTCGGCAAGGACGTGCATTAAGAAGAAGCAAAACACTGTGAGAGTTTGAGAACTTTTTCTTCTAAAGGTCATTTAACAGTGTCAGTTCCCTGGCCTCTGGTCACTTACTATTGTTCTGTTCAGTGACTGTCCATCTGTCTCTGACCCACAAAGGACAAAATGGCATTTATCATCATTGATTACTTTAGGTTTCAAGTGCTTTCTGAAAAGAAGATGGTGTGGATGGAGGACAATGGATATGGTCAGACCCTCACTTAGGCTCTTTGTTGAGGCTCCACAGGGTGCCTTAGGCACATTGTTGGCCTGTCTAAACTAGGGGCTTTTGGAGGCCTGCTGGGGGGCAGCCAACATATATAAAAAGAGAATACTACTGTCAGGGTCAAGTTTGTTTCAATGACCACTCAGGAAAGAGGGGGGAAAGCTGATTTAGAGTTGGAATCCCTCCAAATCCTCTATAGCGATCTGAAATCTCACTGCTGCTCCCACTTACTGAGTACACTTTAAAATGTTGATGATTTGTACTACAAAGATTGTAACCTGGGCTATTTAAGGAAATAAGTGCAAAGATAAGCAATTGACACTAAAGTTGTTTCCACACTAGCCTTTTTCTCTGGAATTGCTTTTGACTTTACTAAGCACCTTTGTGACATCATTGTCACATAGTTGCAATCCAGTGTTTTCTGTTATCCTCCTGTGTCATTTCATAATTGATGATGGTGGTGGTGGTGGGGTGGTGGGGTGGTGGGGTGAGTGGATCTGGCCCGGGAGGGGGCAGGTTCGGCAGCGCCCTTCCCGGGCCTGACCTGCCTGCACAGACCAACTTGGACTTGCACCAGTTATATCACTAGCACAGGTCCAAGTTGACTCAGTCATTTTGGCTGCTGGGGCTTACCCCACGGTAAGCCACGGTAATGATCCCTTACCCCGAGACCTCCTGCAGCCAACCCCCCCCCCAGGATGCAAAGTAGCCCACACCGGCACCACTGCATCATTGCGCAGGGACCCAGACATTGTGTCTGGGTGGAGAAGGGGCAGGTGGAAGATGGAACGGAGGAGAACGGACTCAGATCCAAGGAGACTCACAGCGCAATTCTGTGTAAATCTGTGCTGGTGGAGCAAGCACTCCACCAGCTCAGGGTGTTGCAAACATGCCGTAAGGCACATTCGCAGCACGTGCAGAGTAAGCGGCACCGGCGTAGAGGCTGGCGCCGCTCACTCCACAGACAGCCATAAAATGACCGCACCACCTGCGCTATAGTGGTGCAGGCGGTGCAGTCTATGGCTGTACTGCACCGGGTGGCAGGCCAGGTTGGTGGTGAAATTGGGCTGCCGGGCCTGGGAGAGGGGCAGGGATATCGGCAGCGTGCTCTGCTGTTATCCAAAGCCCCTTCCCGGGCTAGGGCGGCCTTACATAGCCTCCCTGGAGTTGCATCAGCCATTTTGCCAGCGCACCTCTGAGGAGGCCCATTGAGGCTGCTGGGGTTGACACTGGGGGAATGGGATGAATGTCCCTTTCCCCCAAGGTATGCCCCAGCTCTGCCAGTGCAGCCATGATCCTGCTTAGGATCCGCCGCAGCACGCAAAGCACGCTGCAGCAGATGTTACACAGGATAGGGCTGCCATTGTGGTAGTGGAGTCTTACCCCAAGGTAAGGGAATGTAAGTTCCCTTACCTTGAGGAGACCTCCAGGCTGCCACTGTATGCAGCACACACTCCATTGATGTGGCTGCATTGGTGGGGGGGGGCAGCTGCAGTGGTGGGCGGGGCAGTAGTTCCAAAGTGTGCATAGTGGTGCCCTAGAGCAAGCGCCATGGAACACTTACTGCCCGAGCCATTCAGCAGCGTGACCGCGACATGGAAGACCATGGCACACAGAGGCTCAGCTCTGTGGGCTAAGCGTTGGGCATGGTATTTTCAGGCACGGCAACCCTGAAATGCCCACCCACCCTGAGCCTCATACCAGGGATTTCATCACATCACCACCATTTACTTCCAGGTCCTGAGCTCTGCATCTGCAGGGGCTCTACAACACTGGTAAGTTTGGGAACCACTAGTGTGTATGTGTGTGTGTGGGGGGGGGACACTTAGGATTGAGCTGTTAGATTAATAATTAATATATTTTTCCACTCTGAAACTTTGATCTGTGATGGTTATTTCAATTCTGGAATGACAGCAAAATTGAATTGTATACAAAATCCGTGTTAAAAATGTTATTGATGTTGCTCGGTTACATATAGAAAATTGATCTGTTCTCTTCATTTCTCAGTGACATTTCCTCCCTGGAGCATGTACAACCGCCTCCTCCGGAGATAGTCTGGGAACAAGAACAAGAAGACACCTACTTATAATGCCCAAAGTGCATATATCAGTGAGGTTTTTCATTATAGTAAATGTTGGTTCTTTGCTTCCTTTCAGCTCCATTTATTACAAATGCTTCAGAAGAAAAAAAAAACACCTATATATTCTTTAGCAGTCATTAGGTTGATTATTATGTAAAATGGTTCTGGTTTCCAGTCTTGCTGACTCCTAATGGTTATGCAACTTAAAATAGTTCAGATAACCTTTAATTTGACCTTTGCTAACAATCAAAAACATGCCTGGAAGGCAAAGGTGCTATTTAAGGCGAGATGAACCCTTCTATGCACGGTGATTAGCAGTATGCATGTTCAAAACCGAAACCCAGCCGAGTCACTGGCAGATATTAAATCCTCCTCCCTTCAGAACATTTTATGCTTTAAACAGGAATGAAAATCAATCTCTGAAAAACATATTCTGCGAACAAGGAAAGGGGGAGAAAAAGAAACCGCTCAGACCAGCTGGATATAAGTCAACATGCTAATTAACGACCCAGCTCCCCATGAGTTTCATACAAAACCAAATCAAATACTGAGCAAGTACCTGGAGAGAAAGAATTGGCACTGCAGTGTGGTTCACTTGATAATTTAGCACCCTTTCACTCTGTTTGGAACCATTGAGGAATAATCTCATATATGCCAAATACCAAAAACATAGAAGAAGCCTTATTACCCTGAAAACTGCTGAGATTTGATCATTTGGCAGAAAGCAAGTGGAGCCCTCACTCCCACCTGACCCCTTTGGCTAATGGGGGAAAAGTCTTGGACTAGGTCTCCCATCTCATCCGTCTGAGTTCATTCCTCCACCCACCCCGCAATGAAGAAATGGGGGCATCCATCCCCCATCCTCCAAACAGATGAATCACCATAAGGAGCCCTACAAAGGCAATGCTTTCGGCATGACATCATAACAGTTGCTGTTAGGAACTTCTTCCTTCTGTGTTAGTGGGATGACTATGGATGTCTTTGGTAAACGTCTGCACTTTGGGCTTTCCATCGATTCAAGTTCCCAGTTCAAGACACCAGTAAATAGGGCTGGCATGAGGCCTTAGCCAGGAGGGATGCTGGCCGAGAGCCCACCTGACTGGACTGACCCGATTCCCCTAGCATTGCCAGCAAGAGTCCGGAAATGATAGCTGCATGTCACTCAAGTTTGTGACATATGTTAGAATTAACATTTTTACTCTTCAGTTGCAGATCTAGTACATTTCTTTAAACTTTAAATCAGTCTGTCGCTGTATAGCAGAATATAGCAGAAATACCATGAATTTAAACCATTTTTAAAGCCATCCAAGCTAGTGACCATCACCACATTGGACAGTGAATTCCATAATTTAAGGATGCACTCTTATTCATTCATTCATTCATTTATTATTTCTGTATTTATATACCACCTTTCTTTTCCTCTGATTGCTCTTCGGACGTTACTCAAGGCAGTTTATATAGGCAGGCTTGTCTAGATCCGATAAGGATCTTTACAATATTGTTCTTCTATATATATGTTGTTGTTGTTCAGTCGTTAAGTCGTGTCCAACCCTTCGTGATCCCATGAACCATATCCCGCCAGGCCTTCCTGTCCTCCACTATCTTCCTGAGTTCGCTCATTTTCATGTTCGTTGCATCAGTGATGCTGTCTAACCTTTCCCTTCTCCTTTTGCCTTCAATCTTTCCCAGCATCAGAGTATAGAACCCTACAATTCCAGGTGGTTCTTCCAGGTGTAGTCATCTTCACTAGCGGCTGAACACAAGCCTTGAGCTCTCTGCAGGACACCATAGATCATGCTGTACAAGGGAACTTTTTTCCAGTTGTTATCACTCTGTCACTGACATTCTCCACATTCCAGTCTGTACTCTCACCACAGCACGCATCAGTGATGCCTCTCTGCCACCAAGGGTCATAACATCAGTCTGTCTCCCTTCCAACATGAACGGGCTGCTCCTGCTTAGCTTCCAGCAGTCTTCAGGCAGTTTAACCTCAGGACCACACCTCCTGCTTTCTCTTGCCTGATCGGAGCCTACAGCAAATCAATACCATTGACTGAATCCAAGTTCTGGTGATATAAGGGAGGAGGGAAAAAATCCCTCTATCCACTCTCCTCACAGTGTTCAAAATTTGTATTACTGATATTCCCAGCCCCCCTTTTTTTAAAAAGGCCTTTTATAAGCAATTAGAATTGTTCTAAATACCATGTTAACTGCCAAACACATTGATCTTTCCCTGCAGTATATTGGAATCCCTGCATTTGCTGTTGTTAAAATCCAAAGAAGTCCACAGTATATGTGGTAATTCAGAGTTATTTTAAGCTGGTAGCCACGGGTGAGGTGCTCTTTAGAAATGGCATGGTCTCCTCCCTCTAAATCAGCACATTTGACAGACACAGGGGGAGGTTGTGGCAGTTAGCAAAAAGGCAATGAGTTTACATGAACTTCTGAGAATGCTTTGGAGGAAAAGTCACCATATGATGTTGTTAGCATTGTAAATTATATACAAGAGCAAAACTGCCACGAAGAAAGAAAACAGCATCAAACATATTCTTAAGCCCCAGTAAGACTGTGTCCAACTACAGTACTAGATTCCTTCATGGCTGGTTTAGCACTGTTGGGAAATGTGCCATAAGAACGTTGACGGTGCCGGCACCAGGTTGCTGAGCACTCTGGGCAAAGCCCTGCACTGGTCCTGCTATGGCACCCCAGCCTCCTCCTGATGGAACACTGGGCTGTACAGCTACATCACCAGGACATGGGGTTCAGGGGTTGGTCTGAGGGAGAAGGTCCCTCTGATGGGTGTGGGGCCTCAGCAGCCTGTTCTATGCCTGATCTTGCTGACCCAGGATGATTGAACCTAAAGTTCAGCCATCCCCAAAGATCCATAAACATGTATAGACCTATAAACCCATCTATAAACATGTATATTTCTTTGGGCCTAACCGTCATGGCTTCTCTAAAGAATTCTGGGAACTGTAGTTTGGTGACGGCGTTGAGAATTTTCTATGAGAGATGTATAGCACTCCCCCTACCTGTAGAGCTACAATTCCCAGAGTTATCTGCAAAGAATAAATGACCATTAAACCAGTTTTAATTCTGTGGTATAGATATGCACAAGTCTCCTTCAAAGATAAAAGCCTTTGCTTAATGAATAACACGTCTGTTTAGAGAGAGGGGGCAAACTGCAACCACCGAGTTCAGTATCTCCTACAAAAGGAATCAGGTGAATATTGGTCCAAGAAAGGAAATATAGCACTCAGAGCCCCTTTTGTGAAGAATTATTTTATCACATTAACGGCACTTTAAAAGCCAACAATATATTTTAGAGCTCCAAAGCAGGTTGACTGTTTGTACAGTCTTGTGGTTCCATATTATATGGATTTATAGGGAGCACTTTTCTGTTCCAACATACATGCATCCTACCATGCACATTTAGATGAGAGACAATAAGAGTCATGGCCTACGTTCAGAATATGTGATTACCCAGCAGAGCAGAAGGAGGTTTTCCAGTCTTTCAATCAAGCCTGCCTCAATGCTTTCCTAAATTGCAGGCTGAGCAGGAAACATGGCTCCCCGTCCCTTCCAAAGCATTTTGCCCTTGATGGGTTTTGCTTTTAATCAAGTATTAATGAACAGAATTTCTGTAAGTACAAAACAATAACTTTTGTTCATTTGAGTTCCATTTGGATGGCTTTTTCCCCCCCTAAGGTCGAAAAGACAAAGAGCTGTGGCTAGTGCTGCTGGTCCAAGACATTTTGCCTCTCCCTGCCTATATCACGTGCCCCAAGATTGCTTGTCATGTCAAAGTCTAAGAGGATGCTGGGACACAACTGTCAGTTCACCTGCTAATACGAATGGAAGTTCTGTGCCAGCACTCCCTGTGGAAAGGTCACATTCTTTGCTCCCCCCCCCCCCCCCGTAAATATATTCCCACGAATAGGGACCAATATTGTACAGTCAGTCTAGCTCTTGCAATGGCACATACGTAAGGGACTGACTGATTTATTTGGGCCAGATATTTTGTACACACAAGATTCTATCTCATGCACAAAGTGGATCAAGAAGCAGGTGGTAGGTTGGCACGTGGTGGAAGACGGACTGGGATTTAAAGGAATGCAAACATCCATGCTGATAGCAGGGGGCCAGATATGAACCCCATAGCAGTGGATTCAAGACACTGTAACTGGTGATGTATTGGACATGGTCCATGGACAGAGAAAAACCTACGGTAAGTTCAAATCACTGCTCAGTTACTTGCTTTTTGTAAATCATTACTTTGTCATTTAGCCTGCTTCATGGGATTGTTGTGAGGATACAAATGGGATTATCTGGGGCACTGCTTTTCAACTTCACAGTACAGCAGGTGGCAATTGGACCACTGCCAAGGTGACCACATGGCACTGCCCCACTTGGCCTGACCCCACTGGAAGCAGAGATGGCTGGGGCAGTGGTGCACCAGTGGGCAAGAGATGAATGTACAGCTTCCTGGCCCTCCAAGAGGCACAGTTCGTGGAAGGAGACTGCAGAGTGAAGCCCAAAGGGTGGAACAAGCTGCCCACTTCCGTGCATGTCTTTGGTGGCAATGGTGATACAAAAATGGTAGCCACAAATGGCGGTACTTAGGTGGTCATAGTGAGAGCCAGGATGGTGTAGTGGTTTGGGAGTCGGACTTAGACCTGGAAGATCCAGGTTCAAAATCCCTGCTCAGCCACGAAGCTTCCTGGGTGACCTTGGGCCAGTCACTATCTCTCAGCCCCACCTACCTCACAGGGTTGTTGTGAGGACAAAAAAAAAAAGGAGGGGAGGAAATATGTACACCACTCTGAGCTCCTTGGAGGAAGGGCGGTATAAAAATGTGAAAAATAAATAAATAAATAAATAAAAACAAAAGGTTGAAAAGCCCTGGTACCCAATTTATTTGCAAAGCCATTCTGAAAGAAGGGATAGATGGAGACCTGAATGCACCAGTGAGAGGAGAGCGATCCTATTTATCTTGGAGCATTCTAGTCTTCCCTGCCTCCTAGCCTACATTGTTAATCATGATCTCTTTTATTACAATACAATATTCGTTTTACTAATAGTATGGAAGTGTGCCATCACCCAAGCCTTTACTGTTCTCAGTAAAGAGGCTACCAGCACTGCTGATTGTGAGAGCCGACATTTTACTTCTTGAAAGTAGTAGAAGTAGTAGAAAGTGTGAGAGCCGACATTTTACTTCTTGAAATTTGATATCACTATCAAAATATCCACCTAAGAGATGCCACAGTGCAGTATTACACAATTGTGGATTATGAATAATAACTTAAGAACACAGCATATGTTTCAATTCTGACTAACAATTCTTAAAGAGACAAGCACAGTAAGATATTTGTTTCATCTGAAGGATGATCATCATGCTTGTGTGGGGTATTTTATTATATGAGTCACAAAATGTGTCAACTGCTGATCACAAAACCAAAAGGATAGGAAGAAAAAACATTTAAAGATACTGATACATTTTAGCCTAGTTTAATATCACACTGATGTAATAGTACAATATGTCATGATAGTGAAACACTGAAAAGTTCATACCTTGCACACAAAATTTGATTATATGGATGAGTTTTGACCGATAAAAGAGGTCTGGTTAAGTAAGAGCTCAGTAATCGCTATCAATAATTTTCAGATGTTGTCTAATTGGACCAATTTAGATGGGAGAGGCCTTCTTCAGATAAAAGTGGATAACATTACATTTCACATGACCTAGTAATCATAGATCGTCCGTATAATCCATATCAACATAACCATGTCTATATACCCCTGCTAACTGGGCAAGAGGCACTTTTTCAATCCATGTCCCTCTTTTATTTAGCAGGGGGAGAGCAACTGCTCCCCTTTCACCCCAGCACAGTGTCTTTCTAGTGGCTGTTGCTGTTGCTGTTCTGCATCTTTTTTAGATTGTGAGCCCTTTTGGGACAGGGAGCCATTTAATCATTTGATTTTGTCTGTAAACCGCTTTGTGAACTTTTTGTTGAAAAGTGGTATATAAATATTGTTAATAATAGTAATAATATATCTTCCAGAGCAATTGAGTTACGGTGAACAGAACGGCTTCTTAGAGCACAGGCTCCAAACAGAGGCTACTGAATTATCTCTTTGAACTAGTCTACATACTGTATATCAATCAGGTGATATTCGGCATCACTCGATAATACTGTATTGGAACGCAAAGCCTGCATATATAAACCTGGAGCATATATAAACCTTGGGAGGCATAAATACAATTTGTTGTTCAGGTGGTCTAATAACATAAGGGAAGGGCCCTCAGTAGTAAAGCACATGCTTGACTTAGAAATCCCTGGTGTCTTCAGGTAAGGCAGCGAAAAAATCCTGTCTGAAACTCTCGGGAGTCACTGCCAGCCTGTGCTGACAATAGTGATCTACATGGACCACTGATCTGATTTGGTATACAGCAGCTTCCTGTGATCCTGATGTACCGTACTGTACTTCCAAATACCAATGCACAAAGGAAGTAATTACATTACACCTTGGCCTGCAGAGATTAACCTAAAAAAATGGTACATCACAATTGACCCTAAGAAGATCATCTGAAGCTTTTTATGTTATACTGACTCCATCCTTCAACACAGATATTTCCAGGATGGCTAATAACACATAAAATAAAACAATAAGACCAAACTTTCAAAAAGAACAGTTAACATTAAAACATTAAACCAAGAACGTTAAATAAAGAACAATGTTCAAAAGATGCATGCCTTATACCATGCCAGTTAATGAATACAGTACTCCCCCCCCCCCCACGTCCGCTGGGGATATGTTCCAGGCCCCTCCGTGGATACTTGAAACCGTGGATAGGAGCGAACACCCCCTCCATGGTTTCCTGAGGGCCCCCCACTCTGCCTCCCCTGCGGGCAGGCGTGCGCACCCCCCCCCCCCAGCTCTTATTTTTCTTTCAGCAAGCTTTGTTTCTTCCTTAAAACAAACAGAGAAGCAGCCTCCATTGCAGGCAAGTAGAACGAGACTAAGTCCTAGAGAGGTTCTGCAAGGTTTCTGTTAACCTTGCAGAGCCTCTCTAGGACTTAGTCTTGGTCTACTTGCCTGAAATAAGCAGCCAGAGGCTGGTTCTCCTGTTTGTTTAAGGAAGAAACGAAGCTTACTGGGAAAAAAGTAAAAGCCTGGGGGGGGGGGGGTCCCCGTGATCCGTGGATAACTGAAACCATGGATAGCGAATTCGTGGATGTGGGGGCCCACCTATACATTTTGTGGATTAAAGAGAATGCCAGAGCATCATTTTTTTTCTTTCAAAAATATAATTTTTATGCTAGGAAAGGAATTCAAGACAAGACTCATCTGTGGGTAGAGCTGAAACAGTTGAACCTAAAGACAGAGATGTGGGCTGATCTCAAAATTATCATTATAAACACCTGATGACCCAATTTGAGATATTGCTATCGTCTTCCTCCATATTCTTATTAAATAATGAAGGAATATCTCCCTCACCACAATATTCCATATGAGCTTTTATCATGTAGTCTTACTAGCTGAATCAGTTGTTATGACAGCTTTATTCATGCTTGTACTCACTTGTCTGTCACATGGAGGAAACAGCTCCCTATTCCTCTGGATGACACTATAGCAGAGGTTCTCAACCTGTGGTACGGGTACCCCTAGGGGTACGCGGACCTCTTGCTGGGGGAACGCCAAGGCCTGCTGCCCCTTATCTGCCCCTTCAGCAGCTAATTAAGTGTTAGTTGACATGGATTTTAAATTGTAATTGTTTTCGGAGCCCTTCTGTCTCTCTGATTTTGGTTTTGGGCTTATTTTTGTATTTTGGAAAATGTACTTTGGTGGGGTGGAGGAGGGAGGAGCTGATTTGGGAAGTGTGACTTGGAGAAAAAAAAGAGATCCTTGCATGTCTCTGTCTCTCTGTCTCACACACAGAGTTAAATAAGACATCTTTTCACATTTAAAATTGTTTTAGTACTTTTTTATTTAACGATTAATTACCTAATTAATTAATTGATTAATCCAATTAATTAGCAGTTAATTAGCAGGGGGTATTTCAGAAAATTGGACCGTGATAGGGGGTACCCGGGCCTCCAAAGGTTGAGAACCCCTGCACTATAGCGATAAATTGACCACCACTCAGCATAGAGTGTCCTTGGCACCATTGAGTGTTAATGTGATCTGCAGTGGCACACAGCTATCTTACTCTAACACAGCGGTTCTCAATTAGTGGGGCGCGCCCCCCAGGGGGGGCGCGAGGCTCCGTCAGGGGGGGCCCGTTCAACCTCGACCACCTCCGCACGCTCCGAGGCCGGCCCGGGAGCCGGCCTCGGAGCGTCCGGAACGGCCGGCGCTCCAGGGCCTTCTGAAGACCCAAGCGTCAATCCGGGTATTTTTCGTGTTTTCGCTCATGCGCAGACCGTTTTCGTCTCTGCGCATGAGCGAAAACACGAAAAATACCCGGATTGACGCTTGGGTCTTCAGAAGGCCCTGGAGCGCCGGCCGTTCCGGACGCTCCCAGGCCGGCTCCCAGGCCGGCCTCGGAGCGTGCAGAGGGCGACGCGAAGGGGCGGGGGCGGCACCCCCCCAAACCATGTGACCGGGGGGGCGCGAACTGTCATGCCCCTCCTAGGGGGGGCATGACAAAAAATAATTGAGGAGCACTGCTCTAACACAACCCACACTCAAACAAAAGGGCTGGATTTGGCTCTGGTTTTATTTTCAAACACAGACCAATCAGTGCCATAACCAGTTACAGTACTGCACCTGCCTGGCTCCCAGTTTTATTCCTCTACTCTCCCCAACCATCACCACTACTACTTCCCAGGGAACCAATCATGGCGTTAGTAGTCAAAGGCTATGTGTCTTTATCATGTATGGGCTTACTTCATGTGAATACCAATTCATTTCAGTGCCCAAGGAATTTATCCTTCAGTCAAGATTATCCAGTGTGCCACGGCTTCCTTCCGCCTAATTATTCAGATTACCAGCAATTTGTCTCTCCGTATTTATTTCTCTGGATCATTGTCTCAACCAGTGAGACAAGCACCACTAGTGGTACTTCACAGTATTGCAGATGGTTCTTGGCCCTGTTACCATGGTGACCACATGACACAGGGCTTGACCTAAGGCCGGAGCTACACCGCACGCATCCCAGTCCGTATGCGTCTGGTGTCCCACCCCCAGATTCAAACAACGGGCTCTGATTGGCTGAACGAAATGTGTATGCGGGCAAAGTGGACTCCACTTTGCCTGCATTCGCATTTCTTTCAGCCAATGAGGGCCCGTAGTTTGAACCTGGGGGCGGGACACCAGACGCATACGGAACACGAGCGGTGTAGCTCCGGCTTAACCCAGCTGGAAATGAAGATGGCTTGGGCGGGCAGTGGTGCAAAAGTGAGCAAGATGTGACTGAGGAGCTGCCTGGCCCTTCAAAGAAAGCACAGCGTTGAGGAAGGAAGGTGCAGAATGACACCCCAACTGTGGGTTAAGTTGCCCACTCTTGTACACAGCTCCAGTCTTTGGTGACAATGATGGTTCTCACAAATTTGTTTTCGTTATGTTAAAATTTGAAAAATAATGACCACATTATTATAGTTATAGTATACTATACTGTACTATATGTTATAATAACTACAGTATATATTAGTTGTAGATCTTTATTTTAACCCCTGCCCCCCCCCCAGTTGTGTTGGCACTGCACTGGAGGAGGGGGGCTAACAAGGTCACCTGTGACATTTTCAATATCTCAGTTGCTGCTCCCCTCCTCCACTATTTCCCCATTAAGAAAATCATATATGTATCCTTTCCCAAATTCGGGGGGGGGGGGAGGAGCAGCTATGACTAGAAAAACAAAGCATGGTGGGCAAGAGCTTCCTTGCCCACAGGCCCAGCTCAAACACCTCTGGGACTGCCCTCTCCCTTATGGCATGCAAAGAAAGTGCACCACACAAATTTCCTCCTCCTGCCCCAATACCCCGAGATCGCCCCTACCACCTCTCCAAGCTTCCCAGAACATCCCCACCAGATTATTCCTGCCACCCTCCAAGGTTCAAAGATCCCCCCCCATCACCAGCCTTTATCATCCCTGGCACATACCCCTCAAGGCCCTGGATTGTCCCCAACCCATGATCCCTACCACTCACCCCAGGCTCCCTGATTACACTACCTACTTCCCAATCACTCCTGCCACTCCCAAAAGGTCAGAATGCCCTCCTCACCACCACCCCTGATGACCTTTGCCGCCTTCCCAGGTGCCCAACACCCTCACCATCACTCAGATCACTCTTGCCACCTCCCAGATGCCCAGATTGCCCCCACCACTGCCCCTGATCACCCATAAAATGTCCCCAGGCCCTTGTACTATCCCTGTCATCCCCTCCAATAGCTCCTGCCCCCAGGCTCCTGGACTGCTCCCACCACTCACCAGATTGCGCACACCACCACCCAGATCACCCTGGACACACATTCCTGTTCACCCTGATTTTACCTTTTCCTTCTCTTCCTCTGGTGGCCATCAGCAGGTGCCCTCCTCCTTCCCAGGTTCCTTTCACGCTTCCAATTAGGCAGGAAAGGTGAGAAAAGGAAGGAGAAGTTGGAGATTGGAGTGGAGCCTGGATGCCAAGCGCAGCACTTCTCCCCACTTAGCATTCCCTGCCTTTTGAAAGGATGGCCGGGAGCTGAGTTCAAGGAGGGCTGCTGCTCCTGGTGCACCAGTGGTGGCCATGGGTCTACATCTACACCAACCCATTAGGGGGAGAGACCTGGCCTCAGATCCTGCATTCATGGATTAAGAGGATGGGAGAAGCCACCATTAATGGGAGGGGGGGATGCAGGACTTTCTCCAAAGACCTCAGCAACCTAGCACTGGCACTGGGAAGGGGCCTGGAATATCATAAAGGGGCCACATACAGAGAGTAACTACAACCTAAATAATAACAAACAAAACCTCAAAAAAACCCCCAAAAAACTAAGACTATGCACACCATACAGCAATATTCCGCATAACACTGTTTCATTTAGCGTTGACAGGGCCCGTTATACTGGCATGACTGACAGACATGATAGCCAATGGGAGAAATGCATTTTGGGAAGTGTGGGGGCCAATTGGTGGTATTTTCCTGCCTTACCTTTAATGATGTCTCCCTCTGGCGTAGCTCGAAGTGGGGCAGAACGGTAAGTTCCGTTTACTCCCCAGCAAGAGTTGGCCCCACCCCATCGCCGTCGGAGCCATTCAGTGCAGCGAAGGCAACGTGCAGGGAGTCTACTGCATGTTGCCTTCGCCACACTGAATGGCTCTGACGGCGAGGGGGCAGTGGCGTCGCTTCGGTAGGGGCGGGGCTGTAAGTATCACTCCGTCATAGTCTCTTTACCGAGAGAGCAGGAGCCAGCCCCGTCCCCTCACTGTCGGAGCTTTTCCCGTGCGGAGAAAGCAGCAGGCAAGATACCCTGCCTGCTGCTTTCTCCGCAGGGGACTGGCTCCGACAGTGAGGGGGCGGGGCTGCCTCCTGCTCGCTCGGTAAAGAGACTACGACGGAGCGATACTTACAGCCCCGACCCTACCTAAGCGACACCAGTGCGAGGGGGTGGGGCCGCCTCCTGCCGGGGAGTAAACGGAGGTTAGCACAGTGCGGAACTTACCGTTCCGCCCCACCTCGAGCGACGCCAGTGAAGTCTCCTATAGTATTGTTTCGCACAGCACTCAACTTTCCAATAACATATCCCTATGTTATGGAAGGTATTGCTGTACTACCATCAGATGCAGTACAGTATCTGTAATAAAAGCTGCAAGTTTGTTAAAAGTCCAGAAATGAACTTGCCAGCATTTATGTGGCGATTTTATAACATTCTCTCTACACTTACACAACTGTATTTTATGATAGTAAAACAAAATGAAGAGCATCCTAAAATAACCTAATAATAGCAACTGCCTAACCAAAATATTTAATTTGGTTGCTGCAGTGCCCTCTCACTTTCATATATTGTTTGGAACTGTTTTGGAGGTGTGTTTAAATTTGATGGGACTTTTATATGTAAATATTGAGGTCAGTTGTTGAGGATGAATACTTTTTTTCTTTTCCAGACCAAATACTGTAAGAACAAAAGGGGGAGGGGAGTCAATCTTTCCTATGAAAAAGAAACACTGTAAAGAACTGTGGCATTTTATGACTATTGTCAACGACGGATCAGGGAGAAAATGTCAACACAATCTGATAAAGGCGGTGAAAAGAACCAATAGTGGAAAGCAAGGAGGCGTGAGTGCATGATGTTCCATAGTCAACACAGAGAGAACATCCTGGCCTGGCTTGTAGAACAAATCTGCTGGACTGCAAAAACTGCAAGGCAGTGTTTACTTGTGTTCCCTTAAATCTTGCTGAAATCAATGGGCCTCAAACCAGGCACTACAGATGTCAATGAAAAAAGATGACAGCATGGGGTAAGTCCAAGAGTAATAGCAAGGTTCAAAGGCCTGCTCACAGAGGTATGCAAAACGAAATTGTCAAGCAGCCGTAGGGTTGCCAACTCACTAGGAAAAACCGCCTGTGACTCCTGTGACTTTACCAATAAGTTGATCTGCACATAAAGCTTTTCAAAGCATGAACATATATAGATTTATAAAAAGGTAAAGGTATCCCCTGACAATTAAGTCCAGTCGTGTCCGACTCTAGGGTGTGGTGCTCATCTCCATTTCAAAGCTGAAGAGCCAGCGTTGTCCGAAGACGCCTCCGTGGTCATGTGGCCGGCATGACTCTCCTTGCCACAGCGCGTAGCATGCAGCTGGAACATGGAGCGCTGTTTACCTTCCCGCAAGCGGTACCTATTTATCTACTCGCATTGACATGCTTTGGAACTGCTAGGTTGGCAGGAGCTGGCCAAGCAACGAGCGCTCACCCCGTCGCGGGAATCGAACTGCCGACCTTTCGATCGACAGCTTATGGTTCAGCGGTTTAACCCGCTGCGCCACCCGCTGGCCTTATATAGATTTATAGGGGTCCACAAACATTGGCTTGGTTTAGTAACCAGCCAGCCTCCATTTGTGCTCACCACAAACTTCCTTCCCTCCCTCAAGTCCTCTGGCAGGCACAGACCGCTTAGGTGAGGTGCAAGGATTTATTTGTCACTGGGGGACGATGGAGATGGTAAGAAACAGAAGAGAATCTTGCTTTTTTTTCTTATTGTGAGTAAACCTCAACACAAGTGAGAAACGATCCTCCAGTCCTGCCCCTTCTCAAGTGTTCTGTGGGTTCCAGAGCACTGGGGGAAAGAGAGGAGAGTTTCCCCATTTGTGCCGAGAAGGCATAATAATGGCACAAATATCTCCTACTGTTTTACTGACGTATTTGCAATTTGCTCTGCGTCCATTATTGTATAACTTCCAAAATGTTGGGTAGTTTTTCCAGGAAGAGTTGCATTCCTACTAATTAATAATAAGCATTTAGGAGCTTATCTCCAATTCAAAAATTTCTTGGACATTCTTCACTGTCCCAGAGCAGTCAAGGTGGAACAGGAAAAAATTGTAATATATAGCAGATTATTTTGTCTGCCCTGTTTGACATGAATTATAATCCAGTATATATGTTCCCCTTCATGAACGCCATCTGCTTGCGACCATTAAAATGCATTTTCTATGCTGGGGAGATGAGATCTTAAGAGGGGTGTATACAACCACTATCCAAACACTGCTGCTTCTCTCGAGGGATCTATTAAAGCCTGACACACCCAAGTATTTATGAGCCATAAACTGCCAGCCTCAAATGGAGATTCATCAGGCACGCCTGGGAGATACCGACAAAGACAGAGCATACTGTGGCTGCAAGGGATGGGGGAGGGGGAGGGAAAGGTTTCGAAGCAGCAGCTCTAACAGCAGCAGCTGCATCGATCAGTTTCTTACTCTCCACTATTGCCCAACCAAAGCAATTTGCTTTGACTTTTCCAGGGCAGCCAATGTTAAAACAAAGAGAAGCTTCCACAGGAATTCTCAGTAACCGCAATTGCTTGCTCACCACTCTGATCTGCTATGTGCATCCCATTTAAAAAAAAATCTTACTACTGTACTTGAACAAAATACCTTAAGGGTGATGATGATATATAACCGGTGCTTGGTCATACACGCAGCCTGCAATCCTGCACCTGGTTGGTCATGAATATGTTCTGTTGAAGTCAACGGGATTTACTTCTGCACAACTAGTGGCAGAATTGTACCATACACTAACAAGACTGACTAAAGGGAGCATTTTCAGAATGAGGCCATTGTTTCCACTGGTATACAGACAACATCACCTAATGAAAGCTAGGCATGCAGATGTGAGACTAAGATCCATCAAGAAAGGTAGTAGATACAGCTTGCTTCATCTGTGTCATTCAAAAAGGGCCAGTACAGTACTGTACTATACAACTGTCTGGCGAACCAGACAGCTGCCTCAGTTATGTAAATGTCTTGGAAAGCAAAATGCTGTCTCAGCTTTTAAAGGAGGTGTACAGAGATACCCCTAGTAACTCATCAGCTGAATCATGTATACCTTTGCATTCCAGGGAACACAAGGGAGAACTGTTTGATCTCTAGTGACCCCTTGGGGCATAGGAACAGTTGTAATAAAGAGGAAGAAATAAAAAACTGATTACAACACGCTAAAAATTAAAATAATGGGGGGAAACCTGTGATAACATAGTGTGCTATTCTTAGCTTTTCAGCTTTGGGAAGGAATGAGCATAAACTATTAGAGGGGGTGGGCGGGAGGGAGAAAGAAGAATAGCTGTTGCATATTAACTCACTTTTCCCAGAAGTCAAAGCAACCTTAGAATCCAATCCCTGGATCTGGGAACACCACCCTAACATCAGACCTGCCACCAAGACACAATTCATGTATTGTCATAATCTTCAGGAAACTTTCAGGAAACATTTAGAAAGGAGATGGATCCATCAGTGGGGTTGTAGGAACTTTGTGGAGGCCCACTTAGCCACCAGCAGATAGGGGCAGCAGAATTTGCCACTTCCTGGCAAATTTTCAAATTGATGCAGACTCTTTTGCTTGGGTGTAAGAGTTGCATCCTAATTGTTCTGCTGGCCTTTAAAATTAAGAGATGCTATGATGTTAAACTTATGCAGAAAGATATACTACATGTATGCGTAGGCAAACCTTAATATGGTATCTCTTCTCTTAAGTATCCATTCCAAAGATCCTCAGTAAAAGAAGAAATTAAAATTAACATTACTTGACCCATGAATCTTGGCCACAATAAAACCTTCCTGTCGCAAATGTGCAAAACCTTTTGTGGTTCTCTGTTCCTTGGCTCACAGATAAATGTGAAAGAAATGTGTGATTGCATGCGACAACAAGCAGGAGGAACCCACTGCCTTATTTGGCTAAATAACAGTCTGTTCTTTGAGGCAAGAGCTGGCTAGCTGCAGATTCTAGAAAGAATGAAAGAGATGACGCTACAGCATGCAGAAACGAATAGCAGTATCAGAAAAGTATTTCATGGGTGTGTCATTCCTTTGAAATAAATATAGTAAGTTTACAACATCTCTCCATGCTATCAGGCTTGCCAAGGTAGGAAATATATATAACTCAATTACAATTGCTTCTTCTGCTAGCATAGGCCTGGAAGATATGTGCATGTGATAGCTATGGTATAGGTTTTGTACATACCGGTAAATACTAAATACTATATTTGCAAGCAAAAACATATTGGGATTTTGCTGAAACATTCCACATCAAAACTGCAAAAGGTGGCAAATTAAGTGATGTTTCTGCTTTGTCAAGATGACTGTCTCAACTATTGTTTGAGATGACAGGCAATAAAGAGTACCTGTCATGTTTTAGAGTGTGCAATTGTTTTATTTTATAACATTTTAACCTCACTGTTCCTTCAAGGAGCTCAAGATAGCATACATACTTTCCCTACAGCCACCCTGCAAGGTAGGATGGGCCAAGAGAAGGTAAACTGGCCCCAAATCACCAAATACGCTTTGAGGCTAAGCAAGGATTCAACTCTGGGTTCCTCTGGGTTAAGCCCAGCTCTTTAGCCAGTTTCCTACACTGGTACTCAGTTCTAGAAATACTGTGGAATTCAATTCTTTGAAAATAAAAGGTCGTAATTTCTGTATCTCAAAGCAGCTTCAGATATGATACAGAGTGATTAGAAACTACCATTTCCTTACACACAGGATCACACATTTGCACCTGGGATGTGGTAAAATTACCAGGGACCTGAGTAAGAGAGCCTGCCCCAAGGTAGTCTGGTCATCATCATGGGCTCATAGATGAGGGTGGAATAGGAAATGCAAATTTCTGGTGCTTCCTGTCCCCACCCCTTGCATCAGTGCCTTACTAAAACCACTCTCAATTATTTAGCTTTAATATCAAAACAAGTTTGTTTATTACTGTCAGCTACAGAGGGGTTTATACAGTGTGCTGATACACTGATGTACACACACACACACACACACACACACACACACACACACACACACACACACAAGAACACGTAAGATCACTGGCGTTGCTGCAGGGGGGGCAGAGCTCTAAGTTCCGCTGTGGCTCCGACCCTCCGTTACACCGGAGCACGAAGAGGCCCTTTCACCGCCTTGAATGGTTCCAAAGGCGAGGGGTGGGGCCTCTTTGTGCTCCAGTGTAACGAAAGGTCGGAGCCGCGGCGGAACTTAGAGCTCCGCCCCCCCCTGCAGCGACGCCAGTGCATAAGATGAGCCCTGCTGGATCAGGCAAAGCCAAGGCCCATCCAGTCCAGCTTCCTGTATTCTCACAGTGGCCCCATCAGATGCCTCAGGGTCAGGGAGCACACAAGAAACCTGTATCCTGTTGCCACTCCCTTGCACCTGGCACAAAGATACACGTACACACACACGTACACACACACACACACACACACACACACACACACACACACACACACACACGTTTGTTTGTTTTAATGGTGGTATACATCATGCCTCCATGACTGAGGAAACAAAGAGGCAAACTGGTCTTCCTGGTTTTATGAACCACATCAATAATCACTGTATATAAAAGGGTAAAAGGCGCCCCCTCCTGCTCAGATGACAACTTGGATTACAATTACAGGAACTCCTTTTCCAATCCTGCATAAAAAGCAGTGTGAACGGAGTTTTCCCATCACGCAGTAAACAGCCCTTGTGACTTGGGAGTACAGTACATATCTCCATTTACAATATAGCTGATGCAGGACCCAGCAATGTATTTTTACAAGTAGATGTGATGATATATGCCGCCCTGCTTGCATGTGGAGCACCACACCTATTGAGACTCTGAGAATGCAAAATTCAGAAGAGATCCGCAGACTTTCTGTTTTGAAAATCACTCACAGCATTCTTGGAGTCTCTTTTTTTCTTACCCCATTATTTTCTTTCCACTTCTGTCCTGTTTTATCAGCTTGCCCTCACTGCAGTTATATTTCAACAATTGTTTATAAAATGACAACCATACAGAACAAGGAGGGACATCTGCCCCCTTGCCTATCTTCTATCACTGATGATCACAGGCTTGTACAGGGTAGTCCCCAACTTAAGGACATGCAAGTTACAGATGTCCCACATTGCACTTTTGAGGGATGTTTGACAGAGAGGGAGGAAGACGCTGGTTTGTGGGACGGAGAGAGATGCTGTGTTTTTGAGAAGAAAAAAGAGATGCTACTTTTTGAAGACACAGAAGTGGTGGGTAGAGCCAGTATAGTACTTAATAGAACTGCACTCGAGTTCCTCTCCAACTAATACAAATGCAAATTGTAATGCTGAAAAATGTAAAATGCAAGTTATAAAATGCAACTACCCGTAATACAAATGCACACACACACCCCTCCCACCTAAACTGCCCTAAGGCCCATTTTGTACATTATATATTAAAAAAGCAGGGTTACCACAGCGTTTACATTCACTACTAGGTCATGAATTACGTATTATCTATTTTATTAAAAAAAAAATTATTTATAGAAATAAATATTTGTATGCTGTTTTCCAAACACTACAGAAAGTTGTTCACACTTCTGTTTACGTTGCACAAATAATAAATGAATAATGCTTCAACATAAGTGCATTTCAACTTAAGTACAGACCTTGGGAACTTATGGCTCGATCCTGCATAAATGTGCGCCAGACGCTGGGTGTTGTAAATGCGCCGTAAAGCGCGTTTCTGACACCTGGAGAGTACGGGCCTTACATCGCCTCCCCCAGACCCTGCAGCCGCCGGTGCAGTTAAGTCCTGCACCAATTGGTGCAGGAGCGGGGGAGGGAGGGGTGGGTGGCGAGGGAGGGTGGCCGTTGGCCGGACCAGGCCGGGAGGGGGTGAGGATATCAGCGGCGAGCTCCGGCAATATCCTACTCCCGTTCCCAGCCTGAGCCTCCCTTACCCCGCCGTCCTGGATATACGTTGGCTCCAGAGCTGACATACATTCAAGGAGGCCCATTAGGGCCGGGCAGTCTTACACCCGGGGAAGGGGATGAACGTCTTGAGGTGTTCCCATGCCAAATGCTGCCCCCGTTACCCAATGATGCACCAGTCTCTGCTTTTCCCACTCTCCAGTGTTCCAGTTCAGCATTCTCCTCCCCTCCACAATTTCTCTTCCGCTCTGCCCTCCTCTTTCTTTTCCAATCCAGGGAGTGGAAGGAAAAGGAGAAGCAGTGAAGGTAAACTGGTGGACACAAAGATAGCCCCCCCCCCCATCTGCTGCCTGCGGCTACCACTTCTGTTGGCCTCATGGATGGGCCGGCACTGGGCAATGTTGCAATAGAGGCACGCTTGTCCCCAGGGATAGTACTACAATGCTGTAAGAGCATACAGTATAACATCACATTAACAAGAACAGCGAGAGGCAATGGAAACACAGCAACTGACAGAGGTCCTTTCAGCATGGTGAATAACTTAAATGATTCTGCAACTTTGCACTCTGCTTTTTAAGAACATCTACACTATCAAAGTAAACTTGTTTGACAGCCAGAGTTTTTTCTCAAAGAATCTTGGAACTTGCTCTTTCAGGAGCATACTGTGCCACAGTCCCTTAGCTTAGCCCCTTCTCCGAGAAGTACAGTTCATTGGCTGGGAGCGATGACAATTAAATAGGTTTTTGAGGCTAGCTCCAGATATAACACAGAAATAGCCCAACAAGCGCTCAGGAAATGAATTTAGTGGTAGGAGACAAAAACCGAAGCATCCCTGCATCCCACACCAAGCATAAGAAGCTGAAGAAACTGTAAGAGCCCAAACCATTGCTTGAACAAATCCTGTCACCACAGCTTAATAGGACTGCACTCTCCAACTGTTACTCCTCTAAACAATCTCTAACTCGTGAAAGCTAGACCCTCAGGAAAGCTAGCTAGAAAGCTAGCTCCATGCTACTTTGCTAGCTAGAAAGCTAGAAATACCCTGACTTTTAAGCAGCACATGTAACAAAGAGGTCCACACCAACCAGGAATGTTACAACCAAACAGATGTGCTGTATATTGCTTAAGCAATGTTATTCTAAGTTTGATAAGCAAGATAAGATTGCAAAAGATGACTTACAAACTCAAGCCTACAGTACTGGCACTTACCAGAGCTCTCTGAGATGCTTTGTTTTTCAGTGAAGATAAACACTCCAAGAGGTCAACGACAAGTCAATTAAATTTAGAACTGACATACAGAACAGGAAAACCATTAAACTGATCTGCAACCCAATCTAATGAGACATGGTGCTGAGGCATCAGTTCATACCATTAAATGCTCAGGAATCTAAACCTTGCACTGCTTCCAGGACCTCACTACAATTCACTGAACAGGAACGGAGGCTTTTGTACTGTGCAAGGTCAGTAATAGCATTTGTTTGGAGTCATGGTTACTTATTAGTGAAAAACGACGTTTAAGAATTTGCTATCACAACTCAGTCTTTCTTATGTTATAAAAGAAACGGAGGCAAGCTAGAGTGTGCTGGATCTCCTAGAGTCCAATCCTATCCCCCACCACACTATGGGCCCAATCCTATCCAACTTTCCAGCCCTGATACAGCCTTGCCAATGGGGCACGTGCTACAACCTGCCTTGGGGGGGGGGGCACTCACAGAGGCCTCCTCAAGGAAAGGGGACATTTGTTCCCTTACCTTGGGGCTGCATTGCGGCTGCATCGCGGCTGCATCAACGCTGGAAAGTTGGATAGGACTGGGCCCTATAGCATGCAGTCACATCAAAATGGTACGAACTGCATGCTATGGTGGTGGGGCGACCTGAAGGCAAACTAGAGGTAAGTAAAAAACGTTTTTACTTGGCTCCACATAAGTCTACACAGAAGCCTACAGCAGGCCACCTATGGGTCTCCTCAGACCTACACCGGCCATTTTGCTGGTGTAAGTTGGAGGAGAGCCAGGGGGTGTTCTGAGGTGAGGTTTTGGGGATAGGATCCTGGTGCAAGTCACTGCCGCCAGGAGCTAACCCCTCCCTCCCTGGAAACACTCCTTGCCCTCCTCAATCCACCCTGAAACTCCCCCTGCCCTCCCCCTCCCAGCCCACAACACACACACACACCTGCCACCGATTTTACCAAGGCTGATGTAACCCGGAGTCCGCAGCAGCAGGGCTCTGATGCTGCCACCGCTTTGGACTAGCTGGGCGGCAGTGTGCTCCGTACGCCATTGCTGAGTGCTTTGCGACAGCGGACCACTCCTCCCTCTGTTGCAAACAGTCCACAGCATTGGACCATAACTGGTACAACTGTTCTCATTCAGTTACATATTTCTTGCATTGATATATTTCTTAACACTGGAATAGCAGACATTAGCAGTAGAAGTCCAGTATAATCTGATACTTTGTGATGAACCAGTGACAAGGAGTGAACATGCATACTTACTGAAGACTTGAACTGGTTTAGCACCCTGTACCTCTTCCCAATGAACTCTGGGAATTGTACTTCAGAGAGGGAGGATTAAAGATCTCTAACTGCAATTCTGAGATATTATAAATTGCTGCCATCTATTGGATATGATATGGAATAGCGTTGACAGCCTTTTTATATTTAATAATAGAACTTCTGCTTTGTGATATTATTTTCATATATACAAAACACTGATTTTTTTAAAAAAAGTATGAATTGTAGCAGAAGATTTTATTTTGTTTGTACCAAACTCTGACCATGAATCAAAATTGACAACACTAAAACAACTCTTCTCAGGAATAGTTTTCTTTGTTCTGTGGTGAGTACCTTCAGCATCGTGTTATAGGGTAGCAAGAATATTATTTGGTTAACAGCGCAATCCGACTTAACTTTTGTGCCAGTTTAACCAGCGGCGCAGCGAGAACGGGAGGCCCCAGAACGGAAAAGGGATTTAAATCCCATCCAAAAGCGGAATTCAAAGGGGATTTGAATCCCTTAGAGGAAATGCGTAGGGGAGGGGGAGTGCTGATCTAGAACATTGGTGTGGGAGGAGCAGAGGCTGGCACATCATTGTGTAAGAAGGGGGGCAGCATTTGGCATGCAGCCTCAGGCATCAGCAGGTCTTGGGCCAGCCCTGTAACCTCCTATTGAGGTTGCACAAACTTGCCTGTCTCTTCCAATACCTCCCACCTTGATCCATAACATAGTGAGCCCAGCAAGCACAGTTCCAGCCAGTGTCCTGGGGCTTATAAAGGTTGTAAATCCATCTGTGTCTGAAAGACTGAGCTGTATCACCACAGATTGCAGCTGAAGGTTCACTTCTTGAATGCTTATCCATAGGCTTGCCAGTTTGCCCCAAATGACCCTGCTGTTTCTTCAACTTGTTGCTTTCTTCTCAGATGGGCAGCAAAGGTTAATTCAGGCCATTGTTAGGGCATCCAGGGCTGGCCCACTGATGAAGCCCAATACAGCTGCCTCAGCCATGATACTTTGGTGAGGGGGGGGGCTGCTCACCACCTCCACCACCCCAACCAGCTACCACTGCCTCTGCCGGCCCCCCTTACCCAGCCTGGCCCCATGCCACCAATCAGCATATTATGGTAGAGATTTATTCCTGACGTATCCTCTGTTTCAACCAGATTTAATAGCTAATTATATCTTAATTGTTTTAGTTGATAAAACACTCAGATACAAGACTTATAGCCCAATGCTAACCAACATTCCAGCATCGATACAGCAACAATGCAGCCCCAAGGTAAGGAAACAAACATTCCCTTATCCTGAAGAGGTCTCAGTGACTACCCTTCCCCCCTTACAAGATGCAGCACACCCAGTAGGCATGGATGCATCAGCACTGGAAAGTTAGTTAGGATTGGGTTGGTAATAATATTTATCTGGGTTCAGATTTTACTCTGTATCCACATTTATTATAGTTTTCAGTATCATGTGAGTCCATGATAAGTTTTTGTAAAGCAGAAGCACTGTTGTCTTCAACAAGCCTTTGACTGTCTGTCTGTACTGACTCCTTGCCACTGGTTCATCAAAGTCTAGAAAGGCAAACTGGCAGCCCTCTTCATTCCTTTTTCATTCAACTGGTTCAGAGAGGGCCAGGACAGGACTTATTGTGCGTCTAGCCATCCAGTGCAAGTTGCTTCCAAGTGGATGTGTCAGGTTTGAGGTGGTGACGCGGTATACTAAACAGGCATCCTGTGCAAATGCCAGCAGCTTGAAATGAACACGGCAGATGGGCAGGCAATACCACACAGTGCACAGCAACGACAGGAAGCGCACGACTGCAACCTGCCATTGGGTGTCACTCTTCTTTCACTTAACGGTAGCATTAAAAAAATCAGAATAGGATGACCTGTGAAACAAATAGAGTTTACTCCTTTTAAGATGGAAGAAGACACTTTCGATCTGCCTTGTAACCTTCCTACACTGCACTGAGATATCAGAACTTCTCGACTAACTTGATGTGCTTGTGTTTCTTTGCTTTTCTCTTCCTCTCCTCACTGGGGTCACGGAGGGGGATTCTAACATTATTAGGCAAAATAGTGCAACACTCCCCATGTCCCCAAATTCCTCCACTGCTCCAGTGCTATAAGTTTTGTTTCCTTCACAAGAGACAGTACTGGAGACTTGTGGTCTCCTAGCGATATTGCTTTATTTACAAATACACAAGTGGCACGCAATGAAGGCAAATGCATTTCTATAAGCAGAGAGCAAATCTCCAAAGAGGCCAGCTGCAGTTCAAAGATGCTTCAGCCTGCCAAGGTACAGCTTTCTCAATCTCAAACACATCCTTGGCTAGTTAGGTGCTTGTTTTTAAACTGAAGCCCAGCCCAGATCAAGAATGCAGTGTGGAACTGAAACTGTTTAACCCTTCATTTCTGTTCCATGTTCCTGTAAAAACGTCCCCACTCTAGCATCTCTAAAACCTTGACAGTGCAATTGTAGTAAATATGCAGAGGAAATATACACATTTACAATGCAATATATCTGGGGTTAGACAGCTGTTTCTGGGGGAAGGGAAGTGATTTTCAGTGGGAAATGGTGTGGGACTAAATGGATAAATGCCCCCTACTTCTGTGCTGCATTCCTAATTCAGATGGGACCCAAACCACTGCTACAGTACTTTAGTGTAAAAACAGGATCCTAAATAGGCAATGATGCATTTTAGTGTCACATCTACTTTGGCCCTGATTCTTTCTCTTAACATTCAAAATGGCAAAAAGACTTCCAGCTGGTGTTGGTTTTAATCTTCAAAACCTAAATGTGCTGGGCCAAAGTACTGGAAGGACCGCCTCCTTCCACATGAAACCACCGGTCCTTTGAGAACTTCACAGAGAGCCATTTTACCTGTCCTGCTGCTGACGGAAGTACAGGGTTACTCAAAAAGGATGGTGTAAAAGTAAAGCTGTTTTATTCTTAAATGAACTGATATACCACAACCATCATGACATGATGTAGTGGAAGAAGATCCAGCAGACTGGCAGGAGCCAAGTGTGGTGTCAGCAGTGGACCCTTGTTGACAGATCCAGGCAGCAAGGAGTTAACAGATGAAGACTTGGACTTTGACAGGACTTTGACAGGACTGGGCAGCAAGGGGTCAACACCCAGGACTGTGTGGGTGGAAGCACACCTGAAAGCAATTGGGTGTGGCCCACAGGTGTTGCTACTAAGTAGGAAGAAACTGGGACTTTGAGTGCAATGGGTGTGGCTCGCAGCTGCACCCAATTTGCACTAATTGGAACTTAAGAGTATAAAAGCAGCAGCAGTAGGAGCAGGAAGGAGCCTTGCCAGCTCGCCACGGGGATACGCTGCCCGATTTCTGAGGGACGACGGCTCTGCTGGACTGGAGGAAGGACTGCCACTCTCGGCTGACAGAGAAGAGGACTGCACGCCAGTGACGCTGCACTTCCGGAAGGACGACGCCCAGCTGGGGGACGCCGAGCCAACGGAGAAAGAAGCCAACTCTGCTGCCAAAAGAGACTGGTTTGAGGGGGCGATAGACTTGTTTCTGTTAAGCAGAAGGGTTTCTGCTGTGGGATAATTTATGGTGTTACGGAGATAAGGGTTGCTGTAAAGCAATAAATTTGGGTTAATTGTCTATCTGAGTTCGGCTTTCTTTTTTACACACGGCATTAAATATTTGAGGTGTTTTTCAGTCGAAGCGGGCATTTAAAGGGAACAAACTTGCTCCTAGAAGGAGAAGTTGGGTTTGGGCAGGACATTTGGGTCCCCAGAGTGGGGTGCTTCCCAAAGCAAGACACATGATAAGACAGAAAAACTGTCCACGTTTCACATGCACATTACAAATGTTCGATGTGGGCACTTGCATAGCTACAATGGGGCAACCCCCCCCAATGTGGCTGTTTGCCCCCCTTGCCCCATTGTAGCTACGCAAGTGCTCACATTGAACTGGAATGCTGCTGCTGGAATGCTTGTTCTGGTGATGCTAGCTGTGGTTAGGATCAGGCCATTAGTTTCTTGGCTGAATTTGTCACAACATGTAAAATGAGCGAAGCAGTTGTTCTTCAGTTGTGACTTAAAAAGAACTCGTTTCTCCCTGAATGCTTTCACCTGGCGTACATGTCACAGATAAGATTGGTTTTCCCTTGTGACCTGAGATTCAAGTCATTCATGTGGGGTGTTTTTCCCCCCCTCATTTAAGAACATTTCAATTTCATTTCGAAGCTCAAAAAATTGCAATAAAACCTTTCCACAACTGAAGTGTGGTAAGGAAAATCATGGCATTCAGCTTCAATTTCCAGCAGAAATTGGCAGAATTGAAGATAGTCAAGCCGGTGTGAGTGAATGAAATTCATGGTTGAAACTACAGGTTTCATAACACAAGACAAATCTAAATACTACCCACACTCAATGCTTGCTGATGTATAATGCAATGAATAGGCTTGGGACAGCCCACACTTTCACTAGCTTTGTAGATTTGTCCAACGGGCAGCATAATCCAACCTAAATCCCCATGTGGCAATGCAGCTGCGCCAGCACAGCTTCCGCTGCATCCTGTGGGGGATTTTTGGCTGCTGGAGGCCTTCTCAGGGTAAGGGGACATTTGTCCCCTTGCCCTGGGGTAAGCCCCAGCAACCAGTTTGAGGCACGTTGGACCTGCACCAGCGATATCTCTGGCACAAGTCTGCGTTGCTCCATGAAGGCAGATCAGGTCTGGGAAGAGGGTTTAGGTTCAGTGTGCGCTGACGCCACCAAACCTGCCCCCCTCCTGGGCCCAATCCGCCCATCCCCCGCCCCGTCTCCTTGCCATTCTACCCCCCTCCTCATCCTGCCCCCCCGTTCCACCCCCTGAGTTGGGCTTACCTGCTCTGGCAGGCCTCCTGGCATCTGCTGGAGCACATGGGAAGGCTCTGGCCTTCCTGCTGGAGCGCCAGCTGCTAGCAGTGCCGCAAATCGCTTTACAGCTGTTTTGCAGCAGCCTGCACTGGCGGAATGCATGTTCCACCAGCGCTTCTTTTACATAGGATTGGGCTGTAAATGTTTTCTTCAACCACACATGTTTCTACCTCCATTGGTTGTAAGACGCTTCAATTGTTTCCATTGCCGGTTGCACTGAGACAATGCCTTTTCTCCTTCCTTGAAGATCTCTTCATCTGTGGTTGCTCCATATAAACTATGCACAGAAACTAGTTCTTGCATAATGTTAAACTCACTGCTGACCCTGCAAATGAATAACAGGACCTGTGATATATCAGAAGCATCAGTTGATTTTTCAACTGCAAGGAAAAACCATTCAAACATGCTTGGCCCTTTCATTCAGCTAAGAAACTATATCACTGCCAACATCCTCAATTCTGTGAGCAATTGTGTTTGCCGAAACATTGTCTTAAACAAATCAACTTTTTATGGGCATATTTCTTTGACTTCATGCATTATTATACATGTTGTATCATGGGATCAGGAAAAACCCATTTTTGCACCACTGGTGACAAATAGAATAGAAAGTCATATTGATGTCACCCCTCCCTGGGATGTCATCCGGTGCAGTCTGCAACACACACACACACCCCAGTGATGCTCCTGGTCATTCATATTAAGAAACTAGTGAGATACTGAATGGAATTCCAAAGTTAAGAACATAAGAAGAGCCTTGCTGGATCAGGCCAAAGGTCCATCTAGTCCAGCTTCCTGTATCTCACAGTGGCCCCACCAGATGACTCAGGGAGCACATAGTCAACATGATAACCCGTTTTCTGTTGTCACCCCCTTGCACCTGGCACAGAGAGAACCTACTTCTAAAACCAGGAGGTTGCTTATGGCTTGTACCCTGTGATGGTCTTTTCCTCCATGAATCTATCCAAACCCCTTTTAAAGGCATCAAGGCCAGGTGCCATCACCACATCCTGTGGCAAGGAGTTCCACAGATGAATTACACACTGGGTGAAGAAATATTTTCTTTTGTCCGTTCGAACTCTACCTCCACTCAATTTTAATGCATGTCCCCTGGTTCAGGTGTTGTTTGAGTTCTTTAAGCCTTCAAAATATGTACTCTCTGGTACAGGGTAACAATGTACAGGTAATCCCCAACTTACACCCTGGTTCTGTTCTGCAAGTTTGTCCAGAAGTCAGAACTGATGTGAGTTGCACCTGCATGAAAGAACAAGACCAAACATACGGTGCCTGTGTGAAAGTACGGACATGGCTTTTGCCGGCTCAGTGCTTTCACATAGGCCTGAAAGCACATGGCCGGATGGACTATGTCTGCACAAAAACACCAAAGTGGCTGTCCTTAAGCAAGGATATCCGTAGGTCAGGAACTACCTATATTCCAGCAGTGTTTGGGGCTGGGTCAAGGAAGAAGAATGCTTCCACTACTTGTTCTTATAGCCAGTAGCATTCTGTGACTGTCCTAATGTCACTATGAATAGACAAAAAATGGCAGTGTCTTGCCAGAAAGATTGTAAAAAAGAGAGACCCAAAGAGAGGAAGAATCCCAAGCAACACTCCACTTCTGTAGTGATCAGACTTTGTAAGAAGGATCACAATGGTGATACAAAAGAATTTCGAGGGCCAACGCAGTGGGAGGAGGAAACCAACAATTGTTTAAAAAGGAGGACTATTCTTTCACAGTGAACTAACACAAATGGATACAGCAGAAATTAAACTGACAAAAGATAACAGGCTTTTCATTTGGGGCCCTGGGGGAATCTAATTAACCGATTTCTAGAAATGGCAGCAGTGCCTCACAGTGAATGCTCTGTCAGATACTTGGCAAAAAGTCAAATTGCTTTGAAAGAAATTAATGGGGGAAAAAAGCTATAATGTCTGATGATAAAGCGAACTGGCTGGCCTCAGAGCTGTAGGGCCTTTGGTTCTGGAATGCTTGAGTGCGTAGTGAGAGCAGACCAGTGATGAACCCTCCGATAGTGTTTACGAAAGGAGACAAAGAGCGTACTCATAAATTACTCACTGCAGCCTGTAATTACTCAAACTCTATTGCAGCAGATTTCCTCTTCATACCATAAGCACTACTTGCAGCCAATGTAATGAGCAATAAGGACCAGAAAATGGATTGACTTAGGTTACACCCCCCTGCACTGAGGATGTTCAGGTTGAAATCTTTTCCAAACTGAAAACGAGGAAGCTATCTTAATTGTCCTGATGGTAACTTCAAGGAGGCCGTAGGGTCGTCCACTCTTGCCTTCCACCCACCCAACAGTTTAGGTTGATTATCTTCACAGCTAGCTAGCCCATGCTGAAAATCACCATTACCCCAGGGGAAAACAATCAGGGCCACTAGTTTACTCACCCTGGTGGTGACCTTCCAGCTGAATACAGTCACTCACCATTAGAGAGTTGTCATTCCTGTCAGCTCAGAATGGGGAGCAGAGGCAGCAGATAAAGGCTGCAGAGGGGTTTGTGTATGACTGCAGGTGTGGATCTCTCCAAGACAAGTCATAAGCACTCTTACAGGCCAACCCTATCCCAGGCCAGTGTGCAGGGCCACCATCTGCTGTATCCTGCGCGGCCAGGAGAAGTAACAAGTGAAAAACTTTACTTACCTTCCTGGCTGCTGCATGGTTCCTAATGGGATTCCTCAGATCTGTGCCAGCTCTTTTACTGGTGTAGCTCTGCATTGTGCTCCTCCTGAGTCCTCCAGCAGCTTGAGGCATGCCAGGGGTGTGTCAGGCCTGGGACAGTGGTTCAGTTGCGGTGGATGCTGGCGCTGCTGCAATCTGCCCCATCCAGCTCGCATCCCCGCCCTAATCCACCCTGATCCCTACCGCTTTCTGGCCTCTTTGCTGGCAGAACCCTGCCGGCAACCATTGGCGTCGACAGAACATGGCAGGAGGGCGGGCCGCCGGGGGGGGTGACACGTGCACCCACGCGTGTCACCTCCGCTGCGAGCGTCACCCTCCGGAGGCTCCGAGGATGGAAGAAGTCCTCGGAGCGTCTGCCCCGTCCGGCTGTCCGAGGCCTTCTGACAAGGCCCAATGCGGCGATACGCAATTTATTAGCTTTTTCGCGCTTGCACAAAACGTTTCTGAGGGCAAAAGGGCAGCCCTTGCCCTCAGAAATGTTCTGCGCATGCATGAAAAAGCTAAAAGTATTTGAGGGACCGCCTCCTTATAATCTGACCCATACTCTGAGGTCATCGGGGGGGGCCTGTTAACCGTGCCGCCATTGATGGAGGTGAGGGGGATGGCAGCGCGGAATAGGGCCTTCTCGGCAGTGGCACCCCAATTATGGAATTCCCTCCCCCTGGAATTAAGAACGGCTCCCTCCTTAGAGACCTTTCAGCGGGGCCTTAAGACATTTTTATTCAGGTTGGCATTCGATGTCTGACATGGTGGGCTGGCTTTTTAACAAATGGCTTTAACAAATGTAAATATAGGTGACCCACTGGGGCTGTTTGTTTTATTTGTTTTAATTACTTGTTTTTAATAATTTTCAATGTATATATGTATTTTAATGTTTTTATCTCTAAGCCGCCTTGATTGCCCTTGTTGGGAGAAAGGCAGGGTATAAATTCTTTAAATAAATAAATAAAAATAATACAACCAAGGGAGAGAATTGGCCCGTTAAACCATCAATACCTTCCCTTCTTCAGGAGGCCAATGACAGGCCTCATCTATACATTATCCCATTGAGAGGCAAAAGTGTGGACCAAACAAACCTCCTTCATTGATCAAATTGTTCATTTTTCATCTAATAGTTAACACGGCAGTACTAGGAGCACTGAGCCTTGAAGATTTACAGACAAAACAGCCAGAGCACCTGGAGCTGGTGATGTTTGTGGTGACATTTTTCCTCAGGCTTGAAATTAAAATTAACTAGGGTATAATGATAAAAGCTATGAAAGCTATGAAAGTTCCCTTAGAATGAACTGACAACTATTAAATGAGTGTCTGCAAGCTATTTTGGAAAGATGAAATGTATGCTGTATATTTTCTATCTGAACTATGTAACAGCACATTCTTAAGCCTCTTTAGAAGCATTCTGTGGTTTGCCAATAGAGTAAGAAAAGGAACTCCAAAGAAGACATTGAGGCGGAGGGTAGAGGAAAAAGAAGAAGGCTTTTATGGAGTTGAATCATCACACTTTGTTCTCCTCATTTGGCGAACCATCTTTGGCTCATTTTTATATTATATCACTTCTTAGCAAATTCCATATTTAAATGCATGCACCCCTGGTCATACAGACTGCTGAATTAAAAGACTCTTATTTTACAGGTGACATACAGGTCACCCAGCTATGTTTTAGTACTTTGTTATATAAACTGTATTTCAATTTAGAGGATAATTTAAAAAAAAAAATATCTCCCCATTGGTTCTCAAACTTTTCGGTCTCTGGACCCCTTTACACTTCTAAACAGAGTCCTGGGGTGCCCCACTGGTGCATAAGCCAAGTCTCTGGGAACCCCAGAATGCCAGCACATGTGTGGAGTGGTGCAGCACCGAGCCCAATGCCAAATACCAGTGAACAGCTGGAACAGGAGGGGGATGAGAAAGGAGAGCCACAAACAGGGGAGGCGAGAGGGATGGTGAGAAGCCCACACCAGCATCCTGACAGACGCGAGGCCCGGAAGCAGAGGCCGCGTGACTCACGCGACAAGAGTGGGCAAAGCAGCCTGACGAGGCTCCGAGGGAGCCAGAAGCAGCAACTGCTCCAACATTCATGCAGCAGTGTGGGAGGTTGGAGCAGCCTGAAGAAGTCCAGAAAGGGCAGAGTGCCAGGTGGCCGCTGATTGGCAGCCCAGACAGAAGCCTGGCCCTTTAAAGTCAGCTGCAACACGGAGGAGAGGCACCAGGCATGCAGTAGTGAGGCTCAGCCCAAAGACACTGTAAGAGCTCAGGCTGGGCAGTGTTGGGGAGAGAGGAGGTAAGGGCAGAGCCACCAAGGGCTAGCCACTGCCAGGCGGGACGAGGGCTGTGGGACCTGTGGTGCCAGCTCCGCTCCAAGCCAGGGCACCCCATCCCTCGACAAGGTCTCCCCAAAGGGACCAGTGCTGGGCTCCACAGGGCTTTGGGGGGGACCAGACAGGACATACTTACCTCAGAGGTGGGAAGGAGCCGGACTGCCCACTGGCCAGAACCTACAGAGACTCGCCACTCCATCTGCAAACAAACAGAGAAGATAGTCATGTTAGTGGGGCCATGGAGGGACAGACTGTGAAGTAACATGTCCACCCATGAATGTAAACTTTTTGAGGTGAATAAAAAAATGGAAGCATATTTCTAGTCCAACTGGTTGACTGACCCTGAGGCGAAGTAGACAAGCAGAGAGTGCCATGTCCTTGCATGGCCCTTTAGATACTCATCACTCTCTGTGGACAAAGGTGTCCAAGGGGGCAGAGCCATCACATCTAATAGATTTGAGATAACTGTTAGAGAGGATCTAGTGATACATATTTGGTAATATGTAAAAATACGTATTTGGTAATGAAACCCAAGCTGCATTGCAACCCTATCCACACTTATCTGAGAGTTAAAGTACTACTGGACTTGAAGGGCCTTTTTTCTGATGACTAAGTTGCAAAATCTTCTGTGTGGTGTTGCATGATCTCAGAAAGAAGATTCTCCCTGGGCAGGACGTGTAGCGGGATTAACCTGAGAGGCCGATATATATATTCAGCAGCATCCATATGATCACAGATTGCCAATAGACCCAGCGGTTCAAAGACAATCCCTGGGTTCTCATAGAACTTTATCTGGAATTTGGATATGCGTTGGGTTAAGCCCAGTATCATTTAATGATAGAACCCTAATCCCAAAATGCACTGAGCTGAAATTGCTGGTCAGGTGAGTGGGTTAGTCTGACATATTTCCATTATTTTGCTTTAGAATTTGAAATCTGCTATCCTAGTCTCATTTACATGGAAGTCGGTTTTACTGAGTCAGAAAGTATTTCGAATCAATGTATTTAGATTGCTAATATACAGAAAACTGCTAAGTCTAAGTAATTTTTTTGAACGATTTCCTCCCACTGAAATATAATGCACTAAATAACAATCTGGATTAGATTTTTACTGTCAATCTGAAAATTGAAGATTTATGGCAGAAGTTGCTAATAAACCATTAAGTAACCTGGTGCATAATTTCACTGCAATAATTCAATTACCTGATAGTCTCATTCTAATAAGATACACATGGTAAACTTCAAGTCACTGGAACAAAGCCAGGTAGACAAACTTTACAACAGGGAGAAAGACTGGACCCATTTCTGGCACTTTACACAGTGTATACTGTATTAAATCACATGCTCTCAGTTATACTGGAAACAAAACCATACGTAGACTTTCAAGGGAATATTTACAATGCAAAACCATACACTACTAACTACTGCCACTGTTGCACTGAAATTCATCCAGATTTTCCAAATGCAGAATGATCTGTTTTATTCTGTATCAGTTTCCACCTTGTACGCGAATGATCCAACCTTGTTGTGTTCTTAGACATCGTTAATCCAGAGTCAAGCAGCAGATCAGGAGAAAATGTTAACTAAAGCAGGTACAAGATTGCTATAACATGTACAGGATTAATTTTATATTTACACACATGATTTACTTTACATTTCAGATGGATATAGAAAGCAACAAAAGCCAGTTCCACAAAGACAGCTGCCTCTGTGGATAATCATATTGTTCGTAGCAACTGCAAAGCCTTTGAAGAATAGGTTCCTTCAGAAAGGATATGGCTCAGTCTTTTTACTATGAACCTTAGCTGAGGATTAACGATATAAAATAAAGTAATATGTTCAAAGTCTCAAGAAGTTTCTCATATTTCAAGCATATTTAATTACAATATAAAGCCTTTAGGAGAACTGCAAGAAAACACATTTTGAGAGTGGATTATAGGGAATTGGGCTCACATTTCTTCAAAGCAAAAGGAACTGCCTACGCACCTCAATGGAAACACGTTAGCCAATGATGAGAAGTTATTTTACTTAAGCAGTCCTTTTAGCTAACCTCCAAGCATTTACGATGGTACGATCTCACTAGTATCACTAGATCTGTGCCAGTTGAAACTGTTTTGGGACATTCAATTTATTAATTAATTTATGAATCGCTGTTTCAAATCATAGGTTGGAGTGCTCAAAGCAACAACACAAAGTTAAAACCAGAAAACAATCTATATAAGCAACCGTTTAAAACAGCAGACAAAAATCTCAATGACAGAAAACACAAGAACACAATCAACTAGCAGCAGGTCTTACTAATATGCCTTCAGTTCATACCCAGAACTAGAACAGAACATGAGGTCCATCCAATAGGACTGACGCTGGAGGCCTGGGAGGGGGGATAGGATACAGTGTCCGCCACGGATGCCGGTCCTACCCCCTCCCAGGCATAATCTGCCCTTCCCCCTCCCTGTTACGCCCCTCCCTGTTACGCCCCTCCCTGCCCACCTCCTGCCCTCCCCCAGCTGCAGTCTTACCTGTTCAGGTGCGCACGGGGTCTGGATACGGCACCAGCAGGACAGCGCCGGCCTTCCTGCCAGCGCTGCCTTCTCTCCAGGTGTCGAAATGTGCCTTATGGCACATTTGCAACACGCTTATCCATGACCATTCTGAAGCTATCTGCAGCATCCACGGCCATTCTGACATGATCCCAGCATCCATGGCAGCCATTTTGAATCTCGTGTGGGCATTTTAAAGCTATCCACACCATTCTGAAGGTATTTGTGCCAATTTGATTTTCCCCCTAATCCCATTGATCCCATAGGATGAATGATTCCGTATCCACAGATTCGGTATCTGCTGGATTTTCCAGGAACCTAACCCCCGCAGATACTGAGAATTCTGTACATTCTATTGGCCTTCCTGCTGCACTTACAGGAGCAGAATAGTCTAGGAACAAGAAAGGTGAGAAGAAGCCAACAGAGGATGAACAATGGACATTAGGGTTCCTTCTTAGTTTCTATATCTGCATTTCAGTTGGGAATCATTGGGGCATTTTTCTGTCTTCATGATAAGAATAAAACCATCAGGTGTGAATCACTGTGCTGCTGTTATCACTGCTGCTGAGCGACTATTATGGTCTATAGAAGGAAGTGTTTGCATAGCTAAATTGCCCTGGATTTCTCACTGGCCTTGGAATGAACTCTTAGCACAAACACTCTGTTCTCTTTGGTGATTGTCAAGGCAACCTTTACAAAGTGGCACTTAAACTTTCGAACAGTTCTCTGGTAATATTCAGGGTATCCCTAATATGTTGATGGATGAGGTGTGAGAACTTGGTTTCATTTAAATTGCAAGATGAGAATTATTACTGTTACTTGCAATAAAAAGTCTTCTCTGAGAGGCATGGAAGGAAGACATTCGATCCTCCCTCTCCTCTGTTCCCATTTTAATTTAATTCCCCCATCTCTACCCTCCCTGCACTCTCCCAAGGGTGACTACAATTGAAAGTTATTTATGCCTCACACACATATGATTCCTCTCTAGTTTTAAGGTGTTTTTTTTATATCTACAAATACTTGGTTTAGTGTGGTTTTTTGGAGAACAGCAAATTAATAAACCAGAGCTATATTTGCTCCAGAAAGCAAATATTCTTTTTGAGGATATATCTAGCAGCTTTGAGAGATATTATCTGACAGGAGTTAAGGCTCCATACACTACTGAATATTTCTGACAAGTGGAGCATTTTGTCTGTTCCATATCATTAGTAAGCCAGTCAGTCATGTAGTTTCATATGTTGGTTTTGGCATGCAAAACATGTAGGAGCTGAATTATTTCACAATCCATATGCCCAGGAATTCTTACCACAAGAGACAATATATATATATATATATATATATATATATATATATATATATATATATATATATATATATTTGCTAGAGGGTTATTTACTTTGTTCAACATACCACTTCGATCTGTATTTTAGATTTTTGTTTTAATGTTTTTCATCTCATATACCGCATGAGATTTGGGGGGAGATGCACGGAAAAAGCTAATAAATTACTCAGGGCACACAAAGCAAATGTATTCAAACCACTCAGTTAAATTCATGGTTTCACTCATGTATGGGACAAAATAAATGGTGCTGATAAAAACATACTGGAGGACAAAAGAAATCCAAGCCAAATAAATACTACACTATGAATGAGATAGTTATTTATGGTAGGAGAAAGAAGTCGGTGAGGAGCAGAGGCTCCCCACATGCCACAACTGTTTCTCCATTTGCAGACTATTTCTCCCATGTCATCCAAGAGAGTGAAAGTGCTTCTATCACTTACAGTGAAATCCTGTGTAAGGATCTGGCGCTGGATCCCTACACAGGATTCTGATGTCTGGACCGCCATGCGGCAGGCCGGAGGTCTACTCGGGTAAGGGAACGCTATTTAGCTGGCAGAAGTCAAAGGAGGCCGTGTAATGGCTGAGCCGGCCCAGCGGGAACAGGGATATGACCGATGCCATCCCACACCCCCTCCCAGGCCAGCTAGACCAATGGCCCCTCTCCCTCGCCCACTGGACCACCCATGAGGACAGTGGTGGAGGACTTACCTTCCACATGCTCATCCCGGCACCAGCCTCCCTTACTCCCTTGCGCCGGCCTCCCTTACTCCTGAGGACGTGCAAACGTGCCTTACAGCATGTTTGCGATGGCTTCGGGTGGCGGAACGCTTGTTCCGCCACCCGAAGTCCGCGGTGGCTTTCGCTGTTATACAGACAAAGAAAGAAGGCAGCAATCAGGAAAACCATGAAGGTGGGGGTTCTGTTCTCCCGCCTAACTCCTGAAAGAACAGGGTTGAGTTGGGGAAAAGTGTGTCCACATCAGGGGTCAGCCAGGCCAGGTATTGGCTGAGAGCATCGGAGGGCCCTTCTGGCTGGACTGACCATGTGTACTAGTGGTACCCAAAATGCCATCTACATTAACAGTTCACCACATTGCAACCTCTGACACCACTCCTGTTCCCAAGCTTGCCAGGGCACCATTGCCTAATTGTAAGGGGGGGTTGTTTTATCCAAACCACCCTTTCATGTGGAATTTAAATAATAGTTGAAACTAGTATTTAAATCACATGTGAGGGGCCAGTTTGGGTGAAGCAACACACAGGCAATTGGGCAGCAACGCCTGGCCCTACAGGAGGGGCAAGGACATGTGCCCCAGTGGCGTTGCTGGGCCGGTCGGTACCTGGGGACACCCCACCCCCATGTCATCGCTGTGTTATCACCCCACCCCGCTTCCACAATGGCTCCAATTTGGAGCCAAATGGAGGCAGATGGGGGGTTCAGGGATAAACTTCACTCCACTCATCACCCTGCTGCTCCCAGCCACTCCCGCCGCCTACCCTTTTCGTGCTTCCTTCTCCCCCTTGAGATCAAGAGGAGGTGGGCCTCCTCTTGGCCGCCATCTTGGCTGGGCCTCATGTGATGCACCCCATGTGACTCCCAGGCCTGTTGCCTGGGGCGGTGGGCCCCACCGCTCCCCTAGCTATGCCAGTGGGGTGCCCTCACATCCAAATCACACAAGAGGGAGCCAGCTGGACAGTTATTGGGGAGGAGAAGGGGGAGAAGGAAGCACAAAAAGGGTAGGTGGCAGGAGTGGCTGGGAGCAGGGTGATAAGTGGAGTTAAGCTCTGTGAGTTAAGCTTTCCAGTCTTTTCACTCAGTATGAACAGGCTTACCAGATCTTCGCCGGGACGGGAGCGGTCTACCCTTAAGGGGGCGGGGCGTGGGGGGCCCAGAACGCGTTGCGTTCTGGGCCCCCCACGCCCCGCCCCCTTAAGGGTAGACCGCTCCCGTCCCGGCGAAGATCTGGTAAGCCTGAGTATGAAGAGACTCTTTTTGGAAGCTGTTACACTATTTCATCCCATTAACAAGAAGACAGAGTGCAAGTAATTGGGTGAAAGAGGCCAAGACAAGCTTACCAGCTATTTAAAGCACTCTGGAACAGACCACAAAATGAAGGGACTGACCTAACCACCTTCAAGGGAAAAAAAATCCACCACATCCCAGAATGCAAAGATCTCTCAAGGGAAAGCGTAATGTTCAGCATAGCATGCAGACACAAATAAAGGAAAGCAAACCTATATGGGAAATGACCTGGATTTATTCACTGTACATTTCCTGATTTCCTGTTATTCTTTTTCACACGGTGCTGTTTTATCAATTACTAATACACCTGGGAACAAGAGTTCAGTCAAACAACCAAGCCTAAATTCAAACTGGCATTGGCATTCATTTTATATTTTATTTTATTTTTAAAATGCCATTCCTAGACCATGACCCAATCTTTAATTTTAAAGCCAAAAGCCTTGTTTCTGTGGAAAAGATTTTCTCCACAGGAAAGCAATCTTTTAGAGAGCAAAAGGTGGAGTACATAAATTCCGTTCTAGCTGAAAACATGTCAGGGTTTCGTCCTTGTATGTTAGTGTCATGGGGCCTAGTTGGTCTTCCTCATCAAGCATTTACTTCCCCTCACTCAAGCACTGTGCTGGAGCAATTTGCAATGGTGTAGAATCAGGCGCACAACTTAGGCCCAGTTCAGACAAAAAGTGGGGCATGCTTCTGAGTAGACATGCCTAGGATTGTGCTCTAAGGTTTAACATGCTACACCTGCCACATTCCTTCTCCTAAAGATCTAGCACTCTGTCCCGGTTGGAGATCTGGTAAGCCTAGTCATGGGGAGGTTGTGGCTTTGCGAGCATGTCACCAGCAAGTGCAGGGCTAGCACAACACAATTCCAGGGCCCTCCACATGTCCCTGTACACAGTTTGGGAAGTTCTGAAGAGAGCTGACATGTCCACCAGTGTAATTAATTACCTTCAGCTGCACAGTTCTTAATTTCCCTCACTACCTTGTTAATATTCTCTGCTACATGCTCCAGAAGCCATTAGTGGTGCTAAATATACTGCACTGTAACCTGGAAGTTAATAAATCTGTGCTAAATTGCAATGAATCTGACATCTTACTTTAGCCCCAAAAGTATCTTATTCAATTATTCAGATGTTTCCTGGGATTATGCATGCAAATTTCCTTGGTTTTCCTCAGTCTACAAAATGTTCTCCAGACCATGGCCATATCTTACTGGTGGCAAGAAAGACTACCGACATTAGTAGGCTTACCAGATCTCCAACCGGGACAGAGTGCTAGACCTTTAGGAGAAGGAATGTGGGCAGATGGTAGCTTGCTAAACCTTAGAGCACAATCCTAGGCATGTCTACTCAGAAGCAAGCCCCACTGAACACAATGAGGCTTGCTTCTGAGTAGACATGCCTAGGATTGTGCTCTAAGGGTTTAACAAGCTACCATCTGCCCACATTCCTTCTCCTAAAGGTCTAGCACTCTGTCCCAGTTGGAGATCTGGTAAGCCTAGACATTAGGGGCATTCCCCAAGAATGTTGCCAAGTTCTCCAAGAGCATGGTCTAAAGCCTGTGGGTATTAATAGGCTTCTTGAAATGTCAGATTCATTGCAATTTAGCACAGACTGATTTGGACCCGAATCAGTCAAAATGTGCATTTTTTTCAATGTATATCTTGCTGTTCTAGGTATGTGACTTTAGTGCAGCTATGTGACAGAATGATGAATTGCTGGGAAATATTTAATTACAATATTGGCTAGTTGGTGGAGCATATGCAAGAAGGAATGCCTTTTGGACCTGAATGTGTCTGACAGGGACAGTTGTGGGCAGGGTACCAAACACTGTGGGGAATGGTGAGTAAAAGCTACCAGGCATAGAGCTTAGAGTGAAACAAATACAATAATGAGACAGACTCTTTAAGGAAGGAGCAGGGAGGTCTTAGCTCTGTGAAGGGTGTTGGATAGTGTGAAAACAGCATAATGGATACAGTAGCTTTTTTGTGTTTGACACAGAGGGGCAGAAAGGAACAGATGTTTATAAACCGCCACCTGGAAGGAGGACCCAAGCCAAGAAAGGAATGGGTGGGAGGGAAATCCTGCAATCAGAAAGTGTGAACTGTTTGCAATCAGAAACAAAACATGAACGCTGCTGCCCGCCTCGTACATTGGGAGGCGGTTGGGCTGCGCATGTGGCTTTGGCAAATGTCAAAGAGCCAAACAATTCTGTCCCATTTGCAAGACATAAAGGGACACACTCCTTCTTAACTGGAGCCAGAGATGGTCATCAGCCATGGTGAACTCAAATGGTGGGCTACCAACAACCTGTTCCTTGAGTCACTGCATCACAGTGGAAGGAACAAAAACTTCCTTGAATCTGAGAGGCTTTACTGATACAGTACTGACGTCTTCCTTGAATGTATAAAACTGCCTTATACTGAGTCAGACCGTTGATCCATCTAGCTCAGTATTGTCTATACTGGCCAGTAAATGGCTCTTCAGGGTTTCAGCCAGGGGTTTTTCCCAGCTCAACCTGGAGATGCCAGACATTGAACCTGGAATGCAAAGCATGTGATCTAACACTGTTAACACAGCTCTTCCTTGTCCACCACTCATTGCAACAGAAGGTCAATCACTACATGAACTTCCCTTTCCTATTATTATTTTATTTTATTTAAAGAATTTTTACCCCACCTTTCTCCCGGTAAGGGCAATCAAGGGCAATCAAGGCTAATAAACCATGTTTATTAGCATGGTTCGGACATCAGATTAAACCACTATATGGCCATTGGAGCCATGCTTTGGGCTCATACACTCTCTCCCTTCTCTTGTTCCATGGTTTGCCTTCAGATCTGGCTTGGGGTAAACTACAGTTGCAGTCACTATAGTTTGCCTTATTTGGACATAATAACAAACCATGGTTCTCATGAACCAAGGAAGGAATTGGAGTGTCCAAGTGGAGGCAGGAGGGGTAGAAAGGAACATGTGAACCCACAGCATGTCCCTGATTGCCAAATTCACTGTTTGGCTATGCTATCTGAATCTGATCCAGAACTTTATCTGTACACCAAAGCACCTATTGCATGTGGCTCACAGACTCCATTCCTCACTCAGCTCATTCTTCACTTCCAGAATTTGAAAGCCTTTCCTATTTATCTCATTGCACCTGCCTTACTTTCCCAAATTACATTTTGGGAAATGATCTCAACTTGTCTCTCTGACTTATGGATCATGATTTTGCCTTGTCTCTTGTTCAGAGACACTTCACTCCAACCAGCTTGTTGAAAAAGGCCTAATCCTGCAGGGTTGGGTTGCCCATCCTCCTCTTTCTCCTGGAAGGCCTAAACTGCATAGGATGATGGGCCTCCTCCAGTGCAGGATAGAGGTAGGTTCAGGCTAACTATAAGTAATGTTTAAGTTTCAAAGGGTTTGAGTTATAGGACAATCAATTAATATAAAACACAAATTAACTTTACAGAGTGTAGCCATATTACATGTCTCTTTCATGTCTGAATGACACTCACAGCGCAATCCTGTAAAAAAAGCTGGCGAAGGAACGAGCTTTCCATCGCCGGCAGCAGTCGCAAACGTGCCGTAAAGCATGTTTGCGACTACTCTGGAGCAAGGGAGGCCGGCGCAGAGGCTGGCCTCCCTTGCTCTGTCACTAGACAGCCCGTGCATCCGTCGGACGAGGTGAGTTGGGATCCGGCTGGGGCGGTTTGACAGGCGAGGGAGGGGGGGCCATTTGGCCTAGCTGGCCTGGGAGGAGGAGGGGGATGGCCTTGGCCATATCCCTGTCCCCACCGGGCCAGCTATGCCATTACACGGCCTCCTCTACTTCCGCCAGCTATTTAGCTGGCGGAAATCAGAGGCCAATCGGGCTGGCCTGGATTTACACCCGGGGAAGGGGACGAGCATCCTCTTCCCTGAGTAGACCTCCGGCCCAGTGGCAGAACAGCCACTGGGGCTCAGGAACCGACAGGCAGCCTTGGGCCACTGGCTGGATCCTTACACAGGATTGTGCTGTAAATGATGTTCTGAGTGAGCTGAGCAGACTGCATTTTATTGTACCAATATACAGAAAAACACATTTGCAAAAAGGCTTGTAATACATGGCTTGTTTGCGTTCCAGATTTACTTTAGCCCATCAGTGAAAAGCCGTATATTTTACTAGATAAAGAAACAAAAAATAAAATTCCACTGTGTTTGGCAAGGACAACGGAAACCAATGCAATCCATGTCAAGAGCAAAAGAATTTATATTTTCAAAACCCACTTTTCAATGCCACATACAAATCTCTTGTTTCATTCAATCAAAGAAGTTTTGGAAATGGAAATCCCAGGTTTATGGGTGGGTTACATAGAATCAATAAAAATTTATTCTGGTACTTTATAAGGTTTCAGGTGGTGGAAATACAATACGTTGAATCCTTGCTGTTGGAGTCCACACAAACCACAATTGCTACACTCTTCCAAACTGAATATTTCATTTACAAATCCTGAAGACATAAACACCCCCTTCCCCTGTGTGATTTGCAGTCACAGTACAGGAATAGACAGGGAAAACACTAAATAATATAATGTAAATTCCATGCAATTCCCAAAGTGTTTCCAACGGAGTCCAGTGCTTATAGATGCAATACCAGGACAAGCTAAAACTGGGAGTAGTCAGGGTTTTATCACAAGATAGGTCACAATTCAATACCTGTGCCATAGCCATCTAATCTGCATCCATAGTCTTAACTAGAGAGGAAAGTAGCAAGTTTCTGCTTTATCTATCATCAGGTGGAAGAAAAGTACCGTAGTTCCCTTGGCATTTCTGAGAGTAGAAGCAGTGAAGTACACCAAGTTGCTCCTGAAATAACACTTCCATTAGCCCAGATACATGCGGCATACTTCCCCAGTTTGAATCTCACTTTGGCTGTGAATTCTCACAATGTGATCTTTCTTAGGCAAGTCACTTCCTCTCTGCTCCCCAAGCAGCAATATGGAGACAATAATAATACTCAGGCCTGGTCAAGCACCACTGCTGCTCTTGATGTGACTTGAACATTCCACTCACCCCCCCCCCCTTGGGAAAATCCCCATCACTTACTACTCACCAACCTCGAGGGCTTAGGAAAGCAGCTAGGGGAGGGGCAAAGAGAGGAAGGTGCTGCCATCTGCCCGCTATCTAGAGCTCTGCCTCGCTGCTTCCTGTCTCCTTGTCAGTTTTTCCACTTTAAATTTTTTTTTAAAAAAAGTTATTTTAGGCTTCAGGCTAAGGCCGCCCCAATAATATTTACCTTACAGGGCTGTTGTAAAGATTACTTCCAGAATACATTATTAAGCACTTGTACGAAGAAAATGTGCTATACAAATGCCAAGTATTATTGTGTATCAGTAATACACAATATTACTGATAATGTTTTCTCTGTATGTTTTCTCTGTATGTATGATAATGACTGTATGTTCCAGGGGTGGGAACCTCATCTTCCTGGGCTTGATAGGACCTGCCCACAGGTCAGCACTCAGTAGAGACAGGTGGGCATGTAAACAACTTCTGTTTGTTGAGAACAGGTCACACGAACACAATCAATCAGGGCTTACTAATATGCCTTCATCATGCCCAGAACTAGAATAGAATATGAGGTTCCCCCAATAGAACGGAACCACCCAGCCAAGTATTGGAGGCAAACTAGGTAGTTCTTTTACAGGCCACTTCAGGGGTACCGCAGAGACATTTTGGGTCCAGAGTCACTGGTGAATCTAATACAGGACAAAACTATCGCAGTACAAACACACTGGTGCTCAGCAATGCTTGAAAGTCTGTGCCACCCTGCACAGGCAACAGTGAATGCTTCAAGATGGGCTGTTGCAATGTGTTAGCTTTGATGAACCACAGCCTCTAACAATGTTTCTTTTGTCAGTGCAAAGAAGTGGGTATTTGGCAATGAAAATTTTTCACACACACACACACACACACACACACACACACACACACATTTCTGGCTGTGCCAGAGGTTCAGTTCAATGACAGCATGAACCTTTTATCACAAAGCAAATTGACATGTGAAACGTTGTCAGTAGTAGTCATTCTTGTCCCTTGTTACATAACCAAACTGTAAAATTGATACACAGAAGTTAACTAGATGGGCATGAAGCGTTAACAAATAATTCACAACTACCTGTGATTAAGCGTTCAGGGGACTAAAGTTGCATGTGATGAACTATTAGGTGTGTGAAACCTCCAAGTACATTGCTTTTGTATGAATTCATTCTTCAAATGTCACATCATTATTAAGGAAATTGTTTTTAAAAAATCAGTCATTTTGATGACAACTGGGGGGGGCAATGTGCAAACGGAAGTGTGTGTTATTTCGCAAAAACGGTCTTTGCAATTTACTTTGCCTTTGAATAAGATGCATCTGATATGTGATCTGCCATCACAGCTCATTTGTCCTTTGGAACCGTTCAATAATAATTTCATGTGATTCCTGCAGCTAAGACCAACATTTGCAATTGCTGATTCTGTTCCTTTGACCATGTGAAATATGTTTAAAAAGTAGCTAACAAATGGGTGTACAATGCTGATTGTTCGAACATGCTGCTGTTGTATCCAGAATAAGTATGTTGAACATTTTATCTGTTTGTTGCTTAAGTGCAAAGTCATAAAGTCTGTTGTTGAGAGAACCTGTCAGAGGGATTTGTTCTTTTGTTGTCGTTAATGAAAAGAAGGAAGTCACACAATGTATAGGCAGTTTTAATCGGTCAGATTATGTTGGAGATACTCATACACATGCTGGAGATACTAGCTTGGTTCCCACAGAATTGGAACATGGAGATAGGGGTTATTTTAAATTTAACTTTAATCTTAATTGACCAATACCTTTATTTTATCATCTCTTTATATCCCCTGTGCTACTACTGTATTGATTTTATTTCGGCTGGTGTTTGACCATAATAAAGATATTGATTGATTGAATCTGAGACGTGGAGCTGAGACACTGCATTATTTATTGAGGAAAAATGAAATTCTGGGTAGAGACTGCATCATTAGCCATGACTAATTACATTGTACTGGAGCAGAAAGATTTAGGATTCAGAAAACTGGACAGAAAGGAAGGCAAATGTGACAATATCTTAAGAGTCTAACAGCGCAATCCTGCCTAAAATGCAGCAGGTGGCATAAATGGCATCCACTGGCAGGGCTGGGACTCACCTTGGGGGAAGGGGACATTTGTGAGGTGTGAGCCCCAGCGACCTCAATAGGTCTCCTTGGAAGCGCACCAGTTATTGAGCTGGCGCACAACCGGGGAGGCCGTGTAAGGCCGGCCCAGCCTGGGAAGGGGGTTTGGATATCGGCGCAGCATTCCCTCCCAGGCCTGGGCGGCCAATGGCCCCTTCCCCAACCACCCCAGCCCACCCTCCCTACACCCTCCCGCCACCTGGCACAGCACCTACCTGCATCCAGGACGGCGTCGGGAAGTTGAGTGAGCAGCGCCGGCCTCCATGCCAGCGCAGCGTATTCACTTGGAGCTGCGAAAGTGCTTTACGGCACTTTTGCAACACCATAGGCTGGCGGAGTGCTTGCTCCACCAGTCTATACTTAGGCAGGATCGGGCTCTGAGACAGATCTATCAGTGATTACCTATTCAGCTTTAGAGAAATTAAGCATCTTGTCATTCCTGAAATGCCTGTAGCGCCTCTCCCTTTGCCGAGGGCTGCCTCAATGCCTGCCTCTGGGGCCTTTCCCGTGGGAGGTCCGTCCATCCACTTCAGAGGGGGATTGCCCTGTGCCCTCAATGAGGCCTCAGAGTACTGCCAGTGCGGGGGATAGCTCACAACCAGTTACTCCTCCTGGCCTGGCGGGAGCCTGCCTCCTTGGATGGTCCACCCTCCATGGGAGAGCTATTAGCTGGGCCCTGGCCCTCAAAGTGCCGGTGCTGCCGGTACCCAAACTGGCCGGCCTCTCATCATGGGCCTGGGCATTTTTGTTTCCCTGGGAGCCCCAGGCCCACTTCCATAAATTGCCTACCCTACTTCCTCCCTAAGATTTGCCCCCTCAATTAAGGATCCCTTGCTCAGGTGCCCTCCATGGGACAGGATGCTGGTTCTCTCATTGTGGCCAGCAAGGCTGTCCTCCTCCCCACGCTCATGGTGGTGCCAGGCCCCGCCGATGACACCGCAACCAGGTAAGAGCCACCTCAGCCATTACCAGGGATTGAGCCACCTTTCCAGACCCGCCCAGTGATGCCATGGGAATGGGATAGCCACTGGGATTCTGCCTCCTTCCTCCTCCTTCACTTTCCATACAGCCTGAAGGCCCGAGAGGTAAGGATTCAGTGGCCGCTACTGCTGAACCCTCCCCCTTCCTGGACCTGATCCAGCCACCCCCTGCCCTGGGCCCACCCCATTCTGCTGTACCTGCCCCCCTTCCCGGACCCAATCAGCCAGTCCCCTGCCCTTTTGCCTCCCCATTCCAACTACCTCCCCATTCCAACTGCCTTTTTCCACCCTCCCCAGTCCCATTTTGCCATCCCTCCACCCTGCCCCACCTTCCCAGCTAACTTACCTGCCTTAGCAGGTCCAGGGGGATCTTCCGGCATGCGCAGAAATGCTTTGGCCTTTGGTCAGTGCTCCAGCAGCGCACACCTCTGTGTGCTGCTGGAGTGCTGTTTACAACTGCCATAAGACAGTCAGCGCTGGCGGAATGCTTAAGGTTTGTTGCATTTGCCTTTCATTCTCTCCATGTTTCTGAATATTTTTGCAGCATATACAGTGTAATTAGGAATGGCCAGTGATGCAAATCTCTATCCAGAATTCCATTTGTCCTCAGTAAATAATGCAGTGTCTCAGCTCTAAGACAGACAGAGTCAGACTGAAAGTTAACAACCTGTCAAGAGTTATTCGGGTGTGCGCATAGTAAAGTTCAGCATCATTTCATCAAGAAAAGCTCAAAATGTACAATACAGGTCCTGTGAGAACGAATGGGGTCTCTTGTCCTTGGAGAGACAAACTGAAAATATTATGAAATGTAACAAAGGACAAATTTAACAAATGTAACATTGCCAACATGCGCTGGATCATGGAGAAAGCACGAGAGTTCCAAAAAACCACCTACTTCTGCTTCATTGACTACGCAAAAGCCTTTGATTGTGTGGATCACAACAAACTGTGGCAAATTCTTAAAGAGATGGGGGTACCAGACCACCTTACCTGTCTCCTGAGAAACCTGTATGCGGGTCAAGAAGCAACAGTTCGAACCGGCCATGGAACAACTGATTGCAGGGGCGTGCGCTGAGTGGTGCCCTGGTACGGAGGGCCCCAGGGCGCAAGGGCGGGAGGTGGTGCGGGGGGGCGGGAGGCTCCGGAGGAGAGCGGGAAAAATTTGAATTTTTCCCGCTTTTTTGGGCCGATTTTCGGCGATTTTAAGGGGTTTTTAAAGGGGTTTTTAAAGTATGTATGCTTTGCGGCACTTAACTTGTGTATAGGAGCCTCCAGCGAAGCGATCGGCTGACTCTCTCCAGCGACGACGTTCTCTTCCAGGGGCGCAGATCGGCGATCTGAGATCGCTCCTCTGCAGCCCATGACTCGAACTGCTCATCGTAAGCTCATCATTTGAGTTCACGCATGCGTGAATGGCTGTTTGCTATGCGCATGCGCGAACTCAAACGATGAGCTTACGATGAGCAGTTCGAGTCATGGGCTGCAGAGGAACGATCTCAGATCGCCGATCTGCGCCCCTGGAAGAGAACGTCGTCGCTGGAGAGAGTCAGCCGATCGCTTCGCTGGAGGCTCCTATACACAAGTTAAGTGCCGCAAAGCATACATACTTAAAAAAACCCTTTAAAAACCCCTTAAAATCGCCGAAAATCGGCCCAAAAAAGCGGGGGAAAATCGGCAAAAAAAATAGCATAGTTTATGCTAATTAGTTTTGGGGCGGGGCGGGGAGGACCGGGCCCCACCCGCAAAATCGGCTGGGTACGCCACTGACTGGTTCAAAATTGGGAAGGGAGTACGGCAAGGCTGTATATTGTCACCCTGCTTATTTAACTTATATGCAGAGTACATTATGAGAAATGCAGGGCTGAATGAATCACAAGCCGGAATCAAGATTGCCGGGAGAAATATCAACAACCTCAGATATGCAGACGATACCACCCTAATGGCAGAAAGTGAAGAAGAACTAAAGAGCCTCTTGATGAGAGTGAAAGAGGAGAGTGCAAAAGTTGGCTTGAAACTCAACATTAATAAAACTAAGATCATGGCATCTGGTCCCATCAATTCCTGGCAAATAGAAGGGGCAGAAATGGAAGCAGTAACAGATTTTACTTTTCTGGGTTCCAAGATCACTGCAGACGGAGACAGCAGCCATGAAATTAAAAGACGCTTACTCCTTGGAAGGAAAGCTATGGCAAACTTAGACAGCATAATAAAAAGCAGAGATATCACCATGCCAACAAACGTTCGTATAGTCAGGGCGATGGTGTTCCCAGTAGCAATGTATGGTTGCGAGAGTTGGACCATAAGGAAGGCTGAGCGCCGAAGAATAGATGCTTTTGAACTGTGGTGCTGGAGAAGACTCCTGGGAGTCCCTTGGACTGCTAAGAGATCAAATCAATCAATTCTAAATGAAATCAAGCCTGACTGTTCCCTGGAAGGACAGGTACTAAGGCTGAAACTCAAATATTTTGGCCACCTAATGCGAAGAGAGGACTCTCTGGAGAAGACTCTGATGCTGGGAAAGATTGAAGGCAAAAGGAGAAGGGGAAGGCCAAGGATGAGATGGTTAGACAGCATCACCGATGCAACAAACATGAAAATGAGCGAACTCAGGAAGATAGTGGAGGACAGGAAGGCCTGGCGGGATATGGTTCATGGGATCACGAAGGGTCGGACACGACTTAACGACTGAACAACAACAACAAAGGACGCTGGTGCAGATTTACCCTGAGGTATGGGATCACGAAGAGCCAGCAGGTGGCGCAGTGGGTTAAACCACTGAACCATGAGTTGTCAATCGAAAGGTCGGCAGTTCGATTCCGCGCGACGGCTCCTGCCGACCTAGCAGTTCAAAAGCAAGAAATTGCAAGAAGATTAATAGGTACCGCGTCAGTGGGACGGTAACAGCGTTCCATGCGCCTTGGTGTTGAGTCATGCCGGCCACATGACCATGGAAACGTCTTCGGACAGCGCTGGCTCTTCGGCTTTGAAACGGAGATGAGCACCGCACCCTAGAGTCGGACACGACTGGACTTAATTGTCAAGGGATACCTTTACCTTTACCTAGGGGATCACGAAGGGTCGGACACGACTTAAGGACTGAACAACAACAACAAAATTGAAAGTAGCAAGACTTTGAAAAGCCAGTAAAAAAAAAAGGTAGGTTAGAATTAAAGTCAGGCGTGGCTATTTAAGCGCTGGGGGCAAACCAGGCTCCTTCTTCCACGCGTTCTCTTTGCCACTCATAATTTTTCGATTTGCAGCCCATGTGCAAAATATACTGCGGTGGGCGGGATGCTTGCATTGCACTACGTGCCCCGTGCCCGCCAGTCACGTTCGTAGTTGGAGAAAAGCCGAACATCGCTGGGACACAGTTGAAGCCTGATTCACATATGACAGCGTTTTCCCTGCTGTGCGCTTCACGGACCCGCTCTGCCCTGTATTTGCATATTCATAATGTAAAAGGACACCATTACGGGGCACCAACGCTAGAATCGCTGGAGATGGCTCGGTTCAACTTTGGCAAAGCGGGTCTCGTGGAGTTTGTGGGCGGGTTCAAAGCGCAACAACAGCCACCAATCGCGCGAGAGGGGGGGGGAGAGTGGTTGCATGCCAATCACAAGTTGCTCCAATCACCGCGAATGTTACAAGTCCACTGCTCTTCAGAGAGGGAAACCCCGAGGAGAGAGCAAGCCTCGTTATTGCAAAATGTCATTGCAAAACTCTCAAAATGTTCCCAGTTCATGCTGGGATAATGATATAAAATTTGTGGTTGAAGTAAGGGCAAGAACTTCCGAGAGGAAAAGGCAAGCAGAACAAGAGTTCACAAGACTTCGGCCAATCAGAGCGCGGCTGTGTTTAACCAATCACAGCTGCGCTCTCTTAAGAAGGCGGGACAGAAGGAGGGACGACAACCAGAGCGACGCTCCCCCTGCTCCGAGCGCCTGATCACGCCTGATCAGTGCGTACGCTGGACAGGGACGTCCGCAGTCATATGTGAATCCGGCCTGAGTTGACTGACGGTGACTCTCCCTTCTTCCTACGCCCCTCCACACGCGTGGTGTTCTCAAAATGCTGTGATGTGATGCGTTAATAAATGGGGTGATGATTGAACGCAAGGAAAATACAAACGGAATGGAGGGACGACGGCGTCGTGTGAACCCCTCCTGTGAGAGAGTGAGCGAGCGATCGAGCCAGACCAAACACTCCTGCCTGGAAGTGCCCGCCACGGTCTCTTGCAGCGCTGTCCTTCGTGTGCTGCAGCGGAAGCCCCATTGCCCAGCTGGTTCTTCTTCGCGCAGTGCTTATGCATTTGCGCTCTTTGCTTTGATTGTTAATTAATCAATGGATCGCTTGCCTAGCCCAGGGGGCCAGCAAAACGGGGCCTCTGCTGTGGGTTCCAAAGCCCCGCATTTGTATTTATTTTTTGTCTGGCTTTCAGCAAACGCAGATTTAAATAAAAAAAATAAACCCACCCCCCGGCTCTAGCCTCTATGCATTGAACGTCTGATTTGAAGAAGACGAAGGACAAAGTTTGGAGGGGGGCACTGGTGGGGCGTGTCTTCAATGCAAATTAGTATTACTGGTCCGCCCCCAGCAGAAACATGTAGACCCCCAAGTGGCAGAAGCGCAGGCACCAGCGCGGAGTTTCCTTCTGGCAGTCGGGATTATTGCAGGAGAGCCCTCGGTGCTTTGCACTTTGCAGTTCTTGTCCTTGGAAACGCCGAGGAGTTTGAGGAGGACGGGAAGGACTCGACAAGTCGTGGGTGGCGGCAGGACAGACACCCCCCCCCCCCCGCAGCGGCAGCCGGGTTGTTGCAGAGAGAAGCGCCTCCGGACTGCCCGTCTCAGGTTCGCCCTCCAGGTTCCAAACCCGCGCAGCTCTAGCCCAGCATGGTACCCGTCGCTTGGAGCGCTTTCCTAGCCTTTTCCTGGCTGCCCTTGGCTGTAGGTGGATTAGCTGACGCTGCCAGGTTAGTTTCAAAAAGGGGAGCGGGTCCTGCTGCTGGGCCTTTAAATCACTCTGTCTCGCTCGCCTCGTCCCCTGCCCCCCTTCTGACTCCTTCGGCGCCCGCGGAGTGGCTTGCCTGCTTGCTGGTCTCTGGTTCAAGCCGTCGTTTGTGCATATATCCCGCTTTCGCCTTCACTGCCGAACGTATGAACTGCCTCGGCTGGTGAGCTGGTTACATTGAAGTGATAGCAGACGAGACGCAAACTTCGTAGCCGTTGATCTCAGATGGCGTTTTTCATGCATACAAGCCGTCTCTTGATGCTGCGCTTCTCAAATATGTGACCCCTCCCCCCCTTTAAGTCCGGGTTTAACTTGAACCATGGCTCATCTCCACTAACTAGATGAGTTATGGTACATGTTATAGTAGCAACAGTGGGAAGAGGACACAGGGTATAGACGTTTTTATGCAGGTGCCACCAGACGCCTCTTGAGGCAAGATGCTGGAGTCGGACGGAACGCTGCTTGGTTGCACGGAGAACAGAGATATAGCGAGGAGGCATAATGGAAACCTGGTGGAATAGAAAGAACCAGTGGGAAACAGCTATGCCACGATTCTAACGCTATAGGAAAAGATAGGGAGGGGCTTATTAGGGTAGGGTGGTGTCTGTCTGTATGGCAAAGAGATAAAATCCAACAATCCAGAAAATTTAGGTATGCGAGCAGAGGCGTAGCTAGGCGCCCCTGCTACTGTGGCGGAAAAGCCCGCCGCCCCATTATGCAAATTAAATAATTTGCATAATTAAATAATTTGCATAATGAGTTTCGGGGTTTTTTAAAGGTTTTTTTCAAGGTTTTTAACGCTAACGGGGCTTCTAAAAGGGTATGTGTGCTTTGCCAAACTTATCTGTAGTTCTAGGAACCTCCAGCGACGATCAGGGGCGCAGATCGTCCCTCTGCAGCTCTGCTCCCGGTCGCGAACTCTGCAAAGCGTCCAGGAGCGCGCTGCAGAGTTAACGCATGCGCAGAGCGACGATGTTTCCAATCGTCACTCTGCACAAGCGTTAACTCTGCAGCTCTGCTCCCGGGCGATTTGCAAATCGCCCAGGAGCAGAGCTGCAGAGTTAACGCTTGCGCAGAGCGACGATTGGAAACATCGTCGCTCTGCGCATGCGTTAACTCTGCAGCACGCTCCTGGGCGCTTTGCAGAGTTCGCGTCCGGGAGTAGAGCTGCAGAGGGCCGATCTGCGCCCTTGATCGTCGCTGGAGAGTCCTAGAACTACAGATAAGTTTGCGCAAAGCACACATACCCTTTTAGAAGCCCCGTTAGCATTAAAAACACTTAAAAAAAAACAAAAGTTAAGGAGGCTCCCGCCCCCCACGGAGCCTTTCCGCCCCAACGCCCTGGGGCCCACCGCACCACCGCCCCATATCAGACGACGCCCCTGTATGCGAGACACTCCTCCACAGAATCATTGTGGGTGGAAATCCAGGACCAAATAATAACCCGGTGCTGGGGACAGGCTATCGCCGTCCTGTTAGAGCTGCAGCCTCGTATGCCTGAAGAACAAGGTCGGCAGTTCAGGACTCCCAGAAGAATCAGTGTACAGTCAAAGAGCTGTCGCCACTGACAACACTGCAGAAGCCCTCTGTGTGAGAGAGAGGAAGCTGCAGCCAGCACTCTGAGGGGGAGTTGCCTGTCAGTCAACGCATGTGAGGCGAATGCCAGAGAGAGGCCAGACTGTGCAAGAAAACACCTGGAAAGAAGCGTCCTATGAAAGATTAGGATGTATTGTATTGTAAAAACCCCTTGAGGTTTAGAAAGCCTGCCTGTGTAAACCGCCTTCCCTTGGATTAAAGTCAGAGGAAAAATTCAATGACCAAGAAAGGCGGTATATAAATACTGCTGTTGTTGTTGTTGTTGTTGTTGTTGTTGTTGTTGTTGTTGTTGTTGTTAATGATCCCTGGAATAGATGATCTTGGAACTGACCAGAAGGGGGGGGGGGACTCTTGACCTAATTCTGTGAGGGTCCAGGATCCAGATATAAGCGTTGGTGAACTGACAGGGAACAGTGAGCATAAATGTTATCCAGTTCAACATATATGTACAGTAATGCAAACATTTCCATGGAAGTCCAGCACAAACATAGTTGACTTCAAAAGAGGGGACTTCTCAAGACCGAGGGGGCTAATAAGGGAAAGTCAAGAGGGTCAAATCTCTCCAAAATGCATAGAGATGATTTAAAACCACAATAACAGAAGCTCAACTAGAATGCGTATGACTAAATAGGAAAAGTCCACCATATCCGGGAACAGGCCAGTTGAACACACACAGCACAATTCTATGCATGTCTATTGAGAATTAAGTCCCATTATGTTCAGTGGGGCTTACTCCCAGGAAAGTTAGCATAGGATTGCAGCCACAAGTGGAGTCAAGGAAGCTATGAAAGGGGCAAGGAGGACTCCTTCCGAAAACTGAAATCCTGCCCAGATGAGGAGAACAAAAAGGAACGTGAACTCTGACAAAAGAAATGTAGGCGGACAATAAGGGATGCAAAAGCAGAAAATGAGGAGCATATGGCTAAAAACTTCAAGGCAAACAGTAAACATGTTTTTAAATACATCAAAAGCAGGAAACGTGCCAGGGAGGCGGTTGAACCATGAGATAAGGAGGGGGATAAAAGGGAAAGTTAAAGAGGATGTGGAGATTGCAGAGAAGCTGAGTGAATTCTTTGCATCTGTCTTCATTGCAGAAGGTCTAGAGCAGATATCCATGTTTGAACTGACCTTCCCCGGGAAGGAATCTGAAGAAATGAATCAAACAAAAGTGACAAGGGATGAAATTCATCCCCTTCCTCTGGTGTAGGGCTACCTGGGCCGGCCCCAATATTTTTACTTACCACCTGGGAGGATGCCCGATTGCCTATGGGTCTCTTTGGACCTACACCAGCCATTTTGCTGACTTAAGTCAGATGAAAGAAAAGGGGCAGGGCAGCCTGGGAAAGAGGGGATAGGTTCCGGTGCACACTGATGCCACTGAGATCCGCCTCCTCCTCCCACCCCCTGGCTTCTCCCACCCTCTGCCTTCCCCCTCCCACCCCCTGCCTTCCCCCTCCCCACCCACAATGTGCCTCCGCCACCAGCTTACCAGTGCCAACAAAAGCTTTGGGAGCTGCTGCTGCATGTGTCGCTGTCTGTGGTTGAAGAGAAGTATATCTTTTTCACCTGCTTCACAGAGGCAGCTGGTGGGCCATTGTGAGAAACAGGATGCTGAACTAGATGGCCTTTTGACCTGATCCAAACAGGGATCTGGAACGGACCCGATCCAGTCTTTTCTTATGTAACTCTGGAACACATGAAGTAATAATATGAGAGTGCTTCTGAACATATGCAGAGTACCTTTCCATTGTCTGCTAATTGTTGCATACGCCTTCGCTGCTGGAATTGCTCCGGGGGCGAGTAGGAGAGGCCGCATTACACCGGTTTGCAAGGCATGGTAGTGCCTTGCACCACTTACGGTGCCACACCCCCGCCAGCAACGCCAAGGGCCAGTGGTGTCAGAGGTTCCAGAAGCATAGGTGGCAGAGGTACTGGATCAGGACCCTGACACTGAGCCTACGTCCAGCAGTCAAGGACCTCCCAAGGTAGGGAACTGGGTGCTGCCTATGGACCAACATTCATACCTTCAAGCACCTTCTGTTTTCTTGATCATAGACAGCACACCCAAATAAGAGATAACGTAGAGATGAAGAAATACCAGCCTCCAGAACAGAAGGATAGCCCTTTAAGACTCTCCATTCTACACCAAGGGAATGTGCATTGTGCACTGGAGGAAGAATATAAGGGCCCAGTTACCACCAAGTCCTTTTGGAATAAATTTTCATCTGGGACCTGTCCAGGGTACTGAAGATCTTAAATCTGGCCTCCCTTGATTCCTATTCTGGCTTTGAACCTTGATGTGGACTCACAGTCCTGATCCCTTGTTTCCCACTCCAGACCACGATCTGATTTTTGTTCTGCAGCTTCACCCATGTTCTTAGCAATACCCAGACAGGACATCATGGAGGGCAAAAATACTAAAAACAAATGAGGTGATTGGATTGGACTAGAGTTAGCTTTAATTCCAGACATGCTTCCATTGTAGATCATGTTTTTTCAAGGAAACTTACAATACTTTGGAAATGGTTCAGCAGAACCTCAAGCCCCCTTTTGGGCATTGCAGGGCACAGCTGCTGTGGATCCCCCTACTTTTGCTGGTGCAAAAATGGTACCTGAAAGTTTCTTCCTCCACAGCTAGAAGCAGTTTGGTGTGTTTGATTTGGATCCAGAGCCACAGTGTGGGAAAGAGGGTTAGGGTTAGTTTCAATCGTAATCCTCCCCTGTGGCTGCTTTTTGAAAACAATGAAAAGGACATTGGGAGTTTGGTTGTTGATTAGTTTGGTTGTTTTATTGCCCCTCTTCATTTAACATTTATTGTCAATTGAATTATTATTTTTTCTTGAGTTGGTTTTATTTGTACCGTAATTGCAGGCTACCTCGAGTGCTGTAAAGACACAAATGGTTTTTAGAAAATAATGCATAAATAGAAGATTGATCAAATGCTCTCTTCAACAAAGTTATGTACTGTAGCTGTTTTTTTGTAGGTGATGAACAGTGCAATCCTATGCATGTCTACTTAGAAGTAAGCCTCATGATTGAGTTTAATTGGAGTTACTCCCAGGTAAATGTGAATAGGATTGCAGTCTCAGGAGAGTTTTACTTCAGTTTCTTTCTCACCTATGGAATTGTTGTATGATGTTATGTCAGTGTGGCTGGGCTACCTAGTGGACAGATAAGACTTTTGGTCATTGTGCTGGACCTGTAAGGGGCTCTGTTAATTCCTCAGTTAATTGTTCTATTTTATGTGCAGCTCAAGGGGCCGGAGGCAACTTTTAACTGTGAATCAGCCTGGAGTCTGCCGCTATGGTACTAAGCTTGACTGCTGCTATGGCTGGAAGAGGAATAGCAAAGAACACTGCGAAGGTAACTGTAACAACAGTTTGTTCCTTAGAAATATAATCTTAACTTTGAATCAGTTTGGCCCCCGATGGGCCTGCCAGGGATTGCCTAGAGACAGATGTGAAAATGGAATTCATATAGTGCAACTTGATATGAGAGAAGAATTAGATAGACCCTTTAAAATGGCACAACTGGATCCAGTCAGGAGAAATTGAATCTATTTTGATGGCAGAAAACTATTTTGATCATTTTATCTGATTTCCTAGCACCAGCCAACTGTATCGGTCCTGGAAAATTGGTTAGGATTGGGCCCTAATAGTGATAATATATACCGTATATAATATTAACAAGGTTACCTTGCTATTACGTTTATACACACACACACACACACACACACACACACACACACACACACACACACACACACAGACAGTACACAATCCTCTGTGTGTGCGTGTGCGTGTGCGTGTGTGTGTGTGTGTGTGTGTGTGTGTATAAACGTTTAGGGCCCAATCCTAACCAACTTTCCAGGACCGATACAGCCACAATGCAGCCCCAAGATTCCCTTACCTTGAGGAGGCCTCAGTGACTGCCCCCCCATCACAAGATGCAGCACATGCAGTGGCGTAGCTAGCACCCCCGAGGTTGGGGCGCCCCCCGACGCCCCCCCAAATTAGCATAGTTTAAGTTTCGTTTTCGTTTTTACTTTTTTCGGGTTTTTAAAGTGTTTTTTAGGGTTTTTTTTAGTGCTATCTGGGCTTCTAAGCGTGTGTGTATGCTTTGCCCCCACTTAGCTTGTGTATAGGAGCCTCCAGCGACAACAAACTCCAGCGACGACGATCTCTTCCTCTGCCTGCGCCCGGGGGCGCAGATTGTTCCTCTGCCTGCGCCCGGGGGTGCGAACTCTGTAAAGCGCCCAGCAGCGCTTTCCACAGTTCACGCAGGCGCAGAACGTCGATTGGAAACATCGTCGTTCTGCGCCTGCGCGAACTGTGGAAAGTGCTGGGTGCTTTACAGAGTTCGCACCTGGGGCAGACAGAGAAACGATCAGCGCCCCTGGAAGAGATCGTCGTCGCTGGAGATAGTTGCTGGAGGCTCCTATACACAAGCTAAGTGGGGGCAAAGCATACACACGCGGAGAAGCCCCAATAGCACTAAAAAACCCCGAAAAACACTAAAAAACTTTTTTAAAAGCCGGAAAAAACCCAAAAATTAAGGAGGCCCGCGCCCCCCCAGAGCCTCAGCGCCCTACGCCCTGGGACCCCCCGCCCGCCCCGCCCCATATCAGCTGACGCCTCTGAGCACATGGCCCATTGGCATGGCTGCATCAGCGCGGGAAAGTTGGATAGGATTTGGCCCGTAGAGACATTATCACAAGTGCAAGGAAAGAAACAATCTTACATACAATTACTATGACCTTGTATAACTGATGTTGTTTTCAGCTCAAAAAGTACTTCCTTCATGAAATAGTTCTTCATCCTTTTTTTTTTCTTCTAACCTCCAGTTAGCCCTGGGCAGATATTATATTTTCCAGGCAAACCTAGGAGGACTGCATTCCCTGAGCTTATTCCACAGAAATATTATGAACATAGCTTATGGCAGAGAACAGGTGCAGCTACGCTGCATCCCACAGGGGAGATTTGGCTGCTGGAGGTCTCCTCGGGGTAAGGGGACATTTGTCCCCTTGCCTTGGGGTAAGCCCCAGCAGCCACAACAGGTCAACTTGGACCTGCACCAGTGATATCGCTGGCGCAAGTCCGCATTGATCTGTGCAGGCAGATCAAGCCTGGGAAGGGGCCTGAGATTTGGCGTGCACTGCTCCCTGATCCTCTCACCCCCACCCCATTCAACCGCCTCTCCATCCTGCCCCATTCTGCCCCCTGTACTGAGCTTACTTGCTGGGCTTACTTCCGTCGCTCCGCTGGTGTGTGCAGGAAGGCTTTGGCTTTCCTGCTGGTACCAGCTCCCTGCGCTGCTGCAAAGCACTTTATGGCGCTTTTGCGGCAGCCAGCACTGGCAGAACATGTGTTCCACCACCACATCCTTTAGTAAGTATTGGGCCAAAACAGAATTATCCAGGTATCTCCTACAAGACTTCTTAGCTGGTGTAGCATAGTGGCTAAGAGATTGAGCTGTGAATTGGGAGGACTTTACTGGTTTGAATATCGCCTTTACTCACAGGGTAACTTCAGACAAACTACTCTCTCTCAGCCTTGCATCTCCTGCTACAATATGGGGGTAGTAGTACTCACATTGCAGGGCTGTAGTAAGGACAACATCATGGTAATACATGTGAAGTGCTTTGCACACTCAGAAAGTACAGTATATCAATGCTAAGTATTATTATTACTTGTAGAATCTACCCTTCAGTAGCTCCTTGGTTTGAGAAAACCTTGAATAGGTATTACAAAATTATGGGCAAAGTGTGAGAAAAACAAACACTGAATACATACTGTACTTCATCATGCTGTTTTCTGGCAAAGCAACAAAGAGTTTTGTGCTAAGACAAGCTCGCCTACCAACCAGGAAGAAAACAGTCCAGATGATTTGTTTCTCTCCCAGCATAATTGATCGTATTTTGTAGAAATAGTTTTCATTCACACATGTGTGATATGGCAGCCCTGGCCAGGTGGATGGCTGACATAGTTTAAAATGCCTTTTCAGTGCTATTGGAGGTAGAGCACTATTACCTCAGCAAGGTAAGCCGCTACCAGATAGCCTGTGCTTCTACCTGTCTGCTTGTGAACCAGCTCTCCCTTGTACAGGGAAGATAAGATGTTGTCACAAGGAGTAACAGCTGAATCCTATTGATGGGCTCCACCACCAGAACTAGTGTTCCGACAGTGAAATGTGCTTTCCGGCCATCATAAAAGGTGATCTGGAAGTGCGCATAGCCATGTGCTTCTGAACCACTGCCAGAGAGGCTGTGGAGGCCCAGCAAGCGAAGGTGGACAGAGCAGCACCTGCCAACTATGGTGAAGTGGCAGTGGGGACAGAATGGGGTGGGGGGAGAGTGGAATAGGGGAGGGCAGGAGGCATGTTGGAGGTGGGGGGGCACCTGATGCGGGCAACTTGTGCCCGATGCTATCCCCTTTCCTTGCCGACACGCCCCCTTTCTCCAGACTTGCACCAGCTAAAGAGCTAGCTCGGGTCTGAGGAGACTCATTGGCGATTTGGAAATTTATGAGGAGGTAAGGGGAAATATTTTCACTTGCTTCTCCCACACACACACACACACACACACACACACACACACACACACACACACACACACACACACACACCGTAGCATTTTTGTGGGTTCTGCCTCCAAACCCTCCCAGGTACCAGCATTTTTTCTAATTTCAAAACTTGCCAACCCCAGGGATCACAATGGATTTCTTGTCCCTACTTTGTGTATAATCTACCCAAGCCTACAGGGCTAGAAATTGAGAAACCACAGGGAAAGCATAACCGTACAGTAAGCCATGAAATTTTTTATAGCCAAGTGCTTTTGATTAAGTGGCATATATTGTCCTACACATTAATTGAGGATTGGTAGTTTCTGTCTAACTGCCTAGCATTCTAATATAAATACATCTGAGAAGTATCTTGACTGTTACTCTGTTTTCAGGTGTCTGTGGAATTAGTTTAATGAAGGACCTGTGGTTATTTAATGGTGTCTAAGCTTTTAATAAAGATAGTATAAACTCAAGGGAGTGGTTGCAATCTTTTTTTTTTCCAATTGGATCCTGGCAAGGCTGAATGAATTCATAAAATGTTGAGTCGTCTACTTCTTAGTCATTGCTTCTGTTACCATTAGAAGCTTAGCTTTAGGTATCTGGTACAGATGAGCAAAAGTTCACATCCTAATTGATATGTTCACCAGACGGCTGTTCAGTGGAGAGGGCTGCCAAATAGTTGAACCTATATTAATGCACATTGCAGATAACAATGCCAGTTGAAAGCATCACCATCTGTTAAATGGAGAGGTCCTTTAATATTGTGTTTGTATTGTTTGTATAACCCTCGTTCATCTGCTGAACTGCCATGGTAAGAATGATAACATACAAACGTTATTCGAAGCTGCCAGTGGTGCTTATTCAGCTTTTCTTCTTTGCAGCAATAGAAGAAGCTCCTACCAGTATCCAGGTTTCAAAAGCTTTCTGAATTCTTCTCTTGGCAGAATTCTGGTTCGCATCAGGCATTGAACATATCAATTAAGATACAGACATTCTTTGCTGAATTGTTTGAATTTTGTTACACTGTTCTTTTTACATCCTGCCACTTTTGAGCAAGGTTTCTTTAATAAGATTTTTTTATGATTATTTTTGCTGGGTGAAATATCATTTGGACATGAGATGGTTTGAATCCGTGCGATATTTATGTTTCATATTTCAGAAGAACTTTACAGGAGCCAAGGGAATTGTTGTGCTTAATTGGGAAAGTTCTGAACAGTGGCCACCACCCCCTACAATTCTGCACTAAAACAACCTAAAATCCACATGTCGGAGACTCATATTTTATGAACACGAAACCCAAATTTGGTGATCCAAATGTAGATGTAGATATGTGGAACATATAGAATGCATAAAAAAGTACAGATGACTCTGGCATATTTAGCTTCATCCTGGCTGCAGAAGTGGCGCTGGACATAAGAGCAAATGGGGGTGGAGAACTTGGGGGCTGAGTTTGTTGGGGAAGAGTTGATCATTGGAAAGGTTGAGAGAAAGTGCTCCAGAAACGCCTTCTCCCAGTCTTATTCTTGTTGTGTCAATTACATGAACTTCCAGAAACTCTGGGCCATTTCATAATCCCACCTCCAAGAACTACTTCCTGTCTGAGGATCACTTCATAAATTTTGTGAGACCCATTTTCTTGGCCTCAGGGACTGCTGAGTGGGGCTGCTGGTGGGTTTGCAGGCAGGAAAAGCGCATGTGGGAACATTTGTATGACCTGATACTTGCGCATCAACTCAGTAGATGTGTTGAGTTTTGTAGTTGTACCTACTCACAAACAGGCCACAACCATTGCACAGCCAGAGACAGGAGGCACAAGGATACCACATTCTGGGGATGTCTACAGAACAATGAATACGTTTAACAATTAAAATTCCAAATATCTGACAGCCAAATCCAAAGCACGCCGCCTGATGGCGGCACACCTCCCTTGCTGGCACTGACTGCTGTAAAACAGTCAGTGGCAGTTGCAAAAGTCTCTCGGACAGCGTGCTGCCGGGGACGCCAGCGGGAAGGCCTGCGCCTTCCCAGCCACACCGGACGCACTCTGGGAAAGGTAAGGCAGGGGAGGGCAGAATGTGGTCAGGGAGGGGAGGATGGGGAGGGGGCATAATGGGGGGATGCCGTGGGAGGGGAAGGACCTGTTGCAGAAGGTTCGCACTGGATCCTATCCCCCTTCCCAGCAGCCTCCCTGCCCCTTTTCTCTCTTTGGACTTATGCTAGCAAACTTGCTAGCGTAGGTCTGAGGAGACCCATTGCAGGCTATGAGGCCTGTGCAGGGGTAAGGGGATTAAACATCCCCTTTCTCTGCAGAAGCCTCCCGGTCCGCCGTCTTCCATCCCCCCCCCCCGCACAGGATGCAGCGGCTGCCATGTCGGGTGGGGTGGTGAATAGGATTGGGCTCCAAGTCACTCAACAAATTAACAGGCATACACAGGTAAGGACAGGGGAAGTAAGAACTGCCGTTGGTCACCAGGAAGCATTCATGTGCATGTGTATGTTATATTCCATCTCAAAGTCTAGTATTCTTGACCTTGGTCTAGTATTTCACTAAATCACTGCCAAAGCACCAGTTTGAAATTCAGATTGGTATGGAACTTAAAAAACCATCCTGATGCTTCATTAGCTTCCCTGGTGGCCGTACCCTGTAGGAAGAAAATCTAACAATAGTGAAAAAAGACTTCAGTTATTTGAAGACATTTCTGTATTTTAGGAAGCAGAGTTGATGGCAACCAGCCATTGTAATGCTTGGGTGGTATATTAGCTTCTGATTTGGAAAAATGTCCAGACCCAAATGTGAGCCCCTTTATTCTTCCTGTGTTCTCACTGTAACTTCTAGGGGAACAGCACAAGTTTTAAGTCAATCCACAAAGAATTTGAATCATCAGCAACCTGAAGCAGATCTGGCAATGATTAGAAAGGAAATCAAACCAGCAACATTATGCTGAAATGTTTTCTGCAGAACATTTTTTACATTCAGAATAAGTAGGAAAAGAAAGAAGTAGGCATGGAAGGAAAATGTTGAGAAAGAATTTGGATAGCAGATGTTTGTTCTTTGGAATTTAAATATCAGAACATTAACATTTAATATGATTGTGGGTATTTCGGGATTGTGTTTCTGTTTGTTTTTGCTAAAGAATTAGAAGCCTTCTTGAACAGCCCTACAACAATAAACCAATACAGGTATTTTAGGAACAAGAGCATGCGTGTTAAATGTGTACTAATGATTCTAACACATTCAAAGGGACTCGCTTTCATGCAGCTTGTTTAGGATGGCAAAGTTATATGTTTTCATGCTGGGATCTGCCCATAGTAGCTAGGCTTCTTGAGAAGAGGAGCAAAGAGCTGTGCTTCTTGGATTGATGAGCCTGTCTACTGCTGTTTCAGAGTAGGTTCACATTAGTGTGTTATTGGGTGAATGAAGTACCGGTAACACATTAGTGTTATTGGGTTTTTCCTAGAGGCCTGGTCTGCGGGGGGGGGGGGGGGAGAGAGAGCTGAAAGTGCTGTGAATGTGAGAAGTTGAGGGTTGATTCACATTGCTGGTGTTCCTTTTGTTAGGCCCCCCCCCCCATGATGATTGTAGTTATTGAGGCTGTTCAAATCTTTTGTCACGTCCAAGTTTTCATGGATCACTTTTAATCGCTTTATATTTTCTATATTTGTTAAATATAAAGCATATTTTTATTTAACGCTTGATCTCTCTGTTCAGCGGGAGGCTCCCCAAAAGGCTAATAACTTAAACCAGGGGTGGCCAACCTTCCACCATTAGGGCTACTGTGTTCTTAAGAGTTGTGTAGAAGACAGAATCTTGGCAGCTGCAAGTGCTGATAGTGCTGCTAAAGCAGCTGCACCTGCTGAAATGCCCGCATCTATACAACAATTAAAGGGCCAGCATTCATGTTGAAAGGTTGGCCACCACTGACTTAAACAATCATTTAAAAAAATGCTGTTTTTCAGTTCAAAACGTGTTCAGTCAGAGAGACATTGGCAATGAAAATCGGCAATAACAAACACTGACAATAACAAACAGCCCAATCCTACTTAACTCCCTGCACGGCGATGCAGCAGCACCAACATGGCGCCTGCTGAATCCTGCGGGGGAGTTTCAGCATCTGGAGTCCTCGGGGTAAGCCCATGCTGGACCACTGGGTCTATTCAGACCTGCACCAGTTCTATAGCTGGCGCAAGTTCATGTGAACCCAGGTCGGAGGATCGAGGCCAGGAAGGGGGTTAGGATTTGGTGGATGCTGCTGCTGCTAACCCCACCCCCATCCTGGTCCCAGTCCACTCTTCTCCGAGCCCCTATCGCTACCCTGTTCTGCCCACCCCCTGCACGCACTTATCGGGACTGGTGGGCATCCGCATGCTCTGGTGTGTTGCCTTTTGTGACCGTTGGAAAGCGCCAAACTTTGCCAGAATGCTTGTTCCAGCGACATTAGGCGTCCATAGAATTGGGACGAAAATCAGTTTGCGCTTAGCCAAATGTCTTTTGGAAGAAGCACGTTGTCCCTGATTGCCAAAAGGCAAGCAGCATTGAGGCCCAGTCGGCCTTTCTCAGGAGATGATTCCACAAGCTATGTGTCACAATGGAAAAGGCCCTGTTATGTGTGCCCATTGCACACTTCAGATGGGGAAAGTGCAGGGCAGGGGCTCTGATGCTGATGTGATTGCTCAGGGAGGCTCATAGGGAGGCTCATACAGACATAGACAACCCTTTATAAAACCAATGTAATCATCACAATGGGACTTGGTCACCTTGAGACATGGCTTCTACTAAAATAGAAGGTTGCATCAAAATAACTTTGCACAGGCAGAAAAGCACCTCCACTTGCACAAGATACTTCTGATTTCCACTGATTTCCCCCCTCTGCCTGCAACCTTCCCATGGCCTATCCCACAGAACTCTGGAGTACCACAAACTTTTTTCCAAGAGTGTTGTTTGCAGGAGAGCACAGAGGGCTACCATGAAAAGGAACGATGGGAAGGCCCTGTGATCTGACAGGCCAATCTTAAGCGCGCTGCCTGATGGCGGTGCGCCTCCCGTAAAGCAGTCTGCGCCAGTCACAAAAGCCTCCCCGACAGTGTGCTGATTGGCGCGCTGCCGGGGACGGCAGCGGGAAAGCCTCTGCCTTCCCAGCCACGCCGGAGGATGTCCGGACACGTGCTACAAAAGGTAATTCAGCGGGAAGGTGGGAGGAGGGTGGAACGGGGTGTGAGGGGGCGGAACAGGGGGAGGCAATGGGAGGGGGAGGATCCATCATAGAAGGCCCGCGTCGGCTCCTATCCCTCTTCCCTGCAGCCTCCCTGCCCCTTTTCTCTCCTTGGATTTACGCTAGCAAAATTGCTAACATAGGTCCGAGGAGACCCATTGCGGGTCATGAAGCTTATGCAGGGGTAAGGGGATTAAACATCCCCTTTCCCTGTCCCACCCCCTGCACAGGATGCAGGAGCAGCTGCCATTTTGGTGCCGCTGTATCAAAGGGGTTTGTGTACTGTAAAGGATAGGATTGGGTTCTGAGTGAAACACTGGTCATGCTGCTTTGAATACCAACTGCAGTTTCTGCTTCTGTCTCAAAGACTGACGTGAAAAGGGAAAGGAAGGTGCACAGTTTTTTTCAGGATACCTAATCTATACACACCCTTTTGTCTTACTAGGAACAAAACTGCCCTTTGTTCTTCTTCCCCTGGTACGACGTCTTTCTCCAGACTGATACATCAACACTATGCCATTGTGTTTTTGTTCCATACTTGCTATACTGGTGGTCTCAAGCAAGGTGGATATTTTCCAAACCAAACCCAGGAGACAACTTAAGCCACCTGGCTTTTGGTCTTCAATATTTTTGCCCTTACTAATACCATTTTGTCCAAATAACACTAGAATATCACAGCCAGGCTGCCTCTCTCCACTGGTACCATCACACTTTCACTTCCGTTTCAATTTTTTTCCTCCACAGCCACCTGTGAACATGGGTGCAAATATGGTGAATGTGTGATGCCAAACAAATGTAAATGTTTTCCTGGATTTGTAGGAAAAACCTGCAGCCAAGGTATGTGTACTTTATTTTGCATACTTTTATATTTTCATCAGATGCATCTCTTTGTTTTCCAGTACCATCTGCTTGATTATATCTGCTAATTAAGAACTTACATTGTGAAATTTGGGTAATGGGGAAAAGAAAAAAAGGAAATATCCCTGTTTGTGAACTGGTTATCTAATAATACATTATTTTAGTCAGAAATTGTTTATATATTTTGTGTACTTGGATGAATTGTCTGGTATCAACCTGGTATTGTCAAATAACTGATGGGCAGCGCAATCCTGACTAAGAATCCAGCTGGCGGCCCGGGGTCGCCAGCCAGATCCTGAGCCCAAGCTGCCGTTGCACTGGCGGGCCGGAGGTCTACTCGGGGAAGGGGACATTCGTCCCCTTCCCTGGGTGTAAACCGGGGCTGGCCCGATAGGCCTACTTGGATTTCCTCCAGCTAAATAGCCACCCGGTAGGGACAGGGATATGGCAAGCGAGCATCCCCTTCCCCGAGTAGACCTCCGGCCCGCAGCCGGCCAGATCCTTAGTCAGGATTGCGCTGTATATCTGCTATGGTGTGGAAGGAATGTTGCAATTCCATGTGTTTCTGTAAGCAGAAAAGTAACAGGACTGGCACTACAAGTTGCCCATCTGCCTTTAGAACAAAGGAAAACTCCTACCTTTATTTTCTGTTCTAATTTACAGTTATTTTTGTTCCTGTAACTATAGTAGACATGCAATATTCTTATAGCAATGTAATTTTCAAACATCTGGTATCTCTTAGATGTCAGAAAAACAACAACCTATGCGTTGAGGAATCTTGGAATAGGCACAACTTCATGCTATTTCTTACATCTCATTATCAAGCTGTGTGTTCTCCGGGGCCTACAAGCACCCTGTTTCCCCGAAAATAAGACTGGGTCTTATATTAATTTTGGCTCAAAAAAATGCAGTAGGTCTTATTTTCAGGGAAGGTCTTGTTTTTTTAATGTACCAGTACAACAATTTACATTTATCCAAATGCAATCATGTCATCTTCTTCTGGAACATCGTCATAACTCTCCAAACCCCACGTTCCAGACTGAATTTCTTGCGACTCCGTTGCCTGTAGAACCATTGGCCCAATCTCTCATGTCCAGCAATAGAGCAGGTGAGCTCCAAACTACCGGCAGGTCTTATTTTTGGGGTAGGTCTTATTTTCGGGAAAACAGGGTAACTGTCCTCTGTATGCAAGTCCATACTGACGTGTGAGCAGAGGCTGTGTGTGATGTCATCAAAACTGTTCTAGAAGTGCATGTGGCCCTGGAGATGCTGGACTTTTGAAAATTGCATTACGATCATGTGCTGTAAAGTATGTAGCGTTTTCCTCTTGAAATCTACAACTTTTAGGAATAGGCTGTAAATTAGCAAGTAGGTGAGTGAGTGGCAAGCAGAAAGAGGGCCCACTTCTCATGGACAGTAAAAAGTTAAATAGTATTTTCAAGTTCCACGTTTTTAAATGTTTTTTGTTTGATTTGATTTTGGTTTTTATACAGTTTTATAGGAGGATGTGCTATTTCTTTCACATATTGACCCTAAGAGGTGCTATCATGAGGAGTGCACAAGATTTTTTGCCTATGTTTCATCAGTAGCGGCCCTACCCCCCACCTCCCCATGAGAGGTGGGCCGCTACTGCGACAGTATCACGCAGTATGCCCCCCACGGGATGCCATACACCCCACCCCTGGGGACGTGACGTCATCATCGCGCGCCACCGCGGTACGGAAACACTCCCCTCCCCCGGCGCTTTTTGGCTCCTTTTTGGAGCCAAACAGCACCTGGGAGGGTGGGAGGGCCAAACGTGCAGCCGCAGGGGGGGGGAATGGATCCAGCAGCAGGTACACCCCCCGCGACCCACCACTTGGGGCCCACTGCCCCCACTGTCACGACACCTCTGTGTTTCATTGCTCTGTTTGTTTTCATTGGTCACAACTTTATCTGTTTTTGGTGAATGGCTGTCATTACCTATTCAATTTTGGGAGTAGAGGGGCTTACCTTGTAGCATGGCTGAACAGTGGGCTGAATGAAAATAATGGCATGCATGCTATTCATTCCATTTGTACCTGGAAATGTACGCTGGTCTGGATCATTTTCCCAATCACTCTGAAATAAATGCACACCCTTTTCTGTCAGTAGCCTGGAGTGGCACAGGTTTCTCCCAATCCCTTTCCACTGTGTATCCATCTTGCCTTGCAGCCTCTACATTACAGACTGCCATGTGACTTGATTCTTTATATCAGTGATGGCACTAGGGATAAGTGGGAGTAGCATTCTGTTTTTGCAAGGTGTCTGCAAAACTTTAAATCATGTTGTGCAGCCCTGAAGATCTATACTCACAGTTTGTGTTGCTTGCAGACCAGAACGACCACAGCCAGACAAACTTGCCTGTTTATCTTATTTGTACAAATGGAAGTTTGCGGTTTTAATTTTAAGTTATAGAAGCTTACTGTGACCAAGCCTGAGAACATCGGAGCTGTGATGATAAGTCCACAAGACAGTCTGTGTAACAGCTGTTTTCTTTTCTCAATTCCCTATGCAATATATTTATTGGTACAAAACACTTTTCTGCATTCTATCAGGTGTGCCAGGAAGTTTGCATTACCGTATTTTAACTCCATAAGACGCATCAGACCATTAGACGCATGTGTATTTTGGAGCAAAAAATAGGGTAAATTGATGTTTGCACAAAGTTCCCAGGCGCTAGACACGACTAGGAAGCACTGCTCAAACATCGCAGCAGCTGCGATGTTTGTGCAGAACCTTCAGGTCGCGTCCAGCGCCTGGGGACTTTGCGCAAACATCGCAGTTGCTGAGATGTTTGCGGAGAGCCTCCTGGTCGTGTGCAGCGCCTGAGAGGCTCGCGTCTTCGAGCTGCTGACTAGGGGACGCGGTAAGAAGATTGGAGCTGCGGAAAAAAACACTAGGTAAGTTGTTTAAGCAAGTCATTTTTTTACACTTTTTAAAAAACTTCGCACATACACTTTTTAAAAAATTTCGCACAGACACTTCGCACAAAACTTCGCACAGACTTTTAAAAAAACTTCGCACAGACATTTTTTTAAAAAAGACGCACAGACATTTCCCCCTTTTTGGGGGGGAGGGGGAGTGTGTCTTATGGAGCAAAAAATATGGTAATTTTTCTAGTGCACATGCACCACCAGATGGTCCGTTGAATTCCTTTATTTCAAGACTCTGGCTCAATGGTATCCTGGAGATATACACACACGTATACGCATGCGTGCACAGAAACAAATTCCTATGAGACTTTGAGGCATGAAGTAACTGTACATAATGTAGTTTTTTCCTCCAGAGATGCCTGAACTCATTTATCCCAATGATTTCTGCAGATATAAATGAATGTGGATTGAAACCATATCCTTGCGAACACAGATGCATGAACACACATGGCAGCTACAAGTGCTATTGTCTCAATGGATACATGCTCATGCCAGATGGCACCTGCACAAGTAAGTGACAATATTATATTGAAGAGACAATCAATGAGACAGGATTAAGTTATTACTGTAGATCAGCGGTTCCCAAACTTACCCTGGTAACAGTGCCCTCAGCATCCCAGTACATCCTCCATGGTACCCTATTGTGGCAGCGCCGCACCACCATCTTGGCCTGGTCAAGATCTCGTGAGAATTGTTTGAGATCTCATGTGGTTCTCATGAGATCTTGGACCAGCCAAAATGACTGCACCTGGGAGAACCAGGAACAAGATTTTTCAGAAGACTCCTGCGGCGCCCTGTGAGTTTGCCGTGGCGACCACAGTGCACAGTTTGGGAACCACTGCTGTAGATAGTCACAATTCAACCTATATTATCTAATCTGATAGATGAATCTTTCAGCTCTGCAGAACTTTCAGTATTAAAGGATATTCTACCACTTTTAATATTTTTCAGTAGATCACAATGCATCTAATATTTCTAATTTGTATTGGTTGGTATTTTAGAACATGTTGCACACCTCAAGAACCTCACACCTCAGGAACCAGCATAGGATGATCATTTCGCTCCCCACATTCCCCACTGCACCCAGATAATAAAATCCAATCAAACTCAATCTGTTTCAGCCCTCTCTGATATAGGTACTGATAGCTTCAAGGGAAAGGAAAACAGTTTTTCTTTTTAAAGGCTTGAATTTAGTAACATATTTTAAAGTCTTTTGTTGCAGAAATGTTCATATTACAAATTCCCTTGAGAGCTGTAGCTTCCCAATGTAATGACATTAATTTAGGAAGCTATAAGGATCAAACTTCTCACCTGATTATTGGCCCTGAATAAAATGAATTGAAAACACCCAAAGCCCAGTCCTGCCTAAGTATCCGGCGGGCAGCCCAGGCCGCCCGCCAGATCCTATCTCCATTCCCCAAGGTCTACTTGGCCACCTCGGGGGAAGAGGACGCTCATCCCTTCCCCCAGGTGTAATGCGGGGAGACCCCAATGGGCCTCCTCGGATTTCCACCAGCTATTTCGCTGGCAGAAGTCAGAGGAGGCCGTGTAATGGCGGATCTGGCCCGGGAAGGGACGGGGATATGGCAGTCCCCATCTCTAAAGTCGTCGCAGACATGCTTTACGGCACATTCGCGATGACTTGGAACGCTCTGCCATTCCAGTGTTAGGCGGGATTGCACCCCCAAAGACATAATAAACCTTGTTTTAATAAGTTGGGGTGTAAGCAGTAAACAAAAAAAAGGAAGAGAGATTTCTGGTAGTTTTAGTGCCACTTCTTTAATAAGGACAAAATCTTTCTCTTGTTAGTTAATGGAATGGCATGGATTGAAAAACAAAACATCAAAACCCATAAAGGATTCATCAGGAAGCTTGCTTATGGGCAAAACAGCTATCATGTATGGTTTCAGAGGTATAGAACCACTTTGGATGGGAAGGGGGAAAAAGTCTGGATGGATATTAGGCATAACCTTGTAGCTCATATGTAAATAAACATATTACATTGCCACAATTCATGCAACATTTTACCATGTGCTCATGTCCCTTCTTTGCATCCCAACACTTTAATACTAACAAATAAGGTTCAAATTCTCAGGAAACAGATCTTCAGTTTACTGTAATTGTATTCCTCTTATTCAGTGTTCACTATTGCTAGTTTTGCGTTTGACAAATTATGTGTTTTTGAAGATTCCAGGACATGTGCCATGGTGAATTGCCAATATGGCTGTGAAGAGGTGAAAGATGATGTGCGATGCTTGTGTCCTTCAAGTGGACTTCAGTTAGCACCAAATGGAAAAACATGCATAGGTACATCTGGATGTTTTTATGCTCTTGATGTCATCAGCATAAACAGCTCTGAGAATCTGAAGTTGCCTGTACTTTATGAACACAGTGGGATTAGGGAGTGATTCTAGCCCTGGTTTTCATGAAAACTGGAAGTGGTCGTAAATCGCTGTAGAGCAGCAATCTGAAGCTCAGGGAGGCCTGCGAAGGGTAGCGCAGGCCTCCCCAAACCCTCCGGTGGGCTCCAGGACTCCCAGTAAGTGCACAAATCACCTTTTAAAGCTTTTTTTACCGGCGCCAGCGGCGATCCCTGGGATCGCCACCGCCGCCATGCTGTCCCTGCCCCTTAAGGGGGCAGGGGACGTTTGGTTCCAATGGTGGGTGGTGACCCATCACTTTGAGAAACACTGCTGTCCCCTCTTCCTAAAGCCTCCCCCCACCTTTTCCTTGTGTGCTTCTTCATCCATTGCCTACTCTGCACCCTTCCCCAGCCACCTTTCATCTGGACGCCTGTCCTTTAGCTATTCCACCTCCTGGGACCTCTTCCTAGTCCGCAGTCTGAAGGTTTTCATCTTAGCCAACCAAACTGAAAACTTTCCTTCCTTCTCCATTTTCCTGAACTGCAACATTCTGACAGCTTTTTCCCCCTGAGCAACTGGAGTTCTCATGAACATTCTGGGCCTTCACAAGATTTTAACGTCTCGGTTCTGGTGGCTTCACTGTTACAAGCTAGATGGATTGAATATTCTAAAGTGGTATTCTATAAATGGTAACAAAGTATATATTATCTCAATAATCCTTACAGCAACCCAAAGTTAGGTTGATACTAGTATTCTGCCCATGATGTGGCGCTGAGGCTGAATTTCTTGAATGTATTTGAACTGGATACTCAAACCACAGGCTACACTCTCAACCACTCCACTCTATCAGTGCAGGAACTTTGCACTAGTTGGAAAAACTTATTTCCTCTCCTGTTTCTTTTCATACAAGTGTGAAATGAAACCTGAAATCATGAGAGGTGGTCTAACTCTAAGCATACCTTGGATAGAACAAATACACCAGAGACACGAGACAGTATGCACAGCAAAGCAGAGAAAAACCAGAAGATTGCTTATTTTGTCAGTACTATGAAGGCTGTTTTTTTTTCTCCCTCTGCAGTGCTGGATTGTACATTTTCCCTGGATGTATTTAAAAAAAACAACAGCAAAACACAGCTGTTCCCTTTTGGGATACTTTCTCCCACTCATTACATAGGAACAAGATATTGTGGGGCAGGGGCTGGGTGAGTACTAGCACCAGGATAGCACCAAGAGAAACATGCTGGATTTTTTTTTTTAAAAAAAAACAACCCTAAAAGAAGCATTTCTTAGCATGATTGCACATTTTGAGATCTGTTCTCCAACTGTGACTATGTGTGATGCTTTAGGAGAGGAGGGGAGTCTTAGTGGAAGCTGGGTGTGTGTCTGTGTGTGTCAAATTACTTCATCCCTGCAACCTCTGGGGATCTTTTAGAGCCTAGGAGAAGCTTGACAAGGACAGGAAATGAACTATAACTGTGATTGCAGGCATTCATAACCTTTCAAGCAGCATATTCATTAAACGTATCGAGTTGGAAGCACAGCTCCATAGAGAGCCTGTTGCTTTTTTGACACACAGGTGCAATGACCAGCTCTGCATGGATCTCATGACCAGAAAGAGTTTTTTTCTAATGTAGAAACCACATAATGAGCCCATATGAATTCTTAGCTTGGCTGCTGCACAATAAACTTGTCACAGAAGGAAGCACTGTTCTTTCCCTCCCAAATGCTTTGGGTCTCTGATTGGAAACCTCTCCTGTTGCCTATATCAGCAGGATTATCATTGCCCCACAAGCCTCCGTAGTTTGATTAATGTTTACTTTAAGCCTTGGGCAGCTGCATGAAAGTAGGAAACACAGTTTAAATAGAACAGCCAAGTTTCTCATGTACAGTACTCATCTTGGGGGGGTTCTGTTTACACTTGCTTCATTTATAAAATACGTTGCCATATTCAGTACAATGCAAATAATTCATCAGGGTGGATGTTGATGTGCCAGAAATTCCGCTCTGCTCACACGCGTGTGCAGGCAGGGCCATTTTGTGACGCCCCCCCCCACACACACACGCATGTAGTTCTCCTCGCTTGGCCTGGATTGGCTGTGAGTGAGTGAGGGGGCTGGCCACTTCTCTAAGGCCTACAGAGAGGTCTAGCACCATTTTGGGTGCTGGCGCACTGGCTGGCTGACCCTCATGCTTGGATTGCAATGTCAACCTTAGTCCCCCCCCCCCGCCCGTGCAGGGAGGGCAGGGCAATTCTGCTTCCTTGACCTACTGTTGTCAGGGGTTGGCTGTGAAGGTTGACTGTGAAGAAGATCAGGGAGCCTTTAGGTGATCTTTTTGTAAGTTCTCCCGCAGTGGGGAGCCCAGTAAGGGTGTCAGAAGGGCGAGGTTGCCCGAAGGGGTTGTTGGTGGGGCGTCCAGCCCAAAGAAAGAGGGGTGCCTGGGGTGCCTGGTAGAGCCTCAGGCAGGGATTAGTGCAGTGGTTTCAGGCACTCAGCTCTGCTCCTAATCCCCAGAGCCAGTCTTGCGACCTTCCACTGAGTGTGGTCACAGGCAGACTGCCTTTCGTTCATCACCGGCTCTCTTAAATACCACTCTAACCCCCTTTGTTCCTGCCTCTTCCCCTGCTCCCGTCCAGTCCCCTGCCGCCCTCAGCGTTGTGTTACCAAAAGAGCTGGTTCTTAGGGGAAATTAGCACAGCCCAATTGGAACAAGGGATCTTGTATACTGGATAACAAATCAGCGTAATGCAGGGCTTCCCTTTTAACTTAGCAAAGAGAGAGACTGAGAGAAATAACTTCCAATAAAAGTTTATGGATTTATTAAAAAAGGACAAAGGTAAAATTATTGCATACAGAGAAATAATATATATTCAGCAATAATAATATGCCCATGGTTGGACACCAATAATGGAAAAATACGTTTCTATTGTCTTAAACATAGTGTAGGTGTTCCTGTCTTGATGATGGTGGTTGCTTATAATGCAAAGTGTATTTGGTGCAAAAGAAAGGAAAAGGGGGGTTTGGGAGTGAAGTTTGGGTGTCCCTGCTTCTTACAACCCAATTCCTAACAGCTAAGAATAGGGAGAGAAGGGGGGGGAAGGGAGGTTTCAGAGGTCTTTCATACTACCTGTCTTGTAGAGGAGAGCCTTGCCAGCGTAGCTGTTGGTGGTTTGGAAACTCAGAAGAGTTACCAAAATGTAAGGGAAAAAGCTTTCCTTTTTAAGGAGTTTTTAGGGATGGTGCTACGTGCAGGCTAGCTTATTCAGGATAAATGTGTAACTTTTGGGGAGCTATGTTTGATGTGTAAATTGATAACTTGGGATGAGAATAGAAAGGAACTTCCCTAATCCTTGCAGGATGTAGGTAATCTTGGTGTTGTCCTATGAAATATCATGTTGCTTGATATCAGAGTACATAAAACAGTATGATGAGGAATGAAACAAAAAAGGGGGGTGGGAGATCCAGTGGTAACAGTTGCTCCTTCCTCCACTCTACAGCTGATGCTAGGGTGTGTGTGTGTGCGTGGGCAGGCCTGGCCGGATACAGCCATTGCTGTGATTGACAGCTGGGCCGGCCAATCAGGGTCGTTTCCTGTTGGCTGGGAGGCCTCCCAGGCGTTCCTCAGCCACCCTTCCTTTTGGGGGGCTGCATGAGGTTGTCTGGCGTCGTCTTGGAGGCCGAGCGGAGGCAAGTTGAAGAGGTTGGTGGTCCCATGTCTGTCGCCCCAAGGGCGAGAGCGAGTCCAGGGGCCTTGGCTTCCAGACACTTTGGTTCTAAGCCAGGACGGTTATACCCGAAGGAGGGAATCAGACTTTCACAGTCTCTTCCAGTTTAGGTGCCAGCACTGTTGGATTGGACCATCTTGGACAGAACCCGGTGCAAACCTACATACTTGAAGTAATAATTTCAATAAACATGGCCCTTTATTTTCTCCCATATCTGTGTCACATGTGTTATTGGGGGGGGCGGGTACTGATGCAACAGCTATTGACATCTCTGAATAGTTTCTCTGGCAAAGCAGTTTGATAGGAAATAGTTAGCACTGTTTTGAAACTTCAGAGCTTTCCAACAAATGCTTCATATCCTAAGGAGCACATGCAGAAAGGAGGTGACAGTTTGTGCTGTTCTGTATGTGGTTGCACTAGTGCATGGGGAAGAAATTGCACAACTGTGAAGTTGTGACAGTTTTATGTGTGACATCTTGTGCAAGGCATTGCACAATGTGCTGTGCAAATGAAAAGCAGAGTCAGGATTCCATTTGGATTTCTGTATGCAAAAACATCACTCTGTTACTTCCATGGGTGCAAGCCCCCTTTTGTGAGTGGGAGGATAGCTTAGGGAGGGTACAACATACTGTATTGGATATTATGGCCCTGTGTCCAGATATGTGCACTTATATAGGCCTAGAATTCTTGCTTGGCCTCGGTTCAGCATTTTTTTTGGCAAACAGAGTGTGAATTGTTTAATCACTTTGTTGTGCTTAAAGTTCAACCATTATGGATACAGGTTGTTTCTGCTTTAAAGTAAGGGCCTAGGTCTGCCCAGTGTGGAAAGGAGGAGGGAAGAAAGAAAATTGGGTAGTGAAATTATCATGGAGAGGCTTGGCACCTCTACATGCTCTTAGCTGTGAATACTTGGTGGCATTGATCCAGGGATGGCACATGGTGGTAAGAGGACTTATGAAGCTGCCCGATACTGAGTCAGACCATGGAACCGTGTAGCTCAGTACTGCCTACAAGGACTGGCAGCAGCTCTCCAGGGTTCCTTGTTGCAGGCCTACTTGGTGATACCAGGGGTTGAACGCGGTACCGTCTGCCAGCAAAGCATCTGCTCTAGCTCCGAGCTGCAGTCCCACCCCTACAGCCCCTTGTGGAAGGACAATCTTCTGTAATATGTCGCATTAGCCGCAGCACTGCACAGCCACCTTAAGGATGGATCTGATGCAGTATGCTAGCTTGTGAAACATGTTACTTGGGCTTTGATGTTGGCAATCCAAGATCAAATCTCCTATGAGCTGTAAATATCACTGTGCGATCCTGGGTAATCTTTGAGTGGTGGAGCACGCGCTCCACTGCTCAAAGGCGTTGCAAACACACCGTAAAGTGCATTTGTGACTCCCAGCGAGAAAGGGCCACCAGGGCAAAGGCTGGCAGCCCTCACTTCACCAGGGGACCGTCCCTGTGCCCACCAGACCAGATAAACCCTGCACTGTCCAGTGCAGGGGCGGAGGGAGGGCGGACCAGGTGGCGAGGGAGGACGGCCATTGGCCGAACCGGGAGGGCGGGGATATTGGCAGCGAGCTCCGCCAATATCCCCAGCCCTCTCCTGGCCCAGTTTGCCCCAACACCTGGGTCTTGAATATACACCAGCTCCAGAGCTGGCATACATTTGAGTATTGGCACTGGGCTTGCCGACACCCAGGGAAGGGGACAAGCGACCCCTTCTCCCAAGGTGCTTCTGGACTGCCCTGGGGCAGCCTGGAATGGCAAAAGGATACTGCGGCCGGCCCTTTAGGGTGGCTGGGTATCCTTGCACAGGATTGGGCTGTCAGTGACTTACACAAGGTTACTCTGTATCTCCCAACCTGACATGCCTCAGACTGATGGCCAAGCAAAAGAAAAAAGAAAAAAAGAAAGAAAAACAGCCACTGCTGTTCCAAACTCCTTGTTGGAAAAGTATGTTGACTAGGAATTAGGAAGTGTTACGTGTCCACTGCATATATAAGTGAGGGTTGCTCTTCTCAATGAATGAACAAGTACTGTGATGTGAATGAATACAAATGCAACAGGTGGTGAAGAGGGCATTGCTAATGAACATGCTATATTCCTTTTTATATGTGCAGTTGTATGAGCCGTGTTCCTCAAGTGGCATTTCTCTCTCAGGAACCATTCCTGTCGCACTGTCATGAAAACATGACAGGGTTCATGAGTTCATTCAGGATTCCAGAGTCTGTTAGGCTACAATTTGGGCTGCTGTGATTTTTAAGACAGAATTTGTGGCAGAACGTAGAGTTCCATCAGGTGGAACTGTTTCTGAACAGGGGGAGAGGTTAAAATGTACTACAATCCTCATAGTTTACTTTGGGTACTAACTATATGACTGTACAGAGCATGATTATATGTGAAGCATTTGTTACAGATAGCAATTATGCAGAGGATACCAGGCAGAATCCAGTGGGCCAGATTTGTTATCCACAGAAATGAATGCCCCATAACTAGGATTTGCCTTGGATTCTGCTTAATTCCACTGATCGATTTTGTGCATCTCTCCTAGAATGGGATGTGCAGTCCCAGAACCAGTGCTAACGGGATGTGCTAATGGGATGTGCAGTCCCAGTCCCAGTGGTAGACACAGCTACATTTTATTCATCATCATAAATGTATTTTACAATAAATGACTGTGACATCTTTATTTAATCTTTGTTCTGCTGGTACCTTTTAAATGAGATTTCATTTTTGTTCCCTAGATATTGATGAGTGCTCCGCTGGCAAAGCTATTTGCTCTTTCAACCGCAAATGTGTCAACACATTTGGAAGTTACTATTGCAAGTGCCAGATAGGATATGAACTGAAATATGTGAATGGCCGATATGACTGCATAGGTAAGAATTAGATTCTGATTTGTTCCCATAAACTTGTTTGTCTTTGGGGAGCGTTTCGGAGATCAGGTGGCAGTTCTGCTTGCAGCTTACCCAATTTTATTCCAAACTTGATTTGGGACTGCTGCTGAGTGGCTGCCTAATGAACTATATCAAAATAAAAATTACATGTTGCTGAGACAACTACTGTTCATATATGATCTTGCCTGACATATATTCTAGTCCACATCGATGGAGCCCCTGTTGTTTGCCATCTTATTCACAAGTCGGGATGGGGTCATTTTTCTGTAGTCTTGGGTGGAGATGGAGAGGCCAAAGTAGCAGATATTTCAGTTGTCGTGAAGTAAAATAGATTGAAGGTTTTCTCAAAGTGCCACATCGGGGGTGGTGGTGGCAATTTTTGCCTTTGAAATGGCATGGCAGGATGAGTGACCCTCCCCATGCATCCCAATCATGACTGGGTAACTCCCCTGCTAGCTTGTTTTATCAAAAATCCCAAGCTTCCACTTAACATATTTGTTAACTGTTTGCATGTACAGCTAATGAAGCTCTATGACTCCCCTGAGCTCCATACGCATAGACAGATGCACTCTGTCAATGTAAATCTTTACAGTAGACTTGTTGCTAATTGGGCTTCTGTGCCTGTAATAGCTGCAGGTCAGGCAAGAATTAAGCAGGGTCAGCTTTTCCTAGCATGAAGATGTTGCTGGATTTGTTTTGAAACTCTGATTTCATTTGCCGTTTGTTTTTCTCCTAACACATTTCTCTGTGTAGATATAAATGAATGTACAGCAAACACACCCAAGTGTGACTTACATGCAGAGTGTCTCAATACTCAGGGATCCTTCAAGTGCAAATGTAAACTGGGCTATAGAGGCAATGGATTTGAATGCTCTAGTAAGTAGCTGCATATTGCAGGAGAACCTTCCATTGTATTGTTCCATTCTGCTAAAGGGGTGGGAAGTTCAGACTTTCTTCAGAGCAGAGAATGTTTAAATCTTCTGGTTTCTTTTGTGTTTAGGAATATGCCTTTTCTTCTGCTAATAATAATTTAGACATATACACATGACCAAATTCTTCACCTAGTTCCATGGGTGCAACTCCTTTTACAGTGCCTGTAAAATAGATAGCAAACCTTGATTTAATTTATAGAGGAGTTCCTCCGTTTCTTGCTTAGTTTCATGGTGAATGCATAAAGGTCTAGAACAGGGGTTCTCAACCTTTGGAAGCCTGAGTATCCCCTATCATGGCCCAATTTTCTGAAGTACCCCCTGCTAATTAATTGGATTAATCAATTAATTAATTAGCTAATTAACTGTTAAAAAGTACTAAAACAATTTTAAATGTGAAAAAATGTCTTACTTAACTGAGTGTGAGAGTGAGTGAGAGTCAGTCAGTCAGTCAGACAGACAGACAGACAGGCAGACGGGATTGCATTTAAGTTCTAATTAATAAGTAATTAACTACTGATTGATGCTGATAAGGGGCAGGCTCTGGCGTACCCCCTGTCGTTGGTCCGCGTACCCCTAGGGCAGTGTTTCCCAAACTTTTTCAACCCGCGGCTCCCTTGACCACTGGCGACCATTGGCCGCGGCTCCCCATTGCATTATGTTGATGCCTGCCAATTGGCATTGCACTGTTTCCCGAGAGGATTCCGTGGCGCTCTGTGGCTCCCTTGGCTGGTATGTGCGGCTGCCCTGGGAGCCATGCCTCCCAGTTTGGGAACCAGTGCCCTAGGGGTACTCGTACCACAGGTTGAGAATCCCTGGTCTAGAAACCAAGGGCCCAATCCTATCAGGCTGCTGTGCTGTTGGAACTTGCATTCCAGCAGCGCACCAGCCTTTTCTGGTGTCACAAACTGCAATGCGCTGTTGTGCACAACCAGGCCATTGTTGGAAATGGCGAGTGGCAGTGGCCATATGACAGGAGCCCACAAAGATGCCCTAGTGCCAGTAAGTTGGCATGGGAGTGGGCAGTGGGCAGAATGGGGTGGGGAGGGGAAAGAACAGGGCGGGGATCAGGGCAGAGATGGGGGGGCGGTTGAGGGCAGGAAGAGGTAGTTATCAGTGGTGGCGGCTCCGCTGATAACCTATCCCCCCTTCCTGGCATTAATCCACCTCCCCTGGTCTACTTGGAGTTGCGCCAGCAAAAGAGCTGGCACAGGCCTGAGTAGAACTATCAGGGAAGCAGAGGGTTACTTTGAGGAGGCCTCTGGGACTGCCCCCCCCCCCGCAGGATACAGTGCACACTCCATTGGCACAGCTGCATTGCCAGGTGGATTTAGTTAGGATTGGGCTGCAAGTGTGTGCCAAGAATGTGGGTTGAACGCATCCATGCAGACTTATAATGACTTAGAAATTCAACCCTGATTTACTACTCCACCACAAACCTACCAAGAGTGAGTTGAGGGATGGTGTGTTAGGTGTGGACTGAGGGCAGAACTATAGGTTGGGCGTGCACTGGAGCTGCCCCTAAAAATGGCATCCCTGCACTGAGTTATCCCCTAATCCTGTATAACATGAATCCTGTGAAGTCATGTTAAGTGTTTCTCTGTCCCTGCTTCAAATCACTGGCAGGGATGGGGAAGTGTACATGATGACATCATGAGGTAAGTGTTGCTCTACATATTGAATTCAGCACAAAGACGCTGTTTTGGGCAGCTGTCCTGTGCCTCCATTCAAGCCTAGTTCCAGGAGTGACTTCACAGGACCTTGTGGACCACGGGCTGAGAGCCACTTGTACCCAGCCAGCCCCTGAGGCAGTGAGGGTCCACTGATGCTGCTGTTCCCCACTGCTGTTCCTCGTTGCCACCCAGTAAGCTAGGGGCCATTGTAGGGGATCAGAGGCAGCAGTGGACCTTTTCCCAGTGCCAGTTTGCGATTCCCGGATGTCCTGTGTGTCCGTGCCGAGTCAGGAGCAAAGGCATCCAGGCATTTTGAAATACTCTCAGGGGAAGAATGAGGGAAGGCTGCTTCTGCCTGCCTGCTCTACACTGCCTTCTGGTCAGCCTCCCCATTGGGTATCCAGCCAGAAAAGCTGACCAAGAACAGGGCAGCTGTCATGAGGAATGAAGCAGCAGGTGCACAAGACCCCTCCACCACCACTGTCGCTGTGTGTGGTGGTGAGAAAGAGGATTCCCTGTCCGTCTGCTGCTGCTGCCCAGGTCCCAGGCACCATGGGGTGGGGAAGTAGCTGGCCTGTGCACATGTTTTCCAATGCATGGAGAGAGTGTGCCATTGGGGGGGGGAGTGGTCTGTCCAGATCTTTTGTCCCAGTGCACCTCAAAAGCTGGAGCTGCCACTGTATACAGTAGTTTTGCCCTGGAATGCAAGCTGGGTGTGTGGCGAAGGTATCCATGACCTGAAATTTCACCTGGATCCAGAGGCGAAAGGACGGTGGAGCGCGTGGTTCAGCCGAACCAGGCGCCGCGGCTGCGAAAGGTGCCGCGGCAACTCGCGCGGAGCAGCTGCTCCCTAGCTCACTTACCCTAGCGAGGTGGCGGCTCCGTTTTGGCCCGCCCGCCCTGGAGCTCGAACGGCTCCGAAATAGCCTCAAAACCGGCGGGGTGTGTGTGCATCGACGTGACGCAATGCAGGCCCTGCCCTCGCTCCAGGCGCCGGGAAGGCTTCCGACATTTCTGCCTGGATCCATTTCATTCACATGCAGAAGTAGCTGTGGTTGCCTGTAAGCATACATGCTTGTGAATAAGAGAACGCTGGGAACCTAATAGCACAATCCTATGCATGTCTTCTCAGAAGTAAGTCCCATTGTGTTCAGTGGGGTTTACTTCCAGGAAAGTGTGTGTATAGGCTTGCAGCCTAAGAAAGGGATTGCCTTTCTGTGCTCAAATATTTTCATTTATAGTTTCTACTGTTTATGGCCATCTTGTTACATATTATTATCAAGGCTTTTGATAAAAGCTTGTTTTATCAGTCCCAAAGAACATTTTAAGGGAGGATATGCTACTCCAGCTTCTGCATTTTGTAAGCCTTTGTGTGTACCTCAAAAGTCTATGTATGATCAGCATGTGTTGAACTTACAACTTCAAGCTACATATGATTTTATAATCTTAATAAATCTTAGCTAAATTTGGCTGCAATCCTGTGCATTCTTACCTGGGAGTAAACCTTCCATAGTAGGACTTAACTTCTGATTAAATATGAGTTGGATTGTGCTGTTAATATGATAGCCAAAATACCTTCATGATGGGGGAGGGAAAGATAGGGGACTCTTAATGAAATCTACATGTCGCAACCCCTGACTCTCCAGATTAGCCCCCTGTGGCCTTCTAGAAACAGCAGCTAAGGGGACTAGCACAGAAGGCAAGGGGTCAGGAACACCCTCTGCCCCTCATAATTTGAGCACTGCTTGTTATCCCACAAAAGCCAGTCCCATCTGCCATGCAGTTAGAAACAAGGGCTCATGTTCTCTGTCCATATTATGCTATCCCTCTCTTCAATTACATGGGGGAGATGGAACATCTGAACCAGCCCATAACATGGGGTATAATATTATTCAGGGGTGTTTCAGACAGCACTCAGATGGGGGGGGGTGGAAGTTGTGTGCTCCCATTTTTAATTACATGGTGGGTGAGGCGAGAGGATGGTATTGTCCAAACTGGCCCATCATACATGCCTAAAGGGGAATTAAAATTAGTGTGTGAATGTTCTCCCTGTCTCACCATATGACATACCTTTCAATCACCTAGTTTAATTGCATCGCCAATAGAACAAACGTTTTTGCCATGTCAAAGTGATTTGCCTTGCTAGAATCCAAGGGGAAAACGTGACTTTGGCAGAGGGGACTCCATGAATTTCAGCATATGTTAACATCCCAAGAGTGCCTTTGTCTAGTTGAGGAATCTGACATGTGCAAGCTTGCAGAGATCGGATGTGGTGGATGAGAGCATCTAGTCCTCCAAGCTGAGCCCCATGCCAATGCCCCCCTTGGCTTTCCGCAGCCAGAACGGTTCTGTTGAACTGTAAGAATATTCTATTTATTTTCTATAAGACTCCAAAGCAGGAACTGCAAGCAGATGTTCTGATTTTTTGAGCAGTCATCTTTGGCTTGAAAACTTCCACAGATCCTTTCTTAAAACACTGGGGGTTTGTCTTACTGATTGTCGAGAGGAAATTTGTTGGGAATTGGGGGTTTCCTGTTAATTTTTCCTTGCTGTACTCTGAATAAACGTTCAGTGAACTATGTCAGCTAAACTATGCAGTACCTCCTTTATAACACTGTCCTCCAGGGGAAAGGATGTACAAGCAGCCAATTAACAAAGCCTTGCCATGTAGGTAGGTATCTGGGCAAAACTAGTCTGAAAACATTATCCGTAGGGAAGGCAGAATTTGCAGTTGTGTTTTATTTGTGAGTTTGTTGAAACACCTGTAACTAACACCTCATGAAACTAAACACAAATATAACAGTTACCCAAAAAACTGTTTCTGTAAATTAATATTTCATTGGATCAATTTATTGCCATTTTGTTTTTAGCATGATTGGTTGGGGGGGGGGAATCACAACCGCAGTATATTTAACAAATATTATCAAAGACATTTCCCCTTAGTGGTAGATATGGATTAGGATTTAACATTATTGTAATACATAATTTTTTCATAATTTCCCATAAATTATTTCACTTCATTGGTTCATTTAGAACCAAATGAACATGTGTGAAATATCACCTATTCCATATTTTCTGCTCCCCCCCCCCCGGGTCAAAAAGTATGGTGAGATCAGGTTTTTCCATGAACAGATGAGCCACAGATATTAACCATGGGAGGCAAAAATGTGTTCTGCTGTGCAGGAACAATCCAGTTTCCAACCTTTTATCTAAATAAAAGTTATTCAAAATATGACAAGCTAGAATAACTCCGTTTCTCAATTTGGTCTCATTTACCTACTTAAAGCCCCGCGCTGGGATGGCACGGGGGCAGATCCCGCGGTATCCAGTGCAGGGCTGGAGGCCTCCTTAAGGTAAGGGGACAAACGTCCCCTTACCCCGTGTCAATCCCCAGCAGCCTCTATGGGACTACTTGGATCTGCGCCAGCTAAATGGCTAGGGCAAATCCGAGCAGCTCCGTGTCGGGCTTTCAGGCTACTACCCTGACAATGAACAACAAACAGCAGATTCCTGTTAGAGAAAGGCATCTTTTGGGAGTGATACCCATTTTTTGTTGCCTGTCTTTGCAATTGGTTGACCCTTGGCAGGTCATGAAAACATGCTGATGTGCTGTGCTCACCTTGTACTGAAGGTTGTGGAGGGTGGCTATACGATTATAGACAAGGCTGAGAAAAGTTCATTTACCTTTAGTATCCGAAGAGAACATACATAGCCTCATGTATACATAGCCTCTCTCTGCATTTGTTTCTGCAGAGAGAGAGAGAGAGAGAGATTATATAATAATCCCTTTGTCTCTCTCTTGTACCTTAACAAATATTAGCCCTTAGAATTTCTTCACATTGAAAGCGCTAATATTCTATAGAAGCTTTAAAGACCTATGCAGCGCAAGCCTATGAATATCTGCTCTGAAGTAAGTTCTGTTGAGTTCAGTGGAGCTGTGTATATGGGATTGCAGCCTTGAAGTGTAAGCTGAATTAAGCATCTGTTTTGTTCCATGGTTTATTCTAGTTATTCATGAAAATTCTGTGAAAGAAATTCCCAGAATCTCTGGAGTTGCTAAAGAGAAGCTCAAGAAATTGCTTGTGCACAAGAACAGTGTGAAAAAGCATGGAGCCATCAAAAATGTGATCCCAGAACCTCCTGCAACTCTGGCTTCTAAAGTCCATGTAAGACCATTGGACTACGAAGATGGCGTGTACATAGAAGGTATCTATGAGGAAGAAAGTCAAGTCATTGGAGATGCCAGGAGAGATGGAAAAGCAGAAGAGAAAGGAGAAGTGGAGGAAGAAGAAGGAGAAAGGCCAGACCTTGAAAACCAGACTGACCCTGAGAAGAAACTTCGAGGAGATGTATTTTGTAAGTGTCACCTTAATATAGTTTTCAAATAAATTTGTATAGAATTTGGAGAAACATTTATAGACTCACAATAGACTGTATTGTGACTGTATCTGCAAAAGACAAGAACTCTATAAAACACAAGTGTATTTAGCATTTATATAGCATTGTTTGAATCTTCAAAGTGCTTCACATACATTGACTCAGTAATCCCTTCCCCCAATTCTGGAAATGTGGGTAATATTATTAGCTTCATACTGCAGGTGGATGGCTGAAACTAAGAGATAGCAGTTTGCCAAAGACTACCTAGTTGGGTCATGGTTAAGATAGGATTTGAACCCGGTACTTCCTCGTTTACATATAGGACTTCCAATATGTTATGAAAAGAAAATAGTAGTATACAGTACTAAGAAGCCAAATGATGCACCATCCTATCAAAGCATACCTACATATTGAAGTCTCTCCTAATGAAGGTAATTGAAGTCTCTCCCCCCCCCCCCGATGCAGCAGGGTCTGGTGGCGCAGCTGCATCAGTGTGGGAGGGAAAGGATAGGATTGGGCTGCTACTTACTAGCTAGAATTGTAAGTTGTCATTTGCTTCATGCACTTCTGACCTTGTTTGGCACAGAATCTGCTGTTGCGCATTTGTGTGTTCAAATGGTTTTTCTTTCTGACTGCATTAATTAGATTTCTTTTACTTAAAAGCATCCAAATGCCTACATCACTTTAGCAAAGCACAATCTGGATAAATGAGATTGTTTGAATCCGTGGCCTTCACAATACTTCTTTGAAGTACTTTGGAACATGGTTAGCTTAAAGAAATAAGCAAACGCTTTATATGCCTTTGCTGTGCTCATTTATTTGCTTTTTAATATTATATGTTGATCAGGCCTGGATACACTCAGGGAAAGTAATGACAATCCTCATTTATCAAAACTAGACAAACAGTAAGATCTTTAATGATCTCTCTCAGTGTTTGCCAAATATTTCTTTATAGACATCTGCCTAAGGGACCGATTAAAAAAAAAAATTACTATTGGTTTAGTTCTCCTCCAATACCATGTTGCAGTCAGCACGCAGATTAGAGGCAGTCACACTGTGAATCTCTGTCCTCCTCTTGGCAGCTGCTGGAACATGTGGTGCTGACTTGGGACCTTGCGACACAGAGCTGAGAACTGGTGCACATAATGGTTGCCACCAGGCTACTGCTGAAAACATTGGGTTGCGTGTAGAGTAACACTTTCATGAATGAAAGCTCTCTCCGATAACAGAAGGTGCACAAGGGGTACTTGCACAAGCAGAAGAGACCATTTGTGCAAGTGGAATGCACTTTCCATTCTTTAGAGGGAGCCTCCATTCACCGAATGAGCTTCTGTTCTTGGAAGCATCACTGTGGATGCAGCCTAGTACCCCTAGGGCAAATCATTCCCTGCACCAGCCGAGACATAGAGCATAATGACATCTCATGTGAAACACTTTTACAAACTAACAGTGCAATCCTGAGTACAAATAGACCGACAGAGTGTGTGCAGCTCCTTGTGAATAAGCGGCGCTGGCGCGGAGGCCGGCACCACTTACTGCACCACCAAACTGGACCTGCGCCAGCCGCCGCAGGTAAGTCCCACACCAGTCGGCGCTGGGGCGGGGGGAGGGCAGTCAGGAGCGGCGAGGGAGGGGACTGTTGTCCAGCCCAGGCTGGGAGGGGACAGGGATATCGTCACTGAGTTGCGCCGATATCCTATGCCCCTTCCCAACCCAGGCTGGCCTTACACAGCCTCCCCGAATGCACACCAGCTTCAGAGCTGGTGTGCATCTGAGGAGACCCACTGGGGTCCACACCTCTTACACCAGGGGAACCCCAAGGTGAGCCTGTGCTGCTGTAGCCTGCAATGGGCCTAGGATGCAGTGGCCGGCCTCCGCATCTTAGGCAAGATTGGGCTGTAAATGTGGAGAAGTGAAAGGAGAAGGGAGAGACGCAGTGCTGGAGCTTTTTGGTGGCAGCTGCATGTTTCTTATATAACATCTAGCTTCAACCTGTACGTTTCCAATAAAATGGCATTTCGTTAAGTAAAACATGGACAAAATACAGTCTAGCATACAGTAGTAGTTGATTCAGGAAGGCTTAACTGTGTACATTTTATTGACTGGGTTGACTTTTTGTTCTGTGATGACTCACTCTTCTGGATATTGTTTGCTGAAATATTGCTTTATCATTCCTGCATCCTACTCTATTGAAGTGTCTAATTTATGTTCATTTACCTGCAAAACACCAGAGAGTGTTATAAATTAATTTGACTAAAGCTCTTCCAGATGGTGCCCTCTAGATTTATTCTGTGCTGTGCTCGTTGCCCCAATCTCACAAGGCTCAGAAGTCTTGCCAAAATGGCTTCCTCTCTAGTTGATTCCAAGAACCTACAGAAATCAGACAACAGGAAGCACTCAAATGGAAAACAGATAATCGCCATTGGTCATTAGTAACAACTAAAATCACTGATGCACACTGGCATCACTACAGGGGGGGCGGAGCTGTAAGTTCTGCTGAAATCGGAGCCTCCCTTACACGGAGGAACGAAACAGCCCCGCCCCCTCACCTTCGGAGCCTTTCAGGGAAGCGAAAGCAACGCGCAGGAGACTCCCTGCACATTGCTTTCGCTTCCCTGAAAGGCTCCGAAGGTGAGGGGGCGGGGCCGTTTCGTTCCTCCGTGTAAGGGAGGCTCCGATTTCAGCAGAACTTACAGCTCCGCCCCCCCCCTGTAGTGACACCAGTGCTGATGCAGTGGATCAGAACTTCACGGTTGCAGGAGACATTTCTGGCATCATCCTCAAATGGGACCTGTGTGCAAAGCTGCCACTGGACCTTGGAACTTAAAGGTGCCAATCAGAAGAAAGTGAATGTAGGCATCCTTCAGACTACACACTAACTTCTTTTTAACTTTTTTTTTCTTTGAATAACCGGTCCCAGTGCAGTATCACAAATGCTTTGGAAGCTCAGCTGGGTTTCAAAAGCATTTTGCTGTGTTGGGTCAAACGGGGGCCATTGTCATGACTCCTGCACATCCATTTTAATGATGCAAATGTTTCATAAGCTGTTGATCTCTCCATTTCATATCATAAAGCCTTGTTTTGTCTTAATACCCCATGTAAGGTTTTTTTTGTCCTCCACTCCTGCAGGGTCATCGCGAGAGGGGTGCACCCCCTTGGGAATCTTCATTAGCCCCAGTGGCAGGGGTAGAAATGCAGGCAGGGTTCCTGGCCCAACACCCAGGATCCCCCAACCAGACCTAAGAGTCAGCAGCAGGGAGAGGGAGAGGGTTACTCCACCCTTCTTCTTCTTCTTCTTCTTCCTCCTCTTCCTGGCTCCTTCTATGGGCTTGCCCCAGCCCCAGAAGAGCCAACACAGAGCAGCCCACAGGTAGCCTGTCCAGAGACCTCTCATTACTGGCCCTGAGTGCCTTATGAAGCCCTGGGCCCGCCCCTTCCTGAGCTGTCTCTCCCTCATCCCCACCCTCAGCTACACCTGGTCCAGACCTGGGGTTAAAGGGCCAGCATTGCTCTGGAGTAGGGAGGCCCCCATCCTGCGAGAAGCAGCCAACCCTGTGCCTTGCTGGCCCCAGGGACAGTGGGAGGTTTGAACCTACAGCCATGTGTTGGCCGTACGGTGCCAGTGGCTGCTCCTCTGCCAGGGTTGTGAGGGGTCAGCTGGAGTCCCCACGATGTTGGGGCAAGTCCGGAAGCGGACATCCCAAAAGGTACCTGAAAAATACTTCACAATGAAAGCAAAATTAAATTTGGATATAAAATATTGCCTCTGTTATAGTGAGGGAGTTTTTCCTCCACATGGAAGCACTCTGTAATTCAGCAAATAAATCATTCTGACTGTGGGTATTGTTAGTTATCATCTTGCACGCACGTACGCACGCACGCACGCACACACACACACACACACACACCAATCCTCAGTATTTCATGGTTAAGGAGCTCTCCATCTTGCAGGTGTTTTTGGACTCACGGTTCCTCTTCCAGCTGTGCATAGATCAATGAACATTTTTTACAGACCTTACCCTTACCCTTTGTGTACTTGCTCCTAATTCAAGGAACAGAAATCTATGTTTTAAACCTTAGCCTGAGGTAAGCTTATTATCTAACAGCACAGTCCTGCGCAGTCCTGTGTACAGTGGTGTAGGTGTACATAGGATTGCAGCTTCAGCAATTTAAATCATCGTGAATCTTTGCAGTTGTACTAAAGAATATAAAGTTTTGGCAACACGTTACAGCATGAATAGTATTTCCTGGAGTGTCTTTCCGATGTTGCATTGAGCGTATTTAACTGCCTCAAGGGTCTTTTGTGTCTCTCTACAGATGTATGTCTTTTCAGAAGGGTGCAGGGGATTATGGAACTTATTTTTAAAAGTAACATCTGTCCAGAGTTGCAGATGTGGTCTCTGAAGAGACCTGTCTGTTTTCAGTTTTGCAAAAATGCTAAAGCACATCCTTATGTACCAAATTATCTCTGTGAAACTTAGCACGTGTTTATATGGCTATGGTTTCGTGCTGAATCAGGCCCTAGATTAGTTTTACGTACCTGAACCAAACTTGCGTCTGTTTGTCACATCTATGCAAGTGAAGATAATAGCCCAGGAAATAGTCTGAAAGCACACACTGTAGTTTTACTGCTGAAGCTAGTGATAGCCCTAAACAACGCAAGGAGGGGAGAAAATCTGGGAAGCACATGTAAGGTACTTGGTATAAATGTAATGAACACGTAAATAATAATAAATGAAATTAATTCTAGGCTTCTAGAGTCTACACAGTCTATAGCAGCCTCCAGATCACCTCTCTTGCCTCCTCCTCTTCCTCCTGCCCTGCCCCCCTTTTCCACTGAAAAGACAGAATGAGCAGGGAAGGGAGGGAGGCAATCGAGAGAGGAGACTGGTGCCATAGTGTAACTCCTCTCTCCACTCCCCCCCTTCCCATCTTCTCTGCTTTTTCAAATGATAGGGAACCAGGAGAAGGAAGGTGGTGACACCTGTGCAACAGTGGCTCCTTAATAGCCCCACTGCTGCCACAGGTAATAGCTGGGCCACCCCCACCCCCCAAAGTGCTGCCAGTGATCCATAGACACCAGGGCTTATTTGAAGACCAGCCCTGCTAGGTTGTTCTAAGGTTTATTTTCAGCCTGTGGAAATATCTCTTGAATTATAGCAACTACTTCCAATGTTTTTTTCCCCCCTAAATCACAATATGTACTTTAATCATTATCTCTACTGCACAGAAGCCTGATCATTGTGTAAAAAGAATGTAGCATGTTTTGGTACTGCATTTGACTACTGTACAGTAATAACTTCTGTTCCTGGAAAACAGTGCTGTGTGAAACAGCACTATAGGAAATAACTATAGTTATTCTAACTGTTCTAACGTAGATGTGTTGAAAGTACTGTACTAACCAGTACAGTAAGTCAGAGCCTGCTATGTAATTGACCACCGCTGCTGTCATACCTCCTACATGGCAGTGGTGGAAAATGAGCTACTCCCAAGAGGATGCGCCAGGTTGTGACTCACCCTTGGAACTACAGGCTTCTTGATGAAGAAGGCATCTAGGGTAGATTGTCTTGCCCATTGTTTCCTCTCTCAAAGCACTTCCTGATAGCAAACGATTGGCCCCATGTTAGCCAGAATACACTGCTCTCATTGGCATGGTGCTAGCCAGAACATTCAGCCTCTCTTGGCTGAAAGCACAGCGCAGACAGCTGAACTTTTCAGCACCAAACTTTTGAACAGTATTTTCCCCCCTTCTTTATAATACTGCAAAAATTGCACTCAGGACAAAGAGTGCTATAATGAAACAATGTTACAGGAAGCAGTGTTATAGCAAGAAAGAGGTATTATCGCATATCAGCGTTTCTCAAAGTGTGCTCCTAGGAGCCCTGGGGCTCCCTGAAGCCCCTTCAGGGGCTCCACGAGCACACCATATGTGGCCGCCATCTGCCTCCTGCTTGGTTTGCTCATCCGTACCTCCCACTCCCTTGTTCGTGGCTCTTCGTCCCCATTCCCCTCCTGTTCTAGCTCTTCACAAGTATTTGGTGTTGGGCTCCGTGCTGTGCCACTCCACGAACGCGTCAGCGCTCTGGGTCTCCCTGAGACTCTGTACATGTGCCAGTGGGACTCCCCAAGACTCCTTTTAGGAGTGTAAAGGGCTCCGGAGACTTGAACGTTTGAGAACCACTGCTGTATATAGTTTTGTCATAGATAAAAACCTGTATTTTAACTCATGGCATGTGGCTGGGAAATTAGTTGCAAGCTTGGAACAAGTAATTATTTTAATGCTGTCAAACCAGCCAATGAAAGCCGTGACGTCGCAAATGTGCCGTAAAGTACGTTCACGACGCCTTGGGAGTACGGGAGGCCGGCGCAAGGGCGGCCTCCCTCACTCCAGCGCTGGACCAGGACGCAGACGGTGCCAGAAGGTAAGTGCTCCATTGCTGGCTGCATAGGCAGTCCGGCCGGGTGAGGGAGGGGGCCATTGACCTAGCCGGCCCGGGAGGGGGTGGGGGATGGTGCTCACCATATCCCCGTCCCTGCCGGACCGGCCACACAGTTACACAGCCTCCTCTACTTCCACTGGCAGAAATCCGAGGAGGCCAATCAGGCTGGCCTGGAGTTACACCTGGGGAAGGGTACGAGCATCCCCTTTCTTGAGTAGACCTCCAGCCTGGTGCACACCTGGTAGCTCGTGCACAGGCTCCGGCAGGTGCCCTGGGCTGCCCGTCGGATCCTTACGGTGGATTGCATGGCCCGTTAATTAATCTTTGTACATTTTGGTGGAATTAACATGTTTTTTGTATTTCTTTTAAATTAGCTAAAGACGCTTCTGCCTTTGATCCTCTCCCAGCACAAAGGAAAATTTCAGTGCAAAAAGTAGAACTGGAAGGTAGGCGAATATTTAATTTCAACACAAATTTTCATTGAATAATTGAGTGTTTTCATGGCAACATTTACTTGCTCAACTTCTGATGTTTTTTTTTAATTAGAAAAGGAATTATTATTATTTTTTAATTAAGTGCATTTAAATTTGTTGTAAGCTGCCTTGAGTTCTTGTTGAGCAGGGTGAGATATCAATTTTTAAAATAAATAGATATAGATTTTAAATTTTTGACTAACGTTTCACAAACAGAATCTAGCTCAACTTGGTAAGCCTTCTTTGTTTTTTCCCTGAGCCTGTTTATAAAATCTCCTCTTTTTATAGGCTTATATCCATGCTTCCAGTCTCCCCTTCGGTTTATTGCCCTCAACTGCCCTCACGATACCCATTACGTCCCCTAATCTCCTCAGCAGTGCTTCTGTCTAGCCAGTCTTCTACTTCTGTGTAGTTCCTCCTTCTCATGTGTGCTGCTTCACATCTGGCTTGGCTGATTTTCACAGTGCAACCTGGCTTTATTTCTGTATCAAGAGATACAACTGAAAATGTAAGGTGAGGTGCATTGGCACCCCAGGATGCTTAAAACAGTGGCACAGTGGAGACCACAAGGCTTGGGTGCTTTGGTGATGGATAGATACAATTGCTTGCAACTCTTTGGGGATTTGTGCATGTTTGCCTGGAAGGTGTGCTAAACTCGAAGCCCGTTCAGGGTGACCCCGAGGGTGTTCATGTATACCTCACTTTCCCATTTGAAATGAAGCACTCCACGCAGCCTACGCAATAGAATTAAAATGGGGACCGCTTCTTGGAGGAAACCCGTATGGAGTTCTGCAGCTGCAGAACAAGAGAATGTCATCCACTCTGAATGCAATACCGCATCTTGTCTTTCCTTTCTCTGAACCCCTCGCCCCCATGCTTCCTTCTTAGTGGACTGCAGCTTTGGTCGAGGGTCTTGTGTCTGGCAGCAAGATACAAATGATGACTTTGACTGGAATCCCGCAGATCATGATAATGGTAAGTTAACTAGAGCAGGAATCAAAAGAGCCCTGTGCACAAATGGGAAGAACATCTGCTCATAGGAAGGGGAATACTGATTTTCTTTTAAATCTTCACCATGTTGAATTCTGCTCTGGGGAGGGCATCATTTTATTTCCAGGTCAATACTAACATCACAATCCTGTGTAAGGATCCGGCCAGTGGCCCAGGGCTGCCCACCAGATCCTGAGACCGAGGATGCCTGTCGCATGGTGGGCTAGAGGTCTACTCGGGGAAAGGGTCGCTCATCTCCTTCCCCGGGTGTAAACCGGGGCCGGCTCGATGGGCCTCCTTGGATTTCCGAGGAGCTGGCGGAAGTCGGAGGAGTTTGTGTAACAGCCTAGCCAGCCCGGCGGGGACGGGGATATGGCAGGCACCATTCCCCTCCCCCTCCCAGGCCGGCTAGGCCAATGGCCTCCCTCCCTTGCCCAGTGGACCACCCACGCGGCCGCCGGTGGGAGAGCTTACCTTCCTCCGGCTGCTGTGTCCTCGGTCCGGTGGTAGAGTGAGGGAGGCCGGCTTTGCACCAGCCTCCCTTACTCCTGAGTAGTCGCAAACATGCCTTATGGCACGTTTGCAACACTTTCAAACGGCGGAGTGTGCACTCCACCTTTCGAAAGTTCCCCAGGATTGCGCTCTAAATCAGGAGCAATTTAGGGGAAAAGCAAAATGGAGACCAACAGCCCCAAGAGACGTTTTGCTGCTGCTGCCTATGACAGCGGGGGGGGGGGGGGCGGGGAGAGGAGAGACCTACCATCAAGGCAATCCCTCCCATGGGGCCACCTTTGGAGGAAGAGGCTCAAACATTTCATCTTTGAAATTTATGAATCACTCTTCCATGGGAGATTTTTCAAGTCATACGTGGGAAAAAGAAATGCAAAATTACAACATTCAAATAAATGTTAAAATAAAATTTAACACAACAAAACTATGGACACAATAAAAAATAATTTAAAAATTGAATATTGTTGTTAGGTCATATGTCCTATCAGACACATGCTAGCTGCAAATTTAAGAGGACCTTCAAATACCCACCTTGGCAGATTGAAAAATCTCCCATAGAAGAGTGATTCGTACATTTCAAAAATAAAAGATAGAGCTTCCTCCCAAACTTTATGCACCTAGCAGCCCAATTCAGTGCAACTCCCCCAGCACTGAGGCAGTTGTGGGAATGAACAATGGCACAGTCCTGTCTAAAGAAGCACCAGCGGAGCAATGGCTCTTCCTATGCTGGGTGTCATAAACATGCCGTAAGGCATGTTTGCAACATCCGGAGAGTAAGCGGCACTGGCGGAGAGGCTGGTGCCGCTCACTCTCTGCCAAACTCACCTGCCAGGGAAGGTAGGTTTTCTGTCGGTCAGGGCAGGGGCGGGGGCAGGTGGAATGGGGTGTTTTGGGGGAGCTGGATTGGCCCGCTGGGACTGGGAGGAGGGAGGGATCATCGGCAGCACGCTCTGCCTAATCCTATCCCCTGTCCCAGGGCTGGCTGGCCTTACACGGGCTTCTCGGATTTGCATCGGCCGTTTTTCCGGCACACAACCAAGGAGGCCCATTGGACCTGCTGGGGCTCTACCCAGGGGAAAGGGACAAATGTCTTTTTCTCCCAAAGTGTGCTACAGCTCCTCCGGTGCAGGCCCAATCCTGCCAAGGATGCAGTGGCCACCTTAGGTGCACTGTCACTGCATTCTAGACAGGATTGTGCTGCCTGTGTCTTAACACATTTTTGCACACTGAAATGCGCTATAGAAATGGTAGGTAACTGCTATTTAGTATGAAAGAAAGTAACATTCTATTTCTCCTCTTCTGAATCTCTGTATATATCCCCAGGTGATGGATATTACATGGCAGTTCCGGCTTTCATGGGGCACAAGAAAGACGTTGGTCGTTTGAAGCTTCTTCTTACTGACCTCAAGCCAAAGAACTTCTATTGTTTGATTTTTAGTTACCGGCTTGCAGGAGAAAGAGTGGGGAAACTACGAGTAACTGTCAGCAGCAGCAGTAGTAGCTCTTCCTGGGAACAGAACACTGGAGATGATGAACGGTGGAGGACTGGACAAATTGAAGTACACACAGCGGCTGAAACAACTATGAATGTAAGTTGTTTTTAAAAAAGCTACTATCATGGTTAATCACTAGAGAGCCAATGTGATGTAGCAGTTATGATGTTGGGCTTGGACCAGGAAGACTCCACACAGCCATAAAGCCAAGAAAGTGACTTCGGATTAGTCAGTCTCCTGCAGCCCAACCTACCTCACAGGGCTGTTGTGTAAAAAGAAAGGGGAGGAGCTGTGTACGTGTCCTGAGCTCCTTAGAGGAAGGATATATAAATGTAGAAAATAGTTGTATTCATTCTGACTAGTGTGTCCTGGCTATAAGGAACCTCTGCGTTCAAAGGCAAAATCCCAGTTGCTGGGAGCAACAGTGGGAGAGGAGTACAGGTGGGCCCCCATATCCACTGATTCGCTATCCACAGTTTCAGTTATCCACGGATCGTGGGGACACCCCCAGGCTTTTACTTTTTTCCCAGTAAGCTTTGTTTCTTCCTTAAAGAAACAGGAGAAGCAGCCTCTGGCTGCTTATGACAGGCAAGTAGAACGAGACTAAGTACTAGAGAGGCTCTGCAAGGTTAACAGAAACCTTGCAGAGCCTCTCTAGGACTTAGTCTCGTTCTACTTGCCTGCAATGGAGGCTGCTTCTCTGTTTGTTTTAAGGAAGAAACAAAGCTTGCTGAAAGAAAAATAAGAACTGGGGGGGGGGGCAAGCATGCCTGCCTGCAGGGGAGGCAGGGTGGGGGGGGGCATCAGGAAACCATGGAGGGGGTGTTCGCTCTTATCCATGGTTTCAAGTATCCACGGAGGGGCCTGAAACATATCCCCAGCAGATATGGGGGCCCACCTGTATTGTCTTCCAAATCCTGCTTGTAAATTTCCTGATGGCATCTGGCTAGCTCCTGTGAGAAGCAGGACCAGGTGAACCTTTGGTCTGATCCAGCAGGGCTCGCCTTATATTGTGGCAGTTGCTGGAGCGCAGTCGTTTCAAGGATAGGATGTTTCTGAAAATTCAGAATCATTCAGCTGGTGCCCACAAATTGGAATAGATTTGGTGTTCAGGTTGTTAGGATCAGAGCCCACAAGAAGGCAGGAAGGCTTCTAGCAACCTAGCTCCTCATACCCATATCTGCCAGGGGTTGAGCCACCTAAATCCTCTTGCACACAACAGGAGGAGTGGGCCAAGCTGTGCAGAGATAGATAACAAAAAAGATGGGGAGAATTTGCACGCTTGACATCATGAGGGGGATGTTTAGGAGATGTTTTACATATGTTATATTGGTGAGAGGCACTGAAGTGACAGGCATGGAGTTGTAGCCTAAGTTATATCAAAATTTAGGATAATGCAACCAATATTGTCTAATTTTAAGCTCCATGTAAAGGTATTTCAGTATAAATAAAAGTAAACTCAGTACACACCAGGCAACAAATAACGGAGATAATAACCTTCAAGAAGGTTTAAGGTTAACCCTGTATAGCAACAAAGGACAACTATTCATCACGATATACAGCATCGAGTAGCGTATGCTGTATACAGTTGGCTTTTTTCCCGTGGATTTGGAACCCACGGATTTGAATCATAAGAGAGCCTCTGCCAGCTAGTAGGAGGACACTGAGCTAGATGGACCCAGTGGTCTGGCTCAGTAGACTGTCCTTGAGAAGACCAAGTATTTAGCATACAGCCGGCCCACATCTTATGCAAGAGTTATGTTCCAGAGTCAGTGTGTAAAGCTAAAATCGCATATATTCAAAATTATCTTGAAATCCCTTACATCCAAAGAATATGTACTGTCTCTTTAAAAATTACAAGAGGCAGGCAGGAACTGAGACCAACGGAGGGAACAGCAGCTTCATTCTCCAACCTCAGGCTCAATCTCACAACACAATCCTATGCATGTCTACTCAGATGTAAGTCCCATTGTGTTCAATAAAACTTACTCCCAGGAAAGTGGATATGGGATTTCAGCCAGTGGCATGTATTTAGAAAGTGGAATGGCGGACGGAATCACCCGCACTATTTAAATTGTTATTTTTCTGTTTTTAGTTTGTTTGCCTCGTGCATGTAGTTGAATTTGCACGAGTAAAGTGTGCCTAAGATGCGGGCCGACTGTATTTTTGGAAACTGTGATAACAATCAAACCTTTTGGAGGGAGCATCTAGGACCTGTTCAGAGTTGGTGCCTCTTCACAAAATACTGTTTGTTTTTCCATTCTGTCAGATCACTTTTGAGGCAGAACGTGGGAAAGGTAAAACTGGAGAAATCGGCGTGGACACTGTTACGTTGTTTTCTGGCCTGTGCCCTGAAGATCACTTGACATTGGATATCTGACCATGTTATTATGACCGCTATGATAATATTTGCTGTACTAATTCAGAATTTTGTAACACCAAGACCTAGATAAAATAGTAAATCTGGAAATTACATCTTGAACCTTGTTGCAGACAGAAAAACTGCCATGTCTAAAATGTCTCTCTTTAGGTAATAGTATATAAAATATACTAAGCTTTATTTTACGTGTAGCTCTACTGTATTACGTCGTTCATGGTCAGGATCAATATAATGTGAAAATATTTGTGTAGCTTTTCTGCAATAAATGCGCTTTATTTTATATACAATTCCTTTTAAAGAAAATTCCTATTGTTGCATATTGTGCATGTTTCCTTACAAAACTGTGAAGCCATGTCAGAAGAAGGATGCATCGTTTCTGAGGACATTTCGAGGTACCACATTTGGCACAGCACCACAGGTGCACCAGGTGTGATTACTGTGACAGACAGTGTTGGCAGGCCCCGCACAAGTCCTTCCGGTGTCTGAGGTGGTGCAGTGGAGTGGGGCGCTTCCCCCTCCCACACTGCTCCATTTTCCCACCCTCCATCCTTTTGAGGCCATTTCCCACCCTCCATCCTTTTTGAGGAACAGCAGCACAGTTGCACAGCTGGTTGAAGCGGGCACCATGGTGGGCAAAGGCAGGGAAGGCCCCGGAATGGAATGGTGAGGTGGCTGGAGGGAGGGCACTCCCATGGCCTCCACCAATCCGTTGCTGAGACAACTGCCTCACCATGCCTCATTAGTGGACTGGCCTTGAGTGTCAGTTCCAGTGCACAAGGGCTTCCTCATTCATTTCAGCTTGTCAGACATTTCTGTGTTGGTGCTTTCATTGTGATTCCCCAGTCATTGTAGAGGTAGGCCTGTGCTTGCTGGGAATTCTCTGTGCATATCAAAAGTGCTTACAGAATTTTAGATCAGGCTCAGCATACTTTTACAGCTTCAGGGTAGAAATATATGAAGACTGCAGTCCAACAAAGAATTAAACATGCTTTAAGATCACTGAAATCAATGGGCTTGAATATGCACAGCTTTGTGCTAGATTGTAGGCACAAGTCTGCAATGTGTCTGAGCAACACAGTGCCAGTTCTCTCTTCCTGGTGTGCATTTATTCATCATGAGCTAACAATATGGAGGAGACAAAGGATATGTAAAAATGTTAGTGTTTTGGGGTGAAAATGTTTTCTTTATTATACTCTATTATGTATACCTAAAATATATTATTTTTTCCCTTTTTTCTCTGTACTTTTTAGTTGATTGTACTTTTTCCTTTTCACTAATAAAGGGTGAAAAAATATTCTATTTTAAAAGACATGAAAAACAAGCTACTCTTTTAAGGAAACATGTCAGTTTTCCCTTGGAATTATTCCTTCACATATGCCTAACAAAAATAAGCCTGAAGCACTAGAGTTGAGTGACGTGTCTGAATTACAGGGCCGGTGTGGACAATACTAACCCCGGCTGGCTGGCCCCATGTATTAAATGATGTTGTACTCATGGTGCATGCAGTCTTGGCTCCTCTCTTTGCATTCCCAGCTTTCCTTGTAAACCTCCCTAATTGCTGGGGGTGGGCAAACTGCCCCCTTACATGCATTGCTAAACCTACTTTTAAATTACTGCCGGTAGGAGAGCAGTTTCGACAAATCGACTTGGAGATGCATAAGGAAAAAGGGAGGGGCGAGGCCAGAATGTAAACACACACTGTCATTTAATGCATGGGGCTGGTCAGACAGGTAAATATAATCTGAACTGGCCCATAAGTATTGCTTGGAATTAATTATCCAAGTGTGTTTTATAAATATCTAGATTCACCTGGTTAAACATTTAAAGATAGTTATAAAACATTTTAAATTTAACTTTAGTTGAATCTGATGACAGGTTTATACTTAAAGGATGAAAACACTTCCTAACGATTACATCTGAATAACGATTACATCGCGAGATTCAAGATGGCGGCGGCCAAATCTCATAAGGGCACATGAGGCAGTCTCATGCCTCATATGCCCTTACGAGATTTGGCCGCCACCATCTTGAATCTCGCGAGATTTTCGTGAGTTTCACGATGGAGGCAGCTGGGAAACAAGGTAAGGGAAGCTACAGGGGGAAATTTAGCTGGTTTTCCCGGGCTGCGGCCAGGCGGGTTCTCCCGTTCGCGCTGCAACCCGGGTAAAAATACGTTTTTGGGGGGCGTGCACTTTTGGGGGTCCTGGGGGTACGCGGCCTTTGGCCCCCTATGCGGGCCCCAAAGGGTTGAGGAACCCTGGCTTAATACAAGGAGACATACCCTTTGAGTCCTGCTTTTCAAATAGCAATCACAATGGGGTCAGCTATGCATGTCTACTCAGAAGTGAATCTCATTGTGTTCAGTGGGGCTGAACACAACCAGGAACGTGTTACAGGATTGCAGCTTAAGAGTCATGAATACCATAGGGTCATGAGTACTTTGCTCTTGAATAGCATCCTAGTTCCACCTGCTGGGCATTATGGGGATTATTAGTTCTTGTACCTAATTGGATCAAGCTTTGGCTTTGTGTCCAGCCGAGTTCAGGCATTTCCCATCATTTCCAATTTCCTGCATGTGCTTTCTTCTACCCTCTTCCCCCCACCTTTTGTTTTATTCTTTTTCTTTGGACTCTTAATAAACTAGTTACATTTTGACTCTTTGCTCGCCTTATCCATGTTCATGGGTAATTCAGTGGGATGTCAGGTCTGATTGCTCTTCAGGTGTGATTTGATTTTAATAAGAACTTTTGGGATTCAGTGTTCTCGTGGGAGGGGTTTTCCCAAATGGCCCCCCTCTGGTTCTCTGTAGCCTCGGATCATGGCAGTGGATAGAAATTATCAAGGTTTTCCCCCCATTCAGCTATTGACCCAGTAAAAAGGGAAAACAAGGAAGGTGTGTGGGTGCCCTAACCGCTAGGAACTATTCCCCTGTCAGCTTCCCTCCCTGCTGCCTTTTCTGACATGTACTATCAGTTCTAATGCCATAGACCAGGATATTAAAGTACTGCAATATGAGCTGAAGGGAGCTCAATGATAGGGAGTTCCTGATAGGTGGCATTGTTTACCTTTCGAGCAGTTTTGCATACTGTATGAGTTTATATAAGCATATTTATATAAGCATATTCCATAATTTTGGAAAAGGTGGGGAAGCAATTCTGAAACATATACAGAATGTGTGTGCCAGTGGTTAAGAACAGCATGTTTGCCAAAATATTGCAAGCAGAGAGGGCCTATTGCTCACAGGAGAGCCTGAGATTATGGCAACAAATCATTGTACTCTTTTCTTAAGAGATTTATTTTCATCCTGATTCTTGAGACAGATGTTTTATCTGGCTAATGCCTGCTTGATTTGGGAAACAGATAATTCCGCCAAGAAACTGGATCCTCTTTTTCTGTGTTCTCTTCCAGGGAAGGATTAAGGCCCACAAATATTGGCCAATAGTACATGCTTCAAGGCTCCAAGAATATTTTTATCTGGATACCTTCAAAACCAATCAGGCAAAATAACAAAACAATGCATCATCCCTTGCCCTGGCTACCCCAAAAAATCCACACCCAATTTTGTTCTCTGGTTGTTTCTGCCTCTTCATTTCTACTCTGATACAACCAACTTTCATTTATACTAATGATCGGCTTTACAGTCCAGTATGTTCAATCCATCTATTTGTATGAGATTAACTGGTTCCTGTCTTTTGGGACTCTGAAGAAGAAATAGTTTTGGAGGACTATATTTCACCCTTTTGGCACAGACATTATACATGTCAGTAAACACTTGAGATTTTTGCTGAAGAAGGACATCATGAGTTAATGACATTTCATTTTCCAGTAGGTTAGTACAGCATTACAGGGCTGGTGTCCAGTGATGGGATAGAGAGGTCACTTGCACACATCCATGAAGGGGGCAAACTTCAAGTCCAGCCCATAATGAATAGCCACTTCCATTCTAATCCTCACAACTATAAGTGGGGACAGCACATATACGGCCTCATCATACACAGCGTTGTCCACATAATTCTCTTTAAGTAGGCTTACCATTCGTCCTGGAAAAACCGGGACCGTCCCGGAAATGGCCCTCCATTCCCGGAAAAGTCCCGGGCCGGTTTTCCAGGAGGAATGGTAGCTCCGCCGCCGCTGCAGTGCTGCTCCTCGTTGTGCTGCTGACTTGGTCTCCCACTGGCACCGCACGGAGCCAGCAGGAGCGGGCGAACCACAGCAGGCGTGCACGGCACGGGCAAACAGGCTGTCATTCGCTCGCTGGCTCCATGTGGTGCCGGTGGGAGACCGGGTCAGCAGTACGACGAGGAACAGCACTGCCAGATCGGGATCAGCAGCGCGACGAGGAGCAGCGCGACGAGGAGCAGCACGACGGCGATGATGGGGTAAGTTAATTTAATTAATTATTTTATTGTAAATTAAATAAATAATTAAAAATGCAGCCATGCTTCGCGCCCCCTTCGGTTTTTAAACTTATTTATTTATTTATTTGGGCTGTAGACTAAATAAATAAATAAAATTTCGGGCGCGCTTTGCGCGGCAGTAGGAGACACTTCACACACCCCTTCAGTTTTAAAATTTATTTTTTATTAAATTGATTTTTATTTTTAACTGTGGGGGGGGGACTGTCCCGGTTGGAGTGGGGAAAATATGGTAAACCTATCTTTAAGTATTATAGATCAATAAATATATATAATATTTCATTGGGATTAGGTCTGATTTTTATTTTGGCTTTGGACTGCAACTGTACAGAAGTGAATCAATCCAAATTTGGTTTCATCAAGGCTTAATTTGTAGAAAGAAATGATTAGGTCTAAGACACAATCATGGCATAGTAAATGGAAACCCTGCTCTTCCCATAAACATAAAGGGTACCCATCACAAAAAATGCAACTTCTCCAGACTTTTTGAGTTTCACTTCATAACTAACTTGCACTTTAGATTACTGTTATTCCCATTTCACAGGTGGGAGACGGGCAGCGCGATCCTGCCTAAAGATTCGGGGGAGGCCCCAGGGCTGCCCACCGGATCCTATCCCAGTTCTGGGCCGATCATGATTGACCCGGAGGTATACTCGGTGTAGCACAGGGAGGCCCCAATGGGCCTCCTTGGATTTCTGCCAGCTATTTAGCTGGTGTAAGTCTGAGGAGGCCATGTAAAGGCCGCACTGGCCTGGGAACGGGACGGGAATATGGCGGCCGCCATCCCTGCCCCCTTGGGCCAGCTCAGCCAACCCCCGGCCTCCCTCACCACCCGGACCACCCTCGCCAGTGCTTCCCTTACCTTCTCCAGCGGCTGCAGGGTCAATCCAGTGCCGGCGGCCCTTACTCACAAGTCGTCACAATCATGCTTTATGGCACGTTTGCGACAGCTTAGAGCCACCGCTCTATACTTAGTAGGGATTGCACCCTGAGAGAACACTTTGTCCAAGACCGCACAATGAGTCACTAGCACAGAAAAGGACTGGAAACTCTGAAGCAGAGTGTTAAGCTCCAAGATCCAATTTTGATTAGCAACATCACTTTTTAAAATCAAAATATGGTTGGTTTTATACACACACAGAGAGAGAGAGAGATACACATATGTATACATGGACCCAATGAATGTGTTTTCCATTAAAAAAAAAAACCTTGCGTCCACTCTTAGTTGTTTCACAATGCTACCCTCTTGTGGTTTACTCATGTAAGCTTGCATCAATGCTGCATCTAAAATGCTGTATTTTCCCCATGGGCAAGTTCGGGTAATGCTATGTATACATTCCACTTGTAATGTAACATCCAAAGTGGTCCTCAAACTCATGTTCACATGTGAACCACCATAGCGAAATGTTGATGTGTATAAGCTATGAACATGAAAGTCTTGTGGTCCACCTAGATCAGCATTGTCGGCTGGGGGGAGGATCCATCATGGAAGGCCCGCGTCGGCTCCTATCCTTCCCTGCAGCCTCCCCGCCCCTTTTCTTTCCTCGGATTTATGCTAGCAAAATTGCTAACATAGGTCTGAGGAGACCCATTGCGGATTAAACATCCCCTTTCCCTGTCCCACCCCCTGCACAGGATGCAGCAGCAGCTGCCATTTTGGTGCCGCTGTATCAAAGGGGTTTGTGTAAAGGATAGGATTGGGTTCTGAGTGAAACACTGGTCATGCTGCTTTGAATACTAACTACAGTTTCTGCTTCTGTCTCAAAGACTGACGTGAAAAGGGAAAGGAAGGTGCACAGTTTTTTTTCAGGATACCTAATCTATACACACCATTTTTGTCTTACTAGGAACAAAACTGTCCTTTGTTCTTCTTCTGGCTCCACCAGAGCCGACAATGCTGATCTAGGTGGACCCCAAGACTTTCATGTTCATAGCTTGCACACATCACCATTTCGCTATGTCATCTCTTTAAAATAAGTCTACTCAAAGAAAAGTGATTGCTATTAAAATATTGGCATATTGGCGTTTGAAGCTGCATATACTGCTTATACAAAATAAAATAATTCTGTATAATCTGTTCCATAACAGAACTTGAAGCAATTTCAAGGAATTGCAGGTAAAAGAATCACCCACTCTCAGTCGCGTCGCTACGACACGCGACACCCCAGAGCGGGGGCGCGTGTCGCCTTTAAGGGATAGGCTCCGCCCCCGCACATGACATCACGCGCAGGAGCAGAGCACCCTCCCCGCTCCGTTTTCGGCTCATTTTGGAGCCAAACGGACACAGGGGAGGGAGGGAGGGCCCAACTCCGCCACCAAACTGTAAGTGGGGGGGTCGCGCGTCACCCCTATGCGCGCGGCGGCCCGCCCCCCGCGCTTCCCCGTCGACGCCCATGCCCACTCTGATGAACCCCCATGGGTACCGTAATGCCCAAATCTTTGACATATGGATTTTAGCCACAGTCAGATCTGAGTGCTCAGATTAATTAAAACAATTTTAAATGTGAAAATGTCTTATTTAACCCTGTGGGGGGGGGGAGAGGGAGGGAGGGACACACATGCAAAAATCTCTTTTTTTCTCCAAGTCACACTTCCCAAAATCAGCTCCTCCCTCCCCCACCCAAAGTACATTTTCCAAAGTACAAAAATAAGCCCAAAACCAAAATCAGAGAGACAGAAGGGCTCCGAAAATAATTACAATTTACAATCCATGTTAATTAACACTTAATTAGCTGCTGATGGGGCAGATAAGAGGCAGGGCTTGGCATACCCCCAGCAAGAGGGCCGCGTACCCCTAGGGGTACCTGTACCTCAGATTGAGAACCCCTGCTCTACAGCATATAGCTAACAGTGGGAAAAATACAAGTTGAGTGTTACATCATTAGTGAAGATTCTGGACGGAGCACCTCAGGACAATTACAGCTCAATCCTATCCATATCTTTTGTTGTTCAGTCATTAAGTCATGTCTGACCCTTCGTGATCCCATGAACCATATCCCGCCAGGCCTTCCTGTCCTCCACTGTCTTCCTGAGTTTGCTCATTTTCATGTTCGTTGCATTGGTGATGCTGTCTAACCATCTCATCCTTTGCCTTCCCCTTCTCCTTTTGCCTTCTACTCATATCTACTCATCTATAAACCCTATTGACAGTGCAATCCTGTGTAACCACCTTGCACTGGTGTAACAGGAGATGCACTGGTGTAAGTGCACTTATGCCAGTGTAATTGCACTTACACTGGTGCATCTGCTGAGTTTAATGAGTGAGGGCATACACCACACCAGCAGAGGGCAACAGATGCTTAGTTATGAAACCTACAGAATAAAATATACCAGTCCTGGTCGAATTCAATTTTGCTTCGTACAAAGAGAGGTGACGTTTTAGTGGGCGATAGTGCTGACCCCGACTATGTGGTGAAAACTACTACCTCAATGGCGGACTGCTGAGCAGCTTCAAATCCAAAGGTGGACGATTTTAAACACAAGTTCTAAATGATACAAACATGCTTCTTCACAGTAATAAATAAGGGATCATTTCATCATAAATATACTTTAATACATTGCCCTACATTTCTGTTTTAAAAAAAAGAACAAACAAAAACAAAGAAATGAAGACGCAAAACGATAACAAATACCGTACGATTAAAAAAAAAAAAGGCAGCCAGTATAGCTCTGGGACTGACAATAGAAGCCTCAGAGTCAGCACGTCAACACAAGCAGCCAGCCAGCCACTTCAACTGGCCTTGGGTTCAGTCTGGTCTTAACGCCACTCGCATCACACGAGTAAAGGATATGCTCCACTTGCCTCTTATATCTGCAATAGAGAAAAGTCAACAGGGCAAGCGCCGCTAGGGAAAATGAGCAGTCCAGACGACAGCAGGGATGGGGGTGGGGGCAAAGAGGGACGAGCGCCAGCCAGTCAGAGGCCGCCTTTTAAGCAAGCGGGGCCCCTCCTCCGCTCCAGGAAGCACCATCACAGCACTGCAGCAGCCGCTCACACACCAGGGACACCGACCTGAAGAGCCACCCCCAGCAGCCTCCGGCAGCTTAGGTGCGCGCAAAGATTCTCCGAGGGCGGGGCGCTTCTGCGCGGGCTGGAGGGGGAGCATGATGCAAAGAGGGACGGCCGCGGCGCGCGTTCTGGGCGCTTTCCTTGCCGAGCGTCCTCCCTCTTCCCTGGCGGAGGGGCGGGGATTCGAAGGGAGGAAGGCTGAGCAGCCCAGAGGGCAACTTCAGGGGGGGCTGAGCCTGCTGCTTTGGCGAGGTGAGGAGCAAGAGGGCGCTGCAGCAACCAGTCGTCTTTGGGGGTGGGCTCTGAGCTATGGCCTGGCCGACTTCTATACGCTCAGTTCCCTAGCCAGCCAAGTGGCTTGGTCTGGGGTTTCCCTTGGCTGGCACTCTAACCACCACCGCCCCCGTTCTGCTGCTGCGCTTAACACCCAGCCGTCTCCTTCTCTTCCCGTGATGGAGGCAGCTTTGGGGTAACTTTCTTTGCCTCGGACTAGTCATGAGTACCTCCGGAATAGGGTTGTCCTCCTTCCTGCGTCTAGTACACATACCAGACACTGGCAGGCAGGAAGGAATGATACTGTGACCTTGAAAAGGTCTGTCTTTAACTCCCACCACCCACTCCCTGCAAGAAAATGACGGTTGAAAATTTCCTGACTCGATTTGGGACTCAAGTCTGTGTAGGAGAGAGAGGGAGCTACACCCTTGAAGACCCCCCCTCCCTACCTTGTGTGTGATGGATTTAAAGTAGTGAGGAAGGTAATTTTGTTTGTGCTGAAGTAGCTACCACAGTATCTTGGCTGTGCTTAAATAATACCACAGGACTTAGTTATATGTTTTACAAATACACAGTGTGAAGCCTAATCCATGTTTACTTATGTAAGCCCCAGTATATTTGGTGGGTATGATTCCTAGCTAGAGAGGTGGGAGAAAATGGTTTTATTTTTTTCACAGATTTTGGTGTTTAAACGAAATAAAATAGCAGAAAGCGGTGTTACGTGTTTTTATTCCAAATTTTCCCATTTTTTCTAATTTGTAACCACTTTAAAAGTGTACTAGGTAGGTGGTGTAATGTGGTGTAATGTGTTGTACAGTGTCAGCAGATGAAGAATGGCATGGTTTTTTTTTCTTTTTTTGCAGAAAGCGGTGTGTTTTTTCATTATCACCATTTTCTCCTGCCCCTATCCCTAGCATATAGGACTGCAGCCTTAAATACTAACAGCACAATCCTATACACCACTGTAACCAGCAGCGCAGCGAGAACGGGAGGCCCCAGAACAGAAAGGGAATTCAAATCCCCTTCAAAGGGGATTTAAATCTCCCCTCTCCTCCAAAGCCACCCGCCCTACCCTGCCCTCCCCCGCTGGTTACACCGGTGGTGTAAGTTGGATAGGATTGCGCTGTAACATAGGTATAAATATTGCAATGGCTATTGCATATTTTCTAAACAACAACAGCCTGACCAATTAGGTTTGAATAGTTTAGAGCAGGGGTGGTGAACCTATTTGCGATGGAGGGCCAGTTTCCCATGGGGAAAATGTCCCGCGGGCCGTGTGCCCCTCCATCGCACACCCACCCACCGCCCCCCTGCTTTTACCTCCCCCCTGCTTTTACTTCCCCCTTACCTTACCCCCCTTATCTTTTTCAGGCGGCCACCGCCACCGGCCCCGCTCGCGCGACTCCTTTTGAACCCGGCTGTTTCTGCTCATGCGCAGAAACAGCCGGGCTCCAAAGGAGTCGCGCGAGGTGAGCGCGCCGTGCGCTCTCCCCTCGGTGCGACTCCTTTCGAATCCGGCTGCAGTCAGGTTCCAAAGGAGTTGCGCGAGGTGAGCGTGCCGCGTGCTCTCCCCTCGGCGCGACTCCTTTTGAATCCGGCTGCTTCTGCACGGAGAAGCAGCCGGATTCGAAAGGAGTCGCGCTGAGGTGAGCGCGCAGGGGGGCCAGCGGAGCTGGCGGAGCCTCCGGTCTGCTTGTGCGGGCCAGACCTGATTGATTCGGGTCCGGTCTCGCGCGGGCCGGACCGGATCGCTCCTGGGGCCGGATCCGGACCGCGGGCCGCCGGTTCCCTACCCCTGGTTTAGAGAATACTTCTGGAAAAACCCATGTTGCATCTGATGAATTATCTGAACCAGAACTCATGTTGTATACAAAAGCTACTCTCAATACAAAAGCTGTAATATTCTGCTTTCATTCCAGGTTTTGAAATGTCTAACAAAAAAGTTATTGTGGCTAGAGCTGACTGCCTAGAGAAATTACTCAATGAAAAAAATTACCAAGATATTGGATGTCATTTTGCCTACCTTGAAGCTGTTGATATGACTGTAGACTATCTCCAGGGGACTGATATTGTCAAAGTTGTATACAGAATCCTCAAAAATTGCCCTTCTGTGATACTGAAAAATAAGGCCAAGCATTTGCTATCCAAGTGGAAAACACTTTACCAGGATCATTACCATCAATCAATACAAGCTAAACCGGTATTGTCTGATCATGCAAAAGAGGCTTGTGATTATCCTCAGGTAGGTCTAGAAGGTGTAAACTCTTCTGAAAAACTCAATCAACAAGAAGTATTAGACTCTCCCAGTTCCAACAAGTGCTCACTTTCAGAAAGTCATATACAACATCCTGGAAGTAATGTGCAAAAATGTAATGCAATTCAGCCAACACTTCTGGGGCACTCTAGTCTATTGCAAGATCACATGACAACTGTGAGGTGCAGGTGCACAGAACTTCTTTATGAAGCTTTGACTGACTCGTCAACAAGTAATGAAGAAAGTGAAAGGAATCGCAAAATAGCTGAAGAAATTGAACAGCATATTTTTGCCCTTTATGCTAAACATGATAGAAAATACAAAAATTGCATCCGAAGCAAAGTTTCTAACTTGAAGAATCCTAAAAATACTCACTTAAAACAGAATCTCCGTATCGGGGCTCTAAGTCCGAAGACATTTGCTGCTATGTCTGCCATGGAAATGGCACATGATGAACTAAAGCAGCTCAGGGCTTCATACACAGAATCATCTGTTCTGGAACATCAACTTCCTCAAAGTAGGAATGGTACACACACAAACAAAATAAAATGTAGACACTGTGAGAAATTTGACTGCACTGTCACTGCTATTGCCAGGGGGGCTCTCTTCCTTCCTGGTTGGGTGCGAAATACAAACCCAGATGAGCAGATGATGACTTATGTTATTTGTAATGAATGTGGAGAGCAATGGTATCACAGCAGATGGATTTGTTTGTGACTATGGGTCGTTTAATGAATGTGACTTTAGAGAAGATACATATACAATATATGAAGATACGCAAGTACAAATAGCTAAATATGAAAATACTGTATTTAAAATGCTTGTAAGAAAACTATGAATGATTGTGTTGTGAAAGAAACCCCCATGAGAGATTATCCAAGTATAGCCTTTCCTCGTGGACATTGTTATTGTACCATCAATGTAACATCTTTTATTTAGAGTCATAAAATATTTCTCTCAAAACTTATCAAGACTGATTTTTCAAATATATTAGTTACTTTCAGCTCTCATACAGAGCTGGTTAAGCTAAGAGACTGAGCTGCAAAATGGGATTTTTCTGTTTTGAATCTTGTGTTTGCCATGAACTACCTACGAAGCCTTAGACAAGCCATTCACTCTTGGTTCCCTTTCTGCAATATGGAGATCATGCCCCTTATGTCAGTTTTATGTCTTCTGCAATACAAGGGTGGTAGTAGCTTAAATTACTATTACTACCTTAGCTATTGTTAACTTCTGTTACAGCCCAATCCTGCCTAAGATCTGTCGTAGCCACCGTGGCCTGCCCTCCCGCTACCTGGCACAAGATTTACTGCAGCTGGCGGCACAGCCTCCAACCATGGGCAGATTCAGCGGTGGTGATCCCGGGGATTGCCGCCGGCAATTATCCCGGGGATTGCCACTGGCGCCAAGTTAAAAGGTGATTTGTGCACTTACCGGGGGTCCTGGAGCCCTCTGGAGGGTTTGAGGAGGCCTGTGCTACACCCCCCCTGCAGGCCCCCCTGAGCTTCAGGTCACCACTCCTGTTTCCATGGACACTGTTGCCGGTGAATGCCCCACAGGGACTTAAACCCTTGCTATAGAGAGACCGGCATGTTTCTTTCACATGGTTTCCTTTTCTTCTGAGGGAGCTATCTTTCTACTTTTGCTCAGTTCACAAAGGGGCGTGTTTTTGTATGAGTGGGATGAGGGGACTTGGATGCAGCGTGTAGGGATTCCTAGCAGTTCTTTGCTTTTGCCCTTTTGCTACTGATGCCACAGTAGCTCCTGTAGGAGGCAGAGAAGCTGTGCATCTGTCAGGACATCACTCCATAGATGACAGTCTGTGTCAGAGTTTCTATGGATACTGTTGGAAAGGGCTTACCAGTATTACTGGGAGGGCTGCGCTGTCCTGGCATTGTCTGGACATGCTTAGGATAAAGGAGTTGTTGCATCAGCATTGGTGCACAGTACATGTATGTAGGAGGACCATATGACCAGCTGGACTAAGCTTTGCAGCCATCCTTCCAGGCTTTGGAAGTGATTATTTGGGAATGGGACAGGATAGAAGTCCCACACATGGAAACTGCTGGTATTCTTTTCTGTCAGTTTGCTGGATATAATAAGGAACATCCTTTCTGTGAGAATCATTCACACTACCATTCACAAGGTAGGAGCAGAATTTTTCTGCTGTTTATTTCAGCTGACGAACTGCACTGTTTCTTGCAGATAGCTATCCAAAGTGTTTAGTAGTTTATCCACATTGTAAAAGGGAGGAAGCAGCATACACAATCCTAAGGTCCTTGAGAGGGCCTTGAAGCATGATACAGTATCTACAGAGGCCGTGAAGGTAACTCAAGGAGAGTTATAAACAAGATAATGATATTTATATAGTGCCATCATATCATACTGGTACTATTGACACTGATCCCTACCCCTACGGAACTTACAATCAAGCACAGGGACAACTGAAAGAAAGAGAGAGGAGTAAGGAGGAATGAATGTGTGTTTATACCTAGGCTTACCAGATCGTCGACCGGGACGGAGCAATCTACCCTTAAGGGGTGGGGTGCGGGGGGGCCAGAACACGACGCGTTCTGGCCCCCCGCGCCCCACCCCTTAAGGGTAGATCGCTCCGTCCCGGTCGATGATCTGGTAAGCCTATTTATACCTAGGCTTACCATAGTCCCGGAATTGAGGCGTGCTTTGGCCTAGAGAGAACCCGAGCCGCTCCCAAGAGTGCACACACAGTCGCCTTGTTTACCGGAAGCTGCAGAAGCCATGGCCCGCACTGGACAGCTGTGGTGCACTCTTGGGATTGGCTCGGGTCCTCTCTAGGCCAAAGCATGCCTCAATTCCAGGACTATGGTAAGCCTATACCAGATATGGATGGGGATCTGAGGACAGACATAAGGTAAGTAGATTCTTGAACATGTTAAATTTGAGACAGTTATGAGACTTTCAAGTGAATATATTAGCCAGGCAGGTAGAGATGCAGGACTGGACAGATAGGGAGAGATTCAGTTGGGTATCTTCAGCGTATATGAGGTACTAGTACCACTCTTTTACTTCTTGGTATAATTAGTAGATAAATAGGTACCGCTTGCGGGAAGGTAAACAGCGCTCCGTGTTCCAGCTGCATGCTACGCACTGCAGCAAGGAGAGTCATGCTGGCCACATGACCACGGAGGCGTCTTCGGACAACACTGGCTCTTCGGCTTTGAAATGGCACCACACCCTAGAGTAGGACACGACTGGACTTAATTGTCAGGGGGAATACAGGTGGGCCCCCATATCCGCTGGGGATATGTTCCAGGCCCCTCCGTGGATACTTGAAACCGTGGATAAGAGCGAACACCCCCTCTGTGGTTTCCTGAGGGTCCCCCCACCCTGCCTCCCCTGCAGGCATGCATGCATGCCCCCTCCAGCTCTTATTTTTCTTTCAGCAAGCTTTGTTTCTTCCTTAAAACAAACAGAGAAGCAGCCTCCATTGCAGGCAAGTAGAACGAGACTAAGTCCTAGAGAGGCTCTGCAAGGTTTCTGTTACCTTGCAGAGCCTCTCTAGTACTTAGTCTCGTTCTACTTGCCTGTAATAAGCAGCCAGAGGCCTGCTTCTCCTGTTTCTTTAAGGAAGAAACGAAGCTTACTGGGAAAAAAGTAAAAGCCTGGGGGGGGGGTCCCCACAATCCGTGGATAACTGAAACCGTGGATAGCGAATCAGTGGATATGGGGGCCCACCTGTAATTAGTTAAAGGGGTGGAAATCACATGCTCTAACAATAGTGAAGTTGCAGAGTCACATGCAGCCTGATCCTATTTACTGGATAGTTAATTGATTTTAGTTAGACTTACTGTACTTGTACGTTAAGTATGCCACTGTGTCTTTAAAGGCTTGAAACATAAACATAAACTGAATGTGTTTCAACTCACTGTAAAGTAGCACTTCAACCTCCAGTTAATCAATAATATATGTGGCAAGTGCCAATACAGAAAACACTAGAGAGAGATACAACACTAGAGATAAACAAGTATCTAACCAGGAGAAATAGAAAATGTTTCATACAGTACAGTATATGTCCACTTTTACACAAAATTTTAAATTGTGAACCGTGGTCAGATCAAGGACAAAACAGGAAATAACTTTAACCACAGAGAGTGACTCTTCAGGAATGCATTCGCTGTGATCTGAGGACTCATGACTTCGGTTAGATGTAAAGATACCCTGGGAAACAAAAGGCAGAACAGAGAACACGCGGGATGACACAGAGCAGTGGAACACGTGAAATGATAATCATTTGACCTTTGAGCGAAATGATAATCAGGTGCTTTAACTCAAGCGGAAATCTGCAGGTAGATACACATGGCACGCCTGGTTTGACTCCGTAGAAAGAAAATAGCTGCTAGTGTTTCCCCACAAACACTTGTCTAAGGCAGCGATTCTCAAAGTTTTCTGTCTCTGGAGCCCTTACACTCCTAAATGGAGTCTCAGGGAGCCCCACCGGTGCAGAGCGAGCGAGCGAGCACCAGAGCGCTCTGAGCAGAGGGCGGCCACTTATGGGAGCCTCTGAAGGAAGGAGTCTCAAGGAGCCCCAGGGCTCCTAGGAGCCCGCTTTGAGAAACGCTGGTCTAAGTACCGTAACCGACAGAACTATACTGTAGTACTGCACGACGTGCATACCACAGCAGTTCTTCAGAGTTTTGTGGTGCCAGCCAGAGCTTGAACGAGCGGAGCGTCTACGAGTTCGTACGCCTCAAGTAATGCTGTAGTAGTGCTAGGTGCAAAGCAGCCCTTCCGTGACTGGAAAAGACGCGTTTCAAGTGTTGAGAGAGAGGGTTGTTGCTAAACTGACATATTTGCGGAAACCAGAGGTAAGTTTGTAAGACCGAGAGTACCTGCAAGCATTTTTTTTAAATTTTCTGCCATTTTGCGCAGCGCATGACGATCAGACACTCTGTGCTTGTTAAGGTCACTCAGGATAAATTGAAAATCGATATGGTGCTACTTTCCCGTGCACGGAGTTGGCGTGACGGGGGAGCAGCACTCGCCGATTTCTGTTTGTCATGCGAAAGTTTGGAGCTTCCGTTCAGTTCAGCTCCGCTCCCCAAAAGGCATTACCTCTTCTACATGCTAATACAGCTCTTAAGCACTTAGTGCATTGCAAGTTCTGTACCATAGAAATTTTCATATAATAAAATGCGCCGCCTGGAAAAGCGTGAGAGGAGCCCCTTGTCAAAGGTCAAATGGAGCACGCAGGGGGACGGAGCGGAGAGCCCCAGCGGCGCTTGGCTACCGGAAGCAAGAGCGGCGAAAAACTAGCATTATCCCTGCGTTCTCAAGAGGGCGCTGTGACTGACAACAGCCACTTCGGGCAGAAACCAGCGGAATGGGACGGGGTGGCAGTGAGCCGGCGCCTGAGAGGGGAGTTCGGCGGCAAGGCGAGAAGCCTAGCAACAGCCTCCCCTGCAGGGAGGGGGGTCAAGAGAGGAAGCCGCCCTCGCCTGATATCACGTGAGGGCCAGACCCCGCCCCCTAGCGCAGCCTCCGCCATGTTGTTTTTCTCCACAGTCCCCTCCCCCTCTAATCGAAGGCAGCGGTGGCCGCAGGTGGCTTCGCGTCCAGTGCGCGGTTCTCGCGGGTAGGTGAGCAAGTGTCAGATGCCCCGTCCTTCATGTGTGCGTGTCTGTCGTCTCGCGGACCAGGTTGGTAGGTGAAGGGGGGAAGGAACTAGACTGTTTCGTGCGCTCTGGTAACTTGGTTTCCGAGGGTGTGGGGCAGCTGCTGATGGATGGCACAGGCTCGCTGCTGCTGCTGCTGCTGCTGCTGTGTGCATTTGTTGAGAGGCTGAGGGTGGGAGGGAAGGATGCTGACGCGCCCGCCGTCTTTCTGTTCTGCTTTCTGCTCTGCTGTTCTGACCTGCTGGCTTTGGGGGTTGGCGTTGACTCCTGGCCTCTCCTTTGCGCAAAAGGGAGGTCCTAAGGTGACTGGTGTTTGGAGGAAAACGGAGGGAGTCGGCCTGCCCGGAGCACCCCCACTGTATAGGAAAGGGGTGCCAGAGAGGGGGGGGATATCGACCCTTTGGTGGTGATGTGATTCAATTGGGTTGTGCTTTCACGAATCCTCCTTACTTGGAAATATGAACTTGTCCTTGTGAAGTAGGAAACTGGGCTCTCAAATTGCTCATTTGCCGGTTTGTTTTCTTTCCTGGTGTGTTAAGTGTAGCATGATTAACGATCCCGTGATGCCGAGACAGACAGTGGCTCAACGGAGAAAGAACTTCGCTGGTTCTTAGCTGGCACATGACCAGTTTTTCCTCTAGGGCAATTTCTTAGTACTGGACTGATTAAAATCACTGGACTGTCAGAAGACATCCTTCTTTTGTATGTCCCCTTTGTCTTCCTTCAATTCTCCTACTTTTCAAGTCAAACATACTTTATTTTTCTATTTGAGAAAAGATTGTATATTGCTGTTTAGACTAGTTAGCCTGTTTTTTTTTGTTTCTGTGGTTAAGTCACTTTGTACAAACATTTCTCTGACTACCTGTGTAATTGTGTACAAAAAGAGAAAAGAACTTCTACTTGATGCTTATCAAATGCCAACTGAAACGAGCTACTGGGGCTAAGTGGTGCCACAAAACAGTATCTTTGTTGCTTTTAATGTTGAGAACCAGACTGAATATCATTTGATGTTCCTGCTGTAAGGGTGAACAGGAAAATGTGGGCTGTTTTGAAACATTTCTTAGTAACATTATGTAAAAGCAACTCTTCTGTGTTGGAAAACCACTTGACTTTGTATCTGAGACAGACAGTTTCTGGTATGTAAAGAACTACAGTAAGTTCTGTTTAACTGAACTTTAATTCAGAATTTATGAATCTGAATTTCTACAGCCCTGTTTCCTGAGCCTGTGACTGAACTGCTCCAGTTTACTTGTCACAGATGTGTAGTTGTCATAGAATAGGAAAGAGGGAAGCTGTGTGAACGTAAAGACAAGATTTGAACTGTTTCAGGCTCTCAGAACTTCCACGTGAAGGAGATTCCACCACTTTCCAAAAAACTTACTCTACTGCTTCACTGTGCCTATGGTTAGAAAATATTTCCTAATAACTTAACTCTGCCTCATAGCAATTTCAGTCCATAACTGGGGAAAGTCTTTGCCTTTCTGCTGGCTTCTCTGCCTTATATATAGAAAAGATTTGAAAAGATTAAGTGGGGTAAACAAATTTTCTCCTACCTGCAAAATAGTGCAATTCATCACTCATGCTAAGATGGAGATCAGGAGTCCAAAAAACCTATAGCTGCGTCATGTTAGACCAGCCACAGTAACGTCATGCACCTAGCTTGGAAATGAACCAACTGGGGATGGAAAAATGAAAGTGCTTGTTAACACTTTGATATTGTTGCATAAACATTAAAATATCTACTCAGTCCCCAGCAGGCTTATTTAGAAATGAGCAGGTAGCAATCCTGCACAAAGACTACAGGCAATCCTCAATGTATGTAGTTTAGAGTTTATGAAATCTGGACTGTGCAAGAGCAGCCACCCATGTCACCGCGCACCACTTTGTAAAGCTCTCCACTCGCTTTGTTCTGTAAGCTGGGATTGTTCCCAGTGCACCCCACATTTCTTCTTTCATTTAAAGAGTTCACATGGAGGAATGGACAAGATAGCTGCGTTTGGATCCTCTGAGCACAGTGGTCCCTTCTTCCGCACGGGCTCTTTAAACAAAAGAGGAAACATGGGGCATGCTGGGAATGACCTCAGCTTACAGAGCAAAGTGAGTGGTGAGCTTTAAGGCCGAGCTACGTTGTCCACGTCCCGTACATGTCTGGTGTCCCGCCCCCAGGTCAAACAACAGGCTCTGATTGGCCGGACGTAGCACGGACGCAGCAAAAGTAGAGGTGGCCTCGACTTTTGCTGTGTCCGCGCTACGTCCGGCCAATCAGCCTGTTTGACCTGGGGGCAGGACACCAGACGTGCACGGGATGCGGACAATGTAGCTCGGGCTTTACAGAGCAGCAAGCATGGGTGGCTCCTCTTGCATACCTGGTTCTGACTAATGTAAAACTCAATTTGCTGTATGTATGAATGGAACCCTTGCGTAAATCAAGGAGTACTTGAAGATAGAGCTCATTGACTTCAGTGGAATTTAAACAGTCTAATTGCATGTAGTATTGCAACCACTGCTTTTTTTGATTACGCTTATGAACTTTCCACTTGGTTATTATTAAATTGAACAAACAAAAATATTAGACAAATTTAGAACCAAATCTCATTTTAAAAAGAACCCAGCACACTATAGGTAAAGGTATCCCCTGTTCAAAAGCCAGTCGTGTCCGACACTAGGGTGCGGTGCTCATCTCCGTTTCTAAGGCCGAAGAGCCAGCGCAGTCCGAAGCCGCTTCCGTGGTCATGTGGCTGGCATGACTAATGGAACGCTGTTACCTTCCTGCTGCAGTGGTACCTATTTATCTACTTGCAATTTCTTGCTTTGAAACTGCTAGGTTGGCAGGAGCTGGGACAGGCAGGTCTCAAACTGCTGTCCTACCAACCTTCTGGTCTGCAGTTCAGCGTCTTAACAACTAAGCCACTGCGGCCCCTTGATATAGCTTCTTATTAATTTTAAAGCACTCTTACTGTCCAGTTTTGAAATGTTTAAATGCATTTCAATGTCTTAAAGAACTTCTGAAGTTCTTTGACTCCCCTTATGTTTGTTTAAGAATGAATTTAATTGATGCTTCAGAATATTTTATTACAAGTTGAAATTACAAAAGACAATTGAAATGATTGTGAGTGGTCAAACCAGTTGTTGCAACAGTCTGTACTTTCAAGAACTTGATATTTAGAGGAGCAGTCAGACACTGAATGCTCACTTCTTTCACAGGGAGTTCTTACAAAGTGCCTTCTGTTGTACACTTGCAGGTAAATGCTTCTCTCTCTCTCTCTCTCTCTCTCTCTCTCTCTCTCACACACACACACACACACACACACACACACACACACACACACACACACACACACAGAGCGCAGTCCTATCCAGCTTCCCCCACCAGTGTACCCAGCGGAGTGCAGGGCCGGGAGGCTTTGGAGGGGAGGTGGGATTTAAATCTCCTTTGAATCCCCTTTCCGTTCTGGGGCCTTCTGTTCTTGCTGCACCGCTGGCTGCACTGGTGGGGGAAGTTGGATAGGATTGCGCTGACAATCAGTGTGTTTTTATGCAAGATAAAGTCGATGAAACAGAATATAGTTTTAGTACTTAAAACAAAACAAAAATGGAAGAAAGGAGGGCTGATTTTTCCTTGGGGAAATAGCAAGTGAGACATTGCATGCTTGTGCTGCATACTCCAAATGGATTTGTGTCATGGGCTCAAAAAATTGTATGGCTGCAGTTGCAGGACACAGAAAAAATGCTAAATCAACACTTTTTGCAAAATAGTGTTCTTGTTCAGTGAACAAGTGTTTCACTTGAACTCGCTTCCCCAAGATTTAAAAACTGTTTTATAAAGACACACTATGTCTTAATGCACAATTCATCACATTTTATAGCAGATACTGTACTATGTGCACATTAGAGATACCAAGCTATTTTATAATTGCAGTGGGTTGCATCCTAAAGTTGTCTTTTGCTCACAGAGGAAGCCTCATTTGTGCAAAGAGGAGAGGGATTTTTGCTTCCCTCTACAGGAAACTGTCTTCAAATATCTGCTCTTGAGAGGCCCACAACCCTCAGGAACATATATATATATATATTTTTTGGGGGGGGGGGAGTGCAGGGCATTACAAGGGGGAAAGGAACAAACTGTCCCTCCCCTATGTGCAAATGGGACTACTTTCACTCTCAGAGGAAGCCTTTCAGCCCATTAAGGATGCTAATCTTAAAACCTAATCTATACATTATTATGCAGTGAAGTGATAGAACTCTGGACTGTTCCACTTCAGACTGCAGATGGGGAATCATATTTTTGAATCTTCTTCCATGTAAAAAAAATATCCTGTATGCAGTACACCAGCAAATCATAGAACATTAGAGCTGGAAGGTCATTTAGTCCAATGCTCTGCTTAGTGCAGGCAACTACTACAACATCCCTGATAGATGAGGGATGTCCAGCCTTTGCTTGAAAACCTCCAATGGGGGGAAAAGTCCCCAACTACATTAGACAAAATGTGCCTGTGTCAGACAGTTTTTATAGTTAAGAAATTCTTCCTCACTTCTAGCCTAAATTGATGTTTGTGTCGTCTGCGAATTTGATAAAAGATCACCTCTACTTCCTTATCCACGTCATTTTATAAAAATGTTAAATAGCGTTTCAGGCAGACATTTTGGCTGTTTTGTTATGTTCCTCCAATGTGCTCATTCCTCAAGTGTGCTTATTTACTATATGCAATGAGTCTCTTTGTGGGGGAAATACAGTATTCTAAAATATGACACTACACTTGCAGGCTGAAGTGGAACAGTTCAGAATTCTGTCACTTCAGCTTACCATGTCACTTTTCATACTGTGTACATTGGATCCAATTTATTGACATAACTGGGTAAGTTGAGTGCTCATTTATTAGGTTTGTACATTGTGCATTTGTATCAAATTAGGTTCATATAGATATGTATTTTAGTTCAAAGCATTTATAAAAGTGCTTATTTTTGCCTAAAATATACATAATAGCAGTATAACAAGCATCTTGCAGTACTCAAAATTATTGAAACAAAAACATACTGATTGTTCTGATAAAGCTTTTGTTTAAAGGTTCTTCAAATATTTACTGGAGCACAATTCAGTTGTTAAGTCCTTAGGTCTAACTAAGTAGTTAGTCCTTAGGTTTAACATTTTACTAGTTTTGTAGCGAAGTGGGAATCACGGGTGTAAAAGCCATGTAAAAAACTTCAAAGTCCAGCCAAGTTAAAACGACAATCGATCCTGTCAGCAGTCTCCAAATTTCTCCAGCAATGCAGACAGGCAAAAATCATTAAAATCCAAAGCTAAGACAAAGTATAGACCGACGTTTCGTTTCTTTCAGCTAGAAACATTTTCATAGGACAGTCAAAAGACTGATAGATGGTAACTGGAGCCAGCGCAACAGTTCGTTATTTTGTATTGTAAAAGCGCGGGAACGAAGCGGTTGCAAACGGAACTGACGCGGAAGTCTTCAACCGCTTCGTTCCGTTTGCAACCGCTTCGTTCCCGCGCTTTTAGAAGTCCGTGGCTTCCGGGGGCCAGAACGAAGGCATGTCATACTGCAAAAATGCACGTGACGCATGGAGAACGTGCTTGGTGTGTCATGGGCTTTATATTGCACTGTCTTTTTTCAACTGTCTTCCCAGTGTAAAAGCCTCTCTATCGGAATTACTGAAGTGGTTGAATGGCCAGCCCTTTTATTGTTGTTTGGTCATGCCAGGTTAGCTGGCATAATCTACACATAATTTCTACAGCCATTTTTTTAATGCCTGAATGCATGCAGTTTTCTTCAGAATGGATCCATACATTTTCCCCATCTGCACTACAGTTTTGTGCTTCTGTTTGCTTCCCACCCCCTCCCCAATTGGTGAAGGCATATCTCAGGCATTAAACTTCCTTTTTTTCATTTAGCTATCTTGTTAAAAGTAGCACACTGAAGTTTCACTTCATCAAAAACGAGTTAACACAGTTAAATTTAAGTATTATATGATGGTGCTTTGTATTTCATCTGCATGGGGAGAGTAACTTATGTGTTATGAACTTGCATTCTACAATTTAATAGATGTACCGCATGTTATAACAGAACACTAAACAAACTGTATTTAATTTTTAAAATGCATGGCTTTAGCATGTCTGGTAGTAACACAGTCTCTCTTGTTTGCAGGTATTTGATTATCATGATTTATGCTGAGCAGTAAAGGTAACTATCTTGCTAAAATATTTCATATGTTAGCAATAAACTAGTAAACAAATGAATTATGGGTATACTTGAACTTACAGTGGTAATGGTGGTGATTGTACTAAAGTACTTAAATCTTGTCATTCCCTACTTGTGTTTTCTGTCAATGAAAATGTTCCTGTGGTACCAGAGACTTGAAGAAGAAGAAAAAAACGTATTATAGATAAGATTAAGTGCAACAAAAAGACTGTGGAATGGGGTATTTTTTCCCTTAAAGCCAGGTGTCAGGGAAGGAAGCTGGAGAGCAGGTTGAGGGGAGTAACACCTAGTTGTTAGCATTGTGTACCCCTTCCTGATTTCCACCTTACCTTTTTACTGTGTTAGCAGCTGAATGGGGGGTGATGACTGGTAGTTCTATCCACTGTCACCATCCAAGGCTAAAGAGATCAGACATAGGGAGGCCATCTGGGGAAAAACCAAACCTCCCAGGAGGATGCAGAACCCATAGGGTTCTTATTTAAAATTGAATCACAGCAGTGTCCATAAGAGATGACAGCTTACTGCATTATCCATGAACATGGAGTAGGTGGCCAAAGAGTCCAAAATTATTATTAGTTTATTAGTTAATTATTATTAGTTTATTAGAAACTCAGAAGAAAAGCAATTAAACAAAGGGGGGAAGGGGTAGAAAAAGGACAACAAGCAGGCTGGTGAAAAATGTCTGAACTCAGCTGGATAGGCATAAAGAAATAGCTTGACCAAATTGTACATTTGGAGGGAAAGGTGGGGTATAAATCATTTAAATAAATGAACTAGTAACACCCAGTGGAAGGAGCCCAGTGGAGTGATGCTACTCAAGAACAAAACATGTTGCTAAACAGCTAATGATTGCAGGTTGGCTTTGAAGGAAGAATAAACAAAATAAAATCTAGTGTGTAGCTAGAGAGAGAGTCTCTAGTACCAGCCGCTTACGTTGTCCCAGGAATCCTGGTCCCTGCATTTGATTGAGAGTAAGCAAGTGTGCTTTCTGCAATCAGCATCACATTTAATGACAGACTTGACAGAAAACACACACAAACATCCCTGTGCTTGAACTTAAGAAACCTAGGTTTGATTGGAGGAGTGGAACCCACCTGGCTACTCTACCACCCCTTTAACATAGACCAGCGGTGGTTTTTTTTTTACCTGCTGCTCCCTTGACCATTGGTGACCATTGGCCGCAGCTCCCCATCACATTATCTGGATGCCTGCCAATTGGCATTGCACTGTTTTCTGAGAGGATTCCATTGCACTCTGCGGCACCCCTGGCTGGTTTCCATGTCTCCCTTGGGAGCCACGTCTCCCAATTTGGGAACCACTGACCTAGACAGACAAATTTTGCAGGCAAATTTCACGAAAACCGGAAGTCCCTGAAAATCGCTGTTTTTCGGTGAGCCAAAGATCAGGGAGGCCTGCAGAAGGTTGTGCAGGCCTCCCCGAAGCCCCCCAAGCCCCAGTAAGTACTAAAACAGCTGTTTAAGGGGCTTTTCGGCAGCAACCCCCCCAGGATCGCCGCCACTGCTAGCCGTGGCCCCGCAAACACTCAGGGTTCTCCCCTCCTTGTGGGGAGAACTTTGAGAAATGCTGCCTTATATAACTATATACCTTTCCACAAAAGCCTTTCCCATCTAGGAAATCCAGGTGCATAAATGGAAGATTTTGGTCATTTCCAAGTGCTGTATTTTTCGCTCTATAAGACGCACTTCCCCCCCCCAAAAAAATAGTGGGAAAAGCATGCGTCTTATGGAGTGAAGATGGGAAAAAAAAGTAAAAATACTTACCGGGGCTTCGGGGAGGCCTGCGTGACCCTCTGCAGGCCTTCCCGATCTTCATTTTGGTGCTAAATGGCCATTTCCGGTGTTCCGAAAATGGCCATTTAGCGTCGAAATGAAGATCGGGGAGGCCTGCAGAAGGTCGCACAGGCCTCCCAGAAGCCCCGGTAAGTCAAAATGTTTTCCCCCCGATTTTTAGCTCCATAGGATGCATGTATCCTATGGTGCGATGCATCCTATGGAGCAAAAAATACGGTACATGGTTGGGCATGATGGTAGGGTTACAGGAATGGACCACTCCTCACTTTGGAAGTTACACTGCCAATAATAAGTGGACTGGGAGAATGCATCCAAGAGTGTTGCTTGATTACATACATGCGTATATGTTATTTGAAATATATACTGTTTCCCTTTCTCTTCCATAAATGCCAACTTAGTTTGGATCTATCTATGCAGTAGCATTGCCAGAGGAAGCTGGTACGGGTTGAGTATCCCTTATCCGGACTTCTTGGTATGGGAAGTTGTCTGGATTTCTATTTGTCTGGATTTTGGAATATTTACATAAATATGAGATCTTGGGGATGGCACCCAAATCTAAACATGAAATTCATTTGTCTCATGTACACCTTATACACATAGCCTCAATACAATATTTTTAATTTTGTGACCTGGCATGCCTTGTGCTATGCCAGCCAGGTGCTGGAATTTTTTTTTTTTAAAGTCATAGCCCCCCAAATGTCTGGATTTCAGAATATTCTGGATTTTGAATGTCTGGATAAGGGGTAATCAACCTGTATTGGAATCAAATGGAGATGCTGTTCATCTTCCCAGGCTGCTTTTACTTCTCCCAAACATCCAATTCACACAGATCCTAGAGACTGTACAGCTTCAGAAATCCTGCACCTGGTTGATATGCTTCATGAGCTTTATTGAAAAGCAGGACATGGTTATATTTAACAATAATCATGGCCTTAAGATATGTTTAGCTGGATGAAAAGGGGAAAGGGAAAGCCAGTTGGCTCTAACAGTTTGAACAGTGTGAGCAATTCTACATAACTTATAGAAGACTCTTTACATTAAAATCTCCCCTTTTTGCAAGTAAATGTTGGCAAGAAACTAAAACTGTATTTACTTGTACCTATTACATCAATATAGCATTTGCAGTATTCAAGAGATGTTTGTAACCTTTAGAAAAATTCAGGTTATGAACAATGTCTGTTTATTTTACAGAACTGGACATCAAAAGGCTCCGTTCTTGAAACTATGGCAGCAAAATCATCTCTCCTTAAAGTAATTCTTCTAGGAGATGGAGGAGTCGGGAAGAGTTCAATTATGAACAGATATGTCACTAACAAGTTTGATACCCAGCTGTTCCACACAATAGGTGTAGAGTTCTTAAATAAAGATCTGGAAGTGGATGGACACTTTGTCACCATGCAGATATGGGACACTGCAGGTCAAGAACGTTTTAGGAGCTTGCGGACTCCATTCTATAGAGGTTCTGACTGCTGCCTTCTCACGTTCAGCGTAGATGACTCTCAAAGCTTCCAAAATCTCAGTAACTGGAAGAAAGAATTCATTTACTATGCAGATGTCAAAGAGCCTGAAACATTTCCTTTTGTGATATTGGGCAACAAAGTTGATATTGTTGAGAGGCAAGTGTCTATGGAAGAAGCCCAGGTCTGGTGCAGGAACAATGGCAATCATCCTTACTTTGAGACCAGTGCAAAAGATGCCACTAACGTTGCAGCAGCTTTTGAGGAAGCGGTTCGAAGAGTTCTTGCAACTGACGATAGGTCAGATCACTTGATTCAAACTGATACGATAAACCTTCACCGGAAGCCCAAGCCTACTTCATCATGCTGTTGATTATTTAGTTTTATTTCTTGGCCATATAGTTCTAACTTGGAGTAACAGATCAAATATGGTATAATGAATGCCAGTCTAATATATTATATTGTAATTCTACTGCTTTGTGTGTTAGGTAAAGAGAAGCTTTTCAACTATTGCTGAGTTAGCAGTCTCTGACATCAGGGAAGGTACTAGCTCAGTTCATTTAATTTAAAGAGTTTAAATTATATACTAAAACTTGAAAGTTCTGGAAGCACTACTTGGGAGTTTTTCTGAAACTGAGGTGGAAAATCAAAATTTTATATGTATGTATATTTTTCTGAGCTCACTAGTCCACGTTATGCTTCACTGAAACCTTTTCATAAAGCAATAATTGTAGGTATTAAACATTGTTCCAATTCTCATCTTAATTTTTGTTTTAAATTCTAAGCCAATATAAATATCTAAAGGGCTTTTGTCAGTTGCCTAGTGTCACTAACTGTCTGTAGATTTTAAGTTAGGAAATAAACCTGCATACATAGAGCTGGTGTAAGTGTGTGTTCCTCTCCCCCACCCCATAATCTTCATAAGTTGATGGACTATTGGTATTAATTCCAAATGTAGATTGTACTATGTTCCTTGTGGAAGGGGTACAATGTTGTTCCTGAACTATCTTAAAGGAGAAACCCCTCATACCAGAAGATGCGTTAAAGGCTCTTCTCTCATGCTCACTGAGCCTTTTCCTGTGGCACAATCAACTAGCTGCAGTATATATACACACTTGAAAAATTCTGCCATGTGCATCATTTACTCCCAGTTGGATAGAAATGACCCCTTGCAATTGGTCCTGCCCATGTGGTAATTTACATATACTGTAGTCAGTGCATAGGACACCTTTCTCAAGGTGTTAAGAACATAAGAGCCCTACTAGATCAGGCCAAAGGCCTATCTAGTCCAGTTTCCTGTATCTCAGTGGCCCCACCAGATGCCTCAGGGAGCACACAAGACACCTGTATTCTGTTGCCACTCCCTTGCATCTGCTGTTAAGAGAGAGCCTATTACTAAGAACAGGAGGTTACTTATCCCCATCATGAATTGTAACCCGTGATGGACTTTTCCTCAATAAATCTGGCCAATTCACTTTTAAATGCATCTAGTCCAGGTGCCATCACCACATCCTGTGGCAAGGAGTTCCACAAACTAATTACATGCTGGGTAAAGAAATATTTTCTTTTGTCTGTTTTAATAATCCCTCCACTCAATTTTAGTGGATGTCCCCTGGTTCTGGTGTTGTTTGAGAGGGAGAAGAATTTCCCTCTATCCACTCTCTATCCGGTGCATAATTGTATACGTCTCACTTATGTCCCCCCTCAGGTGCCTTTTTCTAGACTGAAGAGCCCCAAACGCTGTAGCCTTTCCTCATAAGGGAGATATCTCAGCCCACTAATCATTCTGGTTGCTCTCTTCTGCACCTTTTCCAGTTCCACTATATCCTTTTTGAAATGCGGCAACCAGAAGTGGACGCAATACTCCAGATACGGCCTTACCCTCTATTTGTACAATGGCATAATATTGGCTGTTTCATTCTTAATCCATTTAATGATCCCAAGCATGGAATTGGCCTTCTTCACAGCTGCCGCACACTGAGTCGACACTTTCATCGACTTGTCCACCAGTACCCCAAGATCTCTCTCCTGATCAGTCAGACAGCTCAGAACCCATTAGCGCAGTGGTTCTCAAATTTAGCACTGGGACCCACTCTTTAAAATGACACTCTGTCGGGACCCACCTAATTTTATGAGACTTTAAAAAAGATGATATAGAACAGTGGTTCTCAAACGTTTTAGCACCGGGACACACTTCTTAAAATGACAGTCCATCAGGACCCACCTAGCTTTGAGACTTTAAAAAGTGATCTAGAAAGAATATATTTATTTGCAAGTAATATTTTATTTATTGCAAAAACTCAATCCATTTCTCGTAATGGGGCAGCCCTAATGAATAGCCTCAAGGCTTGAGGGGCTTAGTTATGTGACCCAGACTTCACCTGCCCCCACTACCTGTCATTGACAGACTTGGAAAAACACACACCAGAAAAGACATTCAAAACATTTATCTCCCTATATTTACACAAGCTTGCAAACTGCAGGAGCTCAGCTTCTTACAAACTGCAGGAGCACAATTAGCAGCTGACTTTTGAATAGTTTCAGGGCTTGTGGCAATTATGTCTGATCTTTCCATCACCTGGGACCCACCAGAAATTAGGTGGGTCCCAACCCACAGTTTGAGAAACTGATCTGGAAAGAAATATTGTATATCTATTTGTAAAGCACTCAATCCATTTCTCGTAATGAGGCAGCCCTAATTATTAGCCTCAAGGCTTGAGGGGCTTAGTTATGTCACCCAGCCTTCAACTGCCCCCACTACCTGTCATTGACAGACTTGGGGGGGGAAACCCAGAAAAAAGATTCAAACATTTATCTTCCTGTATTTACATAAGCTTGCAAACTGCAGGAGCTCAGCTGTTTACAGGGCAAATCAGCTCTGTTTTTTTAATATCCTCAGACCTTGAGGCAATTATCTGATCTTTCCAGCACCAGTGTGCCTTTTCATTGGAGGCTCTGTGGGACCCACCAGAAATTGGGTCGGAACCCACCAAGTGGGTCCTGACCCACAATTTGAAAAATGCTGCATTAGCATGTATGAAGTTTTGATTCCTTGCCCCAATGTGCATCACTTTACACTTACATTGAAGCATATCTGCCATTTTGCTGCCCATTCTCCCAGTTTGGAGCTCTTCATATTCCCTGCTGGTCTTCACCACCCAGAAAAGTTTAGTGTCATCTGCAAACTTGTCATCCGCAAACTTGGCCACCTTGCTGCTTATCCCCAACTCCAGGTCATTTATGAACAAGTTGAAAAGCACCGGTCCCAAGACTGATCCCTTGGGGCACACCACTTTTCATCTCTGGCCATTGTGAAAATTGCCCATTGACACCCACTCTGTTTCCTAGTCTTCAACCAGTTCCTAATCCATATGTGGACCTGCCCCCTTATTCCCTGACTATGGAGTTTTTTCAGGAGTCTTTGAGGGACCTAAACACATTCTGAAAATCCAGATATCTACTATCCATGGGTTCTCCCGCATCTACATGCCTGTTGACTTTTTCAAAGAATTCTAAAAGGTTTGTGAGGCAAGACTTACCCTTGCAGAAGCCATGCTGATTCTCCCTCAAGGCTACTATGTTTTACGATTTTTTCCTTGATGAGACTTTCCAACATATTACCTGGAACAGATGTTAGGCTGACCGGCCTGTAGTTTCCCAGGTCCCCTCTCCTTCCTTTTTAAAAGATTGGGGTGACATTAGCTATCCTCCAATCCTCTGGTACAGTGGCCGTTTTAAGGGACAAGTTGCATATTTTGGTCAAGATATCAGCAACTTCATTCTTGAGTTCCTTCAGAACTCTTGGGGGCATGCTATCTAGGCCCAGTGATCTATTGATCTTTAATTTTTAATTTGTCTTGTCTAAATTTAATTTACCGGTAATTAAAATCTTTAATTTGTTAATTAAGTCTGAGAAGTCTTCTCTTTTAACCTCTTTCACTTAATTCTTTAGTCAGGAGTGGTATCTGCCCTAGGTCTTCTGCTGTGAAGACAGATGCAAAGAACTCATTTAATTTCTCTGCAATCTCCAAGTCCCCTTTTATCACCCCTTTCCCTCCCTCAATGACCAGTGGGACAACCGCTTCAAACGGCACGTTCGACTGTTGTAGCAGACTTCCGTATGGGTTCTATATACAAATGACAGTATGACCAAGGCAGTGCTCCTCTTAGAGTTGTGCTCAAGGAATAAGGGAACATGGAAAAACTATTAAGAATCTCACTGTTTTGGTTTGAAAAAAGTGAATCCATAAAGATTTTCCTCAAGATACAAATTTCATAGACAATCCTACAGCTGTGTTAAGAGTCTCATCTGATGAAAGTGGGGTTTGTAGCTTTCTGAAAAGTACAATTTCACAGACTGACAGGTATTAATATAATTATTGTGAAATATCGGTTTAATACTTGGAGAAGCTCAAGCTAGTAAGCCATAGTTTTGTTCATTTTTTGTCTTAAAGTAGCAAATGAAAGTGTGTGTGGTTAATATAGCAATATACTATGTTTGCACTAGTGAGATGTTTTCTTGCTAGGTTACAACACAATCCAAGACAGCTGTTTAATAGCAGAAAGTGTAGTTTAATTAAACAGACTGAAAGTCCAGTTTAGAGAATTCTGAAATATTACTTATTACATTTTAAAATTTGGAATGTCAATGCAAGTCTGCAAATACAACTTAACATTACTCCAGTATGTTTTATACAGTGAAATGTCACTATCCAGGGAATGCAGCAAGTTCCTAAATAGTGTAAACAAGTACTTGAATATCATACCATCTGTACACAATTTGCTTCCCCCCTCCCTTTCCAACAAGCAGCGCAATCCTGCGTAACGATTTGGCCAGCAGCCCAGGGCTGCCCGCCGGATCCTATCCCTGCTCTGGAGTGGCTCGGAGGTCTACTCGGGGAAAGGGGATGTTTGTCCCCTTCCCCTGGTGTAAACCAGGGAAGGCCCAATGGGCGTCCTCGGATTTCTGCCAGCTCAATAGTTGGCGGAAGCAAGAGGAGGCCATTTAACGGCTGAGCGGGTCTGGCGGGAGATGGGGATATGACGGATGCCATCCCTGCCCCCTCCCGGGTCGGCTCTGCCAATGCCCCCCCTCACCGCCCAGCTGGGGGATCTCTTACTTTTCCGTGGGGATGTCCTGGCGGCAGAGTAAGGGCTGCCGGCCTTGTGCCGGTGGCCCTTACTCAAAAGTAGTCGAATGTTCTTTACAGCATGTTAGACACTTTAGAACGGCAGAGTGCGCGCTCTGCCGTTCTAACATTCTGGAGGATTGCGCCATAAGTCTGCAATTCTATGCACACTTACTAGGGAAAGATTGCTTTGATAAATTTCTCACTGATGTCATGCTTAGGATTATAGTGTTACTCTTTAATTCCACTGAAATAAGGACCTGTGCATGCCTCACTCAACTAGATCGTGTCTACTTTGTTTAGAAGTGAGACAGTGGGGTTATGCAATTTGCTGCTCCCCCTCCCTAACCTTGCATGTCAAGCACGCATGCCCACTTTCTCTCTAGCTGGCTAATGAGAGGGAAGACACCAAACCAAGCCTTCCCCCCCCCCCCCCTCCTTTCCTTTCCCTTCAACTTTGGCTGCTCTGGGCATAGCATCCTTGCTCTGCCTCAGTCCTATGAAATGGCCCAGAAGAGCATAACATGCTGTTCAAACAAGACCCTGGAAACCAGAGCAGCTGAATTTGAAGGCAAGGAAAAGTGGTGGTGGTGGGGCTCCATCCATTTTGTGGCCCACAACTGCTTTTTAAGCAGCCAGTGGGGAAGGGAGACAGGTGGTCATTGCAAGGTTCTCCCTTCCTGCAGCAGTTCTTAAGGGGGAGCTGCCACTGCCTGAACTTCCTACTCACTTTCAGCAAGCAGGAAGTGGCTCAGAGCACAGACTGGAGGGGGTGGCAGGCCTGGAATGCAGGGCCCTCATTGTCAGTTTAGCATCCTTCTCCAAACTCAATGCAAGATTTTCAGTGGGCCGGCTCTGCACACAATCCTAGTAATTGTTACCATTAATATATTGAATCAATGCTAAAGTGAAGCTTTTCTATAACAGAATACCTGCATATTCTCTAAAGGCTGAACTTAGGGGGTTTTTTTGTGTGGCAACTCGATCCCTCATTTAACATTTTGCTAAGTTGACAGCTGTACTACCCAAGACATTTACAATCTGTATTTTTATTTTGATGTATGCAAGTACAAAAGTTTTACATCTGAATTCATCAGCTGCTATGAAGACACTAACACTGGAACTCCAACTGTTCTTGTTTCTCCTACCTGGTAATGGAGCATTTTTTGAACATCTTTACCTTGGCGAGCAGCAGGTTGGTCTTCATAGGTTCCAAAAAAGCATTAAATATACAACAAGCTATTTAAATACAATTAGATACAATAAAAATCAGCTTAACAGATGTTTCTTCCCAAGAAACTGAACTTTTCTGTCAAACGCAGTTGATCGAATGGGAGAATTGGGTTCATAAAATGGATTCATTGCAAACTGAAAAAAGAAGAGTCATTCATATAGTGAAAATAGCAAAAGAATTTCACAACCACTGTTAAAGCAATCTATATACCTAAACAGTGCAATTCTGTCTACTCAGAATTAAGCCCCACTAATTCAGTAAGACTTACTTCCAGGTAAATGTGTATAGGATAAGAGCCTAAAATGCCTAGGTTAACAGCCCAATGCTAACCAACTTTCCAGCGCCAGTGCAGCCGCAACGCAGCCCCGAGGCCTCTGACTGCCTCCCCCCCCCAACACAGGATGCAGCGTGTACCACATTGGCATGGCTACAACGGTGCTGGAAAGTTAGGATTGGACTGTTAGTCACTTTTCAAAAGCACAGAGATTTAATTGTTGTTTAGAAATACCGTTTATAGGTTTAACAGTCAGTTGAAAAAACAAAGGAGGGAAACTTATAACCTCCATGCCATGATTTCTCATTGCTATTACGTAATTGTCTATATTAAGCATTGTAAAGTAGTTATAAAAATTCTCACCTTTATATACAAGTCATAGACATCACTAAAGAAGTTTTTGATTCCATCTTCTTGCCTTACATCATGAAGCATTATAAATCTCATATGTAGAAAAAAATTAAGAAAAATAGGCTCAAAGATGCTGTACGAGACCAGACCAGATGGCTGTCTAAACCAAATCCTGCACAAAGACAGGATCTTTCACATGCTAAACACCCACCCACATCATACCATGTCAAAAACAGATGGCAAACTTGAGCTTGGGACACTGGAGGAAGGGATCCAGATGGACCAGGCAAGTGAATTATGCAAGATGGGAAAAATGAATTTCCAATGGTTCTTCACCCAATAACCCTTTTCCAACTAAGACAGACACCTGAGGGATATTTGAGGGTGGAGCGGGGCAGAGAAGGAAACAGAACTAGTTACAGGTAGGAGGTACAGGGGTTCATAGCAGCAAGAGCATATCATATCAAACATCAGAATAGTTTCTTTGAAATCTGGTCATAATCATGCACTGATTTTTATGATCAATTCCAACTTAACCAATTGTAAAAACACTGTGTAACACACATTTATTTCTAAATGTTTTATACAATTCAGAGACGCCGATTCCAGCTATATTCTTGGGTTTTTTGTATCACCAAAATGTTTTTTTAGTTATCGTAAATTTTGTGTTGGTATTGAAACACTGTCATTGCCTTTACACCAGGATAAACATGGCCACAACAAGTGGATGTAAGCTCTTCCCGAGTAGTGTAAATTGTGGCTGAACTATTGATACTATACCAAAAATAGCGGCATTTTTTAAATCCCCACATAAAAATATTCAGCTAAACATGACATTGTTTGAATTTTGTTACAAAATGTAATCTGTGTTCCCACAGATGGAAGATGTTTAGCCACTAACTTATCACAGATATGACTTTTCCTGTAATATTACAATATTAGCTTATTTAAAAGTCAAAGCATTTATGGATCTAAATGCAGGAATCCGATATGTGGTTACACTAGTCACCATCCCACAAATGAAATTGCATACAGAAGGAAGAACCAGCCTATTTCAAAAGAACTGGAAGAAGATTGCAGTTTCAATCTCCCACCTATGCATGTGCACTGGATGGAGGCAGTGTTGCGTAACATTAAGAGGAATGGGAAGTCTCTGCAATTCTCCCAGATCAACTCTCCCTCTCTGCCTGATGCACCTTTGCTAAAACAGTTGTATTCAGTCGTCTTCAGTGCCAATCTCTGAATTTAAGAAGCCAGCGAGGCTGGATGAAATAAAAAACAACTTTTAATCAGTTCTCCAGATGGCATCTGCTAAGGGAATCTCCCACCCAACTTCCTTATTCCCAAATAGACATTCCCTGCCCCCTGCTGTGCAAAAACTAAGCTATTCCCCTCTCTTTTTTTAAATTAAATATGGAAACAACCAACAACTAAGTTTCAGGATTCTTTACCAGGTTATTAAAGTTTAACAAATAAAGGATATGTCCTGCAGTGACAAAAGCAGAAACAAACCATTCATTAAATTTATCCACAGTCTTCAGGTACATATTATTAGACAGCCACATGTTCTCATCCACTAGATCAAGAGCAGCATGAGCTATAAATTGATTGAGATGGCGGTGATCATCCTAGGAAAGACACCAGAAAGCAACCTTAAATACAGAGAATATAGAATAAACCATAACAACTTTCTCTGATGGTTATACGTATAACTCTTCTGCCCAGTAATACATTCAATGTAAAATATAGTATTTCAGCACCTTCCATGAATTAGTAACTAACATATGACTAAATACTGCATCAGGAAAACACAATGCACTGCATTCTAAATAGAATACTGTATATTCTAGCAATTTTTAGAGATACCAAAACATACCAAAACACATACACACTGGAGAAAAAGCATTCAAATGAAAATGTTTTAGAAACTGCAAGGAATAATACAGGTGGGCCCCCATATCCGCTGGGGATATGTTCCAGGCCCCTCCGTGGATACTTGAAACCGTGGATAAGAGCAAACACCCCCTCCATGGTTTCCTCCATGGTTTCCTGAGCGGCCCCCCACCCTGCCTCCCCTGCAGGCAGGCATGCTTCCCCCCCCAGCTCTTATTTTTCTTTCAGCAAGCTTTGTTTCTTCCTTAAAACAGAGAAGCAGCCTCCATTGCAGGCAAGTAGAACGAGACGAAGTCCTAGAAAGGCTCTACAAGGTTTCTGTTAACCTTGCAGAGCCTCTCTAATACTTAGTCTCGTTCTACTTACCTGTAATAAGCAGCCAGAGGCTGCTTCTCCTGTTTCTTTAAGGAAGAAACGAAGCTTACTGGGGAAAAAAGTAAAAGCCTGGGGGGTCTCCACAATCCGTGGATAACTGAAACCGTGGATAACGAATCAGTGGATATGGGGGCCCACCTGTACTATAAACACAACGTATGAGGAAAAATAGAGCTGCATCAGGCTTTAGACATTGGTATTCACTTCAGACTGGAAAAATATTTTAAATACAGAGTCTCATTTTGGGAAGCACAAGCACCAACTATTTTAGATATTACCCCTACAAAGAGGCAAGGTATTGACATTAAATGAACAGAAACATGGATGATCAGATATCTAGGCTTTTTCTGAGACCCATTTCAATACTGTATTATTATACTTTCACAGACTATTGTACAGAATTTCACACCTTAGTCTCTACTTTTCCAGATGGTAAAAATTCCATTTCAAACACTGGGTTATCATGGTGACCCACAATCACAAAGTAGAAGCTTCCAGACATAATGTTCAAGATAATGCCTTCTGAAAAAGAACAGAAAGAATCACACAGTTGGAAGTGGCTCAGTTGATCACGATCTCCATTACCCTGTTTTGAGGAAGGGGATCCTAAACCATGTGCAACACAAGCCTCTGTCTTGCTCTTCTCTGAAAACTTGCGCAATGAGAATTTCATCGTACATAGCTTATTCATTGTATTGCTGAGCTTTTCCATGTAGTCCGCTGGGGAGAAAGGCGGGGTATAAATTCTTTAAATAAATAAATAATAAATATTGCTTAACTCTTCAGAGATGTGAAGTTTCCTGCCATTTTTAACTCCCTTTCCACAATTTAAATATATAGCTCAAGTCTCATCTCAGTAAATCCACACAATTCAAGGATTATTCCAGAGACACAAATACCAAATACTGTATCTATATGGTGATGTGATAACTATTAGAAATGGTGTATTTTCTTGTCCCAAATCAGTTATAAAACCAAACACAATAATTGGTAATACCATCTTGAAAATCTGTTGGTTTCATAGTTGGAAGTATTTATTTAAAAGATTTTTATACTGGTTTTCCAGCACTTAAAGTACAACAATAAAAATGCCATAAAACATACAATTGTTAAAAACATTAAATAAAACCAATTAAAACAAATTAAACTGATACTGGAGGAATTAAAAGATGTAAAAACACCAACAATATAATAAAAATAGTGTAAAAACAGCAACCAAAGACATAAGTTACAGTGTCTCGGAATTACGGGTTTGGAAGCCATGTCTGAAGAAAACTTGAAATTTAATTTTCTTCGTTCCGCTTGCGGGTTTCCTGTGTTGGCAGCCACAAATGGACAAATACATTAAAATCCAAGGAATGCCGTGTGTAGCCTACGTTTCGTTCCGTGCCCCGGAACCTCTTCTGGGCAATTACTACAATTGCAGATGAATACTCGAGCCTTAGTCACTTTCCTGTATAAAACCTAGAAAGCGCGGGAAACCGCTGTTGATTAGGAACGGAAATAACCTGAGTTCACCCCATGACCGGGTTAGCTGTCAAATGCTCCATTAAAGGGAACTGCCGCTTTTTTCCTGTTTCTCCGCTGCCGCTTTTTTCCACTTGATCTTTGCGAATTATTGGCCACTAAATTCGATTTGTAAATACCAGATCTTGTTGCCTATTAACCAGTTTATCAATAGGTTGTTTACATATTTCCAAAGATTCTAGATGGCGTAAGATTTTGAAGTTGTTTTCCTTTTGCAGGCAGCGGGTTTCTTCAAATCAGATCGTGTGTCCCAAGCTCAGCGAGTGCTCCGCAACAGAAGACTGTTCAGGATGATTTAATCTCAGAGATCTTTCAAGCTCTTTCATTCTCGTTTTTATAGATCTATAAGTCATTCCGATGTAATTCTTCCCACATTCGCAAGGAATTGAATAAATTCCAGCATTTGACAATGCTGGCCTCTTGTCCTTCGGATTTCCCAGGACCTGCTGCGATTTGGATGTGGGCTTGAACACCGTTTTACGTTCCCCTGTTTTAAAATACCTGCTATTCTGTCGGTTACACCTTTAATAAACGGAAGACAAATCCACAACTTCTCATCTGTTGTTGTCTCCTTAATTTCGTTATCTTTAATAATCCTACACTCTCTTTTTGCTTTAATCTTTTGGCTTTGTTGCAACCAGCACCTGTTGATTTGTGTTGTTGCATACCCATTAGCTTGCAAGGACTGGAATATTATTGTTTTTTCTAATCCCAAAGATTCTTTATCACACACACTAATAGCTCTGTAGATCAGGGAGTTTATTAATGAATTTTTTTGAGAAGGGTGATGATTCGATTTTTGATCCAGGTACCTGCCGGACTGCAGTTCCTATTGAAAGATCTGCCTTCCGTGTTACCAACACGTCTAAAAAGGGCAAAGAGTTGTTACGCTCTTTCTCCACTGTAAACTGAATTTCACTGCATTGATTATTCAAATGTTCTGTAAATTTTTCTAATTCCTTGTCTCCATGGGTCCACACACAAAAAAACATCGTCTACATATCTCACCCAAAACTCTGGTTTGAGACTTGCAGAATCCAGTGCTTGTTGTTCAAATATTTCCATGAATAAATTTGCTACGACGGGGCTTAGGGGGTTCCCCATGGCCACCCCCTCTTTCTGCTCCCTAAACTCCCCATTCCAGATAAAATAAGTAGACGTTAAGCAGTGCTTAAACAATGCTATCAGATCTTTGGGAATAGTAAGATCCTCAATTATTTCCATTACTCTAACTAGAGGAACCTTTGTAAATAAGGAAACAACATCAAAACTGACTAGTCTAGATTCCGGTTTTAAACTAATAAATTGCAATAATTCCACAAAATGATAGGTATTTTTAACATAACTGGATGTATTCCCCACAAAGGGTTGCAAAATCTTAGCTAAGAGTTGCGACAGACCATGTGTCGGGGCTCCACTATTACTTACAATTGGTCTTAAGGGGCAATCTTTTTTATGAATCTTGGGTAATCCATATAGTCTAGGCGGCAATGCCTCGGATCTCACCAATCTATGTTTTATTTCTTCATTAAAATTAGAATTTTTTATTAATTTATTTTTCTTTTAAAACTTTATTAGTAGGGTCTCTTTTTAAAATTGAATAAGTTTCAGGACTCAGCAAGTCCCTAATTTTGCTACAATATTCCTTGGTATCTAAAATCACCATGGCGTTGCCCTTATCAGCAGGTAAAATTACTAAGTCTGAGTTGTCTCTTAATTGTCTAATAGCTAATGCTTTTTTATTTCTTCATTAAAATTAGAATTTTTGTATTAATTTATTTGTTTCTTTTAAAACTTTATTAGTAGGGTCTCTTCCAAACCCGTAATTCCGAGACACTGTAAGTTGATTGCCGGCCATGAAAGCTTCCGCAGTAGATTAAAGACATAAGTGTTAAATTAAAAAAGGGTCCCTAGGAGGTTCCTCCCTCCTCAAAAGCCAAGTGGAATAAAATGTTTTTAAGCCCCATTGGAAACCATATAGAGGGGGGGCTATCCTCAGATTATCTGAAGTTGGTTCCAAAGATATGGCGCCACAACAGAAAAGGCCCTGCACCTTGCATTAAGATGACAGAGGTATCCTAAGCATGGTCCTGTCTGATGATTGTAGGGACTTGCAGGATTATATGAGAGAAGGTGGTCTTTGATGTATCCTGGTCCTATGCCATATAGGGCTTTAAAAGGGAATCACCAACACCTTGAATTGGGCGTGGAATGGAACGGGAGGGTAGTGTAGCCGCTGGAGCAATGGCATGGCAGAATCTGCCCACCAAGCCCTGGTGACCATTACAATAGTCTAGACGAGATGTCACCAGGGCATGGACCATCGTAACCTGAATTATGAATTATGTTATTAAAATAATCAATAAGTATTATTAATGGATACATCACTTTTCAACAAGAAAGTTCACAAAGTGGTTTACAGAGAAAATAACTAAATGACTCCCTGTCCCAAAAGGAATCACAATCTAAAAAGATGTGGAAGAACACCAGCAGCAACAACTAGTAAAGACACTGTGCTAGGGTGAAGAGGGGCAGTCTAGCATCCTCAGTGTACATAGCATTTTGCACACAGTGAAGAGACAGGTCCCTACCCCCAGTACATTACAATCTACATTCTACAGCATTATTCAACAATATTTTGAACTGGCTCAAGCAGCAACAAAACCACTTCTATGATCATAGCAGCTGGAAGCTTGTATAAAGTTTTCAATGTAAATAAATTAAAAAAGTTAAAGATAAATGTCTAAATTATTGAAAGGATTTGTATCAGGCTAGTCAACCCTCAGAGCTGGAGATGCAAACAACTGCTCTGGATATCCGTGGAACTTAAAAACAAAAAAACAACAACAGAAAGTCAACACAAAACAGAATCCCTAAGCAATTTTTTAAGACTTGGGGGGGGGGGGGGAGAAGAGAGTTGCAGGTAGCTGTACCGGTCCGTTAAAAAACAACCCCAAAGCGACAGTAGTATGCATTATGTGACTTTTCAGTAGGTCCTAACAAAGGGTACCAGAAACTACTGTTGTTTTTGGATACCACCTAGGAGGTATTCAGGCCACAGGGATGGCGTACAGAACCAGCCTCATCAACCACCACGCTATCTATCCCGAGGGGACATTCACCACACCCTGAATTTTCCCCTTTAACAGAAAAGGAAAGAACTTACCTTGGTTCCGACCGTCGCTAAAATAACTGTAAATCGAAAAGGGAGAGGAAACAAAACCTCCTAACTCCCTCTCTTTTCCGCGTCGCTGCCCACCCAAAACATCCGGCGCGATGTGATGACGTCGCTGCGCCGCTCCCACGAGGGAAAAACAAACTCACCAATAGCGTCAGGAAGTTTCTGATCTCGCGAGAGTTCCGGAGTCGCTGCACACCGAGAGCTTGGTGGTAGCAGTAGCAGCAGCAGCGGGCTGGGAGAGGCAGTTGGTGGTGAGTGAACATTGGTGGCTGGATTCGCGGGGTGGAGCCAGGAGGAGGAGCTTGTACGGTCGCGTCGGGAGGTAACAACGGTTGTACCTTCTCCGAGTTTAGGGGCGTCTTCGTGGTCAGCCACTCTCGCGAGTTGACGCCGTGTGTGACTGTAGCTTTTGGAACCTCCCTACTCCGTGGGAAGCAGAGAAACAGAACCGTCTGGTAGGACTGCGGGTGGGGTTCCCCAAAGCCCCAGGTATATAAGTTATAACCCACTTCTGTGTGTTCGTAGGAAGTCAGCCCCACAGTGGGGTCCTATTCTATGTGCAGTGCCTAGCATGCATGGCCCTGCTCTAACCTCCACAGCACCAGTCTTGCAGTTATCGCTATACTGTATAAAAGCTAGATACCTGTGAGTGTTTGAATATCTCGTACAAATGTCACTGGCATCTGGCAAAACAAACTGACCTGGAATTTTGCCAGATGTTGAAAGCATCTGGGACCATTAAGGGCCTCCCAATAAAATGTCGCCTTTAATTATTTCAATCCCATCTCTAACTGCACTTATTTCTATAGCATTTTGTGCTGCTCTGACCAAAACAGCAGGCTTGTCAAACTGCTATCTTCTAACTTTTATTTGCAGTTATTAGAACTATATTGATGTTTGTTAAGAATATACTGCTTTTCAACAAAACAGTTCACAAAGCGGTTTATAGAGAAAGTCAAATAACTAAATGCCTCTCTGTCCCAAAAGGGGTCACAATCTAAAAAGATGCAGAAGAAGACCAGCAACAGCCACTAGAAAAGACACTGTACTGGCGTGAAGAGGGACAGTTAGTTTTCCCCTGCTAAATAGAATAGGAGCACCACTTGAAAGAATGCCTCTTTGCCCAGTTAGCAGGGGCAAATGACAAAAAGTTTAATGACAAAAAGTTTCCACATCTGTAACATTATTTCAGCTTCTAGGCTTCAGAATATGTTAGTTGGCAAGTATCGCAGAAGAACATAGGGAAATGGCTTCTTTGTCCATGGAAAAATGGCTGTGTGTATTTTCCTGCTTTTCAAGAAAAAATATGTTCACGAAATACCGGAACTGTGTGTCGATGCTAACACTAAGCTGGACTCTCACTCCTTCAGTGGGATATAAGTAGCTTGCTTTTACAGAAACAAAAACTCCTTGCCCATTTGATGCATGCTCAATACAGTATCTTCATGCTGCTAAGAATCACTTAAGCCTTTACAAATGGGGATATGTGGTGGGGGCGCGACAGGTGAGGCAACCCTGCCCCCTTGTAGCTCACAGAAAGGAGCTGCAGCCGAATCCGGAGATTGCACATGCTACCTGCTTACTTGGGTGCAAGTGGGTAGTGTGCACAATCTCCGGGTTCAGCTGCGGCTCTTTTCTGTGAACTACGAGGGGCGGGGTTGCCTCCCCTGCCATGCACGCACTGTACATCCCTGTTTAAAAAGTATTTAAAATTCTGAAAATCCAAATTTGGCTGTGTAGCACATGGCATGGGAATAAGTGTTAACAATAGCTTAAAACATTTCTGTTCCAATGCTCTGGCATGGTCTTTATAACTGTTTATAAAATAGTTATTTTGTTTTCTCATCTTTTCCAGATCCTAATGGATTCAGCTGAGTTTATGACTCTATCACAAGATGAGCTCCGGAAAAGGCTGTATCAGACATTTAAGAACCGAGGAGTTTTGGATGGGCTTAAGGTCTTTGATTTAAACTAGATTTAATCAGGGTAGCTTCAGTTCTGAATCTTTGTAAATTCAGGTGTATTCATGACAGTGTGTGATGGGAATTCATGTTTTATTATTAGAAAGAATGAACTACATTAAACAGTGGACTTAAATGGGCCTAAGTATACTCTGTGCCAAGAAAAAAATGTCAGTCCTGCAAATATGCAAAATATGCTCCCCTTTTATTTTAAGCAATTCATAATAGGGGCATACATTCATAGCAAGCGCATACATTCTACTTGTATGCAAAATACCTGAAGTGTAAGGAATGAATTGGTTGTGTGTTTAAATCCAGAATATTCTCTATTTTTTAATATATATATTTGCTTTTGTTGCAGAGTACCTTTTAATACTGCCAGATAGAAATCAGCTTGAACAGGTCTGTTGATTTTTCGATAACAGACTTACAGCGCAATCCTGTGTAACCTTGCACCGGTGTAACAGCAGATGCACCGGTGTAAGTGCACTTACACTGGCATCTACTGTTACACCGGTGCAAAGTTACACAGGATTGCGCTGTTAAAATGAAACAAGTTTATATCTTTTCTGAAGTAAGACATTCATGTTAATTTTCCTCACAATCTAAAACTAAATGAAAGCATATTTTAAATGTATTCTGACAAATTTAGGCACAAACATGAACCTCCTAACTTACCTTCATTTTTTCAATTTTTTATGCAGACTGGTATGTATGCTTAGCTGTGTCTTTCTTTCATGCAAAATATAGTGCATACAATGGGACTGATTTTGTTTACTTTCTCTAAACAGCATCCCAGGCTGCCTTATAAGCTGGTTTTGAAACATGAGGAAGCTTAAAAAGCTACTTGAAAAGTGTGAGAAACTGCTATTTTGGGTGGAGGTGGGAATAAGCAAAATCCTAACTACACTTGCAGATCTTCACCTTGCATTTCTCTAAATCAGGCTTCACTCTTCTCAAATCTTAGACCCTGTTGCAAGTGGTGTTCTGGTGTTGCTTATAGTGCAATCCTATGCACGTCTACTCTGAAATAATGATTAAAGTTCAATGGAACTTAATCCCAGAGTAAGTGGGATTGTGATCCTATAGATTCATTGCGACCCTATAGAACATTTGCCAAACATCAGTTACCTGTATTAGAAGAGGGTTGTCAAATTTGATAAAAGTATTTGATAAAGTCCCCTTGATTTATTGCTTGACTATTTGATCAAAGCCAAGGTTTACCTTTAACCCAAAACATTATACATGCCAGTATAAAGCATGGTTTAGCACAACTTAGCATTTCAAAGCCTTCACTTTTTACTTTGTACCAGACGCAGCTTCGAAACCAACTCATACATGAACTAATGAATCCAGGTTTAACTGGAAAAATTCAGCCAAAAGCCGTTTCTAGTGAATGCAGTCCTTTGCTAATTGGTGCTTCCAACAGCCTGGTAGCAGATCACCTGCGCAGGTGTGGCTATGAATATTCACTGTCTGTCTTCTATCCAGAAAGTGGATTAGAAAAGGATAAGGTATGTATAGAATCTATATTAATTTACAGTTTTATATTCTGTAGAATCAAGTACAGTATGCATCTTTTTATGGAATGTACCACTTCAGCTAGGTAAAGGTAAAGGTGACCCCTGACAATTAAGTCCAGTCGTGTCCGACTCTAAGGTGTGGTGCTCATCCCCATTTCAAAGCCGAAGAGTCAGCGTTGTCCGAAGACACCTCCGTGGTCATGTGGCCGGCATGACTCTCCTTGCCGCAGCGTGTAGCATGCAGCTGGAACACGGGGTGCTGTTTACCTTCCCGCACGCAGTACTATTTATCTACTCACATTAACATGCTTTGGAACTGTTAGGTTGGCAGGAGCTGGCCAAGCAACGAGAGCTCACCCCGTCGCAAATTCGAACTGCCGACCTTTCAATCGACAGCTCATGGTTCAGCGGTTTAACCCACTACGCCACCCGCTGGCCTACCACTTCAGCTGGTGATAGGGAAATTGGGACCTGAATGCTATTACATGGTGTTCGGGGTGAGATGGGAACTGCATACAGAAAAATAGCATTTCAGAGAGAAGGCTAGACCTAACGTTTCTGCCAAGCATGGTAGACTTACAGTGCAATTCTATACATGTTTACTTGGAAGTACATTCCATTGTGTTCAATGGGGCTTACTCCTGGGAAAGTGTGTGTAGGACTGCAACCTTATTTGTGTAGTGTTCTCTTTCATGGGGAACAATCAAATCTAAAACTCAGACACACACTCTTGACTCCCGAAGGAAAAGCTTTAAGAGTTTTGAAATACAGTAGTTGAATTATTATATAAATGGGATCAAAGGAGCCACCAGGAAGAAGAAGGGACAGAAAAGGGAGAGGGGTGTATGCAAACATTTTTGCATATTATATTCATAATAGGTCTATAAATGCTCAAGTCAGGGTTTTCCAATCATGGATTGGGATTCCTGAATGGGATTACATAAGAACATAAGAAGAGCCCTGCTGGATCAGGCCAAAGGCCCATCTAGTCCAGCTTCCTGTATCGCACAGTGGCCCCACCAGATGCTTCAAGGGAGCACAAGACAACAAGATACCTGTATCTTGTCACCACTCCCTTCCACCTGGCACAATGAAAACCTACTACAACCAGAGGTTGCTTATCCCCATCATGGCTTGTAAACTGTGATGGACTTTTCCTCCATAAATCGGTCCAATCCCTTTTTAAAGGCATCCAGGCCAGGTCCCATCACCACATCCTGAAATGCAGGGGAGTGGGTGTTACAGGAAGGTCTAATAGGAGTGAGTGTCGTGTAAAGTAAACTAGGCAGAAACTTATAGAATATAGAAGATCTAGTAGGTTGATAGGGAGATGCCATTTTATAGAGTGAGAAGCACTGACAATCAGCCTTCAAACTTTGAGGTGGGTCAGTTTCATAGAATTTTGGTGTGGCGGATCATTACATAAAAGTGGGGATCACTAACTGTAGGTTGAGGGAGTCCTGGCAATTGGAAGGGATAGGAAAATGAGGTTGTATAAAGAAGAACTGTCTGTTGCCCAATGGTAGGCTTACGAGATCCATACCGGGTCAGAGTGCTTGTTAAACCCTTAGAGCACAATCCTAGGCATATCTACTCAGAAGCAAGCCCCATTGTGTTCAGAATAGACACGACTAGGATTGTGCTCTAAGGCAGAGGTTCCCAAACATCTGGGAAGAGCATCCGCTGCCCTAAGTGGCAGCGGGGCCTTCCCAGGAGTGCCGCCGCCGGGGATGAAAAATTCCTGTTTTACTTTCGTTGGTGGCTGTAGAGGTCCTGCAGGGTGTGTGGGGAGCCTGTGGACCCCTCTGCAGGCCTCCCCAAGTGTAGGAGCAGCCCTCTGACGTGATCACGACCCACTTCTGGTTTTGCTGTAAAACCAGAAGTGGGTCATGATCACGTTGCAGGGCCGCTTCGCCTGGGGAGGTCTGCAGAGGGGCCTGTAAGCTCCCCAACCCCTCCCCCCCGCAGGACCTCCACAGCCACCAACTAAGGTAAAACGGGCACTTTTTGCCCCTGGTGGTGGCGGCGGCAGCACGATCCTGGACGTGCTGTCGACATCACCGCGGGTTGCCATGCCCCTTAAGGGTGTAGCGACCCTTTGTTCCTGGCTGGGGCGTCACAACGCCCCAGTTTGGAAACCTCTGCTCTAAGGGTTTAACAAGCTACACCTGCCCACATTCCTTCTAAAGGTCTAGCACTCTGTCCTGGTATGGATGTCCTGTCCTACCAATGGAAACCTCAATGTTTTATTTTTCTAACTTTTCTCCTTGGTGGGAATTACAAAATATAACTAAGAATTGTTTTTCTTTTTACCAAGGTGATTACCATGCACGATCTCCTGCAGATAATCAGGATCAGTCCAAATACTGAACTTTACAATGCACTGGTAAAAAATTCTTATTTCTGAAAATCTTATGTATATTAATAAGGATTGGGTGAATAGACTAAATAATTTGAATTCCTCCTCCCTTTTACAGATATCAGCTTCAGAAAAGGCCAATACAAAAGGTATGATTGTAATATATTATAAAATAATTTGAGAATGTAGATAACAATCCAAAGAAATGTTGTGTATGCCCAAATGTTGTATATGCCCAGTATGCCCACTGCCGCCTTTTTCTTTCTTTTTCTCCTGCCTTTTCTTTCTTTTAAATGACGGGCTCAGTCTGCGACTGTTTTAGCATCCTACAGTTTCTGGCTGCTTACCTGAGGAGGTCCACGGCCAGTGGACGAAACGTTGTACTGTTTTAGAAACTGTTTTTACTTGTTTTTAAATATTTTTTAAAATATTTTTGAACTTGTTTTACATGTTTTTAATATAAAGTATTTTTGACATGGCTGATAAACCTGGAAATTTGAAAACTTTGTGCATTGTAACTGGCCATGAATTTTTTTCTAAGGCCCACTGTGTTCCATGGGGCTTACTTTCAGGTAAGTACACATAGGATTGCAGCCTTGGGGTCACTGGCAATATTTTATTGTTGCACAATAATAATCTTTGTTCTTCCTTGATTTTGAAAATAGAACGTTGCATGTGTGTAATTAATGGCATATTTCTAAGGTTTTCTTGTACAGATTTTAATGGAGCTGATAGAGCATAGTCTCTGTAAAGAGAGCTGTAACACAGAAACTCAGACAAGTCCCAGACTTCCTTATAAGGAATCTCTTGGTAAGTACAGTTCTTGCAACTTGTCTGTCCTCAGATTTTATTATTTCATTGTTGCTTAGTTATAACTAACATTCTTCCAACATTACTGTTCACACGCAGACATTTGCGAGTCACTCCCTTTAACAAACAAACTTTAAAGTTGAAAAAACTTGAATCTGTGCCTGCTTGTTAGGAATTATGGTATACCTGTGTCTAAATGTGGATCAGCATGCCCTTTTCCAATAGCAAATAGATGCTTGTATAAGTTCTACAGGTACTGATATTCTAGCATTTGAATAGGCTGGTGAGATCCTTGCTGTAAGAGAAAATAGTACCATTGGAGAGTGGTACAGTTCCCTGGAGTGAGAGACACGACTAGATATAGCACCAGGGCTAGGAACTTCAGTGGCCTGCCTGGACTGTGCAACTACAGACTTGTAAGGCAAATAACACAATGACTCCCATCTCTTCCTTCCCCAGGAAGGAATACAAAGTACTGTATATCAATCCCTGCCACGCTCCAATAAACAGCCTTAGCGATAAACAGAATTAGACTCCCCTGGCCGTACATTGTGTGAAAAGTATGTGTATTTTTTCGTGTGAAAACATGGAAATGTTCGGTTGTCTCCCTTCTCCCAAACATTGAATGGGCAGTAAACATGCCTTAGAAACACAAAAGGCACAAATGACTAGCTGGAACACAAGGCTGATAACTGAAGCGAAGTGATCCTGCACACTGAAGGGTAACCTGGGAACTAGGTTAGAGGATGGAATACAGACTACCTTGTACAGGTGCAGGATTTGAGTACTCCTGCTTACTAAGCAAAGCGGCATCTCTTATGCTTAGCAGAGGGAGAGAGCAACTGCCCCATTCAACCCAGCATAGCATCTTTTCCAATGGGTGTTTTGTCAGCCTCTCCTTAAATTGTGAACCCTTTTGGGACAGAGAGCCATTTAAATATTTTGATATGTCGATTGTGTTGTGAACTTTTTGTTGTTGAAAAGTGGTATATAAATATTAATACGGCTGCCAGGCATCTGTTTTCCTGCCATATTTCTATATGTTTACACATCTGTTTTTAAATAGCCTTTCTCCCCCTTACCTGTCCTTCTTGGTAGCGTTTTTGGCAAAGGCTAGTCTTAACTCAATAAAACATGCAGAGATAAAATGAAACAGAAGAACAACTCTAAACAATAATGTCATTGGTAAGAACATTGCTTTTCAAACTATCTGCTGTGCAGGGACCAGCAATTTCCCCCCCCCAATGTGCCAGGGACTGGTACCATATCTATGCCATACTATTACCATTGTTTCTTTCGGAAATTTGCGTGGGACCAGCAGCCAATGGTTCGCGGTGGCATTTGTCCACAGCCCAAAACTTTGAGTAGCACTGGGATAGCGGTAAACATTGCTTCTAAATATAATCATGCAGAATGGAACATTGTGTTATATTTTTTCATAGCTGAGAAACTTCAACTGATTGATGAACAGTTTGCAGACAAGTATCCTCCACGTCGCAGATCTGAGTCTTTAGAAGTAAAACTTGCTGAATATAGAAAAGAAGTAGAAGAGCAACTCCAAGCAGAAATGTCTCAAAAGGTGAGGGAAAGCGGAGAGTAGTTTTGCAGCAGTTTTGTATGTCATTGCTGTGTGTTTCTGTATAACTTAATTTTTCCCAAAATAAACAAAGCACAAGTAAGAAATGTAGAGAATGACTATTTGCACCAGAAGTTGCTATTTATATTGTGTATAGTAGGCTCAGTAAAGTCATGTTAATAATATGGACCGTTATCCTCCACTTAATTTTTTTTTGCAGGAGGTAGGTGAAGAGAGAAGAAATATTTTCAAGGGATTTATTTTTTCTCTTTATACTGTATCTGTAGAATATAAATGTTTTTAGGTGACTGTAAATGTGAGGCTTAAACATAGGCTTACCAGATCTCCAACCGGGACAGAATGCTAAACCTTTAGGAGAAGGAATGTGGGCAGGTGTAGCTTGTTAAGTCCTAGAGCACAATCCTAGGCATGTCTACTCAGAAGCAAGCCCCATTGTGTTCAGTGGGGCTTGCTTCTGAGTAGACATGCCTAGGATTGTGCTCTAAGGTTTTAACAAGCTACACCTGTCCACATTCCTTCTCCTAAGGGTCTAGCACTCTGTCCCGGTTGGAGATCTGGTAAGCCTACTTAAACAGAGATAGGTGTCTGGCAGAGTGTGAACTGAAGGACCAACTAAAGTTAGGAGAACTGTTGACTGAGTGGTGGAGTGTTTTGGAAGGGGTTGCACTCCCCTTGAAGGAGCAGGTTCATAGCTTGTGGATGGTTCAAAATTCAGCGGCCAGGTTGTTCAGGAACTAGGGGATTGTCTCCATATCACACCTCTGCTGGATCATCACACCGGCTGCTGATTTGTTTCTGAACCCAATTCAAGGTACTGGTAATTAGCTTTAAAGCCATATACAGCTTGGGGCCTGGTTACTTCAAGGACCAGCTCTTCCCCTATGAATCCATTTGTTCTCATTCATGGAAGCATGTTTGGTGGTAATGCATGGGAGGGCCTTCTCTGTCATGGTCCCCACCTTGTGGAACTCCCTGCCTCAGGATATTCATATGGCTTTGAGCTTATATGTTGTTTGCTGGAACATGAACATCTCCCTATCTTGCCAGACTTTTGGATTTAGTTAGGTGTACCTCATTGGCTGGCTGTTCTGTTTAAATTGTGTTGTGTTTTTATTGTTTTATTTGTGAGCTGCCTTAAATCTCTCCTTGTGAATAGGAAAGGTGGTATATATAAATATTTTAAATCGGAGGTTCTCAAATCTGTTCCCTACCACCTTTCAGGGAAAAAGACAGGGAGATTCATTCATGGATATCCTGTGTAATGTGTAGTTTGGCCCTCAGATGGTGGTAGGGTATTGTACAAGCTGGCGGTGTTTAGTGGCTGAAGAAAAGATGACAGTATGTAGTGAGTGGAGAAATGGAAATCTTGAGGCAATAGGAAGGGAAAAAGCAGCAAAATAGGAATTTGAAATAATGAAAAAGCAATAAGAGAAGAAGAATACAAAGAATGTGGCCCTGCAGTGGAAGTTTGGAGGGCAGGGGGCAGTGAGGCGAAAGCGAGTGACGGCTTGAACTTCATATGTTCAGTAGCTAGTCAGATCTTTATTCTCGGGTCTCTTCTTATAGGATGATGGATCTGCTTATATATTTTCTTACATTGTTACATAAAGGCTGCAATCATGTACAGTATGTATTTACCTCAGAGTAAGTTCTATTGCAGGGGTGGCCAAACTTGCTTAATGTAATGTTTAATGCTTAATGTAAGAGCCACATATGATAAATTTCAGATGTTTGAGAGCCACAATATTTAAGAAGCATTTAAATGCTCACTTACCATGAGCATTAAACTTATGTTTTAATCCAGTGAACTCTCAGTTTATACCTGGTAAATAATTATGAAGCTTGAAAAATTCTTATTTACCTTTTAAATTAATTGTGATCCAAAAAGGAGCTCAGCCAACATATTTCCGAGAGTCACACATTGTATGTCAAAGAGCCGCTAGTGGCTTAAGAGCCACAGTTTGGCCACTCCTGTTCTATTGAATTCACTGGGAGTAACTTCTGAATAGATATGCATAAGATTGGGCTGTTAGGGAATTTGGAAGTGACTAGCAGCACCTTGTTGTTTGATGAAACTGAAATTTTCAATTTTGTGTTAAATTTAACAGTTGCAACACTTCAAAGAAGTTGAAATAGCCAAAATTAAAATGGATGAGAGAATGCAGTCCCAAAAAGAAGTTTCTGAGCTTCGTAAGGAATTTGAGAGAGTTCACCAAGCCAAATCAGAGGCTCTAACTTCCCGTGAAAGAAACGCTATTGAGAGACTTCAGAAACAGCAAGAGGTAACGTCTAAAAAGATGGAACCAAGCAATGAGCATTCTGTTTATGTTGCTGCTGGGGGGGAAATGGTTTGGCAAAGCTCCCTCTCTTCCTTTCACCCCCCCCCAGAGGCTTGTGTAGGCTCGTGGTGGGGGGCTCACTGTTGATGCCTCTGTTGGCCTCTTTTGGCCTGAGTAGATTCTGATGGCATTGTGTGTGTGTGTGTGTGTGTGTGTGTGTGTGTGTGTGTGTGTACTAAAGGCAAATAGTCACTGTGTCCTATGGAGTGGTGGGGTCACATGTGAAGCTTCACTGCTCTGTCCAGCTGGAAGGTGCTGCTGCCCTGTCCTGTTGATGGCTTCTCTAGTCTCCACTCTCATGGGGGGAAGATGGGTTTGGCAACCCGCTGCCTGAAGGCTAACCTGCACATGGGAAGGAGCAAAATTAGTCCCCGTGCCTCCCAGCATGCTCTTTGGCTTGCTGCTCTAAGTGCCAGGTGCGGCTGAGTCCGACCTCTCCAATGAGCTCTTAAAAGAGGAGATTTAAAAGGGAATATTGGCTTGGAAAAAAATGCACTCCAAGCATGGGGTCCAGGGTGGCTGCCCCAGTTGCCCTACCCAAGGAATGGACCTGGTACAGGGGGAATTAGGCAATCTCACTCCAGCTCCTACCTCATAGCCAGGCCTAGCAGGGATAACCAGTTCTCCCAAATCCATATTGATTTAAACTGCATTCCAGGGGCCGTCCTAGACCCCTAACCACAGAATGGCATCCAAGAGGCAAGGCGTCCACACAGTGTCCCCAAAAGGTGGCCTGCCAGGGAAAATGCTTCCTACCCCAGAAATGGCTGCTGGAGTCATTTGAGAAGTCTGAGAAGTCCTGGGGGTGGGGTGCTCTCACTGGAGCTGCGCTGATGCCTCCTGCAGTCGCTCCTTCACTGTCTTTCTCTCCTCAGCATCTTCTGAGTGGCAATTTGAAGTTGCCCTTTGTGCAACTAATAATCATCCTTTTCATAATAGATTGATGCTAAGGAAATTTATCTGCAAAGGCAAACCCTGCTGAGAGATATTGACACAATAAGAACCCGAGAGGCAGAACTGAAGCAAAGAATAGAAACTTTTGAACTGTGAGTCACTAAACATTACTTATGGAGCTATTTGACTTGAGAGAACCTCTCTCTCTTCTGTATTCTAAGCAGACTGGTTTGAATAAAATTGCACTTATTTTTATTTCACCAAATATTATGTTACATCTGTAGAAACTGTGTTATCCAACTGTTTCTAACAGCAGGCTCATTCTCTGCCAAGAGAGGCTCATTGTGTTTCATCAAAAGGCTGGCAATACTATAGAGAGACTTTAAAGTCTGTCTGTCTTTGAAGTTATGAAATTTTAAAAATCAATGAGTAATACTTCTGCTATCTAGATGCTGACAGTAGTGCATGTTTGATATTGTTTTGCCATTAGTACTGTTGTATATTTAACAGAATATGGGATTTTCATTTTATAGTTTTTAAGCAATGTCGTTGCTGGTCTTTCAGCAATCCTTAATTTATTAACTTTTGTTTGAAGGCTGCAGTTAAAACAGAGGAAGGCACTATAATGAGTGAAGAAAATCTCTCTGATTTATCCAGTAGAGGGAGCTGGTAAACCTTTGAAATAAAGGCATAAGCTACATTCTCCCTTATAATTCCTTTACCATTCAGATTTTGCAGGGCTGGATAACTGAGTGAGAATCACTCATGGTTTCTTGAATAAGTAGTGTATCCCTAGAATAGAAATGCCTAAGTAAAGGCTAATGGCCTTATCTGACCCTATCAGATAAGACTTGAGTATTATGACACACAATGCATTTTTTTTCAAGGCTAGGAAGCAATGTCCTTGGCAGGGTAAAGGGAACTGCCCTGCCAGTGGCTACTGTTGCATTTTTCAGCCTTGGTCTTCATTCCAGTTACATTAGTAATGCATGCTGCAATTCTTGATATGTGCACATACCAGGACAAATGGTATTTGCAGCCAGGTTGGTATGTAGAATTGGTGGCAGTGATTTGTCTGACGCGGCTGTTTAAGATGACAGGGGAGGTGGCAACTGTTCTAGCAGGTGAGAGAATTTTGGAGGGCAAGGAGTGGCATGTTGGAAGAGGGCTTGGATGGAGGGGAGTTACGATCATAGAGTTGGGACCTACAAGATCATTGAGTCCAACTCCCTGCCAAAGTGGTCCATAACTACCACATCCCCAATAGATGACTATTCAGCCTCTACTTAAAGACCACCAGTGATGGAGAGACTACCACCTTCTGAGGCAGACTGCTGCAGACAATTCTTACTGTCAGGAAGTTCTTAACAGTTAATCAAAATCTCCTTTTGTCATTTAACCCCATTTATCCTGGTCCTACCCTCTGAAGCAATAGAATACAAATCTTCTCCATGTTTCACATGACAGCCCCTCAGATATCTGTAGTTATAGAGTTGGAAGATGCAGGGAACCTTTGGGCTGGGAAAAGGGAGTTTGTGATGGGGAACAGTGTTGGTGTTGGTAAAGTAATTTGGGCAGACAAGATGTGGCAGGAACTGGATGATGATGAATATTTTTAGATGTTATTGGCAGACTTAATATCTTTTGTATCATCAGAACAGGTGCAGGTTGGGATTATGAGTGTGGCCACTGGGCCTCTGCTGTGTGGAGCATTTGAGTTTGATGCCACTGTCCTATAACTGATTAAACTATAATATTAATGGTAAAAAATAGAAGCCAGAGAATTGTCTCACAGCGTACAATACAGTTACACCTAAAAAACTAAAAAAGATTTCAGTGTGTGACTAGGGGACGCTGTCAAATCATCCCATATGAGATGTTCTAAACCTCCAAGAAAGAAGCAGGATAGACATGTAAATAAGAACAAATCCCCTATTGTGTTTCTGATGCTTTGGTTGACCAGATTGTTCTGTTGTGGTTGTTTACTGTCTATTTTCTTTTCCAGTGCTCAGAAGCTTCAAGAATCAAAAAATAAAACTGTTGAAGATGCACTTCATCGTCGGGAGGTAGCTGTGAAGAATATTGAGGACACTTATGAACAGAAGCTTAAGAATGAACTCCTAAAGTAATTTATTTGCCAGCTTCTTTCAGAGGATGCACATGTAACATGAAAATAGAAAAGCAAAATGCAAGTCATCAAGCACTGAACATTTTATGGACCCGTTTTTAACACTGGAAGGTGTCTGTCAGTGTGATGGGCAATAGGGAAGGGTGGAGTAACCGATGCCAAGAGAAGACCAGTAGAAGAATCAAGTCTGTCACTGTCCCTTGTTCATCCCGTGATAATGAATTGGGACCTCTACTGCAGAGTGTGGCACAAATGTCTTTTTCAGTTTTTCATTTCGTGGGTGCTGCAAAGCCTAGATTAAAGTTAGTCACTTCACGTAGTCAATTTAACTGCGATGAAGGCAGTACTGCTGTCCTCTGTGCCACATTTGATGATAAATTGGAAGATAGTTTCTCCTCCCACCCCTAGTTTTTATCCAAAGTGATCACATAATTTGGCTTTCAGGATGAAATTACCGTGGCTTTCATTCTAGTGATAAGAACTAGAGGCAGTTGACTGTTGAAATCCTTGTCTGAAGTCTTTTTAAATCTGGATCTCCCACAATAGTTAATGGATAAACATGAATTTTAAGCCTTTATGATTTTAGTATAGCACTGCAACGGAGATTATTCTACATTCCAGATAAAGGTGGATTTTTTCCTTAAGAAGAAGCTGTAGATTTTATGTTTTCACATTTAAGAGAAACTCTGTTCTTCAGCACCTTTAAAAGTGCTGAAGGTTTCTGCACTGAATTTATTTGCATTGATTAGATTGAAGGCAAAAGGAGAAGGGGAAGGCAAAGGATGAGATGGTTAGACAGCATCACCGATGCAATGAACATGAAAATGAGCGAACTCAGGAAGATAGTGGAGGACAGGAAGCTCTGGCGGGATGTGGTTCATGGGATCATGAAGGGTCGGACACGACTTAACAACTGAACAACAACAACAAAAGTTGTCAAGTATTTGATCACCTAAATTCTTTTCATCAGTTGCCAGGCTGATATAATAATTTGTTCCTAGGTATCAGCTTGAACTAAAGGAAGAATACATAGCCAGATCCAAGAAAATTACTGAAGAGGAGAAAAAAAATAAAGGTGACTTCACTTTTTTTTTTTTTGAAATACTTTACTTCAGTGTACTTGCTCAGAATATGTCTAATGTAAAATTTTACCTGTTTCTGACCATTCAGAGAAAGCAATGCTTTTACATGAAGAGACTATTTCTGTTAATTCAAAGAAGGAAGAATTCAATCAAGCTGTATTGCGTGCAAAAGAGCTTGCGGTAATTTAATTAACTTTGTTTAATTAAAAGATTTCTATACCACTTTTCTGGTGTGCTCAAAGCAGTTTATAGCATGAAATATAAAATACAATAATAAAAAAAATTAAATAAAAACATTACAATGTTTGTGTTTGTGTATATATATTTGATGTATTTTTATTGTCTCTATAAATCAGAAGAATAAACTGTCCATATTTTGAGTATAAATGTATTGTCTCAGAGCAGACCAATAACTTTGTTTCTAATGCACTGTTTGTGTCCAGATGGAGCTAGATTCGGTCAAAGCTCAAGTGTTATTATTAAGCAAGCAGAATCAGTTGATGACAGAAAAGCTGAAAGAATTCTCAGATTATCCCATGCTAAAAGAAGAGAAAATGGAGCTTCAGGTGCAGAATAAGCTACTTAAACAACAGTTGGAGGAAGCGCACAGTGAAAACCTACAACTCAAAGACAGTTAGTGACATTCTGTGATGTTCTTACACATTTATCTGCAAAAATTTTCACATATAACACTTCCATATATTTAAACATGTAATTCTATCCTTTTCTATTTGTGTGAATATACATTAGCTTTCAGTTCCAATTCTATTGCTAGCAAATAGGTTTTTCAGGATTTTCATAGGACACAAATACAGAAATCCAAAGCCATCTCCTGAAGTACAACTAGTAGAGTTGTACTTGTGATAGAGTTTTTTAGGACTGGCACTGGCACTATTGGACAGTACCAGTGACATCACTGAGCTTTGAAAAAAGTTCAAGGAAGTCTGAACACCTCATGAGCATATTACCTCATGAGCGCTCATTTGATTTGTTTATATGCTGTTTTAATACATTGTCTGCGCAATCCTACGTAAGGATCCGGCCGGCGCCCCATGACCGCCCTGTTCCCCGGCCAGGCTGCCGCTGGGGCGGAGGTCTACTCGGGGAAGGAGACGCTCGTCCCCTTCCCCGAGTGTAAATGCCGGCCGCCCAGAATGGCCTCCTCAGATTTCAGCCAGCAAAATTGCTGGCAGAAGTAGGAGGAAACTGTGTAATGGCCCAGGCACCCGGCAGGGGATGGAATATGGCCAAGGCATCTCCCGCCTCCTCCCGGGCCGGCTGGGTCAATGGCCCCCCTCCCTCGCCCGGCGATCCGCCCCCATGCCCGCCGGATCCTGACTTACCTGGTCTGGCGGCCGTGGGGTCGTCCTGGAGCAGGGGAGACCGGCCTTCCCTGCTCACGAGTCATCACAAACATGCTTTCCGGCACGTTTGTGACATTTCCTGGCGCCAGAACACTTGTTCCAGCGCTGGCAGATTTGGCAGGATTGCGCTGTATGACTGAGTAGGTGTACACAACATGTTTGACTGTGTGTATGCCAAAGATGGCAACAACGCAGAATAGCTGTTCCCAGACCTTTTGTTGTAGTGATCTACTAGTAGAGTTTCATGTTTAAGGCCGACTTGCCATCCCATACTTCACCAGATAATACACTTTTCTCCCAGTTGGTTGTGCTGCTGGATTGTACTTAGACCACATGAGAGCTTTTTTTGTGTGATTGTGCCTAATGGAGCCTAAGCCACTTTTTGTTCGGCTCAGTCTAATGCAGAGGAGAATTCAGTACTTCTCTGTTTGCATTCTCACAGCACAGGATATGTAACAAGATATTCTGCTATAGGATATCTATTGGATAAAACATGTTAGACTTAAATATTGAGTTAGAATAAGTGGCATTTTACGTACTAATTTATCTTTTTTTACATTTTTATAGAGATGACTCGGCCATCATCTGAATATGTGGTCCTTCAGGCAGAACTGAAAAGAGTAGAAAATGCTAGAAAGCTTGAACATGATGAGTCTGAAGCTCGTCAGCAACTCATGGAAAAGCAGCTACAAAATGAGGTAACAGCTGCTATATTTTAGATGTTTTTTGTCAAAGAAACATTTATTCATAGTAGTATTTTTTCCATTTTGAAAATGACAAAATAAAATCTCAACATAAATTCAGACTTTTAATAAAAGCTAAAACTCTTGAAAATAACTGAACTTGTGAAACAAGTGCTGGTTACCTTGTGAGAGTAAGCAACTATTGTGGACCTGTTTTCTCATTTGTCCTCCACACTGGAAGGGTAACTTGGATTCATGTTCTTTATCTCTTTGACTGGCATTCTCAGATTGGACAGTGCTTATTATCTCTTGAGCAGATGAGTTGCAGTGCAGATAACCTGCTACCACCTGTGCCTATTTCTAGGTCATTTTTTTTTATTTCCCAAAATATATTTTATGATTTCACAAAGATTTCATGGAAAGTAAGGTAAATAATTGTAGATAATAGTAATGCCTTTTTTGTATTTGAAATCTTTGTAGGTTGATCATAGTACACAATTAAAATCCCAGCTCTCAGAACGTGAAAAGATTATCAGGAAGTTAAATGTGCAAATGGAAGACTTGAAGTTACAACTGAAGCAAACACAAACAGGTTCAAATATTTTATTTTTATTGAAACTCAGTCTGTTACCCCATTGTTAAAGATGCATTTCTTTCAGATGAGAGAAGGCTTAGTGTGTGCACTGGAGCTCTTGTAGCCAGAAGAATGTCCTTCTCTAGATGATTCAAAAAACCTTTTGATGCAAACATAAGTGGATAGTTTCATCCTCTAATTGTCAAAAACTGAGGGAGAATTAGGGTGCAATCCTGCCTAACCTAACGCCAGCAGAGCTTGTGCTCTGCCAGGGTTGGGTGTCGTGAAAGTGCCGTAAAACACTTTCGCGGTACCCTTGGGGTAAGTGGCGCCGGCATGGAGGCCTGCGCCGCTCAGTCTGTCGCTGTCCCTGTCCCTGGCTGCCGGACGCAGGTAAGTGCTGTGCCAGGCGGTGGAAGGACGGGCCGGGGTGGCGGGGCAATTGGCTGGCCAGGCCAGGGAGGGGGAAGGGATTATCAACAGTGCACTCCACCATATCCCAACCCCCTTCCTGATCCTGGCCGGCCTTACATGGCCTCCCTGGATGTGCGCCAGCTAAATAGCTGGCGCGCATCCAAGGAGACCCGCTGGGGCCGACACTGGGACACCCTTTTCCTGCATAGAATGTGGCCAGCTGTTTAGGCTGGCTGGTGCATCTTACGCAGGATTGAATTGCCCATTGAGAAACTTGAACTTACATGTACTTGATGGCGAATACAGTCTTATTGGTAAAATACTGTTTCTTTTATTTGAGTAATATATCTATTAGGAAGAGCAAAACCTGTCAAGTACAGTAACTTACAGAATTATTTTGAGCTAATGTTTGATAACACTAACAAAATTTGAACAATTTCGTGTTTAATGTCAAGGTAAAATGTAAAGTTTTTTCAAATGCAAAATCTAATTTTGCATGGTAATATATAATAAAATCAAAATCCCAATAATTTTTATGAAATTATTTCCTTTTATGTAATTCTTGTCTGTCTAGCATTGGAGAATGAAGTATATCGGAATCCTAAGCCCTCTTTAGTTGATCGTTCTATCATTGACTTGGCTGGTGACAGGATTTTACCTCATGATATTGATATAGAAGGTGATTTTTTGAAAACTCGGCCTGTGACTGATATTGGAACTGGAGATGCTCCAAATCTCCATCATCATCACCATGCCCTGAAATCCAGCACGTCACCAGATTCTGATTTGGAATTTGTAGCAAATACTAAGGCTAGGATAAAAGAGTTAGAGAGAGAAGCTGAATATTTGGAAGAGGCCTATAGGAATTACCAACACAGAATCATTCAGAGCACAGCTATGCCAGCAAAGACTCTGCCCTCTTCACCTTTACAAAGTAACTTTACCGCACCACCTCGCCAAAGACTTTGGTTTGCACAGGATGACTTACACTCCCAGCAATTCCCGCTTAGCAGTCCCAAAAGTAAAGCTTATAATTCAACACCAAGAAAGGGGGTTCGCTTAGAAGATCATTTGACCCCTGCACACAAAAAAGCTGCTTCTTCCAGGCGTCTGTCTTCTACTCCTGTTTCCAAAGCGAAAAGAAATATTGGTAACCAGCTCTTTGCAGAAGGTAAGCGTAATGTGTAGAAAACTTGAGACGAACAAGAAGTTTTGTTTATCACTGTGTCCTGTGAGTAGTTGTTACTGATGACAGTTTGGTGCTATGATGATGGACTAGCATTCCCTTCCTCAGACCACTTGCATTTTGTGCACTGTTGAAACCTCACCTATTTCCTTTCAGAGCCAAACTACTTGTCTGTGAAAATTATTATGCTAATTACCGTATTGGCCTGAGTATAAGATGCACTTCCCCCCCTAATTTAAACTAGGGGTGCGTCTTATAATCAGGCTGTTGCAATTCGGGTTTGCAGCTGCCCCTCCCCCAGGCTCAGCAGAGAAAGGGCGGCAAAATACTCACAGTTGCTGCTCCAGCTGTACAGTGAGGGCCTTTGAACCAAGGGACTGGGAGGAGACTTGGGAAGAGACTTGGTAGGCTATCTTCAAAGCAGCTTAATTGAAGTGATTATTGCTGCCGGCTGAGAAGTTTTTGCAGAGGCCTTTGTTTTTAGAGGAGCTAATGGCTCCTTCTCTGCCCTGCAGGGCTTAAGGTATATCCTTTTTGTTTGTTAAAACAAGAGCACACATACCTCTCCCCTTTCCAGGCTGTAATCAGTTGTTAATTTTTGTTCTCTGCTCTGCTGGATTTTGTATCATTTTGTAAAGCAAGATCACATACACTTTCATCCCCCCCTCCCCAGGCAATGAATGGTTTAGGCTGTAATTCTGTGCACACTTTCCTGAGAGTAAGCTCCATTGAGAACAGTGGGACTTGCTTCTGAGTAGACATGCACATGATTGCACTATTTGTTAAATCACTGGCATAAACTTAATGCCAGTGATTTAATTAAAAAAATTTAATAGCACCAAACTTTAAGGGTGTGTCTTATAATCAGGTGCGTCTTATACTCGGGACAATATGGTATTATGCTTACTGATCTCCTTTTAGCCATTGTGTACTAATAGGACCAACTCTGATTTTCTCCTGCTACTTATAGACACATGGTGAATGTAATAGTGCTGTTAGGGAAAATATCTTGTACCTCCTACCACAATGGATAAATTTCTTCTTATCTGAAAACTAGTACAAGAGAGTAGTAGCAATCCACGTGTATCCAAGAGGCATGGATTATCAAAAGCTTCCATAATATTCCCTGAGTAGCATCCAGAGTAGCATGCATGATTAGAAACCTTCTTCTCTACCCCACCCATCCTTTTTGAAGCTCCCAAGCCTGCAAAAAAGCTCTTGACAATAGCATAGGATACAGCACCGTCCCCCTCATTGCTTTTTGGTATCTACCCTCCCCCTGCAGCTTCCCCATGCTGCCGCCTCAGCAGCAGCTTTCCTTAGGTTTCAGAAGTGGAGGGTGGGGTAGAGAAGGAGATTTGTGCTCATAAAGTTCTGTGAGTAGAATCCCTGGATGCGAAACTCTGTGTGTGTGCTCTTTAAATTACTTCACAGTGTTCTAGTGGTTCCCTGTGTCTTATTCAGAATGTGAAGCTGTTCTACTCCTTCCCTTGGCTGTGGTGAGCTTTGCAGTGATGGCAGTCCCAACCTGTCTTTTAACCCAACCTGTCTCCCTTCTGAGGAACTCTAAGCTTCAGGACATTATACTAAGAATGTTTCTGGAGTCACAACTTCAATCAGAGTGCATGCAGAAGGCCTCTTCATTATTTTAATAGAAACAAGGAAAAGATTTCCCTTGTTACAATGGGACATTATAAAGCTGCTTCCCTTGTCTGAAATTTTTTCTTCGTAAAGAAATTTGGACTTCTTAAACCATTAATATTTAAAAATTACATTCTTAGTTTGATTAGAAAATGGAAAGGCCAAAAAGATCCACTGCATACCAAAACTTATGAATATCAGTCATGAAATATGGCAAGTATATATGTGTATTTTGTTACACTACTGCACCAGAATAAGTGGTTGCTTTCTGTTTTGCAGATACAGCTGGGGCATACCTATCTGCTTCCCAGCAGAGTGCTGACCAACCTCTCTCTCCCATTCTAAAAACAGACAACCTTCCATCTCCTGAATGTGTTTACAATATCTCAGGTTCTTCTTCCCCTGCCCCCAATGAACAAAAGATGAGGTACATTTTTCAAAGACCTAGCAGTGAAGAGTTTCAGCTTCATAATGCTCCATGCTTGTGTGTTCGTTCTCTTTCTCTCTGACTCTTTTAAGCATGGTTTGTCTGTAAGTACTTTGAAAGTATGGTGCTATGCTTGACATTTCCTAGTCCAGGGGTTCTCAAAGTGGTGGGTTGTGACCCATCACTTTTCCTGGAAGAGGGCAAAATACCTTTAAAGGGGGTGACTAGCTCCAACGTCGTGGGTGGCGCTGGACGATCGTGCCCGCCCCGACTCCAAAATACTGTTTTAAACATACCTGGCTGTCCTGCCAGCTCCCCAAATGGTCCGGGGCGGGGGGGGGGCTGCTGACTCTAAACGGAGCTGATTGCATTCCGAAGCCTACTTCCGGTTTTCACCGAAAACTGGTAGGTTTCGGAACGTGATTGGTGTTGTTACTTTAGAGCCCCCTGGACTCTTTGGGGAGCTGGCAGAACATCCAGGTATGTTTAAAACAGCATTTTGGAGTCGGGGTGGGCACTATCCTGCAGCACTGCCTCTGACATCACCCCGCCCCCGCAAAGACTTACAGGGGAGTTTACTCCCCTGTAAGACTTGTAGAAATGCTGTCTTAGTCCATTACAACAACCAAAAACAAGCAGTTAATCAAAATTCCCCAATCTAGGAAGAAATACAGATGGGAAGAATTTTGTAATCATTCCTAGCACAATGTGGTCTAAGGTAATAGAACAATAGACCAGGCAAGTTTGGACTTGTATGTGCAGGCAATATTTCAATAGTGTCTAGGTTTAAGTGAAACAAGAACTGTTATAAGATAACCAAGATAAACCACAAAATTAGTTTCTACTCACTTGATGATAAATTGCACCTCTAATAAATCAGGACAAACAAAGAGCCTTTCTGTGGAAAGAGCTTTCTTGTTGCATCTTCCATTCAGTTCAGTGTAATATGCAGATCTGGTTTGAGACTTTGGACCCTAGAAGGTTTCTTATACTAGATGGTGTGTTTCTCTCCATCTCCTTTCCTTTTTAGTCTTCATCAACAGCAAGTTGAAAACCAGGACTTTAGTGATTCTGCAAAACCTGAGAAACTCCTGTATGAAGACCTAGAGAATCTTGACTCTGCCAGCAAATGTAAGTTTTTCAAAAGTCACAGTGTACTGAATGCCCATTTTTATTTTATTAGAAGCAGGAAATGCATCGTTTCCTGGCTTTTCATAACATCTGAACTCACTCTAACATAAGTTAAATATCTGACCTGCATGGCCACCTTGTTACCTGACAGCTCTATAACATGCCCCTCTCCTAGTATTTGCGACTACAGAAACACACATTGTAGCATGAGATGGAGTATCTTGTGTAGTAATGCATCCCATCCTAGGAGTGGAATTGGGCTATCGGCAAACTAAGAGGTATAAAGTGCTGTTCTACCGCTTGGGTGCATGGTGGCATCATCTGGTATACGTTGAGCTGTGTGTTGAGCTTGGGAACACATACATATTGATCTATATCCTCATTGCTTAAAAATAATACCAAGGCTGTAATCTTATCCATGCTTGCCTGTGAGCCCCATTGACTGTAATGGAATTTACTTTTGTGTAGACGCACAGGATTGGGCTCCAAGTTGTCTGTTATATATTCTGCTAACTATGTTTTCCATTCAAGAATTAGCAATAGGTGAGCATTGCTTTCCCAATTACCTTTTGAGTATTTTAAGTAGTTTTTCATGTGACTCAGGGAAAAGCAAACTGTGTTTTTGGAAAAGCAAAATATGTGATATACATTTACTTGTTGAAAGAGTGAGAGAGGTCTGATAGAGCTGTAGGCTAATTATAAAGATAGAGCAACAGAATACTTTGAGGAACTTGGCACTTTGTTGGCTGATACTGAGCACAACAGAAGTTTGCCACAACCTAGGAATGAAAATATAAATGAGTAATAAACAAAAACCTAAGCATATACAATATAAAAGAATGAGATAAATAAAATAAAATAAAAATGAGTTTGTGAACCAGAAAACGTAAGCAAGAGAGAAAGATAACATAAAACATCTTTCTCGCTCATTGGACAAAATGTATTGCTTGGAAAAGCAAGTCATCTGCTACCCCACAAATCCTGTTGTTGATTCTTTCAAGTCTTTCAAGTTTTTTTGTGTGAAATGAGGAAAGGATGGATGTACACTCTCGTTATAACCAAGAAGAAAGTGTGTGTGGGGAGGAGTGCAATATATGATGACAGGCTACTGTGGACAGTTACCTCAGATTGTTGGTCTAGAGCTTATGCCTCTAAATTACCCTGGGTGACAGCCTCTTGTTATCCTATAGGTCGTGTAAGGTTTGTTTAGGAGGAACACATGGGGTTGGTTACTGTGGAAGAGCCAGGACACTTGCTGGCCCTGCTAAACACTCTAACAAACCAGAGTTTAAGAAAAGGGAAATTACAGTATAGGAAAGTTTTTAAAGAGTTCTGCGAAACAATCATATACAAGTAGAACCCTGATATTCTTTGTGAATCTTTGTGGCTCTGTTTTGGATTTAAACCATGCAACTGAATTGAAGCTATATCAACTCTTTCATTAACAAATGCCTTGTAAGAACTGGTTTCGTAGCCAGACAGTCCCATGATTCTGATTAAAGCAGTAATACAGCCTATTTGAAATGTCTTCATTCTCAGGGTAATGGTTGAGTTGGCCAAAAAGAGCACTTAATTAATGGCTTACACTTATGTATTCTGAACTCCAGTCATTCCCACACTGTGTGTCCATTTCTTTGCCCTGCTTTGATAATTGCAGAATAATGAGGACATTGTTCATACTTCTCCTCTAGATCAAGAGGACATTCCAGAACAGCTCGCAAGCGATGTGTCACATCCCTCTGGGAACATTGTTAATGGGAGCCATATCCCAACCACTGTGCCAGCGACAGTCACTTCACAGCAGGACATAAGTGAGTTTTCAGCTCAGACAAGTGTGAATACCCTTTTTAGATGGTGAATTTATCAAAGCGTATAAAAGTTGACGCTTTTGTAGCATCTTGTCTAAAACTGATTAAATGCTGTTCTTTAAACCAGCCACTGTTCACAAAAGGAAAAGGAAAAAGATGTTTCTTTTAGATTTTCTGTGTTGCTAGTGGCATCTTTTCTTGAATGATGATTTTGGCGGTTGGTCCACCTCTACAGAGGTGGAATTTGAAGCACTGAAATCTAGTTTAAAATATTATTTACAACAACAAAGTTTTCACTTCATTTGGTGAAGATTTTTCTTCAAACATTTCTTCAAAGCTTCAGTGAAACTTAATGGCACACTTCATGAATGGGTTCACTGGCAACATTGAAAATATGTACCTTGACTTCTGCTGTTTGGCAGATGAAGTGGAATACGTACAGATCATGGGATTGAGCCCTGATGGCATGACATGGATTCAGTTAAATGGTGAAAGATTGGGACTGGCTGGTGATTAGTGGTATTTCCCCCCCCCCCCCAAGTATATATTATGTGCGTGTGGAGAAACAGTCTTGCAAAAATCATGAGTAGTATACATGAATGCTCTCTTGTAAATAAATTTGCATGGTATGCATTGTGGTGACGTTTATGGTTTAGAATTACCTCAGCCATTTTAAAAATACCATTAAGCATCTCTGTATCTGTAAGAAAAATGCAAGTAATGAAGATCCAGTTTTGCTGATGGCAACAAAGGTAGAAAGACACTAGTTCCAGTATTCTCACCTTCAGTGCCCAAGTGTAAAACCTAGTAATTTCAATTAGGGACCTATTAGAATTTGGAATGGAGAGAGCAAAAACTAGTCTCTTCCCTTCTTTTGCCATTTCCTTTTACTCTTTCCCGCATGCCTCTTCCAGATCCCTCTCTGTACGTAAGCTATTCTATTTGCATGTTTTCTAATATTTTGTGGGTAAGGATTAAAATTCCAGAATGTAAGAAGGGAGGAAAAACATGGCTATGTGAAATACAGTATATACATTGGGTAGGAGGCAGTTTGAAAGAATAAAACTAGTGACAGAACACTGCAACAATGCTTTGCTCATGTCCCACACGGCTGCCTGATAGTTGAAAGTACTGCATCCAAATGTGTGGGTTTCTAAGACTTCAGCAAAATGTTTCCTATTAATCAAAGCTATGAGAACTGGAAGTGTGTGTATCTTGATTTTTAAAATCATGCAATATTATCAGGACACTAGGTCCTACAGGCACATAAAATATTCAGTTTTAATAATAGACTTTACTGGATAGCCATAAAGAACATTGTTTATATTCACTGTAAATATTCATAGAAAGCTGCCTTGGATAGGACAAGGAACACTCCACCTCTGCCTTGATTTGAGGTCTCATGAGAAGTATGAACAAGATCTTTTCTATTTAGTGTCCTAATGTGTATATGGTAATAGTACATCTATGTAATTTAGGTTTAATAAGATGCATGAAGGCAAGGTATTTCTTAGCTGTGTTTGATTCAATGCCTTCAAATCCACATGTATGCACATTACATTTTTGCATGTGGCTTCAGTGACCTACCATTGGTTGATTATTGCCCTGTGTGTATCAGGTGCAGCAGAGAAAACAGTCTTGAGGGATCAAAGGCAGCCTGAAGAAGAGCAAGAAAAAGAAGAGCAAAACTGGGGAAAAGAAAATGGAGACCGGGAAGAATGGAGGCAGAGTCCGGAAGCTTTGGAAAGAGAGCAGGGAGCACTGGAAAAAATGAAAGAAGAAATGGTAGTATTTCAGTCTCCTATTTATTACAAATTTTATATAATAAAATCTAAAGAGTTTGTTTTGCTTTTGTTGGAAATGAAAATGTATCCCAATTACTAGATTATGTAGAGATGGTAGCATTTCAGAGACTTGGAGGCAGTATTGTAATGTACATTACTTTATATACTGTGGCCTGCTCTGGTCTCAGTTCAAGTCAGTGTTGCGTGTTTTATAATGCTTTCACCTGTATTTTTATAATGCTTTCACCTGCTGCGGCACATTGGTATGCCGCAAATAGTCCGCAGGTGTGCCACGGGAGTTTGGGGGAGGGTCATTTATTAGTAGGACCATTGGGGGATGTGAGCCCCCACTGGCAGTGTGGTGTGCCTTGACCATTTTAGTGCCTTGTCAGCGTGCTGTGAGATGGAAAAAGGTTGAAAATCGCTGAGTTACAGTGAAGTATGATGCAACTCTCTATCACCCTGTGTGCATGCATGCTTATGTAGCCCTTTAAAAAAAACATACAGGACAGAACTTCCTTTAGGATAGACTGGAAGCTACTTGCTTCCTGGTATAATCAAATTCACCATAACATTGATTTGCATAAGATTAGGGGACGTTGCTGTAGAAATTAAGAAAATGGTGAACAGGTTTTTTTTCCTGTCATAACCGCACCCCTCAAATGTTTGGGTAGTTATCAAACTATCACTTCTGGATCAGAACTATTTATTTCTAGTGGCGGGTAGGGCTAGTACATATTTATCTGCAAAAATAATCATCTGGACACAAACTTAAGAGTGTCACGCAGATGTTTCTTTCTGGGAGAATCCTGTAAAGAGCAGCCACATTTGACAGTTTTATAACTTAAAGGTGGGACCTCTGTGTGCGCGCATGCGCGTGCACACACGCACAGAGAGAGAGAGAGAGAGAGATTAGGTGTGCTTTTTTCATGGTACTTTCTCTATTGAGAGGGAGAGAAGGTTCCAGCCGTGATGTTTAAAATGGCAGGCTAGAACTCTTCCTGACCAGTGGACTTGCACTGGAGAAAAAGGACAGTGTTCTTTGCAATTTGTGTTCCGCATTGGTTTTTTTTTTATGTAGTAGGAATTACCGTACATCAGCTGAACTTGGGATATATTGTGATTGGGGAATAGTACAAAGATTGTCTCTCAGAACTCACTTTTATATAGCATCCTCAGTTAAACTGGAATATTTTAAAAACCTGTTAAGCAATTGACTACTATGGGGATTTCTAGTGATAGGTTAGCCTAGCACATGTGAATAGGCAGGGTTTTTTTACTTTTTTTGCAAAACCGATGTAAGAATCTTGTGAAAACATAGAATGCCGAGTGTGGGTGGAAGAATTCCAGTACTAGTGGGCCAAATTTAGATGGATTGTGCCATGTTTTGATAGCCCTGTAAACACTATTCGTATGTTTTCTTAAGTGTGTCCAAGAGTCATTGGAGAATGAAGGAAAAAACCCAAATGAAGATATGACAGATTTGGAAGTTAGTATGCTGAAGCCTGAAGACCACGATGGTAGTGATAGTCCTAATCCACTGGAAAAATACATGAAAATGATGCAGCAGAATAAAGAGCAGGAGCTTGCAAACAAGGTGATAACTTCTAATAATGTAGATGGCTAGAAATTGTTGACAGCCAAGCATGATTTGGAATTAGTGTATTCTGAAGCCATACAACCATGGATAGCATATGTCTCTTCAGCCAAAGGCTGTCCTGGGAGAGTGTGAGGGTGGAATTTTGGCATGTGTTGGCATGGGGGTGGGATGGACAAGTGCTCTCCTGTTGGTTCTGTAATGACACTGTCCACGATTAAGGGGAAAGGGAGAGAGTCCTGAGGTTCCTGTCAACTAGCCACTGTTCAGACTCCTTTTTTCCACCGATAAGCAAGCATGCAAAAATCTTGCACAAACCCATCAATCAATGGATGTAACAAGATATACTTCTTTGTTAAAAAGATTACTGATTTAGTTTTTGCTTTTGTTGGGGAAACTCAAGATAGAATGTCTATCCCATGGGTTCTCAACAAGTGGTACTTCAGTCAACTGCTGGTGGTACTGGTTTAAATTGTAACTGCTGGTTTAAATTGTTTTTAGACACTGTTTTTATTTTCATTAATTGTTTTTATTGTTTTATAATGTGATACTTTTTATACTGTGTTTTTTGTATGTATTTTTTATTATTATTTTTCCCTGTTGTAAGCCGCCTTGGGTCCCTTCGGGGAGAAAGGCGGGATATAAATACTGTAAATAAATAAAAATAAATACTCGGACCACCGGACCAGCGCTTTCAGCAGCACATTTTCGCTCTCGAGAGGCTCCTGCCTTTGGCTGAGCCTCTTGGGAACGCTGAGAAGGGCCCGCCCAGAGCACCCTACCTGCGTTTTCTGGCCTCTGAAAACCTGGAAGTAACTGGCGATGTCATAGGCAGTCACTTTCAGTGGTACGCAGCAGGAGAGTGGTGCTGGCGGTGGTACTCAGCTGGGAAGGAGTTGAGAACCCCTGGTCTATCCTAAGTGTATCTTTTTCACTTAGGATCCATTTCCATGCATTGTTAGTCACCTAGTTTACAATTAGTACATGGTTCAGTGAATTACCCAGTCACTTCCATTGGTATCTAGCAGAAATTCATTTCCTGATAGTACAGTATATTTGATAGTGATGCAAAGCTTGCAGGGCTATTGTGTTTTACACAGCTCTCATAAATCTCTACAGATTACTTTGCTAATCTGTAACCATCTTGGATAGAATTCTTAGCCTAATCTTCCCAAACTACCATGATTTCTGATTTTCATACTTCCTTGGTTACACCTTTCTGACTTACTCAGTGCATATATGATTGGCAAGCTCCTAGTAGCTGCTCATTGATAAGACATGAAGATCATCTTGGGGAGGAGTTGGCCAAAACTGCTGTTTATGTGGACATGCTTGTTGTAGGATATGAAATGGTGGAGTAGTCAGATGTGGCAGCTAGGCATGAAAGGTTTCTTCCAGTGCTTCTAGCCTTTATCCTGATCTCATCCTTCTGCACTGGTAACCTGCAGGGGTAACCCTGTAATTCCGTCCAGCGGCAGTACAGTAAGAAGGTCCTCTGTTTGAGCTACTAAACACAAGAATGTTTACAATAAGATTATGATGTTTAAAGCCTTCTGTTCACAGAATAACTCATCAGCTTAATTTTGCTAGAATCATTACCAAATTGTGTAAGCAAATAGTTGTGTATATCTCTTGGTTTGGCATTGAACATACAATCGGAGCACAAAAATATACACCAAGATTATCTGCAGACTAAGGGAGACCATAAAACCTAGTCTTGCCTGGAAAATGGCATGATTCTGTCATAGACATCCAGTAATGTGACACATTCAAATATGCCAAACTATATTTCTAATATAGCAAATTCAGTTAAAGCTGCAATGGCTCAGCTGGGATCAACTGGCATTTAGTCCCCCCCCCCCCCTCCTTCCAGAACTGTCTCCTGAAGTGGCTATTTGACCTGGTCATTCTGTAACATTGTGTACTAGCCAGTACCCAAAGATGCTTGTATTCATCTTACCATCCTCTCTGTTTTAGATTGTAATGCACTATTACAGAGACCCTTTACGTTGTACACCACATAAGAGAATTTTAAATAGTGCTTCATACTATTTGTTAAAGTTATTCCAGCTGAAAATTCCTATGCAGGAATAGTATTTCAGTTGCAAAAAGATATTGAATCACCCCAGTAACAGAACCTTCTGTCTGTTAGACTTCCAAGAGAGAAGAGGTTGAAGAAATGTCATCTGAGAGAAACTTGGATAGTGAAAGGGAGAACAGGTATGTATCTTTCCTAGCGCCTGGTATTTCTGCTTCATGTTTGTTAAAGAAATGTAGATCTGATCTTGATTCTGTAAAAGGAGTCTTCAGCACTTTGAATCATACGTTGCTTTTCGTAGTGAATATCACACATCTTTCTTTTCTGGTAATCAATTTAAATTTAATATTTAGTTCAGCTTGAAAGCTAAAAATGAGCTAAACTACATGTTAAATTAACATGCTTAGTTCTTCTGAGCTAAATTTTAACCAGAGGGGGAGGAGATGTCCAGACCTAGATCATAGCAGGTGGAGCTTTTCCCCTCTGGCTGTAATACAGTCCCAATCCAGAGCAGGCTGCCTTGTGCCCCAGCTACTATTTGACTTGGGAGGAAAGGTCCTGTTGGTGCCAGCGGGAGATGGAAAACACAATTGGATTGGGACTATGGCTAAAGACTCGGCTGCTGTGGTCCAGTTCTGGATTATGCTGCTTCTCCCCCCCCCCCCCCGCTTTTTTGTTTTTTAAAAAATACTAATCACCCCAGGGTTAAGCACATTCATATAATGTGTAGTGTGGCTGGGTGTGTTTGAAATGTGCCACTTTTAATAATTTGTTTGGCAACTCATGGCTCTAAGCTTACCTTGGAGGGGTAAGGAAGGGAGGTGGGCTTCCCAGCATGAAAGTTAAGATTCATTGTAGAAACCAGTATCACAATTCACTCTTGTCTGTGCCCTAGTGTTAGTGCTGCAGGCACACTTCATGGAGAACCTGATGAAGATTTCTGGTAAACGTTAGCCAATAATGGCTGCCGGGGCAGAAAGACAAATGTCTGTAAGAAAAACCAGCCCATAATGGAAATGCCAGTTCTGTGCAATCTTGGAAAACTTCCATCTATGAATTAGTAAAACATTACATCTGAATACATTGCTAGCTGTCAGCCCAAGCCTGCACCATCGTTAATGCTGGGAGAGCTGCCTTGGGACATTAATACCACCAAAGGATGCCAGTTACTTGAACAAGTGCTTTGAATCTGTGTACCAGTAACCAGTTTCACTAGTTATGTATTCTAAGATAATGAAATCCACTGTTTGTAGTTCTGATTAATTTTATGACTTAATAAAAACTAATGCATACAGAAGAAGAAAACTGCACTCTTAAAAGTTGGTTGGTTTGCTTATTAAAAGGGAATACATTTGCTAGAGCAGCAGCAATGGGAAATCTTGATAAATTTGAATGATAGAGTTGAAACTTAAAACTAAATTCCCCATGAATTTACACTACAGATAGTACAAATGGTCAACTACTACTTGTACCCTAAAAGTCAAGATAGCCACTGAAATTTTAATTTGTTTCTGGGCTCTAGGTCTTGACTGTTGGAGCTTTTTCATTTAGTGTGTGTAGATAGTGTCTATACTTTACATAAGTAAACAATGATTTTCTACAGAAATGACTGCATATAATCTTTTCTTTCTATCCTTTACCTCAGGGATTCTCAACCTGTGGTATGGGTACACCTAGCGGTACGCAGACCTCTTGCTGGGGGTATGCCAAGCCCTGCCCCTTACCTGTCCCATCAGCAGCTAATTAACATGGATTTTAAATTTTAATTTTGCAACCCTTCGGTCTCTCTGAATTTGGTTTGGGGCTTATTTTTGTACTTTGGTGGGGTGGGGGAGGGTGGAGCTGATTTTGGGAAGTGTGACATGGAGGAAAAAAAGAGATCCTTGCATGTGTCTCTCTCTCACACACACTCACACACAGAGTTAAATAAGACACTTTTTCACATTTAAAATGGTTTTAGTACTTTTAAAACAATTAATTACCTAATTAATCCAATTAGCAGTTAATTAGCAGGGGTACTTCAGAAAATTGGACCATGATAAGGGGTACCCAGGCCTCCAAAGATTGAGAACCCCTGCTTTACCTAGCCTTTAAAAAGACAGAACAAAGATGAAACGAATTAGTTCCATAGTTCTATAGATTCAATCTGGGTTATAATGCTGACCCCGGAACCCCCTATGTTCAGGTGGAGCATGATTCTAGTTCTCTTGCTATCTCCTGAACAGGTACCTAGTTTTTAGCCTTGTGAAGTTGAAGGATGCACCTATTTTCCCTTGTATTGTCATGGGATAATTGACAGAATAGAATACATACTAGGATTAGTTAGTTTTAGAGGAGAGTGGCTGTGGAGAGGGGGGTTGAGTGAATTGATCTGGCAATTTTAAGGAGCGTGTAGGGAAGGAAACCTCTTTGGCACAGCAGCCCTCTGGGGGTGCTGAGATGAGGCTGCCTCGTCCCTGGTAAAGGGATGTGCAAGGCACAGAGGGGCTGCGGAGTTAAGGGCTAGCTGACCAAACTGGTGCATAACGCATCAATAGAAATGTCTTCCTTTCAGAGAAGAGGATAGAAGACTGGCTTTAGATGGATTGGTAAGTAGAATTACAAATTTCAGATTAGAGAACCATCAAAGACTGAATATGCCTGAGGGCAAGTAGTTAGGCTTCTCTGCCTAGAATAAGAAACCCTGGATGACTTTATCACTCAAATCCAAAAGACCTCCTTTGACTTGCATGCATTTTTGTAGGTGGCTCATACATAAGGTTTCAGACATGTCTTATCTGTGATACCTAAAAGGACAAACTTAGTTTTAACAAGTCTGTCTCAATTGCAAAACGAATTGTGGCATTCACTGACTTTGGAGGTTGTCATTCTCAGAGGGACAGAAAACAATTGAGTTTCCTACAGACTACCTTGAGAACTATAAAGGACTAAAGTTACTGACAAAATGAAGTTACAAGGTATATACAGTTTCAACAATGACATGTAGTCCCACTGTTTTTCTCTGACAAGCTGTCAGCTTGGATAGGAAATCTTGTAGTTGATTGTGGCAAATGCATACACCAGTAGCATGCAGCTTCAATCCAGATACATCCATGCACCAAAGTCTACTACACACAATGTAACACATGGAACAGTTTGCTGTGGGTATACATTTGAATCTGGACAGAAAACCAAGGGAAAATATCTACCTCCCTATTGTGCTAATCCTCCCCCCCCTTCCAATTTTCAGTATATGCAGAGAGTGAGTGTGTTCCTGTCATTAGGATCAAGATGAGTGTCTATTCCCACCCCTGTTGTCTGAAAAGATTCTTAAAATAAGTATACACAAATAGAACCAAAATTATCTACAAATATTTATTGTAACACTTGGATATAACTACAGGAAGCCCTTGGCACTGATAGAAAATATTGATTCACGGTTAGGTTACAAAAATTTATACATAGCAAAATTTAATGCTCTTTACATAAAAAATATTAGACTACTTAAACAAAACTTCAAAAAACTCCCAGTAATAGCTACACAGAATTAGAAAAGAATTAGGCTTTAAGACACTGTCTGTTACCTTTATGCAAACACTGGACTAAAAAGATCACCACCTGCATTGCTGTAGAAATTTGTTTCCATGCAACAGGTAAAATAAACACTAAGCTATTTTTCATCTGCTCTACATAGATTTTTGCCTCTTTAAAATGAAAAAAAATCAGATTAGGCATGTAACAAAATCAAATGCAATACCTGAATGTTTTTCCACATTATTTTTTCCTTTAACCTTTTTAAAGAAATGTGTATTTTCTTATGTTTATACATTTCTGCATGGTCTAAAGGAATATTTTAATATTCAGCAAACATTCAAAACTAATCAAACCACACTAACATGGGTGTATGACTTGACTTTACTGATGTAAGACTCACTGATGTACTTTAATTTTCTCCAACGTTTATAGTTTTCTTTAAAAAATAGCACACCAAATATACCATCACTAGTACTCAAGCTAGCACTCAATGTTTCTGAAAATGTTAGAAGGCAGAATTCTGTGGGAAAGTTTTAAAATGGCACCCAATATTTTACCGAACACCAAGTTTATTAAAAGAAAAAACAAATATGCTGTCTAGAAACATGTTGAGCACCAAAATTGAGACGGGTGGTTGACCTGTGCTCGGTATGGCTATGGGTTTTTAAAAGTCTATAAATTCTCTCATCTGTTCACTTTAAACAATATCATTTCAACAAAGTAACACTTTTTTCACCTTGATAAAATACAGACAGGATAATGATCTCCTGCTGCTATATAAATGCTTAGGACATTTATAGAAAATAAACATTAAGGCAAAGCTGACATTTATTTTCAGAGGAGGAAATCATTATCCTGATCTGAGGGTCTGTCTACATTCCATCAAAACTGTTTTAAGAAAAAAAAAACTTGGCATCAGTACCCAGCTTACTCCAATAAGTGCAGTAGAAGATAGTGGCTCATTTATAGCATATTTGAAAAGGGAGTGGCTCAGAAAATAGAACTTCTGGCATTTAGTCCACAAACTCCAGTTTTAATTTTGAGAGAGAGACTGACTATGTATTATAGGCTGATCTGCAACTTCCTGAAATTGTATCAAATAAGCACAACTCTCAGCATTCAAAATAAAAGGAATCAACTATCTAGTCAGACTAGAATCTTAGTTACTTACAACTGTGTAATTTATATACAGTCTTAAAATCTTCTAATCATGATTGCAGGACTGGATACCATCTGTGGTATCTTGTTTGGGAAGGACTTTGTCCCATCAGTAACTTTTTGTTACCAAGAGTATCCATAAAGATGCCAGACTTGGTAACTTGTGTCTTTCTAAAGTGGCCCAGAATGAGAACACCCCACCCCACCCCCCAAACTCCAAGATAAAGGAATGAAGGATATCCACCTCAAGGTTTCCCTATGAACATGGCCCAGGAGCATGAATGTGAAGTTTTTACACTTCTGTATTTGCTTGGAAATACATCTGTTCTGCAGAGGAGCTGCTTGTTGGATTTGTCAGAGCTACAAAATTCTTCTGCAAAGGACTCTGGCAAGCATTTATGTGTAAGAATTGAGTTGCTCTTTGGACCGAGACTGGATATCCTGAAGCTCCTGTTCTTCTTTTGCTTTGATATCCTGGTAAGCCTGCATTTTGCTTGCATCCTTTAAGTAGGCCCAGTTAGAGGACAGTATCATGAGGAAGTGGATCTGGAAGAGAAGGGTGAGCATGATGGCTAGTGAGCATGTCAAAAGGCAAAGCAGGCAGCTAGTAAGATTAATAAAAAAAGTTATTCTACATTATTAAATAGGCAGAAAGGTTTGTTTCTAAAGATATTTAGAGTTATGGCATGCTTAAGTCTACTAAGTAGTCGCTGGTAAAAGTTAGTAAGAAATAGGAACAAAAGCAGTTAATGCAAAAGAACAGAAACGGAAAAGCTTTGAAAATGCTCTGCAGGTTTACATGCTAAAGCCTACAAGAGCAACTCAACCAATTTGGGATAGTTCTGTCTGCCCCATTTGAATCAGGAAAATTGTGATGTGGAAGTTTTGTCTAATGACCTCGTCAGTCCCTTTCCACTATGCTGACTGGGGCAAACAAAATTGACATCAAAGAGGCCCTTCATTTTCTTGGTCTGCTTTCTGTGCCATATGGCCAATACTTGCACTCTGGGAGTTGCTCACTGAGAGACATTACTAGCATCTAACCTTTGCCTCAACAGTCAATATCTGCTGTTTCTCATTGGCTGCGTATTGGAAAAAGGAATGTGCCCTGGCTATGAGAATTATATGGGCCATTATCTTTTGAAGAAAAATGAATTGGTACTGTTTGGACATGTCAGCTTGCGAAGAGGCTCTGCTTCTGTGAGCCTCGGTAGTTGTCTTTCAAAGCATCTGACAAGTGAAAGCCCCGTTGATGGACTTTTGCTGGTAAACAGGCTTTGAAGCAGAGGCTGGTCTTATTGTGATCCTGTCGAAGTAAGAGGTGAGTGTGTGGCACTTTAGAGCAGCACTTGGTCCATCTTAGGGCAGTGATAAAGAATCAAGCTTATTTCTTGCGTGTCATCTACTGTAGAACAGATGCTTTATTTTTATTTTTTTTCAGATTAGTGAACAGCACAAAATAACTTATTACAGGCCCTTAATTGATCCAGTAATTGTTTCAGAGATGATAGTTAGAAAAATAGCTTGACGTTAAATGAAAGCTCTCCTTCCTTTTAAAAGGATGATTTACAACATCACTAAAAATAATGGAATCCTCTTAGTATAGAAAATAGCCCAATCTCACCCACATCATTATTCATATACAAGAAATAAATTTGTATTAATCTAATATGCTTTAAGATTCTTATTGAAGCTATTTACAATTTACTCTAACAAACTTCAAAAGCTAGACACTTAGTCTAGGGGTGTCAGTGGTATTTTTAGCTACAGAATGCAGCTCTTTACTGGGCTTATGCAATTTAGAATTTAGTGCAGCAATCTTCCCGACTCTTAAACTTCAAAACAGCATAGTTATATGTGGTAGCCATCATGTAGATCAGCTGGTGGAAGAGAACAAAATACAGCATATGAGAGACAACAAATTCCTCAGGCTTTTTCTGGCAGTTCTTTGTGGTTAGAATCAAACTGTATATAGTGTCAGGCAATGATTTCAAATGAGAGCGATGGCAAAAAATGGCTGCAGCTCCTCTTTACTAAAGGGCCAAATTACATGTTATGATTAATGCATGTGTTTGGCCCTTGTTTATTTCTCTCTCCACAACGGTAGTGTGGGTGTGTTGTGTGACAGAGAAAGAAACGAAATGGGGGGTGCCATTAGCACTCCCCCCCCAATTTTCTGTTCCAGTAGTGCGCCCCCTGCATACACTATTTGCGGTAAAACAAAAATGGTTTTATTGAAAGCCAATAAGAGCTTAGAAAGAAAACTATAGTGTACAGGGGCTGTGCGACTGGGATTGGAAGCACAGCAGGGGCCAAGTGCTAAAGCCCCCTTACCTAGCATAGTTTTGTGCTATTACACACTGCCTCCCCTGCACTGGAGGAAAAAAAGGGGCCAAACACAAACATTGACAGTAACATGCAATTTGCTCCTAAGCTCTAAAAGTGAGCCTGGCTGCGGCAATGGAAAGATCATCAATAATCCTGCCCTTCACCTGAACTTGGCAGACAGAATGTTAGAAGTTGGCTGTTGAAACAATTCCTTGACCATAATGAGTCTCACTCCTAAATCCCTCTGGTTTAGTTGGCCAGTCTAAACAACCCACTTCACAATGCAGTCCTACACACAGTTACAGGACAGCAAGTCCTGCTGAATTTGGTGGGACTTACTTCTGAGTAGACATGCCTAGGATTGCAGTGTCAGTAAATTTGCCTACATCCAGGGGGCACTACTGTACGTTTTCATACTTCCCAGAAGACGTAAAGGAAGGAAAGACAGGAGTATTAAGACATTCTAATTCCAAAGACAGGGAAACATTCTGAAGTGACCTGATGCTGAGGGAAATTCTACAGACTTATGCCAACGTTTTTCTAGTCAGAAAAATGCCATAAATTGGCCATGCAACAGGATGGAATTAAACAAAATAGCAAAAATTATTACTAAGCTTGCTCTGGTGCAAAGCTTTATTGGGGAAATGTAAGCACTTGCCTGCTATTTGGAATGTCCTGAGAAAACTACAGCCAGGTGCCAATAAACACAAAAATGATTACTTGGATTAAGCTATACACAAATATTTGAGTGGTTATATCTGGAAGTACTTTGTTATTTTAGAAGACACAGAAAATGATTGTACTCACCAGTGCTATGACGGTAGCACCAGCTCCAGCACAAGCCACGATGAACAGGTGGTAAGACAAATAGAACTATAACAGTAGAGAGGGAAATAATCGTTTCAGGGGGGTTGCGGCACAATACTGAATCTTCAGCCAGCTCTGGGGAGGCTGCTCAATATGGAGGAAGGTCTGATGCCATGAGCTGCTGCACCAACAAATACACTTTTTTTTAAACTGGGCCCAGAGTTTGCTATGCAAGTGCAAAGTCACAACCTATGGCACTGAGTAGGCACTGTGCACTGATCGGTTCAGCAGCATTGCTGCAACAGTAATACTATATTGCCAAAAGGGCTGTAGCCAAAGGGCTGGTTCCTCCACACAGCTGTAAAATGGTTAGTATGGATCAGGCCATGTTCACGGGCAGTTTGCATCGTCTTCCAGGACTGTGGCTATTGTAAAGCAGCATTGCACTACTAGTTCCTTCATGCATTAGTTCCTTCATGCCTGTTCAAACTAAGTTTTCTCCACGTGGTCGTGGACCCACATGTGTGGAGAAATGCAGTAAGGTGAACTCATCCAAAGCTGTTCTTGTGAGTGCGACTGGAGAGACTTTGAGCATCTACATTTTGGCCACTCCAGAGTTAGCTACATCAGCATAACTCTATTAAGATATTCATTAGCATCTTTCTCTAACACTACTGAAACCAAACAAGGCTTCACACACAAAGTGATACATCATGCACACATGGGAGAACCCTGACCAATTCTAGTTTCTCTGGCACATGTACTCATCTGTGTCTCCTATTCTTAGCATCTATGAAGTGCACCTGGAAGGCAGCATGAAAAACAAACTTGCCCAATTTCTGGCAATTGTAGCTACACATTGATAGGAGCAGCGCTGTGGTTCAACATAGCCCAGTCAACATGAACTTACCATTTTCCTAGGGAGAGAACAAATCATGACAGCAATATTTGTTGTAGCTGTCACTTATTCAAGGCAAACACAGCATCTTCATTAACTGTTGATGTCTGAAACTGTATTAGATACAACACTCCAAACAGTGTTGCACACCTACTGGCTGTTTCTTAGTAACCGCCACATTACCATATTTTATGCAAACCTGATGCAGTTCTCAGTGCTGAAGGGTTCCTACTCCAATATGTACTTTCAGCTATGTAAAAGAAATTCATTGCTGGCTCTTGTCTGGTTATCCTTAGTATACTCATCCTAGCAACAAGTGGTCGAGGCAGATGTCTTAAATACACCATGGAACATTTTGTCATAATTTTGAATAATAAAGAACACTGTTTAGGGCACAGAAACGAATATTAAAAGATTGGAAAATGAGTTTATGTCTGAGTTGTCAAGAGGGCACAGGATGTTATGGCCTCCTTTACCTCAGGTGTGCTGCACATATCCGCTAAGGCGGACCCACATGCCCGACCAGGTATGGCATTCCAAGGGATGATTCCTGAAGTTAAAATACCAAATAAAATGTATAATTAGAGCTGTTGGTTGACATCATTCTCCCTTCCTGAAATCCACTTCCCTTCCCCACCTACATACAAGTTGTGTTCCTTCAGTGCACACCCACACGTTGACCAGTTCAATCTGGAGTTGGCATAAGCAAGTACAAAATTACTAACTGTGTTCTCTTTCTACAGCCAGGATAGATTCTCCTTGCCAAGAGATGTTCTCAGATCTAAGATTCCCATATGGCAGACAAATGGTTGCTTTAATCACTACGGACACTGTCACATGCCGAGCTTATTGCCTATATCTGTTGGGTGAAGAGAGTGCTAAAAAGGTGTTTGCAACTCTTTCAAGACCTGAGACGGCAACTGTGGCCACTTGCAATTACCTCAGACTTATCTTCCCTCTTCCCCTGGTTCCACCCTTGGCTCGCTGCCTTATTATTTTATTTTATTTACTTGATTTATATCCCGCCTTTCTCCCTGAAGGGCACCCAAGGTGGCTCACAACATATTAAAAATACAAATACATTAAAATACATAAAACTATAAAATACATAAAAACACCAAAGTTTCTGGTCTCAGAATTATTAGACCTTTTGCTCTTCTAGCCTCTTTTCTGAGCTCCGTTTAACTATTTTACATACAGGCCCATTTTCCTCCCCTCATCCTACTGAAAATATATTGTGACATCAAAGCAATACAGCAATCACAAAATCCCTTTGGTCACCACAATATGAATTTTATGGTGAGTCAAAATCCTTGGACAAGGTACTTACAGGAGGCCATATGAGCCAAATAAGCTGGCCTTGGTTCACTCAGCCAAAACCAAGAAGCAGACAAGTATAAGATGGCTAGGATGCTGGTTCAGAAACTAGATGCAACTACCTGTCGAACAGCGCGATCCTAACCAACTTTCCAGTGCTGGTGCAGTTACAATGCAGCCCCGAAGTAAGGGAACAAATGTTCCCTCACCTTGAAGAGGCCTCCATGACTGCCCCTGCACTGCAAAATGCAGTGTGCGCCCTGTTGGCATGGCTACACTGGTGCTGGAAAGTTGGCTTGGATTGTGCTGTAAACCTACAATCCTATACACACTATGTATTGTCATGCTTATGAATTGCATGACTATATAGGATCAGGGTCTAACTAGATGGTGTGTTAGGGCAGGGAGTAAGTCCCATTGAACTATATGCATATCTGATTAGATATGCATAAGATTACACTGTAAGTCACATATGCACAGTAAAATGTACATATTTACATCTGGGGATCATTCCTATGTTGTAATATTTCAATGTATAAGGGGTCCATGGTGTGTGCGTGTGCGTGTGAAAGAGAGTGAGAGAGAGTGAGTGAGACCCCATCACTATGATATGATCTGGCATGCACTGTAAAGATACAGAAATCTTCATTACTGCGTTCCTCAAAATGGAAAACATTTAGAAATCTCTCAGTTGAGTAATTATAATTGCTGAATGCATGGCTTGCTTCTGTGGCCAAATATACTTTTTTCAACATAATAACCAGCTCTTACTCAAAACGTCCATTTGCTTGGAGGTTATAAATTTGTAGTAATCTGCAAAATTAAATACAATTCCCAAGGTAAGAATATCATTGCTTTCTCCTCCATTTAACAGGAAAACAAGAGTCTAGCCCTCCTGGTTTCACAGGAATTGAAAAAAGTCTGCAAAAGATTACAAAAGCCTAAAAATGAACTGAAGCCTGGATGGGGCTTTGAGAATCAAGAGATTAAACGTTTATCATGTGTTCCCTCCCTTCAACCTATTACCCCTCAACCCTAGATGTGTTCATATCCTCCTTCCCCAGTCCTAATTCTTGATTTTAAAAACATACCAATTTTGCCACCAAACAAGCACTGAGTATATGAAGACTGGCTTAATATTCCAGTCAATTAAACCTTGTTTTGTTTTTCTGGCCCCAGAATTTGCTACTCTCTTAGTGCAAAAATCTCACCTCACCTCCTACACTGCAACAGTGCATTTACTGTCTCATTGCTCCATTCATTCCAAAATGGCAGTGATGAAAGAATCTGGTTTGTACCGGTTTTTTTTTGTTTCTTTGTTTCACAGAAACAGTAAGGACATGCTGAGATATAGCTTAATGTTTTAATTCAAAGCAACTAGCTTGAGATGTTTTCTAGCTATTCAGTGATGGGGTCAGGAAAGGCCTAAGCAGTTTATTTTGCTGATTGTTTTATTATTAAGCCTGATATCATAATGCGGATAACAGCCACAAAATCACTTTAGATAAATGACTTGCCAAATACAGTTAAACTGGATGTATCTGGAAAGAGGTCGACGTAATCTGCATTAATTGAAAAAGTAATGACATGTTCAGAGACCCCACACTTGGTTGCTTTTCAGTTCATCTCATAAGGCTAAGGCAACCCTGCTGAAGACAGGACAAGGAAAGAGGATAAAGCATTTAATCAGGATTAAAACAAAGTACCGTATTGCCTGATATCCACACAGATCTGGTCTGCTGAAACCGTCATATTTGCCGGGAGTGATCTGATGACTTCACAAGTTGACCATATGTTGTAGAACATAAAGACCGGCACCGCAGAGAAGCCAAAGACCCCAAGCCAGGCAACCCCCAGCACATAAGTGAGGAAAACAAACTGTGAAGAGAAGAGAAACACGTTTTAGAGAGCTCCCGTTTTGCGGACATTCTTTTGGAAAGTTCCTTGTTACTTTGTATACACAAACACACACGTTCGCATCCTGCATTTTAAAACCCCCAAAGATGACAGAGTCTCCATGTTTCATTTGTAGTATAGCTTTTTCTTTCCATAAATCCTTTGCTTATGAATTGCATGACTATATAGGATCAGGATCTAACTAGATGGTGTGTTAGGGCAGGGCCTCCGAGAGGAATTTTATCAGGGGGTACAAAGTTTCTTTTGGGCCCCTTCTCAAAGGGGGAGGGGGCAACAGCTAGATAAGTCTCCAGAGCTCAGGTCTACCAGGCTTCCCAATACGGTACCCAGGTCTACCTGTCTGGTAGACCTGGTCTCCCGGTTGGCCCGGCCTCTGACTTTCACTCTCCATGAGGCCAGCTGAGAAATTCTGGGGCCCCTCCTTTGGCTTTTCTGGGGCCCCTTTTTGACCCTGGGCCTGGGTACAATTTACCCCCTTTACCCCCCCCCCCCCCCCATGGGCCCTGTGTCAGGGAACCATGACTGGACTTCCTAATTTTGTTTCTTGTTCTGTGAACAGCTGCCAAGACACTGCATGCAGTTTGGACTAAGGCCACAGCAGAAGGGATTGGCTTCAGTCCAATTTGCATGCACTGTCCAAATGTACAGTTTCCCTCAATCAGCGAAAGTCATCCCAGCCCCATGCACACAGCTACTATTGGCCGCAGAGAGGAAAACAAAACAGGCACAATATGACATGCACATTTTATCTGTACCCAGCTAAGCAAAACAATTTTCTGGACAGTATTAGAGGCTTTCTTAAGGTGTCCAGTTCCACTTGGAATACAATAAAATGTTCAAAACCACTTCCCATAAACACACATATATTAATCAACAATAAGAACTTCAAGAAGGCTTAAAATATAATATAATGGCACTACTCACTACCAGGTCAGTCCTACACAGATTCTATCCACGAAATATTCAGTGGACACGACAGAGTCTGTTGTTCTGAACTATTTGATAGGATATAATCACTACAGAGACTACGGTAAGCATCTCTGCTTTACTGTCAATACAGTATATGTGATTGGACTGGGGACTGCAGATCAAGATTGTTACAATGTTGCTGCTCACTTTCACCCAAGTAACACCATTACTATGCCTCAATTCTCATATGTATAAACAGAATACAATCATTAATCCTGGTTTCTTTTTATGAAATGGCAGGACTTGGGGATCAAGTTGAACTCTTTTTGCTATAACTGGAATATAAGAAGGCTGAGCTGCACACTATGCTAAAATGTCCCTGGTTTAACTTGGCGGGTTTAAAAATAAATAGCCAGAAGGGGGCATAAAACATAGTGGAACTGAAGCAGAGCTTAAGTCCTAATGCCCCCCCCCTAATTCCCTGCTGCTGTTTCACACCCCCTCCCCCACAATACTAATTCTAAAGACTCTTTCCTGGTAAAGAAAAAAGTTTCCATTACAAATTGGAATTCATAAAAAAATTCATTTAAAAAAAAAAAACAGCCTCTTCCTATGACTTTTCTCTGCATCTTTTAAAATTTAAATACGTGCTGCTGCAGTTACTTAGAATCTGACATTTAACATCTTTAGCAATCATGGAGAGTAGTAATCATATCTCTTGCAGTTCCGTAAAACCCCACATGCGATGCCGGGTTGAAGCTAAAGCAGTAAGTCAGTGTTTGCTGAGGCTTCTGTGTTCCAATGAGAAAGTCTGTGCTGTGTCTGATCATTTTGAAATTCCACAACCTCTCTCTCACTTCAAGAAGCGCAAGCCTCAAGGTGCTCTAAGGTATTGGCCTTGGGCTTTAGCAACAATGCATTGTGTGTTGGCAGCATAGACCGTATAACCCAAACATAACAATATTTTTAAAAATTTGCCATGAAATCTCAGGTGCTCAGGAAAAATTAAACTTTTACACTTTCAGGTTTGGACACAATACACCAAGTTCTCTGGCCACATTTCCACAACAAGGGTTGCGAGGATTCAATTGGCTATCTTCATATATTTTGTACTCATCCAGCACTGAAATTTGATCCAATATGGGAAAAGAGGGTGTTTATGTTTTTAAATATTTCTGTTGATACTTATGTTTTTACAGTACAACATTTATCAACAGAAGCCCTCTTAGAAAAGAGTGAAGTTTCTCCAAAGTTGTAATCCACATACACAGTTAAAATATCCGTAAAACCAGTTAAAATATCCGTTTTAAAGACTATGGTCGTACGATAAAATAATCCATATTCCAACGTTTTGTCCAGTATGAACTTCCTCAGGGAATATGTGAGAAACCTCACGTAGAACTGAAGTTCTCAGAGGAGAACCTATTATAATCAATATATATGTATGTATGTATGTATGTATGTATGTATGTATGTATGTATGTATGTATGTATGTATGTATGTATGTATGTATGTATCAGAGAACCTATTATAATCAACAGTCCATGCTGCCCTGCCGACATGGGTAGAACACCATGGTTCGTTTGTAAACCTTTATTGGCATAACACACTGGATGGAAAGCCATGACACAGGGCAGGGAGAGATTCAATTACCACTGGATATTAGACCTTGGCTTTGGGAGACACATTCTATTAGTAAAATTTCCTACTGTGCAAGTGGTGCCTGATTTTTCAAAGAACTGCACTTTTCAAAGGATTTGCTTGCTAAGAAAGAAAAGGAGAACATATGATGCTGCCATGGCAAGTAGTAACTCCAAAGGTCACAGACACATTGAAGGTACAGTGATACTTCCCGTTCCCAACGGAATGGGAAGGAAAACCAGTTCAATGAAATAAGACAGCACAGCGTACACATTTGGAGACATCATAGCTCCACCTGCCTTGCATGTGGCAACTTAGATATTGAATCCGACAGCACTGTGGTCATTGTTCTTCTGCAGCTGGACGATGCTTACTTGGTCAACCAGATCCTGAACATCACTCTGGATTAAGTCCAAGATTACCTCACCTCTAGTTGTGACTACCTGTTCCAAGGCACAGACATTTACTGTCTCTAGACACCACATGTGTCTGTCATAAACTGAGTGTATATTTACTCTGTCAGGAGGAGGATTGTCAAAGTCACCCATTACTACAAAATTATCTTCTTCAGCCACTTTCCTGACTTCTTCCTCAATCATCTCAATATCATCCTCAGAGTTTGTCTGGAAGCATGAAATAATATGTCCCCAGTACTGAATTACTTCTAGGACCTGCTATCTCTACCCATAGCGATGATGTGGAAATGTATATTCCCCGTAATCACCATAAAGGTATATTCCACAGCAGCCTCTGGGGAATTTTCTGGTTTAATCAACTCAGTGCTACTTTGATATACACAACACTACCAGTCTCAAGAGGCCCTTCCCTGTCCTTTACATAAATGCATCTAGAGGTAACCACATCCAGCTGCTTTACTCTGTTTCACCATGTTTCCAATATGCTCACTATATCTATGTCGTCTTTTAGCACCAAACTCTCCAGTTCTCTCAGCTTGGGTTGAAAGCTTCTAGCATTATATAAACACTAGTAGTGTATACCGCATCCTTCCCCCAAATGTCTTTTTTTTATGTGATCTCTAAACAGTTGTCATTTTTTCGTACGTGCTCATTGTCAAGCTGTACTGTATCCCCATTTACGTGACAAATGTTTACACCATCACCCGACATGGATGTGCTATTCCAAATCAGACACTCCTCACTCCTCCTGTACAGTGGCAGTACAGTACTGGAATGAAAATCAAACCCAAAGAAGGTGGAATGGCTCAATAAGATCTGTGAACAGTTAACCATGGCTTGGCTTAAGTAACCGCCCTTGAAACTTCAGCTGCCAAATATCAAAATGTAATTGTTCCTTAGAAACTGGTGCTTACCGATATAACGAGTCCTTTATCAATCCCAATCAGGAATGTATGGGTTTAATATGAATGATGCTCCTTACTGAATTGTAGATGCTTTTGTTACATTGTTCTGGTACTTTAAATGCTACGGTATTAAGTACAAGAAACAGCTATGTTGTGTGTACTAATTTTGCAATTAAAAGCTTCTTAATAAAAAAATTTGATATTTTTTTTCAAATCACTCATTCACTCTAGTAAAAAGCCAAGCAAAGGAATCTCACTTTTTCTGAAAGGATATCTTCCAAGTAAAAGGAAAAAAAAATTCTAGAACCTAAAGAATTATTTGGATGCTAAGAACCACTGATATTTTCGTGAGTACTTTGCAGTGTTTTTTTTTTTTTGGGGGGGGGTTAGTGCGGTCTACCAAAGTAGCTCTAATATTTACTGGCTCACGCATTTTCTCTCCTTTATCAAATAAAAGATGACTAAAAGGCAAGACACTTGAAGAGACAAGTGCAATATAACCACAACGGAAAGCTTTTTACTCTTCTCTGTCAGCTGTATGACTTGTATTGATTTGCTTCCGCAGATACCAGCTTTGAATTTCAATTTTTAGAAACTATTTCAGAACTTTTATTCTGCTGAATTCTTGTTAAGAAAACATAGAGAGCTGTGTTATACCGAATCAGGTCATGGGTCCCTCTAGTTCAGTCATGTCGACACTGACTGGCAGCAGTTCTCCAAGGGTTTCAGACAGGATTTTTCCCACCCTGATCTGGAGATGCCAGGAAGTTTGCATTGCATGCAAAGCAGGTGCTCTCTTCCACCAAACTACAGCTCCATCCCTAAGAACATCCCTGGGAAGATGTAGGTGAGAACCAGTCATCTTCTTTTCATTGGGTTTATAATCCATGCAGATGAGCTCTAGAAGTTTGAGCTTTAAAGGTTTTAGCGGCAGTGCAGACACAGGATTTTCATTGGTCATTCTATTTCTGTACCTCTTTCCCACCACCATTTAAAACTTGGGGAATATCAAGCCTAGCAATCAATATCCAGTCTGCAGACTGGGCCCTTCAAAATGCCAGAAGCTCATGAGAGATGCCTACCTCTGCCATTTTAATTTGCCCTCCTATGGTCTCTTTTTCTCTCTCTTGACCGTGAGTGGGTGGCTGAGAAAAATCTGAAAAGATCAAGAGCTTCCTTGGAGAGCAAGAACAGGTGTAAGGTTGCTTCAGATATAAGTCAAACTATGACTGGAAGAAAACAATAACTTTGTCTCTCTCACTCAGATGTCAAAGTAGCCACTCAAGGCAGCTAGGAGTGTGCCATGGGGTTATGGAATAGCAAGCAGGAAACAACACTAGATGATGTTGAGTTGGCCATGAAGCGGCCTGTAGAGGAGCAGATCTATGACATGCAGAATTGAGGGTAGAGTAGGAGCAGGGCAGTAGAATAAAGAGTCACAAGATTTGAGGTGGGGGAAAAAATAGTTACCAGTGTGTCAAAATACAATGATGCCGAGAGGTTCTCACTGTGATAACATTCACATGAGACGTGCAAGTCAACCAGAGAGAAACTAACCTTCTAGTCTGAGTTCCATTGTGGGAAAACTGGCTGAACTGCTGATCTATGACAAGCTATCAGGCAGTAAATGAGCACAGTTTGAGGTTAGGAGGAAGTAACAACTGACCGTCATGCAAGTTATAGAACTCTCATCTCAAATGAGAACAAAGGGCCCATATTATCACAGCAACAATGGATGATGGATATGCACTCCAGTGTGTTCCAAAGAACTGAACTGAGCCAATTTACATATTACAAGTCACCTCACAGTGGAAAAATAGTTGTGCGTTCACCTTCACATTGAATCTGTCATCGGCCAAATGCTTAAAGAAACCGAGAGCACAGCTAGCTTTGATTGAAAGGAATATGGCAATCCATGCTGCTGTATTGTACTCACCATTCCACTGATGCAACGGCCACAGATTGTTGTCTTGAATTCACCATGCAGCTCCTTCACAGCACTCGTTGTATAAAAGCCCTCCGCCAGGAGAATAATTCCATACAAGAAAAAAAATGATGCAATGCCATAGATCACATATTGCATTAGCTTTATTCTGAGAAGAAAACAAACAGGGTAATCAGGATTTTGCCATGTCAATATACAGTCTCTTTCATAACCATACACAGAGAGATGAACAAACTGCAGGGGGAAACAGTGAACTTCTTTAACGGTACCATCAGAACTCCACAACAGCTCCAGCCAAACTTCCCAAGGCACAATATCAGAATGATTGCAGAGATAGCAGGGAACTGGGCCAACAGGGGCCTAAGAAAGCCCATGGTGCTTCAGGTCAGGAAGGGAGTTTGCTATGGGGAGATGTTCTAGAGAGTCTAGCCAAGAAACAGGTTGGCAAAAAGGAGTGGGCAACATGTACAGTGGATATGGGGACCTCATGGATAGCTAGGAGATAGAGTTCCAAATGGAAAAAAGGAGGACCATTAATGGAAAGTAGGACCAGTTAAAAGTCACATGACACTTAGGGACAGTCTGAGTTGTGCAGTGTTTGCAGGTAAAGCTTGGAGAGTTGGGAAGAAATAGGAGGATAGGGTTGCTATGTCTACTGCCTAGAACCAGGGAGGACTGCTTTTCCTCTATGAATTACATAAAAACGAGTGCTGCGAGTTGTGGCTTCAGATGTCCCTGTAGCATTAGAACCTGATCAGGAGTAAGAAGCAGAAGGTGGAGAAGAAGAGCTGATTTTCAGTACTGATTGAACTAACCAGCCAAGTCCTTGGTGACAGACATTCACTGTTTATTATGTCCGGTCTTTGAACAGTGCTGATCTGAACAACCCCCTGCCAATGTTCTCCTCCTCATATTCAGGCAGCAAAAAAGGGAAGGTATTAAAAGTAATTCAGGGATGGGGAACAGAATTCTGCAAAGATGTCAGAGAAGTGGCTTATTGCTGGTTGGTGGAGACAGCTGTCCCTTACATAACATAAGAAGAGCCCTGCTGGATCAGGCCAAAGGCCCATCTAATCCAGCTTCCTGTATCACACAGTGGCCTCACCAGATGCCTCAGGGAGCACACATGACAACAAGATACCTATATCCTATCACCACTCCCTTGCACCTGGCACAGAGAAAACCCACTCCTTCATTGTTTTCTTTTTTCCTTCATTGTCCCTTCATTGTTTTCTTTTCAACTACGTCTCTTTTAGTATATTTTGCTACACCTCTCTTATAACAGAGATCCAGACAACTTCACCCCAACATAATATTTTGGTGGTGAGGAATGTGCACTTTCCCCATACTCAAACCAACATCATAAATACAGCTGTTCCAAAAGAAAAAGAAAAAACGAAGTTCAACTGGTTATGAACCCCAATTCAGGAAGAATCTTGACATGGTGGAAGGAATACAGGAGACAGCACTGAGGGGACAGAACACTCTGAAACATGAGGAAAATGCTGAAGAAATTAGGCATTGTTAGCTGACAGAAAAGGAAGGACATGAATATTTAAAATATGTAATAAAATATACAAAAAAAAAGGGAAGGTAAATGCCCACGTCTACCACAGATAGAAGCAACAATGTGTTTGAGATTACAGAAGATTACAGTGTTTGAGGTTCATTTGGCTCCTGGACAGGCTATTGGATTGTTAGAACCCTTGCCATGAAAGGGGCATAAGTCCAGGTATGTTATGGAGGGGCGGGGAGGGCGAACCGACCAGGGTGTCACTCCAGGGAGGGGTGACACCAAAATGACTTTCTATTCTATTTGTTACAGGTGGTGCGAAGCTAGAACCATGATAGACAATGGTTTTTTCCCAATCCCCGCCACAACTCGCACGAGGATCGAATTTCCCAGGAGGCCTCCACATCGTGTGGCCCAGTATGAGAGGAGATCCATAGGGGTGACACCATGAGATCTTGCCCCGGGTGTCACCAACCCTAGTGACACCTCTGCATAAATCACAGCTGGGCATTCTATGGTAGGGAGGGGCCATAGCTCGGTAGAGCAGGTGCTTGGCACGCAGAAGGTCCCAGGTTCAATCCTTGACATCTCCAAGTAGGGAAGAGAAACATTTCTGTCTGTCTGAGATGCTGAAGAGCTGCTACCAGTCAATGTAGACAATACTGAGCAAGATGGACCAATGTTCTGACGCCAGAGTTAGGCAGCTTCCTATGGCATATGTGTATGTGTGAGATTTCACATGATTCCAGAGTGTCTCACTTGCCAGTGATTAGAGAGAGCATTGCATTTGCTTAGATAGACATGGAAAAACAACACTGTTCTCTTCAATATATTTTAGTGGCCTGCAATCTCCTGGCAGCTGTTACTTTTCTGTCTTCAGTTGCTATGGAGCTGGTGTAACTATGCTCTCTTGGAGATATATTGCAACTCTTGTTTTCTTTGCAGAAACAACACATTTGAAGTGAAGGTATATGCTGAGCTCCTGACAGCAGCAGACCTCCAGCAGAGGTGTACAAGCCCGTCTCTCCCTTCTTGACAAATGTCACTAATCAAACTATCTATTTTTTAACTTCCCTAGAAATTCCTATAAATACTTTGCTTGTGATGAACTCAGTAAATGACTCTCAAATGTTGAAATATGCTAGCAACTTTCTGGCCTATTGAGTTACCATGTCTGTGCATTCCCCACCTCTGACAACGGCATTTTATAGGGATGCTTTGCTACAATTGTTCAGGAAGCAAGAAATGGGGCTTCATACTTACACTTCAGATAACAAAGCATGGTCAGTGGAGTTTGTGGAAAAATGCTGTTCAAGGATAGATATGGTCCCAGCGAGTGCCACATGGCCACAGCCGCAGAACAACGCTACCCCAGAGAAGCAGAGAATCGTAGCCACAAGTGAAGCATATGGAACTCCTCCCAGGCACTTAATGCAACACTCAAAGCAACCTAAGCACAAAAGAAAAGAAAAACACACACAGGCAACATTATTTTATGTACAAGTCAAGATCGCTTGTCGTAAAAGGTTCAGGCACTTTTAGAACAATTAGCAAAATGAAAAAGAACAATTAGCAAAATGAACAATTTTGAACAATGAACAATTAGCAAAATGAGCAAAATGAACAATGAACAAAAAGAACAATTAGCAAAATGAAAAGTAACAAGCAAATAGACTACACTTTCTGCTATGACCTTCCACTTTAGACCTGCCATCTCAAAGCACAAGAGTGACAACACTCCAATTCCATAATCTGTTCAAGATGAAAGGTCAGAGATGAAGCAAATTTATGGAGGATGCAAAAGAAACAGGCTGGACCCAAAACCTGCATTTCTAATTGAAAGACAGTTAACAAAAAATAAATATCCAGTCTTCTAAACAGAGTCAGTGCACCATGCTGCTCTTTGTTACATCTCTGCAATGTGCTGGCAAAGAGTGCAAGCCAGCAAATTCCCAGGTTCAAATCTCACCAGAACCATGAGTGCGCGTGCGCGCATGCACACGCACACGCACGCACGCGCGCGCGCGCGCACGCACACACACACACACACACAAACTAACTAGATGAGGCTTTAGGCAAACCACACTCTCTTAGTCTCAACACTATTGTGCACTATGGTGATAATGATACAGATCTTATAGCCACTGGTGTCGAAAGAAGGATGTGGTAGGTACTGGATGGGGTGACTCCAATTTTAGGGGTGTAACCACAGTCGCCCTGCCACCATTTTGGAGTTGCTTTTTTGTGTTCTTGTGAGCAAGAACACAAAAAAGTGACTCAAAGCAGTTGAAAAAGGCCGCTTTGGAAAGGCTCCAGTGGCGGGCAGAGATGGGCGATACGCCCAAGGCCAAAGGTGCCCCAAGTTGCTTTGGGCATCTTTGGCTCCGCGGGGAAGTCAGCTGCAAACAGGAAGAGGCACCAATGGGGGTGAAACTGTGCTGCCACCGACATCAAGCTGGGTGGTGAGCAGGTTGGGGCTGGGAGGGCAACCAGGAGGGGGGGCTTGGGGTGGCAGGCTTAGGCATACCGTTAAGCCACCTTTGCGAGAAAAGCAGCGGCAGTTTGGAAATGGGTGAAAAAAGGCAGCGAAAAAGGTGAGAATTGGGCTGGGAGTGAAGGGGGCAGTCTACCTTTTTCGCCGGTTTTTTGTTTTAAATCTGAGGGGGGCTGGGAATGACGTCACATCTAGGGGCGACGTCACTTCTGCTGCCACACCAGGTACCCCCCCCCCGTAGCTATACCAGTGCTTATAGCCTTGTTAGAAGGATTACCAAGATAATGTATGTGAAATTATTTGAACACTCTAAAAACATATGAAATAAAATAAATATACAAAACAAATAAAAATCACTTCCTTCTTCCCCCTCTTTAGAAATTAGGTCTCAAGTATGGTAGTTGCTTTGGAGAGCATACAAATGGATCTAGAAGAGGAAATTTGTCGCAAGCTTTTGGTTTAACTTTAAATGTTATAGATTTCTTACCAAATGCTCCTGCTTAGAAAGATCCCACTGCGCATACCATGCCAGTTTAAAAGCTGATGCTTTGGAAACATTCCACAGCACAAATCTATTCAAAAAATTAAAATGCCTTCAAGCCCTCAAATGCAACTAAATTAATCAGGCTCTTCTTTAGTGACATCAACACTGCTCTCTAGGGGCCAAATTAGCCATGCAGGGCAATGGCTGCTCTAAGCATCTTTCCCCCAGTATCACTCTAATACTGGAAGCAAGCTGGGCAAGGAAGAAATGGTTTAGAACTATGAAGCACAGCAAGGCAGGGATGTGGATCAAGTCTCTGACTCCAAGTCTCAAATCAAGTCCCAAATCTCTGGGTCCAAGTCTCAAGTCAAGTCCCAAGTCTTTGGTTGTGAGTTGTGAGTCCCTATCTATTAAATGGGGAAAACGGGTGTAAACCTGAAATAAAATTGGACTTGTAAAAGGCTCCAAGTCTCGAGTCAAGTCTTTCGAGTCTTTTACAATTGCTGAGTCAAGTCCGAGTCAACTCACTGACGCGACTTGAGTCCGACTCGAGTCTGAGTCAATAGACTCAAGTCTACATCAAGGAAAGCGAATGAATTTAGTTTCCCTCCCTGTTTGTATTAGAAGCAGACACTCTTCCTCGCTTCATCTGAAATCAGAGCAAACGTGTGTTTAACATATACATTGTTGCCCTTCATGTGAAGTTTGGTCTTAGGTCAGCTGAATGGTTCAATGGACAGAATGCTGGATTTCCACATGGAAACCCAGTTAAATCACTATGGATCCAGATTTACCTTGTCAAAGTTACTATCTTACACCATATCTACCTGTTGATGAAGGTGCAAGATAAAAAATGTCAAGATGCTAATGTTAAAATGTATCAGATGTCATTGAAAAATAATGCATCCCATAGACTAAGAGTTGTTATGACTGTTCCTAAAATAGCAAATGGGGGGGGGGAATAGAAAATAAAACAATGAAAGGAAGATTCAAACTAAGTGTCATTTTATAACTTTATCATTTCGATTCCCTAAATAAAATTTCAAAAATGTGTCTTCGGATTCCAACCTAAACTGATTCCATGCCCTCAAATTCTGATCAGGAAACTAGACCTCAAATACAGAACTGCAAAACCTGGATTGGAACCCATAAGCTTCCTTACAACATGCATGTGAAAGAGAGTCTGGAAGCTTCTCTACGTGAGAAGCTCTTTGCTTATTGGGACATTAACACACCAAGAAAAAAGGCTTCCAACCTTAAGCCACAGATATGCCACAGCTTTGCCCATGTGGGAAGTTTCCCATGTGAATAAATGTCCCAACCATCTCCCCCTCCCCCGAGTCCCTCCTGAGCATGTACAGTCTGTAAGAGGTGCCCTGATGAATGTTTGAACTAGTTCCACACTATTTCTAACTACGAGGGGTAGCTGGAAAAAGTACTCAGCTTAAGTGGAATGATGATTTAGACTTTGAGTCACCCTTCTTGCTCCCGCCTTTCCAAATGTCCATGACGATTCATTTGTTCAGAAAAGAAAGGCTGCCATTTTGCTTATCTCTGTATTATTTACTTATTTTATTTTTATTACACTATTTATATACCGCCTTTCTCATAGTCTTAAAGTAGTTTACATAGGCAGGCTGAACATAAACTCCATTTTTCAATGAGGTTTTTACAGGTAGTTCTCTATGAGAAAATCTCATAGAACCCTCCATTTCTCCAGATGTTTCCCTTCATAGTACTGCCATCATCCTGGCTGCCGATTCTTGCACCCTCCAAGCTCCCGCAGGCAGCTGCAAACCAAGCTTCAGACAGATTCTCAAGATGTTATCTGTTTTTTGCCACCTGACTCCTCCACACTCCGCCACAGAGATACGCCAGTGGCATCTCACAGTCTCTTGGTTTCCCTTCCAAGCAGCTGATCCTGCTTAGCTTTTTCAGACAGGGCGACAGCTCAACCTCCAGACCTCCTGCCAAGTGACTTGTTATTATCAAGTGACTTGACTGCCCAAGACACCACTTGACTAAGTGGACGCTACAGGAGGGAGGGATTGGATTGGTGACATGATGGGTCTGATTTAACTTGTATTGCTTCAAACAAAACTAGGCTACATCTCTGTTTTCTGGGAACATAACATGGTCAGTCCAAGGAGAACTGGGTGGCAGAGAAAGAGTTCATCCAGCACTAATTCTGAGAGATACAAATAACAAAATTGCAAAACATTGTGTTTACCATTTTTCAACCTTGCACCCTAAATTTAGTAGTAACTAAATACACACTGGGGTAGGTGCTATTTCCCCCCCCCACAAGAATAAGCACAAAATGAAATGCATCACATCTTTCCATCACTAAAATGGTGGCTTTTTGGCACAAACATACAGAAGCACACGTTCTTAAGTACCTGCTTACGTACATACAGTACATTCACTTTTCGTATCAAAAAGACAGAAGCCAAGTAGGATTCATGACATCTGTGACCAAGATCAAGATTTGGAGATATGCCTAAATTCATTTTTATGTGTAGAGTCCACATGGGTGTACATCACATGAGCATGTGTGAAACCAATGATGCATCCAAATCTGAATAAATTCACATCTCTAAACCTTTACTTGTAGTTTTGTATATTATGTTATACAATTCATTAAATGATCTGCTTTACTTAAATTTTTTTTTACCTATCAGTCTAATTCCAAACAAAAAAGAACTCCCAGATGGTGCGGAAGCAATTAAATTACCACAAGGGGACAACTAGGAAACATTCATAATAACGGACAGGCTAGCAGAGTCAATGACAGATAATATGGCTTACACTCTTTGAACAACAGAAGAAAAACCTATTCGGAAAACAAAACTGCAAATGGAACAAACAACCTCCTTTACAAAATATGGTGGAAAATGTTAAAAATAGAATTTGAAAGCATGCTGGCAGTGTTCAACACTACCCTAACACAGTTGAGTAAAACAGTTTCAATATAAATTGTACAGTACAGACACACACATCAGTGCAGCTAGTTTTCAATGGCCATTTTGTCTAAAGCATCACTAGAACCTTTTGTGCAGTTCAGCAGAATAAAAACATTTTTTGTCCTCAGGCTTGTGAGCAGCAGTTACCATGGAAGCAGGTTAATAACAGCTCAATGATTTGCCCAGAGCTGCCGGCTGAACCTGGCTACAGATTTAACACACTCACAAAAGGGGGCCAGCTAAAACAAGGACTGAGATTATTCTCTGGGGAAAGAAAGCTCCAAAATGTGCGCGCGCAGATACCCACCCACCTCATTTTTTAAAAAAGGAACAGCAACCAAGCCTCATGGAAACTGCAGTCCGCAGGATGCTGAGAAAAAAAAAAGAAAGCTATACACAAGCCAGCATGGGCAATCCATGTACAAGGCGGCAACATTATGAACTGAATAAAAAACATAGGCAATACTCAGGGGTATGCGCTATGACCATGCATCATACGCACATTAATGTCAAGTGTTGTGAGTTTTCACTCGAGCCCTGTCAGTATTGATAAGTCCTAAATGTAGAATATGCTCACATCAGGGAAGGGGGGGGGGATGCTTGCACACACCTAAAGGCGCAGAGTCAGTGATAACCGCAAGTCTTTCTGGACAGGTTCTAAATTGGTTTTCATTATTATTCTTTTTAAAAAAGTGAGCTAGCAATGTGCTCATGAGTAGCAAAAACTGCTATACAGAGTTGCCTTCCGAGTGTGCTAACATGGGAATAGGGGTCAATTCACACAACCATTTTGATATACAGCAGTAAGCTACCACAGGTTGATTCTTCTGAATGCTCAAGATTGCTGGATGCTTCTGAATGCTCAAGACTGCTGCTCACCAGGAGCTGCTAAACCGGCTTTAGTCATGCACTCAAAAGGTTCTAGATGTGCAATAACATTCAAAGGATAAGCCACACTGCCCCATATAGTCATACCCGCAGACAAATGGTAATACAAATGTTTTAACTCTTTTTGAGATCAATGATTAAGGATGCCCCCCCCCGCACCCACGCCATTAAAGCAAGGGGGAAGTACATTGGCGGGCATGCCGGCGGTTAACTAAAGAAGGGGGGCACAGGGCAGCGGGAGCAAGTGGACCAGAGCTCGAAAAGCGCAGGATTGGAGCAGCGGCAGGAGAGAAACAAGGGAAAAGCCTCAGCGGGCATGCCGGCAGCTAGCAGAAAACACGGAGCAGCACAGGGCAAATGGGGTAGGAACCCAAACGATCCGGGCAGGAGGCTAGGCGGCCCGTCTTAGGAAGGACCCCAGCGACCAGCTGACGCAGCCCCCGTCATGTTAGTGGCCAGGCGTGGCACCCGCTACAGCTGCTGGGCGGCGCCATGTTGGTGGGCAGGAGCACAGAACCAGCAGCAAACGAGGCCACGCCGGGTAGGATAGTGGGCGGCACCATTTTGGGAAGGACCCCGGCGAACCAGCCAGCACGCGGCCCCGCCATGTTAGTGGCAAGCGCTGCGCTGCGCTGCGCTACGGGTGGCTGTGCGGCACCATGTTGGTGGGAAGCACATGGCGGCCAACGCACACGGCAAGAAAGGCACACGTGGCAAGTACCCTCACATAATTGCAGCCTGGCAAAGCGGAGCAGCGTCCTTGAAGGCAATGCGCAAACAAAACCCCACGATAGCATTTGGCTAAGCGAGGAAAGCCTAACGAAGTGAACATTTACAACGGGTGACTAAGGAAGGAGGGGGTCATGCGCGAGGGTTGTGAGTAAGCCAGCACTGCCTCCCTTCCCCCTCGCACCAGGCTGCCCTGCTATGTGCGCTCAAAAGTTAGCGAACCCCACGCAACCCGAACCCCCCGCCAACCTGCAAACCCGCACTTAACGTCCAAGCGAACTAATCCAGGAGAGAGTCAAAGAATCCGGGTCACCCGAGGTTAATGCTGCACACGAGTTAACAGCTGTTAACAGCTGCTGTGCTCCAAGGAATCAGGAAGGAGGATGGCATGGGGCCAACATAAAATGCCTCGGCTTCGCCCACACTCCTCCCACAGAATACTTCCAGGGGGCATCATTGCCCCCACCTCATGCGTTTCCGGAGCAACCCAGTAAAACACGAGCATCCCGCTGAGGGCATGCTCGGCATTCTGAAATACTGGCTAGAACACTCTTGTTTCATAAACTCTATAAAGGCCAGTAGAAACACGCAACACTATTAACAACATTATGAGAAAAGACTTTGCGCTCTCGAACTGATCTTCTTCAAGAGGTTACAGTCAGGAAAATAAGCAGATGCACTCCAACCATTTTGGAAATGACTTTCCCAGTAGTTTAAGGCTCCACCTATAGAGCCATGAGCCTACCAGTGAGAAAAGGACCTTGCTTTTGATTTCAGTGTTCTCCTTATGGTGTCCCTCAGCATGAGCGTCCCTCATACTGCAATACTTGAACTAGAAAGCCTTGCATGAGAATAGCAGCATGAGACTAGCTCCCAATCTCACCCAATGTAGAGTTTGTAGTGATGTGTGGATATCTCCTCTTCTTCCTAGAACGAAAGCTTTCATGGCCAGCTATTATGCAACAGGACAAGAGTTTTATGGGTAAAAAAGCCATGTAATTAAAAATATAAAACACGGAGAACTCCAGGCACACACGTATAAAATCTTCAAAGGAGCCACCCATAGACAGCAAACGCTAAGAAAATTAAAACAGTGAAAAAGGAGAGTCCGATATTTACAGGAACCAACGTTTCAACTTCTAATCTGAAGGCATTTTCAAGGTAAAAACAGCAAGGCTGCAAGGATGGTATGAAGACTGATTCAAAACATTGCATTAAATAGATTAGTTCTGCTTCAAAACTGCTTCAGAACAAATAGATTAGTTCTCCTCTTCTCTCTGTTCCCGACAAACCATGCATCCAATACAGTCACCAATTCCTCCCCAAGTCTGTATCTAATGACTAAGGCTGCAACTCTACACAAACTTACTAGGGAAGAATTCCCACTGAACTCAATAGGACTTACTTTTGAGTAAACATGGTGCAGCTCATGAAGTAGTAAGCTCATGAAGTAGTAAGAGACAAATACTCATGACAAATACTACAGCTCATGAAGTAAAGGTAAAGGTAAAGGTATCCCTTGACAATTAAGTCCAGTCGTGTCCGACTCTAGGGAGCGGTGCTCATCTCCGTTTCAAAGCCGAAGAGCCAGCGCTGTCCAAAGACGTTTCCATGGTCATGTGGCCGGCATGACTCAACACCGAGGTGCATGGAACGCTGTTACCGTCCCGCTGACGCGGTACCTATTAATCTACTTGCAATTTCTTGCTTTCGAACTGCTAGGTTGGCAGGAGCCGTCGCGCGGAATCGAACTGCCGACCTTTCGATCGACAGCTCATGGTTCAGTGGTTTAACCCACTGCGCCATGAGCTGCGACCTTTCGATCGACAGCTCATGGTTCAGTGGTTTAACGCCACTGCGCTCATGAAGTAGTAAGAGACAAATACTAAGACAAGCAGCGTATTGGAGTCACCAACCACTCAGAACGCTCTGGGCTGGCATTTGTAATCACCATTCACTTGCAGTCATTGCCATTTCAGGTATGGTGCGGAGACACTGCAGCAGGGATGGGCGGGGGCTTCACACAATCTGAGCCCCACCTATATCTTAGATCCATTTTGACAAGGCTTTGTTTTTAACTAAATATTTACCCAGGTATAGTGAACTCATACTATGTCCAAGGTGACAACACATATGGGAGATGGGTTTTATATGTGAATATAGAGCAGGGTGGTCCAACCTTTTGAACATCAAGGGCCGCATACGGACTTCGACATGGAACCCGGGGGCCGCACAATGAATAATTAATTAATTAATTAATAATGACCACTGCATAAGCAGAGCTGTAAGAATTTTTTTAGAATGAACACTGGAATTTTTTTTAAAAAAAAGATTAGAGCAAAGGTTCTCAACCTTCTTGACTAACTGTACCCCCTGCAAATTAACATAATTATCTAATTAAATTATGCAAATTAACGTGATCGTAAATTTTTTTAAAAACATCCTGCCAAGAGCATGAAGATGAGACCATAACACAGAACCTGCAGATCAGGCAGCCCACATCCTCCCACTCCACAACGTCTTCCCACTCCCTGTAAGCAGGACAAACACAGATCACTGTGTCTTTGAAGCAACACAACAGCACACAACACACAGATCAACTGCAGCGCAGATAACCTCCCTTCCCCAATCCAAGCAAGGCAACAGGCAGAAGCAACATAGCCCCACGCGGAAATCAGAGTCTCAGAGACACAGAAGGGCAACTACAAAAAAATACACTGCACAGATGGGAGAGAAGAAAAAAACTTACAATCTTATTTACACTTACATAGAGGCACTTACAAAAATACCCTTACAATTCAAGAATGTGGATTCACACACACACACACGCACGCGCACACACACACACACACACACACACACACACACACACACACACACACAATCCTTCTTCCCAAAACAGCTTCCTCTTCTGAACATTAGAGACTGGGATATTATGGAAAGGTTCTCCTCTACCACCTCACCTCAATACTGTGCTTCCAATTCCATTTTGAAATTAAGATGCTTCCCCCAAAATGTGAGTCTTTTCCCAAGGTCAGTCTCAGCCTATTTGAGGCAAGTGAAAACACACACACACACACACACACACACACACACACACACACACACACACACACACACACACACACACACACACACACACCAAGAGGTTGCGATCATTGACTGCATGCACACGCAATCCCGGGATCTACTGTGGCAGAAGCTGCCTTTCTTTCCTGCTGCCCAGAAGTGATGCCCTCCCCCCCCATGATTCCTCCATGCAGGCGCTTCTCTTCATGCGCGCCCCCTCCTCCTCTCTCAACTCTCCCTCTCTCTGTGCGTGCAGAGAAGCACATCCACATCGGTTTGTGTGTGTGCTCACTCAACTTTCCGTCACTTCGCCAACTTTCCAGGAGAAACTGGGGGAAGGCGGGGGGAGGGGGGTTGCGTGCACCAACCTATCAATCATGAAGGAAACGTCTCCCATCCAAGGGATGAGGTGGCGGCCTTGCTCCTGCTACAGCGCCTTCTTGTCATCACGGAAGAGCTTGCAGGTGTAGCTGAAGACCAGCAGCCCCACCCGGCCGCTGCCGCCGCCTTTGCCTCCATTGCTGCCGCTGCCTGGGCCCCCGGCCGTGGTGGAGGCCGCTCCTCTGCTGCCCGAAATGATCCATGGTGCCCGTTCCCGTTCGACGCACATGGCCCCGAGAGGAGCCTTCGCTCGCCCACATGGAGAGGAGAGCGCCCGGCTCCTCAGCTTCGCCACTGCCCGACAAAATCCCTGCAGCTAACAAACTCTCCCGCTTCCCAGCATGCCCCGCCCACCCTCACTGACGATCGGAAAAGCACTCAGAAGCCAAGCGCTTTTCTGAGCGTCTGTGGAGAGCGAGGCATGCTGGGGCTGGGGCTGAGGCGACCTCTTCCGAGGCAGCCAGACCGACCGGCTCTCTTCCTGAGTTTCAGGAAGAGAGCGGATTTGGCTGGCTGCCTCGGCAGAGGTTGACGCTGAGTGTCTTTGCTGGGGGGAGGGTGGGGGGAGGAAGAAACCTCTGGGGGCCGCAGGAGAAGCCCCCGGGGGCCGCATGCGGCCCGCAGGCCGCGTGTTGGACCACCATGATATAGAGGACTAGCTCTCATGACTCAACGTGTTTTGATGATGCTTAGGTTGACTGAACAACAAAGGTTGAGCAAATCCATGGTAACTGGAGAAAGTTGTGGGACAGACAAGTGACGTTTCACCACATGTCCAGCATCAATTTGGTCATGAGAATTCATCCAGCAATACAGAAGTTTCTTACAAAAGAGGCCAACGACAGAAATCCACAGGTTCTTGGACACTGTCAAGCTGTTGCAAACACTGCGTACTGCAATGCACGCCTGTGTGGTATCAGCCCAAGTGACATACGACCCGCATAGAATCAGAGTTGAAAGAGGCCTACACGATCATAGAGTCCAACTCCCTGCCAATGCAGGCTGACCCTCAAACCAGCCCAATTCTTCCTTCCAGCTGGACAGGTGCAACAAGTATGCTCTACTTAGTTGTTTTCTCTAATGATCACAATGGTCCACATCAGACCCCAAAAGGTAGAATTACAAATGGAAAACACTGGGCTATATAATTTGCCAATTTCATGATGCACTGACTGCTGTGTGAAATGGCTCTTAATTAGCAGACTGTCATTTAGATCGAGGCCTTCTTCAAACAAGTCATCACCAGCACAAGCTCCAGCAACACAAACCTCCATCACCTGTAAAATACGTTGACTCCATGTTGGACATCAACGTTGATCTAAGTTTGCTACTGTTCCATCATCAGAAGTGTAAAACTACTATGCTCAAATGCATGAGGCAACAAAGCAATCGTCTTGATCCACCAGCTTGAGATATACTGTAGGTCCAAAAAGTCATCTCTCTGTTGTGCCTATAGGGCCTTCTGCGTCAACAACTATGGGAATCATGGGGAAATTTTCTGTTCGGCTCTCTTTCTGCAAACTGACATCACAGTTCTGCATCACAGTTTTGCAGACATTTTTTTCAAAAGCTAAGTTACATTTAGCATAAACAATGTTTATTTAATATTGCAAAGTTTTATTTCCCTGAACTCTCATGTAGATTTTGTGCATAGAAGTGCTAATCTACAGAAAATATTTACTAATGAAATAATTTCAGTGGAAACAGAAATTCCAGTGTTTATTAAAGTCAGACTGTCAGAAACAGAGGATTATTGGCAATGAGAAATACTGCCTCTCTAACCTACCCAGGATATGTCAAAGCGAAAGGCTTTCTAAAAGTAAGACACAAAGCAGCATCTTCCACAAAACCTGACAAGCTTCTCAAGAAGTTATCTCCACAAAGTTTGCCTCTATCCTAGTTACAATATGAATTGTGGGTCCAATCGTAGACCTCCCCACTCCATGCAATACATTCCTTCCCATCCTACGTGTCCACCTTATTGCCTTCTCAATACCTATCCCATGAAGACGTTCCTCTACTTTGCTGCCTCTCTATCCAGTTTCTTTACAGAATAAGTACCCAGCCACTCTACACCCAACTTACCAGAACTTTTTTGTCCTGCTAACTGGGAAAGAGGCACTTTTTCAATTGGTGCTCCTCTTATATTTTTGTACAATGTATGTACAAATCGATGGTAAGGCCACATCTGGCCACATCTTTGTACAAATCGATGGTAAGGCCACATCTGGAGTATTGTGTCCAGTTCTGGTCACCATACCTCAAAAAGGATATAGTTGAATTGGAAAAGGTGCAGAAAAGAGCGACCAGAATGATTTGTGGGCTGGAGCACCTCCCTTACGAGGAAAGGCTACAGCGTCTGGGGCTTTTCAGCCTAGAAAAAAGGCGCCTGAGGGGGGACATGATTGAGACGTATAAAATTATGCATGGGATGGAGAGAGTGGATAGAGGGAAATTCTTCTCCCTCTCGCACAACACCAGAACCAGGGGACACGCACTAAAATTGAGTGGAGGGAGAGTTAGAACAGACAAAAGAAAATATTTCTTTACCCAGCGTGTGATTCATCTGTGGAACTCCTTGCCACAGGATGTGGTAATGGCACCTGGCCTAGATGCCTTTAAAAGGGGTTTGGACAAATTCATGGAGGAAAAGACCATCACAGGTTACAAGCCATAAGCAACCTCCTGGTTTTTTAGAAGTGGGTTTTCTCTGTGCCAGGTGCAAGGGAGTGGCGACTGGACACAGGTATCTTGTTGTCTCGTGTGCTCCCTGAGGCATCTGGTGGGGCCACTGTGTGACACAGGAAGCTGGACTAGATGGGCTTTTGGCCTGATCCAGCAGGGCTCTTCTTATGTTCTTATGTTCTTATTTAGCAGGGGGAGAGTAACTGCCCCCCTTTCACCCCAGCACAGTGTCTTTTCTGGTGGCGTTCTGCATCTTTTTTAGATTGTGAGCCCTTTTGGGACAGGGAGCCATTTAATCATTTGATTTTGTCTGTAAACCGCTTTGTGAACTTTGTTGAAAAGCGGTATATAAATACTGTTAATAATAATATTATACACATCTCACAAACCCGGTTCTGTTCCTCACCTCCATTCTCATATATTCCCACAGTGTCCTCAGTTTCATCTCATGTTCCTTCCCACTTCCTCATATTCTTCCAACCCTCATTTTGACTCTCTCTCCACCATCTCTCGCAATCCCTGAGCCAAAGTCCCCATACCAACATCCTACCTTTTCTGCACTCGCGCTAGGGCGCTTTTCTACTATTACCCAATTCTGCTACAATCCTCTGGCCTAGGGCAAGGGGGGAAATGCAGAGATTGACAAAGAGGCTACCTTGTATGCGGCCTCAAGCAAATACGCCCATTCGGGGTGGGGGCTTTCCCACTGAGTTCCATGTAGTGTAAAAATCAATACGACAACTCCAGTATGCATCCCTTCCTACTGTCCCAAAAAGTACATTTGTCTCTTTTAACACAGAAAACTGGAAATGTTGTTTATATGACCCCATTCTGCCAAGGCATTCCAATTAGGATTGTTAATAGGTAACGGTAAAGGTATCCCTTGACAATTAAGTCCAGTCGTGTCCAACTCTAGGGAGCGGTGCTCATCTCCATTTCAAAGCCGAAAAGCCAGCGCTGTCCGAAGACGTTTCCATGGTCATGTGGCCGGCGTGACTCAACACCGAGGTGCATGGAACGTTGATACCGTCCCGCTGACGCGGTACCTATTAATCTACTTGCAATTTCTTGCTTTCGAACTGCTAGGTTGCCAGGAGCCGTCGCATGGATTTGAACTGCCGACCTTTCGATCGACAGCTCATGGTTCAGTGCCATGCTAATAGTTGGGGCTTTCCGTGAAGCTACGGAGGAAACAAGCACAAAAATTTCAAGGCTAGATAATGATCAGGAAGTGGTGGGTTTTTTTTTTTTTTGGAAACAGATTGAGAATAAGAGTCCACATCTCCCACTCATATCTTCCCACGTTTCCCCAAGTGTTTCTTGGAGCAACTGCCAAAGAAGTCAAAATTAATTAGTCAGTCCAGAGTATTTACAAGACAAACAGCGCAATCCTGTGTAAAGAACCAGCCAGCGGTCCAGGGCCGTTCGCCGGATCCTGCACCCGGGCTGCCTGTCCAATGGCGGGCCGGAGGTCTACATGGGGAAGGGGACTCTTGTCCCCTTCCCCGGGTGTAAACTGGGGCCGGCCCGATAGACCTTCTCAGATTTCCGCCAGCTATATAGCTCGCAGAAGTAGAGGAGGCTATGTAACGGTGTAGCCGGTCTGACGGGGATATGGCAGGAGCCACACACCCCCTCCTGGGCCGGTTAGGCCAATGGCCCCCCTAACTCGCCCACCGAACCACACCTACTGGATCCAGACCTACCTCCTCCAGCAGCTGCCCGGGTGTTCCGGCAATGGAGTGAGGGAGGCCGGCCTCTCTTACTCCCGAGGCGTCGCGAACGTGCTTTACGGATCCTAAGATCCAGAGGATTGCGCTGGTAAAAAAAGGTAAAGGTATCCCCTGACAATTAAGTCCAGTCGTGTCCGACTCTAGGGTGTGGTGCTCATCCCCAATTCAAAGCCGAAGAGCCAGCGTTGTCCAAAGATGCCTCCGTGGTCATGTGGCCGGCATGACTCTCCTTGCCGCAGCGCGTAGCATGCAGCTGGAACACGGAGCGCAGTTTACCTTCCCGCAAGCGGTACCTGACTGAATAATCTGAAAAGCCTGTAGCTCAAAGTTATTAGATCAAAGCCAGGGTATTACTGTCCTGGGGCACAACGCAGCCCCCCCTCCATGTGAAGGACTTCTGCTGTGGGGAGAAATGCAGCAGGGTTCTTACTTTGTTTCAGAATATCCCACAGGTTGCTATTTGTCCAAGCCCTGCTCAAACACAGTAGCTCAACTCTTATAATAGTTGGGCCTAATTCTTAGGCCTAATTCCAACGAGAATCTGTTCCAGGTCAGAATACTACATGACCCAGCTTCACTTTTAAAAGGTTCAGTACTATTACAATGGTTTCTACACATGCAGTGCTTGAGCAATAATGATATATGTATGGCCTGGAAGAGAATCACTGGTGTGTTAATTTTGCACACTTAGGCTCAAGAATGCTCACTTAGGCTCAATGCTGCTCAAGAATAAGCGAATTCGTGAGTCATGAATAGTGGGAATTGACTGTATGTCTATACAGTAGGTGTACATACTATGTATGTACACTGTATGTAGACAATATGCGAGGTCTAGTTTGCATACTGTCATTCTTCCAACAGTTAGTTTCTCCAGATTTCTCTCGGCTTCCGCAGAGAGTAATAATGCTGAACTTATCTGTATGCTGCGGTTATAGATAAAACCTGCCTCACTACATGACACTGAAAGCACAGCAAGGGCCAATATCACCCATTGACTCTCTGATCTGCTTGGCCAATGCCTTGTAACAGAATGAGCTCTACCACCTGATTCACCATTGTTTTACCGTATTATGCTTCAGGAGGCTGAAGCCCATGTTTCCCACTATGGGGAGGTTCATTCTGACAAAGGGAAGGACTCTGCCTGAGGCAAGAGTAGTACTTTTCTACAGATACTGTACTTCTTAAGGTTGATGGAGCAGTCCTGTGCTTTTTGTAGAGTTTTGCTGTTTCTCTGAAGCAGGAACAAGTTTTAGTCATACCTGAGGGCAGGTGAACGCAACATTAAACTCCAGAGTAGATGTACAAGAATTTACAGTTTTCCAGGTGCCAACTAAGTCAGCAGATCAGTTACTTTCACTAAATGATACATTAATACATTTCAGCTTAACCATAACTTGTCATATCATTGGAAAAGGCAACAACAGGAACCTAAAGACTTCACACATGCACATACCGAAACACTACATTCTTGCTGTTGGTTGAACTAGGTTGTGACAATTGCCTGACCACCACCTCCAAACTCTGTAACAGAGGTCACGGAATGTCTTCCAAGTGCATAACAGTATGCATTCTGTGGCACAACACTGTGGCAAAATGTCAATGCAGGAGACAGAAGTTTCCTTGTGTGTCATGACAGAAGTCATGTGTGTCCTGTCCCCCATTTCCAAACTAGAGAGATGGCATGGACTGATGTAGCATAGTGGTTAAGAGATTGAGCTATGAATCAGAAAGTCCATGATTCAAACCTCACCTCTGCCATGTACTGACTAAGCTGCCATAGGCAAGCCTCTCTCTCTTGGACTCAACTCCACCATCTCTAGTATGGAGACACTATCATTCACTCACTTAAAACAAGATCATATATGTACGGTATAAAACTAATGTACTATTAGAGGTTCTCAAAGTGTTGGTTGTGACCCCTGGGGAGATCACAAGCAGCTTGGAAGGGGTTTCAAAGTTCTGAAGAACTAGGTTTGATACCTGAAATCTCCACATATGGCTGGGAAAAGACCCCTGTTTGAAACCCCAGAAAGCAGCTTCCAGTAATTGTAGGCAATACTGAGCTAGATGGACCATTTGTCTTACTCTAGCTGTTCTCAAAATGTGGGTTGCAACTAGCAGTAATATGTGCAGGAGGTTACATAAATGTACACATTGGGGGAAGGGTTGCAGTAACAAAGCTTGAGAATGCCTGTATTGAATGGAAATTGGGATATGCAAACAAGCATAGGCAACTTTTCTTTTCTTGCCTTTTGGGCTAGACAACAACTGCAATACACAGTGACAGTCAAGTCAGCGCTTCCATATTTGTTTCTTGAAGATCATCAGATGTATGGACACTGCCTATGTTGCTTTTAGAAATCATGTGTGGCCACTTACATGTGTGAAAACATAACTTAGGAAAGAGATACACAGACGCCCATTTCTAAGAAAAGCTATGTAGGAAAATATTATGGAAGATGGTACAACTTTATCATTCCACAGCTATAGGGTTGCACCTCAATTAGCACATCTATAGTTGGTGGCTCCATTCTGCCTGCTCAAGGACCCTTTCTGACAATGGAAGTGCTAGTCAGGATGCTACGCACAGATGTGTGCATTTGTGTGCCTCTTTTTCCAAGTTACAGCTTCAAACTCGTTAAAAGCACAGAGCATACAGCAGTATTTTAAGTGACCTTCATGACCAATCAGCAACAGTGGAGAAGTTTTCTGCCAACTCATTTTGTGTTTTGGGAATAATCAACTATTGTGGGGGCGGGGGATGAAATAAGCATTGACCTGCAAATCCTAAGCTCTGTTTCTAATCTATTTTTAAAGTTTGTTTTGAAAAGAAGCAGCAGCTGCTGTGATGGAGATAAGAGTTTCTTTTGAGACTTTCTAGCAAGAAATCCATCATATATAAAGACAAGGCTCATATTTGTGACTGGACGCTGAATCTGTTAAAAAAACCAAAACAAAAGAAATGGGATTTTAGCAAGCGAAAATAATTTCAGAGTTCTGAATTACCAAATGTATCAAACATTTTGCAATTCGAGTCATATGCTTAAACCACTTCAGAGCTAACCACATCTGGAATTAGATGGTATTTGCCCACTGCAAGACAAAGACGCTTCTTGACATCTACTTACAATAGATATCACTGAAATAAATTGGTTCACAATGGATGATTGTCACTTTGACATTTGGACCTGTCTGTTGAAGCAATATGGATTCTGTACAGCCAGTAGACAAACTGTTTACAGTAATGACCAGCCCAGTAGCAATGTATGGTTGCGAGAGTTGGACCATAAGGAAGGCTGAGCGCCGAAGAATAGATGCTTTCGAACTGTGGTGCTGGAGAAGACTCCTGAGAGTCCCTTGGACTGGTAGGAGATCAAATCAGTCAATCCTAAATGAAATCAACCTTGACTGTTCCCTGGAAGGACAGGTACTGAGGCTGAAGCTCAAATATTTTGGCCACCTAATGCGAAGAGAGGACTCTCTGGAGAAGACTCTGATGCTGGAAAAGATTGCAGGCAAAAGGAGAAGGGGAAGGCAAAGGATGAGATGGTTAGACAGCATCACCGATGCAGCGAACATGAAAATGAACGAACTCAGGAAGATAGTGGAGGACAGGAAGGCCTGGCGGGATATGGTTCATGAGATCACGAAGGGCTTAACAACTGAAAGAACAACAACAATCTATTTTGTATGCCCAGCCTGCTGCAAGGAGTAGAAGGAGCTAGATATAACCTGGATGGGCGTCATAACCTTGTCCCATGGGTTAAAAAAAAAAAAAGGTAGTGCCCATAGTGTCTCTATGAGCCATGCTTGCAGTCTCCTGAAACTCAGATCACTCCAGGTGTGAAAAAGGGGGTTAGGAAACAGGAGATCCATGATTAACCAAGCTTATGAGGTCCTCACATGAAATGCTTTCTTATCGGACAAGCAAAGGGGAGCCAAGTCCCAGAGCAAGTTACTACACATCCAGTAGCTCTGCAAGGAGTAACCCCTCTCTAGAGTGCAAACACTTTCTGCATACAAAATGGATGTGTAAAACGCTCTCTCCTCCTGTCATTTGTCTGTGGGTAAAATCCAGTGACACAGGAAATAGATCATTCTAGGAAATCACTGCTGATGTTTGTCCAGTTGGACACTGCGTATAGCTAATGCATATAGGAATACACACACACACACACACACACACACACACACACACACACACACACACACACACACACAGTAGTTAGTTTAGATTATACAGTTACTATGATGTTTTAAAAATTTGGACCATCTAGTTCTTATGACTAAGGATGCAAAATTGTGCTATTTGTTCTTATCACCATTCTCAATTTGAGTAAAACTAGATATGCCGAGCATGAAGTCCACCAACAAGCTCCTGTCGATTTTAATCTGCACCGAGAATAAAAAGGCTAAAGCACAGCACTGACATCACTTAGTTCACGTAATGTGAAAGTATTCTTCTTGTTATCCACCATACTTCCTTACCAGTTACATAAGTAGAAACACCAAGCTGAGATCAGCAACCAAGGATAGTGCAAATGTTTCACACCAGCTACAAAAATGCGGACTTTAAAACCAATTGCTATAGTAACCAACAGGTACAGCCGTTGCAGCATGCTGAAAATTTATATCACTTCCAGGCCCTCCTATCTTCTACAGCGTTTCTCAAAGTGTGCTCCTAGAAGCCCTGAGGCTTCCGGAGACCCCTTCATGGGCTCCAGAAGCACACCACAAGACTCTGTGCATGTGTCGGCAGGGCTCCCCAAGACTCCGTTTACGGGTATAAAGGGCTCCGGAGACCAAAACATTTGAGAACCACTGATCTACTACATATTAGGTAACAATTTGTACAAAAACTTGTGAAAACCAATATTTTTATTGGACAGGATGCAATTAAATATAGGGAAAGCTATAGTTGGATGCCTACATTTTATCTCAAAGAGGCACTCAAAACACTAAAAAAAATTTTCAGCATCTTTGAGGGACACCTCTCTCTCTCACACACACACACACACACACACACACACACACACACACACACACACACACACACACACACACACACACACACACACACACACACACACACAAGCTGCCAGTCACTGAGTCAATGGGAAACTAGGATATACAGTCTGACCCCGCTATCAGCGGATCTGGCATCCGCGGATTTGTCTCGCCGCAGATCCTGGACCCGTGGGGGTCCACTTTAAAAATGCTGTTAAAGAAAGTTAAAAAATAGCATTCTTTACCTTTTGACTGGCAAACTGCTCTGTTTGCAGGGCTGTAGAGAGTGAAATTGCACTCCTACAGCCTGTTCTGTGTGGCTGGACTTCCCCCCCCCCTTCCCCAAAGTTGCCCCAGAATGTATTGGGGCAGGCCTGGGGAAGGGAGGGGGAAGTCACGTGATCTGGAAGAGGCTGCTGAAGTGCGATTTCACTCTCTACAGCTCTGCAAACGGAGTGGTTTGCCAGCGAAAAGGTAAGAGACACTATTTTAACTTTTTTTACTTTTAAAAAACATTTTAAAATGGCCCCTGTATCTGCACTAAAGAGATTATGCGGATTTCAGTATCCACCGGCGGGGGGGTGGGGGGTCTGGAACGGAACCCCCATGGATACGAAGGTCCGACTGTATTGGCTAAGCTAACCATGCTTAGAGCATGGTTTGGGTTAACTATAATTCAAAACCTACACCATAGTTAAAGCTTCCAGATGTACAACAGGCAAATCATGGTTTATAGCTACTCCTCTGTTTAGAACTCTGCTCCTGTCTCCAGAAAACAGTAGTCTCTTGAGGAAGAGCAATTTTTGCAAACCAGTTTCAAGGCATCGTTTAAATTCCTAGTCTTTTAGCCTCCAACAAATCACAGTTTGTCAGGCAGAATCAGGTTCAGACACAAGCTATGGTTTTGCATTATGTCTGTAACAGCCCTGCTTCGTTAGGGCTATTAAAGCCAAACAAATGAACTGCAAACGGTGCATCTGGAAGATTGGTGTTATCTTGCTTATGGGCAGTTTGAAAAATTATTCTGATGCACATAATAGAAAGATGGCTTACAGTGAGAAACAGTCCCATTCAAAGGCTTTGACATAAATAATAAAAAACCCTCATATGTCAGAATCATCTAACTAAAATGCAACAATAAAATATTTCAGAAACATATTGCTACATGAACATTATTACAGTGCTGTTATCTTTAAACTCTCCATTTAGATATATTATATACCCCCAGCTCTTTATTTACCTTGAATCCCCAAAGGACTAACATTGCCTCTCAATGCTGGCACATGATGGTACTGGTGTAGCCTTGAATTCTTGTACATCCATTGGTACCTGCCAATTTCCATTTCTGGTCTGGTGATCACTGCCAATTTTAGGTGGTAAAAAGTCAGTGTCTCCAGCAAACTTCACTTTTATTTTAGTACTTTTATTCAATTCAGTTTTAATATCAAAAAGCAGGCAGGAGAGCAGGAATGCAGACATCTACACCAAGCTTGCATAACAGAAACAGTCACACACCAATCAGAAGAGCAAAAATTAACTAGCATTATATTTTGGAGCCTACAGATACCAGTAAGATTTTAAATGCCTGCTAGATTTTTCAACACACATATAAGCTCATATTTTAGGCGTAGATACTACCAAGCATTGCTTTCAGAAAAAAATTGCATTTCCACCATTTACCATATTCATCCCTCTCCCTTTTCCTGACAGTCAGCCTATCTAGGGTATAAAGGGTAATGTAATCAGATTGTGGGAAACCACTTTAACTATTCTTAACTTATCCTATAGCCAACTGAGCAAGATGATCATTCCCAGATGGAGAGAGAAAAATCAAAGTACAGTTACTACGATGTTTGCGGAGAGCTTCCCGGTCGCGTCCAGCGCCTGGGAACTATGCGCAGGCGCTAGACGCGACTGCCAGCTCTGCGCAAACATTGTAGTTACTGCGATGTTTGCGAAGAGCTTCCTGGTCACATCCAGCGCCTGGGAGGCTCGCGTCTTCGAGCTGCTGACTGGGGGCAGTCCCGGCGGGGCCGCAATGCAACCGGCAACACGGGACGAAGATCAGAGGGGCTAAACAGCAACATGGTAAGTGACCAAACAGCCGGAAAACTTATTTAAAGAAGACATTTTTTCCCCTATTTTTCGCTCCAAAATACACATGCGTCTAATGGTCTGGTGCGTCTTATGGATTGAAAAATATGGTAGTTAATGCCTTAAGACAGTGGTTCCCAAACTGGAAGGCGTGGCTCCCAGGGGAGCCACAGAGTGCTATGGAATCCTTTCAGAAAACAGTTCAATGCCAATTGGCAGGCATCAGTATAATGTAATGGGGAGTCATGGCCAATGGTCAAGGGAGCCACAGGTCGAAAAGTTTGGGAAACACTGCCTTAAGAAAACGAACACGTAGATAAGAAAACGCTGTAGCATATTGTGCAAAAAATGTTCTCGCTTATCCCGACACACACTTGAGCATGTTCTTTAGTAGTTCCGTTCTTCGTACTCTTCCAAGTTGGATATTAAGCAATATCCAATTAAATAGCCAATCGCATGTATCACTTTAAAATCTACTAGGAACCTCAGCATCTGAATACTGCAAAGATTGACAATCATCATCATCATCAAGTCACTTTCATATCAACATTCTTACATCCTTGGCTTAATTATCAAAATATCAACCAAAGATGGATCATTCTTTGAAATGCACTGGAAGTTATTCTCTTTGGTACCTGCTTTCATAACCTGGGACGGTAAATTGTGCTGAGGAATCTGCAACCCAGGCTATGTGGGGAGAGAAGCTTCCCAAAGTGCACTGCTTCTGCAAAACCTTCATTTCTAAGTTGCATCTCTGAGCTACGCGAAATCCCATTCAAATGAAGGAAGGTTGTGCAGTAGCAGCCTTTGTGGAGTATGCCCAAATACTGTACATACTGCATTCCCTTCTAGTTTTCTTTAAAAAAAAAATCTTTACTTGCCTCTAAAACAAACAAACCAAGTCCAAGAAAGAAATTAAAAATCAATCTAATTGCACAACAAGTGTAGCAACTATATGAAATGGGATTGGGTGGTCCTTTGCTTCAATACCAATCTCCTAACACCAACCTTGATTCCCTAAGGATCTGAGATCTACTGATGTGCAACAGAAATAAAAAGTTATTCCTACCAGAAACTGAATGATTCAGGTTCATATCTTTTGTATTCTTGTTTTAGAAAAAAAAAAGACCCCCACCCTACACATATGCTACGCTTCACATGCTTCCTCATGCAAATTTCTAATTTATTCGGCTGTGACTTCATTTCCGCCTGCTGCCACAATCATTCCTCTGTTTGCAAGACCACAATGGATGCTGCAGCAACCATTGAGCATGATCTCAAACAAACAGAAAATAGAGACCAGACTGATCATTCATAGTATGACTAATTATGGGCACACATTTAGGTTATCCAGGGTCCCATATTTTCTGCCCTTTCTATAAGCCAGTCTTCTAATTACCCCAAAGAAGAGAGTCTTTACTAGAAGGAACTACTAGTGACCATCAAAAGGTTGTTGTTCAGTCGTTAAGTCGTGTTGTACAGCACCGTTAAGAGTTATTCTTTTCTCTGGATATCCTGGTGTGATGTAAAATGGAACAATTTTAATAAAGTGTAGCCACCGTATTATACAATTTAGTTTGAACAACAGAAAGATTTTCAACATGAACCTGATCCTATGCTTTAGTGCGCAGTGGCAGTGGGTCTATATATGATTAGACTCTCCATGCCAGCACAAAGGAATGCCTTGTGTGATATCTCCTCCCCCCCCATGACAGCTGGAAGAATACTCTTGAATTGCAACAAGAGCATCATATGAGAGCATCATTTTGTTAGCAGGAATCAGGGAAGAGGGGAGTGGACTATTGGCACAAACTTATGTCCCACAACACTAGTCCCAGCTAGCAGTTTTGCAAAATGTGAGAATTGTAATACATACAAGCTCTGCACCACGTCGCAGGTGGTTATGCTACAATGGCTGAAGCTTTAAAGAAAGGAACGTTATTCACACGCCAGCTTCATTAACCTTTCACTCTTTACATCAAGGTTTTGTTGTTGTTTTTGCTTGCATGGATTACATCCAGAAGGACAATCCTATCAGTAGAGGTTTGGTTTAGATCAGGGTAAATAACCAATTTTTTAAAAAGTGATGTTTAGGGGAAATTCTGATCTAGCACCAGGTGGTGCTCTTGTGCGGCCAACAGATAGCCGACTATGTCAATCACCAATCACAGAGTGATGTCTGAAGCCTTCTCCTCTGGCCGTTGCCTCCCATACTCGACCGACACAGCTGGCAGCTCTTAACTTTCCTCACAGAGGCTTTCACAGCTTTTTGTCAGTGGCGTGTCTTGAACTTGCCATTCACCGATCTTTGGGCTTGAAAGTCGGCGGCTCTACCAACTGAGCCAGAGCCCTCTGCCCGTGTGCAGTCCACCATATTGTGTGCAGTCCACCATATTGAGCTCTTTTGTTCACATAGATCACCTCTAGAAAAGTGATTTGCACATGGAAGCCCATTTCCACCAATCACTCTTGCTTGTCCAAGGCAAATGCTATTTTATTAGTCTTTGCTAACACTATATTCTGCATCCCATGCATGTGTGTCCTGCTTGTTAACAAATCTCAGTTAGTGTTGTACTTGGTAGTTTATACCCATTAGGCCAACTTCTGGATATGACTCACAGCACAATAAGACTTAACTTTTGTGCCGGTGTAACCAGCGGTGCAGTGAGAACGGGAGGCCCCAGAACGGAAAAGGGATTCAAATCCCCTTTGAATTCCTCTTTTGGAGGGGATTTGAATCCCTTTTCCATTCTGAGGCTTCCTGTTCTCGCTGGGCCGATGGTTACACTGGCAAAAAAGTTAAGTCGAATTGCGCTGTCAGTGATAGCTGCACAGCAGCAATACTTGATGAACTGATGTTATAGCATCCCTAATAAAAAAAAAACATGACCATGTACTCCAATGCTCTTGTGGAGATCTTGTAGGTACAAGCTTTCCTTTGAGATGGCAGATCCACACATACATATCCGTTGTATGGAATTGTCCACTCTATTCAAATGAGTGAGTTACCTTTGCAAAGTAAGTGAGTTTGGGGTCATCCAACTTCATGAACCTGCAAAGAACCGCTGGGTAGGGGTGACGCGTTTTTGCAGATTGCAATGTTAACCATATTTTCACAAATTGTGGGTTAATTCTGGGAGGAAAGACCAAAGCATAGTGGAAGAGTATCTTCTTTGAATGCAGAAGGTCCTTGGTTCACCCCTGGCAGGTCTGGAAAAGACACTCCTCTAAAATCCTGGAGAGCCACTGCCAGTTAGTGAAGACAATGCTGACTTAGATGCAGCATTGGGTGGCCCATCCGCTGAGGGTAGGTGATGCGGGTTGCATCAATGACGGATTGTGGGGCGGCAGCGTGAGAGTAGCAATTTGGGGTGTTCTTCACCCCGTCTGCTGCCTCCCTCCATGCACACAGATATGCTCCGCCCGATAAAAGCATGTGGATCTTCTGCCTCCTTACCTTGCTCCTGGTACAGTTTTTTCAAACATGGAAGTGAGAGACTTCTGGTTTGATTTGCAGAGACCATGTGAATTAAGGAAAACATTCATTCACGCAGTCCCTTTAAATCAAACTGGTAGTCCCACAGCTCTGCATTTGAAGCAGCCTCTCCAGGAGCAAGGGAAGGGGCGGATTTGTTTTTGTTGTTTGTTTTGAGCAGAGGTGGCAGCATCAGGTGGTGTTCTGGGTTGCACCGCCCCTGCCTCGATGGACCAATGTCTGACTCAGTAGAAGTCCGCTGGGGCTGCACATGCTCAAACTAATATATAATATAGAAAACTAATATTTTACTATTATATAATATATAGCACATAAACTAGTATTCTCCAATTCTATTTAGCACTGCAGGAGTTCAGCACTATTTACAATTGCCACCTAATTCCAAACTAGAACGAAAGCTTTCATGGCCAGCTACTAGAATACAAGACACAGGTTTTAAGGGGGAAGTAGCCATGTAATTAAATATAAATACAACCGACGTTTCGTCTTATTTCCTAAGACATTATCTAGGTCTAAACAGCTTGGCTGTTGGGATGGTACATATGTAAGATAATGTCTCCTAAGATAATGTCTTAGGAAATAAGACGAAACGTCGGTTGTAATTATATTTAATTACATGGCTACTTCACCCATAAAACCTGTGTCTTGTATTCTAATTCCAAACTGTTTATTCGGTCGTAACTGACCATCCTCTGAGAAGAAGACGTCGACGATGAAGACACATTACATCACCATGCCAGCATCTTGTGCATCCCTAAACACCACAGGGAACCTTAAGAGTGAAGTTGCTTGATTTGAAAACTATAGCCTACCTGTAAAACTTTATATAACAAAAACATAAGTCACGTTGGTAGTCTTAATATATGGGTGAGGAGAAACAGAATCATGCTAATGACTAGGCTTGCCATCCGTCCCAGAAATCCTGGGACCGCCCCGGTCTCCAGTCTCCGGTCCCGGGTCAGTCCTGGACTTTCTGGGCCCAGATGAAGCCTCTGCCGCCGCCGCCGCTTTTAAAGGATTTAAAGTAATTTTTTTTAAACTTACCTTTTTTCCTATCAGCCATCTTGAATCTCACGAAATCCAAAATGGTGGCACCCAAATTAGTACTGCCTCATGTACCCTCATGAGATTTGGGCACCACCATCTTGGATCTTGCGAGAAAGGGAAAAAAAGGCAAGGAAAAAAGGTAAGTTTTAAAACTCTACTCTTAAAAGCGACACGAGGATGGCGGTAGTGACATGAGGACGGCGGCGACGGAGGCACGAGGATGGCGGTGAGGAGGATGAGGAGGGCAGCGACCGTGGCGAGGACGATGGTGGCAACAGCGATGAGAAGGATGACGACGACAGCGGCGGCAGCAAGGATGATGGCGGCGATGGCAGCGGGACAGGTAAGTGGCAGCAGCGGTAAAAAGGCCATTTTCATGGCCAAAAATAAAAAAAATAATAAAAATTTGTGCACCCTTCAGGTGGTAAGTGGGCGCTTTGTGTCCACAAAACAAAGAAAAACTATTTAATTAATTAATTAAGGGTGTGTTGGTTGGAAACCAGGAAAATATGGCAAACCTACTAATGGCCATCCTTGGGCAGAAGTTTCTGAAGTTCATATCAAGATTCCAAAACATGAAAACTGATCTCAAACAGGAAGCTTTAGGCTTCCTGCAGGACAGAACACCAAAATGTAGGTCTGTCTACACAGAATACAAAAAAAAGGCTATAGTACTTGCATTGCAAAGCTACCTTGCAATTTGTTTTTTTATAAAAGGACAATTTTAAGGAAACAGACTATATAATTTTTAAAAAGTTCCTTCTATATGTCATCACCATTTCAGATTTCCTGCATTTTTGTTGATGCAGCATTAAACATGTTTCATTTGAAACCTACCAGCAATTCCTTATTGAAAGGTTATTGTTCACATTATATTTTATATACTTGATGCTAATGTTTTATATACTTGCTATATATAAAGCCCAAGCTTATTTATTCACTACTCATATGTAACAGTGCTTTCTAGTTTGTTTTTAAATCTACAATAACCTTGTAGACAGTTTGCTCTGGACACTCATAAGCTATTTTTGTAGCATTTCACAGTCCTAGTGGGTAGGGTTTTTTCCTTTTTATTAAATACACACATCTTGCCCATGTTTATATGTATCAAGATGTATTTCTTCCACTGCTGATGTAAAATGGCATTCGTTTTACCCATTTATTCCATCTCAATAAATCCGCCTATCCCCATCCTCAGTTTTTGATTTAATTTAATGCCTGCAAGATAAACCCTGTCATTTACAATAATTGATAAACCTTCAGCTTTAAATGCACTCAATCTGTCTTGCAGCTCCGTTCAACAATTACATGGACAACATTGATGGGGTATTCCTCTGATGATTTTGTGATATTCAGAATAAAGCAAGCTGTTAACATGAACATTGCCCAGTTTCCCCAATTAAACTAAGACCAAATGCCATCATCACTTATCTTCAAAAAAAAAAAAAAAAAACCCCAGAAACCTTAAGGATATTGTAAATCAAATAACTGTGGATTTTTGCCTGAAGGCTCTTTATGTTTCCATACAAAGCTACAAGTTGAAATCTCTATAGTTATAGCATGTTTTGTAACTGAACAGATGCTTACATTCCATAGCAACAAAAAATTAAGATAATTTTCAACATCCAAACTTTTATGAACATTTTCACACTAGCCTGTAAATAATCTCTCCCCCCCCCCACAATTAGGTAGGTGTGAACAAACCACCATTCACTCGATATCCTAATTTTTCAAACTGTGAATTGCTTTCTATGACAGAGATGATTGCTTTTTCAATGACTTGGGGTTTGAAGTTTCGTAAAAACATTGCTGTGTGGCCCTAGCATGCTACAAAAATGAAAAACTATAGGTCCAATTCATCTCTCACTGAAATCATAGCAGAACTCCCATGAATGTAGATAGAGCAGGATTTCATCTCTAATCTGCTAAAATTTATTTAGACTACTAGTATATTAAAATATTTTTGGAGTACAAATGCATGTTCAAAACATACATAATAAAGTTTACAGTGATGAATAGTGGCACTTCAATCCCACACCACCAACAACAGGTTCATTGTTGCAGAACTGATGGAAAATATATATAGACCAGTTGAGTTTTTAATGTCTTGGGGTTTTTTTAAGTTATAGCATTTGGGAAATGTTTGTATTATGCTTTAAGTTCAGAAATTCAAGATAGATTTTAACAGGGCAAAAAAATTAGACTATTTTTTAAATCTCCATGTTAAATCCCCACTTTGTGTCATATGCAGTGATGTATCAAGAAGTCTTATGTGTCTGATAAATAATTTTTTTTTTACAAAAACTACTATCAGTAAAAGGCACACTGGATGTCAAGTTTGAACAAAACAAAACAAAACCTATGAAACAATCCAGAGAAATTATCTGTGCCTAGACTCTATTTCAACAAACACTGACTTAGTCACAAAATGAGGTGTTTAAGTCCTGCTGATTTCAAGTTCAATTTAGTCATACCTCTGGAATGACTATTTAATTTAGGCATGTAAATGGAAGAAAAATCCTTTTAATTAACACCTAGAAGAGAGGTCAGAGAGTCTGAATTTTATTTTGGGGGGAAAGGAAGTCTTACAGGTAGAATAAACCAACTCAAAGACAAAGGTAGAATGAACTTCACAGCGTCTGTTATTATTACAACGTGCTTTTTAAGAAGTGACACCAAGATATATCCTTACAGGTCTCCCAGAAAAAAGTGACATATATCCAAATAAGACTGCATTAATTTGGCAAGCAAGTCATGAGAAAATATTATAATGGTAAGTCCCTTTATAAATCCAGAGCAGTTCCCTAAACTTAGATCATTTGTTAAAGGGACTTGTTTACATAACATCTTAACATGAACCATAACCCAAAGACCATGAGCCTAACTCCATGAATCATGATCCTCAGGGAATCTGGACTCGTGTTGCTTACACACCAAGCCCCCAAGTTGAAACCAAGGGAAATTTCAATAGCAGTTGCTGACATGGCACAGAGATCAGCTGTTAAATACATTTTACTGGGCTAGTGCAAACGTCTTGTGTGAACCCCACGCAGCTTTTAAAATATAATCTGTTAACTCACTTTGCCAGCATGGGGGGGTAGAAATAATGAACATATGCAGGACACCACAATCTTAAGCCAAATTTACGGCAATCACCAATTCAAACTGAATTATTTTTCAAAACAATTCGCTTCATAGCCTAACACTCATGCTTTGCTCTTCATCTCACTTAACAAAAATATTAATTTCATTCTGACAATTCAAAAGACAAATGTTTATATTTAAAATATCTTTAAAAGGACTTGCACAGACATTAACAGAGCTCTTTTTATAAGAGGCACCTGTAAAACACACACACACACACACACACACACACACACACACACACACACACACACACACACACACACACACACACACGCTTTACAAATAAACAGAAATCTTCAGTCATGCTTGTCACTGCCATGGCATACTAATGGTTTTTCAAAGTGTAATCTCTTCACGTTGAAATGTTTTGGGGAAGAATCGTTAGGGTATTATACCACACCATGGGCGAATTGCTTGCCAAATTTCACTTTATTAAAATGGAAGCAATTCTCATGTTATGTGGATTAACTATACAGATATACAGTTAACTAGGGAAACGTGGTTCTCAACATTTTCATTGCAAATTTAATTGATACATTTTCAGCCACTACAAACCAGTAATTTAGAGAGGGTAATTAGCAGTTGAGGAAGTTGTGGATGTAACACTAAAATAGCTGCAAATAGACATAATAGGTCTCTATAGGTTTTAGAACTGAAGCACACAGAAGAAATCATTACCGGCGGCAGTTATCCCGCACCCACTAATGTGCACTTATTCCGTTTCCAGTTAGTGACTTTACACAAGTGTAAATGGCTGCCAAGTTTCAGCAATTTCAGTACACTCACTTGCTAAAGAGTAGTCCAAGTAACAATGGAAGTAATTAACCTTGATACATTTATTCCATGTGGCACCGAACTTTAGCACAATAAATCACCAGCAATGCCCAAATTAATTCTCTCTCTTGCCACACACGGCTGTTTTCTGGTTTCTAAACCTGTGTTCTGGAGCACTTCTTCCCAAACACTGTGGTGCACTTTATTCCTCTCTCTCTCTCTCTCTCTCTCTCTCTCTCTCTCACACACACACACACACACACACACACACACACACACACACACACACAAAACTGGAGCAACAATCTTTCCCCACACATTATAGAAAGTGAAACTGAAGATATATTTTCTGCAAAGGCAAAAAAGAATTCAATATAAAGTTAACCCTAATTGACAGAAAGCTTCACATTACACTAATTTTGCATTCTTAAAAATCCAGCTTCACACATATGAATAAAAGTGTACTTGCTCGTGCATGCATACAAACACAGAGTTATTTTTCCTTGCAATTGCTATAAATACAGTACAGCTTTGATTTTGTGGGGCTGGGGATGGCTGCAAACGCCAACCTAGAGATGAAGGGAGATTTTGCTGTTCCGTTAATCTGCTGTCAAGTCATACAGAATAAAAATCACTAGATGATAGAAGATGCAATAATGACCATTTAAGCTCTGCTCTAAATAGGGCGACAAACACAGCCTAAAGCTTTTCACTGAAAGTTCTTAAAAAGATTTAAACAGTCTATTGTTTGGACCTCTGGGTACCTTTTTTCTCTTGGCTTTGTTCTGTATTTTCCTCTGCTGCAGTTTCCATGGCTGGCTTTATACCATCCACCAAAAATGCTTTCGCTCCCCGCCCCCAGCAAAGACTCTCTCTCTTCCTTCTTTCTTGCTTCCCTTCTGTCTCTTATTTACCGCTGCAGTGATTGAGTGGCTCTGTTCCTCACTACAGTAGATTACCCTCCTTTCCAAAATGCACAAAGTCTTGTCAGCTTCAGTTTCGATCTGCCTACTGGTCCATAAAGATCTCTGCCAGGAAACACTCAGCCATACGTCAGAGACCCCAGTTACAAAATAGCAATTCTCTGCTCGATTGTCTCCCTGCTCACGAAGTATCTGCAGCAATGGGAACTTCGAGGCGCTAGCCTTCCTTTTCTTTCTGTGGGCTCGCCACTTTCCTTTGCTCCCTATGAATGTTAATCAATTCTTGGACGAAGAATAGATCTGTGACATCAGAAGAGGGACTGCATCGGAAGGCGTGAAAGGAGCCCCCTCCTGTTGCATGACTCAGCGACGACACTAGCCCCCTCTCCATACGCGCTTTCAAAGGAGAGCCCATGTCACCACACAATAATAAGGCTCCCTTTCTCATGGGACCCTATTATTATGCCTGAATTTTGATTTATGCCATATGCCCTCCGTTCTGACACAGATCATCAACAGAATGAGCCCATTTCCGAGAGCTTAGTTTTTGACTTTTAGGATGGTTTTAACTCATCTGTTTTTGTAGCGCACATGTATGCACATGACAAACACATTAGTGCAAGGGCTTATAACAGAGTGAGAATCTTTTCACACTTCTACGTTTAACATGATGGACATTAACCCAAATTAGTGGATATAAAGTGCAGGTATATAAATACAGGATGTTATTTCCATTTATTTATTTATTATTTTATTTAAATAATTTATACCCCGCCTTTCTCCCAACAAGGGCAATCAAGGCGGCTTCCAATAAAAACGTTAAAATACAAATATACATTTAAAATCAAGAATTAAAACATTTAAAACAAACAGCCCCAGTGGGTCACCTATATTTACATTTGTTAAAAGCCATTTATTAAAAAGCCAGCCAAGCCAGCCCACCATGTCAGACATCGAATGCTCATCTAAATAAAAATGTCTTAAGGCCCCGCCGAAAAGTCCCTAAGGAGGGAGCCATTCTTAATTCCAGGGGGAGGGAATTCCATAATTGGGGTGCCACTGCCGAGAAGGTCCTATTCCGCGCCGCCATCCCCCTCACCTCCGTCGGAAGGAGGCGGTCCCTCAAATACCCTGGACCTGAGCCGTATAGGGCTTTAAAAGTCAAAACTAGAACTAGAAAGTTTAATACACATGATGGAAAGCTTGATTAAGTGCTTATTCCAAAAGAGAAAGTTTCAACATATTCTTAGTAATAAAAATGATCTGCATGTGGAAAGTAGTGAAGCTTGTCCATTCCTAATTGACTTCTTGTCATTCTAGGTTTCCGATTTCCACATGCAGGGGCTTTGTGACAAGGTGGGTGGGCTAGGAAGGGAGCATTCAAAGATGCCATCAGTACCCTGTGTATTCACAGGACCAGTCAAGCTGAGCTAGTGCCAAATTTCACCACCATTCTTCTCTCTCTCTCTCTCTCTGCACATACATCACCACCCTCCACTACCTCCTACGCCTGTCAATTCTTCTAAATTAGCTGGGTAGGAAGGATTCTGGGAACAGAACTTTTCAGCTTCCAGCATTCTCCCCACCCCGTCAGTTTAGAAGTGGCTAGGGAAGAAAGTGGCAAAGGTGATGGTCCTTTTCCCTGATCACAAGGGGGATCAGAAACAAGACTGCAGTGGTGGCCACCTCCTTCTCTAGCTCCACCACCAGAATCTTCAGCAAAACTGCCAGAAGAGGGGGTAGGGGTACCCTTCCCTACACCTCACCTCCAAAAGAGACTGATAAAGTAGCATGATATTAGAAGAAAAAATTATAGCAGGGCCAGACGGAGGTCAGTATTCTCTAAGGTTATCCTTACAACAATCCTCTAAGGTGAGTATTGCCAATATTGTATTATAATTCATACAGTGTGTGTGTGCAAGCGAGCAAATTATAATAGATATGATGTATATATAATGCAGCTGGGCAGTAGAGGCTGAGAGCGAATGGTTTGCCTAAGGTCATCTAGTACAGTAGTCGCCAACTGGTGGTCCGCAAGAAAATTCTGGTGGTCCGTGGCATTCCAGCACCTATTTTAGGAACACACAGCGGTTTGGATTTAAAAGGTAAGAAAACAGCATTTAAAAAAAAACAAAACTTTTTTCTTACCTTTAAAATCCAAACCGCTGTGTGTTCCTGTTGAATACATGCTTAAATTGCTCTCCGGAAGGCTCCTTCGGGTCGCGTGACTCCCCCTCCCCCCCTCCCAAGATCACCCCAGCATGCTTTGCAAAGCATGATTCTGCTGCAATCTTGGGAGAGGAAGGGAGGAATCGCGCGACCCGGAGGAGCCTTCCGGAGCACGATTTAAGCATGTATTCAACAGGAACGCACAGTGGTTTGGATTTTAAAGGTAAGGAAACAGCATTTAAGAACTTTTTTCCTTACCTTTCTTTTAAATCCAAACAGCTGTGTGTTCTTGTTATATACATGCTTGTCGCATGACTCCCCCCTCCTACTGGGTGTTGCTCTTCGCAACAAAAATTAATTAATTAATTGCAAAAATTTCGGGCGGGCTTACACCCGGCAAAACAGCCACTTTGCAACCAGAACAACAAAAATAGTGGTCCGCGGGATTCAAAATTGTGCTTGAGTGGTCCTCAAGGTCAAAAGGTTGGTGACCGCTGATCTAGTACATTCATGGCAGAGGCAAGATTTGAACCAGGGCAGTCCTGATTTGTAGCTCAGTCTCTTAGCTGCAATGCTATACCAGTAGCAGACAGAATGGCACCGATGGGCGATTACCCGTCCTAAATCATTTGGAACCTGGAACACCAAAACAGAAGCAAATATTTCACACACTTCTGTAGAAAAAGGGAAGATAAGGACTGGGAGAACGGTTGTGAAAAAGCAGCAGCATACCCTTACCTCTAAAAGACATTTCAGCATTTTTGAAATACTGTAACTGGCCTGCATATACTGGGATCAGAAGGGATCAGGGTATATACAAGTCAGCTAACTTTGTTAATTTTGCCATCAGTGGTCACTCAAAGCAGATTTATTTCATCACTAACAACACCCTTCTCGGGAAAACACAAGCCAAACCCAAGAGAACAGTGTTGTTTCAAATTTGCAAAAATCTACATACATTCATGAGTAGAATGTATCTTAATGAATTCCTCCTGAAGCTCTCGGCCTCATCCTTTTATGTGCCAGTACCAGGAACTGAAATGTGACGCATCCAAGAGTGTGAGGATTGCCTCCTACTTCTTGCTGCTTCAGATTTCTAAAAAAAGAACAAACCAATGTGTGGGAATGAGGGGGAGAGGGAGTAGGACAGGTCTAAAGTACAGGATTCTCCCTCCCCCCCCCAAAGACACGTAAAAACAATATGGTGTTAAAAAAAACTCAAACGTATCAGGCATCTCACAGCTTTAGCTAATATTTGTCAAGATAATGAGGCTGGCAGAAGACGATGCAGTTCTCTGTCACTTAGTCATAACTGTGATTGGGGTGTGCCTCTTCCAATGAAATGGGCTTCAAATGTTCCTGCACTGTAGGATGCACCTGCGGGGCAAGCAAAACAACTTCCCCCTTTCACCCTCACCACCAACATGGCACAAGACCTGAGCCAGTATTAGCAGTTCAACGTAGGCAGAAGAGTGGAGGTACAGGTGTGAGGAAGACCCAGCAAACAAGTTCCCAGCTGTAACCAACTGATCCCACTGAAGTCATGAAGAGAATGAACGGTCTGGGCTAGGTTGCAAGCACTGCCTTGCTTGGTTGCTTTCACTTCTAAGAGAAACTGAAAAAGAAGAAGTTCTTGAATGCCATGGCACTGCTGAGGGAATGAAGCAACCTTGCACTTTTGCTTCTTTTGAAAAGACTACAAACAACCATCATCCGCATATTTTAAGTAACACTTTTCAAATCTCCACAATGCAGATGGTAACGTATTCTGGATCACCACATGTGACAAATCTCATTTTAGAAGGCAGAAATTCATACACAATGTTGAAATGAATAAATCCATAGAGATATTTTCATCTGGGCCCATAATATTTCACACTTTTTCTTTTCCTAAGTCTTCTGTGGAGGAAAACCATGACATCAACCCTGAAATTCCCACAAAGGCCAAGTTCAGACATCATGCAAAACTTAGATTAAATCATGGCTTAGCATTGCTTAGCAGAACCTCGGGTTCCTGTGCTCTCCACCCTCTGCCTCCTGCTTTATTCTACACGCAAGTATAGGAAATTTGCAGCTCAACACAAAGTGAGACTTCTTGCTGCATTTGAACCTGGGAAATTCCAGTTTGTTCTAACCACAGTGTAATAAGCCAAGATTTCAAACCTAGATCTGATGTGCTGGTCAGAGACCACAATAAAGAACTGAACCTAGATCTGATCCTGGTAGCCACACCCTCTAATCATATATTACATCCATCCATGAACTCCTGCTTTTTGAGGCAAGGTACATTACAGATTTAGGAGTTCTTAAAAAACATTATTTGTGTTTCCATATTTCAGCTATCAGTATATGTCAAGTTCACTTTTCTACATTTTCTCTTCAGCACTTGGCAAACTTATTCCTCTCCCAAGATTAATCATATCTTGTAACTATTCGATTTCATTTTGTTCTTGCTCTTCCTCCTTGCACCCCAACCCACATACCACCTTTCTCGGTCATTGGATTTCTCCTCCAACTTAATTCGAGGTGCTTTACATAGGCAGGAATTTCGAAACCAAAGCGGTTTTTAGAAGAAAATGGAAGCTTGGAAAACCTGGCACACTCATGTAGCCGGTGTACTAACTGTGAACTTGTTAATAGATTTGATTCTTAATGAGAAATTGGTGCATCTGCTCTATAACCAAAATTTTAATAAAAATGTTTAAAGAATATATATGGAAAAAGGTGACTATAAAAACGCACAGTCTGCACTCACAATTGTCCTTGACAATGCCAGTTCAGGAGCAATCAATAATGACAACTGAAGTCTAACCATTCCCATTTACTTACACCATATCTCTGTTATATGCATAAGCTAAGCATGCTTCCTGGACCTCAAGGTACGTTTTACAGCCTACGTTTAACATTGCGCAACTTGAAGAGATAGAAGCGAAGAAACTGGCAAGTTTAGTCTGCGACACATTTTGCCTAAGCATTGTTGAATCTCGGAACAGTAAGGGATCTCACATACACAATGAACCTGAACACAAAAGCACTGTAGGGTGAGCTGAAGACAAGACTAACAGCCCTTGATTCTGCTTTCCCAGAGTGGCTGTCTGGTAAATTGCCTTGCCAGAGTAGGATTATTGTCTACAGTATTTACTCCTAACATTCTGTCTACTCGAGACATGGGCTGTCAAACCCTTCCCTTGGGAAACTCAACGAGAAACCAAGAGTATTCTAACTAGGAAGACGGGGGGGGGGGGGAATCTGTATTCATGCTCAATTTGCACATTACCTGCTTTTTGTGTTTGGAGGTAACACTGATCTCCCACTACAACCAATGGCAAAATGACATTATGTGTGAGAATAAGGACAGAATTCATTTTTTTTACGGTCGCACAAAATAAACCTACACAAAGTTTGTGGTTATTATTACACCTGCATTTCATTCTTCACGTATATATACACTTTACAAATAGCTACTGGCAAATGGATAATTCAGTTCATAACTACTGGCGTGGTTTGTTTTCGGAACACAAGTGCCTAAGGACATTTCCACAAATTAGCAACTACTTTTGCTAGAGGACCAATTTGACTGTGGGAAGACCAAGAAATTCCAACTCCCCTCCAAGTGGCCTTTGCCGACAACCTAGTATCAAAAGCAAGCAGCAGTGGTGACCAAACGGGAAGAGTCAGGTGGCACATGCCAAGAGCTCACGACTCCCATAGGGCACCACCAGCTCCTCCGCTGAGTACTTCTTTTCTCCCCACCAGAAGGCCAGTGCAGCCAGGGTGCTCTGAGTGGCAGCAGGGTCCACTGCTCAGTCTCTGGAGAGGAGAGGGAGGAGGAGCAGTCCAGCCAGTGCCTTCCTCTTCCCTCTCCTCAAAGGTCAATACAACTAGGATAGGTCACCTTCATCCATCACCTTCTGGAGTAGACCAGGACCGGAGGAACCACACTGCTTGCCTACTGCCAAGTCCACTCATCACAAAGTAAGGAGGGGTAGACTGAGCCAATGAGGAATGAGCTAGGGGTGGCAGTGCATGCACAAGGGTCAAGAAAGCCTTTGTGCCCCAAGGTCAACAGGATTCTGGTGCCAATCGTGGCTCCTGGGGCCAAAGTAGATGATAAGGCTATTGTGCAATTGATACTTGCACACAGCGCAATTCTGTCTACCAATAGGCTGGCAGAGCCAATCAATCCCAATCAAGCAACTTAAAGTTGTTTCATTTCAGTGAGTAGCTCCAAGTCAAGAGCCCATCCCAGGGGTCTGTATTTCCATTCACACACACACACACACACACACACACACACACACACACACACACACACACACACACACACACACACACATGATGATTATCCCATCACTCCCTGATAAAGGTGATGAAAGGACATCAGCCTTCCTTTTCAGCCTGGAGCTGTGGAAGAAGCAAGGATCATCACCCCAGTTTTGCTGAACTTTGCAGGGCACAGCACAACTACAGGGAAGATCCCTGAGCCCTTCTTCAGCTCCAATCTTGTGAGAAAGGTGGAATGTTTTGGTGCTGGGCAGCTGAGATGCTCCAGGTGCGTCACCTGTCCAATGCCAAAAGCAACCCCAGCTTTTCCCTTTAGCTCCAGAGAAGATTGGGGCCAACTGCCCTGGCAAGGCTCTCTAAGTGCTCCTGCCACACACTACTTCAATGCCCTAGCTTTTCACTCCAACTTTGGAGCTGAAGGAAGCAGGGACTGTCCCCACAGTTGCACTACAGTTTCCAAGGTTCTCTGCAGCCCAGTGCAACCACAGAGATGATCTCTCAGGGGAGCAGGAGGAATTAGCCATGGTCGAGGACTAAGACTACAATCCTACATATACTTACCTAGGAGTAAGCCTCACTGAAAACAATGGAGTTTGCTTCCAAGCAAACATGCAGAGGATTGTGCTGAAGAGAAAACGCAGAGTCCTGGTAATCAAGGCCACCCCTAGTTCAGATCAGTACCATAAAAGGAGAAGTTAGGGAGCAGCTGTCACTGTGCCAATGACTAAAAGCTAGGGCTGAAACAGACATGACCCAAGCTGGGGTAAAGTGCTTGCTCTTGTATAAATATTTCACATACAAATGTGATGGGGCAAATACATTTACCGTACTACACATAGTGCTCTACTTGCCGATACCATTAAGCACACTAGCAAAACAGTCCTGGTCACCAATTGCTGGAATACACAAACAATTTTTGTCCCTTGCAAACAAAAAACATTTTGCAAATAAGTAATTTCAGCAAAAAGCATGTGTGGGATGTTTCTTTCAGTAAGCCCCTTTGCCCAAGGCCTGCACGACATTGGTTTCAGCCCCTGGTTTGGGCTTAGCACCTCCGCATAGAAAGTTTCCACCACACTTACAATTTACAATGTGAGTTGGGGCCATCATACTGTATAATGAGAACGACAACATGGTCTCAACTCATGCAAGGAGCTATTCTAAAGTGATGGTGGAAAATGTGAAACTGAGGCAGTTATGCATCTCCCCGCCTTCCCCATGAGCCGGTGCAAACTGCTCCATAAGCAAGTGGATTTATCTCACAATGGGGATTCACCCCACAATTTAGCTTTTATGATCTCTTAAAGAGCATCATTATTATTCACATAGCACCATCGATGTGCGCAGTGCTTTCCATTGAGTGAAAAGACAGGTCCCTGTCTAAGGGCCTTACAATCTAGATATTGAAACAAAGATGACAACAGATGTGTGTGTGGGGGGGAGAGAAAGTAGAGGTACCGGAGAAGCATATGCAATTGCTTCAGTTACACATACTCAGCTTAGTTACAGAAGGGAAGAGGATGCATACAGGCAGTGTTCAAATCTGGAGGACTGGATAGGTGGTTCCCTTAATGAAATCAACAAGCCCCACCCTGACTCCTCCTACTTTTAGATCAATCATGGGCCCTTGTAGCTAAGGGGGCTGCCCCCCTCTGGTCCCCCCTGTAATTTGAGCATTGCATGTAAGGTAGGCAAATCCTTCAGATATAATCTCTCGCTAGCATTCAGAGTTCAAACAGCTCAACACTCTTCACGCTAGCTAAAGGGAGACTGTAGAATGAAATGCTAGACTGCTGCCGCCCAATGCAGAGGATATCAACATGTCAATTCCAAATAGTGCCCAGAACATTCTTATACTATGCAGTATATTATTTAGGGATCAGTTGAGAACATATGTATCAGAGGAGATGGACATATCTGAAATTATACTGGAATATAAAGCAGCGCAGAACTGCTGCAGAGAATGTTGTTGTTTGCTCTGGGACGAGAAACACTAAGACGCACTGAAGCGTCTTAAATCTTGAATGGACACAAACCGTTTTATTGGACGTGGGTATACAAACTTTCCATTTGTTAGGAAAGCCTCGGGCCAGGAAGCTTAGTGGCCTGGGTTCGGTTTCCTCTTTTGACTTTGCCCCCTCATAAACTTAACGAGTTAATTGTACGTGCCCTGTTGTACTTCAGGGAGGTGTGCGGAGGCCCCCAATACAGGCGTCTGAGGAGGAGCCTGTTGGGAAGGAAGCGCAGCCTGAGAGATCCATGAGAACCCGCTCGTCCTCCAGCAGCCAACAGGCCATGGGTCTTCATGGGTGACTGAACACTTCAGCTCTATTCATCCCTCTCCTCAATGCATAATAACAAAACAGCAGTGCTCTCATCATACAGGCCTCTCCATTCTTTCCTCTTTTATCATCATTCATATCTCAACTATGACATGACTGAAAGGGATTCTGATGGGAAATGTGCTTCAAATTAGCATATTTCCCTTCCATACAATAGAGGCATTAAGCTGCTGCGTTTTGAAAGCCTAAACAAAAAGCAGCAGCAAGACTTTTTAAAGCAGCCGTGTTTGAAGTTTAATTATCTGTCTGCCTATCTCCAACAGCTTTTATTTCACTTTTTGAGGGGACATGTTAGATATGAAATTTTACTATTAGAAAAAACGTAGGAGGATAAAACGTTGCATACCAAGGCTCAGCATAATTGCTGTCTGTAAATGGATTTATTTATTTATTGCTGAAACCTGATGTTACAAACACAGCTTTGCTTCATTTGCCATGGTCCTCCAAACTTGGAGCCAACGGATGACAGAAAATTTTAGAATTAAGAAGAGATGAGGAGAGTCTTAACAATGCATTTTAATGCTTGGAGAAGTGTCTTCCTTAACGGCAGTGTGTGCTGGCTGGTTCTCAAACAAAACACTAGGGAGGCACAAGATTGCTTAGATACACAGCAAGGCATCCACCCCACCTTCTATCTTAAGCAGCAACTAACTGGCTGTGTAGAAAAAATGATTACTGTACTTTAGAAGAAGGGATAGAATCCGCATAATTAGGAAAGAATATTTTTTAGAGAGAAAGAGAAAATATATATTTTTTAAAACATTCTACAGTAATTGCATTATTAGTGTATACTTAAAATACAATTTTACTCAGCCACAACACTGACAACTGAATGACTTTGTGTTGTTTTCAAAGGGAAGCTCATCCTTTCTTTATGTGGGAACCTTCTACTACAGCTGAAATAAAGATATTCCTTGATCCTCTTTTGAAAAAGGACACAGTAGTCTTCAGTTCCTTGTACATATTTTATATTTAATAATACTTAGCATTTTTATAACACTGACTGTGCAAAAGTGCTTCATAGGTATTATCTTGATGTTCTTACAACAACCCTGTAAGGGAAGTAAGCACTATGACCTCCATATTGGCTGAAGCCTCATGGGCAGGTGGCAGCTTAGGATTTCATGACCACCATAACCACCATGGGCCTGTCCCAAAGGATATCCGCTCTGACCCATGAGGCAGGACACGTGTTGGACCTGGTGTCTACGGCCTGGTGTTAGCGGATTGTGATCTAGTTGTGGAGGAGTTTAAGATCACCTCGTTGTCATGGACGGATCACTTCCTGATAACGTTTATTAAGCCTGTTGTGGCCTCTTGCCTCTGCAGAGGTAGAGGACCATATTGTATGGTCTGACCCCAGAGACTAGTGGATCCTGATAGGAAACCTCAGGGCTCTGAGGGATTTTTTAGCTGCCAAGGCCGGCGACTCCTCTGAGGCCCTCATCGATCTCTGGAACAGAGAAATGGCCAGAGCTGTCGATCAGATCGCTCCCCAGTGCCTTCTGCCATCTCACAGACTCAAAGAGGCTCCTTGGTTTACTGAGGAGCTGTGAATAATGAAGTGGTTGGGTAGACATTTTGAGCGATGGTGGTAGAAGACTCATGACAAGTCCAACTGAACACAAGAGCTTTAGGGCCTATTCTGTGGCAGTGATGGCTGCGACGTTTATTTTCTTCTCTGCCACCACTGCATCTGCGGAGAGCCATTCAGCGGAATTGTTCCATGTTGTGCAAGACCCCTTCATCAGGCCCCACTGATAGATTGGGAGGAACACACGGAGACCCACTGTGACATGTTTGCAAGGCACTTTGTGGATACAATTACTTGCATCTGCCACGACTTGGATTCCACATAGACAGTGTCTAATGATGTCCCCTTGGTCACTCCAGGTTTTTGGGACAGGATCCGAGTTGGAGGCACCATTCTGCATTGGTTCCACTCTTACTTGGCATATAGGTCCTAGATGGTGGTGCTGGGGGATGCCTGTTCGATACCCTGGCCTTTGAAGTGTGGGGTGCTACAGGGCTCAATTTTGTCCCTCATGCTATTTAACATATACATGAAACTGCTGGAAGAGGTCATCTGGGGATTTGGAGTGGGCTGCCATCAGTATGCCGATGACACCCAGTGCTATCTCTCCTTTCCACCAGATACCAGGGTGGTTGTTGGGGTCCTGGAATACTGCCTGGAGGTGGTTGGGAACTGGATGAGAGCTAACAAGCTGAGATTAAATCCAGACAAGACAGAGATTTCCTGGTTTGTAAATCCACAATTCAGTTACTGACTACCACTCTTTTTGAATGTGTTTGCACTTTCCCGAAAGAGCAGGTCCGTAAATTGGGGGTTCTCCTGGTTCACAGCTGCTCTAGGATGCCCAGGTATCCGCTGTGACCAGGGGTGCCTTTGCCCAGCTTTGGTTGGTGCACCAGCTGCAGCCGTACCTGCATCAGTCGGATCTGGCCACAGTGGTCCAATGCCATGGTGACATCAAGAATAGACTATTGTAACAAGCTCTGCATGTGGCTGTCCTAGAAGATGGCTCAGAAGCACCAATCAGTGCAGAATGCGGCGGCTCCTGTGGTTGCTGAAGATCAGCAGTTTGACTTTGTCAGATAGCTGCTTCAGCAGTTACACTGGCTGTCGGTTCAGTTCTGGGACCAATTCAAGGTGCTGGTCTTGACCTTTAAAAGTCCTTTATGGCTTGGAACCAGCAAATTTGAGAGACCACCTTCTTCTGTATACTCCAGCCTGTCCTCTCTGGTCATCTGAGAGGGATCTCCTGGATGTGCTGCCACTGAAAGAGGTAGGGAGATGCCGGCTAGGAATAGGGCCTTCTTGGTAGTGGCATCTATCTTATGGAATTCCCTCTCCTTTGGGTTAAGAACTATTCCTTCTTTAGAAGCCTTCCAGTGAGGCCTAACAACTTTTCTCTTCCAAAAATCCTTATGACCTCAGCAAGGTATTTTAAAGGGATATATCTGCTGGTTCTATTGGTGGTTTTTATTAATCATAAACTGATAGTTTTATAGTTGCTGCTGGTTGGTTTTAATATTGCATTATATATGTATTTTTATTTTATTATGCATTTTATAGTTTTTATAGGTATTTAATACTTTTATGAGCCACCTTGGGTGCCGTTCGGGGAGAAAGGTGGGATGTAAATCAAATAATATTGCAGCTGAGAGGGAGTGGCTTGACTAAGACGACCTTGTGCTTCCATTGCAGAGGTCAGATTTGAATCAGGGATGGGGATTTTCATTTATTCAAGATCTTTGTGGACTGAAAGCTCTAGTCCAGTGTTTCTCAAACTGTGGGTCGGGACCCACTTGGTGGGTTGCGACCTGATTTCTGGTGGGTCGCAGGTGATGAAAAGATCAGATAAGTAATTGCCACAAGCCAGATAGCTGCTAATTGCCCTTCAAACAGCTGAGCTCCTGCAGTTTGCAAGCTTGTGTAAATATAGTCAGATAAATGTTTGAGCATCTCGTAAAGCTAGGTGGGTCCCAATAGAGTATCATTTTAAAAAGTGGGTCCCGGTGCTAAAAATGTGAGAACCACTGCTCTAGTCAACACACCATGCCAGGACTTTAGAATATACACTGCAAGCAGTATATGAAGAGCTTCCTTCAAGGCTTCAGAAGGCAGGTAAGTGCCAGCTGTAGGCCTCCATTAGTTTCAGGCAACGATATCATTTTCTTTTACTATACTATAGGCAGGAGGTGTGGAGTGGAGGTTGAGCTGTTGCCTTGCCTGAAAAAGCTAAGCAGGATTGACTGCTTGGATGGGAGACGGAGAGCCTGCTGGTGTAATCTTTGCAGAGGAGTGGAGTGTGGAGGAGTCAGCTGGCAAGAAAAAAAGGATAAAATCTTGAGAATGGATCTGAAGCTTGGTTGCAGCTGCCTGCGAGAACTTGGAAAGTGGAAGAACCAGCAGCCAGGATGACGACTGCACTATGAAGGGAAACATCTGGAGAAATGGAGGTTCTATGAGATTGTCTCATGGAATACTTGTAAAAATCCCACTGGAAAATGGATTATGTTCAGTCTGCCTATGTAAAACCACCTTGAGTCTACTGAGAAAGGCGGTATATAAATATCGTAATAAATACTTCCCACACAACAAAGTGGAATCCATAATCTCTCATCATCCCGAATGATAAAGAAAGTGGCTTAATAATAGTTTCTAGCTCCAAGTCAAATTCGTTACAACTCCATCGGAAATTTCCCACAGCAGAGATACTCTTGTCCCTTTAGATCTCTTTGGATGTAATGGGAGGGCAGCGATAAAGGCAGGGGTGGGTGGACCGGACAGGGGAGGGGGCAGGATCGGCATCAGCGGTGCATGCCGAATCCTACCCCCTTCTCTGGTCAGCTTCCCTTACACGGGCTCCGGGATTTGCGCCATCACAATAGCTGGCACAGATCCAAGGAGAACCGTAACGGGGGCTGTGCCTTTACCCCGGGTAAGGAAACGAAAGTTCCCCCCCCCCCCGAGGTGACCAAGCAGCTCCCATTTTGCACTCAGGATCCAGCGCTCTCTGCGCTGGCCTCACTGGATCCCTCGGTGCAAAGTTAGGGAGGACTGGGCTACCCAAGTAGTGCAGTGAGGAGAGGTTTGGACATTTCACCCCTGTGTGAATATGCAGCAGGAGTGAAAGTCTTGTGTGCACAGACTCCTCTTCCCCCGATAATGACTGAAGCAGCCCAGACATGACAGGCACCTTCCACAAGAGACCAGTGGACACAGAAACAGTTCTCTGTCATTTCTCACAAAGTGATAGCAAGGTGTAACTTTTAGAAGTATCCAACAGAAAGAAAGCCATACTTAAAAAGCTACTCATCAGCATTATGAATGTTTGCAGCACTAACACATCAAAATCAGATACATGATGCCATATTATCCTTTAGAACTTGAAGAAATCCACAAAACAGAAGCACATCATTAAGAAAGGGAAGAGGAGCTGAAGATCATTGGTCCCATTCACGTTCACTGCAGCAGGAGCCTCCTACATACAGCTAAATATCCATTTCATTGCATGACATGCTCCAGTTCATAAGATACATCAAAGAGAGAAGTGGCTAACAAGCTGCACAGTACCCCAAAGTGTGTGCAAAACACGAGTGTATCGGTAAATGATAAAGTGCAGTCACTTGCCACAACATCCTCCATAGCCATTAAGACTATAATACACACAAAAAGCAACTTTAAAATGTATTTGTTAGAGTGTTTTCTACTCGTTCCACTTATTTCGACTTTGAAACTTCATTTAAACATCTAATTTCATCCCATACTCTTGGAGTTGTTGGATGTACTAACTGGACGCTTCATGGAGAGACTCCCATGTGTCATCAATCACTTAAAGTCTCTCTTCTATTTTTCCTCTCAGCCACCAATTGATTTATTCTCTTCACACTAGTTATCCACCCTAGTTTTAACAGATGTAAACGTGCAATTGTTATTACATTTTCAGCCTTTCAGCACAACGAGTATAGATTGTCTTCCAACCTGACAAGCCCACAGGGCTGAAAAATAATACTGATTAAAAAATATGATGCCTTCAGCCTGAGTTTACACAACAACACTGATTTGTGAATCATAAGGTGGGATTTTGATAAACAAGTATAAACAGTATGAAGAGAGAGAAAGGAAAGTTGTAAATACTGTATGTGGGATTACTTGGTAAGATGCAAAACCTGACTTTGAATCTTTGTTATAACATTAACATAACACAGCATAAGTTGATTAGCATTTCTTTTTATGCATAACAACTCCCAAAGGGGTAGCCATGTTTGTCTTTTGCAGCAAACACAAGAGCCTTGTGGCACCCTGAAGACTAACAAATTTATTATAGCATATGCTTTCATGGATGAAGTGGGGTCTAATTCATGACAGCTTATGCTACAATAAATTTCTTTAAAGCCACTACGAGAGACTTATGTTTATGTATATTATCAGAAAATAGTAACACACCCATTCCATTTTCATCTTCTAGCTGTAACTACCTGAAGTGTCAGACTTCTTGAACCTGACAAAGCTTCAGTTTACCCCCAACATTTTATTGCAACTCTTGTCTCTTTGGGTACTCCATCTTGAGAGCTGAAAATGCAGGAGACCTGCTTATTCTTCCTCGCTGCAGAGTTGTTTACCAGCAAGCTTGTTGTTTACCACCTTCCAGAAGCAAGCTCCTTGGGTTACATATGGCTAGGCTTACCAGATCTCTATCCGGGACAGAGTGCTAGACCTCTAGGAGAAGGAATGTGGGCAGGTGTAGCTTCTTAAACCTTAGACAACAATCCTAGGCATGTCTACTCAGAAGCAAGCTCTATTGTGTTCAGTGGGGCTTGCTTCTAAGTAGACATGCCTAGGATTGTGCTCTAAGGTTTAACAAGCTAGACATGCCCACATTCCTTCTCCTAAAGGTCTAGCACTCTGTCCCGGATGGAGATCTGGTAAGCCTACATATGGACAACCAGCCATGTCCATATCAGGAGCCATAGTTAAGCAAAGTAAATGGTATATAGTAATTGCATTTTATGTTCGAAAAGAGCACAAAGCAACACTGTAAAGAGAAGCTCCACATGTACTTGTAATTAACCCTTATTACACTAAACCTATTGCAACTATTATAAATTACTCTTACTCTGCTAAGGGCTAATACTTACTCATTAGGGCCGCTCAAGAATTTTCCTCCTCTGGGTCAACTAGCTGACTTTCTAGCTCCTCTTCAAGATCTAACATAAAAATATTTTGCTTGTGCATGATACGCAGTAGCCCACTTGACCAGTTTCTGCATTATTGCTCCCACTTTAACATTCACATCATTTCAAAGCAAGCATTGTAAACCTCCCCCACATCCACCTCTTCTGGGCTACAATATGTAGAGAATCCACTTCTTTTGGCCAATACGTTTAGTATATTCAGTCAATGTGAAACGGCCAGCATAAAACAGGAGTAAGGAAGAAAAGAGAACATTGGAACAGCGATTAAAAGAAATAGACCGAGTCCTATCAGGATCTCAAAATGTAGACGTTTATGCCAAGAAGGAATACTTAATATGAATGATCTCCAGCTTCAAGGACTTTTTTTTTTTTGCATGTCTCTACCACAAAATAAGTACAAATTTGACCGCCTGAATTTTTTTTAAAAAATCTGTCAACTGGGTTGGTTGGCAAAGACTAACCATCTTTTACACTTACACGGCTGTACATAATTAGTACATAATTTCCCTAAATTATTGCCTGAAAACATCTGGATCACTAGATCTTAACTAGTCACATCTTTGGAATGACATCCCAAAAGCAAAGGTATGTTGCAGGTCAAGTGTACTCCAACAGAAGAGAGTCTTGCTGTTCAGAGAGGCGTGATGATGATGAGATATTTGCCACAGTGTGTTGCAGGGAGAGGGTTTTGCATAAGCTTCATTAATGTTAATTCATAATTGAATACAACAGATGCTCAAATCTACCAACTACATTGAATTATAATAGCTGGGGTACACTAATAACCGACTTCTCTTTTTTGGAATGGGGAGGTCATGGAGGGTCATGACCCCCCAATTCTTAAGAAGTCAGCACTGCGACAGTGTTGGCCCAGAGACCACTACTGTAAACACTGATCATCAGGAGCAGGAGCTTTGGATCTCAGTCCAGTTGCCTCTTTGCATTCACTAATAGATCAGTGCAGGGATTGCTGCTGGTCCCATCACAGTACTGATATTACTTGGGCTAGAAAGGATGAATGGGCTGATGCCAGCGCCCAGCTTTTTCATGCCTGATCCAGCAGTTGGTCCAGTTGTCAAGAACAGAGTGCAAATGTAAAAAGCCAGGCAACAAGCCAAGCAGCCTGGACCAGCAGCGATGCCTCTTTAGTGATGGGTAGCTACAGTTCCTCTACTGTGCAAGTACCAAATGCTGGGGGGCAGACAACAGAAGGTGACCATCATCTCCGTCACTCCTTGCTTGTCAGTGTCCAGAGGTGTGGTTGCTGGAAAGAGAATGTGAGTTTAGAATGAACCCTGAGCTTGATCTATCAGGGCAGTTTGTAATATTTACATGCTCTTTCAGCCACACCCCTATAATGATGTTGACAGGTCTTGTACTATGTGAATCAGATTAATATTACTTACATATATTACACAGTAAGGGAGGTGTTAGTGAAAGCAAAGGGCTACAGCAAGTATAGCCCTAAAGAATGATTCAGAAAAAGTGGATGTCCAAGAAAAACAGTTTTGAATGGGCTTCAGAGATTTAACTTTCAGAGTTCAATACTATCACAATGAACATGCAAAAACTTCAGTTAATCAAGATTTTCACAGACAATTTTATGCAACTTACTTACATTATTTTTACCCCGCCTTTCTCCCCGAAGGGACCCAAGGCGGCTTACAACAAAAAAGGAAATACAATACAACAAATCCAATACACAAGTCACATTTTAAAACAGTAAAAAACAGTTAACGAAATTAATAAAACATCTAAAAATTAATTTAAAAAGATCATCATTACAATTAAAACAAGAGCATAACAAGAGCATAAAAAGCAGCAGTGTCTGAGCTGTACCAGCAGGATGTTAAAAAAAAAGGCAGGGCTCAGAAGGCTTCCTTGAACAGGAAGGTTTTTAGGCCTTGCCGGAAAGCGTTCAAGGAGGGAGCAGTTCGTAAATCAAAAGGGAGGGAGTTCCATAACATTGGTGCCACTACTGAGAAGGCCCTATTTCTGGCCGCCGCCCCTCGCACCTCTCTGGGCAACGGCACCCACAACGTGGACTTCTTGACAGGGCAGGTCCTATGATATTATAAACCTAACACACCATAGTTATCTTTTTAAGCAGAAAGATACCCCTGATACACATAGTTTGATGTTGATGTTGCATAGAGTAGTTGCTCTGGAAATGGAAAAATGGAAAAGCCCAAAACTGCATCTTGATCACACCATTTGTTGAGAAAGTTAAACTATAAATCTGCATTTCTCAGTTCCTCCTTCTGAGCATGTCAACTATCTAATTATCTAGTTCTTACTGGAAATACAGGATGGGCAGCATATATTAAACTCCTTTTAATCACTCAATCATTTATTGCTTGCAGCTTACTGAAAAGGCCAAGGCAAAAATATGCAAAATTGGAGAAACACGTATAACTTACCGGTATCTAAGAATTGTCTCTGGTGGTTACTAATCTATCTGGAGCTAGGTCCCCTGAGGAGATTATACTAACCTCTTATGCAGACCTCTACTGCAAAACTAAAACGGTTTAAACAGAACAGTAAAACTGTTATGACCAGCAATAACGTAAAAAGAACGAATCATCTCAGCAGGATTAAAAGTCATAAAACGTGTAATTAAAATAATAAAACTTAAAAACACAAGTGTATTAAAAATGCAATAAAACGTAAAAAAACACAGCATAACGTTTCATTCATTTCGCCATGAATATCATCAGATGCAAAACCTAAAAAACCGGCAACAAGATGGTAACAACGCATACTTTGTAGCTGATATTTAAGAGAAACCCAAACACGTCTGCTACATTGAAAGCAATTATCCCCAGAAACATACAATCAAGGCAATTAACCGCTGGTGACCTGTCTGAACAGCCCTCACATTTCCTAGTCTCTAACGGTTACCTGCAGCCCTCCTCTGGTTCCTCACATGGCCCATCACATCTTGAGGCCATATAGGCTTGCCTCTAACAGAGGCAGTACACAACACTTTTGGTCCATACAACTACACTGACGGTGCCTCGTCTCCATCTGCATTTCCATAAAGACAGAGGAGTAGCCAGAGCAGTACGCCCCTCGCCCTACCGCAACCAAACGCCCCCGATGTCAAAACGCCCCCCCCCCGATGTCAAAAGTGTGCTTATCTTTCTGACTGCAACACCCTAAGCAGACTTATGGAGAAATAAATTTTATTGAGGTCAGTAGGATTTATTGATCAAGCTCAGGAGCAAGATATATTTTGCAACTTGATCTGGCATTTCCTTCTCTGCCCTATTTGCAATAGCTCAGTGTATGGAACAAGAGTGCCCCACACAGTGGTAAACTGCAACCAGGTCACCCAAGTAGGCAAGCATAGATTAAAACACTCCCAGCAGATCAGGCTTGATTATAGGAAAGTAGGAGAATGGGAAGATGGTTGCAGGAGGTGTGGCTAAGACAGCAAGCCTTAATCTTAAAGGCAAAAGAACCAATCCAAAACAAAATGAGTTTATTAAGATGAAGACAACACAAAACTCCTTCACACAGTCCTATGCGGGAACTAGTTGCTGTGCTAGAATTTGCTGTTTCGATATTGGCTTCTAGGACTGCACAGAGCATTAATCAGATTCCTAAGAATTCCAGTTTTCTTTATTCTGGAAGCCTTAAATTGTAACTCTCCTTTGCCAACTCTCAAACCTCTTGGTGCATGATTCCCATACCTCTCTCCCTCTCCTCCTGTTGTGTTGGTGATTCACGGGCCTCAGTCTCCTGCTGCGACGATCCAGCGACGATCTCTCCACTCCAGGACGACGACGACCTGAGCAAACTTGTGTTCCTCAGCCTCGTTCCTCTTAAAGCGCCAAGCAAGCATTGCTTTACACTTCGCGCAGGCGCAGAACGTCTTTTCCCTTTAAGAGCCTCGGTTTGCCGCCAAAATTCGACGGCAAACCGCAACGGTCCGGGTTTTTTTTCTCCTTTTTTTCGGTGGCAAGAAATTCAAATTCAACTTGTTGCTCAGCCTCCGCGCCCCCCGTCCAGCTTCCCGCCCCCCGCCCTGGGGCCCACCACCCCAGGCCAGACGACGCCACTGCATAAAGATGAAATTTCAAGAGATGGTTCTTCCACCTACAGTTCTGACAAGTCTTGTATTCACAGCCAATTCCACTGCCTCCCAGAATGCAGAATACTTGTAGGATGTTTAGACATTCAGCTGATGATGCAAAGGGCAGATGTTGAACATTCTTTCTATTAAGATTTAAGATTCTCATCATGGCCAGCAATAATAGCAGAAGATAAAATGCTTGTTACGGGGTTAAAAGCCATGATAAAACATAAAAACAAGTTAAAACTGTTTAAAAAACAGTTTAAACACAATAAAAACAAGTTAAAAAACGTTTCGTTTGTCATGCAACGAACTTCATCAGGTTACAGGCACGGCAGGCAGCAGTGCGATGGTACCATTGTTTATAAACTGTTTTTTATGTTTTATCATGGCTTTTAACCCTGTAAAACATTTCATCTTCTGCTATTCTTCCTATTTTAGTATCAATATGAGAAAAACAGCTTTCCAACTTCTATGCAGAGCATTTTGTACTTTGTAAATACAAAGTATACACTTTGTATTTTTTGTTTGGCTCTAATTTCATCCATTCAGGACCATATGATATGAGCTTCCTTTCACACTGAATATTTGGCATATTAGAACATTTATGCCCCAGTCCAGTGACAGACAATGTACACATGAAGCCAGACTGGCGTTTGTGAAGTTCTCCCACTATAAATGCAAGAGACTGGTCGTCGTTGGTGGGAAGTACAGGGGTGGGTGCGGGAGTGCAATTGTGTGCTACACTCTGCGTCAAATGAGACAACACTAAGCTGAAAATTAGAGTTTTCATTTTTTTTTCTCCTTACATTCCATTGAAGCCATGGGGGACCTATTCAACATTGGGATGGTAGACTGGGAACATGGATGTTTAAGCCTTTCCTTCCATGCTGCGCTCCCAATGAAAATGGTTCACCGAAGGTGTCATCAGCTCTTGGAGGGACGTTCCCATAAGCACTGAACTAGCAGATTTGGGGGACTGAGGCCAGGAGGCAAGAGGTTAAATCTCTTCTCTCTGTGCCTATGGTCCTGATCCCAATTGCCCCCCCCACCTGTAGTTATTTAATTTTAGTATGGAAAAAACACACACCCAGGAAGCTCAAATGATGCATCTGTCTCTAGATCCTGTAAGGATACCTAGACTGGAACATTGGATTATGGTGCTGAAATTTTTTACACAGTTTAAAACCACCAACATTAACACATTTTTTTTCACACTGCGTTCCTGGACTTACACCAGAGACACACAAGACATAAATTCAATATAAGCAACAAACAATTTTCTTTTTTTCAGTGCTCAACTCTTCAGTGTTGATGGAAAAAAGAAAACACACCCCCTTACCTCCTACAGCTCTGAAAACTGAAGGAGAAAGTTAACTAAAACAATAGTACTAAAACAATAAGTACTGCAACCAAGTGATAATTCTAAACAGCGGTTCAAAAACTTCATCTAATTGTGAAAATAACCACCACCTCTCTGGCAATGAATCCAGAGACTGGTGGTGTCAAAATTGCCAGTTTTGGCATCACAAGGACTAATGACTTATTTATTTCATAATACAATGCATGCTATTTTGGAAGTCTGCTGCAATGCATGTACAAGACGGTGTTATACTGAGCCAGATCATTGGTCCACCTAGTCAGTACTAACGACTCTGACTGGCAGTAGCTTTCCAAGGACACTGGTAGAGGTCTTTCCCATTCCAGCATTGAAGCCAGAGGTCCTTTTAACCAGGGATACGGAGGATCAAGCCATAGACATAGACATTCTGTCTGCAAGGCATGTGTGATGAACTAGGGCCCCTCCCTGAGCTCTGACTTGGATTGTTGTTGTTGTTGTTCAGTCATTAAGTCGTGTCCAACCCTTTGTGATCCCATGAACCATATCCCGCCAGGCCTTCCTGTCCTCCACTATCTTCCTGAGTTCGCTCATTTTCATGTTCGTTGCATCGGTGATGCTGTCTAACCATCTCATCCTCTGCCTTCCCCTTTTGCCTTCAATCTTTCCCAGCATCAGAGTCTTCTCCAGAGAGTCCTCTCTTCGCATTAGGTGGCCAAAATATTTCAGCTTCAGCCTCAGTACCTGTCCTTCCAGGGAACAGTCAGGGTTGATTTCATTTAGGATTGACTGATTTGATCTCCTAGCCGTTCAAGGGACTCTCAGGAGTCTTCTCCAGCACCACAGTTCAAAAGCATCTATTCTTCGGCACTCAGCCTTCCTTATGGTCCAACTCTCACAACCATACATTGCTACTGGGAACACCATCGCCCTGACTATACGAACTTTTGTTGGCATGGTGATATCTCTGCTTTTTATTATGCTGTCTAAATTTGCCATAGCTTCCGTTCCAAGGAGTAAGCGTCTTTTAATTTCATGGCTGCTGTCTCCGTCTGCAGTGATCTTGGAACCCAAAAAAGTAAAATCTGTTACTGCTTCCATTTCTGCCCCTTCTATTTGCCAGGAATTGATGGGACCAGATGCCATGATCTTAGTTTTATTAATATTGAATTTCAAGCCAACTTTTGCACTCTCCTCTTTCACTCTCATCAAGAGGCTCTTTAGTTCTTCTTCACTTTCTGCCATTAGGGTGGTATCGTCTGCATATCTGAGGTTGTTGATATTTCTCCCGGCAATCTTGATTCCGGCTTGCGATTCATTCAGCCCTTGGACTGGGATTAGAGGAGTCTAATTGGAACTACAGATATAATCATTGCACTTAACATTACCAGTCTTAACCGTGGCTGGCATTGTAATATTTTTAGACAGATGACAGAACTGAGGGGTTCTTTGATTGTACTGTAGGTCTTAAAATTGTTATGTTTCCCAACAAATCAGTAAAACGTGGGTAGGAAGCTTGACACAGAAAGCGGCGTTTGACACAATAGATAGGGACTTATTATGGACAAAGCTGAAAGATGCAGGTCTTGATAATAGACTGCTTCTTCTGATACAGGGTCTCTATTCTAGTACATCTTGCAAGATTAGATTATCATATCATGGTAATTTGTCCGATCGAATTGCCACAAATAAAGGAGTAAAACAGGGGTGTGTATTAGCCCCTACTTTGTTTATCAATGACCTGGCCCCTATCCTGAGAAGTGTTGACGGCCATAGCCCCAAGTTGGGCGCTCTTTATACCAATCTTGTTGTTTGCAGACGATATGGTGTTACTCTCTCATACTAAGATAGGTTTAAGACGCCTGATTGCCACTTGTATTCATTATTGTTTTTGCAATAAATTATCCATCAATTATGATAAGTCAAAAATTGTAGTATTTGGCAAGAATTGGAAGCCCGCCTCTTGGATTTTCAAAGGCAAGATTATCCAACAGGTCAAGCAATTTAAGTACTTGGGGATCTATTTTCATCATAGACAATCCTGGGCAAGCCATCGCCAAGCTGCAATTAATTCAGCGAAATTAACATCCCAGGCAATCAGCCGTTTTTTTCATACATGGGGTAACTCTTTTATCCCCGTTGCAGTGACAATCTTCAAAGCTAAAGTTATACCCCAATTACTGTTTGGGTCACCTATCTGGATGTCTGCTTTCAATCCTTTGGTGGAAAGGGTGCAAGCAGCCTTTCTTTATAATATACTGGCTGTACCACATTCTGTCCCCTATGCTGCCCTTTGTTTGGAGGTGGGATTAATTAGATTAGAAACAACTGTATGGCTACACTTTTTTAAATTCTGGATTCGGATATGTTACGCTGCTAACAACGATGTCCTACTCAAAAGTATGTTAGCCAATTCTTCATTCTCCCCTGAATCCAATTTTTTCATGCAAAAGATCCAAACAATGGGTGTTGCATTAGGTTCATTGGGAGCCCTTCCACCGCTCCAAGACTTCAAGCTTCTTAAGGGCAGGCTATTAGACATCGAGCAACAAGTTCTGTCTGCAGCAGCGCAGAAAATATGCTCCCCCCTGCATTTCCAACTAACATCACCTGTATGTAAAATGGCCAAATATCTTGCACTATTGAAAAGTCCTCAGGAACAACGGGCCTTTACTTTAGCAAGATGCAATGTGCTCCCGTCTAATGTTACAACTGGCAGATATAAATCTGTGCCACATGAAGCACGGCTATGCCCTTGTAATAACACAGCTATTGAAACCTTGCCACATATGTTATTATATTGTGATCTTTACCAAGACTTACGTTTATCCCATTTAGGTCCGATTTTGACTAAACACACAGGACTTTCTGAGTCAGAAGTCATATATTACCTATTGGTTGGTGACGATGAATTACGCACCAATCAAATAGCTAACTATCTGGATTTACTAATAAAACGTCGAAGTGATCTCACCTTCATATGATGCAGATTCATTGGGCTATAGATGGCAGTTGGGATCCCTAATATATCTTAATGTCTAGATGGTCCTTTACAGTTGCTGTTGTTGTATCCACTTATTCTGACTGTCTTAGATATTGTTTTATGTGTTTGGATTAGTCTGTGTTTTATGATATTGTTTGTTTGCTATTTATATTTTATGTATGTTTGTCTTTATGCCAATAAAGGTTTCATTCATAATCATTGCACTTAACATTACCAGTCTTAACCGTGGATGGCATTGTAATATTTTTAGACAGATGACAGAACTGAGGGGTTCTTTGATTGTACTGTAGGTCTTAAAATTGTTATGTTTCCCAACAAATCAGTAAAACGTGGGTAGGAAGCTTTTAACTCAAAAAAATAAGATAAAATTCTTGAATGATGTAATTATATTTACTCTTGCACCATCATATTGGATTGTTTTTCTTAAAAAAACAATACCACACAACTATATTTGCTACATTTAACATTTGCCTATCTCTAATATAAACAAGTTCAGTTAGGATTAGTTTGTCATTTTTTACTGATTAATATTAATTTAAATAACCAGTCTAAATAGTAATTTAAGTACACACATGATCCTGCATCTCGAGTATAATGAGCTGGTACTTCTGGGTAGCCTTTGTAAGATAATGTAATGGTCTTTCATAAATTAGGTTAGTGGAGAGAAGAGAGGACAGGGATAGTGATTTGGGAAAGAATGCCGAACCCGCACCAATAGCACAGGGTTCGTCTTTGGGCTAGCCTCCGCGGCAGCACAAGGGGAGGGGGCTGCTAGTCAAGCCCCCTCCTGCAGATTGGTGGCCAGCGAGGGGTGTCTAGGGAAGGGGCATCCATACAGAAGAGAGGACAGGGATGATGATTTGGGAAAAGATCGTGTGTGTGTGTGTGTGTGTGTGTGTGTGTGTGTGTGTGTGTGTGTGTGTGTGTGTATACGTGTGCACGCACACACTGAAATATCTGCCTTCTTGTTCAACACCCTCATGCAGAGGAAATGTTGAGGGGGTAGGATTGCATCACTGACCCTGCCCCCACCCACTATGCACTCATGCACTTGCAACTGGGACCTCTGATTGTGTGTGCCATGTCCAACCTTGCCTTTTGCTGAACACATGGAAGTTGGGGCAGGACCAGTAGTTGCAGCCTTGCCCTCCCTCCAGGCATTTGCTCTTGCTCTACTGACTCGGGGACATTATGTGTGAAGAGGGCTAATCTCTCAGCGCAACCAAAGCAGCATGCCAACTTCCTGGCTGAGTAGCCAGCTCACATACTCCCCTCCCCTCTCATATTCCCTTGCTTGCATAGAGCAGAGCTTTGCTACTGCATCTGAACTGGCAATTATCATTTGCTGACATTCTCCACATTCCAGTCTGTACTCTCACCACGGCACGCAACAGTGACGCCTTTCTGCCACGAGGGTTAACAGCTTATCAGTAATATCAGTGATTTCCGGTCTATCCCGTTCCAACACGAACGGGCTGCTCCTGCTTAGCATCCGGCAGTCTTCAGGCAGTTCAACCTCAGGACCACACCTCCTGCCAACTCATCATTTGATAGCTGCCACTTTGCTTGTTAGTAGGGCTTCTCTAATATTGCCATAGCAACATGAGAGCTTCTTCCCCCATACAGCTGCAGCAATGTCTGAGAGTCTGGAATTGCACTCAAGGGAATAGTGAGGTTCTTGGGAGGGTGACTGTCTGGTGGAATGGACCTGCACGATTGGTCCATCCATACTGCTCAGGCCTACAGAAGACAAAAAGTTGCCACACGAGAGTAGCTCTGGCGGTTGTGTGGCAATGCAAGATTCTTTGAGAATGGACTTTCAGAAGTCCTTATCCGCACCGCATTGCAGGATGTTACTAGGGTGAAAGCTATATCCATAATGAAGTACGTTTTGGCACGCTGGCTGGTTAGGTCCTTCTCACCAAGGGCTCCCCAAGGCAAGAAGGAAGCGTCTTGTTATGTAACCAAGATACAATTATAAGACATTTCACTTGCAAAGTTTACAGTATTCATCTTTAGAGGGGGCCACCATGAACATCAAGAGGAAGAGAGAAGAGCAGAGCAGCACAAAAAGCACTTCAAACCCCCCCCCCCACACACACAGGCTGCAGGTCCCTTTCCAAGGGCACTCAGAGTGCTGCTTGCCATTTTTAAGGTCTTAAATGGGCTTGGGGATATGGTATCTCAGCCTGTATGGCCGTGCCTATCCCCTTCTCTAGCAACCACCTCACCGTTTGCTCTATGAAGCCTTATCTGTTCATTTCTTTTCATCTGCTAGGCGAGGAAGAAGAAGAAGAAAAATCAAAAACCAACAGCTGCAATCCACACTTAATTAGAAGGCACAGCAGCAATGACCATTGTAGGTCATTTCCGTTTTTAATCTTGGGTATGATAAAATGGAAGTGTCAAATATACACACTGAACAGTACACAGGTTTTAGCAAGTTGTGATGGCAGTTCCAATTTTACTTTGTAAGCTTGCTAAAAACCAGAATGCTATTCTTCCTAGTTGCGAGAACTATTATGCATGTGTTTCACCTTCCTACAAATTATTTGTGGGCCTTTCGAAATACATCTGCATCCTAGTTGCCACAATTTCTTATGTATACTGTAGTAAGCCCCCTTTGTTGCCATATCATCTGTCTTAAAACACTGTTTTGAAGCAAGCAGAGGCATGCAATTAAGTCTAATCTTAAAAGACTTGTGCTGAAAAGGGACATGAATAATTATGCATCTTATTTACATATATAGGTTTATAGTTACTTCTGATTAGCATAAATTTAAAATAGCACAGAAAATCAACGCAGCATAATCTACAACAATATATAAAAATGTTTGAGTTTTTTACTTCAGCTTGCCAGTCTCCTTTAATGTTCATAGAAGAATTAGCTAAGCCAAGGCAAACAAGATATTTGATTAATTTATCCTTCCCCTTCTCACAGCAGCTGTCCTTGAAAGTTTACTTTTGCATATGGTGCATCCAAATCTGACCAAGATCACAGATCTAAATAAATAAATAAATAAATAAATAAATAATAATAAGCACAAAAAGCTACATGACCCCTAGACTACTTTTTTTGCTGGAGAACAAAGAATAGTCAGTGGGACCCTAGTAAACACAGACTGACAATTGTTTTGTCACATGGCTTCACCAAACAAATCTTCCCAGACGAACACACAAGTTTTTGGATGGGATCTGAGGCAGATAGCCACTATCTCTGTTCTGCAAATGCTAGCGCAAGCATTTGTGTAGCGTTAAAGGTACTTTCTATAAAGATGTTCATCTGTGGAAGAACATCTCTGGAATGAATTTAGCTTCACTTTCTTCATGCAACTTATAGATACCTTCCACATACAGAAGGTACCCTTTGCACTCAACCCATACATCTGAAAATAGAATGCACAACAATTACGTCAGTTTAGCTTTGAAGTTGCAACCCACTTCCTGCAGCCATCAATAGAGTCATACATAAGCAGCACATATGATATACACAATTCAGTTGTCTACTGTCTCACCAGCAAAGGCACATCAGAGTTGGTTCTCATACGATTTAGATTTTCCTATACATTTTTCAAAAAATTAAACAGGTCTACACATTTAAGTAAGTTCTTTTATGTGTATATTGCCTTTCAGGTCAAAGCCTCCCAAAGCAGTTTATATACAATTGAAAATGACCAAGTTACCCATACTTGTTTAAGGGCGCAATCCTCCTTAACTTCCGGGCGGTGGACCTAGCGTCCGCCTCCCAGAATAGTTGCAAACGTGCCGTAAGGCACGTTTGATGACTACTTTAGAGCTGGGAAGGCCGGCGCAAAGCCAGCCTTCCCAGCTCCACCAGCTGAGTACTCGGGCGGCCGCCGGACCCAAGAAAGGTAGAATCCGTCGGACGGCTCAGAGGCTCGGCGGATGGGGGGGCGGGACGGTGGAGCCAGAAGGGCGGCCATAGGGCCAGCCATCCCGGGCGGGGACATGGCGTCCACCATATCCCAGTCTCTGCCGGGCTCCGGAGGTCGGCTGGGCCGTTACACGGTCACCTCCGACTTCTGCCAGCAAAATAGCTGGTGGAAATCCGAGGAGGCCTACAGGCCCCAGCCACCATTACACTCGGGGAAGGGAACAAGCGTCCCCTTCCTCGAGTAGACTTTCTGCTGTGGGCTGCCTGCTGCAGAGCACTGGATCGGGGAGACGGCCGAGGCCATCCGCCCGATCTTTAAGTAGAATTGGGCTGTAAGTTAAACAACTGTGTCAAATCCATGCTTAAAATTAGTAGTCACTACTCTAGCTTCTGATCTCAAACTTAGGGAGAAAAACAATTAAAATTTCTAGAACAAATTGTGCAGTTAGACACTTCACTTAGTGTGCAACTCAAGATATTTGTCCAAATCCATTAGACAGGTAACTTCTGGGACAATTCTGACATTACCATTGTAGCATAAGATCCACTTATGCATGATCATTACAATAAACTGGTAAACATCTGTATCCAAGAATGACATGGAGTGGGACTGATGTGGTTACTTTCATGTCTGCAAACACTTAAGTGTAACTACTTTATCCCATATGTATTGTCTTCCATTTCAAAAGTAGATACTTACAACAAAGTATCTATTATAAGCCAGTCTTTGATTTCAAACTTTTAAACAACTGTGTCAAAGAAATCATTTACCAACTGGGCTGTATATAGATTTCATTAATTCAGTCACTAAAGATAAACATTCGAGGACTATTTGATTCTAGCAACCTAGTCACATTGTTAAAAGCAGAGCACTACCCTTCCTTCTGATCGAATTATCATACCAAGGTGCTTGGACCTTGTCCCAGATCATCCCAAATTATCAGAGTTCTTCTCCTAAAAACCTGGGGAAAAAACCCTCAGATACTTAATTAAGCCAATCTGGAACAGCCAGGAGAAGTTCTCCTTCCACGTTACCTTTCTGAGCACTGGCAATAGTGGCAGCAAGAGGAGTATCCACATGGAGAGGATTTTTCCCCCTTCTCTTTCTTCCCCCACATTGTTAGTGTAGTGTGGCAGTAGGCCCAGGGCGGGTGCTATGCTAATGACACAACATGAAAAATTTCCCCTCCCTTTCTCCCCTTCTTGACAGCAGAGCAACAATGGCAAAGAGAGGAGTGTGAAAAATTCTTAATTTAGTTTCACTGGCATGGCAGCCACTCAGTTTCTGTTGCTATACCATGCTGACTGAGAAACATTAGCCAAGTTCTTAACAGTGAGAAGGAAGGGCGAGTTTTCTCAAGATGATTTGGAAGAATGTGAACATTTGCTTGAAATGACCCCTTTTGTTTTGAATAGGTGCAATGTCAGATCACATACATCCCTGCCCCTAGAGTCGGGGTAAGTCCTCGCTTAAAGCTGTTTCGTTAAAAGTCATTTCATTTTACAGTTGATGGGGAAATGTCATAGGAACATTTAGGTTTATCAATTAGCCTATGGTAAAATTGGTTTCATTATAAGTCGTTTTGCTTAAAGTCACAGTTTCCAAGAAGAACCTATCGACAACTTTAAGTGAGGACTTGCTGTACACAAATGACCAGGGAGGGACATACCTGACGAGCAGAGATAACTCGCTCCTGCCCCTGCGTCAGGCCCGGCCCAGCAGTGCCAGGCTCAACCTCGGCATCACCCGGAGCAATGGAAGCTGCACGGGGACAAACTGCATGGCTCCCCAGCTAACATCACAGTTGGCAAGGAAACGGAGATACTACTGCTGGATACTCCACGCTCGGGATTGGTAGAGATGGTGAGGAGAGCATGCAGCATAGTAAGCAGCAGGGTTTAAAAGCCCTGCCGCGACCCCATGAAGGGGAACTCTCCCTAGAGTCCAGGCATGCAGAGGGAGTCAGCACCATGGAGGTGGAATCAGGTGCTGCTTAACCCTCCTAGCCAGGAGCAGTGTTACCACTCCTGTTCGTGGTTTCAAGAGTTAGAGTTACAAGGTTACAGACCTGGGAGGGTCGGTCACCCTGTGCACAGCCATTGAGCACCGTGCCAAGGTCACCTCGACGATCGAATAGCTCATTGCTACCAAACCAGTCACTAACACCACAACTAGCACTGCAGCCAGTGGGTGAGCCACAGTCAGTTTCTGCAACTACTTAGGCCTCTCCCAAGGCAGCCCTCCTGGTTGCTAGGGTCACTAGGGAGGCTGGTTCTGGGCTCGAAAGGTGGTGAATCCACACATGTCGACAAGGCAGGCTCTGGTATAAAGAGTTCCGTCATTGCCAGTGATGGGGCAGTAGCAGCAAGAGGCAAGGTCAAGGGCTCTGCCTCCACAGTCACTGGAGGAGACAGTAACCAGAGGAAGAGAAGGAAGTGGGTCCTGTCTTACCCCCTGCCCTTTCAAAGCCAATCTGAGGCCACAGGGGAAGACTCTCCAAGCCAGGCAGCAGGGACCTTCCCAGGTGGATGGAAAAGAATGATTCAGGAGTCCAGTAAGCGGGTTCCATGAGTACAACACAAGAGGAGCACCCCCTCCAACCTGGGCCAGGGGCTGGGGAGCCCCACACCTCCTCTGAAGCCATGAGGGTAAAGCTATTTGCACCCCTGTGCCTCTGCTCCTCAGAAGGGAACCTGGGCTCACGTCATACCAGCATCTTCCTCGACAACCTGGGATGCCATCAGACAACATGATGATGTTGCATCACACACTTCAGGAATTATTACAGGGAAAAGAGGGGGACTTTGTTTTTTGCTAGTGGAAATAATGGAAACCACTTTGAGAACCACTTTTTTAAGTGGTACATAAATAAATATTTTTTAATAAACTGTGTGTAGAACCTGTGTTTGGCATCACATCTAGTTCTGGTTCTGTATCACGTATTTAGCAGAAGACATTGAGTACTCTTTATTACTGCTACCAGATGAAAGATTCAGTACATTTCCCATTGCATTCAGAGTATGCATCTGTGTCATGCTTGTCCCCATGAGACAGAAAACATTCCCCAAGTTGGCAAAAGCATATGGTTGTTTTGAGAGGGTCTGCTCTCTTGGCTGATGCTCCAAAATTGGTTATAAGCACATGATTGTACCAGACCAGGCCATACACAAAACATATTTGTCCCTAGAGAAGTCCTTGCACAACCAAGAGTGTGATGAAGTGAGCTGTCAATCAATAGGGAAGCTCCCTCTTGATTCTATTCCCATTAGAAGAATGCTGGAGAGGAGGGGCGGGAAAAAAACGGCATCTTTGGCAGTTAGTGCTCTGACAGTTGAAACTGACAGTTCAAGTCTAGGGCTACAATCCAAGTATAGGGCTACAATCCTATACCCACTTTCCTGGGAGTAAGCCCCACTGAATACAACAGGATTTACTTCTGAGTAGATATTCTTTAGGATTGTGCTATAAGTAGGCTGACCATATCCAAAAAGGGACAGGGTGCCTATACCTTTAAAGATTGGAATTTGGGCAGGTGCAGCTCATCATGGAAGAGTGCAACAAGCTACACCTGCCCATATTCCCTCTTCTTGAAATGGTTAAAGGTATAGGCACCCTGTCCCTTTTTGGATATGGTCAGCCTAGCTATAAGAGTCTGTTGGGGCCTTGCGCTGCCAAAACTAGCATTCTGGCAGCGCAAAATCCTTTACGGCTGTCGCAAATGGTGATGCTATTTTGCACAGCTGGACCGCTGCTTTGCAATGACCCCCGGTGCTGGTAAGTCAGCATGGGGGGAAGGGTGGGCAGAACGAGGCAGGGGGAGAATAGGGCAGAGAGGGGGCAGATCAAAGCCGGGAAGGGGGCGGTATTGGTGGTAGCGCCATTTATATCCTATCTCTCTTCCCAGCCTCAATTTGCCTTCCTGTGTCCACTCGAACATGCACCAACGAAATAGCCATCACTGGGCCCAATAGACCCATTAGGGCAGTGGAGGTTTACCCGGGGCAAGGGAACAAATATTCCATTACCTGGAGGAGACCTCTGGGACTGCCCCCACCCCTACCGCAGGAGGCAGTGCATGCTCCAGTGATGCATTGGCGGGGCTGTAAGAGAAGAAAGTTTAGTTAGCAAGAAAAGACTGAGAGGAGTTTACTTGCTGCTTATGGATTTGGCCTGCAAGGTTGCCTTTGTCCCTTACTCAAATCTACTTTCCCTTAAATGAATAAAGCATCCACTTGGGCAAAGGTAGAAGAATCCACATGTGAGGTTTATTGAGGATACTGTCCCAGAACTATTCCCCTGCAACGTCTACCACTCTTTGCAATGTACAGGGAAAAGAGTCTGGAGATCCTGTCAAGAGAACCTAGTGAACCAAGAAGAGGTGGCAGCAAAAATACTGGGTAAAGAGCATAACCTCTGAACCTCCCATAAATTATCAGAGCATTAAAACTGCAGGCTGGCAATATTTGGTTTTACAACTGACTGCAGAAAGCCAACTTTTACACACACTAATATTTTCAGAGATTTTACATTTTCATGTAACGTTCATCTGCATAGGAACCCAACTTGCTGATAAGGAGGGATCAACCACTATATGAAAATAATTATATTTCTAGATATATATTTACATCTTATCTTTACATACATTCATTAACTACGAATAATAGTTAATGAAGGAAAACTCATTCTTTGGGTGCTTGCCAACAGAAAATTGGATACAGTATTGATAATGTAAATTGCTTTAACTGTAAGAATATCTTTTTAAAAACAGGATAATTTAAAAAGAAAAAATCATTGCAGTGAATAAGAAAAAGTGGCATTTGTTTCTTTGCCAATATTGAAAAAATAAACCAAAGTACCTTGATTATACCACAGAAACTGAAGGATATTTTTTTAAAAAATGCAATTCATCCATCAGGCTAGACTGTTCAAGGAATTTCTTGATTTGGATCCATTATGAAAGATCAACAGCTTGCTGACCATTATAGTGGTAAATGAAAAGCCACATGAGATGGTGGCTAAAAGACTGGGGAAACCCAAACTGACACCCCACTCAGCCATGGAACCTATTGTATGGCTTTGAGCAAGTCATCAAGTCTAAGTCTAACCTACCACACAGCATAAAAGGCACTACTCTGAAGTCCTTGCAGAAACTATGGTCTACAAATGTAGTAAACATTTGGTAATGCACTCAGCAGCGACAAAAATCCATGGTAGGTTTCAAATAATGGAGTACCTTTTACGCTTAAGGTACACTTGAACACACACACACACACACACACACACACACACACACACACACACACACTATGTGCTGGGGATCTTTTACAAATCTGGCTGAAATGGATAGATGGGCTACTATAAGCAGCACGGCTATGCCGAGTTAAGCATGTGCAATTTTGCCGAGTTAAGCATGTGCAATTTTGCATGCCTAATTATTGGTTACAAACAAAACATGTGATCTCTTCAGCAAGAAACACATCATATGATGCTTTTAACAGAAAGACTACACACAACAACATGAAAGATGTGCCCTAAGAGTTGTGCTATTTATAATCCATTCAGAGAACAAACGTCAGTGCTTTCTCAGTAGGTTTCCTTTTTCTTGCTTAAATGCAATACTTGTTTTCCTCCAGAATAGGGGTGGAGGAAGAAAAGATTGCATTCATCATTCAAAATAGAAATTGAGCAGCACTAACCCAATGTTTGATGAGATACAGTAGGAGTTTTTAATGCCATAATTTGAGAGCTGCAAGTATGGCACTATATGGTTTGGGATGTGATTTTACTATTTGCCATTTGAAAACAACTCCCTGCAAAGGTGCAAGTTGATCTCTAATCACAAAGACACACGCAGTCCTTTGAGAAGCTGCTGGAATGCCATTTAATATAATGAACAGAGTGTGATGTTCAAACGCCCCCCCCCCCCATGAATGAATGAATGATCACTCGCCCTGGGAGAGACATTTGTGGCATTCTTTGGGTTCCGATTTAAACATTACGTCTTTCATAGAGGATGATGAAAGAAACCGCAAGTATAAAAAGTAGCCCTTTCCCCAATCTGTTCTAGCTAATGTCAAACCTCCAATTCCATTTAATTTTGTTAATATCTTTTGGATTGAACAATTGCTCTTGATATGCTTGTTTTTTCCCTAAAAATACTGAAGTTTCTAGAACCAAATAGCAAAGTCGTTGGATACCACCAGCATTATGGGATGTAATGTTACAGGGGGGAAGAGATGCATTTCAACGTTAAGGGGAAGAGGGGAATTAGCCGCACACACATTATCTTTGGGAGATTCACCCAACACACGTGAGAAAATGAGCAGACCACTGATCATGCTAGATTGTTGTTGTTCAGTAGTTAAGTCGTGTCCGACCCTTCGTGATCCCATGAACCATATCCCGCCAGGCCTTCCTGTCCTCCACTATCTTCCTGAGTTCGCTCATTTTCATGTTCGTTGCATCGGTGATGCTGTCTAACCATCTCATCCTTTGCCTTCCCCTTCTCCTTTTGCCTTCAATCTTTCCCAGCATCAGAGTCTTCTCCAGAGAGTCCTCTCTTCGCATTAGGTGGCCAAAATATTTGAGCTTCAGCCTCAGTACCTGTCCTTCCAGGGAACAGTCAGGGTTGATTTTATTTAGGATTGACTGATTTGATCTCCTAGCAGTCCAAGGGACTCTCAGGAGTCTTCTCCAGCACCACAGTTCGATACCAACTATTTAACCCACATGTATAAAATAGCCTAGAATAGTCAGCATCAAGCATGTCATGTAACATATTTCTTCCCAAATAATCTATTTTACTTGTATGTTCCATTGTTTAAGCAACCTCAGGAGTCCTCACCAGGCAGGCTTTTTCTAGGCAAGGTATTATTCCTATTTGGGATGGACTCCTTCCATTGCTCAGTGGAAGAGCACATGCTTTGCAAATAGAAGAACCAGGTTCAATCCTCAGCCTCTCCAGGAAGGGTAGAACAAAATTCCACCTGAAACTCTAAAGTGCTGACAGCTGGTGTCAACAACACAGAGATAGAGGAACCAATAGCCTGTCTAACAGCACAATTCTACCCAGCTCCTCCACCGGTGCAAACTGCAGAGGAGGGCAGAATGGGAGTCTTTGGAGGGGAAAGAGGATTTAAATCCTTTGAATCCCCCTTTAGAGGGGATTTGGATTCCCTTTCCTTTCCAGGGCCTCCAATTCTCACAGCACCAGTGGAGGAGCAGGATAGGACTGTGCTGTTGGTGTAAGTAAGGCAGCTTCCTATGGCCAAGGGAGTCTAATCTTTCATTACTGCAAAATTACACCACTGATATTGTTAAACAGCTTGGCAGTTTGCTCCAATCAAACCTTAAACTTAAATTCCTGGTTAATTTCAACCTTTAAATGGCAAATTGTTTTCCTAATCTTGTGTGGCAGACAGCATTTTTTGAACAGAATAAATCAGTGCAACGTGCTTTTCATGTGTATTCCTCTCATGTGTATGGAAAGTGAGGCAGAGCACATATAATTATGGATGCCTGAGCTAAGGATACATGCATTATGCATGGAAAGGAAACACAATTCTGCTAGCATAATTATTAAAGCAGGTGGATGCACAGTCATTTATCTTGGAGAGAAGAAAATAGTCCACGCTTAAATTGGACCAACTGTTCTTCAAATGAGCAGCCATTTCATGAACGCTTAAGCAACAGGATACTCGATGCTTTTACAAAACAGATACTCTAAATTTAGTCCAATTGAAACTTTGTAAAGTTAGATTACAGTACTGTAAAGTTATATTAAACTGCATAAGCATGTGTACAGTATAACAGAAACAACTGCGTATTCTTCCCCCGTTTACCCTGGCTCCTCTCGATTGTAAGCCTCTCAGGACAGGGTCCTATCTTCCCATTGATGGGTCCATATAAATAATTTTCTCTCTCTTGAAACAGGGCTCGAAGTATTTGAATTAACTTCCGCCCCACAGAAGAGGACATGAACATGGAAATTAAGAGTGTGCCACTTGCCATTTCATTTCAGCCACTTTTATGGTTTTGCAAAAGAAAATACGGCATCATTTTTTCAGATAAGTCGTGTAATTTTGCTTCAATAACAACTGAATAATTGGTTTCAAGGTTTTACAAGGTTTCAAAAGCATGAACTAATAAGCAGCTCTGTATTATCCTTAAAAATCAGTAAACATGACTTTAAAGGAGGTCTCCATATTGCTTAGACATCCCCTTAAAATTAGTCATCTCTTTGTTTTGCTCTAGCATTTTCTCCTTTTAGGACATTCTCACTGGCAGCCTGACACATGATATATCCAAAGAAAAACAAATTGCCATTAAACACACCGAAAATGGCACCGGGCCACTCTGCAGCTCTTCCCAGATAGATTGGCTGAGCAGAGGCCCCACGTGTACTGGGGGGGGGGAGCATCGCAAACTAGTGCCGCCCAAGCACGCACTTGAGTGGAGCATCAATCCAAAGAAAAACAAATTGCCATTAACCATGTCCTTCCTATGAGCAAAAACAATGCTTGGAGTTCAACAATTGGTTTTTGGAGTAGTGGATTTCCCATTGGGAGTAATTTTGTACCCCAGCTAAGTTTCCTTAGTTTATCCCTGCTAACTTTCATTTCCTCACTCCAGTCACACCATTTCTTTATGCTCTAAAAGTATTCAAAATAACTTCTAACTGTCCTCCTTTCCAATACAAGCAATATGAATCATTGGCTGAATGTGTTTCATTTAAGAAAGGAGGAGCAGCTTTGATTTTTAAACCTTACTGAATTCTATGCGCACATTCCTGGGAGTAAGTCCCATTGAAGTCAACAGGTCTCGTTTCTGAGTAGCCATGCATTGGATTGTCAAGGCGAAGGACCAGCTACAGGTTGCTCTGGTCAGACGGCCAAAGCACACTGACAACACAATCCTACCCAGCTCCTCCACTGGTGCAGCAGTGGTGGAGGGAGAACGGGAGGCTTTGGGAGGGAAAGGGAATGTACATCCCCTTTCCCTTCCAAAGCCTCCTATTCTGCCCTACTGCACCAGTGGAGGAGCTGGCTAGGATTGCGCTGTAAGCCCCACAACACCAACCAACAGTCAAAGAAACTCCACCCCCAAGAAGGCCAGTACCAATTGGGTGCCTGGAATTTCCCATCCTTGGCAAACTGGCACACTTTTCATAAAGACTCCTTGTAGAAGTTTTATCTATTCATTGTAGAGTTGCACTTCCAATTCAAATCAAAGGCAAATCAAGGTATTTGTATCCTGCCTTTCCACCTCTTAATTCCTCAAGGCAGCTCATGTTTGGCTTTCAACATCGTACCCAGTTCCTCCCCCACAGAGGAAGTTGGTAGATCCGGGGGGGGAGAAGGAACACAGTCCAGTTTTTGAGGCTCAGCAAGTGGTGGCGATGGTAGCTTCTGCTGTGCTGACCTTCCTCCCTCTCCTTGTCATTCTCCCCACAGAAAGCAGATGAAGGCAGTCATAGGCGACTAGAATACAAAGAGAAAAGCCCAGCCAGCAGCAGGCGGCTCATCAGAAAGTGACACCCTCTAGGCAGCTGGTGAACAGCCATGCCGTCACAAGGTCAGAATGAGTTCTCTGGGGTTGGGCTGCAAGGACCATAATGATCTAGGTCAGTTTTCAAATCAGTGCATGTTGCTTTCAGAGGCTTTGCATCTGGTTCAGACCGACACGTTAGTATATTGACACAGGCATTAGCCCTGGCTGTCCGCCAAGTGGTAGGATGATTGCCTGTGCACCACAGGGAGCAATGCCGTCTGTGCGCACATGTTGTGTGTAGCGCAGGAACTTCAAGCCATGCCACATCAAAACTAACTAGGAGAGACTCAAAGATGCATTTCAGATATTCAGTTATTTTTGCAATATGGCAAAACCAGAAAGTGCCATTTAGCACATCTATGTGTGGGTTGCTGCCGCTGAGTAATACAGTTATTTTAAAAGTGGCTGCTAAGCAACACTGATGAGGTTGCCATGGATAGGAACATTTTCTTTTAGCAATACTGGATTATTTTAATATGTGTTTAGAAGTTAGCTTTCAAGTTATTTGTTACATTTCATTTTCTTATCCCATTCTAAGCCTGAAAATCAGAAAAGTTGGTAACATTTCTTCATCTTGCTCATTCTTACAACAACCCTGTGAGAAAAACTAACATTAAACTCATTGCACAGATAGAACTGCAGCTTAACAAAGCTTGCCCAAGTACAGACACATTTGATTTGTACCTACACAAATCAAACATGCCCAGCGTGACTGTGTGTATGCATGTGGGTTGTGTTTTCTTTTTGGGAGGGTGGAGTAACAAGGATCGTCCTCCCAGGGTTCATTCTGATAATACTTGAAAGCATACGATGATAAATCTCATGGGGATCCCAAATTTATTTAAGCAGATGTGTGAGAGCATAAGAAGGTCTGGTTTTATTGAAGTTAGATCCACATGAGTAAGTCCTGGACCACACAGTGACATTAATATCACTATGAAAACTGGACTTAGGGCAAACTTGCATGACCAAACGGATGCCTCGATAATGGGATCTGAGCAGATCTATATAGACATTCAGCACATCATGAACTACTTAGACACTCTGCATGCAATAAAGCAATTGCATGATTAAGTCTACATTTACAGGGCTGCCAGGACCCAGAGAAGCCTTCAGGTCAACAGAAGGGCTGCTTTTGTAGGTTAGCATCCACTAGCCCCAAGTTCATGTGCCGCATCTTCTGCCCCTTCCCTCTGGAGAATATAAGCCGGAGTAGATGATGCCTTTTCCCTGATCTGGCTCATCACACAACAAGGAATGAGCGCATACAACTCCTCCCCGCCCACCCAGTGTCCTGCCACTGCACGTACATACGGAGTTGGAGCATCTTAATGCCACCTAATTAACTGGTTAATTTACTATTTTTAGGCTGGAATTCTACACATGGTTACATGAGATCAGGTTCCACTGAACTCAATGAGGCATACTTCTGAGTAGACAAACATAAGCTTGAACTGTTAACGTAGTCAATCAACTGTGTGGGCTAAACCAGGTGCTGCACTAAACATGTAACAGGGGCCCCCCTTTTTCCAAATTTCATGTGGGGGGCAGTGAAACAGGGCAAAATTGTGACAGGAAGGTAAGGAGACTTTATTGCTACCCCTTCAGGAGAGAAAGGTGGGATAGAAATTAAAATAATAATAATACTTTGTTACTGTTGCAGTTCTGATCCCGATTGTGTTAACCCCCCCCCCATATTTCATATAGGAAAAAAGTTCTATTGGAACATTTGTCTCCAAGCGCAGCAGGCTAAACCGCTGAACCATAAGCTGTCGATCAAAAGGTCGGCAGTTCGATTCCTGCGACGGGGTGAGCTCTCGTTGCTTGGCCAGCTCCTGCCAACCTAGCAGTTCCAAAGCATGTCAATGTGAGTAGATAAATAGGTACCGCTTGCGGGAAGGTAAATAGCGCTCCGTGTTCCAGCCGCATGCTACGCGCTGCGGCAAGGAGAATCATGCCGGCCACATGACCACGGAGGCCTCTTCGGACAACGCCGGCTCTTCGGCTTTGAAATGGGGATGAGCACCACACCCTAGAGTCGGACACGACTGGACTTAATTGTCAGGGGTCACCTTTACCTTTACATATGCGGCAACAGGGATGATACATTGGGGAAGAGGAGCTGAGCACATCTCCATATGATGGGTCAGATTATCCAGGGACAGAAGACACTCACTCACTCAGTCCTTTTATATTGTATCTTTGTATCACCTCGTTAATTGCTTTGAACTTCTTTGGGAGCTAAGCTTAGCGGAAAAACACACACAGGGCCAAGACAAAAATTCAAGGTGAGGACTGAATTGTCATTATGGTCCAAGTAGCAAGATGAGCATATGAAGCAAATACACCGTTTAGCCATGCATCTAACCCTGCATGTCAACAGACGTCCATCGGTGTCATCTTCGACTTGTATTCACACACATAGTGAAGTATGGACTTTTCTCTGGGCGCTTACTTACATCAGGTAAATATGATGAATCAGTAGTGAGTTATTAAGTTTATGTAAAAAGCATGCTTACTTTTAAACAAAAATCCAGTGCTTTAATTATGTGCTTTTACACAACTCCTGCAGACATGCAAGTGTAATGAGAAGTTTTTTAAAAAAATCAACACACCATTGTATGTATTTAATATATCTATATTCTCTGAAACAGTGGATTTACCATGAGATTATTGCTTGGTTTATAACAGTGGTTCCCAACCTGGGGGTCGGATCCCCCAAGGGGGTTGCAAAGCAGTTTCTGGGGGGTCGTGGGATGTTGGCTGGATGGCCACATCCAAGACGGCAGTTCACTCCTCCCCCACTGCAGAGAAAGAAGTGTCTGATGCTCTTTGGGGGCTTGTTTGCTCACCTTGTGTTACTTTCTGCTTGCCTTTTGGCATCTCTGTAAATATTAGCTCACTCCTCCCTCCCACCCCCCATGAGGCTGCTTATAAGTACAACTTTAAAAACACAATTTATTTTTAAAAGTGTGATTTATTAAACAGTGTAACTTATTAAAAATGACATCACTTCTCGCTTGCTGACATCACTTCCGGCCCTAGGTCTGACTCTTGGGGGGGGGGTCCCAACAGATTGTCATTTTACAAAAGGGGGTTCCAGTGCTAAAAAGGTTAAGAACCACTGGTTTATAGGAAGTAGCCATTAAGAAAAAGGCTCTGATCTTTATTCAATACAGTTGCCTTCTGTTAGAGAAAGGCTACTTACCAGAATTTGAAAGAGTGTCTCTTACTGTCATCTTTGCATGACTGATATGGGGGGGGGGGAGAGATAATTCAACCTTCTGTGGTCACATTTTGATTAAGATTCATTTTGTTTCAATCGTCAGAGTACTTATCATAATTTAGGCAAAGATGCTAGCAATTAATTACTACTAAATTAAAAGGGACCATCTGGGAGTAAAGGGGAGTACATGGCTTTCATCACCAAACCATTAATATCAATGTGAAGCAGATCAATAGTGATTACAGGTATTATATGGTGACACACAATCACATCAGCAGGGTTACTGTACTATGAAAAAGGATGAGCAACTAGAAATGCATATTAGAAACAAAGTACATATATTTGCCCAGAAACATTACAAACATCTGCCCAGAAACGTTCAAAATTCTGCTGGTTTATACCAAAACATTACCCTGATGGTTAACACACACTTAAAATATACTATATTGCTTTTGTTGTGCAAGCTTTAGGCAAAGAGAGCCTACTTTTCTGTCTTTATCTTTGTATATGGTTCTTTTGCCAACAGGCCATAATGCTTAGCATTTTTTATGCTCTTTCAAAAGTCACTGTGCATTTACCGTGCTGAACCTATTAGTCCATAATTACTGGGGAAGGTTTCAGTTTTGCAGGAGAGTTAAATCAGTAAAAGTTGCTGGTTTGTTACAATTTCTCCCCCCCCCCCCCCAAAGCCACTCTCAACTCTTTTCCAGCGTGCTTCCTATAAAACCATATTTGGTAGAGAATAGATTCTTAAAGAAGTCAAAATTCAGGTTTTTGTATTCCATAAAACTGGCAGTGAAACTGTGAACTAAACAAATATGCTATTAACAGGACAAGTCAAGTTTTGAGAGGCTTCCATTTTTGCATCAAAACTTGCCATTTGGAAGAGCCAAGTCATGAAGGGAAGCTATCAAAAAACAACAACAACTGGATTTTTGGCATCTGATTTCCTCCCCCTCCGCCCAATCTTGGTAGTACCCTTAGGCTGAGGACTGGGAAGTTCTCAGAGTTACGCTCTTTGGGGCTATCTCAGCAATTGTACACATCCCTCAGGCGAGGCTGGAAATTTCTCAGCCATGAGCAGGTCTCTCAGAAGTGAGAGAGCCACAGATTCCAACTGCTGAAGCCAAGGGACAATTGCCCCAAACAGAGTTTGCACATGGGAGGCTGCCTGGGAACAAAATGCCAGCCAATCTCTGCTTCATGCAGGAGTGCAGTGTACAACATATAAATCGGTGAAACATATTGAGAGACATTTTGGCTCAACGCTATTAAATATTAATAAAACACAACCTCTTTCATCCCACCTCTTTCGAAGATCCAAACAATGTATGGATCCGCAAAGGGAAACCTTTGCAAGAAAACAGAGTTTTTGAAAAAAGGTAGGACATTCAGCTAGCATCACCACACAAATACTGGTTTTCACTGAGCCAAGGGAAACCTGCAAAAAGGCTCTATACCCAACCTGAACGTCACAGGAATTACACAGCTCTCTGAAAAATCTCTCCATACAAACAGGCTGGATGGCAAGCGTAAAAACATTCACATATGGCACCAGAGTTACATAAGTCTGCATCAGCAGTGGAATTTTTAAAAATAACTGAAACTAGCTGCCAGTAGCACACAGCAATACTTAGCATGAGCATATGACACTTATGAGTCATAATGCTCTAGGCCCAGGATGCACATATGGTATATCAGGCATCATCTATATACATGGGGGGGGGGGGGAGAGTGAGAACTATATTACAGCAGGTAACCAAGTCTAAGTATTAGAATGCAGAAAGTTAGTAAGGAAATGTGCTAAAAAAAGTAAGATTTAAATGAGTACAATGTACAAGACCAAGGATTTTACCATTTTATTGTAGCAAGCCTCTGCAAGTTTGAACTTCAAAATCAAATGGTTTGAACTTCTTCAAATACAAGAACTAGGGCAAAACAAAGACGAAATGGTGGGAGACATTACTCTTGCCCCATGAACAGATCTAGTGGCTTATAGGAAAAAGGAGAGCCACATAGGTCTATGATGTTATCATGATTCAGATTGCAAAAAGGCATATTCAATCAGCAAGGTAAGAATCCGCTTGAATCCAGGGTGGGTTCTGCCAAGAATGTTGGAGAACAGAAATCTGAGCTGCCCTCAGCAGGGCCTCTGAGAGGAAATCTATCAGGGGGTACAAAGCCCCTTCTCAACGGGGGAGGGGGCAGGGGGAGGGCAGCAATGGCTGGAAAAGCTTCCGGAGCCCAGGTCTATCAGACTTCCCGAAGCGGTCTACCTGCTCAGCAGACTTGTCCTCCTGGTTGGCCCGGCCTCTGTCTTTCATTCTCCATGAGGTCAGCTGAGATGCTAAGAAATTTCTCATGAGCCCTGTACCTCAGGAGTCACATCAGGTGGGGCACTGCTGGTTAAGACCCAACTTGGCTAGGCTGATTCTTGAACCCTCACAGTACTAATGCCCAATGTATCTTTGGGGGCAGGTGGGAATGATGTGGGGGACCCAGTGCAAGGCATTGCTTAAGGGTCCACAGGAGCCTGGCACCAGAACGTGCTGCAATCCTATGCATAGTCACTTGGGAACAAGCCTCAGTGGATTTACTACTGAGGAAACATGCACAAGAGGTCAGGGTTTGAAACAGATAAGTAGGCCAGAAGACAAAATTCAGTTGCTGGTTTCCTGCAAATTAAAGCGTTTGAGAACGGTTCCATAATAACCCAGTCCTTCTCTTACAAAGGCTAGTCTAGAAAGGGTTCTTTTTACATACTGTCCACCACTGAGAACAAATAACATTCTATGTATGTATCATTGCTAGATCCTCCTTGCCTTGAAATATCACAAGTACATCAGACTCTTTCACTGAGAACATTTTGTTTTGCTAAGATGAAATGTAACCGTGGAACAGATATTACATGAGAACAGTATGGTGTTATCTTCACAGGCCCAACAGCTGAATTTTCATATTAGAAAAGGCTAAGTTAATTAGGACATTGCAGCTCAAAACAGATTACTAAAAAGAGAGTACTGTATTCTTAATATTAGAGACACTCTGTGAGACTATACAGCTTACTTACCAGAGTTCAAAAATTCCTGCAAGACAGGAATATCTGCAGGCTGGTTGCAGATGTGCAATATTGAGCAGGACCATATGAAAGAGACTTGGAAGTTCTGCATCTGCAAAATGCCTCATAAAAAGCAGACAGCCATATTCAACCCATGTCTAGCTAACCATCTGGGAGCAATACATCGGTAGCGCCAGACACTTTCCCCCACCTTGGCCAGGCAGGGTCAGACTAGCAGTTGGCAAGGAATGACAGACATTTTTCTAACGTTCTGCACCAGTAGCTGCTACATTAGGGGAGAGAAAGAGGGGTTACACATGCATTTACCACATCAAAGGCCTGGGTTTTTCAATTTGTGGCACTCACTATCACTTATGCATGCATACATATGCAAAGCCAATGTTTTTTTGTCACGAGCAGCAATAGATGCTTCTATAAGGATGTGTGCCAACACGCACATGAAACCATAAACATCCCAGCATGTCAGTTCTTGATCCCTAGGGACAGGGATGGCAAGAAAAACTTGGGGCCAAAAAGTAAAGCTATTGGGGGGGGATTTCCTTCAGCCACCAGAAATGCTCAAAAGACTAGTCTCCCTTAAACTCCAAGTTATAGATATATCAACTGTCATTAAGCAGGATAACCAAGATATCCGTCCAAATGCATTAAAGATCCAAACATTCAGAACACATGGAAGGGCGAAGCACTCTATTAATATTGGAAGGAAGAGACAGGGAAATGGGCAATTAGTCTGATTCAGAAAGACTGTTCACATTACCTCGTTCTAGTCTCTCACCACCAGGACAAATTATGCTGCAATAATAAAATTAAAAAAGTTCCCTAGGTATGGCACTGGTGTTTCTTCCATTGAATATTCTGCAGAAACCGTCATAATCCCATTGCAGAGACCTACAAATCTCACTGAGCTTCAAAAGGTGTTTTTGAAATTTCAAACAGAATTCCAAGGACTAAGACAGCAATGAAGCTTTCTCCCATGAGCAAGAGAAGTGTTTTTCAGCAACATTCAATATGGTTTACCCATCTTTCTGTATCCATTCCTTGTACAGAAGGACCACATTACTGGTCCAGAACAGTGATCAATCTACTGGCTCAGTATCTGCTTCTGACACAGGCTACACAGGATACTTAGGGAGAGATTCCTTTCTGTTTGCTCTTGACCTGACAGTTTTGGTAGATAACACATACATTCTTTAAGTACAGATTAATTAAGATTCACATTCCTTCTAATAGTGAACTCAGGCATGAAACAGGGTACCCAAAAATAAGGCCATGATATATCAAAGTTTGTAAATGCGATGTTTTCAAAATTCACAAAATGGCTCTGAGTTACAGCACATTAAGCGTCCAGGATCTATGACATGTTGTGAGCTTTACGGCGCAATCCTGTGCACGAATGCGTGGCCAGCCTAAAGGGTCTGGCCGCTGCATCCTGTGTAGTTCCCAGGCTGAACCGGCGTGGCCCCGGAGCACCTTGGGGAAAGGGATGTTCATCCCCTTCCCCTGGTGTAGGCAGGCTGGGGTCCAATGGGCCTCCTCGGATGCATGCCAGCTCCAGCTCCTGATAAGACCTCAGGAGATTCATAAACGAGTTCTCTCACTGTTTTTAAAAAGCGTAATAGCAGGCACACCTATCAGCTCCCTGACACGACTGTGGCACTGAGGTGGGGGAAGGGAATACCTTTTCTTGTGCCAGGAGCTAAGGGTTAAACCCCCTTCCCCTAGTACCATGTTCTCAATTGGATTGGGTGGGCAGGTGGCCAGGGTTTTTATTAAGCTTGATTCAAAGATCACTACTCCCTGCAACAACAAAAAGGGAAGAGACCTCAGAGAAGCTAACTTATTACCCCACCATGTTTCAGCAATGGAGGGTGACGGAATCGGTTATTTCACAGAGAGACCAGAACTATCTTCATTTTCAGATGATGGGGAAGACAGTTTTAGTATCTCTTTGAAAGAACTGAATCGGAGTTGCCAGCATTCTTAATCAGGAGGAGAGTATTTGTGGCTGTAGACAAATGCTCTCCCAGGGAAGGGGGGGGGGAGAGAGAGAGAGAGAGAGAGAGAGAAGAGAAATATGCAGCAGAGCATTAGCAGGCCTTAGCAGAGTGCTCTTGCTCCCCCCCCCCCCCATCGTGTGGACATGGTCCAGTTACAACACCTGAAGGGGCTAATGTCTCTTCCCTTTTTTCCCTCCATTTGTAGCTTTTCCTTCTTTCCCCACACAGCTATGCACACTCAAAGGGAATATGCAAAAATGTAGATTTGGTAAACATTATAGATTGTCTTTTACCATCTCATTCATCTCACCAATCACTTCCCTGAATGGGGGCCCAAAAATACTAAAAAGCTATTCATTTTAATAAAAACGAATAATGTCCCAGCACACGAAGCAATAACAAGCTCCTTTATCTAGTATTTGCTATTTTAAAGTATGCAATAAGGGGTTAAAGACCGCAGATATGAGAGAAAGGATCTCTCTGTACTCATGACATGAAACAAACAATTTTTAAAAGCACCCAATTGCAACACAATGAATTAGCATCTGACTGCCAAACTAAAATGGGAACAATGGACAATCTGAGCTGCTTCTAGTTTGACAATACAGCCTTGTCAACTTCGAGAGGCAGCACTTTCCACTTGCAACGTACTGTACATTGCCATGCAAACACCCAGTTTCATATGTCATGCGGTTTTGGAAAACCATGTTCAGTTTAAGGTTACCATGTTCAGTTTAAGGTTACAATGTGAAGTTTCACCATGAAACCCAACTAAAGGCTCTTTTTTTAAAAAAAGACACAAACATCATGACGGTTCAGTAAATAAAATGCAATAATTATGGACTAATTATGAAATGTGACTTTTCAAAATAAATAAATGGTTATTTGGGAATCTAATCATTATTAGTTAGATAACAAACATGTATCCAGGTCCATATGGCATTCACTGTTCACATTACACTTCCGTTCCTTTCCAATGAGGAAAGAAAGCTGCAATCAGTGTTGCCACCACCAGGGGAACCCATGAGACAGTTGTACAGAAAAGCTGCCAATACTGGTACTTTTTGCTTCCTGTAGTTATAGTAATTGTGGTGGAGTTTCCAAAAGAATCTAAGGCAGGCACTGCATTTAATGCCAGGACTGGGGGCGACTCCTAGTGTTTTGGAGTTTCTTGTATTTCTAGTCATGTGGGGGGGGGGGCGCGCATGTATGCTTTTTTTAAAAAAAATGTTCTTCTAGAAATTACTGGAGTGAGAAAAAAGGCTTCAAGTCAAATAGCCTGATTATCTTTTGATTTATATTGTTTGTTCCAGAATCCTGGAAGCAATATTATATTGGATTGAATTATCCAATGATCTGTGGAAAAGAAAATAGCAACTGCCTTTGATTGCTTGGGGGCACCCAATATCACTCATCCTGTTCTACAAAACAAAGAGTTGAGGAGTCGGGGGGGGGGTGAGAGAGAGAGAAAGTGAATTGAGGAAAACAGAACAGACAAACCACAATGGCCATCCTATGCTGACTTCCTGAGAGAAACACAACTGGCAAGTGCCTTTTGCCGCCGTCCCCACTCAGGGCCAACTCATTCATGAGGCAAATGGGCAGGGGAACATTCTAGCCCAGGGGTGGTCAACCTTTCCATATGAATGCTCCTGGCCCTTTAACGATTGTCTAGGTGAGGCCATTTCAGCAGGTGCAGCTGCTTTAGCAATTGCATCAGCAATTGCAGCTGCCAAGATTCTGTCTGCTACACAACTCTTAAGAACGCAGAGGCCCTAACAGTGGAAGGTTGGCCACCTCTGTTCTAGTCTACCACTTTTCCCTCCACTTTCTCTTCCACTCTATTCCCCTCTTTCTCTTTGGCGAGACATGGGGATGGCATTTGACACAGCTCCAGAAGGGGGGGCAATGGTATTGGGTGTGATGCTAGGAGTTCTTGGACCAGCCCTGTCCCGACTTGCTATCTGTGGGCCTCAACTGCTATAGAAGTGTGAATGCCCCCTTTCCCTTTCGTCATAAGTGTTCCAGCTCGCAAGGACAAGGAGATATCAAGCCATTTCAAGATAAGCCCAAACTGAGTTATTGGTTCAACTGAGGTTAATCTGCCCATCCATTTTTTTTTAAAAAGAATTAAGTAACAATTAGAAACATCTATCCAAATGGATCAAGGAGGTCTAACCAAATACAGTACTGCAAATGGTTACAAACCCCTGGTGTTCACTGAGAGCGCTCAGTCCTCCATGCAGATACAATTTTTCCTAAAGCATGTACCGGTAAATGTGCTCTCCTTTAAAAAGAATAAGATGAAAAGTCCATATAGAAATAGCCTCTTGGGACACAAGGCACTTTAATATGGCTATTAAATGCCTATGCAGAAGCGAGGGGGGGGGGAAGAAGGACACCAGCCCACAACCTACCAGGGAGGACAATTCTCTCACACTCATTGCAGAGCAGCCTCTAATTGGATTCTCTCCTGTGCCAGGTTCTAGCAACAGAGGTGAGCAGATGCACTCAATTACTGAGATGATACCTTAATGAGGCTTCTGAATACAGACCAATTCAGTGTCCATCCAGTGACTGGATATATAGAGAAGACAAGTTATACTGTGGACACGCGATGTCTGTCATGCTGATTCAATAAGGAGAATCCAATTTTCCAATCTGAGTAGAATATCATTTTTAGAATGTACATTATAAAGTTCTTTATCTTTGGCACAGAATACGTTTTCTTGGACAAGGTAAAGAATGAATTGAGGGACTAACAATGCAATCCTAGGCATACCTACTCAGAAGCAAAGTACCACGGTGTTCAATCGGACTTACTCTCAGGTAATTATGCATAAGATTGCAGCCTTATTTCTCTGCAATATCCTTATCTTAAATTATTCTCATAGCTGAATTAAAAGGGTGGTCTTAGCCTGGCCAAATTGGCAGGGGAGCCTAAACTTTACACAAAATCTTTCTTCTGTGCTACATTTTCACACAATCCATAGAAGGATACTTTTCTTTTCTTTTTTTTTAATAAACCTCTTGTCAGTTTAGGATAAACACAGTCACTTGTGAATGAATAGAGATTGTAAGTCAGAGGACTACCAACACAAGCAATTAAAATGTATTGCACTATCATAAGTTTTGATGTTTCAGAATCCTGCGTACTTCATTTTGTCTATAAGGCAGTTAAAGAGATAAAAAGCACAGTACTGGTCTCAAACGCAGGACTTTGGGTCAGATCTTGATGCCTAATTATTATTTTACAAATTTCTGGTTGAACTTGGTAAATTGTGTGTGGGATTTCCACCAAACAGCTAGCTGCATTTAAGAGAACATATTTCTGCTTGCTAGTTTTAGGCAGGTGTGTGGGGGCCCCTACTGGTGCACCTTCACATATTACAAAATCACAGACGCTGCAAGTGTCATAAACCTAATGGAGCGAAACAGACAATTTCCTTCTCCAAGGGTATATTATAGCAAATCATGCTGAAAGCATAGGAGACGACAGTGGGATCTTTACACACACACCCCTACAATTGCAATATTAGTTGAAATAAATAAACTAATTCAACAGACCAGGCCAGTACGACCTGTGACCCACCAAACTGAACACTGTCCACTAGTCCACTATACATCACCACCACTGGCTTGTTTTGTTTTGTTTTCTCCTTGCCCGGCCTTGTACACACAAAGACTCGTCAAGTAGTTGCCAGGCCTTGATACTTTGCTGGTGGGCTGTGCTTTACTTGGTGGGTCCCAAAGTGTTCAGGTATAAGCACAATGTACATATAATCCAGACAAGTCAATAAAGCTTCACAAGTGCTAATGCCATCACAAACATTACAGCATGTAATATTAGTCTTCTTGAAAATTTATTTTTGCAAAGACAAACAAATCCATCAAATCTCCCTTTTCCATGTGCTTTGCCAATCCAGCCAGGAGCACTTCAGGCCGCCCACATTCAAGATTCTTGGTCTCCTTATTTGTTCCACTTTTTGCCATTATGCAGTCTATGTATTAATAGCTTCACTTTGTGATCAACTATTTTTTTCCACATTTTTTTTGTACCGCCCTTCCTCCAAGGAGCTCAGAGTGGTGTACATACTTCCTCCCCTCCTTTTTGTCCTCACAACAACCCTGTGAGGTAGGTGGGGCTGAGAGATAGTGACTGGCCCAAGGTCACCCAGGAAGCTTCGTGGCTGAGCAGGGATTTGAACCTGGATCTTCCAGGTCTAAGTCCGACTCCCAAACCACTACACCATCCTGGTGTACACCACCATATGGTGTACACCACCATAAATACAACTATTTATACACACCTCTTTAGCTAACCCATAAATGCTTTCAAAATAATTTTCTTCCTATTCTATTGATCATACTGGAAATCCCACTTCATTAATGCCAGGGCTACCTGAACTGAAACCAGATCTAATTATGCTTTAGCACACTCTAGTGTATTAAATTCTGAAAAGCTAAACCCCCACGAATGTAGCCTCATTTTCAGAAATATCATGTGTCTATTGGCTTCCACAAGCAGTTTCAGCTGTCTGTCATTATTCAAAGTGTAAAAAGCTAATTATGCATATTTGGTGCCTATTTTCTAAAACTACTGCAAAAGGGATATGAAATCTATAGTCTTTGAACAGTCATTGCCAATGTAACTCATCCCTTCAATCTGCAGCCTTCAAGTGATGAATTCATGCATGATTTCCTGAGATGAACCAGAAATGGTATAAGCACCATTATGTGGCTCACTCTCTCCTTTGAGAAGTTGGAATACTGGTCACCATTCCATATCTTCACAGCTGTTAGGTCAGGGAGCTAGGGAGAGGTTCTTAATGGTGGCATGTCAACAGCTTATAAGATATTTGAATTACCTTTCTGGTAAAATCATCCCATCTATGATTTCCCATCAATTTCTATACGCAACATATAAACAAAAGGAGTCATCCCCTAGGTCTAAAATACAAAATAAACAGCCCATCTCATTTGAAGTTGCCTCGTCTCAGGCAGAGGTCTCTCTCAGCCCTGCCACACAAGATCCTTTTAACTGGAGATGCCAAGGACCGAACCTGGGATGTCTTGCATGAAAGGCACATCATCATGCTCCAACTCTGGGCTGTGGCACCTCCCTTTTTAAATAAGGCATGTTAAGTACAGCATGAAGATTTCTTATACTGAATCAGGCAATTCTAATAAAACCACAAGACCAGGGTGAAGTAGAACGAGAAAGATCCACTCATTTCTAAGTGCAGCCCTGCCTGGATTGTAACTGGCAGCAACTCTCCATGGTCTCAGGCAGATCTTTCCCAGGCCCGGTCCTGCTACCCAAGATATTTTAACTGCAGAGGCCAGAGATCAGGGCAATATCTTATGCATGCAAAGCATGTGTTTACTGCTGGATTAGTATGTGTGTGTACGTACACACACACACACACACACACACACACACACACACACACACACACACACACACACACACACACACACACGATTTAAGAGTTCTGTTTTCAGGCACTGATGTTTATGAGGAAATGCAACTTTATGCCTTCTAAGCACTATAACAAAGAGAGAACAATCTATCTGCTGATTTGCCACCATGCTAAGACTACTGGAATGTTATGACTATTGGAACAGAATGTGCACTTCTCCCACATCTCCCCCTCCTGCAACCAGGATCCAAGCCGAACAGAGAACAAAACGAACGGGATGCGCAGTTTAACAGATTGCACACATGGGCAACTGACAGCAAGCTCCCTCTGCTGCTATCTCAAAGGAGACAGCACCTAACATATTCCTGCCCACATCACCACTTTCCTAGCGAGAGGCTAAAAACGTTGGATGTGTAAGCAAAAATATCACCAAATTCATACATTCTAAAAACACATTATCAAACCAAAGACAGCCCTATTTTAGTAGCATGAAACCATTGTGGAGCAAGGTGTACAAACTACCATACCAGCACATTACAAAGTAGCACATTGTACCATCATTTATTGCAACGTTAGCCCACAGCTACAGGAAAATTACAGTTACGCCAGCAGAAATATTCAGAATCAGGGTGACAAATGGGAAGCTGGTAATTCCACATGGATGGGTTTTGGACCTATAGTGCAATTCCTCTCGAAAGAGCCACCACTGATCTTCCTGGCACTTCAATTAAAACTCCTGAAGCGTGTCCACTGACCAGAATTGCTTACAAGAAAGACACTCCCATTTTCTCCCCTGCTAGTAACCCTTTGGGTGGCCAGTGAGGTTCTTTTCCTCAGCTAATTCCAGAAGCTAAAAGAATTACATTTTCTCCTCAGACCAAAGCCCTTATCAAGGGTAAGGGGGCAGGGGGTCTGGCTCAGTTGGTAGAGCAGCCGCCTCATATGCCTGAAGATCTGAGGATGGCAGTTCGAGACACCCGGTAGCATCCTTGAGCTGTTGAGATCTGTCGACATGCCACGGACAAGCTGCAGAAGCCTCGGTGGGAGAAAGAATTCTGTAGCTGGCACAGTGAGTGGGAGAAAACGTTGCCGTTGTAGCGGACTGAAGCGTTCTGTGCAAGATTACAACATAATGTTATAATGTAAAAACTACTTTGGTTTACAAATGCCTGCCTATGTAAACCACCTTGAATTAAAGACGGAGGAGAAATCCGATAACCAAGAAAGGCAGTATATAAATACTGGCATCATCATCATCAGGTGTTTAATGAATGGAAGGATGGGGGAAGCACATTTGCATGCAGAGAACTCAAAGACTGGGCCAGCAAGAGAGACACAAACGATGACCCTGAAAATGGAACGTCCCAGCTAGCAGGCACAGAAACTTACATACATTCAGGTACTGTATATGCATGAGGGCCCTGTGCTTGTTGGTCCCTCATTGTGTGAAGGCTGCGGATGGGACCGGCGGATCCAACCCCACCCTCATTCACTGCTCCTTACTGAGGAGGGCTTAAAGCATAGTTTGTAATGTTGTACTGCTGAACCATGTGTCCACTATCGAGAGTTCTTAGGGGAATAGAACAGGGTCAGCAGGGGGTGCTTTTCAAGATTTTTTTTTGTCAGTACCACATTTTATCACTGTCCCCCCTTTTTTGTGCAAAACACCATTGCCGCCAGGGATGGCTGCTGTGTGTGGGATTGGGCAGCTCATTACACAGTCATTTCTGCAACAAGGGAGAGACTTCTCCAGTTCCTGCTGTCTCTTGGTCTCTCAGCTTGGCATTCTTTTTGCCCAGTCTGCACTTCTTTGGCAGGGCAAGGTCTGGGCTGCCTCAGTCATCTGCCCTTCCAGTGGGATTGGGCCAGGCAAAGCAGCGCCACATGGCATCCCTGTGTCAGGACTTCATACACAAGCAGAAGAACCACCGATGATACTGCAAGGTCAAGCACTACCTGCAATACTGTGAAGGACACTGGTGGTACTCGCAGTATTAGTTGGGAAAAAAACACAACCACCCAGCATAAGTGAAATAAGGCAGAAAAATCATTCAGCCTAGCAGAGGGGTTGGGGAGAGAATCTTGCTCTGGGTACTGCTGCTGTTCTAGATTAACTGTGCAAAGGTTCAGAGGAGAGCACGTCTTATTATTGAAAAAATCCATACACTGAAAACAAATTTCTAGAAGAGATGGCCATAGCACTGTTGTGAAAATATATGTCAAAATACAAGCTGTAAGCAAGGGTCAAGCTATACATCCCTTAGGACTATCATTACTTAGTACTGATGGGTTTGACTTTTCTTTTAAAAATAGCAGCTGAATCAATCATCTGTGGATCAGGACTGCAGGCACGTTTTTTTTTTTAAACCGTACCTTCCACAGCTGCCTTTTGACAAGGGGGGGGGGAATCCACACCTCCCATTGGCACAACCTTTTTTTCCTTGTCAAATAGCAGCCACAAGGAGAGGGGAGATCCTAATCAGTACACAGAAGGAGGTTAAAGCCCTCTACCCCACACCATAGTCCTGATCAACAAAGGCAGAGGCCACCCAACTGAGCTGTTACTTTTACAGCACAATCCTATCCAACTTACACCACGGTGTAACCAGTGGGGGAGGGCAGACTGGGAGGCTTTGGAGTGGAGGGGGGATTTAAATCCCCTTTGGAGGGGATTTGAATCCCCTTTTCTGTTCTGGGGCCTCCCGTTATCGCTGCACCGCTAGTTACACCGGTGGTGTAAGTTGGATAGGATTGCGCTGTTAAAAGAAAAGTTAACCCATCAGTGCCGACGGGTTTAATATGTAACATTACTGCAACGTTACTGCAACCTTAAGACAACACCACAAACGTCTTACCTCTCAGCTGCTCAAGTCTCGGCCTTGCCACCAGACTTCATAGTCAAACCAAAATCTAGACTACTTATATACAGTAGTTGAGGCTAAACCATATCTGAGTCTCTTATGTGAACATTGATCATGGTAGAATGTGGAAGAGAACCCTTGTACAATCCAGAACAGATTCCTATTTAAGCATAAATCAATTAAAGCATCTCATGTGCTGAATGATGGGGGGGGGACACACACCCCAGCATTTCTAACACAAGAAGCAAGCACAGTAGTAAAGACTTAAGAAGCTATTTGACATGAATTTAGAAACACAGAATTTTTGACAATTGCTCAGGAATTGGTCAGAAAGGAAACGACTTTGCTGTCGTCATTCAAAATACATAACAGGTTTTTTTTTATTATCCAGCTGCATGTTATATTCAAGGAATGTCCTCCTTCAAAAAGAATGACCAGATGTGCTTATTCACACAGCACTCTTGCCACTTCCCTCCCACCATAGCAGGAAGATTCATGAAATGATGAAGACCATCAGTTTTCTGGAGGACTACTATTGCGCCCAAACTGCATGTTTTAAAATGCAATTTGAGATGGGACATGAGAGATCTATGAAGAGGATCCCTGTTCTGTGACCCCAATTAGCTCCTTCCAAGCATTCAATCATCAAGTCTTTGGTCCAAGGAGAAAACCACGTAAAACAAAAATGTTAGTCGCAGCCACAAGGGAGAGGGGGATTTGGCCCAGGCTGTAACACTGGGTAAGTAAAGGGTTAGTTGAACCCTGTCACTCTGTGCTGGTTTTCAAACTAAATGCAATGCAAGAGATGTTCCCATGTCACATTCAGTTTGGCCCTTAAGAGTCCAAAGAACAAGACACAGGAATTGGAAAAATAAATACTTAATGATGGAGTGAAATTACTAGAAGACTTTAGCTCTTCAGGAAAGAGACATTGCGGTAGCATAAGACCCACTCTGGTCTATGTTTCTCTCCCTGTACAGGGTCCTTAACTTTCCATTGTGGAGGGAGCATTTTCCTTCACGCTTCATAATGGAAAGCTGCAGAGAGAGCTGAGGGTTGACTCACCCATGAATGGAAAAACAAAGCTCAAGGACTCATCTCTCGGCTTGCAGCAGAAGATGTGAACTGCCTGCAGTGAGAAATGCCACATTTGAAGTCAGCTGATCAGTGAACGCGCACATCTCATCTTCTGAGGTTACAGCCATCGAACAATGCACTTGTGCAAACTCACCTCGGAAGTTAAGTGTATCTCAACTATTTTATTTAGATATGTCCCCAAGAGGCAACTTTTCCTGGCAAGTCTTCTACAATTAATAGTTTTATAGATGCTGAAATGCTACCTCAGTTTTCAATAGAGGAGTTGCTCATCATTGTCTCTTCATACATTCACGGCACAATCCTGTCAAAATTGCCAGCGGCGGAATGAGCACTCCGCCACCAGAAGACGTCGCAAATGTGCCGGAAAGCACGTTGGTGACGATTCGGGAGTAAGGGCCACTGGTAAGGTTGGCAGCCCTTACTCCACAAGGTCGGCAACCCTTAATCCGCCGCCGGATCGCACCTGCAGCCACCAGAGTCAGGTAAGAGATCCCCCAGTGGGCATGGGGGCGGTCTGGATGGCGAGGGAGGGGGGCCATTGGCCAAGCCAGCCTGGGAGGGGGCGGGGATGGCAGCCACCATATCTCCGTCCCATTTGGGGCCGGCGCGGCTGTTACACGGCATCCTCTTACTTCCACCAGCTAAATCTGAAGAGGCCCATTGGGGCCAGGCTACTCTACGCCGGGGGAAGGGGATGAACGACCCCTTCCCCCGAGTAGACCTCCAGGCTGATCTTGATCGGCCCGGAATGAGAATAGGATCCAGCGGGTGGCCCATACTTAGTCAGGATTGGGCTGCCCATGCATGTTCTTAAGAATCATCAACCAAAGAACAATGACAGGCAAACATAACTCACACATGGCATGTCTCATCATACATTCACATTTAAGCTACAGTGGTGGCTTTTTCCCTACTTTATATAATGGGGATAGGAAGCAATCTGGATCAGAACTGCAAAGAGGCCGGGCAACGTATTCAAGTCGTCCCACAATGGGTTTGCATGCCTCTGCAGTGCCATTTTAAAGAGGAAAAAAGCCAGCACTTGCATTTAAAGGAACACGTAGTTAGGATTTGGAGGCAAGAAGGCTGGGGAAGGAGAAGATAAAAGCCCTTGGAGAAAAGGTTTTGGAGTAGCCGCAAGGCACTGATGGGTAGAGTTGGTGGATGCAGTATCATGCGCCCTTCATAATATTTCGAAGTTTATCAGTCACCGCTTGTTTCAAAAAGCACTGTGCACTTGGTGGGTTAAATGTTTCAAGTTCACAAGGTACATTAATGAAGGATACCATTAACCAAGTTGACCAAAAGCTGACCATTTTACAGACTCTTCCAGTATGACTTTTACTGCACTATCCACCAGTGTGCCAAGCTTCAGCTGTAGCAAAGAGAATTACTTTTGGGTCACTCAAATTGCTGCTTTAAATTACTAGCCAATTATGCTTAACATTTCTATGTTACAACACTTTGAGTATGCAAGTATATTACTATTAACATTGTCCTTGCAAGAACCCTGTAAGGTAAATTACAGTATTATTATTATTATTATTATTCTCACACTGCAGCAGGAGAGCTGAGGTTGGGAGGGAGTGGCTTGCCTAAGGCCACCTAGTGAAAATTCATGGCAGAGGCAAAATTTAGATCAGGGAAGTAGTCTTTACTGCAGCTCCACATTTTAGCCCCTATATGCTATACCAGCTCTCATGTTGGATTCCCATTCTAAACAAAAGTTGGAGCACCAGTATCAGTCATGGCCCTCTACCTTCAACATAATCTGACAGCAATATTACTTCTAACAGGTTTTTTTTCATTTTATTTTATTAGGATGATGGTCCACTTAAGCTGAGAAAATGAAACCATACATCATTTAGTATCTTTTATTGTTTCACAGACTGCAAATGAAGCAGCTTCCCTGTCTGTTGCATTTTAAAGGACAAAGAAGAGTCAGCAAAGAACAGGAGGAGATTTATGCCAGTTGGTAGATGGGGTTGAGCGTTTCAATTTTATTTAAGCCAGGGGTTCCCAACCTCTTCCTGGCCAAGTACCACCTCTGGCGCCACTCTCCTGAGTACCACCGGAAGTGACTGGCGATATCATCAGTTACTTCTGGGTTTTCAGAGGCCAGAAAACCCAGGGAGGAGGCTCTGGGCAGGTGTGAGGGCCCTTCTCAGCTTTCCTGAGAGGCTCGGCCAAAAGCAGGAGTTTCTTGGGAGCAAAAACACGCCACCAAAAGCGCCGTGTCAGAGTGGGGTTCCATTGGCCCAGCGGTTTGAGTACCACCAGCAGTCAGCCAAAGTACCACAGGTTGGGAACCCCTGATTTGAGCAATTCATGGCAGTTATACTACAACAGTCATTTTTGCATTAACCAAGACTGGAAAACAAACCGGATTCTCCCAATCTTTGACCAGCTGAGTGTCCATTAAACATGGCTCACCTACTCCCCACAAGACTGCTTGTATATAAACACTTCTGGATGTAAAGGAGCAGCTGGATAACCACTGTTGAAACATTTATTAAGCATCACTGATGTGTCACATGGCATATCATACACAGAAGTGAACTTCTATACAAGACTGGCAGAACAAAACAGAAGAGACTGGATGTGAAAGAAGACCTAGGAAGGACAGACTGTTCTTCTTTGAGACAGTAGAAGAACAGGTTAAAGAATGTACGATTCATTGGGCAAAAAATGTAGGTCATGTTATTTTAATGGACCAATGGGAACAACTATGGTTAAAAGGAAAAATCAGTTAACCTTTTCGTGAATAACTGGAAACCATTTATCGATTTTTTAAGAGAGAGAGAGAGAAGAACGATGTGATGATATGCGGATTTAATGAATAGAACGTGGGTGTTATTTTGGCTTAGTTGGATATTATACGTAGAAAGTGAATAGTATGCTAGTAGGATGTATTGCTTCATGCTTGCTATAACTTTATGAAATATGTATTGTTTTTATGTTTTAATATATCAATAAAATATAAATATATAGAAAAAAAAGGAAGGACAGACAAGCGTGACACTGAAATACAATAGAGAGCCAAGTAAAGGCAAGACCATGATGGTCCAAAGAACAGGACTAGTGTGGACTGTGCCAGTGTAGAATGATCGAAAAGCACTTTGTAAGTCCTGGGAGATGCTGCAGGGACATCTTCCAAACATCTGGACTGGTGTTATAGAGCCAGAGTGAAAGCAGCACCTGTGCAGACATGACATAGCCTTACTTTATCACAGAATGTTGTTTTCAGAACTTGATGAAACAGATATCCTAGTAAAGACATTTACTTTGTTTAGAAAACTAACATGCTGACTAAATGATGTGGCTATGGGGGAAAAACAGGAATATCGCAACCCATCCCAGCTAATCATTCCTTAAAGAGCCTTTTCTTGAATGAATTAGGATTGTCACATTGACATTGTTGGTGCTTTTTTTCCTCTTGCACTGAAGTACCAGCCATATTCATGAAACAGAGAGGAAAGTGTCTACTGCTTTGGAACTCCAGACATGAACTTCCTAGGAGTTGCACGTTATTAACTGACAACTCTTAAGTATCCTACAAACACTGAATAGTAATAAAGAGGACAATACAGTGGTCAGCAGATTACTGGAAACTGAGCAGGACAAAAAAATATAATACAGTGCTTTGAAAGAATAAAGCAAAGTTATTCAAAAACTTTTTTAGCAATTTAGAAGCAAGCGAGGAATGTAAAATTATGCCTCCAAATTTTAACAGCTGCTGTAGAAGAATTCTCTTTTTCTTTCCTCTTTTCATTCATTCTCTCCCCGTTTTCTTTCTAGTAGGTGTTTTTTTTCTTTCTTCCCCCTCCCTTCACTACCAAAGCTGGAGTTGAGGGGCATGGGGGTGCTAACACACAAAGCAATACTTGTTAAACACTGAATATATCCAGGCAAGTTGCCAAATTTAATTCCAAAGATCTTCGTCAGTTTCTCAGAGCTTAAAAACAGAAAATTGTAATGCTGTATCTGCTTCTAGAACACAGAGTCCCTTAAGCATCCTAAGAGAAAAATATGAATTTCATTCCGGAAGGCAACATATTTTTACATCTTCAATCACCAAAAACAAGAAGATAGTGAGAAATGAATCAAGTTTAACTGTTTACAAATTCAGTGAGCACATAAAATATCACACAAGCAGGAGAGAAGCAGACAGTGAGGGAGACAGGGTGTAGCACTGTTGGCCACACCTCAAAAGGCCCACTCTCTGGTCTGGGCTGACCCCCAAGCCCTCAGTACCTGTGGTACTGCCCAATGCACCATCAGGGGTTGGCAGGGTTTGCCATGGGGAAGCCTAATGCAGAGTTTTTGCCCCTGGGCCCACAAAAACTTTGCACTAGAACTCCATGGAGACTAGAGGAGGAATAGGCACACACATGCAAGAAAGCTGGGGAGCCACACAGACAAGGCCCCGACCCTGGTCATTAAGCATATATTTGGGTGAGGGGGAAGAGGATGCGGTGAACTGGGAATACAGCTGTGCCCATCTCCCTCCCACCACTCTGCTGCCTTAATTGGCTCACCAAAAAGAGCAGTAGCATGCAGTCCTGAAAGCTCCTAGTTCAGTCTCTCGCTGATAACATCAGTCCTGCCAACTGGAGTCACACGAGTTTTCATTTACAGTTCAGTCTGAGCTGCAAAGAAAAGCATTTCGATCCATAGACCCAGTGTGATGCAGTGGTTAGGGTTGGACTAAAATCAGGGAGGTTCCCAGCCCAGGCTTAAACCCCATTTTTCAGCCTAACCTCACTCACAAGGTTGTCATGAAGATAAAGTGGGACATCCCAAATCCACATCAGCCCTCCTGAGTTCAGTGGAAGAAGGCTGGAGAATATTAATATTAATAATGCTTTAAAATGTAGTCATGTGACTCATCTCTCAATAAACCAATGTCTGGCACTACTAGGTACTAACATTCAAGTCAAGTGTACTCAGAATCCTACGCTGACACCTTAATCCAGAGATCCACAACGCTGCTTTTTCTTCTGCCAGATGGGTAACTGGCAGGAAGTGGGTCCCTTTGCTAAGTCTCTAGACGTGCACACACTACAGAGGAATATGCTGTGTGGGTATTGCAAGGTCACCAAAGAACATGTTTTTGGCAGCTCTACTCATAGATCTCTAGTCCACTGCCAAAGCCATGCATACAATTCCCATAGTAGCAACGTACGCATGCAGTAGGCGATGATGATTCCATATGCTGAACAAGACCATTATCAAGCTGAAATCAATAAGCCTTCCTGCCAGGGAAATATGTTTCCATGCCCGGAGATACAACTTTCTTAAAATCGCTTCCTTGATTAAAGTGAACAAAACTGTAAGCTGAAGTAGAACCAACCGAAAAGAAATCCACTCAAAAATCAAAACTGTAAAAACAAAACAAAAAAACAAGACACCACCCCCCAAACAACCCACCACTCACGTATTCTCTTCAAACTGTTTTTATAACATTAGAATTCAATATAAATTCATCAGTGGGAGGGAGACCGACTCAATCAGCTTGGAAGCAAAGATCAATTGTAACATCTTAATATGGACACAATCCATATCTTGCACCCTAGTTCAGACATCTTTAAACAGCACTGAATGGAACCCCAAGGTTCTTTTGAAAGTTTATCAAGGGTTCACCAAGGACCAGTAATTGAAAATAAACTCTCCTGAAAACAAACTTGCATACTACTAATATTTCCGTGCAACGCAAAGCTGCTGGGTAAGTTCTAGATATATGTGGTAAACAGTGTGCACCCTTAGAACAATTATTGGATTCCTACAAGACATGTAGGGGCTTCACATCAGTCAAGTCAATGTGAAATGGGAGCCCTGACGGCAGAAACTTCTGATCCTAGTTAAAATGTCACTAGGAATACTGGGACTATGATTGCACACTGCTAACCTGAAGGACACAGATTCACTGAATCAAGACAGCTGCTTTTAAATCTAAATGTATTTTATTTAGGAATGTATAACCTAACTTTATCACAGATTCTCAAGCTATCAGCTGATATAAAAGTCAACAAAACTTTTGTGTTTTTTTATACTTTAAGGCAGTGGTTCCCAAACTGGGAGGTGTGGCTCCCAGGGGAGCCACGGAAACCAGCCAAGGGAGCCATGGAGTGCCATGGAATCCTCTCAGAAAATAGTGCAATGCCAATTGGCAGGCATCCAAATAATGTAATGGGGAGCCACTGTCCATGGTCACCACCAATGGTCCAGGGAGCCGCAGGTCAAAAAGGTTTGGGAAACACTCTTTTAAGGTTTTGCCTTGGAAAAATAAGGCAAAACTAGCCGATAAAAAGAATGGTTAAAACCCACTCACTAAATCATTATGAATTAAGGAGGAATCAGAATTCTCTCTCCCACCCCCAGGTATCAAATACCAATAAGCCCATGGAAACAGGAAGGGGCTTTGCATTGCCTCTCCCCCCCCCAAGGTATCAAATACCAATACGTTCATGGGAACAGGAAGGCCTTTGCATTGCATTGCCTCTCAAAGATACGAGCAAAGGCATCAGGCACACATCTTGTTCCATAATTCGTGATTTGGGCACCACCACCAAGAAAGCCCTCTCTCCGGCTACTACCTGTCTCAGCTCAGAACGTGTGGGGCACTTGAAGAGGGTGATCCGGTTCACACAGGAAAGAGCAAGCAATCCCTCAGAAATCTTTCAAAGCTGTAAATGGGATGGAGGATGGGTAAAACCGACACTTAGAATTGAACCCAGAAACAGACGGGCAGTAAAGCTCTTTCAAAACTGACATGATGTGACCACAGCAGTGAGCAACAATCTGGCTTCTGCATTTTGAACCAGTTGTAGTTTCTGGTCTTTATTCAAGAGCAGCCCCACATACAACCAATTACAGTAATCTAGCCTGAATATCATGAGAACAGGGATAAATGTGGCTATCTATGTCACGTTATCTCCAGTAAAAGAAAAGCTGGGGAAACCTACTGATGACCAGAAGCTTTCTTCACTGCTCTGGAGGCTCCCAAAAGCCAATCCTGAGGCTCAGGGACCCCAGGAATAGTGAGTGACATAGTACGCAAGACTGTGAATGGAAAGAGAGAGCTGATGGAAGCAACAGATCCTGCCTTGAGTGAGCAGAAGGGACTTTCTGCTCATATTAAACTTCTTTGGATCCAAGCCCATGGAAATTGTTTGTCAATGAAAATATTTGTTGAACCTAAAACATTACTCAACTTTTAAAAAACCCTATTTCCTAGTTTTAACTAAACGTAAAATGTATGTTGAACGTCTTTTAATCCAATCGTCCTTATGTGCTTTTTTGTCCCCATCATGCAGACAACTAAGTAAGCCTCTTACTCTCAAAATACAGAGAAGGTTTCATCCAAACCATCTTAGGCATCGATCCAATAACTGGCAAAGCTAATGAAAACTCTGCATGTTTCTGAACAGAGTTGAACTGAGGTCTTCCTCTGCCTCAAACAGAGAGAAAACAAAGACAGTAATTAAAATGCAGGGAAGAATACAAGTAATGAACTGTTTTAAATGTGTTTAGTCACTCTGAAATATACAGTAGTTTCTACCAATCACAGAAGACTAAAGTAGATTTTCTATATGCTTGTCTAGAAAGAAATAATCTCAGAAGCCTTTCTGAGATTAGCAATTAGGCAATTTTTTGTACTTCAAGGGTACCAAGAAGAGAAGCATTCTATTAAAAAAAATTATTGCACACACTCGTGTGTGTGTGTGTAAAAACAGCATGGGGGTACTAAATCCAGGCACTCTTCTTCCTGTCCATCAAGTTGTTGCTCTAAGTTCCTCTGTGTGTGTGTGTGTGTGTGTGTGTGTGTGTGTGTGTGTGTGTGTGTGTGTGTGTGTGTGTGTGTGTGTGTGTGTGTGTGTGTGTGTGAGTGAGAGAGAGAGAGAGAGAAAGAGAGAGAGAGAGAGATGGCACACACAGCATGTTGCTGCATGCAAGGATCTATGAATTAGGGTCAATACCTTTCATATGGAGAAATATGTACACTAACAGTGCAATCCTATGTGTGCTCACTCAGACACAAACCCCACTGAGTGTAATGGGACTTGCTCCTAGAAAAATGTGTTGCAGTCTAAGTCCCAGTTCTTTCCATGCCAAACATCACATTACACAGAGTTGAGGTGGCAAGCCAAAGTGGTAGAATTCTGGTCTGTTCCCCATCAAGCATATTTTAGAATGCTTCATGCAGAAGAGTCTCTGCATGTAATAAAGACGCACATTGAAGGAAAGATATTGCACACAGCTCTCCCCAATTTGCTGGTTTCCTACACAATTTTTTTGCATGGGGGAAGGATTCTAATATATGACTCCCACATCTACAGCATGGTGGAACAGCCCAAAATTCTACGGCTTCAGCTTATATATGTAATACGTAGAGTAGGCCTGTATTGGAAAACGCAGAAGACTTCCCCCAAGGAGATAGGATATGGTGTCAGCAGTGGTTCCTCACCTTGACAGGGTTGTAGAGAGGAGCAAAGCTTGGAGGAAGGCAAGGTGGCCGACTGACTGACTGCTTATGGACTAACCAGGACGTAGCTGGCTGGCTGGCTGACTTGTGGATGGACCCCTGGATTGGCTTGAGAACCCTGCTGTGGTTTTGACCTTGGACTGACTTGAGAAACCTGTTCTGGACTTTGACTCGGACCGGTAGACCCGTGAGTGGAGAAAAAGGGGAACTAATCAGCCCAGGACTCTTAAAGGGATAGGAAAGGGGAGTTTGGCAGCACAAGACCTCAGCTGGAGGTGTGTCTGTGCATCCTCCGCATGTTCACTCAAATCCTATTGAGCATGTCTAACATGTCCCCTAGTATGTGAGCAGAAGATTAATCTACAAAAGCTGCACCAGCAATGGCTATCGAATCAACCACTGGCCATTGTCACCTCGGATGCCACCCCTTCAAGCACTTACCGTATTGTCCCGAGTATAAGACGCACCTGATTATAAGACGCACCCTTAAAGTTTGGTGCTATTAAAAAAATGTAATTAAATCACTGACATTAAATTGCAACAGCCTGATTATAAGACGCACCCCTAGTTAAAAAACTTAAATTAGGAGAAAAAAGTGAGTCTTATACTCAGACCAATACAGTATTAGCCCTCCAAGCAGTACCTTGCTTTTCTTAAGTATCAGGAAAAAGGAAATGGATGCGGCCAAGCTATTTTGCTTCCTTGTACTCTCTGGCTCAGTTGCTTTTCCCTGGAGTGGGAAGGGAAGAAAAGCAGGAAGGAGCAGCCAAGCCAAAAAGAAAAGAAGGAAAAGTGTTTGGCAGCATCAAGCCAGAAATAATTACAAATAAGAAAAACATGACCAAATTTAACTGAATACTACTCACATTTGGGACCTGGCTTGATATTTCTCAAGGGCTGAGAGGTCTCCAGAAATCTCAGCCTTGAATCTAACAGGAAATATTAGATGAATATCAACTTCATCTAGTGCCTTTAAACAAAAATATTTAAGATGCGTAAGGGAGCTGAACTGCAGATGAGAATTAATCTACAAATATTTGGTGTTATAGCAAAGTCCACATTCTACTTCTCCTTAGATAAACAGTTATTAACTGTGGGAGATGTTTTCTTGCTGGCTTCCCTAACAGTGCAGAACACATCTGTAAACACATCTGAAAATTTATACAACGTTCAGTGCTACTATTGTTTAAGAAGCCAATTTAACCATATTCTAGAATATTAATAAAACAAGACACACACATACATGCCAACAGAAGATTGTGTTTCAGGATATTTAAAAAGAAATGCACTGGCAAATCTTGCTACTAAGTTCATATTTCAGATGGTTTTAAATTCAAGAGAAGGAAAACAGAATTACTATCTACTTGTATAAAATCCATTCACTGAAGTTTTGGAATGTATGCTGATGTCAACTTCTTAACTGCTATAAAAACAAACAATGCTAATAAAAAACAAACAAGACATATGTTCTATATAGCCTATAGGACAACGGAGCACACATGCTACACGATTTTCCTGTGCTGCTGCAATAGCAATAGGCTAAATTTGGAGAGACTACAGGACTTTGCTGAGAGATCAGCCTAGAAATCCATTGCATCAGATGCAATTAGACAATCATATTGCACAGGAAGCCACAATGTTGCCACCGTTCTTGGAGTGTGAAATTTCCCAAAATGCAATACCACATGTTAAGAAGTGATATTGTATAGCAATACTTCCAACAGCGCCAGGGATAAGTTCTCCAAAAGTCAAGCTCTGCACAGAACAGAAGTATGGAAGGCACCATTGCCAATCGGGCAGGAAGCTGGTGCTGATTTGGCCCCACCCTGCCCAGAATGCACTGCACTCACTGGCTAAAATAGCTGTCAATCACACCCAAGACAAAGCTCTGTAGCAAAACAGCACTAACGAAAGTGGCATTACATTACAGGAGGTATTACTGTACTCAAAACATACCCCTGAAATACAGGTGGGCCCCCATATCCACTGATTCGCTATCCACGGTTTCAGTTATCCACGGATCGTGGGGACCCCCCAGGCTTTTACTTTTTTCTCAGTAAGCTTTGTTTCTTCCTTAAAGAAACAGAAGAAGCAGCCAGAGAGGCTGCTTATGACAGGCAAGTAGAACAAGACTCAGTGCTAGAGATGCTCTGCAAGGTTAACAGAAACCTTGCAGAGCCTCTCTAGGACTTAGTCTCGTTCTAGTTGCCTGCAATGGAGGCTGCTTCTCTGTTTGTTTTAAGGAAGAAACAAAGCTTGCTGAAAGAAAAATAAGAGCTGGGGGGGGGGGCAAGCATGCCTGCCTGCAGGGGAGGCAGGGTGGGGGGGCCCTCAGGAAACCATGGAGGGGGTGTTCGCTCTTATCCACGGTTTCAAGTATCCACGGAGGAGCCTGGAACATATCCCCAGCGGATATGGGGGCCCACCTGTACTCATTTTCCAGAGTGTGGCTCAATTGAAGAGAAAACACACATTCTTGCAGGACATAGTTAAAATGCCTGTATGATTTTACAGATTCAGAAGAAATCTTCGGAGAAAAAGATTGTTGGAAAAATGAGAGCAACTGGGGAGGAGGGAAAGCTTCAGATTGGGCCTGTGACATGTGGGAGGGAGGGAGTTCTACCTCCCCCCCCCTATCATTTTTTCACCAAAAATCCCTCTAGCTCCAATTTCCCCCTTGAAGTGGCTGCTCACAACAACAGCTATTTCAAGTGGAAACACAGTGGAAGGGGAACAAGTTTCACTGGCGCACACAGTGTGGGTGAAAGGGTTACCCCTCCCTCCCAAATTGGCTCTCCCCACAGCAGCTGCTTTGAGTTAGAGAGCAGCACTTCCAGGATTAAACCAACCTCTTTCCAATGCAATTAGCAGCGTGCCTAGTTTGATTGCCAGCTCTCAGGTCACGGGCTTATCTTTTTTGCTTCTGATACTCTGCAAGGTGTAAAGGGAACTTAGGGTCACATCATCCACACTTTACAAAGCCAAATACGACTACTGTGTAACGGCAGTCAACTGGCAAACACACTCTTCGGAAGAATTCAGAACTACTATTACCGTATTGTCCCGAGTATAAGACGCACCTGATTATAAGATGCACCCTTAAAGTTTGGTGCTATTAAAAAAATTTAATTAAATCACTGGCATTAAATTGCAACAGCTTGATTATAAGACGCACCCATAGTTTAAAAACTTAAATTAGGAGAAGAAAGTGAGTCTTATACTCAAACCAATACGGTATATCACAACATTCTTGAATTGTGACAACAAGAGACTAGTAGGGACAAACCTTTCTGAAGAGACACAAAGCAACAACTTGTTATCAAGAACATCCAACAATGTGATATATGGTGTGTGTGGGGGGGGGGGTGATGAATTCTGCATCTCCAGTAAATTTAGTGTCCAGTCTTCAATATTGCTCAGTAGGAGGAGGAAAAGACATAAACACAACTGCAATACAACTTGCCGGCACGGCCACACTTTTTCCATAAGGAAGCAATGGCCATTATAAACATAGCAAAAAGCCAGTTTTTTGTGGTACAAACTCATACCACATGTTCTGCCTGAGAAACTGGAGGGTTTGCCAGTAAGTAATAGATGCGCCTTAATAGGGGAAAGCTCAGATTTAAATAGCTGATTGAAAATGCTGGTGATTATATTAACAGCTGAGTTAGGTGCCTTTTCCATGTTACAGCTGTGCTGTGGAAGATACTTTCCAAGGATTTCATCCCACAGGACTGCTGTAATGTTTTGAAGGCCTGCAACCACATGGCCAGGGCCAATCACATGCCTTTTCTTCAGGGACCATAAAGAGAAAAACATATGGAGGTAAAATGATGCAGACAAATCATAGTGAAAATTAAGAACTGTAGTAGATAAGCCAGTTAAGACTTCCACGTACTCCTCATACTTTCAGCAGGCACTGATATGTTGTTTCCATGTGGCTCTGCTCTGACCACATCTGCTCTTGTGCACTTCCACAGATCAGCACTAAACTCAATGATGCACATCCAACCAGCAATGAGCTGCATCCCTCTACACACCACAATTGCATACTTTAGCAGCATAAGAGCAGCCACAGTGAAACAGGCCGAAACCCCATCTAGTCCAGCATCCTGTTTCCCACAGCGACCAACCAGACAACTCTAGGTGGCCCATAAGCAAATAAAGGCATACTTTCCTACCCCATTGTTTCTGTGCAACTGGTACTCAGAGGCATACTGCCTTTGACCTAGGAGGTAACATATAGTCATCATGACAGAAGCCGCTGATAGATTTGTCCTCCATGAATTTGTCTAATTCCCTTTTAAAGTCAAGTAAGCTAAGGCCAGCGGGTGGTGCAGTGGGTTAAACCGCTGAACCACGAGCGGTTGATCGAAAGGTCGGCAGTTCGAATCCGCGACGGGGTGAGCTCTCGTTGCTTGGCCAGCTCCTGCCAACCTAGCAGTTCCAAAGCATGTTAATGCCAGTAGATAAATAGGTACCGCTTGCGGGAAGGTAAACAGCGCTCCGTGTTCCAGCTGCATGCTACACGCTGCGGCAAGGAGAGTCATGCCGGCCACATGACCATGGAGGCGTCTTCGGACAACGCTGGCTCTTCGGCTTTGAAATGGGGATGAGCACCACACCCTAGAGTCGGACACGACTGGACTTAATTGTCAGGGGTCACCTTTACCTTAAGCTACTGGCCACCATCACATCTTGCGATAGTAAATTATCATGGACTAATGATGAGTTTTGTTTCCACATACTATTGCCACAGCAGAGCGTGCATGGCACCAGTTGAAACAGATACACATCACTCACTATCAACCATACTAAACAAGAGTGTGTCAAACCTGTGTGCAAAAGGCCTCATTTACATGACACTTCAGAAGATGTTAAAAAGGAAGCCTGTAATGAGGCTGATGGCACATTACTTTTCAAAAAAAAAATAAATCTAACCTTTACCCCAAAAAAGTTTCCTGTGACACCTGAAAGACTAGCTTCTCAACCCCTTCGGTGCGGCGTACCAACTCCGTGGCCACCGCCGCACTGAGTACCACTGGAAGGAAGTGGCGATGACATCATCGCCACTTATATCTGGGGTTTTGGCCGCACTGGAGGCCTGAAAGCAAAAGGTAAGGGGGCAAGGGCTGCACGCTAAAGCTCTGTCGGCTCTGCAGAGCTTGTGCCACCGTTTCCAGGACTCCACCTTGGCAGCCAGGGGCCTGCATACCACCTACCAGCGGTCCGTACCATCAGTTGAGAACACTGCTGAATACAATTGTCCTGTATTATTCACACAGCATATGCAATATATACTATATAAACTGCACTTAAAGCAGATGTGATTCAATGAGAGCTAATGGTATCTGGAGGAAGATGACCAATAATAATTTATTATTATTATTTATTATTATTATTATATGTCTCCCTAAATCTGATTGCATTATGCAGTTTCTTTTGTCCTTCCTTATACCTTGAACACATAAAACCCAGACTACACATTAGGTAGCAGACATGGGGTTCCTGACTCCATGTTTGCTATCAGTTCACAAAGTATAAGTAGTGAAGGAATTCACAGGGGAAGACACAGTATGCAGGAGGGAATCCTTAACTCTTCTTGTCCACCACTTTTTCTTGGCAACCCCTCCCCCTAACCATTTCCCCCCATGTGATCACTACACACATATTGTAACCCTTAATTGTGGAGGGGAAGCAAATCAGCCCAGGAAAAAGGGTGCAGAGAACAAATAGGGGGTAGGACTGTCCCCCTGCATGACTTTCATGGCAAACACTGAAACAATGTACTTGACAAACATGTAGTTCTACCCAAACATTCATACTGAGCGTCTTCAAAAGCCATGGCCATTCAGCTGTGCAGAATACAGTACAGTAGTTTGTTTTAAAACATGTCCTCTTGAACTGAATGTTAGGTCTGTCACCTTTTTAGCTATAAAAGATACAAGGTGACAATGTTCAATTTTGTGGGTTAATGAAAGTTCTGCAGTAGGGGCAATCCTTTCAGTTCTTGGTGATGGGGGATACTAATGATACCAAGTAAAGATTCTGAAGTTAATTTGAATACGCCAGTAAAAACACTGAACAAATGCAAGCCTTAGTAGTGACAAAGTGCATGTAGGAACGAGACATCATTTGTTATGTTACTGAAGGTTCTGGACAATGTTAACAATTTGCTTAGAAGATATATATAAACATTTCTACATACGAGTCAACTGAGAGTTCTGAGAACCAGGAGTAACTCAGAAAACTGCTTGAGGGCTACTTCATTCATTATATTTTCTTTACATGGATGCAAAACAAGTGCGCAATCAAGCAAATTATCATACAATTACTCTAAGGTACTCTACATGGAACTGTACTTTAAAAGTTTCTGGAAACCTGAACTGGTGAAGCCTGTTGTCACCAGACTTATCAAGGGCCCAGTTTACACAGTACAGCCCCCCCCCATATCCACAAATCTGCTATCCACGGATTCACTTATCTGCAGATAGTGGGAAACCCTCACCACCACACACACCCATTGGCTATTATTTTACCTTACAAAGTGGTGTGTGTCTTCCTTGAAACAAACACTATAAGCAGCAACATGCTGCTTATAGCACAAGACGCTGACTGAGTGCTAGAGAGGCTCAGCTGAAAAACAGGAAGCAGTTCCAGTTCCTGCTTACTGTTCTTTGACTGAGCCTCTCTAGCACTCAGTCAGTGTCTGTGCTATATGCAGCATGCTGCTACTTATAGCGTTTCTTTCAAGGAAGACACACACTACTTTCTAAGGTAAAATAATAGCCTGTGGGGCGCACAGGGGGCCTCGGAGGGGTTGTTTGCCCGTTTGAGCTGCACTGACCAAGCCCAATTCAAGACTCTGATCTTGACGTTCAAAACCTACCCCGTATTTATCGGTGTATAAGACGCACTGGCGTATAAGACGCACCTTCCTTTTGGCCTTGGGTTCCAAGAAAAAAAGTTTTAAAGCATTTTTGGGCCACAAAAATTAGCTAATTTGCATAAATTGCACAAAAATACACAAAAATGCCAGGATCTCTTTAAAAGCACACACACAGCAATAAGACACATGCACAAAAGGCATAAAAATGCCAGGATCTCTTTAAAAAAACACAAATCCCTCTCCCAACTCCCCCCACCACAAAAAAGCACTTTTCCCACATAAAAAAAATCCCATGTATAAAACTCACCAAATTCCGCTCCCGCCGCAGTCGCAGCCCGGGAAAGGTGAAGGCTGGAGGGTGAAGTTGCCTGACACTAGACGCGATTTCAAAGCCCTTGGAAACATCGGAGAAACTCTGATGTTTCCGCAGGGCTTTGAAGTCGCGTTTAGCGACAGGCAACTTAGCAGAGGCGCTGGACGCGACCAGGAGCCCTGCACAAAGATCTAAACATCGCAGTTGCTGCAATCTTTGCACAGGGCTCCCAGGTTGCGTCCAGTGACAGGCAACTTAGCGGAGGCGCTGGATGTGACCAGGAGCCTTGCGCAAAGATCGCAGTTGCTGCGATCTTTGCGCAGGGCTCCCAGGTCGCATCCAGCGCCTGGGAGCCTCATCTCTTGGAGCTGCTGACTGGAGCTGCTGATTGGATCCCCTAAACAACAACAAGGTAAGCCCAAAAATAGTTTAAAACGGCCGGGGGGGGGGAGAGGAATTTTTTAGTATTGGCGTATAAGACGCACCCTACTATTTTGGGTCACAAATTTAGACACCGATAAATACGGTGATTGGATTGAATCCAAGGTACCTGAAGGACCACTGTACTCTGTATAAGTCTGCCTGCCTACCTACCTTCTAAAGGCCACTTGGAGAGGCCCTGCTCCAGGTTGCAGTGCCATGTTGTGGAATTCTCTCCTCCAGCCAGTCCATCTGCCCCCTTCAGCTTCCATATTTAGAAGAATTGTTAAGACCAGCCCTGGCTTGCTGGGCTTCTGCTCTTGATCAAACTGCTTTTCTAGTCTGCTGTGAAATGCATTCATTCATTTTATTGGCTATATGCTTTGTTATTTAATGTTTTATTGCACACTGTCTTGGATAAAATGTGTAGAAGGTTAATACTGTATATGCCTTTTGTATAAATATCGGTATGTGAAAACAGACCAATGAGAATGGGTAACAATAATTCCCATGGTACATTTGTGTCACTGACAACTCATCCCTTCACATGTAGGCCAAACAACCTTGCTGTAAGAACAAAGAAGTCCCTGGTTTACTTCTGTATGCGCATCACACAGAGCATCTTGGGAACCTACTTGCCAAAGGAACTGCTACTTGCCCTGGACAAGTGCAAGGCGGAGACACAAGGTGCTGCGTTTCAAATTGTTCCCATCGGCAGAGCCTGCGTTTACTCTCATAAACATAATTGCCAAAGCACTTTTTGCACAGAAATAAAAGGCAGCACATCAATAAGCAAATTCAAGGCACTTGTTGCTGTGCAATGACTTATTTCCAGTTGGTTGAAGGCATATGCCATATCTGTAAATGAAACTTGAAATCATGTCTCTACTAGAGGGCTCACAATGAATTGTTCAATTTATTTGTAGCCGTCAATGTGAAACAAGCCTGGTCCTCTTTACTCACGGTCTAGCCTCTTACTTGCAAACAAGACTTTTTGTTAACTTTAATGCCAATAAAGGTTAAGTCAAGTCCTATCAGGTAAAGGCTACAGAATGTTAAACATTGCACTGTAGAGAAAACCGACATTCCAACTGGGGCTTGAAGAAAAATGGCTTAATTTTTTTTTTTTTACTTACACACCCACCATGAACCACCACATGTTAACTAAGACTGCAATCCTATATGAAACATTTACCTGGCAGCACATCTCATTAACTTAATAGAGCTTACTTCCAAGCAGAAATGCATAAGTCTATACTGTTACACTACACATGGGCATGTGAAAATCCAGACTTTTTTTTTTAAAGTGACAGCATGCAGCTGCTCTGTGACATTACAGATACTGAGAATACTAACAAGTAATAAGAGGCTCTCTCTGTTTCTCTCCCACAGACCCTTAACACTTATGAATTACTTTCCCATAGAAACATAATAGTTTCATGATCCAAGTGAGATCTGGAGCAAAGAAGTTACGGGACTTTTTTTTTTTTTTTACTTAAGGTGAGATAGAAATTAATATTTTCATGCAGATCAGAAAAGACATACATACGAAAAGAAAGGAGTTAGTGTGGAATGGACCAAAGGATCCCACAATTGAAATGTAGCCAACTTTAATGACCAATACTAATCAGATTTGACCATTACTGTGTCTCACAATGGGTTTTTAATCCTGCCTGGACAAAATGTACAGTTGAATAGGAAGAAAGAGGGCTGCTTTTCTTTCAGGATTTGCCTCCAGCTGTTCAGAAGAAGAAAGCACAGTTTAAACACAAACACATTTGTCTTTCCTTTCCCAGTCCAAATCACACAGGCAGACACTCTTACTCCAAAAACTTAAAAGTATATTCTTGAACATCTGTGCACAGTGCGAGTAACTAACACAACTTCCCATCAACAGCTTTCCTGTGAGTGGTGTGGCAAAAAGTCCACATAACTGGTTCTTTTTAAGTTACTTTTTCAAATGGTTGCCTCTTAGAGAATACAGTACAGTATTTGTGTCATCGTGTCTAAAATAAAAATGGCCTTAATCTTCTCAGAAGAGAGGATGGAGATGCACAGAGCTAAATGTTTGTTTAATCATTTTTTCCTTTGGTATTCCCTAGTTATGTGATCTAAATGGAGGGGAACACACAAGCCTGGCCTGCTCATTTCCTCTTCTCTTATGAAAACCCCAGTGTTTTGCTGGTTCAAGACTCATGCAGTTTACTAACTCTTATGCCAAGGTTCTGCCTACAAGATGTTTCACATGCATGCAACAAAGTTTGAGAAAGGAGATGGAGGAAGGGACGTTAGGAACACATGAACAGTTAACTGTGAAAATGTGCAATTGTGAAATCAACAGACAGCCAGATCCAACTATCCCTCCTGGCAAAAGGGTCTTCCTACAGCAGCACTTCAGAGGGAGGAGTTATGTTGTGCAATACTCTGTTGAAGTGAATTTTCAGGCACACTATTTTACGGCCAGCAGTGTCCCACCATCACTATTTTACACCTCGTTACCCGTAACCCCCCCCCCAAAAAATGAGCACACCAGACAGAGGCTTGGGTTTAGGTCACTCCCCCTTCAGCCCCACCCAAAGAACCAGGCAGCCAATCGGCTACGCTGATTTTCGTGCCTCAGTCAGACACGGGGGGGGGGGGGAAGAGGCAACTAGCACCCGACCCAGCGAAATGGGTTGCTGCCTTTCTTCAGAGAACTCCCTGGATTCTTTCTGTTTTATCATATATGGAGAATGTGTGACAAAAGATAACATGTTACAGATGCCTTCCAGTCACGTAGACTGGAATGTATTTAATCATGTATTTAATCATGGGGTTTGTAATATCGGAAATAGTGGACAGTGTACTCCCAAAATTCTGATACCAAGTGGCAGTTCTGATCTGTCTGGAGTAGGGAAACTGAAGAACCAATTGACAAACATTTTATGGTGGACTTGATGTTTTAAAATAATATGTCCTGCTTGCAAAGGATTGAAGTGCTGCAGCCCTCAGTCAAAGTAACAGCATTCATGAATGTTTCCTGGTCAACAGTCCATTTGCTCACCCTGTCCTCATGCTTGCTATTGAATGAAACAGGACTCATGTTTTGCCCCATAGTAGGGAAGTAGGCAGGCAAATGGACCACAGCTTTACTTCTTCCTAAATGCTGCTTATCTGACCTAGAATTGTTAAAGCAACAGTAACGATCTGTGGTTCAGAAGTTGGCAACACTAGCTGTTAAAGCTCAAACACATTGTAACAAATGGAGAAGTCAGATGTTGTAGAAATGGTCCACAAGGAATATGGATCTGTTACCACTTAGAAACATTTACCCAAAAATACTATTGTAAAAAGTTATTGTATATTTCTTGCTCTGTATATAGATCTTCAAAACATACATACATATACATATACATATACATATACATATACATATACATATACATGCTTTTAATATCAAGACTGGTCCATCATATACCCCTTTTGAGAAGCACCACTATAATCTACCCGACAACAATGGATACAGAGCATTTAATGAAAAAGGCACATAAGAAAAAAATACTCTGCTCATCCAAGAGTGACGATTAACCAGAACCAGATTAAAATAGGAACTGTAAGTCTTCCAATAACTAGCAAATGGAGGAACCAGATTTTTCTTTCTGAATTGCAATGACTAGATTAGGCATCCTTCGAAACAAGAACTTGTCCTTTTAGAGGTGCAACACCGAAGACACTGTTGTCCCAATCCAGCAAGGAGATCCATGCTGAGATGTAGATTTTACATCTATAAACAATGCAGATGTGCTTCTGGATGCCCATTAGGGCCGCATTTGTGTTTATATATGAAGACACATATCCATCTAGGGTCACTTACTATGTATTACTAGTTGCCCATGACTAGAGTCTATGTTACTTACAAGACACAGTGAAATTCCATAAGAGTATAAGAAGAGCCCTGCTGGATCAGGCCAACGGCTCATCTAGTCCAGCTTCCTGTATCTCACAGTGGCCCCACCAGATGCCTCAGGGAACACACAAGACAACAAGAGACCTGTATCCTGTTGCCACTCCCTTGCACCTGGCGTACAGAGAAAACCTACCTCTAAAACCAGGAGGTTGCTTATGGCTTGTAAGTTGTGATGGACTTTTCCTCCATGAATCTATCCAATCCCCTTTTAAAGGCATCCAGGCCAGATGCCATCCCCACAACTTGTGGCAACGAGTTCAACAAATTACACGCTGGGTGAAGAAATGTTTTCTTTTGTCTGTCCTAACTCTCCCTCCACTTAATTTTAGTGCATGTCCCCTGGTTCTGGTATTGTGCGAGAGGGACAAGAACTTCCCTTTATCCAGTCTATCCATCCCATGCATAATTTTATACGTCTCAGTCATATCCCCCCTCAGGCACCTTTTTTTCTAGCCTGAAGAGCCCCAATTGCTGTAGCCCTTCCTTATAAAGGGAGGTGCTCCAGCCCACGAATCCCAAATTTCATTAGTTGATCTAACATAGCAGTACTTGGTATATAGCACTTTAAGTGTTCAAAGTGCTTCACATGCATTATCTTGCTGTTTTCCTTACCACAACCCTGTAAGGTAGGTATTATTATCCACATATTGCAGTTGGAGAACTGAGGCTGAGAGGGAGCAGCTTGTCAAAGGCCTCCTAGTGTGTTCATGGCAGAGACGAGATCTGGGGAAGTCCTAATTTGCAACTCCATGTCCTAGCCACTACATTATGCCAGCTGTATGCAAATGTTTCTCTCAATAATTGGTACACCTGCCAGATATTGTTTATATACTTTTTATTTCTCTCAACTTCACATTTTAATTAAATTTATTTGAGATCAATACAATGATTTATTTATTTATTATATAATTGCTATAAGCATTCACAGGTCATCCCAAGCATATGAATCTTTGTCAACAACACTGACAGAAGTAATAATTCCTCAAAGTTTTATCTTTTGGGGTTGGACTCTCCAAGAACCTTATTTGCATATGTCATATACACAAACCAGATCTGGGAGAATGACTGGGGTTCTATTAACCCTTTAGTTTTATTAACCCTTTAGAAACTTTATTTGGCAAGTCTTCCCATCTCTAAAATGTTCATATAAAATTGTTTTCAAGCCCAAATGTTACTATCGTGTATAAGTCGAAAATGTTAAAAATATAAAGGTCAATATCGAAACAAAACTAGAAGAATAATTTCGAACACATTTCAGATCTTCCCCCGACCCTCTTTGTTTGCTTTTTTTTTTTAATCTTCATTGCACTCTTCGTGGCTCTTTCTTCCTTCTACACAGTAATCAATATTCTTCCATACTGACTGCTCTAGTCACATGATTTAATGTCAATAAACATTTAAAGTCGTAATGGTTTACAGCATTAATACATCTTAATAGAACAAACGGTCTACCAAATTCCAGAACAATTAATCAGTTGCAAACCCAATGCAGAGATTATCAATCAAACGATCTGCTATGATGCTATCATTCAATGAATTAGTCTAAGGTTTGAGCATTAGACAACACAATCCTATGCACGTGTACATGGAAGGAAGTCCTATTGAGTTCAATGGAACTACCTCCCAGGTTAAGTGTGTAACAGGATTGCTGCCTAAGTCACCCATTTCTGCTCTACTGCTGCAAAGAACCAAACACAAATGACAACACTCCTTGATGAATGAACAGGAAGAGATTTGGCATAATAAACTGCTATAATATACTATGAAGGCATTTTTACCCAAGGGTGTATATACGCAACAGGAGTGGGCTGGGAGGAAATGTAAGGATATTTCCAAATAACTCCAAAATGTATACACACAAAGATCCAGCGATGGAGCCACAGACATGAAATCAAGCTTCGGTGCACACACACAATACAAATGCACAGATGTATCACAATGCCCAGGCAAGGTGCATCCTGATATATGGGTGTGGATGGCATGCATCCCCATTCAGAGCCACTAAGTTGTGCATAACTAGTGTTTTGTTGAGGCCAGCAACTGTAATGCAGCTCAAAACAGACAGATTTTCTTTTTTCCCTAAATGTGGAGTAAACATCATAGCCATTCAGGAGCCTAATCTTTATTCCCCAAACACAAGGAATTGTGGAAACCAAAAAGCAATTTGGGGATGTCAGTTGATTTGACATTGTTCTTCCACAAGGACTGTGGTGGTTTCTCTTTTGGCTTTGGCCAAACAAGACCATATAGACATCGCTTAAATTAAAACCAGATGCACATCACAAACCTCAGTACAGTATGTGCATCCTAGGAATATGAACTGATAAAGAACATCGTGCACTGATAAGGTTACTGGCTAACAAAGTGAAAAATGAAGCAATTGCTCTTCTCTTTAAGAAATGTAAAGTAGAATTTCTGAGGTTGTTTCCAACACTTTACAGTATTGTAAAGTTCTCTTTCTTGTTTAAGCCACTGTTTTACCTAGGGGGGCTAATGGAATTAATTTTAACCGTGTAAACTAAAAGGGTTTATTATTGTAGACAAACTACAGTATATGTTATTTAGTTACAGATCCATCTGTATGCTGAATCCCAATTACTTTGAGACCCAGCATCTTGCATACATTAAAGTGTGTATGACAAAAATGCTTTATGCTTTGGAGGAAAGAAGCTAATCTTCTTACTGGAAAGGACACCAGGATAATTAGGATCGCATTCTTCTCCCAGAAACTTTGACTATTTTCCATATTCTGAATTCCACCATGCTCCAGAAATCCACTTAAACACTGATTGTGATGGCTTTCACAGCTCCTTTCCCCATACATAAGCGTAAAATTTAACCAGGTACTGCTTTGCTGAAATAAGAGAAGCCACTATTACAAAAGATAAGCATTTAAAATAACATTCAAAGAAACCCCCAGCAAGAATTCCCACAAGGCTACGTATGAAATTGTGGACACAATCATCTGTGAATGAACTGCGCCATAGATTTAAGGGAAGGTGTAAAACACTGTCCTCTCATCAGCAAATTGTGTCTACTCTACCACGATTTCTATGCTATGCTGTGCCTGCCTCACTTTCTCCACGCCATCCTCCCTCAAGAAGGAATGAGACCATCAAGAAATGCTGTTTATATAGAATACAATTCAAAACCCACATTATTATTAAGTATTTATATACTGCTTTTCAACAAAAAGTTCACAAAGCAGTTTACAGACAAAATCAAATGATTAAATGGCTCCCTGTCCCAAAAAGGCTCACAATCTAAAAAAGATGCAGAAGAACACCAGCAAACAGTCCCCAGAAAAGACACTGTGCTGGGGTGAAAGGGGGGCAGTTACTCTCCCCCTGCTAAATATAAGAGGAGCACCAATTGAAAAAGACATATGCCAAGTACTACACATTTTTATGGTCATATAAACTAAAGCAGTGTCTGACAGTATATTAGGTATTTTTGCTGACTGTACAAGTGTGTAGACATGTCAGAGAGAACCTATATATACCACATCTAATTCTCACAATTACATCCAACAAAGCCTTGGGATTTTTTGAAAGCAGTCTACAGCTGGAATACATTAGTCAAATCTGTGCCATATTCTTTCAAAACTGTAAAGGCTAAGCTCCAATGCATAGTTATGTTAATACCTCAAGAGTTTTAATGATAGTTAAACATTGTTTTTAAAAAATGTGAAAGGAAAAATAAATAAATGTCATTTGTACAAGGAACCAAGTCCAATCTCTCTTGCAAGGACACCCAGCAGGTTCCAGACTTTCAGAGTAGATCAGTTGACTGTGTTTAATGAAGCAGACTTCAAGTCAAACAAGTCTAAATGAATACACAAGTCTGGACAGAGGACTTCTCTAGTCAAGTATGAATCTGTAGTTCTGTTCAGTGGGCAACATTATTACGCAAAGCCAGCCTTTTATCAGGGGTTTCAAGAAGATGAAGCAAGTGATTGACTTATGCTTTTTCTCTTCAGTCCCCTACTTCCAAAACCCAGCTCTAGTCCAGCCAAACTCAAGGGTGTAGAGACAGATTAGAACTGATTAAAAACAACAACCAAAACCCAACAGATACAGGCTTAAAAGGAGGTGACATTAAAAAGTGAGAGTACGTTAGCCACATTGCTTAGGCTCTTCTGCCTGTGGCTTCTCACAACTGCTTTGTGTCAAGTCCTAAGCTTTAAGCAGGAAACAAAATTGCACTGCAGGGAAATCTGCAGCAGCAAGAAGGGCTATAACCTTGCCCAGTCTTTGGTAAAATTCGGGGTGGGGGGGGTGTAGGCTTCGGGGCCATTGTACCAGCACAGCCAGCACCTTTCCCTTTGCAGGTTTCTTTGCCCTCCTTTTTACTACTTGGGTGTTTCAAACTGCACCCAAAACCCTGATAACGTCTTCTCAGCATCCTTCAAAATTTTAGGGTTATCAGAGCTTGATCAGAAAATGATCTCATTAGGCTAAAGCCCTCCAGTCCCTCCCAACTTCTTACCAATGTTTAGTCCAACCTCCCCAGTAAAGCACACCTTTGCACATGTGCAGAGTGCTCCCTTTATCAGGCAGCCCCCATATCCACAATACAGTAAGAGCGAGGAAAGGAGGCGCGCAGATGAGTTTCAGCATCTCTCTGTTGCAGAAACTAACTCGAAATGCCAAGTTTACATTCCCGCTAGTCTTTGTCCCTGAGGTTATTAGAGAGGACAAAAAACGGAGGGAGGGATTCAACCTCAACACGATCGTTGGGCAACGCTGATAAAGAGCTGCGCCCCTCGCTTACCCATGGCCTCCTGAAGGCGTGGAGGTGCGGGCTTGGGCTGGCAGCTTCTTCTCGCCTTTCAAGCTTGGCTTTCCCGGGTTTGAACAAGGAGATCGCAAACTCCCGACGTTCTCTACTATGAACAGCCGCCCCTCAGCTCGGAGCACAGCCTGCCTACGGCCCTCCCCTGATCCGCTTTTCCCAGCGGCGGCAGGCGCGCTACGGCAAAGGGGGCGGAGCCGCCAGAGCGAGGCGAGGGACAAAATGCTGCGCTCCCGAAAGCTGGGCTAGCGGGTCTCTCCCTTCGCCAGGGGAGACGGTAGGATGAGTGCTGCCGGCGGAGGGCGTGCAGTTGTCCTCGCTCAGTGTACAAAATTGTCTGCGCCAGTGCGCCCTGGAGCAAACTAGTCCAGTCGGCAAGATTGTCTTTCTTCACCCTGTTGTAACTCAGATGTGTGTCGTCGAGAACAACAGGACGGGATAAGTAGCCATTCGTATTAAGCACAGGCGAAGAGCTCTGCTCGATCAGGCCGAAAGGTCATCTGCTCCGGCGGCTTCTCAACAATGGCCACTAGCCAGCTGCCGCTTTCCCTAGCACGGCATCTCTAAGCTAGGAAAAAGCTGTGCCTGTTGAACTTCTGCCTGTCATGCAGCTGTAGACGTGCCAGGAAAAAGGCGGTAGCTGCACCCCCTGAAGAAAATGCAAATAATAACGTTTGAGCGGAATCGTAAGAGCTGGAGGGAGCCACTGCATCTGAAAGGGTCTTAGGATGGCCGCTAGCGCAGATCGTCCCAGGCACGTTGAATCAAAGTTGGAAGCATCAAGAGCGATGTGTGTCCCTATTCTTCGGGGCTTGCTTCCTTGTCAGGGTCCATAAGATGTGCATGGAACACATGATGAAAGGTCGAGCTAAAAATCTTGTGCACATTTACATGGGACCAGTGCATTTACTCTTGGGACCAAACCTCAATTAATTCCATTGGGGTTACTTCCAAGTAAAACTATGCATAGAATTGGCCTGCTTACTTCCAAGTAAATGCATAGAATTGGCCTGCATATCTACTAAATGCTACCAGCTAAGAATGGAATCTCTCTGCTTGGAGTTCGGAAGTCTCTCTTCTGCTGAGGAGGGCTGTCTCACACTGCAGTCCTATATACACTGTAGCAAGTCTTCTTCTGAGTAGGCATGCACAGGATTGTGATGTCAGTAGCTTGTATGATTCCCAGGGGTTTCTGACAACTGTTAGACTGGGCGGAGCTTGATCTTGCAGGGCAATTCTTAGGTTCTGACCCACCCACCCCCTACACACCTATCCCAGTACTTACTGTAATCAGTAGCTTTCAAGGCTAAGAAACCACTGCCTCCTCTTAAACAACATTTTTCATGACTCTTATAGTTAGATTAATTATCTTAAACCCACCTCTCAGTCATTTCAATAACTCCAAGTAGTTTCAATACTAATGAACGTACTGTATATGCATTGCATTGCATTATTTATATATATGAAAACATGTTTTAAATACCCAATTTTGTCAATTTATCTTTTTTCTTATATGTCTTGCCTTTTACACCCTTTCTTAGGGCCAGACCAAGAGCATTCAGTGCTTGAGGACAACCCCTCCTTACCCAGCAGCAAACACTGCTTCTCGTCTTCTGCTCCATTTCTCTGTTGCTGTTTTAATCCAGGGAGCTAGTGGAGGTGAACGGGTGGCTGGATGGAAGCAAGCTGCCCCTGCCAGTCTGCTGCCTAAGGTGACTATTGTTTGTGTTGCAATAGACTTACAGTATGTGTTTACCCAGAAATAAATTCCTCTTTATTCAGTGGAGCTTACTCCCAGGTCCGTATATGTATAGGATTGTAGCCCTGTAATTTGCCTGGGAGTAAGTCCCATTGACTCCTGCCAACCTAGCAGTTCCAAAGCATGTCAATGTGAGTAGATAAATAGGTACCGCTTGCGGGAACGTAAACAGCGCTCTGTGTTCCAGCTGCATGCTATGCGCTGCGGCAAGGAGAGTCATGCCGGCCTCATGACCACGGAGGCGTCTTCGGACAACGCTGGCTCTTCGGCTTTGAAATGGGGATGAGCACCACACCCTAGAGTCCGACACGACTGGACTTGTCAGGGGTTACCTTTTAAGTCCCATTGATCTTAATGCAACTTATTTTTCAGTTGGCATGTACAATATAGGTTCGTACTGTAACAGCTAAGTCTCTTGGAGTTATTTCCCAAGAGGAGACTGGTGAAAATTCAGTCATGTTTTCTGATTGCAATACTGTACTTGGTCTCTCACGAACTCCATTTGCATTCATTTGCCTCATCTACACACTTGGCCTAACAGTTCATCCTCACTAGTTCTGCCATCGCTGCTTTCCTTGCTTCTCTATTCATCTTCCTCCACTAGCACACAGCTCTTTCTGTCCTTTGGTGCTGCTGATCATTTCACCCCTTAGCAGAATATCACAGCCACTCGCTTGCACTTTGTTTGACTTGCTCTCATTAACTTTGCACTTTATCACAGCCACTCGCTTGCACTTTGTTTGACTTGCTCTCTCTCCACCATGGTGACTATTCGAAATGGTGTCCACACTGTACATGATCAGGGAAATCAGAAGTATATGATTGAAAACATGTTAACAAGACAGAGGAAGGATACGTATCTCTCTCTGTGTGTTATGGGCACCCAAAAAACACAGAGCAGCATCCATATGTTGGTTCTAGACCAGGGGTTCCCAACATTCTGAGGCCCACGTATCCCCTACATGGGCCTCCGACTGCCCCGCGTACACCCTGCGCGGTTCCCCCGCATACCCCCTCCGGGTAGCAGTGCAAGCGGGAGGGCCCGCCCGCCTGTGCCGCAACCCGGGAAAAATCAGCTGTCCCTTATCAGCTGCTGATCGCAGCAGCTGATAAGGGACAGCATCTCTACGCGGATGTCTATGTACCCCCTTCTGTGTCTACTGTGCATGTCTATGTACCCCCAAGGGGTACGCGTATCACAGGTTGGGAACGTCTGTTCTAGACCCTTTTCTGTAATGTTTTGTAACACTTGGGCCATGACATCATGATGCTGTACATTTCTTTGACCTCAGCAGCAGCATGAAGAGGGAGGAAATACGCAAAAACATAGAATCACAGAGTTGGAAGGAGCCTTCAAGGCCACCTAGTTCTACCCCCCTGCTTGAAGCAGGAAAATCCTCTCTAGAGCATCTCCAGAAGGTGCTTCGGCTTGAAGATCTCCAGCAAAAGAGAACCCACCACTTCTCTTGGTAATCGGTTCCACTGTCAATGCACTCTTACTGTTAAGAATTTCTTCCTGATATCCTACCAGAATCTCTTCTTTTGCAGCTTAACCGCATTAGATCTAGTTCTACTCTCTGTGGCAACAAAGAGCAACGTTTTGGCTTCTTCCATGTAATGGCTGTCCAGGTATTTGAAGAGCATTATCATGTCCCCCCTTCAACTTCTTTTCTCCAGGCTAAATAACCTCATAGGACTTGTTCAACCTTGTTGCTCTTCTTTGAATCTGTTCCAATTTGACTGCATCCTTCTTAAAGTGTGGTGCCCAGAATTGGACACAGTACTCTAGATGAGGTCTGACCACTACTTCTCTCAACTTGAAAACTATGATTCTACTAAGGTAGCCTAAAATCGCATCCGTCTTCTTTGCAGCTACATCATGCATGACTGCTGACTTGTGTTCAGCTTGTGATCCATTGCCACTCCAAGATCCCTGTCACAGGTTGTATTGCCAAGCCAGATATCACCCATTTCTTGGTCATTGAATTTCTCCTCTGACTTTAATCAAAGGCGGCTTACACAGGCAGGCTTTTTAAACCCCAAGGGATTTTTACAATACAACAATATGTTCTAATCTTTCGTAGAACCATTCTAGATGGTTTCTTTCATAGTCCAGCTCTCTCTCTCTCTCTCTCTCTTTCTCTCTCTCTCTCTCTCTCTCTCTCTCTCTCTCTCTCTGACGTTCACCTCACTACGCTTCAGCTGACAGGCAACCTTGACTCCTGAACTGCTGCCCTTGAGATCTTCAGACATATGAGACAGTCGCTCTACCAACTGAGCCAGACCTCCTGCCCTATCTACCCTTTGTGTCTGTGTGGGTTGGGCAAGTGTACAGGATAATGTGTGGCGTGCTGTAGGACCTTGGGCGGTGATTTTGTGTGATATTCTGTTGCTGTACTCACCGCAGAACAATTGGATGCCCCTTAATACAGAACAGTTAGTCTGTGGAATAGCCCCACAGCGTTCCTCATTTGTACAAGGTTGCTATACAAACTCTGTCTACTTTCCTTATATTCTACCTGTCTGTCTGGTTAGAGTCTTACATTTCACTATGCAGCAGTGTACTATCTGTCTGGTTCTGAATATAAATAGCTCCAAGCAGCAACTGACTGTTTGTCTTCCTCTGTCTTGACACACATCAGGGTCTCTCACTGTAGGGAAAAGGTTATTTAAAAAGAAGAGGCTTTCAACGGAGAAGTTTTAAAGAGGCCCACAAGGAAGCATGCACTACAGATAGGACTGCCATCTTTGGGCAACTGACCAGAGTCCTCTAGGGGGTCCATTCCTGATCCCTGAGACCACCTCTGTGCCTATAGCCATCATGGGGGTGGTGGTGGAGCGATTCTCTCAGAGCCTGCCCAGTGCTCCCTGTACCCTGGAGCAGACTCCAGCTATAGTTAAGGTCTTCTATAAGTAAGTGGTCTATGGGTGGGTTCATGCATGACAGCAGTCCTCACGCAGTTGAGAGACTGCTGCCGGACGTTTGTATTGGAAGTGACCAGAGTGCCACATCCAAGGCCTTGTGTGGTGGTGACAATATTTCAGCTTGGACCCAGAGGCTACAGTCTTACGCACACTTGCATGGGAGTGAGTCCTATTAAACTCAGAGAGATTTCTGCATCAAAAGTATATAGGACTGACAGCCCAATCCTACCTAACTTTCTGCCCAGCTGTGCAGCGAGGCCAGCGCGGGCTGCGCTGCATCCTGTGCAGAAAGCGAGCAGGCTGGAGGTCTCCCTGAGGTAAAGGGACATTCATCCCCTTGCCCTGGGTAAAGCCCCAGCTGCAGCAATTGGTCTCCTATTGAGCTAAATGGCTGGCGCAGGTCTGAGGCAAGCCATGTCGGGGAAACAAGCCCACAAAGGGGGATAGGATGCGGCATACACCAGTGTCGTTGATCCCACCCCCTCCCAGGCCCAATCCGCCCGCCCTGCCCTCCCCGTCCCGTAACACCACCCTTCCCTCATCCTGTTTCGCCCTCGCAGCAGAACTTACTGGGTCTGCAGCATGCTGCTCCTTGGGCTGGTGAACATAAGAAGAGCCCTGTTGGATCAGGCCAAGGGCCCATCTAGTCCAGCTTCCTGTATCTCACAGTGGCCCACCAGATGCCTCAGGGAACACACAAGACAACAAGAGACCTATATCCTGTTGCCACTCCCTTGCACCTGGTATTCAGAGGTAGCCTACTTCTAAAACCAGGAGGTTGCTTATACCCATCATGGTTTGTAACCGGTGATGGACTTTTCCTCCATGAATCTATCCAATCCCCTTTTAAAGGCAACTAGGTCACGTACCATCCCCACATCCTGTGGCAAGGAGTTCCACAGATTAATTACACGCTGGGTGAAGAAATATTTTATTTTGTCCTAACTCTCCCTCTACTTAATTTTAGTGCATGTCCCCTGGTTCTGGTGTTGTGCGAGAGGGAAAAGAACTTCCCTCTATCCACTCTCTCCATCCCATGCATAATTTTATATGTTTCACAGCGCAATCCGACCCAACTTTTTTGCCGTTGTAACCAGCGGCCCAGCGAAAACAAGATGCCCCAGAACGGAAAAGGGATTCAAATCCCCTTTGAATTCCTCTTTTGGAGGGGATTTGAATCCCTTTTCCGTTCTGGGGCCTCCCGTTCTCGCTGGGCCGCTGGTTACAATGGCAAAAAAGTTGGGTCGGATTGCGCTGTTAGTCATGTCCCCGCCAAGGCACCTTTTTTCTAGACTGAAGAGCCCCAAATGCTGTAGCCTTTCCTTATAAGGGAGGTGCTCCAGCCCACAAATCCCAAATTTCATTAGTTGATCTAACATAGCAGTACTTGGTATATAGCACTTTAAGTGTTCAAAGTGCTTCACATGCATTATCTTGCTGTTTTCCTTACCACAACCCTGTAAGGTAGGCATTATTATCCACATATTGCAGTTGGAGAATTATGCCGGTGTAGGCCTTCGCACTGGCCCAGGAAATTCCTAAGCTGTTGCAATGGGCTTCACAGCATGCCTTCCTGTGGCTTGCACCAGCCAATGATGTGCTGCACTGACCCAGGGGGTCGATAGGATTGTGCCATGAGATGAAAACAGACTCATAGGTACTCTAAGGGTTAGACGGCTGGTGAAGGACAATACAGTACTGGAGTTTTTTCATGTATTCATTCTGCAGGACTTCTGCTCTTGTCTTTCACTGTTATTGCTGGGTTTTTTTTTAAAAGACTTGTCAGCTTTTCATTTTGTATAAGTGAAAAAGAAACATCTCTTCTAAACCCCTCGAGATGTTCCTGATTACACTATAGATCATCTAGTCTTTTTTTAAATCATGCTACTACAAAACAAAGAATCATTTATACCCTCATAATCCATCTTTTTGGTAGAAATATTGACAAGCTAATGTGTTCAATGGTACAACTACTAGACCAATTCAGATTAGCTAATGGAGATTTTTCAATGTTTTGAAAAATCTGTTACATTCTGTGGCCCTTTCCATTCGGAGAAACATTTAAATTACAAAGCTGCTAAAATATGTTGCTATGGCTAAAAATGAAATGCCTAAGAGATGCTGCTGGGGTCACTGATTCACCTTTTACTATTTTAGACCCCCTTCCCCAAGGAAAAATCATTCACATGCTATTATATACACAAATTGTTCCATTTGATTTTGTGATAGGAGATAAATTTTAATTTTACAGTTTTAGATTGCTCTTGACACTATGACTCATAGTTATCCGATGCTTCCTCATCCGAAAACTGTGAGAGTGTTATTGCCAATTACTTTTCAGCCCAATATAGTATAGGTTTTTGCAAGGTCCAAATCTGGATAGTGCTAGCCATTCAGATATGATGTGTGCCTTAAGGTCTTAGAAGTCCATATCTTTGATAAAGTCACCTTTTCCAGAAACGAAAAAGAAAATCACCTTTGCAAGCTTTTTCCATTCCCTTCTAAAAATGTTCAATGCTGAGCTGTGCACTCTGGAGAAAATAATCATAGATAACGTGCATGAGTGTGAGCCAGATGTCCACTTAATAGCATTTAACAAGAAAAACCTGGAAGGCAAAGCAGAAAAATATCTTGCTGTGATTATTACAATGTGTCAGGAAGAGAATTAGTTCATTTTACTTAGCTCATTCGTTAATTTTACTAGCAAGTTAATGAAGAGCAGAGCAGGGGATCTAAGGTCCAGGTGTTGCAGATACCTGTGTACACCCACACCTTCTAATCTAAATAATAATTGCTTGTGGATTCATCTCTCTCTCTCTCTCTCTCTCTCTCTCACACACACACACACACACACACACACACACACACACACACACACACACACACACACACACACACACACACACACACACAGAGTGTTTAGGATTGTTTCAGATTCAAAATGAAATAAAAGTATAAAGTGATACAGTATAAGCATGCATATCTTTATTCTGTGAGATATTACCATTTTAGCTCTCCCTCATTCCCAGGGACAAGATTTTTTTTACCTCCTAAATGGAAGAATAAAAAACAGCTGTTCAAATACAGATTGTAATTCAACGAGCAAAAAGAGATCTTCAAGTTGAGATTCACTGATATCTTAGAAAGTAAAGAGGAAAGTTACTGGAGCGAATAGTAGCACTGTCTACCTCTCAATCAAAATAAATTGTTGAGCATAAATTAGAAAGAAGGGTGTATGGGGAGGGAAGAGTTTGAGCTGAGATTTTCACCTGCCATTGAAAGAAGATTCCTCTTCAAAATTACTGTAAGGTGCATGCAAAAGCACATCATAACATTGCCACAGTGATATGAAAGATATACAGCTTTGGATTTTTGCTACACATTTTGAACTATGCTCACAGCAGTGAGTTGGCTTTGTAATTCTAACTTTATAATTCAATACCTCCATGACAGAAGCTTCATTAAGAGAGGATCAGGGTCCATTGGTATGAAAAGAGATGGTGTTCCATTCCCTTCTTGAAGAAGTCGTCATTGAACTTTTCAGTTTTAAGTAATTATTGCCCAGCCTCCAATATTCTTGGGTAAGGTGTTTGAGCAAATAGTGGCACCTCAGTCCAGGTTTTCCTGAAAAATATTTATTATCTAGATCCCTTCCAGATGGGTTTTCCACAAAAGAAACTGACTTGGCCACCACTGTGGACAACTTGTATCTGGAGATAGAGAGGGATAGTGGGCCCTGGTTGATTTTTTGAACTGTTCAATGGAATCCAATAACATCAACCATTGTGTCTTTCTGGGTTGCCTGACAGGGACAGGGTGGGGGGACGACGACACTTTTCTTATGAGGCTGTTAATTCTTGGAGAGAAGGTACCAAAAGGTAATACTAGACTCATCCTCTTGGCCTTTGACTTATAGTAGCATCCCTGATCTTTAGCATTTATGGAAGCTGGGTAAAGTCATCCAGAAGTTTGAGCTGTATGCTGATGACACTATTCTCTCTTATTTCTCTTGTATCCTAGGGATGCGACAGAAACCACAAACCATTGCCTGCCTGCTTTGAGTATTGGATGGGATGGAACAAACTTTATCCAGATAACATGGAGGTACTGTTCATTGGTGATCCTTCTGATTTGGGGTTAGGTGTGTAGCTGCACTCCCACCTGTTTGCAGAAGGTGCCTTTGCCTATTTCCTTCCCTCCCTCCGTGGCTCCATGATGAGCCACATCCCACGCTATTTGCCAAGGGTTCCTCGATTCTCAGGAACAGCTTTGCAGGCACCTCAGAAGACTGCAGGGGAGAGGGAGGGGTGGGAAAGATACCAGTAGATGAAACCCCACACATTTATTAGTTTAAAATGTAGCTGCCTTGGAAGCCTTTGACTGAGAGGTGCGATGATAATCTTACCATAAAAGTCTTCTAAAGCATTTCCCTTTATAATTACTCATAATACATAGAACAAGCCCAATACAATACATTCTTTTAATGAAGTTCCAGGTGGACCCAGCAGCAGACGCCTCGGATGTTAAAATGGGAATAAAGATATGATTTGGAGCTGTCATTCAACTGTGAAAATGAAGCAATGTCTATGCTTTAAACACAGCATCCTAGTTCAGATAAAATTGACTAATTCAGGCTTTCCTGTGACATTTGTGCCTTTCATGTGAAGCCATCATGCTTTGGATTCCAGCTGCTGGATACCATTAAAAATTGTACTGATCTTCAAATGATTCCGGCACCTGCTTCAGATGTTCTTCTAATAAATTACAGTACTGGTCTTTTCTCTCTATAGGATGACACAAAATGTCACCTGTGTTTCAGAATAGAAGCGGAAGAAATGTTTTAAGAACCATATGCCAAGAAACACGGATGGTCGAAATATTGAATTAAATAACTTCTAAGTAAAATGAGCGGTGTCTTAGGTTGTGTTTTCTTCCATCATTGCTCAGTATGTAAATGTGAGCAGTGATTGCTTAAAATAATTATAATTGCACGTTAAACAGAGTGCATAATTTCCCCCCCTAATGAACCATAGTTAATTTTATCTGGAAATTAGCGAGTACCATTTCAGAGTTAATTACAGCATGCTAACTAGATTGTCACTAATAAGTGGCATGCCCTTATCTCTCCAGTATGTGCTACAAATGGGAACTAAATCCGTGTCTTTGTGATTCAAAGTGTATAAGACATAAATACTGTACCTAAAAAGGCATTCACTGCTATAACCTATACAGGAAAGATTTTTTGGTCAGGTTAGATCATGGGCGTCGACAGGGGGAAGCGCGGGGGGTGGGCCGCCGGGGGGCGTTGCGCGCATAGGGGTGACGCACGACCCCCCCACTTACAGTTTGGTGGCGGAGCTGGGCCCGCCCGCCCTCCCCTGTATCCGTTTGGCTCCAAAATGAGCCAAAAACGGAGCAGGGAGGGTGCTCTGCTCCTGCGCGTGACGTCATGCGTGGGGGCAGAGCCTATCCCTTAAAGGCGACGCGCGCCCCCGCTCTGGGGTGTCGCGCGTTGTAGCGACGTGACTGGGTTAGATTAACATTTGAAAACTAGCTTCTCTGCATAGACTAATTTGAGTGTGCACATGTTATTAGGGTGAAGACAGACATAACATTTTGGGAACAGTGGGGCAGTTTTGAAATCACGCTCACTACAAATATACCTTTTCAATCTGCATGGTGACCACTGCAACATTGGTTCTGCAAGATACTGATATGGTTAAATTTCAATTATAGAAGAGCTGACTGTGGAGAGTTGCCTCCTAGGTAGAATCTGTGACATCATCAGCGCATACACAGTATTCCAAATCCTTGGAGCAGCTTTTATTAATTATAATAATAATATATTTATATCCCGCTTTTTTTATAGCCAGAAGGGTCTGGCTTGGTTGGGAGAGCTGCAGTCTTGTAAGCCAGAAGACCGGTGAACTTGACAAGTTTGAGACATGCCGCCGACAAAAAGCTCTGAAAGCCTCTGGGAGGAGAGATAAGAGCTCCCAGGTGCGTCGGTTGAGTATGGGAGGCGCCAACCAGCAGAATAGTCAGACTGCAAAAAGGATACCACCTGGAAAGTAGCTGTTCATGAAAGATTGGACATTTATATATTGTAAAAAAACCCAAGGGGGGGTTAGGACAGCCTGCCCATGTATACCGCCTTGGATTAAAGTCAGAGGAGAAATCCAGTGACCAAGAAAGGCAGTATATAAATACTGTATATTACTATATATATATATATATATATATATATATATATATATATATATATATATATATATATATATATATATTTCAACAAAAAAAGTTCACGAAGCAGTTTACAGAGAAATCAAATAACCAAATGGCTCCCTGTCCCAAAAGGGCTCATGTGAATTTATTATTTTGTGAACTATTGATGTACAGTATACACATACAAACCTGTACCTGGGTCAGGAGCACTCAGAACACCAGCTCCTGCAGACTCCAGCACTGGCCTGAGAGTCTTACTACTGTCTTGTGTCTTTAAAATGTTGTAAGTCACCTATGTCATGCATGTGGGTGTGTGTGTCTCTTTGCAGGCAGTAAAGCAGAAATAGATCATCATGTACATATACCATTTTAAAATATACTGACAAGCCACTTGTACTGTGAAGGGAGGTGCATTTCTTATGTTTTAAAGCACCTTTTCTCTGTTACCTATGGTGTAGGCCACAGAAAGAAGTGCAGGATTTAGTATTAGCTGCAGCATCCTGAAACTCTCATCTTTCATATTACAAACAAAACATTGTTACTTTGTATACAGTGGGCCCTTCTTATTCGCAGACTTGGGACCCGTGGATTTGATTCAGCGTGGGTCCCAGAGGGTCCACTGTTTCAGTACTTTTTTTTAAAAAAAAAGTTAACGCATTTAACCTTTTAAATCCAAACCGCTGCGTGTTCTTGTGCTATCCATGCTTAAATCGCGCTCCAGAAGGCTCCTCTGTGTCATGAGACTGCCCTTCCACGGATCGCCCCAGAATCTTAAGTTGTTTGCCTACATTGTTGGCAAACAACAATTTGCCTACATTGTTGTTTGCTGTTCATTTATTTGCCTACATTGTGTGGAGATGTTTTTCTTTCTAATAAAAATATAGTTTCTCACCCTCCCCCCCCCCCCCCGTTTCTAGCCCTTATGGCCAAGATGGTCTATATTAGAATGTCTGTGAAATCTCTAACAGAAGGGTTTCCAGTAGTCATAATGATGTATAGCTTCTTGCCCTTCAAGACTTGAATTGTGTACTATAAGCAAATTAGCCCAAACACGAGCAATTATTTTGCAAAAAAAAAAGTAAGCAGCGGCACTATTTTGGACCTATCTTTAACTATGGCTTATAATTTGCTGTGCTTAGTTTTGGCATAAACAGCAATTCCTACACTTAAGTATGCAAATTGATGTGCCCTTTTAGACTTTTCTCTCAGCTGTATATAACAAGTCACTTATCCACAAGCAGCCTCTCTGCACAGCTGAGAAATCATTTAAATGGCTCAGCCATGTGGGTGGGGTATCTGATTGCAGGGGGCTTTCCCACAGAAACATGTGCCAGTTTCATGGGAAAGACCCCTGCAATTGGCCCCTGCCTGCGTGGGTTGGGCTGCTTAAACATTCCCCCAGCTGCGTGGAGCTGTTTACAGATAAGTGACGCCTACATCGCTTGGAGAGCGTCTGGGCACCAAAGACTCAAGAAGACATGAAGAAGTCTTCTGCTGGCTCTGGGAACAAGAAAGCTTAAGGTCCCACATCCTGCCATTCTGTTCCTTCTCCAATTCCCAATTGATTTTCCAACTCATCTCCCCAGCCCAGTCTCTGCTGCTTTGTAGATTGTCAAGCGCAAGCATTCCAACAGTAACTTTGGACTTGTAGGCATCGGAAAATCAGAAGAACCGCAAAGAACACCACTTTGATATATAGAAAATGTAATCAACTAGGACTGAAAGCTGACTCAGCACCTCACTGGTGGATATGCCAGAGGAGTTTGCTAATGGTATGTTTTAGTACCCTTGATTGACCTGGGCTTGTAAGGCAAAAAAAAAAAAAAAAAAAACCAGCAGCAGCACACTGTTTTGTATTTAGCTCTCGTTTATTTTGGTTCTTTTACATGCAAATGAAATTACTTACTCTTCTGTTTTTGCTTAGCAGATGGCATTCCTTCCACTGAGTAAAGGAAAAGGTTTTTCTTACCGTTCCGGCCAATGCTAAATGCTGTTTCCACTAAAAAGCATAACATTCCTGCTGTTGCTGCTTTTAATTCCTTTTGAAGACCGACTTGCCTCTACGTTAACTACATTGGAATTTGACTGTGGTTAACATTGTGTCTTTGGGATGGAGAATAGTAAAACCATTTCATGTTGAGGGCTGAAGTACAAATATGATGGTTACTTATATGAAACCATGTCTTTGTTTAAAGCCCAACCTTAACCATGTTTACTTGGAACTAAGTCCCTTTGATTTAAAATGACATTTACTCACAAGATGGGCAGGAGGTGTGGCCTGGAGGTTTGAGCCGGTGCCCTGCCTGAAGAAGCTAAGCAGGGTCGACCTCGGTTCCTGCTTGGATGGGAGACGGAAGCTGCTGACAAACCTCGCAAAGACAATGAGAAGGCATTGTGAGAGGGTGGAATGCGGAGGAGTCAGCTAGAGAGAGAACATCTAAGACAACCGTCTGAGGGTGAACTGCGGTAAACTGTGAAGCTTGGAAGTGCAAAGCACAAGCCAGAAGGAAGGCTGAACTTGGAAGGGAAAACATCTCGAGCATGGAAGGTTCTATATGGGAATAGAACAATATTGTAAAGACCCTTATCAGGTCTAAAGATAGCCTGCCTATGTAAGCCGCCTTGAATAAATCTGATGAGAAATCTGATAAGAAAGGCGGGATATAAATACAGAAAATAAAATAATAAATAAGGTTACAGCAAAGCATACTTGCTTGGAATTAGTTCAACTTATGACCCAATTCTATCATGAAGGTACAAAAGCAGAACTTGCGTTCCGCTGTTGTAACCAGTGTGGTGCCACCATAATGGCATGCCACTGCAGAGCACGAGGGAGCCACCAGCGGAAACAACCAGCAGCTCTTTGTGTGCACCAATGGCCCACCCAGGCTGCACCGGAGCAGGTAAGACGGTGGAGGGGTCAGGTTGTGCGTGGGGAGGGGGGAGAGCAGGAAGGGAGCTGGAGGGAGTGGATCTTGGCAGCAAAAGTGCGCGCCAGATCCTATCCCTGATTTTGTAACCTGCCTTCCTCTCCTCAGACTTATGCCAGCAAAATAACTGGCATGGGTCCGAGGAGACCCATAGGCAATCAAAAGGCCTAATTGGCACAGCTGCATGCTATGGAGTGGCGGGGAATAGGATTAGGCTGCTAGTAGTACTTACGAGGATCACATTTGTCTTCTTTACGCGTCAGGCCCTCAAATGTGTCGAGTGCTCCTTTTGTTACAACTTTCTTAAGACACTAAACCTCAAAAATACATGCGAGGGAATTGACAAAACATTTCAAACAACCTGTGTTTATGATAGAAGTCCTCTCACAGTGGTGTTATTTCACCCAGACTTGGAATAAAATGGTGGCCATCAGCCTAGACAAGATTGGGTAGTAGTAGGAACCTTGGACCAGGAGATATTTTGAAAGGTTGAGAGACCTCAGCCCAGGGCCAACATACTTCTCGTTCTGCTGCCCCAAGGCTCAGGAGAAGTTAAGGAACAGCAGGCTCATGCTGAAGAATGGCCGTTTCCTTATCTTCAAGCATTTATTTCAAGTCTCTTGCCTGAAACCATTACAGTTAAAGCATTCTGAGTTGATGTGGGTGCACATCTTTTGGATCTATATGATTTATAGCCCGATCCTTCCTAACTTTCCCCACGCCAATGCAGTGGCACTGGCATGGACTACACTTCATCCCATGGGGGAGTTTAACAGGCGGAAAGTCTCCTCGGGGTAAGGGGCATTTGTCCCCTTGCACCAGCACCAGGAAATGCCCCAGCTGCCGCTATGGGTCAACGAGGACCTGCATGAGCTATATAGCTGGTGCAAGTCTACGTTGATCCATGCTGGCGGATTAGGCCTGGGAGGGGGATAGGATATAGTGCGTGCCAGTGTCACCGATGCCGCCCCCCCTATGCCAGATTTGTCCACCTCCCGCCCCCATCACCACCCTCCCCTTCCCTATTCCACCCCCTCCCTGCCCCTGCGGAGGACTTACCTGGCGTCGTCTGTTGTGCTGGCCTTCCTGCTAGCACACCTAGCATTTGCACTGTCGCAAAGTGCTTTACATGCTTTGCCGGCATGCTAGTTAGGTAGGATCGGATCCTAAATCACCGTTTGAACATCAGGTTTAAAAACAAAACCGTTTTCTCTAGGTGCTGTTGCTGGGCTCATAGCAACACATAGCAAATTCAACAATCAATTTAGATTGGTACCTTTGTTGAATGACTTGGTGGAAATGCAAGATTTATTAGCTTTGTAAGCTTTCAGAGAGCTTTTCAGATGACAAAATCCTAATTTTGTATTTTATTCTTTTTCCCACAGCAACATAACCTGTGACATTTTCATTCCATGTTTCTCAAACAAAATGATACGCTATCACCTTTACCTACTTTGTTGTTCGGTTATATTGGTGTTCTCTGTTATTATACTCCTACAACCTGTAGCTCAGCCACTCTAAGTTAAAAAACAAACTTATCTGACACTAATTGATTCCCAGGAGAACACATCTTCAGACTTGCTTGGTGTAATATGTTTGGTCAAATTTAAAAGGATGGTGTGATGTCAGCTAATTTTAAAAGTCAAGGCTGTGTTGCATTAGTGATTTCATACTGGATTGCAAAGCTGTTTTTCATCACCACAAAATTACATGTGTGGGCTATTTTGCAGCATTTCAGATTAAATCATGCTGTCTGTAGTCATGTAGAGTCTGTTCCATTTAACTGCAAGTGGGAAGCAGTGCAAGGAAAGCAAGCAACTTTTGAGTCTATATAGCATTATTTTACCAAATACCATCCAGTATTAATGAAGTATTGTACTGGAGACTTAACAATGGTAGTTAGATGGAAATGACTGATTTTGCAAAATTTGCATACCGGAAAACTATGCAATTGTCTAACACTGTGATAACAGCAACAAATTACTGCTATCTTGTTCCTCTTCTTCTACGGAAGATTTAATTACTTCTGACAACCAAGTTACATTACATTTCCCCCAGAAGAGTGTGTACACCTAAAGACAGATCTATGAAGGACAACTAATTATTGAGAGTAATGTAACAGCTCTTCTGCAATCCAGAGAAACATGCACCTGCTGAAAGGAAGAGACGTGTGAGGGGAGTCTTAATGCGGGACTTTCACAATGGGACATTAAAGCATTGTTGTCATACAGTCCTACTAATTTTTTGTGTTTCTTTTGCTGCAACCACAGATGACTGCTGCAGGAATGACGTTCCCTGTTACAACACAGCTGTTCTTGTGACTGGAGCCTGCAGTGAATCATAATGCAGTGCTTAAATGACAACCGAGTCTGGATACTGTGGAATGCAGCTCACAAATTCAGCTTGGACTTTTCACACCCAAACAAACCATAAGCCAGGCACCTGCTTCAAAATGCAGCGAGCCTGACGGTTTGATGACAGAATAGTGCTGAGGTAAGAGGGCTGAGGAAAATTCAATGCCCTGCAGTGTCTTGAACTTACTGGGTGACCTTGGACCAGTCACCCTCACTCTGCCTAACCACTGATGCCATTAAATAAATTAAGAAATAAACGTTGTCGTCCCCAACATAGGGATTCAACTCTGTGTTGCAAAAGCAGATTTACAGAATGGCTCTTAATTGACATGAAACTTGTGTCACGTTGTATGATGGGCAGCCCGATCCAGCATAACTCCTAGAATGGCGAAGTGCATGCTTAGCTGCTCTAAGCCATCGCAATTGTGCTGGAAAGCACGACTCTGGAGTAAGGGCTGCGACGACTCTGGAGTAAGGGCTGCTGGCACAGAAGCCGGCAGCCCTCCGGACACGAAACCTACCGATGGAAGTAAGTCCTGCACCAGTCAGTGCAAGTGCGGGGGGAAGGCCAGGCAGCGAGGGACGGGGGGCCATTGACCGGCCTGGATTGGGAGAGGACGGGGATATTGGCAGTGTGCTCTGCCGATATCCCAGGTCCTTTCCCAGCCCGGTTTGGCCTTACTCCGCCGCCTAGGATGTACGTCAGCTTCAGAGCTGGTGTACATTCGAGGAGGCCCATAGGCTGGTGTACATTCGAGGAGGCCTGCTGCCTTCTCCGCACGGAATGACTCCGACGGCGAGGGGGCAGGGCCGCCTCCTGCCGACTTGTAAACGGGACTAGGACAGGGCGCAACTTACGGTACGGCCCCCACCGGAGCGGCGCCTCTGAGTTCCAGACTGGAAACAAACTAAAAATGTAAGTGATCAGTGTTACCAAAAATATTGGCCAGACATTTCGTATAAGTAATGAGACACCAAATGTAAATCTTTTGTTGGGATCTCTGGTCACTTAGCATGGAAATACTACATAAATTCACAAAGAACGCTTGCCTTCAAAAGTTTTTGTAACACTTAGGTGTGTTCTAACATGTTAGATAGCATTATATAAGCTGAGTGGCAGATAGGGTCACATTCATTTAAATTAATCAGACATCAGCAAGCCCTACCAGTCCCTATATAAATGAATGTGCTTTTTGGAAAACAATTTCTACAGAAAATATTTAAAGTCCATAATACGTATACCACATGTATACATATTTTGGCACATAGGAGACAGAAGTGACAATTTGCAAATCTATCTAAACCATATGCAGTGTTTCCAGTTTCTTCATTCTCTCATTCTCAAATAGTGGTCGTTGGCCACAGAAATCTATTTTTAATTACTGGGGGGAAAAAAGAAAAGAAAAACACATTTAAGATCACTTCTGATTTAAGTTACCCTGGAAATCTATATACTGTACTAGAGGGGTGTATAAATAAATATATATAGGAGCATAAATAAATAAGCCCAGTGCACTTTCGTAATGAGCTGAAAAGCACAACTTAATCTGATAAATGTTTAATACCTAGTCATACAGCAAAGACATACACCCAACATGAAAAATATACCAACTTTGAACACCTTTGCTTCTGAGCTGAAATGGAAGAGAAGCTTCCTGTCCTATTAAAATGTCTGAGAAAAAACTCAAATACCCACACTATAGTAGCTGACCATACCGTGGTCAACTGCTTCAATGACCTCCAGATAAGAACGTCAGTAAGTCAGGCTCACAAGGCAAGAAAAAAAAAACAGAGAAAGAAAATCTATGGCAAAACTAGTATAACATACTGAAAATTTGCATGTGTGACAGGGACAGCCTACAATTAATAACATTTGGGTATTCTTCAGCCTTTTTCCTAGCACCGCTAAATGAAAACAAATGCTACTTCATTTCCTGCAAGGCTGAGGCAAACCAACATTAAACTAGTTGAACTACATATATATTTTTTAAAAGAAGAGTCTCCCCTATCCTCTGCAGTACAAGTGACCAATTCAGCTCTTCCTGTTGAGCTGGAAAGGACTCTGGAAACTGTTCGACAGATTCAAAGAAGAACTGGAAAAGGGAAAGGAAAAAAAATGTAGAAAGGCCCTTTTGCTGACTCTTGATTCCTTCGCTTAATCCTTCTGCGTGGTTGAGCATCAAGATATGCAACCCTTGGTCCCCGAAAAGAGATCAAGACACACGGCTCAGAGTTTCAGAGGAATAATTGGCCAGTACTTGGGCTGCTTTTTGTCACAGTTCCTATCAAAGCTGAGTTGCATGGTGGTCTCCATCGCTTGGATTTTCCCGGCACCTGCACCATAGAGTTTTTTCAGTTCCGCCATTCTCCTCTCACCGGGCTTTTCCGCTGGGGGCTGCACTGACCGGCGTGTTGATAGGTGAAGGCCATGGTCAGCTTCCACATACGTGTCCTGATGTTCTGCCTCAAGCTGCTGCTGTCTGCCTAAGAAAGCAAGACAAACAAGACACTTCAGACATGGTTTCTGAATCACGTCAAGCCCCTTTCAAAATCACGGCACAGACTGTGCACATATTGCCTTTGCAAAGCAAAAACCATCCCAATACAATGTTGAGCCTTGTAAGAATGCCGTTGCCTTAAGTCCAAATCATACCGTCACGCAGTTTTTTTGCACCTTCTGTTGCATTTTGTACTGTCAACACCATGCAGAGTCACAGGCTATATGGGAATAAGTGAGCCGAAAGACTAGAAACAGTATGAAATGGTTTGCATGAACAGAGCACATGTGTGAGAGCTGGGGAAACATAAGAAAGGGGACGAGGAGGAAGGCAATATACATTTGTGTGGCAAATGTTTAAAAAAGAAAGTGTGCACAAAATAATGGTGCAGATTCTGAATTTGTGAAACAGACACAAATGCACAGGAGTTTAATCTTTTTCTCTTCCCACAAAATGGAACCAACAGCTGTGGTGATGAAATGATAAAGCAGGACAATGTAACTTTACCCAAACCTCTGGCAATGAAAACTGCTGACATTTTCAACAGGAAGGGAAGGCTCAGCCTGCATGTCTGAACTAAGTTTGACTTGTGGCACTGTGTTTAGAGACACCTGCCAGATTTACACACTATTGAATGCGCACACAGACACACTAATTTTTCCTATTAAACCACACCTAAGGTGGCGGCAGCAGGCGTGATAAAATATGAGACAAATTGCTGGCATTTAGGCTGATAAAACTATGTATCTTCACTGCCTGAATGACTTTAATTTACGCTTAACATGGTTAAATATTTAGCTTTGTGCACCCATGGAAACAGGCTGTGGCCAAATTTACCTGCCAGTTTAAAAAGTGGACAGTTTGGATTCACAAGTCATTCTCATTCTAAGAAGTCAGGTGAACGCTGACTTATATATAAAAAAAGGATGGCTTTCAGAAGATTATTTCTGTCACTATAAAGATGTCATATGAAAGACCCAGGAAAATGGGAAAACTAATTTTCACACACAGTTGAAGGGGCCTTTCAGCATTACATACACTAACTTGTGGCGTAAGTCTGTACATGGACATCAAGCCCCAACCCCTATCCTTGAGATACTATTATTATGAATACTTATACAGGTTGAGTATCCTTTATCCGGACTGCTTGGGACAGGAAGTTGTCTGGATTTCGGAATATTTCCATAAATATAATGAGATATCTTGGGGATGGGACTCAAGTCTAAAGACGAAATTCATTTTTGTCTCGTATATAGCTTACACACACAGCCTGAAGGTAATTTTATACAATATTTTTAATAGTTTTGTGCCCCTGCATGCTTTGCACTACGCTAGCCAGATCCTGGAAAAAGTTTTTTTTTTTTTTAAAGTCATAGCTCCAAAAATGTCTGGATTTCGGATGTCCGGATAAGGGGTAATCAACCCGTATACTGCTTTTCAACAAGAAGCACTCCACAAAGCGGTTTACATAGCTAAATAAATAAATGAATGGTTCCCTCTCCTCAAAGGGCTCACAATCAAAGCCATGCTGGGGTGAAGATGGACAATTGCACTCCCCCTGCTAAACACAGACAGCCACCACTTTCAAAGGTACTTTTTTGTCCAGTTAGCAAGGGTAATATGCCAGCCTCTCTCTATGTACATCGGGGCAATGACAGCCCTGCTGATGTAGAAGTCCAATGGTTGATGGACGCACCACGGATGGGGTCAGTTGTGCCGACATCCCAGTTATGCTGGCGCAGTGTCAGAAAAACACTGCGCCAGCATAACTCAGAAGTTGGCACAACTCCACCAGCGGAGAGGCCAACATAGGGAGGACATGGGGGCATGACATGGGAGAGGTGTGGGAAGGATGAGAAGTTGATGTATGCCAGATCCTTACCTCCCCTTTAGAGGGATACACACCAACACCAGGAAAACACTATGCCAACGACAGAGCTGGCATTAGGAGGAAACCATCTAGGGAGCAATGAGAAAGGAAGAAAACTGCAACTCCCGTCACCCTCATGCCCTGCCCACTCCCTCATGATGGAGCATAGGATACAGACTACATTTGGCAGCCAATCACATCACACCAACCCTAGACTACAGCCTAGATAATAAGCATGGCATGGGGCCGTACCTCTCTGGTCTCCCAAAGGGAAATGTTGGTGATTGGAACCATGGTGAAAGGTCACTTGGAGCACAAAGGGAACACTCTGCACAAACCACTTCTTAACCCTCTTGCATGGCAAGATATTTTGTTAAAACACACACCCTCTCAGAATTCTTATTGCAAGTATTCTGCCCCAGGAGACACGCAAACACTCAACTGGAACCTCTACCTCTCCACGCCAACAGAAGAAGCAAGTGCATTGCACCCACACAGGTAAGCAAAGGATTGCATGCCTCCACATATTGATGCTGCATTTCTGTCCCATGTTTCTACCCCCCCCCCCTGACTTTTCAGGATTATGAAGTGTGTCTCCACACCGTATCCTATCGAGTTCCCGGGCTACCCCGAAATCAAGCCCAGGAACAACTCGGGAGAAGGGGACGATTGTCCCCCGGTGTCAGCAGCAGCACACCCAATGGGCCTAGTCGCATGTGCGCGAGGCTCTAGAGCTCACGCACAGTAACGCCGAACGTGTCGGTGTATCTGGGGCCTGGAGGGAGGTTTGGATATCGAGGATCTCGGACCCTGGTATCTCTGCCCCCTCCAGGCCCCGGGTGGCCAATAGCCGCCCTCCCTTGCTGCCCGGTCTGCCCTCCCCTGCCCTGACTGGTGTAGGTCTTACCTGCTCCAGTTGGCGCAGGACCGGGGAGACGATGGAGCGAGCAGTGCCAGCCACAGCGCCGGCGTTACTTGCTCGCCGGGTGTTGCGCAAGTGCTTTACGGCACTTGCGCGACACTCTGCCCCGGGGCTGAAGATATTATTCCAAATACAAGTTATTGCAGGAAACAGCCACATGCGTAGACCACCCTGTAGCCTCCTGAACCATATCTGATGTTGTTTCTGAGTGTCCCTGGCCCTCAGGAATGGCTTCTTGTGGGTGCAGAGTGCTATGGGGAGGAAACGGTAGAGACATTAGCACTTGTTCTATTATACAAGTGGCTTTTTAATGCCACCCATTGGGTGGAAAACATGTTTCTCTCCACTTTGAGCTGCTACTCAAGCTACTGCTACTCGGCACCAGGTCAACACATATTTACCAGGCAGTTTAATCCAGTACATCCAGTTTTATTGCTGTTGATCTTGAATATATAATTTAACTGGATTTTTACTTGGTTTGCTTTTTCCTAGCTGTCATGGTGTTTTAGTTCTTCTCTGTTCTACTTGCTACTGTTATTGCTTTTAGTTATTTCAGTTGTGCAATTATTGCATGATGTGTAGTCTGCCCTGAGCTAACTTGGGAGAGGAAGGATGTAAATTTACAGAACAGTCACCAACTTATATCAATAACACTTAACATTTATAAATACAGCTGGCCCGCATCTTACGTGAGAGTTAGGTTCTGAAGTCAGCACATAAGGGGAAAATCGCATATAGTCGAAACTACCTTAAATCAGAAAAATACATGCTGTCTCTTTTAAGAACTAAAATCACACTACGAGAGACATGTAGGAACCAAGACGACCGAGGGAAGACCAGATTCACATTTCCCATCTCATGCTCACTCCGGGGTTCAGGAATGCCAAGTGGAATCAACTGCACCATTTAAGTTGTCCCCCCCCCCTCTTTTTGGTGGCTGAATGCATCTACTTGAATTCGTGCAAGTAAAATGTGCATAAGATGTGGGCCAACCGCAGTGTAGAACAGAGGTTCTTAACCCTCTTGGCATGGCGTGCCACCTCTCAGGTCACCGTCACGCTGTGCCCCACCAGACGTACGTGACATCATTGCCACTCCCTGGTTTTCGCTGTGCCGGAGCCCAGAAATCAAGTGGTAAGGGGGCAAGGGCGGGTAGGCCCTTCCCAGTGTGGGAAGCCCACATGCTCGAGCTCTGCCAACTTGCCAGAGTTCAAGCCGCTGATTTCAAGGCTCTGCCACAGCATGGTGTGGCCACAATCTTGCCAGCCGGGGGGTTGAGTACCACCAAACAGTGGTCCGCGTACCACTACTGGTCCGCGTACCAACGGTTGAGAAGCCCTGCATTAGAACATTCAAGACGCTTCACACATTATCTTGCTGTAATCCTCACAGTAACCCTGTCAGCATTATTATCCCATATTGCAAATTGTGGGGGAGGTGGTGGCTGAGAGTGGTTTCCCCAAGGCCACCTCCTGAATCCATGGCAGAGATGAGATTGAAATCAAGGCCTTCCCAATTCATAGGTCAGTGTCATAGCCACTCCATTTGCCTTCCAACAGACAGTCCGACGACAGCCAGTGGCAGGGCTGTTAGGTAATGGTATGGCTGGTTAGACATGCTGGGCTAACAGACATGCTGGGCTCCACTGAGAATGCCACTGTACAATTTTGGGGTGTGCATACTCATCCAGATGGACACCACTGAAATCATCAGCAGATTGGGTTGATCAAAGTTAAGCACCTTTCCACATCTGCAGTACATTTTAAAGTTGGGGAAAAACACGCATGCGCACAGCGGTCCACTGACAATCTGTTTGGCTCACAAAATAAATTATTGCTCATTCATGGAAAATAGATATTGAAACAATACAATCTGGAATTTCAATTTTAGGTTTGTCTCTTTGCTGGGTAGTAATGCTTGCAGGCAGACAGGGTGGTCTCACCATTAAAGTTCACCATAACTTACTCTGTTTTTTTTTCAGCAGCATAAACAAATAGGGCACGTGGAAAGGGGTATGGATGAGAAGAAGGGCCTTTAGGTTTTCATACCATCTCTTTTACTCGCTTTGACTTGCACACATCACCAAAATCAGAACAGAATTTTTCTGCCAATAGCCTGATGTATAAAAATGTGCCTAAATGATTTCTGGATGGCTGAACATTTTTTGCGCCAGGCCATGTTCACCAGTAAGCCTAGACAACTCAGAGGTAAAAATGCATAGGAATCAAATGACAGGACAAAGCACTTAACAGCCATTAAAAACTATGCTTGACGTTGCTTTTATTTGTACTTGTATGGTTTTTAAAGTATTAAGGTATTACCAGTAACTATTTTTTATTCATTACACAACCCTTCAAAAAGTTTTTTTCTTGTGCTTCAGACGTGAGACCTATTCTTGGGTATATTTGGGGCACTGGTTCCAAAAACGGCATCAGTTTTACCCCATCAGCTCTAGTTTTGGAGATACGGCATAGCCATCTTATATACGGATTCAAGCAGCTTCCTCGTGAGGAAGTCATGGCATCAACTTCCTCACAAGGGAGTTGCTTGAATCAGCATTTAAGGTGCTGCCATATCTCCAAAACTAGAGCTGAGAGGGCAAAACTGATGCCATTTTTGGAACCAGCATCCCAAATATACCCCCCCCCCCCCACCGAAATAAAAACAGATTTATAGGATGCTGAATTCCAAATACCAATGCTGGCCTTGCACGGGGCAGTTATAGAATCATGGAATTCATATCACCAGTTCCAGATCCCAAAGGACAGGGCTATCCACACTTCTCAAAACTTCTTGATATTAACATAATGTTTTGACAGGAGCACTTATCAGTAAGTTTTAAAGCTGCACTGTAGTAACACATTACTGAATTCAGGTTTCCTTAGGTCAATTTTGCCAACTTAACCTATAGGTTTTTTTGGGTTTTTCTATTCTGCTACTTCCTGTCCAAATTAGCCAAGAAAGAGTTCAGAAAATTTCCATGGACAGAAGGTAAAGAACTCTTGCGTAGAGTACTCTCTTTGGCATTTATTTTTCTTCATTGTAAAATGTTTATCAGCGCAATCCGACTTAACTTTTGTGTCGGTTTAACCAGCGGCGCAGTAAGAACAGGAGGCCCCAGAACGGAAAAGGGTTTCAAATCCCCTCCAAAAGAGGAATTCAAAGGGGATTTGAATCCCTTTTCTGTTCTGGGGCCTCCCGTTCTCGCTGTGCCGCTGGTTAAACTGGCACAAAAGTTAAGTTGGATTGCGCTGTAAAGTAAGAACAGACAGTAGCGTCACTAGGACGCGTGTCACCCTGGGGCAGGGGGCGCGCGTCACCCTAGTGACGCTACGATATCGCGGCGCGGGGGGCAACCCGGCTCCCCCCCCGCGTCGCCCTCAGGACGCTCCGAGGCCGGCCTGGGAGCCGGCCTGGGAGCGTCCGACCCCGTCGGCACTCCAGGGCCTTCTGAAAGAAGGCCCAGGCAGCGCGTCCATCCGGGTATTTTTCGGGTTTTCGCGCATGCGCAGACCCGTTTTGAGGGCTTTTTGCAGGGTCCGACAGGGTCGGACGCTCCGAGGCCGGCTCCCGGGCCGGCCTCTGAGCGTCCGAAGGGTGTCATGCGTCACAGAGGTGGTGCGCGCGTCACCCCGTGGCGCACGTCACCCGTGGCGCCCCTCCCCCCGCCACGCTCCAGCGACGCCCCTGAGAACAGATACTGAGCTATGCTATTTTTCTAATCCATATTTAGCCATGCAGCAAAAAGAAAGAAAAAAGTATTACAGCTTAAACATCACAATGTACACAATCACTTCATTGTAGGCCAGCACTGCAAAATAAAGTAATGTTCTGCCAAAGCACTGGAACCAAAATGAACCAACACTTTGGACAGCACGATTCATTAGTCTAACAGATTTCAACCTAAAGCATGACACATACTCCCTAAATTCAATCACACTTGTGGCAGATCCTTGGCAACACACCATTTTAGAGCAAAGGATAACTTTGAAGCATTTAATGTGTACTGTCCACGTTTATCTCTGTTTGCAGAATGCTGAAGCACATTGCAGCCAATTCTCTGCTTTTAAGGGAACTCCATCCCCATCCAGGACCATTACGGGACAAACTGTGTTTCCAGAAAGCATTCAATGCATGAGCCACCTGTGGTGTCAATCAACCACTGATGTATGATGAGACTTTTGTCCCTAAGCACTGTTCCAAAATTTAAATAAAACTCATGAATACATCTCAGTGGTAGGATCCTTTAGATAAACAATTATAAGAGTTCCTGGCAAATGTGTTAAGTTTCATAATACTCCAAAGCAATGCATCAACACATTTTTAGGGTTGCAATCCAAGACACGCTTACATGGGAGTAAGTCCCATTGAACCAGGGCCACTCAGAGGAATTTTATCAGGGGGTACAAAGTTTATTTTGGGCCCCTTCCCTTCATGTAAATTTGGCTCCTGGGGCCCCTTTTTTTGCTCCTAGCCCCCCCTTTTAACCCATTTTTGGCCCTGGGCCCAGGTACAATTTAACCCCTTAACCCCCCTCTCAGAGGCCCTGCATTGCACTCTAAGGGACTTCTGAACAGACATGCAGAGGATCACACTGTAAGCCTACATTTATTAAATAGCATGTTTTTGACAAATACATTTCTTTTAGAGTGGCAACCGAGTTGGATAAAATGCTGATTTTGATGACGCGCATAGCTCTGAATTCCGAAGAGAGCTGGTATTTCTTTACGTAAACTAGGGAGCTGAGTTGCTTCACGTATGATATGCCTGATCCTCCGAACCATGGTTTAGAAAATCAGGAACATTCTATGAGCTTCCATGTTACCTCCTCCCCTCACATGTTTCGATTCAATTAACTACTTCTTGTTTGCCATTACAACTGAACCAGCAAATTAAACTATGTTTAGTGCTTGCCCTCCAAACCAGAATCACCAACTATGGTTTAATCGGTTGAGATTGTAGCTTGGAGGATTGGGAATGTTACAAATGAACCAGATCAGTGTGTCCATTCTATGCTGTTGGATAGAGTGTTACACTTGGTCGGGGCCATGAGGAACACGGTGACCTAGAGATGGAATAGTAAGTACCCAAAGTGTGATGGTGAAGGAAGGAAACATATAAAACATGACCATATTCCCCTACATTGAATTGTATTGTTGAAAATAGCTTTGTCCTGATGAGTTCTGGTGTGAGATGAGAGGGAAATGTGACCATGGACTGGATGGCCCCTTTCTTCTCCTTGTCCACAATCAAGGCAACCTACACTCAAGGTAGTAGACTGTAGGTTGCCACACCACTCCTCCAAAAGAAAAAGTAAATGGGTATAGTCATCCCTTGGAAGGAAAGCTATGGCAAACTTAGACAGCATAATAAAAAGCAGAGATATCACCATGCCAACAAAAGTTTGTATAGTCAGGGCCATGGTGTTCCCAGTAGCAATGTATGGTTGCGAGAGTTGGACCATAAGGAAGGCTGAGCGCCGAAGAATAGATGCTTTTGAACTGTGGTGCTGGAGAAGACTCCTGAGAGTCCCTTGGACTGCTAGGAGATCAAATCAGTCAATCCTAAATGAAATCAACCCTGACTGTTCCCTGGAAGGACAGATACTAAGGCTGAAACTCAAATATTTTGGCCACCTAATGCGAAGAGAGGACTCTCTGGAGAAGACTCTGATGCTGGGAAAGACTGAAGGCAAAAGGAGAAGGGGAAGGCCAAGGATGAGATGGTTAGACAGCACCACCGATGCAACGAACATGAAAATGAGCGAACTCAGGAAGATAGTGAAGGACAGGAAGGCCTGGCGGGATGTGGTTCATGGGATCACGAAGGGTCGGACACGACTTAACGACCAAACAACAACAACAGTCATACAATTGAAATATGGACTGAGTGAATGATCTTTTCAACAGATGGGCTACTCAGGATGGAGAATGTACTATAACAGAATCCAGCCACTAAGAAGCAACTAAAATTAACAGGCACCTTCACATCCAGATACTTGCTGTTTCCTTGCCTTCAACACAGAGCCAAACTAACCAATATTTTGGCATTATAGAATGCTGTTCACCCCGGGGGGGGGGGGGGAGTCAAACTGAAAATGTCAAAAAGAGAAACAAAATTGCTTATGTTGGTCCTCCTGGACCTTTCAGTAGTTTCAACAGCATTGATCGTGGTGTCTTTCTGGGTCAGTTGACTGACTTGGGGCTTGAAGGCAGTGTTTTGTAGTGGGTCCACTCCTTGGCTAACAGGCCCCAGAAGGTGGTGCTGGGGGATGCCTGTTCAGCACTCTGGTTGGTGACATGTGGAGTGCTGCAGGGTTCTAGCTTGTCTCCCTTAATGTGACCACGTACATGAAACCACTGGAAGAGGACATCCAGGGATTTGGAATTAGGTGCCATCAGTATGCTGATGACACTTGGTTCTCTCTTTCTCTCTCTCTCTCCCATCAAATTCTGAAGAGGCTATCAAGGTCCTGGAGTGCTGCCTGGAGGTGGCTGGGAACTGGACGTGGGTTAATAAACAAATTAAATCCAGACAAAACAGAGGTTCTCCTCATCTGGCAATCCATGACACAGGTGCTAGACCATCCACCTGTTTGGAATGGGGCTGCACTCATTCTGCAGGAACAGGTGCACAGCTTGGGAGTCCCCTGGATCCACAGCTATTCCTGGATTGCCAGGTGATGTGGCTGTGGCCGGGGGGCTTTTGCCCAGCTTCAGATGCAACCATACCTGAGTTAGACCTAGCTACAGTGGTCCATGCCTTGGTGACATGTCAGACTACAGTAACATGCTCTATGTGGGGCTGCCCTTGAAGATGGTTCTGAAACTGCAGTTAGTGCAGAATGCAGTGGCTCCTGTGGTTGCTGGTGCTTTCTGGGCCACTGCTCTAGCAACTGCCCTCACTGCTGATTAGTTTTCTGGCCCAATTCAAGGTGTTAACCTTTAAAGACCTTTATGGCCCAGAACCGTGATACCTTAGGGAGCGTCCACTTCCGTATATTGCAGTCTGCCCTGAAGGTCATCTGAGGGGGGCCTGCTTCTTGTGCCGTCTTTAACAGAAGTTAGTGGGGAAATGGCAAGATGCAGGGCCTTTTCTGTGGTGGCACTGCAGCTGTGGAACTCCCTCCCTTATGAGTTAAGAACAGTCTCCTCAGAGGTATTCCAGCAGGGGGTCAGATATTTTTATTTCAGTTGGCATTTAGATGGTGGGAGTTCAGGAGGGTGAGCTGCTTTTAATCTTTGCCACCTATGGTTTTATTATTGTTTTACTGCTGCTGATTTGCTGTTGTATTTGGATGCGTGCTTTAGTAGCTTATAGTACTGTTTTAATTATCTGCTCTATGCTGCTATGGGGTTAATGGGGTTTGTGTGCAGATTTTGAATGCTATTGTTTAATTGCTTGAATTTTACTATTATGTATTTTACATTGTGTTTTTATGATTTACTGATCTATTTTACTTATTGTGAGTGTAGTTAGCTGCTTTGAGCTTTGAAAAGGCAGGATATAAATCTTTTAAATAGCGTTCTCTTGTAAAAAAGCCTGCTATTGGCCTGATTGAAAGTCCCGTTGGACAAACAAGCAGGAGAGATCTAACAGTAGAGGACAACCTATAAAAGAGGCTACAGTTGTAGCAGGCAATCCATTACAGCAGAAATAAAAGGCATTTCCCAAGTCAAACACATTCCGTACAGACTATGGCATGTCTTTTAACTGATGAACCTTTTTCTGGGGGAAAGCAGACAACTGTGGAAATCAGGTACAACTGCTACCAAGAGAGCTGCACGCAGTCACGGATATATTTATACAATAAACATTTCAGTAATCTGGAATGGCTAGACAAAGAGTGGGTGAGGAACTGGCAGAAGCTCTGCATAGCTCTGGGCCTCTGCCTATTGATCTAGAAAATGATTATTACTTTCCAATTTCATGAGGACTTGGGAAGGATTAATGAATAAACGGCTGTGAGAGTTAAAATATCCTTGAGTGGAAAAAATAACCCACCGAAGCAAAAACTCAGGATGTTTTCTTTAATAAAAAGCCTCCTACAATATTTTCTTCTTTATAAATACATATTAGAAACCAATGACTCATTTCAGACCTCTCAGGAATGACACTCCGCATTTAATGTTGTGGGGGCGGTGGAGCGGCATTCCAGTTTCAGAAGTATGTTTATATTTGGCCAACTGAGGATCCTCAAAGCAAGTGTGAGTTTGCCAATTATTTTCCCCTTATCTTCCTTAGTAAGATTTCTTTAAACACAGGATCTAATTTTGCTCTGTTAAAACAATATTGGCAGCATTTAGAGTAACAGCTTTCAAAGTTAGATTGAAAGTTTCCTCCTGGCTTGGTGGCTGCACCAGAGAAGCTAGACTGGGGCTTCTGGGCCAAGAACAGCAGGGTCAGGGAGTTCCACAACTCGGAAAAGCTTCCTAGAGCGGTCTGCGTGTGCTTTTTGCCAACAAATTGTAGCCATGGACCCAATGAGCTATGATTTTAATAATGCTGTTGGTTTGGCCTTCTTGTTTTTTCTTATGTAAATAGCATGCATGGGGTGGTGGTGGTGGCGGCAGCGGCTAATCTGGATTGGGATTATGACAGAAAGGTAAATTTAAAGCCTACCACAGTCCCAATGTGATCTCTCTCTCCCCCCCCCCCCCGGCCATTTACATGTGATATGCACAGCAGGATGATCAAAGTCACATTTAGTGTGACCCTAAATGAGTGCACACCGTCATACCTTGAGACAGCAAATACCACAAAGTATGTGTTGCGTGAAGTACTTCCTTTTGTTTCTCTTAAATCTACTTCTAGTCAGTTTTGCTAATGACCCTCGGTCCTGGTTAAAAACAGAAGACGTTCTCCTCAATCAGGGGGCCTATTCATTAGGCGAGGTGATGCAGGTTGCACCAGTGACCGACTGCAGAGAGGTGAGAGGCAATAGTCCCCCAAGGGGTCAATGCTGCTGTGTGGAGCCCTTCGACGGCTGTGTGACAGGTTGGCGGTGATTCCAGACGCACGGCAATTACATCATATGTCATGGCTGGACTTCCGGGAACGCCAAGCTCCAGATGCGTGGAGCTCAGCTTGGCAGGGTTTTGAGGTGTGCAGTCATGCAGCATAAAGGGAACAATGGTGAGAGGGCAGTGGGTTTGCGGTGTCCTTCACCCCAAGTCACCGCCTTCCTCTAGCCCGCTGCATCAGAGCCATACTGATCCGCTTTCTGCGCACTAAAAGTGAGCAGAAAGTAGATCTACTACCTTATCTTGCTCCTGATGTGTGTGTGTGTGTGTGTGTGTTTCTGAAATACGGAAATGCAAGACTTCTGGTTTGATTTACGGGCACCACATGAACAAAGGAGCTCCTTCATTTGTGTGATCCCAATCAAATTGAAAGCCCCGCACTTCCACGATGGAAGAAACTGCGTGAGGAGCACAATAAGGGGATTTTCTTTTTGTGCGGAGGCAGCAGCGGCAGCCCCAAGCTGGCATCAGGCAGTGTTCCGGGTCATGCTGCCTATGACCTCAATCATGTCTTTTCCGTCACCCATGTTAGTTGCCTTTTTCCTAAAGTAAGCATCCAAATACCTTCGCCTTTCCTTGCAGAGAAGGTACTGCAAGCCCTTGATTGTTTCAGCTAACTTTTGTTGCCACCAAAATGATAGAGGGGCTGTTTCAGATTAGAAGGCATATTCTCCTCTTGGTGGCCCCCTTAAGGGCCAGAAGCATTATCCGTTTTGTCTGCAGCAATAAGATTACAGGCAGACCTGCTGACTCCGCATGGTCTCCCCTCCCCCTCAAGACTCCAATCTGTCACAGCCGACAGATCTGATACCAGACAAAGCTACGTTTAATGGAGGATTATATTCAACATATCTTGCCCTGGTTTCATTCTCACAGTTTGCACATACTTCATTAGATCAATATAAATGAAATAAAATTAAATCCAAAAGAAACTTTTAAAACATACATTTTTTCTATTTTGCGAATCAGTTTCGACTGCGGTCTATACGATAACTGAGTTAACCAAATTCCGTGATCGTTCCCATTAAGGATGGTGTAGTGGTTTGGGAGTCGGACTTAGACCTGGAAGATCCAGGTTCAAATCCCCGCTCAGCCTCGAAGCTTCCTGGGTGACCTTGGGCCAGTCACTATCTCTCAGCCCCACCTACCTCACAGGGTTGTTGTGAGGACAAAAAGGAGGGGAGGAACTATGTACACCACTCTGAGCTCCTTGGAGGAAGGGTGGTATAAAAAAATGTGAAATAAATAAATAAATAAATAAGTTACTAGGAAGAAAATTAATTTACGTATCAGAAAATAAAAGTGTTAAGGGTTGTTGTTGTTCAGTCGTTAAGTCGTGTCTGACCCTTCGTATTATAAAACAATGAACACCACTAAATTTTAAAACAGCAGTTAAAATAAGAGTGGCGATATTCCTTACCAACACTTCAATGGTGAAACTATGTTTTAGAAAGCAGAAGAGTTTGTGTGTGTGTGTGTGTGTGTGTGTGTGTGTGTGTGTGTGTGTGTGTGTGTGTGTGTGTGTGTGTGTGTGTGTGTGTGTGTGTGTGTGTGTGTGTGTAAGTAAAAGCAAAAAGGTCTAAGTGTAAAACACATTATGTGACTGTCAAGTTAACTTTAAAAAAATGCAAGTATGTTAATGCCAGAAATAGAACCTCCAGCTGTCTAGCAGTTGTCTGAGTAACTATTGGTACAGACACAAAGGATAAAATACGTTCCACTGATCAGGATAAAGCTGGTCTCAGGAAGTTTAAAAAAATTAAAATTGTTTCCATGCTTCTTGGCAACACAGCAGGCCGTCCTGTCTATCAGTTTTGCAAGGGGCCCCTGGAGAGGGTATCATTAAAGCGTGTGGCTTTGCTCAGAAAGGATGCCAGTTTTCACTGCACACTTTCTGGGTTCCTTTTTATATTTCCTTTTGCTACTAGGTTATTTTTATCTGGCAAGCTGTGTGAGGTGTCATATGCCTTTAATCTTTAAAAAAATAAGCTTTCCATTAATTTGAACCATTTAGGTTTCGGTGCACCAACGTGGTTACATAGGGCCAGTGAAGTCAGAGTCAGATGCTAACAATCTACGGCCCGGAAGCGGGACAAAAGATATGCTTCAGAGGCATGTGGCTGGAAGTGACGTCACTTCTGGCCATTGAAGTTATACCCTGATAAAAGAGGGCGGAGGAAAAAGAGAGGAAACCAGACATGTGCCAAGTCTCCAGACACTTTTGGCATTCCTTCAGCACCACTGAAACAAACTCCAAGGAGGAATGCTCAGAGTTGCCCAGCAAGATGGGTCAGGCTGGGTGACTCTCTCTTCCTGAGCAAGATGTAGTGTAGGTAACCTGATCCCAGGTTTAAAAGACGCTGACTCAGCCACATGCTCCCTGTCCATACAAAAAGCCAGCATTTGCCAGTGCAATACGAAGGCGTAGCTCTTCAATGCTGCCTTGCCGTGACCTTGCCTGCCTTTATCGTGCCCGACTCAAGAGGTGAATAGCAGACCACCAGAAGTGTTATCATGTGTGAGCCCCAATTCTTGCCTTTCTCCTGGCAGCTTCTCTACAAGGCCCGAGAAGCATGTCAATATCTTACTTGGGAAACGCCAAACACTGAGGAAATTCCACACTGCCTGCCGCCCATTTTTCCCCAAACAGAAGAGAAGAGGAGACACAGAAGCCACCTGGCTTCAGGGATTAGCCTTGATCAGATATTGGCTTAATCTCCCAGTGTCCTCCTTCTTCCTTTTAGAGACTGAGCTATGAATCACAAGTCCTTGGTTCGAACCCCATTTTGTCGTGAACTGACTACACCACCTTGGGCAAATGACACTTTTTTCAGCTTCAGTGCCCTCATCTGCAATACAGGGATGCTAATTACTGACTTGGCTTACAGGGTTATGGTAACAATTTTAACAACATAATGCAGGTGAATTGCTTTGCACATTGGATAGTGCTATGTAAATATCGAGTATTATTATTATTATTATTATTATTAATAATAATTAGACTAGCAAGTTTGTGAAATGAATTACATGGGCCAGGGCATGCATAAAGCGGCTACCAGTTGGGTAGCATTAATACCCCGAGTACACAGAAATGTTTTTTTCCTCTTTTTTTTAACTTAAAATGCAAATCCATTTGGCCTCTTTTAATCCCCCAAACCATTTTTTTCTTTCTAAGTCCCTTGAGAACAGGTCTACTAATATGTAGAAAAAACCCACTTGGAGCCCTTGGGATAGGATGAGATAAATCAAAATAATCATTGTAGAGAGTTACCCTGGTAACCCCTGCGGGGGCAGAATAAATTAAAAATAAAAATTCTTAAATAATAAAGAAAACATTGACTTTTTTCTTTACACACCAAGGGAAGCCAAAAAGTCAAGCAATAGTAGTAGGTATCTGTGGTGAAGCCCTGGGGCCAGGGGCCATCCTGCTTTCCCCTGATCTGCCCCTATGTCAGGTCCTAAATCAGTCTGCTACTAGCAGAAGGAAAAAGCCAGGCAAAGAAAGACGGCTATCAGAATTTGCCTTTCTAGCTGTTTTACAGATTCCCCCTCCAAAACCTAGACTGCAGCACTTAGCTAAGGGTCTTGAAGGACTGGGGCATGGCTCGGGCTGAGTTTAACCACCAACAAGTTAACACAAAGGGCCCGATCCTATCCAACTTTCCAGTGCCGATGCAGCTGCAATGCAGCCCCAAGGTAAGGAAAGAAACATTCTCTTACCTTGAGGAGGACTCCGTGACTGCCCCACCACCACTGGATGTAGTGCACGCCTGATTGGCACAGCTGCATCAGCACTGGAAAGTTGGATAGGATTGGGCCCCAAAAGAGTTTTTGTTGTTGTTCAGTTGTTCAGTCGTTAAATCGTGTCCGACCCTTCGTGATCCCATGAACCACATCCCGCCAGGCCTTCCTGTCCTCCACTATCTTCCTGAGTTCGCTCATTTTCATGTTCGTTGCATCGGTGATGCTGTCTAACCACCTCAACCTTTGCCTTCCCCTTCTCCTTTTGCCTTCAGTCTTTCCCAGCATCAGAGTCTTCTCCAGAGAGTCCTCTCTTCGCATTAGGTGGCCAAAATATTTGAGTTTCAGCCTCAGTACCTGTCCTTCCAGGTCCTTTTAGTTTACTAAAACACAAAAGTACAGGAGAGTGTTGGACCATACAACGGAGGAAAGAATAGAACGAACAGGTTTGGAAAACGGCTTGAGTTTTGCAAGTACTCAGCTATGGATCTTAGCAAAAATACAAGCTGTTGATTACAGACAAACTTAAAAGCAAATGTAATTTCCTAATACATCTTCTTAGGTCACTGGCGGCCCCTATCTGTACTTAGAGCCTTTGCTTACCAACACCATTACACCCTTCTGATCTCCAGTGAAGTGGGTGGAACTGACCATGACAGAAAAACAAACTCAGAGAGCCAGATCAGATGTGAGCATGTAAGCCTGACCGTAACAGAGTGTCTCAGCCTAATCTACCTCATGGGGTTGTTGTGAGGACAATGAGGAAGGAACCATGTATATCACCCTGAGTTCCTTGGAGGACGTTCAGTATAAAAATGCAGAAAACAAAACAAACAGGCCAGCCACAGAATGCTGTAACCTCTTTAGAGCCACAAGGATCTACTTACTGCCAGTTCAGGAAGATGATGATTTGTCCGACAGCCTGGGGTGTAGGCCTTTCCCGGTTTACAGGCACGCACACCCCTTCCGAAGCAGTTGGCCACTTAATGGAGATATAAAGTCAGGAAGAAACCTAGTGCTAACCTCTGACCCATCTCTGCCTGGACAACATGAACATCATGGGGTGTGGAGGGGAAACAAAGCCCCGGTCAGAACTGTTCGTTGAACTGGGATATTTTTGTGACCATCATGCCACTCATAGACTACATTTTCTAACTGCAGAGACTGAAGAGGACTCTTCTTGAAACATCCCTATTAAGCTCTGCAGACCGCAGGAACGTTGGCTGAAACACTATCCTTGAAGGATCTCTTCAGAAAAAAAATAAAGGAAGCTGGTGAGCCTTGCTGAAATCTTCCTGGGAAACACAAAAGAGGAGAGTTCCCACCAAGCAACAGAAATGCTTCAACCTATACAATGCAATTGTGTAGCAGCACTTTTACAATGGCAGCATGAGTCAGCCAGCTGTGGAGCTATCCAGCTGTAGCATGAAGAGCCATTATTCCAAGCGACATCATCATCACCAAGAGGACAGTTTCACTGGCACTTTTCCATCTATTTCTAATGTGCTCTCATCACACGTCTGACAGATTTACTGGTCTCTAGACATCTTCCAGCATGAATTCTGCTCAAGGAACCAGTATTACCTTAGTCTCTTCCTTAGTTCCCTTCATCCAGGTGTGCAACTTGGTCCTGCTCAAGCAGGGAATTGTCATTAAGCAGCAGACGTAGGCAGGGGTGTCTAAACCAGAGTTTGGCAACCTTTTGGGGCAAAGGGGCTGAATGTTCAGCAATGACGTCTTCACATCGTCGCCGAAATTCTGGGCTGCCGAGCTCCCGGAAGCAGCTCTGTATGGGCCGGATGACTTTGGGTGGTGAGCCAGATTCGGCCCGTCGATTGCCAACCTTTGCTCTAAACAAAGAGGAGCTACATTGTGCAGGAGAGGGTAGCAAAACTCACACTGCTCTGCTCTGCTGCTCTAAGCACATTTCTCCAAGCCCAGCTCCAATACCAGAAAGTGAGCCAGGCTGTGAGAAAGCTGCTGAAATGCTAGACAGGGCAGTAGTCGAAGGCATCAGAAGGGCCCTGCTGGATCAGGCCAGGGCGTGTCCAGTCCAGCATTCTCTTTCCCACAGTGAGAACCATGCTGACGGATTTATTGAAAAGATTTTTATCCTGCCTTTCCAAGAAAAAAAAATATGCACAAAAATGCCAGCATTTCTGAAATGCTTTTGAGAGCTGCTTCAGACATTACACATGCCACAGACACAGCCCCAGTCACGCAAGTATGACCCCCCCCCCCGCAAGCATAAATGCACAGGCCAGGTTCTAAAATGGGGGGAGGCAGGCAGGCGAGAGAGGGAGATGCAATCTCTTGAGTTGTCTGTGAAGGCGCAAATGTTCACATACAGGTCCTACATCTCAAAAAAACCCAAAACACATGGTAAGTACGGTAACTCAGTGAGAGCGATTAAATAACCCAGGACAACTTTACCACAGCTATCCGTCTGCCTCCATACTTAGCCCAGCCTCAATATTTTCTTGACAATGTCTTCAATACTATGCCACTACCACCACTCGTTTCCTCAGACCTATGCTTTACAACCCACTCTGTCTTTTCCTCAGACACCCCAACCCTCCAAGACTGTCACCCCACTAGCCCCACTGTCACCCCATTAGCCCATTTCCCCGTACACCACTGCCTGACAAATATACAGCTCCTTCTGACTTTCAGCAATCTGTGAACATTTTTCAACAACCGAGCTTGTAGCTCCCCCATCTTCTCCTGAGATCCTCATTATTCTTCCCTTGAGTACCTATTTTTCAAGTTCACAGCCGAATCTTCCCCCATTCCTGCACTGCTTTGCTTCCCTCATCATGAGCCATTTTCAACTTTCCAACCAGTCCTGTCCCTGGCTTGTGTCACTTCAGTCACAGAAGTTGATCAGGTTTCAAACATTTGGTGGCTCAAACCTTTGCTCCCCACTGTTAGGAGGCTTGCGAAATTCCATGACATCACAGAAGCTCATCCACTCATTCAGCCACCTTGGAATGACTTTGGTCAGGAAAGGCAAGGTAGAAATAATAAGTTAATAATCACCACCACCACATCCTTTACTTCATTACAACACAGAAGATCCTCCAATAGACTGGAGTGCTTCAGAACTAGTTTCTATTGTTTCACAAATCTGTTCAGGTCTGTACCAACAGATGATACGGGAATGACTGGAAAAACAGAATGTTTAAATTTATCCATTTTGTTGTTCAGTCGTTAAGTCGTGTCCGACCCTTCGTGATCCCATGAACCATATCCCGCCAGGCCTTCCTGTCCTCCACTATCTTCCTGAGTTCGCTCATTTTCATGTTTGTTGCATCGGTGATGCTGTCTAACCATCTCATCCTTGGCCTTCCCCTTCTCCTTTTGCCTTCAATCTTTCCCAGCATCAGCGTCTTCTCCAGAGAGTCCTCTCTTCGCATTAGGTGGCCAAAATATTTGAGTTTCAGCCTTAGTACCTGTCCTTCCAGGGAACAGTCAGGCTTGATTTCATTTAGAATTGACTGATTTGATCTCCTAGCAGTCCAAGGGACTCTCAGGAGTCTTCTCCAGCACCACAGTTCAAAAGCATAAATTTATCCATAGAAATCATAAAATAATTCATATTTCTTGAACAAAAATTTTTTTTTGGGGGGGGGAATCAGCAGAGACCATTTTCTGGCAAGCTCACTAAGCATCAGAAAGTCAAAATGGTATCACACGTTGGTATGTTCCGATTTCACAAGAATCAAGGAAATATATGGATTCCAGATGGGACTGTAGCTGCTTAACTTCACCTCCTCTGCAACATCTTTCCACATACAAAGAATTAGATTAGGCAATAATTCACAAATTTTCTTCTGGAGTAAGATACACACATAACCCTTATGTGCCATTTCTTATACAGTTGTGAACTCATGGCCCATACTTTAAGTTATGCAAGGCACTAAAGTACATAATTCTAAAAATATCAGAAACAAAATCTCTTTGGTTGAAGGTGAGAATTAAGGTGTTTTCACTAGCATTCTAAAAAGCACAGAAATTGCAAGTTGACTCCTTAATTTCTCCAACCCACAACTAGTACAGTAAAAACTCTGCACAGCCCTGTATATTATGCTGGCTTTACAAATTAGACTCCATGCACCTTGGTTTTCAGCTCAACACTGGACTGAGGAGGGATGCATCCAGGCAGAAATTCAACAAGTGCAGTTTCTCTAATCACTTGCTAGAGATGCTCCTGATGAGTTTCTGCACAATTCGTTTGTACAAGACACAGCACCCCCCCAAAAAAAATGCCACCTATTTTATAGTAAATATCCAGACAGAAATTCAACAACAGGTAAAGCATCCACAGTCACTTGTTACAGATGCAGCTGATGTGGCATTATCCATAGTATCCCACAAACGGGCTGCTACGCGAATGTGCCAGCAGTACCAAGCAGGAGATCTCTATTTTCATAGCATCCAGTTATCAGGGTCCTCAAATAACCTGGACTGAATTCTAGCGGCAGTTTCAGCCCTGGAAAGTAATCCTGGCTGACACCAATTGCTTGCAGCTCAGCCCAATGTGGTATCAGCCGTTTGAGGAACTGTGGGGAGATGGATCAAGTCTTTGATTCCTCCCAAGCGTTGAGGAGGAAATTCTTTTAGACCTGAAAAATCAAATCGCATGTTTGCAAAGCATGGGAAAAGAGCAAGCACAGGAAGCAGTAACAGGAATTCAAGGTCATGGGAGGAAGGGAATGACTTTTCCTAAGAGGTGCTTCTCCTGGCAACAGTATCACCTGCACCTTTCACCAGCAGCTGTTCTCACAGGCTTCTCTGGAGAAGAAGATGGGAAGAAAAATATGGAAGCCATTACGGGCACCTGCAGACACTAATAGAATAAAGCCCAGTTTAAGGAAAGAGCTCAGGGTGGGAAAGTCCAGAATCATTAAGAAAATTGTCCTCTGCTCCCCCACAAGGAGCCAGCGATAAGCAGCTCTCCCAACCCCCAGATACAGCAGCTGCCCTTGGATGGTTGCCAGACTTCCTTTGTTTTAAAACTATTCTCTTGACCCAGAAATTATTCATATCCCAGCTCCATAAAATGTAGCAGATGCAATTTATTTCAGACAATTCTACTCCAGTTTCTCCTATTTGAGAGAAGTGATGTGGCTCAGGCCTGATTCACACTACAGTTTTCCAGGCGTGGATGCCCCTGCCCCTGCGCGCAGAGCTGGCTGGAAGTCCTCCTGCTGTCCCGCCTTCTTGCGAAGGTGATTGGAGGTAGTTCTGATTGGCATGCAGCCACTCTCCCCGATTGGTAGGCTGCCGTAGCTCCGTGAACCCTCCTAGCTCTGCAAGCGCAACCACCTCAAAAGTTGAGGGGAAACCAACTTTCCTGCCTCTGCGTTGCTGCTCCGGAAGCATCAAAACAAATCCACAACGAGCCTGGAAAACTGTAGTGTGAATCAGGCTTCAGTGACTCTCACAAGGGCCACCCAGCCACCCAATCAGCACTCTGCACAGCTGGGTGGCAAGGCGGCATGGCGAGTGTCACAAGACCTAGCCAATCAACACTACTCAGCTGAATGTTCCTAGAAACAGGAAGAACTGATTGCTCCTGGACTCAATTCAGTCTGAAAGTGTATAGCGCTTTCCAAACAAGTGTGAGTGCACGATCACCACAGGATCATTGCTCAAGGTATGTACATCTGCCTCTGCTTTATTTCTCTATAAGGCCAGCTGCAGTGGTTTGGCATATGCGATGGATACTATGCGGTTTCCAAAAAGGGCATCAAGCATGAGTCAAGTAGGGCATATGTTGTGAAGAATGTTTCACTTTTCCCCAAAGGGCCAATGCGACATTAATAGGCTTGAGAAACCATGACCAAAGAATTCTAGATGAAGCTCAACAAGTGTTAGAAAAAGATGACACATGGAAAGCAGCAGCAGCAGCACAGGAAGAATAAAGAGAACCAAGCAGAGTGAGATGCAGAACGTGAGATGCAAGAAATTATGAGGATCTCAGATTCATACATGCAACAAAAGCCTTATTGAATTATCCAAATACAGCTCCCCCCTTGGCAAAAAACAAAACAAAAAAACCTTGCCTGAGAAGATTCAGTGAATTGTTTTGGAAAAAATGAGAGGCAGGAAAAGTGTGGGCTCAATCTTGTGACCATGATGGAAAACCAGATCACAGTTCTAACAAGTGACAGACCATAATCCTGCATTAACGAACTGACATGACTCTGGCATCCTTGACTTTCACATTTAAAAACAAGTTACCAAGAAAGGGAAAATTCCAAGAAACTATTTACACGCTACTTAATTCTTGTGGCGCGGCTGTGTCTGCTTTTTTCCACAATGAACGAACAGCCTTCTATTTTGCTTCCCATTTTATTCTTGCCTTATTTCATACAAGGAGAAATCAAATTCAGATAAAGATAAATGTTAAAGCTGAGCACGTATGAATTGAAGTAGAAAGGATCAACAATTAGAGAAACCTGCTAGCAGTGTGCGTGTTCTATTCTTCAGTTTTAAAAATAATTTATCTGCAAACCTAGAAGAGCTACTCTGCTGTCTCACGTTCTTATAATCAGCATTCCCAAATAGCTTCACAACAGAGCTCTGGACAGGTGCAATAACCCGGAAAAATGACTTCATGCTCTTCATACATAGCCTCCGGGAAGTCATTTAAACACAACCACAAAACATCTCCTGCAGGTTAGAATTACCAGTTCCACAAGGAACAATGAGAAGCAACAGCCAATATAAGTACAAAGAAGTCATTAAGCTATTAAATAATTCCGAATACTGGGGGGAAATATATTGCGGCATGAAAACTATCAACACCTTATGACCCAAAAGTCAGCAAATGGACGACATCTGCAGGAAAGGAATGAGGTGTTTTGTACTTTCCAAAAAAATCCCTGCACCCATATTTCACTTGGGGCTTATGACTCTCAACAGCATAATGATGTCACTAACTTGGCATATTATAAAGCCTCAGTTGAACACCGTACAGCTAGTTTGGAGCCATGGAGGAGCCTGGCACACAACGTGAATGACAAAGAGTTGGAGAGCACTTGAGAAGAATTCAAAGAAAGAAAAGAAAGCTTTTTGAAAAAGAGTGGGCTTAGTGGGGAAAAAAAAAGATTCCATCCTTATTGGAGTGTTAAATCAGTCACCAAGCCTCAAGAGTTGCCAGTTTGAAATGCTTCACTATCAAAGTTAGAGTTGCAGTAGAGCACACTGCCAGAAATGAAGCTGAAGTGTACAGAAAGCCACAGATTGTTCAAGTCTGCAGAGGCTCCTGGAGTGAAGGCGGAAAGCAGGAAGGAAGGAATGAAAAATATTTAAAGCCAATGGCTGTTATTTTCTCTACCCCTCATTCAAGATCTGAGGGAGACGAAGAAGACGATTGTAGTCAGTCCAGCCTTGACCACACCTCTCAACTACTTTAAATTTTCCAGATCACTGCAAGGGTAGACAATGATCACTGCAAAATTTCCAGATCACTGCAAAATAGATAATGATGAAGTTGTAACTTATCACTAATTATGATAAGCGCCTAAGGATGTAATAACCTGTAACAACAGCCTAAGGCTGTAATCCTGGGAGTAAGTCCCACTGCTGTGGGCCGCGGTGGCTTAGTGGTTAAGATGCTGAACTGCAGACCAGAAAGTCGGTAGCCGCGTGACGGAGTGAGCTCCCGTCTCCTGTCCCAGCTCCTGCCAACCTAGCAGTTCGAAAGCAAGAAATTGCAAGTAGATACATAGGTACCACTACGGCGGGAAGGTAACAGCATTCCATTAGTCAAGCCGGCCACATGACCACGGAAGCGACTTCAGAGCGCTGGCTCTTCGGCCTTAGAAACGGATATGAGAGTTGGACCCTAGAGTCCGAGACACCCTAGAGTCGGACACGGCTGGCTTTCAAGCACAGGATAAGTTTACCTTACCTAAGCCCCACTGAGCACAATGGAACTTACTTATGAGTAGACATGCATCAGATTGTCATGCAAGCCTGCTTAGGAGTTAAAGCAGAGTAGGCCAATGTTAGGCTGATTTTGAAAACCTTAATATAAACTCTGGATTTGGTTTAGATCAGATCAACCCCCTAGGCCTTGCTGCATGACAGTGACTCCATTCCTGTATGTATGCCATGACCTGCATGCCTCAATCCCTGCCAGTGCATCCTGCAAGCTTACTCAGCTGCCTTGGACACCTCCTGATTGGGAGGGGGAAAGCAGAATATTTTAAATAAAATGAACTACCCCCCACTTTGCACCCATCAATGGAACAAGAGAAGATGGCAAGGAAGATTCTCAGCAATGCCACCGTATGACCTGGGGTGTTGTGGTGGATGCATGTTGTAATGCAGGGGGTTCTCAACCAATGGTACTCGTACCACCAGTGGTACTTTGCCCGAGTGCTGGTGGTACTTAGACCACAGGACTGCCAGAACCCTGCCCCGACGCGGTGCTTTGAGCACCGTGTTTTCGCTCCCGAGAAAGGATCCTGCCTTTGTCTGAGCCTCTTGGGAACGTTAAGAAGGGCCCATTCACCCCGCCCATAGCCTCCTATCTGTGTTTTCTTGACTCCAAAAAACTGGAAGTAACTGGTAATGATTTCATCGCCAGTCACTTCTGGTGGTACTCAGCAGTAGAGTGGCACCGGAGGTACTCAGCCAGGAAGAGGTTGAGAACCCCCGTTGTAATGCAATGAGATGCTGTAATGCAATGAGATGAACTTCCCGTTCATTTCCCAGGAAGTTACAGGCAACCATCTTACCAATTCGAAACCAAGCAGTTTATTGGGGAAACTTATCAACTGGCAAATGCGTATTTAAGAAGCACAAACCAGGCTAAGAGAACAGCTGCCCCCTGGTGTCAGAGCAGTAAGCTTCAAAGCAGAAACAGGAGTGGGCCTACTGCACCCACTACAAGCACCACACCTGACAATACAGAAGGGAGAGCTTGGCTTATCCTCTTCCACTCAGAGCTGTAGCCCCCCTCCCCGCCCCCGATTCCTTGATATCTCAGTGTCTTTGATTCCTCCTTCTCTCCAGTCACCACCATCCAATTACCTCATCAAATTTCAGTCAGGCTACTCAGGGGCCTGCTGCTCACTGTTCTCCAAAGAGATGTTTGAAGAACAGTCATCCAAGCAGTTGCTCTTTCAGGGAGGCGCTGAACCAGTGGTTGGAATTTATTGAAACTCGACAAGGCCCTTCAGTCCTCGCTCCCTGTGATTTCACCACAATCAATCTAAACTGTTCTCTTATGCAGTTAAGGCTAGGAAGAGGACAATTGTATCTACTAGGAATAGAAGTGATAGGATGGTGACAGGACAAAAGGAAATAATTACAGTTTTTAAGGAATATTACGAAGAACCACAATCAGTGATTGCAAACTATGAAGCAGGCGACTGAATAAAAGGAGCTGGCCATGTACTGATGGGGGCTGGGAGCTGAAAAGGTTTTGAGGGGATATAGGAAGATACAGCAATTCTCTACTAGTTTTTCGGTTTGGAAATCACCACCATCAGTATTTATGTACAGGAAGTGGTTCTTGTGTGTGGTCAGTAGGCTAATAAGCCAGTCAAATTTGTACCCATTATAGATTACAGGGTAGAGTTATCCAAGGCAGATAATAGAATGATATCTGCATGGAAAAAAAAGCAACAGACTAACAGTTCCTACGACTTCAATGTGTACTATGAGGATTCTCTGCAGAGGATGAAAGCTGAAACAAGATAATATAATTATACCCTGTTTCCCTGAAAATAAGACCTCCCCTGAAAGTAAGACCTACCGTCATTTTTGCATGATTTTTGCTGGCACTTGTCAATATAATTCCTCCCCGAAAGACCTAGCTTGGATCATGAACCAGATGGACGCGACCCCCCCCCCCCCGGCACTTACTTTGACCAATTAAGGCTTCATTCTTTCCCGAGGGTGCAAGGCCTGGAAGGCCTGCACTCGAGTCCTCCACCATGGAGACGACATGCTAGAGAGACTCTGCAAGGTTGCAGCCTCCTTGCAGGCCTTGCTGGCCTCTCTAGCACTTTGTCTCCATGGTGGAGGACTCAAGTGCAGGCCTTCCAGGCCTTGCACCCTCGGGAAAGAATGAAGCTTTAATTGGTCAAAGTAAGTGCCGGAGGGGGTGTCGCCCCACAGGTTGGGAAAATAAGATTTCCCTGAAAATAAGACCTACTGCATTTTTTGGAGCCAAAATTAATATAAGACACTATCTTATTTTCGGGGAAACACGGCAGCATTCAACTTAATCAAATTCTCCCCTGAAATTTTATTTTCCTTAAGAACTGTACTTTGCAAAATCAATAGTCCTGTGTAATTAAACTCTCTTCCACGCCAACTCTCAGGGGTCTGTCCAGTCAGCACTACTTCCAGATCATAAGAGAGTTGGAAAAATGCCTCTCCCACTCTGCTTTTATTCTTAGGTGATGCTCCAGCAGCTGAGATTTTTGTTGAGTGAGAAGCTGCGTTACCCTAGAACACAGGCATTATATTTTGCGAATGTCTGCTTGCAAATAAAACTTACATGGGAGTAATCATTTCCTTCACTCTGAACTGCACCAATCAAATAAAAAGTACTACCCAGGGATGAAGATGCTATTGATTTGCCTGAAGGCAGCTTCCTCTTTACAGTCCAATTCTGATTATGAAAGGGGAAAACTACAACTTCCTGCACTGCGCTGGAAGCACCCAGCGGGAGAAAGGCGTCCTTGGAATTTACACTGCTGCACTGAGCCAAAAGGAAGAGAAAACAAATGGCTGATCCACAATATATACTACACCAGGACTTCCTCCAGATGTCAACAATGCAACGAGGCAATTCCTTTGGGCTGCTCCAAGCACTGGCGTCACTAGGACGCGCGACACCCCAAGGCGGGGGCGCGCGCGTCACCCCAGTGATGCCCTGTGGGGGGCCCCCGGGTGCCCCCCTGCCCCTTCGCGTCGCCCTCTGGACGCTCCGAGGCCAGCCCGCGAGCCGGCCTCAGAGCGTCCGATCTGGCCGGCGCTCCAGGGCCTTCTGAACGAAGGCCCACTGCATCAATACGCAACCTTTTCCGGTTTTCGCGCATGCGCAGAGTCCGTTTTGAGGGCAAGGGCCTGCCCTCTTACCCGCAAAACGGTCTGCGCATGCGCAAACCCCAAAAAAGGTTGCGTATTGACGCAGTGGGCCTTTGTTCAGAAGGCCGCCAGAGCGCCGGCCAGATCCGTCGGAGCGTCCGGAGGGCGATGCGCGTCACAGAAGTGGTGCGCGTCACGCGCACGTCACCCCTGTGTGCGCGTCGCCCCGAGGCAACCCGCTCCCGTCGCTTCATGGGAGCGACGCCAGTGGCTCCAAGATTCTGCCCAATTTAACAATAAGAGTACCAGATGACGATTATTTTTTAATGCACTGACTGAATTCTATGCATTTAGAATGTCAAGTATAAAGACCAGTCAAGATAAATAGGTACTGCTTGCGGGAAGGTAAACAGTGCTCCATGTTCCAGCTGCATGCTACGCGCTGCGGCAAGGAGAGTCATGCCGGCCACATGACCACGGAGGCGTCTTCGGACAACGCTGGCTCTTCGGCTTTGAAATGGGGATGAGCACCACACCCTAGAGTCGGACACGACTGGACTTAATTGTCAGGGGTCACCTTTACCTTTACATTATAAAATGTCACTTTGGAAAAAAACTGGACAACTAGCATCACAGGTAAAAAAAAAAGTGTATATACAATACAGTCTATGTTTACAGTTTATAAATAATATTTTTTTTATTTGGCTACAGATAGTCCCATACGAGTTCTCACATTTGCTCAAATTCACAAAAGAAGCTCTGTTATAAATTTTACGGTCATCGGACTGATCATCATAAGATGCAGCTACAAGGTGTACCATCACTATTAAATTATCTCCTCTGGAAAGCCCACGAGGCCAGTCCCCCCCCCCCCCCACACACACACATTTCAAAGGCTGGCCAAGACATTTTAATTTTGGACAACTTTGAGGCTCCGAGGCTAAACTGGATGACAGAACTGGCTCTATTTTGTTTGTGGCTTCTTGATGGAGTAACTGATGTGCTCTCTTAAATGCAAACACCTCACACATACAAAATGCTTTGCCCGAACCTACTCAGAAATACATTCTTCTTTCATTTTTTATAAGGATCTGTGCATCAGTGTTTTTCCTCACTCTGCCATGCCAAGCATATAAACCTGCAGGCCAAAGGTGTCAGAACAGCATAGTCTGGAGCACGAATGAGGGAGACAGAGTTCAAATTTTAGATCATGAGCCCTTTTGCGACAGGGAGCCATTTAATCATTTTTTTTGTCTGTAAACCGCTTTGTGAACTATTTGTTGAAAAGCGGTATATAAATACTGTTAATAATAATAATAATAATAATAATAATAATAATTCTCTCTCGGTCATGAAGGTCACTGTCCCAGGCTCACCACGTCACTCATCTGCAAGGTTAAATAGGGGAAGCCCCATGTACACCAGCCAGTCTGATCTCCTTTGAGGAAGGGCAGGATACAAATGTCCAGAAATAAAAAGGAATAAGCAATATTATAAGAAACATATGAAGGCTATGACATAAGGCAGACACTTACGCAACTCTTTCCTGTGCCTTTCAGTCTGCTCAAAGTACTGGCGGAGCTCCTCTGTGATTTCCATGTTGCTCAGGTCATACTCTATGTCCTCCTCATCTTCAGATTCAGTGTCTGTTTCGGAAACTGCCTCCGCAACACTTCTTCTGGTGGCACGTGGGGCATGCAGAGGCCCGGGGGGGTACCAGGGACTGCGGTTTCGGGTGAAGGCAGAATTAGGCCCAGCTCCTTCATCCCAGTCAGGGTAACGTTTACTGGGCTGATCTTTAGGAGGACAACGTGACTGGTTGTAAAGGGATTCCATGGCTTTCCTATAAGCATTTTTGTGCCTACTCATCCACTCCATGGCTTGGCTGTAATGCTTCCAGTATCTCGAATACACTTTGTGGGAATACCATGGCCTTGTGTCTTGAGACATCCTTATATCTTGAGAATCCTCCTAAAAACATGAACAAAAAACAAACAAAATTCATAGATCTAAGACCTAATTCTAAAATAAATTGTGGGCTTTTGTGTGTGTGTGTGTGTGTTTTTTTAACAAAAGGATACACAGAAAATTGCAACACATAGTCAATGCCTGCTATTAATTCAGAAAACTATGCAACTGCAATAGCTTTTGGCCCTACTGTCAAGGCTGTGACACACTACGAGCGGTACGGTACAGTGCGAAGTCTCTGCACCGCTTCCAGTTGCTTTCTGACACACCGCATCGCCGGCAGGGAGGGGCTGCTGCATTTCGTCTTCTCTCCCCCGATCGCAGGAAAGAGAAGCCCCATGATTGGGGGATTTTATTTATTTAAAGAATTTTTACCCTGCCTTTCTCCCGACAGGGTAATCAAGGCGGCTTACAAGATTAAAAACATGTTAAAATATACAATACAATAAAACAATTAAAAACATGGTAATTAAAACAATTAAAAACAAATACACACCGGTGGGTCACCTTACAATTACAATTGATCCATCAAAGTCGGCATGGTTAACAGCCACCCCCCATGACCTCAGAGGATGGGTTGAATTATAAGGAAGGAGGTGGTCCCTCAAATACCCTGGTCCCGAGCCGTAAAGGGCTTTAAAAGTCAGAACTAGCACTTTGAATTGTGTCCAGAAATGAACCGGCAGCCAGTGTAGCCGCCAAAGCAACGGCCCGACAGAGTCAAACCGACAAGCCCCGGTAACCACAGGGGTTCTCAATCTTTGGAGGCCCGGGTACCCCCTATCATGGTCCAATTTTCTGAAGTATCCCCTGTAAATTAATTGTATTAATCAATTAATTAGCTAATTAATCATTCAAAATAAAAAAGTATTACAACAATTTTAAATGTGAAAAAATGTCTTATTTAACTGTGGGGGGGAGGGGAAGGCCCAACACAAAAGGGGAGGGGGAATTGCATTTTCTCAACTATGAAAAATACACTGCACAGATGGGAGAGAAGGAAAAAAAAACCAGAGAACTTGATCTCATATTAGTGCAAAAAGACACATACCAGGATCTCTTTTTCCCTCCAAGCCATCTTTTCCCTCTCCCACTTCCCAAAATCAGCTCCTTCCACCCCACCCCACCGTTTAATGACAGCCATGACAGTCAGTACGATAACATTTTATTTCATCACCAATACTGTATTTCTTCAATTCTAAGACGCATGTTTTTCCCAATTAAGCATTTCAAAAATGGGGTGCGTCTTAGAATCGAAGGTCTCCAAAAAGCACCCCAAAATGCTATCTTCTTACTTACTGGGGCTTGCGGGAGCTTCAGGGAGGCCTGCGCAACCCTCTGCAGGCCTCCCTGATCTTCAGTTCGGCAAAAAACCGGTGATTTTCAGCCATTTCCAGTTTTCGCAAAAACCAGAAACGGCCAAAAATCGCTGTTTTTCGCCAAACCGAAGATCAGGGAGGCCTGCAGAGGGTTGCGCAGGCCTCCCTGAGAGCTCCCCTAAGCCCAGGTAACGAAGGAAATGGCACTTTCTGACGGGGCCAGAAATACTATGCAAAGGCAGTGCACTCAGTCATCCTCAGCTGCAGGAGACATGCTGGGGAGAGTTGGTGCTGAGCAGGTAGATTTAATGAAGGGAGTCGAGTCTTACAATTGATGGACTTTTTTTTTCCCTGGTGGTGGTACTGAAAGTAAAGGTGCGCCTTAGAATCGATGGCGCCTTAGACTCGAAGAAATACGGTATTTTGTCTTAAGGAAAAAAAGAATGGCTCATCAAATTATAGCAAAGCAGTTGTAGGCAAGAGCAACGTAATCTGTACAGAAACTCCAGCTACTTTTGCAATCATGTTCCATTAGAATCATGAAACAGAGCCGATGGATGAAATAGGGCTGATGGTTTTAAGGGACCTGATGGATGCAATCCATACAGAATTCCCTTCCTGTGGCAAGATTTTATAATTTAAATGGACAAAAATACGACAGACCCAATGCATACTTCTCCTAGGGCCTTTGTGTGGTGCAAGATAATCATGCGCTCCTCCTTTGTACCACACAGATGGTGCAGTGCATGAGTGGATCTCTAGATGAATGTCTGATTGCATGGAGACCTCATGCATGCAACTTCTCCATCCACTCTATAGGGAAAAACAAATCACGCAAACAGGAAGTGGAAGCCTTGGATAGTATGTTATATTGTGTACACGCACCTCTCCTCCACCATGCAAAGTTCTCTATTGACGTATGAGCTGAGGGCTCATTGTTCTTCCTCAGTGCCCTGTAATATCTCACTACGATGGCAAGATGCATTGCACTCCGTTTCAATCTTGAAAACGTTGTCAAGATAAGCCCAATGCAATGAAGTTACTGTCCTTATCTGTGCTTAGGGAGACACACTCAGAAGGCAAAATCATATAATACTACTGAATTAAACCAGACTGACTTCGGCAGAGTCAGAGTCAATAAATGAATTCCAAAAGCCTAATTGTATTTACTCTTTCTATTCAGTTCTGACAATGTGTCTTAGAGGTCAGCCTCCTTTTGTTTATGGCTAGTTCCACTTTCTCGTTCCCATGGACTAGCAGGATGCTTTTCTTGTGTCAAACATACTTGAATACAAGTAAAAGCCCCCCCTCCCCTTTCCTCCACTCCCAGCCCACCTCTGAAAGGCTGGGGGGAAAGCCTGACAATGGGTTCGATCAGCATCCCACTGAAGTCAATGGCAACATTCCCATTATTTGAATAGCACTGGATTTCACCCAATATTCTTTCGAAGTCAGCTTTTGGGGGCACAAGAACTAATTCCTTCAAATAGCATGCTTACTTTTTATATCAATCTTTTTATAGCTATTGGTTATGTTGACAGTTGTGGGTTTCTTTTTTAATGATCTACCTATATACATGTTTAAAGCAAGCAATCTAAGGTGTCTGATTTGCAGGCGAACACTCTGAAATCCGTTTCAGATTTGGTATAACAGATTCTCGATGCGAGTACATAATATGCTTACTGCTTATACCAGTCAGAATATTTCCAGACCGATTTGAACCGTCCTGTCACACGACTGTACTCTCTCAGAATGTACATGTATGATGGCTCCTTTGAAAGTGCCCCATGTCAAAAGCCCACTAGTCTCGCCTTCTTTCCTGACACACTAGCTTTCCATATGGGTTCCTAAGGGCTGATTCACAGTACAGTTTTCCAGGCGCGGATGCCCCTGCCCCAGCGCGCAGAGCTGGCCGGAAGTCCTCCTGCTGTCCCGCCTTCTTGTGAAGGTGATTGGAGGTAGTTCTGATTGGCATGCAGCCACTCTCCCCGATTGGTAGGCTGCAGTAGCTCTGCAAACCCTCCCAGCTCAGCGAAGGCAACCCACTCAAAAGATGAGGGGAAGCCATTTCTCCAGCCTCTGCGTTGCGGAGCTCGCACCTGCTCCGCAAGCATCCAAAATGCTGTCAAAGAGCTCCGCGCTACGCTCCGCAGATCCGTGACACGCATGGATTCCTCTAGTGTGAATCAGGCTTAAGGCATGGTCCGAGGGCACAAGATATACCCACCTAGCTAAAACTAAGCAGTTTCCTGGATGGGAGACTGTCTGAGAATTCCATGTTTACCACTCTGAGTTCCATGGTAGAAGAGATATAGAATATAAATGAGTAAGTAAGTGGGAATTCCATGTTTGGAGGCATGAAATGCCTCAGAGAGCTAAGTCATGAGATATTGTATCCATTTGGAAAAAGTGCACTATAATTCACTAAGATTTGTCTGTAAGAAGTTTGTTTGCCTCACCCACTTATTTCATTTTTTTTAAGGGAACATCAGCAATAGTTTAAACAGTTGTGAAATTGGTTAGTCTCATATTTTTTACTTGCGACAATTTTAAACTGCAAAATATTATCAGCTGTTCTTTCTTAACCAAAACGTTTCTCAAAGCGGATCTTGGTGGCGACTTCACGGAAAAGTGGAATACAGCTGGCTGATTTGCCTAGCTGTTGTTAATTTAGGAGAGGAACACAAAGGATCGTTTCTAGTAGTCGGAATTGTGATTCTGGTGCCTAGCCAAATACTTCTTTTAGGGAGCAGGGGGAGGAGAAGGAAGGGGTGGAAGTGACCCTGAGAAACCTCTAGCTTACACAGAATGCTAAGAAGAAATTGGAAAAAGAGTTTTTAAAAAATATTTAGAAGAGAGGGAAAAACATTACAAAGCCCAGTTAAATATTGGATCACAATAATTACATCATCATTATACCAGTAATTGTTTTTTAAAAAGCATGAACGTATGACCTAAGCTCTTCTAGAGAATGGAAACTAGATGAGGTATTTTGTCAAGCAAACAGCAGTTAAAATCTCAGGGACACTTACAATGTTCCTTTTCATAGGTCTCCATCTAGTCTCATGTCTGAAGAGGAGTGTGACTGTGTTTCAAGAGTGGTTCAGAGTGCGTCATTTTTAATGCTTAGTCACCTTTTGGCTTCTCTCCATTTCCCAGCAGCCTCCTTAAGGCGGTTCAGACATTATACCCCTCCGCTAGTATGTAGAGTGGAACAGCACACAAGAATGCACATGCGAGTTCCCTTGTTTTTGATCATGCAGTGGGAGAGCTGGTCAGACGTATCAGGCAAACCAGCCTCTTAGAGTTGTTCACCCGTACCGATTAGAAAACTGATCACTAGTTTGGAAAAATAAACCAATATCATCACAGAGTTTTAACTGGTTGGGTTTTATACAGTGTGATTTTGTGACTGATGTAGGTATTGTAACAGTGTATTTTAATATTTACTGGGAACTGCCCTGAAAGCCTTCTTGGCTGAGACAGTGGGAGTGGGACATACTTTTATAAAAGCAATAAACAAATGAAGGTACATACAGCCAGAGCTTGGTTTGCTGGGTTGGTCCAACACTTCTCACTACTGAAAAGCCAGACTACCTAGTGCAGTCCTATTCCTCTTTGCCTGGTGCATATTATTCAAGACAGGACTATTGTAATGCCGCCCGGCAGGGCCTGTATGTTCTGTACAGCACCTAGCACGCTGCCACTACTAGACGCAGCAGCAGCAGGCGGTTCCCAAAGAAACTTCCATTGGTGGGAACCACTGGAAAAACAAGAGCTTAGATTTACATCTTTATTGCAACTTTGTTTGCATTTTAAATAAGCGGTGTACACTATTAAGGCTGCACGGACTAATAGAAGGCAGAATTCTTATCTTTTACAGCAGGATTTTTTCATCGTGCAGCACAGTGGACCTGAATGAAAGGAGATGAGCGACATCCGGATGGCCTCCATTCATCCAAAATGCTAATTAGGAAGCTACCACAAGGCCGCACAAAAGGCACAACTAGCACAATTGTACAGTTGAGAGGGAGAGAGCGAGCGCATGCCATCACTACTCATCAACAATTCCCTCCAAAAGGTGTTGGAGTGAGTGAGAAGCCTCTACATCAGCAGACTGCATACATGGGGGGGGGGGGAAGACAAGGAAATTTCTCAGGTTCGAATATGCTAGGAAAGATGGAACTCACCATCCTAAAGCTGATTTTAAGAGGATGCAAGGTAAAATGCAAAACAAGACTGTACTAAGCAGAGGTCATAACTGACGACGCTCTGCGGGGATTTGCAACATTTCCGCCCCACAGATCGACAGCAATACCAAGCTGCCACTCTATCCCAAACATTCCATTTCCCCTGCTCCAGTTCCCTTCAAGTTTGTCAATTTCTCCCATAGTTTATGCAAGTTCACTGCATTCATTAACCACCACATATCTGGTCTTTAGAAAGGTTGCCGTTAGAAACATAGAGGTTCCTTTCTCATATGCAGAACACAAAATCTTTTGTATTTGCCGTGCTTGTTTCCTGCCTATAATTGGACAAAAAAATATCTGCATTCACAGTCTGCTGGTCTCAACTGTTCATTTAACAGAAGCAGCTCTGAGTTGTCAGCTGGTCTGTTTCACATAAGAGTATGTATGCGCTGCCTTTCATTTCATGAGATTTAATGCTGTCTTTGCAATAGTCACCAGCATTAAAAGATCCAAAGGTGGATACTAGCCTTGATGTGCATCGCCAGCCACTACGTCATCATGTGAATCAACAAAGTTGTTTGAAAGGACCCAACACATGACATTTGCCAACAACTGCTGGATGTTGTCAAAGAACCTCTTCAAAGAACCTACACCCATTGGATTTCTCACTACATGACGACAGCAGTTGCCAATCCAGACTAGATTACTGACAGCGCAATCCTGTGTAACCTTGCACCAGTGTAACAGTAGATGCACCAGTGTAAGTGCACTTATGCCAGTGTAATTGCACTTACACCGGTGCATCTGCTGTTACACCAGTGCAAGGTTACACAGGATTGCGCTGTGAATTTGCTATTCATGGGCCTGCCTTTGAAGACTGTTTGAAAACTATGTACTGTGGCTACGTTGCTAACCAAGACTGGCTTTAGGATACACTTTATGCCAGTGGTGAAACAATTCCACCAGCTGCCAGTCCATTTCAAAGCACAACTCCTAATGCTAGTGCTTATCTCCTTTGCCCCGAGTAGCTTAGGAAGTGGGCACCAGAAGCTCCAATTGCCCATACTAGCCTGCCCAGGCACTGAGACCATCATCAGTGGTCCTTCTCTGGGTTTCCCCCTGGCCTTCCAAGGCGAGATGGGTGGTGACCAGGAACAGGGCCTATTGTTTGGGGGAGCCTCACTCTTTTTCCCCCCAACCCACCCATGCACAGTTTCCAAAGTAAACATAAATCCCAAATACAAAAACCTCAGACTCAACTCTTTCCCCCCACCCCACCTATGCAGTTTTCAAAGCCTCCCAACTAGGCCCAGTTCAGAAGCTTACCCATGCTGCATTCAAGAGCAGGCCCTCGGCAGCTCAGCTGAACTGAGCACAGCGCCCTCTGCTGGCTGCTGAGAAGCTCAACTCATGCACGTGCAAACCCGACAAACAGCTGTAGATCGGATAGATTAGTTAGGGAAGAAAGCACAAGGGAGCTCTCAGGCTCCGGAAAAACGCTGTAAGCCCGAAAATGCTTTAAAACGGGCAAGGGGGGAAAAGGGATTTTTTAGTATTGGCGTATAAAACGCACCCTACTATTTTGGGTCACAAATGTAGACAAAAAAGTGCGTCTTATACGCCAATAAATACAGTACGCTTTCTGTACACTTTAATCCTAAAGCCAACCATACCCAATTATTGCACGCATGCAAATCCCCATGCATGAAAAGCCAACCATACCCAATTATTGCACGCATGCAAATCCCCATGCATGAACAGCAGGTTTCAAACCTGCCGTATCCAATAGATGTGCCAATTACAGACTTTAAAACCCATACAAATGTAACTTCTTTTGTTAAAAAGATTTATTTATTTTATTTTAAAAGATTAATATACGCCTCTCTCCAAATGGACCCAAAGCAGTTTACTATAAAAAAACAAACGAAATCAAACAAAATAATAAACATAAGCCAATTAGCAGCCTGCATGTGGAACGCATGGCCTCTGGCTTTTGAAAGTTCATTAGACTGAATCAGCACATTTTCAAACCAATTTTCACAGTAATGAGGGCTAGAAACTTCTCTCAGAAAAAAACCCCAAGGTTGCTTACAATAAAAATGTATAATATACACATTATAGATAAACAATAAAAGGAAGCAGGTGTTAAAATTACAAATCATAAGGGCCAAAAGGCAGTGTGGAACAAAAGTGTATTGAGCCCCCGCCGGAAGACCAACAGGGAGGGCTCAGTTCTTAATGAGAAAGAGAGAGAGAGATCCATAACTGTGATGCTGCTACAGAGAAGACTCTTCCCTTTGTTGCCATCAGCTGAATCTATATCTCCCACATCTTATGTAACCTGGCCATGATTCATAAATACAGTGTATAGTACAAAGCAGCAAAACGGTATGCAATACCTCTCAAACAGGTATGTTCCACTGCACACTGATGATAGCCACAAATCGGGAAGTTGGTTTTTTATATATGGACACAATTAAGGGGGAGAAAAGTTCCACTCACCCACTCTACCCCAGTCTATGCCCTCCTTGAGGATGCAGGGGCTGCAACGCCCAGCCTTTTTTACATAAATTGCACTCCATCTCTTGCTCTATGTTAACCCATTCAGACATTTTAAGGTCCACCTCACTTTTCATCCTTGCTCATTATTTGCACTCACAGCATAGTAGTGTACACAATTCCCTACAGTAACTAAGCTGAAGTAAGGTAAAGGTAAAGGTGACCCCTGACAATTAAGTCCAGTCGTGTCCGACTCTAGGGTGCGGTGCTCATCCCCATTTCAAAGCCGAAGAGCCAGCGTTGTCCGAAGACGCCTCCGTGGTCATATGGCCGGCATGACTCTCCTTGCCACAGCGTGTAGCATGCGGCTGGAACACGGAACGCTGTTTACCTTCCCGCAAGCGGTACCTATTTATCTACTCGCATTAACATGCTTTGGAACTGCTAGGTTGGCAGGAGCTGGCCAAGCATCAAGAGCTCACCCCGTCGCGGATTCAAACTGCCGACCTTTCGATTGACAGCTCATGGTTCAGCAGTTTAACACACTGTGCCACCCGCTGGCCAAGCTGAAGTACATCTAACTAAAATGACTGTACAGTATATGCTTCCCTGGTTTTCCCCGGCCTCCATCCTCCTCCTACCTTCCCTGCTTTTGATACCTCCCTCCTTGTGTCAGTGATTTCTGAGAGCGGAGGACGCATCTCTCATCCCATACATGTGAGCCTGCGCGTCACATGTATGGACAGCAACTTTAGGAAGTCCTTTGCTTCTTTGGGGAGATATTATAGCTCCTAATAGACTTGCCATATGTTCACAGGCAGCATCGGGGCCTATAGGGTCATACAGGAGGGAGAATTCAGGGGCAGCTTTCCCACTCACTGAAGTTCTGCTTTCCCACTCACTGAAGTTCTGCGGCAAGGCAGTGTTTTCTTGTTGATTTAGACGAGTTATATGCAGCTGCCCGGGAAACGGCTCGTGGCGGCGGCTGCAACAGCAGAGCCCCCCTCCCCTATCAGACACCAACCGGGAAAAGCAAGCGGACGCACGTACTTTGGATGCAGAATTTGAATCAGGGACCGCGCGGCGTTTGAACTTGCTTCCTTCCTGTAGGCGAGGCGAAGAAAGGAAGAGGGGGTCCTACGTATCACCGACGCACAGGAAACCAAACTCCAGAGCTGCCTCGTTTTGAAACGCTTTTCATTTTATTTCCTGTGGACCAATGGCGCCATCTGCCGAGGACCGCAAGCAGCGTTACTGAAGCCTTCTCTTTGCTTCCGAAGGCTCATGTTATTTGTTTTGCATTCTAGTAAGTAGGGCCAGTCGCCAGTCTGAGACCTCTGGGCACCTGAGATGGCCTGCCTAATGCTGCCCCCCTTCCCTGGTGGCGTGCCAGCTTCCGCCACTCTCCTCCATACCCCTGTTTTGTTCCCCTCTTCCTTTTCCCATTCAGAAAATGGGAGGACGAAGATCAGTGGAGGTGAGCTGGTGGATGGCAATGGGCACCCCCTGCTGCCCAAGGCGACTACTTCAGTTGGCCTCAAGGATGAACTGGCCCTAACCCAGGGGTCCCTCCGCAAGTGTTCAGGTGCAAGGGCCACAGCATTCAGTCTTGTGTTCTGAGGGTGGGTTGTGGAGCAGGTGGGGTTGGGGGGAGAAGAGGAAAGTGATGGTGGACTGCTGCAGCTGTAGGGCCACTTGTCATCTCTCTCTCTCTCTCTCCCCCCCCCCCCTCAGCTGGGCTCTCCACAAGCATGACCCAGTCAGGGCCTCATGATGCGGATGGGGGGGAGTGGTGTCCTGCATCCCATGTCTACTTGCTGCCTCCCTCTGGTTTGCCAACTACTGATCCTCTTTCTGCTCACTGATCGGGGCAACGGTGGCCCACCCTCCAGTGACTCTGGAGGAAGGGGGGGGGGGAAGCTGCCACTGTGCCACCTCCTCATCTGCCTGGCTGCTTAAGCAGCTGGGGGGAGATCACAGAGAGGCAGAATGTGGTGACCCGCCGCAGCCCACTCCCACCTCATTCCCCCTTCCCTGCAGCTGCAGTATGGCCTCCTTTCCTCTGCACCAGTCCTGTTTAACATACATTTCAGACATCAGTCCTGTAAAAGACAGCATGTTTTATTTCAAGGAGAGAAAGGGAGGTTGCACCAGAGCTGCCTGCCGGTGTAGTGTGGGTGGACTCTGGATTACGATATGCCAGTGTGTGGGGTGGTGGCGGACACATGGGGAAGGGCAGCAAAATTTGGTGGTGCCTCAGGCAACTCCAAAGCTTTGACTAGCCCTGGACTAAGCCCAATACAGTCGTCGGTTTCATCTTCTAGCAGAAGGAATGCATGGAAGCCGGGTGGGGTGGGGAGAAGTGGCCAGGTGGGGAGGGGGTTCACGTAATTATAATACTATTGGTCTTAATGGTCAAAATATGTTGGGTTTGAATTTGGCTGTTTAGGAACCCCAGTTCTAACCCCTTAAGATCTATCTTGGGAATGACACATGGGCTTAAGCCTCTCAGAAGCACCCTGAAGTGACTTGTACTGCCAATGACTGCATTAACTGACAGGCTCAAACGGTGGCTGAAAAACAAAAAGTGGCTTCCCTCCCGCCACGCCCCTCATCACACAGAATCTGGAGTGGTTTGGTGCCACCGACAAACCCTAGGGCAGGCGACGCAACATCATGACATCATGTCATCATGACAATGACAACTCTACCATAGAGACAAAAACAAGAATGACCGTCACACAGCCTCCATGTCCTTAGGGGTACAGTACTTCCGGTTCTAACAGGGCTTTCCACTGTAACTTTCCATGCACAAGTATAGACGGCTGGCATCATAGAGATGGAACGGAATAGAGTGGTCCCACTCAACACCCACATAGAAGCGTGGTCAACGTGATCTTCCTTTTTAATGGAAGTTCAAGCTGTGTATAGTATTACTCTACCATCTAAAAAGACACAGAAGTTGACAAGCAGCACTTTTAAGGTTTAAAAAAAGGGGTTATTTCGTTTAATGCAGGCACATCGTTTTATGTCATTTTTTTCAGGCTAATTTCATGGTAAACCGTGGTATTTCACATTTACCGGGCTGCAGAGGCTTTCCGGCAGTGCGGTGAGCCGCAATTTGTGTCCCGCTCCCTCCCATCCACCCCCGAGGGACGTTTGGCTCCGGATTACATCACTCGAGAGGCGGGCCAAGTGACGTCACGTCTGGGTGTGACATCACGGGGGTATCATCCCGCACTGCGCCCCCCCCCGTGGCGTAGCTACACGACTGCCATTTAATCACACATTTACATATACCTAGTTGCCCCAAGTACAGCTAGATTGGGACTCGTTTTTGCACAACACTTTCATGGGAATACTTTGCACATGCTGGAAATTTTTGTCTCTGGGAAAGGTGTGTTCTGTGAGCACACCCTTAATTTGACCTTGGCTGTCTACTGGGTAAGTAAAAGTTACTTTTACTAAAAGTCTTACTAATGTGTAATTGATTGTTTTGTACATTTCTGACTATGCCTTCATAGCTGCTGGCTTTTCAAACCAATGAGGACAGCATTTACAGACAGCCAAATAGTCTCTAAGCAATTACTAAACTGGAATTGAATACAAACTTTAAAATAAACAAACAAGCATTGATTTCTACAAACCTGGCAGCATCTATGCTGTCTGTACAGAGTATTGAACAGAGTTGATCTTTACAGTCTTGTTATAATTGGTAAGTTCTCTTCCTACCAACCCTGCTCAGCCTAATAGACAGGAGGCAGTATATAATTTCAAAGGACTAAGGAATTGGCTTTCACAGGCTTACAGCTCAATCCTAAACTCAAGGTACACCACTGTATCTCCACATACATTGGTGCAGTGACAGCCCAACAGTGTAGAAGTCTGCCCACCGACAGACGCACCATGGACACTGGCACAACACTGGAAAAACGCTGTGCATATGTAGCTCAGACATCATTGGATGCCCAGTGCAACTTCACCTGTAGAGATGCCAGAACATGGAGATTGGGGTGTGACATGGGAGTGACGTAGGAGGAACATGGGAGGGATGAGGATGAGTCGACCCACACCATATCCTAACCCCCCCTTCTGACAACGGACATGTCCCTAATGCTGTAAAAATGCTACATCAATGACAGAGCTGGTGTAGGTTGGAGGAAGCCCACAAGGAACAATGGGAAAGGGAAAACCAGCAGCTCTGACTGTTGCCTAACCATCCCTTTCTTTTGCAACAGCTAAGAGCAGAGAGAGTCTGCTTCCTTTTGGTGAGTGCCTGGGACTCCAACCACTGCTACTGCTGGCCAAACACTCATCAGAACCTCTTTAGTTTTTCAGGACTGCACCATTGCCTCAGGGGGCTGAACGCTGGTCCTCTGCAGAGTTCCTCCCCCAGGAGAGCGAAAGGTAATGTCCCAAGCCACCGGTCTCTTGCCCCCCAACAGGGCACACACATAAAGACAATAAGAGGCCAGAACAAGTTTCAGGAAAAATGGAAGATGATGTGTTAGTCTCTGGGGAAATGCCCTATAAAAGATGGGGTAAGAGATAGCCACAGCTTGGAATTCCATCTCTCAACTTGTAGTTGGAGTACATGCTACATTACAGCACCCCACATTCCTTGTAACCGACAGCAGTCCCAGTGAGCCAGGAAGGTACTGACTGCCTCTTCACCCTCCCTCCCTCCTCTCCTCTTTTGACTTCCTCTGCTTTTCCCCACTCCCTTTTCCCTGTCCCTTGATGTGCTGATGAGCCTCACCACCCAGTGATGGAACCAACCACATCTTTTCCCTCCCTCCTGCTCTTTCCCGGCTCATTTGCCCATGAAGCACTACACTGCCCTAGTCCCCGAAATAATAGCCCAATCCTATGCTCATCTACTCAGAAGTAAGTCCCACTGAGTTCAACTGTAATCTCACAAAAGCTCTGACTTGTGCTTGCTTGGCTGCTCATCTTTTTCTCTTACCCCTGCTCCCCTCCCCTTTCCTTGTATATTCCTTGTCATTGATTTGGGGCCTAACCTAATTGAATACGCCTGAGCAATGCAACTCAGTGCTCCAGATACCAACTTGTCTCATCCCAGAGAGAGAGAGAGAGAGAGAGAGAGAGAGAGAGGAGTTAATCTTGACCAGTGGCCCCTTTAAGCTAGCATCATATTTCCCTCATGTGGCCCATTGGCAGTGAGGCTTTTGTCTCTCCCTCTCCTACTTACCCTAAAGTCTCTTTCCCTCAAATCTAATCTGTCCTCCAGGGTAAGCCATCTAATACCCATACAATGCAAGCATTTCTCCCATTAAGCACGATCTCTGACCTCTTATGTCCTCCTCTTCCCTTCTCTATAGAAACTGAACTCATCATATCCCTCCTTTTCCTTCTCTCTTTCTCTTCTGTTCTAAGTATCAAGCTGGGGACACACACACACACGTTTGTTCTAAGTGGGATTGTTGGTACTCATTGGTTGCCTCTTGTATTGTTACTGCTATGGCCTCTTGTAGCACATTCATTCTGATTCCCCCTCCTATTATTGCACACAAGCGCTACATATTATGAATTGTGATTTGAAATCGTTGGATTCTCTCTTTTATAAATCCCAGGTCTCCCTGAGTGTGCCACAACTAACGGCCAAAGGTCTCTGGACACATTTGCTTCCATACATGTGTAGGTCCATTCCAACAAGTGTAACACCAAACTGCTTTGTTAACTTTTTCTTGAAAAGCAAAATATAAATACTGTGCTCCAAATATTAATGTAACAAGTTGTTGTTGTTGTTACTAACAACAACAACAACAACAACAACACATCCAAGCTCAGTATTCAATTTTGCCAGCCAAAGTGGGCAAGCTTTGGTTGGTACTCAACAGTACAGTATTCATTTTTGGCCAATAGATGGCAGCATTGTCAGCATTAATAGCACACACTTGGTACCAGAGTAAGCCTACATCATCTGTTTCAACTTGTTACCATGAGGAGGATGGGAAAATCAGGCTAAATACCTTTGCCCACTAACCTGGGAGTAAGTCCTACTGAACACAATAGGATTTCTTGCTGAGGAGACATGTCCGGGATTGCACTATAAATGACCCAACAGATAAAAGGAACCGCTGAAAATGTAAGCGCTGTGGAGTAAGAAGATTTTTGTTCCTCTGAATAAAGAAGAGAACATTTTAAAAGGAAAGAATAAGTGAATGTGGACTTCCTCCTTATAAACTTTTTTAAAAACCTGGAGACTTCTGATGCAAATGTATCCTTAAAGAACAGTTTATTGTGCTGCTTTTTATATTAAAAATAAAATATAATTATTTTACCACCTTTCTTCCAGGGAGTTCAGAGTGGCAGACGTACCTCTCCCAACTACCAATATTTATTACTTCAACAGTACAATCCTACATGTGTCTACTCAGAAGTAAGCTCCACTGAGTTCAATGGGATTTAATCCAAGGTAAGCACATATAGAATTGTGGCTTAAGCTATCTCCATGTAGAGGGGGAAAAAAAATCAATAGAATTCATTTATTCCTTACAGGTTTACAGCAGACTTGTGGCTTGCCCTGTGCTATAATGTTGTGTGAGCTTTAAATTATAATTTGAATTGTTTGCCATAAGCATTTAACTCCCAGACCCAGGGCCAACCCATCCATGATACCGACTGAAGTGGTCACCTCAGGCCACTGGTGTCGCTCGAGGTGGGGCGGAACAGTAAGTTCCGGACTGTGCTAACCTCCGTTTACTCCCCGGCATGAGGAGGCCCCGCCCCCTCGCCATCGGAGCCATTCAGTGCAGCGAAGGCAACACGCAGGGAGTCTACTGCACATTGCCTTTGCCGCACTGAATGGCTCCGACGGCGAGGGGGCGGGGTCGCTTCGTGCCAGGGAGTAAATGGAGGTTAGCACAGTGCGGAACTTCAGGCAGCAGATTGGTGGTGATGGGGGACCTATTTCTGTCTGCCTACTTGCTTCCATTTCTCCTCTTTCTCCTCCCTGGATTGGAAAAGGAAGAGGGGGACAGAGAGCAAGAGGAAATGTGGAGGGGAGGAGAGTGCTGTGCTAGAACATTGGAGAAGGGAGGAGCAGAGGCTGGCACATCATTGGGTAAGGCTGTGGCGTAACAAGGGTGGAGCGAAGGCAAGTAGTTCTGCAAGGCTCCGTTACACCGGAGTCAACAGCCCCTCCCCCTTGCTGTTGGAGCCATTCTGGCAGCAAAGGCAACACGCAGGACACTCCCCTGTTGCTGCTGGAATGGCTCCAACAGCAAGGGGGAGGGGCCGCTGACTCCAGTGTAACGGAGCCTTGCAGAACTACTTGCCTTCGCTCCACCCTTGTTACGCCACAGCCTTACCCAATGATGTGCCAGCCTCCGTAAAGGGGCACATTTGGCATGGCACCAAATTTGGCATGGCACCAAAGGCATCAGGAGGTCTTGAGCCAGCCCTGCCCAAACCTATATGTTAAGTGAACGTCTCAGAAACAGGTTGGCTGAGAAATGCAGGTTTGAGTACATGCAGGTTACAAAGATCTGCATCTTCTACCCTGTGGCTGACACTTTGAAAGTACAGTATGTCATTAAGTGAGACCCATTCCCCCCCCCCCCCGAAGCAAGCAAAAGCAATAGATGGAAGGAAGGGAGATGAATTCATTCTTGCATTGTCTTACGAGTTCCCAGGGCCTTATTGTCATGTAGTGGACATGGGGGTGGGGGGGTGCGGCGGCTTGTGTTTAACACTTCCCACACTTTGACTTTGAATGAAGTCAAGTGGGCCTTAGGTAGCATTACTAACAACAAAGCTAGTGGAGATGATAATATCCCAGCTGAGCTACTTAAAATCCTAAATGATGATGATGTGAAAGTGCTGCACTCAATATGCCAACAAATTTGGAAAACTCAGCAGTGGCCAAAGGATTGGAAAAGGTCAGTTTACGTTCCAATTCCAAAGAAGGGCAGTACCAAAGAGTGCTCAAACTATCGCACAATTGCACTTATTTCACATGCTAGCAAGGTTATGCTCAAAATCCTACAAGCTAGGCTTCAGCAGTACGTGGACCGAGAACTACCGGACGTACAAGCTGGGTTTCGAAGAGGCAGAGGAACTAGAGATCAAATTGCCAACATGCGCTGGATCATGGAGAAAGCACGAGAGTTCCAAAAAACCACCTACTTCTGCTTCATTGAGTACGCAAAAGCCTTTGATTGTGTGGATCACAACAAACTGTGGCAAATTCTTAAAGAGATGGGGGTACCAGACCACCTTACCTGTCTCCTGAGAAACCTGTATGCGGGTCAAGAAGCAACAGTTCGGACCGGCCATGGAACAACCGACTGGTTCAAAATTGGGAAGGGAGTACGGCAAGGCTGTATATTGTCACCCTGCCTATTTAACTTATATGCAGAGTACATTATGAGAAATGCAGGGCTGAATGAATCACAAGCCGGAATCAAGATTGCCGGGAGAAATATCAACAACCTCAGATATGCAGACGATACCACCCTAATGGTAGAAAGTGAAGAAGAACTAAAGAGCCTCGTGATGAGGGTGAAAGAGGAGAGTGCAAAAGTTGGCTTGAAACTCAACATTAATAAAACTAAGATCATGGCATCTGGGCCCATCAATTCCTGGCAAATAGAAGGGGCAGAAACGGAAGCAGTAACAGATTTTACTTTTCTGGGCTCCAAGATCACTGCAGACGGAGACAGCAGCCATGAAATTAAAAGACGCTTACTCCTTGGAAGGAAAGCTATGGCAAACTTAGACAGCATAATAAAAAGCAGAGATATCACCATTCCAACAAAAGTTCGCATAGTCAGGACGATGGTGTTCCCAGTAGCAATGTATGGTTGCGAGAGTTGGACCATAAGGAAGGCTGAGCGCCGAAGAATAGATGCTTTTGAACTGTGGTGCTGGAGAAGACTCCTGAGAGTCCCTTGGACTGCTAGGAGATCAAATCAGTCAATCCTAAATGAAATCAACCCTGACTGTTCCCTGGAAGGACAGATACTAAGGCTGAAACTCAAATATTTTGGCCACCTAATGCGAAGAGAGGACTCTCTGGAGAAGACTCTGATGCTGGGAAAAATTGAAGGCAAAAGGAGAAGGGGAAGGCAAAGGATGAGATGGTTAGACAGCATCACCGATGCAACGAACATGAAAATGAGCGAACTCAGGAAGATAGTGGAGGACAGGAAGGCCTGGCGGGATATGGTTCATGGGATCACGAAGGGTCGGACACGACTTAACGACTGAACAACAACAACAACAACACTTTGACTTGTGTGAAGTTGCAAGTTATAGTCTCCTGGCAAAAGAAGCTGCATTTTAAAGGAAGATTTTTAAAAAAGAAAAAAAAAGAATGAGAAGCTCCTCAGAAGGACTGTGTTCAAAAGTGAGAACAAAGCCTCTGCAGTTGGATTATGCTTTGCCTGCCCAACTCTCCCCTTGCTATCAAACTTGTAGTGAGGATCCCAGGAGATTGTCCCAGATATGGTGCTGCATATTTTAAGGCTGTGCTAACGTTAATACTGAAAAGAACGATGCTCTTTCTTGGTCTCATTGCGAGACGAGCAAAAACATTATTATTCTATCAGGCATTTGGGATTTGACTGGAAGTGTGCTTTTACTGCATAGCTTTTGAATGGGTTTATGAATGTGTTTTGTAATTCTGTATGTCTTCTCTTTTGAAAATGGTTTTGTTGCGTGTGACCTGCCTTGGGAATGTCTGCTTTAAAAGGTAGTGTCGAAATAGTGCAGGCCCCTTCCTGAAACGAAGCAGGTCTGTTTACTGCCTGGCTGGGAGACCTCCTCTGGCTCTGTGGAAGCCTCCTGGGGTCCATGATGGAAGAAATAAAAGCAAAGGTAAGCACAACAAAATGCAGAACTACATTTTGCAATGGGTACAAAATCAGAAAAATGCTACCCACATTAATCAGGATCCAGTGGGAACCTCTGGCCTTCAGAGCCTCCGTTTCTGCTCCTAGATACTTCCACCTGCTCTGCCTGAAATGCTGTCAGCCCTTCTGAAGCAATAGCTCAGAGGTGATCCACTGTTCAACATGAATGCTCCTGGCCCTTTAATCGTTGTCTAGGTGAGGGCATTTCAGCAGGTGCAGTTGCTTTAGCAGCACCATCAGCATTTGTTGCTGCCAAGACTCTGTCTTCTACACAACTCTTAAGAACACAGAGGCCCTAATGGTGGAAGGTTGGCCACCCCTGCAATAGCTGTTCAGGCACAGTAGACCCCATCACATGGGGAAGAGCACATGTGCACACCCTCCGTACTGTTCCGTCTTGCATAGCCATATGGAGTATGTGGGTCTGGGAGATGTGCTGTGTGCACATGGTGCTTCTCACACAAGAGGGGCCAGTATCATCCTAGCCAACCCTGTCTTCCCCCTGAATAATACTCTGTAGTGCTACTTAGAGCAAGTGTTACATGAATAGTACAGGTTCTAAGACCTTCACTTGCATGGTATTTCATAGTCTTCATAACAACCTTGTTAGGTGGGCTGATATTTTGCATGGATTACACATCAAGACCAATGGATGAATGACAGTTTTCCCAAGACTACCTGTGACCTCATGAGCTTGTGTCTGAGCTGGAAGTTGTATCATGGATTAAAACTGAAAATATTCTCGCCTCACAGCTTGGCCACTATACTATAGTAGCACTCACACTGTTGCACAATAAAACTCCCTAACTCTAAAACTAAGATTTGACTTGATATATTCTTCTTCTATTTCAAGGTCTAAATGTGCCTTCAACTCTTTTACGCTGTGTGAACTATGGTCACATACATCAGCTAAACACAAACAGCTGTTAGACACACCAGAAAATACATAGACCAAGCAAATGAAATTTATAGACACGCACAACATATTCATCGCAATGAAAATGAATAACCTTGCAGTAAATGCATTATGCATGTTCATAAATTTCAATCAATTTGCCTCTTTTGAGCGTCAATGGTTGTTTTATTTTGCTTATTGCTGCAATGATTGATTGAGCCAATTTCCCCTGTGCAGTAATGTCAGTAATATTGTTTCAGCCCGAGTGTGCCTTCAGATTATAGGTTCTGATAGAAATGCTTACTATTTGTCACATTGATACTGGCCCTCACACACTGGGAATCAGTGTCACAGCCAGCCATAATTAGGACTGCCAGCTACTTTCCCACTGTCCCCAAGAGCTCCTGTATTTTCAAGTCTTCTGATACACAGAGGAAATTGCAGTCAAGTTTTTCTAATGTCACACAGAGCCAGGAACTGACACCAGATAAGATGTGGGAGATGGAAGAGACAGTCTCGGTGCTGAATTTCGAAAACAAAAGTGCCACAGCTAAAGCTTGCTTGGGCTTCATACTCTTGGAGATGCAGGTCCTTCTTTCGAATGCCACATGTTTTGGGAGCACATTCTTGGGAGCTAGATGGTGACGGAAAAGAACTTTTCACATGCTCTCTTCCATTGTACTACACATTTCCTAAAACTGAATTGAGCAAGGTTCTGTGCCCAAACCTTAGCTCAGATGCCTGGGCACTCTCCACTCATGGGAAGAAAGGCCTAAACAGGTTCCTTCCTTTCCTGCACAATTTCCCAACACTTCTGCAAGTTCGAGGATCAAATCATACTTTAAAAAAAATGCAAGCTGAAATTCTTTTCCAAGAAGAGTTTTTAGCGCATACAATATCGGACACTCCAGTTTAAGAAATTAAAACAATAAGACTGAAGATATTGCTGAGTTTTTTTTTTTAATTCTTTCATATGGAATATGAACCTCGGCAGCTTGCAATGCTTACCTTAATCTGACCTAGAGAAGACACTCTTCCCTTTCAGCCATGAACCCACCCATGTACTGGACTGCTGTTCCAGTGTTAGCTACTCTTGTTCTGGCAATAACAGTGGCAGCGGGAGGGAAAAGGGTCAAGATCTCAATCTCTCTCTTCTGCCATCTCCTTCTTCTTCACCTTTTCTTTGTTTGCTCTTGCTGTCATTGCTCCTCTCTCCCTGTCGCCTGAACACTGGAAAATGTGGGAAGAAAAAGAGAAAAAAAGAGGAGTTGGAGAAGGGGGGGAGGAGGTCAGGGATCCTGACTTCCTATCCTCCTTGCTGCTACTTTGCAGCAAGTAACCACCGTGCAGGAGAAGGAAGGGGAGAGAGTCATGTAGCAGCAGCAGCTGCAGCAGCAGCAGCAGCATGTTATGTGCATAGGACATATTTTGACATTATGGTCTGTGTAAACATTTGGGGACATCAGAGGTAAGACTGGCACACTGGGTGGGTGAGGAGGCCACCACAGGTTATCTTGCATTTGATTCAGCCCATAGACAAGCTCCACAGTGATTAAAGCGTGAACAACCAAACATTAATTTTCTGTGGGATGTTGTAAGGGAAGGTCAGAGGACTGACCAACCACCGCACCTAATGGATAGTGTCTAGTGCCCAGTCCCCTTGCTTTCTGATTCCTTCTCTTTACTGGATAAGCTGGGGAAAACTAGTACTGAGTAGCTGTCAACATCCAAAGCTAGGGAGCCTGGACAAAAGGAGACCTTGGGAAAGCTTCTCTCCCAGGTGAAGAGGGAGTTTCAAAATTCTGGGGATTTTCCTTAAACACCCAACAGTTAGCAGTAGTGAAACATGATGGTTGGGGAGATGTGACAGTCCCTCTACTCCTTAATGAACTTGGACCAGTCAGAAAAATCATTAAATATACGAGGAGTTTATTAAAAGGGGGTTAAAAGGCTTTGGAATCACAGGGGAAGATAAATTGCAGGTGGGAAGAAATGAACACGGTTCTCTTGGCAAAAACAAAAAGTGGGCGGGTCAAAGGTTTAATGGCAAGGGGTTTACAAAGCAATCTGAAAATAAATGAGTCCTGCTGTAAATAAACTAGATATGGCCCCTATCTAACTTTCTTCATGCTCTGCAGGTTTCTGATCTGCTCACCCCAAGGCAGTGAAAGGCATGGTTGCACGTCACACTGAGCATCTTATGTCCCTATGCTGGGCTAGGGCAACTGCATCCAGGACGTTTTTCCCTCCTTGGTTTTATAACCAATCAGAATAAACTCTGCTTTGTCTGAGGGATTGGACATTTAGAGGCACTTGAGGTGTTTCAATTTCCCTAGACATCAGGTAGGTCCAATGAGCTGGCTCAGGGTTAAGTTGCTGTAGGTACTTGTCAAAGGGAAGATGCTCCGGGGAAAGGGAAGATGCTGGACAAAGGATAATGGTGACTTGCACTTGGATGACTTGGCAGTTTTCATCAGGATGCTGAGTCATCCCAAACATTAAAGCTTAAAGGAGGTGAACGAAGAGCTAGAAAGTCCCAAATAAGGGGGGGGGAGGGGGAAATCAGTGTGGATGCGTAAGGTTGCAATACTTTCCAGGAAGTAGAACTCCTTGACCTCAGTGGGTCTTACTTCTGAGTAAATAGGAAGATGTTTGAGTCACAGGTGGCTTTGAAAAGATTTCAGATTTCAGACTTGCTTTCTTTAAGCATCAAGAATCTAAAATGTACAGGAACATGAGGGAGAAAACCAGAAAGCACATTTCCTTTCTCAAGCAGTTGAAGTTAAGTAGAAGTGACATGAGTTCCCAAAGCATTAATTAGATATTGTAGCAGTGTCCATCTTCTTCTAATTTACATGATCGTTCAAGCTTTGTGGCCAAATGGAGCATTTATGTTTGGCGTGCTTTTATTTTTTAAAAAGTCTGAATAAAGAGTAAGATTCCTAAAGATTGCAATAATTTTCTGTTCATCACTCCAAAGCCTGGTGCCACCACCGCCACCTCACTTTGCAGAGATAAGGTAAAGGTAAAGGTATCCCCTGACAATTAAGTCCAGTCGTGTCCGACTCTAGGGTGTGGTGCTCATCTCCATTTCAAAACCGAAGAGCCAGCATTGTCCGAAGACGCCTCCGTGGTCATGTGGCCGGTATGACTCTCCTTGCCGCAGCGCGTAGCATGCATGCCACAAAGAATATTGGCTTTGTTTGGAAACAACACAGATAGGAGAACTGAGGCCTTCATCACTTTCCAGGCCTTTCCACTTTTGGTTTCCTGCCGACGGTGAGTCAGTGAAGTGATCTGCAAGGTTCTGGTTGGGAACATTGTTTTTGTGAGTTTGCAGTGGTGTGTTAAAAGCTGAATCCTGTCTTGGAGGCAGATGAACATGACCTGGTTGCCAATGGCTGGAAGTTGTAGGAGCCCACATGGACAAGAATTTCCCATAGCTGTTCTGTGTCCAGATGGTTGTGCATATCCTTAGATATGTCCTTATGAGGAAAGCGGATTAACTGTTGCTTAGAATACAGTGTAAGGGTGGACAAATTTGTTCATGAGCTAGATGTGGCTTGTCAACTGTTAAAGAACTGATATAAGCAGCATTTCAATTAACAGAGAAGTTGCCAGAACTTATGATGAGAAGACAAACAATTTTATCACCTGTGAATTAACACATGACACTTTCTCCTCACGTTTTCCAACCACTGGTAACGACAAAGGGTGGAAGATTAAAACAGATGATCAGCTGTTGTAGAAGTAAATATGGCATAATACCATTTCCCTGTTGAAAAAGTGATGAAGGTGTCTTCTTGTGGAGAAGGAAAATTCAATTGGATGGGAATGGGTTGGTGGTGACAGGGAGATGGAGCCAAAATCATGACCAGAAAAGGTAAGAGAGTGGTTAAGTGGGGATAACAACAGGGAGAGGCTGAAATGGAGCACAGAAATTGTGTTAGGAAAGCCGTAGATGGGGAAGGGAAACAACTATAAAATAAATGCCACATCCAGCGTAGGGGCCTACAAGTAAGATTGCCAGTTTGCCAAAAGTGACTCTGTTTCTCCAGCTTTTTTCTTTTTTCTCAGGCAGACAGGTAGCAAAGGTTAATCTCAGGTCAGCATTGGGCTGCCACTGGCCTCCACCCCTTTACCGCTGGGTTCTGCCAGTGCCACTCCCCCCCCCTTTTTCAAGAGCTTGCAGTTTTGTGACATCACCAGATTTTGCCTTCTGATATCATCTGACCCCATCTCAAAAACCTCACGTTTGTGGTGCGTATGTCTGACCTGGCAACACTACCAAAAAGACATTCAGCTCCAATTATAATTTAATCTTTTCAAAACCGTATGTTTTTTTTTAAAAAAATGTACAAAATATATATGTGTTGTGATGTACGTCTTGGCTCTTGGCCAAATGGAGATTTTTGTATGCCAATGGCTGGGCTATGAACTTTCACCCCCTTGGGTATATAGTGCTACCAGGAATAGATCTAAGCACAATGATGGAACCACCTCTATTAAGCCTGCTGATGTTTAATCATGTACAAAAGACATAATACCTTTGCACAAAGGAGCCCCATGGGGCTATGTTGTTTAAAATGTTACTCATGAACTACAAAAGTGCTCTTGTGCATTTTAAATGGTTTGCTTGTAGCATATTCTATTGTTTTAAAATAGACAAAGCCTGTTTGCTCTTATACTGTACTTTGGCTTATAGAAATGATGCTTTTGTTGGCAACAAGAACTGTGACCTGTAGTCTCATATTTTGAGAACAATGCCAAGAGGCTTTAAGAAAACAACAATTGAGGGGGGGGGATTCTAAATAGACAGATGCCATCCATGGTAGAACATTTGACTTCAAACAACATCATTGAATTACTGTAGATCAGTGCTAACTATGTACATCTTGTTGACTATATTCTAAAATTCAGAACAGTGGATAGAAATATGAGATAAACCATTGGTACACTTGCCCCTTCTGTTGGGATATGGAAAGACTTATAATACACGAAAATTGGCCAGACATGAAGATGGAAAACTGCCAGCCGTTTAACTTAATGAGAATTAATTAGGAAATTATGGAATACAACTGAAATGGGAAGCATATAAACTGAGAGAGAGAGAGAGAGAGAGAGAGAGAGAGAGAGAGAGAGAGAGAGAGAGAGAGAGAGAGAGAGAGAGAGAGAGAGAGAGACTATTTGATCAACAACAAGCTTGTATTAAGAATCATATGATTCCTGTCAAGTTTAATACTAGATGTCTTCTGTTGTCTCATCTCTTTCGGCGCAATCCACCGTAAGTATAGACGGAGGTATAGGCGGAGGGGGCGGGGATATTGTCACTGAGTTGTGCCGATATCCTGAGCCCCATCGCAGCCTGGGTCGACCTTACACGGCATACCAGTTGTGCGCCAGCTAAAGAGCTGGCGTGCATCCGAGGAGGCCCATTGGGGCCTACGCTGCTTGCACCGGGGCAAGGGGACAAACATCCCCTTCCCCTGGTTGCAACCTGGCATCCCTAATTACTCTGTGAAGGAAGAAATGGAGTAGTAGACACACTTTGCAATACCTTGCAGGAGAACATGGTGAAATTTAAAATCTGCTTTGGAGATCTTCCAAGTGCCTCTGCCTTCAGTGGCTAGGAACATAGTAGGCTATCAGGGAGAGGCCTCTTTGGTGGTGTTCCCCAGACTGTAGAATGCCCTCATCATCCAGCAGGTCTAGCTGACACCTGCACTTCTATAGTTTGGGCAACAGGTTAGAAGCTTTCTTATTCTGCAAACTTTTTAACATGCAGTTGGTGGCCGCTGCCTTTATTGGTCTGTTTTGATCCGATTTTACTGTTTCCTGATGCTGATATTTTTCGTGTGCTTTTATCATTTTTTGAGGACGTTTTTTATTGTAAGCGGCTTTGGATATTTTAATAGAAAAGTGGTGCATATACATATTTTAAATAAATAGAAGGGTAATAGGAGTATTAGTAGCGGCGGTGGGGAAGCAAGAATGTTGAAAATAGATTACATAAAGCTTCCCATCCACAGTGATGATGCAAATTTCCCATTCTCCCTGCGCTTAATCATTCTTATCCATCACTGCCCGTCCTCCTTAATTTTATCTTCCTCTGAGCATTTTAGTTGAACTTTTTGTACTTGAATGGGATATTGCATTTTTCAAAGGCCTTAAGGAATCGTACTTATTGCATTACCTGTTCACAACTCACATCCTCTTTCTCAAGTAGATTTCACAAAAGCTTTCCGCTCTTTCACTAACTAGCAGCACTTGTGTTCAGCCTTTACCCCCATACCCGCCAATAAAGACACAAGACAGTGGGTTGGATTTAGACTGGGTCAATTTTATTGAACAAGAAACATATTAAAGACTTGCAGCAGGGCCCTAAACCAAGACCCCAAACCGTGCAGGCACTAGAAGGGGAAACAGCGCTAGCTGTCTACCTCCCCGGTGATCTGGATGATCGACGGGTGTGCCACCCAGGCTCAAGACGCTGCAAGGGGTTGCCCCCCAAGTGCGCCTATCCTTGCCGACCCCCGAAGGGACCGAGACAGCTGGACAGTGTGCCTGCCGAGGACCCCGACCAGGCACACTTCAATCCAGTCGACAGAGGTCGCCAGCCTGCCTCACCAGGCCAGGACAGTACCCCTGGCTGAGCGGTTCTGGCTTCCTCTGTGACTTTGCTGCCTCTAAGTGGACACCATTCCCCACCTTACCTGCCCTGCCAGCACGGTTCCTGCCACCAAAGAGGGGACAGCCTAGCGCTTGTCCCCACCCTCCCACCTGCCAAGTAGGAGGTAGTGCAAACCCTGCTGTAAGTCGCTGAGGAAGATGTCATTCCCCTCCTGGGACAAGTGTACCCCGTCGCCCCGAAACAAGTGGGGCAGACGGAACATGATGCCAGGATGTTGGATGACAACCCCACCCTGTCCCCGCACCGCCCTCCCCATGTAGGAGTTGATTTTCTTCCTAGCCTTATCAACCTGCTTAGGCCTAAGGGCATTGCGCCACACTCGTCTAGGTAATAAATCGGACCATACCACCACGATGTCCGGGTAGCGGTGCCATACCTGCCAGAGATCTCTGCGGACCTGAAGCCTCAAGGACAGGGTCGTCCTCTGGCAGAGGTCATTCTCACCTAAGTGTATGACGATAACATGGGGAGGCGGGTGGGAGAACAGGAACTCCACGAAGAGGGGCAAGAACTGGGTCCAGATCATTCCCCGCTTGGTGATCCAGTGTACGCGGGCGACCCCACCCAGGCCAAGCTGGGTGCCGAAGTCGCTGGCGGCGGCCCTCTTTCTTGCCCAGAAGACGACGGAGTGACCGCAAATCAGCACACGGACCGGCTGGGAGCGTGCGATACCTGCCAACGAGAGAAACACAATGAGTATGCGAACAATAACACAAGGCAAACATCAAAAACGGCGGGCCTCGCAAGGTAGCCGCCCGGCCGGCCTAACACCGGTAACGATACATGGGGATCCCGGCACCCCGGGCCTCTGGGATGGAGAACCGGGGCACCAATAACCAGCCCCCCATCCCGGCACTGCACACGCCGCAGCAGTGTGCACGCCAACAGGTAAGAACTCAATGAAGGTAATACTTGAAAGCACCGGATCGCCACCTGCCGATCCGCTGGATGTCCTCACGGGACAGGCCCAGGCGAGCCGCCGCGGTGGCGGCTCCTATACGAAAAGAGTGCAACGAGTAGCGTTCACCCTGGATTCCCATCCATTCGAGGCAGCTATAAAAAACTGAGCGAAATTGAAAGATGGTTAAGGGCCTACCGTTAGCCCGTGCAAACAAAGGACCAGGTGACGGGCCCCTGAGCTGCACCAATGCCTCCAGGGCCGTGACTGGGCACAGGGCAGGGCTCGGGGCCCGATTCAGCTTGATTCTGAGACCTCACCCCCTCTGGTCGGTCTTGGATCTCTTAAGGAGAATGGAGACGTGCCCAGAGCCAAAAACTAGGTCCTGAAATTGAACTACGGAGGGGCCCATATGAGAAGAAGCGGCTAAAACTTCCCCAGGGCAGAAAGCCCCGAAAAATAACGTCAGGCAAGCCGCCCTGAACAAAACACCCTCATCCACGTTGTGGCAAACGACACGGCTGGCCACGCAAAAGCCGTTAACATATTGACCGTGATGGGTCTGCGCTGGTCTTGGGGGTGCGGGGCGGCCCGGCAGAAACCTTCGAGCATCTTACGAATTCTGAAATCGCTGGTGGGGTCAGGGAGGCCGGCGGCTTTGGCCGTGAAGGCCAGGGCTGCTAAAAAGATGGAGATGGACCGGGGAGAAAGCCTAAAGGTGCAGCATGAACTGCATTATGTGCTCGGGAGGTATGGGGCAGGAGTCGGGTAGTCCGGCGGCCGCTCTATAAAGGTCAAACTGTGTCACCTTAGATTCGTAGCTCCGCCTGGTGCTCGGAGCTAAGGAAGCCCAGACGGCCCCTTGGGCTCTAAGGAACCAAGGCTCCAAAGCCAGGTGGGCATGGGGTCGGGGTCGGTCAGGGCCAGGGGTGCCATCTGCCGGAACCGCTCCACCTGGAAGCGAGAGAGAGTGTCTGCCAAGCTGTTCTGTACCCCCGGGACGTGCCTGGCAATAAAGACCGCGTTCAGGCGAAGGGACTGTAATACAAACTGGCGGACGAGCCGCATCACGTGGGGAGACCGCGACATCTGTTGGTTGACAACAAAGCAGACGGCCTGGTTGTCACACCAAAAGCAGACGGTTGAATTGCGGAAATGCTCGCCCCACAGGTACATGGCAACTAACGGGAAAAAATTCTAGAAAAGTGAGATCCCTCATAATGTCCCCCTGCACCCACTCCGCTGGCCAAGGTTCGGCACACCAATGCCCTCTAAAATAGACACCGAAACCAAAGCCACCCACAGCGTCGGATTGGATCTGCAGCTCGGCCTCCAAGTTCTGTCTCGCCCGCCAGAAGGAAATGCCGTTAAAATGCTCAAGGAAGGAAAGCCACACCCGCATGTCGCTGCGCATGGCCGCCAACACGGAAAGCCGATGATGGGGCCTGCGAAGGCCAACCGTGGCGTCAGATAGCCGCCGCAGGAAGGCTCTCCTGGGAGCGACCACCCTGCAGGCAAAGTTGAGGTGCCCAATCAACACCTGAAGTTGCCGGAGGGAGAGCTTCCGTGTCCCGATCGCCTCGTGCAGCAGGTCCATCAGGCGCACAAGCTTGTCACATGGCAAGCGGCTGCACTCAGCGACCGAGTCCAACTCGACACCCAGGAATGTTAAACGGGGGGATGGGCCCTCGGTCTTCTCAGTGGCGAGGGGCACCCCCAGCTCCGCACAGACCTCCGTAAAAGTGAGAAGAAGGTGCTGGCACTGCAACGTGTCGGCCCTTCCTACAAAAAGAAAGTCATCCAGGTAATGCGCCAAGGCCTCGGAGCCGGACCTTGTGCGCACAGCCCAGTGAATCATTGAGCTAAATTTTTCAAAAATGGAACAGGAGGTTGTGAGGCCCATCGGGAGAGCCCGGTCAACGTAAAAGAAACCTTCAAATTGAAAGCCCAACAGCAGGAAACTGTCCGGGTGAACGGGAAGGAGCCTGAAGGCGGACTGAATATCCGCCTTAGCCATAAGGGCACCCCTGCAGGCAGCCCGGACAATGGCCACAGCCTCATCGAGTGACGTATAGCGGACTGTGCTGAGATGGGGCGGGATGGCATCATTCACCGACCCCCCCTTTAGGGAAAGAGAGGTGGTGAATTAATCTATATTGCCCTGGCGTTTTTTTAGGCACAATGCCAAGAGGTGAGACAATCAAATTGGGGAGGGGGGGCGACGAAAGGCCCTGCCACCCGACCAGACTGTACTACTTTGTTAATTTTGTGCCTAACCTCCGCTTCCATGCCCAGCACGGAACGCAAGTTCCTCGCGAGAAAAGGCCTGCACGGGGAGGGAGCGGGCACCCGAAAACCGTGAGTGAAACCTTCCAACAAAAACTGGGCCTCTGCCCTGAGGGGGTAATGCAGTAACACCCGTCGCAGGGTCGACAAGTTAATCGGGGAGGGGCCCTTTGCCAATCTGGGGGTTGAGGGGGGCTCCCTTTCTTGCCGTGACCACCTGAATTCTGCTGGTTCTGTTTGAACCAGCCCAATTTTTGACACCCGGACACGGAGTGCTTGCCGCCGCAGAGGCTGCAAGTGTGTGTGAAGGCGCATCCAGATTCGGAACATTTTCCTGTTGAATTAAATTCGTAGCACATTCGGGGTGCTTGAACCCCCTGAGTGCCGGGCTGGCCTTTGATGCCCCCGGCCGCATTCCTAGCTATTAAATGGCCGCTATCCGACCTATCTCCAAAAACGGCTTTGGAAGGGACCACAATTTGTACCCAGAGCTCCCATTGGGGTACCCTCCAGTCCAGGGCAGGGTCGTGCGAGGCGCGTAAACGAAAGTGTTCGTCGTACACCATTCAAGCAGGACCGGAATAATCTTTGTACGCCTTGTGTACAATATCTAAGTATTTAATAACAGCCGGTGCCTTGGCGGGGTGCGCCTGCAAGTAGACGGCTACGTAGATCAGGAAACCGTTTAACCAGTTGGTCCAGTTTTTATCAATTTTTCTCTTGCGAACCAACTCCTGATCCCTCAACGGCTCGCCCACACGCTGGACCGGTTCAGGTTCAGCATGGAGGAGGCTGAACATGTCTACGAATTCGCCCCTCCATATTTTTTCTTTAACTGAAAGGGCCAGGTGGCCCCCTAGAGGAAGAGCCAATTCGCCGTAGGAGGAACGCGGCCGATTCGCCGCATCTCCCCATGGCGAGGGGGGCCAAGACACCCCCTGGGGGCCCCAGTTGCCTAGAGGTGTGACCGCATAAAAGGTACCATCAATTGGGGATATCGAGTAACCCAGCCCTGGCGCACCCCCGATCGGGAAAGACTCGGGGCGAGGGGGCGCCTGACCGAAGGGCAAAACGCTCCCCGTAGGTGCTCCGCCACCCGAATAAGGGAGCGCTATGGCTGGCGCGCCGTAGTATGCCTGTGGCCAGATAGGGTAATTGTGGGCCGGGTTGCCCACACCCTGAGCCCAAACGCCCGCCAGATCGGCCTGAGAGGAGGAGTCTTCACCTGATAAGTCAATGGAAGTAGCTTTAGAATCTCCGTGCGCGGTCACCTTGGGTGGTGCAGATCCATCGCCAGCAGCACCCCCCGGCGGGGGGGCGCCCTCCTCAGAGCTGCCCGTCTGGCCCTCCTGGGCCCCTGACCTAGGAAACATGGATTTGAGGCGGTTACCTCTCCCCTTACGAGTAAACTGCCTGGGCTGATGTAGGACAGAGCCTGATCCTTCTCCCCCGTTCCCCAGGCCAGCCTCACGCAAGGCCTTTTCTTTTTCCAGAGCCTCAACCCGAGCCAAGAGGGCCCGGATCTGAGAGCCCTCTTCTTCCTCATCGGAAGAATCCCTGGTGGGCCTGCGCGGGGGGTCCCCCCGGCCGCTTGGGGGCCTTCCCCCCAGCTTTCTGGGCCTTCTTTGACATGGCAGTAAGTGTGTTCTAGATTTCACAGAGGATACAGTTGCCAGCAGCTAATTCTCCTCAGAAAGCTGAGGGCCAAAGCTGCTGGTTGGTCCCACGAGGATCACAGTTGGGCTCTCCTGGTGACTGTAGCCACGACGAGTCCACAGAAGCCTGCTGCCTGGACCGCTGGGCGGGTCCCACGTGGATGCAGGCTGGGCTCCCCGAAAGACGAGGCCTCGACGAACTGGAGGCACGACGAGCCGCGCACGAGGAGCGCCGCGTTAGCCCGCGGCGAGATGAAGGGGCGCAGGCAGCAAAGTCCGAAAATCAGCTGAGCCTCGGAGGGGGGGGGCGCCCGGCCGATCGCTGCAAGCAGGCCGAGTTCGAGCCTCAAAGAGAGAGCGCCGCCCAAACGCGTCTGCTCGCAGCGACTCCGGACGAAGACTGAGGAGAGCCGGGGCACGCCGCGCCAACAGCCGGTTAAGCCCCGCCTCCTCAGGGCGTCCAGCCAATTGCTGGACGCCACAACCCCCTGCCTCGCGCTGAAGCCGGGCTGGGGGCAAGGGCGGGCGGCGCGCGAGGTGCGCGCCACCGGCATTCTCTTAGCATCTCCTGCAGTTGTTGACACTGTGAAAATACTAGAACAATGAATGAAGGAATGAACTGAAGCTCCCAACACCACTCTGAAAGAGCATCCTGGCTCAGGAAGTCACCTGGACCCTTGGATTTCCAACATCTTCCCTAAATTGCTGATTAAATATTCATACGACAATCTATATAGCAATGTCTCCCTACAACTAATATATGCAGAGTCCTCATATTCTAAGGCCCAAACTATATAAATATTTTATATATTCAGTGAAAAAAGTATTTTCAGTGAGAAAATGCAATGTTTAGAATAAAAAAATTGCCGTAAGAAAAGAATGATGTTATAAAATATGCAAGCTGTACAGCTTATAAAAGTTAGTAAATATGGACATCAAGACAGTGCAATCATTCTGTTGTTGGAACTTGTACAAATGTCCAGCTATCCTTATTCTCTAACCCTGATGGGCAGCCCAATCCCCATCTCCTCCCCTTTTCACCCTTTCCTCACTTCATTCAACCCCCTCCCTGCCCTCCCCCAGCCCCGTTCCACCCACTGTGCTGGGCTTACCTGCTCCTTCAGGCCTCCATTGCTCCGCCAGCATGCAGGGGAAGGTTCTGGCCTTGCTGCTGGCATGCCGGATCCCTGCAGTACCACAAAGTGCTTTACGGTGCATTTGCGGAAGCCTGCGCCGACGGAACACACATTCCACCAGAGCAGGTCTTGAATAGGATTGGGCCGCTAGAGCCCTAACAATGCAATGCAGTTCACTCAGAGTTCTTGTTTGTTCAGCCTTTCCCATTCATTTCAATGGCTGGTCAGATCTGGTTCATTCATCTGCCTTGTATGTATGGAAACCTCTCATCCAGGGAAATGACTGGGAAAGTCCTTGCAGGTGCACAAATTCTGGTCAACCTTGCAGGTTGCTGGGTTGACACAACTGGAAGGAATGGCTGAGTGGTTTTGGTGTGGTCTTTTCTGAGACTTGCTCAAGGGGCTATGAGTTAGACCTTCTTGCTCCCTAATGCCAAGAGCAGGATGAGTCCCATACTTTTATTCTAGAGACATTTGCCTGTCTAGTGTTTGAGAGAGAATGCTTGTTGATATGGTTTGATCCAGCAAGATATCACTTTCAGAGCACAATCCTATGTAAGTATCCAGCGGGTGGCCCAGGGCCACCCGCTGGTTCCTATCCCCATTCTGGGCCGCTCTGCAGCGGCTCGGAGGTCTGCTCGGGGGAAGGGAACGTTCATCCTCTTCCCCCGGTGTAAACCGAGGAAGGCAGCTGCTATTTAACTGGTGGAAGTTGGAGGAGGCCGTGTAACGGCCACGCTCAGGGATATGGCGGACACCATCCCCGCCCCCTCCTGGGCCAGCACAGCCAATGGCCCCCCTCCCTCGCCACCAGGCCCCCCCCATGCGGTCGCCAGGGGATCTCTTACCTTCCTCTGGCGGCCACATGGAGATTCGGTGCCAGAGTAAGGGCCGGTGGCCCTTACTCTAGAGTCGTTGCAAACGTGCCTTATGGCACGTTTCCGATGGTTTAGGGTGGTGGAGCACTTGCGCTGCCCGTTTCTTCGTTTGCAGTACTTAGTATAGCAATACCTTGGATAGTGTGGGGGATATGATCGCCAAAAGCTGTGCTGCATGAAACTGTGCTATTGCAGATATTGTTGAACTAATAGACAGGAAACAGGTTCTGATGAGGCGAGAATGCACTGCTCTCATTAGCTGGAATGGCTGTCAATCACAGCAGGACAAAGAACACCGCAACAAATCAGCACTAAATGAAGCTGTGTTATTGAAGGTATTCCTGTACTTCCATTTAACAAAATGTGTAATACTTTGAAAGCCATGAGTTTTCCTGCAGGCTAGTCAAATAAATGTGTACTTTAGATCTAAATAAGAATTTGCAGCTGCTAGTTAATACATGATATTATATATTTTTAATTTTCATATATTATTTTCTCTATTATTCATTTTGAAAATCTCACTTCAAGTATGCACAAAAATGTTTATATTTTTAAAAATATGGTTATCTTCCTGTGCACTTACTATACTTCAGTGTTTCAAAAAAATGGGCAAAATGTTCTATTATCCTGTCAACTTGACAGTTTAGGGAAAGACTTGCATGTCAAGGGTTAAACAGCCTATTTGAATCATAATAGACCACACAAAGCATGGTCATTTCTACACGTTATCACTCATGTAACCTTGCAAGACCTTTGGCGATAAAACATGGAAACAAGTATCTTCATGAAGACTTTCCTGCCCAAGATCACCTTGCATTTCAACAGTATATCAGTCATAAGTTATAACCCTACATCATTTTAATTATAGTTTACTTGCATCAGAGAACTGGAGATGTATACAATAAAGAGCCATTTAAAACCTACATTGATATCCTCGTCTTAAACCTTTTTGTTGGCACAGTGTCCTTGGAAAGCTGATGTGATATTATTAACTTGCTCCAGATAAGCATTTCCTGGCAAATACACTTGGTAAAAGATTGTTTCCAAATGTGTTCAAGACGACTATGTTTATTTTCCTAAAATGAAAACGGGGGCTATTTATTTGTTTTATTTTTCACATTTTATACCGCCCTTCCTCCAAGGAGCTCAGAGTGGTGTACATATTTCCTCCCCTCCTTTTTATCCTCACAACAACCCTATGAGGTAGGTGGGACTGAGAGATAGTGACTGGCCCAAGGTCACCCAGGAAGCTTCGTGGCTGAGCGGGGATTTGAACCTGGATCTTCCAGGTCTATGTCCGACTCCCAAACCACTACACCATTCTGGCCTCCTGGGCTATGACAGCAGGAGGAGACTCAAACCATTTTAAAGGGGGTTCCAGTCTCTCCGGTTACTGTAATACCCTGCTGATGAGCTCCAACTTATAGTGATGTACTCCAGTTGCAGCAGTATGTTGTGTGCTGAAATTTTGATAGAAACCTCTGTAGCAGCAACCTTTGAATAGGATATGGGCATGAAGGTTGACCTACTCTCATGTCTGACCTTTTCACTAACTGATCTCTTGGCACCTTTCAATACAGTTATCAACTTCCAAACAACATTTTTCCTTCCATAATGTATAAATCTGTCTTTTCCTTTGAGTGAAAGAAGCTTTAGCCAAGTACCCTGCAACATTTCACTGCCAGCCTCTTCCTAGTCTATCCTGACTTGCAGTGTTATCCATGGAGTTGTAAGGTATTATAACTGACAGCGCAATCCTGTGTAACCTTGCACCGGTGTAACAGTAGATGCACCGGCGTAAGTGCACTTACACCAGTGCATCTGCTGTTATACCAGTGCAACTACTGTTACACCGGTGCAAGGTTACACAGGATTGTGCTGGAAGTTGTGTAACACATTGAAGCTGTCTATACCATGGGATTCATAATAACTCAAGGGGTTGTCTGTTGCTAAGGCGTGTAGAGATTCTTTTTTCCCCAGGTGGAAGAATATCTGTTCCACAAACCGTATGGAGTGGGTTGCATATAATGTGATGTGTGGGTGGAAAAGCTACTGGGAAGAAATACTTCGGGGAATATAGGCAGGAGGCAGAAATACTCCATGGTATGCCTACATTGTGTGTAAGGTCTAGTAGGGTTAGAACAGAGTGCATTATCATTACAGGTACTGTATTTCTGTGTCATTAAAGTTGCATCTCTCAAGCTACTGGCTCCATAGCAGAGTGCTCAAAGGCCATATGGTTATTCTGGCATGAGTGGTTTGAAGATGGCACTTTTAGAAGTCTGGGAAGGATACAACTGCCACTCAGTGTTTCTAAGTAACTGTTTTGACTAAAGCTTCTGCGACACTTAGCAGATTTCGAAAATATTATCTAGAGACTCATGAATTCTGTATTCACCTCATTAAAACCGAGAAAATGCCATCAATTCCCATCTTTCCACAAATGATCTAATGGAGGCTTTTCTTTTTTAACCTATCCAATCCAATAGTTTATTAACGGTCAATGACCAGCAACATAAAACAGCAAAACACAACATCATCAAAACATCAAATAATAGGCCTAAGTTAAAACAAGTAAGAAGCACTACACAAAAGAGAACAAACAGAACTTAAATAAGCGTTAAAATTTTCCCTCGATATTGACAATACTCTTTCGAGTTCTGCAAGCAGCTGCCCAAAAATGTGCACACTGGATAGTAAACCAGGGACTTTTTCCCATGAGGAGCATCTTGGCCAACTCCACGTCAGTCAAACTGGGATATTTTTTAATAAAGGGGAAAATAAACCTAGCACGCAGCCCCTGATAAAATGGACAGCGAAACTTGGCTAAATCTAAACTTTAATGCCCAGGACCTAACATCACTAATTCTACAAGATAACTTTCAATCGTCATGGCTTATGGCAGTTCACAGGAAATTGAGACATCTGGGACTCTCCCCTGAGGTTGTGCTGGCAATGGACTTTTCTCAAGCAAGAGCAACCATAAGGCAAAGGCTGCTAGACACAGAGCGGCAAGAGGACATCAGCAGAACCCCACACTTTTTAGCTGCAGAGGACACTAGATATAAAGTAGCGCCGGCAGCCTATCTGTCACTGCTGGAGCTCCCTACGCATAGGAGGGCCTTTTTTTTTGGCCAGGTGGAGAGCCCTCCCTTCGGCATTTTTGGAGGGCTGTTTTAGAAGGATTCCAATATCTGAAAGGGTTTGCCCGTGTGACTTGGGAGAAGTGGAGACAGTAGAGCATGTCCTGTTTCGCTGTCCATTTTATCAGGGGCTGCGTGCTAGGTTTATTTTCCCCTTTATTAAAAAATATCCCAGTTTGACTGACGTGGAGTTGGCCAAGATGCTCCTCATGGGAAAAAGCCCCTGGTTTACTATCCAGTGTGCACATTTTTTGGCAGCTTTTTTAACTTATGGAGCTTCTTTTTATGCCTGTGAGTTCCTGGCCACTGCCCTAGATTTTATGATTTTAACCTGGCTTTAAATACTGAAAACATGGTTTAGCAGTGAGTGAAGACTGTTGAAAGCATGGAAGGTCCCAAAGAATGAAGTGTAGCAATAACTGGGGTGGCTGGGAAACGTTTTCCAGGATCATCTTTTTTGTTAAAGCATTTTCTTTAACAGCCCTTGCTTTGGATTATCCTTTCTGCATTAAGGCAACTGGAAATGTGTAAAGCCAGTATGATCATATAAACACTGGACCTGCTGGTCATCCTAGTTGAGGCAGATTTACACATTTAATTTTCCAGGTGCCCAGAGCTCCCATAGTATTTTGTACTCCAAGTCTTTGAGTTGTGTTCTTTGTAGAGAATCTGAAAAGAGGCACATTATATCAGAGGTGTCAGTAGGGTTTGCTGCACCCAGAGTGAGATCTCATGGTGTCACCCCCATGGACGCTGTTGACCAGGGATAGGATTGGGATGAAAGTCTTTTCCAAGATACTCTACTGTGTTGTGTTCATGCAAACAAATGGTTGTGGTGTCATATAAATGAAACAGAAATAAAGGAAAGAATAAGTTAGCATTTCTTGGTGGTTTAATGTACATAGACCAATGAGATTTGTGGTGGAATCTGGAAATACGAATGTCCTGACAACCGTAAGTATAAATCTATTAACTATATTGTGCAGCAATGTTTTCTCTATAGCATGTTTTGTACCTATTTAGTATGAAGCATTCATCACTTGCCTGGAAAATTATGCACAAAGCTAAATAATTTCTTAGGGGGCTTTTTAATATTCAGCCAAGATCACCTATTTAATTTTATTCCACATGCACAAGTCTTAGGCATAATCATATATCTTCTTCACACACCTCTTCCTCTTGAATATTAATTCTCCAAGCAGTTAGAATGATGTCGTATAGATTGAAATCAATTGTCATTTTATTTACAGCTGTAAAGGTAAGGATTTGTTAAGAAGTAGGATTGTGTAATTGACTTTGATTACAACCAAAGCCAGGCTATGTAGACCAGGTTGTCTGAAGGGGTCCATTGTGTGATATATCATCTGCCCTGTGAGGAGGAAGAGAAGAAGAAGTCAGAGGCAAAATGCCTTCCCCTTTGCATTTGTATTCTATTAATATGTAGGAAAAAAATACTATAAGCTGCCTCGGGTACTGTTACCAGGGGAATTGCATGGGGAATCAAATATTTAATAAATGTTTCCCTGGAGAAGGATACAGGGTGATCAGTCCTGCCTCTTCCAAGGAAAAAGTAGCTAAGGCAAATGTAAAAACAGCCCCTGTTGGTAGAGGGATCTTTAACTGGTTGTGATGTGTTAGGCAGAGAGAGAATGCTTCCTTTTAAAGAACCGACTGGGGACGACGACACACTGTTCAGGAACAGAATTCAAGGGAGCCTAACTCTCTTGATCATTGATGTGCCCTAGAATGGGCAATCAGCCTACAACAACGACTTCTACAGGACCATAAGCACACAGGGCTTTCAGAATTTCATACGGAAAAATAGATAGGTCCCTGTCCCCAAGGAGGTTGCAGTCTAAAATAGTTGGTGGCTAATAGTTTGTGTTATATCCCATCACTATCACTTAAAAGGTTATAAAAAATAGACCACGTATCACTTAACTTGGAGAACTTTTGTTTTAACAATACCACACTATCCAAAGTCTTGCATAAATGTGGGTACTGTTGTATTACGGATGGGTTATGTTTTATTGCAGGAGTTGGCAACCTTTTTCCTTAATGGGGCCTGACGTTCGGTGGTGATGTCATCACATCACCGCCAAAGTTCTCGGTTGCTGAGCACCCAGAAGTAACCTGTGCGGAGCTCAGCTTGGGAGGTTTTGCCTCCCACCACCTAGTTTGCTGTGCGCCGGATGGGGAATGGCAGAGCTGCCTGCCCAGGCTCACTGAGCGCCACAAGGACTCGTGAGCCCAGGCGGGTGGCTTTGCCATTCCTTGTCCAGCACGCAGTGACTTGGGTGGGAGGTGAAGCCTCCCAAGCTGAGCTCCGCGCAGGCTGGACTTTGGTTGGTGGGCTGGATGTGGCCCATGGGTTGCAGGTTGCCAACCCCTGCTTTAGAGTGTCCCATGATTTCAGTGAGTCTTACACTTGAGTAACTAGGTATCAGAATTGAAGCTGTGGAGCTTTTCCCAGCCTAAAATCAATTCCCTTCATCCTTCTGGTCATCAGCTGAATGCAGCTCCCTTGCCCCATGCTTAATACCATTATGGAATCTATTCATATCATTACTAAAAAGTCTTCACTGCAATGATGACAGCTACCTTTAAAGTGCACCTTAAAGGAGCAATGGAATTATTTTGATGTCAGAAGAAAAAGGCTCACAGCTTTTAGAAGATAGGGGAAAAAAGGGAGATTTGTTTTGGGAGACAGGCAGCCCAATCCTAACATAAAGATCCACCGGGCGGCTGAGGCCGTCCGCCAGATCCTGATCTCTGCCACGAGCAGCCTGCAGCTAGCAGCCCGCAGCAGAAAGTCTACTTGGGGAAGGGGACCCTTGTCCCCTTTCCCGAGTGTAACAGCGGCTAGGGCTGGTTGGCCTCCTCGGATTTCTGCCAGATATCTTGCTGGCTGAAGTCGGAGGAGGCCGTGTAACGGCTCAGCCAATTGGCGCGGGTCAGGATACGGCCGAGGTCAATCCCTTCCCCCTACCCAATCGGCTGGGCCTATCGGCCCCCGCCATTCTGGGCCGCCCCGCCCCCCTGGGTCTGGTGGCAGGCTGCTCTTGAGTCATCGCAAACGTGCCTTATGGCACGTTTGCAACATCTTTGGCCGGCGGAATGCTTGTTCTGCCGTCCGAAGTTAGATTAAGGTTGTGCAGTAAGAAAATACTAGTATTTTGCCAACTACTGTACAGTATATGTATTAGTTAATAGTTTGTAATCATGGCTTTCCATACAAATTGTTTTGCAGGGTTGTAATGGTTAAGAGAAGGGGGCCCTGTACCTGGCAGCCTCCCTTACTCCCCCCGACTGCAGGATAAATAAGGGTCTCATTCGAGACAGAGAAGAGCGAAATCCCACAAGCCTTGGGCATGATTTTTAAAATGAACTTCTTGGAGGGATGTGTTCCTTGCTATGTATTCCAAGTTAAAAAAAATCTTGGCTCAGACACTACATAGAGCTGTCACTAATTAGCTGTGTGTTCCCCTTTCCCCTAAACAAACACAGAGGAAATTCTGGATGCAGCCCTGCAGGCAGGATGAGACATGCTGGGCACACCATACAAAGCCACAACTCATCCTGCACATTTGCATGGATGTGAGAATGCTCAGAAAGCAGGGGAAGAAAGCACCAAATTAAAGAGAAGAATATTATAATGTAGATGCCTGGGTTTTTAAAATCATGCCCTGAATTTCAATCAAAAGTTGCAGTTGGCATTCTTAACCTTGGACATTTGTGAAACTTGAAAACACACACACACACAAACTATTACTCACATTCCAAAAGCATGTCTTTTTTTTCTTTTTTGCTTATTCAAATCTAAACTATTTATTGTTCCATGTTAAATGACTATTCAGACACTCATAGAACTGTATGCTCAATGTGCAGTGGAACTGTGGGGAAAGAAGTCTATTTGATGTGATGTGAAATAGTGAACCTTCAAAACTGGGAGTAAAGTTTGCAGATATGGGCTGAGTGCATACAAAATGGAACACACCTACACATCATTTACAAATGTTGTCTCTTAACACAAGAGGATAAAGTAAGGCTTGGGGCAAGTAGTGCAACAGGTGTGGTTCTCTTTTGTAAATATGTGATTAGGGTAGAAACATAGGAAGCTGCCTTTACACCGAGTCAGGCTGTTGGTCCATTTAGCTCAATATCGTCAACCCTGGCTGGCAGCAGCTCTCCAGGGTTTCAGTCAGGAGTGTACTTCTGCCCTACTTAGAGATACTAGGGATTGAACCTGGGACTCAGTAGCGCCCCTGCACCCCCCCGTGGGGGGCGCTACCGCGACACCCCCACAGGACTCCACACACCCTGCCCCTGGGGGAACGTGACATCTTCCTGTGCTGCAGCAGCATGGAAACACCCCCGGCGCTTTCCAGACCCTTTTGGAGCCGAATGGCGCCCGGGGGGGCCAAAACCTGCAGCCGTTCTTAGCTGCACGAAGACAGTCCAGTGGCACAGAGAGCGACGGATCTGGTGGAAGGTACACCCCCCGCGACCTGCCGCTTGGGGCCAACCGCCCCCACCGTTATTTATGTATTTATTTATTTAAAGAATGTATATGCCGCCTTTCTCCCGGCAAGGGCACTCAAGGCGGCTTACAACATTAAAATAACATATACATTAAAATAATTAACAATTTAAAACAATTAAGAAATAAAAACAATTAAAACAATTAAAGCAAACAACCCCAGTTATGACGCCTCTTCTGGAACCTTCTGCCTGGAAAGCAGATGTTCTTCCACTGAGCTATGATTCTTTTCATTGGTAACTTGGACATCATGGAAAACTGCTTGCTTAGGCAAAAATGTTAATTGACTCCAGTAGGAAAAGAATCCATTTTCCTGTATTGGGAGCCATGGCAATATTCATGTGTCAGAACGTTGGAGCATGTTAACAGTTTATTCACCAGCTCAGAGTATGACAGAACACAGCGGAGTCTTTGAAGAAAAACTGAAGAAAGGAAGAAGAGATGGAGCTTTTTAGAGAACTTTCAGCAGGGCCTCAAGGTGTTCTTATTTAGGTTGGCGTTCGATTGCTGACATGGTGGCAACCCATCCCTATTCTTCCCAGCATAGTGTTTCTCACAGTGGCTGTTTGCTGGTTCTTGCTAGGGAAACACATAGACCCGGCCACATACCTGATCCATCGGCTGTATGCTGGTCTCAAGCCCAGATAAACGGGGCGGGGCAAGCAACGGTGAGCTACCCCGCAGCAAACTCTCACCAGAATGCTTTATGGCAGGAGTAGTGTGAAGAGTTCTCGTCTATAAAGTCTCCTAGAGTTGGACTCGTCTGACTGAGTACATGAGGAGGGAGTAACAGGACCATGAACTGGGGAGTCACTGTGGTTTCTTTCTGGCTGCTTGGTTGTACATTATATGCGACAGTCTGTCACACTGTGTGACAGGTTGTACATTATATGTGACAGTGTGTGTACTGGTTGGGGTGATGTCATGGGATCATTCAGCTGCCACTTTACATTGATTGGTGCATTTTGCACCTGAGTAATGTGGAGGGTGGTGGTGTGCAGTGTTATGATTGAAAGGGGGTAATGGACTTTCCAAGGATGCTGTAGGAGTGTCTGTTCATGTTCAACCCCTGCTAACTGGGCAAACAATAACAAAGCAATAATAATGCTGCTGTGTTGGCACTTGCTTCTGCAGCTATCACTGTAATGTTGGCTCTGCTACTAGGTGTACAAAGGATTGTGACTACATTACACTGGCATTAGTTCACCCAGGGTAGTGGCTTTGGAGAACCTGACCATGATGTGAAAATGGAACTGAAATGCATATTCCCCTGCTAACTGGGCAAGAGGCACTTTTTCAATTGGTGCTCCTCTTATGTTAGCAGGGGGAGAGTAACTGCCCCCTTAGACCCCAGCACAGTGTCTTTTCTGGTGGCTGTTCTTCTGCATCTTTTTTAGATTGTGAGCCCTTTTGGGACAGGGAGCCATATAATCATTTGATTTTGTCTGTAAACCACTTTGTGAACTTTTTGTTGAAAAGCGGTATATAAATACTGTTGTTATTATCTTTATGTGCTATTGTTTTACTGGTCCAATCCTATGAGCCACTTACGGCAGTGGATCTAGCAATCCACTGCTGCAAGTCACCTTGCGACAGCACAAATGTCTCACCACTCTTGTGCACTATGAAGCCACTGAAGCAAATGGCACATGACAGAACCACTTGTGAGGTAAGGTGGTGGAGAGGGCGGTTCATGGAACGTTCGGGGCAGGGAGTGGGCTGAAATAGAGGCGGTATGAGGGTGGATCTCTGTGGTAGTCGGCTATGCCAGATCCTATCCCCCTTTCCCAGCCAGGACCCGCCCCCTTTCTCTCCTCGGACTCACACCAGCAAATAGCTAGTGTATGTCTGAGGGGACCCATTGGTGAGCGGGCAGCTTTCTAGGAGGTAAATAAATATTTTAACTTGCCTCTTGCTGGCTGGCTGTCCCCACCGCCCCACCATAGATTGCAGTGTGCACTCCATCAGCATGGCTGCCTGGTGGAAGATTGTGGGGGATAGGATTGGGCCGTAAGACAACTTCATCGATGTTTCCAGTCTACAACATGAGAAAGGGTTGTAGCGCAGTGGCCGAGGATACATGTTACATGCAGAATGTCCCTAAATCAATCCTGGCATCTTCAGGTGGGTCTAGGAAAGACCCCACCTATGACCCTGGATACTGTGTGCCCATCAGTGCAGACAATACTGACCTGGCTTGACTGGCCATGACACAGCTTCAGGTGTTCATATTTTGCAATGGGATGCATGCCTAAGGGGAAGAGACTTGAAAAGCAAAACAAGATTTTGAAAGACATTTAAACAGAACAATACGTGTGTTTCTCACTTTTGGTGTGACAAGGAATGAACTTCTACCGGAACACTTCTGAAGGAATTTGAGATGAAACGTGGCTCTTCTTAGAACACGTTTCTGGGCAGCTTTTTCAATGCTTCACATGCTTTGATTTGGAAGTTGGATGCAGGAACCATTCTTCTGGTCTGCTGCTTTCCTAATTTGCTGTAATGGGAACACAAGATTGCTTGCTCTGATTGTCACTCACCTTATGGTACCAAGTTTGAAATGCTTTGTGCTGAAAACCAATTACCTTTTCAGAAGCAACCCCGCTTCCAAAACCTCCCATGTACATGTCACCGTCCTTTTAAGCAAAACGTTCCTAAATGACACAGGACATGTACATTTAAAAGTACTATCCCTGTTTTAGAACTGAAAAGCTGAACAATTCTGCTCCTTCGGATCTTTTTACATGCAGGAAAGTATGAGTAAACTAATACAAGAAGCACTTGACTGAACTTAATTTTGCCTTTCTTGGGTTATTGCCGTTTTCTCTTCAACACAAACACTTTGTAAATAGGATATTTAATACATTTTCCATTGAATCTGATCAATGTTACAAACTGGATACTCTTGAAATATTATTTTCATTCCAAGTGCTTGTGATTTCTTGGTTTAAAATGTTTATCATATGTGTCTTAAAAAAAAAACCTTTTTAATCACAATCCAGCCCAGTTAAATCGATGGGCTTAAAACAGGCTTGACTTTATGCTGGATCATGGCCATAAACTGTTTTGTCTCTAGAGAAGAGAAATAGGAGTGTCAGGCTAACTGAGGCAAAGCAGGAAGGAAGAAATTGGTCTTTTTGGGGGGGAGGGTAACAAGCAAGCCCCTTCATGTGTGAATTAGCAGCTCCCATGGAAACTTCATGATTTTGCAACTAAGATTCCTGAGAGATCTGCACGACTCTGGGATTTTGAACTCCCAACCTTAGATGGGTGAGAGTAAACTCCCATAGTCTTTGTCCACTGTGCAATTTTAGTCCAATTATTAAAAAGAAATGTTCTAATCTAGGCAACAACACTAGTAAACCTCAGTTCTAATTTATCATGGTGCAATAAAGAAAACCTATACATAAAAGACATGAACTATCATTAAATTCTTGTTCACCGGGGAAATCATTATGGTTTATTGGCAATTAAATGACTCTTTGCTGGTGCAATCCCATTGATTTCAATTAAAATGGCCACTCAGTTGTCCCTGAATATTTTAATTTAGAAAGATTTTAACTTTCTAATTCTTTGATGCATAGTCAGAATCCATTCAATCTTAGTACAGTATAGAAGTCACATTTTGTGTGTCGTATTCATCCCAGCAATCCTATCCTGACCACACAAGCCTATGCATGTTTACTCATTGAGTTCAATGGCACTTGCTCCCAGGTAAGCAAGTGAAACTGTGAAACTAGTACTAATACATCTGGGTTCACATCAGTCATCTTCAGTGCTTTGTGTGCTGGAGGCATTTCCTCCAATCTTTCGCCAGTCTTAGCACACAAAGGCTGCAATTCTGTACACATGTTCCTGGGAGCGAGCCCCATTGAACACAATGGAACTTACTTCTGAGTAAACATGCATAGGCTTGCACTGCAAGTTGAGGAATCCACATATTCATTTGTGATGGCTCCATGAAAGCATACTATGATGATGGTGGTTGGTTTCACACAACGGGGATGAAGTGTTGTTATTATTATTATTATTATCAGTATTTATATACCACTTTTCAACAAAAAGTTCACAAAGTAGGGACAGGTAGAAAGGATTTTCAAACTGGGGCTTTGATGCCAAAGAAGTTCATGCTTACTTAGGCAATGTAAGGGTGGACAGGCAACACTAAGAGAAAGTCTCGGCCTTTTGAATGAGCAATGGTTTTTCTTTAACTAGAGAAGCAGTTGATGTTTATTACCAAGTTTTGCGAAGCACACAAGCCCAGGTTACCGCCTCCATTAATATAGTGCCAAATACAAGTTGATTCTGGGATCATAGCATTGCCTCTCTAACGTTTTCCTTCAAGAAACCTTCCCACATATGCCCATTCTTCCCATATTCAGAAACAACTACACACACAAACAAACAAACAAAAAAGTTAGAGAGGCAATGCTACAGTCCCAGAATCAACTTATTGGGCTTTGGGCAATATATTAATGGAGGCAGTAACCACACATGTGCGCGCGCACACACACACACTCCTAAACAGTCCCAGTCCTTATTGGCTTGGGGCATAAAGCAGTTCTTCTCTTGTGAATCCATCTCCAAGTCCATCTCCAAGTTGTTTTCATTATTTAATTACCCAAATACACAATTAAAGCACTGCACTATGTAAACCACATGGATCACATTGACAAGTACTGACACAACATTCCACTCACTACATCAACATGACCTGTTGACTTTTGCACTGGTATTACAATGCAGGGGTTAAACAATGAGAAATATATTTGAATAAAAGTAACTAAAGACCCAATCCTATTCTCTATCCCCCTGCTGATGCATCCAGCGGCGGGGGGGGGGGACAAACCCAACGGCATTCAGGAGGTAAGTATAAAACATTTATACTTACCTCCTGGTAGGCCCTGGGGACACCTATGGGTCTCCCTGGACATATGCCTCCAAAAATGTTGGCATATGTCTGAGGAGAGGAACATACGGGGATCTCCTCATAATGGGCATTATGGGCGCGTGTCATCGCCACCGGATCCACCCCCTCCCGCTGCTTCCCCAGCCCCGTTCCTCCTCCCTCCTTGCCCAGTTTCACCCCAGTCTGCCCTCTCCCTTCCCACTCCCGCTGCCTTACCTGGTCCATCAGGCACGGCGTGGTCCATTGGCGAAGCTGCGACACCACTGCCTCTTGCGGCAGTGCTTGCAGAATGGCCATTGATGGAGCACTGCACGCTCCATTGGCAACCATTTACGACAATGGAAATAACTTCCGCTGTTGTAATGGCCTCCGCGCGGCAGCCCAATCCACCATAGGATTGGTCTGCAAGATACAGTACTAATATAGGATTGATATCCAGATAGGGAAAAAAAGCATTGGCCATCCCTATAAATAAGTTGATTTTTTGTGGAGATTAGTAATCTAGATGCAGTTTGTCATTTTGTAGCAATGATGATTCATGTCAGGTTGACTCACGTAGCTCTGTGCATCATTAGATTACCTATAAATAAATTAATTCCAATCCTTAATGAACTAATCATTGTGGGAAAACAACACCACTTGACTTAAAGTCTGCTATATTACATTTGCCTCATCCAGGATAACTAGATTACAGCCTTACTTTCACTAACAGAAGCTACAAGCCAACTGAATAACCAAAATCTGACATTGCTGCTGTCTCTCATATAGAATCCCCAATGAACTATTGTAGCCAGTAAAGTTTGAGTTATATTGAAAGTGATGTAAAAAAAAAGTAAATTGGAATGATGACAGACTGAAAGCAGGAAGGATACTAATTTGATTTTTTTCCTGATCAATTAGAAATGATGTGTATGCCAGCTCTCTGTTCTAATTGTTGTATTGATTACTGGAGAGAAAGGTCCAACGCACAAGAAAAAGAGCTACGAAACTTCTGGAATAGGATCTGAAGCTTTCATGGCCAGCAATAATGTAGTAGGATTGAAACTTCAAAACAGGATTAAAAGCCATGTAAAAATCAACGTATTTATCAATAAACACCAAAGTTAAAAAAAGCTAAAAAACATTCATGGACATTCATGGTTATGAATGAAATGTTGTGCTGTTTTTTTAGCTTGTTTTTAACTTTGGTGTTTATTGTTTTTAACTTGCTTTTTAAACATAAATAGTTGATTTTTACATGGCTTTTAATCTTGTTTTGAAGTTTCAATCCTACTATAAACATCTGGAATTTGGAACACCAACCAAGTGAGATTATTAGGGATGTGCTTTTGTGCCAGGCTGAACTGGAAAAGAAATAATGAATTGGGGCTTATTTGGTTCATTTCTCATTCATTCTGAAATGAATGCCAACTGAAATAAAAAGTAACACATTCTAATTGTTTTCACTGCCCATTCATTTTTGCTTCATGTTTTCTGGGTTTTTTTCCCCACCCCTGACTCCTACCTACTGCCATTGGTCTTCCCCAGAATGCTCAGATGTTGTGTTGTTCCAGGGCATACTGGGGGAAAAATGGCATGTGCCACGAAAATAAAAATAAAAATGGCAACCCTCACAGGCAGCCACAATTTTTTTCCCACAGAGTCCAGAAGCAAGGCAAATGATGGATGTTCTGGTTAAAAGAAATGGTGGCAGTTGGAAGGCAGCTGCCAAACCGAGCCCTTCCTCTGTCTGTAGATGGTGACATAAAATGTTAACATTTTTATATCCCATATTTCCCCTCCCAATAGGGAAGCGTTCATTTTAAAAACACACTCCACAAATGAAAATGAATGAACAAAATAATGAAACAAATATGATTTGAATGAATACCAAGACAATTAATGTGAATCACATTAGCAATAATAGAACAGCTAACCAGAAAAAGAAATCTTATACTGTACACAAGTCTCTGTTTAGAAGACAGTCAGTTTTGGTGTCCATATCCAAACTGCTCCTCTCCAATGTCTTGGAGATGGAATCCTTTACAGGGTCTGAGCTAATGAACTAGCTCAGGAGGCCAGGATGGTGTAGTGGTTTGGGAGTCGGACTTAGACCTAGAAGATCCAGGTTCAAATCCCTGCTCAGCCATGAAGCTCCCTGGGTGACCTTGGGCCAGTCACTATCTCTCAGCCCCACCTACCTCACAGGGTTGTTGTGAGGACAAAAAGGAGGGGAGGAAATATGTACACCACTCTGAGCTCCTTGGAGGAAGGGCGGTATAAAAATGTGAAAAAAAATAAAATAAAAATAAACCCTACTGGATACAGTACAGTTCTCCTGTACCCTGTAACACTGAGCAAATTATAAATTCAGACCCCTGTAGCCATAACAAATCAGCCTCTCAAGAAAACCAACGCATCCAAATCTAACTGCTTCACAATGGGGAAAAAACACCTCATACAATTAGGATATAAACCAAAAAAAAAATTGAATTTCATGAAAGCTGTTGTCTGAACCTTTTGGCCAAGTTAAATTCTTTAGGGAAGAATACAACAGAAATGACATTATACCAACTGAGTTTTCCATCCATCATATTAAATCAAAACGATTTCCTTTGACTTCTCTGGGCTTCATGGAAGTTCTGGTGCGACACTTTTTCTTTCCAATTTCATTATCGATACAGACTTGAGCCACGATTATTGCAGTCAATATTCCACTTACATTCCATCTGGGCACAGCTGCTCTGTGGATTCGCATATCTTGGTGGCTTCAACAAGGCTGTTGGCCTAAATGGGAGGACTGGTACTACTGAGCAGCTGCAGTGTGCAGGGCCACTTGGAAGAAAGCCCACCACAACTGCTCTGGAAACCCAAGTAAGTAGGATGATGATATAATTAATGGTTAAAGCTCTCTGTGTGTACAATCTTTCATATGCCAATCCAAATCATGTTGTCAGTTCAGTCCAGAAGCTATTAAATTATCCAGTTTTTAATAAGGTAGAATAGGAAAAGAATGGGGCAGAGATGCTTTGTCACTCAATGTACCTTCAAATGTAACATGTACTGTCTTTATTTTTATTCCACCCCACTGTTCCAGAAGGGCTCCCAGTGGTGTCCTACCTGGGTGCTGATGAACTCTACAACGGCTTAGCTTCGGCAGTATGATCGCACCAAGTACTCCCAGATAATTTGGGACCTATGTAAAAGAGCATCATTTACAGCACAGGTTACAGAGAGAAGTCCCGTGTTTGAATGCATTGCACAGTGCACAGCCATTTACGAGGCTTCAGTTCCGGCAGAGGGACGTGCCTCTATGTGGCAGAGTAACACTATGCAATAAATGGTGCATTTGGCTATTGCAAGCTTGTGGCGTGTTCGCAGCCCACTTATTGGGCGAAGCTGAAAGACTCATTTTGAAATTTGAACTGAGGAACAAAAGAGTGTTCCTTACAAAAGAGGCGGCAGTTTGGATGATACCTACCTGCCTGAACCAACTCCACACAATTAAAGATGCGCATTTACACTGCATACAAAACCAACCTGCTTCCCTCCCTTTCGGGGTTACTTCTCTTACGGTGCAATCCTATCCCCCTCACTTCCTAATGGTTTCCCATCTCCCCACTTCTTCTGTTTGTACCAGTGTGACCAGTGCAAAACCCTAAAGAGGGACAATTGGCCAGCAGCTTGCACAGTGACAGAGAGCAAATGGACACACATCGGATTATGAAAAATGGGCAAGTGTCAATTCAGAGACCAGATGGGAGCAGTTCAGTCTTCACGAGATTTGAAAATTGCCAGACTTCAACAAAAATGTTTCATAGAGAGATTCCAGTCATTCAGAAATGAGGTATGTTGTACCCAGATGCAGAGTGAATGGGAATGCATCACCTAGTCATGCCCCCACAGAGGCGTATCTTCGGTGGACAATTGGAACACTTTGTCCGGGCGCCCAAGTTGCCCCCCCCCCCGCCGTTCTGGTTAATTGTTATCTTCTTGGCTGTGTTTTTTTTTCTAAGTACCTTACTAAGAGGGGAATGGGCCTGGAGTTCCTCTATTTGAATATGTTATCTCTTATTATCAAACCTGGTAGCCCAAGGACATAAAATTAGCATGACTGTAAGCCTAGAGCAGCCGGGAAGGGTAATTAGCATGACTGTAAGCCGATAGCTGCAGCCGGGAAGGGTTGCTTCAAGCGTGAAGGAAGAACTAGTCTGTATTAAAAGCAACAGCAATAGCAATCCAGATTCGACATCCTCAGATAGATCATTGTCACGGAGCCGGGGGGCGCCCCTCCTCCCCGTGCTCCAGGGTGCCCCGGCGCACGTTATGCCTCTGTGCCCCCACCCCCTCCCCGATGCTGGCACACTCCATAACCATGCCCTGTGCTCTTCCTGCATTCACCACTTGTCTGCAGAGGCAAGCACTGAACATGGGCAGCAGAGCAGGAAGAGAAGCCATGAGACACATGAGCAGGAGCAGTTCAGATGAACCACCTCCCCCCCCCATGCCAGAATGTGCATGCAGCGTGAGCATGCGTGTCTGTAATCACATGGGCCCTTCCCAGGCAGATGACTTTTTCTATGGCATGCATGTCAGAAAGCATTTCAGAAGAAATTGGACTAATGTTAGCTTTCACAAAGTGTCTGAACGATCAGAACAATTTGTAACTGAAACACTTCAGCACAGAAATTTGTCATATTGGTGTCCCAAACCCACAAACCGCTCAACAAAAAGTGACAGCGTTTGATCCATTCCTGCAGTGCAAAGGCTCTGTGGGCTCGCGCACCACCAATTTTAACCTGTCTGCAGAGACAGAAAGGTGTAAAGTTGCCATCACGCACTGTCAGAAGCTATCTTCATATGTTTGACTCAGATTGGCTTGTTCCCTGGCTACCAGTCAGTCACTACAGGTTTCATACATTCTGGCAGCTTGGTAGGAACTGAGATTGCTTTAGGAAGCCAGGCTTCAAGTTTACTTACCCAAGGATTAAAAGAAAAAAAAATGACCTGCCAAGGTATCGTAACATCTTAAAAAGTAGTTTGGATATCTTCAGTTTGAAAATTGGGGACTTCTATGTAGTTATAAAAAAGCAAATATTGAGCCTAGCCTCTCTACCCAGGTGAGAGTTTCAAAGAAACACTCCTGTTGTGAACATCTGTACTCAGAAGTAAGTCCAACTGATGTTGTTGATTTACTGGATTTATTTCCTGCTCTATTCTATCTGCTCAGAGGGACTTAAAGGCATTTTTTCTACATGTTCGTAGTCCTGTCCCTATGGGACTCACAGTTCTAAAAAGTAATGGTTTGAGGAAATAAGAATGGCCAAATGAAATAAATGGTGTTGAAACATAAATCTACTTTTAAAAGAAAAAAAGAAAAGAAAAGAGAAAAGAGCTCAGTTCTAGGTGAGGAGGCAAGCATTCGACTGCTCACATAGACATAGAAAGCCCTCCTCCTCCTCGAACAGCAGCACCAACTGACAATAGGATCTTACTTTGGTCAGAGGAAGCCAAGTCCCAGTCCCCAGGCAAATGTCTAGGCTATGGTTTTACGATAGAAATTACCAAATGGTAGCCCATAAGCCAGGATGGTGTACTGGTTTGGCTGTTAGACCTGGAAGGTCCAGGTTCAAATCCCTGCTTAGTCACAAAGCTTCCTGGGTGACCTTGGGCCAGTCACTCTCTCTCAGCCTTACCTACCTCACAGGGTTGTTGTGAGGACAAAAGGAGGGAACCATGTACATGACCACCCTGAATTCCTTGTAGGAAGGGTGGTATAAAAATGTGAAAAATAAAATAAATAAGCCACTTTTACTTCCATCCAGTTATGCCCACCCCTGGTCTATGCCAACCTAGCCAATGTTTAAAATAAGATGTTCTTTTTAATTTACATTTTTAAAAAGGATAGTGACAAAAGGTAAGTTTTACTTAAACCAGGGGTTCTCAACCTGTGGCACGAGTACCCCTAGGGGTACGCGGACCAATGGCAGGGGGTACGCCAGAGCATGCCCCTTATCAGCATCAATTAGTAGTTAATTACTAGTTAATTAGAACTTAAATGCAATCCCCCATCTGTCTGTCTGTCTGTCTGTCTGTCTCACTCACACACACACACACACACACACACACACACACACACACACACACACACACACAGTTAAGTAAGACATTTTTTCACATTTAAAATTGTTTTAGTACTTTTTATTTAATGATTACTTAGCTAATTAATTGATTAATCCAATTAATTAGCAATTAATTAGCAGGGGATACTTCAGAAAATTGGACCGTGATAGGGGGTACCTGGGCCTCCAAAGGTTGAGAACCCCTGACTTAAACCATTAATTTTTCTTTTAGTTTGTTTTTTTTGTACAGAAATTAATACAAAGGATGGCATAGCACCATTAGTAATTAGTTCTTTAAACTGACTGTTTCCTTTTTGTTTGTGAAGAAAGGGGACCACTTGTGGTCACTGAGATGCTCTTCCATGTGCAATGCAGTATGGCAATAACAATTCCTGATAGTGAGTACAAAATAAATTAGTACAAAATAAGTACAAAATAAATTGGCGACATGCAATCATTTATGGGTTGGTTCTTGCATTAATAGGATGGTGTGTGAATTGCTTCCACATTATATGGCATGATCCCATGCTGCTCCATTAATGACTGTGGGAAAACCATGTGGGTTTGATGGATGATGTGATTCTGGGTCTCACACTACTCTGGTAATATGAGTCAAGTATTACACATGACTCATTCATTATTATTGTTGTAACACTAGCAGTACTTGGTACCAAGCGTATACCATCAGTGTTCTGCAACTAAAAAATGGTATGTGGATATAAGATCAAATGTGACTAACGGCCCAATTCTATTGAGTAACTGCGCCGCCGCAATACTTATTTTGGTGGCGCAGTGTGCTTTACGGTGGTTTCCAAACACAAACTATTCTGTGCAGCTGGCTTGCTGCCTCAAACAGTGAGTAGCGGCGGCCAGGTGACAGTGGCCTCCCTGGAGCCCCCAGAGTAGGTAAGGTAGTGGAGGGAGCAGGCAGTGGGCAGGGAGGGGAAGGGAGTAGGAGGACTCGGGGCATTTCTAGGTGGGGAGGGGGAGGAACCAGTGATGGGGAGGAGGCAGGAGGGGGTGGATCCGGCGGCAATGACGTACGCTGGATCTTATCCCCTCCTTTGAAACCTCCCTGCCCCTTTCTTCTCCTCAGACATATTTCACCAAAATATGTCCAAGGAGATCCATTGGAGATCGGCAGCCAAAAAATGTATATACTTACCTCTTGCAGGCTGTCCGATTGCATGCCTATTTGGCGCAGCTGCATCAGTGCTGGTGGTGGGGGATAGGATTGAATTGTACGTATTTGTTGAAGTGGAAACAGTTGATCTTGGAATATTAACATCAAAATGAAAGCTGGTTCACATGTGATATCACCTACATGTTTCAGTAACAGAATCCTGAACTGTTTCTTTAGAGATCCGTACAGCACATGTTTAATTAAGAATTTAATAGATACATAGCACCAGATGGCTTTTCAGTCTGAGAATGCTTGCCAAGTTCTGATTTACATATAAGGAGATCAACATGTGATGATGTCAGACAAGGTAATCCACACCACCAGAAATACAAATGCTGCTGAAGAAGGCATTGCAGGCCCATCTGCAGCCACTTTTTTAGATATTAATTTGCAATGCATCACTTCCTATTATTTCATGTCATGACGCATCTCATTTAAGCTATTTTAAGGCATCAGATGTGACTGCAGTGCGTACAGTATGTCACATTATATCACATCACGAGGCAGCACAAGGTAAACGTTACGCTATTGGCAAGCTTTTAATTTTGCTTCTCAGGTTGAACAGTTTGGGCCAGTCATATAAATAAGATGAAAAATAGGAAAAAATAAATAAATGAAAATACTGTAATGAACAGAAGCGGGACAAGCTGTCAAGTGCCTGTTTAAAACACTGCCTGTTAAACATCCTGAACACTTTGCATTTCCTCTTACTTGGAAGCAATCTCTATTAAATTTCATTCATTTAAACACACACAAATGCACGCACGCACACACACACACACACACACACACACACACACACACAGACACACACACACACACACACACATGATTTCACATCTGTGTTGCCAGTGCTGGGATTCTGGCCCTCATCACCTCTGATGGACTAGGTGCTTTAAGTTGTAATTGTGACTCCCCCTTAATTGTAAGGACACATTCCTGCTTGCTCTGTCCTTCCATTTGGGTGCATCCACATGCAACATACCTTCTTTACTAATAAGAGGGAAGTGATTGAGGGACAATGGGGCTGATCGTGAGTACTCACTATGATGGGTGCTGTATTGGTCTATCATGAGAAAGTAGAGTGGGTAAAGGGGGATCAGGTCACAGGCAAGCTGAGTGCTATCAGCTCATTGGATCAGCCTGGGTTACAGGGGCGGGGCTTGGGCACACCAACAGCTGTCTCAGCGGTTTATTCCTCATTCGGTCAGTGTGAGGCATCAGCCCTTCCACTCACCCAGGGGGTCAGTCTGGGATTAGCTGGTCATCTTTTTAAGGCCAAGTAGGAATTTTTGACTTATTGGCCCTGGCCAGGGTTTTGGGTTTTGTTTGTTTTTGCATGTTCCAGACTGACTGAATGGGTTGGATTTAGTTTAACCAGGTGTCACAACTGACAGGTAAGAGCAGGTTGGGATTAGGATTAGGGACTGGTCTGCATCATGAGAAAGTGGAGTGGGTAAAGGGGGATCCAGAACCAGTCCCTGTAGGCTCCTTGACTAGGGGATGCTGGATGGGAACCCCTTGTCCATGGCTTGCACAGTCAACCTCAAAGGCTTATTGGCCTGGGGTAGGCAGTGCAATCCAGGTCTTCTTAAAGCCCCTTTTAAAGAGGTTGGTGTTGAGAAGCAGTGATTGTAACCTGCAATTGTCAGCTTTGAGCCAGGGTGGAATGCCCACTGGGGGAATAGATGGTAGCTTTCTGTCCCACCCCCCCACCCCCGGGAAGAGGACTTGCACTAATTGGTGTGGAGTTTTACAGCCCGATCCTGCCTAAGATGAGACGGCTGGCCGAAATGGCTGGCTGCTGCATCCTAGACAGGATGCGGTCCACGCCAACGTGGCCAAGGCTCACCTCAGGGGAAGGGGACGTTTGTCTCCTTCCCCCGGTGTAAGTGCTGGAGTCCCCAATGGACCTCCTCAGATACACTCCAGTTCTTCAGCTGGTGCACGGCCAGGGAGGCCGTGTAAGGCCGGTCCAGCCCAGCCCAGGAGGGGGCTTGGGATATCATCGCAACCCAACGCCAATATCCCTACTCCCTCCCAGGCTGGGCCGGCCAATAGCCCCTTCCCAGCCTGCCCTCCCCACACCCTCCTGCCAACTGGTACAGCCCTTACCTGGGTCGGCCGGCGGGCGTCATTGTGGATAGCGGAGTAAGCGGTGCCGGCCTCTGCGCCAGCACCACTCTCCCAGTGCCGCAAAAGTGCCTTATGCCACTTTTGCAACACCTTAGGCAGGCGAGGCACAGTTAGTTTGTACAGGATTGCGCAGTTAGTTTGGTAGGACCGCTGCCGGTCTTTGTAACTGTTCAATAAGTTTTGGGGTGTGTGGAGGCAAAGGCTGGCTACCCATGGTGACCACCACAGTATTCAGAGGGAAGAGTATCTTCCTTGTCCAAGGACATTCCTCTCTCTTCAAGTTGTATTCTGCAAGATCCAACAAGGAGCATGGATGCTGTGGCACTTCCTAATTATTATGTTTATTTTATTATTTTTCACATTTTTATACCGCCCTTCCTCCAAAGAGCTCAGGGTGGTGTACGTAATTCTTCTCCTCCTTTTGTTCTGTGAGGTAGATGAGACTGAGAGATAGTGAGAGATGATATTTCATGTCATCCTGTTTGGATGTAAATTTTTCTAGTTTGCATTGAATACCATGGATAGAGAGAACGTTTCTGTGGAACCTAACTTCTTCAAGCTGCCCCCCCCCCAAAATGAAAAAATGAAAAAAAAAGGCATAGCAATATGATTGGGCTGTAAAGGTTTATAGTGGGTGAATTTGTTCAAAGTGGTTTCAGTTCTTATGGTGATGACAGAACTTCATGGGCTATAACCAAAACAAGCTAGTCATGAGTAAGTGCCATTCAATTCAATTTGATAAGATTAGTCATGACTAAAGTCCCATTAATGTCTATGTGTTTTATGGGCCAGACCTACTGAGCCGCTGCATTGCCAAAACGTGTGTTCCAGCGACAGAGCATTCTTTACGGCTGTTGCAAACATGCCATAGAGCCCAGCCTGGCCACCACTGCAAGAGGTGATTGGCTGTGCCTGTGTGAAGAATGGGAAGGGCAAAGAATGGGGCAGAGACCAGGGTGAGTGTGTGTGTGTCTCAAGACTGGGAAAGGCGTGGTATCGGCAACAGTGGCGATATCCTATTCCCCTTTCCGACGATCCACCTGCCCGGGCCCACTCGGACTTGCTCTAGCAGAGTAGCTGGTGCAGGTCTAAGTAGACCCAACAGGGAACAAATGTTCCCTTACATTGAGGAGGCCTCAGGTACCCAAAACTCTCACACGGGATGCAGCACGCACCCCATTGGCACGGCTGCATTGGCACCAGGGGAGTAAGGTAGGATTGGGCTGTTAGTCATGTGAGTAACCTTTCACTACAAGTAAATACTTCATCAAATACTTCACATGCTTCTACCAACTTGTTCTCTGTGAAGAGCCAGGATGGTGTAGTGGTTTGGGAGTCGGACTTAGACCTGGAAGATCCAAGTTCAAATCCCCGCTCAGCCACGAAGCTTCCTGGGTGACCTTGGGCCAGTCACTATCTCTCAGCCCCGCCTACCTCACAGGGTTGTTGTGAGGACAAAAAGGAGGGGAGGAAATATGTACACCACTCTGAGCTCCTTGGAGGAAGGGCGGTATAAAAATGTGAAAAATAAAAATAAATAAATAAATTAGCTGCACAGAGCAAATGAGCACATGTAGTAACATGCCAATATTACAACAGAAAATTAAAATAGTATAATACTTTCCCAGGAAGATGTGTAACCCTTTTCAAGCTTGGTACCTTCAGGACCTGACCAACAACTGCATCGAGATGAAAATATGGGCACAGTTAATCTTTTCAGACAGTCTTTACCTGCCACTGTTCTACTGTCAAAATCAAATTATGTTTTCAGCTAAAGAGAAATGAGTTGCATAGAATCTATGGAGTTCTTTTATCTTAATTACTTTGGGGATGTCTCCCTTCATTTTATTTTTGCTATTAGCACATTAGAGCTAATGAGAAGTACACTATGAAATAATTCCTTGAACAGAGCAAGCTAACTGCAAGATCTGAAAACCACTGAAGGCAATGAGGCAGAAACAGAGACAGGCAGCCCAATTCTATAGGTGAGTCAGTTTGGGCCGCATGGCCCATGCTGAATCCTATCCAGGGAAGGGACAGGTTGGCTGTCTACTCTGGTAAGAAGGCATTTGCTCGCTTACTCCGGATTAATCCCCAACTGCAATGGGGCTACTCAGTCTCTGCCAGCTCCTTAGCTGGTGAAGAATCAAGCAGCCCTGTCTTGGGGCTTGTGGCCTGAGGGGGGGGGGCAGGATATAGCATCCGACACGGACGTTGACTCTAAAATAAATGTACTCTGAATTTGGAACCATGTATGGGCTTAAAATGGACAGTCATGTATCTGTGGGGCAAGATTATAGAATTAACAGAGGCATGGGGCATGCATTGTAATGGATTGTCCTCCTTCCATGTGTGCAAAGTCTCCTACATCGGCCATTGTGCCAAACAATGTGCCAAACAAACATTATGCCAAACAAACTCTTACAGGGGGGGAAAAAAAAACACCAGTCACTTCAAATAAATGATCTATGCTTATTTCTAAGAACTATTTCAAATTTGTAATTTTAAAACTCATCTTAGGCACACCCCCTAACTAACTAACTCAGGGGTTCTAAACCCCTTCCCGACTGAGTACCACCTCTCTGGCGCCACTCTCCTGCTACGTACCACCAGAAGTGACTGGCAATGACATCATTGCTAGTTATGTCTGGGTTTTTGGAGGCCAGAAAGCACAGGTAGGAGGCTCTGGGCAGGTGGGAGGGCCCTTTTCAGCGTTTCCAACAGGCTTGGCCAAGGGCAGGAACCTCTCAGGAGTGAAAACGCGGTGCCAAAAGCGTTGCGTGGAGCAGGATTCTGGCAGACCGAGTACCACCAGCAGTTGGCCGAAGTACCACTGGTGGTACAAGTTCCACTGGTTGAGAACCACTGAACTATCTAAATTCCTGAGAACACTTAGCAGAAACAGGTTGCCTCCTTGCACTCAGTTCGATTAGAGGAGGAAAATCTAGTTTGCATAGTGATATCTTTTAATACTTTAATATATTCATTAAATATCAGTGAGACAGCCAGTGTGCACTGGATCAGTATGTAAGTAAAGGGCTATTTTGCATACTCCGATTACTCATCTATTCATTATCTCTTCAGCCACTGCCAAACTGTGGCTTAAGTTGCACCATCTGACCAGCTACAGGCCTGGTATGCACTACAGCAACAGAGATGGCAGAAATTGCACCAAAATTACAGGTGGACCCCCATATCCGCTGGGGATATGTTCCAGGCCCCTCCGTGGATACTTGAAACCGTGGATAAGAGTGAACACCCCCTCCTTGGTTTCCTGAGGGCCCCCCACTCTGCCTCCCATGCAGGCTGGCATGCTTGCCCCCCCAGCTCTTATTTTTCTTTCAGCAAGCTTTGTTTCTTCCTTAAAACAAACAGAGAAGCAGCCTCCATTGCAAGCAAGTAGAACGAGACTAGGTCCTAGAGAGGCTCTGCAAGGTTTCTGTTAACCTTGCAGAGCCTCTCTAGTACTTAGTCTCGTTCTACTTGCCTGTAGTAAGCAGCCAGAGGCTGCTTCTCCTGTTTCTTTAAGGAAGAAATGAAGCTTACTGGGAAAAAAGTAAAAGCCTGGGGGGGTCCCCACGATCCGTGGATAACTGAAACCGTGGATAACGAATCAGTGGATATGGGGGCCCACCTGTATCTAGATGGAAGACTTCCATTATCTCCAGATCTGAGCACTCAAATTATGGAGCCAAGGGGCTTTTGTTGCTCTCAGACTCCTCTCTACTCTGAAGACTGCCTAAACGTCTTGCAATCCTCAAATATTAAATTAAATATCTGACATCTCTGCTGCTGAGTCACAGAGATTGACTGTGGTCAACTCAGTAACCTTGGCAGGAACAGGATTTCTTTGAAGGCAGGAAATCCACCAGCTATAAGATTCCCTTCTTCTGACATCTAATGGGATACAAAGACGGGGAAAAATCAAACAGGCATGGTTGGCAGTCCTTGAATAACAGGGGGAGTGGGGAGCGTTGCCCTTTAACCTGTTGTGATCTCCCCTCTTTAGCTGCCTACTGCTCCCACCATAGCTCAGTGGAAGAACCTGTGCTTGATATGCAGAAGTTCCTGGGTTCAATCCAAGCACTAATAATAAGAAAGGGAGATTTGGCAGTGCTTTAATTTCTTTTCACTGGGAAAGAAGAACAATGCAGCTTAAGGAGGTTTAATCGTGGTTGTTGTTTTTTTTCAAATCCAGGTCATTTTACTCAGACTGCTGAAGCTTATTTTGATTTGTTGCTGTTTAGAAATGTGGATTTCTGTCCTAGCCTTACAGCTAAGCTTCCTCGACAATTAACAGATATTCACAGGTTCCCCTATAGAATGGAAGTACAAGTCAATCTTGACATCCTTCCCACCGTAGTCGACACTGCTGCCAAGGCCCTTCTGCCTTCTAATGCTACCCACTCCATCTCTTTCCTAAAAATCAATGCTTCAGTGTAAAATTAGCAACACTTGTTGTTGTTGTTCAGTCGTTAAGTCGTGTCCGACCCTTCGTGATCCCATGAACCATATCCCGCCAGGCCTTCCTGTCCTCCACTATCTTCCTGAGTTCACTCATTTTCATGTTCGTTGCATCGGTGATGCTGTCTAACCATCTCATCCTTGGCCTTCCCCTTCTCCTTTTGCCTTCAATCTTTCCCAGCATCAGAGTCTTCTCCAGAGAGTCCTCTCTTCGCATTAGGTGGCCAAAATATTTGAGTTTCAGCCTTAGTACCTGTCCTTCCAGGGAACAGTCAGGCTTGATTTCATTTAGAATTGACTGATTTGATCTCCTAGCAGTCCAAGGGACTCTCAGGAGTCTTCTCCAGCACCACAGCTCAAAAGCATCTATTCTTCGGCGCTCAGCCTTCTTTATGGTCCAACTCTCGCAACCATACATTGCTACTGGGAACACCATCGCCCTGACTATACGAACTTTTGTTGGCATGGTGATATCTCTGCTTTTTATTATGCTGTCTAAGTTTGCCATAGCTTTCCTTCCAAGGAGTAAGCGTCTTTTAATTTCATGGCTGCTGTCTCCGTCTGCAGTGATCTTGGAACCCAAAAAAGTAAAATCTGTTACTGCTTCCATTTCTGCCCCTTCTATTTGCCAGGAATTGATGGGACCAGATGCCATGATTGCATGATTGCATGATGCCAGATTGCAACACTACAATAGATTATAATTTAATGCTTAAACAAGGTGATGTAGGCTGCTGCAAGATTCCACTAATAGTTTAAACAGGAACATCTGCATTTTGTTTGCTCCTATTGGAAATGCAGTAATAAATATATCTTTCTCTTGAGTTTTCAACAGGATACAAGGCAAAACGAACACAGAAGAAAACAATACATCAACATGCATTAATCAAGAGATCATGTCATATGTCTCGTTTGGGAACAAAAATATATAGTATGACTAAAGGAAACCAGAAATATACAGTACAATAAAAAGAAATTAACAGCGCAATCCTGCGCAACTTTATGTGGTCGGCCTAAAGGGCTGGCTGCGGTATCCTGAGCCTTACCCTTTCCCAGCACCAGTGCAGCCCGGGAACACCTTGGGAGAAGGGGACATTTGTCACTTTCCCCGGGTGTAGGGCTCCTCAGATGTATGCCAGCTCTGAAGCGGACGTACATCCAAGGTGGCGGGGTAAGGCTGAACTGGGCTGGGAAAGGGCCGAGGATATTGGCGGAGCACGCCACCAATATCCCTGCCCTCTCCCCACCTCGTTTGACCAAATGGCCCTCTGCCTCGCCACATGGCCCCTGCACCGGTACATGCAGGATTTTCCTGTATCGGCGGGCGCAGGGACGGTCCGCCAGGGGAGTGAGGGCTGCCGCACCAGCAGTTGTTACTCCTGAGTCATCGCAAATGCACTTTATGGTCATTAAACGTTATTAAATTTTATTCATCATTAAACGCACTTTATTGTGATACTTTAGAGTGGCAGAGCGCACGCTCCGTCACTCTAAAGTTAGAGAGTATTGGACTGGAAGGCTGCAATCATATGCACATGTTCCTGGGAGTAAGCCCCATTAAATACAATGGGACTTACATCTGAGTAGACATGCATAGGATTGTGCTGTAAGTTTATGACCTTTCATAGTTCATTTCAATTCCTTTTCAACAAAGCATAGTGTTCATCCCTGTGGTTGTTTGCTGGTGTCTCCCTTGTGTCTTTTTTTAGATTGTGAGCACGTTTGGGCTAGGAAACCATTTTCTCATTCTTTTGCTATGTAGACTACTTTACTGACTTACTGCTTTAACTTTAAGAACTTATTTTGTTGTTGATTATTATAGATTTCTAAATAATAATCAAGTCCGGTAAATTAAACCGTGAAGTATAAGCACACAACTTTTTTTTAGCCAAATGTTGCCTTCCAAAAAGGTGGGTGGGCTATGGGTAGGCTTACCAGATTTTCTGGGGGCCCAATGGAGGCGACAGTGATGTCACGGGGGGCGTGTCCAAGAATCGTGATGTCACATGGGCCGGAAAATTAACATAAAAATTAACATAACATTAAAAAGCTTAAACATTAAAAAAAAGTTTAAAATGTATGTATCTCCACCGCTTGCCTTTTTCATGTGTCTCCTTCCCACTGCACTGCCTCTTTGCTGCCCCTTCCACTGCCGTGTCTCCACCGCTACGTCTTCATCCTGGCCCGCCAGCTGCATTGTGGCTGGCCAGAACTGCCTGGCCGGGTGTGTTCCGCCCAGCCAGGGCTCCTCATGTGCCAGGCTGGACTCCGGAAAACGTCTGTCTTCATCTTCGTTGCAGCCTCGTGTGCTTGCATGAGGCTGGAAGCACTTGGAAAACGTCCGAGTGAATTCAGATGTTTTCCGAGACCTTCCGGCCTTGCGCAGGTGCGTGAGGCTGGGACAAAGAAGATGAAGACGCAGTGCATTAGCGCTGCATGGGGGCAAATCCCGGCCTGTCGGGAAAAAGAGGATACTGGCTGGGAGCCCGGGATTTGAGCTCCCGAACCTGGATTGTCCCGGCCGGATCCAGGACTATGGTAAGCCTAGCTATGGGGGACTTGGGAAGAGATGAGTCATGATTAGTATATGCTATAAAGAGATACCAAATAGCACAGAAAATATCAGGTTTGACCAAGCCTCTAGATTGCTGAGGGTCAATTTCTCTAGGAAAATTAGTTGCCATATATGAGTGTACCAATTTTGTAGCTGGCAAAGATCAGGTACCAAGGCTGTCCTTTGGTGGGCTGCCATACATCAGCTTGATAGGCACAAGTTGTATAGGCCTGCTTCAGAATATTCAAAACACTTTACAAGTCATCTCAGTAATGTTCACAACAACTCTATAAGGTAGACCAATATCATCTTCATATTCTAGCGGAGGCCTGAGACTTGCATAAAGCCATCTAGTGAGTTCATTGCTGGGATAAATTCGAACAAGAATTTCCTGGTTCCTGGTCTTACTGTACTCATTTCTCTTTTTTTCTTGACTGCTGATACAAAATTTAGCAAGTATTAAGGGAGGAGGGGGAACAGACTACTATATATGAACTAATTGTCTTTATGTGATCTTGAGATTGCTCAGATATTCCTTTAATGGCAATATGCTTGAAAATTCACAGTTCCCCACTTAGACTTTAATGGGCCATAGTATAAAACACGTGTGAAATCATTATTCATGTACAAATTATACATGACTCAAATCTAAAATGAGGTTGACTGCATATTAATCAGCTACTGAAAATGGGCTGGGGTGATCTAAAGTTCACTGGGATGGTTGGAATTAAGACCTTTTTAGCTGTGTAGCTAAAATGACATTGTAGTGGTTGTGCGCAGTCTCTTTGACTATGACCCTGGAATCAATTCAAGTTTTATTGTATAGCCAAAACTGTCACAATATAACAGTTACAGATAAATTTAAATTAACATAATCAACAATGTATGTCAGGAAAACAGTAGTACAACTAGTCTGGCTATGCCAATCATCCCAGTTCATCACCCTTGCATTTTAACAAGTTGAGATCTAAAAAAAAAAACCTTTTCTAATCTTGTCTATCTGTACAGCAAGTTGTGTGACCCTAACTGCCCTATCCTATCCCTGGCCACATCATAGCATGCAGCCACACCAATGGAGCATGCGCTGCATGCTATGGTGGTGGTGGTAGTGGGGTGATCAGACAACCTGCAGGAGGTAAGTAAAAATATTTTACTTACCCGTTGGTAGGCTGCCTGATCACCTGTAGATCTCCTCAGACCTATGCCAGCTATATAGCTGGTGCAAGTCCAAGGAAAGCCAGGATGTGGGATGTGCAGAAAATGGATTATAAGATCTGGCATGCATGACTGCTGATAGATCCACTCCCTTCCTCCCCTGACAGGCCCCCAGTTCCTCCCCCAAAATTACTCCTCCTCCCTGCACACTGCACACTTTAGCCACCAACGTACCTACTCCAGCAGTGGCTGGGTGCTCTGGTGGCGCGCGGTGTGGTTGTCAACCATTAGTGCTGGCAGCTGCTTTGCGCATGTTGACGCTGCATCTGCAGTGCTGATGGAGAGGGCCTTTCACTGATGGAAGCGCAGGGGGGCTCCGAGCCATGTAGTGTGTGAATCTAATTGAACATGTAATGAACAGAGTTGCTATCATTGGTTATTATAGCTCCATAAAGAAGCATAGTAACCTATGCTACTGTGGGATAGCAAAGGGATTGGCTAGAACCGCACTGAATGCTTGTTCATGTGGACAGTGGGTTATAGTGTGAGACGGAACTTGGCATCGGTATGGCTTCTTCAGGTGTGCAAAGTGCTTCACGTGAATTATCCTGATATAGGTACCGTGTCAGCGGGACGGTAACAGCATTCCATGCGCCTCGGTGTTGAGTCATGCCGGCCACATGACCATGGAAACGTCTTCGGACAGCGCTGGCTCTTCGGCTTTGAAACGGAGATGAGCACCGCTCCCTAGAGTCGGACATGACTGGACTTAATTGTCAAGGGATACCTTTACCTTTACCTAACAACCCTGTAAAGCAGGTAAGTTATTATCCATACATCGCAGCTGGGGGAGCTTAGGCTGAGAAGGAGTGGCTTGCCCAAGGCCACCTAGTGAGTTTGTGGCAGAGGTGAGATTCAAACTGGGGACGTTCTGAGTCTCTTTGCCACTATTTGATACCAGCTGTCCCACCCCTGCCCTTGCAGGACAACCTGGAGATCTTGATAATGCAAACAAACTCTAAGCTATTCTTTGCTGTTTTGGATTTCAAGCAGGAGTTTTGGGCTATAAATTCGCAACCAGATTTTATCCCACTTTCAGAGCCATTGAGAATCCAGTGGCTGTGATTGCTGTTAGCGACAGCTGTTGGGGAACTCTGCTTTCAGAAAGGCTGGAGCACGTCATGGGCTCAGGAACAGACCGGAGTGATTGGTTTGCTGCAATGCGCGCAACAGGAGAGAAGAGAAGGTGGCACTTTCAAAACGGTTGCTCGCTTTTTCTCCTGGGAGGCCAACAACACACCATTCTCTAGAGAACCCCCCCCCCCCGAAAAAAGAGAGATTCTGCAGAGAAGGGATGCAAGGGAGACAGTCTATGCCATCATGCCTGCCTAATTTGCATGAGAGGGCTGTTAAGAAACCCCCAAGCCCTAATGATATTCCTGACAGCCTTATCTTATTAAAAATAGAAAAAAAGCACAAACAAAAGAGACGCAAACCCCCCCCCCAAGTGCTGAGGAGCTATTTAATTACATTAGCATAGGCACAGCACTGCCAGTCATTTCAGAAACCGGGTGGCTTGCCTTTGAGTGCCTATATTCATTAATAAAATGTAGCTGAACAGCAGCGCATTATGAAGCGCTAATGGTCCTGCTCGCTCCCCACTACTACTAAAGTCTGCAGTTGTGCTAAATGGGTCTCTCCCAGCTGCTGCCTCCCATTGCAATTGACTTCATCCGTCTTGCTGCCTGCAGTGGTTCGGCAAGACCAAGGGAAACCATGTTAGACTCTTCATTATTTATAACCTTTCTTCCCCTACCAATAAAACAGAAATGCTATAAACACTGTTTCCATGGAAACTCAAGCCAGGCTCAAATTACCAGGGTTTTCTCCTGTCATCGAGCTCTCCCTGGCCATAGGTAAGAAGATCTCTGTGCGATAAGGTGAAACAAGTGGTGGGTGGTTTGGATCATGGCTGGCCTGGACAACAGCAGGAGCAAATCAGTGTTTTCTCTCACATGCCAACTTTTGCAAATCAACTCTCCTTTCTGAATATGAGGAACTTCCTTCTATGTTCTGCTCGTAAACGCTCCTTTTTTTTTCTCTACAGGGTAGATTTTAGTTATGTGATTTTTTTCCTACAAAGTAGAGCACCAGTTGTTGATTCCTGAAAAATCCCACACCCATGTACCTTCTCTCCTTTATTTAATGCCTGCTGGAAAATCTGAGAGCCCAAGTCAAGCCCTAGGCAAAATTTCTTACTGCTTAACCCTCAAATGCTTGTACTGGGCCATGAGGCCATAATAAATGTGAGAAATCATCAAGATAGGAAACATCAACATTACATAGTGCTGCCAGAGGTGAAGAAGCCTGCTTTTATTTTGCGGTTATCTATAATAAATCTATGTGTTTGGCAGCACAGTTGGTCCTAGATTAATAGAATGGAAAATTAAAATATTCAGTTGAATCACTTTGTGATTTCAGTAGAAGTGGTAAAGAGATTTGACAGCGGTAAAGAGAGATTCATGAGAAGTTTCAAAGGCCTGCTTTTGGGTATAGTCAAGACTAAATTGCACCAAAGCAGGGTATTTTAAGGGCATTTGTTGTGGTGAATTTCTATAGCTCATTGTTATTAGTGATGTACACAAACAGATGCCTAATTACGGACACATCTTCTAAGGCAGGGGTTCTCAACCTGTGGTACGGGTAACCCCTAGGGGTACGCGGACCTCTTGCTGGAGGTATGCCAAGCCCTGCCCCTTATCTGCCCCACCAGCAGCTAATTAAAAGTTAATTAACATGCATTTTAAATTGCAATTATTTTCGGAGCCCTTCTGTCTCTCTGATTTTGGTTTGGGGCTTATTTTTGTACTTTGGAAAATGTACTTTGGTGGGGTGGGGTTGGGAGGAGCTGATTTTGGGAAGTGTGACTTGGAGAAAAAAAGAGATCCTTGCATGTGTGTGTGTGTGTCTCTCTCTCCCCCCCCCCCACACACACAACTATTTAGCTTTGAAGTTCCCTTCCAACACCTGAAAAACCTTGAGAGCTTTTTTGGGGAGGGGCATTCCAAAGGAAGCCTTGAAAACCTCAAATGGTTTTGTGCAGCACCCCTCCCTGCCAACCCCCCCTTTTTGTCAGCTATAAAAATCTTACCTCCATAAAGGGGAAGGGATAATCAGCTGCAAGGAGGGATCACAGACAAGTGCCTGCTGTCTGCCTCTAAGCTGAAACTGACATTCCTGAGAATGCGCAGGAGCATCATTTTCTGCTGGATCATGCATTTGTTGCTTTCTTTCTTAGTTCTGCCTGCTACAGGCTCCCTAGTACTTTCTCTTGCAAAAGTTTATTTTCAGGATATTGACGTCTGGGCTGCTAGGAGTGAAATGGGAAGGGTCTTGCCTGTGGCTCTCCATTGACTTCAACATAAATACATATACTCCCTTTTGCAGGTTATAACAATTGATCCGGGTTGGATAACTGGGCAAGAGGCACTTTTGCAACTGGTGCTCCTCTTATATTTAGCAGGGGGAGAGTAACTGCTCCCCTTTCACCCCAGCACAGTCTCTTTTCTGGTGGCTGTTTGCTGGTGGTGTTCTGCATCTTTTTTGGATTGTGAGCCCTTTTGGGACAGGGAGCCATTTCATCATTTGATTTTGTCTATAAACCGTTTTGTGAACTTTTTGTTGAAAAGCGGTATATAAATACTGTTAATAATAAAAATTAAAAAATAATAATATCAACTCATCATCATCATCAACAGCAACAGCAACAGCAACAACAACTCATGATTCCTGAGCAAGAATAAATTCTTGATGGCTAAGCTCTGCTCCTCCCCTCTCATGCCTTCATCTCCCCTCACTCAGAGGGGCTATGCCCCCCCCGGTGACGTCACCACCGGAAGTGATGTCACCACCGCTAAAACCCCTTCAGAGGCACAGGGCAGGCGGGAGGGCCAAAGCAATTGCCATCTCCGCTGCTGCCGCCCACTCTTCCCGCCACCAAAACAGCACGATTGACGCCCCGCCTGCTTTGTAAACCTAGTAACAACAAAAGGTGTTGGGGCCATTTGTAGGGAATATTTGTGTATGCAATTATTTGCATCTTTTTAAGAGTTACAGCTCTGAAAAGTAAATGGAAAACATGCCTCATGCTTCCACTTTGCTGATAGTAATTTAATGGAAAAATAGTATATTGATTTGTTTTGTTAACTGTGTTAAAATGCCACTAGATTCTTGGCTCCATACTTCTGTTGGCAAAGCATTCTGTGATGAAGAATATTTCTCCTTCTTCCATGGCCCAATGAAACTGTTTATTAAATGCTTTCTTAATGCATAGAGATGATTAGTTTAGCTGAAGAGAAGGAAGGCTTATCATCTTTCCCTGTTGTTTAACTTCCCTTGTTGAATTTGAAACTGAAGAGCACTGCAGAGATTTATCTGTAGCACATTCATTTTCAAAAGATAAAAAATCAAAATGAAATCAGAAGTGTTTCTATAAACTAATTGAAATGCGGGTCCCCCCCTTCCCTCAAGAGCCCTACTGGGACAAGCATGTGGAAGATTCTTCATTATCTCCCACAATCTGCTAGTACTGTTTCTCTTTTTGTCAGTTGAAAAATCCATCCTTAGAACTCTGAGATATTTATCATTATCTTTATCTACATTTATAGACTACTTGTCTATCTAAGTGCTCAAAGTCGTGTACAATACACAAAAATAAAACCAATGAAGCCATTCAAATTTATTTTATCTATTTATTTACAATATTTCTATCCCGCCTTTCTCCCCAAAGGGACCCAAGGCGGCTTACACAAAAATAAAATACAAAAATACAAAAAATACAAATAGATAATTACTTTTTAAACAGCAAAAAAAAAGTTAATAAAAACATCTAAAAATTGATTAAAAGTTACATTTAAAACAAGATCATAAAAACAGCAGCACACCACCCGTACCAGCAAGATGTTAAAAAGGCAAAGGCTCAGAAGGCTTTTTTGAACAAGAAGGTTTTTAGGCCTCGCCGGAAAGTGTCCAAGGAGGGAGCAGTTCGTAAGTCAAAGGGGAGGGAATTCCATAAGGTTGGTGCCACTACTGAGAAGGCCCTATTTCTGGCCGCCGCCCCTCGCACCTCCCTGGTTTCAAATCAAAGCAAAATGCAATTAAAACAGAATACAAAAATGTTGGAATGGAACAACCCCACCAGTACCACCAGTCTATTACCCAACTGAGGTGTGAGGGCAGACTGCACCTGAGCTTCCTTACAGCGCAATCCTATCGAACTTACTCCACCGGTGTAACCAGCGGTGCCGCGAGAACGGGAGGCCCCAGAATGGAAAGGGGATTCAAATCCCCTCCAAAGGGGGATTCAAAGGGGATTTAAATCTTCCCTCCCAAGCCTCCTGCCCTGCCCTCCCCTGCTGGTTACACCGGTGGTATAAGTTGGATAAGATTGCGCTGTTTGTCAGTTTTCCAGTCATACAAGGGCTATAAAAGTAATTAAAGATGTACATGACTTTTTGGGAGTTGGATTCAGAATTATATCTCTGTATACTTAAGGGGGTGAAATAGGTAGCAAGGTGAAATTATTTATTATTGTATGGCATGATATATCGGTATTCATTGTGCTAAAGATGCAGTAGATGTTAGACTGGATATGCAGAAGCTGAAGGAGCTGTCCTATGATACTAACAGAACAATCTCATGATGGTAAGATGGCCACCACTGTGCCAGAGGTTATTATTATTAACAGTATTTATATACCACTTTTCAGCAAAATGTTCACAAAGCAGTTTACAAACAAAATCAAAAGATTAAATGGCTCCCTGTCCCAAAAGGGTTCACAATCTAAAAAGATGCAGAACACCACCACCAAACAGCCACCAGAAAATACACTGTGCTGGAGTGAAAGGGGTTACTATCCCCCTGCTAAATATAAGAGGAACAGCAATTGAAAAAGTGCCTCTTGCCCAGTTAGCAGGGGTAACACTGATAATCAACATTGGTATTGATTGTTCTCCTAGCATGTACGATGCTGCAACCCCTCCAACAATGCCTCTGTGGAATAGATGCTTTCGAACTGTGGTGCTGGAGAAGACTCCTGAGAATCCCTTGGACTGCTAGGAGATCAAATCAGTCAATCCTAAATGAAATCAACCCTGACTGTTACCTGGAAGGACAGGTACTGAGGCTAAAGCTCAAATATTTTGGCCACCTAATGCGAAGAGAGGACTCTCTGGAGAAGACTCTGATGCTGGGAAAGATTGAAGGCAAAAGGAGAAGGGGAAGGCAATGCAACGAACATGAAAATGAGCGAACTCAGGAAAATAGTGGAGGACAGGAAGGCCTGGCGGGATATGGTTCATGGGATCACGGTTGGACATGACTTAACGACTGAACAACAACAACAAACAGTAGATGCACCGGTGTCAGTGCACTTACATTGGTGCATCTACTGTTACACCTGTGCAAAGTTACACAGGATTGCACTTTCCAAATTTGCTTTTGGAAACAGTTCAACATTTTGCCAAACTGGCACTTTCAACTCCTGTTTCAGTTCTGATTTATTGGGCACAGCCCAACCTTTGAACATGCAGCAAAACCAAATTCTGCAGGTGTGCCCCAGAACAGCCCATGGATTGACTCTCTAAAACACACTGTTCACTCCTGATCTGGTTGTGGATCCAGTTTCCTGCTCTCGGTCTGCAGTGTTCTGGATCTAGGTAGAGATATCAGGATTCCACAGGTATTTGCTCTGGTTGGAACCTAGGAAGAGCGCGTACATTTTACACGAATCGTTTCAGCTGTGTCTTCCTCCTTTTTTCACTCTGCTCTCTTAAAACTATGAAATCCCAGTGGGCATTGCAGCAGAACTTCCATTTACCAATTTTGCTCACCACTCTCATACCTCAGTGAACTTTGTACTGCTATTCCATGTCTTTAAATATAGAAATACGACAAGCTTTTCTCTCCACTTTTTTTAAGTGCAACTTTTAAGACTAATAAAAACCTCGCTTTTTATACAATTTAGTTGAGTGATGATGTGTCTCTCTCCATCTTGGTGTTAATCCTGTGCTTTTTATTTTTATAGCTAACCTCAGCTTTGCAGCATTGCTTTCAGTGCAGAAGTAATTGCTTAGATAAACACTAGATAAATCTTTCTGTGATAGATACAGAGATCGCAGCAATTATTGAGCACTTACTAGAAGGAAAAATGGTCTTTGTCTTTTGACAAACCTGCACTTTATTTTCTCCATATCCACCTGTGTGAAATATCAAGGAAAACAAGAAAGTCTTCTATCACTCTACTGGTCATATACCAGTATGGATATTTTAGTACCCAACACAACCTTATACCTGCCCTAGTAAAGGCCATTGTATGCCATTCATGTTTAACCATTGCAAACTGGGCAAGGAGGCCCCTTGAAAGCAGTGGGGAGAACAACTGTCCCTATTCTTCCCTGCACAGCAATCCTCCCAGTGGTGGTTGCTGGTGTCTCCCCTGTATTTCTGCTTAGATTGCGAGCCCCTTTGGGACCATTTTCTCACTTGCTTTGAGCACTTTCTGTCATTGAAAAGTGGTATATAGTCTTGATGATGATGATGATGTAGGGTCCTTTTATCCCACCCTATAACATAAAATTAAAATTACAAGGTACAATACATGAATGCAATAAAAACATCAAATCATATACTGTGCACATATGTTTATATTATAATCAAATACTAATAAAATAATAAAAGCACGGCAGCAATGATCTTTTATAAAAGCCAACAAACAGTTCTTCGAATAAAAATGCCACAAATTCTTTTTAAAAAGCAGACAGGTTTTTATTCATGTTTAGGAAGATGCAGTGCAGGCCTAGGCATGTTTACTCAGAGGTCATGTCATGGACATGGAGAAAAAATGGCTATGACTATGATGGAAGGAGTTTGATTCAGCTATGGCTCTTGAATCCATTCCTGCCCTTTTGGCTTTGATTCACCTTTTCACCAAATTTCAACCAAAGCAAAAAGTGAATTTTTGGGTAAAAGTGTAATATACTGCTTGGGCAACATAGAACTGGAAGGGACAGTGGAGGTCATGTAGTCCTACCACCTGCTCAGTACAGGTGATTATGTTCCTGACAGATGCCTGTCCACAGTGGTGTTGCTGAAGGGGGGCAGCACAGTAAGTGGTGCAAGGCGCTACAACAAGGCGGTGTAATGCAGCCCCTCCCACTCGCCCCTGGAGCCATTCTGGCAGTGAAGGCTACGCTCCAGGAGCGAGTGGGACGGGCCGCGTTACACCACTTTGCAAGGCGTGGTGTAGCGCCTTGCACCACGTATGGTGCCACACACCCTCCAGCAATGCCACTGCCTGTCCAAGAAACTTGAGGGAAAGCAAAAATAGATGCAATAAGACTAGCAAGTTTTTCTTTACCTCTCCTTTCCTACTCATCATAAGGGAGCCGAATGAATGATGCAAGTATATCATATCCCTGGAATTGTACTAATTTACATGGTAGAAACCAGTTTTATACAGGAGTTCTAAAAAGCATCAATTTGCACTGAATTTCTCCATTGGCAGCAGTAGTCCACTGATAACATTTGGAATAAAGGAAACATTGTCATCTCTGCTCTCATTGACAAGGACTTATTTGGCAGAAGTTGGGGGATGTCAATAGTGCACAACAGTTGCACCTGAATCTTGTCAACTTTCTGATTTTTATCCAAGAAGTCAGCAGAAAACAATCCTCATTAAAAGAAAAACAAGATGGGAAAGCTGAAACACGGTAGGTGCACTTTGCATCTAAATAAAGGCTTGCAATGGAAAGAATAATCACTCAATGTAGGGGTGCAAAAAGAGAAGAGGAGAAATGACAGCTGCTATTACACAAGGAGAAAAGAACGAGCAAGGACAAAACTCCAAACAGAAGCATCTCTGGTACAAGGTGATACAGTTAGGAAAGGCTGTAACAAGGACCAAGGGAGAGAGTTATAAAATACATGAGAGACAACAGCATGAATGCACAGCAGGACTGCTCTATAACAAGGATGAAGAACCAAAAACAGATGACAAAAAGGGCTGATATGCTTAAATCACTTATTATTTATAACTTTTCATACAACTTCTCTAAAAAGCTGAGATTGTCATGAGCTGGACTAAAAAACCCAAAAGACAGATAGAGTTCACTGCCAGGGCTCATGAGATGGAAGATTCAGACTGCAATCTGGCACACAGTTGACTTCAATGGGATTCAAGCAATTCACAGCACAACCCTATGCATGTCTACTCAGAAGTATGTCCCATGGAGTACAGTGGGACTTACTCCCAGGGAAGTGTGTATAGCAGGGGTGACCAAACATGCGGGCAGCGCAATCCTGCCTAAGTATCTGGTGGGCGTCCCAGGTTGCCCGCTGGATCCTATCCCCGTTCTGGGACCGGCCTGGAGGTCTACTTGGGGAAGGGGACGTTTGTCCCCTTCCCCCGGTGTAACATGGGGAGGCCCCAATGGGCCTCCACGGATTTCTGCCAGCTATTTCGCTGGCGCAAGTCCGAGGAGGCTGTGTAAAGGCCTGGGAATGGGTCGGATACATGGCAGCCACCATCCCCGCTCCCCGGGTCAGCTCAGCCAATGCTCTCCTCCCTCGCCGCCTGGACCGCACCCGCTGGTGCTGCACTTACCTGTATCCAGCGGCTGCAGGGACGATCCAGCAGCGGAGTGAGAGTGTTCGGCCTCCACGCCGGCCGCCCTTAGTCATCGCAAACGTGCTTTATGGCATGTTTGCAATGGCTTGGAGCAGCGGAGCGCTTGCTCCGCCATTTTAAACTTCAACGGGATCACGGCTTTAATGTAAGAACCACATACGATAAACTTCAGATGTTTGAGAGCTGTAAGAGAGACATTTGAAAGCTGCAATATTTAAGAAGAATTTAAATTCTTAAATATATTTACTCACCATGAACATTAAATTTATGTTTTAATCCCATGGACTCTCAGTTCATTCCTGCTAAATAAATATAAAGCTTGACATTTTCTTATTTACCTTTTATATTGTGATGTACAAAGGAGCTCAGGCAACATATTTCTGAGAGCCACGCATTATATGTCAAAGAGCCACATATGGCTCAGGAGCCGCAGTTTGGCCACCCCTGGTGTGTAGGATTGCAGGCCTAATTATGTGCGAGCCTCAGTGATTAGGGGGAAAGTCCTTTACATAAAACCAGATCCAAACTTCTTATTCTATAGAACCAAACCATTCATCCCAAACCATTCATCCCAGAGCAACCTCAATGACTTCAATAAGATGGCCTTAAAGCAAGGAGCTTGAGTAATGTGGCTAAGAGGCCATCCAGGTAATTGCTTTTTCCACTGTAAATGTACAGTTGTCACTCTTTCTTATGGGAGATTCAAGATTGCCTTTTGTTTGTGCAGATGGCCAAGAGTGGGATTCCACTATATCTGAGTAACAAGAAAAGTTTGAGTAGTGGATATGTAGGCACTTTAATAAGGGTAAAAAGCAAGCCCCATAATATTTCACGTACATAGTATTTTCCCCAGGAGACTGAGAAATAAATTCATACATTGGGTTCTTCATTTGAGTAATTCTGACAAAGATGGGCATATATTACTTCATGTCAAAGAGCGACATTGGAGGAAGTGCTGTGGAGAATATGGGTATGGACCCAAGTCAGGAGTTTCTCAGACTGAAAGGTGTGGGTGAGAACAGATGGGAAAGAGAAAGGGTAGCAGGGCTTAACACTTAATTTTTTTTTTGATGAATGGACATTTGATTCTGTGCTTTCTAATTTGTTTTGAGCATTTAACTTGACATTTGCTGCAGCTCATGCAGAGCTTCTGGGCTTGAGCAGGCTAAAACATCAAATGAGCAAATGAATGCTCCATCTAGCCATACTGTAATGTGCAAGATTGGTGTGAAAAATGACAGGAGGGACTACAGAAAATAGGTTCAATGCGATGCTGAAGGTGGCAAGGAAGTGCCACACCAGGGTGTGTTGTCAGAGGTCAGCCAGGTTGGGTTGGCTGATGGCACACGGATAACAGAGGATCCCCCTGCTCAGGCTGATCATTGGCCCTTCAGTACAGTGACCATTGTAGTGTACAATGTCAATGGCAGTGACCATTGCACCATCAGGCGGGGGGGGGGATGCGATTGTACCATTGTGGCAGGCGGGGGGGGGATGCGATGAGGGCTCAGTGCAGGGCTTCGCCCCAGCAAGCTGGCAGCAGCAGTGCTCCGTACTGTATTTCGGAACTTGGTTGAAGCATTGCAGATACGCTTGTGAAGGGAAGGGAATCTTAATTTTCTCCCAGGCCTTCTGTAATTTAACGTCCTTATGGTTGTTCCGTTTATGTTCTATTTCTCATAAGTATTGCCCTCAATATGAACCTTGGGACATGAAGACCATCAAGATACTGTGAAAGATTTAAACCACTCAGCATCTAATGCATTACAGACTGGTTTGTTGTTGTTCAGTCGTTAAGTCGTGTCCGACCCTTCGTGATCCCATGAACCATATCCCGCCAGGCCTTCCTGTCCTCCACTATCTTCCTGAGTTCGCTCATCTTCATGTTTGTTGCATCGGTGATGCTGTCTAACCATCTCATCCTTGGCCTTCCCCTTCTCCTTTTGCCTTCAATCTTTCCCAGCATCAGAGTCTTCTCCAGAGAGTCCTCTCTTCGCATCAGGTGGCCAAAATATTTGAGTTTCAGCCTTAGTACCTGTCCTTCCAGGGAACAGTCAGGCTTGATTTCATTTAGAATTGACTGATTTGATCTCCTAGCAGTCCAAGGGACTCTCAGGAGTCTTCTCCAGCACCACAGTTCAAAAGCATCTATTCTTCGGCGCTCAGCCTTCCTTATGGTCCAACTCTCGCAACCATACATTGCTACTGGGAACACCATCGCCCTGACTATACGAACTTTTGTTGGCATGGTGATATCTCTGCTTTTTATTATGCTGTCTAAGTTTGCCATAGCTTTCCTTCCAAGGAGTAAGCGTCTTTTAATTTCATGGCTGCTGTCTCCGTCTGCAGTGATCTTGGAGCCCAGAAAAGTAAAATCTGTTACTGCTTCCATTTCTGCCCCTTCTATTTGCCAGGAATTGATGGGACCAGATGCCATGATCTTAGTTTTATTAATGTTGAGTTTCAAGCCAACTTTTGCACTCTCCTCTTTCACTCTCATCAAGAGGCTCTTTAGTTCTTCTTCACTTTCTGCCATTAGGGTGGTATCGTCTGCATATCTGAGGTTGTTGATATTTCTCCCGGCAATCTTGATTCCGGCTTGTGATTCATTCAGCCCTGCATTTCTCATAATGTACTCTGCATATAAGTTAAATAAGCAGGGTGACAATATACAGCCTTGCCGTACTCCCTTTCCAATTTTGAACCAATCAGTTGTTCCATGGCCGGTCCGAACTGTTGCTTCTTGACCCGCATACAGGTTTCTCAGGAGACAGGTAAGGTGGTCTGGTACCCCCATCTCTTTAAGAATTTGCCACAGTTTGTTGTGATCCACACAATCAAAGGCTTTTGCGTAGTCAATGAAGCAGAAGTAGGTGTTTTTTTGGAACTCTCGTGCTTTCTCCATGATCCAGCGCATGTTGGCAATTTGATCTCTAGTTCCTCTGCCTCTTCGAAACCCAGCTTGTACGTCCGGTAGTTCTCGGTCCACGTACTGCTGAAGCCTAGCTTGTAGGATTTTGAGCATAACCTTGCTAGCATGTGAAATGAGTGCAATAGTACGGTAGTTTGAACACTCTTTGGCACTGCCCTTCTTTGGAATTGGAACGTAAACTGACCTTTTCCAATCCTTTGGCCACTGCTGAGTTTTCCAAATTTGTTGGCATATTGAGTGCAGCACCTTCACAGCATCATCATTTAGTACTTTAAGTAGCTCAGCTGGGATATTATCATCTCCGCTAGCTTTGTTGTTAGTAATGCTATCTAAGGCCCACTTGACTTCACTCTCTAGGATGTCCGGCTCTGGGTCAGTGACCACACCAGCGTGGTCATCAGGAACATTCAGATCTTTCTTGTATAGTTCTTCTGTGTATTCTTGCCATCTCTTCTTAATCTCTTCTGCTTCTGTTAGGTCCTTGCCTTTTTTGTCCTTTATCATGCCCATCTTTGCACAAAACGTTCCCTTGATATCTCCAATTTTCTTGAAGAGATCTCTAGTCCTCCCCATTCTGTTGTTTTCCTCGATTTCCTTGCATTGTTCATTTAAGAAGGCCTTCTTATCTCTCCTTGCTATTCTCTGGAACTCTGCATTCAGTTGTTTATATCTTTCCCTTTCACCCTTGCTTTTTGCATTCCTTCTTTCCACAGCTATTTGTAAAGCCTCATCTGACAGCCACTTTGCTTTCTTGCATTTCTTTTTCTTTGGGATGGTTTTAGTTGCTGCCTCCTGTACAATGTTACGAACTTCTGTCCATAGTTCTTCAGGCACTCTGTCTACCAGGTCTAATGCCCTAAATCTATTCTTCACCTCCACTGTATACTCATAAGGGATATGGTTTAGGTCATATCTGACTGGTCTAGTGGTGTTCCCTACATTCTTCAGTTTAAGTCTGAATTTTGCAATAAGAAGCTCATGATCTGAGCCACAGTCAGCTCCAGGTCTTGTTTTTACTGACTGTATAGAGCTTCTCCATCTTTGGCTGCAAAGCACATAATCTATCTGGTTTCGGTATTGACCATCTGGTGATGTCCAGGTGTAGAGTCGCCTCTTGTGTTGTTGGAAAAGAGTGTTTGCTATGACCAGCGTGTTCTCTTGACAGAACTCCGTTAGCCTTTGCCCTGCTTCATTTTGCGCTCCAAGGCCAAACTTGCCTGTTGTTCCGTTTATTTCTTGATTTCCTACTTTAGCATTCCAGTCTCCTATGATGTAAAGGACATCTTTTTTGGGTGCTAGTTCTAGAAGGTGTTGTAGGTCTTCATAGAACTGGTCAACTTCATCTTCTTCGGCATCAGTGGTTGGGGCATACACTTGGATTACTGTAATGTTGAATGGTTTGCCTTGGATTCGAACTGAAATCATTCTGTCGTTTTTGAGGTTGCACCCCAGTACTGCCTTTCCCACTCTTTTATTGACTATGAGGGCTACTCCATTTCTTCTAAGGGATTCATGCCCACAGTAGTAGATATGATGGTCACCTGACTTAAATTCGCCCATGCCCGTCCATTTTAGTTCGCTGATTCCCAAGATGTCAATGTTCAATCTTATCATCTCATTTTTGACCACATCCAGCTTGCCTTGATTCATAGACCTCACATTCCATGTTCCTAAGCAGTATTGCTCCTTGCAGCATTGGATTTTCCTTTCAACCTCAGACACATCCACAGCTGGACGTCCTATTGGCTTTGGCCCAGCCGCTTCACTCTTTCTGGGTCTACTTGGAATAGTCCTCCGCTCTTCCTCAGTAGCATATTGGACACCTTCCGACCTGAGGGGCTCATCTTCCGGCGTCATATCTTTTAGCCTTTTGGTACTGTTCATGGGATTTTCTTGGCAAGGTTACTGGAGTGGGTTGCCATTTCCTTCTCCAGTGGATCACTTTTAGTCAGAACTCTCTGCTACGACCTGTCCGTCTTGGGTGTCCCTGCACGGCATAGCTCATGGCTTCATTGAGTTACGCAAGCCCCTTCGCCACGACAAGGCAATGATCCATGAAGGAGACAGACTGGTTTATGATGGGTTTATGTGAATCCACCCTTCTGGTTTCCTCACAGGGACTAATTAATACTAGTGCACTTCTAGGGCGAGAAGATGCTTCTTTGGAATGACTGTCTTATGGGTTCTCTTCTCCAAAATGTGTATCCTGCCAAGGCAACACAGAGCATTTTAACAGCACTTTTTAAAAATTGATTTTAACATGGGCAAGATGAAGCGGGACCTATCTTTTGCTGCATGGCTTTCCAATGATCCAATCCAAAACCGATCAATGGCATCTAGGGAGCCACCCAGGGTTAAAGAGCAATAGCCCTTTAATTGCCCCATCACAGACTGGTTTATGATGGGGCAATTAAAGGGCTATTGCTCTTTAACCCTGGGTGGCTCCCTAGATGCCATTGATCGGTTTTGGATTGGATCATTGGAAAGCCATGCAGCAAAAGATAGGTCCCGCTTCATCTTGCCCATGTTAAAATCAATTTTTAAAAAGTGCTGTTAAAATGCTCTGTGTTGCCTTGGCAGGATACACATTTTGGAGAAGAGAACCCATAAGACAGTCATTCCAAAGAAGCATCTTCTCGCCCTAGAAGTGCACTAGTATTAATTAGTCCCTGTGAGGAAACCAGAAGGGTGGATTCACATGAACTTTTCAATTCAGTGTGAATATTCTTGTCTGTAAACAAGATTTCTTTCTACCATTGCTCAGAAACAGGGCATGTTGAAGAGAGATTTTGGAAGTCAGATGGGCACACTGATTGTCAACCGTTCTGCTCAATATGCTAGATGTAAACAACTCTTGCTGCTTTTCTCCCCCTTGTAGCAATTCTTGGCTTCCCTGCATTTCAACTAATGGTCTCTGACCTTGCCTGTCAATGAAGTGTCTTGTGAAAGGTCATTTTATTTGGAATACAAAAAACATAGCTTGGAATTATTTTGTCTGCAAGGCAGCCACTGAAACACATTCTTCTTAATATTATAAACAGAAAGACATGAGTCCCAAAAAGGAAAGGGCATTTTTCCTGCTTACTGCCTTGGCCTGACTTCCAGGTCGATAAATACAGACAGGTAATGTCTCTTTTACTGTCAGGCTCGGACTATGATCATCCCCTTCTTGTTTGACTCGGCCTTTCCCCATTAACTTGGTAGCTGTTCTTCGACTTCAAATGCGTATTTTGGTTGCACAGGCTCATTCTGGGGTTCTCAAGGCTGCCCAGAGCTTCCCGTGATTTCCCCCCATATGCAAGGACTGTTACTGGGTGTAACATGTGCGCAATGGGGAAATCTATGGCGTGTGCTGGGACCCTGTGCAGTGGCCAGTGGCACAGCTCAGTGGTTTGGCAGGGAAGGAAGAGAGGCGAGGCTGAAGGTGCAACTACAGAAACTTTATTGTGGAGATAATAATACAAATGCGAGGAAGGAGAATAAAAAAAAGTCAATGCAACATTCCTTAGGCATTCCGTTGACTAGGTCCCAGACATGAGTACAGTGAACCCCTTTTTGTGGGTTTGGGACCCATGGATTTGTTACACTGCAGGTCCCGGACCTGCTAATGTCTGCACTAAGAAGTCTTTAAAAAGGAAAAAAGCCCCCAAAGCACCGTTTTACCTTTTAAAAGCCAAACTGGGCACAGGGGTGGGGGGTGGGGGAAGGCGGGCGGGCAGGGGCGGCGAGGGAGGGGAGCCATTGGCCGACCTGGGCTGGGAGGAGGCGGGGATATCGGTGCTGAATTGTGCCGGTATCCTGAGCCCCATCGCAGCCTGAGCTGGCTTTACATGGCCTCCCGGATTGTGCATGAGGAGGCCCATTGGCCCCTGCCCTGCTTACACCGGGGGAACGTCCCCTTCCCCCGAGGTGATCCCAGGCCGCACCGGCACGGCCCAGGAACTGCGCAGGATGCAGCGGCTGGTCCTTTAGGTCGGCCGCACCTACTTGCGCAGGATTGGGCTGTTAGTCTGTTCCAGCTGCTATTCTTTCCTCCTCACACGCTGACTTTCATGTCTCCGTAAAGGTGGGTCTCTAGTCCATTCTCCACCATGAGCCAGTTCGGGATACTTCAGTGTGAGTACATACATGCACAATGACTCTGTTAGTTATTAGGGAGAAAAACAAGGGGGAAATAGCATAAAAGAGCTATTGTCATTGCTCTAATAGCCAGGATCCCAGAAAGACAACCACTGCAAATGCAGTACAATAGCACATATTTTGTATTACACCATCAGACTTTGATGGAAAGCTTCCAAAATTTTCCTTGGCAGTACAAAGCCTTCAGATACCAATACTCTGAAAAAGGACTGTTTCATTTCTCAATGAAGAAGAAACTGACACTTAGAGCCCAACCAGAGAGATTAAAGGGAAAATATGATTCTCTTGATTGATTTGCCTAATCTTTGCATATTTCTCAAGGCTACAACTTTTACTTTTACAGCGCAGCATGCAAATGTACAAGCCAGCTCCAAATTAGATATCTGTGAAAGATAAGGATGAGCTAGCCAATTTTAATGGCACTTATTATGCGACCCATGTGAGCCACTCTCATTACGGTCGCTTTCGGCACTTTAAGAGGAATTTCCATTACTTTGCACTGCTATGGCTATGGGAGACTGGCAATGTGGGTGACAATATCCCCCTTTACGGATCGAGGACACGGTCTCATTTCCTCTACACCTTCATTTCTTCAGAGTAAGGGAAGATGCTATTATATCCATTTAGCCAGATGAGGAAATGAATAAACATATTTTCTGTCAATTATGAAATAAATCATAATTGAGGCTCTGATTCAGTTGCCTTTATTCAAGGCAAACTGAGTGGATTAAATGAGATAATTATACATTCTCCCCTGAATGTAAATAAGAGTTGCCTCATTGAAACCCAATGGGCTTCGTTTGGGGTCCATTTACTTGAAAATAGACCTGCCTGCAGTGATGAAAGAATTTCCAGGGCAATCTATGTATAGATTTATAGGGTGACCAGGTGCAATTGCTAGCAGAACTCAACTTCAAGCACTTTTAATAGTTCTGTCAAAAAGGCAATTTCAGTGGGTGCATTTTGCCCAGTTTCTGAAGTATCATGACACAACCAGCAGCACTGCTTGTCTAGAAGTCTCCTGTCTGAGGGGATACAACTCTTCCTTCCCCTTGGGATGCAATAAGAATGCTAATTGCTGTCAATATGCCACAGATCTACATACTGGCCAAGGAAAGGATAGAAAATATCTGTCGACACAGGCATAGAATGAGATCAAACAAAGCTGTGATTATCTAAACTGGATGAGGGCACGATCAGCCTCTCTTGACATACCCAACAGGGGAGAAGGATATTCTTGAGTTTATTTCCTTGCTTTTTACTGAGCCTGTCCACTGACAAACCACTTTGGTTTTGATGAGGCTCCAAGTCGAAAGGGAGTTTCTATGGAAAAAGTAGTTGGTTTCTATGGAAGGTTCCCAGTAAATGAAGGACCACAACTCATAGTAAGTACTGGTTTGATTTCCCTTCTAGAGAGCACAACCGCCGGTGGTATATCCTTATATCTGCTTTTCCGATCAGAAGTTAAGAAGCCCCCCGTGGCGCCCCACCATTACCTTTGTTTTGTTTCTAGCCTTCTTCTTACTTTAATAAAAAGTCTGCTTCTGTGATTTAACTAGTACAAAAACAGACAAGCCGACTGGATGGTAGAGACGCTCAGCCAAATTAACAGGAAGCAGTTCCAGTTCCTGCTTCCTGTTCAGTGGGCTGAGCCTCTCTACCATTCAGTTGGCTTGTCTGCTTCTGTGCTAGTCAACCGACAGAAGCACACCTTTTGTTAAAGCAAGACCTCACAGGCTTGAAACACAACAAAGATAATGGTGGTGGTTTTTTAAAGTTTTAAAAGCCCCTCTCCTGCCCTGCCTGTTGCTGCCTTCCCTTCCCCCTCCCTTTTTATTTTTTTTATTTATCACATTTCTCCTTCCTCCAAGGAGTTCAGGGTGGTGTACACAATTCCTTCCCTCCTTTTGTCCTCACAACTACCCTGTGAGTTAGGTGAGGCTGAGAGATAGTGACTGGCCCAAATTTACATTTATCCAAATGCAATCATGTCATCTTCTTCTGGAACATCGTCATAACTCTCCAAACCCAGCATTCCAGCCTGAATTTCTTGCAACTCCATTGCCTGTAGAACCATTGGCCCAATCTCTCATGTCCAGCAATAGAGCAGGTGAGCTCCAAACTACCACTAGGTCTTATTTTGGGGGTAGGTCTTGTATTTAGCAGAACCTTTAAAAATCATGCTAGGTCTTATTTTCAGGGTAGGTTTTATTTTCGGGGAAACAGGGTAGCACGGCTGCATCACCGCATGGGGAGTTAGGTAGGATTGAGCTGTTTGTGAACCCTACTTCTGAAGGAGAAGGGGTAGGTCGGGCTGCATGGCTCACCTGTACTATTCTGTACTGTTTGAATGATAGACAGTAACTTTGATTCTTCTGGCTTTTCTCATAAGAGAGTTAGAAAACAAAGAGGGTTTTATTTCATCCTGCTGTATGATCTGGTTGGTGGTTAATTCATGATCAAATTATGACTTGCCTTGAGGTTCTTGAATATTTTGAATCCATGTCCTATGGAGATTTACAAGTGGCATCACACTTCTTTGATGGAAGTGGCATTTTAAACAAAACATAGAGGCATTTAATTGCTAACAGGGTCATAGTTAAAAATAATGTCAGAACCTATTATCTTAATGGAGTTTGGAAATGCTATGGCTAATAAAGGTGTCACATTTCCCAAGATCTAAGAACACCCATCTTGTTATGATGGCAAGTTGTCAGTAGGAGGTAAGTTATGGTAAGCTTAGAACATGATCATTAGCTGCTATGCCAACTGTATAGCAGTCCCTTGATATACAGCCATTTTACAGGAAGCTGAAGTAAAGGCACAGAAATAGACAGTGCAACTAATGCACATTGCTGGGGATAATTTAGTCAAGGATACAAGTTTTAAAGTGCCTTTTGGGAGCAGCCTTAAAATACATTTCTTGATCTAAATCACAGATTCATCTGAATACTGCATAAAGCTTCTTTGCATAATTTCTGTGCAATCTTCCCTTGCTCCTTTTTCCCTTGGGGGATGTGGCTGGAGCTCCATAGTGCAGTAGTGTTGCTAGCCTGCCAGGAAGGGGGTGTGTGATAACGCATTTTGTGTCATCGCTCCACCCAAGGCACTCCTGGAAGCCTTCATTTCAAGCTTTCCAGGACCCAGGGCAGGTGGGAGGCCAAACAAATGTGCCGATTTCGGTGCGATAATGCTCTGCGGCTGCAAACACAGGCCTCTAGATACAAAAAACCAGCTACGGAGCACAAAACGTCCGCCGTGGATCCTCCTTGCGAGGAGACTGTGGCTGTCACCTGGGGGACACTGCATCCCTCTGGCCCTGGCCTTGCTACACTACTGCCATAGTGGAGCATAAGCTTGGCTGCAGCACGTTCTAGGTTCAATCCCTGGTATCTGCAGGCTGGTAAAGGCGTCAGCCTGAAACCCTGGCAAGCTGCTGTCAGTCAGAGTAGGCAACACTGAACCAGCTGGCCCAATGGTCTGACTCAGGAGTAGGCAGCTTCCTCTACTTTTCTGTTGAACTTGATTTCAGAGCAATCATACAAATACACATATAGGGTGATCAAATGTAAGGGAGAACTGCATTTATTATAGCTGTGAAGAAGAAGGAATTTCAACAAAAGTTGCCTTTTTCTACATGAATACAGGAGGCCCCCATATCCGCTATTAGCAGATTCACTTATCCGCGGATAGCAGGGAGCCTCCCTTCGCCCATTATCTTAATTACGGCTCCAGCACTGGCGTGAAACCAGCACATCTCTCTTCCTTTAACAAACAACGAACTCTGGTTTTGTAAATGCTTTCTAGGTAGTACTTATACAACTTATTAATACATTGTTTCTCAAAGTTCTACAGGGGAGTTTACTCCCCTGTAAGTCTTTGCTGGGGTGGAGCGATGTTGGAGGCAGCGCTCCAGGATCGCGCCCACCACCGACTCAAAACCACTATTTTTAACATACCTGGTTGTCCTGCCAGCTCCCCGAAGGGTACGGGGGACCTGAGGCCGCCTCCGCAGACCTCCCCAAGGCTCTAAACAGCAGCGATCGTGTTCCAAAGCCCACTTCCAGTTTTCGGTCGAAAACCGGATGTGGGTTTTGGAATATGATTGCTGCTGATTAGAGCCTTGTGGAGGTAGCCGCAGCCCCCCCTGGAATCTTTGGGGAGCTGGCAGGACAACCAGGTATGTTAAAAATAGCATTTTTGGGTCAGTGGCAGCAGGCACGAACCTGGAGCACCGTCGCTGAAGTTTGGGCTGGCCACCCCCCTTAAAGGTAAATCAGACACTTCTGTAAAAAGTGGTGGGTCATGACCCACCACATTGAGAACCCCTGTACTAATATATTGCACTTCAATTGCTGCAGTAAGAAAATTATGAAAAAAAAACACCATTTTTCTTTAAAAAATATTTGAAAATAGACAATATTTTGGAATGCTAAACTGGGGTGCTCTGGTTTTTTTTTTTTTTAAATTAAAACCAAGCTTAACCAAGTTCTCACCTTTAAGGTCTCTGTGGAGACACATATACTACAGTACATTGTTTTTGAGAATAAAAACACATAACACCACTATTTGCGTTTTGAGTCAAGACATTTTGAAAAGAAAAAAAACACATGCAAAACCCCAGCCCCACCTCTAGCAATCTCATTATGGAATTGGAAGAGAGCCAGATGGTGATGGAATCTTGCCTGTCTGCTGTGAAGCAGAGCTGTCATTCACCCTCTCACCCCACAGCCAAGATGGGAGACAAACGGGCTGTGGACGCCTGGCTTCACCTTTGGGAAGAAAGGCAGCGGCTGCCACCACCCTTGTGACTCCACTTTCCCACTACTCCCAGCCTCTGGTCTGTATTGATTTTGAAGTGTGATGCTGACAGGTATACAAATTACCTCATTAGTTCTTGTGAGTTCTTTTCACAGTATGCACATAGAACAAGTAATTAAAACTGAAATCACAGCAGGGCAGAATTCCCAAACTAAATATTTGTCAGGAAACACATTATATTAGTGCCTCGTAAAGCTGAAAAAAATTAGACTGACTTGCAGGTCCCAGCAATTCTTTGATTGGAGCTATGCCTCAGAAGCAATGTATCCTCAGTTCTTGGTTGAATTTTTTTTAACCCAAATAATTACTGGTCCTGCAAGCATCAGTCATAGCCAGAAACTTTGCACTACAACCTGTATTGTTAGGCCTGGCACACAAGTATTTTTGCTGCAGATACTGATTAAATTATTGATCATATAACGGAACCTGCTGTACACGCACCAGGTTCTGGTTATATTGGTCAAAGTGGATATATAATCTAGGAATGTCTGGTCCTAACCCTAGTCAATAAAGGCACTGAAGCAAATGGTGGTTCCTACTCAAAGCCAGTGCTTCTAATGTCAACAGCACTCCTAGGAAGGTAGTCGTTTTAGCCTCTGACAGCCCAATCCTATCCAAAGCCCCACGCTGGGATGCAGTGGTACCGAAGCAGGCTCCACTGTATCCAGCGTGGGGCTGGAGGCCTCCTCAAGATAAGGGGACATTTGTCCTCTTACCCCGTGTTGAGCCCCAGCAGCCTCTATGGGGCTACTCAGATCTGCCCCAGCTAAATGACTGCTTCTTTGGGGTCCCTTTTCTTGGAGTGTCTCAGTTTTGCAAGCATCTTCCAGGCGCCATGACTTCCTGGTTGGTATCCAGGCTGCATGGTTGCTCTCAGGTACAGCTATAGTAAAGGTTCAAATAATGGCCAAGAAATTGCCTCATGCAGTTGTGCTGCTGCTGTTTGTGTAAGGGTCAGAATAGCGTCAAGAGCTGTCGCTCCATTCCAGCTTTGAACGGTGGGATCATCGATCTCGAGGTCCTTGTTAATGCTTCCTGCCTTGTTGCAGTGACAGCAGTGGCACATGTCTTTATGGACATAAAGGAGAAAATGACTTTGGATTAAGCAGCGTTTTGTACATTTTCAAAAGAATCTTTGCCTTTTTCAATGACTAACAATAATGAGAAAAGAAAGCCAGCACATGTTACGTTAGTTGCATTTCTTCACAAATGTAACCTGGGAGAATGCAAGAATTTCTTCAGCTTGTTTTAGATTTGAATAAGCATCTTACAATCCACTCTGGTTACCTGAAGCTTAAGTCGGGGTGGCTGCTTGTTCTACCCTGTGAGGATACAGATAGCTGATTGCGAGGATATGCGTTGGCCTGTTTTATTGCATTACTTATTTATTAGAGATGGTAACAAAGCTTATGCTCAACAGAGCTTAGGAAAATGATTTTAAATGCCAGAAGCGTTTTTGCAAACAGCTCCACCAAGGACAAACAGAATTAGAACACCCCGGCCGCATAATTTATCACAGAAAGAGAAAGAAATTGACAGTAGGAGAAGTAAAAGGGGGGGGGAGGCAAAAATGTGACTAGAAATTGCTAAGCTGCAGTGGAGAACTTTACATAGGTTTGCATCTACAGACTCTGGGGAACTAAAACATTACTGTACATTCACAAAAGAGCAACCTGATGAACATATTTTGGAGATTTTCCACACATTTCGATTTCACACATTGTACGGCAACAAATGTAGGAATGCGCAAATAGGTTTACTCTCAACAGGAGTGCACCTCAGTCACTCCTGTCTTTTTGATAAGTGTATCTATATAATAAACATGTTTCCAAATACCCATTGGTGCATTCACGTTTGACGTATTTATGTGTAAAATTTAAATGTCTTAAACAGTCCACTTCGGCAAAGAAGCCCCATGAGGAAGGAAGGCTATGAGATTGAGTAGAAGAAAAAAAAAAAGGACATTTACTTTTAAGATGTGTTTAGGAGTTTTCACATGATTAATGAACTGCAATGATAATTAAAAACAAACCAGTGAACCTGAAATGGAACTGAGCCACATTTTAAATGGTTCAACTTGCTGGTTGCTGATCACACAAAGGGGAAGGCTCTGCTTGCTACTGTATGTCTAGGCTGGGGAGGAGCTACATCTGTTGGCTTTCTGTAGGTCATGCAAGTTGTTGAAGGCAACGACTTAGGTCATGAAAGAAGCGAGGCAAATCATTCCCTTTTCTGTTATTCGCTCCATCCTTTGCATGATAAAAATAAAGGAAGCAAAAAGCTAAAAGACAAGGGCCATCTAGTTCAGCATTCTTGTTCCAACAGTGGGCAGCCAGATGGTTGGAGGGGAAACACCTGGTAGGAGTTAGCTAGCTGGCTGATCAGAGCCTTTATGTACAGACTGTAGCTTGCTTGCCTGTCATATGTAGATTAGCTTGCCGGCATAAGAAGGAACCTGCTGGATGAGACCAAAGACCCCTGTTTTCCAGTATCCCGATTCCAACAGCGGCTGGCCCAGGGCTTCTGGGAAGCCCACAAGCTGGCGATGAAGGCATAAAGACAGCAGCCTTTCATATTGCTTGTCTCCAGCATATGCTATTCACAGCGCAATCCTGTGTAACCTTGCACCGGTGTAACAGTAGATGCACCGGTGTAAGTGCACTTACGTCAGTGTAATTGCACTTCTGCTGTTACACCGGTGCAAGGTTACACAGGATTGCGCTGTTAGAAATGTATCACCTCTGAACGTTTAGGTGTCCTGGGTAAAAGTTGTTGACAAGACCTATCCTCGATGAATGTGCCTTTGATAGCTAGCAGCTACTGCCACATCTGCTGGCAGTGAATTCTACAAGTTAATGTTGTGTGATTAATCTCAAGCTTTCTAGCCTTCATGTGTCCTCTGGTGTTTCTGTGCAGGAGAAACCTATGTTGTGAATATAAAGGACGTTCCATTTCTTGCTGAAGCCATACCGCTGTCATCTAGAAAGTGCTGCATTTGACAATTGCTTAGCGCTGTCTAATGCAAAGACCAGCACTTTGTGGATCAGACACGGACCTCTGGCAGAGTTGACTTGCAACTCCCAAAGTAGAAGATAAGTGGATATGACCAACAGATATTCTAAGGCACACTACGTATAAAGGCAGTGGTAAACACAGTGGCAATCACATGGTGTGTGCGTGTGTTTTCCCTATTTGGTTTAGAATAGATTCAGGAAATAGCTTCCAAGACTCTTCTGCCAGGATGTACCATACACATTTCTTGCAGATAGGATTGCATTCTGCAAACATAGTATTCCATAAAGAAGTACTCCATAATGAAGTACTACATGCAAGGTGTATGTAGTATTGTTGTCTTGTGTGCTCCCTGAGGCATCTGGTGGGGCCACGGTGAGATACAGGAAGCTGGACTAGATGGGCCTTTGGCCTGATCCAGCAGGGCTCTTCTTATGTTCTTATGTAAGGTGCATTGTCCTTGCTTCCTCTATTGGGGTGTGTGGGCTCTGGCAGCCTGCCCAAGCCCTAAAAGAACTACTAGGTGCCTTGGCAAGTTTGTTGGATGGAAACAGGTTTCTTGGATGGGAACAAAGAGAGGCTATTAGCCCAGCAGCTGACAATGGTCTCCACTGAGCAGGACTAATTCAGGTGGGGGGCCCTTTAAGAGGACTGGGACGGATAGAGGAAGAGGAGCAGAAAGAGAGGGAAAAGGAAGAGGAGACAGCACAGGCAGAAGGAGGGAGACAGGAAGTGGGTTGAAGCAGTCAGAAGGAAAGAGATTAGAACACTTGAAGGCAAAGAGAAAGGGTGGACTGGAAGAGGAACAGGAAAGCGGGTGGGGTGGCGAGAGGTGCAATTTTCTGTTGTATTTCCCTTCCCCATTGTTTCTTACACCTTCCTATGCTTGCTCTGTCATTGGTGTACCATTTTTCCAGCATTGGCATGTCCGTCATCTGAAAGGGGGGCTAGGATATGGCATACAATGACAATGGCATACAATGCCCCCGTCTCTTCCACGTTATGTCCCATTTTCCTCCTTATTTTGGCCTCTCCACCAGCAGAGCTGTGCCAGTTTCTGAGCTATGTTGGCTCAGAGTTGTGCTGCCATCTGGGGCACATCCGCCAGCAGGCAGTCTTCTGCACTGGCAGGGTGATTGTTGCGCCAGCATTCATGGACATACACGATGTATCTTGAGGATAGGATTGTGCTGAAATACTCCTTCCATGTGTTAATCCCAGTCAAATCCTAGCACTGACTTGTTGGAATCTTTTCCTCCTTTAACTTACCATAACATTCCAAAATACGTCTGAAGATGACTAATTTAATTCTTAAGCCGGGTCATTCCGTGTCAAATCAACCAATGAAAAATCCTTGACGTCATGGATTTTGTTCATTTTCGGTACATTTGTAGCTTACCATGAGATGTTTAAAAATTATTTTTTTCAGATTTTTTTGTCGATCCGTTTTTGAGATATTGAATGTTCAAAATTGCCAAAAAAGGCCAAAATCCACTTGTCACCATACATTCAAATGCCAGTTACAGGATAACGATGAACGCTACAGGCATAGGACAGGTGTCGTTTTAAAGCTTATGAATAGGGCTTTCATTTGATATACAACATGACAAAATTGTAAATTTTCAAGAAATTCAAAAATATTCAAATAATATTAATTTTGAAATTTTGAAAAATTGAACTTTTTAAAAATTTTCAAAAAAATCACACTTAAAGGTATATGTCTTGTAGTCAATCAGTCAAAATTTCAAGATGGTATCTCAATGGTATCATACAAAAATTAAATTTTCCTGTTGGCAGTGACCAGGAATTAAACCCCTCAAGTCCATTTTTCTACAGTTTACATTGATAAAATCATGTGGTAAACTGAAATGAATTCAAAAATTTATAACAGGACTTATAGAGATAGATTTATAGAGCATGAATTCACTTTCTATTCTTTTACAGGATCAGCTTTTTGGTAAAACTATCAAAATCATGAGCTTTTTACTTCTGTTCGTAGTTTTAAAATTTTCCTTTAGTTGCTGAATAATTTCTGAATCAGCACAGTGACATTTTTCCTCATCTAAATCATCTTCAGAAGTAAAAAAATAATTCTTTGTAGGTCCTTTTAATCTTCCCCATCTGTTCTTTGCACTTTAAATATTTTCTTCTTGACTCACCAAGGGAGGTCAAAGAGGCATTTAAGTGGCTTAAAGCTGTATCAGGGTCCAAATACTCAGACTCCTTTATATGACTAAGACCAGGAATCTCATAATTCTCAGGAGGAATTTCCTTTTCAAGTATATTGTTTTCCATCTGACAAGGCTTCTATTCATGTGTGGTTTAATTTCACTATTTAGTGAAACCATCCAATCAGTTACATTCCTCAAGTCTTTACTAACCCAGTGCCCCCCCTTTTTAAAAAGGGCTGCAACAGTTTTTTGATCACTTATTCTCCTCCATATTTCAAATCATGTAATTATCAAACAGTTAATGAATTAAACTTAATAAAGACTAATAAAGCAGGTTCACAACAAAAATGTCCTAGAACGCTTCACTAAAAACACACTGTCCAAACCCACTTAAATGCCTCTTTGACCTCCCTTGGTGAGTCTCCGGTGTGCAAGAAGAAAGTATCTAAAGGGCAAAGAAAAGATGGGGAAGATTAAAAGGACCTACAAAGAATTATTTTTTTACTTCTGAAGATGATTTAGATGAGGAAAAATATCACTGTGCTGATTCAGAAATTATTCAGCAACTAAAGGAAAATTTTAAAGCTACGAACAGAAGTAAAGAGCTCATGATTTTGATAGTTTTACCAAAAAGCTGATCCTGTAAAAGAATAGAAAGTGAATTCATGCTCTATAAATCTATCTCTATAAGTCCTGTTATAAATTTTTGGATTCATTTCAGTTTACCACCTAATTTTATCAACGTAAACTGTAGAAAAATGGACTTGAGGGGTTTAATTCCTGGTCACTGCCAACAAGAATATTTAATTTTTGTATGATACTGTCACACCACAGCCAAACCCACCTGGCAATCGGCTGCATGGGCTAAGGCAACAAGAGAGCAGGACACCAGCTGGGAGTCTGCAGCTTTGGAAGGATCCTGGCAGGCAACTGCTAGGCCCAGCAAAGGAGGTGGGGGCGGGACTTATGTAGGAGTCTGGCAAGACTTGCAACCTCTGGGAGGCCCTCCCCAGGAAGGGGCGGGGCACGCTGAGCCAGCCCAGGAGCTCATAAGGAGCCAGAGGGCTGAGGAGAGAGGGGGGGGGGAGTAGGAGTCTCTCTGACAAGGAAGGAAAGCTACCATTCAGTACCTCCAATAGAGGAGGAACGCACGGGTGGAACTATGGACAGCAGGGAAAAGGAGAGGCTTCCCCTGTGAGGCAACAGAGGGAGGACCCGCTTTTGACAGACAGCTGTTCTCAAGGTGAAGGGAGGCCTGGAGCGACCTGCCGGCCTCAACCTCCCAGCTTGACCTGGGGTCAGTTGTGGGAGTGGGGGAAGAGCCGCTTGGGGTTTTCTCCAGCCTCCGCTTCTACCTCAACCTATGAACCGCCTCTAAGACCACTCCCTAGGGTTCAGAGCAGCAACTTACCGGCAGACCTACCTCGGCTTCATGTGCCTGACCTGGCCCAACCAACCAATGTCTCAAACAAAACAGCTCCGGTGAAGAGAACAAGGAGGAGTTCTTATTAGCAGAGACTCGGCTCAAGCAAGGGCCTGTGACTGCAACAAGGCCTCATGAATGTAAAACAGTTGACCCGAGTAAAACTTGCGAGTATCACAAAACGTAAGTCCGTCTCTTTATTTTCGGGGAGCAGTTCTAAGGAGAGGTTTGGGAAAGGGTGACCCCAATCCCTTGAGGCCGCAAGCATGGACGTCACAGATACCACTGAGATACTATCTTGAAATTTTGACTGATTGACTACAAGACATATACCTTTAAGTGTGATTTTTTTGAAAATTTTTAAAAAGTTCAATTTTTCAAAATTTCAAAATTAATATTATTTGAATATTTTTGAATTTCTTGAAAATTTACAATTTTGTCATGTTGTATATCAAATGAAAGCCCTATTCATAAGCGTTAAAACGACACCTGTCCTATGTCTGTAGCGTTCATCGTTATCCTGTAACTGGCATTTGAATGTATGGTGACAAGTGGATTTTGGCCTTTTTTGGCAATTTTGAACATTCAATATCTCAAAAACGGATGGACAAAAAAATCTGAAAAAAATAATTTTTAAACATCTCATGGTAAGCTACAAATGTACCGAAAATGAGCAAAATCCGTGACATCAAGTTCCAAAATGTATTTTTTATTGGTTGATTTGACACGGAATGACCCAGCCTTCTTATCCAATTAGACCGGAAATGTTCAGTATACAAGATGATAGCCAGGTACCGGTATGTTGATCATTCAGATTTCCACTGAAAATGTTGTTCTATCAGAAGGTCATTACCGGATTCAAATCACACATAAGTTTCTCGTTCTTGTAAATAAAGCAATACAGGGTTAGGAAACACAAGGTCGTCCTTAGGGATTTTTCTGAATGCCTGGAAGTACATTTTTCGAAGTCTAATGAATCAGGTCTGTGAGGAAGAATGTGTTATTGGCAGTTGTGCAGAAAAAAAGGTTTGTTTTTAATGCTCTCAGAAACAGGAGTGCCAAGGCCATTATCTCTGAAAGCAAAAGGCCAAGGATTAGGTTAGCTTTGGAAAGGCTGTTTGCTGTTGTGTATTCCAGGGTCTTTGTTTTCCCAAAGTATTCACTGTGTCCAAATGTAAATGCAGATATAGAAGTTAACACAAGGTCATCCTCTTCAGTGCTCTTCGGCAATCTATAAATCCAGTTGTTTCTTTCACCATTATTCTCATCCTTCATCTTAAAGGTCACATCTAAGTGCTTTGAACTTTCTGTAGTCTCTTGGAATTTGTTAGAAATGACTTCAGGTTTGCCACTCGAAACACTTGATGCTAGAATCTCCTGTACCAGTTCCCCTTCTCGACTTTAGTTTTAATTTCATTTGGATGATGAAGTGCACCCAGTTATCTTAATTAGCAGCACTCCTCCATTAGAAATATCAAGTTGGGTTCATGAGAGCAAGGTATTCAAGATGTGTCTGCCATTTCCTTGTGGACGGCATTAGAGCAGCACTCCACAAACCACTTAATGCAAAGTGATCTTGGAGAATTGTCAGTGATGGAGCTGCAATGGCTGTGCAGAGTTAGCGTGTGTCCATTCCCTTTGGTTTATTAACTGACGACTGCAGCATAGCATGCGTAAGGCACCAGGGGTCTCCAAATAGGGCTCTGATAGCAAGATCCAGGCACCTTGCCCTTTGCGCCACTGTGGTAAACTGCCCAAGGAGAAAGCTGTTGGATTGCCAAGCGTTGCAAGTCAGTGCTACAACTGGAAATGGTCAGAGAGAGATATTATATGTATCTACCAGCTCAGCAAGGGTCGTCAGATGACAAAAGGAAACAATAGCTTTTTAATTATGTTGGGCCATTGACTCTTGCCTGATCCATCTGCCTGAGCAACTTATAGAAGCCTAAACTGGGCAGCTGGCCTAACAACCTGCTACTTTGTTTGCTTATTCTTTATTTTAAATATTATACCCCATCTTTCCCCTCTCCATCGGGAGGTGCCAAGGTAGCTTCTAGTACTTATTTATTTATTTCTGCATATTAGGAGACCCAGATGTTTGTTTAGCTCTTAAAAAAAATGTAAATGCTTTATACATAATTTTAAAAGACAAGTCCTGCCTGAAAAAGGCTCGCCATCTGAGTGAAGTGGAGACTCCAGGAGGAAGGGGCAGGGAAGACTGAAAGAGAGACTCTGTTTTAAAAGTTGCAAGTGGACTCGGGGAGGGACTGCCTGTTGATACTCACAAGAGCAGATGCTCCTGGTCAAGTCGCTGATAAAGTACATCCAATTGCAAGCATTTTCCTCAAGGGCAAGAGGAAGGGAGAGTGGGCGAGAAGGAGCTGCAGCTGGCCCAAGATCTGGGTGATGGTACAAATACAAATCCACAGGAGCCCACTCTTCCATTGATCAGCCTCCAGCATCACCTGAGGTGCACTACGTTTCATCATGGAGTTGGATCACACATAATAGAGCTGCTTCGCTGCAGGCTATTGATTGACAAGTTACGAGAGATCAAGTGATCCTTATGCATTTAAGGAACAGGGCGGAAGAAAGTTATGAAATACATGCCCAATCTTACAGGTTCCAACTAGTATGCTGCAAAAACCTTGTATTTTAAGTCAGAGATGATAGCTGCAGCAACAGGAAGTATGGATGTATAGAGGACCTAATATATCCTCTACTGTGGCGAGAGCTCCACCGGCCTAGGGTGTTGCGAAAGTGCCGTAAGGCACATTCGTGGCACCCAGAGAGTGCGGCACCGGCGTGAAGGCTGGCACTGCTCACTCAGTTGCCAGACACCGTCCTGGACACCGGATGCAGATAGGTGCTGCACCAGGCAGCGGGAGGGTGTGGGTAAGCCTGGGTGGCGGGGGAGGGGGCGATTGGCCAGGGAGGGGGCGGGGACATTGACACCTTGCTGCGCCGATATCCCAACCCCCTTCCTGGGCCTGGCCGGCCTTACACTGTCTCCCCAATTGTGTGCCAGCTAAATAGCTGGCACGCATTTGAGGAGGCCCATTGGGGCCACCGGGGCTTACACCAGGGGAAGGTGACCAACGTCCCCTTCCCCTGAGGTGAGCCCCAGCCCTACTGATGCGGGCAGCATCCTGCATAGGATGCAGCGGCCAGCCATTTAGGCCAGCAGGTACATCTTAGGCAGGATTGAGCTGCAGGTCTTGCCTGTACCTGAACTTTGCTTGAATCTCCAGGGATTGTATTCTTGAACATTGTCTGTACTTGTGTTTATTTTAGCCAGTGTTACCATGCAGTCAAGTAACTGGAAATGTAGATAAAGTCTGTCAAAAGAAAAAGACCCAGTGGTATCTAATGGAGTTATGGCCCCTGAGCCAAAGAACTGTACCGCTAGTTGCACGTGCCCAGATGCTTTGAAAAGAGTTGGCCACCAGGGGTTGGCATCACTGGGGAATTGCCCAGGGGCGGGCCCCCAGATGAGTTCACTGTTGCTCCCTGAGTCAGACTACCTCTGTGCCCATGTACCCAAGAAGGAGGATGTCCTTGGAGGACAATGTGCTGAAGACCCCCTGAAACCTGGAGCCAGCTTTGGGTTCTAGTTTTGGCTTCATACCACTTTCAGGGTGTAGCCCCTCCATGCAGCAGGGCAAATTGCTTTTGCAACAGAAGAGACGTTCCAAAATAGCTTGTGATGAGTACAGTGTTCTTGTGTGTGCATGCACATGTCATGTGTTTGCTGGGAAAAGAAACACAACAAAAATCCTGCTGGGCACACACAAGCCCTTACCATGCTAAGAGTAGCTTTTGGGATCCTGTCCCTGGGCCATACGGAGGGATCATGTCCCTTTCACACAGATCTTCTCGTGACATAGCGCAAAGGGGAGGAGAAGCTTTCATTAAGACAACTTGTATGAGGGATATGTTAGAAATGGCTTTATAGACGGTGTACCTGCTATAATTGCTGTATTAACAATTCAAGTGTGATGGTTACATCCATTTGAGAAAGCAATTTAGCAATTTAGCATTAAATCCTTAATTAACTGAAAATGTTTCTCTATGCTTTTATGAGGCTGTATATACTGATACTTAATTCTTAATTGGCTCTGGCTCCTATAGCGTAATGATTCAACATGCTTTTCCCTCTAAAAAGATTCATTTCAACATTATTGAAAAGAGGGAAACAGAGTTTAGTCCATTTTTTATATGGAGGTGGAACAGGTTGTAGGAAGGCCAATAAAGAACAATTATTGCAAACAATCAGTTAGATAAAGGGTATATCATCAAGCAGGGTCTCCTTTGTACTTCTAGGATATTTAACATCTCTCTTAACTGGGGGAAATAGAATTTATACTTATAGCATTTATTTCATGCTCGTCAGGTTAAAACCTCTCAGTAACAATGCAAACAATGCATCAGTTAAACAGAGCACAAATCTGAAAGTGTGCTGAACTTCTAGTGAAGAGAAGGAAGAGGGAGGTCTTGCCCTTTTCCCTGCCGCCATCATGGAAGGGGGAGGCCAGAGGCAAGCATTGGACCCCCAGAATAGATGTTAGGTATGTGGTGAGGGTATTTGTCCGTTTGTTCTTGAGTGGAAGATGTCTGAAGATCTCATGTTAAAAGCCCACCCTGTGATGTGACTGAAAACAATATTATTCAGATATGTATTGACTTCAGTGCTTCAGTGTGGCAGATCTGTGCCTAAGATGGCAACGCAAGGCAAGAGCTGCGCTAGACAGAAGTCGATAAGGAAGCCCTTCCTAATGAAAACACATCAGAGCTCCCAAGCATGTTAGGAGCTGCTGCAACAGCATGCTGAATTAACTTTAAAATCGTCAGGATGTGAAAATAGAAGAGAGGACCGACCGAATGAACGTTATCCTTGCCCCCGCCCACCCCTATCCTTGGTTTCCTCTGCCCCTTACTTCTTGTACCCTGATCCTTTGTTGATTCCTATTCACCACTGTTTATTTCTTAACCTTGTTTCCCTCTTTGAACCAGCTTGAAACTTTACTACATGAGTTATAGTTTTCAGAAAAAGGTGTGAAATCACAATTGAAGTTTCTTCTCCTACTTCTTTTTCCTATAGTGCAGCGGTTCCCAAACTTGGCGGGGCCAGAACCCACCTCTGTTCTCTGGCAGTGGGTCGTGACCCAACGTCTGCAGCTGCTTCTGCATCGCTCCAGCCCGGGACGCCTCCAGAGGCCTCAGAAAGGCCTCCTGACGCGTCCAGAGGTCACGTTGGTGAAACTGGAAGTGACCTCCGGGTCACTTTTGAAGGCCTTCTGAGGCCCTCCGGAGGGCGTCCCTGGGCTGGAGCTATGCAGGAGTGACTGCCTAAGGTAGGTCAGGCCCCAGAAGTAGCATCCGGTTGCTTCTGTTTGGCTCCAATTTGGAGCCAAATGGAGGCAATGGTGGGCAGGAGGGCCCAACTGGCAACCCACCTCTGCCTCAGGCCATGACCCACTAATCACAACCCACAGATTGAGAAATCCTGCTATAATGTACACAGAATGGTAACGTTAACTGGAAGAAACAGCAATTTATGGTAAGGAAATGGAGGGAACTGATGCTCCTTGGAATAGCTGCAAAGTCAGATCCATGTGTCTGATCCTTCCCTCACTGGGTATGGGAGTTTTGATATTGACTTCAACAGACTTATTATCAGGCCTTTAATTATCAAGTAAAGAACATTGAAAAGATAATTACCGTGACTCATCTTGGGGAGTCTTATTTAATTACTCAAAATAAAAGCCATAATATTTATTTGCCATTTCATCCTTGCAGCTTATTAGCTATTTACAACATGCATCAAAGACACGAGGAAAACAGGAGCATTGGGGGGGGGGGGGAAGAGGCCGACGAAAGCCTCTTGCAATTCTAGCACTCCAGCAAGTAACAGACACTTAACCAAGCTAACCAGATAAGGCTGTCTAATTCAGGCAGCCCAATCTTAGCCTTCATCAGTCCATAGCATGCAACGTTGCTGACGGAGCGTGCTGGAGGTGATGGGCGACCAGACCCTGGGAGAGATACCAGTAAGTAAAAATATTATATACTTACCACCCCATAAGCTGCCTGGCCATCAAAGGGGTCTCCTCAGACTCATGCCAACTCTTTCGTGGCATAAGTCCAAGGAGAGTTATGGGGTAGGACTGGACTAGGAAAGTGGGATAGGAACTGGTGCATGCTGCTGCCAATGAGATCAGTGGCGTCACGAGCCGGCGGGGTTGGCGCCAGCTCGGCGCATCACCCCCCAGGCGTGTCACCCCCACCCACCCCCCAGGCGCGTCACCCCCACCCCCGGGCGCATCCCCCCCCAGGTGCGTCACCCATTGGGTCTTCACCGATTGTGTCTTTGGCCCTTCTGAGGGCAAGGCTTCGAGCGGTGTTGTGCGCATGCCACTCGAAGCCTTGCTGGACCTATTCAGAAGCAGCTGAGCTGACGAGGAAGACGTGGTTGAGCTTGCCGGCTCTGGGAGTGATGCACTGGGATGGGGGTGAGTGTAGCGGGTGTGTGTGACGCGCTGGGACTACCGGTGCGTCACCCCCCTGGCGCGTCATCCCCTCCAGGCGCCTCCAGGTGCGTCACCCCATGTACTCCGCCCCCCGCTACACACCAGTGACGCCAGTGACCGAGAGATCCACCCCTTCTGCCTCCAAACTGCCCCTGGTTCCTCCCCTGAACTGTCCACGACCTTGATAGCCATGAATGCTATTTGGCCAGCTGTATGAAACAGGTTTGACACCCCTGGTCTACATAAATGTCTAGAATGAGAAGATCTACTATAGGAAGAGTCTATTCAGAGTCAAAATCTGTGCAATGTTATCAGTTAACTTTACTACAAATAGCCTACAGGTATATTTGCCAAACCAGTCATGCCTTGAAAATAATGGTAGGATCTAGACTAGCTTAGCTTTTTATATCCATTCATTTTTGTCTTTCATTGCCCTGTTACTAATCTTTCAGCCCAATCCTAACTAACATTCCAGTGCCGATGCAGCCTGTCCCCACTGCCACCTTCCCTACTCCAGGGTGGCCTGCGTGGACCATTGGGAGGTGCATGGAGCCTGTGGTCTTTTGTGCCAGTGGCTCCAGAGTGCCCAACAGCAGCATGCCTTTTTTGTTACTGGACTTATGGCAGTGGATTGCAATAAGATGTAAGGGGTGCTCCTTGGCAAGCACAGTGACATTTTAAAAATGCCTCCTGGAAATGATTAGACATTTTATGCTATAAAATCCTTGATTTTCTCATCTCAAAACTTTAATTTTAAAATGGCCAAGAAATTAGTCATTTAACACTTCTTCAAGCTTTCTAGTTACATTTAGTTCAGTGCCAAGAATGTAATGCATTTGTCCAGTCTACAAGTTTTAAATTTTTTTCTCTGTCCCTTCATCAGTGCAATCCAGTTTCAAATATATGAGGCCGTTGCTCTTTCAGTGACTGATTGAAAAGGAAAGTACAAACCTTGATTATAGTACAGCTTTATGTCTTAATGCCCAGCAGTAGATACCACATATATAACAATATGGCCTTTGGCTGTCGATGAATGAATCCATAGCAGTGCTGACTCTACAATCACATTTGCTCATGCGAATACAGATAAACTTGTACAACTGAGCCATTTACAACATTTTAATCACACCGTAAGTATGATAGTAACTAATGGCGCAATTCAGTCCCCCATGGGCACCGTCGCTGGGTGTCACAAACGTGTCGTAAAGCATGTTTCAACACCCTGTGAGTAAACAGTGCCAGCAGGAAGGCCTGCGCTGTGCTACCGGCACTGAATCCAGGCCCCGCACGTGCCAGAGCAAGTCAGGCTGTTCTGAGCGGCACAGGCGCTGGGGGAGGGCAGAGGGCGGGCGGGGAGGGGCATAACGGGGTGGAGGTGGGCAGATCAGGCCTGGGAAGGGGTGGGACCAGCATCCGTGTCAAATGCCATATCCTATCCTCTCTCCCAGGCCATGAGCCCCAACTTGGGGCTGCTTGATTCAACACCAGCTAAAGAGCTGGTGGAGAACCAAGTAAACCCATTGAGGCTGGGGGTTTACCCAAGGCAAATGCCCGCTTACCCCAAATAGACCTGCAGCCAGGGCCTCCCCCGAGTAGTATTCAGCATGGGCCACTGAAGAGCCTACACCAGAGGAGGATAGGATTGGGCTGACTCAGTTCTTAAGAGGTAACTCATCTATATACATGTGAGGAATTTATGAAGGATCATAAATATATGATAAATGTGCAGGAAGGGGGAGTGAGAATTCTATGCACTTCTCTTTTCTATGTGCTGCTCCTTTCCTACATTTTAAGGTCACCAGCAGCTATGTGACAACTATGTATATGTGATGACTACAGTGGACACCGGCAGGGAGGAAGGTAAGGCTCCCTCCAGTGGGCGCAAGGGTGGACCGGGCGGCAAGGGAGGACAGCGGTTGACTGAACCGGCCCAGTAGTGGGCGGGGATATCGATCGCGATATCCCCGACCCTTCCTAGGCTCGGCGGCTGTTACACGGCCGCCTCAGATTTCCTCCGGCTCGGTAGGAGGTCCATCAGGGCCTTCCAGCTCTACACTGGGGGAAAGGGACAAATGTCCCCTTCTCCAGAGGAGACCTTGGACTGCATCAGAGCGGCCTGGGAAGAGCATAGGATCCTGCAGGCGGCCCTATGAGCCACCTGCGGATCTTTACACAGGATTGCACTGTCAGTGATGCAAAAGTACTTGGCACAGGTGGATGCAGGTGAAACTTGTTAAGATTACCTAGACACATCTTCACCATCCAAAGTCAATTGTCACATGTGGTGCTAAATAATTTTGCCGTCAGCGACTGTAACAGAGTTGTCTACAGAGTATGTGATAATCATGGAAGTCTTTTGCTTCTGTCATGAGTCATGACCCATTCAATATTATGCAACCAACCTCTCCACTTCTTCCACACAATATATATATATATATATTCATGCAACTGCATACAAACACCCCCTGAGTCTCAGCACAATGTCAATATTATTGTTTCATCATATTGTATTCATTCTATACTGCTTTCCAACACACATATTTTCAATATCCATCTCAGTGCTTCTTCTGGTAGAGTTTCCAACACCCTCAGGCCCTGGGACCTCTTCAGACAAGGGACAATTCTACCCCACACTTTTCTAATCCGTCTACCTTGTCATGGCGATTAGCGTTCCATCTCCACAGCACAGTAGGAGGTGAAGATGGAGAAACCGGAGCCATGCTGCTATGGTGACCTGTGAAGGATCATACTTGCTACTTCAGTGACAATCGTTACTTTATCTTGTAGCGGCAGCCCCTGCTGGTTCCCTAGGTTCATATCTTCCAATATTTGGTGGAATAAAAGAGGTATGCTTCTTTTGTAATAAGAAAGTGAACAGGGAAATGTGGTGTGTTTTCTACAAGCCATGGGTCACCATCTGCTCCCTATAGTCATCATTCAAGTTCTTAGCTGCTGGGGATGATCATTCAATAGCACTGCAGTAAAGGTTCACCACCCTGTGGGAACAACTGGAATTGCAAACACTGTTGAGAATGACTGTCCATGTCATTAGAAGCAGTGGCATGGAACTGATCACTACTGTAGTTTAATCTACAGAAAGTGCACCTATATGTTCTCCTGCATACATTGACATTGTTCACTCAGAAGTAAGTTCCACTGGGTTCAGCATAATAGGACATTGTCAAATAAGTATGCATAGGATTGAAACCTGAGTCATGGCTGACTTCTGCCGGATTTTGACTACTTTGAGCAAAGGATTGTTGACACTCTCTAGTTTGCATTCATATCCGGTGGAAATAATATAGCATTCAATCATTGCATCCACTTCTGCCACAAACCAGTCAGAAGTTATCATACTGTAACATTTCATTTTTCTAAAAAAATCATTTTTGGGATGATTCACAGCCAAATATAACTCATTTTGAATTCAATGTTTATACTATATCCCAGGCTAGTCTAAAACTTTGTCCTTTGAGAAATCTGCAGATGGCTCTCTAGATTGTTGGCATCCGTCTATCTGACATGCAGGGCAGCAGAAATCTATCAGGCCTTTTCCTACAAGGCAACGTGGATTTCTCTGTGGGTCTGACTTTGAAAGAGGTTTAAAAGCTCCAGCTGCTCAGATTGATATTCACCTTGTATCAGAGGCTTAGTTTAGCTGTACGTATTTTGATTACGATAAGTATTTTTTTAAAATACAACCAAGGAAAAAGAGAGTTTTTTTTTTAAAATAATCATATACTGTATATATAAAGGAAAGGAATAAGCCCTTCCTTGCTTTGTTGCAACCTGCCTGGTTCATAGCTTCAATACCTTGATTGCCATTCTAGAAGTACTTCAAGGGGTCCAGAATGGTTGGGAAATGGGCACATGTAAAACCTTTCAGTGAAAAAGGAAATCAGTACACATCATATGTAGCTCCACATGCATGATAAGGCATGGAAAACCAATTTTTTTTTTTGCCATTTCTGTGGTGTCCCATGAATGCATCTCACATCTTCTATGTGTAGGTTTACCAGACATCTCGGAAAACCCAGGACGTGTCCCGTTTTACCCGGTTTCCGGGGTCCAAACAGGGTCAGTCCCGGTTTCTGGGATCCATCCCGGGTGACCCCAGCAACTGGAGACTGTCCCGGCCTTTCCCAGCTGGCTGAGGACTGAACTGGCTCGTGCGCCTGCGTGAGCCTTCGCACAGGCGCACAACACCTGGGCGCTCTCAGCGCCTGCAATTGCACTTGGCGCCTGCGCAAAGGATAAAGAGGAGGACTTGCCGTAGAGAATGAAGAGGAGGCAGCATTTCAGCCTGCCGCTGGAAATGAATAAATAAATCACAAAATTTCAGAACAGAACATCTCACTTCACTGCAGCACCTCATTTCACTGCCCAAGAACTAGTGAGAAATAAGTAGCAAATAAATAGCAAAGAAAGATAAAAATCAATCAATACATAGCAAAGAAAGAGAAGAAAAGGAAAGAAATAAAGGAAGGGCAGATCAATATTAAGAGAAAAAGAAAGAAGAGTGGTGAGACTTCCACTGTTGAAGTATCAACCTCTTTGCCACCAATGAAGAGACTTTATGAGTTCAATTATCTTATTTAGATAATATCGAGATTTCAGATGTTTGGAAACAGCCTCAGTAGTTAGAGAGGAAAAGAGTTCATGACCACTATCCTGATGCTTGACTTACATTAATCAGGCTACTAGTATACGGCTCGTACAGGTGTAAGCTCTGCGTGCGCAGGAATGGCCAAGGGCAGCAGAATAAGGAACAAACCTGTTTCCATGTGTTAATTCTGCCCAGATTTTGAATGGAATTTAGAAAGTGCCCATAAGGATGAAATATAACCTAGAACAAAATTATTAATGAAAAATGGATGAATACAAAATACTGTATTTCTTCAATTCTAAGACGCATGTTTTTTCCCAATTAAGCATTTCAAAAAATGGGGTGCGTCTTAGAATCGAAGGTCTCCAAAAAGCACCCCAAAATGCTATCTTCTTACTTACTGGGGCTTGGGGGAGCTTCAGGGAGACCTGCGTGACCCTCTGTAGGCCTCCCCGATCTTCAGTTCAGCAAAAAATGGTGATTTTCAGCCATTTCCGGTTTTCGCGAAAACCAGAAATGGCCAAAAATCGCTGTTTTTCGCCAAACTGAAGATCAGGGAGGCCTGCAGAGGGTTGCGCAGGCCTCCCTGAAGCTCCCCCAAGCCCAGGTAATGTAGGAAATGGCACTTTCTGGCAGTGCACTCAGTCATCCTCAGCTGCAGGAGACATGCTGGGGAGAGTTGGTGCTGAGCGGGTAGATTCAATGAAGGGAGGTGAGTCTTACAATCAATGGATATTTTTTTTCCCCTGCTGGTGGTACTGAAAGTAAAGGTGCGCCTTAGAATCGATGGTGCCTTAGACTCGAAGAAATACGGTAGAATTAATACAGCAATCCATTTCATACTCAGAATCAGTAACCTAGAGGAAGCTCCGGTATTTATTTAAAAGATTTTTATCATGCCTTTCCCTCCATAACTGGGCACAAAACTACAGTAAAGTACAATAATTAACAAACAATAAAAAAGAGAAATCAGCACAGGCAAACCAGTATTGATAAAAAAAACCGGTGGCATAAAACAATGCATTGAAAAAAAAAACAGCAAGAACAGAACACACAGACCATATTTAAAGAAACCTGATCCTATCAGGTTGCCCCACCAATGGAACTCACGTTCCACTAGCGAAATGAAGAGGACGCTGGCAGAACATCACTCCACCATTGACTGATGCGAGGCCGCCAGTACAGTCACTGGCGGCATGGTGTGCTGACTAGTAGAGAAGACGCCATCCGCTGGTGTTGATGAGTTGCCAGTGGGGGTGGGAGGGAGGGGGTGAGAGGGGAAGAACAACGGAGTTTCTGGGCAGGGATGGGATGGGGAGGGAGGTAGAACAAGGGAAGGGAGGGAGAAGATGGGCTTGGCGACACTCACATGCGGCCGAATCCCATACCTCTCCCTCACCCTGTCCGCCACTCTTACGCATCTCGGTCCAGCAAAATAGCTGGTGCAGAATCAAAGAGACCTATAGGGAAAGTGGGGACTATCCTCAGGGCAAGTGAACAAAAGTTCACTTACGCTGAGATCTCTCCGTCTCCCACCCTAGGATGCAATGCATGTTCCATTGTCATGCCTGTATCGGGGGGGGGAAGGGGGTGTTAAGTGGGATTGGGTTGAAAAACACTTTAATCAAACAAAAATAATTAAAATTATTATGGAAAAGTAAAAAAAAAGAAGAGTCTTCAGTCCCTTCTGGAAGGAAAACAGAGAGGGCATAGATCTTAACTCAAAAGGGAGGGAATTCAGTAATTGTGGTGCCTCCACAGAGAAGACCCTACGCCTTGTTGCCGTCAACCTGGGCTCAGTTAAAACCAGCACACACTACATATGCACATACACTTGATGGATCCCCTATCTCCAGCACCTGCCCGATGAGTCAAGCAAAGTTTAATAGCGCAATCCTGTGTAAGAATCCGGCGAGCCCCGGCGGCCATTCTGCTGCTGGGCCAGAGGTCTACTCGTGGAAGGGGATGCTTGTCCCCTTCCCCGAGTGTAAACTGCTGCCGGCCCTATCGGCCTCCTCGGATCTACTCCTCGGAAGTAGAGGAGGCCGTGTAACGGCCTAGCCGGCCCTGTGGGGACGGGGATATAGCCGACGCCATCCCCCACCCCTTCCAGGGCCGGCTACACCAATGCCGCCCCCCTTGCCCAGTGTTAAGTGCACTTATGCCAGTGTAAGTGCACTTACACCGGTGCATCTGCTGTTACACCAGTGCATCTACAAGGTTACACAGGATTGCGCTGTCAATGTACGGTTCTATCTAAATAAAGAAACTCCTAATGATCCATGACTTTTATAAGGTACTGCATACATTGACTTTAAGAGTATTTCTGTTTATGCCCAAACTCATTTGGTTTTTCATTTGTTCCAGATATTACAGCTATGGCAATTAATGGTGCCACTGAAATGAAATATTGCTTTACCTGAAAATGTTAACTGCTCTAAAAGGGTAGGAGCTTTTTAATTTTTCTTTAAAATTGCTCACAGAAATCTTCCCTTAGTAGCAGAATTATCTCCCATTAACGGAGCAATCCTATCCCCAACGGGCGCCGGCACTGAGGCCTCAGTGCTGGTGCTGGGTGTTGCAACACCCTGTGAATAAGCAGGAAGGCCTGCACTGTCCTGCCACTGCTGAATCGAGGCCGCACACGCGCCGGAGCAGGTAAGGCCACTCTGAGCAGCACAGGGGCTGGGAGAGGATGGGGGAAGGGCAGGGTGTTGGTGGTGGTTTGGGTCTGGAAGGGGGTGGGAGACCTATGTCCATGTCGGATGCTGTATCCTATCCTCCCTCCCAGGCCCTTGCAGCTGACATGGGGTTGCTTGATTCTCCACCAGCTAAAGAGCTGGCGGAAAACCGAATAGCCGGCCCCATTGTAAGGGCTGCAGGTTTACCTGGGGTAAGTGAGCAAATGATGCCCGCTTATCCCGAGTAGACCCCCCACCAGGGCCCTTCCCCATATAAGAGTCAGTGTGGGCTGCGCAGCCCACGCTGAAGAGCCTACACCGGGGGAGGATAGGATAGGGCTGCCTGCATTGGACACTTCAAACTATGCTTAAGAAGAGTTGGGACTTTAGTATCTATCAGATAGATACTATCTCAACTGCACTGTGATGCTGGTTTGCCCATACACATAGTATGAGAAAGCTCCAGGTTATCCACTCTGGTGTGAGTTTCTGGAGTTTACATGGGGATGTTTGGGGATGTATTTCCAATGTTGCCACAACCATTATGATATTCAATTTTACTTTTTCCATCACAGAATATATTATTTTGGTTTCCCGAAGCCACTATGGCCCCTCAACGTTTTACTGAACCCAATGTTTTGGTTCTTTTCAAATTACCCAAATAAGTACATTAATTTCTCACATGAAAATCGGGTCCTATTTATGAATTGAGGATGTCTACTGCATTTTTGCGGGGAATTGATTTCTCAAGCATTTATCCTAGTTTTTCCTTTATGTTGCCCTTGGTTCTTACAGCATAAACATGCCACATCTGTGCTGTTCCATACAGGGATAATTTTAAAGCTTTAGAAATCTATAAAGAAACTCACTGTGAGGCCAGAAACTACAGAGAGTAACAAAAATGGAGCAATCCTCATTGGTAAATTTCATAGCTGCACCCCGGGGATGCTATGCTGTTTTCTCAGATTCTTTTAGAAAGATGACAGAAGACAGGTTTTTATCAAACTCATGCTGCTTCAGTTCTTCTCAAATGCAAATTTTAGTCTCCATAATTCATAATTTAGCATTCTATTAAGGCCTTTCTTTTCCTTTTGACTCTGCCTTTGTCTCTAATATTTCGCCAAGGCACTTTGAATGAGTAATTGCAAGTGGAATTGACGATTTTAGATTTGATGGTTTTCAATTTAATATTGCAAAACTCCAGGATTTTTAGCAACTAATTTCTAGTCATCATTCATGCAATCAATCAATATCCTCAAACAAAAAATAACCCCGAGTCTATGGTATTAAGCTTTTGGAGTTATTTTTAAGATGAAAGAATTCTGCCATTATTATCTGCACAGCTTGTTATGAGCAGCTGTATACGCTACCATTCACATGACAAAATTAAAAGTTTTTGCATGACTTGTGTGAGTCACTCAGCATCACTCTAGGGAAGTCTCTGAATATTCACTATAAATCTCACAGCACAGGTTTGTGTTGATCTGAGCAGCCCTCAAACAAAATGGATACAGAAAATATCTAAACCAGGGGTTCTCAACCTTTGGAGGCCCGGGTACCCCCTATCATGGTCCAATTTTCTGAAGTAACCCCTGCTAATTAACTGCTAATTAATTGGATTAATCAATTAATTAATTAGGTAATTAATCATTAAATAAAAAGTACTAAAATAATTTTAAATGTGAAAAAGTCTTATTTAACTCTCTCTCTCTCTCTCTCTCTCTCTCTGTGTGTGTGTGTGTGTGTGTGAGAGAGAGAGAGAGAGTGAGTGACACACACACACACACACACACACACACACACACACACAAGGATCTCTTTTTTCTCCAAGTCACACTTCCCAAAATGTATTTATTTATAGAATTTATACCCCGCCTTTCTCCCACAAGGGCAGCTCCTCCCTCCCCCACCTCACCGAAGTACATTTTCTAAAGTAAAAAAATAAGCCCAAAACCAAAATCAGAGAGACAGAAGGGCTCCGAAAACAATTAAAATTTAAAATCCATGTTAATTAACACTTAATTAGCTGCTGATGGGGCAGATAAGGGGCAGGGCTTGGTGTACCCCCAGCAAGAGGTCCACATACCCCTAGGGGTACCCGTACCACAGGTTGAGAACCCCTGATCTAAACAAACAGAAGACCCATACCAATTACACCAAATACAAATTGTTTGGCAGATGGGGTCATGTGATGCCATAGCACATCTTACCCATATAATCACCAGTGCAGATGAGACAAAGCAGGAATGAAGGAAGAGTTGCCAATAGTTCACTATATATACACCTAAAGATTTATTGAAATGCTTTCAAATATTATATACAACCTAGAAAAAAAGCCCTTTTCAGACGTTTTCTCCCATGTGTTCCATATATGTATTCTCCACCTAGGCACCCCCAGGTGATGTCATAATGACGCCTGCCCCTCCCATGATTGGTGTTTCTGTGGAGTGACAAACAGGGACACGCGGTGCGGACGCAGCAAGTGAGGCAGCCCTGCCTTGTCTTTAGTCCTCGGAAATGAAGCTGCAGCTGAACCCGGAGGTTGCACACGTGCACTACCTGCTTGTACCCGAGTAAGCAGGTGGGGTATAAATGCATTAAATAAAAAGCAATAAAATCCCAGGCTAATAAAATGTAGGAAGGGCTTGAATGCAGAAAAGGTTAGAAGTGAGGAGAAAATGAGCAAGAGAAGGTATCACATTCCCCTGACCTGGCCATTTCAGCTTCATGATGGCAGACTTCTGTACTGTGCCAAGTACAAAACAGAAGAATCTACATGAAACCAAGAAGACTTTGCTCTGTCAGCCAAATATCTTGCACTTGCAAAACAAATGGATGCAGTTTGTGCATTGTCTAGGAAAAGGAAGGAAAGCACCTGGTTGATACACCCCCGTTGGAAGCTACTGAACCACATCAAGGTCAAAACTGAACAGTGACTCAAGAGGAACAGGATACTAGACAGATGCCAGCATTACTGAATGACTCTCCATGCAAAAAGATCTGAGCTTTAGGTTAGAAAACAACATGTTTGAAGCTAATTCTGAAGATGAAATGTCTCAAAGATGTGAAGGCTTAAGTTGTGTCTATGACTGAAGTAGCATGTGATGATCTGCAATCTGGCTTAATTTAAAGAAATCAAACCCTTCCTTTGTGAATGGATAGGTACAGTGAAAGCTGCCTTAACGTGGAGCGTGAAGGAAACTGTTCTAAAGAGAATTCAGATTTATATTGGGTAGTTCTGTAACCCTGGATTCTCTGTGCCCTTTCGAAAGTGATGTTGTGCACATGAGCAGCTTATCTATTCTGACCACAAACTGATGGCTAATGAGCTGAGCACACAGCAGTAAAGCACCGTTGCTGATCACGAAGACAGGCTCACAAGTACAGGTGGGCCCCCATATCCGCTGGGGATATGTTCCAGGCCCCTCCGTGGATACTTGAAACCGTGGATAAGAACGAACACCCCCTCCATGGTTTCCTGAGGGGCCCCCCACCCTGCCTCCCCTGCAGGCAGGCATGCTTGCCCCCCCCCCAGCTCTTATTTTTCTTTCAGCAAGCTTTGTTTCTTCCTTAAAACAAACAGAGAAGCAGCCTCCATTGCAGGCAAGTAGAACGAGACTAAGTCCTAGAGAGGCTCTGCAAAGTTTCTGTTAACCTTGCAGAGCCTCTCTAGGACTTAGTCTCATTCTACTTGCCTGTAATAAGCAGCCAGAGGCTGCTTCTCCTGTTTCTTTAAGGAAGAAACAAAGCTTACTGGGAAAAAAAGTAAAAGCCTGGGGGGTCCCCACAATCCGTGGATAACTGAAACCGTGGATAGCGAATCAGTGGATATGGGGGCCCACCTGTACTTTTCAAGAGTTATGCTTGACCCCAGGAACTGCTTAAAACCCTGAGGCAAAGCAGAAGAGAGGAGTCCAGGCCTAGTAGTTTATTATATCAATTCCTGAAGAGACGATGGAGACGATTTTCTCCGTTTCATAATTCTGTCTTCTAATAACCTTTAATTTTGTCCGAGTCCAAAAACTCGGACTTTTTTTTATTTGTAATTCAGCTTTATTTTTGTGTTCGTATTTTAAAATTCTAATCATCGTAAGTGTTCTGTGATACATAGACAGCCTATAGTAAGTAGGTAGGTAGGGCCCATGTAATTCAGCATCTCATGAAAGTAGGTACAGTTGAAGGAAGTTTCCTTTGGCACAGTTTCACCAAAAACAGGCACAAACACCTGGAATTCCCATTGACCACAATAGAGATGCCATCTGATTCCACTGTTCACACATCTCATGGTGAAGTTGGCCTAGAACCTAATGGCCATGAAGCATCCATTTCTGAGGGGGAAGGTCAGTTTAGGGAAGCATGTGTAGAAATCATGCCCTGTATGGTATAACCCTATAATGCCCTAACCCTAACCCTAACCCTAGCCCTAGCCCTAGCCCTCAACCCTAGCCCATACATTCATTAAAAGCATATTGCATGGGGATGCAAGAGAGAGTCTAAATTGCCCTGCATGAACAGTTGACAGGTGAAAGAACCATGTTGTTTACCAGGGAGACAGGTACTAATATTAATTGGGAAGAAGTATTTTTATTCATGTGGAGAGATTCAACTCTTGGGAGACTTGCACGACAACATTTCAGCCAACCAAGGACAAGTCACCAGCACCAATGAGGTTGCATACTACAGAAGAAACAATGTACGATTTATGTTCTGACCTGTTTTTGAACAGTGTTTATAGCCAACTGTTGTAGGAATCAAGCAATGGAGGTTTCATCCATGCAGCTAAAAGCTTTCTACTTAGCCTTCAGTGTTTCCCTGAAGAATAGTTAGATACGTAGAGATTGTCCAGTTCGCCATAGATGATATCCAACTATTATTCGATGCTCACATGAACATCTATCAGTCCACATTGAATAAGCTGAGAGCATCAGCACTCAGAAACAGGTAGAAGATCTTACATATAGCCTTGAGTTCACTGTGGGAAAAATACAACTTGCAAATGTCAACTCCAACTCTCACTTGAAAATTCTTTCATCTCAGTCCTTCTCCTTTGATAGAATCTTATGCAAATTAGCCTACTGGCTGTTTACAGAGTTGGTAAGGTAAAGGTATCCTCTGACAATTAAGTCCAGTCGTGTCAGACTCTAGGGTGTGGTGCTCATCTCCATTTCAAAGCCGAAGAGCCAGCGTTGTCCGAAGACGCCTCCATGGTCATGTGGCCGGCATGACTCTCCTTGCCGCAGCGCGTAGCATGCAGCTGGAACACGGAGCGCTGTTTACCTTCCCGCAAGCGGTACCTATTTATCTACTCGCATTGACATGCTTTGGAACTGCTAGGTTGGCAGGAGCTGGCCAAGCAACGAGCCGTCGCGGGGATCGAACTGCCGACCTTTCGATCGACAGCTTATGGTTCAGCGGTTTAACCCGCTGCGCCACCCGCTGGCCTACAGAGTTGGTACCACGTAATTATACAGATCTTAAATTGACCCTGACAACTAGGCTATGCTTCCAGCTTGTTAGTTGGTTTGTTTATAATAATGGACTTACCTGTTAACTACCAGTAAAGGGTTTGGATCCAAAGAACCGCTTGGACATGCCCAGCAGAATCTTTTCTTTTGTCTTTTTGGATGAAAGATTCCTATGTCATATCACAATCTGCTTTTCAAACTTCCCTCAGAGAAGGGAAGAAGTCAAAGATTCCATTGAGCATACTTCAGCAGTTCTTTAGATCCAAGCAGTTCTTTAGATCTCAAAGTATTTCATGCAATCAAGGAGTTACTATTTAAATATGAACTGCTACTGAAAAATGTTTAAAGGTAATGATACCTGCAATGAAAATTCACTACTAACAGGAACTAACACTACTATATGAAATCAGTAGGTAGATTTGGACTTTCTCTGCAACAAATCAGCCAATGAGAATCATTTCCTGAGCAGAATATCCATGGGATGGTGGGTGGTAATGAATCTTTTTTATTGGTGACACAGAAAAAGATATGGAGAGAAAGACAAGAATGAGTTGAAGAACTATGTTTATTTCAGTGGAAAGGTCCATTTTTGTGTGGCATTCAGTTTGAAATCCAGCTGAGCTGGGCAGCAAAGTAGTGAATGAAGGAGAAGATCCATTCTGTCACTCAGACTTGCCCCCTTGCAAAGCTAAATTGCTCACAGGGAGACGTTTTCAACCAAGATCCCCAGATCAAATATAGGACACTGTTATTTCCAAAGACCAAATTGCTTGAAGATAAAGTACCATTCTCTTGGATTTTTGTGCAGACTATTTAATCCCTTTGCTGGCCACTGTCCAACAGGGAGTTAGATGTGCTTATTAAGCCAATTGGAATCAGTGGGCTTAAGAGTGCCTATCTCTGTTGGATTGTGGTTGCTGTGTTTCTCTCAATGCCTTGGTCTTTTATGTCGTGCACAACTTTAAAAGTAGGTTTGAACAAATCATTATCGCAAAGCTCTCTCGCAGGTACAAGTACAATCATGCGGCTCTGTGCAGTGTTTTCCTGTTTCCCACCAAAGAAATTAATGCAAGCGCTAGAGTGTATTACTGATATTAGCTGCCTATTTTACATTGAAATCCCACAGATACGCTTAAAAAGCAATGAGTAGGTGAGCAATTAACTAAATTACCTGTGGAGGGGGCATGTCAAGCTGTGCAGAAGGCAATTAGGCCCCTTTTAGTTGAGTACCTCTTTGCAAATAATGCCAACCTAGTAGCATGGCTTTAGAAAACAAAACTCTTAGAAGTTTATCGGAACAAACAAAAATATAACAAACATAAGGTAAAAGGTAAAGGTGACCCCTGACAATTAAGTTCAGTCGTGTCCGACTCTAGGGTGTGGTGCTCATCCCCATTTCAAAGCCGAAGAGCCAGCGTTGTCCGAAGACGCCTCCGTGGTCATGTGGTCGGCATGACTCTCCTTGCCGCAGCGCGTAGCATGCAGCTGGAACACGGAGCGCTGTTTACCTTCCCGCAAGCGGTACCTATTTATCTATTCGCATTGACATGCTTTGGAACTGCTAGGTTGGCAGGAGCTGGCCAAGCAACGAGAGCTCATCCCGTCGCGGATTCGAACTGCCGACCTTTCGATCGACAGCTATCACATATTCCTTATTATGTGGACCATCCAACATGTCATTTCTGTCTTTAAAGAACATCCCTTTGTTGACTTTCCACTCTAACACCAACTGATATCTTTCTTTCATTCTCTCAACATGGAGAATGCAGACCAGTCTTTTCAAATAAGGATTGAAGAGAACATAAGCTCTGCTGGGTCAGGCCAAGGGCCTATCTAGTCCAGCTTCCTGTATCTCATGGTAGCCCACCAGATGCTTCTGGAAACACTCAAGACAACAAAATACCTGTATCCTGTTGCCACTCCCTCACATTTGGCACTCAGAGATAGGCTACCTCTAAAACCTGGAGGTTACATACACTCATCATGTCATGCAACCTGTGATGGACTTTTCCTCCATGATTCTGTCCAAGCCCCTTTTAAAGACATCTAGGCCAGGTGCCATCACAACATGCTGTCACAAGGAGTTCCACAGATTAATTATGCACTGGGTAAATAAATATTTCCTTTTGTCTGTTCTAACTCTCCCGCAGATTAATTTTAGTGGATGTCCCTGGTTCTGGTGCTGTGTGAGAGAGGGAAAATAATTTCCCTCTATCTATTCTATCGATCCCATACATAATTTTATACGACTCTATCATGTCCCCCTCAGGCACCTTAGTTCTAGACTGAAGAGTCCCAAACATTGTAGCCTTTCCTCATAAAGGAGGTGCCCTAGGCCACTAACTATTTTGGTCACTTTTCTGCACCCTTTCCTGTTCCACTATATCCTTTTTGAGATGTGGCGACCAGAACTGGACACAATATTCCATATGTGGCCTTATTGATTTGTACAAGGGCATAATAATATTGGCAGTTTTATTCTCAGTGATCCTGAGCATGGAATAGGCCTTCTTCACAGCTATCACACACTGGTCAACACTTGCATCAAACTGTCCATACCCCACACCCCCAGATCTCTCTCCTGATCTGTCACAGGCAGCTCAGAACCCATCAGCGCATATGTTAAATTTTGATATCTTGCCCCAATGTGCATCACTTTGCACTTATTTACATTGAAGTGCATTTGCCATTTTGCACCCAATTCTCCAGTTTGGAGAGATCCTTCTGAAGCTCTTCACAATCCATTCTGGATTTCACCACCTGGAAAGGTTTAGTGTCATCTGCAATCTTGGGCACCTTGCTGCTTATTGCTAACGTCAGGTCATTTATGAACAAATTGAAAAGCACTGGTTCTAAAACCTGTCCTTGGGGCACACCACTTTTCACCTCTCTCATTGACTTACAGCCTAATGCTATCATTGGGCTGCACTGCTGGAACTCGCATTCTGGCAGTGCACCCCAACTTACGGCACCACAAAATGTGATGCTGTATAGTGCACAACCGGGCCGCTGTCGGAAACAGCAAGTGGTGTTGATCACCTGGCAGCAGCCTCTCTGGAGCCCCTAGTCAGTAGCAGAGGCAGGCTATGGACAGTGAGGGGGAGGGAGTGGGAGGACCAGGGGTGTTTGGGGGCAGGGAGGGGGGGAGGAACAAAGGGCGGGAGGGGGTGGATCTGACAGCAATTTGGCACACTGGATCTTATCCTTTCTTTTTAAAACCTCCCCACCCCTTTTCTCTCCTCAGACATACGCCTTCAAAATAGGTGGTGTATGTCCGATGAGACCCATTAGTGATCGAGAAGCCTACCAGGATGTAAGTTTTACTTTCCTCTTGCAGGCTGTCTAATTCCCCCTCTCCCACCATAGGATGCAGCATACGTCAAGTAGTGCACCTACCTAGCAAAATGCTTGGAAAAAACCAGACATTTCCATAGTGAAGGAGGAAATCAGAAAGAAGGATATAAGCATATTTTTCCCCTTTGAAGGTTACCTTTACTGCATATCCATAATGCTGACCGACAAGTAAGGTGGGATACAGGAGACATGAAAGGTTGAAAAGACTGTTCAGGAAGCTTATCAGTAAATAAATGCCTATTCTTTTGGATAACTGTAATGAGGACTTGCATTGTCAGTGGGATTTAATTTCTGTGCCAACATAATAAGTCACAACTGTGGTACATATGAAATGATTGCTCTCACATTTAATGGGCTGTTTCAGTTGATGGCATCATAGAAAAACGTTAACCGTGCAACATGCTCCTGCAAACTAGTGCTATAAGATTTATCTTTCCAGATGTGGGTTAATCTGTGGCGTATGAGCAATGGCCTGTTTAACATGCTAAATGACTCAGCTGCCTTTATAAATAATAACGCTCAAGGTCACCTTCTGACAGAGGCTGTCTAGGGTTGAATGACTGAATCCTTTGACAGAGCCAGAGAATTTTCTTGATAGGAACGTTTAGAGGGCAGAAGATATTGCATTAATCCATCTCTGAGCATAATGAGACTCCATATCACTTTCTAGGGCTGGTGGCAGTCAGTTTCCAAATGGAAGTGTTCCCTAGTGTTTCCCTGATCTTTTTGTGCCTACAGGGTTTCCTTTTAATTTATTTGCCTTTGGCAAGCAGGCCAGATTATAGTGGAGTCGGGACATGCCCTGGGTTCGTTAACAGACATCAAATGGTCTTTTTCCCAAAGTGTGTTGCATGGCTGAAGACCACAACTGGAAAAAGAAAAGATCAATGGCTTTAAAGCAGAGAGAATGTTTTTGAACACATAAAGACAGAGCACCAGGTTACATCTGGAAAGGTCATTCTCTCCTCACTTTCCAAAAGCAAATGCACGGGAAGAGAATATATACAGTACAGCTGAATTTATTAATCCAGTTTTTGCACCCTTCCTCCAACCTTCACAAACTTTTTGTGAGTAGAATTACCAAGCAGGTTCTGGAACAGAGTGCTGAGATTCAAGCTACAGTCCTCTTTCATGCAAAACGCTAGAGAATTAAAACAAACAAACCAACCAACAAACAAAAAACTACCCTTAATAAGGCTGTGCATATGGCTTTGTGAATGATCCTGTTTCTGGCAAATTCATATATTGGATCCCAAACTCTGAACATGGTAACAGAACAGTGTTGGGCTCCCTGGCTATTTTTACGCTGGTCTACGACTGCAATAAAGATTGTGTTTGTATGGGTTCCCCCATATTGACTTGGCTGTCTCTGTATTTCTTTGTTTCTTGTCAGTACTACTCACATTCAGTTTATAATTGCCACCAAATCTAAAGCATGCACGCATGTCTGCATGCAGTCTATGCTTAAAACAACTTTGAACTTTCACAAAGCTCATAACTACACGTCACTATTTTTTGACAAGCGTATTAAAAATATAGTCATAGATACCAATTAGTTTCTTTTAGAGCCATAGACCACACTGAAAACATATGGCATTCTTACTGTTACTTAAAAGCAATTATTTGCATTAATGATAAAATAGCCCCACATCAGTATTCCCGACAGTTCCATGTAAATCCTCATTTAATTGCTCAGTGTCTTTGTCATTGCTTTCTCCAGAGAGAAGCTCCATTTCTTGAAACAATTAAATCTAAATTTGTTTGGTGGCTTGCATGTTCTTGACTGCATTTTCAACCTTATAGGCACAGTGGGAGAAAAATCAGAACTGTGATACCGGGGGGGGGGGGGGGGGGGAGAGACAGAGAGAGAGAGAATGGAGTCAAGTTGAGGATAAACACCTTACCTTGCAATCTAAGCCACAAATCCGCTTTTGGGAGCAGAGGTTTGGTGATAAGAGGTTGTGATTCAGATTGACAAGGAATGAAATTGACAGTGCTGGTTTATAGAGTCTGAGCACAAGCATATTTAATTAGAGTCAGTCAATCAATAGGAAAGAAGATGCTAGGAAAGAGAACCAGATCAACAGTAGCTCATCTGCAGAAACAGCCTCTTCGAGTCAGCAGGTTTTTCCTCTCCCCCCCCCCCGACTGAAGTTAGTGGGGTGCAAAATGTACTCTGCCAGGCAATAACACACCTTGTTAATGTGCAAAGAAAACCTCAGAAAAGCATGATGTTCTTGATCAGTTCACCATTAGGGATTTGTGTGCAGACTTTATTTTTTGCTATTCTATGCAAAATATGCTATTCTAGTGGTAGCATATTCCTTAAAATGTGTTTTCATATATATTTTATAAAAGCATGATTTTGTAGTAAAATGCCCAGGCATCCACAGCAAGTGTGGGGGAGTCTCTCTCTCTCTCTCTCTCTCTCTCTCTCTCTCTCTCTCTCTCTCTCTCTCACGCACACACACACACACACACACACACGCACGCACGCACGCACGCACACAGAGAGAGAGAGAGAGAGAGAGAGAGAGAGAGAGAGAGAGAGAGAGAGAGAGCTGGAGACATTCTGGAAGTTTTCATGACAGCTAATTCTCCTGCCAAATGGGCAAACTGCTTTTGCATATAGAAGAGGTTTGCCATTTCAGTTGCGTATCAACGTGTCCAAAGCACTTCTGCTGTTTGTGTGCTTCTCCCACATGATTGGCTAAGATTGTGGCCAATTTTCGTTCCCAGAACAGGAAGTATAAATGTTGTCTGTGATCCTAAACAGTCGTATACTAGTATAGAGGAACCACACTGACGATGGAAGAGCTCTGGATATTTGTTACATAGCTGAAAAGGCAAATCTGCTCTAAATGTAAAAGAAGTTCGCTTGTTTGGAAGAGGATTTGATTGCAGTGTTCATTGAGCTCTTCTACATGTACTGTGGCCATCTAGGAATGTGGCCCATATTTATTTTTACTGTTATCTGGAAACTTTTGTCTGTGTATCTGGAACACCTGGAAACTTCTCACAGCGGCGGAACTCACAGCAGCGGAACTTGGGTGGAGCGCGTGGAGCAGGAGCTGCAGGCGCTCGGGCGGGTAGGGGGCGCGCTCGCAGCACTTACCGTCATGAAGCGCTGCATTGTATCGGCCCTCCCTCCCTCCCTCCCTGGAGCCCGTTCAGCTCCAAAATGAGTTCAAAACGGGCGGGGGGGACGTGTCAACGTGACGCGACGCAGGCCCTGCCCCCACGTGCTGGGCGCCGGGAGGGCGTCCATCATTTCTGCTTCTGGACATGCCCACTTGAAGCAAACAGGAAAAGTGTCAGTGGAAGAGAGAATGAAGTAGTGAGTTGGGCCTCTTGGACAGCAGTCTTATACACACTTACCTGGGGAGTAACAGTGCAATCCTAACCAACTTTCCAGCACTGGTGTAGCCGTGCCAACAGGGCACACACTGCATTTTGCAATGCAGGGGCAGTCAAGGAGGCCTCTTCATGTTGAGGGAACCTTTGTTCCCTTATCTCGGGGCTGCATTGCGGTTGCACCAGCGCTGGAAAGTTGGTTAGGATTGCGCTGTAAGTCTACTGAAGTCAATGGGACTTACTTCTGAGCAGACATGCATAGGATTGTGCTGTTAATATGATACATTCTGTACTTCAGAACATGTTCCCAACTACCAAATTCATTCATATGTAAGTTACAAAGGGTGCTATATGTATAATCCAAATTTTTCCCCATCCAAACACAAGTAAGTGGAGACTTGATGCTTTCCCGGTTTTAGTTCATGTATCTTTTTCATGGAAAATGTACAGCTTCTACACTTGGGCAGCCATTATAATTTGAAGAGATATATTTTGTATTTGGACAGGGACCCATCCTTGAGTACTAAAGGTATCATGAAGTGGCGCTAAAATGCTTTATAAAAATATGCAATGTATACTTGTCATTTTAAGAGGCAAGGCCAGAAGCACCCGTGAGAGGTCCGAGGGACCAGTTTCACTTTGGGCAGCAGTGGTCTCTGTGAGTGGTTAGGTCTGAATACTCCTAGATCAAGATGGACTAGAGCAGAGGTAGGCAAATGACAACCCAGACAAGTCTGGTCCTCAGACTTGTCATCGTGCTGGCTGGTCCCACGCCTCCCTCCCTCCCTCCGCCTCTTCTGCATTGGCTGGTGCAAATCCCATCTGCTCCGGCAGCTGCAGGGTTGGTCCAGAGGTGGAGCAAGGGCTGCCAGCCTCTGCGCCGGTAGCTCTTGCTCCCCGGGGACCAAAATGCGCTTTACGGCACGTTTACAGCACCCGGCACCTGAGGAGCACGTCCTCCGCATGCGCACAGTTAGGGAGGATCGTGCCATTAGATATGTGCATTACTCCCTCAGAATATAGTGGGTTTAAAAAATAAATAAATTCTAAGCTGTACTAATATCATATATTCCATGAAACCTTGTCCTTAATTAAATTATCCCAGATGTTTGCACTATTGAGATTCTGTGGGAAATTGCCTCTTTTAAAAGTTATGATATGCAGAATGGCCCAGCCAGCTATCACAGTTTTTTAAACAAAGGTTATGCTTGTCAGCCATTATAGGTACACTGCCACACTATGCTTTGGAAGGACTGGGATACACGTGCCACTGGTAAAGGTCATTTTTGTGCAGTCCAATAACATTGACTCTTCAGCAGATCCAGGCTGAAACACAATGTCGATGCCTTGACAGAAAAGGATGGTGTTTATTCACAGCGGTCAGCTTGCTTGCCTGCCCTTCAGAATAAAGGCTGTAGTTGTACAGTAGTAACTTGTACACATATCTCCTTAAGCTCATTGCAATCTGGCTGTATCCTGTAGTGTTACAGAACTGGCTTTTGTGCTCAGGCAGGTACCACGGAGACAGTGAATTTGGGTGAATCCGTACTTGATGCCTGTTTATCAATTGTGCTTTTCGTACACATATTGGCTAGAGGCTATTGGGAGGTTTTCACTTCCCCGCTAGCAGACAGTATGGTTCATTTGGTGGAATATGGTCTTTCTTGGCCTCTCCTGGTTCCTACCTGTGGCACATTATAATTTTTGAAAGCGAATTAGCTGCTAATCAGTTAGTTACACTATATGAAGACAGAGACTGTAAGACACAGCAAACTTAATTTCCCAGTGATGGGCAGCCCAATCCTGTGTAAGAAGATCCACCATAGAGCGCTAAGCATGTTGCGCCGGATCCTGCACAGGATCATGCCTGTGCCAGCAGAGCTGGCACACACCTCGGGGGAAAGCTCCAGTGGCCCCAATCTGTTGTCTGAAGACAAACGTATCTGTCAGGCAATAAAAGAATTACCTGCATTTAGTATAGACCAGGGGTTCCCAACATTCAGGGGCCCGCGTACCCCTATCCGGGTCTCTGAACATTCCGCGTACCCCCTGAGTGATCCCCCCTGCATACACCACATACCCCCTCCGGGTTGCGGCACGAGCAGGAGGACACGCTTCAGCAGGGCTGTAGCCTTTCCCTCTGGGTTGCTGCGTGAGCCCGCTCGTGACACGACCCGAAAAAGAAGATTACAGGCCTTCTTTAGTCCCCTTAGCATTTCCTACCTGTTCTTCTGGTTGCTGCCATCTTGGATCTCACGAAATCTCACGAGATTCAAGATGGCGATGCCCGAATCGCAGCAGCTGATCACAGCAGCTGATAACGGGCAGCGTCTTGCGTACCCCCTAGGGTTATGCGTACCACAGGTTGGGAACGCCTGGTATAGACTCTCATTTATTTAGGAATATATTTATTTTTCTCCAGGTAACTTGGTAAGGAGAAAAACTATTCTAAGAAACTCTGGTGAGTCATACTGTAGGTAGGCAATTTTTGTATTCTGTGTTCCTAATTCTTCTTTGGGATAAAATTGGAAATAATAACCATACTGAGTAATAATGGGCATCACTCGTCCCAAACATTAAGGCATGAGGTTGCTCAAGTCATAATCATTTACCTGTATAGGTGATTAATATTGAAGAAAATGAATGCAATCCAGGAACTGAATGCATACAACTGTGAGCAGAAGGAAAATAGTTGCTAGCACAGTTCCATAAATGCTTTTGCACCAGCTTGCACAAGGCTGCCATCCTACACACAGCCTTACCTGGGGGTAAGCCCCACTGAACTCAGTGAGGCTTACTTCTGAGTAGACATGCATAGGGTTGTGCTGCAAGAGTCCTTGCAGTGCTATAATAGGTAGGTGCCTTAGGGCGCAACCTATCCAACTTCTGCCACCGGTGTAACTTATGCATACAGCATAAGTGTATGCAACAGCGAGAATGGGAGGCCCCAGAACGGAAAGGGGATTCAAATCCCTTTTGAATTCCCCTTTTAGAGGGGATTTGAATCCCCTTTCCCCCGTTCTCACTGTGCTGCTGGTTACACCGATGGCATAAGCTGGATAGGATTGCGCTGATAGTCGTTTTCACTATTCTGCGTGTGTAAGAGACCCGTGGAAGTGGAAGAGCATCTTTCAAGTTTGTTTCACTTTTCTTGCGCAACGTTTGGAAGCAACCCTTCTATTGGTGGAAGACACTTTCTGCATGTGGCCTCAGCCTGGCACCTTTGGATCCAACCCCAGGCCTGCTAAAGAGAGGCTTTTACAAGGATCTCAGTGGGATGTCAGTTATGCCTGAAGTTGATTCTTTAATTTCTAAATGTTATATTAAAAAAAAAAACACTTTTGGAGAAATGTCTCGCATCAATCATAGTTCTCATTTCTGTTATTTTATTAAACCTATGAAACATAGGATTTAATTGCTTCTCCTTCACCTTGAGGCTACATAAAAATCAGGAAATATTATCTATGACTAATATTCATTTACACTAATAAAAAAGACCCATTGGATATTTTTTTTTTCAAATGAGTGAGAAATGGTAAGTGGCATTCATTGCCAACAGGTGACAGATGCATATTTGAAGAGGGTACAAATGATACTTCCGTAGAATAATTTAAAAAGCTAAGGACCAGTATAAACATTCTGTTATGAAAAACCACCACCACCAGAAAAGTGATTTCTAGATTGCTAACTAACTAACTAAATAAATAATGAAAATGTTATTAAATTCTTAACCATGCTTGGATAATTAGGAGGAATGCAATGAACAGTGATATACATTTTTTTTAACTCAGTGCGCAGTGAAGCATGTTGAGAATCATGCTTAGTACTTTTGTATTTTGGCCTTAGGCCTTTTTGGGACTTCCTGTACTTCTTCTAATCCTTTTTCCTCTCTGTGGTGAACCGTTACTCCTCCCTTGAAGGTTTCCTTTAAACATGGTTTAGAGTTGCATCTACCAAAGGTTAACACTGAGCAGGGTGCACATTGGGGCAGGAAATCAAAATGTCATATATATATTGATGGGTTCTGAGCTGTCTGTGATAGATCAGGAGAGAGATCTTGGGGTAATGGTGGACAGCTCAGACCCAGTGTGCAGTGGATGTGAAGAAGGCCAAATCCATGGTAGTTTTTATTTTTTTAAAAAAAGTGATTGAGAATAAAATGGCCAATATTATTATGCCATTGTACAAATTGATGGTAAGTCCACATCTGAAGTAATGTGTCCAGTTCTGGTCACCACATCTCAAAAAGGATATAGTGGAACTGGAAAAGGTGCAGAAGAGAGCGACCAAAATGATTAGTGGGCTGGGGCATCTACCTTATGAGGAAAGGCAACAACGTTTGGGGCTCTTCAGTCTAGAAATAAGGTGCCTGAGGGGGACATGATTGAGACATATAAAATTATGCATGGGTTGGATAGAGTGGATAGAGGGAAGTTCTTTTCCCTCTCACACAACACCAGAATGTGGGGACACCCACTAAATTGACTGGCAGGAGAGTTAGAAGAGACAAAAGGAAATCTGAATGCCAGATGCAAGGGAGTGGCAACAGGATACAGGTACCTTCTTTTTGTGTGTGCTCCCAGAAACGTCTGGTGGGGCCACTGGGAGATGCAGAAAGCTGGGCTAGATGGCTCTTAACCCAACCCAGCAGGGCTCTGCTTAGTTCTTAGGATTGCCCTCATAGCCAGAGTTTGACACTGCGGTTTGAAGTGGCTTTTCAAACTCTAGTTATGGGGGATTATTGTTACCATGATTTACCATGGCTAGCGCCAGTGTAGATATAAGGATGTAGTGTATTATGGATGGATGGAGGACACTTCCTGGGTGACTTTGATCTTGGCGTTCAAATCAGGTTCTCCATCTGTAAAAACAGAAACATTATTAACATACACAGGATTGTTGTTAAGGCTGAATGAACTAAAAACTGCTAAGCACTCTGTATGCTCCAAGGTGCTATATAAATGATAAATAATTTAAACCGTGTAAGCGTTCACAGTATCCTATCATGCAGCCAGTTTAGTACATCACTTGGGCACCAGTTTGTGCCATTTGTGTTGTGAAGCTACCAGAATATCACTCTAACCTTTCTTTTGGGAATGCTAGTTTACGATAGAAAGCCAGATGTGAAGGATTGTGCATATACCCTAATGTGAGACTGTTATGCTTATCAGACAGTGGCAGCATACTAATTTAGGAGATTGTTTTTTGAAGAAAAGTGTTATGTGCACAATGTGTGAAATCTGTTGCTTTATGTGTGTTGTTCAGCACTCCTCCTTTCCGGAACAGTGGGAAGTTCCAGGCAGCCTTTTCCAAGGTCAGTTTCTTTTTAGAGGAGAGAACAGTGAGGTGAGGTTGGGGGGAGCAGAGCACCTGTGCACTTGGCGCATGCATGAAGAAAAAGGTCCAGAAGCATGCCATGTCCCAGGCAGTGACATAGCTAGCCGCTGCGGCTGCTGCACCCCCATGATGTCGCTACCCCTGCCTCCACTAGCAACATCACCCTGGCGGTGTTACCGCCGCAAAAACATCCCCGCCCCCCCCCCCGGGTGTGAACGACCCTCAGAAAAGATCAGTAGGAGCCCAGATAGGCAGTTGGACAAAACGTTCCCAGCTCCACAAGCCATACGGCTGTTTTTCGGGCCCCGAATTGCCGCCACGGTGTGCTGCCCGGGGACCCACCGCCCCCCACTCCATCACTTCGCTACTAGTCCTAGGACTCAACTGGCCTTGGTGCAAACCCTGGCCATCATTACTTAAGAAAATGCCAAAACTCTTCAAAGAAGCCAGGAGGTATGGTAATCATGAGTGTTTAATAATGTTGAATCATATTATCCTTTTGACTTGCCCTTTGGAGGCTTATGCTGAAGCGTTATCTCTCTCACAAGCATTTGAAGCCATTACTGGCGAAAATACAAAGGAACCAAGCATCATTCTCTGCACTCTTGATTGCTAATCACCTTGAAACAAATGCTATTTTCATTTCCTCAGCGATGACAGTGTTGATCTTGCTTGCTATTTGCAAAACATAACAGACACCACTTAAGAACACAGGAACACGATTCCGGGCTAAGGCCAACAATTGCTCATCCATCCTAATGTAGCATATGGCTAATCAAATATCCAATCTCAGATTTTCTGTACTTTGGCCCAGATTGGAACATTTTGTGAAATCTTCTTAATTCTTATCAATTGACCACTAAGACCTCCTTCAGCGGAAGAGTCCAGCTCTTCGTCTGCAACACTGTCATTAGAAATTGTCTGTGGTTGATTCCCTACCCTTCCCTTCCTCACTTCACTGTACCATGAAACCTTACCTTCAGCGCCAAAAATGCAACAAACCAGCCTCAAAGCGGGCCAGATATCTTATTTGAAGTGGAGATTTGGCCGCAGCATATGTTTTAACAAGAACTGCTTCAAATGTGTGTTTTTCCAAAATAATTCTGCTTTTTCTTCATTCAATTAAATATTAGTTTCCTTACTGGTGTACTTTGTAACCATAATATTATTTACGATTGTCATGTTTAATGTTGTATTGTATTTAGTGCCTACCCAGATAGGATCCAGCACTGGCATGGCTGGAGCACTCCTCAGGGGAAAGGGACGTTTGGCCCCTAACCCTGAATAGAGCCCCAGCAGCCCCAATGGGTCTTCTCAAATGTGCGCCATCTATTTGGCTGAAGCACATTCAAGCAGGCTGTGTAATGGTGGCCAGGCCCGGGAAGGGTGATAGGATTTCAGTGGAACTTCCGCCACTGATCCCTCCCCCTGATCCCGGCCCGGGCAACCAATACCCCCTCCCAGAATACCCCATTCCGTCCTCCCCCTTCCCTACCGCCGCCCAGTGAGGAACTTACTTCCACTGGCGGGCACTCCATATGCATCTGGGGCGAGTGGAGTAGCACCGGCCTCAGTGCTGGCGCCTCCTACTCACCAGGTGCCGTGCCACAACATGCCAGCTTTACAGCATGTTTTTGGCACTCCAGACTGGTGGAGTACCACTCCACCAGTCTATAGTTTACACAGGATTGTGCCGTTAAATTAATAGAGTACATCTTGACTAATGAGTCAAAAGTTAGCTTTAAATTAGCTTATCTGTTGCCTTGTTTTATATTACACGTCAGACATTTTCAAACTAAGCATAGGGTCATGAGGGTATGTGATATCATTGCACTGGGTTATGGGGAAAAAAGTTTGAAGAACATTGAAATAGAGAAATAATAGCCATGACACTATGCAGAGAAGAGACAAAGCTTCCTGGTTGCAAGGGTGAGCCTCGCTAACCAGGTAGACAAGAGCAAATGAAGCTTTTTGAGGCATACTGGTTCCTGAACAGGTGGACTGTTTCATTCCTTTTCAGGCCCCTTGAAAGAGCTGTGAAATGGGGGGATGCGGATAAAACACTCACTAAAGTGTTCACGAAAATCTCACCTACTCACTTGAACCACAATGCAGACATTCAAGTATCTGCTGCTGCAGCTCTCCTCTATTTCTGTCCTTGCAATGGTGTCCAAATGTTTGATTCAGAATCCCTGAAGAGAGGATTTTAAAAAAAAAATTGTTGTTGTTCAGTCGTTAAGTCGTGTCCGACCCTTCGTGATCCCATAAACCATGTCCCGCCAGGCCTTCCTATCCTCCACTATCTTCCTGAGTTCACTCATTTTCATGTTCATTGCATCGGTGATGCTGTCTAACCATCTCATCCTTGGCCTTCCCCTTCTCCTTTTGCCTTCAATCTTTCTGTACTGTTTTTACATTTTGGTTCTGAGATTGGATAAGCTTGGCATGTTGCTCATGCACCTGGGAAATGCTAAACAGCAGGGGTATTACTGTTTGCTGTTAGCCAGAAGGTCCCTCCTTTGCGTTATTCCCATCTCAGTCATTTGCATGTGAGGTTGAGAAAATCACCGACATTATTTTAGGCCTGTAAATTGGTTTTAATGTATATGGAATGTACAGGCTTTATTTCTCCAGACAGTTCTTTTGAAAATATCATGTCATGCTTACTGGAATTCTTAATTTGAAACCATTTAGTCTGCAATGACATGATCAGTCAACATGCCCAAACCTCCTATTTTTATTAAGCTCTTGCCCTGCTGTGATTGTTCTTCAACACCTGAACTTATTGAAGCAAAGAAGTGCACGTTATTAAGTTAGGGGATATTTGCCATCCTCCCACAGAGTTAAACCCATTGATCATAAATGCCTAACTATGTGTTGGACTGAGTCCATTTATGGTTGTGATCAATTATGTACATTATGCACTGTATAGTAAAAGATGGATGTTGCTGAAAACAATCTCAAGATGCAGACACACAAGCTCATGAAGCATACAGAATAGACTTTGGTTTTGAAAGATATCTGAAAAAATTACTAAGCAAAACCAAAAGCAAGGTTCTCGATAAACAGTCACAATACTTTCCCAGTGTTGCTGTTCACATGTAAACTTCAACGTTACCTTGGAAGAGGCATCCTTGTGGTGTAGCAAACTGTTGTTGTTGTAGGCCACTTTGGGGGTCGTTTTGATCAAAAGATGGGATATAAATCTATACATAATCTTATAATTATCTATCTCCTTTGACATAAAGTGAAAGTGGAGTTCCTTTACCCAGATCAAATACCGTGATGGACTGGGAATGGTTTGTTTTCCCCTGTCATCTATTGGTAACAATATAATGAGTAAAAGTATTCCTCTAGTTTACTAGCAGTCCTACGGCCCATTCCGGCAGTGGAAAGCGCTTCACGATGTTGCAAGCACCGATCCAGAAGTGTATGTAGTTGAGCACTTCCGGAGAGTTTGTGGAGGACCCTGCATGCGGAAGCAGGAAGAAGTCCCGCTGACTTCGGTAAGTCAGCAGGGTGGGAGGGTCAGGGTGGATTGGGGGAGGGCCTGGGGTGTGTTGGAGGCAGGAGGGGGTGGCACACGTGACTTGTGTTGGATGCTATCCCTTTTGGAGTGTGTTGATATGCCCCCTTTGTCTCCTCGGACCTGCGCCTGCTAAAGACCTGGCGCAGGTCCAATGAGACCCACTGGTGGTCAAGGGGCTTATGGAGGGGTAAAGGAAAATATTTCCCTTCCCCCTCCCAAATGTCCCAATTGCGCCCCCCCCCCCCCATCGTATGCAGCACAGCCTGCTTTGGCATGACTGCATGTTATGGTGGGGTAAAGGATAGAATTGGGCTGCTGATTATATTTTATAGATTTTTCACCAATAAGGATATATCGGCCTCTTCCCCCCACTGTCTACAAATAGTGTGGAACTAAAAATGATGGGAAATCTGACCACATAATTCCTGTGTCATGTCTAATTTGACCATTGGGCAGCTGGAACATTGGTTGCAGCTCATTCTTTGTTTGAGCAGCTCTAGTGCAGTCCTTTGCGATGCCAGCATTTTGTGTGGTCTCAGGCTGTCCTCGTGAAAGCAGCGGGACAAACACATTTGCAGGGTTATACTTAGAGCAGGAATTGCTTTTTTCCGAAATATTGAGACAATTTGTGAGTTAATAGAGCAGATGTGATTTTGCTAAAGCAATTGCAATCCAAGTTTAGGGAAGCAAATCGTAGTGGCCACTTTATGAACCAACAGATCATAAGGTTTCAGGGAATTGAAGTTATGAGCTCAGTGCTTTTATTGCTGAGAAAATTACTTAACTTCCAGGGTCTCTGACAAATAGTATACCAGCAACGTCCTCATTAACATTAAGCCTGTCCTTGTTCACTTTGTAGACCCCTAACTGGATAGTTTGAATTCTTTAAGATTCTTTTCCTTCTGGGATTGGAATACATATAGCAAAAAAACTGAAAGTGGTTTCAGCTCTTCGTCAAGCTGCAGAACCAAATGTAGTGTGTCTGTGTGAGTGATTCATACATTTGTTTTTCACGGTTCGGGAATAACATCTGAAAGGAGAGCTTGCTCCTGTTTTACTACAGCTGCACCAAATGTGTGCCACTTTAAATTTTCAGGGTGAAAGTGATGCTTTTATTGCCTCCGAAATATTTCACAAGAAACCCCATAATAACTAAGAATGTTACTTTTTTGTGCCTATCCCCCTAGTTATTTATCCCCTGCTGCATTCAGCACATTTCCTCTGTTACATATAACTTTTTTCTGCTTTCACTAAATTTGTCCTAGCCAATCAGGGATCACCTTGTGAACATGATGATATTTCAGATTTGACTATGTGCTTTTTACATAACGACAGGCAAAGGAAGCCTATTTTGAGTGTGGGCAATGCTTGGTCACATGGATGATCTCAGTCTGAGGCATAGGAACGGGGGGGCGGTCTTCCCCCATGCGGCACTCTGGGTGTGTGTGCATCAGCCGCTGGTTCGGCAGCAATTCGACGGCAACGCAGTTTTCTGTGCCTCTTTGGAGCTCCAGAACGCCGCTCCGGAGACTCCAGCAGGGTGGGCAATGGTGCTTAGATGTGAAGGTCACATGTGAATTGTTACATGGCCAATTTTTTATTATTTCCCTTTAATCCCAGGCATGTAGAAGGCACCATGTGTACTTCGTGCTGGGTGCTTGCCTGAAACGTAAAGGGCCAGACCAATAACTTGGCTATTGACAGGACTGATGGCAAGAGGCCACAGGTCCACAAGCCAGAAATGCTATACTTTGGATTGAACCATGTAATCAACCCCCCTCCCACTTCTTAAGTGATCCATGGATTGCAGCAGTCCAAACTTTACAGCAGTCAGCGCCTGCGTGGGAGACATGCCGCCATCAGGCAGCGCGCATAGTCACCCACTTACTGCCCAATCGTATCCCCTGCCAGCGGAGTCTGCGCTGTATGCTACAGTGCTGTGTGTGTGATCAGACAGACTGCAGAAGGTACGTAAAAATATTTTCTTTAAAAAATATTTTTACTTACGCCCTAGTAGGCTGCCCAACTGCTTATGGGTCTCTTCAGACCTACACCAGCCATTTTGCTTGCGCAAGGCCTGCACCATCCCGCTGGTGCTGCAGCCAGGAGCACCATGCGCCAGAGCAGGTAAGATTTGCTCCAAGTGGCGCGGGGGCTAGGGGAGGGTAGGGAGAGGGTGTAACGGGGCAGGGGGAGGGGGGAGACAGGCAGATCAGGCCTGGGAGGGGGTGGTAACTGTGGCACTGGCACATGCCGAATCCTATCCCCTTCCCAGGCCTTTTCTGCCTGCATGGCACTTCTCGGGTCTGCACCAGACATGAGGCTCGCGCAGATCCAGGTAGCCCCTTGTGGAGGCTGGGACTTTACTTGGGGTAAGGGAATGAATACCCCCTTACCCGAGAAGACCCCCAGCCTGCTTCTCCCCGCAGATCCAGTGCTGGTTAGGATTGGGCTGTGACTTTGGTATTTAGAAATTTCTCTGTGTTTTTGATGGTCACTTCTGGTAGGAATATTTTAACAAGATTTGTAGACTAATCTACAATCCAGCCTAGAAATAGGCCAACAGAGAGTGGACTCTGCCAGCCTTAGGTGCTGCAAAAGTGCCTTAGGGCACTTTCACGCCACTTTGTGTGTAAGCGGCGCCGGTGCAGAGGCCAGCAGTGCTTACAACGCTGTCCTCCATGACCCATGCCACCGGATACAGCTAAGCCCTGCGCCGGGCAGCGGGAGGGTATGGGGAAGGTAGGTCAGAGTGGCGGGGAGGGGGCCATTGGCCAGCCAGGCCTGGGAGGGGGCTGGGATATCGGTGCTGGGCTGTGCCGATATCCTAAGCCCCTTCCCATGCCGGGCCGGCCTTCTACGGCCTCCCTGGTTGTGCGCCAGCTAAATAGGTTGTGCGCCATAGGTTGTGCGCCAGTTAAATTTGAGGCAGCCAATTGGGGCTGCTGGGGATTACACTGGGGGAAGGGGACGAACCCCTTCTCCCAAGGTGAGCCCCGGCTGTGCCGGGGCGGCCCGCATCCTGCTTAGGATGTAGCGGCCGGCCATTTCAGCCGGCTGCCACATCTTAGGCAGGATCGGGCTGTAAGGAGTTGGAGACAATGACACACTACCTCAGAGAGTGCTACTACCTTTGCCGCTGGCAGGATGGCACAGAAAGCTGTGTTTGGTCATCTGTAGGCTTTGTATGTCTCATCCTACCAGGTGGTAAGAATAATTATAGCACACATCATCTGCAGATGTGTGGTAAATAGCCAGCTGCATCCAACCTTCCTTCTGCGTAAATATGTGTAGTCTTGGGATAGTTGGCTGAGCTTGGTTTATGGTTTAGAATGAAACCAAATGGAGTTAATATCGTGTTCACATGAAATACTAAATTATTTTTTAAATGGCTGCTTTGCAACCTAAAGTCTCCATACAGGTATGGCCTGTGTTAACAAAAGCTTTGATAGCTTCTTTAGATATCATTCCCTTCTTAGTCTTTCTTTAAATTATTTCACTTTTATTATGCTGTGAACCTTTTACCATTGAAAGAGCCTGCTGTGTCACTCTTGGCAAGACTCTGAATGAACAAAAAAGTATTCATTTAAAATCTTTCTTCGGAATATGTGGTGTGATCTTAGATTACTCCTTCACAGAGTATTATAAATGGATATTTGTAAAAATAGATTCCCAGCTGAGATTTACTTCAGGGTCTTGAGTTTCCAGTAAAAGTTTAGAAATTTGTGGTGGTTGTTTTTTATTCCTATAAAGGCCGCAGTGGAAATGCCTATTAAATTAGATGACTTTGAAGATTCTACACATTCTCTTACAGCTATTAGCCATGGTACCTAACGTCTCTAACTTGTTTAGCTAGCTAGAGTATGCCTCCCAATGCAGAAATAGCAGAGGAAGGAAATCCCCCAAATGCTGAGCTTGTGTTGTGAACTTCCCAGGTTGACTAAGAAATGCTGGGACTCAGTGAGAGTTCAGTCTGATCTGGCAAGCCCTGTGCTGTCCCAAGCCAGTCCGGTACCTGAAGCAGCGCCAAATTCCGCTGCTTGCCACCAGCACACACGCGCGCACACACACACACACACGCACACACACACACACACACACCATCCACCCCACCACCACTACCTCACCGCTGCTTCCACTCGTTCTAAACTGGCCACACTGGCGTCGCTGCAGGGGGGGGCGGAGCTCTAAGTTCCGCCGATGCTCCGACCCTCCGTTACACCGGAGCACGAAGCGGCCCTGCCCCCTCGCCTTCGGAACCATTAAAGGCGGTGGTGGCAGCAGCCCTTTTCCCAATCAGGAGAGTGAACAGGAACAGGGTCTCAGTGGTGGTGGTGGCTACTCCCTCCTTCAGCTCTGCCATCATGATCTTCAGCAACTCCACTGCAGGAAGAGGAGTTAGACCACAGCCAATCCTCCTCTCATTTTCTCTCCAAGGAGAGCATATGAGAAGAAGATGGGGGCAGGGGCTAGGTGGAGTGATTGGGCAGACAGCAGGAATGTGTGGCATATGGGGCACCCCCTGTCGATTTGCCACCTCCCCCAACTCACAGCTCAAAGTGGCCTTCTCGACTGAGTTCAGAATACGGTTTCCTCTGCGGAAGTCCTAAAGACTGGGAGACAGGACACAGGAGACTTCCAGTGCAATCCTAGTCCCATGTTCTGCATATAAGACAGGAATTGGAGGATCTCCTGTTAAGACCCCATTTACTGCTGAAGCATAGTGCAATGGTAGAGGAAAAACATTTCACAACATATCTAAGCCCTGATGCTGGTAGGATGCTACAGCTACTGGAACCCTTCTTTAAAAAGTCTGCAGAGTGGAAGCATAGTAGTGGAGGAACTCTGGAGGAAATTCCTGTGTGAGTGGGCGCCAAGAGATTGTAACAGCGGGTGTCTGTAGTTGCCCTTGTCTCCACTGCATTACAGAGCTTGTGCAGGGTTAGGTGCTGTCATTTCTGCTTGGCTACCTGGTTGTGCATTGTGTGTGGACAGGATGATTGCAGTGACCTCATAGGGTGCTCAGTCATTGTCTTGCATTGATTGGGGATGCCTTTGATGCATGGGTGTAGGGAAGCAATGTTGTGATTGGTGGGTGGCAGCAGAGTTGCCATGGACACTGTTCCAGTGGCTATTGGTGTTGCTATGTTACCTCTAGTTTCTGCTGCTCTTGTCCTATTATTTACATTGTTACTTGGAATGCATAGGATTCAGCCTACATTATGCCAGGGTAATGCTGGCATTGCGATGGCATAGCAGATGCCAGTATAGAGAGATCATAGAATCATAGTATTCATGTATAATGACAAAAAGACAACATTTTAGTGGTTCCAGGAGCAGAATAGCTTTCTTCTCTATAGAAAATGTTGACCTACAGAAAGGCAAGCAAAGGAGCAGCTTGTCTTGTTTCCCACAGTATGAGTTAACGCTTAACACAGAGTTGACGTGTATTTGGGACAAAAAGTTGCAAATTAGCGTAATATTTGTTTCATTTCATCTTCCTTCTATCCCTAATTATACAATGGAAGAGCAAGAATCATATTTTCTAGTGTAGGTGAATTGTAGGCATTTGACTGGCAAATGGTGCTCTCCACCGTACCCTATCTTAGGCCTAAAGCTGTGTTAGGACTAAGAGCCCAATCCTAACCAACGATCCAGTGCTGATGCAGCCCCAGTGCAGCCCCGAGGTAAGGGAACACATGCTCCCTTCTCTTGAGGAGGCCTCCGTGACTGCCTCCCCATTGACACAGTTGCATCACCGCTGGAAAGTTAGTTAGGGTTGGGCTGCCAGTTTGGACTTTCTGATAAGACCCCAATGAGCCTGCAGGAAGATGCTGCTGCATGACTCGACAAGTGATCTGTAATGCTTCGGCCCCCTTGCCATAGTCAAGAATGCAGCACGCATGAATACAGCGCAGAAGGCATTCATCACCGTCATAAATTCCAAATGGAAAAATAAAAGCGGCTTCTGTGAATCATGATCCTTTCACGGTGTTCCTTGAATCTAAAAATACATGGGGGTTCAATTTATACTGCACCTTTTCTGGAATTATCCCTTCATCTCTTTTCTACCCATTGGTTGTTAGTGAGGTTTTTCCCTTCTGATTAGTGTTTCAAAAAGGTAGTCCCCCTGCCGGTTCCATAATTCACTTGGTACCTTTAATGGTCAAGCCAGCCTACTGAAGCCACAAAATGAGTTTAAAAAGGACAATTCAGGGGAAGAGACAGCATGTGTACATTCTTCAGTGCTGAAGCATCTTTAAAGGTATTTTTATTTCCAGTTTCATGCTTGGAAAACCTTTTGCTATATTGCTTACCTGTGACTGTAATACCTTTTGAAAGTGCTTAGAAGTTTTTTTCAAAGTGCCTACAAGTACAGTATTTCTAAGTTGTATTTTTAGTTACTTTAGCACAGAAATCAAAGTGTTCACAACTTGTTGGTTGATGCCCGAAAGCAATTACTTGCCTCCATCCTCTGAAATCATAACCTTGCACAGTGAAGCCTATTCTATTATAAAACGGCAGTAATTTCTGTTCTCATTCCCTGCCATGTTGCTATGTGATAATCTTATCTTGGGAACCTCATGGCAGTTATGCATGTGCATTTGGGTCTATGAAAATCTGTATGATTCCATGAAGGGGATATTAGAGCTACCTTTTTTTTTTTAACCACACCTCCACTTCCCAGGAAAACCTCTTGATTTTCATTAGTGTTGTAAATGAAGGCTTATTGTTTGAAATAGTATTGGTAGCCTTCTTTGCATTTCTCTCTCTCTCTCTCTCTCTCTCTCTCTCTCTCTCTCTCTCTCTCTCTCTCTCTCTCTCTCTCTCTCTCTCTCTCTCTGGCAGGGTTTGCATGAATCAATAGATGGAAAATGGTTAGATCCTAGGTAAATTGCAGAGATATTTGTTTTATACTACTTTAATTGTCATGGTTTCTGTCATCACTTCCCCTGCGCCCCCTCATCCCAAGGGGGGTAAATCAGCATTACAGGGGTCAATAAATGACATACTGTACCTCTTACCCCAAGTTTAAATGAAGCCACTTCAGCCAATAAAGTGATGCTCACAGACATTTATTTGGTTGCCAGGGTACACTTCAGTTTTCAGCCCCCCTTACTTTTGACTGCTACTGCTGCCCTCTACAATGAGGAGACCCTTTGGCTCAATTGCCTCCACCAAGACCCCTTGTGCTGGCTTCTGCCACAGCCCAGGGGCAGGTCAGTTTCAGGCATGTTTCCACTCATCCCTCCTTGGCTTCTGTCCCATCTGCGCCTTTCTCCTGTCTGCCCTGGTCCCCGTAGCCCCAGGATCCACTCGTCCATGTCTTCCTTCCCTCCATATGTCTCTTCTTTGGGTTTGTCCCTCTACCCTTCCCCCTGGGTCTTTCTTTTGTCCTGCCCCTTCACTGCTTTCTCTCTCTTCCTCCCTCCACCTCAGCCTGTCCCAGCTGTTTCCTGTTCCCCTGCTACTGTCTCTCTCGCTCCGGCTCATCTTTCACTCTCTCCCTCTTCCGTAACTTCTCGGTCATTTCTCCTCTCTTCCCCTGCTTACTCCTCTGCTTCTTCCCCACTCCCCATCTCCTCTTAAATTCTTCCCCACTTATCCAAACCCTAACCATGCTTGGCCTTCTATGGTGGCCAGCCGGCTGCTGCTCCAAGTACCCCAGATGCTCAGGGATGATGTCATTGGCCAAGCTGTGGCCTGTGCCGCGATCGCTTCCCACCAAGAATCCTAGGAATAGTAGTTTGGTAAGTTGGTAAGTTGCGCCAGTGGGTGGCGCAGTGGGTTAAACCGCTGAACCATGAGCTGTCGATCCAAAGGTCGGCAGTTCGAATCCGCGATGGGGTGAGCTCTCGTTGCTTGGCCAGCTCCTGCCAACCTAGCAGTTCCAAAGCATGTTAATGCGAGTAGATAAATAGGTACCGCTTGCGGGAAGGTAAACAGCGCTCCGTGTTCCAGCTGCCAACCTAGCAGTTCCAAAGCATGTTAATGCGAGTAGATAAATAGGTACCGCTTGCGGGAAGGTAAACAGCGCTCCGTGTTCCAGCTGCATGCTACGCGCTGCGGCAAGGAGAGTCATGCCGGCCACATGACCACGGAGGCGTCTTCGGACAACGCTGGCTCTTCGGCTTTGAAATGGGGATGAGCACCACACCCCAGAGTCGGACACGACTGGACTTAATTGTCAGGGGTCACTTTTACCTTTAAGTTGGTAATAGTAGTTTGGTAACTTCTCTGCTCCCTACCCAACCACCATTCCTAGGGTTCTCTCAAAATTGGGAATTACTTTGAAACTAGTATGGATTTAATCTCAGTTGAAACTGTAGTGCAACTTCTTTAAAATGCATTCATCTTATTTGTTTAACCTCTTTGCACAGAGATTAGTGGAGAATTTTGGTTTGAGCCAATAGAAGAAGGAACGGGCTTGCCTTTTGAAATACAAGGTCTTACATTTCTTTTCCCAGAAATCTGCCCTTTCTACTGTCTATTAAATTATTTCAAGTGTCAATGTCAGGAACAAACATAGCCTAGTTCATTTTAATACTGTCTTCTGCAGTTTATTTATGGCAAATCTGAGGATTAGCACTACTGGAGGTTCAAATAATTTGACGCAAGTGAAACTCATGACAGCATTAATATTAATTATCACATTTTTATTCTAGGAAACCTTCTTTTAATAATTGATGCAAAGTATGTGTTGCTGCCACTGTTCATTGTTTAATTACTTTTCTGATCAAACACATTAATGAAGGAAGACCTAATAAATCATGCAAGAGCATAGTGAAGTACTTAATTAGTATGTGTTGCATTGATTGATAGTAATAGAAAATCACAGCAATCTTGAAAAGGTACTTAAATTTGACCACACTGTATGACAAGGACACCTTCGAACAAGTTTGCTATTTGAGGTGCAATGGGAGACAAGAATTCATCTTAAAAGTACAGTATTGTAAGAGACCATTGAGGAAATAGCCTCTTATTTTGCATCATTCGGCGTTCTAGAAAGGCTGAATTAAACAAGGGTCAAAGTCAAAGGATGGTTATAGAAACTGACAGCCCAACATTGGGCTTTAATGTTGGATGAACAAGTGTTCCACCAGTGCTGACTGCATTACGGCAGTCGTAAAAAGCACTCCAACAGAGTGCGTGTGCTGCTGGAGCATCAGCGGAAAGGCCGGAGACTTCCCTCGCATGCCAGCCACAGACCCACCGACACATGTAAGGCAGTGAGGGAGGCAGGATGGGGTGGGAGAGGGTGGAACAGGGGTGTGATGGGGGCAGGGGATGGGCGAATCAGCTCTGGGAAAGAGGTAAGTTTGGTGGCTGCAGTGGCTGCCGAATCCGATCCTGCAGCCCAGGTCCAAGTGGACCTGTGTCAGCAATTTTGCTGGTGCAGGTTCAAGTAGACCACTCCATGCTATGGAGGCTTACCCCCGGGTAAAGGAATGAAAATTCATTTATCCCGAGATCTCTGTCACTGCGTCGTCGTCTTCCCCTAGGATGAATCGCAAGCCATTTTGCCATCACTGCATTGGCTGGGGGGGGGGGGGGAGGAGAGGATAGGCTTGGGCCCTGCATGGAGCATAGTGATATAGAAAAAGGAATTGGGCTTCAGACTCATTTACAATGTGAAACAGGTTTTTAAAGTTTCAAAGAGGCTGCATTTAAAGATGGATAATAGCCATGAGAGCTGAAGCTCATAGAGGGTCCTGAATGTGGGACCTGAGGTTACCAAGGAGGGGTTCAGCCTCTGCACCAGCAGCCCACTGGTCAGAAGAGGTAACTATATGGAAACCAGTCAGACCATCAAGAAAAACTCCTAATAGTAATAGACCAGAGCAGGTCATGAGGCGCTTCCTGACCCCTATAAAGCTTCCTGGATGGCTTGCTCACTAGCATGAAGAAGGAGACTTGGTGGAATGTGTATGTGTTTTTTTTTTGTGAGACTGTACCACCTTCACCTGGTCTCCCTCCATACCCTTGGTGCTGATGTAAGGTTGCTGAAGGCCCTGGGGCAAAAGCTTGCACTGCCCTCCCAGCTCATCAGTGATGGGTGATGACAGCAGCTCTTCCCACCCTCCCCACTGATGAATGAGGGGGGGGAGAGGTTTGTGGCAACTGGCTGAGACTGGGGAGTCCCAACTGGGTGAGCCCTGTGATTAGGCTGACCATATCCAAAAAGGGACAGGGTGCCTATACCTTAACCATTGTTAAGAAGAGGCATTGTAGGTTATTGCACCCTTCCATGATGAGCTGCACCTGCCCAAATTCCAGGTCAGCCTACCTGTGATGAGTGTGTGCCCTTGACCTGGCCAACCTCTAATGCCACACCTGCTTCCCCCACCTGAGAAGGGCTGACTCTGACAATATGCAGAATATAACCTCCTAAATGTTTCTCTGTATATTATTGAACATCTTTACACGTCTCTGTGAATTAACGGAGAGGAAGTCCTCCATAAGTGGGGAGGCCAGCCTTCCTAAGGCAAAGTAAGCAGTTGTCAAGGGAGACCTAGATTTCTTCCTGGCTTCTTGGTTGGATCGCAAGGCAGAATGCAGAACAGCCAATTGTCCAGTTAGTGTTAAGTAACAATGCTCATTTTCCATATGTTTTTGATACCCTAGAGTTCCTTCCTTTTTCAGTTCAAAATCACAATGCTGCTGTCTTATGAATACCAGGTCCATTCAATTTCCTTTGATCTACTTGGTGAGCCAACTGAAGCTTCCATCCTGGGGCATATAGCTCCTTGGAGGACCTCGTTTTGGCTGGGAATACTGCATGGGGGGAAAGGGTTATATGTCCTCTCTCCACATACCGCAGTGCCTATCCTGTTTAGACCCTCCCACACCTGCTATTTTAATGAAGAAGAAAAAAACACAAGCACAAATTATATGTTTAGCATCACATCTGGTTGGATCCTAAGGGCATGGAGAAAGGAAGGACTCCCTAGTTCCCACTGCTTGCCAGCTGAGTTTGCAGCTAAGAAACCATATCTATATAAGACACGGTGCCTGTGTTTTCTAAGATTCTACTACAGCATTTTCAGCCATAGGCAAAATCTGTGTTTGAGAGAGAAATTGGGGTGTTTTTTTTGTTCCAAGAATTCTTTTCTGATTACAAAAAAAATACTATTTTTACCTCAGCTTTGATGTCTTTCCCCACACTGATTTAATTAGTGTCGGAGTGACATCAACTTCTTGTGGAAACCTGTATGCTGGTGATAAAGAAAAGGTAGGAGTTTAAATTAAGAATAGCCTAATAATATTACTGCTGCATGCTCATTTGCCAGACCTGATATCAGCAATAAACAGCGGTTTTAGGCTGAAATTGTGTATCCTTTCTTGGTACAAATCAGTTATAGTACAGAAGTCAGCAGAATGATGCAGATGAGTAATGAGTTTACAAATTAGGTCTCAATGGAGCTACACAGCCCACTCCTATCCTTTTCCCCACCATAGCTTGCAGCCTCACCCAAACCACGGGCTGTGCTACATGCTATGGTGGGGGGGGGGACTGATCTAGACGCTTGGGAGGGGAAAGGAAAAATATTTTCCCTTACCCCTCGGTAAGCCCCTCCACTGCCAATGAGTTTCCTCAGACCTGCGCCAGCTCTTTAGCTGGTGAAAGTGTTGGTTGGCATTGCAGGGGATAGCACCCAGCACAAGTCGCTTGCCCTGGGTGCCACCCCCTCCTGCCTCCAACCTGGCCCTGGCCCTCCCCTGTTCTGCCCCCTCCTCCCACACCCTGCCCCGTTCCGCCTACCTTGCAGACTTACTAGTGGGCGGGGCTCCTCTTTGCCATCACACCCATGGGGTCCTCCCTGCCATCAGCAGTGGCAGCCTGGAATTGCGCGGCTCCACACGCTTCCGCATCAGCTTTCACAAAGCCGTATGGCATGTACTGCCACCGGACCACTAGTTGTGGCAGTGGTACGGCCACATAGGATTGGGCTGACAATCTCTTACAGTACAGTCCTATGCATGTCTACTCAAAAGTAGGATCTATTGAGTTCAATGGGATGTACTTCTACATAAGTGTATATAGGGTTGCAGCCCCAGTCATCCTGTTTCTAACAGCATAGTTTTTCTTTCCTCTCATATGTACTCCCAGGATACCTTTGTAGTGGTGTTAACACGCTAAATTCGGTGTCTTACATACATGGTTAGACATGCCAAACATACGGGCAAACAAATTCAGGAATGCCTGGAAATATTCTACAGATGCAACCCACTGCTTTTTATGACAAAGTAGTATTCATGCGCTTCTTTACTAGAACATGTACTTCTGACATATATGTGGGGTATACACAGCATTTTTGTAAATGTTCTTAGAGTCCATAAAGACTATGGATTATTCAGTGTTGACTTGGTCAAAAAAGAGGTCAATGCTTTGTCAAACTCAGGAGTGATTGCGGTGATGCCAAAAGAATGGACCCAAATAGCACCTAGTAACAGGGGAAAAAATTAATAGGCGTTTGCATAAAAGTTAGGAAGAACCAAATGCTACAGGAGATAGACAAAAAATGAGTCAGCAAGGCAGTCATTCATTTCAGGGCGGGATTGTGTAGGAAAACTCACCAGTAGATTTTGACAAAGTAAACATAAGGAAAAGCCCAGTGGACTGAATGCTCAACTAACCCACAGCATGTCTTAAGAATACTGTAATGCAACAGGCATCTGCTGGATTTCTTTACATGGTTCACTATAGGAATTGCTTAGTGATGATAAGCTGAGGCTTTACTTTGGGGATCAAAGCCATGAGTTGGCTAATTGCTGATATCCATCATGGTTTTATAAGATGCAGACATGAAAGATATTTTTGTGCCCTGTAACTTTTGTTTGTTGACATAAATGAAAGGAGATTTCATGTCTACATTGTGGAAGCCAAACCTGACCGAGCGAGTACTCTGTGGCATTTTGTCATTTATTTATGAGCTTAAGAAATGCTAAATTGGAACAATGAAGAGTTGTGCCACAGCAGTTCTGTTTATTCTTTTTAAAAGCACAAATTATGCCATCAAAAGAGTACCAGTTGTAAGGCATCTAATGAGCAGTGTGTATAAAGATGTCAGGCAATCACAATAAATATCAATTGGATTAATTACTTGCAGAAATGTTAAGCCTAATGCATACCTTGGCAGGGTGCCAACAGGGTGCAATACTGGGAAGAAAGGGCCTTTTTGATTTCACATGCATAACTATCCTTACCAATTACAGAAGGTCAAGGAAACCACATGGCTCTTCAGTCCCATAGCTTGTAGACCCTTAATGAGGGACCTTAATGAGGGATCCCCAACTCACCTGTAGAAGAGCTGGCCTAGATGGTGCAATTATGACACCAAGGTCAGTTTATGTATTATTTCATTTAAAAGATTTTTATTCTGCCTTTCAAGTTTGAAAACCTCCCAGGTGTAGTGGAAGAAGATCCAGAAGACTGGCAGGAGCCAAATGTGGTGTCAGCAGTGGACCCTTGTTGACAGATCCGGGCAGCAAGGAGTTAACAGATGAAGACTTGGACTTTGACAGGACTTTGACAGGACTGGGCAGCAAGGGGTCAACACCCAGGACTGCGTGGGTGGAAGCACACCTGAAAGCAATTGGGTGTGGCCCACAGGTGTTGCTACTAAGTAGGAAGAAACTGGGACTTTGAGTGCAGTGGGTGTGGTTCGCAGCTGCACCCAATTAGCACTAATTGGAACTTAAGGATATAAAAGCAGCAAGATTGCAGCAGGACTCTCTTCATCTTGTTGAGGGGGGCTCGCTGCTCTAGCATCTTGCTGAGGACTGGCTTGCTGCTCTCGAGCATCCTAGCTCGCTGCTCTAGCATCCTGGTTTGCTGAGAGCATTCTGGCTCGGGACGCTGCTCCCATGCTGACCAAGAAAGGAGCTACGACCGGGAGAAGGACTGCACACCTGCCTTCTTGAAGGATGACTCCCAGCTGGAGGACGCTGAGCCGACGGGGAAAGGAAGAGACCAGCCTGCTGCCTGCCTGGACGCCAGCTGAAAGAGCCCGGTTTGGGAGTGACTTGTTGGGAGAAGAAAGACAGCAGGGGCTGGCTTCTTTCTGTGGACTGTTTTGCAGAAGGGTTTCTGCTTTGGGATAATTTATGGTGTTGGAGATAAGGGATACTGTAAAGCAATAAATTTGGGTTAATTGTCTGTCTGAGTTCAGTGTTTTTTACACACAGCATTAACTATTTGAGGTGTTGTTAGCTGAAGCGGGCATTTGAGAGAGTATTTCGGATTGAAATTATTTAAAGGGAACAAACTTGCTCCAAGGAGGAGAAGTTGGGTTTGGGCAAGACACCAGGCAAGACAGCATTCCAGTAAATTGAAACAAGCAACAGTATAACAAAACAATTAAAGCGAGACAATAAAAACAGCAAGCAGAAATTAAGAGCAAACTATGATCAGCTACTGAACTATTGTACTTATTTTAATCCTTATCCCAATGAGGATGTTACTGTTCGTAATGTGTTTATGTGGTACTTTGATGTGGCTTATTATAATGGGTTAGTATTAATGTCTCTATAACATCCTGTCCTGTCTTAAAAATAAGACCTAGTCCAGCATCCTGTTTCCCACAATGGCCCACTGAGAAGTCCACAAGCAGAAGGCAAAGGCATCTCTCTCCCCCATCATTGCCTCTCTACTTCTGTAATTCACAGGCCGGAGCTGCCTACATCACTATAGCAGGTAAGGCAGTGGTGGGGGTGAAGAGGGATGAAATGGGGTGGGAAGGGGGCAGGGAGGGGGAAATGGGGCTGGGAGGGGGAAGGAACACGGGAGGGGGTGGATCCGGCAACAATGGTGTGCGCTGGATCCTATCCCCTCTTTTTGCAGCTTCCCCACCCCTTTTTTCTCCTCAGACTTGCACCAGCTACAGAGCTGATACAGATCTGAGGAGACACATTGCAGAACGGGAGGCTTATGGAGAGTTTAAATCCCCTTTCCCTTCCGAAGCCTCCCGATCCGTGTTCTCCCCCCCCCCCCCACTGGATACAGCATGATCGGTTTTTTTGTGTGGCTGCCCCTGGGCCCATCTAGTCCAGCTTTCTGTATCTCACAGTGGCCCACGAGACACCTCAGGGAACACTCAAGACAACATGATATCTGTATCTTGTTACCACTCCCTTGCATCTGGCACTCAGAGATAGGCTACTTCCAAAACCCAATGGTTTCATATAGTCATCATGGCTGGTAGCCTGTGATGGACTTTTCCTCCATCAATCTGTCCAATTCCCTTTTAAAGACATTTGGGCCAGGTGCCATTACAACATCCTGTGGCAAGGAGTTCCACAGATTAATTACACACTAGTAAAGGAATATTTCCTTCTGTCTCTTCTAATAGACCCTCCAGTCAATTTTAGTGGCTGTCCCCTGGTTCTGGTGGTGCGTGAGAGGGAAAAGAACTTCCCTCTCTCCATAATGCATAATGTTACATGTCTCAATCATGTTCCCCCTCAGGTGCCTTCTTTCTAGACTGAAGAGCCCCAACATGTGGAGAAATACTGCATAGACTGTAGCATAAGAACCTGAATGACACAGCTCTATATCACAGCAAGCTTCATGAGTAGAATTTAGTCGGTGTGATGACTGCCATTGTGAATTTCTGTGAATGCAGGTCAAGAAGACACACACCCACCCCGTATAGACCTTCAGAAGATATCCTCCCAATCAAGCATAAACTAATGTAGAGCAGCCAATGCATGTCTATTCAGATATCCTCCCAATCAAGCATAAACTAATGTAGAGCAGCCTATGCATGTCTATTCAGAAGTAAGCACCATTGTGTTCATTGAGACTTATTCCCAGGTGTGTATGGGACTGCAGTCTTACTGTCCTATTTTGCAAATGCAAAAAAGGGAGGGAGGATCAAGTAAATGCCAAAATGCAATGCAAGGCTGTTGGAGTGTGGTCAGCTTAGTGTAGGGGTATCACACACCAGGCCTGTGGAAGCTCTTTATCCGGCCCATGTGATAATTGGGCTCTCCCAGGGTCACACTTTCAGCAGCGCCACTTCTGCCAAGGATCTGGGAGGGAGAGATGGAAGGAGGCCCCAGAAGGCATGGGACGCTAGGGGGGAAGGGAATGACCAAGAGGGGTGAAAGAGGGATACTCTGCCTAGATGCTGAAAGACCCCAATTATCACGCAGACCACCCTTTCAGTAGCGCTGCTTCTGCCAAGGTGTCACTTTGTAGACCACCTCTCAGCTGCTGAGCTGACACCCCTAGCTTAGTGGGTCACAATTTGTGCAGGCCTGATATGCTTCATATGTCATAATATACTGTTTTATTATATAAAAAGTGGAAGCTTTGATTTTTTTTTATACTCCAGATTCCAGGGAAAATCCATGCTGTGTGATGCAATTCAGGGTATTTGATTTCTGAAAACTATTTTAGAATGTGTTGAAAGGATCTTCGGATATTTCATGCCAAATGTATGAAGAGAACACTATATTAGATTCCATGCAAACTTTTTCATTTTATAATAATAATAAAAACAATTCCAGGAATTCCTACTTGCTAGTGAATTTTCAAAATAAAAGGATAGTGAGAAGACTTTTACCTTAATCAAAGAAGCTCTCTCCTAGCCCCATTTTGAGTGATTTGGCAATATAAAATTGGACAGATAATCATATTTGAGTTTCTTTCAAATGTAAAAAGCTTGTTTTCTTTTTAATCTTCCTGCTGCATATTTCCTCTGGGCAATTCAACTCCTTTATCTCATGTTGTCTTCATAGTGTTTGCTGAATTCCCAATCTGATTCTTCAGAATTTACTTCCCTTTATGACTCTCATGCACATTTTAATTATAATAGATGAGACCATTTAGCTTGAACAAGCAAGAAAGTTCAGTGCACATGATAAAGAGTAAACAAGAAGATCAGAGAGATTGATTGGTTGACTTAAAGGGAGAAGCAAGCATCCGTGACTTGCAAAAATGCCTGCCATGTAGTTGGTTTGGGGTTCCATTCCTTTTGAAATGATGTGTCGGTGTCAGTATTGCTTTTGAAATGATGTGTCGGTGTCAGTATTGCCTTTGCCATCATATTCATTTTGGCACTGCTGTTTTAAACATGCTGAGCATGTATGCACAGTGAGGTTTTAATGACTTTGGTATGGAAAACAATATGAAAGCACCTTCAAAGTATGGGGTGCAGAAGACTGTGGGAGTAGCACATAAGCATGGCATTTCAAAATCAGACTATTTATGGAAGCCGCAGCTATAAATATTTGCGCATCCAGCAAGGGAGACTTGCAGGTAGAAGCAAGCCTCCACATGCGCAATTAATGTGGATGTAAATGTGCTGTGCTCATGTGTGCCTTGCTGTACAGGATGAAAGTGTCTTTTGGTGTGGAAGGGAATGTGCAGCCCCTATCCAGGGCTAATAGATGTTGCATATCACTAGTTGCATGCGACTGGAGCAGGATCTGAGCTAATATATATTGGAGAAATAGAGAAATTGTGGTGGAAAATTATGACCGTAAGTGCAAAGTTCAATCCAAACGAATAAGCCCAAAGTAGGCAGTGTCATGGTTGTAGGATAACATAGTAGTTAATAATTGAACATGAGAGTCCAATGTGCTACAGTGCTGTCAATCATCCTTCTACTGTCTTCATGTATTAGCCTTTCAGGTTTCACTAAGAACATAATGAACAAGAAATTGTTTCTCTTTGTTATCACAGGCCAACTGGAGTTCTAGTTTCAGTTTTGGGTACCACAATTTGAGATGGCTGTTGGTAAACTGGAAAAGATTCAGGATGCAGCAACAAGGACAATAGAAAATCTTAGAAGTAAATTATATGTTATGAAGGAACATCCAGTATGGGAGGGAGATAAAGCCAGAAGATGTTGGCAATGTAGCATTGCAGTTATGCCCACACCAAACATGCAGTACGTCCATGTGAAATCACAACTGTGGGTCACACCTGTGACGTGAGTGTCAACTCACATGGAATTTTGAACCGCATATTCATTCCAATCCCAGGGTTTATCTATGGAAAAAGCTGTGCTAGTCCCTCCTCCAGTGCTGTCAATCATCCTTCTACTGTCTTCTTGTGTCTGCACATATTACAGGAGCACTTGCCCACTGAAAGTGGTGGGAATTTCCCCCTGAAGGCTTGCCCTTCTGAGACAGTAGACTTCCTGGTTCTACAAACCCTCCCCAAGAGACAGTGTAGGATACCACCACCTTTTCTGAGGACTCAAAACCCATGGCTATCAGACAACCATGTGAGTTTTCCAACCACATATTAAAAAACCACATGGCAGATTTTGAACTCATGTATTAATAGCTCATTCCTATCCCCTGCCACCACTGCTGATGCAGTCACACCAAAAAGGCACATGCTGCATCCTATGGGGGGGGACAGGACCTGAATGCAAACTGGAGGCAAGTAGAAAACATTTGTACTTACCCCAAAGTAAGCCCTCAGATTGCCTATGGGTCTCCTCAGACATACATATACATGTTGGTGGCGTATGTTCGAGGAGGGAAAGGGGTGGGGATGTTTGCAAAAGAGGGGATAAGATCCGGTGTGTGCCATTGCTGCTGGATCCACCCTCTCCTGCCTCCTCCCTGCCCCCAGTTCCTCTCCCTTCCCCACCCAGAAATGCCCCCATTCCACTCCCTCCCCCATCCCTCCCACTACCTACCTTCCACACTCCAAGTCTGTGGCCCCCTTCAAATGTGCCAGGGTTCTCCAGAGGGCCTTATGGCTCTCATTGAGAATGGCTGGAATATAGCATTCCAGGCAAAAGGAAATATCTATTTCTATACATAATACTACATTTCTCTCTGACAAGTCTCCTGCGTGACCATTTGTCACATTTTTATTGACAAAATTAATAAAAATCACTCAGCTTAGTAGAAAATTTTTGCGATGTAATTAGAATTCCACAGTAGTGAGAATAAAAGCTGCCTAAACAGTATTATAGCTTCCAGAATTTTAAAGACTAATTTTGATTGCCTCCTCATTGATTAATTCGCAAGAGCATAAACAAGAATTCATATACCCAGCAGAGTTGGTTATAAATAAACATTAGCTAGGAACCTATGAGGAATATTTATTGACCTCGCTGCACAGAATACATTTTGAATTGTCAGGAGGACAGCATAGCAGCTTTCAAAGAATTGGGCCTTGATAAATTGGTGTTTTGTGCTGTATGAAAACACTGCATGAAATATGGACCTACAAGTGGCCTTACACTGCAATTCATGCTCTCTTTAGTCTCATGCAATTTTACCGACTTCTTTGGAGATATTCAAGGATAAGGCTGCAATCCTATACAAAGGTTCCTGGGAGTAAGCCCCCAATGGGGTTGAACCCAATGGAACTTGCTTCTAAGTAGGCATGCACAGGGTTGTGCTACAAATGTGTCTAGGTAGCAGTTGTCTGTAGGCACCAGACACCTAAGGTGGATTTATTTTTCTGTATTTTCATCTCAATTCAGAGTAGGTTCATTGAGCCCAGTGAACCATATACTCCTGGATCATCTTCGTGTCTTGCTAGTGAGCACTCAGAGGTACTGTACTTGGCTGGCCACTGCTGGAAACAAAATGCTGCAGTAGTGGATGGATCTCTTGGTCTCGTATACACAGCAAGGCAGTTCTCTGGTGGAATAAAGTGATGCTACTACAGTTCAGTCAAGGGAGCCAAGGCTATTTAGAAGGATGTAAGAGTTTGATCCAGTCAAATATGCTATTCTCAATCTGCGGTGCCCAGTTCCAACTGCGCTCTGATGATAGGGTCCGAGGATAAAGAAAACGAGGGGAAAAGAAAACCTGTTTTAGTCTTTGCGCTCACATTTGGACCAAATTCACACTCGCACTCTAGTATCTGCACACAGTCATCCACATGCTACATCCCACAAGCAGGGCCAGCCTGAGACCTCCTGATGCCTGGGGTGGCATGCCAAATGCTGCCCCCCTTACCCAATGATGTGCCAGCCTCTGCTCCTCCCATTCTCCAATGTTCTAGTTCAGCACTCTTCTCCCCTCTACATGTCCTCCTCCTTTCTGTCCCCCCTTCCTTTTTCAATCCAGGGAGTGGAAGGAGTAGCAGCAGTGGAGGCAAATAAGTGGACAGAGATAGGTGCCCCCCACCAATGTTCTGCCTGAGGCAACTGTTTCAGTTGGCCTCATGAATGGGCCAGCCCTGACCACAAGAGCTTCCCACATATTGTCAGTTTGACAAAGATTTGAATCACACTGCATATTTCCACGACCATGGAAGAGAAGAAGTTCATTCAACTCCCTGTTGGTCTCTTTCCTAATGTCCCTTAACAAGCCGCTGAGTGCTGCATCCTTTTTGCCTTCCGGTCATGGGCTATCTCAGTAGTTGGCTCCATTTTAGGATAGTGTAGCCTGGTACAAACAGCAGCACTGCAAATCCTGTCTCAGGCAGCCTGGTTGCTTGGATCTGTTTAGATCATGCAAGTCTGCTGATGATCAGAGACACTGGGTTTCAAGCCATCTGGAAAGCTTGATGTGCCAGGTGCATGGTGTGAGTGAAATGTCATCGTCAAAGGACACAGCTAGTTAGACAAGCTATAACATCAGTCCAATGAAGGGTAGAATGGAATACACAGAGAATGGAATACAGTTACCAGAAAGAGACAAGGAGCAGGAATGAAGAAGCAAGGCACAAAGCAAGGCTTTGGCAAAAGGAAAAGGAAGTACTGTGCCGGTATTTTCCCCAACAAATAATGTTGGCCAGCAACATTATTAAAAGCTCCTGGAAAAAAATAATATATGAAGGAACCATCTGGCCTTTATCTAGCACAATCTTGACACTGCTGGTTGTGAAAGGATGCTATGCTTGGTATTTCTTTCCTGCAGCTAACATGTATTCTGGATTCTACAGGTATGTCCTCCTTCGTAGATTCAAGGCTCTCAGGCATCTGACAAACACTGGCCTTAAATGATATGTGAAAGGAGGCCTTGACCCTCAAGGAGGCCTTGACCCTCTATGACACCCCTTAAGTCACAGAAGGGGTGCTAGTTCTCAAACATGACTGGATGCCATGTTTCCTGATGAAGCAGTTCTGCCTACCCAGCAGAGAGGTAAGGAGAAAGCTTGCACATATTGAGAGGCATACTTTCTGATATGGCAGAAATGGAAAAAGAAAAATCTAGCACTCGGGTATCTAGCACTCAGATATTCAGGTAAGAAGGCTTTGCAGCATTAGATGTTGGAGAGGGGAAGCCAGAGTGCTGTGGCTTCCAGTAAGAACTGTTTGTATGACCCAGAGCCCACTGAAATACTCATTTCACAACTTGAAAAATCGAACAACCCAGTCCTATCCTCTTCCACGTTATAGCATGCAGCTGTGCCAATGGAGTGCACACTGCATGCTGTTGGGGTGTGTGTGATCAGACAGCCCACAGAAGGTAAGTAGAAATACTTTTACTTACCTCCTGATAGGCTGCCCAATCATCTATGATTCTCCTCAGACCTGTGCCAGCCATTTTACTGGCATAATTCTGAGGAGAGTCAAGAGGCATGCCGGGATGGAAAATGGGAGATAGAATCCAGTGAAAGTAGCTGTCACTGGACCCACTCCTCCCACCCTCCACATGCTCCCCCAATTCCTTCCCTCTTCATCCCATTATTCCCCCTGCCCATGTACCACCTTCCATGCCAACCTACTTGCCCTGGTCCTGTCTAAGCTCTGCGGTGGTGGGGATCCACCACTGTAGCTGCCTTGCAGCAGTGGCCTCAAATGGCCCAGTAGCAGTGCAATCTTTGCCCCATTATGGGGCCTTTTATGCCTGCTGGATGCTAGTCCCGCTGGCATAAAATACCCATAGGATTGGGCCATAAGTCAACCACAATCTAGGAATATCACAATAATACATAGCCAATCAAGTTTGGAGTATGTGATGACATCATTACAAAGCAGCCTTCAGAAAGTATTGGCCTTATTCTCAGTGGCTGAATATTTTTGCATGCATCATCACAGTGCTCCAAAAACATGACTAAAGGTGAGTGCTTTTGGATGCAGCCCGATGTACTGGTAACAAGTACCCCTCTTTTAACTGAACTCTACATCTTATAATTTGTCTCATCTCAAAGTCTTCTGTTAGTATAAGCTATATTTTCACCAAAACACATTGCACCATTTGCCACTTTTACAGTTGCCTTTACATTGGGATGATTAGCCACATTACCTTTCTGCCTCATCAGAAAAGGAAACAGCACGAATTCATCAGAAATGAGGTTCAGTCAGACAGCTCCTATTAGTTTTGATGAGGCTTGTGAAGCAAAAAAAATGTATTGATTAACTGTGCACATAACATAAACTTAAAACATGGCTGAATTTTATTGGGTTTTAACTGACTATCCTAATTGGTACCTCCACAGGGTAGAATTACTTAATTTGAAAGCAACAGTAAAGCACTTTAGTATGATAATTCTCTATGGCTGTTTGCATACACTGTTTGGATGCACTGTTGGTATCTACTACGAACAATAATTTTGAACAGACCTGCAGAGAGTCAGTAGGTTGGGGAGGGAATCCCTTACTGTGACAATGCAAAGAGAAAAACCAGCTATTATAAACTTAGACACTTTTAAGACTATTATTCTGAAAATGCAGAGGACTAAAGCGAAAAGCATAGCAATGACACATTTACAGTTGGCCTGCATCTTATGCAGACTTTACTTGTGCAAATTGTTTGCGCTTGGCAAACAAACAAAAACAGAGAAAAATAACTGTTTAAAAATACGTGCCCCAGAGTGAGCGTGAGATTGGAGAACGTAGCTGCTGTTTCCTCAAGTTGTCTCAGTTCCCTCCTGCCTCTCGTAATTTTTAAAGTGACAATATGCATTTTTTTTAATGTAAGGAATTTTCAAGGCAATTTTGAGTACTGTATATGCAATTTTGACTTTAGGCGCATGGAACATAACCCTCTATTGATGCAGGCCGACTGTACTGGTCAATTAGTGCTCTGTCATGGCCTGGACAAATCACATTGCCAGAGTTGATCATGTTATTCCATCTGATTTTGAGTCTCCCAAAAATATCATCATTATGAATGAGGAATAAATTATTTGAATAGAGTGGCATTCTGTGGTGTAAGAGTGGCATGAATGCTGGCCTTTGGTTTAAGGAAATATATGATACAGCTGAAACCCCTGCTAACTGGGCAAGATGCACTTTTTCAATTGATGCCCCTCTTTTATTTAGCAGGGGGAGAGCAACTGCTCCCCTTTCACCCCAGCACAGTGTCTTTCTGGTGGCTGTTTGCTGGTGGTGTTCTGCATCTTTTTTAGATTGTGAGCCCTTTTGGGACAGGGAGACATTTAATCATTTGATTTTTGTCTGTAAACCGCTTTGTGAACTTTTTGTTGAAAAGCGGTATATAAATACTGTTGTTGTTGTTATCATCATCATCATCATCATCATCATCATCCAGAAATTGTGAAAATTACCAACTTAAAATAAATGCAGGCATTTAGGAGAACGTTTATAATAATATGTGGCAGTTAAAATAAGACTAAAGGAAAATGGGGATTTTGCACAGCTAATTGCCTTTTTTTGCCCAAGAATACACAATCATCAATTTTCTTGTACAATTCCCATTGGAAAGAAAAAAATCTCTATACAATCCCCATTGAAATGAATGTAAGAGCACTACCAGGTGACCTTTCTGATATATTGTACCTCGAGTGAGCAAGTTACCTTTCTGACTAGGAAACACCTTTTGACCCATTCTATAGACATTCAAAGTAGTAATGTTTGATATAGATGAGATCATGGAGCAGGACGGCGCGTGCCAGTTGCGAGCTATTGAAAAACTGAACCATCTGTTTACTTGACAGGATCAGCCTATGCAGTTCAGACTCATTGGAAGCGTTTCATACCCACTCTGAAATTCTTTGGGCTAGAAACTAACATCAGGGTTTGGGTCTAACAATATCTAGGAATTCTACCCTGTGTATGTATATTACAGTAGAAATATGCTTTTGTGGTGGCTCCCATTTTTGGAGACTTTTGCCATTTACTCAGTGTAAATGTTTAATCCAAATTCCGGAAATTTCAAAACAGGTTGATCTTCATTCATTGAACGTTGCTATCTAGCCTCAGGGCATGTGCCCACTAACACATGACCATTGGTTTATATGCAAGGAAGTATGGGATAGCCATTGTTGGGATGAAACAGGGGCATGGAGGGGAGAGAAAGCAGTGCATGTGGATAATGATTACATTATGGTGATTACAGGATGGTGTAGTGGTTTGGGAGTCGGACTTAGACCTGGAAGATCCAGGTTCAAATCCCCGCTCAGCCACGAAGCTTCCTGGGTGACCTTGGGCCAGTCACTATCTCTCAGCCCCACCTACCTCACAGGGTTGTTGTGAGGACAAAAAGGAGGGGAGGAAATATGTACACCACTCTGAGCTCCTTGGAGGAAGGGTGGTATAAAAATGTGGAAAATAAAAAATAAAATAAATGTTTGCCCAACCCTATGGGTCTGCTGCATTGCCAGAATCTGTGCTCTGGTGGCCCAGCATGCTATACAGCCGTTACAAAATGTGATGTGCCATAGAGGGCAGTCTGGCTGCTGCTGCTGCAAATGGTGAGCGGCGGCAACCAGGTGACGGTGGCCTCTGCAGGAGCCCCAGTGCTTGCAAGTTGGCACAGGGGTGGCCGGTGGGTGAAACAGGGTGGGGACCAATGCAGGGATGGGGGGGTGTCGAGTGCAGGAAGGGGGCAATTAGCGGCAGCAGCAGATCTGCCGAAAGTGATATTGGATTTTAAATTTTAATGTTTTTAGAGTCTGTTATTGATTTTATACTGCATTTACTGTGAAACCGCCTTGAGCTTTTACTGGAAAGTTGGGATATACATTTCTTAAATGAATACAATAAATATTAGTGAATGAATCCCCCGTGTATAGTTTAAGAAGTGTCTGTGTGCTAGCATAGTGAGTCCCAGTTTTTGTTCTTGAGCCCTTTCAATAAACTTTGGTGCACCTTAACATTTGCATCTGTCATCTTTCACCACTGAATTACATAGATGTGCCATTTCCTTCAACACAGGATCCCTGCACACTATTGCTCCCCCCAAGTGTGCATGTGATTCATGTTTTAAAGAGCACAGCTGGTAACAGGTGGGGGATGAGGGAGAAGAGGGTCCTTCAAGTCCCCAGTTCCCAAACTATTTAGGACTATAAAGGTAAAAACTACCAGCTTGAACTGGGACCAGAAGCACACAGGTGGCCGGTGCAAACTGAGCAAGATGGCAGATAATATGCTCCCAATGACCTATTCCCATCAACAATCAGGCAGCCACATTTTGTACCAGCGGAAGCTTCCAAATAGTTTTCAGAGACAGTCCCATGTTGAGCATGTTATCAGTAATCCAATCTAGAGATGACCAGAGCATCAATAACTGTGGCCAGGAATAGAACAGAAGTCAGGCAGTTATAACTGAAGCAATCATTGCACTCAAATCAGACAGAACGGAAGAAATACAAGAAACCCATGAATGGTACCTCTGAGGAAGCTGCAGTCAATATGATGACAATTTCCCTCGCTTTTGCTTCCTAAAGCAATGAAGTGTCATGGAGCCAAAGGTATGGAAGGGATCAAGGTCAAGATTTGAGCAAAGAAGGAGCCGATGGGATGTGCCAGCTGTGGAAAATGCACACAGCCACAGAATGAAGAGAGAGAGATAATATAGATAGAGAGATAAATACGGAAGCTCCAGTTCAGAGAAAAACCAAAGTTTCTCAGTGACAACACTGACCAAGTGTGTGGCGGCACTGAAGAAGGCAAATTCCATGCATTTCCATTAGAAAAGGAATTGCGGATAACAGAGTTGATGTTATGTTGCCCTGATACTAATTTTCTGAGAGGCCAAATTCGGATATTGCAGAGCTGGAAAAGATGCAAAAGAGGGCAATCAATATAATCAGAGGGCTGGAGCACCTTCCTTAAAGTAAAGGCTACAATATATGAAGCTTTTCAGCTTCGAGAAAAAAGATAATTAAGTGGTGGGTAGAAATGAGACATACAATTATGTAACTTTTCTCCCTCTCTCTCAGTACTAGAATGAGGTGTCATAAACTGAGCCATTGAGATTTAAGGTGCAACCCTGCATATCGTTCTGCCTGCAGAGCATGCTTCGCAGGTGGAGGGTGCTGTAAACGTACTGTAAAGTGCGTTTTCAGCACCCAGGGAGTAAGGGCCGCCGGCGGGCAGGCAGGGATGAAACAGGGGTGTGGAGGGGAGAGAAAGCAGTGCATGTGGACAATTATTACATTTTTGGCCCAATCCTATGGAGCCAAATCCGCCAAAGGTATGGAACCCAATTCACTGGAGCAGGTGAGAGTTGCTCCAGTAGGAGCAGGGGTGGGCTGGGTGGCGAGGGAGGGCGGCGGTTGGCCGAGTTGGCCTGGGAGGGGGCGAGGATGTTGGCCGTGGCATCCCCATTCCCGGGTTTGGTGGCTGTTATATGGCCGCCTCAGATTGCATGCGGACATCCGAGGAGGCCCATCGGGGCCTTCCAGCTCTACACCGGGGGAAGGGGACGAATGTCTCCTTCCCCCAAGGAGACCCAGGGCCGTGCCAGAATTGCCTGGGAAGAGCATAAGATCCTTATGGGCTGGGCACGGATCTTTACGCAGGATTGCGGTGCCCAGACCTAAGAGGTACTTCTTCACCCAGTGCAGAATTAGTCTGTGGCATTTGTTGCCACAAGATGCGGTGATGACCACTAACCTAGTTGGGTTTAAAAAGCGATTGGACAAATTCATGGAGAACAGGTTTTTCAATGGTTACTACCACTTATGTTCTTAAAATTGCTTCATGCGTCAAAATCAATCAAACATAAATGAGTATATTTTATTTATTTATTTATTTAAAAGATTTATATACCGCTTTTCTAAAACATTCAAAGCAGTGTACAACATACAAAACACTAATACAATTAAAACCCATTTGGGCTCATAGGGACATGATCCTGACTTGTGTAACTGTTATATGACAGATTGATTCCTTCCCAAGGTGTTGGTGATTCTACAGGTGCAGATGGACAGCGATTCAAAAGAAAAGGAGGATCTCCCACCTTGCATCTCTATTGAGTGAAGAATGGAAGGGGTGGTAGGCAGTGGCACTGAAGAGAGGTCTGTGTAAAGCCTTCCTTGATTGCCTTGGAACCTCTGAAGGGGATACGGTACCCTGTCCATCCTCCTACGTATGCAAGAACCAATAGCAAGCAAGCAAATCGGTTCTCCTACTATCAAGTAAGACCTGTCTGCTTCAGAGAAAAACCAGTTCCAGTTGCAAATTATGTTTTGCAAGGCTATAATAGCAATCCAAAATGAACCTACTGAAAAGAAAAGATGCACCCAAGAGCATTTTCATCTTAGCCTTCAAGCGCCACTTCAATATCCCAGACAAACAGGGAGGGGGAAAAAACAAACTCATTTTGTGTGTGTGTGTGAATCCTGCTGGAGATTCTAAGCCTAAATTAGAATTAGCCTAGCTAATGGTACAATCCTAAATAGGCTTACTCAGAAGTAAATCTCATTGTGTTCAGTAGGGCTTACTCCCAGGTATGTGTGCCTAGGGCTGCGCTGTAAATTACCTGAAAGGCTAAACCAGGTTACTGACCCAGGGCAGAAAAAAAATAAAATGATGCTTTAAATAGATTTCACTATTAGCAAACAGATTTTGCTAATAGCAATGTAGCAGAAAAGCCTAATGCAGTGATTTGTTTTTACCAAAGTTTTACGTGGCAAGCTGTTCCTTTTGAATTAAAAGACTGTGAAATGGCAGCAAGTGTAGGTGGAGACTGAAGGGAAAATGCCTCCCTCCCATTTGAACTGCAGGTAAAACAGATGGTGGTGAACCAATTTATGAGGATTATAAAGCAGCAACTAATCCTTTCTTACGCAATGGATCAATACCCCCTCCGTGAAGCAACATACAGTATTTGTTTTTAATATCGGCAAGTTAAATTTGACATGGGTTTACCAGCAGGTGGCAGTATATAGCAAACGTGTCTTGCTGTTTGACTATTGAATGTCTTTAAGGTTTTGGTTTTTTTGATATACTGTTGTGTTTTCCATCTACTTAAATTGCCCACAGTCTGGCCTGTGCAAAGCACCTCTTTCAATAGATGCGGAGCAAGTACAACAGGGTGTTTGTTATATGATATATAATTAATTCTGTGATATATAATTAATGTTTTTCTTTTTGTTATTTCTCCTGCTGAATTGTAGTTTTCTTTATAAATATAAATAAAACACACACATTCTTTAAATCTATACGCTCTGCAAGCCTTCTGCTCCTTGGATCTGCGCCAGCAATTTTGCTGGCACAAGTCTGAGGAGAGAAAAGGGGTACGGAGGCTGCTGCCGAAGGAAGTAAGATCCAGTGCACGCCATTGTTGCTGGATCCAGCCCCTCCTGCAGCCTCCTCACCTCGTTCCTCCCTCCTCCCCACCCAGTTTTCCCCCTCCCCACAAAAGGAGGATCCCCCTCCCCCTCCCGCCTCCCCCGCTGACTTGCCTGCTCTGGTGGGTGGCCAATGCTCTGATAACGCATGTGGGAAGGCTCTGGCCTTCCCACCCCCCACCCTGGCAGCACACTACTCTGCGCACTGCCAGAGCGTGCTTTAGGGCGGCTTTTCATCAGCCAGCAGCTGTTCAAATTATTGCTGTTTGTAAACTAGACTTGCAAGCCACCTTGAACACCTCTCTCAGATAGGAAAGGGGGGGGGGTATAAATATTGCAAATAAATAAATGAGAGGCCAGTTAGTAGATAAATGGGAAATTCTTGAATGTGGCACAAACCAAACTGAAAACCATTAACTGGATTAAAGGATATAAACCAGCTGGTGTAGGTAGTAGTAAATTTTACAGGATAGGAGCTCTTCCTGATGCCCCCATCGTAGCCACATCACATCCCTATAGCCAGACTCCCATAGCCAAGCCCACACTGCCACCCCCCCATCACTAAGAACCCAAGTTTAGGACCCAATCCTATCAACCTTTCCAGGGTTAATGCAGCCATGCCAATGGGGCATCCTGCAGTGGGGGGCAGTCATGGAGGCCTCCTCAAGGTAAGGGAACATTTTCCCCTTACCTTTGGGCTGCATTGTGGCTGCATTGGCGCTGGAAAGATGGATAGATCAGGCCCTTCCTCTCCATTCCCTTCAGACCATGCTTTATTCACCACTGTGGAGTCAACCCCTCCTCTCGCTTCCTTGCTCCCCACTCTCCAGGGATGGCCTGGCCAACCGAAAAAATTACTTCAGGAGGCAAGCAGGGGCAGAGCGGGAACTGATGAGGGGTGCCCTGCCACTGTCCACCACCCCAGTTTCCAGTCTGCTGACCACTGAGGCACTTCAGTGGACTCTCCAATCCTCGTCCCCTCTCTAAAAGTGAGCAGGAAGAGGGTTGGGGCAGGGGTAGCCCACCTCTTCCTCCAGCACAGCTGCTGCTATTGCCACCTCCTTCTCCTTGCCCAGGAAGCAGCCAGCGTAGGCAAGGAGAGGCGGAGTGCAGAGCAGCGGAGTCCTCACCCTCGTCTTGAGCCCTGGCACTGCCTCCCTCCTCTGTGTGGTTCTGCTTGAAATAAACAGGATGAACAAAAGCATGCCAGGCCTCAAGGTAAGGGGGCTGGACTAGATGATCTCCAATACGCCTTCCAACTCTAACATTCTATGATTATATGAATTTGGCCATTACTTATTTGGCCATGAAGCATTATCCGTGTACCTCACAAATAAACATGCTGGCTAGACAGAGGCTTGGTGAAAGGATCACTTTATTTAAAATTTTGCAGCAGGGCAAACTAACACCTAATGTTCCCTAGTGTTGCCCCACCCCGAGGAGCCCTGATAGCCGCTGGGCTGCTGTAATTTTCCCGTCTCTGCCCAGCGATGCCGGGGGGCAGGCGGCCAAGGCAAGTGGGGGCTGCGCGCACGATGCGCCACCCCCATTCTAATGAACCATAATTTTGGGTATACAAGTAAAAATACAAATACAAAAAACAAACAAACCGGTGTTTCATGCTGTTCTTCTATGGCAGAAGGACACAAGAGCTGATTTTTACTGAAAACTCTGGTAGTGAGGATGTTATGGGAAAGAAAGCCAAAACAAATTTGATGGGATTAATCCATGGTGAGACTAATTGCTTTCCTAGCTGTGGTATAAATCCATAGTTCTGGTCTTATTAGGCAACAGAAAAATACCATTTCTCTAGGACTGGGATTTATATCCTGTCCAATCCTCAAGGGCTCTGTGTGGGCAACAACCTTTAGAAAACCGATTTCCAAAAGATCAATAAGCTTAACAGGTATAAATATGAAAGCATACTGTTAAAATAAAACCCTTGCATATCCCTGGTTATGAAAGACTTTTCCGGATGAAAAAGGTTTTGGATTGGTTTGGATCCTAAGTACTGTGTGAGAAAGGAATTTCCTGCAAGGGAACTTCATTCCCCCTCTTCACCACAGCCTCCCCTGCACCCCATGAAAAACCATGCCTGAGGGTTGGCGGCAGGGGTGGCATCCAGAGTGAGCCCTGATTGAGTGCCCCTGCCCACCAGAGGACCTGCATGGAGCCCGACCCCCTGAATCTCCCAGTACTGGTAGCAGCAGTGGCATGAGTTGGCTGGGAGGGACCCTCATGCTGCTGCTGCTGCGGCTGCTCTTTGCACTCCATCTATAAATGGGACCAGAATCACTGCAGGGCTTCGAAGGGGGGATAATCTCATTGACTAGTGGGGAAGAGCCTCCACTGCACTCCACCAATAACTGCTGGAAAACTGCCGGAAAGCACCACTGAAGGTTGTACTGTGCCTGTGCGAAAGTGCCAACACAGCCATCTATAAGTCAGACGTATGTAAGTCGGATGTCTGTAACTTGGGGAGCCAGTCTATTTAAATCCAGGTCCAAGACCAACACCTTTTTCTAGTTCTAGTTACTAGTTCTCAAGTGGTAGTGAGAAAGGGACTAGAAGGTTCTCTAAGTGTGAGGCGCGACTCCCAAGTGCGTCATCAAAAGCAGCCAGGGGCATCGCGTTAATCTTGTTAATTAACGCATATTCTTGCTTGCAAGAGAGAGAGCGAGAGCGCAAAAAGAAAGATCTGGAAAAGCTGCTGCCTCTTCACATCGGGTCACTCAAAGTTAATTTCAAAACACTTCAGGTTCGTAGGCAGTTTTTTTCCACGTCTTGTTTTAACCACAGCGGGAGCGAAGCCCTTTCTTATCTTATGTTAAAGAACGATTAACAACTCTATTGATAAGCTGAGTTGATAAGCTAAATTGTACTTTGGAGCTGGAGCTGCAAAGACAGCATCTCGTTTCTCTCCAAATCCTGAGACATTGCAGGTTTGCAAGTAAAGTATTTTCTTTCTGTTGAATGTTTTTAATAAACACAAAACAAATGCAAGAACTGCAATTGAAAATGGTGCAGAGCAGGTTCTGCTTTACATACAGTCTTTGATTTCTATGTTTAGTTTGGTTGATTAATTATTAGGATTTCTCTCCTTCTTCCTTTCTGACCCACCTGTAAGTTAGTTCCCCACTCTGTTTGCTGGGACAACCCCCCCCCCCGGAAACTGCCAGGCAGTATAAGAATCTGTTTTTCATCTTGCAAAGATGCTACCAAAAGGAGCTAGCTTTATCTCTCTTTCTCTCTTGTGCAACTGAGGCTTCTCTCCCATGCTTTGATGTTTCTCTTGCCATGAATAGGACTAACACAGATGACATCAGTGCCCTCTACCCAGGCCTGCCAATGGAGGGAGGGCAGCATCCCAACCCCACCCTGCGCACTCCTGGCTTAGCTGCTGCTCAGCATAAGCATGGAAAATCCACTTTAGGGCTCGTTTTGGGAATATACACATACATATAAGAAAGGGTGCCTCTGAGCATGTAAAGAGTGCCTATTTCTTCCATGCACTGTAATGGGGAGTCACGGCTAACGGTGAGGGATGTCAAGGGAGCCACGAGTCAAAAAGGTTTGGGAACCACTGGACTAGAGTATCCAGGGAAGCTGGACAGAGTCAGCTGGCTCCACCTCAAGTGCTAGACACTGGGTCAGGACCTCAAAAACTCCTGGAACAGGAGCCCTCAGAAACCTCAACGCTGGTAACCTTGAACCTGGTGACTCAAACTGCACACTAGTGCTGGAAATGGGCTAGACCTGACTTGATAGACAGCAGGAGACATGTAAGACTCCAGACCAGAAGCTTTCACCTTTAAGATCTCTAAGCTCCAGGCATGGAGGCAAAGCCTCTAGTCTAATTGTGGTGATAATTAAGGCCTCAATATATTGACCCTTGTTGGAGCAAGTTGTTCTTTGGAGCTCTCCATGATGCTGTAACTCTGACAAGCCTTGCTACCTTACACCCTCATGGGCACTCCTTTGTGAGTTCCTGTTTATGGTCCAGACATGACACTGACCTTCCTAAAATGAAGACAGGTGGAACCTCCCAAACGTGTAATGTGTGGCATCTGCAGTAGTGCTTGCATGAAGGCAAGTGAAAAGTATCTTTCCCAACCTTCCATGCCAATTGTAGCTCTGTAGGCTTACCAGATCTCCAACCGGGACAGAGTGCTAGACCTTTAGGAGAAGGAATGTGGGCAGGTGTAGCTTGTTAAACCATTAGAGCACAATCCTAGGCATGTCTACCCAGAAGCAAGTCCCACTGAACACAATGGGGCTTGCTTCTGAGTAGACATGCCTAGGATTGTGCTCTAAGGTTTAACAAGCTACACCTGCCCACATTCCTTCTCCTAAAGGTCTAGCACTCTGTCCCGGTTGGAGATCTGGTAAGCCTATAGCTCTGTGACTGTGTCAAAATATCACAGAGCCCCAAGCCCCACTATTGGGAGCGGAGGGACCCTTGGCAATACCAAGATACCCATAAACCATGACAATTGTGACTGGACATTCAGCTTTGCTTGTGGTTTCCAGGTATGCCCCAATCCCCCTGCAGCTCCATGCACTGCATCCCACACCATTGCTGAGATTCAGGTTCCAGCTGTTCCTGGCCACCTGGTTCATGCTCTGTGTCTGGAACTGAGCCATGCACCTTGCCTATTGGTACTGGTGACATACTAGCTCCTTCTCCTCCTGGTCACATGTCAAGACATGACAATCAAAAGGACAAGTGATTCATATGAACTAGGTCTTAGAATCGTAGGAATGGATTCAACCAGAGTATTTTATTGTATTATTTTTTAAATGTTTGGGTCATGGTGGTTTCTTCCACAGTGACACTCCAAGTACTGCACCAATAAGTTTCATAACAAGACCCATTAGATGATTAAATCCAACTGCATGTCCTGAAACATGCTTCTCCACCCATACAATTCAACCCATGCTTTTGTTGATTTGGTTTATAATACCCACTCAGTTGTGTCTATATTTGCCAAGAGCTATTCTTCAGTTCTCTTGTAGAAACCTCTGAAGCACCCAGCAGTCGTTCATATCTTAAATGATGCTATTGCATGATGGAGAACTTTGCCCTCAATTGTGGCTTATGGTTGCCAGGGGAAATAAAAAGAGCTTCTATCACTCCATTGTCTGAGAGATTTTGTGCATTCATAGAAAACAACTGCTTGCACGGCCTTGCCAATGGAGCATGAAAAGCCCCCTGATTTTGGTGGGCCAGGAGATGCAGCCAGGGTCCCCAATCCCTTTGCCTAAAGTCAGTCCCTTGCTCTCATTATTCCACCGGAAATACCATGCAAGAAAAGAAACAAGAGAGTCAAGGTGTCCCCTTCTGAGGTTTACTACTGATTCCTCCCATAGTGTGATTTGGGTCAGCTTCAGAAGCCCTACTCTTATAGCAGTATTTCCCAAACGTTTTCGACCTGCGGCTCCCTTGACTATCGGCTGCCATTGGCTGCAGCTCCCCATTACATGATGTTGATGCCTGCCAATTAGCATTGCACTGTTTTCCAAGAGGATTCCGTGGCACTCCGCGGCTCCCCTGGCTGGTTTCTGCGGCTCCCCTGGGAGCCACACCTCCTACTTTAGGAACCACTGCCTTCTAGAGTGATAGAAGCACTGCGACACCTGGCAGAGTCCTCAGATCCTGAGCTCCCTATTTGTCCATGCTGTGTAGCCAAAACTCTGGAAATGAAGTCTGTAGAATAACTTGATGTGGAGCTTTGTGGAGCTTTGTTTGTCTTGCAAACTGGAGTGATGTTAAGTACTACAAAATTAGACTTGGGAATTTTCCAAGAGACAAAGGTGGCCAAAAAAGGAAAACTTACTACAACACAACCAATTAAAAAACAGCTCAGCAAATGCTCACCTCTGTAGGCTTGATAATAGTGATAAATAATGTATGTCCTCATAATTGCATTTAATATATGTGCAAACCCTGATGAAATATATAACCTTGTCTTAAAAGGAAAACAAATGACACTTAAAGTAAAGCAATAACTTTGAGGGTTATTTTGTGACTAATTGATGCAAATGCTGACTGTTTGGTAATTTGTTATCTGAAAGAACAGCAGGCTGTCAATAAACATATTAACCAATGCAAATGATCCACAGGAAAATGCATGGCGTTCAGCTCACATTTACATGCATTGCCTCGTGATGATTGTCCTTCCCCAGTGAGCCAAATGTCTGTTTTGGCATGTAGGAAGCAGGAAGAAACTTCACAAGATATGTCATATTTCTGAAATCAACAATTTAATTTTATTTATTTTAAAAAATTATATCCCGCCTTTTCCTATGCAGAAAGGCAAATGCCTAAGGCGGCTTACAACAAAGGTTAAAATACATAATTTAAAATAATACATAAAATAAATTTAAACAATACATAATGGTACGGTATTTATTTATTTATTTAACATTTTTATACCCCGCCTTTTCCTATGCCAAGGCAAATGCAAAAGGCGGCTTACAACAGAAATTAAAATACATAACTTTAAAAATACATAAAATAAGTTTAAACAATACATAACCGTACTTAAACAAATTTAAAAACAATAAAAATCCACTGGGGGGGGCAGTATGGAGCAGATAAGCAGCATGGCAGAGCATCTTGAGACACAGGAGGCAGACCACAGCCCATCTCCCAAACACTAGACGAGACAAAAACGTTTTGAGCCCTCGCCGAAAAGTCATGAGGGAGGGGGTGGTTCTCAGACCCCTGGCAGGGAGTTCCACAGTTGTGGCGCCACAACAGAGAAGGCTCACCCACGTGTTGCCACTCCCCTAACTTGCGATAGAGGTGGCACCCGCAGGAAAGCCCCCTCAGATGACCTAAGAGAGCGGGCCGGAATGTATGGGAGAAGGCGGTCCCTCAGATATCCTGGATCCGAACCATAAAGGGCTTTAAAGGTCATTACACCTTGAATTGGGCCTGGAAATGAATGGGCAGCCAGTGCAGCCAATGAAGCAGCGGTTCAACAGAGTCAAACCGCCTAGTGGTATGGTATGCCACTTAGAAATGTCAACACACCAATGACATCACTGGTTATGATGACCTGCTTTTCAACATTAAGCATATAGTTGATGTTCAACCAACCCATGGCCCACTGGAAAAAGCTTGTGTCCAGGATTAGCATACAGCAGAGATAAAACTAAACAAAAAGCCCAATCCTATCCCCCACCATTAGCAATGATGCAGCTGCGCTAATGAGTCACGCGCTGCATCCAACGGTGCGGTGGTGGTGCAATCAGGAGACCTGGGAGATGTAAGGAAAAACATTTGTTACAGGAAGAAGATTGTATGGGTAAATTAGCCATGTATTAGAAGTACAAAATACAGAGAACTCCAAAAACCACGTAAATTTTTTTCAAAGAAGCCACTAGTAAAAGCAGGCAACGAAAAAATTAAAAAAGAAAGTCCAGGAAGTCCGGTATTTACATACAGACCGACGTTTCAACCTCTAAGCCGAGGTCATTCTCAAGGTACAAAACAGCAGGGCTGCCAAGATGACACTAACAGCTGCAATGGAAACCTGAGTAAGGAAAGGTTCCGTTTGAAAAAACACGCACAGTTGAACCTGGAGTCAAAAGTATGGTTGAGATCTAGTTAAGACATGACCAAGGTCATCATAATCCTGCAAGGAAAACAAGGTTACTGAGTATTTTTAGCTGCCAATTTATGTAGGATGGGGAACCATATTTTGTCCACAAATGATAACTTTGCTGACGGTTCAATAAAACATTTCCTTGGACCTAAGCAGGGTCGACCTCGGTTCTCACTTGGATGGGAGACGGCAGCTACTGACAGACCTCACGAAGAGGAGGAGTCAGTTAGAGAGAGAACATCTTGACAACTATCCAAGGGTGAACTGCGGTGCACTGTGAAGCTCGGAAGTGCAGAGCACAAGCCAGAAGGAAGGCTGCACTTGGAAGGGAAACATCTCGAGTATGGAAGGTTCTATATATGAATAGAACAATATTGTAAAGTCCCTTATCAGGTCTAGGATAGCCTGCCTATGTAAACCGCCTTGAATAAATCTGATGAGGAATCTGATAATGAGAAAGGCGGTATGTAAATACAGAAATAAATAAATAAATAAATATCTGAGGAGCGGAAAGTGAGAGACCAGTTGAAAAAGAGGGGATAGGATCCTGGCACATGCTCACTGCCCTCCCCCTTCCTGCTCATGACAAGCGCCCCCCCCCCCGTTACTGGCACTGTTGGAGCCCCTGCTGCTCATTTGAGCGGCTGCACATGCTGCGCTGCTGCCTGTTTATGGCAGTGGCCCAGAGGCACGTGATGGCAGCCTGGCTTTCATGCTGCTGCAAAGGGTCTTGCACTGCCAGAACGCATGTTCTGGTGGTGCAAGATCCACATAGGATTGAGCAGTAAGAACTTCACTTCTAAAGACATGGTGCCTTTCGTCCCCACTTCAATTGTGCCCAGTTTCTGGGAGGGGCAACACTGACATGGGGAAAACTCATAACATTTCTAAATCCTATTTTTACCTGGGGCTCCTTCCATTATATCTGTGGCACAAGAAAGAGCCTCCACTGCAGCAGGGTCAATGCCATGAAGATAAGTGTCTCACGTGAGAAGGGTCCAAAGACTGGACTTCTATTTTATCATGGGTCAAGGTAGGAGATTTTGTGGATTGATTACATCTTGCAGGTCCATCAACCATTTCTGACAGTAGTTTTGCAGCAGCACCAGACCCTAGCAGAAACTGTCTTATCCGAGGAGGCTTTTTCCATTTGTGTGAATAACTGTATGTACAGACCAACTGTGTACTATACATAGATTTGCTCAACAATGTATACCGTAAATTGCTTTTGAAGTTCGAGACAGAAGAAGATCAGGTTAAAGAATGTATGATTCAATGGGTGGAAAATGTAGGTCATGACATTTTAATGGAACAATGGGAGCAATTATGGTTAAAACAGATGAAATTTACATTAAATGTAAATATTGAGGAAAATATGTATTAAATGATGCATAGATGGTATATGACCCCATGCAAATTGGCAAAAATGTATGGAAAGGTGTCAGATAGTTGTTGGAAATGCAAAAAAAAAAAAAGCAGGAAGGATCATTTTATCATATGTGGTGGACATGTTCTTAAGCAAAGAAATATTGGTTTCAGATTCATAAACAGATACAGTTGATTTTAAAGATTAATGTGCAAATGAAACCGGAAGTCTTTTTGTTGGGTATGAGAGATGATCATGTAGGAAAAAAAATATCAAAATTTGTTTTTATATATGGTAAGTGTGGCAAAAATTTTATATGCACAATATTGGAAGAATCCAGAAATACCTTCGCTGGAAGATTGGCGAATAAAAGTTTTGGATTTTGCAGAAATGGATAAACTCACAATTTTAATTAAGGAAAAGTCAGTTAAGCTTTTTGTGAATAATTGGAAACCACTTATTGTTTTTTTTTATAAGAGAAAGAGAAGAACGACGTGATATGTGGATTTGATGAATAGAGGGTTGGAGATATTTTGGCTTAGTTGGATATTACAAGTAGAAAATAGAGAATAGTATGCTAGTAGGATATATTAGTGCTTGCTGTAACCTTTTGAAATATTATGTATTGTTTTGTTTTAATATTATATTAATAATATATATATTTTTTGGGGGGGGGGAGAACCTGTGTACTATACAGAGATTATATGCACATTGAAAGTAACTTGTGGAAATCATTTAGAAACTCTACCCTGGAAGTGGGAAGAGTTTCTGAAACTCAGGATGGCCATTTACTCAACTGCAATTTTTGTTGGTGGAAAGAGTAGCTACTCCAAGCAATATATGTATTGCTTAAATCTACAGTATATGATTTATATGATACAGTATATGAGACACTTAAATCTACAGTATATGATTTTCCCCCCTCATTGCATAGCTGCTCAGTGCAAAGCTTCAAGCTCCTATATTCTTCCACTGATAGTAGAGATCAGGTCCCTGCGGTGACATCTTGTCAGTGTGTTTTGCTATGGTAATCTGCTAGCTCCTGCTGGAGAAGCAAAGCCACATTGTAGTGCTGAAAAATCGCATGATACTTATGGCAGGCACTTGTCTCTTGAAGGCAATCATAAAGGATAATTCTTGAACTTCATGGTTCAGCTTTAAGGAGCAGTGTAACACTACTGTCACACTGAATGCATGGTTGATTGCTTTTAAAAGCTGACCTGCCTTCTCTCTTTCACTGTATCTTTTCTGTTTTCCTCTTGTATGTAATACAGTAGTTTACTGTCTACACTTACTATGAATCATGGAGTAGCCTCCATTGCTATATATTTCTAATGACAATTTGTAATGCACTGCTGATAAATTATGGTGTTATTTTTAGCCACCGTGTTGATTGAAAAGACAAGATTTGTACTTATAGATAAATACTTAACATTTTGATTAGTATCTTGATGATAATGCTAAATTTACCTACTACTTCAGAGTGTTCAAAGCATATCATATTTCAGAAATCTTTGATAACAGTTTTGAAAGGTAGGTTAAGATTATTGCCATCATATTACAGATGAAGGCTAAAGGCTGAAAAATAATTGTTTGCTTAAGACGACCGGGCAACCCAATCCTGCCTAAGAGTGCACAGAGGCATTTCTACGGTAGGGGCGGTACCGTACATTGTGCCCCATCCTAGTCCCTAATCACCCTGGCGATTCCAATGGGCCTCCTCGGATGCGCGCTGGCTATTAAGTTGGTGCACAACCGGGGAGGCCGTGTAGGGCCGATCAGGCCTGGGAAGGGGGTTAGAATATCGGTGGATCATGCCACCGATATCCCCGCCCCCTTCCCTGGCCTGGTGGGCCTATTTCCCCCTCTCATGCTACCCCGGCCCACCCTCCCTATGTTCTCCCACTGCCTGACCTACTGTACCTGTGTCCGGCAGCGTGGGTGTCGGGCGACGGCTGAGTGAGTGACGCCGGCCTTTGCGCTGGTGCCACTTACTTCTAAGGTGCCGCAAAAATGCTTTCCAGCACTTTTGCAACAACCTAGGACGACGGAGCACTTGCTCTGCCAGTGCCAGTAAGGTGAGGCTGGATTGTGCTGTAAGAAGCTTATAGCAGTGATGAAATGTGAACATCTAGGTAAACAGATCGGTCTCTTAGAAGCACCCTTGATTCTGCACTAGCTCTCAGAACTGGAAGAGATGTTAAAGGCCTGCACAATGTACACATGCATCAGCATCTCCTCTTGGCATGTGGTGTCTGACCTTAAACGTATAGTATCATATTTCATCCAAAACATATAGTTCTTGCAGAACAGGTGTTGAATGCAGAAGGGTATTGCTTTCATGGTTTTGTTGATTATGATATTTGAGTCTGGAAAGAATCTTTTCCTTGCTTAGTTTGGTGGTTGTCTAGGGGCAAGGTGGATGGGATGGTTTCCCTTCCCCAATAGTGGGCTTGCTTGTGAAACTTGTAACCCACCAAGCCAAACACAACCCACCAGTCGTGTACATCAACCCAGAGGCGTTTCTGCGGTAGGGGCGGTACCGTAAGTTGCGCCCCGTCCTAGTACCATGTTTACAAACCGGAACGAGGAGGCCCCGCCCCTCACCGTTGGAGCCATTCCGCGCAGCGAAGGTGACAGCTCCTGCCCGTTACCTTTGCAGCGTGGAATGGCTCCGATGGCGAGGGGGCAGGGCCTCCTCGTTCTGATTTGTAAACATGGTGCTAGGACGGGGCGCAACTTACGGTACCGCCCCTACCGCAGAAACGCCTCTGCATCAGCCCACTAGGATCTTAAGAAATTTGGACTGGATTACTTTCAAACTCTTTCCATCCTTACAGTTATGTGGCTTTATGATTCTGTGCAAAGCTTCAAGCAATGAATGCAAACCATCTGGATCAAAGTAATCACTGGAAATGAAATCAAGAACTGTGACCGAGTTTTCCTGTAGAAACATTCTGGAATCCAATATTTACTTGGTAAAGTATCTTAATAGCCCAATAACAAAAGAACTCTTTGTTAGCTGCATAATCAGGCCTACATTAGACAGCTCTTTTGTGCAATTCTTTCTGCTACGATTTCCTGTCATTTACCCCTTCTGATCTTGAATTAGAAATATTAAAACGGAGTGCTTGCCCATCAGAATTCCAATTTAGATATCAGAGCTTCAAAGGTTCACAGTCTCTGTAAAAGATGCCGCTCCTTACTTACGGTCCATGCTAATCATAAATAAAGCAAATGAGATTGGATAAAACATGTATATTTGTAATGAGGTTGTCAAGAGTGGGAATCCATGAGTAAAACAATAAAAGGTAATGACTCAGATTGTACTATTGTGTTTAGAAACAATGGACTCAGTTAACATGCAGTGCAGTACACTACAGTCCAAATAATACTGTACTTAACGTAAAATGAAATCTAATTTTATAGACTAATCAATGCTGGCTTCACTATATCGAGGTTCCTTGGGCAAAATGACCTCTTGCCCTTTAAAATATAGAGCAGGGATCCTCCCACAGTCACTCCCCCTCATACAAGCCCTTTCTCATTTGAGGGTGGACAAAGGATGAGCGTATGGTGGTTATGTCTCTCACTTGCTCACCTGAGACACTTGACCACAATGAGTGAGCAAGATGCTATCAAGGCTGCTGTTCATCTCTGTGATCATCACTTGCTAGCTTGCCCTCCACATGGTGAGGGAGAGGGCAACTGAGCAAATGAGTGAGGCTATGGCAGAAACCTAAGACAAAGGAAGAGGCAGGCCTCAAGCTGGTGCTGGAAGGCAGTAATTTCTTGGGTGAAGATTACCCACGGCATTGAGAGCATGGGTCTTCCTCAGGGTCAACGAGTCTTCATGTGGCTTATTCTGATGTGGCAAAAAGACAATACGTTCAAAGACTTGAAAGTCTCCTCAAAACTTAATAGAGCAAATGTTTGGAAATGTACTCTTGACTGAGCTGTTCTTGTTGCCACATCAGAACATGACACATGAAGACCCTTTGCTATGGTTACCAGACCTTGACTATGAACTGCTTAGGCTCCTGTTCTCCAAATAGATTCCACAGCTGCTTAGCTGGGTTTATCTCCGACTTCATCTTCAACTCTTCCTTACCACTGACTCCTCTGCACAACTGGCTCCAGGTTTTGGGGGCCCCCTGTTAAGTGATCTGTGGTGAGTCCCCTCCCCTTCCTACACACACACACACACACACACACACACACACACACACACACACACAATGGGAGCAGGAGGACAGCTCCTCCGCATGTGGGACTGCAGAGGGATTTGTCTTTGTTGTGGTTGCCACTACTAGTACAACTTCTTCTCTTCCTATCACTAGTTACCCTTTATCCACAGCCCATTTCATTTCCTAGCAGCATCTGGCACTGATTCCGTGTGTGAATGTATCTATGTGTGTCAGGAGAAAGGAGAAGCTGGAGACAGAAGATGCAGCCAAGAGAACCAAATGGGAAGTCTTCAAATGACTTTTATGCTAAGGGTGCTACAACTGCACACAACAGAAATAAGCAAGGCTGCTTGTGGAGCATTCAAATTCAAATTCAAGTAAAACTATGTTACTTTGAGAACTCTGTCCCTGGCCTCAGTGATCTGTTCTGGTGGCTCCAGTTGGCAGTAAGTCTCCTGCCAGTATATGGGCTCCAACATTCTTCATTGAGGCCTACCACTGATCATAGGTCTACCTTGGCTTGTCTCAACAGCACTTTTTTGTTTTTGTTCTCAGATCCCACCTCACTGCTCATGTGCAACTACAGACAACTTCGCAGCTGACGTAGTGGCCACTTACAACTTGCAATCGACACTGCAGGACTGAGGTGGAGGAAAAAGGCAGGCTGTCATTCTCAGTGAGTGAGAGAATGATCCAGGAGCACTCCAGTTGTAGCACCTGAAGCATAAAAGTAGCTACTAACCTGATGATTGAAGGAACTGGAGATGAGGTGGGCAAGCCAGAGGTTCTGGCAATGATTGATTCTGAATGTCGATGTCAGAAAACAAACAAACAAACAAACAAACAAACAAACAAACAAACAAAAAGCACCAAAACAAGGCTGAGAAGAAGGGATGGGGCCACTGCTCCATGGAAGAGCACAAGGTGTACATGCTGAAGATTCCTGGTATCACCAGGTAGAGTTGAGAAAGACTCCTATCTGAAACCACTGCTGTCACATAGTGTAGACAATATGGACCTAGACCAACCAATGCAAACCAATGTTTGACTGCAAACTTTGGTGATAGTTATGAGAAGAAAAAGAGCCAGACTCATATATCCTGGGACCAATAAATCTTCCTTAAATAATTTAAGCCAAATTACTTGGCTTAAATAAGTGTATATTCTATTATTGTTTATATATGTTTGGTTTCATTCAGCATCAAAAGCTTAAATGGTGAGCTATTGCCTGATCCAGAAATAACCCTGGATTTAATATAGGGTGTGACTTCAACATCCTTGCAAACAGACTTGCAACATCCCTGCAAAAGTTAATACTTCTGTTTTCTGTAGGGTTTCTTTCTTCAAAAAGCTGGGCGGATGAACAGATATTAATTTTAGATTCTTTTGCTCAATTACACTTTTTATCACACAGTTCAAGAAGCAGGCAAGACTCAATGTTTTTTTATCCCTAGCTCAACTCACCGTCACATTGAATTACCTTCAGTTTCACTACACTTTTTACTACATTTGCTATTGACTCTTTGTGTAAATGGCATTAATTTTTTTAAGGTGTACTTTATCCAGCTGCTACTATTGGGGTTACGCTTACCTGGTGCTACTATTTAGCATTTGTCTGGCTGTTACAACAGGAACATCCATTTGAAATGTTGTATTTCGGTCATTTTTTTTTATTGCAGAGGTAGTGTTCATTTTATTGCAGAGGTAGTGTCTATTTTCTAAAACAGATGCTGAAGCCTGCCTGAAGTCAAGGGGCAAAACTAGACATTACACATAGGACATAATTTTCTTTGATATTTTCTTCTTCTAAAAGCAGCTGTGAGGCCCCAGGTCAAGGATTGGAATCATGGTTCAGGGAGTGGGAGATCATTTGGGTCTCAAATCATAATCAGCCCCTGAATCTACTACTGGCCATGGAGGAAAGACTAATAAAGGCAGAATGAGTGCCTGTATTTTTTTCCTCCTTTACAGCTCATAGCAGCTCTGGGGAGGGGGGTATAAACCTGGGCTGCGACATTGGGAGGATGCATCACCATCATCTGTACAGTGCAATGCTCATCTAAGCCTCATCTAGAGCCAAAATTTGTTATATGGGACAAGTTGCCTCAATGGGCAGTCCAATCCAGCATAGTGCTAGGCCAGTGCCGCACCAGCCTAAGGTGTCGTAAATGTGTTGGAAGGCATGTTTTTGACACCTTGCGAGTTAGTAGTGCTGGTGCGGACGCCAGCACTGATCACTCGGCTGTTGGACTGACCCAGTGCTGGCTGCTGCAGGTAAGTCCCGTGCTGGTCAGTGCGGGGGCAGGCAGAGGGTGGGCAGGAGCAGAGAGGGAGGGGGCCATTGGCCAGCCTGGGCTGAGAGGGGGCATGGATATTGGTGGCGATATCCAGCATCCTGTCGCAGCCCGGGCCAGCCTTACACCAGCCTCCCTGGCTGCACGCCAGCTCTGGAGCTGGTGTGTATCCAAGGAGGCCCTTTGGTCTTTGACCAACTCAATGTATTAGATAAACTGAGAGTTTTCACATCATGGGAATAAGAAATGCCCCCATATTTAACAACCAATTTGAAAATATTGGGTACACTGATGTTCCCAAGACGCTGATAGACCTAGCTACAAAGCTGAGATGTTTGGAATAACTTGTTTACTTAGGCCTTATTAATCCATGCCTAAACTCAGCTTTACACAAAAGGACATAAGGAAACATGTTCCTGTTGTCATGATGGAGCTCCGAGTGGACAGTGACAACCCAACCCAACCCAAATATCATTTGGCAGTGCAGTCATTATGGGGAGAATGCAGGATGAATGTAAGTAACTGCATAGCTAGTGCAACAGAGGACTGCCAAGCGGGTGGCATAAGGATCTGTGCATTCAAGGGCAGGTATCCACATTCCATCATCAGATCAGCAGAAGTGCTGAAATACATTCTAAAGCCCAGAAATATGTGACTCACTGTTGAAATGTGTAAGACTCACCTAAGGGTTATGAAACCAATAGAAGGCTGCACAGGAAGACAAGCTCGGTTATTCTCAAGTGTGGGATTCTTCAGAACATATGAGTTGTGATAGCTGGAGGAGTAAAAGAGACATTAACCTGATGAGCAGGGCAACTGGAGTGTCCTGTATGCACAATCCAAGAACAGCATATGTCAGTTTCAATATTGGGAGGCAGTGGTTGGAATTCTAACAGCGCAATCCTATCCAACTTACACCATCGGTGTAACCAGCGGGGGAGGGCAGGGCGGGAGGCTTTGGAGGGGAGGGTAAATTTAAATCCCCTTTGAAACTGCATTTGGAGGGGATTTGAATCCCCTTTCCATTCTGGGGCCTCCAGTTCTCGCTGCACTGCTGGTACACTGGTGGTGTAAGTTGGATAGGATTGCGCTGTAATGTCCATAAATCCCATCAGCTGCTCTGCACAAGTCTGTTGTGTGTCTGTGTAGACCAATTCTGGAACTGATCTTCTAGAAATAAGCTAGTGAGACACGGTTTAGCTCAAGACAGAAAATCACATTTCCAGCCCAGTTGCTTTATTTTTCCATGTGTTGTGATTTTAAATTGTAATAATGCAAAACAGATTAATAGGAAAACTAAAAACTGAATTACTAAACTGTGAAGTGACATGACAAAATTGTGTCTATTACAGGGTGCCAGATTGAGAGGTTGGTATAATTATGCCAGGAAGGAAATGGCCTTATGCACTTCCCTAACCTTGGAACAGCCTGAGGCTTGATCTGGCTTTAGTGGAAATGAGAAACTTCCCTGGATGATTGCAAACTGCAACATGTAACAATTTCCTGATGGGATGCATGGAAAAGTATCCATATCTGATCCACTGAAGCAAATAGCTAGAGAGAAGAAATAGGAAAAATGTCTATGCAATTCTTGCGACAGAATTTAATATTAACCGCTGAACCATGAGCTGTTGATCGAAAGGTCAGCAGTTCGAATCCGCGACGGGGTGAGCTCTTGTTGCTTGGCCAGCTCCTGCCAACCTAGCAGTTCCAAAGCATGTTAATGCCAGTAGATAAATAGGTACCACTTGCGGGAAGGTAAACAGCACTCCGTGTTCCAGCCGCATGCTACGCGCTGCGGCAAGGAGAGTCATGCCGGCCACATGACCACGGAGGCGTCTTTGGACAACACTGGCTCTTCAGCTTTGAAATGGGGATGAGCACCACACCCTAGAGTCGGACATGACTGGACTTAATTGTCAGGGGTCACCTTTACCTTTACCTATGACCGAAAATGGGCTATGCAAACTTTTAAATAATGTTCTTCAAACATCTACTGCCCAATCCTATCCCCCCCACCATCGGTGCTGATGCAGCTTGCGATAGCAGAATGCACACTGCAACCAATGGCGGGGAGGAGCAATTGGACAACCTGCACGAGTTAAGTAAAAATATTTTTTTACTTAACCTCTGGTAGGCTGCCCGATCGCCTATGGGTATCCTCGGACATATGCCAGCCATTCTGCTGGCATACGTCTGAGGAGAGAAAAGGTGTGGGGCAGCCTGGGAAAGGGGATAGGATCCTGGAGCATGCTGGTGCCGCTAAGATCCAATCCCTGCCCTCTCCCTGACTGCCCCTTGTCTGGCCATGACACGCCTCTGGTGCCATCTTACCAGTGCCAATGGAGGCCTCTGGAGCTGCTGCTGCACACACCATGCCACTGGCCATTTGTTGAAGTGGCCCGGAAGCACGTGGCAGAGGCCCAGCTTTCATGCCGCTATAAATGGCCTTGCGTTCCTGGAATTCTCATTCCATCAGAGCAAGGCCGCAAAGGGCCTTCCATTCTCTAGCATCCTTCCATTTTCTTCCAGCTCTTCATATGAGAAGAGTGACAATAGATAGGAGTGCATCTTTTGTTTATGGAATGTCACAGTCATATATAACAAAAAAAATGTATACTGATTCAACGCTCTAGGACAGTGGTTCTCAAAGTTCTCCCCGCAAGGCGGGGAGAACTCTGAGTTTCTGTGGGAGTGGGGCCAGTGGCAGCGGTGATCCCTGGTGATCGCAGCCTCCAGGAAAAACGCTCTGAAACTGTCATTTTGCGCCTTACTGGGGTTTGGGGGACTTCGGGGAGGCTTGCGCGACCCCCTGCAGGCCTCCTCAATCTTTGGTTCGCCGGAAAAGGTGATTTTCGGGCACTTCCGATTTTCACGAAAACTGGAAGTGCCTGAAAATTGCAGGTTTTTTCGGTGATCCGAAGATTGGGGAGGCCTGCAGAGGGTCTCGTAGACCTCCCTGAAGGCCCCAAGCCCCGGTAAGGCCCAGAACAGTGGTTTCAGGCACTTTCTCGGCCGTGGTAGCGAACCCCGGGATTGCTGCTGCCGCCACCATGCTGTCCCCGCCCCTTAAGGGGGAAGGGGACAGTTTTTGTTCTCAATGGTGGGTCATGACCCACCACTTTGAGAACCACTGCTCTAGGAAATCTAGAATCTTGTTCTAAAACAGAGGTGGTCAACCTTTCACTATTAGGGCCTCTGTGTTCTTAAGAGTTGTGTAGAAGATGGAATCTTGGCAGCTGCCATTGCTGATGGTGTTGCTAAAGCAGCTGCACCTGCTGAAATGGCCTCACCTAGACAACCATTAAAGGGCCAGGAGCATTCATGTTGAAAGGTTGGCCACCCCTGGTCTAAAAGATACAAATATACAAACTCCTCATAAGCAATTTCTCATGACTGTTTATGCTGACCAGGTCAGTTATTCCAGGAAAGGTTCATAGTACAATTGTAGGTGTGCTGTGCAGATTTCTAGACTTTAACCAGAAGATGATGTGGAGCTGGAGCATATTGATCACTTAGTTTGGACATGTGGCTACATCCCTGAAGATGCTATCCTAGAAACAGTGATCTGCTGGTCATGGTCACTGGAATGGATTGAGGGATCACTTAGTCTAAACTCTCTCTCTCTCTCTCTCTCTCTCTCTCTCTCTCTCTCTCTCTCTCTCTCTCACACACACACACACACACACACACACACACACACACACACACACACACACACACATTTCTTCTTACCTGTCCTTTTCTTAACACTGCAATCCTATGCATGTCTACTTAGAAGTAGGTTCCAATGTGTTAAATAGGGCTTACTCCCAGGTAAGTGTGTTTAGGATTACAGTATGTTATGTTTTGCTACCGGGAAACACACAAAATGGGTTGCTTCCCCTTCCCTTGTTCATGCCTCTCAGTGAGTCTTATATGGCCCTCAGGAGCTCTTACGGAATTCCTCCACTCGCTAGATAGATTTGCGACAGGCAGTTCCCCATGGCTTTCAAGGCATCTTTGGGAGGCAAGGGCTCTCTTCTGATTTACACTCTGGCAGCTTTAACCCTTATGGAAATTGCTGTAGAGTAGCAGGAGTGTGAATGATACATCTAAGCCGCGACGTAAGATTTTTGATTTCGCCATTGCAATCCTGATGGCTTTTTTCACCCGCCTTTCCAAAGTGTGCCTAGACTTCCTCTTCTGCCCCCTCCCATTATCGTTTCCCCCTTTCCTCCCCCTTCCCTTTTGCTGTACCGGTGTTGGAATGTGCCTTAAATATGACCGAGTATATGCTCAGAATTACCGATCCCGTCCGCGCGCATACGTCTGGTATTCTACGGCAAGCAGATGGATTTGAAAACAGGGGATGGGACGGGAGAGTTAAGTCCCTGTTTCTGGAGGAGGAAACGTCTCTGAACTCCAGTCACGTTTGATGGAGCCAGAAGCATGCGCACAAGCTGAGCACGGAGCTGTCCAAGTGCTGAAATTTATAGTCAGTGTAACATCACGGCTCTTTCTCTCATTCCGGCACAGGGAGCGTAGCTTTTTCTAGAGCCCAACACAACAATCATTGTCTTACGATATTTACAACGTGCTGATAACGAAAACGGTGGAAGGCAACCCGCCTCTCCCCAATTTTAGGGACGATTCATACAAACACCGATTTGTAAGCTCAAGGGAAATAAAAGCAGCTCAAGAAGACAGACCAACGTGGCAGCGTTTTGCCTATTTGCATGATGTTAAGGTAGAGAAGGATTTTCTGCGGGGAGGGGTTCAGTATTTGGGTGAAAGCAGCCCAGAGGATCACCAGTTCAGATGTTTTGTGTTGACTGCTTGGGATGAGCCTGGGTTTAACCTAACCATGATTCCGAGGACTGGTACTTTTGATTTTTTATCATCTCCAATGTGTATAAATGCAGGTCTTCTCTTTCTGATTTTAAAGAAATTTAAATTATTACCGGATTTGGGAATTTAGACAAGACATAGTACTTTCTGTCCCCTCACCCCCTTGATTGACTCTGGAATCATTTCTGGGATATTTTTCCACATTCAACGCAGAAAACAGGAGGAATGAACCGACAGCTAGTGAACATTTTGACAGCCTTGTTTGCCTTTTTCTTAGAGACACACCACTTCAGGTAGGTGAAACTGCCAATGCTCTATAAGCTTCTATTAAAGGTGTTGGGATTGAGAACTACTGAGGCATATTACTACCCCATAAATCTGACTTATTTTTTGCTGAGTCTGTAAATATTTCATTCCTCATTTGTAAAGGCTAGGGACAGCTTTCCCATTTTGGAAAAAAAAAAGCTGTTGCTTAGTAACGCACTTAAAAATTCCACACAAGTTTGGGCAATCGCAAAATGTTTATAGGCAATGAAATGAAAATATTTTCCTTTGTCAGTGTAGTTAACTCTCCAACACCACTGAAATGTATCAAAAGAGACTCTCTCCTTCCTGTGGGACAGTGTCATCAGTTTTGTCAGGAAGGGGGGCTTATTTGTGTCTGAGGGCATACACTCCAGATCACTTAAGGTGGATTAGTTCCCTCTTAATGCACTTTAACCACCCTGTTATGCTCACAATCAGGATGACTAAAAGGTGAATTTCCTTTTCCTTAGTGCATTATCTGTGAAAAATAGTATATAAATTTGTTCATGATTGCGGGTAGGGGAATCTGTGGATAGTACTCTGGATTATTTAACCCAGAACATGATAAAATGATTTCATGCATGTGGTGGAAGAAAGGCAGATCTTTGCTTGCTGGGGGATATATACAAATCTATAAAAAAAGTCACCATTCCAGTAGATTTTGATTATGTCAAGCAACATCTCTGCTTCATCCTATGCATATCTACTCAGAAGTAGGTTCCATGGGGTTCAATCTTACTTCTCAGTAAGTGCATATGGAATTGCAACTTAAGGCTGCAACCCTATGCATAATTACCTGAGAGCAAGTCCCATTGAATATAGTGGGACTTACTTCTGAGTAAACATGCATAAGATTGTGCTGCAAGTCAAGTTAAAGTACACAAATCATATCGTTTCAAACTAAATGCTCTACCCAGTGGAAGAGTGAATTGATGAATCACTGGTGTGTTTTTTTCTGAGTCTCATGGTGAGATTATTTCTTTGGAGGGCACGTGTATCACAAGCAGTGAGTATATATAGAACAAGTATGAAATATTAAATATATTAAGTTGAAATGCCCACAGAAGTCACTACTGGTGCATCTCCATGATACTATTAGTGTTTTCTAAAAGGTCATTCCAATGAGCTGTAGCCAATAGTTACCCACTTTTATTACTGCATATATTCTATCAATTTACTAGGATATGCCAATCCCACCCCTCTATTTGTGAAAAAGCATTGCCATGTCCTACTCAGCAATAGTTAACATGGAATCCAGGTATGCAATGTGACAAAAGTTGATGGGGTTGTAACATGTTGCTGTTTCATAGTGAGGCAACCAGGAATTCTTACTGACTTTCGGTGTCAGATAACATACATTTCATTTGGATGGATCCTAATGTGCTGTAATTTCTCTAGATTGATAGTATTTCTTTTTCATGTATATGATCTCTTTTCCCATTTAATTAATTTTATCACATTTAAAAATAGCATTGGAACACAGAATATTGTATAAGACCCTTTGAGAGGATTACTTCTGATCCCTATTAGATGGTATATTAAAACAGGCACCAAATAAAGTACAGAGTTAAATCACAATGGAAAATATTATAAACTGTGAGATAGAGTTATTTTTGATAGAATTCATTTCCTTGGGATCAAATTTGTACATTTTAAGTGTTTCTTCTTCTTCTTCTTCTTCTTCTTCTTCTTCTTCTTCTTCTTCTTCTTCTTCTTTGTCTTGGAAGGGGGAGGGGGGGAAATGCCTAACATTCAGTATGCAGAAATCTATCAAAGCATGAGAACACAATTAACACCTAATAGGATATAAATTGATATGAATGTTGCAGGAAGGGGCCATTATCCTTGCTTGATGTGGGCTGATAGAAAATTAAAATCCTCGCATCTCTCTCTGTTTCCCAGAGGAAATAAACTGAATTGGTGAAGATACAAGTCATTTAATTAATGTCTATTAACTTTTTACTGTTTTAGCGCTTGTATATTGTTTTGGACACTAACTGATTCCCAGGTTTCTAACTGCTATGTGTTAAGTTTTGTCAGTCAGTCTCTCAAAGCCACCATGAACCCAACTTATAGTATGAGACGTTTTCATAATGGGCTACATTTGAGATCCATACAGCGCCATGAGCCACAGTTAAAAGATTCTTTAGTTTAGAGAGGTTATTAAATGAAAGCCTGGATTGAACTAAAGATCCAAATATTTGGCAGTTTTGACCTGATTCCTGAAAAGTTGTGATGCTCTTGACTCTTATACATGAGAATTGTACAGGAAAGAACTAAAATGCATTCATTTATACAATCAATGTGTTGCTGAGTTTTTTGAATTGGCATTAGATTTCTCCCATGAAAACAAAGACAGCCTAATAGTTGCTAATGGTAGCTAATAATTTGTTTAGGACAACTTTCTGTAAAGAACATGATTCCAGATCTGGAAAATCCCCTTCACAGACACTGTCTCCTTCAGATTTTTTGGACAAATTGATGGGACGAACGTCAGGTTATGATGCACGAATAAGGCCAAATTTTAAAGGTAAGTCATTTCTTTGTCCACTAAAATTAACTGGGAGTATATAAAATAGAAATTGTGATAAATTTACAGATAGGTTACCAAGTGCATTGCCTTAGATATAGGAGATATGTGGCTCTGTTCTCACAAGCATGTTCATCACCCAGGGATTCAAGGGATCCTTTACATATATAAGTGAAGGATCCATTACAGATCAACCGCCTCAGAGAGCACTGTCATATTACTTTTCATCACCTCATCCACAATACCTTTCAGAGGAGCTAGTTCATAGATTTCTCTACACTTAATCACAGTACACTTGTCAACTGATGTGTGAACTTGACTCTACTGCCAATCATTCTTTTTAGGTAATACAAGGAAAAATGAATGTTCTATCTGTGGTATTAGATTTATGGTGACCCGTTTATACATACAGGTCATCCGATGCAGACGTTATCAAGTGGTGAACATGCCTGTATGAACCAGTCTCAAATACTGAGTAATCAAGTGATGAGATAGCAAGTGATGGTCATGTAAACTGGCCCTTAATTATGTTTCAATTGATTTCTGATTTTATGCCTGTGTGGCTCTAATGGCGTCAGTAGGTGGTTTCAGGAGGTGGATAATGGCATAAGTCTAAAAAGGTGTAGTTGAGAAAACACCACTCTCCTAGAAAAAAATATGGTGGAGACCTAATATCCTGATTACTTTTAACTTGTTGAGTGCATAATCATGCCTATAGGGATGTTATGAAATAACTAGCAGCCCAATCCCAAGGGCTCTGGCCAGCAGCGGAACGTGCGTTCTGCTGCTGGCCATTGCTGAAAAAGTGCCAGAAAGCACTTTACGGCAGTGCATTGAGTAGCACACTGCCCAGTTGCCAGCGGGAAGCCCGGAGCCTTCCTCCCTCATCACCAGAACTTCAGCTGCCCGCAGCAGCAGGTAAGCCACCGTGGGAGGCAGGAAGGGGCGGGGAGAATGGGGGCAGGGAGGGGTGAAACAGTGGGGAAGGAGGTGTGACAGGGGGCAGAGAGGCTAAGGGGGGTGGATCCAGAGGCAACGGAGCACGCCGGATCCCATCCTCCATTTTTGCTATCGCAGGTCCGAGGACACCCATTGTAGGTTGGGAGGCTTACGCGGGGGTAAGGGGTTCCCTTTCCCTGCTGAAGTATTTTGATCCATCCACCTGCTGGTTATAGCACACCTGTTTTTGGGCTCTGAGTTTGCCCATTACTATAACAAGGCACTATCCCATTAATTTCTAAACAGAAGTGAACTCTTTAAAACTCCAAATGAAACTTACCTGGATGTATTAATGCTGACATTTGGATACAATTTATGAACTTTACATAAATTACTTATTCCAGATTGGTCTGCAGAAGTCTATAGAACTCTGTCAAGTACACTCTGAAGTAAATGAGCTGATTGTAGACATATGATAAATTCAGAACACTACACTAGTGCATAAGTTGTATGTATGAAACACCTGGCTGGAGGATGCCCTTACCCTGTTGATGATAATAATTTATTTATTTAATATTTATTTTTCACATTTTTATACCACCCTTCCTCCAAGGAGCTCAGAGTGGTGTTCATATTTCCTCCCCTCCTTTTGTCCTCACAACAACCCTGTGAGGTAGGTAGGGCTGAGAGATAGTGACTGGCCCAAGGTCACCCAGGAAGCTTCATGGCTGAGCAGGGATTTGAACCTGGATCTTCCAGGTCTAAGTCCGACTCCCAAACCACTACACCAAAACACTACACTAAACCAATACAATCAGTATTGTTCTCTCGGCCTACTCTGACATACCGGTATGTGCTATACTTGACCATTCTGGGCATGTTGGACTGAGACTGAACCAAACTAATTCAGCATCTGCTGTTCAAAGGAGAATTCAGAATGCAGGCTCTCCAGAGGTGTAACCATCATCTGCATGAAAGTATGTTTTTTCTGCTTTTGTCCTCTTATACCCACATAAGTGATCATATCACCTCACTTCAACCACGTATTAGACAAGAGGTTATAGAAGACTGTTCTTGTAAATATACCAACCTGGCTCTTTGGTACAAGGAGCTCTGAATATAAAGTGCGTTGCTAGCTTTTGAACAGTGGCAGTGAAGTGAAGTGTGTTCTTTAAGTGTGCTCCCTTTGCAGAAACTGAATCTTTTCTCTTGGGGATGAGATGTCTTCTGTTTCTTCTGACTTTGGGTTGCTAATCTTTTCAGAATAGCTGTTGATAGTGAAGTGAAATCTACAAAATATACAACCAAATATACTCATATATGGAAAATTCAATCACATTTTAAAGAAAGAGGCAGGTTTTTCATGCTGCACATTGGGAACAAGGTATCGGGAGTTGTTATGGAGAAGACTCTTTATGTTACTCATCACACAGGCTATATGCATGGGCTTGTAGACCTCAGGCTTATAAGGCTGGTTGGCAGGAAGCAAGCACACATGTACCCGCAAGCATTCAAGCAAAGGCTTAAATTTGCATATCTAAGTAATCACTGTGTGCATGCTTTAACTTTGTGTTTTAAAGCCATTCATGTTAAAAATTATCAAAACCCATATTTATTAATTGTAACTCAAAGTCTCCTCAGACATACAAACTATGCAGTCTTCTAGGTTTCAGTGAGTTTTATAGTGTGCTTTCTCAGGGTGGGAAGGAAGGAAGGTAGGAAGTTACAGTATTAAAGTCAATATCTTTATTGATATGAGTTATGTACACGCAAGCTCTTGAGCTACACAGAATCAAATGCAGCTCTTTGTAACTCTCTAAAGCCATTGTCCTATATTAATGGAACTAGATGCACTGAAAGATATTGCTTTAGCCTTACTTTTTATCTTCTGAAACCAATATGGCAACAGCTGCCCACACTTCATCCCTGGAAGGCACACATGGGATAGGAGAGAATGTTTGCTGTTTTCTTACTCCAGTAATTGCAAAAGTGTCACCCAGAGTGTCTGGTTGATAGCATAGCTAAGATACAGAGTATAACTAAGCCTGCTACCTCATGGAGCTGTTCAAAGCTTGTTTGCTCCAAGAACATTCAATGGAATCTACGCAGTCTAACAGGTGCACATTAGCATTTAAAATGTTTAATTACTGACTAATGAGGGAATGTTGCATTACAATAAAACTGCATATTTGAATAAAAATATTCTCAAGCTTTTAAGCATGAAACGTGGCGCTGTAGATCAGATGGAATTAGTATATGGTTGCATGCCATACTACTCATTATATTGGATTTCATTTGTAAAAATTAAAAAAAAAATCACCTATAGTTAATGTTAATTAATACACTTACACCCAGTGGCTGCTTCACAGTTAAATGATGCCACTTTTAATGCCAAACCTATCACAGCCTCTCAAAAAGGTCCTGTTTTAAACACACCTCTAAATATATTGCAATTCATCCTATGCAGATATGTACTGTACCATTAAATGTTCCTATAAATGCATTGTTCCCAGATGTTTCTCCAATCTTGGAATCAGCGTTCCCTCTTTGGCAGCTGTACGGTGTTGCGACTTGTCATGACGCTGCCTCCAGACATTCGGTGATGGCATTATCATGTCATAGTTGAATTTCCAGGTTTCAGAGCTCCGTGCTATGCGGAGCTCAGCAAGGAAGTGTGCAGCACTTGACCGTGAACCGTAGAGGGAACACTGCTTGGAATTCCATAATCTATTGAATCTTTGCCCCTATTGAACCTCTCACTTGTCAGAGTCTCAACTAATCCTATACAGTGCCTCTTATAGCTCCCGTCATCTCCTGCTTCTATTTGTATTAACCCTAAGAATCACTCTTTTCCTATTTGGCAGTCTGGACAATAAAGGTAATTTCCGACACTTAGGGCATTCTGTTCCTAAGAGTAAATGCAACCTAGTGGAATTCATATGATTCTTTTTATTTGGGAAACTTTTTTTTAGTGAGAGAGAAGAAAGAAAAATTCCAGTAATCTATACTACTTGTATAAACAATGAATGCACTACACACATAAATCTAAGAAAGGCTTCCAAATATCCAAAAATATGTCCATTTGTCATTGTCAGCTATATACATTCATTCAAATGGTGATAAAGTTAAAAGGTCCTCAATCCATTGAGTAGTAGTAGGGGGACACTTACCCTTCCAATGTTTTAATATGTGTTTTAGCTACAGTAAGGGCACCAGGAGTCCATTTTTTGCTGTCCCGCTCTTAACCACAAAACAGGTAAATAATTCAAAAGAACAAAGGCATCAGCAAATATCGGTGACTGCCCCATTATAACATTAATGCAATTAATAACTTCTTCTCAAAAAAATCTTATCACGGAACAAGACCACATCATATGATGCATTCAGTTGTTGATGCATTCAGTTGTTGCATTCAGTGATTTTATCCACAACTTTAAAGACCAGGAACTTGCTGTTTAAAAAGTGAAAGTGTAAATCTTATCGTTCTTACAAATTCCTTGGTCACCCACTTTGGTACTTTGGATTGCCCAAGGTGCCCATGCCAGGAGATATGTGCATATCCTTTCTGTCTGCCTTCAACAATGAAAGGTCTGTCCACATTTGCAACATGTTATACTCCCCACTATGACATGAAAGTCGAATCCTGTGTATATGGGTCATCATGACATGACTACTTTGACACAGGCTGATGTGGCACGTTCCCAGGCCTTGTGAGGTTTTATTGGATCTGGGTAGCAGCTTCCAGTATTTTGTAGAGTTCATGATATCATAAATCTTACAATATTCTTGAGGCCTCTTCATGAGAGTTAAGACTCTCTTTCTGAGTTCATAGCAGCTGTTCCACAAAATACCAGATACTGGAAATCCACTTGGGAATTTACAGTGGAATCCAGAAACAAATCTAGTTTCCCTGAAGTACTCCCAAAGCATAATCTAGCAGTCAGAGGCGTTGCTACGGTGGGGGTGGTACTGTAAGTTCCACACCATCCTAGTCCCCATTTACTTCCCGGTATGAGGTGGCCCCGCCCCCTTGCCGTCGGAGACATTCAGTGCGGCGAAGGCAACGGGCAGGGAGTTTGGGTCTTGCGCTGCCAGAAAACTCATTCCAGCAGCATATGGCCCTTTATGGTTGTCACAAAAGGCAACAAGTCATTCAACATGGCCTAGCTGCCAGTGCAAGTGGTAAGTGGCTGGGTCCATGTTCCAGCGGATCAGGGACACCCACCGGCACTGGTAAGTTAGCGCAGGGGGGTGGAGGGAGGCAGAATGGGACAGGGAAGGAATGGGAAGGAGATGGAGTGGGAAGGAGGATGGATTGGGGCCAGGAAGGGGGCAGTATAGGCAGTGGTGCACACCAATATCTTATCCGGTCTAACCCTGATCCCCAACCCGGGTCCACGTGGACTTCCCCAATGAGAGAAAGAGCTATACAGCTGGCACAGGTCTGAGTAGACTCAGCAGGCTAGCACAGTCTTGCCCCAGGGCAAGGGAACAAATGCTTCCTTCCCCGAAGGAGGCCTCCAGAGGCTGAAACCCCCCCCCCCGGATTCAGGCGGTGCCACGTTGGCACAGCTGCAGCATCACCAAGCAGGGAGTTGTATAGGATTGGGCTGTTTGTCTAATCCCCTTTTAAAGCCATCTAAGCTAGAGGCCGTCACCATATTTTGTGGCAGTGAAGTCCTCAGAGTAATTATGCACCATATCACAAAGTAAATCCTTCTCCTCATTCTAAATCTCCATCTAATCACTTTCACTGAATGACTCCTAATTCTAGAACTTCTCTGTAGACACCATTTTCATGCCATGCATAATATTACAAGCTTCTTTATCTAAACTAAAAAGTCCCCAAATGTTGTAGCCTTCCTTGTAAGGAAGATGCTAGGCTCCATACAGAAGGGGCCTGTACCTGGCTAAAGAACTCACAATCTGCAATGTGCTTGATATCTCATTCTCAGTAGTGGATATGAAATGCACGGAAAACGACTTTGAAGTCCTAGGGGTAAAAAAATGCAAACTCCATTCTGACTTCTGTAAATTAATGAGACATCAGATAAAATTAGACAATACTCCTATGAAACTTTACAGTTCACTTTAAACCTAATGAGGCCCTCTGATCTGCAATTGCTGTAGGGTAAATATTTCAGATTTTTTATTTTTAATGTTATATAGTTCACCCGTGAGTGCATAATAAATAATGCTGTATAACAGGGGTGGTCAAACTTGCTTAATGCAAGAGCCACATATGATGTTTGAGAGCCATAAGAGAGATGTTTGAGAGATGTAATATTTAAGAAGCATTTAAATTCTTACATAGATTTACTCACCATGAACATTAAACTTATGTTTTAATCCAGTGAACTCTCAGTTTATACCTGGTAAATAATTATAAAGCTTGAACATTTCTTATTTACCCATTTATATTAATTGTGATGTAAAAAGGAGCTCAGCCAACATATTTCCGAGAGCCGCATATTAAACGTCAAAGAGCCACATGTGGCTCAGGAGCCACAGTTTGGCCACCCCTGCTCTATAATGACAATTGTGGTACTCAGATTATAAAACCAGAAACATTCTGGAGCAAAATTGTCACATCTGCCTGAGAGGTAGCCTCATGTTTCTTAGTGGAAGCATATTAATAGGTCACCTATTCTGCAAAGCTAGATTGGTGAGTTGAATTTTCTTTTCAGATTAAGAGATTAAGAAGGTGGTGTGGATGCGATCGAGCATGGATTCCTCCCTGCTTGCACTTGAGTGAGGCTTAGTCTTGCCTCGTTGCTGAGTCAGACAGTTAATCTAGGCTAGTGCTGTCTACTATTTTAACTGGCAGCAGTTCTCTAAGCTTTCAAGCAGATGTCTTTATCAGCACTGGTAGTACCTGAAGCCCTGGCCCTGGAGAGGCACAGCCCTGGCAGGAACAGAAGCAGGGATCTTATGCAAGTAAGACTCATCATGCGCTTCCAGTGCTTAAACGTCATGACACACTGACAAATTTTCTTTGTTGCTATTTTCTGCTAGGAAAAAAAAAAGATATCTGGTGAAACTAGGTCCAGTCTTGAAGCAATATGGTAGCAAACCATCTATTTTAAACCATTTTCCTTTTACATCTACAATGTCAAATGTTGTAGGAATTCATCTGCTTGACAGTCATTTAGTGAAGATTTGCATTAAGACTTCCTTCATTACTAGAAGCCAAAGGCTGACGTCTCCTGTGTGGAAAGCTATGCCAAGAGTCACAGTAATTGTTCAGCAAGCCTTTCCTAATATATGTTCAGAAAGAGGTTCAGCATATGCAAGAAAAAAAAAAAGGAATGCAATGCTCCCTAACATGGGAAAACTCATCGTCTACAGGGGGGAAATAAAGCTTTAACAGAGCATCTCGTAATAAAAAGCTTTGCATCTCGTAATCTTTTCAGCACTTTGGGTTCTCCTCTTTTTCTTAATAAAGCTGTGGAGGAAAGGATTCTGAGACTGAGACAGGAGAGCAGATCTTGAGTAGATGCAAATTTAGCATAATGCTTCTTTGTTCTCACATATTCAGGTTGATGAGCATATATTCAAACTGGGTTAGCTAATACCGTTAAATTGGTGCTTTAGGTTCTCAAGGATAACTGGTTCCATCTACTGGTGGCCGCTTTGCCTGTGTGTTGTACGTTTGTACCAATGCCTGGCTATGAGGCTTCTGCTTGAATGAAACTGTACAGGCGTAATAAACTGGCCATTTATGCTTACTTGCATCTTCAAATGCAATATTCTGTTTGGATTCTAGTGCAGACCATTATAGGCCAATTCACACATGCATGTACACAACGTGATGATTTAGTACTTCATCATGTCTCAGATGTCTGCATGTGAACTGACTCCATGGGAAAGTACTGTGTGATTCTGGATGAGCAATTGGTCAAGGGTAGAGTATCTGGTTTTGTATCTAGAAGGTCCCTGGTTCAGTCCCTGGCATCTTCAGGTAGAGCTGGGTAAGACCCCTCTCAGAACCCTGGAGAACCACAGATAGTTTGGCACAAGATAGATTGATGGTCTGGCTCAAAAGAAGGCAGCTTCCTGTGTTGTGATGCAAAGTAATATGAATCCTCTGCCTAGGTTTGAGTTATTATGATGGTTTCCCATCTACAAGTCATTGCATGAGGCTGAAGTTACTGAACCCGTACAGATGACCATACTTTCATGTGTGTGTTTCTTGGTAATTTGTATGACTATGCCAGGTATTAAGGAGAACATTACGACACAGAAGGTAAAGGTGTTTGGTAATATATGTGGTAGAATAATATGTGCTGAACTGGTTGTCTGTACCCATCCTCTGAGTGATGAACGCGCATATGTGCATCACCCTGATTTGTGTCCTTTTGGCCTTCAAGGTCAATGCATAGATTCTGGAGTACACTAATGGTTGAGGTAAGAGGAAAACCAGTATAACACTAGATTCTGTGCCGCTTGCTCTCCCTCCCACCCACCCACCGCTCTCTCTCTCTCTCCCTCCCTCCCACCCACAGCTCGCTCTCCCTCCCACCCACCCACCGCTCTCGCTCTCTCCCTCTCTCCCTTCCACCCACCCACCCACCGACCGCTCGTGCTCGCGCGCGCACTCTCCCCCTCCCTCCTCCCTCCCACTCTCCTTACCTCGGCTCCGGGCCGGGGCCGCCGCCGCTTTCGCGCGCCTCCGTTTCAAAGCGGCCTTTGCACAGCACCGCTGAAGCTGAGATTGCCCTGAGGGCAATCTTAGCTTCAGCAGCGCTGTGCGCATGTCCAGGAAGGCCGCTTTCCTCCTCCTTCTGAAAGCGGCCTTCCTGGACATGCGCACAGCGCTGCTGAAGCTAAGATTGCCCTCAGGGCACTCAGCTTCAGCGGCGCTGTGCAAAGGCCGCTTTGAAACGAAGGAGGCACGCGAAAGGAGCGGCGGCGGCCCCGGCCCGGAGCCGAGGTAAGGAGAGTGGGAGGGAGGGAGGGTGGGAGGGGGAGAGCGCACGCGCGAGACCACAAGCGGTCAGTGGGTGGGTGGGTGGGTGGGAGGGAGGGAGGGAGGGAGAGAGCGAGAGCGGTGGGTGGGTGGGAGGGAGAGCGAGCGGTGGGTGGGAGGGAGGGAGAGAGAGAGAGCGCCGCGAAAGAGGCGGCGGCGGAGCCTCTGGTCCGGTCCCGCGCGGGCTAGATTGGTCCGGTCCCGCGTGGGCTGGGCCAGATCGTCCCGCGGTCCGGATCAGGCCCGCGGGCTGGAGGTTCCCCACGCCTGAACTAGATTGATGAGTGAGAAAAGAGCAGGGTCAAGGGCCCACTCATCGTTGAATGAAGCTGACCTCCCCCCCCCCCCCGACTAGTATATGGACAGGGAACCTGCAGCAGAACTTGTTCTACAAAAACTTGTGTTTCTAGAATCCTCCCATTCTTATTGAAGCAAGTTGTGAAAAGATTGGATGGGGCTAAACAGGTTTTATCACCATGTGTAAACCTGAGAACCATGTTTGGTCCACAAGCCACCAGTTGCAATATACCACTGTGCCGTACCTGGAATCCCCAGGCCTTAATCCAGATTACTGAAATGCCATCCAGCCTTTCAGAAGGTAGAATACCTGTTCCAGGACTGGGTGGACTGAGCTGCCTGAGCACATCCTCAATTCATTTATGTACTCGGGCTAAATGTTCACTAACTCTTCTTGACCAGGCAGTAGATCTTGGCAAGCCTGCGTTTTTGCCCTGTTAGTATTCCGCTCAGATCTTCTGCTTTTGTATCATTCAGAGGAATATCAGCAAGAAAGATATGTGATAACATTTGGAAAATCCTTTCCTTTCTCTCCTTTGGCTCTTTGCTGAAAAGCTGGATGTGCCAGGGAGCCTGCCTGATGCCTCACCCACCCAGCATAGTTTCTCTTGCCCACAGTGAGAGCAATAGGAAGGTCTGCTCTTCTTGAAGAAAACCTCTCCACTGTGGAGCATAGAAGACTTCATTTTGTGCTATGACTTGAATGCCTTCATTCATCCCCAATGTCTCCAAGCAGCAGCATTACTTGGTAGATACAAGATTACAGATAAAAGATTCGGTAGATACAAGGGCAGGAGGTGTGGTCCTGAGGTTGAACTGCCTGAAGACTGCTGGAAGCTAAGCAGGAACAGTCAGTTTTCGTGCTGGAAGGAACACCAGGAAGTCACTGATAAACTGTCATGACCCTCGGTGGCAGAGAGGAGTCGCTGTTGCATGGTGCGGTGAGAGAACAGACTGGAATGCTGAGAATGTCAGTGACAGAGCGATGACAACTGGAAAAAATGTTTCCCTGTTCAGCATGACCTGTGGTGTCCTGCAGATTGCTTGAGGCTTGTGTTCAGCAGCTAGTGAAGATGACTACACCATGGAGGAAACCAGCTGGAATTGTAGGGTTCTATACAGAACAATATTGTAAAGATCCTTATTGGATCTAGATAAGCCTGCCTATGTAAACCGCCTTGAATAACATCTGAAGAGCAATCTGAGGATAAGAAAGGCGGTATATAAATACAGAAATAAATAAATAAAGATTACCATAAATGCTGCTGCTGAGACTGACAACACTACATCATTGGCATGAAGTATTTTTCATCACACTCTGGAAGGTTGATTGCCATCCTTTGAAAATACCTAAGGTAAAGGTATCCCCTGCTCGAAAGCCAGTCGTGTCTGACTCTAGGGTGCAGTGCTCATCTCCGTTTCTGAGGCCGAAGAGCCAGCGCAGTCCGAAGACGCTTCCGTGGTCATGTGGCCGGCATGACTAATGGAACGCTGTTACCTTCCCGCCGCAGCGGTACCTATTTATCTACTTGCAATTTCTTGCTTTCGAACAGCTAGGTTGGCAGGAGCTGGGACAGGAGACGGGAGCTCACTCCGTCTCGCGGCAGTCGGGTCTCAAACTGCTGTCCTGCCGACCTTCTGGTCTGCAGTTCAGCATCTTAACCACTAAGCCACCGCAACCTGCCTAATACCTAATACTCTGATGGAAACTGGTGGAACCCCCATTATTCAAAATATCTCACCCAATAGCCCATGATAGGATGACACTACATTCTTGTCTCATCTTGTCTTCACAAGAACCCTGTGAGATAGGCATTGCAAGCAGGCAATGACATGCCCAAGGCTATCCAATGAATGCTATGGATGAGAAAGGATTTCAATAAGGGTCTTTCATGTCCCAAGCTGCTGTACTACACTGAGTATTCAAACTGAGTATTCGATCTGTACTATACCAAACGGCAGGTGGGAGATCACATGTTTGAATACTCCCCTATGTGCAACCCCCCCCCAAAAAAAAAACCAACAACCTGCAAGTGGAAAACTGAGACATCAAGGAGAAGGCTAGGTTTAAACTCTGTTCCCAAACATACTAGCTTTCCATGGATGTAGACTTTTTGCTGTTGAACTGCATTTAAACATGCAGTCCTCTACCTTCATTCTGAAGTAGCTCAGTCCTGAGAACATTGTACCACAGTTCTGAATGTATAGATCGCCCTTATATTCCAATTATGCAGGAATACATGCCTATGTAAACAGCTCTCTATTCTCTCTGCACAGCCATTGATACCCCCCAGGCCTTTTGGATAAATGAGGCTGTACTATAAATAGTGTCTTCACTGCCAGACAGTGTAGTGACAGAGCTGTTATTTCATGTTCTAGTATGACAATGTGCACCACATTGCTCCTTCTGATGCAAAAGGACACGTGAAACTGATGGCTATCTCAGGGTTAGGGAGCCGCAATTTGGCCATGCTGTTATGAAGAAATCCGTTTTGATTACAATTCAGCTCTGGTGTAATGTCATTTTCATGCTGAGTCAATGGGTTTAAATCTGGATAATAAACACACTGGACTAGGTCATTTATTTATAATTTACCCTGACAACAGTTACAGATAATGGCTTTTGTACTTTATCTTTCTGGCACTGGGTGTCAGATTTTTTTTTTTTTGGCCGTGTTTGAGCCTACTGCTTAATAATTTCCAATTACATGTAGAAAGAATTGATTACATAAAAATACTCCATGAGAGAAAGAGAAAGAAAATGACAAGTAAACAAGAGAATGAAAGGAAAAACAGTTGTTGCTTGGAAACAGTTTCTTACAGCGCAATCCTGTGTAGATGCACCGGTGTAACAGTAGATGCACCAGTGTAAGTACACGTACACCAGTGCATCTGCTGTTACACCGGTGCAAAGTTAGGGTGATGTGCCTGGTGAAGTGTGGACTGATGCTCCTCACAGTGATTTGACTCTGTGTTGTCTCAGTAACGTTTGGAAGATTGGTTCATACAGGTGTTGTCCTAATCATATGGTCCACACCAGCATCTGGCCACAGTTATTGTGTGGGAAGTAATCCCACGATTAAAGAAGATCCATATGACCCTTGAGGAAATCTAGACCATTGCTAGCCTGGTGCCACACCATTTTTTTTATTATTTACAATACTTGTACCCCCACCTTTCTCCCCAAAGGGACCCAAGGCGTCTTACAACAAAAAAAAATATACAGTGCAAAAAGTATAATACAAAAAATAGGTAAAGGTAAAGGTATCCCTTGACAATTAAGTCTAGTCGTGTCCGACTCTAGGGAGCGGTGCTCATCTCCGTTTCAAAGCCGAAGAGCCAGCGCTGTCCAAAGACGTTTCTATGGTCATGTGGCCGGCATGACTCAACACCGAGGCGCATGGAACGCTGTTACCGTCCCACTGACGCGGTACCTATTAATCTACTTGCAATTTCTTGCTTTCGAACTGCTAGGTTGGCAGGAGCCGTCGCACGGATTCGAACTGCCGACCTTTCGATCGACACCTCATGGTCACATTTTAAAACAGTAAAAACAGTTAACGAAAATTAATAAAAATAATATCTAAAAATCAGTTTAAAAAGATTACTTAAAACAAGAACTTAAAAACAGCAGCACCCCAACTGTACAAGCAGGATGTTAAAAAGGCAAGGGCTCAGAAGGCTTCTATGAACAAGAAGGTTTTTAGGCCTCGCCGGAAAGTGTCCAAGGAGGGAGCAGTTCGTAAGTCAAAACTGAGGGAATTCCATAAAGTTCGTGCCACTACTGAGAAGGCCCTATTTCTGGCCGCTGCCCCTCACACCTCCCTGGGCGATGGTACCCGCAAGAGGGCCTTCTCTGATGACCTAAGGAGACGGTCTGGACTATATAGAAGTAGGCGGTCTCTCAAATATCTTGACCCCAAGCCGTATAGGGCTTTAAAGGTCAAAACCAGCACTTTGAATTGGGCCCGGAAACAAATCGGTAGCCAGTGCAGTCGTCGGAGGAGCGGCCCGACAGAGTCGAACTGCCTACCTCCAGTGATTACATGGGCCGCCGCATTCTGCACTAATTGCAGTTTCCGAACGGTCTTCAAGGGCAGCCCCACATAGTGCGTGTTACAATAATCTAATTGCGACGTCACCGTGGCATGGATCACCGTGGTCAGGTCTGCACGATCCAAGTACGGTCGCAGCTGGCACACCAGCCGAAGCTGGGCAAAGGCCCCCCTGGCCACAGCTGCCACCTGGGAATCCAGGAGCAGCTGCGGATCCAGGCGGACCCCCAAGCTGCGGACCTGCTCCTTCAGAGGGAGTGCAACCCCATTCAGAGCAGGACGATACTCTAGTACCTGCATACTAGCACCAAAAGACAATTATTAATGATGGTTAAGAAGTGGTGAAAACCAGGCAAGACTACCCTCTTCCACAACTATTCCCTACCATATCTTGAAGTTTTTTTCCTTTTCTTTGCCTCTTTGAAATATTTGGAAGCTGTGTACTCCTCCTCTCCAGCTCTGGAATATTTCCCTTGAGTTTTTAAAAAGTGTGTCACTGGACAGCTCTATATCATAGGGATTCACGTTAAGCAAGAGGCAATTTCCAAACAACGTGTCTATTTAGTATCTTTCTAAAATGGCGACAGTCACACCCTCAATCAACCTGAGCAGAAGTGGAGGAATAGGCTCTGATTCTCCTTTTCTCTTTTCCTGCTCTGTATCTACAGCAAGGCTCTCCACCTGACACTCCTCACATAGTGTAGGGATGTGGATCAAGTCTCTAATTCCAAGTCTCGAGTCAAGTCCCAAGTCTCTGGGTCCAAGTCTAAAGTCAAGTCCCAAGTCTTTCCCCCTCCCCCAAGTCTTTGAGTCTTTGGTTGCGAGTTGCAAGTCCCTATCTGTTTAATGGGGAAAATGGGTTTAAACCTGAATAAAATTTGACTTCTTGTAAAAGGCCACCGATGCAACGAACATGAAAATGAGCGAACTCAGGAAAATAGTGGAGGACAGGAAGGCCTGGCGGGATATGGTTCATGGGATCACGAAGGGTCGGACACGACTTAACGACTGAACAACAACAACAAAAGGCTCCAAGTCTCAAGATGAGTTTTTCAAGCCTTTTACAATCGTCGAGTCAAGTCTGAGTCAAGTCATTGACGCGACTTGAGTCCGACTCAAGTCCGACTCAATAGACTCAAGTCTACATCACTGACATAGTGGTGGCGGCCCAGGCCTCTCAGTATCAGGGCTATGGCTGCCTGTGAGGCCAGCACTTGGTCTCCCAAGTTGTCTCCATCAGAAGGTTGTCTCTTCTGTCCCTCTGACTAGCATAGCCCTATAAAGGTTGTTGAGGCTCGACACGGGGTAAGGGGATGAATGTCCCCTTACCTCGGCCTCCAGCAGCCTCCAGGTCTGCCCTGAATACAGCAGAACCTGCCCCAGCACTGCTGTATCCCAGTGCGAGGCTTTGAAGAATAGGATTGTGCTGTTATAATGGTACTAAATCTGTGTAACAGTAGCACTAGCACTAGCACAACTCAGAAAATAAGTCAGATTTTGTTGTCATCTGGAAAGTCATGAGTTCTGAAAATGTTTATCTTCTGAAGATACAGAAAGCTGTCCAGCGGCTAGAATATACTGTGTATGCTTTATCTTTCCAGCTCTTAACACTAGAATTCAAATTTTGATTGTCACTGAAGAGACTGCAGGAGGCCTCAGCACTTGTAGACCCCAATATATGCATCACAGTATCATAGTGTGCTATTTGAGGAGAATATCAGCCTGACACAGTAGGAGCAGCTTGCCAATAAGAAACAAGAGAAATAGTAAAACAGTGCGAGATGACAAGGAAGCAAAGCAATAGATCTTATTTGAGATTGTCAAAACCACTGCATGCCATAAATCTTGCATACCTCTGAGAACAAAATTTGATACAATAATCAGTTCATTCATATCCATTTTTTCTCCTTCATTCTCCAGAGCCAACCAAGTAACCGTACTTGTACAATGTTTAAAAATTGTAGAAATTTGAAAAATAACCAACCGAGATACATTTCCCTCCTTTAACACACATGCAATGTACATTGATGAGGCTTTGATTCATGATCCAACCAATGTAAGTACCACTTATTGTAATGAGAGATATTTAAGCATGAGCCTAACAGTCCATCCTATGGTACCTTCCACTGTGGGAATGAACGTTCTGGCGGCAGAAGGTCCACAGTGTCGGCACTACGGCTGTAGAGACAACTAATGCAGTGGGGCCATCAGCACAAAAGTCTGGTGGCCGTGTGCCCCACGGGTGTGTCCAGTCACCGCCGAAGGTGGTAAGTTGGTCAGGGTGTGAGTGGGCTGTGGTCGAGGAGAGGATCAGGCCAAGGATGGGGTAGATTGGGGTGGGGATAAGAGTAGCCAAGAGGTGTGTCAGGGAAGGGCAGGGGGTGGTTATCAGCAACAATGGCACCGCCGATATCCTATGCTCCCTGCACGACCTCACCACAGCCCCTTGGGTCCACTCGGACTTCTGCCAGCCAAAGAGCTGACACAGTTCCAAGTTTGAGGACCCTGGCACAGTAGAGTAGATAAGTAGCAGCCCAGTCCTAACTAAACACCCTAACTGCCAGGCAAAGCAAAGTAGGTGAAAAATGCTCCCAGGACCTTAGCCAATTTGGACCTTGAAACCAATCCCCCCCCCCCCCGGCTCCAGTGGTGACTGACTAGGGCTGCCTTGCAGACAATAAAATGAGTGAGTGGGTGGTTTTGCCACCTCACCTTAAAATGGCATGTCTTTGCTCTCCTTTTGCTGGCCATGCTATATGAAGAAACATTAGTGATGTGGTCTCATGACTCCTTCCCTCTATAGAGGCCAAACCAAACAGCCAGGAAACCTGACTGTGATGACAGCAATATGTAGATATTCCAACAGTACAGGTGGGAATAGTAGTAAAAAGGGTTGGTTCTTGTCTACGTTGCATGGCTCATAGTTTAAAGCCCCAATTTCAAGTCGCACACCCAAAGGGTACAGGACTGCTTAGGTATTATAAGACTGCAGATCATTCTTTGCCTGAATACTTTCTCAGTGCTACAAAACTGCGTAGTACAGCCTGAGCACCTGGGCAGAAGGTGTCGACAGCTTTCAGCATCTGAAATCCCGATGGGTAGCAATCACATGGCTCTGTTTTCTTTTCAGCTATGACTGCAGCTCCACAGGGACCATAGCACAAAGACAGAACATGTGCTTTGCATGTGGAAAATCCCAGGCTGAATTCCTGTCATCTCTTCGGTTGCTTACGGCGGAGGGTTGTTACCTTCACCCTTTGCTTGTAGGCCTATTGAAGGCAACTGAGCAGACACTACTGAAAACAAGATCCTAGAATAGATGGAGTAGAATAGATGGCTGTTCTTATGCAAGGCTCTTCTTATGATTCTTCTATTTTATTATCTAAGTATTGTCTCCATCAAATGCAGAACAGGAATTTGTTTTAAGGATCTGGGGCTTGGAAGAAGAATGAGGAACACACAAACAGGTTACAAATATATTAAGTTTAAAATCTGGACTAATGACAATATGAGACTCTGAGAAGGTATTTTTCCATAGTAAAAGTGTTCTGTTTGGGATGATCAAAGCAGCATGTTACAAAATTTTCGCTACATGCTTAATTCTAGGCTATGCGTACTGTTCAGAATATACTATTATATTTCCCAGACGGTAGCATAAAGAAGTAAAGTATTAAGAAACAACCATACAGAAAAGTAATTAAGAACTTATATCAGAATAGTTAATTTGCATAGAGAGTTACATTTTTGTTGTTGTTCAGTCGTTAAGTCGTGTCCGACCCTTCGTGATCCCATGAACCATATCCCGCCAGGCCTTCCTGTCCTCCACTATCTTCCTGAGTTCGCTCATTTTCATATTTGTTGCATCGGTGATGCTGTCTAACCATCTCATCCTTTGCCTTCCCCTTCTCCTTTTGCCTTCAATTTTTCCCAGCATCAGAGTCTTCTCCAGAGAGTCCTCTCTTCGCATTAGGTGGCCAAAATATTTGAGTTTCAGCCTTAGTATCTGTCCTTCCAGGGAACAGTCAGGGTTGATTTCATTTAGGATTGACTGATTTGATCTCCTAGCAGTCCAAGGGACTCTCAGGAGTCTTCTCCAGCACCACAGTTCAAAAGCATCTATTCTTCGGCGCTCAGCCTTCCTTATGGTCCAACTCTCGCAACCATACATTACTACTGGGAACACCATCGCCCTGACTATGCGAACTTTTGTTGGCATGGTGATATCTCTGCTTTTTATTATGCTGTCTAAGTTTGCCATAGCTTTCCTTCCAAGGAGTAAGCGTCTTTTAATTTCATGGCTGCTGTCTCCGTCTGCAGTGATCTTGGAGCCCAGAAAAGTAAAATCTGTTACTGCTTCCATTTCTGCCCCTTCTATTTGCCAGGAATTGATGGACCCAGATGCCATGATCTTAGTTTTATTAATGTTGAGTTTCAAGCCAACTTTTGCACTCTCCTCTTTCACCCTCATCAAGAGGCTCTTTAGTTCTTCTTCACTTTCTGCCATTAGGGTGGTATCGTCTGCATATCTGAGGTTGTTGATATTTCTCCCGGCAATCTTGATTCCGGCTTGTGATTCATTCAGCCCTGCATTTCTCATAATGTACTCTGCATATAAGTTAAATAGGCAGGGTGACAATATACAGCCTTGCCGTACTCCCTTCCCAATTTTGAACCAGTTGGTTGTTCCATGGCCGGTCCGAACTGTTGCTTCTTGACCCGCATACAGGTTTCTCAGGAGACAGGTAAAGTGGTCTGGTACCCCCATCTCTTTAAGAATTTGCCACAGTTTGTTGTGATCCACACAATCAAAGGCTTTTGCGTAGTCAATGAAGCAGAAGTAGGTGGTTTTTTGGAACTCTCGGGCTTTCTCCATGATCCAGCGCATGTTGGCAATTTGATCTCTAGTTCCTCTGCCTCTTCGAAACCCAGCTTGTACGTCCGGTAGTTCTCAGTCCACGTACTGCTGAAGCCTAGCTTGTAGGATTTTGAGCATAACCTTGCTAGCATGTGAAATGAGTGCAATTGTGCAATAGTTTGAACACTCTTTGGCACTGCCCTTCTTTGGAATTGGAACGTAAACTGACCTTTTCCAATCCTTTGGCCACTGCTGAGTTTTCCAAATTTGTTGGCATATTGAGTGCAGCACTTTCACAGCATCATCATTTAGGATTTTAAGTAGCTCAGCTGGGATATTATCATCTCCACTAGCTTTGTTGTTGGTAATGCTACCTAAGGCCCACTTGACTTCACTCTCTAGGATGTCCGGCTCTGGGTCAGTGACCACACCAGTGTGGTCATCAGGAACATTAAGATCTTTCTTGTATAGTTCTTCTGTGTATTCTTGCCATCTCTTCTTAATCTCTTCTGCTTCTGTTAGGTCCCTGCCTTTTTTATCCTTTATCATGCCCATCTTTGCACAAACGTTCCCTTGATATCTCCAATTTTCTTGAAGAGATCTCTAGTCCTCCCCATTCTGTTGTTTTCCTTGATTTCCTTGCATTGTTCATTTAAGAAGGCCTTCTTATCTCTCCTTGCTGTTCTCTGGAAATCTGCATTCAGTTGTTTATATCTTTCCCTTTCACCCTTGCTTTTCCGCATTCCTTCTTTCCACAGCTATTTGTAAAGCCTCATTTGACAGCCACTTTGCTTTCTTGCATTTCTTTTTCTTTGGGATGGTTTTAGTTGCTGCCTCCTGCACAATGTTACGAACTTCCGTCCATAGTTCTTCAGGCACTCTGTCTACCAGGTCTAATGCCCTAAATCTATTCTTCACCTCCACTGTATACTCATAAGGGATATGGTTTAGGTCATATCTGACTGGTCTAGTGGTGTTCCCTACATTCTTCAGTTTAAGCCTGAATTTTGCAATAAGAAGCTCATGATCTGAGCCACAGTCAGCCCCAGGTCTTGTTTTTACTGACTGTATTTTTACATTTACATTTTTACATCCTCATTAAAAACCTGCCCACTCTTTTCTTTCCTTCACCCATCTACCCCCATCCTGCGCGTTGCCTTCGCCGCACTGAATGGCTCCGATGGCGAGGGGGTGGGGCCGCCTCGTGCCAGGGAGTAAACAGAGGTTAGCACAGTGCGGAATTTACCGTTCCGCCCCACCTCGAACGCCGCCGCTGCACCCCAGTATGTAAACCTGCAGCAGGCATGTTGGTTTTCTGCATGATTGCTGGCAATGAGGCTGCCCAGAATGAATTTGCTACACCCGGTAATGGAGAACAGATTCCTGACTGACAGGCAATTCCTTCTTTTATTTGAGTATATTAAGGAACCTCCTGTGCCTCCGCACTGATTACACACTTGATGTGCAGCAAAGAAACCTTTCCACATTAATACAGAACGAGTGGATGAGTTCATTGAGGAGCAGGAAACAACAGCCTCCGCAAGCTGCTCCCACCCATGGCGCCTTCTTCGCTGTCAGTTCTCCGAGCGACTGCCTTCCCATTCCAATGAACACTCTTCTCTTTGGAACCGGGAGGGAAGTACTGTACACTTCTGGCTATTCACATGCCAGTTAATTCAGGCTCCCAAATGGAAGGAATGAGTGCTTCCAATTGCTGTGCCACAATGCAGTAATGAAGAGAGATTTGCATTTATGCTGCTTAAATGCCTGGCTGGCAGAAATGTGATGGAGGCGAATTGGAATGGAAAGGACATAAAAGGAAATCCAACTGGGCTTGTGTGACTTGTTGGACTTAAACATGTGTGGGAAAGTTTCTTTCTATCTCATCTCCAACCCAAATGGAGTTCTCAAAACCTGATACAATGTCATTAAGTGGAGCAAGTGATTCAGGCCAATTTCAAAGTCGGCCTGGGAGACGTTTGGTCCAATGTTTTTGGGTCCAGATCTCTTCAAGTGGGGAATGTGTTTGCTGCTCCATGTCTCTGCTGGTTGCCCCCCCTCCCGACCATGCCTGAGCCAAGTACCGAGCTCTATTCAAGCCCTCATGCATGGCCCTGTCAATGTCCTGTCAATGTCACGCTTCTACTGTTTTATCAGCACTTCTCTTTTGAAGCCATGCACTGTGCTTTTCGTTTAAGAAAAAATGTGCTGACAAAGAAGAAGAGTGGGGAAGCCATAGAAGCAAACGGGTTGGAAAAACAACAACATGAAGGGTTGGGGGAAATATCCCTACCTCTGGCCCCCAAATTAGCAGCTGACTGTTCAAATGTTGCATGTTCTGTTCTAAGATTGCTTTTGATTTGCTCTGACAAATCTCAGAAAATCTTATATTGTCTGGGTACCCCATGTGAATGCATAGACACAAGGAAACAGATTTGTATAAGTGCACAAAGCTGCTCTTATACTGAGTCCATCTACACTGACAGTGTTTTTTCAGGATTTCAGATAGGGATTGTTCACTGCCTTGTCTGGATACACTAGAACAGGGGTTCTCAACTCCTTCCCAGCCGAGTACCACCTCCAGTGCCACTCTTCTGCTGAGTACCACTGGAAGTGACTGGCGATGACATAATCGCCAGTTACTTCTGGGTTTTCAGAGGCCAGAAAATGCATGTAGGAGGCCTAAGGCGGGTGGGAGGGGGTGGGAGGACCCTTCTCCGCATTCCCAAGAGGCTCAGCCAAAGGCAGGAAACTCTTGGGAGCAAAAACACAACACTGAAAGTGCCGTGTCAGAGCAGGGGTCCTGTGGGCCAGTGGTGCGAGTACCACCAGCAGTCGGCCGAAGTACCACTGGTGGTACTAGTACCACTGGTTAAGACCCCTGCACTAGAACCTTTTGCAGGTAAAGCACAGGGGTCCACCACTAAGGACCAAATGAGACATTAAATGTTTTTTTTAATTTTTCTTTGAAATAACATGGGGGGGGATGTAAAACACCATGAAACATAGCAGGGATAGGTGTCCTCTATTACCGTGGTTCCTGTCCCAATTGCTCCCTCTGCAAACTATTTACAGGGGAAAAAAAAACATTGTTTTACTGTAAAAACCATGTGAGGGTATCCTACACCTGCCTTGCTTTCATGGTCCTTTGCTTGCCCTTGTAAGCAGTTTTTAAAAAGGCTAAAAGCCCCACTCCTCTTCATAGACAACCAGACCAAGACCAAGCAGCTCGGGGCGAGTACGTGGTGCAGCCACCTTGCTAAAACTAAACTGCTCTAGGTCTGGTCCATACCTGGATGGGCAGCTGCTCGGGGATGTCCTGCATACCACCAGGAGGGAAGAAAGATGGGAAAGAAAGAGAACCGCTGATTGTCCAGAGTGTCCACCTCCGTTTGGGCTCCTACCTGCCATGAGTTCATGCCACAAAGAAGGCACCTGACTATGATGCCAGAAACATTCTGAGCAATCCATGCATTTCTCATGCAGTTTATCATCCTGCTTTAATCCCAGGCCTCTCTAGTCACATAAACTCCCCTGACTGTAGTACTTGCAGAGCAGGCTGCCAGAATATCAGACCAACACCATTCGCTGGAGGTTTTATTTTCACTTTGAGCAGCAATTTTCTTTCATTAGGACTTCCGCACCGTTCTGACTTCACCTGTCTGACCCCTATTAAATTCAACAAGGAGCCACATCACTAAAACAGCACCCGACACTTCTAAAACTGTGCTGCTGAAAAAGGCGCAGGGTGCTGACCTTGTTGTGCGTCCATTGAAAGGTGGCTTTGAGAGTAGATATCTGAGGTGAAACACTCTGTTTGTGCTCTCATGTTACAATACCGTTTGATCTAATTGGGAGGCTGTAGCGAGAGGATACAAGTAGTTTCTTATGTGTAGGTGGGCAGGCCATATAGTAAAGCCCTCTCAACCTGGAAATTCACAAACTGATTTCCAGGAACTATTGCTTCAGTTGAAAGATTATTCTTTAGAAGGCAAATTACAGCCCAATCCTAACCAAATTTCCGGCACCAATGCAGCTGCAATGAAGCCCTGAGGTAAGAAATGTTCCCTTACCCTGCGGAGGCCTCCGGGACTGCCTCCCCATCACAGGGTGCAGTGTGTGCCCCAGTGACATGGCTGCATCAGCACTGGAAAGTCTAGCTCCGTAGGTTTGAGCCCAGCCAAGGAATGTGACCTAACTAGCAAGGCACACATCTTTTGCATGACTGGCCAGAAATACCCATGGCAGGGGACAAAAGAAGAGAGGGAGGCAAGTCTAGAATCCACACTGGCTACTCCACAAAGCTGCCCTCTAATCACCCAACCACACTAGCCACATTACATGGTAGTGCAAGTGACAGAAAATCCAGAAGGTGGGTGGTATTTCCAGGTTGAAAAATGGGGTATAGGATCCAACGTGCTCCTTTGCCGCTGAGATCCACTCCCTCTAGCCCACTCCCTAACCCGTCCTCCCCCCTTCCCAACCCAGAACTCTCCTAAAACTTCTGCTCCTCACCCCCACCTCCAACTTACTGACACTGGTGCAGCCTCTGGGAGCCACTGGTATGAACAGCCTCCTGGCTTTCATGCCACTGCAAAGGGTCTTGTGTTGCCGGACTGAGCATGGGTTCTGGCAGCACAAGGCCCAGATAGGATTGGGCCATCAGTTAATCTGAAGTAATCAGATGTGATCTAATTCTCCACCATTGCATTGCTGATGTGCATGTCAGCCTTCTAAAAATTCCAAGTTACAGTTGTTGTTACCATAAACTGCAGTTCACTGGGAACATCCACTGAATAATCTTCCCTAATGTAAATGCAACATGCATGAACTATTTTGCACAGCTTCTCCTTAGCTTCAATGTGGAGTGTGTAGGACAAAGAGCTTGGATTGTGCCCATTGTGAGAAACCAGATCAGCATTTTATTGCCATTACATGCCCCATGAGATATATATTCTGCTATGTATATGCTAAATGATAGAGTATAAGACGATAATGGTTTGAGCTTGATAGAGCAGAATAACAATTTTAGAAATTATTTGATTGTTCCAGTAGATTTAGATAATCACAAAATAATACCATTCAGTTACGACAGTTTTGAGATCCTTGAGTCTTGGGTTTTTGTCATTTATTTTGTGTGTTTAGTGGGTGCTTAAACTTGCTGCAAGTAGATAAGTAATATAATTTTAAAGGAATCCAACCCCAAGTTAAGCCTTTTTAAGCCCCATTCATTTAAATATCTTATAATATCCTAAAGAAGCTTTCTCAAAAGATACCTAACGTAAAAGTGCTTTGTATTTTTATGATGCACAATGTTCTGAGAAGGAGAATGTCTTAAAACGAACACACAGAATAGTAACATAATAAGAAAACATCAGACTTTGTTGAAAAAGGTATCATGGTTAGTAACGGCCTGATGGTTTTGTTTGTCATACATGTGATTCCTTTTCATTAGCCTTTTGTGACCACATTGTCCTGCTTTTTTACATCCAGCATGCCTCTCAAATGATATTAGGATACTGGCTGGCTGTATTAATGGTCCCCAAATGCAAACAGGTTATCACTATTACCAAATATCCATTCATTCAAAGGCATTCCTTGGCTTCCTTTAAAGCCTGTCTCTGGGTTCAACGTCTCATCTCATGTTTTACACCTTCGCTGCCCATTTTATTCTTGGCCATGATAAAGTATGACTGTGACACAGTCTCCTCAGGCACCACTTTGATGATAGAAAGGCAGAATATAAATGTCTAAATAAAGGAAGAAAACAAGTTCTTTCAGTAAGAATTACTCTCAGTTTTAAAGGGTTGTTAAACATCACAACACATCTAGAAGTCTGGATTAGCTAGCAGCTCCTTTGGAGAAGCGAGATGCAAGGAAAGGCAAATCCTAGCTACAGGATTCTTAGCAAGGAGGGACTTTTTATTGATCTCCTGATTCAGAGTTAAAGTAAATAAGGAAGCCTTAACAAAGCAAATTGTTGTTCTAAGTCCAATGAATTACTTTCTGTTCATTTTTGAATGGCATCCTCCAAACCTAGGCAACCCACAAAGTCAGATTTCAAGAGCTTGAAGCATGCTTATGGGAAACCAAAGCTAGAAGCCTACCCCTGGAGCATTTCATACTGGGCCCACAGCGGCAGGTGCCATTGGCTGCAACCACCCTTCTTGTTTTTGGCAAACCATAATGTGTGAACGATCTGGTTTTATGGATTAACAGCGCAATCCTGAGGATTGCGATGTCAACGGAACGAGTGTTCCATCACCGGAAGCAGTCGTGAACATGCCATAAAGCACGTTCGCGACTACTCTGGAGCAAGGGAGGCCAGCGCAGAGGCCGACCACCCTTGCTCCGTTGCTGGAGCGCCTGTGCGTCCGCCGGAGAAGGCAGGTAAGGATCTGGCGGGGGAGGTTCGGCGGGGGAGGGAGGGGGGCCATTGGCCTAGCTGGCCCAGGAGGGAGATGGCCTTGGCCATATCTCCGTCTCCGCCGGGCCGGCTAGGCCTTTACATGTCCTCCTCCAACTTCCGCCAGCTATTTAGCTGGTGGAAATCCGAGGAGGCCGATCGGGCCGGCCTGGAGTTACACTCGGGGAAGAGAAGATCTGGAGAGAGATCTGTTTTTGCACAATAAATCCTTGTTTCATCTTTAAATACAACAAATCTTAGGCAATCAGATGACCAGTGGCTGAGGTTACACTAGAAAACTCACCAGCCAATGTGGCTACTCACTTGTGCTGATTTTATATGTTATCCAGGTTTTTGAAGTAGGACTCTGGGAAGTTATGTGGAAAGCAGTTAAAGCTAAAGTCTATTCTAGAAGAGCATTTTTCTTAGCTGAGAAAATATGAGTCACTGTGGGAACTTACACTGCCATTCTTCTGTGTATGTTATCTTTGGAGGAAATCCTGTTGAACACAGTCAGTTCTGAGAGTGTCACTATTTGTATTCAAGAACTCAGCAGAGGAACACAGGGCTGCCGGATCAGATTTTACTATTTTTCATAAACCTGTAAATCGAAGGATTGTAGATCATTTAGGCCTGGGGGGGGGGGAAATAAAAAAAAATCTGTCAATGTTATTTGATCAGTGTAAATATTGTTTTTGTTGAGTCTCACCTTTTGCTTAGTTTCAGCAACAGCTGTTCCAGTTTTTGTTTTTTTTAATAGATGCTGGTGACCAGAACTTTGCTATTACTACATATATTGCAACATTTTTATTGCATTCCACAGGTCCTCCAGTAAACGTTACTTGCAATATTTTTATCAACAGTTTTGGATCAGTCACAGAAACCACAATGGTAAGTGTGGCAATGCCACCAGCACAGAAACAAAAGCCTTTAATATATGTCATAAACACAACCTGTCAATTTTTTTTCTATTTATTGTTCAACTTGCAGGTCCTCCTGTAAATGTTACCTGCAACATATTTATCAACAGCTTTGGTTCAATAGCAGAAACTACAATGGTGAGTGGGAATGACCATTGAAGCCATCTTGTGAAGGAAGGTGATGTGCAATGGATCTGAAATATTCTAGAAGTGGGGGCTTCAGATGCTAGGAAATGTACAGTGTCCACGTTAGACTACAGAGTATAATTTATGTATAATGTATGGCAATCCGGTTTTATAATATGTATGGATTTAACTCTAAACATGAATATTGGCATAAATAATAGTTATGACTCAAAGTCAGCAATGGCCACCTGTTTTAGAATGTTTCCCAAGTCAAGTCCACAGCATAAGGTAGCACCACAGTAGTGCTCCCTATAGTCATCGCCAATGCCAGGTTGCTGGAAGTCTTGAGGGAAGTCCTGCTGCACCGGACTTCTCCTGGTACTCGCTGCCAACCTCTGATGGATCTGATTCAGCACTACCACTGACACCAGTACCAAGATTCAGGGGTCATCCCACCCTGGTGGGTTCTGTTATGGGCATGGGCCCTCCACCAGTGCCCAACCTGGCTGACTTCTGACACCTCCCCTACCAATAGTACATATTCAGCCTCATCTGCCACAGTGTGTTTTTACCTCTCATCTGGCAACGTGAAAAATACAAAGCAGCAACACATGGGAGAGGCAGGTAGAGTGCAGGTTTGCCTCTGTGTGCTATAGCCAGATCCAAGGGCCCTGTGATCTCGTCCGAGTAGGAGTGAACGCATGCACACAAAATGTGTGTGTGTGTGGGGGGGGGAATCCACCTCATATGCCATTCCAACTCAACCTGGCCTGGATTCCATGTCTTTTTAAATGGAAAGAGCAGCAAGAAAATGAACTTTTTCTAAGAAGAAATCATCCATTCTACTTATCAGCCACAAATATTTGGCAGCCAGACAGTGGGGGATAATGACCATTGGGTAGGTAGATCATCCAGATAGGCTTTTAGCACTCCATTCTTATGGCGATCATTTTATCCAAGAGAAGGTGAATGGGTAACCATTGAAAAGACCACCATGTGGTGAGTCAGCTTGTCATGAAAATGCCACATGGCCAGGTTATCATGTGATAATTGACTTCCTCACGTGATTTCAATGTTTTAATTCATCCTTCAAGTAGTATTAAAATGTTTCTCATAAACGGTGATGACCTTTTCAGGGATCAAGTGACTGTATTGCTTAGTAGTCCAGCGAAGTCGTTGTAAAACTGGAAGGTTGCAAGTCATTCTGGAATGCACCTCTTATGTTTTGCGTGGCGTAGACAGAGGCTTGGCCCAGACTGGGAATTTTTAACAGTGACCTGAACATGTGGGTAATTCCTGTGTCAGCATCTTGAACTCTCAAATTAGTGATGTGTAAGAAGATCAGAAGCACAAATTTCAGGAGCTCATAAGACTCACCTCAAAATCAGAGGTGAGCATTATGACCTCCACAATTCAACACTGGCTCAGACTTTGATCTGTCAGAGAGGAATTCCTGCCCATCTTCCCTTAACCCCTCCCTCCCATGCACCCAGCACCATCCATATTCTCTAATCCACAGACCCCCCCCTTACTGGAATTGAGTGGTGGCAACTCTGAGGGTGTAGCTACTACAAACCACAGGGAAGGGAAGGGGATACCTTTCCTTCCTTCCTTCCTTCCTTCCTTCCTTCCTTCCTTCCTTCCTTCCTTCCTTCCTTCCTTCCTTTTGCTGCTGCTGCCGCCACTATTGCTGCTACAGCCCAGAAAGGGGGGTGGGTGCATGGTTGGAAGGGGGTAGGGGAACTCAAAAAGGGCCAAACTTGGGTTTGCTTGCAAACAAGTCAAGCTACTTACGAATGGGAGTAGGGAGTAGATAAGGCTTATTTCCAAGCCAGCTGAATGCAAGCTACAGGTATTCACCCAACACTGTCTGAAACTACTGTGGTTCTTGGGTTATAAGAGTTCTTAGATAGGGATACCTGTAAAAACCTGACCACAAGGGTAATATTTTGACACTTTCCTCCTCTGCCCCATCCAGAAATGTAGGTATATTTCATCCTAACTTTCAAAGAAAAGAAAAACCTTCATTTACATAGCAAGTTCAACATTTCATCGGGAAAACAAAATAGTACCAAGTGTTGCCATTTGGTCTTATGATATGCCAATGATAAGTACTGATATGTACCTAATGTAACTCACAGGGAAGAATACACATTTGAACACCTTGACCCATAATCCAATGAAGCAATAGTGCAATGTATTTGTGTCCTGTTAATCCCATAGAACTCAATAGAGTTCTAATCAATAGAACTAGACCCATGTCAATCCAACTACTTCATCTTAGACTGGACTGTGGATTGGGTGGCCATCCTCTGATAAATATAGACAGGGTAGTAATCCCATTTAATCCCATCAGGATTCCCATTTAAGAAGGGGGAGCAGTCTGTACATTGCCATAAAAAAATTTAGCAGCTTGACTTTTTAAAACGTCAGTGTAACACAGTATAACAGTGCTGCTTTTACATAAAATCAACATAATTGCTAACATGGCAATTTCCTTTCTTACATAAGTATTAAAATATAGAGGCCCCAGATGTATAGATCAGTGTCAAGTAAGTATAGATCAAAAGTGCTTTTCTGCTCTTGCTGCTACTGCAATCTGATGCCACAGATCTTGTCCTGGTTGTCTATTATGTTCCCGTTTCCGTCTGCATGCATTGGGAAACAAAACAAAATTTTACAAAAGTATAGCAAAGTTTTGAGAGGAACAAGAAGTTCTCTCCCAGAATGCTTCTAAGGGCCAATTCACTGCCAAGAGCCATAACTCTTTTTAGATGTGGATTGAGTGAGGTTTCGGAGAAGTAGCGTTAGGGCCAAACTAGACATGATGATGTGCATCCTGTTGTTTGTTCTGGCATTTTTATTTCATTTATTACCTTGAATAGCAGCTGTAGAGGGGGCAATAGGGCCTGGAATAGCACCTTGGGGCAAAGCGGAGCAGCACGGAGAAAGCGGGTTAAAAAGCCCTGCTCCTCATCACAGTCCCAATCTTGATCACTACAAGAAGAACAAACAATGTAATTTAATGCCACATCTAGTTTGGCCCTTAGACTCAGGTTCTGGAGGAACCAAAGCCTAGACAAGTCCATACCTTCCCTATCCCAAGCAGGGCTAGATGGCTACCAGCGTGCAACTCCATGTCAGTGTTGTTGCAGGAAATGTAAAGGCTGGCAGTGTGGCTTGAGAACCCACTTTTAGAAGCTAGACTTGTATAAATAGTCTATGCTAGTGAGCTAGACTTGTATAATAACAGTGGGTGTAAATGTTGACCTCCATCAGTAGGAGTTGGTAGTTTGTTTAAAGGCTTGTGGGTTGCTCTCTCCTATTGTTACAGTATTTGGTTTCTTTTCCTGTCTTCTTGTTTCTGCCTGTGTGGCAGTGGCTGCAGTTCTCTCTGTGTTCAAGTAAAGCTCTTAACAAAGTTGGGTTTGCTGTGTTTAGGATTATTCAAGTCCTCCAGTCTGCTAGATGGAGCTAACGATTGGCCTTAAATTCAGGCCTTCTCCACTTGGGGCTCCTCTGGGATTGAAGTCCTGGGGTGGTGGTTGGCCTGATTTAAATATTACATGGTGATATTTAGTTGCAAATATTACATGGTGAAGTTTAGTTGCAAGAAGCAGCAAGTTAGTTGCTGGATTCAGTACCTGGTAACGTACCCTCCTCTTTGCACAAGTCTTTGGTGATGCTAGGTTCAGTGAATTCGGGGGGGGGGGGGGTAAGACTTCCTGAGAGGTAGTTCTGTCTCAAAGTCAGTGCCTAAGGAGTCACATAGATGGTGGATCTAAGTGACAATACAGTCCAAGATCCCTGGAACATGCGATTGCAACACTCTAAAAGCAGAAATATGAAACAGAACCCAGCTATAGTTTGTGGCCCCCAAAAGTATGAAGGTCAGTAATTTCAGTTTCAAATGCAAACGCTTTGTGAAATGTCCCTTTGAAAGATGGAAGCTCCTGTGAACATAGCTGTAGCTTTTTGGTAGCTTTATCCAAGTCTAGGACCTACCCTTCTATTGATCTTAACGCAGAGAGGAACTGACAAAATGTTAAGTAGTGAAGATCCTGCATGTCACCGACTTTACAAGATGGCATTCAATGGAGATACTTGCACGACCTAATGCTGATTGCATTAATCAGACCCCTCCATTGCTTTGATTAAATCCCCTCATTGCTCATTGCATTTTACTGTCTATAAGATATGTTAACGTGTGTCTTTTTGATGTTCATTACTGCATTTCTGCTAACAAAAATGGCTAAACGTTGAAGTTGACTCAAACAAAGTGTTGGCTGCCTTGTTTGCTTTTAATCATTTTATTTGCAGACAGCATTGAAGGTGTTTTGCTCTGTTCAGTGCTGTTTCGTTGTCTGATATCGACTTCTTTAAAGCTCTTTAATGAATAGCTTTAAAACACGGTTATAAAATGTTCCTAAAGACAGACATCAGTGACCACTCATCTACTTTGAATGATGTGATGAATGAACAGCATTGGAACCTTGTGGTGATACAATATCATGAGTTTCATGTAACTTCTGGAAGTGATTGTGTCCTTACAAACGGCTGTTGATGTGCTGACCATAAAACATGAAGATTCAGTGTCGCAATATAATCCATGGCTACCCATGGTATTGCAAATCAATGGAAGAAGGTCCAAATGCCCAGTATAAATTCCACTCAGTTACTTTTTAAATATTACATGGAAGGAGTAATTGTTCTCTTTGACAACAAACGGTGGCTTAGGACTCCAAGTCCTTTCATGGACTCCAAGTCCTTTCACAGACTTTTCATTCAGCCTGTAGCACACTTACAGCGCAATCCAACTTAACTTTTGTGCCAATTTCATTTCATTTCTGTATTTATATACCACCTTTCTTATCCTCAGATTGCTCTTCAGATGTTATTCAAGGCAGTTTACATAGGCAGGCTTATCTAGATCCGATAAGGATCTTTACAATATTGTTCTGTATAGAACCCTACAATTCCAGCTGTTTTCCTCCATGGTGTAGTCGATTTAACCAGCGGCACAGCGAGAACGGGAGGCCCCAGAATGGAAAAGGGATTCAAATCCCCTCCAAAAGAGGAATTCAAAGGGAATTTGAATACCTTTTCCATTCTGGGGCCTCCCGTTCTCGCTGTGCCGCTGGTTAAACCGGCACAAAAGTTAAGTCGGATTGCGCTAAAAATCGAATTGGGAGGTTTCCAGAACAGGCTTAAATAGCCAACGTTCACATCCACAGGAAGAGAACTGTGCATCAGAACATCACTATTTGTCAAGTGGCCTTTGTTAATCCACCACAAATTCTGCAGAAACTTCTGATAGGCAAACGCTTCACTCTCAGATCAGACTTTAATACTGCTGGATCTGGGTTCTAAAGGTTGTTTTGAGTTCACATCAACACTATGTAGAAGCTTGCATATGACTAGATGTTTGTGCTGATAATGGAAAATGTATTGAAAACTGCAAATGTATCATTCTGTGCTTAGATTTTGGTTGGGGTTTTTTGGGGGGGAGGGAGTATAGATCCCCCCCAATACAAAATTTTCTTTCTGGCAAGAAAAAATGTTCTTTCCAGAATCATCTTTTTCTGCTGTCATTTTAATTTGGAATGGGCTTTGCCAGTATGTATCCTGTGTTGCTGTAGACACCAGCTTGATGTGAAAGCTACTGCAATAAAATCCCAGGAATTGGACTTTGATAGACACTTCATCATCTTTTTGGTACCATTTTCATCTTTGCTTTGCTTTTCTCTTGACTCTGACAAAAAGACAAGAGGCTGAGTAAAGTGTCATCAACAGTCCGTGGCACTAATTTTTTCATTTTATTTCTTTATCAAGACTGGAAGCCAAAACAAATAAGATCAACTCCTGTTAAAAACATGGTGATACTTCTTCACACAGTACCAAGAAAGAGCATTTCCAAATATATCAAAACGTTGAATATGCATTTTATACTTGTTGGAAAACCATCTAAGACTAAAAGGGTCTGCATACATCCAGCTTTGACATGAATCAGTCAGTCAATCAATCAATCAAATTATATATACAAGATTTCCCGCTATTAAGGAGTTATGTTGATTCCCTTTAAATTAAAACATTTCTTTTGCTAGTGTGATAATTTGTCTGGTAGCTATTCCAGGGAAATAATTTCCATGCCATCTCATTTTAACTATTTTGGCAATACTTTGTAAAACATTGTTCTCATGGGGTTAACCAGTGGTATAGCGGAAAATTCTGAAGTACAGGAGCTCATCGTGGCATCTCCCCCTGCCATGCCCCACTACGATTATGGGGGAAAAAACCTTTCCATTTCCTCATTAGAACGTTTTATTCTCTGCACATTCTTACTTCAAAACTGGTTATACTTCAATTAAAGATGATCTTATTTCATCCAAACCCCTTCGAGTGGGTTGCAATAATTTAATACAAAAACTGAAAAAAAAATGGAATGAAAAAAATACTTGAGATACATAAAAAAGGTATATGGCAGCCCAGTCGTGTCCAGGGCTTATCTTGTAATCCGCCACTGAAAGTCTCGGGCTAGTGGTGTGAAAGCCACACCACTGTCATGCACTTTGGGGCTGCAGGCGCAAACAGCTGAAGGCCCTGCTGCGATCATGACAGCTTCTCCCAGATGGTCTTCTGGAGCAGGTAGGTCAGCTGCGGGGGCTGTTCAGGGGTGGTTGACAGCAGGGAGTGGGCCAGGCAGAGGGCGGGAGGGGGAGGATCTTGGCAGCAGCAGCGCATGCTGAGATCCTATCCCCCTTTGCCCACCCTGAAGCACCCCCTGAGTCTCCTCATACTTATGCTAGCAAAATTGCTGGTGTAGGTGCAAAAAGACCCAGTGGAGGCCAGCTGGCCTATGGGCAAGGAAGTAAGAAAAAGTTTCTTTTCTTACCTCTTTTGGGCCGTCTGGTCACACACACATACCCATAGCATGCAGCGTGCACTCTGTCAGCGGCGCTGTGTACTAGGGACTGGAGGGGGATAAGATTGGGTCCTTAAGAGTCCTAGCCTAGGCATGTTTACCTTGTGCCAGCCTCCCTTACTCCAGAGGAGACGCAAAATTGCCTTACGGCACGTTTGTGATGCTTTCCGGCGCCGAAGCGCTTGCTACGGCACCGGAAGGTTACGGTGGATTTCACCATAAGTGAGGACTTACTGTATACAGTAATGGTTTTCAAATGCTTTTAAATTATTTTGAATAGAGTTTTAATTTGTTTTATTAAATTGATTTTTGTTTATTTTGGATTTTGATTTAAATGGTTTTGTTATTTTAATTGTAAACTTTATATTTTGTGAAGTTTTTTTTTAAACAATTGTAAGCCACTGCAGGGGCCATCTTTTGTCTGCTAACTTCTGCTTACAAAAATAATTGGAATCTCAGAGGTGGAAAAGCAGAGATGATTTTGAGAAGACAATGGCCAGCATAAAACCATGTCCTCTTGAGAATGGTTTTCATCTTGAAGAAAACTGTCAGGGGCTCATGAGATGCATTTGAGTGTAACGTGCAGTTTGCCCCCTAAGTGCTGAGCTGCGAGTTAAAGTTTCATCAGTTTCAGTGTGACTAATGTGCATTTGACACTCTCTGGGTTATGTCTGTGGAGCATACTGTGTTTTACAGGTGTCTTCAAGTTTAAATAGTTCCCTACTCACAAGTCATCAAGATTTGCCCATTTTAAAATGGGCACTGCCTAGAGAAGAACCTTCTTAGAGAAACATCGCTCAGATAATGTACTTTTTGCTCTGTTCCTCATTGGAACTTTGGATAACCTCCAAAGTTAAATTGCCTCCAAACAGGCAGAAAATGACAATGTCCCAATTTGGGATGAACATATGAAACTGCTTTGTACTGCTTCAGTCCATTGAGGCTTTTCAAGTTCTCAAGCAAAGGTAATTTCTAGCCCTGCTGCCTGAGCTCAGGCTTCAGAGAAGTGTCAGAAGCGTCATTCTAACCCCGATCATTGAAACACTCTGCCTCTGTTGACCGCCCACCTCTTGTCCACCCCACCCCACCCCCCACTTTTCAATCTGAATCCAGTCAGTGAACTCTGGAAACACGGAAGCTTGGACAGACTTATTGAGCAAAGTTTGCATATTTAGCAACCAGTTCACTGATCACTGCAAGGAAGGATAATTAACTTACATTTCAGCAATGATAAATTCTCCCAGCTCTGCTATTCAGTGGGCTGTCTGAAAAATGTCAGTCATACATTTTTCAAATCAAAAGTTTATTGCTGCCATTTTTATGTGCGTTCTACCCACTGTGAGCAAAACTCATCTGAAATGCAAGCTAGTTCACAGCGGGTGCAATAACTTTCTTCATTAACATGTTTCCCCCCCCCCTTCCACTACTCAGATGAATGAGGTATAGAAGTAGGGTTGCTTTTTTTTTTTGACAAGGATTTGTCTCTTTGTCAGGGTTTTTTTTTTAACCTACCCTATACTGCATATTTATGTATAAGTCTAAAAATTTATGCCTTAAAATTGACCGTGAAAACCTGGGTTGACTTATACACCGGACTTCTAAGAACAGCTGCTTGGTGGGGGAGGGGCTGGGCTGAGAAGCAGGACACATGGGGTGGGTAAAAAAAAGAGCTATATTTTACCTTGTTCAGAGACACGATATTTATGGGATTTTCCGCCATGTGATTTCAGATCTTAATATAGAAGAAATAAAGATTAATCTTACACTTGTCAGATGAAATTCCAGTTCCTGGGTTTTACGAAGAGCTGAAAAAGTCTTAAAATTCTTCCTTGCTTAACGTTTCTTCCCAGACATTAGGGATTTTTTTAAAAGTGAAAATCCTTGTTCTGTTTTTCAAAAGTTAAAAATCCCTAATGTCTGGGAAGAAACGTTAAGCAAGGAAGAATTTTAAGACTTTTTCAGCTCTTCGTCAGCTTTGGATAATCCGTTCCGTTTGCCTGCTGCAGCACCGCAGTAAAACCCAGGAACTGGAATTTCATCTGACAAGTGTAAGATTAATCTTTATTTCTTCTATATTAAGATCTGAAATCACATGGCGGAAAATCCCATAAATATCGTGTCTCTGAATATTACAACTAGCCATGAAAACCTGCATGTGTATATTTTACCTTGTTCTGAAGCAGTATAGAAAGGGAGCTATTCTATAACAGGAAAAAAGAAAGGTGAAGGAGCTTATGGGAGTTGTAGGCTTTGTGAGGGCTGCTGCTATCAGGAAGTACAGTACTGTACTCCTCACTAAGCCTACAACTCCCATAAGCTCCTTCACCTTTCTTCCTGTTTGGAGAAGAGCTCTGTTTCTGTGCTGCTTCAGAACAAGGTAAAATAGCTTTCTTTCTTCCTGTTTGGAGAATTTCTGTTGCTGCCTCAGAACAGTCATTGGTCAAGTTTTACCCTCGACGTATCCATGGGTCATAGCAAATTCCATGATTTTTGGCTTAAAAATTGCCCTCAATATATCCATGAGCTCCATATCCAAGTACATATGGTAGCTTCAGTGTGAATAAGAGCTTGTAAATCTATCTGTACACAACCCAAGGCCTCCCAACACCTGACAGCAGAGCATGAAATGCCCAACAGCACACCAGCCACACCACCTCCATCACTCCTCCTCCCGCTCCCTTCAAAAAAGAAGTGATGAAGGTACAGAAGAAGAGGAAGTGTGGAGGAGAGGAGCTTGTGGAGCGACAGCATTGGAGATGCTCTATTCCACCTCTCCACGCTTCCTCGTCTCTGCTGTTCCCCTCTTCACATCCAAGGACTGGGAGAAGAAGGAGCTGAGGGGTTGGTTGGGTGGGTGGGTGGAGTACAGTATAGACTCTATCTGTCTAAGTATAGACTCTATACTTTTCCATACATTAATGCCCCAATCCTATCCCCCACCAGCCTACGCAATGCAGCGGTGCCAACGGACCGCACACTTCATCCTATCGCGGGGGAGCAACCAGATTGCCCAGGAGAGGTAAGTAAAAACATTTTTTACTTATCTGCCTGGTTGTCAATAGGTCTTCTTGGACCTACGCCAGCTATTTAGCTGGCATAATCTGAGGAACTTCAGGGGGCATGTTGGGCAGGACAGGGGGATAGGATCTTGGCATGTTTGACTGCTGCTGAGATCTATCTCCTCCAGCCCTGGAATTGCCCCCTGTACCACTCCTCACCCCACTCCTCCTCCGAATTGCCCACAAATTGCCTCTGCCACCACCTTACCTGTTCAGGCATGGCCTGGGTGAGCCGTTGGCACAAACGTGGGGCCTCCAACCATTTGCACTGGTGGTCCCACAGTCCATGACAATGGTGCACCTTTTGTGATGCCAGACTGGGACTTGCGGCACAGATCATGAGATCCGCCCTCCTTAAGCCCCAGATTAGATTGGGCAGCTATTTACATATTTTCCTTTTGGATATTAATATTTGTCTCCTTTCTCTCAGATAGGGAGCAATCATATTTGGAATTCTACTGAAGTGTAACAACAGTTAGATGTGTTTTATTAACACATTTGTGATTAGCCATGTTGGTGGCAGATAATTAAAGAGCATCAAACAAATTTTGAGACAATTTAATTTAATATGCTGATTAAGCTGCATTTTCATGCTAGGGGGGGACCCACAAAGATGAACCATAATGTTATTGATACCCTATGGTATCTTTCTCACCTCCATTAAAATTGCCCCATTGATTTCTACACCTAAATGTCTGAAAACAATTTGATTCAATACAGAGGATGCCTTCTCTGTGTGAAAAGAGATTGCTGCAGGTAGGTTAACAATACTTGAGGTTTATTGTTATTATATCTCTAAAAAAGCATCAGCTTTGAATCCCTCCTACAATTCCCTAGATCAGAGGTTCCCAAACTCCTTGGAGGAGCCTCCGCTGCCCTAAGTGGCAGAGGAGCCTTCCCAGGAGTAGTGACAATACATCCAGGATCGTGCCGCTGCCACCGCCACAGACTAAAAGTGGCCGTTTTACCTTCCCTGGTGGCTTTGGTGGTCCTCCGGGGGGGGGGATTAGCCTGCAGACCCCTCTGCAGGCCTCCCCAAACATCGGAGCGTCCCTCCAGTGCGATTGCGACCCACTTCCGGTTTTACAGTGAAACTGAAAATGGGTCGCGATCATGTTGGAGGGCCACTCTGATGCTTGGGGAGGCCTGCAAAGGGGTCTACAGGCTCCCCACACACCCCAGTGGACCTCCAAAGCCACCAGGGAAGGTAAAATGGCCACTTTTAGTCTGTAGCGGCGTGATCCTGGATGCACTGTTGACGTCACCGCGGGTTGCCACACCCCTAAAGGGCATAGCAACCCTTTGTTCCCGGCTGGGGCGTCACGACACCCCAGTTTGGGACCCTCTGCCCTTGATAGTCACAGTGATTGCCTTTAGGGCAGTTTATGAGAAAACATCATACTAAACTTGCACTTTGTAGAGAACAGACTATTGGGTCAAGAATATAATATTAACAGCCCAATCCTATCCAAAGCCCCATGCTGGGATGCAGTGGTGTCGGAGCAGGCTCTGCTGTATCCAGCATGGGGCTGGAGGCTGCTGGAGGCCTCCTCAAGGTAAGGGCCATTCGTCCCCTTACCCAGTGTCGAGACACCTCTATGAGGCTACTCGAATGTGCACCAGCTAAATGGCTGGCGCAAATCTGGGCAGCTTCGCGTTGGACTGAGGCCTCCTCTGCTGAGTCCAACCCCCACCTGGGCCTGTTCCGCCCTCCTCTCCACCCTTCACCCTGCCCCTGGAACGCCCCTTCTTCAACCATTTCCCCTTCCCACACCACCCCGCGTGGACCTTGCCTGCCTCCACTGGGCACTACTCCTGCACCGGCGGAGACCTGCCAGTGCTGGCCATCATGCTGGTGCAGCATGCTTTACGGCACATTTGCAGTGGCTCAGGGTCTTGTTAGGCCAGCAGAGGCTGGCATAGGATTGAGCTGTAATTGATTAAATTAATGGACATTAATTCATTTATTAATGAACACTAAATGATGAGGAGACGTTGCAGAGAATACGAAAAAGCACAATTAATATTATAAAATACACATTTTATATTATATTAATTAAATATTTTAATTAAATGTGTACCCCTATTAGAATCAAATAACCCACAGGGCAGTTCTACAACAATAAAATCAATATGTCTAAAAAAACAACCCATTCTATCATTACAATTAAAATCAATATATGATAACCACAGTAGTAAGCATCTATACATAATACGAGAGAGAGAGAGAGAGAGAGAGAGAGAGAGAGAGAGAGAGAGAGAGAGAGAGAGAGCTAGAATCGGTGTCCAAATACCTGCCTAAAAAGGACATTTTTGAAAGCTACCTGGAGACTCTCTCGCGCGAGGGAGTTCTACAAAACATAAGTGCTGTTCATGTTATTTTGTACCAAGGAACACATTTCTGTGTGAATGACTGTAATTAGGCTTATTTTTTTACAGATCAACATTCCATATACACTGTACACAGATTGTACTTGCATTGAATGGAATGTGTGAATAACTGTACCCAAGTACAGATGGTGCAATCCTGCGTAGAATTAGGCTGGCGGAGTGAGCACTCCGCCAGACTAGCACATTTCTGGCACACTGGGAGTAAGCGGCGGCGCCGATGCAGAGGCCAGCACCGCTCACTCCGCTGCCCGCCATGACCAGCGCCGGCCACTGCAGGAACGTGGGAAGGGCAGGCAGGGGCGGAGAGGGAGAGAGCCATTGGCCGACCCAGGCTGGGAAGGAGTGGGGATATTGGTGCTGAGATGTGTCAATATCCTATGCCCCGTTGCAGCCCAGGCCAGCCTTACACGGCCTCCGCAGGTGTCCTCCAGCATCCAAGGAGGCCCATTGCGACCCGCCCTGCTTACACTGGGGGAAGGGGACAAACGTCCCCTTCCCCAGCGGTGAGCCCAGCCTGGGCCGGTAAAGACCACAATGAGCCTAGGATGCAGCAGCCGTCCCTTTAGGTCGGCTGTCGCATGTTAGGCAGGATTCAGTTGTAACTGTGATTGTGCCTCAGTATACAGATGTGCCCAGGTACAGTTTTAATGTGTGAGCCCTATTAGTTTTTAATCTAGTATGCCCTTAGTCTAAGATTTTAAAAACATAACATTCAGAGCAGTTTGTGCTGATTTCAGATGTTGTCTTTAATTTTCATGACATCTGAGTTCACATTTATGAGACTATTTTCTACCTGATCTTGTTGCTCCAGTGCTATTTCTCTTGCTTGAAAGGGATGGTTCACTGCCAGGTCCCAGCCAGTCAGGGCTTATGTAACGAACATGATGCTGTTGAGATCTTCTGTGGTCACATGACAACATCACTGAGAGCAAACAGAGCCCTCTTATTCCCTTTGGTCTGAGTACACGGCAGAAGACAGAATGCTTCTCATTGCCCAGACACCTGGGCCAATGCTTCTTGTGTTATCATTCTGGGCTGACAGTTCACAGTTTCATTGCCCACCAATGGTTTTCATTGCAGCACTAGCTGCAAGAATTTACTCCCAGTCTCCTCTCTCTCTCTCTCTCTCTCTCTCTCTCTCTCTCTCTCTCTCTCTCTCTCTCTCTCTCTCTCTCTCTCTCTCACACACACACACACACACACACACACACACACACACACACACACACACCTGGCTCAACTTGTCAGCTACATGCCACTGGTTCAGGACGATGAAGCGTTGGCCTTGTTGCCTCAGTAATGTGGCTTCATTTCCTCTTTTCCTTGCAAACAGTTTCACCCTCTTTTGAAAAACTGCCAAAAGAGGGTCACATTGTAGTATGAGATGAAAATGAAACACGTTCATTTATAAAACTTCGGTGTCACTCTTCTGTTAATAACTCTGAGAGTAATGGAGACTCAGCACTACTAATTTCCTCCTTGCCCCAATAAATATAACATGAAGCTACTGGACAATGAGATCAGTTTCTAAACTTCCTTATATAATAGTGATAGGAAAAAAAGTCATTCACTGAGGCTGGGAGAATCTGCTATTGAGGGAGGCATTATCACGCTAAGAGGAATCAGAAGGCCTCCATATATTATCCCTACTGCTTCTGATCACCGTGAGTGGATTCCAGTGAGTGACCTAGCTATAAGGCAAGAAATCAGGGACCTAACTAAGCTTAAGTTTAAGCAACTAGTGGCCCTATGGTAGCAGAATATATACCATCCATATAAGAAACTTCCTTCCTGCCATATTATGGCAAAGTAATCAACTAGACTGCATTTTGAGCCAGCTGAACAGAAACTAGAGATGGCCTCTTTGCCACTGGCCTTTAGGCAAGGAGAAAGCTCAATTGCTAAGTGAGAGACACGAACCAGAACTGCAACAATTATGGTCAAAGCCTGCCCTAGACCCTTACAATTGTTAATGTTATGGTTGGATTGAACATAAAATGAGCCCCTTGTTTTGATTTGGAAAATGTGGCTCTTGCTCTTGGTGCTGTGTTGCTGTTTTGAAATGAAGAGCCCATTCAGATGGTTGTTTCAAGGTGTTTAATACCTCCGTAAAAGCAGAGGCGCCTTTTGGATGATAGAGCACCCATGTGAAAAAAAAAAAGCAAAGCGTAACGATAGCTTGGATTCAGCACCACAAGATTAGTTCTGCACACCCAAGGGAGATTCAGACTTGTGTTTCTCAATGATCAGGCACTCAGGCTCTTGAAATTGACAGATTTCATAAGCAGCTGGTGATAGCACAGGGGGAAGTTACAACATGTCCATCTAGCTGGGACCCAAGGGAGCACTCACCTCTCCACCAAGTCTCATGCTGACATGACTCCACTCAGCTTGGCTACAGCTGACAGTGGTCAGAAGTGACATAATTTCGGAAGGCCATTGGGTCACTAGCTGCCCTGGAAGTGGAGACGAAAGTGTCAAACCTTAGTGTAGGGGCAGAGAGGGGGGGCAGCACACAGAAGGGGAGCATGAGGGGGAGAGAAAGAAGTGATAGCGTACCAGACAGAAGTGATAGCATATCAGGAGACAGGCTTAATCCTGGCCCCAGTGAATATGAACAGAGGAACGTGCAACTAGCTCCTCTTCCCTTTGCAAGAGAGGGGCCCAGAAATATGGTATTCCATCCATGATGGAATGCAGAGAACTTCCTGCCACTTAGTCCCTTAGTGCAGAGAGGGAAGAAACCAGCTATTGTAGTGAGGGAAAGGGACAATGGGACTCACCTTGACCAGTTTTGGGACTAATAAAAGGTATTTGCCTGTGGCACCTATCCTTGACTTATGGGAGTCATTTGTATAGCCAAGAGCCCTCTAGGTGACCTGTTAAACCTGATCTTGTCACTGCGCAAGAAAACCCATTAAAATGCTTTTCATGTTGCCCTCCAACATTGCTGTTGTTTCATACAAGTGGCTCTCATGAGGAAACGGAGGTGAAATCACTAGGCAAGAACTTTACTACCTCAGAGAGAAAATCGCATCTCAATCAGCACGCTACTGCCAATGGTTGTAGGAAAACTTCACACTCTGTCTGTTCATTAAATCATCAGTATGAGTCTCATGGTGCAAGGCTCTGATGCATACAGGCCCGCTATGTTCAGGGGGCTTCCTCTGAGTTAAATGTGGACAGGATTTCAGCCTCAGAGTCTGAAAGCAGTGTGACATCGAACTGGGGCAAGAGTTGTAATGACCTGTGTGCCTGACATTTCCGTAGGACTACCGAGTGAACATTTTTTTGAGGCAACAGTGGAACGACTCCCGTCTTGCCTACAGTGAATACCCGGACGATTCCTTGGATTTGGATCCATCTATGTTGGACTCTATTTGGAAGCCAGATTTATTCTTCGCCAATGAAAAGGGTGCAAACTTCCACGATGTCACCACAGACAACAAGCTCCTGAGGATCTCCAAAAATGGGAAAGTGTTGTATAGTATCAGGTAAATATGCTTGTGCTTGTAAAGATGCCTGTGTGCGTAGGCATTGTGGCGTGTGCTTCATTTTTTAAATCTGTCTTAGATCACAGAACAAACTAAAACAGTCTATTTTTGCAGTTTCTCTTTTTATACTCTAATGAGGCTTAACCACAGCAGGGTGAGAAAAAAATCTGCCTGCTTCACCTTGCAAAGCATGCATTCTTCTCAAATTAGAAAATCAAGTAGTACAACAGAGCCAACTACCCTTGATGAAAACATAAAAGGGTCCAGTAGCCTCACACTGATCTCAAAAGTAATTCCCATCAGCATTAATTGGAGCTGTTCTTTTAATGACCAAACAAAGTGTAAACCTTCTTGTGTTTGTGTGTGAGCTGAAGGTTTAACGAGGACACATGTTTCAAAAATATTGGAGAAGCATCTGAAATAGAAACAGTCATGCCTTGGTGACTGAGGGTCAGAGTAGATGTGGTGTTCAATACATCATTGTCTAGTTTGGGGCTGGTGGTATATTTAAAATAACAGCTGTGTGGGGGTGATTAGGAGCAGGGCTGAGCCATGGAAGCAGGGGGTGTTTAACCCTTTGCCTCCATGCCATTTTTCTTCTGAAAATTTCCCCAAGCCCAGCTGTTATGGGCCCCGAAGGTACATTTAGAATCATAGAACCATAGAATGCTAACATTGGATGGTTCCTTTGAGGTCATCTAGTCCAACCCCCTGCTCAGTGCAGGCAATTACAGCATCCCTGGCAGATGGACATCCAGCCTCTGCTTGAAAACCTCTAGAGCCTACAACAGCACAAGGCAGACTGTTCCAATGCTGGGCAGGTCTTACAGTTAGGACATTCCTTCCTCATGTCTAGCCTAACTCTACTTCCCTGGAGATTTGCATTTGCTGCAATACTTCTTTAGGGGCTCATAGCAGCTGTGGGGGGCAGTTTTCAGCAGGGAAAATAGCATGGAGGAAAAGTCCAAACTCCACCGCACAGTCCCAATCTAGACTGCGTCACTGCATAGCTCTTATTTCTCGAAGCTTAAAAAACATATGAGGCAATGACATGTTTGACATCACTTCTAGTTTGGCCCCCCTATGTGATAACTATCTGGATATCTACTATAGGTCACTTTGCTTGTGCAAACTGTTTATTTATGCATGTATTGAGATGCCAAGCATAGTGGTGTGTGTTGCACTGAGGTGGTCTAGTTCAGTGAGGATATGCTATTGCAGCACACTTTGATGAGATCTGATGAAACAGGACAGATGCAGGGAATCAGAATGATAAAGAGCCTTAAAATAGCAATGCAGAAGCTTACGCTGTATAAATGATCTATGCAGCATACATTTCATATGCTAGTTAACACACTTCATTGGGTTATTAATGGCTTAATATTTGCAACGAGCCTTAAAGATGGAAAGTCCACTTACTGTGCACACTGAAAAGTAATCATCATTTCTAAATCCCTCCCTTTCTTGCCACTGTTGGCTCTAAATTTTCCCCTTTCCACTAGCTGGTTGGTGAGCTGTTTGCAGCTGTCCTCTGAGATCAGGGCCATCCCAAGACCTCCAGGGGTCTGGGACAGCATGCCAAATGATCCCTCTCCCCCCCCCCCATTACCTGGTGATACACCAGCCTCTGCTCCTCCCACTCCCTAGACTGGAAAAGGAAGAGGGAAATGGAGTAGAAGAGGAAGTGTGGAGGAGAGATGAGTGGTGGACTAGTGGTGGACCTCTCCTTCAAACTTCCTCCTCCACTCTTCCTTTTCAATCCAGGGAGTAGGAGAAGGAGGAGCAGAAGTGAAGGTGAGTGGGTGGATGGAAGAGGGTGCTCACCGGCAATCTGCTGCCTGAGGCGACTGCCTCAGTTGACATCATGGATGGGCTGGCCCTGTAGGCCAGGGCAACAGCAGTGGCAATTAACAGAGAAAGAAGGAAAGCCCAGGCCTCTCTGGTACCAGGAGGAAAAGCCCCATGAGCTCTCGGTAAACGTATTCACCAACTCCTGAATGTTGGCTTGACTTGAAAATAGATCTGACTGAACTAATTCTGATTTTTCTGGCAGGTCAATTCAAGGGGAGGAGCTTAGTCTTTAGTTAGCATGCAATCCTATCCAACTTACACCACCGGTGTAACCAGCGGGGGAGGGCAGGGCGGGAGGCTTTGGAGGGGAGGGGAGATTTAAATCCCCTTTGAATCCCCCTTTGGAGGGGATTTGAATCCCCTTTCTGTTCTGGGACCTCCCGTTCTCGCTGCACCGCTGGTTACACTGGTGGTGTAAGTTGGATAGGTTTGTGCTGTAAGGCTGCAAGCCTACACACACTTATCTAATAAGTTTCACATATCTGAATGAGACTCACTTCCAAGAAAATATGCATAGTAGCAGCATATATGTATTAATATATTAATAAAACTGCACCAGCAATATGTATTCATATCAGTTTCTGTATATGGATTTTAAAACATTGAGGCGCCACTCCTATCCCCTGCCACCAGCGCTGATGCAGCCATGCCAAAAGGCACGTGATGTATGCTATGGTGGGGGGAGTGACCTGAAGGTCAGTAAAAACCATTTCTACATACCTCCATGTAAGCCCTGAGGCCACCTATGGGTATCCTTGGACATACGCCACCCATTTTGGCAGCATACTGTATATCTGAAAAGGGGGAAAAGAGAGAAAAGGGGCGGGGAGGTTTTCAAAAGAGGGGATAAGATCTGGTGTGTGTGTGACTGCTGCCAGATCCTCCCCTCCCTCCCTCAACATGCCCTGTTCCTCCCCCTCCCCACCCACGCCTGCCCCTGCTGCTGAGTTACCAGCACCAAAGGATCCGGGAAAGCTGCTACCATGCAGCTGGCACCGCTTGCCGTTTCCAGCAGTGGCCCAGTAACACACTATAGTGCATTGCGTTTTGCAACGCAATAAGTTGGGCTGTGCCACCGGAACGCAAGTTCTGGCGGCACAGCCCGATGATAGTATTGGGCTGTCAATTGTTTTGGGTCCTAAACACAAGTCTCATTTATTTCCATTTTTAGAATTTGAAATCATGACATTTTATTTTATTTGGCATTTCACTTCATTACAATTACTTTTACAGTGCATGTAAAGCACACCATTTGCTGACTTTATGGATGGCTAGGACCACAAGGCACAATCCTCTTTTTTTACTGGGTATGATATCCTTTCACTGACACGCCTCAACAGCACAAGAGAAATAAGAGTACAGAAACATGCTGCTGTCACTTAACAAGTACTGTTATCACCTCTTTAATCCCAAGAAAAATGGAATGTTTTTTGTTTACTTGAGTGACATCAGGCACATCTTCCTAGAGGCAACAGTGCAGCGGACTGCTATTTGCAGTGCAGATGGATACTTTTCTTGACATTTGTCCATGCTGTAAAAGTAATATTTCAGCCTGTCATATCAGATTTGTAAAATTCAGAAGCTTGAATGAGAGTTAATCTGAAATAGAGTAAGCATAAATCATATTTGCGTTGAATCAAAAACCTATCATCTCCCTGTTGTCTCCTGGATATTCAGCATGAACCATTGATGTTGGCACCAATGGATATCAACATTTTATTTTAAGAGTTATCCATTTCAATCCACAAAAGTGCTAAGGACTTTTCTGCAGGTCTCAGTGTGTCAGGAGCAGCAGCAGCAGCAGCAGCTCCACACTCATTGATTCATGAACTCCTTGTACTGGCGTCGCTGCAGGGGGGCGGAGCTCTAAGTTCTGCAGTGGTCCGACCCTCCATTACACCGGTGCACAAAGCAGCCCCGCCCCCTCGCCATCGGAGCCATTCAAGGCGGTGAAAGCAACGCGCAGGGAGTCTCCTGCACGTTGCTTTCACCGCCTTGAATGGTTCCGAAGGCGAGGGGGCAGGGCAGCTTCAGGCACCGATGTAACGGAGGGTCAGACCGCGGCGGAACGTAGAGCTCCGCCCCCCTGCAGCGACGCCAGTGACTCCTTGTACTCACATCCAGTGTGCATACTAATGTCTCTGAGATACTAACAGACCAATCTCATCCCCTGCCACACTGTAGCATGCAGCTGTGCCAAAAAGAATGACCCAGCAGGGCTCTTATTAGGTTCTTATGTTACCCTCCTGCCTTAATCTTTTCTATAGGTGAATCAACCATTTATTCTGCCTATTTCCATAAGATTTTACCCATTAGCAACATTCTAGGTCTCCAGTGAAGCCTTTCCAGTTTGTCACTATCCTTTTTGAAGTGTGGTACCCAGAACTCAACATAGTATTAAAAAAATTTCTGTTGAATGCTGGGAAGAGCAAGATCATTACTCCTCCAAATTGGAGTAGCTTTTGTTTGTTTAGTTAAATGGCAGTCATTTAACAAATCAAAATCATGAGCACATTTTTTAAACTCTACCACTATGGTAGCCCTGTAGTGCCCAAAAGGATATTTTACATAGTGTATGGATCACCATAAGTCACCACCAGTGCGTGCCAGACATATAACCACTGCCTGTTAGACTCTTAAGTATACAGATGTGTACCTCAGCCTCTGTCCCATAAACATTCCCCCAAAATCCTATTAGCACTGATTTCCATAAGAAACTATCTGCCAGATTTTTTAGACTTTCCAGCCAAGAATAGTGCTGTTCACATACAAAATTATACACAGGCTCTGCCAACATTTCTTCTATTTTTAATTAAATACGGCATCTCCTTTTTGATAGAAATGATGCCATGGTGTTGGGATGGATTTTAAAACAGAGGCATTTAGAGTTGAGAGGGAAAGCTATGATTGGGGATCTTGACTTTATATCGTGTTCACTACTTTACAACACAAGAGGTGATTTAAAATTTTGCGAGTGAACAGCTGTTCATATGAAAGGAGGCGCTACAAAGTGAGGAATGCAGTGTGGCCCATCATCAGGTGTCTTTTTGCAAGAAGTCAAACCTAGCAAAGTTACAGAACCTGTGTGAATCCGTCGTCACCATTGGGTGATTCACATCATGCTCTATAAAAGTACTTCACATTTTCCCAAATGGCTCATGTGATTTTTCAATTTTCATTGCTGATCAAACTGACAGCTTGAGGCTACAGAGCCGGTCCAGTTACTGTAGTCAAATTGATAATGTATCTTGTGCAGCAGAGCTTCACTGTACAGATGCTGGGGAAAGGAGCAAAGAGCCCTGTTGTTACCCACAGTTGATGGCAGATCCCAAGGAACAAGCTGTTATTCTGTACAGTGTTGCATGTCTACGGGATAAGACGCCATGTGTTAAAAGACTTGTATTTTAATATCTCCAGTGCCAGACGGGTCTCCTAAATGGCAGCCGGCAGGAGACCCGTCTGGCACTGGAGATATTAAAATACAAGTCTTTTAACACATGGCGTCTTATCCCGTAGACATGCAACACTGTACAGTAATCTCGGGCCATGAAAGCTTTCGAACAAAATTGAAGCTGTTATTCTTATTCCAGAATGTTCCACTAACAGCCCAATCCTAACCAACTTTCCAGCACTGATGCAACCACAATGCAGCCCTGAAGTAAGGGTGCAAACGTGCCCTTACCTTGAGGAGGCCTCCGTGACTGACCCACCCCCACAGAATGCAACACATGCTCCACTGCCATGACTACTTCAGTGCTGGAAAATTGGTTAAGGAATGGGCTGTAACCGTGAGGAATCTTAATGCCAAAATTGTTAGCCATGGTCCCAGCATAGCAGTTCATAGAATCAGGCCATTTGGGGCTGTTTTGTGCGTGCATGTTCATCACGGGCAGCTCGATCCTGTGTAAGAATCCGGATAGGATACTCAGCCCTTCTCGGGCCACTCCAGCACGGCCCGGGGTCTCCTCGGGGGAAGGGGACATTCATTCCCCTTCCCCCGGTGTTGGGCTGCCTGGCCCCAATGGACCTATGTTACAACTATCAAGAGATGAACGTATACATGTGGATCAGGCCCAAATGCACACTAATCAGGTGGATAGAACAGAAGTGGCATGCATGCATGTATGAACCATTTCCTATGCTATCTACTAAAAATGTTCTCACTCTGCTGAGGCATTCACTATTAATTAATATTTTCTCTATTTTTTATTCGTTTGAGTCTACTTTCATTATTCTGGGAGGCTATTTCAAGCCTCGCTGGAAAGCTTTACATTTTTAAAATCATTCCAAAGAACAAGGAATTTTATACAATTTTGCCTGAAGATAATTGAATCAGTTTTCTTGAGCAGAGCTTTTTTTTTTTTTTTAAGGTCCCCTGGGAAGGCAGGATCTGGTGTTGCCTTCCAAAAATAAAGCGCAGCAACCTGTCAATGTCATCAGGGCATAACCAATATCACTGTATGAGCAGGAGGAGGAATGCATGCAAAATACCTGGCTGTTTGCGTGGCAAAGCATGACTTTTATGATAACAACCTCTGAACTCTCAGTTGGTTAATCTCTCCCATGTTAAGGCAATGTTTCTAGGGAAGTCCAAATCCTCTTAAATCCTAACATTAGATTATAGAATGACTTGAAAGTCATCAAATGGAAGCACGGGGGGGGGGGGGGAACGGACAACCAGGTCTACATACACTATAGCAGGCCTGAGGAATATGCTATACTATAGAGTTCTGAACATTGCATATAGTGTAGGCAGCCTAGATTAAAAGCAAAGGGTGATGTTTTCAGCCTTGTGCACTGAAGTCATAGACTCTCCTAGGCACACCCACTAGTACCAGAGCATGCATTTCAATGGTGATGACAACTTCTTGGTGTAATCACCTCAGTTTGTATCAACTAAAGATTCAGCAACTAGTCTTCCTGGTAAGAAACTGATACTATCATCAGAGGTGACCCATCCATTAGGCAAGGTGATGCAGCTTACATCATCGGTAGATCAGATGGCGGGGGGGGGGGGAAGAGGGTGACAAATTCGGGATGCCCCGAATGGTTTTAAATGAAGGGGGGTTGGGTTAGTTTTCTCAGCATAGCTGGAACGAACAAGTGATCTTGGGGGGGGGGGCATATTCATACCGTGTTTCCCTGAAAATAAGACAGTGTCTTTACTGTCTTATATTATTTGTGGCTCCAAAAGATGCAGTAGGTCTTATTTTCAGGGAGGTCTTATTTTCCCAACCTGTGGCGCAACCCACTTACTTAGACCGATTACAGCTGCATTTTTCCCCGAGGGTGCAAGGCTCTGCAAGGCCTGGAAGGCCTGTACTTGAGTCCTCCACCATGGAGACGACGTGCTAGAGAGACTCTGCAAGGTTGCAGCCTCCTTGCAGGCCTTGCTGGCCTCTCTAGCATGTCATCTTTATGGTGGAGGACTCAAGTGCAGGCCTTGCAGAGACTTGCACCCTTGGGAAAGAATGAAGCTTAAATCGGTCAAAGAAAGTGTGGGGGGTGCCGGGGGGGGGTCGCATCCGTCTGGCTGATGATCCTAGCTAGGTCTTATTTTCAGGGGAGGTCTTATATTTATGAGCGCCAGCAAAAATCATGCAAAAATGACAGTAGGTCTTACTTTTGGGGGAGGTCTTATTTTCAGGGAAACAGGGTAGGCCCTGTTCCTATCTTTCATAGCAAGTCTCGCAAGACCGAAGTTCAGCCTCAAGTCCTGTAAGGCCTTCAGGCAAAACATGGCTGCCTCCCCTCCCAGGAATTATCCCACTCCCTGCAAGCTTTATCACAGTGGAGAAGGGGGCAGACTTTGGGTCATAAAAAGTTTTGTAGAATGGAACTTTAAAGTTAATGTTAACGAATGAAATATTATGGGAGGATGAATGACAAGAATAAGTACCCAGGATGAAGCCCTATTCAGACAAAACTGTAACTGTGGATATACCATCCAAGGTTACAGCATGAACAAGACCATGCTGGCAAGCCATGGCATCTGGTGAGGCCACTGTGTGATACAGGAAGCTGGACTAGATGGGCTTTTGGCCTGATCCAGCAGGGCTCTTCTTATGTTCTTATGTTCTTAAGCCATGCCCCTGCCACTGTTGTGATCATACTCCTCCCAACTCCGTAGAGAACATTTGGATCCTGTGCACCGGCTGCCTGGTGCACGCCGGGCCGGAGGTCTACTCGGGGAAGGGGACGCTCGTCCCCTTCCCCAAGTGTAAACCAGGGCCAGCCCTTTCGGCCTCCTCGGATTTCCGCCAGTTAAATATCTGGTGGAAGTAGAGGAGGCTGTGTAATGGCGTAGCTGGCCTGGCGGGGACGGGGATATGACCAACGCCATCCCCCACCCCTCCCGGGCCGGCTAGGCCAATGGCCCCCCTCCCTCGCCTGGCTGGACCGCCCGCATGGCCGGCAGCAGAGCACTTCCGCCGCCAGCCGCATGGAGATCCGGCGCCAGAGTGAGGGAGGCCGGCCTTGCGCCGGCCTTCCTTACTCCCACTCGTTCCGTCGCCCGCCGGATTGTCAGGATTGCACTGACAATGTGTTAATTTCCTCTGGGTTACAGTATTCAGTTTTGAGTGTATTGTTTAATTTCATTAGACTGCTAGTTGGCACTTCCTCTGATAAAGTAAATATAACGCCCAGCTCACTACTATCTTCTTTCTTCCGGTGCTTTAAAATACTTTTGTACTGTATCTCAAAACATGAGATACATAAGTATTTTAAAGCACTGGAAGAAAGAAAGATAGTAGTGAGCTAGTTGTTTTTTTCACATAGAAGAGACTTTACTGGTCTAAGCTTTTGATATATTTCTGTAGTGCTAGGCTGCTTAATTCCTCAGTATGGATTCAATCTTGTGGCTAGAAAATCAATGGGTTAAGTCATCTACCTTAACTCATAGACTCAATTTCACTTTATTCTCCTCTGTTCTTTATAGCTTACTCTAAGATGGCATTGGATTTGGAGAGGGGCTATTAAACAGGTGTTGCGGGGATTGTACTATGCAGTATGTGTTACAAACTCAGAAGATACGGTGGAGGCTTCCAAAAGAAGAAAAAAGTATCGTTTCGAAAATGATTCGGAATTTATGCTTATCCAACATTGTTAATACTGGGAGATCTTCATTATTAACGTGCAAATATTTTGTCAAACACTGAATTTGGCTGAGTAGATTTAGCTTTCAAATTAAGGGGTCTCCTCCCCCCCCTTTGGGAGACTGCTGGACTTTTCTATGCATTAGCTTTGAGAAGAGATAGGTTGGAAAAGACTGGTGTCCATGAGGAGACCAAGGGAAAACTGTTCTCTCTCTCATCTGGCTAATCAATATTTGCCTAAAGAAAGATATCTGTTGCATAGTGGAGTCTCTCATTGTTTGTAGCTTCCCAATAAAAGATAGAGAAAAGGATATTCTGCCTCTGACCTATATACAGGCAAAAACCATGAGCAAAATTAATCCATAAGCAAAATTGTGGATAATCCTTCAGGTGAGGATTATCCACAAAGCATCTTATACTTAAAAACAAACACACAACTTTTTAACTGCCACAAATTGTCATTTTAGAACAAACTACTCTCACACGACAGGCCAGCAGATGGCGCAGTGGGTTAAACCGCTGAACCATGAGCTGTCGATCGAAAGGTCGGCAGTTCGAATCCGCGACGGGGTGAGCTCTCGTTGCTTGGCCAGCTCCTGCCAACCTAGCAGTTCCAAAGCATGTTAATGTGAGTAGATAAATAGGTGCCGCTTGCGGGAAGGTAAACAGCGCTCCGTGTTCCAGCTGCATGCTACGTGCTGCGGCAAGGACAGTCATGCCGGCCACATGACCACAGAGGCGTCTTCGGACAACGCTGGCTCTTCGGCTTTGAAATGGGGATGAGCACCACACCCTAGAGTCGGACACGACTGGACTTAATTGTCAGGGCAGGGGTCACCTTTACCTTTACTCTCACACACGGAAGCCAGCAGGTGGCGCAGTGGGTTAAACCACTGAACCATGAGCTGTCGATCGAAAGGTCGGCAGTTCGAATCCGTGCGATGGCTCCTGCCAACCTAGCAGTTCAAAAGCAAGAAATTGCAAGTAGGTTAATAGGTACCACGTCAGCGGGACGGTAACAGCGTTCCATGCGCCTCGGTGTTGAGTCATGCCGGCCACATGACCGTGGAAACGTCTTCGGACAGCGCTGGCTCTTCGGCTTTGAAACGGAGGTGAGCACTGCTCCCTGGAGTCGGACACGACTGGACTTAATTGTCAAGGGATACCTTTACCTTACTCTCACACACACGCACGTGAAGTACATCACTTACAGTATAGTGCAACCCCCAGCCCACATTTTAAATGCCTGTTCTCTATAACAAAGGAATTACCTGTAAGAAATGTCTTTTTCACTGAATATGTGTAACAGGAACTACTGCTTGGCACTTGTAAAACTGTCAGCCCAATCCACCCCAACTCCCCATGCAGCAATGCAGCGGCGCCAGCATGGTGCACGCTGTATCCCATGGGGAAGTTTTGGCATGTTGAATTCTCCTTGGGTCTATGCGTCCATGGGTCTCCATGGGTCAACTTGGACTTGCACCAGCGATATCACTGGTGCAAATGCACGTTGACTGGTGAAGGCAGATCAGGCCCAGGAAGTGGGTTAGAATTCAGCAGGTGCTGCTGCCACCGAACCCACCCCTTCCCGGGCCTGATCTGCCCTCCTCCCTGCCCCATCTCCTCCCCATTCTGCCCACCCCATTCCTCCCCCTCCCTCCAACTTTCTGCACAGCCTTACCTGCACCAGCGGGTGTTCTTGGTCCATTGAGTAAGTGTGTGCAGAAGAGATTAAAAAAAAATGAGACACTTGAATCAAGCTGAAGGAGTTTACATGATTGGATCCCATCTAAATCTACACTAGCATGGTGCATTGCAAAAGAAAACAACTGAACCACTTTGCTGTGGAAAACTGAGGGATCAGGAGACCAGCACATTTTTAAAAATAAGGAATACTTTGAAAGTAGGTGACTGTTCTATGAAGTTCAGTGGGGCTTGCATTGTCTGAAAGAGATCAGCCTTGAAAGTTAAGCAGCATCTGGCATACTGACCTTATTTCACTATCAAAACGAAGAGGTGGAAACAGTCTTTGACCTTTGTCATTCATGGACTGCTTCTTTTATCCACTTGGCTAGAATTCCATCCTTATTAAACGTCTTTAAATCTCTTTGCACTCCTTTAGGCTAACGTTAACCTTATCGTGTCCTATGGACCTGAAGAATTTTCCCATGGATGTGCAAACATGTACAATGCAACTAGAGAGCTGTAAGTAATCAGATTTTTTTTTAAACACACACACACACACACACACACACACACACACACACACACACACACACACACACACACACACACACACACACACACACTTACCCTGAATGTTTTTATTGCCCTGAGATGCTGGTGGTTATTACCATTTCTATGCTGCTATAACCTCATGTTTTGTAGCACCGTAATGCTGTCGTGCACTTACCTGCTAACACAGCAGTTCCGGGGACTATACTGCTGCTATTCTTATTTTGTTTCTTAATCTAATTTAGCCGAATTGAAACTGTCCGTCTCATATAATAGAGCGAGGCTAGCTCAACATCATGGGTATTTTCAGACTATGGGACTAGATGTTCTAGTCCTTGACCTTTGGCGGTTGTTCTAGGATGTAGCGAGTATTTACTGCTGAGCCATGTTAGTATTATCCAGTCACTCACTTTAGCTTTCTGTCCCCACTTAGCTGCCACTTTGGGATTGGGCCATAGCTCAATGTTGGTGCATATACTCCGCATGCACAAGGGCCCTCTCAATATGATTTATTTGATGCTGTAAGTTGGTTTGGGGGGTACGTATGCAGAGAATGCGACAGATATATGTCAGAGATCCATAAAGAGATCCATAAAGTATATCCTTGCTATGTCCAGTTTAAAGGCTCTCAAGGCCTAACTGATGGACCAGGCCTCTGCGTGAAACCACTGAGAGCTGCTACCACTAAAGTAGACGATATACCGACTAGATGTACCGATGGTCTGATGGGAAGCCCACTTCTACCTAAATCCCCTCCCACTGATGCAGCTGTACCAACAGAGCGCGCACTGCATCTACGGGAGGGAGGGCAGTTGGAAAGGTCTCCTCCACACACCGGCTCAATCCTGGATAGGACTGGGCCGTCAGTGTAAGGAGCGGCATACGTTCATTTCTGTTCTTTCAGACTGTCAGTCACAAGTGCTCTACCTTGTGAAGGACAATGCTCTTCAGACAGGCAATAACATCATCAAACAATTTAAAGGGAGATTACATTCCAACATTGCCTGAATTACATATTTCCCTCCAAATGTCACAGTATTGCCAAAGACACCTATGTAGTTGTAGCCAAATGTTTCCCACAGTTATACTGGGTTTGTACATGCATTTGTATCATGTTGTTCTTTGGAGTAACAGTAGCCATGCTTACGAGCTAATTTAATGTATATTCCACTGCTGTTTTCCCATTCAAAACTAAGAAGGCTTTTATTGACATAATTTGTCTCTCTTGGCTTCAGAGCCTGCCACTCTATTATTATCTAATCAAGTGTGATTTGTTTATTCTAGTTGGCTACACTATGAATGACCTGATATTTGAGTGGATGAGTGATGCTCCAGTGCAAGTAGCAGAAGGTTTGACTCTGCCACAGTTTATTTTGAAAGAAGAGAAAGAACTCGGTGATTGCACAAAGCATTACAATACTGGTGAGCATTTATTTATCGCTTCAATTAATTATTTCCTCCACAACTGATAGGAAATAGGAGACCTTGTAAGTTGGGTGACTAATGATGCAATCCTAAGTAACTTGCGGGCGGCGGACCTAGCGTTCCACCGCCTGCCGTAGTCACAAACGTGCCGTAAAGCACGTTTGCGGACTACTTTCGAGCAGGCCGGCCTTCCCTGCTCCGCTGCCAGAGCCCTCGGCCCGCCGCCGGATCCAGGTAAATGTGGATCCAGCTGTTGGGTGGGTCAGTCGGCGGACGAGGGGGAGGAATGGCAGAGCCGGGAGGGCGACCATAGGCCCAGCCGCCATTACACTTGGGGAAGGGGATGAACGTAGGATTGGGCTGTAATTTATCTACTGATGGTTTGTGGAACAATTAGAGACTAGAATAGGCCTAGTTTTTCCAAACAGCTGATGAGGCAATCAACCTGTGTTTGGACTGTGCCACTTCACACTGGAGGTGGGGACATCACATGACTAAATGCTCCTTAAAAAAAAAAAAAAAAAGCTCTGCACGCAGAACATTAGCTATCAGGGAGAAGGATTCAAACCTAGGCTGCTCTCTGAAGTGTTCACTTTCTATAGCCCTGTTTGGATTTTTATAGTAACTGAGGCTACAGTCCGAACTGGAGCATGCCGGCATTGCTGTGCCCCTGATGCATTCCACAACCCTACTCCCCTTGTGTTTGTCTGCCCAGTATCCCTAATCATGGGGAGGCTATCTCGTGGGGTACAGCATTACTCTCTTTACAAATGGAGGGCGAGCGGGGTGGGTGGGGTGGGGTGGGGTGGGGTGGGGAGGACTACCGAGCATGGCAGTGGCAGAGGCAAAGCTTGTTGGTGAGCTCCCATTTGGACTACAACTACAAGCATGGGGACTCTCCGTGGTTACTATAATGTCCAAATAGGACATTTTTCTTCTGAGTTCACTAACTGCAGTCTGAAGTGATACAGTCCCAAAAATGGGCTTTCACAGCTGCTCATTCTGAGAATAAGGGCTAGAAGATTTGCTAACTCAAGCAACATATAAGCTTGGTAAACTATGTTGTTGTTGTGTGTGGCAATATGAGGGGCCAGGAAATTGACAGCAGTGCTCAACCTGGCAAACCTGGGATGCTGCCCCCATTTGGGTATCCCCATGTTTTCCTTTTTCATTGCTTGTCCTCTGAATCAGACATGAGTACCATGGTACTTTTTTGTCCTCACTGTACATAATGTCCTCATTTTACATGAGATCTGTGCTTCATGTGGGATCTGTGGCGGGTAGAGCTGCGTAGGCCTCAACACCGGTGCCGCCTACTCACCGGGTGCCGCAATAGTGCTTTAGTGTTTTATTAGTGTTCCTGAAGATCCAAACTTTAACGGCGCAATCCTCTCTAAGTTGGAGTCCGGCGCAGCACTTGCATCCTATCCAGCTGTCACTCTGCCGGTCTCCAACTTAGAGAGGATTGCACCGTTAAAGTCTGGATCTTCAGGAACACTAATTTGTTTATGACTTTAAAAATTATTCCAAAATTAAACGCCATCTGACTAGAGGAAAGGGGAAAATTGTATTTTAGTCAATTGTGTCAAGTGATATAATTCTCAAAGTGATCAACTCATGCTCGCTTCCACCCAAGTAGAATGTCAGCTGAAGTACAAACCTGTGCGCTATTTTCGTGTCCCTTCTGAATAGGAATGAACCCAGATTGAATAGTTTCAAAAGTGTTCGAAATTCATGTGCCTAAGACAGTTTAATTTATGCTCATAGTGTAGTAAGATAAAAATGTACAAAAATGATTCATAAAAGCAATTTCATGTTCTAGGAAAATTTACATGCATTGAAGTAAAGTTTCATTTGGAGCGTCAGATGGGATATTATTTAATCCAGATGTACATTCCTAGCCTGCTGATCGTCATTTTGTCCTGGGTTTCTTTCTGGATCAACATGGATGCTGCTCCAGCCAGAGTTGCCTTGGGCATCACCACAGTCTTGACAATGACCACTCAGAGTTCAGGTTCCAGAGCTTCTCTTCCAAAAGTAAGGACTTTTCACTCATTTAATTAATGTTTTAAAGCAGCTGTCTGGTTACCCTATGTGCCATATTCCTTCACCTTTCATGCATTTTAACAGCCAGATGGCCTAATCCTTCAAATGCTCTCTGCCCTGGCAAGACCTTTGAATTCAGTCTGTCAGAGAGACTTACAGCCCAATCCTATCCAAAGACCTGCACAGGAATATAGCGGCGCCGGGGCAGGTAAGGGGATGTTCGTTTCCTTACCCCATGTTGAGCCCCAGCGCAGCCTCTATGAAGCTACTCAGATGTGCACCAGCAAAATGGCCGGTGCAAATCTGAGCAGTTCCATGTCGGGCTTCCAAGCCTGGGAAGGGGGATAGGATTCGGCAGAGGCCTCCTCCATCAAGCCTACCCCCCTCCCAGGCCTGTTCCACCCTCCTCTCCGCCCTGGAATGCCCCCTCCCCACCCCCATTTTTCTCTCCCCCTGCCTCCCCGCCGCCTGGTGTGGAGCTCACCTGCCTCTGGCGGGTGCTGCTCCTGTGCCAGCTGAGGCCTGCTGGCGCTGGCCTCCATGCAGGCACAACATGCTTTATGGGACGTTTGTGGTGACGCAGGGCATAGTTATGGCAGCGGAGGGGATTTGGCTGCCCAAGTATGTCATGGTGCATATGGAAGGAACAGGAAGGTTTATGATATATAGTAACAAGCAATTAGGTTTTTATGTTAAATGTTCGGCAATATCTGGTTTGGTGTTCTGTGTGTGACGGAGTCGGACAATATGCCAATACAAATTAATGGTGCAGCATAGATGCTGGGAGGTATTCTGCCTCTCCAGTCCCTCACTGTGAAAGTGGTTATGGAATGAACAAACTCTAAAACTGTATGCACCCCGAAGGTCTGAAAGAAGCTACATACATCTGCACTATAGCGTTTGCCATACTTCAGTGTTTTGGCCAGTCAAGTTGGTTGCTGGGAAAATCAGGAAGTGGAGAATTGTTGGGCAATCAGGAGATCAGAGTGGTGAACTGCTGATTTCATGTGTTGGGTGCATCAGTTTGGGATCTCTCTGATTTCTCTAGAGCCGTCATCAGTTATTCAGAGTGGATGGGGCAGAATGCATGTAGAGCTCTTGATTGTGGGAAGACGTGTCTATGTGTGCAAGCATATAAACAAAGGGATTTCACAGACGTATGACGGAACAAGCATAGGGAGCACCTTGCATGTTCAATGATTGTGAGGCCAAGCCCTTAAAAATCTGAAGATCAGTTAGGAGGCTGACCCTCCATAGCTTGCTAGAGACTTTATATTTGGAGTCACTTGACTGAATGTGTTTTGAATAAAATGTACTAATTCACCTGATGTTTTGAGGACAGGGTGTGCATGTACCTGGGAGATAGGGGACTACCCCCTGCTGCTCAGCACCACCATGCCTATAAGATGCCACTTAGATTGGCTGTGGACAATAGTGCCGCAAAATGGTATCATCCCACCACCCAGAGGCATCACTGAGCTATGGGCTGACCTGGATTTGTTAAGTAAATCTGGCAAGCCTCCGCATGAGAGTACAGGGCAAGGGGTAACTCAGTTGTCATGTGACGTGAGATAGCACTTATATGGACACATAGGCTCTGGCGTTGTTCAGACCTTCATTGTAACATGGGGAGATTCTTGGTCATGTGTTCACTAAATTTCTTCTAAAGCCATGATCTTCAATATGTCTCATGCAATTATATTTTAATATGATACAATAAGCTGCTTAAATGGAATATTTTGGGTGAAACTTCGAAAATTGCACAGACTTTGTTGATGTTGCTCTTCTGGTGGTAAAATGAAACATCACTGGAAAAATCTGGTGCTTTGTAGCTGTTGGTTCAACTTGCTTTGCAAAAAGCATGGTGTTTTATGCAGACTGCAAAGAAGGAACTCTTTCACTTGCTAATAAAATGCCGTTTGCTAGATGTTGTCATCACAGATGTACAGTACAGTACAGGGCCAAGATATTTAGAAGAGAGCTAACTTGATCCTTAGTCTGTATGGGCCTGTGAAACCCTATGGTCCAAGGTGGACCAAGGGTTAAGGTGGACCAAGGGTTAAACTAGGGGTTCACATTGGTTTAATCACTATGCCTCTCTTGTAGTTCAGAATACATGGCTTGTTGGCTGGTTTATATGTATGTTTCCCATATTCTGGGGAGGAATGGAAAGTACTGGGCTTAATTCTTGAGTGAGGTCATTTTGGTGTGATGTGTTGGCAGAGGGCAACTGTTTGGTCCCAGGAGGCAGGTGGGATCGGCGACGCTGGCACTGCCAACATGCTATCCCCCTTCTGAAATCCGATCCTGCGGTGCGGGTCCACGCGGACCTGCACCAGCTATTTAGCTGTTGCAGGTTCGAGTAGACCCATTTGCACTGTGGAGGCTTACCTCCAGGTAAGAGAATGTTTGTTCCCTTACCCAGAGGAAACCTCCCGGACTGTCCCCTACCATAGGATGCAGTGGTCACCATTTTGGCACTGCTGTGTCAAGGGTAGTGGATAGGATTGGGCTGTAAGGCTACAATCCTATAATATTTTCCTGGGAGTAAGATACATTGAACACAATTCTGCATAGACATTTCTACATTTCAACCATTCTGCTTCTGAGTAGACCTGCATAAGATAGCGCTCTAGGCTCCCTGCATGTTGGTTTTGCTGCCCTGAAAGGCTCCGAAGGAGAGGGACGGGGCCGCCTCGTACGGGCATGTGACGCTAGGTCAGAGTGCAGCGGAACATAGAGCTCCGCCCCACCTAGAGCGACGCCAGTGTATACTGGTGCATATTACTCTTTCTTGTATTCTATTGTCCCCATATCATAATTTTCCTCTATGGAATCGTAACCCTGACTTTCAGAAATTCAGAAGGGCCAGATAAATATAGATGCAAACAATTTCAAATGCGCAAGCATGCATGCGCCGAGATTATGTATATAGATACATGCACGTGCACACACACTACGTACACACACACATCTATGACAAGATATGCCAAAGTTTTGTATCTCGTTTCTATGGAAATGCTGGCTTGCATGAATAGCAACAGGTGTGCCACATAATTATAGGCATTGGTTCTAAGCCTGAGAAAATACTAATCCACTAAATGCCACAAAATGTTATCTATAGTCTGGGTAACCATCTCTCTGTATCCGTACCCAACTCTTTCGTGTGAGTGGTTTACAACAGAAAAAAAATAACCTCACAGAATTTGTTGTACAGGAAACTTGATGTTTAAAAGCAACTGTATAATTAGTGGGAAAACCCATAGCTTCTACTAGTGCTAACTTCTTCTCTCATGCATGCTTTACTGCCCTCTTCTTCTTTAGTGCCCTCTTCTGGTGCACACCAACGGCGTGCACCAGATCCTAACCTCCCTTTTTGCAGCCTCCCCACCCCCTTTCTCTCCTCGGTCTTGCACCAGCTACAGAGCTGCTACAGAGATACAAAGCTGGCGCAGGTTCGAATATACCCACTGCGGAGAGGGAGGTTTACGGAGGGGTAAGGGATTTAAATCCCCTTTCCCCTTCGAATACTCCCCCCCCCGCTAGATACATCACGTGCCTTTTTTGGCGCGGCTGCACCGGGGGGGGGGGAGGATAGGATTGGCCTCTCAGTATCTTCAACTCTTATTTTCCAAGGATAGATAGCATTTGTGCATTATACAGTCACGTTATATTTATATTGCACTCACATAACAGTGAGCCTTCTTCAAAAAAAACCTTACAAAACAAATATTTAAGCTGAAGAGGTCCCTTAACATCGAAGCACAAACATAGCTAGGCTGATATTTTCTGGAGATTCCTGAGGATCTACGGAAGCATGGAATCTCCACCGCCAATTCTACTTCGCCCCCTGAGGCATGTGCCTCCATTGGCCTTGACGGCAATGATGCCATAACTCAAGACACATCTCACCCTTTCAGCGGCCGGGATGACCTGGCTGATCAAGGTGTGATTGTTTTTCTAGCTGACTTCCACATCCCTAAGTTCTTTTTTCATTTCTGTAGTGAAAAATGTGAGACACTTTGGGGGTTGCATTGATATATATACAAAGAGATAGATACAAGTTTTGGAATAATGCCTGGTTTTATTGATGTGTTGGGTAGCCATCAGAACAGCTGTTTGAATACTAATCCTAATATGTATCTAGCCTTGAGCAGCTACTGCACTGAGACCTATTCTTAATGCACAATGTGATGTGATTTTAATTACTCTTTTTTTGTCATGTTCTCCTTATTCCACTCATGAAGGGTTTTAAGGCTCCTGAAAAAATACATCTCAGAAATTGCACTGTAAATACTTCTGTGTTTTTCAAAGTTCTTTTTTTGACATTTTGAATTCTGTGGTGTAATTGAATTCACTTATGTACCCGTTTGTACCCTGCTTTTCTCCCTGAAGGGCTCCTAAAACAGCTTACAGAGCCATGAAGTCACTTTTAAAAACTAGTTTACAATATAAACATTAAAACAACCTTAAAATATTACAAATAAAATATTACAAATAAATAGGCATACCAGAATTTCCCGATCTTAAACCGGGACAAGCCCCCCTCCCCACAATTAAATAAATAAATAAAGTGTTGCATTTTTTTATTTTTGGAACGCGAAGTGCCCCTTTGCCATGCAAAGCACGCCCGAATTTTTAATTATTTATTTATTTTTACCCTAAAATAATTAATTAATAATTATATTAAATTAAATTATATTCAATTAAAATAATTAAAAATAATTAATTAAAGTGACTTGCCTGTGCCTGCCCCTTTTACCCGTCGTCGCTATTGCCCACCACCATGGGCGTCGCTGGAGTGTGGTGGGGGGCGGACCGCCAGGGGGTGATGCGCGCATGATGCGTGCAAAGGGGTGACAAGCGCAACCCCGTGCGTCACCTCTGTGACGCGCGTCACCCGCGTGTCACCCTCCGGACGCTACGAGGCTGGGGAGCCGGCCTCGGAGCGTCCGGCCCCGCCGGCGCTCCAGGGCCTTCTGAAGGCCCACTGGCTCAAAACGTAAAGTTTTACGTTTTTCACGCATGCGCAGTACTTTTCTAAGGGCAAATGGGCAGCCCAAATGGGCGGGGCCGGACGAAGAGAGGCGCTGCTGGCAGTGACAACTGGCAAGTACAGCCGCTTGGGGGGGTGTTTGGGGGGTCACCCTAGGGCAGGGGGGTGACGCGCGCCCCCCTGCCCTGGGGTGACGCGCGTCTAGTGACGCCCCTGCCCACCACCATTGTTCATCGTCGCTGCCATGCCGCCATCCATGCCATGCCTGTCGTCACCATCGTGCCCGTCGTCCCGTCATTGCTCGTTGTGCCGCCATTGCCCGTTGTGCCCTGATGCCACCGTGCCATTGAGCTCCCCACAGCCTCTGTCGTCCCATCGTCGCCACCGTGTCCGTCCTCCCGTCGTGCCGCCATTGCCCGTTGTACTCTTGTGCCACTGAGCCCCCCGCAGCCTCCGCCGCCACCACCTTTTTCAAAGTGAATTAACGTACCTTTTTTCCGGCATTGAAATCTTGGATCTCGCGAAATCACTATGTACCATCCCTCCCACTTCCATAGGCAATGGCACTTGTAAGAAGGTCTTCTATGATGATTGTAGAGGATAATAATATAATAATAATATACTATTATACAGTATTTATATACCGCCTTTCTTGGTCATTGGATTTCTCCTCCGACTTTAATTCAAGGCGGTGTACATGGGCAGGCTTTCCTAACCCCCCTAATGAGAGGTTTTACAATATATAAATGTTCAATCTTTCATGAACAGCTACATTCCAGGTGGTATCCTTCTGCAGCCTGGCTTTTCTGCTGGCTGGTGCCTCCCACACTCAACCAACGCAGCTGGGAGCTCTTATCTCTCCTCCCAGAGGCTTTTCACAGCTTTTTGTCGGCGGCGTGTCTCGAACTTGCCATTTGCCAATCTTAGGGCTTTGTAATGCGGCAGCTCTTCCGACTGAGCCAGACCCCCCTAATCTGGATGAGCCAGATTATGCAGAGGAAAGCAGTCTCTCATATACCCTGGCTCCAAGCCATATAGGGCTTTAAAGGTCAAAACCAGAACCTTGAATTGGGCCCAGACCAGAAAGAAATTGGCAGCCAGTGCAGCCGCTGGGCTTATTTGGGCTGCTGTGAACAGACAACCAAAGACAGCACGCATTCACAAGGTTCTGGCATTTACATCATCCTTTAGTACTGGCATTGTGTCCACTTTCATTATCATCTGCTTTTCTCCGTTTGTATCATCCTGATGAATAGAATCATTTAGGCTTTGTTTGAGTCATGTCAATACCCTTGTTTATTTTGAGACATTTTAGCAGAGCATTTTTCTTTATTTTCCTGCTTAGTACAAAGCAAAATCTTGGTGTATTTGTGATTTACAAAGTATTCTTCTCTCCTCTCCACTGTAACCTGAACTGTTTGCATTTCGTTTGGATTAAGGGACTTTTGAATGAAAAAATGGGATTCCTTCAAACTGAAATCATCTTCGTTTTCAGCAGTATTCTAGAATAAAACCAGGGCTACTGTTAACTTCAGATTGCATTTTGCACAATGCAATGTGCAGAAATAGGTCTACTACGTGACAGTCACACTAAGATTAAATGTGTTGCTGTAGACACTGCAGTATAAACACCTTTGCTGACTTGCTCAAAAGTTGGGTTGCAACCTGGGAAGATCTGGTGTGGAATGAATGAAACCCAAGCATAGAAAAAAAAACCCACAGAGACGTTCTGTTCCATTAATGTGCATAATACTATTCTGTTAAATAGCAGAGATCTTACATGGTCATGATCTTACATGTGCAATACATGATCTTACAGTGCAATAAGATACAGAATTGAATTATGAACAATTAACAGTATTCAGATGTTGTCATTATCCAAACACAACTCTGATGGAAACTCTCACAAAGATGGAATGTATTGGGTATCAATATTATCAATAAGTTACCTATAGGCACACAACTGTAACCAAACACAAAGTTCATGGTTTCAACTTGGTTGGTAGAGATCCAGAAAACTCATGATAACCACAGGCTCCCTTGAATCCAAGAAGCAATGCTTCAATCTATGGTGAAGAAAATGCATGCTGGGCCTGTTCAGAAATACCTCCGTCTGTTCTTACTTTATGTGTCCAGGGTTAAGCACTGGTATGAAAACATGATGTGGCTGAGACCTGCTGTTGAGATCCAGAATGAAAGCTCTGACTAGTTCCAAGGAGCATTTTCCTTTGTACAATGAAATAATCCCTCTGATTGGATGGTCAAAAGAGGGTTGACAGTTTTGAGTTGTCTTGAGTCCATGGCCTAAGGCAGTGATGGTGAACCATTTGGGCTTGGTGTGTCAAACTTTTTGAAAATGCCTAACTTGACTGCTGGTGTGTGTGTCCCCCCCCCCCATTTGCAAAAATGTAAGGTGTGTCGGGGCCCTTGGGAAACACTGGCGTGTCACCCAAAATGACCCCACGTCTCACCAGTGACACGCATGTCATAGGTTCACCATCACGGGCAGTGGCGTCGCTAGGGTTGGGGCCGACACCCCGACACCCCGACACCCCCCCAAAATAATTTGCATAAATTAAGTTTCGTTTTTGTTTTAATTTTTTTTCGGTTTTTTAAAAAGTTTTTTAGGGGTTTTGTAGCGCTAACAGGGCTTCTAACCATGTGTGTATGCTTTGCGCCCACTTAGCTTTTGTCTAGGAGCCTCCAGCGACGATCTCCTCCAGCGACGATCTCTTCCGGGGGCGCAGATCGTTCCTCTGCTCTGCCTACCCCGGGCGCAATCTCTGTAAAGCGCCCAGCAGCGCTTTACAGAGTTCACGCAGGCGCAGAACGACGATGTTTCCAATCATCGTTGTGCACCTGCGTGAACTCTGTAAAGCGCTGCTGGGCGCTTTACAGAGTTCGCGCCCGGAGCAGAGGAACGATCTGCGCCCCCGGAAGAGATCATCGCTGGAGGAGATCGTCGCTAGAGGCTCCTATACACAAGCTAAGTGGGCACAAAGCATACACACACAATTAGAAGCCCCGTTAGCGCTACAAAACCCCTAAAAACCTTTAAAAAACCCGAAAAAAGTTAAAACAAAAACGAAACTAAAGGAGGCCCGCGCCCCCCCCAGAGCCTCAGCGCCCCTACGCCCTGGGGCCCACCGCCCCATATCAGGCGACGCTTCTGATCACGGGCCTAAGGCAAGAGCAGTGTGTTTCAAGACACAGCAGGTTCACTTGCTTCTCCTTGGTGCAGTTCAAACAAATGCACCCAGACCAGCTCTGCCCACACGTAGGCCATATAGGCTGGGAGCACACTTTTTACGTCCTCCTGCCCCGCCAGTGTGCTCTTTGATTTTTCATAATTGTGGATTGGTTTGTCTGAACCGCCCCTCCAAATGTGGCTATGATAAAATGGAATGGCATGCTAGGAAGGGGAGCAAGCAAGATGTGTGTGCTCATGTCCCTAATGTGTGGGCTAGTTTGGACGTATCATCACACATACCAGCCCTTAGACTAGAGAGTCAGTGTGATGTACTTGTTAGAATGTTGGACTAGGAATGGGGAGACCCAGGTTCAAATCCTTGCTCAGCCATGAAGCTCACTGGGTGGCCTGGGACAGTCGCTATCTCTCAGCTTAACCTACCTCACAGGATTGTTGTGAGGATAAAATGGTGGAGGGAAGAGCGTGTATACTGCCCTGAGCTCTGTGGAGGAAGGGCAAGATAAAAATATAAAATCTGTGCTAAATCAGATCAAGGTTCATTTAGGATGCAATCCTATAGACATTTACCTGGGAGTAAGTTCTATTAAATTCAGTGGGACTTGCTTCTGAGTAGACATGCCTAAGATACTGTACCACTGTCAGTCCAGAATTAGACTTCCAATGATGGCCAGTCAGAGGTTTCAAGAAACTCCAAACAGTCCATCTTATCTGGCCATGGCCCCATATCGGCAGCCACATAAGAACATAAGAAGAGCCCTGCTGGATCAGGCCAAAAGCCCATCTAGTCCAGCTTCCTGTATCACACAGTGGCCCCACCAGATGCCTCAGGGAGCATAAGACAACAAGATAACCTGTTTCCCGTTGACACTCCCTTGCACCTGGCACAGAGAAAACCCACTTCTAAAACCAGGAGGTTGCTTATGGCTTGTAACCTGTGATGGTCTTTTCCTCCATGAATCTGTCCAAACCCCTTTTAAAGGCATCTAGGCCAGGTGCCATCACCACATCCTGTGGCAAAGAGTTCCACAGATGAATTACACGCTGGGTAAAGAAATATTTTCTTTTGTCCGTTCTAACTCTCCCTCCACTCAATTTTAGTGCATGTCCCCTGGTTCTGGTGTTGTGCGAGAGGGAGAAGAATTTCCCTCTATCCACTCTCTCCATCCCATGCATAATTTTATACGTCTCAATCATGTCCCTCTCAGGCGCCTTTTTTCTAGACTGAAAAGCCCCAGACGCTGTAGCCTTTCCTCATAAGGGAGGTGCTCCAGCCCACGAATCATTCTGGTCGCTCTTTTCTGCACCTTTTCCAATTCAACTATATCCTTTTTGAGGTGTGGTGACCAGAATTAGACGCAATACTCCAGATGTGGCCTTACCATCGATTTGTACAAAGGCAGAATGATATTGGCCGTTTTATTCTCAATCCCTTTTTTAATGATCCCAAGCATGGAATTGGCCTTCTTCACAGCCGCCGCACACTGGGTCGACACTTTCATCGACCTGTCCACCAGAACCCCAAGATCTCTCTCTTGATCCGTCACAGACAACTCAGAACCCATTAGCGTATATGTGAAATTTTGGTTTCTTGCCCCAATGTGCATCACTTTGCACTTACTTACATTGAAGCGCATCTGCCATTTTGCTGCCCATTCTCCCAGTTTGGAGAGATCCTTCTGGAGCTCTTCACAATCCCTGCTGGTCTTCACCACCCGGAAAAGTTTAGTGTCATCTGCAAACTTGGCCACCTCACTGCCTATCCCCGACTCCAGGTCATTTATGAATAAATTGAAAAGCACCGGTCCCAAGACCGATCCTTGGGGCACACCGCTTTTCACCTCTCGCCATTGTGAAAATTTCCCATTGACTCCCACTCGCTGTTTCCTGGTCTTCAAGCATTTCCTAATCCACAAGAGGACCTGCCCTCTTATTCCCTGACTGTGGAGTTTTCTCAGGAGACTTTCATGAGGGACTGTGTCAAACGCCTTCTGAAAATCCAGATATATAATATCCACGGGTTCGCTCGCATCCACATGCCTGTTGACCTTTTCAAAAAATTCTAACAGGTTTGTGAGGCAAGACTTCCCCTTGCAGAAGCCATGCTGACTCTCCCTCAGCAGAGCTTGTTCTTCTATGTATTTTAAGATTTTATCCTTAATGAGACTTTCCACATCATCCAGGTCTTCACAGAAACTGACCTATACTATAATGGATACAAAGGAAATATTGCAAATTAATATTTCTGGAAAATTTAAGCAAAGCCATTTGCACCTAGCACCAGCCAAGAGAAACGTCTTGGTGTATTTGACAAACTCAAATCAATGATCTAAAACGTTCATGGCCAGCAATTATATTCATTAATATAATTTAAAACATTAAGAATTTCCTTTTTGGAGACACATGTCTTTTAATCTCGTTTATACATCTTTGAATATTAAATCAATGAGGTAGCAGCGTGGGGTGACCTAAAACCTAAAGTAGAATACAATGATGAATGAATCATCTTATGAACAATATAATGAAAAAAGGAACATATGCAACCACTGGTTGAGAACCCCTGACCTAAATGATTCCTGGATAAACCTGAGGTTTCTAAGTCCATTTCCAGATAGCAGCTTCCTGGCTGGAACTGAACTGTGTGCTCAGTCATCTCAGTATGCACTTTTATGTGGTTACATTTATTTTGTAGGATAACCGAACATACAAACAAGAAATACTGTACAGTACTGTCTTTTCTTTATCTTGGGATGGCTGAAATAGTGCTGCAGAATGTCTGCTAGTTTCCATTTTATATCAGCTACTTGCTTTCTGTATACTCCTGTCTAACAAGAGACAAGGGCAATATATTATTGTTGTGTTGCTATTTGCAGCCTATTTATCATTTGTGTGGTGGCATATCTTTGGGGAGAAAGATTCATGTTTTCCTAGGATGACTGGGACAAGGACAGATGTTTTATAACCTTGGCTAAACCACATACTGTATGCTTTCTCTGTGAAAATCCTTCCCGGACATTACCTGACGTTGAGCAAATTGGTTAATGTAAAATTCCTCGAGTGAACACGGTTCCAAGAGCTGATTAACTTCACAGCTCCCATACGTTAATGAGGTTTTTTGTAAAAGCTGTTCACAGTTTACAGAAATTGCTCTGAGTGCTTATCTCATTTGAAGGCATTGGGGGGGTGTAATGAACTATATTGCAGGTTCATCTGGTCAATTTCATTCAGGATCCGGATGATTAGACTGCCTTTTTCCAGATGTACTTGCCTTTCAATTAAGGAATGACAGGCCTAATAACAATTGTTGATCCCAATAAAGTTCAAAAGCATTTTCTTCACCACACAGCTCTCTGGAACAGTCTTCTCAAATCCTTGCCTCTTGCAGTCACCATGCAGTCAGATAACAATGACATGCCACCATTTTTCCTGACAGCAGCCCCAATGCATGACAGGCATCAGGCATGGGAATGCAGTGCTGGGGAGAGCTGTACCTGTTGAATTACTGCCTATCAGACATCTGAATGTATACAATCAATCCATTTGGATTGGGTTCAATCCATGGCATCTCAGGCTTAACAAAGGAACCTCAGGTAGCAGTGCTGGGGAAGACCTCTGCAAGCAAGTGTCAGGGTTCCACCCACGCGGTAGCCATCGCCCGCTGGGAATGACTCTGACAGGTGAGGGGGAGGGGCTGCTTACAGGCACATAGCGGAGTCAGAGCAACTCCCCTGGCACCGATGCAGCTGCACCAACGTGGTGTGTGCTGCACCTTGGAGGGGATTTTTGAGCTGCGATGGCTGCCTTGAAGTAAGGGAACATTTGTTCCCTTACCTTGGGGTAAGCATTTGCTGCCCCGCTGGATCTATTCGGACCTGTGCCAGCCTGGTTGCGCAGAATAGCGGGTTGCATTGGTGACCGCTGTGAAGCACACTGTGCAGCTAGAATGCGTGTTCCAGTAGCACAGGATTAGGTCCCTACACAGATGTTCATCTCCATGCTTCCCTGAGTGTGGAAGGGAAGAATCATGGTTGCTGTGACAAGCCAAAATTTTCTCTTCACCCTTCCTTGTTCAAGTGTAGAGTAGAAGATGCCTATGTGTCCACATCAGCATATAGAGACCTTTGTGTACAGGAAGCTACTGTGTGCAGGAGGTAGGAAATAGTTCCCTTGCACAAATCTCTTTCCCTCTATGCTTCTCAGGATCCAACCCATGGAATTTAAAATGCAGGTTAGCTCTTCAAGTGCAAGACGAGAAGCAGTAGCAGTAATTTCATTTCAAAGTGCACACTGCAAACAGTGTATAGATAATAATCAATGAGGTTGCTCCAGAACAAACACTCATTCAAACCTCAAGGAGAGTTTTTAGATATAAAATGTCTCAGCTGACAGCCCTGACATGAGCACAGTTGAAAAACTGATTCCTTTTCTGTTGCTGTGAAGTCGGTTAGATTTCAAACTGCAGGTTTCCCTCCTAAACCACTTACATTTAAAAAAAAAGTGTGGGAAGCACAGTTTGGTTTGAGATTCCCTCCCAAACGGCCAACTGAAAGGGGGAGGAGCTAAGCAACCTCAAAGTGTACACATAAGGGCAAGCTCCTAGCCAATCAGTGTGGGAAGTTGGAGCTGGAGCTACAATCACTGAGTTGTATCATTGCTGAATTGCACTGCTGAACTATTGGAGATAAAAATTTCTACCAAAGTATATCTTGTAAATACACCCGGGGTTGTTTGAAGAGCTATGTTGTCTCCTACAATTTTGCCCTGACAGAGCACCAGGCTAGGATAGGGGAAGCTGGACTCAGGAGTTGAGAACCCAGAAGAGAGTATCCCTCATCCCCCAAGGCATTGCAGAGAGTGAGGACCTGGCAAGTTAGGGTTTGGTGGCAGCAGCAGACCGGACAGGTCAGCATCAGGGCATCTCAGGGTCAGGCACCTTCAAGACCACCACACAGCCAGAGACAGTCCAGTCTTTCTCCTTCCCAGCTCTCACCTGAGACTGTCAAACCCACCTTAAATCCACCCACATCAGAGGAGCGACTCAGTTTTTACTGTGTGCCTCCTATAAAATGAAATTATGGTGGTGACCTTGCACCTGAAGCAGTCCCCTATGGCAGTGGTTCCCAAACTGGGAGGCGTGGCTCCCAGGGGAGCCCCGGATACCAGTCAGGGGAACTGCGGAGTGCCACGGAATCCTCTCGGAATACAGTGCAATGCCAATTGGCAGGCATCAACATCATAACATGGGGAGTCGTGGCCAAGGGTTGCCAATGGTCAAGGGAGCCGCGGGTCCAAAAAGTTTGGGAAACACTGCCCTATGGTGCTGCCCCGAGTGACAGCAACCTCCCACAGGTCAAGGAGGTATCCCCCCCCCTAGCATGGAGCTGTGCACCTTTGATTCTGTTCGCCCTCTGAGCATGAGTTAAATGTGTTAAATGACCTCATCTAGAATATGGGCATGAATGATAGTTATCTTACCTAAATGATAGATAACGAAATGATAGTTATCACCTTTGTGCCTTTATCAATGTGCATACAGAAGGTTCCAGGTTGAATTCTTGGCATCTTCCATTAGAAAGAGACTCTGCCTGAAACTCTCCAGTTGAAAATGAGCCTTGGCCTTGCCTGAAGCTCTGATGAGTTGCTGTATGTCACAGTCCAAGTACTGAACTACTCTGTCTATAAGAACATATGACGCTGTTGTAGGCAGATATTCTTATTCCTTCACATGCTTCCAGTGGGCATTATATCTGCACATACCGTAGTAGGCCTATTAAGATGCACAAGCACCCCTACACAAGTAGGAATGAATCACGTGATCTGTACACTGCAGTCCATTTTTAGGTTCAGATCACGTGGTTTGCACTTAAGCATGTTGGTCTACTCTAGAAGCATGTTGCATAGAACCTCAGCATGCGGAAGTGCAAATCAGGTGATCCAAATCCCATATTAAAAGAAAGTTATAAGCATTGCCTGTGGGCTGGGAAAAACTTTGCAAATGGGGTGGGATGGGGCTATAGTAGGGGAAGAGGGAAATTCCCAGAAATCATGCAGAGGTTACTGTGGTTAGAGCGGTGGTTCTCAAACCTTTTAGTACCGGGACCCACTTTTTAAAATGACAATCTATCAGGACCCACCTAGCTTTAGACGCTCAAACATTTATCTCCGTATATTTACACACACTTGCAAACTGCAGGAGCTCAGCTCCTTGAAAGGCAATGAGCAGCTATCTGATTTTTGAATAGCGTTAGGGCTTGTGGCAATTACTTATCTGATCTTTCCATCATCTGGGACCCACGAGAAATCAGGTCGCGATCCACCAAGTGGGTCCCGACCCACAGTTTGAGAAACACTGGCTTAGGGAATTTCTCCTGTGGTTTTGTTCCGATGCATATTGTGGCATGCCTCTGACTCTGTTATTTCATGCAATCAAAAAGCTTGAAGTCTGTCAATATCCATTCAGAGGAATTTCATCAGGGGGTACAAAGTTTCTTTTGGGCCCCTTCCCTACATATGAATTTGGCTCCTGGGCCCCCTTTTTTGCTCCAGGGCCCCCTTTTTGACCCATTTTTCACTCTGGACCCGGGAACAAATTACCTCTTTAACCCCCCTCTCAGAGGCCATGAATATATCTGTGATGACAGTGTATTGGGGGAGCCTCTGTTCCTCTCAGGTTCCCCAGGGGGACAGATAATCTTTGTTTGGAATGCATATCCATGGTTTTTTCCCTGTCAATCCACGAAAAGCTGCTAGAGTGGCAGCGACTTTGCATGCATGTGAGCCTGCATATCTCCAGGAAGCTGCTCTCCAGTACAGTACAGATAATCTAAATATTTATCTTTTTGCACGCAGCTTTTGACATAGTTGTATGGCTTTTTTTCATGCCCACACACTGTTATTCTTTTTCAGCTGTTTGCACTTTTAGGTAGCATTCAACAGGGAAAAACCCAAACCCAAACCACGAGATGAGCATCGAACAAGCAAATGCTGCTTCAGTGTTTATGTACCCATGTATCTCCAGAGAGTTGGTATCTATAGTCTTTAAATTCTCTGGCTGTAACTTCGGTAGCACTGAAGTGTCAGTGTAATGACTTTATCACACACTTGTTTTAGGATGAGCTTTTCAAGCTACTTCATCTTCTGCAGTGCAAATGAGCCTGCAGCAATACAGTTCTGCCCATTTGCCATGACAAATGTCTCACAGTTGGGAAAAAAAATATCAGTGCATATTCTTGTGACAGTTTAAGTTCTTCGTATGCCGTGGTTGGGTTATCGTTGGGTTTCTCCTGCCAGTGCCTTATAATTACATGTTGAGCCCTGTTGATTTTGATGGAAAAGAGAAGCATGGGAATCAACTGGGCTTACATCCTGGCTGGACTGCCTCCCAGGGAAACGTGTCCTGACTCCTGAGTAAAGGCACTACTTATACCCTTCCTCCGGAACTGGAAACATTACACTTCAACACGATGTGACCTTGCAGCAGACTATTGGGGCATAAGGATCTGTAGGATTTTATTACCTTGATCCAATTATGAAAAATATCAGTTTTCACTGTGGGCAACACCTGTTTGTGGGTAAAAAAACGCAAAGTGCATTTGTGCTGTCAAAGTTGCTATTGCAAAATATTCACAAGCTCCCTTCTTTCACTCGCATTTTTTGCCCCTGTTCGCAGCCATTGTTCTCCCAATCTGCTGTATTTCCTCCACACAGCATTACTTCCAATGGGATGTGCATTGGGATGTGCATTCCACTGCAGGGGAGCATCCACCCAGTTGCCTTGGCAACAGGGACTTCTATGTTCCTCTGCCTTCAGAAGCAGCAGAATGGGGGAAGCTGTTCCCCTTCCTCTCTCCCTGACTTGTCCACTTGCAGACAGTTTTATACCCTTTCACCAAATGACACGAAAAATTGCTGCAGGGGTGGGAAGGGGGAAGATCATTCACAGGGGCAAACGGTCACAAAAATGAGATCCTCCATTTTAATAAATGAGATCCTCCATTTTTTTTCAGTAGGCAAAAAGACACCACAGCAGAACCTCATGTCAGCTGGCAGCATTGGCCAGCTTCTCTGCCTAGAGTTGGAGACCCATTTCTGACCTGCCCCTAGGCCAAACTCAGTGGCCCTTGCAGCTGTGACAGCTAGACAGTGGACAGCTATTAATTAAATGGAACATCTCGCCATCATTTGGAATGAGTTCTGAGAAGGGCAACAGAAATGGTGAGGGTTCCAAAAACCAAGTACAATAAGGAACAGTTAAAAGAGCTTGGTATATTTTGCCTGGAGAAGACGAAGTGGAGATACGTTAGCCACCTTCAAGTCTCTGAAGGGCTGTCACATAGAAAAGGAGGAAGACCTACTCTCTGCAGCTCCTGACTAGAACCAAGGGGAAGTTGGTTTAGGATAGACATGAGGAAGAATGTCTTAACTGTAAGAGCTATCCAGACCTGGACAAGTCTGCCTCATGCAGAAGTGAGCAATCCTTTGTTGGCAGGTTTCAAGCAGGGGGTTGGACTAGATGACTTCCAAGGTCCTTTCCTTTTCTTTCTTTCTGTGATCTCCACTAGCTTCCTGTTCATTTTGGAATGCAGTTCAGTTTTAAGTCTTCTATGGCTTGGGACCCAGGTAACACATTACAAATGTTCGATGTGGGCATTTGTGTAGCTACAATAGGCCAAGGGGGAGCAAACAGCCGCAGTCTCCTCGTGAGAAGACCGCGGCTGTCACCTGAGGCATTTGCCCCCCCCGCCTCATTGTAGCTACACAAGTGCCCACATCAAACATTTGTAATGCGCATGTGAAACTTGGAAAGTTTTTCTGTGTTTTCATGTCAGCAAAGTGTGGCATCGTTCATTTAAGAATAAATCAGCTTTACTTTTGCACCGTCCTTTTTGAATAATCCTGTAAATGATTTTTTTTTCCCAACTAGAAAATAACAGCATTGCAAACGACTAGTTGATCATGGAGGTGAGGTGGGTGTACAAGCGTAAGAAACTCCTTGGGAAACTCATACAATTTTAGGGTTTCCCCATTAAAGGCACAAAAGCCTCCATTCACAGTAAAGGTTGGCAGCTCTAGTCTTAGGGTCTGTAAATGAAGCAGCGAAAAAGTGCAGTTTCCTAAGAAATGCACCCTGTCCAATGCAACCTTGTCTAGTCATACACAGCAGGTTATTGATTTTTTTTGTCCTGTATTCTTTCAGGTCAATATTGTTGTACCATCTTTACTTCTAAAGCCATAAATAATCAGGAATTTAGGTATTGCTGTAGTTGGTTTGTTTTCCTGAGATTTATTTTATGATTTAGAAGAGCCTAGGGGGAAAAAATCCTATATTTTCTTTCTATAGTAATGATTCTCAAAAGGTAGCAAATTTATTAACTGGAATAAAACAAAAGGAGATGTTAAATCTCATTTGACAAATAAACGTGCAGCAAATTGTTGTTTCAAACAATAGTCGACTGTTCTGGGAAGCTTGCCAGAAAAGTGTGCATTTTGGGTACAGAAACATCTCTATTTCAGTGAAATAAGTTTAAAGGGAACTCCAAATACTCTGTTTTGTTCAGTATTGATAGCTAAGAATTATGGCTTCCCCATAATGATAGTTGAAAAGCTCAGCTTAACAAAATTTGAGTTTTAAGAAGCAGCTAAATGTGGCTAATTACATGCCCTCTAATGCTTTTTAACAGTAAATACAAAAAAATAATCAGAGGGACTTAAAATTTATGTATTTGGACGTTTGGACCAGCAGTCGACAGACTGCAGATTTTCACACATAAGAACTCGCCCAATCTACATTTATTTACCAAGCGATGATGTGACATGGATCTAAAAATAATGTATGTAATGTAAGGAATGCATACAAGGTCCTTGTTTGTTCCAACTCCCCCTGTGTGTGTCTCTTCCATTTCACACATTTTCTTTTCTGAGAGAGTGGAGTTGCCAAGTTACCATAAAAGGTACTTCTTTCCTTAGGCTTTCCAGCTGTGACCAGGAGAAAAAAAGTGCCTGGTATCTTTTGTTAGTTCTTGTTCAAGGTAAGCAGAAAACAGCTTTTATGGCTCCAAGAGGAATAGACAGTTCCAATAACGGCACAGTCCAGTGTAGAATTTAGACCAGTGGAGCGCCGAATCCTGTGTAACTCTTGCACCGGTGTAACAGTAGATCCCCCGTGTAAGAGCACTTATGCCAGTATAACTTGCTGTACACTGACGGACGCATGACAGACACTGGCTTAATCCCCCTCGGACACCTCACATACACAGATCGGATGCAGAACGGATGCCGGTACAACTCTGCCAGCACAGGGGGCATTCTGGGGGTGTCTGAATGCCCCCAGAATGCCCCCTACACTGGTGGAGTTGCACCGTTGTCCGTTCCGCATCCGAACTGTGTATATGAGGTGTCCAAGGGGGGTTAAGCCGGTGTCTGTCCTGCGTCCGTCAGCGTACAGCAAGTTACACTGGCATAAGTGCTCTTACACGGGGGATCTGCTGTTACACCGGTGCAAGAATTACACAGGATTGCACCCTGATTCAAGTTAGGAGTGTAGGTCAAGGAGTGCCAAAGATAAACCCTGTTTACAACCCTTGCTAAAATGAATACTGAAGCCTTAGAATGGCAGTCTATTGGAACCATGGCATTATGTCAAAATAAATTTGTTGGTATTTAAGTTGCCAGACGACTCTTTGGCAGAAAGCATTGTCGAGCGGCCTGTGGAATCGCCTGGCCTCTTCACCTGTTAATGTTGTGAAATGAGGCACAGTGCCATTGCACCAAGTTATGTCACATGCCAAGGGACCATGATGCGATTTCACTTGTTCTAACATGACCAAAAATGTTCACAGTACATTGCATTCCTTAAGGTAAGACAAATGTGATATTGTAGGTAGCAATCACTAACCACAGTTCATAGGAATGGTGACATTTACCTAAGGGGAGAAATGGAGATAGGAGATTTTGCTGTTACACATGAATGAAGATGAGCCTGTTAATGACAGCGATGATGATGAGAAGTGAGCTGGAGGGATCTGTTTGCCAGAAAATTTAAGACCAGGAAAAGAAAACCTCTTTAAAAGGTGCTGTCAAGGCACATTTTAACTCACAGCAAAATCCTAGGCATGTCTACTCAGAAGTTAGTCTTGATGCATTCAATGGAACTTACTCCCAGGTAAGTGTATATAGGATTGCAGACTAACAGCCCAATCTTATGTGCACTCTGCACTGTCAGAACTAGCATTCTGGCAGCACAGGGCGTCTTACGATGATGTGAAAGTTGGGCCGCTGTTGTGCACTGCTGGGTCACTGCTGAAAATGGTGAGGGATGCGGTGCACATGGCAGCGGCTCTGAGAGGCACTGCTGGCACTGGTGAGTTGTTAGTGGGGGTGGGCCATGGGCAGGGAGGGGGAGTAGCAGGGTGTGTTGGGCAAGAAACTGGGGGCATGTCTGGGGAGGGAGAGGGTGGATCTGGCGGCAGCGACTTGTCCTATCCCTGAAAACCCTATCCCCGGAATGCCCCATGGCTCTCCTTTGACTTATGCCAGCATAATGGGGAGACCCATAGGTGTTCGGGCAGCCTACTGGGGGTTAAGTAAAAAATACTTACCTCTGCAGGCTGTCCAGTCATGTCCATCCCCCGTCCCCCCATAGCATGCAGCACAGCCTCCATTACTCAATAGAATGCCAGGGTATGAACCCAGTCGTGTGTGTGTGTGTGTGTGTGTGTGTGTGTGTGTGTGTGTGTGTGTGTGTGTGTGTCCTTTAGGTTGTTTGTAAGAATTCCAGCAAATATCTTACACTTATGAATGGGTGCATTATACACCAGGACATTAAAATGGCATTGCATGGATGTTATGCCACAGCTGGAAGCCTGCAGTCAAAACGTAACTGATTTCAGATCCGTATGCAAACTTCAGCATTTCTCATCTTTGCAACTCTTGGCCCTGGGCAACTCTTCTTCGTTTGCAATCATAGGTTCAGCTTTCATTCAAACAATGATTTCAAGAGCACCATTTCTAGTTAATTAGGAGACAGATTTTTTGTTCCAGAAACAAATACTAAGAAAACCACAACATAGCAAGAGCTAATTGCCCTGAACAATCTGTGCACACATAAATTGTTGAATTAGAGTTTATTGGTTATTTGTTTATGGTGGGGCTGCTTCACTAATAACACACAAGCCACAAAAATACTGGTTAACTATAAAGCTTAACAAATGTTCATTACCTATTATTAAATTATATTCTTTAATTAAAAAAACTTGCTGTACACTGCCCCCAAACCTGTTTTAATTGTTTTACAGCGCAATCCTGCTCTATTATTGGGCGGCAGACCTAGTGTTCCGCCGCCCGTAATAGTCGCAAATGTGCGATAAAGCACATTTGTGGACTACTTTAGAGCCGGGCAGGCCGGCACAAGGCTGGCCTTCCCAGCTCTGCCACCCGAAGACTTGGCCCACGCCGGACCCAAGCCCGGTAGGATCCAGCAGATGGGGGGGGAGGATCGGCAAAGGGGGGAGGGACGGCGGAGCTGGGAGGGTGCCCATAGGCCCAGCCGCCTCGGGCGGGGCATGGCTTCAGCCATATCCTGGTCCCCGCCAGGCGGCTGGGCCGTTACACGGCCTCCTCCTTCCGCCAGCAAAATAGCTGGTGGAAATCCGAGGAGGCCTATCGGCCCCAGCCGCCATTACACTCGGGGAATGGGACGAGCGTCCCCTTCCCCAAGTAGACTTTCCGCCGCTGCCTGCCTGCTGCAGGCTGCCCACGGCGAAGCACGGGATCGGGCGGACGGCCTCGGACGACCGCCCAATCTTTACACTGGATTGGGCTGTTAATCATGTTTAAGCTACCAGCTAATTAAATATGCCACCTTGTATTAAACAAAGACAATCATCTTCTGCATAAGAAAGCTTTGTCTCGGTAAGATTTTGGGTGTTCGTTCAGTCTATATTGTTAGGCAATCCTGGGAGTAAGTCCCATTGAACTCAACAGGAATTCTGAGTAGACCAGCATAGGATTGTGCAGTTAGTGAGTTTCCCTCCATCATAAACAAAGCTGTGGCAAACTGACACGATAAATTGTCTCCTTTCCTTTGTATCTTCAAAGAAGTTATGAAGTGCTACTTTTCTTTTCCCATTGCACTTAAATAAAATAAAAGTCATGGTTTTAACCTGCCCTTAGGTACTTCCTCCAGGAACTTTCCCTGAGGAGGATTAAATGACTTCAATACAGAACTCACAAACGCTGAAGTTCATGACACTTTTTTCATTCAAGATTTCATTCAAGGGAGGAGTTTGAAAATGTGTGGAAAATATTGAAAAGTGGAAAGGCTGTTACATGTCCAGCATGCAAATAATATTTTTTTTCCAAGGACTGGTACCACGAAAGGGAAGGGTGGGGGGACGGAATAAAAAAAAAATGACAGGGAGTCTACTCAGTTCCAAATAATTCATTTTCATATGATGAAAAGAAATATAAAAATTGATATATTTGATAAATGAAACAGGTCCCTGATTTACAGACATTTGAATCATGAACATCTAATTTACGAACAGGGTTGGCCGGGGCTTTGAAGCAGGCGCAGCTGTGAAGACATCAGCAAAATAAACAATGGAAGCTGCTTGGAGACAAACCGGCAGCTCAGTAACTTTGAAAATAGTGACCCCTTCCTGTGGTAATGAGGAAAAACGACATCTCAGTAACAATGGAAAACACTGAAAACCTGGGGATTCCTGGGGGCAAAAAGGAGGGAGAGGATGAAGAAAGCAGTCGGTGTCGGTAAAGCTGATTGGGCCCAGGGACAGCTGAGATATTGCAAGGTGCAGGGGAGCATTAATAGTGTAAGACAAGGTGACTCCAACAACAGAATAGTGAAACACAGCCACCTTTTACCACTAACAAGCAAGAAAGGAGGGAGGGGAGGGTTACAGTTGAGATTGAGCAAGGCCTCTTATAGTCTAAATCTTATAATTTAATTATGATTGATGTGACTAAACATTAATACTAAAGAACCATTCTTATGATTGCACCCTTTTGTGTTGTAATTGCTCTGGCCCAGTGGATACCCAAGTGTCATACTTTTGTCCACAGGCAAGTCTTTGGGATTACGCTGGCTCCCAGAGTTACAGATATCTGAGTTACAGACAGCCGCATGAGCAGTATGTCCTTTGATGGTGCTTTTGTGCAGGTGCGATGTCGCTGGGCCAGCAAGAACCGGATGCTTCAACTTCAGTATGTTTTGACATAAGTACAGACCCCTGGAACCTAACCTGCACCTAAGTAGGGGACTGAGGGCGCAATCCTCCGTAGCACTGGTCCAGTGTAGCATGTTCTGCGCCAGCCCATTGCCGCTGCAACAGCAGCCATAAGGCAGTTGCACCAGGTCCAGGCTGATGCAGACACTGATTCAGACAGGCTGATGAGTGCCTGATCCTTGCAGTGGGCGGTGGTGAAGAGCAGGTACGTTCACGCCACTTGGCACGGAGGAGTTCTGGGGCGGGGAAAGAGCAGGCGGAGGCAGGGAGGGGGCATAACTGGGCAGGGGGAGGGCAGCAACGCGGGCGGACCGGACTGGGGAGGGGGCAGGATTGGCAGCAGTGGCACGTACTGAATCCTACCCCCCGTTCACTGGCTGGATTGCCTTTCACAGGAATCCCAGATTTGCGCCAGCGAAATAGCTGGCGCAGATCCAAGGAGACCCATTTGGGTGGCTGGGACTTTACCCAGGGTAAGGGAACACATCTTTCCGCCCAGAATGCAGGATTGGCTGCAATGGCCTCACTGCTGCGTCGGGTATAAAGTTAGGCAGGATTGGGCTGTTAGCGTACACTGATAAAACTTATATAGGCTCCATGTCATTGTAAAAAATTAACTAGGAACACAAATATGCTCGTGACTATGTAAAGCTGCACAACTACCCAATGTGTACGCGCGCACGCACACACACACACACACACACACACACACACACACACACACACACACACACACACAAGAGCATAAGAATGAAGGGTTAACCAAAATAGCCTAATTAGAACATTAGGAGTTGCTATGGGAACAGAGAGGGTAGAGAAAGAGTGACAGCCTGCTGCAAAGACAGCAGACAAGGAACAAAGAAAGAAACCCGGAAGTAACTTATCCAGCATGCAAAGAAATATTTTCCAAGATTTTTTCCAAGGTGGATCATTTTGTAGAGGTTTTTATAGTTTAAAAGTCACAGAAAGAAAGAGAAAGTCAGCCAAGCTGGCAGGAAGCCAGGGGGATTGCTTGATCCAGATGTGGAAGGAGCCTGGAGAACATTGTTAGGGGTCAGCTGCCATCAGCAGTGGAGGATGGAGCTCTCTGGGACAAGGACAGCTATCACTTGTGCGTCAAGCCCCATGAGGCAGAGCCTGTACCCCAGACATGGCAGGATCAATCAAGGAGACAGGGGGTCTCCCCAGTGGTGTTCCTGCGGTAGGGGCTCGACAGTAAGTCGCGCCCCGACCAACTACCGTGTTCACGAACCGGAGCGAGGAGGTCCTGCCCCCTCGCCGTCGGAGCCATTCCTGCCCGTTCGGCTTCGCTGCGCAGAATGGCTCCGACGGCGAGGGGCGGGGCCTCCTCGCTCCGGTTCGTGAATGTGGTAGTCGGTCGGGGCGTGACTTACTGTCGAGCCCCTACCGCAGGAACGCCACTGGGTCTCCCAAGGAGCTCGGGGTGTCCACCCCTTAGTTTAAAGGTAGAAATTCCCCAGTGATTTGCAGCCCAATCCTACCTAACTCCCTGCACAGTGATGCAGCGGCACCAATACAGCTTCCGCTGTATCCCGTGGGGGAGTTTCGGCCTCCAGAGGCCTCCTCGGGATAAGGGAACATTTGTTCCCTTGGTCTGGGGTAAACCCATAGCAGCCCGCTGGGTCTACTTAGACTTACACCAGCTACAATGATGCCTCGCGCAACGAAAAACTCGCAAGACTAAAGCGTTTTGCGAGTTTTTTGTTGACTCGCAAGACGAAAAAATGTTTCATCTTGCGAGGCATCACTGTCCCCTCTCCGCGCCAGACGCCTCAGAGCCTCCGGAGGATCCTCCGGAGGCCTCGGAGCAAAGGCGGGGAAAAGGTGGAGCTGGCTCCGGGCAGCTCCGCGGCTCGGGCGGCATTCCACGGAGCGCGCGCCCGGTAACACGGGTGGAGTGCTCCGAGGGCTTCTCCCCCGGCCTCGGAGCCGGAGAAAGCCCTGGATCGTCCACCACGACCGGCGGCCAAGGCTTTCTGAAGAAGGCCCACTGCGTCGTTGCCCTATTTATCCTTTTTTTTAGCGCATGCACAGAAAGTTTCAGAAATGTTCTGCGCATGCGCTAAAAAAATAGGGCAACGACCGGGCGGGCACGCAGGTAAGCCGGGCCGCCCCCCCGGAGCGCAAGACTCGCAAGATGAAATTATTCATAAAACGACAAGACTCGTGGAACGAATTAATTTCATCTTGCGAGGTACCACTGTATATTGCTGGTGCAAGTCCACATGGACCCGTGAAGGAGGATTGGGCCCTGGAAAGGGGTGAGGATTCGGTTGACAACTACACCGCCAAACCTGCCCCCTTCGTGGGCCTGATCCACCCTCCTCCCCGCCCCATTTCCTCCTTGTTCTGCCTACTGCTACCCCCTTCCACTCCCTCCCCATCTCTCTCCCGCCCCTTGTGCGGTGTTATCTATGGCTGCAGGTGTCCCCGGTCCATCGCTGTGTGGACCTGGCCATTCACTGCTTCTGGCAGCAGCCAGGCTGCGCTCTCTGGCATGTTGCATTGGCAACAGTTAGAAATAGTGTTACGCTACTGGACTGGGGATAGGATTGGGCATTGCTCTAGGTTTCTTGCTCAGAGGAAAGGGTAGTAGAGTCTGCACTATCCAAGATAATTTTAGCAAAGGAGGGAGAGCGGACGTCAAAGAATGAAATGATTCCCGTCTCTTGGGACAAGGGTTCTAAAGGCTTTTGCAGATTATCTGAAAAGCTGGGGATCAGAGCCTATAGTACACCTAAATGAGTGCTTGCAATTAAAACCTCACTGTGGGACTAATAACTCTGGTTTGTTTTACTCTAATCTAAGGAGAATATCCTGTCTGGATCTTCCCTAGGCCTTGGTGGCTTGATATATTTGTTTGTTTGCTTTTTCACCAGAAACACTGTGAATACATGATGACAGGTAAATAAATGTCAGCTTATGTGGAGAGACTGAATTCAGCAGGCTATGCGTGAGACAGAGTTCACCAATAAGGCAAACAGTTTACTACACTGCTAATTAGATGACATTTATACTGACGTTTTGGGCATATTTTAATAAATCATGAGACCAAGTGATAATTCAAAAACCTTTGGAAGCCCACCTACCTCCAACACCTCTATCGAGCAACATCAAAATAGTGTGCTACCGGTAGTAGTGTCAGTGTCTCTTAAGTATCTACGTGGATGGTGTTTGGGATTGTTGAACTGAAAATGTGGGAGCGGTACTTCTTGTGGACACTTTGGCAGCAACAAAAAGCATTCCACATCTGGTGCATCTTAGCAAATGAAGCTACATCTCTAGAGTTTCTGCTTGAACATTTACTTAACTCGTGGAGGGGAGAGCATTGTGCATTTAACAGATATGTCAGGCAGAAATTCATTACATGCATACAGCAAACATTTGGGAAAGCATGCCTGCTGAATTTCTGCCTGGATCCATCGCTCTCCGGCAAGCCCAGTGTTGAGCTGAAAGGCCAAGGGAAAGTGTGGGAGCCTAATTTTTAAGCCAGCAGAATTTGTGAATTGTGCATATGGCTGGTTTGAACGGTACTGACCGACCAGCAGCTCATTGCGCGAGAAAAGAGAATGTGCCCCTCCCTCCCCATGCCACATGATCACCTGGGACCAAATGTCCAAACCAGCCCCTAATTGCTGTTTAGATTCTGCGGTTTAGACTATGCGGTTTAGATTCTGTTTTAAAGTAATATTTATGCTACACAGTTACTCCAAAGCCCTTATCTAAAGCCAAACAGCTAATGGGCAAGATAAGAGCTTGGATGTTTAATGCTGGGGCTTTAAGCACAGTGCTAAACTTCAATGCACAGCAAGACCCACTTAATGGCGACTTCACTTTACGACGGGGATTTCAGAACGTATTCCCATCGTTAAGCGGGGGACACCTATAAAAGGACCCAACACGTTTTACAAAACGTACTTTCCCTTTCCCAAGCTGCTCCTTAAGCAGCACACACACATTACAATACATGGAGGCAGCAGTCCATTCGCTGCAATCATGGCTGGCTTCCAATGAAAAAAAGGCAGGGCGGATGGCTTCCAATAAAAAAAGGCAGGCCACCTGCATCATCAAACTCTGGGGAGGCAGCAGAGAGAACTGCTTCATGCTGCTCAGCTGTGTGACTGTATAGAAAAATAAACAGCAGGGCACCTGCGCAAGAAAAGACACCTGACTCTTGTTTCAAGCACCAGGGAGGCAGCTTATCAAGCTGCTTCAGGGAGGGGGGACGGACACGTGATCCTTGGAGAGCTCTGCTTGGCTGAAAGAGGCAGTTCTGATTTGAATTTATTTCCTGTTTCCTCTGAATTTATTTCCCTCCCACCGGTGGACTTACATTTTTTTTAAAGACACATACAAGCACAAGAGAACCTTCGCTGAACTAGTAAATACTTTGCTTTCTCTCTCCCCCCCCCCTTCCCCCTTGCGATAGTGCTGTAGAGAGAAAGATAGTCACTCCTTGTATAATTTGGGCAACGGACAGGCAGGGAGGAATCTTGGAGCAGTGTGTGTGTGTGTGTGTGTGTGTGTGTGTGTGAGAGAGAGAGAGAGAGAGAGAGAGAGAGAGAGAGAGAGAGAGAGAGAGAGAGAGAGAGAGAGAGAGAGAGAGGAGTGCTTACACACCATACATCCGGGTCTGCCTCCCCAGGCTTGGACTTCCCCGCACATCACTGCATTAAAGGGGTCCTTCACCATTCCACATGCTTGGATCATGATAGCATTAAAAATGTAAAATAATGGGTTTGGGGGGAGTAGTAGTAGATAATAAACATCCTGATCACTTATTGGCCATGGAGTATGAACGAGAAGACAGTGGAAAATTAATGCTATTCCAGAGTGCAGTTAGACACTTTTGAAAGATTTGTTATGATCTTTAAGAAGGCACAAATCTTTAAAATAAGTGTCATCTTTGGCAACCTTAGTGTCAAACAGTGTTCTGAGAGTCGCAGCTTCTCTTTGATGGCTTACAAATATGCCAGAAATGAGGAAAAACTGATAACATCTGCCATTTTTTGTCCAAATATTGATATTTAAAATAAACAGAAAGTAATTGTGAATACATCACAATCTGATTTCTCTGAGTCCTAAAATAGACTGGTCTTAACATCCAGCATCTCCATAGTGTTTAATGCATTTTTTTTTCATTTTTGGCATGTCTATATATGTCTAATAAGGCTGCAAAAAAGAAAAGGGAAAAAAACTACCCCTGCCTCTCACTACTGTATATTGCAAACTAACTCAGGGCCAAGCTACATGTTATATTAATCACATGCCCTGGCATGTTTTACAGCGCAATCCTGTGTAAGGATCCGGCCAGCGGCCCAGGGCCGCCCGCTGGATCCTGGGCAACGGCAGCCAGGTTACTGCCGGACCGGAGGTCTACTTGGGGAAGGGGACGCTCGTCCCCTTCCCTGAGTGTAAAGCCTGGCTGGCCCGACTGTGTAACGGCCCAGCCACCCGGTGGGGTCCGGGATATGGCCGTGGCCATCCCCTGCCCCCTCCTGGGCCAGCTGAGCCAATGGTCCCCCTCGCCCGACTGGCAAAACACCCCCTCGCCCGCCGGATCCCCACTTACCTCGGCTGGCGGCCTCAGGGGTGTTCAGGTGCCGGAGCAAGGGAGGCCGGCCTCTGCGACGGACTTCCTTGCTCACGAGGCATCGTGAACGTGCTTTACGGCACATTCGCAGCGTCTCCCGGTGCTGGAACGCTTGTTCCGGCACTGGCAGCGTCATCAGGATTGTGCTGCAACGTTTGTTGACTACGTCATAATCTATGTCATAGATGGTACAATCTTACCACAGTTCTACTTCATATGTAAGGAAGCATTAAGCAGTGAACACCACTAGTATGTATTAATCTCACTGATAGTTCCATCACCAAAATCTCATCGGGGTTCACTAAATTCTAAGGAGATTATTTTTCCAAATTTATTGCAAGCCAACACTTAGGGATAATAATGAAATTATTCTTTAATGCATAGCCTCACAAACTATTCTGTCTTTTCAAAATTCAGCACATTTGAACACAGCTTCAAACATAGTGTGACTAAAACTTCTTCTGGATGACTCACATTCCCACCAGGAGAAGCATTCAACCATCTTTTGATGAAGATGCAGTATAAATGCAATTGCTAACGCTGTGGTAGCGAGAGGTCACTGCAGGTTGCTGCTTGTGATCTTCTAGCCACCATTCAGTCTAGATGAAAAATCATCCTTAAAGGTTTGCGGGGCTAAGATGTAGGGTTGGCATCAGCATGGTCAGGTACCTGCTGGGAGTGAGGGAATGGGTAGAGTAGTATGCTGCTGTGCTCGCACTGTAGGAGCTGACGATGGGTACAAATAGCAGCAGCGACAGGAGGCTGGACCAGACTATACGCCTCCTCCTCCCAGGCAGCCACCACAGCAGGAGCAGCCATTGCCTCTGTGGGATCCTTCCACAGCCAGCTCACAAAAGGTTTGCTACTCTCATACCCTTTGTTTTCACTGCTGACACCAAATGTCACATCATGGAAAAGAAACAATTGCCTTCACCCAGGCACAGTCTGTCGCCGCTGAGAGGCATCTGGCTCTACATTGCTAAAATATCCCAACAGATGAATGTAGCTAGATGAATAGAACCAGTGCGGTGTAGTGGTTAGAGTGCTAGACGCAGAGCAGCAAATCCTGGGTTAAAATTGCCATGAGGCTTCCTTGGTTCCATGTTCTTATCTCTCAGGCCAACCTATCTCACAGCACCATTGTGAGGCTAAAATGAAGGAAAGGAGCCTTGCACGTTGCCCTGAGCTCCTTGGAAGAAGGGCAGTAAAGACATGTGGCAAATAAAACATAACTCAGGGTATACATATTTGCAGCATGGTATCGTTTCATATAGGGTTGACCCCCTAGATTCATTTCCGCTTCTGTAAACTCATCATAGTTATAAAGTCCACAGCACACCAAGCAAAAATGCACTCTTGTCCTCGAGCAAGAATGCAGTTTATTTGGCTGGAATAATACCACTTTTTGTCAATTAGAATTATGAATGCATTGTGAATTCCAAATGGAGAGATCATCCGGGGATTTGGAGTTGGCTGTCACCAATATGCTGATGACACCCAGCTCTATCTCTCCTTGCCATCACGTTCCGGGAAGGCTGTGGAAATCCTGGAGCGCTGTCTGGAGGCGGTTGGGGTCTGGATGAGGGCTAATAGGTTGAGATTGAATCCAGGAAAGACAGAGGTCCTACTGGTCAGGAAAGCCTCGATGCAGGTACTGAGTCACCCGACCGTTCTGAATGGGGTTGAACTCCCCCTGCAGGAACGGGTGCGCAGCTTGGGAGTACTTCTGGATTCACAGCTCTCCCTGGAAAGCCAGGTGGTGGCTGTGGCCAGGGGTGCGTTTGCCCAGCTTCGGCTGGTGCGCCAGTTGCGGCCGTACTTGAGTCGATCGGACCTGACCACGGTGGTCTACGCCTTATTGACTTCAAGACTGGATTACTGTAACACGCTCTATGTGGGGCTGCTCTTGAAGATGGTTCGGAAGCTGCAATTAGTGCAGAATGCGGCGGCCCGGGTGGTCACTGGAGCTAGGCGGTTTGACTCTGTTGAACCGGTGCTTCAGCGGCTGCACTGGCTGCCCATTCATTTCCGGGCCCAATTCAAGGTGCTGGTAATGACCTTTAAAGCCCTTCACGGTTCGGGCCCAGGATATCTGAGGGACTGCCTTCTCCCATACATTCCGGCCCACTCTCTTAGGTCATCTGAGGGGACTCTCCTGCGGGTGCCACCTCTATTGCAAGTTAGGGGAGTGGCAACACGTGTGCGAACCTTCTCTGCTATAGCGCCACAACTATGGAACTCCCTGCCAGGGGATCTGAGAACCACCCCCTCCCTCATGACCTTTCAGCAAGGGCTCAAAACGTTTTTGTTTCGTCTAGCGTTAGGGTGATGGGTTGTAGTCTGCCTCCTGTATCTCAAGATGCTCTGCCATGCTGCTTCTCTGCTCCATACTGTCGCCCCCCCCCAGTGGATTTTATTGTTTTTTAAATTTGTTTATGTATCGTTATGTATTGTTTAAACTTATTTTATATATTTTAAATTATGTATTTTAATCTGTTGTAAGCCGCCTTGGGCATTTGCCTTCGGCATAGGAAAAGGCGGGATATAATTTTTTTAAATAAATAAATAAATGTATGATATCCCTCTGCCTGTATGATCCCAATTCACTGGAAATCTGCATTCAGAGAGGAAGCATTAGATGAGTTTGACCAAGAGAACTGCTCCATTTCTGATCCAACTTGCTACTGTGGAAGCAAAACCCAATCAAGTCTAAGAAGTGGGAGACTCATTGTATGTCGTTTAGTGCTAATCACCAAGTGTCCTTGCCTTCATTTTCTCTTTCTGCCAACCCATCCTTCCCAAATAGCAAGTTTATGCTGAAATTCGCCATCTTTAACTTTGACGTGCATCACTCCTATGAGACTGCTTTGACTTTTTGAAAGAAGAAAAAAGAAACAGGATAGTAATAGCTGGAGGCAATGTGTCCAAACTGATAGGCTATAGAGAATACAGAAGCATTTGCTTTCATCTGGTAATAGATTTAGTTCCTAGTTTGGGACGAACTCAGCTTTTTCTAGAATCTCCAAATAAGTTATATTGCTGGTCAAGGCCAAAGGCAGAGAGCATCAGTCACTGCTGAGTGTGCAACTTTCAGTTCAGTGTGCAGCGGTGTCAACCTTCAGTAGGCTGCTTTACAACGAAGTAGAATTAACACAGTCCAATCCTATCCTGGGCTGGCACATAGCGCTCAGTAGCACTGGGGCAGCCTCTTCTGCATGCTATGTACCAGCTAGGGATCCTGGTGCAACTTACTCCGCTGTGCCACGGTTCCCAATGGGCCTACTTGTATCTGCATTAACCCTTTGGCTGGCATACATCTGAGTGGGTTCAGGGGGGAGTGTTGAGGCTGGGAAAGGGGCATAAGATATTGTTGGCATTGCTTGCCCTCAGCATGCCCCCGGCCAGCCCCAATCCCCTCCCCAATTCTTCCCTGAAACGCTCCCCATGCTGACTTACTAGCTCTGGCAGGGGCTGGGTGCTCTTTTGGCACATGCCCAGGACTGCCAGCCATCTGTGCTGGTAGTCCTTGCCTGCATGCTAACACTGTTGCCTTGCCAGTGGCCCGGACCTTCCTTCAATGGAACATGAGTTCCATCAGCAGAAGGCCCAGATAGAATTGAGCCATTAGACACCTTGAAGTGGATCAATTTTCAACTGCAAGAACAAAGGAGAACTCTCAGAACCCTGAAAGATACCATAGTGGACCTATAGTATCACCAATATCTGCATGGCTAGCCAATCTTTTGCTAAAGGCCCCTTTAGATGACCTTCTGGGTGTTTGCTTTGTAAACGGCTTTGAGAGCTTTCTTCTTGAGGGCTGTCTTAATAATATTATAATAACCATCAAAATGAGCAGAGCATACAATAGTGATGATGCATTAGAAACTGTATGCACTGGATTTCATCCACAGTAGCACTTACGCAATGTACTGTAAATTCCTACCCCTTCCCCACAGCAGCTTCTTGAGCCCCCCTGAGGGTCGTGGAATCCTCGGCCATAGTGTAGGATGTGGTGCAATGGACTGCTGGGGGGAGGGGGAATAGCCATCAACTTGACTGATTAAAGGACCTTCCTCCTCCCCCTCGTGCAGCCCTTGTGCCACATCCCACACCATGGCTGAAGGTCTCTCAGCCCTTAGAAATAGCTTTGCAAAGACCGTGAGCTGCAGTGGAGGAGAGAGCCCAAAGCCGATACCATGTGTGACCGTTTCTGTGGAAGCAACCCAATGAGTTGGAGCATCCCCAATACTGACACATACTTTTGGCCTTCACAATGTCACATTAAAGCTGAATGTGCACAGGGTTGTGCATGTGCCCTTGCCTCTCACATGACCATGGTAGTCATAGATTGCTTCAAATGAGAATTGGAGCTGCCCCAGGTTGCTCTCTGAGCTGATGAGAAATGGTTTGTACAAAAGGTCCTCTATTCTTGGGCTGGGGTGCAGAAGTCTTTGTTTTAGGCAGCTTTGGAATGTGGGTTGCCTGTCCATCTTTATTTATAATAATATACAGTATTTATATACCGCCTTTCTTGGTCATTGGATTTCTCCTCCAACTTTAATCCAAGGCGTTGTATATGGGCAGGCTTTCCTAACCCCCCTAAATGTTTTGGTTTTTTTTTACAATATACTAATGTCCAATCTTTCGTGAACAACTACATTCCAGCTGGTATCCTTTTGCAGTCTGGCCTCTCCTCCGCTGGCCGTCGCCTCCCACACTCGACCGACGCATTTATCAGATGTGTAGTTCACTATTTCCTCAAGGATTTCAGGCTGGTATACATGGGGTTATCTCATTATATCTGTACACCAACCTTGTTATATTAGGTTGAAAGATAATGATTTCCTCATAGTTACACAGCAAACATGAGTGAGTTGGAATTTGAACCCACGTGCCCCTGGTCTAAGGATGACCCCTGCATCACAGGTTGGCTGTATGTGGCCAAGGGGTGTCTTAGAACAATCATCTCACTGTGGAATTTTAGCTGGTCGCACATCTCTTGCACGATCAATACGCTGCTTTATTCCAGGTAAAATGACATTCAGTGAGAAAAGTTGCAATTCCCAGATTGTACATCAGATTTTCCCTGGGCCTGCATGAAAGCAATAGAAAGCAGTAAAAGAACAGCAGACCACATCTTCTCTGTCTTTGTGATCTTACTTAACATTTCATAAAAGAACTGGACACCTGATGTGGTCATCTTTCAAAGCTGAACAATAAATAAAGCTTGATGTGTACGCTGTAAGTAACAAGTTTTCGTGACAGCAAGCAATTGAGAGACATCCATCATCATGGAGAGATAATGTGCGTGCTCATTTATACAAGGTACAATACAAAAGGGAATCTCATACTACTGTGCTGGATTAAGGCTGAGACCCTGAGCATCTCTACTTACAAACCCAGAACTAAAAAGACAAGTTCCAGTAGCTTAAGAAGGGGTTGGCGGAGGGTAGGAGCCCAGCAGTTTGCAAATCTTTTATGTGCTTTCCATAGAGGGAGCGCTCAAGTGTAGAGAAAGGAATCATTGCTCTCCGTACTGCTTTAGTACCTGCGTGCAAAACATATTACACAAATGTTCTGCACTGTGAAGGGCATCTTGCGTATGGCACATCTGCTCTGCAAGTGTTGAGTTAAAGAACAGCAAGCGGGACTTGCGCTGTGCTAGGAACGAATCCGCTTGTAACTAGCATTTGGAGAGAATTCACAAGTGAAAAATCTCACCCCATTTCAGCCCACATCCTGATGTCTTCAAAATCAGGTCCAGCTTGAGATGGGGTTTGCCTTTCTGCTAGCTGGTCTTCTCTGCCAGTGACTCCATTCCTTGCAAGCCCAAAAACCCTTTATCTTCAAGAAAAGGGAGAGGTAGATGGGAGCAGAGAGAACTCACTAGAGCAGGGGTTCTTAACCAGTGGTACTAGTACCACCAGTGGTACTTCAGCCGACTGCTGGTGGTACTCAGACCGCTGGACCGTTCTGACACATTGTTTTTGGCGACGCGTTTTCGCTCCCAAGAGGCTCCTGCCTTTGGCCAAGCCTCTCAGGAACACTGAGAAGGGCCCTCCCGCCCGCCCAGAGACTCCTACCTGCGTTTTCTGGCCTCCAGAAACCTGAAAAACCGGAAGTAACTGGCGATGATGTCATTGCCAGTCACTTCCGGTGGTACACAGCAGGAGAGTGGTGCCGGAGGTGGTACATGGCCGGGAAGGGGTTGAGAACCCCTGCACTAATGACCAGTAAGGCCTTTCCATTCTCTCTATAACTGCAAAGGATACCCCACAGCATACTCAGGAAGATTGTTTCATACCAAGAAGTATTTGGTTTGCAGTTTTTTAGACCTCAATAATTGCATCAGGAGGCAGAGAGAACGACAGATCCAATGCTCCTGGGCAGAAAACAACTGTCCAGTTCAGGAAAGGCTGGAAAGGTGTCTCTTGTCTCTAGTGAGCCCTCCCTGTGCTACCACTTCTGAAAGGTAAGGTGCACATTTTGATGGGGGAAACCAACCACTTTATCATTTCATTGTCCTAATGCGGTGTTTGCCCTCTCATGGATGGAATGAAAAGGGGGCTTCAGGAAGGGGGGAGCCAGAGGTGCAAACTGGTCACCTCCCCAAACCTGCGGATAGGTGGTCCCCAGAAAATAAAAAAGGGGGTGGAAGAAGAGTGAAGGTTGGCTGCAGGGGTGTCTGAAGGGAGGGGGTTAGGACTTCACCTGGGCCTTTGAGCTAGCATCATGCGGCTTGTTTGCTGCTTACCCTCTGCCGCTCCCCCCTGCCTGCCATGGTTGACCCCTGACTGGTTCATCCCTGCCACTGCCAGGAAGCCTCACACCTCGACACCTAGGCTGAAAAAACACAACTATTGACTGCAACTTCCCTCCTAGAATTCTTTTGGACATTTCTACCTTGTGATAAGAACTGTGTGTGTTCCTTGTCTCTGTGATACTGGTCCAAGGGTTAAATTTGGGGGAAGAGTTGTCTGAGCTGTTGGGGAAAAGAGTGCTGAGCTGTTGGGGAAATGTAGATCAGGACGTGGACCTGTGCAGATAAAGAAGAAAGAACTGCAGATGAGATAAACAGGGAATACTTCTTGCTTACCACTAGGTGGAAAAATCCAAAAGAATTCAAACAGGCCTACATATGGCAGTGACCTGATGGCGACTTGAGTACAAAATGCCTGTAATGGAAAGGGGGAAAAAAGGTTAACTGTATTACAATAATACTTCCTATAAAGCTGCTTCCTACAACACTGTTTTGCTATAGCACTCTTCATCCTGGGTGTAATTTTTATGGTATCATAAAAAAAGAAAGAGGTTAAAATCCATACCACCATTCAAACGTTGGGTGCAAAAAAGTACATCTGTCTGTGCTGTGCTTTCAGCCAATGGAGCTGCATATTCCGGCTAGAATTTTTGGGCTAGAATATTCTGTGCCAATGAGAAGAGAGTGTTATGTGCAATGGAACTATAGGAGATAACTATAGCACTGATCTAATGAAGATCTATTCTGAGCACTCTATTCAACAGCGCAGTAGGTCGGAGCCTGCTGCATAACTAACCACTGCTGCCATCACTCCTCCTACATGGTAGGGGCGGAGGATGTTGGGAGGAGCTACTCCCAGGAGGACGAGCCAGGTTGTGACTCATCCGCAGGAATTGCAGAAGGACTCACCCTTCTTGTTCAAGAAGGCATCTAGGGGTAGATTGCTTTGCTCACTCTTTCTTCTCCCAAAGCTTTTCCTTGTAGCATACAATTGGCCCCATAATACACTGTTCTTGACAGCCCCATGCTAGCAAGAATACACTGTTTTCCAGGAACACATCTACATGGCTAAAAGAGCTATAACTGTATTACTCTGAAATCGGATACCATTCCAGCAGAGGAGTACCTTGATTACTAAAATTCTTTCAGCTGTTCTGTTAAATATGGCTCTGGGATTGGGTTTGTTTAAAAGTAAATGTACAGCCATTTTTTTTCTGTGTATGTGCCAGTGCAAAAATGAAGACATGCAGTCAGCACTAGCAACTGCAATGAGAGCTGATTTAAATTGTCCAGTTAAGTACTGAGTGCCTGTGTGTACATCTGTCTTGCATTTGCCATTGAGAACACAGGTGAAACTCAGAATTACTGCCACTGTGCAGGTGACTCTGGTACATTAAGAAAATACATTTTCCACACAGCAGCTTCTATAGTAGTCACAACTGAGTGAACCATTAAAAGTGATCCAGTTCATTGAACCAAATAAGAGCCTAAAATTAGAAAAAATATGCCCAGAGCTATTGGCTTAAAAAAACCAAAAAAAACCCAAACCACTCTTGATCTTTGTTGTTTATGATTAGACCACAAAAAAGCCTCCTCCTCTATTTCTTTTCTATCATTTCAAGACTTTATCCAAACGTGTAGATTTTTATGACTTTCTCCAAGGCGTAATTATGAAGGGAAGGGCATTTGTTTATTTCTTATGACTGAGAGTCGTTCCATATTAGCAATGAATAAGTTCAGGCCTTTGGTTAGTGACAATTGCCTTGGCGACATTAACAACAACAGATGAAATGATGGAATGTGAGCAAATGAGGTATCCCATTATATTATGCTCACTACTGACCAAGCATCTTTTTGTCCAACTCTGCTTCTTGAAAAGGCCACTGTCTTATCTGTTCAGATAGTTAGGACATCCTCACTCCAAAGGGGGGGGGGGAGGAGTGCTGGTGTTTCTTGAGTCATGATCGGACCTAGAAGCATTCTGTGCAAACTATGAAGTCCTATCCAAATCTACATCCTCCATAGAAATGTACATGTATACATTGGATAGATTTTGAACAATCCCCACATAACTGCCACAAACATACTTTCACAAAAAGAGGCATGATTATTCATAGGATTTGTACCATTTGTTCTTTCAGCTGAACTGAAGACATTTGGAGAAGCTGACTATATAGGGAGTAAAGATAGTCCAATGATATTCTGTTCATGTGTCAATTTCTCGGTGATTTCCTATCGTAATCTCCAAATAAAGAATTCTGTTCCCAAAATAAGATCCCACAAAAGAATTATAGAAGCATCTCTCAATTTTATCTCTGAGAAATATCCAGATTTGTCTCTTTGTTCCTCATCTGCTAAACACAATAGCCTTTTTTGTCTTTAAATATATTGTGATGTCTATACCCACAGCAGCAGCTTAAAGTTTTCCCCCTCTGGGTTAGACATACAGCAAGACCTGCTCGATGCTTTTCTGGGGATACCTTCGATCCCCAGAAGGTATCTGGGGCAGGATACCTTCTTTGGGCCCCTTGCAGTGTGAGAAGTGGGGTACACAGACCATCACCACCACCACCATCTGGGCTGGACCCAGTAGGAGAATGGAGATTGGATGGCGAGGAGTTGGCAACTGGCAATTTGGGAAAGGGCTGGGGCCCAAATCACACATGCAGAACGTCTTTCAGAAGTTATGCTGAAAATGCATATGGGGGAATGAAACCCATGACTTGAAGGGAGCAGCGTGCACATGGGTAGTAGGGGAAAAGCCCTGCCCAGAGCCAGGTAAGGTTGAGCATGAACATGCACTGTTCTCATGATGTGTGCAGCAGAAAAGGTAGGAGATGGAGGATCCCTCGGCGTGGCCAGATCCCACTGGCTTGTCAATCAGGTGACAGCTGGATATGTGAGAACCAGATCCTCAAAATGACTCATGGAAGAGCAATTCCACAGGACCTCAAAAGCAATGCTTGGAATAGGCAACACAGTTGATTTGTCATCTGCACTGTGGACTCTAACCTTCCACATGCACATCATACCTTATATGATTACATGGTGCCTTAACCAATAATAGTAGTAATCCTTGCAATAAGTAATCATAAATTCAATTTATTTCATTATTATCTTACAACTATGTTTGGTCAATGTAGTACTCTTGCTAGTCTGGTGCTCTGAAGATTGTCTCTGTAAATTGTTTCCAACAGATGGACCTTTCCCTGAAAAGATTTTTTTTTTTAGTCTAAATTGCAGTTTTCTTCACAAATTACACTTGAGCAAATAAGAGCCCTTTTCCGTCCTTCACCACTAGCAGATTCAAGGTAACAGGGCTGGCCTCTTTCCATGCTAGGCGAGACCTTGACAGTACCACTGGGGATGTATTGCTTACTTTTCAGACTTCCCTAAGGAAAGGGGGGGGGGGGAATTTAAAGACATTCTAACAAAAGCTTCTTCAGAAAAGCTGGGGGGGGGGAAATACTACACTCTGCCTTTGATAGTTTTGAGTTAATATTTTGCAACTGGCAGTGCGGGGTACAGTTGTTCCAGATCACTTATTGCAAGGCCTGCTGCAAGTACATTTGCTGACAGATGACAGAAACCATTGTGAGTCATCAAAAAGGGGGCAGATTCAGCACCCACATAGATTCTTGGCTAATAAAATTGTTGAGACAGGGACTGATTGGCCCATGACGTACCATAAAAGCAAGATGGTTCAGGGGCTGAGATTAAGGAAAATAGCCCTGCTGAAATCCTATGCACATTTACCCAGGAGTAAGCCTCATTGAACGTAGTAGGACTGCTGACTACAGACCACATCAGGGAAGGCAAGTTTGCAGAGGGAGGCATTTCGTGGGTGGGGGAGTTTCTGGGTGGATCAGGGGAGGGCAGGGGGCTGAAGTGGGTGGATCTTGGCAGCAAACACGCACACCGGATCCTATCCCCCCTTTTCCAACCACCCTGCCCCCTTTCTCTTCTTGGACTAACACCAGCTATATAGTTGGCATAGGTCCGAGGAGACCCATAGGCCATCAGGGGGCCTATGCAGAGGTAATGGAGAAATATTTTTCCTTACCTCTCGCAGGCCTCCTGATCCCACCATAGCATGCCGTGCATGCCTCCATGGAGCAGCTGCATCGGCGGCGCGAATGGTGGGATATAGGATTGGGCTATGTTTAGGATTGCATCCCCAGTCAGGAAAATATAATTAGTTATTGCGCTTTCTGACAGGAGTCTGTGTTCCCTGAGCATCTTTCAAAATACATATACAGGAAGTCCTCACTTAAAGTTGTAGATGTTGTTGTTGTTCAGTCGTTAAGTCGTGTCCGACCCTTCGTGATCCCATGAACCATATCCCGCCAGGCCTTCCTGTCCTCCACTATCTTCCTGAGTTCGCTCATTTTCATGTTTGTTGCATCGGTGATGCTGTCTAACCATCTCATCCTTGGCCTTCCCCTTCTCCTTTTGCCTTCAATCTTTCCCAGCATCAGAGTCTTTTCCAGAGAGTCCTCTCTTCGCATTAGGTGGCCAAAATATTTGAGTTTCAGCCTTAAGTTGTAGATAGGTTCCTGGAAACTACAACGTTAAGTGAAACAACTTATAACGAAACCAATTTTACCATAGGCTAACATATGTAAACAAGAGTTAGGTTCCTACGGTATATTTCTGGTCACAAAAACATCACCAAACTTCTAAATAAAGACTCAAAACACTTCTAATATTAAACATTGAAATAATGTTTACTATAGTAAAATAGCCTGGCGGGATATGGTTCATGGGATCACAAAGGGTCGGACACGACTTAACGACTGAACAACAACAATAGTAAAATAGCAACAACATTATAATAATGAATCTCAGTGAGTAACAACAGTCACAGTGGTGGTGGGTAGTATGGGGAGGGAGGCTTAATCCTCATCACTGGTGGTGTTGCTGGTGCTGGGGTTTTAAAAAACATGCTCGCTGCCCATTATCAAACCTCTTTAAAACCTCTAGTTTTGTTTGTAATGTCACACTTTTTTCTGTTTTGGGGGGCCACAGACACCAGGGGACATGGTGCATGTTACCTCTCATTGCAGCAGGGTTAAATCAAAGATCTATCATTGACAAGTGGCAGGCTCAATAGCGCTCTCTTAAGTAGCAGACTCATCAACTTTCAAGCGGCAAGCTCAATAACTTTCAAGCTGCAGAATCTTAGTTTCCACAGTGTCACTGGAGCTGGAGGGCTTAATTGTTTAAAGCTGTGTTGCTTTGGCAGGAGGGCTTAATTGAAAACAATTAGAGATAAGAGGCTGGAGATAAGAGGCCGCGGAGTGACTGCAAGAACAACGTTAAACTGAAACGACGTGTATCAAAACAACGGTAAGCGAGGACTTACTCGCTTACGCTGTATATTCATGCAGCGGGAGAACATGTACTTTGCCTGAATGTACTTTTTCATAGTTGGCAAGAGGCTTTAACAATGATAACTGCAAACAATTCTTTAAAGAAAAATAGAAGGAAAGGGTTTTCTCTGTGTTGGTTCATCTAGAGATGCTGCCAACATTGTGGAAATTGTTGAGCTTTATTGCGTGAGAACATTAACATTTAAAGACATGATTGGTAGTGGCCTTACCTCACTGTAAATATGTGCCAGAGAGATAGGAAGAATTCACAATCATTAGTGTCACAATGGGTGATAGGAGACAATGGTATACTTTGAGAGCCTCCACGGAAGATAACATACAATTCAGGTTGTGTGGGCCCTGTACTTTTTCAGTTCCTCTGATTGCACTTCTCACAGTTAACATTTAAGTGGTTTCTTGGACATTGATCACTTTTATTTCATAGACCTAGGTTATGACTTTGAAATCTGATCCCTGCAAGACTCACATACCCTAAGGCAGGGGTGCACAACATGCGGCCCCAGGGCCGCATGCGGCCCTCTGAAGGATTTCCGGTGGCCCCCAAAGAAATCGGGGATCCCTTGGTGCGCGTTGCTTACGAAGAGAGCGCCAAGGGATCTCCAATGTCTTCGCTCCAGCCGCGTAGCTGTGCAGCCTTCTTGCTCGGGTCGCCGAGCGAGAAGGACAAAGTCACTGAGCCTTGCAAGCCCATTGGCCCGGAGGCTTTGAGGCCGTTGCTGAAGGCGGCGTTTGATCACCGCTGATCAGCTGGAGTCTTCTGGCATTCAGCCAGGAGCCGGAAGAGCCGCGTCTCCTCTTGTGTGCCAACGGGTGCGGAGGTTTGAGGGCTTGTCCCGTTGGCACTGTCACTGCTCCATGTGAGGAGGAGGCTCAGATTCGCGGCGGGAGGGCAAATCCGAATTTTTAATTTTGTAAATATCTTTATTTATTAATATGTTGCTTTTCTGGATATTTTCCGGCTCATGGACACACCCCGTGATGTCACTTCCTGAGGAAGTGACATCACGGTTCCTTGACACGCCCCCCCTGTGCGGCCCCGAAGAAGTTTAGTCTATTCATTTTGGCCCCTACCTACTTCCAAGTTGTGCACCCCTGCCCTAAGGCAAGCCTGCATTCATACCGTACATGATTAGATGCCCTGCACGATCATCAAGCCACAACAAATTGCAGGGATTGTATCATCCAGCTGTGATGAACTGGTCGGTTCCTGGGCAGTATAAAAAAGGAGAGCATTGAGCAGCACCCCTCCTTTGTCCCCAACCCAGAATTATTGGATAAGAATCATGATGGTAGGAAGAGCTGTCTAGTGGGCCTGCAGCTTCATCCTCTACTGCTTTGTCAAGTGTAGGGAGACTCTACCCTTGCTGTTAGGGGTGACTTCAGTGAGCAGGTCTACTGGGGCACATCACAGGGGTCCCTGATCTCCAAAGGGCTTGCTCAGTCTTCTCCACCCCACCATTGGCTACTATACTGTAGGACTCATGATAGCCTACACACTGCATTAGAAAAATCTATAGTTGCATGATGGCTCCAGATTTTCATAATTCTTTGTGCAACCTGCACATAAATGTAGTCACTGTGCAACTCTAGATCTTCCTAATGAAACTTCTAGATTGTTGCAAGTCCTGCACTAGCTAATGGTAGGCTTACCAGATCTCCAACCGGGACAGAGTGCTAGACCTTTAGGAGAAGGAATGTGGGCAGGTGTAGCTTGTTAAACCTTACTGCACAATCCTAGGCATGTCTACTCAGAAGCAAGCCCCATTGTGTTCAGTGGGGCTTGCTTCTGAGTAGACATGCCTAGGATTGTGCTCTAAAGCTTAACAAGCTACACCTGCCCACATTCCTTCTCCTAAAGGTCTAGCACTCTGTCCCGGTTGGAGATCTGGTAAGCCTAGCTAATGGAACCTTCCCAGGAGCCATCTAGGGTCTCTGGGAGCAATTGTTGTTGTCACTAGAGAGGGAGGACACACAATCACAGGCACTTCCTCCTCCCTTTTCTTTTCCAAAGGCCACTGTGGCAAGCTCCCACCACATGGGAGGAACCAGGGCAGGAAGGGTTGGAGGGGGAGGAACTGGGAAGATGGGGGGGGGGGAAGAGTGTGACAATCCAGGAGGACATGCCAGATGGGGGAGTCGGTTGAGCCAAGTGGGGGGTAATGCTTGGGATGGTGTGTTTCTGCTTTGTATGTGGAGAGACTGGGAGTCGGGGGAAAACGGGTGGATCATGCCAAAAGGCAGCAGGCATGCATATGCAAGTACCCAGAACCAGGGATGAATTGTATTGTATTGGCAACTCTATTTGTAAAAAGATACATATCAGCATTTGTGACCAGGATGCCCACAGAGGCGTGTTTAGTTTATGATTATCAAAGAAATGGAAAAGGCAGTGGACCATAAAATAGAAATGAACGTTACAAGAGCCTCATTTAACTACTAAGACGAAAGGGTTGGCTTTGGAAAGGATGCTTCTTCAACTCTTGACAATTCAGTACCCAGCTATATTTGTGATACTAAAGAACTGAATGGAAAACAAAAACAAAAAACTAACATCTCAGTTACATCCTGATGATATCTAAACTTCTGTGAAGTATGAATAAAGGAGAAACCATGTACCAAATCAAAGTAGCATAAGGCCAGGAAATAGTATCATGATATCATGGATTTATTTTCTTTGTTACAGGGAAAATTAGACAAATTCAATCCAGAAAACTTTGAAGTGCCATATTGTTTTTCTTTGTTAATCTAGACAAATGTAATCAGTCTGTGGCTGCAATCCTATACAGACTTTCCTGGGAGTAAGTCCCATTCAATGCAATGGGACTTACTTTTGAGCAGACATGCACAGGATTGTGCTGTGTGTTTCTTTTAATCAATGGAGCAACAGATCAGTTTGTTTTGATTTTTTTTGTTTCAGCTGTGTTTTCATAAATGTTTGTGGATCAATGTTTGTGGATCACTTACCTGGTTGAACTAGATTTCTTTTAGTAGGATGCATTTCATGATTTCTCAGTGGAGGATATGCTTTCCTTAACTTTTAATTTTCAATTGTTCAAATTTATGGGAAAAATAGTGAGGACATTTCTTTTAGGTTCTTTTAGGTATTTTAGATGCGAATGCAAAAGCAAGTCCATAAAGTTTACGCCATTAAGGGCCCAATCCTATCTGGGCCTTGCATTCCTGGAACTCCTGTTCCAGCAGTGCAAGGCCCTTTATGGCGGCACAAAGTTGGACTGCTGTCACACGCTTCCAGGCTGCTGTCACAAATGGCAAGAGGCATGGTGCATGTGGCAGCAGCTCCCAGAGGCTCTGCTGTGACCAGAAATTCCAACCCTACCTGGGCATGCCAAGAATTGAATCTGGGAGTGGGACCTTATTCTTATTAAATGTCCGTAAAATGTTGTATCTTTATTGGTGGTACTTTTTGAGGTTCTTTCTTCCTGCTTCCCAGTCCAAACCATGTCTCATTTCATAAACATCTATCTTCTTCCCCATCCTTAGTTCCACACCACACCACACCTTCCTCACCTATTTGTTCACCAAACTTAAAATTCCCTGATCATTTTGGTAGCCCTTCTTTATAATTGCCATTTTGTGGATATAAATATTTCTATAAACCTCTGTCTTCATAAACCTCATTATCTTCTTCCCCACTCTTAGTTCCTCACGTCACTGCATCCCACCTCCCTCACCTTTTTTTGCAAACTAAAAAGCCCCTGATCATTTTGATAGCCCTTCTTGCATCTTTGTTCTCTGTACAAGACGCAGGGTTCTTTGTTCCTTTCCCCATGCTATCCTTTTGGAGATGCTACAAACAGAACCTCATTCTGTAGTATCACTTGTATCTGCACAGCATGCATGCCTAGCTTCCCTCCTTACCAATCACGTCTATCAGCGATCTGCACACATTAGCTGTCTTTCCTCCAGCAGGCATTGAGGGAGATAAGAGAACAAAGGGAAGAGATAGGTGTGTGGCTACTTCTTTCAGCTGCACAGGGCTTCTGTTAGGCTTCTATTATAGCCGCTGCGCAGCTTACAGAGAGCAGTGTCCCCAAGCCCAGTACGCTCAACAATACAACACAAAGTATTGTGAGATAGGGTGGTAAGCCAGTTAGATACACTGGCCAACAAATCCAGCTTTACTCCCTTAGAAGCGAAAGGTCAATATGAGAATTGCCCTCCACAAGAGGTGAAACATACAATATTTATCTTGTAGACACCAGTGGGAATTTTGCTGATGGTTGCTATGGATGCAGGATTTCCTACCCAGGATATAATGTTTATATTTGTATAGTGCTATGTTCTTCTTTCCACATAAATCCATTGACTATACTGTTGGAATAATGTCTGAACTGGATGGGAAGCTGATTAGAGGGAAGAAACGGGCATATCTGGGAGGGTGATCATTAGGGATCATTTTATCCCCCTTTGCAGAAACTTATTTGGCTTCCCTTGAACATTCTCAGAAGTTTCTCCTTGAAATTTGCTTTGACTGTTAAAAAGGTAAAGGTGACCCCTGACAATTAAGTCCAGTCGTGTCCGACTCTAGGGTGTGGTGCTCATCCCCATTTCAAAGCCGAAGAGCCAGCGTTGTCTGAAGACACCTCCGTGGTCATGTGGCTGTTACTTTTTTGTAATTTCAGTGCCAATCTGGAACACCTATCTGCAAGGCACATACTACTGTACTTCACATTGAACAGCTGTCCATCTGCACTAGATGTGGAAGAAATCGATTGTAACACATAGGGCCACTTTGCGCATTGCTTGCAATTCTGAAAGTCATGAGCTTTGGTATGTTTGGTGCCTTCTATTCCACATACCAATGCAAATGTAAAGCACCTCCTTCCAGCAATGCACTTCAAATAATAAGCCACTGAAAAACCAAACCTAGACTTTCGGCTTCAGCAGCAGCTATGGCAGCCAAGTGTGTTGATGGGGTTTCATCATTCTTGAAGGCAGTATGATAGAGTTAAAATAATCCAGCTAACACTGCAACTGTGCTGATGCAACTTATAGAACTGCAGCTTAAGAGGCAGGAAGGCAAAGTCAGGGGTTCCTTTATTATTTTGCCCTCGGTGCCTTTATTCACATTAGCAAAGGATTCACTCAGTCAAAAATGCTGATCCTTGTGACTTCACTTCCAAAATGAGATGACTCAGAACACCTTCCAGGTGTTTGTGCATTCTTAACAAGGTGGCTGAGTTTGTGGCATGGAAGGGAAGGGGGACAGGAAGCTACACTCTAAAAGCCATGAAGGCAAGGTAAAATATAATCAGAAGAACTCACAAAGAATACCATGTGTTTATAGTCGAAGGTGTTGGGCGGGGCAGCCCAATCCAGTGTAAATCCCCACGTAGCAATGCAGCAGTATAGGCATGGGCTGTACTGCATCCCATGAGGGATTTTTGACTGCTGATAGGTCTCCTCATGGACATTTGCCCCCTATGCCCCTGGGTAAGCCCCAGCAACCACAATGGGTCAACTCGGACCTGTGCCATCGATATTGCATGTGCAAGCCCGCGTTGATCGGATCAGACCTGGGAAAGGGTGTTGGATACGATGTGTCGCCGCTGATCCTTCCCCTCCCAGGCCTGATCCGCCTGCCTCCTTGCCCCATCTCCTCCCTGTTCCTTCCCCTCCTAGCCCCATTCTACCCCTCCCTGCCTCTCTCCAACCCTCTGCATGAACTTACCAGCATCGGTGGGCATCCTTTGGCCACTGGTGCATGGAGCCAGCCACTCGATGCTTGTGGCAATGGCCAGGCTGTGTGGACTGGCGTGTCATAGTTCGCGATAGCTGGGAAGCACCTTAAGCCGCTGGAATGCTTGTTCCTGCAGCATAAGGTTCGAATAGGATCGGGCCGTAAATATGTATAGGATTCAGACGTTCCAGAGAAATAAAAACTTTCGGGTATTGAAGCCATGTAAAAGATTTTATTAGAATTAAACAATTACAGAAGATCCAAAGTTTCGCTCATTCTGTGATGAGCTTCTTCAAGGAAAACGGTGTGCAGAAATCACACTCTGAGATCTTGATGCAGGGAAAAGGCAGAGCTTAACTGAAAAGTGGCAAATGGCAGTTTAGAGTTCTTAAAGTGGCAGTGACCACAGCAGTAGGAAAACATGTTACCGTATTTTTCGCTCCATAAGACACACTTCCCCCCCAAAAAAAATAGGGGGAAAAAGCCTGCGTCTTATGGAGCGAATCCCACCCAAAAGGAAAAAATACTTACCAGGGCTTCGGGGAGGCCTGCGCGACCCTCTGCAGGCCTCCCCGATCTTCATTTCGGCAAAAAACTGCCATTTTCGGCCATTTCCGGTTTTCACGAAAACCGGAAATGGCCGTTTTTTGCCGAAATGAAAATTGGGGAGGCCTGCGCAACCCTCTGCAGGCCTCCCTGATCTTCATTTCGGCGCTAAATGGCTATTTTCGGCCATTTCTGGTTTTCTGGAAATGGCCGAAAATAGCCATTTAGTGCCGAAATGAAGATAGGGAGGCCTGCAGAGGGTCGCGCAGGCCTCCCCGAAGCCCCGGTAAGTATTTTTTCCTTTTTTTTCCTTTTTTAACTACAAACCTTTTTTCCCCTATTTTTTGCTCCATAGGATGCATGCGTCCTATGGTCCGATGTGTCCTATGAAGCGAAAAATACAGTACTTCATTCTAATTAAGACTTGTTAAGGGGAATTGTTGTTACTAAATTTGTAGTGCGCTTAAAGGGGGGCACTTGTTATATGGTTTGACTTTTTTTTTTTGACAGTGCTGGAATCCAGTTGCTATTGACTGTTCTAAGTTCTTTTCTATTGAAGTTATTTAATCAGTGTTTGTAGATTTCTATTGCTTCTCTGTTAATTCTTGGCAAGAAGGTGTTTGAAGTTGCCAGCACTTGTGTTTCTGAGAAGATGATGGGGTGTCCAGTGGAAATAGTATGTTCCGCCACTGCTGATTTGTCTGGATGCATCAGCCTGCATTATTATTAATAGTGAACACACTATAAATACACTATTAATACACTATTTCTACTATTTCACTGCCACTTTAAGAACTCTAAACTGCCATTTGCCACTTTTCAGTTAAGCTCTGCCTTTTTCCTGCATCAAGATCTCAGAGTGTGCTTTCTGCACACCATTTCCGCTGAAGAAGCTCGTCACAGAATGAGTGAAAGTTGGATCTTCTGTAATTGTTTAATTCTAATAAAATCTTTTACATGGCTTCAATACCCAAAAGTTTTTATTCCTCTGGAACTTCTGAATTTTCTGGCCATGAAAACCTGAGAAACTACTATGTATAGGATTTCTGTTTTAGAACCATTCTTGAATTAGGTGATAGACTGTGATTGAAGGTTCCACACTATACTACTGCAGGCCACAGATGTGGGACGCATTTTTTTTCATGCTCCCCTGTGTAAAAAATTGAGCCTAAAATTCTCCCTGCTTGTATGGAGTCTGTATGGGAGTTTCTTTTAGTGCTAAGTCAATAGTGCTTGAGTTGTTTCATGTTCTTTTCTGTGAATGCTACTAACTCTTTTCTTCTTGCACCATTTTCTGTCTTTTGCCTCCTCAACCTTTTCCCACACTGCCATTTAATCCTATGGATTGTGTGACCTAATTGATTTTGTTAATGATGTCATAATGATAGAGCATTTGAAGTGATGATGTCATGCATCCTCGTAGATCAAAACATGTGAGTCACCATAACAAATCAAATTAAAGGGAGTGCGGGCAAAGGAGACCCAAGATTGTCATGATGAAGAACACGAGTGATGCTGAGAAGAAGCATTGGTGAAGGACACAAAACGGCGCAAATGTTTGGAATGTGTGTGGCTATTTTCTATCCATCTGTTTGGGTACTTCTAATGTGCTACTTTTGAAGCAAATATCAAGATTAGAGAACACGTAGTGCACTCCTGCTGTATATGACAGTGGGGTGTCTAGTTCTCTGTACAAGCCCATTTCTAACGATAGACATTTTCTGACTTCCTTTTGTATCAATCTGTCACTCCTTGTAGCGAGAGGCCATGATTCTTATTTCCCATTTCCTTTGTCTTGTAGGTCTCTTATGTAAAAGCTATTGACATCTGGATGGCTGTGTGTCTTCTCTTTGTGTTTGCTGCCTTGCTCGAATATGCAGCAGTGAATTTTGTGTCAAGGCAACACAAGGAATTTCTGAGACTTCGCAGAAGGCAAAGGAGGCAAAACAAGGTACAATGCCCTACCCTCGGTGTGATCATGATTGTCTTTCAGAATAATTGGCTGCACACTTGTGATTTATACCCTATGACATAAAGTAATACCCATATCTTTATTTCCTCCAAATGTTAGTCAGTTTAGATACATTCTTTTTTTTTAATAGAGTTTATTTCCTGTCCATTGTGTTTCTATCTGAATTCAAGCTGAAACCAAGAGGCTTTTCATATTTGCAAAACAAATCAAAGTACAGTATATATTTCCATAGACAAATATTCAGATTTGAAGGGATTTCATGCACATTCACAGCATTATCAAATTTCAGCTTTACTGTAAATATTCATTTCACCTTTAGTTCAAATGTCCTCCTCCACCAGTCCTCCTCATTTCATTTTGTCCAGCATTGTTTTCTTCTAATGCTGGCAGCTGGCCTTAGATTCTGCTTTAGCTGCCATGGCATAAACCATGTTTTGTTTTTTTTGTAGAAGCTGAAGTGCTTCTATGGCATTGGGTTGGAGTTTTGCAAGTTCTTTCTTGCCTCAAGTCCTACCAACAAATAGCTACTTGTTCTGAGTTGTATTTCTCTTTTCCTATGACATTTACCACCTGTCTTCCTCAGCAAGGAACAATATATATAAGCCATCCTAACCATACTATTTCAGCTGTCCTTTGCTTTAGTTTGACTTTCATAGTCAGTTCCAATTATTTCCTTTTGAATTGCTTCACATAGGTTCATCCTGATGTTCTTCGCTAACTGTACCATTCTTATTTTTGTTTTGTTTTGTATATCATTGCATCATTTCCATTCTTGCCGCTGCTATCTGTTCTGACAAATCTGGGAACAGGCACAGACTGTGACTGTTGGAAATGAAAGTGTCAAGTCGGTACGACGCATGAATGGCTTGCGGATCAAAGAGTCTTCAACATACGGGACAATGAATCAGATCTGCAATCCGAGTTTGAGGGTAAAAACAGAGAGAGAGAGAGAGAGAGAGAGAGAGAGAGAGAGAGAGAGAGAGAGAGAGAGAGAGATGTTGAATGAAAATGTCATAAATTGGCAATGACCAATATTTATGACATAGTGTAGTGTATAGTGAAACCCATGTATAAAACAGGATACTGGTTTGACTGTATGAGCAACTTGATATATATTTCTACCCCTTGTGCCCTGTGTTTCTACAAGTTTCCCTTGACCACTTTCATAATAATACCACTGCCAGCGGGGTATTGGGTTAGCACAATGGGTTAGCACAGTGGGTTAGCACAGCGGTTCCCAAACTTACCAGAGTCACGGCTTTCCTGCAGCCTCTTCTTCCCAACTCAGCCGGGCGCCGCCATCTTGGATCATGCAAAATCTCATGAGATCCAAGATGGTGGCACACAAATCTTGTGAGATCTCATGAGATCCAAGATGGCAATGCCACAAGATTGGCAAACGTACTGGGGTCCCAAGGTTTCACACGATCCAAGATGGCAGTGCCCAGGACTGCTGGTAGGAGGGGCCAATTTTGGATATCCTGCAGCGCCCTGTGAGTGCGCCGTGACACCCTAAGGCATCACGATGCACAGTTTGGGAACCGCTAGGTTAGCATGTCGGTGGATAAATTTATTTTAGTTGATTTACAGTTGCACTGGATGGGGTTTCACTCCCCCTTAAATTGTAGGTTCACAGCTTAGGGGGTTCTCCTTGTTCTTCAAGATGTGCAGGTAGGCTTGGGGTGCTTTTTACCAGCTTCAGCTGACATGCCAGCTGTGTGCTTTTTTGCAGAAGGCAGACCAGGCCATTGTCACACATGTTCTAGCACCTCTGAGCATGCTGTACATGGGGCTGCTTGTAGAGTGTCCACAAACTTCATTTGGACAGAAATGCCAATGGCAGACTAACGTCTGGGATCAACCAGGCAGAGCATATAGCTCCAGTCCTATTTGATCTGCATTGAGTTACTCCAGGCTCAATTCAATGTTCTTATATTTAATGTCCTAAATATTTTGGAACCTGGGCACCTTAAGGCCCAATTTCTCCCATATGTGCCTTCCCATATATTCCATTCACTTCTAATATCCTGCTCTAAGTTGTCCAGCCAACAGAGATTTGGCACAAATGAGCATAATGAACAGGGCCTTTTCAGTTATGGCACGCATGCTCTGGAATGTCCTCCCTAGAGAAGGCTGTATGGCGTTCGTAGTGTTCAGCCACCCTAACGAGCGTTCTGCTGCCCTAAGTAGTCGCAAACGTGCCGTAAAGCATGTTTGGGACTACATTCAAGCAGAGAAGGCCGGCGCAAGACCGGCCTCCCCTGCTCCGCCAACCGAGCACCCCGACGGCTGCCGGACCCAGGTAAGTCAGGATCCGGTGGGCAGGGAGGGCATTTCGGCGGTAGCCGGACGGGGGCCATTGGCCCAGCCAGTCGGGGAGGGGTATGACTTCGGCCATATCCTGCCCCCCGCCGAGTGGCTGAGCTGTTACACGGCCTCCTCCGACTTCCGCCAGCGATTTCGCTGCCAGAAATCCGAGGAGGCCAACTGGCCCCAGTGCCATTTACACTTGGGGAAGGGGATGAGCGTCCCCTTCCCCTAGTAGAATTTCCGCCAGGCGGGAGCCTGCTCGCAGCAAAGCACGGGATCCGGTGGGTGGCCTGGGCCGCCCGGCGGATCCTTAGACAGGATTGCACTGTATATCTTCCAGGTCTGCATTTGGGGGAAGCTGAAGCAATAATCTGATTTGATTGCTGATTCTGTTGTTATATTTTATCATGTTGTTTCATATTGTTTTATTGATTAATTAGATCTCTATGCTGTTAGCACTTACAGTTCTCCAGTAGAAAAAAGCAGAATAGAAATTTTGTAAAATAATTAATTAATGCAGTAATGTTTACTGCTGGTAAATTTGGAAGCGGTTTCAAGCAAAATATTAGCCCTGTTGTAAAAATGCCCTCCTCTTGGGGAAAATGTAATGCTTATGTAGGATCAGTATCACTGAATATAGACATCTGTTTTCTGAATTATGCAGATATAGGAGTCATTCATGCCCCTACATACCCAACAAAAGTATTATAGATGAAGCAGTAAATATATTATTCTGGCTTGTAGCCAGATCTTTGTGCTACTGATAACACATATACAGGAAGAGCTCAAAAAAGTATGGAGCCTGCAATACTTTTCTCAAGATGTTTCTCAAGATACAGAATGTATTCTCAAGATACAGAATGTTACATGTCCCTGCCCTGAAGGATTTATATTCTAGACCAGGGGTGGCCAACCTTCCACCATTAGGGCCTCTGCGTTCTTAAGAGTTGTGTAGAAGACAGAATCTTGGCAGCTGCAAGTGCTGATGGTGCTGCTAAAGCAGCTGCACCTGCTGAAATGCCCACACCTATACAACTATTAAAGGGCCAGCATTCGTGTTGAAAGGTTGGCCACCACTGGTCTAGACAGACACAAGGGAAACAACAGATGAAAGAGAGGGAAATGGAGGTGGGGTACGCAAGGGAAGAATATATTATTGTCTCAGTAATACATATTTCAGTTTCTGTTTGGAATGGGGATTAAGGTGTGGTGCCAAAACCTTCACCGAAAAGGTAAGTTTTGCAAAGGGATTTGGAGGGCAGGGGCTCTGGGAGGCAGTTCCAGGTGTAAAGGGCAGCATGGGAGAACGGGTACAGACATTGGAGGGAGCAGGTGTGTGGCTTAAAGGTAGGCTTACCATATCCAAAGGGGGACAGGGTACCTACACCTTTAACCATTGTAAAAAGAGGGAATTTGGGCAGGTGCAGCTTGTTGCACCCTTCCATTATGAGCTGCACCTGCCCAAATTCCCTCTTTTTACAATGGTTAAAGGTGTAGGCACCCTGTCCCCCTTTGGATATGGTAAGCCTACTTAAAAGCCCAATATGAGTGGGCCGAACATTTCAGCATCCTTAATCAAAGCCCAGAGGGGAGGTGGGGGACAAACCTTCCGGCCAATATTAAGGGTAAAGGAATGGCTCTAAGAAACCGTTATTTATACTCCAAAGAGCCAATAAGAAATCATATTTCGTGCTGATCCGTGTTAACTGGTGACTGTAGCCTATGCCGGATGTACAGTTTTATCTTGATTAATTACCCAGAATCCCCACTTACATCCTTGTAGCTGACCCTTCGAAGATAAGCCAAGATAGCAAGGCTTGTCCCTCCCCTTCTCCCTCTCAAGCTAAGTGAACAAAGAGAGTGTCCCTGATAAGGTCTCCACAGGGACAGTTTTATCACCAGTAACTTTGCAAGACTTCAGGCCAGACTGATAAAATAGCCACATGGTCACAAAAGAGCCCCAAATAAACTACCCACGTGGTCTGGAATTCCAGACCATGGCACCAACAAATCTTTTAAGCCACCTTTACTTTCCCACAAAACTCCGCATTTCAAAGAAAGAACAATCAGCAGTTCAATGGAATAACCATTCAAAGAGGTAACAGCTTTACTTGGCCACTAAGTGGTAAATGTATAGCTCTGTCAAAAATATTCATCCCCTTGACAATGCTCCTAAAAAAAAAAAATACACACTAACAACTTCCACAGACTGACTGTATGTGGGAAGTGGCAATAATTCTGTACTTGACAAAGAGTTTTTGATTTTGGAGGCATTGTTCATTACCTAACAGAGTTGGCAACAAACTGATGAAATGCTGTGACCCTCAGAGGTACAGGATAAATAGAATCCAAATCTGAACCCCTGTTATGGTGAAGCTCTCACAAAATAAAACGTCTTGAGCTCATCTCGACTTTATTGAGAGCCTTTTCTTTATGCCACTGACAAGATCAGTTAAAAAAAAGTAATAAAATACTGATTTCCCAGGGATTTCATTACAAGGGAAGCATAAGCTTTTGTGATCAAAGGAAGAAACAAAGTTCAAACTGCAAAGCTTTCTTTATTCTGTTTCCCTGAATAATTCAGTACGCTATTGTCACATGCAGCAGCAAGCCAAGCAGGATGCTGCCCTTCATTCCCCAAAAGGCTGAGCAACCAGGAAAGCTGACCTTTTTCTGTTACAGTTGACAACATTTATTCCGATGTTAGGTTGTGTCTTACATTAATCCTTCAGTGGTTGCAATCAAGAGAACTGGAGCAAACTGGGTAGGAGGTAGGCTAGAATTAATTGGTTCACACATTTTTGCTATAATATGTTGAGCGGAAGCAATTGGGCAGTAGAATAGGTCAGGTGCTCCAATCAACACACACCCAAGCTCACTGACCATCTCTGTAATGATGACCCAGTGATTTCTCTTCCCATTAGTTTAGACTACTCTAGAGAGTGACTTTCCCACTTAGAAATGATTAAACAACTTAACTACAACAATACATTTTGCAATGTTCTCAGGGATCTTTGTTTTCATGTCATGTTTCATTTTTCAAGATCTTTTATTCAAGATCTTTAGAGTTTGTGACTTTTTGGTCCTGCTTTCTATGCTGTCTTAATTTTTGTTTAATTCATTCTAGTTTATATTGTTAATTCATTATTTTTGTGGTTGGGATTATTAAATAAGATTTAAAATGTTCATGGCCAGCAATTGACCCTAGCTGATCAGCTGGGGCAGCTTCTCTTTATAATCTTGCCGGTTGGTTTGCAGGTCTCTTACCATCTCACGTGCCTGTGTGCTCGTACTACCTGAGGAACTGCCCCCTTTCACCCCAGCACAGTGTCTTTTCTGGTACTGGTGTTTGTCTGAATCTATTTTACAGCGCAATCCTGTGTAACCTTGCACCGGTCTAACAGTAGATGCACCGGTGTAACAGCAGATGCACCAGTGTAAGTGCAGTTACACTGGCATAAGTGCACTTACACTGGTGCATCTACTGTTACTCCAGTGCAAAGTTACACAGGATTGCGCTGCCAGATTGTGAGCCCTTTTGGGACAGTGAGCCATTTAATCATTTGATTTTGTCTGTAAACTGCTTTGTGAACTTTGTTGAAAAGCGGTATATAAATACTGTTAATAATTAATAGTTAGTAATATTCGATATATTTTGAATGAAACGTTTTATTTTGTTTTTAAACTTTTTAAACTGTTTCTTAAACATTTTTAACTTGTTTTCATTGTTTTTTAAATCGTTTTTAAACTGTTTTTAAACATAAAAGCTTTCTCTTTTTAGCTCATGACTTTTTATCCCGTAACTGATGTTCAATTCCTGTTGGTTGGGATTATTGTTATTAAGATACAGTACTATTAACCATTAACCGAAATCCGCCTTGGGAGACCTTTTCCAGGCCAAAAGGCACAGTATAAATATCACTCATTACAGCAACAATAAGTCATTAGTTAGCCATATAGAATCCAGGCTTATAGGCATCCAGATTTCCTTTTTGGGTGAGGGTAGCATTACTGTAATAATAATGTGATACTGGCCCATAATAAACTAGTTCAGCCTTAATTTTTCTCTTACCAGTACCACATATTCCTGTCTGGTATTTCAGGAATATGCTGGTCTGGTAAGAGAAAACTTAAGGCTGAACTAGTTTGTTATGGGTCAGTATCACAATATTATTACAGTCATGAAGTACCAAAAAAGGTAAGCATCTACTGCAAACATACCTGCAAGGTCAGCCGTATCTAGCCTTTCTGCCACACATGTGGAGGTGTGTGCATATAATCAAACTAGGAATCACGGTGAGAGCTAAGTGCTAAAGTGCCCTACCCCTGCCACTGTTTCAGCCGTTTTGCACTCTCCGTCCCCCTTGTTTTATGCTAAAAAATGAAAACCTTCAAGGGCTAGAAGCACATCTAGTTTGATCCTAAGAAGAACAGAATTAAGGAGCAGAGACCTTTGACAACTCAGGGAGCCTGTGTTAGCTCAGAAGTTAGCAATGGCAAGTCCTACTTTGGGTAATGCCACAGTAAGCGTTTGGATACCCAATCATGAGCATATTATACTCACTAGCATTCCAAGATGCTGGGAAAGATTGAAGGCAAAAGGAGAAGGGGAAGGCAAAGGATGAGATGGTTAGACAGCATCACCGATGCAACGAACATGAAAATGAGTGAACTCAGGAAGATAGTGGAGGACAAGAAGGCCTGGCGGGATATGGTTCATGGGATCACGAAGTGTCGGACACGACTTAACGACTGAACAACAACAGCATTCCAAGTATATTGCTAGCGTTGCTGCAGCTAAGCCGAACTGGCTTCTGATTTGCAGAGCATACATTCCATTTAACAATTGGCTGTTCCTTCTGTTGCTCCATGCTGAGTTGCTGCTGCCTGTAAGCGTTCACTTGCCAGTTCACCATAAATCAGTGCTTGAGATTTCAGCGTGGTTTTACCGTAAACAACTGATTGCCAACACCCTTTCTCTCCCTAACACCTCCCTGCAACACCTCTGCTTCCCACACCCAGCCTGACAACATGCTGCTGTGTTTGCATTTCTCATAGCTGGAAAGGAGACACGAAAAGGAATGGCTTTCTTGTTTCATTTTAAGTGCAATGAAATACTCCTTTCCTGCATTTTGTCTGTAAAAGTGCTCATTTCCCCATCTGGGTTTGCCTTGAAAATATTCAGCACTACTTGACCCCAGGGGAAACATGTGAGACTCCTTGCATTCTTGCATAAAACAAATGTGGGTTGTTTGTTTTATGTAACATGCTGCATCATGTGAAGAATGGAAGTGCTTGAGGAAAATCCTTTGTTGCAAGGTTATTTTTAGAGCACACAATGTAAGCTCAAGCACATGAGTTTCATTGTGAGAACAGAGAGCCCATTTTAATGGGGTTTCAGGTAGCTCTGAATATATGCGGGGGGTTATGTTCCTGGAAAATGGCAGGTATATCAAAACCGTGTAAATGAAAATGGCATTTTCCATAGGAAACAATGGGATTGGTCTAGGTTAGGGGGAAAGTCACTTAACACTCACGCTGAGGACTGGTGGCTTCTACTTGCCCAAGATAGTGTAATGAGAGGGTTGAAGAGAGAGGCTACTGATGTTGATGACTGAGAAAGCAACGAGGGAAAACAAAGATGCCAGTAAGAAAACTAAGTGGCAGCATGATGGAAAGGGGGGAGGGGAGAGCAGGCAGATCGCAGAGTTGACGTCGAAAGTTGATGCTCTCTGGGTGAGAGCATGGAGATGCAGCAACTTGTAGCTTAGTTGGGTATGGAGGAAGAGGGATTCTTGGGATCCTGTCACCTTCCTTAGTTCTCCAAAGTGAAGGATCTGCAGCTTCTAGGCATCCCTCCAGAAAAGCTTGGATGTTGCTTTTTTTAAAGTGGTGCTTTCCAGCTCCAGAATGCAAGATGCCTTGAGAAGTGCAATGCACTGCTAACCAATGATCACAGGTGGAGTAAGTGAGCAGCCCAGTTTCTTTATGGAGATGGAACTTGCTTAGCTTCCTTTCTCATCAGTTGTTCCAGAGAGGGTGGAGGAGCTGATGTTGGGAAGCAGCTCTGTGAACACATTTTCTTTGTCTCTTTTTTTTAATCTTCTGGCTTTTGTAGAGACAGGAAGCTGCCTGCATCTAACGGGTTGCTCATTAGCAACTAATTAGGACCTAATTGACTGTGTTGTTTCAAAAGTGATCCTACACAATCACACTTCCGGTATTAGTTTGTAAATTGTGCTATTTCAATAATGTGCAAATTAAAGAGCACATAAATTGAGAGTTACTAGTATTTATCCCCCCTCCCCCACGTTAACATCTCCAGTGTTCAACACAGTAAAGAGGAAGTTGGTTCTGCTGGAGATCAGCATTGCAGAGGTGTGCTCTAATTTTGCTTCTCCAGAACAGACCTTGTGGCACTTGACTCTGTAACCACACAGAAAAGTTAACAGGATTTGATATCTGCACCCCCATACACACAGCCTAATTCAGTTGCTCTTCATGCACAAAGAAACTCCAATCCACACATGTAGTTTTCCAGAGAGGAACAGCTCCCAACTGCACATCTCTATGCATGCACAAAACGGTTCTTGCTATAGAAATGACTGGGACAGCTTGTGCAGTTGGATTGTATTCTGTCAGTCCAATACTAACCATCTTCCCAGCACCGATGCAGCGGCATCCCTTTACCTTGAAGAGACCTTTGTGACTGCCCCCCACTCCAGGATGCAGCGCGCCCCCCTTTGTCATGGTTGCATCCATGCTGGAAAGTTAGTTAGGATTACACTGTAAAATATTGTTCTATGAATGTAAGAAGTTCCAGTCTCACAAAGGAGGGAGGACATGATTCCCCCCCTCTCCCTCATGCTGCAATTCTCCATGTCATCCTGTTATCTATATAGCACATCAATGCACATGGCTTTTTATAGAGTCACATAAGCAAAAAAACAGTTCCCTGTCCCAAAGAACTTATCATTAGGCTTACCAGATCTCCAACCGGGACAGAGTGCTAGACCTTTAGGAGAAGGAATGTGGGTAGGTGTAGCTTGTTAAACCTTAGAGCACACTCCTAGGCATGCCTACTCAGAAGCAAGCCCCATTGAGTTCAGTGGGGCTTGCTTCTGAGTAGACATGCCTAGGATTGTGCTCTAAGGCTTAACAAGCTACACCTGCCCACATTCCTTCTCCTAAAGGTCTAGGACTCTGTCCCGGTTGGAGATCTGGTAAGCCTATCATCTACATGTTAACGGAGAAGAGGAGGTGACTCCTGCAGGATCCCTGCGCAATCCTGCAAGAGCACATTCTCCCCCCAGCTTAGGGTGTCGTAAATGAGCTGTAAAACGCGTTTACAGCATCCGAGAGTAAGGGCCACCGGCGCAGAGACCGGCAGCCCTCTCTCCCCCGGCCACGCACGCCAGACCAGATAAGTCCAGCATGGGGCAGGGGCTGGGGAGCGGACCGGGGCGGGTAGGGGGGATTGTCCCCTTCTCCCAAGTTGTTCTTGGGCTGCCCTGGGGCAGTCTGGGAACTCGATAGGATACGGCGGCCGGCACTTTAGACCGGCTGCCGTATCCTATGCAGGATTGGGCTGCTAGTGCTATAAAGAAAAGTGTTCATAGAAGCACTCAACCATATGAAGAGAACCAGGCCTTAGAAAAGCCTTCTAAAATAGGGTTATGGAAACATGACCAAGTCAGGATTTCTTTAAAGAGGAAAGTACTGGATAATCAATACTGTTTCAACATCTGTACAAGAGCTACAGGCAAACACTAGGAGAGGCAGACTTTTCAAGATATCAATAACAGGTAGCTGCAGCATGCCAAAGACAGAGCTTTGTGGATTAGTTGCAGTTTGAACTTGTGTATCCATTTGGGAACAAATTAGTGTTTCCAGCCCAATAGCAGGCTGCTATACACTACGAGGGGTTCTGGTGTGTTTATGTGTGGCTTTTTTAACTTAGGACTTTGTACGAGTGTCAAAGTGATACTCATCAGGTAGGGAAAGGGTTGCACTTCAGTTCACTGGGCTTGACGTACAATTTGCTCATAAACAGCAGGGAACACACCGCAACTGTACTTTGCCATTTTCCAAATGATGAAAAGAACCCACCTGCTGGGCACAAATACTCCCATTCTTTTCTCTGCCTGGAAAAGAGTACAAACTGAAAATAGGGCATGAACAGCTGGAAAAGAACCAGAAAACAAAGCACACTTTTATTTTGTAAGGTCAATAAGAGCTTGTTTCAAAAGCGCCTTCCTAAATTAAACTGAATGCATATGGAGGGTTATGCTTGTTGGTTGCTTTTAATTGGAAATGCTTACTAAGAAGGGACTTCTTCTTCTTCTTCTTCTTCTTCTTCTTCTTCTTCTTCTTCTTCTTCTTCTTCTTCTTCTTCTTCTCTCCAAGGTCTCTACATGATCTTGCACCACCTTATCATTGTGCTTTAATGTCTCTGTATTTTCCTCCTTATACCCTTTGCTCTTCTAAGACTACGTAGTGATGGTGCTTCAGAAATGAACTCCCACTCTTCAAAAACAATGAACCACTATGAACTGATCCCAAACTCTCCCACCATAGTTCAAGCCTGGTTTTTAATGGTTCGTCCAAGCACCAGCACTTCCTATTGCCAAGCAACCTCTCTGCTGCTGCCGGCCAGTCCTGCCTCTTCTACAAAACTTACCTTTGCGCAGTAGGGTGGTGGCAGCAAGGAGGACAAATTTGGAGGGTTCCACAGTGGCAGAGATGTCATCTTCAAAGGAAATAGAATTCTGAGTGCCTCTCTCTGTTTAATGAATTGTACTAGTAGGCACTGAGAAATCCATTTCCCAGATGGCAATGAATGCTCCTGAACATGCTCATAAGCATTCATTGCCACTAGGGAGCCTGAGAAATAGTGACTTCTGGAACAATAAAGTGAGTCAGGAAGCACTGGAAATGTAATTTCCCAGGCTCCCCAGTGGCAATGAAATATGAGGCCTCTGTCACTGCTCAGGTCTTCCACACCAGCTTACTTTGCTGCCACCAGTATTGTAGCTAGAGGGGGCGGCGGCACGGTAAGTGCTGCATGGTGCTACATGGCAGTGCAAAGTTGTTCCTCCCACTTGCCATTGGAGCTATTCTGGCAGTGACGGTGTTGTCTTCCCTGCTGGAATGGCTCCGATGGTGAGTGGGAGGGACCAGTTTGCACTGCCGTGTAGCACCGTGCAGCACTTATTGCGCCAACCCCCCCCCCTCTAGTTACTGGCTGCCACCTTTCTCAGCTGTGTCAGAGCATGTTTTGGGCAAATGGGAAACTGGTGCTGAGGGCTGGGGTGAGCTTCCATGGGCTTTGTCTTTCTGAGCTTTCTTGAACAACTCTTGAAAAAAAATCCAACTTTTTCTCAAGAAGAGTTATCACAGAAAACTTTTAAAAAATGAGGTTACCGGTAATTACCCTCAAGGTGTGATGAAGGGGGGACTTGCTTAGCACTAATACTGACAGCCCAATCCTAACCAACTTTCCAGTGCTGATGCAGCCACAATGCAGCTCCAAGGTAAGGAAACAGGTTCCCTTACCTTGAGGAGGCCTCCATGACTTCCCCCTCACCGCAAGATGCAGTGCACAACCCATTGGCACAGCTGCATTAGTGCTGGAAAATTAGTTAGGATTGGACTGTAAGTTCTTAACATTCTTACTTATTTTTTCTCTTTCTTCCTTATATTCTTTCTGTCTTCCTATATCATGTACCTATGGTGTTAGGTATATTATTTCTGTCTTACTGTACCAGTGTTAGTTTGGCTACTTCTCTTCTTTGAAAGGTTTTCAAAAATATGTCTTTTTTCTTTTCCCTTTCCAGCATAGTTGTTCTTGGATCATCATGATTGTTATTCTAGTTTTCTTTTCTTTTCAATCTTATTCTTCTTTGTCTAGCATTGACCCGGCTTCTTCCTATTTCCTTTGTCTCTCCATTCCTTTTGTTTTATTTGTATTCCATTTTAAGGATGCAGGTAGGGACTGTTGTGAATTTTACTTACTGTAAAGTGTTTTTAGACTATGTTAAGTGTGATAGAAGTAATAAATGATGGTGATGCCCACATTAAATTCAGCAGAACAGCATCTCATAGTGGATACTGGGAGACAAATGTTCAAATTCAGTGGGATACATTTTACTTCTGTTCCACTTTGCTTTGCCTCCATGCTAAATGAAAAGATGAAAAGTTCTGTTTATCCCATATTTTCTTGGACTGCATGAAAGTGCCCATGATTGCCTTATTATTATTGATATATCATTTGTAAAGAATACTTTTGAAAAGAGCATTCTATCCAAAGGATAGCAATTATAAGGTAGTCTTGAGTTTAAAGTTAGCTTTCCAAATAAATCAAAACCTATAGCAGATTTATGGTGTCCCTATGATAGATATGATACTATCCTAAACACACTTCACATGGAGTCAGCGCCATTTGTATGCAGTGGGACAAACTTCTGAATAAACATTCATAGGATTGCATTTTTCCTTCTCCATTTTGCGTTCTACTATGTTGGTCTTATTACATGAATTATAAGAAAAGTGATTAATATATGGTATAAAGGTAAAGGTATCCCCTGACAATTAAGTCCAGTAGTGTCCGACTCTAGGGTGTGGTGCTCATCTCCATTTCAAAGCCGAAGAGCCAGCGTTGTCCGAAGACGCCTCCGTGGTCATGTGGCCGGCATGACTCTCCTTGCCGCAGCGCGTAGCATGCAGCTGGAACATGGAGCGCTGTTTACCTTCCCGCAAGCGGTACCTATTTATCTACTCGCATTAACATGCTTTGGAATAGGAAGACAGTAAGAAAAGTGACCCCCCCCCAATACTGTAATCACGCCAGACAGAGGCTTGGATTAAGGGGTAACTTTATAATAACTCAGAAATAAGTCTGGAGAGGATCCAAAGGGGCTAAGAGTTCAGTTGTTGATACCGTCTCTTCCAATGGATACAACCTCTTCAGGGGATTATTAAGGAAAAAACTTGTGTAAATATTGTAACTGAAATAGGTGCTATGCTAAAATGCAAATATAATTGTTATTGTTGATAATTAATTCACTCCAATTTTATTATTATTATTAACATTTATATACCACTTTTCAACAAAAAGTAGTTCACAAAACAGTTTGCATAGCAAAATGAATGAATGAATCTTTCCCCAAAAGGCTTTAAATCTTTAAAAAGATGCAAAAGAGACCCCAGCAACAGCCCCTGGAAAAGGTGCCATGCTGAGGTGAAGAGGGACAATTGCATTTCCCCTGCTAAATATAAGAGGGCACCATATTAAAGGGTGCCTCCTTGTCCAGTTAGCAGGGGAGCAGAGGAGAAGCACTTCTTCAGAGGTTAATTTAAAGAAAAAAAATCTATGTTTTCTTTTATTTGACCAGGATTTTGTTTAAAGTTTAGACTGGGTTTTCTGCCATCTTGGTCTATCAGTTGTACCCAACCCATTTGCTATTGCAGGGTCGCTGGCAAAGCAGGGGTCCACTTATTTCACCACACAGAACTGGAACTTTTTCACTTGCTTCATATTCTTCCCATTGTGTGCTTAACTGGTGAGTGCAGGGGAGGCATCAGGGAGTGGCCAGGCAGGGCACTGGCTGAGGGCCCACACCTATCAGAGAGCCCCAGGCTGACTCCTGAAACGTCAGAACCAATGGCAACGGTGGCACCCAGTGGACCGTCAGAGAATGGAAGGGGGCTGGCATGGGAAACCCAGTGCCAGTGCCCGAGGGCCCCTGCTATCTGGCACTGGGTGAATGCTGCCTATTCTTTTATGATACCTGAACATGGGGCAGAAGGAGGTGCCTTACAAGGAGGCAGATGACAGGAGAAGCAAGGACAGGACTGATGTGCAAGACATGCGAACCCAGGAATCTACAGACAACTGTCATATTTCTGTTGGTCTGTGACCATATTGCGTTGGTCTGTGAATATGTTTTTGACTCATTCACCAATTCATTCCTAGATTGGAAGTTGGTTTATCTCTTCAGAGTGCTTGGTAGGGATGTCACCCTTTAGCTATGTCCTGCTTTTACAAATGAGTTAGACAATGCAGCTTTGAAACTGGCAGTGTAATTACGCGGCAGCTGCCTCTCCTCAGTGTAGCAAAACTGATCCAGATTGGTGCTGTTTACATGTCGGCAAGTCAACTCCACACAGAAGTTAATGAATTATTTAGTTCCGTTCCTAAACTGGCTGGGGCATGATGATTTTTACTATTTAAAGTGCTGCGTCTGTGAGGGAAGCTATTGATGTGCAGAAGAAGAGAGAAGGTGGAAGGTTTTTTTGTAACGTTGTGTGGCAGGTCAAGAGACAGGAGGAACAAAGAGAAATGAAGTGAGATAACCTTGTTGTCGACATGCTCTTCGACTGACTGCAGGTGGGAAAAGGAAAGAATGAAATGAATGAAAACAAAAATCCATCAATTTATTCCCTTCTCCAACATACATGCAAATCAGTTTATGTATCCCAGATAGCAGCCTGTTTCTCCCATGGAACTCTGTGAGCACAATGTCATCGAGTCCTGTCTACAAAACCCCAGCCCTCCATCTGCGCATGATGGAGTCTGTTCTGGGCTCATTTCTTGGTCACACTTGAGTGTCACTTGGGAACTAGCTTTTCAATAAAAGCCAAACAAGAGACACCAAAGACTTTCTGGTGCCTGAGGCGGCATGCCAAATGCTGCCCCCCTTACCTGGTGATGTACCAACCTCTGTTCCTCCGACACTCTAGCCCACCACTTTCACTTTGTCCCCCTCTTCCTTTTCCAATCTAGGGAATGAGAGAAGAAGGATCATGGGAGGTGAGTGGGTGAACGGAAGTGGGATCCCTGCCAGTCTGCTGTCTAAGGTGACCGATTCAGTTGACCTCATGGATGGGCCAGCCTTGGACCCAACCATTTAATAATTACTTAATAAGTCTTCAGCCTCTGATGGCCTACTCAAAGCTCAACATCTACTTTCCCCCTATAACTTCAGCTTTAAGCAGATGTGTGGAGGTTACAATTCCACTGATTTTTCACTTCCACACAATGATGGTTCTTCTGCAGAGAGGCTCATGTGGACCACAGGGCTGATTTCAGTAACCCCCCCCCCCCATTTGAAACCAACTCCAGAATGTGTCTTTTGTTCAGTTTGTTTGTGATGTGTTGAACATTTCAATACATGATAACTTTTCAAAGATTCCGCTTAGGACACAATGCATCCTGTTTTTTTGTTTTTGTTTTAGATGTTAGGTGAACTACAGCTCGATTTAACCTTTTGAAAATGTTGTGTCATAGCATGGAACACATGTAGAGCCACTCACAAATCTGGTTAATGGTGATCCACTGAAATAGGCAGCTCAGAAAGGTCTATGTGAATTAGCCTTCAGTCTTGAGAAAGAATTCAACACCTGATCACTGCAGGAGTGTCAGCAGCGAAAATTACACATGTTATTCATGATTTACAGTACTTATTACACTTCCCTTGCACTTCTTCTCCTAGTAAACTCAAGTGTCTTACATGGGATCTTAGGCCCACACCAGATGCACAATTATTCCATGGAAAATTGCATCCATGAACACATCTGTGAATTTCAACCCAGGTGGAATTTGCAGCCACACATTCACTCCAATCTGGGGGTTAATCTGTTGAAAAAGCTCTGCTAGTTACTTCTCTAGCTCTGTGAGTCATCTGTTGGCTGTCTTCCTTGGTCTGCATGTATTCCTCCTCTAAGGTCTCAAAACTCATGAATATCAGACAATCACATGAGTTTTCCAACCAGACATTCAAAACACACGTGGAAGATTCCAGATTAAGAAGTAAAAAGGGTTCTTGGTCTATTCTATGGGGGGAAACTGGTGGATAAGGAAACCCACATGGGTTTTGTATCCAAATGTGCACTACATTGGTGGGAAATACTTCCACATGGAAGTATTCCACCCTCTCCCTCCCCCAGCATGCCCTCTGGTTACTACCTGAAATGACCTGTTACTTTCCCTCCTTGTCCACTGCACATCCCCACCACCAGCCTACCTCCTCTGGCAGTGGCCGGGTGCTCTGCTGGTGCGCACGTGCAGTCACCAACCATTTGCACTTGCGGCCCCATTGCGGGTGTTGTCACTGCATCTGCAGCACCAACAAAGAATGCTAGCTCCATCAACAGAAGGTGCCCATAGGATTGGGCTGTCACTTATCTCCCATCCAGGCACTGATCAAGTCTTCACCTACTCGGCCCAGGACAGTCAGTGAGCTTGTTTGTTAGCAACTGCTACATAGAGATTAGGATGGAGGTGGAATTCAATTCTTACCTTTAAGCCTTGTGAGTAGCAGCCAAGGTGCCTCAGTCAGCACTGTGCAAGTACAAGGTTGCTGACTGGACAAGGTTGCCTTGCTGACAGCAGTAGCTTATGCCCATGTGAGAGGCAACTATTCAGTCAGCAACATTGTACATGTACAGCACTGACTGAGATGCGTTTTGTCTCCGCGGCTGGCTCCTGGGGCTTTAGCTCAATTACAGAGCACATGCTTTGCATGCTGAAGGCCCCAGGTTCAATCCCTGGCAATCCCTGGTAAGGCAAAGAAATATTTGTGTCTGAATTACTGGAGAGCCACTACCAATCTGTGTCAACAATACTAAGCCAGAGGGACCAATGGTCTTAGTACAGAGCAGCTTCCAATGTTCCCATCATTGCTACTCAGCAGCTACTGGTTATTTTTCTTAGTGGGTCTTATCACTGGCCACTACTGTGCTTAGCTTCAACAAACATTGTACACTGGCCTGCATTTGCTGTGAGTCTTGTCCACCATTTGCCAAGTTCATATGTGAACGAAACCACGTTCCATGTGATTCTCACCATAGTGATTGCAATTTGTTCCTTTACTTTGGAGATGTCAAAGATTTATTTGTCTTAGAAGTCAATCCACCATGCACACACTTGTGGTTTGTGCAGTGGCATCACTGGGGTGTGGCGGGTCACCCCGGGTGATGCACTGGGAGAGGGTGATGCACCTGTGGCCGCCAACAAACACAGATGCATCACACCCTCCTGGTCTGCTGGCGGCCGCATCTTTGGCTTCTCTTTCCCGATCATGGGGAAGAGAAGCTGAAGGCGTGGGCGCCGGCAGACTGGGGCAGCCACATATTCCTCTTCCAGGGGAAGAGAAGCCGAAGACGTGGCCGCTGCTGACAACTGATGCATCGCCCCTACCCGGGCTTCTGGCAACCACAGGCGCATCATCCCCTCCCGGTCTGCCGGCGGCTGCATCTTCAGCTTCTTCAGCTTCAGAAACCAAAGACATGGCTGCCCCAGTCCCTACCTCCTACCATGGCTGCTCTGGAAATGACGCTGAAGTGACGTCACTTCCGGGTGTCACCAGATGGGGGGGCGTTGACACCCATACTTGCCACCCCAGACAACAAGGAAGGTAGGTACGCCCCTGGGTTTGTGCTCTTTGTATTATGTCTTTACTATTATTGATTTGGTGGTAATCAATAATGCAGGAGAGCAGATGGAGAACACTGGAATATTATGGTTTGAGGTACAAAATATTTCTCTCTCTCTCTCTCTCTCTCTCTCTCTCTCTCTCTCTCTCACACACACACACACACACACACACACACACAGAGAGAGAGAGAGAGAGAGAGAGAGAGAGAGAGAGAGAGAGAGAGAGAGAGAGAGAGAGAGAGATGGAAAGTGCCATTCCCATTTTTTTTGGAACAAAGTCACCATTCTCTTTAGATATAAAAAGAGAATGGTGACTTTGTTTTAAAAAAAATGGGAATAGCAGCGCTTTGAGTTACTCTGCTCCTAGAGATTCTTGTTCTTTGATTATTGTAGGTGCCTGCAATTCATCTCTGTGTTGCCTGTCTTTCTTGTTTGCTCTTTGATCTCCACTTTCTTTTGTGATTCTCATTGTATAGTTCTGACAGAAAGACAATCTTTCTTTGCTTTGTCCCACTCCTCCCCCCCCCCTCTTTTGTGACACTACCATTCATTTTCTCTTCCGATGGGGTATTTGCTGTTTGTTTCATATGCTATCTGGTGGGAGTTTATGAATATTGAGACTATGCTACGTAATATCATCTCCTTTTTTAACCATACACTTTATTAATCAAATGTCTTTTCCCAAAAACAAGATAAGAGATTATAGCTAAAGAAAAACAATTAAAAATATATACAGTATCACTAAATATAGGAAAAATAGCAAGGACAAAAGGAATTACTGCATAATGTTTGAAAAGTACTTTTTCATTAAACCATTATCAAAGTAGTAAGGTCTGCCAAACGGGGAACAAGGAAAATAAAGTAGGAGAATTACACTAACAGTAATACATTAGAAACATATACATCTACATTTAGGAGGTACATGCTTGCTGCAACATAAAAGGGAACCAGATTGCCATTGTATACTGCTATTCAGAGTTCAGTTTCCAGTTTCTCCTAACCATCATCTTTTCCACCTAGCCAACGCATCCTTTAACAGCCCAATCCTATGGACCATTTATGCCGCTGGAACAAGTGTTCCAGCAGCATAAACAGCCAATGGTAAGATCGCCCAGGGGTCTGGAGGTTGGCGGTGCTGGGCAGAACGGGGAGGATCAGGCCCGGGGAAGTGGGCAGGTTTGGTGGCAGCAGAGCCATTTTTTGTTGTTGCAAAAAAAAAAAAAAAAAGGCCTAAAAGAGGCCTAAAAAAAGCAGCTGGGGTGGTGGAGGTGGTGCAAAGCTATCTCTGAAAACAGGGCAGCAAGGTTTTTAAATTGGTGGCTCAAATGGCTTTGTTTTTAAATTGCCACTTATCATAAACCCACCCTATAAGACTACTTTAGTACATCAACCCACCCTATAAGACTACTATAGTACTGCTTTTTGGTTTTGTGGGACATGTCCCTTTTCTCCAGACCACCTGTTCCCCATGTGCTATCTGCTCTCTCCTCCCCATTGCACTTTCCTACCTCACAACCTCCCCTAAGATTTCCCCTTGCTACTCTATTGACCCACGAAAGTCAACAGCCCGGGCCAGGTCTATGTACAGAGCTGGTGCCTTCTGCATCCTCCCCAGGTGATCAGAGGTGTAGCTCGCCACGTGCACGAGGGGGGGGGGTGTTCTTTATTACCACATTCATGCACACACACACACCCAGGCAATGGGCAGCAGTAGCAAAGACAAAGTCCAGCCAGTGAGACTAAGGGAGCTAGAGAGGCTGCAGCAAGTTTGCGCAGGCGCAGCCTCTCCAGCTTCGTCTTTGCTACTGCCGGCCAGCCAGGAAGGATGTGTCTGGCCGGCCAGCCGGCTGCTACCCAAGTTGTGTGTGTGTGTGTGTGTGTGTGTGTGCGTGTGTGTGTGTGTGCGTGCGTGCGTGCGTATGAACGGGACCACCACCCCGGCTGCTAGGTATTCACTGTTTGCTTCCTGTTCCAAAGCGAAAGGAAGAAAATGCTGTCTTTTGCACAGCACTTGCAGACAAAAGGAGGTGAGTTATAAGTGGGACAGGGGAATTTGAGTAGGGTTTGCTTTTATTTGTGGGTTCGGTATCCACATGGGGCGGGAACATATTCCCCCATGGATACGGGAGGACACCTGTATTTATTGGAAAAACCTCACTGAAGTCCTTTGACAAATTTTAGCATTCGTATCTTTTGTCCTTGACATTTAATTAAACCATATACTCTTTTAAGTTGTTTGCTTATCACAGCAATTTGAATTTAAAGGAATGAAGTACAAAACACAGGCTACGCTGTATGCACTCAGTGCAAAATCATCATCCTTTTTCAAAATTGAGTCAATATTGAAAGTGAGTCATTTAATTCTGCACTGAGTATAGCAGAGCATGCTGTGGGGAATGTTACACAATGGTAGAGGAATTAGCAAAACAAAAATGGGATGTGTATAATGTTATACTGACTGAAGCCTAACATGCTTGCATAATATGAGAGATGAGGAGAAAAAAGATGTGCAGCCACAATCCTAACTAAATTTCTGTGCAGCTAAGCAGCAGCGCCGGCCGCAGGCTACACTGCATCCTCTGGGACAATTTCGGCTGCTGGAGGTCTCCTTGGGGTAAGGGGACATTTGGGGTAAGCCCAAGCAGCCGCAACGGGTCAACACAGGTCTGTGCCAGTGTTGACTGTTTTACTTCCCTGGTCCAAATGCAATCAAGAGGGGATAGATTGTCATGCTTCCCAGATTGTTCCAATTCTGCTAATATTTAATTTCTAGAAGAAGAAGTCAATCCTAAATGAAATCAACCCTGACTGTTCCCTGGAAGGACAGGTACTGAGGCTGAAGCTCAAATATTTTGGCCACCTAATGCGAAGAGAGGAGTCTCTGGAGAAGACTCTGATGCTGGGAAAGATTGAAGGCAAAAGGAGAAGGGGAAGGCCAAGGATGAGATGGTTAGACAGCATCACTGATGCAACAAACATGAAAATGAGCGAACTCAGGAAGATAGTGGAGGACAGGAAGGCCTGGCGGGATATGGTTCATGGGATCACGAAGGGTCGGACACGACTTAACGACTGAACAACAACAACAACAGAAGAAGGAGAGCCACCTTTCAGCTTTTGGGGCTTCCTGTTCACCAGGAACCACTAATCACTGGGGCCATTCTGTGCTTCCCCTCTCTGTTCCACCACAAACGGGTTCTGATGTTGTCCTAGCGGGGACATAAGGAACCACTGAAACCACAAATAGCAGTTTTTAGGACATCATAGAGGCCCTACTGCTGAACTTCTTCATTGCCAACAGATATGTTTTGGCTTTGGAGAAGAGAAGAGAGCAACAATAAGGCTCAAGTTGGCGTTTGAACACATCTCATTGTGCTCTTGATGAGATGGTCTGAACTGAAAAGTTAGTGTATTTTCCCTTTTTTTCACCCATTCTATTCAAGCTGGGACTGGGGAGCTGACCCATCAGTCATTTGCAGTACAGCCACCATTTGTTCTTTTATTGCAACTGCATGGAATTACCATCCCTCTTAGCAACTACTAGCTACGTCATGAAGATATTTTCACCATTTACCTGCAAAGGCTGTGCCCTTGTAGCATGAGCTATGTTGAGACTCCTGAACATGACATCTGTTTCTATCATGCCCCTTACATTCGTTTCAACGCTTGAAATATTTACATTTGATCCTTATAGGTTATCAGGGATGGGCAGAGATGGACATTTTGCGAGCACTTTTATCATTGGGGACGACTTGAAAATGTTGCCTCATTTGCCCATACTTTAGTGACCTCTCGGAAATCGGGTGCAAATGTATAGATGTGCAGAGGGATAGTTATCAAGCCGATTGGCACTGTCTGCTAATAGCTGACTGTAAAGTCTGTGGTAACAGTTGTAGAACGTTCTGGTTGACCTTCTGTTTGTTGTAATGTATATATTTTTTCTATTTTCTATTTGTGTGTCTGTCTCATGCCAATAAAGGTTAATTGATTGATTGCGATTTACCTGCATAATTTACCTCATCACCTGGGAAAACCAGCTTTCCCCATATGTGGTCGAATGATCATCTGTATCCATGTGCTTGTACAGTAATTCACATTTTGTCATGAACAATGCTCCACGTGGGGGGGGGGGGAGAGTTCTATAAAAAAAATGCACAAAATCAGATGTGTCATCATAGTCCTACCCCCATTTCTCCTAAAAAAAAATGAATGATTCTTTATACAAACGCTACACAGAACCTCCCTTATGAGGAAAGGCTACAGCGTCTGGGGCTTTTCAGCCTAGAAAAAAGGCGCCTGAGGGGGGATATGATTGAGACGTATAAAATTATGCATGGGATGGACAGAGTGGATAGAGGGAAATTCTTCTCCCTCTTGCACAACACTAGAACCAGGGGACATGCACTAAAATTGAGTGGAGGGAGAGTTAGAACAGACAAAAGAAAATATTTATTTACCCAGCATGTAATTCATCTGTGGAACTCCTTGCCACAGTATGTGGTGATGGCACCTGGCCTAGATGCCTTTAAAAGGGGTTTGGACAGATTCATGGAGGAAAAGACCATCACAGGTTACAAGCCATAAGCAACCTCCTGGTTTTAGAAGTGTCAACGGGAAACAGGTTATCTTGTTGTCTTGTGCTCCCTGAGGCATCTGTGCTGCTACACTGTAGCTACCAGTGTTGCTGCATCACCGTGCAGGAATTTGGCTAGGATTGGGCTGTAACTCATCAGGAACTTCAGGCTAGCATGTGGAAAGCAGAAGTTCATTAATATTTGGGAAGAGCTAGACAAGCCAGATGAGTGCCTTTATAATAGGCTATTAGCATATTTGAAAAATTCCAAAGACACAAAACACTGGCTACCGAGAATCTGCTCTCCTTTAGTTAACCTTCTGACCTAGATTTGCATTCCTTCTTCTTCATGCAGTGCTAAGTAACACAGTAGGCATCCTCGGAACACTGCTTTGAGGCATTTTTGTGACAGTGTCATTAAAGGGTTCAAAAGGAACTCATTGCTCTAAATCCATTTCTTTGCAGATTTATCAGGGCATGTTTCATTTATTTATAGTATGTATAATATCCTTAAAATTATTTTACTTTGTTTAGGGATGCTGAAGAAATGGTATAGCTGTTCACACAACTGTTTTAACTTCTATGTTAATTTCATATGAATATGTGGGGAATTGTATCAAGAGTGCTCTAAATACCACAGGTCTGCACCACAGACTTAAACTGATTTAATGTGCATTATTACCCCTCTCCTGTGGACTCTGGGGCTTGTAGATGGGGCTAGGACGAATCTCTAACAGAAAATTCTCACTAGTCACTACCCTATAGTTACCAAACTACAGGATTCTTTTGGGGAAGCCATGACAGTTAAATAACAAGATAATGATGATGTTCTTCCTCAAAGGTCAAGATGCCGGGGGGGGGGGGGGGAGTGTTATCCCATTTTATCTTCATCATTAACCTGTGATGTAGTTGGGCTGAGAGATAGTGACCAGGTCAAAGTCACCCAGTGAGAATCATGACTTGAGCAGGAATTTGAACCCAAGTTCAAGCTCAACACTCTATCCACTTGACTAAACATTGACAGTGTGAAATAGGTATCCTACACAGAAAGAGGAGGTATCCATTTGGAAGACATGTGCACAGTTCTTTAGCCAGAAATGTATTGGCATTATCAAGGTCAATGGCATTTTGCACAGCAGTGTCTTGTAAACTTAAAAACCGATAACATTTTAAAATTGGTTTAAAATCAGTCACAGTGCTTCTTTAATGCAGAAACTAAATGGCAATATTTGATAGATATTTGATTTTTCTTACTTTTGTTGTCCATCTGCTAGGAAGAAGACTCTGGTCGTGATAGTCGGTTTAATTTTGGTGGCTATGGGATGGGTCACTGTCTACAGGTCAAAGATGGCACTGCTGTGAAGGCCACACCTCCAAACCCTCCCCCTCCCCCACCCCCACCACCGCCAAAGGATTCCGATTCCATCAAAAAGAAGTTTGTTGACCGTGCCAAAAGGATTGACACAATATCCCGAGCTGCATTTCCACTCGCCTTTCTCATCTTCAACATATTTTATTGGATTACATACAAAATTATACGTCACGAGGATATTCACAAAACATAAACTGTGAGCTGGGACCTTCTGGCCAAAGCGACTCACCTGTAAATAGGAAGTGAAATGTCTTTTCTGTCATGGGGACAGAGGGTTTGTTGTCTTGTGATACTAAAGGGAGGGGAAATAGTGGGGGGGGGGGAGAAGGAAAAGTATCAATAACAGCTGCACAAAACAGGACGCAGTGGAATCACAAAATGAGGATTTCCTTATGTACTCTCAACATGGTTCTTCCAAACTCTTGCCAGGATCAAACAAACCTAAACAGGGCCAAATTTTTCCAAAAGTTCAATGTCTCTAAAACATCTTTAAGAAATGATGAAATGCATCTACCATGGGACTGACTGTAAAGGCTGCAGTGCAATGAATTTTAAGAGGACCAAACTTTCTTCAGGGTTATACTGCCTTTCTATATGAAACCGGTCGGCTGAGCTACATTCCATTCATGTCTGTAGTTAGTTGTTCGCTCAGAAGTCCCTTTATGGATTGTAAATTATTTCTACAAACAGATCATGGTGTGGGAGGGGGGGAGATTTATACTTTAATATCCTTGTGGGTGTGCATTTTAATATTTTTTGCTTTCCTAGAACTGTAATTTTTGAGGTCCAACTTGTGTAGGGTGTGTTTAATTTGATTGCTTTCACTTGTAGAGCTGACCTGCAAAATGGCCCATTTTATCTTGGTTCTCGGAGAGTGCACTTATTTCATTTCATTTTTGCCTGTTTGTTTTAAATTACATGCAGCATAAGGTGCCAAACTGTAATTTACCTATCATAGTACCTGATATCGCACTATTGATTAAAAAACTTGTTTCCTGACATAGTTCAGTTTAGCATTGACTACTGCTGTTGCTCTCATTATAGCTTTGAGTTGATAGCTCTGTAGGTAAACATGATTTGTTTACAGACCTCTGATTTATATCTTTACTAAGAAAAAAGTGGCGATCATTTTAAATATAATTGACTGACTGAAGCGTTTTAAGAACTTTACTGTGATTTTAATAACCTGTTAACTTTTTGGTGCCAGAGCAATGTGGTCCAAATCCTTGCTATGTGTTTTAAAGTAGACATTAAAAAATAAAATAAAAACCCAAACAAAAAAACCAAGCACCCAATGGAGGTATTTTTGCGTACATAAACAAAGGCAGAGTGGAAGACTACAAACAAAATGAGCATTACATGTTTACTCTAGCTGTAAAAGGGTTTATTACAAAAAAGGCAATTGTTCCATTTCAATAAAGTGAAGGATCTGATTGGTTCTTGTGCATTTTGCTTTCTTTACTGCTTGTTGTCAACTGCATGGGGGTGGGGGGAAGCATCATGAACCACACAGGAAATCTTCTCCCAGCATAAAAAATAAACTCAGAAGTGAACCAGAGTTGCATACCAGGGTCAGCACCAGGTTGTTGACCTGGGAGCAAAGGTGTCCCTCCATGATGCTTCTTGCCCACCCCCGATGGTGCATTGGGTGTCACTGCTGCCCCAATACTGAGGGTTTTCAGAGTTCATCCTAGCCAGATGGGTCTTTTGATGGATATGGGCCCTCAGCCAGGCCCATATCTATCAATATGGGTCCTCTTCTCACAACTTCTGTTGCCACTGACGACTAATTAAATGATCATGAATTATTAAAGTGATCATCTGTTTATCTAATCAATTAAGCAGAATAACGTTAATAGTGTGCCTCTTTGATAGCTAAGTCATGTCCAAAGAAAAACTCTGAGAATGAAGCAAGAGTGTATGCAGTGGCGTAGGAATAGGGGGGTGGGGGACAGACTGCCCCCGGGCAGCACAGGGGGTGCACAAGCTGCCGGGGGACACAAGCAGTGGAAAAAAAGGTGCGTTTTTGGTGCTTTTTGGCATGGTGAGCGGGAAAGGAGTCCCACCTGCCCAAGCGCCTATTGGCCTTTTTCCAGCAAAAAAACACCAGGGAAGGCATTTTTTCACTGGAAAACCCACCGGAGGGGTGGGGCTTATGACATCATGAGCAAAGGGGCAGGGCTTGTGATGTCACAGGGGTGTCACGTGGGTGCTGCCCCCTCACGAGGCTAGCTACACCACTGAGTGTATGTTGTGGATCATGTGGGGTGGTGCGAATGGAATACCGAGATTCCGGTTTTTCTTGAAAAAAAAAACCACTTGAAAAAGAGTGGTTGCTATTGAAATGGTTCTGAAGAAACTGGGAAGGTTGCAGAGCTATCGGCAGCAGAGAAAATGTAAACTAAAACTGAGCTCTTCCAGAAAACAAAACCAAATAAATACACTTGAGAAAATTAACAACACCCCACATGATCTACAACATATGCTCTTGCTTCATCCTCAGAGTTTTTCTTTGGATTCACATTACTTCGCTATCAAAGATGCACGCTATTAACATGATTCTGTTTAACAAGAAGACAAGAGAAACAATGGCAACTCAGTCGGCATCGCATGTTCCCTCAGAAAACTGTCATGCTTCAGGCTCCAAAAGATGCGAACAGCTAATATTGCTCTCGGGGGATATTGAGACTCTCTCAAAGAACATTTCTGAAGTAAACATTCAAGTAGTTTACCAGCAAAATGAAACTAAATTCAAGTACTAATAGACATGAAGGCAGTGGCACTAAGTGCTGAAGTGATGTGTATAGAGAAAAACAGTGAGAATGAGAAATGAGATGGTTTTTAAGATTAGTCTCAAAAGTTTCATTTATTAAACCTGACAGAAAGGATAGACCCAAAAAATCTCATCTTGTCTCTGTGGAATACTGCCTGACTTGTTGATGTTCCAGAGACATCTCTAGGTACGTAGAGATTTAAAACACACAAACACACACACGTACAAATTCAATGAAATTCAATGAAATATAACCCCCCCAAAAGGAACAGCCCAAACTAATGTTCCAGTGGCATAATAAGGTGCTTTACAGTGGGAGCAGCCAGGCCACCACTGCAAGTGGTGAGTGGCGGCGGCAGCCCACCAGCAGACCCTCCATGCTAGTAAGTCAGCGCAGGGGGTGGGACAGAGGCAGGGAGGGTAGAATGGGGTGGGAAGGGAGAGGAACAGGGAGGAGATGGGGCGGGACTGGGGCTGGAAGGGGGCAGTATCAGCAGCAGTAGCACAGCCAATATCCTATCCCTCAGGCCTTGATCTGCCTCCCCAGGTCCACTTGGACTCACGCCAGTGAAATCCAAGTAGGCCCGTTCTGGCACCAGAGGTTTACCTAGAAGAGACCGGGGGGGGGGGACACAACCCATGATATAGTGTGCACTTTGGCGGCTGCATCAGCAGGGGATGGAAATGATAGGATTGCGACCTGGCAGCGCAATCCTAACCAACTTTCCAGCGCCGGTGTAGCAATGCCAACAGGGCGCACACTGTATATTACAGTGTAGGGGCGGTCATGGAGGCCTCTTCAAGGTGAGGGAACATACCTTACCTTGGGGCTGCATTGCAGCTGCACTGGCGCTGGAAAGTTGGTTAGGATTGTGCTGTTTTAAGTAATGTTCAGCAATCTTAGATTCTCTCTGTGTTGTTGCAACTGGGGGCTGGTATATGCCTCCCATGTGGTGACCAACCTGATCCTTTTCTCCCCAAAACTCTGACCTACAAGTTCCTCCTGCTCCCAAGCTAATGCTCTGGGGAGAAGAAAGATGAGTGGACTATTACAGAGTAGGTGAGCACAGTTTTCCCATTTGGAATAACGGCCAATGCACTGCAGCGTGCATGTGCTAAGGCAGGCAGGCCAGGAAGCTGGAAGGAAGGAAGAAGGTTCCATTGAGTCGGATGCTGATCTTTTCCTGTATGTGAAACTGTAGATGTGAAATGATAGACTCACTGTGCCCTTAATAAATCTGTCAATAACAGCAACAACACATGGATCACATGGATGACAGTCTAGATATTTTCTTAGTTGTTGTTTTTTTTCGTGCATTTGGTGATGGTTGAAAATCACTCATGAGTTGCTGAACTCTTTGGACCCAGTCTCACGAATGCCTTTGCTACTTGATTTGTTGAACTGAAGTGTGTGTGACTTTCCAAGTTAATTTGAAAGAGAAATGTAGGCTCAACAGCTGGTCCCACTCTTGGAAATGGCATTCATGGGCATTTTTAGAAATGATGAATGCTTCATGGCCTGTAATTTCATTCATTTGGATCAAACACGTTGTTGAAAGGAGCAAAGGAGTGGTGAGTTTTTTTTAAATCTATCTTCCTCCCACTCAGATGATTTTGCAACTTGATTCAGTTTCAGTGAGGTTGTTCCTGCCCTTTCTCACAAAAGCAGGTCAAGTGTGTGAAGGCAAGCCTTCAGGCAGATCACACCCACAACACATTCCACTCAATGTGTCAGGCACAACTGTCAAGCAATCCATCTGTAGCCTTGTTCCTTTCTGCTGTCATTGCTCCTGACAGGGCTGGCTGACAGTATTTGATGGCAGTAGTTCAGCAAAGTTGGATTTCTTCCCATCTTATGAGGGTGGGTAGGTGGTGGTGTACAAGTCTGCGCTCATACCAGTAGTAATGGATGATCTCATGTCAAAGGTCTTTCTGCTAGAGAAGACAAATGCAGAGAGATTGTCTTGCAGGTAAGCTATCACATGAAGGCTGTTGGAAGCATGTAATAAATCTAATGTATATAATGATGATATGCAGAGACGATGCTACGCCCCCACGTGGGAGGGGCCGCCGATGCTACGCCCCCACGTGACGCCAGGCATGATGTCACACAGCTCCGACCACGCCCTCCGCGGCGTTTTCCAGGCAATTTCGGAGCCTTACAGATCCAGGGCGGGCAGGAGGGCCCAGCGAGAGCGAAGGAACCAGCGATGGACGCACAGAACGCATCCAACAGGCAAGTCCTACGACTTGGGGCCCACGGCCCCCACCCCTACCCCCGCGACGCTTCTGCCCTGTGCTCTTTTATAAGGTTTCCAAAACTCTCTCGGTGTGCGTGCACGCCCGTGTGTGTGTGTGCGCGCGCACGCGTGCGTTGCAGATGGTATGGACGGAAGAAGATCCCATGCTATTTCATTGAAATTACGCATGGGTCGGAAACAAAGACAATATACTGAGGAAGATTATTTGGAATGTTTGTTTACAGGAGTTTCAGCTGGCACAGGGCATGGAGAGAGAAGAACAAAGACAAGCCTTGAGTAGGATGAATGACAAAGACAGAGATGCACAGATGAGGAAAAAAACACTGTACATTTGTTTTGGATACTCCAGAATACAGCTGCACCAGTGGAGAGCAGAGTTGGGGGCCAATGGTTCAAGAAAAAACATTATACCATAGTAAGTGGTCACAGTGGGATCATATAATAATAATAATAATAATAATAATAATAATAATAATAATAATAATAATAATAATAATAATATTGCTAGACTGTTTTTCTTAGATGCACTGGGAAAACATACCCACCCAGATGGAAAGGTAATGTTGATTGGTATCTGATAAAAAAAAATATTGTTTGTGCTACTGGTTTTTATTTTTCCTTGTTTAGAATGTTTCATACGTTATAATGTTAGTTTTCTCATTTTGTAGATATTGCCTGTACAGGTATTAAGTTCTCTCTTACATACATTATACATTATTTGACCTCTCCCATTGATCTGGATATGAATGACTTCTCTTAAGGCTTCTGCCCAAGAGCACCACCTTAGTAGAACTTGAGTTGCCTCAGAGTGATCACTGATACCCCAGTTCAGAGATTCTTGATGTAACCCACACAAAAAACTACAGAGGCACACGGAAACCCTCTCTCAAACCAGAAGAGAAATTGGGAATGAAATCCCTAACTTCTCTCTGCTCTGACCTGAAATATTTTTGAATAATGGATGCCTCCTCTCTTAAATACTATTCCAGTAAAAGACACTAAAGCAACACGTTAAAAACTGACCTTTACTTGGGAATGGAATGCATTCCCAAGTAAGGATGGTGTGTAGTGGTTTGGGAGCTGGATTTAGTGGGACTTTGCTGGACTTAGTGGGATAGCGTAGTGGTTTGGGAGCTGGACTTGTAGTGGTTTGGGAGCTGGATCTGGAAGATCCAGTTTCAAATCACTGCTCAGCCATAAAGCTTCCTGGGTGACCTTAGACCAGTCTCTCTCTCTCTCTCTCTCTCTCTCTCTCTCTCTCTCTCTCTCTCTCTCTCTCTCTCAGTTCACCTGCCTCACAGGGTTGTTGTGAGGACAAAAGGAGGGAACACCACCCTGTACACCACCCTGAGCTCTGTGAAGGAAGGGCAGTATAAAAAGGTGTAAAATAAATAAATTATAAATAAATTATGGGGATTTCATAGTATGAAGTCAAATGGTGAAACCTTTAGTTAATATAATATGAATGAGAAAATCTGATTGTTCACAACAATGAATGGCTCCTCAAAGGAACAGGGAATACAATACCCAAAACAGGAACAAAAAGAGTGTGGAGCAAGGTCTCCAAGCAGCAAAGATTTTGAAATAGGTTGTATGGCCTCTATTACACATAAACACAGAGAGATTACATCCAGCACAAGAGTCTGTAATGGAGAAGTGTGCCACAGTGTGGTTAAAAAGGCAAACCATGAGGCTGCAGAGTCTTGCATCAGAAGCAAACATTGCATGTAGAACATTTCTTCTGGGAGAAAAACGAGAAAGGATGGTTCGTGCATCTTCAAATTCTTCTCCTAATCAAATTAATTCTTATGTAAGCAGAATTAATAAATTGTTCCCATGATGAATTGATAAACCTGCTGAAATGTAGAAGGCTCCTGGAAACAGTGGAGCCAAACTCCCTCTAGAATAGTAAAGGGCAGAAGCTGTGATTCCCTTCTTCCCAGTTATGTGCACATAAAATGCATCGAAACTCACAAGATTTACGTCCAGGGAACATAGCAGAACATTTCTGCCCAATGACTTGCCTTCCATCGGTTGGAACGGACTGGGAGACGTATGCTCATACATGGGGCTCCAGAAATGGCGAAATATTTTGTGTCATGTTGCCTCCTGATTACAGATGGAAATGACATCAGGATTTAAATAACACATTTCCAGCATTATTTTAGGGCTGAAATGACTAATCCTACTTCAGCTTCAAAACTGACATTTTCAAATCCTTTGACAAACATTTAAATTTATAGTCAGCCCATGTAAATGGCATATCCTTAATCAATTTTGCCACAGTTCATTTCTGGTCAGATTATAGAATTACCTCATGTAGCTTGACTACATGATAGGATCTGTGAATTGGAAGTTTATTTCAACTCTGCTGTACAGCAACAGTTAAATAGAACAGTATGATAGCGAAAAAGCAGTAAATCAGAATTCTCCACCACCACCCAGGAGTGTATTATCCATAAGGCTTCAGCCAAGGGGCCCCGCAGGGACAGGGACCAGTGTCCCTTTAATTAAACCTTTAATTGAAGGTTGTTGTTTTGTATGAGCTCATCGTGAAAAGAATTTTAAAATTGACTATACTTTATCAATACATAATAATAAATAAATGTCATTTCACTGTATATTGCAGGGATGTGGATCAAGTCTCAAGTCCCTGGGTCCAAGTCTCAAGTCAGGTCCCAAGTCTTTGCCCCCAAGTCCCGAGTCCTTGGTTGGCAGTCCCTATCTATTTAATGGGGAAACAGGTTCAAACCTGAATAAAATCAGACTTGTTGTAAAAGGCTCCAAGTCTCGAGTTGAGTCTTTCGAGTCTTTTACAATCGCCGAGTCAAGTCAGAGTCAAATAATTGACATGACTTGAGTCCGTCTCGAGTCCGAATCAATTGACTCAAGTCTACATCACTGCTATATTGTAAAATTTTCTATTTGATAATCATTTGTTGTCAGCTGTAGTGGGGTGAAGGATTGAAGTGCTGGAGGGGGCCCAAAATACCTGAAAGCCTAAGGGCCCGACCATGGGTTAATACACTCCTGCCACCACCTCTCCCCAGGTTGTTTCACGACTGCTCACAGCAAGATACCGAAAGCCCTGCAAAATGGATTGGTTTGGGTGCCATTGCTTGAAGATGGAAAGGATAGGGTCAGCCTAACCATCCTGGGTGGGGGTGTTTAGAGATATAGGACTGCTGCCGAAAAGGCTTTGCTTCTGGTTCCTGCCAACCACACTTCTGCAAGCAGAGGATCCACAAGCAGGACCTCTGTAATTAACGGTTCAATCCTGTGTAACGGCTGTGCCAGGGCAACACATACTGCTCCAGCACAGGGTGTCACAAAAGTGCCATAAGGCACTTACGCGACAGCCGGTGAGCAAGCAGCGCCGGCGCTGCGGCCAGCACTCCTCACTCCACTGTCTCCCCGGCCCAGCAGGTAAGCCCTACGCCAGTCAGGGCAGGGGAAGATGGACCAGGCGGCGAGGGAGGGTGGCCATTGGCCGCCTGGAGCCTGGAGGGGGGGATACCGGGGGCTGAGATCCCGGTATCCAACGCTCCCTCCAGGCCCCAGATACGTCGGCCGTGTCGGTGTTACTGTGCGCATGTTCTAGAGCAGGGGTGGGGAACCTCCGGCCCGCAGGACGATCCGGTCCGGCTCGCGCTGGACCGGCCCGATCCAGCCCGCGACCGGAGGCTCCGCCGCCACCGCCGCCTTCCCGCCAGAGGCGTCTTCAAGGGGGGGCCCTGGGGCCCAGGGCCCCAGGGCGCTGAGGCAGGGGAAGGGGCGCAGGACCCCTTAAGTTTCATTTTTGTTTTAGGCGTTTTTTGGTTTTTTTCCGGGGGGGGGGGTTCCGGCTGCCGCCCCTGCTGCTTCCCAGCTGCTTTCTGCATCGTTTGCCCCCCCCAGGGCTTGTGTGTGCTTTTGGGGTACTTATCTTTTGTCAGAGGAGGGGCACAAGCAGCATATTCTTGCTCCGGGCGCCGCCATCTTGAATTGACCAACGAGAGGGAGAGATATTCTTTTGTTTTCACTGTTCTGTCCCACTTAGCATTCAGTGCATGAAGGTGAAGGTGATATGCGGCACCCCCCAAATGTTTGTTTTTCACCCTAAAAACCCCCAGAACCCCCCCAAAACCACTTTATTAAAACCAAAACCTAATTTTGACAGTTTTATGACCGGGGTTATGACAGTTTTATGGGGGGGAGGAAAGGTCGGGCCCCCGGTCGAAAAATGTCTGGGTCCTTCTCTGCTTCCCGCGCCGCTTCCTTTTAAAATCGGCCTTCCTGGACCTGCGCAGAGCGCTATGCTGGCCGAGAGGGCAATCTCGGCCTCAGCTGCGCTCTGCGCAGGTCCAGGAAGGCCGGTTTTAAAAGGAGGAGGCGCCGAGGTGATGCGTCACCTCGGTGTCTACTCCTTCTGAAAGCGGCCTTTCTGTACCTGTGCAGATCGCCGCTGAGCCAAGCGGCAATCTGCGCATGTACAGAAAGGCTGTTTTGAAAAGGAGGCGGCGCGGGAAGGCAGCGGCGGCCCGGAGCCTGGTAAGTTGGAGAGTGGAGGGAGGGGGCTCGGAGAGCGGTGGGTGAGTCGGTGGGTGGGTGGGTGGGAGCTGAAAGCGAGCGGTGGGTGGGAGGGTGAGAGGGAGCTGAGCGAGCGCGAGCGCGAGCTCAGTGGGTGGGTGGGTGGGTGGGTGGGAGGGAGGGAGCTGAGCAAGCGGTGGGTGGGTGGGTGAGCGGTGGGTGGGAGGGAGCGGTAAATTCGCGGGGGGGTCAAATTTGTGGGGGGGGGCCAAAAATTTCTCCCCATGGGAAAATGGCCCCCCACCCCAAATAGGTTCCCCACCCCTGTTCTAGAGCTTGCGTACAAGTGAATAGGTCCATTGGGCCTACTGCCGCTGACACTGGGGCAAGGGGACAATCGTCCCCTTCTCCCAAGTTGTTCCCAGGCTGCCCTGGGGCAGCCCAGGAACTCGATAGGATACGGTGACCGGCCCTTTAGGCCGGCTGCCGTATCCTACACAGGATTGCACTGTAATATATCTTCTACCTGTAAACAAAAAATATGTAATGAAAAATATACACCATTAATGCACTATTAATAGAACATAGTATACCAACAAGAAGTCATAGTTTCTGAGAAATACTGACATTGTTAGCCAATACATGCCATCCTTCTCTTGTCCCTAATGTGCCTGGCTGATGCCCAAATGCTCCTTTGGGAATGATTAAGTTAAATCACATCGGCTAATGGATGTGGAATGGATTATGAAAAAAAAAATAAGTGCGGAGAAGGTTAGATTTAATGCAATTTACCAAGAACCAAGAAAATTCTTGTGCATTTTGTTAAATCAGAAAAAACAACAACCTTGCCTTGGCTACCTTTCTGGTTGGTTTGCACATAAAAGCAACCACTTATACTTGATTGCTCACACTCTTTTCCCTGCATGGACTGATGAAAGCTGGATCGTTTTGTTAACAGACTTTGCACCTTTTTCCCTTCTGAAATATGCTTTGGGGGAATGATGTGACCCCAACTGCATTCAGCACTCAAGATCTAGAAGTAGCACTTGGGGGCATTTGGGCTGTGCATGAGGCTACTATTTATATATGGTGCTCACTTCTCCAGACCACCAGCATTAGCAGTGGAAGCAAGGAGACCCTGCTGGCAGCCTTTCCCTCTTTCCTACTGCATGTCCTTCTTCCTGCTGAACTGCAATATTGTTCCTACTGGCACTGCCGTTATATAGGACCATATGCATCAATGTGCTTGCATAGACATAAACATGTCCAGATAAACACCAACAGAACGGCAGACATAAATATGTTGCTGGAAATCGATGAGGGACAGAACTCTCCTAGTGATCGATCCACAATCCAGCTTCTGAGTATCCCTAGAATGTAGTAATGCAGAAGTTCCAGCAACCATTTGAGAAGCACAGCAAATGTCTTAATTCAGCAGCTGTAGTATAATAATACTTACCATCTGAACAGTGCTTTCTTTGCAGGTATTATCTAGATGCCATTTTTACAACCACCCTGTCAAAGTAAGAAAGAATTATTATCCTCATATTGCAGCTGAGGAACGAGGCTGAGAGGAGTGGCTTGCCTAAGGCCACCTAGTGAGAACTCATGGCAGATGTGAAGAAGGGAAATCCTGATTTGCAATTTTTCTCTTCACCACTGTGCTATACCAGTCCTCAATCTGAGAGCAATCAACTATATACTATATGTGATATAGGTGCATTGGGATCAAGTATGCCTTACTTGTTTGGACAGCACATGGAAAGGAGAAATGCTCTAGAGATCAAGGGTTCTCAACCAGTGGTACTAGTACCACCAGTGGTACTTCAGCCGACTGCTGGTGGTGCTCAGATCACCAGACCACCGGAACCCCACTCCGACGCGGCGCTTTCAGCGGCACATTTTCACTCCTGAGAGGCTCCTGCCATTGACCGAGCTTTTCAAGAACGCTGAGAAGGGCCCTCCCATCCACCCAGAGCCTCCTACCTGCATTTTCTGACCTCTGAAAACTTGAAAACCCATAAGTAACTGGCAATGATGTAATCGCCAGTTACCTCTGGTGGTATGCAGCAGGAGAGTGGTACCAGAGGTGGTACTCAGCCGGGAAGGGGTTGAGAACCTCTGGAGATCTCCAACCCAGTGTAGGATGCTGGTACTCACAGACAATGAGGAAACCAGTGCGGATTACAGTGTACTCCCCATTAAATTACCATTTACTTGTATTAGTCGTGCACACAATGCACTTATCCACAAGGGTATTGCTAAATGAAGTCCAAACTCTTCTTTATGTGGTATTAGCCAAGGAGGCTCCTAGCAACAGTTCTATCACAAGCAGATGCATGTGTTGAAGACGGAAGAATAACAGAGCAGTGTACAGTACAGTTACATCATTCTCAATAGACATATAGACCTGGAAAAGCCATAATATCACTGCATAATATCATTATCAAGTGCATAAGATACAATGATGGTTGCAGTGTGCTTTTGTCGTAATGGAGACTTACAGTACTTGATGGATTATGTTTGCTTCTGGGTATGGATAAAACTCACAATTTCTGGGCTAGACTCCCCCAAAAAGGTATGAAAAAGCAATACACAATAATTCTGGATAGATATGAAATCCAGATTCACAGTGTAGTTAAAGAGACATTTTGTGTGTGTGTGTGTGTGTGTGTGTGTGTGTGTGTGTGTGTGTGTGAGAGAGAGAGAGAGAGAGAGAGAGAGAGAGAGAGAGAGAGAGAGAGAGCATGGCTCTTCCAAAGAAAAAAAATTATCACGTTTCACTGTTTCAGTGTGAGTGAAAACTCTTGAAAAAGGATAGTAAAGATAGAAGGCTATTTAAATAGTTGTCGTAGGGGGACAATGATCTAATAATGAATACTAAAGAGTTTTGTTTTATTTTTAGAAAAAAAACCTTGCTTCCTTTCAATATGCAGATGTGACAATCTATCCTGGCAGGGCAGGCCCGGGCCAAGTCTGGTCAATGCTCAAAGTGGAACTGAATTCCACTGCCCACCTTTTACGTGTGTGTTTTTTCTAGCATGCATGTTAGCATGCAACTCTTCCTCCTTTCTAAATCCTTCTAAACTGGCCTGATGGGGAAGATGCTGGGAAACTGGCCAGGTGGGGAGAATGCTCAGAGCTGAACCACCAGCATCCTCCCCACCCAGTCAGTTTGGAAGAAGCAATACGGGAGGAAAGGAAGCTGTGAAGGACACAACAGCAACCACAACCCTTTTCCTGATCATGATTGAGAACAAGGCTGTAGCAGTGACGACCCCCTCCTCCAGTTTTGCTGTCATGATCTTTGGCAGCACTTCTGGAAGAGGAGAAGGTAAGCCATGCCACCATCTCCTCTTTCTCATCTCCAATGAGAGCACAAGAGGAAAGGATGGGGCACCGACTGGGTGGAGTGGCTGAGCAGGCAGTGGGCCAGGCAGGTGGTGAGTGGGTGTGGGGGGCCCACCAGTTTACTGCCTCCTCCAGCCCACCATTTGATGCAGGTGCTACAGCATACCTTATATCTGGACCACCCTTGTGGCAAACTAAGCCTGATGCTTCTGGGGGTACAACCCCTATCTAGCAGTAGATCCTAAGTGCCCTGTTTGGTGAGTTTTGGAAAGGACTTGCCTAACCATTGACAGATCCTCACTCATTCAGATCCTCGCTCCCTATGTCTTTATTGGTGCTTGCTCTTTCCCTTTGCTCTTTCCAGGGAAGTATGCAAACAGCTCTTCAGCACGTACTCCAACACCAGTATGTCAACATTAATGGTGCCATGTCACTTCTGACGTGGTCTCTTTTATTGGTGGCCTAGTCAATCATACCGTTGAAGAGCCATACAAGGCATGGCACCCAACAACAGAATCTTACAGCATCCAAATGCTGAACATTATCAGTGGTGACTGAAACACCTTCAAAACTATTATAATAATCTAATTGGAACCGCAGTGTTGTTTTTGGGGGGTGGTACTACTACTGCTCAAATAATCAGAAGGTTATGTTTTGAGATTTATTTTTCACTGTCAGCCTCTGTGCCTCAAAGATGCAGGATTCCTTTTCAAGATACCCTTGAAGTGGCTCTGAAAAGTGAAAACAGAATCTCGTTTTGAGTTGGCAAATCTGTCGTCAGCATATAAATATTTGGAAAATAGCTATACAGTTAGTTCTTCTGTGGCAGTGAGCAGATGAGAGAAATGCAAAGATCAGCATGTCACTACAGATTAAGAGCACAATCCAATTCGTACTCCTGTGTAAACCCAATGGAATTGGAAGAGACTTGGGTAAGAGCACAGCAGTAAAAGCCATTCACAGCGGATTACACTCATAGGAAATATAATTGCATTACATGCATTTCACTCCTGTTATTAATATTAAATTAAAATGATGGCTTTGATGATGACAAAGAAACAATGCAATACAACAATTCAAACACAGTCTTTACTTTCGGCTTTTAATATTACTGTGATGTGCCGGGAGTTTCCTGGAGAGTCCTTATCCCTCTCTTTAGCTTGGCAACCCAAGGATTCACTTGCTCAGTCAAATCAGATGATTGTCTAATTGCTCCAGGTAGACCACTGGGTCGGGCAGCCCAATCCAGCACAAATTCCCATGCAGTAATGCAGCGGTGCCGGCATGGGCTAGCACTTACAGTCCACAGGATTGGGCTGACAATGTCATTTTCTAATTCAGGATATCAGGGAGGGGTACAATAAATGTCAACCAAACAGTAAAATTCTGTAAATTTTCCTTACATCTCCATTGTAAGTGGACAACTCCAGGAGGCTAGGCCATCTGAAATGCGTTTGTATGCACCAGTGCAGAAAAGGAACAGGATGCTAACTATTTACTAACCGTATGGTGAGGTTTCCACCTATGACTCTGTGTGTGTGTGCGTGTGTGCGTGCGTGTGTGTGAGAGGCTATGCCCCTCCCCCTCCCGGGCAGACTAAGCCAATGGCCCATCAGGTCCCGACTCACCTCGTCTGGCGGACGCCCTTGCTCCAGAGCAGTCGCAAACGTGCTTTCCGGCACGTTTGCGACTGCTGCAGGTGACGGAACGCTCGTTCTGTTGCTGGCACGATGGTCAGGATTGCGCCCTCAGACTTTGTTAGGAGACCCCTTCAAAGGCTTTGATTATGGTTTTGTGTGCTTTTTCTTCTGATTAGGCATTTGTGTTTAAGCATTTATTAATTAGGCATTTAAAATGTACACCTTCACAGTTCCTATGAAACTATCACAATAATCTTCCCCAATACCTTGTACTGGCCATATCTAATCTCTAATTTAACTAGGCTTGCTTGTTGTCTACGCAGCCTTTTGTTAAAGATATCCGTGGTATATTTTGAACAATTGTTACCATGGTCTTCTTTAACAGAATTATGTTTCATAGGATGTAGATATGGGTTATAGCTATATTGCCCCCAAAACATTGAGGAATACTTAAACGAGGAAAAAAGTTCCTTAGGGCAATTAATTAGAGTTACATTAGGTTCACATATTTATTAATGGCTAATTTTTCATGCTGTCATTGTGTTCGGTCATGCTGCGTCGGTCGAGTGTGGGAGGCGCCAGCCAGCAGAATGTCAGACTGTAAAAAAGATACCACCTGGAAAGTAGCCATTCATGAAAGATTGGACATTTAGATATATTGTAAAAAAACCCAGTTGGATTAAAGTTGGAGGAGAAATCCAATGACCAAGAAAGGCGGTATATAAATACTGTGTATATTATTATTATTATTATTATTATTATTATTATTATTATTATTATTATATGGAACTTTACAGTAGTTACACAAAAAGATCCTGGATGTGTAACTACTGTAAAGTTCCGTATACCACATATAACACAATGACAGCATGAAAAATTAGCCATTAATTAATATGTGAATCTAATGTAACTCTAATTAAGTTACATGGTAGACGCAAGTAATAACTCTCCTGCAACTCTCCTATGAATGAAAATGTCAGTTAAAACTGTAAAAAAAAACCACCACCTAATCTAATTACAACTGCCCCTCCTTATCAATGGACCCTCCTTATTAGCCATCCGCAGTCTTGACTATCCACGGATAGCCATCCGCGGAAGAGGGCTCTCACTGGGGGCGGGCGCAGTGCCACAGTACCTTAATTAACAGCCACACGGGCCGTCCGCCGACTTCTTGTCTCTCATGCCAATTTGCGGCCTAACCCGGGGCTGCAAGGCTGCACCTTGGGAGAAGGGGACATTCGTCTCCTTCTCCGGGTGTAAGCGACCCCGGGGCCTATGGGCCTCCTCGTATGTATGCCAGATACAGGCCTGGCATAGATTCGGGGAGGCCGTCTAAGGCCGAACTGGTCTGGGAATGGGCATTGGATATCGGCGGCGTTGCCGATATCCCTGCCCCCTCCCTGTCCAGGCCGACCAATGGCCACCCCCCCTGGCTACCCCTGCCCACCCTCCCCCTTGCCCTTGCACCGACCGGTACAGGACTTACCTCCATCAGCGGCCGTGGGGTCCGGAGGGTGGTGGAGTGAGGGCTGCCAGCCTCTGCACTGGCGGTCCTTACTCCCAAGTCATTGCAAACGTGATTTTCAACACATTTGCGATGCTTTGAAGCAGCAGAGCACGCGCTCCGCCGCTCCAAAGTCACGCAGGATTGCACTTTCAATAAGCTTCATGGCTGTATAGGGATTTGAACTCACGTCTTGCTAGTATAAGGCCAACAGTTTCACACCATTACACCAGGATAAAATCTTCAGTTAATGCTTGTACTGTCACAAGAAAGTAAAGCAATACACAGTTGAAGCATGTCTCTTGGAATCATTTCATAAATGCCCCATAGTGATGTGGTTGTTCCCACATCACTACCAGTAATGTGCAACTTCTGTCTGCATGAATAGAACCAATCATGTTATTATTATACAACCAGTAGGTATACTAATAGTGTCATTATATGGCTAGTCATGAATACACCACTGGGTTTATTTTATTATTATGGTACATAACCATGTGATCCAGCAAACCATGGAGGTAGACGTTTTGCAATCTATCGAGAGTAGAGTGGGAGCAGCCATGTGATCCAGGTCAAAGTACACGCCTATTATTAATGCCATTTGCTTGCTCATCGCATACCAGTTGACAGATAGCTCAGATATCCGCATTCAAAGCAAATGTCACGATCAAACGGTTAGAAATGAAAAGCAGCGGCTGACTACATTTCAGAACATAATAGGCTCTTTGAATGTAAAGAAAGAGACGAAGAGACTGTTTGTGCCGCACTTGGCTGTGCCAGAAAAATAGACACTGGCCAGAATAAAGAACATTTGGAAAGCAAACAATGCTCAAGGGTAAAAGAAGAACGTGTACAAGAAAGCAAACAGACATGGGAAGCCGCATACTCAAGGGCAGAGCAGACATGTAATTATAAAAATGATCTAGTAAAATGCATTTATGCTGGCCTTGTGTTTTTTCAGGGCAGCTTTTAGACCTTGTTAAGTGTCCCTTGGGGGAATTCTGCACATGATGCCTTCTTCACTGCAAAGTCCCTCCCATACTTACAGCACAATCCTATGCATGTCTACTCAGAAGCAAGACCCATTATGTACAATGGGGCTTACTCCCAGGAAAGTGTGCATAGGATTGCAGCCCAAGTCAACTTGACCATGGACATTTAGAAGAAAATATTGTTCTTATCAAGATCAATGAAGCATTGGAGGGTATTTTTAGGTTTGCTAATTGCTCCACATTCCTTCCTGTTCTAGTGTTCTTTTTGCTTAGGTAAACTTCCCATGCACCACCAGGGTCAATTTCCCACTCCCTCTATTTCCTTCAGGTCCTCCTCAGCCATGACTCACTTCCGATGCTTCCCACACTGTTCAATGTTGACTCTCTTGTACTGCATTTCTGGAGAAAAACAAAGAGACAAGGGGGAAAAGGAATGTAGAAGATAGAACTGCAAATGGTCCAAAAGATTACCCAACTGCATTTCAGTTAGCAAAGGGAATGTTTGGATGGCTGGCACAAGCCAAGGTACTTAGGATGGCACCCTAACTCTTTCTTCTGCAAATGGAAGGCACTGTTGTTCAGGCAATCCTATCTGGGGCTTAACATGGTGGATCTTGCGATCCGCCACTGTAAGTCCCGCCAGTCCAGCAATGAAAAAGCCATGCCACTGTTGTGTGTGCTGCTGCCGCCAGTGCAAATGGATGGAGGCCTCACAAGCTTGACACCTGGACACCTTGCCAGCAGTAGCGTCACTAGGACGTGTGTCACCCTGGGGCAGGGGGCGCGCGTCACCCTAGTGACGCTCTGACATCACGGCACGGGGGGGCGACCCAGGAGCCGGCCTCAGAGCGTCCGACCCCGTCGGCGCTCCAGGGCCTTCTGAAAGAAGGCCCATGCAGCGCGTTCATCCAGGTATTTTTCAAATTTTCGCGCATGTGCAGACCGTTTTGAGGGCAAAAGGCCGTCAAAACGGTCTCTGCGCATGCGCGAAAATTCAAAAAATACCCAGATGAATGCGCTGCATGCGCCGACAGGGTCGGACGCTCTGAGCCCGGTTCCCGGGCTGACCTCGGAGCGTCCGAAGGGTGGCGCGCGTCACCCCCTGGCGGCCCCCCCGCCACGCTCCAGCGACGCCTCTGCTTGCCAGAGCAGGTAAGGTGGCAGCGGGGGGCAGTTCAAGTGAGGATTGGAATGGAAAGTGGGCCAGGCAAGGTGCGGTTCAAGGTTGGAAGGGGGAGGATCTCGGTGACAGCCGCTCATGCCAAGATCCCATCCCCCTTTTCCCAGCCTGGCAAGCCCCCTGACTCTCCTCAGTCTTACACCAGCTAATAGTTGGAGTAGGTCTGAAGAGAACCCATTGGAGGCCAAACAGTCTATGGAGGGGGTAGGTAAAAATGATAATTACCTCTCCTGGGCCATTTGGTGCCCCCCCCATAGTATGCAGCACATGTTCCGTCAGTGGCACTGCATGCTATGGGCTTGCAGGGGATAGGGTTGGGCTGCACAGTATGAAGCACATACAGAGTATATAACTTGAAGCAACCACTGTATCTGGATTATGGTCTTCTGGCTTCAACATTTAGAATGTCTTCTATTTCCTGTAGAGTTAAATTTCAGGGGAGGGACCGTAGGTCAGTGGTTGAGCACCTGTTTTGTCTGCAGTGGGGCCCAGTTTCCATCTCCAGAGAATATGGAAGAGAAACATTCCTATCTGGAACTTTGGGTGTTGATAATAGTCAGCTAGATGGACCAGTGGTGTAGCACGGGGGGCAGGAGGCAGACCACACCAGGTACCACCCCGGAGCATCACCTGAGGGGGTGCCACTGAAACCCAGCCAAGATGACAGTGGCGGGCGAGTTGCTTCAGAGCCACCGACACGATCACAGCCTCCACGTATTCTTGGCAGCAGCTTTTTCAATCTTGCTGCCGCCCCTTGTTCCTTCTCCTTTCGAGGTTCAACAAGAGCCTCCAAAGGAGAAGGAAGATGAGCAGCAGCAAGATTGTGAAGAAACCGCCACCGACAACACGAGGAGGAGGAGGCTGCGATCACCATCGCCGATGCCTTCTCTTCCAGGGAGTAGTCGGAAGTGACGTCATGACATCATGTGACTCATGGCGTCATCACCCCAGGTGCTGGGGCCTCTGGGGATGCCGCTGAGATGGACAAAAGCTCTGGCTCAGATGGCTCTCTAAAGTTCTTACTTGCCCTAACATTTCACTTTCTGATTTACAACTCTAATTGAACCACAACTGTATTTGTTTATGTCACAACTCAATATATCTCTTTTATATTTCATCTGGTAATCTATGATCTTTATTTGAGTAGACATGTAGATACTAATCCGGAAGATAAAATTACAGCCTTAATAGCCGTCGCAGCACCATTGGTTGTGACACTGTACCAGTTGTTGCACTCCACCTTAAGCAAAATATTTTCCAGGGCTATGTATACAACAAGATGGTGACAAAATATTCTCATTTGTTAACAGGGAGGTCAACACATTTTCATTTATTTGTATAGTGCTGAAGCAAAGCAGTCTGCCTACAAACACAAGAGTTCTGGCTACAGCTGCTGCGAGCTCTGCGCAAAGAGCCCCCAGGAAATGGACCACCAGGAAGAACCTGGCAGCATATCATAGTTTCTGGGTGTGTGTCCTTCAGACCCAGTGTCAGGTTGTTGGGGTCCTGGGGCAAAGCCCTGCACAAGACCCACAGCAGCACATAGGGCACTTCTGCTACCACTGGTACTGCCACTGGTTTCCAACACACAGCTATGAAGAATACAAGGAAACCAGAGCTGGCCCAAGACCTCCTGATGCCTGAGGCTGCATGCCAAACACTGCTCCTCCTTACCCGATGATACGCCAGCCTCCGCTCCCCCCACTCTGCAGTGTTCTTGCTCAGCACTCTCCTTCCCTCCACATATCCTCTTCCTTTCTGCTCCTCCCCCTTGTCCTTTTCCAATCCAGGGAGTGGAAGGAAAGGAGGAGCAGTGGAGGCAAATAGGCAGAGATGAGCAACACACACACACACACACACACACACACACACACACACACACACACACACACCATCAATCTGCTGCCTGAGGCAACCGCTTCAGTTGGCCTCTTGGATGGGCCGGCTCTGAACAAAACAATAGTTGATATTGCTGTTCTCTCAGAAGGTCATGTGCTAACGCTACTTTTCATACTAGACACGAAAGACAGAATTCCAGTTCTTCCTTTCTGTCAATGGTGAACCTGAGCTCAGTGAGCAAATGGTGAGGGTTTCCCCATCACCAAAGTTGAACAAAAGCCATCACAATCAAAGCAGGCAGCCCCAAGAGAAAGCAATTATCCCTGCTGAATCACCCAGTCATCAAACATTGAAAGAATGGGTGGTGGTGGCCACAAGCTTCTCAGCAATGCTGACCACAGAATGATGGCAGTTATTCAGATGGGAATTCATAAAAAGAAACACAGTTGTGCTCTTTGGCACCTCCTGCCCTCTGCTTCTGGCACACTTTGCTTTTGGATAATTCAGATTACTGGACTGTTTTTGGCAAACAAAACCTTGGACCAGTGTAAAGGGCTAGAACAGCTGATGCTTTTAGGGTACCTTAGAGTATCTTATATAGGCCAAATGTTCTATACATTTTATTGTAACCTGGGGAAAAGGTTCAGAAATTATGCATCGGCAGCCAGCTGTTTCTCAGAAGTTATGCAAGCCGAGAATGGTTGCCTCATTCCTAAAGACAGTGCCAAGTGTTCTCTTATGACTCCCACATTTATCCCTAAGGGCATCACCTGACCTGGCTTTTCCCAAGTGATGGAGCTTATTAGCAGGAGGAATTCATCTCTGCTAACAGGACCTATAAATGTAATTTGCCTATGGAGCTAGCACAGATTGGGACGTCCATCGAAATAAACTTTGACTTTGCACATCTTCCTGCTCAGCCAATTCCAACGTGCTCCTAGGCCGATCACGAGCATGGATTGCAAAAGCAGAGGCAGTTCGTATTATGTTGCCAACCTTCACGGTGACGGGTCACTGGATCCTCATAAATGTTAATGCAATGTTTATGGCTCAGACTTCAGCGCTACATGGACGACAAGCTGTTTCACACTGTCTTTGAGCACTGTGGGAATGTTAAATTGAGCTGGTTGGGAAATCGGGGCAATACTCCGGTATAGCATAGATTTTACTTTCTCATTGCAGTTGCTTTTCTTAGTTTCCCTATAAAACATGACAACATGCAGGACTGTACAATTTGTAAAATCCTATGAACCATAAATAAGGTCCCTGGGACTCGTGACTTTATCCTAGAAGTAAGACTCATTCCCAACTAGCCAGGCGGCTGGCCTCATCCTTGGAGTATTTACTCAGAGGAATGGCAATGCTTTGTGGTGACTAGAATGTCAGACTAGGGCCTGGAAGACCAGGACTCAAATCCCTGCTCAGACATGAAGCTCAGTGGGTGATCTTGTGTCTGTCAATCACCGTCTCTGAGTTTAGCCTACCTCACAGGCTTGCTGTGATGATAAATGGGGAGGAACCGGTACAGTGCTTGAGTGCAGGAAGGGTGACATGAAAATGAAATGCAATTTTAAACGCTCCACTGAGTTCAACAGGATTACTTCCAAGTGCAAGTGCATAGGGCTCTACATCTTGCTAGATTCCCTTCTTCTCTTTGTTCATCCAGCTGCTTGCAATTTTTTAGACCCAGTAATAATGTGTCAAGAGAGAGTCCTGATTATATTATTTCATTTATAAAAGGATGAGAGTCCCTTTTCCTGCTATGAAGAACATGTTGTGCTTCGGCAATGGTTGTGCAGGATTTGGTTTTCTCCAAATTATTGTGCCCATTACAGTACTCAGGAATCTGCATATCTTTTCCTCCCCTGTTGCATCCATTGTGGGATATGGCTTTTCCCAGCACTCCACCTTATAGTTATGATCACCAGGGAAATCAAATTTATTTTGTGCTGTGGGCACCTGTTTTTGGGTTGAGCTTCTGTGGTGACACGTTAGACAACCTCCCTTTGTCCTGGCCATTTTGAAAATGGCTTTGCCATGATAGCCAAGTGCTGGGAGGGGAGACTTGGGAGGTCTTCGCATTTGAATTTCAAAATTGATGAGCAGCTGCGAATAAATTAAACTGCATAACTATTGACCACTTCTGTTTTAATGGCATGGTTAAGCAGTTTGGAGGGTTTTCCCTGGAAAGTGTTGGAGAACATTGGCTGTTAATAGGATATGAAGAGCACCATGGAGACATAGTCAAACAAGACATAAGCACTTCATTTATATTGCCTGTGGTTTGATGGCTAGAGTGTATGTCTTGGATATGGGGAACCCATAGTCAAAATGGACAACCAGACACTTCACGACTTGTTTTCTGCCAGTTATTGAAAACACAACACCACCACCCTTAAATGTGCTTCTTTTTTTAACAGTTTAATAGTTTTTATTGTAAATTTTAATGATTCTTTGATACCGCCATGAGCAATTAGATTTGGAATAGTCATAGAATTTTTTTTTTTTGGGGGGAGCATACTTTCTTTAACCCTGCTCAACCATGAAGCGATAACTCAGCTGTGAAGGTTGCCTTGGGTGAGTTTCTCTCTCTCTCTCTCTCTCTCTCTCTCTCTCTCTCTCTCTCTCTCTAGCCTAACTCGCAGGGCTGTTGTGAGGATAAAATGCCACTCTGAGCTATTACACAATGAGTGAGATACAGAGACAGCAAATAAATAAATGAAAATTAACTAATTGTACACATGGTCCCATTTATTTCAGGGGCACACACATTTTGATGGATTGTGTACAAAGCTTCTAAAATGGAAAAAGATTAAGCCATGTGCTATAAAGGGATAACACTCTTTTTATTTAATAATGAAAGCCCAAATTTGGAAAAGGAAGAAACAATTCCGCACACATCCCTTTCCTCTATGTCTTACCCTTATCCTCCTTTCTTTTCCTTTTTTTCCTTGGGTTTTCATGAGGTTGATAGAGTGGGTGGGAGAGGGATATGTGGAACTGTTGTTCTGTATATTAAGACATTGTTCAGTAACCTTTCAATACTAAAAGAAGAATTTCTGCACAGATTAGCAGTAATTCAAATGTATGTGTTTAAAAGTGATCTTCTTGAAATCATTTTACAATCCCACGCATTACCTTTCAAATCCACCTACAAAACAGGTGTGAAAGATTACTCAACTGTGATGCAAACATGTAAAATACTTTGGACTACGTAAGTGAACTAACTTGGCTTTCCCTTTGATTGCATGACAACTGCAACCCGCTAGCAGCCTCAGCCACTTAGCTGTGATCAGTTTATGAACTCTGCAGGGCTGGCCTGGGCGTTGCCACAAGGAGCCGTGTTCTCTCCAGCAGAGACCACGGAGATGGTTCACCTTGCGCCAGCCTCTCTTACTCCCGAGTCATCACAAATGTGCTTTACGGCACGTTTGCGATGTCATCCGGCGACGGAACCCTCGTTCTGTCGCCGGCTTTATTTACAGGATTGCGCTGTTAATGATTGCAAACAGACCTATTTCTTGCATATCAACAATAAGGGTTTATGTGTTTTAAGAGATTTAAGGAGGTGAGAATTACAATCAGATAGATGGATTGTGTTATGATACGAACAAATGAGATTCCTGCAATACAGAGGATACTATATAGAAGTGGATGGATTTGGAAAGCAGATACAAAAGCCCTCATTAGACTGCAATGACCTGAAACCACGATGTGTTGCGCTTAGAACTTCTGTGTGGTCAATAGTTAAGTGTGAGAACTACAGTGAATAAAAAAGAATAATGTCACAACCACACCACCTGCTCTGGATTCACTTGCACCTTCTTGGACATAGCTGCTGGAGAATGAAATGGAGGAGCCCCCTCTCTCTAGCACAGTCTTTGCACAATTGCTTGCATCAGTTTCTGTGGTTACAGCCCAAAATACCAGCAGGGTGCTTGGAGAAGTTTATTTGACCTATTTCCTCTTTCTTTGACCCTTGTGCCACGGAGGCTTTCGTTCTCTTGCTGAAGGAAAACAAACTAGTGGTGGATGAATTATTTCCTCTCTGTTTTTTAGTAGTATGCATTTTGCATAATTACCTGCTTCTTTATTCTGTGGTGGCTCTGAACTTTCATGAAATTTCACATTCACCGTATTGTCCCGAGTATAAGACGCACCTGATTATAAGACGCACCCTTAAAGTTTGGCGCTATTAAAAAAATTAATTAAATCACTGGCATTAAATAGCAACAGCCTGATTATAAGATGCACCCCTAGTTTAAAAACGTAAATAAGGAGAAAAAAGTGAGTCTTATACTCAGACCAATACGGTATATGATGATTTTGTTCATTTTGTTATAAATTGGTTCATTTTTATGACATCTTGTTCATCTGCCTTGAATGCAATCTGGCAGAATGGTAACATACAATTTTTCAAAATACTGTTTTCTTATAAGCATATTTTCCTTACAGTCCGATTCCTACATGCAATCAATATGATAGCAATTGTACATATGAATGATAGCAGAAATAACATAAAATGCATCAAGGACAGACCAGACATATACAGGTGGAGCTTTAAGGCTGAAGCACACCGGCCGCATTCTGCGTGCGGCACGTGCTGCGCGAGAAACACAGCCAAAGTTGAGAATTCTCCAGGGGAGGCGTCAAACGCAAACAGACCTCTCCGCGGCTCCTGGCGGCTCTCGGCGTTCAGTGGGACTTGCCTCCGGCCAGAAAGAACACAGACGCAGCCGGCCGCAATGGGCTGCACGCACACAGAAAGCGGCCGGTGTGCTTCAGCCTTCAGAATCTGTGCTATGTATGAACATTCTAAGCAGAAGAGGAAGGAGTCACCTGTTTGGCATCAGCCTGGATGATTTTGTTCTACTTACTTCAGAACACTTTTTACTTGGTCAAGAATAAGATCACATTTAATGTGGGTGTGACAAATTGCAACCAACTCAGGTATGCTCATATATAGCTACCATCATATAAAATGGTGGAAAATAAATTGCAGAACTAATTTGATGTCACAATCTGACAGACCCTTGGAGTTGTTAGAAAAAACATGCACATCGAAGTGGACCGATTGTGCTTTCTAAATAGGACTCTAGGATTGCCAGAGAGAGAACAAAATTATTATGATCCGATAGGCTCATTAGAAATCTCTTTATGATTTGTTAAAAAGAAGAAAGAATTACTGAAACATGAAGCACAGCCCATGAATTGTATTCAAATTTAGGATCTGGTCTTGAAAATGAAAGAGGAAGAGCTCACCAAAGCAACTGCAATTCAGTACACTAGGGCCCCCGCCCCCATTCTGTCCCCCACCAGTTTATGCGATGCAGCAGCACCAATGAAGTACTGTATGTGCTGCATCCTATGGTGGGGTGGTGACTAGATGGGCAGCGAGAGTCTGATGCCCAATAGCTCCCAGTAGGCCGCCTAATCACCAATGGGTCTCCTTGGACCTATGCTAGCTATTTAGCTGGCATAAATCCAAGGAACCTCAATGGGTGGAACCAGGCCCGGAAAAGGGGTTAGGTTCCTGGTGTGTGCTGCTCAACCCCTCCTGTCCCCGAAAGGACCTCTGCCTGGCCTGCTTTCAGCCCCAATCCACCTCTGATTCTCCTCTGGACTGCTGTGACCTGCCAGCTTACCTGATCCTACATGACCAGCTTACCTGATCCTACATGGAACCTGGGTGAGCCATTGGCATGTGCATGGAAGTCCTGCAGCACATGATAGGTGGCATACATTTTATGGCGCCCAACCAGCCCTTATGGTGGCAGATCAGGAGATCTGCCACTGTATGCGCCCGATAGGATTGGGATGTAGGACTGCAATCCTATACACACCTACCTGGGAGTAAGCCCCAGTGAACAGAATGGGATTTACTCCTGAGTAAATGCACATATCATTGCCCTGCAGGTCACTTCTATCTAAACAGTAGATAAGAACACAATTGTATGTACCTTAGTTATTGTTCTTTTAATAGAATGGCACAGAATCAAAATTCCCATCGTTTTAATTCATCACACTAATATATAGTGTTGAATATTACAGAAATATTAGCACTGCAAGTGCAAATTTGACTTATATTCAGTGTATTTAGTCAATGCTTGTATTATAAAAGTGACTGCAATGTTGTTCATTATTACAGTGTTATGAAACAACGGCTCTTCACATATTCTCTGCCAAAATGATTTTTTTTAAATGTCTCAGTTGCATGGATGGAATGTTAATGAACTTGCAGCATCTGACAAAGAGAGCTCCATAAATTTGCCATGCTTCAGGTTTCCACAGGAGTAGTTGCTGTTTTTCATTGGAATGGGTTACTGAAAGCAGAGGGCAATATTAGGTGTTCCCATCATTTCTATGGGTGAATGACCCTGAACCTAAGGGAGAATTGTGACCTCACAAATAGTGCTTGATCCAGTGGGGGTGCGGGACCCTAGGGGGTGCGGACCACACTGGAGAACACCCTGGGGGGGGGGTGACACCACTAGTGCCAACATTGTGAAAACTTTGTCTTTATGAATATCGTCATATTATATATCATTCGATGTGTAATTTCATGCAGAATGCAATGCAACATTGTTTTGAATTATCTGTATTCTGTCAAAAGTTATGGCCAAATACCTGGAACCAGAAAACACAACTGCTTTATGTAACAAAAAGTGGATTTATTTAACTCAAAACAGACCAATGAGACTGATTGAGTCAAGTTGGTTACTGATTCGTTGGCTGCAGTGACACCACGGACCAGGAGTAATCTGTAGACATACATGCTCAGCCCAACCTTGTTTCTCCCTATTCACCTCTGGGATCCATCATGGAGGTGGTGCACTGAGCTCTTACACCGAATGATGCGAACCCTAGTGACGCCTCTGGCTTGATCCACTGGAATCCTATCATATAGAGCATGTTGCACACTGAGGGAGTAGAGTTGTGTGCCAGTAGCAAATCATTTTCAGCTTTTGTCTTTTCATGTACAATTCTCTCCACTGCCTCCAACAATAGCTATTGTTCTGTAGTCCAGAACAAGAAAGATCTGAGGGTACTTGTGCACTTTCCCACCCCCTGCTTCCCTTAGATCATGTCTTTTGTGACCTAATGCCATATATGAAGTGAAATATTCACAAAGTCAAAGTTCTCATAATATTATGTTTGGCTCTCTGAGCTGTCTAGTTAGTAGTGGCAGCAAAAGAGCCCTGGTACACGTACAGTCCAATCCTAACCAACTTCCTGCGTGGCCAGAGGCATCGCTGTTGCCTGGCAAGGCGGGCGGGGCCCCCCGAGGTGACACGCGCATGCAGAAAGGTACAGCACGCACACGGCGCGCATCACCTCCCCTGCGTGCACATGGCGCACATCGCCTGGGGGCCTCCCGCCCGCCTCGCCAGGCCGGGAGAGCCGGCTCGGGGACGTCTTCCCCGGCCGGCTGCCCGGGGCCTTCCGAGAAAGGCCCACTGCGCGAACGTTATTTATAACGTTCTTTTGCGCAAGCGCAGACCGTTCCTGAGGGAAAAGGGCTGCCCTTTTCCCTCAGGAACAGTCTGCGCATGCGCAAAAGAACGTTATAAATAACGTTCGCGCAGTGGGCCTTCCTCGGAAGGCCCCGGGCAACCGGCCGGGGAAGACGTCCCTAAGCCGGCTGCAACGATTGAGGGGGCGCCCGGAGCGGCAGCCGGGTGTCGGGGTCACTAGGGTGACGCGCGTGCCCAGCCCTGGGGCAGCGCGCGCCCTAGTGACGTCTCTGTGCGTGGTGATGTATTCCGCAGGGGAGTTTCAGCCTCCAGAGGCCTCCTCGGGGTAAGGGAACATTTTCTAGAGTCCTACTACTGTTACATTTCATAACACTGTAGACACCTGAAAGCTCAGTGTTCTGCAACTCCAGTGGAGCCAACAACTGAGACAAATATTCTTTGAGCTCTATCAGTGATCTCCCAAGACAATCTTAACCAGTCTCCTATTTTAGGGAAAGCTCAAAATTCTTTTGCAATTGGGGAAAATCTCTCTTTTGCTAATCTCACAGAGTCCAGTGGAACGTTTGTAAATATTTAGGTTTAAGTTGGATTGCATGCTTTGCTTATTCTGTGGCTAAAAATAGGGTTTTGGAATATTTTAAATTATGTATATGCTCTTTTAACCTTTACTCAAGCGTCAACCCTTTTTTTTTTAGGTTTGGGAATATTGAGTGAGTCAGAAGCTCTGTTAGAATAAGCTTTTTGACTTAGAAGTAGTTTTAGAAAATTCACTCAATTTCGTAACTGGCAGGAAGAAACTGTGTGCATCAGTGCGCGCATTCTGGAAATGGAATACAGTATTTTGTACTGGAAATAAGATGAAGACAACTGTAAGACTCTGTGCGTCTTGTCTTCTCCCCCCCCCCCCCGCAATGCTGCAGATCCACTCTGAATACAATGAAGTTTTGCGAAACTGGGGAAGGGAGTTCTGAAAACCACATCCTGCAGTGAACATCCAAAGTCTGGTAGATGGCAACATTCACATGTGAATTCTAACAGTTCCAGATTAATTTGTGAATGTTCAAAACAACAGATATATTTCCCCTTACTTTTTGAACATACACAAGTGAATGTCATGGCCCAAGCTTCAAGCAGTGACCTGGGCACTGATTCTGAGGAGTGGGGGGGGGGGAATTGAGTGCTCAGTGGATGAGAGTTGGTATTGCAACTCTGTCCACAGAGGTTTTACTTTGTGGACACAGGCATGAAGAAGTGATCCTTACACACACTGTTCTTGCTGTCTGCTTGCCTAGTTCACTCAACCCTTCCCTGCTTTGCGCAGCTAGTAAGGCCTGTGCCGGCAGCAGCAGGCTGTGGACTGGCCTTCACAGCACAGGTACGTTTTTGATGGGGGAGGATCAGGGGTAGATCAGGGTGAGGACTGGATTCTGTGTGCTCGGAGGGGAAGGTGGAAGAAGAGAGCCCCAACTGGTTTTCTAGGAGCTCATACCATCAGCTCCTAGAGAGATCAGCACAGGCCTGGCTTTCCCACGGGCTACTTGAAGAGCCCCAAGAAAACAAACGAGGCACCTAGGCCAGGAAGTTCATGTCATCAGTTCCTGAAGGGACTATCAATGGCCTGAGGCAGTTCTGCATCTCTTGTAGCTTCTAGTCGTCATTCTAGTATTTTAAGAGTACAATCCTATGCTTGTCTACTCAGAAGTAAGTCCCATAGTCTGCGGTGGGCCTTACTCTAAGCTTGCATAGGGTTGCAGCCTAAGTTGCACTCCACCTTGAATTCCACCGCAGAAAGGTGGTATACAGTAAGTAATAAGAAAACAAGTAAATGTATAGCCATGTTACTGAGCAAATAGGCCAGAGATCTCTAGTGGATATCGTTTCCACCCTCCCTTTGAGACAAGAGCACTTGCAGACCTTTCAGAAAGGATAAACGAAGGAGCCTTGCGGGGAACCATTTGTAACCATCAGCGTCTAGGCCAGACTCAGAGCCATAGGGAAGAGGCTTATTATAGAAGCCTCATGACCCCATTTTATCCTCCTTAAGTAGCTCTCTCCCACCGTTTCCTCTTTCACCACAGTAACACATTCAATAATGCATATGTAATTTTTGTGGCTTGATGTCATGTTTTGCTTTTACAAAGAGAGAGGACACAGTATGTTTTTCCTCTGTTTTCTCCATCATTTGGACACACCATTCTCATCTGTTCTTCTTCCAGTGCTTCAGGAAACAGAAGACCTTATTCAGAGCAGACATTGCTCATCTGTCATCATTGTCAGATTCTGGGCTTAAATCAAACTGTCTCCGTTTGTTATATGTTGATGCTTGCTGGTGCCAACTCTTTGCTCTGTTTGTGTGCATGTGATACATAGTCAAATGCCTATACCCTGATTCAGGGAACTGTGAGTGCAGCAGATGGCTGTATGTATGTTGCTTTAAAACAGGATTGTCACAGAGCACTTGCCTTTTCCAAAAATGTAACCAGCACCCTCTTCTTTCTGCTTACCAGGTGAAAAGTGCTGTCAGAGATGATTGCTTGGATTGACATTTGACAATCCTGTCCTCAGATTACCTTAACTGAAAGAGAATAGGATCACTACTCAATCTCTTGCTCTTGTGTAACTCTAAGTTGCAGTCACATCATAACATTTACATTATAGTAACATTGGATTGGGGGAATGATCAGCATACAGTGAATCCTATCCTCCCCCACCCACCCACCCACCCAGTTTTCTCTCTCTCACTGGTGTAAAATTCCAACATCAAATAGCTGTCATATAAGTAAATGCACTCCCATAGAAACCAATGAAAAACCAAGGATGATTGTCTCCCATCAGTGATGTTGCTAACCCCCCCCCCCGCTGCCCATGGGCAGGTAATGCACCCCTGTCGCAATCCCCCTCGCTTCCGGAAAGGCTCCATTTGGAGCCAAACGGAAGCAAGGGTGTGCGAGAGGGCCCACTCATGCAGGGAGTTGCAGCCATGGTCGCTCCCTACAAAGAGACTGTGCGTGCTGCCAGGGGCGCTACCCCCCCGCTCTATGGCAGCTACATTACTGTCTCCCATTGCTTCCCATTGTTCCACCTCCCTGCCACATTGGAGGATAGGATATAGCTCAGGTCCAGGGTATTTGAGGGACCGCCTCCTTCCTTATAATCCGACCCGTACTCTGAGGTCATCAGGGGGAGCCTTGTTAACCGTGCCGCCACTGACAGAGGTGAGGGGGATGGCGGCACGGAACAGGGCCTTCTCGGCAGTGGCACCCCAATTGTGGAATTCCCTCCCCCTGGAATTGAGAACGGCTCCCTCCTTAGAGATCTTTTGGCGGGGCCTTAAGACATTTTTATTTAGATCAGCTTTTGATGTCTGACATGGCGGGCTGGCTTTTTAACAGATGGCTTTTAACATGTAAATGTGGATGACCCACTGGGGTTGTTTGTTTTAATTGTTTTAACTGTTTTAATTCTTGATTTTAAATGTATATATGTATTTTAATGTTTTTATTGTAAGCCGCCTTGGTTGCCCTTGTGGGAGAAAGGCGGGGTATAAATTAAATAAATAAATAAATAAACTCAGAAAGCAATTATAGCACAACACCAGGAATATTTACTGTAAATTACTATTTTTGTTGTGTCTATATTATAGTGTTGTTGGCTACCTTGGGGCCCTCATGCGACCAAAGGGCAGGATATAAATGTTTCAATAAATATGCAAGCAACCCCTAGCAAGGGACACAGTTGACAGAAGACAAGACATGCAGTAGAAGGCTACACCACTCTGCCGTCGTCACATCTGTAGAACTCTGAGCCTAGGATGATAGGAAGATTTGGTGGATGACCTCTTTGCACAGTCAAGGAGCAGCGAGTGACCTCACTGGGACGAAGTGGCTCACTGGGACAAAGTGGCAAGGTAAAAAAGACACAGCGAGTTAAGCAGCTGGGCGAGTTCAGCAGCGGGGCAAGGAAGCCAGGCCTCACACACTGCCCGGCCCTTCCCTTAAAGAGAGGAGAGAGGAAGAGAGGAGAGCTCCAACAACCTTGAAGAGAGGAGAGCTCCAACAACATTAAGGTACCCAAACGTTGATAAACCCATAACTTACACTCAAAAGCTATGCAGTCGGACAGCCAGCAGAGGGGTGAGGGCTATCCAGTGTTTTGCACTGAGTGTCACATGTATAACTATCTGCCTCATGGACACAAGTCAAGGGTGTGTGCTCGGTGCAAAGAGCTCCGGGCTCTCAGGGAATGGGTTTGCTCCCTTGAAGCCACGGTTGCTGACCTGGAGAAGCAGAGACAGGTAGAGAGGAACCAGGGTGAGACTTCTAGGGACATGGAGGCATCGTCCCACCCTCAGTTGGCCAGCTCCTCAGCTGCCAGGAAAGGGAGTCTCAGGGCTGGAGGACATTGCTCTGGAAAAGAGGGAAACAATCCCACAGTGGGGACCCCTTCTTCAGGTGATGGGCCCGTATCCAGTCGCACTATGGATACTCCTCTGGGGAGGGGGCGAAGGGGGCTTCTTGTCGTGGGTGACTCTATAGTCAGGAACATAGAGAGGGGGGTCTGTGACGGATGTGAGGACCGCATGGTGACTTGCCTACCTGGTGCGAAGGTTGCGGACATCACCTCTCGTCTAGATAGGCTGGTAGAGAGTGCTGGGGAGGAGGTTGTGGTGCATGTTGGCACCAACGACGTGGGGAAATGTAGCCGGGCAGTCCTGGAGGCCAAATTTAGGTTGCTAGGTAGGAAACTCAAATCCAAGACCCCAACGGTAGCGTTCTCAGAAGTGCTACCTGTTCCACGCGCAGGGCCAGCTAGGCAGGCAGAGCTCAGGGGTCTCAATGCGTGGATGAGACACTGGTGTCAGGAGGAGGGGTTTAGGTTTGTTAGGCACTGGGGAACGTTTTGGGACAAGCCGGGCCTGTACAAGAGGGACGGGCTTTACTCGAACCAAAACGGAACCAGACTGCTGGCGCGTAACATTAAGAAGGTGGCAGAGCAGCTTTTAAACTGACTCCTGGGGGAAAGCCAACAGGAGCCGAGGGGCATCTGGTTCGGGACTCCTCATCCCTAGAGAATGAGGGTGCAGAGGATGGGGAACAGTCAAGTAATAACAGAGTAAGAATTGGGAGTGGTAGCGTGATGGGACATTGTGCACACCCCCCCAAAAGGGTGGCGGTTGAGGTCCGTGACCTGGGTTCGATAGCCGAAAAACACTGAGACCATAATTGACCAGATTGAGAATTTTATTAGGGATACTATGCGCATAGGATGCACCTTGGGGCAAGGCATAATGAAATACAGAGAGACAGCAGTATTTATAGTCTTGTACAAACATCTCCCCTACCTCAAAATGCCAACTCATCCCTCCTCCTTGTTCCTCCCCTTTATCACCCCTCTTCGGTTTGCGATCAGGAGAGGCTTGTGTAACCAACAAGGGACATCCGGGGACTTTCCACCTGAACTCCATAGAGATGTATTGTGTGTTGCAAATATTTCTGCAATGTGTTGCAAGCAATCATGCCTTATTTGGTCATACCCTCCTCCCTCCTTTTCCTGTAGGTGATGTTCCTAGGACCATCTGTACATCTTGCGGTTTCTGCCAAGCTAGGTATCTGCTGGGGGTGTAGTTTAGCAAGCATACGCTATACTTCCCTTTTTTTCTACTTTGGCTCAGAAGCCTGAGCTAATCTTTGATTTTTTTTAGGCCGTAATATATTATTTGGGCCCACCACTGGACCCCCGTTACTACATGACAGCCAGCCTAGCAGGACAGAAGGCTGCAGGAATAAAGGTGCAAACATGCAGCCCTTCTTGGGGGACCAGGTATATAAGTGCTTTTATGCAAATGCCCAAAGTCTACGGGCAAAGATGGGAGAACTGGAATGTTTGGTGGCTAGGGAAAACATTGACATAGTAGGTATAACAGAAACCTGGTGGAATGCGGAGAACCAGTGGGATACTGCAATTCCAGGATATAAACTCTATAGGAGGGACAGAGAGGAACGTGTTGGAGGTGGGGTGGCCATCTATGTCAAAGAGGGGGTAGAATCCACCAGAGTAGAGCTGGAGGGGGGCTCTGACTCCTCCGTAGAATCACTGTGGGTTAGATTACCAGGATCAAAGAGCGATGTAATAGTAGGGGTTTGCTACCGTCCTCCAGATCAAAAACCTGAAGGGGATCTTGAAATGAGGAAGCAAATCAGGGAGGTGTCAACGAGAGACAGGGTTGTAGTCATGGGGGACTTCAATTATCCTCACATCGACTGGGTCAATTCATGCTCAGGTCATGAAAGAGAGACTGGATTTCTGGATATGTTAAATGACTGTGCCTTAGAGCAGCTTGTCACGGAACCAACCAGAGGACAGGTGACTCTGGATTTGATATTGTGTGGCACTCAAGATCTGGTCAGGGAGGTAAACTTTACCGAACCATTGGGGAACAGTGACCATGCTGCGATCTGTTTCACCATGCATGTCGGAGGGAGAGTGCCGAGCAAATCTGACACGAAAACCCTTGACTTCCGAAGGGCAGACTTCCCCAAAATGAGGAGACTGGTTAAAAGAAAGCTGAAAGGGAAGGTAAAAAGAGTCCAATCGCTCCAGAGTGCATGGAGGCTGTTTAAAACAACAGTCATAGAGGCCCAGCGCGAGTGTATCCCACAAAGGAGGAAGGGCTCGACCAAGTCCAGGAGGGTGCCGGCATGGCTAACAAGCACAGTTAAGGAGGCTATAAAAGGCAAGGAAGCTTCCTTCTGTAAATGGAAGTCTTGCCCTAATGAGGAAAATAAACAGGAGCACAGACTGTGGCAAAGGAAATGTAAAAAGATGATATGGGAGGCCAAGCAAGACTTTGAGGAATGTATGGCAGGCAACATAAAAGGGAATAATAAAAGCTTCTTCAAATATGTTGGAAGCAGGAAACCTGCCAGGGAAATGGTTGGTCCGCTGGATGGTGAGGGAGAGAAAGGGGTGATAAAAGGGGACTTGGAGACTGCAGAGAAATTAAATGAGTTCTTTGCATCTGTCCTCACGGCAGAAGACCTCGGGCAAATACCGCTGCCGGAACGGTCTCCCCTGAATAAAGAATTAAGTCAAATAGAGGTTAAAAGAGAAGATGTCTCAGACTTAATTGACAAAATAAAGATCAATAAATCACCAGGCCCGGATGGCATCCACCCAAGAGTTCTGAAGGAACTCAAGAATGAAGTTGCTGACCTATTGACCAAAATATGCAACTTGTCCCTTAAAACGGCCACTGTGCCAGAGGATTGGAGGATAGCTAATGTCACGCCAATCTTTAAAAAAGGAAGGAGGGAGGACCTGGGAAACTACAGGCCGGTCAGCTTAACATCTGTTCCAGGGAAGATGGTGGAAAGTCTCATTAAGGATAAAATCTTAAAATACATAGAAGAACAAGCTCTGCTGAGGGAGAGTCAGCATGGCTTCTGCAAGGGGAAGTCTTACCTCACAAACCTGTTAGAATTTTTTGAAAAGGTCAACAGGCATGTGGATGCGAGTGAACCCGTGGATATTATATATCTGGATTTTCAGAAGGCGTTTGACACAGTCCCTCATGAAAGGCTCCTGAGAAAACTCCACAGTCAGGGAATAAGAGGGCAGGTCCTCTTGTGGATTAGGAAATGCTTGAAGACCAGGAAACAGCGAGTGGGAGTCAATGGGCAATTTTCACAATGGCGAGAGGTGAAAAGCGGTGTGCCCCAAGGATCGGTCTTGGGACCGGTGCTTTTCAACTTATTCATAAATGACCTGGAGTCGGGGATAGGCAGTGAGGTGGCCAAGTTTGCGGATGACACTAAACTTTTCTGGGTGGTGAAGACCAGCAGGGATTGTGAAGAGCTCCAGAAGGATCTCTCCAAACTGGGAGAATGGGCAGCAAAATGGCAGATGCGCTTCAATGTAAGTAAGTGCAAAGTGATGCACATTGGGGCAAGAAACCAAAATTTCACATATACGCTAATGGGTTCTGCGTTGTCTGTGACGGATCAAGAGAGAGATCTTGGGGTGCTGGTGGACAGGTCGATGAAAGTGTCGACCCAGTGTGCGGCGGCTGTGAAGAAGGCCAATTCCATGCTCAGGATCATTAAAAAGGGGATTGAGAATAAAACGGCCAATATCATTATGCCTTTGTACAAATCGATGGTAAGGCCACATCTGGAGTATTGCGTCCAATTCTGGTCACCACACCTCAAAAAGGATATAGTTGAATTGGAAAAGGTGCAGAAAAGAGCGACCAGAATGATTCGTGGGCTGGAGCACCTCCCTTATGAGGAAAGGCTACAGCGTTTGGGGCTTTTCAGCTTAGAAAAAAGGCGCCTGAGGGGGGACATGATTGAGACGTATAAAATTATGCATGGGATGGAGAGAGTGGATAGAGGGAAATTCTTCTCCCTCTCGCACAACACCAGAACCAGGGGACATGCACTAAAACTGAGTGGAGGGAGAGTTAGAACAGACAAAAGAAAATATTTCTTTACCCAGCGTGTAATTCATCTGTGGAACTCCTTCCACAGGATGTGGTGATGGAACCTGGCCTAGATGCCTTTAAAAGGGGTTTGGACAGATGAATGGAGGAAAAGACCATCACAGGTTACAAGCCATAAGCAACCTCCTGGTTTTAGAAGTGGGTTTTCTCTGTGCCAGGTGCAAGGGAGTGTCAACGGGAAACAGGTTATCTTGTTGTCTTGTGCTCCCTGAGGCATCTGGTGGGGCCACTGTGTGATACAGGAAGCTGGACTAGATGGGCTTTTGGCCTGATCCAGCAGGGTTCTTCTTATGTTCTTATTAAGGAGGACAACAAATACAATCAAAGCAGATGAACAACATTTTCCTTCTCACAACGCTCATGGGTAATCTGCCTCAAGAGTCCCAATATGGCTGGCTGAGGTACCTGAGCCAGGTACCTCAGGTCTATTCTTGCAGCTAGAGTGACAACAATAAAGCACCTCACACAGGTAAGCATGGGAGGGACCTCATGGGGGGGGTACCATGTCTCAAAAGCAGGACTGCTTACTCTTTCCATCCTGTCAACAGCCCCCAAGAAAAGAGATGGGCATCCAGAACACCTTACCAGGAGCAACCTCCTGGTTTGTTTGTTTTTTGTTTTAGAAGTGGGTTTTCTCTGTGCCAGGTGCAAGGGAGTGGCGACTGGACACAGGTATCTTGTTGTCTCGTGTGCTCCCTGAGGCATCTGGTGGGGCCACTGTGTGACACAGGAAGCTGGACTAGATGGGCTTTTGGCCTGATCCAGCAGGGCTCTTCTTATGTTCTTATGTACTTTGCATGGCGAGAGAAAGCCCCTGCTCCCCAACCATTCCACCTGAACATAGCAGTACAAATTTAGATGGGAGGAGGGGCACAGTTAAAAGGTTTAAGAGGTGCTGTTGTAAGCAAATCAGAGGGTAGAATCAAGCGCTGATTATTGTGTAATGGTCAAGATTTCCTACATTGACACTAACCAGATGGACTGCTGTTTGTCTGTGGTCAAGCATGACAACGCTCCTGCAACTGTTCGAAATCTGCAAGACTACAGTTATAACAAGGTAATACCCAGTTTACCATGTAACCTGAGGTTATATACCCAGTTCGCACCACCATACAGAAAACGTTTCACCACACCATAGATAGTCCTCTGCTTCCTGCCAGAGACTGGCTTCAAGTTATCAGTACAAGATAAAGTAATCACATAAACCCATGACCACAATAAAGGCACACCTATTGAAATGCAGAGGTTTCAAAAACAGACATTATTGATTGCAAAATATGATGGCAAGCCTTTGATGCCATATATTCATTAAACAACTATTTCAGCATCACATGGATCCAAATTGGCAGGAGGCCACAGATGAGTTATGATCAATGAGACATGCAGTAAAAACCAAGGGTTTAGCAGCCCTTAGGAAGCACTATTTAACTAAGAGATTACTGGGATTATGGATGTGCTTATTTGGGAAGTAATGAAGCTCCCCAGGTAAATGAGCACTAAGAGCTTCATAGAGCGATTGCTGTTATTTGAGATTCTTGGGGGACATTTTTTCAGCATTCCAGGATGAAATGCAGCTATTTAGGCAAGTATATAAAGCCAGTCATTTTTTCAGACAGACAAACACACAAACAAGTTTAACGTCTTCCACTCAATGAGAAAACGACAGACGTAAAAGATGGCCAACTGTGACAGACATCCCCACTGGAACCTCCATCCTAGCTCCAATGCACATTTCAAAATCAATGGCTAGAATGATAATTTAAAGTTTTCTATGGGTAATTCTCAAAGAAACAATACTTTCAGAATTCTGCCAATCAATGCTAACAAGAAGTCACTCAAAAGACTCTCACTAGGTTTAGCATACCGTCCAATTAATTGTATTAGTAACATCTGGCAAATAAAACAAGTGTTACAGGATGCCATTTAGTTTTTGTACTTGCAAAAACTGTCATACAAGATGTCGATGCTGCAAAAAAATTGTTTCATGTACAGAAATAAAGTTTTTGCAGCATCAGCATTGTCTTGTATGACAGCTTTTGCAAGTACAAAAACTAACTGGTGTCGTATAAAACATGTGCTCAGGTTGCCAGGTGTCTACCCAAGATTTTACCCTTCCTTTAGGCATGCCCTAACAGGATCTGAAGAGAGAACTCGTCCACCTCAAAATTTTGGATTTATGGTCAGGGACTACACTACTGGGGGTGGGGGGGGGAGATAGCCTGCCTGCACAAGTGCTGCTTAGGATACCTCCTTAGGTAATGAGTGAGCTGGAATGAGTTAGATTAACACTAATAGACCCAACATTTGGACAAGGCATTGGAGCAACAGATCACATGGTGATATCACAATTTAGGTGGTTCTAAAAAAGTTACCGGTACTTAGTTTAATTTTATTTTTTTCAAGATGCTCTCCCTCCTTGTGTTTTCACAACCACCCTGTGAGATGGGTCAGGCTGAAAGATAGTAACTGATCCAAGGTTATCCAGTAAGCTACATGGGTGAGTGAAGATTTGAGCCTAGGTCCAAGCCCAACACATTAACCACTACCACTGGCTGCATTTAAGATCTATTCCATCCTGGTTTTCTGGCCTGGCTATGGGACAGAAACTGCCTTGGCCTGACGGTATCAAAAGATGCTGAAATGTCCAAGTCACACTCACACTATCACCCAATGTAGGTACCTACACTAGGTGCTAGGTGGGGTGAGTGTAACTCGGTTGATTCTCTTGGACATCTCAGCATCTTTTGATACCATCAGCCATGAATGCCTTGCCAGGGCTGAGTCTCAGAGATAGCATTACAGCGGCATCAGTTGTACCTAGAGGGTTGTGCAGAAGGTGGTGCTGGGAACTATAGCCCCCAGGCTACATTTTTCCCTTTGCTTTTCAACATCAACATGAAAGCACAGGGAGCTAAATATGCTCAGCTCTGCCCCTCATTTCCAACGAGTGGAAATAAACTGTAACTTAATCCATATAAAATGGATGTTTGGTTGGTTGAATATTCTGCTGATTTAGGCAAAGTTGTGAAATCTGTTTTGGTTAGAGTTGCACGCCCCTTAAAAATGGCACACGTTTTTGAGGTACTTCTGGATCCCATGTTATCCTTGAACTGATATCCTTGAAGTATTTTGGTGACACTACCAAGAGTACTTTTTATTAGCTGCAGCTGGTTCCCAGCTACATTTCTACCTAGAGAAAGCAAAAATGGCCTGTTTGCTGTGCACCACTCACATCTAGGCTACCATAATGGGTTTTATGCAGGGTTGTCTTTAAAGATGGTTTGGAAACTCCAGTTACCATTAGTTGAAAATGTTGATGGTCTAGCAGGTCTGCACATGACACCACATTTTGTACCAGTTACCAGCTTGTTTCCAGTCTTTATTTCAAGTGTTACGTGTTAACTTTTAAAGCCTCAAATCCCAAGACCAGGATACCTTACCTATGCACATAAAAACTTACTTGAGTTGTGAGACTGGCATCTCAAGTTCTGCTTGTTGTAGCTCACTCAGATTCAACTGGCAAGTATCAGCAACAGAGCCTTTGTGGCAGGACCACAGCTGTTGAACTCCCTCTCTAGGAAGATTAACTAAACCAACTCTTTCTGCTTTTAAACAGGCCATTAAACCTTTCAAACTGGCAGCCAAAGTCTTGCAATTAAAACTCATGGTTGTAGGGCACTTAAAAAAACTGTTGAGAGATAATCAATTATTAAAACATGGTGTAAGGCTTTTCACAACTAATGTTGCCTTTTGCTGGTTTTAATTTAATTACAATTTTCTAGTTTGATTTGTTTTTTTAATTGTGGATCATTTTTAACTTCTATGCTGTCTTGTGAAAATGACATTTTCAAAAGCAGAATATTAAAAAAAATAAGTAGAATAACCTACTTGAAAGACATAGTAAAAAGAATGACTTTGGAATATATTGTTTTAAGTGTAATTTAGAAACCATTAAATGCATGCGTGGGAGAAATTGCAAAGGATTCTCCCAGGTTCACCCTGGAGAGCTCTGACACTCCAGAACTTGACAGCCTTTAGAACAAAACCTTGGACTTATTTAAAACAGCTGCTTTGATGCACACAAACACCTCTGACCTAAGACAGCTGTGAAGACGTGCATACCCCACACCAGCTTCACACGTGTATTTAGGACTTTCCAGTATCTAAGCAACATCAGGTCACCCCCCCCCCCTTTTTTACATATTATTACGACTGCACAGTTTACTTGTTTTCCACAATTCTTAGACATGTGCAGGCGCATCTTACTAAGTTTCTATTCTCCTTTGACACGTAGTTCTGCAATGAATAGAACTCTGTCTAGACACAGACATAGTTTGATACAACTTTAGGCTTGAGATGAGTGCCCAGGTTGATAAGAAAAACACATATACATATGCCAAGTGATAACTATATATGAGAATCAGCAATATTTCCTGCATGCCCCTTTGTTCACATTTCTAAAAATAAGCTCAGGCCACAGCTCCTCAAGGTTAGGAAAAGAGAAGCTGACAAGCAAACAAAATATAAAACTCCACAGCACACCATTAATAAAGTTTTATATATATAAACGTATCTAAAATAATATCTAAAATAATATAGACCAAATAGCTAATAAAATACTGCTAAATGGAATACTGTTAAATGGGCAAGTTCAGGATCACAGTACCATCCTATTCTAGGCCTATAATTTTGCTAACATGTTTAGCCCTTAAAGATGATTGACGAGGCAACAACTGTCTTCCAGCTACTGGGAAATGGTTTTAATTTTGTACAGATACATGAACTATCAGTGTTCTGATTTAGACTATATCAACATGGATCAAGAAGGTTGGAGCGCATGCGCGCGCGCGCACGCACACACACACACACACACGAGGTTCCTGTAATTACATGTTTTAAAAATTTATTAAGATAATTCATGTGTCCAAGGGAAAAAAAAACAGCTTTTGTATATACACGTGAGGCTTTAATGCATGTTAGAAACGTCAGAATTTGTCTTTATTATGGTGGTAGCTGTCAGTTGTTCAGCAACTTCAGTAGCCAAGAGAGCTTCAAGAACATAAATACAGCAAACTCTGTATGCCATGTTTCCCAATACAGTGTGTGAGATCAAAGGCTCTTTAGGGATTAGTGGGCATGGCTAAGCAAGCACAATGTTTTCCAGCTTCCTTGTGAGCACCAAACAGAGCCCTAGCTTATACCAATAAACCATCAGTCAAAAGAAAACCAGAAATAGGAAGCTATCAGCAATGTTATTTACTATAGAAACAACAGCAGACACGAGAAAAAACATGCTTCTAAATAAGAGAACACATATTTTTATGCAGCAAGTTTTCAATGATGGCAGACCCTTGCATAATGCCAACAACCACTCAGAGTGTCCAATATTCAAGTCTATTTCCATGGTAAAATATTAATTTAAGAGATAAACCTGGACATTGAACCTCTATTTGTTTCAGGCAATGACTCATTCCTACTGAGACACGTTAGCACAATTTCAGGGGGTAGTCATTTTGTGCAGATAAAAAAGAAACTTGCAAATGTTCCAAGTAGGTTTTGATACATCAGGGAGAACAGCATATAACCTAGAACCAGGGTGGCAATTCTATGGCACACCTGCCCAAGGTGGCACGCGAAAAATTTTTGCTGGCACATGGCATGCAGTGCCGCCCCTTGATTCTCCCTAGGACTAGGTCCCAACAATGCTGGTTAATCTTTCTCTGCTATTAACTCAAACACAGCCAAGGAAAATCAACTGCTTTTTTGACCACAGATGTGTTTATTCCCGATTCCCAAACGGTCTGTTCCCCTGGTATACTCTGTACAAAAGCTCCCTCCGATCGGATAACCTTTCCGCCGCCGAGAAACGAAGGACCCAGTCACAAGTGAACCACCTCGCACTCCCCACTAGGCTGCCTGGCCTCTTCCACACTTAGTTGCTGGAGTCTGCAGGGTTGCCAAATTTGCATGAAACCTGCGTTCCTATGTTTTTAAAATAGCCTGATATCAAAAATAAATAAGTCATTCCTAGCATATGACAAGTGGTGGGGAAATGCTTCCTATGCAATTTTCTGTGTCAGGCTGCCAGTCACAGGAGCACAGCCATTTAAAAAAAAAAAGTGGCACACTTTTGAAATCGGAGTGGGGAGAGGGAAAAGTTTGTCATTTATTCATTTTTTAAAAAGGGTTTTAAAAAGTTTAAAATTTGAGTTTAAAAAAGCATCTGTCTAGGATGGCCTCTTCTAGGACATTTATTTATTTATTTATTTACAGTATTTTTATCCCATCTTTCTCCCCGAAGGGACCCAACTTGTCCAATTTGAGAGTTTAAAGGATGCATACCCAAAACAGCTTTAATGATGAAATGATATTTCTCTTACAGAGCAAACCTATGTATGTCTACTGTGAAGTAAGTCCCATTGACTTCAATGGGGTTTACTCCCAGGTAAGTGTGTATAGGATTGCAGCCTTAATTTGTAAAATACAAATATAATAAAAAATGATAATCTGCTGCTAAAAATTATCATAGGCACGCACGTTTTTTTAGAGGATCACCACATGTTCTCAATTCAGCCTTCTTAGAAGCTTGGGGTACAACAGCACAAATAGTTGGCAAATGCCATGTAACCAGAATGTCATCTGATGCTTGGACAATGGAGTACAGCCAAGTAGAGCCACCATTAGGATGCTACCCAAGGTGTTTTGGCCGACTCCAATCATTCTTTTTTCCTATACAAGACTTGACCATCTGTCACCTTGGAAAGGGGTACACAAGTGGATAGGAAACACAGAAAGGTGGCATATAATACCAATATCTGTATTTATACACTGCCTTTGTCGTCAGATTTATCCTCGGACTTTATTCAAGGCGGTTTACACAGGCAGGCTTTTCTACCCCCCCCCCCGGGTTTTTTTTTACAATAAATATTCTATTTGCATAGAACCTGTATTCTCCAGCTATTTCCTTTCATGTGCAGTGATATGTTTCTAGTCAGCCAAATATAGTAATTTCCCTACAGCCATTTGAATGTGGGCAAAATAATGTTCTTAAAACTGATCCCTTGCCAAACATAAATGACAACACTAACAGAAGCTTTATTGTCATCCTAAACAGGAACAAAAACATTAGAATGCATCAAAATACAGTTTCACAGTTAAAAATAATAATTCAACATAAAATTAGAAGAGAGAAGAGCATTGCCATGAAGTCATGTCAGAATTCAGCTGGGCTTCAGTTACGGTCAAAATAATTTCTCTATACAAATCCCCACCCACTGTTCGGTTCATACCCACCATGCTTTGCTCCTGGTCCTTTTTAAATGCCTCTCTGAATTGCTGCACTGCAGGGATACTGTCTGTTGCTTTGCTTCCCTCATAATTCAGAGACCAAAGGTTTGCAGTTTGTCTTAAAGCACATGAGAGAGAATGTCGGAGAGTAACCATTTCCTTTTCTAAAGCTAGTACAAGCTGTTTGGCAAATACCTTCTTCCTTCCCAACCTTAGGAGTTTTATCTTACAAGATGGCGGTAACGATCCAAAGAGGATATGAAGACACTGGAACAAGATAGATCGATGCCTGTAAAGTAGAAGTATTTATTTAATCATGTATACCCTGCCTTTCTACCCCCCCTTGTGGGGGAGGTCTACATTTATAATGAGATCATTTATTGTTGTGCATGAAAAGTCAGTAGTAGGAAGGTTTACATGCAATTTTAACATTTAACTGTAAACGAGAAAGCTGTTCATATAGCAACACATTACTGCTTTCAGTGAAAGTTGCGAAAGCAATTTATTTTTGGAGTAGAAGACAGGGCAAAAAGTGACCAATAGCAAAACGAGCTTTGCAGCAATGGTTATGTTCACTGTACACTTGCCTAAGAAAGTACAGTACTCCCCCCATATCCACTGGGGATATGTTCCAGGCTCCTCCGTGGATACTTGAAACCGTGGATAGGAGCGAACACCCCCTCCATGGTTTCCTGAGGGGCCCCCGACCTGCCTCCCCTGCGGGCAGGCGTGCGCCCCCCCAGCACTTATTTTTCTTTCCGCAATCCTCGTTTCTTCCTTAAAACAAAACAGAGAAGCAGCCTCCATTGCAGGCAAGTAGAACGAGACTAAGCCCTAGAGAGGCTTTGCAAGGTTTCTGTTAACCTTGCAGAGCCACTCTAGGACTTAGGCTTGTTCTACTTGCCTGCAATAAGCAGCCAGAGGCTGCTTCTCCTATTTAAGAAAGAAATAAAGCTTACTGGGAAAAAGTAAAAACCTGGGAGGGGGGGTGTTCCCCGCGATCCGTGGATAACTGAAACCGTGGATAGCGGATCAGTGGATATGGGGGCCCACCTGTATTATAGTTAATTTAGGCTGCAATCCTATAACACAAAATGTATCATATAGATTTGTACATAATATCCTCTACGGGAGAAAGTCAGAGGAAGGTGTGTTTTATGTTCCACTGCTTTACATGATTATGCTCACTGCATTCTATCCAGGTTGCTTGTCATTAGCAAGCAGCTGTTTCCTCCTTGTTTCTTAGCCCCATGAGAATATAGAACACACACATCCAGTTCAAAGAGGAAGATGTATGTGTCAAAGATAGGCAACAATGTTTGTTCTGAAAATTCATAAACATGCCTTGTTTCACTTTTATATTCACTTCATGTTCAGCAGCTGCATTAAGCCACTCTAGTAATAGTTGCAGTCTTTTCTATGCTCATCCATGCAGTCATTTAAATGCTATAAACATTTAGCTAATTATCTGCTGCAGAGGACAGTAGCAGCTACAGCTAGTACCAACTATTATCTGTTATAGTAGCTATTCAAAATGTTCTTAGATTACTGCAATAGTAATATACAGTAAATGATTCTGCACCTACAAGGTACTGCCTTAGGAATCGGTAAGATGAGAACAAGATATTCCCTGCCAACTTCCATTACCTGCAAAATACTGTTAAAGTTCCTTCAAATGGTGTTTGCAGATTCCACTTGAACAGAGTTCCATTCAGACACCCAGACTTATGACAGATCACAGAATCGGGGTATTCCTTGATTGGTACACACTCCATTTGTTCCAGTAACCATGTGTTCACAGGGATCAGCGTGCAGTTGGGGGAGATTATTTGAAATGACTGTTTGTGTGATACTGCACACAGCACAACAAGATCTTTCATAGAATCTGCAGCAGGGATGGAAAAATCATGAGATAAAGGCACATCTAAAATATGATTAACACTGCTCGAGTTCTTGAGCCATGGACTAGATGTAGGATTTGAACCCAATGTTTCGCTTTCACCTGTGGAAAGCATCTTCAAGGGTTGCAAGAAGTTAGCATCCTCTGCTCAGTGTTCTAGGCAGCATTCTTTTGAAGGTTTATAAAGGCACATTTACAAAGTATTCAAATCTGCCTCTCATTTTATACACTTCAATTAAGTAGTATCCTAAATGGATAATAGAAATCATAGATAACGAAAAGAGTACGGTATATCGTTTTAGGCTACTTTGTTTACTGAAAGGAAAACATTTGTAATTCTAAGCTTATGTGAGCACTGAGCAAGTAATTTGAATCCAACGTGCTATCTCTAGTAGTTCACTTCTTTGTCGTTTGCTACTGTAACCATCTCTTCTCTGGTCTTGTTGCATCTGAATCCTCTCACCTCTATCCAGTACTCTGCCATAAAAAATGTTCATCTCTTTCACTGCTCTGGCCATGTAATGCATCTCTAAACTGGCTCCCTAACCACTTCCAGATCGAGCACAAATGCCTCGCCCTTACCTTCAAAGCCTTGTCCCTTTCGATTACTCCACTCTCATATTCAGTTACATTCCTGCCTGTGACCTTCACTCTTTCAGACCTACCATCTCCAGCTGTGCAAAGTTCTCCTGCTAATTCTCCCTTGTTGCCTCCTCTGCATGGAAGTCACTCCTGTAACAGCTCCATGGTACCACCTTTCTGACTTCTCTCTCCTCAAAACCCATCCATTCTCTGAAAGCTTGGACACATGCCCTACTCTACTATAATTATATATAAACTGAAATAACCGCATCTCCCCCCCACACGCACACACATTTACCACTGCCTCCATTTCCCTCACACTCCTCCACGTCCCTTTGTGTACTTATCTACATTGTAAACTCCTGGGACTTGTTCTCTCAATCTCTGTAAAGCACCACGTACATGGATGTTTCTGTAAAAAGAAATATTTTTTTACTTTACCTGTATATTTATAATCTTTAAGATCTATTGAATATTTTCCAGTTGATATTTCTGCCAGGCTTAATAAAATATTTCCACACAATAAAGTCAAGTTTTGTCTGTTTTGCATATTTTTATCTTTGTAGCTTTTCTTATTTGCATGCAGCAGAACCTTACAATGCACTCGATGGAATGCCAAGAAAGGTGACAGGTGAGTAACTGCTGTAAAGGCTTTTGTTTTATTTGTCTTCATCTGAGAAGGTCCTCTGCTGTACTCTTTCCCATTATGGCAATCTAACTTCATCCTTTTAGGCAGCGGTTCCACTTTCCAATGTGATGCAGACTCTGCCAACACAGCTTTCTTCAATGTGACTACGTTACACTGGCACTTAGTTGGGGACAACGAAGGGCATTTCTGATCCATTATCAGAGACAGAGAGACATTGCTGAGCAGTCTGTTCAGAAGACAAAACACAAAGCAATGCACAATTAAAAAACAAATCCAGGATTTGTCCCGTTATTTAAAGTTTATTATTTCCTAGGGTCCGAGTGTCCTAGGGTTTTTGTTTTTGATTTATCTGCAATTTAGAATTTCTTCATGTTATCTTTGTAACAACACAATATATCTTCTATTTTTAAAACATAACAGGTGTGGCCAACCTTCCACCATTAGGGCCTCTGTGTTCTTAAGAGTTGCATAGAAGACAGAATCTTAGCAGTTGTAATTGCTGATAGTGCTGCTAAAGCAGCTGCACCTGCTGAAATGCCCTCACCTATTCAACCATTAAAGGTCCAGGAGCATTCATGTTGGAAGGTTGGCTATCCCTGCCATATAAGATACACCCGTATTGTGAGTATAGGCCACCCCAGATAAGCCGCACCTTTAAAGTTTGGTGCTATTTTTTAAAAAATATATTTTTAACTTGGAAAATATATACATTAGTAGAATAGTAACACAGTACAGCTTTAATACAATTAAAGGCATAGGCACCCTGTCCCTTATTGAATCTGGGCACCCTAGTATAAGTAGCTTTCCCAGATCCAAAGGGGGACAGAGTGCCTACCTTTAACCTTTGGAATTTGGGCAGGTGCAGCTTGTTGCACCCTTCCATGAAGATGAGCTGCACCTGCCCAAATTCCAATGGTTAAAGGTAGGCACTCTTTCCCCCTATGGATATGGTAAGCCTATGCAGGAGCAAGATATAGCACTCTCTTACGTGGCAAGCTCAATAACTTTCAAGCTGCAGGATCAATAAATACCTTAGTTTCCACAGAGTCCAGGGGCTGGAACTTAAGGGTTAATTTTTTCAACTGCTTGCTGAGGCTAGCTGCTGTGCCCATAAGAGGCTGCTAGAGAGATAATTGTTTTTGGCCAGAAGGCATTTAGCAAGTGATTAAGAGCTGCAAGAACAACCTCGTAAAGGCTTGAAAACACAGGGCTTTGCAGTTTAAAAAAAGAAAAAGCCCTGTTTTACCTTTGAAAGAGACTCAGAGGCTTGAAAATGCTTTGCAGAAAATGCTCGGCTTTGCAGTTTCAAAAGGTATTTTTATTGTTGCTGTTTGCAACATCCCGATTGTAGGCTGCACCCCTAGTTTAAAGACTTGCCTTAAGGGAAAAAATGCGGCCTATACTCAAGACAATACGGTAAATTTCAACCCTGTTTTTACACTTTTCGGAATGTTTAGCTTCTGTACTTCATGAATATTCCAATTCTACTACACCTGAACTATATAACCACTAATATATAAATATATGAAGCTGCCCTTTACTGAATCAAACAACAAATCCATCTTGCCTAGTACAGCCATCCCTTGCTATCTGCAGGCTCGGCATCCACGGATTTCATCATCTGTGGATACCAAGTTTGGAGGCCTCTTCCGCGCTGTGCCTGCAACCCCCTCCATAGGCCTCAGAATGCTTCTCTGAAATCACTTCCGGTTTAACCGGGAAAACTGGAAGTGACTTTGGAGAAGCGTTCTGAGGCCTATAGAGGGGGTTGTGGGCATGGCGTGATGTGGAAGAGGCCTTTGGAGGCCCCCCTCACAGGATCTAAAAAGTTACTGTGGCATCAGGTGCTGGGTTCCAACATCCACAGATTTGTGGTATCCACAGGGGGACCAGAACCAAACCCGAGGATACCAAAGGAAGGCTGTACTGCCTTGTCTGACTAGCAACAACTCTCCCCAGGTTCTCAGACTAAAGTCTCTTTCATCAATTAATATCTGACCTTTTAACTGGAGGTGCCAGGGATTGAACCTAAGAGTTTCTGCATGCAGAGGTGTTGTTAGGGGAGGGCTGGGGGGCCCCAGGCGGTGGGGGTGTCGAGCAGCAGGAGGGGGTCATTTTTGCCATGCCGCCACTGAATTTTTGCGGCACCGTGGCGTGAAAGCACACACCACGTTTTCACAGCTTTTTTTAGGCTGCACGGAGTCTGGGAGGGTGGTAGGATCAGCCTTCCCACCCTCCCTTCATCTCAGAAAAGGCTGTGAAAATGCCGGGGGGTGGGTGGGTTTCGCACCGCAGAAATTCAACGCCACGGCGGTGAAAGTGATGTCACATCCCCTGGGGCAGGGCTTGTGGAGTCACGTGGGAGGGGTCATGTCGACAGTCCCCCCATGGAGGGTGTAGAAACACCCGTCTGCATGCACAGTATATGCCCTACTACTATGCGATTGACTCTCCCCATTACAGAGGCAGTGCTTACTGTGACATATAGAAATTCAGCTATGGTACTTACAACTCAAATGATTCCATTAGCTTTACTCCAACTATTAAGATGTCATCCACTACACGATACCAAAGATCCTCTACAAATTGTTCTTGGTCTTTAGATGGGGTTGATGCTTTATTATTAAAAGGTTTCTCTATTTCATCCCAGAGAGAAACAAGACCTTCCTTACAAGAAAAGATACACATATTTACTTACACACACACACACACACACACACACACACACACACAAAGTTGCTGTAGAATAATAATAATAATAATTAAGACAGTCACAGGTTAAATAATCTAGAAAACAGCAAAACATTGTTGTTGTTTAGATATTTTGGCTAAATGATTAACTAAAGGATGAACTAGAATTACTACAGGTATGCTCTACTACTTCTACAACAAAAGTGTTTGAGATCTTTCACAATTCTCTACAATTACTTTCAGCCCATATTTTCTGTTGAAAAGACGTTTACACACACACACACACACACACACACACACACACACACACACACACACACACACACACACACACACACAGAGAGAGAGAGAGAGAGAGAGAGAGAGAGAGAGAGAGAGAGAGAGCTCGCACTGTTGTTCCAACTTGAGAGAATTGCATTAAACTGCTACTGGATTAGGTAGCATCTCACACTATATGAACTTCAGGAATGAATTATTGACCATAAATATTGTTTTCAAAATGAGGGCATTAAGTAGAACATTTCATCAGCTATATCTGTTGCATTCCGTAGCAACATGTTTTGGACCTGTATTTTGTAAGAATTGACCGTTTCTGGCTTGATTGGACCCATTTTTATTTTTGGTTACATTTGCAAACAACAAAATGAGCCAAAATGTAGGGAAATAACAGTCATGACAGCCAGCAAAGGTTCGCTACACAAAGCACAGGAGATCTCTGGCTATTCCTACTATAAGATATTTCCAGCCAAAGTATATTTACAGAAAACAGGATGTTCTTTAGAGTTCAAGAATCACGAACATTGTACAAGAATTTTGTACATTGTACAAGAATCACAAACATTGTACAATACTGTACAAGATTTTATGAATTGAAGAGGTTATAATGTAGAATGAGATTACATGTTTTATATATTTTAAAACCACACGTTTTTTTTTACAAAGTATCTTCATGAAGGTTACCTTTTCTGCACTTGGAAGACTATGTTCTTGACCTCGAACAATGTCTATTAATGCTCCACAACTTTCCATCAGAACCTTCTCTTTGAGCCATAAATGTTGCTGTAGCTCTCGAACAGAAGCAAAACCAGCCTATGCAATAAAAGAACCCAATCTAAAGTATCCCTTGAAGACGTCACTTTTATTAAAAGATAATTGATCTCAACGTCAAAACTAGAAGCTCTCTATGATAATGACCTTTTAATATAGTGAAAGCCCATCAACTAACAGATGACTCAGAACAAAAACTATACAGTAATCCAAATCTTGGAAATCAGCCATTTCTTTTTCTGCATCCTTACCTATACTGAAGTGGTTTAGACACTTCTGGAAAAAGCTTTAAGCTCTTGTGGCTTGTACATATCTCTTGAATACCTAAGCTGCTTGAGAATGACAACTGCAGACAGTACTTGAAGAAATTTTCCTTGAAGCAGCCATCCCAAAAAGGGAAACGTATACTGGGGGATTCTTACAGCGCAATCCTGTGTAAGGATCCAGCGGGTGGCCCAGGGCCGCCCGCCAGATCCTGTGCACAGCCTGCCCGTCCGATGGTGGGCCGGAGGTCTACTCAGGAAAGGGGACACTTGTCCCCTTCCTCGGGTGTAAACTGGGGCTGGCCCTATCGGCTTCCTTGGAATTCCGCCAGCTACAACAAACTCCCAAATAGAGCAATCCAAAACAGGGTCATAATGAATGAAAGTTCATTAAAAAAAATCCCTGCTGCCAAGGAATATCAAGCAGAGATGATGGATACAAACTTGCAGTCTTGCTTCCAGTGCTTTGATAGTAAGAATCCGATTCTCTTGTAGCTCTTCTGCAGAATGTGAGTCATCTTCATGGCTGATGTTGCTCTAAAGACATACAACAAGCATTAACCCAATGCAAACGACATACAATTATAGAACATGTGAAGTGAAAGTCACAAGGACCAAAACATGCAATTAAAAGCCTTAAATCTACAAAGGGCTGGAAGTTTTTGCAAGACAGCACAAAGGCATATTTATGAGAGATTAATTCATTTAAATAAGACATCTAAATAGTTTAACCATGTAATCCAAAATACAAATTATGAATAAGTAAATATGTAGTTTAACAGTATATGCCATTAGATTAAATAATCTTTGGTTGAGCAGAACATAAGCACTGGAAATATTGATACAGCGTCAAGTACTAATACTGTATAATGGCCTTAATTCAGCAAAGGAGGACGCTTCCATTCAGACTGGGAAGCACAACTTTGATACAAAGCACCCAATGCAACTGTGATCTGCACTAACAGGCCTGGATAGAAATGCATGTTCCCCACTCTCTTATAATGCAAATGTAAATGCATGTACTCATGTCATCTTGGGCCATTAGTCTCACACACATAGAACTATTGTGCATGACTCTCTCAGGATTGGGATTACAGCTTTCAGTTGCATGACTCTAATTTGCTCTGCACTTTCAAATGTTATCAATGGCTGTCAAGATATTTCAATAGATCATTATTGTAAACATTCTAAATATGAATTTTATGCAAATCTGCAAAGATTTTATATCTATTAATACCAGAAAGTTTTTTTAAAAAGATTACTCATGGTCCCCTACATGGTTTGAAAGCCACCCTACTGAAGCTAAGCAGATCCACGTGGTCAGTGCCTGGATGTGAGTGGGAACATCTTCAGTTCCGTGAAAGACATGATATTTACATATGCAAAAATGTATGACAATACATAATTTCAAAGCATATACTTCTTTAATATTATAGACTTTATTCACCTAGGACTTTCATGTGAAAGAATGCAATTTCATTGTATGCCTTTTTCTAAAGGGGCTCCATTACATCCACAGATCTTTAGTAAGAATGTTAAAAGTTGAGACGCTGTTTGCCTCCCAAAGGCATTAACTAAGAAAGGGCACAATCCTTTCCAACTTTCCAGCGCTGATGCAGCCATACCAACGGGGCATGCGCTGCATCCTGCGGTGGGGGGGGCAGTCACAGAGGCCTCCTCCAGATAAGGGGACGTTTATTCTCTTTCCTCAGGGCTACATTTTGGCTGCACCGGCACGGGAAAGTTCAATAGGATTGGGCCCGAAGTTACTGTAGTGTTGTAAAAGGCTTTTACTTTCATGGTGGGTTGATATGCTTGCCTAGTTTGAATCGAAGCAAGCACAGAAATATATAACTCATGAGTGTCACACAACTTATCATTAAAAAAAACCTGTTCATTAAAGACAAAATGTGCTCCTTGCCAAATCTCCCTTTTTTTTTTTTTTTTACTAAAATGTTTCCCAACTATTTTGGCACACTGAACCAATAAAACCTTACCACATGGTTAACCTTTCCAAAATCTGTTATTTGGAAAGTATTTAAAGTTTCTGAAATTGAGTCAGTCTTGAGAAGTACTAAGATTTGTTCAGTTCCAATGCCAGCAAAATCATCTACCAGGATGGATTTCACACCTCTCCAGGAAGAAGCCACCTGCAACACAATGTAGCATAAGAAATGTTATTTTAAAAAAGGTTGCAATTTTCTTATATTTGAGTACAACCTAACCAAAGTAGATTTAATGGCATAAATTCAAAATTCCCTTTCTCTAGAGAGCAACATTGCCTTTCCCCAAAGGAAAAGAACCTTGGGATGCAACCCATTGACTTAAAGTATTAGGCATGTGTGTCACTCTCTTTTGTCAATAATAAAAACAACATTTTTAGCATCATCAGCATGCATAGCACCTTACAGAGCATAGAAGTAAACAGATCCCTTGCCCAAGAGCTTACAATCTAAAATCTGGCAAAAGGAAAGGGAGACAAAAAAGGGAGGGAAGTGAAGTGGAAGCAGGGATAGAAAAGGAAAGAATATGCGATTGTTTCAATCACACATCTGTCAGCTTCCTTACAGCAAGGTATGGAGAATAAGGGTGCGTGTGCCAAAGGCTTAAGTAAAAAAAAAAATCAGCACCAACTTGTAGTGTTTGAGTTTTCAAAGTATGCATTATTTCAGTAATTCTTATAAAAACCTTGTTAAGTCAGTAGTATCTTGTTCCCATATTCCATGGGAGGGCAAAGATTAACTTACCTATCTCTGTAGCCGATTTGAGAGTTTAACCAAGACCTCCGAGCTCAGTTCTAGCCACTACATTGTATCAATTCACAAACAATGGGGGGGGGGGAGGTAGGTGGGTTAAAAATGTTGAACTTTGACTGAATTGTGCACATTTTAACTTTAGATGGAAAGCACTGAGCACTGGTATACAATTATGTGCCAGGTTTTACGACAATGATTGCGAGTTTTTGTACTGGATGAAGACCTGATCTATAGTAGCAAAGTAGTTGTCTAGGATCCTATGGTGCACCAACAGCAGCTACACTGTATTGCATGAAATAATGGAGTGATTTATTTGCAAGATGGAAATTTCAAGAAATTGGAGTGAAGTTGTGCTTTAGACTAGAGAATGGAACACAAGCACTTTAAACCTGCTATGTGTTAATATAAGACCTTAAGGGTTCAATCCTATACTTACCTGAGCATAAGTGCCATTAATGAGGCTGACCTGAATAGACATGCATAGAATTTCACTAGAAACCAAGTCACATCACTTACGGAAATCTGCATCAGTTTTTGTGCAGGCATAGTATGTCCTTTCATGGTGCTTTCATACAGGCACGAGAGCATTGGGCCAGCAAGAACCAATGGTTCGAGCTATGTACGTTTCAATTTACATACAGACTCTTGGAACAAAAACTGTACGTATGTAGGGGACTTAGGGCGCAATCCTATCCAGCTGCTAGGCTGCGCCAGCCCAGGACTGTCACAAAAGTTGCCATAAAGCAATTGTGCTGGCCCTAGGCCAGTGCAGAGACCTACACCGGCCCCTGCAGGCCATATCCGGACAGCATGCAGCTCAGGCAAGCCGCGGCTGGACCACACAGCATAGGGGTGTGGGAGGGCGTTCCAGGGGCGTTTCATGGTGGGGCTGGGTGGATCGGGTCCAGGAGGGGGCAGGATCAGCGTAAGCAGTGCACGCCATATCCTATCCTCCTTCTAGGCCCATTTCTTCTGACACGGGCGTGGCATGGATCGCTCAATAGCTGGCATGGATGTGAGGAGACCTGTTTGGGAGGCTGGGGCTTTACCCGGGGTAAGGAAATAAAAGTTCCTTTACCTCAAGGAGACCTATTCTGGAACCTATTCTGTTCAGGAGCCAGCATTGCCAGCATAGCTGGATTGCTGAGCAGAGCGTAGGATAGGTTTGGGCTGTTATCTGTAAATGATTCTTGCTTCTGTGTCACATGGCCTTTGTTTTCACACTTTGAAAACTTACTAATATTTACCATGGGGATGAAGAATTTATTGTAGTGCAAGTTTTAGTTATGTTAATTTTAGTAAAAATGCACAAGTTATGTGGCTGAATTCTGCCTAGTACTTTGCTCAGTAACAACAACAAAATGCCTACTGGAGCTGTCTGACACTAGAACCTCTTCAAAATTACAGTATAAAGAAAAGACCTGCTTCTGTCATGGGCCGAGTAAATTCCACCCACTCAGTTCCAATCTCTTGCCCTAGAGGCCTTCTGCGGGAACTGTTCCCTAGTTCCCCATGCAGGCTATCTGGAGTCTGAACTTCAGGCTCTGCAGCAGAGGGGGGGGGGGGAGACACTCCTGGGTTGATTGAAATATCCCTGGTGGAGGACAGCAGACCTGAAATTACTGTTTGAATGGCTTGACTGTTTTATAAATAGACAATTTATAGATACAGCTTTTAATTTTTCCCTCAACACTGGAAACATCCATGTGCTTGAAACTAACCCTAATAGAACCAGAAGCCCCAGACATTCAACATTCCCAGAGTTTTAGAAGTGATTATGTACCTAATCTAAAATAAAAAGGTGAGAAAACAGAACCTTCACATTTCTAAGAAAAAACTAGTTTTAGAAAATCAGTTTAATACCTGTAGGTTGTCTTTCCATATAGCACATACATCTCCTGAAGCAAATGACACAACCACCAACTGACTATTTCCTTCTACAGCAGCTATTTGCATTGAATAGGGCTTTTCATATGGAAGCTGGACAACATCTTCAGGCAGACCATCTTGGAAGAAAATCAATTGGTTTTTGCATGTGACTACAATAACCGATGTCCTAAACTTGCTTCTCACTGTCTCAGCTCTATAGACATGCATACAAGATACCACAGTGCTGTAAGCATGAGGTAGAAAACTGGTACTAGGTAGCACTTTCTGCTTCTCCACTGCAAAGGCAACACACTCACTACCCCAGATGAGCACATCTGAGTTGGAAAGGTGTTGCCCATCGTCACCCTCTGACAAACAAGCTGCTCTTGTTCCCAAAAGAAGAGCACCCTCCCCCTTAATCTCACCCACCCATTTGATAGATGAAACCTGAATAGGGGCACATAACACAGTACAGCTTGGGGGAGAAATATGGAAGATGTTTTTGGCATAGCTCCATAAGACTGTTGGACCAGCAAGTAACTTTATGGATTCTTTCAGTTCATATTCCAGTTTAAAATGCAGGACCAGCTCAAAGTTGTTGGAATTGTGAAGCAACAGTAAAATATATTCAAAGCTCTTCTTTTTTTTCTTTTTCATTAGGATACAAGGAAGAAGGATTCTTGTCCTGAAGTCAGATGCACAGCTACAATGAATCATTTCAACACCTTCTCCACATTTGCTAAATGACCCAGTGGACTTCTCAACAAACAATTTAGTAGCATTGTTGAAAATCATTCTTCTGACATGCAGTTTTGTCATTTTGTTATCACTGTCCTCCAAGGATTTTCCTTTTGAGAGCTGGAAAATAAGGAGTTCCCCATTGTAAGACAACAACTTTTCTTCCTGATCAGTTAACATTTTTCCTTAAAGACTTGCCAGGCATGAAGACTGGTTGATCTCCTGGGTTTCAGTAGAATGATCTTCTGTTCAGTTTAGCATCTAATCTGAAGAGCATTTTTCCAATCTAATCTGAAGAGCATTTTTCCAATCTGAAATTAAAAACAAAAACAAAAACAGTGTTTGGTAACACCACAATCAGTTTACAGATCACTTTACCTCTCTTCTTCAAACAAGTATCAATCTCTACCTATCAAGGAATCAAATGCACACATACAGAAATTCAGTTTTACAAACATACTGTAAAACCTTAAAAACTCTTTCAACTGAATTTTAAACATATTTCCTCAGAAGTAGGTCCCCATGAGTGACATCCCACATAATCCAATAGGACTTACTTCCTGGTAAGTAGGATTGCAACCTTTAACTCACGTACTGTTCACACTAAAATACAGTAATAGTTAAAGCAAAGTAGTATCATTTTCAAGGTATCATGATCTTAAAGTGACATTCCTTGGGATTTTTTAAAAGAAATCTTGGTGGGGGGGGGGGTGTTGACCCTCAGGAGGCATTCTTCTTAACAGTATTTATATACCGCTTTTTAACAAAAAGTTCACAAAGCGGTTTACAGACAAAATCAAATGATTAAATGGCATTCACATAATGAAAAAAAAGCATTCACATAAGAAAAAAAGCATTAAGTACAGGTGGGCCCCCATATCCACTGATTCGCTATCCACGGTTTCAGTTATCCACGGATCGTGGGGACACCCCCCCCCCCAGGCTTTTACTTTTTTCCCAGTAAGCTTCGTTTCTTCCTTAAAAAAACAGGAGAAGCAGCCTCTGGTTGCTTATTACAGGCAAGTAGAACGAGACTTAAGTCCTAGAGAGGCTCTGCAAGGTTAACAGAAACCTTGCAGAGCCTCTCTAGGACTTAGTCTCATTTTACTTGCCTGCAATGGAGGCTGCTTCTCTGTTTTAAGGAAGAAACAAAGCTTGCTGAAAGAAAAATAAGAGCTGGGGGGGCAAGCATGGCTGCCTGCAGGGGAGGCAGGGTGGGGGGGGCCCTCAGGAAACCATGGAGGAGGTGTTCGCTCTTATCCATGGTTTCAAGTATCCACAGAGGGGCCTGGAACATATCCCCAGCGGATATGGGGGCCCACCTGTATTTCTATAGCAATTATCCAGAAGGATAGTGGGTAGATGAAACCTCCACCATCAGACAAGACCATATACTCCCAAAAATGGCAGTTTCCCTCTCAATGATTGGAGAAGAAGAACTGAAGAGAAAAAAAACCACTTATACCCATTTAAAGCCTATTAGTGAAATCTCTCCCATAAATATTGAACACCATGGTTATAGGAATTCACTCTGAATAGTGAGGCTTGAACCTGAATTCCATGACAGGCTGAGGGACCGATAGGACTATCCTCCTCTTCCACTATCCTCCTCTTCCACTATCAAGTCTAGAAGAGGATCCATCCAATTGTTTCTAAAGCTAAGCGTGTCTGGCTGATTTCTTCTCAATTGAAGTTTTGCAGGATGCAACAGGACTAGAGTGTATACAGTGGGTCTCACTATCTGTGGGGGAATGGTTCCGCCACCCCCTTGCAGATACCAAAACCAGTGGTTCCTGAAGACACACCACAATGCCTTACCAGATCGAGCGAGAGGTGCCTCCAGAGGCTGCTTTCGTGTCATACTGGGCCCACAACGCACTCCATTGTCCTCCGAAGGCTCCAGGATGCCTTGGGGAAGCGACCGGAAGTTGTGGGTGCGAAACCAGAAGTCGCTTCCCCAAGGCATGCTGGGGCCCATGGAGGCGAATGGAGTGCACTGTGGGCCCAGCACGACCCTGAAGTGGCCTCCAGAGGCAGCAGGGTCCACTGTACTGATCTAGATCATCATCACAGTAAATGGCAAGCATACAATCTGACTTCCATACATAACGCTGCTAAATTGCCAATACAGATACTTAACTGGGTCACTACGGACACTAATCCTGGCAGTAGCCCCCAAAGAGCTGAACAGCTGTAAAAACACACACACACAAAACCAAAAACACGAAAGTACTGTAAGTTCCACTAACAACATGAGAAATTATGAGAACTCCCAGCATAATCAGCTCCTTCCCAGAACCTTTGCAACTCAAACATAGCCTACCCCTACCCCCCCTTCAGACTACAAATACAAAAGATGTCAAAACCCTCCAAATCTGACAGAAGATTTCTTCTTTCAGAACATTCAAGCATCACACATAAAGGGGACCCAGTACAATGCTATGCAAGAGGACAAAGCTTCTCCATGATAGCTTTTGAGTTGTAGAATTCCTGGTCTCAAAGAGGTCAAGAAGCCTCTTCTGTCTCTGCTTTCAAAAAGGTACGTAGTTAAAACCCACCTATTGCACCAAGTTTTTGCCTTGTGAGATGCTGCTGAACCATTTCATTTTTTGTCCAATTATCACTTTAAATCTGGTTTTATTGTAAATTGATTTGTTGTGTTTTTAGACTTTATTAGCCACATTGGGACAACCTGTGAAAGACATGGTAAAAACAAATGAAGTTACATGAAATAGTGTTCCTAGCTGTATGCCACAGAGGACAGTGCCTAAGTGTTTACAAGCTCCTGCAATATCCAAATAGAAAATAACATTTTGACAAATACAGGTTGCCATGCCATGCAAGAAAGAGAATAGCTGTAACTGCTAGAAGTCCTTCTAAAAGAACTAAAAACAGAAAATACTTAGTACAGGAGCCCTATTACACTTTGCATTTGGCCAGCCTAGCAGTAACAAGCGAGAATTAGTGACTTAATTTGTATTTAAAAAGAAAGAAGAGATGCTGAAGTTTAAGTCATACAGCACTTAATTCCAAGTGCATGTGTTTGGGTGCTCATGGTTATCTACTAGTATACAGTGAGGGAAAGGAACAGTATGCACATTAAGAGACAATCATTATTTCACAGTTCAGAGCTAAGCCCTAATTTGAGAACAGATTCCAAGGAAGGCTGGTGTATCCTTCAGACGTATGATATAAATCAAAACCCCTTGCAATCCCTTCTTAAAACACTAGAGGCACTCAGCCATTTCTCACATGGGAAAGCCCTTCAGCAAGCCACTCAATTTAATCAATCCCCACGGAACACATGAGAAGATTAAATGTGGTTTGTTGTAACCCGCCCAAAAGTACACTGGTAGGAAGAGAAAGCTGTCCTACTGCATAACTTCTAAACGAGCACCCTTAGGCTGCAAGTCTAAAACATACTTACTCAGAAGTTTCATTTAATTCAGTTGAGCTTATTTCTGAATAAATTGACTTTTTGAAGGGGGTGTATTATAGGCTCAACAAATTATGCAGGAAATCATAAAGCCCCCTTTCATTTCTTCTCATCTCCCCAGCAACAGCAACTCACACAGCTACGTTCCACGACAGCATCCAAAACAGGAGCGGCAGTCAGACCCGCCAAGAGGAAGAATAGATAACGAGAAGGAAGAACCACCCGCCTCGCGCATACCACCAAGCAAGCTCGAAGACATAAACCGTTCTCGCAAGTCTCGAAACATCCCGCCTCTCAAAGTCTTGTGGAACCGAAAGTGACGCAGCAGAGGGAAATGATTGGCTTATGTTACGTAACGAGGGGAGCGCTTCTCAACTTTGAAAAGCAAACGGGCGGGGTGAGGAAGAGCAGAGGCACTATATGTTTAGGCACAAAAGCTGATGCTTATGCACAAGGGGTCAAGGCGGAAATACGAAGGGAAGGGGTTGGGGGCGTGGCTTCAACCGGGAAGGAAAACGCGCGGGAATGGTTGTGCTCGCGCAAGCATAGCTGGCCTGCTGCTTTTGTTGAGAAAGAGGAGGGGAGGAGCACGCGCACTACGCAGGCGCTGGAAGAAGGGCGGGGATTGCTGCGTGGTTTATTGTTGCTGTGGTGCGCGCGCCAGGCGCCGGCTGGTGCATGTTCTTACCTCAGCCTGTGTCACGCGCTCCCCCACTCCGCACGCGCTGTTGTTCTCATTTGGTTTTGTCGGTTGCTGCTTCTGCTGCTAGTCTGGTGCGGGCAGAGCCATGGCGGATGTGAGTAGTTGCGGATGGATCATCTGAGAGCGGTTACCCAGGAAACCGTCACTCGTACCACTTTTTCGGGGAGGGGGAACGACCCCGAGACTGGGTTTTTTTAAAAGCTATTTAGAGAAGGAAATAATTTGAAGGTGGAATTCGGTTGGAATGTCACAGTTGTGTTATTCTATGAGGCAATAGGGTTATGACGACTCGGGCTGCAATCTGTACGCACCTTACCTGCGAATAAGTCCTGTTTGAACTCAGTGGGTCTGACTTCTGAGTAGATGTGCCTAGGATTGCACCACATAGTGTTTATCGCCCAGTTGGGGAGAGAAATGGAAGCAACTGAGTGTAATAAGGTAGATGCTACAAGGCAGGAAGTGACATGAAGATAATCTAGGCTGGCTGACCCCCGGAACTGAGGCAGGATCTTCTCTCTTCATACTCTCCCTTCCCTGTAATATTTAAATTTTAAAAGATCCCCCTCACTTGTTTTGTATGTTGTGGCAGGCCACAGGTGTCCTCACTGGGGAAAGTGTGATCTTAGGCTTATCAAAGGCCCCTTAAGTGCTACTTCTCAACTTTTTCCCCAAGAAAAAGTTTTGTCACTGTTCCAAGAGCCTTTTTTTAGAAGTGAAAATTCATTGTTATCTGCATCTTCCCATGCAATCTACAAGCATTAGAAATACAGTTTTCAATGATCCTGGCATTTCAAAATATTCTGTTTTCTAGAATATGCCTGTGCCGTTAGAAATGTTGGAGCTGCACTTCTACAGTGGAATAATCACAGCTCCACAGTATCTGTTAATTTTTTGACTTTTGATGGCAGTCTGTTGCCATCCTTTTCTCAACTCTGTGATTAGAAACGCTTGACACAAATTGAAGGAAAGATTACTTTTCTTGAGTCCTGGACTTATTGATGAAATTTCTCTGGGATGCTTGTTCCTTTAAAACTGATGAATTAGTTTGTTCCATTATAACTTCATGATGAGTAAGACCATGTCCGTTTAGTGGGCCCAGTCTGTTGAAGGATGGGAGCAGGTTGTATAACCTCATTTTGATGACATGTAATGATGACTGACATGTTGTTTCCTTGTTTTTCAGCAGGACAACAGGGCTGCCTTAATAAGCAAGATCAGACAACGTTTTGAAACAGAATTTATACCAGGTTGGGACCCTGTTTTAATTGTTGCTGTTTTTATATTCTTAATTGCATCTGTATGGTTGTCATTGTTTTTAATGTTTTTATTGATTTCTTTTAACTGGTTTTAATGTTTTTATTTGTTTTATTATTGTATTTTTTGTTGTGAACCACTTTGAGCACAGGAAAAGTGGTACAAAAATCTTATAAATAAATAAATTTACAGATAAGAACTTGGGGAGTGGGGTTGCTTTGAGCCCTTTCTGTAGGCTGCCTACATTACTAGCCAGGGAAGTTGCATTCATTCAAAGAAGACTGATTCCTTACCCTTGAAATGTTTGAAACCCAAGGGAAAAGCAACTGTCAATTGCTACAATTTTGATTATACGTTTTTACTTGCTGTCACCATTTACCCTGGTATTTTGCTTATCCTCTCGTGCCCTTTAATTTGAAGTTTTATTTTCTTCATGTGTCGTGCATTGTTTATTTCATTTATATCCCACCTTTCTCTCATGGAACTCAAAGCAGTGTACATGTGGTTCCCAGATAATCTCCCATCCATACCACTGGCCAGTTAAGACCTGGTTAACTTCAGCAAGATTGTGTGTCATTTACTTTCAGATCTTGCTCTGGAACCAGTAATCCTTAAAGTGGCATGCAGGTTTTCATGGCTTGTTGCGATATGTACAGGAACAGTGTTTATGGGATTTTCAGCCATGTAAGTTTTCAAAGGTTGAAGAAATAAAGTTTTATGCACAAAAACTTGCCTGAAGAAATTCCTTTTACTCGTATACCCCAGTGTTGTGGGCAGACGCTTTCGAGAATTATCCAAAAACAGTCAAGCACAAAAAAGCCTTAAGTCTTCCGCTTTACGTTTCTTCCCGCCCTCGGGACATTTTCAAAAGCTAACTCAAGCAGAACACACAGCAGCAAGCCGGTAGATGGACACTGGGGTATACGAGTAAAAGGAATTTCTTCAGGCAAGTTTTTGTGCATAAATCTTTATTTCTTCAACCTTTGAAAACTTGCATGGCTGAAAATCCCATAAACACTGTTCCTGTACAATAATCCTTAATTCACCTTCTGATTTATTTACTGTGATTTTAGCAGGGGCACAAAATTGTAATGGCTTTGCAGCTTTATATAAACTAGGGTGCAAAATGTCTGGATTTTTGTTCACCAAATATGTCTCCTTATACCTTTGTTGCATGTGTGGTGGTAAGCATTGCCTTGCTCACTTCTGAACAGAAATTTTTACGTGACTCTACTGGTTATTGCAAAGCAAAAGATCCCTCTGTTTTTTCAGGTTTTTCAACAGTCAATTTGGTATCTGAGAGAGCAAGTGAAAAGTCTTACCAAGCAGTTAACTAATAGTAGGGGTATATCTTACTTGTGCCCTTGTGTTCGCTTGCTTCTGTTAATTAAAAAGCCGGTTCAAAGAACTAGTTAATAGGTGAAGAGTGGTAGTCAGTTGAGTTTCACTGCAGTGATCTTCTTATTATGTTATTAGCTTTCTAAATCAGCCCAGTTTCCCTACACATACTTCCACCAGTGATATGTGGCCTGAAGAAAAAAGCTAAGGGCCCAGTCCTATCCAACTTTCCAGCGCTGATGCAGCTGCAATGCAGCCCCAAGGTAATGAAGCAAATGTTCCCTTACCTTGAGGAGGCCTCCGTGACTGCCCTACCACCACAGAATGCAGGCACAGTCCATTGGCATGGCTGCATTGCGGTTGGAAAGTTGGATACGATTGACCCTAGCTTCTGTGACAGCTCAATACTATCCTTTGTTTATTCAGAAGTAAATCCTATTTATTTCAGTGGGACTTAAACCCACTATGAATGTGCATAAGATTCCGCTTAAAGCTTCCTTCCTAGTACTCTGGAGATGTCCCTTACCATAGACAATGAGGCAAGTGGATATCTACAAGTTTGAACTAATTTCTGATATCATGTGCTGTGCTTAGTGTGTTGATTGAGAGTGAAACCAAAAAAATGTACTGCAGTTACTCAGCATGATTTTTTCCCTTTTCCTCTTATTTTTTTCCTGTTTTCTGGTAACACACAAGACTGCAAAAAATACTACTGTCCCTGAATGACTTGACTGTAAAACTTCTGAGACCCAACCCCACCTGGAAGCATTTTTGCTGGACCAACTGCAGCCTTGCACACTGTTTCTCTTTTTGGCTTGGCCTGGTTAACTCTGCTCCTCCATCACAATGGGGCCATGCTTCATCCTTCAACCTGCAGCACTCATGCGAGCTGTATCGGTATCCCTTGCTATCATCTACACCAGGGGTTCCCAACCTTCGGAGGCCCACATATCCCCTACCCAGGCCTCCGGTTGCCCCATGTACCCTCGGACATGACCCCCCGCGTAACCCCCCTTAAAATGTATTTTTCCGGGTTGTAGTGAGGACGGACAGGTCCTCCTGTCCACACTGCAACCTGGATGGAAAGGCTACAGTCCTGCCGATCCCTGTAGCCTTCTTGGTAGCTCCTCCTACCTGTTCTCCTGGGCGCCGCCATCTTGGATCTTGTGAAATCTCGCAAGATCCAACATGGCGGCTCCAAATTCTCACAAGATTTGGGCACCGCCATCTTGGACCTCACGGATCAGGGATCGGCTACAGGAATAGCTACAGTGATTGGCAGGGCTGTAGCCTTTTTTCATGGGTTGCAGCGCGGGCAGGCTACAGCTGCCCATTATCAGCTGCTGATTGCAACAGCTGATAACAGGCAGTGTCTCGTGTACCCCCGGCCTGCGGTCTGTGTACCCCACAGGTTGGGGATTCCTGATCTACACAATGGTTACGTTCTAGAGTCGGCGCATAATGGGAAAGAGTCCCCTCATAGATCAAACTGTAAGATGCCAATAAATGTCAAGGCAGGAGGTTCCATGCTCAGTCGAATGCAAGACCTCCCAAGAGAAGTGAAATTATCTTCTCATAAGGTCGGGCTTATATCATAAGCTCCTAAAGGAACCACCAGTGACCTGATAGTCTTGTAACATTGTTGATAGTATTTTAAAATTGTAAACCATCTCAAATACCATGATAACAACATGGGATATAAATGCAATAAATATCTTGAAAAAGTCTTTGAGTTTTAGGTGTTTAAGGGTTTGAGCATTCATTTTAAAAATTAATTAGCAAGTACATTTTATTTTAGATCACCTAAATAAAAGTGTCACTCCCTCATTAATCTAGATTTTGTTTTAAAATTTGCTTTGCTTGTTTTTAATATGTATAAATTTTAACTTTGTTTAAATGTTAACATGGCATAGGTTTTCTTTCCCAATCTGCCTTAAAGTCTGCCTTAAAGTCTGCCTTAAAGTCTGCCTTAAAGTCTGCCTTAAAGTCTGCCTTTCTTTCCCAATCTGCCTTAAAAATCCAGACATTTTGCACCCTAGTTTATATAAAGCTGCAAAGCCATTACAATTTTGTGCCCCTGCTAAAATCACAGTAAATAAATCAGAAGGTGAATTAAGGATTCCTTTTATTACAAGCAAGTAAGACATACAAAGTCTTTTACTTTATATGTAGGTGCTTTGTTTTTTGAAAAACTTGAATTAAAATTTTTCATGCTGGTCATTTTATTGCACCAGGATTTAATAGAGGCCTGAACATGTCAGTGTTGTTCTCAGGTGGCACTAGTTCACTTTAAAAGTTCTATGCACATTGCAGAAGGACCTGTATACTGTAAGGCTCAGTTTTCAAAGAGCCACTGTGTATAGACTATATACCATGGTGGTCCAATGCGTGGCCCGCAGGCCGCATGCGGCCCCCGAAGGCCTCTGCTGCGGCCCCCGAAGGCCTCTGCTGCGGCCCCCGAAGGCCTCTGCTGCGGCCCCTGGCTTCTCTTGGAGCTCCCCTCCCCCGCAGTCACCCACGCTCCCCTGATGTCATGGTGGTCCAACGCGTGGCCCGCGGGCCGCATGCGGCCTCCGGCTGCTCTTGGAGCTTCCCTCCCCCGCAGTCACCCACGCTCCCCTGATGATCGGAAAGGCGGTTGGGAGCCGACTGCCTTTTCGATCTTCAGGGGAGCATGGGCGGGGCATGTTAGACACCGGGGCGGGGCATGCATCAGTCATTATTATTAATTAATTAATTATTTCATGTCAAAGTTTGCATGCGGCCCTCGAGGTACGAAACGTTTGACCACCTTGCTATATACCATGGCTCTATGAAAACTGAGTCTAAGTAGGCATTTTCGTGTATATTGTCATTATTTTAGTGCTCAAACTGTTGCATAGACAGCTAGATTTGAAATACAGTATTATCAGGTAGAGCAATAGTTTAACATAGCTTCGAAGATTTTAATAGCAATAGTTTTTTAATTTCAACATATTTTCTTCATCTTAAAACTTTTGCTTGAACTTGCTTCATTTCTCAGTTTAAGTCTCATCATGTTTTATAATACTGTTCTTATTTCATGGATTAGCAAAAACAGATAAATATGATTCCAGAGACTTGGAGAGATTGCAGCAAGATGATACCTGGGTTGATAATTTCTTAATATGGCAAGATTATGTTGTAGATGATACACTGAAGATGATTGATGAAAGCTTTCAATGGAGGAAAGAATATGCAGTTCATGGTAAGATACTTTATATCTAATTGTAAAATGGCTTTACACTTTTTTATTGGATTGTTAATTATGCCGCCTGTGCCTCTATTGGTAGTTGCATTCTCATACTTCTGTGTTTAATAATAATAATAATAATAATAATAATAATAATAATAAGTTCTTGTTGTTGTTGTTGTTGTTGTTATAACAAAAGCCTAAAAATCTATTCTTGTCATATTACCACAAATTACATTCTAAAATGAGTAACTGCAGCAAGCTGATGTCCATCAAAGGAGGGCCAGTGGGGGATTGATTAATTATGTAAATGCGTATACAGAAATATGGAAATAGTCTTATCAACTCTGTGGACTACCTTTCTAATCCAGCATTGGGTTCACAGATTCTCAGCTTTCTCTGTTTTGTCAGGGCCACTTCTATTTCATTGGAATGAGAAGAGATTCTGTAACTAAATATTAGTACAGGTGTCCTCTGGTTAACAACGGGGATATGTTCTGAAATCCCCGTCGTGAGTTAAGCAAGTCTTCCCCGGCGGTAAACCATTCTAGCCATTTGCTGTCTTACTTTAGATAAGGATTTTGATGTTTATCACTGGGGCTTTAAGTGCAGTGCTAAACTTCGAAGCCCTTATCTAGCGCAAAACAGCTGAAGAGCTAGAGATTTAAAAAGATGCGTCTTTTTAAATCCTTTGCTTTTTTTTTTACTGGAAACTGCCATCGGATATGCGGATCGTCATTAAGCGATCGGTCAAGTGGGGGACACCTGTACTAACGGTTGTGAAAATCCCTAATCTTTTTTGTGCTTTTTTCATCAATTTTGGATCTTTGTGGTACCCCAAAACCTTCTGTTAATGCCTTAGCCTTCTAAAAACCTGCTGAGTAATCCAGATATAGTAACCAGTATCCATTTTTTTCTGCTGCTGACCACGTTCTTTCCCAACTGACGGGTAAACTAAGAACTTGGCTTTTGAGTCAGTCCATTGGAGTGTGAAACCAACTTGGTTTCCCCAGAGCAGGAAATTCAGGAACCCAAGTGACCTGCTTACCCTCCAGCTTCCAATCACACAGATTGATCCTGGTTAATACCACAGGTTCTAAAAAGCAGGGTCGTATACCCCTGTGTGCATTTGCATATGACTGCTATCGGAAGCATCTGATACTTCATAGCAAGCTTGCCAACGCCCCTTGCTGCAGACCAGGACCCTGAGTAAGGGCCAACATGAGTAAGTAGATTAGAGAAAGTACCCAGAGGAATTGCATCAAGGTTTTTCTTTTTTACTGCTTGCCCTTTAGCATCCTTGCCATCCTCTGCTGCCCTCCCCTCTTTTTCTTCTTTTGCTAGTTGAATAGTGTTTGTTCCTTGCATTTTTTCCCTCCATTGTTTTTGTTTAACCTTTTAATAAACTGCTTTTACTGTTATGATTTACCTGCCTGGTCTCAGTTAGGTGCTGAGTCAGCATTTGGGTGGGAGTGGGTTACCCCATGTAGTCAACCACTTGCGTTCCACTACTGCTTGGATTTAAGGTGACACTACCACCCCGATCTTGGGGTGGCCTGAGAAGGAGGCATTTCCAGGCCCCCTCCTGTCTGAGCTTTCTAACTTTGGGTGGTAGCAATGAAGACTACCTTTCCCCAGTCAATCCCAGTTAAACCAGTCAAAGTGTCAAGAAGAGAGAGGTAGGTGTCCTTGCTAACCACGCGGCGCTATGCCTGTTTTGCCCTCTTGTCTTCCCTTGCAAGGGTAAACTTTTCTGATTCAGATAATTTGTATTTCTACGTTGCCTTTCTCTCTTACAGGATTATCAATATGGTCGTGTATCTAAATTATCTGTTGTAGTTACAAAAAAACAATGACTTTTACTCATTTCAGCAGGTTATTAAAAAAAACCACAATGATTTTGTTTTCTCCCTTTTCAATTTAGGATTTTGGAGGCTTATTATAGAATGATTGATATGACCTTTTAAAAATCTTGCTTTTCTACAGACTTGACTGAATCTTCCTTTCCAAAATGGGCGTTTGAAGTTGGTGCCGTTTATCTACATGGTTATGATAAGGAAGGTTATAAAATATGTAAGTCAGATCTTCAATTTCAAGTATTTATTCCTTTGATTAAAAATGAGCAAACTACCAGTAAACCTCAAGATACTGAATAAGTAACAGGTTACTGCATCTATATGAAAAATAATACAGTAACACTGATAGTCATATGAACGTCTGACACATTATTGGGAAAAAGTTTTTATTAATAAAGTAAGGTATAAGCACTTCAATTGCTTTACACAAGCTTTATTCAGGAGGAGACTAATAAATCCTATGATACGTATTATGTATTACGAGATTGCAAAGCGTTTGTGGTGTTTGTTTTGTTCTTTGCAGAGGTGTAGCTAGGCCCCGTGGGAGGGCGGCGGCACCCCCTCCATGACAACCCCGGTGACATCACTTCCATAAGTGACGTCGCTTGCCTTGCCCCCCGGTGACATCATTGACGTCGAAAAAGGTACCTGAGGGGGTGGGGGGGGCCTTCCAAAGCGGCGTTTACGCCACTTTGGAGACCCCCCAGAGCGGCGTGAGTAGCAAGAAAAACCTTGCCGTTGCCTGCTCCCCCGCCATCCCTCTAGCGATGCCACTGGTTCTTTGGTGATCTCCTTGAGATTGGACAGTAGTATACTGTCTCATGGTTTCAATCTTCCCACTGAAATTTGCATCATTGTAGTCATTCTTCCTTAGCGAGTGGCTATCTAATGGTAAAATGCAATTCCGTTAGAATAAATAGACGTAGTTCTCATTGATCTTAATAAAAGGTGGGTTGTACCCTGAGTTTGTACCCACCATTTCATTAGGAGACTGGTATTTGCTCTAACCATATATAATTTAATAGTAAGTTGTCTTGTAAGCTTATAGAATTAAAAATTCTCATACTGCCGGGAAACTCCGTCGTTTAAAACAAATTTATTTTTTAATAAACAAACTCAACAGGTGTTATAGGTTTTGACGTTTCGCCAACTAACATTTGTGCCATCCTCAGAAATGGAGTTAGTCTGAAATCTGAGGATGCCACAAATGTTAGTTGGCGAAACGTCAACCTGTAACACCTGTTAAGTTTGTTTATTAAAAAATAAATTTGTTTTAAACGATGGAGTTTCCCGGCAGTATGAGAATTTTTAATTCTGTAATCTGGTCATGTTGTGACAACTTGCGAAAATATTTGTCTTGTTAGCCTTTTTTATTACTAGAAATGTGGTTCCTAAACGAAGCAGCTCAACCTGAATGTTTCCTTTTGCCTTGACAGCATTTAAAACGCACATGCACTCTTCAGAGAAATAAGAAAAAAATGTAACAGGATAAATAGAAATATTTTTGCTAATTTTACATTTTTCCTCAAAATATTTTACACTTGTCTTTATATTTTTAGAATACAACGATGAATGAATCTTATGAACAATATAATTAAAAAAGGAAAATATGCAACTTACAGTGTATTCCTGTGTACAATAAGGCGGCCGGCCTAAAGGGCTGGCCGCCGTATCCTATCCAGGTCCCATGCTACCCTGGGGCAGCCCAGGTACACCTCAAAGGAAGGGGACGATCATCCCCTTCCCCAGGTGCAAGGCGGCCCAGACCCTATGGGTCTACTCGGATGTACATTAGCTCTGGAGCTGCCGTACATCCGAGGCCTCCGTGTAAGGCCGCGCCAGACCTGGACAGGGCTTTGGATATCGGTGGATCTCTCCGTCGGTATGTCTGCCCTCTCCTGGCTCGTGGCGGCCAATGACCGTCCCCCCCCCCCTTCGGCACCCAGTCCGCCCTGCCCCTGCACTGGCCGGTGCAGGACTTACCTTTCCTGGCAGGTGCAGGGACGGTCCACCAGGGGAGAGGGCCACCGGCCTCTGCACCGATGGCCATTACTCTCTGGGCGTCGTAAACGCACTTTACGGCGTGTTTACAACACCCAGCGCCGTGGGACTGTGCGCTTCCTCCAGCGCTTCATTACACTGGACTGCGCTGCCTGGTTGCAATTCTATACATGCTTACCTGGGAATGGGCCTCAATGGACTACTCAGTAGACTTGCATAGGGATTGGACAATCAGAAAATGAGAATATCATCTTTACTTAGGAGTTAGTCTGAAAGTTACGTATTTGTGATCTTCTAACACATGTATTTTGTTTGGATTTTTCCATACTAGTTTGGTTCAGAGTGAAACTTCACACAAAAGATGCTAAAACACAGTTTGAAAGAAAGAAATTAGTAGCCTTTTGGTTAGAACGCTATGCCAGGAGAGAACATGGGAAGCCCTTGACCGTGGTTTTTGACATGGCTGAAACTGGACTAAGTAATATAGTAAGCATGCTGTTTATTTTCATTTTATTGATGTCTCTTAAAAGTTGCTTTTCAGTTGGAAGTGTCACAAACAGGCTTGTCTACAAACCTTTAAGCTAAAGTAGATGCTGAAAGGAAAGAATTTGAATGCATGAATCTAAATTTTCTGGAACAACTGGTTTATGAATTGGAGACAATCTGCTGCCTAATAGCATTTAATAAGATTACTGTAAGTGTACTACTGGGATGATCATCAGTGAAAAATGCAATTGTGCATTATGGCTCAGTCCTGTTGAAATCCAGGGGACTTGGGACTATTTTCACAACCAACTCAGAATTAGTGGCCGCAGGAATAAAGCAAGTTTCTGCAGCTGTCTAGACATGTCAGCCAGTGGTAAGTTGGCCAAGTATATCCCAATAGCACATGCATGATGCTTTTACATTGACTTTTGTTTCCTCATTACAAATTACAGTATGCAATGTCCCTGAGGTCATTATCCCTGTTCAAGTATCTGTCCTGCATTCAGTGAACATGTGAAGGGGGGGGGGTAATGCTAAAGGCTTTGGCCCCAGGGTTCGTGCACCTACTGGCTCCACTTGCCACAATGTCCATATGTTGTAGGCTATCCTTTTGAGAACTGAGGTCAGATATTATGGTTGGCAGACACAATTTCATTTCCCCTCTTCAAATTCAGTATACAGGTGGGGGAGGAATGCATGAATAGGACTTTTATTGTTGCCAAGCACAAAATAACCATATGAAGTATGTGATAAACTGCTTTGTTGGCAGTTTTTCTCATTCTTGTTTTGATGTATTTTTTATATGTTGTGTAGTAGCCTTGAATTTTCTGTATAAGGTTGGATGTACATTAATAAATGTATTCCTCCTATCCAGCGTCCCTGTTATATTTTATAGCGATACTTCACTGTCAACTTTGAAGTGACCTTACCCTTGATCCGGAGAAGGAAACTCTTGAAAGCATTTCTTGTTTTTCTGTTCACCATTCTTCCCTCCTTCAAACACCTTTCTGAATCACTTTTAAAACTCCCTAAGATTTTAAAGGTAATTTGGGAGAGTTTCCACATTGGGGTGCTGAGCTTAATTTCATAATTCCACACATGTTGTACATGAGTTTGAAATCGGGACAGTATGTATAATTGTACTTCTTTGCTTTTGGGCTCTTTATTGGCAAAGTAGACCTTATTGAATGGCAATGTTTATGTATTTTAGGACATGGACTTTGTCCGGTACATCATTGGCTGTTTTAAGGTTTACTACCCTAACTTTCTCAGTAAGTATGATGGCATTGTTCATATTTTACCGTAAGTCTAGAAAATGAATACGCATAAGGGAGGGAAAAAAGAAAGTTTTTCCTAACATGTTTGATATTTAAACATGGAAAATCTTGTGTTCCTAAAAATAAAAGGTTGAATAGAGGGTGATAGCTATGAGAATAATTTGCTTATACACTAAACTTTTTTGGAACTGAATGACAGTTACTATCATGCAATTTATCTCCCCTGCCCTCCTTAAATAACAGCGCAATCCTGAGGATTGTGACGGTGATGGAACGAACCTGTTGCCGGCAGCAGTCACAAATGTACCGGAAAGTACGTTTGCGACTACTCTGGAGCAAGGGAGGCCGGCCTCCCTTGCTCCATCGCCGGAGTGCCCGTGTGTCTGCCGGACGAGGTGAGTCAGGATCCAGTGGGGACGGTTTGGCGAGTGAGGGAGGGGATCAGGATCTGGCGAGTGGCCATGGGCTGCCACCCGGATCCTTACTCAGGATTGCGCTAAGACGTCCGCATCTATAGGAGGCCCCAATCACCAGTGGATGTGATGATATTTGTGCTAGCCTGAGTAATTGAAATGGAATTAAATAACACCGTTCAGCTTTTAAGTGTGTGGCTTGTTTTAATTCAGTATGTGCCATATTCGTAGACCTTTCCTTTTACTTTCCATTATCTTTGGACTGTATCCTGAGATTTGAACATGGAAGGACACGTAAAAGCAAACTCTCCTGTCACCTCCTCAGCACAGCAACTCTCTGAACCTACAAAAATCTATTCTGGGAGTACTCCCTCCTCCAAAATAGACCTGTATGGAGCACAGAGGGCTGTGAAGTTAAGGGCGAGATGAGCAGAAGAAGGGGAATTTTCACTCTTTTGTGAACAGAAGTGCCTTTTTTTGTGGATATATGTCACTAGATATTACTTGTTGAGAAGACCAACATATATTACAGAAACAAGCTAATTGAATGAAAACTCTTTTCACTGTATTGCAGCAAAAATTGTGATCTTTGAACTGCCCTGGATAATGAACGGTAAGCTATAATTTTAAAATGACTTAAGATAATGTCTGAAAAGGTTCTTGGTTAGATCCCTTGGATTGTTAACAGAAAAGTTTCTTATATGATTCCAATGTACTGAATGTTATGCAAGTTTTATTCAAACTGTGCCCCCCCCCTCACAAAGTCATGGTGAGTGATTTAAAAAAAAAAAGGTTTAACACCATAAAAGTATTGGAATCCCTATTCCAGGGTTTCTCAACCTTAGGGGAACCGCGTACCCCTTACGTGGTCCCCCAAAGTCCATGTACCCCGGACCCCCCAAAAGTGCACTCCCCTAAAATGTTTTAAATGGCCTGCAGCGCAGCCCGGCGGGTCCTCCCGCCCACGCCGCAACCCGGAGGGTAAAGCTACAGCCCTACCTCATGAGACTGCCTCATGTGCCCTTACGAGATTTGGGCGCTGCCATCTTGAATCTTGCGAGATTTTCGCGAGATTCAAGATGGAGGCGTCCGGGAGACAAGGTAAGGGAAGCTACCAGGGGGCAATTTAGCTGTTTTTCCGCTCCCCGTTATCAGCTGCTGATTGCAGCAGTTGATAACGGGGAGCATCTCGCGTACCCTCAACCTGTGGTCCATGTACCCCTGGGGGTACGCATACCACAGGTTGAGAACCTCTGCCCTATTTATTCTGGCCCCAAATGCCAGCTGTTTTTTAAAAGCCCCATTATGCATCTACATCTGTCTCAGTCAATTTTCAACACAATATAGAAGTCTCAGCCAAGTTACTGTGAAGCAGTACCATTGTTACTAATGGGACTAATCTGAAAAAAGTTAGTTGTGCATTCAGATCTGTGTGTACAACAAATTAAAATGTAAACTTTTGTCCTACTTACTATCTTTTTTTTTTCTTTTTTTTAACCCAGCTGCTTTTAAGCTTGTGAAAAGTTGGCTTGGTCCAGATGCAGTAAATTTGCTGAAGTTGACCAATAAGAATGACATCCAGGAATATATAAATGCTGAATACTTACTACCCCATATGGGTGGCACTGTAAGTATACTGATGTGCCAGAACTTTTTTTAATGCAGTTGATTGTGATGTTTGCGTCATATGTAATATTAACAGGTAACGTGGAACTTACAGTGTTTAATCATAAATCTGAAAAATATATAATAGTGTGTGTACTGTGGTGGCTACGAAGAAGCTGGTGTGTTAACTGATTGGGTATAATCAATCGTTTGCTTTTAACAATTACCTCAACCTATTTTTTTAGTTTTAGTTGTTTTGGTCTACTCCTTTCTATATCGGATTATTTTACAAATGTATTAACAGTTTTAGGAATAATGCTATGTGGAACCATCTCTTCATTGATTAATGTGCAAATTATGCTTCAAACTCAAAGATAAATGATTATCTTGCATATAACCTGAATGTTGCTGTTTTTACACAGCAGGTTCTGCTTCAGAATAGCCGGACCAGCTTTTAAAATGAACAGTAGCTTGTCTTTTCTCTGCCAAACTCCATGCCAAACTCCCTTGATCCTTATAGGTCTCCCTGTTTGCAAGCTCACCACATCACAAGATCATGGGAATTTGTTGTGGGAGTTGGACTGGGTGGAACCTATTGTAAATTCATCTTTGTGAGAGGGAGTGATGCCTAGCATCTTGAAGACCGCAATTGTACGTCCCCTCCTGAAAAAACCATCTTTGGATTCCTCCAATTTAAATAACTATCGGCCAGTTTCCAATTTGCCTTTTTTGGGTAAGGTGATTGAGCGGGTGGTGGCGTCTCAGCTCCAGGGGATACTAGATGAAACGGAGTATCTGGACCCTTTTCAGTCTGGCTTCAGGCGGGGCTTTAGGATGGAGACAGCCTTGGTCGCCCTGCTAGATGATCTTCGCCGAGGACTGGACAGGGGGAGTGCATCCCTGCTGGTCCTTTTGGACCTCTCGGCAGCTTTCGATAACATCGACCATGGTATCCTTCTGGGCCGGCTGGCTAAGTTGGGACTAGGGGGCACTGCGTTGCAGTGGTTCCGTTCCTACTTGGCTGACAGGTCCCAGATGGTGATGCTGGAAGATGCCTGTTCGGCGCCCTGCCCTTTACAGTGTGGGGTGCCACAGGGTTCTATTCTGTCTCCCATGCTTTTCAACATCTACATGAAACCGTTGGGAGAGATCATCCGGGGATTTGGTGTTGGGTGTCACCAATATGTTGACGACACCCAACTCTACCTCTCCTTGCCATCTCGCTCCAGAGAGGCTGTGGAAGTCCTGGAGCGCTGCCTGGAGGCGGTTGGGGTCTGGATGAGGGCTAATAGGTTGAGATTGAATCCAGAAAAGACAGAGGTCCTGTTGGTCAGGAAAGCTTCGATGCAGGTACTGAGTCACCTGCCCATTCTGAATGGGGTTGCACTCCCCCTGCAGGAACGGGAGCGCAGCTTGGGAGTACTTCTGGATTCACAGCTCTCCCTGGAAAGCCAGGTGGCGGCTGTGGCCAGGGGTGCGTTTGCCCAGCTTCGGCTGGTGCGCCAGTTGCGGCCGTACTTGAGTCGATCGGACCTGACCACGGTGGTCCACGCCTTAGTGACTTCAAGACTGGATTACTGTAACGCGCTCTACGTAGGGCTGCCCTTGAAGACGGTTCGGAAGCTGCAATTAGTGCAGAATGCGGTGGCCCGGGTGGTCGCTGGAGCTAGGTAGTTTGACTCTGAGCCGCTGCTTCAGCGGCTGCACTGGCTGCCCATTCGTTTCCGACCCCAATTCAAGGTGCTGGTAATGACCTTTAAAGCCCTTCACGGTTTGGGTCCAGGATATCTGAGGGACCGCCTTCTCCCATACATTCCGGCCCGCTCTCTTAGGTCATCTGAGGGGGCTCACCTGCGAGTGCCACCTCTATTGCAAGTTAGGGGAGTGGCAACACGTGGGCGAGCCTTCTCTGTTGTGGCGCCACAACTGTGGAACTCCCTGCCAGGGGATCTGAGAACCACCCCCTCCCTCATGACTTTTCGGCGAGGGCTCAAAACGTTTTGTTTCGTCTAGCGTTTGGGTGATGGGTTGTCGTCTGCCTCCTGTGTCTCAAGATGCTCTGCCATGCTGCTTTTGTGCTCCATACTGTTCCCCCCCCCAGTGGATTTTATTGTTTTTAAATTAAGTATGTATTGTTTTAAACTTATTTCTGTATTTTAAACTATGCTTTTTAATTTTTGTTGTAAGCCGCCTTGGGCATTTGCCTCGGCATAGGATAAGGCGGGATATAATTTTTTTAAATAAAATAAATAAAGAGAAAGTGAATTTGAGACTTTGCTGCTTTGTTCGAGGTTTGTACAAGAAGTAATAGTTCCACTTTACTATGCTCTAGTCCAGGGGTTCTCAGTCCTGGTGCGGCTGCGCCCCACCTTGTCTTCAAATGGTGGCGTTGTTACCCTCCTATGGCAGCTGGCCCTGGAACCCTCTGCAGGCCTCCCAATGCGACCGGAAGTCATGTCAGCAAAACTGGAAGTGACCCAAAAGTCACTTCCAGAGGCCATCCAGGGCCGGAAGCAGCTGCAGGAGGTGAGTTGCGACCTGGGTGTGGCCTCCAGTTGCTTCCATTTGGCTCCAATTTGGAGCCAAATGGAGGCAGAGGTGGGCTCAACTCATGACCCACTTCTGCATTGGGCCCACAGTTTGAGAAGCCCTGTTCTAGTCAGACCTTACTTAGACCTCTGCATCCAGGTTTGGACACCATATTTTAAGATGGACACTGACAAGTTGGATCAGATTCAGAGGAGAAACAACAAAGGTGGCAAGGGTTTTGGAAACCAAGTCCTATGAGGAACAGCTAAAAGAGTTTGGTATGTTTAGCCTGGAGAAGACTGAGGGAAGATAAGAGAGCCATCTTTAAGTATCTGAAAGGCTGTTGCATGGAACAAGGGGAGAACTTACTGTCTGGTTTCTGAGGGCAGGACAAGGAAAGTCAACTTAGGGTAGACATGAGGGATTTCCTAACCGTAAGAGCTGTCTGCATCATTCTTTTAAGATGCTGAGCTGCACAGCTCAAAGTCCTCCGAAGCCAAGTTTCACAAAGCTTGGAAATTGGCATTCATGGAAGTCCAGTGATGATGCTGATGTTATTACTGTGCATCTGGAAATGACGAAGAGCTGCAACACAGCCAGTGAAAAGATCTGCCCAGTGGTGCGGACCCCTTCACGTATAGTAGTAGGTTCTCCTTTTTTAGAGGTTTTCAAGCAAAGGCTGGGCTGGAAGGAATGCTGTGGTAGTTGCCTGCACTGAGCAAGGAGGTTGGACTGGATGACCTCCAAGGTTCCTTCCAACTCTATTTCTCGGGCTACAATTTACTCTTTCTCTCGCACCTTCCTAATTTTGATTGTAGCTCAAGTCTTAAAATATTTTAAGTTAATTAAATAGCAACAGTAACTTCTTTGAAAGCATTTTTTTATTTTTCACATTTTTATACCACCCTTCCTCCAAGGAGCTCAGAGTGGTGTATATATTTCCTCCCCTCCTTTTTGTACATATTTCCTCCCCTCCTTTTTGTCCTCACAACAACCCTGTGAGGTAGGTGGGGCTGAGAGATAGTGACTGGCCCAAGGTCACCCAGGAAGCTTCGTGGCTGAGTGGGGATTTGAACCTGGATCTTCCAGGTCTAAGTCCGACTCCCAAACCACTACACCATCCTGATGTAGTAAATATTACTAAAAAGCTAAAACAATCTAAATACTATTTTCCATCTTCTATTTAACATTTGTGTGATAACAGCAGCCAGCTGAATTAATGCAAATCAGATGTGCTTTCAAGTGAATATTTATGCATTCCAATCCAGTATAACCAGTGATGATAGACTATAATGTTGTGAATTACATGGCTCTTGTACATGGTCCTTATAGATGCTAAATCTAGCAATACTTTTCCTCCTGTTTCTCTTGCTGAGACTGTTCAAATAAACCCCCCAACTTTTAGAGTGAAAGAAAAGAGAAAGGGGTGGCTCTTTTTTGTACTGTTAAGAAGCTAGTGATTTTTTCTTATCTTCCCCAAATTACCCTAACTGTATTTTTATATTATAGGATACCTTCAAGTATAGTTACCCTCCATTGGTTGATGATGATTTTCAAACTCCATTATGTGAAAATGGACCTATTACTAGTGAAGATGAAACTGAAAGCAAAGAAGAAATAGAGATGGACAACAAGGAGAGCCCCGATTTTATCGAAGAGCAAGTGTCTAATTCCAAAAAGGTATCCCTAGAGTGAAAGGTGCATAGAAAAGAATGTTACAAACGTGTTGCACTACTTCCCAGCATTTACTGAACCCATTTCCTCCCAGCCTATAGGTGTATGCATTTAACTCCTATTGCGTATGTTACACCTTTAGGTAAAAGTGCCTTTTAATCTAGAAAACTGAACAAAGCGTACAGAGTCGGTTGGTTGGTTGGTCTCTTGCTCCTGTCATAATTGCAACCCAGACCCAAGGCGCTGATCTATCTTTACCCTAAAAACTGTTACTTGCTTGGAGCTTAGCTTCTGTCTGTTGGAATCTGAGGAAGCCATTTCTGTCGTTTCCAGTTAGCTGGTCCAGTCTGCAGTCCTAAGCAGTCCTCCTCAGAAATGGCACTTCACTCTTGTTCTCTCTGTTTTGCTTCCTTTTATATGGTCATGTTTTTGTCACTGTCTCTTTATAAAAAAAAAACTCTTGTAAAACATGCCCAGCAAAGGTTAGATTTTTCTGAATGTTGAGTTGTATGTGATAGAAACTATTTTAGGCTGTTTTGTTACACTAAAGCTTATCTGAATCTGAGCCCTGATCCTGGAGTCACAGTTCAATTCTGCGTTTTTATCCTGAATAGAGAATCCATCTACATTCTTCTAACTACCATGTTATGACTTATTCCACCCTAAATTTACCTTTGACCCCAGATCCTTCAAGAACTCTCATGCCTGGGTTGCCTACACAGATGGTGCATTTACTCCCTGGTTTTGACACCCATTCATGCATTTATCTGAATGACTTGGTAGTCTTATTCACCTGTCTATTTTAAAGATCATTTTCACATGTTTGTACCCACTGTATTACAATCACTGGTAGCATCTACGTTACTACTTTTATGATGCCGTTCATGGGCAAGGTGAATAATTTTCAATCAAATTGACTTTAAATCGCCAAGAAAAAAATGATTGATTTTAATGAAAAATTTGGTTTTATTATTTACTTAATCCTATTAATTACATAAACAAAAAAAATTAAGTTGGTTGCTACAACCATTAAAGCATGTTGACTTAAACATTACTTCTAACAAGCAGGTCTTGCATTTCTTTGTACGGTTTACATTGCCATTTTTTCCTTTTCTTAACCTGACAAAGAGACTTCAAAATATTCCCAAATAGTAGAATAAAGTTTCCTAGGTCTAATGCCATGTTTCTGTCTTATTAAAATATATAACTATAAAACTTCCAACGTTTCGGCAGTTGTTTCTAACTGCCTTCCTCGGGGATCAAAGAGCCTTGAGAGAGAGTGTGCACTTCCAAGCAGCTGTTAAAAATCACTTGGTTGAAGGCCTCCTGCTTGAAAGTTCTATCTTCTCACGCAAAGGGGATTTGCTGGGGATTTGCTGTTCTTGTATGCCTTGACACTGGTTCTAGCTAACGCAGGTACCCAACTGCTTTTTACTGTTCTCTGTTCTTCCTTCCTGTTAAAATTGTTACTCCGATGTTTATAGATTTCAGTGGCTTTACTATTGAGCCTAGGCAGGAACATTTTAGAGGCATCCAATATCTGTGTATCAGCAAAAATTATGGGATGCCCTGTGAATATTGTGGCCATGGAAACCTTGGTGTTTGTTATTCCCAAATACTGTAGTTTCTCTTGTGACATATATCCATGACAGATTTTTGGTTGGAAAATCCTGGTTGCAATCAACATTAAAAGGTTGTGCTGCTTTTTTTCCAGTGTTCTTTTTGGCTTTTTCTGCCCCTTTGTTATAAAACTACCCTACTCCTGCTGCCATTCCATAATAAAAATATTGGGCAAAAAATCAGCATTCTGTTTTAACAAAAAAAATCAGCATTTCTGTTTTCAGCATTCTGTTCTATTAATGCAATAAATGTCTGTTTTAACTAGTCTGCAAGGCATGCATATTGATGATTAAGAATTGATTCTGAACCAGTTGCACAGGTCAGGGTAGTTAATAAGCATAACCAGTCACCCTGATTGGACAAGAAATACGTCTATAGTGACTTGTTAGTTTTTGACCTCCAGTTTCAAGCCATAACGGATATTTACCTATGGTGCTGTATGATGAGAAATACATTTTCTCTGCAATTGTGTTTTTTTTAACAAAGTAAATCAGCCTTTAATTTCTTAAGAGGATATGTTCACTGTTGATAGACTTAAGAACCTTCATGCCAGAAGTGGAACAATGGACCAATGCAAAATGTGTGTACATTGGGGAGCCTCTGGGTGGATCATAGACTGCAACAGATTCTTAGATCTCCAGGTGAACAGCTATTATACCATTGCCTTGCTTGGGGCTTAGAGGTCTTTGGGCAGCACCAGCACTGTCCAGTGGATTAATTTAAGTCAGATGTGGACTTTGAGTGGTCTGAGTCTGCTCTGAAATGAAACCATAGGGGGCAGACTTCAAAACATTAACATTAACCAAAAATTCCTAGCCACCAAATATACAAAGTTGCTCAATTTGCATACTTTGCATTACAGCATCTGGATTTCTGATTAATTTGGAATATTTTGGTATCGAGTAGACTGGAAAACAGGGTGAAGGAAGAGGAGCATCATAAGATAGGCAATATCAAGACACCTGAATTCAAAGGAAGTTCCTGCTGTGAGAAACCAAAACATCTTGATTTCTGTGATAGAATACATTCAATAAAATCATATTCTGCTTACATGTTAGAAAACCAAAACACTTGTGTTTCCATGTGCGTTTGTTATGATGGATGTATTCAATGAATCAAGCATGTCATAATACTTGCTACTGAAATATCATGGACCCTTGAATGTATATAGCCTGTGTTTCTTGTTTATGTGTAGGTAAATTTTGCTGAGCAAATTCCAAAACCAGAAGAGGGTGACAAACTAGATTTCAAAGCAAAAAATGCAAAGAAAGCACTAACCACTTTTAAAGGACCTTTATTACACATCAGGTAATAATTGCATTCAACCTTGTAAGCCTTTCCATATATTCCTTCCATATTGTTCAACTTGATCTGATTCTGAAACCTGTGATATTGATGAAGTAATAGAGGGCAGTAGTACTTCCTCCTTTGATAGTTGGTTTTCATGGTGTAGTTTGTTTTCCCTTTACACACTTTGCTATAAACTTTCCCTCCTCAAAATGGAGGGGCAGAACAGTTTATAGCTAGGACAGGCAGCTGTGAAAGATCTGCCTACCTGGTTGCTCCCACTATTTTTCCTGGGCAACAGGAGAAGTCTGCTTTTCTTGCCACCTAAGGTAAACTGACTGATCTCTGGCAGACGGGGATCGGCTTGTCTTCGGCGTCTTTTCCCTGCAATCAGGGGAAAAAAACCGAAGACGCAGCAGCCCCAGTTGTATACCACAGTTTGGGAACCTCTGCACTAAAGAGACATCTTGAGACGTATGTCTTAGTGCCTTTTTTTAGTTAACTAGAAAGTAAAAAATGTGGTTGCAAGAGTCATCCTTACCACTTTTGCTTGTCTTCATGAAACAAGTTACCTGTGACCTTTATTTCTGGTCACTCATTTCATGTGTCACCCAAGCCTTTGTATATATGCATCCTTCCGTTCTTTGGATATTTGAGCAATTTGGAAAGGTGGAAGAATGGTTCTACCGGTAATATCGTGGCACCTTCCTTCTAGACCTGATGTTTCCACAAAGGTTACTTAGACAACATGAAGCCTCATTGTTACATTCATTGTATGCTTTTGTAGTTCCCTGTACAGAAAAACTAGTGTGCATAATTTTGTATTATATCTATTGAGAGTTGTGTACAAAGTACTGGTATTTCTGGTATGGAATAAATTAGGAAAATCAGACGTTGCCTAGATGTACAGTATAAATTTTGAAATGATGCGACTTTTCACATTATTTTCCTTCATAAGATCACAGGTTCAGTGCCTGTCCTCCTCCTTAGTTAAACAAGAATGTTGATAGTAGAGCTGAAAAATACCTGGAAGAGCCACTACTATTTAAAATAGGCAACTATGGGCTAAATGACTAGTGGTGTGATTTGGTGTATATATTGATGAAATACGTGTAAAGTGAGGACTTGTGTGTTGAATAAAAGCCTTCAATTAAATTAGTTAGTTTTGCATTAGGAACTGATGGATATTTAAGTAAGCAGAGAGTTTTGGTTTTAAGAAACTAAGGTTTGCAAGAATGTAATAAAAGAACTTTTCTACTTTGTTCATTAGTCCAGCAGAAGAACTCCATTTTGGATCCAAAGAAACTGGAGAAAAGAAATGCTTGGTAGTTCTAACAAATGTGACTAAAAATACAGTAGCATTTAAGGTAAACAATATTTTGTTTGCATTGTAATTTGATTGAATAACCTTCAGTGCTTTTTCAGAAGGTATCTACAGTTTATTCTGAATTGTAGTGTCCTTTAATTTAGGAAACCATCAAATGTTGGGTAGATGAATGTTCTGTTACTATTTAAAGAGGGATTTTTTTGTGGTTTATTTTTTTGTGGTCTTACCAGAGGTCAACTTTATGCTTATAAGACTTCTTTGATACTTATAAGAAAGTATTAAATTTCAGAAGGGATCTAGCTGAGTGCTTTAGAAATGGATTGCTGGACTCAGATGGACTGAGGACCAATTCAACCTGGCTATTATATTATTATTATTATTATTATTATTACTACTACTACTACTACTACTACTACTACTACTACTACTACTACAGTTAGCCCTTGCTATCTGCAGAGGATCCGTTCCTGGACAACACCCCCCCCCCCCCCCCCGCGGACAGCAAGGATTGCGTAAACTGGAGTCCACTTTAAAATGCTGTGAAAAAAGAAAAATTTGAGAAAAAGTGTGGAGGGGTACCTTTTAGAGTGAAACCTCTGCGTGTTCTTGCTGTAAGGTCGGGTCTACCCTGGCCCGGGGAGAAAACATTGGCCTTTCCCTCTCCATCCCTCTCCTCTACCTCTCTGGGTAGACCTGGCCTTTGATCAGCCTCCATTGCAATGCATTCTGGGGCAACCTTGGGAGGGGGAGAGTTGCGTAACCCGGAAGAGGCTTCCAGAGTGTGATTTCAGCATGTTTTAAAGCAAGAACATGCAGCGATTTAACTGTAAGCCGCCTTGGGTCCCTTCGGGGAGAAAGGCGGGGTAAAAAATACTGTAAATAAATAAAAGGTTTAAAATGCTTTTTCTCAGTTTTTTTTTCACAGTGTTTTAAAGTGGACCTTGGGGATCCGTGGCAAGTCAAATCCACGGATCCCAGATCTGCAAAAAAGAAGGGTCCACGTTGTTGTTGTTGTTGTTAGCAAATTTAATTAAATAGACCAGCCTATAAACCAGTTGGATCACACTACTAGGATTTAAGCTACGTCTTTTGTAACATGGAAAGTGGGACTACAAAGTCTAGAATGTTAAACTGTAATATGATTGCACTATGTTTAGGTGAGAACAACTGCTCCTGACAAGTATAGAGTGAAGCCAAGTAACAGCAGCTGTGAACCGGGCACATCACTTGATATAATCTTATCTCTTCATGGTGGTGAGTAAAAGCTTGCACAGACGTTTACTGATAAAGTAAGTCTTGCAGTGTGCATATCCTTCATTAAGACTGAAATTCTGTGTACATGTACTAGGAAGTAAATCTTTTTGAAACCAAATGCCTGCTCTACCTTTTCATGAATGGCTTCTGCGGGCTTCTTGAGTCAAAATCTCCCATTTAAGTAGGGCCAAATTAGATGATATTTTAAACCCAGCTATAACAGATGGAATTAAGGCCAAGGTGGAATAGAAGTGGTCCTATGAAGCTGATAAATGGCCACAGGGGCTAGATTCAATGTGGGAGCATAGCACACCATTTAAAGGAGCTTAATGTTCTTCCCCTTCCATTTGTGCGGTAAAAGTTGCATCTCCCCCACCCCCAGGAAATTGCAGCAAACTGGAAATTGAAGGAAGAGCCATGACTTTCATTGTGCAAATGGTGGAAGAGAAAGCATTAAGCCCTCTCTAACGACGCACTATATTGCCACATCAAATTCACACAGTTAGCAGCTTCAAAAGATCACTTTTGGTACACTTCCACCTTTCATCTTTGGAGATAATTAAAATCTTTTGTATAGTTTGACCCTTCTCTTTCCTTCAGTAAGATAAGCACTGGAGGAGCATGTGAGCCTGAGGTCCTCTAATCTCATCCCAGGTGGAATCGAGCAGCCAGATAAGATTGAACAGACCCAACGAAAACTGATTCCACAACCTTTTCTTAGGTTGGAATCTGCTTTCTTTTGGTCTGTTCAAACTTATTTCATTACTGGCCTATTATAAAGCAACTTCCTAATGTTTAACATCTTTACTGTGAATATTTGTTTTATTTGAATTTCATTTTTTAACATTAGAGCAATGAATTATGGTGAGGTCTAGAGAATTTAACATCAAAATATGGCAGGTATTAAGTTTAATAATTTGTCATTTTTAATTTACTTTGAAATTGGGCTGCATATTTAATGTTGGATGGATAAGTAAAAGGTAGTGTACAATTAACTTTTTATATATATACGCAAATATGTTGTGAAAAATTCTCATCATAGCTGTTCAGACAAATACCATTGCATAATCAATAGGCACTTCCACACATGTGAATGGATGATGGAAATAGCTGGGGTTTTTATTATTATTTCTCCCTTCCTGCTACAGCCTCCCATGCCATATGTTATACTTTTTCCCAGAAGGTCTTCTATCCTCAAACAGTTGTATCGGGAAGGGGAAGATGGAGAAAGTCCCATTCAATAATCCAAGCCAATATTTTCATTTTAATGCTGGGAACTAGCTTTTTCATGCTTTTGTTTGTCTAAATATCTTACTTTAAACACTTCTTTCAAAGGTGTGTTAATATGCTTCATTTGCTTTTAAAATGTTGCAACAAGTAGATTTTAGAGGAGGATATCTTTGGACAACTGTTTCATAGGTTTACTTTAAAAATAAATCAAAACAAATACATGATTTCCACTTATGAACCTTCTGCAGTTCTGCATGGAGATTTTCATTAACCTAAAATCACCTCTATCAGTTGGGGGAAGACAACTTTTCCTGTCAGATTTAACATCTTGTCTCAAAATGAGGGAGCTGCCTTATTGTCCAGAGTTTTCTGCAACCTAGTACTGTCAACCCTGAGTGGTAGAAGATACAATCCTGCATCTTGAGTTGTGCAATTGTATGGAAACTTGCACCAGGAAACTTCCCACCCCCTTTTCCCACTGTAGCACTGCACCCCTCAAAAAGCCTCTTCTGAGGATGAAGGGACTTTCTGGAAGGGGGCAGGATTGGGGCACTGAAGATGGAAGATGAATCTGTCAAAATTGGACTAAGGCATTCTCTGTGAACAGAGCATTGGAAACTTAAAACGCTGTTCTGCATGGTCAGCCAGAGTTGTCTTGGGTCATTCTACCTGAGATTTGGTAACTAGTCAGAGGATCAAACTCCTGGATGGTGTACAAAAGATCAGTTCATGCATAGAATGTACTGTATTTCATTGCTAAACTTTCCTTCTCTGATCCCTCTTCATTTTTCAAATTTGCAAGACTTGTTCAGTGCTTCTTGTTACTATGCATCTGCTTTAGCAAGCTAGCAGTTTATACCAACTTTTTACACTTTTCCCATACTATCTTGATTTGCAATATTGATCATATTGAAGGACATAAAATTGCAATGTTATTGCTAACAAGTTGCTGCTGTTGATTAAGCAGGTTGTGCAGCTTCCCTTCAAGACCGTTTCCTGATCATGGCAGCAGAAATGGATCCGTCCTCTGGGACAGGACCACAAGAACTGGCTCAGTTTTGGAAAGAAGTGCCCAGAAACAAAGTGATGGAGCATAGGTAAGCACGTTACGTTGACTTAGTAGTTGTGGCTGTGCAGTCTTTTACCTGTGGATTGTCAGATGTGTGAACATGTTCCATAACAATTTGTATTCTAATTGAAGAGGGTAAAATTCTAATTTCTTTGAAGTAGGAATACATAGTTGCTATGCATGTTGCCTTCATTAACCATGCCTTATGGTTACAGTTAATGAGGGCCATAGACCTAATAAATTAATGTTTAAAAGCTAATTATTGCATGAGACTGGAGTGTTCCCATTATCTACCTTGGGAATTGCACAGTCATGATTGTTGCATGTGAATGTGTCATAGTTTTATATGTTATGTAATAGCATTGTACATCATGTGTTATATGTAGTGTAGTATAGTATATGTAGTGTAGTATAGGGTGCAGTACGTGGATAACGCATTGGGCAGGAGGTCTGGCTCAGTTGGTAGAGCGACCATCTCATATGCCTGAAGATCTGAAGGATGGCAGTTCGGGACGCCTGGAAGTATCCATGTGCTTGTTGGAGAGCTACCGGCATGCTGCTGATAAGACACGCTCTGTGAGAGAGAGAAACTGCAGCTGCACTTTGAGTAGGAGTCAAGGTCGCCTGTCAGTCGATACATGGTGAAGCAAATGCCAGAGAGAGGCTGGACTGTGAAAGAAACCACCTAGAATAAAGGGTTCTGTGCAAGACTAGAACATATTGTATTGTAAAAACTCCTTGGGGTTTAGAAAGCCTACCTGTGTAAACCACCTTTGAATTAAAGTCAGAGGAGCAACCTGGTGACCAAAGAAAAGGCAGTATATAAATGCTGGTTGTTGTTTATCCTCACAAGTACCCTGTGAGGTGGGTTAGGTTGAGAGAGAGTGATTGACCCATAATCGCCCACTGAGCTTCATGTGTACGTGGGAATTTGAACTCTGATTTCCTTAGACAAAGTACATCACGCTAACCATGACATTACACTGGCAATTTACATAGGTGGAATGTACAAGTAGCTATGAAATATTGTTGTTTCAGTTGTTCCCCAGTGCACAAATGGCTGGTGTCCTCTGCCATGAAATGGAGAGGGAAAGGCCAGTGTTAGAGAGGACAGCTTCTAGATGCTCCTATCCACCTTTGTCATCTTCTAGGTCCAAGGCTTGACATGGGGGCTAGGCATAAAATTTGCTCTGTGCATTTTGCTCTACCCTTCTCCCACTGACTGCTCGTGTGTGCTCTATACTGTAGAAAGAAGAAATTTGAGCAGGGTTATAAGCAACTTCTCCATTATGAACGATTAGCCTCATGACGTGCGTGCGCATACACACTCTCTGCCTCCCTCCAATATCCAGTTTTCTCCCTAGTGGAACAATATTAATGCAGGGCTCCCAAACCAACTAATGCCTACTTCCTGTGCACATCATCTTGCTTTTGCGACAGATGATCCCTCAACAGCCTATCATACCAGTCGTGTTAGGTGGTATTTGATTTAAGTGCTGCTACCATAGATGCTCTTCTTCTGTGTTGGTCCTGTGTTGGATTAAGATAAAAAACAGGAATAATGGTTGCGTCATTGGAATGTATGAAACAAGTGCCAGCAGGGAACAGAAATGTGAAATGAAGAGCCTTGGAAACAGAAGAATAGAAACACAGCCTCATCTTAAGAGTACTAGTATCACTGCTGTACCATTTTCTCTATTTTTTCAAGGTTAAGATGTCATGTTTTAGAAAGCAACAAGCCTTCTACTTTAACATTAAATGAGAACACATTTAATATTCCTACCAAAACCAATGAAGATTTGCACTTACAGGTAACCTTTTTGTATATTAATTTGTAGCTTGCAACTGGGTCTAAAGGGCTGTGCAACTGGGTCTAAAGGGACTTGTCAGGATCCCCCTTCTTGTGCACCCAGAAATCCAGTCCTGAAGGTCAGGGATCAACTGCAACACCAACTACTGCAGTGCATGGAACTGACATCAGGAGGCTGCCTTTCTCTGTGTGTGCAGAAGTGTTTTATGCACATGCTTGGGCCTCTTTGGATCCTGGTCTGCTGTCTTAGGTAGCTTGTGATTGAAATTGCAGAAGAAAAGCCCTGCTGAAAGTGTATCTTATTAATTAAATCAAACATTATAATGCTATACCACTTCTCTTTCCTGCCTATTTTATACCTGGAGTAAATTGGGACATTGTCACTTTTCATTAAAATTCATCCCCCAGTAAGATTACTAGTTAAGTACCCCTGTATTGCTACTTTACTGTTTCTTTTGGTGCTATATAAATGTGAAAGATAATTCATGTGATTGGCATTAGTGATCAGGAAATTACTATGGGCTTCTCATTTATTTATTTATTTATTATTTATATATGAAACAGTCTGTGGCACCAAAATATTGTGCTCAGTACATGATGAAGTGGGTTTTAGTCCACAAAAACATATGCTACAATAAATTTGTTAGCCTTCATAGTGTCACGAGACTCTTAATCAGTCTACCTCAGTAAAGCACAAATACAGCTACCCCTCTAGAAGTTGGTATACTTAGAATATCTGTGTATGTGCCTTGCTCTTACAGCCCAAACTTATGTTCCGTCAGCACAAGGCCCAGGCCTCTGGTGTGGCAGCTGCAGTGATAGGATGTCACCCAGGGCCGCCAGCATAAATGGCTGGCAGTCTCGGGCACGCACCAATGGAGTGCCCAGCCTCTGCTGGAGCAGGTAAGTCGGCAGAGGGCGTTCCCAGAGAGTATCGAGTACGGGCTGGGGGTAGATATCGGCAGCAAGAGCTGCACTGATATCCTATGCCCCTGACCTGACCTTGACACGGCCCCTCCATACCCATTTGGATTACCCCAGCCAGTGAGCTGGTGCAGGTCCAAGTAGACCCATGGGGACTATGGTGAGGCAGAGTAGGTAAACATCTTTTTTACTTATCTCCATTGCTGCCTGGTTCCTGGCCAGCCTTGCTGCATGCTGTAGGCTGGCCCAGGATAGGCTTGGGCTGTTCGTTATATAGTGGAATGACAGAGAATGTCATGTCAGAGAGTGAAACCCAACTGCAAGTAAATAAGCAAGAAAAAAAATTAAATGCATTCGTAAGATTTTTTTTAACGTCGTCTATCCCTTCTTTTTCCCAGCTAACACAATTATTGCAAGCTAATAAAAGACTTCGAGAACAGATTGATCACTGTGTCTGGTTCCACAAATTGACTCTCTTTTTAGTGTTGCTTTTGGTAGCCAATACTACCTTTTGTTTCTACCTGTTGTATTATTAGAGGAGCTAAATAGCAATGTTCTGTACAACTCAGTGAAAAAGGCACTGAAGCAGAACAGTTTGAAACTATGAAACTGCCAAAGGGGAAATCTGTATGGGACTCTCTGGAAACTAAAAATTGCAGGATACTGATCCATGCCTCTAATCAGCAAGTAGGTTGACCGTGTTGATATTTATTACTGTGCAAGAAGAAAACCAGGATATTACGTCATTTCCGCTGGACAACATAAAAATGGTTACAGAGCAAAAGATGTTTGACAACTTATTTTTCCCCTTGTCTATCATGCAGAAGTATGCAAGATGTATCAACATACTTAATTTTGTACATAAATGAACATTTCCTTTGAAATGTAACTACAGAGTTGGTAATAGATTAGATTTTCATATGATGTTTGTATAAAGTAATAAAGTATATGGGTGTACATAATACAAAATTATAAAGATTATCATGGAGTTTAAAATGGAAAAGCTAAATTCTAATGGTGGTGGTCTTTATTCATATTTTCTAGAATGATTACAGTAGCATATGCCAAATTATTTGCATCTAATCTTGTAGCCATATTTCTTAGAAGTTGCCTGCCGCAGTTTCAAAGATAACTGATTAAATCTTTTTACAAGGCTGCCATAGTTAATTACATGTAAGTTGGCACCATACCCAGTGAACTCTGAAAATAATTAATTATGCAGGATTAAAAGTCAGCATTCTTCAGTGGGGTTTGGTTGGCAGAATTGTAATAGCTGGTTTAGGTTTGCAACCACAGTTTGTTTCCTGTTAATATATAAGGCATTCCCCTGTAATTCTGGGGCAACAAGTTCAACACCATAATTAAGATTCAGAGAAAGGTTTGAAATAATTAGCTTAATTGTACATATGGTATAAACATATTTTTCTGAAATGTGTGTTGTAAATCATGTGTTATGTGGAAGAAACAAGTTTAGATAGGTACATTTAGAAGAATCGCAAAGATAATGGTACCTGTCTCTACTTTCAAGTATTATAGTAGTTTTTTAAAAAGAGAAAGAAAAACATGACTTGGTTATGCATTCCTTGTACTTGTACTCTGTATTATTTGCAAGTTGGAAAACAGGAAAGGAAACTTCTGTGTCAAGCTTGAACCTTTTAAATCTGTCAAGTTGAGGTAACATATGGTACAATAAAAGTAATATTTGGGGGTGTAATCCTAAGATTGGTTTGGGGTACTTCTTTCCACTGTAGAGAATAAATCTACTAGTGATTCTGTATGCAGTTATTCTTAATTATATTGGTTGTAGTCCAGAACATAACATATGCAGGGACTTTACATTTCTGTGTATTTGTGAGGGAAGAGAGGTATGTTGCTGTGTGCAAAGTCATTTTTCATTGCACTCTCCTAGTGTTTCTTCTTTTCTGTGAAGGAGAAAGTTCTTACATACACACAACTCATCACATATCGTAAAGTTGCTGGTAGTTGCTGGATCACAGCCTTGACTACAGTGGGACCAAGTGTTTATAAGAACACAGAATTTTCATTCCAGATTTTTCCTTTGTAATTTCTAGAGCAGTGTTTCTCAAAGTCCTACAGGGGAGTTTATTCCCCTGTAAGTCTTTGTGGGGGCAGGGCGATGTTGGAGGCAGCGTTCCAGGATCGCGCCCGACCCAAAACCACTTTTTTAAGCATACCTGGTTGTCATGCCAGCTCCCCATAAGATCCTGGGGGGAGCTGCGGCTGCCTCCGCAAGCCTCTCCAAGGCTCTAAACAGCAGTGATCGCGTCAAAAAGCCTACCTCTGGTTTTCAGCGAAAACCAGAAGTGGGCTTCAGAATGCAATCGCCACTGTTTAGAGCCTTGGGGAAGCCTGCAGCAGCAGCAACCCCTAGACCCTTCAGGGAACTGGCAGGACAACCAGGTACACTTAAAGTGTTAATGGGTCGGGCGCAATCCTGGAGTGCCATCCCCGACGTTAGAGCTGGCCCTCCTTCAGCCACTTCTGGAAAAAGTGATGGGTCGTGACCCACCGATTTGAGAACCCCTGTTCTAGGGAATGCCTCAACTTGATGGTGCTGTTCATTCTCCTGGGCTATTTTTGTTTTGCTTGATTAATACTGATTTTGTAAAGTTAACCCACAATCCAATGAGGTCAAGCATGTTTGAGCCCATCGATTCAATTGTGCGCTTAACTATGTTGGATTGTAGCTGTAATTTGTAAAATGTGAATCTGTTCTTAGGCTCTTCAATGTGTGACAGCTGGAGGCCCATTTGGACACACCCAGTTTTGCACACAAGTTTTAGCCTTGCTCCTAGTTCTAAATCTAAAAGAGAAAGATGAGAGAAGGCTTTGCAAGGATAAGAGAAGGCTTTGCAAAGTAGTGTCCGTTTATTGAAAACACAAAGTGTTAATGGATTCTATAAAATCATATGTATACGCTCTGGATATCAGACAATTTCAGCCCAATATTAATACATTTTCATGTTTCTATAAAGTTGCCTTGGGATTACCTTTACTACTCATGGAGCCTCTCTATGCTTGCTTATAGTTTATTTTGGTTGATCATTAGGTTCTCAGCTAAGTGAAGGGAACCAAAATATCATCTACATTGAATAAATAAGCTACTTCACATTTTCATAAACTTAAGCCAAAGTATTTGAATAACTTATGTTTCTCGCATCAAGTTTGAGATGTTCTTATTTTTGCTAACTGAAATTTTATAGTTCCCTAACAAGTCCTCTATAGAACTGTCTAATATAGAATAATTCTAGTCTCAAATTTCTTAAATCTGTTTTTAGAAAATGTTTCTCACAGTTTGACTGGATTTAATTGCACTTTATTGAACATTTCCAAAATATATTCATTAAATGTTTGTCAATAAATAGTCTTAATGTTCTGGTACTTAAATATTTTCAGTATTTTATTACTGTATGCATATTTGTATAATCAGATATTTTCTATTTTAATATGTTATGGAGGAATAACTGAATTTGTTGAAATAAATAAGAAAAACCAGTAGTTTTCATTGCAGTTCTTAAGAAATAGACACAACACAAATACATAATTTTCAGTGTTGAATAATGCATGTTTTGTGTGATTTTTTTTTTTTAGTAACCCTTTGTATTTAGGATGAATTGTTAAACTACCTCAATCCTGGCGCTGCCGCGACACACGTCTTCCGGCAGCGGAAACGCAACCCACCTCCTGCAGCTGCTCCCGGCCCTGGATGGCCTCCGAGGACCTCCGAGACGCCTCCCGACACGACCAAAAGTCACGTCAGTGAAACTGGAAGTGATCCAGAAGACTCTTCCGGAGGCCTCCGCAGACCGTCCAGGGATGGGAGCAGCTGCAGGAGGTGAGTTGCGACCTGGATGTGGCTTCCGGGAGCTTCTATTTAGCTCCAATTTGGCCAAACGAAGGCAAGGGCAGGCAGGTGGACCCAACTCATGACCCACCTCCACATCGGGCTGCGAACCACAGTTCCCTGGTAGAGGCAGGGTGCATTCCTAACTATATGGGAAAGCCCTCGTGCCAGCTCGAGGTAGGGTCGACCGCTGATAATGCTTTTCCTGTCCTGCGCGCGAGGCTGACCGTTCCCCAGTTCGGCCCTACCTCAGAAAGAGTAGGATGTTGACCATTGGGGCTACGAGCCCAAACGCTTTGTTTTTAATCAGTTTTAAATTAGATTTGCATTTCCTTCCCTTACCTTTAGTTAGAAACAAGGTGATAACAGCCTGGTGGCTAAAGGGGGAGGGACTGGAGGATTTCGGAGCAGCAGCGTTCACAGGAGGACTCCGAGCCAGTTCCGCTTTCGATTTCAGCCGGCAGCGTCTTTTGTCTGCAGCAGAGGGCAGAGAAACGCCTTATGACAGCGCGTTGCTCTTGCCTGCGACTATTCCGGTTTGTTGGGAGTCTGCTGCACCCGTTTGGGCTAGTCTACCCGCACCCTCTCGTAGCGGAAGACAAATTAAGAGGACGTGTGATTGCCCTTTTGAAACGGAGCGACCAGGGTTCTGGAGGCTATCTTGAGTGATCAGAGCTCTGTGAGCTTTCCGAAGAGCCGATGAGCGCTTGCTTCGGGCTGGATTCTGGTGAGAGCTTCCGTTACCGTAAGCAAAGCAGGAACTATGTCATCAATGGAAGATAAGGAGCAATTGATGGGCTGGATTAGAGCAGCCGTAAGAGAGATGATGGGAACGGGCATCAGAACAACACAATGTACCTGCGCTCTTAGAGAAGAATATGTATGAACACGGAAGATGGCTAGATCGTAGACAAGAAAGCGATCGAGACTTAGAAGCCCCTCACACTCCGCTGCGATTTCTGAGCTATTGTTGTCCCACCTCGTTCCTCTTATGTGCTCGAGGGTGTGGTATTGGCTGCAGGAGGCTGGTTTTAAAGTTTGCTGTTAAAATTCAGCATGTCTTCCTAACTGCCGGCTATCTTCAAAGCAGCTGCAAAAGCTTAATTGAAGGGATTATCGCTGCCAAAGTCTTTGCAGTGACCGCCCCAGGGCATAGCCCTGCTTCTCGGAGCTGAGAGGCTCACTGTTGTTTGTTTTTTACAGGTGATAATGGCAGAGTTGGCGGGAAGGCTCTTCCAGGCAGAATGAATAACTTACCTCAGCAAGGAGCTGTGGTAAGGCTCTTTTGCTCCTGAGCTGCAAGTGTGGGGAATGATCACCACTGATGCATGAATCAGGGAGACAGTGTCCAAGGAAAATATCTTAGGGTTGTACAGTCCACCCAGAGATTGGGTCGGGCATGTTCCAGCATACAGAAACCCTTTCAGAAAATGCACATGTTAAGAGACCATTCACCATCTTTTGGCAGTTCAAGTCGTAGAACCGATACCCTTCACTGCTATTTCTGACGCCAAAGAAGAATGGGGGTTCTGGGCAGTCCTCAACCTGAAGTGGCTGAACCAGTTTGTAGTGAGACACAGGTTCCGGATGGAAACTACCAAAACCATCTTGGCTGCACTGGAGGCTGGGGACTATCTAGCTCCGTTAGGCTGTGCCAAAGCATATTGGCAGTGTGTGCAGTTGGCAGGACTAGCTCAAGAGCATGCCAAGCAGGTTTTAGACTGTCTCTCAGAGCATGGCTTCTTGTTAAGCAGGGATACTGGTTCCCTTAGGCCTTCCCAGTATCTAGATTAGAACATCTTGGGGTACTTATATACACCAGGTTGTTCAAAGCTCACCTATCATTTTAGCAAAGGGAGAAGCTGTCCACTCTCTTGAGGTCAGTCATACGCTCACCGTAAGTGCAGCTCATGACATTGGCAAGATTAGTGGGAATGCTGGTGTCCTGCCAGGACCTAGTCACCTGGTCCAGGTATCGCATGAAACAGCTGCGGAGATGACTGATACTCTTCACCCATCTGATAGAGAGAGAGGCCCTGCGGCTGGTACGTCTACCCCCAAGAGTGATTCAAGAGCGGTGTTGGTAGTTGGATCCTAACAGACTATCCAAAGTGATTAGTCTGGAAGACCCTCAGAGCGTAGTTGTCGCCACATACGTGTGCCTCACAGGCTGGGGGGGCACAATCCTTGGGAAGGATGGCATGGGGGAGGTGGACGCTACAAGTCTCAGAGAGGTCCATAATTTATCTAGTTTTCAATGTAATTCGCTTGGCACTTGTTAGCGTTCAAGACATTGGTCTGTGGCAGGCATGTTCTGGTCACAACAGGCAGCGTCTCTACCAGGGCATATGTCAACCACCAAGGAGGCACTAGGTCTCACGGGCTACACGAAGAAAAGGTGCTCTAACAGAAATGGGAGGCCTTAGTGCCAGAAGTATTAAGTTTTTTTTTTTTTTTGACAAAGGACTTAATGGTAGCACACTTCATAGACTACAGAGTTGGTTGGGGATTGCAAAAAGTCTTCATTTGTCTTCATACCCACATGTAAAGCAGTTTCTGACAGGCATAGCATTGTTAGGACCACCTCCTATCCACAGATTCCCCACATGGGATCTCAATGTAGTCCTGCGGGCTTTGGTGCTAGGTCTGAACTGTTGGTCACCATTCCGCTTAGGTTAATATAATTCCGCTTAATATAATTAATCACCATTCTGCTTAATTAATATAATTAATCATTATATTAATGATTAATATCTTGAAGGCTATTTTCTTAGTGGCACTAACTTTGGCAAGGTGGGTGTCCTTTCATAGGGATAAAGTAGTGCTGCGGACAGATCCAGCTTTTATTCCAAAGGTTAATACATTGTTTCATAGACAGCAGGAGTTGGTGCTACCAAATTTTTGCCCAAATCCAACTCGCACTAGGAAAAAAGAGTGGCATAGGTTAGATGTGCGAAGAGCATTGTGATTTTATATTGACAGGAGAAAAGAGATACGCAAGACGGAAGCCCTCTTTGTAGCATACAGGGCAAGAACGTGGGACTAAAGGTTTCAAAGCAGACGCTTTCTTCAGCGGCAGCATCAGCAGCTTTTGATGGTGTGGTTTCATTGCCAGAGATCTGCAGGGCAGCCACATGGTCATCTAGCCATTCATTTATAAAACGTTACAGAGTTGATTTAGCAGCCTCAGCGGAGGCTAGATTTGGCAGAAGAGTGTTACGGCAGGTGCTTGGGCAGACATAGGCATGGACGCATCGCGATCCCGCCCTTCTGTTTGAGTAATACTGCTGTGATACATCCCATATAGTTAGGAATGCACCCTGCCTCTACCAGGGAAAAACAGAGTTTGCTTACCTGAGAACTCTTGTTCCTGGTAGAGGAAGGGTGCATTCGACCCACCACTCTCATCGCTCAGCGTCCTGCTTTTCAGAAAAGAGAGGAAACTGTAGGTGGATAGTGAGGGATGTCTGTACTAATATGTCTTTAAGTTAAAAAAGAAAAAAGAAAAAGGTAAAGAAGTAAGACAAAGGAGAGTATAATCCGATGATCCTAGTAGGTGGAAGAGAGGCGACTTTTCCAGCTATGGTACTTGAACTGGGGAACGGTCAGCCTCGCGCGCAGGACAGGAAAAGCATTATCAACGGTCGACCCTACCTCGAGCTGGCACGAGGGCTTTCCCATATAGTTAGGAATGCACCCTTCCTCTACCAGGAACAAGAGTCCTCAGGTAAGCAAACTCTGTTTTTCACCCTGGAACTGATGTGCTGTTTGTCATCTAAGAACTATCGCACTAGCTTATTAAGGCATGTTTACACAAGGGTGTATATACGCAACAGTAGTTAAATGCATACATCTGTGGGCTGGGAGAAAATGGGTTTGAGTAATTATAGAAGGAAGTCCTGCCACGTGGTGTTTGTGAGCAAGTCCCATAGATTTAAGTCAGGGGTTCTCAACCCCTTTCTGGCCGAGTACCACCTCTGGCGCCACCCTCCTGCTGCGTACTACCAGAAGTGGCTGGCGATGACATCATCGCCAGTTATTTCTGGGGTTTCAGGTTTTCAGAGGCCAGGAAATGCATGTAGGAGGCTTTGGGTGGACCCTTCTTCGGCATTCCCAACAGGCTTGGACAAAGGTCGGAGCCTCTTGGGAGCAAAAACACTCCACCAAAAGTGCAGCATCAGAGTGGGATTTTGGTAGTCCGGCAATCTGAGTACCACCAGCAGTTGGCCGAAGTACCACTGGTGGTACTAGTACCACTGGTTGAGAACCCCTGATTTAAGTGACATTTGAGTAACTAGCCGCAGCATACTTATGTGCATTCTGCTACGTTTTGTCTCCTGACTGAATGCATGGCTGGTGCTGACAGCACCAATCAGCCTTTGAAGGGGCAAGTAGTTGAATAGATTTAAATAGCTACTTCTGATTAGACCGCAGAATTGAAAGTTCCATTACATGGACTGATGTGATGGTTGTCCTGTAGCTGTTCCTATGCCAGTCCTGGTAACAAGTAATGTTTGCCCATCTGAAGTTATTACAACATGCAGCTCATTAGCACAATACATAACCGTGCAGCCTTTCCAAACCATATGCGCTGAAGTTACATATGTTACTATGAGTAATGGGGAGAGCAGCCATAGGATGGTAAGAAATAGATTGGACATTTGTAGTGTCAAGCATCTGTTACAGAAGGTGTACATATGGGCCCCTCTTTAGGTGAGAAAGGCACGGTATAAATGTGTTCAAATTCAACAAGAGGCTTGATGCATACTGTCCTAGATGCTGGGTGCAAGTTATTACTGTATGTAGCACCTCTTGTGCCTCCGATTCATATCTAGTCAAATCAGTTCATGTGTTTGTAGCTGTGAGGATCAAACTCTATCAGATATGAAGTCTTGACTCATTTCTTCAAGCATCTTTGCTGCTTAAAGTATGTGCTGCATATAAATCTTATTTTTGATTCTGTGTTCTCAAATGTCTAGGATTGAATAGGGTCTCAAATTTTCATGGCTGGACAACACATACACAGTTAAAATATCTGGGTTAAAATGTCTAGGATTAGACTGAAATCCAGAATTCTACAGTCCATCTCAGTTAAGGGAGAATTCCTTTTATCCATTAGAATTGGGACAGTTATCTGATGTTATCCAACAGTTATCTGATGTAAAGACAATCCCCTGTCACATGACACGCAGTACTGCATTATTATCACAGCTGATACCACACAGTCCTTGTATGCACTTAGCTTGTGAATAATATGTTGAACTGGTACTTCTATCCCTCTGCCTCTTTTATTCTGTGGGTTGCAGTGAGCCCATGTTTCCTCCTTTTGGTACTGGTAGGGCCCTGCGGATTTGTCTGGACAGTCATCAACTCACAGGGGCCAGTGGGGTTCTTGATTCATTGCCACCACACCTGTTTGAAACAGTTGGAAAAAAGCTATGGCCTCTGAGAGATTAATATATAAGCATGCTTGAGAGGTTACTGTGTGTGTGTGTGTGTGTGTGTGTCATTAATTTAGATGCAGCGGAGAGTTGTCCTATTAGTGGGGGGGGGGAGACTAATGGGTCTGTTGAAAGCAGCTATCCAGCCATGGTATGCCAAGAAATCCCAGACCCAGAAACTGGGTGCTTCCGGAGTTTCAAATAAAGTCACTTGCTAGACCAGCAAACCAAATTCTGATCTCTGTCCTGCTACTGGTATAATTGCTGTACATTTAAAAAAATTTTGGGGTGGGTGGGTGTGAAACTGTAGTTGCATTGTATAAAAGCTGCTGTCTGCTTTGATAGGCCTCAGCTATTATTATCAATGCCAGAACCTGGACTTTGCATACCAGTCATGAAAATGAAAGCAACTTTGTAATCTGTACATAAATTTCTCCTTTCTTAAGCTGAATAATTGAATATAATGTATCTGAGCAAATTGAATAGGATTAGGATGTATTTACTTCAGAGTTGATTTATGGGCCAAAAAAATAAAAGTATTGGGAGATGTTTTTCTAAAGCAAAAAAACATCTTGTGATAAAATCAAGACTAATGTATAATATTTCTAACAGCCTAATCTTGGGCCATGCAGTTTGGGGGGCGCAGCCCATACCCAATCCTATCCGGGGGAAGGAGGCGGCTGGAGGTCTACCCATGGTAAGAGGACACTTGTCTCCTTATCACAGGTAAACCCCCAGCTGCCTCCAGTAGTGGAGGAATGCCTTGGACGGAGGGGCGGTCCACCCCCGGACAGCGCACCTGCGTGGGAGGAGCTTACCAGCGTTGGCATAGACATGAGCAGGCGGCGGCAGCGGTAAAAAAGACGTGTGCTTTTTGGCCCGCCTGGAGTGTTGGTTGAGCCTTTTGGCTCACTTTCCAGGGGCCACAGCATTCCAGACGGCATCAGTAGGGGGGCAGTGCGCCGTACATGGCACGTCGCGACCCCCCCCGAGGGGCATGGCTACGCCGCTGGCTGCTGCAATGGGGCTGCTTGGTTTTCAGCCAGTTCTTTAACTGGCAGAGAACTGAGGGGCCTCATGTCAGCAGAAAGCGCCTGGGAGGGAGGATAGGATATGGCATCCAAGGATGCCAATCCCACCTCCTCCCAGGCCGGATCAGCCCACCTGCCCCGTTACGCCGTCTCCCTGCTCTCCCCCAGCCCCCATGCCGCCTGTAGCTGAACGTACCTGCTCTAGTACGCAGAGCTCCTGGTATGGCGTCAGTGGGATAGCACAGGCCTTCTCGCAGGCATCTCCTACAGGCTGGGTGCCGCAAACATGCTTTACAGTACATTTGCAACATTCTAGGTCAGCGCAGCAGCACTGCACCGGCCTAAAGGTCCAATTATAGGATTGTGACTCAATGATGAGCAATCAGTTACTTAAACTGTTCAAATTACAATTATTTCTTATTCCTCTGTGTTCTTTCTTTTAAAAGAACAAATGGAAATCTATTGGTACATCCCCTCCTTATCTGGGAATTGTCATTTGTTGAAAATGTATGTTTGTGCCTTGCCCCAGTATATTCCTGACTGAGAACCAAGAGAGCTGTACCTATGGCCAAAATGAGAAAATCATCCACAGATGAGGTGGAGGACTTTTAGTAAATTGCACAATGTGTGTTGAGCTTGTTACGCTATTCTTTTTCCTTTTCTTAGCCCAAAACTTCAGTTTTCTAAATAAATAAATAAATAAATAAGCCCAGTTCTCTAAGTACCATTTTGATGCCTTCATCTTGTTTCTACCTAGAACAGGGGCGGGGAACCTTTTTCCTGGCGAGGGCTGTTTTAAATATTAGAAATTTGCTTGAGGGCCGGCCGTAAGGCCGGGCGCCATTTTTATTTATTTAATTAATTTTTGGCCCTGCCCCCCATCGGCCTCCGGAGGCTCCGCGCTCACCGTCCGAAGCAGCCGCCGGGTCCGCGCGTCACCTCCGGCGTACCATGCCGAAGAGGGCAAAAGCTTGCCCTCATCGGTGTGGTATGCATGTGCGAAATGGCCAACGGCCTGGTGAGAAGGGGTTGAGGCGGTGGCCGGGGAGGACATGCAAAGGCCCTCTCCCGGCCTCCGGAGGTGACGCGCAGACCCGGCGGAGCCTCCAGGGGCCGGTTGGGCAGCCTCCCGGCAATCTCTCCAGGGGCCGGACCGGATGGCCTCGGGGGCCTGATCCGGCCCTGGGGCCGGAGGTTCCCCACCGCTGACCTAGGATATTGTTGCCTATGCTTCTCCAACTCTTACCACCATTTGGATTCCAACTTTTATTTCTTGCTGCCCCCTAATATTCTTAAAGCATAATTACATGCGCTACCCTACTTCCTTCAAATCTCATTGTCATTGAAGCCCTTGCTTTTAATTCCCCAAAGGGCCAAGCTAGATATGCAGGCAAATGCATCATTGAGGTGAGCTTTCAACTGTAAGTATTTACTTCATGTTTTAAAAAGCTACAGGGAGGCATTATCTTAACTCTGGCTGCAGGGAGAGAAAGGTTGTGCTGGTTTATTACTAAAAATGCAATAACTAGGAGATGAGTTTGCAATAAACAAACGGGTCATCAAGCAGGGGTCCTCAAACTACAGCCTGCGAGCCGGATCTGGCCCCCCAAGGCCATTTGTCAGGCCCGCTGGCCTACCTGCCGACTTGCCAATGCCACCGTGGCCACCCAATGCGAACCGAGTTCGGCGGATCGGTCGCTTCTGACGAGGGCAGGCCAAGGCAAGGCTAAAACTGCACATGTGCACCACGCCGCTTGAAGTCTTGCCCTCAGAAGGACCAAACAAAGACGTTCGGCTCTTCTGAGGGCAAAGCTTTGAGCGACGTGGTGCGCTTGCACCGTTTTAGCCTTGCCTTGGCCTGCCCTCGTCAGAAGCGGCCGAGCCACGGCGCCGAAGAGGACTCAAAGCAACAGGTAAGCGGTTAACACTGGGGGTGGGTGGGCTTTCTTTTAGCGGGGGGGTTGACGTGCCGAGGGGACTAGAGTCCTGCCCCCAACTAGAGTCCTGCCCCCCAGCAGTTTGAGGGGCAGTGAACTGGCCCCGGGTGAAAAAGTTTTAGGACCCCTGACCTAAAGGCAAAAGAGTTATGGAGAAAATGACTCAGGAACCAAAGAAGCTAAACAGGAATTCTATGGGACAGAACTTGAATATCCAACATAGTCTAAAGTATCACTTGGATTAGCAGTGGCCTCTTCCAAGCCCACACTGCTAATAAGGTAAAGGTGACCCCTGACAATTAAGTCCAGTCATGTCTGACTCTAGGGTGTGGTGCTCATCTCCATTTCAAAGCCGAAGAGCCAGCGTTGTCCGAAGACGCCTCTGTGGTCATGTGGCCGGCATGACTCTCCTTGCTGCAGCGCGTAGCATGCAGCTGGAACACGGAGCGCTGTTTATCTTCCCGCAAGCGGTACCTATTTATCTACTCGCATTGACATGCTTTGGAACTGCTAGGTTGGCAGGAGCTAGCCAAGCAACAAGCACTCACCCCGTCGCGGGAATCAAACTGCCGACCTTTCGATCGACAGCTTATGGTTCAGCGGTTTAACCCGCTGCGCCACCCACTGGCCTACACTGCTAATAGGGTGTCTCAATTCCTCGTGCTCATTCCTGATTGTATGGAAAATGTAAAGCCCGCCAAACAGAAGCTGGATGGGGAAACACTGACAAGCCAAAGACCTGCAATGTAAGATTTTTTTTCCTGGCAAAAATATAATGTATCAATAAGGGCTTGTTAATCTTGAATACTAATGAAAAATCCTTAATTTAGGAATAACTTTGTTTGCGCCTCTGCAGTACCAATTCCCTGCTTTCAAAAATCAGCTAGCTTTAAGCTGTCACTGCTTGCAAGTGAACACCTGTTCTTACAAACCCTGGGGGAAAAGTAAGAAATTGGGAGTGTCACTTCAATACATACAGATGGCAGGAGCCCTGAGAGAAAGTACAAACGGAATGCTAAAGTTTTCATTCATCTTCCTAGCATGGCACGATCAACAAATTTCTCAAAAGAGAAGCAAATCTACCACAAATGGCATCAGTTTTGTAAAACTTACCTGAACAAACCAAGTGCTGAGGAATAAACCAAGTGCTGAGGCTGCAAAGCAAGGAAGGAAGAAATGGGGAGATGGGAGGAACTTCCTTGTTTTTGTATAGCTCATTGACTTCCTCCAAGGGCTTGTCCAGCTTATTCTGATTCATTCTGAGATTGCTACAGGCTGAGGTGTGGCTTGGCAGGTATCGTCTCGCTCGACACGTGACGTGAACAATTGTTACAGCCTACGTTTGCATGTTTCCCATCCAAGAAGCTGTGGTATGCAGTTACTACTTCAAAGCAATGCCATGAGCAGCATCTGTCTCAAAGAAGAACCTGCCCCTTAGATTAGGGGTTCTCAACCTTTGGAGGCCTGGGTATCCCCTATCACGCTCCAATTTTCTGAAATACCCCCTGCTAATTAACTGCTAATTAATTGGATTAATCAATTAATTAGGTAATTAATCATTAAATAAAAAGTACTAAAACAATTTTAAATGTGAAAATGTCTTATTGTGTGTGTGTGTGTGTGTGTGTGAGAGAGAGAGAGAGAGAGGGGGGGGGGGGGCAAGGATCTCTTTTTTTTCTCCAAGTCACACTTCCCAAAATCAGCTCCTCCCTCCCCCACCCCACCAAAGTACATTTTCCAAAGTACAAAAATAAGCCCAAAACCAAAATCAGAGAGACAGAAGGGCTCTGAAATAATTGCAATTTAAAATTCATGTTAATTAACACTTAATTAGCTGCTGATGGGGGCAGATAAGGTGCAGGGCTTGGCATACCCCCAGCAAGAGGTCCGCGTACCCCTAGGGCTACCCGTACCACAGGTTGAGAACCCCTGCCCTAGATTGTCACTCTAGAAATGAGAAAAATTGCGGCCCAACAACCTACTGCTACTTGAGGAATAAGTGTTGGAAAGGATAAAGCATTAAAAAGGCTTACTTTGACTTACGAACTGCTCCCTCCTTGGAAACTTTCCAGCGAGGCCTAAAAACCTTGTTCAAAGAAGCCTTCTGAGTCCTTGCCTTTTTTTTTTTTTTTACATTTTGCTGGTACAGGTGGGGTGCAGCTGTTTTTATGATCTGTTTTAATTGTAATTTTTAAATCAATATTTAGATGTTTTTTATTAGTTTTTGTTAACTTTTTTATTTTGAAACTATTTATGTATGTATTTTGGGGGGGGTATTTGTATTTTTAACATCTTTTTAACATGTATTTTTTTCTGTTGTAAGCCGCCTTGGGTCCCTTCGGGGAGAAAGGCGAGATAGAAATATTGTAAATAAATAAATAAAATAAAAAGGAATCAAACTACTGCCATCAGCTCCTACTACTATCCTGGAAGGGCATTTCTTAGGATGTCCGACAGCATATAATGCCTGAAGGTGCAGCACAAAACAGCACAGGCCAAGTTTTGAATAATGAGTAGAGAGAGGGTTTCCAGGCTTATCTCTTATCCTACACTTATCTCTGTTATGTGGTTGCTTTACCACCTATGGTATCTCAAACAGCTGGATACCTTGTGGATATCTTTCTCTTTGGTTTGCATATAGTACCCAAGCTAACGTGTGTTTTTTGCAAACTTTGCAACTGCTCAATCTACCCCAGAAGACAAGTGTTGGCATGTTAAAAAATACTAGAAGAATGTCTAGGGCAGCTTTCTCATCCTCTGAATTGTATGATTATTTGGTCACTTGATGCATTTCTCTTATGTGTAGTCGCATAAACACTCTGGCATGAACCATATCTTTCACAGAACCAAAGATGTAGGACTGACATGAAAAAACACCTACCCTGTTTCCCTGAAAATAAGACCTCCCCCGAAAGTAAGACCTACCGTCATTTTTGTGTGATTTCTGCTGGCACTCATAAATATAAGACCTCCCCTGAAAATAAGACATAGGTAGGATCATCAGCCAGCCAGACGCAACCCTCTGGCACCCCCTGTGACACCCCCCCCCCCGGGCACTTTGACCGATTTAAGCTTCATTCTTTCACTAGGGTACAAGGCTCTGCAAGGCCTGCAAGGAAGCTGCAGCCTTGCAGAGTCTCTCTAGCACATTGTCTCCATGATGGAGGACTCAAGTGCAGGCCTTCCAGAGCCTTGCACCCTCGGGAAAGAATGAAACTTAAATCGGTCAAAGTAAGTGCCGGGGGGGGGGGGTCGCGAGGGTGCCGGAGGGGTCGTGCCACAGGTTGGGAAAATAAGACCTCCCTGAAAATAAGACCTACTGCATTTTTTGAGCCAAAATTAATATAAGACACTGTCTTATTTTTGGGAAAACACGGTATTAGCTCCCATTCCTCCCTCAGTGATACATGGAACGCTGTAGTTGTACCCCAAACAATTACTTACCATTTTCACATGACAGCATGCCATAGAAGTGACCAAAATATTCCATGCCCAAAGGCTCTCTGAGGCAACATATGAATATGTTATCAGATACCAACGTATGTTATCAACATATATTACCAAGCTACAGTAGATATTGGGCAATGTGCTGTACAAGAAGGGTGTGAGTCAGATGCCAGCCAATGTCGTTCGTGACTATTGTTTCAAGGATGTTCATCCAGTGAATGGAAGACTTGACAAATACTGGGACTGGTGTAGGAGCAACTGCAAATTAATAACCTCAAACAGCTTTGACATATATTTAAAGAAGGCATCATTTTATTAGTCCATAGTGATGTGTTTCATTGCCTTCTGCTTCAGTCCAGGCACCATACCTTTTCAGACATGGTGAATGCCCTCTTGGCAAGCACCCGTGGTATATCCATGCATAGAAGGATGGATCTGCCTGTCCTATAAGCCTATAAGAGTTCCAGCACCTTCAGAAGCTCAGTTTTTAGTGCTGATACTGAAAGTGCCTTTGTGGTGGAATTCCTGGCTGCTTGAGGTGTGACTGGCCCCTTCCTTGCCATTGTTTTGATGTATACTGACAACCGCAGCTTTTCCACCAGGCTTTCCCTAATGTCCCCTGATTATGTTTTCCTTTGGTGGTTTTGTTTTGCAGTTCTCTTAATTATTTTGTTATGTCGTTGCTGATCCTTTTGATTGCTGTTTTAACTGACATTTGTAAGTTGCCTAAAGGGAGAAAGGCAGGGTATAAATTTTTAAAATAAACAAAAGCCAATGGTTCCTATGCCAGGTAAAAACAATCTAGTGGTTTCTGGTGGGTACCAGTCATCACTTTAGATGTTAGTCTGAGGTCTCTTGCCTAGCAGCATCACTGCAGGGGGGGCAGAGCTCCAAGTTCCGTCGGGCTCTGACCCTCAGTTATACGACGGGAGAAAGCGGCCCCGCCCCCTCGCCTTTGGAGCCATTCCGGCCGACGAAAGCACTTGCTTTGATGCTGCTTTGATGCTCCCCCCTGCAGTGATGCTGCTGCTCTTGCCCCACAATCCTATACACAACTTACCTGGCAGTAAGTCCTGTTGAACTCAATGGGTCTTACTTCTGAGTAGATATGCACAGGATTGTGCTGTTGACCAAGCATGAATTCATCTTCATGCCTACAACCTGATGACTTGTAAACTGATACCACAGATCAACCACTTTAAACTCACATCCAGCACTATAGGTTTCAACAGAGGCTGTTTGCACATTCAGTGGAATGAAGGTTGGTCAATGTAGAAATAATCCTAAGTACAGATGTAAACCTATCCAGCTCCATTTTGAATATAACAGTGATCGGGGGGGGGGGAGGGTTTGCACTCCACATTGCTTTAAAAGAGACTATTCCTGAACTATACAGTAGAACTACAAATATCAATAATATAACATTTTTAAAGAATTAATGCTACTTCTAACTGTTCAGATCTACAGAAACAGGTATAGTGCCACAGATGGCCATGTGATCAGGAACTGCCCAAAAGTCCCTGCATCCCTGGGGCTCACCTGGTTATGTCCTGAAGCCTTCCAGCACCCATGCTTATGGTGAGCCCAGGCAGAATGACATAATCAGCTGATTGGCTGCTCCACTGCTGGCTTCAAAGCATAATTGGCTGGGGAATGAGGGAAAGAAGAAGGGCCTGCGTGAGTCTAATGCAGGCTCTTCCCCCTGCCTGTATCCCTCTTCCCTTCCCCCCCACATAACAGGGTTGCTTCCAGGGATGCAGAGGGCTCCTATAAACAGGTTCACACCTGACTGACCAGCTGCCAATCAACCAGCAGATAAGCTGGAGACAGGCCAGGATGGGGGAGCACAGAGGGGAGAAAAGCCATGCGTGCACATGCAAAATGCATTCACAAGGGCATGGTTGACATAACACAACCTGGCACCATCCCTGCACAGGAATCTATTCAAAAAGCAGCATGTGAGGGAAACTGGCCTTGCTTTTGACCTGAAGCTTGACAAAAGCTTTCGCAGCTAGTTGTAATTGCCTAGTTTTCTATCACTCTAAAGATGATGTCTGGTTTTTCTTTTCTCCAGCTCTCCGCATCCAATTCCTGATCTTGCGTTTCACGGTTTAAGTCAATCAGCACAACCAGCTTTTATCAACCAGGATTAAGTTTTCAATTCTTCCTGTTTTTGCAGATATCGAGCAACGCGTACTGAAGCTGTCTTTCCTGTGGATGTTTAAAGAATTGTATGCCTCAGCTGATGGAGTCGACAAAAAAATGTGGTAGTTATCACTGGAACGGCCTTGGCTCTCTCCCCTGCTATCTTAATTTGACAAGAAAATGCCAGCGGTGGATCAAGGGTGATTCTCATTCATAGAATTTGAGGGAAAGGGTAACTCTGTAGGAAAGCCCTACCTTTGGAATTCATCCATGCCTGAAAATAGTGAAGGCTAACTATGGAGACCTTTGCACAAGGCTGGAAATTGCTGTTTTTGTGCCTTTAAATTAAATGCAGAAGCCTAGTGATCTCTGGTGCTCAGCCTGACACTTGGATTTCCTACTTTCAAGTATTCAGGAGAAGACAGTTTACAGCAGCGGTGGGGAACCTCCGGCCCCAGGGCCGGATCAGGCCCCCAGAGAGATTGTCGGGAGGCCGCCCAACTGGCCCCTGGAGGCTCCGCCAGGTCCGCGCATCACCTCCGGAGGCTGGGAGAGGGCCTCTGCATGTCCTCCCCGGCCACCGCCTCGACCCCTTCTCACCAGGCCGTTGGCCATTTCGCACATGTGTACCACGTTGATGAGGGCAAGCTCTTGCCCTCTTGCCCTCATCGGCATGGTACGCATGTGCAAAATGGCCGACGATGGTCTGGTGAGAAGGGGTTGAGGCGGTGGCCGGGGAGGACGTGCGGAGGCCCTCTCCCGGTCTGCAGAGGTGATGCGCGGACCCGGCGGCGGCTTCGGACGGTGAGCGCGGAGCCTCCGGAGGCCGATGGGGGGGCGGGGCAAAAATTAATTAAATAAATAAAAATGGCCGCCAGCCTAACGGCCAGCCTCCAAGCAAATTTCTAATATTTAAAATGGCCCTCACTAGGGAAAAGGTCCCCCCCCCTGGTTTACAGTATTACCTTCCACAGCACCATATGCAACTCCTTTGCAGTTTTTGAGTTCATTTTCTTAGCAGGTACCAAAGGAGAGACACCCTTGTGGAAGGAAAAGAGATGAGCTAGGCCTAGGATCCAATGCACTGCACTGCTGTACAGTATTGCAGAGAACAGTTTGCTTAGTGGAGAATTCCAGACCATGTCCACCCGAGGCTGCTGAAGAGTCTGCAGGGAGCTACTTGAATCCTACCGTCTTCTAGGGGAGCCCAGACCTCTACGATCCCATTAACAGCCATGAGTGGCAGCCAGTTTTCCTTCCACTGAAACAAGGTCCTGTTCCTGAGGAAAGGAAACTGGGGACATCATCCGATGTGCTTTATGAATTCTGACTTTTAATCTGAGCCATGGTTGTTTATTCCTCAAAGATGTTTCTAAAAGATGCTGAATTAATGCTTTTTGGGTAAAGAAGTTGAAGTGGCCACGCTGGGAGATGAGTTTGCAATACACTTAAACTAGCAGCTGCAAACTGGCCTCAGTTGTCAACCTAAAGGCAAACGAGGTATGGAGAAAAGGACCCCACCGGCAAAAGACCATTTTAGTGAATGATGAGAGAGGTGGTTCTCCAACACCCACCACTTATTTCTCAAAGTAGTGTTGCCAGTTCTCAGAAGCTGATCTGAAGTTTTAGTGTTTCCATCTCCTTATCTGGGTCTCTAGGACAAGGAATTAAATCTCAAGGTGATGAATTGGAAGCAAGTGGAAGCGGACAAGTTATTTTCTAGAAGGTCAGTTCCAGCCTTCTCCCATGTTCTAAAATGTAAGCATCCACTTTTTCCAAAACATTCTTCCTGTGGTGGTGGAGGGCTGGGGGCTGGATTGAGAATGGAATAGTACTGCACACATAATAAGTATGTTGAAACATACTAAGAAGAATCCCAAAGCCACAGGTGGGTACTTGATTAGGATCAACCCAAACACCATTGTGAACAGCAAGCTTTTGAGCTGTCACAACTTGATGTTATTTTGGTTGGTCCTAATTGAGGTATTACAGTGGACCCTTTTTTATCCGTGGATCTGGGATCCATGAATTTGACGTATCGCAGGTCCCGGATCCGTGGGGTCTATGCTCAAAAAGCTGTTAAACGGAAGAAAAAAGCCCCCCTCCCCATTTCTACCACGGTGGCCAAACCGTGCCATTTTCAAGCCTCCACAGGGCTTCTGCAAGCTTAATGGCCCACTTCCAGGTCGCGTGAGGGCTCTTCCCTCCTCCCAGCCTTGCCCCAGGATGCATTCTGGGGCAAGGCTGGGAGGAGGGAAGAGCCTTTGCAGGTTGTGCTGCCAGAACATGAGTTCCAGTGGCACAGTGTGCCATAGGATTGGGCCAGTAAAAGCACGCACGCACGCACGAAGGCCTTTGGGGGTATGACCCTTTTCAGACAGTCATACAAGTTCAAATTTAGACATCCATCCACGTCTTTAGTGCAATCTAAGCATGTTTTCTCTTAAATATATTTGACTGACAGCACAATCCTAACCAACTTTCCAGCGCCGGTGTAGCCATGCTAACAGGGCGCACACTGCATTTTGCAGTGCAGGGGCAGTCATGGAGGCCTCTTCAAGGTGAGGGAATATTTGTTCCCTTACCTCAGGGCTGCATTACGGCTGCACTGGTGCTGGAAAGTTGGTTCGGATTGCGCTGTAAGCTAGATGGGCCTTACTCTCTAATAAGTGTGCCAGACCTTCAGCCATACCCATTTTTTAAATTCTTTTCCTTTGCATTTAGTGAGAGAACAAATATGCATATGCTTAGTTTTCGAATTTAAATCAATGGCACTTAAGAGTCATTCATTTTGGCTAGATCATATCCTCTCACAAGTTCACCCCCTCCATGTGTTTGTTTGTAAATGGGTCAAAATGAGAGAAAATAAACAAAAGTTGTTTCTTTATTTGGCTAATACAGCAATATTTTGTCACTTGCCTGCAGTCTCCATCGGGGTGAATCATTCCTGTGATGTTGAACAATTATGGAATGTGGTGTGACAGGGCTCAATTCTCCAATGATAGTTGAGTGCTCTGGTGCTGGTTGCGTGGCTTTCATTTTTGATGGAAATGGAGCATTTGCTTTTCAAAGAGAAGTCTTCCAAGCGTCTGCAGAGAGAAAGAGAGAGACATTTGTGGTTTATAATGCCTAAAGGACCGAATATGCAGAAACTGACACACAATTAAACAAGCGCCTTTTTAATGTTTCATGACATATTTTACTTAGGGAAGAATCTAGCAACACTTTTCTACTCGAGTTCCATTTCAGTTCTCAAGCCATGGCTGCAGACGCAAGCAGTTCATTTTGAAGCGGTAATTTCTAGAGAGAATTTGAAATAAGGCAGGGAAAGGGGAGGGGGGTTGCTAGCGTCTCTTTTTCAAAAGTGCCAGTCTGTGCCAGGTCACAAAGGACAAATGTTTCTCTCTGCCAAAGTTGTGTTGACCTGCCTCGAAAAGCTCAAGCACAACGCCCATTAATACAAATGGGAGTTTCCTGCATTATGCACGGCAGGATTGAAAACCATATAATTAGAAGCCAGGCATTTGCCACTGGTAATTTTATGAATGCTTAAAGTTTAAAGAGGCAGCTGAGGTGGCAATCTGATCAGTGCCCTTGCTAATGCACTGCATCAACTCCTTTGGCACAGAAACACAGTCTGCCCTCTAAACTTGGAGGGATAATGGAAATCGTTGCGTAAGAAGTTAGTATCACAAAGGGATTTGGTGGGGACAAGCAAGAGTTCTATATACGGCTTGTTCGTTTTCAGCAATCTAGACACAGTAAGTTAAGAAATGTCACCCCATTTTCAGAAATGTCACCCCATTTTCACTCCACCCTTCCGTGTTTCTTGCAGGAAGCGAACACTGTGACTGTGTAAATAAAGCTTCAGGATCCACGTTTCCAAACATTACAGTAGAATTTAAGCATTTCTCAGCAATGAAGGAATGCTTCAAAAAGGCATGCTTCATTAAGCAAAAGGCAATATTTTTTTTTTGCCTAAACAATCATTAAGTAAAAGGCAATACCCATTAAGCACAAGGCAATATTTAGTCTCCGGCAAGCAGGAGTGGTGCAGTTTTTGCACAAGCACATTATTCCTGAGGATAGATGCCCCCATTTCAACAGACTCATTTCAACAGGATTTTAATGTCGCTGATGCAATCTTTCAGAAAATGGCAAGTATGCAACCTATTCCTGTTATCAAAGTATCACAAGGAAGTTATTAAAGTTTCTTTTCAGAGGGAATTACGGGGCACTTCTGCCTGTTTATTAAAATGAACTTCTCTGTAATCCCCTCAGTCACTGAACATTTAGTCATAATGTCTTCTCATGTTGAGTGTTGCAATGTAGTGTGAAGTATTGTGAAATGAAAAAAGGTAATCTTCCAGAGACTTTCCATTCTTTTATGAACTACTTTCCACTTGGTATTTTTTTTCCTTTGAATTTTTGAATGAAATATATTCTGCCAAATACCCAGGTAGACCATCATGAGCCAGATTTAATTGGGAGCTCCTCTTCCATTCACTGCTAAGCTTCAGATAAAGCTATTCATGGGTTTCTTTCAATAAAATAATCATGAACTTGCATCTGTATGTGGTGCAGTTGAAAAACAGAAGGGTCACCACCACACTTGATATCTTTTTTAATGATGGTGTCAGGGATTACAGTTCTGTAGTATCAGGAACAGGGCTAGGGATCTGCCATGGTGGGGGTACTCAGCAAGGGGGCATCTCAAATTATATATGAATAAGCATCATTAACGCCTATATAATTTGATTTGGCTATGTGGTGCCATGGCATCATTATGTGATCCCTAATTGGCTAGGATCATGCAGTGCCATAGGTTAAAAAAATAAGTGATGCCAACACAGCAACAGACCAGAGAATGGGCTCTAAATGGGTGTAGAAAAAAAAATGAGTGAAAGAGTGGAAAGCAGGGAAGTTTTTGAACATGTCCATGCCTTCCAAAACAGCAGCTACTGCAGCAAAAAGTGACCCTGATGAAAATTCTTTGCCCCATTTGTAGGTTTATTGTCATCTTCCCCAACCCTTTTCAGCTACCCAACTGAGTTGTGTGAGTTGAGCTGTTACTGTACCAAAGCAAGCAGGACATCCACTAAAACTGAGTAGTGAGAGAGTTAAAACGGACAAAAGAAAATATTTCTTTACCCTGTGTGTAATTAATATGTGGAACTCCTTGCCACAGGATGTGGTGATGGATGCCTTTAAAATGGAATTGGACAGATTTATGGAGGTTTATACAGGTTACACGCCATGATGGATATAAGCAACCTCCTGGTTTTAGAAGTAGGCTATCTCTGAATGCCAGATGCAAGGGAATGGCAACAGGATACAGGTACCTTGTCTTGGTTGCTTCCTGAGGCATCTCGTGAGGTCACTGTGAGACACCAGAAGCTGAACTAGATAGGCCTTTGGCCTGACCCAGCAAGGCTCTTCTTAGTTCTTACTGTGCCTGGACAGGTCCATAGCTAGAGACATAAATGAGGTTGAGAAGGAGTGACACTGGTGAGCCATTGCTCGCCAGCCGTTTGCCTCACTCCTCCTACCCTGGCCTCGTGCGAGCAGAGGCTGGCACTGGCTGATTCTGGGAGCTGGGGGCGGGTCTCCCAGCCGAACTGAGGATGCGCGGCATTTTCAGCAGCCTTCAATTGTGCCAGGGGAAGTGTCTGCCCACCCACTCAACCCTCTCAGTCTGAGAATAGCTGGCTGCTGCATGCAGGGCTGGGTAGGATTTTTTTGCTGCCAGTCAGATTTGCTTGAGACAGGCAGTTTTTTTGCCTACCCAAGACTGCGGAGTGGCAGGATGCAGTTGGTTAGGGTTTCCCCATTGCCAGGTCACCGGCAGGTGTCGTGTGGGCTGAGTAGGCAGGTTGGCATTTTTGGTGTCCACTCTGAGCTCAGCAAGGGGTGAGCCAGGACTGCTCTGATGATGCTTCACCGGCTCAATGCTGGCCCGGTCCCCTGATTGGATATTGCAAAGGGTGCATCTGGTGTAGCCGGTGTCCCCAATGTGGTCCAACTGTCACGACCCTCTGGGTTTGCCATGATAGGCTGACTGGGGCTGCAATCCTATATGCACTTTCCTGAGAGTAAGCCCCATTAAACACAATGGGACTTATGTCTGAGTAGACATGCATAGGATTGCACTGTGGGTCTTCGACCTAGTTCAGCCTAGAGCCAGGTGGTACACCCATAAGGTTCACAGGGGTGAACAAATGGTTAACACCAGTTCCCCGCTTATCGTGCTCGCACGATTGGGGGGTTGTTAGTGCCCTGCTGCATTTTTTCCCTGTTCATTGTTATTTAATAAAGGTGGTCCAGTCTTCCAACAGCCTCTGTGTGTGCGTCGTTATTTTAGTGGGTGTAAGGGTAAATAAATTAAGGATTTATGTCTGGTGGTTACCTTTAGTGCCAGCAGAATGGAAACAATTGTTTTCACTTTGATCGAATACAGAAAATCACCGTAATGAATGACACTCTGTGCAACATATGGCAAATACACACATTACCATAAGCACACCCAGCAAAACATGTATGGAGCTGCCTTGATAAAAAGGCAAGATAGAAATGTCAGAAATGAAATGCATGAATACTTCTCATCATGTCCAGCATAGACAGGGTTTTCCTACACTGGAGTGATATTCATGCAGGAAATCATCACACGCGGCCCCCAGATGCTTGGTAGCTCAGCAAGGCCATTTGCTGTGGTTCAAGGAACATTTATAATCTCTCCATGGAGCACTTGGGCTTTGTTGCTTCTAGCAAACAAGCAGTGCCTGATTTTCTCTTGGAAATAAAACATTCATGCACCAGCTTTAATTCAGTGGGAAAGCTCATATGAAAAATATCTCATCCCTTCCAAAGTATAACATATCCTTAAATTAAAGTCACACTTGATGTGCCTCACAATTAACTCTGTTCTGCTCACTCCGGCGTGGTTTAGACAAATATGTGTTGTTGGCATTCCTTCAAAGTATGGATGAGAGAGTGTTGAATGCATAAGTGAGGTAGATTCATTCAAATGGTGCACCTGCAATTTCGTGATTTGTGGTTCAGTGCTACCAGCTTTTAAATATATATGATAATACAACATAACTGAAAGCAGGCAAATACATGAGCGTGATGATGAACCCAACATTTTCATGGTTCAACTCCTTGGCCACATGGATGAGTCTTTGTCTTCCTTTCTCCATCCCATTTCCTTTTCTAAAATGTAGTTTTCAAATAGACGTTCTCTCACCATACTAGGTTTTGTTGTATTTATTTTACACTGAGTCATAACTGCCATGGTTTGTATCCATGCTACTATGGAAAGATAGTTATCATTAGTAATCATTTTTGATTATCATAATGCATGCTACTTGGATAGAGTATGTACTGGATGCAAGATTTTTTTTTTTAATCTTCATTTCCAAATTTGTCATAGTAGGACAAATTCCTTGCTAACTAAGCATGTGTGGCTTAGATCAAGTACATTAACAATGAGCTCTGATTAGGTTACCCATAATCTTCTTATATTGCAAGAAGATTTATTCATAACACTGCATGACAGTGTTAGCATCTGAAGTGAGGACACAAACACATCATTGTGTTGTGACCTTTCTAATCCAGTGTTAGCTTGGCTGATCAAGAAAGGAATTTTGAGCTTCTTCCACATGCTGTTTAAAACGAGCTGCATCTACAATTGATGAGAACGAGCTGTAGTCCACAAAATACAATGGATCTGTATTAACACATAATGTGCCTGCAGGTACCTTCTGCTTCCCGAAGGCTATGCCTGCTCCACTGGGTGCTATTTCTCAGAACATGTTGCAATCTGCATGTATAATCTAAAACCTGACCTTGGTTATGCCCTTTATTGCTGCATTTCTTTGTAGAAATGTTAGTACTTCTTCAAACAGTCACTAACTTTCCCACAGTATCCACATCACGTCTCAACAGGCCCCCAGGAAGAGATTTCTCCTTACTGTAGTAACAAGTGAGTAACCACAGTATACACAGTATGTACACTACTAAAATGTAGTTGTGGCCATGCACCATTTGCAAAACAGTTAAAGTACCAGTATGTAAAGTTTAAAATGCTTAAGTTCAGATATGCACACATCAGGCAAAACATAGATCCAGCCCTAAATATTCTCTTCTTCTTAAGCAATGCAATCATGGCATTTTCATTGGTATAGCTGCCCACAACAGAGGTTTTCTCAGGAATGCTGTTTTCAGTGGAACACCTAATTACTGCTTGTTGCAATGTGAACACAAAAAATTCTCTTCCAAAGTCTTCACCGTTTTCCAAACTCTTTCCAGAAGTGGTAGATCTAAAGATTTTAGAGACTTTGGCTTTGTTCCAGAGTTTACTCATTCCACGTGATTACTCTGAGATGGTAAACCTCCAGTTTAGCATTTCCTAAATACTTTGGATTAATTTTCCACCCAAAGTGTTCATTGTTTGTCTGAAATTCCAGGAGCTTTATGGGCTGGCACATTCAACATTAAATCTGTTCGTAAATTATTCCCTGTGCAAATTTGTCTACTTTTACTTCCTACAGTAGCACAAATGAGAATCTTCTAGTGGTTTTTGTTCTCTGTATATGACCTATGCCCAGGCTTATCATCCGTCCTGGAAAACCTGGGACCGTCCAGGGTTCCAGGCTCTGGTCCCGGGCTTTCTGGGCCCTGATGAAGCCTCCACCGCTGCTTCGAAAAGGTAAAAGGTAACTTTTTTCCCAGACGCCGCCATCTTGGATCTCGCGAAATCTCGTGAGATCCAAGATGGCGGTGCCCGAAAAAGGTACTTTTTACCTTTTTCGAAGTGGTGGTAGAGTGACGTGTCGGGGGCAGCGGAGTCCTGGCCAGTTTGGATGCAGCTGGCCAGGCTCCAGAAGACTGGAGGCAGCGGCAGCGGTGGTGAAAGCCAGAGCGGCACCAACAGCGTCGGAGGCAGCAGCAGTGGCGGCCGAGCGACGCATCGGGCGCAGCGGAGTCCTGGTCAGTCTGGATGCGGCCGGCCAGGATCCAGAAGAATGGCGGCGGCGGGAAGGCGATAGCAGCAGCGGCGGCGGTTGAAGAGGAGTGGTGGGGACAGCAAGGTAAGTGGCAGTGGCGGCAAAGATGGCCATTTTGTGGCAATAAATAAATAAATAAATAAATAAATAAATAAATAAATAAAATGTTTAGCTGCCCTTTGGTTGGCCAGTGGGCGCTTTGCGCCCACAAAAAAAGAAAAAATAATTCATTCAATCAATCAATCAATCAATCAATCAATCAATCATTCCGGGGGGATGTCCCGGTTTAGATCCAGGAAAATATCGTAAGCCTACCTATGCCTATTCATAAACTCAAGTTTCCTGTGTCTGAGTGTTTCCTGCACGTTTCCATACAATCAAATGTCCTTCAGACATTTCAAAGGAGACACAGTTGAACTGTGAGTAAACCCAGGAATCTTTTTTTTTTTTTTGGCTATACTATCTGACCTAGTCCTGTGTAATGGCTACATTGATGTTCTGAGAATGGGTAGGAAAATACCTAATAGGCTCTCCTCACAGGCCATTCAGTATCTTCTCCCCATTCCACAACTACTTGTGAAACCTTTTCCATTAAAGGCATCCAAAGAAGCACTTTACAGAGTTGGCTGTAGGCATTTATAGAATAACTTTGCCGCAAGGGATATTTTTTCCCCTTTGGTTAGTGGTTAGCCTAGGCCCTTAGGAATGAGGTTTTATGCTCACTCCAAGATTTTAAAAGATGTTTACATAACCATAGCACTTCTTCTGGTTAACTGTTTTTACATTCCACTGCGTGACATAGCCCTGTGTAATGATTACACAGATATTTGGAGGACTGGGAAGAAAGGTCTTTGTCTCACTAACATTTCACTCTTTTGCCTCAGTTCCCTTGAAGCATATTCTAAACAATGCATTTTGCATTTTTGTAAAAGCATTTTTCGGCCCAATCCTATGTAAAGGAATGCACATTCCGTAAAGCGCTTTGCTGCCCTTGCAGCAGCACTTGCAGCCAGTGCACCAGACTGGTGCAGGAGGTGGGGAAAGGCAGGGAGGGAATGGAACAGGGAGAAGATGGGGCAGGGAATGGGCAGATCGGGCCTGGGTGGGGAGGCGGGTTTGGCAGTGGCGGTGCACGCTGAATCCAAACCCCCTTCCTGGGCCTGATTTGCCTTCATGGTGCCACATAGGCTTACCATATCCCCCTCCCTCAAACCGGGACACCCCCCACAATTAATTAATTAAAAATAAATTAAAAAAAATAAAAAATCAATTTAAGTTTTAAAACCGAAGGGGGCGCAAAGTGCCCTGTATTGTCGCGCGAAGCACACCTGCAAATTTTATTTATTTATTTATTTATTTATTTATTTATTTATTTAATCTACGACCCAAATAAATAAATAAATTTAACTTTAAAAACCGAAGGGTGTGCAAAACACGTCCGCATTTTATTTATTTATTTATTTATTTATTTATTTATTTATGCAATTAAATAATAAATTACATTTACTTACCCCATCATCACCGTTGTGCTGCTCCTCATCATGCTGCTGATCTGGCAGTGCTGCTCTTCATCGTGCTGATCTGGAGGGTTCGCCCGTTCTCTCGCTGGCTCTGTGCTGGTGAGAGCATGGGCGAACGACAGCCTGTCCCAGGCCGCGCTAGCCTCCTGGAGGCTCGCGCGGCCCAGGGCAGGCTGTCATTCGCCCGCTCTCTCGCTGGCTCCGTGCCGGTGAGAGAGCGGGTGAACGGCCTACTCACCTGCTCGCCGCCGCCATAGCAGACTAGTAGGAAATTACCTCAGTGCCGGCAGCTCATGTACAGAACCGCCGATTTCAGAAGGTGGAGGCGCCGAGGTGAGCACGGAGCAGGCAGCCCGGAGCCTGGAAGGTAAGGAGAGCGGAGGGTCAATCTGCGGGCGGGCGGGGGGCGCCAAATTTGCGGTGGGTAGTAAAAATTTTGGGCGGCCTTACGGCCGGCCCGCAACAAATATTCCCCATGGGAAAATGGCCCTCCACCACAAATAGGTCCCCACCCTTGCTTTAGATGAAATTTGCAATGTCTGTGTGAAATAGTAGCTTGAATCTGTTCTGCTTCTGCCTGTTTGGTGCCAGCAATCTTGTTCATTGCCTGGAAAAAGGGTTCTGCACTCCTCCTACTAACCAAGTAGAACTGTTGTCTTTATTCAAGATGATAGCCTCAGAATTGATTTACGGCTGTCTTGTGGAATCAATGCCATTTCAGGCCATTTTATGTTCCTACGAACTTTTCTGTTTCCTAAGAAATGTTGGTACTTTTTGCCCCGTGTACCAGCGAGTGCCTGACAGTCATTTCTGACATAGTCAGGTTGATTTATCTTAACTGTACCAGAAGGAGACTTTTCTGAGACTCTTCCCTGGGCGACATGTCACTCACTGTGTGTTCTAACAATGACTTCTAGCATCCTTGGGGGAGACTTTTCAGTCGGACTGCAAAAGAGGCTTCGCAAACAAAACTGACTGCCCAGCCCATGGCTCCTGTTCCAAGCTGCATCTGTTACTGTGTTCTGGACTACCTGTTCACGCTCATCATGGGAAAAGTGGCCACATATAAGCTAGGCATGAATTCTGAAGAAGACTCCTTGGAGAAGGAGAAAGCTGGAGAAGATTCTAGAGCTGTTGGCCAGCTTTCTCTGCTGTGTATCTATGCATTAGCTACTTATCACTCAGCAACTAATTTTCTCTTTGAGTTGAGAAGTGGAAGAGCAGAGAAAAGTAGCTGCTAAGGTGACAAAACCAAACAACAGGTGGAGAAAGGTAGCCAACAGCTTCCAGCTTTTTCTGCTTGTTTGTAGGGACTCTTTTAAGATTCTCAGCAGACTCATGCAGCAGAATGTGGTGGGAATAAGCTGGAAAAGTTCTGAGGTCGCATAAGAGACTGCACCCCTTCAGAGTGAGGAGGGGGGGTGCATTTTTGATGCTCCTCTGTATGTAAAATAAAAAAAATCTATGTGCTAGTAGAAAAATGGCATAGCAAAGGGCTGGGACACAACCTTTCTCACTGCTGTGTTAACATCCTAAGCAAGAGGTTCCCAAACTTTTTGACACTTTGTAATTATTTGCAGGTGTGTGTGTGTGTGTGTGTGTGTGTGTGTGTGTGTGTGTGTGTGTGTGTGTGTGTGTGTGTGTGTGTGTGTGTGTGTGCAACTGACGGGTGCAACTGAGGAGCCAACATGGGCAACATGCTTTCAATCAGAGGAGCGATGTTGTTGTGGGATCCTCCTCAGTGCCTTATTTTTGTGGCTCTTCTTGCCCTACGTCTAGCTTCATGCTGAAGCACTAGGAGGGGCCACAGCTCAGTGGTAAAGCACATTCTTTGCAGGCAGAAAGTCTCCGTCTCAATTCCTGACATCTCAAGGAAGGGCTGGAAAAGACCTCTATAAGTACTGGAATGCTGCTGCCAGTCAATGTAGACAACTAGACCAATGGTCTGACTCACTATAGAGCAGTTTCATATGTTCACTTACGGGGAAACACATGAATTTCTCATGGTCTAGTCCTATGCATATTTACTCAGAATCAGGTCTCATTGTGCCGAACCTGGGAGTTCACTCCCAGGTAAATGTGCAAATGATTGCAGCCTTAAGCTTTGAAATGTGGTCTGTTCAGTCATAAGCACTTGTTGCACACTTGCTGCCAAGAATGTACTTAATAGCATTTTTATTGCGCAAAGATGTTGATGCTCAAGAAAGAATTACAGTACATTCTTGCAAACAGCACTATCAGCAAGGAGCTAATTCAAAGTGGCTTTCATTTAGTCCTAATCTCATCCCTTAAAAAGAAATGTACTGTACAGTATTAAAATTCAGTAAACAGCTGCTCATTGTTGGAAGGCTGAGTGCACTGACTAAACCAAATGTGCAAAAACCCACATGAAAATTAGCATTTCCTACAGATGTAGTGCATATTTGGATACAAAACCCACATGGGTTTCAGTATCTGTGAGTCCTGCCCCCTCAGACTAAACCAAGTACCTTTTCCATTTCTTAATCCGTGAGTTCAGGATCAACCACATGGGTTTTGAATGTATGATTGGAAACCCAAGTGGTTGTCTGATATCTGTGAGTTAAGAGTCTTTAGAGAAGGTGAGAAGGTTGATTGACAGTGGCAGGGGAGAGACTAGCATGGCTTTTTCCACAGATAAACCCCCAACTGGAGTGAACAAGTGCTTACAAGTCCCACGAGTTGACACTCACGGATTCAATTTCCCGCAGATGTACTGCACGTTTAGCCTGGGTCTAACTGATCAGGGATATCCTCAGATCCCTCCTAATTCTTCTGTGTGTCTATGCACAAACTATAAGCAAGCAAGCAAATGTGCACTTTGTGGTGGAATAAAACCCAGAGGACTGACACAAACTCCCATTAATTTCAACAAGACTTGCATGAAAGGCGTTGTGGCCATGACCGCCACAGCAGTGTTAGCTGCTCTCTGTCAAATTGCTATTTAAGGTTTCCTAATTGCCAAGCATGAATTTTCTAATGCACATAATGGACATTATAATGAACTATAATAATGCCACCTGCACCCACATTACTCGTGCCAGAATAATACTCCCAGCCATACAATAGGCACTATAACACTTCCATCCTTAGTTTTGTTTCTCTGTGTTGTATATAATTCATTTGGTTCCTTTAGGGACATGGCGCCGCTTTCCCCTCGCAGCTTCTCGCTTTCCCATTGAACTTGACAAGTTACCATCTCAAGGACCATAGGAGCTACCTAGGAGCTACCTGGGACCCTTTTGTTTAGATATTTTTCCCCTGTTGCTGCTATATGCTTGTTTTTACTGTTAATCTGCTCTGTATCATGTTCTTAATTTGTAATTTTATTTTAATACCTAATTTTAATTGTGGAATTTTTTTTTAAAAAAGGGTTTTAATTGTTGTATCTGTATTCTGTTTTGTATGTTGTACACCACTTTGAATTTTAGAAAAGCGTTATATAAATCTTTTAAATAAAATAAATAAATAAATAATCAGTCCTGGAAATGGTCACTTTTTTTAAACTGGATCTGGGAGCAGATCCTAATCCGACACACAACCACTGTGTTGGACTACCTAATCCGACAAACACTGGGAGCAGATCCTAATCTCCACCACACTGGGAGCAGATCCTAATCTCCACCACACTGGGAGCAGATCCTAATCTCCACCACACTGGGAGCAGATCCTAATCTCCACCACACTGGGAGCAGATCCTAATCTCCACCACACTGGGAGCAGATCCTAATCTCCACCACACTGGGAGCAGATCCACAACCACCTAATCTGACACAACCACTGGGAGCAGATCCTAATCCGACATGACCACAACCCTTAGGGTGGCTGACAGGGATGAGGGGAGTTGCTGCCTCCCCATGTGCCTCAGACCACATGTGATTACTTCACACCAGCTCCTGCATTTCAGGTTCTTGTGAGGTACAAAAAGCTGTGTCAGACTCGTGATCCATCTAGGTCAGTAGTATTGTCTACTTTGACTGGCAGTGGCTCTCGTGGTTTCAAGTGGGGTCAGGGGTTGACCCTGGCACCTTTGGCATGCAAAGCATGCGTTATGCCACTGAGCTATGGCACCATCCCTGAAACTTAATCACAGCAAATGCTTTTAAAATGCCCTGCCTCTGTCGGCACTGCAGAGCTGCATGCTCTGGGCTGGCAGGGGATACAATTGGGCTGTGACATACTGAGGCAGGAACAATGGTTTCTTGTTAGAGCCTACAGTGGTGAGAGCTGTGAATGGAGTGGTCATTGCGTTATTTTTCTTATGTGAAGAAAATACATGAGAAAAGTACAATGGTAATCCACATCAATGCACAGGTTCTGTACGCATGTGTTTTGCAATTTAACCTTGAACATATCTAAGAACAGGCAGTTGATCTGTACGCTGAATCCTGACCCTCGTTATTAAAATCTAAAATGGCACCTATTCCAGAAGTGGCTAATAACCACTCCACAGAAACCCAGATTGGGGAGCCAAATCTGGCCACAAACTGCAATTCTAGTGCTCGTCCTTTAAACTGCTGTAACAGTCCTATTATTGGATCCCATAATGTCATTCATGCTATCAAAAGGTGCACTCACCTGCATTCCTCTGTACATCTTGCCAGCCCACATTGGCCAAAACTGCACAGTTCTCTCTCAGTAGAAAGCAATTGCCATTTGCTTACACATAACATTAATGTTCCAGCAGATCACGTCCGGCCAAATGCTCAGTCTGTACAATATATTTATTCTCTAAATTCTGTATTCCAGTTTTCTGTAGTGTTCATGCTGGTGAGATATAAACACTTTCTGTTCAATCACTACACTCAGTTGAGACCAGGATGGTGTAGTGGTTTGGGAGTTGGACTTAAACTTGGAAGATCCAGGTTCAAATCCCCGCTCAGCCACGAAGCTTCCTGGGTGACCTTGGGCCAGTCACTATCTCTCAGCCTCACAGGGTTGTTGTAAGGACAAAAAGGAGGTGAGGAAATATGTACACCACTCTGAGCTCCTTGGAGGAAGGGCGGTATAAAAAAATGTGAAATGTGTGAAATGTGAGTCTGAAAGGTTGGTGGGCGAACAGAAATCCACAGTTGTATAGCGTGCACACACCTGTGCTGCCTTCTTTGGATGTTGAAGGTTACATCCTTCATGTTGGATGTTGAAGGCTACAGGTTAAAGTAAGGCTCTGGGTGGTAACTGGTTTCTTGTTGTTCAGTCGTTAAGTCGTGTCCGACCCTTCGTGATCCCATGAACCATATCCCACCAGGCCTTCCTGTCCTCCACTATCTTCCTGAGTTCGCTCATTTTCATGTTCATTGCATCGGTGATGCTGTCTAACCATCTCATCCTTTGCCTTCCCCTTCTCCTTTTGCCTTCAATCTTTCCCAGCATCAGAGTCTTCTCCAGAGAGTCCTCTCTTCGCATTAGGTGGCCAAAATATTTGAGCTTCAGCCTCAGTACCTGTCCTTCCAGGGAACAGTCAGGCTTGATTTCATTTAGGATTGACTGATTTGATCTCCTAGCAGTCCAAGGGACTCTCAGGAGTCTCCTCCAGCACCACAGTTCGAAAGCATCTATTCTTCGGCGCTCAGCCTTCCTTATGGTCCAACTCTCGCAACCATACATTGCTACTGGGAACACCATCGCCCTGACTATACGAACGTTTGTTAGCATGGTGATATCTCTGCTTTTTATTATGCTGTCTAAGTTTGCCATAGCTTTCCTTCCAAGGAGTAAGCGTCTTTTAATTTCATGGCTGCTGTCTCCGTCTGCAGTGATCTTGGAACCCAAAAAAGTAAAATCTGTTACTGCTTCCATTTCTGCCCCTTCTATTTGCCAGGAATTGATGGGACCAGATGCCATGATCTTAGTTTTATTAATGTTGAGTTTCAAGCCAACTTTTGCACTCTCCTCTTTCACTCTCATCAAGAGGCTCTTGAGTTCTTCTTCACTTTCTGCCATTAGGGTGGTATCGTCTGCATATCTGAGGTTGTTGATATTTCTCCCGGCAATCTTGATTCCGGCTTGTGATTCATTCAGCCCTGCATTTCTCATAATGTACTCTGCATATAAGTTAAATAAGCAGGGTGACAATATACAGCCTTGCCGTACTCCCTTCCCAATTTTGAACCAGTCGGTTGTTCCATGGCCGGTCCGAACTGTTGCTTCTTGACCCGCATACAGGTTTCTCAGGAGACAGGTAAGGTGGTCTGGTACCCCCATCTCTTTAAGAATTTGCCACAGCTTGTTGTGATCCACACAATCAAAGGCTTTTGCGTAGTCAGTTATTTTAAACTGTTTTTAATTTTTGTTGTAAGCCGCCTTGGGCATTTGCCTCGGCATGGGATAAGGCGGGATATAAATTTTTTAAATAAATAAATAAATAAATAAATAAATAAATAAATAAAGTAGGTGTTTTTTTGGAACTCTCGTGCTTTCTCCATGATCCAGCGCATGTTGGCAATTTGATCTCTAGTTCCTCTGCCTCTTCGAAACCCAGCTTGTACTTCCGGTAGTTCTCGGTCCACGTACTGCTGAAGCCTAGCTTGTAGGATTTTGAGCATAACCTTGCTAGCATGTGAAATGAGTGCAATTGTGCGATAGTTTGAACACTCTTTGGCACTGCCCTTCTTTGGAATTGGAACGTAAACTGACCTTTTCCAATCCTTTGGCCACTGTTGAGTTTTCCAAATTTGTTGGCATATTGAGTGCAGCACTTTCACAGCATCATCATTTAGGATTTTAAGTAGCTCAGCTGGGATATTATCATCTCTGCTGGCTTTGTTGTTAGTAATGCTACCTAAGGCCCACTTGACTTCACTCTCTAGGATGTCCGGCTCTGGGTCAGTGACCACACCAGTGTGGTCATCAGGAACATTAAGATCTTTCTTGTATAGTCCTTCTGTGTATTCTTGCCATCTCTTCTTAATCTCTTCTGCTTCTGTTAGGTCTCTGCCTTTTTTGTCCTTTATCATGCCCATCTTTGCACAAAACGTTCCCTTGATATCTCCAATTTTCTTGAAGAGATCTCTAGTCCTCCCCATTCTGTTGTTTTCCTCGATTTCCTTGCATTGTTCATTTAAGAAGGCCTTCTTATCTCTCCTTGCTATTCTCTGGAAATCTGCATTCAGTTGTTTATATCTTTCCCTTTTACCCTTGCTTTTCGCATTCCTTCTTTCCACAGCTATTTGTAAAGCCTCATCTGACAGCCACTTTGCTTTCTTGCATTTCTTTTTCTTTGGGATGGTTTTAGTTGCTGCCTCCTGTACAATGTTACGAACTTCCGTCCATAGTTCTTCAGGCACTCTGTCTACCAGGTCTAATGCCCTAAATCTATTCTTCACCTCCACTGTATACTCATAAGGGATATGGTTTAGGTCATATCTGACTGGTCTAGTGGTGTTCCCTACATTCTTCAATTTAAGCCTGAATTTTGCAATAAGAAGCTCATGATCTGAGCCACAGTCAGCTCCAGGTCTTGTTTTTACTGATTGTATAGAGCTTCTCCAGCTTCTCCAACTGGTTTCTAGTAGGGCTCATATTTTGAATTGAGCAAGGGCTGAGGACCCAGCAAGTAATATTGGCTCTGCCTGTCGGCCTGTAGATTCACTCCTGCATTACCAGACCAGGCAAAGGGCTGTGTTGCCTGCCCTCTCCTCCAGGCAAAATGACAAGCAACAGAGGCTTTGGCAGAGTTCGTCCCAGGAATGAGCAGCCAAAGGAGAACTCAGGCAAAAGTTCTGCTTTACTTGGGAGGAGGACTTTTAAAAGCCCTGGTTTGTTTGTGCCTTGTAGAGGGATGAGGAATGCTTCTGGGAGCTTGGGAAGGTTGGGAAGTCTGGGAGGTTGGGAAGTCTGGGGAGGGGGCACACTGGAGCCCCAGGCTGTCAGTCACCCATCCTTTCCATAGATTCCAATGTGCTTGTTCCCCAGGTAGAATTTTGCTAACGCCATGGTGTGTTCTACAAAAGCACTCTTGGCCCTGTCCGTCCCCCCCCCCCCCCGTTATTTTAACAATAATATAGACAATTTATTTTCTAATGGTGACATGTCAGACTGGATTTGGACTATTTTTGGAATTGGCAGAACTGTGGCATCGATGTGGCGCATCACTTATTTTTCTGCTGTAGTTTTGGCATGGCGCTGTTTACAAGAAGCATTCCACTTTACCAGCTGTGCAGTGAAGACACATGCCAGCTGGATGAGAGCCTGTCGTGGCTGCTTTCATCATTGTTGTTTGATAATTAATTGGATCCAATGCCCACTGGAGCCCAATAAGCTGCTTTTTACATTCAGAAGACTGTAAAATGACATTTGGCATTGGGGAGGGCGTGAAACCAAAAATTAGCATTTTGAGTTTAGAGGAATTGCAAAAAACTACTGGGGGGTTAAATTGGAAAAGACATAAATAATTCAAATGGGTACAATTCAGTGAAACATAAGTACACCTAGATGCCACTGAAATAAATGAGACCTGCAGTGTTTACTTGGAAGCAAGACCCACCTTGTTCAGTGGACTTACTCCCAGACAAGTGAGCATACGATTGCAAAATTGCCTTAAGGAAGATTTACAGGCTTTATATCTGTATCATGGTTCCTTGATTGCTTCTATACACACAGGTATATTTTCCAAATTTGGTTGTGGTTCTTAAGTAAAATACCACACACACACACACACACACACACACACACACACACACACACACACAGAGAGAGAGAGAGAGAGAGAGAGAGAGAGAGAGAGGGGGGGGGGGGGAGTTATATACACACAAAAGATTTTGGTGCCATTCTGCACCAAATACGCGTTGAATGGTTAGGTTCAAAATAAGCATTTCTTACAATGCAGAAGGTACATTTTAGTAAATATTTGTGCATTTGTACTCTCCAAATATTCAGGTTCTCTCAGAGGTAATTACCACAAAAATGGACACCATCAGGGGGACAACTGAAGTACACATCAGCAACCTGTATACTGTACACAGTGAAAAGATAGGAACTATACCTATGAAGAGCCAGTGGGTGACGCAGTGGGTTAAACCACTGAACCATGAGCTGTCGATCGAAAAGTCTGCAGTTTGAATCCGTGTGACGGCTCCTGCCAACCTAGCAGTTCGAAAGCAAGAGATTGCAAGTAGATTAATAGGTACTGCGTCAGCGGGACGGTAACAGCGTTCCATGCGCTTCGGCGTTGAGTCATGCCGGCCACATGACCATGGAAACGTCTTCGGACAGCGCTGGCTCTTCGGCTTTGAAACGGAGATGAGCACCGCACCCTAGAGTCGGACACGACTGGACTTAATTGTCAAGGGATACCTTTACCTTTTTATACCTATGAAACAGGTTGAGCTGCAATGCTTCAACTCTGTAATGCAGCTCTGAACGTGAAGAAAAATGGGGATTGAGTCTTGAATGTCGCAGCAGGGCTCCAGTTTTCAATTCTGGGCATATTTTATCATGCTAAAGTAGGTCATTTTTAATCATGCCTTTACATTCCTCTAGCTCACAACAAGAATATATATCATGTCTTTTCCTTGCTGAGAGAAAAAAAACAATCAATAAAGTCTAAACAAAATTTAAATCTGGAAGTTGCAGCTTGACAACAAATAATGGACCTCTAAGAGGGGATGTCGCCTCACTAGGAAAGCAATTCCAAGTCACACATGAGCCCTGAGCTGGACAAGCCCCTCCCCATGCTGTGTCCCGTTGCCCCCCCCCCCCGGCTCCTGCTGCTCTCCTGCGCTATGAACACAAGCCAGGCACACGTTTAGGCTTCATTCTCTCCCACTGGGGAAAAAAAGGGGCTTAAGTGCTTAATGTCAAGCAGCATTTGGTGTTCCTCTTCTCCCACTTGAACCCTGAAACCCCAGAGGCCTCATGGTTCTCTGTTCTCCATTCATTCAACAGAGGTCAGCATAAATACTAGTGCAAAAGTCTTTTTACATATCTGTGTCATGAACAGCCCTAGCCTATCATCAGCCGGCAAATAACATGCTGCGGTAGCGGCATGTGCTCCTCTGCATGCTATGGGCTGGCCAGAGACCATGATGCAACGGACAGGTAAGTAAAAGAACATTTTATTTACCTACTCTGCCATGCCATGGTCCCCAATGGGTCTACTTGGATTTGCACCAGCTCCCCAACATGCCCTCGGTCGGCCTCAATGCTCTCCCTCCCCATCCCAATCTTCCCCCTCCCTGCCCACAGCTCACCAACCACTGCCAACTTACCGACAGCAGCAGAGGCTGGGTGCTCCGGTGACACACATGCATGGTCACCAGGCATTCATGCTGGCAGCCCCATTGCGCATGCCATCACTGCAGCTGCAGCATCAGCAGCCCAGGCCTTCCATTGACAGAATACGAGCCCCCCCCCCCATCAGTTGAAGGCCTACATAGGATTGGGCCATGAATGCTCTACTAGTGATTCCCCTCACAGCTTCTGGGTGTTCCTACCTCCATCTGGAGCCCCCCCCCACTGCATCCCATGCCACTGCTGGAGGTCCCCTGCCCCTCAGCAATAGCTGGGAGAAACTTGGGAATGTTGGTAAAGAGGGGTAGGAGGGGCAAACTGATCACAAATGCCACGGAAGCACCCTCAAACACAACATTGTCACGGAATCCAAGAGATCGATTGCTGAGGTAGCAAGGAGAAAAATCGCCACACCTGGGCACATGCCTAGCAATACATGTGCACTCCACCATCATGTGTAGAGGTGTTTTGACGATCACAAAACTGGCTCCCAATCGTCAAACTTACATCTATCATATGAGAACACCCTCTCAGAAGTACAGTACAGGTGGGCCCCCATATCCACTGATTCGCTATCCACGGTTTCAGTTATCCACAGATCGTGGGGACCCCCCCCCCTCAGGCTTTTACTTTTTTCCCAGTAAGCTTGGTTTCTTCCTTAAAGAAACAGGAGAAGCAGCCTCTGGTTGCTTATTACAGGCAAGTAGAACGAGACTAAGTACTAGAGAGGCTCTGCAAGGTTAACAGAAACCTTGCAGAGCCTCTCTAGGACTTAGTCTCGTTCTACTTGCCTGCAATGGAGGCTGCTTCTCTGTTTGTTTTAAGGAAGAAACAAAGCTTGCTGAAAGAAAAATAAGAGCTGGGGGGGGGGCAAGCATGCCTGCCTGCAGGGGAGGCAGGGGGGGCCCTCAGGAAACCATGTAGGGGGTGTTCGCTCTTATCCACGGTTTCAAGTATCCACGGAGGGGCCTGGAACATATCCCCAGCGGATATGGGGGGGCCACCTGTATCTCACAACTCCATTTGTGAATGTCTGGGGTTGTTTGGAGCACATACAGAACTGTTTGTCAGCTGCTGGTCCTGTGCATGCCCTGTACTTGGTGGAGATGTAGCTGGCTGTCCTGCTTCTCCCCACCTACTTGCCTCCTGTCCTGCTGCTGCCACTCTGTCCTATCTCCTCTCTATCCTGCTCCTTGCTCCAGTCCAGTATTTTGCTGTCTCTTTGCCCACTTTCTTGCCCTGTAGGCTGCATGCACCTGTAGAAGACTTGCTCGTATGAAAGGCCCAAAAGGTGGTGAGGCGAGGGCAGGAGGACTGCTGGTGCATGATGAGCATTACACATGAGCAACACAATTATGAGGAATTCGGGGTAAATTAGGGTGGCTATGCCAGAAGAACAAAAGATATGATCATTACTGTACTTGGATTGCACTTTGTGATTGGCTAGATGAGTTGAGCACAGAGAAGTTCGCGCAACTCTGCATTCTGTGCAACTCGCGTGAGAGTCTACATCACGAAGTATGCGTAATGTCTGCATTCGCTCTTATTCAACTAAGCATGCAGTCAGTTGCAAAAGGGGAAAAAAAGATAGTGCTGTATGCTAAGCTATCCTTCCGTTTAGTTAAGGTGACTTGAAATGATACACAACGTTGTCCACAGAAATGATAGTGTAACGTTGATGTGCACAGAAATCAAAATGGAATCCTGTCTAGGCTTTGCATGTGCACAACACACTACAGAACATGTCCTTGGGTGGGCATAAATTGTTAAAATCATTGTTGTACAACAATATCTTCGGCATGTGTTTGTAGAACTGCTTGTGAAACAATGTTAATGTCTTACTTCTACGCGCTCTCGTTTGGATTCAACTCATGATAAGTTGCCAGAAACACATAAAGACTTTTCAAGATGTCAGTGTGAGATCTTTATTATTAAATGTCAGACCTCTCATTTATGGAGCGAATGAAACTTGAAGAGGGACATTTTGATTAGATGCACCAGAGCAGTAAAATATATGCAGTAGCACTAAATCACAGCATAATAAACAAAGTCTACTACAGTAAGGATGTCTAACTTCTCCTTTTGCCCAGCTCCCCTGGCAGGCAGCTGTCGATGTGGTGTGATGCACTTTGCCCAAAAGGTAGATCTGCACAGACCTCCTGCCTGTGATCTCTGCATTACCACCAAGCCTCAAGTTTCAGCTTTTGTTACAATAAATCAACTTCATCCAAAGTGAAAGTCAATTGGGTGTTAAGATTTTTTCTTCTTTGAAAATGATTCGATAAGAAAAATGATTCATAATGGACAGTTGATGTAGTGTAAGGGCTAGAAGACTGAGCAAAGAGAGACACTTCCTGGTTCAAATCGTCCTGTGCCATGTGGCCTTAGGCAAGTCTCTTGGCCTCAGCTTCCCAGCTGTAGTATGGAAATAATAATAATAATACTTATCTTGCAGGGTCATTGTAAGAGCAACACCAACATAATGCATCTGAAGCTAAAAATAGATTGAAAACTGTTTCACTCCTGGTACATCTGAAGCTCTTTGCACACTCAGCTGCAATCCTATGCATATTTTCCAGGGCATAAGCTCCACTCAACTCAATGGGACTTACTTCTGAGTAGATACTAGACACTAGTAGACACTTCTAGAGTACACTATCAGAAAGTGCTATACAAATGCTGGTGAAAATTGGTGGAGCTGTTTCAAAGTCTCTTCGTGAAAAGAGACAGACAGATGCTGCTGCTGCGTGCCGGACAATGATAATGAATAAGCATCCCAGAACACCACATTATGGGTTCTAGGCCTTCTCTGACTGGCATGATCCAAAGACCTACACATACATTTCTTGCTTGCTTGTATGAACAATATGAAACTGTTGCCTTATACAGAATCAGACTATTGGTTCATCTAGCTCAGTATTGTCCTCACTGCCCGCTGGCGGTTCTAAAGGGCTTCAAGGAAGGGGTCTTTCTAAGCCCTATTTGGAGACGTGAGGGATCAAAACTGAGATCCTCTACGTGCAGAGCAGGTTCTCTAACCCCCATCCCTTTATAGGGAGACAAATACTCCACATTGACAGGGGGATGCTCTTTTGCCCCTCTGAGCTCATGGAAGAGAACATGGTAGCCACTACCCTCCTCCAACAGGGGAAACACTCCAACCGGCACACACACCTACCCTGGGGTGAACAGTCTGAGCTAGGACTCAGTATGTAGCAGTATCAGTCAGATGGTCTTGAACAGCACCAATTGTTTTGTGTGTGTGTGTGTGTGTGTGTGTGTGTGTGTGTGTGTGTGTGTGTGTGTGTGTGTGTGTGTGTGTGTGTGTGTGTGTGTGTGTGTGTGAGAGAGAGAGAGAGAGAGAGAGACTGAATCCTGCCTCTACTCCCTTACTTTCTCCACAACTGATGAGTGGCGCTATTGCCTGTTTGCACAAAATACATCACAGGCAGGCAGCTTCCTCTGCCCTCAAAGACCCCCCCCCCATGCCTACTGCTGTGTTGACCCACTTACGGATGTAAAATGGACGCTATAAGAAACAGACCTTAAATGACAATTCCCTAAAGTGGGTCAGCTTCACTCTTACGCTGTGTTTGCATCCACAGGCAGCAGTTGTTATACGGTTCTGTTTTGCTTTCCACACAAGCTACGCTTGGCAGAAATGCGCGCCTCAGGTGGGCAGTTGGGATGAGCATTGATTAGCTGGAAGAGATAAAAAGATTTATATGCCCAATATAATGAAACCTGTATGATGGTGTGTAACATGTTTGTTGCTAATCATCCCCCAACTGTGCCTTGGCACGGAACTCCTCGCAGTTCTCTCTATTTCTCTGGTAATTAACCTTGACAACTTGAAGTGTGCAGCTTCAGCCCGGGTATCATGCACATCCCTACCCTCTGCTGCTCAAATAAATTATATCTTTGCTCATCCATTCATTGTACATTGTACATGTAGAAAGACAGATGGTTGCTCTGGATCATTCTGTGGCACAACAGATGCCATAATTGAGGACTGGGAAACTCTGCCAAATTAATTAGATACTCTTACCAATCTGGATGGAAAGAACAGGGTATTACCATTCCGCTATAGCGCTCCTGACACATTGGGGTTATCTTTGTTGAATTACAGGTTTCCTTGGGAGTTCTTCCATTGTTCTGGCGGGGTTGGAGGGGCTTGAAACACAGAGAGAATTGCCAGATGTTGAATGGTGAATAAGCAACTGTAACGGTTAAAAAAAAATCCAAGAAGAAAAGAGGAGGAACTTTGGAGAATTGGTGAACAAAAGCAGAAGCACCAGGATCTTCAGCTTCCAGGCATTTTGTCTTGAGGTGTTTCATTTCTTCAGGTCAAACAACTGTCTTCAAAATATTTCTATAATGTTTAGTATAACTTCAATCTGTTTATCGACAGAAAAACCAAGTGAAGTGGATAGGCTATTGTTACCAACTCCCAGCTCCCCACTTTCCCAAGCAGAAGGGCCGGTCCATTCATGAAGCTGACCAGAGGTGTCGCTACGGTGGGGGCGGTACTGTACATTTCACACCATGCTAATCCCCACTAACTCTCCGGTACAAGGTGGCCCCACCCCCTCGCCATCACAGCCATTCCATGCAGCGAAGGCAACGGGCAGGGAGTCTCCTGCCCGTTTCCTTCGCCACACTGAATGGCTCCGACGGCAAGGGGGTGGGGCCACCTTGTACTGGAAAGTTAGTGGGGATTAGCACGGTGCGAAACTTACAGTACCGCCCCAACTGTAGCAACGCCTCTGAAGCTGACTCCATCTAGTTGCCTCAGGCAGCAGATTGACAGGAGGTGCTCAGCTCTGTTCACCCTCTGTTCCCCTCTGTTGCTCTTCATCCTCCTTCCACTCTCTGGATTGGAAAAGGAAGAGAAGGACAGAGCAGAAAAGGAAGTGTGGAGGAGAGGAAAGTCAGAGTTGCTCTAGCCCACCATTCTCCTTCCCACTGCACTTCCTCTTCTGCTCCACCCCCTCCTTCCTTTTCTAATCCAGAGTGTGGCAGGAGCAGAGGCTGGCATGTCACCAGGTTAGGGGGGTAGCATTTGGTATGCTGCCTCTGGAGGTCTTGGGCCAGCCCTGCCAAGCAGTGAGGTGTACCAGGGGCAGATGTACTTGGGCCAGACTTTTTCTGAAGGAGAGGTCACTGGAGACTTAAGATGCTTTTGTGATACAGTATTTGGTTTATTTACAAAGATACAAGGAGCAGACCATATGCTCCTACCAGGCAGCAAATTCAAGAACTAACAGCAGAGCCCCAGAGAAAGTGTCTGCATTCCAAAGTGTCTTCCAGCCTTAAGCCTTCATCTCTTGGGGAGGGTTCACCTTTCCCAAGCTCTGATGGCATTCCACATTCCAGAGATTTCTCTGGAAACTCTCATTAACAGCCCAACCCTATCCAGGATTGGGCTGTACTATGGAGCCCATTATGAAAATGGAAGTCACTTCCGCTGACGTAAAATGGCTGCTGACAGAGTGCAGAGCGCTCCATCAGCAGCCATTTGCACTCCATTGCACAGCAATGCCGCAACTCCATCGTTGGATTCCACTGTGCCCACCGGATCAGGTAGGGCAGCGGTAGGGCGGGGAGGAGGTGGGGAGGGGTGGACAGGGGACGAAACTGGGCAGGGAGGGGGAGGAATGAGGAGGGGATGCAGTAGGAGGGGGCGGATCTGGCTGCAATGGTGCGTGCCGGACCCTATCCCCTCCATTCAGAGGCTCCCCCCCCACTCTTTCTTCTTCTAGGACTTGCACCACCTACAGAGCTGGCAAGAATCTTTAAAGATGCACATGTGTGTCTGGGGTCCCTCTCAATGGACGCTTGCCCCCCCCCAGTGTCAGAGGAGTCAGATTTTGTCACTATCACTTAATGTTTTACTTTAGAAGGGAATGGCAGCCATTTACGTATTACTCTTTCCTCCAAAATCAACAGAAGCTACTTACAAATGAACCCACAATATCTGCATACTCCCATCCCTTCATTCAACCCCAGGCTACTGCTCTTGTTTCCATTCTTCTTCCCATACTTTTACACACACACACACACACACACACACACACACACACACACACACACACACAGAGAGAGAGAGAGAGAGAGAGAGAGAGAGAGAGAGAGAGAGAGAGAGAGAGAGAGAGAGAGAGAGCGCACTGGGAAATAAAAATATAATTTATATATTGAATAAACATTATCTTCTCAAATATGCAAGGTCACCCTGCTGTTTTTGAGTAATAGATCATTATAATAATTTCATCTAAGGAAATCAGTCAGCACAAGAAGCTCTGATTACTTATGGCATAACTACATTTTCAAAACGACCTTTTGGGGGTAATAATACGTATGAGATAGCACTATATGATTTGCTCTAAATATTTCCAAACAGTCCTGCTGTTAATCAGTTCAAACTGCCTGCAGCCTATGGAAGGTCAGCTTGGCCAAAGGAAACAAATGTTCTTCTCTTATGATCAGTTATTACCCTTGCACAGGGCACCTGCGCTGCACAGTAGAAGGGTGTAGGGGTACAACAGTGTGAAAGGCAGATGCTACAAGTGACAAGACTGGATTCATCCCCAGCAATGGCATGACAGAAAAAGTGCCCCTAGAACTAACATCAACAGCCCAATCTTATTGAGGGCTTATGGCAGCGGATCTCACAATCCGCCACTATAGGTCCTCTTACGGTGTCGTAAAAGGTGTCCCGTTGTCATGCGCTGTGAGACTGATGGCGCAAACAGTCGAAGTTCCCACGCATGCTCCAGCAGCTTCTGGATCCTGCAATGGAGCAGGTAAGGCAGTGGGGGGGGGCAGTTCATGGGCAGGAGGATTGGGGCAGACACTGGGGAGGGAGGGGGTGTTTGGAGGGCGGGAGGAGGTGAATCTTAGTGGCACTAGCGCATGCAGGATCCTGGAGTAGGTCTGAAGAAACACATTGACAGCTAGCGGTCCTATGGAGAGGTAAGCACTCTCGGGCTGCCTGGTCCTCCCCCCAATACCATGCAGCGCACACTCCAGCTGCATCGTATAGGATGGTGGGGATAGTATGGTGGCGGGAGATAGGATTGGGGCATTAGAAACCTGTACATAGTGCAATAATGGTATGAATTAGGATAGTGAGGAAACCATTACAACTGCCAGATGGTTGTCTCATGAAACAGCATCCACATGACAATTTGTCCACCTGGTGTCTGTTATGAGTAGAATGGCTTGCTACGTGGAACACCTCAATTGTATTGCCAGCTTCCACACCACTACCAGCCACCAACAGGACTGTCCAATGGTGATGTACCAAGACAGCCTACACATTACAGTCTTCACATGGAATCGTCGCCATATAGAAGCTGTGGTGCTCAAGACAGACAGAGTGGAATAGAAATGGAGGTTCAGAGAATGGAGGTCACTATGCCAGAATGGAGGTCACTATGGAGGTCACTATGGAGGTCACTATGGTCAGAAATATGTCAACATGGACACTGGACCAGTTTGGAAGATTCTTACCTGTCTGACTGGCCCCAAACCACTTCTTCATGCATGTTGATAAACCTACATTTAAAAGAGGAAACAGACAATGCCCAGATTCCCCTGCAAAGGGAGGGGCTAGAATGTGCAAAAGTCGTGAACGTCTTTTATTGCATGGGGTTGGTTGAATGTGTAAGTATCGCAGGGCCTCTGAGGGGGGGGTTAAGGGGGTAAATTGTACCCGGGCCCAGGGCCAAAAATGGGTTAAAAAGGGGGCCCAGGAGCAAAAAAGGGGGCCCCAGGAGCCAAACGTACATGAAGGGGCCCAAAAGAAACTTTGTACCCCCTGATAACATTCCTCTGAGTGACCCTGAAGTATCATCCAAATTGGCCCTTTCTGTTTTTCAGACTTCTCCTATTGATCCACAGCACCTTTAATTATAATATTTGATATGTCATTTTACTAACAGAAGGCAGTGCCATTATATTTAATCATCTCAGATATGAGTCAACATTGTCGTCAAGGTTTGGTCAGTTTGCTTAAAATATTTGGCAAGACTTTTTCTCATAGAAAGCAAGGGGGGGTTGTTATAAAAAGGGTGATCCTTAACAGCAAGAGACAGCCCTGTCATAAACATTTGTCACTGTGCATGAACCTATTTCATTCCATCATTGTACTAGATAGATATAGACAATAACAGATAAGATGCATTGGGTCAAACTACCATCTTTTGTAACTTCAGGCTAGTTTCTTTGGTAAGTTTCAGAAAAGTTTTTGAAGTACTCTGCCACAACTTCACTACAGTATAAAATCTGAACTATTTCCCAAAAACAGTGGAGAGAAGATTGCTCCCATAGGACCGTTGAAGTCATAGGAGCTTGTCATAGCAAAAATCAGGGAAGATTTCTCTGTGCCTTCTGGAGGAGCTTAATGCCCTTAAATTAAAGATTAATGTCCAGCGTTGTTTTCTTGTGAAGAAAATAAAAATGGTCACTGTATTGCCCCGGCTGTGGGCTTGCGGGTTTCTTGGGATGCCAATGAAATGTTATGAGAGATCCATGGTTTACTTACAAGCAGATCTTTATTCTAAGTGACACAAGCACAAGTAAAAAGCAGTCGCGACGTCACACACACACACACGGCGCAGAGCCTAGGTCCAAGGGCAAAAAACAAAGCAACATAGCTTATCCTGCACTTACCGGTAGGTTGTTTACTGTTTGGAGCTACAGCTGGTTGCATGAAATGTAGCAATTCCCGCGGCTGGAAGTCTCAGAGAACCTAGCTAGCCAGTGAAGACAAGATAGCAAGAACAATGGAGACACAGAGTAAGCGTAGCTGGTTACTGATAAGAACTGTCTAGCTGGCAGCCATAGCGAGGACTTTGGAATGCAAACCTGGCAGGAACAGTGGGGACTTGTCTTGCAGTTGGCCAGTAGAGAATCCAAAAGGTATGATATAAAGTTAAGCACTTTTAGGTCCAACTGATTACACTTAATTTTTTAAGTGTACATAAAATATTTCCAGTTGAAACCAATTTTGCTTTGTTTTGGCTAGATTGTGTCCAGCGTCTACAACGGTACTCAAAATTCCAGCTAATCCCTAAGGATGACTTGTTTTTAGGCGCAAATATGCATAACAAGGTGTTACAGTGCTTACATGTGAATTTTACTATCTTAAGGTTTACTTGGGGAGACAGTCATGAAAGCAACTCCATGCAAAAATCTCTCTGATGTGGTAAATTGTAGAGGGGGAGGCATATTTTATACAGGAGTACTTTTAAAAGAATGTATTATTTTGAAATTAATTGGTGTAAGTTTGAGTAGGGCCACAGTTTGGCACTAGAATGTAGAAGCAGCATAAAATAAAACCAATCTCTTGCCCAAAGAGCTGTGATTTCTATGAGCACAATCCTTGGGATCTTAAGAACGGCGGAGCGAGCACTCCGCCATTCTTAGTCATCACAAACATGCCGTAAAGCATGTTTGCAATGATTCAAGAGTAAGGGAGGCCGGCGCAAGGCTGGCCTCCCTCACTCCGTCATCGGACCAGTCAAACGGCCGCCAGAGAAGGGAGGGGAGCCATTGGACTAGCCGGCCTGGGAGGGGGAGGGGGAGGGGGATGGCTCCCGCCATATCCCTGTCCCCACCGGTCCGGCTAGGCCACTACATGGCCTTTCCCGAGTAGACCTCCAGCCTGCCATACAACGGGCAGCCTCGGGCTCAGGATCCGGCGGGTGGCCCTGGGCCACCGGCCGGATCCTTACACAGGATTGCACTGTATGTTATATTTCTATGACAATAGAACTGCGATATAGGAATAATAAAGTAATAATAAATGGACTATCCCTGCAGGCTCCTCGCATTCCCTCTAGGATGGTGCAGTCCATTTTGCGCAGTTTTGTGCTTGGAAGGATTCTTTAGGTCAAAGAATACCATAAATGATTGTTGAATATCACTTGAGTGTACATGTCTCCTATTCATGTATTGGTTGGTTCATTCCACTGTTGTTGGTGGTAAGCCTTAGAGTGTATCCATATCCAAACGTTTTGCAACATCTATTCTAGGTGCATGATGATGATTAACTCTCCACATTAGCCCCTTCCTGTTTCCAGGCTGGCTACTGCTAATATGAGAGGCACCAGCAGGATTCAAAGCAGAGGTATTTTCAGAAGAACCTTTGGAAGAAAGAATATGGTGACAGGGAGTCCTCACAAATAACAAGATGAATAAAGAGAATAAGAGGCGAGTGCTCACAGTTGCCTAAAGCTATTAAATTGAAATGAAGTGAAAATAAACTTAAACCCAAAGGATTAAAAAAGGTCAAGCACTGTCAAAGCAATATGAACAAAACACCAGAAATGTTCAGGCAAAATCAGACTCCAAAATCATCTGAGAGTATTGAGAAGCAAAAGAGAACTCATGAGTGGCATGGTTGTTTTCAGTCTACTCATGCTTTCAGCATCCGTTCATGCTATACTCAGTGTAGTATTCGCACTGGGGTTGTTTGTTTTAATTGTTTTAACTATTTGTTTTTTTAATTATTTTAATGTATATATGTATTTTAATGTTTTTATTGTAAGCCGCCTTGATTGACCTCGCTGGGAGAAAGGCGGGGTATAAATTCTTTAAATCAATTAAATAATAGGCCCACTTGAGGCCTCGCATTGCCAGAACTAGTGTTCCAGCAGCACAAGGTCCTTTATGGTGGCGCTGAAGCTAGGCCGCTGTTGCCAGGCTGCTGCTGCAAACAGTGAGAGGCATGGCGCATGCAGGCTGTGCGGGAGACTGGAGTAATGAACTGGTGCGTGTTGGGGAAGGAATCGGCCCGGGGGCTGTGTGTTGGGGGAGGGAGGGATGCATCTGGCAGCAGTCATGCACACTGGATCTTATCCTCCAGTTTTCTGCCTGCCCTGCCTCCTAGCTCTCCTCATACCTGCGGCAGCAAAATGGCTGGTGTAGATCCAAAGAGACACATAAGCGATCAGGCGCTGGAGTGGGCTATGCTGCATCCCGTGGGGGAATTTCGACTGCTGGAAGTCTCCTCAGGGTAAGGGGGCATGTGCAAAGCCCTCGCAGCCACAGCAGGTCAACTTGGACCTGCGCCTGCTATACAGCAGGCGCACGTTCATGTTGATCTGTGCAAGCAAATCAGGCCCAAGAAAGGGATAGGATATGACATGTACCAGTGCTGCCACTCCCGCCCCCTCCTGTGCCCCATCTGCCCACCCCACTTCCGTCGTCGCCCTCCCCTGCCCTGTTCTGCCCTTCCCATGAATCCTTCATTCAATCCCTCTACGTATCTTCAGAAATTCCGACACCCATGCTCCTGTTTTTCTCATGTTGTGCTTTTATTCCCTCTCTTGTCCTCCTAAATCACCACACTATTTAGGAAATGTTAACCATTTATACTTTATGTTTTATGGGCTACAGTTTCTATGGCTGGCTAAACAGAAGGGCAGAGGTGTAACAAGGGTGGAGCGAAGGCAAGTAGTTCTGCAAGACTCCGTTACACTGGAGTCAGCGGCCCCTCCCCCTTGCTGTTGGAGCCATTCTGGCAGCAAAGGCAACATGCAGGACACTCCCCTGTTGCTGCTGGAATGGCTCCAACAGCAAGGGGGAGGGGCCGCTGACTCCAGTGTAACGGAGTCTTGCAGAACTACTTGCCTTCGCTCCACCCTTGTTTCACCTCTGCAGAAGGGGAACTCTACTTGCTTTTTGCTCAGACAGTTTCTGTCCTCTCCTTGCCCCAAGCACATCAACATATGGGACAACCACTTTACAAATAGGGAGGGTAATAGAGCAGGCAAAGCACATAGGATTCGCCTTTGTACAACCACTAGTTCCCAACTCATAATCACATGCACAAATTTGCATCCTGACTTCACTCTTATCAGTGAATTCATCAAAAGAGTAAAATCCACTCTTTTACTATTTCTTTAACTATCCTGTTGAAGGGTGTTTAACAAACGTTAAGGGGTAACTAGTCTTTACTAACAGCGCGATCCTGTGTAACTCTTGCACCAGTGTAACAGTAGATCCACCGGTGTAAGTGCCCTTGTGCCAGTGTAACTTTCTGTAAGTCGACGAAAGCAGGATGGATGCCGGTGTAACCCCTTCGGACGCCGCACACGTGCAGTTCAGATGCAGGACAGACGCCAGCACAACTCCGCCAGTGCAGGGGGAATTCCAGGGTCGTTCAGACACCCGCGGAATGTGGGTAATGTGGGTAATATAGGATTACAGTACTTTTTTTTAATTTTCCAGATTATTCACATTAGAGGAATGTTGGATGAAAATGTACAATTCCGCTACAGTGCACAGAATCAGGCTAGATTGTCTTTTGATCTCTTTTCAGAGCTACCACTTAAGGCTCTAGCCTTCTTGTAGTTTAAATAAATCAGAGTAACTGCACAGGTTTGATGTGCAAGATTAATTTGTTGGATAGCTTAACAGAATTATGAGAAGGTGTTAAGTGGATGGATTTTTATAGTGAACCCTTTTTAAAAGAGTAAGTGAGGTGAGAATGCTGGAAGTTTTAAAAAGAAATCTTAAAACGTTTGATAGCGGCTCAAGAGTTTGCAAAGCTATTAGGCTTTTATGAATGTTTGCTATCCTGAGCGTTTTGGCCATGTCCCATTTCTGCAAACTCTGTACCTCAAACAAACATGCCATTTAAAGAAACCCAGCACTGTAGACATTTGGCAAACAGAAGAAACATATTGGGCACAAAACATGCAGAGTTAAGCACTTTAGAATGCCATTGAAACCAATGGAAGAGAGTTATGTACCGTACATACTGTACTTTAAATTGCTTCAATTGAAACCAGGAGTGCTTACCTTTGGCTGGAACATGTCCAATGAGATTCCTTGTTATTTTTCCTCAAGGAAAGATGACACTGGGAATATAACTGAGCTGAACTAATCTGACTGACACTCATCCAGCTTAGAAGTTGCAAAAACAGGACTACTCCATCTTATCACAAACACGGGCAGCCCAATCCTACCTAACTCCTTGCGCGATGATGAAGCCGCACCAATATGGCAAATCAGGCCCAGGAAGGGAGTTAGGATTTAGTGGGCATGACTGCTGCTGAACCCACACCCTTCCCGTGCCCAATCTGCCCTCCTCCCTACCCCTGTTGCCTCCCTGTTTCACCCACCCCGCCCCATTCCACCCCACCTCCCTCCTGACCTCAGCGTGAGCTTACCGGTGACGGAGGGTGTCCACTATCCGTCGTTGCATTGACTTGGCCGCTCACCACATGTACTGGCGGCCAGGCCACATTCGCTGGCGCTGTTGCATTTGCAATAGTTGTATAGCTGTTTACACCAGGGACTGGAAGACACCGCTGGTGCAGGTAAGTCAGTGCGGGGATGGGAGGGAGGTGGGGGTGGGCAGAACAGAACAGAGAGGCTCATGAGCAGGGTGGAGATGGGGCGGGGAGGAGGGCAGATCAACGCTGAGAAGGGTGTGGTATTGGCGGTAGTGGCACCACCAATATCCTATCCCCCTTCCTGACCTTGATCCGCCAGCCCATGTCCACTTGGACTTGCACCAGCGAAAGTCCAAGGAGACCCAGGTGGACGGCACTGGCTTACCCCAGGGCAAAGGGGCAAATGGAGGCTTCCAGGATCTTAAACGTCCCTGCAGGATACATTGTGCGCCCTGTTGGCACAGCTGTATCATCATGCAGGGAGTTACGTAGGGTTGGGCTGTTAGTCAACACCACCAATTTGCAGTGCAGACACTCAAAAAATGGAAAACATGAGGTGCGACCTCAGGGTATTTGGATCTGTATCCCACACAAGCAAAGAGATGCAAGCGGAGAGACATTACTCCAAAAGGACAAGCCTTAATAATCAATAGATTGTTAAAAGGTTATGCTTGGAATAAAGTTTAAAAGCTGTAGAGAGTAAATTGAAGACCATGATCAGAAAAACATTAGGAAATGGAAGGTGCATCTATTCATTTCTCAGCAAATATTAAGCATAATATTGTGGGAAAGATAACAGGATTTTTTTTAATCAACCTTAGTGATTACAAAATTATGAACATGGAAATAATTTTGTTGATGCCTATTTGACTTACTGAACAGGACATGGATAACAGTTCTTTACACTGCAAACTGGATAAGGAGACTGCAAACTTGGATAAGTATTTTGTTTTTGTTTTCTTCATAGGAAATACAGTATATCTGGTGGAACAGGTAATCAAAGATAACAGAGAGATGATACTATGGGGAAAATGCCGTCTTACAGAAGCAAACCTAGGCAAACAATAGCAACAGCGACAGAAAGGGATATGATTTCCTCTTTGGAAGCAAGACTTTATGGATCAAACACAGGATATTTGATCTGCCCTTAAATGGCCAGTGCATTGCAGGGCAGAAGAACATGCAGAATAGCTGAATAATCAATGTGATTGAAATTGACAAGCAGCAGGGTTCTGTAATACATGCTGTCCTCCAGAGGAAAACGTGCATATGGGTTTCCTGAATCTCATTATAATTTATGTATTTTCGAGATATAAAAATTGATGAAATACATTTATTTAAATCCCTGGGAAGAAATAATGGGTAATACTGAAAATGAATTCCAGCAGGCAAATTTACCTCCAGGGGATAATAAAATGATTGAAGTTCAAACCAAAAAACCCCATTAGAAACACCATTCTCATGGAATACCTCTCTTTCATCATGTAAGAGACTGGAGCCTTTTCCCTGATTAATTTAGCAGGAGGGAGGAAGAAAGTATATATATATATTAGTGATTCTAGAAAACACTGAGAGCAAACAGGGAAAAACCTCTTGGAACCAAATGACTTACATTGTAAACTGTGTGTGTACAGTATATGTAGTGTACACTGTCATGTTTGAACTGGGTATACGCCATGTAAAGGAACTATGATTAGTCACTCACAGCGCAATCCTGTGTAACCTTGCACCGGTGTAACAGCAGATGCACTGGTGTAAGTGCAGTTACACTGGCATAAGTGCACTTACACCGGTGCATCTACTGTTACACCGGTGCAAGGTTACACAGGATTGCGCTGTCAGTGAAACAAGGCTGACTACGGTCATGAGGCTGATTATGGTTGTCACCCCAGGTGGCAGACTGGCCACCTTTCTTCCTCTGAAAAGGAAGAGGGGAACAGAGTAGAAGAGGAAGTGGAGAGGAGAGTGATGTGATGCGCTAGAATGCCTCTGATGCTCTAGCCCACCCCTCTTCTCTCTTCTGCTCCATTACCCTCTCCTTTTCACATCCAGGGAGTGAGAGGAGGAGGAGGAGAAGTAGCATCAGAGGTTGGTGCTCCTCTGGGTTTGGGGAGGTGGCAGCATTTGGTGAACCCCCTCAGGTGCCTAGAGGCCTTGGGTCAGCCCTGTACTAAAACATGCAATCTGTATCAAAGGCAAAAGGGTCAGTTGTTTGAAACCTCCTCCCATTCACATGAATAAAGATCAACAACATGAGAAACTTTCATTGGAGCTATTCCAAAATACGTTCACAGGAGCAGATTTTCTACTTTTCCCCTCACAGGTTCAGTGAGTAACAAATGGCTATTTCAACATAATGCAAATGTTGCATAATGCAACAGCAAACTCTGGTTAGTCCGCAAGCATATAACCAACAGCGAGCTGCAGCCAAGTATGGCTCTCCGACAAGCCCACCTGTATGACACAAAGGTACTTTTTGCATTTTTAGGTGTACACTTCAAGTAGCTTTGGTATTTACCTTGTGTCAAGTGGCCCCAAATGTTTCCCTTCAGATTTAGTGAAATTATGTTATTGCTTCTGCGACTTCACCTCTGCTGTGTTTTTCTACTGATTCCTCTGAAGCCACCTCTGCACTCGAAGGACTGAAGTGTTGGTAGTATGTGTGTCTGGAGTTGAACTTACCTGATCCCAGGGGGCCCCTCAGACTGGCTACTGGTGGGTGGTGTGGCGCAGGTCAGTGCTTCCCAGTTGGAGTGGCGGTTGCCGTGCACTGACGCTTCCAACACCAGCACAGCCGGCTGGGGGCTTGACAGTTGCCATACTGCTCTTGCTTTCTGCACTGCTGGCACCTGCATGGCTTATTGTTGGGCATACTGCGGGTGACTCTGCCACCAGGAAAATAGCGGTGGCCTGGGTGCTCCAGATGGCAGATGCACCATGGTCCTAGGAGGTAGGGCAGGGTGTGGGAGGGACGTGGCAAGCAACCACCTCTAAAAGTCCCCCTGGCCAAGGACAGAGCTGAGGGCAGAGGCTGACTGCACCACCCAGCTAGAGGTGGCCAAGGAGGTATGCCTACCAGCCAGAGAGTAGAGGACAAGGGTGCCAGCATAACCCTCTCCCTGCAGATACTCTGGGGCCTCTTGTGGGGAGGCTGGGGGCAGCCCCAGAGACTCAAGACCGGCAGAATCAGGGCACTGGTGATGCCAGGTCCTCGGGATGGCCGGGAGGTCTGCCTTCCGGCACCACGCTCACCCCACACCAATAATGTGTTTGTGCACCAGAGAAGTGCTCTGCATATACGAGGTAAGTTCACAGCTTACACCTAGAGGCAGTGTCTCTTCCATGATGAGAAAATGTTGATTCTCATACTGTGAGCTCCCACGAGTGCCTGTAATGTGGAAAGTCACCATGCCAATGGCAGCAGCCAATGACACTCCATATGCAGCTATGGCATATATTCATATATTGCATATGAATGATATGTTGAATTTAGACCAATCTGTTCTTTATTAGTTGTGTTTTTGTTGTGCCCTTCCTCCAAGGATCTCAAGATTCTCCTCCCCCATGTTATCTTCACAACAGGACTCTGATGTCGGTTAGGCTGAGAGTAAGAACTGGCTCAGGAGCACCCAGTAACCTTGATGACAAAAAAATGAGGATTTGTACCTGGGTCTCTCCAGTCCTAGTCTGGCACTTTAACCAAAACATCACACTGGCTATCAAGAGGAGCAGCAACACTCTATTGCTTTAGTGCAGACCTACACAACCTGTGACCTGTCAAACTGAATAGAGCAGCTCTATAGATCTTCTGTTTTTTGCTGCCTGGCTACATCTGCAAAGTCAGGGGATTGTTGAGTACCTGGAAAACCACACAGTATATGACAGCTGGGCTATGCCTAGGGCTGTGCCTAGCACTTGGCTCGGTAGACCTGCCCTATAGCATCTGCCCCGATCCTAGGCAGCCTCCCTGTTCAATGTGTATTAAATCATTGCAGCCCATGATATGGACGGAGGAACTGTGCCAAGATGACAGCAGCCGCTTTTTATGTTTTTTGAAAGCCATTTCATTCTTACCTTTGGTGGAGAGACACTTTACCCCCATTTCCCACTCATTTCACCCTTTGCATCTTGGATTCATTATAGCATTACATTTAAAATGAAATTCAGAAAGGTTAAAGGGATTGATTAAGGAGATGATTATGCATTTAGGTTTTAGGAGGGGGGGAGGGGAAATCAGACTACAAAATCCTGAGGGTACATTAACCTTTGAGGTCTTCAAACTATTGTACGGCTGGCAATACAGAATCCTCTCATGAAAATGTCAGCAAAACACATGGCCTCACTTGGCTGTTCATTTGCTTGATAGAAATGTGGTAATGAACAAAGGCTGGCCATAAAATAGAAAGAGCCTGAAATCAATCTCTCTCAGTTTAGATTAAGGTCCTGTCAGCAAAGCTTCTAGTGCAAGCAGATGGCCAAAAGGCACACTTGGTTGAGAAATGGAAGGAGACACGGATTAACCCTCAGCTATCTGAATGGCAAACATGAAGGTAATTAATGCTATGGGGGGGGGGGCATCGAAGAGCTGTATCAATGCTGAGGGGTCGAAGTGCATGTAGGAGACAGGGTGGTAAAGCAGAAATAGCCAAATGAACTGTCATCTCGAGGTGCCCCAAAATTCTCAGCCTATTCATCTGTCTGTATTTTTGCATATTGTACGTCCCATTGCTAGTGGAACACTTGACCACCTGCAATCAGGGCCAAACCCTCCATTATTAGCCTTTACACAGTCCATTACTGACCTGAAACACCCCTTCAGAGCTACCAACATCTCACCTGAATCAGATGAAAAGAAAAATAGAGCTGAATGTCATCATGAGCATTATCAAGTATAAGGTAAAGGTGACCCCTGACAATTAAGTCCAGTCGTGTCCGACTCTAGGGTGTGGTGCTCATCCCCATTTCAAAGCCGAAGAGCCAGCGTTGTCCGAAGACGCCTCCGTGGTCATGTGGCCGGCATGACTCTCCTTGCCGCAGCGCGTAGCATGCGGCTGGAACACGGAGCGCTGTTTACCTTCCCGCAAATCCTTGGATGACCTCTCCCAGCATTTCAGGTAGATGTTTAGTAGCACAGGTCACAGGATAAAAATATGTGGAACTCTATATCATACATGTTATGGCATAGTAGGTCCCTGAACACCAACTTCTGGAACTTATCTGTCAGCTATATTGCAGTGGAACCACAGGAGCTCAGTGCTTTAGTTCCTAGCTCTGATAGATGAGCCAGAAAGATTCCATGTTTGATGCTATCAAAAGCTACTGATGGGTCCAGGTGAATTAGCAGGGTCATAGGTCATGCCAAGGTGGTTTCAAATTGAAATGGGTCTAAATTAAATATGGTATTATCAAGAGTATCTAGATTTGTGCAGCCACCACCCACTTGAGTACCTTGTCCTTAATGAAGAGATTTGCAGTGGGCCAATCTTCTGCAATGGTCCAGTGGAACAAACTTCAGGATCTAGGCATGGCTTGTTGGTTGAACAACAGCCTCCCTCAAGGCAGTCAATTGTCTCCTATAATTGCCATGCTGGAACTTCCTAGATCAGGGGTTCCCAACCTGTGGTACTAGTACCTCCAGTGGTACTTTGGCCGACTCGCTTCGATACAGAGTTTTTGGTGGCACATTTTTGTTCCCAAGAGGCTCCTGCCTTTGGCCGAGCCTCTCGGGAATGCTGAAAAGGGCCCTCGCACCTGCCCAGAGCCTCCTCCCTCTGTTTTCTGGCCTCTGAAAACCTGAAAACCCGGAAGTAACTGGCGATGATGTACTTAGAAGGAGAGTGGTACTTAGAAGTACCACTTAGAAGGTGGTACTTAGAAGGAGAGTGGTGTCGGAGGTGGTACTCGGCAGGGAAGGGGTTGGGAACCCCTGGTCTAGATATTACCTTGTTCCTTGCTTCATTTCTTTATGAGACTTTTGCTGATAGGACTTTATCTCCCTCAATCATGCAAGGCTTTCCTGCTCTGTCAACCCGCTTCACTTGTTCTCCCATACTTCATGTGATTCTTGCACACAAATAGTTGTGAGACACTTTGTACCTTGAAAACTAAAGGTAACATAATATGAAGCAGCTCAGCATCAACACTATACCTCAAGCTGTGTAGATCCTGGAACCCTGACTGCACCAGTGACGATGCTGTGAGGTCTGTTGCACATCTTTTCTCAGACACTGTATATTCAATGCTGTCATAATACATCTGCATTTGCTGCTGGCATTGTGAATTTACATAACATTTAAAATATAAAAAAAATAAGATTGATTTCCTGTTTGCTTACATGCTTACTTGATTTTATTTTTAACCTTTCATAAAAACCATTTTGCAGATCCAAGTTACAGGCACAGCCACTTGGACAGATTTCAGCCTGGAGATGTTGACCTGTTGTAGATGTCTGAAATAAATGCCTTGTCTACCCTGCCAGCTGGATATTTCATTTCTGTTTATGTTGCGGGAGGGGCGGGGGGAGAGGAATGTTTGCTGTTTTTTTGTTGTTGTTTAGTTGCCTGTTGTTGGCTCTGCCGGATTATTTTCACTTCCCTCTTACATCCTCTGGAGTAATATCCGTGGACTGCCATGACAGTTAGTCTAAATGAGGGCAGAGCCAGTAGCAAACACAGCTGCTGAAGGGAATGGTTAGGTTACTGTACCCAGCTGCTGAATGCTTCAGCAAGCTAAGCCAACAGAAGGTTCTGATTTGAAGCAAGTGGGCACCTTATGGAATACATTTCCATGCTGTTAACTCCAAAAGCAATGCATCTCCATTTGACAAATGAACAGTATCCAAGAACAAAATCCAGATATTATAACTGGGTTGGAATGAATTCAGATATCACAATACATGCATGTAGTCAATCAATGTATTACTGATAGCAGATCAGTGCAGGGCCTCAACGTAGAGGCAAGGTCTACGAATACTATTGAAATTCCATCTGACATGAAGGTTGCAACACATTCTTTTAGAATTTGCCCTGGCATCCATTTACATACATTTGCAACTTCAGGACTTGACTACTGCAACACACTCTACATTACACAGTCCTTGAAGACTACTGGGAATCAATCTACATGCGCAGGAAAAGTACGGTATATGGTACAGCTTTCCTAGGACCGTACCACCTTGGAGTGGAAGTGGCAAATCTTGTGTCTGAATGTGCATCAATGAACGTGTATCTTACAACCTGCCTCTTTCCTTATTTATCTTAGGGAAGGAAGCTTTGACAAGAAGGCCTGGGGGGAAGACAGGTGTACTCAGTTTTAGAATAAGAATTATGGACATGGTAACTCAAAAAAAAAGAGATAATGATCAGGGTACAGTTTTATCAAATTTTTGAAAACAGCTTTTTTTTCCTCTTAAGTGGAACTGCAGATATTTTTTTTTAACTACACATTCATTAACATTTGGCATGACCGCTGGAGGCCAGGTAAAATGGTTTTTTTGTCTGGATCCTCCAGCCTGTAGGTCTTCAACTGACCATCCCTCTTTAGACAATTTCCCATTAATATTTTTGTTTCACTTCAGTGTTTACTATGACCCACAAATATGTGGGTTAAGGCTTAATTAAGGTCTTTACTTGTTCCATGTATGACCTATGTATGATAACAATAAATACACCTGTTAATTGAGAAAAGAGGCATCTTTTAAAGTGAGAGCTCTCTTATGTCTACCAGGAGAAGAGAAACTGTCCTTATTCATCCAAGTATAGAGTCCCTCCCTCCCAGTAGCTGTTCCTGGCATCTCTCTTGTACCCTTTCTTACAACCAAATCCTATCCCCTCCCCGGCATAGGTTCTTCAGTGTGGGTCGCATATTTGCCCACTTACCCTGGGTAAACACCCCCCCCCCGCCGCCACAATGGAGCTACTCGGTTCTCTGCCAGCTCTGTAGCTGGTGAAGAATCAAGCAGCCCTGTGTTGGCTACAAGGGCCTGGGAGGGGGGATAAGAAATGGCGTCCGACAAGGACGCCAATCCCTCCCCCTCCCAGGCCCGATCCACACCCTTCACCCTGTCACACGACCTCCCTGCCTTTCCCGTCCTCCCCCAGCCTCCACGTTGCTAGGAGTGGCCTTACCTGCTCCGGCACGTGTGGGGTCTGGATACTGCACCAGCAGGATGGTGTAGTCTTCCTGGCGGTGTAGCCTCTTCACCGGGTGTCCAAATGTGCCTGGCTTACAGCATGTTTGCGACATGCGGCACTAGCGCTGAGGCTGCAGCGCTGGCACCTGCAGACAATAGGATTGCATCACTAGACTGTGATTTCCATTGGAACAAGAAACCTTCTTATTTCTCTTGCTGTATAAACCACTTTGTGATTTTTTGAAAAGTAGTACATAAACATTCTAATAATTCTAATAATAAGATGCTGTTTATTCCAGTGGAATAAGCTTATTAATAGACAGTGAGCTGCAAAAAGAAAATTGCAGCCATTGTTCTGTAAGCTGGGCATATTACTCACAGGAGGACAGATGCACCCAAGGAATCTAATTTCGAATGTCCTTGGCTGCTGTGACGTGTAGCTCTCTCCTTAATAGATAAGGAAGACAAGTGAACATGGGAGGAGAAGAGATTTAAAATTAATACTCCTCAAAGCACCACCATATCAGCCTTTGAAGCTCCAAAACATCACTCTGGCAAAGTGCATTTAGTCTGTGTGTGATTTCCAGGAATTGCATCTAGCACAGCAGTGTTCTTATGGGCTGTTAGACATGACAGACGATCAGAGAACCAAAAAGCAGTGCTCTTACCTGCACTTTTGCCTTCAGTGTGCAATCTCCTACCATGCTATTCTCAGAAATACCTTTCATGAACTTCATAATTGATGGAACCGTTTGGACATGGATATGCATGCAAGGAAGAATGTGTTCAAAAATACCACAGAAACTCTGAGCTCAAAAATGTCTGAGAAAATATCTATATCTTTGAGGTAGGCTTTCCCCCCTCAGAGTTCTCCCACCACTTGCCACATAAATTCTCTTTTTGTTTGACTCTCCATCTTATCCCGCAGCACTACGTACTCGTCATCTACGTCCTCCTATACAAGCACCGGGTACTGCAAAAGATCTTGATGCCCAGATTCCGCCAGCCCAGGATTCACCTGAAGCAACACATACAGCTCTGTTGCCTCAGCATTTGTCAGCTGAATGACATTCGTTTACAAAAAGTCCCTCTTTCACTGCGAGCTAAACTGGTGACCCTGATTCTGTGAGTGACATGAGAAGAAGCATGATTTAAAATGAACCAATCACATTCGAGGTCTGTTGTCTTTCAGCAGCGACTCAAGGTGTTGGTTGTAATCAGTGAGAACAAATGCAGTATAGTGAACAGGTCACTGGACTTGGGGATCTGCATTCAAACCGTGCTTATTCCCCATGCTGCTTCTTGCATGGCCCTGAGCAAATAATGCAGTCTAACCCACCTCACAAGGTAAAAAGATAAAATCAAGTGGCTCCAAACATACTGATCTCTTTTGCTGCCAAAATAACTGAATGAAATGACTGGGCAAAATGAACCAACAAGGAGGACTTCTGGGAGTCGGATTCTATTATTGTCTTAGCGGACCACTTCATTTGTTACTGTTTCCAATGAAAACAAAAACGCGTTATTTTATATTACTTTCTCTTCACTTGTGCTTTTTCTGCTATATGCTCATGCCGAAAGCAGCCAGTGTGCATAACCCCTGACTGGTCTTTATATGTGTAATCATGGAGAACGCGTTCACACCTAACTTCATGTACACATTTTGCTCACAAATATTACTTCTTCCTACAAAAATATGGAATATATGGATAGCACTCCTACAACTGATCTGTTCAGTGATTCTTTGAGGGCCTATACATAAAACCTCATATACATGGTGCTAAATTAATCCAGAATAACACACACACACACACACACACACACACACACACACACACACACACACACACCCATTACAATCACAAGCAGGCTAGTCTCCACTTGATCCCATAAGTATGCATTGAAAGGATAGCAAAATGCACAATACTGTATTAACATCCTGATCGTGACTACCACAGGATTTTTAAGAGTGCTGAAGGGTGACCAACTCATGTCAGGACTATGACTATCAGGGCTGGCCTGCCCATGAAGCAAATGAGCCCATTCGCATCAGGTGGCAGGCTGGAGTGGAGGGGGTGGCAAGCAGATGCCCCCACGCCCCCCTCCCACTCTGCCACCACAGGCAGAGCCCGGTTTGAGAATCACTGCTCTAAAGGATCCTGGTGGAGAAAGAAGCAAGGTGAGAAGAAGGTGGTGGCGGGGGGGGGGGGGGGAGAGATTGTGGTGCTTTCAGGATTGGAACACAGTGTTCCTGCTCACTTACCTGGCTCCTTCCTCTGGCTCCTAAATCAAAGCAGGAAATGTGAAGCGCACTGGGATCACTCCTAAGATGTGTTGTATTTCCCATTGTAATTAAAGAGCCAGCTGAAGGAAAGAACAAGACTGTCCCTTCCTCCATGATGAAGCTCTTTAAATGAAACAGGAAATATGGAGTGCAGTGTGAGCGATCCCAGTGTACTTCATATTTCCTGCTTTGATTCAGGAGACAGAGGAAGGAGCCAGGTAAGGGATGAGTGAGTGATTGTGGGGGAGCAGCGGTGCTGGCGGGGAGCGGCCGACGATCCGGCTGCTGACTTCACCTGGCCGGCCCTGATGAATAGGCATAGTATTCTAACTTTCAATTCTTCCTTTCTCTCACATTCATGGATCTTAGGGGCCTTTCTACATATTCAAACAATAAATATGCAAATGTTACCGATTTCTTGCACACTGTCTAGATGTTGCATTTTACGCTGAATAATTTCCTCTTCTAGATACATTGAGATATTGAGATTGAGATTGCCACATGGAGTAGAGTTCCCTGTGATAGAGACCTTTCAGTATGGACTGTGGTATGAATTACTGTGATTTAAGTAACACAGCTCCCCCACCCCCCAACCTGTCTTCCCATACATCATTTTGTGACTTAATTAAAAAAAAAATTGCTCAGGGTGTGTGTGTGAAAAGTAAAAAAGCACCAGTATGACTATCACTTTCTCCCATATCAATGTCTCACCATTTGCATTTTATTTTTAAAATTAATGTATTGCAAGCTAGAAAATAACTTGCAAGTTGATGAAGATGCCTTGCAAATAAAACAGATAAGGAACCACTTACCTAACTCATCAGCACCATCTAGTGTGTGATATGTTTCAGAGAATACCATGTTCAAATGGCATTGCTATGGTACAGCTTAGACAAGGCTGCATTTTAAGATTTGATATCTGAAGATCATGAATTAATTGCCAGCATAATGAAAAGCACCTTCCCTGTGCGATAGGTCTTCATGGAAGTAGGGGAAGGATAGTGAAATTTGGAGTAGTCAGTATTTGGAATCAAATAGTTAAATACATCTGCTTTAGAGCTGGACTGGAGACTCTGCCAAAAACAGTATCTCCTTGGTAGTGTTCTCCCCTCTCTGTCCTAACACTTATGGGCTCTTACATGTGACTAGACTCCATTTCTTAGTAAGCATCCTGCAGCTTTAACTGATGAGGAGTGTGGAGTGGGGGGATGGGAGGGTGAGATAAAAGTTAACTCTCACAGCACAATCCATTGTAACTTTGGAGCGAATCGGCTCTGCTGCCGCCGCTCCAGAATGTTGTAAACATGCCAGCGTAAGGCATGTTTTTGACACCCTGAGAGTAAGAGATGCATGGAGGCCAGAGCCGCTTACTACGCCTCTCAACTCACCTGACTCCAGCTGCCGTAGGTAGGTCCCGCGCCCGTTGGTGGGAGGGCTGGACAGGGCAGCAAGGGAGGTGGGCCATTGGCCAGCCCAGGCTGGGAGGGGACGGGGATATTGCAGCTGGTATCCTAGGCCCCTTCCCGGTCTGCACCACCCTTACACTGCCTCCCCGAATGTACGCCAGGCCTGGACTGGCCCATAGGCCCCAGGCTCGCTTACACCCAGGGAAGGGGACGAATGTTCCCTTCTCCCAAGGTGTGGCCTAGCAGCCCCGGGGCAGCCAGCAATCCGCATAGGATACAGCGGCTGGCCTTTTAGGCTGGCCGCGTATACTTACACAGGATTGCGCTGCACCGTTAAGACTTTGAAAAGAGCTACCCTAGTTGTGAATAGCCTCGGGTCTTCTATCTGCCCAAACCAAAAATATGTATCTGAAATCGATTCTAAGTCGCAGATCAAATGAACCACAGCTGGGTGCAAGCCAAGTATGATAACCAATGCCTCACCTTCAAGAGTTTTTGTGCCTTGATGGAGCTGGAAGTTTAGTGGGTCACTACTACATCACTATAATGGAAAATCCTATTGCTTTCCAACTTGCCTTGCCAGGCAGGCGGCAGCTATTAGAAGCAGAGGAAGCCCTTTCAAGAAGGGAAATGACAGATGATTGTGGACCAAGAGGAGAGCTGAAAACAAGAACAATATTCCATTGTTCTTTTCTACCCCACAACATCACTTTAAAGCATTCCAGGTAATTAAACATTTTTAATTACAATTAGGCACGTTTATCTTTTCATATGTGTTAATGCATTTGATAATTGATCTACCTGATCAGCTGCAGTTATTAATACAACTAGACAAGGCAGGACAGAACTTGTGTCTCTCTGGGTTAATTCTGTGATTTAGCCAAAATCCCTGCCCTGTAATTTCAAAATGGCTACTATACTAAAACAGAGTTAGTTTCCTTTCAGGCATAAATTTCACATTGGCATTTTTCTGCCACAAGATATACTGATGCTAAACACTCAATGATTTTTAAAGCAGCTATCCATCTCAGCTAGAAGTAAAAATAAAGTATGCTTTAAATCTTTTTCTAATGAATGTGACAACTAGGTACTAAGGTTTCTGTCAATAAACTCAACCTTATTAGAGGGACAAACTCTCTAACAGCCTAATCCTATTGTCCCGTCCCCCTGCCGATGCAGCGGCGCCAAAATGGCTACCGCTGCATCCTGCGGTGAGGGGGCAGTTGCAGTGGTGTTCTCTAGGTAAGTGAACAATCATTCCCTTACCTGGGGGTAAGCCTCCATGGTGTGTGGGGGGGTGGGGGGTGTCCACTCAGACCTGTGCTAGCTAAATAGCTAGCACAGATCTGCGTGGACCTGCACTGCAGGAACTGGTCCGGGAAGGGGGTTAGGATTCGGCAGCCACCACTGCCGCTAGATCTGCCCCCTTTCTGGACCCGATCTGCCCATCCCCTGCTCCCATAACCACTCCATTCCATCCTCCCTCTGCCCCTATCACCGCCTCATTTTGCCCTCCCCCACCCCATTCCACCCTCCCACAACCCCTTCCCACCTCCCCCACCATCTTACCTGGATCTACTGGTGCTGGTGGGAAGGCAAAGGCCTTCCCACCAACATCCCTGGCAGTGTTTTATAACTAACACTGACTGCTTTATGGCAGTCAGTGCCAGTGGAAGAGGAGCGCCGCCAGGGGGAGGTAAGTATAGAATTGGGCTGTAAGTCTATTTCGTCCTACTACTTATGAAGTAAACTCATTAGTGTTATCACCGGAAGGCCTGTAAATCTCCTTTAATATAACAGGGAACTAATGGGATTAAAATATTTGCTTTTCAGCAAAGATGAGACAGGTTTAGAATAAACATGCCAGACACCTGTCATGTGCAAGGTCTGTGGTGGCAGAATGATGTCACAAATGATATCTCTTTTCATGTCAATGTGATTTCCACTTCTAATTTTTCTCATGAGATACTCTATAAGCTGGAGCTGAAAACAGGAAGCTGTCAGAAGGAGGTGTAAATTGTAGCTAACCTTGTGTGAACACTGAAGTTTTGGGAAACTGTAGATTAAATCAACATTATTCCTCTGATAAAATAAACTTTGCTAGTAACAAAGCTAGTGAAGAATATCCTTACAATTAAAATTGCCTGGGTTTTGTGACCATGGTCCATTATATGACTGAATTCCTGACGTTTCGCCCATACCTGTGATGGGCATTATCAAAGGTAAAACAAGACACTCAAACCGTCAGGGTGAAACGTCAGGAATTCAATCATATAATGAACCGTGGTCACAAAACCCGGACAATTTTAATTGTAAAGATAGTCATGCTGGCCATGAAAGCCTAAGAATGTATACTAGTGAAGAATAGTTTCCACTTCATTGTAGACATGCCAGGTCCATAACACCTTGAATTTGTGTTGCTTCCTATGCCAGAAGCAAATATATACCCATTGTAGCACTATGCCATTGTAGCCATTGTTTCACAAAAGAGGTCTTCTTGATCTTCTGAACAATGAGACCTGGTTGATCTTATGTAGACTTTCATGTTGTTCCTTGGTTTGCTCAAGGGCTGACTCACATGCACACTGATGCACAGTGTGTGCCCCAAACCCAATGCATTCTTCATTGCCTTTTTACCACAGACAGAAGGGGAATATTCCATTTCAGAAAGGAAGCTTCTTTGGCCATGGCCACAGTCTGTGCATCAAACAAGCAAGGTGCCATTATCGCCTTCAAATCCCACAGCTCTCAGTCGTAGCTCTTTGCTATTTTGCAAATGGTTTACAGTCATATCCATTATCGTATTTCCCAGTTTACAGATAGGAAACGTTGCTGAAGGGTGGCTTGCTCAAGTCCACAATAAGGGCTACATTGCTGAAGTAGGATTTGAACCAATTCAACGGGGCTTCTCACACTTGGTTGTCCAAACAAACTGGCTGTCCAGATGCTTTACAAAATGTCCATCTTTGATGTCTCAAGACACAGGTGCCCACAAATATCTGCTTAAGGAGCAGATATTCACCAAGAAAGACAATAATCACAGAAGCAGCCCTGAGGGGCACATACAGTATAATTACATTCTCAAGCATAAAAATCAAGGATGAATTCCCAGATGGTCTCCAAAACCCATAAAAAATCTGTGGTATAAGAACCATTCAGATTGGTATAGATTTTCCCAAATGTGTCACCCTTCCAATTTGAATATGTATGGCTAAACTGGAACCATTGTGGACTATTTCTTTTCAGTGACTCCCCTTTCTGTCTTGACCATTAATGTTGGTACCTGTTCTCACATGCAAAACAAGCTTTTTCATCAAATTCCACTTTTAAATGGATTTTCCAATATGACTTTGTAATAATGTTTATGCTTATATAATGTCAGAATTTATGCTTGAGCAGAGACAGCCCAGAGTGTATTATTTGGGTCCAGATTGCAGCATGGGCTTCTTGCAATGCACATTGAGCATTCTGAGATTGGGGTTATTTGTTATAATAGTGAAAAGCACAGTATGGACACTCCATAAAGCATAATAATGTTATTGATATAGATTTTTAGAAACACAAAAAGAAAACGCCTTATGTGCTTTGGAACAGATTGATTTCTTTATAGAAGACGCAGCAGTCCATTGTGTTTTTCTAGGAAACAATTTTCTGCCTTGGCAGTTTCATAGAAATTTGCATTTCCAGAAAGCAGTGGCCTTCCTAACCTTTCTGTTTTATACACTTCTATTCGTTGCTACCTTATACTGAACTTTCAGTTATGGAAACCTCTCTTATATTCATAGATTTGTGATTCATGGGCAATACGATTCAACTACATGCCCTGCATGGTCTTTCGTTTTTTGTCGATTAGAATTTGACCGGGGGGGGGGGGAGTTTCATTCTGAGGTTCCTTAGTATCATGCTGGCTTTTAAACAGCAGACTTATGGATTTTATACAAGAGCATCACAATGGCCAAGTGTACTTCATATAACTTGATGGAATAGCACCGTGAAGAGATGCATATTGTAATAAATACTTACATTTCTTTCCGAGCATGTGAAAATATAACTTGAACCTACCTGATGACAGGACAATTAATCACAAAATCATTTTAAAACGGCCTAAATAAATGATTCATGTAAAACTCTTGAAAGGCTTTCTAAACTTAAATTCACAGGCTATTTGCTCATTACACAAATACTGTGGTAGTATTTATTGATTGAAGCTAGGTAGGTCACAACATTATTTTGCAGGCCAATCCTGGGCTTCAAAGAAAGTGTTCTGAGCAGCATAGGATATGGCATACACCATATATGCCATATGAGGTCTGACTCAGTTGGTAGAGTGACCGTCTCATATGCCTGAAGATCTCAAGGATGGCAGTTTGGGACGGCCGGAAGTGTCCGTGTCTGTCGGAGAGCTGTTGGCACACCGAGCTGACGAGCTGCAGAGTCTCTGTGAGGGATAGAAGCTGCAGCTGCACTTGAGTGGGAGTCAAGGTTGCCTGTCAGCTGAAGCGTGGTGAGGCGAACGTCAGAGAGAGAGAGCTGAACTGTGAAAGAAACCATCTAGAATGGTTCTACGAAAGATTAGAACATATTATTGTATTGTAAAAACCCCTTGGGGTTTAGAAAGCCTGCCTATGTAAGCCACCTTGGATTAAAGTCAGAGGAGAAATTCAATGACCAAGAAAGGCGGTATATAAATACTGTTGTTGTTGTTGTTGTTGTTTCTATGGCCCTACTGGTGTCACTGAAGCCCCACCAGTGCCCCTGGTGCCTTGGACACCTGCACAACACCATGCTGGCATATCCTCACTGCCAGCATCAGGTGCTGTCAGAGGGAGCACCCACACAGGGTGGCGATGTGATTGGGATGTGGGCAGGATGAGGAGAAGCCAGCGGCCACCACACTCCCTCCATTTGACGGTACAACCTAAATATCAGCGGAATGCTACACCAACATTGGAACTGGTGTACATCCAAAAACACCCCTATATATAAACTAACATGGAGGGAAAAAACACCAGAAAAACAACAACAGCTCTCACTTCTCCACCCCACCAACTTTCCTACGGTGGAGTATAGGTTACAGACTATATGCCACAGCCAATTGGAGCACACCAACCCTACTATAAAGCCCCTGCCAGGAAGCCCGGTCCTCACTTGACAGGATGCCAAACACAGGGGCTATATGGTCTCCACGCTTAGAGCATATATACTTTTCCATGCTATATATCTTCCATGCTTAGAGCACAGACATGGGAACTGTGGTGGTGATGGGAACTATGGAGAAAGGGCTCTCTGCACACATAGGAAACACTTGGCACAAGCAGCTGACTGCCCTCAGCACACCGATGGGAACATTATTTGTTGACACTTCTCAGCTCCCTCATTGCAGTTATGCTGCCCCAGGAGGACATTCACACACAGACTCCAAACTGGAGGCTCCACTCCACCATCTCAACAGGGGGTTCAAGGCCAATTCATCCCATACAGATAAGCAAGAGAGGAGAGGACAGTCCATGCCTCAAAGCATGAGTGTCATGGCTTCGCCTCCCTTCAGTATTGAAAAAGGTGTGTTTATGGCAAGACAAGGGGAGTACACTGCTAGATGCTAAGTGCCCCATGAGGTGCTCTGGCCAAGTGGTTAGAGATCTGCTTTGTAGACTGTGCATAGTGGGTTCAGGGCCTGCTTATTCTGCTTCTCCTTTGCTTCTGCTGTGGGCATTTCAGACAAGTTGTGCAAAAGGTGGACTGGATCTTGGTTTGACCCTTCCCCATGGCTAGTTTTCAAATCTCGTTTGCCTGGCTCCCAGTGCAGTGTGTGACCAGCCTTTTGACTTTTATGATGCAGTTGGAGCTCCTTGTTGCTCACCCTAATTCCTCCCCTAGCAAAAGGGTACTTCCTCTTCCCTCTGCCAACTTGAACTCACACGCTGGGAGACCCCAAGTGTTTGTTCCATATGCCTGCCCTCTCTCCATCTTTCGTGTCCCTCCCTGTTCCACTCCAAAATGGTATTTCTTATCAGTGTGTCTTTCTGTGAGTGGCATAAGGGGAATATGAACCCGGTGCGCTTCTGTTCCCAACTACTTTGTGTTTCTGCCCCCTTTCTCCTTGTACCACAGTGGCTGCTGCAGTGCACTATGGCCTCTTTGTGTGAGGCTGATTGTGTGGATATGTGTGGTGTGATGACACCCTGAGGGGCATCTCCCCATCATCATGTGTGGATTCGCTCCTTCCATGCCTGGCCCACATGGGGCCATTGCTGCCTGGGACGATGCCTTGTGATTGGCGCATGCTGTCAGTGTTTCAAATGAATGCTGGGGAGTGCCTGAGGGTCATCCCCCTTTGGAGTTGTTTAAGATCTTATTGTCCCCTTCTTTTGCACGAAATGGCTTTAGGATTTGTCAGACCTTGCTTGGATGTGCTGCTAGCATAGCAGGGATGCTGGCGCCACTTGAGCATAGGTTTGCACCATCAGGCTGGTCAATGTAATGCTGGTTCACTGTGGAGACCAATCTGAACATTCAAGAGCTGCAATCACGTGCCGTTAACATCTGCTAATTCCAATGAAGTTTATGAAATTGTACATCCCCGCTCAGCCACGAAGCTTCCTGGGTGACCTTGGGCCAGTCACTATCTCTCAGCACCACCTACCTTTGCTCTAAGGTACAAAAAGGACAAAAAGGAGGGGAGGAAATATGTACACCACTCTGAGATCCTTGGAGGAAGGGCGGTATAAAAATGTGAAAAATAATAAATAAATAAATAAATACAGTATGTGCATTAATGATGGAGGACACCTGTCCAAAATTCTTAGCTGTTTTCCCAATATAATATGCATTTTCTTATGATCACAGATAGAGAGACAAAAGTGATTATGAATTTTGTCATGTTTGATTCCTTGGACTCGGAGAACATGAAAGGAAAGCAACGTAGACACACATGGATACTAAAACAAAATAACAACAAACTGTTTCCTCTGAAGTGTTGGCCGAAACTGCCAACATGGTCACATATAATGTTGGAAATTACATCTTTTTTAAAACTTAAGAAAAACTTCCTTCTGTCTCTAGAGAAATCTCCTTTTTGACTTGAGCTACCTGTCAAAAATGGCAGTGTTTACAACAGCATAGCAGAGGTATGTCGATTCAGTGGTGGATAAAAATGTTGGTGACCAGTCAGAACTACCAGTGTACATCCTTTTTCCCCACCAAGTTCTTCCTGAGTTGTACAGCTTTACAGGAAAATCAATATAGGGCAATTAAGTCATGCCAAAGACAACCCGCAAATGAAGTGTAGGTACATGATGTTGTCTCCTTTGTTGTCTCCTGTGTTGTCTCCTACACTCTATAATACAACATCCCACTGCTTCAGTGGTGTGACTTCTGATTGCTCTAGATAGATTTCTGGTGCAAGTACAAGATCACACCGTGAATGGTATTTGCGGAATGAAAGGCTTCATGTTCAGGAATCGGAGCCAGTTTTCATTAAAGTGAAGAACAGCCCCACTTAATAAGGTAGGATTAATTATATCTGGTAGTAGTTATAGCTTAATTCCATGGGAACATCTGGCTTCACACACACACACACACACACACACACACACACACACACACACACACACACACACACACACACACACATCTATATACAACTCCTACAATTGTCCATTGAAATACAAAGCATTTATATTCATAACATGCCCTTATTGTGTTAAATAATGGCATATCTAATACTAGTCTTATCTGATTTGATATACATCAAATAAAACATTACACCATGAAGCATATCAGATCTAGCTGATATTTATTTTTAGACCATCGTGGCTCTTTTTCAAATCCAGGATTACTGAGGGTCACTTCATACATGACACACAATATCCAAGATGTTTTGCATGACACCTAAAACATAACATGCACAGCACACATTTACAGACACATCATCTCGTAGGGATGCATTCATCGGCCAACCAGGTTGGCCACAGCTCCCAGTTTAATGAACGCTCTATAGCAAAGTTAGGTATGCTGCTACTTAATGTGTGCAAAAAACCAATATGGACAATGACCTACAGGGAAGTAGATCTTTATGCTCAGGTCCAGCCCAAGATCCTTCACACCTGAAGCAGCATACCTGTTCATAGCTGTTCCAACCCCACCCTCACCTCCACCTCTGCTGCCGTTTTCTTGCTCACCCAGTCACTTCTTCAAAACAAAGCCTGAAATTAGTGATTTTTAAGCGAATGGCGTATCAATGCCAATTATAACTGGGGTCTATCTGGAAGCCATTCCCTGAAGAATATCTATAATTGTGTGTACAACTCAATGCAAGGGCCTGATATCTTATATATCTGTTTTTGTTTTTTTGTTTTTTAGGATTTCACAGTTACCTTATTTACATGTTTAGATGTGCACTTTTAATATTCATTTTTTGGGGGCTATTGTATCTAAATATTTCATGTTTTGTTGATTTACTCTCTCTCTCTCTCTCTCTCTCTCTCTCTCTCTCTCTCTCTCTCTCTCTCTCTCTCTCTCTCTGTGTGTGTGTGTGTGTGTGTGTGTGTGTGTGTGTGTGTGTGTGTGTGTGTGTGTGTGTGTGTGTGTGTGTAAAAGAGGTGGGTCTCCTCTGCCCCAACCCTCCTGTCGCTCACTCTCAGTGAAGGAGAAGAGGATTGGAGTGCAGTGTGAAGTGGCTGGATGGGCAGTGGGCCAGGAAAGGTATCAGGCAGGTGCAGGGTGCAGAGATGCCTCACTAGTTTGCTGCCTTCCCTTAGTGTAGCACTCCAAGCAGCTGCTTCAACCAGCCTCATGTGTGGACTGGCCCTGTCTATTCAGGTAGTTATGGGTGCATTGCTACTGACAGCATTGCTAGCAGTGGCAGTGTGAAGCAGCTCCGCAGTGGTGGTGGCAGGCAGGTGCAAGGCACTCCCTGACACTTCCCAACCTCTCCCAGCTATTCGAAGGTGTTGCTTCACCTGGCCAGGCCTCAGGGGTGAGCTGGCCCGGGTTGGAAAGAAATGCCAGAGTACTTTTCAGTGCTCAATGAGTCAACTGGAAATCGGACAAAACTGAATTTCTGCAGCAGTCCTATGGGAGAGCACAGATGGAAAGTCAAGAGAATTGTGGAAATGTAGCACTGCAGACTGTGTGCATCTTTAGGATTTCCCAAAGGATACAGAAGGAAATTCCAGATGTTGATCCCACTGGAACATAGGACAGCCGCTGTGAGAGGGCTGAGAGGCTTGCTTCAGCAGTATCTTCCTGATTGACCCTCTTAGAGCAAAGCCCTTAAAAGCAGTGCAGAATGGTCCTTCTCTGGCTAGCTCCAGTACATTTGCTAATTCAAAGTCATTCAAATCCTGGTAGATGGAAAGGTTTATAGAGAGGGTGTAGCTATATATGTATGAATGAGAGAGAGAGAGAGAGAGAGAGAGAGAGAGAGAGAGAGTTCATGGGCAATTTGTTAGCAGCATAGAGAAAAATAAAGAGCAAAAATGATTTGGGGTAACTTGACTCTCCCAGAATGCAATGAATCACTATGGTAACATGTTTTGTTGAGATTCTCTAATTTCGGATCTCTGGGAAACTGAAAAAAAGTTACACTGATCTGTAGTGGTCAGTGATGATAGAGCTATTTGGCAGTGTTCATTGAACATAAGGGTGTACACCAAAATGCAGCTCAGAATGTCATGACACACCTTTTCAAGGGAAACCAACAGAATTACAAAAAGATCTCAGGTATTTGTCATACCCTTTTGGCAGGTACCTCTGTACCAAAGAGGAACCTGCAGCTGATGCCGTTATCAGGAACCAAGATAATCACACCTTAGACATGAACCCCATCTAGATGTAGTGTGAGGTGGGGGTGATAGCACTGGCCCCCTCAAAAACAACAGTTCACATGTGGAGTTTCCTGTGGCACCTTCTGACCAGCCAACTCCAGAAACCCAACATTTGGGTCTCTTTCTCTCTCTGGCCAAGTTTAAAAACACCAAACTATTTCTTTCAACCCTTCTCGCTTCAATGAATTTACCTTGCCAAAAGGCAGTCCTGCTGCATTCTAAGAACTTAAAAAGCATCAATGTCTATTAAGCAAGTGCCTTTAGCTATCAAACCAAAGAGAGATGGCCATCTCTTCACCATCCTTCACATTTGTATAGCGCTTTTGGAGCATACATGTGTATCATCCTCATGAAAGCCTTACAACAACCTTGCAAGGTAAGAGTAATTATCCCCATACTGTATTGCAGTTGAGGAGCTGAGAGGGAGCAACTTGCCTAAGGTCACCAAGTGCATTTATGGCAAAGGCAAGATCTGAAGTAGGGAAGTTCTGTTCTGTAGCTCAGACTCTTAGGGTGCAATCCACCGGAACTTTGGAACGGCAGAGCGAGCGTTTCGCTGTTCCAAGACATCGTGAACATGCCGTAAAGCATGTTTCTTTCTCAGGAGTAAGAGCACAAGACCGGCCTCCCTCACTCCATCGCCGGACCGAGACACGGCCACCAAAGGAAGATAAGCTCTCCAGCTGGCAGACGTGTGGGCAGTCCGGTGGGCGAGGGAGGGGGGCCATTGGCCTAGCCAGCCAGGGAGGGGGCGGGGGATGGCTCCCGCCATATCCCCATCCCTGCCGGGCCGGCTAGGATATTACATGGCCAGTGAGGGCCTCTTCTGACTTCTGCCAACTATTTACATAGCTGGTGGAAATCCAAGAAGGCCCATCGGGCCGGCCTCGGTTTACACCGAGGGAAGGGGACGAGCATCCCCTTCCTCGAGTAGACCTCCAGCCCGCCGAACGACGGGCACCCTTGGGCACAAGATCCGGCGGGCGGCCCTGGGCCACCGACCGGATCCTTACACAGGATTGTGCTGTACCCCACTATGCTACACCATGGTTATAACCTTTGGTGGCAAAATTGAAATGTCCTTTTACAGAGATGGCAAAATTTGTCTCTGTAACAGAAAGAAACAGTCAGACCAATCCTGTGTAACTCTTGCACCGGTGTAACAGTAGATCCACCAGTGTAAGTGGACTTATGCCAGTGTAACTGGCCATACGCTGACGGTCACAAGACGGACACCGGTGGCGTAACCCCCCTTTGGGTGCCGTGCATGTTCAGTTCGGATGTGGGACAGACGCCGCTGTAACTCTGCTGTTGCAGGGGGCATTCCAGGGGTGTTCAGATGCCCACGGAATGCCCCCTGCACCGGTGGAGTTGCGCTGGCATCCGTCCCATGTCTGAACTGCGCATGCATGGCGCCCAAGGGGTTTTTTACGCCGGTGTCCGTCCTGTGTCCATTGGCGTATGCCGTTACCCTGGCATAAGTGCACTTACACTGGTGGATCACACAAGAGTTACACAGGATTGGGCTAAGTGAGACTTTTCTAACTCTGCACTTTTGTTTGTCTAAATGTTCTCTAATGAGATTCAAATGAAGCCTAAAGAACCCAGGGAGGTGTCATTCCGTGGCTCTGTGTTCTTTTGTCTTCAGTCACTGTCTTGCTTTACACTTCCCTCCCTGTGCTTCATTCCTATTTGGTGATGAATCAAGGCAGCCCCAAAGGTTTTATTGATACACGGCTTGGGAAAAATCTCGGATCAAACAAATTCAAGCTCAGCATGGACCAACCTTATTCTGTCTGGGCAATGTATCCGTGCATATCCGTCCCCGGTGCTTAAGGGCTATTAAAGCGTGCCTTCTTACCTCCCACTGAGGAAAGGAAACTCAAAGCTGCCCCAGAATGGGGTGAAGAATACCTAAAAGCTCCTGCTGCCTTCTGAACCTCTGCAGAGTCGATTGTTCTAATCTTTGAGCTCTTTTTTTTTTGAGGCACACACAGCAACATTAGAGTTGAGTTGCTTTAATTAACTGCACATTCCTGAGGCCTCAAGTTACTACAGAGGATTCATGAAGCTTTCCTGCCAATATTAAGCACAGATCAGCTCTGTGCTAGTAAAGCAAACCAATGTGTTTTTTGACCTATCCTGAAGGCTTGGAGTGAACAAAAGACAGGAATCCCCCCAGGTCATCATTCCTTTCAAGAATCTACTGAACCTCTCTCGGTACTGTCAATTTTGTTCACTCGCCCCTCCTTTCATCTGATAAAACTGCAGTATCATTGCTGCCGGAGGCCTGAGACCTGCCAGGAATAGTTTGGTCTTCCAGATTAATGAAACTTAACACAAGTTGTCCTGTTATTCAGGAGGCCATTTGCCAAAGGAAAATTGCCAAGTGTGAGGAAAAGAGGATGCCTTTCGAAGCCCACATAGTGATGAAGCTGAACCAGAGTGACTCTGTTTCCATGGTAATGCCTGCTGCTGGTTGTCTGCTGTGCACAAAAGTGATTAAGTTTTGTCTTGTCTGTAATGTTTATCACACAGAAGATTTACACAGAAGAGGGGGAAAATGGACTTTACATTTGGCATCCATTTTAAAAGGATTAATTAAGGACAGCTGTTGTAAGAAGTGAGTGAAGAAAATACTTGAGGGTGTGGTCAAGGAAGGTTCCCCTCAGAAACTGTAAAAGGTTTCGTTATGGAATTGTTCCTAATTACTATTGTTTGATACACAAGATATTCACAGAACGTTCTGAATTGTGTTTAGCAGATGCTGCTCTACAATTCCACTAAATAGATGAAGAATCACGGACACAGGTGAACCCAGTTGTAGATGCCAAGAAGCGATAAAGGGTCAGAGCCGTGTTTAAATGTTTTCGACCTGCGGCTCCCTTGACCATTGGGGACCATTGGCCGCGGCTCCCTATTACATGATGTTGATGCCTGCCAATTGGCATTGCACTGTTTCCCAAGAGGATTCTGTGGCACTCCACGGCATCCCTGGCTGGTTTTGGCGGCTCCCCTGGGAGCCACGCCTCCCAGTTTGGGAACCACTGGAATAGAGACATCACACACACTCATGGTTTGTACGAACCATAGTTTAGAACCCACCCATGGTTTGAGCTTTCAGACGTACAACAGGCCAACCATGGTGAAGAGTTCCTTGTCTGCTTTTGTTTCCCATCAAAACTGCTTAGGATTGTACATTCACTCCCATGATTCAGCAGACTTCTTGAGATGGAGTAATTGTTCTAACTGTAATTTGTCTTTATCAACAGTCTGTGAATTTAGACATAACAGCATAGCATAGCACAGTGTGGTTTCAGATCCTGACAAGTTGGCCCCAAACAAACCAGTTTGTGAGTAGTTCAGACATTAAAACAAACTGTGGTCTAGTTTAGCAAACTATGGTTTTGCAATTACATTTGAAGCCAGCCAAACAGAGCCCCAAGGGAACATCCTCAGGTAGTACGAGCACACAGGCACGTGACGTGAGATCGTAAGAGACCTGCAAACCCAACGGCAATATTATAAAGAAAAGCTGCCCGGCTGGTCACAATTATCACGCAAAACTTGACTCCACGTGATAATTGACTCCAGCTGACCAGCTGGGGCAGCTTCTTTTTATAATCTTGCCATTGGGTTTGCAGGTCTCTTACCATCTCACGTGTCTGTGTGCTCATATTACCTGAGGATGTTCGATATATTTCGAACGAAACATTGTTTTAATTTGTTTTTAAACTGTTTTTGAACTGTAACAGGATTGAAACTGAGCAACGGGATTAAAAGCCATGTAAAATAAATAAATAAATAAATAAATATTTATGTTAAAAAAAAGTTTTAAAAAAAGTTAAGAACAATAAACATATTAAAACAATCACAACGTTTCCTTCAATTCTATGAACCTCGTCAGCTGAAAAAGAGCCACAAGGCTGCATGGATGTTACAAGGCGAATAACGCAGCTGGTATTTTTAACAGGAGAGTGAAACGGAAGCAAAAGTGCAAGCAATTCGCACCTGAACTAACGGCAGGTGTCGGCTAATCGAAACTTACCCCTGAGGCACTGGAGTCTCAGGGAAGGAGTCCCATGAAAGGGACAATAGCATGTTTTTGAACTGTTTTTTAAAATCGATTTTAACTTGTTTTTATTGTTTTAAAATTGTTTTTAAACTGTTTTTAAACTGTTTTTAAACATAAAGCTTTCTCTTTTTAGCTCATGGCTTTTTATCCCGTAACTGATGTTCAATCCTTGTTGAATTTGTTGCCATTTAGACCTGTAGGGAAAAGCGCGCATAAGGAAGCAGTGTACTGTACATGTGCATGCACACACACAAACAGAGTGCAGAGATCTTGCCTTCCCTCCAACATACACCGCCTGTCATATGACTGATATTTAGCTAGTCCTGAATAGTACTACATTAGTGGGATATATATTCTTTTTCACCTTTCTCGCTGCTACAATATACTGTAAAGTCCACAATGTACCATGACTGAAAGAACCTTGACTTTCCTCAAACACATCTCCTTACATAACCTTTACAAAATCATGTTAGCTGCAAACAGAAAAGATGGCAAAGCACATAGCGTAAAATTATTCTTATACTGCCAGAAAGCTATAATTAGATTTCTTTTTCCTTTAGAATTAGTCACACTATTTACCCAAAATGCCAAAGCTAGCCAACTTAGCAGCTGAATGCCAATTTTTCCTTTAAATTTAACACTTAAAAAAAAAATACCAAGCGCTTAAAAACACATCCCATTAAGCTGTCCAATGGTCAGTTGTATAATGTGTGCCAATCTAAACCACAAGATCAGTGCAATAGAAAATCACAACCTGTGTTTTGGCCCAGATATGCACTCAGAGGAAAAGCACACTTAAATACCACCACATGAACCTCTTCAAACAATTAACCAAGCCTGCTGTTTGTACTTTAATGATGCAGTGACACTACTGACACTGTGAATATTGGTACTTTACCATCAGCAACAGGAATGGCATTGTAATCCTCAACCTGATGTGCCCTATCACATCTAGTTTTGGGGGTACGGCATCACTACTTCATAATATGAGTCAAGCAGCTTCCTCGTGAGAAAGCCATGGCATCGGATTTCTCATGAGGAAGCTGCTTGACTCGCATTATGAGGTGGTGATGCCGTGCCCTCAAACTAGTTGTGATAGGGCAAAACTGATGCCATTTTCAGAACCCCAAATATACCCAAGAATATGTCTCACTTTTAAGAAAGTAAAATGTGTACAGGCCTGTGTTATGGTCCTGTTAGAGATATGGTGTCATGCCCCAAGGAAACAAAAATACATATCCACTTATGGCACAAGGAGCACTCCCACTTATGGAGCACTCCCAAGGAGTGCTCCAGCTCTACCAGCATGAGCCCAATCTTGTGCGCCACTGCAATCTAGACAGAATCGCGTTGCCCTTCATGCCCAGCATGATGAGCCCAACTTGACCTGATTCTTTGGCTTCAACCAGTTCTCCCTTGACTTTTCCTTCAGTGTATCCCTGTTAGTAGCCTAATTCTTATAATCAATAATGCATCAGTAATGCATATTTGGAAGAAAAAAAGTACTGTATCGTACTGTAATAAAGTACTGTACCGGGTATTTTCTATGTGAGACCTAAGCATTGGAGACCTGTGTAAGCTCCACCTTCACTGGGTTCTCTGAATGACCTTAATGAAGTAAAATAACAGGCTGCTGACTCCCTCCCTCTCTGGAGCCACTGCACATACAGTGATATCTGTTAAGCGCTCTCATCTTAAGTTACCAGAGGGGCACGAGCCCATTCCTCCACTGTGGGAAAGAAATCATTGGTTAGTTGGTTTGTTTGCATGATCCCGACTGTACTCATTCAACCTTTGTTTTCCTGCACAATTGGCAGCCGCACAGATGTACTCAAAGAGTAGCTGCGCAGGTAAGAATAGTAAAACACTTTGCATGTTAAAATAGTCTAACTAGAGGAATATCAGGTTATCAGCCCCAGCAGTGTCTTTAGCAAAGAGACTGAGGCTGCATTCACATGGCAGAACAATATCAGTCTGGGTCTGGACTACCAGTGGTTTCTGCTTTGTATTCAATCTTGCCAAAAGCTGATGGAATCCGCCCGGAATCAAACTGGCCAAAGCAAAATCTTTTCAGAGACACTGGGATAAACTGTGATGAAGTAGCTCATCTTCAAAAGGCTTATCTAAACAATACTCCTGAACCATTGGAAGTATCCCCATTACTGATAGCAGTCAGCAGACTGGATTATTTGTAGGCTAGTAGTTCATTATTCAGATCACAGCTACTTCCCTTGCATTTGCACTGACTTAAAGTGAAAATGTGCTGCCACGTTTGTCATAATATAAATATCTGACCTTTCCATATGGAAGGAAAAAACACCAGCTGTCTGCAACAGTCTGAAACCATTTGGCACAAGCTCACCATGAGCGATTGGACCCACTTTACAACTTTTTTTTCCCTCTATGTTAAATTCTGAAAGGAAGCAGGAACGTCACAGGGATAGGCAGGCTGGCAGATTTAAATGCCGGTAGTACAGCAGAGAAGCTAACTCAAACTCACTCTCTCACGTACACAAGCACAACTCTTGAAACAGGACACCAAGGTAATCCAAATGCCCCAAACGTTCTGCTGACATTTAGCAAAAACAAAAAAAAAAGTGCAGTGGAAATTAGACTGTTAAAGTCTGATTGTATCATACCTACTACTGCACAGAATCTTAAGAGAAACTTCCCAGATGTGCCAAAACTCTGGAGAATAGCAAACAACAATTTCCCTCACTCACATCTAAGAGATGCCTGTGAAACTTGTAGTTCTGCAGCTTGGATACAAATTTGGGAGACAGCAAGGGTGCCTGGGCAAAGAATGGTCTCGGAGACAGAAAGATGCTATAAGCAAGCCCTAACAGGCAAGAAGATAGCAGCTTTGAAGGGGGCAGGGCAGGAAGCCAAGCCACCTTTCTCGGGTGTGTGTGTGCTTAGAGAGAGACAGAAGTGGCCTTTAATATTAGCTGACCAACCTGCGTTGGCTCAGCAGCTTTGGTTGCACTCAGGGAGATAGGAGAAAGCTGGCAAGGAAAATGGGTTGCGGGGTATTACCGATCCTGGGTGCCAGCTGGCATGGTGGTGCTTGGATCACAGCTGGAATGGGGGTGACTTATTAACACAGCACTCGGCACCAGGTACAATTGTGTAAATGTGTGCCTCCTGCATGCCTTAAAAATGAAAGGAAATAAAATACTGACCACATAGCACAGCCCTATGTGTAATGAAAAAATGGCAATGTAGATATGGTGTGTTCAAAATCTAGCTAATTCATGGATGGAGCCTGAAAAATCAAGTCGGTTTAGTAATATAATAAATCAAGCTGATTTCAATGCCACAGTGACAACCGATATATAAGTTGGCAGTTATCGCAGTTTGGGATAAAGTTAGCCTGCCAGTCATGTGTAGCACGGATGAGACAAAGCAATGTGTACCTCCAACCGAAAGGTTCTTGACACAGATATGAAATGACTGCTTGAAACCTAAGTGTGGATTTCCATTTTCAGGAGGAGGGGGCAGGGCAGGAAGCAGAGAAAGGTCACCTGATGCCAGGAAAGCGATGTCACAGTCATGCTGCCTTCATTTCCATAGGAAAGATGCCACTTCCTTAGTGGCATGTTAAATACTTTGTGTTAAGCGACGACAGTGGATAAGTTCTGAAGCATTTATCTTTGCAGTGGAAGATAATTATTGATTACTGATTTCTATACTCCATCTATACACACTGAAAGCCTCTGAAAGACTAGCAGATTAGAGCTGCAATCCTATACACATGTACCTGGGACTAAATCCTATTGAACTCTATGGAGCTAACTTCTGAGTAGACGTGCATGGGATTGCAGCCTAAGGTGGTTTCATACAGTGCCCAAATTGGGGAAAGTGATGTGTGAATGATTCATACATTTTCTTTTCATTTTTCCATATAACATCTGCATGGGGTAAACACTCATCAAGGTGGACATGCCCAGAGATATGAAGAATGGATGTATGACTCGTTCACACATCTGGTTTTCCCATTTTAGTATGACATCTGAAGAACTTCAGGGGAAACCTTTCAAGTTACAATTAAAGGCCCAATCCTAATGGGCCTTTACACTGGAGGAACATGCATTCTGCCGGTGTAAACTGCTTTACAGCCATTACAAACATGACTAGGCCAGTGCACAGGGCTTGGCCACTGCCACAAGCAAAGATGGATGTCAGACACCCACCGGGTCAGGTAAGCCGGCGCAGGGGGTTGGTGGGGAAGAGGTTGAATGGGGCAGGGGGTGGGCAGAATGGGGGAGGGTGGATCAGGCCCAAGAAGGGGGTGGGTTCAGCAGTGGCAGCACATGCCGAATCCTGACCACCTTCCTGGGCCTGATCTGCCTTCATGGATCAACTCAGACTTGCGCCAGCAGCAATCGAGTTGGTGCGGGTCCAAGTTGACTCATGGCAGCTGCTGAAGGTTACCCTGGGCCAAGAGAACTAATGTTCCCTTACCCTGAGGAGACCTCTAGCAGCCAAAAATCCCCTGCAGGATACAGCAGAAGCCGCGCTGGCACCGCTGCATCACCTCATGAAGATTTAACTAGGATTGGGTTGTAAATGTATTTATTTAATGAATTTATATCCCGTCTGGAATGTTCGAGGCAGTTGACAAAAAATTAAATGCAGGTATGGAGACTTGTTTTGTCTTTGGAGAAGGCCTTTTTCAACATTCACACACACACACACACACACACACACACACACACACACACACACACACATTCCCGTCTTTGTCTACCCTCCCATATATTTTTCTGGAGCTGCTACCAACTATGAGCATAGTGATCATGTATGATTAGGGCTAGAATCACAGGAAGCTGCCTTCTGGATGTGCACCCTATATGTGATCTGATCTCAACTTACTATGTAGATAGTCTTTATATAAGTGATATGGAGCCACATTTGGGTAAAACTTCTAAGCCTGTTTGTATAGACTTTAAAAAGAAACGTCTACTACCAAACTATTCAAATGCTATGTTCAGAATAAGTGATGTACGTTAAGGCACAGCTGACAAGAGGACAAGACCCAGGAGTACAGAATAGATGGAGACATGAAAAAAAACATGCTTGAATGTGGTCACTGGAATATGCAACTATCCACCCCTTCATGCCTCTTCTGCTTTCTAAGTGTCCAGCAAAGTCTGCCTAATGACTTTGTTCCCCCTCAATGACACAACTATCATAATGTTTCTTTTTGTGAGAAGAAGGGCTTTGGAATTCTCTGGATAGTGTAAGAACTGCCACTATTTACTATGATATCATTCTTTGCTTTGCAGCATGAATCCATACAAACACACGTTTCCTTCATAATACAAGGCATCTGGTTTGATCACTAGAATGAACCTTTTTCCAGCCATAAAGCATATAAATCTGTCCAGTTTTTAACCTCATGTCTCACCAAGCGTACAAAGCAAAGGCTACAGAAAGCTCTATAAACGTGTTTTGCATTAGAACAAACAGTCCCCAGCTGTAGCAGCCACTACTACTATCTTTAGCAAACAGCTTGCCTTGCCAGATGTCATACGCGAGAGGGAGCAGGCTGTGCTAACAGCATCTGTCCTCTTATCAAAGGTTCAGTGGCCATGCATAGATTTCATCTCAACATGCAGGATCTCCTAGTTATTCTAGTTGTTCCCAAGTTTGGTAAGAACATTTCAACTTTCTACAGTTTAAAATGGATCCTGTTTATTTGGAGATAAATACGTTCATTCATAAAATCCTGTGCACTTTTACCTGGGAGTCAACCACCCTGAACACAGTTCCAAATAAACATGCAGAAAGGCAAGTTGAGTATACAGACTGGAACAAACTTAATATGCTTACTTTTTTCCCTTTAAAAACAAAACCCTGCAAGTACCTTTTAATTCCTCTTCCTTCCATTGTAGATACATTTGCTACTGGTACACAATATGTCCCCAGATTGCCTCTATGATTCTTGGTGTTACAACACAACCGTTAACATATATCACATTGTCTCTATTTTGTCACCTCTGAAATGTAGGTGTATGCTATTGTCTTCTTTAACCCTTCTGTTACGGCAAGCATTCATGGCTCCAAAGAACATCTTATGCAGTAGAGGGGCTACATAAGCCATTGACAATACATTGCCCTCAAGACACTGTTCTGAGGCTCATCAACATTCAAGGGAGCCTGGCATCATTAATCATATATCTGTTTATGAAAATGCTCTATGTTACTAGCAGCCCCATCCTATACAGGGCTCATGGCGGAGGATCTTGTGATCCTCCACCAAAAGCCCTAGACTGGCAATGTGAAAGTCGCACCACCATCATGAGTGTCAGGTTGCTGGCGCAAACAGCTGGATATGACAGCAGCTCCCTGACACCCCACCGGAGCAAATAGTTTGGTAGCGGGGGCTGTTTGGGGGAGGATCAGCAATTCAGGGTGGGTAGCAGGCCAGGCAGGGGATGGTTCAGGGGCAGGATGGGAGGATCTTGGCGACACTAGTGCACGCTGAGATCCTATCCCCCTTTCCCCACCCCAAAATGCCCCTTGAGTCTCCTCAGACTTACACCAGCAAAAATAGCTGGTGTAGGTCCAAGAAGATCCACTGGCAGCCAGGCGGCCTATAGGGAACCTAAGTAAGGAAAAATGTTCTTACCTCTCCAAGGCCATCTGGTCGTCCCGTCCCCCATAGCATGCAGCACAAGCTCCAGCAGCGGCGCTTCATGCTATGGACCCTCAGGGGATAGGATTGGACCCTAAGAATGAATTCTGTGCTTTACCCCATTATTTGTAATAGTTACCAGTATCTATTATCTTTTCTACCATATTTTTCATATATTGTTTCAGTTTATGGATTCATTTCACTCACAGGTATTGCCAACATATCTCAGCCCCTGCCATTCCCCCATCTGTGTTATATGTTTCAGAGCTTCTGAGTTCTAAGAAGTGATCCATGGCCAAGTTCTATGAGTAACTTTAGTTGCTACACTACTCAATTAGACAATTTCCATGTGTGAAGTTACACAGCAATTCTAGAAAAGGTACCAATTGTGCAAACTTAATCATACATATAATAATTATTCTAAACACCATTTCTTAAGGAAGAATCTAATGTGATCTAATGGCAAATCTTGCCTTTTTCAACAATTACAGTTGACCTAATAAAAGAGCAGTTCATATCCTATTCTGCAATCACATAACTTTAGATTGAACATAGAAAGTAACTGCAAAACTTGCCTTGATTTCTCCATGAGCCCAGCAGAAAATTCTTTTATGCTTTTATAAATTTTATAAATGTTTTTATGCTTTTATGTAACAGACTTTTACATGTGGGTATGTACAACTGAAGTAGTATGGATTTTTAAATAAAAAGTATATTCCCCCCCCCAAAAAAATAAATAAATAAATAAATATTCCCAGCAGAAAATTCTTCTGGAAAGTGATGGCTGATATAACTAGCATTATTTTTCGGTATTGTAAATTAAATAAATTCCTAACTCTGTCAAGGGCCACTTTTAAACTCTCAGAATGTGAAGTCTCATTGCTGGGATCAGGTAGATCTGATATCTGGCAAGGATAAATATTATGCTCAGTAATAAATGCTTCTAATATTAAAAGTCAGCAGTGGCATTAAAAACAAATCCCTCTCATGTGATGCCTGGCTGCTGTTATGAAACCTAATTTCTGAGAATTGGCAGGATTTATTCTTGTTTTACCTTTACCTCCTGACTCTTTTCACATTCCTTTAAATCAATGGAATATGAACAGTGGTTAATATACTCTCAGATCATATGGGCACCTAAATCTTATAGATGCCTCTAAAAGGGGTTTGGACAGATTCATGGAGGAAAAGACCATCACAGGTTACAAGCCATAAGCAACCTCCTGGTTTTTAGAAGTGGGTTCTCTCTGTGCCAGGTGCAGGGGAGTGGCAGCAGGAAACAGTTGGCTGTGTGCTCCCTGAGGCATCTGGTGGGGCCACTGTGTGATACAGGAAGCTAGACTAGATGGGCCTTTGGCCTGATCCAGCAGGGCTCTTCTTATGTTCTTATGTTCTTAACTCATTGTTCTAATTCACAATGGAAGCCCAATGGATAGCACCTTATCCCTGTTGCCAATGTTACCAATAGTAATGCAGACAAAGAGGTGATAAGAGATTGTGGGCGCAATCCAATCCTACTTAGGCCGCCGTTGTAACCAGCGGCCCAGAGAAAATGGGAGACCCCAGAACGGAAAGGGGATTCAAATGCCCTTTGAATTCCCCTTTTGGAGGGGATTTGAATCCCCTTTCCGTTCTGGGGCCTCCCGTTTTCGCTGGGCCGCTGGTTACAACGGCAGCCTAAGTAGGATTGGATTGCGCCCTGTGTTGTCTTGTTCCGCTAGAAAATTTGAAAGGTATTATTAAAGTTGAATGCAAGAGTAATCTGCCTGTAGGGAAGAGAGAGTTTTTCCACCCAAGATTTAGAATCCCTGAATATTAAATGCCCCCAAGATCTGTCACATATAAGATCATTCCACTCTATAAAAGGCCTTCGCTGGATTTAGAAAAAGCACAAGAGTTGCATTTTATTTATGTCTGCATTGTCTATTATTTAAACTGTTCTTCTTACATTATTATATAGCAGGGGTGGCTATACTTGCTTAATGTAAGAGCCACATACAATAAACTTCAGATGTTTGAGAGCCACAATATTTAAGAAGCATTTAAATTCTTGAACATATTTACTCACCATGAACATTAAACTTATGTTTTAATCCAGTGGACTCTCAGTTTATACCTGGTAAATAATTATGCTACGCGCTGCAGCAAGGAGAGTCATGCTGGCCACATGACCACGGAGGCATCTTCGGACAACGCTGGCTCTTCGGCTTTGAAATGGGGATGAGCACCACACCCTAGAGTCGGACACGACTGGACTTAATTGTCAGGGGTCACCTTTACCTTTACTAAATAATTATAAAGCTTGAAAATTTCTTATTTACCTTTTATAATAATTGTAATGCAAAAAGGATCTCAGCCAATATAGTTCCGAGAGCCGCACATTATACGTCAAAGAGCTGCATTTGGCTCAGGAACCAGAGTTTGGCCACCCCTGCTATATAGTTTTCTGATTCTTATAAACCCAGTTTGATCATTGCGATATACTTTCCTATTACATCATTTACAGCCCAATCTTAACTAAGCTTTACGACAGCAATACAGAGGTTCCGCTGCCGTAAATGGTCATATGACAGTACACACAGCATGTTGGCAGTGGCCATTTTGGAAATGCTGCCACAAATGGCGGTGGTGTCAGCAGCCTGCTGCCACAGCCAGCTACCCATAGGAGCGCAGGTAAGTCCATGCGGGGGTCGGAGATGGGAGGAATGGGGAAGTGTCTGGGAAGAGAGGGGGAGGGAGGGGGAATAGGGGAGGGAGGGTGGATCCCGGTAGACCAGAGTGTGCTAGGATCCTATCCCCTTTCCCTCTCCTCTCCCTTCTCCCTTACTTCCCTTGGTTTTGCACCTGCAAAATGGCTGGCACAGATCCAAGTAAGCTGCAATCCTATACACAGATCCATTTGGGCAGCAGAAGCGTGTCCCAAGGTAAGGAAACAAAAGTTCCCTTACCTTGAGGAGACTTTCACAACTGTCCCCCCCCCCACTATAGATGCCGTGTGCGCTCCGTTGGCACAGTTGCATTGGTGGGAGGCGGTTAGGTAGGATTATGCTGTTAGTCTTCTTGCCAATATTGCTGTCAAAATCTTATAGTTCAAGGCAAGTCATTAACAAAAGAAGAATGGGATCTGCTATTTGAAACTATGACACACTTGGCCCAAGATGTTGGATCTAGAGAAAATCAAATGAAAATTATACACCGAAGGTACCGTAGTATACACCAATCAGTTTAGGGAAAATGTATCAAGGCACAAACAATTTATGTTGGAGATGTGGAAATAGTCTTGGCACATTCATGCATATTTGTTGGTCATGAAGAATAATTAAAATTTTTGGGAGGAGGTCGCTCATATTAGTAGGCTATGTTTCGGTAGGCTATGTTATACCGAAAATACCTCTGGTATATATGTAAGGCTATTTACAGCCTTATGTGAAATGGGAAGACCTAATCTTAAATTTGAACTCAATCATCGCAGCAAGGACAGCATAGCCAGTTTTTGGAAGCTGGGCTACACCCCAGCAAAAATATGGTTACCCTCTCCATATTCACAGTGCTGCTCTTTGCAGACTAACACTGAACGCGCCACTACTTGGGGGCATGGTCAGGAGGCTCTTTGACATAGGAGATGTGGCTAGGGGTGTGATCCCACTGCCCTCCTCATGCATTTCTTGTAGATGGGAAGAAGATGGTCTGAAAAGGGCTATAGTTATCTGGCTTTCAGTGCAAAGAATTCACACAATTACGTGAGTAAAGCCCAGCACTGGGGCCCCCATGGTACTCCCTGCCCTCCCCCTATTGGTACCATGGGCACTACCATTGCCATTGAGGTTTTAGGGGTCAGCCTGCCAAGTGGGCCCTGTGATGCCAGAGCCAACTTAACCAACTTCTGCCATCACCCCTAATCTCTCTCTCTCTCTCTCTCTCTCTCTCTCTCTCTCTCTCTCTATCTATCTATCTATCTATATCTATCTATCTATCTATCTATCTATCTATATCTATATCTATATCTATCTATCTATCTATCTATCTATCTATCTATCTATCTATCTATCTATCTATCTATCTATCTATCTATCTATCTATCTATCTATATCTATCTATATCTATATCTATATCTATATCTATATCTATCTATATCTATATCTATATCTATATCTATATCTATATCTATCTATCTATCTATCTATCTATCTATCTATCTATCTATCTATCTATCTATCTATCTATATATATATATATATATATATATATATATATATATATATATATATATATATATATATATATATATATATATATATATATCCTAATGACAAATCCATTGGAATTATTCCAGAGACAGATTTGTCCAAAATATTGTATCTATCAAGTGTAACCATCTTGACAGAGATAGTCATCAACTTTGATTTTAAGGACATCCTGTCACTGGGAAAAAAAGGTGCATTAATGGTGCATAATTATCAGTGTGAGTACTTCCAGCTGAAATGGAGTCTCTCTACTTAGAAACATCAGAAAGAAGAGGACAGTTTTTTTACTTACTGTGGAAAAAAATCCACAAAGTTTAAGCAGATACCTTTGCAGATGACGTGCCAAAAAACAAAAAGAAAGTCTGTTCAGCGGAAGCCACTGGAGTATCATTCATTTCAATTTCTTTGAGGTGCTCCAAAGTGCTTTCACTCAATGGAGAAATCCCAGAATCCAAGTGCTGATTTTGGCAGCTTTGTACCTCTTATAACAAGTCATACATCACAGAGTCATCATGTAGAATCTGGTCACTGATGGGTTTTGAATTCATTATACATTTTCATCAAAGGGACTTTAAATGTCAATGCCGGCAGCTAATTGGTCTCAGTTTTATGTACAATGGTGATCGCTGAGGAGTCAAGTCAGTTATAGTCTCAAGTCAGTTGAAATGGCTGCACCATCTCCTCTGTGAGCGCTATTTCCCCAATAAAGTACAGAAGAGGAATAAAATAAGTGGCTTACATTTCCGGCAGTCCATAACCAGTATTTATTTACCCGACAGAGGACAGGTGGTGTCATGCCCTCAAGGGACAGAAGATTTACCCCACAGCAGCAGCAGCAGCACTTCTTAGTTATCCATGACATATAAAAAGTGCTTGCCATACAACGCGACAAGGCTACTAACCAATTGGCTATGAAGAATTAAAACGTTTTTTTATTAACAGCTACACCCACATATACTGAACACAGCGTTTCTCCACTAATGTGCAAGGGTTGAAGGCTCAACAAAGCTCTGGAAGCTTCCGAGATTGGCTCTGCGCATGCACAGACTCCTACCACATGTGACTGAGCAGAGACCACAGAACTTGTAGTGATTTCCTGGTTTTTCCAAACAACTTCAAGCATTTTGCAACGATTTGAGAGTTATGGGATTTTCAGCCATGTAAAGTTGGAATGAAGAAATAAAGTTCTTACTAAAACCAGTGGTCTGTAGAAATTCCTTGAGACGAGGTAGCAGCTGTGAGCGCTAGTATCTTCAGGATTATCCAAAGCAGAACCACAGGCAATAACTTCAAACTGACGTTTCAACCCTCGCTTGGGTTTTCTTCAGAGCAATAGCACCAGTCTCAGCTGGTGGATGGTCTGTACCTGGTGATGTGCTTAGCAGGTTTAAATCAACCTACAGAATTTCTACAGACCACTGGTTTTAGTAAGAACTTTATTTCTTCATTCCAACTTTACATGGCTGAAAATCCCATAACTCTCAAATCGTTGCAAATTGTTACATGCCATGGGAACCTCCAAACTTCAAGCATAATTGCCACCTGCCTTGAAGTCTGAGAACGGCCTTGAAACAGTTAGGGAATGAATAATTCAATTACCAATTCAGCTGCATATGCCACGAAGACAATTATAATTTTGTCAATATCTGTAAATAACACATTACACTAGTGTAATGGCCTCTTCTTCACTAAATTGATTGTTTAGGAAGTTGCTGTGTAATTATAAGGTAATGTATTATGAACATTACTTCTGAAAGGCTAGAGATTGCAGACATGCTTCATTGCAATCCAGTCTCTCTGCAGAGTTAATGAGTAATCTGAGGTTTTATTCTCAATTTCCTACCTATTTGTAGTTTGGGATTAGTTTGTGTAATGGCACACTTCCTTAATTCCAAAAATCAGAAGCACTTTCCAAATTAGTATTGTGCCTTTTTCCATATAGCTCTGCTGCTGCCGCCACCATCATTGGTGCCACTTCTCTAGCAATCTCTTATCACCACACATGCTCAAGGACACAGGCATGTACAAGTATTCATACATGTGCACCCAAACACATGTGTTCTATAGGTCTTTGGGCCATTGGCTCATGGCACACCTAGAGACATTTGCAACAGCTGATACAGTCAGGTGTAAGTTCAAACACAGTAATATTTATTTGGGGGATAAGTCTACAATACAAGGGAGGAGGGGAACAGAATGAAATAAACAAGCCGTGATTTAAAAGGTTATATGTAATACACATCGTTGAACCTAAGAGGAGGGCTGGCCTTGCCATGAAGCGACTTGAAACGGTCACATGGAGTGGCACCCTTGAAGGGGTGGTGAACAGACCATCTGTCCACCGCCAGTCCACCGCCCTCTCCAGCCTGCTGCTCCACTGAGGGCTCCTATCTTCTTCCAATTTGCTGAGAGCAAGCCAGAAGAGGGTTGCAGCAGCGGCAGCTCACTTCTCCCTCCAGCACTGCTGGAGGAGAGGAGAGATGCTCTAGCTCACCGTTCTCCTCTCTTCTGCACTTTTCTTCCACTCTGTCTGTCCCTTTTATAATCCAGGGAGTGGGGAGAGGAGGAGCAGTGCAGATGAGTAGGTGGACAGAGGTGGATGCCCCCCCACCAATCGGCTGCCTGAGGTGACCACTTCAGTTGGCCTCATGGATAGAATGGCCCTGGCTTAAGGGATTGATTAAGAGGAACCAAACTAAAAGAAAACTCAGCAGCTCTCCCATGGGCAAAGAGCTGTGCCTGTGGAGCCCCATTGTGGCCCACATCACTTACACTGGGGAAAAGGGGCAAATGTCTTCCCTTGAGGTGACCCCGGGCCGCATCTAGGGTACAGCAGCCAGCCATTTAAGCCGGCTGTGTAAAGTTGCACAGGATTGCGCCATAAGGCTGAAATCCTGTGGGAGTAAGTCCCATTGAATAAAGTAGAACCTACTTCTGAGTAAACATGCATAAATTTAGCTCCTCAAGTTTTCACAGCCGGTACATACCATTGAATTACAAATAAAAAATGCCTGAGTTTTCAGGCCGAAATGCCTCCGGGCGAAATGTCAACAAAGGACTTGTCCTACTTTAATGTAAATAAATGGCCTGAAAACCCGGACATTTTATTTGTAATTCAGTGATGCATAAATTTATTTATTTGAAGAATTTTTAACCCACCTTTCTCCCAGTAAGAGCAATCAAGGTGGCTTGCGAAATTTAAAACATAATAAAGCATTAAAAACAATTAAAACAATAGTATGCTGCTTGTTCACAGTTAATTTAAGCCAAAGGCATTTAAAAAATGAGATGTTAGGCAGAGCTGTTTATCCATCTAGATATGTCCCAATGAGGTTGTAGAAGTGGCTTTATAATACAGAATTTTTGCAAAAATAAAATAAAAAAATGACATGGTGCCTCTCCTTTGCTTGAGGTGTTCCCCAAGGCATGATGTACATGCTGTGTTTTTTGTTTGCTTGTTTGTTTTGTCAAAGGTTGTAGCAATATGAAAAAGTGTCAATATTGGGACCTTGTTTACAACAGATTTCCTGGAGACCATCTGAAGGTCACACCTTAACCATCTGCAATTATTGCAGAACTAGAGGCCTAGATGGAAGGCAGTTGATCTTTTATAAATGGTTGTTGGTTTTAAGCTTGGTGATTGAAAGCAAGCTTTGTTACTTCAAACTGAGGCCAGCCTGTTTTTGGCACATGTCACATATAGTGCATGTCATGCAGGCACACAGGGCACATGATCTGTATGGTTCAAATGTTAAAAAAACAGCATTGAGCAGAGAGATGAGGCTTTCTTGGCAAATACAGAAGAAAGCAATTCTTTAGTACAGTACTTGTTAGTTAAAAAAAATCAATTCAATCACTCTGGGAAGAGTTTTCTTTTTGTGTACAGAAAGTGAGGCAGAAGCTTCCACCTCTTCTGGTATTTTTCCGTGAAGACATTTGAACCCTGAAAAGTCTATTTGTTGACCATGTTAGCAGAAAAGCTAACACGATCACTTCTGAAGGGATTTTTGTTTACTTGGAGTATGCACAGAATGAGCTGGAATCAATACCAGTAGAAGAGTGCCATCTTACGGTTATGCTGGGAAGTGTCCTTTGGAAAGCATGCGTGCAGGACTATCAGAGCCACTCTTTCAGCCATTCTTTATTTAAAATGGGATCGCGTACCATCAAATTTGACCAGAAGCACATCTCTACTAAACACTGTGCCACTCATTCAGTTTCCCTTGTTTTTCCAGCCTTCGAGATCAATTCAGTCCAGTTCAATTCAGATTTCATGAGCATAAGAACATAAGAAGAGCCCTGCTGGATCAGGCCAAAGGCCCATCTAGTCCAGCTTCCTATATCACACAGTGGCTCCACCAGATGCCTCAGGGAGCACACAAGACAACAAAATACCTGTATCCTGTCGCCACTCCCTTGCATCTGGCATTAAGAGAGAGCCTACTACTAAAACTGGGAGGTTGCTTATCCCCATTATGGCTTGTAAGCTATGATGGACTTTTCCTCCATAAATCTGTCCAATCCCCTTTTAAAGGCATCCAGCCCAGGTACCATCACCACATCCTGTGGCAAGGAGTTCCACAAACCAATTACACGCTGGTTAAAGAAATATTTTCTTTTGTCTGTTTTAATACTCCCTCCACTCAATTTTAGTGGATGTCCCCTAGTTCTAGTGCTGTGTGAGAGGGAAAAGAACTTCTCTCTATCCACTCTCTCCATCCCATGCATAATTTTATACATCTCAATCATGTCCCCCCTCAGCTGCCTTTTTTCTAGACTGAAGAGCCCCAAACGCTGTAGCCTTTCCTCATAAGGGAGATGCCCCAGCCCACTAATCATTTTGGTCACTCTCTTTTGCACCTTTTCCTGTTCCACTATATCCTTTTTGAGATGCGGCGACTAGAACTGGATGCAATACTCCAGATGCGGCCTTACCATCGATTTGTACAACGGCATAATAATATTGGCCATTTTATTCTCAATCCCTTTTTTAATGATCCCAAGCATGGAATTGGCTTTCTTCACAGCCGCCGCACACTGGGTCGACACTTTCTTCGACCTGTCCACCAGTACCCCAAGATCTCTCTCCTGATCCGTCACAGACAGTTCAGAACCCATGAGCGTATATGTGAAGTTTTGATTTCTTGCCCCAATGTGCATCACTTTACACTTACTTTCATTGAAGCGCATCTGCCTGTCAACCAACTGAGAAGTGCTCAAATAAATACAGCCAAACCACTGCCCAGACCCCAAAGATATAAGGCCTGAACACCACTGCCTTGATTTGAAGAGGGGAAAGCACTGTAATATTTGCAGATTGATAGTACTTTCCTCCACCAAACAGTGATCAGTAGCAAAGGAGAGGAGCACTCTTCTGTAATCTCTCAACTGACAAAGGAAGCCCTGTAAGTGATTCCACATATGTAAGCAATGATACTGGATATGAGAGATTTCTCCTTTGTAGATGCAGTGGGGCAACCCATTCTGGATTGTTGCAGTTCCTCTATCCTACTGATCTCCCATGTGAATTTCAACTGAAATGACAAGTGACAGTAAAGCACAATACAAAGTCTTCCATATTTTTCATCTCTCATAGGTTGGCACAAAGCTCGCAGTCTTCAGCAGTTGACGAGAAATCATAACTCGTTTTGGATAACTGAAAAAAAAACCCTGGCTTTTCCACACAACTCCTACACTGCCACATCTAGGGGTAGATTCAAAGGACTACTGATGATGTGGGGAAGCTTCAAATCTCATCATAAGGAGACAGTGACCTTAAAGAAAGCCAGTCATCTGTAGTGTCCAGCCACACATGAGTGAGACAGAATCACCTTTATCATTATAACATCCAATTGGTTGTAGAGACATGGTAAATTGCCCTGCTGCTGAGCAGTTACCAGAACCAGCACTTCATGTAGTTGCAGTCTTGCTATGTGCTGGTGGGATTTTAGGTACGAAAGCAGTCATCGGAATCTACCCTGCAATACAAGACATCTTTCAACATCAGCTTCACACATGTGAGTAAATTGTCTTGACGCAGATTAGTAGTTTTCTAGATCACTCTGATTTACAGGTAATCAGTTTTTAGGTCCCATGTTTTATGTCCACTTTAAAACTTTAGCTGTAAATGAGTCTCCAGCAGGACCAGCCCAAGATCTCCTGGTACCTGAGGCAGCGGGCCAACCACTGCCTGCCCCATTACCTGGTCATGCATGCACTGCCTCGCACTCCCTGAATTCGAAAACAAAGAATGGAAGAAGTGGAAGAGGAAATGTGGAAGTCCATCACTCTCCTCTCCTCCACCGTTCCTCTTCTGCTTTGTTCCCCTCATCCTTTTCTGGACCAGATTGTGAGGGAACAAGGAGCTGCGGAGGCAAATGGGTGGATGGTGGTCTGGCTCAGTTGGTAGAGTTGCTGCCTCGTAAGCCTGAAGATCGGTGAATGGCCAGTTTGAGACACCCCACTGACAAAAGCTATAAAAAAAGCCTCTGTGAGGAGGTGCCCCCAAGGAGAGTGATGGATTTCCATATATATATGGAGGTGGGTGCCCCCCATCTGTAGTCTTACCAGATCGTTGACCGGGACGGAGTGATCTACCCTTAAGGGGCGGGGCGCGGGGGGGCCAGAACGCAATGCGTTCTCCCCCCCGCGCCCCGCCCCTTAAGGGTAGATCGCTCCGTCCCAGTCGACGATCTGGTAAGCCTACCCATCTGCTGCCTGAGGCTGCTGCCTGAGGCAACTGCCCCAGTTGACTTCATGAATGGGCTGGTTCTCAACACCCAATGCTGCATGGTGAGCCTGAGTCACACATGGTTCTTGATGTATACTCTAGATGTGGAGGCACAGAACCTTGTACCCATTGCTACACTGCACATAGAGCATAACATGGGTTATGGAGCCAATATGCATATGTTTGTACATGTACATTCATACAACCTGTTTTCACCAAAACAGGGATAAATGGATTGCATGAGTGGGGCCTATGCATATACAATATTTGTGTGTGGGACTCATGTCTACTCAAGCCAGAGGTGGATAGGCCACGCTGGAAGGGACCACGTGTAAACCAACCCTCAGATTTCCTATCAAATAAAAGTTCAGTCTTTCCAATGGCTGTTCTTTACAAGCTGGTTCTACCTGATACAGTAAATACTTCCCATCTCAACTAACCCAATATTTGTAGCTCTGCTTTGAACAACTAGAGGGGAAATATACCCAATGCTTTTATTTGTAGGGTTAGCTCTGGGAGATTTAGAAAAAATTAGGGCTCTTTTTATTATTGCAATAAATACTTTTCAGCATTGAGGAATGATATTTGATAATCCAACCCCCTTTTCTTTTCATGATATGTGACTAGGCAGTCACATTTTCTTAAATGTTCACGGGGTCCTTCATCTACTGTATGTGCCACAACAAATTTATCATGTTTTGTCAGGCATGGCTTCTCTGAGTGCCATGCATAAGTCTCACTAGTAAGAACCTAAGCCTGCTGCTGTCAAAATCAATAGCAAAACATCAACTGATTGCTATTTAAAAGGGTATAAAGTCATGTTGAATATATAGGAACTTTGCCTTATCTGTTAATTTTATTCATCCAGATGGATGTTGGCGACCTGCTCACTGGAGTTGCCTTTCCTCCTGGCTAACGATTGGCTCCTTCTCCAATTAAAACCCAAATTACGTTTTTGTTTACCATGGGACATGTACGGTAGTTAACTTTACTAGCCATAATGCTGTGTTTAGAAAGCATTTAACCCTTTACCTCTACACTACTTTCCCGCTGAAATTTACAGCTCTGGGGCTGCAATTCTTAGTGGGTAAACAATGCAGAGGTAATGTGTTAATATTCTACCTCTATTTAGACCACGGCCCCTTCGAGCCGCCTTGGGTCCCTTCGGGGAGAAAGGTGGGATAAAAATACTGTAAATAAATGGCCCCTACTCACAAGGTAAGAATTTAACTTCTTGTTGCATGGCAAACGTAATGAGTGGTTTGGGGTTAAGGCCTCGTGCTCACAATACATTTTTCAGGCGATGAGGTCAGTACTCACCCAGCATTCTTGTTCCCTGCACTCTTTCCCAGGCTGCAACTTTGAGTGTTGCCACACAGCAATGCACAAGCTTTGAAGAATCTAGCTTCTTTACTTGCATGTTTTTGCTTACTGCATCGTGTTAAATTATCTTTTTTATTATATATTTATATTTTATTGATATATTAAAACATAAAACAATACATATTTCATAAAGTTATAGCAAGCGCGAAGCAATACATCCTACTAGCATACTATTCACTATTTTCTACATATAATTTCCAACTAAGCCAAAATAACACCCACATTCTATTCATTAAATCCGCATATCATCACATCGTTCCTCTCTCTCTCTCTCTTAAAAAGTCGATAAATGGTTTCCAATTATTCACGAAAAAGTTAACTGACTTTTCCTTAATTAAAATTGTAAGTTTATCCATTTCAGCGTAATCCAAAACTTTCTCTATATATCATTTTATACATATTTTCTTTAATATTAACATTTAACGTAAATTTCAACTGTTTTAACCATAGTTGTTCCCATTGGTCCATTAAAATAACATGACCTACATTTTTCGCCCAATGAATCGTACATTCTTTAACCTGTTCTTCTTCTGTCTCAAACTTCAAAAGCAATTTATACATTTTTGAAATTATCTGGTCTTCAGATTTTAATTGTACCTCCAATATTGATTCTTCTTCTACAAATCCATATGCCTTCTTGTCCACTTTAAATCTCTCCAAAATTTGAGCATATACAAACCATTGGCAATTAAAGTCTTCTTCCATTAGTTTTTCTCTTGACTTCATTGTACAGTCTCCTTGTGAAAAAATTAATAAATTTCTGTATAGTAGTCCTTTCTCTTTTGGCACGCTACTTCCACCAAAGTGTGCTTCATATGGTGCAACCCATAATGGTACTTTCTCATAAAACCTCATTTTATATCTATTCCAAATTCTCCATATTGCATGTCTAACATAATGATTTTTAAATTCTAAATTTGCTTTCACTTTATCATACCACAAATACCCATGCCAACCAAATCTCAAGTCAGAGCCTTCTAACTCCAATAATCTTCTATTTTGTAAATACACCCACTCTTTCAACCACACAAAACAACATCCTGCATAATATACTTTCAGATCCGGTAGTCCTAATCCTCCTCTCTCTTTTGCATCTTGAAGAATCTTATATTTCACCCTTGGTTTTTTCCCTTGCCAAATAAATTTAGAAATGTCTTTCTGCCATTCTTTAAATGGTGCATCAGATATAATCACTGGTATCGTTTGAAATAAGAACATCATTTTTGGCAATACATTCATCTTAATCACCGATATCCTTCCTAGTAAAGACAATTTCAATCTTTCCCATCTTAACAGATCTTTCTTAATTTCATTCCATACTTTAACATAATTATTTTGAAATAATGTACAATTCATACTCGTCAATACAATTCCGAGATATTTAACTTTTTTCCCACCTTAAATCCTGTTTTATTCATCAATTTCAGTTGGTCTTGAATCTTCATATTTTTAGTCACTATTTTTGTCTTCTGTTTATTAACTTTAAATCCTGCAAGAGATCCAAATTCTTTTAATTTACTCATCACCAACTCTATATCTTTTAACGGATTTTCCAGCATTAGTACCAAGTCGTCCGCAAAGGCTCTTAACTTGAATGTTTCTTTCTTAATCTTCACACCATGTATTCTTTCATCTTGTCTAATATTTCTATTCAAAACTTCTAACACCAATATAAACAGCAATGGTGATAACGGACATCCTTGTCGCGTACCTTTTTGAATTTCAAATGTCTTAGTCAGCTCACCATTCACTAATACTCTTGCAGTTTGTGTCACATAAATTGAATTTATCCATTTATTGAAGTTTTCCCCGAAGTCCATTTCTTGTAAAACTTCTAATAAAAAAGACCAGTTCAAATTATCAAAAGCTTTTTCAGCATCTATAAATATTAATGCTAATTGCTTATCTATACGTTTGTCAAAATGTTCCAACATGTCTAGAACAATTCTTACAATCTCCCTCAAATGTCTTTTTGGTAGAAAACCACATAGATCTTCATGTATAAATTTTTGCAACATCTTATTCATTCTCTCAGCTAAAATTGATGTAAATATCTTATAATCATTGTTAAGCAAAGATATAGGTCTATAGTTCTTTATACTACTTGAATCTTGTCCTTCTTTTGGTATCAAAGTTATGTTCGCCTCTTTCCATGAATCTGGCATTTTTCTATTTTGTAAGATATCATTCATTGTCTGTTGTAATGGAATACTTATTACATCTTCTAGACATTTATAGAATCTCCCAGTCAAACCTTCTGGACCTGGTGCCTTATTCAGCTTAACTCTCTTTATCGCATCTGTCACTTCTCTAGGCGTGATCCTTTCATTTAAAATTAATTCCTGATCTTCCAAAACTTTTGGTAAATTTTGCTTTACCAAATATTCCTTTATTTTTGCTGGTTCTACCTTCTGTCTTTTATATAAATTTGTATAATAATTTACAATTAATTTTTGTATATCTTCCTGTTCTGTACATATTTTCTCTGTCTTGTAACTTAGAAATAATTCTTTTCTCCCTCTCTTTCCTCAGTTTATAAGCTAAAAATTTTCCTGGTTTATTAGCATGTTCAAAATACCTTTGTTTCGCATACTTCATTTTAATTTCTATTTCTTTTGTTATCATCAGAGATAGTTGACTCTGTAGAATTTTAATTTGTTGTAAAACGTTTTTGTCACCAGGTGTCCTCCTCATCTCTTGTTCTTTCTTCTTCATCTCTTCTTCAATCTTTTGAAACTTAATTTGTCTCTTTTTAGTCCATTCTGCATTTTTTTGTATAAAATATCCTCTTATAAATGCTTTACTTGCATCCCAAACCACTCTTACTTCTGTTCCTTTATTCATATTTAACTCAAAAAAGTCTTTTAGTTTACTCTTAGCTTCTTCTATTATCTCTTCTTTCTGTAATAACAGTTCATTCAGTCTCCATCTATAAGTTTTAATTTTCTTCCTTATGGCCAGCGATATCGGATTATGATCTGAAATAGATTTTGTTAAAATCTCTGCTTTGGAAGTTCTAACAGCTATATCCTTTGACACCCAAAACATATCAATTCTTGAACTTGATCCATGTCTCTCTGAATAATGTGTGAACTCCTTAGAGCTCCCATTTTTCTGTCTCCATATGTCCAAGACCCCTAAAGTCTCCACCATTTCAAAAAAACTTTTAGGTAATTTCCCTTGATTGTGCTTTATTTCTTTTTCGGAACCTTTATCACTCAGCGGAGAGACAACTCCATTCCAATCGCCCAACAAGCAAAAACTACTATAAGAATAATTTGCCAACAAATCCATCAAATATCTAAAAAAATCCCCTTTTTGTTGATGTGGTGTATACACCCCCAATATTAACCCAATTTATCCCATCTAGTGTTACTTCCACTGCCACCCCTCTTCCTTTGTCATCTGCAAATATTAATTCTGGCTTCAAATATTTTTTAACAAATAAAACCACCCCATTCTTCTTCTTGATGTTGGTTGAAAAAAATTCTTCTCCCAAATTTTTCTGAATCAAAAATTTTGTATCTCCCTTTTTTATATGGGTTTCTTGAAGGCATATCACATCTTGATTAAGTTTTTTCAAATAATGGAATACTCTTTTTCTTTTTTGCGGAACATTAGCTCCATTAATATTCCATGATAAAAATTTGTAATCCATCTTTATTGTTCACAGCTTGCCATTGCACTGTCCATCCCTTCATCTTCTTCTTCTCTTCCATCCTTGAATCTTCCCAGGAACTCTTTTGCTTTCTGGATTGTATCCAATCTATAGGTTTTTCCATGAAGTTTAACAGTTTAAATTATCATCACATTTTAAAAACATACAGGTGGGCCCCCATATCCGCTGGGGATATGTTCCAGGCCCCTCCGTGGATACTTGAAACCGTGGATAAGAGCAAACACCCCCTCCATGGTTTCCTGAGGCCCCACCCCACCCTGCCTCCCCTGCAGGCAGGCATGCTTGCCCCCCCCCCCAGCTCTTATTTTTCTTTCAGCAAGCTTTGTTTCTTCCTTAAAACAAACGGAGAAGCAGCCTCCATTGCAGGCAAGTAGAACGAGACTAAGTCCTAGAGAGGCTCTGCAAGGTTTCTGTTAACCTTGCAGAGCCTCTCTAGGCCTTAGTCTCGTTCTACTTGCCTGTAATAAGCAGCCAGAGGCTGCTTCTCCTATTTCTTTAAGGAAGAAACGAAGCTTACTGGGAAAAAAAAGCCTGGGGGTGTGTGTCTCCACGATCCGTGGATAACTGAAACCGTGGATAGCGAATCAGTGGATGTGGGGGCCCACCTGTATTTTGTGCTTAATGACTCCCTCCGCTCCTGCCCCAGCAAATGAGTTCTTACTGTAGTGCAGGTTGCAGCCTCACCAGGGAATTAATACTTGGAGCTGAGAGGGCTTTAGAAATTGTAGCAATCATTACAAGCTTCCCTTGGTGGCCAGAGAGGAGAAGGGACAGAAATCACTCAGGGGGGGGGGGAATGATTGTGAGATCATCATGGCATGATAACAAATAAGCCACACAGGGCCAAGGTGTTACGCTTAAGAGAGTGACAAGAAAAGTGGAGAATACCTTGAGCATGGGGCCTAAGGCTGCAATCCTTGACACACTTGCTTGGGAGTAAGTCCTATTGACTTCAATGGGCCTTTCTTCTAAGCAGGCATGCATAGGATCGCGCTCTAAGTCTTGCTCTAGGACCCCTCACAGGCCATACTGGAGAAGAAAAGGGTGGCAAATCTCTAACCCCATGAAATAACATAGCAAGCACATTAACAGCGCAATGCTGGGGATCTTTCGAATGGCGGAGCATGCGCTCCGCTGTTTGAAAGTGTCGCAAACGTACCGTAAAGCACGTTTGCGACTACTCGGGAGTAAGGGAGGTCGGCACCAGGCTGGCCTCCCTCACTCCGTTGCCGGACCAGGCAACTGGCCACCGGAGGAAGGTAAGCGCTCCCCCGGTGACCGCATGGGCGGTCCGGCGGGCAAGGGAGGGGGCCATTGTTCTAGCCAGCCCAGGAGTGGGTGGGGGATGGCGCCCACCATATCCCCATCCCCGCTGGGCCGGCTAGGCCATTTCACAGCCTCCTCCAACTTCCGCCAGCTACTTAGCTGGCAGAAATCTGAAGAGGCCCATCAGGCTGGGCCCGGTTTACACCCAGGGAAGGGGATGAGTATCTCCTTCCCCGAGTAGACCTCCGGCCCGGCGTATGGTGGGCACCTGGGCCGCTGGCTGTATCCTTACACAGGATTACACCCTAACTGAACCAGGGTCAGTCAGCTCACCTGTGAGGCTGTCTGAGGCGGCAGTCAGCTCCAGCAGCAGCTTGTTGGGACTACCCACTGCTGTCTACTCACTTGCCTGCATGGCTCCTCCTTCTCCTTCCACTTCTGGGATTGGAACAAGGAGAGGAGATGAAATGGCAGAGACTTGAGGCTCTCTCTGCAACCATCCCCTCTTGGCAAAAGGGCTTCCACTTTTGGTGCCAGCCTCAATCTTCAAAGCAACTCCACACACTTTAGAGCAACTGATTGATTGTCCATCAGATTGTCCTGATCAATAGTACTTGTCCACCATAATTAAAGAAGATTTCAAAATCTCCTCGTAAAATAGGATACATATACGTTGTAGAACACTGTGCCTTTTTAAGGCCCAAGCCGGAAGTTGTGATTAACAGCTAACAGTTTTCAGTTTTGCTGCAGAGGCTTTAGTGTGTGGTTGGGTCTGAGAGATGAGACGAAGGCAAGAAGGAGCTGAATTTATAACATGCCTCAGTTAAGAAATAATTGAAGTTCCTTGTTTGTTGGAGGCACCTAAATAAGCCAAGGGCAGCTTCTCTTTTGATTAGCAAACATATTCGCAGAGGTGAAACTAGACTGGAGCGGAGGCAAGTAGTTCTGCAAGACTCCATTACACCGGAGTCAACAGCCCCTCCCCCTTGCTGTTGGAGCCATTCTGGCGGCAATGGCAACATGCAGGACACTCCCCTGTCGCTGCTGGAATGGCTCCAACAGCAAGGGGGAGGGGCCGCAGACTCCAATGTAACGGAGTCTTGCAGAACTACTTGCCTCTGCTCCAGTCTAGTTTCGCCTCTGCATATTCGTATGGCCAGGGCGTGATTGCAAGATAAGGCAATACAGCACTTTCAGACTGGAGTTCTGCCTTAAACCGCAACGAGCTAACCATGTGCACAGCCTTACCACTTTGCCTAGTGAATCCCTTTTCTCCATAGCACACTGCAGTATGTAAAAGCACTGAAGACGCTGATGATGACCCCAAGTTGACTTTGAAGACATCATTGGTGACACTGGTCACAGTCTAGTATGATCAGGTGAATAAGCACACTGCATTCTCCAAAGATGAAACATTCCACTGAAACAACGAATTTCTCATTTTCTGCGTTTTTAAAAATAGAAACTAGAACCATTTCTAATAATTTATTCAAAGCTTGAATTCAGTTTTTTTTTATTACAAAACCCTTCCTATCCATTGTAAGATATTTTAATCAGTGCATAATTTATAAAGGTTTTTTTAAAAAAAAACTAAATGCCATTTTTTGGGGGGAGGGGAATCTAGCATAAAGTTATAATTTTTGGATTAAATATTATGGAAACATTATGAAATTAAATATGTATGTGCAATGAAGCTGGAGGGAAGAGTATGTTTTACAGGCCAAATAAAGCACCATGAAACTATTTCAGCTTTATTTTTGTTTAAATGCTCTTTGAGGCTTACAGCGCAATCCTAACCAACTTTCCAGCACCGGTGCAGCCGCAATGCAGCCCCAAGGTAAGGGAATAAATGTTCCCTCACCTTGAAGAGGCCTCCATGACTGCCCCCACACCGCAAAATGCAGTGTGCGCCCTGTTGGCACGGCTACACTGGTGCTGGAAAGTTGGTTAGGATTGCACTGTCATTGTGTTATTTTTGTCATATACTTCTCCGCCTGTCAGACTTCTTAAGACTGAACAATCAGCAGTGCCCAATACTTAATGCTGACCTTTAAAAATGCACTGCTGTGCTGTTGCCAATTTTCTATCAACTTTAAATTGACTCAAATACAGTTAGTTCTCGTTATCCACGAGGGCTAGGTTCCCCAAAAACCTTGTGGATAATGAAGTTGCATATACCGAATCATTGAGCCGATGGAAAAATGGGGTTAGGTCCCAGGGGAACCCATTTTCCCCATTGGCTCAATATGCACACCGTGATTGATTTACAGGATCCTGAAGAGAGAGGCTTCTGGAGGCTGACTCATTGTTGCTCTGGGCCTGTAATCCTCTCTATAGGACACTGCGTCCAGGAGGTGTTCTGAGGCATGGGAAGGCCCACACAGGGCCTGCAGCCTCCATTATAGCCTTCCACAGGCCTCAGAATGCCATGCCGAAGGTACCAGAAGTGGTCGTCGCCAAACCGGAAGTTACTTCCAGTTGCTTTGGAGATGCATCCTGAGGTCCGCAGAGACCTATGGTGGAGGCTGCAGGCCCTGCGTGGGCCTTCCTGGGCCTCCGAACACTTTCTGGACGTGACTTCTGGTCGCAGAGGCCATCCACAGCACAGAGAGGCCACCACCTCACAGATCCCAAGGAATGGGGTCATGAGAAACGTGAGGTAGGTGGCCAAACTGCCTCTCATGGATATGCAAATTTGTTGAGAATTCGCGTATGGCGAGAATTGACTATAATATCAATTTTCTTTTTCATATATGAACCTTCCACAAATCAATTAATAGTGGAATGTTATACGTATTTACTCAGAATTAAGTCCCACTATGTTCAATAAGGCTTACCCCCAGATAGATGTGCACAGGATTGCAGCCCAAGTCCTTCATTGGGACATTATAGTAAGTAGCCATGTTGGGCATATTACAGCCAAAGCATTTGTCCCATTGGTTTCAGAGGGAGAGAGCTGAGCATGTGGGTCATGTCCCACCTTTTTTCACGATTGAGATTCTTATGTAACTGCAAAATGTGACTTTGCGTTGGGATTCTAAATGAGGAAAGTAGTCGATAACATATTCTGTTAAGACTAGTTCAGGTGATACCATCTGACCACTGACCCAATTGTACGAGGAGGTACATATGCACGCTGTGGGGGAGTGGCGGGGTGTTCAGAAATGTTGAAATGTTCAGAAAACTCACTCATGTTCACATTTGCATGGCCCATTCCTAGCAGCATGACACTTCTCACGACATCAAACACTTTGCTTTGACAGCTGTGTAATGCCACTGGAAAAATATGAGGATCTGGTCAATATATACTGTGAGCGAGTGATGGTTGCTGAAGAAATTAAACACCTTTTATCAGTTTCCTAGGTAATGATTGTGCAGTGACACAGCACACTGGGCCACATCAATTACAACTCACATCATTGAACTCACCACCCTGCCAGTTTGATGTATGTAGTTTGGTCTGAAAGGCTCAGTGCACCAGCCTGAAGGGTTGGCGCAAACAAGCACTGTTTCCCCAAAATGTCAGAGCAAAAAAAGAAAAGTACATGAGAAAATGCGTGCCTAAAACCTTCGGTGAACTGGCATCTTGCCTCTAACAGTGACCCTGAACCAGTTAATGTTAGTTATGAGTAAGCTCCATGAAAAATGAGACTTAGTAGTGACTAATATGCTCCACTGATTTCAAAAAGCCTTATTAATAACTAATTTTAGTTGGATCGGGGCAAATACATGAAAAAATGTTCAGTGAATTTCATACTATGTATCTTTATACTACAAAGACTCCCATATGAGCTAAAGTAGTGTCGCTTACAAGTCAAAAACTAAAACTTTTCTCTATGATCAGATCCAAGTAAAAGTTGCATTAGTGTAATGTAATTCTCCATTTCTCAATTTTTCAAGGCCAACTAAAACCTTTCTAAAAATGGAGTTACTTAACTGATGCCCCTAATCCTAACTAGTGTTGCGCCAGCAGAGGCTGTTTTATGACTGTCATAAAGCAGCCTCCGCTGACGAGCGCAGTGGGTCGCTGGCGGGGATGCTGCACCAGCCTCCCATGTGCCGGCAGACCCACGGAAACCCGCCGGAGCAGGTAAGCCCGCACAAGGGGTTGGACGGAGGCAGGGAGGGGACTGAAGAGGTGGGGGGAGGGCGAGACGGGGAGTGTGGGCAGAACAAGGCGTGGAGGAGGACGGATCAGGCCTGGGAGGGAGACAGGATCGGCGGCACCGCACACTGAATTATGGGCCTTTTCCCAGCTTGATCTGCCTACACGGAGCAACATGGACTTGTGCCGGTGATTAAGCTGGCACAGGTTCGCGTTTCCCCATAGCAGCTGCTGGGGCTTACCCCAGAGCAAGAGGGCAAATGTCCCCTTACCTCCAGAAGCCAAAAATCCCCTGCAGGATGCAGCAGAAGCCGCACCAGCAGTGGCATCACTAGGGCGCGCGCTGCCCTAAAGCGAGGGCGCGCGCACCACCCCAATGATCCCAAATTGCGGAGGGACCACCGGCCAGGGAGGATGTCGTCCGAGCTGGCAGCAGCGGGGCCCGGGGGTAAGACTTCCGCCGCGGACGTCTTACCCCCGGGCCCCACTGCTGCCGGCTCCGAAGACATCCTCCCCGGCTGGTGGTCCGGGGGCCTTCTGACGAGGCCCAATGCGGCGACACGGTATTAGGTTTTTCGCGCCTGTGCAGAACGTTTCTGAAGGCAAGGGCTGCCCTTTTGCCCTCAGAAACATTCTATTGGGCCTTGTCAGAAGGCCGCGGATAGCCGCCCGGGGCGGATGTTCCGAGGCCTTCTCCAAGCCTCGGAGCCTCCGGAAGGGTGATGTGCAGTGCGCGCAGCGCGCGTCACCCTTTGCGCGCGTCACCCCCGGCGGTCCGCCTCCCCCACCACGCTCGTGATGCGTATGCGCACCAGCACCGCTGCATCACCACAGAAAAAAGGCGCCTGAGGGGGGACATGATTGAGATGTATAAAATTATGCATGGGATGGAGAGAGTGGAGAGAGGGAAGTTCTTTTCCCTCTCGCACAACACAAAAACCAGGGGACATCCACTAAAATTGAGTGGAGGGAGAGTTAGAACGGACAAAAGAAAATATTTCTTCACCCTGCGTGTAATTCATCTGTGGAACTCCTTGCCACAGGATGTGGTGATGGCACCTGGCCTAGATGCCTTTAAAAGGGGTTTGGACAGATTCATGGAGGAAAAGACCATCACAGGTTACAAGCCATAAGCAACCTCCTGGTTTTAGAAGTAGGTTCTCTCTGTGCCAGGTGCAAGGGAGTGTTCTGTGCCAGAACAGGAAACAGGTTATCTTGTGTGCTCTCGGAGGCATCTGGTGGGGCCACTGTGAGATACAGGAAGCTGGACTAGATGGACCTTTGGCCTGATCCAGCAAGGCTCTTCTTATGTTCACACGGGGATTTAGGTAGGATTGGACTGTCGCACGCATCATTTTGCGACAGTGGAGACGAGTTCCACTGTTGCAAAATGGCTGCCGATGCAGCACACAGTGCTTCATTGGTGGCCATTTGGAAGCCTTGCCACATCGGCAGCACTCCCAGTCCATTGTCAGAGCTGCCTACACTTGCCGGAGCAGATAAGGAGCAGGTAAGGGGTGGGGGCAAAACTTAGCAGGGAGGGAGCTAATGGGGGGGCAGTGAAGCTAAGGGAGAGGGTGGATCCAGCCGTGTAATGCAATTAAGTGAGACAAAAGTGAATTGGAAAAAAAAAGTAGGAATGTTAAGTGCTATGGGTTATCTCTGAAACTACATAGGCCTTGATGGGTGATCTGCTGACATTTTTAATATCAGAACTCCCCAAAGTGTTCTTCACAGACTCTGCAAAAGGGAAGCCTATTAGTTCTGCACCATGGAGATTACATAAGAAAACAACATCTAAAGCTAGTTTCATAGATGACACTTAAATTTGTTTTTGCATTTCCCTGGATCTATAATCTGAATGGGAACTCCTCTCAGTGGCTAATATGTATGCACTTTCAGGTTTGAAAATCTTTCTATCCCACATTAGTTTCAACAACTTTCATCATAAGGAATGTATTCCTAACCGAGGTGGGAACTGTTGTCATCACTTGTGAAGAAAAGACCTTGAATACAGGAGTTGGCTCATACTTTGCAAATGATAAAATAATAGTGATGCTAATATCAAAATGGAGCAAGCCTTAAAACTGAATCGTGAAATTTCTGGAAACAACATACTGTATTGATATATAATGTGCATATGCCTATGAATTTTGTTCTGCATTTGTTTGAGTAATGGCTGTATCAATAACCCCACCTAGTGGTCAAAAAGAAATGTTCAGACTGTTTAAATACAGATGGATCATTATTTTGTACCATCAAAACAACTTTTTACACTTCCCTAAAATCATGTCCTTGGTGCATTTTACTCATTGCACAAAATACACTCAAGTGACAACCTGTTTGCACATGATAGTTGTTGTGGTCTCTGCTGTCTTGATTTATTTTAATAAGGATTGTGCATTTTATTTGAACCCTATTTAATAAGGATTATGCATTTTATTTGAATTTTAATGTTTTTTATGTTATTTTTAATGTGCACCGCTTTGAAAGCATTTGCTGACAAGCAGTATAAGTCTCATAAATAAATAAATAAATAAATAAATAAATGATGAAGATGGGGATAGACTTGCTGCAGGAGTCATGGTTGATACCCCTTGAAAACAAAAACTCAGCTCCCCTTCACAGTTTATGTGCTTACCAGAGGAAATATTGGAGGACCTGGGTGCCATGTAAGTATGAAGTGGGCCTAAGATAGCATATTAACTAGAACCAAGCAGATAAGAAGATCATTATTTCGAAGGCTTTGGTAGGAATACATGTGAAAAGGATCTCGGGATTGCAATCAATCACAAGATGAACATGAGTCAGTGGTGTGATTCAAGGGCGGACCTTCGCTGATGCAGGTGGTGCAAGCCGTACTGGGTGACGCGTGCTGAAGGGTGACGTGCGGGGCAGTCACGATGCCACTATGGCTGCAGTGTCAGACTACTCGCTGCGAACACGGCAGCCAGAGCTACACCAGTTGCCCCGCGTATCACCCTTTGGCCCTTGCTAGGGCTTTCCTGCCTTGCAACAAGCGCCGCAGCTGCTGCCAAAGTGGCGCCACGCCCGTGAGGCGGGAAAGCCTTGCAAAGGGGGCTCACAAGCCTCCACTGCAAGGTTTTCCTGCACGCACATGGCACTTACCCTTGCTTCCTGCTTTCGCTCGCAATTGGCTCCATTTTAAATGCTGTGACCGGCTACTCGCCAAATGCAGCATTCAAACCGGTGCTGATTTCAAGGCAGAAAAGCCCTAGCAATGGGGCGTTCTCTGCATTTGGCGAGTAGGTGGCCGCAGCATTCAGGACGGAGACTCTCTGGGTTGAAACAACCCAGAAGTAATTGGCGGTGACGTGATAATGTCATCACGTCACCGCCAATTACTTTTGTGTCTGCACACTGGGGGTGTGATGCAGAAGAGCCCACACTAGTCCTCAGGCACGGTCCACTCAGGCACGGTCCGCGTCTGGTCGGATGCGGCTGCAAAAAAGGCTAATGCAAGTTTAGGCTGCGTTAACAGAACCATAGTTCCTGAGTCATGAAAAGTTTTAGTTTCACTCTATTCTGTACTAGTCACACCTCATCTGGACTTTACTGTGTCTATTTCTAGATGCTGCACTTTACGAAGGATGTAGGCAAACGGGAATGGGTTCAGAGAGAGCAATGAGAGAGCAATGGTAATTAAAAATAAATAAAGTTAGCGTGGGGAGGGGCCTGCAATCAGAACCACCATGGGGACAAAATCCTAAAGCCCTCCTACCCTTCTACTAGTGTCACCCTGCTTTGCAATTCCTCCCATTAGATATCTACCCCCAAAAAGCAAAAAAGAAAAGAAAAAAAAGACGTTACTTCATTTGTCATAATGTAAAAAAATTACATATATTTAATGTAAAAATATATATTTTTTGTATATTTGGTGCTCCTTGCCACACACTGAAACACAAATCCAACTGTTTATTTTTGTCATTTTTGGTAGAACACTTAAAAGTAACAGCCCACAGAAAAGCAGCTGTGCCCTCAACGGCCTCTATTTATTATTCCAAAAGCACCTATAATAACTAGGTCTGTAGCTCTGTGCATGTAGTGAAAAAGAAAACACAGGCTTACAATTCCAGAAGATTGGACTCACTGAAAACTTTGCATTGGTGTTTGTACTGTAAACTGTACAAATATACAGGCATATGAAATAACACCTTAATAACCCAGAAAGAAATACAAAACGTTTAAAGATACAGGAGAAAACGTTTCAGCTCATCTGGTAACAGAAGTTCACTTATTCTGTGTTGCTGTTTGGATCCCAAATATCTCCTTACGCACAGTCGGCATAACTGCATCAAGGACAAGGGCCCTGGAGAAAAAATGCCAAAGAAACAAGCAAGATATTATTGACTTCAGATCTCTTTTCCACAGGACTCAAAACTGCAGCTGTGTAACAAGGTCAGCTTTGATTTTCAGCGACCCAGAGCAGCTGCATTTAAACAAAACAGCTTTGAGTTCCTTCCCAGCTCTCTCCAGGCACCTGAAAGTGGAAAACACATCAGGCATGGATATTCTTACATTTAACCGTCCCAATTCAGAAATATCGTTGAAGGTCAAATAAAAAATAAGTGCAGGAAAGCAGGCTAAAACAAAAACAATCAACAGCCACGAAGCTTCCTGGGTGACCTTGGGCCAGTCATTATCTCTCAGCCCCACCTACCTCACAGGGTTGTTGTGAGGACAAAAGGAGGGGAGGAAATATGTACACCACTCTGAGCTCCTTGGAGGAAGGGCAGTATAAAAATGTGGTAAATAAATAAATAAATCCTATGCATGCCTACTCAGAAGTAAGTCCCATTGGGTTCAATGGGACTTCATCCCAGGTAAATGTGTATAGGATTGCAGCCTGAGTTATGAAAGCCATTGTCAAATGGAAGTCTATGCTCAACGAGGGTTGATTTGTTTGTAGTTTTGTTTTGTTTTGTTTTTTGCAGTTTTGTTACTAAACAAGAATTCTTCTTTCCTGTGTATTGGTGGTAGCAGTTTTACCCCTCTGATAAAAGTAGAAATGGAACGGATGGGACCAAAAGACCATTGAAGTCCATCTTGGGTCACAAGGCAGAGCTTCTCCAACACTCCCTGCTGTGGAACTTGTCCAGCAGTCAGTAGCTTCAAGCAGAGCACAGTGGAAACATAACAGTGGAACAAGAGCAGAGATCCGTAAGTAACTCATGCAACTGAGCCTCATGCAACAGGGAAGGCCAACAGACCTCTGGGGGTGCTACAAAGTGTTAATAAGGGAATTGCTTTCCCAACCTCAGATGTTACACAGACCCTGAGGAGTAAGCACAGCACATGCTCCAAACCTTCCTAACAGTGCAATCCTATCCAACTTACACCACCGGTGTAACCAGTGGGGGAGGGCAGGTCGGGATGCTTTGGAGGGGAGGGAAGATTTAAATCCCCTTTGAATCCTCCTTTGGAGGGGATTTGAATCCCCTTTCCGTTCTGGCGTCTCTCGTTCTGGCTGCACTGTTGGTTACACCGGTGGTGTAAATTGGATAGGATTGCGCTGTAAGGTTTAAAAAAAAGTATTTTATAGCACATTTCAGGTGCCAAAGTGCATGCATTGTCTCTGTAATTCTAAGCGCAATTTCATGTCATTCAACATCTTTCTTCATTGTGACAATTCCTCCAGCAAAAGGACAACCTATTCCCAAGACCATATGTGGAAAGTGTGTGCGTGTGTATGTGAAACACGGGAGTATACCAAATAATAGCCAAGTAAGCATTTTTGGATATACGGCACATACTGCAATAGAAAAAGCAGATGGTCACAGTCAAGCCCAAAATCTTATTATTGAACTGAAGAGAGCACAGCCATTCATAACCACCATTTTGCTCTGATTAGCAGCTATATTAATTTTTTCTGCAAACTGTGAGATGAACAGTAAATATTTTACAATGCTTGATAATAAAATGCGGTTAATAGAGCTTTTCAAATCCTTTCCTCAGTGAGATTTATGTTTGTGGCCTTCAGAGCATTTCATAATAGCATAATAATGATAAACAGATAGCAAGACGTAGGCTATATATAATCTTTTATTCAAGTCTTTGGGATTAAATGGTTTCATACTGATAAAACAATGCTGTCGAAAATAAGGTTCAGTGGCATTACAGGCCTATGACGCAAATCTTTGAATCTGCCTTTGTATATGACATGTCCACTAACATAGGAAAAAACCCTATATACTCAGGTGTACACCATAAGGTGTGAAAGCCATAAATGTCTGTTTGGACATGTATATTTTTATTGAGTAGGAGTTAACACCAACTGGTGCCACTACCAGCCACAGTTTTGCAACGAGTGTTCATGCAGCAAAACAGACACATGTGTCTTTTGAGGATATACACCGGAGGTATATCCTACAAAAGGTTTTTTCCTTCTGCTTAGCACTTTCCCACTGAACTCATTTCTGTATCATGTTAGTAACTCTATTAGCACAGGCACAGATACTGGTCTTTGCCAGAAAATGACCAGTGGTAATGTATTACTAATCAAGGACTCAAGAGTTCATTTCCTTTTGAGATCTGCAGCCTAAACATCGATGTGCACCAATTTTCATATGCATTCCCATTGACTTTTATAACTTCAGGCCCAAATTATGGCAACGGCGGCCATAATTGACAAACATTGGCACTGGCAGGGGTAACAATGTGATAGGGGGGAAAAAATCTACCCCAGTCCTTTCAAAACTTGTTTCAGCTTCTTTACATACTTTGATTTTGAATGAAACAAAGGTTAATGGGCACCTTCTCTCTGCAGAAATATCTGTGCTAACGTGCTGTTTGGTGGAACCAGCTCTGTGGGCTTTTTGCCCTCAGCATTCAGAGCTCTAGTGTCTGCTCCAAAGTCAATGAGTAAATGCACCAAGTCAGCATTGGAATTTTGAGCAGCCGCGTGGAGAGGAGAATCCAGACCTTTCCCACCATTTACACATGCTCCTGGGAGGAAGAAAAAGAACAGAAAAGAAGGAAAAACAGTTTAAAAAATTGGCCACCTGATGTAGGCTCTCTTTCATTCTGAGGTGAGTCTTCAATAGGATGGCAGGGCAGCACGCACAACAATGGAATCTACAGAGCAAAAGCAACCTTTGCGTGAAACATGCAGAAGTGCAGGACCCCTGCCAAACTGGAGTACTGGCTGTGGTTTGATTAGTAGATGCGAGTCTCTCAATGTGGCAAATGTACCCAGCTCAGCTGTCTTGTATGGGTTCCTTCAGAATTCCCTTGTCACTCCGAAGACACTGCCTGTTTTTTTCCACTATAAGACAAGGAACCATTTTTAACAGCCTTAAGAAAATTGGGAATTCTAGTACCCTAATCAGCATGAGAAGCAGAACACACTCTGTACTACAGATTATGTCAGGGACAGGGCTGGAGAGGGGAAAAGGACTGATAGCGGGTGTATATGTATGGGGGAGTGTGGTATATTTGCATAGGTCATGGCCACCTCTGAGTGAAGATAACCATGTTCTAGTCAATAAGTCAACCAGTTAAAAGATAATCTTATTAATTTCAGTGGCAGCAATGTGGCTAGATACCTTAGGATCTGTTAATACGTTAAACATTTTGCATGGGAGATTTTTACATCACAGTATTTTCCTTTATGGAATTATTTCTTTGCTTGCAGTATGATAGTGACTGCTTTTAGCATGGCCTGAAGGGAGTTGGCCGATGATGAGACACTGGGGTGCCTTCTATGAATGAAATAAGAAAGTTGGTGGAGATCAGAGCACCAAAATCTCTGCCATAGGTGGGTGAGGATGGGAAGGAAGCACAGAGAAACTTTGAAGCAAAACAAAAACAAAAAAGGCGAAAAACTAGGGATTGTAGAGATATGAGTAAAGCATGAACATCTGTAAGATTTTTCCTGATAGGGAAACCAAACTTCTCAAGTATGGGTGCCCATGCCTGTCCTACCTTATATACTAGGATGCAAGATATGAGTAGGGAAAATACTGTACTACGAAAATATAACATGTGCACAAGTGTCTGCATTTGACAGAAGATAATTTTCCCAGTCAAGTAGGAACAATGTTAGTATGGCACAATAAAGCAAACGTCTTCCTGGTTGGTTCTGGAATGCCAACGGGTTGTCTGCCTCAATTGCTCTACTGATAATTAGAGAAGAGTCACAACTAGTCTCTCAAGTAGGTCTGGTTCAATCTGTAGGGCACTAACAGCGCAGACTTGGGTTAGCTTCTTAGCTGATTGAGGACAGAGTGGTTAACTTTCCAGGAGATGCTCTGTTCTCCAGTCACAGTGGCCAAATGGCTGCACATGCATTTTAGCACACAAATTTGTCTTCTCAGACACCATGTACCAGTTGCGTTGCTAGCAGACCACATGGGGGCCCCGATGATGCGTTTCATCTGAAGCCTTCTAGGACCCGGGGCAGGCAGGAGGGCCAACAAAACGTGCCAGTTTTGGCTCCACGGTTACAAACGAAGCCCTCCGGCTGAAAAAAGCAGCCATGCAACAAAAAAACCCAGCCACAGATCCTCCTCACGAAGAGACCATGGTTGTCACCCGGGGTTGTTGCATCCCCTCGGCCCCACTATAGCGACACCTCTGCCATGTAGCTCTACCAGTAGCTATCAGAAATGTACGTGTGCGTTGTTACATACATACCAAAACCACACAGAGAGGTAACATCGTGCAGAATCTCTCTCACACACAACTCTGATAAAACAATTTCCTCTTTCTTCTTAGTCAGACTGTGAGCAGCATGTTTGTCACAGCTTGGTTAAAATTGGGTAGTACTGCTAAGGACCAGGTGAAATTGCTTTGGGGACCAGATCCTAGCCTCAAGCCACCAACTGCACATCCCTGATTTTGAAAACCACTAGCAAGGCTCCTGTGCCATACCACACGGTATGAATAGCCAAGTGTTTCAAGACTATATGAACACCAGAATGTTGTGCTGCCAGACAATATTCACAATTACAAACTAGACAATATAGCTTTGAAAAAAAAATTACCTGACTCCAGTAATTTTTTGGCACAGTCCACTTGTTGGTTCTCACAAGCGACATAGAGTGGAGTACCAAGGTGCTTTATGTTGTGATCGATATTGACTCCATGAGATACAAGGGATTTCACACATTCGATATGACCTTGAAAGGATTGCAGCAGTTAAAAATAAATTAAAGCCAATGGATGACTTTGAGTCAGGTCTGGGAAGGAGGTTAGGGTTCAGTAGCCACCGCTGTTGCTAAACCCGTTCTGCCCTCCCTCCCCCGTCGCCACATCCTTTTGCACTTCCCAGCCCCCGCTCTGCTCTCCCCCACTCACCCCACCTCTCTTGTCACCTAACCTTCGGCGGTGGGTGGAACCGGATCCACTGGTGCCGGCTCCAGAGACTAAGTGCACTGCCAGAACACCTTTTATGACTGGCACTGACTGCTTTACAGCAACCAGCGCCAACAGACGAGGCACTCCACCATCACCCAGCCCAGGCACAATTGGGCCATTAAACATGGACACCCAGTTACTCAGCAGTTGCAAATTGGCAAAGAGTCATTTTCAAATAACTCTAGTTTCATCCTCTCTCTTTCATGCCATTCTGAAAGTTGCTGCCCAACTTTGATAAACCTGCTTTGTGCGATGGAAAAGAAGGGAGCTACTTCTGCACAGTGATTTTCCACTATACCTGTTTTCAACTATTGCCTTCCTTCCTGGCCATCCTCGGAGTCATCTCAATAGAATGGGATGGTTCTCTGGAAGGTCCAGTGAGTATGAACATAGGAGTACCCATATTTCTTTCCCCCCAAGGCAACTGACAGGTTGCCTTGGGAAGGTGACTGAGGTTGGGGAAATGGCACAGGGAAAAAGGACTTTAAAAAAGTGTCTCCCCCCCCCCCAGTGCTATTTTTAAAACCAGTTTAAAAAACAGAAATACAATTATGCATTTCTTATTGTATGTACTTATGGCTATTGGATGTAGAAAACCTAAGCTGAAATCCCATGTGGTCAAAAAGCTCAAAAAGGTATCATAGGCAAGTTGGTTACACAGAGGGCTGTTCTTTCTGAGGATATGTGAAATAAAAATTATAAATCACTGTGTGGACTGAAAAGTGCAATCAAAATGATAAATGGTCATTATCATAATTTTGGTAGAGAGAAAGGGTTTGTGCTATAATACCATGATTTGGGATTGATATGTATACATTCCGGGAAGTTCAAGGAATAAAAAGAACACGACATTTAAAATGAACGTACAAGTCATTGTTTCAACAGCAAAATTCTTGTTGCCATGAAATAAAAACAGGTCTACTGGCAAATGTACCTCTCTTAGCAGCTTCGTGGATAGGTGACGCCAGGTCACAAGCTTCATGTGGGCTGGCTCCATGTTGCAGTAACAGATTTAAGCAGTCCACACTGCCACTGATACAAGCATTGAACAAAGGCGTATTCCAGTCAATAGTCGTCCCATTTACCTGAAAGGAAGAGAACCAGCAAAAGAATGCTGCTGTGGTTGTTTTTAATGCAGTGAAATTTCTTAACATAAGTAAGGCAAATATTAAAAATAGTCATGCTATGAAACATTTACAGTAATACAGTCACCCCTTGTCTTATGTGAGGGTTACATTCCAGAGTCAGAGTGTGTATACTCAAAATCATGCATACTCAAAATTACATTGAAAATTCCTGACATTGGAAAAATAGGTAATGTTTCTTTAAAGATTATGAGATTCAGGCGGGAACTGAAACTGACTGGAGGAACAGCAGCTTCATTCTCTGATCTCAGGCTCTCTCTCAGGCATGTATTTAGTAAGTGGAATCACCTTCACTATTTACTGAAAGGTTTTTTGCTTGCCATGTGCATATAAGTTGAATACTAAATAATTTCCTTGCCATGTACATATACAGTAGTTGAATTCAGGGAAAACTGGAAGTGGGCTCTGAGCCATCGTGATCGGCGCCATTTAGAGCCTTGGGGAGGCCTGCAGGGGTGGCAGTAGCCCCCCCCCGGGCCGTTCGGGGAGCTGGCAGGACAACCAGGTATGTTAAAAAAGCGTTTTTGAGTCAGCGGCGGGCGTGATCTTGGAGCGCTGCCTCCGACATTGCCCCCCCCAGCAAAGACTTAAGGTAAAGGTGACCCCTGACAATTAAGTCCAGTCGTGTCCGACTCTAGGGTGTGGTACTCATCCCCATTTCAAAGCTGAAGAGCCAGCGTTGTCCGAAGACGCCTCTGTGGTCATGTGGCCGGCATGACTCTCCTTGCCGCAGCGCGTAGCATGCAGCTGGAACACAGAGCGCTGCTTACCTTCCCGCAAGTGGTACCTATTTATCTACTCGCATTAACATGCTTTGGAACTGCTGGGTTGGCAGGAGCTGGCCAAGCAACGAGAGCTCACCCCGTCGCGGATTCGAACTGCCGACCTTTCGATCGACAGCTCATGGTTCAGCGGTTTAACCCACTGTGCCACTTCCCTGTAGGACTTTGAGAAACGCTGCCTTAGGATTGCACCTGGGACCTTCTGCAGGTTCATCCCCAGTCTCCACTCTCTTTCCACTACCCCGTTCCTTTATCTGCCCTAACACCATTCTCTGCAGCTCTGTCTGCCACAAGCTTTGTGCCTTCACTCCTGAGGATGGGGCAAAGCTGCTCACTCCATTGCCAAGCAAGGAGGGGCGGGTAATGGCTACAAATCCAGTGCTGCTCACTGTGAGCTGCAACACCACAGAGAACATCTTCTAAAATATTAATTCTTATTCAAGGCCTCATTGACTGCCCAGGAGGAGATCAGAAAGGTCTTTCTCCAATGCCAGGTTGACTGGCAAAGCTGAGAAAGAAGGGAGAGGTGGTAAATACTTACATGGGCCCCGTGTTTTAACAAGACACTGGCACAAGCCGAATGTCCTCCTAAGCAGGCTTCGTGAAGAGGAGAAACATGATCAGCTGTCATAAGATTCACGCTGGTCCCCTAGTGTCATAACAGAAATTCTAATTAGAGATGCATCCTGCAAGACTTCTAGAATCCAAAATATTTTCTGTTATTAAAGCATTGTATCCAGGCTTGGTATTAGGCAACTTAGTTGACATTGACCTAGTAGCACAACAAGTCCCACTGAAGTGAATGGTGCCTGTGACAATCAGGCCACCCTTCGATTCACACAAAGGTCAGGAAATCAGCAATGAAACTGCTGATGTGCAGATTTTCTTCCATAATGTTGCCTCTGCAGGCAGATGTATTTCGGAATAACACTGTGCCTTGGGAACTGCATGTACTTCACCAAGAGATCGCTTAAAACAGTGTACTGGTTTGCATGCCCAGTTGCATCAAAGCAGTACATGATTAGTCACTGTAAACTTCCAGTTGCCATTGCTAAACTGCCATTGATGCAACTGTGACTGCTTTCTTTGTGCTCCAAAGGAGTCCACTGTTTTACGAACTATCCCAGGCACTGATGCTGCATTTCTCCACAGTGACAGACTCCGTATCATTCAGAAAAACATAAGATAGGAGTATTCGATCAGAGAGCTCCTCACATTTCTCCAAAGACATGCAACTATATGAGTGAAGCTGGTGTACTTTGCTACCTTTACTCTGAGGTATAGGGGTTGAAATGAGCTAGTCTCACCTCTGGAACCTGTTCTCAGTAGAGCCACACAATGTGCAAAGTGGGATGAAAGCATGTGATGCCTTTTGCTAAAATGACCAACTTTCTAGTGAACATCTATTCCAGATACTGCTGAACCCATTCTATAGGAAATTTTGGGATACAGAATGTCCACCTATCCCACACATTGGTTCCCATTTGGGGATAAAAAATCTTTCATGGCTGTGCTTATGTGCTAGTTCACTTTCACATTGAGAAAAGCAACTTACGGTGCAATCCTATGCTGAAGTTGCATTGATGCTGTTGCTATGTTGGTGCAACATCCATCACGTCCTAAGCCCATCCAGCACAAGCAGAGAGGGGGAAACAAGAGCCCAGAAAACTCCACACTGGCACAGACAGTGTGCCCCCCCCCCCAGGAATGAGTAACAGCAACAACCAGCAATGTCAAGCATGGGTAGATACCCCAATGACACCTCACACACAAACATGACACAAGGATGCCACAGCCCCCCCCCCCCGAGCTGCTGTGGCACAAACATCAAGGAGCCAAAAGCACAGAACTGCTAAGAATAGCAGCACCCAGGACCTGCCCCTTTATGCCACTCACACATACACACTTCCAAGAAATACCAGTTTGACTACAGCAGAGAAAAACAGACACACCTGGCTAGGAGACTATAGAACATGGCCCAAACCGAGGGATCACTGCATAGGCCAATCACTGTGCTTGTATGTGACACACAGCCCCTATTACAGCTGCTGCCTACCTATTTAGGTGTGTGTGTGTGTGTGTGCACGCACACCCCTTTGCATCGTTGACCCCCGCTTCACAGTAGCCCCAGCATAGCTGTCATTACGCTGCCCTCCCTCTCGCCCTGCATCTGGCTGCCTATACATCATGGCAGCAGAGAACAGGTGGTTCATGGTCCACAAGAGGCTTCCTGCTGCCACTGGAGCCCAAGGTCAGATCATGGGGATGCTGCAGACTCTGAGCCTTGGTAGCCGCAGCCCTTCTTTCCTCCCCTGCAGAGTCCCACCCTGAGGCCAGCTGAGGCAAGAAACATGGGTGGGCTCAAGGGTGGGGGTGGGGGGGAAAGGATCCCTTTCTCCAAACAAAATTACAACAAGTATGACTGAGTTAAAATTTTTATTGCACAATGTCAAAGACATAGCTTCTGAGAGAGAAACACACAAGTGGGGTTGCCAACGATCTCATCCCAGCAGGGCTCTCATCCCTTTGCAAATGATCGGACAGACAGTCAAGTAGCAGGTATCCGTAAGTTCTGATTACTCCTATTAGTTCAGTCTCTGTCATGGAGTCTGCAAAGAAACAGGGACCTGTCTGGAACAAGTAGGTCAGCAACCCCACAGAGGAAGAACTGCCAGGCATGCTGCGGACTTCGCTTTTGAGCTGCACAACTAGCCATGTGGAGGAGCCTGTGTCTTCCCCTGTTGGACAGCTGCCTGTGGAGAGCAAAGAGAAACAAAGAGAGCATAGAAGGAGCAGCATCTCTCAATCGGAATGCATCCTGCATTGTTTGTGAGGCCGAGTGGTGCTACCTGGGTTCACAAGCAGCAGCATCCTACTGGGGCTGAGAACACAAAGGCTGACAGCATGACCCTTCTGTCCCCTGTGGATACACTGGAACTCTGTGAGAAATGACTGTTCTGTCCCATGTAGCAATGCTGCAGCCCTGAAAAACAAAGAGGCTCCAGAGGAGCGTTTGGCCAGCAGTGGAAATGGTTGAAGTCCCTGGTATTCACCAAAAAAGAGGAGACTCTCACAGCTATTAGCTGTTACAAAAGGAAGGGATGGCTAGCAAACAGTTTTTAGTAAAGACACATCTGAAGGGTCAGTCTTTGGTGGTGGTGGAGGGTAGATAAATGAGAAACGCAGCATCAGTACTTGCGCCATTGCTTACCTGTGTGGGGTGGTGGAGTGGAGATTCCACTTGGGTGGACGTCTGTGGACTACTCCAGTCCCTGCAGTAAGATTTCTGAGAAGACAAGTGTTAACAAAGCATCTTGCCATACAAGTTGTGAGGGCAGCAGGCTGCTTGTGCAAAGTGCTTCCTTGTGTGCAAAGTGTCCTTTCTCCACAGTTCCCACCACTATATTTCCCAAGTGTGAGTGTGCTGCAAGCATGCTCAACCTGAGACCAGAGAAGTATAGCCCCACACAGAGCGCCCTGTCACTTGTGTTCTTGCATCCCTGGCAGTGGTTTTAGGATTGGGTTTGAGGTGCTGTGATTGGCTACGAAGTGTAGTCTGTATCCTAGGAAAGTGGGCAGGATGGGAATAGGGGGTGGCAAGAGTTGAATTTTTCTGGTATTTTCACTTCTTCACTGTTTCCTATGGATTTTTTTAAATTCCTATGCTAGCTCTGACATCAGCATAGTGCAGGGGTTCTCAATCAGTGGTGGTAGTACCACCAGTGGTACTTTGGGCGACTGCTGGTGGTACTCAGACCACTGGAACTCCACTGTGACACGGCGCTTTTGGCCACGTGTTTTCGCTCGCGAGAGGCTCCTGCCTTTGGCCAAGCCGCTTGGGAACACTGAGGAGGGCCCTCCCACCCGCTCAGAGCCTCCTACCTGCATTTTCTGGCTCCGAAAACCCAAAAGTAACTGGCGATGATGTCATCGCCAGTCACTTCCGGTGGCACTCAGCAGAAGAGGGGCACCGGAAGTAGTACTCAGCTGGTGTAGAACCCCTGGTGTAGTGTTTTGTTGACATTTGGAGTATATCCATCGTCTGGAAGGGTTTACGATATGGCGTAAGCTTGCTCTTCCTTGTCCCTCACAATCTCCACTCCATTTGGGGGTTTGCCCTAGTGGTAGTTGCGCCAGTGTCAGAGCTACATTGGTGTTGCATTGTGCCGGACTCCACTGATGGAACTGAGGCTACGACGGCAGGATTGTCATTGCGCAGGCATAGCTGTTGTTGCACTGATGTCCAAGGGCATGTATTATGTCCCATGCCGCTCAGACTGGCATTTCAGAAGTACAGGTGGGCCCCCATATCCACTGATCCACTATCCATGGTTTCAGTTATCCACGGATCATGGGGAACCCCCCCCCCCAGGCTTTTACTTTTTTCCCAGTAAGCTTCGTTTCTTCCTTAAACAAACAGGAGAGTAATGCAGGCAAGTAGAACGAGACTAAGGCCTAGAGAGGCTCTGCAAGGTTAACAGAAACCTTGCAGAGCCTCTCTAGGACTTAGTCTTGTTCTACTTGCCTGCAACAGAGGCTGCTTCTCTGTTTGTTTTAAGGAAGAAACAAAGCTTGCTGAAAGAAAAATAAGAGCTGGGCGGGGTGTGCACGCCTGCCTGCAGGGAAGGCAGGGCGGGGGCCCCTCAGGAAACCATGGAGGGGGTGTTCGCTCCTATCCACGGTTTCAAGTATCCATGGAGGGGCCTGGAACATATCCCCAACGGATATGGGGGGGGGAGTACTGTATAGGATTGTACCGTTTATTTCAGCCATGGCTCCTTTTTGTCTCCAATGCATCAGTGTGTACTATGGGCTGACATTTATTCCTGTGTAGCAGCTACATGGGGTTACAATTTGGATCGGGAATGCAGTGCAGAGATAGGGAGTAAGGATTAATTCTTTACCTCTGTGCTGTTTTCCCGTGGAAAATCATCTCTAAAATCATCCCGTGGAAAATCATGCTCAAAAGTGAGCAAATAAACTTAGTGCAACAGTTCCAGACTAAGCACTGCCTGTCTGGAAATGCCCCTAGTTATCTGGGCCTGCTTGTGTGCCACATCTTTATATAACATTCTTTTCTCAGACGGTATTCAGTGGCAACATGTGGCTTCCAGAAATGAGGTTTCTTAGAGCCTGAGAGTTACACTGTTGCCAATGGACCTCTACAGGAGGGAGATATATAATCGCCATTCCGCATACAGAGATCAGACAGTGCCTTTCCCCTTTCCTGTTGCAACTTTTATCTCAACTCTTGCAACCATTTTCTCCTGCAAAATTATCTTTCTTTGGATTTTATTTCTCCTTGAGGTCAAAGCACACGTCAAATTCCTGTTACCTTGCCACATTAAATGGCATATTCTTTCAGCAAAAGACTTAATAAGCAAGGCAAACAGCATGTTTATCTCCCTAATAGAATAATAGAATAATACCTGATTGATGAGTTTCTTCAGAGCGAGCAAGCGCCCGTGAATGGAAGCATCGTGTAAAGGAGACCAGTCAGAAACAAAATCTGCATAAAAGGGGGAAAATAAGGTTTGGAAATAAGGATGCAATCTGCATTTGGTTGGTGGAAAGTAGCTCAGTATATCCCCCCACCGCCTAATAGGATTTTGAAAGGCACGGATATCTGAGTGTTTAAACATGATTACTTCATCCCTGCTTCAACAAACAAAAATAACTGTGGTATATTATTTGACCAGTCAACTTTATCTCAAGCCAACGTAACTGAAGAAAAGTCCAAAATACATCACCTACCAGGAAAACAGATAACGGGTTTTAAAATCAGTCATAGCACTGTTTGCTCCCAGCTTTTGACATGCTGCTCCCTATACCTGGGACAGACATTCCTACTAATCAAGTTGCTTTATTTTCCTCCTTACCGGTCAGTCCCGTCCCCCCCCCCTTGTAACAGGCACAATATGGGACATTTTTTAATCCAATTTATTTCAATGAGGGAGCGTAACTCTTCCACTGACATCATTGGAACTATGGCAGGATTTCGCTCAGAGGATTTCGCCCACATAGGGCATACATTCCTATGTGAGTAGGCCATACGTACCCACACAATTTGTCCATTGCACAGAAAGGGGGTGGGTGGGTGGGCTGCACAAGCAGGACCTCCTCCTCCAGGCATCTGCACATGCAGTGCCCAACTCATGCTCAAGATCACTATACAATAGGGGAGCATATGCAGGCCTACAGTTTGCTGCTCCTGTGCTCTGCAAACCAGTCAATGGATCACTGTAAATCATTTTAAAGCATTGTCCTTTTTCTTTATGTTGGTTAAAGATATAACAAATATACCATATATATCAAAGGAAATCTCCCTCTCTCCCTCTCTGTCAGATTCAGACCCAGTATCAAGCTAGTGGTGGTGCCAGGCAGAGGCATCGTTAGAGGGGAGGTGGAGGCCCCCGGGTGTCGGGGGCGATACTCGTCAGGGTGTGTGTGCCAAATTGTCATTGGATTTGGCAGCAATTTGGCGGCGGCGCAGCAAAAAAGCACCCCCACGGTTTTTTCTTTGTTGCCGTGGCAAAAAAGCACACACACACCCCCGCAGTTTTTCGGCCACTTTTGCAGGGGGGGTGCACACTCTGTGCGCCGGAGTACTTACTCCATCCGCCTGGAGTGACTACGACATCTTGCCGCATGCGCACTGGCCCCACACCTTGTCTTCCCGCATGTGCACTGGTAAGTACTTCGCACATGCGCACTGGCCTACGCACCACACTGGCCTTCCACGCATGTGCGAAGTACTTGTACATGTGGGAAGACGTCATAGTCACTCCGGGCAGACGGAATGAGTACTTCTTCCTTGCATGGAGTGTGACTCGTCTTCTTCGTCTTCTCTTTGCACCCCTCCACCCACCGCAGCAAAAAAAAACACCTTTGCCGGGGGCGGTGGTGGTTTTTTTGCTGCGCCGTCGTATTTCAGCGGCGGTGCGGGGTCAGTGACATCACACCCCAGGCGGCGTGGCTTGTGATGTCAAGTGGGGTGTCGCGGCCCCCCGCGGGGGGTGTAGGGTCACCACTGGTGCCAGGCTGCAGAGGCCCCTGAGGCAAAGGCCTCCACTGATCCCAGAGTGCCTTGGAACTGTGAATCCCCCTCCCAGCTTATTAGCAGGGTAGGTAGTGGCAGTAGTCAATGGATCACCCTCCCACTGGTGAATGGGGGGGAATCAATGGGAGCATTCACTAGAATTCCTGCAATGATGTAGGGGACTCTGGGGGACACTCCCATGGCTGTGCCAGATACAAGAGCAGCATGAGCCTCTCATCCTTGCCACTGTCAGGGGTACTGGAGAGTTTAGGTGTTGGTTCAGTCAGATGGACTCTCTGATGGGCATGGGCCCTTAGCCAGTGTCCAAACTAGCCAACCTCTGATGCTGCCATTGAAGTGAGCAATTACTGTCAACATAGCATGAAGCTATGTGCTTTTGCACCAATGTAGTTGTTGTTGCACACCATACTAATCACTTGATGGGCTGATATAGCAAAGTCTTAAGACTGTCTGTTGTTCAATAAATTATGATAATTAAGTGAAGACTCATATCTTTGCTTCTGTCTTCAACGAACAATTCAACCTCATGCTTCAAATAAGTTATCATTTGCTGTCAAAGAAGAAGTAATGAAGAAATAGAGGCCTTCAAAAACATAAAATTCACAGCTCAAACTAGGCTTCTGACCTATAGAAACTCTTCATTTGTTACTTATTAAAGTCTAATCATACAGATCCAGTGAAACTTTGGAATGTAATATCTGGCTCTTACAAGAAAGCGTTCTTATCTGAGGTCAACAAATGAGTGGTTGAAATTTTACAGATGACTTTGTTTCTTTATCTCCTATTGACATGATGAAGGAACCCAAAATAAACTTTAAAGGGCAAACACCAGAGAGACCAAATGTAAAAGAAAATACACTGAACTGAACATTTCAATACAAGCAGGTGTATCTGGCATGGCAGATTCCAAATTAACAAATGACTTTTCAGTCTATTAGCATGGGTTGCAATTGCTATGGGAATGTAATGTCCCCTTAAGACTGTATTTTGAATTTTAGTTCCTTGTCACAAAACTAGGAGATATGCATTTCTCATTACTTCTATTTTTAATCAGAAATGTATCTATGGTAATATACTTCTAGAACAACATGCTTTACAAGTGGTCCTGTGCAGTGATATTTGTCATCCTCTTAATATGTTTTCCACACTGAGGATCAACAAATGTGAGTCTGAAATGCCATCCAAAATGTCCCCAAGAGAAGGTCCAGATGGTGATGTGTGGTTTTCTGCTCAATTTGATAATAAAGATGGAAATTTTCATTAGGTATCTGTGACATGAGACTCCTTTCCCCCATGCTTTGTCAGAGATAATTAACCAAACTGCTACGCAAATACAAATCAGCAGTAAGGATTCACTGGGAAAACTGCTCCAATATTATAGTGTTGCTCCAATATTATATTGAGGATATACAGAACTGAAACTAGTTCTTTCTTCAGCTATTTTTACTCCAGTCAACTCCATTTCTTAAGATTTCCATTTCTACTGAACAGTTGCAGGTGATCATTTCTGACACTGTCTAATCTGAAACTCAGATGTTTTGTTCTGCTCAGTTTCATTTAGAGGTGCTCTATCATTCTTACCTCATTTATACTGACAATTTTGTGGTCAACTAATCACATCTGTAGCTCATCTTCTGCCATGGGACTCAATATGGCATTCATAAATATTGGCTACAGTCTATTTGGATGAGGGACAACGACTGGCCAAAGGTCACCCAGTAGTCTTCATGACTGAGCAGGAGCCTGAATCCAGATCCTCTTGGTACAAACCTACCATAGCTCTGTACCCACTACTCCCCATACAGTACTTGATCTTTGGGATGTAGGTTAAGCTGTGACAATGACTTGCCCAAGGCCAACGACATTAACCTACCGGTAGTTCTCTCACATCCACCAGCCTCAGCACTCTTATTTTCTGTATCACTGTTTCCTCGATCTATACTGCATGGCCTTCTGGCCACATTCCAGCATCCCCACTTGCATCCTAATTGTTCCAGGTCTGAGGTACTTAGAGCCAGATGGTGTAGTGGTTCTGGTGTTGGACTTAGACCTGGAAAATCCAGATTCAAATCCCCGCTCAGCCACGAAGCTTCCTGGATGACCTTCAGCCAGTCACTGTCTCTCAGCCCAACTTGGCTCACAAGGTTGTGAGGACAAAAGGAGGGAAGGAACCATGTACACCACCCTGAGCTCCTTGGAGAAAGGGTGGCATAAAAAATGTGAAAAATAAATAAAAATATACGGCTAAATTCTGTTCAAACACAAATGGAACATAATACTATGATCTCTTCCACTTGAAGCACAGACTAATCTGAATGGTGTACCCTAACCTATTAAGGATAAAATGGTCATGAAGGAACCTCCCTAGTGAAGGGGGTTAGATGAAACAGTCTCAGGCCAACATTCTGTCATATTTATTACTTCTACCTAAATCTTCATTTCCATCGTGGCAAACAAAGGCATCAGAAAATCTGTGTGAACGTTAACAGCAAATGAATATTTCTTTCTGTTTTGTTTTGAAATGATGCCTGAGTTAACATTAAAGCTTGCTTTCTCTGCAATGCCTACAATAGGTATCCAAAACTTAATTAATCCCAATAGATCACCAATAGATCTGGTCTATATTGGGCCACCTCCTGAGGGATATCATCTGATCCTCAGCTGCCAACCTCTTAAGGCAGAAGACTGGTGTTGAAGGAGCAGCACCTGTAAGTATGGAATTTGTCAGCAATCTTCTTTGAGGACCCAGACCCACTACCCTTCACTCTCTCCTCAAAGTGGCTCTCCAGAAAATCTAGTTCCTGACCAGAGATTGGATCATTCTACAGCACTGTCATAAATGAGGACACAATCCAGGATGAGGATGTTAGCTACACAAGGGAACTGTAAAGTCGACAATGTTATGTAACCGAACAGAGTGAGGAGAGTGTAAACACAACATGGGGTCATATGCATAATCAAAAAACCACTAAACGTTTCAACCATATTTAGACATATTAGATCAATATCATCAGTGGCTAAAACAACATTGGCTCAATCAAAATCATTACATCAAAGTTCTCTCTTCTAAAATGGAACTGAATTCTTCATAATGGAACATATTCAGTGTTGCTTAATAAGGAGGCACCACCGTATCCTACCATCATCACTTGAGAATCAAACAGTTGGGAGTTACATTTTAGCAACTCCTGGTCATGCCCTTTTAAAGTGCCTCTTCTTAAGAAAGCAAGGTCAGCATTTTGTTTTCAGTCCTGAAATATAATCTGGTGTTACTCTGGATTCAGCAGCAATGCCTCCAGGGTTGATTCAAGTAGAACCACCAGCTACCCGAGACTGATGGGAGTGGCAAGATGTGAATGCAAGCAGAATTAGTTGCTTGCCACTAAGGATTTCTTCCATAGCAAAGACAACTGGAACAAATATCTTACAGTGTGGACTGTATAGCTAGAATTACTGGGTAAGAGTCTCAATGAGAGTATCTTTTTATATGTGGTGACATCTCAATAATAATGGTAAAGCACATTAAGAACATAAGAAGAGCCTTGCTGGATCAGGCCAAAGGCCCATCTAGTCCAGCGTCCTGTATCTCACAGTGACCCCACCAGATGCCTCAGGGCGCACACAAGACAACAAGATACCTGTATCCTGTCGCCACTCCCTTGCATCTGGCATTAAGAGATAGCCTACTACTAAAACCATGAGGTTGCATATACCAATCATGGCCTGTAACCTTTGATGGACTTTTCTTTCATAAATCTGCCAGAGGAACGCTAAAAGTTTAGATAAGAGCCGTTCTGTTTGAGGCTTTCCCCCCCAATATTGGGAAACATGGAAACCTGCAATCTTGACATACTGCAGTCCAAACAGGCGACACTGCATTATTTTTCTGAATGTGGAAACCAAATATTTGAAATGAATGCATTCACTCAAGTTCATTGGCCTTGAGCAAGTCCATTGTAAATATTTGGACAATGAGGAATGCTTTGGGGCAATTTATTTCCACACGTATACCAAAGACAAATGCATTATGGGATACACTTTTGCTCACAGATCTATTTCCCCTAAGCCAGATTTATTTATTTATTTATTATCCCTCATTGAGGCTGGAAAGACAAACAGCATAACAGATCAGATGGATACCTCTGCTTTTCTGGTACAACGATATGCTTTAGCAAATACTTGTCTGCTTTTATGGTCTGAACAGCAGGATTCTGGAGGTGTTCAAGACAAAGAAGAGATGTATGTTATTTGTTATTTTCCTTTCCTCAGTTGTGAGCTGAGGTCAAAAACTAACAGCCCAATCCTGTCTAACGTTGCGTCTTGCGATGCAGCAAGGCCGATGCAGCCTCTGCTGCATCCAGTGTGCAAAGCAGGCAGACTGAAGGTCACCTCGGGGAAAGGGAATTTTGTTCCCCTCCCCCGGACAAAGCCCCAGCTGCCTCGATGGGACTACTCGGATGTGCGCCAGCTATTTTGCTGGCGCAAGTCTGAGAACCCCCTGTAGCAGTGGCCAGGTCTGGGAAGGGGGAAAGGATTTAGGCATAGCCTTCACCACCAATCCCTCCCCCTTCCCAGGCCCGGCTGACCACCCCCCTGAAATGCCCCATTTCGCCCTCCTCACGCCCCTCCACCACCCAGTGGGGAACTTATATTTACGGGGCGAGTAGAGCGGCGCCGGTCTTGGCGCTGGTGCTGCCTACTCACAGGGTAGCGGCACATATGCAACATCCTAGACTGTGTGGAGCAGTCGCTCCGCCGGTCCAAGACTACACCGGATTGCGCTGTAAAACTATTAAATTTTGTGACCAAATCATACTTTAGGGCAGTGCTTCTCAATTTTTTTCTCTCATGCCCCCCCTATGAAGAAGAAAAAATTTCGCACCCCCCTAATATAACTAATGCAATGTAACTAATGTAAAGGGGGGCTCGTTGCAATAGTTAGTGTGTATGCTTTGCGCCACTTATCTTGATTGTAGGAGCCTCCAGCGACGATCTACTTCACCGACGATCTCTTCCGGGGAGCAGATCGTTCCTCTGCTCCCCGGCGCGAACTCTGTAACGCGCCTAGGAGCGCTTTGCAGAGTTCACGCATGCGCAAGACGACGAAGTTGCCAATCGTCGTCTTGCGCATGCGTGATTCACAGCGTGAACTCTGCAGAGGGAGCAGAGGGAGAGCAGAGGAACGATCTGCTCCCCGGAAGAGATCGTCGGTGAACTAGATCGTTGCTGGAGGCTCCTACAATCAAGATAAGTGGCGCAAAGCATACACACTAACTATTGCAACGAGCCCCCCTTTACGGAGCCTCGCGCCCCCCCTGGGGGGCACGCCCCACTATTTGAGAACCGCTGCTTTAGGGTGACAGTCAGTTTTGTAGTACTGTAGTTCCTCTAGTGCTCCCTCTGGGAAACATATAGAACATGAACGGAAGACACATGTTTCCAAATTACAATAGAAACGTACGAAGCAGCTGGGCCCAATCAAAGCTTCCCAGTGAGTGTTCTCCACTGGGTGACACTTAAGTATTTGGGGATGCAAGTATCTCTTTCATACTTTACATTTCCACTCAAAGATCTCCCATATAACTACAGCAAACATGCCTGCTCCTACAAACTGGAAACCAGTCCTCAGTAAACATAAGAAGCTAAGTGGCTCCCAAACTGGGAGGCGCAACTCCCAGGGGAGCTGCGGAAACCAGCCAGGGAGCCATGGAGTGCCACAGAATCTTTTCAGAAAACAGAGCAATGCCAATTGGCAGGCATCAGCATAATGTAATGGGGAGTTGCAGCCAATGGTCACCAACGGTCAAGGGAGCCGCAGGTCGAAAAATTTTGGGAAACACTGAGCTACAGTATTTTGGTTTCAATGTGGGACTGTGGCAGGGACAGAGAGATAAATTCCTTTTTCCCCGCACCACAATCCTGATCCATATGGGCTCTATCTGACCGCTTTTTATTTAAAAACAAAAATGCTAACCCTAATCATCTGCACCTTCATATGTACAACAATTGAAAAGTTACATGATAAACAATCTTTTATTTATAAAAACACCGTTAAAGATTGTAAACCTGTACAAATAACAGTAAATGGAATGGAACCACTCTTGTGACTGACTACCTGTTAGGTGTAACCTGCCTTCCATTCCAGAATATCAAAATGTTCTTCAAGAATATTACAGCTCTATAGAAATTCAATATACAAATGCAGATAATCATAGTAATTATCAGGGCGATGGTGTTCCCAGTAGCAATGTATGGTTGCGAGAGTTGGACCATAAGGAAGGCTGAGCGCCGAAGAATAGATGCTTTCGAACTGTGGTGCTGGAGAAGACTCCTGAGAGTCCCTTGGACTGCTAGGAGATCAAATCAGTCAATCCTAAATGAAATCAACCCTGACTGTTCCCTGGAAGGACAGGTACTGAGGCTGAAGCTCAAATATTTTGGCCACCTAATGCGAAGAGAGGACTCTCTGGAGAAGACTCTGATGCTGGGAAAGATTGAAGGCAAAAGGAGAAGGGGAAGGCAAAGGATGACATGGTTAGACAGCATCACCGATGCAATGAACATGAAAATGAGCAAACTCAGGAAGATAGTGGAGGACAGGAAGGCCTGGCGGGATATGGTTCATGGGATCACGGTCGGACACGACTTAACGACTGAACAACAACAACAACATCAATGTACTATGGTGCTTTCCAAAAACAAAGGCCCCTGCTACAAGAAGCTTATCATCTACATCCAACAGCGGGGATGGAAGAGGTGATGACCACAACTTTTGCACTCTCTCCCTTTTGCATTGAGATCTGCACCCTCCCTCATAACCTTCCGATGGGGACATAAGACTTTGCTTATCCTCCTGGCTTTTCCATCTTAGGTTTTTCTGTAGCTTTAGTCACTGTTTTCCTTTTGTCTGTGTTGCAATGAGTCCTGCTAAAGAAATTGCTCTTATGCCCTAAGCTCTGCTGCTGTTTTGATCATTTCCATGTTTTGCTTTTCCTGCCTCTAGTGTTATGGGTGTATTATTTGCTGCTTGTTTTTAATTGTTAATATTTGTATTTTAATAGTTGATAATGTTTTTTTGTTTAATTCATTGTTGTGAGCCACCTTGGGTGTCCCATTTATTTGGGAGGAAAGGCAGGATAAAATATTTTAAAATAAATGACACTGCAATATATCTTAAAAATTTAGATACAGCAAAATAGAAGTTTTATCACATAAATGTTGTTTGCAACCTTTTTACTGTGCTAGCTTGTTCAGCTCACAAAAAACCCCACAAACTATTTATTCAATAATCCAATTTTTAAACTGACAATTTAAAAAAAAAATCACTGATCATTTAGTTGGAAGAGAAATGTTCTTTATTATCACAAATGCCAACTGCTCTATCAAAAAGAATGCCAGAGGCAGGGGTGGGGAGACATCAGGAGAACATTGTCCCTACAGCTATGCAACTAACTTTAGCAGCCCCAGTTTTAATTCAGATCAGAAACCGTTATTGGCATGAAAGTTTTAATTGTACATGCTCACATCTGGGGGAAACTCCAGAAAACAATACTTGTGACAAACAAATAACACCTTCGTGGTCCTTCCACCTCTACTGTGAACAATCTCTTCACTTTGCTTTGTAGATACAACAATTTTACTTACCACCCATCAATGGGTTTGAGAGGTATGTTGAACGAGACTGGCTTTCAGATCCCTGGGATATGCTGGCATCTGCACTAGCTCCTTCCACATCCATTGCAACACTGGACTACTGTTATTGCACTTCACCGTTGAGATCATGTGAGTTCAAATTCCATCTTGTCTGTTGAAAAATCCAAGTTCCATGAGTCAGTTATTAAGCAGTCTGTGTGCAAGTCCAGGACATTTTGCAGGAGTTAGGAATTTTAGTTCCAGCCACGATTTCACAGTTAGGCTAAATACCTGGGCAATCCAGTTTAACGGAGCACCTCTTAATTGGTTGGATAAAAGTACAAAAAAAGATCAGGCACACAGAACAAAGTGCGAGATGGGGCTGATGTCATATCCTTTCCAAAACCACATCCAATCAGCAAGTCTGCCTTCTGTTTTTGTAAGAAAGGAACTTCTCAGTTGCCAAAAAAACAAGACAGAAAGAGCCAGTTTAACTAGCTCAGCAAATTCTGCCTTCAGGGGATTTAAAAAGTAACAGAGAAAGAGAGAGAGTTTAGTACCATCTGCTCTGCCTTTATCACAAGGCACAAATTAAGTTTTCAAGCAACACCCTATGTAATATCCACTGTGGTTTCTGACTATAGTGCAGTACTGTACATAATATTGCTGACGTTCGAAAAGAGCACAACTACATGTAGAAATGGCAAACAGAATTCTTTTTCACACAGGAGTGGTCAGAACATAACACAAGAATATTAAAACCACATGTTTAGAGAGCTGTGCTTTCAGCTAGTCCTTTATTCTCCCTGTTGCATAAAAAAAACCCCAGTTTTAATAATGTAGATTTTACTCTAAGGATATCCAAGAAAGCAATAGACAGTAAGGGAAAATTCATTAAAATCAGCACATTAATGAAAGCAACAACGCTAATATTTCTATCCACTAATTTTTGTGAAGAGAATAATCATTATGCTTGGAATTTTGCATATGTTCAGCTGAAAAGAAGCTATTTATCTGCAACGTTTATTTATTTTGTGGTGCTTCAAAGGTGGCTATCTGACTATCATTAAAAGAAAACAGATGCTGGCAGCACCTACTCATGACCTTTGCCTGTGGGCTGGCAAATAATGAGGAAAAGGAAGAGAATGATGCCCCACAGGACAGAACTGAGGTTCTGCAAGGGCCCCAATACATCACAGCCATATTTTTTTATTCACTTTATACTGATCTACATATATTTTTTTCTTTGGAGATGGGGAAGGCAGCAAGCTTCCAGGGCAACATCCAGGGCTATTTTTCCTTGTCTCTGTCTAGTGCTTACTGAGTCACACTGCTGGTACACTTGGTGTTTCTGCTTCTGTTTCTCAATTTCTAAGTGCTGTGTGGGTGTACGTGTGTGAACTTGTTCTATTTTTAGAATATTTTTAGTAGAGACCTGAGATACACCTCAGACTTCCTTCTCCAAATAAACTCCCTTGACCAATCCACCAACAACTCCGTCAGTTGAAAACTCGTATAACAGACCAATTTTATTGGGCTAATCCGCTGGCGGAACAAGCGTTCCGGCAGCGGAGTCGTAAAATCCTCTCCAGCAGCGCACAAAGCCTCGCGCTGCCGGAGCACCGACGGGGAGGCCAGAATGGACCCATGCACGGTGGCAGATCAGAGAAGGCTTGGTCGACCCAGGTAAGCCAGTGGACAGCTTGGGTGAGATCTTGGGCTCTTCTTATGTTCTTATATGTTAATTTTTCATAGTTAGGAAGAAAATTCCTTAAAGGTGATATGTAATAAACCAGCACACGTTAGTTTGTTTGAAAGCAAGGTTTCTCTGTCATCCAAGCAATAGCTACTACTAGACCAGTTGGGCCTGAGGCCTGCTGTGGAACTATGAGTCACTTCTGCAAGGGGAAAAGCTTTGGTTAGACCTCAAGGAAGTTTGTGGGGCCTTACCTGCAGATACTGATCCTCACACTTCCTTCCAGCTTGCTGGGCCAGATTAAAGATTAAAGAAGCAGGGTAGTGGCACGAAAACAAGGAAGGAAGGAAGGCTGTTGCTCCAGGCTTTGTCCTGTATTGGGCAATGCTATGATAAATATGGCTGGCTCTTTTTCCTGTCTGGGGGAGGAGGGAAAAAGGAGTGGTTGCTTGGCAACCACCTGCTGCACTCATAAGGCTCTCCTTTCTGCTCCAATTCAAGGAAAGCAGAACTGACATGGATTGTTGGAGAAGCTGGGTTCTAGGACTTGAATGCTTGCTGTACTGTACATACTTACCTGAGAGTAAGTCCCATGGAGCTCAATGGGGCTTACTTCTGAGTAGACATGCATAGTAGAATTGTCTTCTCGGACTCTTGCCGTATGTCCCCTATATTCAGCCTGACTCCTAGACTACAGTCCTATCTAGTCCATCTAAAACTCAGTACTCTGTACCCAGGTAGGGGGAGATATTGCCCACCTCTGACAAGTGCGTGACTAAGGAGTGTGTCGGCATAGGGTGCAGGGCTTCCCCACGCCAGGGGGCACGATTCCCACTTTTACAACAATTGAATAGGGCTATCTAAAACATATGTAGGCTCATCTGTTCCTTATGCAGCTATGGTCTCTCCTTTTTTGTGTGTGTTAAGTCTTTTCTTTTTTCTTGTATACAAATGTCCTGCTTCCAAACTCGTAATGTCAATACCTCTATCGTTTTAACCTTTCTCTCTCCCCCCCCCATTCTTATTCTGACAAATTTGTTTCTTAGAAGATATATTGAGGCAAGACATTTTGAAAAATGATCCTGAATAGACAAATAGTTTTAATCACACCATGGAGAAGCTGCTTTTCCACAGATAGACTATGTGTTCGTCTATCACATATGTTCATGGACTTATCAACGGCCATCTTATAACAATATCTGCACCTGATGTGTGGGGTAAAATTCTCCTAATAACTTGGCAGGATAGCATAGATTCCCAGGTTAGCAAGTGGTTCTATGTACACACCATAGTAAGTTACCATTCGTATCAACCCTACTTACTTGTATGTACGTTTGGGAAGGGGGTAGGAAAGGGAGGTAAGGGAAAGCCATTCTATACATAGAGGCACTTTCTTCTTACAGTAGTGTTTTACATGTTCCATGGTCAACTCTTGCCATTGCAAACAATTTTGGGAGCTAAGCTGAGGTCTGTCTGTCATTCACCCTGAAATGATTAAACTTCCTGAATGCCCAGGATACTGGAATTCTCATCTTCCTCCTTCCTCCATTGCTGCTATCGAGATTTCTTGCCTGTTGCTTGGTTCTTACTTGTTTCTCAGTAGCATCACTTCCCCCAGAAGTACTTCCTTCCAGATTTGTTTCTGAGCTGCAGAAGCATGTAAACTAAGGGAACACTTGGATAATAAAGGCCCTTTATAGTGGTTGTATATTCCTCTGTTTAAAATATCTGTGAGGCTGCTGGAGTAAATAAGCCATCAAGTTATGTGGCTGATTCTGGGCAAAGCCTACATTATTGTGTCGTCCATCGAAATAATAGAAAGCCAATTTGGCACTTGCGTGCCATAATAATTGGTGTACTTCAAGGTGAGAAAAATGACAAAAAGGCACATTTTCTGACAAAATCAACATCAGTGTCATGGAAGGGTGAAAATCCTTTCTGAAGCTGCACATTCCTTGCAGTGCTCAGAATTCGAAATGTGAACTCTCTAGCCTCAGAACATCCTGCAGCTATATACAGATAATAAGTATATTTAGCTTTCAATAGCAATGGAAATTACATACAGCATCCAGGAGAACAGGTAATTTTTCATAGACAGGAAAATAACTGTGTTCAGTAATGGACCAGATGTTACAGATTTGCTACCATGTATCACCATAGAAAGTAACAGCAGCAATTTCCCATGAATCTCAGTTTATTGTACTTCAGATTCAATGCACGTGGTAACTCCAGCATTAATGGGTTCACTTCTTCAAAATGGTGAGAAAGCATGGTTAAACCAGATGTACTCTTAAATTAAAGAAAAATGGCTCATTTCCTTTTAGATTTAAATGGACTTCAAAGGAAATGGTCGTGGAACGGCTGGTTGTCTTTATGGATCAATCAAGGATGAAGTCACTTGCAAATACCAACGATATTATTTTAGATCTCCAATCATGCTTAATTAAAACAAACAAGAGATGTAATGGATTTACTGGATGGACATCTAATCAACTAAAATTTGCAATACATATGTTGATGTAGTTTCGTAGGCCTCTTGGAGTTTTGGAAAATTATTCTGGCCAAAATAGAGTAGCTGAAATTACCCAAAGCAATGGCTTCTGAAAGAACCAGTAGTAAATGAATGACTACAGTCATCTGGGGAAAAAAATGTACAAGGGGTATCTGAATTATAGAGCGAGTGATACAAATGTCTGATGTGGTAGCAAATAGTACATATTTGTTCAGAGATGTTTCCTTCTAAGTATTTAAAGGATTGAGCTCCCAAGCTCTTTCAGTTTGGCAGGTCAATCATAGCATCTGGTTCTCCCTTCAGAAAGGGGCATGACGCAAGAAGGAGTGTAATTGCAGTATAAGATGGTGAGACAATTTGTCTTTACTCAAAAAAAACCTGATGATGGTCCTCCATCCTAGTATACAATAAACATGTATTTTGTATCAGGAATGGGTTTTTTCTGGTAGCACAAGGTATGCCATACATACATTCTATATACAATTAGAAGAAAATACTGTACATTCTCAATGACCATATGTGTACACGCACTGGAACATTTGTATGTTTGTTGAACAGCAAGCCTTTTAAAAAATGTCGAACGCTACAGGGCAGTGTTAAGGTCACATGGCTGACCTCTAGAACTAGCACTGACTGAAATATGGCTGACCTCTAGAACTAGCACTGACTGAAATAGCATTTTCCAGTTTTGTAGCATTTAGTTTGAAATGTACTTGTATCTGATAATGAAGGGTGAATTTGTTTACCACCAGGTAGATGTACACACACCTGAAAAACCCACATCTCTTTTCTTCCTCTTTACAACAGGAAGTGTAAAGAAATCACATATATTTTGCTCTGTTTACATTTGGTTTGGCTGGTGCTTTGTTCAGGCAGAATGTAGTACCACACCGGTTCAGCAGCCTACAGAAAGGACTTTCAACAGAAGTCAATACTATGCATAAATGACTATCGCCTTTCTAGCTACATTAATACTTTTGAACACATATTACAGAGTAGATGATGCTTTTGTTTTGGTTTTTTTTCCCTCACCTTGTTCTAATATTTGAAGAGTAAACAACAACCTATTTTCATTTTTTTATCACACTACATGCAACTATAAAGCTATCGGAACAAAAGGAAATTTTCAAGTCGTTCAGGAAGGTATAGTTTGTGGACTACATAAAGACATGATCGTCCCAAACACTTTCGGATACACAGGCGGCACAGCTGGGCAAGGCTAGGAGGGCCTAGAGGAAAAGAACAAAGAAATGTTTGTGTGAATTGAAGGACACCACTCAAATATATTTAAGGCTTCTTTTGATGGGCAAAAAACTATTTTGCCGCAAACAGCCAAGGCAGGAGGAGGATTTTCAGCAGGAAATGGCACATGGGAAGAATACCCCACCCCCGTGACCCACCAGGAAAACAGCTATTTTCTGTTGGCCCCTTAAGGGACGGGGACAGTGGGACAGGAGGGGTCTGCAGGCCTCCCCGTACCCTCCAGAAGACGTCAGGACCCCCAGTGAGTTCAGAATGGACACATTTCCCCCCAGCGTCAGTGCGATTCCTGGGATCGCTTCCGCCGCTGTCCCCACCCCTGTTTTATAGAGTGATTCCCGACTCAAGGGGAGAACTTTGAGAACCAATGGCCTATCTCTTAATGCCAGGTGCAAGGGAGTGGCGACAGGATACAGGTATCTTGTTGTCTTGTGTGCTCCCTGAGGCATCTGGTGGGACCACTGTGAGATACAGGAAGCTGGACTAGATGGACCTTTGGCCTGATCCAGCAAGGCTCTTCTTATGTGCTTAAGAGTAGAATACAAATGTAATGTATAAATATAAATACTTCTGGTAAAGAGTTTAAACCCTTACTCTAGTTTAAACAAATGTTTACAGCATTTGTAGAGGGAATGTTTGGATGAATCACTGCTCATACTCAATTAAAAAATGGCCCCCAGAAGACAGAGGGGACAGGGCATGTGCGCACATGAGTGTGCACATCTATAATCACGTGCAACTGATTCGGGGCATAATATATTGTCCAAAATCTCCCAGTGAGGGTGGAGAAATATGTATAACTACCACCCCAATTAATAACATCAACAAAAATCAACCATTACCTTCCCGAAGCAACAATACCCGTTCGACACAGCTATTTGGTGCAGCAAGATCAAGAGCACATTTGAATTCAGAATTTCTGCACTTCAAGCTAGCTCCGTAATCAGTTAACAAGTTGACAATTTCTGCACTGGATCTTCTAGCAGCTGCATGGAGTGGGGTATCCAGTCCTTTACCCAGATCAACACTAGCACCTTGGGAAGAATGAATGAAAATTAAAGCAAACTAATTCAGTGCTGGTGTTTGGATGCTGGGAGCCCTGGGACAAAGCCCTGCGCACACGCACACACCATTAAAAATATACATCAATACATTGATCCACTTTGTCCCCAAGTTCACTAGGAGCAGTGAGTTCACCCTAGGCTCCACAATGACACAGGGGGCTCTGCAGGATGCTCTCATTTATAGATGGTGCCAGGCAGAGCACTAGCACAAGTCTCTCAGCCAACATGCACCACCACTACCACAGATACTAGGGGGGGGGAGGGCTCAGAAGTCAGTCCAGCCAGGCAGAGGTGTCGTTATGGTGGGGGCAGTTCGGGCGGTGGGCCCCAAGCAGAGGGGCGCGGGGTGTGTGTGCACCTGCCACTGAATCCGTCTTCCTCTTCCGCTGGCTCTTTCTCATGCAGCCGTTCTTGGCTGCATGTTTGACCCTCCCACCTCCACCCCCGGATGCCGTTTGGATCCAAAAGGGGGCCAAAAAGTGCCAGGGGGGTGTTTCTGCACCGTGTTGGCGTGCTTTGGTGATGTCATGGCCCCCAGGGGCGAGGCGTGTGGCATTTGTGGGGGGGTGTCCGGGTAGCAGCCCCCCCACGGGGGTTGTAGGCCCACTACTGCAGCCAGGTGGTAGGCCCTCTGATGAGCACAGACCATCAACCAGTGCCCAGCCTGACTGACTCTGACACCAACCTGATCACATGCGGCAGAGCAGAGAATCCCTTGGCTCATAAGACTTCGCATTTGTGTAATGCTTTCTACCACTGGGTTCTCCTCCCTCCATGGGAGTAGCTCCATGTCATAAGGGCCTGCATTTGATCCTGCAGGTGTTGGCTGTTGACACTGCCTGAAGGAGCCCATCCAATCCACCACATAATAAAACACCTGTGAATGTCCTTCTCCAACATACAGTACACACAAGTACCTAGTTCCAAAAGCTTCTTGACACAGTCTGTCTTCTGGTTCGTGCAGGCCACATAAAGTGGTGTTCCAAGTTGTGGGTCTTCTTGGTCCACATCCACATTATTGGCAACAAGAATTTCCATACACTCTCTGTGGCCTATATAAATACAAAGAGAAAACCTCACTGAATCACAGGGCCGCAAGACTCATAGAGACCTCCTCATCTTTCATAGTCAGACAATCCTAAACATATTTGCCCATATTAAAATATGTCAGAAAAAAAGAGAAGGTAGCCCCATGATAGAGGGAAATATAGGGTACGGACTGTGGTAACTCAAACATAGCTAGGCATTTCAAGCAAGGGAGACAAGCCACAATCTTTGGAAGGCAGAAAATCATAGGGTTATCACAACCTATACTATACTATAGCTGAAAGGGAGAAAAAAATGACTGGGCCATTTCTTGTCCAGTCACTTGGCAACTTTAACTGCACCTACTTTGGGTCTGAAGAGCTCTGTAGAGAACCAACAGCTCTTGCTTCTGGAATGGTGCAACCCCCCTAAGATTACCTCTCTTTACAGCTTCGTGAATCGGTGAAGCAAAGTGATTCTCCAGATGGGGCCTGGCACCATATTCAAGCAGCATGTTGACACAAACTGCACTGCCGCTACGGCAAGCATTGAACAGAGGCGTGATCCCGTCTACAGTGACTGCATTAACCTGCATCAGAAAACAAAAACAAGGTGAAGTTAGGGCAGGCCCCCCCCCAAATGATGGCCCTCAGGTTACCCCTGGACCCAACACATTTCAAGCCCAACCCTATCCAACTTTCCAGCACTGATGCAGCTGTGCCAATGGAGTGTGCACTGCATTCTGTGGTGGTAGGGCAGGGCAGTCACGGAGGGCTCCTCAAGGTAAGAGAATGTTTGTTCCCTTACCGTGGAGCTGCATTGCAGCTACATCAGTGCTAGAAAGTTGGATAGGGTTGGGCCCTTTAACTGGTCCACTGAGCCCAGTGGCATTATAACTGCATGCCGCTCCTTCCCCCACTCCTTCCTTTTCTTCCCCCACTCTCACCCACCACCCTGACCTTCTTCCTCCTGCTGCTGGATGAAACTTACTGCTGGGCTGGGTTGCTCTGGCTGAGAGAGAGGGTTGCTCTGGCAAGCAGCCTCACAGCTGCAAATATTTCAAATGTTTTGCATTTTTTTTTCCTATGTTGAACATTCTTAAGAGTTATGTACAAAATGTATATACAGCAAATCCTCACTTCAAGTTGTTGATAGGTTCTTATTGAAAACTGCGACTTTAAGTAAAACGAGTTCTAATGTAACTTATTTTACCATAGGCTAATTGATAAACGTAAATGTTCCTATGGCATTTTCCCATCAACTTTAAAATGAAACGACTTTAAACAAAATGACTTTAAGTGTGAACTTACTGTATTCTTTTCTACGATTGGCTCACTCCGGCCCACCATAAAGAGCAATGTGATTCTGTCAGCCTACCGTTTGGGGGATCCCTGCCTTAGGGATTCAAGCACTTAGCATCATCAGTGAAATCTTCTTAAAAATACACTTGGTCTTCAGGGCCAAATTATGAATACCGGTACATTTTTAGAGCTACCTAATGACAGAGAGATAATTACCACTTACACGCATCCATAGAGGATGATCCCCAAAGGAAGGAATTACAGGAAAGTCATTGGAGAAATGTGTCGTAAGTAGCTTATGCCATGTTGGCCCAAGAGAATATGAGGAAAGGTGATGTTCAATAGTCAAGGTTTTCAGTGCATAGGAAAGGTCTCAGACTTGCTCACTGGCATCACCCAATGAAAGGTATCATATGGAATATAGATCTACCTGAAACTCTAGAACGAAGTGTTTGAGATGCCCTGTCAATCTGAGCTGCCAATGCTCAGCTTGGTCAATATACTGTAAAGTGTTTTCTTCTACAGAAAGCAAATGTGGGGTAAGTATGCCTTATAGAGACAAGAGTAACTGGTGTGAAAGTTTACAAGCTTTGGAGAAGCACACTAGCTGCTGGTTTGGAGTCCTATTGCATAGTATCAGAAGCATCTAATGCACACAGTCCCCTCGTGAAATGCCATTTGAGGGAGCATCTCTTGTACAGAACATTAATTCATATTGTGATACTCACCCGAGCACCATTTTCCAGTAAGACTTTTGCACAGGCAACATGGCCACCCAGGCAGGCTTCATGGAGAGCGGAAATACGGTCTATTGTAACAATGTTCACATTGAATCCCTAAAATTCAGAACAAGGTCATAAAAATATATAAAAATACAGACAAAATTAGTATTGCTATTGAGGTCTGAGCCCATTTCACACATTTGTGTATACAATAGAATGCATATGAGGAATACCGGTAAATAAGTAGACTTGTAACTAAACAAACTAAACACACTATTTCCAAAGGATTCTTTGTGTGTGTGTGTGCGCTTCTTCTATGGCACTTATTTAGGCTGTGGTCCACAACTCATTTCCTCTTTTTGCTATAATATATTAAGAAAATATACCTTCTTGTCTAGAAAACAAGTTTTTGTTTTTTAGAAATCCAGTTATATTATGCATAAAAATAATAATACTTTAACTTTAATCAATCTGTTCAGTACAGTCGAACCTCGCTATCCGCAGGGAATCCGTTCCGGACCCCCTCCCCCGCAGATAGCAATGATCCACGAATACCGGGGTCTGCCAAAAAAAAGCCTTTAAAAAGAAAAAGCCCAAAAATCACCATTTTCCGTTTAAAAAGCCAAACCGCTGCATTTTTAAGCCTCCACAGGGCTTCTGCAGCCTTAGCAACCCACTTCCAGGTAGCGCAAAGGCTCTTCCCCCCCCCCCCCAGCCTTGTTCCAGGGTACATTCTGGGACAAGGCTTGGAGAGGGGAAGAAACTTCGTGTGACCCGGAAGTGGGTCACTAAGGCTGCAGAAGCCCCGTGAAGGCTTGAAAATGCAGCGGCTTGGCTTTTTAAAGGTCAAACGGCTACTTGGGGGCTTTTTTCATTTTTAAAAGGTTTTTCAGCAGACTTTCGTAAGTCAAATCCGTGGGTCCCGGATCTGCGAATAAAAAGGGTCCACTGTATGGGGAAAAGATACTGAATACCATGACATAAATTCTTCCCAATGACATACAAAAGTTTGGAAGGGAAAAAGAAGATAAAATGCAAAAGCAATAGTGGCGCTAAATCAAATACTATTTTATAGATATGGATTCCTTTTCAAGAACCGACAAATTGTGATAACAACACAAATCAAAGGATTTGACTATTTCAGTGGTTCCCAAACGGTTTAGCACTGGGACCCACTTTTTAAAATGACACCCCACCTAGCTTTACGAGACTAAAAAAAAAAAAAAATCACTTTACCAGCCACTCAAGCCTCTGTTTTTATCCTTTTTACTATGGTGGAGGGGGACCGCCTTCTGGAGCATTTGTTGAGCTCCATGTTCATTGGATCGGAACCATTCCAGTGGCCTTGTGTCCCCCTTTGCCTGGCCTTCACTATGAGCCAAGGCACAGTTGCCTACTCATGAGTAAATGAGCATGTGTGGCTCAGCTTCGCTTTCCATAGGGCTCAATACGTTTTCCTTGTCAGCTGGGGTAGAGGGACTTACTTCTCAAGAGTTTGTTTGGGCCTGCGTTAATTGAATCGACACCATTCTGGTGGCATTATGTTCCCCTCGGCCTGCCATTTGAAGTGGATCAAGGCACATCTGCCTACTCACGAGTAAACGTGCTGCTCCGTTTCTGTTTCCACAGGGCTCAATACGTTTCCTTGTCAGCTATCAGCTTGTCAGTTTCACAACCCACCAAAAATCCAGTGATGACCCGGTGGTCATAACTAGGCTTACCATACTTTGAGGTGCCCAAACCAGGGCACCACCACCCCTACTTTTCCCCCCTCCAGAATTTTTTAAAAATATTTTTATTTCCAGGACTTTCTTCTTCTTCTTCTTCTTCTTTTGCGGGTGCAAAGCAATTTTCCAATTAATTAATTATTTTTGCTTTTCGGCCCCCTCATTTTCGCCCCCGTTTTTGCTTGCCTCCAGTCCTTCGTGCTGCTACTGGCTGCTGCTGCTCCCGCCCGAGCCTGATTCCTGCATCAGGCCAGCCATGACTCCCCCATGGGGTCGACTACCCCCTCCTGCTGCCATCGCCGCTGCTTCCAGGATTTTAAAAGTGTTCAAACTTTTCCTGTGCAACGCCATCTTGGATCTCACGAAATCTCGCAAGATCCAAGATGGCAGCGCTCAAATCTCATGAGGGCACATGAAGCAGTACTGCCTCATGTGCCCTCACGAGATTTGGGTGCTGCCATCTTGGATCTTGCGAGATTTCGTGAGATCCAAGATGGCGTCATACAGGAAAGGTTTGAACACTTCTTAAATCCGGGAAGCAGCGGCGGCGGCCCTAGAAAACCGTGACTGCCCTGGTTCCAGGCCCGGTGGCCAGGACTAGGTCGGTTCCAGGCCCTGGAAACCGGGGCAGTCTTGGTTTTTCCGGGATGGATGGTAAGCCTAGTCATGACCCACAGTTGGAGAACCACAGGACTATTTGTTAATCATTCAGATTTGCTGATAAAAATCTCTCTTAAGTTTTGCTGGGTTGCGCCGATATCCTGAGCCCTGTCCCAGGCCGGACCGGCCTTACACGGCCTCCCCGGATGTGCGCCAGCTTTAGAGCTGGTGTGCTTCTGAGGAGGTCCATTTGGGCTTGTGACACTTACACCGGGGAAAGGGGACGAATGTCCCCTTCCCCCGAAGTGAGCCTGGGCAACACTGGCACAGCCCGCAATTAGCCTGGGATGCAGCAGCTGGCCCTTTAGGCCGGCCGCCGCATCTTAGGCAGGATTGGGCTGCCTGTGGGCTTTCCTTATCCCGCTGCCGCATGTTGGGTGGTTCCAGCCTCTCTGGCAGCATTCCGGCAGCATGCGGTTTCACACACTGCCAGAGCACTGTTTGCTGTGGCCATAAAGCAGCTACTGCTGCCAGAATGCTAGTTCCAGCAGCAGTAGAACCCAATAGGATTGGGCTATAACCCATTATGCGTACATTCTGACCAATGTACAGTGATTGGGGCCTGTCTGCTGCCGTTGCTATTCCTCCCAACTCCATTTGCACAGTGAACATTTGAAAAGGGGCTGGGCTGATACTTGACTTTCTAGAACCTTAATCATCTTTGTAGCTTTTCCTTAAAACTCAGGTGAAATGTTCATCACATGCACAACAAAAGACTGTTTGAAAAAAATAAGATGGACTGCACCTGTGCAAAAGTGCCAACACGGCTGTCCATAACTCGGACGTCCATAACTGGAATACCCAGTGTATTCACGGACCCAGTGTATTCTGCACTGTAAACCATCGCCATTTGTATAAAAAGGTCAATCTACAATATATGTGGTGATTTTAAGTTCTTAATCTATTTGCTGGGTGTTCTTACCTGTGCTATCAAGGTTTTCAAAGACAGGAGACGTCCTTGAAATGCAGCTTCATGAAGGGGAGATCTATCTGCCCACGAGCCTAAAATAAAATAAAGTTCATTTAAAGATCAATCTGCAGAATGGAGCTGTAGAGACACACATATATTTACACCTTTTCTAGGACAACACATTATTCTGGCACCATGAAAGGAAAAACATAATCCTCAAGTTCTCTCCCTCTCTGTGTTGGCATGGAGGGCCACTTACCTCATGTTGTGATGTGTGTGTTTTCACCCCACCAGCAGCCACCTGTGATGTGGAGACTGGTGAGAAATGAAATGCAAATGATCGTGGTGTTGTGTCCAACAATGGCCAGTAGATGCCTGTGGGAAGTTTACAATACGGACCTGAAAGCAACAGTCTGCTATTGTTTATTCTCAGGATTTGGAATTTAGAGGCATAACACCTCTCAACATATTCGCAGGTGGCTGGACAAATTCTATCAGAGACAACAGGTGAGGATCAATTGATAGTATAAGATCCTTCAGGTAGCCGGCAAAAGTCAGAAAAGTATTTAAAGGGAAATTTTATTGACAATGTTGAATAGCGCACAAACATTTAGAATGATGCCTATCAAACTCTTTCATTGCTACCAGGTCTAGCTTTTGTGGAGTGAACTTTACCCAGTGTGTAATTCATCTGTGGAACTCCTTGCCACAGGATGTGGTGATGGCACCTGGCCTAGATGCCTTTAAAAGGGGTTTGGACAGATTCATGGAGGAAAAGACCATCACAGGTTACAAGCCATAAGCAACCTCCTGGTTTTAGAAGTAGGTTTTCTCTGTGCCAGGTGCAGAGGAGTGGCAGCAGGAAACAGGTTATCTTGTTGGCTGTGTGTTCCCTGAGGCATCTGTTGGGGCCACTGTGTGATACAGGAAGCTGGACTAGATGGGCCTTTGGCCTGATTCAGCAGGGCTCTTCTTATATTCTTATGTAACTTAAGTCCAAACTAAAACCTTGGTTGGAATTACTCCAGCGTTTAACATTCCCAATGTCTACTAGGCAGACTTGAAGTAGATCTCTCTAAATATTACAGATAGGAAGATCAGAACACACACACACACACACACACACACACACACACACACACACCCCTGCTAAGCAAGCTTTCTTGGCCAGGGTGAAAAATTGGCCTTCCATTCCATCATTCCCTGTCTGGGGTCAATAAAGAAAGAACATAGAAACTAATTGCTGCCTTCTGCTGAAACATTACCTCTGTTGTTTTTATAACACATAATAGTCAGATCCAGGCCCCACTTACATTAAGCAAAAGGCCATGTCAATTTAGTGTTCAACTGAGGTGGCCTTTTGCTGAATGTCACTGGAGTTTGGATCCATCTGCTCAAATCTCTTTAGGCTCTTAAGCTATTAAGCCCAAAAGAGCAAACAGGGCCCCTTAGCTGCAGCACTGCAAGCAAGAGATGTATTCACCAACAAATTACTATACTGTATTTAACTTCTCTCACACATTACTCTATGAAAACAAAAACATTTCCAAGCTATAAATAACTATACAACAACATGCCCATATTTTGAATACAACCTTTGTGCTCCACACAGTTGCCTAATTTCTTTGCATAAAACACAGCAGCGTATTTCCATTGTAGCTAGAACATACCTCCCTGAATTGTATGACAAATGTAGTTCCCATAAGGGGCACCTCTTAACTCTCCAGTTATTGAAGGCATCCCAGAAAGGTTATGGAATGAAGTTAAGAAGAAGAAGAAGAAGAAGAAAAGTTCTACGTTCTAAAACAAAAAAGCAGCTCTGACGTCTTCATGAGACTGTCAGCCCGGTCCAGCCTAAGGCAACTGCGGTACAATTCAGGCACAATTGCAGCCCAAGTGCTTTAGGCCCGAGTTGTGCCTGAATTGTGCCTGAGTTGGGCTGCAATTGGGACTGAATTGGGTTCAGGCACAATTCAGGCACAACTGCACAATTCAGGCACAATTGCAGCCTAAAAGTGGGCGTGTCGGGGGCGTGTCGGGGGTGTGACGGGGGCGGTTACGAAATTTGGTCCGGTTCCAGACATTGGCAACCCCCTGACACGCCCCCTCGAGCCCAACTCAGGCCCAAAATTTGGGCCAGCAAAAAGGGTGGACCCAAATGTGAGGAGACCCATAGGATCCATTTTACCTTACCTACACCAGCCCTCTCCTGAAAAGTTCTAACACCCTGGGCCCGAGTTGGGACTGAGTTGGGACCGAACAGGTGTGGCCAAACTCTGGACATGGACCCAAATAGTTACCCTATCAGCACCCAGCCCCACCCAGCCTCTCTCCCACAAAAGCCCAGCCCCAGCCCTCCACTCACTCTCTCTCTCTCTCTCTCTCTGAGCACGTGGCGTGGGGTTCTGTCCCCCAGCAGCCACAAAGTGGGACTTTGAAAATTTTCTAACACCTCTCTTCTCTTCTCTTCTCCTCTCTGCCCCCCTCTAGGGCAGAGAGGGCTGTTCTGCCTGTGGCCAAACTGTTTACTCCTGTGCCTGGGCAGCTCTCTCCATGCAAGTGTTTGCTAACCCATGTCTTTCTCCCAGCCCCTCTCCCCCCCCCACAGGCAACAACACCAGCAGGTAAGTGCAGGGGTTGTGCTGACATGTGGTCTGACTTCTGCCTCTTTGCATTTAGAAATATAGGTAGGATACATGCCTCTTTACCAATGTGTTGTCTCATAGCTGCCTGCAATGCCTGCCATGATATGCCTCTTTACCAATGTCTTGTCTCATAGCTGCCTGCAATGCCTGCCATGATATGCCTCTCTACCAATGTGTTGTCTCATAGCTGCCTGCAATGCCTGCCATGATATGCCTCTTTACCAATGTCTTGTCTCATAGCTGCCTGTATTAATGTGAGCACACAATGCCATGAGTGTTGAACTGTAACCCTTATGTAGACACCAGCTGTTCCCCCCCCCCTCTTTTCTCCACAGGGTCTACTGACAGGTCAGTATTGCTAGGATTGCCATGGTTGTGACCCCCAAGTTGTGTTGTTGTCTCTCTCTGTGACCCCTTTCCCTTACAGGATCATGCTCACCTTACACCCAGGGAAGGAGCGCAGACCAGGCTATGTGTGTCACACCACTCAGCTGTGTTTGATTTCTCTCCCTGCAGGCCTTTGCAACCGGCACACTGGCATTCCTTCAATGGGGAGTGCTACCACACACCAGCTGCCATGGAACACCCCCCAAGGTGGTCATCCCCCCAGGAATGCCCACTACCACTGACCGTCTGGGGAGCACCCCTCGGCCCGCAGTCTGGTTGCCCTATGGTCGTCTGCCTCGATGCTGCTAGAGGTCTGGGAGCCTGCCCTGCAACCCTCCTCAGCTGCTGCTGCTGCTCCCCCTCCCTGGCTGCCTACTTGCTGTCCCTCCCCTTTCTATGGAGCAGGCTGTGGTTCCACAGGGGAAGAGCCTGCGTCTCCAGGCACGCCTGCTGCTGCTGCTACGTTCTGAGTGGCTGCTGTGCCTACCCCCTGGCAGCCTCGCCTGGCCATCTCTGCCAATGTTCCAGAACAATAAAGATGCCCCTTGGGCAAAGGCCCCTTGAACAACATGACCCCAATGTTGCACAAGCACTGCCCCACGCACACAGAGACAGTGCCTAGCACACAAGGCCCTGCATGAATCCCAGCCAGGGCCTGCCACAGCCAGCCCAGGGAGAACACAGCAGGGGGGCTGCCAGACCCTCAGGGCTCAGAGGGGAGGGGGGAGTTGGGGGGCCTCTCAGGCAGGCAACCACTGACAGGCGACGTGGCGCACGTCCGCCACGTCCGTGAAGAGCCCTTTCATCAACCGGGGCTCTCACCCACTCTCGGTCCACCCGTCAACGGCGTCTGTTTCCGCCCGTCAACGGTGTCCATTTCTGCCCTCGGTCCGCCCGTCAACGGCGTCTGTTTCCGCCCGTCAACGGCGTCCGTTTCCGCCCATCAACGGCGTCCGTTACCGCCGTCGGTCCATCTGCATGAGAGGCGCCCGTTCCTGCATTGCCTCCATCTGCGAAGTGACCCCTGTGTCCCTATTGGTCTCGGCAGACCCCTCTCCCTGTATCCCTCTCCCACCAGCCTTGTTGTCTGTCTGTTTCTGACCCACCCGTGCCCCTCCCCAGCACCCCCTGTCTGTGTGCCTGCCTCTCCTCCCACTCCCTGATGATGGACGCTGGCATCCCCCACCCCGCCAGAGCGCCTGCCGCGAGGCGCCGACGTTGCCCCATCTGGGGGTGTGATGAGCTGCGTGAGCCCTTCCCGCTCGCAGCAGACAAGCCTGAGGCATCTCTCGGTCTTGGCCGGGGCACGGAGCAGAAGGCATGCCGGGATGCCTTCTTTGTGGGCATAGCCACGGCCCTGGAGGCCCAGGGCTTCAGGCAGTGCACGGGCATGTCCTGGCAGAGGCGGTTCCAGACTTCATGAGACCCCCCTTGTGTGTGACGTTCCCCCCCTCCCCCCCATGACTCCCACGTGCAGCCTCAACATGGCTTGGGGGTGGCATCGCCTTCTGCAGGAGGGAGGGCAGTGGCACTCCCCCCTGCGGCAGGTGGCTAATGCCCAGGGTGCCCTGGGGCAGCTGGCACTGGCACAACCTCTGCCCTTCCGCTGACTGTCGCACGCCCAGTGCCTGCAGGCCCACCTGTGGCTGCCCCTCTGCTGCGAACGCTGCAGCAGCTGTGGTAGGTGCACACAGATGAGCTGAGGAGGGGGCTCTTCGCTTCCACAAGACTGACAGCTCCCCACAGGGGCCTGCCTGCCTCTGCGGTAAGTTTTGCCTCGATCCTGGCCCACTGCTGTAGCCTCCAGCCTAACTCAGGCACAGTTGCAGCCTAACTCGGTCCTAGTTTGGGCCCCAATTGGGCCACACTTGGGCCTCAACTGTGCCTGAGTTAGGCTGGACTGGGCCCTGTATTACTTAACTGTAACAGTGCGCTTGTAATCTATACTGAGGGCGGAGGTGAAGGGGTCATGATGGTGTTTTGAAAGATGATACTTGATTTGCAAAAGGCAACTTGGCAGAGATAAAGATGATAGGTAACTAGAAACCGTTGTGCATGTATAAAGGTGAAAACAAACATTTTTTGTTTGTACATTTGGACAAAGATGGTATCAGTGAGCAAAATTGAAAATAATAGGTTTATAACACTGCAGAGATAGGCAGAAAGTAACCATAGCCTACCCTATAAGCACAGAGATGGTAATAATTTCATTCATAACAAGTATTACTTATTGACTGCAGGACAGCTCATCGATAGTTAAATATAATGAATCTTGTCTATCAAACTTTTTAAGCATTCATCATTTAAAACATTTAATCATAATATTTACTTTTCCTCCTCCTAGTTCTGCCACCCCCTTTTTTCTCTCTAATGTTCTCCTTTCCCAAATAGGAGCTGTGTTTTGGGGCTAAGATTGTGGGTGGAAGATGGAAAAATCTGATTGGGTTTGTTGGTTATATTGTGTTTTGTAAAAGGAAAAGTTCAATTAAACTTTAAATTTTTAAGACATGGTTTTCAATGCACTAATTTTTATTCACGTTTACTTTCAATTTTGCAAATCTTAAAATTACTACAGTGTATCCATTTATATTTGCAAGGTTAATGCAAAGACGAAGGAAGGAAGGAAGGAAGGAAGGAAGGAAGGAAGGAAGGAAGGTGATTTTTGATAAAGTCTAATTTAAATGAATATTGAACTCCCTATTCTTTAGTAAGTTTACTTCCAAGGAGAACTTTACTGCAAATGGATGAATGACAAACAAGGGCAAAGTTAATAATAATAATAATAATAATAATAATAATAATAATAATAATAATAATAATAATAATAATAATATATTATAATATACAGTATTTATATACCACCTTTCTGGTCATTGGATTTCTCCTCCAACTTTAATTCAAGGCGGTGTACATGGACAGGCTGTTCTAAACCCCAAGGGTTTTTTACAATATAATAACGTTCTAATCTTTCATAGAACCCTTCATTCGAGATGTTGCTTTCACAGTCCAGCTCTCTCTCTCTCTCTCTCTCTCTCTCTCTCTCTCTCTCTCTCTCTCTCTCTCTCCCTCCCCCCCTCTCTCTCCCCCCCCTCTGGCGTTCGCCTCAGCACGCTTCAGCTGACAGGGCAACCTTGACTGCCACTCAAGTGCTCAGCTTGCAGCTCCACTCCCCCACAGAGGCTCTGCAGCTTATCAGCTCGGCGTGCCAGCAGCTGTCCGACAGACTTCCGGCCGTCTTAAACTGCTGTCCTTCAGATCTTCAGGCATTTGTGAGACGAACACTCTACCAACTGAGCCAGAGGAACCCACCAGTTCATCAAGTCCACCCGCTCAGACCAAGGCCCAGCCCTGGCCTTTTGTGACTCATCCACTTATAGTAAAGTTGTCCGTAACTGTAGACTTACTGTTTGGCACAGAGAACAGGAACAATCAGGATGCAAAGGGAGCCAAGCCACATGTGACAGTTGTTCAATCAAGCAGGCATTCAACTTCTGTCCAGTTTCTTGCATAGCCTAAATCTTTTGCATCATTGCACTCTGGCTATGCAATAGAACACAATACAGTACTGTACAGTATTTAATAATGAAATCCTTTAAATAGTACTACTGCAGAATTCTTGTTCTTCAAAAAAGCAAAAACAAAAAAAACACCCAAATTATTTCCAAACAAAACATAAAAGTATTTTTTTAAAATTTTCATTCTCCATCTTAGACACATGCACTCCAGTTCACACTTTTAGTTGCAAGATCATATGAATACTGTACTTATCAGTATTTTCACCTTGGTTGATGGCAATGCAGTCATCAATATCAATTTCTGGTCATTTCAGTGAAGAAAGCACAATTTAACTACATTTTTGAACAATTTAGTGTTAATGATTTTGACATTACCTGGGGCTATTCCATAGATCTCTTCTGCTATCCTGGCAGCCTCTTTCCTGTTCCCTTTCACAATATAAAAATGGGTTAATAGAGCCAAAGAGATTTTGATTAAGAGCTTGAAACAAAACAAAGCAAAGATTGCAAAATAAATGTTATTGAAGGCATGGACTATCGTAGTGCCGTCCATTTTGGTTTGCCCTTTGTATAATTTTACAGGTCTGCAGAGTTTCACTTCACTATTATTGGTATCAAATGACATCTATTTTAAACTGTTCAGCAGTTGATGTTTTCAGTTACTAAAAATACATCCTGTTTTTATGGCAGGCAAACTATTGATATCAAATAACAATACTTAGGATTAAAAGTGCACCCCCTCCAGAGCTCAACACCCTGACGCTCGGGGGGCCACCCCCCACCCACCCCAACGACACCTCTGGGAGGACTCAGCACGAGGCACTCATCCACAGTCTCATCTTACTTTCATTTTACTCCTTCCAATTTGCAAACTCCTTTTTCCTTTTTCACTACATCCGATTGAGAACTGCTTGGCCCAAACAACAAGTAGTTGTTTTCAGATATGTGACTTCTTTTGCTTGGCTGCCTATTCTGGATTATGGTGTGTCATGTCAACATTATCTGCTCAACAGAGACGGTGGCACATTGCCAGCATCAGTTCTGACATTGTATGGAGTGAATCTGAAAGGTCCGTTTTATGCATGATACTGCTGCTGCCATGACATAATGAAGTGTCATATATTGAGTGACAAAGACACCTTCATCCCCAGAGAAATTTTGTTGCTTAGGACCTCATGCCGTTAGCTCATGCAGTCATTGTGGAAGCATTGGTAATAAGTTCTCTCTTGTCTTCTGGAATACTTATGAGGAAGAAAGTCAGAACAAAATTATCCTTCACTTTCAGCACAATCGTGTGTAAGATGCGGTGGCAGGCCAGACACATTCTATCCTGTTCCCAGGCTGCCTCAAGGCAACCTGGGAGCACCTTGGGAGAAGGGGATGTTTCTTCACTTCCCCGGGTGCAAGCCGGCAGGGGCACTATGGGCCTCCTTGGATGCACGCCAGCTCTGAAGCTGGCATGCATCCGAGGCGGCAGAGTAGGTCTGAACTGGGCCAGGAAAGGGCTGGGGATATTGGCGGAGCGTGCCACCAATATTCCTGCCCTCTCCCGGCCCGGTTTGGCCAATGGCCCCCTCCCTCCACACCCCTGCTCGCCCTCCCCCACCCCTGTACCGACTGGTGCAGAACTTACCCTTACCAGCTTCCGCAGGGTCTGGAGGGCAGTGGAGTAAGGGCTGCCGGCCTTCGCACTGGTGGCCCTTACTCCAGAGTCGTTGCAAACATGCTTTATGGCATGTTTGCGACAGCCTAGAGTGGCAGGGCATGCGCCTTGCCGCTCTAGCACTTACACTGGATTGGGCTGTTATTTTCCTTTGGAGGCATTCTGAACTTAACCTCAGGAGGAATGATTGTCTTGATTCTGATTTCCTGAAATATAGTTTCTGTCTTGACAAAGGCAAAAATTTTCTTCCAGCCCCCCCCCCCCGAAGCTTTGCAAAAACTGAGTTGGTCACTTATTCTCACTGAGAAATGTTTATTCAACATAGTGCAACCATCAGAAACAGAGACCACACACAGTAGCGTCACTAGGACGCGCGTCACTAGGACGCGCGTCACCCTGGGGCGGGGGACACGCGTCACCCTAGTGACGCTCTGTTATCGCGGCGCGGGGGGTGGGGGGCGACCCGGCTCCCCCCCCCCCGCATCGCGTCGCTCGGGTCGCCCTTCAGACGCTCTGAGGTCGGCCCGGGAGAAGGCCTCGGAGCATCCAACCCAGTCTGACCCCATGGTGCGCGTCACCCCCAGGCGGCCCGTCCCCCCCGCCACGCTACAGTGATGCCCCTGACCACACAGACACCTGAAACTACATTGTCTGCATTGTAACTCTTCCCAATTTTGGTGCTGGGAAATCACAATACAGCTACAGTAATATAGAACAATTCAAAATCCCTGTAGAAATTACTCCAAGTATGCAAATCTTGACACTCCTTACATTAGCAACCCCATACACCAGAGGCGTATCAGCAGCGAGTGCTGCCACTCCAGGGGCGGGGGGCGACCCGGCTTATGTGGGCGCTCGGAGGCCTTCTCCCCTAGCCTTGGAGCCGGAGAAAGCCCCGGAGCGTCCACCACGACCGGTGTCCACGGCTTTCTGAAGGTGGCCGACTGCCGCGCTGCGCTATTTATGTTTGTTTTGCACATGCGCAGAACGTTTTAAAGTTCTGCGCATGTACAGAACGTTTTAACGTTCTGCGCATGTGCAAAAAAAGCATAAATAGCACGGCGCGGCAGTCGGCCGCCTTCAGAAAGCCCTGGCCACCGGTCGTGGTGGACGCTCCGGGGCTTTCTCCGGCTCCGAGGCCGGGGGAGAAGGCCTCCGAGCGCCCGCCCACATCACCGGGAGGGCGCGCACGCTCTGTGGAAAGACTGGAGCGAGCAGAGCAGCGCCGCCCAGGGCTGAGGAGCCACCCGGAGCCGCTGCTCCGCTCGCTCCAGTCTTTCCACCCCTCTGCCATACACTACAGTAAAACAGATCTAAAAACAGACAAGTACTGGAAGGGGCCGATCTCTATCCCATCTCTCTGCTGCAACTGGACACAGTTCTAGGGAGGCAGGAGCTAGATAACAGTTGGTCTCACCCAAGACCAGTAAAGGCAGCCCAGCTCTCTCTGTCCTCTCCATCTGTTGAGACAGACATAAGAACATAAGAAGAGCCCTGCTGGATCAGGCCAAAAGCCCATCTAGTCCAGCTTCCTGTATCACACAGTGGCCCCAACAGATGCCTCAGGGAGCACAAGACAACAAGATAACCTGTTTCCTGTTGACACTCCCTTGCACCTGGCACAGAGAAAACCCACTTCTAAAACCAGGAGGTTGCTTATGGCTTGTAACCTGTGATGGTCTTTTCCTCCATGAATCTGTCCAAACCCCTTTTAAAGGCATCTAGGCCAGGTGCCATCACCACATCATGTGGCAAGGAGTTCCACAGATGAATTACACGCTGGGTAAAGAAATATTTTCTTTTGTCTGTTCTAACTCTCCCTCCACTCAATTTTAGTGCATGTCCCCTGGTTCTGGTGTTGTGCGAGAGGGAGAAGAATTTCCCTCTATCCACTCTCTCCATCCCATGCATAATTTTATACGTCTCAATCATGTCCCCCCTCAGGCGCCTTTTTTCTAGGCTGAACAGCCCCAGACGCTGTAACCTTTCCCCATAAGGGAGGTGCTCCAGCCCACGAATCATTCTGGTCGCTCTTTTCTGCACCTTTTCCAATTCAACTATATCCTTTTTGAGGTGTGGTGACCAGAACTGGACACAATACTCCAGATGTGGCCTTACCATCGATTTGTACAAAGGCAGAATGATATTGGCCGTTTTATTCTCAATCCCTTTTTTAATGATCCCGAGCATGGAATTGGCCTTCTTCACAGCCGCCGCACACTGGGTCGACTCTTTCATCGACCTGTCCACCAGCACCCCAAGATCTCTCTCTTCATCCGTCACAGACAACTCAGAACCCATTAGCGTATATGTGAAATTTTGGTTTCTTGCCCCAATGTGCATCACTTTGCACTTACTTACATTGAAGCGCATCTGCCATTTTGCTGCCCATTCTCCCAGTTTGGAGAGATCCTTCTGGAGCTCTTCACAATCCCTGCTGGTCTTCACCACCCGGAAAAGTTTAGTGTCATCTGCAAACTTGGCCACCTCACTGCCTATCCCCGACTCCAGGTCATTTATGAATAAGTTGAAAAGCACCGGTCCCAAGACCGATCCTTGGGGCACACCGCTTTTCACCTCTCGCCATTGTGAAAATTGCCCATTAACTCCCACTCGCTGTTTCCTGGTCTTCAACCAGTTCCTAATCCACAAGAGGACCTGCCCTCTTATTCCCTGACTGTGGAGTTTTCTCAGGAGCCTTTCATGAGAGACCGTGTCAAACGCCTTCTGAAAATCCAGATAAATAATATCCACGGGTTCGCTCGCATCCACATGCCTGTTGACCTTTTCAAAAAATTCTAACAGGTTTGTGAGGCAAGACTTCCCCTTGCAGAAGCCATGCTGACTCTCCCTCAGCAGAGCTTGTTGTTCTATGTATTTTAAGATGTTATCCTTAATGAGACTTTCCACCATCTTCCCTGGAACAGATGTTAGGCTGACCGGCCTGTAGTTTCCCGGGTCCCCCCTCCTTCCTTTTTTAAAGATTGGCGTGACATTAGCTATCCTCCAATCCTCTGGCACAGTGGCCGTGATTTATTGATCTTTATTTTGTCAATTAAGTCTGAGACGTCTTCTCTTTTAACCTCTATTTGACTTAATTCTTTAGTCAGGGGAGACCGTTCCGGCTGCGGTATTTGCCCGAGGTCTTCTGCCGTGAAGACAGATGCAAAGAACTCATTTAATTTCTCTGCAGTCTCCAAGTCCCCTTTTATCACCCCTTTCTCTCCCTCACCATCCAGCGGACCAACCGTTTCCCTGGCAGGTTTCCTGCTTCTAACATATTTGAAGAAGCTTTTATTATTCCCTTTTATGTTGCCTGCCATACGTTCCTCAAAGTCTTGCTTGGCCTCCCGTATCATCTTTTTACATTTCTTTTGCCACAGTTTGTGCTCCTGTTTATTTTCCTCATTAGGGCAAGTTTTCCATTTATGGAAGGAAGCTTCCTTGCCTTTTATAGCCTCCTTAACTGTGCTTGTTAGCCATGCCGGCACCCTCCTGGACTTGGTCGAGCCCTTCCTCCTTTGTGGGATACACTCCCGCTGGGCCTCTATGACTGTTGTTTTAAACAGCCTCCATGCACTCTGGAGCGATTGGACTCTTTTTACCTTCCCTTTCAGCTTTTTTTTAATTAGTCTCCTCATTTTGGGGAAATCTGCCCTTCGGAAGTCAAGGGTTTTCGTGTCAGATTTGCTCGGCACTCTCCCTCCAACATGCATGGCGAAACAGATCGCAGCATGGTCACTGTTCCCCAACGGTTTGGTAACATTTACCTCCCTGACCAGATCTTGAGTGCCACACAATATCAAATCCAGAGTCACCTGTCCTCTGGTCGTTTCCGTGACAAGCTGCTCTAGGGCACAGTCATTTAACATATCCAGAAATCCAGTCTCTCTTTCATGACCTGAGCATGAATTGACCCAGTCGATGTGAGGATAATTGAAGTCCCCCATGACTACAACCCTGTCTCTCGTTGACACCTCCCTGATTTGCTTCCTCATTTCAAGATCCCCTTCAGGTTTTTGATCTGGAGGACGGTAGCATGCCCCTACTATTACATCGCTCTTTGATCCTGGTAATCTAACCCACAGTGATTCTACGGAGGAGTCGGAGCCCCCCTCCAGCTCTACTCTTGTGGATTCTACCCCCTCTTTGACATAGATGGCCACCCCACCTCCAACACGCCCCTCTCTGTCCCTCCTATAGAGTTTATATCCTGGAATTGCAGTATCCCACTAGTTCTCCGCATTCCACCAGGTTTCTGTTATACCTACTATGTCAATGTTTTCCCTAGCCACCAAACATTCCAGTTCTCCCATCTTTGCCCGTAGACTTTGGGCATTTGCATAAAAGCACTTATATACCTGGTCCCCCAAGAAGGGCTGCATGTTTGCACAGAGGAGGAGCCAGACCATTTTTTTTCCGGGGCCCAAACCCTTGACGCCCCCCCCATAAAAACGCGTGGCCGTAACCCTTCACGCCCCACGGCGCAGCCGCGCTGCAAATTTTTGGGATTTTTGATTTCAGTTTGGAAGCCTCCTTGTCCACTTTTGTACCTCCTGTCTCCATTTCCAGCAGCACACATGATGAGGCATTCATATTGATGTGAATTTTGCACTGCAGAATAAACTTGAAAGTGTTCGAAACATCATTGTATTTCATGGTGTATTTCCCCTTACTGCCCTCTAGGGGGGGTGAGTCAGGACTCCTGGGCTGCAAGGCAAGGCTGCAATGCAAGGGGGAAAAACTACAATCCCCAGCATGCATCTTGTTCAGTCCAAGATGGCGGCGCCCAGGGAAAATGGAGCCTGCCCCCCTCCGAAGCAAGATAAGTTGGCCAAAAGCAAACACACACCCGGGGGGGGGGCGGCAGCTGCAGCGGGAGGGCGATATTTAGAAAAAACTGCTCAGAAATTGAATAAAAAACGGAAACCCCCCCCCGAAAAAAATGGAACTTTTTCGGAGGCCTGCGCCCCCCCAGGGGGCCCAGTGCCCTATGCCCTGGGGCCCACCGCACCACCGCCCCATATCAGGCGACACTTCTGTGTTTGCACCTTTATTCCTGCAGCCTTCTGTCCTACTAGACCGGCTGTCATGTCCCATCACGCTACCATTCCCAATTCTTACTCTGTTATTACTTGACTGTTCCCTATCCTCTGCACCCTCATTCCCTAGGGATGAGGAGTCCCGAACCGGATGCCCCTCGGCTCCTGTCGGCTTTCCCCCAGGAGTCAGTTTAAAAGCTGCTCTGCCACCTTCTTAATGTTACGTGCCAGCAGTCTGGTTCCGTTTTGGTTCAAGTGAAGCCCGTCCCTCTTGTACAGGCCCGGCTTGTCCCAAAACGTTCCCCAGTGCCTAACAAACCTACCCCTCCTCCTGACACCAGCGTCTCATCCACACATTGAGACCCCTGAGCTCCGCCTGCCTAGCTGGCCCTGCGCGTGGAACAGGTAGCACTTCTGAGAACGCTACCTTTGGGGTCCTGGATTTGAGCTTCCTACCTAGCAACCTAAATTTGGCCTCCAGGACCGCCCGGCTACATTTCCCCACGTCATTGGTGCCAACATGCACCACAACCGCTACCTCCTCCCCAGCACTCTCTACCAGCCTATCTAGACAAGAGTTGATGTCCGCAACCTTCGCACCAGGTAGGCAAGTCACCATGCAGTCCTCACATCCGTCACAGACCCCTCTCTCTATGTTCCTGACTATAGAGTCACCCACGACAAGAAGCCCCCTTCCCCCCCTCCTCAGAGGAGTATCCATAGTGCGACTGGATACGGGCCCATCACCTGAAGAAGGGGTCCCCACTGTGGGATTGTTTCCCTCTTTTCCAGAGCGACGTCCTCCAGCCCTGAGACTCCCTTTCCTGGCAGCTGAGGAGCTGGCCAACTGAGGGTGGGACGATGCCTCCACGTCCCTAGAAGTCTCACCCTGGTTCCTCTCTACCTGTCTCTGCTTCTCCAGGTCAGCAACCGTGGCTTCAAGGGAGCGAACCCGTTCCCTGAGAGCCTGGAGCTCTTTGCATCGAGCACACACCCATGCCTTGTGCCCAAGAGGCAGATAGTCATACATGTGACACTCAGTGCAAAACACTGGATAGCCCCCACCCCTCTGCTGGCTGTCTGACTGCATAGCTTTTGAGTGTAAGTTATGGATTTCTCAAAGTTTGGGTACCTTAATGTTGTTGGAGCTCTCCTCTCTTCAAGGTTGTTGGAGCTCTCCTCAATTCCTCTCTCCTCTCTTCAAGGGAAGTGCCGGGCAGTGTGTGGGGCCTGGCTTCCTCGCCCCGCTGCTGAACTCGCCCCGCTGCTGAACTCACCCAGCTGCTTAACTCACTGTGTCTTATTAACCTTGCCACTTTGTCCCAGTGAGCCACTGCGTCCCAGTAAGGCCACTCGCTGCTCCTGACATACTCAGCTAACTACTCTTATTTCCACACCAGTGTTTTAGGAATCTGTTGTTAATAAAAGAAGTAACGCACTGACAACAGTAGGTGGAGCTAGAGGAACATAAAATTCTCCTGTGTAATTATTATCATTCTGCTGTACCAGTTGAAAGGGGAAGTTTATTGGCTACTTAGAATAGTCTAGACCAATTTACTTCAAAAGGACATTAGTGGAAATGGTCAGCTAATTGCCCCTAAAAGGAGATTAGCCTATATATATGATAATATGTTATTTCCTCTCTCAGGATCTTATTCTAAAATACAACCCATTACCACTCTTGCATGAATTTAAGGTTCCTAATTGCTATAACATGAAAGCCGTTTTTGAAATTGCTTTTTTCCCTAAACTAGTTCATCATAAAGAAGCTTTATGGAGAAATATAACCATTTGGTTAAATGTCAAGCCACCTGATGAGGAAGAAAGCTTAGCTCTTATTTACACAGAGGTCAATTTTATAGTGTTGTGGCAGCATAGGAGTCATTTTTGGCGCAATCCTGCGTAACTCCGCTGCTCCAAAGCATCGCAAACATACCATAAAGCATGTTTGCGATGACTCGGGAGTAAGGGTCGCCAGCACAGAGGCCAGCAGCCCTCACTCCGCCACCCTCCAGACCCCACGGTCGCTGATGGAGGTAATTCCTGCACCAGTAAGTGCAGGGGTGGGGGGAGGGCAGGCAGGTACAACCAGGGGGTGGCCATTGGCCAGCCAGGGCTGGGAGGGTGCGGGGATATTGGTGACCTGCTCCGCCGATATCCTATGCTCGTTTCCAGGCCAGTTCGCCCTTATATGGCCTCCCTGAATATACACCAGGCCTAGACCTGGCGTACATCCGAGAAGGCCCATAGGGCCCCGGCCAGCTTATACCCGGGGAAGGGGAGCAGCCCGGGAACAGCATAGGATATAGCAGCCAGCCCTTTAGGCCAGCTGTGTATCTTTAGGCAGGATTGCACTGTTAAAGTGAGAACAAGCATAATTGTGGACTGCTCTTAAACTGGGAATTTAAAGATGCTTTGCAGGAAAGCAGAATCTGGCCCTGAGGAGCAAGGAAATGTAAGGATTACAGCATAATCAGCAAATAGGTATCATTAGACTCACTGGCGTCACTGCAGGGGGGGGCGGAACTCTACGTTCCGCCGTGGCTCTGACCCTTTGTTACACCGGAGCACGAACGGGCCCCACCCCCTCGCCTTCGGAACCATTCAAGGCGGTGAAAGCAGCGCCAGTGATTAGACTCAACAATCACATACCCTCCAACGTTTCACAGATAAAAGTGAGAGCACATTTGTGTTAGACCACCAAGGTTGGGCCATGGAGTCTGATGGCCCAGACATGTGGCTTGGTGGTCCATGGTGTTGAGTAAGGAGATAGAACATAGCTCGTCAGGTCGCACACTCACATATCCAGAGCACCAAAGACATGAAACGTCACCCATTGACAACTCATTGACAGTTTGAAAAGGGAGATACCGTATTTTTCGCACTATAAGACGCACTTTCTCCCAAAAAAACATAGGGGGGAAAAAGCGTGCATCCTATGGTGCGAAGCCTGGGCTTGGGGGCACTTCGGGGAGGCCTGCAGAGGCTCGCGCAGGCCTCCCCGAAGCCCCCACAGGCCTCCCCGATGTTCAGTTCGGGAGAAAACAGCGATTTTCGGCCATTTCCGGAAATGGCCGAAAATCGCTGTTTTCTCCCGAACTGAACATCAGGGAGGCCTGCAGAGGCTCGCGCAGGCCTCCCCAAAGCCCCCACAGGCCTCCCCGAAGCGCCCCCAAGCCCAGGTAAGTACAAACTTTTTTTTCTCTATTTTATGCTCCATAGGATGCATGCGTCCTATGGACCGATGCGTCCTATGGAGCGTAAAATACAGTAATTAGTATTATCGGATAACTATGCCCCATTGGTTTTACACAACTGGTGTGCAACTACATCCAATAATTCGATCGTCTCATATTTCAGTTCATCCCATATCTCAGTCAGGATTGTTGCTAATGAGAACAGCACAGTATAAGGTAGATAGCAAAATGCAAAATGTCATGAGCTAGAGTCATCTTTATACCCCTATTTTCACCAAGTTGATTATATGTGCAAAGCGATGATAAACATGATCCAGAATAATTAATCCAGGGTAGATAATCATAAGTACATCCCATTGTTGTACTATAGAGTGTAATGCTATTATTATTATTATTATTATTATTATTATTATTATTATTATTATTATTATTATTATTATTATTATCAGTATTTATATACGGCTTTTCAACAAGAAGTTCACAAAGTGGTTTACAGACAAAATCAAATGATGAAATGGCTCCCTTTCCCCAAAGGGCTCACAATCTAAAAAAAGATGCAGAACACCACCAGCAAACAGCCACCAGAAAAGACACTGTGCTGGGGTGAGAGGGGAGCAGTTACTCTCCCCCTGCTAAATATAAGAGGAGCACCAATTGAAAAAGTGCCTCTGGCCCAGTTACAGGCAAAGGAGCACACTTTATGTACCACATTGATTAATCCCAAACAGCTGTTGCCTCCAGTTTCCATACTCTGCAGATCAATCACCATCGCAGGCTAAAATTCCACTATGTATAATGTAAATACCGGTACTTAAGATCACTGGCAGTGCAATTCTATATGTGTCTACTTGGGACTTCTGTGAATGGGTTAGGGGAGTGCTTAACCTTGGTCTCGGTGAGAGGGAGGCCTAGGGGGGACGAGTGGGACCTCTGTCCCAGTGAGAGGGGGGCAAGGGGTGTGGGGTGCAGTGACCCAAGCCTCAGTGAGAGGGAGGCGGGGGGGGTTTCTGGACAGGAGTGGTTGGGGTTTGGATGAAGTGTTGTTAGATAGTGGGTTGTGGACTGACTGGGGAGTGTGGTAGTGACTGAGAGTGGTGTGGAGTGTGTGAGTTTGTTAGGTCGCGTGGTCTGGAAGTAGGCTCCGCTGAAAGGCTATGTGTTTGTCACCTCGAGGGAGTCTAGGGGAGGGGCGGGCAGCCACCATTAGCAGAGTGACGGGTCACGGAAGATATGGTGGGGGGGCTGGGCAGGCCGTTTCAGGAGAACAAGGGTCAGTCACAGGCAGACTGTCCCCCTTTCTGGCCCTTCTCCCATACTTCTGACCCTTGGCGGTCTGGGCAACAGTCCCCTGAGTCTGAAACTGCTGCTCTTGAACGCCAGGTCAGTCAACAATAAAATCTGCCTAGTCCAGGATTTAATCCTGGATGAAGGTGCTGACCTGGTGTGTATTATGGAGACCTGGCTGGATGAGTCGGGAGGGGTAAGTCTCTCCCAGATGTGCCCGCCGGGTTTCCAGGTATTGCAGCAGCCACGACTACAGGGGCGGGGAGGTGGAGTTGCGATAGTCTATCGTGATTCCATCCATCTCACTGGGTATTCTGTCCCGCGGTCCACTGGGTTTGAGTGCCTCCATGTCGTGCTGGAAGGGCGAGACAGAATAGGGATTCTGTTGGTGTACCGCCCACCATGCTGCCCAACAGTCTCCCTGCCTGAGCTGTCCGGGGTGATCTCGGCGTTGGCGTTGGAGTGCTCTCGCCTATTGGTGTTGGGGGACTTTAATGTCCACGCTGAGGCCCCGAGGACAGTTGCGGCTCAGGACTTCATGGCCGCCATGGCAACCATGGGTCCATCTCAGAGAATATCTGCCCCGACGCACGATGCGGGACACACACTGGACCTGGTGCTTGCCGCCTCCGCAGTGGTGGGGGACCTGTTTCTATGATCCGCCCCGGAGGATGATGGATCCGGATGGATTCCTGAGGGCTCTGGGGGATTTTCCTGTTGCCAGAGTCGGCGACTCACCCAGCGCCCTGGTTGACCTCTGGAATGGGGAAATGACCAGGGCTCTGGATCTGACCGCTCCTGAGCGTCCTCGACCAATCCGCAGAGTTAGAGCGGTCCCTTGGTTTACTGAGGAGCTGCGGATGATGAAGCGGCAGGGCAGAGGCCTAGAGCGACGGTGGCGGAAAACTTGTGCTGACTCCGACCGGGCACGGGCTAGAGCTCACTTCAGAGCCTATTCCGTGGCGGTGTCGGCAGCTAAGAGGGCTTTCTTTTCTGCTGGCATCGCATCTGCGGAGAACCGTCCAGCTAAGCTTGTCCGTGTGTTCCGGGGCCTGCTCCATCTGGCCCCCCAGTAGATGGGGAGGAACACATGGTGGCTCGCTGTGATGAGTTTGCAAAGCACTTTGTGGACAAAGTCGATCGGACTCGGCATGACTTGGACGCCGCGTTAGCAGTATCTAATGATGTCCCTGAGGCACCTGTCTGTTCTCCTTCCTGGGATTCTTTTCAGCTTGTAGAACCTGAGGATGTGGACAGGATTCTTTGGAGTGTGAGACCGTCCGCTTGCCCGCTTGACCCTTGTCCGGCATGGCTGATTAGAGCTGCCCGGGCGGGGCTGGCTGAGTGGACAGGGAGGGTGGTAAATTCATCTCTGAGGGAGGGGGTGGTGCCGCTGTCTCTGAAGCAGGCAGTGGTGCATCCCCTTCTGAAGAAACCCTCCCTGGATCCCACTATTTTGAACAACTTCCGGCCAGTCTCGAACATCCCGTTTCTGGGCAAGGTGATCGAGCGGGCAGTGGCGTCTCAGCTCCAGAGGGTCTTAGAGGAAGCTGATTATCTGGATCCAATCCAGTCTGGCTTCAGGCCGGGGTTCGGGACAGAGACGGCCTTGGTCGCCTTGGTGGATGACCTGCGCCGGGGACTGGACAGGGGGAGTGCGTCCCTGTTGGTCCTGCTGGACCTCTCGGCGGCTTTTGACACCATTGACCATGGTGTCCTCCTGGGTCGGTTGGCTGGGTTGGGGCTTGGAGGCACCGTTCTGAGGTGGTTCCGCTCCTTCCTGGCTGATAGATCCCAGAAGGTGGTGCTGGGGGATGCTTGTTCGGCACCCTTGCCCTTGAGGTGTGGGGTGCCACAAGGGTCAATTCTATCCCCCATGCTGTTTAACATCTATATGAAGCCGCTGGGAGAGGTCATCCTGGGGTTTGGGGTAGGGAGTCATCAGTATGCGGATGACACCCAGCTCTTTCTCTCCTTTCCACCTGACTCCAAGGGGGCGGTTGATGTCCTGAATCATTGTCTGGAGGCAGTTGGGAGCTGGATGGGGGTGAACAAGCTGAAATTAAATCCTGATAAGACAGAGGTTCTTCTGGTCCAGAAGTCTACGACTCAGGTACTGGATCATCGTCCTACTCTGAATGGGGTTGTACTCCCTCTGAAGGAGCAGGTCCGCAGCTTGGGGGTTCTCCTGGATGCGCAGCTGCTCCTGGATTCCCAGGTAGCAGCTGTGGCCAGGGGGGCTTTTGCCCAGCTTCGGCTGGTGCGCCAGCTGCGACCGTACTTGGATCGTGCAGACCTGGCCACAGTGACCCATGCCCTAGTGACATCTAGACTAGATTACTGCAATGCGCTCTACGTGGGGCTGCCTTTGAAGACTGTTTGGAAACTGCAACTAGTGCAGAATGCGGCGCCCGGGTGGTTGCCGGGGCCTGTCGGTTCGACTCAGTCGGACCGTTGCTTCGGCGGCTACACTGGCTGCCGGTTCGTTTCTGGGCACAATTCAAAGTGCTAGTTTTGACTTTTAAAGCCCTCAACGGCTCGGGTCCAGGGTATTTGAGGGACCGCCTCCTTCCTTATAATCCGACCCGTACTCTGAGGTCATCAGGGGGGGCCCTGTTGACCGTGCCGCCATTGACAGAAGTGAGGGGGATGGCGACACGGAATAGGGCCTTCTCAGCGGTGGCGCCCCAATTGTGGAATTCCCTCCCCGTGGAATTAAGAATGACTCCCACTTTAGAGGCCTTTCGGCGGGGCCTTAAGACGTTTTTATTCAGGACTGCTTTTAATGTCTGATGTGGTGGGCTGACCTTTTAACAAATGATTTTAATATATGTAAATGCAGGTGACCCACTGGGGTTGTTTATTTTTAACTTAAGTGTTTTAATTAATTATTTTAATGTGTTTATTAATTATTTTAATGTGTTTATATGTATTTTAATATGTTGTAAGCCGCCTTGAGTGCCCTCGGGAGAAAGGCGGGCTACAAATTCCTTAAATAAAATAAATAAATAAATACTCAGAAGTCCCATTGAGTTAAAGGAGGTTTACTCTTAGATGTGTATAGAATTGCTGCCGAAGTGCACATTAGTCACCCTTGAACAACCTGCTGTTGTCAAAAGTTATAAGGACTGGGGAAAGAGTGGATGAGCAATTGATAGTACTGTAATGAAGCAGGCATTATGGGTTTTCTAGCCATGTTTATTATTTGAGAAATAAAACTAAAATCGTACTGTCTTCTTAAGAGATTTATCTCACACACACACTCTGGAGATGTGCGTAGAGGCGAAGATGAGTCTTTATTTCTCCTACCAACGTTTCATCCCACACGAGGGACCTTGTCAAGGTAATTCAGCATAACACTGCTGGATGACACTGAGAACATGGAGCTCTTGCTAGCATATACCAGTAAAAGCCATGGCAACCATTAACTGACAACGGAATCATCAACCTCTGCTCTATTCCTCCTAGGCTGCAAATATGCTCTTTTCAGGATAGGTAGCCAGATTTTATTGGCAAATGACAGCTCTTGCTGTCTATTCAGAAGACTTGCAGGTTTCCTTTGGGAGATTGAAATAGCCTCCAGATTTAGTCTTCGTTTTAGACATGGCTTCCGAAAACAACGAACGGACCTGCTCAAAAGCAATTTGGTGGCCAGATTCCAGGGCGTGCGCTGCCACAGCAGATTTTTCTCCTTGTGTCAATTTTACCGCTCTCTGGTGTTCTTGTACTCTTACTTTAATAGGTCTCATTGTATTTCCAATGTAAGCACGACCACAACCGCATTTTATTTCATAAACTCCTGGGTTCATTAACGTAGGTCTTTGATCTTTGGGATTTCTTAGTATTTGCTCTATCTTAGTTGTAGGAGGTTGCTTTTGAGTTGCTTTTGAGCAGGTCCGTTCGTTGTTTTCGGAAGCCAGTCTAAAACGAAGACTAAATCTGGAGGCTATTTCAATCTCCCAAAGGAAACCTGCAAGTCTTCTGAATAGACAGCAAGAGCTGTCATTTGCCAATAAAATCTGGCTACCTATCCTGAAAAGAGCATATTTGCAGCCTAGGAGGAATAGAGCAGAGGTTGATGATTCCGTTGTCAGTTAATGGTTGCCATGGCTTTTACTGGTATATGCTAGCAAGAGCTCCATGTTCTCAGTGTCATCCAGCAGTGTTATGCTGAATTACCTTGACAAGGTCCCTCGTGTGGGATGAAACGTTGGTAGGAGAAATAAAGACTCAGCTTCGCCTCTACGCACATCTCCAGAGTGTGTGTGTGAGATAAATCTCTTAAGAAGACAGTACGATTTTAGTTTTATTTCTCAAATAATAAACATGGCTAGAAAACCCATAATGCCTGCTTCATTACAAATTGTACCAAGCCATGAAAGTTTCCATAGTACATTGATAGTACTGTATTCAATTGGGGTAGGGTTAATTATTTCAGAATGTGATCTTGCATATGCATGCACCCCATGCATACAAAATGTTACATGTATATATACAGGGAGGGTTATTCAAAAAGGATGGTGCAAAAGTAATTCTTCTTAGGGTTCTTAAATTCTATTTTCTTATATATATTATAAATATGGCACACCAGACAGTAGTGCTACAATAAATCCAAGTAATTAAACAAAAATGGACAGGATAACAAATAATTCAGTGCTGAACGTATTAGGGACTCCTGTGAATTTTGGAATACATGCTCCATTCCTACTACGGTATAGCATACATGCTACAGAACAAGAACATACATGCTACAGAACATCATGCCACCAATTTTCATTTTGTGAGACTCAAGGAAATAACAGGGTTATTCAAAAAGGATGGTGCAAAAGTAAAGCTGATTTATTCTTAAATGAACTGGCATACCACAAATGTCATTACATGAAAAGACAGAAAAACTGTCCTAGTTTCACATGCGCATTACAAATGTTTGATGTGCGTAGCTACAATGGGGGGCAAATGCCCTGGGTGACAGCCGTGCGGTCTCCTCGTGAGGAGACCATGGCTGTTTGTCGTCCCCCCCCCGCTCCATTTTAGCTATGCAAGTGCCCACATTGAACATTTGTAATGTGCATGTGAAACTTGGACAGTTTTTCTGTCTTTTCATGTAATGACATTTGTGGTATGCCAGTTCATTTAAGAATAAATCAGCTTTACTTTTGCACCATCCTTTTTGAATAACCCTGTACCTGCAAAATGGCATGCAATAATAGCACTCCAAATCACTGAACTGTTTAACAATACAAACTTCCTTGTGAGCCCCCAAACCTGTCACCAAGGAGAACCCTGCTCCCTCCCCTCTCCTTCACTTCATCAACATTTCACTTGTCAGTGGCAGCAGTAACTTGGAGGCTCCATTCCATTCCAACTGGCCATGTGTCCCAGGTACTATGAACCCTGGGGAATGTAGTTCTCTATGGCACCTAAGTACCAGTAATCAGATGCCCTAGAAACTACACATCCCAGGGCTCATGTTGCCTGAGGTGCTGTTGTGACCATGTCCATCATATGACTACTTGCACTGGAGAAAACAAATCTATGAGGTCTGGGACAGCATCATATTCATGTGGCTTCATTCAACATGATCTCCTAGGGAAGGAAAGTAAAGCTTAGATATCCTTGTTTGTAGAATGTGTATAAACTGTGCAAAGCTAAGTTATGCCCTGCAGAATAAACCTTAAAGAAATACGGTACCTCACCATTTGGCTTCTATATAAACAGAGTTTGTGAAATTAGATAACAAATGAACAGGCCTTTGTTTGAGAAATGTCTGAGGATTCTGTTGCACAGGCCCTTTCTGACAAAGCTAAAATTGAATTTAGCAGACTTCCTCTGTTAAATAGAAAGGTTATCCTATTAGGTGCTATTTGAAGATAACTTTACTGTAATGTATGGTAAAACAAGAGAGGAAGTAATTGCACATTCTGTGTTGCGTCCATTTTAATGCACCCGTCATGCCTCATTGGCTACAATTCATATCCTTTTCCCTTTAATTCAAAACAGATTTTATCCTTCAGCTCAAACTCTTCCTTCATGTCTTCAGTGAATGCTAATGCAAAAGACTGACAGGTAAAATGGATGACAGGGCATCATTTGTCAATTTATCTGTCTTGCCTAATGCTCAAAGTGAAGAGTATTTTGTAATGAGCACAGATGAATATCCACCAACGTTACCTTCCTGGAGTTAACCAAGACTGATAGTTCACAACGTGATGTATGTGTGTTAATCAAAACAGGAGTTGTAGGAACCACAACGAAGCTAGACCCTATTGTGAAGGCTTGATTCTCATTTCATTGAAACAAATATAGCACCGCTAATTTAAACTGTGTTGTTATTAATGCAGGGAAATTGATTTAAAATCCTAGTCTTCAGAAAGTGTAACTTTCAGTCTGAGATCTAAAAAGTGTGAACTCTGACTTTCAAATTACGCTGATGAAAAAATCCACCCAAACAGCTTCACGTGGAAGACACTGCTCTGGTTGGAAGATACCAAACTATCAATTAAGGGGAAAGAGTTCACCCACTACCATCAGAATCTGACCACTTTTTTTTTTTTTTGTTCTTAGGAAGGCAGTTTGGTGGTGCCAGCGAACCTGTGACGGACGCCAAAGAAAATTCACAGAGTTGGCTCCCTGCTTCCCCCTACTGTTGACACTGAAGCACTGCACTGGTGATCATGCTGTTTGTCAGTACCTGATTGGTGGATCAGGGGGTTACTGATTGGACAGCAGGTGCCTGACTTCTAGTTCATTCTTTCTTTGCTCTCTGAGTCTGATCCCTTGAAGATGGAGGCAAGCTGGTGATAGAGGTGCTATTGTTGAAAATTAGACTGCAGTGGAGGAGTACTCTGGGCAGCCAGAGAAGAAAGAAAAATGGGAATTTCCCATCCTTTGTGGGAGGACAAAAGGGAACATTTAAGACATGTATATCCTGCTTTTCTATTAAATGCTTCCAATATGGCTTACAAAATGAAGAAATAACAATATACCACCAACCAAGTTAGTTTCAAAGATAAACTATAACATTTCAACATTTCAATGTATAAAACAACAATAAAAACAGCAAAAGCAAACAAAACAAGACCAGCAAGCAAAGCATCATTTTCATCTAGCACCTAACACTCATAAGAGTAAGCACTAAGTGAGTAACCTTCAGGAGAGCATTCCAGGTTCAGAACACCACGATCAAGAAGGCACATTCTCTAGTCACCATTCATGATCAGCCCAACCCTATCCTCCACTGGTCCAGAGCGCGCAGCACTGCTGACGGAGCACGTGCTGCATGCTGTGAGCTGGCAGGGGACCAGAGAGTCCAAGAGAGTTAAATAAAAAACATTTTTACTTAGCTCCCCATAGGCTGCCTGGTCCCCAATGGGTCTCCTCAGATCTACACCAGCAATTTAGCTGGCGTAAGTATGAAGAGACTTATGGAGGGTCCAGGCCAGGAAGGGGGAACAGGATCCAGAGTGCATGGCTGCCACTGAGATCATCCACCGAATTGCTCCTGGCCCAGTCCGATCCCTGCCCTGATCCACCCCCGAACCACCTCCAATGCCAACCTACCTGCTCCAGTGGAGTTTCTGCGACCCGCCACTGCCAGCACAGGATTTTCCGACTGCCACACCGTTGGTAGCAGTTTGCAGAACGACTTCATGGCCCTGGCTTTATGCTGGCCGATCCCGAGATATGACAGCATAGGTTGGGGCCTTAATTTCTGTAGGTAAAGGCACCTAGAGGAGCCTCTCCAGATGGCCTCAGTGAATGGGTAGGTTCAGCACGTGAACTTGTCTATTTTGTTTACATTTTATTGAAAAACAATGTATATATTTTAAAAAAATGGAGTAATGATCCCCTCTCCTTCTAATGATTCTCCCTTCTCCATGTTGAGATGAAGATGGAAGAAGGACCCTGCATGCATAGATAAAAGGAGATGGGAGTGAACAATTGTCTAGGGGTGGAAGAAGAATAGAAAGGAACAAGGTTGATATCATAGGAATTTCCCTTCCTGCTCCTCTCTTTGCTATACCCCATTGTCACTGACCCCCAGCCCCAGAGCCCTCCAACACATAGCTTCCCTCTGCTACTGATGAAAATGCATGATCTCATGCAGGGTGGAGATGCTGTGCCAGAGAACATGATGTCTTCTTGTGTATGAAATGGCCGAAGCATGTGTAAGGAAATGACCCTAGTTTCTGGTCAAACTTGTATTTGAAATGATGCATGGCAATATAGATTTATTAATAACTGATGCCTTTATTTTCTTATATACATTTTAAATATGGCACACCAGGCAGTAGTTCTACAAGAAATCCAAGTAATAAAACAAAAGTGGACAGTAGATCAAATAATTCAGTGCTGAACGTATTAGGAATCCTGTGGATTTTGGAAATACGGAATATGTTCCTCTAAAGAAATATTCTCAATATAATAACTGTGGGTTGAGTGTCTAGAACTTCTGTTTTTTGCATTTCAAACCTGTTGGGTGACAATTGCCTTTCTGCTATATGCACAGCAGTTTCTTCTCCGCACAACAGTGCTGGGTTTAGGTCTTTTGTAGTGGCCCTGGCAAACAAAGTGAATTGTGTTGCAGTAGACATCGAAGGCCAGATGATAATGTCCTTGCAGATCCACTCATCATCTTATTCATGAATACAGACTGGGTTTTATTTTTGCAACATCGAAGTTGCCCCATCCCATGATTATTGTGATAGCCAGCTACTTTGCAAAGCAGTGTGATGTTTCGTGCATGGGATAACAGCTTGATTAAGGGGTTTCTTTGCTTTGGGACCCATGAGAGTTTCTTCCACCCCGCAGACAGCGACAGTGCCTTGCACACAATGGCCGAGCAGTTGGACACATTCTAGCCTGGAATGGGCATTTGTCTTCACAACTGTTTAAAGACAATAAAAAAAGATTTAGAAAGAGTTAGAAAAGATGAGATGGTAAACATGTCTTATGCATCACAGTATATGAGTTGGAAATGATTATAAGACCATGTAGTCCCGCTTTCTTTCCTAAAGGCAGGACCTCTTTACACCTATCCTTCCTGCTCCCATCTCCACACAGGTAGACCCACGTGATCAACACAATGTGATGATTTTCATTATCATTTAACAAGTGCACTGCAAGATGTCTTCCTCTAGCGTTTGTGCAAGAGTTTGTGGAATACCACTCAGTCACTTTTTTCCTGCCACTCATTGGTCTTGGATCCAAGCCAGTGTGAAAAACTGATGCAGCCTGCATGTCATCCCAAATCCCTAAGCAGCTCTGAGTTTCTCCTCTGAACATTAAACCCTAACCTCCCAGAATTGTTCTTGGCCAACAAATGTCCTGACCAGTGAGTGTTTTGCTACTCTAAGGGCCAAACCAGTCATGAACACAAACTTAAAAAAAAAAAAACTGGATTGTCGGGGGGGGGGGGAAATTACCCTGGTTGGGACCAGATTGTGTGGGGAGGAATATACTTACTCTGTCCACATGTGCCATATTTATTCAATGAATACATTTTATTCAGTGGAGAGGAGATGTTTCTGCTTGGAAGCACTCCTCTAATGTGTGTTGAGTGAAAGCATGTTGGCAAGTGGGGAGGGTGGGCGGAGGGACTGCTGCATGACTTAACAGGCCAAGAGACTCGCACAACAGCTTCTCCATCTCCCTCTCTGACCACCAGGCAATGGAAGTAGTATCCCTGAGTGGCCCGCTGGTGACACTGGTAGATTACACATATAGATAAAGTGCTTTGTGCAGCAGCAATGCTTTTAAGGGGTTGTTGGCCCAGTTGCGCGAGCCCTCTGGTGGGTATGGGCCACTGGCCAGTACCCAATCTGGTCAACGTCTGATGCCACTCTCTCACTCATTCCCCACCACTCAGCAATACAGCCAACCCGGGGGAGTGTGTCAGGTGCTTGGGTGCGGCCTGAAAGGACCGTTTGGAATTTATTTTATTTTTATTTATTTTAAAAAATTATACCCCGCCTTTTTCTATGCCGAAGGCATAGCAAATGCAAGCAAAGCAAATGCTGACCTGCACGTTTCTGCATTGAATGTCTTGTGCTTCTGAAAGCAGCTCTCCTGGTTCTCGGCACACATGTAACAGCTGCAGTTCTCTTTGTTCTGAAATAAATTGTCAGCGCATTTCCATTTACAGATGCACTCACAGCTTTCTTCATCAAAGTCCATATTTGGTGCACACATTGCAAGTTCAGCAAGTGGAGGGAGACCTGGCATAAAGAGAGACATGTTTTGTAGGAAGGGGAGAAAGAGATTTATAATGGCTTTTCTCCACTGAAAAACCTTCTTCAAATGTTGGCAGCTCATACTTTGCCAAAGGTCACAGAAATAAGGTATAACTCCAAAGGTGTAATATCCTGCAGATTTACAGCATGTCTTGGATTAAACCAATAAAATGCACAATCTGTTCCATCTCTTAGCCCAGGAATTTGAACTCTCACCAATATATTTGTAGATGCACCGCAGAACCCATGACTCAAAAAGAACATAATATTATCAAGTCTGTATTTGACAAAAATACAGCCAGAGTCTGCCTAAATGTTGGTGATCACATACCCTTTAAAAGTCATGAATTCTAGTTTATTTTAGACAGGATTCCAAGATCTGCTTTCAGTTTGGGCATGCCCAGTGGGATTTTGGACATCTAAGGTGCAACACAAACTTATTTCAAAAGTCCCTGGGGCAGGGGAAGGAACAAAGCATGAGGATAGATGACCTTACTTTACTCCCTCTCTAAGCAATTCCTGGAACCTGCTTTTAAGCATTTAAATTCCCCCCCCCCTTTTGAACAGCAGGCACTCAATCATGCCACATCTCCAACAGCTCTTGAAACTGCCTTGAATGTCAGTGCGTCGTCGCAGGCCATGGGAGTAGGTGGTGGTTGGGAGTCTGGAAGTCCAAACCTGTAAATCACATGCTGGGCATGTGACATTTGCTCTTATCTGGTATGCTGAATCCTGTACTCTATATGGATCAACTGTATTGTTGATGACCAACTTTTTCCACTTCATTTTAGGCAATTGGTGCTTACAAAATGCTTTGACTACCAATTTGACAGGTGTTCTTTCACAGCTGGATGCAGAGCTACAAGGTGTGGAGAAATATTCTCTATGTCCACCTCTTTTAGTTTTATGACATTCTCATTTTAGCCAGCCCAAATTTCCATACTAAAATGACTGTACAAGTGAATAAGAGTAAATGCTACTACTATGATAGCAAAATGGATTAGACTGGGCACTTCAACTGGCCTTTCCATGAGGCCAATTGTATTGACGTGGTTGCCTCAAGCAGCAGATTAGCAGGGGGTGCCCACTTCTGTCTGCCTGCTTCCCTCTACTGATCTACTTTCTCCTCCTCCTCCCACTCCTTGAATTATTCCCACTACCAGCAAACTGCTGAAAAGCAGTGCCCAACAGTGCTAAAGGACCTTCATGGGGAAGCAACTTTAGTAGCTGGACTGAGAAAGAGGCAAAGCATGAATCGCAACTAGAGGTGGAAGAAAATGGTTTTATTTTTTCGCAGATTTCGGAGTTTAACCAAAATGAAATAGCAGAAATCGGTGTTATGTCTTTTTATTTCGTTATTACCATTTTCTCCTGCCCCTAATCATAACCAACTCTGACCAGTAGTTTTTGTGCATTTCACAAAATGGAGGCTGTTCAGCTGTAAATAGCATAGCATGTACCTTCCCCAGGAGAAGCGTCAAGGATCAGTGAAGTTGGGTATTGACCCATCAAAGGGTCAACTCAGTGGTCCACTCCCTGAACCACCTAGCAGCAGTGGCACGAGTTGATTGACAGGCTCATACATCACCACTCTGCTTGGCATGTCCATCTACAATTGGGGCATCCCCCCAGGGTCCCTACATCATTGCAGGGCCTCAATGGGACGCTCCCATTGGCTGGTGGGGAGGGGGGAGCTGCTGTCCCCCCAAATTTTCTCCACTTGCTGATGGGGAGATGGGAGGAGCTGTTGCCTGCCATTGCCACCCAATCTACCAGTGGGTTTGGGGGCTGCGGGGGCCAACATGGCCTGCGCAGCCCAGTGCTTTGCTTTAGGGCGCTTAGCAAACATACTGGCACTGACCTTCCCTTCTGCCAGGATGATCTTTGTCTACAACACATTCACATTTACTGCTGTCCCATATCCAGCCATTATGACACAGTTTGTTTATATGGAGGCAGCTACAAGGAAACAGAATGCAAGTTATTTTTGGAAAACATTGAGAAAGTCACTCAACTATCAATGTAAGTACGCTTCTCAAAGGGCAGCTTGGTTTGGCTAGTTGTGTTACACAGATTGGTGGCATTCTGGGCATTGGGTTCAAAGACTTTGTTCAGAAACTTGTATTCAGATGTGACTTAGGAACATTCCTAACTTTAAAATCATTCAATAAGAAGCCTCATTAGCAGCAAAGGAACACAATTCGGGGAATAACATTTGCTAAGTCATCAAACTGGAGCCTCAAACTATGTTCCAACAGCCTGCTGTTTCTTAATTTGCTACAGCTGCCTATGTCAAATTGGATTTTTTTTCCCAAAAACTTTGTAAATATTAACGATTCCATGTTAATTAAAAACTGCTTCCAGAAGAGGAGCTGTCTTTATATTAACGTATTTTACACTGGGTTTTTTTGAAGGAGTCATCCACTATTTGTTGTGACATTGAAAAATGCATGCAGTACTTTTCTGTGCTGGTTTAAGGATACTCTAAATTTTCATGGTTAATTATGTTTTTTGTTCGTTTGTTTCGTTTGAGGGACAAGGGATATAAAGAAAGCAAAAAAGAAACCATCTATCTTACCGATCCTCCTCTGGATATTGGACAGATCTTCGTATGATGGTATATGGCTGTCGCTGAACATTTGATAAGCACTTACAACCCGTGTGGTTGGCAATTTTGACTTGAACTGGGTCTGGCACGTTGGTTAAAGGAACAGAAATTTCAAAGAGCTGGAAAATTTAAATAGGGACTGAAATGTTACTGCTATTGTTAATTTATTCCATTATTAAAATATCCCTCCAATGTTTTTCTCCCCAGTAAAATGGAGTCTTCCTTCTAATGTAAAGAATTTTCAGAGAGGTTTCCTACAATTCATTATTAACATAAGAACATAAGAAGAGCCCTGCTGGATCAGGCCAAAAGCCCATCTAGTCCAGCTTCCTGTATCACACAGTGGCCCCACCAGATGCCTCAGGGAGCACAAGACAACAAGATAACCTGTTTCCCGTTGTCACTCCCTTGCACATGGCACAGAGAAAACCCACTTCTAAAACCAGTAGGTTGCTTATGGCTTGTAACCTGTGATGGTCTTTTCCTCCATGAATCTGTCCAAACCTTTTTTAAAGGCATCTAGGCCAGGTGCCATCACCACATCCTGTGGCAAGGAGTTCCACAGATGAATTACATGGATATTATTATGGATAGGTGATGGACATGTGGCAGACCATGGTTTTCTGCCATATGTTATCAACTGTTCGGAGACATGTGCCTCCGCCTTCACATGCTACAGTGTTTTGTTCAGTAAACGAGAGTACGTGGGAAAGCATACATGCAGTACCAGGTTGCTGAGGACCCTGGGCAAAAACCTGCTGTGGGCCCCACATGGCACCCCCACCTGCTCTCTTTGGTTGCTACCACTGCCACCAGTACTGAGGATTCAGGGGATGGCCCAGCCAAATGGGCACCCTGATGGGGGTGAACCCTCAGCCAGGGCCCAACCTGGCCCATCTCTGATGGTATCACTACACATGTGCCATACAATGAGTGAATAGGCTCATAGCCCTGGGCTCCTTGTGTGACTTAGAAAGCAAGACACTATCTCACAACCTTACAGCCCAATCCTGTGTAAAGATGTCCGGCTGGCCTAAAGGGCCGGCCGTGGTATCGGGAGCACCTTGGGAGAAGGGGACGCTCGGCAGGATATCGGTGAAGCTCCCTGGGATACTGGGGATATTGGCGGAGCTCGCTGCTGATATCCCTGCCCTCTCCTGGCCCGGTTCGGCCAATGGCCACCCTCCCTCACTGCCTGGTCTGCCCCCCCCGCCCCTGCACTGGCCAGTGCAGGGCTTACCTTGCCAGGCTGTCGCTGGGATGGTCCCCTGGTGGAGTGAGGGCTGCCGGCCTTCGCTCCGGCGACCCTTACTCACCGGGTGCTGTGAATGCGCTTTACGGCATGTTTAATGCACCCAGCACTGGGAGAGAGCGTGCTCCCCCGGGGCTTTCCTACACAGGATCGCGCAGTAAATCTCCAAACTGAAAATTGAGAGATAATAATCATGCACCACCACACAGGGCTGTTGTGATGAAGAGTCATGTAAAAAAAAAAAACAACTTTGCAAATTTTAAAAATGTATGATGAGTAGACATGTATCCTAGCCTATCTGGCACACTCGACCCCACCTTTAAGCATGCAGCCACCAAGTAGGAAATGTCTAAATACCATTTTGGAAATATAAGATGTACTTGTGTTCATGCAGCTCAGGCTCTCTTCATTGCAGCAGCCTCCACATCTGTACACATTCACACACGGAGGCTTGAAGAACTTATTGGTGGTTGTCCCCAGTTCTTTGGCAACTTCTACACAGGTCTCCCGTGGCGCACACTGAGTCCTTTGCCACTCCTCATCTATAACTGGAGAATATAGAGCCATTCTAAAACCATAGTAGCCACACCTGGAATAATCAGTGCATCACCATCATGACATCTGAACCCTCACAGCTGAGAGATGGAACATTGCTGACTACTACTTGGGCCTTGCGCCACCAGAACACTTGTTCTGGCAGTATAAGGCCCCTTACCGCTGTTGCAAAAGGCAACAAGTCATTCAGGGCGGCCTGAGTACTGCCGTAAGCGGCCGGGCCCGGGTCCACGCGCCAGTGGACTGGGGATGCCCGCTGGCACCAGTAAGTTAAAGCAGGGGACGGGGTGGAACAGGGCAGGGAGGGGGACAAACAGAGAGGAGATGTGGGTGGGGAGGAGGGCAGATCGGGGCCAGCATCGGTGGCAGCAGCGCACACCAATATCCTATCTTCCTTCCCAGCCTGGATTCCCCAATCCGGGTCCATGTGGACTTGCACCAGCTATAGAGCTGGCACAGGTCCAAGGCAGCCCCTGCTCAGCAATGTCAAAACTAATGAGGTGTTTTATATCAGGACACACCTAATAAAAACAGGAATTTAAATGTTTGCTCTTCAGCGTATTTGTTCCTGGGCTGCTGGCAAATTCCATGTTTTTTTGCATGCTGTTGTTGACACATTCCTCAGATGGCTACTTTTAGATATTGCTGCATGTTTACGTTTCTTCCTTCTTTGTTGAGTGGAAAAATCTCTGTTTAAAGCAGCCATCCTCTGGATTGTGTTAAGTAAATGAGAAAAACAACAACCAGCTTTAGTATTAAACCCAAAAAAACTCTGCGGCTGATGCATAAGACATGTCTCCACGTAGTCCTTTGTTTTGCTCAGAACCAAAGCATGTGGCATTAAATGTGAGTCCTGGCTTATTTGTTTTCCTTTTTCTTAATGAATAGTGCTGGGGCGGGGTTCCCAAAATCATGAGCCCCTACTAACTGGGCAAAGAGGCACCTTTTAAAGTGGTCCCTTCTTATATTTAGGAAGAAGAGAGCAATTGTCCCTTTTCACCCCAGCAAGGTATCTTTTCCAGTGGCTGTTGCTGGTGTTTCTTTCACATCTTTTTCAGATTGTGAGCCCTTCGGGGACAGGGAACCGTTTATTGGTTTCTTTTGTTTTGTAAACCACAGTGTGAACTACTCTTTCTTGAAAAGTGATATATAAATATCATTAACAACAACTGTACAGGGTAGGGGTACAGTGCCTGAAATGTGCTAAGGGGTGCCTGAAATGGGGCAGAATGGATAGGGGGCTTTATTATCACATTGCCTCTACCATGGTTCTGATTCTAATTGCAATCCCCCACACACACAATTTTAATGAGAAAGCTTCTATTAAAAGCCAATGGAAGTTTTTCTCTCATTAAAATAGTGGGAGAGGGGAAATCAGAATCAGAACCATGGCAGAGACAAAGTGAAGAAGAAGAAGAAGAAGAAGAAGAAGAAGAAGAAGAAGAAGAAGAAGAAGAAGAAGAAGAAGAAGAAGAAGAAGAAATGGGGCTGCACATGCATTGTGTCCAATCCCTGTACTGGTATCTCTCATTTCCACTTCCATTGCTGCTGCCTCTTTGAAAAGCTTGGACTGCGACCGTCCCTCCTCACAAAGGCCATGGGGCACCACCTGTCTCGAAAGGAGGAGGAGAAGAAGAAGCAGGAAGAAAGAGCTTCTGTGTTTTATCATCGTATTGTACAGTTCAATTGATGTGAGCCACCTTGGGGGGCTCTTGGAAGCCAAAAGGTGGGATAAAAAAAAATCTTTGAAATAGATTCTGCAATCTGCAGGTATGTTATGGCTCTTATGGCACATGAGATGGGTAGTGCAGTATCCACACACCTTTCCCCCAGGTACCCCTTTACTTGTCGGGTAGTTCCAAGCAACAAACTGCACTATTACATTGTTGGGTAAATTCCATTTCCTCTCTCCTTCAAAATTGCGATTGTGGGTGCTGTTTCAATAGTAACTGTGCCATGTAGGCACCTATTGGATGGTTCTTTTGCCATCACTGGGAAAAGGGACAGGGCGGATCCCAGCTTGCCTGCATTCGTTATTCTCTTTTGAAACATATTCTTAAAGATCACCGGATCACTTAAAAGGTAGAAAACTCAGACGGTGTTATAAACAAACAACAAGCAAGAGACAAAACTAAGCAACTCGTGTGTGTGTGTGTGTGTGTGTGTGTGTGTGTGTGTGTGTGTGTGTGTGTGTGTGTGTGTGTTTCAGGAACAGAAATGATCTTCAGGCACCAGTCCATATTTTTAACATGAATACCATCAGCAGCCTTATGTGGGCTACCTTGCTTAACCCCTTTCCATACATCCATGCACCTACTTTTGAGTATGTCAATATCATAGAAAGCTGCAGCAAATCTCGTGGAGCGATGTGATGCAGATCTGGAATCCATGGAGGCCACGCTCTTAAGTTTTAGTCGGCACTTCCACAGCTTCCAGTCCTCAGAGTGGGTTATTCGGAGTAGCTCTTCCAGGCTGGCAGCTTTCCTAATCTGCTGCTCTGACCATTCCAGTGCAGAAAGTGATGTTTTCTGCAAAGAAGGAAGCAAAGCCAAAAGAGGAGAACCAGAACATCAGTCTCATGCTCAGCAACATGCTGGATGGAGAAATGTGGTATATGCTTACTCAACTGCTTCCTTGGTATCAAGTTAGCTGTAAAAAAACAAAACACCACCTTTTGATCAAATACAATGATTCTTGGCCATTAATTGTTACAAACACTAGGATTAATAAAGTAGCTGGAGGATCAGGGTCCAGCCCCAGATATGGAATCACCAACCATTTTCTTGAGCAGAAACACAGCTATGATGTCAAGGAGATAGTCTGCTTGCATGCATAGGAGGGATTTCACGCCATTTCAAAATATGTGTCATGTTTTATTTAATGGCCCAACACTGCCAAGCAAAGATTAGCAACAGAATCTCTTCACAGTGTTGCTTCTAAGCATCTGTCATTAAAACATGGGTTACATAACTAATTAGAACTGCTCCTCTGAAAATTATACACTTTAGATATTTGCAAATCAGATTATTTTATAATCTGTACTGTATTGGTTTTACACGTTATGCCACAATCAGCCACTAGATGGTGCTGATGACTCGTTTAATGACTGTTTCACTATCTGACTGTTTTCAAGAAAGTATCCCATCCTTAAGCGGGGGACACCTGCAGTGAAATGTAAATAAATGATCATTATTTGCATTCTGGTAAGCCAAAACCTTTGTTACCTGAGTTCAGTGTATCAACCATGGAGGTCTAGGCATATTGTGGGGACAAAAAGTCAGCGGCTGGCAAACCACGCTGACGACAGGACAATAGGACAGTGGCTGGCAAACCACGCTGACCTTTCCTAAAACAGTCAGCACATTTCTTCACGCTATCTGGAATATGTAGATTGTCCCAAAAGCACAGCATGTTTACAGCAGCAGTACATGATAAGCTAGTAACACATTCTACATATGCCTGTGTGAACTAAAACTTGATGAATCAGCACTATGCAACTATACTGTATTGTATCAAATCATCCTGCCTCTAAGGAATGCTGTATTTCAATAAATGGGAACGCTAGCAAGCAATCAGGGTGCCTTCCCCCTGGGAAGCTCCCGAGAGCGATCTGGAAGTCTTCCCACGAACATAGACTTTTGCCTTCGTGTCTTTCCTTCGTCTAGCAGGAGCAGCTCAACGCAGCAGCATATGAAGCTCTATGTATATGATTATCCAAAATACTTAAGAGGTTTGACTAATCTAGGCAGTTCTGCACCAAATATAGGGCACAATAACTTTCTCGATTAAATCAATAGAGCTTACAAGTGATTAACATAAAAGTTCTTATAGTTATCAAGAAAAAGGGCTGGTTTGGACAATACTGTCTGACTTGCCCCTATTCCCACATGATTAGGATGAGAATGTGCACAACCTGCCCCTCCCTCAGTGGGGCACAACCTAATTGTGTGGGTGTTTCATCTACATCATCCCTTCACGTGCAATGGAATACTACTACAGTACGTTAAGTTCCAACAATCTCCCATGTGATTAGTCAATAGCAGTATGGCATGATGTTGGGAGGGAGGCAGGATGTGTGTTCTCATAGCCCACTTATATCCCAATTGCATGGGAGTGAGAGTCAGTCAGATAGTATCATCCAGATTGGTCTAGTGTAAACAACCCTTGGGATAATGGCGTTTTCTTTTGTCAACTAAAATAGTCTCCTAGAAAATGTCCAGAAAGTTAAATAGATCTTTTGAGTATATAACTAATGCTGTTTGGTTTATCACTCTATATGCTTAGTATTTTAACTGTAAAAATTGATTTCATACCAGAAGATAATAATCAGCCTTGTACTTAAGCAAAGTCATATGTTTTTCCATAACATTGACTTCTCATATTTTCCAAAGTTATTTTGAGCCACAAAGCAAAAGTCAGTTTTCCTGCACTGGAATGTGAGTAGTTCTCACTAACTTTGCACATTATTATTTTTTATAGTGTAATCCTATGGTCCTGCTACACCAGTGGCCTGCTAACTTTGCCATAACATTACCGTATTATCTAACAGCTGTCATAATTGGACAAGATGCAAGTCAACTTTGTGATGTTCAGATACGGTAATTTGGTTGCTCCCAAAAGAAACTTAAAAGGACTAATCTTTGGGGCTCAATCCTGATATCAGTTTTGAATACTGGGCCTCAATCCTGCAACATATAAAGAAAGAATACTGGAGTCGCTGTAAAGTCATCACACACAACATCAGGGACTGAAGGGGGAGGCAGGGCTTCAGGGTCAAAAGCTGATCGCTCCAAACAGATCTGGGGCTCCACACCCTTTCCCCCTAGAAACTAACCACTGCTAAATCTTATTTTCTGTTTTGGAGCATTATAAATATGCAGTGGCGGGTGGCCAAGAGAATAAAGGAACAGTATTTATCACTGAAAAGGGAAGATGGTAGAAGAAGACACTTTTGCATTCTGTTCTATGAAGATGAAAAACCTTGGACTTCCGATGATGAGAATCTCATACATTTCCATCAGTTTCACTTGATGAAATCGAATTTGCTCATCATAGACCATAATTTGAATGTGGGTAAAATGGCCGTGACGTGCATTTGCTGCATGTACACAAAGGTCGGATTCAGCAGACGGATGTCAAGGGCTGAAGGCCCTCAGAAGTTCCCACTACCAACCCTGAGACCACCTTTGAATCCATAATATTCATACAGCAGTCCATGGTCACCTCCTCCATGTGATAACAGAGGGGCCTCCGGAAGAAGCTCCCATAGACTGATGGGGCAAGCCTGAAGGAAACCGCAACAGAGAGAGCTGTTCTTGTCATCACCTCCCATATTCCAATATAAGCTTCACCATGAACCTTATGGGAGACATGGCACCCAGGTAGAAGTGGCCCCCAAAGAGGCAGGTTGTAGAGGGCTCCTGCAAACCTAGAACCATCCCTGCAGATACATCAGTGTTATACTTAGAGCCCTCTTCAGGTGTTTGTTTAGACAGAGTTGAATACATGGAGGGATGAATGGGATCACATCTGCCATCCCTGTCTCAGCCTCCAGAGATGTTCAAGTGTTCAGCTCGCACAGAGCCTGGGCATGTGCACCTAGACATGCTCATGCTCCTGTATATTGGATCCTTGCCCTGGAAAAATTGAAGGCATGGATTGCTCATATGGAAGCTGCTTTGTGTTCAGATTTAGGTATATTTACACATTATGTTGTCTGCATGGACATGTTTTCATGTGAATGGCTATACATGCATCCATTTAGAAAGTCAGCACAAGAACTTGACTCCTCAGAAAATGTAGAATACAGACTGCATGTGCTAGTGAATGCAGATTGTGTGTACATGCTCTGCATGTGACAAACATGATGTGCACATACAGATCAACAATCTGCATGTGTTGTACACAGATTGTTCATGTGTACAAGGACTTGTAAACAAAGAACATGCATTTCAGCACACACAGAGTTGTGGTGCAGAGTGCATGTGTGTATGTGCAGCCCACAAAGCAAACCCACAGCTGCAATTAGTGCGCTGTTAGGCACTCTTCGGTTCCATTAAAATCTGTGATGCTGAAGCATGCATAACACTGAGTTAAATTATGGTGCATGTATGTACAAACGATGAAAAATGACAGGTCCATCCTCTGTTAATATCACTCATAAAATACACACACATACAAGTTAATAAAATTTCTCAAGCATGCCCAAAAGGGCCTTGAAGTGAAACGTTCATTATTCATTTAATTCAAGGACGGACTTAACAATAGCTTTGAAAAGTATTAATGGCTGAGAAGTGGCCTTTCCCATCAAAAGTTAATGTCATTTTACAGCTAGCTTTATGTAATACTAGGAACAGAACCGGAGCGATCACATCGATGCATGCAACGAAAAGAGTATGCACTGCTGCGGTTCAGGAAACACAGCTCATGCCAAGTTTCTGGGGATGAAGGTATATTTTCCATACGTTTCTGGAGACTGAATGAATGAAAAATTGGAGGCATGCAGCAAATCAATCCTAAAGTGTTCAAAGGCTGCTATAAATCCATGCAGATTATTTTTTTCACAGCTGCTGAAGTGACATTTCACCAGCATTATAGTAAAGATCTACCTCAGATGCTTCCCCTGTTGTCTCTGATAATAATATTCTAAAATTACCTTTAGGAGAAATGTGAGCATTTCATTTGCTTCATGCGAAAACATTATGTTCTATAAGCAGTTTCTGAAGATGGATGCAAATGAGTTTGTGGTCCAAATGTTTTAGCCTGCTGTAAGGCTGAGGGCGTAGGCCAGCGGGTGGCGCAGCGGGTTAAACTGCTGAACCATAAGCTGTCGATCGAAAAGGTCGGCAGTTCGATTCCCGCGACGGGGTGAGCGCTCGTTGCTTGGCCAGCTCCTGCCAACCTAGCAGTTCCAAAGCATGTCAATGCGAGTAGATAAATAGGTACCGCTTGCGGGAAGGTAAACAGCGCTCCGTGTTCCAGCCGGATGCGGCAAGGAGAGTCATGCCGCAGCGCGGTAGTCACATGACCACGGAGGCGTCTTCGGACAACGCTGGCTCTTCGGCTTTGAAATGGGGATGAGCACCACACCCTAGAGTCGGACACGACTGGACTTAATTGTCAGGGGATACCATTACCTTTATGGCTGAGGGCATGTTCTGAATGCTAACTGAAGAAAAGTCACTTCATTCTATTCACATCTGGAATACGGTTTCAGAGTTATGGAAATCTGAATGGTACCATCCAATAGATTTATTTGCATTTCATCTCATTGTCTGGGCAGAATGATCCAAGAGCATCACAGTTCCAGCATAAACCACTTTTGCTGTGAACATCTCCTGGGGATGAACAGGGATCACCTTGTTTGCTATCTCTTTTTTGCAAGGGCTCTTCAGAAGGAAATGCCACTAGCCCAAGAATCAGGATAATGCCCAGACTGTGGCGTTCTTCCAGTTATCCTTTGAGGGGGGAAATTTGCATCCCTGTTTCCTGCAAGGAGCACTTGGCTGCTACCCTATTTTACCCTCACATCAGTTTGGTAAATTAGGCTAGGACATGAGCCCTGTTAGGCACTCGCTCTCCTGTGGAGAGCGAGCACATGGGGCCGGGCGGGGGGGGGGGGCTGCTCCAGAATGCAAGCACTAGCCATATCAGGACAGGCTGAGTCTGTGCCAGAGACTCATAGGCTCTTTCCATAGGAACTCAAGACTATCACATCAAGGTAACTAAAAGAGCGTGCATACATGTTCTCCTCAGCTGCCTCCCTCTTTAGCCTGGAGCTGTCAATTTCATTTAGGCAGCAGGGATGCTACTCTCTCAGACTAGGACAGGAAGAGGAGGACAAGCTCTGCCAAGCTTTGGCTCCCCTCTGCCCCTCCTTTCTTGGTCATTCAGAGGGATGATGCCTGGGCCAGGATGAAAGTCAGGCCCCCGCCCCACTGCCACTAGTACCCCCCCCCCCCCCAGCTAGGCATGTATATTGGATCCAGCCTTGGGGAACGGAACAACCTCAAAGGCTGAGATGCAGAGGCGACAGGCGCCGGGAGGGCGCCCGGGCACATGGGGGTGGGGCCATAAGAACATAAGAAGAGCCCTGCTGGATCAGCCCAAAAGCCCATCTAGTCCAGCTTCCTGTATCACACAGTGGCCTCACCAGATGCCTCAGGGACGACGCGCCCCCCCCCGCCCGTTTTGCTCCCATTTCGGAGCCAAACTGGCTTGAGGGAGGGAGGGAGGGCCCAGACACGACGCTGCTTCGGGAGAGGGTGAGTTCCCCGCCCCCATTCCTGCCACCCGCCTGCAACCGAGTGCCTGGAGCTCCTGCTCCATGCGCTCCGCCGTGGTTCCGCCCCTGCTGAGATGAGAACCAGCAGCACAGCATCAACAGCCACACAGTCTCAACAAACGCCAGCTCCCCCTTTGCCACCCCCAAGCGCTTACTCAGAGCTGTGAGCAAGCATGCGTGGTGGCTTGCGTTTTTGGGGGGCCAGGCAGTGCCACACAGCTCAATGATGATGAAGTGAGCCGGTCTTGTGCCGCCTAGGGCATGCAAGTTTACTCAGAAATAAAGCTCACCTGTGTTTAATTGGATAGGATTGTAGCCTTCATGTAACCTAAGCTACATACTGTCTCTCAGGTGGCCCTTGGGAAAGACTGTGGCCGAGACATTAATGCATGCCTTAGGCAAATTTCCCAGTTTGCCTCCTGCTGAGCCTGATGCTCCTTCTCAGTTCAGGTTCTTTTGAAAAAGTTTCAAAGGCAGCACCTGAATGCTGATGACATCTTGTTCTGATTATAGAAGAAGAAGTTCCAGAGCTTCACTCTGCCCTTCCCACCCTGTTCTCCCTTGACTAAACCCTTGAGTGTAGTAGTGGAAACTTTCAAGTGTCTTACAATGGCATCTACACAGGGGGAGGATGGAGTTGGCATTTGTAAGATGCTTCTGAACAAATTGCATCAATATGTCAGCTCAAGAAAAGCTTGTTGGTGACTCAATTGTAATCCAAAAGATCACTCGCTTTCCAAGGGAGGATCTAGGCTGGTTGACAGCTACTCATTTCCTGACAGCTACTCATATTTCCTTAACTACTTTGTTTTTGTGTCCATCATAACAATTCACCACATCATGAAAAACCAGCTATATGTATTTACTTTTCTTATGTGTTTTGAAGTGGCAGAAAGGGAAGACGTCTCTCTATTTGTCCTCATGAGCAAAAATTGTGTTGTCTCTAGTCTAGATAAAGCCCCTTCAGTTCCACTCCCCCCCCCCAAAGGTGATAAGTTGTTGAGTGAAGGACATAAAGCACATTATCTGCCTGTGCTATTTTAAAACATGGTCCAAGATAGAAGCCTGGAACTATTTGGCTCTCTTTCATTGCTTCCTGGAGAACCATTGCACCCTCTCTAGGGAAACGGGCAGGGTCCCTTTTCAGGAATATAGTGACCATATTTTTATAAAATGTTGCTCATCATGACATTACTCACTTTGAATCAACAGAAGCAATGAGATGACTAAAGGAAATAAATGGTGACTGACAACATGTGTACTTCTCTAGGATTACAATCCTATACATACTTTCCTGGGAGTAAGCCTCATTTACTATTATGCAACTTACTTCTGTGTAAACATGCCTAGGCTTGGGCAGGAAGTTAATCTAACTCTGAAAGAAAGGAATATTCAATACATAGGGAAGATTGTTTGTAACTGTCTTGGAATACTGTCTTGAATTTGTGTCCAACTGTATTTTTCTTTGGGGGAATGAAAATAACTTTGATACCTCACAATTTCTGTTGACCAATTTTTCCTGGGCAAACCATATACCTCTGCTAGGTTAGCCTGCCCATGCTGTAGCCACCTGACTACTTAGGTCTGGAAAACCAATTCAGTCCCCAGAACTCATGTTGCTTCTCTCTCTTCTTCAGCAGACTTTTGGAGGAAACGTCTCTTATCCTCCTTAGATCACACTTTGCTAATTTCCCTTTGAAAGCCCCCTAGAAGTTGCCACAGGAGACAAAGGCATACAGGCCAGATCCTGGTTACTCACTGAAATACTCTGCACATGCTCAGAGGCCCCTTCCTTTAGTATGACTTCAAGATTTCAGGACCAACAAGACCTGGAGAAGAACCACAAAAGTCCTTGGCTCGTCAGTTCTTTGGAGTCTAAACTGCTGATTGGAATCAACAATAGCTGCAATTTCTCTCTAGAAAAGTGGTTTCCAAACTGGGAGGCACGGCTCCCAGGGGAGTTGCAGAAACCAGCCACATAGTGCTATGGAATCCTCTCAGAAAACAGTTCAATGCCAATTGGCAGGCATCAACATAATGTAATGGGGAGCTGCGGCCCATGGTCACCAATGGTCAAGGGAGCCGCAGGTCAAAAAAAAATTGGGAAATACTGCTCTAGAAGCAGAGCATATCATGCCACAAGCATATCCTGAGAAGCAGAAAGAGTTTGAAAATTATCTCCTCCACTAGACACATGTGGCAACCATGAGGAGGTGAGCAGCAGCAATGGCTGCTATGAGCAACTGGTCCTGCTGACAACTGGTGCAAACAGAAGTGGGGTGGAGAGGCTGCTCTTGGACACCACAGACTGTCCATCTGCCCAAGCGGGCAAGTGGGGGAGCAGCAATGGCACCTGCCTGCTCCTTCTGGGTGGCGGCAGCAGCTTTCAGGGTCTGGAGGTGGGGAAGGAGGAGGAGCTGCAGCCGCTGCTAGCAGTGTGGCTCTGTCAGAGAAGCAGAGAGAAACGCAAGCGCGAGTGCCTCTCTGTCCTATTCTGAGAGTGTTTGAGCCTCTTTTGCTCTTTAGATGATCCCTTTTGGAGCAAGATGAGAGGGGGAGAGAGAGCAGAAGATTGCAAAACATGAACTGTCTCGTCTGTTTCTACATCTATCACAAAATCATTACAGTAATACTTAGCATTTGTATATAGTCCTTTTTGAGCGTGCAAAGCTCGTCACATGCATTATCTTGATGCAATCCTTACAACTTTGTAAGGAAAATATGACCCCTTCGTGCAGCTGGGAAGCGGAGGCCAAGATCAACTAGTGAATTCATGGCAGACGTGAGACTCGAGGGACATTTTAAGATGCAGCTCCGTCTCTGCCTTAGCCACTGTGCTACACACGAGGGCTCTACACTAAAGATACTGTATCAGCGAACAGCTACAAGATATCCCATGGCAGATGTTCCATTTAGAGACAGCTGTCATTAATGGGACAAACTGTAGACACCTTTGACGTGGAACACTGAAATAACTATCTGAGAGGATCTGTGATACGCATTTCAATGGTTTTCCACTTGTACTGGCCAGGCTGAACTGAAGTTGCAATCTGTGCATTGCACTGCTGTGAGACACAACCCTCTGCGTTGCGCTGGCCGGTGTCCAGAGGGCTGCTGGCAGGAGTGTAGAAAGGCTTTTACCTATATGACAGCTCCCTTCGACACCTCCACCATGTGCAAGCAGTTGTCAGTTGGCAACCATGCTGTTCACATCACATATGATTACAAGTCCTACTCAGTCCATGTCTCAAAACAATCCCTTTGATTGATATGCAGGGACTTACTGTAAGTAATGGTGGGTCATACATGCATTCCATGAATGATGACTTTCAGTTCCAGCTACTGATTGGTGCCTCTGCTTTTAATTGGTGCCTCTGCTTTTAATAAGGAATGAACCACATGAAGGGGAGCTCCCTGAAATTCCTTCACTCGCAGGTGTGAGGCTCCCCTTGGTTTATGGTCTCCTGAATCTCCCCCCCACACACACACACACTGCTATCCCTGTCCAGGCAGATTGAGTTGGGGTTTTGGGGTGGGTTCTAAAATTGGAAGTTCTCCCCTTCTTTGGCTTGCAGCTTTTCAGAGGGCAGTCAACTACCAAGTCCTCCCCCCACTGCCTGCCCTCACTGCCCAATAGTGCCCCTTTGAGAGGCCCCACCCTTCCTCCCTCTACATTCTGCTGGAGTCATTTCTCTTTTGCCTGGTAAGCAGGGTTGGTGTCATGGATTGGCATTATTGGGTAATCTGCAAGGATCCAAGAGACTCACAAGAGTCTGTTGCCGATTCCTGAAACCAGCTGTGTGTCTCAGAATGTTTGTATGATGGTGGCAGAGCAATTTTTCAGGACCCACCCAGGTTGGAGTGAGCTCATAGGTAGCCCTACCAGTGTCCCAGAATCGAGGCTGGTTTTGGCCTAGAGCAGACCTGAGCCTCTCCCAAGTGTGCCCCGCGGCTGCCCAATGGGGTTCCGGCTTCCGTTGCGTCGTTGACCGGAAGTTCCAGAAGTTGGAACCCCATTGGGCAGCCACGGTGCACACTTGGGAGCAGCTCGGGTCCACTCTAGGCCGAAGCCAGCCTCGATTCCGGGATGCTGGTAAGGCTACTCATAGGGAGCCATTTGCCAAGGGCCTGCTGAAACCTGCTGGAAAGCACAGCATCTGGTCACTTGTCAGCAGCATGGGACAGAACTAAGCCCAGGGTTTGCTTCCTTGCTTCAGGCATCACCTCTGTAAACGCTACTGCTGGATTACATTGGGCAGAGGACTCTGCTGAACTATATGTAAGCCCCCAAACCTCTCTTTAAGCCCTTCAAATGCATGCACACAGTCAGAGCATCAGCCTCTGTCCTACAAAATGCATGCCTGAACTTGCTATGGTACTGTGAACAAAGCTTGTGTTAAGCAGGTTGCAATCACTGTAAAATTATTCAGGAGAGGAAATGTGGCCACTATTATCCTGTAATACAATGCAAACAAAAACAACCCACCACATTCTGCACTGTGAAAATATTTTAAAGTGAGCCCACTAATGGGAACATTCTACATTGAGACAAGGCACCCGGTACGGGTACAGTAAGATGGGATGGGACATCATGAAGTTGAGGCTCTTCTCTATAGCATAGTTAGCATAATGATTAAATCAAACCCTGTCCAGCAATCACTTTTTCCAGAAACCAATTCACTGCCCTTAGTACTGCATGAAAAAGAGGAGCTGTTTAGTTTAACTGGATTCTAGAATAACCCACCATTCAAAAAGACAATAGCAGTCAATCACAGAATAGATCCCAAACTGTGAAATCAGCAAGTATCTTTTTTGCTCATATGATGAGAAACAAATTTACAGCCCACCTCCATTCATGTTCACTCAAAAGTAAGTTCTACTTTGTTCAAAATACTTACTGCCCAATCCGAAGATGGTTGCTGTTGGTGGTATTTGGCTATGTGCTGTTGCAAACATGCTGTAAATCACGTTGTGCCAGCATGGAGGCTAGTCCCGTCGGCAGAGAGGCCAGTGCCGGCAGGCCTCCGCCAGTACAGGAGCAGCACCCGCTGGGGCAGGTGAGCTCTCTCCTGAGCGATGGGAAGAGGGTGGAATGGGAGTGGGGACGGGTGTTCCAGGACAGGGAGAGAGTGGGGGAGAGCAGGGATCAGGCCTGGTAGGGGGGCAGGCTCGGCAGAAGAAGACTCCACCGAATCCTATCCCCCTTTCCCGGACTTGAATGCCAGACACAGAGCTGCTCGGACTTGCGCTGGCCACTTAGATGGCGCAGATCCGAGTAGTCCCACAGAGACCTCCAGCCCTGCGCTGGATACAGAGGAGCCTGCCCTGGATCGCAGCGCGGGGCTTTGAGAGTAGGACTGTGTGCCATTAGTCTCAAGTGAGCACACATAGAATTACTCTGATTAGAAGTGAAAGAAGTACAAGTACTTATAAGACAAATGAAAACGAAATTTCAGGGAGGGAGGAAGAAACAAAACATTTACTTCTACTGGAGCAGGCAGGCAGGCAGGATCACACTGTATCTTTTTTTAGATTGACCTACACTGCATATCCATGTTGCTTCTGGAATATAATTTGCATTATATCACTGTACTGCAGTTATACCCTAGGGGCTTGACTGATTCACACTTAGGCAAATGCTAATATAACAACAGTTATTTTTATATATAACTGTTCTACCAAGGGAACTCTGTGCAAGGGAACTCTGTGCTCTGTGCTTATATTTTATTTTCATAATAACTGTATGGATATAGGTAAGATATTTGATGTGCAACTTCAAAGTTATAACACTTATTTATGCTAAGTGGCTGGAACGCAATGGTTGAATCTTCATTTTTCTATCCTGTTGAGGCTTAAGGCCACCAATATTTAAGAAGCAGCATGTAAAGGAAATTGATTCTCGTCAAAAAACAAACCCTCATAACAAAGTTGCAGACAATAGATCATCTTTTGAAGGTTTCCATCATGAACTAACTTTAGCAGACATATCCCATACTAGATTTGGCAGCAAAGATGTACTTTTCTCACCCCAAATAAGAATTCAGTCTTTATTATCTACACCAGATTATTTTGAAGCAGCCATATACCAAAAAGGAAATCCCTTCTATAGGACAACAAATAAAAATGTCAGAATTTGTTAGTGTCCTCGAGATTAAAATCCAGAGAAGCAGAAACAGTAATAAAAAGAGCAGAACTAATAGACAACCTGGAATATAAATCAAACTTGGGAACCATATTTTGCAAGTCTGATTCTTTTCAAAGTGGATCAGTATGACAGATATATGACAGCCAGGACTAAGGATCCTATATGAAATCAGAGTCGCTTTCCAAGAAAACCGTTTACAGGTACTGTACATTATTTACAACACAATCCTATGCGTGTAAGTAAGGCTCAATCAGTTCAGTGGGGTTTACTCTCAAACTATGTATGACTTAGAGAAGTGCCTTAGAGAAGTGCTGCAAAATGTTATTTACTTTTAAAGCAAATCAATGGTAGACTATATTAGTACAAAATTTTATAATGCATTGCGTTTCTCAAAAACAGCTCATTTTTGTCATGAGTCATCACATAAAATGATTATAAAATACAATGTATTTTGAAGTGATCAACGAAAAGCAAAATGTGCAACAGCAGTGAATAGGGCATCTTTTTTTTTCCTAAAGAAGAATATATACTGTATACAAACTCGCTAAGGCAAAACCTAATAAATATTAAACATTCAAGGGTGCGATCCTATGCATACTGAGTCACTGACTGGGAATAAGCCTCACTGGGACTTCCTTCCAAATAAATATGCATAGGATTGTCACTGCCTGTCTCATTAATTTCCATAAGATAGGTAGGTGTACGCTCCAAGTATTTATCATTGGAATCTGCAGGGCTGAAAAATGCTTAATTTTGGTTGGATCATGCCCATACAGGCTTTCCCATTGGATTATATATTTATGCAATTATATAGTCTGAATTGTATATAGAATACGTTTGTGCAACCCTTCACAGTTTCCCTAGAAATACCGTATTGGTCTGAGTATAAGACTCACTTTTTTCTCCTAATTTAAGTTTTTTAACTAGGGGTGCGTCTTATAATCAGGCTGTTGCAATTTAATGTCAGTGATTTAATTAATTATTTTTAATAGCACCAAACTTTAAGGGTGTGTCTTATAATCAGGTGCGTCTTATACTCGGGACAATACGGGGTAACTCAAAAGATGCCACTCTAACCTCACAACTGTAGACCGCAAAGCCAAATAGTCCCCAAACACTTTTGAACTTCAGTGTAAAGTACAATCAGTTAAAGCCCACCTACCTTTACAGGGCCATGTTCAGAACCTTGCAGCAGATGTAGAAAAGACACCATGAATATATTTACAGCTGTCCACGGCTTGTACATCCTTGTGTTTAATATCCACACTTCGCTACACAGTTGGTCCCATACAGTTGGAGAAGAAATCTGTTTTGAAATGCATTTCTCTATGAACTATTTTTTTAAAAAATGTGCATCTAGAAAATGTTTACCCATCCACTGTGAACTTCAGGAGTATACATAAAAGTAAAGAAAAGCTATGACGCAGGTTTCTGTTGTTGCTGTTTCTAAAAACCAAGTAGAATTCACTTAAATGCCATTTTGTTCCCTTGTTGACACTTTTCAGATTAAAAAGTCACCTATATATTTAAAAGCTTGTTTCCAAAAGCAAGTAAATACGGTTTCCAGTTCATAAACTCAATCCATCTCCCACCTGGATACAAAAAGAAATTCAACATGCGTTTGTGGTCCAGGAAACGTTAAAAACTGCTTGCTTTTTTTGGTGCCCCATGTTACAGCTCCCTTTCAAGGCAGCAGTATAACAGCTAATGTTTTGAGCAAGAGGGAGCTGTAATCCAACTCTGTAGTGAAACTTTTTTTCACAGCCTTCATGGAAGCCAGCAGAAGCATGCGTCTTAAATCTGATACAGACACCGGCAAAAAACACAGCCGTGCTTTGGCTCGTATCCCATTTTTGTCCCTACCAGTGGGGTAGCATTTACCTAACTGATGCAATGTGGACCGCCGTTATTTTAAGGACAATTACCTGAAACCTGAAACTTCAGCACATGATCTTACACAGAAGACATGCTCGGTCTTCTGGAATATAAAGAGTGTCTTACTGGCATCCCCCCCCCCCCCTGGCATCACTCCACCTCCGCTTAATGTTTTCTCTATTGCAAGACTTATGTGACAGAACTTTCCAAGTGCCAGTCATTTATTAAAACAGTATTTTTTTTTTTACAAAGAAAGGCTGTAAATACAAAATGAATTTTCTTAATACATAGAACATTTATATACATTGCAAGGAAATAAAAATGCAGATATACCAATCTCCAAGAGTTAATTTTGATTCTACACATATTACAGATATATTCTTTGGGCTAATCGGAGAAACCCACACGAAGCTTCAACAAGCAGGGTTACTCATGAGTAAAGGCAAGGATGCTCAAGGTATAAGTATTTGTAAATATAAAGCCAGCCAGTCTTCCTTCTCACATCCCAAATCACTTGTTTCCAATCTTTGATTTCCAAGTAGTAGCTCTCTCAAATCCGTTTCTTGCGTTTCTGAAGTCATCAATGGCTTGCATAATTTCTTCTTGTGTAGTCATCACAAATGGACCTAGGACAGATAAATAAACCTGAGCCCGTTATTCTGATTTAATCAGAAGCATATTTCAAAAATATGCAGAACTATATTATTCTCAGCTTTGGACACTACGAAGATGGATTTACCGGGTAAACTGCATCCTATTCTTTTTCAGGTTCCACACCATCCTTTTGGTCCCAGACGCATTCCCAAGGCTATTAAGGACTGACTTAAGGGTCATCATCTCATGACAGGACTTCAGAATTTCTCTCTCTCTCTCTCGCTCGCTTTATATGCCAATCATCCCTTAATCTCTCCCACACATTAAAAGCCAATTCTACGGATTCCACACACACTGGCCTCAGAAGAGGGATTTCCCACTCTGTAAATAAATAAAATAGGGACCTCCAATCGTTTGCAGTGTGGGTGGGTGGAGGGGATGAAGCAGAGGGGGAGTGAACAACACCTTCCATTCAGTCTACAAGTGGTGAAACCCTAGAGAAATGGACAAACAGGTGAAACCCCTAGAGAAAAGGTGGGTTCAAGGTGAAGGCAGAGGAAAGAAAGGATGACAAGTTCTTTATATGTTCACATCCCCCCCCCCTCACACAGAAACATACCCACTCACACACATTGCCTTGGAGAAGGAGATATCAGAATGAACATCAGTGACTCACGTGGTCATTTTATGTTTCAAGTTTGAACCCCAGCTTATTTATTTATTTATTTATTTAAAAAATGTATACCCCCCCTTTCCTATGCCGAGGGAAATGCCCAAGGCGGCTTACAACAGTTAAAATACATAATTTAAAAAAACAGTACATAGAATAAATTAAAAAACAATAAAATCCACTCGTGGGTAATAATGTGAAGCAGAAAAACAACAGGGCAGAACATACTGAGGCACTGGAGGGCAACAAACCACCCAAACGCAAGACGAAACAGAAATGTTTTGAGCCCTCGCCGAAAAGTCATGAGGGAGGGGGTGGTTCTCAGATCCCCTGGCAGGGAGTTCCACAGTTGTGGCACCACAGCAGAGAAGGCTCGCCCACGTGTTGCCACTCCCCTAACTTGCGATAGAGGTGGAACCCACAGGAGAGTCCCCTCAGATGACCTAAGAGATCGGGCCGGAATGTATGGAAGAAGGCGGTCCCTCAGATATCCTGGACCCAAACCGTGAATCCCGCACTCCTTTTCAAGGAGACTGGTAAGGTTCATTCATTATGAAAAGTTCAGGTATTGTTGCCAACACTGCTCTCATGCACACGCGGCTATCACGCACTTACAGCCCAATCCTATCCTCCCCTGGCATAGGCGATTCAGTGCGAGTTGCGTGGCCCATGCGGAATCCTACCAGGAGGCAGCCCTGGTTTACCCTGGGTAAACCCCCAGCCACCACAATAGGGCTACTCAGTTCTCTACCAGCTCTTTAGCTGGCGAAGAATCAAGCAGTCCCATGTCAGCTGCAAGGGCCAGGGAGGAAGGATAGGATATGGCGTCGGAAAAGGAAAAATGCAGCCACGGAAAAAGGAAAAATGCAGCCAAAAAGTTGCCCCTTGGTGAGTAGGGAAAGTGGCTCCTCCAGAGGTGAGGGTGGCTACTGAGACAAGAAACTCTCCACGTGGGAAAAACCTCACAAAAACAGAGTGGAAGGCTCTATTAGAGGGAGAGACTACCAATGTGGATGTCTTCAGTGAGGAAGATTCTGCTCCCAGAGCAGGGGGAGTTATAGGAATTTGGACAAACAATACAAAGACATTCCTGAGTGAATAGTGGTATCTGGAACATCTGCTGGCTAATTAATGAGTTTCCTGGGCTTGACTAAGTTAAGGTGTGCCCTTTGAGGAGGGCACAAAGACTTAATTGCAACCCAATAGGAGAGGTTCTGAAGGGACAAAAGGTATGGCCGGGTGTGGACTGCGCCCTTATTTAGGTTGTTGGTGGGAGAGGCTTACTGGAGAAGGAAGCTGAAAAGACGGTCCAGGTGGCCTGCCCACTGGGCAGTTAAACTTGCTTACTTACTATTCAGGAAGTGCTTGCAAGCAAAATTATGCCAAGGTGAAGGGCATGAATTTGCAAGACTTTAGAGGAAGGTGGCACACAGATGCCCTTCAGTGGTACAGCTTTCCACTCCAACCAATGGCCCTTTATTAGTATGATCTTGATTAATCTGTGGAAATCCTTGCCACAGGATGTGGTGATGGCACCTGGCCTAGATGCCTTTAAAAGGGGATTGGATAGATTTATGGAGGAAACGTCCATCACAGGTTACACATCCTTATGGGTATATGCCACCTCCTGGTTTTAGAAGTTAGCTATCTCTGAATGCCAGATGCAAGGGAATAGCAACAGGATACAGGTCTCTTGTTTTGTGTGTTCCCTGAGGCATCTGGTGAGGCCACTGTGTCCAGGAAGCTGGACTAGATGGGCCTTTGGCCTGATCCAGCAGGGCTTATGGGAGCCATGTCTCACCCCCTCCAGTGTGAAGTCCAGGCTGACTTTCAGGACCGTCAGCTAAGGAACCAATATGGAGTTAGGAGAGTGTACACGTTTTGGAGAGGGAGGTCACTGGCAACAGTACCTCCTCAAAACCTGCACCCTTCTCAGGAGCAGGAGAACAGATGCAAATTAGATTGCAAAATAAGATCTGAAGCAAGGCTTCTCAGATACTGCACTTTACTGGTAGCAAATCCAGTTCAGATATAATGGGATTTTCATTACTGAATCAGGCTTTAAACCAGTGGCGTCGCTTCGGTAGGGGCAGGCAGGGGCGTCACTGGAGCGTGGCGGGGGGGGGGGCCGCCTGGGGGTGACGCGCGCACCCCCTCGCACGCCACCTCCATGACACGCGACACCCTCCCGACGCTCCGAGGCCGGCCCGGGAGCCGGCCTCGAAGCGTCCGACCCCGTCGGCGCTCCAGGGCCTTCTGAAAGAAGTCGGTCCGGGTATTTTTCGGGTTTTCGCACATGCGCAGACCCGTTTTGAGGGCTTTTTACCAGCCCTCAACGAGGGTGACTCGCGTCCTAGTGACGCTACTGGGGGCAGGGCTGTAAGTATCGCTCCATTGTAGTCTCTTTACCGAGCGAGCAGGAGGCGGCCCCGCCTCCTCACTGTCGGAGCCTTTCCCGTGCGGACAAAGCAGCAGGCAAGAGACCCTGCCTGCTGCTTTCTCTGCAGGGGAATGGCTCTGACAGTGAGGGGTCGGGGCCGCCTCCTGCTCGCTCGGTAAAGAGACTACAACGGAGTGATACTTACAGCCCTGCCCCTACCGAAGCGACGCCTCTGCTTTAAACATCTATAAAAGCTAGAAAAGGGTTATAGGAGCCACTGATATTCAACTGTGGGCTTTGCAAAAACGGAAATAAAAAATAAAGGAAGCTCTAAGATTACTGTGGGTGGTTGAAGAGGAAAATATAGAACGCATATATGCCACTTTTATTTGAACAGAAAATGATTTGATTAACAAATACATACCATGTTGTACCACAGCTTCCTTAATTGGTTCGCCAGCTACTAAGATAAAGTGGCTTACTGCAGAATCCTAAATTAATGAATGGAATTTGTCAATTAGCAGCATTTTTTAAGAAAGGTAGACACACAAAACATAATATTAGAGTATTATACTGCACATACAGTAGTAGATATTTTGTATATTTCCTAATTAATGAATGTTAATACAGGTGTCCCTCCATATCCGTGGATCCAGTGTCCACGGATCTGCTTATCAGCGGTTCACCCCCCCCCACTCCTATTACCTTTGTTTATTTTCATTGCGCTGGCGCCAAGGAAGCATGTGTCTGGCTTGAACAAAACGCTATAAGCAGCATGCTGCTTATAGCACAGAAGCAGGCAAGCAGCCTGAATGCTAGAGAGGCTCCAAATGTTAACAGGAAGCTTCCCAGGGAGGATCCTGGGGCATGTAGTTCTAGTCCTGACCATGCAGCACTTGAAGAATTTTAAGTGAGAAGAAATCTGAGAGAAGCCTTTTAAAAGCAAACCTTCAAAAGCAACCCTTTTAACATTGTAATGGTCTTCCCCCCCCCCCTTTCTGTTGTGGGTTCATTCTGTCCCTGTCTCACTGTTAAATCCTATCAACAAATATTTAACAAAAGTGTTTTTTGAGCAAAACAGATTCGCAGCAAATACCTTGTTTTCTAGCTGAACACCATCACCATCATCCAACACAGCAGTGTGGTGGGGTTCTACTTTTTGCTGAGCTTCAGTAGGACCTTTGAAAAGACAATATTTTTAAGAGGCAAATTATGCTAAATTCCCTCAATAGTGAATGGCTTTTAAACCCTACAGCTTCTGTAACATATATACTGCATTTTTAAAAGAAAAAAATAGTTTTAAGATCTTTACAGCGCAATCCACCATAAAGATCCGCGGACGATCATGATTGGCCCGGAGGTCTCCTCAGGGGAAGGGGATGTTTATGCCCTTCCCCCGGTGTAGCGCAGGGTGACCCCAATGGGTCTCCTCGGATTTCCGCCACCTCTCGAGCTGGTGTAAGTCCGAAGAGGCTGTGTAATGGCCGCGCGGACCGGAAACGGGACGGGGACGGGGATGCGGCAGCCGCCATCCCCGCCCCCTCCCGGGCTTGCTTGGCCAATGACCGCCCTTCCTCGTCGCCTGCCCTGCCCCTGCTCCCACTGGTGGGAGCCTTACTTTCCTCCGGCAGCGGCTGGGTCAATCCAGCACCGGAGTGAGGGCTGCTAGCCTCCTTACTCTAAAGCAGGGGTTCTCAACCTGTGGTACGCGTACCCCTAGGGGTACATGGACTACTTAATGGGGGTACGCCAAGCCCTGCCCCTTATCTTGCCCCATCAGCAGCTAATCAAGTCATAATTAACATTGATTTTACATTGTAATTCTTTTTGGAGCCGGCAAGCTCCGCAGCGCTAACTTCCACATCAGTTACAGTTCACAGATCACAGCTGATCGTCGGGAGTTAATTTATTCACGCATGCCTGAAGCTCCGCCCCCCAGACCAGCCTTACAGCAGCCGGAGCTGGTCAGCAGCATGCAAGAGCATTCAACAGCCTCGGAACAAGAAGCCTCCCTCCCTCGGCAGCCATTCAAGAGCCTTGCAGCGGCAGCCTCTCTCCCTTGGAGCAGCCCCCGCCCCCTTCCCAACAGCCGGAGCTGCCTCGGCCCCTTCCACCCTTCCGTTTCCTTTAGAGTCTAAAGCAGTTGCAAACATGCTTTATGGCACGTTTGCAACACTTTTGAACAGAGGAGAGCATGCTCCGCTGTTTGAAAGATATGGTGGATTGCACTGTCAGTCAGTGAGTTGGTCACAGAATCACTGGCGTTGCTCCCGTGGAGCGACGGGAGCGGGCCGCCTCGGGGCGACGCACGCACAAGGGTGACGCGCACATCCCGCGCGCACCCCGCACGCACTCCCGCGCGCCACCTCTGTGGCGCGCATCACCCTCCGGACGCTCCAACGGAGCGTCCGATCTGGCCGGCGCTCCAGGGCCTTCTACTGCATCAATACGCAACCTTTTTCGGGTTTTGCACATGTGCAGACCGTTTTGAGGGCAAGAGGGCAGGCCCTTGCCCTCAAAACGGTCTCTGCGCATGCGCGAAAACCGGAAAAGGTTGCGTATTGATGCAGTGGGCCTTCGTTCAGAAGGCCCTGGAGCGCCGGCCAGATCGGACGCTCCGAGGCCGGCTCCCGAGCCGGTCTTGGAGCGTCCAGAGGGCGACGCGAAGGCGGGGGGCCTCCGGGGGGCCCACCAAAGGGCATCACTGGGGCGACGCGCGCGCCCCCGCCTTGGGGTGTTGCGCGTCCTAGTGACGCCAGTGCACAGAATTGTTTAATATGCATTGCAAGACAGACACTCAACGTGTCTAAGGGGTGTTTTATAAAGCTGTCGTGCCTGTTCTAAGAAAGGTGTGTACATTTTGAAATAAAGGGACAATATATGGGACATCTAGCATCACTAACGGCCTTTTTCAGATAATTGATTTATTGAGCAACAAACCAGGAGCTGTTAACTCAGTTGTTGCAGGTAGAAAGAAAAGTCATCCCACAAGTGCAACAAATGAGAAGGCCCGGAGGTATCATGAGAAACATCTGCAAGTTTCTATAGATTTCTAGAAGGCGATACATGGTGCGGCAGTCCCTGCTCAGATATGCTATGCATAGCCCATAGTGGGCATTACAGATTTAAAAAAAAGAAAAGAGGCAGCAACATTCAAACAGGTACAAACAGGCGCAAAAAATAGAGAAATACAGTATAGTGAAGAATTTTGTTATTGGCCCAACAAATTTCACATTTTGGCATATTTCCTTCTTTTGGAGCACAAATAATCATTTCCACAAAACGTTGTAAAAACAGATCATACCTGCTTTTGAAGGAAGTAACTTTCATAAACAGAATCAACTGTTCAGTAAACTAAACTATAGTGAGGATTGAACAACAACAACAACAAAAACTTACCTACATAGACATTGCCAGAGAGTGTATAAAGAAATGCTGTCCAACCTGAAATGTGAAAGAATATCTTAGAATATCTACAAGGATTTAGTGCACAGCAGCCAATATTAACTATCAATTTGTAATACAACAAGCTGTATATATGCAATTTCATCAATATTTATGGGTTTTGCTTTTATAACAGCCATCAACTCTATAGAGGTATTTTGTGACATGGAATGCTAGTGGGTTGTGGGTTCAATAGGCAGAGAAATGGACCCAGATCTGGGTTCAAGTCCTCCCTCTGCCACAGAGTCATCGGACTGGTACAGATATAATAGCTGATCTCTTAACCATCATAAAAGATGTTTGGACTGGACTAAAATCTTATTCAGTTGCTGCTCCTTCCACGTTAGTGTTATGTGGCATTGTGTTACACGCCCTAATCAACAATGATGTTAACCAGGTCTAATTCTATTTAAGGTTTCAAAATCAGGATTTCAAGCTAACTGGTTTGCTGGTCCCGATTACCACCGATACAGATGTCAGCTAATGCTAGCAAGGGAAGGGGGGGAATCTGCATGAGTCCCTGCATGAGAAGGGACCACATGAGTCCCTGTTCTGCTCCCAATATCAAGATTACTCAGATATGCAGAGACTATTTCCATTTGTAAGCCAACGTTGGTGCATCCTAGATCTTGTTCAGAAGTTACGTTTTTTCTTCCAATCCAATCTTAAACCTCTTTCACCCCGACATAAGCCACTAAATTCAACAGGAATCATTTGCTAATAAGTATGCTTAGGTTTCAGCCTCAAAAACAGAGGCCACAAGTCTTTGCTTTGCTAGACTGTACCACCAAGTCACCCTAACTTCTCTCCGTTTCCCAGCATAAAAATCCATGGATGAAAAATGCTATATATGTAAGCTAATATGTAAGCTAACTCCATAATTTATCAGTTAGAAAAATGCCATATTTAAAATAAAAAATAAGTGCACCTCAGAAATAACCACATGGATTTCTGCCACAGCAACTCTCCTTTCAAGGCTACATCCTTCTCACTCTCTGGGCCTGAATCCCAGAATAAGCAGCGAGTCCCATCATCCGTGTTCAGCGCTCCGTGTTCCAGCTGCATGCTACACGCTGCGGCAAGGAGAGTCATGCCGGCCACATGACCACGGAGGCGTCTTCGGACAACGCTGGCTCTTCGGCTTTGAAATGGGGATGAGCACCACACCCTAGAGTCGGACATGACTGGACTTAATTGTCAGGGGTCACCTTTACCTTTTACCCATCATTTAGACTCGAAAACCTGACATGTAAAGTTCCAGAAACAAGACCACCATCTTTCTCCATAAACAGACACATATAGGAAGTCATCCTAAGAACAAAACTAGATGCTGTTCTCAGGACATAAAATGGGGCCGGAACCAATTTTGTGATATACAAAATAGACATTGCTGAAAGTTATATACCCAAAACGATGGCTCCAGATTGTGATACTTGGCTTGCTCTTGGGCTGATGCTGTTTCAAGAGTAAACTTTCATTATTACAAAATTCCATTGTCTTTCAACCTAACCTACCTCATAGGGTTGTCCTACCTCACAGGACACAGGGTTATCCCACCTCACAGGACAAAAAGGAGGGAAGGAACCATGTATGCCACCCTGAGCTCACTGGAGGAAGGGCAGTATAAAAATCTGAACAATAAAAAATAATGATCTCCATAGCTGAAAACCTTTGCAAGACCAGGCCATTTGCACCCATTCATGATTAAGATTTTTTAAAGCATCATAGATGCTGCATAGGTGTATTAAGACACCTAACAATGCAAGTCATGCAATTATAAATACTGATCAACTTCCACAGTGCTCTATGATATCTAATAGAGACCTTGCTGCTGAGTATGTAAGAGGTTATATGGGTTAGAGCCTAAGAAGTGGGAACTTTCCTGCCCCCCTCCCTGCAGCAGCCTCCTCTGCCCCTGCTAACTGGGCAAAGAGGCACCTTTTAAAGTGGTGCCCTCTTATATTTAGCAGGGGGAGAGAAATTGTCCCTCTTCACCCCAGCATGGGTCTTTTCCAGTGGCTGTTGCTGGTGTCTCTTTTTGTAAACCCTTTGGGGACAGGGAACCATTTACTGTGCTATGTAAACCACTTTGTGAACTACTTCTTGTTGAATATAAGTTTGCTTACATACAACAAAATAATGTGAAGAAAGGAATTCACAGACAAATGACTTCTTAGTAACTGAAGTATGCTCTTGCAGGCTAGGGTTATCTCTCCCCCAACCCTACGCTTAATAGGAAAGCACTACTAACTTTGTATTACTTTGCTGAAAGAAATAGAGACAAAGTTGCAATGACTTAAGAATGAGCTAACAATGAAATATTTGCCCATTACTTAAGAGATAAATATGTATGGCAAATGTCAAGGAATTCTGTTCATCCTAGTTACAAGCAGCCCATGAGACCAAAATAATTCCATACGAAGAAATTCACACACACACACACACACACACACACACACACACACACACACACACACACACACACACACAATACGCCATTGATGAGATTCCTATCCAGGCATTATCATTTAAGCCAGAGGTCGGCAACCTTTTCATTTTGTTACATCATCACCGAACTTGCGAGTTGCCAAGCTTCCGGAAGCAGACGTGCAGAGCTTGGCTTGGGAGGTGAAGCCTCCTGCCCAATTTTATTTGCCGCAAGCCAGACAGGGCATGGCAGAGCTGCCTGCCCAGGCTCACCAAGTCCCAGAGCCTGGCCAGGCGGCTCTGCCATGCCCTGTCTGGCTTGGAGCACGTTGGGCAGGAGGCTTTGCCTCCCAAGCTGAGCTCTGCACAGGCCAGACGACTTTGGGTGGTGGGCCACATTCGACCCATGGGCCGTAGGCTGACAACCCCTAATTTATGTTTCAGTCTCCTTTCAAACTTAAGAAAGACAAAGTTTCTTACCTTTGGGAACTGGCTGAGTGTGTTTGACTCCTTTGTCTAACTTGAAATCCAGATACAATGTTGGGGTGCGAGTATACACCTTAGACTGGAGAAACAACAGAGGGAAGAAGAAACAGTTTTCCAAATAGGATTTTAAATTTTCATGACCAGCCACAATATTAGAACAATTGGAATTTAACGGGTAAAAAGCCATGACAAAAATTTTAAAAATGATAAAACAGGCAACACAATGGAACCACGTGAAAAACTTGTAATAGATTTAAAAACACAACAATAAAATATACACATTTAAAATCCAAAGTAAAAGGGCCTTAAATATACACGTTTAAAATTCAAAGTAAAACCATTCATTTAATAGCGACGTTTCGCTCAAATTACATGGAGCATTTTCAAGCAGCCTACATGCAGCAGTTTTCCATAGGAGGAAACTGCCTGGGCAGAACAGACCCCATCAAGGAACATAATGATTTCACAAGGGGTGCATTTTGATGATACATCACATTTTTAATGAAAATGTTCACTTTAAACAAGCAGCTTACAAAGGTGTTTATTATAAGAGGCTGAAATAGCTATTCACTCTTCAAACCCCTTATGATGATCCACTTCAGCACCACAGGGCATTTCAAAAAAATACTTTGCAGACTCTTTTCATGCAAAACCACAACTTCAAACATTCTAAAGGAGTTGCACAGAATCAAAACTATATACAAAGAGAAAAGTAGTAACAGCAAGGAAAGAAAGTTATTAGACCCAATGGTTGGAAAAAGGAAGAGCTTTGGGGTGATAAGGACAAATTGAGCTCTGAACGAAGGGATCTTCTATCTTCCTACATTCAAAATCTCCCCATAAGCTGACAATACTCACATAGCCACAGTTCACTCTGCAATTACAATGGCAATGCACAGGCCATCGGGGCAGGGGGAGAGAATGCTGCATTCTACCACCATAACAAGTACAGAATCTGGTAACTGGGTTAGAAAATTTGATAGTTTTGATAAATTATGAAACAGTAGCATTACTTTGACAGATTCGCGGACTGATCACCACTACATTACTAGAAAGGAATGCCAAGAGCTCTAGACCACGAGGAACGAGTGCATGATATGGTTCCTTTCTGCTCTAGAGACTGGGGTAATATCAGTGTGGGAAGGAGCTGGGATGAAGACTCCACCCTTGTGACCTAGATATTACGAGAGGGTCACAGGAAGAGCACACACTGCAGGAACTCCCACACTGCAACCTTGGAAAGGGCTTTAAAACAAGGAGTTCTACTGGTCAGGGAATAAAGGGAATATAAGGTATAAAGTCCCAGAACGGGGGGGGGGGGGCAACCCAAAGAGAGCAGCTGAATAGGAACAAGCCAGCCACTAACAAGGACGTGAAGAAAGGAAATCCCGGCACCAGGGACACAACAAAGCGAGTTTGAAGAGACAACAGTTACACATGAAATTTTGCAAACTTGCATTTGCACTAATACTACTACTGAGCAACATAAGGCCTATGTTATTGCATGGACTAGCAGCTTATCCATCTCACAAGAACTGTTCTGTCAATGGCAGACAAGTGCAAAATATATGCAGACTTTAGATTTTATCCCTTTTAACTGCAGCATAATACATTCAGCCAAACTTTTAACATAGATTGTGGAAATGGCACTATAATCATTTGTATGTGCACATCACGCACACCCTGAAACTACCGGAAAAAAGATGAATTGCTCAACAGATTTTTTTGGCAGTGAGAAGAACAATAAAGAAGAACGAAACAAGTACGCTTCTTTTCTGGTTCTGATATTCCGCCATTGCCAGTGCTTAGCAACCTAATCCCCCCAAACCAAGATACTGCATTGATCTCTGGTTTCCTGCTGAGGTTAATTTAGCAAAGAGAATCACCTCTCGCCCTTGGAGGAAAGAACTGTGGCTCATTCAAAGACCGCCACGGAAGACTTTCAGACTGTTGAGTCACCTCTTTACGAGATATGATCATTGTGACAACGACATATTTGAATGCAACATCAAAAATCAAGAAACCTATGAATAAGCCTCCCGGTTCTACGATACTCTTTTCAACTATTAATTTCCATTAAATTCATACCAATACAATGTGCCAGTGACAAAGGTCTGTTCTACACGACAAAATTTCCTTCACAGATACCACTTCCATCATGCTGGAAATTCTGAATAATTTGGCTTATGAGCATTGGCAAAGCCCACAAAATTCCCTGTGTACACATGCCCTATGGCACTAGTTTAAAAGTATGTTGATGAAACATCAATTCCATTTCTTCAGTGATTATTACTGTTGATTATTCTAGAAGTTCCCTGATGGCAGACCATCACCTTACACCAACCCAGCAACTGTACATCTCAAATCCTTTTTCAGCCCAATCCTAGGCTACTGTAACACCACCGGAACGCTTTACAGCAAACGCAACCTGTCATCAGGAGTAATCAGGCTGCCGTTGCAAGCAGTGAGTGGGAACGGCGTGCCAGCAGACACGCCATCGTCCACAGCGCCAGTGAGTCAGCATAGGAGGTGGGAGGGAAGTGGGGAGGGGTGGAACAGGAGAGGAGAAGGGCTGGAATGGGGGGGGGATGAACAAGGGCTAGAAGGGGTGGTATCAGCGGTAGCAGCACTGCCGATATCCTATCCCCCTTCCAGGCCTCAATCCGCCTTTGCAGGTCCACTCGGACTTGTGCTAGCAAAATCAATGGCACAGGTCTGAGTAGATCCATTCCAGTACCAGAGGCTTACCCGGAGGTGACCTCCACAATTCCCCCCCCCCTCGGCAGGATGCTCCAGTGGCAAGGCTGCATCAGTGGGGGAGGGACTGGATAGGACTGGGCCCTTTGTCTTTTCATTGGAGACGGAACTGCTATTCTCAGAGAAACAAAATGCACAGAAATACCAGTTCCTCCCCAATGTAAAAATATCAAGTTGTGGAATATTGTGGTTCAGTCAATGTACAAATTGTAATCCTGGTCAGGAAATGAATCACAAGTGGAAATGCATCAAGCCGAATTTAAAAAGTGTGTCTTCTGGAAAAAGAAAAACTGTAAATCAAAAATGCCTTTTAAACGAACACTGCAACGTACTCATGGAAACATTTGAAGCCACATGTTGAAAGAATTTATGACTGCTTTGGTATGCAAACTCCACTTTGGCCCATCTTGCCTACATTATCCCCCCCCCCCCAATGCATAGTAATAAAGCACTAGTACAAAAATGGTTCAATAAGTCAGCTTCGACATGCAGAAAGATAATTTGTGGTGGGCTTGAAGACATTTTTGTTTGTCATACTTGTTCTAGAAAGGGCACTGACTTCCCATTGGTATGAACACAATTTCATCAGACCATGCAGCTTACATGTGGCATTGATTTTGCTTCATAATGAACACCATGTTTGCCAATAAAATCCAAGGGAGGAATGTTAGAAGGTGATAAAATTAAAGACTTGCTATTGGAAAAGAGTCAGAAAAGTATGCAATGTGAAGTCATTCTTTGAGTTCATGGAGAGCATTTATAAGAGCAGACAGAACTTCCTTTTTAAATGCCGAACATCTACATTTGGTTAGATCCACTTGTTGCTTATAAATGGCTGGCTAATACTCAAAGCTATGCTTACTAATGTTTCTCAGTCCATATTCCACCAAAGTCTGTTTGAGAAGATTTTTATAATTTTGTTTGATATACATTTGACTTCCAATCTGTTGTCAAGATCAATTCATGGTGTTGGTTACTACCTTAGGGGTATACTTATACAGTACTTAAAAATAATCAATCTGAGCAGCAGAGGATATGGTGTATGCCCTTCTACACCAACAGAACTTGTCTATGCCATTGACTTCACCCCAGTGCTGGCACAACTGTGTTCACATGCCAGCACAACCCTATGCCAACGTACCTCCATCACTGGTGCAACTCTAGCTGGTGTAAGCACCCAAACAGGGCAGAGATGTGGGTGGATGGGCAGGGAGGAGCCGATTTACACCATATCTTATACTCCTCCAGATGACACACACACCCTAACATTGACATAACATTGTGCTGACAATGAAGCTATTCTAAACCTAAATACTTCCACAGAAATCATTAGAGAGCAAACAAATAAATAATACACCAAACACTCCCAGCTTCCCCTGACCCCTTCACCCCACCCACTCTGCTATGTTGGAGCATAAGATGCAGACAAAACTCTGTAACCAATCACAGCACTCCAACCCTAGTACTGAAATCCCTGCCAGGGAAAAATATAATTCAGACAACAGAGTGCATGGCATGGGCCTATATCTCTCTGATCTCATGCCATGCATACGTAGAGCACACATGTGGAACTGTGGCGATGGGAGCTATGGAGAAAGGGCACACTGCACACAATGGGAACACTTTGCACCGCCAGCTGCCCTCGGAACATATAATAGGAAGAATGCTTTGCTAAAATTTGAGTTCTCAGAATTCTCATTAAAGGTACTCTGCCCCAGGAAGACTCTACACATGAACACCGTATTGAAAGTCCCACTCTACCATCCCAAAAGGGGATGGAAGGACAACACACCTCAAAGAGGTAAGGGGGGGGGGAAGAGGAAACATCATGGCTCACGATAAGAGTGTTGCAAATATTGCTCATGTCTCCCCCCCCCCCAGTACTGTCAAATGTGCCTTTCCTAAAACTGTGTTGGTTAGCCATTCCTGTCTCCCACAACAACTAATACTGTATATTCACTGCTATGTTCTCTTTTAGTGAACATCAGGTACTCCAACCATCGCTATTGGTTGCTCATCCTGAGCCCTTTGATTTTTCAGAATTGCAGCCTAGACACATGGAGCAGAACAATAATAATTACCCACAGAGCTCCACTGCAGCTCCCCACAGGGGAGGAAAAGATAATGAGCCAGGGACTGCTCCCCCCCCCCGTCAACAGGTGACTCCTACATCATGCGCACTCAGGTGGCACCACTCTCAGTCATAAATGCTGAGCATGCATCCTGACCTAGAGTCTATGTGTTACTGCCACTGTCTAGTTCTTGCTACTCTCTGTGCCTCTCTTTGCTCTTCGTGGGCAGCTTTTCAACCGGAGCAGAGGACCCAGGGTCCTTGACACTCCCAGCTTTGCAGACACAATGGACACCCATGCTGGCAGAGGCAGCTTTGGAGAGGCACATCTGCTACCTCAGTGAAGGAGTGGTGGGCAACGTGAAGAGCAACCCACGTTCAGCCAGACCTGGACTTCCTCCTTCAGAGCTATAGTAATCCAATCCAATCCAATCCAATCCAATCCAATCCAATCCAATCCAAAAGACCTTTAATGAGATATACATACATAACCAACCAAGCAAATACACATTTAAAGGGATAAAGCTATAGTAGATTGATGGGCCACAATGACTGTCTTAGCCCTTAATAGTACAATCCTATGCATGTCTACTCAGATGCAAGTCTCATTGAGTGTAAAGGGGCTTACTCCCAGGTAACCATGCATAACTGGGTGACCCATCAAGCCAAACATCAGTCACTAGAGTGACCCACCAGAAGCTTGATAAACCTCCTGGTTCCCCTCCCCCCCATCTGCCTCAGGCTGCCCCAAAATCAGCTAACATGCTTGACTGATAGACTGTGTTCGGTTTGGTGCATCACCAGATGTAAGGGCCAGGATAACAATTCTTAGCGTGGGCCCACTAGACACTTGGGAAAATGCTATAAATAGCATTTCATATCTTCCTAGCATACAGGATGTGGCGGAGTCTTTCCCTTAGGACTGACCTTTTTCAGGAATTCATAAATATTGGTTAAGTATAATAAAATCCAGTTTACTAGACCAATAATATTTTTTCTGCACTCTAATTTTAAGACTTTTTTTTTGCCTTTTTGTGCACATGGTGGTTCACAAGTAACTACATACTAAGTGCAGCAACAAACCAATTGCTCATTCTATAGTCTGTTTTCACTGGCTCCTCCCTCAGGGTTTTCTGGTTCCAACGGCGACTGTCACCATTCCCAGAGTTCATTCCTTCTGGACATGCTTATCAGTGTCCAATTTAAGTGCTGACAAGTCTACGTTTTCAGAATTTCCCTCCAAGTAAGTGGGCATTTGCTGCCCCTCCGGACATGGAGCTTCCTATCAAGCCCCAGGTCAACCGGCCTCACTTATAAATAGCAGGTCATCTGATTATCAACCAAATAGTTACTGGCAGGTTGCAAAGCGGATATCGACTGTTTCAGTGTTTTTGTTCAGAGAATAAACGGGCTTTCATTTCATTTTGAAACATGAGCTTTTCTACTTGGAAGCCGTTCAGCAAGTGTTTAAACACCAAATGATGCAGTGTAGATCATAAATGTCAAACACAGTCAAGTTCCTCTCTCTGGAACTTGCCGTTCTATAAATTACTTTTAAGCACCACAAAGTGCAAGCTTATTCTAAGCCTTGCCATAGGCAAGCTCAGCATGAGAAAATTGGTACTTTCCTCCTAGATGTACCAGACACCAGAGCTGATGCTGTGGCTCAAGCCCTGGGATCATGAAGGAATTTGGCTTCACTGATGCACTTAAGAGAGCTTAAGCAGCACAAGCAATGGACATCCAAAACCCACCCTGTGGTCTCTTTAAATAGGTAAAGGATCCCCTTGCTCAAAAGCCAGTCATTACCAACTCTAGGGGCGGTGCTCATCTCTGTTTCAAAGCTGAAGAGCCAGCAATGTCCAAAGACACTTCTGTGGTCATGTGGCTGGCATGACTCAACGCCAAGGCACATGGAACACTGTTACCTTAATTAGCCATCTTCTCAAAAATAGGAGGCTGAATGATTAGAAGAGAGAAATTTTGCAGACTCCGGGATGGATTAGGAGTTTTCAACTGGATGCATCAGAACAAGAGGAAAAGCAGATCCTTTCTATTATTATCACACACACACACACACACACACACACACACACACACACACACACACACGAGTATAGATCTATTTCTCAGAATGTCTCATTATACTGACGTTTGACAATCAGGATTTTCACCAAATACCACAAGAACCGAGTCTTCGCAGCCTCCGACAATGGGCTACACAGGAATGCCTGTGTGAGGCAACCCATCTGCTTCCACATAGGTAAAGGCTCAGTTAATCAAACAAAGCAGTGGAATGCAGAGGCAGAGCCCAGAGGTCAGGGTTCAGCTCTGAAAGTGAGGGGTGGGCTTTAAGTGTTTTGTGTGGGGCCAGCTGGAACTGGCTTAGCAAGCTGCGCTGCTTGTTTTTCCTTTGTAACCTTTTGGAATGGAAGTGGATTTTGGTTCTCTGCAAGAACAAAGACTGCCAGCTTCCTTTGCAAGCCACATTCCAGGATATCACCAAGGCATGCCTCAACATTATATAGGACGAGACTTACTCGGTTATTTTATGTGCTTCTAGAATGGTGTACAGCAGCCTAGCTTATAAAATCCCCAATAAAATGCTTGCTTCAAATACCAAGATTACGATCCTTGAAACTCAGCTTCTTCTGGCAAGATCCTAGCTTCTTTTTCCACTTGGCCCGAGTACAAACCATGACTTAACTACGGGCAGGTTTAACTATTGCTTTTTTAAAAGCAAAATATTAACAATAATGTCTCTATCTCATGGAAAGACCATTTCCAGCAAGACAAGCAGAGGGATAAATTATCCTGTGCAAATGCTGCAACAGTTGCACACTCTTAAGCCAATAGTGCCATAGTTCAATTTTTTAGAGGTTACAGCTCTACACTGACTGGCGTGCTCTGCCCTCCATCAGCCTTCAGGATTACATAATTAACTTGTTGAGACATGCAATTTCCATGAATTGGGACTGCAAGCAATTGTCAGCTGCCTGGTGCCGTCCACATTTCAACAGCGTAGTGTCCCTCACTAGGGCACCATTTGTGGGGTACTGTGCAGGAAGTTCTTGCTTCCCCTACAACATTCCTCTCAGGTTCTGAACCATCATCATGAATACCAAGTCACCTCTTCCAGCCTGTGAATCTACTCAGGAGAAAGAGCAGGGCCACAGTTTACTGCTTCATCCAGCAGACTAGTCTATAACCCTTAAAAAGGTAAAGTTAAACCCTAACAATTAAGTCCAGTCGTGCCCGACTCTAGGGTGTGGTGCTCATCCCCATTTCAAAGCCGAAGAGCCAGCGTTGTCCGAAGACGCCTCCGTGGTCATGTGGCCGGCATGACTCTCCTTGCCGCAGTGCGTAGCATGCGGCTCGAACACGGAGCGCTGTTTACCTTCCCGCAAGCGGTACCTATTTATCTACTCACATTAACATGCTTTGGAACTGCTAGGTTGGCAGGAGCTGGCCAAGCAACGAGAGCTCACCCCGTGGCGGATTCGAACTGCCGACCTTTCGATCGACAGTTCATGGTTCAGCGGTTTTACTTGCAAGCAAATCCAAAGTGGGTGGGAGGGCAGGGAACAGAATAGGCTGCAGTCCGTCCTTGCAAGAATTGCTGCTTTCTCTCCACTCCCCACCACCACCACTTCCCTTCTATCAAACTGGCTTGCAAGAGAAGACAGACGATTGGATCCCCCCCTCCCCCAACAGCGAGTCCCTCCTATGCAAAGAGCAACCCAGGAGCTTACCAGGGCAAGAACGGACAACTAAAGACAACTGCTGCCCTTGTCTTGGAAGGAACAGTAATTCACAAAATAGCACAAGTGGCTTAAAAACAACAACAACAAAGGTATATAGCGCTTTTCAAGATTGGGGGTCGACTTCAAAAATGCTAAGAAAAATCAAGAAGGTAATTCCTATTATAAGGTGGCACTGGCAAGCAAGACTACAGGAATGCTCTGTTAACACCAGGGATCTGTTCCCGAAAAGCAGAGTACTGTCTGCAACAGTGCTAGGGGACATCACTGAAAGGAATTTACACTGATTGGCCAGAATGCCCTGTTCCCATTGGCTACAATAGCTGCCAATCAACCCAGAATTAAGAGTGCTATAGCAAAACAGTGGTAAAGAAATGGGATTGTCGGAGATATTACAATAGTCATATTTCAACAGTATATGTGCTTTGTTAATTTGGAATTTAGCATTTTACCTTTACATTCAGTGCTTCTCCTGAAATAACAGATACTGTCACACCATTCTGAGAGGGTTTGGGTATTTCTTCATTTTTCAGTTCTTGGTATTGAGGTTCCACCATTTTCTCAGAGTTTCGCAAGTTGACCCAAAGCTGTAGGCCATGGACTGGTTCTTCAGAACAGGGCATCTCTGCATGGAGAATGCCACGGCCGGCTGTCATCCACTACACACAAAACGAGAAGGGATTGGATGATAAGGGTGAAGCTGACCTGTTAATACCCCCTTTTTTGTTACAAGCATAAATTGACATGTGGCACGCAAAGATTCTTCTCATGGTTTGATGCAAACCATAGTTTCCTGTTCCATCTGAACACAGAGAACTGTGGTTTGAACTAATCAAATCAGAACTAGTTAATGAGCCAGGATTATTGGCATCTCTGGCCGTCCGGACACCCAGTGCGGTGACTCTGGTATTACCTACTGAGTGTGCAGATGCAGAAGTGGTGGTGACGTGATTACCAATTACTTTCAGCTTGCCCACAGCCAGAAAGCAGCTGCTCACACTGCAGTGGCGTCACTCGAGGTGGGGCGGAACGGTAAGTTCCACACTATGCTAACCTCCATTTACTCCCTGGCACGAAGCGGCCCCAGCCCCTCGCTGTCGGAGTCATTCAGTGCGGCGAAGGCAACATGGAGGGAGTCTACTGCGCGTTGCCTTCGCCGCACTGAATGGCTCCGACGGCGAGGGGGCGGGGCCGCCTCATGTCGGAGAGTCCACGGAGGTTAGCACAGTGCGGAACATACCATTCCGCCCCACCTCGAGTGACACCAGTGGCTCACAGCACTCCAACTTGGTTCAGCTTGCTTGGCTCCAAGGGACGTTGAAGCGGATAAAAGCAGCCGAGCTGTTTTCAGCAGCTCCGACCCCGCAACTCAGTTCAGAGCCAAACAAGCCGAGCTGAGTCGATGACTTCTTCACCTGAGTCAGAACAGGTAAAAACGGCTGAGCAAGGGTGACACAGCCCTCAGGCATGTCACACCCCTCACACCCCAAACCATATCCCCCAGGTAGGTTCAGATGAGACAGGAAAATGCAGTTTGTGTAGAAAATTGCAAGAGAAAGCTTTCAGTCTTCTTCGCCTCACATGAGATGGAGAGGATGGAATGCACAGTCTCAAAATCCATACTCATAACAATCTTTGGTTTGCTCTTACATCTGAACAGTTTTTCCACTTACAGTCTTACAGCCCCCCCCCCTCTATATGGTCTCCTGTAGGGTTTTAAAAACACATTTATTTCGCTTGGCTTTTGAGGAAGGATTTCCCTAGTGACTCCTTTTTTAATTATTGTGTATAGATTTTGCTACTCTATGCTTATGGTTTTATTATACTAACTGTACACCACTTTGAACTTTGGAAAAGCGGTTTACACATCTTTTAAATATTTTATTAATTTTATTATTTTATTAAAATTTATTATTTTTATTATTATTATAAAATTATGATTGGGATATCTATCATACCTTTCCACATCTGAAGAAGTGTTCAAGGCAGTTAACAGGCACTCATTTTGATTTATTTATTTTTACTATACACATCTGTTTTCCTCCTTCTTTGTTGAAGGTGACCAAATACAAAGGATGACAGGACACCTATATTTTGTAATTGCTGTGAGGAAGTTTGGCCAATGCAACCTGTCACACATGGGTAAGCAAAGCTGCATCTGCCACAATTCCAGTTTCTGCAGAACAAGTGAAGGTCCTGGAATCCTGCTGCTCTCCTCCTGAACCTGAACATTGCCCCCCCCACCACCACTGCCTCTCTCCTTTATTAAACACACACACACACATGTGCGATGGTGCTGCTGCAGGAACTCACCTGTCCTGGATCATTCAGAGTCAGGTGGTTCCAACTCCAACCACCCTGTTGTGGTCATGCAGCTGCAAGGAACCCTGCGCCAGCTGCTGCTGAAGCCAAGGTAGGTTCGGGAGCTTGTGGCCAGCGAGATGGCTCGTGAGGTGCTTCTGTTGCCACAGACACAGGGAAGCCCAAGGCTATCTGGGCACCAGGACGGGGAGAAGCCAGAGCCTGTACAGGCTGCTAGGAAAGCTGTCAACATCATTGAGAAGCCAATGATGAGGGCTGAGGGTTTTGGCACCTGGAGTGATAAAACTGCCAGAAAAGCCCTGGGAAGCTGGGCTCAACTCTCTCTCTCCTCTCCTTGCAAGACTGCGGCTCCACCATCAACCTGCAGAAGGAGGACCACCTCTCCTTCTTTGGATCTTCCAGTTTGCTGGTCTCATCCCCTTCGACCTGCTATTGTCAGCTCATGAAGGGGGTTAAGTCCAAAAGGGTGCAGATCTGGTCAATCCATGTGGTAGGAGGAAGTGGACACACCTTAGGTTAGGGTACATTCCACTTGTGAGACCTGACTACCCGGTGAAGACCAATATGCTAAGTCAACAAATCTACTAGACCCATGACAAAAGGGGAGGGCTATACACGGTTGAAACTCAAAACCAAATTCAAAGGGAAAGACAAGGGTAGGGAATCAAATCAAGTGCCTCACTATAACCATCAGTCTTCTGTTCACTCTGGTATACCTGCAAATCTCCTGGATTCAGTCTACCTGTGTGGCCACAAAAATCTTCATGGGCCATAGATCCACCTTCCAGTAGATAGGTAACCTGAGAAAGAACATGAGAGAGTTTAGAACATCGGGCAAAAGCAAGCTCCTAGTTTGCCTGGTACAGGATGGTCAGCAACAATGAGAAGAATCTAGGCCAACCTCTTCTGCGAAATTACTGAGGGTAACACCTGCATGTTACACTAACCTCATGCTGCACTGCAGGCATTACTTCGCCCCCCCCCCAAACTTAAAGACAGAAAAGTCACCTCTGCTTTCTTCAGTCTCGAAAAGGAATAACAAACGTATAGCCTGGGTGCTATAAGCAGCAGAGGTAGTACAAGTGTGTAGCAGTGCTGAACAGATGGAGGCTCCAGCTATGTGGCAGGATTAAGCCTATGCTCCTTCCTGCCTTTCTAGTATGACAAGGCAGCTTTGCTCAGTTCGCTAAAGACAAAATCGCCCCAAGGATGAAAACCCGTACATGTATGGTAGCGTTCCTAGAGAACGACACTCTCTCATACCTGCTTGCTTTGAAAGCTATACCCCATGTTTCTCCAAATGGACTCAAGAGGGCTTACAACTGGAAATTTAAAAACATGTTACAAATTATAACAAACAAAACTTAAACAGCGGCTGCAGAAACAATATACTATATTCAAAAGACAAAATGAGGAACACTGGAAAGCAAGACAACTGGTGAACAGCAATTTTTTTTTAAAAAAAAAAATCCAAGCAGACTGGAGAAGTCCTGCCAAAACACACACAAACCTAACTAACTCCCCGCATGGTGATGCAGAGGCACCAATGTGGCGCCTGCAGTATCCCATGGGGGGGGGGAGGGTCAGCCTCCAGAGGCCTCCTCAGGGTAAGGGAACATCTGTTTCCTCCCCTGGGGGTAAGACCATGCCAGGCTACCAAGTATACCCAGACCTGTGCTAGCTCTATAACCGACGCTAGCTCTATAACCGATGCACTCGTTCCAGTGGTGCTACCACCAATAGGATTGGGGCAAGAAACAATTTCAGCCTCCACCAGAATGTTGGTGGGGGAGGGGGATGCCAACTTCACCTCACAAGTCACATATACTTTGGGCTTGCCAAATAAATCAAAATAGTTGGCTACAACAGATCTAAAGCATTCCACGCTTAAAGTTTGCTTTGGGATACTCTGGTTGCATATATTAGGGATAAATAGTTTAGTTAATATAATTTGTACGCTTGTTGCGAAACACGTACACAGTTGAGATTTTAATAACAATGTATCGGTTCTCCAGGTAATGCTAGCTACTCATTTTATAATACAAAGATATCCTTTCATTCATTCTGTTGATGAATGTAATATAGAACAATGCATCACAGGCTGCACAACAAACTGTAGTGTGTTGAACAGCTTTGTAAAAGTGAAAAGAGTCAAAGAAAGTGGAATTCAGAAGTGACAAAATGAGTAAGTAGAAATGCACTGAAGTAGCCAGCTTATTGCAGCCTGTGAGAACTCAGGGCAAGTTAAGACAAAAAGTCTCATCTGGCCAACCACCAGCCTAAGAGGATTTGATATACGGATATAACAAGAAGAAATCCGCACCTTTGTTACTCTATCTAGTATATAAATACCAGAAAAATATCACAATAGCCAAGCTAACACAGTACTTCACTTATGTATGTCCAGTGGAAGACTACATTCCTGATGGGATATAAAGCTGGATTGCTGGCTATTACACTCACTAGATGTTTGCCCTAAAGAAGAAAGCATCTGGACTAGTCTCATTTTCACAGATGAGTCTCCCCATCAAAATTTTACCTAATCTCAAAACCACATGTGGATCCCTCATAGTGCTCTGAATCCGGACCAAAGCTTTCCACGCATAATCTCCCAGTACTGCAAGCAAAATGGTCATCTTTCACGCCCAAAAGCTTACTTAAAAAAGCAACAGCTGTCTTATCTTTTCGAAATTAAAACCACTCCAAATTAGCAATGAAAAATTTGAGATGCAAACTATGCCTTGGCTATAAGAAATGAGTTAGATTAGAACCTAATAAGAAGAAAATACAGGTGGTCATCTTAGTTATTTTGGAAGACCCTACTGGTAAAATCTATCCAAACGCTTGTTTCCCTCTCTCACAAAAACCTATGAAGTGTCACAATATATCTTTAAACATTTCTTATTTGTTTATTGGGGAACATTTATTCTCAGGGGTTTAATTATTTGCTGCATTGCTCCTATGCACTGAGGCACACCAATAAGCATATACGTTTGGAGGTGAGGTAATGTGGGTTGGACAGCTAATGACATGCGCATACCACTTAGCCATTGCATATATTCACCACGCCTCATGGAGAACGGGCTCATCATCTGTCCCTCTCTAGCTGCTGCAGTCAAGTCTTTTCAAGGCTACAGCAAGTACAGATAGAAACCAAGGTCTAAATCAGTGGTTCCCAACCTTTTTAGCAGTGGGACCCCCTTTTGTAGAATGACAATCTGTCGGGACCCCCCTAAGACCGGAAGTGATTTTATTAAGCAGGAAGTGATGTCGTTTTAATAAATCACACTGTTTAATAAATCACACTTTTTAAAATACCGTAAATCACATTTTAAAAGTTGTACTCATAAGCAGCCCCATGGGGGGGGGGAGAAGGAGTGAGCTAATATTAACAGAGATGCTAAAAGGCAAGCAGAAAGTAACACAAAGTGAGCAAACAAGCCCCAAGAGAGCATCAGACGCTTCTTTCTCTGCAGTGTGTGTGTGTGGGGGGGGGGGGGAGTGAGTTGCCATCTTGGGTGTGGCCATCCAGCCGACATCCCGCAACCCCCTAGAAATGGCTTCGCAACCCCCTAGGGGGTCCCAACCCCCAGGATGGGAACCACTGGTCTAAATGCTTCTAGTACTACTGAGGCATTGATCTTACACAATTGGTTGGAAGCAAATCCAGGGCCAGTGTCAGATTTCTCTGGCCCTGGGGCAAGGCTGAGTGCAGACACCCTTTATTCTCCTCTTTATTCCAACAGTAAAGTCCCCCAAGCTTACCTTAACGTTTAAAAAATGTCAAGAGGTCTAATCACAAACCTCCTGCATGATGATTAATTGATGCCTTACATCCAGAACAATCAGTCAGTCCACATTATTGAGATTCATCTCTCTACACCTACAGGGTATAACATGCCAGTCTAGAAGCCATTAAGAAAGAAGAAAAATAGATCAAGCTCACTTGTAATATGGTAAGGATTTATAAGCACTTTACAGAGAGGACACTGAGCTATGCCAGAAGCATAATCAATCTGTCAGGCCAAAGAAACAAAATAAAATCACAGTAATGCTAGACCACGTTTTGAACTCTTTTGTTGACTAGAGATACATAAATATATCTGATAATAACCCTAGAATCACAGAGTAGGAAAGGGACCTACAAGATCATTGAGTCCAACCCCCTGCCAATGCAGAAAGTCCACAACTACAACATCCCTGATAGATCGCTATCCAGCCTCTGTTTAAAGCCTTGAAAGGATGGAGAGTCTACCACATTCCACCGCTTAACCATCTCGTCTCCAAATTAAAACGTGCCAAACTCCTTCAATCTGTCTCCATGGGTCATGGTTTCCAGCCCCCTCACCATCCTAGTCACCCTCCTCTGGGCCCACTCCAGCTTGTCAATACCCCTCTTAAACTGCAGCACCCAGAACTGGACACAATAGTCAAGGTGTAGTGGGTTAAACCAATGAACCATGAGCTGTCGATCGGAAGGTCGGCAGTTCGAATCCGTGCGACGGCTCCTGCCAACCTAGCAGTTCGAAAGCAATAAATTGCAAGTAGATTAATAGGTACCGCCTCAGCGGGACGGTAACAGCGTTCCATGCGCCTCAGTGTTGAGTCATGCTGGCCACATGACCATGGAAACGTCTTCGGACAGCGCTGGCTCTTCGGCTTTGAAACGGAGATGAGCGCCGCTCCCTAGAGTCGGACATGACTGGACTTAATTGTCAAGGGATACCTTTACCTTACCTAGTCTGACTAAAGCAGAATAATTAATACCATTGCGATAATAATTCCAGCCCTTCTGTTTTGATATTAACAGGTTATTAATATAATGCTGCAATCCTATGCACACTTACCTTGGAGTAAGTCCCACTGAACTCAATAGGGTTTACTTCTGGGTAGACATGTCAGTCAGCCTTACTGCCAAGTAAGCATGTATAGTTGCCATATTGTATTATAGTACACTGTATTACAATACATGGAAATGTGTTACAATAAACTAAAGTCTTGCTTCATGGCCTGTTGAAATCAATGGGAAATAATTACAGATTTTGATAGTTTATCATTCCCTGAAAGAAAAATGAACATATGGCTTGAAAGTGATACAATTATTGTGAAAGTGTCACTATTTTTCTTAAGAAATAATTTTTCCCTGTGCTAATTTACGCTTACTGAGCATTGCCACCTTCTGGCATACGAAGGAAACATTCCAGAATTTCCAAGGGCAGCCCTGTTAGTCTGCAACATGAAACACAATGAAACAAAAAGGAACCTTAAGGCAAACGCGGTTTTGTGGCACGCGTTTGGGGACTCATGTCCACAAAAGCTTTTACTACAGTACAATTAATCTTTAGGGTAACACAACATGCTTTTTTTTTTTTTGCAATTCCAGAGTTTGTTACAAACATACTAGTGAACCAATCAAACAACTATTTAATGGTATCCTATTCTCCTCTCCTGAACTGCTATTCCATTTAGCCCACTTATGCATGCCTGAATGCACTGGCGTCACTGCAGGGGGGCAGAGCTCCACCGACTTGAATGGCTCCAAAGGCGAGGGGGCAGGGGCGCTTCGTGCTCCCATGTAACGGAGGGTCTGACCGTGGCAAAACTTAGAGCTCCGCCCCCCCTGCAGAGACGCCAGTGCCTGAATGGTTGAGAAACAAGGCTTCAAAAGACCCTGCAGCAGACTAGCAGAAGTAGAAGAATTATTGTAGGTGTAAGAAAATTATAAGAGAAGCTTTGGACCAGCCAAAGATACATGAATGGCAGGGAGTGAGGGACTCGGGAGAGGTTATTCCTGAACTGCTTGTGATTTTCAATTATCATGCCACTAAGAATTAAAAGTGATAATTACCTAGAGAACATTCACCTCTAAAAGTAAATCAAAGCTAATACAGGGTTATTCAAAAAGGACGGTGCAAAAGTAAAGCTGATTTATTCTTAAACGAACTGACATACCACAACCATCATGACATGAAAAGACAGAAAAACTGTCCAAGTTTCCCATGCATGTTACAAATGTTCGATGTGGGCACTTGCATAGCTACAATGGGGCAAGGGGAGGCAAATGCCTCAGGTGATAGCTGTGGTCACCTCGTGAAGAGACCGCGGCCGTATGTCCCCCCCTTGCCCCATTGTACCTATGCAAGTGCCCACAACGAACATTTGTAACATGTGCGTGAAACTTGGGACAGTTTTTCTGTCTTTTCATGTCATGACGGTTGTGGTATGTTAGTTAGTTAAGAATAAATCAGCTTCACTTTTGCACCACCCTTTTTGAATAACCCTGTGTGTTTAATGGAATAGAAACACAATGCAAGTCTAAAGTAGTTAAGACAATAATGTAAGTATGTAAGAAAAGCCCCGCTGGATGACGTCAAAGGCCCATCTAGTCCAGCATCCTGTTTCCCACAGTGGCCCACCAGTTACCTTTGGAAAGACCACAAGCAGGAGAAAAGGCAAACTTCTCTCCCATCATTTCCTTCCTGTAACTGATATTCAAAGGGCATACTGTTCCCTGCAGGGCCAGCTCAAGACCTCCTGACGCCTGAGGCGGCATGCCAGGGCCCATGAGGGTGGGGGGTAAAGTGGGTAAACTGTACCCAGACCCAGGATCAAAAAGGGGGCCCAGGAGTCAAATGAAGGGGCCCAGAAATTTCCTGGGATCTCAGCTGGCCTCATGGAGAGTGAAAGACAGAGGCTAGGCTAACCAGGAGGCCAGGTCTACCGAGCAGGTAGACCTGGGCACCACATCGGGAAGTCTGGTAGACCTGGGCTCTGGAGACTTTTACAGCCATTGCTGCCCTTCCCAGTTTTGCCTCCTCACACTCTGAGAAGGGGCCCAAAAGAAACTTTGTACCTTCTGATAAAATTCCTCTCAGAGGCCCTGATGGTGGAGGCGGTAGGACACTGTCAGTGTAATGCTGTATTGGCCATAGCACCCTTATCTACTCTCAGCAGCTGAAGGTAAAGGGATTGCCCTGCCCTTCCCCTCAGTTGTGGCACAGCAGCCAGCAGTGGTTTCACCAAACAAAATGCCTCAGCAGCCATACTGCTAACCACCTCCTTTTTCTGGCCAATTTCTTCTGTCCTAATTCCAAAAATACACAGGTAGCTTTTCTATTAGGGAGAATATTCAATAATGCTGCACCATGCCAAGTCTCTCTCAGTCACACTAGAGCTATGAGAACAAAATGTAACTATGGCCCAGTTCTCACTGAGGTACTACCTCTGGGCTCTATGAGTTCACACTGCTGGTGAGGGAAATCACATGACATTTCCTCACACAAAGCACACAGTACCAAATGGCTCAAAGTCTACAACCACCACTGAAGAGAAAATGCAGATACGCTCTGGATATACAGTATATTGTTGTATAAAATAAGGAGTGAACCTAGGTTTGCAGCAGATATATCTGACAAATGGACTAGGAGTGATCTAGAGAGGAAAAGAAAGGCTAAGGGTAGGACTGCATCTTTCTGCGATTTCTTCAAGCATCCGCTGCCAACTGTAGCACAAGCAAGCAGAAAGAATTGTGCCGGAATTGTGAGTGATAAGCACTGCAGAAAATTCAGCATCATTATTCTTCTGTTTATTTATTTAAAAGGATTTATGCCCTGCCTCATTCTCAGAGAGACTCAAGAAGGCTCACAATATAATTTAAAATACAATCATCGATTAAAACAGCAATAAAACAAATCTAAAAAATACATGTAATAAAAACAGCCTGCGAGACACAAAATAAATGATGAGTTTACTGTTCCGCAGGCAAGGATTTGATTAAAAGAAACATTTTTCTGTCCGTGTGAAAGAATTAAATCTATCTAAACCAGGGGTTCTCAACCTTTGGAAGGCCGGGTACCCCCTATCACGGTCCAATTTTCTGAAGTACCCCCTGCTAATTAACTTCTAATTAACTGGATCAATCAATTAATTAATTAGGTAATTAATCGTTAAATAAAAAAGTACTAAAACAATTTTAAATGTGAAAAAATGTCTTATTTAACTCTCTCTCTCTCTCTCTCTCTCTCTCTCTGAGAGAGAGAGAGAGAGAGAGAGACAGACAGACATGCGAGGATCTCTTTTTTTCTCCCCAAGTCACACTTCCTCAAATCAGCTCCTCCCTCCCCCACCCCACCAAAGTACCTTTTCCAAAGTACAAAAATAAGCCCAAAACCAAAATCAAAGAGAGGCAGAAGGGCTCCGAAAATAAAATTTTTAAATCCATGTTAATTAACAATTAGCTGCTGATGAGGCAGATAAGGGGCAAGGCTTCGCGTACCCCTAGCAAGAGGTCTGCATACCATTAGGGCCGTGATGGCGAACCTGTGACACGCGTGTCACAAGTGACACGCGAGGTCATTTTGGGTGGCACGCCAGCATTTCCCCCAGGGCCCGACATGCCTTAAATTTTCACAGAAGTTTTACATTTTTCAAGCTTATCTTGAGGGCAGGGATTGCTGCAGACGTTTTAAAAATCCTGCAGGGGGCTTCTGTTGCTATCGCAAAGACTTCTGGGGAGAGAGCGAGCGATACTGAATGCAGTGGGAAGCAGGGAAAGAGCGCGTGCGTGCGAAAATGAATGCAGCGGGAAACAGAGAGAGAGAGAACTAACTAACTAACTAACTCATACACGTGGAAGCAGGAGCTGATAGTGAAGGAGGAAGAAAGAGGGAGCGTTGGTGAGTTGGAAGGAGGAGGTCGTTAGGGCGGGCACTAGCCCGTAGCGAGAAAAGAAAGAAATCTCTCTTTAAGATTTGGTGTTATGGGGCTGATGCAATGCTGCAGAGTAACTGGATGGATGCGTGGTGCGGGGGTTACATTCGGCAATCTGTGCTTCCAGCTTCCCCACCCCCCACTCAGCGGTTTTCACCCCCACCCCCAATTCAATCCAGTCTCTTCCCCCACACCACACCACACACAGCCCTTGCCTCATTTAAGTGTGAAAAATGCCTCAAAACGAGGGTGGGAAAGCACGAGAGGAGCACAGACAAGTTGAGCAAGAGGCTGTGAAACGAACTAACAAAAAGCATACACACACCCCTCCAGAGTTTCTTCTGCAATGCTTCCCTGGCTCCTGCTCCTCCCTCACCGTGGTGCTCAAAATCACTTGCAAGAGTCTGGAGTGTATGTGTGTCAGTGTGTGTGTGTGTGTGTGTGTGTAGGGGGGGGGGAGAGAGTAGAGAGATCGTTTGGAAAGAAAGGGATGCAAAGGTAGCCCTGGGTAGACACTAATTTTCGTTGTACATTTGGTAATCTCTGCTTCCAGCTTTCCCCCCTCTCTCTGTGTAGTACCCACCATCCACAACCCCTTTAAAATGCCATCCATGTTAAATACAATGCAATATTAACTAAAATACCATGTTAAATAAAATGTAATGTGTTCTATATGTTTTCAGTTCAATTCAAAATTACTATTAAAAGTAGCAATAGTAAAGGTACTATTAAAAGTTGGGGGGGGGCGGGGCGACACACCAGCAGAGTCAAGTTAGGCATTTTCAAAAATGTTGACACACCAAGCCCAAAAGGTTCGCCATCACTGCACTAGGGGTACCCGTACCACAGGTTGAGAACCCCTGATCTAAACAAAATACACACACATCAGACTCCACCTGTACCTAGAAGGCGAAGGGAAGGGCAGACGACACCACAAGCTTTCAGCATGAACACTTTTCAACATGTAGCTGACATGCAGGCGAATGATCTGTATTGTGGTCAAGCTACTGGACACAAATGAGCTTCCTTTATGGTATGGATTACTTACAGTTTCAAAACCTCGGTGAGGATGATCAGGAAAGCCAGCTGGTTTGCCTCCTTTGAACTCATCTAGCAGCAGAAATGGATCCAAATTTTTTAACTGAAAATTGAAATGAATAACTGAATTTTACAAACGTTTTTAAATGTTATTGTTGTGTAGCGGCAACATGCAGGTGTTAACACTGAACATCCCTTACTAGCATGATCCTATCCTTGAGTTATACCCACTTGATAAGAATGAGATCAAAATTAATTGAAGCACTATAGGAAGAGAACAGAGTTGAGTCAAAAGGCTATGCTGCTCAGAAGCCAGTCCTGCCTCAAATGCTGATAAAAGTTACGCCTACAAAAAAGGCATCAGTTAAAACACAACACTTGGATATTGTCAGATAACTGCTCCCACCTCTTCCATTACTACAGTCACAACAGAGGATAGGATTCCAGCTAACTTTGAAAGCATACATGATGCCTCGTCAGCTATACATATTGTAAGCCCTAACCAGGGAAGGAACTTCTTGCATCTCATTCACCAAGGCACAAGGTAATATTGTTTTTTCCTCAGGTCTACTCTCCTCCTCTTTATTCTATTCAGTGAGAACTCTGACGGGAGGCACTTTTTTCACAAACAGCCAACACATAAGGAGCAGCTACTGCCTGTGACTCCCACTCCTCACAACCATTCAACGCGCACAAGGCAGGATGTTCCCCTTGCCACGCAGAGATCGCAAGTGAAGGCTAAAGCAACAGCAACAGCCATGATGGCCAGTGGGAAGAAGTCACCTATCTGGGAGGGCTTCTGGGCCTTTCCAGAGAGCATGACAGACAGACAACAAAGCAGGAGGTGCAGCCATAACCTGCGCAGAAATACAGTCGTGGACAGAGCTGCTTTTTGTAATGAAGCAGGCATTATGGGTTTTCTAGCCATGTTTATTATTTGAGAAATAAAACTAAAATCATACTGTCTTCTTAAGAGATTTCTCTCACACACACACTCTGGAGATGTGCGTAGAGGCGAAGATGAGTCTTTATTTCTCCTACCAACGTTTCATCCCACACGAGGGACCTTGTCAAGGTAATTTAGCATAACACTGCTGGATGACACTGAGAACATGGAGCTCTTGCTAGCATATACCAGTAAAAGCCATGGCAACCATTAACTGACAACGGAATCATCAACCTCTGCTCTATTCCTCCTAGGCTGCAAATATGCTCTCTTCAGGATAGGTAGCCAGTAGGAGAAATAAAGACTCATCTTCGCCTCTACGCACACCTCCAGAGTGTGTGTGTGAGAGAAATCTCTTAAGAAGACAGTACAATTTTAGTTTTATTTCTCAAATAATAAACATGGCTAGAAAACCCATAATGCCTGCTTCATTACAAATTGTACCAAGCCATGAAAGTTTCCATACTACAGAGCTGCTTTTGTTACACCTTCATCTGTCTGCAGGACAGAGGCCCTGTAGGAACTAAAAGGAAGACAACCCTAGTTTGTCAGTGTTGTTTGCAAAACTCACTCAACAAAAGGATTAGCATTCGCTCTCTCAGCTTTGTCTCTGTTCTAATGAGGTTGGGCAGATAGGGATCCTCCCTGCCCCACCTCAGGTGTCTTCAGGACAGGAGCGGGAGGGGCAGGTCACATCACCACCACATCATGCCATAATTGAGACTCTGCATCTCCTCCACAGTGTAACAGTGGAGGTGTGCAGTAAGAGTGAGGGGGGCAGGCAGGCTCCCTGCAGAAGCTCACTCTGCACTCCTGGCTCCTCTTCTGCCTTTCCTGGTTATCTTTGGTATGATAAACCATGCAATAGGTTGCAGCCAGACAACGGATAACAAAATCTGGTAGGGAAAGCAACCAAAGGAACAGGGAAGAAGGCATGGCTGGATGTGGGTCTAGCTAGCTGAGGCAAGGGAGTCAATAAAAGAAGGCCTCACACCCCTCGCTCTGATTGGCTAAAGTTGTACACTGCCTCAGACTGTGGGAATGTCTCTCTTCCCAGCCTGTCTCACAAGGTTCAACTTGGGTCTTCTTGTTTGCTGAGCTTCTGCTGTGTCACCAAGTTGCAGCTTCACGCAAGACCCATTCAGTACCAGGCTCTGTTGCAGGGCTCATCCTATATAAGACAGCAAGTCACAGATCAACCCTACAAAGGCACCATCTTAAGTTTCTCTTTTGTCTGCCTCGGCTGGCAACAGTAATTTCCAGGTGAGAGGGGTGGGAGGCATGGTTGCCATTCCTGCTATCTTCCCCTTTTCACCCAAAATTACCGTTGCCGGCTGGACTCCAAAAAGGTGAGCTTTGCCTTGTGGAAGCTGCATGTCCACCTCCTTATGGTGGAAGAACTGGAACTTCCCGCAGGCTTTTCTACTGAGCTCTCACTCTCAACCAACTCAGAGGGTTGGCTGTTGTAGCTTCTGTTCTTACTTCTCCATGTGACCTCCTCCTTCCTGCTCTTTTGTAAGAAGCTTCTTTGATTTTACCTCATACATTTTGTTTATCAGCCGTCTGCGTGGCTCTATACCAGGACTCAGGCCCTCCTCCATGCATGTATTCTGCATGGACTCCCTCCCAGTCACGGAGCTAAAGAGCCAGCAGGTGATGCTTGTGACTGGGCTGGTGTCTTTCCCTCTACGTAGCCCTGGCTGCTTTCTTGGCCAAAGAGTTAGTCTGCTGCTGTCTGTGTTTAGGCTGCCTGGGGATAACCCTGCCGCTCACAACTACAGGCACAAGTTGCTGCTCTTCTTACCGCTGGGCTATGACATTAGCTGTGCTGCAGGAGGTGCTGTACTCTCTTCCTGGCAATATGCTTACACTTTGAATGTGAAGAGAGTATGGACTGGGTTACCTGAGGTTGTCATGGTATTCCTGCTGTCACCGCATTTGGACCAGTGCCTTCTATGCATGGCTTAACGGGGGGGGAGGGTAATGTCAGGCGCAATGCTTAATTAATGGCTGGCAGCAGAGTTGGTAGAGGCCCTGTGGCTGCAGACATCAGTCAGGGCGGGCCCAGCCATGAGGAAGAGCGAAGCAGCTGCTTTGAGTGGTGGGTTGGAGGAGGCGGCGAACTGATGAGGAGTTCCTCTCACCCTGCATCGGCCCACTGCCCTCCTCTGGGTCACCACCGACCCAGGCACTTCACCGTGTGCGTCAATCCTCCTCTAGAGTGAGAGCGGCAGGAACTCACTTCTTCCTCCAATGCCACTGCCATGAGCCGTTCTGATCACTATGCTTCTGGGAAAGCAATCAAAGCTTGATCGCTCTGCCTTGCCCCGCCTCCTTCTTGCCTGAGCAGGTAAGGAGGAGGTGGAGGCAAAGCCATCATCCCCACCCCTGTTACCTTTACCTCAGTCAGCCCTGCTGGTGCTGGTTCCTGCACAACCACTTCTCCAAGCACACAGGCTAGGCAGAGCATGAAGCAGATTCAGCTCCCAGGATACTCTGCCTTGTCTGCCTGCTTCAATCAGCGGCCAGGCGGAATCCAGCAAGTGACAAAAGTTGAAGGCAGCAGTGGTGTGCATGAGCTGATGCATACAGGAACAGAACCAAAAAGGGGCATGTGGAAAATTAGGGTGCCTCTTCAGATAATCTCTTCAACTTGCGCCAAGCCTGCCACCAGTATTGCTATGCTAGCACTCTTTACCACAGCTGTTTTTATGCTTTTGATACTACTGCTGCAACAGTGTCAGATTTCAGCTAGTTATACCAGCAAAAGCTCTGGTATCTATCTTAGACTGATCATAGCATTGCCCTGCCCATCTTCCCTCCAGAGAGATTACTCCTCAACAGAAAGAGATTACTTTCTGTTTTTGAAATTGTATGAAGACACACATATGAGATATAAAGCTAAAATTAGAATACCACAGGGCCATGAGATAATTCTAAGATCACAGCTCTGCTGAGATGCTCTGAATTAGAGCAGCAAGTGGCATCAGTCAGCAGTTGGCAGATTGGACACTGGCTGAGAGCCTACACTCACGAAGGGGTCCACTGACTCACACCAACCTCTGAGCCCTTGTGGCTGTCGCGGCATGGATCGGTTGAGAGTTTTGTGCTACGGCTGCACCCAGCACCCCATCTGCAAATGAAGAGAAGCCCTCCAAATGTTCCTCAAGGCTGATCTTACACCTACCGCTGTTGCGTTGCGCTTGCGTCACTGGTGTCACTACAGGGGGGGGCGGAGCTGTAAGTTCTGCTGAAATTGGAGCCTCCCTTACACGGAGCAACGAAGCAGCCCTGCCCCCTCACCTTTGGAACCTTTCAGGGAAGCGAAAGCAACGCGCAGGGAGTCTCTTTTGCAACAGAACGCGGGAGATAACCCTGCCGTTTGCAACAGAACGCGGGAGAGTGTGGCTCTCCCTCGTTCGGATGCGATCAGATAAAATGGAAGCCACACAGCTCCGCACTCTCCGCACATGCCCGGGAGGCACCAGAATTCGTGCAGTGGAGGTCAGCCTTTAATCACAGGTCTCCAGGGATGCTCAAACAGGAGTTGCTAGCTGCTGTTAAGCCTGGGGCAGAGCTTTTCCCCACCAGGGGTCCAATAACTGGCAACAATGGCAGCAGTATGGCACTAAAATAGAGAATATCCCATAATAAAAGGTCTATTGCAAATCCACCTTTTTTCCTCACTGCTACAAGTGGAGATCACAGTTTCACACACCCATCATCTAATAAGAAAAATGTATCACACAGACTTAAGTGCATTGTCAACAACCGTATCTGACAGGACAGAGAAGCAAAAACTCGCAACAGCTGCCTTACTTCAGGCCTGCCGATGCTCCTGCGCACCCGAGCTCCGACACCTTCCGCCTGTTCCTTGCTGAGCACCGTTTTGATCACTTTCCTCGCTGCAGCCATTCTTCCTGAGGAAAAGAGATGCAGCAGAGACAATCTGCCAGAGACAAACCGGTATATGCTTTAATAAACAGCGCTAACCACAATCACCCAAAATGCAAAGGAACACAAAGCAGCCATCAAAAAAAAAAAAACAAAAGCGAAGAAGATGAGACTGTAAGAAAGTAAGAAAAAAACAACAACTGGCAAACGATAACGTTTCTCTTCCTCCACACGTCAAGAAGAAGCGAGGTTTGCCTGGTTTGTTTATTGTGGCTGTTTCTATGCAAGCTTGGTTTTCCCCACCCCCAAAGGAAGGGAAACAAATCCCAAGTGATGTCTGTGGTACCCGGGTACTCCCCTCTTTCCGCAGCAGGCCATCATCATACCTCCTAACTGGAAGACACCTTGAGAGGGATAAACCGCGGCGCGATGCGGCTTTTCTAGAGTTCTGAGACAGGAACAAGTTCAGGATGACTTAGCAAAATCTTGCCCGGTCGTGTAACAAGGGCTGGGAGGGAACAGCAACAACAGGCAAGCACAAAGATAAGGGCAGGGCTGAGTCACACACGCTAGAAAGGGCAGCCCGGGAACACGGGCACATTCAAGCTGTAATGAAGTCCCTACTGACTTCTCTGCGGGACCGAGGTTTAGAACCGCGTCGTAAAGGAGGAGCTCAAAATGACAGTTACAGCGCGACCCAATACAAGTTTTCTTAGCAGCAGTAAGCAGTAAATTACTAAGCCCTATTGTGTTCAGTGGGGCTTACTCCGTTACGGAGATCAGCGCAGTGCAAGGGAAACCCCTTCATAAGGACTCTGCCACCCGCACCTCTCAGAGAGTCACCTTGGCTCCGCCCATCAGCAGGAACAACATGAAACGAGCATTTCAGTGTTCCTATCCAGGCAAGCAAAGTGAGAAAGGCCAGAACGAGCAAGTCTCCTATTTGTCCTGATCCCGGAAAAAGAGGCTCAGGTTGAAACGGAGAGGCGGGACTTCAGACTGAGCCTGTAAACAAGGGAAGGAAGCCCATGCCTGACTCTAGCCTGACCGGCGGCTGGCCACGGAGAATGTTTTCCATCTGTTTTCCGCAGCTGGGTTGCAGAAGGCGGAGTTGGGTTATGATAAAAACCGTTTTATACAACTCGAAAGAGTCCTAGAATTGCACGTGTGTCAAATAAGAATTATTTCATTTTTTTAGGATTCTCTGGAGCTAGCTGATCACATGGGGCAAACAGATCGTGGGACCTGAAAATCAGCTCAAGCACCCCTTAGCCCCCATTTACTGTACAGTCCCAGGCTGGCATATCTAGTTTTGGGGGGCTAGGCGGCCCTAACTTGTACTTGCTCCGCCTAGCACGACTACTAGGACATTCCTGACTACTGAGTAGCGCATGCGAAATAATACTCAGATCTCAGATTAGATCGATTGAGTTTGAACACTGGTGGAAACATCTGCAATCTGGGTGGATAGCGACTGCCTGAATGGGCTGAGGTCCACGATAGAAGAAAGGCAGGATGTCAATGTAATAAACAGATAATAAAATGGGTGCACTACTCAGTCCGTGCAGTTTTCTGCATATGCTGCTCGCTCGGCAGTTACACAACCACCTCAGCCCATGGCATCCTGTCCCATCCCTTGGGAGCTGTCATTGCTTCCCCAAGAAATCTGGAGAAGGGTTGCGCCAAAGGTTCTTCCCTTTTGTAGTAGTGCTTTTGGGAGGGGAATAGACATATTTCCTGGGGGTAAAAACACCCCTTAATTATGATGAGAACATTAATATCTGTCCAGTCATATTTCTTGCCACGAAACGCTTGTTTCCCCTTTCTTCTACTGCTATGGCATTTTTTTTCTTCTAATTACTGCAACTTTTCCCTCTTCCTGGATCAGTCACACAGGCAATACAGACAATCACACAGCCTGTATGTACTGTACAGGATGACATCACAATATTGTATAGCCTCTCAGATGTCACTTAATGTCACTGACAATAAATGAACCAACTTAAGCCCTTTGGCTTTGCATATTGCATGGATGAGTGGAAGGGGAGGAGGACTGTGCTGCCTGGCTCCACCATGTATCACTGGTCCCACTCTCAACTTCTGCACATTGGATTAAAGCAGGCTCTATGCACGTACAACTGCATCCACATAGGTTCTGACTGTATGTACAATTACAGGAACCCTGAATGACTATCATGAGTACAGAGCCTACAAACATACAGTGGCACATGTATAGAGGAGTCAGCGGTGCTAGATGTCGAGGGAGAGAGGTCTTCCTCTCACATGCTACAGCGCGAGAAGAGAATGGAGCCGGTCTGAACTCCATGAGGCGGCAGGATGGGGAAGGCAGCAGAAGAGTGCAAGGTACCCCACCAATTCACTGCCTCCTCCAATTCACTGCCAGTTAGTAAATTCTCAACTTGCATCATGAACGGGCTGCCCTGCAGGGGCATACTGGTTTATTTGTGTTCAGGAATGCATGCCAGTCTCTACAGTTCCCATACCTACCTTATTGCATTGTCTCAATGGGAAAAATCCCCATCTTTAAGTCCAGTGAAGAGCATGGATGTAGTGTGTGTATAGTCCCCATTTACCCCTATTTACATTCTTTCTTATGGAGGAAAATTGCCTTTTATAAATCATTTCACTGTAAGCCCAAGCTTTCCAGTTCCTGAACCCGACATATAACAGGGGCTTCCCCTGTACTACAGTGGATTCCACACCGTAAAAACTGCGCTGATGGCAAGAAGTGAAAACTGAACGCCCAATGATAGCGTTTCCCTGTTTAAAATGTACAGACCAGCATAAACAGAACCATGATGATGGGGAAAGGAATCATGGGTAGTGTGAGGAGCATGCAAATAATGTCTGATGATAAGAGAAAGTAGCACTACTTCCTCTTGAAGCAACAATGAAAAAGGAAAGAATATAGTCTCTGTAGAACGAGTGACACTGAGGTAAGTTGCATGTCTTCTACTGCTTTGACATATTTTTGGTATATAAATACTGTTGTTGTTGTTGTTATAGTCTAAAAGAAGAGAATTTAAAATGGCAAGCAATCTTGTAGCAATTTAAAGACTAAACACATTTATTTCAACATTTATTTATTTCAAGCTTTTGTGAACTAGAGTCCGCTTCATCGGATAAGTGGAGAGTTATTCTCAGTTGGCTGGATAACCAGTTGGCAAGATCATTTTAAACTGGTTATTTTTAATGCATTATTCTCTTATTGTTTATTTAATACATTATAGTACCACAAAATTACAAAAAATGTATTATACTCACTTCTGACATTTCTATGTACGTAAAGATACATTATGATCTTTTTCAAAACAGTAGAAATAAAATATTGAACATTTCCAGTTATATACGGTATATAGATCAAGCCCAGAAGCATTCCTTTGATCTATAAAACTTAGAAAATATTTATTTACTTGCTTGTTTGGATTTGTTGTCTTTACTTAGAGAGACATATAGTGTTACATGTAATTGTTCTTTACTTGCATTCCGAAATATATTTCAAAAGAAAGTCCTGTTGGAACCAGGCTGTTTTTGGTTGAGGTATTAATATTTATTTTTTGATATGTATTTTGAAAATAAGGAAATAATATAGAAACAGCATGTTATATGTGAATTGCAAATTGCATCAATTTTATGGCACAATCCTATGCATGTTTATTCAGAAGTAAGTCCTACTATGTTTAATGATGTTTACTCTCAGGAAATGTGTCTAGGGCTGCAATCATATGCACTGAGAGTAAGCCCCATTGAACACAATGGGACTTACCAGTACTTTTGAGTAAACATGCATAGGATTGCAAATTTTAACAGTAAATTGGTGTTCTAATTAGCAAAAATTGCTGCTCTTTAAGGGACCGTAAAGTGGAGGACCAATCCATGGAGGACCAATCCATTCTAGAGGAGCTGCTGGTAAAGAAGTCTCAGCAGAAGAGGAAAATATCCCCAAATAATTACAAAGAACGACTCTTTGTGCTGACAAAAGCAAGTCTCTCCTACTATGAATATGACAAAGAGGTGAGCGTGAGAAGCTGATTTCTAAGTGAGGTGTAAGAATTTAGGGAATCTCTTGTATCTCTGACCAATTTTAACTCTCTCCTTTACTAAGCTGAGTATTTTTGTGGGAATTGTCATTTTTTTCCCTACCGCAACTTATCTTCTTAGAAGAAAGGAAGCAGAAAAGGGTCAATTGACGTTAAGAAAATTCGATGTGCCGAAATAGTGAATCTTGAGGAACCCACCCCTCCAGAGAGGCAATATCCCTTCCAGGTAAGCACACGAACACAATGAAAGAGTATGAATGGCTGTTTAAACTTTGTTGGGTGGAATGGAATGGCTTGTGTTCTGCAGATGACGATAGTTAGGGTATAAACTCTTGACTTTCAGTGAGGCCAACTGAATGAAGCAAGTGACCGGTTGCTGGGGGCCACTAGCTGGGGTTTGTACTTACTATCTTGTGTAGCCTTGATCACCACCTGATGAAATCCAAAGAATATTGGATGAAATGTTGTGTTTTTAATATTTTCTATGTTTTTAATTGTTTTATTTGCCCCTGGGCTCTTAACTTGTTTTAAAACTAGGAAATTATTTTTATTTGTACATGGCTTTTAATACCGTAATTAAAACTTTTCCTACCTTGAATTCTGTTCCCCGGCTTCTTTTCCACAGTTTGCTTCATTTATAATTCTCAACAAATGGCAATAACTAAATGGCAATAACTAAAAAATGGCAATAACTACACATATGTACTGTGTGTGTGTAAAATCCTTATCTCAGATGAAACATATTTTAGAACATGGCACCTGATGTGCCAGCAATATATTTATGTTCTGATTTTTTTTTCCTTGCTGATAACTACAGAACTACTTTCTCCTGTTGTTAGATTGTATACAAAGGTGGCCTACTGTATGTGTTCACTGCAAACAAAGAGAGTCGAAGGCGCTGGCTGGAAGCTTTGCATAAAGGTATCAAGAGTTCTAGTAAGGCTGCAATCTTACAAACACTTACCTGGGGGTAAGTCCTATTGAACTCAGTAGGACTTACTTCTAAGTAGACATGCATAATAAGATTGCACTATAGCAGCACAATCCTATGTATGCCTACTAAGAAGTAAGTACCATTGCAGTCAGTGGAACTTGAATGCTCCCAGGTATGCTCGTTCTTTATGTTCTAGCAGCCCTGCTGTAAATAGCCCTCTATTCAGTGGGCTATATTTAGGATTGCAGCTGCTGAAAACAGTTTATGTGATTAAAAATTGTGATAAAATGTATTTCACACCACAAATAATGGGAGAAGCTTTAAAAAAACTTTTTTTTTGTAGGAGGGTCAGCCCAAGACCTCTTGTGCCTGAGTACCAGGCCAAATGCTGCCCCCCTTAATCTGGGGATGTACCAGCCTCTGCTCCTCCCAATCCCTGGACTGGAAAAGGAAGAGGGGGGCAGAGAGGTAGAGAAAGTGTGGGGGAGAGGAGAAGAGAGTTATGGACTACAGCAGGGGTTCTCAACCCCTGACTGGCCGTGTATCACCTCCGACGCAGCTCATCCTTCACGTACCACCAGAAGTGACTGGTGATAACGTCATCACCAGTTACTTCTGGGTTTTCACGTTTTCGGAACCAGAAAACGCAGGTAGGAAGGTCAGGGTGGGCAGGAGGGCCCTTCCCAGCACACCCAAGAGGCTCGGACAAAGGCAGGAGCCTCTAGGGAGTGAAAACGCAGTGCAAAAGCGTGACCAAAAACACAGCGTTGGAACGAGGTTCTGTCAGTCCGCGTACCACCTCCGGTCAGCCGGAGTACCACTGGTGGTACACATACCGCCAGTTGAGAAACCCTGGACTAGAGCATTGAAGACTCCTCCACATTTCCTCTTCTGCTCTGTCCCCCTCTTCCTTTTTCAATCCAGGAAGTGGGAAGAGGAGGAGCAGGAGAAGCAAGTAGGTGGACAGAGGTTGTCATCCCCTGCCAATCTGCTGCCTGAGGCAACTGCCTGTGTTGGTTCTGTTGGATGTAAATGAAATTGTCTTGACTCTGTATATGTACCCCATGTAAATGTTGTACTTTGTATATGTTCTGGAGCTACTATTCCAGATATTAGTTTTTCAAGTTTAGATTCATGAGACTGCATCAGTTTGGCACACAGATAGCAAAATTCTTGAGATGCAAATGTCTTAGCCGTTGCTACCTGAACAAGAGCGTATCACATACGGCTGGCTCCCAACAGAAGTTCCCAGAAAGAAATTTGTGGAGCCTAGACAAGAGAGATGGGAGGGGGATTCCCTTTGTTATGGTCTCATTACTCCAATGGACAGGACCTCCTGCACACACATTCCTGAGATCAGGATGGGTGCCCGATTGCACTGGGCCCTGGAGCAGTTGTGGTCCCTGGGCTCCTGGTATTGATTTATCTCTCACACATTCCTATGCACACACCCCACTCCAGCCTATCCCAGTAGGCAGGGACTGCACCTTCCTCTCCCAGTCTCAAAAGACGGAAGAAGAGAAGCTGCTTGGGTCGGTGCTTGGTTGACTTTGGTGATGACTCCAGTCCTCCCCACTCTCCAATGGGCTCTTGGTGGTCCTAATTCTGTGCTTCTGTTCTGTTGCTCTGTTAAAAGATCCTTATTTTACAGCACCAAAAAATGTATCTTTTCTCCCCCCCCCCCACTGTGCTTTCAGAGATTCAGGGCAACACAGAGTTACTAAACAAGTACCACAAAGGATTCTTTTCAAATGGGAAGTTCCCCTGCTGTAATCAGACCTGCAAAGCGGCTCCTGGATGCACAATATGGGAGAAATGTAATGTGCTGTTTGATTTTTTTTCTTATTTCCTATATTTGAAGTTTGATCCTCTTCATACTATGCCCAGTATGCACATATAATTATAGTCAGTAAACTATAATTCATTGTTATGTCAGCAACAAATTTAGTCGGTTCTTCTTTGCGGAAGGTGCTTGATTTCACTTACCATAGAAGCTTCATGTCATATTATTTAAACATCAGGGTTCTTGAACAGACCACGTTTACTGGAAAGTAAGGGTAGAAGTAAATGCTACATATTGGAGTAGAGAATTTATACTCTACATATAAAATGTAGAGTATTAGGCAACATTGATTTTGATTTATTTACCATGGGGCACTGAATCCCTTTAAATGGGTCTTTCACATACTGTATCTTAACTATACAGCCTGACATTCAGCGCTCCTTCCATAATCACAGCTCTCTGATGGGGTTACCCAAAGTATCTTTGTGGGTTCAGGCTCAGGCCATGAGGTTCATCCATCATTTTTGTTGTTCTTGATGTAGACTCCAGCCTATACTGTGCAGTGAAACCACTACCGCCTATACCAAGAGAACTGGTGAGTTTGGAACTTTTCAGCAATGAATTTGTCTGTAGAATCAGATATGCTGTTAAACATGGAAACATTAATGGAATGCTCCTGGCAAGGTCCTTGACTCACCTCTCTTCCATCTGAGAGAAATGGTATACGGTGGACGCCCACTATCCGTGGATTTTGCATCTGCGGATTTAACTCAGTGCGGATACGGGGGTCCATTGTTAAAGGTCTAAAAAATGAAAAACTGGAAAAAACCTGCAGAGGCGTCATTAGGGGGCAGGCCCCCCTGGTGCGGGTTTTTTTTTTTTTTGACACGGGATGTGTGTAAAATTGCCACTGGATTCGGCGGCAATTTGGCGGCGGCGCAGTAAAAAAGCACACACACCCAGGCAGTTTTTCAGCCGCAGTTAGGCCGTTTGCGGTGACAGGATTCGCCTGCCCGCGCCGCGAACAGCCTAAAAGCGGCCAAAAACTGCCGGGGATTGCTTCTTTGCCACGCTGCTGCCGAATCCAGTGGGGGCGGGGGTTGTGGTGTCACGCCCCCAGGGGGTGGGGTTTGTGACATCACATGGGTTGATGATTAGTGCTGATTAGTTTAGTTACCCCTTAACAACTTTTCTGAATTTACTGTCACTGTGCTTAACGAGTCTTCAAAGGATGCACTGCTCCCACTCTTTCAGCGCATGCTTCAATCAAAACCCAAAGGTGTGCTCACACCGCTCTTTAAGGGATTGGATTACTCCTTTGAATGAACACCTCATGCATACCTGAGACCTCTGTCATCATAGCTGACCGCTGTACAGACGGGGCTTTGTTTGGTGAGATTAACAGTCATGCAAACCAGCCAGGCAAACAACAGGCTTGGCCACACAGGCTTTAACATTAGGCTTGAAGACTCATTTTCATGAGCTGTGTTCTGCTAGGCAATATTCCAAGTCAGAAAAGACATTTAAAGTAGCCATGTGACAGTGCTCAGAAGAGCAGAAACACAAAATAAAAGAAGTATTTTTAGCAAATCACTAACATAGTGGAGCGTTAACCGAGCAACATAAGAATATTTTTTTAAAAAATAGATTAGTGTTACCTGATGCTATGAATACTAGAGAGCCCATCAAAATCTGCTGGATTTATAATTCAACACTGCCAAGGCACAAACTAATGATGTACTGGTGTTCTTATTGTCTCATTTTTCTCCCACCTCCACCTGGGACCACATGGGTACAACAACCAGTCTTTCCATCCCACTACCCAATTGGTATTTAATGAGAAAAAGTGTTCCAAATCTAGATGCCAGCATTTATGGTGTTACCACCATCATCTTAAAAAAATGAGTGTAACTGCACAAGTAGGATTGGCAGTCAATCAGGAAAAAACTGGCGTGGTCTGGATTTTTTGTTTTGGGGGCAAGGCTGCCCCCCCCCAGTTCTCTTTTAGCAGTAAATGTTTGAGTAAATATGCCATTTTTGTCCTGGGGCCACTCTTGGCCTACCAAAACTGCTAGGGTCTATCCTAGGGTTCCACAACTTGATCTGCTCTGTGTCTTGCACCCCAGCTATGACAGAGTTCTCAGGTATGCATGAGGTGTTCATTCAAAGGAGTAAGGTCAGGGGTTCTCAACCTGTGGTATGACGCGGACCAATGGCAAGGGGTATGCCAGAGCCTGCCCCTTATCGGCATCAATCAGTAGTTAATTACTTGTTAATTAGAACTTAAATGCAATCCCCCATCTGTCTGACACTCTCTCTCTCTCTCTCTCTCTCTCTCTCAGACAGAGAGAGTTAAGTAAGACATTTTTTCACATTTAAAATTGTTTTAGTACTTTTTATTTAATGATTAATTAGCTAATTACTGTATTGCCCCGAGTATAGGACGCTCCTGATTATAAGCCGCACCCTTAAAGTTTGGTGCTATTTTTTAAAAAATACATTTTTAACTTTTTTTAACTTAAAGAAAATATACACATTAGTAGAACAGTTCCAAAGCATGTTAATGCGAGTAGATAAATAGGTACCGCTTGCGGGAAGGTAAACAGCGCTCCGTGTTCCAGCTGCATGCTACGCGCTGCGGCAAGGAGAGTCATGCCGGCCACATGACCACAGAGGCGCCTTCGGACAACGCTGGCTCTTTGGCTTTGAAATGGGGATGCATAGGATTGCAGCCTAAAGGTTGGCACTCTGTCCCCCTTTGGATATGGTAAGCCAGGGGTGGCCAACCTTCCACCATTAGGGCTACTGTATTCTTAAGAGTTGTGTAGAAGACAGAATCTTGGCAGCTGCAAGTGCTGATGGTGCTGCTAAAGCAGCTGCACCTGCTGAAATGTCCTAACCTATGCAACCATTTAAAGGGCCAGCATTCATGTTGAAAGGTTGGCCACCACTGTGGTAAGCCTATGCAGGAGCTCTTGCTCTCAACTTTCAAACTGCAGGATCAATAAATATCTTAGTTTCCACAGAGTCCTGGGGATGGAACTTAAGGGTTAATTTTTTCAAATGCCTCTAAGGCTAGAGGTTGCTAGAGAGATCATGGCCATTTAGCAAGTGATTAGGAGCTGAAAACACAGAGCTTTGCAGTTTAAAAAAAGAAACAGCATTTTACTTTGAAAGAGACTTGGAGAGGCTTGAAAAAGAGACGCTTTGCAGAAAACTCTAGGCAGAAAATGCTAGACTTTGATTGTAGGCCGCACCCCTACTTTAAAGACTTTGGGGACAAAAGTGAGTCTTATACTCAGGTCAATACGGTAATTAATTGATTAAGCCAATAAACTGGCAATTAGTTAGCAGGGGGATACTTCAGAAAACTGGACCGTGATAAGGGGTACCCGGGCCTCCAAAGGTTGAGAACCCCTGTACTAGGTTATTTATTCCAGGGTTATACCTGCCTGTGTGATCGGCTCTACTCTGGTAAGCGAGCAGGAGGGCAAAAGGGTAGGACAGGACACTAGGGGGCGAACCGCCCCAGGTGTTACCCCAGGGAGGGGTGACACCAAATTGACTTTCTATTCTCTTTGTTACTGGTGGTGTGTTTTCTCACCACTGGTAGAATTTTGTTTTTCCCAATCCCCGGCGAGGCTCGTGCGGGGATTGTATTTCCTAGGAGGCCTCCACATTGTCTGGTATGGGTCCATGAGATCTCGCCCTGGGTGTTACCAACCCTAGTGATGCCCCTGGGGCAGGATGAAAGGGAAAGGAAATCTGAGGAGAGGAGGATGGAAGAAAACCAGGGGAAAGTAGCACAGCAGGAAGTCATGCGGGAGGGATCACATGTGGGGATGATGGTGCCTCAGGGCCTGACACAACCTGGCATTGGCCCTGTGGCTTTAAGGCGGAGGTGCTGAGAATCCTCTGATAGAGATCACCAACCATAGAACTACGGGTCCCAGCAAATAATCACACAGTGACTGTTTGCTATTTACAGGCAAAGGCAGATTTATCCAGTATCCGGAAAAAAGAACTTTGCCCTTGCCTTGCCCTAAACAAATAGTACTGTTGAAAAACCATTTCAGAAACTTCTCTGTTATATTTAATAGCAGAGAGGTGGTTCTTTGAGGTTGAATGAGCTTGTCCGCATACGTTTTAGAAGCTCATGAAACAAAAGAGGCTTAAGTATGAAATGCAATGCCTCTTTGGAATTTGCTTAGAAAGGAACACGGTCTGCCTGAGGGAACTGAAAAGCCTTTTTGAATAGCAAACAGTAAGCGAAAGGATCACATGAGCCCCTCCTTGTAATGACATTGAATTCTGTATATTCTTGGATTCTACTCCACCCAAGTATTTTTGGGCCAAACTAGATGTGATATGAGTCACGTCATTAGTGCTCATGTGCTCACTTTTCTTATGTAAATAGCATGTGTGGGCATGGGGAAGCCATACACACGTGACATATAGTTTGTCTCTATTAGTTTATATCACTAACAGCGCAATCCGACTTTTGTGCCGGTTTAACCAGTGGCGCAGCGAGAATGGGAGGCCCCAGAATGGAAAAGGGATTCAAATCCCCTCCAAAAGAGGAATTCAAAGGGGATTTGAATCCCTTTTCCGTTCTGGGGCCTCCCATTCTCGCTGCGCCGCTGGTTACACCGGCACAAAGGTTAAGTCGGATTGCGCTGTAAATGACTCTCAGCTGTTTCACGTGCATAGGAGAAAACGTTCAGGATAACTGCTTGTTCCTAACTTCCACATAATACAAGGCTGGTCCACACATGATGCCAACTGAAAGGCTTGCATCAAGCGTTGAATGCGGTGAACTGAAGAGGGATCCTACTTCTTTCTGCCATCTCCTTCTGGCCCACTGCTCACAGAATTGCTTCAGTTGGGAGCAGGAAAAGGATCAGGGCAGCGACAGCCTGTCTCTTCTTTTAGTGGCACTGGAGGAAGAAAGGAAAAAAATGGCCGCCATCACCACTTTCTCTCACACTGGGCTGCTCCCAGCATGCTCCGCTCGTCCTGTTTATTTCAAACAGGACAACATGGAGCTGCTTCCCCCCCCCTTTTTTTTTTATCCAGCAGCTCTGGAGGAAGGTCAAAAAAGAAAAGCTGTCACTGCTGGTGTGTGAGGTTGCGGCAGCAGTGGCATGTTCACACATGAAAGGATGGCAGCCTTTGGTGCTCCCTCAGGCAGCAGCCAATCTTGGAAATAGGTTCCATTGAAATCAGTTACTTTCAGGGGGATGATCCAGACCCAGACTGGAATCATTATGGGAGATAGGATAGGCTTTAAACCTACCCTCTTCATGGTCCTGATTCAGTTTGGTGGCTCCATATGAGACATTTACACAGGGGAAAAACTTCAATTGGGCCACTCATGATGAGGCCCAAGGTAATGTGTGTGTGATGTGCTCTAAAGACTTGAAATATGCCCCTTAAGTGCTAGTGATCATTGTAGAGGTGGCAGGAATTTCTGTCTTTAATGTGTAATGTACTTCCCTGTACTACTGATTCTGGTTTCAGAATAGGGAGTGCCATCATCAGCCTCCGGTTCTAGCATCTGACAAGTCATTTCTGAAAGAAGTCTTGGCTATGTATAATTATGAACCAAAAGGAAACTCTGATATTCGTCTGGTCAAAACCCACAAATATTATGTTTTGAAAGATGAGGATCCTGACTGGTGGCAATTGAGGGATCTGGAAGGGTGAGTTTTCTCAACGAATGACTTTGGATCATTCACAATGTTTTAGCTAATCTTCCTCATAGATTATATCTAATGGGAGGGAATCTGAGCTTCCTGGAGGAAAGGTGGGGTCTAAATGTTCATATTCATTCATTGCTCATGCCAGTGGTCTGCACACATTATCAGGGTAACGTCCGAAAAAGGGACTTGTGTAAGATCAGAGCTCCACCTCTATGAGTGAGAGCATTTGGTGAGAATATATCTGTTTCGGTCAGGTAAAATTCCTGCTGCTACACCAGAGCAGGTGTACCTGCTGATGTACTGATGACACCTGGATGAAATCCTAGCCCCTCCCAGCAGCAGTGTCAAAAACAGTGCTTGGATTACAGGGAGCCCAAGAGGACCTGACCTCCGTAGTTCTTGTGCTCCCCCCCCCCCACAGCAGCTACTGTTTTGGAAAGTCTATATGTGGGGCACAATTTGACTAAAATTGGGATGAGTCAGGGATACATAAGAACATAAGAAGAGCCCTGCTGGATCAGGCCAAAAGCCCATCTAGTCCAGCTTCCTGTGTCACACAGTGGCCCCACCAGATGCCTCAGGGAGCACAAGACAACAAGATAACCTGTTTCCCGTTGACACTCCCTTGCACCTGGCACAGAGAAAACCCACTTCCAAAACCAGGAGGTCGCTTATGGCTTGTAACCTGTGATGGTCTTTTCCTCCATGAATCTGTCCAAACCCCTTTTAAAGGCATCTAGGCCAGATGCCATCACCACATCCTGTGGCAAGGAGTTCCACAGATGAATTACACGCTGGGTAAAGAAATATTTTCTTTTGTCTGTTCTAACTCTCCCTCCACTCAATTTTAGTGCATGTCCCCTGGTTCTGGTGTTGTGCGAGAGGGAGAAGAATTTCCCTCTATCCACTCTCTCCATCCCATGCATAATTTGATAAGTCTCAATCATGTCCCCCCTCAGGCGCCTTTTTTCTAGGCTGAAAAGCCCCAGACGCTGTAGCTTTTCCTCATAAGGGAGGTGCTCCAGCCCACAAATCATTCTGGTCGCTCTTTTCTGCACCTTTTCCAATTCAACTATATCCTTTTTGAGGTGTGGTGACCAGAACTGGACACAATACTCCAGATGTGGCCTTACCATCGATTTGTACAAAAAGGCAGAATGATATTGGCCGTTTTATTCTCAATCCCTTTTTTAATGATCCCGAGCATGGAATTGGCCTTCTTCACAGCCGCCGCACACTGGGTCGACACTTTCATCGACCTGTCCACCAGCACCCCAAGATCTCTCTCTTGATCCGTCACAGACAACTCAGAACCCATTAGCGTATATGTGAAATTTTGGTTTTTTGCCCCAATGTGCATCACTTTGCACTTACTTACACTGAAGCGCATCTGCCATTTTGCTGCCCATTGTCCCAGTTTGAAGAGGTCCTTCTGGAGCTCTTCACAATCCCTGCTGGTCTTCACCACCCGGAAAAGTTTAGTGTCATCCGCAAACTTGGCTACCTCACTGCCTATCCCCGACTCCAGGTCATTTATGAATAAGTTGAAAAGCACCGGTCCCAAGACCGATCCTTGGGGCACACCGCTTTTCACCTCTCGCCATTGTGAAAATTGCCCATTGACTCCCATTCGCTGTTTCCTGGTCTTCAACCAGTTCCTAATCCACAAGAGGACCAGCCCTCTTATTCCCTGACCGTGGAGTTTTCTCAGGAGCCTTTCATGAGGGACCATGTCAAACGCCTTCTGAAAATCCAGATATATAATATCCATGGGTTCGCTCGCATCCACATGCCTGTTGACCTTTTCAAAAAATTCTAACAGATTTGTGAGGCAAGACTTCCCCTTGCAGAAGCCATGCTGACTCTCCCTCAGCAGAGCTTGTTCTTCTATGTATTTTAAGATTTTATCCTTAATGAGACTTTCCACCATCTTCCCTGGAACAGATGTTAGGCTGACCGGCCTGTAGTTTCCCGGGTCCCCCCTCCTTCCTTTTTTAAAGATTGGCGTGACATTAGCTATCCTCCAATCCTCTGGCACAGTGGCCGTGATTTATTGATCTTTATTTTGTCAATTAAGTCTGAGACGTCTTCTCTTTTAACCTCTATTTGACTTAATTCTTTAGTCAGGGGAGACCGTTCCGGCAGCGGTATTTGCCCGAGGTCTTCTGCCGTGAAGACAGATGCAAAGAACTCATTTAATTTCTCTGCAGTCTCCAAGTCCCCTTTTATCACCCCTTTCTCTCCCTCACCATCCAGCGGACCAACCGTTTCCCTGGCAGGTTTCCTGCTTCTAACATATTTGAAGAAGCTTTTATTATTCCCTTTTATGTTGCCTGCCATATGTTCCTCAAAGTCTTGCTTGACCTCCCGTATCATCTTTTTACATTTCTTTTGCCACAGTTCGTGCTCCTGTTTATTTTCCTCATTAGGGCAAGTTTTCCATTTATGGAAGGAAGCTTCCTTGCCTTTTATAGCCTCCTTAACTGTGCTTGCTTAACCATGCCGGCACCCTCCTGGACTTGGTCGAGCCCTTCCTCCTTTGTGGGATACACTCCCACTGGGCCTCTATGACTGCTGTTTTAAACAGCCTCCCTGCACTCTGGAGCGATTGGACTCTTTTTACCTTCCCTTTCAGCTTTTTTTTAACTAGTCTCCTCGTTTTGTGGAAGTCAGCCCTTCGGAAGTCAAGGGTTTTCGTGTCAGATTTGCTCGGCACTCTCCCTCCGACATGCATGGCGATAGACGGATAGAGATTGTAAATTCCATTAAGGGTGCCTCTACTCCCCCTCCCCCATGATAATTTGTGCATTGGTCAGAAGCACAATAATAGCAGTAGAAAAAGTGAGCAAACATCGCAATGATGACGGGTGTTCTCACAGAACCCCTTAGCAACGCTGTCATCACTTGCCAATTACGGCCCATCACACCCCACAAAGATCCCACATTAGCAACATATGGAAGGCACCATCAACGTGCCTTGAGAACAGGAATACCATAACATCATGTAACCCAGTCCCTCGTTTTTCATGTTCCCTTGCATATCTTTCTTTGTTGTAGTTCCTATAGTTTGTTTGTTTTTTATGAAGCCTTACAATTACTTGATATTTCCCATTTGCAGAAATGAAGGCTTTGCTCCCCGTGCCTGTCTGATGGAGATATCACACACTCCAGATGAAGCAGGGTAAATCAAAATCTAGTCATTTTGATATATTAGAATTCAGCATATTAAAATCAGAGGCCCAATATATTCCACTCAATTCACGTGTTATTTCAATGGGAGTTTTAAAAGACTTGCTAAGATGAGAAAATCAGGAATTGTTCTTCAGACTTTTCAAAGCTGCATTTTTACTGGTGGTAAAATATTATATGTCAACACTTGCCAGTTACATTGGACAATAAATTTTAACAAAGGTCATGCCCTCAGGGTTAAAGTAGTCATTTTCTATAGATTTTTGAGGTGCTGAACACGATTATGACAATGAAAATGCAAAATTGGCTACGTTTTGTGAGAGATCCACAATAGATAGTTCCATAGACATGTACTGGTAAATGCTTGGCGGCACTTACAACACCTATGTACGCAATGTGGTCAAAAGTTAATGAGTGAATGAGTTAAAAATAGATGTATTGATTACTGGTGGTGGGGGGAATACAGACAACTCTAACAGCCCAATCCTATCCAATTTTCCAACGCCAATGCAGCTGTGTCAATGGGGCACACGGTGCATTATGTGGTGGGGGGCAGTCATGGAGGCCTCCTCAAGGTAAGGGAAAATTTGTTCCCCAACCTCAGATCCATATTGCAGCTGCATCGGTACTGGAAAGTTGGTTAGGATTGGGCTTTACGTGTAGATTTTTTTCTCTCCATATTCTCAATATCAAGAATGAGAAACAAATTGTTGATGTACTTGTAAACGATGTTCATAAGAATTCATTGTGTCCTTTTTGCTTTTTCAGGGAAAGCTCCGATACAGCCAGAGTGTCACCCGAAGAGGAGGAAAGCACAGCTAAATATGAGTGAGGAGAGGACATTGGGTGTAACTGAGCCTTGGGACTGTGCTGGGCCCCCAAGCACTAGGGCTAGTTTGAGTATTTGCCAACAGGATGAATCTCTTTGCCTTGGGATATGCAAGCCGAGGTGCCAATAATACCCTCTCCTGCTTGCGTTGCTGTGTACATTACAGTGCTGCTAGCGCTAGCTATTCTTTGCTTCTCTGTACAGAACACTGTACCACTTGTGTTGGTTTGATTGTGTTCCTGTTTGTGTGTGCAATCTCTGTTTGTGCTAGATTTTAAAAAAAGGCAATCCCATGGAAATAAACATGGAAAGGGACAGGGCAAATGTGTTGGAGAAATTCTGCTGTGACTCTCTGGATGCCATTTAGTAGGGGCATGTACTGGACTCGCCTCTAAAGACCCCACCAGACGTTCAGTTATTCCGTGGGAAAATGCATCTGTGAGTCACATCCATGAGTTTCAACCCAGGTGGGATTTGCAACCACACATTCATTCCAATCTGAGGGTTTATTTGTGGCAAACAGTAACACCATGCTAGTCCCTCCTCCCACACTGCCAATCATCCACCAGCAGACTTCCTGTGCCTGCATGTATCCCAGCAGCACTTGCCTACTGAATTGTGCAGGAGTTTCCCCTGAGGGCTTGCCCTTCTGAGGGCAGAAAGCTTCATGCAGTAGTGTCGTCAGCGGTGGGGGCCTTGGGGCGGTGGGCCCCCGGGTGGCGGGTTTTACTCACCTCCGGATCACACCATCTGCGCGTGAGTTTGGCTCTCCCACCTGTCCTGGAGCCATTTGGCTCTGAAAATGGGCCAAAACGTGGCGGGGGGTGTTTTGCGCTGGGCGCACGAGCATGACTTCACGCCCCCAGGGGGTGGGGCGTTTGGCGGCATGTGGGGGTGTTGCGTCAGTCCTCCCTCGGCGGCCCCCACTCGCGGGGGGTGTTGTACCGCCACTGGCTTCATGCTTGAGACTGTGACATGCTATGTGATTTGCTGCTTCAACTTTAACAGATAAGTTTTTTCTGATCATTCAGTTCTGTTCTTTAACTGTTGAAAAAATGGGGGGCCCTCCTTGATTCCAGGTAGGAAGGCTCACTAGTGGTAATTGATTGGGTTGCCCAGGGCAACCTTCCCATTTAGAATCAGAGAAGGGAGCTATTGAGTATCCATGCAAGCAGTCAACCACTGTGTCGTAGCACAATTTATTCATGCTGAATGGAGGCTGTTCAAGAGTGCCTCTGCTTCTCTCCCCATACCTCCAGTTTTGGGGACCACAACAACAGCGAGGATGGGAAACTTTTCAACAGGGAGCATGGGCAAAGGGATGAGAGTGCAGCAAAACCCACACAAACCCTACAGGTATGGGTCAGATCCAGAATCTGTTCATTTCTATCTTTTCTCAAGTGGAGTAGGGATCTCCTAAAGGGACCATTTTCGATTGGGACCATTTTCATTGGAGACAAATAGAAGACTATGCCTTGCCAAATCTGAATTGGGTTAAGAAAAAATCATCATGCTTGTGTTAAGCCCCACACCTGAGGTCTTGGTGATTTGAGAAGAGAACCACAGAAAAGCTTGGGGTGGTTTGGGGGATTCAAAAAATGTTATAAAAACTTCTGAAGCAATATGTTTGAGATTTATAAAAATAAATGTGTTGAAGGAAAAACTATGCCTGAGATGCTCTAGTCTAGTTCAAACATTTTCATAAATAAAATGACTTAAAATATCTCATTGAACAAATTGTTAATTAAGACACAGATGTGTAATGTTCTCCCTGGTAACAGGTGCATCAGTTGACAGCAAATTATTATTATTATCCCCCAGCTTTGTTTTGGTGAATATTTCTAACAGATGCACCAGCTATAGGCTTATTATGTAGGCTTACCATATTTTCCCGGTTTCCAACTGGACACCCCCCATTTGTAATTAATCAATTAATCAATTTTAATTTAATGAATGAATGCATTTTTTAAAATTGTGGGTGCAAAGCGCTCACTCGCCGCCCGAAGGGTGCCCCAAATTTTTATTTATTTATGTGCCGCCGCCAGGGATGAAAGTGCCCCCCCTGCGCCCGGAGCACCTCGCGGCCCGCCCCACCCAAAAGTAATGTCTCCAACGCAACATGCCTCACGTGACACGCACACTTTCTTCAACATGCCTCACGTGACACGCACATCAGGCTCCACGTCTCCAATGTAGCTGGGAAGAGCGGTGCGCGGCTCCGTATACAAACAGAACTGTGCCGCCGGGTGGCACAGTTCTGTTTGTATACGGAGCCGTGCACCGCTCTTCCCAGCTACATTGGAGACGTGGAGCTGAGGTGCGCCCCCGCCCAGGCTTGTGCCCAGGGCGCCCGGAGCGGGTTCTCCACTCGCTCCGCCCCCCTCACGCCTCTGGCCGCCGCTGCCACTTACCTGTCCTGCCACCATTGCCGCCACCCTTTCTCACTGCCAATGCCACCCTTGCCGCCACCATCTTGACGGCACTGCTGTCCTCGCCCTCACCCTCGCCATCTTGCCGCCATCGCCGTCGTCCTCATTGTCCTCATAGCTGCTGCCGCCGCTGCTTGAAGCCTGGCCAGCTGCATCTGAGCCAGCCAAGACTCCTGCCACCTCCAGTGCATCCGCTGCTTCCAAGAGGTGCAAAAAGGCACCTTCTTTCTGATCTTTCCACGCAAAAAGATCACCTTCTCTCGAGATCCAAGATGGCGGCGCTGGGAAAAAGGTGCCTTTTTGCACCTCTTGGAAGCGGTGGTGGCGGAGGTTTCACCCAGCCCAGCAAGCCCGGGACTGATCCGGGATCAGAGCCCGGAACCCGTGACAGTCCCGGGTTTTCCGGGACAGATGGCAAGCCTATTATTATGCAATTGGCTGATCCGATCCAACTTAGGGAAGTTTTTTCCCCGTGGTTGCTAAGTTCCAGTTTTTGACCAAGACAGATAAGACCAGTCTATTAGAGTGAGCTGCCTCTCCATGAAGCCACTCATCATGTGCTGAGTGCCCTCAATAGCCCCAACCAGTATCCCACGGTCCTGCAACCTCTGCTCTGCCAAGACCTCAAGTCTGGTGATCATATTGTCCAGGGGCCATTTCTGGCTGGTCACTGCTCTCTCCAAGCATGCATCCCATGCTGCAACACTCTGTCCTGGAGCTGATGGAGGGTTTCCATGAGCTTTCACTCATTTCCTGGTTTGCCTGCAACAGCTCCCTAGAGAACTTGAGATGCTGCCACTTCTGCTTATTCCTCAGTTCGCTGCCTCATTCTTTCCTCCCTGTTGCTTGATTTCTGCAAAGGAGAGAGTGGTTTTAAATAGCGCAGTACTTGTCTGATCAGTGTCAAAGGTGGGAAAGCCATTACCCCCTCCCTGCAGTGGATCAAGCAGCAGGCTCTCTGCATCACCCATGGCTTGGGGTGATTCACCCAATGCAGAAGATCTTGTCTGCAGGGAGACTCCTCTGGGTCAACAGGAAACAAGCTCAAGAAAACTTTTTCTTTGCCATCCGCTTCTTCCCCTGCATCCCTCAGTGTGGCAGAGCACCTCTTTTCCTGCACCACTCCTGAGCCGTTCATGAGGGATACCTCTGTGGACCACACAGAGGAACTGGTCAAGGATGTTGAAGAAGCTCTAGGAGATCCCAGAACGGCTATTGCATTCCTTCACTAGTTTGTAGTTTGTCCGACATTCTTTGGCTTTGCTCCTGCATGTGTCTATGCTTCAACAGCATGCTCCAGTAGCCCATGTCCTTGAGCTTCTCTGAAATATAGTGGAACTGGTCCACATTCCAGTGATTTTTGGCAAAAGCTGCCTGGAGTGACACTTCCTGCCAAATGTCAAGGAAAACTCCACTCCTTCTCACTCCACGAACGATTCCTCATATAGCCAGGAAATCCCACGCTGCTGACAGGAGTAGCTGGAACAGCCTGAATACCTGTTTCCTCCATCATGAGTTGATCCAAAGATCCTGAGATTCAAACAACCTTCAAGTTAGGTCCTCTATCACGCCATTCTCTCCTATTCACCACAAGTGAGAGGGTAGAGATGGCTGCCCTTTAAAGCCAAAAACAAGGAGAGGATGAGCTCTCGCAAAGTAGGGCTCCACTGGGAGACAGTTTAGGATGTTGTCTCATCTGCTCTGGGGACTCAAAATCACAGATTTTGACAATCACGTGAGTTTTGCAAACATACATGTGCAAACCCACATGTTTCTGAACATGGTTACAGAACAAGATCCTGAACTCATGGAATAAAAAGTGAAAAGGAATACTTGGCTTACTCTGTGAGAACAAACTCATGGATAAGGAAAACCCATGTGGGTTTTTCATCTAAGCATCTATTACATAAATGGCAAATGCTGATTTCCACATGGAAAACATTTTTGAACATTTGATGTGGGCCTAACAGCATTAGTTAGCATTACTTAGATATGATTGTCGTCTCTTATGCAAAGAGAGAAAAAAAACCTCCATTCCTCATGGGTACATAAGAATCTTAAAATCTTCCTTTACATGGCATCCTAGTACCTAGCATCTACACTGAAAAAGCAGCCAGGTGGGAAAAACATCACTGTCTTGAGGAGAAATAACAGGTGTCTTTTGCAATATAGTACCCCCTCATTAGTGCTTCTAGAGTCTTGTGATAGAACCACAATGGTTTCGAATTTGTCCATGGCATAAAAAACCATATCTTCAGGTCTTTGAGGACTTTGTTTGTGATGTTTAATTAAAGTGATAATCCCAGAGGTTAAAGTGGGTGACATAACTAAAACTAAAGCTAGGTGCCCATTCAGGAGGGTGGGGAGAGCAAGCAGTCATCTTGGTTCTATTGATCAAACTTAGTGTGATCCTAGGCATATCTAGGATCCTAGGCATATCTAGGATGCTAGGTACTAGGATCAAAAGTAAAACTCATTGAGTTCAATGGGATTTACTCCCAAATACTGTATAAGATTGCAGCCTTACTGTAGGTGGTTATTAGCATAATTAGCTGTGAACTGGAAGTACATCAAATCTCATTATCTTTGTGGATAGCTTTAGGAAAGCCATTATTTCTCAGCTTCATCTGTATATTTGCAATGTAGGGGTAAGAACATCTGCCTATCTTACTCTCTGTTGTAAGCATTGCTGAGGTATTGAACATAAAGCATTTTTAGCATTTACAAAAAAGTGCTCTATAAATATTAAGTACTCATTGCTTTGTATACGTTGTATTGCAAATATTAAATACATGCAGCGGCAGTCATATATTGCTGTTGTGGTGACTGGAATTTCTGTTTCAGATTTCAAGAGCTATAACTTTAAGTGTTAAGGTCTCATAGAAATGTGTATTTAGAATATATTCATCACTTTCAGATGGTAGCAACTACTTAATAAATACGTCCGTCTTAATCTCTCATGTCAGAATTATTTCAGTAGATTCTCTAATCCAGATGATTTTAGTCTAAAATCATTGCACTGCAAAAACAATATGTCTGTCTTCTGTTGCAGTTGGTATGCTGGTAGTATCTCAAGGGCCCAGGCGGAACAATTGCTATGGCAGAAGGTAGTGTTGAAAAATCCCTACACTTTTGATAGGTTTCTGCACTGACATTTAGCTATAAGCATGAATCAGCTGCCTTTAGAGCTCTTCTGTTGATAGCAGCGAGATTATGCAACTTCTTGCTTCCTGGAAAGGACAGTAATTGTGTCAGATTTCATTTGAAATTTGAAATTATTTTTGCTGGTTTCTGGATTGAATTTTTGAGCTACACAGTACACTACAATCAATTTCTGTGCAGTGCTTGCATGTCACCTGAAAAACAAGTCAGTGGATTTTCATGAACCCACCTCCCACTTAGGGTCAATTTTGCAAATCTGAAGCCATAGTAGGAGAAGAGCTAGAGGCTGTGATCTTGACTCAGGGGGAGTTAGAGGTGCTAACATAAGAACTCAAGTTAAGGAGGTGACAGGTCCCCAACCCATTCCTTTTTATATTCCTGATCTAACACTCAGAGGCGTCAGTAGGGTTTCTGTCACCCAGCGCGAGAGCTCATTGTGTCACATGCTGTGTTTTTCGAGAGTCAATTCATATATTCAGCTGCCAGTTATCAAGTGATATGATCAACTGATGAATGTGCATGTGTCAATCAGCCCCCAGTGCCTTTATGGTGTCCATCCTCTTTTGAGTATGTGCATGGTTTGTGGGTGGCGCAGTGGGTTAAACCGCTGAACCATGAGCTGTCAATTGAAAGGTCGGCAGTTCGAATCCGCGATGAGGTGAGCTCCTGTTGCTTCGCCAGCTCCTGCCAACCTAGCAGTTCCAAAGCATGTTAATGCGAGTAGATAAATAGATAGCACTTGCAGGAAGGTAAACAGCGCTCCATGTTCCAGCTGCATGCTATGCGCTGCGGCAAGGAGAGTCATGCCGGCCACATGACCACAGAGGCGTCTTCGGACAACGCTGGCTCTTTGGCTTTGAAATGGGGATGAGCACCACACCCTAGAGTCGGACACGACTGGACTTAATTGTCAGGGGTCACCTTTACCTTTACCTATGGTTTGCTCTGATCACCAATGAATGGGAAAGAGCCATGTGACCCATGAAAGCACAGTTTAATTGTACTTTCACAGTAACACTGTATACTGGTTCAGTAGAAGAGGCCTCTCATTTTATGAAACCAGTGCAGCAACAGTCTGAATTGTAAAGGATTTCTTCTGGTATTTTTTTTTATTAAAAGGGGAAGGAAGGTGCTTTCATGGTTCGGGATTCCAGTCACGTGGGGAAGTACACGGTTTCAGTGCTCAGCATGACCTGCAGGTAAGTGTGCATGGTCTATCCATCATCCATTGTGTCATGAATCATTTTGATCTCACTTCTCCGTATGAGAACTGGGCTGTAGAGATTTTTTTTTTATCCTGGTTCCTCATTACCCATTGAGTCCACACATACTACAAACTAAACTCCTCTATAAAGGCCAGTTCTAATGTTAATTTCTTACTTGTATCTCCGAGATGCTTATGAGAAACCAGGAAGAAAATGACATAAGTGTGTTTCTGTAAAGTGAGAGTAACAGAACCCATAGAAGAAGCCAGAGGCGTCGACGGAGGGAAGCGCGCGGGGCGGGCCGCCCGGGGGCGACGCGCGCACAAGGGTGACGCGCGCGCCCCAGCACTTGCATTTGGGGTCTGTTTGGCTCTAAAATGAGCCAAAAAAGGAGCGGGGAGGGTGCTCTGCTCCTGCGCGTGATGTCACGCGCGGGGGCGGAGCCTCTCCCTTAAAGGTGATATGTATTCTAATGGTGTTGGGGTTGTTCTGTACCCCCAATTGAATGAGAAGAGAAACTGAAACTGACCAGCACCTGCAGTTCAATGTCATTTTCGTATGTTCAAAAATATCACATTATCAACCCATTATCGTTGCTGCTATCCTATTTCTGTACTGTCAAAGGGAAATTCTTCCTAAAACATTGATTTTTTCCCCCCTCCTTTACTGCTGGTATTATGCTCAAGACAACCTACATAGGTTGCAATTTCTATGGTGCTCATTTGACACTAATCCCTCCTGGATTAATAAGGTACTTTTTTTTTTAAGGCAAGGGCTAACACAGTGATATTTAGATGAATCTCCTTACTACTGCTTCATAGCCCATACATACATAGCCCAACTTACAAAAAATACAAGAAGGGAGCACAAAGGACCAGAGGGCAACTGACCTCATTCAGGCTGAGTAACATCATGAGCAGCATGAAGTTGTAGAAGATGCAAATCAAAGCATTTTTTTCCATTTCTCTAGGTCACTTTGGGGGTTAAGATTAGAAACCTCTCCAAATATTAAAGAGTTTTGTTAAACATTTCTCCTCCTTTTTCCTACATTAATTAGGAGCCTGAAAATGTAATATTCTTTGCAATTATTTTTCAGGGATAAAAAAGGAACTGTCAAACATTATCATGTTCACGTAAACAGCGCAAGCCAATTTTACATCGCTGAGAATTACTGTTTCGGTTCGGTTCCCGAGCTGATTCAGTATCATCAACACAACTCGGCAGGTAATTTTGTTTCACATCTCAGGATTCGTGTTATGTGAATGAATGTCATTTTCTCTGGTGGTGTGTGCTGTTATAGTAGGATGGGCTTTGAGTGGAGTTGGAAAATACCCAGTTCAAATCTCACCTCATTCACAGACTGAATAGATCATGGCCTTAGCCAAGCCATGATCTGTCAGCCTTGCCTCCCATTTGCAACACTCATACTGTTGTTGTCAAGCTTACTAATACAGTATAAATGTCTGAAGTCATTTGGATGCTTTGAACTCTACATGAATGACTATAATTACTTCTACCTCCCAGCCAGGATTAGAAAGGAAATGTTTGTTGTATTTCTCAATATTAATTTCTTTTAAATGTATTTTAAATGTAAATTTGTTTAAAATGTCATTTAAATACTGTGTACTGTCATGCTAGAATGCCCAAATGTTTAATGGCCTGTTCTGCCTTCATGGATCAACATGGACTTGCGCCAGCAATATCGCTGGCACAGGTCCGAGTTGACCCATTGCTTAGACTTGCCCTGGGGCAAAGGGACAAATGTTAACGTTACCCCAAGGAGACCTCTAGCAGCCAAAAATCCCCCATGGAATGTAGCATAGCCCCCCGCGCTGGCACTGCTGCATCGCTGAGTCTACACGTATGACTAGGGGTACGATTATAGCCTTGAATAATAGGCAAACTTGCCTTCTAGGTGTGGTTACCCGACTTCGACACGCAGTATCTACAAAGGCAAGCAAAGTTCCATCCACAGCATCTTTGGGACATGGTATGGACAGACTTTTCTTTTCCGAAGTCGTCTTGTTTTTGTCAAGAAATTGTTTCACTCCAGCAAACCTTCTCTTGCCAGCAAAACGATGAACTAATGTGACTTATTTCTAACTAGGACCCTGGGAGTTAAAACGTGAAGAGATTGTCTTGCTGAAAGAAATCGGGAGCGGTCAATTTGGAGTGGTGCAGGTGGGAAAATGGAAAGGGAAATATGACGTCGCTGTTAAAATGATCAAGGAAGGATCCATGTCTGAAGATGAATTCATAGAAGAAGCTGAAACCATGATGTAAGTAGCTGCCATTATGGCAGGAGGGTGGGCAACCTGCAGCTCACAATTAAAAAAAAAAAACAGGTGTTTTTTTTCCTAAGCACTATGTTCATCATTTTAAAGTTCACTGAAAATATTTCCAAGATGTTTTTATTTAAATATTTTGTACATTCCAGACAAGAATCACAGAGTGAATGCAACATAGCCACCCACATCCACAGCATACCGTAATCGTAGCTAGATTTTTGTAGTCCTCCATTCGCGTGAGAGAAAGAGAATCTTTTCTGCTATTTATGTTAACGTCCGATTTGGGTCCCTATTGAAGAGAAAGTGAATGAACATTCTTACCAGCATGGGCTTTCCATACACATTACAAACCCTATTGAAACAGGAGCCACTTTAAACCTTGCCTGAAAATGCCTTGTAGTGTTTATTTTGATCCAAGCAATGGGCAAGTTGTGCTGCTCCTTTACAGGACTGTGTTTTTAATTACCCTGAACTCGTGTTGCTCCACAAGTGACTGGAAAACTGAGAAATGTACAACCCTGTTTCCCTGAAAATAAGACCTAGTTGAAAATAAGACCTAGCTAGGATCATCAGCCAGACGGACGCGACCTCCCCAGCACCCCCTGTGACCCCCCCGGCACTGACCTATTTAAGCTTCATTCTTTCCCAAGGGTGCAAGGCTCTGCAAGGCCTGGAAGGCCTGCACTTGAGTTCTCCACCATAGAGACAACGTGCTAGAGAGGCCAGCAAAGCCTGCAAGGAGGCTGCAAACTTGCACAGTCTCTCTAGCATGTCGTCTCCATGGTGGAGGACTCAAGTACAGGCCGTACAGGCCTTGTAGAGCCTTGCACCCTCGGGAAAGAATGAAGCTTTAATCAGTCAAAGTAAGTGCCAGGGTGTGTGTGTCGCGGCTCAGGTTGGGTAAAGAAGACCTCCCTGAAAATAAGACCTACTGCATTTTTTGGAGCCAAAATTAATATAAGACACTGTCTTATTTTCAGGAAAACACGGAAGAATAATTATAGTAATTCAACAACATCGCTATTTCATTTTAGGAAGCTCAATCACCCCAGACTCGTTAAACTGTATGGCGTTTGCACAAAGGCATACCCTATCTATCTAGTGACGGAATACATGGCTAATGGCTGCTTGCTCAGCTACTTAAAATCCCATGGGAAAGAACTGCGTCCCTTTCAGCTTCTGGAGATGTGCTTCCATGTTTGCGAAGCAATGGCTTTCCTTGAGAGGCATCAGTTCATACACCGAGATCTGGTAAGCTTATCAGGTCCTATGTTCAGAACTGAGACCAGCAGTTCCCAGCCACCTGCCTGCCTTACATGCTGCCACCAGGTTATCTCCATAACAAAACTCAAATGTCAGTAGCTGGTCAGGTTCTCTTCCCCCCCCCCCAAGATGAGAGGCAGCCTCAGGTCAGAGGAATTTGCAATTGTATTCAAAGCAGGGGACTGAACTATGCTTGACCCAGCATAAGCAAAATACAGAACAAGAGCAATAAACTAGGCATTATGTTTTTATATCTTAAAACAGTGCTTCTTTGGGTAGGACTGTGGACAATTCTTCATGCTAGTCTTGGATGAGAGAGGGAGCACAAAATAACTGGGTTCCTACAGCTCGCATTCTGCAAAGAATAGCAAGGAGATTTGTAAAGAGGGAGACAGTTGCTGGTCCCCATACATATGGGAATTCTGGAGACTGCTTCCGAATATTGGAGTTGCGGTGATGGGCCTATGCCTACATTCAACCCAAGTGTGAGGGAACAGTCCTTTGCTGATGCTAAAGATAGAGGTGTCATTACGTGATCATTATTTATATCAGAACACCAGCCACCACCTGATCAAAAACCTGTTCCAGGGAAGATACCATTTGCACAGATATCATATACATCCTCTGTAGCAAAATAAAGAATTTAAGATATTTCTTCACGTTTAATGTGGAAATCGTGAAATTTGGAATCACCACCATTGTAGCCACCTTAATAAACTTTGCATTGACTCTGGCTGATCTCAGTGATTGTTCAGTGATTCACGTCTTTGTGCGTTTCCTTCAGTGCTGTTTTGTGGTCCCTATAGTTCACTATAAATGTCTGTCTTATTTGTAGGATCACTTCTCTTGACAATCCATCTTTTACAACATCTCTTTAATTAGAGAATAGATCTTCCTATCTTCAAATAATTATAATTTCATTGCTATAACAGTACTGAGGCACCAGTCACAAACCAGCACAGAGTTGGACATGCTCATGCATCAGTGATTTCAATGGGACTAAGGGGCAAAATATATGTTAATCTGGGCGACCCATGATTGATCTCTCTTTCTTAATAAAATCAAATGCAGCCACAGGGGTACTAGTACTTTGATCTGTGAACCGGTGCAGAGAGTGCACTTGACTATATTTCTTGTCTTCCCTACAAAGGCTGCTAGGAATTGCCTGGTTGATACTGATCTGACAGTGAAGGTGTCTGACTTTGGGATGACAAGGTAAGCCACACAGCTGAAATCTTCGTAGTAGCGTGAAATCTTCTAATGCTGCAAAGTATCTCAAACTTCAATGGGAGATTAAAAAATGACCACCACCTCTTCAGTAGCTGTAACCTAGGGGCAGTGCTGACTCAAGACCTCCTGATGCCGGAGGCGGCATGCCAAATGCTGCCACCCCTTACCTGAGGATACGCCAACCTCTGCTCCTCCCACTCTCCAAGGTTCTAGCTCAGCACTTTCCTCCTGTCATCAACATTTCCTATTCCTCTGTGCTCCCTCTTCCTTTTCCAACCCAGGGAGTGGAAGGTAAAGGAGGACCAGTGGAGGCAAATAGGCAGACAGAGGTGTGCACGCACACACCCCACCTGCCGCCTAAAGCAACCGTTTCAGTTGGCTTCATGGATGGGCCAGCCCTGCATATGGGTTATAATTTACCGGTATCTTGTGCCATTGGTGGAATAGGTCAGAGGCATCACTAGGACGCGCGTCACCCCAAGGCGGGGGGCACGTATCTAGTGACCCCCCTGACTATGCCCCCCAGTGTAACGACGGCCGCGCTGCAATTTTTTGGGGGGGCGACCCGGCTGCACCCTGCCCCAGGTGCCCTCGTCAGCCTGGCCCACACTCCAGGGCCTTCTGAAAGAAGGCCCAAGCCCAATGCGTCAATACGCAAACTTTTACAGTGTTCGTGCATGCGCAGAGACTGTTTCTGAGGGCAAGGGCCCCACAGTTTGAGAACCGCTGCACTAGGCTAAAACATGCTCCTTTTGGATTGAAGTCCCAGCTGAGCCATGAATTCCAGTGCTTACCCTTGAAAAGGCTTCTGTGTGCTAACCCTGTCATAGACCAGTCATAATAATGCACACTGTTGTAATTTACCACCTGGACTTCCTGCATCTTGTGAAGGCTAGCCTAGTAGACTTCCTGACAGTCCCTGGAAATGGAAGAGGAAAAAACTCTCCATATGATTGAGGTGACCCATGTAATAAGACTACGTGTCTGTTAAAGCTCCCACCTGGATCAGCCAGCATCCGTAGACTTTGAAGCTGCTTCTAGGAGATGGTGCCTGAAACAACTAGGCATGTGTTTCATTATACAAGAATAATAGTAATAGTGTGTTGCAGACTGTTGTACGAGGATGAACAAAATTAGGACCCCAAGAAGTTTGCATATTAAAACATTGTGTATAGGTGATTTATACTATAATATACCCCACATTTGCTGGAAGAGTGTTGCAAAAATTTCCAGCACACACACATTCTGTGAAAATCAGCTTCTATACAGGCCTGTTTCTGAGATTGAGATTGATCTATAGAACCTTGATAGAGACATTACTGTCAGTGTAGATATGACTTGTGGAGGATTAATGCAGAGGTCAGCTAGCTACGTCCTTCACTCTTTCCCATGCATCATACTGTAGCCTAAAAGCTTGTTCTTGCCTTGTAGGTATGTGCTAGATGACCAGTATGTCAGTTCCTTGGGAACCAAATTTCCTGTGAAGTGGTCGGCACCTGAGGTTTTTCATTACACCAAATTCAGCAGTAAATCCGATGTATGGGCCTTTGGTGAGTATGTGAGATAGCTATTGAAAATGCTACCTAAAGCAAGAATAGCATGTGTGTTGGTACCTAAGCAGATAGGTGGTGGTGGTGGTGGTGAAGGAGGGCAATAGTTAACATCCACAAGCACAGTTAATATGTGAATTCACTACCTGTGAATTTGTTTGTCTGCGAGGGGCAGAATTGCCACCCAACTCTCTGTATCCGTGGTCTGTTCTCACTATCTCTGATCTCATCAGGGCCATTGTTCTCATGGGTGTGTACTTAGCTTTTTTGTGTGTGTGAGTCTCCACATTGCTCTGGGAGCAAATTTCCCTGCTTTGCTGCATTTACTGTAATAGGTAATCTCTCTCTTATGGAGTTGCTGTGTTTGTGTTTTCTGTTGAATGCTATTTGCAACACAATGATGGGAACTGTTTGTGCTCTCTCTGGGCTTCTAGGATACTGTACAATACACCTTTTATATTTGCATGTATTTGCATTAGGAAGGAATAATAATTAATGTTCTAGAGTTAGGAATTGTTCCATAAGAAAGATTCAATGTGGGTGGTACAGTATACTGGATGCCAGCCTATAGACTTCAAGGTAGGATTCAGGTTTACAAAATTCATATAGTATATGGTGAAGAGGGTCCCCTGGAACCTAACCCCATTTTTTCCCATAGCCTCAGTGATTTGCTATCCGCTAATTCGGTATCCACTAGGTTTTCGAGGAATCTAACCCTAGCGGACTGACTGTATGTGAAACTTGTGTGGGAGTTGTTGATGATGTCACTCATTTATCTGATGGCTCACCAACTGCCTCCTCCACTGTTTCTTTTCCTCCCTCCTGCTCCTAACATGTTGGAGATATGTTAGCCTACCACTCTCCTCTCCTCCACAGTTCTTTTCCCGCTCCATTCCCATGTTCCTTTTTGAATCCAGAGTGCAGGGGGAGGCATGGCAAAGGCAAAATGGGGGAGATGGGAAGTGGGCAGGTGAGTCAGCCCTGTTAACGCAAAACATTTTCAAACATATGTGTTGTGGGATTCACAAGGGGAATGGCACAACTTTAATCGTCTGGAATACTCACATGGCTTCTGAACAGCTTTTCAACACTGTGCTCATGCCTACAGGAATTTTAATGTGGGAGGTGTTCACTTTGGGGAAACAACCCTATGATCGGTACGATAACACAGAAGTGATCGAGAAGGTTTCCCATGGTTACCGGCTTTATCGCCCACAGTTGGCTTCTGAGTCAGTCTATCAAATAATGTACAGCTGCTGGCATGAGGTACGTACTTTAGTCTACTTTCGGACAAAAACGTGGTCCAAGAAGTTCCTCCATTAGATCTAATCCACATAGTGCCAGCACAAGGGTGCTGGGACCATGGCACAAAATCTTAGATGGGTCTTCTCATGGAACCCCATCCACTGGTGGGGCATTGGATGCTACCACTAGTACTGGGTACTGAGGGTTCAGAGGGCGCTGGGTCAGACTTGGCCAGCCCCTTAGTATACATATAGAACTCTCCAAGTCCCTAAAGAGTTTTCCATTCATTTCAATGAAGGTGTCAACTCCGTACATGCAAGGAGATGTCTGCACAAAGTTTTCCCCTCCAGTCCATTGTAGTGAGAGGTTGAGTGTATAGGAGTTCCATGCATGTGCCTTGCAGCATGCATGTGGCTCTGGTTTGAGGTATCTGACTTCAAGGTAAGTACATGAGAATGAAATTTAAAATGGAATCTTTAAAACTGAATTGGTAATAAAGCAATCTTCTCCATTATGTAATAGAAAGAAGTGCCTAAAATTAAAAATAGAACAATTCCCTTCACTGGGAACATTGAAAATATGTTGTTTGTTTTTCTTTTTAAATTAGGAAAACTGTGAAGGAGGGGGACTAAGGCTCGATTTAGACATAATGGAAAACCATAGTTTAGCTAAACAATGATTTTGCACTATGCCTGAAGCCAAACCTACCCTTAAACCATGGTTTGAGTGGGGCCAACAAATCAGGTTGTGAACCTATGGTTGGAGGTTGGTTTGCAAACCAACTTGCTAATAGTGGTTTCATGTTATGTCTGAATTCACAAGCCATTGATAAACCACTGTTACAGCGATTGAACCCCTTCAATAAGTTTTTGCATCATGGCAACAGGAATGAACTTGTGACCTTCAAAAACTAAGTCTTGAGCAGATGGGAAACAAAAGCAGACCAACAGCTATAAATCATGGTTTGTTGTTTAGCTGGATGCTTGAGCCATGGTTTGGGTTCTTAACTATGGATAGCACAAACCATGGTTTCATGTTATGTCTGAACCCAGCCTAAGATTATAGTTTTGGTTTTATGACACTATGCTTGATACCAAAGCTGAGGACTACTCAGGCTGTGTATAGACAGCTCAGAAGCGACCCTATGCCCCCCCCCGTGGTTGGGGGCCGCCGCGAAAACACCCCCCACGGATGCCACATGCCCTGCCCCTGGGTGTGTGTGATGTCATTGTAGTGTGCCACCACGGCGCAGAAACACACACCCCCGGTGCTTTTTGGCTCCTTTTTGGAGGAGGGTGGGAGGGCCGATCACACAGTTGTTTTCAACTGTGAAGAACAAGCGACAGGGCAACAGTTCCAGGAGAAGGTGTGCCCCCTGCGACCCACCACCCCAAGTGCCACGACGCTTCTGAGACAGCTATTTCTCTGGCTCAGTGGAACAATGTTTGCCTTACAACTTCTGCGGCACTAGCTCAGATCCAGCATCAGTAGCTTGGTAACTATACAAACGCAAGAGCAGAAAAGCAAAGTTGCTCCATTTTCCTAATTTCTGCAGTTTCTAGCCATCCAAGTAAGTGTAGTAGAGAGATAGGTAGACCAGCTTGCAAGTCTCTTCTAGTCTAGTCAATCTCATTCTTGGTAAACATTTAACTTCTTTTTCTTTTAAAGTGAACATACATAGCTAGGAACCCATCTCTCCACTTCCTGAAAACACTTCCTGTACCGGTCTCCTCTAGGCAGAGGTGTCACTACACCCGTTGGTGCCCGGAGCAATGGGGGACGTGGCGCCCCTAATGGAAGCCACGGCGCGCTCCGGAGGGGGGCGCCGCGCTCCGGGAGGAGGAGGCGGAGCGCTCTGGGAGGGGTGACCCCCCCTCAATCGGGAGAGCCAGCCAGGGACATCTTCCCCGGCCGGCTGCCCGGGGCCTTCTAAGGAAGGCCCGCTGCGCAATTTTTTACGCATGTTCAGACTGTTAACTGAGGGGAAAGGGCTGCCCTTTCCCCTCAGTTAACAGTCTGAGCATGCGCAAAAAATTGCGCAGCGGGCCTTCCTTAGAAGGCCCCGGGCAGCCGGCCAGGGAAGATGTCCCCGGCCGGCTCTCCCGATTGAGGGGGCCGGCCCGAGTCGGCCTCGGCCTCGAGTCTCCGAGTCCGACTCGGAGACTCGAGTCCGTGTCAACTCGCGGGCGGAGGGGCAGGGTGCCCGGAGCCGGTGCTCCGCTTGCTCCGCCCTAAATACGCCTCTGCCTCTAGGTAAGGAAACAACTATTCCCTTACCTGGGGATAAGCCTCTGCAGCATGGGGGAGCTAGCACAGGTCCACATGGACCCATGCCACAGGATCAGGTCCAGGAATGAAGTTAGGATTCAGCAGTGGCCACTGCCGCCACCCGGACCCACCACCTTCCCAGACCTAATCCTCCAACCCCCACCCCATCGCTGCCCCATTCTGCCCTCCCCGTCTCCATTCCACCCTCCCACCTTCCCCACCCCCTCCCACCTTCCCCACCACCTTACCTCTGTTGTCTTTGCGCTGCTCTGGAGCACATGGGAAGAAGCCGACCTTCCTGCTGGCGCTCCAGCAGGTTGCACAGCTTCGCACGCTGCCGGAGCGCCTTCTACGGCTGGTGCTGACTGCTTTACGGCAGTCAGCACCAGTGGAGGAGGAGCACTGCCATCACCCAGCCTAGGTAGGATTGGGCTGCAATCCTATCATTGGTCTGTGCCACCAGAACTCATGTTCTGGCAGCACAATTCAACTTATGGCTTTGCAAAACACGACTCTCTAGCCAGCTGCTGCCATTAAGGGTGAGAGGCACCACCCACATGGCACAGTCCTCCTGGATTCCCCAGCGCTGGTAAGTCAGCAGTGGGGGCAGATCATGGGCAGGGAGGGGAGGAACGGTGCATTTCGGGGAGAAACTGGGGTAGGGGTGGATCTGACTTCAGTCATGTATGCTGGATCTTATCCTCTCTTTTAAAAAACCTCCCGGTTCCTTTTCTCTCCTCGGACATATGCCATAAAACAGGTGGCATATGTCTGAGGAGATCCATAGGTGAACTGAGGGCTTACATGGAGGTACTGGTAAGTTAAAAAAAACTTTTGCCTTCAGGTCACCCCCACCATAGCATGCAGCAAGTGCCTTTTTGGCACGGCTACATGCTATACCATGGCAGGGGGCGGGGGATAGGATTGGGCTCTAAGAAATCTGTAAGTCTGAAATGAAATGAAAATCTGAAGAACTGACTTTATTCGTTCTCTTTTACGTATAGTTGTCTGAACACCGTCCAACCTTCCATCATCTGCTTTCACTCATAGAACCACACAGAGAAGATAACAAACCTTGAAGGAGAGTCTAAAGTGGCAGAGACCCCTTACTCTATCACCTCTAAAATATGGTTTAGAAACTTTTGCCATATGTATGATTTGAGCAGTCTGAGCTCTTTAGATTTTGGTCAGCCAGAAAAAAAAATTGTCTGACTTTTTTTTTAATGCACTTTTCTGCTCTTTGTGTTTTCCCTATTGTAAGCATTGTGAATATTGGTTAAATATTACTGGAAATACATAACAAAAAACGGTGTTACTACAATGTGCAAATAACTGGTATCTCAATGTTTCACTGATTGATTAATCTATTTTAATCCTATGGTCTACCCACTTTGAAGGTACATTTCGACACACGGAGAGGTTCTTAGTGCTGTTATGTCAACTTATATGTCACATATTGAGGGGGGGGAAGTCCATTATTATTATAACAAATATTTATATTATTTTATTAAGTGAAAATGAGCCTTAATTCAACTCTTGCCTTTACTTAAATTCTTCAATGTTTTATCTTATAGTGGTCCTCCTGCTCACAAAAACAAGGCGAAGTCCAACAGGACTGGATTGCCCACATAGCTGTGATCCTGGGGTTAAAATAGGATTTGGGAATCCAGAAGTAGAGTTACTGTTAGGGATGTTGGAGAATACAAACACACCATGCATTTTTATTTAAATATTTGTGGAGGGCTTTTTTAGATGACAGCACAAAGATGAGTATCAGTACCAAAGACTACAGAGAACACATACGAAGAGATGGAGGTTAGAAGACAACCTGCATATTGCAGTAACATGCAGTTCACGTGGAGTTTGGGAGGGGCTGTAGCTCAGTGGTAAAGCATCAGATTCGCACACAGGAGGTCCCAGGCTCACTCCTTGGTGTCTCCAAGTAGGGCTGGTCTTGAACCCTGGACTGTTGCCACTACAGTCAGCGTCAACAATACTGAGCTAGATGAGCCATTGGTCTGGCCTGGTATAAGGGAGCATCTTGTGTTCGTAACATCACCTGCTCGAATGCTGTGGGTGTCTAACATTGTTTTCAAACTGTTACCCCAAACCTGACTTACGGCCCAATCCTATCGAAATCTCCCCACGTCGATGCAGCTGTGCCAACGCTGCATCTTATGGTGGAGGAGCCGCGGTCACAGAGGTCTCCTCAGGGTTCCAATTCCTTTTCATTCTCTTACTCTGGGAAAAGCCTCCGCTTCCTCAACGGGTCTCCTCAGTTCTGCACCAGCCATTTTGCTGGCACAGAACCAAGGGAAGGGAGAGGGAAGGAGCAGAGGATATTGGCACAGGCGAGGGCTGCCAGTAACTACTCCTCCCACCCCATTCCAATTCTCCCCTCACCTGACTCTCGCCCCATTCTCCCCCCACCCCCACCCCATTCCTCCTACTGCAACCCCCCACTGCCAACTCTGGTGGATGGTAGCCTCTCTGCCAGCCCATGCGCACAGCCACCAGCCATCGCGCTGACGACCTCATCGCGCTCGCTGGTGAACATCAGTTCCGTCAGCATCCTTTCACTTCTGCCGGTGGAACATGTGTTCTGCCGGAGGAAAGAGAGGACAGGATTGGGCTGTTAGTTCTCAGCATATCTTGCTAGATATTCTTTATAAACATAAGTCTTAGGAATTATTTTAATTTGAAAATCCTTTTAAAAGAAAAGAATTGGGATTACTTTTTTAACCTGTGTCTTTGGCAAAATCATTTGCCATCACTTTTTCAAATCTATCTCTGCATCAATCTCTGCATCAATGAATATATAGGGAGTGGGAAGACCAAAGAATTGTTCTATAATTTGAACAAAAAACTTGAGTCAGAAAAAGTACCTCAAGGACTGCACATGGCCTGTCCCAGATATTTAAAGCACTGGCCCCTTCTAGATGGCCCCTTCATTCCGAATTATTACCTGCAAAAAAGAGAATCTATCTTCGAAACAGCAGCTTTTAATTGAGATAACATTCAGTCAAGACTGTTGAAAGCAAAAGTGCATAGTGAACACACAATTTAAATGCACCCAAATGGAAACATTTCAAGAAATATTCCATTGTTTGCATTTTTATACATGGCAAGTCATCAAATTGCTACTGGGATCATTGATATATCTAATAGGAAGTGATAAATAGGAGACATGAATTGGTTTTGTTTTTTAGAAAGTTGTTGAGGCACGTTCATCTTCTAGAAACGTTGGATTATTTTCTCCTTCATTTACATTAACTGCATCAGTTCGGACTAACTCCTCTTCGGCTGCTCTTCTTTTCCTGCATATTAAAATAATACACTGATTTAGAAAAGCCTGGATATGCACACACAAAGCAAGGCAATTTTCTCTAACAATGTTGTACTTAATATCAGTCATGTATGTATTGGCAAACATTGCACCAAAAGGCATTTCTTAGGCTCGCTAACTTCAATAATAACTACTCAATGCACCAAGTGTATAACAGGGGTGTCAAACATAAGGCCCATGGGCCGGATGCGGACCACAGAAGCTCTTTATCTGACCCCACATGATAGTTGGACTCTCTCACGGAACCACCATCAGCTGCTGAGCAGTGAAGTGACATTTTGGCAGAAGCAGCGCTGCAGAAAGGGCGGCCTGTGTGATAATTGGGCTCTCCCAGCATGATAATTAGGCTCTTCCATATCTTGAAGATATAATCAAGGTCTGTGTATTTTCTCTTCTGTCATTTACAGCCAATGAGTTCCTAAGTGAGGAAAAAAGTGCTTATTTCTGGTCATCACCCGCTTAATGACATCACTTCCAGCCCTTAGCAGGTGCCATGAATGGTATTTAGCCCGCTGTATGAAACGAGTTTGACACCCTTGGTGTAGAAGCTGTGTTCAAACACATGAGCTGAAACAAATAATTTGTCACTTTGCTGTGCAGGGGAACTAGATCAAAACTATGTTGTGTTATATTTATATCTCTTACATCTTGTTCAAAATGAGACAGTATACGTTTAAGGAGAATGCATTGTACATGAAATATCACTTACTTTTTTCGGTCTCTATGCCCCGTGATGATCAAGGCAACTAATGCACTTGATGCAACACCCAAGACAATACCAAATATTATAAGCCAGACGTTGACTGGGGGTTCATAAGGTGGCGCCAATGTTGGAGGAATGTTGATGAACTCCAGAGTTTGATCATTCAGCTTGAAAATCTCATTGATGCGTCCCCGAGAGATTCTGCCAAGAAAGTGGAAATTCAACGACAATTTAAATAAGGCTTTCGGCGCAATCCTATGCTCCTCTCGTGCTGGCACTGCAGCCTCAGCCCTGGGTGTCACAAATATGCCGAAAAGCACACTGTGACACCTGGAGAGAACACTGGTGGGATGGCCTGTACCGTCCCTATGGCACTGGGCCTGCAGGACTGCAGCATGAAGCAGGGAAGACCTGCTCTGAACGGTGCTGGGGCTGGGAGGCAGGGAGGGGCATAACAGGGTGGGGGGAGGGCATATCGGGCATGGGAGGGGGTGGGAACTGTATCCTCATCAGATGCCATATCCTATCCACCTTCCCAGGCCTGACATGGGGCTATTCAGTCCTCCACTAGCTGTATCCAACCTCATATGCATTCTATTTCCTTGCAATCCATGCTTTCACCTGATTGCTTCTTCCACTTCAGATCTAGGAACCCAGTCTGTGGTATCAGGCATGGTGACAGCAAAAATAAAGGAGATCCTTGGTGTCTCATCACCTACGTGGACATCTTTGGCCCTGTTAGAAAAAACAAAATCAGAAGATTTTATTATAGTTAATTATCTTGTTATAAGATTTTTATCTTTTCTAGAATTTTGTACATTGGACTTAAAATCATATGGATGAACATTATTTCCAAATATGCCATGAAAGAGATCTCCATAGTTGTGAATGAAATATATACATTGAAGAACTGTTGTTTTCATATGCACAGAGGGAACTTCAAGACAAAAGGTATTCAACTAACTGTTGCCCAGAGCTACATATTTCATTTCCTGTGAAGTGTCAAAGGGTCATTATCACTGGTTTCATATTTTAATTGCACATCACAAAATGTTTAAGCATGATGTATCTGGGAATTAACAGCCCTAGCCTCCGACAACGATGTCTGTCTACTTTCACCTGAGTTGTCTTACAGTCTGCTCTACCACCTAAACTAAAGTATCTGAACTTGAGCGTGTTTAGTCCTGTTGACTTCACCAGTGCTATAGTTGCTTAAATCCAAACATTTTGGCTTTCCTGTAATATGGATCAAGTCATTCATTTTATTGAAGCCAATGTGACTGAGGTTAAAGTTCTGAAGATATAAGTGCTTTATCATTCTCACTTTAGACTCAGATGTATGTCACAAAATAGAAGTATCACAGAACCAAGGAGCTCTCATAGGTTTCATATCTACCTGTTGGTATCATCATCATCATCCCCTCTTAACACCAAACTTAGCTAATACCATGCCCATCAGTTTGGAGATGAAATGAGGCCACTCAAAACTAAGGCAGTGGTGTCCACATGCCTGGAGACCTCTAGGCATGCAGAAATATATTTGTTTGTAAATTAAAAGAAAAAGATTCAAACAAATACATTCAAATAAAGAGGATGGGAACAGCCCAAGATCAACCAGTAAGCCTCCAAGGCCTCACGGAAATGCTGAGGCCAATATTGAGCCATAGAATAGAACACAGAAGAAAAAGAAAGAAAGGAAAATTGAGGAAAATTGAAAAAATAAGGAAAATTGAAAATTGGCCTGTTCTTATTCTAGCCTGGATAAAGCCCTAGCCAGGAGCGCTCCTGTTAGCATCTGATGATGCACCGAAACATTTTGTTGTGGGTCGCAATTTCTTCTGCCAGTACCTAACTTGGGCACTGGCCATGCCCATCAGTTTGAAAGCAAAATGGGACCATCCAAAATAAGATTTCTGCATATTTTGGGCTCTTAGATATGCAGAAGTATATTTGTTTGCAAATTACAGTAAAATGTTTTAACACACACACACACACACACACACACACACACACACACACACACAAGTAAAAGAACTTATGGAATGTTGAGGAAACAAAAAAGAAAAAGTGGGGAGCAGGGATGGAACTGCCTACTTGAGCCCCCAACAACTTATTAGTATCCTGACGGGAAGGATTTGTGGATGTGTGTTGTGAGGCCCAATTCTTCTCTCCCATGATATATGGGGAAGTGGGGGTTTTTTTTGGGGGGGGGATAAAAAAAGGAATGCATATTCCCTTCCTGCTCTTCAGAAACCTCCCCCCACCTTTCTGTATGGCAACAGAGCACTCAGGTTTAGGGCTGGCAGTCAGCCTTAAACCTGAGCCCTTTGTAACACACTGGGGAAAGGTTTCAGGAGATAGGAAAGGGGAAAATGTGTTCTTATGTCTTCATAAGATTTCCACCTTAAATCTTCTCCCCCACCATTTGCCCCCAAACAATACAATACAGCTTCTATAACAGGCCAGCTGATGTCCTAAACAGAAGGAATCCTGTTAGGGTTGCAGATACATTGTAACTTTTTGTTATGGGTTGCTCTCTGTATCTCGTTCTCTGTAATATCAAATTTTGATAGCATATGTACTTAATGCCTATTGGTGTGGCAGCAAACAGGACCACCCACAGACAAGGTAGTGGCTTCTGCATACTCAGTAGACCCCTCCCCCAAAAAACAAATATGCAGAAGAATATTCATTTGTAAAGAAGATAAATGAATACTGTGTATGCTCAGTGGCCCCCAGATCCATAGGATGTTGAGGGTAACTGAACATCAGTTGAAACCAAAGAAGGCTGGGGTGAAATTGTCCTGTTCAAGCCACTAACAGGGTATTTGATTCTGGAGGACAGGGTGTACTAAGAAGTTTTCCTAAACAGCTTAGGGAGCATTTTCACTGGGGAAACTGTGTATAAGAACAAGTTAACCACTCCCTTCACCAGCACTGCAATCCAAATCTGAACCCACCCACCCCCAGTTTGACCCTGGCAGCGCAATCCTGTGTAACTCTTACACTGGTGTAACAGTAGATCCACCGGTGTAAGTGCACTTATGCCAGTGTAACTTGCCATACGTCGATGAACGCAGGACAGACACCAGTGTAACCCCTCTCAGACGCAGTTCAGACGCAGGACAGATGCCAGCGCAACTCTGCCGGTGCAGGGGGAATTCTGGGGGCATTTGGAAACCCCCGGAATGCCCCCTGCACCAGCGGAGTTGTGCTGGTGTCCATCCTGCATCCAAACTGCACATGCGCATCATCCGAGAGGGATTACGCTGGTTTCCGTTTTGCGTCCATCAGCGTGCGGCAAGTTACACTGGCATAAGTTACACTGGCATAAGTGGATCTACTGTTACACCAGTGCAAGAGTTACACAGGATTGCGATGTAACAGTCCTTTCTACAAAAGCTTCAGAATAGCAAAAGGAAACAAACCTTCAGCAATGCATAGAAAGGTGTGTGTGTGTTTCTGATTGGATGAAGTTCACCTTGCGATGAGAATAATAAGGGTGTTACAAGAATGTCCCCATTTTCATATGTGATATTTTGGAGAGTAATATACAAATGACCACCTACATGTGCTTCCTTGTTTTTTTGTTTTGTTTTTGTTTTGCTAAATACTATTGTTCCAGTATGTTCCTGTTCTGAAGTTACAGGATGCGATCACGTAGTTACGTTGCTAGCATTGCCGGGGGGGGGGGGATGACATATTTCGCATAATCACCCCGCCACCTGCACTCCTGGAAGGCTTCATTTCAAGCCTCTCAGGACACAGGGCGGACGGGAGGACCCACAAAATGCGCGGAAATCAGCACGTTTATGCTCCATGGCTGCGAATGCAGCCCTCCGGCTGGAAAAAAGCAGCTGTGGAGCACGAAAATCCCACTACAGCTTCTCCTTGAAAGGAAACCACAGTTGTCACCCAGGGGCATTGCATCCCCCCCCCCATTGCGACACCGCTGTGATCAAGTAAAAACTGCTGCTCTTTTTTGAAATGAGCCCCTCTGATGCTCCAAAGCACTAACCCACAGCAAAGATAATTGAAAGGAGTCACTTACTGAAATAACACTGTTTCATTCTTGACCTGCAAAAAGTACTTTCTCATGGCATAGGCGATTGTTGATGTGAATAAAAACATTTCATTGGCATTCCACTCGTACTGAAAATTCAGAATGTATTTGGTCAGATGAATTACCGGTAGGTCATATACTTCAATTCAGCCACATAGAAGCACCTTCCAAATCAATGGCATATATCAGGAATAACACTTAGCATTATCAGTATTATTTATTTATAGCATGATTGCAGCCAAGAGATTTAACACACAACTGATTTCAGGTGCTATATGGAGAAATATATATCAATAAATGGTAAAATGAAGTACCCTGTACAGAAAGCTGGTTCAGTGGAGTAGATCCTGAGCTGTCCTAAATCAAACAAGTCTACATCACACCTGGAGTAGGCTCATAACCCTGCTAGTTACTTCAGAGCAGAGCTTCAGTCCTGATATTCAAAGTTCAAACCTTAACATGTAGCAGTACAGAAATGATGTGCACAGTATTGGAACTGAGCCCACCAATACAATCCCACAATTGTTTAACATGTGTAGGGCTGGAAACTCAGGTAAATTATAGGGGTAAGAGGAGGAGGTGCTTCTCTTTACGGACATACAGACATTTTAAGTAGAGTAATTATTATGGTCATGCTAGCCAGTCAGAATGTCAACAGAGGGAAAGAAGAAAGAGCAACAATCTTCTCTCCACTAGCTGGCGCTATTGACCATCACACATGGGTTTTGGCACTTATTTATTGTTTCTGTTCCTTGTAAAATGTCCAGCTCTTTCCATTTTAAATGGAATTTCTCCCAAACAAATCCTTTATAATAATGGATTGTAAACCACATTTTCAGATAATATGGCTTTTAAATCATGTATACTGTTATTAGGATATGAACAGGGCTGTTCATACATTACGCTGTACCTGGGTACAACCACTTCTAGTCTGCATTCATATGTTCTATTCAATGCAGGTTTAATCTGCATACTATGTACATGAACTGTAGGCCTGTAAAAATGAACCCGGGTACAGACATTCACATGGCAATAATGTGTGAACAGCCCTAGCACTGTGATCAGAATGAACAGATCAGAACTGGCTTCCATCAGTTGATATCCTGTGTGTAAAATCCCATCTTCACAGAGCAGTTCCATAAAGGCAGAGGATAGTGGCATGGTTTGGTGGTCTGGCTTATGGCCCAATCCTATTCGGGCCTTGCGCTGCTGAAAACTCTGGCAGTGTAAGACCCTTTACGGCTGTCACAAAAGGCAACAAACCATTTGGTACGGCCTGGCCACCACCACAAGCAGCAAGTGGCCGGGTCCATGTGCCAGTGGACCAGGGATGCCTGCAACTTAGTACAGGGATTGGAGGGAGGCAAGGAGGGAGCAGAATGGGGTGGGGAGGGGTAGAAATGAGGAGGAGATGTGGCAGGGAGGAGAGTGGATTAGGGCCAAGAAGAGGACAGTATCGGCGACAGAAGCGCACGCCGATATCCAAGCCCCCTTCCCAGCCTTGATCTCCTTACGAAAGCAAAAATAGAATATATTGATACATAGATTCCTACATAGAACAATGCAGAGTCAGGTGTGCTTCGACCCCAGGATTTCAATTATTTGAATGGCTGTAAACTTCCCTGTGTTGGATTGTGGTTCATGAATTGGCCAATAGCATAAATTAGTGAGGAAGAGTAAGACGATCAAAGTTGATGAGAATTTGCATTATTCAAACAAAATAGATAGCATGCAAATTGTAGCACTCTAGTTTGGATACCCTTGCTTATTATTTCATGTTATTTTCATGTTTGTTATTTTAGAATGCAACGGAATATCACCCGTATGGCCTGTCTACTCACTGCATCACTTCCTAGAGCTGTTTTCAGGCTGATCCTCACTTTGATTGAATAATTGTTATCTGGATTTAAAAAAAGAAAAGGGTGGAATCCGTTATTATAGTGATGTCCCTTTATGTGTGGTGATGATAAAGGGTGCCTAAAGTAGCTCTTGCCATTAGCGATACAGACAATGGGCCCAGACACTCGTTTCAGGGGCTCAGGTATTATGAAACCCCTGTATTCTTTTCCAACTCAGATTAAAATCCAAGATGGGGAAGAATTTCTGGCTTACCTACCACTGATCCCCCAAGCCCACTTTAAACCACATTTACTAACTGAGTCAGAAGTGGAAGGAGCTACAGCAATGGCATCACATCAGCTGTAATGAGAGGGACGGTGTGAGTGTGAGTGTGAGTGTGAGTGTGAGTGTGAGTGTGAGTGTGTGTGTGTGTGTGAGAGAGAGAGAGAGAGAGAGAGAGAGAGATCTCCCTTCTCCAGCACTTTGAGATGGGATACTGCCTAGATCCAACTGGTCCTTTGAAAATGTAGCTTGCTCAAGGACTACTGCAATATCAGTAGCCCTTGGAAAAATCCCAATAACCCAACCAAATCACTGAAGCCTACACAGCAAGGCAGGCAATGACTGGACACAGACTGTAAATGGACAAATAAACCCCTCCTGAGCAGCAACCTGTCATGGTGAGTCCATCTTTCCTGCATTCTGAGACCCATTGTCAGCCCTGGCATGTCCTTCCCCACTCCTGCAAAGTGGAGTCTCGTCATCCCCCCTCCATGAGGAGATGGAGCAGGGGTGCATGTTACAGGGTGTCATTCATCCTTTTTGATTTTTGAGGTTCATGTCAGTTGTATAAGTCTACGATTTATTTATTTTTAAGTCATGACATTTCAGGGAGAAAGATGAAGCTGCACATGATTGGCCACTGATAATTCCATCTTCTGTACATGACAAAGTTCCAGACATGGGGACAATGGAACAAGCCTATCCATCCTTGAAAGCATTCTTATGCCTGAATCAAACGACTGCTAGAATGGTTGCTTTTTTCAGTTCTCTTTCTGGAATACTGTAATTCACAGAAGCGGTCCTACACCACCACCCCCGTGGGAGGGGGCTACCGCCGTGACAACTCCCCATGGACGCCATGCGCCACGCCCCTGGGGGGCGTGAAATCATTGTTGCGCCATGGCGTGGAAACACACACCCCGGTGCTTTTTGGCTCCTTTTTGGGCCCACCGCCCCAACCGCCCCCACCATCATGACGCCTCTGGTAATTCAACAAGAACATCAAATACCTACATGGAGTCCAGGCTGTATCCCAGCCAACCGCTCTGTTGGTGTTGTTCATTTTTAGCCACAAATACAAGGGCTGAAAGTAGTGAAGCAATGGCATTGCACTCATTTTCTTCTCTCCTGTCACACTTTCTAAAGCCTCAGTCCATGGTCGTGACCTCCCTAAGCGAAGCATGTCCCTGTGTTTAGAAAGAAAGAGGTAGACATTAAGTCCCAACCACATACATGTTGTGGTGGAAAATATCTAAATGCAGAGGCCACTAGGTGACACTGTGCAGAAAGGCTTGACCACACAGGAAAATAAAGTTCAACCCCTGCTAACTGAGCAAAGAGGCACCTTCTAAAGGATTGTCCTCTATTTCTTTACCCAGCACGTGTAATTAATCGGTGGAACTCCTTGCCATAGGATGTGGTGATGGCACCTGGCCTAGATGCCTTTAAAAGGGGTTTGGACAGATTCATGGAGGAAAAGACCATCATAGGTTACAAGCCATAAGCAACCTCCTGGATTTCGAAGAAGGTTTTCTCTGTGCCAGGTGCAGGGGAGTGGCAACAAGATACAGGTATCTTGTTGTCTTGTGTGCTCCGTAAGTTATCTGGTGGGGCCACTGTGAGATACAGGAAGCTGGACTAGATGGGCCTTTGGCCTGATCCAGCAGGGCTCTTCTTATGTTCTTATATTTAGCAGGGGCAGAACAACTCCCTCATCACCCAGTGTGGCGTCTTTTCCAGTGGTTGTTGTGGTGTCTCTTTAGCATCATTTTTTAGATTGGATACCATTGGTAGATAGGATAGATGGTAGAGAAATGGTAGATAGCATACCATTTAATGATTTATTTTGCTATGTAAACTGCTTTCGGCCCAATCCTATTTGCCGAACGCTCGTTCCGGCAGTGTAAGTCCCTTTACAGCTGTCCCAAAGTGTGTCACGCCATTCGGTGCAGCCAGGTCCGCACACCAGCAGATAAGGGATGCCTGCCAGCACTTGTAAGTCAGAGCAGGTGGTGGGAGGGAGGTGGGGAAGGGGAGGAATGGGTGGAGAGGAGAGGAGGGTGGATCGGGGCTGGAAAGGGGTGGTATTGGTAGCAGCAGGTTATGTCGATATCCTATACCCCTTCCCGGCCTCAGTCCCCCAACCCGTGTTCATGCAGAGCTGCACCAGCAATATAGATGGCGCAGATCCGAGTAGACCTAGCAGGCTGGTGTGAGCTGGTGCGAGCTTACCCCAGGGCAAGGGAACAAATGTTCCCTTACCCCAAGGAGGCCTCCAGAGGCCAAAACTCACCCACAAGATACAACGCGTGCCACGCTGGTGCAGGTGCATTGCTGTGTGGGGAGTTGTGTTAGATTGGGCTGTTTGTGAACTACTTCGTGTTGAAAAGTGGTATATAAATATTCTTAATAATAATAATAATAATAATAATAATAATAATAATAATATTGTTTGGTGTTCAGGCTGCCTGTTAACTGCACAGCACAGTGCCAGCCTTTTCAGAGGAGCACAGAAAGTGTTACAACAGAAAGCAGAACACTTTGCTGATCCCTGCTACCAGAACAGATAAGGGGAACAGCCTGAAACACAAGCAGGGCTCCCAATTCCCCCCAACACATTTATCTGATACATGGCAGGGGAAGCCAGACTGCCTCCATGAGCCCTGTCCCTGCAGTTGGTTCACTCCCAGCCACACTACTGTAGCCATGCAAATGTAAAATAGTCCAGAGAGCACTTGGTTACCGCAATTTGTCACCAGCTGCTGTGGAATTAGTAATGTCACATTTGTGGAGTTCATCTGTGTGGTTAGCCGCTTTGCAAAGTGCCTCTTGAAACTGGAACTGATAGATGGTCCTTGTGTAATATCTGGATAGAGGGAAAAGAACCGTTATCATCACAAAAGAACAAAGCCAAATCACCTGTTCAGTAATGAGAAAGTCTTGGACTTGAATGCAGCTCTTGCGTGAACAGGAGAGGAAATGCTAACATTCCAGAAGCAATATTAGAATCTGGATCAAATCCAGCTGCTTCACTGCTATTTTGTTCGTGGCACAGAAGATTTCCCAAAATATAAACCCATCAGAGAACTGAATCCAATAGGTCGGATGCAATGCAATCAATAGCTTTGCTACCAACTTACAGGATAAAAGGGATTCCAGTCCAGACTTGCAGATCTATCACTTTCAGGTTCTGATTCTAAAACCATGGTGACCATTTGGAAGAGTGCTGTGCTGTCAATAAACACTATGCTTCCCTGCATGAGCCTTGCATATTATCTCAAAATGCAGGGGGCACAGTGCAAAAATGCCAAATATTAAAATATAGATGCTGTGAGATGATGATGATGATTAACAGTATTTATATACTGCTTTTCATCAAAAAGTTTACAACGCGGTTTACAGGCAAAATCAAATGATGAAATGGCTCCCTGTCCCAAAAGGGCTCACAATCTAAAAAAGATGCAGAAGAACGCCAGCAACAGCCACCAGAAAAGAGACTGTGCTGGGGTGAAAGGGGGTCAGCTACTCTGCCCCTGCTAAATATAAGAGGAGCCCCAATTGAAAAAGTGCCTCTTGCCCAGTTAGCAAAGGATATTGCAGTGCTTTTTCAGCAGTGTGTACATTCTTGTGATGTTACAACTTTTTTGACATCATATCATCTGCACGTGTGACATATTTTAGCCCTGATCTCTCTCAAGTAAATGCCCATTGTTTTATCATCATTTATGTACTATGCTTGGATTGCAATTCTATACACACTTACATGGGAGTAAATTCCATTGAATCGAACAGGACTTACTCCTGAGTAAACATGCCTAAGATTGGGCTACTATAGTCTGCCTTTCTGCTAAAGTAGGCTTACCAGATCTCCAACCGGGACAGAGTGCTAGACCTTTAGGAGAAGGAATGTGGGTAGGTGTAGCTTGTTAAACCTTACAGCACAATCCTAGGCATGTCTACTCAGAAGCAAGCCCCATTGTGTTCAGTGGGGCTTGCTTCTGAGTAGACATGCCTAGGATTGTGCTCTAAGGTTTAACAAGCTACACCTGCCCACATTCCTTCTCCTAAAGGTCCAGCACTCTGTCCTGGTTGGAGATCTGGTAAGCCTATCTTTGTAATATTTTAATCATCCATCTATTCTGGCCCCATGTGACTCCCAATGTGTGCTCTCAAGGCATGTGCATCCCCTGGCCTCTCCCCTTGTTTCTGGTTAGTTTTTTTAACCTACTTTTAGGCTGCATACACTTACCTGGGAGTAAGTCCCATTGAATTCAATGGGGCTGACTTCTGTGTAGACATGCACAGGATTACACTGTTAACGTAGTATTAGCAACGCAAGTAGAGGGTCATTCCCCTCCCCCTGATTAAAACTCACCCAGAAGTGAGGGGTGGAGCCAGGACATGCACAGGCCGTGAAATGCACACATCTTTAAATGCGTGGGGCAGGTTCAAGGGGGAAAGTATCTTCCAAATCTGCTCAGATAAGTAAGAAGTAACAAGTTAGAAGTAAGAGGTACAATAAGAGTTCAAAAGAAAGTTAAAAGTAAATGCTGGGAACCATTTGACACACCTTATAAAAGAGTAGTCGTTAGCGACATGAAAGAGAGTTGCAGGGTCGCAGTAGGCCTCACCATGTGGCACGGGTTCAACCACACCGACAATCTCTCGTCTGTTGAGGAGAGAAGTGCCAGAGGTTCCATTAGTATTTGAGAAGAACACTGAAATTATTATTATTATTATTATTATTATTATTATTATTATTATAAATAAATAGTGATGCCCTCCTTTTTATTTAAAAATATCAAACTGGCTTGCAAAAATAGTATACAAACGAAATGGAAATAGAAGTTTCTCTGTTGCTCATTTTTCCGATGTCCTGAGTTTTTATCGGCCCAATCCTATCTGGACCTTGCGCTGCCAGAACTTGTGTACCAGCACTGCAAGGCCCTTTGCGTAGGCTTACCAGATCTTCAACCGGGACAGAGTGCTAGACCTTTAGGAGAAGGAATGTGGGCAGGTGTAGCTTGTTAAACCTTACAGCACAATCCTAGGCTTGTCTACTCAGAAGCAAGCCCCATTGTGTTCAGTGAGGCTTGCTTCTGAGTAGACAAGCCTAGGATTGTGCTCTAAGGATTAACAAGCTACACCTGCCCACATTCCTTCTCCTAAAGGTCTAGCACTCTGTCCGGTTGGAGATCAGGTAAGCCTACCTTTGTGACAGCTGCCATCACCTGCTTCTGGGCTACTGCTGCAAACAGGCAGAGGCTTGGTGCCTATAGCAGCGGCTTCCAGAGGCTCTGCCAGTTTTGGTAAGTTGGCTGTGGCCTAGGAAGGGGGAGGATCAGGGGAGTTTCGGGGTGAGGAAAGGTAGGGCAGGGGGCATGAGGGAAAGGGTGGATCCCTGCACCAGCATGCACCAGGATTTTATCCCCTCTTTTTAAACTCTTCCCTCCCCTTTTCATTCCTCACACTTCTGACAGCTATATGGGAGGCCTATAGAGAGAGAAGGGGAAAATATTTTCCCTTTGCTGTCCTGCTTTCCCGTAGCCACGGAGAGCTATCCCAGGCCTCCTGATTGCCCCCCCCCAACTGAATGCAGCACACACCCAGTTGGCATGGCTGTGTCATCGCCAATGGTGAAGGATAAAGTTGGACTGTAAGATGTATACAATGGAGAATTTGACCACAATACTTTTTTTTTTAACTGCTTCAAAATCTATCTGACACCCATAACAACAAGGGTGCTATTTTAGTTTTCAGTGGGAAGGAGGAAGGCAAATAAATTTCAATATAAAGGGATAAGGGTGTCAGAAACACATTAAGGGAACATGCTTAGATGTATTTGATATTAGACTGCCAACAACTGAGTCAGTGCATTTCAAAAGCATTACTTGTAGTTATTCTTACATGTCAGTCATATTTTTGAAGGAAAGGGATTTGTGCCTTTGATATGCATACCAAGTATGCAAGCCCATTGTTTCTAACAGAAGTTGTTGCACAGTGTTTGAGGGCTGGCTAGAAATGCAAGTGCTCTGAGAAATAGACACTTATGGTCTGAAGCACAAAAGGGCAGCATGCACACATACACTTCGACACCACTATAGTATAGCAAAAGCAAATATTCTTGTTATGCAGCATGTTCTGGCAAGTGGGTACTGAATACCAATAGGAAAGAGGTAGCCATTAAAAATACTGTTAGCAGTCCTTTTTTTCCCCACCCTCACATCACTTAAGTAAAAAGGGAGGGAAAAAACGCCAGTAATTCCTCAGGTCTTTCTTTTCGCAATTCCCTTTACTCACTTCATTTCCCACCATTTCCTCATCCATTGGTCTTTTGGGATTTCACCAGAAAAAACCATCCACCGCCATTTCTCTAGCATGTATGTGAAAGGCATAGTTCCCACAATAGTGAGGGCTTGTTTGAGCAGGAAGTTGATATCTGTTTCTGTAAAATGAACACATTCCAGAGAGGCAGCTATGTTAGCAGCAAAAATAACAGGGTCATAAAGACCAACACATTTATTTCAACGTAAGGGTTAAAAAGAACACAAGGACAAGACAGAAGAAGTGAAAGAACAAAGTGAACCAGCAGGGTAAAGTTAAAAATTATCTACAAAAATCCTTTTGTTACCAATAGCTCTCAGGGCCCAATCCTGCATAATCTTAGGCCAGCAGAGTGAGTGTTCCACTGGCCTATGGTGTCGCTAAAGTGCCATAAAAGTGCCACTTTCACAGCACCAGGGTCTAAGTGGTGCTGGTGCCGAGGCTGGCACCGCTCACACCGCCACCCTCCAGACCCCATGCCACCCAACACGCAACACAGGTAAGTCCTGTGCCGGCTGGGCAGGAAGACGGGACAGGGTGGCAGGGGCAATTGGCCAGCCAGGCCAGGGAGGGGGCAGGGATATTGGCACCATGCTGCGCTGATATCCTAACCTCCTTCCCAGGTCTGGCCAGCCTTACATGGCCTCCCCAGTTAGGCAAGACTGGGCTGTCACTTTGGTTTCTAAAATGATCTCAGAAACTGAGATTAGAACAATGAGATTGGATGAATGACAGGTGAATGACTTAGAATTCTGAGAGCTACTTCCAGTTTTCAGCAAATGGGGCCCCCTGCAACCCTGGAGGGATGGCATGACCCTTGATAAGTGAAAAAAACCTTTTTTCCATGGCCCCCGTAAATGCCGTCACTGATGTCACCGCAGAGTTCGCAACAATTTACAGGTTCCGATTCCCCTGTAGGAGTTCGAGAACCACGGTCTTGGAGGAGGTCAGCAAAGGACCAAAGTCAAAAAATCTACGGGGCATACCAAGGCTTAGGGTGCATCTAGTCAGTCTGGATCCTGACTAGTACTCCAGTACTACTGGACAATCCTCTACCACCACTTCCAGCAAGCCGGAAGAGGATCAGAGCAATAACTGGAATGACAGGCTGGAGAGAATGGCAGCCGGATGGGCTACTGGCTCGTCGGTTCACCATCTCTCCAACTTTGTCACTCCACATGATGGTTTCATGTTGCTTCACGGACAGGCCAGCCTTGCAGCTAAGCTACTGGCCATCAGATCTCGTGGCAATTAATTCCTCTTTCTGTGCATTCTAAATCCCTCTTAATGCTATACATTTTCATTCATATTTCTTGCCATTGTCTTCTTGAAAATTAGAGTCCAGAAGGCCAAGGGATTTCAAATGTTTTGGAGTGGCAGCAGACAGGGACATGATCTCTCCTACAGCTTCCTGGAACCCTTCGTTGGCACCACTTCTGAGCAGATAAGGAAGGTCGGAATAGGCCATGTAATATTCAATGTGCCCCATCTCATGATGTGCTGTCAGGAAGTCACCCATGTCCACTTTGGTACACATCTTGATCCTACAGAAAATGCAATTAAGCAAAGATTACGGCAGAAATGCCTCATTTCATTCATATTGCTTTGATTACGTTTCTCCAGAAGACTCACGTGCCCTCTTTCTGAATTCACTTTTTTAATAGGACCTGGGTACAGTTATTCTCTCTCTCTCTCTCTCTCTCTCTCTCTCACACACACACACACACACACACACACACACACACACCGTTCATTTATATTCTGAGCAACCTACTGAGACATATGCTGACATGTTGTGATTTTATCACCCAGGCAGCTTTAGATCTAAACACAGGTTTGAACCTGGCTGCCCCACACTGAACTGGAGCATAGTTGTCTCCTCACCATACCACTTCTTCATCTTATATTTAAATTAAAGAATAACATTCACATCTGGAACTAGCACTTGTCTTTGGGGAATCCGGTCCCATGAAAATCCACTTCCTTTCATGTACCTGCAGTGGAGATGCAAACATTTCATGGAGTGAAGGAGAAACATCCTGCTACTGTTTTTAAGTACCTGTAGTCTTTTTTCCCCATATCCCAAGCTGTGGGGTGACAGACAACTTTCCTGCCATCTTTAGGTTCAACAAGCATAGAATTGGTCCAGAAACCTTCAGTCATTGGAAAAAGGCCAACTGAGACAAAAAAATCCTTAGCAGCTTCAAATATTCTTGTAACAGTCCAATTCTGAAAAACAAACCAGACAGTATTTCAGTATTAACTTGCTCATTTTATTCATCAATCCTGAATGACAGTATCATGAATTCCCAACTGCCTGCACCGAGTTCTTTTTTGCTTATCATATATATTATTTTGGAAATAAAATTGACTCCAGCTCCCTGGTCTTTGAAGCAGTTTTCCTGGATGAGTTAATCGGGTGAGCAGGAGTACTGTACCTGCGTGTACTTTAAGTGAAGGCCAAATGAGATGTGACTTAAATCACATCTGTTTGATTTTGTCCTGCAAACAGCACACACTGCCTAGGGCTGAGAGCTTTAGCCTGACCCTCCACCATGGTCTCAATGCCTTGGAAAAGGGAGAAAGCAGGAAGGAGACAGCAGCGGCAGCTGTATCTTCGGGCCACTTCTTCTAGCTTCTTCTCCTCCAGCCCAGCTGCCACCACTGTCGTCTTCTTCCTGCTCATTCCTCTTTTCAAAAGGGGAGCAAGAGCAAAGAAGACCATGCTGGCTGGGCCCGAAGGCAGATAAGAGAGAGGGGCCAGCCTCAGAAAGTGAGCGGCTGCCCTATCAAGAAAGCAGGCATGAGGTGCTCTGGGCCATTCCTGCTGGTCCACCTTCCTGTGGTCCAAAGTCGTCCACAGGAGTACAGCAGCCCCGTTTAGTAAATGCTCATGTCTCCACTAATAGACTTTGCTATTGAGTTCAAGCTTTGTTTGCTAAGCAGAAGGAAGTTAGGGGTAAAATTTGCCACAAGATTGTGAAGTAGGGTTGTAAAGAAAACAGGAATCATTGACTGGTCATGAGAAGCAGGAAATGGGAAAGGATCAGAATTATGCCTGGAAAGTACCAGCTATACATGACAGCTTAGCTATACAATGTTTTCCTTATATGAAATATTCACTAAAGGAAAACTGATCAGTTATGGAAGACTGATAAATACTAATGAGGTCATTGTAAGATCACCACAACATGATGTTAATAACCCATTGAGTCCACACTTTGTACCCAAGCGCATGGCCTGCCTACCTTTTCAATCATTTCAGATGATACGTCAATGTTTGGTTTCGCTGGATAGGGAATCATTAAGGGGTACAAATTTGTCCAAAATCTACCCCACATGTCACCTTTGACAGAAAGGACAGAATTACAAATAAATACAAAAACGTATACAGTGCTTTCAAATGCTAAAGCGAGCTTTTGTCATCACAATGAGCGCTATAATAACACATAGATTTTTTCCCCTTCTACCAAATATTATTCTCACATTGGAGCTGCTCCTTTGCTCAGTGATGCATCCTGAAATTCCCTGTTCTTGAGGGAAGTGGTTGTTATCTTAAAATCTTATAAAAGAGGTACCTTGCTGTACCTCTCTGCTTCTTGTTACCTTTGCAAAGCTCCCAATTCTTGCTAGGTATAAAACAACTAGGACAATTCAGATACTAATTCACTGGGACCGCAATCCTATCCAACTGACACCACCAGTGTAACCAGCGGTGCCGCGAGAACGGGAGGCCCCAGAACGGAAAGGGGATTCAAATCCCCTCCAAAGGGGGATTCAAAGGGGATTTAAATCTCCCCTCCCCTCCAAAGCCTCCCGCCCTGCCCTCCCCTGCTGGTTGCACCGGTGGTGTAAGTTGGATAGGATTGCGCTGTGGGTCAATTACTCTTCATTGAATCAGCACAGAGAAATCTGGTACAGTAAACCCCATAAAGAATAGCAATAGTCTTACTAAATATATAGCCTGTTACTGCTCTTAGATGGTTTGCAGTCTTACCCTCAGTGCAACAAGTAAGAGGTATGGATATTAAAACCATTTTCATACCAAGTAAATGAGCAGGAAGACCTCCATTTGGGTCAATGAGATGTTGACCATAGACTCTCCGCAGATTGTGCCTCACATAAGCATGCAGTTCCATATACAAAGGTTGTATCTGGAAAAAGACATCCCAGAGAAAGGCATTTAACGTTTACACACTGGAAAATGTCTCAAAGACATTTAAAAATGTATCTCTCTATCGGTCAGTCACATTTGTCTCTCTCCTTCTTTTTCTCACAACAATTCAGCCAAATAGGATAAAGTGAAACATGGCAAGTGGTTCAAGGTCAGGGCCAGCCCATCCATGAAGCCAACTGAGGCGGTCGCCTCAGGCACCAGATTGGTGGAACACACTCACTTCTGTCCTCCCACTTGTCACCACTGCTTCTCCTCCTTCTCTCACTCGCCTTGTGAGAAGGGGTAGTACCAACTGCCTTACGCAAAGTGGTTGTGCAGCCATAGGATGGTTCTAATTATCTGCCAGTCATGAATATACCTTTCATGGGCAACCTGTTCAAACAAATGGTGGCTGGCCAACTTCAGGCACTCTTTGGTGACATAAATTATTGGTTCATTCAATCTAGATTCAGGCTATGGTTCGGTACTGAAACAACTTTGGCCACCCTGGTGGATGACCTACACTAGAAGAAGAACAGGGGAAATGCCACTCTGTTAATTCTCCTGGACGTCTCAGTCATTTTTGATATCATTTATCATGATATCCTTCTGGACTGTCCAGGGTGGAAATTGGGGGCATCATACTCTAATGGTTCTGTTGCTATCTTAATGGCTGTTTCCAGAAGGTTGTGTTACGAAACTATTGCTCTGTCCCATGGCAATGATACTATGGAGTGCTGCAGTGCTTTATTTCCCCCCCCCCATGCTGATTAACATCTAGGGGTGTAGTTGAGGGGGACCAGGGAGCACTGGGACATCTCCTACAGCAGAGTGTTGACATAATCAGCAAGAGCACTCAGGTGCTGCCTTTGAAAATGTTTTCAAAAGACTTCAGTCGAGAAGTCGCATCAGGTACCCTAGGTCGGTGGAGTACTCGCTCCACCAGCCGGCGGTCTATGTTTGGACAGGATTGTGCTGATAGAGTGTTAGTTTTAACCTGTAAGGTTCTAACAGTGAAATCTAATGCATGCTTACTAAGAAGTAGGTTCAACTGAATTCAATGCAGCTTACTTCCAGGTAAGTGTGTACGTAGGATTGCAGTTTAAATGGCTTGGGTACATAAAGGATCACCTTCTCCTGCATAAACCTCCTGGGTATTGACATCATCCTCTGAGGCCCTTCTCTGAGCACCATCCTCCCACCATCACAAGTAAAGTGGTGATTGTAGATCGGGCCTTGGCTGAGGACAATCTACACACTACACTAAGCATGTTATTGGCCCTTTGGCCTATTACTGACAATCAAGCCTCACTTCCATGTATTCAGGCAGTGGATTATTTAGGAACTGCAATGAGTTGTTGGAACAAATGTATTCATGCCAGTAAATGAAGCTTTCCAAACAACCTTAGCTGAACCTCAGTCTGTGTGGTCCAAGTCTAATATATAACTAACCATATTTAGCTAAGCATGACTTACTTAATGGTACACTGGAATGAATCCCATTCACCCCAAGTCAAGCTGCAGCACTTTCCACCATGAACCATTCCCTAGTCAGTAGGAGCAGCTGAACCATGGCCAGGGATGGATCATCAGAAGAACTTCAGAAGAGCCCTGCTAGATCAGATCAAAGATCCATGCAGTCCAGCATTCTGTTTCCTACAGTGGCCGCCAGGTGCTTCTGAGAAGCCAACCAGCAGAGCAAGAAGGCAACAGCTCTCCTTTGTTACTTGTAGCCAGGATCTGGTATTCAAAGGCATCCTGTCTCTGAACACAGAGGCTCTATTGCACTATCATGGCTAATAACTGTCAGGGATGAACCACTCTGGAGATGCTACCATAAGGTCACATGCTCCCAGCCCTCCTTGACAACACAGAGTGGCAACTGCATTGAGAAGAACATGCAGACACACTGCAGGATTTGGGGTAATAGCTCTCTGATTGTTCATTTATGTTGCCATTTCACAACAAAATCCTATATATATTTATTCATAAGTAAGTCACACTATCTTCAGTGGGGCTTATGCCCAGGTAACTGTGCATGAGATTGAAGCTTTATCAGTGGCATAGCTGTCGTTTTTCCAAGGGGGCTGTGTGTGGGACGACACGTCTTCGCCCCGTTCCCCCCCCCCCACCACCGGAATGGAACCTTTTGGCTCTGGTCCCGCTCCATTCCAGTGGTGGGGCGAAGACGAAGACGCGTTGTCCCACCCACAGCCCCCTTGGAAAAACACCAGCTACGCTACTGAGTCTTATAGTGCAATCCTATGCATGTCTACTCAGAAGAAAGTCCTGTTGAGTCTAATGGAACTTACTCCCAGGTAAGTGTGTATAGGATTGAAGATAGCTAGCTTGAAAGGCTCTTAGGAACACTCCCAGGCCATAACACTAAACTCATATTCAAGGCAGTGAAGTTCCCTTGAAGTCAACAAAACTTACATTTCAATGTACTTAGAAATGGAATGCCAGTGAGCTTACTGAAAAAAAGTCTTCATTTTTTAAGAACTTTCCAATTCTTAAAAATTCATTTTTTAAGAACTTTCCAATTCTTAAAAATTCATTTTTTAAGAACTTTCCAATTCTTAAAAATGTTTTAACCACCTCATGTATTCCTTAATGCTGCCATAGTTGCAGAAGTGCTTTACAGTGCAGTCCTGTGCACGTCTACTCAGCACTGGCGTCGCTGGGCCGTAGCGGGGGGGAGTGCCACAGGGTGCCATGCACAGAAGGGGGATGCACGCACCCCCGCAGTCTCTTCGGCCCTCAGCTCGGTGTGAGCATGCGTGGATTTTTCGCGCATGCGCACGCGCACACCGTCGCTGAGGGAAAGAGCCTGCCCAGTTGCCCTCAGCTGCGGATCCGCCATGTTTGCACATGCACAGACCGCCGCTGAGGGCAACTGGGCAGCCTCGTACCCTCAGCGGCAGTCTGCGCACGCGCAAACATGGTGGACCCGCAGCTGAGGGCAACCGGGCAGGCTCTTGCCCTCAGCGACGGTGTGTGCATGTGCGAAAAATCCACGCATGAGCACACCGAGCCGAGAGCGAGGCCGAAGACGCCCGGATAAAGGTAGGTGATGTGCGATGGTGGCCGGGGGGGGGGGCGGGAGGTGACGCGTGCATGCCCGCTATCGGGTGACGCACGCGTAGTGACGCCACTGCTACTCAGAAATGTCCCATTGTGTCCAATGTTTTAGGCTGTAATCCTATATACACTTACCTGGGAATAAGTCCCATTGAACTCAATACTACTTTTGAGTAGACATGCATAGGATTGCACTGTTAGTTTATTAACACAAGGATTTTGAAGTCAGATCTTTGTATTACTGCTTCAGATCATTCTTTTTCCCTTTTGAGCTAATGCAAGGAGAACTGCAAAAAGTCATGTCTTGTTTCAGGCCACAGGCCACCTCTCTTGTAAAGAGAAAAGAGCCCTGTTCCAAAAATCAACTTACTTGTTTAAATGTAGCCTCCACATCTCTGATAAGCTCATCACGACTGTATCGATACTCCTCAGGAAAATTTACTTCATAATTTCCTCTCCAGTAATCTCCATAGTCAAGATAAGCTGAAAAGCCAAGTCATGGAATCAGGCATCAAACTATAGGAAAGCTCATTTCAGTTTCACAGGTCCTGAGGGAACATAGCTTCAAAATAACATTGGCCAAGATCTAAACCGTGTGGCCATCCCAGAAGACCGGCAAATCCATATTTGAGATGTTATGGACTCTGTGGGAAAGGCACAGATATTGTCTTCTTGTTAAGGGATAGCTAAAGTATTGTATCCGGAAAAAGTACAGTACTCACATTTAAGAACAATATAGACAATTGGCCATGTTTCAGACTGATCCATCCACTAAGGTCAGCAAAGGGCCTCTGCTGCATGTACCACCTCTGACAGAGGCCAGACTGACAAAAACAAGGAGCAGGGCCTTCTCCGTGGCAGCACCTTTATTATGGACTGTCCACTCCCTATGAACCTTCCAGCGAGGGCTGAAGACTTTCCTTTTCCACCTAGCCTCGTTTCAATTAGTTGCTTTGGGGTTTTGTAGTTGTACTTCGTTTAATATTTTTATTGTACTATCCTTTATGATTTTTATGATTTAAATTTCATTCTTAATTTGGCATTTTACTGTGTGTTTTTCTCTATGTTGTACACCAGCTTGAGCATTCTGCTTATTTAGAAGGAAAGGTGGGATATAAATCATGGGTGTGATAGTGTGTCATAATTAAATACGTTTAGAGAACTATGAAAATGAAGAGAAATGGAGGTATTTGACACTCTCAAAAACTTGAAGTTATAAGACCATATTTTATCATACAACGTTATATTTCTACTAAGCCATAGTTTGACTTAAGAGAAATTAACAACGTCTTACAGTATATTATCAGTGATACATACATGTCCCCAAAAGTGCTGCACATGAGAATGAAAACGGAGAAGAATCACATCATTAGTCTTGAAAACTTAATGAAAATCAGTATTATTGTAGCTTACCAGTATTTCTTACAGCCTCATTCTTCAGTTCAACATAACCTTCATATAAAGGCCTCATTTTCTGGCCAACGCCAGCTCTCCAACCTTGCCAAGCCCACAGTCTCTCAGAGTAATCGGTGCTGTTGGCCATTATGACATCCAGACCTGTCACCATGAAATCAGGATCATAAATTGGGATTTGCCTATACTATGGTAGAATCTCAGCTATATAAAGCTTTGATTTGGTGTGCCATCTCAAATGACATTTTTAAAAGGATGTGCACCAGCGGTGAAGTGTTCAGATAATCCCATTTCACCACCTCTACATTCATCCACACTGTGGTCATGGATACAGTAGAATTAATTACTACATTCATGTGTTCAAATCAAATGCAGCCCCCTTCCTATTTTATTTACGGTACTTATTCTGTAAACTTTCATCAATGCCTGAAGTGATATACAGTAGTAAAATGTAAATAACATATAAATCAGCAACAACAACAAAAAAGCATTCTAAGAACTTGTTCACACATAGTATGGGAACAAACCCAGGTGTTGTTTTTTTTAAATCAAGTGTACATTCAATAAGGAGCTGCAGCCAATCCTGGTTCTCTGATGAGTGTGCCTGAAGAATGGACATGTTTCCAAACACATTTGTTTCATTCATCTGTAACATTTCATTCATCATTCATATGTAACGTTTTTACAAGATCCCCATGTCTAAAGTAGCCCTTCAGTGGACTTATGGACAAACTACACATTACGTGTAATGGGTGTTTTGGCCATACTTTGTGCTTTTTTCGCTTTACATAGTATGTGGGGTGAAGTGAAACCATGGGGGGGTGGAGGTGGAGGGATTTAATTCTCTGAAGAGAGTGGAAGCTTTTTTTTTCTGGAAAGAGCACATGAGAGTAGGAGGGAACATGATCCCAACTGGACCCATAGCAAGGGGAAAGTATTACCTACTGCCTCGCCATAGTTATAACCTATAAGAGAGAGTTTGGGTTAATGTCCTACTGTGCATTGATGTCATATAGCCTTGCCCTTTGTTTTACTCATAGAACGGCAGCTGCCGGGGACACTGGCAGGAAGGCCTGAGCCGTCCCGCCTGGGTCAGAGGCTCCCCGGACGCCCGCTAAAGCATGTAGGATGGAGATAGCGGGCGGTGGCACAGGAGGGCGTAAAAGGGGTGGGAAGGGGCGTAACGGGGCGGGGAGGTTGCAGGAGGGGGAGGACGTGTTGCAGAAGATCTGTGCTGGATCCTATCCCCCTTCCCCGCAGACTCCCCGCCCCTTTTCTCTCCTCGGATTTATGCTAGTATAATTGCTAGTGTAGGTCTGAGGAGACCCATTGCTGGCCAAGAGGTTTATGCAGGGATAAGGAGATTAAACATCCCCTTGCCCTGAGGAAACCTCCCAGTCCCTTCCCCCCCCCCTGCACAGGATGCAGCAGCTGCCATTTCAGCACAGCAGCATCAGCGGGGGGTGGGGCTGATAAAGGCTAGGATTGGGCTCTGAGTGTTTTACTGTACATTCAATAAAAGTGACCTGATTTGACTCTAAAGTCAAGGCTGCAGGAGATGCTCATTCTTAGATTGTACCTGGTTCCAGGGGCAGACAGCTGACAGCATCATCTGGCTTACACACAGTCCCAGTACTGTAGATGGTACTCATTTTATTTAAAATAGTGTTCAGCTGCAATTTAAACAGAAGGAATACTATTGAGGAGACAAAACACTCTTTATCCAGAAGGCAGAGGCGAATCCTGCAACTGGATGAGCAGATGTTAAAATATACCTTGGCAGATAAACATAGCAATGTTACAAGTTCGTAATGTACCAGCTGCCTACAATAGCATGAAACCAAAGAATGAACACTCTTCCAGTTTATAAACGTTTTCCTGCCTGCCTGATTGGCTTGAGGTGACTCTCATTTGCCATCAGTGACCAACCAAGTGGCCTGAATCCCCCAGTACTGGTCAGCTGCTGCAGATCTCCCCCCACCCATTTGACAATGGAGAGGGCAGGAAGAGTTGTTGCTTACTGCTGCCATGGCCCACTGCTGTCAAAACGTTGGGGTGCTCCAGCACAGGGTTTTACCACACAGTCTCCAGCAACCTGGAGCTGGGGCTGACAGGGTTGGATCAAGGGTGCCCTCCCACCTGCGAAGAGTGTCTTCTGCTCAAAGAAAGACTGTTTTACACCATGTGCTACAGCATTACATGAAAAAGGGAAACCAAATCCAAACATGTTCTTCTGCTTTTGCAAGACCTTGCATGAGAATGCCTATAGACCCGACGTAACACTGTCTACGTGGCCACTGAGATGTTGTGCAAGCAGTTGTGAGACTGTTCCAACAGCTGTTTCTTTGCCACTCACGGGATCCATTGGATCCATCCTACTCCAAGTTCTTACAATTAGATTAACAGCCCAATCCTGTCCTTCTCCCTCACTGGTGCAGCCTCACTGGTGCAGCCAGTGGGGGCGGGTAGAACAGGAGGCTTTGGAAGGGAAAGGGGATTTGTGCAAATCCCTAATTGCATGGCAGGGGGTGGTTTGGGCACTATTGGTCAAAGTGGACCTAGGAGAACAAATGACCCAGTCACGAAACCACTACCAGCATACAACGAGTCTGTGTAATGTGTCAGGGAACCTTTCCATTTTCAAGACTGAGGGCCAAACTACCTTGACATTTAAAGCATCGTTAGCCCCGACAGATATCTCTTCCTTCGTTAATAGCAACTGGATGAGGGAGGGGCTTTATGGATCAGGCTCAGAACCACTGCATGTGTAGGGGGGGGTTAATCCACCCACGAGGTGCCCTGTCCGGGTTCAGCGCCCGCCGACGCGACCCCGCTCGGGCGAACCGCCTCACCCGGACTTCGGCCACGCCCCCTCAGAAGCCGCGGCGGCTTCCCAAGGCCGGGGACAGGCATCCCCGACCCGGGGGAAGAAAGCCTCGGCTCTCAGAGGGCACGGACAACTCTACCCCACCCCCCAGCTCACCCAAACAACTTACCGGCCACTGTTCCTGATACTCCTCCTCGTCCCGCGGGAGCAGCGCCTTCCGCAAACGCCAACCCTACAAAAGAAAAAGAAACAGGGATCAACGCGGGGCCGATCACAGCAGGGTCGGCTTGCCCAGGGCGGGCCCGGGCCCGCCTCCGCTGTCAGAAGCCTCCCACAGACAATAGCTGTAGCGCGGTAGGGGAGAACAGCCCCTCCCGCTCTGATTGGATGCTCGGCTCCCCGGAGGCCCAGCCTTCCCCCTCTCCCCCCCTATTTACATTCCCCTAGGGCCAGTGATGAGGAGGCTAGGCAGAGCGTGCCGAAGCCTCGTGGACGTTGCAGTCACAGCTCAGCTGGAGACGGACTTGCATTTAAGAGAGGTGCTATAAGGTGCCAGGAACCTGCACCCTCACGGGGACTCTGAGGCCCTTCCCCTTCCTCCCCTTTCCCTCCCTTCTCTCAGATTGCTTTTGCAGGCTTAAGCGGGGACGCCGCACTGGACTCCTCAAGGTCAAGCAACGGGGAGTCCGAAGACGACGGAGCCTTCCAGACCCCTCCGTGGGCGTCACCGGTGAGAGGTACGTCACATGCCCTAAGGGAGGCCAATCCAGCTGCTATTAACTGAAGAAAGACCAGTCCTGCCAGGGCTAACACTTTTAATGTCAAAAAACAAACATATCAATAGGCACTTCAGGAGAGAAAGTATCAACCTTTAACTTCCCAGCTATTTTCATTTTTTTTAAGTGTTTTAAATTTAAGCTATTTGGGAGCCAGTTGGAATGCATCATGAAGAAGCACAATGGATATCTTCATTATCTCTTTAAGCATGAAAGGCCATTTTCATGCTCCCAATGTGAAAACAGCAGACGACTTTGTTTTCCAATGGCATGGAATTGCCGCTGTCAGGCAAGAACCATGGAGAGCGTCAGCCCTGAGGAGTAATTTTGCTGCAATTACATGAAACACAAACGTCTGATAATGACAAATAGGTGCTCCTGTGTTCGTCACACAGAAAGACAATGCGCAGGCAGGATGATTTCTGTTATGGGAGTCACTTGTTTTTGGGGAAAATATTCTCTGTTTTGTATGGAAGCCGGCCAAGTGCAATACTTTAACTACTGTAGAAATTGGCCCTGTTTTAATAACGTTTGTTAAAATTGTATCGGATTCTTAACCTCCGTTTTCAAAATGTCTGCCATTCACAACCATGCCTCTGCCTATTGTAGGCCTCCTTGGGTGCCTTTGCTTAAAAAGAAGAATGTGAGATTAGTGGGATGCTTTTAAATAAATACAATATTGCGGCTTCCCCCTGCTACCAATCAAGAGGCAGGCATTTCCACAGGATAACTGTAGTCAAGCAAGTACAGCATGATGACTGAAGCAACTGGGACAGACAGCCCAATCTTATAGACGTTTACTCAGAAGAAAGTCCTTCTAAGTTAGTTGGGGCTTATTATTAATAAGTAAGTGTGGCTAAAACCTAAGTACTTTAGCCCAACAGGTTTCGGGATTGCGTTCGTTTTCTCAAGAGGTGAATTTTACTGACTTCAAAATGAACAAATCTTCAACATGGTTATTCCATATGTAAAAGGATTTGGTCAGTGTGGTGAGCCAGCATGGTATAGATAGATTTTTTTAGTAGGACTTGAGGGGAACAGGTTCAAATTTCTATTCAGCAATGAATAGGCTTGGGCCAATCACCTACTCTCAAACTCATCTACCTCATAAGGTTGTTGCGAGGATAAAAGGCAGTGATGTAGACTTCAGTCTATTGACTCGAACCCGTGTCGGACTCAAGTCGTGTCAATGACTTGACTCGCACTTGACTCCGACTTCACTCGGCGATTGTAAAATACTGGAAAGACTCAACTCGAGACTTGGAGCCTTTTACAACAAGTCAAATTTTATTCAGATTTAACCCCATTTTCCCCATTAAATAGATAGGGACTCACAAATCGCAACCAAAGACTCCAGACTTGGGGGCAAAGATTTGGGACTTGACTTGAGACTTGGAATCAGAGACTTGATCCACATCCCACCCAATTCAATTTTTGGTCAATCACTCTCATGAGTGATTTCCCCTGTCTAGATATCTGTGACATTGTGAACTGCAATACAGCACACTTGATTCATGTTAAACAATCTAACTTTGGAGATTACCTCCAGAGGCCTGGAATTCACAGCTGGCATGGAGAAATGCGGTATTTTGCATTTATTTTCTATTTACTTTTTGCATTTTATACTGCCCTACCTCCAAGGAGCTCTGGGTGGTGTACATAGTTCCATGAATTTTTACATACACGGCAAATTAAAAATATTGGGCTTTAATACATGTTACTAGGATGAATGATGAACAGGATTATTTGTAATGGGCAGAGGCGGAACTACGGTGGAGCGGGTGGAGCAGTCGCTCCAGGCGCTCCACTGCGGGGGGGGGGGCCGAACGCGGTCGGGAGAACTCACCTTCTCCCGACGTAGCGTTGCATTTTGGCCCTCCCTCCCTCCCTGCAGCTTGTTTGGCTCCGAAATAGGAGCCAAATGGGCTGGGGGAGCGTCTATGCAACGCGAGGGCAGGGCGACGCTGGCCCCGCCCCGTGCTCCGGGCGCCCTCCCGGGAACTCCCGCCTCTGGTAATGGGCACCTACAATGGATGGATTTCAACATGGAGAAAGTCTACAGATATTTGACAACCTACTTGGCTGTATTTTTCTAGAGACAGCATGGAGGATCCCTGGAGAGACTGAAGTTGGAGTTTGAGAATGTCATCTGTGATGCTGTTCAGATTGAAACTACTGGCATTGTAAGAGGCTTCTCCATAAAATGCTGACCATCTGAAGCCTGCTTCATTCTGAAAAAGATTCATTTAAATTCTGAATTATAATGTGCATAGAATGTTGGGCTAGAGTACGTTTGGTCTGATCCAGCAGAGCTTTTCAATCAATCAATCAATCAATCAATCAATCAATCAATCAATCAATCAATCAATCGTTGGAATTCCCTTGGGGGGGTAGCTATTCGTCGCTCCGTTCCCCTCTCCCTTACTCTGCTTTACTCCCCACCCACGTGGCAGACTTGCTTAGCTTTACTTGGCTAGATAAAACACACGAGGCACAGGCAGATTGAAGTTGCAAAAAGAAGAAGAGTTTTACTTACATACAGCTTCAGCATCTGATTTACATCAGAGGTACATCCTAGACTTAAGATAGAACCCCCCTAGAGCTGGGGCTCCCTGCATGAGGTGTGCAGCAAGATGGCCACTGAGGCTCCAGAGGAGCTTGGCATCATCCCGCCTGGTCTAGCATCAGGATAGAAGAGAGAAAGAACTGTGAGAAGGGAGAAGAAGGAGGAAAACTGGGTCTGGGGCCACGCCCCTTCCTTAAGACAATGAGGGGTCAAAGACAAGAGGGTCTACCTAGGTACTTAGGTGATTAACCAACTCACACACCCCCTCCAGTGTCCAGCATACAGAAGTTGCCCAATTTCCCAACACCCCTTCTCAACTTTGGATGCTGGAGTCCGCGACGTCCATCTTTGCTTGCATACTCTGGACTCAGTTTCTTGCTAGACGATTCTTCTTGGTTCTGGCGCTCTTGTGCCCCTTCTGTTTTGTGTTGTGCAGTGTCTTTCCACTTACTTGACTCTCGCCGCAACGACGACCTTGCGAGGTTGCACACTTCAAATCGTGAAGGTGGTACACCTTTGTTTTCTCTGGGTGAACATCTGAGGTGCTGATCTGGAACCTGGTCTGCATCGCTGGCGACGTCTGGCTCCGGCAGCTCGTCCTCAGCTGTGTCCCCTTCTGCTGGCGTACTGATCTCTGGGTAGTAATCTTGCACATACATTAGTTCATCATTTATCACTGGTGATTTTTCTATGGATGTCTGGCCCTTGTCAGTGTTTTCATCCTCTTCAAAGTAGAGCCCATGACGTACTGACACACGTCCAGTCTTTAAGTCCATTACTCTATAGCCGGTGGATCCATGTGGATAGCCAATAAAGATCCCTTCTTGTGCTCTAAGATCTAGTTTGGATCTCTTTTCTCTTGGCACATATGCATAAACCTTGCACCCAAAAACTCTGAAATGTTTGGTGCTTGGTGCTTTCCCGTGCCACAGTTCATATGGGGTCTTTCCTGCATCTTTAGTGGATAGTCTGTTTTGCAGATAGTTAGCTTTATCTACAGCATCACCCCAAAATTTATTAGGTAGCTTTGCATCTGCAAGCATTGCTCTGGTCATCTCTAAAAGATTTCTATTCTTCCTCTCTGCCACCCCAATCTGTTGTGGGGTACATGAAACTGTTGGTGTGTGAGCTATGCCTTGTTGGTTAAGGTATGTGCGTGTCTGGTTTAACAGGTACTCACCACCATGGTTGCAGCGCAGCTCCTGAGGTTTCCTTCCAAACCTTTTGCTTACAGCTGCCACGTAGTTCTTGAGCTTGTCAAGAGTTTCACTTTTGTCCTTCAGTAGGTAAATCATTGTATAATTTGAATAGTCATCAGTAAAAGTCAATATGAATCTGTTCCCGCCAACAGATTGCGTTTTAATCGGGCCATATAATTCAGTGTGAATAAGTTCTAACACACTGCTGGTACTGCACTTCTCAGCTTTCTGTGGATTAGAAAGTTTTGTGTCTTTTGTTTTCATACATACCATACACTTTTCTGGATGGTTGCTGCAGCTCTTTACTTGTGGTCCCTCTGCCAGGTCTCTCCTCTGCAGGTCCAATATGCCACTGATGTCTGCGTGTCCACATCTTCTGTGGTTCAGGTGGGCACGTTCCTTTGTGCATTGTTGTTGGGCGGACATCAGGCGCTGTCCATGCTGTTTTGGCATATCTAGAAAATAAACTCCATCCTGCATAGTTCCTTGAGCAATTAGTTCAGTATTTTTCAAAATATTACATCTGTCCCTCTCAAATTCAACAAATTCAACAGTATATCTTCCATAACAAAGCAATCCTTGCTTTGTTATGGAAGATATACTTAACATGTTTTGATGTATTTGTGGCGTAAAAATTACGTTGTTCAGCGTGACATCATTTATTTTACCATGTGCAAGGCACTGTATGTTTATTTTTCCTCTGCCTTGAATCTCTAATTTCTCACCATTTGCCACAGTTATTTCACTTGAAAAATCTTGGTTCAACTCATGGAACAATTGAATATCTGAAGTCATGTGACTCGAACATCCAGAGTCCAGGATCCAGACAGCAGAACTTTTGTTGGTTTGGTGTAAAAACATGGCTTTTTGCTCTTTCTGCTCTTTCTGCTCTGTCAGGTAAAAATTGCAATGCTTGTAATCCTTTCTCCTTTCCTGATTCTCTCCTGCTGAATGCTGTGGGCCCCTTCCCCCTTCCTTATAATCTCTTCTTTTGTTTTCGGCAGGGCTAGCTCGGGAGAGGTGTGAATGGTCCTTATCTGATTGACAATGTTTGGCAATGTGATTCTCCAATCCACATCTGAAGCAAATGACGGGGCTTCCTCTGTCTCCGGGGCTGCTTTCCACTCTGAAATTTGTCTCAACATGCTCTTTTGAAGAAACACAATCATTTGCTAGTTCTATTAAAACTTTTGAGTATTCCCTTTTCTCCCTTCCTCGAACTGAACTTTTGAAAGGGGAGAATATTTTATCTTCTAATGAACCCCAAAAAAATGCAACTTTTTGTTCTTCATCAAATCTTAAACCTGTCGTGGCTAAATCGTTAAAGATCTGTGTTAGCTTGCTGCAGTGGGACTCATAGCCTTCTTTGCTCCGCAGTTTGAGTTTACACAAGTTATCAATCAAAATACATTGACTCTTTTCAGCCACATTTTCATAACGTTGTCTGAGACACTCCCACATTTCTTTTGCACTTTTTGCTTCTTCTGCATAGGGTCTTGCTTCATCGTTTAATGTACGAAAAATGAGATGTTGTGCTGCATAATCAGCAAAACTCCACCTCTCCTTCTCTTCCTCAGAGCTCCCTTCTCCTGGGCGATCCTCACTCAGCACAAAATAGACCTTTTTCATTCTCAATTCACCTTCCATCATCCTCTTCCAGACCCTGAATGCCTTCGGGTCCAATTTCATTGTTGGCATATCTGCTGCTAATAGACTGGCTGTAGCCATTGTCTCTAGCCTCTAGCAAGTCTGACCAAAAACAATTGGTGTGGGGGAAAAAATCTCTCTCTCTCTCTCTGAATAGAGCTGATTCTCTTCACGCGCAGCGTTTGCGTTAACTGGGCCCATAACCCGTTGGAATTCCCTTGGGGGGGTAGCTATTCGTCGCTCCGTTCCCCTCTCCCTTACTCTGCTTTACTCCCCACCCACGTGGCAGACTTGCTTAGCTTTACTTGGCTAGATAAAACACACGAGGCACAGGCAGATTGAAGTTGCAAAAAGAAGAAGAGTTTTACTTACATACAGCTTCAGCATCTGATTTACATCAGAGGTACATCCTAGACTTAAGATAGAACCCCCCTAGAGCTGGGGCTCCCTGCATGAGGTGTGCAGCAAGATGGCCACTGAGGCTCCAGAGGAGCTTGGCATCATCCCGCCTGGTCTAGCATCAGGATAGAAGAGAGAATGAACTGTGAGAAGGGAGAAGAAGGAGGAAACTGGGTCTGGGGCCACGCCCCTTCCTTAAGACAATGAGGGGTCAAAGACAAGAGGGTCTACCTAGGTACTTAGGTGATTAACCAACTCACACACCCCCTCCAGTGTCCAGCATACAGAAGTTGCCCAATTTCCCAACATCAATCAATAAACCTTTATTGGCATAACATAACAAAAACAAAACATAAAAAGATGGCCGCCTGCTAGCAGAGCTTTTCTTATGAAACAATTTATAGAATGCACTCTCCCAAAATGGATTTCAGTGCCACAGGAGTATTCAGGGGTGATGAAACCCCAAACGAAATGTGCTGCTCTCCAAAAGAAGCTCCTTTGGTATGGCATGGTTTGGTCAATTTAATTTTCAATTTAGAATCACGAACTGTATAGGGCACATTTCAACAGTGTTGCACAGTGTTCTTCTGTTGTCTGCAAATGAAATAGCTAACTTGGCTGGCAACATCAATTTCCATTTTGAGCTCTTCTTCCCACTGAACAATCACTGCTTCAGTTGTTGATCCAGCTGTCAACATCATTTTTGTATTTGCTTGTTTGGCATAATTTGGTCCAATCGGCATTTCAACCAGCAAATGGTCACTGTGCTAGCACTTGCGCTGCATCTTTACACGCTACACATCTCCAATGTACACTTAGAACATATGACATGTTCATTGCTTATGAGTATATCCATGACATATCAGCTTTTTTGAAAGATGTGCATGAACATTGTGCATGCACATGACATTGATAGGAGAAGGTTTGGCTCAGTGGTAGAACTGCCTCCTTGTAATGCCTGAAGAGATCTGAGGACGCCAGCTCAAGGCAACCGGAAGTATCCGAGAGCTGTCAACACATCTTTGAAGATCTGCAGAAGCCCTTGGTGAGAGCAAGGAAAAGCTGCCAGCTGCGTTCTGAGTGGGAGTCGGAGTTGCCGTCAGCCGAGTGTGGGAGGTGAATGCTAGAGATAAGCCAGACGGTGAAGGAAACCATCTGGAATGAAGATGTTCTGTGAAAGATTAGAACTTTGTATTGTAAAAACCCCTTCAGGGGTGGTGTGTGCGTGCGTGCGTGTGTGGAATTGCCTGCCTATGTACACCACCTCAAATTAAAAGTCAGAGGAGAAATCCGATGACCAAGGAAGGTGGTATATAAATACAGGTATTCTTATTATTATTGTTATTATTATTATTATTATTATTATTATTATTAATATAATAATATTATAGCAGCTCTCTGGGCACTTGTCCCTAAGCCTTTCACTCATGCTTGATCTCACATCAACCTTAACTAATGCATCTTTAATGTTATTTAAAGCTATTTAGATAATGACATAAGAGTCACATTCTTTCTAGCCATCAGGTAATCAGAATGACATAATGATAGTAACTATCATTAAGATTCCTGGGGTGGTGAAGATAATAGGTTCAAATATAGCCAGACGTAGCTCAGGCAGCACCAAAGCATAAGGAAAACAGATACTTAAATAATGTACTTCAAACACGTGGTACCAAACATTAAAAGTGTTTATAAAATTCCAAGAATAAGAGATTATTCTCAATCCAGCAAAAGTTAGTCACAATTAATTCCCATGGAAAGCAATCAATGAGACTAAACAATTAATGACTCATGGTGCAATCCACCGTGAACTTATGGCACACTAACTATGGCACACTCCACCACTCTAAGCTGTCGCAAAAACGCCGTAAAGCAAGTTTGTGACTACTTTGGAGTAAGGGTTGCCAGCGCAAAGACTGGCAGCCCTCTCCCCCAGCAGACCATCCCCACGCCCATTGGGCAAGGTAAACCCTGCCAGTGCAGGGGGGGAGGGTAGATTGGGCAGGGAGAGTGCAGGGATATCAGCGGCGAGCTCCACCAATATCCCAAGCCCCGGGGCGTCGCTAGCCCTCCGGGCGCCCGGGGCACGTTGCCCAAGCGCCCCCCAGAAGGGCCCGAGCACCCCCCCAGAAGGGCACCCCCACCATTCTCCTTACCTTCTTCAGCCTCCTCGCCGCCGCTGCCACCGGCCCCGCGCTCACCTCGGTGCGGCAGTTTAAAAGTCGTGCCGAGGTGAGCGCGGGGCTGGCAGCGGCGGCGGCGAGGAGGCTGAAGAAGGTAGGGAGAGCGATGGGGGTGGGCGCTCGGGGGCTGGGAGAGCTATTGCTCTCCTTACCTCCTTCTTCATCCGCCACCTCCTCCTTGCCACCGCCACCGGCCCGCGCTCACCTCGGCGTGAGTCGGCTCCTTTTAAAATTGGCTGTTCTGCACATGCGCAGAATGCCTAAGAAGCCAAGAGAGGGCAAAGTTGCCCTCTCTTGGCCTCTTAGGTGGTCTGCGCATGTACAGAACAGCCAATTTTAAAAGGAGCCCACTCGCGCCGAGGTGAATGCGGGGCGGCGGCGAGGAGGAGGCGGCTGAAGAAGGAGGTAAGGAGAGCAATGGCTCTCCCGGCCCCCGAGCACCCACCTCCATCGCTCTCCCTACCTTCTTCAGCCTCCTCGCCACCGCCGCCGCCAGCCCCATGCTCACCTCGGTGCGACTTTTAAACAGCCGCACCGAGGTGAGCGTGGGGCCGCCGCCGGTGGTGCCCTGGCTGAAGATGGCACCCCCCGGAAGATGGCGCCTGGTGCCCGAGGCCACAGGGCCCCCCCAAAAAAACGCCACTGCCAAGCCCTTTCTACGCCCGGTTCAGTCTTACACCCCGGCTTCGACTGTATGCTAGCTCCAGAGCTGGCGTACATTTGAGTATGCCCATAGGGCCTCAGGCAGCTTGCACCCGGGGAAGGGGATGATTGTCCCCTTCCCGTGAGGTGCTAGGATGTGGTGGCCAGCCTTTAGGCCAGCTGCCACATCCCAGTATTGGGCTGTAACTTAAGCCCTATTTGTGGGACTAAGGTCACAATCCTACACACTCTATGGGATTAAGACCCTTGAACTAAATAGGATTATTCATATTTGCTGGATTGTGCTCAACTGCTGCTGCTCCTGCAAATGCCCTTGATCTTTAGAAGGTGAGATAAAAAGGAAGATGGAACAGGAAAGTGTAGGTAGCTAAGATACTTCTAATAGTTTGAGCAGTAAGGGTCTATTTCATATTTGGGAATCTGAAAGTCACACTATTATGAAAAATCATAGTAGATTTCTACATCAATGCTATTGGTGCATTACTGATTGTCCAGGCTATTTTCCCCCCTGAGAATACCTGTACTGTATTCATTTTTGTTGTCTGTCCTGAATAGGACACCATTTCATATCATGTAAGCCATAAAAATGAGAATCATGTTGACAGGTATTGGGATCAGTACTTCTATCTAACATTCAAAATGCGTCTCTGAAAATGTTTAGTTCATCTTATTCATCACTCCTAATCATCATCATCATCATCATCATCATCATTATTCAGTTACATATCGCTTTTCAAGAAGAAGTTCACAAACTGGTTTACAGAGAAAATCAACCAACCAAATGGCTTCCTGTCCCAAAAGGGCTCACAATCTAAAAAGATACAGAAGAAACACCAGCAAACAGCCACTAGAAAAGACACTGTGCTGGTGTGAAGAGGGACAGTTACTCTCCCCCTGCTAAATATAATAGGAGCACCAATTGGAAAAGTGCCCCTTTGCCCAGTTAGCAGGGTATGACTAGTTTTACCTTGACAAATCTAAGACAATAGCAAATTGTTATCAAAAGTACCCACCATCTTCTCGGCATTTTCTTCTGTGATGTTGGTATTATAATCCCAGGAAGCAAGTGAACTTTCATAAAACAGGTCTTCTGCACGTGTGTTAAATTGTGCCAAAAACTGTCTGGCCTGTTGGGTCACATCCTGTGTGACAGCCAGAAGAGCCAAGCTCCAAATCAGACAGAGGTGGACCAACATTCTTCCTCGTCCTCCCCGGCTAAGAAATGCTAAGTGAGTGAGTGAGGCTACTTCAAGAAGGCTTCCTTATCAGGGCTTGTCTCACCAGTCTTTGTACATAGGATGGCCATGGGAAAAGAGGCAGAATCCAATTCACCCTGCTTTTTATAGATTTAATCCTGCAAAAGGAAAGAAAGTAGGTGTGTGTGTGTGTGTTTTAAAAAAGCCAAATACGCAAAGTGAATAATAAACTGTGGAGAAACATAAATACCTATAATATTTTATGGCTTTCATTTGAAAGGCTTTTACTTGTAGTTAATATTTCCCCAGCATCCTGTCAATGATAGAGCTGGTTATTATCTATAGTATCAGATCTTCTGAGTGAAGAACTGTGAATTCTTTTAACAAATTTGAGAGAATATAGTAACACTTGAAGGCTATGGCTACATCATGATGGGCAACATCAAATGAGTTACAATCAAATTGACATGTGACCTTCAGCTTTCCTTCCTGCTGCACTGTTAGCTGAGTCACCTCTCTTCCAGTTTCTCCTCAGAGTCCACCCTCGGTCTTTCTTTCCCCCTCTCCACTCCTCTTCAAACACTGCCAGCACAATCCAGCGCCTGAGTCCTGGCGGCCGTTCTGCTGCCGCTCCAGAGGTCTACTCAGGGAAGGGGACACTCGTCCCCTTCCCCGGATGTAAATTCAGGCCAGCCCAATCGGCCCTATGGCCGAGGCCATCCCCCACCCCCTTAGTCCAATGGTCCCACTCCCTCACCCGCCGAACCACCCCCACACCCACTGGATCCCGACTCACGTCGCCGGGTATTCCAGCGATGAAGCAAGGGAGGCTGGCCTCTGCGCTGGCCTCCCTTGCTCAAAACTTGCTTTCTGGCATGTTTGCAACTGCTGCCGGTGACGGAACGCTTGTTCTGTCGCTGTCACAATCCTCAGGATTCCGCTCTGCTTCTCTTAGCCTGCAGAGATCCCTGCTGAGACTGCACTACTTAAGTGGACTTGATATTATGTTAGTTCAAATATAGTGACAAACCATAGTTTGTAGTTATGTGCAAGCGCAGGTATGAGTAGAGGTGTTTGAAAATGTGGTTATTTATTTTACTCAGAAGTAAGCACACTGTGTTCAGTAACATGCAGTTCACATGGAGTTTGGGAGGGGCTGTAGCTCAGTGGTAAAGCATTAGCTTTGCACACAGGAGGTCCCAGGCTCACTCCTTGGTGTCCCCAAGTAGGGCTGGTCTTGAACCCTGGACTGTTGCCACCACAGTCAGCGTCAACAATACTGAGCTAGATGAACCATTGGTCTGGCCTGGTATAAGGGAGCATCTTGTGTTCGTAACATCACCTGCTCGAATGCTGTGGGTGTCTAACATTGTTTTCAAACTGTTACCCCAAACCTGACGGCCCAATCCTATTGAAATCTCCCCACGTCGATGCAGCTGTGCCAACGCTGCATCTTATGGTGGAGGAGCCGCGGTCACAGAGGTCTCCTCAGGGTTCCCATTCCTTTTCATTCTCTTACTCTGGGAAAAGCCTCCGATTCCTCAACGGATCTCCTCAGTTCTGCACCAGCCATTTTGCTGGCACAGAACCAACGGAAGGGAGAGGGAAGGAGCAGAGGATATTGGCACAGGCGAGGGCTGCCAGTAACTACTCCTCCCACCCCATTCAAATTCTCCCCTCACCTGACTCTCGCCCCATTCTTCCCCCCCACCCCATTCCTCCTACTGCAACCCCCCACTGCCAACTCTGGTGGATGGTAGCCTCTCTGCCAGCCCATGCGCACAGCCACCAGCCATCGCGCTGACGACCTCATCGCGCTCGCTGGTGAACATCAGTTCCGTCAGCATCCTTTCACTTCTGCCGGTGGAACATGTGTTCTGCCGGAGGAAAGAGAGGACAGGATTGGGCTGTTAGTTCTCAGCATATCTTGCTAGATATTCTTTATAAACATAAGTCTTAGGAATTATTTTAATTTGAAAATCCTTTTAAAAGAAAAGAATTGGGATTACTTTTTTAACCTGTGTCTTTGGCAAAATCATTTGCCATCACTTTTTCAAATCTATCTCTGCATCAATCTCTGCATCAATGAATATATAGGGAGTGGGAAGACCAAAGAATTGTTCTATAATTTGAACAAAAAACTTGAGTCAGAAAAAGTACCTCAAGGACTGCACATGGCCTGTCCCAGATATTTAAAGCACTGGCCCCTTCTAGATGGCCCCTTCATTCAGAATTATTACCTGCAAAAAAGAGAATCTATCTTCGAAACAGCAGCTTTTAATTGAGATAACATTCAGTCAAGACTGTTGAAAGCAAAAGTGCATAGTGAACACACAATTTAAATGCACCCAAATAGAAACATATCAAGAAATATTCCATTGTTCGCATTTTTATACATGGCAAGTCATCAAATTGCTACTGGGATCATTACAAATAATTTGCCCAGATACAGCAGAGGAGATGTGTCTGAGGATTTTAAACTAGATGAGGCAATGAAGATCTATGATCACAGGGGACTGTGTATCTGTAAGTTTTCCTAAAAGGGTGAACAACAGCTTGAGTGGGGGATGGACAGCTTTCTATCGGAAAACAGCTTTGGGAGAAGTATTTGGGGGGGGGGGACTTTCCCACCATCATGATCCTGATCCAAATCCGGGCGCTCTTGTGGCTGTGTTTATAAAAATGTAAAGAAACAAGTGACCCTCTATCATCCTCTCTAGTTTGGCCCTGAGGCTACCCGCTGACATGCATGCATAACCTTCGGAATCAGGGATGGCGCATACAATGGGATGATGCATGCATGGTTGCCAATGCCGACTTTCTTCCACTAGCACCCACAGCTGTATGTGTGGCTCCTGATGTTGGTCTGGGATCCACATATGCAGTGATGAATGAAATGGTTGGTTCTGACTATGGCCTGTTGAGAAATTGGAGAGGACCAAATCTGTTTGTCATTGGGAGTGGAAGGGTGACTCATTGGTTCAGGCCCACGCCACTCAGAACAGGTGACTGGCACTGCTGAACCTTTTGCATTGACCATCTATTTTGCATCTACCCACACAAATACAGATGTAGTCGTGCTGTGGTAGTTCACTCTGGCATGATCAGAGCCTTTAACATCATCAATATAGCTAATAAGAAGTGATAAATAGGAGACATGAATTGGTTTTGTTTTTTAGAAAGTTGTTGAGGCAAGTTCATCTTCTAGAAACGTTGGGTTATTTTTTCCTTCATTTACATTAACTGCATCAGTTCGGACTAACTCCTCTTCGGCTGCTCTTCTTTTCCTGCATATTAAAGTAATACACTGATTTAGAAAAGCCTGGATATGCACACACAAAGCAAGGCAATTTTCTCTAGCAATGTTGTACTTAATATCAGCCATGTATGTATTGGCAAACATTGCACCAAAAGGCATTTCTTAGGCTCGCTAACTTCAATAATAACTACTCAATGCACCAAGTGTAGAACAGGGGTGTCAAACATAAGGCCCACGGGCCGGATGCAGACCGCGGAAGCTCTTTATCTGACCCCACATGATAGTTGGACTCTCTCACAGAACCACCATCAGCTGCTGAGCAGTGAAGTGACATTTTGGCAGAAGCAGCGCTGCAGAAAGGGCGGCCTGTGTGATAATTGGGCTCTCTCAGCATGATAATTGGGCTCTCCCATATCTTGAAAATATAATCAAGGTTTGTGTATTTTCTCTTCTGTCATTTACAGCCAATGAGTTCCTAAGTGAGGAAAAAAGTGCTTATTTCTGGTCATCACCCGCTTAATGACATCACTTCCAGCCCTTAGCAGGTGCCATGAATGGTATTTAGCCCGCTGTATGAAACGAGTTTGACACCCTTGGTGTAGAAGCTGTGTTCAAACACATGAATTGAAACAAATAATTTGTCACTTTGCTGTGCAAGGGAACTAGATCAAAACTATGTTGTGTTATATTTATATCTCTTACATCTTGTTCAAAATGAGACAGTATAAGTTTAAGGAGAATGCATTGTACATGAAATATCACTTACTTTTTTCGGTCTCTATGCCCCGTGATGATCAAGGCAACTAATGCACTTGATGCAACACTCAAGACAACACCAAATATTATAAGCCAGACGTTGACTGGGGGTTCATAAGGTGGCGCCAATGTTGGAGGTATGTCGATGAACTCCAGAGTTTGATCATTCAGCTTGAAAACCTCATTGATGCGTCCCCGAGAGATTCTGCCAAGAAAGTGGAAATTCATGACAATTTAAATAAGGCTTTCGGCGCAATCCTATGCTCCTCTCATGCTAGCACTGCAGCCTCAGCACTGGCACTGGGTGTCACAAATATGCCGAAAAGCACGTTGTGACACCTGGAGAGGAGGGAACACCGGCGGGACGGCCTGTGCCGTCCCTCTGTTGCTGGGCCTGCAGGACTGCAGCATGAAGCAGGGAAGACCTGCTCTGAACGGTGCTGGGGCTGGGAGGCAGGGAGGGGCATAACAGGGTGGGGGGAGGGCATATCGGGCATGGGAGGGGGTGGGAACTGCGTCCTCATCAGATGCCATATCCTATCCACCTTCCCAGGCCTGACATGGGGCTACTCAGTCCTCCACTAGCTATATCTAAGCTCATATGCATTCTATTTCCTTGCAATCCATGCTTTCACCTGATTGCTTCTTCCACTTCAGATCTAGGAACCCAGTCTGTGGTATCAGGCATGGTGACAGCAAAAATAAAGGAGATCCTTGGTGTCTCATCACCTACGTGGACATCTTTGGCCCTGATAGAAAAAACAAAACCAGAAGATTTTATTATAGTTAATTATCTTTTTATAAGATTTTATCTTTTCTAGAATTTAGTACATTGGACACTGTTGTGAGGCCCAATTCTCCTTCCTGCTCTTCAGAAACCTCCCCCCACCCTTCTATATAGCAACAGAGCACTCAGGTTTAGGGCTGGCAGTCAGCTCTAAACCTGAGCCCTTTGTAACACACTGGGGAAAGGTTTCAGGAGATAGGAAAGGGGGAAATGTGTTCTTTTTTTGTCTTCATTTCCACCTGAAATCTTCTCCGCCACCATTTGCCCCCAAACAATACAATACAGCTTCTATAACAGGCCAGCTGACGTCCTAAACAGAAGGAGTCCTGTTAGGGTTGCAGATACATTGTAACCTTTTGTTATGGGTCCCCCACTTGTTCTCAGTAATATCAAATTTTGATAGCATATGTACTTAATGCCTATTGGTGTGGCAGCAAACAGGACCACCCACAGACAAGGTAGTGGCTTCTGCATACTCAGTAGACCAAGATTTTATTTTTTTCTCAAGGCAAACACAGTAAACACTGTTAGATGAAAAAAAGATTTTTTTCATCTAACAGTGTTTACTGTGTTTGCCTTGAGAAAGCTCCAAGTGGAGAGTGAAACGTTGGCATGAGAAATAAGGATCTTGTTTGCCTTGGTTGGAATCTTTTCCTCTGTATATGTCATCTGATATGTGCTTTTAAAGAAACCTCCAAACTACAAACGCAAGTTTCAAAGTATTTTTATTTCTTCGTCTATATTGAATACATGGCTATTGAACCTATATTTCTTTCTTCCTTGACAATAACAAACACTCTTTTCCAACAACACAAGCGGCGACTGTACACATGGACATCACCAGATGGTCAATACCGAAACCAGATAGATTATGTGCTTTGCAGCCAAAGATGGAGAAGCTCTATACAGTCAGTAAAAACAAGACCTGGAGCTGACTGTGGCTCAGATAATGAGCTTCTTATTGCAAAATTCAGGCTTAAACTGAAGAATGTAGGGAACACCACTAGACCAGTCAGATATGACCTAAACCATATCCCTTATGAGTATACAGTGGAGGTGAAGAATAGATTTAGGGCATTAGACCTGGTAGACAGAGTACCTGAAGAACTATGGACGGAAGTTCGTAACATTGTACAGGAGGCAGCAACGAAAACCATTCCAAAGAAAAAGAAATGCAAGAAAGCAAAGTGGCTGTCAAATGAGGCTTTACAAATAGCTGTGGAAAGAAGGAATGTGAAAAGCAAGGGTGAAAGGGAAAGATATAAACAACTGAATGCAGATTTCCAGAGAACAGCAAGGAGAGATAAGAAGGCCTTCTTAAATGAACAATGCAAGGAAATCGAGGAAAACAACAGAATGGGGAGGACTAGAGATCTCTTCAAGAAAATTGGAGATATCAAGGGAACGTTTGTGCAAAGATGGGCATGATAAAGGATAAAAAAGGCAGGGACCTAACAGAAGCAGAAGAGATTAAGAAGAGATGGCAAGAATACACAGAAGAACTATACAAGAAAGATCTTAATGTTCCTGATGACCACGCTGGTGTGGTCACTGACCCAGAGCCGGACATCCTAGAGAGTGAAGTCAAGTGGGCCTTAGGTAGCACTACCAACAACAAAGCTAGTGGAGATGATAATATCCCAGCTGAGCTACTTAAAATCCTAAATGATGATGCTGTGAAAGTGCTGCACTCAATATGCCAACAAATTTGGAAAACTCAGCAGTGGCCAAAGGATTGGAAAAGGTCAGTTTACGTTCCAATTCCAAAGAAGGGCAGTGCCAAAGAGTGTTCAAACTACCGTACAATTGCACTCATTTCACATGCTAGCAAGGTTATGCTCAAAATCCTACAAGCTAGGCTTCAGCAGTACGTGGACCGAGAAATACCGGACGTACAAGCTGGGTTTCGAAGAGGCAGAGGAACTAGAGATCAAATTGCCAACATGCGCTGGATCATGGAAAAAGCACGAGAGTCCCCAAAAAACACCTACTTCTGCTTCATTGACTATGCAAAAGCCTTTGATTGTGTGGATCACAACAAACTGTGGCAAATTCTTAAAGAGATGGGGGTACCAAACCACCTTACCTGTCTCCTGAGAAACCTGTATGCAGGTCAAGAAGCAACAGTTCGGACCGGCCATGGAACAACCGATTGGGAAGGGAGTACGGCAAGGCTGTATATTATCACCCTGCTTATTTAACTTATATGCAGAGTACATTATGAGAAATGCAGGGCTGAATGAATCGCAAGCCGGAATCAAGATTGCCGGGAGAAATATCAACAACCTCAGATATGTAGACGATACCACCCTAATGGCAGAAAGTGAAGAAGAACTAAAGAGCCTCTTGATGAGCATAAAAGAGGAGAGTGCAAAAGTTGGCTTGAAACTCAACATTAACAAAACTAAGATCATGGCATCTGGTCCCATCAATTCCTGGCAAATAGAAGGGGCAGAAATGGAAGCAGTAACAGATTTTACTTTTTTGGGTTCCAAGATCACTGCAGATGGAGACAGCAGCCATGAAATTAAAAGACGCTTACTCCTTGGAAGGAAAGCTATGGCAAACTTGGACAGCATAATAAAAAGCAGAGATATCACCATACCAACAAAAGTTCGTATAGTCAGGGCCATGGTGTTCCCAGTAGCAATGTATGGTTGCGAGAGTTGGACCATAAGGAAGGCTGAGCGCCGAAGAATAGATGCTTTCGAACTGTGGTGCTGGAGAAGACTCCTGAGAGTCCCTTGGACTGCTAGGAGATCAAATCAGTCAATCCTAAATGAAATCAACCCTGACTGTTCCCTGGAAGGACAGGTACTGAGGTTGAAGCTCAAATATTTTGGCCACCTAATGCGAAGAGAGGACTCTCTGGAGAAGACTCTGATGCTGGGAAAGATTGAAGGCAAAAGGAGAAGGGGAAGGCAAAGGATGAGATGGTTAGACAGCATCACCGATGCAAGGAACATGAAAATGAGCGAACTCAGGAAGATAGTGGAGGACAGGAAGGCCTGGCGGGATATGGTTCATGGGATCACGAAGGGTCGGACACGACTTAACGACTGAACAACAACAAACAGTAGATCCACCGGTGTAAGTGCACTTATGCCAGTGTAACTTGCCATACGTCGATGAACACAGGACGGACACCAGCGTAACCCCTCTCAGACGCAGTTCAGATGCAGGACAGACGCCAGTGCAACTCCGCCGGTGCAGGGGGAATTCTGGGGGCGTTCGGAAACCCCCGGAATGCCCCCTGCACCAGCGGAGTTGTGCTGGTGTCCATCCTGCATCCAAACTGCACATGCGCATCATCCGAGAGGGATTACGCTGGTTTCCGTTTTGCGTCCATCAGCGTGCGGCAAGTTACACTGGCATAAGTTACACTGGCATAAGTGGATCTACTGTTACACCAGTGCAAGAGTTACACAGGATTGCGATGTAACAGTCCTTTCTACAAAAGCTTCAGAATAGCAAAAGGAAACAAACCTTCAGCAATGCATAGAAAGGTGTGTGTGTGTTTCTGATTGGATGAAGTTCACCTTGCGATGAGAATAATAAGGGTGTTACAAGAATGTCCCCATTTTCATATGTGATATTTTGGAGAGTAATATACAAATGACCACCTACATGTGCTTCCTTGTTTTTTTGTTTTGTTTTTGTTTTGCTAAATACTATTGTTCCAGTATGTTCCTGTTCTGAAGTTACAGGATGCGATCACGTAGTTACGTTGCTAGCATTGCCGGGGGGGGGGGGATGACATATTTCGCATAATCACCCCGCCACCTGCACTCCTGGAAGGCTTCATTTCAAGCCTCTCAGGACACAGGGCGGACGGGAGGACCCACAAAATGCGCGGAAATCAGCACGTTTATGCTCCATGGCTGCGAATGCAGCCCTCCGGCTGGAAAAAAGCAGCTGTGGAGCACGAAAATCCCACCACAGCTTCTCCTTGAAAGGAAACCACAGTTGTCACCCAGGGGCATTGCATCCCCCCCCCCATTGCGACACCGCTGTGATCAAGTAAAAACTGCTGCTCTTTTTTGAAATGAGCCCCTCTGATGCTCCAAAGCACTAACCCACAGCAAAGATAATTGAAAGGAGTCACTTACTGAAATAACACTGTTTCATTCTTGACCTGCAAAAAGTACTTTCTCATGGCATAGGCGATTGTTGATGTGAATAAAAACATTTCATTGGCATTCCAGTCGTACTGAAAATTCAGAATGTATTTGGTCAGATGAATTACCGGTAGGTCATATACTTCAATTCAGCCACATAGAAGCACCTTCCAAATCAATGGCATATATCAGGAATAACACTTAGCATTATCAGTATTATTTATTTATAGCATGATTGCAGCCAAGAGATTTAACACACAACTGATTTCAGGTGCTATATGGGGAAATATATATCAATAAATGGTAAAATGAAGTACCCTGTACAGAAAGCTGGTTCAGTGGAGTAGATCCTGAGCTGTCCTAAATCAAACAAGTCTACATCACACCTGGAGTAGGCTCATAACCCTGCTAGTTACTTCAGAGCAGAGCTTCAGTCCTGATATTCAAAGTTCAAACCTTAACATGTAGCAGTACAGAAATGATGTGCACAGTATTGGAACTGAGCCCACCAATACAATCCCACAATTGTTTAACATGTGTAGGGCTGGAAACTCAGGTAAATTATAGGGGTAAGAGGAGGAGGTGCTTCTCTTTACGGACATACAGACATTTTAAGTAGAGTAATTATTATGGTCATGCTAGCCAGTCAGAATGTCAACAGAGGGAAAGAAGAAAGAGCAACAATCTTCTCTCCACTAGCTGGCGCTATTGACCATCACACATGGGTTTTGGCACTTATTTATTGTTTCTGTTCCTTGTAAAATGTCCAGCTCTTTCCATTTTAAATGGAATTTCTCCCAAACAAATCCTTTATAATAATGGATTGTAAACCACATTTTCAGATAATATGGCTTTTAAATCATGTATACTGTTATTAGGATATGAACAGGGCTGTTCATACATTACGCTGTACCTGGGTACAACCACTTCTAGTCTGCATTCATATGTTCTATTCAATGCAGGTTTAATCTGCATACTATGTACATGAACTGTAGGCCTGTAAAAATGAACCCGGGTACAGACATTCACATGGCAATAATGTGTGAACAGCCCTAGCACTGTGATCAGAATGAACAGATCAGAACTGGCTTCCATCAGTTGATATCCTGTGTGTAAAATCCCATCTTCACAGAGCAGTTCCATAAAGGCAGAGGATAGTGGCATGGTTTGGTGGTCTGGCTTATGGCCCAATCCTATTCGGGCCTTGCGCTGCTGAAAACTCTGGCAGTGTAAGACCCTTTACGGCTGTCACAAAAGGCAACAAACCATTTGGTACGGCCTGGCCACCACCACAAGCAGCAAGTGGCCGGGTCCATGTGCCAGTGGACCAGGGATGCCTGCAACTTAGTACAGGGATTGGAGGGAGGCAAGGAGGGAGCAGAATGGGGTGGGGAGGGGTAGAAATGAGGAGGAGATGTGGCAGGGAGGAGAGTGGATTAGGGCCAAGAAGAGGACAGTATCGGCGACAGAAGCGCACGCCGATATCCAAGCCCCCTTCCCAGCCTTGATCTCCTTACGAAAGCAAAAATAGAATATATTGATACATAGATTCCTACATAGAACAATGCAGAGTCAGGTGTGCTTCGACCCCAGGATTTCAATTACTTGAATGGCTGTAAACTTCCCTGTGTTGGATTGTGGTTCATGAATTGGCCAATAGCATAAATTAGTGAGGAAGAGTAAGACAATCAAAGTTGATGAGAACTTGCATTATTCAAACAAAATAGATAGCATGCAAATTGTAGCAGACTAGTTTAGAAACCCTTGCTTATTATTTCGTGTTATTTTCATGTTTTTTATTTTAGAATGCAACGGAATATCACCCTAATGGCCTGTCTACTCACTGCATCACTTCCAAGAGCTGTTTTCAGGCTGATCCTCACTTTGATTGAATAATTGTTATCTGGATTTAAAAAAAAGAAAAGGGTGGAATCCGTTATTATAGTGATGTCCCTTTATGTGTGGTGGTGATAAAGGGTGCCTAAAGTAGCTCTTGCCACTAGTGATACAAACAATGAGCCCAGACACTCGTTTCAGGGGCTCAGGTATTATGAGGCCCCTGTATTCTTTTCCAACTCAGATTAAAATCCAAGATGGGGAAGAATTTCTGGCTTACCTACCCCTGATCCCCCAAGCCCACTTTAAACCACATTTACTAGCTGAGTCAGAAGTGGAAGGAGCTACAGCAATGGCATCACATCAGGTGTAATGAGAGGGACGGTGTGTGTGTTTGTGTGTGTGAGAGAGTGGGTGCGTGTGCATGTGCGTGTGTGTATGAGAGAGAGAGAGAGAGAGAGAGAGAGAGAGAGAGAGAGAGAGAGAGAGAGAGAGAGAGAGAGAGAGAGATCTCCCTTCTCTAGCACTTTGAGATGGGATACTGCCTAGATCCAACTGGTCCTCTGAAAATGTAGCTTGCTCAAGGACTACTGCAATATCAGTAGCCCTCGGAAAAATCACAATAGCCCAACCAAATCACTGAAGCCTACGCAGCAAGGCAGGCAATGACTGGACACAGACTGTAAATGGACAAATAAACCCCTCCTGAGCAGCAACCTGTCATGGTGAGTCCATCTTTCCTGCATTCCGAGACCCATTTTCAGCCCTGGACATGACAACCCATTGTCATGTCCTTCCCACACTCCTGCAAAGTGGAGTCTCGTCGTCCCCCCTCCGCGAGGAGATGGAGCAGGGGTGCATGTCACAGGGTGTCATTCATCCTTTTTGATTTTTGAGGTTCATGTCAGTTGAATAAGTCTACGATGTATTTATTTTTAGTCATGTCATTAAGTCATGACATTTCAGGGAGAAAGATGAAGCTGTACATGATTGGCCACTGATAATTCCATACATGACAAAGTTCCGGACATGGGGACAATGGAACAAGCCTATCCATCCTTGAAAGCATTCTTATGCCTGAATCAAATGACTGCCAGAATGGTTGCTTTTCTCAGTTCTCTTCCTGGAATACTGTAATTCACAGAAGCGGTCCTACACCACCACCCCCGTGGGAGGGGGCCACCGCCGTGACAACTCCCCACGGACGCCATGCGCCACGCCCCTGGGGGTGTGTGAAATCATTTGTTGCGCCATGGCGTGGAAACACACACCCCGGTGCTTTTTGGCTCCTTTTTGGGCCCACCGCCCCAACCGCTCCCACCATCATGACGCCTCTGGTAATTCAACAAGAACATCAAATACCTACATGGAGTCCAGGCTGTATCCCAGCCAACCGCTCTGTTGGTGTTGTTCATTTTTAGCCACGAATACAAGGGCTGAAAGTAGTGAAGCAATGGCGTTGCATTCATTTTCTTCTCTCCTGTCACACTTTCTAAAGCCTCAGTCCATGGTCGTGACCTCCCTAAGCGAAGCATCTCCCTGTGTTTAGAAAGATAGAGGTAGACATTAAGTCCCAACCACATACATGTTGTGGTGGAAGATATCTAAATGCAGAGGCCACTAGGTGACACTATGCAGGAAGGCTTGACCAAACAGGAAAATAAAGTTCAACCCTTGCTAACTGAGCAAAGAGGCACCTTTTAAAGGATTGTCCTCTTATATTTCTTTACCCAGCATGCGTAATTAATCGGTGGAACTCCTTGCCATAGGATTTGGTTATTACACCTGGCCTGGATGCCTTTAAAAGAGTATTGGACAGATTTATGGAAGAAAAGTTCATCACAGGTTATAAACCATAATGACTATATGCAACCTCCGGGTTTTAAAGGTAGTCTATCTCTGAATGTCAGGTGCAAAAGAGTGGCAACAGGATACAGGTATCTTGTTGTCTTGAGTGCTCCCTGAGGCATCTGCTGGGGCCACTGTGAGATACAGGAAGCTGGACTAGATGGGCCTTTGGCCTGATCCAGCAGGGCTCTTCTTATGTTCTTATATTTAGCAGGGGCAGAACAACTCCCTCATCACCCCAGTGTGGCGTCTTTTCCAGTGGTTGTTGTGGTGTCTCTTTAGCATTTTTTAGATTGGATACCATTGGTAGATAGGATAGAGCAGGGGTGGCCAACCTTCCACCATTAGGGCCTCTGTGTTCTTAAGAGTTGTGCAGAAGGCAGAATCTTGGCAGCTGTAAGTGCTGATGGTGCTGCTAAAGCAGCTGCACCTGCTGAAATGCCTTCACCTATACAACTATTTAAAGGGCCAGCATTCATGTTGAAAGGTTGGCCACCACTGGGATAGAGGATAGATGGTAGAGAAATGGTAGATAGCATACCATTTAATGATTTATTTTGCTATGTAAACTGCTTTCGGCCCAATCCTATTTGCCGAACGCTCGTTCCGGCAGTGTAAGTCCCTTTACAGCTGTCCCAAAGTGTGTCACGCCATTCGGTGCGGCCAGGTCTGCACACCAGCAGATCAGGGATGCCTGCCAGCACTGGTAAGTCAGAGCAGGTGGTGGGAGGGAGGTGGGGAAGGGGAGGAATGGGTGGAGAGGAGAGGAGGGTGGATCGGGGCTGGAAAGGGGTGGTATTGGTAGCAGCAGGTTATGTCGATATCCTATACCCCTTCCCGGCCTCAGTCCCCCAACCCGTGTTCATGCAGAGCTGCACCAGCAATATAGATGGCGCAGATCCGAGTAGACCTAGCAGGCTGGTGTGAGCTGGTGCGAGCTTACCCCAGGGCAAGGGAACAAATGTTCCCTTACCCCACGGAGGCCTCCGGATACCAAAACTCACCCACAAGATACAACGCGTGTCACGCTGGTGCAGGTGCATTGCTGTGTGGGGAGTTGTGTTAGATTGGGCTGTTTGTGAACTACTTTGTGTTGAAAAGTGGTATATAAATATTCTTAATAATAATAATAATAATAATAATAATAATAATAATAATAATAATAATAATATTGTTTGGTGTTCAGGCTGCCTGTTAACTGCACAGCACAGTGCCAGCCTTTTCAGAGGAGCACAGAAAGTGTTACAACAGAAAGCAGAACACTTTGCTCATCCCTGCTACCAGAACAGATAAGGGGAACAGCCTGAAACACAAGCGGGGCTCCCAATTCCCCCCAACACATTTATCTGATACATGGCGGGGGAAGCCAGACTGCCTCCATGAGCCCTGTCCCTGCAGTTGGTTCACTCCCAGCCACACTACTGTAGCCATGCAAATGTAAAATAGTCCAGAGAGCACTTGGTTACCGCAATTTGTCACCAGCTGCTGTGGAATTAGTAATGTCACATTTGTGGAGTTCATCTGTGTGGTTAGCCGCTTTGCAAAGTGCCTCTTGAAACTGGAACTGATAGATGGTCCTTGTGTAATATCTGGATAGAGGGAAAAGAACCGTTATCATCACAAAAGAACAAAGCCAAATCACCTGTTCAGTAATGAGAAAGTCTTGGACTTGAATGCAGCTCTTGTGTGAACGGGAGAGGAAATGCTAACGTTCCAGAAGCAATATTAGAATCTGGATCAAATCCAGCTGCTTCACTGCCATTTTGTTCCTGGCACAGAAGATTTCCCAAAATATAAACCCATCAGAGAACTGAATCCAATAGGTCGGATGCAATGCAATCAATAGCTTTGCTACCAACTTACAGGATAAAAGGGATTCCAGTCCAGACTTGCAGATCTATCACTTTCAGGTTCTGATTCTAAAACCATGGTGACCATTTGGAAGAACGCTGTGCTGTCAATAAACACTATGCTTCCCTGCATGAGCCTTGCATATTATCTCAAAATGCAGGGGGCACAGTGCAAAAATGCCAAATATTAAAATATAGATGCTGTGAGATGATGATGATGATTAACAGTATTTATATACTGCTTTTCATCAAAAAGTTTACAACGCGGTTTACAGGCAAAATCAAATGATGAAATGGCTCCCTGTCCCAAAAGGGCTCACAATCTAAAAAAGATGCAGAAGAACGCCAGCAACAGCCACCAGAAAAGAGACTGTGCTGGGGTGAAAGGGGGTCAGCTACTCTGCCCCTGCTAAATATAAGAGGAGCCCCAATTGAAAAAGTGCCTCTTGCCCAGTTAGCAAAGGATATTGCAGTGCTTTTTCAGCAGTGTGTACATTCTTGTGATGTTACAACTTTTTTGACATCATATCATCTGCACGTGTGACATATTTTAGCCCTGATCTCTCTCAAGTAAATGCCCATTGTTTTATCATCATTTATGTACTATGCTTGGATTGCAATTCTATACACACTTACATGGGAGTAAATTCCATTGAATCGAACAGGACTTACTCCTGAGTAAACATGCCTAAGATTGGGCTACTATAGTCTGCCTTTCTGCTAAAGTAGGCTTACCAGATCTCCAACCGGGACAGAGTGCTAGACCTTTAGGAGAAGGAATGTGGGCAGGTGTAGCTTGTTAAACCTTACAGCACAATCCTAGGCATGTCTACTCAGAAGCAAGCCCCATTGTGTTCAGTGGGGCTTGCTTCTGAGTAGACATGCCTAGGATTGTGCTCTAAGGTTTAACAAGCTACACCTGCCCACATTCCTTCTCCTAAAGGTCCAGCACTCTGTCCTGGTTGGAGATCTGGTAAGCCTATCTTTGTAATATTTTAATCATCCATCTATTCTGGCCCCATGTGACTCCCAATGTGTGCTCTCAAGGCATGTGCATCCCCTGGCCTCTCCCCTTGTTTCTGGTTAGTTTTTTTAACCTACTTTTAGGCTGCATACACTTACCTGGGAGTAAGTCCCATTGAATTCAATGGGGCTGACTTCTGTGTAGACATGCACAGGCTTACACTGTTAACGTAGTATTAGCAACGTAAGTAGAGGGTCATTCCCCTCCCCCTGATTAAAACTCACCCAGAAGTGAGGGGTGGAGCCAGGACATGCACAGGCCGTGAAATGCACACATCTTTAAATGCGTGGGGCAGGTTCAAGGGGGAAAGTATCTTCCAAATCTGCTCAGATAAGTAAGAAGTAACAAGTTAGAAGTAAGAGGTACAATAGGAGTTCAAAAGAAAGTTAAAAGTAAATGCTGGGAACCATTTGACACACCTTATAAAAGAGTAGTCGTTAGCGACATGAAAGAGAGTTGCAGGGTCGCAGTAGGCCTCGCCATGCGGCATGGGTTCAACCACACCGACAATCTCTCGTCTGTTGAGGAGAGAAGTCCCAGAGGTTCCATTAGTATTTGAGAAGGACATTGAAATTATTATTATTATTATTATAAATAGCGATGCCCTCCTTTTTATTTAAAAATATCAAACTGGCTTGCAAAAATAGTATACAAATGAAATGGAAATGGAAGTTTCTCTGTTGCTCATTTTTCCGATGTCCTGAGTTTTTATCGGCCCAATCCTATCTGGGCCTTGCGCTGCCAGAACTTGTGTACCAGCACTGCAAGGCCCTTTGCGACAGCTGCCATCACCTGCTTCTGGGCTACCGCTACAAACAGGCAGAGGCTTGGTGCCTACAGCAGCGGCTTCCGGAGGCTCTGCCAGTGTCGGTAAGTTATCTGCGGCCTAGGAAGGGGGAGGATCAGGGGAGTTTCGGGGCGAGGAAAGGTAGGGCAGGGGGCATGAGGGAAAGGATGGATCCCTGCACCCGCATGCACGAGGATTTTATCCCCTCATTTTAAACTCTTCCCTCCTCTTTTCATTCCTCAGACTTCTGCCAGCTATATAGGTGGCCTATAGAGAGAAAAGGGGAAAATGTTTTCCCTTCGCTGTCCTGCTTTCCCTTAGCCACGGAGAGCTAAGGGGAGGGGACCTATCACAGGCCTCCTGATTGCCCCCCCCCACTGAATGCAGCACACGCTCAGTTGGCATGGCTGTGTCATCGCCAATGGTGGAGGATAAAGTTGGACTGTAAGATGTATACAATGGAGAATTTGACCACAAGACTATTATTTTTAAAAAAAAAAACTGCTTCAAAATCTATCTGACACCCATAACAACAAGGGTGCTATTTTAGTTTTCAGTGGGGAGGAGGAGGGCAAATAAATTTCAATATAAAGGGGTAAGGGTGTCAGAAACACATTAAGGGAACATGCTTAGATGTATTTGATATTAGACTGCCCACAACTCAGTGCATTTCAAAAGCATTAGTTGTAGTTATTATTACACGTCAGTCATATTTTTGAAGGAAAGGGATTTGTGCCTTTGATATGCATACCAAGTATGCAAGCCCATTGTTTCTAACAGAAGTTGTTGCACAGTGTTTGAGGGCTGGCTAGAAATGCAAGTGCTCTGAGAAATAGGCACTTATGGTCTGAAGCACAAAAGGGCAGCATGCACACATACACTTCGACACCGCTATAGTATAGCAAAAGCAAATATTCTTGTTATGCAGCATGTTCTGGCAAGTGGGTACTGAATACCAATAGCCATTAAAAAGCTAGCCATTAAAAATACTGTTAGCAATCCTTTTTTCCCCCACCCTCACATCACTTAAGTAAAAAGGGAGGAAAAAAATGCCAGTAATTCCTCAGGTCTTTCTTTTCGCAATTCCCTTTACTCACTTCATTTCCCACCATTTCCTCATCCATTGGTCTTTTGGGATTTCACCAGAAAAAACCATCCACCGCCATTTCTCTAGCATGTAAGTGAAAGGCATAGTTCCCACAATAGTGAGGGCTTGTTTGAGCAGGAAGTTGATATCTGTCTCTGTAAAATGAACACATTCCAGAGAGGCAGCTATGTTAGCAGCAAAAATAACAGGGTCATAAAAACCAACACATTTATTTCAACGTAAGGGTTAAAAAGAACACAAGGACAAGACAGAAGAAGTGAAAGAACAAAGTGAACCAGCAGGGTAAAGTGAAAAATTATCTACAAAAAAATCCTTTTGTTACCAATAGCTCTCAGGGCCCAATCCTGCCTAACCATAGGCCAGCGGAGTGTTCCACCGGCCTACAATGGCCTGACTATAGAGGACCACGTGACTAGTTCCATGTGTCTGGGGGGGCTTTGGACTTGTATTTCTCCAACAGCAGGATCCCCACGCTGCATGGCAAACCATTCCTGAAACAGAGGAATTTCTTAGGTCAGTGTTTCTCAAGCTGGTGGGTTGTGACCCACCATGAAAACCGGAAGCAGTTGCTACCCCCTTAAGGGTGTGACGACGTGCGGTGACAGTACTTTCAGGGTCCCACTTACCAGGGGGTGCGCTGACCCTCTGGAGCCCTCTACGCCCCCCCCCCCGCGCCTCAGAAGAACTTCCAATCTGGTTTGAGAGCTACTTCTGGTTTTCAGCAAAGAATGGAAGTAGCTTCCAAGTGTGATTGGAAGCTCTTCTGAGGCACAGGAAGGTCCATAGAGGGGACCATGGGCCCCCTGCAACCCTGGAGGGATGGCATGACCCTCGGTAAGTGAAAAAAAAAATTCCCATGCCCCTCGGAAGTGCCGTCACCGATGTTGCCGCAGAGTTCGCAACGATTTACAGGTTCCCTTACTGACTCCCCTGTAGGAGTTTGAGAACCACTGTCTTGGAGGAAGTCAGCAAAGGACCAAAGTCAAAAATTCTATGGGGCATGCAAAGGCCTAGGGTGCATCTAGTAAGTTTGGATCCTGGCTAGTGCTTTGAGGGGGGGGGGAAGCTTACTGTTTTTGTTTTCAGATGAAGCGCACATGGCTTGCTGCAAGCTTCATTTTAGAAGAGGCATCCCCTCCTGTGCATCAGCGAAGTGGGAATGCATCTTTCAACATGGATCCCACCATCCATGGTTTTTGGAAGGACTTGTTTTAAAAACAGTAACTTAAAAAAAAAAATCTGATGTTCAGTTATTCTAGGCCACCTTTTCAATTGCTCCAAAGGATTTTAATTGATTAATCTGACTAAACTCTTCAGTCACCTAGAACCGCCTCATTTACAATAGAATTCAAAAGGCAACCATCTCTTATTTCGACTGAAGAACATGGGAAAACCCAAAGGCCCATCTAGTCCAGTATCTTGGTTCCCCAGTGGCCCACCAGTTGCTTCTGGGTAGCTCACAAGCAGAAGACGAATGAATATTCCTCTCTCACCATTGGTCCCCTGCAACTGGTTTTCAGAGGCACACTACCTCTGGACCTGGTAATGGCATACAGTCATCGTGACTACTAGTCCATGATAGACTTGTCCTCCATAATTTGTCTAATTCCCTTTCAAAGCCAACTAAGCAAGGGCAGCCCATGCTTCCCTGCTGCTCCAATCCCCCAATTTTTCTGCCCCTGGAGCTCTCAGGCGCCCACCGGACTCATGGATAAAGAGAGGGGGAGGGCAGATAGGCGAGTGCATGCCCCCATTGATGGGGAGGAGAGAGAGACACCAACATTTCCCTTCACTTACCTGGAGCTCGGCACACACCCGCCTTCCTCCATACTGCTCTTGTTTTGAGTGAACAGGAGTGGAACATCCTGACAGGGTTCCCAGCATGCTCCGCTCCTGTTCAATCAAAACAGGAGAGGTGCACAGGAGGGAGGGTGTGTGCCAAGCTCCAGGTAAGTGAAGGGAAGGGGGGTTAGGGTTAGGGCTCCAGATTGCCTGTCCCTCCATTTGGTGCTTTGTAAGCACTGAATGGGCAGAGGGAGGTGATCTGGAGCTGCACCAGGTGTTGATTTTTCCTTCCTCCAGTACTACTGGACAATCCTCTACCACCACTTCCAGCAAGCCGGAAGAGGATCAGAGCAATGACTGGAATGACAGGCTGGAGAGAATGGCAGATGGATGGGCTACTGGCTCGTCGGTTCACCATCTCTCCAACTTTGTCACTCCACGTGATGGTTTCATGTTGCTTCACGGACAGGCCAGCCTTGCAGCTAAGCTAGTGGCCATCAGATCTTGTGGCAATTAATTCTTCTTTCTGTGCATTCTAAATCCCTCTTAATGCTATACATTTTCATTCATATTTCTTGCCATTGTCTTCTTGAAAATTAGAGTCCAGAAGGCCAAGGGATTTCAAATGTTTTGGAGTGGCAGCAGACAGGGACATGATCTCTCCTACAGCTTCATGGAACCCTTCGTTGGCACCACTTCTGAGCAGATAAGGAAGGTCGGAATAGGCCATGTCATATTCAATGTGCCCCATCTCATGATGTGCTGTCAGGAAGTCACCCATGTCCACTTTGGTACACATCTTGATCCTACAGAAAATGCAATTAAGCAAAGATTACGGTAGAAATGCCTCATTTCATTCATATTGCTTTGATTATGTTTCTCCAGAAGACTCATGTGCCCTCTTTCTGAATTCACTTTTTTAATAGGACCTGGGTACAGTTATTCTCTCTCTCTCTCTCACTCACACACACACACACACACACACACACACACACACTCACTCACTCACTCACTCACTCACTCACTCACTCACTCACTCACTCTGTTCATTTATATTCTGAGCAACCTACTGAGACATATGCTGACATGTTGTGATTTTATCACCCAGGCAGCTTTAGAGCTAAACACAGGTTTGAACCTGGCTGCCCCACACTGAACTGGAGCACAGTTGTCTCCTCACCATACCACTTCTTCATCTTATATTTAAATTAAAGAATAACATTCACATCTGGAACTAGCACTTGTCTTTGGGGAATCCGGTCCCATGAAAATCCACTTCCTTTCATGTACCTGCAGTGGAGATGCAAACATTTCATGGAGTGAAGAAGAAACATCCTGCTAGCGTTTTACGTACCTGTAGTCCTTTTTCCCCATATCCCAAGCTGTGGGGTGACAGACAACTTTCCTGCCATCTTTAGGTTCAACAAGCATAGAATTGGTCCAGAAACCTTCAGTCATTGGAAAAAGGCCAACTGAGACAAAAAAATCCTCAGCAGCTTCAAATATTCTTGTAACAGTCCAATTCTGAAAAACAAACCAGACAGTATTTCAGTATTAACTTGCTCATTTTATTCACCAATCCTGAATGACAGTATCATGAATTCCCAACTGCCTGCACCGAGTTCTTTTTTGCTTATCATATATACCGTATTGTCCCGAGTATAAGACGCACCTGATTATAAGACGCACCCTTAAAGTTTGGTGCTGTTAAAAAAAATTAATTAAATCACTGGCATTAAATTGCAACAGCCTGATTATAAGACGCACCCCTAGTTTAAAAACTTAAATTAGGAGAAAAAAGTGAGTCTTATACTCAGACCAATACGGTATTATTTTGGCAATAAAATTGACTCCAGTTCCCTGGTCTTTGAAGCAGTTTTCCTGGATGAGTTAATCGGGTGAGCAGGAGTACTGTACCTGCGTGTACTTTAAGAGAAGGCCAAATGAGATGTAACTTCAATCACATCTGTTTGATTTTGCCCTGCAAACAGCACACACTGCCTGGGGCTGAGAGCTTTAGCCCGACCCTCCACCATGGTCTCAATTTCTTGGAAAAGGGAGAAAGCAGGAAGGAGACTCGGCCCACTCCCTCTGGCTCAGGGATTCTCAACATTTGGAGGCCCGGGTACCCCCTATCATGGTCCAATTTTCTGAAGTACCTCCTGCTAATTAACTACTAATTAATTGGACTAATCATCAATTAATTAGGTAATTAATAGTTAAATAAAAAGTACTAAAACAATTATAAATGTGAAAAAATGTCTTATTTAACTCTGTGTGTGTGTGTCTGTGTGTGCGGGACACACACACACACACACACACACACACACACACACACACACACACACACACACACGCAAGGATCTCTTTTTTTTCTCCAAGTCACACTTCCCAAAATCAGCTCCTCCTTCCCCCACAATTTAAAACCCATGTTAATTAACACTTAATTAGCTGCTGATGGGGCAGGGCTTGGCGTACCCCCAGCAAGAGGTCCACGTACCCCTTGGGGTACCCGTACCACAGGTTGAGAACCCCTGCTCTAGCTTCTTCTCCTCCAGCCCAGCTGCCACCACTGTCGTCTTCTTCCTGCTCATTCCTCTTTTCAAAAGGGGAGCAAGAGCAAAGAAGAACATGCTGGCTGGGCCCAAAGGCAGATAAGAGAGAGGGGCCAGCCTCAGAAAGTGAGCGGCTGCCCTATCAAGAAAGCAGGCATGAGGTGCTCTGGGCCATTCCTGCTGGTTCACCTTCCTGTGGTCCAAAGTCGTCCACAGGAGTACAGCAGCCCCGTTTAGTAAATGCTCATGTCTCCACTAATAGACTTTGCTATTGAGTTCAAGCTTTGTTTGCTAAGCAGAAGGAAGTTAGGGGTAAAATTTGCCACAAGATTGTGAGGTAGGGTTGTAAAGAAAACAGGAATCATTGACTGGTCATGAGAAGCAGGAAATGGGAAAGGATCAGAATTATGCCTGGAAAGTACCAGCTATACATGACAGCTTAGCTATACAATGTTTTCCTTATATGAAATATTCACTAAAGGAAAGCTGATCAGTTATGGAAGACTGATAAATACTAATGAGGTCATTGTAAGATCACCACAACATGATGTTAATAACCCATTGAGTCCACACTTTGTACCCAAGCGCATGGCCTGCCTACCTTTTCAACCATTTCAGATGATACGTCAATGTTTGGTTTCGCTGGATAGGGAATCATTAAGGGGTACAAATTTGTCCAAAATCTACCCCACATGTCACCTTTGACAGAAAGGACAGAATTACAAATAAATACAAAAACGTATACAGTGCTTTCAAATGCTAAAGCGAGCTTGTGTCATCACAATGAGCGCTATAATAACACATAGATTTTTTTCCCCTTCTACCAAATATTATTCTCACATTGGAGCTGCTCCTTTGCTCAGTGATGCATCCTGAAATTCCCTGTTCTTGAGGGAAGTGGTTGTTTCCTTAAAATCTTATAAAAGAGGTACCTTGCTGTACCTCTCTGCTCCTTTTTACCTTTGCAAAGCTCCCAATTCTTGCTAGGTATAAAACAACTAGGACAATTCAGATACAAATTCACTGGGAGTGCAATCCTATCCAACTTACACCACCAGTGTAACCAGCGGTGCCGCGAGAACAGGAGGCCCCAGAACGGAAAGGGGATTCAAATCCCCTCCAAAGGGGGATTCAAAGGGGATTTAAATCTCCCCTCCCCTCCAAAGCCTCCCGCCCTGCCCTCCCCTGCTGGTTGCACCGGTGGTGTAAGTTGGATAGGATTGCGCTGTGGGTCAATTACTCTTCATTGAATCAGCACAGAGAAATCTGGTACAGTAAACCCCATAAAGAATAGCAATAGTCTGACTAAATATATAGCCTGTTACTGCTCTTAGATGGTTTGCAGTCTTACCCTCAGTGCAACAAGTAAGAGGTATGGATATTAAAACCATTTTCATACCAAGTAAATGAGCAGGAAGACCTCCAGTTGGGTCAATGAGATGTTGACCATAGACTCTCCGCAGATTGTGCCTCACATAAGCATGCAGTTCCATATACAAAGGTTGTATCTGGAAAAAGACATCCCAGAGAAAGGCATTTAACGTTATACACTGGAAAATGTCTCAAAGACATTTAAAAATGTATCTCTCTATCGGTCAGTCACATTTGTCTCTCTCCTTCTTTTTCTCACAACAATTCAGCCAAATAGGATAAAGTGATAGCAAGTGGTTCAAGGTCAGGGCCAGCCCATCCATGAAGCCAACTGAGGCGGTTGCCTCAGGCACCAGATTGGTGGAACACACTCACTTCTGTCCTCCCACTTGTCACCACTGCTTCTCCTCCTTCTCTCACTCGCCTTGTGAGAAGGGGTAGTACCAACTGCCTTACGCAAAGTGGTTGTGCAGCCATAGGATGGTTCTAATTATCTGCCAGTCATGAATATACCTTTCATGGGCAACCTGTTCAAACAAATGGTGGCTGGACAACTTCAGGCACTCTTTGGTGACATAAATTATTGGTCCATTCAATCTAGTTTCAGGCTATGGTTCGGTACTGAAACAACTTTGGCCACCCTGGTGGATGACCTACGCTAGAAGAAGAACAGGGGAAATGCCACTCTGTTAATTCTCCTGGACGTCTCAGTCATTTTTGATATCATTTATCATGATATCCTTCTGGACTGTCCAGGGTGGAAATTGGGGGCATCATACTCTAATGGTTCTGTTGCTATCTTAATGGCTGTTTCCAGAAGGTTGTGTTACGAAACTATTGCTCTGTCCCATGGCAATGATACTATGGAGTGCTGCAGTGCTTTATTTCCCCCCCCCATGCTGATTAACATCTAGGGGTGTAGTTGAGGGGGACCAGGGAGCACTGGGACATCTCCTACAGCAGAGTGTTGACATAATCAGCAAGAGCACTCAGGTGCTGCCTTTGAAAATGTTTTCAAAAGACTTCAGTCGAGAAGTCGCATCAGGTACCCTAGGTCGGTGGAGCACTCGCTCCACCAGCCGGCGGTCTATGTTTGGGCAGGATTGTGCTGTTAGAGTGTTAGTTTTAACCTGTAAGGTTCTAACAGTGAAATCTAATGCATGCTTACTAAGAAGTAGGTTCAACTGAATTCAATGCAGCTTACTTCCAGGTAAGTGTGTACATAGGATTGCAGTTTAAATGGCTTGGGTACATAAAGGATCACCTTCTCCTGCATTAACCTCCTGGATATTGACATCATCCTCTGAGGCTCTTCTCTGAGCACCATCCTCCCACCATCACAAGTAAAGTGGCGATTGTAGATCGGGCCTTGGCTGAGGACAATCTACACACTACACTAAGCATGTTATTGGCCCTTTGGCCTATTACCGCCAATCAAGCCTCACTTCCATGTATTCAGGCAGTGGATTATTTAGGAACTGCAATGAGTTGTTGGAACAAATGTATTCATACCAGTAAATGAAGCTTTCCAAACAACCTTAGCTGAACCTCAGTCTGTGTGGTCCAAGTCTAATATATAACTAACCATATTTAGGTAAGCATGACTTACTTAATGGTACACTGGAATGAATCCCATTCACCCCAAGTCAAGCTGCAGCACTTTCCACCATGAACCATTCCCTAGTCAGTAGGAGCAGCTGAACCATGGCCAGGGATGGATCATCAGAAGAACTTCAGAAGAGCCCTGCTAGATCAGATCAAAGGTCCATGCAGTCCAGCATTCTGTTTCCTACAGTGGCCGCCAGGTGCTTCTGAGAAGCCAACCAGCAGAGCATGAAGGCATCAGCTCTCCTTTGTTACTTGTAGCCAGGATCTGGTATTCAAAGGCATCCTGTCTCTGAACACAGAGGCTCTATTGCACTATCATGGCTAATAACTGTCAGGGATGAACCACTCTGGAGATGCTACCATAAGGTCACATGCTCCCAGCCCTCCTTGACAACACAGAGTGGCAACTGCATTGAGAAGAACATGCAGACACACTGCAGGATTTGGGGTAATAGCTCTCTGGTTGTTCATTTATGTTGCCATTTCACAACAAAATCCTACATATATATTTATTCATAAGTAAGTCACACTATCTTCAGTGGGGCGTATGCCCAGGTAACTGTGCATGAGATTGCAGCTTTATCAGTGGCATAGCTGATGTTTTTCCAAGGGGGCTGTGTGGGACGATACGCCCGTTCCCCCCCTTTTGGCTCCGGTCCCGCTTCATTCTGGTGGTGGGGCGAAGACGAAGACGCGTTGTCCCACCCACAGCCCACTTGGAAAAACACCAGCTACGCTACTGAGTCTTATAGTGCAATCCTATGCGTGTCTACTCAGAAGAAAGTCCTATTGAGTCTAATGGAACTTACTCCCAGGTAAGTGTGTATAGGATTGAAGATAGCTAGCTTGAAAGGCTCTTAGGAACACTCCCAGGCCATAACACTAAAGTCATATTCAAGGCAGTGAAGTTCCCTTGAAGTCAACAAAACTTACATTTCAATGTACTTAGAAATGGAATGCCAGTGAGCTTACTGAAAAAAAGTCTTTTTTTAAGAACTTTCCAATAAAATAATAATTTAAAACATCCACCTCGTGTATTCCTTAATACTGCCATAGTTGCAGAAGTGCTTTACAGTGCAGTCCTGTGCACGTCTACTCAGAAGTGTCCCGTTGTGTCCAATGTTTTAGGCTGTAATCCTATATACACTTACCTGGGAATAAGTCCCATTGAACTCAATACAGGCCTTACTTTTGAGTAGACATCCATAGGATTGCACTGTTAGTTTATTAACACAAGGATTTTGAAGTCAGATCTTTGTATTACTGCTTCAGATCATTCTTTTTCCCTTTTGAGCTAATGCAAGGAGAACTGCAAAAAGTCATGTATCAGGCCACAGGCCACATCTCTTGTAAAGAGAAAAGAGCCCTGTTCCAAAAATCAACTTACTTGTTTAAATGTCGCCTCCACATCTCTGATAAGCTCATCACGACTGTATCGATACTCCTCAGGAAAATCTACTTCATAATTTCCTCTCCAGTAATCTCCATAGTCAAGATAAGCTGAAAAGCCAAGTCATGGAATCAGGCATCAAACTATAGGAAAGCTCATTTCAGTTTCACAGGTCCTGAGGGAACATAGCTTCAAAATAACATTGGCCAAGATCTAAACTGTGTGGCCATCCCAGAAGACCGGCAAATCCATATTTGAGATGTTATGGACTCTGTGGGAAAGGCACAGATATTGTCTTCTTGTTAAGGGATAGCTAAAGTATTGTATCCAGAAAAAGTACAGTAGTCACATTTAAGAACAATATAGACAATTGGCCATGTTTCAGACTGATCCATCCACTAAGGTCAGCAAAGGGCCTCTGCTGCATGTACCACCTCTGACAGAGGCCAGACTGACAAAAACAAGGAGCAGGGCCTTCTCCGTGGCAGCACCTTTATTATGGACTGTCCCCCTCCCTATGAACCTTCCAGCGAGGGCTGAAGACTTTCCTTTTCCACCTAGCCTCGTTTCAATTAGTTGCTTTGGGGTTTTGTAGTTGTACTTCGTTTAATGTTTTTATTGTACTATCCTTTATGATTTTTATGATTATTGCACTTTAAATTTCATTCTTAATTTGGCATTTTACTGTGTGTTTTTCTCTATGTTGTACACCAGCTTGAGCGTTCCGCTTATTTAGAAGGAAAGGTGGGATATAAATCATGGGTTTGATAGTGTGTCATAATTAAATATGTTTAGAGAACTATGAAAATGAAGAGAAATGGAGGTATTTGACACTCTCAAAAACTTGAAGTTATAAGACCATATTTTATCATACAACGTTATATTTCTACTAAGCCATAGTTTGACTTAAGAGAAATAGCAGGTATATTCTTAATGTCCTGCTTTTCATCATGGGAATAAGAGGAACTTTATACAAGTTCTGCCACTCTACTGTCTCCTAGTATCCAACTGATTAATCTTGTCTAACATTCATGGTCTTTTATGTCCTGGGAGATGGATGGTCTTATGTAATCTTAGGCAAAGTGGATATGATGCAACACGATGATAGAATATGCAATTTAGCAACGTTTTATATTATCAGTCATCATACATACATGTCCCCAAAGGTGCTGCACATGAGAATGTAAATGGAGAAGAATCACAGGAGAAGAATCACATCATTAGTCTTGAAAACTTAATGAAAATCAGTATTATTGTAGCTTACCATTCTTTCTTGCAACCTCATTCTTCAGTTCAACATAACCTTCATATAGAGGCCTCATTTTCTGGCCAACGCCAGCTCTCCAACCTTGCCAAGCCCACAGTCTCTCAGAGTAATCGGTGCTGTTGGCCATTATGACATCCAGACCTGTCACCATGAAATCAGGATCATAAATTGGGATTTGCCTATACTGTGGTAGAATCTCAGCTATATAAAGCTTTGATTTAGTGTGCCACCTCAAATGACATTTTTTAAAAAGATGTGCACCAGCGGTGAAGTGTTCAGATAATCCCATTTCACCACCTCTACATTCATCCAGATCGTGGTCATAGATAGCAATTGTGCCCTGCAATCAGTAGAATTAATTACTACATTCATGTGTTCAAATCAAAGAAATGCAGCCTCCTTCCTATTTTATTTACGGTACTTATTCTGTAAACTTTCATCAATGCCTGAAGTGATATACAGTAATAAAATGTTAGAAACATATAAATTAAATCAGCAAAAAAAAAAAAAAGCATTCTAAGAACTTGTTCACACATAGTATGGGAACAAACCCAGGTGTTGTTTTTTTAAATCAAGTGTACAGTACATTCAATAAGGAGCTGCAGCCAATCCTGGTTCTCTGATGAGTGTGCCTGAAGAATGGACATGTTTCCAAACACATTTGTTTCATTCATCTGTAGCATTTCATTCATCATTCATATGTAACGTTTTTACAAGATCCCCATGTCTAAAGTAGCCCTTCAGTGGACTTATGGACAAACTACACATTACGTGTAATGGGTGTTTTGGCCATACTTTGTGCTTTTTTCGCTTTACATAGTATGTGGGGTGAAGTGAAACCATGGGGGGGGGTGGAGGTGGAGGGATTTAATTCTCTGAAGAGAGTGGAAGCTTTTTTTTTCTGGAAAGAGGACATGAGAGTAGGAGGGAACATGATCCCAACTGGACCCATAGCAAGGGGAAAGTATTACCTACTGCCTCGCCATAGTTATAACCTATAAGAGAGAGTTTGGGTTAATGTCCTACTGTGTATTGATGTCATATAGCCTTGCCCTTTGTTTTACTCATAGAACGGCAGCTGCCGGGGACACTGGCAGGAAGGCCTGTGCCGTCCCGCCTGGGTCAGAGGCTCCCCGGACGCCCGCTGGAGCATGTAGGATGGAGATAGCGGGCGGTGGCGCAGGAGGGCGTAAAAGGGGTGGGAAGGGGCGTAACGGGGCGGGGAGGCTGCAGGAGGGGGAGGACGTGTTGCAGAAGATCTGTGCTGGATCCAATCCCCCTTCCCCGCAGACTCCCCGCCCCTTTTCTCTCCTCGGATTTATGCTAGTATAATTGCTAGTGTAGGTCTGAGGAGACCCATTGCTGGCCAAGAGGCTTATGCAGGGGTAAGGAGATTAAACATCCCCTTGCCCTGAGGAAACCTCCCAGTCCCTCCCCCCCCCCCCCGCACAGGATGCAGCAGCTGCCATTTCAGCACAGCAGCATCAGCGGGGGGGGGGGACTGATAAAGGCTAGGATTGGGCTCTGAGTGTTTTACTGTAATGGCCTATGGCTACATTCAATAAAAGTGACCTGATTTGACTCTAAAGTCAAGGCTGCAGGAGATGCTCATTCTTAGATTGTACCTGGTTCCAGGGGCAGACAGCTGGCAGCATCATCTGGCTTACACACAGTCCCAGTACTGTAGATGGTACTCATTTTATTTAAAATAGTGTTCAGCTGCAATTTAAACAGAAGGAATACTATTGAGGAGACAAAACACTCTTTATCCAGAATACAGAGGCTAATCCTGCAACTGGATGAGCAGATGATAAAATATACCTTGGCAGATAAACATAGCAATGTTACAAGTTTGTAATGTACCAGCTGCCTACAATAGCATGAAACCAAAGAATGAACACTCTTCCAGTTTATAAACGTTTTCCTGCCTGCCTGATTGGCTTGAGGTGACTCTCATTTGCCATCAGTGACCAACCAAGTGGCCTGAATCCCCCAGTACTGGTCAGCTGCTGCAGATCTCCCCCCACCCATTTGACAATGGAGAGGGCAGGAAGAGTTGTTGCTTACTGCTGCCATGGCCCACTGCTGTCAAAACGTTGGGGTGCTCCAGCACAGGGTTTTACCACACGGTCTCCAGCAACCTGGAGCTGGGGCTGACAGGGTTGGATCAAGGGTGCCCTCCCACCTGCGAAGAGTGTCTTCTGCTCAAAGAAAGACTGTTTTACACCATGTGCTACAGCATTACATGAAAAAGGGAAACCAAATCCAAACATGTTCTTCTGCTTTTGCAAGACCTTGCATGAGAATGCCTATAGACCCGACGTAACACTGTCTACGTGGCCACTGAGATGTTGTGCAAGCAGTTGTGAGACTGTTCCAACAGCTGTTTCTTTGCCACTCACGGGATCCATTGGATCCATCCTACTCCAAGTTCTTACAATTAGATTAACAGCCCAATCCTGTCCTTCTCCCTCACTGGTGCAGCCAGTGGGGGCGGGTAGAACAGGAGGCTTTGGAAGGGAAAGGGGATTTGTGCAAATCCCTAATTGCATGGCAGGGGGTGGTTTGGGCACTATTGGTCAAAGTGGACCTATGAGAACAAATGACCCAGTCACGAAACCACTACCAGCATACAACAACTCTGTGTAATGTGTCAGGGAACCTTTCCATTTTCAAGACTGAGGGCCAAACTACCTTGACATTTAAAGTATCGTTAACCCCAACAGATATCTTTTCGTTCATTAATAGCAACTGGATGAGGGATGGGCTTTATGGATCAGGCTCAGAACCACTGCAGGTGTAGGAGGGGTTAATCCACCCACGAAGTGCCCTAAGGGAGGCCAATCCAGCTGCTATTAACTGAAGAAAGACCAGTCCTGCCAGGGCTAACACTTTTAATGTTAAAGAACAAACATATCAATAGGCACTTCAGGAGAGAAAGTATCAACCTTTAACTTCCCAGCTATTTTCATTTTTTACACAGAAAGACAATGCGCAGGCAGGATGATTTCTGTTATGGGAGTCACTTGTTTTTGGGGAAAATATTCTGTTTTTTATGGAAGCCGGCCAAGTGCAATACTTTAACTACTGTAAAAACGGGCCCTGTTTTAATAACGTTTGTTAAAATTGTATCGGATTCTTAACCTCCATTTTCAAAATGTCTGCCATTCACAACCATGCCTCTGCCTATTGTAGGCCTCCTTGGGTGCCTTTGCTTAAAAAGAAGAATGTGAGATTAGTGGGATGCTTTTAAATAAATACAATATTGTGGCTTCCCCCTGCTACCAATCAAGAGGCAGGCATTTCCACAGGATAACTGTAGTCAAGCAAGTACAGCATGATGACTGAAGCAACTGGGACAGACAGCCCAATCTTATAGACGTTTACTCAGAAGAAAGTCCTTCTAAGTTAGTTGGGGCTTATTATTAATAAGTAAGTGTGGCTAAAATCTAAGTACTTTAGCCCAACAGGTTTCGGGATTGCGTTCGTTTTCTCAAGAGGTGAACTTTGCTGACTTCAAAATGAACAAATCTTCAACATGGTCACTCCATATGTAAAAGGATTTGGTCAGTGTGGTGAGCCAGCATGGTCTAGATAGATTTTTTATTAGGACTTGAGGGGAACAGGTTCAAATTTCTATTCAGCAATGAATAGGCTTGGGCCAATCACCTACTCTCAAACTGATCTACCTCATAAGGTTGTTGCGAGGATAAAAGGCAGTGATGTAGACTTGAGTCTATTGACTCGAACTCGTGTCGGACTCAAGTCGTGTCAAAGACTTGACTCGGACTTCACTCGGCGATTGTAAAATACTTGAAAGACTCAACTCGAGACTTGGAGCCTTTTACAAGTCAAATTTTATTCAGATTTAACCCCATTTTCCCCATTAAATAGATAGGTAAAGGTAAAGGTAAAGGTGACCCCTGACAATTAAGTCCAGTCGTGTCCGACTCTAAGGTGTGGTGCTCATCCCCATTTCAAAGCCGAAGAGCCAGCGTTGTCCGAAGACGCCTCCGTGGTCATGTGGCCGGCATGACTCTCCTTGCCGCAGCGTGTAGCATGCGGCTGGAACACGGAGCGCTGTTTACCTTCCCGCAAGCGGTACCTATTTATCTACTCGCATTAACATGCTTTGGAACTGCTAGGTTGGCAGGAGCTGGCCAAGCAACGAGAGCTCACCCTGTCGCGGATTCGAACTGCCGACCTTTAGATCGACAGCACAAATCGCAACCAAAGACTCCGGACTTGGGGGCAAAGATTTGGGACTTGACTTGAGACTTGGAGTCAGAGACTTGATCCACATCCCACCCATTTCAATTTTTGGTCAATCACTCTCATGAGTGATTTCCCCTGTCTAGATATCTGTGACACTATGAACTGCAATACAGCACACTTGATTCATGCTAAACAATCTAACTTTGGAGATGACCTCCAGAGGCCTGGAATTCACAGCTGGCATGGAGAAATGCGGTATTTTGCATTTATTTTCTATTTACTTTTCGCATTTTATACTGCCCTACCTCTAAGGAGCTCAGGGTGGTGTACATAGTTCCATGAATTTTTACATACACGGCAAAGTAAAAAATATTGGGCTTTAATACATGTTACTAGGATGAATGATGAACAGGATTATTTGTAATGGGCACCTACAATGGACGGATTTCAACATGGAGAAAGCCTACAGATATTTTACATACTTGGCTGTATTTTTCTGGAGACAGCACGGAGGATCCCTTGTCCTGGAGAGACTGAAGTTGGAGTTTGAGAATGTCATCTGTGATGCTGTTCAGATTGAAATTACTGGCATTGTTGGAGGCTTGTTCATAAAATGCTGACCATCTGGAGCCTGCTTCATTCTGAAAAAGATTCATTTAAATTCTGAATTATAATGTGCATAGAATGTTGGGCTAGACGTTTGGTCTGATCCAGCAGAGCTTTTCAATCAATCAATCAATCAATCAATCAATCAATCAATCAATCAATCAATCAATCAATCAATCAATCAATCAATCAATAAACCTTTATTGGCATAACATAACAAAAACAAAACATAAAAAGATGGCCGCCTGCAGAGCTTTTCTTATGAAACAATTTATGGAATTCACTCTCCCAAAATGGATTTCAGTGCCTCAGGAGTATTCAGTGGTGATGAAAACCCAAACGAAATGTGCAGCTCTCCAAAAGGAGCTCCTTTGGTATTGCATGGTTTGGTCAATTTAATTTCCAATTTAGATTCACGAACTGTATTGGGCATATTTCAACAGTGTTGCACAGTATTTTTCTGTTGTCTGCAAATGAACTAGCTAACTTGGCTGGCAACATCAATTTCCATTTTGAGCTCTTCTTCCCACTGAACAATCACTGCTTCAGTTGTTGATCCAGCTGTCAACATCATTTTTGTATTTGCTTGTTTGGCATACTTTGGTCCAATCGGCATTTCAACCAGCAAATGGTCACTGTGCTAGCACTTGCGCTGCATCTTTACACCCGACACATCTCCAATGTACACTTAGAACATATGACGTGCATTGCTTATGAGTATATCCATGACATATCAGCTTTTTTGAAAGATATGCATGTACGTAGCACATGACATTGATAGGAGAAGGTTTGGCTCAGTGGTAGAACTGCCGCCTTGTAATGCCTGAAGAGATCTGAGGATGCCAGCTTGAGACAACCGGAAGTATCCGAGAGCTGTCGACACGCCTTTGATGATTTGCAGAAGCCCTTGGTGAGAGCGAGGAAAAGCTGTCTGATAACATTCTGAAGTGAGAGGCAGAGTGCCATCAAGCCGAGCGTGGAAGGCGAATGCCAGAGATAAGCCAGACCGTGAAGGTCACCATCTGGAATGAAGACGTTCTATGAAAGATTAGAACTTTGATTGTAAAAACCCCTTCAGGGGTGTGTGTGTGTGTGTGTGTGTGTGTGTGTGTGTGTGTGTGTGTGTGTGTAGAATTGCCTGCCTATGTACACCGCCTCAAATTAAAAGTCAGAGGAGAAATCTAATGATCAAGAAAGGCAGTATATAAATACCGGTATTATTATTATTATTATTATTATTATTATTATTGCTCTCTGGGCACTTGTCCCTAAGCCTTTCACTCATGCTTGATCTCACATCAACCTTAACTAATGCATCTTTAATGTTATTTAAAGCTATTTAGATAATGACATAAGAGTCACATTCTTTCTAGCCATCAGGTAATCAGAATGACATAATGATAGTAACTATCATTAAGATTCCTGGGGTGGTAAAGATAATAGGTTCAAATACAGCCAGACGTAGCTCAGGCAGCACCAATGCATAAGGAAAACAGATACTTAAATAATGTACTTCAAACACGTGGTACCAAACATTAAAAGTTTTTATAAAATTCCAAGAATAAGAGATATTATTCTCAATCCAGCAAAGGTTAGTCACAATTAATTCCCATGGAAAGCAATCAATGAGACTAAACAATTAATGACTCACGGTGCAATCCACCGTGAACTTATGGCACACTAACTATGGCACACTCCGCCGCTCTAAGCTGTCGCAAACGCGCCGTAAAGCATGTTTGTGACTACTTTGGAGTAAGGGCCGCCAGCGCAAAGACTGGCAGCCCTGTCCCCCGGCAGACCATCCACACGCCCATTGGGCAAGGTAAATCCTGCACTGGCCAGTGCAGGTGTGGGGGGGAGGGTGGATTGGGCAGGGAGAGTGCGGGGATATCAGCGGCAAGCTCCACCGATATCCCAAGCCCTTTCCACGCCCGGTGCAGCCCTACACCCCGGCTTCAACTGTATGCTAGCTCCAGAGCTGGCGTACATTTGAGTATGCCCATAGGGCCTCAGGCAGCTTGCACCCGGGGAAGGGGATGATTGTCCCCTTCCCTTGAGGTGCTCCCAGGCTGCCCTGGGGCAGCCCGGGAATGGGCTAGGACGTGGCGGCCGGCCTTTAGGCCGGCTGCCGCATTCTACGCAGTATTGGGCTGTAACTTAAACCCTATTTGTGGGACTAAGGTCACAATCCTACACACTCTTACATGGGAGTAAGACCCTTGAGCTAAATAGGATTATTCATATTTGCTGGATTGTGCCCAACTGCTGTTGCTGCTGCAGAAAATCCCCTTGATCTTTAGAAGGTGAGATAAAAAGGAAGATGGAACAGGAAAATGTAGCTAAGATACTTCTAATAGTTTGAGCAGTAAGGGTCTATTTCATATTTGGGAATCTGAAAGTCACACTATTATGGGAAATCATAGTAGAATTCTACATCAGTGCAATTGGTGCTTTACTGATTGTCCAGGCTATTTTTTCCCCCTGAGAATACCTGTACTGTATTCATTTTTGTTGTCTGACCTGAATAGGATACCATTTCATATCATGTAAGCCATAAAAATGAGAATCATGTTGACAGGTATTGGTAGGCTTACCAGACCGCCGACCGGGACGGAGCGACCTGCCCTTAAGGGGGGGGCGCGGGGGAGCAGAACGCAACGCGTTCTGCCCCCCCACACCCCGCCCCTTAAGGGCAGGTCGCTCCGTCCTGGTCGGCGATCTGGTAAGCCTAGGTATTGGGATCAGTACTTCTATCTAACATTCAAAATGCGTCTCTGAAAATGTTTAGTTCATCTTATTCATCACTCCTAATCATCATCATTATTATTATTATTATTATTATTCAGTTATATATGGCTTTTCAAGAAGTTCACAAAATGGTTTACAGTGAAAATCACCCAACCAAATGGCTTCCTGTCCCAAAAGGGCTCACAATCTAAAAAGATACAGAAGAAACACCAGCAAACAGCCACTAGAAAAGACACTGTGCTGGTGTGAAGAGGGACAGTTACTCTCCCCCTGCTAAATATAATAGGAGCACCAATTGGAAAAGTGCCCCTTTGCCTAGTTAGCAGGGTATGACTTTAGTTTTACCTTGACAAATCTAAGATAATAGCAAATTGTTATCAAAAGTACCCACCATCTTCTTGGCATTTTCTTCTGTGATGTTGGTATTATAATCCCAGGAAGCAAGTGAACTTTCATAAGACAGGTCTTCTGCACGTGTGTTAAATTGTGCCAAAAACTGCCTAGCCTGTTGGGTCACATCCTGTGTGGCAGCCAGAAGAGCCAAGCTCCAAATCAGACAGAGGTGGACCAACATTCTTCCTCGTCCTCCCCGGCCAAGAAGTGCTAAGTGAGTGAGTGAGGCTCCTTCAAGAAGGCTTCCTTATCAGGGCTTGTCTCACCAGCCTTTGTACATAAGATGGCCATGGGAAAAGAGGCAGAATCCAATTCACCCTGCTTTTTATAGATTTAATCCTGCAAAAGGAAAGAAAGTAGGTGGTGTTTTTTTTTTAAAAAAAAGCCAAATAAGCAAAGTGAATAATTAACTGTGGAGAAGCATAAATACCTATAATATTTTATGGCTTTCATTTGAAAGGCTTTTACTTGTAGTTAATATTTCCCCAGCATCCTGTCAATGATAGAGCTGGTTATTATCTATAGTGTCAGATCTTCTGAGTGAAGAACTGTGAATTCTTTTAACAAATTTGTGAGAATATAGTAACACTAGAAGGCTATGGCTACATCATGATGGGCTACATCAAATGAGTTACAATCAAATCGACATGTGACCTTCAAATTGACATGTGACCTTTCTTTCCTGCTGCACTGTTAGCTGAGTCACCTCTCTTCCAGTTTCTCCTCAGAGTCCACCCTCGGTCTTTCTTTCCCCCTCTCCACTCCTCTTCAAACACTGCCAGCACAATCCAGCGCCTGAGTCCTGGCGGCTGTTCTGCCGCCGGGCCGGAGGTCTACTCAGGGAAGGGGACGCTCGTCCCCTTCCCCGGATGTAAATTCAGGCCAGCCCGATCGGCCCTATGGCCATCCCCCGCCCCCTACCGGGCCAGTTAGGCCAATGGTTCCACTCCCTCACCCGCTGAACCACCCCCACACCCACTGGATCCTGACTCACGTTGTCTGGCAGACGCACGGGTACTCCAGCGATGAAGCAAGGGAGGCTGGCCTCTGCGCTGGCCTCCCTTGCTCAAAACTTGCTTTCTGGCATGTTTGCAACTGCTGCCGGTGACGGAACGCTTGTTCTGTCGCTGTCGCAATCCTCAGGATTCTGCTCTGCTTCTCTTAGCCTGCAGAGATCCCTGCTGAGACTGCACTACTTAAGTGGACTTGATATTATGTTAGTTCAGATATAGTGACAAACCATAGTTTGTAGTTATGTGCAAGCGCAGGTATGAGTAGAGGTGTTTGAAAACGGTGTTATTTATTTTACTCAGAAGTAAGCACACTGTGTTCAGTGAGGCTGTAATCCTCTTATATTCAACAAAAACAAACACCTCTAGGTATGAGCCTTATGAGTTCATGTATGAGTTCACGTGCTTCCTCCTCCCCTTCCGTCTTTATGCACAAGGAGAGGTTTAACGTTTACATTCACGGTTTGTAAGAGAACACGGTTTTTGATTTCAACCAGTGGTTTGCACAGTTCCACAGGAGGATATAGATAAGCCTATTAACAAACCATGATATCAGATCCTGGTTCCTATCCTAGTTTAACCACTGTTTCCCATACCAGTAGATGAAATGAGAAACTTTAAACGTTCTCTCCTCATATGTGAAGGGGAGGGGGGGTTGGGGAGGAGTATCCTTAGGCTCATACCTGTTCATGCACATAATGCTGGTTTCTTGTTACATCTGGACCAGGTCAATGTCATAGTGCTTAGGTGAAAATTAAATAAAGTCATGGATGTCTCTTAGGTGGATATAAATCAGCAAGTGTTTTAATATAACCTGAAAGTTACTGTACCTTTTCGATACTGTACCTTTTGGACTGAACATTTAGCATTAAACATTTCCTAATACAATCCTGGGCAGGATTGGAATGAAGCACACAGGTGCATTGTTACTTGAGAAAAGCACCAAAATGGAATGGTGAGATAAAATAGGAGCCAACTGCAGGAAGAGGTTGCCTAGTGAGGAAAGTGGCCTTCTACACAAGAACATAGAGTGGTGGCAGTATTGGAAGTCTGGAATGCAGACTCATATAGAAAGCTTAAATAAAGAATTACAACTAATTGGGACAGATGATAAAAGACTTTTGCTTTGTACCTCCCATGGTAATATCTTAGCACAAAGATCATCTCTCTCTCTCTCTCTCTCTCTCTCTCTCTCTCTCTCTCTCTCTCTCTCTCTCTCTGTGTGTGCGTGTGTGTGTTTATGTGCGTGTGTGTGTGTGTGTGTGTGTGTGTGTGTGTGTGTGTGTGTGTGTGTGTGATATAATAAAAAAATGTTAAATAAGAAAACATGCCAAGCCTTGGAATTTCCCTGCTGAGGAACAGATATGGAGTTAGTGATGATTAACCACTTATCTATCTACATCAAGAAAGTATCCTGAGGCCCCAATCCTATGGGCCCCTTCCACCAATGGAACTCGCAGGCCATATTCCCAAAATGAAAAGGGGGAAGGTTATTGAGGCTGCTGACGCTTCTGAGAGGCTGAGGGGACAGAAAAGCACAGCCCAACTGATGCTGAACCCCTCCCTTCCCCCAAGGGGTTGTGCCACAAAAACCAAAGAGTTCAGGGAAAATTCAGGCAAGGGCAAGCCAAGCCCCACAATGCAAAAAGGCAAGAAGTCTTCTGCAATACCAACCTGGTGGGAAGGGAAGGGGGTGGCAGGCCCGACCTGACCCTTGTGCCTCAACAATCCAATACAAACAAGGATGTATGCTAGGCAAAAAAACGAGGCTGCAGCCAGGCCTCATCGTTGTCTTGTTACAGCCTGCCCTGCTCCCCCCCCCACCACAATCGCTGCAAGTATGGCAAGATAGTTGTTAACCCTTCTCTGCCCAGAATTCTGATTACATGTATTCTGCCCCAGAAGAACTTCACAGACAGGCACCCAACTGGAACCTCTACCTCTCCACCAGGGGAAGCAAGTGCAATGCACCCCTCAGAAGTAAGCAAAGGGGGGGGAGGGAATCCCATGCCGCCATACACTGATGCTGCATCTCTGCCTCTCATGTCACTATACCTTGCCTCCAGTCCTGACCCCTCGGGATTATCATATGTGTCTCTGCTATCATCTGTGTTGCCTAACCATCCTTTCCTTTTGCAGCAGCTGAGAGCAGAGGGTGTCTTTTCCCTTTTGGTGAACACCAAGGAGTCCAAATGGTGCTACTGCTGGCCAAACACTCATTAGAACTGTGTAGATTTTCATGACTAGTTGTAATGTTCAGAGAAACAATATTTATGGGATTTTCCGCCATGTGATTCAGATCTTAATATAGAGGAAGTAAAATTTTTGGTCTTACACTTGTCAGACGAAATTCCAGTTCCTAAATTGTTACCGCGGTGCTGCAGCAGGCAAACGGAACGGGCTATCCAAGGCTGACGAAGAGTTGAGAAGGTCTTTAAAAAATTCTTCTTCCTGGCTTAACGTTTCCTTCCAGACATTAGGAACTTTTTCAAAAGCAAAACAGAGAACTCAGCTGAAAGCTGAGAGATGTCCATAACCTTGTCTTGAGGAATTCAAATTATATAGGGCACAGGCGTTTGAAAGCGCGGGAACCGCTAGTTGCTAATTGAAAACGGAAGCAGCGGTTTCCTCGATGACCGGGGATACCCTTTGTGCTTTGTTCTCCCAGCTGGTAGGCTGTCAGGAGATTGATGCAGAGGGGAGATTGATGCAGAGAGGAAATAATTAACTAAGCTGCAATTGTTGAAACACAGAGGCTCTAATTCTCGGGTTGTTGATTAGATGCGGAGACTGCAGTTTCTTCGATGACCTGACATAGCCTTTTGCCTGCGCTCCGTTCTTCCGGTCTGATCTGCTGTTTAGAGGATTTATGTAAAAGGGGTAACCATACCTTGTTGACATATGATAATTCCTGTTGACGGTTCAGAAGGAGTTTGGGTTGGCACTGGGAAATCGAGATGGCTTCAAGATTAAGATGCTGTCTGTTTCGTTGTTCATTAAACAAGGACTGAGTTCTTTGAAAATCAATTTGATGTCCTGTTGCTTTAACATGAGACGCCAAAGCTGACTTTTCATCTTGATTATTTTTGACAGCTCTTGAATGTTCTTGCATCCTGATTTTAATAGGTCTTTTCGTGCTTCCAATATAGGAACTTTGGCATTCCCCACAATAAATTTCATAAACTCCTGGGTTGGTTAAATTGGGTCTCTTATCTTTTGGATTGCCCAATAGTTGTTCAATTTTGATGGTAGGTGCAAAAATGGTTTTTACCTCGTGTTGTCTAAAAATATAGGCAATCTTGTCAGTCACCCCACGTAGATAGGGCAGAGACAGCCATTTGTGTTCTTTATTATTAGATTTTTCCAATTCTGTTTCCCTAATTTTGTTTATTTCCTCTGGGGATAAAATATGATTGGCTTTTTCCCATTGTTTGTCCCACACTTGTTCTATTTGCCTTATTGTATATCCATTAGATAACAATGTTTCCTTAATGGTGGTTTTTTCCTCGGCTAGAGATTCCTTATCACACACGTGTATGGCTCTGTATATTAATGAATTAATCAGAGAATTTTTTTGAGATGGGTGATGATTAGAGGTGTGGTGTAGATACCTGCCTGTAAAGGTAGGTTTCCTGTAAACTGTACGGCCAAAAGTCAAGTTTGGTTTCCTGCTCACTTTTACATCTAGGAATGGTAATGTACCCTCTTTTTCTATCTCCATTGTAAATTGAATTTCTGGGATCAAACTGTTTAGATGTTCTAGGAAGAAGCTCAGTTTTTCTTCTCCATGATCCCAGATGCAGAAAACAAAATTAGGGAAACAGAATTGGAAAAATCTAATAATAAAGAACACAAATGGCTGTCTCTGCCCTATCTACGTGGGGTGACTGACAAGATTGCCTATATTTTTAGACAACACGAGGTAAAAACCATTTTTGCACCTACCATCAAAATTGAACAACTATTGGGCAATCCAAAAGATAAGAGACCCAATTTAACCAACCCAGGAGTTTATGAAATTTATTGTGGGGAATGCCAAAGTTCCTATATTGGAAGCACGAAAAGACCTATTAAAATCAGGATGCAAGAACATTCAAGAGCTGTCAAAAATAATCAAGATGAAAAGTCAGCTTTGGTGTCTCATGTTAAAGCAACAGGACATCAAATTGATTTTCAAAGAACTCAGTCCTTGTTTAATGAACAACGAAACAGACAGCATCTTAATCTTGAAGCCATCTCGATTTCCCAGTGCCAACCCAAACTCCTTCTGAACCGTCAACAGGAATTATCATATGTCAACAAGGTATGGTTACCCCTTTTACATAAATCCTCTAAACAGCAGATCAGACCGGAAGAACGGAGCGCAGGCAAAAGGCTATGTCAGGTCATCGAAGAAACTGCAGTCTCCACATCTAATCAACAACCCGAGAATTAGACCCTCTGTGTTTCAACAATTGCAGCTTAGTTAATTATTTCCTCTCTGCATCAATCTCCCCTCTGCATCAATCTCCTGACAGCCTACCAGCTGGGAGAACAAAGCGCAAAGGGTATCCCCGGTCATCGAGGAAACCGCTGCTTCCGTTTTCAATTAGCAACTAGCGGTTCCCGCGCTTTCAAACGCCTGTGCCCTATATAATTTGAATTCCTCAAGACAAGGTTATGGACATCTCTCAGCTTTCAGCTGAGTTCTCTGTTTTGCTTTTGAAAAAGTTCCTAATGTCTGGAAGGAAACGTTAAGCCAGGAAGAAGAATTTTTTAAAGACCTTCTCAACTCTTCGTCAGCCTTGGATAGCCCGTTCCGTTTGCCTGCTGCAGCACCGCGGTAACAATTTAGGAACTGGAATTTTGTCCAAAAATTTTACTTCCTCTATATTAAGATCTGAATCACATGGCGGAAAATCCCATAAATATTGTTTCTCTGAACACTCATTAGAACCTTGTTTCTTTTTCAGGACTGCACCATTGTCACAGGGGGCTGAACACTGCTACTCACTCTGCAGAGTTCCACTGCAGCCCCCCCCATCACCACCGGAGAGGGAAAGGTAACGTGCGTGTCCAAGTCCTGCGTCAAGTCTCGCGAGACTCTGAAAAGCCGGAAGAAAGAAGCCGCAGGAGACACACTGCGGACCTGCAGCCGATGGCTCGTGGACAGGCAACCGGTCCTTGGACCACATTTTGAGTAGCACTGTGTAGTGGAAGGATCCAGCAGACTGGCAGGAGCCAAGTGTGGTGTCAGCAGTGGACCCTTGTTGACAGATCCGGGCAGCAAGGAGTTAACAGATGAAGACTTGGACTTTGACAGGACTTTGACAGGACTGGGCAGCAAGGGGTCAACACCCAGGACTGTGTGGGTGGAAGCACACCTGAAAGCAATTGGGCGTGGCCCACAGGTGTTGCTACTAAGTAGGAAGAAACTGGGACTTTGAGTGCAATGGGTGTGGCTCGCAACTGCACCCAATTTGCACTAATTGGAACTTAAGAGTATAAAAGCAGCAGCAGTAGGAGCAGGAAGAAGCCTTGCCAGCTCACCACGGGGATACGCTGCCCGATTTCTGAGGGACGACGGGACGCTGCTGCCAAGCCGACCAAAGAAAGGAGCTACGACCAGGAGGACAGCTGGACACACTCTGCGAAGCCGAAGGACTGGTGACCTTGGACCAGAGAACGCTGAACCGACGGGAAAGGAAGAAGCTGGAGCCTGCTGCCTGCCTGGACCACCAGCTGAAAGAGCCTGATTTGGAGGGAGACTTTTGGGAGATAGACTGTTTCTGTTAAGCAGAAGGGTTTCTGCTGTGGGATAATTTATGGTGTTAGGGAGATAAGGGTTGCTGTAAAGCAATAAATTTGGTTAATTGTCCATCTGAGTTCGGCTTTCGTTTTTACACACGGCATTAACTATTTGAGGTGTTTTTCAGTCAAAGCGGGCATTTAAAGGGAACAAACTTGCTCCTAGAAGGAGAAGTTGGGTTTGGGCAGGACATTTGGGTCCCCAGAGTGGGGTGATTCCCAAAGCAAGACAATTGGTACCAGGAGTGGGGTTACGAAGCCCAAGGCGATTAGCACCTCAAAAGAGACAGCTGTGTGCAAAAAATGAACTCCTCTTGGATGTGGGAAATTATGGACCTCGTAGCAAGGGAGGCAGATGCCTCCACTGTGTCGTGGCGAGTTTGGAATGCTTTGAGTATTTGCTGGACCTTATTTATGATAGCGGTTTATATCTGGAGGTTTAGCAAACGTTTTTTCTGTTCCCTGAGAAGATTGAGAGTATCAGGGAGGGAAGATGCTGGGATAGATGCTTTGAAGCAGGAGGTCAAATCTCTGAGGGAGGAAAATGGGAAGTTATATAAATTAATTTTCCTCCTGAAAGAGAAAAACAGTGGATACATTGAAGCTCTGGGAAACGCCCAAAGAAAGGCTGAGGTAATGAACAGCCTAAATGACATTTTGGCAGCTCGTCTAGCCAAACTGAAGCAGGGGTCGCAGCTAAAGCTATGGGAGGATACGACCACTGAGGGGAAATTTATGGCAAAGGACCAAATGAGCGCTTTTCAAGCTGCTGGCGGTAACCTCTGCGATAGGTCAGTAGAGGCTTGTGTTCAGGCCGAGGAGGAAGGCATGGGTGATGGACTGGTGCGGCCGGTGAAACAGGCACGCCCACTCATCACCAATAAAGCGAAAGGGCCAGTAGGGGCACCTGCTCAAACAATTAGGACAGTGCGAGACTATACAGGGCAGGAACTCGCAGATGTGGCCCAAGATATGAGGCAGAAACCCACGGAGCCATTGAGTGCCTGGCTACTCCGCCTGTACGACCGTGGCGCTGACAACATCTTTCTAAGTGTAGAAGAGTTGCAGGCCTTGGGGTCTTTATCGAAGGATGCCATAATTAATGGGTACCTGCGAGGTGCGCAAGGACAGCCAACCTCATTATCTGGCTGGATTTACATGGCAGTGGGGGCCAAATATCAGTCTCCCATGGACTGGGAGGAACGTTTGCCGGGTTGGCATACGATAACTGAGGCCATGGAGCAGGTCCGTATGATGGCAATGCAAGTTGGCATCTATACCCCTGGCTTCACAGGACCCGATGATATGATTTTCACCGGGGGAATGAGGACCAGACTGGTAAAGGGAGCTCCACCCCATTTAAAGGGGGCAGTAGTAGCTTTGTTGGAACCTGCCCAGGGAAGTGCGGTAGGGCATGTAGTCATGTTGCTAGGACAACTAGAGGACATGCCTGGAGAGAGCACCCCCAGGGCCAAAGCTAGGAGAATGCAGGAGAAGAGCTTTTCTAAGGCAGAATGGAAAGTGCCTGCAGGGAAAAGCCCTAAGAAAGGGAATGGGAATGGCAAGCAGGAGCCTCCCAAGTCTAAACAGAGGGTGCCCAGGTGGAAGTTGTGGGCAGACCTCTTAGAAAAGGGGGTCCCTAAGGAGAAGATAGACGGGATTCCCACACCAGAGCTATTAAAGCTCTGGGAAAAGAAATGTGGTAAAGGGAAAGATCGGCCCCAGGTGAGGCAGACAACGCCCACTGACCTCCTAGCAGAGTCAGATGGAGAGGATGAGATCCTAGAAGCCTCTCAGGAGGAAGATCTCATCACGTTGGGGTGGAACACACCCCAGCCAAGGGAATAGGGGGGAGGGAAGGTCTCCAGTGTTGAGGCCAATGAGAATGCCTGTCCCTGGAGACCCACGCCCTTATACCCCTTTAACAGTATATTGGGCAGATGGGATTATGCAGGTAGCATGCAGGATCTCGGCCATGGTTTGTACTGACTGCCATGCAGGCAGTTGGAGAATGGGAGAATATTGGAGACAATACAGGGATTAGAGAAGTAGGGAAACGCGCGGTCTGGGGAGCGGCAGACCGGGGACAAAATTGCACGCCAGCGGGTAGTGGCAGCCCGCAGAAGCAGATGCCAGTTGTCTTGTGTGAATCTGGTCTTTTGCTTACAACAGAGTTGGTAGGCAGGAAAGAGAGATAACACAGGCAACACAGGGAAGTAACAAGGAAATGATAAGGACACAGAGACTAGTGTAACAGGTTTAGCTCCTAGGGGTGGTCTCCTAGGGGTGCCTGGAACTGCGAGACATATTTGGTGTTGGTGACAGGGATGGACTCCCCTGTTTGACTAGATGCAGGGAAATTGAAGAAGAAATTAAGACATGTGAAGGCTTAACGTGTTCTTTTTTCTTTCTTTGAGGGATAAAGTCAACCGAGTCATCCAGAGGGAAGGAAACCTACTCCTACGCCATCGGACAAGGGAAGATGGAAGGCCACCAAGGGCAACCACTGTGACACCAAGGGGTGGATTGTAGTGGAAGGATCCAGCAGACTGGCAGGAGCCAAGTGTGGTGTCAGCAGTGGACCCTTGTTGACAGATCCGGGCAGCAAGGAGTTAACAGATGAAGACTTGGACTTTGACAGGACTTTGACAGGACTGGGCAGCAAGGGGCCAACACCCAGGACTGTGTGGGTGGAAGCACACCTGAAAGCAATTGGGCGTGGCCCACAGGTGTTGCTACTAAGTAGGAAGAAACTGGGACTTTGAGTGCAATGGGTGTGGCTCGCAGCTGCACCCAATTTGCACTAATTGGAACTTAAGAGTATAAAAGCAGCAGCAGTAGGAGCAGGAAGAAGCCTTGCCAGCTCGCCACGGGGATACGCTGCCCGATTTCTGAGGGACGACGGGACGCTGCTGCCAAGCCGACCAAAGAAAGGAGCTACGACCAGGAGGACAACTGGACACACTCTGCGAAGCCGAAGGACTGGTGACCTTGGACCAGAGAACGCTGAGCCGACGGGAAAGGAAGAAGCTGGAGCCTGCTGCCTGCCTGGACCACCAGCTGAAAGAGCCTGATTTGGAGGGAGATTTTTGGGAGATAGACTGTTTCTGTTAAGCAGAAGGGTTTCTGCTGTGGGATAATTTATGGTGTTAGGGAGATAAGGGTTGCTGTAAAGCAATAAATTTGGTTAATTGTCCATCTGAGTTCGGCTTTCGTTTTTACACACGGCATTAACTATTTGAGGTGTTTTTCAGTCGAAGCGGGCATTTAAAGGGAACAAACTTGCTCCTAGAAGGAGAAGTTGGGTTTGGGCAGGACATTTGGGTCCCCAGAGTGGGGTGATTCCCAAAGCAAGACACACTGTTCTATGCCACCTAAAAGGCACCACTACATTACACTCCGGTGGCACCACTCTCCCTCACAAACACCAAGTATGAATCTGAAGCCACACAGAAAAGGTGTGCTGACGCTGTTTTCAAGTCCCTGTTACTCTCTCTGTGTTTCATCTGATCCCCGCAGTCAGCTTTCCCACAGGCAAAGACACCATGCAGATCCCAAGGGAAGCCAGCCTGACTCACAAGTGAGCCCAGCTGTTGCATGGTGAGGCTGCTGACCGACTCGTTCCAGTCAGGCCCCTGTGGCTTTGCAAACTCCATGATGGACAGCGAACAACTGGTGCAGCCAGACCTCATTGGCACCTGTGACTTGGCTGTCTATTGGATAACTTGCAATAACTTGCTGAGAGGAGATGGCTGACAGGCAACCTCACTTGTTGTGTGTTTATCAGATACGGATACCTTGGCTGTATCACATTTGAAAGTAAAAACCTTGACTGGATCACATTTGTTGTTACTTTGTCAGCAGATAGGGATTCCTTCTTCTCACCTTACTTGTTTCTTACCTCAGCTGACCTCAGAATGGGATCCCGTGTAGGGAGCGGCCTCTCTGCTCCCAGGGTCTGCAGCATCTGCACTCTGTGATTTGTTGGGCTCTGGGGGTGGACACTCCCCACTTATCATGAATCCCCTGTACACAGTTGCCATTATATATGGTGGGCAGTGGCAAGGGGTCAGGGGGCAGCATACTGACAACCACATCAGCAGGTGCCATCGATGCAGCAAAGGGAATGGGGTGGGTGTGGGTAGTTGGGCACCCTGTGTCACATGTCAGCCCAGTGATTGGCTCATTCAATGCTCCCTCTGATAGGTCCATGTGCAATGCCTCCCAATCAGGTATGCCCGCTTGCAGTGATGCAAGGTGTTAAGTGCCAGATGAGGTGTTCTTTACTGTCTCCTGCTGCAGCTGGGTGGTCAGCGAGCAGCTTTGTGGTGTGGCCAATGTGGGCTCTAGACTGACTTCCCTCTCTTCTTTTGTCTCTGACATGGGTGTTTCTGGCCAGTCATGCAAAAGGTGAATGCCTTGCTCGGTAGGGCAAGTCCCTTGGCTGGGCTCAAGCCTGTCTTGCCCAGCTTCCACCCTGGGACTTTGTGCAAGAGCCACAAGTACCCCATTTTGCCTGAGTGCTGTTGAGGCTCTCCTTGTCCCAGTCCCTCCTTGGCAAAAGGTTTCCTTCCAGCTGGCAGTTTCCTCCAAGGGGACTTGAACCCTTGCCATGAAGAAGCTTGTATGTTTTTGTTTTACATGGCTGTCTGCTTCTAGGGGAGCTGTCTTTGTACTTGTGCTCTGTCTGCTCAAAAATTATTCCTTAGAGCAGTGTTTCTCAAAGTCCAACAGGGGAGTTTACTCTTTGCAGGGACGGGGACGATGTCGGAGGCAACGCTCCAGGATCATGTCCTTTGCCGACCCAAAAACGCTTTTTTTAAACATACCTGGTTGTCTTGCCAGCTCCCCGAAGGGTCCGGGGGGGGGGGCTGTGGCTGCCTTCGGAGGCCTCCCCAAGGCTCTAAACAGTGGTGATTGTGTCGAAAAGCCCACTTCCGGTTTTCAGCAACTTCTATTTTATTCTTTGTGCAATAGACTGCTCCACTCGACTACACCTGGAAAATGGCAAACCTACCACTGGAACACTTAAGGCTGCAATCCTAAACACACTTACCTGGGAGTAAACCTGACCGAACATAGTGGAACTTACTTCTGAGTTAATTTGCATAGGCTTGCATTGCCAAACACTTTTTTAGATACGTGAGTCACTGATGAAGATCTTTTGAGTTGAAATGCACTCGGCAATTGTTGACATGAAGCATTTTCATTCCTACTCCATGGGGACATAACTGGTGTCTGGGTTTTGTTTTTGTTTTTTACTTTCAGGTAGGTCATCACTCAAACTGGAAAAGGAATTCTTCTCTTAACAAAATAGGAGTCCTGTCTGACTCAAGGTTTCACAGCTCAATCCTATGCTCCCCCCCCCACTGGTGCAGCGATGCCAAAATGGCTACCACTGCATTCTGCAGGAGGGGCAGTTGTGGAGGTCTTCTCTGGGTAACATTTGTTCCCTTATCTGGGGGTAAGCCTCCACAGAATGGAGGGGATCTACTTGGACCTGTGCTAGTGAATTTGCTAGTGCAGGTCCACAGGGGCTAGGATTTAGTGGCCACCACTGCCACTGAACCTGCCCCCTTCCCAAACCAAATCTGCCTTTCCCCACCCCATCGCTGCCTCATTCCACCCTCCCCCACCCCATCACCACCTCATTCCGCTTTCCCTGTCCCCATTGTGCTATCCCTCCACCCTGTCCCAACTCCTCTCCATCTTACCTGCCTCAGCGGGTCCTCCAGGATCCACTGACACGTGGGAAGGCTCCAGCCTTCCTGCTGGTGCTCCTACTCTGTGCGCTGCCAGAGTGCCTTTTACGACTGCCCTACAGTAGTCACCGCCAGCAGCTCAGCCCAATAGGATTGGGCCATCAGTGACTGCTTCATGGCCACAATCTGCTTGTGATCATTTTTGCCAAGAGAGGCAGAACAGCCTTTTGCTCACTACGATTGTGTAGTAAACAATAGATTTTATCATAACTCTAAGGGCCAAATAAAACATTATACTAAAATGTAATGTGTAATGTAATGTAACATGACTCGGTGGGTGTGTTTGTTTTTAAATTGGCCTTGGGGGACTCCAAGACAAAGAAGAACTGCAGTGGGGAACCTGGGGTCTTTAGGACTTTTCTCCACTGCAGTTTCCTCTCGATCATGCTCCCCGCCACGTACTATTTTAAAGAGAAAAAAAAAGCTTCCATTGACTTTCAAAAGATAACATGCAAATTAGGTCCTAACTTGTGCCTGGGACCTGGTTTCTACGCTCCAGTGTCCCTTCTCTGGCTCCAATTTCAGTAGTTCTTGCCACTGCTTCTACTTCTGATGTGCACTCATGTGGCATATATTGCCATTATGGCCCGAAAGAAGATGTCACCTCTTGGTAGAAAAGTGTGCACTGACCTGCTAGCTAAGTCTTGACTGTTTGTGGATAGAAGATCCCTTCCCTGCTTAGACACAAAGAAAGTAGTGGTAGCAGGCAGCAATTGCAGACCCCACAGAAAAGCCTGGTTGGCCTTGTCTCACTTGTAGGTATTATTCCAGACCAGTTCTGAGAGTTACAAGAGTGTGAGATCACTCAGAACAATCACTGGTTCATGACGGTCTTCCAGAGAAATACCCATATAATGAGAACAGTTCCTGAATTCAACAGATGGAAATGCTTGCATTAACTGTGCATATTTATTCATAGTTTTTAAAAACCAACAAAGGTCCATCACAGGATGTAGTTCATGTCCAAGGAGTTTACAACTGGAAAGGACAAGGCAGGCATAGTATATATAAAAGGAGAGAGATAAAAGCAAGTTGCTTAAGAACTGCATACAGGCAGGCTGGCTATTCACCATTCTTTCGTCTTCTTTATCAGTATATGGGCTGTCACTGCTTCCTCTTGCTGTTTCTTTGACTACCTTCCACCTGTTCACCCCCCGAGTACTAGCCAATAGGTGGCCATAACAATTACATGTACACATGTCTACTGCATCAGTGGTGCAGTAGAGCTGCTTTTTTTCCTATAATTTTGAAGGACCACAGAAAACTGCAAAACCAGTTTGACCAGAGCTCACGGCACAATGACAAACACCCCCTAGGATAAACTCTTTAACTCTTTGAAACACTATTGCCTGAAAACACAAAGTATGTTAATGCATATGCAACATACACTCTTTTTAGTTTACTTTTCATGCGCTCTGTTTAAGGGAGCCTCAATGAAGTGAGTGGAACCTTGTGGCAGATAGGATCAGCTAGGATGTGGCAGATAGGATCAAGGATCAGCTTCTTATGGCCCAATCCCATCTGGTCCTTAAAGTGGCAGATCTCGTGATCTGCCACTGTAAGTCCTGGAATGATGGCGCAAATGCAAAAGTCGCTTCATGGTTCTGCAGGCTGGGCACACCAGCACAAATGGCTGGCAGCTACGCGCAGGTGCCACCACCCACAGAACCTCCCCTGTCCTCCTCTGGAGCAGATAGGTCGGCAGCAGGGGTGGTTCAGGGTCAGAATGGGGCAGGAAGTGGTCCGAGCCAGGGGTGGGAGGTGGAGAATCTTAGCAGAAGCAGCACATAGCAAGATCCTATTTCCCCTTCCTGGCCTAGACCCTCCCCTGAGTCTCCTGCTAAATAGCTGGCGTAGGTCCAAGGAGACCCATTGGAGGCCAGGTGGCCAATGGGGAGGTAACAAAGGTTTTTACTTACCTCTCCTGGGCTGTCTGGTCACCCCACATAGCATGCAACACACTCCATCAGTGATGCTGTGTGCTATGGGCTGGTGGGGGGTAGGATTGAGCCCTTTGTGAATGTTTTGGAACAATGCAAATCACAATTTTTTTTCTAGGAAAATAAAACAGCTGGTAACTACATATGTAAATAATAATTAATAACAAATCAATGGAGGCAAAAAATAATAGTTGTTATTCAACCCTTGACACAGTCAAATAAGATTTAACAGTGGGAGCTATTACTCTTTCCATTGAAAAAACACATTTTGATGAAAATTGAATTTGGTGTGTGTGTGTGTGTGTGTGTGTGTGTGTGTGTGTGTGTGTGTGTGTGTTGCTGTGTGCATGTGCTTATCAGGGAAACTGTCAAAGGGAAGAAAAGTGCATAGGTTTTGTCTCCTGTTGTTTGATAATTGGCATTTATAGCTAGATAAAACCGGGGCAGAGTCTCACAAAGCAGCTCGAGAGAAATTTCATAAGGGCGTGAACCGTTCATCATCTGCTGCTGCGTAGACTCCGTTAATCTGGCCAGCTTTTAAGTCTAATGTATCGCAGGGAATACCATTTTCCATTGTTAATGTTCCTTCACATTTTTCTTCTAGGCTTTCTGTTTCTTCAGACTTCTTATTGAGTCTGAAAAGGGTAGAGAATAAAGCAGTTATTGGCATCAAAGTGCATCCTCTGAGATACATGAAATAAGAATAATTTCAACCTGTCTAAACTCAGCTTACAGCCAAACTACACATTCAGACAAAATGCATGGTATAGTCACAGCTAGATTGTACAGGTGTCCCCTGCTTAACGATGGGGATACATTCTGAAATCCCCGTTGTAAAGTGAAGCCGTCATTAAGCGGGTCTTGCTGTGCTTTGAAGTTTAGCACTGTGCTTAAAGTCCCAGTGCTGAACTTCAAAGCCCTTATCTAAAGCCAAACAGCTGATGAGCTAGGGCTTTAAAAAGATGCGTCTTTTAAAATCCTTTGCTCTTTTTTACTGGGGACCTCCGCCATATATCCGGATCGTCATTAAGCGGTCCGTCATTAAGCAGGGACACACCTGTACTCTTTAGACTGCAAGTGGGAGAAATCTCATATTGTTGCTTTCTTCACAAACTCCACAATAGAAAACTAGCATGGCTAGGAACTGGCATGCTCACTTTTCACAAGTAAGGAGTAGAGGTGAAGGAATGTTCAAAAATACAGTCTTCCATTTACAGTCTAAAGTGATACAGCCCAGAAAGCAATGCAGCATAAGATCTTTCTGAGTGCAGATCAACTCCTAGAATATGAAGGGATGGATGCAACGCTTGTGCACACACTATGTGAAACGTAGAAGGAAAGTTGAAAAGCCAGCTTGGGGAAATGAGGGCCAACATTACAACTTTTTAAAGAAATGTTTAAGGAATAGGCAAACTTTGCTAAGCTCTTTCTCAATGCAATGAATTTAAGTTTTATCCCAGGGTCACTGCTGACTTCATCATATAGAACAGCTCAATATAGCAAGGAGAAAAATGAAAGGGAAAATATTAGGACTGCAATGTTTACAGCGCAATCCTGTGTAACCTTGCTCCGGTGCAACAGTAGATGCACTGGTGTAAGTGCATCTACTGTTACACCGGTGCAAGGTTACACAGGATTGCGCTGTTAGTCAATTAATTGATTTATTATTATTATTATTATTATTATTATTATTAACAGTATTTATATACTGCTTTTCAACAAAAGTTCACAAAGCGGTTTACAGACAAAATCAAATGATTAAATGGCTCCCTTTCCCCAAAGGGCTCACAATCTAAAAAAGATGCAGAAGAACACCAGCAAACAGCCACCAGAAAAGACACTGTGCTGGGGTGAAAGGGGAGCAGTTACTCTCCCCCTGCTAAATATAAGAGGAGCATCAATTGAAAAAGTGCCTCTTGCCCAGTTAGCAGGGGTGCAATTTATTAAAAAGGTGTCCATATTTACTTATTAAAAAGGTGTCCAATTTATTTACCTTGCAATTTATTAAAAAGGTGTCCATATTAACCTGGCACCAGAGATTTTTTAAATTGTAATTATTTTTAATACAAGTACGTATAATATCCACGAGTGGCTCTCTCAAAAGTGGCATTCTTGTTTTCCCCACTCACATGTGTGCAGCATCATCTAAAATCAGACAGTATAGGCCCTTACTTACAGTTAGAACTTCCCTTACTGTAGCTTTCAGCTATACATTCCTGTTAAATATCTATTTACTCTACAAATAAACAATATTGCATCATTGATACAATTTCTTTTCCAAACTAGCCCATCTGCGGTGCAATTGCAATGGGAGCAGCAACCATTTTACTGGTCCACAGTGCTGAAATATTAATGGATTTTGACTAGAAAGAGCAAGTTAACAATGTTTGCTCTGTTTCTTTTATTTCCAGTGCCTGGTTGATTTTTGACCTTGAGGGCCACTGATTCATAAACAAAGACCCTCCCATGTCATATGTGGCGCAGCATCAGCAACTTATGGGAGATAACAAACTCAAAGTTCAGCCCTATAGAACAGTACATACTGTAACAACCTGAGTCAGGGCTATATATCAGTAATATTAACAGCCATAAAAGTAAATGGTTCTTCTGCAGATTCTTGGATGAAGGAATTGCGAAAAATAAATCAGAGGGAGAGGCCAGGAATAAAACCACTTCTTTGCTTACAGTATTTGGTACAGAAAATGAAAACGTGACACAACGTCATGGACAAAAGTCTCGTTCACCTGCCTGCTGCCTTCTCTTTAATATCTCCCAGAAATAGTTCAAAGCCGTTCACCCAAGATATTATTCACTTGCGGTTCTTACTTGATGACATGAATGTGCTCACCTGCTGGCAACACTAGCGCTCATCCATTACTTGCAGACATTGTGAAGTTACTATAAGACTGTTTTTTTTTCCAGTTTTACACAATGAGTGCTTCTTACAAATCAGGCTCTGCAGGTAGATATCTGTATTTGTTAGTTTCCTAGCATATCTATTACTCATGCTGGCCTTCTACTGTGATGCACACATTGCTTCTCCTCAACTTCACAGGTCTTCTGTGAAGCCAGCATCTCAAGGATCCTGCCAGGTGGGGAGGCAATGGATCTCTGTGTGGAGAGCACACCATACGCATTGCCTCTCCTCAGCTTCACAGGTCTTCTGTGAAGCCAGCATCTCAAGGATCCTGCCAGGTGGGGAGGCAATGGATCTCTGTGTGGAGAGCACACCATACACATTGCCTCTCCTCAACTTCACAGGTCTTCTACAGATATCAGTGGTTCCCACTTAATTGCATGGGCAAAGTTTATGGATCCATTACCTGGAAGACTGGAGGTTGGCCAGGGAGTTTTCTTTCAGCCCAATCTTATTTGGCCATTACACGGTGCCAGAACGCTCGTTCAGGTGACCTAAGGCCCTTTACGACTGTCGCAAAACGTGACAAGCTATTTGGCACGGACTGGCTGCCGCCGCTAGCAACAAATTGCCAGGTCCATGCGTAAGCGGATCGGGGACACCCATTACCGTAGGTACTTTAGAGCTGAACTAGACATGACCCTCCACATGTCACTGGATTGTCTATGGTTTGTTTTTGAGTAAATGGTGGGCAAAGGTGGGGGGAAGGAGAGGGCCCAAAACTGTGATGGGGGAGTAGGGGGTCTTTTTATGCTCTTGTTTTAATTGTAATGTGATCTGTTCTTTATTAACTTTTAAATGCTGTTTTTTACTAGTTTTCGTTAACCGTTTTTTATTGTTTTAAAAAGTGATTATTTTTTGTATTTTATTTTCTGTATTGTATTCTTTTTTTTTTCATGTTGTAAGTCGCCTTGGGTCCCTTCGGGGAGAAAGGTGGGGTAAAAATACTGTAAATAAATAATAAAATAAATTTGGTATTTTGCCACAGTTCTGATTCTGCTTGTACCCCCACTGCACAGTTTTAATGACTTTCAATGGATGTTTTTTCCCATTAAAAAGGGTGCAGTGGGGTGGCTCAAGCGGGATTGGAAATGCAACAGGGGTGAATTATTATATTACCACCACCCGCTGTGGTTTCAGGCCATTTCACCTCCCCCACCCCGTATACTATTTGCAAGAGAAAAAGAAAACGCAGATGCTCCAGTAATGTGTTTAGGGTCCCATCTCATTTGACGCTTAGAAATACCCATAGGCAAACGGCCACATTGTTACTAGCTCTTTAATGTGCTTCCGCTGTCAGTTTGTACCAGGATTTTATGAGGCAGGAAGTAACAGGCCCTGCACCTCTTTAATCAGAAATGATGTAGCATAGCAGAACCTGTTGCTGATACTTTTCCTTTGATAATGCAGGCACCAAACCTGCAACTAGTGACACATTGATGTGCAACAAATGTGCCACATAGTCTGTGGAAGTGTGCTAAAATAGTCTGAATCGTAACCGATAGTGAAATACTGCTATTGTCTTTCTACAATCAAGTTACCTGTCATCAACATTTGCAGTTTAGTCAGCTTTATAACGGTGAACTGACGCACAACAGGAAAATGCAAGATGCTCACCTCTTGCGTTGCTGGATCCCCGATATTATAAGGAAAATGAGTCCAGCCACAATGATGCAAAGAACAACACCAAATACAACCAGCCAGACTGCCACCGAGCGCTCAACAGGCGGTGCTAAAGTTGTTGGGATTTTCAAGAACTGTAGTGTGTCATCAGTTAGTAAAAAGGCGCTGTTGATTCTGCTTCTGCTCGTCCTTAACAGGAATGCAAAGTATGACACGTTATTCAAAATGGTTATAACTAAAAAATATAGTAAATCAGAAAGTTGCTATTGTGTCGACCAGATAACGGAAGATATTGTTTTGCTGGATTGGGAAAGCATGGGAACATGTGTTGACAAATGGGCAAAATTCAGTACACATGTCTCCTCTATAATTATGATTAGAATGAGTGAAACGCATGGAACTCACAACTGGAGCACTGTGTCCTAATTAATGAAAAATAAACCAGAGAAAAGGAATTCTGATTCTCTTGTCTCAAGCACCAGATTCCCATGGAAAATGTATCTGCCTATGTGAATATTAGATAGTGTTATATGTATAAAAACGGTAAAGCTGATCCCTGACAATTAAGTCCAGTCGTGTCCGACTCTAGGGTGCGGTGCTCATTCCCATTTCAAAGCCGAAGAGCCAGCATTGTCCGAAGACGCCTCCGTGGTCATGTGGCCGGCATGACTCTCCTTGCTGCAACGCGTAGCATGCGGCTGGAACACGGAGCGCTGTTTACCTTCCCGCAAGTGGTACCTATTTATCTACTTGCAATAACATGCTTTGGAACTGCTAGGTTGGCAGGAGCTGGCCAAGCAACGAGAGCTCACCCCATCGCGGATTCGAACTGCCGACCTTTCGATCGACCTTTCGATCGACAGCTCATGGTTCAGCGGTTTAACCCACTGCGCCACCCGCTGGCTTGTGGATCCGCTATCCGTGGTTTGTGGGAGGGCACACTGAATGGTTCACGCTGAATCACCTACGCTAGGGAAGGATAGGATTGGGCTGCCCAAGATCTATACAGCTTAGGACCAAAATACCTCAAGGGCCACTTCCTCCCTCCCTCCTATCAGAAAGAAGACCAGGGCATAAATTTTAAAATAAATATAAACACAGCGCAATCCTGTCTACCTTGGATGTGGACCGGGCGGCGTGCCTGCCCCACATCCAAGGCAGAAAGGGCCTGGGACCGGTGCATCTGGAGTGCACCTCGGGAGAAGGGGACATTTGTCCCCTTCCCCTGAGTAGAGCCCCAGCCGCGGCAATAGGTCTACTCAAATGTCCACTAGCAGACATTCGGGAGGACTTCATATGGCGGAACAGGCTGGGGAACGGAGATAGGATTCAGCGGAGGCCTCCTCCACCAAACTGTCCCCCTTCCAGGCTTGTTCTGTCAATCCCCTCCTCCCGGAATGCCCCCTCCCGTTCTCCCCATGCCTCTATCCCGACCGGCGGAGACCTACCTAGTCACATCGGCGGGGTGTCAGGGGCGGGTAGGCCGGCGCTGACTTTGGTGCCAGTGCAGCCTACTTACCAGGTGACGCAAACGTTCCTTATGGCACTTTTGCGATACCCTGGAGCAGCGGAACAGGCGTTCTGCCACTCCAGCATGAAGACAGGATTGGGCTGTTAGTCTCATGCATGTGCATTTTTCCTTAGACTGCACGAGACTGGAAAGCACTTTGAACATTCAACAACAGCTATGGAAATATGGAGGGGAGAGGAACTTCATTTGTTTTACAGTAGATACAACAGGTAGCATCTACAGCAATATACGCAGAAGGAGTTTTAACAGCAGAGGCGGTGCTCTGCAATGCTACACAAACATTAGTGGAAGAGTAACTTTTCAGCTTGCAGTGTGATGCATTGCACAACATCTTCCCCTAGTGGAAGAATTAGGTAAAGGTAAAGGTGACCCCTGACAATTAAGTCCAGTTGTGTCCGACTCTAGGGTGTGGTGCTCATCTCCATTTCAAAGCCGAAGAGCCAGCGTTGTCTGAAGATGCCTCCGTGGTCATGTGGCCAGCATGACTCTCCTTGCCGCAGCGCGTAGCATGCAGCTGGAACACGGAGCGCTGTTTACCTTCCCGCAAGCGGTACCTATTTATCTACTCGCATTAACATGCTTTGGAACTGCTAGGTTGGCAGGAGCTGGCCAAGCAATGAGAGCTCACCCTGTTGCGGATTCGAACTGCCAACCTTTCGATTGACAGCTCATGGTTCGGCAGTTTAACCCACTGTTACAAAGGCAACTTTTTCTGTGTAATAAGCTTGCACACTGGCCTTCTGCTCACACAAGACCATTTCTGTAAGTGGAAGACACCTTTGGATGCCACCTAAATTATTCCCAGGCAACAATCAAAGGTCCTTGCATGGCAACTGTTCCTATGGTCCGGATTGTGTGAGCAGAGCTGTGGAAGGCAAGAAGTCTTAAAATGGGCTGTTTTGCTTATGAAAGAAATGCCAGAGCTCCAATTACAGGAGGCCCTGACCCCCTTGCATTTTGTGATACCGTGTCTTACAGCGCAATCCTATGCATGTTTATTCAGAAATAAATCCCGTGTATTTCAATGAGACTTACTCTTAGGTAGGCATGTATAGAATTGTACCCCTAATTACTGTTTTTATAAGGCTTGTGGGCAGTCATGGTTTGCCTTAGATGAAGGACTGAGGGGTAGGGTTTGTGAATTTCATTAAATTAAGCTACCTTTTTACTACAATGTGAGTATTGGAAAATATTCTTATGCAGGGCAATGCTATGCAGGTCTACTCAGAAGTAAGGACCATTAAATCAAATGGGGCTTAATTCTAGGAATGTATAAGATTGCATCTTTATTAGGCTTATGTGTTCCTTAGCTATAGTAGGTCTCTTTTTTAATAGGTCAATATTCACATATGTCACATAGATCATGTCTACATTCAAGTGATAGCCATCGTGTAAATCCAAGATGCTAGAACAGCATGCTATTGATGCAGAAAGAGATTTAACAGTAAATCTGCTTACAGTGAATGTTTCCAAGAACAGCCAACACAAAGGGGGAAAAGTGCATTCCACTATTCTTACCATGGTCCAACAAATCAATAATCTCCTTTCCCACCTAATGCGGTGAAGTTGGTTTTGAGTTTCTCTGTGGAAAACAATTTAATCTGATCGTAAGCTTCGAAGTTAATCTTTCCCAAAGAATGCATTCTCATTCATTGCCACATTCACGTTTATTCAACAAGAGGAATTATACCTCTAAAGATAACATGATTTGTTAAAGGCAAAATACAACTTCAGGTTAAAAACAAAGAACTATTTTCCACCGGAATCTTGTGAGAACTTCATGGATGACCCTGCTCACAAAACTCCTTGCATACAACTGACCTGGAGGTCACAAAATGGATTTTTCTTCTTTTTTTCCAAATGTTCAACGGGTGGGGGGGGGCGCAGGGGGGTAGTGGTGGTGGAATGCATTCAGCTTAGAATTGGAGCTTTTTAAAAAAGTGGAAGTCTGTTTTCACTGTGTTCCATATACGCAGATGACAGTTCATACAATGACAGGAGTCAAAGAATTAGTTACTGCAAAATGATCAACAGCATAATCCTAGGTGTGCCTACTCAGAAGTAAGTCCTGCTGAATTCAATGGGGTTTACTCCCAGGTAAGCATATATAGGATTGCAGCTTAAACAGAGTAATAATGGGTCATTGACATTGAAAAGTTAGTGCGGGCTTCAGATGTTTGAAAAACAAACACATAACCCTGTTTTCTTTTTGCAAATATTATAGAACATTTGAAGGAACGTCCCATGATCAAACGTTTCTACCACAAGACATTGTTTGGAACACTGAACTGGAAGAGTAAATAGCACTCTTGCAGATATGATCTGAACTTCTCCTTTGTAACCAATATTCAAAGAGGGAAGACAAGAAATTGAAAGGTTGATTTCAATTGAAATTGAAATTGACACCACTAACCTGCCCTATTTCAGCTTCACCCTCTCCATTTGTGGCATAAGCTGAGAACCTGGGCTTTAGCTGGTAGGGTAGGCTGTCCTTACCTACCACTGCATGAACCCTAGATTCTTCTTCTGGTGTTGCCAACATATTTTTTATTTTATTTTTTATTTTTCACATTTTTATACCGCCCTTCCTCCAAGGAGCTCACAGTGGTGTACATATTTCCTCCCCTCCTTTTTGTCCTCACAACAACCCTGTGAGGTAGGTGGGGCTGAGAGATAGTGACTGGCCCAAGGTCACCCAGGAAGCTTCATGGCTGAGCGGGGATTTGAACCTGGATCTTCCAGGTCTAAGTCCGACTCCCAAACCACTACACCATCCAACCATTATACACCATATAATGTCAAGTGCATGGATGAGGCTATATTTCTGTCTGTATCTATATATGGCTAGTAGTCCCTGAAACATTAGAGTTAGAAGTGAGTTACTTTGCCTTCTGTTTGCAATGTGGATGTTCAATTTCAGCCAAAGCTCATGATGAGAAGAGATGCAGCACAGGAGTGCAAGAGATGGTGGCGTGGACTTGGAAAAGCCAAGTTCAAATCCCAATCAAGCCATGAAACCCATTAGGTAAACATGGGCAATCCACTCTTACAGCCTAGCCTAGCCTATAGGGATATTGGGAGGTTATAAATGCTCTTCTGAGCAACTTCAAATAAAGATGGGATATACCTGTAAATGCTACTAGTAGATAGTACATTTAGTTAGGAAAAAGTGTGATAATATGGGTGGCCACTACAGTACCTTATGGCTTCTTCCACATGACTCCTGGGAACGGTTGTCACATTTGTGGAGGAATCCACGACCACGAACCAAAATGACACCCGATCTGTCACATTACAAAGCAACACATTGGAAGTTCTGTGGATGATTTAAACAAAAACAAAAAAACCAGAAATATCAGTAGATACCGGATGACAATCAGTGCTTAAGAAGTAAAAAAGAGAGGTAGCAAGGTTCAAATTTATTGGAAAATCAACTCTCTCTCCCTAAAGTTTTTGGGCCTGAACCCTAGACAGTGTTTTATGATCACTTCATGCATTCCAGAGCTGGCATTGAAAACAGGTTCTAGGGCCACAAGAACCTTGTAATTCATGGTGCATATAGAACCCTGAGGGAGATAATGCATCAGCCCTTAAAGTTTAGGCTTTGCATCACTATCATTCTTCCTTACATCACAGAATCTGAATTTGAGCCCTTAACTCTTCCCTAGACTAGGAACAGCCAACTGGGTGCCCAGAGGTTCAACCTGATCCAGGACCGATTCATCCCTGAGATGGTCACTTCAGGCAGCAGGCTGGTGGGGTGTGTGTGTTCACCTCTGCCTGCCTGCTCACCTCCACTGCTCCTCCATGCCCTGAATTGGAAAAAGGGAGTTGGAGCATTGCTCCCTTTAAGCTGAGTGGTTGCACGGCTGCGCAGCTCAAAACCTGGCCAGGCCAAACTCTGCACAGCTCGGAGCACTGCATTCCTGAAAGTCCAGGGATGATGTATGATGTCGTTGCCATGCATCCGGAAATGCCATCAAGCTGCCGTGCAGCTGGCGGAGGGGTCTGCAGTGGCACGGACCCCTTTGGGGGAATACTGAGTATGAGTGGAAGAGGAAACGTGGAGGAGAGGGTCTGCAACACCCTAGCTCACCACTCTCTTCTCCACCCTTTCTCCTGCTCCACCTCTGTCTTCCTTTTCCAATTCAGGGACTGGCTGGCACATCAGCAGGTAAGGGTGACCGCTTGCATCTGGCACTCAGCTGCAGCATTGGGCATATCACTCCTCAGCCCTGACTACCTGACCCTCCAGAAGTTCCCAGCATAGCCACCGGATTTGACCACAACCCAATACTTCAGCTTCACCCATGCAAGCCAAGACAGGTGAAAGAGAATAAGCAGCTGAGGGGCATAAGGGGGAGACTGTCAGGGTTTCTCTTGGTGCTCACAATGGGAGGGAGCGAAAGTTAAAGAGCTCTTCGCCTGTATCTTGGCTCATTCAGCAGAGAATCAGTAGGTAGAGCCAACATTGTGGCCCGTCAGAATTTGACCCATTCAAAATATGCGCCCACTCTTAAGCTGCCTGCAGTGCCAGGACAGCAGAGTGACGGATTTTGCCCTGTTCCACAGTGACATCTTGTGGCTGATCAATAGCACCGAGTGCTTGCTTTAATTGTTGTTGCTCTATGTTTGATGTTATATATTATGGATTTTATAGTATTTTATGGTATTTTTTATTAAGGTGTACGGTATTTTTATTAGGATGAAAATATTTACATCCTAATATTGTATAGTATATTAACATATTGATCAATATTAATATTAATAAAACATTTTATTAGGGTGCAAATAGATAAATATATAAATATCTATGTATTACTTGATTTATCTAATTATTAGTAGATATATCCATCTGATACAGAATTTTAGAGCCCAATTCTATCCCCTGCCAGCCCAGACCATGTAGCACCCCCAAAGGAAGGCTGAGGGAGGAGGGACCAGACAGCCCAGGAGAGGTAAGTAAAGAACATTTTTACTTCTCTAACCATAGGCTGCCAGGTCTCCAATGGGTCTCCTCAGAACTATGCCAGCTCTGCCGACGTAAATCTAAGGAAACTCCTGCAAGTGGGTCTGGGCTGGGAAAGGGGGGGAAGCTCTTGGAGTGCTGCTGAGATCCTCCCCTTCCCACCCCCAGCCTGGCCTGTTCCCCACCCTGATCCCCCAAACTCTCCCCTGAACTGCCCCCACCACTGACCTACCTACTCCCGCTGAAGTTCTGCAGTCTGGCACTGCTGGTGCGGGGCTTACCCGCTCCCCACACTGTCAGTAGCAAGCCACAGAACGACAGACCAGCTGCGGTGCTGGTGGTCCCGGATTTACACTGGCGGATTGCAGTGATTTGACAGTTATCATGCTTCTTCCCATCACCAATAATATGGGTTTCCAAATGGATGCAGGATTGTCATATAAGGTAACAATAATTGCCACATAGTTGAGGCTCTTCGGTAACAGGCACGCATCTGCAGCAGCCGTACGGTAAACTTTTAAGCAGAACTGTGCAGGACAAGCTCATCTGAATCCACCCTTAGCATCCTACCCATAGCACAGGCTGCCCCACAAAGAAAGCAAGTGCACTGCACAACAGGGGCCTGAGTAGCTAACAGTTCTAGTAGCAAACAGTGCAAGCAAATGAGCCAAGCTACACACTGCAAGAAAGCAATCGATCACTCTAACTGGACCATCTCTTATTAGATTGGAACTGCACATTTGGGTGCTGCCACCAACTACAGCAGTACTATCTTGAGTCTCTCTTGTCCCCATAACATGTTCTATCATTTATCTCATGTTGTAACAGCACAACGTTGTACATTTCCTTGCCCATGGCAACTAATGATGTGGAATGGGAGAAGGAAAATGCATAACACTGTGACATTTTTAGCAGTAATTGTCATTCATAACATTTCTGGTGTCATGAATGCTGGCCAGTATCAGGAAAATTCCTTCCCGACTCCAAATATGACTCTGAGCATGAGCAAAGTAGTCACTTGACTGCCCAATCCTATCCTGCACACAGTATCACTGATGGACCACTAGCTCCGTGCTGTGGTGGGGTGACAACGAGACGGCCCTAGAGAGTTAAGTAAAAATGATTTGTACTTATCTGCCATGGGTCTCCTTGGACCTACGCCAGCTCTTTAGCTGGCATAAGTGTGAAGTGAGTCGGGGTGTGTCGGGCCTGGAAAAGGGGAATAGTCTCCTGGCATGCGCTGCTGCTGAGATCTTCCCCATCCTGCAACCTCCTGCCTCTGGCTCAGCCCGATCCCCACTCCCAAACCACCCCTGTATTGACCCACTCCCCGCCCTGAGGCATCCACAATCCTCCCTCATTCTGCTCTCCCCCCCCCCCCACTGACTTACCAGCAGCAGCGTAACCAGAGGAGGTTCAGCAACCTGCTGTCAGCTGCATGCAGCCTCCGGCCATTTGCCCTGGTGGCCATGATGGCCCACAGAACAATGGAGTGACTGAAGCTTTCATGGCCAGCAATGATACAGGAAGAAAGAAGCATCTCAACGGGTTTAAAAGCCATGTATTCCAGTTAAAAATAATTAAAAACAATAAAATAATGTAATTAAAACTTGCGTGGTCATTACGTTTCGTTCAGTATCTATGAACGTCCAATATCAGATGACAAATACAGAGCCAAAACCAGCTGCAAACAGATGTTACCAAGCATACAGCAGCCACTTCCAGTGGCGTTTCCACGGTAGACCTGCCCGGTCGCGTTCTTCACGCGGAATGGTTGCAACAGCGAGGGGGCGGCGCCTCCTTGTTTCGGTTCCTAAACACGGTACTTGACGCGGCGTGACTTACGGTGCCGCCCCTACCGTGGAAACGCCACTGGCCACTTCTTATATACTAAAACAGACACGCCCAAAGCTGACAAAATGACAAGCTAACAAGTAATTAGCTCACTTTATTATATAAAGTAATTGTTCACTTTAAGTTAAGAGCAGTTTCTTTCCCTTCAATTTGACATTAGGTTGTTTGCAGGCAGCCGACACAGGTTTGGACTGCCGGGGCTAATTACTTGTTAGCTTGTCATTTTGTCAGCTTTGGGTGTGTCTGTTTTAGTATATAAGAAGTGGCTGCTGTATGCTTGGTAACATCTGTTTGCAGCTGGTTTTGGCTCTGTATTTGTCATCTGATACTGGACGTTCATAGATACTGAATGAAATGTAATGACCACACAAGTTTTAATTAAAATTTTTATTGTTTTTAATTAATTTTAACTTTTTATGGAATACATGGCTTTAAAAATCCATTGAGAGTGCGTACTGCATGCTATGGGGGGGGGGGGGAATCAGACAGCCAGTGAGAGGTAAGTAAAAATATACAGTATTTTACTTACCTCCCAGTAGGCTGCCTGATTGCCAATGGGTCTCCTCAAACCTACGCTAGCTATTTCGCTGGCATAAATCAGAGGAAGGGGGTGAGTCTGGGCTGGGAAAGGGGAATAGGATCCGGCATGCATGATTGCAGAGATGAGTCCCCCGAACAATCTGCTGCCTGAGATGACCGCTTCAGTTTGCCTCATGGGTGGGTTGGCATTTCAATGCTTCATTAGACTCAAACTAGCCTAGACTGTTTTAAAAGTTAGTGTTTCTAAATTATGCTTCTCAGGTCACTTAACATTTTGTCCGTGAGTATTGAGAAAACAAAAGACATGAAAATGGCTATCAGGAAAAGAATGGATCCCCATTTATGTGTATTTTGCTGAGAAAATGGGCTATTTAAATGTGCAGCTGCTGTGTGCATTTTGCACTCGGTCCATTCATTAAAGCGTTAATGTCAACCAAGTTGCAGCCCTCAGACTCATAGCAGTCTCTTTATAACAAACAAAACAAAAAGAAATCACAAAGCACCCAACTTTACACATTGTTTCTGTCTCAAAGCATAGATAAACATTGACTAATGATGGGGTCTGTTTTATAGCAGTAGATAATCCCAGAAGCGTCAGAGGAGGAATATTCTTAGTACAAATTTGATTTGGTCAGGGAGAGGATAAAGGCATCAGAATTTGTACCATGATGATGCCAGTAAATCTCTCAGATCTGGGTATCTCACTTGCCATATATTACCTTTGCCTGTTTTTCTCCCATCTTTCCATATAATTTTTGCAACCTAATGATGCAATTCAAAGACGTACAGGTCTATGATTTTGAGCTATGGCAGATTGCTCACTACCAGGTAATGTTTTTGGAATAGAATGGTGATTATAAAATGGTACCCACTGTCTACCCCCCAACACCGCCCCCCCTCAAGGAATGTCTCATTGGCAAATGGAGCTCTAGAATAGTCATTTCTTTAGTAAAACAAAGTCTCCCTCCAATGCTGTTGTTAATGCTAAATTTGCCTACAGATTCTGGTAAATGAATGCCATTTTGTAGGGAAATTATTTCTAAACCATAAAAGGTGCATCCATTATGATTTCAGTGTCACTCCATATATCCTTCCAATTAGCCTTGATGATACAGCGAGCGGAAATCATACTACAGCTCTCGGTGGAGCCAAACTGTCACATGGTCATTCTACCTCAAAGCCCGACCAATTTTCAGCTCTGATTGAGATGGGAGACGATTACAACCAGCATCACACAATAAAAATTGACTAACCGTGAAACAAAACCATCAACTAGGCAAACTATTTCCAACCCTCTAACAATGCTATATCATCCTTGTCACTTAATTACAAAACATTCTAATGGGAAAATTAGGAATAAACTTACTGGGTGATTTCTTGACCAGAATGTTTTCTCATCGCAAAAGCCACCATTGCTTTAAATAAATATTCTTCATTAGCATCCCAGGTATACTGTTAAGCAATGAACAATTGTTATGGTCCAGGAACTGGAGGGAGAAATTTTTTTCTCATGCCAAAGAAGAAATTACTTTGCTGTTGATGTAATGGAAATATTACATTACTGCAATGCTTTATACATGGGGATACCTATGAAGACAATTTGGACAGTTCAATTCAGAGAATATTTCAGATAGTACTGCAGCATGCTGTTACCTGGGGCATGAAGAATTGCCTTAAGATCTTGAAGATGATTGTTTCTGGACACAAACCCAAATGCTGGGTTTGCCCTATAAAGCCCTAATGGTCCAATCCTATCCCACGCTAGCATGCAGGGCCACTGGTGCGTGCAGCAGCCTCTGTATCCTATGCACCAGCAGGGAACAAGGCCAGTCGGGAGAAGTAAGCAAAGAAACACTTCCTTTGCCTCCCCAGCCGCTGCCTGGTCCCCTGTTGGACTGCTCAAATCGACACAAGCTCCTTTGCAGGCATAAATTTGAGGAGCCTGCTGGGGGCATGTCAGGCCCAGGACAGAGGTTTGGATGTGACGGACACTGGTGCTGCCATGCTCCACCCCTCCCCTCCCCTCCCCAATCTCTGCCCCTTTTTGGCCTCTTCTATGGTAGGAACCTGCTGGCAGGTGGTCTGCTGGCAGTATGTGGCCTTTGCACAGGTGGAAGCATTTAACAGCCTGGCGGAAAGGCTGCTGCAACAATGGATCCTTACGGTATGTTGGCATACTGTGAGGTTAGGATTGGGGCGCAAATGGTCTGAGACCTGGGTATTTGAAGGACTGGTGCATACTCCCAAATGAAAATGACTTTTTGTTAAGGGTTATATTAAGATGTGGAGCATTTTGCACACTCGGAAAGCACTATACAAAATATTATTATTATTATTATTATTTCTATGGTTGAAATGGTGTGACTTTCATACTAAGCCACATAGTATTTCTTCTCTGGTGCAATATGTTGTTTCTTTTCTTTTCTTTTCTTTTTTTTCTAGTAGACAAGGCACTCTTGCCTAACCTGGAAAGCAAAAGAAGCAGCCCAAAACAAGACAAAAATCTCTAAAGAACAAAGGGGAAGGCTGATGCTTGAAAGTAGTAATTTATAAAGTGACGATTGCCCAACATGTTTTGACCGTCAGGTGTCTCTTAGGTGACATTTTAATGGAATTCTAGAATACCGGTTAGAACTCCTCACTCAAAGCAGTTTGCTGCCTCCTTCCCTTCAGCTCTTCAAAAGACACCACAATGAGTCTGGGACCAAAACGTTGTCTGTGTGTGAGGGGGGAACAAGCTCACTTTCCCTTCTCCTTCTGTTCTGAACTCCTGACAGGGACTGGGAAGGGGCCGGGGGGGGGGGTTAGAGGCACATCCTGAGAACCCTTGAGAGATGGAGTCAGAGTCCCCTCGCTTGAGAGATTCCAAAGGCCCCCTGAGCAAGATGTGGCTGGTACTCCACCCAGAGAGCCCTTGGAATGTGATGTTGGCTCCCCCAGGATCATCTCACTCTGCTGGGGTAGCAGACAGGAAAGAAAGAGCAAGCTGTTGATTAGGACTACAGTATATAGATTTGCAACAGCTATCTGAACAGGAAGGTTTTACTCTGGTGGTGAGGCACTGGCAGGGAGGTTGTATGGCTGCTTTATTGCAAGGCACCAGAATCTCCAACGAGGGACCCTAGACAGATGGGTTACTCCCTACATCTCAGCAGATTGCAGCAGGACCAGCCCATCCATGAAGCCAACTGAAGCAGGCAGCGGATGGATGGGGGGCTCCCATCTCTGGATTGGAAAAGGAGTTCAGAGAGGAAGAGGAAACGTGGAGGGGACGAGAGTGCTGAGGTAGAACACTGGGAAGTGGAGGAGCAGATGATGGCCCATCATTGGGTAAGGGGGCAGCATTTGGTTTGATACCTCAGGGTTCAGGAGGTCTTAGGCAGGCTCTGGATTGCTGGCAGAAGATCAGCCTGCTACAGTTGTGTGCCATCCATACAATGATCCAAGGAGGTCCCAAAGATCTAAAGCCCGGATGACTTGAGGAACCAATCGGGGCCTGGCTGGCTGCCCCCTCCAGGCTTGGTTTCCTCAGGCTGAGCAATGCCACACATCTCAGCAACAGGGCAGTCATGCCTCTCCTTGTTTCACTCAGTAGTTTAACTCAGCTGGGCCTTGACTATGTCCTCCTTCTGACCCTTCTGATTCTTGTCTAACCAATTTGGCATTTGACCCCAGTCTGTTTTAATAGTGACTGCTTCCTCTGGCCCTTTGCTATCATCTGCCTGCTCCACAGCCAGGTGCCCCTAGTTATGCTGCCTGGCTCAAAGCCAGACCAAGGTCTGACATTTACTTAATCTCAGCATGTTGCATACATGCAACTGAAGACTAGCAGTCGGTTCTTTCTCTAGAACAGATGTCTGAAGTTGTGTCTAGTATTGCAACATGCTTCTGTTACAGAGACATTTTGCAGTTTTATGGCTGATTATCTCCATCCCAAGCACTTCACAATCTAGCAGTTATCAGATGGATTCATCACTCACAGACGCAAGTAAACAATGAGGCAGTGCAGCTCAATAAGACAGGCAGCATTTTTCCTCCACCATCTGTCCATTCTAGGTTGCTTATGTGGCGTCAGTAGTTGATGTATGTTAATTTCATTCTAATATATCACAACCACACCTGCTGCACTTTTAGGAGAAGATTCATGAATGAAACAAATATCCCCTTAAACATCTATCCAACATCATTTTGAAATGTGTCAGAAAGACAATAACACAGGGTCCTGAGACGCTATCCCCAAACTATTAGATGATACACCTGTGAAAGACATTAGTTGGATTTAAAGATTTTGTTCACCCAAATGTGATTGGCTTCATATTTCCGAGGTCTAAAACAATGATGGAAACTGCCTGTTTGCTTGGGTGATTGCACGTGGGTACACGTGTGCATGTGCATGAAAGCATGTAGATCATTCCTTGCGACCCAGAGTCTGCTGCTCAACAGTAGTTGCCTCCTTTTTCCTCTTCTGTTAAGTAATGCTAGTTTAGTTGATTGCCTGAGAGGAACTTCCTCCATTCTGTGCAACTAGGTGCGAGGTGTATCTAATTGCTCAATGATTAAACAATTTTTAATTCTGTTTCATGCAAAGTGGAGCTTTGAATGATCTCTGATTGGCTAGTAGAAGCCTGCACCCTGAGTAGTTGTGGTAAACACAGATAAGATTAGTTCAAGTGAAAAATAAGTTGGCCAGCCCATCTTCTTATTAAACTGCTTCTGTCCAGCAAAGTGGAACCAAGAGATTCAAACAGAGCGTTTGTAGAGGCTTTCTCAGTAGCCTCACTGAACCCAATGACTTTGGGCTCAGTTTTATAGGTTTTGTTTAAAGTGTTGTGATAGCCCCCAAAAATGAAGGGGTGTTGCCAACATCTCTCTCTCTCTCTCTCTCTCTCTCTCTCTCTCTCTCTCTCTCTCTCACGCACGCCACCACTTGGGCCCTGATTCGATCGGCCCAGAATTAAAACCAAACTGGGAGAATTTGTAACCAGAGAGGCCAGGAAGCAGCGAATGGCTGTTTCAGGGCCATTGACTGGATAGCAGAGTGAATAACCTCAAAGTTCCTCTAACAAGGCTCACAGAAACCACAAGACAGGGTTTCCAAAAGAATATAGATTTTATTGAAGAATATAGAAAAACAAGGAAATGTTTACTTATAGATTAGTTTACAGAGGTTAAGTGGCTGCGGGTGAATGATAATCGAAAGTGGTTCTGTTCAGACAGGCACAGATTCATTGAAGGAGGGGAGAAAGAGAGTGAGTCAGGATGCCTGCTGGGCTGAGTTTCCTCCGCTTCAGATGACCCAACAAGAGAGAAGGAGAAGATTAGTGGGAGGCTTGAAACAGGCACTGGAGAGTGAATGTTTTTAGGAGAGGGTTGTTGGGAGGGAGGGAGAGAAAGAGTGAAGGAAAGTACCTATGCGTAGTCTGCTGGGTCAGTGGCGTAGCTATTGTGGGGGCAGAGGGGGTGCTGGGCCCCTGGGTGCCGCCCGCAGTCTACTCGGGAGTAGCGGCTGCAGCGGCACCTTTCCTGGCCTGGGCAGCTTTTTCTGCAGCGGCTGCAGAGGCCAGTCGAGTGTTTTTGAGGGCGGGGGATTGGCCCTCCCACCCTCCCTCGCTCCTGGAAGGCTCCAAATAGAGCCTTTCTAGGAGCGATGTCATGATGACGTAAGGTCAGGGCGATAACGCGAAATACGCCATTGCCCTGCCCTCGGCCCCCCTCCAGCAATGCCACTGTGGTGGGTAGACTGGAGTACGATGTCCTGCTACAAAGCAAAGTTTGGCTGCATGGCTTTGGATCCCAGGGAAAATGGAAAAAAACACAGCCAAAAAGGTGCCCCTTGGCAGACAAGGAAGGCTGTTCTTCTGGAGACGCGGGCAACCACTGCGGCTGGAGAATTCCAAGTGGAAAAACCTCTCAAGTATGGACAGGGTGGAAGTCTCTATTGCAGGAAGAAACAACCAAAAAGGAGAGTGTGGATGCCTTCAGTGGGGCATAAAATGCCAGTTATGTTCCCAGAACAGGCATGGTTATAGGTATATGGACCAAAAATACAAAACTATTCTAGGACAAAAATTGGTATCAGGAACATCAAGGCAGGAGTTTCCAGGGTTTGTTTAAGGTGTGTCCTTCCAGGAGAGCATAAAAGTCTTGCCTGTACACTGAGCAAGGAGGTCCCTGAAGGGACAAAATATGGCAGGGTAAGGGTAACACCCATGCTTGGATCCAGGGGTGTCATGTACCTTTCGCGTGCCTGGTGTGGGGCCATCGTGTCACACACACACCCATGGCGCAGAGTCAAGCAAACCAAGCCCACAGCGGACGAAAGTGGACAAGTGTTGTTGTTGTTGTTTTTCTTTCTTGTGCAGGCATGCAAGGCCAAGCCTCCTCTTGGAAACCTGCAGTTTGGCCCGGAGTTTTCCAAGCTCAGAGTCTCAGCCTCGCGCGCCTGTGCAAGTTCCAGGTGGTGCGTCACTCCCTCCTGGTGCATCACCTGATGTGTTCCACCCCACCACCCCCCTAGTGACACACCACTGCTTGGATCGTTGGTACTAGGAAAGACATTTGAAAAGACTGTCCAAGTGGCCTCGCTGCTGGGCAGTGAAGCTCAATTTATTATTCAGGAAAACGTGTGCTTGCAAATGAGATTATGTCAAGGTGAGGAGTCAGAATTTGCAAGACCTCAGAGAAGGGTAGCACACAGATGCCCTACCGCTTTACAGCCATTCTGATCAATGGTCCTTATTTAGCATTATCTTTATTAGAAGAAGCCGTGCCTCACCCCCCTCCAGGGAGAAGCCATGGCTGACCCTCTGGAATGTCTGCTAAGGAACCAAGATAGAGTTAGGAGACACTGTGCATGTTTTGAAAATTCACCTTACTTTGTGACTGACTGACCCCTACAATTAAGTCCAGTCATGTCCGTCTCTAGGGTGTGGTTAAAAGCAGACATTTAAAGAACTCAGAACATCAGCAGCAATAAAATGAAGAGTACAGAAACTCCCCTACTTAATAATAAGTTAGTTGCCAGTGGTCTGTTTGTAAATTGTTTTGCTCGTTGAACATCCTTATTATCGGTAGTGAACACGTTGTGAAATATGAAAAAAATGTACCGTATTTGCCCGAGTATAAGACTCACTTTTATCCCCTAAGGCAGGGGTGGGGAACCTTTTCCCCGCCGAGGGCCATTTAAATATTAAAATTTTGTTTGCGGGCCGGCCGTCAGGCCGCCATTTTTAAATTAATTATTTAATTTAGGACCCCCCGCACCCCCCCATCGGCCTCCGGAGGCTCCGCGCTCACCGTCCGAAGCCTCTGGAGGCTGGGAGAGGGCCTCTGCATGACCTCCTCATTCGCCAGTCGGCCCGTTCTGACCAGGCCCTCCTCGGCGATTTTGCACATGCGTACAAGGCCGATGAGGGCAGCTTGCCCTCATCGGCCTTGTACGCATGTGCAAAATCGCCGACGAGGGCCTGGTCAGAACGGGCCGAGTCGGCGAGCGGGGAGGATGTGCAAAGGCCCTCTCCCGGCCTCCGGAGGCTCCTCGCGGACCCGGCGGAGCCTCCGGGGGCCAGTTGGGCGGCCTCCCGGCAATCTCCCCGGAGGCCGGAGCCGATGGCCACGTGGGCCGGAGGTTCCCCTCCCCTGCCCTAAGACAAGTCTCTAAAGTAGGGGGTGCGCCCTACAATCAAAGCCTAGCGTTTCTGCCTAGTGTTTTATGCAAAGCGCTTTCAAACCAAGCCTCTCCGAGACTCTTTTCAAAGGTAAAACGGGGCTTTTTTTTCCTCTCTCTTTTTTTAAACTGCAAAGCACTGTGTTTTCAAGCCTTTCCTTGCAGTTCTTAATCACTTGCTAAATGGCTGAATACCATGAGAGATCATTATCTCTCAGCAGCCTCTGGAAGCATTTGAAAAAATTAACCCTTAAGTTTCAACCCCAGGACTCTGTGGAAACTAAGATATTTATTGATCCTGCAGTTTAAAAGTTGAGAGTACAGTTTGGAAGTTGAGAGCAAGAGCTCCTGCATAGGCTTACCATATCCAAAGGGGGACAGAGTGCCTACCTTTAGGCTGCAATCCTATGCACACTTTCCTGGGAGTAAGCCCCATTGAATGCAATGGGACTTACTTCTAAGTAGATATGCATAGGATTGTGCTGTTCATTGAAATTTGGGCAGGTGCAGCTCATCATCATGGAAGGGTGCAACAAGCTACACCTGCCCAAATTCCAAAGGTTAAAAGGTAGGCATTCTGTCCCCCTTTGGATCTGGGAAGGCTACTAATACTAGAGTGCCCAGATTCAATAAGGGACAGGGTGCCTATGCCTTTAACTGTACTAAAGCTGTACTGTTCTACTAATGTGCATATTTAAGTTAAAAAAAGTTAAAGTTTATTCTTTAAAAAATAGCACCAAACTTTAAGGGTGTGACTTATAATCAGGAGCATCCTATACTCGGGACAATACGGTATTTACCTTGAAGGTCTTACCAAGGTCTTACCTTGAAAAGCGGGCTAACAGGGCTTGCTGGAATAAGACGGTGAATGTTTGGGAATGCTGGGAATGGGGGCTAGCATTATCTATGGACATATGGCCAGGGATGTTTGTACAAATGTTAAGTATTACTTTTAGCATAGCTACCTGCCAGAGTTCAGACGGCAGAGCGACACCGAGCAGGGCCTCGGGTGAAGATCTGAGGGAGCCGGTAGCCTCATATGGGAGGAACGACTCCCAAATGTGAGAGTAAGACATGACAACGAAAGGTGGGGCTACCATGCCAAGTGCTTCCCTGTCTCCGCATAACACTGAACCACACTTATCTGATTTGTGATGTCATCATGTCACACATTGTCCCGCCCCTTCTTCAAACGGTTGCCTGCCACTGGTGGAGGCCATGTATAAGGGTGGCAAAATGATGTCGGGAAGGGGGAGAACCATGACACAGGGCTGCTTTTTTTTGTGGTGCAATGTCTAGTTCTTTCCTTTCGTCAAAGCAACGATGTTTAGGATCCAGAAGAAAGAGTTACATTCTTAAATAAATAGAGTTAAATAGCTGCTGAGAAGCAGTGCCGCACTGCAGTAGTCACCTTAGGAGAGGCCAGACATTGACACCCAATGCACTTAGGCCGGATCTACACAGCACTGCGTCCGGCGTGGAGTCGTCTTGCCCCTGCCTCCGCCGAGCGGGTCGGAGGAGAGTCTTCCTGCCTGTTGTCCCTCCTGTTGTCCTGCCTTCCTGTGTGAAGCGCAGCTGTGATTGGCACTCTCCTCCCCCCCCTCTCATCCGATTGGTGGCTGCATTGCGTCGGGCGAAGCAACCCCTCAAAACATGGTCGGAACCATGTTTGAAGCTTTGTGAACACCGTAGCATCGGGAGCGCGCAAATGCTCCGCAAGACTGTAAAAATCTCCGCAAAGCGCAGGACTCAGTGCAGTGTAGATCAGCCTTTACTGTATTTCAGTGGGGATGACATGATCACAGTACTTGATACACTAATTCAGTAGTCTCTCCCTGTCTGCCTAACTGACAACCAAAATAGTTATTTCAACAGGATGAGAGTTAAGTAATTGACAGCTTCAATTACAGCACAGCATTCATATGAAGAATATTGTACTTGAACTGATTTATGGAAAATTGACTGTCTGAAAAGTCTGCTGAGGAATGTGTGCATGTTTTTTTTAAAGTACGTACGCATTCGATCAGTGTGATTTCAAAGCATGAATACATTTTATGTCAGAATATCTGATTGACTGATAATTTAATACAACTTTTAGACATGTTTCTATCTCCTTAATGATGCTATCACTTAAGTTTATTTGGCCGCTTGTAAACATTTCATGAGAGAAAGTAGATGTTGATGTTTCACTTACTGCTTTGCCTCCAAGAGCTGTTTTGATACTAAGCCGCACTTTGAACGCATTCTGTGCATCTATTAATAAAGGAAAAGATTTATGATAAAATGTGTAATTCAAGGATGCATATACAAATCGATAGTGCATTGTAAGCCATTTCGGTTCATCAATGCATACATGTCATAAATGCTCAGTATAGTTCAGGGGATTCTTATATGATACAGGCAGGGATCTCAAGGGCAGTTACTTGAAACAAGCTTCACTTAAATCATTGGGGTGTATTTCCAGGTAAATCTGTTTAGGGTATAGGTGTGGATGAAGAAAGGCTGGATGTGGTCTAGATGAAGAAAGGATATGAATGCCCCTGGGGAAAAAAACGGTAGGGAAATCACAGACCACAGTTTTAAACTATTTACAGACTCCTTTAACCAATGTTGTACTGTTGCCGATGAAAGGAAATACATTAATCTAAAGCATTCATTAGTTGCCCCACTACGATTCTCAAGGTTCTTTGAATCCTAAATGGAATTTTCAAAATGGCAACTACTACAAATCATTTTCTAGTCCGATCCTTTGCATGTTTACTCAGAAGTAAGCCCAGCTGAATTCAAGGAGACTTACTTCCAATTAAGTATGCATTGAACTGCAGCCCTAGTAATTCATCTCATCATATTTTTTTAAAGCAACCAGTAATTGACAAATGAGATATAGAATGAAAACTTACCTGGTCTGCACAGCTCAGAATAAGAAACCATAATCCAGGCAGATGCAAGCAGCAGGCCCCCCAACATCCTTCCAGATTGGAAAACTTCAGGCAAAAAGAAAAAGCTTCACTGTAATGCAGTCTTAAACTTTCAGTGACCCAGGATTAAAGCATGAGCAGTACAAGGGAGCAATCAAGTAGAAGGTTTAATAATTAACCCACCTATTTTAGCAAAAACAGTTATGGAAAGCAACTATCTTCTGCCAGGTACATCCTTTTATCTCTTTAGACCCCTCAGCAAAGAATGTTAGAAATATTTAATTTTCTTTTTCAGAACACTCCTATGCTATCCAGAAGTTGAATACTTTGTCCTTCCAACTAACACAGATTCACTCACTTCTTGTGCATGGAACGATAATTTGGACATGTTAAAGTGCACTCAGATTACTACTCCCCCATGCCATCAATTTCCAGAGATTGCCATACATTAAAGTATGGTTCAGACAGAATGGTAAACCATGGTTTAGTGTTATAAGATAATAATGAGAGCTGTGACAAGTGTCAAAATGTTTTCCCTCCCCTCTCCTTTGTGTGAGCAGAGAAGGTTGAAAGCTTCCTTTCTCCGTTTTGAAAAAAAATACAGGTTGCCATATGTCCGTCCCAACTCAGGGAACTGTGGTTTGTTCTAAGGGTTAATAAGAGCCTCAGGGCTGCGATCCTATGTCCACTTTCCTGAGAGTAAGCTCCACTGAACACAGTGGGATTTACTTCTGAGTAAACATACATAGGATTGTGCTGCAGGATCTGAGACTAGGATTTGACCCTGGTTTATTTGAACTACAGTTTGAATAAAGCATGTTTCCTAGGTTCGGAGATAATGGGAAACAGTGGTTTATTCATAACCAGAATTGGAATTTTTCAATTTCCTCACCTTGCTTGCAATCATCACAGTTTAGATGATCATCTGAACCCAGCCTGAGGCTCTTCGTTTTGGCTATGTGAATCAGGCACTTGTGGTGGAATCACAAAGCCAGAGAGGTGGCTGAATAAAATTTACAAAGCCCCCTCCCCCATAATTTTAATAATGATTGCTGTGTGACCACACATTTTAAAAAAACTTGGTCAGCTTTGCAAAATTAAGATGGATGGAATTCCAACCTCATAAGAGTAGGAAGCACAAAAACAACTCAATAGCTTTCCTAGATTCATCGCTCCTCACTTTTTTCATACCTCCTGTCATCGCACAAAGTAAACATGCAGAGGCTAGCTGTTAATCTTAGGATTAGCTGAACTTTGTGTTTCCGGGCTTTATAGTTTATGTCTGAAGAAAAGCCTTTTTCTGGAACTGTGGATTTTAAAAGTTCAGGTTTTCTTTTTAATTAATCAATACACATTGCAGTTTCTATGGCAGACTGTATATTGTAGATACAGACACTGTTAACAGAACCTCAAGCGCTTGACGCTGACTGCTATACTGAAGGTGGTTAGGCTGCAGGACGTATCTATTTTTCAGCATGATTGTTTTTCATGCAGTCCTGAACAAGATATGTGTTCATGGAAACTTCCTAATGTGCTTCCATTTTATGTTGAATTGAGCATTATGTCTAGTTGGAAAAGGACTTGAGATGCAAAATAGGACATGGTTCTTAAAGCATTCATAGTTGGGTAAATGACAGGATTTTGCATTTTATGGTGATGTGTAAAATAGGAAGTGTACAAAGTAGGACCTGGAAAACTGGTACAATATGCTCTTGAGATTTTGAACAAGAATTGCCACTTTCTTTTATACATCACCATCACCATAAAATGCAAAATCCTTGCCACTCACATGCAGCCTGGGATACTGTGCAACTGCCCATTGCAAGTGATATCCATGATGAGGGAGCCACACACAGTCACTTTCTGGCTTGTGGGAATTTGAGTACCAAACAAGCCATGGCCAGCCCAGCCATGAAGCCAATTATACAGCTTGCATAAGGGTGGGTGGTGGGAGGAGTGGCGGATTCGGTGTGCCCTTCACCCCAAATCTGCTGCCACCACCTCCCTCCAGCTTGCCACAGACATGAGACTCATTGATCTGCTACCCTTCCTCCATTACGTGGTTCTTTTCCAAACCAGGAAGCGCAGAACTTCCTGGTTTATGTAAAAGGGCCTTGCTTCTTCTTCACACAGTCCCTTTAAATAAACCAGGAAGTCCCACAGTTCCTTATTTTATTTGGGAAAAGAACCACGAGAGGGAGGAAGGTAAGGACATAAGGGGGGGGGGGCTTCTTTTTTCTTTTGGAGTGTGCCGAAGGTGGTGGCGGCAGGTCAAGGCATCAGAATCACTTGTGCTGACCCTGATTCCAGATCCATAAACTCCCAATGTAGATAAACTTTCAGCATAGCCTGATACACTGATCACACTTGTTGTCCAAACAAGCCCCTCTAGCCACTATGATAAAGGAAGTAAGTGGCCTTTAACTCTCAGACCTGAAAACGTGTCTCATCAAAAGAAGCAACATATTCCCTGTCAGAGTAACAGCTGAGGTGCTTAAGGACAGAGCACTGCCAAAGCTTCTGCTACTGTTTACGTGACAGCAAAGGAGTTTGTTAGTGTATTCTTTCACTGGGTAGTCCAAACAAGACTATGCATGCATAAGCAAAAGAAGGGTTAAAGAGCCACTTGTCTGTGACACAGTTCATAAGGGAGTGATTTAATGATTTACTGTATTTCTTCGATTCTAAGACGCACGCTTTTTCCAAATTTAGCAATTCAAAAAAGTCTTAGAATCGAAGGTGTGCAAATTGCACCCCCAAAACGCCACCTCCTTACTTACTGGGGCTTGTGAGGGCTTCGGGGAGGCCTGCGCGACCCTCTGCAGGCCTCCCCGATCTTCAGTTCAGCGAAAAACAGCGGTTTTCGGCCATTTTTGGTTTTCGCGAAAACCGGAAGTGCCCGAAAATAGCCATTTTTCACCGAACTGAAGATTGCAGAGGCCTGCAGAGGGTCGTGCAGGCCTCCCCGAAACCCCCACAAGCCCTGGTAATAAGCAAGAAGGGGTACCATTTGTAAGTTTGGGGGGTACAATTTGCACATAAATCCTGGATGGATTTTTTTTCCCCTGCTGGTAATAATGAAATTAAAGGTGCGCCTTAGAATTGATGGCGCCTTAGAATGGAAGAAATACGGGTAATGGGAAATGGGCAGGGCTGATGTTGTTGGCCCTTCACTTCTTACTCAATTCAGAGCATGGCTCCTGTTAAACACCACTTGCTGACCAAGAACAACATATCCATCCCACTCGTCTTCCGTGCAGGATGTAGCACAACACTGTTCACAGTACACAAATAATGAATAATAGCAATATTGTTTGCAGGGATCTCCATGCTCTCTGCATACCTCTACAGACCACAGGTAAGACCACATGATATGCCCAGCTATCATGCATGTGTTTGACCAAAGGGACACAATTGATGTTCAGTGGTCATTTGAAAACATGTGGCTCCAAGGTATGCAAGCACGATGAAAGTACGGGGAGTTAAGGACCTCAGATTTGGTTAGGGTTTTTTTTTCTACGTTTTTAGTTCCTTTAAAGCAAATTAAAGAAATTAGTTCAGGGTGTAAGATGAAAGTGTGTGAGGTGAAAGGTGAGGTGAAAGTCAGTGAGCAGTGATTTGACTCAAGCTTCTTGCCCCTGTTTCATTCCCTTACTCTTCTGATTCAAAGAAAGAGATAAAAGTGAATTTACAGAGTTGTCCTATTCTGTTCTGTTGTAAATACACCCAGAACAGAAGGAAGGGAGCAAGTTTGGAACTAAGCAGAGGAGACCTTTCAGAAAGTGACTTTATTCATGCTTGAGTGCCACTCCGTTTGTTCTCCACCTTCTCTTTAGTATAAGCCTTCAATACATGGATTTATGTTTTGTTTGCCCAATATTGCAAACCGTTCCCTGTCACTGTAGATTAGAGTTACCAATTAAAACAAGTTTAATACTAAAATCCTTATATTCTCTGTAAAAATGGAGTTGCCCTGCATAATGATTTACCTTCATTTCCACACTTCCACTTTTTATAATTCAAAACAGATCATTTTAAAAAAAAAGGAAGGAATTGGCTTGCTGGAGTTTGATACTTACTGATTCATCTGCTTCTGTTTACTCATCACAGCCCTCTAAGCATCAGTTAAAAGCAGAAACTGGGCTACTATTTGTTCAGATGTTGTACATATTCTCATTCTCTCTCTCTCTCTACCCACACACACCACTAACCATAAACAACACATACACCACTAACCATAAACAGAAAATATGAAAATAAAGAAATAGTAATTTCCTGCTACTAAGCCAAGGTGTTGAGGTGTAAATGTGGACAAGCCACAGGATGAGGAGGATTCTGGCAGGTGCAGCTCATTGTGATATGAACTCCTTGTTAACTCCATATGCTCCTTGTTAAATGACAATCCTTATTGTCTGTACCTGTGCCAGGTATATCACTGACCCTGTTTTGCCCTAGTTTCCCTAGGGAGATTTTGTGATGCCTTTGTTTCCTCCTTGTCCTTTTCCTTACCATTTGCCCAATGAAGAGTCCAATAGCTGTTTGATATTCCATTGCTATTTGGTTGGTTGTAGTAAAGGCATTGCCCTACTTTGGATTGTGGATATTTTGTTTTTGCTGTTGTTGGTCCTCCTATAATGCTGTGCTTGAAAATGCTGCAGTTGGTCAAAAAGAAAAGGGACTTTGAACCATGGAGTATCATGAGAAGGAAAACTGGGAGATGTTGAAGGAAACTAGCATGGGTGCACAAGAGCTTTCTGAAAAGCTGGAAAGCAAGAAGAGCATTATAAGAAGAGGAAGGAGGGAGAGATAACAAAGGTACACCTCATAGCCTGCACTTGGTTAGTGTCAGGAAGGCCAAAACACAAAATGAGCTGAGGATTAAGAACATAAGAACATAAGAAGAGCCCTGCTGGATCAGGCCAAAAGCCCATCTAGTCCATCTTCCTGTGTCACACAGTGGCCCCACCAGATGCCTCAGGGAGCACACAAGACAACAAGATACCTGTGTCCAGTCGCCACTCCCTTGCACCTGGCACAGAGAAAACCCATTTCTAAAACCAGGAGGTTGCTTATGGCTTGTAATCTGTGATGGTCTTTTCCTCCATGAATCTGTCCAAACCCCTTTTAAAGGCATCTAGGCCAGGTGCCATCACCACATCCTATGGCAAGGAGTTCCACAGATGAATTACACGCTGGGTAAAGAAATATTTTCTTTTATCCATTCTAACTCTCCCTCCACTCAATTGTAGTGCATGTCCCCTGGTTCTGGTGTTGTGCGAGAGGGAGAAGAATTTCCCTCTATCCACTCTCTCCATCCCATGCATAATTTTATAAGTCTCAATCATGTCCCCCCTCAGGCGCCTTTTTTCTAGGCTGAATAGCCCCAGACGCTGTAGCCTTTCCTCATAAGGGAGGTGCTCCAGCCCACGAATCATTCTGGTCGCTCTTTTCTGCACCTTTTCCAATTCAACTATATCCTTTTTGAGGTGTGGTGACCAGAACTGGACGCAATACTCCAGATGTGGCCTTACCATCGATTTGTACAAAGGCAGAATGATATTGGCCGTTTTATTCTCAATCCCTTTTTTAATGATCCCGAGCATGGAATTGGCCTTCTTCACAGCCGCCGCACACTGGGTCGACACTTTCATCGACCTGTCCACCAGCACCCCAAGATCTCTCTCTTCATTCGTCACAGACAACTCAGAACCCATTAGCGTATATGTGAAATTTTGGTTTCTTGCCCCAATGTGCATCACTTTGCACTTACTTACATTGAAGCGCATCTGCCATTTTGTTGCCCATTCTCCCAGTTTGGAGAGATCCTTCTGGAGCTCTTCACAATCCCTGCTGGTCTTCACCACCCGGAAAAGTTTAGTGTCATCTGCAAACTTGCCCACCTCACTGCCTATCCCCGACTCCAGGTCATTTATGAATAAGTTGAAAAGCACCGGTCCCAAGACCAATCCTTGGGGCATACCGCTTTTCACCTCTCGCCATTGTGAAAATTGCCCATTGACTGCCACTCGCTGTTTCCTGGTCTTCAACCAGTTCCTAATCCACAAGAGGACCTGCCCTCTTATTCCCTGACTGTGGAGTTTTCGCAGGAGCCTTTCATGAGGGACCATGTCAAACGCCTTCTGAAAATCCAGATATATAATATCCACGGGTTCGCTCGCATCCACATGCCTGTTGACCTTTTCAAAAAATTCTAACAGGTTTGTGAGGCAAGGCTTCCCCTTGCAGAAGCCATGCTGACTCTCCCTCAGCAGAGCTTGTTCTTCTATGTATTTTAAGATTTTATCCTTAATGAGACTTTCCACCATCTTCCCTGGAACAGATGTTAGGCTGACCGGCCTGTAGTTTCCCAGGTCCCCCCTCCTTCCTTTTTTAAAGATTGGCGTGACATTAGCTATCCTCCAATCCTCTGGCACAGTGGCCGTTTTAAGGGACAAGTTGCATATTTTGGTCAAGAGGTCAGCAACTTCATTCTTGAGTTCCTTCAGAACTCTTGGGTGGATGCCATCCGGGCCTGGTGATTTATTGATCTTTATGTTGTCAATTAAGTCTGAGACGTCTTTTCTTTTAACCTCTATTTGACTTAATTCTTTATTCAGGGAAGACCGTTCCGGCAGCGGTATTTGCCCGAGGTCTTCTGCCATGAAGACAGATGCAAAGAACTCATTTAATTTCTCTGATTGAGGAAGATGTCAAAAACAACAACAAAACATTTTTTTGTTTTATTTTTTCGTTATGTCAGAAAGACAAGGAACGTTGTTTGCTTAGGGAAGATGGCGACGTGGAGAGAAATGGAGAGAAAGCAGAGCCGCTCAATTCTTATTTTGTCTTCACTCTCAAGGGAAAGGTGGCCCAACCCAACAATAGTTGCATGAAAAGGCGGGGAGAATCACAAGATAGGTAAAGATATAAGGGAACACATAATACAGTACCTTTAAATGAAATTCAGTGTTCAGGATCAGGTGGACCACACTTCAGGTGTACTGAACCAGCTTGCAGATGTGATCTCAGAGTCGCTGTCTCTAATCTTGGAGAACATCTGGAGAATGGGTGAGATGCTGGGGGACTGGAGACAAGCAAATGTTGTCCCTTTAATTTAAAAGGAGACTCCAGCGAAATGACAGTCTGGTCAACTTGATGTCAGTACCTAGGAAGATTCTGGAGTAAAATGTCTGTGATAACTTAGAAAACAATGGGGTGATTTCCAGGAGCCTACAACATGCCTGCAGTCCTAAAAGGGACTCTTGTTCCCCTTTTCCCTCTGTCATTTTGCTTACCAAAGGTGGAGAAGGGCCTGCACAGGAAGCTTGGCTGGAGGGCCAAATGGGTGTAACATGTAGCAGTTAGTGAAGCCCTCCCTCCCTCTATCACTCTCCCCTTTCCCTCTCCCATTGGGTAGTCTGGGGCTATTAGAGGGTCTGGTAGTAGGTCTCCGCTGCAAACACAAAAGCAGGCAAGTCAGACAGAGAGAGGCCACCTTGGAAAACTCCTCTTCCTGAACTCAAAAGCGGTTCCCCAAATCCGGGGAATTCCCATTTACACAAAAACCAAAACAAACTACAAACAGCAGTGAGAACTGGGAGATCTGGGAAAGTGTGGTCAACGCTCTTCCTTGAGCACAGAGATTATTAGGCTGGTAATCAAGAACAATAAAGCAAAAGACTAATTAAGCAAGGCATAAAGATCAAAAAGCAAGCGTCATATCAAAGATAAAACAGGATCAAGACATGTGGTTGACAAAAAGTTGGCACAGAACTTAAAAGACAATTGGAAAAATATTTGGAATAAATATTCTGTGCCAACTTTTTGTCAACCACATGTCTTGATCCTGTTTTATCTTTGATATGACTCTTGCTTTTTGATCTTTTTGCCTGATCAAAATTTGTTGGAGGCTTTCCTATGCTTAGCTATTCCTATGCTTAGCTGTCTAGAGATGGGGAGGGGGCCAGTTCCTGCACTCCCATGAGGAGTCGGTGAACCCTTCATTAATGCACAAACATGGCACATCAATGAGCATTCCTGTGCATTCCTGTGCATGACCTTAAAAAACCTAGAATTGATGATGCCATTGGATCATCTAATAGGATGTTAGGACCACATGGGCGTTCCATCCCACCCCTTTACCTAACCAGGTGGGCTTGGCTTCCCAGGCAGTGGGCCAATCCCAGTAGGAGGGTTGGCCAGAATCCTTTGTTTGAAGGAAATGCAGCCAGGAAGTCACACAAGCTATATAAAGCTTGTTTGGGATGCCATGTGGCCCTTTCTGTAAAGGTGCTGAGTTCAAAAAGGACAAGGGCTATGGCAGGATGTCTCATCTGCTTATAGGATGCTGAGAGATCACAGAAGCCTCTAGAAGGTTAGAAGTGTTCAAAAATAGAGAAAAATAAGCAAAATATAGAGGGAAAATAATGGTTTTCACCACACCATCTGCCTGATGAAGAGTCCTGTCAGACAGAACCTCATTATTAGATATTCTGTTACTTTTTGGATTGTCCTAATAAACAGGAATGTGGATCAAGTCTCTGACTTGAGTCAAGTCCCAAGTCTTTGCCCCCAAGTCCTGAGTTTTTGGTTGCGAGTCCCTATCCATTTAATGGGAAAAATGGGTTTAAACCTAAATAAAATTTGACTTGTCGTAAAAGGCTCCAAGTCTCAAGTCGAGTCTTTCGAGTCTTTTACAATTGTCAAATCCGAATCAAGTCATTTGTATGACTTGAGTCCGAGTCAATAGACTCAAGTCTACATCACTGCTAATAAAAGCCTTAACTTGGATGTTTTGACTACTTAGGCTTTCATGGCCAGTATATCCTGCACATAGTCTTCTGGGTCTTAAGGCAATGTTAAAAATTTAAAAACTTAAAAACACTATAAAGCAAACAGTCAAGTTCTTATATGCTGTCCGTTAGATTCTACATTTCGCTGACTATATAGCAGAGGTTCTCAACCTGTGGTACGGGTACCCCTAGGGGTACGCGGACCTCTTGCTGGGGGTACGCCAAGCCCTGCCCCTTATCTGCCCCATCAACAGCTAATTAAGTGTTAATTAACATAGATTTTAAATTGTAATTATTTTCGGAGCCGTTCTGTCTCTCATTTTGGCTTTGGGCTTATTTTTGTACTTTGGAAAATGTACTTTGGTGGGGTGGGGAGGGAGGAGCTGATTTTGGGAAGTGTGACTTGGAGAAAAAAAGAGATCCTTGCATGTGTGTGTCTCCCCTCTCCCCCCCCCACAGTTAAATAAGACATTTTTTCACATTTAAAATTGTTTTAGTACTTTTTTAGGGGGGCGGGGGCCCCCCCGGGCGGCAGGGGTGTCAAGCGGCAGGGGGTCACTTTCGCTGCGCTGCAACCGAATTTCGGCGGTGGCGTGGAAGCACCCCCGCATGCTTTTTCAGCAGTTTGTAGGCCCTATGGAGCCGGGGGGGGGGCGGGAGGATTAGCCCTCCTGGGCTCCATACGGCTCAAAAACGGCTGAAAAGCACGAGGGTGCTTTCACGCTGCGTCACCCCAAAATTCGGTGGTGGAGCAGCGAAAGTGACGTCACACACCCCAGGGGGCAGGGCTTGTGTCGTCACGGGGAGTGTAGCGACACCTCTGCAGTCCATTGTACAGTAGTACTTGTCCATATTCAAATATCTCTTTTTAAGTACCATATATTTGCAGGGTTTTTTTGTTTACATTTAAGTTTGCTGAAAGACAGCTGAGCTGTGCATTCTATTCGCCTTTGATTAGCTGCTTTCTGCAAAAGAAAGAAAAGCCAAACTCTTGGGACAAATGTGGGCTATTTAGTAGAAGCTCTTCTTGTTCTGTGCTTCTTTAAACACCTTTGGAGTGGAAAGTCCCAGGACAGTAAAAGATTTACTGGCAGATAAGTTAATTAACAGCTACACCCAGACTTAAACCTAGCTGTTATATTTGACAAATTAACTGTTTCAAATTCTGGGGGAGTTAATCACTATCGCTTTGCTCTAAAAATTAACTTCCCAGGGCAAAAAGTGTAAACATATTATTGTCACAATTTAATCACTCATAGAAGGTTACCAAAGATTTTAGAAGACACATCTAATGTGTAACCCCTGACACAGACTGGAATCACATAGGGTTCTCAGAAGCCACATCTAAATGGGAGAATGAGTTTGAGGATAAATAATTGCAGGATAAAAGGAGGGAACTGTGTATACTCTGAGCTCTTTGGAGGAAAGGCAGTGTAAAAATATGAAACATAAGTATTTTTCAATAGTCTTAGTATTTTTCAATGTATTTACTTTAGGTAAATAAATAAACAAACAAACCTAAAGTACTGGTAATTGACAGTGAAAAATGTACAGTGCAGCATATCTGAGTAGCAAAATTTGAAAAAAAATATGTCCACAATGCAGCCCCAAGTTAAGCATGCTTAAGCCTATTGATTTCAATGGCTTTATGCATGAATAATTCTATGTCATATCCTGGCTTATATCTTGCAATCATGTGCATATTTTAAATGGGTCTGATTACTATAAAGCTAATATCCAAGGCCAGAAATTAGCTGGTTAATTCATTTGTGAATAGCAAAACAGATTTATCATGGCTGTACTGTTTATATAGCACAATTCTATTTTATTATTATTTAAATAGATGTGGGTTTTTTTTTTATCAGACTTTTAATGAAGACCTAGTCACCCACAAGACAGCTCACATGCAAAAAAAAAAACTTAATAAAATCAACAATATAAAACAACCAGAAACAGCACAGCATAGGATATTTATTTAATGAAATGAATAATCTGATACATTGTTACATACATAATGAGTGAGAGACTTACTCCCAAGGAAGACTTCAAGCTGCAGCGCTCTTAACCTGAATAGTGGAGAGCATGTGTGCACGCGCGTACACATATACAGCAGTACCTGTACACACACACATATATAAATGGATGTGCACATAGGATTGCAGCTTGTAAAGTTAATTTTAATTTGCACTGAAACTGGCAGGGAATTTTTTAAAAAATCGACTTTAAAGTTTTACACTGAAATACAACTTGAGTTGGAAACGCGTGAACTTATTGTTGCAGCCTTCTGTTTCTGCATAAACACGCAGATACCCAATCAAAACAACGCTAACATCTAGGATTTCGCCATCGATTTCTAGGGTAAACTCGCGTCGAGGACAGAGACCAAAAATGGCACACAAGGTAGAGCTGGAAGTGTCCCTTTAGCCAATGAGAGGTGTGACTCTAGTCTTTTCTTACCTCTTTGGACAAAATTCTCCCTGCCCCGTCTTCCGCTCAGGGACCGTGGATTTACGTCACGTCCACTGGCCTGGTGTCACGTGACTAACCTAGTCAGGATGCAAGATGGCGGCACCCGTCTTGCTCGCACGGTTGCCGTTGGTGGTTGAGGAGGGGCCGAGGAAAGTGAGGTGAGGAGTGGGTCCGTGGATGGGAAGCTTCTATTTGCTGCTTCAGAGAAGAGAGCGGAGCGGGAGCGGGCGGCGTTTGCTCGCCTGAGCTCCTAGCAGTCCTTGGGTGCGCGTTCTGCTCTACAGAGAGGGCGAGAGGCTGCCCGCTAAACAGAAACTCGAGAGCCGAGCGCGACGGTCGGCAGTTTGGTGGTAAAAGGCTGCATTGAGCTTCGTTGCCCCGGCGGATGGGTGGGTTTCTACAGGGAGAAAAATGGCTGTCAGGACACCTGACAGCTCATACGTGGAGCCGACATGTTTGGTTCTGAGCACCGATCTATAATGCATCGGTGGGTGAAAGAAGCAGCCTTCGGTCCAGTAGAGACAGCATGAGGCCTGGGTGACAAGGTAGAAAGCAAACCTTAGGGAATAAGCAGAGAAGGATGAACCAGTTATGAGCAGAAACTTAAAATGATGACGGGAATCTTGCAAATACTGTACTGCAGGATGACTGTTAAAAGAAAACGGGAAGGATTGTTGTGGTGACATTTCAGTTAAGCTGTGGCAGTGCCTTAGTTAAAGGAAAATAGGTCAGAAATAATAAGCCTTGAAGTCAATTGTATGTAAAACTGTGTAAGACTTACAGTTATAGTGGAAGTGCAAGATCATTAAGCTTTTCTAGACAAAAGATACTAAGAACGTAACATAAGAAGAGCCCTGCTGGATCAAGCTTTTCTAGACAAAAGATACTAAGAACGTAACATAAGAAGAGCCCTGCTGGATCAGTCCAAAGGCCCATCTAGTCCAGCTTCCTGTATTTCACAGTGGCCCCGTCAGATGCCTCAGGGAGCACACAAGACAACAAGATAACCTGTTTCCTGCTGCCACTCCCCTGCACCTGGCACAGAGAAAACCTACTTCTAAAACCAGGAGGTTGCTTATGGCTTGTAACCTGTGATGGTCTTTTTCTCCATGAATCTGTCCAATCTCCTTTTAAGGCATCTAGGCCAGATGCCATCACCACTTCCTGTGGCAAGGAGTTCCACAGATTAATTACACGCTGGGTAAAGAAATATTTTATTTTGTCTGCCCAATACAGACAGTAAGTTAAGTATCAAATATTGCCCTTAAAGTAGTCAGGCCTATGTGTGAAGGGAAAAAGGAGAGGGGAAGAGAAGGGGGGAATGGTGGGTAATATCTGAATGGTTAAAATTGTAGTCACTCATAGGAGAACGGAATGTACTGTCAGGCGAAGCTTATCTCTAGGAAGTCGCATGCTCTTGTGTGAAACTATGGCCATTGTACACATGTATAGATAGAGAAAACACCATTCAAACGTGTGGAAAAATTATAGTGGTTCATAGGTTTTGAGAACTGGAAATATAGAAATGATGACTGTGCCCAGATTTTGTCTATTTTTTTTAACTCTATATGAGAATTTGTCTTTTTTTTTTTTTTTGGTTACAATATGTCTTTATAGTCCAAGTCCATAAGACAATAGGTAAAACCTTGAGCGACTACAGTTAGGTCTTTAACGTTCCTTTTTTTTTTTTACCCTGTAATCTACTGAGAAAAATAGATATTTGGTTAACATTTGAGAAACTTTAGCTCAATATTAGCTGAAAGGGTTCTATAAAAGTAAAGGAGAGACTCTTCCATCTTCAGCCACAAGAAATACAGAGCACTTCTGAAGAAAGAAAAAAGAAGGAAAAAGAGACAAGAGCTAGCAAGACTAAGAGATTCAGGTAAAAATCTTGTTGCTGCCTGCCTTTAAATGTAGATCACTTTTTATTTCATTATTGTAGATCATTATTTATAATATTGAAGTATTAGGTGGCAGTTGTTAATTACTACTTAGAAAACTATTTTAAAGTGTTTTTAAAGCTGTAAGTTTCTCAAACGGAGGCTAGAAAGCAAAGGTTACACTACTGCAACTTCATTGTAACCGTGTTTCAATAAAATGTCAGGGTTATGAAGCAAAACTCGAATATTTTGTTATGACTTGAATTTCATGAAAATGTCACTTTAGGAGGTAGCTCTGCTTTCTGTAACATGAGTGTGTAGCATTGGGTTACTCTTGGATCCTCAGGTGCACCTTAGAAGCTTGTGTTTCATCAGTGACCAGGAGTGCTTTTCACTGTTTGGTGAGAAGGCTGCAGTCATTTCAGTATAATCCAGATCTGGCAAATGTCATTTGTGACTTCATAACCTTGAGAAGATGTGCTCTGTGTATGCACCAGTGACTGAAACCTTCAGATGGTGTGAAATGCAGTGGCCTACCTCCAAATTAGCATGAACAATTCATCTAAAACCAGGCAAACTATTTTTTCTTCTTCTTCAGAAAAGGCAGAGAAGGATGAACAGTCTTCTGAAGAGGAAGAACTGGATGATGAAGAAAAACAACTGGAAGAAGAAAGGTGAATAAAAAGGTTTTAAAATGTGTGACCCAATCTTGAGCAATGTTACTCAGGAGTAAGTCCAATTGGATTCGCTAGAACTTATTCTCAAGTGTTCATGGGATTAGATTATTTTCTATTTTTATAACACTTATTTTTACATTTGATGCAAAAAAAGATGACAGCATTTCACACTAAGTTCCCAACGTATGTCCTCGTTCCATTCTGGAGGTTTGTCCGGAAGTTGGAACAGATGTAAGTTGAAACAGCTGGCTCTTGCCAGCTCAGCACTATCGTGCCGGCGCCAATGCAACCATCCATAAACTGGGACATCCATAAGTCCGATATCCTTAACTTGGGAACCCTGTACATCTTGATGTTTTCACTGAAAACATAACTACAACTTCACCCTTATTTCAGACATTTCAGATGCTTCTGTTTAGGGATATGTTCTCTAATTATTGGAATTGCAAAGCTTAAAATATAATTGGGATAAGCAAGAAATATAGTTACTCCTTTATGTCCAAAATCAATACTTGATATAATTGATATAATTTTCATCCTGCTCTCCTTCCGAGGAGCTCAGGTTACCACACATGGTCAACTTCAATCCTCCCAATATCTCTGTGACGTAGGTTAGGTTGAGACAGAGTAAGTGACCCAGGGAGTTCCATGGCTATAGTGGGATTTGAGTCTCACAGCGCAATCCTGCGGGATTGGAACGGCGGAGCAAGTGGGCCTTCCCACTTGTACATACAGTGGGCCCATTGGGCCTTCCCCAGTTTTCACCGGGGGAAGGGGACGAATGTCCCCTTTCCCTGAGTAGACCTCTGGGCGGCGAACGGGGATCATTACGCAGGATTGTGCTGTCAGTCCTACACTAATGCAGATGTAATTCATTGTTATATTGGCACAAACCAATGTGAACAGTATACAAAACTGAAATAAAGTTTTCCCAGTTATAGGATCCTTTTTTTCCCTCTTGAATCTCTCCCCCCTCCAGTTTATTGCACTTTAAATTTAATAAAGTTTAAACTTTAAATTAATGGCACTTCAACTATGTTCCTTAACTGAGGGTGTAATCCTATGCATACTTACATGGGAGTAAACATTCATAGGATTGGGCTGTTAGTATACTGTATATAGGTAAAGGTATCCCTTGACAATTAAGTCCAGTCGTGTCCGACTCTAGGGAGCGGTGCTCATCTCCGTTTCAAAGCTGAAGAGCCAGCACTGTCCGAAGATGTTTCCATGGTCATGTAGCCGGCATGACTCAACACCGAGGCGCATGGAATGCTGTTACCGTCCCGCTGACGCGGTACCTATTAATCTACTTGCAATTTCTTGCTTTCGAACTGCTAGGTTGGCAGGAGCCGTCGCAAGGATTCGAACTGCCGACCTTTCGATTGACAGCTCATGGTTCAGTGGTTTAACCCACTGCGCCACCCGCTGGCTCATATAGACCCACTGAAATGTCAGTGACAGTTCACAATTTAAATAGCCCAGAGGTTGCCATGTGTGGCCACAGTTAATAAAACTATACATCGGTCCCCTTACAGATTGCTGGACTCTACAACAAGTATCTTAATTATTCCAGTCTGTGCCGCCTAGATAATCTAAGCCTCCCACCAACTTTGAAGGTTAGGCAGCTTGCTTACTTGAAAGAAAGTTCTGGAATTCTCTCCCTCCCCCCCAACTAGCTTGGTGTCTTCACTGCTATCTTGTGACAGGCCAAATTCATCCTGTTTCTCCAAGTTTCTAATTGTGAATATTGTTGTACTTGATACTGCTTCTAATTTCTTTTTGCTAGTGGCTGTTTTTAGGGGTTTTACTGCTGTATGTTGTGATTTAAAGTTGTAATTTGCAAGTTGCCTTAAACATTTTTTAAAATGGGAAGGTAGGATATTATATATATCTTCTCACAATTGGTTGATATTCAGTGGTCGCTAAGTGCAATCTTATATTTAGTGGTGACTGCACATTATCTGATTATGTTCACAGGCAAAGGCTTCATGAAGAATGGTTGCTAAGAGAAGAGAGGGCTCAAGAAGCTTTCAGAATAAAGAAGGAAAAAGAAGATGCTGCAAGAAAGCGTCAGGAAGAGGAAGAGGTGAGTTTATGCTTTGTCCAAGTTTCTAATTGTGAATATTGCCCTATGGGGCAGATATTCTGAATTTCTGAAGGGGGGGGGGGTTGACCTCCAGTTTATCTCTGACTAATTCTGAAAGTACAACCCTAAAATATAGCAGAGCTGGAAGTTATTATTTTAATATGTTGATTGTTACGGGAGGGCAATTTTAATTGGTGAGGGAAACCTTTAGTATTAAGAAAATGTATTACTGCTTCAATAAAGCAGTTTACAGAGATAAATAAAATGGTTCCTTGTACCAAAAGGGATCAGATGAAACACCAGCAAAGAGCCGCTGGAAAAGACACTATGCTGAGATGAATTTTCTTCAATATATCAAAAAGGCACCCATATTAACCTTTTGTAAAAGGCAATTTTCATTTAATTGATTCCTTGATTGAAAGATAAATCAACTAAATGTTGTTTAACTGCTTGACAGTCCTAGTAGAGATCCAGTTTTTTAAGTAAATGAGTCTACCCTTTTTGATGACTAAACAGCCTGTGTTCATCTTTCTTAGCAAAAAATAAAAGAAGAATGGGAAGAGCAGCAAAGGAAAGAACAAGAGGAGGAGGAACGGAAACAACAAGTGAAGAAAGACAGAGAGGTGATTCCTGCTCTAGGAGGATAAACACAATGCATATCCTCTCACAGTAAAAATAGTACTTGTAGAAAAATGCTACACAACTTTGTGTTGAGCTACCTACTTGTTAAATAGGTAGTGGAAATGTCTTTGTTCCTCTCACTTGAATAACTCATTCTAGACTGAATCCTCATACTGTACTTTTGTTAAGTAACCGTGCAATCATAAGAACATAAGAACATAAGAAGAGCCCTGCTGGATCAGGCCAAAAGCCCATCTAGTCCAGCTTCCTGTGTCACACAGTGGCCCCACCAGATGCCTCAGGGAGCACACGAGACAACAAGATACCTGTGTCCAGTCGCCACTCCCTTGCACCTGGCACAGAGAAAACCCACTTCTAAAACCAGGAGGTTGCTTATGGCTTGTAACCTGTGATGGTCTTTTCCTCCATGAATTTGTCCAAACCCCTTTTAAAGGCATCTAGGCCAGGTGCCATCACCACATCCTGTGGCAAGGAGTTCCACAGATGAATCACACGCTGGGTAAAGAAATATTTTCTTTTGTCTGTTCTAACTCTCCCTCCACTCAATTTTAATGCGTGTCCCCTGGTTCTGGTGTTGTGCGAGAGGGAGAAGAATTTCCCTCTATCCACTCTCTCCATCCCATGCATAATTTTATAAGTCTCAATCATGTCCCCCCTCAGGCGCCTTTTTTCTAGGCTGAAAAGCCCCAGACGCTGTAGCCTTTCCTCGTAAGGGAGGTGCTCCAGCCCACTAATCATTCTGGTCGCTCTTTTCTGCACCTTTTCCAATTCAGCTATATCCTTTTTGAGGTATGGTGACCAGAACTGGACACAATACTCCAGATGTGGCCTTACCATCGATTTGTACAAAGGCATAATGATATTGGCCGTTTTATTCTCAATCCCCTTTTTAATGATCCCGAGCATGGAATTGGCCTTCTTCACAGCCGCCGCACACTGGGTCGACACTTTCATCGACCTGTATGTATGCATGTATGCTCAGAAGTAAGTTTCATTAAGTTCAGTGGGACTTACTCCTCCTAGGTATGCATAGGATTGAAACCTAAGTGTAGCTTCACTCATGCAAAATACACAACAGTATACAGTTGTCCCCTGTTTAATGACATTCTGCTTAACGACCTCCTGGATATACGACAGGGGTCATTGGGCAGAACATCGTTGGACGCTTTCTCTACCTTTTGAAGCCTGTTCCTGGTCATAGGCCTCTCCGGAGGCCTTTCCTAGCTTCTGCAGGACACTGAGAGCCTTAGAATGGCTCACAGAGGCCTCCGTAACGCACTTCCGGTTTTACAGAGACCTTTGTGGGCCATCCTGAGGCCCTCAAAGGCCTCTGGAGAGACCCGTGACTAGGAACAGGCCTCTGGAGAGGCCTCCAAAGGTAGGGAAAGGCCCACTTAAAAATGGGCCTGCTTAATAACGGGATTTGGGGAATATATCCCCGTCATTAAGTGGGGGACACCTGAATAGCTGCTTGCATTGCTTAGCTAATTATATACCAATTAAAATATTATGGCTATACCTGTATTTATATCCTGTCTTATCACTAAGGCTTTGTGCAATTTATATAAATGCTTATTTTTTCATGTTTAAAAAAGTAAACAGAATGAAGAAATAGAATTTTCTCATAAATGTTACCCCATAGTTAATGCCTTTTATCTGGGAGGGGGAGGGGCAGCTGTTGGGCCTTTGGTTAATAGCTACGGCCAGACTGTTCTTTCCAATGCTCCTGTGCCCTGTAGGGCAGCTGGGAGGGTTCCTTGTAAATGTGGGGCCGGCTGTCACACACAGAATTCTTCTGGGAAGATGGGGGCACAAGCTAAGAGTTCTTAGATCAAATGTGACTTTATGATAGTGGATCCTCTGTAGGATAACAGAGCAAGTGTAGCACAATCACTTTTTTAAAGTTCTTAGCTTAACCTGGAATTTTACTGCTGCGATTCCTTAACCACTTTTTCCACTCAAAGACGTTACAGCTCATCTTTACGTGACTCGTTCATCAAGACGTATCTTTTTCTATAGCTGTTGGGTGTGGGGAGGAATACATTAGAAAGCTTATTTTTGTGGGCTGTTTTTCTGAGTCCTTGAGCAGCATAAGAGACCAGATGATCTTTCTGATTTGTCCCTACTAAGTTTTGTGATTGGGGCTAACTCCTCTGTTCTCTAAGCTAATCTTAAGGATTGCTCTGGACAAGGCAGTCAAGAGAAAAAGAAGCCGACTGGTCTAGTTATCCAGCAGTTAGGGGAATGTGTAGATAACATCATTGAACTGGCACTCCTCCAGGATCCTTTGAAACTAGAAGAGGGAAGGCAGGATTTAAAGCAATGAGCAATTCTCCACTCCTCTCTCAGCAAGCACATGAGGTCAAGGAAACAAAGTTGCCAGTTTCTGCTACTATTTAAAAACACTAGGGACAGTAAAGTGTGAACCTGCTATTCTGGGTAAGGGTTCAGCAAAAGCAAAATGGGAAACATTAAGTTAAAAGAATAAAATGGAAAAGAGTGTGATAGGTATGCTTAGTCCAATATGTATTGGATGAGAATGGAATATTCTTTGTTCCCCAGCTTTGAAGTCCAACTAACCTGTTTCTACTTGATACAAGCCAGAATCTATGGTTTTTGGTGTTGTGCCTGGCATCTCAAATCAGATGGGAATTAAGGAATTTTAAAGAAAAAAGGGGGTGGCAATGTACTGCAAATTAGCACAAGCTGAAAATGTATCCAGTGCAAGCACGGAAACCCAAGGGAAAGCCATCGTGGCTAATTGGATTGTCTGACTGTCCTAAATTCTTAAGACCTGCTTTCAGGTAATTTAGTGGAAAACCAGTAGCAGTTGAAAAACTCTTTTGGCCAAAGCACGTTTGGACACTGAACGGGGCTCCATACACTGGCAGCCAGCTAGGGGCTATGAACTCTCTGTTACACAGACACGAGAGATTGTGTTCTGCTCAGCCAAAGACTCCACTGCATCGATGCAGCAGGTGGAGCTGGGCATCCTTGACCCTCTGGACATCACTGAGCAAGCTTATCCAGGTTCTAAACTGATGCTCTTGGGCACTTTCCTTCACATCCGAGTCTCTGGCAGCAAATCCTCCAGGACGAAATCCCATGTGACAAGTTTGGAAGGTGAATTTTGTGCCAACCAATTCAAAGAGGAAGCAAGGCTTTTAAGAACTGAAGAAAATTTGTCTTCCAGACATGTAGGCTTGTCCCAGAAAATACATGTTATGTATAAATCACTGGAACGCTTACAGTACTTTGATTTGCCAGTGAACATAATAGTTTAACATTGTAATGTATTTTTGCCTTCACTTCTGTTTTATTTTAATCTATTTTTGTCTAGCTCAGTTTTTGGGAAAGGAAATATTGAGTGGGGGGCAGCTGTCGTGAGAAATGTAGAAATATATCTTGTACATTATTTTGCTTGAATTTTGAATTATGTAGACTTTTTTCTCAGTTGTATTTACCAAAGCTAAATAAAACTACTGTAGTAACATACTTAGATAATGTGATCTTTAAAACTTTACGTTAGGTTCTTAACTAAAGAAACCAGATGATGTGTCTGCGTTCAAAGTTTTCACTAGTCCTGTGTTTGCACCATTTATAGGAGGCTGTGCAGAAGATGTTGGACCAGGCTGAAAGTCAGGTATGTTCAGAGCTGTTCCAAAATGTAAAAGTGACACACATTGAATTCTGAGCTGCTGTTCAGCTTGTACCAGCATTTTCCACTGCTACCTGTATAACTATTGTGTATTGTAATACTGTATATTAACAGTAACAATGCATGTATTGGCTAAAATACTTTTGCCATATGAGAGAGGGTGATATTCTTCACAGAGCTGACTCTTGGGGTTTGCTCACAAATGTGTTAGGCCAGGTGTTTTCAAAACAGTGGTATTGGTACCACCAGTGGTACTTCGGCCAACTGCTGGTGGTACTTGGACCACCGTACCACTGAAACTCTGCTTCGACACAGCGCTTTTGGCGGTGTGTTTTTGCTCCCAAGAGGCTCCTGCCTTTGGCTGAGCCTCTCAGAGCCTCCTGCCCAGAGCCTCCTACCTGCATTTTCTGGTCTCTGAAAAACTGGAAGTAACTGGCAATAATGTCATTGCTGGTCACTTCCGATGGTATGCAGCAGGAGAGTGGCGCCAGAAGTGGTACTTGGTTGGCAAGGGTTTGAGAACCCCTGTGTTCGGTAAATGAGCAAGGAAAATGAGCTGCTACTTACTGACATATAATAAAAAGGGGCATTGGGAGCAGTTTAGACTCTTAACAGAGTAGCTTGGCAATGTGTGCAACTAGTTCTGTGTGCTGAAAAAACAAAGCGTAGAAATAGATGTTGATATACATGTGCATCAAGAGATAGGAAAGCTCACCTTCTTTGACCCTTTTGATTAGATTTCCATATTTACAGCTAAGTGTGACATAAAAATTCCTTAAGCCCTTGAATGGACTAAAATGATTTTGCCGTCTTAGTTGTCCCTCTGTCCCAAATTTTAATTATTTTTAACCACTTCTATTTCCGTAGAAAAATGAATTAACTTGACATTTTAGTTACAGAATTTTACTACCAAAATAGTACAGCACTTCACTTGCTTAAAAAAAATAGAACTTTGAAGTTTAGTATTTTATTATATCGCAAATGGGCAGAGCAATCCTGCCTAACTATCCGGTGGGCGGCCCAGGACACACGCTGGATCCTAACCTCGTTCTGGGCCGATTGAGATCAGCCCAGAGGTCTACTCGGGGGAAGGGGACATTCATCCCCTTCCCCCAGTGTAGCGTGGCCCAGCCCCAAATAAGAGGGGGCCGGGACGGGGATATGGCGGCCGCCATCCCCGCCCCCTCCCGGGCTGGATCCACAAACCCCCAGCCTCCCTCGCCGCCCAGACCGCCCATGCGGCCGTCAGGGGATCTCTTACCACCTCCGGTGGCCACATGGGCGATCTGGTGGCGGAGTAAGGGCTGCTGGCCTCGCGCTGGTGGCCCTTACCCGTGAGTCGTCGCAAAGTGCTTTCTGGCACGTTTGTGATGGCTTCCGGCGGTGGAGTGCTCGCTCTGCTGCCAGACTGTTCCACTGGATTGCACTGTCATTGTATGCAAATGTTAAGTCAATTCAAATTTATTGCAGCTCTGCATAAAAAATTAATTTCAGATTTTTGAGTTGCATTTAAAAATAATGGTTTAAACCAGAGGTTCTCAACCTGTGGTACGGGTACCCCTAGGGCAGTGGTTCCCAAACTGGGAGACGTGGCTCCCAGGGGAGCCGCAGAAACCAACCAGGGGAGCCGCCGAGTGCCATGGAATCCTTTGGAAAATAATGCAATGCCAATTGGCAGGCATCAACATAATGTAATGGGGAGCCGCAGACAATGGTCGTCAATGGTCAAGGGAGCTGCAGGTCAAAAAAGTTTGGGAAACACTGCCCTAGGGGTACACGGACCATCAGGCGGGGGTACGCAAGAGGCTTCGCCTTAACAGCTGATTGTTGGGGACCAGAGGTTTGTTAAAATTTGCCCCGCCCCCAAGCTCCCAGCTCGGCCTCCCACTGGCAGGGGTATGCGAAAGGCTGCTCCTTATCTCACTGGATCAGCTAAGTGTCCGCAAGCCAAATATTTTTAAATTCAAACTGCTCTGCGCGCGCGCACACACACACACACACACACACACACACACACACACACACACACACACACACACAGAGTTAAATAAGACTTTTTTCACATTTAAAATTGTTTTACCGTATTTCTTCGAGTCTAAGGCGCCATCGATTCTAAGGCGCACCTTTACTTTCAGTACCACCAGCAGGAAAAAAAAATCCATCAATTGTAAGACTCTCCTCCCTTCATTAAATCTACCTGCTCAGCACCAACTCTCCCCAGCATGTCTCCTGCAGCTGAGGATGACTGAGTGCACTGCCTTTGCATAGCATTTCTGGCCCCGCCAGAAAGTGCCATTTCCTTCGTTACCTGGGCTTGGGGGAGCTTCAGGGAGGCCTGCGCAACCCTTTGCAGGCCACCCTGATCTTCAGTTTGGCGAAAAACAGCAATTTTTGGCCATTTCTGGTTTTCGCGACAACTGGAAATGGCTGAAAATCACCGTTTTTTGCCGAACTGAAGATCAGGGAGGCCTGCAGAGGGTTGCGCAGGCCTCCCTGAAGCTCCCGCAAGCCCCAGTAAGTAAGAAAATAGCATTTTGGGGTGCTTTTTGGAGACCTTCGATTCTAAGACGCACCCCATTTTTTGAAATGCTTAATTGGGGAAAAACATGTGTCTTAGAATTGAAGAAATACAGTAATACTTTTTTATTTTAAACTATTAATTAGCTAATTAATTGATTAATCCAATTAATCAGATGAGAACGCCGACCTGGTATGTATCACAGAAACCTGATTGGATGAGGCGGGAGGGGTAGGCCTTTCCCAGCTTTGTCCCCCAGGTTTCCAGGTGGTGCAGCAGCCACGACTGCAGGGACGGGGGAGGAGGAGTTGCAATGATCTATCGTGAATCCATCTCCCTTACCAGGTGCCCCGTTCAGCAGTTCACTGGGTTTGAATGTCTCCATGTTGTGTTGAGAGGGCCGGACAGGACGGGGATTCTGTTGGTGTACCGCCCGCCTTGCTGCCCAACAGTCTCCCTGCCTGAGCTGACGGGTGATCTCGGCGTTGGCACTGGAGTCCCCCCGCCTATTAGTGCTGAGGGACTTCAATGTTCATGCAGAGGCGCCCAAGGTTGGTGCAGCTCAGGATTTCATGGCCGCCATGACAACCATGGGCCTGTCCCAGAAGATCTTGGCCCTGACACATGAGGCGGGACATGTACTGGACCTGGTGTTTACAGCTGAGCAAGAGGGTGGTGATCTGGAATTGGAGGAGATTGACATCACTCCGTTGTCATGGACAGATCATTTTCTGGTAAGGTTTAGGCTTGTTGCAGCTTCCTTCCTCTGCAAAGGCGGGGGACCGCATTCTATGGTCCGCCCCCGGAGGCTAATGGATCCAGAAGGTTTCCTGAGGGCTCTGGGGGGGTTTCCCACTGCCAAGACTGGTGACTCGTCTGAGGCCCTGGTTGACCTCTGGAATGGGGAAATGGCCAGGGCAGTGGATGAGATCGCTCCTGAGCGACCTTTGCCACGCCGCAGACTCAGAGCGGCTCCTTGGTTTACTGAGGAGCTGCAAATGATGAAGCGACGGGGTAGATGTCTTGAGCGATGGTGGCGGAAAACTCGTGCCGAATCCGACCGGACACGGAGTAGGGCCCACTATAGAACCTACTCCGTGGCGGTGATAGCAGCAAAGAGAAATTTCTTCTCTGCTACCATTGCGTCAGCAAGCAATCGTCCAGCGGAGCTGTACCGTGTGGTGCGAGGCCTACTCCACCAGGCCCCCTCAATAGATCAGGAGGAACACACGGTGGCCCGCTGTGACATGTTTGCTAAACATTTTGCAGATAAAATCGATCGGATCCGCCATGACTTGGATGCCTCATTGACGATATCTGAGGATGTCCCCTTGGCATCTGCTTGTCCAGTGTTGTGGGACTCTTTTCAGCTTGTACAGCCTGAGGATGTGGACAGGCTCCTTTGGAGTGTGAGGCCGACTGCCTGCATGCTTGACCCTTGCCCGGCTTGGCTAATTAGATCTGCCCGGGAGGGACTGGCCGAGTGGACGGGGAGGGTGGTCAACTCTTCGTTGGTGGAGGGGGTGCTGCCGCTCGCTTTGAGGCGGGCGGTGGTTCGACCCCTTCTGAAGAAGCCCTCCCTTGACTCCATAGTAATGGACAACTGTCGGCCAGTTTCAAACCTCCCGTTTTTGGGCAAGGTAATTGAGCGGGTTGTGGCGTCTCAACTCCAGAGGGTCCTGGATGAAGCGGATTATCTAGACCCCTTTCAATCTGGTTTCAGGCTGGGCTTTGGGACGGAAACGGCCATGGTCGCCTTGGTGGATTATCTACACCGAGGACTGGACAGGGGGAGTGTGTCCCTGTTGGTTCTGCTGGACCTCTCAGCGGCTTTCGACACCATCGACCATGGTGTCCTTCTGGGCCGACTGGCCGAGATGGAGGTCGGGGGCACCGTTCTGCGGTGGTTCCGCTCCTACTTGGCAGATAGGTCCCAGATGGTGGTGCTGGGGGACGCCTGTTCGGCGCCCTGGCCCTTGAGGTGTGGAGTGCCACAGGGTTCCATCTTGTCCCCCATGCTATTTAACATCTACATGAAACTGCTGGGAGAGGTCATCTGGGGATTTGGAGTGGGGTGCTATCAATATGCTGATGACACCCAGCTCTATCTTTCCTTTCCACCTGATTCCAGGGTGGCTGTTGTGGTTCTGGAGCGCTGCCTGGAGGCGGTGGGGACCTGGATGAGGGCTAATAAGCTGAAACTAAACCCGGACAAGACAGAGGTTCTCCTGGTCTGGAAATCCACGATGCAGGTGCTAGAGTATCGTCCTGCTCTGAAGGGGGTTGCACTCCCTCTAAAGGGGCAGGTCCGCAGCTCGGGGGTCCGCCTGGATCCGCAGCTGCTCCTGGTTTCCCAGGTGGCGGCTGTGGCCAGGGGGGCCTTTGCCCAGCTTCGGCTGGTGCGCCAGCTGCGACCATACTTGGATCGTGCAGACCTGACCACGGTGATCCATGCCACGGTGACGTCGCGATTAGATTATTGTAACACGCTCTACGTGGGGCTGCCCTTGAAGACGGTTCGGAAACTGCAATTAGTGCAGAATGCGGCGGCTCGTGTGGTTACTGGGGGTAGGCGGTTTGACTCTGTCGGACCGCTTCTTCAGCGGCTGCACTGGCTGCCGATTCGTTTCCGGGCCCAATTCAAAGTGCTGGTTTTGACCTTTAAAGCCCTATACGGCCTGGGGCCAGGATATCTGAGAGACCGCCTACTTCCATATATTCCGGCTCGTCTCCTTAAGTAATCAGAGAAGGCCCTTTTGCGGGTACCGTCGCCCAGGGAGGTGTAAGGGGCGGCGGCCAGAAATAGGGCCTTCTCAGTAGTGGCACCAACCCTATGGAATTCCCTCCCTCTTGATTTACGTACTGCTCCCTCCCTGGAGACCTTCCGGCGAGGCCTGAAAACTTTCCTGTTTAAGGAAGCCTTCTGAGTCCTTGCCTTTTTTAACATCCTGCTGGCACAGGTGGAGTGCTGCTGCTTTTTTAATGCTCCTGTTTTAATTGTAATTTGATGTGTTTTTATGAATTTTAGATGATGTTTTTATTAGCTGTTGTGGATTGTTTTTATTGTTTTAAATGTGATTATTTTTTGTATTTTGTATCCCATGTAAGCTGCCTTGGGTCCCTTTGGGGAGAAAGGCAGGGTAAAAATTTTGTAAATAAATTAATTAATTAATTAGCAATTAATTAGCAGGGGGTACTTCAGAAAATTGGACCGTGATACCCGCACCTTCAAAGGTTGAGAACCCCTGGTTTAAACAAAGCACTATTTTGATAACACGTGCAATGTCTTTATTAAACAGCTAGAAAATGGAAGTACTTGGCACATTCCAGAGCCCCCTGAGAATATAGGAACAGAGAGAGATCGAGCCAATTGCCCCTTCTATATTAAAACTGGCGCTTGCAGATTTGGAGACAGGTAAATCTTTTTCTTTTATTCTACTTGGGACTTAGAAATGGCTTGCATTTGACTTTAGAGGAGAGGCATTTGCAGTGTTCAATCACTAGTTAGTTGAAATACATTGTTTTCTCAAATGAGCGGACATATTAATCTGCATATTATGACTTTTAATTTGCAGGTATATGAACTTATGGATGTGCAGAAGCTATTGAGTTCATCTTTGATATCGAAATGAAATTGTAACAGAAGACGCGGGGGGTACCAAGCCAAGGGGGGGGGGATTTGACAAACTCCAGGAGCCCCCTCTAGCAAAGTGGTAATCTAGTGCCGAACAGGTGATTGGCACTGGGGTTTAAATCCCCACGGCCAATAAGCTGTTCAGCACTAGATTAGTGCTTTGCTCTATAGTGCCGATCAGCTGGGGTTAGTAGAGGGGGGCGGTTGGGGCTGGGTGCACTGCCCCCGCAGCGGCCTTTTTGTCACCCCCTCCAAGCTGGGTGGTCTGCCACCTTGGGGCGGTCCGCCCCACTGCCCCCCCAACTATGCCACTGCATGTATGAATAATTCTACACATGTGCAGATCAACAATCTGTATACCAATTAACGAATGTGTGAATAGCCCTTTTATTAACAGAGTTTGTGTGGCATGTAATGTGTATCTCCTGGAGTCTACTGCATCCCTTGTTCATGTGGCAGTTAATGTAGGGATGACAAAGAGACATATTGCAACTAGACTATCTGAACATGAACACCATTGCAGACTTCTACAGCCGGAAAAGTCTGCTATAGCGGAAACCAGACTCAGTCTTTGTCTAATCTCAAATCATATCATTCAAGGCTCAATATGGAGGCAATAGAAATATTTAAGCATCACCACAATCTGAACAGGAAGGAGTAAATAAGGAATATCAATCCTTCCTGGAGTTCAATACTGAGAAACTGTAAGATCAAGCCACTTTCACTGCCCTAGCAGGGAAAATGCGGTCCATAAGAACATAAGAAGAGCCTTGCTGGATCAGGCCAAATGCCTATCTAGTCCAGCTTCCTGTATCACACAGTGGCCCCACTAGATGCCTCAGGGAGTACACAGCCATCAAGATAACCTGTTTCCTGTTGTCACTCCCTTGCATGTGGCTGAAGCAGCCAGTGCAGTAGATGGAAATAACTAATTAGGGCTATTTAAATGCAAAATCTCTGTCGTGCCGGTTAGCTTGGGTTTGGGTTCTATTCTGTGGATCCATAGCCTACCCCTGAAGAAGGCAATTAGGGTATTTGGTTGCCAAAACGTTGGGAGGTAGGGGTGTGTGTGTGTGTGTGTGTGTGTGTGTTTAAACTTGTTCAGCTCCCTCTGCCTTGTGAGAGAGGGAATTGAGCCATTTTTTCCTTTTTTTTACCATGGCTTTTAATCCCTTAAATACTTCATGCTCTGCAACCTGTGGCCATGAAAACTGGAGTACTCAGTGTGTATGTAATTTTAAAAACACATTCCTAGGTGCTCTTACCTTTTAGACATAAAAGGGAATTCTCAGTGGTGGCCCTTACCTTGTCGCTCATTTATGCTGCACTTTGGAGAACAGAAATTGCAAGAGTGTCTGCTGGTCAGTGTGTGAGACTTCTGCTGTTTCTTTACCTCCTCCACTTTCAGTACAAGTGAATGTTCCCTCTGTTTCTCTCCTAAGTCATCTGCACATGCCAAAATTTTTGGGAGTGGAGAGGGCATTGACTATCATAAATCATTGACTAAGCCAAGTCAGTATAATGTGTGTTTACTCCCGTGTGTGTATATATACTGTATATACTAATTGAATTATCTGCATTCAAATAAATACTTATGGTAGACAGTACGTAATGGTACGTGCCCGCAGTTTTAAGAGATGCAGAGTGACTGTGCTTTGTCTGTTAATTTTAAGATGTTCTCGGAAGCATAACTATCCAAGCTCCAGTCAGACGCTCCTTATCAGGGGTATGTTTGTTACGTTTGGGATGGAACAGTGTAAAAGAGATGACTATGACACAGATGCAAGCCTGGAGTACAGTGAAGAAGAAATATACCAGCAGTTCCTTGACTTCTATGAAGATGTGCTTCCTGAATTCAAGAATGTGGGAAAGGTTATTCAGTTTAAGGTATGAATTTATTAATTGTACAAATTCTATGCCATCTTTCCCAGCAATGCCACCACAAGGTGTGGAGTGATGGGGGGGGGGGAGATACCTGATGCAGGTGTCTCCCTCTCTTTCCCTGATCTGCTCCATGCTGGGGACAAAATTAGTAGATTCAGCTACCACCACGAAGACAAAGCCAGGCCAAAGAATGAAAGAGATTGTACTTGGAAACTTCTTTTGTGTTATATGAGAGCTGTTATGAAAAGTGCAGTTGGTGCCTGTTTCACAGGCAATGTTAAATATTCATAGTGTTCTTATCTTCTGGATTCCCGTCACGGGACATTGTTTTATGGGAAGGTATAAGGACATGGTGCATCACTGCACCAGTCACGGAGTCCACTGACTACAGAAGTGTGTCTGTTAGCTAGAAGGTGAGTTTGAAAATCAATTTTTGGTGGTGAATTAAATAAACATTTGAATTTCTCAAGCCTTCTCTTGAGATCTGAAAAAGACTACTCACATTCCAAGCAAAAGCTAACTGGTACATCCTGTGATGGAACAGTGGAGACTACACCTTGACCTGTTCTATTGCAAGCAATATATTTTGTAAATTGCATAAATAAAACGTCTAGTATGGATGCAAAAGAACTATGTCCTCAAAGTCAAACTAGAAATGTCATTCTAATGACAAGCGTTACGTTCTAGGTCCCTCCTGAATTAATTTTTTCATCTACCTTTGCATAGGTCAGCTGCAACTTTGAACCTCACCTTCGGGGAAACGTCTATGTTCAATACCAGTCGTAAGTATTTAAAGCTGACTTTGCAAAATGGTATCAGTTGGTAAATGAGAGATCACATGTTACGCTTCTATGCACTTAGGTTAATTGTTTAGGTATGTTTGTTCTGTGATTTGTGGATGAGCCTTTCCTTATAAAGCTGGCTAATTATCGGTTTCTGCAATGTCCCGTGTTTAATGTCATTGTTTCTGTGAGGTTCTAATAATACCTTCTCCAATTTATTTTTAAAGAGAACAAGAATGTCAAGAGGCTCTTACTTTATTCAATGGTCGATGGTATGCAGGGCGGCAACTTCAGTGTGAATTCTGCCCAGTAACAAGGTGGAAAACAGCTATTTGTGGTATGTTAGTGAAACTTGAATAAAGGCTTGTGTCTTTAGTTTGACTATGTCTGTCTTCTGCATTATTGCCTTAAGTGCATTCAGTAGCTGTTTAAAGAGAATTCAGCACCTTTTCAGGTGTGTGTTGCTTTATTATCTGAAAAAAACACCTGAATTATCTTTAAACTGCTATTGAATAACTTAAGCCAATAATGTCAGCATACGTTTCCCTCTAGAGGGTCCAGGGGCCATAACCCTAAACGTTTCCCTAACAATGTCACTACCACCTAGAATGTGAAGCCAAACTAAACACGAAAATTGGAAATGGTTTCTGCAGCTCTGTTGGCTTTGAACAGTGACAGCCATTTATGATGTGCTCATGAAGCCCCTGAAGGGATCTCAGGGAGCCCCAGGGCTCCTAGGAGCACACTTTGAGAAACACTGGCAGGCAGCCCGATCCTAACTATAGGCCGGCGGAGCCTCTTACACAGGGGGAAGGGGACAAATGTCACCTTCCCCCAAGGAGAGCCCAGGCCACACCGGTGGAGGCCGCAATGGGCTCAGGATGCAGTGGCTGGCCTTTTAGCTAGTGCTCCGCCAGCCTAGGGTGTCGTAAATGTGCCGAAAAGCATGTTTGCGGCACCCTGGGAGTAAACTGCGCCAACGCAGAGGCAGGCACTGTTCACTACACTGCCGTCCCGAACCCGTGCTGGCCGACGCAGGTGAGTGCTGCACCAGGTGGTGCAGGGGGGTGTTGGGAGGGAGTGCCCTTGGCCAGACCGGGCTGGGAGGGGGCAGGAATATCGGCACTGAGTTGCGCCAATATTCTGAGCCCCATTGTAGCCCGGACTGGCCTTACACGGCCTCCCTGGAAGCACGCCAGCTTCAGAGCTGGCGTGCATCTGAGGAAGCCCATTGTGGTTCGTGCCGCTTACACTGGGGGAAGGGGACAAATGTCCCCTTCCCCCACGGAGAGTTCAGGCCACAATGAGCTCAGGATGCAGCAGTCGGCCCTTTTAAGCCTGTCGCGCATACTTACACAGGATTGCACCATTAGAATGCAAGAAAAGTTGCTGTGTCCTGGAAACTCCAAGACCAGTGGTCAGTCTCTCTCTCGCACACGCACACTCGCACACCCCTGTAAAGCAGGAGTGAGCATATCTGCACCCTAGACACACACACAAAATGGTAGCAGTAATGGAGGTGATGCTAGGGCATGCAATAGCAGCTATTTGTGAATCAGCCTTTTTACCAAAGACTTCCTAGTTCATTAAAGTATCTGGTAGGGTGCTGTCGCCCACATAAATAAAGCAGCGATTCCCAAATGTTCCCAGTTCACCATGCCCTTAGTATCCCCATAATTTTTTCATGGCACCTCTAGGCCTACCTAACAATTCTGTCACTGTGCTTTCATTGAAAATTTAAAATATTCCATGGTGCCCCTGTGAGTTCACCACGGCGCAGTTTGGGAACCTCAAGAATAAGGCTACTGGGCCCCATGAGGTTATGCATGGACAGGTTTATCAGTACCATACTGATACTGAAATGCTGTACAAAGTACAGAAGAAGTACAGCCTTTTTGTTGGATACTCCTGAAGACTATAAAATGTGTGCAGAGTTGTCTAAGCTAAATGCTGCTTTGCAGTGATGTGATATCTGGACGTGGTTGTTAACCACGTGATATCTGGACGTGGTTGTTAACCATTAAGTCTTTTTACACATCTTTTGTGAGGTAAAATACCACGCGGACAAAAATAAACCTAAAAGTGTGTACATGACTTTCGCCTGATACTATCTGACAGCTAAAATTATAGTCTTTCTTTTGAACTCTGTTCACCTTAAAATCCATTTTTCAGGCTTATTTGAAAGACAAAAGTGTCCACGAGGGAAGCACTGCAACTTTCTTCATGTATTCAGAAATCCAAACAATGAGTTCTGGGAAGCCAACAGAGATATTCACATTTCTCCTGAGTGGACTAAACAGGCAGGTAAAAACTCTGAAAAGAGAAATAGAGTGGGATACTATGAAGAACATTATAGTAGGTCAAGGAGAAGGAGCAATTCAAGTCCAGATTATTCTTACAACAAAAGAAATGGAGAATCTGAAAGGAAAAAGAGTCATCACAAGCATAAGAAAAGGCACTTTCCTGAGAGGTCAGGAAGTCGTGGAAGACGGCGGTCACGCAGTAAGAAGAAAAGAGGGCGGAGTCGCAACAGGAGCTGGACTCGTAGTCGCAGCGGAAGTTCCTCTCGGTCAAGGAGTCGAGGCAGAAAGAGGTCTGGCAGCAGAGGAAGAAATAGTTGAATTATTGCTGGAGAGTGACTTTTCAAGATGTGTGTACATAAACTCTACTGCTATGGCATACTAGTGACCTTATGGTGTACTGCTGTGCTCCAGAAATAAAGTTTTTACGCACTGGCCTATTTTAATTTTGTAATAAATTATAAGTAAGAATACATCTCCCAGTGTCTGCAGATCTCCTCTTCCTAATTACGTGTACTGTCATGGAAGTCTGGTGGTGTTTATGCATTCTTGAGTCATTCCAATATAGTGTTCTACAACTACTTTAATATAATTGTTCTGAAGTTCCACCAAACTTCTTTTAGAGGTCTGTGAATAAACCTAAAATGTGCTTTTGGTCTTTTATATTAAATCACTTTTTGGCCAGGTTAAAGTGTGGTATTTAGCAAGTTCTGCATGTAAAACTAGCAGCGATTATGATTACTATAAGAGCACAGTGCTAGTCTGCTACTGACCACATAAAATTTTGCACTGCCTGTCACATAAATAAAAATCTTAAGTAATAGAAGTAACCTGACATCGTGCTGTAGTGTAGGACTGGGTAGAAAAACAGGTCAGTTTCCTCTCTTCTGGCATGCTAACGCTATTATAATACAAGTTAGGGAGGGATGATGAATGTATAGAGTTGTCTTAATTTCTCAGACTGCACATTGCTCTGGTGGTGCAAATTTCCCATCCACACTTAGCTAGTTCCCTCTTCAAGGAAGGGGAGAGCAAATAGCATTTGCCTGAGGAGCTGTCTAGTTGCTTGTCCTGTATTATTCACTTGCTATGTTTTCTAGAACATACCATGTGGAGGCCTAGCTAACACTGTTGAAGCCAGGAGGAGGATTCAGAATGACTTTGATGGACTTGATAATTGGGGATCATGAAGTTCAGTGGAGACATGGCTCTGCTTTTTTTCAATCTACCCACAGGCATGGGATGTAGGCCTTGAAAGCAGTGTGTATGAAAGAGCTCTAGATATTTTATTGATTGCAAGTTGAACATGATCCAGTAGGGTGACGCAGTGCACTGCATTAAGGCATTTCTGCCCATGGGTGTATATACACAACAGGAGCCAAATGTGTACACCTGTGGGCCGGGCAGAAATGGGTCAGAGGAACAGCACCCAGACCATGAAAAGTAATCTACTCAAAGCAGACATCACTTGGAATATTACATTGCCACATTTTATACTTTGGGCACCATATTTTAAGAATATTGATATGCTGGAATGGATTCAGAAGAGGGTAAGCGAGAGTGAGGGTCTGGAAGAGTATGTTTAGAATGGGGGCTGGGAAGAGATGATAGGTGTTTTTTAAGTATCTGAAAGGCTGTCATGCAGAAGGAAAGGAAGCACTTGCTCTCTGGCTCCTGAGTACAGAACTACAAGCAATTGGTTGAAAATGATTCAGGCTAGATGAAGAATTTCCTAAGAGTTATCTGACATTGGCTGTTCCAGTCTCAACTTCATTAGAGGTTTTCAAGCAGAGGCTGGATGATGGCTACCTGTCTGGGATGCAGTAGCTGGTGCCTGTGCTATGCAGGTGTTGAAACTAGATGCCTCTAAGCTTCCAGCTCTAACGTTCTATGATCCCATGTCATTCAAGTCCAACAACAGCTGGAGCAGGAAAACCATTACCTTTTTTCTCTGTACTGCTTTGGTGGTGGTTTAACTAATTTGGCTAGAATTAGGGAAAGCTTTGCTTATAAATGTCATATACAGAACTATTGAACAGAAATGTTGTAAAGGCTACAATTATGTTTTTGTTAGCTTGATCTTGCAAATCCTGTCACAGATATGTGGCAGAGAGACTGATAATGTTTTGTATGTATGAAGCAGGTGCAACTCTTCTTCCTCAAAGGCCTCCTTGCTCACATGAAAGCATTCGTATCTCTTATGGTTCATAGTAACAATTAACTTCTCCCTTCTTTGCAACACAAAACATTTATATCCCTCCTATCATGGAAGTCATTTCTGTAGGGTTCTCAGCCAATGCTTCCAGGTACTGACCAGCCCTTGACCCACTTTACTTTAGTAAAGTGGCTAAGAGTTCTCAGACCCCCCTGCTAGACTTGTGGGGCCATAACGCTAGGATAAGAAACTTTCTGTAGTTGGTGGATGTACCTTGTTAGAAATACATGAGTTGCTGAGTTTCAGATACATGTTCAAAAATGAGAAAACATTTCTGAAAATGATGCTGGAAAGGTGTTCAATAACATTCTTTAAAATAGTATAGGAAAGGCTAATTTTACTTGACCATGGCAAGCATATACAGTATTTAATTTCCAGATAGATATTTAGAACACACATTCATGGTAGAAGTGCATGTCCTATATTAATATATAAGAAGAAGAAGAGTCTGGCTCAGTTGGGAGAGCTGCTGCCTTCAAAGCCCGAAGACCGGTGACCTTGATAAGTTTGAGACACGCCGCTGGCAAAAAGCTGTGAAAGCCTCCAGGAGGAGAGATAAGAGCTTCCAGCTGCGTCAGTTGAGTGGAGGCAGCGCCAGCCAGTAGAATTGTCAGACTGTAAAAAGGATACCACCTGGAAAGTAGCCATTCATGAAAGATTGGACAGTTATATATATTGTAAAAAACCCCAAGGGGGGTTAGGACAGCCTGCCCATGTACACCTTGGATTAAAGTCGGAGGAGAAATCCAATGACCAAGAAAGGCGGTATATAAATACTGTATATATTATTATATAACATAGTATAAACAATTATAATATATTCTGAAGGTTTTAATAGGATTTTTATAAGCAATTACTAGAATAACTATAGCAGTACTTTGATGATTACAGCTGTTCCTAGTAACAGTTAATTCCTTCAGAAATTGTTAGCAAGATCCACCTGGGGCCTAATGCCCTTTTTCAATATATACACTCAGATGGACTGCAAGAGGTGCACAAAAGCATATTTCTGGGTCCTTTGCTGTAGAGAGTATGCCACTATCAACATAAGGAATCAAACGTACTTTCAATTATTTTCATGCTTTTTTTTAAAAAAAGCAAATGACGTGTAGACAATCCCATTTTTCTAGAGCAGTGATCTCCAACCTTTACCCAAAAGGTAAACGTCATTATAAGTCTCTGCGAGTAGGCAGTGATGGCACTTCTGGATTGCCGACTAAATAAAAAAAGGGGGGTTGGACTTATCTGTCAGTGGTGGCAGTGGTAAGAACCTGTGTTGTGCAGTGTCTTCAGCTGCCACCGCTGACAAATCAGTCCCCCCCCCTTTTTTTTACTTAGGCGGCAGCATGTTACCGTTGAGTTGCCACTCCCTTTAAGGGGAAAGATGTTGTCTCTCTCTGGACGTTGGGATCATGACCCCAAGGTTGAAGACCACTGTTCTAGGTGCATACGTTTCTAAAAGTTCAGTCAAAAATAATGCCCCATTAGTTTCAGTGCTTCTTTTGAGAAAAAATTTAAACACCACATGCCACTTCCAGCACAGAAGGCCGCTGAAGAAGGGTATGCAGCAGTCTCCATATATGCCTAGGAACACTATTCATTGTTTTTCCAATAGCTGGAATTTGCTGCTGGAATGATTTACACAAATGCTTATAGCTGTAGTACACCGTTACCAACAGTTCACTACAATTTCTTTTAACACATTAACTCTAAATTAGGATGATTACAGGTCACTGGATCTTGTTTTTAAGCTAACAACCACAGGCACAAATATACCCAATGGGAAAATATCAATCCAAGAAATATTTTGGCCCATTTAAACATACAGCTGCAAGCAGTGAGGAATGCAAGCGCCACACATCTAGTTTTACTCTACCACAGAGGTCCCCAACTTGTGGCACACAGCGCATTGGTGGTATGCGGGCTGCTAGTGACCAAGAAGGCGCCTGCCATCTTGGCTGCGTGGCGCTGTGACTGAGCCCAAACAGTGGTGCTTCGAGTTCTGCCGAGCTGCAAATCTCAATTTTGCTTAAAGTGGCCATCTCTCGACTTCAATTTATGAGCTTTTAAAAAAGTTAACACACTTTGGACATAAGTGTCCCAAAAGAATGGGATTCGCATCCTGGTATTGCCCATCCTTGGTCTCGTCTAGCACAGGGGTTCTCAATCGGTGGTATGTGTACCACCAGCAGTACTTCGGCTGAGTGCTGGTGGTACGTCGGCTGCTGGAACCCCATTCCAACGTGTTTTTGGTCCTGTTTTCACTCCGAGAGGCTCCACAGCATCTGAAAACCCAGAAATAACTGGCAATGATGTCATTGCCAGTTACTTCCAGTGCTACACAGAGGAAGGGCGGCACCGGAGGTGGTACGTGGGTTGAGAACCCCTGGTCTAGCTTAAGGCTTTTACATCTTCTTTAGCCTTAGGAGCCATATGCAGAGGGCTTTTTTATCCTGTTCTGGATAGCATTGCCCTTTCTTTGAAGGAGGGGCCAGGTTTGCAGTTTGGGAGATGTTCTTGGATCTAGGTTTGGTGATATGTAGTGGCTGAGGACAAGAGTGTTCTTGCACAGCTTCAGGTAGTACACTAATAGCACCCTTTCCTGGAAAAGGCAAATCTGGCCACACTGCTGTTGCCACCATGTCTTGGTTCATTTGTTCCTGTTTATTTTTCATTGGATAAACATTTTATTGATTATGAGTTTTAAATTGTTCTGTTGGGAGCTGCCTTGGATCCAAAAGCCAGGATACAGGTATTTTAATAAATGTATAAATTCATCTGGGAATGAGGATCACAAAGACAAGAAAATTCAATTGATGGCTGTAGTGAAATTACACAGAATAGGTTACAGCATACTTAATGAGAAAACTGTAACATACCTTTTATGTGCAAGATGTACTATAAAATGGAATAACGTTAGTTGTTGGTAAGAAAATAGGTTTGTTCCAAAATTTCAACTGACTGAGTACAGATTGTTTTAAAACAAAGTATTTGTTTTTCTTAGAAAAATTGGTTGTGTATTGTCATGATGTGCTACATAGTAAAACACCACTACCACCCCTCTCCAAGCTCAATCTTAACTGTCCACAAAATAAAGGTTAAACTCTTACTTATAAAAACAAGCCCTTCCTTAAACTTCTGAATAGAGAGACAATAGCAATGGAGTAAAAATGGACATTTATTACATCTAAACTGGTGTGATACTAAGACAGTTTTCACACAGCTTATGTCACAATCACAACAAAGCTTTTCCAACCAAGCACATACAAGGCAACAGCGTAAACCTTAAACATGTTTGGAGAACACATAAAATTGCTTTTAAGTTGACATTTTAAAATGTCAAGTCGTTTCACCACTCCAATGTCACACAGAGGGCCACTCTCATGTTACTTGAAGTTCACTATTTCATATGTGAAATTTAGAACCAGGCTCCTGTGTACCTTATATTTTCATAAGGTTTCTATTGTGGGCAGTATATGGCATGAAGCAATGATCTTTCAAGTCTGTGGCACTGTTTTATAGTACAGCAGTTGGATGCTTTGGAGCACATTGATCACAGCAAATAGACTCAAAGGAGAACTTCATAATCACATATTATTTGATGGGTGCAAGAGTGAGAACGTGCACACACACAAGTACATACATACATGAGTGAAGTCACACTGCTGTCAGTAGCAGATGCTCTGTACTGAGGTTTTCCTAGCACTAACAGTGTAGGCTATAAAGCAAAATGCACGTTACAGTAAATAGAGTATGGCTTTGTGATATCCATGCAGCTTGATCCTATGCAAGTTTACCTGGAAGCAAGTCTCATTTTGTTCAGTGGGACTTATTCCCAGGTAATAGGCGCACAGGATTGCAACCTTGTTTCGTTACCTGGCTGAGTGAAGGCATGCCAGTGATTTAAATAAAGTTTATTGTGTAAGATTTGCTACTTCTGTGTACAGAACTTTCCAACTAAATCCAACATTATGCGAGGTGAAATTAAAGGGAACACTGATGATTAACATATTGATTGTCCAGCCACCCAAGTAGTTCCCCAGGTTCTGGTTTAGAGGCTAGTAGAGGATACTTCTAAAAAAGGTAGAAGTTTTGCAACATTCCCTTCTTACATTTTTCCCTTTGAGATGATGGTCAATAGTATCTCAATGACTTTTGAATCAATACTTTTGACTTTTGAATAGATTATGTGCAATCCAGAGAGCATTTAAACTAGGAAAAATTTAAAAAAAGAGGCATGTCATGTTGTTTCAGCCTGTTTCCTTTGTAGTACATTAACTCAGTTTTCCAACTGAACTTTTTATACCATGCGCTTTTTGTTCTGATGTAATTCTGTTTACAACCCTGTTGCTAAAAATGAAGCTACTGCAACAGCTCACAACAGCTTGACTTACAGACCTTATTAGGATTCTTTGGTATAATCAATAGCCATAAACCGTTGTTTCCCCCCCCAATCTTCTGTAGGAACCTAAACTGAGTTTTAACAAATGTTGACTTTTACGTATAAAGTCTTTGGTTACACAAAGCCAAGTTCTATGTTAACACATTTCACTTTGTAATGTTACTTTTCAGGATATGGCATACTATACAGCATCTGATACACTGTGTGATGGCAAAGTAATTTATAAAATATAAATCCTGAAACTGCCATCTATGACTCAATTTGCTGTAAAATCCCTTTATTCTCAAAACATTTGCTCCCTTCTTATTTTACAGTAAATGGAATTTATCTTGTAGGCCTGAATGAAGTAGCTTGGCAGGACAGTAATACTGACAAATAGCATCATAACACCATTAGCTAACATTAAATGAGGCAGTGAACATTTACAGGTATGTGAAACACCACATAAGACATCAGCAAAGGAGAAGGTTTATGTCAGTCCAATTTCTTCAAGTACACTACGAGGGGTCTCTGCTTCCTGTGGAGGGAAAATTAGAGAGTGAACAGTTCTTGTGCTCCTGCCAAATTAAACCATAAACCAAACCAAAGTATTTCCTTTATGAACAAGGAAGTAATTAAATTCAAGATACAGTACACTCTACAAGGTCACTAAATGCAGAACAGTTTGTACTCCATCATAGTTTCAGGCCTTGATATCACCCACTACCACCATCACCACATTTTCTTTAGGAGACAATTGGGTAGGTAGAAATAATGTTCTAATGGTCAATGTTTTAGTGAACTTACCATTCTATAAAATCTGAAGGCTCCAGCAAAAATAATGAATTAGCAACTGAGCTTTTTGAGCATAGACTTTGAACTGAAAATGCTAAAGCCTTTGGAAAGCAACAACCTGAACAAGCAGAAGTTTACAAAGTCATACAGCAAAAGGCTACCTATTAAAAGAAAACTGGAAAGATGAATATATTGAAAGAGTGAATGTATTTGTTGCTAACATCCTTCACAAAAAGTAGCTTTAGAACAAGATTGCTAAGTACTGTGCAAAATATCCAGAGTTTTAAAAATTTGAAGTTCATATTGAAGTTTGATATGCTTGAAATGATTTGGAACTGTTTGGTATCTGTTGGAAAGTTATGCTACTCTAATAATCCCTCAATCATACCTATTTATTTTATATAGCCAATAGATACCATGCCTATTTTTGAATTTCTGTTTTAAAAACGTGCATTTTGGATTATGGACGGAACACTTACTTTAGCATCCTAAAAAAGGCATGGCCAAAAAAAAAGAGAGAAGAGGTATTTAGCAACAATTCCTCAGAAAATGCAACAGTAAAATGTGCAAGAACACACACATTAAACATCCATTTTAAATTCTTAGGAGTTCAAGCAAAGGAGCAGAAATGGGTCGCGATGTGAGGGAGTCAAGCTTATCAATTTTCACATAAAACTAAAACCATTAAAAGGCACTCAGTCAGTTGGACTTCGCTTTAAACACTTGGAACCAGGCAATTTTGACAAGCTACTTGTCAGGGGGCTTAGATCTAAGAGACCTACCTTTGTCAGATGTTTGCACATCAGATATAAATTATGCTTTCAGATGACAGTAAGAATAAACCTACCTCCAAAAACTGCAGTTATAAAAGGCTCTCCAAATCAACACAGCATAGGTATAACATATAGTGATCAGGCATTATTCCACTATTCTGTGCTAACAAAGACTTAAGCTGGTGGAGGGGGGGGGGCTGACTGAAGAGCAGAGTATGAGACAGCACTGCACTAGCTCCTCTGGCTAATCTAGCTGGCTTGTAGAAGGGGGTGGGTGGGTGGGTGCTTCTAAGAAGGTGACTACTGAGAGGAAAGGGAACCACCCTGGGGCAGGCTACAGGTCCTTCACACAGACAGATCTACTTGGGGAAGTGCAGATCCCTAATAAGGGATCTATTTCAGCAGCAGTTACAGCCAGCCCCTGGAAGCACAGGCTAGGTTCTTTCCATGTGAATGACTCTACTAAGAAGATTTGCTTATGTTTAACTTTTTTTGATGTATCGACAGGGTCTACAGCAAAACAGCTGGCACAGATGCACCCAAGCATTGTGTGGTAAGCAATGGTGCTATTGCCATATAATTCAAATACCAAATAAAAGTTTTATGTTTCAGAATCTTAGGGCCCAATCCTATCCAACTTCCAGCGCTGATGCAGTTGTGCCAACAGGGTTTGTGCTGCATCCTGCAGTCGGGGGTGGGGAGTCACAGACTCCCTTACCTTTGTTTGTTCCCTTACCTCGGGGCTGCATTGGCACTGGAAAGGTTAGACAGGATCGGGCCCTCAATTAACAACAAATGTAATAGGTTTGATAAATGTAGGAACACCCTCAACTAGTCAGCATCACAAATACTACCTGGGGAAGGTTAGGTTATATGAAAGTCATATAGCCATGTTCATAGATGTGAGAGTCATTAGCAGTTCTTTGGGAACACTTGGAAATCAATTCTAAGATTAATTGTTGAATGATGCCAACAGTCTAGTCAATCATTTTAGAAAAGTGTTTCATAGATTGTGTCTGCAGATCAGAATTACCAAAGAAACTGCACGAACAGGAAATACCATAGCAAAGAGAAGAAAAAAAAAGCCATTCACATGAAAAGTGCATGCAATACTTTATTATAGACATGCCAGGAAGACTAATTCACAAGAATTTACAAGCATGCAGCTATATAAAGCTATAACAAAACGCAGCCCTTCATCAGCACTTCGTGCATAGCATTTTAAGGCTTTAGGCATTAAAAGAATGCAAAGCAGCATTTATCATATACATTCAAAGAAGCAATTAATATCTACCAAAAAAAGTCAAGACCTTAGTGTGAAAACCTACTATATCACTTGTGTATATGTATGTGTGTACACATGTGTGTGTGTGTGTGTGTACACACACCATCCCATTCTGACTTATATCCCAGAATGCTACATATTTTTAATAAAAACCTCTTAACAAAAAGTCACACTGACATTTCAGATATAGTGCATTATCAAATAACTGAAATTTTATATAACGTACATTTAACTAAAACCCCTTCCTAATTTTCTAATCATCTTTTTGAAAAACATGCCCAGTGCATAATACAGCAGCTACTTTACTCAGAAATATAAACAAAATTAGATCCCCCACCCAACCAAGCTTTGTTTGAACTCTAAGTTTTAGGCACAGAAACTGCAACGTGACAATTTTCCATTTCATTTTTAATACATATACTGTAGTTCTGTGGATGCTTATATATGACTGACTGCCAACATGTATCAACTGTAATGTGTAGTCAGCTCCATTAGTGCACTGGGAGAGGTGAGCAGAAAGTTGCTCTGTTACTGAAATAATGTGAAAGCTCTTGAGCACAGAGACACAGGTGGAGTCCCACCTGCACTAGAGCTTCTGAGAAAGCCAGGATCAAAGTACTTAATCTCAAAATAAATACAGAACCCAATTTATGAAATGCCAAAAGTTACTTTCTAACATATGGATATTATTAGCACTTTTCTGGGGTGTTCATGCTGTTTCATTATGACATGTAGAAGGTACATTGTGTAATCGCTCATTTTAATGGGTTCTAGAATAAATCCCACATTAACTCCCTCTACTACACTGTATCAATATCAGATTGATATTTGATTTGATCAAGCCACTGAGCCACGGTTTGAGTTAAGAACTTCAGCGTGAATAATATGTGCTATATCAAGAGCTAATGGTAAGACTTCGATGTTAACTTGAAAGTTATGGCATGCTTTTACAAGACATATCAAGATGACACACAGAAAAAACACAAACATAACAAATGGTAGATTAAAGAAATATACAGTAAATGAAAATAACTGTGATATGCACTAATTTGTTCGAGATGATTGGATTCACCAAGCTGAGGGTAAGTGTTCTGCCATGAGAAAGTCAGCTCTATCGCTTCTCTGTATGCATGATGAATGAAGTCATTTAGTATACTGGGACATTAAAGTATTCATGCCGTGGCTACAAAAGAAATATGTACATTCTTTACAAATAATACAGAGGGTTGCATGCATACAATACATACTAATGGCGTTTTATTTACTACTTCTATTTCTCTCTCAACTAATCTTTTGAATTACATGCATCACTAAACATATTACTCAAGGCTTGAAAAAGCACGTCACTGTAGCAGATAAGTTTAGCAAGCTATATGTAACTCGACATCATGGAGTAATTTCTTTTAAAAGGCTCATGTGCATTTCTTTTTCCTTGACTGTTACATGTTATGCTCCTGGTGGTGGGTTTGTACCACATATGGCTACTGCCAGACATTTGTTTGCACATGGCTGAGTTTTATTAGAGAAGGCAGAATTGTGTCTGTGTGCCACTGATTGGAACCGACTACCAAATTAACAAAGGGCATTATCAAACTGCATTTCTGCTTCCAGGCAAGCTAATTTTGTTTTATTTGGGGGCTGGAGAAGGAGTGGTTCAAATTAAACTAGGCAAGGTTTTCAACTTTTTTTTTATAAAGTGCATCTGACTACACACATTTGTATAGCCACCGATTTGTTTCTTAGTATGGCAATATGCAATGTAAAGTTCATTAACTATTTTCTTTTTCTTCATGACAAATAGTTTTGTGAATTATATTCTTAAAGGCTCTGGTCACATAGTGGACTATGACCACATTCTTTTTAGTCTATTTTAAAATCACCTGTATTAACATTTAACACATTCATAAAGTATTAACATTCCAAGCCAGCTAATCCACCTACACAGAGATGGAGATTTAGTGGCAGGAAATTCTCAAAGCTAAAAGTTAACAAGATCTCAAATTCTTTTTTGTTTATCCTAGGAAAAGAGTCAGAATAAGACCATTCATACAGTTAATTCCAAAGAGTCTACTGTACAGATCCTTCAAAGAATGCAGGGATTTTTCATGCACAAGAACATCTGTGGGTAATCCCAAAAGGAATGTGTGCATTTCAGAGATATGCAGATATGTTTTCTAGATAATTTAAATGAAGCGTTTCCCAGAAAATATTTCGATGCTATCAACTGGGATCCGACTTAGCATATTTGACTGCTATTTAGCTATTGGCTCCTATTTAACAAAATTAAATTAATGCACCATGTTAGAAAGTTTTTCCAATAGATAGAAGTTGAACTGAAAGAAGTGAATAAAAAACTTCAACACACACTTAATGTGGTTTAAGAGTTATAGTACGACATTCAAAGCTTTACTTAGAAATGGTTTTTATTGGAATATTTGCAATATTTTAAGACAAAGTGAAGGCTCTGAAGACTGTTGCACACTAATTTTAGCACATCCAAAAAGCTGTGCGAATATGTAATTTTACACAGCTTTTTGGACATGCCAAGACTCTCTCTCCCACACACTCAGTTACCTTTAAAAAGTCAGTTACAACTTTGACTAATATGGCATCTACTCATTGTGTTACTAGTTCACTTTATGAAATTGCTTTTTTGGATATGGAGAACTTTCATGAAAAAATACAGTAGCTGAAAAAAATGTCTCCCACCTTAATGGCATTTATCCTAGCTTTTAATAGGTATGTATTTGTAGTATACAAATGTACATGTACTGTGCATTCTAATAGGAATGTACCTCCAACAACACAGGGAATACATCCCTGAAAGTCAAGCACTGTGCAAAACAGCACTATACAGCAAAACAGCACAACACATTAAATGAATAGGCAGGATGCTGACTGACCCAGGATGCACTGCTCCCACTGGGTAGAATGGCTGTCAATCTCAGTGGAACAAAGAGCGCTGTACCTAATGTGCATTATCTGAAGTATGCTTGTATACCAACAGCAAACTCAAGAGCTTTAGTGAAGTGCCTACTTGTTTGTACTCAAAATGGGGCCATTCACAGACAAGGCAGTTGTTTCTACATATTGGAGGACTCCACATGTATGCAGAGTAAGTTTGTAAATTAAAAGGGGGAAAACCCCAAAGTTTGATGTAGGCCAAGTATGGTCAATGATCCTCAAAAGTCACAGAATGTTGGGGTGTTAGATGGAACAAAACAGCAGCAGGAGAGCAAGAAGGAATAGAACTGCTTGAACAAGTTGGGCATAACAGCTAGGGAGATGCAAAATGTTGCAGATCACACCTGTTATATTCAATCTGCAAATAGACTGGAAAATTTAGGTTTGGTCTTGTATTAAATCCAGACCTATGGCTTGAATCCAGAGAACCACAAGCTGCTTGCTGAATGGGGCATTCTGCCCTTATTCCACAGTTTTCGCAGCATCCACTGAAATGTTGAATCTGAAGGTCAGAAGACCCAGGAATTATATGGGGAACATCAGTAGAAATTCTACCTACTCTTTGCACAAGCAAAAGTGATATTCCACTCATGCACACAATAGTTTAGTGATCCAATCCTACATCTTTTCACAAAACAATTTAGAGTAATCAAAGGGAACCAAGACAGGAGCAATGCCGGAAGTACCACAAATTCCAGATCAGCAGTTCAGTGCCCATCTTCTACCTCACAGAGAGTGTAGAAGAAACCAAACTAGTAACCAACAATTGCACCGTGCACTACAAGAGCAACCGATTTACAGATGAGACATAAGACTGGGATCTCCTTTTAGAAGTTGTAGCTAGCACAAGGAAAGCTGTTATCTGGAAATGATCACCACATGATGGTCTAGTGCAGCAGTTCTCAAAGGTCTCCCTACGAGTACGGGACGCTGCAAGTCCTTGCAGGGGCAAGCCAACGGCAGCGGCGCTCCGGGGATAGTGCCGCTGCAGGGAAAAATGTGGGTTTTTTACTTACCGGGGGTTGTGTCGGCCCTCCCGAGGGTGGGTGGGTGTGGCCCCCTCTGAGGGCCTCCGAGGGTGGGTGGGTGTGGCCCCCTCTGAGGGCCTCCCCACACATCAGATTAGCTCCCTAAAGCGATCAAGACCCTCTTTCAGTTTCAGATGAAAACCGGAAGAGTCTCAGTCATTTCAGGGAGCAGATCTGAAGCTCAGGGAGGCCCGCAGAGGGCTGAAGCACAGGACGGTTCAGGAAAATCACCCTTTTTTCCTGGTAGCAGCACATTGTCGACATCACCATGCCTCTTATGGGGGTAAGGACCACTTCTGGTTTTCATGGTGGGTTGTGACCCACCAGTTTGAGAACCACTGGTCTAGTTGTTTCCACATATGTACATGTTAATGGGTAGGGAAACTTGTACAAGAGAACAAGGTAGACACTGTTAAGAATAGATTATTTTGAGTGCTCCCAAAGCTATTCAGAATAGGAAACAAGCTTTTTGTCAGTCACTGCTATTTTATTTCTCTGTGTTAAACCTTTAAAACTTTATTAGCACTCACTTCCAATCCACTCCTGAACTTGTCTCTCTCCAAATTTCAGCGCCCCTCCCATTACTACACCAATGGCAGCCTATTTTTTAATGTTTTAAGCAACAGTACAAGGTTATGGCATACCATGATACTAAAGTATTGTGAATCATAATGATTTATCCTTGCCCCCCCCCCCGCAACAAACAGCTTACATTAGCAAATTTGATGTGGACCTTTATTTCTACTCAAGTGGGGAAAATTCATCTAACATTTCTCAAGCAAAAACAGCATAGCCAGTTCAACCCACAGCTGAAACCAAGCAAAAATAATAATAATGAAGGTTTAACAAATTAAGGGTGGCCTCATACATTACAACTGTAGGCAAATATACTGGTGTTTTCCAGAGCAGTCAGCATGTAGGATTGTCTTAAATTCCCCTAAATTATTAAAACCTGTCTCCTGAATATCATGATGCTCTAGATTGGGTTACACTCTACAATTCAGGAGACAGACTTGTAAAAATCAAGAAGAATGCACCCCTATCAGCCAATCTCCGATTGAGAAGCATTATGTTTTTACTGAGTCTCTTGAGAGGTTTTTCTATTGGGCTCCAGATCCTACAAACTAAAATAAGTTGCTGCTCCTTCCAGTTGGTTGTGTTTTACTTGAAGTTGCTTGTTGACATGTAGTTTATCACAACCATCATATTTCCAATGCCTCCAAGGCATCTCTTTCCTGCTTCCCCACTACTGCACAAATGGCCCAGATAGAGAATAGAACAGAAGCGCAGAGATTATCCAACTTACTCTGACTGCACACCTGCCCTCACGTCTTAACCACTGCTGCAGAAAAGGGCTCCTAGAAGTCTGCCTTCTATTCAAGTCTCTAATATCAGAGGGTATCTCCCAGCTGATAGGCCTACCCTTCAAAAGCCAGGAGAACTCACTATCTAATTATCCTTCCATCCATAATCATGCTCCATCTGTGCAGATAGTAACTCAGGGGGACTTGGCTCTCAATGAGGATTTGGAGTTAGATACAGGGACCATCAAGGGGGCACCCACCACTAGACTCCGTGTGTGTGTGGGGGGGGGAGTCTTTCATCACACAACTGCTTCTTCGGGTGGAGAAAGAGAACAAAGGGCAAAGTCACCTAAACTGGCACCTGTACTGATTGGCCAGGCCTTTAAGAACAAAAGAAGAGCATTGCTGGATTAGGCAAAGGACCCATCTAGTTCAGGTCCCTGTATCTCACAGCAGCCCACCAGTTGCCTCTGGGAACACACAGACAACGCTGTATCTGTTGCTACTCCCTTGCATCTGGCATTCAGAGATAGCATACCTCAAACCCGTGGATGCATACAGTCATAATGACTTGTAACCCATGATGGACTTTTCCTCCATAAATTTAACCCTTTTAAAAGGAAAAGGCAGCTAGGCCATGTGCCACCACAACAGCCTGTGGCAAAGAGTACCACAAATTGGTACATTCATTTACACGCGGAGTAAATAAATATTTCCTTTGTCAGTGGCAGAGCGCCAATCGCCCCCCCCACGCCAGAAGTGACGTAACAGCTGTAACGGTTGACACTACTGAGGTGCAGGGCAGCAGGAGGGCCGCCGCCTTGTTTGCACTGATGAACAGTGTGAGTTGGGCCGCCGTTGGCCACCCTGACACCGCCTGCCTGCCACCTGGAGACCTGATCCCGCCACCTGGGGAACCACCGCCCCATCAACCCCCCCCCCCCCCGTACGATGCCTCCGTTGTCTGTTCGGACTCTTTCACCAGCCCATTTTAATAGATGAGCCCTGGTTCTGGTATTGTGCAAGATGGAAAGGAACATCCCTCCATCCACTCCATCTCATGCATAATTTTATATATGCCCCCCCCAGACACTTTCTAGACTTAACCTCAAGCACTGTAGCTTTTCCTCATAAGGGAGGTGCCTCAAGTCGGTAATAATTTTGGTTGTTCTCAATCTGCATCTTTTCCAATTCCACTATATCCTTTTTGAGATGTGGCGACCAGAACTGAACACAATACTCCAGATATGACCTTACCATCGATTTGTACAATGACACAATAATATTGGCCATTTTATTTTCAATCCCTTTTTTTAATTATCTCAAGCATGGAATTGGTCTTCACACTGTGTCAACACATTCCTTGAGCTGTCCACCAGCACCCCAAGATCTCCGGATTTGTCAGACAGCTCAGAACCCATTAGTCTATATGTGAAGTTTGGATTTCTTGCCCCAGTGTGCATTACTTTACACTTACTTACATTGATTGAAGAGCATTTGACACCTTGCTGCCCATTCTCCCAGTTTGAAGAGATTCTTTTGGAGCTCTTCACAATCCCTTTTGGTGTTCACCAACAGGAAAAAGTGTCATCCGCAAACTCTGCCACCACATCTCTACCTCCAGGTAATTCTCTCTACCTCCAGGTAATTTATGACTGTCTGCTTCTGGACTCCAGACAACCGTCCAAAATCCCAGTGGGGGAGGGCAGCAACTTGCACCATGCTGCCAATGGATTCATGTCTGGTCCACCCACTGTCCCCCAAGCTACCAGGTCACAACGTTGGGGATAACCCTCAGCCTCCTGCAAGTTTTCACAAGGATGACCCAAGCAAGATGCAACAGGACGACAGGATACAGGTATCTTGTTGTCTTGCGTGCTCCCTGAGGCATCTGGTGGGGCCACTGTGAGATACAGGAAGCTGGACTAGATGGGCCTTTGGTCTGATCCAGCAGGGCTGTTCTTATGTTCTATGGAAAGGGGCCACACCACCAGAAGATAGCAGGCTGGCAGCAGATGCAGTGGTAAAGAGAATCCTGAGTGAGTCTTTACCCTGGGGCAGCACTGCCCCTTTAACCACTGGGTAGGGGTGGGGCCAGGTAAAGCCTGACGGAGACACAACCCAAGAAGGGGAGGCCCCAGAGCTACACAAGACACTCAGGGTTGATGTCAATCTCTGGACAGGCTACCTGAGGGCTGCTCAGTATTGGTGGAACAAGGTGGAAACGGGGGCGGAATGTGGCAGTGACGAAAGCGGGCGGATTGGGTCTGGCAGCAGCGGTGGCCGCTGAATATTAACCCCTTTCCCAGACCCGATTTTGCAGTGTGGGTCCATGCAGACCTGCACCAGCAATTTCGTTAGTGCAGCTTCCCCCCCTGCAAGATGCAGCGGTAGGTATTTCGGCACTGCTGCATCCTGCGGGAGGGGAGAGAGAACAGAATCCAGTCAGGCAGGTGCATTAGATCCAGATGTTATTAAGCCTGCTGAGATAAAGTATCAGGTTCCCACCTTGGTGTCTCTCAGATCTCTGATGTACTTTTCTTTTGAGGACCAAATAAAGTTGACAGGATGGTATCCATTATTCCATGTGAGCAAGAATTTTGCAAGGAAAAAAAGATTATTCTGACCCAACAGGTTCTCCATTGGCAGAGTTGGATACACACTCTCCAACTATGGATGCCACATATCTAGATGACAAACCACACTGGAGTCTCTGCCAAGTCGAGAGACAGTGGTTTGCAGTAGAACAGAACCTTTACACTAAGGTGTGGAAAACTGTCTCTACAATCCCTTGCTTAGAATTTTCAAACTGAGAACATGCATTATGTGATGTATATAATAGTGCAGTGGGCCCTTGCTATCCGCGGGGGATCCGTTCCGATCCGTCCCCCCACGGATACAGAGGATCTGTGGATGCTGGATCCCAGCACCCAATGGCCCATTTACTCACTGTGGAGGTTTCCACGTCGACACCGGCCTGGAAAGGCCACCGCGGGCCTCTGTAAGCCTCCCTGACGCAAGCACCTTCTAGAGTGACTGGACAAAAAGAGGGGGCATAACACTAACCCGATGATCATGCCGGGCTTCCAGAGGGTGTGGGGAGGCGCAATCCCCTCTGCGGACCTCCCCGTGCCCCAAAATGGCTCCCCGACGCAATTGCGACCGACATCCGGTTTTCATCAAAACTGGACATAGATTGCGATTATGTCAGGGAGTCATTTTGGGGCGCAGAGAGGCCCAAACAAGGGATCACAGGCCTCCCGCACCATCAGGAAGCCTGGGAGCAAGCACCAGGGTGTAAAACTCACCTTTTTGTGTCTCGGTGGCAAAATCCCGGAAGCGTTGCCGACATCACTGCACATTGGCACCCCCCTTAAGGGGGTAGCGACCATTAATCCTGGACTGGGGCATTATGATGCCCTAGTTTGGGAACCTCTGGATTAGCCTAACCACCATGCTCTTCATGGGGCTCATAAAGAACAGAACTATAGCAATTTGGCACAGTGGACCAGGATCAGAGAAACATCTCCACTGAGCCATGAAGCTTTCTGGGTGGCCTTGGGTAACTCATTATCCACTTCAAATTTTTTGGACAAAGTGATATAATCTCATGAACAGCAGATATAAATAAATTAGCCCACCACAGTATTTAAGTTATTAAAGTAACAAAAACCATTTGATTTTCACATTACATAAATGTATAAGTTTCCTGAAGCATGCTTGTTAATTGGTTGTTCTAGTAACTAAGGGCCCAATCCTATCCAACTTTCCAGTGCCAGTGCAGCTGCAATGCAGCTTTGAGGTAAGAGAAGACTAAATGTCTTGAAGACTAAATGTCTAGAACTGTCCAGAATCAGATATTTAAAACCCTAGAAACATGAGCCTACCTTCCTGTGAAGGAAATGGGGCTTAAACTTGTTTGGACTTCAGTTGGACTGAATCCTAAATAGCCATGCTGTTTGAATATCATAAAAATTCATAATTTGCAACAATACTTCATGACTTCCATCACATACAATGGTTAATTTTAAGTGTCCTATTTTTCCCCTATACTTCTTTCCTTGACTTAAAGCTTGCTTTTCTAGATGCATTTGATAGATAAGTTTTAGTTCATATTACCTTTAAGATCAAACTTGAACACACTAATTTACATTAAAGTATTATTTCAGTTTTAAACCAGGTTAATTTTAAGGAGTACCATAATTTAAATTTAAAAATCAGGAAAAAATTGACTTTTATTTTTGAAAAAGCATGGCTGTTTAGCCACCCTTGTGAATACTATTCTAAACTACTAGAGAAGGATAGGATAACAAAGTGAGCCAAATTAGGTTTTGAAACAAAGTTAAGTGCTTTGGTTCAAGGATTTACACTGTAATCCATGTATGTTCAGTGGGGCTTACTGTCAGGAAACTGTGCAGGGGATTGTAGCTGCAACCTTTTAAACTAGTAACTGGAAGAGGTACATTAGCCTGTCCTTACAAATGGCTACTGAGCTTCTATATTATCCAATGTAAAAATTCAGTTAAGGAAAATATTGAATGCTCACCCTATAGTTTTTTTTAAACACACAAACTTACCTTTTTGTGTAGCACTGAACAAAGTTCTGTACAAAAATATGTTGCAATGCACTATACACAAAAGTTTAGTTTGTCCTATCATGAAGCATCTGGTGTTAACTACTGTGAATTTGATAGAATCACTTCTGTATAAGGCCCACATTCCTTTCCTAGCAGACATAATGGGATTCCAGGAAATGTTTAAATACATTTTTATAATTAAGGTTAAACATCTGCCTATTAACTGGCTTTGGGAATTTTCTAAATTCTATTAACGCCTAAAAATCAACATCACCAGAACAAAAATCATACATCACACACTTCAAACTGATGCTGTTAGTAAGAAAAGGAAAACAAGAGCACCCAAAGCACACTTCAATACAGTCATGCAAATGTTGCAGAGGGTTAAGCCCATCACTGGTCACTTTTCTGCTTCTCTTTTCCTTGTCAAGCAAGGGCTTCATTACACGTGCAAAACTCTCTGCAAAGCACTCATGTAATCCATGCCACCAAAATGGTAAATTTGGTAGTTACCAATCTTACGGATGGGGATCAAAAGGCGCTAAGGCCTTAGATTGCTCTTAATCATAAGATATCCTCAGACAAACCTCCCCAGTCTTCATTCTGGCTCTACAAACAAAATCAAGCACAATTTGAAAATTTGATATTCTGTAGTTTAACAACATTTACAGCCAGTTTTAAATCCAGTCACACAAACTTTTTACATATAATGCAGATCATTAAGGCTCTTAGACAAGTGGCTTCATTACATTGGCTAAAAAAGTCAATGTTATCAAGGACAAAGCTAACAAAAATGCGATGAAGACACAAACTCCAATGAACTTTACATAAAACGGGGACAACTCAACACAAACATTTTTGCCTTTTATGACAAATGCTCAAGTTCTAGGTTAGAGCAGTTCAGGATACAACGCGATCATTTGCAGGGGCCAAACTAGATTGGGGGGGGTAGCAGATGCATGAAATGAAAGTGCCTGCTCCATTCAAATATAAAATGAAGATGGGCAGAGTCTAACACGTATGAAAGAGGCACTGAACTCTAGTCTCTGATGCTCCAGCTACTTTTCTGTTCCTGGCTTTGGTGCTGGAAGTGAGCTAGAAATAAAGAGCAGCTGAAGCAACAGACTGTGAGGTAAGCTAATGGGAGGAGAGTTCAGTGCCCCCCTCCCACATCCACTGTTATGTGTCCCATATTCCTACTTTAACATGTGACTAGCAGCTCCATCAGCTGGTATGGGTAGATTACATAAATTCCCTTACTACTAGTTTGGTACAACATCTGCCACAGTTTTGTTTTAAAAAGGTTTAGTCAAGTGAAGCTGAACTATCAGATTTATTTTAAGTACAGTAGGCCGTTGGCACCACAGTACCTTATGTAGAAGCTGCACAGGCCTGCGACCCACTTCTCCGGTTGCCCCACAATCCGTAAATCATTCCAGCAGGTTTGGAACACTTGGGAAATGTGACCAGAAATGGCTTCCAGTCACGTGTGGGAGGTCTTCTGAGGAGTGCGAGCCTCAGTATACCTAGCACAACGCGGGCCTTAGAAGACCTCCCACAAGCAACTGGAAGTAGTTTCTGGTTGCGTTTTTCAAGCATTCCAAGCCTGCTGGAGTGATTTATGGAGTGTGGGGCAGCCGGACAAATGGGCCACAGGCCCACACAGCTTCTTCTACATAAGGTACTGCAGCACCGGGACCCTCCCTAACCCTTAGTAAGCTAGTTGCAAATAAAAGGGGGGGGGAATCAAAGTATGTGGAACGAAGGAAGCCTGCATTGCTAAAAATCCTGTCTAAGGGCTGAACAAGCTGATGGGGGAAATTTAAAAACCTGGATCACAACAACTGAAAAGCAATGGGGAAGAATACAATTTGGAGAGGAGAAGCAGTGACAGGAAAGTAGTCAACTCTTCCCTTGTCCTCTGCTTCTCCTCTGCACCCCATTCTTCCAGTGAGTCTGCGAAACTTGGCTGGGGAAAAAAGTAAGTGGGTGCAGCAATTAGGTGGGTGCAATGGATACCGACATAAGAATTAAGCACTCCTCGTGTTTACTGCTTCTCTTCCTCCGAGCCACGCCCTCCCCTGTTTTTCAGCTGTTTGGTTTAGTTATCAGCTCGCCACCCTTTTCTGGATTAGGCATCTTTTGCTCACATAAAATCAAGTCCTGCTGGGTTGCTGGCCTAAGAAAGAGAAAGTCATTGGTATTTAAAACAGAGTCAAGTTAAAGGAACGCCTGGATTGGAGCCTGGATCCATAAAAAGGCAAGTACTTCTTTCACCAGAATTTTAGTTTGTTAAATTAAGTGCATCACGGAAAAGACTGAAACTACATCTTTTACAAGTGGACATTACTTATATACTGCAGAACAAGAAGATAAAAAAACTTGCAAACAATGAACCAATTTAACAAACATTATAGTGAAGTAGTACTTGTCTATCAAAACTCACTTAACTATTTGGAAATTTGCCATTAAGAAGTTCTCACTAGGCACCCAATTATTTTTTGTTAGTTAAGCTACATTATACAATTTTACTTGAACTCCTTTGTGAGTACGTAAGACAAGAAAGGAATCCTAAATATATGCAACTGAATAAGAGCATTTGCTATTAGTCTCAGAGGATTGGTTTTCATTTTTGTTCTTGTGCTTCAGCACTTAAGCTGATCAAACTGAAAAAACCATCCTTCAATATTAGGCTATTAAGAGAGAAGACATTATAGAAATACTGTACATAGTATTAGCTACAGTCAAAGGCAGGATAAATAATGGCTTAATCTTGCCCAGTTTTTTTTAAAGAAGTCCCAAAGGAAAAGGCTACTGTATTCTTTTTAATTTATCTTTTGTTTCAAAGAGATTGTTACACTCTTATGTAGCAGCACCGATTCCCACTGTAGCAAAAGAAAAAATCATATTCATGTCATCCATGACACACATAGGTTAATGTTTTTTTACGCTACATACCAAGTAGCCAGTGTAGAGGAGAAGTAAAGCTGCAGCTGAAATAGCACATATGCCTTGCATGTAGAAGTTCCTAAGCTTAGTCCCAGGCATCTTAGGTAGGGCAGGGAAAGACCCCTGTCTGAACCCAGGAGAGTTGCCAATCAGTACAAACAAAATTGAGCTAGATAGACCAGTGGCTTGACTGAAGGCAACTTCATATGTTAAAAACTTTATTTCCCTCAACTACTGTACTGTAATGAGCTTGTTAATACATTATTAAAAAGGTCCCTTATAGGCACCACAATACAAGACTCTAAAGAGGTGTATATACAGGGGGACACCGGTATCCGCGGGGGATACGTTCCAGCCCCCACCGTGGATAACTGAAACAACGGAAATGGGCAAACGCCCATTTCCATGGTTTTCAGGCCCCCCGACCCCCAGCGGGCCTGCGCGACCACCACGGGCCTACGCGACCCCCCCCCCAAGCACTTACTTTTAACAGAGTAAACTTCGTTTTTTTTTCTTCAAAAGCCGAACCTTAGTTGCAGCAGGCCTTCTTACCAACAAGTCTTCGGTGCTAGAGTGTCTCAGCAACCTTGCTGAGAGGTTGCTGAGTCTTTCTAGCACCGAAGACTTGTTGATAAGAAGGCCTGCAACGAAGGCTTTTGAAGAAAAAGAAACCAGAGCTTTCTCCATTAAAAGTGCGGGGGGGCGGGCGCGACCCCCGCGCCCTCCACAGCCCCCCCCCCCCAGGCACTTACTTTTAGCAGAAACCTCCATTCTTTTCTTCAAAAGTTCTGAGTTTCCATCTTTCTTTTAGGCCTGACCAACTAGACTTAGCTAATAGCTAGCGTCTCTGCAACCTTGCTGAGACTCTAGCTATCACCTAAGTCTAGTTGGTCAGGCCTAAAAGAAAGATGGAAACTCAGAACTTTTGAAGAAAAGAATGGAGGTTTCTGCTAAAAGTAAGTGCTGGGGGGGGGCTGTGGAGGGTGCGGGGGGGATTCCTCAACAGTGGATAATTGAAACCGCGGTTGAGGAATCCGTGGATACCGGTGTCCCCCTGTACCTGGAAATATTTACACACCACTGAAGAACCACAAAAGAGAATACTGAGATTTAGGCTTACCAAATCCATACTGCAACAGAGTGCTAGACCTTTAGGAGAAGGAATGTGGGCAGGTGTAGCTTGTTAAACCTTAGAGCACAATCCTAGGCATGCCTACTCAGAAGCAAGCACCATGGTGTTCATTGTTCCACTTGCTTCTGAGTAGACATGCCTAGGATTGTGTTCTAAGGTTTAACAAGCTACACCTGCCCACATTCCTTCTCCTAAAGGTCTAGCACTCTGTCCCAGTATGGATCTGGTAAACCTACTGAGATTAAACAAAACCACTGAAAGTATTTAAGAGAACCCAAGGATTATGGCAGAGGACAGGATTGAGTAGAATTCTGCTCTCCCCCACCCCAACTTCTTGAAGAGGTGTAAGCCACAAAATGCTGTTCCTGTAGAAATCTATTACTGTAATGTCCCGAGTATAAGATGTACCCGATTATAAGTCGCACCCTTAAAGTTTGGTGCTATTAAAAACTTTAAATCACTGGCATTAAATATATGCCAGTGATTTAAATGAACAGTGCAATCCTGTGCATGTCTACTCAGAACTCACTGTTCTCAATGGAGCTTACTCTCAGGAAAGTGTGCACAGGATTGCAGCCTAAACCATTCATTGCCTGGGGAGGGGGGATGAAAGTGTATGTGATCTTGCTTTACAAGAGGATACAAAACCCAGCAGAGCAGAGAACGAAAACTAACAACTTATTGCAGACTGGAAAGGGTTACAGCCTGTACAGGGGACAGGTGTTTTGTGCCCTGCAGGGCAGAGAAGGACAGAGCTGAAAAGCAAGCGCTACCAAGACATAACTTGTTGCAGCCTGGAAATTGTTACAGCCTGTACAAGGGAGAGGTGTTTGTGTTCAGCTTGTTTTTACAAAGAAAAGTACAGGGGGGCCCCGTATCCACTGATTCCTCAACCGTGGTTTCAGTTATCCACGGTTGAGGAATCCCCCCCACACCCTCCACAGCCCCCCCCCAGCACTTACTTTTAGCAGAAACCTCCGTTTTTTTCTTCAAAGTTCCGAGCCTGCAGCTTCTAGTTTTAGGCCTGACGAACAAGACTTAAGAGTCTCAACCTTGCTGAGACTCTAGCTATCACCTAAGTCTTGTTAGTCAGGCCTAAAACTGAAAGCTGCAGGCTCGGAACTTTGAAGAAAAAAACGGAGGTTTTTTAACGAGGTTTCTGCTAAAAGTAAGTGCCTGGGGGGCTGTGGAGGGTGTGGAGAGGGGGTGCCAGCCCGCAGGGGGGCAGGGGGCCCTCTGAAAATCATGGGGGGCGTTTGCCCATTTCCACGGTTTCAGGTATTCACAGTGGAGGCTGGAAAGTATCCCCCGTGGATACGGCGGCCCCCCTGTACTATAAGCCCGCCCGCTGCTGCATCTCTGCAAAGAAGTCTCAGTCAGCTCAGCAGCATTGTCTCAGTCAGCAAGGATAGATACCGGTAATCACTCGATAATCACTTCAATTAGTGACGCGTCTCCTCTCTTAGCCTCGGCTTCTTCCAGCAATGTCTCATGCTGTTCTCACCATTTCATTTTATTTTTGCAACGGTGCGAGTATACAACGTACACCTAGTTAAAAAAGTTAAATTGGGGGGGGGAGTGTGTTTTATACTTGGGACAATACGGTATTTTCAAGGGGGCTTGCATGGAAACCGGAATCTAGTCTTATTGGGCAAAATTCATAGCTAGATCCTTTTTCTGAAGGGATTTCAAAGAGGATATATATAACGTCATAGATCTTGTACTAAATGTGTTTTGTTAGCCAGTGAAAATTGTCACAGAATTTGAAAAACCCAGTTTTCAGAATCAAAGTACTTCAGTTGAACAACAAAAGCATACGTAGTTTCTTTAATATGCTGGATTCCTAAAAAAAATATATAAGCAGCCAGAAATTCAATTGCAAAGTAACTCAATAATGCTGAGTATCAGGGTGGTGCAACCCAGAATGCCGCCAGATGTAAAGGCCCAGAATAAAACTGGAAAAATTTGGGGGGGGGAAATGTTTTCCCATTTTTTTCCTGAAGCCTTTGTTTTTTTCAAAAAATTGGAAAATTTGAAAAAAAAAAGTAAAACATTGATTACGGAATGTTTTATTTTAACATGATGAATAAAATATTTTAAGACAAGGTATTCAAATATTTTCCAAATCATTTTTAAAAAATATGTATGGTATCAGGTTATTCTAATTTCTGTGCACTAAGGACAAGCAAGTCCTAGCTAACAAACTGAACTCTCCAATGAAAAAACAAGATGCATTTCTTCCTTTAGGAGGTGCTGCTATTGTCACAAGAAAAGAAAAAGGTTTCATTTTTGTTTTTGCATGTGGGTGGGTATGTTCGGTTCTGTTCTGTCCTTTTCACTAGGCCTCAAAGCATTAGAAGAAAATACAGAGCAACAAAAAGGACCTGAAAGCATATACAGTACTCCCCCTATATCCGCTGGAGATATGTTCCAGGCACCTCTGTGGATACTTGAAACCGTGGATAGGAGTGAACACCCCCTCTATGGTTTAATAAGAACATAAGAGCAGCCCTGCTGGATCAGGCCAAAAGCCCATCTAGTCCAGCTTGCTGTATCACACAGTGGCCCCAACAGATGCCTCAGGGAGCACAAGACAACAAGATAACCTGTTTCCCGTTGTCACTCCCTTGCTCCTGCCACAGAGAAACCCACTTCTAAAACCAGGAGGTTGCTTATGGCTTGTAATCTGTGATGGTCTTTTCCTCCATAAATCTGTCCAAACCCCTTTTAAAGGCATCTAGGCCAGGTGCCATCACCACATCCTGTGGCAAGGAGTTCCACAGATGAATTACACGCTGGGTAAAGAAATATTTTCTTTTGTCCGTTCTAACTCTCCCTCCACTCAATTGTAGTGCATGTCCCCTGGTTCTGGTGTTGTGCGAGAGGGAGAAGAATTTCTCTCTATCCACTCTCTCCATCCCATGCATAATTTTATATGTCTCAATCATGTCCCCCCTCAGGCGCCTTTTTTCCAGACTGAAAAGCCCCAGACGCTGTAGCCTTTCCTCATAAGGGAGGTGCTCCAGCCCATGAATCAATCTGGTCGCTCTTTTCTGCATCTTTTCCAATTCAACTACATTCTTTTTGAGGTGTGGTGACCAGAACTGGACACAATACTCCAGATGTGGCCTTACCATCGATTTGTACAAAGGCAGAATGATATTGGCCGTTTTATTCTCAATCCCTTTTTTAATGATCCCGAGCATGGAATTGGCCTTCACAGCCGCCGCACACTGGGTCGACACTTACATCGACCTGTCCACCAGCACCCCAAGATCTCTCTCTTCATCCGTCACACACAACTCAGAACCCATTAGCGTATATGTGAAATTTTGGTTTCTTGCCCCAATGTGCATCACTTTGCACTTACTTACATTGAAGCGCATCTGCCATTTTGCTGCCCATTCTCCCAGTTTGGAGAGATCCTTCTGGAGCCCTTCACAATCCCTGCTGGTCTTCACCACCCGGAAAAGTTTAGTGTTTTCCTGAGGGGCCCCTGCCCTGCCTCCCCTGTGGGCAGGTGTGCGCCCCCCCCCAGCTCTTATTTTTCTTTCAGCAAGCCATTGCAGGCAAGTATAACGAAACTAAGTCCTAGAGAGGCTCTGCAAGGTTTCTGTTAACCTTGCAGAGCCTCTCTAGGACTTAGTTTTGTTTTACTTGCCTGCAATAAGCAGCCATAGGCTGCTTCCCCTGTTTAAGGAAGAAACAAAGCTTACTGGGAAAAAAGTAAAAGCCTGGGGGGTCCTCCAATCCGTGGATAACTGAAACCGTGGATAGCGAATCCGTGGATAGCAAATCCGTGGATATGGAGACCCACCTGTACTTAATTTAAAAAGGTAATAACTGTGATAATGACAGACACAACAGAGTAGCTGCAGAAGTAGAGACTGACAGCCCAATCCTGCCTAAGGATTGGGTGGGCAGCCCAGGCCGCCCGCCAGATCCCGTGCTCCATTGTGGGCAGGTGCCCACTCGGCGGAAAGTCTAGGGCTGATCGGCCTCCTCGGAATTCCTCCTCGGAATTCCAGCTCAGCCGATCGGCGGGGGACAGGATTCGGCCCGAAGCCGTCCAGTCCCCTCCCGGAGCGGCTGGGCCTATGGCTGGCCTGCGTTCCCGACCGAACCGCCCCCCCCCCGTCGGCTGGATCCCTACCTGACTCTTCCAGCGGGCGGGCGAGGGTCCTGGCGGCGGAGCAGGGAAGGCCGGCCTTGCCTGCTCAAGAGTAATCGAAAAAGTGCCTTACAGCACTTTTACAACAGCTTCAGGCAGCGGAACGCTCGTTCTGCCACCCGTCACTGCGCTAGGATTGCGCTGTGAAACCGATACTGATAATTACAGCTCAGAAAATGATTCTGATATATTTCATGCCCATTCATTGAAACTTAATCCCACTCCCTTCTATACACTTCCTCCCCTCTTCAATTCTTCAATGGGAATGTTTTTTTTATTTGATACTGTGGAGATGAAATATGAATTGTTACTTCTGGATTTTTCAAAATTGTTTTGTGGAGGTTTTTTGCCTGTTCCACATAAACTAGTAAACAGTTCAGGAGACTGTTGCTCCATTTGTTACAATTACAAATAAATATAAAAAAGTGAATTCTGTTTGTAATAATTGTTTGGATACACTATACTTTTAATATGCTTAGTTGTGATAATTTTATGCCAGGTCAAATTGTCATATTTTATGCTCCTAAAGTAACAGAATGATTTTCAATCTGGAAAAGAAAAAAGTGCAAATGTAGCATTTTCTTCAATTTTTCTGAAAATTTCCATTTTTAAAAAAACAGGAAAAACTGGTTCCGAGCTTCAAAATTTCCAGAAATTTTACATCTCTAGCCAGATGCCATCTCAGGTCCACCGCCTCTGTGCTAAAAAAAACAAATAAAACCCTTACAATGCTCTTTGTGCATTGCTGTGAAACCTGGAAGTGTGGGATTTCCAGTTTTCACCAGTGTGAACAGCATGGCAAGGAGGGGAATGATCTGCTCCACACTCAAGTGAGCGCGAAGCAGACCAGTGAGGCTTTAATTGGTGACAGGTTAGAGGAAGGTAGCGGTGGCAGGCTCGGGGTGAAAGCCACCCCAAATCCGCCAGCTCCTCCGACTGTTCACTATGTGCCACCAATGTAACCCACTTCAGGTGGCTGCATGGATGGGCCAGCACTACCGACTATGAAACCATAAGCCAAGGTAACAGTATACCAAATTATTTCCAAGGCAATTATTCTCCAGAATTTGTACAATTCATACAGTGGGTATCAAAATAGTTACCAGCACCCAGACAGTTGCTTATCTGCAGATACAGGTAGGTTCAGTGATAGGGGTACTTCAGCCTACAATGGTTTCGTACAGATGGGGCCGGGGAGGGAATTCAGCATGTAAACTAAAGAAAGAGAAAGGGAGATAAAATGTGGTCAATGAGGAGTCACTCCAGCTGCCTGCAGCCAAACTTCAGAAGTGGCACTACAGCAACGTGGGGGAAATTCCCTTCACATTCTCCAAAAAATTGTCTGTGCTTTTCTTCTAGAAAAATTACCAGTAATCAGGATATTATTTCATACCGTGGAACTAAGTTTTAAGCCAATGGAAGATATTCCCCCTTTAATTAAGCAAAAGTGGGTTATCTCAGATGAGAAATGCAACAGTACAGCATCATGAGGAAAAAAATACCCTAAGATTCAGTCACCATCTCACTTGAATGGTAATTGATATTAATCCTGTTCACCATCTTTAAGTTTCTGCAGGTTGCGTTCAATTACAAATTTCTCAAATACTTCTTGTACAGTATGAAGTAGTATTTGAGTCGAACTTACATTCAGTATTCCTACGTAATCAGGCTGCCTTCTTCCAGATACATAAGCATCTTACAAATAAACCATTGCAATATTCACTGTGAGATGGGAAGAGTCCATGGAAGACTATACCATGTCAACTAATGCATATTTGGATGCCCTGTTAGGGAGACTACACAGCAGAGGTCTTCAATAGGTGGGTAGGGATCTGGAAGTGGATCATGACAAGCTCATGCAAATTGCAGCAGTGCTGCTTCCGCCACTTTGTTTTGAAGATCTGGCCTGCATGGTTTGAGCAGTAGCCAGGGCTTCTAGATGAGGTAATTCTCAAACTTTGGAAGTGTTGCTTTAGCCAAGCACCCCGTCCCCCCCCCCCCGCAACCTTCAGCAGTTCCTCAGTTTGCCCCCTCCACCATTACCAATGGTCTTGTATACATTTCACATTATGCCCTCATATTCATGTAGCCTAACAACACTGCATTCTGGACTCTATATGCAACTATGGATCCTGCTCCTTCTGAAACTTAGGTTAGACAGTCAAAACACTTGACCTCCCCTACTAAGATGCCAGGCCACATACCCTGGAGAAGGAGATAAGACTTCAAACTTTTGATGAAATACTGTTCATGTTTAATATCTGCCCTTTAACTATTGCAATTTTGCCTGAACGGCTTTATCAAGGACAAAACACACACAATGATCAGTCAGAGGGTCAGGAAAAGTGAGCACGTACGGAACATCCTCCACACAGACCACATCCCTAAATAACTGATCAAACATGATTCCAGGAACACGACAGAATGAAAACCACTGCCCTGACCAATCTTGAGGCCCACAGAGGCCTGTGTAGTGGGTCTCCTGCATGGCGCAACCCAGAAGAGGCCTCCTTTCCCTCCTGGTAAGTCATTCAGCTTCTGGAATAGCTCCAATCTGGAGCCAAATCGGAGCAAGGGAGGGTGGGAGGACCCAACCCGCAACCCACCCATTGTGGCCTCCACAACCCACCAAGTGGGTCACGACCCACACTCTGATAAACCTTGGGTTAGGGTCCTTCCACTGGCCATGCCTCAACCAGCATGTATGTATCCCCCCAAACTTCCATAAATATTGGGAGCCTGTCTAAGTCATTTTGTGATCCAAATGAGAGGCAAAGACCACTTGTGTCCTTGCATCATTCTTTTGTCTCCAAAACACTGCATGGAATCTAGCATCACTCTATCCTACTCCAGGGAAACATTAATTCCCCATGCAGCTCCTCTGGTAACACTTCTTTCTACCTGCTCTTCCTTGGCATGGTTCTCCATCAATTCTGCCTTGCCTCATTTCCTTTTTCTCTTCCTCCACCTTTCAAAACTAAGTGCATGTTATTACTAAGCCACTCCTCTTCTGTAAGTGGACTGGAAGGAAAGAACGGGCAGAATGACACAGTATTAACACATATGGACTGGTCCTCAAAAATGTAGCTGCTCCCTCACCCCAGTCATGCTGCCCATTAGGTGGATCTCATATTGCAGGTTAGGGTTTGAGGTGGGTCCCAGCTCTTGACAAGCTGAAGGCCACTGAATGACAGAATGGATAAGAGTTGTTTGCTACCTTAAAAGCCTCACTAATGAATGGCGGACAGGTAACTGAAGTATAGATTCAAACAACATTAAACAGATCAAAAATACACCGTAGAACACAATTCATGTAATCTTTACAAGACTAACAGTGTGATCCTCCCTAACGTTTTGACTATGGAGCTTATGCTCCACATGCGCCGGGTGCCGTAAACACACCATAAAGCGTGTTTTCGGCACCCGGGGTGTAAAGGCTGCCGGTGCGGAGGTCGGCAGTCGTTATTCCGTCTCCCAACCAAACCTGTAGCCACTAGTGCAAGTAAGATTTGCACCGGTCGGTGCAGGGGCAGGGGGAGGGAGGGCTGGGCAGTGAGAGGGGGCGGCCAGCCTGGGAGGGGGCGGGGATATCGGTGGCAAGCTGGGCCACCCTTACCCCATGTCGAGAGCCGACGTACATCCGAGGAGGCCCATTGGGGCCAGGCAGCCCTACACCGGGAAAAGGGGGATGAGTGTCCCCTTCTCCCGTGGAGTCTCCGGGCTGCGCTGGAGCGGCCCAGGAAGGGCTCAGGATCCTGTGGCTGACCCTTACGCAGGACCAGGCTGTAAGCCACAAAAATGTGTAGTTGCACAGCTATAAGAACTCACTGCCGACCCACATACCCTAGGTCGATGTATAGAAACTGACTTTACCCACTCATAATATGGGTTAGTGTCACATTTCAAAACATATAGATTACTAAGTCTGTGTCATTAGCTCAAAATTACAGCTATCAAGAATTGTGAACTTGCTGCGAAGGTTACTATTGCAGAAATTTTATCTTCCTCAACAAAATCTGTTTCAAGTGTTGCATCTAACCAAGTTGATAATTTTAATTGGTTCGCTAAAGCCAGCCAAGAACATCAATATTTATGTATTGTTAGCAGCCAATAGATTAGAGGCTGAAACATAGCCTATTTACTATATTTCTAAGGCTATTATAACTATGTTCTAAATACCTAGTCCACATCTACTTAAGTTAGCTACGGTGTTATTAATGGTCTTTAAAATATTTAATGTTAACTATACCTGAAAGTGTCTCAAAGAAGAGAGTCTACCTTCTGTGTTTCAGCAATGAGACAGTAAAGAGGTATACAAGCATCAGGTATGACAAAAATTAGTTATTCAGTTAATACAAAAATATAAATAGAAATTAAAATTGAATAAAGACAAATGCTTATAAACACACACATAGGACAGAAGCTGCATGTCTAGCAACACCTACAAAGAAACTATGAAAAGAAGCCTTTTTTAAAAAAGCAGCAATACTACTGCTCTGCACAGATCACACACGGAATATAGTGACCTTTCACAAACAGAAGAAATGGGCAAAGCAATGCTATATTAAAAGGGAGAATATTAAATACAGACTACATGCTAGACATGCTGGAAAAGCTCTCTCTACAGCTTTGGAAAAACAGAAGCTTTTCTTAGACAGAGCACAGCATGCCAGTGTGCTTTGACAAAGAAATAAAATTTGCTTACCTCCTGTAATAGATCTGCCTGTTCGATGGCTTTAAGAACATTTTTCTTTGAAGTCTCCTGAACTTCCCCTCCCAAAAGAAATTCATCCAAAATAAAATAAGCCTTCTCAAAATTGAAGATGATATCAAGTTCACATACCTAAAAACATAAGATGTGAAAGGTTGAGATTCAGTACTCTTGTCTAGAATACTGGGTGTGAAGAAAAAAATAAAAACATACTTTACAGTAAGTTGCTGCTGCTCCATGAGCACATGACAACTATGGATTACAACAAAATAAACAAAACAACTTTAAGGAAAATATTAACATAGTTTAAAAAAAGGTAAAGGTGACCCCCTGACAATTAAGTCCAGTTGTGTCCGACTCTAGAGTGTAGTGTTCATCCCCATTTCAAAGCCGAAGAGCCAGCGTTGTCCGAAGATGCCTCCGTGGCCATGTGGCCGGCATGACTCTCCTTGCCGCAGCGCGCAGCATGCGGCTGGAACACGGAGCGCTGTTAGTTAGGGACCAGCATTTAAACAATAAGAACATGTACCATGCAGAAAGTGCTGTATGTTGGCTTTGGCTTGCTCTTAAGCAATGTTTGGTATAATCCAGTGGTTCTCAAACTGGTGGGTCGCAACCCACCACGCCAGCCGGAAGCAGTTGCTACCTCCTTAAGGGGCGTTGCAACATGCACTGGAGTAGTGGCAATGGCACTTCTGGGATCATGCCACTGCCAGGAGAAAAAAGGGGGTTCTGGACTCACTGGGGGTCATGCTGGCCCTCTGGAGGGTGTGGAGGGGCCATGGCCCTCTTGAGCCTCAGATTCACTCCCTGAAGCAGTCGAGACCCACTTCGGTTTTACTTCCAGGTTTTCCTGAAAACCAGAAGTGGGTCTCAATTGCTTCAGAGAGTCGATCTGAGGCTCAGGGATGCCCATAGAGGGGACCGCGGGGGGTCCCGCACAATCCGGAGGGCTGGTGCGACCCCCGGAAAGTCCAGAACACCATCTTTCTCCCACTAGCGGTGCAATCCCTCACAACTTACTGCGTTCCCTACTCCCTAGTAAAAGTTTGAGAACCGCTGGTGTAATACATTCTAAAACTCTAAGGAATTAGATTTTATTAAAGTTCCTAACAGATTGATTTATATAACATCTTGTGATCAGTAATGTTTTATTCTAATACACAACATTCATTTTACTTATGTTGTGCAAGCTGTAAAACAAAAGTCAAGACAGCAAGTCACCCTGGATTTCATTATTCTTTTCTATAGCACTTTTCAGTGTGGGGAACACCTAAAGATTCACCAAATGCACTGAATACGCATAAGAAAGGAACAGATTCTCTGTATTCTAGATGAAAACAACCTTGTTTTCTGTATATATAAAACTTGATTAGGGGCCCAATCCTATACAACTTTCCAGGGCTGATGTAGCTGTGCCAACGGAGTGTGTGCTGCATCCTGTAGTGGTGGGGCAGTCAAGGAGGCCTCCTCAAGGTAAGGGAATGTTTGTTCCCTTACCTTGGGATTGCATTGAGGCTGAATAGGTGCCGAATAGTTGGATAGGACTGGGCCAAAGTATATTAGTGCACACAGACTTTAAAAGACTGGAAAAAACATAGTAACTTACACTTCCAAAATATTTATCAAGCAATTCTACATAACGATGAATTATTTCCAAGGTTATTAGCTCATTATCCTGATCTTCAATGGCACAGCAGAAGTAGAGGCTTGCGTATCTGTAAGAAACATGTGTTAAATATAAAAAATAGCAGGGCTATTCCCCAGGAAAGTTCGCATAGGATTGCAGCTTTAGTTGCTTTACAGAATTATACTTCTAGGCTTTCTTTATTACCATTAAGAAACAGGCCTAAACATTTAAATTCAGAGCTGTTATGTATTAGGATAGAATACCCACATTGTACCTATTAGCTAGACATGGGTACATCACAAACGCTGCTAGCCTCTCCAAAGCTAGCTGTGCTTCAGGAAGTAGCAAGCTCCATTAAGCATGTAACATCAGACATCCCCCAAGGCTCACAATTCTGGATCCCTCCAGACATACCCAATGTGAAAGGATAATTTCCCTCTGCTCTAAAAAAAAAATGCCTTTGCACAGCTTCAATGTCAGTTACAGCAGGATGTACTTGAAATGTTCATTGCAAAAATTCCAAATGTTACTCTTCCATTATGACCAACAACAAATTTATACTAACAAATAAATGCCCCAAAGCTTATCACTTACACATTAGTAATAAAAATGAAGCGTATTGCACATAAGAGACTGAGGAAGTTTGATGCATGTGTATCACTAGCCCCTTATGTTTTGTAACCATAGTCCACAGTTACACTGTACTCAAGGACAAATCCTCCCCATGATTAGGGATGCTAGATCCCTAATCACAAGGATCTCTCCCCAGCTACAGTGTGTGCCTATGCAGACAAACACTAAGTGTTGTGGGGAGGGATTCATTGTGGCTTGCCAGCATACACCTGACAATTTGTAACCATGGAAACGCATGTTACAAACGTCTGAATAGTGCTACTACCTCAGTTTCCAGTTTGTTTTTTAAAATTACTAGGTTCTAGCTGTCACTGTCATATGAACTACCTTATGAAGGTCTTACCACAGATGCCAAAATGAAAGTGCACATGATCAAAGATACTTTTGTATAACAGCACATTAATCAGCAAGAATTCTCTGCTTCCAAGTTCCAAGGACAAAAAATATTAAACCATAAGTGTAGCTTTTTGGTTGTACATTTGGAGGAGGATGAGACTGAAAGTGCTATGGTGCTACTATTCGAATTTTTGGTTGCTGCCTTTTGATAGTGTTGCTATGTTTTTATTATGGCTATTATGAAATGCATGCAAACAATTGCATGGCTAGTTAGCATTCAATGGAGATTTGGACTAGTGTTACTCGAACAGTCCCCTCCCCCCCCCCCATGCTGCATGGGGAACCTCTTTCGAAAACGAGGGCTTATGGTTTTATCTTTGTTAGCCACCTTGGATTGCCTGCCAACCGCTAGCCCCCCTGCCACCCAGGGCTGGGTGATGTCACGCCACACACACACACACACACACACACACACACACACACACATAGCGCCGTCTCCTCACTTCCGGAAAGGCTCCATTTGAAGCCTAACGGAAGCGAGGGTGGGAGGTTGCAACCACTCCCCACAAGTAGACCACAAGTGCTGCCTGGTGCAGTCCCTTGGTGCAGACACGCGAGGTGGGGAGAACTGTGAGTACTAATGGGGGCAGGGTCAGTGGGCTGCAGCGATTCCCACGAAAACCGAAGTAGTCTAAAACTACTGTTTTTCGGCGATCCGAAGATCGGGGAGGCCTGCAGAGGGTCGTGCAGGCCTCCCATGGACCTCAAACTGCAACTAATTCAACAACAATTTTTTAAAGAGTTTAATGGACATCACAACACCTTTATATTAAGGGGTTAAATCTAACTGTTGGTGTAGTAATTTACCTGGAGCATCACTGAAGCATATGATGTGGTCTTGTACAGCAATACAATCTTTTCAGGAAGTTACTGTATTAGGGTTCAGTGCAATCCACCAGAAGACTGGAACGGCGGAGCAAGCGTTCTGCTGTTCCAAGATGTCACGAACGTGCCATAAAGCACTTTCACAACGCCTAGTGAGTAAGGGAGGCCGACCGCCCTCATTCCGTCACCGGACCGGGCAAGCGGCCGCTGGAGGAAGGTAAGTGCTCCCCCAGCTAAAGAGCAAGGAAGCGGGGCCATTGGGCTAGCTGGGGCGGGCGCCCGACATATCCCTGTCCCTGCTGGGCGGCTAGGCTGTTACATGGCCTCCTCCGATTTCCATCAGTTATTTAGCTGGCGGAAATCTGAAGAGGCCTATCGGGCCGGCCCTGGTTTACACCCAGGGAAGGGGACGAGCATCCCCTTCCCCAAGTAGACCTCCAGCCAGCCATTTGACGGCAGACTCAGCGCAGGATCCGGTGGGCAGCCCTGGACCGCCGGCCGAATCCTTACACAGGATTGCACTGTTAGTCATATTAACTCCGTAGAACAGCAAACACCAATATTTGTTTATACTTTTGCTCTTTTGAATTATCTGCCTATTTCATGGAGGTTACCTTCAGGACAGCAGAAATGGCCTCTTTGTGCCCTTACTGTAGCTAAAAGATTTATATTACAATACTGGAAGGACAATGGCCCCTCTTTTACTTATTAAATGGATTGAGGACCTTTCAACTTTATCAACATTTGAACGCATGACATATAGATGGCAACCATGTACTGTATAGATTTTTTTTTACATGTATAGACATTTTTGAACATACAGAAGCTCATAGAGAGTGTTGATTATTTTATTTATATTTTTATCTTGTTGTTTTTTCATTATTCACTAATAAAGAAGGAAAAACAAAAACATGCCCTGGAATTTTCAATTCATTTAAATAATATCCAAAATAAGTATCTCAACTCAGACAAATGTAATTTTTGAAAAAATTACAACTTTGAAATTCCTTTCTAGTAGAGGTATGCCAAATCCACACAATTTGCCCCTTTTGAAGGGCTACCAGAACTCAAATTCTGACAGCTCTATATAAATATTCTTAGCAATAATATTAACATGGTCATTTCAACCCTCCCATATTTTTCCGCAGAGGTGTGGTGTGTCCACCTTTGGTAAAGACTCTCTCCCACTGTATCCCACTGAACTTGTTTGGGTTCCAAGTGCATCTTGCACACTTAATACCCACTTGCTCATATGTGCCAAATGAGCCATGTATATTATCTTGCTCATAGGCAAAATATTCAGTAGCCGTCTATTATTATATGTGGATTAATCAAGAACAGTGTGTATCAAGGAGACAGAATGGAAGTAAATACCAAAGCCAGCTTCTGATGTCTCATGTAGAACTAAGACATATACTAAAATGGAAAGTAAAAATGTAGGTCACTAGCTAATCCGGAGGCAGGTAGTGTCTTCTGACCCTGAATATTCTAAATGGTTAAGTGCCTGTGTCAGTATGATAGAAAACCATTCCTCAGACTCTGTTGGGACAAGTCCCATCAGATCTGTTAATATTCAATATCTCATTAACCCATAATATACTGTAACTACAGTAAATTTTGCCTCCACCTTTACTAAATAATAGATTTCAAGGGCACGTTTCCAGCCCTGAGAGATTTATGAATGGATTTAGTACAAGTAGTACTTGATCTCTTTACATACAAAACAAAGTTAGAAGTACTTTCATTATGTTAGCAAGAACAGCTTTCTTTCATTGCATTGGTACAGATAGTATAACACTTCATAGCTGTTTACACACCAAAAGGTTGGAAGAATAAAGCAGTGCACTTGTGTAATCTTTCTGTATCTGAACATGATTGCGTCCTAGTTTATATAAACTAAATGAGATAGTTTCAACATTCATACACATTAAACAGTCTCCAAAACACACATTGTTTCAAAAACTGTGTGCCTCATTTATTGTGAACAGCCAACTACAGAACTATATTATTAAAGTGTAAAATTAATTTCATCAGCACATTTCTAAATGCATGAATAGTATTTTAGAATGAATACCGTAATTCCTGCCATGCTACTAAATTACATTTGAGGGAAACCTTAGAAGACATGTTTGTTCAGAAATGGTAAGGGACAAAATAGTTTCTTCAGAAATGGTCAAGGAGAAAATCGTTATTTCTACTATTTGATATAGCTACAATAACTGTATGGCAATTATAAGCTTATAGAGGCAAAACCACCTTTTGTAGACAATCTTCAGGTCTCTCCACTCCAGAAAGCTGCACATTTTCGGTTTACGGGCTAAGACTGTTTGAACAAGTTCTCTTGTGATTTTCTTCTTTTCTTTGTCAGACAACGGGACATACCACTTCTGAAGTCTCAGTTTACCCTGACGACTAAAAAGCAACATAAACTGCATCTGTTGAGTTAAATAAAACCAGAGTTGATGTCAGTCCTTCCGACACATTGTTTGAATTGTGCTATAAGCTTTCCAACATAAAGACTACCGGTCTTTTCCTCCAATTAACTTTTAAAGCAAGCAGTAGGGAAAGCATTTCAAGGATTCCACACACATGATATTTCAAGAGGGATAAAGTAGCATCCCTTTTTAAAGGGATACTTCTACGCTGAAACACAAGTCACAGTAATAACGGCTCCAAGCTTAGTTAAAATGATTTACTAAAAGCTTAACGTAATAGGAGTGAAATTTAAACCACAAATGTAGAGCATATTCTTGGCAGTTAATCATAGTACATTATGTACTGTCATCCTTTCACTGAAGAGAAGGGTAGCATAATACCATAAATTGTATCATAATACCTCATGATCATATGCCATCGCTACACCTGTTTTATTGGGACACATTTCTGGAACCCACAGCATAGTAAAATAATGTAACTTAAAAAAATACCCTTCATAGCTCTAATGTATGATAAACTCCATTCTAATATTTAAATTATTGCTATCCAATTATGTTAGTGCATTACACAAAATATATCAATACTATGTGCAACAGAATATTTCAAAGCACTTTAAATTACATTCATTCGTCTAACACTGCTATGACAGATGTTTCATATTTTATCAGTCAAAAAATATATTGTACATGGACAAATGTGTGCCCCCTCAGAATGCTATTACAATTATACTTTATGCAAATTTATGGTAATTAAGGAAGAGGTAAAACGTAAGTTTCCTGCAACTAAAGATCAGTTAAGCTTTGAAAATCTGCTGCATTTTTACTAGACTGTTCTCCAAGTGGAGAAGGCTGCCGTCCTCATAAGAAGCATAGACTAACTGGAGATGCTCCTCCCCAGTCCAAACATTTCAACTAGACTACTGGCATTTAACTGGAGAGTCAGGACAAATTTTATCTTTAATAGTGCACAGAAGTGGGAATATAAGCAAATGCAAATCTAACAGGCTGCATCTACTGAAATCCCCTCTTCTGTGCAACCATCACAGTTACAAGAGCCCTATCATTTCTTGTGGTCACCCTAGAGACAGGAACAGGAAAATGGACATGTACTGTTTATCAGCAGCATGCAGCAAGTTTTAGTCAAGATAGGTTCGGAGTTGGAGAAGGTTGAAGAAAACTGAATTAAACAATGAAACACTACTAATCTGGGAATACCCTGAGCCAACATGTTGCTCCAAATCAGCTTGATACTAAAGTACAGTATACCAGAATATGTCTCTCACATGCACATGGATCCTTTCTCAAGTAATATGAAGGGGAAAGCTTCATATTTCACTGCTTTGGAAGAAAGTGTCTAGAACCTTAGGGTTGCAAACAAAAATGTAAGAGTGGTACTGGCATAGCTTACAAGGTGAAGTAGGTATAGCCACAGCTTTATAGTCCCATTCCTTTTCAGGATATATTTAAAAGACAAAAGATACATAGTTGTGTACTATGGATGGAGCTACACAACCTGAAATTATCCTACAGGAACAGGCTGTAGCTGCAAGTCACACTAGCTAGTTTTCTTTCAGAAGTCTTTACCAATTCTCTTATTGGATCAAGTTCCTACTGTCTCTTAACTCTGAAGCTATGAAAAAGACAAGTCAGACATGGACTTTTTTTGCTCATCTCAATAATCTCACTATAGTAAGTTTGAGAGCATGTGCTAAAAAGAAAAAAATTGATGTCAATTCCAACTCCACTTTTCAAAAAAAAATGTAGGAAGATCACAACCATGGCAGACCTACTCAACGTTTGAATTTTTCATATTTTTTGATGAATTAAGCAACAGATTCATGAAAACGCTGTCATCATCCCTCCTCCACCTTGCCTATTTTGCCACCTTGCCTATTTTACCACCCATTTCAAAACATCCTAATACAAAGGTGCTCCTTTAATGCCATCAGCTTCAGTATGAGGGAAAAATGATCAACCAAAACTATTAGCATAAGACGTTTTAAGAGTAAGAAGAAACAACCTTCTTATTCAAACATATACAAACTAATATCCATTTCAACTGATCCCAGGATTATAACAAGCAGTTAAAAAAACTCTGTCTGAAAGGCAGAGACAATGAGTTGTCTAAACTTAGAGTGAAGCATGAAACGAATAATCACTAAGCATTTTAAGAAAACACCGAATGTGGACAAAGCCAATTCTTACATGCAAATATATAGAAATTTTTTTGGGAAAGCTTTTCTTTCTTCGACATGAAGTTAAATACATACCATTAGTATTACTAAGCAAATTAAAGATGTGTGTAGTTCAGGGCCTACAATTTCATCTTGCTCACAGAAGGGTTTACTTTTTTTCTTTCCTCACACTGTGAAAGGTTTTAAAACCCTGAGCAACAGTGACAAGAGTATATTTAAAGGTCTCTTATTCCCCCTCTCTTTAAATACAATTAGAGAAGCAATTTTATAGTAGAGCCAGAGCAGGCTAGACAGATGAATATGGTAATTTACAGTACTACCACAAAAGAAACATTTCTCAAGCTGAAAATGCTGATGTTTAACTCTTCAGTTTATCATTCAGCAGAGAACCTGTGTGCTGAAGCTCTAAGATTTGCTTGATGTGAGGGCATAGGAAGAGAGAGGTAAGTAGAGACAGGGGGGAAAAGGTTATCCTAAAAATGTTTCAAGTACAGACCAAACCTCCTTAGAGGAAGGCAGAGATATAAGTGTGAGAATTTTTTTAAAAAAAAATCATCCCAAAGTATTGAGTATGATCCAGTTCAGTCAATGAACTGCCTTCCTATAAGACCTGTACATAAGCCAAAGGTGCAGGAATTCAAAGCAAAAATCTTATTTGAAATGCATTTTCACTGGCAAATCTCCTTTAGAAAAAATCTGAGAAATCTCCTCCCACCCCTTTCTGACTAGCTAATAACCCCAATCCTTCCCAAATACCATTTCAGAAGACTAAAGCACTCACGTTCAGAGAATGATCCCTGGCATCAAGTACATGTGGAATAAATGGTGTGGTCTTGCACATTTGTACATGCAGAAGCATTACCCTCTTGACTCTACACTTACAAATACATTACTTCCATTCCAGTCACAAACATGTCTTAGAAAGGGGGGGGGGGAGAGAGAGAGAGCAAGCACCACCTTTAGTTTTCCTAGCTGCAAGTAACCAAAGTTAAAAGAAAGAGGATCAAAAGTGTGTTGAAAACTACCCCATTCACACCACCATCTGTGCATCGTACTTTCAAGGATTACACTCAGTCAGTGGTGCTCACTCCACACCTGGGGGAAGCTGTAGGGGCCGGGCCAGTATGAACAATATTTGCGGGGGGGGGGGGGGCGAGAGCGAGAGAGCAGATTTGGTTTTTTAAGAAGCAGGAGACTCCCAACGCCGCTATTATACACCAAACTGGACAGCGTGGGGATTTGTTTTACCATCGATAAAAGTATTAGCATCACGATATGGGACGAGTGCAGTCGTCAAGAAAGGTCGTGGGTGACAGGAGCAGCCACCCAATCCAGCATGGGGCCTAACTCTGGGGCTGGCTTTCTACACCCACACCCGTTCAACACTGCCATCCCATAAACCTTGGGTTATACCCTTGACAGCTAACTGTGGTGTCTTCAAGCATACAATACCCACACTTTAATTATATCTGTGTACACGCAGCGCGCGCGTCACACACGTGGTGGAGATGGGAATCACCGAGCTCCCCACCGCTCCACCTAACCGCCACCGCCCCCTCAACGCCAGTCAGCACACAAGGGGGCACAGTCAGGCGGCTCCTCTGACCGTTAGACACGCTCACCCAAGGCCAGACTGGCCGCATCACTTACCGTTACCCAGAGACGTTGGAGGCGCGCGCAAGGGGCGGGGATGGCTCTGAAACTATAGAGAAGGGGGAGGAGAGCAGCTAGAGAACTATCTCCCACCCCGACTTGCCACCAGAACAACTGAAGAGAGAGGAGGGGCGGCTCACAGTGAGTAGCCCCGGCGGAAAGCTGTGGGGGTGGGGCTAAGCGGGGGAGGCCCCACCTCCCGTCAACCGCTAAACTTCATTCGCTGTCCTTATCAGGCCTGGAGGAAGGGAGGAGGGAAGGAAAGGTTTCTTGAGCAGCCAATCCCTGAGACGGAGATATACGAGAAAAGGTGGGAGGGGTAGTAACCGGGGAAGGCAACAACAATCAGGACGCAGTGGGAAGGAAGGCGGGAGACGGGCCAATGAGGGGATCGGGTGTACAGCTCAGTGAACGCCCTCTTTTTGCTCATCTAGGCACAAACCGGTATAGGACGCCGGGGGTGTACAGAGTGCACATGCGCAGCAGCCGCGGTGGTGGTGGTTATTGATGGTCGAGTTCCCGCTTGTCATCGCTTGACAAGACTATTCTGTTATTCAGTTCTCCTCTCTCTCTCCCCCCCGGCACTGTTTCTCAACGTTTCAAACGTAGCAAACTGGTGGATCCAGAGCAGAGAGTATATGATGACGCCGGGGACGATCGTGTGTGTTCGTAGAACACGGTTTCTGGGAGTCCCAGAAGAAAAGGGAGATGGAGCCCCTCAGTAATCGCATCAAATGCCCACCTACAGAAATTAATTCTGCATGGTACATCCCCGCAGCAGTATAGTTACTTTTAGGACAACATTCAAGGAAAGAATGGGAGGCGTAGAAGGAAAAGGACAGAGAAGCAATCCTAAACACACTTAATTGTACTTGGTGGGGCTTTGATTTTCTCCATGTGATTTTGTTTTGTGCCATGTCTGAACTTCAAGGAGAACGTTGTCAAGAGCCACTAGCTATGCTATAGCTAACTTGAGGCACTAGCTGTGAAGAGCTTGTCCCTTCTAGAAATGAGTTAGGTAGTATGAGTACATTGGGTGAAGGGCAGTTTTAACTTTTGCCCTGGATGCAGTTAAAAATGGTACAAAAGCACTGGCAGCGGTGGTTACAGTGCATCCAGACTACATACTCATGCCACTAAATCTTTATGAGAGAAAAACTGTATGCTCAGGGTGGAGAACGAAGAGATCTCACAAGCAGCTCTAACAAAGGTTGTCAAACCAGTAAACAAATTGTGTGGCTTGTTTAAAGGTTGGTGTGGAGGTTGTGCATACAGCAGTGACCTAGCTTTCAGAAGAAGAATCTCTGTGGTTCTAAACCGGAAGCTTTCATGGCCTGAGATTATAGGAAAAGATTTGCAGAATACGGGTGAAGATGCCATGTAATGTTTAATATCCTTCCAGAACGTATTAAAACAATATTCAGAACTGTCCGAGGAAACTTGCTTGCAGAGTCTTCACTGACAGCCAAGAATACTATTTAAAGTCTGAGGAAAGAAAGAAGGTGGTAAAACCAACGTTTCGTTCCAATTCCTGGAACTTCTTCTTGGGTACAACCCAGAGATTGAAGATGGAAAAAAGTTCCAGAAATGCCATGGGATCTGCCTAGCGGGTTTTACTAGTTCCACCTCTGGTTACCTCTATAGTAGGGGTGCGCAACAGGCTTGTGGAATTTACTTTGCTTTTTACTTTACTACACTTCCTTCATTTCAGGAACCTAGCTTAGGGGAAAATGTTTTGTAGTTGCTTTGGGAGTCAGAAGCCCTTTCCATCTATTGCAAATCAATTTTAGATTTACCAGTGGATTGTGATATGCCTTCTGCCCACCCAGGGCTGACCCATCCATGAAGGTGACTGAGGCAATCGCTTCAGGCAGCAGATTGACAGGAAAAGGGAGATGGAACAGAAGAGAAAGTGTGGAAGAAAGCAGAGTGGTGAACTTCAGCACCTCCACCACACTTCCTCTTCTCCATCTTCCTTTTCCAATCCAGGAGAAGCAGTGTTGTTTGTCACATCTTCAGGTAAGAAAGGGATAGCACTTGGCACACTGTCTCAGGTGCCAGGATGTCTTGGACCAGCCCTGTGCCTACCTCGGCTCTATAGCAGTACAGTACTACATCAGTCCCTTCCTCCTCACTATCACCCGTTGTGCCCACCAGTAAAACATTCCTAGTATGTTTACTAAATTAGCTTGATCCCAGATCTAAATGGTAGATCTGGGATTCAAGAATCTCGGTACCAATGTAACAGACGGTGTAAACAAACCATGGCAAATTATTCTGCAAAGAAAGTACAGTAAAGGGCACGTAGGAAAGAGACCTGATATTGGGTAGTACTTGAGCCTGTTACAGTGCAATAGAGTGTGACTGCAGGAGTGCTATGTATATATAGTTTGGTTTGGGGAGAAGGCCTAGTTGCTGGAAAGGAACTTACCTACTCCATGCTGATGTTCTTCCATGTTTGTTGTGATAATGGGTAAATGTAATGCATACACGATTCATTGTACTGTAGAACAACTAAGCAATTTGATACTCTTTCATACATAACACAGGTACAGGTGGGCCCCCATATCCACTGATTCGCTATCCACAGTTTCAGTTATCCACGGATCGTGGGGACTCCCCTCCAGGCTTTTACTTTTTTCCCAGTAAGCTTTGTTTCTTCCTTAAACAAACAGGAGAAGCAGCCTCTGGCTGCTTATTACAGGCAAGTAGAACGAGACTACGTACTAGAGAGGCTCTGCAAGGTTAACAGAAATCTTGCAGAGCCTCTCTAGGACTTGGTCTCGTTCTACTTGCCTGCAATGGAGGCTGCTTCTGTTTGTTTTAAGGAAGAAACAAAGCTTGCTGAAAGAAAAATAAGAGCTGGGGGGGGCAAGCATGCCTGCCTGCAGGGGAGGCAGGGTGGGGGGGGCCCTCAGGAAACCATGGAGGGGGTGTTCGCTCTTATCCACGGTTTCAAGTATCCACGGAGGGGCCTGGAACATATCCCCAGCGGATAAAGGGGCCCACCTGTACTTAGATTTTAAGTCAGTTTGCAACCCGTTCCTGTCAAGAAGCATGTGAATTGGGTAGGATTGTGCCTAATTGGTTTTTTTTTACACCATTACCCCAGTGTGATTTGTCACCTTGCACTGGCACACCTATATAGCTCTGATGCTGCACCTACACCAAGTACATAACATTTTTTATATGCTGTTGTGACTGCATGGCTCAAGGCTTTCTGTGGCTAGGAAGGGAAAAGAGGGCAGAACGTGGAAGTACAGTATATCTACAAAATAGCTACCCAAAGGGGATTTGTGTTGCCTGAATTAGATAGTATAGGACTGTTAATCCTTAACTGTAGTGAATATTACCAAAAATTCACGTACATTTTCTTTCTCACTTTGTGTCAAAGAACTGTCTTTTCATGTTGTGTGGCATAATTGTATCTGCCCAAGTTCTGGAGATATGATAGTATATAAATCCTACAGTAAGTAATAAAAGCTTTTGAATAAGAGTACTGGTTACTAAGGGAGATCATGTTTCATGACCTGAGTGATTTGAGGAGAAGGCTGGCCAATGAATGACAGCACAAAACAGATTTTCCAGTTTGATTTCCACTAGTATTAAGGAATTTGCTTCACTGCAGTAATTGGAAAATTAGAATCAAGATTTCTTTTGTTTACTTGATCCTCAAAAGTATCTTGAGTATGAGGCATATGTAAGTCAATTCATACTCTATAAAGCTTAACATCCTAATTTTGTACAGTTTTTCTAATCACATTACTCATCTCTCATCTCCCTGTATTTATAGTCTTTTACAAGATAATTTTGGAGGATAACAATCAAACTCTCTAGTGCCTTTTATGTTCTTATTTAATCTCATTTATTAATGCATGCAGTTTTCCTTAGTACTTAATAACATGTGTTGGAGGAATTCTTCAATAAATGTACCACAATTACATTTTCTTTGCTCATTAGAAAAAAGAAACTCGATAGAAAACCGTTAAGCAAGAAGACAAAGTCTTTCTCTCATGAAAAATCAAATACAAATACAGGCTATATTAGATACCGTTTTGGCCCCGCTGCCAGTTTTTTTTGGGGGGTGGGGGTGGGGGAGGAAACCCTCAACACTTGCCCATCACATCCTTTGCCCCAAAACGTTGCGTAATGCGGTACTTGGCCTGAGATGGACAAAAGTTCTATTCACTGACTACCGTCCCTTTAATGCTTGAGTTTGTCTCCAAGATTGTCAAAGTACCATGATAGTACAGTATTTTGAAGTTTTCAGTACATTCTGTCTGTCAGAATAGAAAATGTAATGACTGTTGATTAGAACGCATACCAGGTCAGCAGTGGTCAGAACTGATTGCATAAGAAGAATTTAGTGTGTTACGTATCCATAATCGCAGACTGGGAAGAGCCAGCCAATATATCATGGGGGAGGAGGGCGCTTCAAAGGCAGCATTATTTAACTTGACTTGACAATCTTTTATTGTACAAATGTGTTCTGAAGAATCTTAGGGGTATGTCCACTTTTTGCATGATCTGTTGCTGCTATTCATGAGAGGAAAGTGAAACTTGTGCACCCCTTCCTCTGAAACCTTGCTCAATTTTGTCTCAAAACCAGGCTGTTTCACAATCCTGGACCAAACATTTATTAGGCTTCATTAAGAATTAGGATAACAGGATCAATAGGTGAAATGGATTGCTTTTGTATAAATAATTCAAATGTAACATCTGTTTATATTTGGGACTCCTTAGATTGACTGACAGCCCAATCCTATACTCCAGATATGCCAGTCTGAGTGGCTTACGCCATGGTGTATGGCCATGGTGTATGTTCATAGATACCAGCACAATGACAGCCCCACCGGTGCAGCAGTCTACCTGCCGGCAAACGAGCCACAGATGCTGGTGCAACAACTCAGGTAGGCCAAAACAGAGAGGAGATTGGGGTGGGATGTGGACTAATTGAGGAGGAATCAACATATGCCATATCCTTTACATCCTTCACATGTCCCCAATGCCAGGAAATTGCGACACCAATGACAAAGCTGGGGTAAGAAGGGGAAAACCCATAGAGAACAATGGGAAAGGGAAAAACACCACCATACCCCAGCCCTGCCCACTTTCGTATGGCTGAGCAGTGGTTTCAGACTACACAGTGCAGCCAATCACAGCACACTGACCCCAGTACTTAAGCCCCTGCCAGGAAGATTGCATCTCAGATTATAAGGCACACAACCTCTTTGACCTCCTGTCATCCACACTTAGCACAGGCAAAGGGGAACCTTAGTGATGGGAACTGTGGTGAAAGGGCACTTGATGCACAGGAGCACTTTGCACAGTCGCTTATCCATCACCACAAGTATGGCAAGATGTTTGGTTAATATTTGTCTTTGCAGAATTCCTGTTGCAGGGACTTCACACACAAACACCCAAGTGGAACGTCTATTCCACCACCCCAACAGGGTAAGCAGGGACAATGCACCCCACACAGGTAAGCAAAGGAGGAAAGGGAATTCCATGCCACTACACAATGAAGCTGCATCAATGACTCATGCCTACGCCTCCCCAATACTGGCCCTTCAGGATTGTCAAATGTGTCTTTGCTGTAAATAGTGTTGCTTAACCATCTCTTCCTTTTGCAAGAGCTCATACTAGGGAGTGTCTGCTCACCTTTGGTGAATGCCAAGGACTCCAACCATTGCCACTGCTGGACAAACACTGATCAGAATTCCTTTTGTTTTTCAGGACTGCAACATTGCCACAGGGGACTGAACACCCATTTCTCACAGAGGGGAACATAATGCTCTGAGCCACTATGCTCTCACCCCCAACAGGACACCACTATGTGTCCTGTGTCCTCTCCCGTGAAAACAGAAAGTATGTATCTCAGCCCAGAGAACAGGTGTGACTGATGCTGTTGTCAAGCCCTTGTTACTTACTCTGTGTTTCTCGTTATGCCCCACAGGCAGCTGCCCCACAGGCAAAGACGTCATACAGACCTCAAGGGAAGCCTACAGCCTGCCTGCCTGCTGCTTGGCAAGGTTGCTGACCTCTTTGGCAGTCAGTCCCCCTGTGGCTTTGCAAACTCCATGACATACAGTGAGCCAAGTAGTGCAGCCAGACCTCACTGGCACCCGTGACTTGACTCTGTTGGATAATTTGCAAGGGCACAACAGATGGCTGGCAGCCCCACTTGTGTGCTTCCCTTTCAGATACTGCTCCATATTTGAGACTGTGCAATAAAAACATTGAGCTGATCACACTTGTTTGTCTCTTCTTCCCACTGTACTTGTTTTTCACTTCAGCTGGCTCAGGGTGGGACTCTGTAAGGGTGAGGGGCCTCTTTGCTCACAGGGTCTGCAGCCTCCTCACTCTGTGACTTTTGGGGCTCCAATGGTGGGGGGATGCTTCTTAGTGGTCATGAACCCCCTGTTCTCTGCTGTCATCATGGTCTAAGGCAGAGAGTTGCAGGGCAATGGAGAGGGCAGCATACTGCCAGCCATGTCAACAGGTGCCTGCTATCATGCAAAGTGCATGGAGTGGGTGTGGCTAGATGGGCAGGCTGCTGCAATAGGTGCCCTGTGTCACATGCAAGTCCAGTGATTGGCCCGTGCAGTACTCCCTCATATTGGCCCATGTGCTGTCATCTCCCAGCCAGGTGTGCCTGCTTGTGGTGATGTGGAGTGCAAAATGTTCCATGATGAGGTACTCTTTGCTTGTGCCCTGCTTTGGCCAACGGGTTAGTGAGCAACTTTGTGATGTGGCAAGTGTGGGTTTTGGACCTGCTGTCCCCTTTTCTTTTGTCCCTGGCATAGGTGTTCCTGGTCAGTCATGTAAAAAGTGAGTGCCTTGCTGGTGAGGCCAGCACCTTGGCTGGGCTCAAATGTGTCTCCTGGCTCTCAGCCTACTTTTTTGTGCAGTGAGCTATCAGCACCCTGCTTTGCCTGGGTGCTGTTAATCTCCCCTTGTGACTCATCCCAGTCCCTCCCCTGGCAAAAGGGTTGCTTCCAGATGGTGAGCTTCCCCACAGGGACTCATGGAGAGATGTGTGTGTGTTTCACATGACTGCCTTCTTTCAAGGGAGTTGTCTTTCTAGCCTTGTTTGCTGTGGTCAAAAAGATATTTCTTGGACATGTGTGTTGGCGTGAATGGCATAAGGTGAATTGAACCCTGGTTGTTGAAATTCCTAGCTGTTCTCTGCTTCTGTCCCTTTGCTACATATACTACAGTAGCTCCTGTAGGAGGTGGGTATGCTGTGGCATCCTTGAGTCATATTTATTTTTCACATTTTTATATCACCCTCCAAATTGCTCAGGGTGGTGTACACAGTTCCTTCCCTCCTTTTGTTCTCACAACAACCCTGTGTGGTAGGTTAGGCTGAGAGATAGTGACCGGCCCAAAGTCACCCATGAAGCTTCATGAAGGTGGGAAGCTTCATGGCTGGGATTTGAACCTGGATCTTCCAAGTCTAAGTCCAACTCCCAAACCACTACACCATCCTGGCTCTCGTATGTGTGTGATGTGTCATTGGGGCATCTCCCCATGATTGGCATCAGTGGCTGTTACTGTGTTGCTCATTGCCAGGGTGGGTATCACCCCAGCAGTGGCTGCTCAATGGCCCTGCACCCTCCCCCAACCCCTGTTCAGTTCACCCTGGCTGCATTTCTTTGACTGCTGGTGTTGCGGCTGGGTGGACGTGTTGGCTCTTTGCATGTTGGGCTGACATTGTGCTGACGTCAGATTGCCACTTTATGGATGATGAGCTGTGTTGGGGTTCCCACGGATGTTGGTGGCATTACTGGGAGGGTCTGTTCCAGTGTGGCATCGCCATCGCCTGGGCTCTGCTGTTCCTTCTTCCCCTTTGTGCTGGATGGTCTTAGGATATGGCATCATTGCACCATTGTCGGTGCGCTTTTGGCACAGTATCCATATAGGATTGGGCTGAAAGTGCAGTAGCTAGAAACCAGCCACATCTTCTGTTTTTCAATGATCAGATACAAGTATTGAGGAACCACTGAGATTAGATACATATAGAATGTACTTATTTGATATTAGTTCCTGTTTCTACTTGTACCATTAATAGTAATAAACAAGATTTTTTTGTATTATATTGTACTATATTGTACTATATCTCATACATCTATTGGCAGTATAAAATATTAAAAGAAGACAAATTAACCCTTCCAAATTTAGCTCGTAACTATTAACATGTGCTTCTGACTCTTGGAAAGTCTTATCCAGGCTCTACAAATAATAACAGACTAAACAAAAAAAGTGATTTTCGTAATCATCTTGTTGACATTTAAGTAACCTTAACTTTTTCAACCTAGAAAAAGGAAGTTAATTTTGGTCTTGCAAGGCCAAACATGATGTGATGCAAGGAGAAGTGACAATGGGCAGAAATGCTTACACACAATAAGGTCAAAGGGGCTTGTTCTGCAAGGGTTGTCCTTATGTTGATGCATTTTTAATGAAATTGTCTGCATTAGGTTGGCACAGAAGTTGCAGCTCTTGTCTAAAAAGTAAGACTAGCAGTTAATAACTAGGCACCTGGCCCTTTGCCTGCTATTCCGATGCCAGCTCTCTCACTTCTAATAGCATGTGGTTGTTTTATCCGTTGGGAATGACTGCCTGATCCTTTTAAGCTGTGGTAGCAGAAGCTACTTTAGCATTCTATTCCTTGCAAAGCAAAGAGCAGTGAGATATCTGCTGAGAGGAGCAGAGAGATCGTCGTCCTCCACAAAACTGCTCCCATTGCCTTGGGCTGACAGGGTTTAGGAACCTTGACTGTTTTGTCTCAGGACAAAACGTGGCAAGAGACATTGAACATATATCATCAGATGTGTGGATATTTCTTATAATGATGTCTTAAAAAAGCAGTCAGAGCAAGATAAATCAAGATGGACCAACAGTAGACAATGAGTTTCTGAGGACACTCTAACAGCCCATTCCAACCCAACTCCCCTCCAAGTCAGGCATAAGTGTGGCCTAAGTGCAGCCTAAGTTAGGCAGAAGTTATGCCTGAGGTAGGTCAGAGTTATGCCTGAGTTAGGCAGGCTGCAGTTTCTGTGGCCCAGCACCACCCCAGGATCCAGGCAACACTTACCTCCCAGGCAGGCAGGCTCTTCTCTAGGCTCCGTGTCTGGCTCAGGCATGTGCAGGCCTCTGTCTGCATGTGTCAGCGTCCATCCATGGCAGCTGCTGCAGGGTCTGTCGCAGCCCGGTCGCAAAGGGGCTGACCGCAGGCAGGGGGGTTGCGCCAGTCATGTGGTGGGCGCAGGGCAGGTGACAGGTGAACGAGGTGCCTGAGCCCAGCCGCCACAGGGCACCCTGTGCATCAGCCACCTGCTGCAGGGGAGAGTGGCCGTCCCCTCCCTCCTGCAGAAGGCGATGCCACCCCCAAGCCACGTTGAGGCTGCACTGGGGGGTGAGCGGGGGAGGGAAGGGAAGGGGAGGGGGTGGGAACATCACACACAAGGGGGGGTCTCATGAGGACTGGAACTGCCTCTGACATGACTCGCCCGTGCGCTGCCTGAAGCCCTGGGCCTCCAAGGCCGGGGCAATGCCCACAAAGAAGGCATCCCGGCGTGCTTGCTGCTCTGTGCCCCGGCCAAGACCAAGAGATGCCTTGGGCTTGTCTGCTGCGAGCGTGAAGGGCTTACACAGCTCATCACACCCCCAGATGGGGCGACGACGGCGCCTCACGGCAGGCGCTCTAGCAAGGTGGGGGGTGGCCAGCAGCCATCATCAGGGAGTGGGAGGAGAGGCAGACACACAGGCAGGCAGACAGGGGGTGCTGGGGAGGGGCATGGGTGGGTCAGAGACAGACAGACAGACAACAAGGCTGGTGGGAGACAGATTCCAAGAGAGGGGTCTGCAGAGACCGATAGGGACACAGGGGGTGCTCCGCAGATGAAGGTGATGCATAAACAGGCGCCTCTTATGTAGACAGACTTTGGGCGGAAGTGGCTGCATTACGGGCGGACCTTCGACGGAGGCGCCTGCATTATGGGGGGACCTTCGATGGAGGCGCCTGCATTACGGGCAGACTGTCGACGGAAGCGCCTTCATTATGGGGGGACCTTCGATGGAGGTGCCTGCATTACGGGCGGACCGTCAACGGAAGCGCCTTCATTATGGGGGGACCTTCGACGGAGGCACCTGCATTACGGGCGGACCTTCGATGGAAGCGCCTTCATTACGGGCGGACCTTCGACGGAAGCACCTTCATTACGGGCGGACCTTCGACGGAGGCACCTGCATTACGGGCGGACCTTCGACGGAGGCACCTGCATTACGGGCGGACGCCCTGGCTGTCACTGTTTGCCTGCCTGAGAGGCCCCCCTGACTCCCCCCTCCCCTCTGTGCCATGGGGGTCGCGCAGTGCCCCTGCTGGGTTCTCCCAGGGAAGGCCGTGGCAGTCCCTAGCTAGGACTCATGTAGGGGCTTCAGTGCTGGGGGCTGTCTGTGTGTGTGTGGGGCAATGCTTGTGTAAACACTGGGCACATATGTTTCACTGGGGCTCTGCCCAAGGGGCATCTTTATTGTTCTGGAACATTAGCAGAGATGGCCAGGCGAGGCTGCCAGGGGTAGTCACAGCAGCCAATCAGAAAGCAGCAGCAGCACACCTGCCCCATGGACCTGGACATGCAGGCTCTTCCCCTGTGGAACCATAGCCTGCTCCATAGAAAGGGGAGGGGCAGCAAGAAGGACAGCCAGGGAGGTGGAGCAGCAGCAGCGCCGGCAGCTGAGGAGGGTTGCAGGGCTGGCTCCCTGACCTCTGGCAGCATTGAGGCAGAGGACCGTGGGGCAACCAGACTGCAGGCCCAGGGGTGCTCCCAGGAAGGTAGGTGATAGTGGACGTTCCTGGGGAGACAAAAAACAAGGGGGAGTTACATGTCAGCTGGTATGTGGAAGCAGTCGCCATTGAAGACAAGCCAGTGTGTCGGTTGCAAAAGCCTGCAGGGAGAGAAATAAAACACAGCTGATAGGTGTGACACACATAGCATGGTCTGAGCTGCTTACCTGGGTGTAAGGAGAGCATTATCCTGTAAGGGGAAAGGGTCAAAGAGAGAGACAACAGCACAACTTGGGGCACAACCATGGCAAACCTAGCGATACTGACCTGTCAGTAGACCCTGTGGAGAAAAGGGGGGGGAACAGCTGGTGTCTACGTAAGGCTAACAGTTCCACACTTGTGCCATTGTCTGCTCACATGACTACAGGCAGCAATCAGACACAACAGTGGTAAAGAGGCATGTATCCTATATATCATAGCAGGCAAAGCAGGCAGCTATGAGACAACACATTGGTAAAGAGGCATATCATAGCAGGCTATGCAGGCAGCTATGAGACAACACATTGGTAGAGAGGCATGTCATGGCAGGCTATGCAGGCAACTATGAGACAACACATTGGTAGAGAGGCATGTCATGGCAGGCTATGCAGACAGCTATGAGACAACACATTGGTAAAGAGGCATGTATCCTTCCTATATTTCTAAATGCAAAGAGGCAGCAGTCAGACCACATGTCAGCACAAACCCTGCTCTTACCTGCTGGTGTTGTTGCCTGTGGGTGGGAAGAGGGGCTGGGAGAAAGACATGGGTTAGCAAACACTTGCATGGAGGCAGCTGCCCAGGCACAGCTGTAAACAGGTTGGCCACAGCCAGAACAGCCCTCTCTGCCCTAGTGGGAGGCAGAGAGGAGAAGAGAGAAGTGGGGTGTTTGTGAATTTTGCCCTCCACCAACAAAGTCCCACTTTGTGGCTGTGAGGGACAGAACCCCACGCCACGTGCTCAGAGAGAGAGAGAGAGAGTGACTGGAGGTCTGGGGCTGGGCTTTTGTGGGAATGAGGCTGGGTGGGGCTGGGTGCTGATAGGCTCCCTATCTTAGGCATAACTCTGTTGGTTTCCAGACCTAGCAGGCCCAATTCCGTCCTAACTCTGACCTAACTCAGGAGTAGGGTGTTAGAAATTTTCAGGAGAGGGCTGGCTTAGGTAAGGTAAAATGACTCCTATGGGTCTCCTCGAATTTGGGTCCACCTTTTTGGTCGACCTAAATTTTGTGTCAGCATTTGTGTTGGAGGGGGCGTGTCTGTGCTTGCCAGGGTCTGGAATCCAACGTTAATTGGTTGCCGCCCCTGTTACACCCATGGTCCGCCCATGGTCCGCCCACTTTTAGGTCAACTTTAGGTCTGACTTGTGCTGCTTAGCCCTTGGGTTGGAATGGGCTGTTCTTAGTCCGTTGGTCATAACTTCGACCTAACTTTGACCTAACTTCGCCCTAAATGGTTGCATTCCAGACCTAACTTCGACCTAAACGACTTAGGCTGACTTTAGGTCTGACTTGGGCTGCTTAGCACTTGGGTTGGAATGGGCTGTAAGGGATCAATACTACTTAACTGGCATACTGCCATAGTGTGTGCTATGCCAGGCCTCTGTGTGTCACAAAAGTGCTGTAAAATGCTTTGCGGTGTCACCGTAGAGGCTAGGCGCACTAGCCCAGCAGAGGAGCTGGCCCAGCAGAGGAGGCCCACAGGAGCAGGAAAAGCAGGTGAGAATGGTGGGGGGCAGGGGGAGGGCAGAATGGAGCAGGGGGAGGGCAGGGAGGGGGTGGAATGGGGCAGGTGGAGGAGCAGGATCGGCGGCCCTGACACACGCTGCATCCTATCCCCCCTCCTGGGCCTGATCAGCCGACATGGGTCCACGTGGACCTGCGCCAACCATATGGCTCGCGCAGGTTCGAGTAGTAGACTCATTGTGTGGGCTGGAGATTTCTACGGGGCAAGGGGATAAATGTCCCCTTACCCCAAGGAGCAGCTGTGCCAGCTAGATTTTCCTGTAGAATGCAGCTCAGTCCACGCTGCCCCATTGCATTGGCACTGAGGAACGTGTGCTGGATTGGGCTGTAGTAAATCAGTAATATATACTGCATCCATGGCAGATCTTGGACATGCATGTTTTCCGAGAAACCCCAGCACACAAGGGTGGTTTTATAGAAAGAGAGAGAGAAAGAGCACTGGCGTCACTCCCGCGAAGCGGGGGTAGCGGGTCGCTACGGGTGACGCGCGCACCCCCGTGCGCGCCACCTCCGGCGCCCTCCGGATGCTGCGAGGCTGGCCCGGGAGCCGGCCTCGGAGCGTCCGGAACAGCCGGTGCTCCAGGGCCTTCTGAAGACCTAAGCATCAATCCGGGTATTTTTAGTGTTTTCGCGCATGCGCAAAGACGAAAACGGTCTGCGCATGTGCGAAAACACTAAAAATACCCGTATTGACGCTTGGGCCTTCAGAAGGCTCTGGAGCGCCGGCCGTTCTGGACACTCCGAGGCCGGCTCCCGGGCCGGCCTCGGAGCGTCCGGAGGGCGACGCGAAGGGGCGGGGCGGCACCCCCAAAACTCGGGGGCGAAACTCACGGGTGACGCGCGTTACCCCGCCTTGGGGTGTCGCGCGTCCTAGTGACGCCACTGAGAAAGAGAGAAAGAAAAAGCTCATGTTTTCTGATGTTGCAGCAGAACCATCTAACTGTTAGAGAATCTAACTGTTAGATTCTAACACAACAAATCTCTAATGCTCCTTTGCATCGGGAATCTGTGTATTAGGAATGATCTACTTTTTTACTGTGGTGAAAAATTAGCACCAGAGGAGGACGAAAGCATTTAGACTTCCTTGCCATTAGGGTTCTAAAGAACTGAAGCATGCTAAGCAATTCCTCCCAGTTTCCCACATGCCCTTGCCAAGCTCAAGGCTTTTATTTCATTTACATCTATGATGCAGCCTACCAAGCCCTATTAAGGAAACAGTATTGCCTATTCAATAGCATGAATCTGCCCTGTGCCACTAGACCTTGACCAATTCATTATTAGTGGAATGGAGCCAGAGAAAGATACAATGATTTGCTCAAAGATTGGGAGGAAAGTGCGTCAGAATTGCAGAGCAGGCTATTAGTGAGGGCTGATCCTTTGGCAATGACCTCCTTTCCCTTTGGGTTGCTTTCTGAGCTGAACTTAAGACCCTTATTACAGATTCATGAATGAACAATTTTGATTGATTTTGGCAGCTCTGGAAGCAGTGCAGTGATGTGGAAGCAAGAATGATCAGCCACTTCTGCAAAATATAAGAATGCCATTATAATGCATCTTTCATTGACTAGAATATGTGGCATTCGGGTTGGTGAAACCCCTAGACCACTGATTTTTGTCTTTATTATATATATTTAAAACTAAGCAGATGTAGTTTTAGCCCAGTATTTCCTGAAATGGTGACACATATCGTGATAAATTCAAATTTAGTAAAGTGCACTCGATTTTCAGAAAATACACTACAGTCTTGGTTAAGTGCTTGTATTTTTCCCTCCCTTTTTTTCTACCACTTTTAGCAATGAAGAATCCTGAGTCTCTGTCTGCCCTCAAAGTGTCTTTGTTGGCATGACGTTATAAGGACCAGAGTATGACTATGAATCTTGTGCACATTCACTTGGAAGTAACCCCAAGTGAACTCAATGGGATTTACTTGACAGTATACAGATGGGTTTGACAACTCCCTGCTTTAACATTTCAAAAGAGAATTGCTGCCACCATCTACCAGTTCTTTAAACCCAGGACAGTAGACATATGGAAACCCAAATCAGGAGTATTTGGGAACTGGCAGAACACTGGTTTTCCCTCTTGCATTTTGCAAAAATCTATCCAATTTCCTAAACCCACTTCTGAAAGTTAAAGTTCAGTACCTTTAGAGAAACAACAGGGCTATGTAGTTTTGTTTGTTTTTGTGTGAACTCGGATATTTCCAAAGTCCTTCCAGCCTCGTGCAGGCGCGTGATGAGTCCCGGCCAGCCCGCACGAAGACACGCGCCTCACGCAGGCGCGCGTCCTGGCTGGCTCGCCAGCCGGGATGAAAACGCAGCGCAGGAGTGCTACAACGGGGGCGGTCCCGGCAGGGACAAAAAGGACCAGGCATGCTCCGGGGGCAGTCCTGGCCGTCCACGATGAAAACACAGCAGCGGCACTCTGCACGTGCTCATAGATGCAAAAAAATAAAAAGTAAGTCAAAATATTTATTTAATACAGTTGAGCCGGTTGGAAACCCCCCCCTCCCCCCCTCCCCGTGACGTCACTTCTGGTCGTGCCGGTCGGAATGCCCCTGTGACATCACTTCTGGTGGACATCATGGCTCTTTGACCTGCCCCACTGTGATGTCACTTCCGCCTCCCTTTGGGTCCCAGAAAATCTGGTAAGCCTACACATACACAGCTCTTTCTGTATCAAAGACTTCGACAAAAAACAGGCATAAACTGAAAGCAGAGCAATGCTTTCCATTCCTGTGTGATTTGCTTAGCTATTCAATTGAAGATTCTTCCTCACTGAACACAGTTTTGCATCTGCAGTTATAAAGCAGGCTGTTGCTGTATAGCTTGAAAGTTGATTGTATACATGCAAAATCTCATTTTGCATAACGTGAGGAAGAACTCGTCAGGGAAATAACATATAATTGGTAATATCTCTGAGCATTATGGGCTAGAAAAGCTCAAATTTCAAACTCTGATGCCACTAGATCAAACTTACGGTATAATCCACCATAACCTTAGGCTGGCGGAGAAAACACTCCACCAGCCTAAGGTGTTGCAGAAGTGCTGTAAGGCACTTTTGCAGCTCTTCTAGTGTAAGCAGCGCCAGTGCGGTGGCTGGCACCGCTTACACGGCCATAGCCCAGGACCTATGTCGACCGACCCAAGTAAGTCCTAGGCTAGTTGGCGGGAGGGTGTGGGAGGGCAGGCTGGGGAGGGGCCATTGGCCCGCCTATCATGGGAGGGGGCGGGGATATTGGCTCTGGGTTGCACCGATATTCCGAGCCCCTTCCCGGGCTGGCATTACATGGCTTCTTCTGACACAGTCAGCTAAAGAGCTGGTGCGCATCCGAGGAGGCCCATTGGGACACTGGGGGCTTACACCGGAGGAAGGGGACAAATGTCCCCTTCCCCTGGGTGAGTCTCAGCCATGTTGGCGCAGGCCACATCCTGCGCAGGATGCAGCAGCCGGCCATTTAGGCTGGCCGGCTGCAACTTGTGTAGGATTGGGCTGTTAGTTTGCTATTCATATAAAAGTCAACAGATGGACACAAGAAGCATTTGTCCTTGCTGGATTTTGCCCCAAAAGAACCCTGAACTATACAGTATTTGACTAGTTTTAAGGGTCCATTATGGTAAGAATTCGCTTATATTTAACAGCAGCAGAGCAATTTTATCCCTGGTCACCCCAACGCAGTATCTCATCTAGTGACTGTTTGCCGGTGTTTTTTCGACTTCTTTTTAGATTGTGAGCCCTTTTGGGACAGGAGGCCATTTATTTATTTATTGAACCCTGTAAATCAATTTGTGAGCTTTTTTTGTTGAAAAGCAGTATATAAATATTTGTAATAATAGTAAGTGTGACGCTTGAACCAGAGTATCTTCAAATAGGGCAATTGCATCTAAACTCACATTTCCATTGGCCTTATTTGACCTGTGGTCTTATTTGAGCTTATTTGATCATTGGCCTTATTTGATCTTAATCCAGATGTGACAGGCCTAGCTTCCCAGGCTGCTGCACATGGATCATGAGAAAAACAAAATTATACTGCAGAACTAGGGATGCTTCCAAAATTCTCATTTGAATTTCTTGCTGTATTTTGACATTCTTGTTTCTGAAATGGACATTCACCAGGAACCTTCCATTGTTGTATTTTGTTTTAATTTCCAAAATTTATACAGAACACCATATATGCAATTTGTTACAACTTACCGTTCCTTCAGTTTGTCTTTTCACTTCCCCCTCTGCATTACTGATGCACAAAAGCACAATGATAAAACACTCCACAAAAAGAAACTCAGGGTGATTATATGTATGATCATATCAAGATTGCTTTTTGCAGTCTTTTCCAGCGTTGCAAAAGCAGAGGGAGGAGAGCAAGTTGTTTGTACTTTGCTATGCAGAAATCACAATAACCAGTGGGATCTTTAATGATTACTTCATGGGCAGCGCAATCCTGCCCAACTATAGGGCGGTGGAGCGAGTGCTCCGGCACGTTTGTACCGACTCTAGAGTAAGGGCCGACGGCACTAGGCCAGCAGCCCTTACTCTGCCATGGGATCTCCATGTGGCCGCCAGAGGAGGGTAAGGGATCCCCCAGCAGCCGCATGGGCAGTTCAGGTGGCGAAGGAGGGGGCCCTTTGGCCTGGGAGGGGGCAGGGATGATGTCTGCCATATCCCTGGCCGGCCGGCTGGCTGGCCAGCCGGCCGGCACACACGGCTGTTACACAGCCTCCTCCAACTTCTGCCAGCTAAATAGAAATCTGAATACACCGCTAGGCCACTGCAGAGCAGTCCGGAATGGAGATAGGTAGGATTGCGCCGTTATTCTAACTCCAGTTTTCTGGGGCAAAGCAACAGTATTCTGAAGAAACCGTATTGTTGTGGTCTGTCTTTGCCATAGATAACTATATGAATTCTATATCAGTATCTTTTTTAAAAAAAATCTATTCCATAAACAGGAATGAATTTTCAAGAAAAAAAAAGACTGATGTTATAAAATTATCTATAGAGCTTTATATTAATAGCACAAAAACAGCAGAACACTCAGAAGCTGTTACAGAACAATGGATCAGGAATGTTTAAACTGCCTTATATTTTATTTACAAATGCTGACAACAGATGGTTATCAACGTTTCATCAATATGCCGAAAGCTTTAACAAACAACCATTTCCATACTGACTCACTTATTCCACACATTATCAGGAACGTCTCCAGCTATAAATCATCAGTAGAGGTTTCCCCCTGTTTGTGCATAACTCTTCTCCTACAGTGTACATAAGATTGCACTTTGCTCAGTATAGTGTTGTACAGGTTCACTCACATGTTTGTGTTTTTGCAGGTGCAAATTAGCATCATGGGCCAGGAGACAGAGAGCAGCAGGACAGCCCTATGGTCTCGGTGAAATTGACATTGTTATGCCAATACATGGGTGTACAGTATTTTAATTGGGATCCTATGCTCACTCAACAGCAAAGTCAAAAGCAAAATAATAGGAGTTAAGAAAGAGAGAAAAAGAAAAGAGGCAATGTAGCAACAATGGCAATTCTGTTGTTACCCACCTGTCGCAACAACATCTCTCCCAACGCAAGCCAAATTTAGCCATGCATGGAATGCAAAATCAATATACAGCTCTGACACTAATGTCACAGTGATGGTGCTTAACCCATTCCACACACTAACGTCAGTGCTAGGTTGCTGAGGTCCCTGGGCAAAGCCCTGCCTGCACTGGACCCCCCCCCCCCCGCCCTTGCCTGCTCCTAGATGGCACACTGGACACTGCCACCAGCACCAAGAACTCAGGGATCAGCCTGGCTTTGTGGACCCTCTAATGGCTGTGGACCCTTGGCTTGGTACCTAATCTCTGATGCCACACCTGCCAAACATATGATGACACACCTGCCAAACATAATGTACAAGCCCTCTGCCAGGAAGAGCCCATAGTGCCTTCTTCAACACAGCTAAAACAGGAAAACGAAGAGGAAGAAGGACTTCCAATCCTAACAGTCAACTTCATAGCCAGTGGCTGGGAGGAAGCCTACATGGATTTTAGGGAGAGCAGAATAAGTTCCTTGCAGACAAGGAAGGATAGAAGCTTCAGTAGTTCACAGGAGGCAAGCCTAGGAAATGCCAGGTAGCTAATTGGGAAAGAAAACTGCAACAGGAAACCAGAGAAACAGGTGAGTCTCCCCACCCCAAATTGGGAAATAGAAATGCATCCTCCACAAGACAAAGTGTATCTTTTTGGAATCTGTCTGATGAGAACCACAACTTTAGAAGGTAAAAAAGGAGAGGCAACAGGAATAGGACCTACACCAAGCAACATTCTAACCACACAGCCACAGGCAGGAAAAGCAGCTCATAATGTGACCTCTGCCAGGGGCTATGACACACACCCTTCCTTTCTCTTCCAACCCCGCGCATGGGATGAGCTCAGCCATAGAGCCTTGTACCAAAGGAGCCCTACTGAAGCTCAGTGTCGTATCAAACAAGTGACTACGTGTGTAATTCCAGGCCAAGGAGTGGCAGGAGAAAGGCCTGAGAAGAGATACATGAGACAATGCACTGTTGCAACACATGCTGTTATGAGTTCTTAATACCACTGTAGTTAAGACCTGTTGATACCTTTTTTTTTTTTTTTTGGCAGTAATACCTTTATTACTCTCCCAAGTAATATCCACGGTAGGTGGGGAGGGCTGGTTGTACTGCCATTTCTTCCCAGCTCCATGTTTCCTAGTGCTTGGTGGAGCTGTAGCCCCAATGAAACCCTCCTTCATTTCCTCCTGCTTCCAAGGCTGCACTTGCTGCCCTGTCTGGCCCCTCTCCCTTCTTTCATACTGCCCCACCCCTTCCTAGCTTTCCTGTCCTTTGCCACTTGCTGCACCTCATGGATTTTTTTTTTTTTTTTTTGGTTTGGTGGACCAGACAAATCCATTAGGGACAGCATATCTTCAGAGTTGATGGGTGACAATTTACTGCTTACCTGGTAAGAGGGCAATGCTGGGACAAGGACAGCAAGCAGGAGCATGCAACATCTGCTAGACGGACTCAACAAGGAGGGAGAGTCTCCAAGAGCCACACCGTCCCAGCTCCTACCACATCAATTTCTACTCCATTTCCACATCAGAAATCTGAGGTCTTGATTTATTTGATAGATCATTTGAGAAAGTAAACTGAAAACAACACAACTAATTTGGGGGTGTTGTTGTTTTTAAATCACATCAGGAGTGTCATCTACCTGGTTTTTTGGTGCCTGTTACATTTAGGCCTCAGTCCAGCCTAACTCAGGCACAGTTGAGGCCCAAGTGTGGCACAATTGGGGCCCAAACTAGGACCGAGTTAGGCTGCAACTGTGCCTGAGTTAGGCTGGAGGCAAGAGCAGTGGGCCAGGATCGAGGCAAAACTTACCACAGAGGCAGGCAGGCCCCTGTGGGGAGCTGTCAGTCTTGTGGAAGCGAAGAGCCCCCTCCTCAGCTCGTCTGTGTGCACCTACCACAGCTGCTGCAGCGTTCGCAGCAGAGGGGCAGCCACAGGTGGGCCTGCAGGCACTGGGCGTGCGACAGTCAGCTGAAGGGCAGAGGTTGTGCCAGTGCCAGCTGCCCCAGGGCACCCTGGGCATTAGCCACCTGCCGCAGGGGGGAGTGCCACTGCCCTCCCTCCTGCAGAAGGCGATGCCACCCCCAAGCCATGTTGAGGCTGCACGTGGGAGTCATGGGGGGGAGGGGGGGAACGTCACACACAAGGGGGGTCTCATGAAGTCTGGAACCGCCTCTGCCAGGACATGCCCGTGCACTGCCTGAAGCCCTGGGCCTCCAGGGCCGTGGCTATGCCCACAAAGAAGGCATCCCGGCATGCCTTCTGCTCCGTGCCCCGGCCAAGACCGAGAGATGCCTTGGGCTTGTCTGCTGCGAGCGGGAAGGGCTCACGCAGCTCATCACGCCCCCAGATGGGGCAACGTCGGCGCCTCGCGGCAGGCGCTCTGGCGGGGTGGGGGATGCCAGCGTCCATCATCAGGGAGTGGGAGGGGAGGCAGGCACACAGACAGGGGGTGCTGGGGAGGGGCACGGGTGGGTCAGAAACAGACAACAAGGCTGGTGGGAGAGGGATACAGGGAGAGGGGTCTGCAGAGACCAATAGGGACACAGGGGTCACTTCGCAGATGGAGGCAATGCAGGAACGGGCGCCTCTCATGCAGACGGACCGACGGCGGTAACGGACGCCATTGACGGGCGGAAACGGACACCGTTGACGGGTGGACCGAGGGCAGAAATGGACACCGTTGACGGGCGGACCGAGGGCAAAAATGGACGCCATTGACGGGCGGAAACAGACGCCGTTGACGGGTGGACCGAGAGTGGGTGAGAGCCCCGGTTGATGAAAGGGCTCTTCACGGACGTGGCGGACGTGCGCCACGTCGCCTGTCAGTGGTTGCCTGCCTGAGAGGCCCCCCACCTCCCCCCTCAGCCCTGAGGGTCTGGCAGCCCCCCTGCTGTGTTCTCCCTGGGCTGGCTGTGGCAGGCCCTGGCTGGGATTCATGCACGGCTTTGTGTGCTGGGCGCTGTCTCTGTGTGCGTGGGGCAGTGCCTGTGCAACATTGGGGTCATGTTGTTCAAGGGGCCTTTGCCCAAGGGGCATCTTTATTGTTCTGGAACATTGGCAGAGATGGCCAGGCGAGGCTGCCAGGGGTAGGCACAGCAGCCACTCAGAACGTAGCAGCAGCAGCAGCAGGCGTGCCTGGAGACGCAGGCTCTTCCCCTGTGGAACCACAGCCTGCTCCATAGAAAGGGGAGGGACAGCAAGTAGGCAGCCAGGGAGGTGGAGCAGCAGCAGCAGCTGAGGAGGGTTGCAGGGCAGGCTCCCAGACCTCTGGCAGCATCGAGGCAGACAACCATAGGGCAACCAGACTGCGGGCCGAGGGGTGCTCCCCAGACGGTCAGTGGTAGTGGGCATTCCTGGGGGGATGACCACCTTGGGGGGTGTTCCATGGCAGCTGGTGTGTGGTAGCACTCCCCATTGAAGGAATGCCAGTGTGCCGGTTGCAAAGGCCTGCAGGGAGAGAAATCAAACACAGCTGAGTGGTGTGAGACACATAGCCTGGTCTGCGCTCCTTCCCTGGGTGTAAGGTGAGCATGATCCTGTAAGGGAAAGGGGTCAAAGAGAGAGACAACAACACAACTTGGGGGTCACAACCATGGCAATCCTAGCAATACTGACCTGTCAGTAGACCCTGTGGAGAAAAGAGGGGGGGGGAAACAGCTGGTGTCTACATAAGGGTTACAGTTCAACACTCATGGCATTGTGTGCTCACATTAATACAGGCAGCTATGAGACAAGACATTGGTATAGAGGCATATCATGGCAGGCATTGCAGGCAGCTATGAGACAAGACATTGGTAAAGAGGCATATCATGGCAGGCAGCTATGAGACAAGACATTGGTATAGAGGCATATCATGGCAGGCATTGCAGGCAGCTATGAGACAAGACATTGGTAAAGAGGCATATCATGGCAGGCAGCTATGAGACAAGACATTGGTATAGAGGCATATCATGGCAGGCATTGCAGGCAGCTATGAGACAACACATTGGTAAAGAGGCATGTATCCTACCTATATTTCTCTATGCAAAGAGGCAGAAGTCAGACCACATGTCAGCACGAACCCTGCTCTTACCTGCACTTACCTGCTGGTGTTGTTGCCTGTGGGGGGGGGAGAGAGGGGCTGGGAGAAAGACATGGGTTAGCAAACACTTGCATGGAGAGAGCTGCCCAGGCACAGGAGTACACAGTTTGGCCACAGGCAGAACAGCCCTCTCTGCCCTAGAGGGGGGCAGAGAGGAGAAGAGAGGTGTTAGAAAAATTTGCAAAGTCCCACTTTGTGGCTGCTGGGGGACAGAACCCCACGCCACGTGCTCAGAGAGAGAGAGAGAGAGAGTGAGTGGAGGGCTGGGGCTGGGCTTTTGTGGGAGAGAGGCTGGGTGGGGCTTGGTGCTGATAGGGTAACTATTTGGGTCCATGTCCAGAGTTCGGCCACACCTGTTCGGTCCTAACTCAGTCCCAACTCGGGCCCAGGGTGTTAGAACTTTTCAGGAGAGGGCTGGTGTAGGTAAGGTAAAATGGCTCCTATGGGTCTCCTCATATTTGGGTCCACCCTTTTTGCTGGCCCAAATTTTGGGCCTGAGTTGGGCTTGAGGGGGCGTGTCAGGGGGTTGCCAATGTCTGGAACCGGACCAAATTTCGTTCCCGCCCCCGTGACGCCCACGGAACGCCCACTTTTAGTCCGCAGTTGTACCGCAACTGTACCGCGCCCGTCCTGCGCATGCGCACGGCGTCCGTCGTAGGTTCGTCCCAAGTTCGGCACAGTTGCAGTACAATTCGGGTACAATTCAGGCACAACTCGGGCCTAAAGCACTTGGGCTGCAATTGTGCCTGAATTGTACCGCAGTTGCCTTAGGCTGGACCGGGCTGTTAATGTCCCAAAGTGATGTTTCAGAAAAAGTGAAGTTTGAAACACATCACTGCATGTAATTTCTCTAGGACAGTTAAAAGTCTGTCGTATGGTTCATCATGCTTGGCAGTGGAATTGTAAAGAATAAATGTTAGGTACATGTTCTAGGGTTGGACCCTTGCAGTGACAGGGCCTCAAATGGTCATTGTAACTTTTTGTGAAGCGCCAACTTTGGAGACAGAGGTTAGAGTAGCTTTAAAGTATTTCATCGTTATCTTCTCCCCCCCCCATGCATATATGCACATGCACACACACTGTCTAGTCCACATGCAATATGTGAGAGGCCCCAATCTTGTTGGAGCCTCGCGCTGCCAGAACTAGCATTCCAGCAGCGCAAGACCACAGCAGCATGAAAGCCGGGTCACTGTTGTGCGCTTCTGGGCCACTGCCACAAACTGGCAGCGGTGTGGCAAATGCAGCAGTGGCTCCAGAGGCCTCCATCAACACCAGTAAGTTGGTGGCAGAGGCATGTCACGGTGGGGAAGGGAAGGGAAGGGCAGGGAGGGAGGGAGGGAGGAGGGGGATCTCTGTGGTACCGGCGTGTACCAGGATCTTGTCCCCTCTTTCCCGAGCTACCCCTCCCCTTTTCTCTCCTCAGATATATGCCAGCCAAATAGCTAACGTATGTTTGAGGAGACCCACAGACAATCAGGCAGGCTACTAGTGGGTAATATTTTTACTTGCCTCCTGCTGACTGCCCGGTTCCCCACCCCCACCACTATTAGATGCAGCTCATGGTTCACTAGAGTGGCTGCATCGGCACCAATGGTGCAGGGTAGGATTGGGCTGAAATGAAGTTGGTACCCAAACCTCTGAATATCATTATCTTTACAGCTTCCCACCATCTGTTCACCTGATATAAAACATTCTGACAAACCATGCCAGATGAAGCTGTTTTTCATTTCTATATGCAGCCAACTGCCATTAGTGTAGCACAAATCTGGCTGGGAAAAGAAAGATATTCATAAGATGCTTAAATCTCTGTTGTTGGAGAATTTTTTTTAATGTAGTGACAGCTGTCTCATGCTGGCAGGTGTTCAGTTCAAGAGCCTATTTTGGACCTGGATAATTTGCTTTATAGCTGGCTGTAGCATAACAAACAGAACAGTTTGATCTACATATAGGCACAAATGCCATGCAAAGTGCATTTACCTCTGTGGGGATATCTTTTTAAACATTTTGTGGATATTTTCTTCCATGGTTTGTTTTTCCATGCATTTGACACAGAGTTCTTTCCTCTCCCAAATGATGATTTCAGTCTTTTCCACTTGGTTCAATGAACCTGTGATAAAGAATTTGCATAGTAATGTCCTGAAGAATAGCATGTGTATCTGAATATCTCCACAAGATGGTTGCCCAAGAGAGGGGCAAGACCTGACTTGGATGTCCCATGAGTAAACAACTCCCTTCTTCTCTGAATGTTTGGTTGCATTTTCACGAGGAAAGAAGATTGTCCTTTTCGGCATGGCCTTCTCATGTTAATTGCTACCTCTGTTGCGTGTGCTTACTGTGGGGAAGATATTAGTTCAGACTCAATCCAGGTCTGACAAGTCACGATAATGTATCTTGCCAGTACTGGGGAAGGCAGAGGTGCTGTGGCTTGTAAGTCTCTGCCTTTTCCCTAGTAGCTGGTATGCTTGTACCTGTAGTCCCCCGGCTTCCCCTAGCTGAGGGGGTTGGCAGCAAATGGGGTGGTTGCAGTCTACCTAGCAGGGCTAGATTTCCCCCTGGATCGTGGTCTCTTTCAAGCCAACCCACAGTCAGCTGGATGCTGTGGAGCCCAGTTGGGAGGGGGATTGAATAGCCTTGACAGCAGGTTTTGAGGGATGGGGCCATGGCCTCAGTGCATTGCAGCACAGGATTCCCTCCCCTCTTTTGCTTACCTGCATTGTTCTTCCCCTGTTGGGGTGGTGAGGTTGGGATGCATGGTTGTTCGTGCAAAGTGCTCCCTTTGTGCTCCAAGTGACCGACACCAGAGTTTGAAAGGCCAGAGAGGCCTAGCCCCATGCCATGAACCTTGTGATCTGACTGAGGCTCTCCCTGACAGGAGCTTATATGCTGGGGTGGATGCACTATGATTGACTACCAGATGTAGTCTGTATCCTATGCTGCGTTGTGGTGGAGTAGGTCATTCAGGGGGGGTGAAGGGGGAGTTATACTTTTCTTCTGTTTTTTCTTCCCCATTCCCTGTGGAATTCCTCTAACCTACGCCTGGTCTGTCATTGGCATAGCGTTTTCCTGGCATCGGGGGGGTGTCATCTGCAGGGGGGTTAGGATTTGGCATCTGCCGACTCCTACATGTCCCTCCCACATCACGCCCCACTCTTTTTCCTGTTTTTGGCCTATCCACTGGCTGGGTTGCACCAGCATCTAGGCTGCATCCAAGTTATGGTGCGACATTTTCTTGCCGTTAAGAACATAAGAAGAGCCCTGCTGGATCAGGCCAAAGGCCCATCTAGTCCAGCTTCCTGTATCACACAGTGGCCCCACCAGATGCCTCAGGGAGCACACAAGACAACAAGATACCTGTGTCCAGTTGCCACTCCCTTGCACCTGGCACAGAGAAAACCTACTCCTACAACCAGGAGGTTGCTTTTCCCCATCATGGCTTGTAAGCTGTGATGGGCTTTTCCTCCATAAATCTGTCCAATTCCCTTTTAAAGGTATCCAGGCCAGGTGCCATCACCTCATCCTGTGGCAAGGAGTTCCACAGATGAATTACACGCTGGGTAAAGAAATATTTTCTTTTGTCTGTTTTAATACTCCCTCCACTCAATTTGAGTGGATGTCCCCTAGTTCTAGTGTTGTGTGACAGGGAAAAGAGCTTCTCTCTATCAACTCTCTCCATCCCATGCATAATTTTATATGTCTCAATCATGTCCCCCCTCAGCCGCCTTTTTTCTAGACTGAAGAGCCCCAAACGCTGTAGCCTTTCCTCGTAAGGGAGATGCCCCAGCCTATTAATCATTTTGGTCACTCTCCTCTGCACCTTTTCCTGTTCCACTATATCCTTTTTGAGATGCGGAGACCAGAACTGGATGCAATACTCCAGATGCGGACTTACCATCGATTTGTACAATGGCATAATAATATTGGCCGTTTTATTCTCAATCCCTTTTTTAATGATCCCAAGCATGGAATTGGCCTTCTTCACAGCTGCCGCACACTGGGTCGATACTTTCATCGAACGCTGGCATTCGCAGTGTATCCATCGGTGGCACGGTTTCTGCGCTGGCAGGGCTGTCATTATTCCAGTGTATGTGGCGTTATGCCAGGGTATCTTGAGGCTAGGATTGGGCCTTCATTTGATTTCTTTCACTTCCTTTGGGGCTGACCGACCGTTCTGCACTGTAGCTCTCGTCGAGTTCTTTGTCACATTGCTGGCTGCAGCAGCAATAAGGATTATCAGAGAATTAATGCCGTTTCACAAGACCGTCTGTCACATGCTGGAACAAGGGCCACATCAGTCCTTTCTGAAGCTGATTGCAGCACAAAGCAGTCATTTGATTGCTTCATCCCTCGTGATGAGTGCTGGCTTCATGACGCACTGACTGGGAGTGGCAAGCAAGCCAGCAAAGCTGCTGTTCGTCCCACCTTCATAGGAATTGCTTGATCCTCCAGTGGGCATGTGATGGATTGTACAGAAAAGCCCCTTCTCACAACAATCCTCAAAAATAGCACTTGAAATTAGTTTTGAATTCTTCGAGCATTTTAACTTTGTTTCCAAATCAATAACACTGTATCATGCTCTTCAGACATTCCCTGATTCCCCCTTCCCCTTGCAACTGAAGCATTTTCAAGAGGCCTGGAGTAAAAATAAGCAGGAGACACCTAATTTCACCACAGTCTTTAAAAAAGCCTGCACTGGCTGCTCCTGATCTGCTTCTGGACACAAGTGTGCCAGTTCTACCCTTTAAATTTTAAAGGACTGGGACTAGGATACGTTGAAGCAGTGCCAGTACCAGGTTGCTAGAGATCCTGGGACAAAGCTCTGCACTAAGCTCCCCTCCCCATAGTGCATTGGGTGAAAGCCTATTGGTTAGTGAGGAGTGTGAGAAGAGGAGCTCCTCCTCCTGCCCTCCCCACTGGCCAATGGGAGCATCCCCCAGCAGCTCACGATGACAGAGGGACCTCTTGTGGTTGCTCCTATTTGAAGGTGGGGGTGCTGGGCACAGCAGTGGTGTAAGTCTTGTTTGGTGGTTCAGGAGTCAGCCTGGCTGGGTATTAGGCTTCCTAAAGGGCATGGTCCCTGCCTTGGCCAGTGCCTGACCTGGCCAGTCCCTGGCACCTCTCTTTACTTAAGGACTGCCACTCTTTCCTCCATGCCACATGAGCCTGCTGGATATCAGGGTCATCCTCAAAGCAAACGGCCTTCTTCAGGTTTCTCCAACTTCAAATCTGAGTGGGTGGTGATGACCCAAGTTGGACTTTTTCAGTTCTGGTGCCCTGATTATGGAATAATGTCCCAGGGAAGCTGCTGTTATCTTTTCTGTGCCTGGTGAAAATCTTTTTATTTATCCAGGCTTTTTAGATCTCTGAGTTTTTTTCAATTGTTGTTTTAACATGGTCTGACACTGATACATTTTAACTGTTCTTTGCTTCGTAATTTTATTGATTTTACTATTTTCTTACTTTTACACTGTTGCTTGTTACTCCGAGAGCCTTTTCCATTGAAAAGAAAGACAAGAAATGTTCCTCCTCCTCCTCCTCACTATCATAATCTTGGACTCAAGGTCACCACCATTTCACATTTCTGTAAAATATGGGGAAGAATTCACCGTGGGAAAGAGTCTCAGCAAGGGTTTGTTATTGTTGTTCAGTCGTTAGGTCGTGTCCGACCCTTCGTGATCCCATGAACCATATCCCGCCAGGCCTTCCTGTCCTCCACTATCTTCCTGAGTTCGCTCATTTTCATGTTCGTTGCATCGGTGATGCTGTCTAACCATCTCATCCTTTGCCTTCCCCTTCTCCTTTTGCCTTCAATTTTTCCCAGCATCAGAGTCTTCTCCAGAGACTCCTCTCTTCGCATTAGGTGGCCAAAATATTTGAGTTTCAGCCTCAGTACCTGTCCTTCCAGGGAACAGTCAGGGTTGATTTCATTTAGGATTGACTGATTTGATCTCCTAGCAGTCCAAGGGACTCTCAGGAGTCTTCTCCAGCTCCACAGTTCAAAAGCATCTATCCTTCGGCGCTCAGCCTTCCTTATGGTCCAACTCTCGCAACCATACATTGCTACTGGGAACACCATCGCCCTGACTATGTGAACTTTTGACAGCAAGGGTTAGGATAACTCTTATATATTCAAAATTAAATATTCAAATATATTCAAAATTAAAATGGAAGAACAAGTAGTGCGATTTAAAAGCATTTGTTTTGGTTACGCATGTTATACCTCCTAATGGACAGCACTGTTATTAACAAGGGCTTAACAATCACCCTTTTTTAAAACAAAGAGTGTTGAGCCTTTGGCATGCTCACCAAGTACATAAGCCCATTTCATTGTTTATAATAATAGCCCTGCCCTGAGTATGTAGAAAGAGTGAGCTGGTCAAAGATATACAGTAGCTGCTTTTAAGGAACAATTGCATGCAGCCTGAACTGTGTGAATGGAATACATTTAGAACATTACTTGCGGGGTATATAACACAGAGCAATGCCAAACCTCACTTACCAAGGAAGCACAGGCTGTCCTGCCCTTTTAAGGTTGCTGAGATCTGTTTACTGATCTTTACATTTGTGTTGTAGCAGAGAAATCGTTCAGAACTAGCGGAACACAGAGGGATTATTTATTGATTGCATTGGGCAACCGTAGCCCTGGTGGCGTCTCTGCTTTCCAGTATCACCAAAGACTTGCCAAGACCAATATGCCCCTCCAGAGGCTACAGAGCCTGCTGACACTGTTCTCTCTAAATGTGCAGCTGCTCGTAAAGGAGCAGTAACTGAGTGGTTCGACTTTTGACTAATTCTCAGTATTTGTGGATCTGCTGCTTGTTTATTATTAGATGGAGAAGTTTATTCTTGCCTCCTCCGGGTGTTTATTATTTATTTATTACGCTTGTAGCCAGCCCTTCCTCCAGGGAGCTCAGTTACAAACAGATATCAAATCCTTGTCTTGTTCCTATTCATCCCCGCATACTTAAGCCTCTCCCTTTCTTCCAGTGCTGAGCTCATGACCAAGGGGGTGGGGCTAAGCAAGTGTCATGAACATTTTCTCTCCCTGCAAAACATTCCCATCCATCCCATTTTGATTATTTTTCAGAGGGGCACAAAAGAAGAAACAAGGGTTTGTGCAGACTCACCCTGACACAGATTCACTACTCTCCTCCTCATCACTTCCCTCTCCAGCATCTGCCCATTGCTGTGACAACTACCTAGAGCAGTGATGGCGAACCATTTCGGCTTGGTGTGTCAATTTTTTTGAAAATGCCTAACTTCACTCTGCTGGTGTGTCGCCCTCCCCCCCCCAACTTTTAATAGTACTTTGACTATTGCTACTTTTAATAGTAATTTTGAATTGAACTGAGCTGAAAACAACTATAGAACACATTGCATTTTATTTAACACCAATTAGTGACTTTTTTGTTGCTGAGTTTTACTAGATAATAAAAGAGGTCTGCCAAAAATCTCTGCCCTAAATGTTCAAGACAAGCCTGTAAAACGTTTGCGAAAATGTAAGGTGTGTCGGGGCCCTGGGGGTGTCACCCAAAGTGACCTTGCATGTCACCAGTGATACACGTGTCATAGGTTCGCCATCAGGGACCTAGAGCCTCTTCACAGCCCAACTGTTCAAACTGGTTTTTATCCTAGCGACAGTGATGTCATCACAGAACCAATCAGATTTTGCTGACACAATGTCACTGTTGTTAGGATGAAGGCCAGTTGAGAAGAATAACATGGTGCCAAAGTAGCAATCGAAGCAGTAAACAGCTGCAAACTGTTGCATTTGAAGGTGGGAAAATCCCCGCAGCAGGAAAAATGCAATTTCCTTTCTGGAAACATTTCATTCTCCTCCCCACTTTAACTTGTGTGTTAAAGAGGTTCACATCTCCCCAAATTTGGTGCAGAACGTTTATCTTTTGTCCCTTCTGTTATCTCCCTCATGGCTGAAAAGTGATCCGCAAGCTCGTCATCAGGGCAAGGTGTTGGCTTTTTTGCTTATGTTACTCTGTAACAGCACATTGCCTGTCAGTCGAGCCGTGATGAGGCGGACGCCAGAGAGATGCTAGACTGTGAAGGAAACCACCTAGAATGAAGGGTTCTATGCAAGACTAGAACATATTCTATTGTAAACGCCCCTTGGGGGTTAGAAAGCCTGCCTGTGTAAACCGCCTTTGAATTAAAATCAGAGGAGAAATCCGATGACCAAAGAAAAGGTGGTATATAAATACTAGTTATATATTATATATAAGCCTATGCATGTCTACTCAGAAGTAAGTCCCATTGTGTTTAATACGGCTTACTCCCAGGAAAGTGTGTAATGTATAGGATTGCAGCCTTAGGTACCATGTGCATTAATTATGCTAGACAGACACACAGAAAGACAGAGAGATATACAATGCTGTACTGGAAATCACAGTGATAGTCAGATGTGATGCTCACATAGTCGACTCTAAGTTTCATAATTTATTCTTCCCATCTCGAAGAGCTGAACATCTTTGGAAAGCCTCAGGAAGCAACAGATTCTTGCAGTTTTTATATTTAGCTTTTAGAACCTTAAAATACTGAATTATTACAATACTGTGTTGGATCCACAGTGAAGGAAAACAGTTGCTAGTCCTGTTTAACAAATGCTTGCAGAAGAGTATGCACAGTGCAATATGAATTAGGTTTAATAGCAGTTCTCATGCTCCTGCTTGTGCAAGTAAAAGAGCATCATTGGATTTAATGCCATTGCCTTACACAACATCACTCTAACATGAGGCATCAAACAGACCTTCCACGAGTAGAAGGTACCCGCCACATATGGAAGGGACTTTTGGATCCAACCCAATGATTTTATAATAAATCAAATGTGACCCTAGTCTATAACTAAACTATCAAAACTGACAAAAAGTAAATCTTGATTACTAAAAACGCACACACACACATTGAATTCAATAAGATGTATTTCCTATTCGAGTGTGGAAAGAAGTATACATTATAAGAGTCATGGAGCTGCCCCTGGTCTATGTCCCTTTTCTTCCTCTTCTCAGTAATGTCTACTAGAACGCTATGGGTGATGTGACATAATTGCAGTTTGACTTTCTGACAGTCAGGGCCCAATCCTATCCAGGTTTCCAACACTGATGCAGCTGTGCCAATGGGGCATGCATGGCAGAGGCCATGAGGCCTCCTCCATGCTAACATTGTGGCTCCATGCTAACATTGTGGCTGCATAGACACTGGAAAGGTAGATAGGATTGGGCCCTCAATGATGTAAAATTTGGTGATTCCCACACAGTTCAATGACTGCATGCATTGTGTTTTACTAAGGAGTGCCAGCTGACCACAAAAGTACCTCTCTTGCTTCTATTCCTTTAAAAATAGCTTGATCTGTAGAAATCGGCAAGTGTTTCACAGAACGGAGATAATCATTATCACAGGCTAGTATTTGTGAATCAAGCTGCTCTCTCACACTCACACTCACACTCACACTCACACCCCAGAGACAATAGAAGGTTGGCAAAAGTAGGGGAACAGATATGAAGCTGCAGTACAACTCTATATCTCTTATAGCATCTAGTTACACCCTTAACCTCAAACCTTTGTCTTTCACCTTCATTTTGTGACTCAAAACTTGGGATATATATATACCGCATTGTCCCGAGTATAAGACGCACCTGATTATAAGACGCACCCTTAAAGTTTGGTGCTATTAAAAAAAAATTAATTAAATCACTGGCATTAAATTTATGCCTGATTATAAGACGCACCCCTAGTTTAAAAACTTAAATTAGGAGAAAAAAGTGAGTCTTATACTCAGACCAATACGGTATATATATTCATTTTTTTTGTTTGTTATAAAAATGAGAACATGTTTTCTCAGTCCCTCAGACAGACGTGTAATACATAGCTTTTAGAAAATTTGTACCAGCATTGTGTCTGATATCAAGGAACAACAAAGATATTATAAATTTATTTTCAGCATGCCAATACAATTGCAGGATGCTACAACTGAATTTTTATCTTTGTATTGTGACAATTAAAAAGCACTGTGCCACAATTTCAATTAGGTCAAGCTCTGTTTCATTTCAGTATTGATTGATGATGACTAGTTTTTTTAAGAAGGATATTTCTAAACTGCTAAACAAATGTGCTGTTATAATTTGATGCCACCTTGTGGTTAGATATTCATATTGCCAACACATGGCCATTAACTATTCTTGACATTAGGATACATAATACTGCTGCCATCTAACTGAGCTGGAGTTTTCCTATCAAATATTGATGGGCAGCCCAATCCTGTCTAGGGCCACCGCAGCATGCAAAAGCACACTGTGTTGGATCCTGGGCAGGATTGGGCTTGCACCGGTGGAGCTGAAGTGTTCCTTGGGAGAAAGGGACATTTGTCCCTTTCCTCCAGGGAGAACCCCGGCAGGCCAAATGGACCTCCTCGGATGTGCGCCGGCAAAAAAGCCAGCACAAATCCGAGGAACTGCTTGTAAGGTCGACCAGGCTCGGGATGGGGGATAGAATTTGGCGTAGCACACCACCTATGATCTCTCCGCCATCCCTAGCCTGGCTGGCCAATCCCATCCTGCCGGAACATCCCGGTCCACCCTCTCCCCACCCCTCCGGCAACCGCTGTTTGTGTCTAACTGCCAGGGGAGAAGGGGGAGGACAGGCAAGAGACCATGTGATTGACATCTCTGAGCTGTCAGTGAGGCCCATGGCAGCTCAGCTGAATGAAAGTTCTTTTCTTTTCCAATCAGTGTGATTCTTGGGTGGGATCTATGAATATAGGAAGGCATATAGATCTCCATTTGGACATTTGGAAGAAAGAAAAGTGTGGGATGGGGGCTGGAGCTCCACTATTGGACTCCACCGGCATATGTAAGCATATGTATATGTAACTCTTCTCTTCAATTCTCTTCTCCCCAGATGACATATAAAAATATTGGTGAACCAGGAGATGTGAGCCAACATCCAGAACCTGACTGCCATGCCTCAGATCTCCTAGCTGGAGTAATAAGAAGATGTTAAATCTGCCAATCAGCAAGTAGGCAATGAGAATTTTCTTAAACCAGGGAAGAATTGGGAGTTCCTACAGCCTGGATATGACCAGCTCAGGCATTGTTCCCCCTCTTCCCAAGAAACCAACTTCTCCCTAAAAGTATGGAGAAAAAAAAAAACACCTGACAAGAACATTGAATGCACTGGTGGACAACTAAAATATAGGAGGGGGATCAGAAAGAGGTAGGAAAAGCAAAACAGAATACAGTGACAGAAAGAAAAAGACAGACAGTAAAATACACAGGGAAATAAAAGCAGAAGAAAGAGGCCATATCAAAGCTTGCAAGAAGGAAAGGAAGAAAAAAATAATACAAGTGAGGTAGAAGGAGGGAAATTCAGGCAGGATGGAAGAAAGAAGGGAAGACAAAATAAAACAGACAAGAGAGGCAGGTGGTGGGAAATTGAGGCTATGTAAAAAAAAAAAGGAAAGAAAGCCATATGAGAGGAATAGACAGTAGGAAACTAAGGCCTCGATCATATGAAAAATTGACAAAAATACTGCTCTTTTGTTTAATATCTGCTGAAAGGCCCCCCCCACTGGCCCCTGTGGGGCTGCAAGGTCATGGTAGAAATATTTCACATAACAAGAAGGAATTAGGGAGGCAGATGGTAGGAAATTGACGCAGAATTGATAAGGAGGCAATTGGTGGCCAACTTGAACCTGAACATGTGAGAAGGAATAAAAGAGAGGTAGGTGGTGGGAAGTTGAAACAGGATTGAAGGAAAGGGGAAAAAAGGAATACTGTAAAAAAAGAGCTAAGCAGTGGGAAGTGGAAGCTAAGTTAAAGAAGGAAAGGGGCAAAAAGAGAAATAAGAGAGAAGTAAGTAGTGGCCAAACTGAACCTGATAATGTCAAAAAGAAAAGAAGGAATAAATGGGAGCTAAGCATGGACATACTGAGCCTATAATGCAAGAAAGAATGAGGTAGAGCTCAGTGTAGCCAACTGAGTCTGAAAACATAGGGGGGAAAGGGAAGAATAAAGGAGAGTTCAGTTATAAGAAAAAAATGAGTAACACAAATGTATGTAGTGATCAAACAGAAATGGGGGAGCATAACTGGAAGCACAAAAAAGGGAACAGGACACATGTAAGTGGTGGTAAATTGGGACTGATATGATAGTGTAAGAAAGAAAAGGAGGAAGAAAAGAGAGCTTAATGTGGCCAAGCTGAACTTGATAATATAGGAAAGAAAAGGTGGAATAAGGAAGAACTCAGTGGGAAGGAGAACAAAGAATAATACACAGGTAAGGAATGGCCAAATAGAGCCTCAGAATGAAATGAAGGAATAAGTGTGGCCACACTGAGCCTGATAAAGTAGGACAAAAAAAGGTGGAATAAGGGAAAGCTCAGTGATGAGAAAGAAAAGGAATAAGATACAGGTAAGTGGTGGTCAAATTTAGCCTGGTAATGCAAGATTGAAAGGAAGGAATAAAAGAGAGCTTAATGGAGCCAAACTGAGCCTGATAACATAGGAAAGAAATAAGGAATGAGGGAGAAAATAAAGGAATAAGACACAGGTAAGAAGTGGCCAAATTGAGCCTCACTAAGAAAGACAGAAAAGGCAGAGCCACATGTGGCCAAATCAAGCTTCATAATGTATGAAACAAAAGAGCGTAAAAAGAGAGCTTTATGCAGACTCCCTGAGTCTCATAATGTAGGGAAGAAAAGGAGGAATAAGGGAGGGCTCAATGGGAAAGGAAAAAGGAATAAGATATATTTTAAAGCAGTGGCAACCAGAGGTTGATAATGTAAGAAAGAACACAAAAGAGAGATCATTGTGCCCAATTGAGCTTGATAACATAGGAAAAACAAAGAGGAAGCAAAGAGAGCTCAGTGGTGGTAAAGGAAAAAAAGGAATAAGACCCAGGGAAGTGGTGGCCCAAATGAGCCTGGTAATGTAAGAAACAAGTCAAGGAATAAAAGGGAGCAAAGTGGGGATGAAATTGAGACTGGTAATGGGGGAAATGGAGCATTATTGGAGAGCTCAGTAGGAAAAAGACACACATAAGTTGTGGCCAAAATGAACCTCATAATACAAGAAAGAAAAGAAGGAATAAAAGAGAGATAAGTGTGCCCAAAATGAATCTGATAATGTAGGAAAAACAGGAGGAATAAGGAAGAGCTCAGCGGTGAAGGAATAAGAAAACAGGTAAATGGTACATCGTGGCAAACAGAGTCTGACAATGTAAGACTGAGAACAAGGCTGCGGCAAAGAGGAATAAAAGAGAACATAAGAAGAGCCCTGCTGGATCAGGCCAAAGGCCCATCTAGTCCAGCTTCGTGTATCACACAGTGGCCCCACCAGATGCCTCAGGGAGCACACAGCCAACAAGAGACCTATATCCTGCTGCCACTCCCCTGCACCTGGCACAGAGAAAACCCACTTCTAAAACCAGGAGGTTGCTTATGGCTTGTAAGCTGTGATGGTCTTTTCCTCCATGAATCTGTCCAAACCCCTTTTAAAGGCATCTAAGCCAGGTGCCATCACCACATCCTGTGGCAAGGAGTTCCACAGATGAATTACACGCTGGGTAAAGAAATATTTTCTTTTGTCTGATCTAACTCTCCCTCCACTCAATTTTAGTGCATGTCCCCTGGTTCTGGTGTTGTGCGAGAGGGAGAAGAATTTCCCTCTATCCACTCTCTCCATCCCATGCATAATTTGATAAGTCTCAATCATGTCCCCCCTCAGGTGCCTTTTTTCTAGGCTGAAAAGCCCCAGACGCTGTAGCCTTTCCTCATAAGGGAGGTGCTCCAGCCCACGAATCATTCTGGTCGCTCTTTTCTGCACCTTTTCCAATTCAACTATATCCTTTTTGAGGTGTGGTGACCAGAACTGGACACAATACTCCAGATGCCTTACCATCGATTTGTACAAAGGCAGAATGATATTGGCCGTTTTATTCTCAATCCCTTTTTTAATGATCCCGAGCATGGAATTGGCCTTCTTCACAGCCGCCGCACACTGGGTCGACACTTTCATCGACCTGTCCACCAGCACCCCAAGATCTCTCTCTTCATCCATCACACACAACTCAGAACCCATTAGCGTATATGTGAAATTTTGGTTTCTTTCCCCAATGTGCATCACTTTGCACTTACTTACATTGAAGCGCATCTGCCATTTTGCTGCCCATTCTCCCAGTTTGGAGAGATCCTTCTGGAGCTCTTCACAATCCCTGCTGGTCTTCACCACCCGGAAATGTTTAGTGTCATCCGCAAACTTGGCCACCTCACTGCCTATCCCCGACTCCAGGTCATTTATGAATAAGTTGAAAAGCACCGGTCCCAAGACCGATCCTTGGGGCACACCGCTTTTCACCTCTCGCCATTGTGAAAATTGCCCATTGACTCCCACTCGCTGTTTCCTGGTCTTCAACCAGTTCCTGATGAAGAGAATGATGGTGGTGAATGTAGGGGGGGATGTTGGAAACGAAGGGAGAAAGGGAAATAAAAGTGCCAAGCAGTAGAAAAGTGTGATCATGGAAGAGAGAAGGAATAAGAAAGAGATGGAAGTTGGCATTGTTAGAGTTCAACAACAGGGAATAACTAATGGACCTAAAAGCATATAAAGGGGAGACGGTTCAAGTTCAACTTCAGTGAATCCAAATCTGGAAGACTATATTTTTAACTTTCAGAAAAGGGGGCACTATTATCAATTATGAAGGGCCTAATGTGCTAGGAGCTGTACAAGTCAAAGCCACACAGGCCTGCATTAGCTGGGGCCCTACTATCACTGGCACTGCCCTCCCCCCATATACGTTTTCCTTCCTGTCCCTTTTTTCCGTACCAGCGTGGCTAGAGCTGCCATTTAGTTCTTTCTTTTTCTTTTGGTATATATTTATATTTTATTGATATCAAAACACAAAAACAATACATATTTCATACAGTTATAGCAAGCGCGAAGCAATACATCCTACTAGTATACTATTCACTATTTTCTACATATAATATCCAACTAAGCCAAAATAACAGCCACATTCTATTCATTAAATCCGCATATCATCACATCGTTCTTCTCTCTCTCTCTTAAAAAATCGATAAATGGTTTCCAGTTATTCACGAAAAGGTTAACTGACTTTTCCTTAATTAAAATTGTATGTTTATCCATTTCAGCATAGTCCAAAACTTTCAGCCACGAATCTTCCAGCGACGGTATCTCCGAATTCTTCCAGTATTGTGCATATAAAATTCTTGCCGCAACTATCATATATAAAAACAAAGTTTGAAATTTTTCGCCAAATGATCATCCCTCATACCCAACAAAAAGGTTTCCGGTTTCATTTGAACCTTAATCTTTAAAATTATCTCAATCTGTTTATGAATCTGAATCCAATACTTCTTTGCTTGGGGGCATGTCCACCACATATGGTAAAAAGTTCCTTCTTGCTTTTTACATTTCCAACATCTATTCGTCACCTTCTCATACATTTTTGCTAATTTGCTTGGGGTTATATACCATCTATACATCATTTTATACATATTTTATTTAATATTAACATTTAACGTAAATTTCAACTGTTTTGACCATAGTTGTTCCCATTGGTCCATTAAAATAACATGACCTACATTTTTCGCCCAATGAATCGTACATTCTTTAACCTGTTCTTCTTCTGTCTCAAACTTCAAAAGCAATTTATACATTTTTGAGATTACCTGGTCTTCAGATTCCATTTAGTTCTCACACAATGCCCCTGTCAGAGCATCGCTCTAGTGATGGTTCTTTGGAGGCTACGTCGGGAATCTGGTTGCTGATTTGCTATTGGGCACAATTCAAAGTACCAGCTTTGACCTTTAAAGCCCTTTACAGCTTACGCCTTAGCCGAGGTATCCGAAGGATGCCTTCTCCCTCATGATATGGCCCACCCCATGCGTTCATCTGGGTGGGCCCTTCTATGGGTGCCACAGTCTCTGAGGCTCAGCTGGTGGTGACGAGAGGAAGGGCCTTCTCCATAGCTGCACCACAACTGTGGCCCTCCCTATTGAATTAAGTACTGAAACCTCTCCTATTAGCCTACATACTTTAATGTACTGTATGTCTCATAATACACACACACACACACACACACACACACACACACACACACACACACACACACACACACACACACACACACACACACACACTATTTCCAGAAGATCCTACTACAAGTAAGATGGTCTGATTAAAGTCCATGGAGGGAATGGAAAACAGAAGACTGAAGGAAGTAAGAGCAGAGCCAAGATTGGAAACAGTGAGTGCTGCAGCCTTACAGTATGATCAGAGCATAATTATTCTGAAAAAAGGCCCTATAAATTCCATTGGGGCTTACTGTCAGGGAGAAACAGACAATAGGCTGAAAAAATGAGATGGGGGAGAACCCAGAGAGAGAGAGAGAGAGAGAGAGAGAGAGAGAGAGAGAGAGAGAGAGAGAGAGAGAGAGAGAGAAGACAAAAGTCTCAAACCATGCCCCCGCAGCCTAATGGCTCGATCCTGGGCATGGTTACTCTGAAACAGTCCAGTGGGATTTACAGCTCAATCCAAACTAGGGCTGCACTGCCCTTTATGACAGAGGAATACTGTAATGTAAATGGCCATAGGCATACACCACCAGCAACCATTTTGGGGCTACCCACTGCCACTGCTGGCTACCTCCGACAGCAAAGATAAGATGGCAGTGGGGGCAGGGGGTGCGTGGAATTGGGCATGGAAGGGGAAGAATGGGGGAGTTTCTGGGCAGCAAGGGAGGTGGGTGGGAGGTGGAAGGGGGGTGGATCCTGGCAGCACCGGTGTGTGCTGGATCCTAACCCTGTTCCCTCTCCCTCACTCTCCTTGGACTTGCACCAGCAAAATAGCTGGTGAAGGTCCCAGGGGGCCCATGGGGCAGTGGAGCCTTGCTCCAAGGTAATGAAAGTTTCCTTACTTCGAGGAGGTCTCCGGACTGCCGCCGCCGCCCCCCGGGCAGGATACAGCACGAGCTCCATTGGTGTGGTGGCTACATTGGCGGTGGGGTGTTAATTAGAATTGGGCTGTTAGTCAACAATGTGGGAAGAAAAGAAGCTGTACAAATTGAGGGAGAGAGATAAGAAAAGGCTCCCTCCAGGTCCCAGCAGCACATTACAGGTACAGTACTTTCATCCAGGGCATGTTTACTCTGGAAAGATTGAAATTAATAATAAAGGAAAGATTGGAGAGGCACAAAGAGAAGGAAAGGGGAGAATGCAAACAGACTATGTTTATGACGGGCAAAACATTGAAAGGGGAGCTGAAAAATACAAAAAGAGAACTGGTAAAACAGAAATAAAAAAAAGGTAAAGGTATCCCCTGACAATTAAGTCCAGTTGTGTCCGACTCTAGGGTGTGGTGTTCATCTCCATTTCAAAGCCGAAGAACCAGCGTTGTCCGAAGATGCCTCCGTGGTCATGTGGCCAGCATGACTCTCTTTGCCACAGCGCGTAGCATGTGGCTGGAACACAGAGCGCTGTTTACCTTCCCGCAAGCGGTACCTATTTATCTACTCGCATTAACATGCTTTGGAACTGCTAGGTTGGCAGGAGCTGGCCAAGCAACGAGCGCTTACCCCGTTGCGGGAATCGAACTGCCGACCTTTTGATCGACAGCTTATGGTTCAGCAGTTTAACCCGCTGCGTCACCCGCTGGCCTAAAACAGAAATACAATAGAGGAAAGGAGGGAGAGAATAGAAAGAGAGAAGAAACAAGGGATAGAGTGAAGAGAGGAAAAGCACATGGAGGGCAAAATGAACAGGAAAACATACACAGAAAGGAAGGGCACACACCAGCTTTCTCCTATATGTCCAGTTAATACAAGCAAACAAATCACTCATTTTAGGAACTGATTAGATGTTGCAACATTTTGTTGCTGGACTGTTCTTGTACAGTATACATACATGTATATTTTTGGCACATCCCAGTTGTACCTTAATCTTGAAAGTAGACCCAGGAGTATGTTCATGAAGGTGTATAAAAAAGAATGGCCACAGGAGGGCCACAAAAGCTCGAGGTTATTCTATAATAGAAAATACAGCAATACCTTACTTCCATCTGGTTAGGGACCAGAGCAAGGATGAAAGTAAAATATGGATGAATGTCAAAGCATAGCCTTATTTAGCTTGCAAATTTATTTTGGCCAATGAAAAACATAAATACAGTTTGCCTTCATTCTCCGCGGGGATCTGTTCCAGGATCCCCTGCGGATAACAAGATAAAATCCGTGGGGGGGGGAATTCCCAAAAACTGGAAGTGCCCTTCAGAAGCCCCCAGGATGCCTTCAGAGACGTGGGAAGGCCGTGTGTGACCTTCCCGAGTGTCAGAAGGCCTCCTGGAGGCTTCTGAAAGGCACTTCCAGTTTTTCTGAGAAACCTGGAAGTGCCTTTTTTTTTCCGTGGGTTCAGAACCCGCAGTTAGAATCCGAATCCGTGGGGAAAAGGGGGAACTGTAACTAACTATATAACACATGCAAATACATGCAAACCCTAAATAAACAGAAACAGAAAAATAAACATAAGAACGTCGACAAACATCATGGAAAGTTGGATAAAATTGGATGAAAGGAAATCACGTGGACAAAATTTGAAATGTGGTTATAATTGAAAACAGTTGAAAGAGCAAAGCAATGAAGATCAAGTGGATGAAAGTCGAGATATTGCTGTATTTTAAAAGCTTAATAAAACAGAAACATTGAAAAAAGAACTCTTTCATAAACAATGAATAAAACCTCAATAAAAAGAATATTGGTTACTGACAGAACCAAATGTGTAACAGGAAACCCTGCCTATTTTTTTTATACAAACTCAGATTTCAAAGACAGGTTTTATGAATTACAAAGCAAAGTGAATTTAACTCATAGAATTTCCTGTGATGCAGTATTGACATCTTGAGTTCAGGTGACTATAACTCAGGGCTTGTTGCAATAGTGGATTCTGCTTCTGCAAGGGGGAGAGGCTAATTGCTATGAGAGTCTCCTGTCTGATTGCCACCCCCTGCACCACATCCCACATCCTGCCCAAGAGCTTCCCAATCTTCAGGAATGGCTTGGGGGGGGGGGTTAGGGGGCTGCAAGGAGGAAAGAGGAAGAGGAGAAATGGAAATGACTTTGCCTTTGAAGCACCAATGTTTGTTGCCGGCTCATCACATCTGCATACTGAGCAGCTATTTTTGTTGAAACCTTTATGAAATTTCACATACATTGCAAAATTTAGCAAGACTCCCATATTCAAATTGGGTTTTTTGAATTCTGCACATAACATGTTTGATTTTGAAATTCTAATTTCTGTGTGTGTGTGTGTGTGTGTGTGTGTGTGTGTGTGTGTGTGTGTGTGTGAGAGAGAGAGAGAGAGAGAGAGAGAGAGAGAGAGAGATGTTGGTTAATTTTAAGACAATAGCGCTAAGTATCAGCTTGACAAATTCCGTACTTTTAAAATGAGAAAAATACAACTTAGAATTTTTGCATGCACATTTGTTTTTGCATGCACATTTTTGCATGCACATTTGCATGCACAGTCAGATATGACCTAAACCATATCCCTTATGAGTACACAGTGGAGGTGAAGAATAGATTTAGGGCATTAGACCTGGTAGACAGAGTGCCTGAAGAACTATGGACGGAAGTTCGTAACATTGTACAGGAGGCAGCAACTAAAACCATCCCAAAGAAAAAGAAATGCAAGAAAGCAAAGTGGCTGTCAGATGAGGCTTTACAAATAGCTGTGGAAAGAAGGAATGCAAAAAGCAAGGGTGAAAGGGAAAGATATAAACAACTGAATGCAGAGTTCCAGAGAATAGCAAGGAGAGATAAGAAGGCCTTCTTAAATGAACAATGCAAGGAAATCGAGGAAAACAACAGAATGGGGAGGACTAGAGATCTCTTCAAGAAAATTGGAGATATCAAGGGAACGTTTTGTGCAAAGATGGGCATGATAAAGGACAAAAAAGGCAAGGACCTAACAGAAGCAGAAGAGATTAAGAAGAGATGGCAAGAATACACAGAAGAACTATACAAGAAAGATCTTAATGTTCATGATGACCACGCTGGTGTGGTCACTGACCCAGAGCCGGACATCCTAGAGAGTGAAGTCAAGTGGGCCTTAGGTAGCATTACTAACAACAAAGCTAGTGGAGATGATAATATCCCAGCTGAGCTACTTAAAATCCTAAATGATGATGCTGTGAAAGTGCTGCACTCAATATGCCAACAAATTTGGAAAACTCAGCAGTGGCCAAAGGATTGGAAAAGGTCAGTTTACGTTCCAATTCCAAAGAAGGGCAGTGCCAAAGAGTGTTCAAACTACCGTACAATTGCACTCATTTCACATGCTAGCAAGGTTATGCTCAAAATCCTACAAGCTAGGCTTCAGCAGTACGTGGACCGAGAACTACCGGACGTACAAGCTGGGTTTCGAAGAGGCAGAGGAACTAGAGATCAAATTGCCAACATGCGGTGGATCATGGAGAAAGCACGAGAGTTCCAAAAAAACACCTACTTCTGCTTCATTGACTACGCAAAAGCCTTTGATTGTGTGGATCACAACAAACTGTGGCAAATTCTTAAAGAGATGGGGGTACCAGACCACCTTACCTGTCTCCTGAGAAACCTGTATGCGGGTCAAGAAGCAACAGTTCGAACCGGCCATGGAACAACTGATTGGTTCAAAATTGGGAAGGGAGTACGGCAAGGCTGTATATTGTCACCCTGCTTATTTAACTTATATGCAGAGTACATTATGAGAAATGCAGGGCTGAATGAATCACAAGCCGGAATCAAGATTGCCGGGAGAAATATCAACAACCTCAGATATGCAGACGATACCACCCTAATGGCAGAAAGTGAAGAAGAACTAAAGAGCCTCTTGATGAGAGTGAAAGAGGAGAGTGCAAAAGTTGGCTTGAAACTCAACATTAATAAAACTAAGATCATGGCATCGGGTCCCATCAATTCTTGGCAAATAGAAGGGGCAGAAATGGAAGCAGTAACAGATTTTACTTTTCTGGGTTCCAAGATCACTGCAGACGGAGACAGCAGCCATGAAATTAAAAGACGCTTACTCCTTGGAAGGAAAGCTATGGCAAACTTAGACAGCATAATAAAAAGCAGAGATATCACCATGCCAACAAAAGTTCATATAGTCAGGGCGATGGTGTTCCCAGTAGCAATGTATGGTTGCGAGAGTTGGACCATAAGGAAGGCTGAGCGCCGAAGAATAGATGCTTTTGAACTGTGGTGCTGGAGAAGACTCCTGAGAGTCCCTTGGACTGCTAGGAGATCAAATCAGTCAATTCTAAATGAAATCAAGCCTGACTGTTCCCTGGAAGGACAGGTACTAAGGCTGAAACTCAAATATTTTGGCCACCTAATGCGAAGAGAGGACTCTCTGGAGAAGACTCTGATGCTGGGAAAGATTGAAGGCAAAAGGAGAAGGGGAAGGCCAAGGATGAGATGGTTAGACAGCATCACCGATGCAACAAACATGAAAATGAGCGAACTCAGGAAGATAGTGGAGGACAGGAAGGCCTGGCGGGATATGGTTCATGGGATCACGAAGGGTCGGACACGACTTAACGACTGAACAACAACAACAACAACATTTGTTTTAAGAGACTTTGCTTAACAATCTTTGACCCCTCAGCTTGTTTCACCTCTAACTGTCAGTAAGGGCTCAAGTGGCCTTGAACTGTGTTCTCAGTTTGCAAAAGAATAAATCCCTTTGATTAAAAAGGGAGTTGCCTTGCCTGTTTGCCATTTGTGGACATTGTTCCTATAGTTATTATGCAGTATTTAAAAAAAAATTAAAAAAAGATTTTCAGAAAATGGTCTTTCAAATGAAGTTCTTTTTCCACGATCTAATCTTGAATATATTGAAGACTGGGTCTTTGGAACTTTTTTTTTCCTCATATATATTTATATTTTATTGATATATTAAAACATAAAAACATAAAAACAAAATTGGAACTTTCTTGAGGATCCCAAATAAGCTCTGGGGCAGTGTGTGTGTGGTGAGGAGAAAATCGGCAAGCTAATTTCTATAGGACATGAGTTGGCCATGGGAAGAACTCGTATATCCTAAGCCACATCCCCCTACATTTTTCCATTAAATGGCCAGTTCTTTGTTTAATGGAGTAGATTACTTGTGATTCATTTCCTGGTGCATAGAAAAAAATCAACAATATACAGTAGTTCAGCAACATAGGGCTTGGGGGTATTTTTTTTTAAATCCTGCCAAGAACATTAGATTTGTGTGTGTGTGTGTGTGTGTGTGTTTGTTTGTGTGTGTGTGTGTGTGTGTGTGTGTGCGCGCGCACGTGTGTGTGACCTTTAGCATTCTAAAGAAGCAACATTGCACAATAAAGACATTTCACTAAATCAATATAAGATAGAAAACTGAGGATTGGTTTTCCTACTGGCAATTAATGAGCTGAGTTGCCCAAGCAGGGTGACGAATGGAGACCTTGACTTCATCCATCCAACTCAACGGTTGGGCTAGCAGCACGGATGGAAGCTGTCCTTGAACTCTCCACCCCTGTATTGAGAAAATTCTAAAGCAGATAAGAATTGTGGTTTGTTATTTATCGGGAGCCTGATGAATAGGAAATCTGAGAAGTAGCACTTCAGCAAGACTGTTTCTAATCCTGATGGGCCTTATAATTATATAAGTTATAAGTCATACGTGATTTAACAATTAACACATATCCCTGAGAGTTCTGCGGAGCCAATACATCTGGGAAAGTACATTCTGTATTCCATTTCTTTGTACTGTACAACAGTACTCTAATGGTTCTACTGTGTTATAGTACTTATACGTTATTGTCCTGCACTGAAGACATGCACTTACTATTAATCTTTCTCTGTGGTTGCACAACAAACAAACAGCAGCGAAGCAGCAGACTGTGAAGAGCTCCAGAAGGAGCTTTACAAACAAAATGGCAGGTGCGATGTGTAAAGTAATGCCTTTATACAAATCTATGATGCAGGCTCATTTGGAACACTGTGTACAATTCTAGTTGCTGCGTCTCAAAAAAGGGGGCTTCAAGGGTGGGGGGAAGTGTGTGGCATGTAGGTAGGCTTACCAGATCCATACCGGGACAGAGTGCTAGACATTTAGGAGAAAGAATGCGGGCAGCTGTAGCTTGTTAAACCCTTAGAGCACAATCTCACATTCCTTCTCCTAAAGGTCTAGCACTCTGTCCCAGTATGGATCTGGTAACCCTAAAGTAGAGCACCCTGGATTTCCCCACTACTTCTGTACTGGAGATTTCTCCCACCTGCATTATAATTGATTGGAAGTTCTATCTTAATATTAATACAAAACAATGCCTCTTTTCTTTGTTTTATGGTGTGTGGTAATTGCAGCAAGGAGAGTCATGCCGGCGACATGACCACGGAGGCGTCTTCGGACAACGCTGGCTCTTCGGCTTTGAAATGGGGATGAGCAGTGGCATTCCTGCAGTAGGGGCTCGACAGTAAGTCGTGCCCCGACCGACTACCGCGTTCATGAACCGGAGCGAGGAGGCCCTGCCCCTCGCCGTCGGAGCCATTCTGCGCAGCGAAGCTGAACAGGCAGGAGACCCTGCCCGTTCAGCTTCGCTGCACAGAATGGCTCTGACGGTGAGGGGCGGGGCCTCCTCGCTCCGGTTCGTGAACGCGGTAGTCGGTCGGGGCGCGACTTACTGTCGAGCCCCTACCGCAGGAATGCCACTGGGGATGAGCACCACACCCTAGAGTCGGACACGACTGGACTTAATTGTCAGAGGTCACCTTTACCTTTACCTTAATTGGTAAATTGTTTCCTCTGAGCACTTATAATAAAAAGACAGAATCTATCTGTTATTTCTTGTTCATGAAAGATTGCCTTTTGAATGAGAACATGGCATTCTGAACCAGAAGTGGAAGATGTAAGACATTCAAATTTACACATAAACTGTTAAGGGGTAAAAAGATTTTACAGAGATTGATGAGTGTTGTACAAAAATAAGTCTTGCCAGCAAAGAGGATATTAGGAGCCCAAGATCTAATAACAGGGAGATTGAAAGGAACAGATATGTCTGCTGGAAAACATTTACAAGAAAAAAAAGATGGATTTTAACAATTTAACACTTGCCTAATGTAAGAGAGATTACTGAGCATCCCCTGATCGGTATCCCCAGATCGGTATAGAACAAGGAATTAATCTCATGCTTCAATTTTTCTTTATTAACAGCAAACCAAACAAGAAAAATTAAACCAGTACCAGCCCACTTTGTAATCTGAAAAGCGCATTCCAGAATCCTCTGCAGCATTATAAAGGATGTTGGGTGTGTGTGCAAACTAGACCACCTCTGATCCAAGACTTGCCCCGATGTCTTCTGCAGCACTACAGGGCATCCTGGGGTGTGCATCTTGTTTCACTGCAGTGTGTTTCATTGGAGCCTCCCAAAATATCGGCACCCCCAGTCTTCTGAAAAGTGTCAAAATCTTCTTCTGAATATTGACTTTCCCATTGACTCTGACATTAGGTTACTTCTCTGAGATTTATGTTATGTAGTCTGTTCTTTTGTGAACCGAGAATGGAAGAAACTGGTTGGAACTTACAGCCCAATCATAAAGAGGCCAGCCGTCATCAGAGCGCCTCTTCTGTTGGTGCTGACTGCTGTAAAGCAGTCAACGGCAGTTGTTAAGGGCATTCCGGCAGCGCTCCGGCAGCGCTCAGTTCCAGTGGATCCGGAGCTGCCTACCGCTGAAGGTAAGGTGGCGGGGGAGGTGGGAGGCCGGAAAGGGGGGAGGGCAAAAGAGGGTGGTGACAGGGGAGGTGGATGGGTGGATTGGGTCCAGGAAGGGGGGCAGGTTTGGCAGCAGCAGCAGCCACCAAATCCTAATCCCCTTCCTAGATCCAATCCTGTGGCACGGGTCCACGCCTCCCTGCACCATCTCTTTAGCTAGCTAGTGCAGGTCCAAGTAGATCCCTGTGCCATGGAGGCTTACCCCTGGGTAAGAAAAAAATTGTTCCCTTACCCAGAGGAGACCTCCGCAACTGCCCCCCCCGGCAGGACGCAGTGGTAGCCATTTTGGCGCTGCTGCATCAGTGAGGGGGGGAGAATAGGATTGGGTTCTCAGGCTGTGTGCAAGTGAGAGAGAGAATGCTTGTAGAGAATTCTTTAAATTGTGTATCAGTGCAATCCTATGCATGTCTACGCAAAAGTAGGTTCCATTGAGATATGTGGGCCTTACTCCCAGGTAATGTTACTCCCAGCATTTTGGATGAAAGAGCTAGACTTTCTGCCATTTTACTGTGCTTTCTAAATAAGATGCAGTACTGACATTTTAGCCAAGCCTGAGCTGAAATAGATCCCCCTTGACTTCGCAGCCCTGATCACAGCTTTCACTATTACTTTTTTCTGCTTTCTATATGGACAGCCAGCATGCTGAAATCATTCAGACCGTGTACAAAGCTCTACATTCATTGGTGTTTTTGTCTTTCTTAACTTTTAAAGACCATAATAGAGAAAAATAACATCCCAAACAGCCCTTATAGTTCAGTGAATAATAAAAGGGAGGGATGGAAAATCCTGCACAGAAGTCTATCTTCCCCATATCTTAAATACAAGAACGCGTTTTATTGTGCCCCCCCCCCCCATTTAAGACCTGTGAACTACCTTGGCGCTCCTTTGAAATGTCTGGTGAGATATAATTGGCTATTTTTTTTAAGTTGAGTAATATTTAATTGTTCTAATAGTAATGCAGTCCTAAAGCAAATTTATTGGGCATTTAAGAGTTAGTGCACCTAATGAGGAATTCATAAAGATCCAGTTAAATGAGATTTTTAATGCTTATTAAATGAGGTTTAAAATCCAGAGGGGGGAAAAAGTCCTCAATGAGCAACTTCTCCAGCATTTACAAATCTGTTTTTGTGCTTTGAATTCTGTAAGCCCTTCTCCTTCTCTTTGGGGCATAGTAGATAATAAAATATATGAAGGTCAAACATAATGAGGACATAAAAGGTTAAAAGGGAATAATTTGTGGAAAAATCATGAATATCAGTGATGCAGATGAAGCTTTTTACCATATCCTATGATAAAAAAAATAGTTGCTGATCCTGAACCAGAAATACAGTATACTACAGGTTGAGTATCCCTTATCCGAACTGCTTGGGACAGGAAATTGTCTGGATTTTAGATTTGTCTGGATTTCAGAATATTTGCATAAATAGAATGAAGTATCATGGGGATGGGACCCAAGTCTAAATATGAAATTCATTTATGTCTCATATACACCTTATACACATAGCCTGAAGGTAGTTTTAGACAATATTTTTAATAATTTTGTGCCCCATTCCTTGCACTATGCTAGCCAGGCGCTGGAAAAATGTTTCTTTTTTAAGTCATAGCCCCAAAAATGTCTGGAGTTTGGATGTCCGGATGAGGGATAATCAACCTGTATTGGGAAAAATTGTACATGGATGATATATAAGAATTCAATAATTAGTATACACCTTTCCCTCTTTATAAGTATCTAATCCATTCTTGAAAACAACCCTTATAGTGAAAAATCTGGATAACAAATACAATTACTACATTAATTACAATTGGAAAAAATCTAACTCATTCCAAAACCATTCCAAATTCACCCCAAATTCACCCTAAATGCCTAATAGCATAAGGAAAAAGTTTTGTGACACAGGGCGCAATCCTGAGGAAAGCGCCGGCGATGTTCCGTAAAGCACGTTGGCAACTATTCGGGAGCAAGGGAGGCTGGCGCAGAGGCCGGCCTCCCTCGCTCCGTCGCCGGAACGCCTGGGCGACCGCTGCAGAGAGAAGGTATGGATCCAGCATGTGTGGGGGTGTTTTGATGGGTGAGGGAGGGAGGCCATTGGTGTAGTCGGCCCAGGAGGGGGAGGGGGAGGGGGATGGCGTTGGCCATATCCCCATCCCTGCCGTGCCGGCTACACCGTTACATGGCCTCCTCTACTTCCGCCAGCTATTTAGCTGGCAGAAATCTGAGGAGGCCGATAGGGCTAGCCCTGGTTTACACTCCGGAAAGGGAACGAGCATCTCCTTCCATGAGTAGACCTCAGGCCCACCGGTCAATGGGCAGCCCAGGCTCAGGATCCAGGCTCAGAAAGATAGAATAAATAACATTTAATAACATTATACAGTATCAATAAAGTGTCGATGATGAAAATATTTCAGATTTTTTAGCATCACATATTAAGGTTTAGCACCTCAAGCTTTAGTTGTAAACTATGAGCAACTCTCATACGTCTCACCTGTTTTTCCATTTTTCCATGATTTTTTTTTCATGTTCTGTTCTTTAGGGCCCATATTCACAGTAATTTGTAGAATCACAGCACAAAAACAGATACTGTACACTGTAAAAGGGAGCATGTAATACATTTGCCTTGAAAGACTGGGGATGCACTACCTTTCAGGCAACGCATCTCACATGAAGGAGGGCGCCTCTTCCCCAGCTGTACAGGGGGGCCGCCGTATCCATGGATACCTGAAACTGCGGAAAGGGGCGAACGCCCCCTCCACGGTTTTCAGAGGCCCCCCTGCGCCCCCCGCGGGCTGGCACACCCTCCCGTGGGCCAGCACGTCCCCGTACCCTCCACAGCCCCCCCAGGCACTTACGTTTAGGAGAAACCTCCGTTTTTTTTCTTCAAAAGTCCCAAGTGTGCAGCTTCCTTGCAAGCCTGACCAACAAGACTTAGGTGTTAGCTCGGACTTCTGAAAAAAATATATATGGAGGTTTCTCCTAAAAGTAAGTGCCTGGGGGGGGCTGTGGAGGGTGCGGGGGGATTCCTCAACCGTGGATAACTGAAACCGTGGATGAGGAATCTTTGGATACGGGGGGGGGGCTGTACTCAGAGGATCTTGAAGAGTGCGTCTCCTAAAACCCGCAGGAGCACACTTGAGAAAGGGTGCATTTCTGGACCTCTGTCCTACCAAGGCGGAGAAGTCCAAAATTTGATCCGACCTCCTGGAACTCACAACCTGTCACAACCTTTATGTACACGTAGCATATAGGAACAGTTCCTCATATGTGAACCTCTGTTTTTAATGATGGGAAGAATGACCATTCCCTTGCCACCATCGTACAGTATTTACCTTTTTCAAACATCTGCTTCTACTTGAAAGGCTGTAGAACTTGCTGTTACTAGCATCAACCTTGAAGTGGAACAAAATGTTTGCGACTCAATGCTTCTTTTAATCTTTTGTCTCTTTTCTGAATGTGAATGGAAATGAAGGATGTGATGAGAGTGTAATACACTTCTTTCATTCAGTTACTTCAGTAAGCAGTTGACCTATTCTACACCTTCATATGAACACTAGACAAGGTCAATCTATGGCTCCCACAATAGCGTATGTAGATAATCATGAGAACCCACTAAACTTCACTTTACTGAAAGTCAATCCATGTGGGAGTGGGTCAGGAAGAATATTCTCTTCTATACCATCCAAGGTAAAATGACATATGAAATGTACAATTCTTTTTTAAAATGTACGTTTTTGCTCACTTTTGCAAAATGATCTGTAAAGTATCTGTAACAAATATCTTTATATAGACATTTCCTTTCTCCCTATCTACCATAAGCAATTGGTAGCAGAGCAATCCTGCACAACTTTCTGTGGCTAGTCTAAAGGGCTGGCCGCAGTATCCTGAGCCCATTCCTGGGCCACACCAGCACGGTCCGGGAACACCTCGGGAGAAGGGGACATTCGTCCCCTTTCCCTGATTGTATGGCTGCCCAGGGCGTATGGGCCTCCTCGGATGTACGTCAGCTCTGAAGCTGACGTACATCCGAGGTGGTGGGGTAAGGTCAAACCGGGCTGGGAAAGGGTCAAGGATATCTTCCAACCCGGTTCCGCCAATGGTCCCCTCTATGCCCCTGTCCGCCCTCCTCCCACCCCTGCACCGATTGGTGCAGGGCTTATCTGTATCAGCGGGCACAGGGATGATCTGACAGGTGAGTGAAGGCTGCCGGCCTCTGCACTGGCAGCCCTTACTCCCAAGTCATCACAAACGAGCTTTATGGCGCATTTGTGACACTTTAGAGCGTCAGAGCGCATGCTCCGCTGCTCTAAAGTTAGAAAGGATCGGGCTGCCCTTGTTTGTTTTCTTGCTTTCTTCTTTAGTATATCATTACATACATAGTAACTTTCCCCATTGCTTAATTCTCACCGAGGTGGCAAACCTGTTTCTGGGCTGCACAACATCAAATTGCAGCTGGGGGCTCATATGATTGAATGCTCTCTCTCTCACTCACTCACTCACTCACATGCGCGCGCACACACACACGCACACACGCACACACACACACACACACACACACACACACACACACACACACACGTGATGGCAAGGGAGGCTCCAGAGAATGAAATAGCAGGGACTGATCAATAGCAGGGACTCAATCTGTAGCTTGTATTAATTTTGAGGATGCTCAACAGGTGCCTAGAAAATCAATGATATTATTATGGATGATTTCCAGAATGATTTAGATACGTCGAATTAAAAATTCGCATGTTGCCGGGAAACTCTGTCGTATTCAAAAACAATTTATTTCAATAAATAAACTTCACAGATGTTAAAACATATTTTGACATTTTGCACACATACACCCGTGGCATGCCCGAAGATGCCACGGGTGTACATGTGCGAAACATCAAAATATGTTTTAACATCTGTGAAGTTTATTTATTGAAATAAATTGTTTTTGAATACGACGGAGTTTCCCGGCAACAGGCGAATTTTTAATTCGACATCTGGTCACGTCATGACAATCTACGAAAATATTTGATTTAAATATGTTTGTCCATCATTAAGCAAAATCCACCTGAGACCTCTCTCTCTCTCTCTCTCTCTCTCTCTCTCTCTCTCTCTCTCTCTCTCTCTCTCTCTTTGCTAGATATGAGAAAGTACTTTGCGCTGTGTGCAGGATTCTGTTTTTGGCAGGCCACTCAAATGTTCATACTGCTTAGCCATGTGATGGTTGTTGCATGAGCAGATGTGTGAGTATATTCCTAGCCTTTTTTTTTGTCTAAACGGAAACACCTCCAACACTTTAACAAAATGAACAGGTAATGAAAACTCCTGCATTAAAAAGAAAAGAAAAAAAGGATGGACAATTCTGAGTTGCAAACGATGCCACGGAGCTTAGGCAGAACAAGGAAAAGAGAACAGACCTCAGAGATTGGTGACATCTGACTGGTTTCTCATGCTGACTTAAGCATTACGCAAGCTTTTGATTATGATTTGCACTTCATCTAAATCTGCTTGGCAGTCTTTTGTGGGCTACAGCGCATTATTCTGATTGCGCCCTAACAGTTTTGGCCCACAGGGAATATATGCACCATAACAGAATAGTCTGAATTGCAGGTAGCACAGCAGCGTCCCGCAATTTCAATCCTCACTTCAAATGTTCTGACTCAAATGGACAATTTAAACAGAGAAAAATGACATTTTTGTAATGACATCTTTGAGTCGTTAACTTTTATAGGGGTTTTGTATGGTTCTCTTAAAGGAAATATAGTGGCGTTTGAGGACACCATGCTGGGAAATGTATGGGAAATAATAGTCCCGCACTACAGGGAAATAGCATAGGTTATCCGTGTGGTGTTTTTTAAAAAAAAATCTTACTTCAGCTTAGCATGCTTTTTATTGTGCACTTTTCTGATAATGACATACTGTCTTGTGATGTGCAGTTTAAAATCTCTGCATCTCCTCTTTTGCAGCATGAAAAAAAAATTAAATGACCGACAAAACACATTGCAGTTTACATTTGAAAAATGTAATCTAGTAAAAGAGTAAAATTAGTAAAAGAAAGTTGTTTTTCCCTAAGAATCAGCATGGGAAAGGTCATGCTCTTTCTATTTCTGGTTTTGTGAAAGTCTTTGGTTGTTGTTTTTGGTTATCATCTGTATGCTGCTGCTTTTGCTGGGCTGAACTCCCAGATGAGAGAATACACATTTTAAAGGTTTCTTAGCTCATTATATAGGAGGAATTCTCCTTGTCCTCGGACAGGACTTGTTCTCATGACAACTTAATGCACAGTGGTCCCTGGAAAAGTCAGACTACAACACGCTAGGTACAGTATTTGAAACCTGATGCCACAAACTGACATTGCCATACTGAATGCAACACTAAACCATACTAAAAAATCACTAACAGCCCTATCCTATCCAGCACCAGTGCAGCATGGGCACCATGCACATGCTGTATCCAGTGCTGGAGTGGAGCAGGCTGAATGTCTCCTCAGAGTAAGGGGACATTCGTCCCTTTACCCTGAGTAAATCCCCAGCCTCTACAATGGAACTACTCTGGCCTGCTGCTGCTATTTTGCTAGCGCAGACCCGATAAGCCCCGTGTGAGCTAAACAGGCCTGGGAGGGAGCATAGGATTCACCGATTCCGCCCCCTCCTGGGTCCAAACTGCCTACCCTGCCCCGTTACGCCCCCTCCTGCTCCCACGCTGCTCAGAGCCCCACGCTGCTCAGAGCGGAACGTACCCACTCCATGGCACTGTCCTCTGGGCTCCTTGGTGGGTAGGCAGAGCAGACGTCGGTGCTGGCACCACCAGTGCTGGCGAAGATTAGGATTGCTCTGTAATTGGCAGTACAGAAAAAGGTGAATTGAGTGCATGAGACCTGCAAATGCCATCTGTGATATGCTGGTTCACGCACAGTTTTTTCTCCTTGTGGATATACAATCAGGAAAGGTCGAAACTACTCGTATAGAGGTGCTACATAGGTGCTACATAACTTGTATACAAACAACTCCTTACAGCTTCCCTTGCTCATTGTGCTACTCCGATGATTAGAAGGAGTTCTTCAAACAATCCCTCTTCAGGAAAGAGAGTAAGGGGTGGAGCATTGAAGGACAGGAAATAAAAAAAAATGTGAGGCAGGGGTTCAAAAACATTTCCAAACTTTAAAACCGTGGCTGGGATGCTCGTTTCACTTAGCACCACATAGAGACAACACTAAACCAGAAAAATCAGAATGTTTAGCCTGGCTCGAAAGGATATCATGTCGCTAGCAAGAGAGGAAAGCAAATTGGGATTGCAATCCTAACTCCTCCACTTACTAGGAAGTAATCCCTGTTGAACTCAGTGGGATGTACTACTGACTAAACATGCATAAGATTGCACGGCGCACCTTGGATTTCAAGTTTCACTCTGAAGATACATCTTTTTAATTTCACTTTTACAAATTTCCTTGATCTTCCACCTACACAGCTACATGGTGATCAGTTAGAAGGAAAAGGCCAAACTTCAAATCAGATCATTGTTACTGCGCAAAACGTGCTGATTATGTCTTAAGATAAATCAAAGAAAATATTCATGTTAATAAGCTTGAATATCACCAGTAGCAAAGAAAAGGAAATGATTAGTATAATGAGGTTTTAGTGTAAGAGAACCTCTTTTATTATAATTACAAAAGGTTTTTTTCCCCAGGCTAGTACATTGGAAAAAAAAACATTTTAAAAAAAACACATGGGCAATGTTTCCTGAGGTGTCAGGCTGTGGTTCAGACCCATGGAAGTGGGAGGCAATTATGTGCAGGCAAACAAAGGGTCTGTGGTTACCAGGTTAGCAGAGTAATTCAAAGCATACCTAGAAGGCCAACTCCTAACCTTGAGATAGGTAAAGGTGTCCCCTGTTCGAAAGCCAGTCATGTCTGCGTTGGCATCACTGGACGCGCATCACCCCTGGGCGGGTCACGCGCGTCACCCCACCTGCCACCCTCCGGAGGCTCCGAGGCCGGAGAGCTGGCCGCAGAGCGTTCGGCCCCGCCGGCGCTCCAGGGCCTTCTGAAGGCCCAATGGCTCAAAACGTAAAGTTTTATGTTTTTCGCACATGCGCAGTACATTTTCTGAGGGCAAAGGGCTGCCCATTTGCCCTCAGAAAAGTACTGCGCATGCACGAAAAACGTAAAACTTCACGTTTTGAGCCATTGAGCCTTCAGAAGGCCCTGGAGCACCGGCGGGGGCAGACGCTCCGAGGCCGGCTCCCCGGCCTCAGAGCGTCCGGAGAGTGACGCGCATCACCCCTTTGCGCGTGTCATGCGCGCGTCACCCCCTGGCGGTCTGCCCCCCCGCCACGCTCCAGTGACGTCCATGCTGTCTCTAGGGTGCGGTGCCCATCTCCTTTTCTAAGGCCGAAGAGCCAGCGCTGTCCAAAGACGCTTCCGTGGTCATGTGTCTGGCATGACTAACGGAACGCTGTTACCCTCCCGCCACAGTGGTACCTATTTATCTACTTGCAATTTTTTGCTTTCGAACTGCTAGGTCAGCAGGAGCTGGGACAGGAGACGGGAGCTCACTCCATCACGCGGCACTCGGGTCTCGAACTGCTGTCCTACCGATCTTCTAGTCTGCAGTTCAGCGTCTTAACCAGTAAGCCACCAAGGTCCCTTGAGATACGCCAGCGCAATTACAGCGCTGCTGGTGCTAAAGTCTGTATGCTGACATATGCACCATGGATGCTGGCACAATGTTGATCAAACACCATGCCACACATACATAAATACATAGTATTTATATTGTGTGGTTGGGGGTGGTTTATTGAGCCCCCCCTCTGCAATTGTGTGGCAGCAGGACAGCATGCTGGGTAGGAAGAAATGTGAACACACGCTATGGCTCCTCACATGGTGGAGGGGCTAGTTAGATGTGCTGTCCAAACTGACCCATAGTAACTGTGGACGATGGCCTGCTTTGGGGATGAGCTGGACAACAATACAAAACAGGAATCAAAGGTCAAGTAATACGTTGATAGTTATTTAATGATGAGTATGTAATATTTTTTGTTTGCAAAACTCAGGCAAGTTTTCTAGGAGGCAAACAAGGATCCAGATTTCACCTTGCTTAGTAAAAACAACAGGAGTGGCACCAGTGCAAGATTCTCACTGGCTCTTAGGTTTCAAGCTAGTACAGTAAAGCAATTCAACGACTATGTCCTGCTGGTCGGGAGCAAGGGGCAGGGGAGAAGCAAGTTGGAGACGTCCGACTCTAGCTAGCTGCTGGTGATTGGAGGGCAATGACTTGTAGCTTTTTGGTTATCTGTTTCTTTTTGTTCTTTTGTTCTGAAGAACAGCTTATAGAACAGCTGGAGTTCAGTTCGAGACACAAATAACGTAAAAACTGACACATGCACACTTTTGGGTGCTGTGAGGAACTGGTGGTAGTGTGTGTTAAATTCAGCAACAGAGGTCTTTGGGCATCGCAAGAGTAAGAAGGATCTCAAGAGCTCTGCCTCACTTACCTCAGGTAGGATGAGGCTGTAGTGGTTGTAGCCCAACCTGAATTCTGTTCCATACCATACAAATCTGTGAGAATTCAGCAGGGATGTGGATCAAGTCTCTGACTCCAAGTCTCAAGTCAAGTCCCAAGTCTTTGCCCCCAAGTCCCGAGTCTTTGGTTGCGAGTTGCAAGTCCCTATCTATTTAATGGGGAAAACGGGCTTAAACCTGAATAAAATTCAACTTGTCATAAAAGGCTCCAAGTCTCAAGTCGAGTCTTTCACGATCGTTGAGTCAAGTCCGAGTCAAGTCACTGACACAAGTTGAGTCCAACTCAAGTCCGAGTCAATAGACTCAAGTCTACGTCACTGGAATTCAGCTGAGAGAAAAAATCATCCTGAATTCTTTCAGCTGAACTGATGGCAAGGGAATAACAGAAATTTGTATCCTATGCAACAACTGTTAACATTTTTTTAAAAGTCTACTTTGTGACAGAGAATTGGGACAGGCGTGCATTTTTGCTGACCTGGCAAACAGGGAAATATGACCACTTTACAACCTGATAGGTTTATATTTCTAGTATATCTGCACAATACAATATTATAGAGATGGCAATCTACAAATCACCATCTCGAAATGGATTTCATTGCTTTCAGTGGATCTAATCATGAATAGAAAACATTTGCATTGCAGCCATAATTATCAGAATGATCCAAAGTCAGACTCCAAGAAGCTGTGACAATGGCTTTAATTGAAGTTCTCAGCATGGCCTTTTAAGCATACAGTGTTCCTGATGTGGTATTTTCTCACTTGTGTTGGCAGGGAAGGCTAGGAAAGGAGACAGCAGAAGCTTTTTCCTTGAGAATGAAAGCAGATATTTAAAATTAGAACCTAGATTTGCATGCATAGCATGCTGAAGAAAGACAATCTTCAGTGTGATGGAAATTGGTCATTTATGCAGTGGCAATACAAGTTAATTAAGCCATCCATCAGTACTGACTGAGGGACAAACAAGAGTCATAAGCCGTTAGGATGATGGCTCTATAAAGAACAAATTAAGTGGGAGAAACAAGATTGCTCTTCTATGAATGAATTGCAGGATTAACAGATGAAATAAATACAGGAGATGGAAGAAATTACCTGAACGCCAAGCAATCAGGAAGCTTTGGGTTTACAAAAGAAGGTTATTTTGATTGGATATGAAAAAGCTGAAGTAGCCTATGAAGACTCCGATGAAAAGGCACATCAGGATGATGAGACAAGCAGATCTTGGCATCCTTAAGTTATGAGTTTATAGTCCTTTTCAGAAGTTACGGTGGCATGAACACATGGGGGGGGGGCAAGAAGAGTGTGCCAGCAAGCAAGCCATGCCCAAACATTGACACACTCCTGTAGCCTTGCCTCTCATATTCTAAACTATAGCGTTTCTAAATGGGCCCATATCTGTTTATCCCCTGATGTCCTATACATAGAAGCCCTATTACAATAATATGGACACTGTCTGCTCTGCAAGAGTAATCCTGAAGCCCTGTCCATAGAGGAATGTGCTCCTGAACCCCACCCCACACACGTACAGCATTTGTCTGCATAGAGAAATGCTGTACGTGGCCATGGGGAGACTGGATGTTGGACAGGTATAGTCTCTGCAGGTATAGCACTTTTCAGTGCAGGTTTAGCAACAGGTATAGGAGAACAGTTCAGATGAAAAAAAACACCCCCATGATTAGGAAGGACATCTGCAGGGGGTGTCACAGTAGAGAGCTCAGCAGATGGGTGCATTAACATATCCCACAGAAAAGACTGGAGGAGCATCCTGGTGGAATTTATTGCACAAAGAAGGCACATAAAAGCTCCCAGGCTCTGCAGGTCCAATTATCTATGACAGTATCATGTTTGTATTATACTAGGCAAGAAAGATTCTTTGCCCCTTGGGCCCTTCTATTTCCTGGATCTTCCTGAAGTTATTAGCATGAGGCTCTGAGGCTTCTGATTAACTAGGAACCTAGCTTCAAGACTACAAACTGTGGCTTCTGTTAGCCTTATATGCTTGCACATAAAACAAACTTTAAAAATGTAGGTGGCTCACAGAGCAATTCTATGAATGTCTACTCACACATTCCATTGTGTTCAATGGGGCTTACTTACAGGTAAATGTGTTTAGGATTGCAGCCTTGGTCTTTATAGGAGAGTCTCTGATAATATTAACTCCACTCTATGTGTCTATGGCAGCAGTTCCCAAACTTACCAGTGTCATGACTCCCTTCTTCCACAGCATTCTCTTCCTAGGTGCTGCCATCTTGGATCGCGTGAGATTTCACACTATTCTCGCAAGACCTCATGCTATTCTTGTGAGATCCAAGATGGTGGTGCTCGGGAAGAGGACACTGGTGACATCCGGCGACTCCCCTGTGAGTATGCCGCAGTTCCCTTTGGAGCCCTGCCTCACAGTTTGGGAACCACGAGTCTAGGGAGATCCTTGAGTTTTGTCTTTTGCACAGAACAAGTGAGATCTCTAGGAAAGGATTTGCAGATTACGGGTGAAGATGCCATGTAATGTTTAATATCCTTCCAGAACGTAATAAAAAAAAATATTCAAAACTGTCCGAAGAAACTTGCTTGCAGAGTCTTCACTGACAGCCAGGAATACTATTTAAAGTCCGAGGAAAGAAAGAAGGTGGAAAACCAACGTTTCGTTCCAATTCTTGGAACTTCTTCTTGGGTACAATCCAGAGATTGAAGATGGAAAAAAAGAACTGCTGTTGAGCCTTCAGTAAATATGCTAATTAGCAACGGGAGCAGAATCCCGATCTTCAATTGCGCTGACCGTAGGTGACCACAAGAGGCCCTCGTTCTTTCTCTTCTGTTCGCTTATGGTTTGAACGGACTTGTGTATAATGGGCAACCATATTTTATTCACAAAATTTAAATCTTGCTGTTTGTTCATAAGTACCCCTATTGGTCTCTTGCTGATCTCAAGTGCTTCAAGGTTACATAGTATTTTGATGTTGCTCCCATTCTTTAAACACTCCGTATCTTCAAAGTTGATCTTATGCCCGGTGCTTATGGCGTGCTCAGCAATCGAGGAAAGCTCCGGGTGGCATAAACATACTGATCTTTTGTGTTTATTGATCCTGGTGTTAATCGATCTGCTTGTTAATCCAATGTAACATTTCCCACAGCTACATGGGACCCAATAAATTCCCGCATTGGACAAGGGGGGGTCTCTTATCTTTTGGGTTATTTAGTAATTGTTGTAATTTGACAGTGGGTTTGAAAATGGTCTTAATGTTTCCCTGTTTCAGTATGTGTGCAATTCTATCAGTCACCCCCTTAATAAAAGGTAATGAAATCCATGTTGTTTCCCCTGTTGTTTCTTTATTGTCTGATGTCTCCTTTCTGTCACTACCTGTCAATCTGGCTACATGTTTTCTATATTGTTTAACCCAACACTGATCAATTTGAGCTGTTTGGTAACCATTAGCTCTAAGGGACTCATACACTATCTGTTTTTCTTGGTTCAGAGAATCATTGTCACATACATTCATTGCTCTATATACCAAAGAATTAATCAGTGAATTTTTCTGCGCTGGATGATGATTAGATTTTTGATTTAAATATCTATTAGTGTGGGTAGGCTTTCTATACACCGTGTGTCTGAATGTCAAAGTGAGATCTCTATTTCTAAACTAATTAATTTCCACATACAATTAATTAACTGCAGTTCCCCCAGGTCTACAGCAATCCTAAAACAGGAGACCTAGACTAAGAGGATAGTGGTGATTAAGAAATTCAAGAATAAATGCATGCATATTTTCAGGATTTCTTACTGACCGTTCTGTGACAAAGCCGTTGTTGTACAATAAAACCTTCAACAACCAACAAGCTCTTTTCCCTTTCACATGAAGTTCTCCGAGCTCCTTGCTGTATGTTTAGATTCTCCTTATCGAAATGCACAAGCATGAGATCCATTATAATTTCCAAAGATGATTATGAGTTAATATGCTGTTATTTCAACAGTATTCATATTTTCAAATGAGGCATTGTTGGGTGCATTACATGGTTTTGGCAGTTGTGAAAAGTCATCCAATCCCTGATGAATACAGCTTAATTACAAAAATCATTCAACACAAATCAGAGATAGTCTATATTTATGACTATAGAGTTTAGCCCTGACTAGAAAAAAATGTATTTCATGATGCATCTCATGAAGGGTAAATCAAGAGAAGATGAAGTGATTATAGAGAAGAAAGCTCCTAATCATTCCATACTTTGTCAGCTCATCTGCTTTTTTAAAAAGATAAAATATTTACTCTTGGGACTGATTAGGCCAGTTCCATAGTAAATTAGTGTTTATTAACATGATTTCAAGCAGCGGTGTGGTGAGGTGAACCAGTGTGGAGCTTACGTTATGTTACGTGTGGAGTTATGTGGAGCTTATGCCCTGAGGCATCTGGTGGGGGCACTGTGTGATACAGGAAGCTGGACTAGATGGGCTTTTGGCCTGATCCAGCAGGGCTCTTCTTATGTTCTTAGGTACGTTGCCGAGGCTCCATGTTCCGGAAGTAGGTGGGCAGTGACATCATCGCCAGTTGCTTCCGGAATGGCTTAATTTCGAGCCAAACCGGCCCAAGGGCTAGCAGGAGGACAATTCCAGTGGCAAACACCCGGCAACTGCGGAGCTCCGCTTATCGGAAGCAATGGCTTCAGTTCACACACACACCAGCACTGCCAACCCCCCCCTCCCGGAGTGCCATGCCTGGTGTGGCCCAAACCACTTGCACCCCCATCTAGCAGCTTTTGGCAGAAAACAAATGACATTCAGGGGTGGCCTAGCCATGACTGGATGAAGAACTTGCTTTGAGCAGATGGGGGGGACTGGCAAGTGGGGCCTGCCCCCCCCATGCCTTGCTGCCACCTCCCCCATGCTCTTTTTGTGTATTCTCCTTATTGCACTCCATCATTAAATTTTATCACAAACTCTTGGAGTAGATTACAATAGTTTAAAACAAACCTAAGACTTGAAAGGTGGAATAAAATAAATATCCCAAGTACTGTATATATAAAAGGTATATTTAATCCTATGCATGAAGCCCTCACTCCTCTCCCTAGGGGACAGGATCCAGGCTGAGCCTGGTGCTTTGAAAAAAGTTTCAAAGGCAGCTCCCAAGCACTTCTGCTGATGTTACCTCTCCTGCTCTAGGAGAAGTTCCAGTGCTGTGCTCAACACTGCCCCTGTCTACTCCCCCGCACATATGGGAGAAGGTTAGGCTAAAATTTCCTTCTTTAACATATATTTTAATATGCAGAGATGTTATTTTATTTTATTTTTTTTACATGAGGGAACATAGAAATGGAAAGAAACTTTGGCCAGGTCTTTTATTAATCAGAAAACATTTGAGGACTTTCCCGTGGCTCCTGTTGGCCTTTCCTTTCTCCATATGTCCCTACTTTCTGGCTTTTCAACAACTTGGCCCATGCCAAAATACTGTGAATGTTCCATCCACAGTAGATTTTGCTAAGCAACATATTTTTACTGGATGTCTTGATCTGCATTCTGAGCATATTTTTATTTTTCCTTGGTCATGGGTCATTATTTTTTCAGGCAGTGTACAAAATACTAATAGGTAAAGGTAAAGGTGACCCCTGACAATTAAGTCCAGTCGTGTCTGACTCTAGGGTGTGGTGCTCATCCCCATTTCAAAGCCATAGAGCCAGCGTTGTCCGAAGACGCCTCCATGGTCATGTGGCTAGCATGACTCTCCTTGCCGCAGCGCGTAGCATGCAGCTGGAACACGGAGCGCTGTTTACCTTCCCGCAAGCAGTACCTATTTATCTACTGGCATTAACATGCTTTGGAACTGCTAGGTTGGCAGAAGCTGGCCAAGCAACGAGAGCTCACGCCATCGCGGATTCGAACTGCCGACCTTTCGATCGAGATGGGTGGAAATAATCTAGATTAATAACCAGTTTAATTTGGACTCCTGAACTGATTGCATTGGACCCAGGGGCCTGTGAATTGTGATAATACCATTGCTACACAGCAGGGTATAGAGGCTTCAGTTGTACTGGGCAATCATGCCACGAATGAGATCCTCCATAATCCCCCACTATTATGAGCTAGGCAGGGTGAGGTGGCTGGGAGGCCTTCATTTACAATGGGAATGCTGTATCAGGGACTGAGACCTCAGTGTACTTTGACTGATAGGATTTCAACCAATCAGAGAAAGAACTATCCTGGGGGTGGTGATGATGAGGGTGCTTTAAGTCACTTGCCAGAAAAGCAAAGAGCAAGGTTGCTTCCCCCCCTTCTCCTCAGCCATTTGCCTTTAGCTGTACATCTCAGGTGAATAGAGAGTTTTGGATAGGTCTCTATGTTCCTGAACCCACCAGACACCACTTGCCCTTCCTCACAGACTCACCAAAACCAGTTGGGCTTTTTTACATCCTGATTCTGCCTCCAGAATGTTTTGTTTCAAAAGTTGACAACCTTAAGAATGTCAGCTACTGTGTTGTAATGGTTAGCGCAGTGATGTAGACTTGAGTCTATTGACTCGAACTTGAGTCGGACTCAAGTTGCATCAGTGACTTGACTCGAACTTGACTTGGTGATTGTAAAAGACTCAAAAGACTCGACTCGAGACTTGGAGTATTTTACGACAAGTGGAGTTTTATTCAGGTTTAAACCCGTTTTCCCCATTAAATAGATAGGGACTCACAACTCGCAACCAAAGACTTGGGACTTGTCTTGAGACTTGGACCCAGAGACTTGGGACTAGACTCGAGACTTGGAGTCAGAGACTTGATCCACATCCCTTAGTGTGTTGGGCTTGGAGCTGGAAGACCTGAGTTCAGTTCCCCATTCAGCTGTGAAGCTCACTGACAGCACAATCCTGTTAACTCTTGCACTGGTATAACAGTAGATCCACCGGTGTAAGTGCAATTATGCCAGTGTAACTTTATGTATGTCGACGAAAGCAGGATGGATACCAGTGTAACCCCTCTCGGATGTCGCACATGCACAGTTCTGATGCAGGACAGACACCAGCACAACTGTCGGTGTAGGGGGCATTCCAGGGGTGTTCGGACACCCCCGGAATTCCCCCTGTACTGGCAGAGTTGCGCTGGCATCTGTCCTGCAACAGAACTGCGCATGCACGGCGTCCGAGGGGGGGTTACGCTGGTGTCCATCCTGCGTCCGTCAGCGTATGGCAAGTTACACTGGCATAAGTGCACTTACACTGGTGGATCTACTGTTACACTGGTGCAAGAGTTACACAGGATTGCGCTGTGAGTGACTTTGAGTCAGTTACTTTCTCTCAGCCTAACTATCTCACAGAGTTGTTGTGAGGATTAAATGATACACACACACACACACACACACACACACACACACACACACACACACACACCATTGCCATTTGGACCAGGAACCCCCCCCCCAATGTTTTGGGGCTGAATTTGAAAGGGATTTGAGCTGAGGACACTGGACTTCACAAATCTGGAATACAATCTGGGGGTGGCAGATTCTAGCCACCATCTCTCCACAACTTTCAAAGATCTACGTAGGTGGTTTCACCAAGGAATCTACATAGAACAGAAGCTGTGAGAATGTACAAACCAGGGTAAAAGGCAGGATGCAGCAGCATGGCTAAATCAGCGGGGGGGGGGGGTGCTGCTGCTGATAGGATTGGGCTGTAAATCCTATTAAACCCAATGGGGCTTACTTTTAAGTAGACATGTATAGGATTGCACTGTTAATTTGCTTATTTAAAATTGTATGTCACCTTTCCACTGAACAGTAGTTAACATTCAAGGTCACAATCAACTTTTGATAGGACCAACGACATTTCAAGGAGTGACGTTCTAAATATAGCATCCTTCTTTCATATGCTGTTAGAACACCATTTGCATTCATCTTTTAGAGCTTAAACTTTCTAGATGTCATTCTAAAATGTTTTGCTTTAATGCTTACTTGAAACTACCTCCAAAAATGTGGGTGTATAATGGATAAAAGGAACAGAACTTTTATAATGCATGGTTGCCAGAGGGCACAATATATCAAATAAAAACAGAATTGTAAATGTTAAAGACAATATCAGTCTGCTTCGTACTCCCCACCCCCCCATGCTGCCCTTGAAATGGCAAGACATTTAGAGAAACAAATCTGGTTTAGATAATGGGAACTCTTCCTTCAGTGCTAATAGTTTGTGCTGTCAGCCCATCAAACAGACCAGATGGTAGGAATCAATAACCTATTGACACTTTGTGCATTGTTTGAACTTTTCAAAAAAGATTGGCTTTTACCAAAAAACCAAATAAATTCACCACTGCTATCAGCTCTTGTGTGGGTGGGAAAAGACACATATTGAGAGAATCAATTTCATCATGGTCACAGTAAACACTCATCAGCTAACATGGCTCAACAGAACATATTCCAGATTTAGTTGATTTGAAATTTCAGCTAGGTCTTGCAAGCATAATTGAGGGTAATTATCAGAATGAATGCAAGTAATAATATAGATCCCATGGTATTCTTAGTTTTATTTTAGATACGAGTCAGACAGCAGGAGGACAGTACAAGACCTTTAACTCAAGTTTGCATAGTCTTAGGCCTCATTCATACACTTGATTTCTCTAAGCCCAAGACTCCAATCCTATACACACTTTCCTGGGAGTAAGCTCCATTGAATACAGTGGGACTTACTTCTGAGTAGATATGCATAGGATTGTGCTGTGGATGTTGTACACTTGATACGTTGCTGGCAGCTGAAATAAACTGACTTCACAAATAATCAGGCAATGGACATGCATGTATGAATCTAATCCTTAATATCTCTTTTGGATTTTCAAAAACTAGCACAAAGTTGAAAAAATTGCTTGGAACAAATAATTGTCTAACAAATAATTAGATTGTTATCGGGTAACAATGGCTACTTGATAATCCAACAAATAATGTTAGTATCTCATTCCCATCAAAAGAAGGGAGGGCACAGGCCATTTACAACCAATCACCATCTACAACCAGCCACACTGTTTCCTCTGCTGTTACTAATAAAGGTAAAGGTGTCCCTTGACATTTAAGTCCAGTCGTGTCCGACTCTAGGGTGCGGTGCTCATCCCCGTTTTGAAGCCGAAGAGCCAGCGCTGTCCGAAGACGCTTCCGTGGTCACGTGGCCAGCATGACAATACGGAACGCTGTTTACCTTCCCGCAAGTGGTACCTATTTATCTACTCACATGCTTTCGAACTGCTAGGTTGGCAGGGGCTGGGCCAAGCGATGAGAGCTTACCCCGTCGCGTGGATTCGTACTGCTGACCTTTCGATCGACAGTTCATGGTTCAGTGGTTTTACCCACTGCACCACCCCGAGGCCTGCTGTTACTAATACTGTACTGTTATTACTACTATTGGCTTCCCACTTCTTTTTTCCCAACAGAGGTCTAATGTCAGCTACTGGGGGGATCTGCCACTGCAGTATTAGCAGGGCCACAAACCCAGCAAGGAGCCCTTTGGGGGCAGCAGAGGCTCAAATACCGGCAGAGAGGGTGGGGCAACAAGCTACTTAACCCTGGTGTATACAAGTAAAATTCCCTTCTTTCCTCCAGCCTTTTTTCTCTGTTTCTGAGTAGACATGCCTAGGATTGCATTGTAAGTTTTTGAAAAATAGACAAGTTTTAATACTGAAACAGCACTTTGATTTTGTCTCAAGTACCAGTAGCAGTCATCTCCTAAACTTTTTACGACCATGCCCAGCTGTCATTTCTTCAATGGGAACCGACTGAACTCAGATTTTGAAATGTTAGTTTGTAGATGATTTAATTTTGATTGTTTTTCAGTTGCTGCTCCAGAACGGCAATATTAAATTACTGTGACAGCACAAACACTTTATGAGGTCATTTTAAGTTTTAAAAAGTGAAGGCTCCAAGGATAGGTTGTATAATATAACTTTTCCTATGAAAGATTGCATTTGGTAGGTACTTCAAGTGAGGAGGAAGACATTAAAGTCAACGTTTTAAATGAAAGCAGTGACCTTTCTTCTAAAAGCAAAGGACAAGAATTGCACAGGGGAAGGTAGCTTGCAACTGTTACAGACTGAAGCTCCATTCTTCTCCCCTGGTAAGAACGGCATACACACATAGTGACTCTGTATTCTTACATATTGCAGTATTGCTGAGGCACAGCCACAGATGATGATGATAATTTGTATTTATATAACACCTTTCTGGTTGTCAGATTTCTCCTCAGACTTTATTCAAGGCAGTTTTTATAGGCAGGCTCTTCTAAACCCCCTCCCCCAATAGGGGTTTTTACAATGTTCTATTCACATAGAACCCTTTTCATTCTCCAGATGTTTCCCTTCAATGGTGTGGTTAGCTTTCACACGCCTTCTGAGCTTGCTTGATAGCAACTCCTCGCTCTCACATAGAGGGTTAACACAGATTATCTCAGCTTGTCGGCAACTTCCGGTCGGTCAGGGCATGACCGAGTTTGTCTCGTTTTAGCTTTTTTCATGCAGGTGGCAGCTCAACCACCAGACCACATCTCCTGACCATCTTTGATGGCAAAGTTGGATTAGTACAACTTGCTGCAATATTTTGTAAATAATATTTTTAATATCCCAGGTGGTCTCCCATGTTCTCCTTGTATAAGGGCCCCTTCTGTGGGTGGGCTGCTCCTTCTATAGGGAGTGCCTGATGACAGAAGCACTAGTTGGAATACCATCTCTAGTACTAGGGATACCACCCTTAGTTAATGTATATATGGTGGTCTCCAAATAAGTACCAACAGGTGGGAATCCTTACCAGTTCTTAAAATATGGCCAATTCTTGACTGAAAATGAGGTACTGTACTAACAGATCAAGAAGCTGAATAATAGGTTTATTAGTGTACTATTTCCATGTTTGCCTACTTAATAGTACTTTAATAAAACCTTAACAACTAGATTGTATTATTCTGTTTCTGTGCTCATCTAGCTTTTTTACTTTTGCACTGAGATATGTTTTAGCATTTTTGTGAGTCACCCTGGGAGTCTTTGGTTTAACCAAAGGGCAGTAGTAACTGTATAAGTTTTAAAATAAATACATGCTTGTTATGAGTTCTGTATGCCTCCTAATATTTTTTAATCCCAAGTATCTAGGAGCTTTGGAACCAATGGCTGGAGATTATCGCCAGGAAGTCAGAAGAACCCAAGCGACAGGAATACAGAGGAATAGTCCTAGCTTTCTAGCAGGAGGGATAATCATTATAAGAAAAGGAAACATAGGTTGAGTGAGAAATGTTATCCTCTGTGTGTATCAAAGCCCACTTGGCAGGAGGACCTATTCTGGTAAAATGGGGCTAGTCCAGGGCAGGGTGGCCAACCTTCCAGCATTAGGGCCTCTACATTCTTAAGAGTTGTGTAGAAGACAGAAATTTTGGCAGCTGCAAGTGCTGATGGTGCTGCTAAAGCAGCTGCTGAAATGCCTTCACCTATACAACCACTAAAGGGCCAGGAGCATTCATGTTGAAAGGTTGGCCACCCCTGGGCAGGGGGCTCAGTTGGTAGAGCGACCGTCTCATATATGCCTGAAGATCTGAAGGATGGCAGTACAAGACGGCCAGATGTGTCTGTCGGAGAGCTGCCAGCACGCCGAGCTGATAAGTTGCAGAGCCTCTGTGGGAGAGTGGAACTGCAGCCGCACTTGAGTGAGAGTCAAGGTTGCCCTGTCAGCTGAAGCGTGGTGAGGCGAACACCAGAGAGAGAGAGAGAGAGAGAGAGAGAGAGAGAGAGAGAGAGCTGGACTGTGAAAGAAACATCTAGAATGAAGGGTTCTATGAAGAATTAGAACAGAAACCCCTTGGGGTTTAGAAAGCCTGCCTGTGTAAACCGCCTTTGAATTAAAGTCGGAGGAGAAATCTGATGACCAAAGAAAAGGCGGTATATAAATACTGGTGGTTGTTTATTAGTATTAGTATTAGTACCACCACTGTCTCTGCTATTTTCAAGAGTACCTGAACTATGGGTGACTCCCTCCCTTTCAGAAAGGTAAAATATGTTATATTGTGGACAATGCATCCATGACTTTTCCTCTTGTATTGTATCGGACTGCTTTAATGTCTCTGTTTCAGCCTCTCTGTTCTCTCCACATGGTTCATAACTTGTGACAATCCACAGTGAGTTGTGTTCTTCTTTTCCCTGGTATGTGTGAACTGCCATGGAAATATATTGTCAGTGCATCTATAAAAGCCCTAAGGGGTCTCTTAGTCTAGAATTTTAATCTCAGAATTTCTTCTAGTGAATACAAGTTTGAATGGAGGATCCCCTTGGCCATATGAGTACATATAGTACCTGAGACCTTCATCAGCCATATAACAAAGTGAAAAATGGTTCTATCATTGAGCACAAAAGCAGCAGGGATGCAGGCAATGGACATAAACGCTTAGATGGATGGCTTTTTAGAACAGACTTCATATGGTTCTGTGTGACTCTCTGAAGCCCAGTATTTGTATGAAACTCACAGTGCAAGCTTCTATTTGTCTACTCAGAACAAGTAGACTCAGAAGTAAGCTCCATTGTGTTCAGTTGGGCTTACTCCCAAGAAAGTGTGTATAGGATTGCAGTCTTAATGATCAAGCTGCAGGGTCATGCTTAAATAGTATCACATCTCACTTACTGAAGTGCTTTGATCCAAGTTGTCAGGATTTGCCCAAGGAGAATTCTTTATGGAAAATGTGATGTATGTCTATAGGCAAAAAAGAAAAAAAAAAGGATTTAACTAAAGCTGCAATCCTATACACACTTACCTGGGATTAAGCCTCATGAAACTTAGGGGCCTCTGAGTAGTAATGGTGTTTAGTTGGAAACAACTGTGATCAAGTTCACTGGAATCTTTTTGAGTGAACTGGTGCTTAGGAAGGGGGTATGGAAACACTATCCAGAAAGCAGAACACAATTTGGGAGAAAGTTTTAAAATATCAGGTGGAGAATCTGAGGAGACCCCTTGTAACATTCACTTTGATAGACTTCATTGAAACATTTTAAGCCTGAAATGGTTTCACAGAACTTCTTCAGATTTACTTACACAAAACATTTCCTTATGTTTCCTGTTCATATAATATTTAGTAGCTTTGAAATGAGGAGGCAAATCAGGGAGACGTCAACGAGCGACAGGGTTGTAGTCATGGGGGACTTCAATTATCCTCACATCGACTGGGTCAATTCATGCTCTGGACATGAAAGAGAGACTGGATTTCTGGATATGCTGAATGACTGTGCCTTAGAGCAGCTAGTCATGGAGCCGACCAGAGGACAGGTGATTCTGGACTTGATATTGTGTTATATCAAGATCTGGTCAGGGATGTAAATGTTACCGAACCGTTAGGGAACAGTGACCATGCTGCGATCAGTTTCGCCATGCATGTCGGGGGGAGAGTGCCGAGCAAATCTGACACAAAAACCCTTGACTTCCGAAGGGCAGATTTCCCCAAAATGAGACTAGTTTAAAAAAAGCTGAAAGGGAAGGTAAAAAGAGTCCAATCACTCCAGAGTGCATGGAGGCTGTTTAAAACTACAGTAATAGAGGCCCAGCGGGAGTGTATCCCACAAAGGAGGAAGGGCTTGATTAAGTCCAGGAGGGTGCCGGCATGGCTAAATAGCACAGTTAAACAGGCTATAAATGGCAAGGAAGCTTCCTTCCGTAAATGGAACTCTTGCCCAAATGAGGAAAATAAACAGGAGCACAAACTGTGACTAAAGAAATGTAAAAAGATGATACGAGAGGCCAAGAAAGACTTTGAGGAACGTATGGCAGGCAAAATTAAAGGGAATAATAAAAGCTTCTTTAAATACGTTAGAAGTAGGAAAGCTGCCAAGGAAATGGTTGGTCCGCTGGACTGTGAGGGAGAGAAAGGGGCGATAAAAGGGGACTTGGAGATTGCAGAGAAATTAAACGAATTTGACCTCGGACAAATACCGCTGCCTGAACAGCCTCCCCTGACTAAAGAATTAAGTCAAATAGAGGTTAAAAGAGAAGATGTTTCAGACTTAATTGACAAATTAAAGATCAATAAATCAACATGCCCGGATGGCATCCACCCAAGAGTTCTGAAGGAACTCAAGAACAGTGGCGTTGTTGGAGCATGTCGGGGGGGCGGACCGCCAGGGGGTGACGAGCGCCAAAGGGGTGACGCGCTCACCCCCGCGTGTCACCGTCCCAACTCCGGACATTCCGAAGTCGGCTCCCCGGCCTCGGAGCGTCCGGAGTCCAGAGGCTCCGAGGCCAGGGAGCCAGACTCGGAGCGTCTGGCCCCGCCGGCGCTCCAGGGCCTTCTGAAGGCCCGATGGTTCAAAACGTAAAGTTTTACATTTTTCGCGCATGCGCAGTACTTTTCTGAGGGCAAATGGGCAGCCCTTTGCCCTCATAAAATGTACTGCGCATGCGCGAAAAACGTAAAACTTAACGTTTTGAACCATCGGGCCTTCAGTAGGCCCTGGAGCGCGGGCGGGGCCGGACGCTCCGAGGTCGGCTCCCCGGCCGACTCCCCGGCCTTGAGTGCGGGTGAGAGGGTGTCGGGGGGGTCACCCTAGGGCGGGGGGGTGACGCGCACCCCCCTGCTCTAGGGTGATGCGCGTCTAGTGATGCTATTACTCAAGAATGAAGTTGCTGACCTCTTGACCCAAATATGCAACTTGCCCCTTAAAATGGCCACTGTGCCAGAGGATTGGAGGATAGCTAATGTCACACCAATCTTTAAAAAAGGAAGGAGGGGGGACCTGGGAAACTATAGGCTGGTCAGCCTAACATCTGTTCCAGGAAAGATGGTGGAAAGTCTCATTAAGAATAAAATCTTAAAACGCATAGAAGAACAGGCTTTCCTGAGGGAGAGTCAGCATGGTTTCTGCAAGGGGAAGTCTTGCCTCACAAACCTTTTAGAATTTTTTGAAAAGCTCAACTGGCATGTGGATGCGAGCGAACCCGTGAATATTATATATCTGGATTTTCAGAAGGCGTTTGACATGGTCCCTCATGAAAGGCTCCTGAGAAAACTCCACAGTCAGGGAATAAGGGGGCAGGTCCTCTTGTGGATTAGGAACTGGTTGAAGACCAGGAAACAGCGAGTGGGAGTCAATGGGCAATTTTCACAATGGCGAGAGGTGAAAAGCGGTGTGCCCCAAGGATCTGTCTTGGGACCGGTGCTTTTCAACTTGTTCATAAATGACCTGGAGTTGGGGATAAGCAGTGAGGTGGCCAAGTTTGCGGATGACACTAAACTTTTCTGAGTGGTGAAGACCAGCAGGGATTGTGAAGAGCTCCAGAAGGATCTCTCCAAGCTGGGAGAATGGGCAGCAAAACGGCAGATGCGCTTCAATGTAAGTAAATGTAAAGTGATGCACATTGGGGCAAGAAATCAAAATTTCACATACATGCTAATGGGTTCTGAGCTGACTGTGACGGATCAAGAGAGAGATCTTGGGGTGCTGGTGGACAGGTCGATGAAAGTGTCAACCCAGTGTGCGGCAGCTGTGAAGAAGGCCAATTCCATGCTCGGGATCATTAAAAAAGGGATTGAGAATAAAACAGCCAATATCATTATGCCCTTGTACAAATCAATGGTAAGGCCACATCTGGAGTATTGTGTCCAGTTCTGGTCACCACACCTCAAAAAGGATATAGTTGAGTTGGAAAAGGTGCAGAAAAGAGCGACCAAACTGATTCATGGGCTGGGGCATCTCCCTTATGAGGAGGGAGTGGAGGGAGAGTTAGAACGGACAAAACTGAGTTGAGGGAGAGTTAGAACGGACAAAAGAAAATATTTCTTCACCCAGCATGTAATTCATCTGTGGAACTCCTTGCCACGGGATGTGGTGATGGCACCTGGCCTTGATGCCTTTAAAAGGGGTTTGGATAGATTCATGGAGGAAAAGACCATCACAGGGTACAAGCCATAAGCAACCTCCTGGTTTTAGAAGTAGGTTTTCTCTGTGCCAGGTGCAAGGGAGTGGCAGCAGGAAACAGGTTATCTTGTTGGCTGTGTGCTCCCTAAGGCATTTGGTGGGGCCACTGTGAGATACAGGAAGCTGGACTAGATGGGCTTTTGGCCTGATCCAGCAAGGCTCTTCTTATGTTCTTATGTTAGCTTTCAATCATACTTTGTATTTGGCAAATCCTGTATCCGCTATTCCTGAAAACCTCATGTCATGCATCTATGGTAGTAATGAATTAAGCTTTGTTACCTTAGTTGACCCACTCCTTCTGTGCAATTTTCTGGGGTGTTGCAGAAAAATATGTATTTTTATTTTTAAAAAATCTAAATCACATTTTAGCTGATGCTTCCAAGGTGTCTAACAATGCAAGCCAACACAATAAAGAAAATGATTAAACCAATTAAAATTCACACAAGCAGTAAAAACAGGAGGCAAAAATACAAGTAAAAAGAGAAATAAAACTACTAAAAATTCAGAGGCATATACTTGTCTTCACCTGGCGCCAGAGAGACAACAGCATAGGCACCAGCCAAGTGTCCCTGGGGAAATGAACATGGGAAAATGAAAGCAACCACTGTTGTTTTTTTCGGTATAAACTTCACTAAAATGAATGGGGCGACATAGCATTTATGTTTGGTGTGCTGCATCCATTATCTCAAAGAAGAAGAAACAGCAACGGGGAGTTGTGATATGAACATACAAGAATTGACTAGAGTAGTTTAACAAATTCTCAACATTACCGCACAAGATTATGGATAAGCAATATGAATTACCATATCAGTGAACACTAAATCTTCTCTTTATCGCCAAAGACTGAAGCGAGATTTCCCCAGATACTTTTACCAATTTAGGTAAAGAATGTTACAGTGTCCTATACTTGAATGAGTTTCTATTCAAATTATTATAAGATTTCGTTTGTGCCTAGAAGTCTAACAGCTCTGGGCTCTGCAATATGCGGAAGGTCCTCCCAGATGAATCCTTCAGGGAACTAGCCCCAGCATGGAATGGAATGGGGGAACAATCTAGGATGTTCCAGTGAGCCATGGAAGCCATGTAAGGAATTCTTTGAACGTTAGTGAGAAACTTCAGTCCCAGTATGTGTCATCAGTCCCTCACTTATATAGGCAAATAAGCTATATTGGCATGGAAATGAAATGCAATAAAATTGTCTTTCATTTGCACATCGGTAAAAGATGTTTATTTCTCTTTTCTACAGGATTTTCTACATGTTCGGAACCCTAGGGATAGAAAATGAAAATAAATGGCAAAAAGGTTCTCAACTATTTGCAGTTTTGTAAAGACAAAGTTTTAAAAGTAACTGGCAATATCTGATATTGGACTGACTGATATTATAAACTATCATCATCATCATCATCATCATCATCATCATGACAAAATATCTAGACCTGGCTATTGAAATCACACTTTGCCTCTGTGGAGCAGGAAGTGAAAATTCCAAGCTTCAGTGGCTACCAAAGACAACAACTGGCAACTAATCTCCGCCAGAATTTGTGGATCCTTGGCTATAGGCAATTATCTCTGAACTGCGCTTCACAAAGGAACGATTGCAGGTTGTAAGGTGGTGTTTTCAGGAAAAGCAATGTGCTATATTTCAGAATGATTTCAAATACTTGGTCTATAAGAATCCAAAGAGCAAAAAATAATCAGGAAGATTGGGGGATAAAACACATGATGGAGAAAATGAAATTAGCAAGAGACTATTGCAGCAAGGGCTGGGAGGTGGTGAAGACCACCAAGTGGAGCTGTGCAGAATAGGCTAAACACAGCAGCAGTGAAAATAAGAGTTAAAGGGAACATTTAAAATATCGGCTAGATGTCTTCCCAGATTTTAGTTGACATGTTCCCTAGCTGTGATTTAGCCATTGCATTGTAATCTGGTAAATTCCCTTTCAGTGATAATAGCATGCTTTGGCATCAGACAGTAACAGATGAGATGAGGGAATAACCTTTGTGGGTGAAAATGAGATGTCCATACTGACATTTTCCTTTAAAAAAAAAAAAAGTACTAGGAGTATGTTCAAGTGCTGGAGAGGGGGAATGCACAACCTACAAAGAATTTCAAAAAGGTCAATAAATAAAAAGACAGGACTTTGTCCTGGAGGGATTAGATGTGTTCACCATGCAACTCCATTGCAAACCATCATTCTTGTATTCTGTATCTTGTATGGATAGGGTTAGGGTTCACCCCTGCTAACTGGGCAAGAGGCACTTTTTCAATTGGTGCTCCTCTTATATTTAGCAGGGGGAGAGTAACTGCCCCCCTTTCACCCCAGCACTGTGTCTTTTCTGGTGGCTGTTTGCTGGTGGTGTTCTGCATCTTTTTTTAGATTGTGAGCCCTTTTGGGACAGGGAGCCATTTAATCATTAGATTTTGTCTGTAAACTGCCTTGTGAACTTTTTGTTGAAAAGCGGTATATAAATACTGTTAATAATAGTCACTGATACCCAGCGGCGTTGTATAATACAGGGCCCTGGGGCGCTGGGCCCCGGGTGCCAGCTTCTGGGAGGCGCCAAAAGAGCGCCAAAAAGGTCCGGGATTTTTTTTTTACATTGTTTTCGCCCCCTTTTTGCCCTTTCAATGGCCACACAGCAGCGCCCCACGGGCGGCAGCTGCTTCGTGCGCCATTGAAAGGGTGAAAAGGGGGCGAAGCAGCTGCCTGGGTGGGGGGTATCGGTCGGGTGCAGGGGCGGCCGGCGAGTAACTAAAGCAAGCAACCAGGATAGATAAGGATCCAATTGGAAGGAGGGATAAGGAGTGGGTGGATGTGTTCATGGACGTGTTTCAAGAACAGATTCTGGGATTTGGATTCCAGAACTGAATTTACCTGACATGAGTCTAGGCCCCCCTTCTTCTTATGTGCTCAGACCTCGTGTGAAAGGAGGATCGGGAGAGCTTTCTTTCCTCCTCCTGCTCCAGCTCTGAATGTTGGGAGCACTGAGCTACTTCACAAAAAGCAGTGGCCAAATGGATCAGGAGCCCACGAGAGTGAGGTGTGTGCCCCCCCTTTGCTAACTCTTCCCCTTTCCTCTTGTTCCTGCCTTCCTCTCTTCTTCTTTCCTCCTTCGCTCCGTCAATTCACTGCCTTTCCCAGTTTCTTATCCCTCTCTTCATTTGATATCCTCATCTCCCACCTCCTTCTTCCTGTTTTGCCTGTCTCCTTTCCTTTTTCCTTGTCTCTCGCTCCGTCCTGTCCTCCACCTCTCTCCTCTCCATCTGTTATATTCTCCTCCTTTTTTAATGTTCCTGCCCTTGGTAACCCCACCCCACCCTAATCAACTGGCCTTCTGATGATCAGAGGACTTCTTTGTTCTTTTCCAGCAGGATAACAAATTTATAGCCTGTATAAGCTAACCTGATTTCTTTTTCCTTGAGATAAGGAAAGTCAGTCCTCCTTCAGTTTCTTGTCAGAATTTAGCACCGAGTCTGAGTAATCTCTCATAGTCACAGACTCTTACAATCTCCCCCCCCCCAATCCTAACAACATTACATGGGAGGAGGGTAGAGGAAGGGGGGAGAAGTAACATGGAACTCTTTTCTAGCAATCAATAACCAATATGAATTAATGACAGCGTAATAAAAAGATACGTCTCATCACAAAGCATCATGACAACACTATGTTCCCTCCTGACATTGCAACAGGTTAGCCAAAGTCTCTTAGAAAAACTGCCAAGCTTGAAAGTAGAAGTTTCGAAATGATGTCTGGAGGTTCATATCAAAATGGTATTGGCCTGGCTCCAACACCCAGTGCTTGGACTACTGCCGCTGTGATAATGTTCCAGGCGCCAGCAGATCTGGGCGATTCCGTTTCCCGTTGCTGTGGACTGACTGGTTTCTTTTCTATATGACTAATGTGGGAGACCTTGTCAGTCACCACAATACCAAGACTGGTGGGTGAAGGCAATGTTTTTGTGGTTCCTCCTGAGGGAGGGTTTGTTGATGTTGCTATTTTGTCATTGTATCATTGTGCATAGGACCTCCAGGAAATTATGCCAATATTACACCCGTGTAACCATGACATACTAAGCTGCCCATCTGATAGGTTTCCATAGCATGAATGAGAAATCTGCAGCCAAATATATATTTTTTCCTTTCCCTTCCAGAACTGACCGCACAATCGATTGTGTAGCTTTTTCCAAGTGCAGCCAAGAGTTTTAAAAATAGATTTTATCACCGACAGCCTAGCTATTAGTGATCCTTTATATCTCTAGGTGATTTTCATCTCTCCCGCTCTTATTCTTTGAAAGATTTCCATTTAAAAAACACACTAGTTTGGTACAGATACTGTCCATTGTTGGCACACCAAGTGGATCATAAATAAGAGTATTTTTAATTCATTTGTTGGTATGCTAGATATATAAGATCTGATTTCTTTCATCTTTATTGGCCAAACTCCTTACTGTGATCTTGTACAAGAATCTAGTTTGGAAAAATACATGATTTGGTAAACAGAATTTTGCTAAATACATAAAAAGGTATCATAGTTAGGCAATATGCTCTGTATTATTAGTTGAAGAAGCTTTTATAAAAATAAAACAAAAAATAAAACACTACCAAAGCAAAAGCAGTGTATAACCTTATAAAAGTCATGTCAAAGTGCAAAAGGATTCATGGACTTTCTAGAATGTAGCCACAGGTGAGCCTATGAAGCCTCCTTGAGCCGAGCCAGACCCTTGGTCCAGCTCAGCATTGTCAGGGAGTGAGCAGGATGCGTTTCCACAAGGATGCCACTCCACTTTGACTCTGGGGAAATGAGGCTGGTTCCAAGGGAGACCAATGCTTTCAGGGCCGGTCAAAGGGATCACTGCTTGCTTGCTCTCATTCAAAATAGCTGCATGTTTGCCCCGTCTCTCTGTGACCCATTTCCAACTTACTGAAACAGGAGGCATTTCTCTCTCTCTCTCTCTCTCTCTCTCTCTCACACACACACACACACACACTCTCTCTCTCTCTCTTTCTGATCTATCTTAGCCGTAACAGGTGGGAAAAGGTGGGAATGGGCGTTTCATAAGTGCCTGACTACTACAGTCGGTTCCCTCAGGCTAAAATGTTACAAATGTGTACAGGCTGGGAGGGAGTAGGGAAGCGGCATTGGAATTTGTGTAGAAGTTGGATATGGTCACGAAGAGATATGGGGGCGGGGGTATAGGAGTTGGGTGGCAGGGGAAATAGTGCAGGGTGGGTAAGCTCCATCCGATGACTTGACTTGACAGGGGTGGGCATGAAACATACCCAACTTCTCCAGAAGTATAGCTCCGTTCACACCTTCTCTTCCACACATAGCATGGGCGTCACTGGGGCGTGGCGGGGGGGGCGGGCCGCCAGGGGGTGACGCGTGTCATGGGGTGACGCGCGCACCCCCTCGCGTGTCACCTCCGTGACGCGCGTCGCCCTCCGGACGCTCCGAGGCCGGCCCGGGAGCCGGCCTCGGAGCGTCCGACCCCGTCGGCGCTCCAGGGCCTTCTGAACGAAGGCCCAGGCAGCGCGTCAATCCGGGTATTTCCCGGATTTTCGCGCATGCCCAGACCCATTTTGAGGGCAAAAAGCCCTCAAAACGGGTCTGCGCATGCGCGAAAATCCGGAAAATACCCGGATTGACGCGCTGCCTGGGCCTTCGTTCAGAAGGCCCTGGAGCGCCGACGGGGTCGGACGCTCCGAGGCCGGCTCCCGGGCCGGCCTCGGAGCATCCGGAGGGGGGCGACGCGATGCGGGGGGGGAGCCGGATGGCCCCCTCCCCCCGCGCCCATAACGTCGCGCCCCTGGGGGGGGTGACGCGCATCCCCGCACCAGGGTGACGTGCGTCTAGTGATGCCACTGACACATAGAACGAATGTATGGAAGGGGTGGATCATGCCATTTGATCCCCCAAATGCAACATGGCCTTGCTGACCTCACCCCCCCCGACCTTCACACATTCATCCAAAGTCTGCAAGAGGCTTTTTACATCTGTGCCATCAGAAACTCTGCGCAGTCAGAGTTCTTGATCCTGCAAAGATCCTGCGCGCGCGCACGCACACGCACACGCACGCACGCACGCACACACACACACACACACACACACACACACACACACACACACACACACACACGGGATATATGCCTGCAGGATACAAGCCTCTCTTTCAGGTCTTCAGCTGCATGAGTTCAGTTTAATTGAGCTAAGATATTTTAGCTCTGATTTTCAACAGGTGATTTGAAAACATTCCAAAGGGGCTACATAGAGGCCCATGCTCTCATTTGATAGTTACATAAAATACAGAGATGCCTTTGTGGTCATGCATGTGTAAACTCCCTCTAAGTTTTACACAAAATACTAGTCAAATATAGGAAAACGCAGACTTTTATTTTAAAACTTCACAATAGGGCTGCAATCTTATACACAGTTGCCTGGAAGTAAGCCCCATAGAATTCAACAGGGGTTATTTATGAGTAGATGTGCATATGATTGTGCTGTAAGAAATATAGAACATTAATTATCAATAATAATGAATATACATTTTAATTTATACAGTATTTACACCAGTCTTTCCTTAACACCTTCACTGAAGCAAGTGTATTCATCTGAAAGATTCCATCCAGGGAAGAGATTGTGTTCATGGAAACACTCCACTGAAAAGGCACTTTCTTCCACAGAAATGATCCCTTCCTGTTTCACCCCCTGGGCAAGTGGATGATATACATTTAGGGATGCTCTATACCTTTTTTGCTCCTCTGGATCCTCTCCTCAAAAATCTCCTCAGCTGTTGTCTTCTTCTCCCTCCAGCTGTCCCCCAACACTCTTAACTCTTAGCCCTTCCCCATTGGGTAGGACTCAGCAAGCAATGTCGCTTTAGACATTGAGCTTAACTGTCGGATGAGCAAGAAAAGCCTCTCAGAATGTGAATGTCTCCCACTAGGAGAGTCTCCAATGTTAGGGCAATGGAGACCCTACATATGGGTCTGGGAAGGAGGAAGGAAGGAGACATGCAGGTGCTGCACCTGGAGGGAGAATATATAGGTCTTCATCAGTGTCAATGAGGAGAGCAAGGAAACAGGACATGAAACCGAGAGGTCTGGCTAGATGTCTGGAGACCAGAGTCCCAATGAAGCTGCCTTGGTGCAATGAGGAAGTGAATGTTGTATTGACCTCTCACTTGACCAAGACATGCTGGTAGACCTTGATCCAAGTGTGCCAGGAAAAAACCAGGGCCCAGTAGAGGAACCTCCCCTCACATGGAGCAAACACCCCTCCATGAGCTGGTGTGGATGTGAATATGAACATTGGTTGGGGGATAAAAAGAGGGAATAGAAACCTCCACATTTTCTCATTCAAGATTTCTTTCATGTCGTTATAGCATATTCTACCAGTCGCATCATGAAAGTTATTTTTAACATTTGTGTAACTCGAACATCAGTTCAAACATTAATCTCATCAAACGCACACAAACAAGATTAGGGGCAATGCTGCCTGTAAGGAATTAATAGGCATACAGGAACAAATGGTGACTGCAGCCAAAATAATTGTTCAGAACAAATATACTTTAAACCGACTGAGAAACGTCATTGCACACATAACCATGAATGGAAACTTTTAGAGGTATATATAATGGCAATCCAAACACAATTAACAAGAATATGTCAATAAAACATTAGCAACAGGTGAAATGCTCTGAGAGTTCATCTTGCCTGCATGCCACATTCTAAGGGAATTCTAGTGCTGTGCAGATGTTACAAACGTGTGCTGAAGAACGGGGTGGAGGGCCCCCAGGATCATGCTGGCTTAGCCACACATTCTGCCGATGACCCATGCACGTTAGCCCCGACCTCCCTGTGACCAGCATTTGTCTGTAGCAACAAACATTGAACACAGGGAGAGATGCTCCCTGTGACTGTCACCCACCCTGGAATGTCCATGTTCTTCTATCTTCATGTTCAGCATTTGTAGCCACAGACAATTGCTGATCATGGGGAGGGGAGGGCTAGTGTGTGTGGGCCTTTGGTGGGGAGTGGGGCTAAGTCACCCTGATGTCAGTCTCCCAACATATTTCCCTTTTTCACAGTGCAATCCTATGGAGTAAGTCCCACTGAGTACAATAGGGTTTATGGACGGTGCCAACTCACCTTAACTGCCAAAGGACTTGTCCACTTCTTGTCTAAGGTACGTAATATACATGGCTCCGTCCCAGTGCATAGCACTGCATCCTTAAATACTTACGGTATATGAAGGCCTTAGACAAAGAGGCCATTGATAAGTAGCAATAATTCTTAAGATGAGGATGACTGGGAGATTCGGGACCACTTCCTACAATACAGCCATCACATGAGGGCCTCTGGGGATGGAGATTGTTCCACGCACCAAGCAGCCTACCATGCTGCTTGACATACACTCTGCACCACCTCTAAACGTTCCTTGAAGTAACATAGAGGCAATTCATGGGTGGTGGGGCCAACCCACACACAGAAGTTGCCACATGGTGGCTTTTCAAAGGCGGCGACCACGTTCTGAGAATTGTCCCATATTGTAAATGAGACAGGTCAGTTTCTGGGCACATGGAATGTACATGTGGTTTCCCTGGTGCTAACAAAGGCTTTATTTTTCTGATAATAAAGAATAGTAGATATTTTTCTACTGCAGATGGCTCTCTTCGATAGTTATTTAAGGGGGACCGATCTTTTAAGACTGACATATGCTTAGCCTCCAGCAGCTAGGGACAATTCAAGATTAGATCTGTTTAACTCAGCTGGGGGCTATTCCTGTGTTCACAGATTCATTGACAGCTAATAACAGCTCTTTACCATTTTCCTCTATACTGCATTAGATCTCATGGAACAAATGTGTCAGACTCAAAGGCTGCCAGTAAAGAGACCAGCAAGAATGGAAATTAAGACGCTCACATTTCTTTCCCACCTGTGATGTTATTTTGTTTCTGTGTGGGTACAGCCAAATCATAATCCAGTTGTAGTCATCATAGTCAATATATACTGTACAGCTTCCCCTATTGCTGCATCTCCATGCTGGGAAATGGTAACCACTAACCTGTTAAATTCCTGCCTGTCAAACACTGTTAAAAGGCACATGAGCCAGAATATTGACAACCCAAACCAGAAAAGCCCTCCCTCCTAAACAAGTTACTGAGTCAGGAGTTCTGTCTTCTTTGAATGTGCATTTACACTTACAAGTACTTAACATGCAACAAAAGGTCCTTATTCCATTTCCAAATAACCTTGAGAGGTAGGTAACTAGTCTTCCCCTTTTGCCAGAGGCTAATGCAGAGTCAGCTGAGGTTTGAACTTAGGCCTTAAGTCTAAGGCTGAGTGGAATCAGTTATTTATTTATTTTATTTTTTTATTTAAAAAATTTATACCCCGCCTTTTCCTATGCCAAGGCAAATGCCCAAGGTGGCTTACAACAAGTTAAAATACATAATTTAAAAACAGTACATAAAGTAAATTAAAAAACAATAAAATCCACTGGGGGGGTTGACAATGTAGAGCAGAACAACAACAAGGCAGAACATACTGAGGCACTGGGGGCAGACAACAACCCATCACCCAAACACAAGATGAAACAGAAACGTTTTGAGCCCCCGTCGAAAAGTCATGAGGGAGGGGGTTGTTCTCAAATCCCCTGGCAAGGAGTAAGTGGCACTCGCAGGAGAGCCCCCTCAGATGATCTAAGAGAGCAGGCTGGAATGTATGGGAGAAGGCAGTCCCTCAGATATCCTGAACCCAAACTGTGAAGGGCTTTAAAGGTCATTACCAGCACCTTGAATTGGGCTCGGAAACGAATGGGCAGCCAGTGCAGCCGCTGAAGCAGCAGTTCAACAGAGTCAAATCGCCTAGCTCCAGTGACCACCCGGGCCGCCGCATTCTGCACTAGTTGCAGCTTCTGAACCGTCTTCAAGGGCAGCCCCACGTAGAGCGCATTACAGTAATCCAGTCTGGAAGTCACTAAGGTGTGGACCACCGTGGTCAGGTCCGATCGACTCAAGTACGGCCACAGCTGGCGCACCAGCCGAAGCTGGGCAAACGCACCCCTGGCCATAGCCACCACCTGGCTTTCCAGGGAGAGCTGTGAATCCAGATGTACTCCCAAACTGCACACCCGTTCCTGCTGGGGGAGTGCAACCCCATTCAGAATGGGCAGGTGACTCAGTACCTGCATTGAGGCTTTCCTGACCAGCAGGACCTCTGTCTTTTCTGGATTCAATCTCAACCTATTAGCCCTCATCCAGACCCCAACCGCCTCCAGACAACGCTCCAGGACTTCCACAGCCTCCCCGGAACGTGATGGCAAGAGGAGTTACCCTCCTCTCTTCCAGTGGCGGCGTTCCGACCGCCCCTGCCCCCGAGCCGGAAGTGACGTCACCACTGCCACCATTTTCCCATCAGACAGAGGCGCAAAGCAGGCGGGAGGGCCAAACCCGTCACCGCCGCTGCTCGCTCACGCTGCTGAAACAGCCCGGTTCACCCCGCCACCACCGGCTTTGACAACCCCCGCCCGCCTGCCGCCCAGGGCCTGACACCGCCACCGGGGGGCCACAAGGCTATTAAGAAACAATACTATAACTACCAACCAGACTGTGAACTGCAATGAACTATTGCTTATCCTACAATTGGCAAGAATAGTATTTTTTGCAGAATCATGCCATTAGCTCCGCTTCTGCTCTCTTCACTGACACTTGAGGGCAGGGAAGTTGGGTGGTTCAGGGATAGGGGCAAGAGGAAAGGGTGTGTCCTTGTGATGTGATGGAGGGCAGACTTGCCTGCAGAAGGTCCCAGGTTCAGTCCCCAGCAATCTCTCCAAGCAGGGCTGGGAAAGACCCCTGTCTGACCCCTTGGAGAGCTACTGGCAGTCAGTGTAGCCAATGCTGAACGACATGGTCCAATGCTCTGCCTTAGTACTGTATAAGCTGGCATGCTAATATGCCTAAGCAATGCAGAGACTCATTCCTCTCTTCGATTCAAGCTGAGTTTTGTCAAACCGAAAATCAGCTTAGGGTTCCCCAAATCACACTTGCGTGTCAGAATATTCAACTGTCAGCATTAGCCACTAAACGAAATCAAGTGTCAACCAACCATTTCATCTCATGTGTCTCCTAATGTCATGATTCTGCAAAAACTATTATTCTTGCAGGACAAGCAATAGTTCATTGCAGTGCACAGTCTGGTTGGTAGTTATAGTATTGTTTCTTAATAGCCTGTGGAATTAATTGAATCTTTTCTCCTTTTTTTTTTTTTTTAGCACAGGAAACTAATTACAATGTTTGGCTTCTATTCACCTCCGGCTCTTTTAATCCCCTTGTGGATCCTACTGATGCTTCTGTAAATTGTAATTAAGAACAGAAATAGGGCATGCTATGTTACGTATCAAGGTTGCTATTAAACAGTCACCTTTCATTAAAAAATAATCACTGTCTCTGCATAAATAGAACTGGAGATTATGATAGCACAATGGGGATGACTGGTGTAACCAGACTTTGAAATGATTTCAGTGTACAGTTCCTTTGCATCTAGGGTGTATCTGGTAGCCAGTCTTGGATGTAATTCTACAGATGAAGCTATACTTATTTCTAAGTGTAATTTGGAAGCTGATTAAAATATTAAATGGCTTTTCTTCTGCATATGGCTTTTAATTAAACTGATACAACATACAGTACATTATTGCAGCTATATAGATTACAGTCGCCATTGACAGATTAATCAACATAAAAATAGTTGATTCACCAGTGGGGGGGTGTCCCATTTTGATCAGGAGAGGTGAGACTGAAAGGGTCACGTCTATTTATTTTTTTTACAATATTCTTTTGATTCTGCTATGTTGCCATAATCTGTGTTCTTCTGTTGATAGTTTGTGTGGGATGGATAATGCACTGCAGTGGACTGAAATAAGGAATATCTATTGGTGCTCCTCAATGGAGCACCAGGTCATTGCACACAGCCTGTACACTGATCCACAGCTAACTATAAAGTTTAAAGTCCACTCACTCAACAGACTCTGCTAGAATCATTGGTAGAATATTTGATATATAAAGACAGTTACAGACAAAGCCATGACTGCATAGAGTTCAGTGTCTTCCTTCTGTGGCAGTGTCAGCACTGGCTTATCCCGCACCACACCACCCTTGGTTTTTACCATGCTAACTACTTTTTAACCCTTTCTTCCACTATGGAGAAGAAGAAGAAGAAGAAGAACTCACTAGAACATTGACCACCACACATGCCTCTGTTTCTTACAGCGCAATTCTGTGTAAAGATGCGCGGCTGGCCTAAAGGGCAGGCCGCCACATCCTGAGCCCATTCTGGGCTGCCCCAGTGCTGCTAGGCCGCACCTCGGGAGAAGGGGATGTTCATCCCCTTCCCCAGGTGTAGGCAAGCCTCCTCGGATGCGCACCAGCTCCGGAGCTGACCTAGTGTACATCTGGAGAGGCGGTGTAAGATGGTGTAAGGCCGGCACCGGCTGCGAAAGGCCTTAGGATATCGCCGACGATATCCTCGCCCCCTCCCAGCCTGGGCTGGCCAATGGCCCCCCTCCCTCACCGCCCCTATTTGTCCTCCCACTGACCAACACAGGACTTACCTGCAGTTTCCGGCGTCAGGTGAGTTCCACGGCCTAGTAAGCAGTGCCAGCCTCTGTGCTGCGCCGCATACTCACGAGGCATCAAAGAAGTGCCTTAGGGCACTTCTGTGACACCTAACGCCGGCAGAGCAGTTGCTCCGCCGGCATTTATTTATGCAGGATCAGGCTGTTAGAACTGTACCATCATCTCATATATGAAATGGGAGGGGGAAAGAAATGTCTCACTCTCCAAATGTATACACTGTCTTCCCACTGTAAGCAACCATCGAGGCAGTTAACAAATCTCATGATGGAATGCTCTGCCATCTTAAGATCTCTTTGCATGTGGAAAATGGCCATGTCAAGGAAAAGGCTAGTCAATGAATATTCTGCCTGTCGTGCTACATTTGTATGGACAGGGAGATGTTTAAAGTGGTGATACATTCAAACACACATGCATTGCCGACGCACTCACCATTAAACACGCAAGTCAGATATATGGGTGAAAGGGCCACTTTTATTAAAGTAATTAACAGGAAGAGAAAGGTTAAGAGACCAGCAGGAATCAAGGCAAGATTAAAGCTAATCTCATGTAGGCTTGAAGGCCAGCTGGTGTTACCCAGACTCAAGGCCGGCATGATAGCAGGCCTCTACCGTCAGCCCCTTGCAGGGGCCAGGACAGCAAGATCTCTTAGGCCTGCACAGAGCTGGTTAGTGTCTAGCGCTGGCTTCCAGGTTTGGGTCAAGGCCTGCCCCGCATCGGTCACAGCACCGGGTGGTGGCTGTGGGGTGTTACTTTGGGGCATTCCTGCCTTTGCTGCCCTGGGGTGCACCTAAATATACTTACTGGGGGCCTTCGTGCCCGTTCTAACCTGCAACACAAAGTGACCGGTTAATAATACTTCCATGAATGGAAGTGTGCTCCAGCAATACAAGCCCCCTCCAAATACAAAGAGAGCCTTCTGCTTCTTGACGCATGCAAAACATTTTTTTTTCCATTCTCGGAGGAAATTTTCATTCATGCTCTTCTGTCCATGGAAGCATTACGCTGGACGCTACTTTATATTTCTAAATTACACAAGTGTTGGTTTAGGGGAAATATTAGCAAATCTCTCAAAGTTCAGTGACAGACTACTTATGCAGGCATATTTATTTATTTATTTATTTATTTATTTATTTATTTACAGTATTTTTATCCCACCTTTCTCCCCAAAGGGACCCATATGATTACTAGTAGTAATTATGACCACTTACATTGGCTGTAATGTGTCTGTTATTAGAGGTTTTCAGTAAGACGAATGTCCAGGCATCTCTTGTTTGGGGGGATCCATTGGATGCCATTCTGCTTTATGTTTCAGTTATTTTATATTATATTGTCTAAATGTAGACATGATTGAGCCCAGATAGTGTCTGTACATGCCTTGGATAATGTGCAGATTCAGTGTTTGCTTTATAGGAAAGCATACAGTGAAGTTGTGTTGCATTAGACCACTTGAGAAATGAGCACAGTATGGCACAAGAGGCACTTTTGAGTGTAAAAAGGGAAGGGTAGAAGGGCTGTTACTTATTCCCACCACAGTCACTTATAAAAATGACAACTTTTGCCAAATATGATTAAGCCCCAAACAAAATAGAACATCCTTCCCATTGTTCCAAACAGAATTTTGGAATATTCTTTAGATATATATATTTATATTTTATTGATATATTAAAACATAAAAACAATACATATTTCATAAAGTTATAGCAAGCGCGAAGCAATACATCCTACTAGCATACTGTTCACTATTTTCTACATATAATTTCCAACTAAGCCAAAACAACACCCACATTCTATTCATTAAATCCACATATCATCACATCATTCCTCTCTCTCTCTCTCTTAAAAAGTCAATAAATGGTTTCCAATTATTCACGAAAAAGTTAACTGACTTTTCCTTAATTAAAATTGTAAGTTTATCCATTTCAGCATAGTCCAAAACTTTCAGCCACCAATCTTCCAGCGAAGGTATCTCCGAATTCTTCCAATATTGTGCATATAAAATTCTTGCCGCAGCTATCATATATAAAAACAAAGTTTGAAATTTTTCGCCTACATGATCCTCCCACATACCCAACAAAAATGTTTCCGGTTTCATTTGAACCTTAATCTTTAAAATCAACTCAATCTGTTTATGAATCTGAGTCCAGTACTTCTTTGCTTGGGGGCATGTCCACCACATATGGTAAAAAGTTCCTTCTTGCTTTTTACATTTCCAACATCTATTCGTCACCTTCTCATACATTTTTGCTAATTTGCTTGGGGTTATATACCATCTATATATCATTTTATACATATTTTCTTTAATATTAACATTTAACGTAAATTTCAACTGTTTTAACCATAGTTGTTCCCATTGGTCCATTAAAATAACATGACCTACATTTTTCGCCCAATGAATCGTACATTCTTTAACCTGTTCTTCTTCTGTTTCAAACTTCCAAAGCAATTTATACATTTTTGAAATTATCTGGTCTTCAGATTTTAATTGTACCTCCAATATTGATTCTTCTTCTACATATCCATATGCCTTCTTGTCCACTTTAAATCTCTCCAAAATTTGAGCATATACAAACCATTGGCAATTAAAGTCTTCTTCCATTAGTTTTTCTCTTGACTTCATTGTACAGTCTCCTTGTGAAAAAATTAATAAATTTCTGTACAGTAATCCTTTCTCTTTTGGCATGCTACTTCCACCAAAGTGTGCTTCATATGGTGCAACCCATAATGGTACTTTCTCATAAAACCTCATTTTATATCTATTCCAAATTCTCCATAATGCATGTCTAACATAATGATTTTTAAATTCTAAATTTGCTTTCACTTTATCATACCACAAATACCCATGCCAACCAAATCTCAAGTCAGAGCCTTCTAACTCCAATAATCTTCTATTTTGGAATATTCAATGACAATTGAAGGCCAAACAAAACATGTATGTGAATATGTGCTATAGAAGCATGTGTGACTCTGGACAGAACCAGGGTGCAAGTGGAGGGGGAGATTCACTGTCCTCCTGTGCACCATTTCAAAGCCAAAAATGCCCCCCTGAAGCAATGATAAGAACATAAGAAGAGCCCTGCTGGATCAGGCCAAAGGCCCATCTAGTCAAGCTTCCTGTATCTCACAGTGGCCCCACCAGATGCCTCAGGGAGCACGCAAGACAACAAGAGACCAGTATCCTGTTGCAATTCCCTTGCACCTGGCATACAGAGATAACCAACTTCTAAACCAAAGCAGCAGCTGGGATTCACGTTCCAGCACTGGTGCCAAAACCAAGTAATGATGGTGGCCAGAAATGACGGATGCCCTCCCGGCGCCCGGCGCATGGGGGCGGGGCCTGCATCGCATCACGTCGACGTGCCCCCCCCGCCGGTTTTGAAGGCATTTCGGAGCCAAACGGACTCCAGGGAGGGAGGGAGGGCCAAAACGACGCGACGGTAAGTACTCCCCCGCGCCAAGTGTGCCCCCCGCCCGCCCGAGCACCTGGAGCTGCTGCTCCATGCGCTCCGCCCAAGTTCCGCCGCTGAGGTTCCGCCGCTGTGTTCCCACTGGGAACCCGTTTGCCTGGCTGCCAGTTTGCCCTCAGAAAGGTTCTTCACATGCGCAGACCCTATAAAAGCCGGCGTCGCGTTCATCCCTCTCAGAAAGCCCTCGACCGCCGAACTGGGCGGTCTCTTTGGAGGGCTTGTCCTCGGTCTCCGGAGCAGAGCCTCTGAAGGCCAGGGATGAGGCGATTGGGCGCTCAGCCCTGAGCCCGGCTGCTTGTGGGGGCGCTCCAACCCTGCCCCCCCAGGCGCCGGGGGGGCCGAGAACGCCACTGCCCCTTACAGACAGGATTGCTCCATCACTACAGTATTGCCTTTTTCCCTGCCTGGATATTTCTTCAAAATGGCAGCTCGGTTAACAAGTTAAGTTTTTGCTGCTTAGCATCAGTGCGGATAAGGAGGTGATAACTTCTATAGGGGGTTCATTGGAGATTCTGCTGTTTAGAAACTCATTTAGAGCCTGAATTCCATCAATATGTGTAGAGTGAAATGACATCAAATATTGCAAGTACAGTGAAATTAAATTTGAATGATTTGTTGACTATAGAATATTAAACATTATATTGTTTTCATTGGGCTATATAGCAGGACTTGATACAGTGGCTGTTTCACGAATGAGAAACCAACATGAACAGCTGGTTATGAACAGCATTTTTCTGAAACTATAAATAGTGAGTAGTTACTCGTCTACTGTGTGGGTTAGAAAAAAGCAATAGCTTATCTAAGGACTCGTTATTGTGTTTGAGTACAATTATGGGGTTTTTGTGTGCTCAGTATAGCTGAAGGCTAACAGTATACTAATGAAATGCTTCTTTATCAGTATTGCAGACGTCGCTAATGATGGATTTTTTTTTCACTGAAATGATGTGGCCCTTAGTGCTGTAACAATATTTTTAATTGATACAGTAGTTTTCAAAGGCAGCTTGGGTTAATTGCATAGTGTTCTCGTTTAGTGCCTTACTGTTTGGTTACCTGGATTTACTGTAAAATCAATTTTTGAATATTTCCAGTGAAGTTGCCTCAGGGGTTGATTGGAATCAATGTTTGATTTTGTTTCTTTGAATGAGGCTTGGTATTAGTGGGATAGAACACGAGGCTGCATATTCACCCTTACAAAGGAAAAAATTGTAGCCTATAAACCTGGAGTAACCTCCAGTAAAATCAAAATCTGGTAACCTCTCTGGAGTTCCAAGAATATAAAGTTCTTTTTAAAACTAATGTTTTGGGGCCTTATTATTTTGAACTTGAAGCAAACACCCTAAACAGTCTTGCCATTTTTCTTTAAGGCTTAGGAAGCAGGGGGAATCTGGATGGGGCGTTCAGATATTATTATTATTATTATTATTATTATTATTATTATTAACAGTATTTATATACCGCTTTTCAACAAAAAGTTCACAAAGAGGTTTACAGACAAAAGCAAATGATTAAATGGCTCCCTGTCCCAAAAGGGCTCACAGTCTAAAAAAGATGCAGAATACCACCAGCAAACAGCCACCAGAAAAGACACTGTGTTGGGGTGAAAGGGGGGGCAGTTACTCTCCCCCTGCTAAATATAAGAGGAGCACCAATTGAAAAAAGTGCCTCTTGCCCAGTTAGCAGGGGTATCACTCAGCAGAGCTTCTCCTCTTTCCAAACATCCATGTATCCCAAATTTCCTTTCCCAGTTCTTATCCCAGTCTCTGGCCAAAATAAAATGGGACTGGTAAAAATACAAATGTTCTAGTCTTGCATAGAACCCTTCATTCCAGGTGGTTTCCTTCACAGTCCAACCTCTCTCTGGCATTTGCCTCCCATGCTTCGACTGACAGGCAAACTCCCTCTCACAGAGTGCCAGCTGCAGCTTTCTCTGTCTCACAGAGACTCTGCAGCTCATTCGTGGCGTGTCGACAGCTCTCCGACAGCACACAGATACTTCCTGGCGCCCCAAACTGCCATCCTCAGATCTTCAGGCATATGAGGTGGCCACTCTGTCAACTGAGCCAGACCTCCTGCCCTTAAATCCCCTTTCCCCTCTGTAAGCCTCCCACCCCACAATGGGTCTGTCATGGTCGAGCAAGGAAAAACAAAGACTTATTGGTAGTACCGCTGCCACCAGCTCAGGACCAATTGGAATTAGAGAGGTCTCCTGAGCTCGACCCCTCTTATTACAGTACAAATTTCAGGGTAGGCGGATGTCTTTTTCAATTCACTTCACAGAACAACCCCAGGTACAGATACTATTAAATTTTAATTGGAAATCCAAGAACAAAACAAGAGGATTTCCCCAACATTAAAATACAATTACATAAACTCTAAAACCTTTATAAACAGCTGATAAAAACTTTTAAAAAAACTAAATACTTTAATCTCCTTGGCTAGCCAACTACACCTCTATCCTTACACCAGAGGGAACTAAAACTCTCTGCTCTTCTTGAGCAATTTATTTCCTCTAGCAAGAAACCCTTCTGTTTTCAATTAATTCTTCTCTGATAATTTATAGAGAAGTAATACTATAAGGTTAATCCTGCAAATAACAAAATCCCAAGTTTACATGAACTCACAGTTCATAACATTCCCCCGCTAGATTCTCTTTTAAGAAAGGCAGCACTCATGCTGACTTCTCTTAAAAGATTAGAATCTACAACAAAATCAACCTTCACATTTTTTTTTAAGAACATGGGATAAAACAAAAAAAATCTCAAGATAGAAAACTACTCCGAGAAAGGGCATCAGCAACAACATTATCTTTCCCAGCAATGTGTTCTATTTCATAATCATAATCTTGCAAAATCAGACTCCATCTCATCAATTTCCGATTAGCCCCTTTGGAAGTCTGAAGCCACTGTAACGAAGCATGATCAGTTCGAAGCAAAAACTTTTGCCCCCACAAATATGGCCGCAATTTCTCTACAGCATACACAATAGCAAAACATTCTTTTTCTGACACACACCAATTCAATTCTCTCTCTGTCAACTTTTTACTAAGGTAAACAACTGGATGCAATTCCTTATCGGACCCTTCCTGCAACAATACTGCCCCAATGCCCCGATCAGAAGCATCTGTAATTAATATAAATACTTTGTCATAATTAGGGGCCAGAAGAATAGGGCAAGTACTCAGGGCCTCTTTAAGTTGGTTCAATGCTTGCTGACACTCCAAGGACCAATTAACTCGACTTAAAGCTGACTTCTTAGTAAGATCAGAAAGGGGTGCAGCAATATCACTATAATGAGGTACAAACTTCCGATAATATCCTGCCAACCCTAAGAATGACTGTACCTGTTTTTTAGTCTGAGGCACTGGCCAGTTCTGAATGGCCTCCACTTTAGCCTGTAAAGGACTTATCAACCCCTGACCAACTTTATGACCAAGATAATTAACTTGATTTAACCCGAACTGACACTTTTTCGCCTTGAGTGTTAACCCAGCTTCTTGGATCCGTTGGAGTACAATATTTAAGTGCTTCAAATGGTCCCCCCACGTCTCTGAAAAAACAGCAATATCATCCAGATATGCTACAGCAAAAGCATCCAATCCTCGCAAAAGATAATTTACTAATCGTTGAAATGTCGCTGGTGCATTTCTAAGCCCAAAAGGAAGAACAATAAATTCAAATAATCCATGATGGGTAACAAAAGCAGACCGTTCCTTAGCAGGTTCATCTAATGGAACCTGCCAATATCCTTTAGTTAAATCTAAAGTAGAGATAAATCGCGCACTCCCCAGTTTCTCTAATAATTCATCAATACGGGGCATGGGATAGCGATCTGGTCGAGTAACTTTATTTAGAGCCCGATAATCCACACAAAATCGAACTTCTCCTCCTGGCTTTGGGACCAGAACCACAGGCGAAGACCAAGCACTTTCCGATGGCCTAATTATTCCCAACTTTAACATTTCGGCCACTTCTTTCTCAATGCATGCAGCCTGTTTTGGAGATAATTTACGTGAACGAACTGCAATGGGTGAGGCATCTCCTGTATGAATGGAATGAACAGCTTTATCTGTCCGTCCAGGACGAGCGGAGAACTGAGCTGCAAATTTCTCCCCTAGCCTCCATATATCTACCTTTTGTGTAGGAGAAAGGGAAGAAGATAATTCAATTTCTTCTATACCTCCAATCTCTTCTATCTCAGGACCCACATCCAAAGGCCAACTAACTTCATCCAAATTCTCTGAGGTAATGTTAAAAATCATCATCTCTCTAGAATAATATGGCTTAAGCGTATTCACATGATATAGTCGAGGTTTAAGGGAAGTCCCTGGGAACTCCACCAAATAATTAACAACTCCAAGACATTCCTTAATCCGATAAGGACCCTCCCATGCTGCTTCCATCTTATTTGCTCTTATTGACTTCAAAATCATTACTTGATCACCTTCTTTAAATGTCCGTTTCCTTGCATGCTGATCATACCATGCTTTCTGTTCCTGTTGAGCTCCTTGAAGATTTTCTTTAGCTAAAGCCCACACTTCCCTCAATGTATTTTGAAGCTGATCTACAAAATCTACCACATTCACTCTCCCTGATGGACTAGACCCCTCCCATTCACGACGCACTAATTCTAGTGGGCCCCTAACTTCCCTCCCATACATCAATTCAAAAGGAGAAAATCCAAGGGATGGATGAGGAACAGCCCTATAGGCAAACAACAGCTGCGGTAGGGCCAAATCCCAATTATTAGAATGTTCCTGAGTAAACTTCTGAATCATAGTTCTCAATGTTCCATTAAATCGTTCTACCAGGCCATTAGTTTGATGATGATACGGCACTGCTACTAAATGGTTAACACCATGATTTTCCCACAACTTCTCCATAACTCCAGAGAGAAAATTAGTACCACAATCTGTAAGAATCTCCAATGGCCATCCTACTCGAGAAAAAATACCTATCAAGGCTTGGGCTATAACCTTTGCCTGAATACAGCTGAGGGCTTCAGCCTCTGGCCATCTAGTAGCATAATCTACAAGAGTAAGGACATATTGTTTCCCTCTAGAAGTCTTTTGTGGGAATGGCCCTAACAAATCCACTCCTACTCGCTGAAAAGGTATGTCCAAAACAGGTAAAGGTTGTAAAGGGGCTTTCTTTTTATCCTGTGCCTTACCTACAGTTTGGCACACAATGCACGACTGAACAAACTGAGTAACATCTTTACTTAATCCTTCCCAATAAAACTGTCGCCCAACTCTATCTTTGGTTCGGCTTATCCCCGCATGTCCACTAGGGTGATCATGGGCTAAACTCAACAACTTCAATCGATGACAAACAGGCACCACCAACCTCCTCTGAGGCTGCCACCCTACATTGTGACCCTCTGGAAAAAATTCCCAGTACAATAATCCATTATCACATACATATCGAGATTGTTTAACATGGTTAAGAGACAAAGGATTTCCTCGTGCTTGTTGCCATGCTGCTAATAATGCAACATCTTGCTCTTGCTCAGTTTTAAAAGTAGCAGAGGCTGAAAAATCTAAAGCCTCTATTTCAGGAGCCCCAACAGGTTCCGAAATAATGTTAGACAACTCAAGGGTCTCCGATTCTGTCACCAAATCCCCATCTTCCTCTCGTTCTTCCTTACTAAGCTTACCAAGAGTGGGGGCCTGAACTTGGCTACGAGTGAGCACCCCCACTCCAGCTGTTTCTACTTCTACATAATCAGCCAAATCATTACCAAGCATCATAGGTGCTGGATGTCCTTCATGAATAGCAAAATCCCATTCTCCTATCCATCCCCCATACTGAATGGGCACACGGGCCTTCTTTAGAATCAACTTCTTACTCATAAATGGAAACAATGTCTGAGTAGTACCTTGGAGAATCTGACACGGTTTCACCAATGCAGCATGTATAGTTGACATTACTGCTCCACTATCTCTCCAAGCTACAGTAACTTGTCCATTTACTATTACTCTGTGCCGATATTTCAATGGAATAATCTCTGGACAAAGTTGGGAGTGTAATGAGGATGCTACCTCTGTAGTAACAGTTCCAACTGAACCCAGAGCTTGCACTCTTGGTGAATTTTTAGGACAATTAGCCCTAATATGTCCCAACTCATTACACTTATAACACCGTGGAGTTAACCTTTCTCCAGGGAGGGAGTTTGATCCAGTACGGGCCAAATTCGAAACCAATGAAGACCCTCCATACGGAGGAACCCGTTCCTCTCGACGGGATAAACTCCTCTCATTTTCTCTAGACCGATTATCTCTACTCCATCTAAGTTGACTTTCCAAATTTTGTTCAATAGTTTCTGCCAAAAGCCCAGCTTCTTCAGGGGTCTTAGGCTCCTTATCCACCACTGACTTCCTAATCTCTTCTGGCAAGATTGTCAGGAATTGTTCAATTTTGATAAGAATGAGCAACTCTTCCCATGTTTTAGCCTCTGCCCCCTTTACCCATAAATCACAAGCTCGACTCAATTGATACATTACTTGTGGCCAGGGCTCACGAGCTCTCCGCCTAAAAGTACGAAATTTCCTCCTTGAACATTCTGGTGTCAGACCTAATCTAGATCTAACATTCTCTTGAAATATAGTATAATTATTCCGTATTGCCGGACCCAACTCTGCAGCCACATCTGCCAAGGCCCCACTCAACTGAGGTCGAAGAAATTTCATATAATCCCCCTCACCAATCCCATAATCCTTACAAGCCTGTTCAAAGTTCGTCATAAATGTCTCAGCATCATCCCCTACATGATACATGGGGAATTTCCTCACATCCGGAGACATAACAGGAGTAGATGTAACCGAGGAAGAATTATATTTAAGTTTTTCCAACTCAAGTTCATGTTCCATTCTCAGTTTCTCCAATTCTACTTCCCTTTCTGCAGCCCTCTGCTCCACTTCCGCAGTCCTCCGCTCCGCTTCTCTCTCCGCAGCTCTCTGCTCTGCTTCCAATTGGGCCTTTCCCAACTCCAAGTCTCTCTCAAATGCAAGACGTTTTCCTTCCATCTCTGATACAAGACGCTTTTCCTCCAGTTCCAATTTTCTTATCTCCAACTGGAGCCTCATCTGCTCAATTGCCGTGCCACTTCCTCCATTATTGCTACTGGGTGACACCGATGGACTATGAACTCCACTCACTCCAACATCCATCGTGCTCTTCTTTCGTCTCTGACCCCTCTGGAATGATGATTTCCTCTTGCCGTTCCGCAAGAACATGTACAAAGTACTGCCTTTACTATTTGTTCTTACTACTTATCCTTCTTCAGCTGTTTCTTTTAACTAATTGTACCAAAATGTTAAAAAAAAATCTCTTTTTTTTTTTTCAAAATCACCAAATTCAAAATCAATTACCAGGGTTCGTGTCCACACCTGCTGCCACCATGTCATGGTCGAGCAAGGAAAAACAAAGACTTATTGGTAGTACCGCTGCCACCAGCTCAGGACCAATTGGAATTAGAGAGGTCTCCTGAGCTCGACCCCTCTTATTACAGTACAAATTTCAGGGTAGGCGGATGTCTTTTTCAATTCACTTCACAGAACAACCCCAGGTACAGATACTATTAAATTTTAATTGGAAATCCAAGAACAAAACAAGAGGATTTCCCCAACATTAAAATACAATTACATAAACTCTAAAACCTTTATAAACAGCTGATAAAAACTTTTAAAAAAACTAAATACTTTAATCTCCTTGGCTAGCCAACTACACCTCTATCCTTACACCAGAGGGAACTAAAACTCTCTGCTCTTCTTGAGCAATTTATTTCCTCTAGCAAGAAACCCTTCTGTTTTCAATTAATTCTTCTCTGATAATTTATAGAGAAGTAATACTATAAGGTTAATCCTGCAAATAACAAAATCCCAAGTTTACATGAACTCACAGTTCATAACAGGGTCTCTTCGAACCTGCGCCAGCAATTTACAGCTGCCTTACTGCAGAACGTAGTTTGCCATAATTGCAAGGTATTTCACAGATGCATAAATGTACACTGGTAAAAGCACCACATACAAGGAATCTTGCTGTATATACAATAATATACAATAATCACATCACGTTTGCGCTTTGCGTAGTTTGCCATCATCCAGCATTGTTTGTTTTGCCATCTGTAATTTTTAAAAATGCCATTATTAAAATATTATCTTAAAAATCTGCTTCCTGATTAATCAAAGGCACTTTTTAGTTTTTTAGTTAATTAACATTTTAAATCAATTATGGACCAATTCTATGCAGGGCTGGCCCAAAACATGCAGTGCTGCCAACACAGCATACACTGGACGTTATGAGCCAGCTGAGGACCAGGCAGCCTGGGAGAGGTAAGTTACCTCTCCATAGACTGCTTGGTCCCCAATAGGTCTCCACAAACCTATGCCAGCTCTTTGCTAGTCTATGCATCTGGAGCGAGGTCTGGGTCAGGAAAGGGGGTAGGATCTGGAGTGCATGGCTAACACCAAGATCCACCCCCTATCACCCCTGAACTGCCCCTGGCTAGTCCTGATCCCCTAGATCTGCCCCGATCCATCCCTGCCTCAAACGTACTGGTGACAGCAGAAATTCTGAGGCTTGCTGCTGCCGGAGTGGGGCTTACCAGTACCACATCATTGACAGTAAGCCACAGAGCACCAGAGCTGCTCCAGTGATGGCAGGCAGCCCTGGCATTATGCTGGCAGATTGCAAGATCCACCAGCATATTGCGAGGCTAGGATTGGGCCATTAATCTAGTTGATAAAAGATTGCAGCCCTGGACTGTACATACAATTTCATTAAGATTCATTTTGCAAGGTATTTCACAGATGCATAAATATGTACACTGGTAAAAGCACCACTTACAAGGAATCTTGCTGTATATACAATACTATACAATAATCACATCACGTTTGGGCTTTTGCAGTGTTTTAGCAATGCACACATGTGGACGTGCACATTAATAAAACAACACACAAAAGAATCTTGATGCAATTATGTGTGCAGTCAAATCAAGGTTGCTTTTTTGCATATCTTATTAATAACAGCCTTACAGAGGTGGAGGAAAAGGCACACAGGAAACAAAGGAATTGAAAGCTGCAGCAATACACAATCCTGTACAAATTTGGAAATAAAAAAAGAACAATTTCTAATACATCAGCTCCACTTTGGAAACAGGACCAGGTAATTCAGATCTCTAGCATGCAGAGAGAAATTTTGATTAAATTTTGGAAGCATCCCTAACGTGGATACAGACTTGACAGTAAGAAATTAAATGATTTTTTCTCCCCCTAAACTAAACTTGACAATAAATAGTGTGGGACTCTTTTCATTTATCCAACCTACATAAAAGCAATTTTAACAACATTGTTTTAATGGGATTAAAGCATCTTTTCAGATGTCTTTGGTCAGGCAGTGATGAAACTGTCCAGTAGGTGGCTGGCATTCTCCAGCAATAGCCAGCACTCCCCTACAACTACAGAACTCATTTAAGGCAGCTTGCTGTTGTGGGAAGCCAGGAGAGAGCGGAGTCTGACGTCCCAAAGAACCTGCCTCTAGGATTTGTGTGTTTAAAAGAGCTGCTCCTTCCCTTTGCTGCAAAGGACACCTACAAGTGCAGGATCTGAGAACCGGAAAAGACACGAGAAGAACAGCACTTACTAAAAGTTCATGCAAAATGTGATTCACTTGTTTCAGCGCTGACATCTCACCAGAGTGCTGTTGGACTATGGATGTCTTTGCAGGGAGTTCATCTCTTAAATGTGCAGATTGTGGAAATACTTATTCACAGGCCTAACAAATAGCAAAGAGACCAAAGCGCTGGGACTGAAACAATGTTGATGCTTTCTTGTTTGCATGGGCTGGGCTTATTTTGTATCTGGTTCTTTTGATGAGAAATCACATCACGTACTCCACTTCTGTTGATAACTAGCAAGGAGGAACCAAGTCCACTTCAGAGAATTGATGTGGATTCTGTCAGTCGAGCCAACCTTTTCCAGCATATCAAATCCCGACGATGGCGTCTGAAGAGGAGTGCATTTTGCTAGGTGTGGAACTGGATGACTTTGTTCTTTGCAACATCTCTTCCGCACAACGTGCTGAACTCTCCCTCCTGAATGAGGACATGTTTTACTACAGGTTCCTGTATGCAATCCCAACTATTTATGGCATCATCATTTTGATAGGGCTCATTGGCAATATCACACTGATCAAAGTCTTCTGTACAGTGAAGTCTATGAGAAATGTCCCCAACTTCTTCATTTCCAGCTTAGCTTTGGGAGACTTGCTTCTCTTGCTCACCTGTGTTCCTGTGGATGCCAGCAGGTATCTGTCTCCTGAATGGCTGTTTGGTCGGGTTGGATGTAAACTTATCCCTTTCATACAGTTCACTTCTGTGGGGGTTTCAGTCTTCACGCTCATGGCTCTCTCTGCAGACAGGTAAGTCATCCTTCTGAAAGTCTTCTTGAGATGCAGACTGCAATCCTATACACGCTTTCCTGGGAGCAAGCCACATGGAACACAATGGGGCTTACTTCTGAGTAGAAATGGATAGGATTGTGCTTGCAATGTGGTCTATGTACCCAAGGCTCTTCATGGTTGCGACTGTACAAGTGAAGGAGTTTTGTTTTCTAAATACTTTATCTCTACAAATTGGGCCAAGACAGTCATAATGGATTACTTAAAACCAGTAGTTAAAGCTATATGTGAGACATTATGAAATAGCTACCTTTTCCAAGGTGGACACTCATGAAACTCTTCAGCTGCAACACCTTTTTATGCGTTTAACTATAATCAAACTGTTTCTAATATGCTTTTTGAAAGTCCACTGAAAAAAACACTGAACAATAAGTGTGACTTTGAGACATTAAGGGGAGTCAAGAGAGTTAGGGCTTCATTATATATACAATAAGGAAGGAGACCAGATTCATTTCACCAGCTTCAGGCTATGACCCTAAAAACATTTACTTAGAACTAAATGCCCTCAGAAGTTGTGAGAATTCCTTCTAGTTCAACATACTTAGAATCTCCTAAGTATTCAATCTCCTAAGTTTCAAATGTCATTTGCCCACCTGTCATGATGAAGGGAAGTTATAAGGCTATAGCTAGAGTTTCATTCATCTTTCATTTTGAAAATGTATATCCTCCAACATTTAACAAAGGAACTATGTACGTAGAACACGCTGACACAGGAATCAGGTAAAAACGTATGTGCGTTGCTAAAGCATTTATTTGAATGTTCAGAATGAATGATGCAAAACCATGGTAAGCAAATGTCATGTACCAGTGTCTTCTTTCTTCATTCTGCATCCTTTAAAATGTTTGTATGGTGTTTGTACCAGAGATGTGCACATTCTTTTCTACATAAACCTGGTGCCTTGAGGGTAAATGAACAATCCACAGAATTTCACAGATTGTCAGATCTGCACAGACAACCATTTCATAGTTAAAAGGTACTTGTACAAACAAGAAGAGCAATGGATCAGTAAGTGGAATGAACAGAAACAATTCACTGGACATCTGTCTAAAAAATGAAATCTACCTATAATTCATTTTCTTCTGCATTCTTTATACACATAGCAGGTGAGTGTGCTCCTTCCCATCCAACATCAAGGTATTTTCACTAAGATAGAAAATTGTCATAATCAAATTAGTTCTCTTTAAAACTATTTTTTTAAAACCATGTCCTTTCCACCAGCTAATAAGTTCTGTAAACTTGAGTTCATTGTCCAGAACAAATGAGATCAAGACAACTGATTATTACCTGCGAGGCATTACATGCTGGCAAAAGCAAACAGTGCAGATGTTTTAAAACTAAGGAGCATGTGAACAAACAACTATCCTGAACTGGGGACGGTCACTGCAAAGGGCAGCAGCAGCTGTAGCTATTTCCCGAAAGCTATGATTTTGAACTACAGCAATGAATTGAATGCCAACTGTTTTGATAATCAGCAGTGTTGCAACTGCACATAAAGGGAATAGAACTGCCCAAAAAATGTGGTCTCATATTAAGGACCTTAGGGGAAAAAAAAATGCTATGTGGGATCATACTAAAGGTCCCCTTAACTTAGCATTGGCTAAGTTTGGGAAACACTGGCCGAACGTTTGGGAAACACTGACAGATGCTTCAGGGAAATTCATAAGCAAGGTATATCTTTTGTAGCTCCACCCCAGTGTCCGGTTGTTGTCAGAAGTATACTTTCTGAACACAATGCTTATGCTTGTGGTTACTATGGCTAATACCCACAATTCCTCCTGTAGTCATCAAATCTTTTGAACTGGCCATCACAACGTGACATGAGAAATTCCAAATGTTGATCATGTGTCGTGCAAAGAAGCATGTTATTTGATTCTTGTGGAGCCATTCTATGCATTAGGTGCGACAAACGCTATCCACAGGGAGGGGATCTTCCACGAATGCTCGAAGCCGCGTATTTGTCACTGCAGACAAGCGCTCTCCAAGAACAGAGGTGGGGGAGGCTTCAGGACTACATCAGCAGAGGGGTGAGGCTTACGGATGCATTCCCATTCCCCTCTTTTGCCAGGACAGTGTCTGTGCTGTATAACGTCCTGCATAGGGCTTATGTCTGTCTCTGAAACATATGCTACATTCAGATATGACCATGCACAAGCTCAAATGTTTTGCATGTCTCTATTCCAGTGGTTCCCAAACAGGGAGGCGCGGCTCCCAGGGGAACCGTGGAAACCAGCCAGGAGAGCCGTGGTGTGTCACGGAATCCTGTTGGAAAACAGTGCAATGCCAATTGGCAGGCATCAACATAATGTAATGGGGAGACACGGCCAATGGTCGCCAATGGTCAAGGGAGCCACAGGTCGAAAAAGTTTGGGAAACACTGCCCTAGACACTAGCAAAGTCTGAGCCCATAGTGTGGCAGTGCTGCACCTCACTCACAAACATATACAACACTTTCAAGAGTGGCTACCACATGCTTTATGATCACATGATTTGGCCCACGGTTGGAAAAGGTTATACTGAGCCACTTTGTAGAAAGTCGTAGATTTATGATTTTGCTTGTTGATTTGTTGACTGAAATGTCACCTTGCTGTGCAGTCTTCAAGTTTAAAAATAGATGTTTAATATTCAGGAACACCATGAACACTGTCCAAATTGGGGGGGGCACCTTCATTTTTGCCATGTGAAGGATCCTGCTATATGGTCAGAGTCTTCACCTTCTGTCCTCTTCTCCAGGTATGCTTCTACAGAGTGACCTGAACAGCCATTTCTGGAATTGGAGGGGGGTGTCACTAAGAGTGATTTTTCCTCTTAGCACAATGATAAAAATCACTATTATTATTTTTAAGCATAATGGACTCTTACCACATGAGTTCATTTTAGTGTATGAATACTGTAGGCAATGTCACCGTGTGGTGACTATCCCACAGCTCAAAAATGACTTGTCAAATTGAACTGTTGCAGAATGACTTGTCAAATGCTGTTACAGAAGAAAATGCTCCTTCAGAATATTTGTTTTTAACACTTGAAAGGCCAGCAAGGGCACCTGTTTCAGGAATGATGGTAGCTCAGGATATGAACTGAACAGGGAAAATTCCCTTGACACTGAACTGTGAGTGAACTGATATCCCAAGAAAATTGCTGTGATGTAGACTTGAGTCTGTTGACTCGGACTCAAGTCCAACTCAAGTCGCGTCAATGACTTAACTCGGACTTGACTCGGCGATTGTAAAAGACTCAAAAGACTCAACTCAAGACTTGGAGCCATTTACAACAAATCGAATTTTATTGAGGTTTCAAACCACTTTTCCCATTAAATAGATAGGGACTTGCAACTTGTAACCAAAGACTTGGGACTTGGACCCAGAGACTTGGGACTTGACTCAAGACTTATAGCCCAATCCTGACGAACTATGTGGCAGGCGGCCCAGGACAGCCCACTGGATCCCATGCTTGCTCCAGGCCGCTCTAGAGAGGCCTGGAGCAGCCCAGCGGGATACAGGGATATGGCAGACACCATTCCTGCTTCCCTGGGCTGTTGGCCAATGGCCCCCCTCCCTTGCCGGCTGGGGGATCTCTTACCTGCCTCCGGCGGCCTTGGGGATGACCCGGCAGTGGAGTGAGGGTGGCTGGCCTTGTGCCAGTTGCCCTTACTCCCAAGTCTTTGCAAACACACTTTACGGCATGTTCGTGATGGCTTCGGGCAGCAGAACACTCGTTCCACCACCCGAGCGTTCTCTTGGATTGCGCTCTTTGAGTCAGAAACATGAGCCACATCCCTGGAAAATTGTAGCCATGAATGGAATTCAGCCAGACTTTAAAAACATTATCCTAGAGGAGGGAAATTCTCTGATTTGATGTCTTCTCCAGAGAGTAATGAAGAAGAGAAATTTGTGGTAAAGAATTATAGATATTAGGCAACCTTATTTTAGGCAAGGAGTAAAGAGAGCTGAGATTATATGTAAAATAAATGGATTAAAGTGGCACAGTATACAAAAGCTCTCGTCCTCTGGTCTGGAGATAAGAACAAAGGGGGAATATTAAGTGAAAATAATATTTTCACATAATATTTTCACTTCACCTCTAGGGCTGAACGTTCTGGACGTTTATATCTAACAGTTGTAATATGTTCTTTCAACCTCATGTAACAGCTGTAATATGTTCTTTCAACCATATTTAAGCCCACTAAAAAGGTCTCACAACTGCTATGGAATCCCAAAGACCCAAGACCCCCGCTGTCAAACCCAGGAGTGTACAGTGTACCATGCAAATGTCGAAGAAATTACATTGGAACAACCAAGCGCTCAATCAACATGAGGTTGAAAGAAAATATTACAGCTGTTAAATATAAATGTCCAGAACATTCAGCCCTAGCAGAACACTCAATGAACTCAGGGCATACCATCAAGTTTGAAAATACGAGAGGTTTAATTCATTAATGAAGCCTGAGACTAAGACTTCATTATGAAGCGATTGAGATAAGCAAGAACAAACATTTAAATTTAATTAACGGACAGCAAGAGCTCTCTTTCATAGACAACATCTGGCTTCCCATCCTGAATAAAATGAAAACTGCTCGGACGAACAAAGACCAGCTACCCCCCTGAGTCGGATGGAATCGTCTTTCTCCAACTGATGCTTCACTCTGCTACATAAGCCAGCCTAGTACATCAAGAGGCTAACATCTCTGCAAATCTGTTGCCTGATACCTGAGGAGGTCCGCAGTGTGTGGACGAAATGTTGTATCCCATAGATTAGTGTTTTAAAACTGTTTCTTATGTGTTAACGTTGTAGACATTTGTAAACATAAATATTTCTACATGGCTGTTAATCCTGTGAAGTTGAAATCAATTTGCATCGTTTCTGGCCATGAAAGCTACAGAACCTTACTAGGATTCCAATTGTCATTGCAGAACAGAAATGAGCAAGGGAAGATATAAGAGAAGATGTCAAATTCATAAATAGGTTAGAAATATAATTAATATTTCACGTCATATTTGAATGGCACAGAAAGGTCGCCAAAGTTAACATGAGTAAGCTTACAACTGACCTTCAGTGCAAAAAGGCCTAGACAAAATAATGAGATATGACTGAAAGCACGCTTCCAGCCCTCCTCTTCTGTGGAGAAAAATGCTCTACACATGCATAGAGAGGGCATTTTCATTTGCTGAGCATTCCCCTAGTCAGGTACGAGAAGAAGAAAATTCCTGTGGCTACAGAACTGCTGGGTCCCACTCATGGATAGTAGGAATATTGATAACCTTAACCATTCAGTACAATGCTCAGAGTTCACATTATCTCACCAATATGACTAGGGACTGATAGTATGAGAGGGACTGAGCTGGCAGCAATTGGAGTGCCCTGTATACACATTTCATTCAAAGCTTCTAGGACTAAGCATGCAAAGCATTTCTTATGTTTACATTGAAGAAAAATGAACCTCCATATATTAAAGGCATGTGCTGCATCCAGTGTGTGTGTGTGGGGGGGGACTGGAGGGCAAATGGGAGGTAAGTACAAAACATTTATATGGTACTTACCTCCACGTAAGCCCTGGGGCTGCCTATGGGTCTCCTTGAACACATGCCACCTCTTTTGGTGGTATATGTCCAAGAAGAGAAAAGGAGCAGGGAGGTTTAAAATGGAGTGGATAAGATCCAGGTTGCACCATTGCCAGTAAATCCACCCCTTGCCCTCGAATCCACCCATTGCCACTGAATCCATCCCCGGTTCCTACCCTCTCTCCGTCCAGGTATACCCCAGTCCTCCCGCTCCCTTCCCCTTCACTTCCCTCCCAACCCTCGCGCTCATTGCTGTATTACCAAGTCTGGAGGGCACAGTGGTGTCTGGCGGTGAAGCTGTGGTGCTGCCTCCTCTTGCGGCAGCACTTGCCGAATGTTGTGAGGAAGCCATGGCATCGGCTTCCTCACGAGGGACCTGCTTGAATCAGCCTATAAGGTGGCTATGCCGTGTCTCCAAAACTAGAGCTGATAGGGCAAATGCCATTTTTTTTAAATCAGCGCCTCAAATATACTCAAGAATAGGTCTAACTTTTAAGGCACCAAAGTGTGTGTTGGGTTGCGTAATTCATCAGAAAAAAAGAAGGAATTTCTTACGTTAAATGTATAGTTTGACTACACATGATTGTATGTTCCTAGGCTAAATTTTACTCCTAGAGCTAAAATTGTGTTGATTCATATTTTTTGAAAAGGGTAAAGCCCCATCTAGAGATCACTGATCCTTGTTCAGGATGTATTATGTACATGATGTTGCTGTGCATAAGGATCTCCCCTGACAGACAAATGATCAGTAGATACAATCAGCACTAACAACAATGATCACCTGTTCAGGAGGGAGCAGCGATACTGGAAACCAGTCACTCTCACCTCTCTACAGACGATCAATGCTGCTAGAGTCAATGTCGTGGGCCATCCGTTTGGTAGTGGACATGCAGAACAGAGACAATATTGTGGAGTTGTAAAAGAAGCGTCGTCAGGGTGTGGGCGGGGGGGGGCCTGGGCCCTCACCAGGCGGCGGGCACACAGGGGGTGTATCTGCATCCCGGATGGTCTCTGCCGCCACATTCGTCCTTGTGTTGGGCCCGCCCGCCTGCCCTGGAGCCTGTTGACTTCGAAAAGCCTTCCAAAACGGCAGTGTGTGTGTGTGTGTGTTCCAAGCTGTGCCGCACACGAAAATGACATCACACACCCCAGGGGGCGTGGCTTGTGACGTTACGTGGGGGCCGTCGCGTCGGCGGCCCCCCCACGGGGGGTTGTACGCTCGCCACTGAGCTGTAAGTGTGTCTAGAATTTTGCCTTTTCGAGCATGCATCCATTTGATGACTTCCAGGTTCTAAACAGCATGATTGACACGTAATATTAAGGGCATTGCAGGTACTTTTGAGGTCTTGATGGCAAACCTGCTGGCTGAGCAGCATCCGTGCTCTTGCTGCCCAGATTCTCCATCTGCTCATGCAGCAGATGTGGGGAAATCCAGACTATGCATGAAGTCTACGGAGGGGGGGGAGGGGGTGGAACGACGACAGCTTGACAGGCACTGAAAGTTTCATATCATATTCCACAGATTACCTGAAATTCACTCCAGAAGCAATCGAAGCTTTTATGCAAATTCCCCCCCCCTTAAAAAAAAAGTCCACATCTTTTATGCACGTTTAAGCCGGATAAATCAATTTCCATTCAAAGTGGATATTTTCCCTACTCATTTGAAAGGCAGCTGGATAACCTTAACCATTCAGTACAATGCTCAGAGCAGAAGCGTCGCTCCGGTAGGGGCGGGGCTGTAAGTATCGCTGCGGTCATAGTCTCTTTACCGAGCGAGGAGGAGGCAGCCCCGCCCCCTCACTGTCCGAGCCAGTCCCCTACGGAGAAAGCAGCAGGCAGGGTCTCTTCCCTGCCGGTTTCTCCGTAGGGGACTGGCTCGGACAGTGAGGGGGCGGGGCTGCCTCCTCCTCGCTCGGTAAAGAGACTATGACCGCAGCGATACTTACAGCCCCGCCCCTACCGGAGCGACGCCTCTGGCTCAGAGTTCACATTATCTCACCTCTCACTCACTGCTCTTAGGCAGTTGTTTCCTGGTGGTTGCTTCTGAATAGATCCCATTGTATATTCAGTGCCTGGTGTATGTGTAGCTAGATGTGCCTATCTCCTTCATTTGATTCACAGAAACCTACATCCTGTGTTGCTTGCCACTGTGTCAACAGGGCAGGAGAGCTCATAACAGCCACACTTTCGTTTTTTACATGTTTCCACCTTCCTTGCCCATCTGCACCAAGAGGTGCAGAGTGAACACCCAACACTCTCTGAATTAACTTCCAAGTGAGAGCAGATGGTTTCAGCCCAATTGGTTCAGAGCCATTGTGAACCAGTCCATTTACCCCACTACCAGAACGAATGGCATTTGTGGATGTCGATTGAAGTGTTGCTGTAGTCACAATGGGCCAGGAAGGATAAATATTTAAGTAAGAGAAAGTCAGAGGAACGGTCAGGTGGCTTTTCAATGTTTATTTGTAGTGCCTACCAATCCCAATCATGAATCAGAGCTTGGCTGTGGTAGAATAAATCTGAATGGAATTGCAACACAAATCCTCATATAATTATCATATAATAATAGGAAGGATGGCATTATTTCTATTACAGTACTACTACTACTACTACTACTACTACTACTACTACTACTACTACTACTACCACCACCAGAGGAGTAACATCAGTGGCGTTCCTGCAGTAGGGGCTCGACAGTATGTCGCGCCCCGTCCTAGTACCCGCGTTCACGAACCGGAGCGAGGAGCCCCCGCCCCCTCGCCGTCGGAGCCATTCCGCGCAGCGAAGCCGAACGGGCAGGAGCCGAACGTTCAGCTTCGCTGCGCAGAATGGCTCTGACGGCGAGGGGCGGGGTCTCCTCGCTCCGGTTCGTGAACGCGGTACTAGGACGGGGCGTGACTTACTGTCGAGCCCCTACCGCAGGAACGCCACTGGGTAACTCACCCACACCCGGGGCAAGACAGTACGTGACACCTCGGTGGTGATGTCATGATATCATGTGATGTCACGCACTGCCCCTCCTCCTCACAATCATGAGGAGAAGGAGCGATGTGCAGAGATGGGTGCCTTCAGCTGCCCTCGCGTTCAGCTCACAGCATGAGCCGAATGCAAGGGCAATCAATTGCCTGCTGCCTCTGTGCACTGCTGTCCTCCTCACGATCATGAGGAAAAGGGGCGGCGTGCGGCAGCAGGAGGATTCAGCTGAACTGGTGGTGGAGCCTGAGTGTTGCGCCCTCCCCTGGAGTTGCGCCCAGGGCAGCTGCCCCTCAAGCTCCACCCTTGTTATGCCCCTGACTACTACTAAGAATATTTATATACCACTTTTTAACAAAAAAATGTTACCAAAGTAACTACTTGAAAAGGACTGCCAGTTGCCTGAGAACTGCAGAGGCAAGTAGGGGCATCCTTTGGCCTCTGCCATGAACACCATGGCAGAAGGAAGAGCAACCTGGGCCACCATCACAGGGAGCTTCCCTCCTTCTCTCTGCCTAAAAAGGACTGTATTACAACGGGTTGCCCAGGGACCAGGGAAGTGAATGGGGGCATCGGCTGGAGGACTAAAGGGCTCCTGGATTGTTTCCTGCTGCAGTTGAGGGCTGCCTTACAGATCATTTGGACTGAGGGATTGGATATAAATCTATAAATAAAGGTATTTTACATAGCAAAAGAAATGGTTCCTTGTCACAAAGGGGCTATTCATTTATAACGAAGTGCAAAGGAGACATCAGCAACAGCCAGCAGGGATGGGGCACTCTGCAGGGGGGAATAGGGGCAGCTGTTTGTAGTTCAGTGGTAGAGCACATGCAAAGGTCCCTGGTTCCATCCTTGATATGTCCAGACAGGGCTCGGAGAGTCCCTTGTCTGAAACTCTGGAGACCTATTGCCAGTCCGAGTAGACAATACTGATCTTTCCACTAACAGCCCAATCCTGCGTATCCAATCCTAAACGGCCAGCCACGTTATCCTACGCAGGATGCGGCCCGCGCTGGTGGAGCCAGGGCACAATTCAGAGAAAAGGGATGCTCGTCCCTTTCCCTCAGTATCAGCCCCATCAGCCTCAATGGACCTCCTCGAATTCATGCAAGCTATTTTGCTGGCACACATCCAGGGAGGCTGTGTAAGGCCAGCCAGGCCCAGGAAGGGGGTGAGGATATGGAGGAGCATGCTGCCAATATCCCCACCCCCCTCCCTGGCGTGGCCAGCCAATCGCCTCCTCCCCCGCCACCCCGGCCTGCCCTCTGCACGCCCTCCCGCCGCCCAGCACTTACATGTGTCCGGCGACGTAGGCATCGGATGGCAGCAGAGTGAGTGGTGTTGGCCTTGGCGCCAGCACTGCTTACTCCAAGGTGCCGCGAAAGTGCTTTACGACACTTTTGTGACACCCTAGGCTGGCGGAGCATGTGCTCCACTGGCCTTTTAATTGTGCAGGATTGCTGTGCTAGAAGGTGTCTGTGTGCCCAGCTAGTCAGGGTGACCATCATCACTGACTTGCTTGGTAGGCGGCACAGTACATAATTTGAGACAGGACTTGTCATAATTCACTCCTAGACACTCTTTTCAGTGCTAAGGCTTAGTCTGAAAACTCAGGTGGTGACAGCACTTTGCAGGTGCTACATATGCACGCCGTATGACTGGTCTTTTAAATCAGACTTGTCAATATCTGCTCACTCTTTTGCCTGTAATTAATAAGAAAAACCTGCAGACACCACTGAGAGCCAGTGGGATGTAGTGATTAGAGTGTTAAACTAAGGCTGGAAAGATATGGATTTAAGTTCCCGCCTAGCCAAGAAGCGCACTGGGTGATCTTGGGGAAGTCACTATCTTTCAGCCTAACCTACCACACAGGGTTGCTGTGAGAATAAAAGGGTATACTCCATGTACACCACTCTGAGCTTCTTGGAAGAAGGGTGTGAAATAATAATAACTAAGCAGGAAAATGTTTGTAAATGAGAAGGGTTGGTTCCTTGCCATGCACATGTGTCCTTCACATCAGTAAGTATGGACAGGCAGGCTACTAAACATTCCTGGCTAGTAACTTTAGTGGACTTATTTGCAAGGTGGTTTGAAACATTCCACTTGCTGAATAGAGCATCAATATCCGTAAATGGTTTCAGGCAGCTGTCACATATGGACTGTCTGTAACCTGACCCTGGGAAGAGAAGTAATGAGGACGGATGACGTGTGAAAATATATAAGTGTCTGTTCTCTTACTTGAAAAATAAGACAGTACATGATAGTTGTTATGTAATGCAATGTTTGTAAATCTGATGCTAGTGATAATAAGAGAGAGATTACTATTTATTGTGCCATCAACATGCAGGGTGTTAGGTTTTAAGAAAGGTTTTAAATGAAAGAAGAGAGGAAGAATTATGCCTGCTTAGAGAAGAAACAGTACGTTTAAGGACTTCGTGCTTTTGAATGACACTTGAAAAAGACCAGAAGGTGGTCCGACTAATAACATACTTTAGGAATTAGCTGCAAAGGACTGTGTAGTAGAAGTGTCTAAGTCTCTTCACAGGATGCATCACAAAACAACCATCCTGAATATTATGCTTATTAATCCACACATGAAATACTGATTGTATAATTACAGAAATTAATATGTTCTAGCCAGTTAGGATTGGAAGCTGTGAAAACAAGGACCTACACATGTCAACGTCGGGGCAGCTGGTAATTGCAGCTAACTCTTTTTCAGGCAAGCACACCCTCCAACACCGCCACAAGTTTTTGGCATGTCACAGAAGATGGCATATACACTAGTGTGCCAAAAGTTGTATCATGCATCATTTGGTAGGTGCAAGTGACTGGCTAGTCAGAGGTTGAAGTGTCCTATCCCCCTTCCCAGACCTGATCCTGTGGTGTGGGTCCACGTGGATCTGAGCCAGCTATTTAGCTGTTGTAGGTCCAAGTAGACCTGTCTGCACTACAAAGACTTACCCCTGGATAAGGGAACAAATGTTCCCTTACCCAGAGGAGACCTCCCAGACTTCCCCACCACCATAGGATGCAGCAGTCACCATTTAGGCACCACTGCATTGATGGGGGGGGGAGAGAATGGACAGGATTGGGCTGTGTGTTCACCATCTCCTCTTGGCTGTCTCATCCACAAATGGGAGCTTTTCCCCAGAGACAGCTGGTACCTCCTCCTCCATCCACAAATCAGAGTTTTTCCCCAGAGTCTCCTGTTCCACTGCATGTAGATGGGGTGGCTGGAAGGGGCAGTGTGTGTGTGTGGGGGGGAGGCCATGAAAGGCACTTTGCCTAGGGGGTTGCCACAGTCCTGGAGTCAGCCATATATGAAATAATGGGATCAAGAGCCAAGCTGAACAGAATCTTGCATAATTCTTGCTCTATGCAGTATCTACCGAACTCACCATAGATTGTCCCCTCTTACAGTTTCAAGTAAGTTCAAGTCAATCTGAGTGTGTCTGTACAATAAGAAGTCAGGAACCTGACCAAGTTACAAATAGTATTTTTCCATTCACAGGGAGATATTTATAAGAGATGTCTGTCAAGTAGCCATTTCTCCCCAGTAATGCCAATGTTTGCAGTACTTGCCTGTTCTAGGAAAGATTAGAAACACAATGTTTATAACTGTATACCTGGGGCTGTCTGCCTCTGTGTTCTGGCCTTTCCAGCTTAATGGCAACCTGGAAAAAGACATTTGTCATTGAATCATCTTCCCTATTGTAAGGTTCTTTTTTCTGTGCCACAAGCTATAGAATCTGGTTTTCTTTAGTGAAAATCCCCCCCCCCTTGGAATAAACCAAATTCTGTAAAGATTCTCCTTATTTGCGTCTCCTAGCGAACGGAATGCCTTTTGAGTGAATTTTATAGTTATTGAATGGAAGCCCAATTAATTGATTTCAGGAGAAAATGAGATATTCTTCTGCTTGAGGCCATGCCATCCCGAAGGACACCTGTATCTGTATGTTTTGAAGGGGCAGGAGGGAGTCCTTCAGCTGGATATTAATTGCTGATAACATTGGATTGCCAGTTTCTAGAGAAACCGTTCATTTGTGGGTCCTGCGGAGAACAATTGCTGCACTTATTAGCTCACATAGCTCAGTCTGAGACTGGATTAATCATTATGCTAAGTGTCCTGTAGAGAGCAGGGGCCTTGTCAAATGAAGCTACTGCTGCGGGGTGATTATCGAACAGTACCGCTGTGTGGAGATTGGCACATCCTTGCTTGTCTCTCTGCCTTTTAATGGATGTGTGTTTGTATCATGCTGCACACTGGTAGAGAGCACAGCGTTTTGCTGGAGGCTGTTTACATCGGGTCTGTCTCAGAAACCAGCAGCTGCCAGAATACCTGGGCTGGGCTGGGGGCTTTTGCCACTTGGTTTCCTCAGTCCTTGTTGCTTTTGGGAACTGCTCTATGGTAGAAGAGATAGCAGCCAGGAGCCACGCTTGCATCTGCGGATCACTAGAGAAAAAGCGACATCATCCCTGCTGCCACTGTCCTCTCTTTTCGCATTCTTCAAGGTGGCCGTTTTGCTGAGGGCTCATTAACTCAAGAGAAACCTGTTTGTGTTGTTGTTTTTCATGGCACGTAAACCGCTTAGAGAGGCTTTGACCTGAAAGATGGTGTAAATAAATAATAAATAATGTTAATGGGTTAGAAGTACACCGAGTGAGGACCATGCCCTTTCTTCTGGGCCTGGCTTAGTCCTTGCTGAATGTTCTCTTCGGAAGAGCTTCTGTTCCATGGAAAACATATATCATTTCACAATCCATCATATTTTAGTTGCCTCTCATGATTTCTGATGTTCCTAGGATAGGTTGAGATTTGTGGGTCTTTCGAGATTCATAACTCTTGTCTCTTGTGTCTAAGAACCTTACAGTCTAGATTTCGTTTTTATTCTTGTAACATAGAATTCGAAGTTGCAACATATGTAGGATGTCAGATAAAATAGAATCTTTCTACATTTCATTTTGGTCTAAAAGAGATGACCTCTCACTGAGATGTGTGGAAACAGACCACAACTAGATTTCTGTAACAACCATGGTAAAATGTCACCATGAAAATACATTTATGGCTTCACCTTCAGGGAAATGCTGGATAGAATTGGCTGAGATACTGGGCAGAGAGATTACCAAAACAGGCTTTGAAGTAATACTTTCACTAGCTAGGGAATTTCCCAAGACTGACGCTTCCTTCAGCTTGGATGCAATGGGATATAAATATGGCACATATTCTTTCATTATTCATATGAATGCTCCACTAAACGAATATGGAACTTGCTGTATATTCTGAAGAAATAAAGTAGATTTTCAGGTTCCAGATTCTAGCAAGGAGTCTCTACCTCAGGGATGCCACTGGCTCTCTAACCTGGTCTGGGTTCCAGTCTCACTCCATTCTTAGGAAGAGCATTCTGCAGAACACCCTGAGGACGTCAACTGAGTTCCTGAGTGTTCTGAGGCCAGCATTTCAGATTCCTCAACCAAGGAACCCAAATCCAAAGCTCAATTACACCATCAGTTACCCCAAAAGCCCCTCACTCCCCTATAAGCTCCTAGCAGAGAAGAAAGAAGGTTCAGCTGAAGGCTGCCTGTGCAGTCTCCAAGCTAGAATGCTTTCTCTTTAAGTTCTTGCTTGTTGCTAGTAACTGTACTGCCTCATGCCCACACGAGATTTGGGCGCCGCCATCTTGGATCTCACGAGATTTCATGAGATCCAAGATGGCCACCGCCAGCAAAAAAGGTAAGTTTTAAAATTTTAAAAGCCCCAAAAGCAGCTTCGGGGGCTTGCACCGGCCTGGAAACATTCCAGGACAAATCCAGGACCCGAGCTCGGGTTCCCGGACTGTCCCAGTATTTCCAGTACGAATGGTAAGCATAGCAATAAATGAACAGTGTACAGTGGGGGTAGACTTCCCCCACTGTTCTGTCAGTTCTGCGCATGTCTGGGCAAACCAGCTGAGCAGTAGGACAAACAGCAGTAAGGTGGAAGAGAGGGGCTGCAATACTCCAAAAATATTGGAGTTTTTAACAGGGCCTCCAGGAATTTCCAACATTACATCAAGTTGAAGAAAACAAAAAATCTCCAGAAATCGCTTAAGTCAGAGCTGGCAACCTTAGCAGCTACTCAGTGGAGCACGTGGCTTAAAAAAAGGAAATAGAGACATAGTCAATAAGTTGATGAATGGTGAGAAAATGCAACCAAAGGAAAGCATTTCACACCACCTAAGGAGGAGATCTATGGTGTTGGCGCCAATGGAGTGAAGTGGGCACAAAGGAAACATCGGAGACTGGGTGGAGATTTCCCCTCCCTCTCTTTTTCAGGCCTGTTCTCAATATGGTTGAGTACAATTCTGGCTAGATAACAAGCTGAAAGTATATAACTTCCTTGCTGCTACAGCAATGCAGTTTGGTTCCTTCTGATATTCTGGCTTGTTCTGTCTTGAATTTGATCACCTGATCTCCCAAGTTGAATTACAATTTCCTGGCAACAAGCATTATTATTGGGCCAATTTCTGGGGTATTTTTTCTAACTGCTGTAGTCTTTGAATTTCTATTACTAAATTCAGATGTGTTGTAACCTTGATTTCTATGCTCAGTATTTGTCTGTGAACATTTGGGGAGCAAACATTGTTGTGCTTTTGCAGCGGCTGAAATGTTCCGTGGAAAAAAGACACATGTTTAGCTTTTTCAGTTCCACTTGCTGCTATTGTTTCCTGGGATGCTGTTGCTTCAGGTCCATTTTTCCTCTGATTTCTGAAATATTTCTTGGAGTGATCCCAGGCTATTGAGGACCTTCTAGTGAGTACGATGTCACCGAGAGCAAACATGAGCTGAGTTAGAAAGGGCCTGGTCACATGACTGATTCTAACAAATCAAGTTAGCAAAGCACTTGTGATTAATAGAAGTTATTATGACTGTTCTATTGATAACTTTGAATACACTGTGCAATGCTTCCTTTAGCCTGACAAAGTGCTTTTCAGTTGACAAGTGAAGGAGAGACATTGCACTATAGGAGGGAGAGAGAGAGAGAGAGAGAGAGAGAGAGAGACAGAGACAGAGACAGAGAGACAGAGAGAGAGAGAGAGAGCATGTGCACCACTGATTTGCAGGGGCGTCAGCTGACCTGGGGCCTAGGGGCGGTGGGCCCCAGGGCGCAAGGGCGGGAGGTGGTGCGGGGGGGCAGGAGGCTCCGGAAAAAAGCGGGAAAAAATTGAATTTTTCCCGCTTTTTTTTGCCGATTTTAAGCCCGATTTTTAGAATATGTTTGCTTTTACCTGCACTTTTGTGATATTGGGACGCTCCCACGACGATTTCTAGCATTCTCCCGGGGGCGCAGCGTCTCCGTGCAGCCGTTTACTTGGTGCTGCACTTGGTGCGCCCCCAGAAGCAATCTCCGTAGTTTGCGCATGCGCAAACCCAAGGAGTCTCCAGGGACGTTCTGGGCATGCGCAAACTACTCCCTGGAGCGTCCCTGGAGACTCCGTGGGTTTGCGCATGCGCAAACTACGGAGATTGCTTCTGGGGGCGCACCAAGTGCAGCACCAAGTAAACGGCTGCACGGAGACGCTGCGCCCCCGGGAGAATGCTAGAAATCGTCGTGGGAGCGTCCCAATATCACAAAAGTGCAGGTAAAAGCAAACATATTCACAAAAGTGCAGGTAAAAGCATACATATTTCGCCAAAATCGGCGAAAATTGTGCTCGCAAATCGGGGGAAGAAGCGTCGCAAACCGGGGGAAAACTAATTAGCATAATTTATGCTAATTAGTTTTGGGGGCGTCGAGGATGCCGCCCCCCCTGCCAGATCGGCTGGCTACGGGACTGCTGATTTGTTGTTTGCGTTCTTCGCCCCCAGCCAGACAGCCTCCAGCAGAATGATTTTGCTCCTCCCCCATGAGAGCAGCTAGGTAGGCACAAACTCATCTCACATAGCAAGCTGATCCTTTCTCCCTCTGACTCTCTTTTTTTCTGGGTCTTTCCCTCCATGGTAGCCTGTATGCCTGCTGCTGCATGAGATTCAGATTCTCAGAGCAGGTGAGCATGGCACCTCCCCCCCCCCAATAAACACACCGAACAGGTGCTTGGAACGTAGGGTCACTTTATTAACTAACCAGGAAAAATAACAGCAGCAGGGTGCTAACTATAAACCACCCCTTTGGCGTGCAGGCAGCTAGGCTGGGGAAAACGGTCCTAGCCGTCTGCCTCCCCCAAGATCTAAATGGGCATGACATCCTGGCTCAAGCCACTCTCGGTCCACGACCGAGCTGTCTATCCCTCCCAACCCAGAAGGGGGGGCCCGAGGCAGCTGAACAGTGCTGACCAACCTCAGGACACTCCTTAAGTTGATCAGGACACTCCTTAAGTTGATCATTGCAATTCCAGCCTGGGGGGGTTGCCAGCCAGCCTCACCGATCTGGTTCAGCATCGTCTGAGCAGTCCTGGCTCAACCCCTGACCTTGCGTACCTCAGGATGTATGCCAACTAAGCCCTCCCTAGCTATCCATCCTGCACGCCACATACCTAAAGCAACCAACTAGTAACCTTATCAGTGAAAACCTAATTACCACCACTCCAACCCTCAGACTGGGGTAGGCGAAAAACCCTTAGCCAAAGTCCAATCAGGCTAAGAGAAAAAATTCCTACCCGGCAAGGGCAACCAGCTAATCTCAGCCTGAAAAGAGGGAGGGCGGGCCTCGAAACTCCGGCGAGACTGAGGAGAGCAAGAACGCTGGCTTGCACTGCCCACCCTCAGTCCCGCCTGGAGACATGGGCAGCCAATCGGCTGCCGCCTAATTCCCGCCCCCGCCCGATGCGCTTGGGGATGGGGCAGGGCAGCCCACGGCAGCCCCGCTGTCATTTCTGGAGAACAAAAACCCAATTGAGCATATGCTTGCTTTCGTTCCCTCCATTTCTGAACTTTGTTTCCAAATGGACAGGTGTTTCCAAACGTTTCTGTTATTTTCAAGAACAACATTCCTCCAATTGGATATGTGCTTGTTGCCTGCATATTTGCCTGCCTGTGTCTTTCCTTTATTCCTCTTTCTTTCTCTCTTTTCTCCAAGTCAAATGGCCAGAAAGGTGGGTGGGTGGGCGGGTGGGATATGAACGGAAAACTCTAATTCCGCATTTGCTCTCTCTCTCTCTCTCTCTCTCTCTCTCTCTCTCTCTCTCTCTCTCTCTCTCTCTCTCTCTCTCTCTCCTTTTTAATTAATGGGGTTGGGGAATTACTGTATTCAACTTAATTCCCCTCTCCCGTAAAAACACACAGAGAGAGAATACACAAAAAATGAATGAGCACAGGTCCCTACTTAGTTTTCTGAAGGAGCGGGGGGAAAATCCTTCTGAGTTACTAATTACCGTATTTTTCGTTCCATAAGACGCTCTTCCCCCCCCCCAAAATAGGGGGAAAATAAGTGTATGTCTTATGGAACGAATGTTTAAGGGGGGATTTTTTTTTTACTTACCTGGGCTTGCGGGGTCTTCAGGGAGGCCTGCGCGACCCTCTGCAGGCCTCCAGATTGGAGTTAAAGGCTATTTTCGGCCATTTACGGTTTTCGGAAAAATGGCCGAAAATAGCCTTTATCTCCGATCTGAAGATCGGAGAGGCCTGCAGAGGGCCTGCGCGACCCTCTACAGGCCTCTCCGATCTTCAAATCGGAGATAAAAGCTATTTTCGGCCATTTTTCCGAAAACCAGAAATGGCCGAAAATAGCCTTTATCTCCGATCTGGAGGCCTGCAGAGGGTCGCGCAGGCCTCCCCGAAGACCCCGAAAGCCCAGGTAAGTAAAACCCCCTTGGCTGAGTATTGTGGGTTGGGGTGGATGAGATTGGGTGGCAGTTGTGTTACATTTGTAAGAAATGAAGAGCAATGATAATTTTGAGGGGGGGGAACACTATACTTCAGTGTCGATCTAGGTTGCCTGTAATGCTGGTGCTACCTTTTTAAACTTTGGACAATGTAACGTGTAACCAATATACAAACTTTGAAAGATCCTTACCAGCACTATCACCTTTTGGTTTCTTAAATAACTTGTGACAACTGTGAGGCTGGAATAATAAGAACTGTTAGCTCAAAGATTTGAGTATCTCTGGGAAAGTGCTTGAACAGCAAACTGCTTGGTGCCAGCTATCGTATCAAGTATTCCAAATGGTCACATCAAGATATAACCAGTGAGACAGTGATTATATATCACACTCTAAAATGAGATTTGAACAAATTGGGATCAAATACTTTGAAAGCAATGATGAGAAACAGAATGTAACTTTGCAACTAGGAGACTACTTGTGGAAGGATAACACTCAAAATATACAGCTTGCTAGTGCAAGCTTGATAACAGTCTTGGTTAAAAAAAATGGAGTTCTTGAGCTCATAACTTCAGTTCTTAATAATTTGTACTAAAGAAGGCCAGATAATGTCTCAAAGTCACCATGTACATCCCTCCTCCATTCCCTTTGGGTGAAGTCATATTCCATCCAGTCAGCCATTCTCCAAACTAACTAGAAATGAGAGACCACCTTGGAATCCAAATCGCACTGGGTCTATTGAGGTACATGAGCCATATCCACATAGGAAAGGAAATCTGTGTAGTTAAGTGTGGTGTTAAGTGTTACACTTAGTTCAGAGTCTTGGAGTATAGTAGCTTGAGTGACTTCTGGTTTTGAAACACTGCCCTGGCTTCCAACATTTCCTTTAATTGTACTTACTTTGTTATTGCAAATAGATCAGTTAAGAAATGCAGGCATGTTGTATGTTCTTTTGTTGTTGTGTTGTTTTGAGCTTTTTGTTCCTATGAATATGTACTTGAGAACTGTATTCTCTTTATATACAGAGGGCTCAGTAAGTTACAAATATTTTTCCCCTATTTTTAGCTCCATAAAGCACATGCGTCCTATGGTCCGCTGCGTCTTATGGAGCGAAAAATACGGTATTGTGTTTTGTTGACAAACAGATAATAATTACGGTACAATCCTATGCACATCTATTCAGAAGTAAATCTCACAGAATTCAATGGGATTTACTCCCAGGTAAACAACTGCATCCTTAATAACCAAGAATTTTGCTTTTTCTCCTGGTTCAGAAGTACAAAGACACATTTTTTAAAAAGTGTTGGCTGTAGAAAAGCACTAGTTAAGGACTATACTGGAAGTTATAGTCAGAGCAAAATTGCATGGTCCAAGTGCAATGGTGTGATTTTGGTGAGAGGCTTATTTTTGTTTGTTTTTAGGGGAGCTGTTACAGAAGGGAGACTCAATTCAGTTCATTTCCAAGCTCTCAGAAATGTTATGCCCTTCTCCCATGATCAATAGTTAAAAAAATCCAGCATAATCAAGTGCATTTATTTCTTGCAATGTGTATAGATATTTCTTTTTTATTTCAGCACATAAAAGTTTATATGACAGTTATCAATACTGAAAGGATGCTAAAGTATAAAAGAGCATCCAAGAAAATTGCCATACTTGTTCTTTTGTTGGAAGATAAAGCTAGATAAAGTTAAATGTAGGAAGCAAGTATGCACTTCAGGGTTATCAAGCATGAATAACAAGAACTACAACAAAGATCTGAGAGGTGTATCTGCAGTACAGTATAATGTGTCTACCCTGGTAAAAGTTATTATGTTAAACTTCCTGCGTTTTAAATCTCTGCATATCAGGGATAAGGCTAGGCATATACCACTTCCATGTAATAATCTTCACGAGATGTTCAGCATACTCTTTAGCAGATTCACCAAACGTTTATGTTCCATGGCCTAATTATACACGAGTCCTCTGACACAGCACCATTTGCAGGAGTCCTCAGTTTGTGCTGTATATAGATGCAGAGTCAAGTTCTTGGCACTTGCAGGAATAGCAGTAAACAAAAGTTTCAAGGAACTACAATAGAAGTTATGGTATCTGGTATGCAATGATCCAGAAAACTCTTATTAACTGCAGAGCCGTCGTCAACGAGGGGGCCTTGGGGCGGTGGGCCCCCGGGCAGCAGGATCGAGCCCCAGGCAGCAGGCGGGCGAGGGATGTCATGGTGGCTGGCGGAGGTGCGACCTGTCCCGTTCGTCGGGGTGAGCGAGGAGTGACAGTGGCGTGTTTGGCCCTCCTGCCGGCCCTGCGCCTCGGTATTGTGCATAATGGCTGCAGCCGTTACGTCACCTCCAGCGCAGGGGGGCAGTTGTAGAACTGCCACTGATTAACTGGCTCACGGCACAATCCTAACTAATGATCCAGCGGCGGAGCGAGCGCTCCACTGCCGGAAGCCATTGCAAACGTGCTGTAAAGCACATTCGCAATGACTTTAGAGTAAGGGCCGCTGGCGTGAGGCTGGCAGCCTTTACTCCGCCACCAGATTGCCCCTGCAGCCAACGGAGGAGGTTAGAGATCCCCAGCAGGGGCGGTCTGGGTGGCGAGGGAGGGGGTCCATTGGCTGAGCCGGGCCAGGAGTTGGCGGGGATGGTGGCCGCCATATACTCGTCCCATTCTGGCCGGCGTGCCTTTACACGGCCTCCTCTTATGTCCGCAAATAGCTGGCGGAAATCCCAGGAGGCTCATTGGGGCTGGGTCGCGCTACATGGGGGAAGGGAACGAAAGTCCCCTTCCCCGAGTAGACCTCCGGGCCGATCGAGAACGAGGATAAGATCTGGCAGGCGGCCTGGGCCGCCCACCGGATAGTTAGTCAGGATTGCGCTGCCCATGAGCTCACCAGCCCCACCTTCCAGTTTGCAGTCAATCTACTGACCACAATGAAAGCTGCTCAGGAACATTCTGAGTGACTTTGCAGTGAAACTGACAGTGTCCCTTTTGCTACAGCAACAGAGATGCTACATGGGAGTCCTGGGAGGGAGGGAGGATCGTTGCTGCCAAGACCCATCTCCAAACTGCCCCCTGCCCTGCCAGCTTTCTGCCCCAATCCTCCTCCAAACCACCTACAACCTGCCCCTGTCTGTCTCCATTTTACCTGCTCCGGCGTGGCCTGCATGGGACCTCCTGCTGTTTGCACTGGCAGTCCCTCAGAGCACAACAGCAGCATGACGTTTGTGGTGCTGGACCAGCACTTACTTACGGCAGCAGATCAGGAGATTTGCCACCATAAGCGCCCAATAGGATTGGGCTGTTAAACATTTATTTATTTTAACCAAATAGAACAAATGCAAAGGTGTCTGTATCTTGAGAATGCTTTTCTTTGGAATGTATTTATTTGGGTCTGTTTCACATAAATGTATTCTAACATCTCAGAGAAGTAATGACATAAATTAGCCAGTTTAAAATTTGCAGTGATGTACTTTTTATACAGTGTATGACGTTTTATTATAAAATAACAGGCTGCTTAATGAGCTGAGCTGATAGTACCAAGTGTTTATAGTAGTATTGCTTAAAAATGACATTTTCAGAAGCTAAATATCATGAACAACTAAGAAATGTCACCTGGTCAGTGTCTTAGCAAACTGTCTCTTGTTTTGAGGACAAAAGTAGATTCCAATAGCAAAGTGAATGCAAACCATTGTCTTGGTCATTAGTAGGAGTGGGAGAAAATGGTGATAACGAAATAAAAACACATAATACCACTAAAAAAAATCTGCATACTAAAATAAAATAAAACCATACAATTTTGCATCATTCTTCATCTGCTGACACTATACAGCCACTGGTGTAGTGGGTAGTTAGCTGGAACCACTGGCCCATATTCTAGGGCAGTGGTTCTCAAAGTGGTGGTCATGACCCACCACGAAAAACAGAAGCAGTCACTGTCCAGTCGCTACTGGACAGCTTGCACAAACATGGGCTGCTGACATCAGTGAGGGTGGCTGTCCAATCAACAAACACACACTTGAATAGTACTAATTGCAACACAGCTCCCCCAGGCTGATACCTCCTGGTGCTTAAAGGTTAGGGTGGGAATTACCCGGAGCAGTAGCCAGAAATTCTAAGGAGCAAACTGTCTCTACAGCTGCCACTGGCCACTATGATGATTAAACCATTAGTAACTATAACTGACATACAGCGGAATCCAGCGCAAGGATCCAGGGCCACCCGCCGGATCCTGAGCCCTGGCGGCTGTTTTGCCGCCAGGCTGGAGGTCTACTCAGGGAAGGGGATGCTCATCCCCTTCCCCGGGTGTAAATCCAGGCTGTCCCGATTGGCCTCCTTGGATTTCTGCCAGCTAAATAGCTGGCAGAAGTAGAAGAAGCCATGTAACGGCCTAGACGCCCCGGAGGGGACAGGGATATGGCCGAGGCCATCCCTCGCCCCTCCCGGGCCAGCTAGGCCAATGGTCCCCCTCCCTCGCCCGCCAGATCCCAACTCATCTCATCCGACGGATGCATGGGCGCTCCTGCGACAGAGTGAGGGAGGCCGGCCTCTGCGCCGGCCTCCCTTGATCCCAAATAGTCACAAACGTGCTTTCCGGCACATTTGCGACTGCTTCTGTCACTGGAACACTCGTTCCATCACTGGTACGATCGTCAGGATTGCGCAGATAGGCTTATATTCAGGGGAAAGCATGTCAGCCACAGACAACCAAGCATCTTTTCATACCAAAAAGGCAATAATCAAAGTGAATTTGTCCTACTGAATTCATCCATCAGGTCAGTAACAGTATCATTTTTCTTGTGCATAGGTATAAAGCTATTGTGAGACCAATGGACATCCAAGCTTCCCACGCGCTGCTGAAGATTTGTTTGAAAGCTGTCATGATCTGGATTTTATCCATGCTGCTTGCTATTCCTGAAGCCGTATTTTCAGACTTACATCCTTTCTATGATAAAAGCAACAACAAGACTTTCGTTAGCTGTACACCTTATCCACTGACCAACAAGTTGCACCCGAAAATTCATTCAATGGCTTCCTTCCTCATCTTCTACATCATTCCTCTGTCTGTGATCTCAGTATACTATTATTTCATTGCAAAAAATCTGATTCGGAGTGCTTACAACCTTCCAGTGGAAGGAAATGTACATGTTAGAAAACAGGTATGTCTAGTTTTATTTAAAAAAAAACACCGAATTCAGGAATGACATGAGTAACAATTGTATGTTGCATACAGAAACTCAGAGTGGTTCATCCAAGTGTAGTGGGGTTCACTTCTGCTACTGTTTGCAGAATAGAAGACCAGGGGGGTATTTCCAAATAGAAAAATGGTCCTTGTCTAATCTGTCACCTTTTATTAGAAGTCAATGACAGTATTTTACATTGATCCTGTGAGCACATTGATATGGAAATGACATTGGAACTTGTTATCCTTGTACATTTTCACAGCCAGACCGATGAATGAGAGTCATAGTCCCATTGGCCTGTTCCAGCTATTTAGAGGTCCAAAAACTGTAGGCTGATTCGGAAGCAGTGGTTCTTCACCTTTTTTGAGTCATGAACCCCTTTGAGAATCTGATGAAAGCTATGGACTCCTGTTCTAATGGAAAGTTTAAAGTTCAAAGACTGGTTTGTTTTTTAAGTGACTCCCTGAACACGTTGTGTGGGAAAGTGATGCCATAGTTACTTATCCATGTAACGTTTCTGGGGACAACCCCCTAAGCAGAACCCTTATTTTGTCACATCCCATTAATGGATTCATCCCCCTCCCCGTCAAAAACATTACATGGATAAAAATTCTCATGTAATCATCACACACATCACACATTGGGTGAGGTCCTCAAAGGACCTCACACAACATCATCCCATGAGAATCAGATATTACATTGGAAGAGGCCCCGACAGCCCCTGAGTGCTGTTGTCATCTACAGGCAAATGGGTTCTTCTCCTTCTGACAGTTTGGGTCTGTGTGATACTTTAAGCTGAGTTGAAGGTCTTTTTCTCTATGCATTGCTAAGTCCATTTCTACAGTGCAGGGTAAGCACCTATCATCAGTGAAATCCTGGTATAATGGAGAGAAGGGCTGGAGGTGGTTAGGTTCAGTGTCCTCCCCCCACGTCTTTTTTAATTAACATTTTTGCAAAGCTTTGTTTCAGCTGTTTTGAAATGTGCAGTAGGATCAGTGAAAAATCTCTCTTTTAATTTTTGTACAGGGCTAGTTGCCCAATCTATATCTCCCCTTACTAAGAATGAATATGAACTAAGCTGTTGACTCTGCTGTGCCATTAATTACAAAAGAGGAAATTCAGGTAGAATAACTGAGGCTACAGCGTCTGGGGCTTTTCAGCCTAGAAAAAAGGCGCCTGAGGGGGGACATGATTGAGACGTATAAAATTATGCATGGGATGGAGAGAGTGGATAGAGGGAAATTCTTCTCCCTCTCGCACAACACCAGAACCAGGGGACACGCACTAAAATTGAGTGGAGGGAGAGTTAGAACAGACAAAAGAAAATATTTCTTTACCCAGCGTGTGATTCATCTGTGGAACTCCTTGCCACAGGATGTGGTGATGGCACCTGGCCTAGATGCCTTTAAAAGGGGTTTGGACAAATTCATGGAGGAAAAGACCGTCACAGGTTACAAGCCATAAGCAACCTCCTGGTTTTTTTAGAAGTGGGTTTTCTCTGTGCCAGGTGCAAGGGAGTGGCGACTGGACACAGGTATCTTGTTGTCTCGTGTGCTCCCTGAGGCATCTGGTGGGGCCACTGTGTGACACAGGAAGCTGGACTAGATGGGCTTTTGGCCTGATCCAGCAGGGCTCTTCTTATGTTCTTATGTTCTTATTAACAGCCTCACACACTGAGTAACCTGAGGGCATCAGTTAATGTGCTTTTGCTCAGGTTGACAAAGGGCCAAGCTAGACGTTATGTGCAATGCATGTTTTGGCCTCTGTTTTCCTAGTTTGTTTTTTAAATAACGCACAGTGCCTCAAAATGTACAGTGCCTATCGGGCCGGCCCCGGTTTACACCCCTTCCCTGAGTAGACCTCTGGCCCGCCAGTCGATGGGCAGCCTGGGCTCAGGATCCGGTGGGCAGCCCTGGGCCACCAGCTGGATCCTTAGTCAGGATTGCGCTGTCAATCTCTGACAATATTGATTTATGTGTTCAAAGATTTCTATCCCATTTTCGGCCTCCAAGAGGCCCCCAAGGCAGCTCACAGCAGATTGATTGATCAATTTGGCTCTGTAAAAACCACATTGTGAGCTTTTTTGGTTGAAAAGCAGTATATAAGGATTTTTACTAACAAGAAATAAATATACCGATAACATAATAACAATTGTAATAATAGCCTGTCCATGTATGTGGGGCATAAAAAGTATGACTTCTCACAAGGCAGGGCAAGCAGGAGTCAATCCTAATCCTACCAATGTTTTTGCTTGTGAGCTTCATGCAGCACCTATAATAAGTCTCTGTCAGAGACATGTGCTATTGATTTCTTTATTGCATTGGAGCCTAGCTTTGTACTGCAGGTGCAGGTGGCAATAGCTTAAGTAGTGCATTAGGATCACACTTCTTAGTATACAGTATATAGTTTGCTTTCCTAGGAAAAGCTTGATTATCAGTTAGAGTTTTGAAGAAACCTGGTTGCCAGTGGGCCCATGTCTCTCTCTCCTTTTCTCCACTCAGTACTTACTGTATTTCTTCAATTCTAAGACGCATGTTTTTTCCCAATTAAGCATTTCAAAAAATGGGGTGCGTCTTAGAATTGAAGGTCTCCAAAAAGCACCCCAAAATGCTATTTTCTTACTTACTGGGGCTTGGGGGAGCTTCAGGGAGACCTGCGCGACCCTCTGCAGGCCTCCCTGATCTTCAGTTCGGCAAAAAACGGTGATTTTCAGCCATTTCCGGTTTTCGCAAAAAACAGAAATGGCCAAAAATAGCTGTTTTTCGCCGAAGTGAAGATCAGGGAGGCCTGCAGAGGGTTGCGCAGGCCTCCCTGAAGCTCCCCCAAGCCCAGGTAACGAAGGAAATTGCACTTTCTGGCGGGGCCAGAAATGCTATGCAAAGGCAGTGCACTCAGTCATCCTCAGCTGCAGGAGACATGCTGGGGAGAGTTGGTGCTGAGCGGGTAGATTCAATGAAGGGAGGTGAGTCTTACAATCGATGGATTTTTTTTCCCCTGCTGGTGGTACTGAAAGTAAAGGTGCGCCTTAGAATCGATGGCGCCTTAGACTCGAAGAAATACGGTACCTTTCCATCTATGCACCAAGAGGATTTAAAGTAATAGTGATATACTGTGTTATTTCATTGGTGGCTTGCCTGCTTTTCTGAGGAACTAAACTCCTAATTTATTTCTTGAGTCTTCCACTTTAATTATTTCATGAGGAAATCAAACATATATACATGGGGTCTCTGCCCCTAGACCAGGTGTGGCCAACCTTCCACCATTAGGATCTCTGCATTCTTAAGAGTTGGGTAGGAGACAGAATCTTGGCAGCTGCAAATGCTGATGGTGCTGCTAAAGCAGCTGCACCTGCTCAAAGGCCCTCACCTATACAACCATTAAAGGGCCAGGAGCATTCAGGTTGAAATGTTGGCTACCCCTGCCCTAGACCTTGCCCAGTCTGTCAGCACTGAGCTGTAGGCAGCCAAATGTGAGGAGGCTGGAGTCCTGGCAGCATCCTAAGCCCCACTGCATGGAACACTGAGGTAGATCTGCAAGAGAGACTGTGCAGAGAGAGACAGTCAGTATTGTAGGGCAGCAGGGTCTGAGGCAACAAGCGTCACAAAAGTGAGGTTGGGACAGGGCACACAGAAGGACAGGCAGGTAGGGAAGCTGGCAGTCTTGGAAAGGAGCAGGCAAGCAACACCCGGAACAAGACGAGGAGGACCATAGCCTGGCTGTGGGAAAGGCTGAGGCTGATCTAGAAACATATCTATCTCATCATCACTCCAGACATCACCATGTCCGGAGGAACCAATGGGCTGTCTGGTTAGGAGGTGTAATAGATGTGGGATGCCGAGATGTGAAAGAACAATACTGCTCCTTCTACATACACTTGACACCCTCAAGTGGGGGTGGGCAGGGCGGGAGGCTTTGGAGGGGAGGTTTAAATCCCCTTTGAATCCCCCTTTGGAGGGGATTTGAATCCCCTTTCCATTCGGGGGCCTCTCGTTCTCGCTGCACCGCTGGTTACACCGGTGGTATAAGTTGCATAGGGTTGCGCTGTTAGTCAATAATGTTGGCTACAGGAGAGGGGAAGGCACAGCATGGGAAGAAGGGATGGTACCTATGGCTCTATCCACTTTGAAATCCTTTCTCAGGGTTCTCTCCATGAGAGGATAGGATCAGAGCATGGTACATGGCCAGAGTCCACAATGTCCTACCTAGCTCATTAGCAGCTTAAGGTTAAAGTCAGTAACAACACAGCAAGCAAAGAAATTGAATAAGCTACCTGAACTAAACAAGGATGAATAATAGGCAGGAGCCAGGGAATAAAAGGCAAGGCAGGCAAGCCGCGCCAACAACTAGCTAGGTTTCTGCTGGGTTTTTTAGAACAAACAAGCTAATTGATTTCAAGATGTTAAATATTGTTGGCTTCTTAGCAGTCACTGTGAACAATGAACAACTAAAAAATATGAGCCTAGTCCAATAATTATTGAAGTTGTGGCAGAGAAAGTTGAATGAAAATACCGTAGGAGTCCTTTCTTCAGATATTTATTATATTCATATCTCAATGCAAGCTTTTCAACTTGCAATACAGAGTATACACTCCTAAGTGGCCCCAGAGTGGAGATCTTCTAGGCCAGGGATTCTCAACCAGTGGTACTAGTACCACCAGTGGTACTTCAGCTGACAGTTGGTGGTACTTGGACCACCGGACCACTGGAATCCTGCTCCAATGCGGCGCTTTCAGCAGCATGTTTTCGCTCCCGAGAGGTTCGTGGCTTCAGAGGCATCGCTACAGTAGGGGCGGTACCGTAAGTTGCGCCCCATCCTAGTCCCGTTTACCAAGCTGGCAGGAGGTGGCCCCGCCCCCTCGCCGTCAGAGCCATTCCCGTGCGGAGAAAGCAACGGGCAAGAGACTCCCTGCCCATTGCTTTCTCCGCACAGGAATGGCTCCGACAGCAAGGGGGTGGGGCTGCCTCCTGCCAGCTTGGTAAACGGGACTAGGACCAGGTGCAACTTACGGTACCGCCCCTACCGGAGTGACGCCTCTGCGGGAGACTCCCTGCCTGCTGCCTTCTCCGCACGGAATGGCTCTGACGGCGAGGGGGCGGGGCCACCTCCTGCCGGCTTGTAAACGGGACTAGGACGGGGCACAACTTACAGTACCATCCCTACCGTAGCGACGCCTCTGCCTGGCTTTGACCAAACCTCTCAGAAACGTTGAGAAGGGCCCTCCCACCCACTCAGAGCCTCCTACCTGCGTTTTCTGGCCTCCAAAACCCTGAAAACCCGGAAGTAACTGGTGATGATGTCATCACCAGTCACTTCTGGTGATACGCATCAGGAGAGTGGTGCAAGAACTTGGCCAGGAAGGGGTTGAGAACCCCTGTTCTAGGCATTCAGAATCAGGTTTATTTAACAGACACAATTCCTAGCAGCGATAAAGGCAATCACAAAACCAAAACAAACACTTCTGCTTACAAAGTCATATTAAGCAATGAGCAAATAGAAATCAGAGCATCAGAAAGGTAAGAAACATTCAATCTTCTACACTTATCATGAATAAAGACTTTTAACAATTATCTGCAGAAGATTTTGGAAGAATGTTTTTCAACTGCAAATGAGTGAGATCTGGAAGGCACGGTTGGGAGCTTCCAAACATGCCGTGTGGCTTCAGAGGCTGCCATTTTCCATGGCAGACCCTAAACCACCTGACACTTCTGAAGCCACTTCTGAAATAGAGAGGACCTTCTGAAGCAAGCATGGCTGCCATGGAAGCAGTGGCGTCGCTGCGCCCGGTGCGGGTTGGTGCAGGGGCCCCCTGCGCCCCGCTGCCCCCCGTAAGTTTTTTTTGCGTTTTTTTTTACTGTTTTGGGGGTATATGTATGCTTTTCCCCCACTTATCTTGAATATTGGACGCTTCCAGCGATGATCTTCTTCCTGCGCCGGAAACATTCTTCTCCCTGCGCCCGGCGCGAACTCCGTAAAGCGCCCAGTAGCGCTTTCCAGAGTTTGCGCATGCGCAGAACGATGAAGTTTCCAGTCGATGTTCTGCGCATGCGCAAACTCTGGAAGGCGCTGCAGGGGGCTTTACGGAGCTCGCGCCCGGGCGCAGGGAGAAGAATGTGCCCGGCGCAGGAAGAAGATCGTTGGTGGAAGAGTCCAATATTCAAGATAAGTGGGGGAAAAGCATACATATACAAACACATGCCCTGTTAACACTTTAAAACCCCCGAAAACAATTAAAAAACCCCAAAAAATGCGAAAAAACTCAAAACCTAAGGAGCCCCGCCCCACTCCCTGAGCCCTGAGCCCTACGCCCTGGGGCCCACTGCCCCCTATCAGGCGACGCTTCTGCATGGAAGTATAGTAGTTACAGTTGCAAAAAGAAATCTGGGAAGCTCTGCTGTTCCTTTCTTTGGAATCAAGGCCAAATCAATAAAGGGAATATTGCTGAAGCTCCAATCACACAGGCGAAAATGGTTATTGTGCACACAGTTCCTAGAGCTGGATACCAGAGGAGCATCATATGTGAGTTGGTTTGTCTCACTGGATTGGGAACCAAATACGGAGTGCCAAGTAGAGGGTCGGCATTGTCAGTTTTCACTGAGCTGGTATCTGCTTGGGAATGATAACTGACTATGTCTCGGCCCTCCATACGGAGAGAAACTGGAGCCAGGATTCAGGCTCTCACTTCCAAGTGTTATGAGGGCTGTCAAAGCTTACCATGTTGAATGTCTACCCTGCTGGGTAGGGAGGCCTGTGCAGTAAGTTGTGCGCACGTAGCTGTGGCTTGCTTGGGACCACCATGCAAGAGTGTGTCTGCTGTGGTTTTGAAGAGAGTTCCATGTAGATCTGATACACATCCAACCTACATCCTTCCACACACGCTGGTGACTTCCACCCATGCTCCTTACCATATGTTCCCTACATTGGTAGCTATCGTGGGGCCAGTACTTGCCATTTAGTCCACACTTCAAGGCTAGCATTTCTGGCATGGATAAAAAGGCTCCTGGATTGTTTCGAACTTTGCAGCTAATTTACCAAACTTGGGACTTATGACAGTAGGGCAGGAACAAAGTATGGCCATTTCCAGGGTTGAAGAGAACTGAAGGGGGGAAAAAAAACCCACAATTCAAAGTATATCTATGTACATTTTGTTCCCAAGAAATGTTTTCCACATGATCATGGCATGAAGCTTTTCTGCCACCACACACCCTGTTCATGGACATTTATGCGATTATCCAGCTAGCAATGCTGAAGTAGGGGCTACAGCCTTTACATGTCAGAAATGATTGCCTTTATGCAGTACAGAAAGAAAGGTTCATTCCAGACTTTGCTGGGTGATCCCTGACCCAAACTTCAGCTACATCAGTGTGGAATGGATTCAAGGTGGAGGGAGGGGCGGGGATTGAAAAGCTGTAACTCGATGAACACTTCCAGGACAGTAAGTCCCACTGCATTCAGACACCCAGAGTAATGCTGCTCCTGTTCATGGAAGCACACTCCATGAATGCAAGGGCCCTCCGAGAAGGGAATGTGCATTCTGCTTGTGCAACGGGCCCTTTTATGCAAGCAGAATGACCCCTCTGTTCTCCAAAGAAGCTTGTGTTCACAAAGCCGGCTTCCCTGAATGCCAGCATTATTCTGGATGCCACCATCAGTCTATAAATATTTGAAATGGATCTATATCAAAAGAAAACCTCCCCACTGTCTAGAAAAGACAGATGATGGGAAAGTCAATGCAGCGCTTCCTGCCTTCTAGGCAAATTAAAAAGAGAGGCGGCTTCCCCTCTTAAATTCAAACATTGCTGACGTACAATCTGCTTTGTTCCTTTCAGATGGAATCCCGAAAACGTCTTGCCAAGACAGTCCTGGTTTTTGTCTGCATCTTTGCGTTCTGTTGGCTTCCTAACCACGTCATCTACTTATACCGGTCATACCATTATTCAGAGGTGGACACTTCCATCCTGCACTTTATCACCTCCCTCTGCGCTCGGATCTTGGCATTTGCTAACTCTTGCATAAACCCTTTTGCACTCTACCTGCTCAGCAAAAGCTTTCGGAAACAGTTTAATCACCAGCTGAGATGTTGCAAAACCCAGGCTCTCATCAGGTCCCAGAGCACGAGCAGAAGCACCACTCGGATGACATCTCTCAAGAGCACCAACCAATCCATGGTCACCTTCAGCTTTATCAACGGCAACCACTTCTGCCACGATGGCAACGTATAGGGTGTGCCACAAAGGCTGAGCCACTGCTGACGCTGTCACAAGATCTCTTCAGCAGTCGCTGCCTGGCTTGGTCTTGCAAGTAACAAATGTACATATGTACATAGAGAGGGACAGAGAACTAGCAGCATGCAAGCAAGATTCAGTGAAGAGCTGAAGAAGGGCTGCCCACACCTGCAGTCTGTTTAGGGCCTTGCCTTATAAATAGCCTGATCCCTTTGAATTCCCACTGTTTGGAGATGGGTCTTGAAGGCATTCAGAATCTCATGGAGTTTGCAGTCTGTTCCATTGGGCTGGCTGTTGCCAAAGACCTTGCAACAGCCTCACACAGAGGAGTGGGGAGCAAAATGACGGAAAAACCGCGTTTTCAGTACAGAAGGATTTCTGGAAAAGAGGCAGGTATTTGATGTATGTATTGGTGGAGTTTGCTTACCTCCTGCAAAGTCATCTGTGCTGTACCAAAACAGCCCTGGGTTCTGCCTTGTGGATCCTGCAGCCATAACACCACCACATGGTGCTGGCATATGAAATTGCAGAGGGCATCCCCTTTCTGCAGGGGTGTCCTTGGAGAACAAATTGGAGGACACTAAGGGCTGAGTCAGTGCAGACCAGCACATATGTGCATATGCAACAGATAAGCATGTATGGGGGGGGGGGACAGGACTACAAATGATAAGGGAGCTCCTAACGTCTTTTTTTCTGAGAAAGCATCTGTGGGGGGGGACAATTTGGAGGGGGCAAATGGCAGGATATAATACTTCCTCCTGCACCACAGTTCCAATCCAAATCATCCCCCGCCGTCAAATTGCTATTAGTCAGGGAGGGAGAAACTTTGTTCCTGTAAGTCCCCCCCCCATGGCTAATAGCTTCTTCACTGAGGTTGGGGGGGGCGGAGATAGTTAAGTCAAGAAATTAGGGCAGGGTCAAAGAATCAAAATGCTCTGTTTGTTTCTATAGCACAGGCCTTACCCAAATTGCCACCCCCCCCCAGTTACTTTTTGAGAAAGATGAAAATGATACCAGAAGCTCCAAATATGGAGCTCCTGCATCATGTCTAGTGGGGAGGGGGGAGTGGAGAGAGAAAATAGCATAAAGTAAGGCAACAATCCTGAGCGCGCTTACTAGGGAGTAAGTCCCGTTGAACTGCTGAGTTCACATGCTGAGGATTGTCCCGCATGCATGCCTCTGGTGTGAGCAAAGGGAAGGAGGGGTCTTATTTTTACCAAAACATTAGGTGAACCATGAAGGTGGACACTGTTTAGAATGGTCAGCAATCTCCACGTATTCTCCAAATACAGTATTAATTCATGTTGTAAAAAGATGTGACGAGAGTTGTGTTTACCGGGGCTTGGTGGCCTCCATAATAAGCAGTATGTTGTATATACAGTTTAAATGTGAAAGGCCATACTATTACAATAAATGTGAGTTGAACTATGTTTACAGTGTTCAAGTGTGTGAATTTTGCCATATTTTGGGGGATGAAGCACAGCACTTTTTAAACGTTATTTAATGTTCCTATCGCTCTCTTCAGGTCATGCATGAATGGATGTCATACTACGTCATACGGAGCTTTCAATACATTGCAGATTGAGGAGCAAATGTAAATGTTTGTATTTTTCAGATATGTACTGTAATGGCAATGTGCAGTGATAGCAATTAAAGCCTCAACTTTGTATTCTGCAGCACAAGGTGTCAGGTTGATTTTATTTCTGTTTTATTACAATGATTTATATCCCACTCTTATGAAATAATTGCTCTCGGGGCGGCTTACATAAAATAAAGAAAATCAGTGGGACTTAGGTACTTCTGACTCTACACTGAAGGTTAATTGCCTTTGTGCCTGCTGAGCTTGCTTATCTTGCTGTTTTCTCCCCTTGGCTTGTGAGAACAAAAATAATCTGGCTACTTGCATGTTCCTCTGCAAGCTGCCAAAACCAGTGGCATGACGATGCAAGAGGGAGTGTCTGGGAGGCTAATTAGATCTGTGCCTGGCTGCTAATTAATTTACAGAAAAAGGAAGGAGAAGATTCACTGCCATGGTAAAACCCGGTCCAAGTTCAACAGAGATCTTGCCCTTTCATATTTCAGCTGAAATTTCAGAGCTATAGGCTTGTTGCCCCTGTCAGCTATAACTGCCAGGCATGTGGAGCAGGGGCAGGAAAACTGGAGGTTTGATAACATCTGTATAGAAAATAAATGTAGCTCTCTTTGAATGATACACATCTTGATCTTCATGCACCTTGTGTCTCTCGTATTCTAAGTGGATATCCTATACGTATATACATATTTAATTCATTGTAATGTGTTTATTAAAATAATTATACACTACCATTTCACTTACAAGCACCCAAGGGAGCTTGCAAACTAAAAATAAAATAAAAAGAAAAATGCATACTCTAAAAACCAAGCTGTAAAAATCAGGATTAAAAGAGAAACAGCAAGAGAAGAACAATTAAAAAAAAAAACACACCCACAATCAGTGAACCGTGGAAGGCACAAGAGAATAAAACAGCTTCAATTTGAAGCCTCAAAGATGAGAAACACAGTGCCAAGCAGTTGTGTTGAGAGGCTGTCTGCCAGATGACCTGGGAGGGGGAAAGCTGCTGGGTGGTTTTGATTGGGAAAAGAGAGTGCTCGACGTACCGGGGGGGGGGGGCAGAGGGAGCCTAGACTCTTGAAATAGGCTACCTCTGCCCCCCCCCCATAAGTACTCTTGAGGGTTGGAGATCCAATTACAGACACTTCCTTTCTCTTCCCCCAACAAGTGATTGGCACTGCCCTTCTGCCTGGAAGAAGATATCCTTGCAAATGGCAATCTGCAAGCAACCAGCAAGCTATGTAGTATGAGGATCTCCTAATTGGGGGCCAGTGTTTCCATATTTATACCAAAGTATTTCTACTGAATGAATTGGCCTATGCCAGGACTGTTGTGAGGAAAGCATGCGATCATGCCTTTTCAAATATGAGCTGTGTACAGTACTAGCAAAGAAGGACTCCAGATGGTCAGTACTCAATGGCTGCCCCAGAACAACACTGTTGCCTGCAGTGGTATCTATCACCATCACTATCTCCAGATGCTGCGCAGGAGGACTCCGCACGGCTATTCTGAGACCAGAAATGAGTTGTATGCATGCATTACGGGGGGGGGGGGGGGAGGCTTGTCTTTTTATAGTGTCAGTCCTTTTACAGGCACAAAGCCATAAGATCCCACCTGGACATTCCTTCAAAGAAGAAACAATCCGGTCCAGGAGGGCCATGAACCAACACAGCTGCACAGTGTGCCATGCCATCTGCTATTACCCAGGTGCCCACTTCTGACAGGTACATAGGAACATTAAATAGATAGAGCAAACATCAGTGCCACGTGGCTTGCAAAGACCTCATGCACTGAAAGAGCACATTCAATCCTTGAAAATCCCATGTAGATGCATTCTCAGCTTCCTACACTTTGTGGTAAATTCCATGGCATCCGTTAGGTTGTACTTCCCAATGGATGAGGGTGCTACACTATGGTTCACGTGCTTCTTACTCTAGGCCTGAAAAAGCAACTTGGAAAAGACATTAAACTCATAAACAGCCAAGATAGTCTTGCAAAAAATTGCGCCAAGACAGAAGGGTCTTAAGGCATTCCTTTCGTACATATTTGCGATGTCTCAATTTAGCCTAAGGTGAAGTCCACAGCAGAACAAACATTGGCTCAACTTGACATCAGCTGCACAGTACAACACTACTGGGCCTATAAGCTCTGTGCCATGATGAAGCTTGGTTGGGCATTGGCGATGTGTGGCACTGCAGTCAATAGGCATGACCATTGGTATGACTGATCACTGTGCTGCACTCTCATTGGAGCTGGGGCAGATCACTCTGAGCAATACTCATGATGATGATTTTAGGAGTCCCAAGTAATGTCCTGTTTCTTAATCCTGGTGGTTTGGTATGAAATATGCAGTTAAATGGAAAACCAAATGTTTGTAATTGCTTTGCAAGGTAACAAAACAATGGGTATGATTCAGACGGAGTTTTTGGGTTACTTTTTTTTAAGTCTCTTGGTTTTCAATGGGAGAGTTAAGCATGTGTTTAGCTGTATCACAAAAGTGTTTCACTTTTGTCTTACTCATTGTTCACATGCAAGACAATTACAGACATCTGGTGTTCAGTTACTGGATATTCCATACCAAGGTAGGATTTCCTGTAGAGGAGCAAAAGCACCATATAATGGATTATAATATGCTAAAACATTGTATACTTTGTTCCACAAATAAAATTAAATAGGTATCAGATTATTAGAGTTGATCCAGACAGTTTATCTCCATCATGAAAGTTTATGGACCAGAAAGCACTGCTGGATTTGGATCCAACAATATTCGAAAGGTGAGCTGCTGAATAATAATTCACGTTTCTATAAGGCAATTTATAAGTAGCAGAAACATTTGGCCACATGGGTTGAATAGAGCTCCAGTTTATCCAAACAGCCAAGTTTGGGTAAAGGTCATAAAAGAAGGTGATTCAATTTTTCGTTTTTGATTTGGTGAGCAGAAGTCCATTTATTGCATCTGACATACACAAAAATTCAGTTTGGTAAACTTAAAACTCTCTTTATATACAGTGAAAGGTTCATTGACAGTCAAGCTTAGATTCAGGCTCCATAACAAGAAAGCAGTCACCTCAGGCAGCAGATGAGCGGAGGTGTCCCCTCCATCCACCCACACACCTCCATTGCGCCCATTACCTGGATTGGAAAAGGAAGAGTGGGATGGAGCAGAAGTGGAAGTGTGGAGGAGAGGTGCCCGCTAGGCCTGAGTGCCTCTGAAGCCGCCTTAGCCCACCACTCTCCCTCGTCTGTTCATATACCAACTATTGAATATTGGCTAAGATTGTGAAGATAAATAGATAGATTTGTTGCAAGATGAATTTTATATATAACATTTTGGAATAATTATAACAACGCTCATCCATATAAACTGTTTTCCATATTGCAAGCCAACCATGTGACCCAAGCTGAAATAAATGGGTAACAAACCACTTTTGCCATGAATCATGCTCTACAATGCATTGCAAAGAAGCATGGAATAACCACAGTAATGTCTCATCATGAAGTGCTTTTACATAGAGCACTTAATTCATATGCAGAAGGTCTGGAGTTTAATCCCTGACACCTCCAGTGAAAAAGATCTCAAGACACCAGACTGGAGGAGACCCATGCCTAAGACTTTGGGAAGCTCAGGGATGGCCCATCCGTGAGGCAGGAGCCTTAGGAGCAGGATGGCAGGGGTGCCTCCAACTTTATCTGCCCACTTGTGTCCACTGCTCCTCACACCACCTGAATTAGAAAAACTCTCAATCACCACTCTCCTCTCCTACACTGCCAGAAGTTGATCCACATGGATTGGATGGGGCAGGGGGGTTGATTCCCCATTATTGGATGGGGCAGGGGGGTGGACCGACCCCAGGCAGCAGGCGGGGGACATCAAACCGGAGGCGGGGGGCATCATACAGGCAATCCGGAGGCGATCCGGGCGGCAGCAGAGAACGTGGCGGAATAGTTCAGAGGAGGCTGCAGAAGGCTCCTGCCGCTTCCGCACCACGTTTGGTTTGGCTCCTTCCCTCCCGCCCAACCCCCGAGGGACTTTTGGCTCTGGCTGACGTCACTCGGGAGCGGGGTGAGTGACGTCAGCATCATGAGGGGGGGCTGGCACGACGCCAGCTACGCTTCTGTACACTGCCCCTTTTCTGGTCTACTCCCCCCTTTCTTTTCCAATCCAGGGAGTAGGAGCAGCAAAGACTGGCACGTTACCAGATATAGGGGATCAGTGTTTGGCAGGCACACTCCCACCGGTGCCGGGAGCTCTTGAGTAGCTCCTGTTAGCAGGAATAAACAGAGCTCAAATATATAAACCAATGGCCTGACCCAGTAGTAGGGAGTTTACTCTGTTCAAAAAAGGAACCAGAGCAAGGGAAGAATTAAAGGAGGACAAAATGGGGTCTGTGAAGATACTGGTGCTCGAAGAGGGCTGCACTAAAATGTTACCATTACCAGAGAAAGACATTATTAGGAAATGACCTTGCAAAAATCTGGAATTCACTTACAGTATGTAATTTCTCTCCCTCCCAAAATTCTTCTATAATTGTGCAGATAGTTTGCTAGTTTACCTCACTGCATCTGGATCCAGAACATGATGGGAATCACCCTTTCATGAGCATGACAATGCCTAATGGAGCAGCGTTGTGCCAAAAGAATATGATGGGAAACCCCCCACTTGTGTGTGTAACATTCTCTGGGCTATATGAATAAGGGCAGCATTTGAAACCGTGTGTACTTTCCTGTGTTTCCCCCATGAGTGTAGCACTGAGCTCCTCCAGAATTCATTAACCTGTCAAGTGCTCAGAGCTCATATAGGGTTTTATACCCCTATAATTTTTTGCATTGGTTCCCTTGTCAATTTTAAATGTATACGGTGGAATGGATCCTAGCCACCCATTGAGAGGGAGAAAAGACAAGAGGGAACAATATTTTGATGAAAATTGTACTGAAAATAATTAACACACGCACAGCTCTCCTTAGAAATGAAAATAACAGAACACCAAAGAAACACTCTGCCAACTCTAAATTACTGGCTTTAAGTCTTTAAAACATTTAATTCAGTTATACCGAAATGAGACTCTATTTGATTAAAACTCCCTTACATTTTAATTATAAAAATGCTAAAGCAATTTGGCCCAGGATGCAAAAGATGTGTATAAAAGCACATAGGTTTGTATAGGGATTGATGGCACTGAAGTAATACAACATTTTTCTCAATCAGTATTTTGGCAGTATGTGGCTAACCAGCCACAGTGACAGCCTCATGTGCATGTATGTATGTTTGCACACATACATGTTGTTGTTCAATCATTAAGTCGTGTCCGACCCTTCGTGATCCCATGAACCACATCCCGCCAGGCCTTCCTGTCCTCCACTATCATCCTGAGTTCGCTCATTGTCATGTTCGTTGCATCGGTGATGCTGTCTAACCATCTCATCCTTTGCCTTCCCCTTCTCCTTTTGCCGTCAATCTTTCCCAGCATCAGAGTCTTCTCCAGAGAGTCCTCTCTTCGCATTAGGTGGCCAAAATATTTGAGTTTCAGCTATTATCATCTCCACTAGCTTTGTTGTTAGTGATGCTACCTAAGGCCCACTTGACTTCACTCTCTAGGATGTCCGGCTCTGGGTCAGTGACCACACCAGTGTGGTCATCAGGAACATTAAGATCTTTCTTGTATAGTTCTTCTGTGTATTCTTGCCATCTCTTCTTAATCTCTTCTGCTTCTGTTAGGTCTCTGCCTTTTTTGTCCTTTATCATGCCCATCTTGGCACAAAACGTTCCCTTGATATCTCCAATTTTCTTGAAGAGATCTCTAGTCCTCCCCATTCTGTTGTTTTCCTCGATTTCCTTGCATTGTTCATTTAAGAAGGCCTTCTTATCTCTCCTTGCTATTCTCTGGAAATCTGCATTCAGTTATTTATATCTTTCCCTTTCACCTTTGCTTTTTGCATTCCTTCTTTCCACAGCTATTTGTAAAGCCTCATCTGACAGCCACTTTGCTTTCTTGCATTTCTTTTTCTTTGGGATGGTTTTCGTTGCTGCCTCCTGTACAATGTTACGAACTTCCGTCCATAGTTCTTCAGGCACTCTGTCTACCAGGTCTAATGCCCTAAATCTATTCTTCACCTCCACTGTATACTCATAAGGGATATGGTTTAGGTCATATCTGACCGGTCTAGTGGTGTTCCCTACATTCTTCAGTTTAAGCCTGAATTTTGCAATAAGAAGCTCATGATCTGAGCCACAGACAGCTCCAGGTCTTGTTTTTACTGACTGTACAGAGCTTCTCCATCTTTGGCTGCAAAGCACATAATCTATCTGGTTTCGGTATTGACCATCTGGTGATGTCCATGTGTAGAGTCGCCTCTTGTGTTGTTGGAAAAGAGTGTTTGCTATGACCAGCGTGTTCTCTTGACAGAACTCCGTTAGCCTTTGCCCTGCTTCATTTTGCGCTCCAAGGCCAAACTTGCCTGTTGTTCCGTTTATTTCTTGATTTCCTACTTTAGCATTCCAGTCTCCTATGATGTAAAGGACATCTTTTTGGGGTGCTAGTTCTAGAAGGTGTTGTAGGTCTTCATAGAACCGGTCAACTTCATCTTCTTCGGCATCAGTGGTTGGGGCATACACTTGGATCACTGTAATGTTGAATGGTTTGCCTTGGATTCGAACTGAAATCATTCTGTCGTTTTTGAGGTTGCACCCCAGTACTGCCTTTCCCACTCTTTTATTGACTATGAGGGCTACTCCATTTCTTCTAAGGGATTCATGCCCACAGTAGTAGATATGATGGTCACCTGACTTAAATTCGCCCATGCCCGTCCATTTTAGTTCTCTGATTCCCAAGATGTCAATGTTCAATCTTATCATCTCATTTTTGACCACATCCAGCTTGCCTTGATTCATAGACCTCACATTCCATGTTCCTAAGCAGTATTGCTCCTTGCAGCATTGGATTTTCCTTTCAACCTCAGACACATCCACAGTTGGACGTCCTATTGGCTTTGGCCCAACCGCTTCACTCTTTCTGTGTCTACTTGGAATAGTCCTCCGCTCTTCCTCAGTAGCATATTGGACACCTTCCGACCTGAGGGGCTCATCTTCCGGCGTCATATCTTTTAGCTTTTTGGTACTGTTCATGGGATTTTCTTGGCAAGGTTACTGGAGTGGGTTGCCATTTCCTTCTCCAGTGGATCACTTTTAGTCAGAACTCTCTGCTACGACCTGTCCGTCTTGGGTGTCCCTGCATGGCATAGCTCATGGCTTCATTGAGTTATGCAAGCCCCTTCGCCACGACAAGGCAATGATCCATGAAGGAGGCACACATACATAGCACACACAAACTACAGGGTATATAAGGCACATGTCACACATGTTGTGCGGTCAGTTTCCCAGGACGATGCAATTGCATGAAATTGATAAAGGGAATGAAATTGATAGAACAAAAAGTGAAATCAATAGGCTCTTATCAAAGCGGTAATAGACTTTAATAAGTCAGATGGCCATGACTGCATATGGTACTAATTAGAAATATAATAGTGATGTAAAGCAGGGTGATTGATCTGTGGACAACTTATTCACACACAAAAGTCACCACTAGACACTTAGTGCCCAATCCTATCCTTCCCCCCCCCTGCTGCTGCAGCCATGCCAAAAAGGAACGTGCTGTATCCAGAGGGTGAGGGTGCATCAAGAAGTTTCAGAAAGAAAAGGATACAGGGCGGGGGGGACTGTATCCATGGGGAATTAGTTCCAGCCCCCCCCACCACGGATAAGTGAAAACTATGGATAGGGGTGAACACCCCCTCCACTGTTTTCTAAGCCCCCCCGCCCCCATGGGTGCCTGCGACCCCCCTGCGGGGCATGCGCGACACTCCCACAACTCCCCGCGGGCACACACACCCCCCCACAGATGCAAGTGACTCCCCCAGCACTTACTTTTAACACAGGAAGCTTTGTTTCTTCTTTACAGGCAAGCAAAGAGCAGCCTCATGCTGCTTCTTGCAGGCCCCTCCAGCGAAACTAGGTGCTAGAGAGGCTCTGAAAGGTTAACAAGAAGTGTTTCTCTAGGGAGACGCTCTAGGACACACTTTTACTTAGTCTCGCTGGTGGTCGGTCCTCCAAAGCCTAGAGAGGACTCTGGAGGACCGACCAGCGAGACTAGATACACGTGAGAGTCTCGCCCTTATCATGGCTGCCGGCTGCAATGCCGAAGAAGAAGGAGTACTGGTGCCAAGTTAAGTAAAATGTTGCCCCCGCGCCGTGCCGAAAATGACCCCCCCATGCCTGGGGTGGTGAAAACGAAGCAGCTGCCACCCTGGGGGTGCAGTGGGGGGCAGTAGCTGCGTGCAAAAGGGGCAAAAATAACCCAAAAACACCCCCTGATGTTTAAGAAAATGTTTCCCCCCCAGAGCTCTTCACACCCTGCACCCTGGGGCCCAGCCCCCCCGCCCCCTGACGATGCCTGCACCACTGCACCATTGCCACCAGATCCACCCACTCCCACAACGTCCCAGCCCTCCATTCCTCCCCCTCCCTATCCATTACACCCCTCCCTACCTCCCTCGCTGTCTTACCTGCTCCGGCGGGCATGGCAGGGTCCAATGATGTCCAGGTAGCATTGCTGCCTCTTGCGGCAATGCTCCCAAAATGACTGCTGACTGAGCGCTCTGCTCCACTGTCGCAAATGCTTCCACAGTACAGCCCAATCCTGGATAGGATTGGGCCATCAGTTTCACACTAACAGCGCAATCCTGTGTAACTCTTGCACCGGTGTAACAGTAGCTCCAGGCCAGCGGGTGGTGCAGCAGGTTAAACCGCTGAACCATAAGCTGTCGATCGAAAGGTCGGCAGTTCGATTCCCGCGACGGGGTGAGCGCTCGTTGCTTGGCCAGCTCCTGCCAACCTAGCAGTTCCAAAGCATGTCAATGCGAGTAGATAAATAGGTACCGCTTGTGGGAAGGTAAACAGCGCTCCATGTTCTAGCTGCATGCTACGCACTGCGGCAAGGAGATTCATGCCGGCCACATGACCACAGAGGCGTCTTCGGACAACGCTGGCTCTTCGGCTTTGAAATGGGGATGAGCACCACACCCTAGAGTCGGACACGACTGGACTTAATTGTCAGGGGATACCTTTACCTTTACTAACAGTAGCTCCACCAGTGTAAGTGCACTTATGCCAGTGTAACTTTCCGTACGTCAACGAAAGCAGGATGGATCCCCGCGTAACCCCTCTCGGACATCACACATGCGCAGTTCGGACGCAGGACAGACACCAGCGCAACTCCGCCGGTGCAGGGGGCATTCCGGGGGCATTCGGACACCCCTGGAATGCCCCCTGCACTGGTGGAGTTGCGCTGGCACCTGTCCTGCATCAGAACTGTGCATGTGCGGTGTCCGAGAGGGGTTACACTGGTATCCATCCTGCTTTCGTCGACATACGGAAAGTTACACTGGCATAAGTGCACTTACACCGGTGGACCTACTGTTACACCAGTGCAAGAGTTACACAGGATTGCACTGTAACTTCTTCTCTGAACTCACAGTCTTGCCACTTGTCAAATAATGGTGACCTTGCAAAACACTCAAATGAAAATGCATGGGAAGCAATATGAGCACACATGTTCCTTTATGTTCCTTCAGATATAGAGTCCAGATAACACTTTCCCATATATTCTACACTGGTATGGTACCATACACCCCCCCCCCCTGTAAATTATTATTATTTATTATTTTATTTTTCACATGTTTATACCTCCCTGGGAGCTCATGAATAAGCTCTTTTGACTTTCAGCATCTTATCCAGACATAATTCTGAAAGGTGGGGTCTGGATGATGAATAGAACTAAAAATGGAAAGTAAGAGTCACTGAGGCAATGCAAAGTGGGGAAGTGAGACAGTGGCAGAGTGAAACAGGCAACAGAATCGGGAGAACCGTCTCCTGCTGCTTTACAGCTAGCAGATTGCCATGTGGAAAACAGAACCATAGCAAATGCAATTAGGAAAATCCATTTGCAAATAAAGCTGCAATTCTCCACACACTTTCCCAGGAGTAAACTCCATTGAACACAATGGGACTTACTTCTGAGTAGACGTACCTAGGCTTGTGCTGCAAGATGTCTGTCTATGCATTATCAAGCTGAGCAGGAAGCAAAAGATCAGCTAAGATATTACAAAGCCCTTCCCTTCTAGTCTAACCTCTGACTCTCAGTCAAGAGGATATCCAGATCTGACAGTAGTTAGTAAAAAAAATTCATGAAAATGCTCCTTATGCAGTACAAGCAAGTTGCTTTCATAGTGCCAGCCTAATACCTGATAATGATTCCTTTTCCAATTAATTTGGTTAAGTGCACCATTGGTTACTATGGCTCTTTCCACTGTGTCTGGTCAAAACCTTGCAGTACTGTAGCAAGTAGCTTCAGGCTATTTGCTTGTTTGTTAATTACAACAGCACAGCAGCATAACTCATGTCCTTCTGGCAGAGACTTGTCTGGAAGTGAATAATCCATGCAAACATCACTTTGATGAGCTGATATCATCTTTTCCATTCACAGGTTGAAAAGACTTCAAGAGATGCTGCCCCCTCCCAGCTTTCCAATTCATGAAAATAAGGAAGCTACACTATTTATTTTGACTTTGACAGTTGAATGTCACAGCATCATCACTTTCATCAGCAACTCTAAGCTGTGTGAAATTCCTCCTTTCATTTAGTAAGGGGGTGGAAGTGTGGGAAATGGACGAGATACACTTGTACCCCTGAGGCACACATTCAGCAAGAACACACAGATGTCTTTGTGCTACTGTTGTCCACTGAAAAAATCAATAGAACTTATCACCATATATATTTTTTTAAATGCATCCTTATCGCCACAATGATAGATGCATTGAGGACAATGCTTTGTGATGCAGACAACCCTGAGACACTCTCTCTAAACTAAAGCCACCCATATTTATTATTATTATTATTATTATTATTATTATTATTATTTATTACACCAGTATTTATACACCGCCTTTCTTGATCATTGGATTTCTCCTCCAATTTTAATTCAAGGTGGTTTACATAGGCAGGCAATTCTAAACCAAGCAGTTTTTACATTTACAATAAACGTTCTAATATTTCATAGAATACTTCATTCCAGGTGGTTTCCTTTCACGGTCTGGCCTCTCTCTGGCATTCACCTCCCACGCTTCAACTGACAGGCAAACTCTGCCTCCCACACAGAGTGCCAGCTGTAGCTTTCTCTCTCACACAAAGGCTTTTGCAGCTTGTCAGCAGCATGTCGACAGCTCTTCAACCGTACATGGATTCTTCTGGGCATCTCAACCTGCCCTCCTTAGATCTTCAGGCATATGAGGCTGCAACTCTACCAACTGAGCCAGACCTCCTGCTCACTGAGCCAGACCTCCTAAATAGGATTTAATCCATTATCTTTCTATTATAAAATTTTAGAGACTGCCTTTCTACAAAAAAAGAATGTTTCCAAGCATGGCATCCAACAATACTAAAAACAACATTTTCAAAATAAAAATGGCAGCACCATCCAAAATAATTTAAAAACCAACAAAACAACAGAGAGTACAACAAACTATAGACCCTTAAATAGTGTTGTTTGATGTATCAACAGTTCCAAACATAAAAACATGTAGAAACAGACAAAAGATTGATTTTCAGCTTTGCGAATGAGTCAAGTCTTGTCTATCATGTGTCCTGGTGTATTTAGACTTCCAGTCTTCAAGGAAGCCCTTCCAGATTAATCAATCGTTAGTCAATATTAGTCAGATTAGCCAATATTAACTTCCGGAAGAACCTCTGCATAGAACTCCTGTGCATTGTAGAAGCCTTGGGAGCCTGGTCTAGAATGCCTGATCAGTTGAGGCTTGTCAGGTGTCATCATTGCTGAACATGAACTGAAAGTGCATTTCCCAGGCAGCATCTCTCAGTCTCCTGTGGCTCTTCATTGCAGGGAAAGATCTATAGTAACTGGCAAGCCTTTCAAGGAAGCTCATCCACTACTTTTCCTCACTGGGAATCCCCTGAAAGTTTTCAAAAGAAGACTATCCAGAAGTTACAGACTGAAAACCACTGATTTCTCAAGTTGATCAGCAGTGCTTTTCCACATTTTCTCTTTTCTTTTGGGCTGGTGCACAGCAGCTCTGTTTGTTTTAGGGTGCCTGTAATATTTGTCTTTGGTCAAAGGCATGCAGTGATCACACCCATTTTTGAGAGGCTGAAGACCTCAGATAATGCCTCAATCCTGAATTCAATTATCTTTCTACATATGAATTTGGCTCCTGGGCCCCCCTTTTTTGCTCCAGGGCCCCCTTTTTGACCCATTTTTTGCCCTGGGCCCAGGTACAAATTACCCCCGTAACCCCCCTCTCAGAGGCCCTGCAGCGGAACACAGGCAAAAACACAGTTCCGCTGTTGTAAATGGTCATATGGCAGCGCACACAGCATACCGCCAGCAGCCATATTTGAGCCACTGCCACAAATGGCCGTGGTGCCGGAGGCTTGCCACCAGACTCAGCTACCTTTACCACCAAAGGTAAGTTGGTGGTAGAGGGGTGGGTGGGCAGAACAGGGTGGGGATTGGGGCCTCTGGGGGCATGGTGGAGATGGGCAGCGGGTATACAGTATATCAGCGGCAATGGCTGTGCCAATATCCTCTGCTCCGTTTCAGCCTCAACATACCTGTTTGTCTCTACTGGGACTTGAGTCAGTCAAAGAGCTGACACAGATTCGAGTAAACCCATAGGAGCCCATGTGGGAGCAGAGTAAGGTAAGTAAATAAATGTTTACTTATCTTTCTGCCCCTGCATGTTTACTTACCTCTCTGGCCAGGCCACCTGCTGTGCCCTGCAGACAGCTTTAAGTTCGGACTGGGCTGTCATTTGTTCAAAATACTCCTCCTGGTTGCAATTGTAACTGTATCTGCCATTTTTACAAGGCCACTTGTTTCTCTTGCAAAATAGTCCACTTAATAAAGAAATAGATTTAAGCATTAGGTCCATTTAATAAAGAAATAGATTTAAACATTAGGAGTAGGTTTATTAAGTAGCATTTGCAAGATTTCCATGTCCAACTCCCATTACATTTAATTATGCAATCAATTATCATGAGAACAGAGCCCTTAAATGTGTTTGGCTGTTTTATGCATTTCAGCTGAAATCTCATTTTGAAGGGACAGAGCAATTAATCTATAAAAGTGACCTCCTGCCCTACAGGAACCTATTTCTGGATATGAGAAAAGACACTTGCTGTATGTAGCACTTAAAAAAATAAGGAAATTATAGCCAACAGTACAAATGAGCACACGGTCAGGTAAACTGTTGAAACATACAAATCTTTCCTTAATTTAGCATATGATCACTGAAAAACATCTGTGCGCTAAAAAAAACCCTACTACAATATACAGAAAAAACAGGCTGGCGGTTATTGGATGGATGACAAGCCACTTCCTCAGGGAAATGGGATGTTGCATTAAACACAGCAGAACTTAGCAACAGCAATTTAAGCCTCATGCAGTTCACAAAGACCATTGCAATGACACGATTCCTTTTTAGAGCATGACAGTAGTGGATCCTTTCACAAGTGTCACCCTGACCCTCCCCTATGCATTCAATCAACACTGAGAGGGAAGCAGGACCATCCTTGCCAGTTAGCCCCCCCTCCACACCCACCAACAAGCCCTTGGCCATTGCATGTTGTTATGAACATATTAAGCCATCTTAATCTATAACGTCTGCGGGGGTGAAGGAGGGCGCACTACCCTGCTCCCTACAGCCATGGTAAGAGCAAGGCTGGCGGAATGTGGGAGGGTTTTCTGGCCCCTATATTATATTCTGCAAATGGACAGGTGAGAGCTGTCCTAGGGCTGAGGGTGTACTGGGGCGTGTGCTGTTGGTTGTCACGACTGGGGAAGGGGTAGAGAGTTTTGTTTTCCCCTCTCCCTCCTCTCCCTGCCAGCATTATGTGTTACATGGTTGTTTTCTGCCTGAGTAAAGTCACCTAGGGCAGAGGCGTCGTCTGATATGGGGTGGGGGGGTGGGCCCCAGGGCGCAGGGCGCTGAGCAGTGGTGTCGCTGGCCCTCCGGGCGCCCAGGGCACGGGTTCCCCGAGCGCCCCCCAGAAGGGCCTGAGCGCCCCCACCCCCCCAGAAGAGCGCTCCCCCCAGAAGAGCGCTCCCACCCGGCCCCCGCGCCCACCCCCACCACTCTCCTTACTTTCTTCAGCCTCCTCGTCGCCGCCGCCGCCCCCGCGCTCACCTCAGCGCGGCTGTTTAAAAGTCGCGCCGCGGTGAGTGCGGGGGCGGCGGCGGCGAGGAGGCTGAAGAAGGGAGGGAGGGAGAGCGATGGGGGTGGGCGCTCGGGGGCCTCCTACCTCCTTCAGCAGCCGCAGCCGCAGCCGCAGTCGCCGCCACGCTCACCTCGGCGCGAGTCGGCTCCTTTTCAAATTGGCTGTTCTGCGCATGTGCAGAACAGCCAATTTTAAAAGGAGCCGACTCGCGCCGAGGTGAGCGCGGGGTCGACGGCGAGGAGGCGGAGGCGGAAGGAGGTAGGAGGCCCCCGAGCGCCCACCCCCATCGCTCTCCCTCCCTCCCTTCTTCAGCCTCCTCGCCACCACCGCCGCCGCCGTCCCCGCACTCACCGCGGCGCGACTTTTAAACAGCCGCGCCGAGGTGAGCGCGGGGGCGGCGGCGGCGACGGCGCCCTGGCTGAAGATGGCGCCCCCAGAAGATGGCGCCTGGGGGCCCTGTGGTCTCGGGGCCCCCCCAAAGAACGCCACTGGCGCTGAGGCCTCCTGGGGGGGCGCGGACCTCCTTAGGTTTCGTTTTCGAAACCTTTTTTTACCTTTTTTTTACATTTTCCCGGGGGGGTTAACTGGTTTTTAGTGGTTACGGGGCGTCTGTGAGTGTAGTGTGTGCTTCCTTCCCACTTATCTGTTATCTCTGAGCTGTTCGGAAGCGCCCCGAACTTCCTCCGGGAAGCGCCCTTTGACTCCGGCAAGCGCCCAGAACTTCTTCATTCTGCGCTTGCGCAAGTCCTGTGCAGTTCTGCGCCTGCGCTAACTGCACCGGGCACCATCTTCCTTTAGCGCAGGCGCAGAACGTTGAAGTTCTGGGCGCTTGCCGGAGTCGAAGGGCGCTTGCCGGAGGAAGTTCGGCCCCGGGCGCCTGAACTTCAGGGCGCTTCCGATCGGCTTAGAGATAACAATTAAGTGGGCTGAAAGCACACACTACACACACAGATGCCCCGTAACCATTACCACCCCACCCCCCCGGAAACCGTTAAAAAAACTGTCAAAAATAGGTTTCAAAACCGAAACCTAAAATGTTTGACAGTTTTATTGGGGGGCTCGGGAGGGCCCGTTCCAACCTCGGGGGCGCGTGGCGACGCCACTGACCTAGGGCCTAAGTCCTAGGCAGTCTCAGCCAATTGGGGATCATATAATGAATGAGATGATGTCACACTGATGCTAACCAATCCAGGTTGGCTATTGCTGAACTCAGAGAGGGCAAAAGACCTCACTCTCTCTGGGCAAACTCTTTCACTCTCATCAACACGCCCAAAACTAGCCAAAGGGGGCACTTTCTGACATTGGTACAACTGTTTGCAAAAAGTGCCCCCCTTCACCTCAGCCCTACTGAAACCCTTAGGATGCTGTAATATTCTCCTGTATATGTGTGGACTGTGTCCTAATCCCACAAGATGCCTTGTTATTTTTATCCCTGATGACAAATTCTAGAGGGGCGACCATGTGAATATGCTGCAAGAAAAACAACAACTAAGACCCTGTTGTTTTTATACACAGCTTGCCAATATTCTTTGAAACTGACAGTTTTGGAACTTTGTCAGGAGTTGTCTCACAAGGCGCCAAACTGCTAAGGGAAGGAATATGCAGAGCAGTAAAGATTTATGGCTCAGAGTGCTAAGATCCACAATGGTTCATTGAGCTGTTGGCCTGCGTCTGCTGCGACTCACAATTATAAATGCTAGTAATTCTACTGTCCATTTGATCCCATGGACTTTGAAAACAAGGCCCATTATTAATGTTCACAGTATTCTTCATCAGGTACAGAGTGCCTATTTTCCGTGGCACTGTGTGGGACCGCTAAGGCAATACAGTCACATTGGGATTTGTCCCAGTCCTGCGACACCTTTCTAGCAACAATCCCTGACAGCAGTGGGAAGCAAGACTTGTGGGTTTCCTCTGTACTTTTATGCCATTGCTATTCATATCAAGCATCTTTCAGGATCTGCTCATTAGTTTGCACATTGTTGCACCTCATAGGAATAATTGACTGCTGATCATTTGAGTGAAACCTAACCATTCCCATTGGTTCAATTCATTTTAATGACCTTGAATGCTACCCAGAGCTCTCTTCTGTAGCTATAATCCAGACACGGCTTTAGGGGCACCCAGGTTCTTGTACACATACAAAAGGCTATTGACATTTTTTAACCTGAGTTCAAAGACAAGTTGCCACATGTTGCCAACTTGGCCCAGAAGTTGCTGAGCTAAATGACAAGGATGGAAGCGGGCTGGGCCCCTTCCCTTTGTGCCAGGACCCAGAGCCGCTATTTTTACAAGGCTATAGAGGAGGGGACCATGGTTTGAAGAATCAATGGGTGGGACTTAAGGGATTTCATTCAGAGCTATCTGCCTCCCCCCCACACACAAAAAAAACCAAACAAACCTGCAGCACTAGGAGTCTTCGTTACACGTGAGGCCTCTCACTGCCTGGCTCACTTCCAGAATTAGAGACAAGTCAAAGACAAACTGCTTAAAATCAGTAGGGTAAAGCAGAGGAGAGACAGGTCTGTGCTTAAGTCTAGCTCGGCATGCTGCAGGATACGTTTAGAAAGGGAGAGAGAAGGGAAGATGACCCACTGTTCCCCACAGATCAAATTGCAATATTTCTACTTGCCTTTTTGCTTCCTCTCTACAGTCAACCCAAGCTCAGCACCCATCACAATGATGGACATCTACTTGTGAGAGACATGAGTTGCTTTGACAAGCAGGAGGGGCAGGAGTTAGAAGCTGCACTGGGTAGGGTTACCATATTTTGGACAACCCAAGCCAGGACACCTCCCCCCTATTTTTTTTTCTGTTTGCCGCCCATTAGGGCTCCCGAAAATTTTAAACTAATTATTTATTTTTGCCCCTCAAAATGCTTATTTTTTAAAAATAAAGCTCTTTACTGTGCCACCACTGCTGCCATTTTTCACCGTTCTCCACGGCCGCTGGAACTGCCCCCCATGTCTTCATCCCAGCGGCTGACTGCTCTCCGCAGCCGCTGGAACTCTTCTGAGCCTGGCCAGCCACCAGCCAAACTCCTCGCACGCCTGCAAGACTTGCGCATGCGCACAACTCTATTTAAGCTTTTTTTTTTAAGCTTTTAGAGCATTGGGCACCTGTGTGAGCCTCGCGCAAGCATGCGAGGTGTCCGACTGGCAGCCAGCTAGGCTCAGAAGACTTCTGGCAGCCATGCAGAGCAGTCGGTCACTGGAAAAGTGGGCGATTTTCTGGGGCATTCCCTGGTTTCAGGGGGCACACGGGATGCCAGGGACGGCTGGGACGGGACCCAGGATGGACCCCTGAAACTGGGATTGTCCCGGAAATTCCGGGATGGATGGTAAGCCTAGCACTGGGTCCCATTTCTATTAACAGAGTCACCAAACTAGGGAACTATGTAGGCACCTGTGTGAGAAGCCATCTCTGCAAATCAGTGCCTGTACGGTCTGAGAAACCATAACCAGGGCAGTAGAATCCATAACTATGTGGGGGGTTGTTGTCATCACTGTAGCTGACATCGCTTAACTCACATGGAAGCCATTTTGAGCAAATGACTAGTTCAGTCAATAATTCCTGATTTGGGTAGCAGCCACCCCGTTCTAGCAATGTCAGATGTGAGCTTGAGTCGAACAGACACAGCAGAGGGGTGTGTTTTTCCCTACTAGTATAAAACAGAAAGTATGAAGGCTTCCATTTGTTCAATCCTTATAACTAGGCTGCCAGGTCAATGCATCCCAAACTCTGACATTTCTGAGGTGGGGCTTAGTTATGTCATAAGACTGCAAAACCTTGAAGAAGGGGGGGAAATCCATTCCTGAGGTGGAGCCCAGTGGCAGATCACAAATGGCCTAAATTTAACTGCCACCTATGTGCATGACAAAAAAAGTAGAAACAAGGTTGTTTTGGACAAACGAAGAACCTTACTTATAGCAAAGGATTTAACTTGGTTATCTATGTTATTGTAAATCAAGAAAGTTTGTATTTAAGCCAGTCAAGCATTTCAGAGAGTGAAGCCATATTATGTGACCTCAAGCTTATTATGGGACCTCAAGCAAAACAAAACAAAACAAAACAAGTGGCTTCCTTGTTGCTTGTCAATGAGTAGCAATTGCCATTTTTGCTCCACAACCAGCAGGAGTTAATATGCAAAGTCCGTCTGCACAAGCCCTTGGAGTAAATCAAAGAACTTGCCGTGTCCAACAGTTTAATAAATAAATGGCAACGCTGAAACCCGAACTGTCACATCTCCAGAGTGGGCTTCTGAGATGACAGATAAATTCAGTTCTGTCATCAGCGTAGGGTGACGCCTTATATCATGTCTGCATAAATTATCTTGCCAGCTGTGTTGGAGTCACTGATTGCACAGATCTGAATTGCACACAGGTTGTAGATTGCCCATCTGCCCTTCATGCCTTCGGAGAGTCCTTCATTGAGCTTCTTCTGAATCTTTCAAACAAGAGCTCTTATGCATGCTTATTACATTTTGAATTGATGTGGATGGAGGTTTTTTAATTGGGTTATTTTGGTGATGTTCAATTTTTTTGCAGATAAAATGCTTCATTAAAATATATACCAGTAAATCTTTGCCATGAGCTGTTTTATAAGTAAAGGGAGACAGCAGGATACAAACATAAGATGCAGTGTGCACCACAGGAAACTAGGGCATAATCAGCTGAAAAGAACTAATTAATACAACAATTTGAAGAATAAGGCTCTTGGATGCTGGCTTTTATTGACAATTATCTGGTGAACTAGGAAAATTCTCAGTTGTTAAAAATGTTATGGACCAATCCTAGCATTCGTCTGCACTGCCAGAACTCACGTTCTAGCAGTGCAGCCCAACTGACAGCATTGCAAAACATGACACGCTGTCACACGCTACTCAGCTGTTGCCAGTAATGGCGAGCAGTGCCAGAGGTGTCGGCTGATATGGGGCGGGGGGGCGGGGGGCCCCAGGGCGTAGGGCGCTGAGGCTCTGGGGGGGGTGCGGGCCTCCTTAAGTTTTGGGGTTTTTTCCGGCTTTTAAAAAAGTTTTTTAAGTGTTGGGGGGGGGTTAGTGGTATCGGGGCTTCTCCGCGTGTGTGTATGCTTTGCCCCCACTTAGCTTGTGTATAGGAGCCTCCAGCGACAACAAACTCCAGCGACGACGATCTCTTCCGTGGGCGCTGATCATTCCTCTGTCTGCCCCGGGCGCGAACTCTGTAAAGCACCCAGCAGCACTTTCCACAGTTCGCGCAGGCGCAGAACAACGATGTTTCCAATCGACGTTCTGCGCCTGCGTGAACTGTGGAAAGCATTGCTGAGCACTTTACAGAGTTCGCGCCCCCAGGCGCAGGCAGAGGAACGATCTGCGCCCCCAGGCGCAGGCAGAGGAAGAGATCATCTCCGCTGGAGATCGTCGTCGCTGGAGGCTCCTAGTGCCAGCCATGCGGCAGTGGCCTTCCTGGATCCCAGGGCACCAGTACGTCAGCAGTGGGGAGGGCTCTGGGCAGGCAGGGAACAGGGAGTTTTGAGAGAGGAACTGGGAGTAGTGAGGGGAGGGAGGGGGGTGGATCAGGCAGCAGTCACACATTCCCGATCTTTCCCCCTCTTTTTAAAACCTCCACAACCCTTTTGTCTCCTCGGAAATATGCCACCAAAATGTATTTATTTATTTGTTCAGATTTTTATACCGCCCTTCCTCCAATGAGCTCAGGGTGGTATACATGGTTCCTTCCCTCCTTTCTGTCCTCACAACAACCGTGTGAGGTAGGCTAAGCTGAGAGATAATGACTGGTCCAACATCACCCAGGCAGATTTATGGCTGAACGGGGATATGAACCTGGATCTTCCAGGTCTAAGTCCAACACCACAACCACTACACCATACTGGCATACATCCTGGCATATATCTACTACGCCATCTAATGGGTGGCATATATCCAAGGAGACCCATGGGCAGCCTGAGGGCTTACATGGAGGTAAGTTAAAAAAAAAATTACTTACCTTCCATTTGCCTTCGGGTCGCCCCCCCCCCCCAGCATGCATATTTTCAAAAAGATGCATGCTGTATCCAGGAGGGGGTCCAATCGAGAGGCTTGGGAGGGGAAAGGAGAATTACTTCCCTCTTACTCCTCTGTAAGCCTCCTGCTTGCCAATGGGTCTCCTTGGACCTGCACCAGCTCTTTAGCTGGCGTGTGTCCGAAGAGAAGGGGTGGAGAGCCTCCAAATGGAGGGGATAGGATCTGGTCACATTGCTGCTGGATCCACCCCCTCCCGCTTACAGTGTAAGCAAACTAAAACCAACCTATAAAAATAAGATATAATAATAAAAGCATTTAAAAATAATAATCATGAACCCTCTTCCTAAGGCCATTGGTGTTTTTGTGGCCACTGTGAGGGGGGAGGGGCACAGTCCATGCGTGAGGTGGGAGCCACTGGGGTTGGCGATGATGGTTCTTCCCGCTGCTATCTGCCTTTCCTCCTCCTCCTCCTCCTCCTCCTCCTCCTCCTCCTCTTCCCAGACTCATTGGTGTGTCTGTGGCCACGGAGTCAAGTTCTTTTGCGACTGAATTTGTTTTAACACATATATCTGGAAACAGAGGCTTATTTACGACCGGATAGACCCCACACTTTACATTACAGTTTGGACAAACGGTTATAGTGATGGATCCTTCCTACTGTGCTTCTCATATGCATCACTGTATCAGTACATCCCAATGTTGTCAGAAACGGAAACTCCAATTCATTCAGTACATTTAACAGAACTGGGTTACATCCATAGCTGCTGCTGCTGCTGCTGCTGTTGTTATTATTATTATTATTATTATTATTATTATTATTATTATTATTATTATTAACAACAGTATTTATATACCGCTTTTCAACAAAAAGTTCACAAAGCGGTTTTGCAGACAAAATCAAATGATTAAATGACTCCCTGTCCCAAAAGGGCTCACAATCTAAAAAAGATGCAGAACACCACCAGCAAACAGCCACCAGAAAAGACACTGTGCTGGGGTGAAAGGGGGCAGTTACTCTCCCCCTGCAAAATATAAGAGGAGCACCAATTGAAAAAGTGCCTCTTGCCCAGTTAGCAAGTTAGCTATGTATCAGGCAGGATCCAAAGAACCATGTAACCTGCTCCACACACTCAATGGAGGCTTGGACTTCTTGAACAGCTGCTCCCCCATGCTACACAGCAAGTCTCTTTTGAAACTGAGGGTAGTTGGTGAAGCAGTTTGTTGGGGAATGTTGTAAAATGTAAAAAAAAAATGGACAGGGCCTTGGGCATGCATGAGAAGTAGCTCTTTGGATCCTTGCCACGGAGTGCAGAGAAGTACTGTTCTTTCTCTGGTTATTGCTGATGCTGACACTGGCTCTCAGAGTTGGATTTATGCTTGTTTTTCTGCCAAACATATCGACACAGAATAAAAGCCAGATGTAACACATCTAGGCAGAGGTGAAACTAGACTGGAGCAGAGGCAAGTAGTTCTGCAAGACTCCGTTACACCGGAGTCAGCGGCCCCTCCCCCTTGCTGTTGGAGCCATTCCGGCAGCGACAGGGGAGTGTCCTGCTGTTGGAGCCATTCTGGCGGCAATGGCAAGGGGGAGGGGCTGTTGACTCCGGTGTAACGGAGTCTTGCAGAACTACTTGCCTCCGCTCCAGTCTAGCTACACCACTGCATCTAGGAATAAAGCTGTAATTTACCAAACAGATCTGTAAGTTCGTGTGCTCAGTCCACGAAGTCCACATGAAAATGCTGAGACGCCTTTGAGAGGTACAGCTGCCAATTGCTCATAATGGGAAGACCTGAGCAAGAAAGCAAAGACGCTGTCAGCTCTGCTTCTGCTGGATTGGAACATTGTCACTAGCCTGGGAATGAAAGTGTTGCATCATTGGAGAATGCAACCCAAGCATATGTCTATTTTCACTTTCTAAAGCTTGGTAAACTGGTGAGAATCTACAAGTACAGGTTGGTTACCCGTTATCTGGACATCCGAAATCCAGACATTTTGGGGGCTATGACTTAAAAAATAACAACACTTTTTTTCCAGCAGCTGGCTGGCATAGCGCAAGGCATGCTGGGGCACAAAATTATTTAAAATATTGTATAAAATTACCTTCAGGTTATGTGTATAAGGTGTATATGAGACATAAATGAATTTCGTGTTTAGGCTTGAGTCCCATCCCCAAGATATCTCATTATATTTATGCAAATACTGTATTCCAAAATCCAGACAAATCCAAAATCCAGACATTTTCCCGTCCCAAGCAGTCCAGATAAGAGATACTCAACCTGTAATAGCAAGGAGGAACTGGTTCAGCTCTCAGTTGCCTCTTGAGCTCATAAACCATTTCCAGATCCATCCCAAGCATTCCACTTCAAGGAGACATAGTTGTGCAAATTTATGTCAAAAGTGTGTATGTAATAAGAGGTTGAAGGGATTGGTCATGTGAGCCATCCATTACTCTTCTGCTGAGGAGCTGTCCATAGTAGTCGGCTTGTAGAATATGTGTGGGGTACAGCATAATTTGGATAACCATCCTTTTAACAAATTGCAAACAGGTCCATATTAGATAAGGCATCCTGCAACTGGTTTTGTGATGTGTAATAACTCAGTATACTTAAGAGCAGTTGTGAGTAAGGGTTGAAGGGTACTCACACTTTTTTGACATCAAGTACAAGTTGCATTATTCAAGAGATTTTCAAACACAGGATACATGCAAAGGAACCTCATATGAAGCTCATATAATCTGTGTAAATCTATTATTATTAAATCAGTTTACAGCAGATGGGAAGTTGGTTCCCATTGTTATTATTTATATTCCCGCATCAGTGTATTTGATGTCTTACAGAGTTATATAGAGTACATTGATGCACCTCTGCTTCCAAGGAGCTAACAATTAACAACTGGGTCCTAACTAAAATGAAAAGCTTTTCAGACATCACTGAACCTACAGTAGTGAGTGATGGTACCAATCTCACTTCCTGGAGGAAGGAGTTCAACCAGTTGGTCACCACCAAGAAAGCCCTTTCGTGTGTTGCTGCCAGATTTCCTTCTGCCAGTGAGCGGAGGAATATGCAAAAGGGCCTGTTTGATTATCTCAAGGGACAGGGAGTGTCATGTGGCGGGGGGAGGTAGTCCAGATACTCTGACTCCCAATTGTTTGGAGTTTTAAAGGTCAAAATGAGCACCTTGAATTATACTCAAAAACATGCCAGCAACAACTGCAGATAAAACTGCAGGTTCCCCTGTGGAGGAGAAAGGCGGGATAGAAAATTCAATTAATAATAATAATAATAATAATAATAATAATAATAATAATAATAATAATAATAATAAAACAGCAGAGACGTGATGTGCCCTCCACGGCTTGAGTTAGTCAGAACTTTTGCAGTAGCATTCTGCATGAGCTGAAGTTCCAGAATGATCTTCAAGGGCAGCACCATGTAGACCACATTGCAGTAGTCCAACTGAGATGTAACTAAAGCATGGGCAATCATGATTAGGTCTGCTTGACCCAGGAAAGGTTGCAGCTGGCATACCAGTCTAAACTGGCTGAAAGCACCTCAGGCCACAGCTGACACCTGGGCATCCAAGAGCAAAGCCAGGTCTAGGAGTACTCCCAAGCTGTGATCCTGCTGTTTCAAGGAGAGTGCAGCCCCTTCCAGAACAGACTGAGAATCCACAACCTGGATCACAGATATTCTCACCAATAGCACCTCTGTCTTATCTGGATTTATTTTCAATTTATTAGCTCTCATCCAGTTCATTACCAACTCCAGACAATGATTCAGAACAGCCACCGCCTCCCTATGAATATGACTTGCATATTGATAACACCCAACCCCATGTCCCCCCGATGACTTCCCCCAGTGAATTCATGTAGATATAAAAAAACATGGGGGACAAGATTGAACCCTGTAGGGCTCCAAAAGCTCATGGCCAAAGGGTTGAGCAGAACCACCTTCTGGAATCCAGAAGGATACTGTGGTTGATGGTATCAAACACTGCTGAAAGTTCCAGCAGAACCAACAGGATATATTCCCCCCCCCCCCCGTCTTCTTCCCAGCATAGGTCCCCAACTAGAGTGACCAAGGCAGTTTCCATTCGTATAGTAAGGGTCAAAGGAGGTGACATGCCTCCAAAGACATGGGAACATGCAGCCAGAGAGCTGTGATTACTTGTGGCTCCCTGGAACATGTTCTCTGCTTGTTTCAGGGCATGTCTCCTCTTTGCACTTTGTGGCTTTTCCCATGATGGGCACCAATGTACATGCAGCAGGCACAGCTGCTCCATAGAGTGTGAGTCATTTTTTTAAAATGCATCTAAATTATAAATGTATTGAAATGAGATCCCTGTGGTCCCTGTTTATGTAGCAACCACAGGAGGCCACAAGCAAAACTAGGAAAAGTACCAATAAAGAAAGCACTTGTGTCAACAGAAGTGTTGGAGTGGGAGTAGTAGCAGATATGCTGAATGTCAGTGGCAGAACTACTATGGCACAGAGACATAACAAAGTTTCCTAAAGCTCACTTTGCATTTTTCCTCGCTCGGCCTAGTCTCGGCTATTAATCATTCATGTCTATCTGGTATGAGCCTATTCTAGAATTAAGAGGAAGAATACCCAATTAGTTGAAGGAGGCAGAATGGGAAAACAATAGAGACATTTCCTGATAATAGCAGTATTTTCGTATTCTGCAGAAATAGCAATTGAACAAGGAGTCACCGAAGGAACCTGCAAGAATTTCAAGCAGAGCAGAATGTTTATGTAATGTTGCCAACTGTTTGCAAGGAAATGACAAAAGTTCTCACAAAAAGAATTACCCAGGCTTGATAGGAGGCCTCTGAAATCCCCGAGGAAGCCATTTCTCTGCGGAGCAAAACAATGCTGGCATGAAAATGAGGCCTGGTCAGGTAATGCTTTTAGGGGAGTATCCAGAGTAACTCTTCCGTGAACTCAACCTCCCTTCAGGAACGGAAGGAGCGTTCTGCTCATGCAAGGGAAACTCTTCTTCTGCTCGCGAAGGGAGCTGGCATTCACAGAGCAAGCTTTTGTCATTGAAGCCACTGGCGTCACTACAGGGGGGGCGGAGCTCTAAGTTCCTCCGTGATCCGAGCCTCCATTACACGGAGGAACGAAGCGCCCCGCCCCCGCGCCTTCTGAACCAGTCAAAGCAGTGAAAACAACGTGCAGGAGACTCCCTGCGCGTTGTTTTCACCGCTTTGAATGGGTCGGAAGGCGCGGGGGCATGGCGCTTCGTTCCTCCGTGTAACGGGAGGCTCCGATCACGGAGGAACTTACAGCTCCGCCCCCCCCCCTGTAGTGAAGCCAGTGATTGAAGCGTTACCCTGTATGCTTCCATTACAGCTTTGATACTTGAGGGCTGTGAAGTCCAAAAACTAGTACAGTTTAAAAGCATCTTGTAAAGATCTCTTTATCTTTGGATAGGGATTGTATATGTCCTCTCACCTTCTGCTGTCTTTTTATTAGCATTTTTTCCCAATAATGAGGGAAAGCCAGCTGTCCACGTCTCCTTCTGTGTGTTACACTGTGTGTGACCAAGAACGAAGTTTCATTTTTAAAAAAGCCTCTTTCACTGATTTACTTAGCACACCTCGAAGAGATGGGACACCAGCTTGGCAATTTGGAAATCCAAAGTCGCACACCACATAAATTCAACCAAACCTCCACTGATCTTTTAACAATCCACTGTTGATCATTGATGATTATTCTTTTCCAACCGGTTGCAGTGTTTTCTGTAAAGTGAACATTACTGTGAACACTGTGGTGCCTCCCTACAGAAATGGATTTCCTTCTTTTTGCAAAAAGCAAAGAAAGCTTGCTCTACCTCTTTTTACCTGGCAGCAAGTTCCCTTTGCAGCTTTGGAAAGATGGTACCAAAGATGGCGATTAGAGCTGAGCTGAGCCCAACGTTCCACCCACACCAATTCTGCCGCTCCACTCACAAAGTTAGGTGCAAATTTGGGGGGTAGTTTGGTGATTGAACAACCTGTCATTTGTGCCCTGGATGCAGCGCAGGCTGCACCAGCCTCGCTACAGTGCAGGGCACAAAGTTAGACAGGATTGCACCATAACTATTTAATTTTTAACTGGCCGACACTGAAATTTCAAAAAAAGTGAAATTCGAAACAATTGTCAGGGTTTCTCCCAGAGTGAAACATCTGTGAATTTTCAATGAAACCAAACAAGTTTATGTAAGACAAGTGACATTTCTCAAGACGTTTCTGCATATTTCTGCATAGCCTGGAGGTTTGAGCCGGTGCCCTGCCTGAAAAAGCTAAGCAGGGTCGACCTCGGTTCCTGCTTGGATGGGAGACGGAAGCTGCTGACGAACCTCGCAAAGACACTGAGAAGGCATCGTGAGAGGGTGGAATGCGGAGGAGTCAGCTAGAGAGAGAACATCTAAGACAACCATACGAGGGTGAACTGCGGTGAACTGTGAAGCTTGGAAATGCAAAGCACAAGCCAGAAGGAGGGCTGCACTCGGAAGGGAAAACATCTTGAGCATGGAAGGTTCTATATAGGAATAGAACAATATTGTAAAGACTCTTATCAGGTCTAAAGATAGCCTGCCTATGTAAACCGCCTTGAATAAATCTGATGAGAAATCTGATGATGAGAAAGGCGGTATATAAATACAGAAAATAAATAAATAAATAAATAAATAAATAAATAAATAAATAAATAGCACTCCCCCAATGTCAAGCCAAATGGACACTGATACCTTTCAACTCAGCCCTAGTGGCCATCTCAAGGCAAGCTGACTGAACCAGCCAGCAAATATTCAGTGGCAGTCTCAGGCCAGCTGAGTCACAGCCCAATCCCAACAATCATTTACAACAGTGGGACATTTTGGAACAACAGCGGCGGTGTGGGCAGCCTGCTGCCGCTATTGGCTACCGGTGGGAGAACAGATAAGTCAGCAGGGGGGTGGGCAGTGGGAGGAACAGAGTGGCGAGTGGAATGAGTAGGGGAGTTTCTGGATGGAGAGCAGGGAGGGCGGAACGGGGAAAGGAGAGGGCAGATCCTGGTGGCAGTGACTTCCTATTCTTGTTCTTTCTCCCTTTCCCTTCTCGGACTTATGCCAGTCAAACAGCTGGCGTAGATCCAAGAAGACCCATTGATATAGGTGGTATTAATAGTGTTAGCAAATGCAACCACAGTCATTACCAATATGTAGAGGCGTTAGAAAACGGTTTTATTTTTTTGCAGATTTTTTTTTGGGGGGGGGGTTGTGCAAAAGCAGTGTTATGTGTTTTTACTGTATTTTATTATTACCGGAAAAAGACTGCCCCTACCCATTGGGGAAGCGAAAGCTTACCATGAGGCAGGGGAACAAAAGTTCCCTTGAGGATGCCTCTGTGACTGCCCCTATTACAAGATGCAGCGCGTGCCCAATTTGGCACGGCTCAGGAAGTTAGGATTGGGCTCTCGGTTCCTGGATGACAAGTTGTTCAGACTGAAGAGCCAGATCAATCAGCAGTTTTATAAGGTCACATGATGAAACCCTAGTGGCTTCACGTATTCCCTGACACTGCCCCTCCCCAATTGATTGCAGCAGCAGTTTCTGGCCATCTGCAGTGGTGGGAGTGGTTCTGAAGCGCAGTAGAAAGGAAATCAGTCAGCACCCTTCTCCAGCAGTCATGACAGAACTGCAGACTGGATCCCTGGATCCCACTGCCACCGTCCCTAGTTTGTGATTCCTCCTATTACTTACAGAAGGGGAAAACCGGTTCAAAGGAAGTCCTTCAGCGTCATGCTCAGAACCATAACTCTGTGGGGCAAGTTTCAACAGATGAATATGAAAAACGTTTTGAGAAGGGAGAGAGAGAGAGAGAGAGAGAGAGAGAGAGAGAGAGAGAGAGAGAGAGAGAGAGAGAGAGAGAGAGAGAGAGAGAGGTTGTCAATTCTGTGCACATTCTAGCCTCTCCTGTTCACATTCTACATCAATCAATATTTTACTGTTGTCTCTCAGGTTGGACAAACTTTAGCTGAAAGGATCAGCCAGGTGGGAAATTGGATTCTGTGTGCTAATAGTGGAGTGGAAACTGTATATCCATTTGCTGGTGCGAGCCCCTTAATATGTCATTGAGGAGTGTAATTAAAAATGGTGACCATCCAAAAGGATACATTGACGCATTTCAGTTGTGTACCCTGGCTTCATACATTTTTAACAATGAACATTTTATAACCTATTTCCTTTTTTCATGTGCTGATGCGTTATCGGAATTGTTTGTTTTGCAATGACAGAAATGGCGCACCGAAAAAACAGGGACAAGACAAATAGCCTTGCATGTTATAAAATGCAGTCCATTTGCACCGTATAGATTTAACATGGACAGCTGTATCGACCAAGCAAAACTTGGCAACCGTTTGTCAACAAAGACAAAGGCTTGGTTTGCACATACTGTACAGCATTATACAGGTAAACCTCTTCCTGACTGCAGGATCAAGTGGCAACTTGAGATATGAATGAGCTGAAACAAATCAAATACTGTAGAAAACACTTTTACATCAGTTCAGACAAAATGCTTTCATCAGAATCAGCTCACATGTTCAGCTGTAGGTCACAAAGTGCTGAGCAATGCAGACATGTACACAGACATGAAAGGAAGCAGATTATAGGGTTTCCGTTCATACCATCAACCTTGGATACCAGGAAGATGGTTCTTACTACCCTGTTTCCCTGAAAATAAGACCTCCCCCGAAAGTAAGATCTACCATCATTTTTGCATGATTTTTGCTGGCACTCATAAATATAAGACCTCCCCTGAAAATAAGACCTAGCTAGGATCATCAGCCAGACGGACGCGACCCCCCTGGCACCTCCCGCAACCTCCCCTTCGAGTCCTTCACCATGGAGATGACGTGCTAGAGAGACTCTGCAGGGTTGCAGCCTCCTTGCAGGCCTTGCTGGCCTCTCTAGCACATCGTCTCTATGGTGGAGGACTCAAGTGCAGGCCTTCCAGGTCTTGCAGAGACTTGCACCCTTGGGAATGAAGCTTTAATTGGTCAAAGTAAGTGCCAGGAGGGGGGTGCGCCACAGGTTGGGAAAATAAGACCTCCCTGAAAATAAGACCTACTGCATTTTTTGGAGCCAAAATTAATATAAGACACTGTCTTATTTTCGGGGAAACGTGGTAGTGGGTTGTATCCTAATGAGTGATGCTACAAATTGAAAGTCTTTGATTTGCACAAAGGGGGGGGGACAACACATTTATATGGAAGCAGGTTCCATTTAATTTGTAGGTGTTTGCTTCTGTGTAGATATGTATAGAATTGGCCTGGACAGCAGCAGCAAGGAAAACAGTCTATTTAGCTAAGAGTTTTGCATTAAAACTGACAAATGTCATTGGGTTCATTTTCCTGCTTCTAACTAATCTTATCTCTAAACACAGTCTTTTCATAGAAAGAGGTTGTTTAATCCAGGCAAACCATTCCTTAGCTTATGTGTTTGATTAAAACTACATTATCACCCTAGTTCATTATTAAACAGGATTTGGGGGAACTGCAGAATTACCTAGCGGTTAGACAATCCAAACTCCACCATGTAGAAAATGCTTAATACTTTAAACCTGTTCAAATTAGCATTTAGTAACATATACAGTGTGGACAATGTATTTTCACTGGATTGTAAAGAAATGTTTGACTTGTGGTTCAGTTGTGGTTTTGTCACGTGTCCTGATGAAGGAACAGTACATCAATCAGGGGAACACACTAGGCATCTGTGTTTGCAGATTAAATTCACGCATGTGACATTCTTTCCATGTGGCATATGTCCCTCATTGCTTTCTTTGGCCCTATTGTTCTCACTGAGGAAATATAATATTTATCAGCATGATCTCAGCAACCTCATACTTCCCCAACACCCCAAATGACACAATCATTAATATCATCAATGTACCTCACCTAAAAACAACAAAGTGTCTTATTAGAGCATCTGCAAGATTACCCAATTTATTGCAGCGTAAGCTTTCATGGATGTACAGTCTGCTGCTTCAGATGTGTTTAGTGAAATCTTCAGTGGGCAGGTATACTGTACATTCTGTATACGGGCTAGAGAACGAGAAAAAAGTCATGGAAGGTGCAGTCAAAGGACTAGGAGATGGAGGAAGTAGTGGTCATTATTATGTAGGGTACAATGGTTCACAGCAGCAGTACTACTTAAAGCAATCACCCTGGCTATGTTGAGTAAACTGGATTATTAAGGAGGTAGATGGTCCCCTATTCAAGCCTATATCCTTTAATGTGAGAAATGCAGTGGGTGACTGTTCTTCGTGAGGGAGGTGATGGTGAAGAAAAACCAAAAGGGGTTTTAAGGAAGGAAGGAAGGAAGGAAGGAAGGAAGGAAGGAAGGAAGGAAGGAAGGAAGGAAGGAAGGAAGGAAGGAAGGAGTGGGCCCATTGTGTGGGGAAGATGGTGAAATGCGAATGGGTGATGGAGAGAAGGAAGACCTGCTCGACTCCTACTTTGCCTCTATCTTCTTCAAACAAGACTCCTTTTGACCTAGTGAGATGAAAACAAAGGAGGGAGTGAAGAAACTACAGCCTAACAGTGCAATCCTATCCAACTTACACCACCGGTGTACCAAGCGGGGGAGGGCACGGTGGGAGGCTTTGGAGGGGAGGGGAGATTTAAATCCCCTTTGATTCCCCCTTTGGAGGGGATTTGAATCCCCTTTCCATTCTGGGGCCTCCTGTTCTCGCTGCACCGCTGGTTACACCGGTGGTATAAGTTGGATAGGATTGCGCTGTAAGATAGGTAAGGATGTGGTTTGGGATCATTTAGCTGCTCTAAACAAAGTGTTCACAGCAGGGTGAACTGCATCCTAGGGTGCTCAAAGAACTGGTGGATGTTGTCTCGGAGCTGCTCTCTATAATCTTTGAGAACTCATGGAGACCTAGGGAAGTGCCGGGGGACTGGAAGCAAGCAAATGGGGTCCCTGTCTTCAAGAAAGTGAGAAAAGAGGGTCCGGGCAACTACTGACAGTCCAACTTGATGTCAATTTCTGGGAAGGTACTGGAGCAAATCTTTAAGCAGTCTGTCTGTGAGAATTTAGAAAGAATGGCGATGATTGCCAAAAGGCAGCATGGTTTTCTAAAAAACAAGTCTTGCCAGACAAACCTTGTCTCCTTCTATGACACAGTGACTAGCTTGGTAGACCAGAGAGATATGTGGACATAATACATCTGGAGTTCAGTAAGGCTTTTGGCAAGGGTTCCCACAACATCCTGGTGGGCAAGCTGGTGGGATGTGGGCTAGATGATGGTACCATCAGGTGGATCAGTGGCTGGCTGACAAACCATACTCAGAGAGCACTTGTCAACAGCTCCTTGTCGTCCTGGAGGGAAGTGATAAGTGAGGTGCCTCAGGGCTCTGCCCTGAACTCCCTTTGTGATTCCTTTGCTGCAAAATGATGACTCTCAGGTGGTCAGCAGTAGAGTGTCCTGAGACACTAAAATGTTCTCTCATAGGCTGCTGAATATTTCCATGGTTTATTTCAGATCTGCGTTAATTTATGCTTTTGCACAAAGATCGACTGGTTTGTCCTATGTCAGCAGTAGGACGGCACTGTCAGCAGGTGATGATGCTGTCTGAATGGCTAGGGACTGAATTGACATCTGAGTTTGTTGCAGGAGCTGGACCCAAAGGCTGTGTCTCTGTCATGTGGCCTGTTGTTGATCAGTAGCTGTTTCAGTTTGGGAGGCTGCCTGGAAGCAAGGACAGGCCTGCTATCAATGACACAGACATGTCTTTGGACAGTAGCTCATTGATGATGAATTGTAGTGGTTCTAGCTGGGACAACCAGTAGGTGACAACCAGTAGTGTTGTATCACTTTCTCATCTGTTCTTGCCCCTGTAATAGGTAATTCTCCAATGGCCTGGCACAGTATAAGACTGTCTTCCATGTTCTTGGTGGGAGCTTTATTAGCACTTCTTTTCCTAAGGCTCTGGTCAGTTTGCGACTGTGTCATTTTTGGCAAGTGAGCAGCATAGAAAAATAGTCCCAACTTCAGGCTGCTGACCTTGGATATCTCTTGATAACATTGTGCTGACATTGGAGAACAAACAGCCTTGATAGCAAAGTGGTTAGGTAGGACGCCGATAAAGGTACCACTCTCTGAATGATCTAGCAGAAACCCTCAAGGGTTGGAACAATTGTTATCTCAAATATCATTGCTTCAATCTATAGCCTATTAAGGGGCTCATTAAAATGTTTCATTAACAAACAGTATTTCTAATCTTTTGGCTCATTAGCTTTCTGCATGAAAATAAAAAAAACGGCTGTACAGGAACATACACTGTTTTGCGGCCTGCTTCTATCCATGTTGACCATGTTGGAAGTACGTCTCACTGATTTCACTGAGGTACGAAGGGGGCCTGCGCTGGATTCTGTTATATTATGTCTTATGTTCTTATGTTCTTATATCAGAGCATGAAACTAAAACAATCAGAACAGCTCCTTAAGTGCTTTTGGAAGGAATTAACATAGGAAAAGAATGCTCCTAAAATAATCCAGATAACACCTCACTGTATACAGAAAGAAAGGTTATGGCTTTTATTAACACATGAAAGCAATTTTATTGGTTCAAATTCTATTTGATTTGTGACTACGTCCATAAGAAAACATGGGGAGAGACAATGTAATTTAGCTAGATTTCTTTCCCTCTTTATCTCAAGCAGGTAGGTAATAATTTCCTTTCCTTTCATTTCTGCTACAACCTATGAATAGGCTTACCATATTTTCCTGGTTCCAAACTGGGACACACACACCTCAGAATTCTTAAATAAATAAATGGGTTGGGGGGGGCGCAAAGCGCCCACTCGCTGCCCAAAGGGTGGCCGAAATTTTTATTTATTTATTTATTTTTGCCGGCACTGCCTCTTGCCTGTCCCACCGCCGTTGCCGCCACTGTTGTCGCCGCCATCATCCTTGCCGCCGCCATCCACACCGCCACCATCTTGCCACCGCTGCTGTCGCCATCTTGCTGCCACCGCCACTATCATCTTGCCGCCACCGCTGTCTTCGTCGTCATTGCCGTCCTCACCGCTGGAGTGTTAGAAGTGTTCATTTTGATTCCAACAATTCTGCCCACCTTGGGCCCTATGTATGTTGTACCTTACTGTCTCACTTTATCTCTCAGCTCACCTGAGAGCAGCCTCTATACTGCTGTCTCCGAGTACCAATTCTGAACAACAAAAAGAGGTAGGGACAATTCTGTTTCCCACAACCGATAAGCTGCCACCCCCTAAAGATTCTTGACAATCTGATATGGATATTTCACAGAAGTACTGTTGCTCCTTCTGATTTTTTTTTAACAACCTGATGCTGCTTCTTTAAAAATCTGTTTATGTACATTCTTAATTTGGTATTTTACCTTGTTGGTCTAAAAAAAAAAACCAGCGACCTTTTAATGATATTTTGACACTTTTTTTACCCATCCAGAGGCAAGGGAAGATTATGAATTGTAATAAATAATTATGTAAAATAAGCTGCCATTGAACATTGATAGCATCCCAGCAGTGATGCCCACTGGTCATTAAACATTTTGCCTTAATAGGCGTTTCCCCTGTATCAATCTTAATTTTGATGTGTGTGCCCAAATAACAACATAACAAATATTAAGTACGCGAGCTTACGCCACCACCACCCCTTTCCAATTCTAAATTGAATTTTTCCACAGTTGATTGAGAAAGTGTGCAATAAAAGCAGCACCTGACAACTACAGTATAGCCCACCAGTATTTCAAAGTACCGTATGTTCCAAGGCAGCCATTGAAAAGCTGTCAGCAAGTAAGATTTGAGGTCCCTGCTGTTGCTATATATCACTTTTACTATTTGGTAAAGGAAAATAAAAACAGTGATTGTATTCATCATTGGTCAGAAAGATACCAACAAAACAATTCTGGATGAACAGGGTAATAACAGCAACAAGGAATATAAATAAGGTTTTCAATAAATAGGTACACACAAGATTAACTCAGAACACAATGTCCTGTTCCCCGAGCTCACAGTGGGTTGGAGGAGGAATGGTGATGCAATCTTGAGCCACTATATGAAGGCCATTTTCAGCCTCTTCCAAAGTAATCGTTCCATAGCAAGGCAAGCTACTAAAGCAAGCTATTGTTTAATGTGTTAATACTGTACATGAATATGCACCATTGAAGCAACAGTACAGCTATATGTCATGCAGTAAAATGCTCATTAGAAAATTGAATCTGGTAATGGAGCTAGAAGCCACTGCATAGAAAAGCCTGCTTCCACAATCAATCAATTCGATACCTTTTCCATGGGATTTTCCCAGGGTGCAATTATGTACGGCAGAGGCTTTTGCAGAAATGGAGTATTTTTAGATTGCATTTCCCACCCCTGAAGGTTAATAGCATGATATTCATTATTCAGCATATCCAGTGGTAGAAAATGATTAATTAGACTACAGTAGCTGCAAAAAGTAATGGTAATGAATGATCCCCAGTAAATGCTTATGAATAAGCAGATTAAAGGCCCAATTGTATCCAGACCCCACACCAATGTGGAAGGCCCAGCCCCCCCCCTTCATCCTCAGCAGCAGAGCAGGGCAGTGGGAACTGCATCTGGAGCAGAATCAGCTGCAGCAGAAGCAAGAGTGGGCCCCACTGGGACAGCACCACAACAGCTGCCTGTAAGCTGCCATCACGCAAGCCCTGAGGACCAGGCACCCAGAGTGCACCAGGAGAATATGCCACTTATAGGTGCATGCTGGACGTGCGATGGACATTGGAAGGGTATTGCCGGACATGCATCAGAAAAGTGTTGCCAAGTTGCCCAACATGCATTGGACACCAGAAGGGTGTCGTCACATCACCCAGCCATATACAAGGGTGCTGGCCCAGACCAACTGGGAGAGAGGATAAAGGCAGCTGATCAGCAGCAGCCCACACCCCTTGTGGCAGGGGGCCTGGACCAGGGCCTGGGGCTGCAGGATCCTGGTGGGTGACAAGGGGACCTCTGGCACTGGGGGCATGGCATGGTGCCCCAAGGCACAGTAGCGGGGACGAGCGGCCAGGGGACCGAACCAACCAGGACATACCATTCCACTCTGCAAGTCAGATGGTTGATGGGGTGAGTAACATGCCCATCCACATGGTGGCACCCCTCCCCTCACTACTGTGCCATGGAATCTGTGCCATAGTTGCCTTGGGTGCCCTTTGGGGAAAAAGGGGGGATATAAATCGATAAATAAATAAATACACCTGCCACTCCTGCAAACCTGCCTGGCAGAGCAGCAGGAACAGCATGGGCAGCGCCACCCCAGGCAGACCCACCCTCATAATTGTTATTGTTTGTGCTGGCACCACTTGGTGGATTCTTAGAACTGAATAGCCATCACTCAACTGCACTTTACTAAGTACTTCATAACAAAGTGCTGGTTTGGAATAGACTATATCAGCTCCACACATTTCAAGAAGTGTGTGCTCATGCTGTGTGCAAGTCCTACTTCCTCGCCTTGCCTCTCCTCCCCTAACTTCCCAGGTTACTTCTCTCACAGCGCAATCCTACCCAGCTCCTCCACTGCAGCAGTGGTGGAGGGAGAACGGGAGGCTTTAGGAGGGAAAGGGGATTTACATTCCCTTTAAAGAGGGATGTAAAGGGAATTTAAATCCTCTTTCCCTTCCAAAGCCTCCCGTTCTGTCCTACACCACTGCTGCATCACTGCTGCACCAGTGGAGGAACTGGGTAGGATTGCGCTATCAGTTGAGTGTGGCAGGTTTGTCCAAACCAACCCTCTACAAGTGTAGCTAAACCTGGTGATTCGGATACCTCCCTCCATGCGCTTAACAAAATCAGAAGAGAGGGCAGGAGGCAGGACAGGTGCACAGCATGAGCGCACACAACTTTGATCACGTGGGGTCGGACGGATGATCAAAGTATCCTCCAAATCAGTCTTCTGGGCTTGCAAGGAAGAATAGTGCTCTGTGCATTACACTAACATTTGTAATGAAAATATTGCTAAGAACAATAATTAAAGGGTAAATCAAACATTAGAAACTGATGGAAGATCTAAAAGATTAGGGGTTTGCAAGGCAGCTTGTCTCTATTAGTGAGTGAGCCATACAAAAGTCAATTCACAGACTGGAAAAACGTATCTTGGGATTTTCAAGTATAGGTACAATTTTGATAGCAACAGTTGCACTTGGGCTATAAGAAATGATGCATGGTGCCTGTAACCATAAGAACATAAGAAGAGCCCTGCTGGATCAGGCCAAAGGCCCATCTAGTCCAGCTTTCTGAATCACACAGTGGCCCCACCAGATGCCTCAGGGAGCACACAGCCAACAAGATAACCTGTTTCCTGCTGCCACTCCCCTGCACCTGGCACAGAGAAAACCTACTTCTAAAACCAGGAGGTTGCTTATGGCTTGTAACCTGTGATGGTCTTTTCCTCCATGAATCTGTCCAAACCCCTTTTAAAGGCATCTAGGCCAGGTGCCATCACCACATCCTGTGGCAAGGAGTTCCACAGATGTGGCAAGGAGTTCCCAATGGGAGCTTGCTTTCTCAGCTTTACTTGATTTTGCAGTTGAAATGGCCACATTTGTGGTTTCCCATGACAACAAAACCCTGCAAATCTCAAGAGTGTATAGAAAATTTCCCAGTTAGGATCAGGCTGCCCATAAAGCAATTAACTAGCCCCAATTACATGCTTAAAGTAACACCTAGTTTGACCCTGTGGTATTAAAATGAGGAGTGTATCCAATTTTAATTCCATTCTCATCTATCAGAAATTTTGGGAACTTGGCATTCATTAGGTCTGAGGCTGGAATAATCAAAGAAACAGAAACTTGACCTCATTTGTAAGACAGGGACATTATGTGATGAATCATATTTTTCTTTATTATTTTTCTTATTTTCAGGCTATGCCATGCCCATACATTATGATAATGGACAATATAAACTTTGCTGCCAGACTACATCATTATCACTAGCCTTGTTTGCCAATATCAACTGATACCAGTTTTGTATTATTGACTGTTTCACCTGGAACGTCTGTACATAAATTGGACACTAGGTCAATGCTTTCCTGGAACTCAGGTCAAGCCTCAAATTCCTTGGAATGTGCTTTGCTTCTAAGTAATATACTGTACCCTGGCAGAAAGGAAATAATCTCATTTATGCAACCTCCTGTCTCCACATAATGCAAATTATGTAACCCTTCCAATGCACCTCCAGCTTGTATCATCTCCACTGAATACAACCTCGTTATGTATTTGCCTGCAACTCTGTTTCTTGATCTGCATCAGTCGCCTCAAGCCTTCCATGTAATCACTGCCTCCAGCCTCTACCCTGCCTAAACTCACTGAGAAATGTGCTTGGTGTGTTCACAAGTTTGGAATCATCATACAGTATTTGCATTTCATTGTGACCTTCTGGATCAACCTACTGAGCATCCTCCTTTGTATAAGTTATAACTACATTGAAGTTCTCCCTCCCCACCCCTGTGTCCCTCACATTGTATGTCCATTTGCATGAAGCCTCCAAAGACTATTCAAGCCCACCTAGTAATTAGATTAAGGCAGCTGTAGCTTCCCCCAAACCCCTTCAATATAGAGGATTTTGACCAGTTAGCGATCATGTTTTCTTGGTGCAACAGCCCTCTGTGTGTTGTGACCAGCTAGAGACTCTGCACTGCTCAGGGCCTCTGGATCCCAATTCCCTACAAGGGGGCACTCCAAACCTCTTCAGGAACTCAGCAGTTCCTGAAAGATTGTTGCTTTTTTGAACTCTTTAGCTTTCCCTCCCCTTTGTCTCTCTTGACCCTCTTTAGGGACTGGGGTGAAATAGAGGGAATCCCTAGGAATCCCCTAACAGTTGCTCTTCTCCTCATTTCTTCAGATGCACCAAAATACCAAACACAGTACTTGTTCACACTACATGCATTCACCACTATAGGTTAGAAACTACTGCACACTGGTTAGGGCATAGCAATACTTTTTTATTAATGCTCTTGGGCAAAAAGGGTATTTCTTTGTATACAATACTGTTTTTTCCTATTCTTTTATAATAAAAACGATCATTGAATTGAAGCCATCTCTCGAACTCTTCTTTGAGGGAGGGAGATTCTCTGCATTACACTGTTCTGTTGATCCCTTTCATTAAACAGAGCTGCATACTTCATTTTGGCTGTATTCTCTCTCTGAAGGTTACAGTAAGTGTTGGTCCCCCTGTGTCTTTAAAGAGAAATGTATGTTGATAATTTCCCTTGCCAGCTCTTTTGGTAACATTTAAAGTGGCATTATACATCTAGCAGAATTGTCAACAGTTCCATTAATTGGTGCCAGTGTCCTAAAATGTGATTTGTGCCACTGATTTGCTAAAATTAATGAGCATACATGCCACAAATCTCCCTAGTATTGTTGTGGCAGCCTCCTCATCTTAGTAATATTAACTATCTTTTACTTTTAGCATTATGTAAACTGCTGGGAACTCTTCAAGAAAGTCCTTAAATTCACTACCATGTTGTCTTCTTGGACATAAATAATCACAGCCTTCTTTATTCCTTTGTCAACTTCTTGGGCTGCATCACAAACAGCTGGCAAGGGCACTTCAGACTCAGTGGCTGGCAGAGCCTTGTTATGCAAGCATATTTAACATTCATCTGCAATCTTCTGGTTAGGGTGCACAACCCTATTGTCTGTGCCTATGAAACTGTGTTTGAGCCAAGGATGCCTTGGGCAAATAAACTAGTGGCAGCAGAACTGAGCTATCACAGTTTTCTGAAACAATTCCTCAGCCCTCAATAAAGAAAAAGAAGCCAGAACATAACTACAAGTACCACTGTGATTCACAATGACCCATTTGTGCTGTTGACCTTCATAGGTCCAACAGAGGCCTTTGGTCTGGATGCTCCCACCTTCTGAGGTCTGGTGAGTGGCTATAAGGGACAGGGCTACTTTCTCAGGGATAGGCCCAGGTTATTGAACACTCTTCCCAGACACATGTACCACATTTCATCACTACTGTCTTTTCGATGCTGGCTGAAAACATTTCTGTTTACTCAGGTTTTTGACATAGATTTAAATGAAGATTTTCTGCTCCAATATACATTGCTGTGTTATTTTTGTCTCTTGATGTTTAAGTGATTCTGATTAATTTGTGAAATTGTTTTAAATACTATTGTAAGCTGCCTTGGAGGTCAATCCTTGGTGAAATGGCAGGATCTATATACTTGTATTTAAAATCAGTAAATAAATACAATGCAACAAAGACAGTTATGTTCCTGGAAAATGGTGTGTATATCAAAAATGTGTAAATGAAAACTGGCTTTCCCATAGGAAACAATGGGATTGGTATGAATTAGGGAAAAGTCAGTGAGCACTCACGTTGACAACTGGCGATTAAGGAGGGAGGCTACTGGGAGTGGGGCAGTGAAGCTGTTGATGTTGATGGCTCAGATAGTTGTCTTGAGGTGTTTTTGAGAAGTAGGATAACAATGTATTTTTCATCATTTTCATTTTTTCCCCCTGCAAGATCTCTCAGTAACACTGCATAGCTAAGCACACATTTCTGCTCACTTTGAAGCTACTGTATGTTCAGTATTTGGATCATCCTCATTAAGATAGCCAAAGCAGTCTCACTTAAATTGAATGCCTTGGTCAACCGCTTAGCTGTCAGAATTTGCACGACATTGACCTCCTCTTTGTTCTCCGTCTCCTCATGTTCCTTCTGCTTCTCAAACTCAAGCAAATCTTAGGGCAAAATGCTCTTCTTTATGAGATCCTAATAACATTTGCAGATCTTCTAACGACACATCATCAAGACCCCTTTGAGAGCCGCACGCTAGATATGGGCACAGTTTTCTCCAAACCCCATTCATACACGAACAACTAACAGCCTCCCATGGCTCACCGACAAGCGAGATAGAGGCTTTGATATTAAACGACTTCCAGAACTCTTTAACAGTCATTCCCCCATCATCAGTAGCCTTCACTACAACATCAAAAGTTTTCTTGAGATAATAAGCCTTCAACATGCTAATCACACCGTGATCAATTGGTTGGGTGAGGGAGGTGGTATTGGGCAGAAGACAGACAACTTGGATATTTTTTGCAAAGATCTTGAATGGAGCTGGGATGGACAGAGGCATTGTCCACTAAGGGTAAGATCTTAAAGAACAAATTCTCCCCTTTGCAATAACAGCGCAACTCATCTTTGAGCTTAGACACAAGGTAGTCACAGACAATATGACCAGTAACCCATCCCTTGCTGTTTGCAAAAAAAAGGAAAAAAATGAAAAAAATGAAAAAAATGAGAAAAAATGAGAAAAAATGAGAAAAAATTGAAATTTTTCACATACTTTTTGAGAGCACAGGGGTTTGCAGAGTGATAGACAAGTACCAGTTGCCGCTTGCAGTCTCCTTTGGCATTACCCCAAAATACCAAAGTGTAGTGATCCTTAGAGGCCTTGAAGCCTGGTGCCATTTTCTCCTCCCAAGAAATGTATGTTCATGCTGGCATTCTTTTCCAAAACAGAGCTGTCCGTGTAAAAAACTGCTTTGCAGAGTAGTCTTCCTTCTCTATGATAGCCTTCAGAGTGGCCACGGCATCAGCAGTTGCAGCCTCCATGCTCATTTTGATGTTGTGGTAGTCATATCGTTCTCAAAAGTTAGTGAAAGCTGTGAATGGCTTCAAGGGGCCTTCTTCCTCCTTCTGCAGTTCTTCCGTGATTGCATGGGCTTTTTCCTGGGATTTCTCATGGCATGTGCTCCATTATAGAGCTTTTAGCATAAGAGGGTTTCTTTGCGCTTGGAGCTGTACCAGATTGAGCACTTTTCGTTATCTTGTCTACATTGTCCTGAATGGTACAAGCAGTGCTGTCCCAAGCATTTGGCCAACATCTGAGACATGCTCCCCTCTCTGGAGCCAGTTGATCACGTCCAGCTCAACATCCATTGTAATGAATTTTTGCGCCTTCTTCGCTCTAAGCTTCCTGGGCAATGCAGATGGAAGCTTTCCAGACATGGTGTCGCATTGAAAAGTGTGCCAAATATCCCACGAGTCTCTCTTGCTGGCCAAACATGCAGAAGTGCTGGAAGCTTCACCGCCATATTTCAGAAATGAGTCCATGCAAATCACACTTCCAGTCTCAATTAGTAAATTGCACTATTTCAAAAAATTGCAAATTAGAGAACCGTGTAAATCGAAAGCTACCACCAGTACTTAATTTCTAAAATTAAGGGAGCTGAGACTGAACCCTACACGGATGTCACAAATTCTAGATCTGGAAACCCTGCTCCTGATCCCAAATGGGTAAGCCAATTGTGGTTACTCAGTCGTGAAAGTCCAGCATTTTGCATAAGTTTAGAGGAAGTCTCTGTCATTGCTACATATCATCCATGACCAAGCCCTGGAAACGAGAACAGATTCTGGAACTAATCTGTGACTGGCACAATTTCACCCATGAGAACCACTAGAAGGAAGGAGTCTCATTCCCAACTCTGCTTTGTTTGATTCCTTCTTATAAAAAAAAGAAATGAAACATCTTCATGCCTTCATATCATTCTGAAAAACTGCTCCCTACTGGCAACAACTAGATCTATAGCTTTCCTTTAAGCTGTAGATTATCTGTTTCATGGCAGCTGGTACAGTTGTTCCCCTTCTTAATGACAAAAATCAATCCAAAGGAAAATAAACTGAGCACAGTATTCAGACTTGGGAAGCAAACATTGGCAGCAGCCTCTTCATCCCAGCTCTCCCTTTTCCAAGCAGCAGCTTTCTTTCCATACTGCTTTGTCTCTGGCTCAGTCCTACTTACACACGAAAATACGGTACCTACCCTTCCTCCTAGATTGTACCCAGTCAGATGGCCAGCTTTAAGTTTCATTTCTCCAAAATAGTGTTTTTAGCTCACCATTGCCCCAAATACTTTTTTTTTTTTCATTTTTTCTGACCCATACTTTCTGTTTGTCTTTCTTGGGTGAACCTTGTAACCTCTCTTCCTACAGCTAAACTGAAACTCAGAAGAACCTTTTTTTTTTCCAGGCAGCTATTTTACACCACAACATAGTAAACATGACATAAAAATACGGAATGGAGGAAACAGACACCTTCTTTCACAGGGGCGTTTTGTATAATCGGAAAGTAGATGATACATTTGCCACCCACCAAGCCTCACATGATTACAGGCATGTGCGCTTATGTTGTGTGTCTGTCCAGCCCCTCCCCTCTCCTCCCAGTTACTTACTGTAATCACTTGAGGAAGGGACAAGTGTGCAGTGTGAGCGGCATACGCCCATCATCGCCAGTCAGCCGCTACAAGTATCATCCAACAAGCCCAGTATCTTGCTGTTTCCTCTGCCTCGCTCTCTTGTTGGTGGCTTGCTTAGTCCTTGGGGGAACTGCTGCTGAAGACAAAACTTTTCTTCTGTCTATATAACATTATGACACACCATCACCCCAAAGCCTTACATTTCTAGGATGAAATCCGATGAAGGCAAAACATATGCCTTTCCAGTCTACGCTTGCTCCATCATTTCTGTCAACATATGGTTGATATCTGATTTTATATCAGATATCCTTACACAATATGGATGCCCTGGCAACAGAAGAGAGAGAAAGATATGTCGTTGTCTTGTTCCATCAGGGTATGAGCAACGCTAAGGGGCTTTTAAGGTGTTCGCTGTCTGAATATTCCTTTCCAAAACTGGCAAGATTTGTTTCTCAGATGTGGCTAGGCAGCACTTTCGCAGAAGATGCACATGTTCATTATCACCTGCTTTATATGTTCTAAAATCATTCAATTTTATTGCTTTGTTTTTCTTCCTACTGACCAACATTATTTTATTATCCTTATTTTGAGGGGGAAATGTTCTATTCCCTTTGACTAGGAGGTGAGGGAAACAGAAAACTATACATAGACCCTGTTTCAACATCAAATAAGATTGAGACATGAAAGCTAAACATTTTCATGAAATAGCCAAGAAAATGCATTTCGCCCTCCAATAAAAGTTCAAAAGAGATGTTAAACTACATCTCAATATTGCCATGTCATATATTGCCAAAAAAGCAAATAAAAAATGTATTGAGCATGGATCCATAGATGTTATAACTTAAACAAATACACAACCTTTTGCAAGAAGAGGGAGATGAATGTTCAATAGGCTTCAAAATTCCCACCCACCCCAGTATTTTTGCTATAAAATTACATTGGGAGATCATGATATATTGTTCTTTTGAAATGTGAGCTTCAAGAGTTATCTCAGTTCCACTTTCATTCAGGATACAGTTCACCATTCCGCAGGTATGTCCTACACCTTTTGATGTTCTGATTAATAGTTTATCTGACAGTCCAATCCTATTACACACACACACACACACACACACACACACACACACACACACACACACACACACCAATGAGGCTTGCGCTGCATCCTGTGGGGGGGGGGAGATCGGGAGGCTTGGGAGAGGTAAACTATTTTCCCTTACCTCCCCATAAGCCCTTCAACTGGCAATGGGTCTCCTTGGACCTGCACCAGCTCCGTAGCTGGTGCAGGTCCGAGGAGAGAAAGGGTGTGTGTCAGCTGCTATTGGAGGAGATAGCATCCAGAGCAAGTCGCCCGCTCTGGGTGCCACCCCCTTCCGCCTCCATCACATCCCTTGCCCTCCCCGTTCCACCCCATTCCACTTCTTCCACCAACCTACCTGAGTCAGGGGCCGCTCCAGCCTTGCTACCAGCGTACTGGAAGTGTGCGGTTCCACATGCTTTTGGAAGGCCATATTTTGCAATGGCTGTAAAGTGTGCCTTGCCACTGGAATGCTAGTTTCTTGCAGTTCCAGTGGCGGGGAAGGAGGATAAGATCAGGCTGTTAATTAAACTTCCCAGTACTGGTGGTATAACTGCCACCAGACCTCAACTGCATCATCCTAAAGTAATTGTTCAAAGAACCTGGGAATCTGTAAATGCACTATACAGTACATTCATTTCTATTTTTTTTTGTTCAGACCAATATCTTCCTTACCCCTATGTCAAGAACAAGCCAACTATCCTTAGCCTCAGAATTCAGGTCTTCAAGTGGTGCATATAATAAGCATAATAATAATAACACTGGTCTACAGCAAATCTGATCTCAGATTTGCTCTATCATATCTCATTTTTATGCTATCGGCATACCCCATTTTCATTGATTTTACCTGAAATTAACTCTTTGTCACTTATGATTGAAAGTTGTTGCGAGTCAGTGACTGCTTTAGTGTTAAAATATGGTGCTGTATTTTTAGGATAGTGTGTTTATAATATCATTTTATGTAGATATCCATATTTATTTAATATTTTCCTTCTGAAGGGCGTGATCTAACAATGGATACAACAGGGCTTCTCAACATGTGGTACGGGTAGCCCTAGGGGTATACAGATCTCTTGCCGGGGGTACGCCAAGCCCTGCCTGCCCCTTATCTGCTAGGATTGGGTTATCATCAATCTGTATCATATGAATCCATATGTCTTCAAATTCCTGTGCTTAGAAGTTTGGCAATAATGTTGCAACAATTACGGCCTGATTCTATGGGGGCCTTATGGGGGCGGATCTCACGATCCACCACTGTAAAACCCGGGCTGCTGATGCCAAAGCCACGCCACGGCCATGCCCCTTGGGACTGCCAGCACAAATAGCCGGAGGGCCCACGTGCACAACAGCAGCTCCCAGACGCCCTGCCAGAGAAGGTAGGTCAACAGCGGAGGCAATTCAGGGTTGGTTGGGAGCAGGGAGTAGGCTGGGCAGGGGGTAGTTCAGGGGCAGTTTGGGGGAAGATCTTGGAGGCAGCAGTGCATGCTGAGATCCCGTTCCCCTTTCCCTGACCCAGAATGCCCCCTGAGTCTCCTCAGACCTACGTCAGCAAAATAGCTGGCCCATTGGAAGCCAGGTTTTACTTACCTCTCCATGGCTGTCTGGTTCCCCCCCCCCTCGTAGCCTGCCACATGTGCATGAAAGCTTTCGTGCAAGATTTATAAGATGTGTTTTGCCTTTTGAATCTGTCTGATGTTCCTTTAAGATCTCTGTTAAGCTCTGCCTGTGTTTCCCTTTAAGTTCCGTTTCTGTCAGTTGGTTTTCAGTGCCATCCCAACAGCCAAGCTGTTTCGACCTAGATAATGTTAGGAAATAAGACGAAACGTCGGTTCCTGTAAACATCGGACTTCTCCGCACTCATTGTTTTGCTGCTTGTTATGAGTGGCGCTTTTTGAAGATTTTATACTTGTGTGCCTGGAGTTCTTTGTATTTTATATTTAGTACATGGCTACTTCACCCATAAAACTTGTGTCTTGTATTCTAGTAGCTGGCCATGAAAGCTTTCGTTCTTTTAAAGTTGTATGGAAGATATTCTAGTAAGTGTGACTTTTTCATACTCACCAAAATTCTCTCTTTGCAATGCTTAAAACACAAAAGCCATCTTTACATAAGGCCCCATGAAGAGAGGAGGAGAAAAATTGTACTACCTTATATGATATAAATTTAGAAGTGACTTCCAGGTTGCAGTTTGGGATTAAACATTGGTCCTCTTAGGTCTGAAAAAGGCTGAAGACAGCTAATTATGCAAATCATGCCTATTAACTGAAGCATTGTCTCGTTGCATTGTGCCTGTTCCTGGCAGCTACCTCACCAATGCTGTTATAGACTCCTTTTCAGCAGACCACTGCCATTCCCGTCCCCTGTGTCCCCTCCCCAATTACTCTAGCTTGCAGTACCTGAATATGCTCTTTATTGATGAAGAAAGAACAAAGTGTTCTTCATTCTTCAAATGAAGAAAATCAATCTGGTTCTGATGTCGCTCCTGCCCCTATGACTCATTAGAAACTAGCAACTGGAAAATAATAAAAAGTAGTTTGCTGATGTTACTATACTTCAGAAATCTGGTAAAAAAATTACTGCACTTGCCTACAAAGCATCATTATAGTGCTGGCAGAGGGAGGAGGGGCTGTAGCTCAGTGGTAGAGCAGTTGCCTTGCATGTAGAAGATTCCAGGTTCAAAACCTGGCAGATGTTTGCAGTCCTGGGACCCCCCCCCCCCCCGAAACCCAAGAGAGCCACCACTAGGCAATGTAGGCAAAGCCAAAGTAGATGGACCAAGGATCCGACTTGGTAGAAGGAAGCTTATTTTTTCCTATACCAACAGCCCAATCCTGCGCAGGATGCGGCCCACGCCAGCAGGGCCAGGGCTCACCTTAGGGAAGGGGACATTTGTCCCCTTCCTCTGGTGTAAGCACCTATTAAGTATATAATGGTATTCAGGTTAATGTGCTCAGTTGCACATTACATGCAAATACATGTGAGAAATACTCAATAGCCTGTTTCCTTGGTGCCAAGTAGTGTTGAAAGTCCTGCTTTCCAGTGAGGCATGGTGACAGAAGTGACATCAAAGCCCACATTAATTCTGTATTCAAAAAAAGAACCCTTTGTTCTTTCTTCACCAATAGAGAGCATCTTCAGGTACTGCAACCTGGGGTGGTGATGTGAATCTGCTATCTGACAGCATTGCTGAAGTAGTTGCCAAGGTCAGACATGAAGAAACCAGACAATGCGCTAATTAATCGGTGTGATTTGCATATAAGTAGAGGAAAAAGGCATAATGTGCAAATTAGGCTGCCCAGATTTGAGGGACTGGAAGACGAAGTCTGAGTTCAAGACAACCAAGAGATTTCAGGTTCAAGTTCAGTTCCAGTTGACTGAAAAAGACCCTTCTGAACCTGTTTTGGGGTTCAGGTTCAGTTCAACTGTAATATAGCCTATAACCAACAACTCGCATTTTGGAGCAGTCCCACTCATTTCAATTAGACAACGCTGGAATAACTTGGTTGTTACCAAATTGCCACCATAAGCTTTATGTTCAATAGTGGACCATGTTATATATTTGATTCACTGTTGTTAGCAACTTGAATGAATGTAAGTTTATGATAGGGAGGGACAATATCTTGTATTTATAATTGGAGTTCACATTATTAGTACAGCTGCATGCACATGCACACACAATATACATTGAGGGTGATCCCCACAGAGGTCAGTCTCAACACACGTGCATGGGTGTATTCACAGGCGGTGCCCCAGAGCATTACCATGGATGCTCTGGGGACACATGCACAAGCTTGTACATATGTGCTCCCAATACACGTATCTAGGATCCTTTGACTGTTAGTTCATCAGTTATATAGTGAACTAAATATCGTTCATCAGTTATATAACAAAATAAATAATTACATAGTGAAATAAATATAGTTTATTAATTGTATAGAATTGAATAATTGCATAGCGAAATACAGATTCATAAGGAAGTATAGATATATTAGAAAGTAAGGAAAGCGGGTCATATTACAAAGAAGGGAATTTAACAAGATGCCTAAAAAGGCGCAGAAGGCAGGTGGGAAGGCTCCAAAGCGGCAACCCCCGCCGCAGTCTCATTCTTCTTCGTCTGACGAGGGTGAGGTGGCAGTGGATTGGAAAGGGGCCTTTGCTCGGCTGGCAGCGCTGGAAAAGGAAAGAGCCAATAGGGTGTCTGGTAAAGGGGATGGGGGTGAAGCCTCCGGAGCTGTGAAGGTCAGCCGGCCAGCTCGGCGTCGTAAGGGTGCTAAGATGTATGAATTGTTTGCCAGCAGGTTGGCAGAACTGGAAAAGGACGATGCAACACCACCTGTGGCCAAACTGCCTGCAGCGCAGTCTTCCATTGTGGATTTGGAGCAGGAGGTTCCAGGTGAGGAAGGGGCCAGTGATGTAGCTGGATTTTTAAATGTTTGGAGAGAGAGCTCTGTGGGTGGGTCAGAGGTTCCAGGAACCTTTACACCCTCTGGATTCGGTCCAGTTCCTCCATGGGGAGGGTGGGATGGCATGGGTTGGGCGCCACCCCTGGCAGGCGCGCCAGGCTTGCCTGTCGGAGGTGTGCCGCTTTCTCAGCCTTGGCAGACTATAATGCACTGCGTTCATGCCATGGGCATTCGCAGGGAGCCATTAGTTGGCTGTTTATATTGTTATTTGGGGCTCGCAGGGGACCCATTGGGTGGCTATATATGGTTATTTTGGCCTGGTGTTGTTGTGCCAACCATTTGTTTGTTTCTTTCTCAGGTCGCTGGTCTTTTCCTGTGCGCATCCTCATTTGTGACCATTCCATCGTCTTTTGGGCGAGGAAGAGGGCAGCGGCTTGTGACTTTGGCTCCCAGCTAGGTTTTGGTGCACTTGCGCAGGTGTGGTGGGCGGCCAAGAGGGGCATGCTGTGGGGTCAGCTGTTGCCGCTTATTAAGGAATTTTGTGATTCCAGGCTTCCCCCCAAATACTGGTTTTGCACCTTGGTGAAAATGACCTGGGCCAGAGGACGTCTCAGTCCTTGAGGCTACAGGTCCGTAGGGACCTTGCCATTATTAGATCTTGGCTGCCAGGGATTGTTATCCTCTGGTCAGACATGCTCCCATGTAGGGTTTGGAGGGGGGCTGTCCGACCTCGTTTGTTAGACTTAGCCCGTCGTAAGACCAACCAGTACTTGAAGAAATATATACGGGAAATGGGTGGGGAAGTCATCTTCCACCCAAATATCATTTTTTCTGACCCGACCCTCTTTAGAGGATGGAGTGCATCTTTCCGAGGCTGGGGCCAACATTTTCCTTTTTATTTTGCAGCAGGGGATTAGGAGCCTTTTGGGTTCGTGGGGCGGTGGGGGTTAAGCTCTAGGCTAACCCCCCCATGTGGCAGGTCACGTGCGGGCCGGGTAGATAAGATAAGCAATTGGTGTACATTCGGAGGTAAGCAAGGTCAAGGGGTGAGCCAGGACCGCTCAGATGGTGCCGGACTGGATCGGTGAGGCTGGCTGGCAAGCCCCTTGATGGGATCAGCAAAGACAACCATACGGCTTGGCCTGGGGGAGTCTGCGCAGTCCAGCTGCCTCGACCCATCGGGTCGGCTGTGATAGGCTTTCTCAGTCTATGACTGAGGATAGCTTGGAGTCAGAATGTTACGCCCAAGGGTAACTCAGGGGGAGGCAGACGGCTAGGTGCCGTTTCCCCCAATTTTAGGGCCCGCACGTTGTTTGGGGGTTATATAGATTCCCTGCTGCAGTTTTTCACATGTTGTTCAGTTAATAAAGTTACCCTTAATCCAAGTCTCTGTCTGTTGTGATCATTGGGGGGTGCTCAGGTAATTATAATTGGAGTTCACATTATTAGTACGGCTGCATGCACATGCACACACAATATACATTGAGGGTGATCCCCACAGAGGTCAGTCTCAACACACGTGCATGGGTGTATTCACAGGCGGTGCCCCAGAGCATTACCATGGATGCCCTGGGGACACATGCACAAGCTTGTACATATGTGCTCCCAATACACGTATCTAGGATCCTTTGACTGTTGACCATGGTGCACCTACTTTGCAGACTGATACCATGATTGCTGGGTAATTTAAGCAGAGGGCCCTTGATTGGGTGCTTCTTTTTGTTGGGTACAGAGGGCTGTGGGTACAAGGGCTGTGACTGTGTATCAGGTTACAGGCAGACTGGAAGAGGGGTTAACTCTTTCTTTACCAGTTTCCTAGGGGCACATGTAACAACCACATACGATCTTGCTTGCACAGACCAAAAACATGCCTTATAGAAGCAGAATGAAGGGAGACTGAACCACAAAATTATTGTTGAAACTGGGGAATCTGCGTATGCCTCCATGCCCTCATCCAGTCCTGCTTCTCCATGCTGTGCAAGTTACTCAGCTTTCAAGGCATGTTTGGAAAGGTCAGTTTCCAGTCAAACTAACTCTGATTAATTCCCATTGCTTTGTAAATATATTGATTACTATCTTGAAAAGAGTAAAAAAATAAATGAACAGACAAGCTGGCAGAATATTATATCAGAAGCTCAAAACAGCTTCAGATTTTATAGCTACCTAGCTGTTTCTGTGATCTTCCCTCATAAATATTCACCACAATGTACTAAACATAGTGTGTCTTGACAGCTGTTATTTTATCACCAGTCTGGGTAGGAAAATATGAAATAAGCTAGCCTCTCAGCAAAACACCACATCTTCATCATTGATTTAATGGAATTCTGGGTCTGAAATCTTCTTCACCTCAAATCTTTAATGTTTTGCACAGAAATGCAGTTACGTGTTGTTTTTTCCTCCCCCCATCCCTGGGAATGTAATGTTATTCCCTACAGTTGAGAATGTTCTTCTTGGGAAAAGAAAAAATAGAATTATCATTAATGCCTGTGTGCTGTAGGAAGCTTCCTAGGTCCAATTGTTCATTAGCGGACTGAATGATGTCTCCGATGGCCCAGTGGCCACAACTTGTTTCTGACTGCCATCTTGGGTCAGGTGACTGGAGCTGCCATCTCTTGGACAATAAAATATCACAAGCATGGCACTGAATCCACAACCGTGAGGACTCACTGAAGGGGAATAAAAATCCTTATACATAAGCTGACACCTTTTTATTGACCCTGCTACTTGTGAAATTCTCTCTGGTATGGAGATAATAATTGGTGGGCAAAGTGTTACACCTGCTACATTTCTGCATGATAAACTGCTGTTAAAGTCAAGTGAGCAGGTACAGAAAGAAAAAAGGTATCCTACCTATTCCGAAGTGTTGTTCGATAGGTTCACGGTATCAGCTTGTTAAGCGATTTCTCTTGCAAAGAACAGGGTGTGTAGGGTATTAAGTGGAACAAGGACAAGCCATCAGAATGTAGACCTGTGCAATTTAATCACCCTGTCCAAGTATACCAATATTTAAAGTATTAAAATACGCAGGGAAGAGGTTTTGCAATAGTGTGGGTTACTTATGACCAGAAGGTTTGCTGAAAGCAAGAAGCATCTCTCCACAGACCCTTTTGACTGTATCATCATTGTATTAAACACACACACACACACACACACACACACACACACACACACACACACATCTGCACAATGTTCTTAAGGTATAATTGGATAATACAGATAGAAGCCAAGCTTCCAGGCTTCACTGATTAGGTCATTCAAAAACCATCCTGTCACTGCCGTTGGAAAAAGAAAATTAAAACCACAGTCGTCTGGTGTGCATTTCAAATGGTAGGGTTTCTCTGCTGACAGGTGCTTTTATTGCTATCCACACATACGCTGCTGCAGTTAACATTCCTTCTAAATATATTATCTTCCCCTAATATTGGGAGCTGAAATGCAGCTGCAAAGAATTACAATGAGATCCAAAATGGTTTGCTTGCTATCATCACAACCCATTCTGTGCACTGTGTCTCAGAATACCTGCACTGCAGCATCTGCCACTACTTGGGGGGAGGACACACATCTTAGGTGGACGGACTCATCCCATGCACCCAAAACTCACAATCAGTATGGCACTTGAGCACAGAACTATGGGACATGTCTATAGGTGAAAAGCAATTACACAATCACTCCCTCTCCAAAGGACTGGGATGTTTTAGCACTGCTTTCTGCTTTTCCACTTGCATCCTAAAGTAAGAACATAAGAACATAAGAAGAGCCCTGCTGGATCAGGCCAAAGGCCCATCTAGTCCAGCTTCCTGTATTAACGGGTGGGGCGGGGAGAAATGTTCCCCACTCTTTCTTTCCAGCAGAACTGATTGCTACTCTGTGATTTTGAACTACTGGAACAGGATCAACCTTATTCGTGCACTGTACAGTCAGGGATATCAGGAAAGCTAGTGCAGAGCATAAAATGCCCAGGGATTTTCAAAGCAGCAGCCTCTGCTGAGTGGTACCAGAGGAGAGAATTGCAGCATTTGGTAGATAGAGCACTTTCCAGTCCATGCTAATTTAAAAATGTATTTAAAGTACTGTACTGTATTCTTCCATTTACAAGACAGTTTTAAATGTAACTTAATAAATCTCAGCCAGCTCCCTTACTTCACCCCCTTCCTGCACTTATAAAGTGATTCCTTCCAACACTACAAAAACAAAACTCTTGCGTGCGCGCGCGCGCACACACACACACACACACAAAAATCATGCCAGTCTCCAGTAAATACAGGCCACTAGCCGCTCTCTAGTAGCTTCAGTGTATTGCCGCAGTCTACCAAACTTCCTAGTCTGGCTACCGTGCTATATGGGTCAGCTGGAAGGAGGTTGCTTGCTTCCAAGCATGTGCATTTAGATCCAGGATAACAGATGTGTAGTAGGACCCAAGTAGCATCAGCTGAACCTGAATAATGCATCAAACTGTACGAAGTAGAGTACATAAGCTTTCATCAGTATGCTCTTATTTCATTCTGTGCTAACTATAAATAAAAGCTTTATGCCAGGTTATAGTTTTATACAACTTTTGGTTTTGGTCAAATTGGCTTGATAAAAATCTTAATCTAGGATTTTTTTTTTCAATCCTAGAATTGATAAAAATTCTAAAGAGGCAAAGTTCTGAATAGGCTTTCTGAAAACCTGTCTACATTAAATATCCAAACATGTTTTAGGCTTGTGGGGCGGAGGCAGAGGTGAAACTAGGGTGGAGCAAGCGGAGCACCGGCTCTGGGCGCCATCTCCCGAAGGGCGCCCCGCCTGCGAGTCGGACTCGGACTCGAATCTCCTTAGAAGGCTCCAGGCAGTCGGCCGGGGAAGACGTCCCCGAGCCGGCTCTCCCGATTGACGGGGGGTGCCCGGTGCAGGGTCCCGCCGGGTCCCCCCCCGGAGCGCGCTGCCCCCCTCCGAGCGATATTTAATTATAAGGGCGCCAGCCCCCCCTGAAACCACCGTTTTGGGCCTTACTGGGGCTTGGGGGCTTCAGGGAGGCCTGCGTGACCCTCTGCAGGCATCCCCAATCTTCGGATCGCCGAAAAACGGCAATTTCCGGGCACTTCTGATTTTCACTAAAACTGGAAGTGCCCGAAAATCACGCACTTTACAGCGCAATTATGACACCCGGTGCCTGCAGAGCACGTGCTCCACACAGGAATTTTTTTGCACAGTATTGGGCCATAATAAGGCACTTAATATTATGGCAGTTATATAACAGATGCAGAACAGAAAGATCAGAACGGAACTTCTGATGAAGCCTTACAAAGTATAAGGCGATATGTCAAGTAATAGACTTCGGTGTTTTAATTAACACGGTCTCGAACCCGAAAACTGAGACAACAAGATTGTTTACTCTAAATGGTAGTACTGTAGTATCCAGAAACAAACCGACAACTTCTCAGCAGCTCACTTCCTTGAAAGCATATTTTCCCGTCAGTAAAAAGGAGCATAGGGTCGTGTCATCATTCCCCATGGTTACTGCAGGCCAGTATATCAATTATGTGCCTCTCTCATTAGCTGGACACAGGCCACTAGGGAGGGCACTGACAGAGCAGGTAACAATGCATTTCTTGCAATGTGCAAGTGGGAGCTGTGACAGTCAAGGAGGTTAATAAAACTAAGAGATCGGTAGAGTGTAAGACATGGGAGACATGAATCTGTAACACTGAAAAGGTGCAGAAGAGAGAGAGAGATGGGAGAGCAGGGAATAGGGGCTCAGGGGAAAGTCAAGGAAAAGTATGGACACCCACCAAAATTCCACAGAATAAAACTGAGATACTGCCGTCCACTTCCTGTGAGAGAATTATTTTAGACAACACAAGGCTTCGAGAGAGAGAATATTGTATTCTGGGTTAAGAGTCAGTACTGAGGTGAGGTCAGGGAGATCTTGGGACAAGGAGCTCTGACCCCTTGGGTAGGAATAGGATTCAAACATCTTCTTATACCATAGAGCACAATAGAACACAACAAGGGATCAAAGACAAACCATGCTTGTCAATTCATCATCATAAACCAAAACAGTCCAACCAGAATTTCAAGCGGTTCCTTTCAGGGTTCCATAATAAAATCAGTGTCCTCAAACTACTTCCAGCAGAACCAAAACAAGTGTGAGATGTAACACATTGGCCTGAAGAGCCAATAACATCTTTCCACATTCCTGCATTCCAGAGAGAGAGAGAGAGAGAGAGAGAGAGAGAGAGAGAGAGAGAGAGAGAGAGAGAGAGAGAGAGAGAGAGCTTTCCTGTTTCCCACAAACAGCTCATGATCTCTCTACCTGTTCTTCTCACCTGAGGATTATTTATTTATTTATTTATTTATTTATTTATTTGCAGTATTTTTATCCCGCCTTTCTCCCCGAAGGGACCCAAGGCGGCTTACAACAAAAAAGTAAATACAATACAAAAAATACAATACAAAAATAATCACATTTTAAAACAGTAAAAAACTATTAATGAAAATTAATAAAAACAGTATCTAAAAATCGATTAAAAAGATCATTGCTACAATTAAAATAGGAGCATAAAAACAGCAGCATAAAAATGTCAGAGGTGGAGGTGTTTTTAAAATGACACTTTTTTAAGTGGCCTCCTCGTTCCGGTTTGTAAACATGGTACTAGGACTGGGCGCAACTTACAGTAGGGCCCCTACTGTAGAAACGCCTCTGGAGGTGAGGGCTACTACTGAAGCAAGAGACTCTCCAAGTGGGAAAAACCTCACAAAAACAAAGTGGAAGTCTTTCTGGAGGGAGTGACTACCAAAGCGGACAATGTGGCAGGCGCGTAACTGGAGCTCCCGGAGCAGCTCGGGAGCTCCAGGCGGTGCCCAAGTGGGACCCTGGCGCGGCCGTCAGGTTGCGCCGCGATTGGGGGGGGACTCGGAGTGACGCTGCCCTGGGTGCCCCCCGTCGGGTGCCCCCTGCCGAGCAGCATCACTAGACGTGCGTCACCCGGGAGCAGGAGGGTGGGGAGACACGCGTCACACACACCCCGCCCCCGGGCTCGGAACCTCCCAACGGGTGATGCGGGCGGGTGCTCCAAGGCCTTCTCCCGGCCTCGGAGCCGGAGAAAGCCTCAGAGCGACCGCCACGACCGGCGGTCCAGGGCCTTCTGAGAAGGCCCACTGCGTCACCGCGCTATTTATTTTTCGCGCATGCGCAGAACTTTTCTGAGGGCAAGGAGAGCCTCTGGACGGTGACGCGGGTGGGCGTGCACAGGGCTCGGAGCCTCCGCCCCTCGCGCGCCCCCAAGCGTGCGGCGCCTGGTTCGCATGCGCCAAGCGCTCCACCGTTGTTTCAGCTCTGCAATGTGGACTCCTTCACTGGGGAAGAAAACACCAACATTCTGCTCCCAGATCAGAGGTAGTTATAGGACTTTGGACAAAGAACACAAAGACGTTCTTGGGTGAATAATGGTATCTGGAACATCTCCTGGGTGTGCAGCCAGGACAGTTTCCTAGCCTTGACTGGGTTAAGGTGTGTCCTTCCAGGAGGGCAGAAAAGCATGATTGCACCCCAGTTGGAGAGGTTCCTGAAGGGACAAAACGTATTGCAGGGTGTGGGTTGCACCCATGCAAAGATTGTTGGGGGGAGCAACACCCTGGAAAAGGAGTCTGAAAAGACTGTCCTGGACTGGTAACCTGACCATTGGGCAGTTAGGCCTACACTTTTACTCAGGAAGACTTGTGCTTGCAAGCAAGATTATGCCAAGGTGGAAAGCCTGAATTTGCAAAACATTAGAGGAAGGTGACACACAGATGCCCTGCAGTGTTACAGCTTTCCGCTCCACTCAATGGCCTTTTATTAGCATGCTCTTGATCAGAGGAAGCCAAGTCTCCCTCCCTCCAGTGTGAAGTCCTGGCTAACTCTCAGGACTGTCAGCTAAGGAACCAAGATGGACTGTGCACATTTTGGGAAATAAGGTCATTTGCAACAATATAAAATGAATAATATTTAACAGAAGGTTGGATCTTGCATTGAAGCTGGTTGTACTTACTCTAAAATAGTTGCAATTCAAACCTAGAGCCAAACTACACATTATGTTAATGATGTGATTGATCCTGGCATGCTTGATTTTTCTTCCTTAAATGCAGGTTTGGCCTATCCAGGCAGTCAGCTTAAGCAGCAGACTGGCAGGGGCACCTGCCTTTGTTTGCCTGCCTGCTCACCCACCCACCTCGGACACTCCTCCGTCCTACTCCTAGAAGTGGGGGTCGAAGAAGAGAGGAGGGTGTGTGAAGGAGGGGAGTGAGCTTCCATGCATTCTCCTTTTAATTTAATTGTATTTAATTTAATTTTAATTTACCCTACTTCTAAGAGTAGGATGGAGGAGTGTCCGAGGTGGGTGGGTGGGCAGGCAAAAGTTTTAATGTTTTAATCCAGGAAGAGGAAGCAGCACCTGGAAAGGAGAGGGGCAATTGCTGCACTGCTGGAGGTGCTTGGGAGTCTCGTGTTGGCCCTGCATCAATAGTGGCTGCATGAGGCCCTGATCCAGATCAAGACTGTGATGCGAAGAGGAGGTTTTAGCCTTTGCCCCTGCCATGGTCCTGGTCCAGATGGCCCCCGCCCCAAGCAGGTGTGGTTATCCATAAGGCTGACTGACTAGGCTTCAGCCTAGGGGCCCCACAGGGATAGGTTGGCTGTAGTGGGGTGGAGGGGCCCAAAAATACTGAAAGCCTAAGGGCCCAGCCATGGGTTAATACACCCCTGCCCCCCAGGCAGTTTCTAGTATAGATATCTAGTAGTATAACAGGGAGCTTCCTTCACCGGGCAACTGTGACTTGTAGGCTTGGGGCCCCCTAATCTATATCAGGATAATGGAGGGGCCAAAGGGTTAATGGCCCAACCCCCACATCATCCCAATCCAGATTGCCTCTTCCCATGGCTCCGATGTTGGGAAGAAAGATCGAGCATGCTAGGGTTATTTATGTTATTCATGTAATATGTCCTTTGGCCCACGGTAAGCAACAGTGGACAGAGGGCCATGGAGGGGGGACAGACAGGAAATTTGATGTATAGTTACATTAACCACATTTTTTAAGTTATCAATAAAAATGTCCCTAAAGTACAAATAGAGATAAAAACAGGGACAGCTACAAAAACCAGAGTCTATCCCTGATAAACAGGGAGAAATGGAGCATGAAAAAAATAGCTGTGAGTGAAACGCACGGCAAGGAAAAGAGCAATCATAGTAGGCATGGCAATCATGAGTTATCCACATTCTCACACCTCTGCAGTGACACACAACTCACTACGCTTCTATTAAGTCTATACATTTCTCACAGTTCTTCAAGATCTTCCAAAGAAAGAGAATTTTACAGCTGGTCATTTCGTTCTATGGTGTACTTGCATTTAAAAAATAGCACTTATTTCTTATTATATTCTTGGTGGTACAAATTTTCCTCCCCACTGCTTTCCAGACATCTGCCAAGCGAGCTGTCAAAAGAGTAAATAGGATGAACAATAAAAGGCAGAATCGGAAAGTTGTTGGAAGAAAAACTGTTGGCACCCGCTCAATATTTCTTAAGGTGACCGTAGCAGGTCAGCACAAGAATATGTTTTGCAGACCAACAGTACTGTTCTCTGTATAAATAAAGCATGCGCACAGCCTTAGAAGCAATGGAGGACCTGTTCTTGGGCCATAGGAGCTCAACTTCATCACAAGGTGACAGGAACCAGACCCAGCATTAGTAAACAAGGAGAAGACCCAGCACTACTGCAGAAGAAGTGGCTGGAGCAAAGCGGGATGTGGAAAGAATTGGGGTGATGTGGAATGGCTCAGTGTGCAATCCTATGCATGACTAAAGTCTCACTGTGCTCAGTGGAGCTCACTCTCCAGTAAGTGTGTAGTATAAGATTGCAGCCTCACTGTGCTAGGGCTCTCCCTTCACCTCCCTCATGTGGGAGGAATGAATTTAGGAGGACAGTGTGGCAATGACATAAACACAATCAAAACACAGATACTCCAGAGGATTATAAAGGTAAGGTTTGAGCAGCACAACACTTAAAAACCAATGATGCCCTTGAGAAAGAAAGCTGTGATGCCTGGTTTATAGTCGCCGTTTATACAAACATCAGGATGAACCACTGTGTCTTAATGGCTCAAGGTGCTGTCTTCACTTGCGTTTTATGTCTGCAGCAGATCGAGGCCATTCAAAGATTAAAGCAGCATACAGTTTTCCCAAGTAGCCCCATTAAACTGGATAGTTAACTTTATATCTAGATACAGTATACGATGAAGGGAGAACACAGTGCTAGAGAAGTCTCAGTAGCCTAAAAGCATTGGAATTGTTTACTCCAGGGGTTCTCAACCTTTGGAGGCCCGGGTACCCCCTATCACCGTCCAATTTTCTGAAGTATCCCCTGCTAATTAACTGTTGATTAATCAATTAATTAGGTAATTAATCATTAAATAAAAAGTACTAAAACAATTTTAAATGTGAAAAATGCCTTATTTTACTGTGTGTGTGTGTGTGTGTGTGTGTGTGTGTGTGTGTGTGTGTGTGTGTGTGTGTGTGTGTGAGACAGACAGACAGACAGACAGACAGACAGACAAGGATCTCTTTTTTTCTCCAAGTCACACTTCCCAAAATCAGCTCCTCCCTCCCCCACCCCACCAAAGTACATTTTCCAAAGTACAAAAATAAGCCCAAAACCAAAATCAGAGAGACGGAAGGGCTCCAAAAATAATTACAATTTAAAATCCATGTTAAAGCTTACCGTATTTTACGCACTATAAGACGCACTTTTTTACCCCAAAACATAGGGGGGAAAAAGTGTGCGTCCTATGGTGCGAAGCCTAAAAAAGCAGGAAAAAATGCTTACCGGGGATTTGGGGAGGCCTGCGAGAGCCTCTGCAGGCCTCCCCGACCTTCAGTTCGGCCGAAAACAGCGATTTTTGGCCATTTCCGGTTTTCGGGCTTCTCCCCGAAGCCCCCACAGGCTTCCCCGAAGCGCCCCCAAGCCCAGGTAAGTGAAAAAATTTTTTTCTCTATTTTATGCTCCATAGGATGCATGCGTCCTATGGACCGATGCGTCCTATGGAGTGTAAAATACGGTAATTAGCTGCTGATGGGACAGATAAGGGGCATGGCTTGGCGTACCCCAGCAAGAGATCCGCGTACCCCTAGGGGTACCCGTACCACAGGTTGAGAACCTCTGGTTTACTCCATAGAAGAGTGTGAGACTAACTGCGCAGTCCTCTCCAATAAAGCACGTTTGTGGCACCCTGGGAGCAGTGATGTAGAAGCAGTGGCATCACTAGGGTGCACACCGCCCTAAAGCGAGGGCGCGCGCGTCACCCTAATGACCCTCTGCACACACACACAACATTTTCCGCACCGCCACCCCCGCTGCTACCGGCTCCGGCGACATCCTCCCCAGCCGGCAGTCCAGGGCCTTCTAACGAAGGCCCAATGCATCAATACGTGCACTTGCATGTGCACAACGTTTTCTGAGGGCATTCTGAGGGCAGTACAAAATAATGTGCTGCACTGACTCCAGCCCCCCAACAGAGCAGGTACAAGTCCTACTTTCAAGAGGAATACCCCTAAATCTGCCAGAAGTCACAGCTGAAGGAAAAACTTTGTTTCTGGCTAGGGAAAATGCCCTACGCTGACTAGGGCATTTCAAAATTAACAGATATTCTGCCATTTGTCCATAGCTGACTGCAAGATGTAACGAGAGAGGGGAACAGGTTTTATCAGCATCTCCCCACAACTCTTGCTGATCTATGTCTTGCAGTCTAGCTTTAATCTGATGAAATGCCTGCTTGAAGGTACAATTTCCCAGGCTTTCCAGATCTAACCCAACACTCTTAATTTTCTTTTACCCCCTTACCCGCCAATGAACACACGAGACAAAGGTATGGAGTTTAACTGGGCCAAATTTTATTAACAGGCCGAAATAACAATCAACGAATAACTTTAATTGCAGCAGGGTCTGACTCCACCCCAACGTGCGGGCTCTAAATTGGGGGAAAACAGCGCTGGCTGCTTAACTCCCCCGGGCGATCGGGATGATCAACGGGCGTATGCTTGACTCCAGTCCTCCTCTGGTTGAGACCCCAGATTCGTCTGTCATCGTCAGCCCCCCCCCTTGACCAGGGGGACCGAGACAGCCGGGCAGTTGGTCCCACGGGTTACCTCGTGCTAGGCCAATAGCTGCCCGGTCACCCAGGGACAGCAGCCCGCCCCAGCGGGCCGGCCCAGCACCCTGCTGAGCTGTACTGCCCCCCCCAGGCGGCCTTGCTGCCTCAAGCATATGCCGAAAAGGCCCTACTTTCTACCCCAAACCCGCACGTCACTGCCTACCTGTAATCCCTAAAACCAACCCACCCCAGGAACAGTTCAGGGTAGGCGAAAAAACTGCCAACCAGCGCCAATCAGCTGACAGTAAAAAATTCCTACCCGGCCCCGAGGAAAACGGCGACCAGCTAGTCCGGAACTGTATCCCGGGAGGGAGGGTGGGTGCTTCGACTCCCCGTGGCGGACTGAGGCGGGCCGGCCGAGAGAGCGCGCATGCTCCCTAACGGCCGGCTGTGCCCCGCCCCCCCAGCCAATCGTGGAGCGCACCGCCTTTGCCTCGCACGTTCGGCAGGGCGGGGGCAAAAGGGGCGGCGACGCTATTGCGTGCCACCCGCATTCTAAGAGCCAAAGTTCTTTAGATGAAACTGAGTCAGATACAAGATATGGAAGCAAACCCTCAGTGTTGGTCCTATAATAAACAGTGAGCCAGTATTTAAAGAATCGCAGCCAAGCCACTAGCTCCAGCCAACACATCCCTGCTTCCAAACAAAGGGCGGCATAAGGGACACATCCTGGTAGGCCAAGGATTTTACGTAGGAACATCCCCTGAATCTGTTCCAGGGAATAATCCCATGCCCTCATCCAAATTGGTATTCCAAATAACACTGAGGGGATAATCTTAGCCTTAAAGATCTTAAGAGCACCTGGTATAAAGGAATTCCCTTTACATTAGAAAAAGCGTATAATGGACTTAGCTGTATTATAGGCAGTGTCTCTAATTAATCTACGCTGGGGGATCCATGATAATTTGTGATGAAAAAGAACACCAAGGTACTTGAATTGTCTGACTTGTTCTATTAGATTGCCTTTGATGTTCCAAGGGTGGACCTTCCTAGATTTACCAAAAACCACAATCTTAGATTTCTCATAATTAAGACAGAGTTTGTTGGTCTCAAGAAAGTCCACACATCTTACCAGAAGCCGTTTCAATCCAATGCGGGTTTTTGAAAGGATAACCGCGTCATCAGCATAGAGTAGAATGGATATAAGGGCATCTCCCAGTTTAGGACTATGACCATCTACAACAGGGGTGGGGAACCTATTTGCGGTGGGGGGCCATTTCCCCATTGGGAAAATTGGCCGCGGGCCGCCCATAAGGGCGGCCGAAATTTTTGGGGGCCCCCACCGCAAATTTGACACCCCCCCGAATCTACCCTTTTAACCCACCCACGGAACACTCTCCCTCCCTCCCACCCACCCACAGAACTCCCTCCCTCCCACGGAACTCCCTCCTCCCCCCTCCTCCTCCTCCTCCTCACTCCCACCCACCCACCCACGGACGCTTACCTGAGGCTCCGGGGGGGCTCCGGGGCGGCGGGGCGGCGGCAACTGCCGCCGCTGCCTTCCCGCGTCAGCTCCAGTTTAAATTGGCCTTTCTGCAGCTGCGCAGATCGCCATTGAGGCCGAGAGGGCAATCTCTCGGCCTCAACGGCGATCTGCGCAGCTGCAGAAAGGCCGATTTTAAAGTGACTAGGCAGGCGGGCGGTGGAGCCTCCGGTCCCGCGGGCCGGATCGGTCAGGTCCCGCAGGGGCCAGACCGGATCGACCCGCGGGCCGGATCCGGACCACGGGCCGGAGGTTCCCCACCCCTGATCTACAACATCCAAGTATGGGGCAAGATCGTTTAGGAACATATTGAAAAGAATAGGTGAGAGAATGCAACCCTGTTTAACTCCAGAATTAACAGAGAAAGCTCTTGACAATTCCCCAGACTTGGTCACCCTGACCTGACAAGATGAGTTCTCATGTAGATTCCTAATTAAAAGAAGGAGTCTCCTTTCTATTCCCTGGTGTTCAAGTTTCTGCCACAAAAGTGTCCTGTCTATGGAGTCAAACGCAGCCTTCAAATCAAGGAAGGCTGCATACAAGTTGGAATTAGCTATCCTAACCTGTTTATCTACCAGGTGGGATAGAACTGCACAATGATCTAAGATGGAAAACCCTTTTCTAAAACCAATGTTCCTTCCCCAGAATATCCTTGATGTTGATCGAGTCCAGAAGCTTATTTAAAAGATGTTTTGCATAAAGTTTTCCTATCACCGAGATAAGACTTATAGGTCTGTAGTTGTTAGGGATATTACAATCACCTTTTTTATAGATGGGAACAATTATAGACCTTGTCCAATCTTTAGGCATGGCCCCTGTTTTGTCCACAGCTGTGAACAAATGTGCCAACATTAAAGCCCACCATTCCAAATTCTCTTTTAACAAATAGGGAGGGATTATATCAGGTCCGGGGGCTTTGTTATCCTTTAAATGGCTAATAAGCTGTTTTATTTTATCTGTAGATACAGGAGGCCATTCTGGTACATCCAAAGATTGTAAATCAAAAGGGGCAGATACCACTCTAACTTGTGTAGTAAGCAAAGTGGAAAAATGCCATACCCAGGTATCAGGAGGGATAATAGACGGATCTCCATCTCTATTACGTAAGGAACCTGTTACAATATGCCAAAATTGTTTGCTATTGTTCAAAATGATAGATTGATACAACCTAGACCATTGGTCCTGAATAAAACGATCCCTTTTCTCATTTAGAAGCATCTTTAGTTGGCATTTCATAGAGGAGTAAGCTAGCCAGTCCTTATCCAAATTGGAAGTCCTAAACAACCGAAAAGTCTCTCTAATGTTCTTCTTCATGTTCACACAGTCCTCATTGAACCAAGTACAGTTGCCTGAGATTACCTTTCTCTCAGGAGGGCTAGGGAGACTACCTAACTCAGACACTAAGTGTCCAATAATCCCCTCAAAGCATCTGATATATTCTAATGGGTCATCCTGTAACAAATGCATATTTAGCCAAGAGGACTGGGAATCTACCGGCTGATGGAACTACTTTAGTGGTAAAATTTTGCCTTATTTTTGGTAATACCTCCAGCCTCTCCTTGGGTGTACTAATGTCCTTCCTAGTTGGGTGATTCAGATCTAACAGGCAGGTTAAGGACAGATTATCACTTAATGGGAGGTCTCCCACATAGAACTCCTTAACGAACCTTTTTAACACCAACGGAATTAAAATATAATCTATGACGCTAGCTCCCTGGTGGGCAACAAAAGTGAATTCCCCTGATTTTTCAAATTCCGGAGCCCCATTTAACCAAATAAGATGATAATGGAAACAGAAGTTGATTAAAAAAGTACCAGCCCCATTAGCTAGACTATCTTTAGATGAACTAATAGATACATAGGGGTCAGGTAAGGGAGTATCTGGCTCCATACCCAGCCCCTTAGCTACCAATGAGGGGTCATTTCCCAATCGGGCATTAAAGTCTCCAGCCCAGATATAGAGCGCCCCTGGAAAGCGTTTTTCTATTTCATCCATGGTTTGGGTAAGGAGCCTCCACTGCTGGGTAAGTTGACTCCTTCTCCGCATAGGGGGCAGATAAACATTTAGTATAATAGTCTTATAATTTCTAAATCCAACCTGAGGATGGGAAGGGAAGGGGAGGAGTCATTGCCCTTAGCAGCTCCTCTTTCCCACCCTCCAAGCATGGAAGGGGGAGGAGCTGCCCTGCACAGCTGCCAGTGTGTGCCCATCACCCCTGGCCCTGGGTGTGCTGGGATTGGTATGCGCGTGGACTCCTACCTGAGGAGGAGAGCCTGTGAATGGATGCCAATAATCCATAGGGGTCCAAACTTACCCTTGCCTGGGTTGTTAAAGTGGTGACAACGAGCAGATCTCAAAGGTTTTCTGACAGAGTGTTGCTGCCAACATTATTGCAAGCCTGATGACAATATCATCATGTATTATCCTACAGTCTTCTGGTAATACCAATATTACGCTTATTACACTCATTATCTAAGTCATCAAGGAACTGGAAACAATTAAAGCAAAGTATTTTATTTCATCTGTTGCAGCTTTACAACTCTAAGGTGATATATACAGCCATTAATTGCAAAGTTGACAACAATAAACCTAAACTCATGGGGTTTTCTTTGTTTTCCTTCGTCAGTGTAGTTCATCATAACTGAATTTCTACCACTGCCTGAGACCAACAAATTTACGACAAACCTCTGATGGATGCTGACACACACTTTGGACTGCACTCCTTAGGAAAGTTGGTCTTAAAAGGAAACCAGCTGCAGAAGCATTTGTATGAGTTCTGTGATGTCTACGTTTGTTTTTTGACCCCGCAATACTTACTCATAATTAGAGCTCAGGGAAGCCTTTGAGTTTCCATTTTATGACCTCCTGGAGGGCTCTAGCTTCCATTTTATGGTATGGCTGCTGACAGCTCCAGTTTCAAAGTATTAAGAGGCTTGCTGTTAACTTCACAACAGTAAAAGGATCGATTGATTTCATCGCCACCACTCTTCTCCACTGGTCTGGACAACAAGGAGTACAGACTTTTGTATCTGGCAAGGGAAAAGGGGAGAGGAGGATGGAAGTGAGGAAGAGCCTGGTTCCAAATGTTTCAGAAAGATATAAGAGATCTCAAAAACCAAGAAAGAAAAATGGCTGTTCTTGGAGGATGTTGTTCTTGCAATGCATTTATGCTGGGCTTCACCTTTCATTCTGAGCACCATTTGTAAAGGCGCTACTAGTTCCAGCAGCGGTTACACCCAATAGATTGGGCTGTCAGGCAGTATGATTCAGAAAGTTAGGGAACTAATTCAACATAAACACACACACACACACACACACACACACACACACACACACACACACAATTAAAATCAAATTTCTGGGCTAGAATCATTCAGTAAACTATCTGGTAACATTATCAAACTAACTGCTACCACAGTGACTGTTCAATTTGTGTAGCAAAAGAAATAAAAACAACAACCCAGGGCTGTCATTGGCAATAAACGCACGCTGATCTATTAACAACAACCAAAAAGCTATTCATACCTCAACTACCCTCAAACCATTGGAGAGGCGGGATAGAAATACTGGGAACACATTTTGGAAAATCCTGAGTTGCACACTTTGTAGTTGCTTCAGAGTTACACTCGGACTAGGATAACTGTCAGAAGTCCTCCAAATTTTGACTGCCTGCCAAATCTTCTTCATGCCAAGGCATTCTAGAAGCTGGGACTAGAACACCTCACTCTCTCCCTACAGGCCAAATCTCTCTGTTTCAGAAACTGTGCTCAGCTGGCTAACCTTAGCAGAGTCCGAATAACACACAAGTATACCAGTTGGGAAATCTTTCCTAATGCTATCACGGTGCAATCCTATGCTCTAGGTGTGCTAGCGATGAGGTCTGCACTGCCTCCCCGTCAAGCGGCAGAAGACCCTGTGCCATGGAGCAGGTAAGCGCCACTCCAAGCAGCACAGGGTCTGGGGGGGAGGGCAAGGAGTGGGCTATCAGGGTGGGGGGGAAGGGGTAGGCAGATCAAGCCTGGGAGGGGGTGGGACCGGCGTCCGTGTTGGATGCCGTATCCTATCCTCTCTCCCAGGCCGCGAGTTCCGCAAGTCCCTCTTCCTTTTTGAATCCAGGGAGCAGAAGGGGGAACAGCAACGGAGGTGGGTGCATAGAGGCATAGAATCACAGACTGTTAGAGTTGGAATCCACCTTGGGGTCATCTAGTCTAACAATCACCAATCTGCCTCCTGAAGTGATTGTCTCAGTAGGCCTCAGGGATGTATTTAATTCATTTTTTAAAAAAAAAGTCTGTCCTGGTCATCCACCCCACAGGAGCCACTGAGGAAACCTACAACAAAGATTTAAAATCAGACAATACAATGAACAACTAACATCAACATGCAAAATAATATTTAGACAAATCTTAAGTATATCTTAATGCCAGCTGTTGTTTTTGTAAAGGACAACTTCATAAGCTGAAGGTCTGTTAAAATAAAAAGATATTTACCCTCTATTTAAAAGCTCTATTTAAAAGCTTTTTACCCTTTATTTAAAAGCAGAGAGGCAGCCATCCATATTTCCTGGGAGAGGGAGTTCCACAATTTAGATGCCACCACCGAAAAGACCTTGCTCCTCTTTCCTTCCGACCGGGCTTCTTAGAAAGGTGGAACCCGAAGCAAGACCTCAGATGTAGAACAAAGTGTATGGGATGGGATAGCCCTATTGCAATCCAGGGTGGTGGCAACATGTCCTATGACAGATTGTCTAGATTACATCAATTAATTGCCCCCTAAATCATAGTCGTACCAGTCAACTGATTATCCTAGCATTCTATATAGCCAGAAACTGATGGCAAATTTACATTCAAGTTTCCCAACTTACAGTACAATAGTTTTAGAAGTACTATTTTTTCTTTCACTGTTTCACTCAGTAGAGCTAAAATAAATTTCAGCTCTGAGGGCAGCAAATGTAATTACTGACTGTGTCCAATACAATCAAAAGCCCCTGGAAACTGCAGACAACCACAAAACAACTTTCTCTGTGAAGCTTTATGCTCAAGAATATCTACTGCATTGAGATCTAAATGATGCAAGAAATGAAAAAATTCAGAATTACATGAGCTGACATGGATAAATAAAAATGAAAATCAATGCAAATCTTATCAGCAGTTATAAACCCCAAGGCAAACTCTTTGTCTGCTTATTAAAGTTAAAGTTAAAGCACACAGAGCTTTCCAAATTTCCAAATAACACTTCAAAATGTCTTTTTAACCTCCTGTCATCTCTTGGGCTGGAAATTGAATGAGTATCATAATAAATGGGAAAAAAAAGGAATGGAAAGACAGAACACTCTGCATTCTTCCTGATTCTTGCTATTGGGTAGGATTCTGAATATTTGGTTAGTCTCAAATTGCCCCCATCACTCTGATGATAAGAGGGAAAGAGAAGGTGTGTATGAGTGTGGCTTTGTCTTGCAAGTGCCCTGGAGCTGGGGGCACAGCTGCACTGAGAGTCCTCAGGCCACCCACAGTCAGGGATGGATGGCAATTTTTGCCTTCATTGCAACACTCATTTCCTATAACAGCACTTTATGTTTCTCCATAGGAATGAATGCCAGTCATTCGTTTAGGAGAAAGTAGAAGAACATGCTTAGGGATCATTGGGGAGAGCTAAATGTCCTCTTTGCCCCTAGAAAAGTTAGCAGAGCTGTGGAAAAAACAAACTCATTCACAGCGGAGCCGAGTTACACAAAACATTTTTATATGCTGCAAAACAAGAGAAGAGAAGCGTCTGGTCATGGCTGCTCAGACCAGGAGACGTGAAACAACAAGATGGAAAAAGAAGCTACTGAGATATCCAGTCAAAGTAGGAGAGACTAAACTAGGAGCTGAATGGGTAACATGCACCTCACATTTTACACAGGTGTTGTGTTTTTGAAAAGTAGTGTGTATGTCAAAAATGTGTAAATTAAGAATAGCTTTACCATAAGAATGTATGTAAATGGTACACGTTATGCCAGGGAACATCAATGCTATTCTTGCATTGAATCAATGGAGGGGGAAAGGGGCATGCCTGCATACCAACCAACATAAACAGCACCTCGCACGCAGGACTCACACTGAAGCTTGCAGAAGTGCCGTGCACGAGACCAGCAAACTGAACGCAGCCTTGGACAAGGTGTTATAGGCACCCTTGTGTGCAAAGGCTTGCACTGGCCAGCCAGTCACATGAGATAAAGTCTTGCACAGGATGCAGACAATATCCTCTGTGCACGGAGCCTTGCAAAGCAGGCAGATACAGAGGGGCAGAGGCCCAAGGCTCACACTGGCAATAAAGCAGAATGCAACCCAAAGCACCAAAGGCATTGAACCCTCTTAACCCTCTTCTTCAGCCTGGCTCCCACCCACTGCTCCCACTATTGCCTGGACAGTCGCAAATGCAGCATGCGCTGCCATCTCAGAGTCCGACTGAGGGAAGCAAGGCAGACTAAGGACATGGAAGACAGGTGTATTTTGAGGACTTTGTGGTCCTTAGTGAGTGTGTACGCTGGAGCCCAGGACTCCTTGGACTATGTTTTATCACTTAAGGAGGAGGTCTAGCACTTAGTCCCAGGCCTCCAGTGTTTGGTTCCCTTTCTCGGTGGCAGCAGGAATCTCCTATTCCTGAACCTCCCCATACACATTTTTTGATAGAGTGGTAAATGGCAACAGATAATCTCAAAATTCATATGCAAATATGAGCCTGTAATCTATCCTATGTATGTGGAAGGCCTTGCAGTTCCTAATGCTATTTTGCTATTCATGGGGACTACGGCACAGATTGGACAAAATAACTCTTCATAGTTACGGAACAGCAACTGAACAAAACTTATTTTTATGCAGTAATGTGACTAAAGAAAACTCAAAGAGCAAAGAATATAAAGCATAGCAATCGTTTTGGCACTTTATTAAAAGCATGGGATAAATACAGGAACATGCTGGTACCAGATAAATTGCTCCAGTAATCTGGAACTATGACGACTTAGAGCCAAAAATATAGTTGGTTGTGTATGTTTGAGATTTGGAATATGCAGCCTAAGGTTATGACTTAAGGATCTGATGCCTGAAAAATATTGCTGTATCAAGTATCATACAAGGAGGTGGTTAACAAAATGAATGGAGCCAGACTTCCCCCTTTTTTCATTATTTCCAAATACAAAGGTTTTTGTGTATCCATCTACAAAGACAAGAGATAAGGCAAATGTCAAAATTGGAGCAATTACTGTTGAGGAATTTTAAAAGGTATTTTATCTGAGGCTACGGGCCAGATAACTTGTTTCCTTTTTCAGAGAGCTGAAAGTGGAATGGAAGAAGCCCTATTCAAACCATTTAGCTAGGGTTTGTGCATAGAGCACATAGATGCACATGTACTTGAATGTCTGCATAGAGTCAACACACATATAGCTGTACACGCATAGGACTATCTCCCTAGGACCTTGTTTTTTCAGAGTTCCCAGCCATGTGGCGAGAGCCCTGCTCTCAGGGTTTAGCCAGGTCCAGCATTCGACAAAGGCTCATGCAGAGGGCCCACCTGACTGTGCTGTTCCCTGGACATTCAGTATCAGTGACAGTGCCCAATATGCATCAGTAATTGAGGCAGATGGGGGCACCACAGGGACCCAGTGCAGGGCTGTGCCCCAGGGGTTCCCACCAGCATTGGTGCCTGCATTGCCTACAGCTGTTATGTGTGTGGACTCCAGGCAGACATTCAGGTGTATAAACATAGATCAAGATGTGGGGCCTGTCACCATGATCGTCCTTTCCCCTCTATGAGCATTGACTCACCCTGGGAATGTGGTGAGAATCAGGCTGAAGACAGTGAGTTGGATCCTAAGGATGACTTCCACAGACAGAAGATGTTCTGTTGTTCAGGAAGGGGAGAGGCAATATTCACAGATACAAGAATGCAGGCCCCTTCTCTCCAGAAATCTGGGAGTACAAGGGAGTAGAAAAAGGCAAGTTGTTCTTAGCATGCAAGCCATCATGACCAGTGGCAAACACACTTCTGCCTTCTCTGTTCCTGTAGGTTTTTGTAATGCTTGAAAAACTTGACAGACCTGTTTGAGCAGACAGTGAGACAAAAAGGAAAAAAAATGAATGGGTATGCAATGGCAAACAATCCTTCTACCAGATCACCTTTTTTGCTGTAAATAATTTATATCTATTGCTCACCAGCTAAAGAGCAGTTCATCATCATCATCATCATCATCATCATCATCATCATCATCATCATCATCATTTATAGAGTGCCATCAGTGTGCATGGCACTTCACAGTAGAAGACAAGCCCTCTGAGTGACTCTGTCATCCCACCCTCTGCAGCCACCTGAGAATCTATTCTCTGGAGGAAGCCCATTTGCAGATGGGAAGGAGAGAAGGGGACAGCAAAGGAGCAACGCATTTGATGGAGCACAGTGCTCTGTCACTGCTTCACATCAAACTGACTACTGAAGAGCTCTGGGGTAGCTAAGGGACTTGTGGTGCTGTTCTGACCATTGTTTCCAGGGCAAGGGGGGGGGGAACCACACATGACAATTCTTGCAAGTGGTCCTTGTGTGGTCTTGCAAGTGGTCCTACGTTTTTTTTTTTACACACACACACACACACAAAAATACAGAGGTTTTTGTAGGGGGGGTAGCAGCAGCAGGGCCCCATAAACCCTCTGAATGGCCCTGAATGTAGGATGGAAGAAGGAGAAGCAAAGCTCTGTGCAGAAGGTTGGCTGAATGCATTTTTAGCAGCCTTCCTTGTCTATAAGTTGTAATGGGGCTCAGAGGAGTGCTTTATGAAGACACTCTCCATCCCATCCTTAAATCTGACCATGGTTAAAAAAAATTACAAAACAAACCTGGAAGAAAAGTGATTATCATCTCACTATCACATAAATATGAAAATCTAGCCTTTCAAGTTAAAGATGTAGGAAATGCCCTGGAACATTGGCAGAAACATTCCAGAATGTTTATTGATCTTAGGTGATAATTGCAAGTAACTCCCTCCCACTTGTGTTTCTGGAAGATCAAAGACTAACGAGGGTAGATGATATTCAAAAGGAAGTTAGTTCAACTGAAGGCATTGCTGCATTGGTGCCACCAGAAATTGCAGCTTGGATCCTTTTCAAAGCACACGCTAGATGAGTTCTTTTGTTCTTACGATTAACAGCAAACAGGCACTTTGTAATTAGGAAACACTCTACTTTTAACTTAAATAAATGCTCCGCAACTCAACAATATTTCAAAAGTTAATTTATCTCAGGTCATTTAGGCTATCAACCTGTCTCCAATGGCCTTCAGGTTAGCAAATATACTTGAAGGGCTGCTTGCTTACATCAGCATCAGCACTGAACAAAGCAATAATGATGGAAGAACAGGATGTTCATACTAATACTTATCTAGATTTAATGGTCACAACCTGTGCTTTCAAATATTAACCCATTCCTGCCACTTGAGAGTGACTAGAAAATATTTGTCCCTTCCTAATTTTTACATACAGTGAAACCCGCACAATCACAGACATATAAACCCCCAAGATGCAATCACATGGACATCAACCAATGTTGCCTTTCCCCTAATCTCCCCTAGAGTGCACAACCACAATGGCAGGGTTGTGTTAGACCCACTCAACAAAGCCTATCAGGATGTAATTCAGCCATTGCCTGAGCTGGCTGACCTCTGGCACCACCCATGGAGGCACATAGGAGTCATGTTGGGTTACTTCATTTTGGAGAAGACCATTCTCCATCCAGTTCATTGATTTGTGTAGAAGGACAAATATTGATCCTTCTGGCATAGGTCAAACTCATTTCCAAAACTATGGATTCATTGTAACTGATGGTCTTCTGATGAGGCAAAAGAAGGCTATATACTTGGTGAGCATCAGTCTACATGCCATCTTTACAACATCACCTGCAACTGTTTTTGTGGGAGCTTTTTGTGTCAATCCAAATCACTCTTGGATTGACAATAATCTCCTCAATTTTCCTTTGTGCCCTCTAAGCCTCAATCAATGAACCCTTGTTTATGAGCAGTAACCTCCAGACTTTAGGATGTCTCTGACACAAAACTCCAGGTGACGTATTGGTTCCCATGCCCTACAATGTGGACCTTCCTCCAAAGGATGAAGCGGGGGGGAGGGGTAGGATATACGCACTCCCCTTGTGGTTTCTCCTTCTGTGTGGATAGCTGTAAGCATTTATACTGTATTTTATGCAGACGTTGAGTAGAGCTATACAGTAGGGGAAGTCTACAAAATGCCTTCCTCCTGTGTCAAACATGTACACCTGTGTGTTTGTTTTTACTTAAAAGCTGCTTAGAATACCACAAGTAGTATTTGGTTGGTTCTTATTTTATCACTACTTCTGTCTTTTGCTAACAATTTGGTTCAGTTTCCATTGACTTTACAATGTCCTTAAATCGCACGAAGAACCATGACAACATTAATATTTTCTCTTGCCTTTTCAGATTTCATTTTGCCTTTTCAGTTTTCTTAATATTTCTTACAATAATTCTTCTTCTGCTGTTTATGGAGAATTTGAACACTTGCAGTAGTGGGAGATATGGCCATTGCCTTGTCACTGTTGTAAGCGTTTGCTCTGCACGATGGATGGATGTGAAAAGTCATTTGAGAGACCTGTCTATTTTTCAGCATCCTCTAGTTGTTGAACTTGAGGATAAATGCCACTTTGCCAAGAAGCTACAAAGGTTCTCATAAATAAGTGAACAAGTAGTTTGCGTCAACAGTTTGTCCCTGTCTTTATGGTCAATATTGTTCCCACTTAGAACAGTGTGAAACATTGACTGGAAGTTAAGGGAGTATTTGGAAATGTTTTCTTTATTATTTCTAGTATAAATCACGGTTGCAAAATTAATCTGCATTTGTCCATGCCTGAAATGTTTTATGATCCCATTCCCCAATGCTCTCAACTAGGCCCCATTTGACATAATTGATCCTACACAAATTGGCCTGTATACTTCCTGGGGTGCTGTGCATATCCATAGCGAATCACAGTTTGTTTGTTTTTATCACATATCACAGTTTGTTTGTCTTTATCCAGGCATATTTAAACTCCAGTCAAGTTCGGCAGCCTTCCCAGTTAAACCAGTGACTACCCTGAAGCAGTGGTTTTCAGACCATGTTCCAGAGAACGCTAGTGCTTTTCTGAAAGTATCGGGGAATGTCAGTAAAATGGTGGACAAAACATCCTCAAAGAAGGACTGCTTGATATTTCCCTTCCGAGTGTAGCCCTCCTTCTGGTTTGTGCTCTGCACTTCCAAGCTTCACAGTTCACCGCAGTTTGCACTCAGACGGTTGTCTAGATGTTCTTTCTCTAGCTGACTCCTCCGCATTCCACCTCTCTGTGAGGTCCGTCAGCAGCTTCTGTCTCCCATCCAAGTGAGAACCGAGGTCGACCCTGCTCGTGTTCCTGCCACCTGTGCGGCCCACGGTTGGCCCCTGTGTCTCTCCGATGTCGCTCTTCCCATGTTGCTGCTGTGGGCTTGCCTGCACTTGTGTGGGCAAGCAGACGCCAGCTCCCAGGCATCCCTTGGGTTCCTCGCCCCCTTGGTGGGTGTTAAGGCACGCCTCAGAATGCCATGCACTCAGTCAGGAAGCTGGTTTCCATACCACTGGACAACGCCTCACGTACCACCGGTGGCATGGTACATGTTACAGTACGTGTACCACCAGTTGAAAAACGCTACCCTAGAACATATCAAGCAGTAATAAAGACATGAATGTCTCTGAGCACGTACCAAGTGCCATGCCACCAAATGCCAAGAACCAGTAACTGAGATCAGAGGCTGTGCCTGTTAGGTAGCTACCTCACTTTAAGAAATGGACTGCTAGAATCAACTGCACACTCAAACCAGATTGCCTGCAGAAGAAGTTTTGGCTGCAAGCCTATATGCTCTTACCTGGGAGTAAATCCCATTGAACTCAACAGGACTTTTGAGTAGACATGCCTAGGCTTGAGTAATAAGCCTCTCTTCTTCAGCCAGAATTTCATTTGAGCCAGGGCTCAGGGGTGGGCCAGGTCAGGAGTGGCAGAGGGCTTAGCTGACCAGGCCAACTCTGGAGCCCTCAGTAATGCCCAATGTGCCAACACAGAGGGGTGCCATGGGGAGGACACACATGCAGCATAAGGCTTTGCCCCAGGGCCTCGACAACCTGGTATCAGCGCTGCCAAGGCTCAGACCTGAAATACATGAATTTGTAATGCACTTGCTAACTGGGCAAGAGGCACTTTTTCAATTGGTGCTCCTCTTATATTTAGCAGCGGGAGAGTAACTGCCCTCCTTTCACCCCAGCACAGTGTCTTTTCTGGTGGCTGTTTGCTGGTGGTGTTCTGCATCTTTTTTTAGATTGTGAGCCCTTTTGGGACAGGGAGCCATTTAATCATTTGATTTTTGTTTGTAAACCGCTTTGTGAACTTTTTGTTGAAAAGCGGTATATACATACTGTTAATAATAATAATAATAATAATAATAATAATAATAATAATAAGATGATGATGATGATGATGATGATGATGATAGATAGATAGATAGATAGATAGATAGATAGATAGATAGATAGAGCACCTTTAAGCAGGTGGGGAGTTCTTTTCCCTCTTTGTAAACAAATACAGGTTATCAAAATATCTGGGATTTGGCAAAGAATATACAAGATGCTTTCCAAGTAGATTTCAGCCCCAGAACTTCTGTTTTCACAAATTAGCAAATGCCCTCAATTGTAGAGATCTGTTAAAAAGTTCCTAGTATATTTCCGTTCTAAGAAGTTGTAATTGGGTACAGCTGTCTTGTGGTGAAAGCATTAATACTTAGGCACACATGCCCACACAAATCAACCCAATTGTTTCCATAAAGACCTGAGATCATTTCCCCAGACAGATGCTTGCAGGCAACTTTCCATGAAAGTCACCGTACTCCATATTTCTAATGTATGTTTCCACTTTGCCTTGATAAATTGGTGCCGTTTTGGAAGGCCAATAAAAAGACCCGAAGGCAAGGTTCTGCAATGTGTAATGAAGACACAGTCTGGCTGTTATAAACCTGGATGGTATAATAAGAAAATTAGGTTTTATGTGGATTTGAAAATCATTACTCACCAGGCTAGCTGGGAAGGAATATTTCTCATCAGATGTCCATATTACAGCTATCCGCATTTTATAGCTATGCTGGATAAAGTGTGTGCTCAGGTACATAAGTAATAACCCAGTTGTATTGAGGGCTTACGGTGGTGTATCTCATGATCTGCTGCCTTAAGTCCTCTTACAGCATTGTAAAAGTTGCTCTGTGTGGCCGCCAGTGCGAATGGCTGGAGGCTCCACACACCCGCCAACAGCTCCCGGATGCCATGCAGGAGCAGGTGGTGTGGGATCGGGTCGTGGGCAGTTTGTGGGAGGATTGGGGTGGGGAGTGGAGAGGGCAGGGGGCAGGAAGGGGTGGACCACAGTGGAGCAGTGCACAACCAGATCCTTTCCCTGTTTTCCCAGAATGACACACTCCCTGCCACTCCTCAGACTTATGCCAGCAAAATAGCTAGCATAGGTCTGAGGAGACCCATTGGCAGCCAAGCAGCCTACTGGGAGATAAGTAAAAAAATACTAAGATCTGGACACCTGATTTCTCTCCTTTGACTCTCCTTGCACCCATGCCAGCTATTTTGCTGGCATAAGGACAGGGAAGGTGGAGGGTGCGTTAGAAAATTGGTGATGGGCTCCTAGGTGCACTTTTGCCATGGAGATCCACTGCCTGCCCATGTCACCCATGAACTGCCACCTTATCACCCTCCGCCACTTTACCTGGGCCAGCAGACCATCCAGGTGGTTCTGGCATATGCGCAGAGCAACTGGCTGTTTCCACCAGGGGCTCTGTCATGTGCAACTGTGGCACAACGTTTGCACCATCACAGGGCCATTTACAACAGCAGATTGATAGATCCACTGTCACAAATGGCCCATAGGATTTCCGTTTCCTAAATAGTATGAAATTACTGTAACCATTTCACTGTCCATTTCCTGCATTTTCCGGAAGATATGAATACATGACCAGTTTTCTGAATGTTCTAATAATCAAGTCATATTTGAATAAATAAGAACATAAGAACATAAGAAGAGCCCTGCTGGATCAGGCCAAAAGCCCATCTAGTCCAGCTTCCTGTGTCACACAGTGGCCCCACCAGATGCCTCAGGGAGCACAAGACAACAAGATAACCTGTTTCCTGCTGCAACTCCCCTGCACCTGGCACAGAGAAAACCCACTTCTAAAACCAGGAGGTTGCTTATGGCTTGTAACCTGTGATGGTCTTTTCCTAGCTGATGGGAAAATGCTCTGATGGTCTAATAATTTAGTGAGTGATTTGTGAGTTGGTTGCAAGTGTTTTACTACCATTATACTGTTAATAATACTGTTAATAAATACTGTTAATAATAATAATTAATGTTGTTGTTGTTGCTGCTGCTGCTGCTGTTGTTGTAGGGATGGATGCAGTATAGGCTGTTTTTTCTTCAAAATAATAGTTCACCATAGAAATTTCAGCAGTGTGATGTAGGATTACACTAATATTCTCTGCTCTTAGTCTTCAAGTCAAAATAGCAATTTCGGTGAAATACAAATATTTTCCAAAACAAAAAACCCATGAGCCGTCATTGTGAAAATATTCCATTTGTTTCCCCTGCCTACTGCTGTTTTCTCCTTCCTAGATCAGTCATATAGGTGATCTCAGCTGATCAGGGATCATTCAGCCAATGTGATCATGTCATTTTGCTATATTGCTCATTAGATCTGAATACAGGCTATTCCTAATGTCTGGTTAAGTCAATTGAGAATAAGAACAGGTCAGAGCAATATCAAAACACAGGTGAATGTTGCTCAAGAAATGTTGAAAAATCGTTGAAATCAGTGCATTTTTTGACACTATTGATCATTTTTGCAAATAAGTAAGCCAATGAGTAGTCTCTGCTCAGCCCTCAGAAGTGTGTAATGCACTTCTCTAAAGTGAGTTTGAGCCCAATCCCATGGTCGCCCTGTGTTGCCGGAACACAGAGCACTTTTGGGTGGCGCAAAGGCCAGGCCAGTGTTGCATGTTGCTGTGCCACTGCCGCAAATGACAGGAGGTGCGGTGCACATGGCATCGGCTCCAGGAGGCTCTGCAGGTGCCACTAAGTTGGCAGCAGAGGCAGGAAGGAGGAGGGTTGGGGGTGTTAAAGGGAGGGGGGAGAGCAGGGGGCAGAGCGTGGGCCTAGGGGAGGATCTCAGTGGCTAATGTGAACGCCAGATCCCATCCCCCCACCTCCTTCTCTCTCTGGACTTATGCCAACTATATAGCTGGTGTGGGTCAGATGAGACCTATTGGCCACCAGGAGGCCTACACAGAGGTTTTTACTTCTGGCAGGCCTCCTGATTGCCCCCCCCCCATTGGATGCAGCGCATGTTCCACCAGTGTAGCTGCATCAGCACCAATGGTGGGGGTGGTGGGATTGGGCAGTTTCTCTTATGAAGTTTGAAAAGACTGTCCCTAAAATTTGGATCTTGGGGGGGGGGGAAGCAATCCATCCTTTCTAGTATCATTCAGTAATGACCAATCAGGGAGGAGTTAACATGAGATGCTTTCTCTCACCTTTTGTAAAACTCAAGATGCGATTGAATTTATTTCCTCTTCAATGCAAAATTACTTTAGGATTTCACGAAACACAGTGGCAAGTGCATTATGTCAGGGTTGATGCCTAGTTATACCGAGCCATTGGGCACCACCCAAAAGGTTCCCCCCTTGCATACCTGAATTCCTTCCTCATTTTCTCTCCCTCTTCCTGCCCCCCTCCCCCAAATTTGCTTTTTCCCCATTCACCAAATGACTGGTCTGGATGAGCAGACAGGCAGGCAAGCAAGAATGTCTTGATTCGGCAGCAGAAGAGAGAAGAGCAGCAGAGAGAAGAGGAAAGAGGAAGTTCCAGAGTGAATTGGATGGGTGTGCTTCCTCCTCGCTTTCCCCACTAGGCAATGGGGGGGGGGAGAATATTTCACACAAGCAACATCCCCGCTACTGGCTAGGAGAGACAATCAATGATAGCAGCACTCCATCAGCTGATGGAGAAGAGAAGGAGGAGGAAGTGATCATGGTGGGGGATGTTTCTGAAACCAAGCAGCCCCACTGCCAGCTGGGAAAAACATCCTCATCAATTAGCAGGAAGAATTCTCCTTCTCTTTCCTGTCACCCAATGGGGTGGCCTGTCCAATGGCAGGCCTATGGTCAGTCACGGGTCCCTGGCTTGTGCCCCGGTAGACCTGACCACTGGCGGTGGCGGTGTATTATGTATGTTTCATATACTGTAGGTTATTAACAATAAACAATATTTCTGCTAGTTATATGTCATGCTTTCAGCTGCCATGCTCCAACCAAAGCAGCATTCCTAACTTAAACGTTTTATCTGTCATTTGATTGCCAAACAGCTGGTGTTTTGACAGTTTGTCCTCTGCCTAAACGTTGAGGATTTTACAATGGTTCCACAATACCAATGACTTCTAACAGCAGGGCACTGTTGGCGTAATGTAGTTGTCTATTTTGTTGCTTGGAGTGCATAGGATTACAACAAAATTGTACCATCAAACTAAAGACCACATAGCAACACATCCCTCGCATCCATGGCAACTCCTCCACAATCACCCAATCACAGCGTTGCAGGCTGATGGCACCCTGCATGTACTGAAGAAACTAACCAATGTATGGCAGTGGCAAAAACAACATCACCCTGTCCAGCCCAGCATGAAACACATCTAGCAGCCACGCAAACAGCACAGCCTCCTCTCTGGCACAGATCACTGTGGAGAACTTTTCAGAAATAAGGACTTGTCAAATGAAAAGTGTCACCCTCTTGGCTGATTTCAGAGTGGTGCAAAAGGGGACACAAGTCTTCCCGGAGTGGGAGCAAGAGCATCCCCAAGCACCCTCATGCTGACATCTCTAGCACAACACAATGGGGGCTGCACTCCAAAATGAGCCACAAGGCAGTCCTAAACAGTCACTGTTTCAGAAGCATTCCCCCCCCCCCTGTTAAACAGGCCTTGTTTTGCTTAGGAGCAGCATGTTTTCCCTATCATATCTAATGCTACGTCACATGATTTTGGACTAAATGCTGGCACTGAAAATAGGTTCCCCAACTTCATCAACCTTCTAATGAATATGGTTTAAAAAATTAAGCCGTGGCTCTACTTTAATTAATAAAGGCAAATTGCTCTGCCTCCCACAAAGTCCCTTATACTGACCAGCAACGCAACCTTGTGTAATGTTAACAGACCGGCCTAAAGGGCTGGCTGTTGTATCCTAAGCCCTTTCCAGCAGCGCTGCTGGAGTGCACCTCAGGAGAAGGAGATGTTTGTCCCCTTCTCCAAGTGTAGGCGAGCCCGGGGCCTATGGGCCTCCTTGGATACACACCAGCTCCAGAGCTGGCATACATCCAGGCAGGCCGTAGTAGGCCGGCACGGGCTACAATGGGGCATAGGTAGGCTTACCATATTTGCACCCCCTCAAACTGGGGCACCTCCACAATTAATGAATTAATTAATTAATTAATTTTTAAATAATTAAAAATTGATTAATTAATTTTAAAAATAAAAAAATAAAAATTTAATATAAAGAAAGTGAACAGGGGGCGCGAAGCGCCCCTATTGCCACGCAAAGTGCGGGTGAAATTTTTAATTAATTATTTATTTAATCTTCAAAATAAATAAAGAATTAAATAAATCAATTTAACTTTAAAAACTGAAGATTAGATCTGTCGCCGGTGAGAGATCGGGCGAACCAGCGACAGCGAGCCTGGGGCTGCGCGTGCCTCACCAAGGCACGCGCAGCTCCAGGCTGGCTCTTGCCAGCCTACTCACCCACTCGCTGCCGCCGCCGTCGTCTCAATGTTGAAAATGGAGAAACTTAGCCAGGTGCCGGCATCTTGACTTGTGAAATCTCGCGAGATTCAAGATGTCGGTGCCCAAATCTCATGAGGGCATCATGCCCTCATGAGATTTGGGGTCTGAAATCTCAGATCTCGCGAGATTTCGGGAGTCAAGATGGCGGCACCTGGCTAAGTTTCTCCATTTTCAACATGGAGGCGGCGGTGGCAGACTTACCGATCGCCCGGAAAACCTTCCCGGGACAATCCCGGTAAATGGAGGCCCATTTCCTGGACTGTCCCGGTTTTTCCAGGACAAATGGTAAGTCTAGGCATAGGTCAGGATATCAATGCCGATATCCCTGTCCCCTCCCAGCCCAGAGTCTCCTGCGCATTGCCTTCGCTGCTTGACTGGTTCCAACAGCGAGTGGGTGGGGCCACCATGGAATGGAGCGGTTACCGCTGTGCAAGACTTACCATTCCGTCCCACCTCTAGCAACACCAGTGGGATCAAGGCATTCTGTAAGGACAGTCAAATTGCGTTTTCCTCCCTATATAGAGACAAATGACTGAAGAGGGCTCACATCTTTTGAAAATCCATCCTAAAATCTAACTGCTTTGATTTTGTGGAAACTAGACTTTAATACGTGTAAAACGTTAATTCAGCTTTCTTTTTTAAAAAAAATACTTAAAAAAAAGCTTCCTATAGGACCCATCTACTTGTAAGCTTTACATGTGATGGAGCTATAACCCTACTCAGTCACAATGTTCAGAGGGCACTAATTGATGACATGACTTGCAGCTCATTTCAGATTATGTTATTATGCCTGCAGCACTTGACATTTAATTCACCACCCTGAAGTACTGAAATAACCAAAGTGTGAAGCTGTATATTTTGAGGTCCCTGATTAAAAAAAAGAGATAATGAAAGAGCTGTAATATCCTGATGCTACCAAAGGGCAGGTGACATAATGGGCAGAAAGTTCCTTGGGAAAATACCATATTCAGTCACGGTGTTCAGAGCTTGCAGCTCATTTCTACCTACTCATGAATAGTATAATATAATAATATACAGTATTTATATACTGCCTTTCTTGGTCATTGGATTTTCCCTCCAACTTTAATTCAAGGCGGTGTACGTAGGCAGGCTTTCTAAACCCCAAGGGGTTTTTACAATATAATAGCGTTCTAATCTTTCGTAGAACTCTTAATTCTAGATGTTGCTTTCACAGTCCATCTCTCTCTCTCTCTCTCTCTCTCTCTCTCTCTCTCTCTCTCTCTCTCTCTGGCGTTCGCCTCACCACGCTTCAGCTGACAGCCAACCTTGACTGCCACTCAAGTGCTGCAGCTGCAGTTCCACTCCCCCACAGAGGCTCTGCAACTTATCAGCTCAGCGTGCCAGCAACTCTCCAACAGACACAGAGACTTCCGGCCGTCTTGAACTGCCGTCCTTCAGATCTTCAGGCATTTACGAGACGATCACTCTACCAACTGAGCCAGACATCCATCCTCATGAAGCTTATCCGCCTGCTGCGACATTCTTCTCATTGTCTTCATCCTGAACGGCTTCTACTGAGTCAGACCAGCTCAGTCCTACCTGCACCACCTGGGAGCAGCTCTCTAGGTGGGGTCTTTCTCCACCCTCCTAGAGATAGCAGGGATTGAGTTTGGGACCTGCATGCAAAGCAGTGCTCTTCCACTGAGCTACAGGCATCAGATCTTAATCATTAGCTAGGCATACAAATAAATACTTGTGTGGGCATGAAACAGTAAACAAAAAGTTGCCTGTGTTCTAAGGCCAGAGAAGGAAGAAAGTTCTAACTCCTTTATCTGCCTCATTGGAATCCAGACATTCTCTGCAGCAGCTGTAATTGTTGACAAAGCTCCTCCAATTGATTCTCTCCCAGACTGCTGATCTGTGGACCTGCCTAATAAATGAAGCTGATCGTAACTGTACTCATCTGGTCTCCCCAAAGGTGTTTGGCAAGTCACGATGCCCCACGTAGCATTGATGCAAAGTAATTTTACCTCAAGGCAGCTACAGTTGACCTCGGCTTATATCCTGAAAGTATAGGTGTGGGTGGTCACATATTCTCTATAATTTCTACCCTTTTCAGAAGTTCTTCTCTGAATTAGCTGCTTTTATACCTGGGATGCTTAAATTCATTTGACTGTAATGGAAATTGAATGGGCTTGTTTGTGTCCATGTATTAAGAGGCAGAACTGTAGCAAGGGCGGGGGGGGAGGCCGATCTGGGTGGCAGCCATGGGACGTGTGTGCTGCAATTGTCACCCGAGTCTTTTGTTTGGCGCTGAATGGGCCCCCAGTGCCAAACAGAAAGAACTCCCAAGATCTTCCATGCGCAACCAATTTTGAAGATACAATGGGCAGAAGAGGAGGTGGAGCTGATTACAAAAGGGGGGACCATGCGCATGCAACAAAAGCAAACCAATAAAAGGGGGGGGGTGGAATTTGGGAACTACTTCAGGCTCTGGGTTGGGTTGGATCAAGCCTGGAAGTCACATGAGTATTTATGCTGCTACAGGTGTGGTGAGCATTGAAAAAGCTTTTTCTCGGTTTTCTCTCTCTTTGTGTAAACAGGAACAAAAACCTGTTTTTCTGATCTCCAGGTGCAGCTTTAACTGAGCACAGTGATGGGATCATTGAAATCTACAGGAATAAGGAGGTTATTCCAGCCTATCGTTTCATTCAGTTACTTCCTTTGCAAACCTGACATTTATCTCCCTGTTGTATGTAAAACAAAAGCGAAATAAAGGATGGGTTAGTCACTAACCCCAGCTTGCAGTGATGTCAGAAAACATTTGCATAATGTCACCAACAATTTTTCCTTCTGTGTGTGCGAAACTGAAGAACTTACCAGGCGCCAGCATCTTAAATGCCAGCATCTTAATATATCACCATATATTTATATTTTATTGATATATTAAAACATAAAAACAATACATATTTCATAAAGTTATAGCAAGCACGAAGCAATACATCCTACTAGTATACTATTCACTATTTTCTACATATAATATCCAACTAAGCCAAAATAATACCCACATTCTATTCATTAAATCCGCATATCATCACATCGTTCTTCTCTTTCTCTCTCTCTCTTAAAAAATCGATAAATGGTTTCCAGTTATTCACGAAAACTGACTTTTCCTTAATTAAAATTGTAAGTTTATCCATTTCAGCATAGTCCAAAACTTTCAGCCACCAATCTTCCAGCGAAGGTATCTCCGAATTCTTCCAATATGTGCATATAAAATTCTTGCTGCAGTTATCATATATAAAAACAAAGTTTGAAATTTTTCGCCTACATGATCATCCCTCATACCCAACAAAAAGGTTTCCGGTTTCATTTGAACCTTAATCTTTAAAATCAACTCAATCTGTTTATGAATCTGAGTCCAATACTTCTTTGCTTGGGGGCATGTCCACCACATATGATAAAAAGTTCCTTCTTGCTTTTTACATTTCCAACAGCTATTCGTCACGTTCTCATACATTCTTGCTAATTTGCTTGGGGTTATATACCATCTATACATCATTTTATACATATTTTCCTTAATATTAACATTTAATGTAAATTTCAACTGTTTTAACCATAATTGTTCTCATTGCTCCATTAAAATAACATGATCTACATTTTTCGCCCATTGAATTACCATATTTATCGGCATATAACACACACTTTTTTGTCTTGAACGTTGGCTCAAAATAGTAGGGTGCGTGTTATATGACGATGCTGCAAAACTGAGGCTTCAAAATCCCCCCCCCCCCGGATTTTTTAGAGCCCCAAGAGTCTGAGAGTTAGAGAGGAGGAGGTAATCTGAGCTGCCTTGCTTTGCTATCTCTTTGTTTTCCCCTTTGCCTTCAAGGTATTTTGTTTATCTCTGCAACTTGCAAGTTTGTCGGAGGGGGAGGGAAAGGGAAATGCTCTCGGCACTGTGTTTGGTTTGGTTTCGGTTTTGTTTCCTCGTCTACTGTTGCTTCAGAAATAAAGTGGCATTTTCCCACAGTAAGTTTCATTCTTTTTGCCCTGCAGTTCAGATTTTCTTTTGGCAATCCCCCTTCTGTCTCTCTAATTTCTACGTGGTGTTTTTCCAAAATTCTGTTTGTTTGTTGTTTCTTTTTGCACCCCTTTCCTCTCCTCTGCAACCCTGAACACAGAGGGGGCAGACACCTTTTTCTCAGAAAAAGACACCTTTTTTCTCAGAATTGGAAACAATTCTGTCCTGCTTGGGTAAATAAGTAGCAGTGGGGCCAACATAAGTGGCAATAGTGGTCCCACAGAACAGGAAAACTACAGTCAAGTGAGAACCACAGGTGGAAAAATGCTTAAAGGTTGTTTTTTTTACTCAAATAGCACTGTTAAAACTAAGGTGCATGTTATATGCCGGTGCGTGTTATGCCCCGATAATACGGGGTATATATTCTTTAACATGTTCTTCTTACATCTCGAACTTCAAATGCAATTTATACATTTTTGAGATTACCTGGTCTTCAGATTTTCTACAAATCCATATGCCTTCTTGTCCTCTTTAAAGCTCTCCAAAATTTGAGCATATACAAACCATTGGCAATTAAAGTCTTCTTCCATTAATTTTTCTCTTGACTTCATATTACAGTCTCCTTGCGAAAAATTTAATAAATTTCTGTATAGTAATCCTATAGGATCCAAGATGTCGGTGCCCAAATCTCATGAGGTATCTCATGAGGCATCATGCCCTCACGAGATTTGGGCGCCGACATCTTGGATCTCACGAGATTTCGCAAGTCAAAATGCCGGCGCCTGGGTAAGTTCTCCAATTTTCAAAATGGAGGCGGCGGCGAAGCTTACCAACCAGCCCGGAACCATTCCAGGACAATTCCGTGAACGGAGGGCCTTTTCCTTCCGGAACAAATGGTAAGCGTACCCATCACCATCCCATATATATAGCTGGCGTAGGTTTGAGGAGACCCATAGGCCATTGGGGGCCTACCAAGAGTTAAGGGAAATATATTGGCCTCCTGATCGCTCCCCCCACCATTGAATGCAGCTTGTGCTCTCTCAGCGTGGCTGCATCAACACCAATGGTGAGGGATAGGATTGGGCTGTTGGACTTTTTCAAGTTTAACAGCACAATCCTGTGTAGAGATGCTGCTGGGTGCCCGCCATGCAGCAGGCCAGAGGTCTACTCGGGGAAGGGGACGTTTGTCCCCTTCCCCAGGTGTAAACCGGGGCCGGCCCGATGGGCTTCCTCGGATTTCCGCCACCTAGATAGCTGGTGGAAGTCGGAGGAGGCCGTGTAACAGCCTAGCAAGCCAGGCGGTGATGGGAATATGGTGGACGCCACCCCCTGCCCCCTCCCAGGCTGGCTAGACCAATGGCCCACTCCCTTGCCCACCAGACCGCCCATGTGGCTGCCGGGGGAGCGCTTACTTCCCTCCTGCGGCCGCTTCCTCTGTCCGGCAACGGAGTGAGGGAGGCTGGCCTTGCACCGGCCTCCCTTACTCTAGAGTTGTTGCGAACATGCTTTACGGCATGTTGGCGACGGAGCACTCACTCAGTCACTGCGTATTTCTGGTGGATTGCGCTGTAAATGTGTTACAAGGTCTGACTCGGTTCCTGATGTTCTGTATTTATAATGAACAAGAGATAACCTACCCTGGACATGCAATTCCTGAACAAGAAAACTTGGCATACTCAAATTTACTCCCACGTGGAACCAGAGACAACGGGCGCCCTCCCGGCGCCCCCCCCCCCGTTTTGCTCTCATTTCAGAGTCGAACGGGCTCCAGGGAGGGCGGGTGGGCCGATCCGGCGCCTCACTTTGGTGAGTTCCCCCGAGCGCGCCCGCCCTCCCGCCCTCCCACCTGGAGCTCCTGCTCCACGCGCTCCACCGAAGTTCCGCCGCTGCATGGAACACCTCGATCCTCCTTATTCTGTGTCAGATCTCTGTCCCAGCAGTGTTATCTACAATGACTGGCAGTAGCTTTCCAACGTTTTGGGCAGAGGTCTCCCAGCCTGAGTTGTTCTGCATGCAAAGCTATTAAGCTCCGATGCCCTCTGAAATTGTATAAGGCAATTTAATGCTCCCTCAGCACTGGCATTCAGTCTTTCTTCCTGAATTGTGTGAGAGTGATCACACTTTATGTCATTTTATAGTCAGAACAGCATCTCCCTGGAAATATGTTTTCAGGCCCTGTGATGAGAAAGGAATGTGCTGTACTTTCCTTGGCATCAAAGGCAACATAAGCAAGTCATATCCCTGAGCAAAACACATCATATGCATTACTTATATTACGGAATGATGCTGGGAAGTTGTGGAGACAGATGACGCCTATAAAACGAAGATGTGATGGAGACCTATTGAACTTGACGGGTTCATTAGATTGGTGGACACAGTGGCACAGTGTACAAATTAAAAGCAATGGAATTCTGAAACGATTAGAAACAAGATGTAGCAATGCTGAAAAAGATGCAATGTTGTGCTCATCAGATTTGTTGTGAATGTTTTGCACTTTTTGAGAGCTCACAGCACTTCCCTTGTATTATCTCAGTGAAGTCTTTGCAACAACCCCATAGAGAAGGAAAGCATCTTTATCCCATATTGCAGTTGAGGCTGAGAGGAAACAGCTTGCTTAAGGCTGCCTGGTGAGAATCCATGGCAAGGTGAAATTCAGACTAGAGAAGTCCTGATTCACAGCTTACCCTTTTAGCCACTATACCGCACGATGAATTGCAACTATTATTATTATTATTATTATTATTATTATTATTATTATTATTATTATTAATGATAAGAGATTATCTGCCATCTCTGGAGGGAAATTTACATTTAAAAATACATCAGAGAAGAAAATTGATGCTTTGTATGATAAGGCTGATCCACTGATTGTAATATCACATTGGTTTTTAGATTCCAGTGATGTCCCACAGTGGCATTTATATAACATAAAGATGGAATGCTTTTTTCTGAGAATAAAACCCTAAAACCCTAAAACTACTGATAATAAATAACCCAACATTTTCTTCTTTATTGGAATATACAGAAAAAGATGCTTAGGCTGGTCATTTTGCCACTACCCTGCCCTATGTATTTATTAGGGGTTAAACCGCTGAACCATAAGCTGTCGATCGAAAGGTCGGCAGTTCGATTCCCGCGACGGGGTGAGCGCTCGTTACCTGGCCAGCTCCTGCCAACCTAGCAGTTCCAAAGCATGTCAATGCGAGTAGATAAATAGGTACCGCTTGCGGGAAGGTAAACAGCGCTCCGTGTTCCAGCCGCATGCTACGCGCTGCGGCAAGGAGAGTCATGCCGGCCACATGACCACGGAGGCGTCTTTGGACAATGCTGGCTCTTCGGCTTTGTAATGGAGATGAGCACCACACCCTAGAGTCGGACACGACTGGACTTAATTGTCAGGGGATACCTTTACCTTTTTATCCATAAAAATATTTCACAGGTAGGGAGGGGGGCAGGTTGGCAAAAGTGTGACAAAAGAATCATTTCACATTGATTGAAACAGGGCAAAGTGTGAGGATGGGGAAGAGGAGAATTTGAAAAGGCCTTTGGATGTTTGGCATTATTTGTGGATGGTCCCTGGGCAGCCCAATCCTATTGCGGATTGGGTTGTCACATGGAGGCATGTAGAACAGCGGAACAGAGTTCTGCTGTCGTAAAATAGCTGCCAACAGAATGCACAGCACTCTGTCGGTGGCAATTTTTTGAGAGCTATCTCAGGAGGTGGCAGCGCTCCACCACCCCTGACGGACTCTGCCATGCCCATTGAAGAGGCAGCGGCAGGGCAGGGAGGGGCAAAATGAGGGGGAAAGGGGGAGGAATGCAGGTGGGGAGGCTGCAAGAGGGGGTGGATCTGGCAACGATGATGCATGCCGGATCCTATCCCCTCATGGTGCAACCTCCCCACCTCCTTTCTCTCCTTGCACCAGTTAAAGTGCTGGCGGTCCATTGCAGAGCGGGAAGCTTATGAAGGGGTAAGGGGATTTAAATCCCATTTCCCCTCTGAAGTCTCCCTACCCACCCCCTGCGCTGAATACAGTGCACTCCTTCACCAGCGGAGGGTGGGAAGTATAGGGTGGGCTCTAAGAGACAGAAGGCTGTGTTGGGATATTTCAATCTGGGAAAATCATTACTAACCATTACTATTCAACCAATCTATCAGATTTTTATTACTTTAAATAGTTATTTCTTTACAAGATTTGTGGACTTTTTTAAAAACAGTAATTTTCTTAATTATGAAAAATATATGCTGAAATGGGATCATTATTTCAATTAAGGTAGAACATATTACACAGTATTAGAAAATGACAAAGCCAGAGTAATTGGAAACCCGCTGCTTCAGTTTGTATGAATGACATACATCTGTACAAATACATGGATGGATATGGTTCAACAAAGAAAAGATCAGGTAGAACTGACCTTCTATTTTCTTTTTCAAAATGGCATCCTTTTATTGTATTCTGAAATCAATATTATTTGCTTTATATATATATTTTTAAGAAATTGTATACTACCCTTCAACAAAGAATGGTTTTCAAAAAACAGACAGCAATGCAACATTATGCAACAGAGAAGTTAAATCCTTTTGTATTTCTGTATGTGAGGCCAGACAAGGGTTGGCCAGAGAAAACAAGGTGGAAGAGGGCCAAGAGCATGAATGAAACTTTAGCTGGGGGACGACGACGGATTTTTGGAATATTGTATAGAAAAGGGACATGACATACGATGCAATCCTATGCCAAAGTTGCACTGGCGTCACTGCTATGTCAGCACAATGTTGCTCAACGTCTGTCATATCCTAAACCTGTTCAGCACAAAGGGAGAGGGGGAAACAAGAGTCCAGGCAACTCCATGCTAGTGCAGCCCTCAACATCCCATAAAACCTAGCATCCATAAAAACCCTGAGTCGACACCACCCAGCAACCAATGGGTGGCAGCCTGATGTCGTCCCGACATTAGCCTGTTGTTAGCCTAATGTGCAAGGAGCCAATCACCGCAACCTACACAATCCATCCCAACTCCAGTAGCCAGGGAAACAGGCTGAAGCAACCATGAGACAGTGGCAAGCGCAGGTCCAATGAGCAGCTACCTCTGGAATGACTTGCCTTTCTGAAGTCAAGGATTGTAGTGTTAATGATATACTGAATATGGGAAACAAGGGAGAAGGCGGAATCAGAGACGAAGCTAAAGTTTCAGAAGGAGCGGATGGTGACATCAGATTGTACATTTCTGATGGATGTGGTCAGCAAACTAGATTGGTTAATAGTTGATTTGCTTTTTGCTACTGTAATTGAATTGGCATCAAAGTGGAAATCTAATGAAATTTCAATTGGAAACTGGATTCGGAGAATGTAGAACACTTGTAATAAAACTGACCAATTAAATTCAATAGAAGAAAGATAAAGTAGAAATACAAACTATTATATATTACTTTGTTAGTCCTTTGGACATGAGTTAATGGAACAATTACAATATGATAGTAATATTCAGATTTGTATATTCTCCTCTGTCTTACTTTTTAACATAAACTTAAATTGAAAAGGCTCATCAGTAAAGGCTCATTGAGACATTAAAACTTAAATTCATACATTCCCAAACCTATAACTATAAACTAAAATAATCCTGTTACATAGAAGAAAGTCCTAATGATTTTATTGAGACTTATGGGCAAAGTAGAAGAGACATAGGAGATCTATGATATTTCCATAAAAGGAAAAGTAGAGCAACTGAACATTCCTCAAATTCGATCAGAGATGTGTTGGGGGGATTTAAACCTGGCCTTTTTACCTCATGCCATTATTTCAGTTTAACTGCCCCCCCTCGTTGCTATTTGTTCTGTTGGAGAGGGGGGCGGAAATCTTGTTCCTCCCTTCTTTAAGAATACAAGGCTGAAAACTTCCAGTTGCTGTTTTGAACAACTTGCTGTCTGACAGTGAAATCCTAATTAAAGATCAGGCCGGCAGCCCAGGGCCGCCCACCAGATCCCATTCCCGCTCTGGACCACCATGCGGTGGACCGGAGGTCTACTCGGGGAAGGGGACATTTGTCCCCTTCCCTGGGTATAAACCAGGGCCAGCCCTATCGGCCTTCTTGGATTTCTGCCAGCTAAATAGCTGGCGAAAGTAGGAGGAGGCATGTAACGGCCAAGCCAGCCCGGTGGGGACGGGGATATGGCCAACGCCATATCCTCCCCCTCCCAGGTCGGCTCACCCAATGCCCCCCTTCCTCGCCACCCGGACCGCCCATGCGGCGGCCGGCGAGAGCCTTACGTGCTTCCGGCGGCCGCATGCTCATCCAGGTGGCGGAGTGAAGGAGGCTGGCTTTGCACAGGTCTCCCTTACTTCCGAGTCGGCGTAAATGTGCCTTATGGCACAGTTCGGACTAGTCATGATCCTAAATGCATCATTGGCACTTTTCTGTTTTTCTTTTAACTAAACATATGGGGTTTGTGTGATGAAAGAGCCTAAAAACTCAGCAGGAGTACAAGGTGGTTTTACTACTTTAACCTGCTGTAATTTCACTTCCACTTGACCTATTTAATTTTTTTATATACTATTTTATATATTATTTTTAATGATTACAAAAAAGCTTCCATTGTTTTCAACTGGGATCAGAATCATGGCAGGCTAATATACTACAGCCATTCTACCCCCTGCTGTGCTTTTGAGCTATTTCATCTGCTGCCACCGCCACCGCCCCCCCCCCCCGCTGTTTAATTTTTGGAATGAAACAGAAACTCCAATGACATACATGTTTAGTGTCACATCTATGATCCTGCCAAAACATTTGAAATGGATTGAGTTGGACTGGTCTTCTGTCAAATTTCTCAGTTCAGAAGATTTGGGAGATTTGCATTGCATCTGTAGTATCTCACAGCATCTACTTTGGGCCAGTAATAGTTTTCCACTCTCTGTGAAGAGAGCATTTTCCCAGTTTAAAATGAGTTTGAATTTTTGTATTACATCAGTGCTACTCAGCAGCACCTACTCTGAGCATGTTTTAAATGTTTACCAGCTGGGAAGACTTCTGGAATTTGGGAGTTCATTAAGACCATTTGAGCAACATTGCACTTGCTCCAGCTGGCCTAGTCTTTCCAGTTGGGTTGGTTGGGACTTGTTTTTTTTTCCTGCACTATTTTTTTGTTTTGTTTTCTTATTGTTTATTAAAATGTTGCATGCCACCTTGGAGATGTCCTGGACACAGCGGGGCAGGTATCTCCTGCTTAGAGAAATAATAAATAAATAAATCAGTGTGGTGGATATTGAGACTGTATTTCACTTCCACAAACTTTTAGCCCTGAGAATGTCACCAGTATACATACACAACTCAGCAGCCTTTAGTCCTCAGTCTGGCCAATGGCAGAAGCCAAAGTATGCAATGCACCCTTTCCGTTTTGCAATCCCCAGTGTTCTTCCAGGCTTGGAAGAGCTGCTCTTTCCCTGGCCAAGAGTTGCAAGCAAGCTGATTTTCCCTGTGCTATGATGTTCTTCCTGGGAAAGAGGGGGTGCAGTTCCCAAGTGGCTCTTTGTTCTCTGGCCAATAGCAAGTGCCAGAGGTGGCTTCCCTTCAGTATACGTAGAATGGTAAGCCAAGATTTGGAGCGTGGCTGAAATGTCAAAATTGACTGTTTGACAAAGCGATAGTAAACTATGAGTAGATACTCTGGAGGCATTATGGTCCCTCCATCATGAAGCCTGGGACCTGGGTACAAGTTAGCTATTAATTCATAATATAAGAGTTTGTTTGCTTATTTTATACTACAGTACTTTTAAACAAAATGTTCTCAGAATGGTTTACATGAAAGGACTATCAAAACATTTATCCTTGGGAATATTTTTCTCTGTCCTTTTGTTCCTTGCACAGTATTTGCAATTTTCTAATAATTAAAAAAAGTTGTAAAATGTCATTATAAAGTGGATGTTTTAAAGGGTCTTATTTTAAAGAGGATGTTGCGGGCTTCGTTACATGCCTAGAATGTAACGTGTAGTTCGCTCCAGTATTGATTAAAGTTGGCTTGGAATCAGGTTTTCAACGACATGAGAGGCATCCATTCTTACTTCTAGGCTGGTTTTGCATCCCCAAAGCAGATCATTTTGGCTGTTGTTCTCTGCAAGAAATGATCCTTTTCAGCAGGGAAGAGTTTCAACTATCACTAGCTAATTAAATAAGACTGGAAGCAAGGAAAGTGCTGTAGCCCCAAGGACTGTTCTGTGAGCTCAGCCAAGGAGGTCGTGACTTTGATTGTCACTTATTTTAACTTTGTTTTCCATGAAACTCTTGGCTTTTTCTAGCCACGAAGGCAGCAGGTACAAATACTACAGAACAGTGTGCTGCTTTTACAAATGCAATATACATGTAAATCTATTAGGGTAGCCATAAAGGTATGAGGAGCTTTCAACTCACGTGCCGTGATGTGTGCTGCCTTCCTATGGCTATTGTACTTAGGAAAATGCCCATCATGAAGACTTGTCAGAAGATGGAAAGAGGTCCAGCATGTTACAAGAACCCTGGAGGACACACTGCATCTTTGTGGGTCGCTCTCAGTGTCGGCCACATGATACAATATACATAAGGGACATATTGGCAGGTCTTTCCTGTACCAACAATGGTGTTACAAGGTGCATCAGTTCACCTTTTCCTAGGAGGGAAAGCAAAGTATCCTGTCCTTTGGTCGAATCAGGGCAAATCCCCAATGCCAGCCTCACTCACAACATCAAATGCCAAAATTCTGACAATATGTGTTCAAGATTGAAGGCTCCTATTGAGGAACATTGCTTATCCTCATGCAGCGGCGGAACTTCGGTGGAGCGCGTGGAGTAGGAACTCCAGGCGCTCAGGCGGGCAGGGGGCGCACTTGGGGCACTCACTGATGCAAAGCGCCGCGTTGTGTCAGCTCACCCTCCCTCCCTGGAGCACATTCGGCTCCAAAATGAGCGCAAAATGGGCGGGGGCGTCAACGTGACGCGAAGGGCGCGTCGACGTGACGCGACGCAGGCCCTGCCCCCATGCGCCGGGCACCAGGAGGGCGCTTGTCATTTCTGACCTCATGGACTGTTTTTCTGATCAAAATTGCCCCCTTCCCCATCTGCTCTTCTACCTGTAGGGTAAAAGATTGCAGCAACTAAGTTGCTGGGGAAATTTTAATTGGAAAATGGCCTGTGGAATTTTAATTGGAAAATTCTCTCTCTCTCTCTCTCTCTCTCTCTCTCTCTCACACACACACACACACACACACACACACACACACACACACACACACACACACACACACAGAGGACCGGCCCAAGACCACTTGGTGCCTAGGGCAGTGTACCAAAAGCTGCCCCCTTACATGGTGATGTGCCAGCCTCTGCTCCTCCTCCAACACTCCAATCCATCTAGTGAGAGGAGGAGGATCAGTGGGGGCAACAGAAGTGAGGCTACAGCTTCAGTTGCCTGTGGCTGCAGCTTCAGTTGGCTTCATGGATGGGCCAGCCTGGCATACACCACTGTTGTGCTTAAATCCAGAGCCACTCCTGGCTCCCTTAAAGGCAAGAACAAAAACTGTTCTATGTTAACACTCACTTTATCCCTTCACTATCATAGCCAGGAGTGAACCCTTCCTTGTTTCTTATCATATGAACATAAAAAGAGCACTGCTGGGTCAGGCCAAGGACCCACCTAGTTCAGCTTCCTGTATCTCACAGTGGCCCACCAGCTGGAAACACTCAGGACAACAAGATACCTGTATCCTGTTGCCACTCCCTTGAATCCAGCATTCAGAGATTGGCTACCTCTAAAACCAGGAGGTTAAATATAATCATCATGACTTGAAATCTGTGATGGACTTTTCCTCCATAATCTGTCCAATCCCCTTTAAAGACATATATGGCAGGTGCCATCACTACATCCTATGGCAAGGAGTTCTCGGATTAATCAGAGGCGTTGCCAGGCGCTCCCGATAATGCCCCCCCCCCGATGCCCCTCAATAAAACTGTCAAAAAAATTAGGTTTCGGTTTCGAAACCTATTTTTGAAAGGGTTTTTTTTTGCGGGGGGGTTAAATGTTTTTCCGTGATTTTAAGTTTTAAAATGGCATGTATGTGTGTATGTGTGCTTTGCCGGTACTTAGCTTGAATATGGGGCGTTCCAGCGACGATCTTCTTCCTGCTCCCAGGAGCAGCTTCTCCCAGCGCCCGGGTGCGGACTCCGTAACACCCCCAGCAGCGGTTTCTGGAGTTTGCACATGCGCAGAACGTCCCTTGAAACTCCATGGTTCTGCACATGTGCAAACTACGGAAACCACTGCTGGGGGCATTACGGAGTCCACGCCCAGGCGCAGGGAGAAGCTGCGCCCGGGAGCAAGAAGAAGATCGTCACTGGAACGCCCCATATTCAAGCTAAGTACCAGCAAAGCACACATACACTGTAACATGCCATTTTAAAACTTAAAATTACGGAAAAACATTTTTAAAAAGTGGGGAAAAGCAAAAAAAAATGCAATTTGAAGGAGGCCCGCGCCCTCCCCAGAGCCTCAGCGCCCCTACGCCCTGGGGCCCGCCCCACCGCCCCATATCAGGCGACGCTTCTTGGATTAATTACATGCTGGGTGAAGAAATACGTCTTTTGTCTGTTCTAACTCTCCTGCCAGTCCATTTTAGTGGATGACTTTTGGTTCTGGTGTAAGAACTTTGTAAGAGGGAAAAGAACTTCCTTCTTGATATGTCTCGATTATGTACATCCGTCCCCCACAGGTACCTTCTTTCAAGACTGAAGAGCCCCAAATGCTGTGCCTTTTCTCATAAGGGAGGTGCTCCAGCCAACTAATCATTTTGATCACGCTCTTCTGCACCTTTTCCAGTCCCACTATGTCTTTTTTGAGATGTGGCCACCAGAACCAGTCACAATATTCCAGATGTGGCCTTACCATCAATGTGTACAATGGCATAATAATATTGGCAATTTTATTCTCAATCCCTTTTTTAATGATCCCGAGCATGGAATTGGCCTTCTTCACAGTCGCCGCACACTGGGCTGACACATTCATTGAGCTGTCCACCAGCACCCAAGATCTCTCTCCTGATCTTTCACAGACAGCTCAGAATCCATCAGCGTATATGTGAAATTTGATTTCTTGTCCCAACATGCATCACCTTACACTTACTGATATGGAAATACATCTGCCATTTTGCTGCCCATTCCTCCAGTTTGGAGGGACCCTTCTGAAGCTCTTCACAATCCCTTCTGGGCTTACTCCCAGGAAAGTGTTATAAGATTGTGGCCTTAGTGTCATCCGCAAAGTTGGCCACATCACTGCTTATCCCATTTATGAGCAAGTTGAAATGATCCCAGGACTGATCATTGGGGCACACAGCTTTTCACCTCTCTCCACTGTGAAAATTGTCAATTTACACCCACTCTCTGTTTCTTGGTCTTCAACCAGTTTCTAATCCATAAAAGGACCTGCCCTCTTATTCCCTGACTATTGTTTCTCAGGAGCCTTTGGTGAGGGACTGTGTCAAACACCTTCTGAAAGTCCAGATATATAATATGAATGGGTTCACCCACATCCACATTTCTGTTGACTTTTTCAAAGAATTCTAAAAGGTTTGTGAGGCAAGACTTAAGCCGGAGCTACACTGTTCGCGTTCGCGTTCCGTGTGCGTCTGGCACTGCTGAGACGCAGCCATAGCGAGCCGGAACCTATTCACACTATTCCAAAGCACGTGTTGAAAATCACTACCCAACAAATAATAATGGCACCTTCCCCTGCCGCCCCTCCTGCTCCAGTTCACTTCAAGCTGCTTATTAATAAGTATCTTATTATTTAATAAGTCTTTTATTATTTAAAAGATAAAGGTATCCCTTAACATTTAAGTCCAGTCATGTCCGACTCTAGGGTGCGGTGCTTATCCCCGTTATGAGGCCGAAGAGCCAGCGCTGTCTGAAGACGCTTCCGTGGTCATGTGGCCAGCATGATGACTCTCCTTGCCGCAGCGCAAAGCATGCGGCTGGAACACGGAACGCTGTTTACCTTCCCACAAGCGGTACCTATTTATCTACTCACATTAACATGCTTTTGAACTGCTAGGTTGGCAGGAGCTGGGTCGAGCGATGAGAGCTCACCTCATTGCATGCATTCGAACTGCCGACCTTTTGATCAGTGGTTTAACCCACTAGTCTCTTATTATTTAGAGTTTTTGACATCTGCCCTGTGATTGGCTACCGCGTGAAACGCATCCCGTCCCCCACAGTACAAAGCACTGCCTTTGATTGGCTGCACGTTCATGAAACGGGCAAAAGTCGAGTTGAGGTCGACTTTGCCCCTGCGGGGACGCAGCTATCCGACGGGCCAACGCCGGCAGCCGACGAGAGACCACATGGGACGCCCTTCCCCGTTCCGTGCCTTACGCTTGCCAGACACATACAGTGTAGCCCAGGCTTTACCCTTGCAGAAGCCATACTGATTCTCCCTCAGCAAAGCTTGTTCTTCTATAGGCTTTAAGATTTTGCCTTTCATTAGGCTTTTCACCATCTTACCTGGAACAGATGTTAGGCTGACTGGCCTGTAATTTCCTGGGTCCCCTTTCCTTCCTTTTTAAAAGACTGGCGTAACATTATGTATCCTCCAATCCTGTGGCACAGGGGCCATTTTAAGGGACACGTTGCATATTTTAGTCAAAAGATCAGCAACTTCACACTTGAGTTCATGAAGAACTCTTGGGTGGATGCCATCTGGGCCTGGTGACTTGCTCATCTTTAATTTGTCAATAATTTACAAAATGTCTTCTCTTTTAATCTCTATTTGACTTAATTCTTTAGTCGGGAGGGGCTGTTCAGGCAGTAGTAACTGCCTGAGCTCTTCTGCTGTGAAGACAGATGCAAAGAAACATGCAATGTCTTCTTTTGCCTTGCTTGCTGCACTCTGTCTACTCCCCCAAAGAACAAAAGGTCGAGGCTCGTATCCAGGTGAGCCTATCTTCAACCTGCAATGGGACTTGGAAGAAGGAAGGGTGCCTCTTATACGTACAATTTTGTCAACGGAAAATTTCATGTCATGGTTTGGGTTGTGACAGGAATGCTGCTTATGGTTCATTTTTCTTATGATTATTTATGGAATGCTCGAGGAAGTTGGCAGCCCACTCATGCATCCCCATCATAACTTGGAAGTGTGTGTGTTGCCCCCTCTAAGAAAGCATATATGGATCAAGTTCAGAAGCAGGCAATATGCAGATGATCAAAGGCAAAAGGCACTGAGAACTAATGTGACTGGAACGGCACCATTTACAGTACTCATATTTATACCCCATCCTTCCTAAAAGGAGGCAAGTATGGCACACATGAATGGGGTTACCTCATTCTATTCTCGCAGGCAGCAGCCCTGCTCCTGATTAGGCTGAGAGACTGTGACTGGTCTCAGGTCACCCAGTGAGTATCATGGCCCCCGAGTGGGGATTTAAACACTGGTCTCCACAGTCCAAGTCCAATGTGCTAACCATTTCATCACACCACCAGCAGCCCCATCCATGATGTCAGCTGAAGCGCTTGCCCTAGGCAGCGATTGGCGGGGGGCACCCACCTCCACCTGCCCACTCTCCTCCACTGACCCCCCTCCTACTCCCTTGTTTTGCAAAGGAGGAGGGGGATGGAGCAGAAGAGAAAGGAGAGCGGTATAGTGGGCAAGAGCTAGAGCTGCCAACTGTGACTGAAGCTATTTCTGGATATTCTAATTTTTCCCCCAACATGATGTAATGTTGTAAATTCCTGGCGGCCCCATTCAAATCTCCAGGACTGCTTGCCTGGGGATAGATGATGAATCCTGGAGACTCCCAGCCAATCCTGGAAGGTTGGCAACCCTAACTAGAGCACTCTACAGCCCACCCCACCCCCTTCATCCCTCACTTTCTTTTCCAATTCAGGAAGCAGAAGGTGACAGGGTTGGATAGCTGCTATTTTTTTAATCAAATATATTGTAATCTTAGGTGACCCATTGGTGTTGGTTTGTTTTAATTGTTTTAATTATTGGTTTTTAATTATTTTTATTGTATTTGTATTATTTGTAAGCTGCCTTGGTTGCCCTGTCGGGAGAAAGGCATGGTATACATTATTTAAATCAATCAATCAATCAATAAAATAAATAAATAAAAAATAGCAGCAGGCAAGGAAGGATAGCATTTGGCACACCACTTTGGCTGTCCCTGAACCCCGCAGAATGAAGGCGGTAACTCCAATGTGGGCCTACCGTCAGATGATTCTCAGGTCCCATTTTTGCCAAGGACAAGACTCAACAAAGAAAATCAAGGTGATGGGTGGGTTTAGGCATCCTTAGAAAACGAAATGAAAAATCTGTAGGAAGCGTCAGGCTTCTGTATGAAATCCTATTTGTTATTTGCTGTATGACATTAGTCTGCATGTCTTGCCTTTGGAAACTCAGTCTTTTTTAATGAGATATTTCCAGAGTAATTGATACTCACCTCACATCAAGCATGATATAAAGGTTACCAAACTGAAGCTGCCCAAACTCCTCTTTATTAATCTCATTAGTCACGTCTGGGCCAGGCTTAATGCACTTGCAACAGTGTGCTGGAGCTGGAGCTGCTGTAAATCACAGGCATGAAGAAAGCCCCTAACTAGTGCTGGAATTGTCAAATGAGCCAACGTAAGGGACAAGTCCTCTGTAGAGATGGATGTCCCCCTGCATGACACCAATCAGTCTTTTAAACTTCATTTATGTAGATGTATGAAAGAGCTCAAAGTAATGGGAATTTTTGACTGCTTATGCATTTATAGTGCAGGTTAATAAGGTAAACACTAATGGCTTGAACATTTAGTATTTCCATTCATCTCCAGCCAAGAGAGGAAGGGAGAGGAGGTGGCTACCTAGGAGATCACTGAGTCTTTCACCTAGTGTAGAGATGGTAATTAATCCTACCCTGAGAAGAAATTGCAGGACAGGAGGAGACCAGGCAATGCTTGCTTAGGAATAACTGCAGGAAACAACTGCAACTGGATGTGTGAACTGAGAACCTGGGGAGACATTACTGAGACAAGCTGTCTTGCTCAGGAAATATAAGCAAGGTTGGTGGATCACACATCCAGTATCATGTCTTGAGTGGCGGCTATTTTACTATGCGCTGATCTAGGTTGAAGAAGGGGCACAGGAGGCAAAGGGGAACAGCATACATGTGCTGGAAATTGCACATGGAAATTTGTACGTGGAACTTTGCAACAAATGAAAAGACAGTTCCCTGCCCTGAGAAGCTCACAATCTAGATAATAGATACAAGGGAGACAACAGAAGAAAGGGTGGAGAGAGGTGGTAAGCAATGTTCCCTCTAATTTTTTCTAGTGCGTGGAGTCCTTCAGTGGCTATGCAGGTGCTGCTATCCATCCAGAGAGCTCAGCAAGGACATCGTCATCACCAAGCTCTGGAGCACAGATAGGAGAGCAAGATGACAGTGACCGGGGGGGGGGGGCTAAAATGCCACCGCCACACAATTCAGCCTGGTCAAGTGGACACCGGCCATGGAGTCACCACACCTGCCCAGGCTGCCCTCTCACCACTGTGCTGCCCTCTCGCGGTGCGCGACAACCATTTTCAGCTTCATGGGGCTTCCATTAAAGCTGCACAGGTATATTGCCTCTTGGAGCCTTGTTGCCCCCACTCTTACCAGCTGTATACTGTATTATTATATAGGTGTGTGCATACACCAGGAAAGTATTATAAGGTTGCATCCTGAGTATATTATGAATGGGCAAAAGAAAATATAGAAGTGGAAAAGTTTGTCAGGAGATGGATTTTATTTATCGATTATTAGAATACAAACGATGATCATGTATTTCCTTGCATCCTGTTTTCATTATCATAGATACTTATGTGGAAGGAAAAGTTGTTGGAGGTAAACAATATATATAATGCTTTGTTAATTCAAATTTAAAAAAGCAGTGTGCTACAGTCCAGCAGAAAAAAATAAATAATAATAAAAATTCCATAGATCGTCAATAATCTCAAAGGGCACCAGATCCATTCCAAACATTCTTCATAAAGAGCCAGGACGGTGTAGTGGTTTGGGAGTCGGACTTAGACCTGGAAGATCCAGGTTCAAATCCCCGCTCAGCCACGAAGCTTCCTGGGTGACCTTGGGCCAGTCACTATCTCTCAGCCCCACCTACCTCACAGGGTTGTTGTGAGGACAAAAAGGAGGGGAGGAAATATGTACACCACTCTGAGCTCCTTGGAGGAAGGGTGGTATAAAAATGTGAAAAATAAATTAATAAACATATGAAGAAAGCAGGGACCAGACTGACTTGTGGAACAGAATGAGGCCAATCAGGGAGTAAAATAATCATTCCTTGGGTATTTCCCATTTTGAAAAAGAAACTGAATTAAAACTACTCTCATAAACTTCCTGCATAATTTTTTTCCTTTCTTTTCTCCAGCGTGATCTAGCGATGTTTCTGGGCTCAGCAAAGAAGAAAAGATTAAATGACATCCTTCAGGGCAAAGCTAAAACAGATTCAAATTCAAATTTTCCTTGGCTCAATTTTGTTTGCCTTTGACAAGAGAAGGAATGGTTTCCATTTTCATTCACTTTCATCAAATATGCGATAGTTCAATGTGGTACACAGAAGCCTGATTTTCGTCTGTCTAAAATCAAATTGCATCACTCCAAGGTTTCAGCATTTAACAATGAGCTTTGATAATTTAGACATTTCTAAGACAGAAATATTACATGTCTGAAAGGACAGGCAAATGTCTACACTGGATTTCAAAATGCTTTCTATTTTAAAACAAGCTGAGCCTTATGACTATGGGTACAATATAACAAAATCTAGCTGTGATGACTTTGAATGAAATCAATGGCACATCGGCTAACTGCTCTACTGCTTGTACTTTACTTATTCACTACTTAAGGATCCTATCCTATCCTGGGCTTGCCTGCAAGGTGCAGAGCTGCTGATGCAGAGGCTGATGCATCCTGCAGGCTGGCTGGGGACCTGTCTTTGGTCAAGCCTCTTGGAAACGCTGAGAAGGGTCCTCCCACCTGCCCATAGCCTCCTACCTACGTTTTCTGGCCTCTGAAAACCTGGAAGTAACTGGCGATGATATCATCGCCAGTCACTTCCGGTGGTACACAGCAGGAGAGTGGCGCCGGAGGTGGTACTCATCCAGGAAGGGGTTGTGAACCCCTGGCCAACCCCCATATTGCAGCAGGATAGCTGAAGCTGAGGAGTGGCTTGCTTAAGGCCAGCTAGTGAGGCCATGGTAGAGGCAAAATCTGGAAGTTCTGTTTCTCCTTTCAGTCTCCGAGCCACTATGCAACAGCTCTGAAAAGTAATGTGCAAACAGAGAAGGTGTCCTGCATCATCCCCACTAGGATATGCAAGAGGTGTGTCTGTGGTGTCTATACAACACTCCTGAAAATGCATAATTTCCTCTTTACACATTACATTGAAATCATAAGAGGAAGCACAACTCACTTGTGTTTCTTCAGTCGGTACTTCTATGAGATGTGCAAAGTTTCTTAGGCTGCAATCCTAAACACACTTACTAGGGAGTAAACCCCATTGAGCAAAATGGGACTAAACATGTATAAAAAGTTAAAGGTATCCCCTGACAATAGGATTGTGCAGTTAGTAACACAAGTATTACATGGAAGTACTCCGATTCTCCATTTATGCATAGTAATGCATTAATATACCAGTTTACTCCATGAATCCCATGGGTGATATAGCTGTTTCTTCAAATAAATGTCCTGGGAAAGGAAGTGAAAACACCTTAAGAGAAGATCATGCTCCCCATAACAAAAAATACCAATAGCATCATAGTACAGTTTTTAAAATCCCACAACTAGTTCACTATTGGTACCTTGTGCATGCTTAATATTGGGCTTTTGAAACTCCATTTCAAATTAAGCATCTGTGAAACATTTTAGAAACTCCGTCCCTCTATTCAGGTCCAGAAGATAGTTATTTGGAAAGTGCGTCACCCAGATGTTTTATGCAAAGGGGAAAAGGACCCTTTGGAGCAGCTATCCAGGGCTTAATTAGCATTCATTTTGTCCAATGTTCTGGCAGCCTTCCTGATGTTTCATAATCTTACAAGGTCACTGCTGCTCTTTAATGATTAAAGCAACCTTTATTAATCCAAACAAAAAAATTGTGGTCTCTTATGATTCTTCGAAGATTAACCTCCAGGCTAAACTCAGGTATGATAGGAACAATTAATAATAAACATTAAACAAAAGAATGAATTGGTCATTAAATAATGCCTTGCTTAGCTTCTGGAAAAACATTTCAAGCAATTGCTTTGTTGGATCTATAGAGAAAAGAAATTCAACATATGGGAAAAAAACAGCTATTGAGAAAGCTCCTCTATGTGCTCTTATATGCCACACTATTGGCCAGTTCATATATTACTTGTCAGTGTGGGAGCATGGCTGAATCCCAGGCCGTTCTAGTAGTACTGGAATAAAATAATCCTGTGGGATATGCCAATCATGTGCAGAGTTTCAACCTCAGTGCTGCACCTTCTTGGAACTTCCCACATAAGTACCTGCCAGGTCTATGAGTCATTGATTCAAACTTTTCCCATGCTGTGCCAGTAATATATAGAGCAGTCACAGGCAAGAGATGGTTCTCACATAACTGCAAAGTTCATTAAGGAAGCAATAGCGTAGGAATGGGGGGGCGGGGGACTGCCCCCGGGTGACAAGGGGGTGCACAAGCCACTGGGGTTGTACTAACTGGTGCATGTACTAACTGGCACATGCACCCAAAAAAAGTGTGTTTGACACTTTTTTGGCACAGCGGGGGGGAAAGGAGTCACACACACCCTGACCTCCCAGGCGCCTAGTGACTGTTTTCCAGTGAAAAAATGTGGGGGGGGGATTTTTTGCCAGAAAACCCGCCGGAGGGGCGGGGCATGTGACATCACAGGGGTATCACAAGGATACCGCCCCCACCCCTGGCGGGCTAGGTCCGCTGCTGGAAGGAAAATGACATTTTGGGGTTAGGCAAGCCTAACCATGGGATGACCCTGCATGTGCTCTTCCACTAGCACAGACTTGGAGGAGTCCCATGGCCTATTAGTAAGGCAGGGTAATAAGGCCTAGTAATAAGCCTGATCAGGTGGCAGATTGGTGCAGGCAAGAGCTGGTGTCCACTCATCACCTCCTCCAGTCAACTTGCGTCATCGCATCTCATTGCTAGCATTACTCTCCTCCTTCTTCTGCTGTCTCTCTGCCAGGCAATTCAAAAAGCAGAGGGCAAGGAAGGGATGAGGCTCCTACAGATACACCCAAGAGTTTCTGCAGCATTATAGCCAATCAGAGCGAGCAGTGTGTGGGCCAAGCACCTGGATCTCCACTATCCAGCTTGCCTTTTGCATCACCCAGCCACTGCCACCCCACCCTGCATCTACTGGCTATTGTTTGCACCCTCTGGTTATTGCCTCAGAATGCCTCATTCTCCATACCTTTCTCTGCTGCCTGCCTATACGATCCGTAACACCAGCAGTGCCCAAGGGCCAGCACCCTCTAACCTTCACCAGAGCTTGTAGCAGAAATGTTCCAGAGTCCCATCCTGAGACCATCTGAGATGAGTAAGAAACTAGGTGGAGGGAGGGGATTTCTCTCTGCAGTCCCATTGGCAAAGAGATCACCTGCAACAAAGAAAAAACATTCATTTAACAGCATAAGTGGTGGAGTGGGTTGTGGAAGGAGGGCAGACGATAGGATTACCAACCTTCTTGTCCCAGCAGCGCTCCTGTGACACAGAAAGCAGCATACAGACAGGACTGGCAGGTATTGATTAGCCCATTGTTTGTTTTTGTTGAGTATGACACAGGGCCCAATTCTTTCACCTGCTAGTACATAGTATGCAGCGCTGCTAATGGAGCGCATACTGTATGCTATGGGGGGGGGGGGGAGCAGACGGCCCAGGAGAGGTAAGTAAAAGCATGGTTACTTACCTCCCCATAGGCCACCTGGCCTCCACTGGGTCTCCTTGGATCTACACCAGCTATCTAGCTGGCATAAATCTGAGGACACTTGGGGGAAAGCTCGGCACAGAGAAAGGGGGATAGGATCTTGGTGTGCACAGCTGCCACTGAGATCCTTCCCCTTCTACCCCCAAATCGCCCTGACCAGCCCAGTCCCCACCCTGAACCACCCCGATCCTTCCCCCAACTTCCCCCACTATCATACTACCTGCTCCTGTGGAGAGTCTGTGAGCCACTGTCATGCACACGGGGCCTCTGGCCATTTGCACTGGCAGCCCCAGTGCACCCGACAGCAGCATGGTTTTTGTGCCATCTCTCCGGGACTTAGGGTGGCAGATCACGAGATCTGCCACCATAAGCCTGGGATAAGATTAGTCAGTTTGTTACATAGCTGTCAGTCAAGCAGTTTGCTAAACGTCCTGCATCTTTTGGAAGGATGCCTATGAAAAACCATGAGAGAGACCCCCGAATAGCAATGCACACTTGTCAATAGCTAGCTGCCAACACAAAATCTCAGGACTTAGATGCACAATACGAATTTGAGAGCGATTGATTGATTGATTGATTGATTGATTGATTGATTGATTGATTGATTGATTGAGAGAGAGAGAGAGAGAGAGAGAGAGAGAGAGATATGCCAGTGCTGTTGCCCATCCTTTTCTGTGAAATCAAAATGCCAAACAAATGGGTCAATTTCCTTCCTGACTTGTTGAACAAACCAGAGTGTTTTTTTAACTTCCATTGTTGTACTAGCTGCCCCATGTAAGCCTGGCAAAGCTGTACACGTTACAGATGAAGTATTGTCATGGGTTCAAACATCCTAATATCTAATTGCAATCATGAGAAACCTAATACTGGATTGTGGATCATGTGCACCAGTCAGAGTTGCACAGATATCACTGGAGACCCAGATGTGGCTGCTATTCCTGCTGGCAAATTAAGTGACCTGACTAATTACTGACTTTCAGACATCTTGGTGGCCTTCAGAATGGGTAGGAATATCTGCTTTTGCCAGAGCAAATGTGCCAGCCTTGGAGAACCAGATCAAGAACCTTGTCAAGAACCTTCCACACACATTATGGTGGGCAGAGGCAAAAATCTGACAGGTAGGCTTGGCAGTCCTATGGAGATGTTGCAGAAGCATTGATGCACCATTTTCCATTTGCACAGATATGCTTGGACTTCCATCACTTTCGAATGCTAGAAGGACTGACTGTTATCATGTATGATAAAATTAGCCCTCGCAGCAATATGAACTAGTTCAGAATAGATTTTTCATATTGGAAGAATCAATCTGTTGACGAACTGCCATCCATTCAAGAAGCTCTACAACATTTTCAGCAGGCGATGCACCAAGTTGAAATTTGAGTTCCAGGCACCATGTCACATGTGGATACTTGGACCGTGCTGGACCGTGACAGGGGGGTACAAATGACAACAAAGGTTCGGAACCCCTGCCATAGAGTTGTTAAAGCATGTAGCAATCTGATCAAGTGTTTCCACAAGGAAGCTATTCCAAATTCAAATGTTGGAAAACCAGCCTGGAAACCACACCATTCTGCAAGTCCAAAGATAATAACAATAATAAATTGTAAACAGCAAATGTTACAATAGTGCATGCATGCATATATGAATAAAAGATTCATTTTGTTATACGCGGTTGGGGCACACCACACAGCTTCAAAAAGAGACCTCGTTTTTACATACAATTCTTGTTTTACGTTACTGTTACAGGAATAAAGACCATAGCTATCACCTAATCCAAATAACTTGAGGTGATTTAGTCAGACTGGAGAAGGGACACTGTCCGCAGAGAAGTGGGGGGGGGCAGGGTCACAAGCAGAAAATGGAGAGTTGGGTGGCGTGGTTTTGAACTTTTGGGTTTTGGAACTCACAAAATTTCATTATATTAAAAAAATCGCACAGTGTAATGCCAGTACAGTACTGTACAATATCTTGGAAGATTTATGAACTGACAAAAGACATTTCATCAAACGTGAGGAGATTAGCAGGGCCAATCTTCTCAAGCAGAGCCGTTTCCCTGGCATGCCAATCAAGCAGGGAACAGTAGCAAGTGAGCGGGGGGGGGGGAGAACGGGAGAAGGGAAAGTGCAACTCTCAATGGCGCAGTGCTGAGATGGCTAACTTTTTTTCTCCCAGAAATCTTCATACATTTGAATAGTGTCTGTTGTCAAGGAAGTTGGGGTTCAAGGAGAGGGGCTATATTGGGAGATGCCCCCACTTTATGTACAGTTCACGCCTCGCACCTGCAAGAGGAGAGGGGCTGATATTGGTACTTCTCCCCCACTTTATGTACGGTTAACTCCTCGAGCCTTCACCTTGGTCTAGTCACACACTTGGAAACCCCACACCTCCCTTTTCCTTCTCTGGGCTGCCTCTCCACCTATACCAGTCCGGCTCAGCACTTCCCAGTGACAGGAGGGAATTTAGAATTACACCTTGTTCCTCCCAACTTTCGAGTTCTCTAATCAGCCCATTCCATGAATGGCAGACTTCCTCTCTCTGGTCGCCACATTAGCACACAGACACTTCAATTACAGTAAAATAAAAGTTTTATTCTCTATTGAAGTTTAGTAGTAAGGAGCACTCCCACTCATGCCTGTAGGCACAGCCATCCAAGGAGAAGCTCAACAATTGTTAGTAGCTTATACACATTTGCATTTTCAAGGCACAGAAAACAAATAAGCTAACTCAGTGTCTCTCAAACTGTGGGTCGGGACCCACTTGGTGGGTCGGGACCTGATTTCTGGTGGGTCCCAGGTGATGGAAAGATCAGACAAGTAATTGCCACAAGCCCTGAGGCTATTCAAAAATCAGATAGCTGCTAATTGCCCTTCAAAGAGCTGAGCTCCTGCAGTTTGCAAAGGAGCTGAGTTCCTGCAGTTTGCAAGCTTGTGTAAATATAGGAAGATAAATGTTTGAACGTCTCGTAAAGCCAGGTGGGTCCCAATAGAGGGTCATTTTAAAAAGTGGGTCCCGGTGCTAAAAAGTTTGAGAATCACTGAGCTAACTGAATCTACTCTACTTCAAAGCTACTTAAGATTACCATTGTCCTTGTCCAGTGTCTCTGACAGCATAACATACAGCAACTCCCGGGAAGAGCAGTGACTTAGTGCTCACATATAATTACTTATATAGGATTTTGCCCCTTTCCCCTCATGGGGTATCTAACCAATCAATTTAAGGTGACAACAGCCTAATTAACCAATCCAAGGGCTTGCACGTACTCCTTGTTCCTTGTTAATGTCCCTTAATCTAGTTTCACTTTCCACCTGCTCTAAGCTCTCTGTGGCCAGCTGTGGGTCTCCTGATTCATCCCAAGGACACTTTTACCAGAGGAAAGATGGATATTTCACACTTCTTAGGATGTTCCTTTCACGTATCTCAAGCATTTCAAACAGGTCTGGTTTTCCTCAGGAACGTGGCCTTTTCTCACCTCCTTGTTACTTCCAGAACCAGAACTTACTTACTTCTCAGTTTCAAAGTATGACACCCATGTTCCCATATAGCTTTTGATCCCATTTCTCTTTTTGCAATTTATACCTCTAAAGATGTTCTCTTATCAAAGAATCAGAGGGAGACAGCCTTCCTTTCACATCTGTAAAAAGAAGTTGGGGGGGGGGGAGAGAAATTTGCAAGCTTGTGTATATTTGCAAGTATTGTATTTGCAAATACTGTGTGAAACAGTATCTAATTCACTAACAGTTGCAACTATTTTCATAGCTGAATAAAGATTGCTTTCTACTGAAACATGCCTTTTTACGGGGGGGGGGGGGACTTGTGGCTTAAAGGAAATGAATCTGTTACAGCCAGTGGCGATCCTGGGGGGGCGCCGATGCCACGCCCCCACGTGACCCGCCGGGCGTGACGTCAGCTTGACGTGCACGCCCAACGCGGCTCCATTCCCCCCCCCCCTGTTTTACTTTCTATTTTGGAGCCAGTCCCACAGCGTCCGGGCTTCCTCGGCAGGCCCCTCCGGCACCCCACAGACCTCCGACGGTCGCGGGGAAATGGGCTGCACACCCCACCCCGCACACAGACCAAACGGCCCCTGATTGGCTGGCCCACCTGCCAGTCTCCACAAGGGCCTCAGATGGATGGGCTCGTCCACAACAGCGAGGTCCTGCCCCCTACCCCAGCAGACTGACGGCCAAGGGACCCACAAGGATTGGCTACCTGGGGAACCAGGGCGGGACTAACAGGTCAGGAGGGCTATATAAAAAGCAACGGGCCAGTGATGAGGAGGTTCAGTCAACCGTTGACCATGCAGCTGGAAGGTCATGGGAGACTAACTCAGGGAGCTAGAGGTGAAATCTTGGTGCATGCAACTTCCACCCTACTCCCACCTGAGGCTCCGCTCCAAAGCCTCGACTTCCCCTCCCCTTTTTCCAGGCTATCTTGGCTTCTTGCCGCCATGCTGGACCCGCAGCTGGGGTACGCACCCCAACCTGAAGGGGACCTCGCCCTTGCGACCCCCTTACCAGGCTCCCCAGGACGGGGAACCTTACACTGATGTCTATCCAGCACAAGTACCCTGGCGTTCCAGCACAATTCTGTTTGGTTTGTTGGGCTTTATTCTGTTTCATTGCTTCTGCAGTACAAACATAGTGTTTAATTGTGTCACAGTATAACTATAATTTTGTCATTCTCTCTGAGCTGCTCTGGAAATTTTTGACATGCAATAACTAACCAAAGAAGTATCATGATATTTCTGGGGATGGATGTTAGGGTAGCAGGATCAAGACGTTTGTTGCGAAGCCCACCTCCAGGCACATCCCATCTCTATATGCAATCTAAGTGTGATGTTTCTGCCTTCATTCCAACTCATGTACACCAAATACGCACAATTTCAATCTCCAGTTTTGAGTGACTAGAACCACATTTCTGGTGTTGCCGCTGTCCTGGAATACCAAGTGGAGATCGTCAGGCTGTCCCCACTGGCGTCACTGTAGCGTGGCGGGCAGGGCGGGCCGCCGGGGGGTGACGCGCGCCAAGGGGTGATGCGCATCACCCTCCGGAGGCCGGACGCTCCGAGGCTGGGGAGCGTCCGGCCCGGCCGGCGCTCCAGGGCCTTCTGAAAAGAAGAGGCCCTGGAGCGCTTGTGTTAAAACGCGAACTTTGAAGATTTTCGCGCTTGCGCAGACCCTCCTGAGGGCAAGAGGGCAGGCCCTTGCCCTCAGAAAAGGGTTTGCGCATGCGCGAAAATCGTCAAACTTCGCGTTTTAACGCAAGCGCTCCAGGGCCTCTTCTTTTCAGAAGGCCCTGGAGCGCTTCCTGGCCGATGACGAGCGCCGGAAAAGGTAAGTTTCTGTAGGGGGGGTGATTCGGGGGGGTGTCGGGGGGTGATTGGGGAGGTGACGCGCGTCCCCCGCTCTGGGGTGACGCGCGTCACAGTGACGCCACACCTCCTTCCCAGGTAATAGTGTGCATAGGAGATAAGAGTATTTTCTTTTTCTGGATTATTATGTTTGAGTGCTTGACTATATGTTATGTGTATATCGTAAAAAACAACAACAAAAACAATCACTTTTCCGATGTAGTCACACTGGAACAAACACGTGTACAATGCATTTACCTGGTGCTAGTCTCATATGCTTCTGAATGTGTGGATGGACTTATATAAGCTGCTTTGTTGACATCATTCTAGATTCTGTGCTTGAGATTTCAATATAGATTACCTGGCTTTCATTCTGAGTAAATGCCTTAGCTGAGAAATAGACTATATAATGGGCTCATCTTAGCTGTTTGCTACCATTTACCAAGTTAAAACATTGCAGCTCAATAAGCACACAGCCAAATGATACAACGTCTGGCTAATGAGAAAATCTACACAGCTATCAGTCCATGTTAATTCATACCAAATGGTTAGCCTACAAAGAATATAATGTTGCAAAGGAGGAGGGGGGGACATTATAGGGTGTCATCACTGGGCTGTAAGCAAGTGAGAATGCAGGGACATGAAGTGCAGGTCTTGGAAGGATGGATCATGTTGTGAGCTGGATGGTATACTGGAGCAGAATCCCAGGAGAGTAGATTCAGAGGCAGATGCAATTGCAAGCCAGGATCAAAGCCAAAACTCTGCTGAATGAACTTGGAGGTAGCAGGCTGAAAGGCGGGCAAGTATATAGGAAAGTTGGTAGACTGGGTGGGAGTAGGCAGGCAGGTCGAAGAGATCATCTAGAAAGCCACACAAGAAAGACCCAGGCCTGACCCCAGGCCAGATCACACATTACAAACAGCCCAATCTTAACTAACGCCCTGCGCAACGATGCAGCGGCACCAACATGGCGCCCACTGTATCCCGCAGTGGAATTTTGGCCTCCAGAGGCCTCTTCAGGGTAAGGGAACATTTGTTCCCTTGCCCCGGACTAAGCCCATGGCAGCCCGCCAGGTCTGCTTCAGCTCTGTAGCTGGCACAAGTCTGCATAGACCCATGAAGGTGGATCGAGCCTGGGAAGGGGTAGGGGTTGGATTCATCAGACGCCGCTACTGCCAAACCTGATCTACCCTCATCCCTGCCCCTGTCATCATCCCATTCCACCCACCCCGTTCCATCCTCCCCTCGCCTCCCTCCCACCCCCTAGGCTTACATACCAGGGACAGTGGCCGTCTGTAGGCTGCTGACGCATGGAGCTGGCCACTTGCTGCTTGTGGCGATGGCCGGCCCGCATGCTCCGCTGTGTTGCATTTTGTGACTGCAGGAAAGTGCCATACATGGCCAGAACACTTTTTCCGGCAACAAACGGCTCCAATAGGATTGGGCCAAAAGACACATTATTCAATGGTACACGCATGACTAGAACCACCTTCCTTTAGCAAAAGCGGCCACAGGGGCCTGATCCAAACTGGAACCACAGTGTGTAGGGAGGGAGTTAAATCTTTCCCCTGTGCCATTTTCATTGCCCAAAATCACTCTCCCCCCCCCCCCCCCACACACACATACACACTATTTGCCCAAAGCGGCTATTTGTTGCACATAGTAGCTCAAGGAGAAAGTTTTCAATGGTAAAATGGCACAGGGTGAAGGGGTGTGGTCTCCATCCGTGTTGCTCGCACCAGCAGTCTTTTTTACTTACCTCTCCTGGGTCGTCTGGTGTCCTGTCCTGTCCCGTCCCATCCCTGTCCCCCCCTGTCCCCGGTAACATACAGCAGGGGATAGGATTGGGCTGCCTGTGCCTTAGGCACTATACAGCTGGTTTCTTCGATATTTTTTTTCAAAAAGCCAGGTAGAGATTATACATAAATTCATCCTTGCAAAGGATGGTCTTGATGGTTGGTCAAGGTTGGGTAGGCAAGGTTGGTCTTGATGGGATTACAGTTGAGGTTAATTTAGTACACAATGTTCAAGCCTCACTCTGCAATCCACTTTTCCGACACATTGTTCCAATTAGCTGAATTTGCACCTTTCCTCATGAACCTGTATCTCAGTTATACCAAACCTAACACAGAAGCAGATGAACTGGGATGTAACTCATCAAGTATCAGTTATCAGCACACTGACTGACAATATCCTGGGACAAGTAAGAACACAAGGCACAAACAAGTAATAGAGAGAGCGGAAATGCACACAAGGCACTGGCAACACAGACATCTAGAGGGAAATCAGTTTCCAGCTAAAGATTAAATTAAATTGCAAGTTTAATGCACTGTTGTCATATACTGGAGGCTCAAAAGAACTGACTTGTACACACAGATAAAATGAGACTAGGAAGGAACTGTGGCTGATCGTGCATTAGAGCTGAGCCACATGGTTATTTGGGGACATGGAATTAGTGGGCACTTGACAAGCCAATTGTGTGCACTCTTCCAAATTCCAGATCCCCGTGTGGGCAGTGTCATGCCTCTGCACACTTTTTGAGCAATGATCAGTGCATGAGACAAACTGAACCTTGCACACAGCAGCATCTCCCTGCAACTGGTAGTCACGATAACAGGAAACTGGAATGCATAAGTGTTCTCAGCAGTTCTTGTGTGGTACATATGAACCAGCCCTTTGCCCATGCCTTAACTTGGGAGCTTATGCATAGAAGCACATAGTTGCATGTGCCAAACTCCCAGGAGAACATTTCATATAGCATATAAAGTTAAAAAGAAGAAGAAATGGAAATGGATCAAATTCAGACCTAGCAAAAGAGCAGCTCTCACAATTTGTTTTTGGGAAAAATCTAACTCCAGATGCTGTCAGTGCGCAAATGAATCCACCCACACATTTTCGTTGTAGTTTGGGATTTCTGGGCCTTGAGAGTCCATCATCACTGCTGCTTATTTGCTAAGTGGTGAAAGAGGCAAAACACATCTGATTTGTCCTCTGATTGCGCTGATGTAAAATGCTATTTCAGCTTGTGATGTCTCCCACTTGTCTTCCTCACTCTCAATACACCACCCCAAGATCAAAGGGAGTGTGCTATCCCCTGCCCCCCAGGATCATCCCAAGGGGGCAGGTCCACCTCATGAGTGGTGAGATAGGGTATTTTGGGTTTACCTGACAAGCAGCACTCAATAATTAGAGACCAACACACTGTTCACAGGGGGTTTATTGTGTCTAATAGGAAGCAGAGAACAATAATAAGGTCTTGATCTCCAATGTCTTAGAATGTCTGCTAGATCCTGCAAGTCCACCGCTCAGGTCTGCTTGGTCAGATGGACTTTCATCAGGAACCAGAGCAAAGGAAGAGTGGAACATGAGTGTGGGTTCAGCCAAAAGGGCCTTCTGGTCTGGCTGCCCCACTCGCTATTGCTGAAGCCCTCCACCTCCACCAGATCTCAGAGAATAGGATGGCTCCTCCTGACTGAGTTCCATAAATTTCTCTTCCTGCTGGAGACAACTCTTCCCCTGCTAGAGGAAAGGCTTTCAGTCCTGGGAATAAGGATCTTTTCCTTCCTCCTTGGTATATCTCCTCTTGGGCTTCTGTCCCCTTTCCCGGTCTTTCTCCAGTCCACTCTTTCTCCTTGCTTTCTTCCCTTCTTGTGTTCTCACCTCTTTCCTTCTGGCTGCTTCTGCCAGTTTCTCTTCTCTCTCTGACAACGCAATCATGCGCAGTGAATGGCCGGCAGAGCAAGTGCTCCGCCGGCCAACAATGTCACGAAAATGCTGTAAAGAACTTTTTTGTGGCACCATTGGAGTAAGCGGCTCCGGTGCAGAGGCCTGCGCTGCTCACTCCATCGCTGTCCCTGGACCCGGATTCAGGTAAGTGCTGTGCCAGGCGGTGGGAGGGCGTAGGGAGGGTGGGCCGAGGTGCAGGGGAAGGGACGATTGGCCGGCCAGGCCAGGGAGGGGGTATCATCAGCGGCGAGCTCCGCCATATCCCAATGCCCTTCCCAGGCCTGGCCGGCCTTACAAGGCCTCCCCAGAGGTACGCCAGCTAATAGCTGGTGCACATCCAAGGAGGTCCTTTGAGGCTGGTGTGGCTGACACTGAGGGAAAGGGACAAACTTCCCTTTCCTCCCAGTTGTGCCCCTGCCCCACCGGTGCAGGCCGCATCCTGCATAGGATGTAGCGTCTGGCTGTTTAGGCCGACTGGTGCATCTTACGCAGGATTGGGCAGTGTGAGTCTCTCTCCTTCTCCCCCCACCCCCGTGCTGTCATCTCTTCCTCTGCCTTCTTTTTCTCCACCCCTTCCTGTATCCTCCCTAGCCCCCTTAAAATGCTCCTATACCTGGCCTACCTCTACCCAGCAGAGATCACTGTCATTTACTGTGCCAACAGCTTCTCCTTGTTTCCAGGCGCTCAGCAATGACATCATCACTGAGCCAACAAACTTGCTACAGCTACCCATTGGGGCTCCTAGTAGGGTTCTTTTGAGGCTCAGGCAGGATGCTGGAGCCCACAGAATCCTTGAATGTTTTTTTTCTTTTCAAACAGGACTCTTGCTATGAGAGATTACTATACTCTCAAGTTCATCTGGGGCAACACATCCTTCCAAATGTACCCTTCAGAGGTGCAGCCATACAGAGGATACAGTTTATTTTCCAGTTAAAATATTTCACGTAGTTGTATATGAAACTGTCAGAACACAATTAGAAGAAGCCACAGAAGAATCACAGTGATACGTCACCTTCGGTGAGGGAAGATGTTATTGTAAAATATAAGCTGTAAAACCTGCAATCCCAAAGGAACTGCTTCCTGCATATATGATGGAGGTAAATTCCTTCCAGCTTTCAAACAGTAAAACTCCAGAAAGCATAGTGCTACATGTGTCTTTCATGCGGCCTGCAAGGTGCGGAACCAAATTCTGAAAGTGTTCACAAAGGAATGGGGTTAGAGAGGCTTCTGGCAACTGGGCTCAGAATCAAAATAGAGAAGATGTTGAATGAATTTGCTGCTTCCCAGTCTATGTCTCTCTCTCTCTCTTTAAAAAAAAAAATCTTCAAGTCTTTTTTTCTTTCAGGCAATGCGAGTTGTTTCAGTCGTGCTGCACCTGCTGACTCATCCATACTAGATCAACTATCAGGTAAATTAACATTTAACCACAGGGACTATTGACATGCATGTGGATGTCACAGGCCAGGGTCTCTCTGACCGAACTTACACACTCCAGGCTCATTGCCTTAAACACTCCCAGTGAGTCAGCAATGCATGTTTCCAATTTAGTTCTTGTGTATCCTACCATCTCAAGGGGCTTAACACTCCATGAGAGAGCAGTGCACAGCTTCCAGGCAAAAGCCACGTTCACCTGACTGGCCAAACACACCAAACACATGGGTGTGCGAGTTCTCGGGGAAAACTGCCCTCCAGTAGCCTCTGCCACCCCTTCTAACTAAACAGCCTGTCCTTCAGCCAAAGGGGAAGCTGAAATCCTACGGGCTAAGTCCCCAACACTTGCAAGAACTGAGTTCCCCAAACTCCAGGGACTCAAGCCTCAGGTTCGTTCCAGTAGCAGACTATCGGCACAATCCTGTGTAAAAAGCGCCAGAGGAGCACGTGCTCCCCCAGCACTAGGTGTCACAAAAGTGCTGTAAAGCACTTTCGCGGGACCCGGAGAGTAAGGGCCACCAGCGCAGAGGCTGGCGGCCCTCTCTCTCCCGGTGGACTGTCCCCACACTCACTGGGCAAGGTAAGTCCTGCACCTTCCTCTTTCCTCATTGCTGGGAGGATGCGCTGCAGACTTGCTGCAAAGCTTCAGCTCCAATTAACTTTTAATTACCAAGTAATTAGCTGCTGATCGCAGATGATAAGGGGCAGGCTCTGGCGTACCCCCAGCCTTTGGTCCGCGTCCTCCCAGGGGTACGCGTACCACAGGTTGAGAACCCCTGCTGTAGGCCCTTAAGGCCTGAATTGCAAAGTCCATCCTAAAGGCTTTCTGACTTGGGATGAGCTGGATAATTTGGCTGCCTTGATCCCCTTTCCAGGGGGTGGTGGTGAAAACCAGAGTTTGGCATGAGCTGAGTTCTGGTTGGAGTCAGGGTGCTAACACCCAAAGGGTAAGTGAACAGTTGTGTCTGCCTCTCTCAGGGTAGGTGCCTGCACTAAAGGGGGGAAGAGTTTGGTAGACAGGACCCGCTGCAGGATTTAAACTTATTGAATAATGGAATTTAAAAAGTGGCCCTGCTTTATACCAAATGTCTCTTGTGATATTGATGTGTGTGAGGGTGGGGTGCTTGGGCAAGAATAGCTTATTCTGTCTGTTCCTTTAAAGTTTCAGTGTGGCGTGATCTTTCATCAAGAGCCAACTTCATTCTGCAGCAAAATACAGTGGACCCTTTCTAACCATTTGCCTCGGCGTAGGAAAGGCGGGTTATAATTTTTTAAAATAAATAACCGCGGGTTCAGGATCCGCAAATTTTTCTCACCGCAGATCCTGGACCCACGAGGGTCCTCATTAAAAATTGTTTTAAAAAGGAAAAAAGGTCACCCCGCTCATGTATCATTGCCATAAATAACAGGATGGTCACCTGATAAAAGAAATCTTAGTTGTTTCACCATGTGACTTTTAATTGATTAATTAATCAATTCAATTTTAATAATCAGGTAAAACATTAAAATCAGATAAAACATTAAAAAAATTGCATCTTTTGCATACCTGTATACCTGTATCTTCTTGAATGGTGTATGACACATGTCATGTGCAAATAATCTCAAATTAAATTACTTTTTTATTCAGAACAACTGTTTGATGCATGTGCAAATTTATGCAGATTTAATTGATTGATTGATCAATCAATCAAATAGGCCTTACATTTTTGAATTAAAATAAAAATCTGCTGCCATATTAACCAGGGCTATCTTTTTCATCAGTCTCAGTGTTTGAAATATAGATGAGTGACTAAGCAGTCCTAAATAAGTAAAGATTCCCCTCATTTATCTCTATATGAGTCTACTACATTCTGTCTGCACATTCCCTGCTATCTTTGTTGTCAGTATGTCTCAGGAAGTAAAACTGAAAAAGCCACAATCCAGAAGGCAGAATTTTCAAAACAATAGAAGTCTAAACCATTTTTCTTCTTCCCCTAAGCAAAACTGGCTCCAGTGGAGCCAATTTCCTGGTTTGAGTAAACAATCAGGTGAAAATGAATAGCGTGTTTACACATGCCACCTACAGAAATGCTGAAAATCTTATTACTGTTGCCAGTTTTCCTGATTCAGAAGTGGAGGCAACAACTGCCAAAAGAAGTCAAGCTACCTATTCCATAATGCATGCTTGGCATAAGAGATATGAAACAGAAGTTCTGCTGAAGCATGGCCATATTTCTCTGCCTCAAGTCAACCCCCTCAAGGAGGGGTGTCAGCCTTGCTTAGCCACTTTCTGCTGCTCCGACTTGCTGGCTCAGAGCCAAGCAGGCCAAGCCAAGTCGGAGCGGCAGAAAGCGGCCGAGACTGGGCAGCATGGCAGGGTGTTGCGGTGGGTTTCTCTCCTGTGTCACTCCTCAAATATGCATCATCACCCAGTGCAGGCCACACCCCCTGCACTCTCATAGTGACGCCAGTGGTGTATAGGTATGCACAACAGGGAGGTGTGTATAGGAATGCTGCTGCTATTAATCAGGGTGTATTTTTGCTTCTTTATTAGTTAAGACTCTTAAGAAATATTAGCAGAAGAGATTACTATCTCCTGATTGAATTAACAGAAGCTTCAATGAGAGCCAAACCAAGCTCCGTGCAGCCGCTTCCGGGAACTCACCAACTTGGGAGTTTGGCAATGACATGATGACATCATCGCTGAAGGCCTGGCCCCTTTGCCGGAAAAGGTTGCCAAGCCCTGTAGTAGAGCCTTGTTAGACTTTGCCACCTAGTGACAGGTGAGAAGAACAGTTTGCTTTTTTGTAACATTTTTTGGGGGGGAGCCCCACCAATTTCCTGTTTGGATCATCTGCATAATCCCACCTCCTCATCTAGACAATTACTTCTTTGGACCCTTTGAGAGTTGTACTCTGCTCACTTGAGAGCCCCACTCCTCTGTGCTTCACCTTGGAGAGATAGGCAATTAGAATGGCTGCAACAGAAGCACTAAGGGATGGTGGTATAGCAGGCTACACAGCTTTGCCAGCTGCTTGGGTTGATCCAAACAGAAGGATAGAACTGAAAACCTGCTGAGGTGGCTGGAGGCACTGTTGTAGAAGCTGAGTTTAGCCCTTGCCTTGAGACACCTGCGTGTGGGACAAGTCACATTCTGCTCGTGGCACACTGGAGTATACGAGTACTTTTAACTATAGCTTCGAGCAAAGGGAACCTTTACCTTGAATGTGTGGTCCACCCCCTGCCTCAAACTAGGCCTGGACTCATTTGATGATTCTATCAAGGCAAAGATTGTAAAGCACTACCAGAGCTACCTGTGTGAAGCTGGATTCAACACTGGATTCAACACAAGTTCAGACAGAAACTGCCAGAGAATAAACTTTCAAAGAGCATTTAAAACACTTTCAAAATACTGCACTCTGTAGATAACAGTGCTGGGGCAGCTCTGTATGGAATTAAGATGGAATTGCTTCTGGCTGTATCATTGTAGATAAAACATTCAGTGGTTTAAGATGGAGAGAGAAGAAGGAAAACAGAGAGTGTGCCTAAGAAAGGTATTTCTTTCTTTTTATTTACTTTGGACAAATCATCAGAAAAACCTAGTTTTGAGTCTGGCAGAGTTTGTTGGCTACACACTAGAGCTTCAGTGAGGCATTCAAGGCACTGCCTCAAATATTTTTAAGAGCACTGCTAGAAAACAACGCAGGTTTGATTGTCTAACAGGTGTTTCACACTATTGGGGAATATAAAGGTCAACAGTGTGTTTTGGAGTGCTGAGGCCTTTGAAAAGAGAGATTTGCTTATTTTACTATCTAGTGAGCAGAACTCTTGACCCTATCACGGAATTCTGCCACTGGAGCAACCATTCTCCAATAATTACATGCAGGGGCAATTTATCTGAATGTTTCTTAGCATATGCAGAGAGGGGCACTTTAAGTATTCAACAAACACAATGATAGGAACACTTCTGAATTCCCCCAGATGCGAGCAGAAGGGCCGGGAGCAGAAGGGCCGGGACCATACATTCTACATGAGCATGCACAGCAAGTAATTCATGGGGCTGGTTTGAGTGATAAAGCATTGTATTTATTTATTATTATTATTATTATTATTATTATTATTATTATTATTATTGAACATCAATGTGGTCCCCTTCAAATGTGCCAGGGCTCCCCAGGGGACCATATGGCTCCCGTTGAGAGTGGCTGCAGGAAACTTCTCCCACTGTTTAACCAATTCAAATAAATCACAGCATGGCTCTTTGAAGGTGATTCTAACCCAAAGGTCAGCCTGCAGTATATAAATTTGTGTGCAGTTTCTGTTGTCAATCCAAACACTGGTCGCTGGCAAGTATTTTCCACATAGACACTATACTGATACAGCAAGCAGGCACTCGTACCACCTTTGGAAGGAAGACCATGAGATTAGTGTCTCCAGTATTACCTCTTTCTTTTCAACTTCAGGGGTGTTGCCTTTTCTGACTTCAGGCAAATGAATTGTCATGCTGTCTGCCTTCATTTTGTTGCAGTGAAATTGTTGCCACAGATACTTTGTCAAATGTTGAGGCTGTTAGGTTCAATTGGCAGTCCATTTGAGATGAGAACTTCAACAGAAACTGTATACTTTTCTTGTCCATAAATTTAGAAACAAAGAGGATGAGAATAAAATGATTTTCATCTACAGAGTGACTAACAGCCCAATCCTGTCCAGGGCCACCGCAGCGTGCAAAAGCATGCTGTGCCGGATCCTGTGTAGGATTGGACCAGCACCGGTGTAGCTGGAAGTACTTTCCCCCGGGAAATGCCCCAGTTGCCCCTATGGCTGTCCCTGGATATGCGCCGGCAAAATGGCCAGCGCAAATCCGAGGAGCCTGTGCAGGGCTCGCCAGGCCTGGGAGGGGGGATAGGATTCAGTGGAGTGCACTGCTGAGAATCCCTCCCCCCTCCTGGGCCTGGCCACCCAATCACCCTCTCCCATTCGGCCGTTCCTCTTCATTCCACTTTTCCCACGCCACCATGCCACCCGGCGCAAGACTTACCTGTGTGGCAGCATCTTCTCTCTGGTGGAGAGTGAGTGGTGCCAGCCTTGTCACCGGCTCTCCGAGTGTTGAAAACATGCCTTACGGCACAAAAACATGCCTTATGGTACACTCCAGAGCGGCCAGTGGCCACCACACAGGATCACACTGTAAGAAGAAGCTGGGACGGTCTCTCAGGTTGGTGGTTTGTTTGTTTTCATAATCTGTCGCCGATATTCTGTCCCCCTTCCTGGCCTCAATCCACCAACCTGGATCCACTAAGACTTGCAGCAGCAAAGTAGCTGGCACAGGTCCAAGTACACCCAACAACAGGGCAGTGGAGGCTTGCCCCAGGGCAAGGAAACATATGTTCCCTTACCTTGAGGAGGCATCTGGGACCTGAACCCACCCCCCGGAGATGAAGCCTGCACCTTGTTGGCACGGCTGCATCAGTGCAGGGGGAGTTATGTAGGATTGGGCTGCCTATGCATGTCTACTCAGAAGCAACTCCCATTGTATTCATTGGGGCTTACTCACATGAAAGTGATTTGGATTGATGGACTAGAAAACATGGATTGATGGACTAGAAAGAGCTACTTTAAAAGTGATTAAGCGCAGGTTAGGTGTGTGGGTAAGAAGCCTTTTTTTTTAAAAACTCCTTGGACCATTTTGTGTGAAAGAAGGGAAAACAGACTTTGCCACCTGTGGTCCTGATTTAGAGGGAAAGACAGAAGACGTAAAGTATTCTGTAAAGTCCTAAAACTGAAGAATGATCTTAGAAGTTTTGACCTTCAGCATTTTTAGTACCACAATATTTGCTAAATCACAAATGACACACTCCCATTGTTTACTGTTTGTGGTATATTTTCAAGGCAGTGCGGCTGCTGTGGTGTCCCATCTGCTCTATGTTGACATAGGTGTGGCAGAACATGGTACAATAACTGTTAACCTTTACACATCTCCAAATTTGACCTTTCGTAAAGTTATGGAAATGAAGCAGCAAAACAGTACAAAAACATATGCAGTTTCCGACACAAAAATATTATTTGCAAAGAAGATTACCATGTGAATGGACCCTAAACAGACCTAAAATCCATTTTTAGTCATCAGTTTTCACTTTTATCCTGCCGTTCTAGAGTTCAAAGAAGCTCAAAAATTCGAAACTAAAATTGCATTGTATTCGACCACTGTATTTCATAATTGCAAATGTGAAACAAGGGTGTCCAACTAAGGAACAGCTTATAGAAAGTGGCTATTAAGAATCTTTCAGCTGCTCTGTGACAATACGAAGTTAAAGTTCCCAAGCCAACACCTGAGGGCAGAAATTGGTCAATTTTATATAAATTCAACAATCACGTATTCCTAAATGTAGTTTTTATTTATGTAATATAGCCCAAATTTTCTTTTGCCTTGGATACCTAGAGGCTGGCACCTGCTCCCATACAGCCCAATTTCATGTATCTTCAAAAGCATATTTATGCAGCATGGGTTGCATAGGGAACCTACACACAGTTGGGTTGCTCTGAAATCATCAGCTACAAGACCTGTGGTAAGATCAGTCAGTATTATTATGCCCACTTGCAGATGCAGCGAGACTGAGAGACAGAGGCTTGCCTACCTGGCAAGGTCATAACAGAGGCAAAATTCAAAACCTCCCATTTTGTAGCTCAGTCTCTTAGGCTGTAGTCCTGCCCAGGGACTCCCTAAAGGCGGAGACACACTGCACTTGTCAGGCTGCATTACGTCCCGGTGCATTGCGAGAGCAGCCAACGTACCGGAATGCAACGCACCCTAGGCACATCAAAGAAAGTCGCATGGAGAAGGGAAGACATCCTACCTCGCCCCCTCTCTCTTTTAGCCAATCAGAAGCGAGTCTTTTCAGTCTTGCTTCGGATTGGCCACTGCATTACTCTGCGTCCCACCCCCACAGCTCCAAACGTTGCCTATCATGGGCTGAACGTGGCAAAAGTCGAACATGGTTGAACTTAGCACGCACCAGAACACAGCTCTCCAGCATTCCTGTGCGTTCTGGTGCGAGAGAAGACAGCCCGGCATTTTTGAGCCGTACACGGATGCTGCTGGACACAACACACCCCAACACGTGAGGTGTGTCTCTACCTTAAGAGTCCCTTCTATCCTTCCCCCCTCCCCCGATGCAACCATGCCAAAAGGCACACACTGGCTTCAGAGGGGAAAGGGGAATTATAAGCCTCCAGCTCCGCAATGGGTCTCTTTGGACCTGCGCACAGCTCTGTAGCTGGCACATGTCTGAGGAGAAGAAAGGGGCAGGGAGTCTTGAAAAAAGGGGTAGGATCTGGCGGGTGCCATTGCCGCTGGATCCAACCCCTCCTGCCATCTTCCCACCCCCCCATTTCTCCCCCTCCCCACCCAGTTTCACCACTCCCCACCTTACTTTCTCCAGCGGGTGCGGCAAGGTCCATCGTTGGGGTTGGAGCGCTGCTGCCTCTTGCGGCAGCAGTTAGAAAATGGCCACCAATGGAATACTCCGTGCTCCACTGGCAGCCATTTTACAACAGCAGAACTTGCTTCCGCTATCGTAAACCCTTCCGCAGTACAGCCCAATCTTCTTGGATAGGATTGGGCTGTAAGTCCCATTGACTTCAAACACTTTTAGCCAATCTGAACTCTTAGTAATAAAAGTATGTGCAAAGACTATCTAATGTACATTTGGGACAACTAACAGCCAGAAATCAAAAGCCACAGTGACATTTCTCTGATTGAAGTGGTTCATTATAATGATTATGAACTTTTGAACTAACTTACAGGCAATGAATATCAGAATATAGCTGACCTAAACCTTGCAGTGAACAGAGCCTGTGATGAATGCCTTATTTTGGGATATTTCTAACCCTCCCCCCCCAGGACTTTGGGATGTTGCAGCATCTCAGAGAGACTGCCTCGCATCCTAGATGCAGCAGCATTATCCTGGGAGGTTCCCTTGAAGTTCTTTGTTTGAAATGCCTTTCCCAAATAGCCAAATGTGGCTGGATGGATATGTATTGCTCTTTCTGGATGTCCCTGGCTTCCCCAGGGACAATAACTCCTAGCCAACCCTCCTGGTGAGACTGGCATATGTCCACTGACTGATCAGGCAACCAAGTCCACCTGTCTAAGGGTGGGATGAAGTAGCCAGGTGGTTTCCCCACTCCAGTGGTTTGAGATGAAATGAGCTATACTTTTAAATGAGGTATAATAAGTTTCAAAGTAGAAATACATGGCAGGAGAAGAAAAAATTGAATGAATTTAAAGTTGGGTCCTTTGGTGGTAGAGCATTACTGGGATATGATTGGGGGGGGGTTGTCACAATGCAGGCAACGTGCTTTTAAGGGAGTGGTTTTCCCTTGGCTTGAAGATTTAAATTTTTGAAGAACTCATAAAAGAAATGACATCCAGCCGTTCTCTTCTGCTAGGCTGACATTTTGAAGAGTTACCATGCAAATGTTGTATTTTACTATGCATAGAACTACTGAATATAAATTGGAGCTCCTGGTTTATGGTTTAGAATATAAACCAATAGAACGTATTTTGACTTGGCAGCATTGGATACATTACCAGCCAAAAAATCATCTGTCCCCATATTCTCTCTGGATGGCCAAAGGTGCATGTTCAAAATTTATTACCACTTTAATTGAAAATCTCTCATAGTTTTTATCTTCTTCTAGGGCCTTCTGAATATTTAGTGGTCTGGTTACATTGAATATTAGAAGACATTTCTGGCGATCCATCTTGTAAGGACTGCCTTTTAGCGTGTTGGCAACTGTGGCCAGCAGGCAGAGGCGGAACGCGCCTCGCGGGCCCCCGGAGCAAGGGGGCGGGGCCAGGGCCAGTGTCGCGACGCGCCCTTGCGTCACGTAGACACCCCACCACCCATTTTGCTCCTATTTCGGAGCCAGACGGCTCCAGGGAGGGCGGGCCCAACGACGATTTCGTTTTTTCTCTCCGTCGCTCCGTAAGTTCCCCGCCCTCCCCCACACGAGTGCCTGGAGCAGGAGCTCCATCTGCTCCGCCGTAGTTACGGCGCTGCCAGCAGAGCATGATTCTGCTCTCTTCTCATGCATTTACTGAATGTGTAGAGGGGGAGGAAGGTTGTCTCAACTACACCCCTGCCCTGCATGACAGCAGGAATTACTGCTGGCTGTATCCATAATTGGCACGGTCACATTGTGTGTGCAGATGGATGCCCAAAAATGATCAAAACTGCTTGAGTGTAGAAGAGCATATCTTAGCCGCAGTTCTACACAGAGTCAGGAGCTCTTAAGCCAATTGACATCAGTTCAGATCACAAGCCTGAAGCGCACAGAACTCTACTGGATTGTGGGCCCTGTGTGACTCAGTCCTAATTGATGCAGATGTCTTTCAGAATGCTATAAAATATCACCAGAATGCTTCTGGGTCTCAAAAATGAACGACTTCCAGTAGATTCTAAAGTCTGTGAGCTACTGACATAATGGCTATTTCCCAACTTTGAGGATTATAGACTGATTTATTGGGAGAAGTTTTCAAAGTAATACATTCTGTCATTGTAATTAGCTCACTAACTGCTAATTGACTGCCCGGCACTGAGTATTCTTAGGCAAGATGTTCCACTAGATGTTCCACTTTACTTTTCACTGCTGCAACTGTCAAAAGCAAATAGCTGATGTTGAGAGAAGAAAGAAGTGGTGGTGGTGGGAAATAATTATAAAGTCTATTGTTTCCGCAAGATTGAGTCAGTAAATGGAACAAAATATATTGTTTCGTCTTATCATATGGTACAGTAAGTGCCTAGAAGAAATGCATTTTCAAGATCGTCATGCAAGGTTGCCTTTATGAGATCCCACATGTGGATCACTCTTTATGGATCCCTCCATCCATAACAAGTGTCACTCCAGTGCCAGCCTAACCCAACACAGGATTCTCCAAGCCCATCTCCAAATGATTTTTCTGCATATATCAGCCAGTCTTGAACTAGGCACTTCTTTTGTCTTCTGATTACCCATCTGTTCCCACCTTAATTCATTGAAGGCATCAGCAGAGGGGCCTCTGGCATCAGATCTTATAATAATAATAATAATAATAATAATAATAATAATAATAATAATAAATACCAGTATGTATATACCTCCTTTCTTGGTCATTGGATTACTCCTCTGACTTTAATCCAAGGCAGTTTACATAGGCAGGCAATTCTAAACCAAGCGGTTTTTACATTTACAATACTGTAAATGTTCTAGTCTTTCATAGAACTGCTTCATTCCAGGTGTTTTCCTTTCATGGTCTGGCCTCTCTCTGGCATTCGCCTCCCACGCTTCGACTGACAGGCAAACTCCCTCTCACAGAGTTCCAGCTGCAGCTTTTCTCTCTCTCACAGAGGCTTCTGCACCTTGTTAGCGGCGACAGCTCTTTGACCGCACACAGATTCTTCCGGGAGTCTCGAACTGCCATCCTTGATCTTCAGGCATATGAGGCTGCAGCTCTACCGACTAAGCTAGACCTCTTCACCTGCCTTTTCCCTCCTGCTCCAGGAGTAGTTCTCCTTTGACCATTTATTGGTTTTGTACACTGTCAGGTCAACCCTATTCTCTTGCTTGGTCACATGGAAACCTCACCTGATCCTTGAGCCTCGTGGTATTTTGCCCTACCTTCTCCTTAAATCTTCTGAAAACAATTCATGCTATTTTTCCCCTCCTGCCCAAAGTTACTCCTGAACAACGACAACATGACTCAGACGATAGGCAACAGCTGTTGCCACTCCTATATCTCTATCCCGATCTAAATGAAAGAATGAAAGCTGTCTTTTGAAGGTTCACAACATGTACTGCTGGAGCAGGTAGGGAATGACGGGTTAGGCTAGACAGGTGGCAGAATGGTGTCTCACTTGGGCAGGCCTGTTGTCCCTAGTGACTTCTTGCTCTCCGTGTATTTGAAACAGACCAGTGAACCCAGCCTTGGACAAAACTGTGAGTTCCACGCTAAAATCCATTGTTCAAAATGTGAGTTTTATTACTTTAGATTAAATCCTTTGGTATTTTTTTAAGTATAAATCATCTACCCCTAGACCTACAAATATTGATGTGTCTAGAAAAGCAACACTCATACTAAAGGAAAAATGAAACACAAACTCTTAATGGAAAAAAAATAACTTTATTTGTGCAATCAGCCTCACAGTCCAGTTTAGGCTTTATTCTGCAGTGGGATAGTAATGGTTTGCTTTGTGTTGCTATAGAAATGACGATCACGTCAGTATTATGATTTTGTCCAAAGGAACCAATAATATTTATACAGTGACATAACTATGTCTTATATGTATTGCTGTTTTGTCGACTAAAAAAAATATTCTGTCCCTAAAGATTGACAGTAATTCCATCTGGAATAATTATGGTGTGATGCAGAGAGGTGAAGATTTACACAGCAGAAGTAAAATGTTATTTATATGTATAATGACTTCTTTGTAGTAGTCCATTTTATTAGAATCTAGCCATTCTGTGGGGTTTGGGAGAATCGGGAATAGGTTTCATTATCCAAAGCTTCATAAAGTTCATTGTAAGAAAACATTATGAGAAGGAAAGTGTGGGAAGGGAACAAAAACTGCATGACCTAAAAACACTAAAATGGGATAGAAAACAAGCAGGTTTATCACCATAGGTATAGTTTACACTTATGCATACTGTATAAATGCTGCATACAAAATGGAATGTTTAAACTTACATAGTAAGTGTGACTGAATTGCATTGGGCTACTTCCTAATTAATTCTTAATTAATCTGGCTTGTCCTCCTTACCTCTTCACTTTTGTTGTTGTTCAGTGAGTGTCCGACCAGAAGTCGTGTCCGACCTTTCGTGACCCCATGAACCACATCACGTCAGGCCTTTCTGTCCTCCACTGCCTCCCAGAGTTTGCTCATATTCATGTTCATTACACCAGTGATACTATCTAACAGTGATACTCTTCACTTTAAAACAACTTAAATGTTATCCTACCTCAGGGCCCAGTCCTAACTAAATCCCTCCCCGCCGATGCAACCGCACCAATAGAGCACATGCTATATCCTGCAGGAAAGGAGTCACGGAGGTCTCTTTGCAATAAGGGAACTTTCAATCCCCATACTTTGGGGCAAGGCTCCACTGCCCAAATGGGTCTCCTCATATCTTTGCCAGCTATTTTGCTGACACACGTCCAAGAGAAAGGGAGAGGGAATGGAGTTAGGATCTGGCGCACACAGGTGCCACAGAGATCTCCCTCCGCCCTCTCCCATTCCACCTCCCGCCCACTCCCCTCCCCATGCAGAAACTCACCCATTCCTCCCCTTTCCCACCCCTGCCACTGGCTTTCCTTCGCTGCTGAAGATAGCCGGCAGCAACAACGGGCTTCTGGCCTTGCTGCCATTTGTGGCGGTGAACCCAAAATGGCTGTCAGCACGTATGGCCATTTACAACAGTGGAACTGTGTTCTGCTGTCGTAAAGGCAGCCTAATCCTAGTTAGGATTGGAGTGCTAGTATTATAAAGTATAGGGCCTGGACTGATATATATGATGTAGCGGGTGAACTGAACTACATGTTGATAGACTATTCTGAAATGTCAGCTAGTATAGAGAAGCTACAACAGATTAAATTACAGTAGTGAAGGGCGGCCATTTTTTATTTATTTTGACCCCCTCCCCAATGCTTATTTTTTAAAAATAAAGCTCCTTACTGTGCCGCCGCGTCTTTTTGCCACCGCCGCCATTTTTCGCCGCTCTCCACAGCCGCTGGAACTACCCCCCCACGTCTTCATCCCAGAGGTCAATTGCTTTTTGCAGCCTCCAGAACTGCCTCCCGCCACCACTGGTCTTCAACCCGGCGGCCAACTGCTCTCTGCAGCCGCCAGAATTCTTCTGAGCCTGGCTAGCTGCCAGCCAGACTCCTTGCATGCCTAGAAGACTCGTGCATGTGCACAACTCTTTTTAAGCTTTTTAAAGCTTTTAGAGCGTTGTACGCCTGTGCAAGCCTCGCACAGGCACTTGAGATATCTGGCCGGTTGCTGACCAGGCTCAGAAGAGTTCCGGTGGCCATGGAGAGCAGTTGGTTGATGGAAAAGCGGGGGATTTTCCAGGTCATTTCCCGGTTTCAGGGGGCACCCGGGATGCCGGGGCAGGCCGGGCCGGGCCCCGGGACAGACCCCCTGAAACCAGGATTGTCTTGGAAATTCTGGGACGGATGTTAAGCCTAGCTTTGATTAATGTCATGGATAAATAGGGGTGGTGGTGGCTAATTTTCCAAAATACACAATTCATGTAATTTATAGACAAAATCAAAATGTTTTGTATCTGAACAAAGTGTGAGATTTAAGTTTTGTTTCAACACAAAGTCCTATAAACAACAATGCAAGATTTTGATTGAAATGGTTGAAAAATGATGATTTACAGTCCAATCCCATGCTTCCAGAAAAATGTTTTAAGTGATATAGGATACGGGATAGGCCCTCAGATGCTGGCTGCAGCCCTGTTAGCAGAAGTGCTCTCCACAACTCCCCACTAGCATACCTTCGCCACTGGTGAGCAGTGATGGGGACTCGAGTCAAATGACTCGACTCGCAAGTGTGACATAGCCACTTTTTCCCTGACTCGTACTCGTACTTGTACTCGTGACCCACTGACTCACACTCGCACTCGGACACGTGACCCACGGGACTCGTACTTGACTTGTACTCGTGAGGGTAACGACTTGCCATTTCTGAGTCATTTTCCTTTAATGGCTGGCATCAACACAGACAGGCAGGCAGGCGCAGTGGAGACCTTGGAGGAGGAGAGCAGCAGAGAGGGAGGGTTTTCAAGGGGGTGGGGAGATTTTCCCTTTTTTGCCGTCTGTTCGCCATTGGCCACAACTCCGAGCGCGAGGGGTGGGAGGAGTGAGGGAAGGTGAAGCTGCTGCAGCAGTTCCTCCTCCTTGGCCAAATCTCCAAGCCCAAGGGATGCTCAGCTCAGCAAGGGGAGGGGGCAAGGAGGGAATAATAAATGGTCTGAATGTAGACATGCTTGTTTTTCCCAAACCAGATGGGTGGTGACAAGACTGAGAGGTGAGGGGAAGGGCATAGGGGAAGCCAAGTGGGTGCTTTAAAAGCCCCAGAGGCACACAGACACACACCCCACACAGACAGACACACACACACACACCCAATTTTCAGGGCGGAAAAAGCTATTTGCCCCAAAGTGACTTGACTTGTGACACGTGGTTTTTGGCCTTACTTGCACTCGACTCGTACTCGGGGAAAAATGATGCGCACTTGACTCGTACTCGTGCACAAAAGGATCCATACTTGACTCGTACTTGCCCCAAATTTTTGGCATTGACTCGTACTTGGACTCGTACTCGTTTAAAAATGATCATACTCGCACTCGCGACCTAGTTACTTAGATACATCCCCGCTGGTGAGACAAACCAAACAGGATGTAAGCGTGGGCAGAGAAGGAGAGGCTGGTGGCCACCATGTCCTAAAGTCGCTCCAGGGATACATTATACAGGGATGCTAGTGCCACTTGTGTATAGGGTCGCATTGTTAATATGTGGTAGTAGAATACTGAATTCAAGGATTTTTGAACAGTAATTTTATAACCAGAGATAGCAATAAACTCATCTATATATGTAACCGCTGCTTGTAACGTGAAGGTAGGCTTTGTTATGCAAGCACTGCATTGTCAGCATGTAGATTTAAATTCATTTTGCCTGATTTTCTACTCCAGAAATTGAATTAGTGCTTCTAATAGCAATTGCCAAAGATTCTGACCACATGACAAAGAGCAAGACTGACAACGAGCAGCAGCAAGGAAAGAGCTGGTGTTTTTGTTACTAACAGACATGATGACAGTGCAGGAATTATCATATATGGTTTGTATATAATCTAAGAATGGCACACCAACTTTAATTCTTTCTAATACTTCTGACGGGAAGCCACGTTCCACTCTGTCAAATGCTGTGACAGAGACAAAAACTTCTGAGAAAGGCAAAAACCACTTCAAGATTGTGTTCCTGACAGTCAGAAATAAGATGAATAGCCCTTCTTGTATTGTCAGAAAGCAATTGCTGTGAAATAAAACCGGTTTGTTCGACATGTATGTAGCTAGCAATGCATGACTTTTTGCATGAATTGATGCCAAGATCTTATACTCCTGGTTTAAAAGAGAGTTTAAGGTGATACGATGCTGCGTTTGCCAGGTCCCTTTCTTGTGGACCAGCGTGATCCTTCATCAAGCAGAGTATAGGCTTCAATTATATACTGTATTTCAATAAATAACTACATCATAGAAACTTTGTAAAACTCTGGCATCATAAGGCTCTTTATGGCTGTTGCAAAACGCGACACACCATTCAGCATGACATGGTCACCACTGCAAGTGGCGAGCAGCCAGGTCTGCATGCCAGCGGCCGAAGGATGTCTGCTGGTGTTGGTAATTCAGTGTGAGGGGTGGGAGGAAGGCAGAGGTGGGCAGAATGGGGTAAGGAGGCAGAGACGGGGTGGGGAAGAGGTCAGATCAGGGTCATGAAGACAAATGTTCCCTTACCCCAAGGAGACCTTGGGGCCTGAAACTCCCCCATGGTATACGGGGTGCGCCCCATTGCCACGGCTGCATCGCTATGCAGGGAGTTACATAGGATTGGGCTATTAGTTTTGTTTCTTTTTAAACAGCATCCAGGAGATCATGAAATAATGGACCAGTGGCAGGCGAGAGGAGTTGGTGGGTTTGGGGACTTTGCTCTCCACCATGATTCCATTCCTTTGGTGCAGTGGTTCCCAACCTTCTACCCCTGGCCTTAAGGGCAGGTTGGGACCCAACAAGGGACTCGTAGGTGATGTCTGCACGTCACATCTGGGTCTCCCCGCTGCTGATGCCACCACCGAACCTCAGTAGGAAAAAAACTGTTTTGTTTTACCGGGCTTCGACAACAGTGGGGAGACCTGGAAGTGATGTGCAGACATCGCCGATGGGTTAGCCACCCCTCTTAAAGGTACAGTAATTGCTGAACATGTAACGTGGGGGGTTGCAATCCCCAGGTTGGGAACCACTGCTTTAGTGGATTAGTAGCAATTTTAAGTCACGTAAGTGATTCTGAGTATATAGCTGAGTTGTAGTAGCTGTTCTGGAATCATTTTGGGTGTGTTCCCTTCCATCTCTCATTGAAGTCCATGGTAAACCTCCCCATTGGTTTTAATTGCACCCAGCCAGCTCTGTGAAAAGATGTGTGCTTATGTATGGGGTGTGAGAGAGATTTTCTGTAGACATATATTAGCTTAGTTCCACTAATGCTAAAGTAAGCAATAATTGAATCACATCCTTAGTTTTAAACGACTTAATGGATTTTTTTTAAGCCTATGGAGTTTTCACCACAATTCAATTTATTATAATCTGACTCGCTCAGAGTGGATTACAAAAATGTAATACAATAGTTAACCTAGCATTTAAAAAAGTATTTATCCCCAAGCATGAGAAAAAGCAATTACCAGCATCTGTTCATTGCAGCAGCTCTATTAAATACAATCTCCTGGTAGTTCACAAATTCCATTATTGCTCACTGTACTCTTAAGGACAAAGCAGATTGACCTCTTTGAGTTAGAATACATATGCCAAGGATTCTGACCTAAAACTAAATAAGATCCGTAAAAATGACAAAGAAAACAACCAATGGGAGCAGACCCATGTTATGCAAACTATCCAGTGATGTTTCGCATGTTTCCAATGTGTTAGAATTCAGGGTTCATTTCTAATTCCCAAACCAGGGCAAACATCAGTGTTAGCCTCCTGCTAGGTGCTGACAGACTGCAAGAATACTAGACAAATGATGTGCCAGAAATCCGCTGCAATGCTATAAAGCCATACTGACCACCTATCATGGGTATTTATGAAACAAATGGCAACATGATTCCGGACGTGGCTTTTCAAGGCACTTCTGCCCAGTGTGGGAAATGATTACGATTTAAAATGGGCATCCTGCCGTAGTGGGTTTGAAAAGGCTATTAGGGTTTCTGGCGATGAAGACGTATTTTATAGCACCACTTGATGGTCTTAGTCCACATGAACACAGCCTGTTCAATGGCTATACGGTCAAGGCGTTTAGGATTTTGGTCCTAGTACAAGCTGAAAAGTGAAGATGCAAACATTGGCACAAACCTAAAAAGACATTCAAAAGCGAAGACCTCCATCTGCTCCCCTTAGACTCTTCTCCACCATTCTTCTCATGCTGATTTTGCATCTCTTGATGAGCACGGATACCGAAAGCCCACCCCTGTTCAATTATTTCTGGCTGTGATCCTGGCAGCATTATCGGCTGTGATCCTGGCAGCATTATCGTCAACCAGCTGTGACTCCATCTGCAGATCTTTCTGCCCTCGCCCTCTGACTTAGACCACTCATGCCCAGTGGACAAATTCTACACTAACCCTGATAATAGGGCAAAGAGACACCTTTAAAGTAGCGGCTATCTTATATTTAGCAAGGAGAGGGCACTGTTTCATCCCAACATCCATCCCAATACAGTTGTTTATTAAATAAATAAATAAATAAATAAATAAATAAATAAATAAATAAATATATCTCCCACCTTTCCTCTTAAAATCTAAGATTCTGTCCCCTGCCACCAGTGCCGCCTATTCAACTTTGGAAAACAGCATACAGTTCTGCTAAAATCCAAGGAAGATGGCACCGGTTTCAGACTGTTCCAGTGCCAGACAGCTCTAACAGTTCTTCCTCATGTCAGCCAAAATTGAGTTCTATGTAGTTTTAACTCATTGGTTCTAGTCCCTGGAAGCCACAGAGAGTAAGTCTTCTCCTTCTTCAGGCACTCTAAAGCTTATCTTAATAGTTGGGCAGTGTCAACTGGGAACAGACAGTCTATGATGTTTAAGGCTTTCGTTCAAATCAGCACTTAGTTTGAATTTTGTCCTGAAACAAGCTGGCAACCAGTGTGTTGTACAGTAGTTCTTAAATAATAGACAAGATATGTTTCCTAATGCTCAAGCCAGCTAGCAACCTGTTCACAAGCCACAAAAAGGCCTTCATTCCCTTTTTAGCAATCTTTCAAGGAGCCCAAGGGAAAGGGCAAAAGTGTTTCCCAATTGTGCAGGGGCCTTCACTTGTGCTGGGTGTTAGGAGGAGGAAACACATGCCCATTGCAAAGGCAATGGTGCAGGCGTTCCCTGTTTTTCAGCATTAAAGCATTGAAATTGCCACAGTGCAGTGCACTATAAAAGGCGGGAACTCAGTAAAGCAGATGACTCAGTGGATAAGAACAACTACCTGGGAGATAAGACTTTAGTTCCTCTCAGCACTTCTGACTGCCCAATCCTATCTTTCCTCCCCCCCCCCCCCCCCGCTGGTGCAGCCACCAAAAATGGGCATGCTGTATCCAGCGAAGGGTGGGTAGATTAGAAATCTTCAGCAGGGAAAGGGGATTTAAATCATCTTATCCCCGTGTAAGGTTCTCACTCCACAATGGGTCTCCTCGGACCTGCACTAGCGGTTTCACTAGTGCAAGTCCAAGAAGAGAAAAGGGGCAGGGAGGCTGCTGTTGGAGGGGAAAGGATATGGCAAGCACCATTGCCACTGGATCCACCCCACTAGCGTCATGGCAGGGGGGGGGGCGGAGCTCCAAGTTCCGCCGGGCTCTGACCCTCCGTTACACGACAGGAGAAGGCGGCCCCGCCCCCTCACCTTTGGAGCCATTCCGGCCGACGAAAGCACTTGCTTTCGTCAGCTGGAATGGCTCCAAAGGTGAGGGGGCGGGGCCGCCTTCTCCTATCGTGTAACGGAGGGTCAGAGCCTGGCGGAACTTGGAGCTCCGCCCCCCTGCAGTGACGCCAGTGATCCACCCCCTCCCGCAGCCTTCCCGCCCCCAGTTATGCTCCCCTCCCTGCCCCGCCTCCTCCCCCCACCACCAGGAGGAAAGAAAACACTTTAAGGTGCTTTTGCAACAGTCACCACCAACGGAACACATATTCTGCAGGTGGCAAGGCCCATAAGACCCCTTAATAAATAATACTGCTTTCAATCTCCAGCAAAATAATCCAGTAGGGCCCTGCTCTGAGGAAAGTGTCCATGGGGATTATAGTTGTCAACTCCTTGTCAGAGGATATGGCCTTCAAGCATAAGAAAAATACTTTGTTGACAGCTTGAGTCACGTTCTTGTAGTCTGAAACTAGTCCAATCCCAAGCCTAGCTAGCAATGCGTGGAAAGTATGAGAAGGTACACCCCAACTCTGTCCTTTTTCCAGGGTGCCATGGATAATTTTCCACACTCCATAGAGTTTACCAATGGGAGGAAGGAGATGCAAAGAAACACATTTAAGCATCTCCTGTGAAAATGGCCTTTCTTATTTAGCAGCAGCATTGAATTACTTTAGTTGAACTCATTATTCATTTTAATGCATGAGGAAAGCCTATTCGTCTAGAAAAAGATCAATACGTATTACCTTAGGACATTTTTGGATGACACATACTGAACACAGCAAAAAAAGAGAAACCATGCTGTTGAATTTGGATTTCCTCAGTGCTATACTAATAGAGGAAATCATTATGACAAGATGAAATAGTAAAATGCGTATTTACTATCCCCTCCAATTTAATTATTGCATGGAAAAGGCTGAGTGAGGATTTTTATGGACTAAGAGTCTTGTATTAATGTATTTAGTAAGAATGACAGAGGACTGAAAATACAAGATGCATTGTAATGTAGTGTCATGGTAGTCTTTAGATGAAATGTTAGGGGGCATCCTCCTCTACACTATACTTTCAATTTTTGTTTCATCAGCACACAATAATTTTCTGGATGTAATCCAGTTAGTTTCAGGCCATTTGTGGAAATTCAGCCTATAAGGCAATTAAGCATTTAATGTTGCTGTAACATAACATTTCATTGCCTTTCTTTCCTTTATTAAAATGAATGTTGCCTTTGAGGAAAATTGGGACCTTAATGCAAACTAGAGAGCAAGAGGAATGAACTATTAATATACAGAGTTCCAATTAGGGATGTCATCTAAGTTCTCCCAAATATATCTCAGAAACAAACTCACCTGTCTCAGAATCCGGTCATCCGAATAATCTGAACCACTCTGCCACTGATAAAATTGGCCTCCCATAATGAAAATCACAGCACAATCCTGTCTAACTCTGCGCCCTGTGGTGCAGCGGGGCCGGTGCAGCCTCCGCTGCATCCAGAGCGCAGAGCAGGCAGCTGGAAGGTCACCTCGGGGGGAAAGGAACATTTGTTCCCTTCCCCCAGTGTAAGCCCTAGCCACCCGAATGGGTCTCCTTGGATGCACACCAGCTATTTTGCTGGCGCAAATCTGGGAGGCCTGTGTAATGGTGGCCAGGCCCAGGAAGGGGATAGGGTTCGGTACAGCATGTTGCCACCAGTCCCTCCCCAGGCCCGGGCATGACCGACCAATCCCATCCACCTGGAACGCCCCATTCCACCCTCCCCACGCCCCTTTGCAGCCTGGCGGAGAAAGTACTGCTCCAGCAGACACAGCTCTGGATCTGGGGTGAGTAGAGGCTGCCTACTCACCGGGTGCCATAAACGTGTTTGTGACACCCTAGACTGGCGGAACAGTGCTCCGCAGGTCTAAATTGTAGACAGGATTGGGCTGCCCATGTTTTGTGCTTTTCTGCAGCTGCTGCGTACATGGATTTATGTTTGAGACACTTTCATTCCTCCCTCTTACACATGTGCAGTATGCCTTGTTCTTGCATGCTTGAACCTGGACTGTTTCTCATCATCACCAACCCACCGAATGGCCTGGTGTCGTCTGTGGTGGGGATGTGTCCAAGGCTTCACCTGAAACACAACTCCTTTTGAAATAAGATATTTCTTTTTAGTAGATTTGAATTATGTGCTTTTGTTTTGTCTTTAAGTAAGCTGCAACCACTGAGAGAGCTAGCGAAGGGTTAACCCAGTAGTGAACCGCTCAGGACTAATCTAGATGTGACAAGGAAGGAGGTGCCATCACATTTCCATCTCTAATTAAAAAAAGAAAAAGAACTAAAAGATGCAGGGTGAGGGATCTGGATGAAGATCATTATATAGGGGAGAAGGATTTTAACCCGCTCTCATACAGCAGCTACAATAAATAGTTTTCATTGTGGGGATAATTGTACAGTGTAGCGGAATTTTAAGCAGATGATAATTAATAATGGAGGACCAGGAAGACTGGCGAACAAGGAAAAAGTATGGGTTTATTGTTACACAGCGCAGTGGACAGCACCCCAGGAGGGGATACTGACCCCTTGCTGCAGGAGAACACGCATTTTTATACACAATGGAACAGTACATCACATGGTTTCTGTGTATGGTCATGGTGGCATACAGGAAAAACAAGCACTCTTTGGATTTACATTTCTAAAAGACAATAGGGAACCATAGTGGAATGATTGACTCAGAATGGTCCCTGCTGCCAGGGCAGGGAGACTTAATTGAGTTAGGCAAATGGAGCCCCCACCCTCTGGAGGCAGCTAAATGTGTGTGCCAGTGAATTTCCAGAGAGGGGAAATGTGAATTTGCAAAACCAGAGATTCCCCCTGGAGAATAGGAAAAGGCAGATATGAATAAAACCACATTTTCTGAATCAACAGTAACTGGGGAAGTGGAATCAAAAGATAGCACAAGGAGAAGCACGTGAACAGAATGCCTCATCATAATACTGTCTGACTTGCTTAACGTGTTGAGCTCAACAATAAGATTACATATTTGTAAAGTAAAATCTGCAGGAAGGTGACAGAAAAAAACAAAATGATTTATATTGAATTCACTGAGAGTTAATCCAACATAGAGCAGCAGCATTAAAAGAGATAATAAGTAGCCTTACCATAGTCCCGGTTCTGGCCGGGACAATCACGATTCGGGAGCTCCGTCATTGTCCTGGCCAGCTGGGACTTGTCCTTCTTTTTCCAGCATCGCACAGCTGCATGAGGCTGCAAGCACTTTGAAAATGTCCAAGTTTACTCGGACATTTTCAAAGTGCTTCCAGCTTTGCGCGACTATGCGACAAGGCTGTAAGCTCTCCGAAACAGCCTGAGTGAACTTGGGCCGTTACGGAGAGCTTCTAGCTTCATCGCGTAGTTGCGCAAGGCTGGGACGAAGTCCACGCCCCTGGCCACGCCCCGGCCACACCTCCAATCCCGGCCATGTCCCGGCCATGATCGCTTCCGCCCCCCCCCCAGCGTCGGGGGGGATTTGGTAAGGCTAATAATAAGCCATGAGCAGCAAGAATAAAAGAAGCTCACCTAACTACACTCCACTCACCTTCACAATGCCAACTGAAATGAAAATGTCTTCACCCCTGCTGGAATATTTAAGTGCGCTGTCCTTAACTCATAATGGAGGGAGTTCTACAGCTGTAGCACCACCACAGAAAAGGCCGTGCTTCTCGCTGCCCCCCCCCCAAACTTGGTGGCACACAAAGGTGGTGCACAAAGCAGGTCCCCCTCAAATTATCTTCGGGAATGGGCTGGAAAATATGGCAGAGTTGAACAGCAGAGCCCCAACAATCACACAAGCCACCTCATTCTGCACTAATTGCTACTTTCGAACCATCTTCAAGAGCAGCCCCACGTAGGTTGCATCACAGTAGTCTAACTGAGATGCAACCAAGGTGTGGACAACTGCGGCCAGGTCCAACTGACTCATGTATGGCCACAGCTGGTGCATCAGCCAAAGCTGGGCAAAAGCCCACCTAGCTACAGGCACCTTCTGCTGATTCAGAAGTAGCTGTGGATCCAGAAGGATGACAGCTGTGCACCTATTCCTGCAGACTAGAGGGAGTGCAACCCCATTCCATAACAGGTAGATAATCTAGCACCTGGGTTGTAGAATTCCAGGTCACGAAGACCTCTGTTTTGTCCAGATTTAATTTCAGTTTATTAACCCACATTCAGTTCCCAAGGTCGTGTTTCAGGATCTTGACAGCCCCCTCAGAATTTGATCAGAGAGAGAGAGAGAGAGAGAGAGAGAGAGAGAGAGAGAGAGAGAGAGAGAGATGTCACACCATCCCCCTGACCCGCAGTAAATACCAAGTCCAATATCTGCCCAGCAACTTGCATTGGGGCTATAATCAACTGAGACGGGTCCATGGTTTCCATAGCAGACACAAAATCCTTCACTGCACCTACACTGGGGCACTCAACATGGACACTGAAGTCCCCCAGCGGCACCAGCTGAGGACACTCCAATGCCACCACTGAGATCACCCCGGCCAGCTCAGGTAGGGAAGCTGTTCGTTAGCAAGGCAGGCAGTACACCAGCAGAATCCTAATTCTGTCTCACTTCGTTGCGCAGGACTGCACTGTGGGACTCCACCTCCCCGTTTCTAGCTGCTGCTGCTGCACACTGCTGGAAAAGAACAACCCGCCCTGCCTCCTCCAACACATGTTTTCCCTAACAAGGAATATAGCTTGTCGTACATGTGTAATTTATATCAAGCAAATAGTACTAGGAAGTGCTGCAGAGCTTCTTCCTCCAGAAAATCCAGTTCTTTCTCTCCTGCCCTATGCAACTGCTTTTCAAACAAATGTAAAGAGATAGGATATCCAAAGCACAGCTCTCTGTATAGATTTTAGTTTAGTTTGTCCCTTCATCGTGTAGAGTCCAGGGAGCTCAAAACAAGATCTTTTTTCTGAAATAGCTGGAGATACCAAGGATAAGGGGTCCAAGGATAAGGACAATCCAATATCCTGACCTGTCAGCTCTCTATGCTGGCAAATTCATCCACTGTCATAGTCATTCATTCCTAGAGTATTCTAGGCTGCCACCGCCACCGCCACCACCACCATTGAGCCGTTTATGTATGTGCAGCTCTACTATATGTAGTCATGATATAGTAGTGTCTAGTTACAATAGGATTGCAATGGACATGTAGCATAGAAGGATAGACTTGCCCTCCTCCTTCACGCAGTATGCCACTGTAACTTTGTCAGCACAACCATTCTATGCACTGGTACAGCTATGCGTATGTTTAGCATTTGGGTCTAAACATACGATATAAATTATTGACTACCTCCTTGCACAAGTTTTTAAATTAACAAATAATTACCTACAGCCTATAATGCTGGTATACTAAAATATCTAGGGGATTTAATTCATTTTCTTTTTAATTTTTACTCTCAGAAATAGTCCTAATTATTAGAAAACAACACAACACAACACACACACACACACACACACACACCACAACTACTCCAGAACTTCATGACCTTACCAGCAAAATATAATTGCGAATTTAGAGAGCAATGCCTTGACTAATTGAATGCTAGGAAGCTATCCAAATAGAACAAATTAGTGCAATACATTTTCAAATAAGAACCGTTGGCAGATTTATGGTGCAGAAAATATAAGGAAACATGGCTTGGGATGTATAAGCTATTTTGGCTACTCTTTATAAAGTCTAAGTGTTATTTGTCACTATCTGGAGAATTAAAGAAGTGCCCAGATCCTGAAGAACTAAGCGTGCTTTCTTGTGAACTTAATAATGAATGCTTGAATTTCGATAGGTTTTCTGTGGTATTTAAAAAAGTAACCAAACACCCACATCTCTGATGATAGGGGAAATGAAAGAAGATTAATTGTAGTAATGGAGTCTGGCCCACTTATGTAAATGGAGCAGAGTGTGAAGCAAGACAATAAAAAATTATTCCAGTCCAACTCAACAGCCATAATGGAGATTATGGCAAAGCACAGCTAAACTCTGCTTATTCAGATCATTGCAAATTACTGGGGTAATGCCCACAAGTTGGTGGGAATTTGTATGGCAATGAAGCTCCATTACTATAATTGCCTCCCCCCCCCCTTTTCTGTATTCAGAGGTATGGCAGAAAAAACAACCACCCCAACTTGCCTTCCTAGCTGACTTTGCCCCACACTTTTCCTTAGCTCCTGTTTCCTCCCTCATATCCCTTAGGACCTTCACTTCTGACGCCTCCCTCAAGCAGTGCTAGATGTTTGCCCAACTTCATGTGAGCCATCTTTCCAACTGGAAGGGTCTTCTTTTTTTTTTTTTTTTTTTTAAAGCCTTGGAGGGAGGGGAGATAAAATCTTTCCCCTCGCATCACTATCTTACTGAAATCACTCCTCCGAAGCAGCTATTTGTCTCAGAAGCAACTGTTTGCAGTAAACAGCTGGAGTATGTGTGTGAGTTTTGGCAACAAAACAGCACATGGGGTTAACCTCTCCCTCCCCACCTGTAGTGGTCCCAAGCTGGATCAGCATCTTCAATTCAAACCACCACCACCACCACCCCACACACACACACAGCGGAGCTTCTTTTAAATGTACAGCAAGTCCTCACTTAAAGTTATTTTGTTTAAAGTCATTTCGTTTTAAAGTTGATGGGAAAATGCCATAGGAACGTTTATATTTATCAATTACCCTGCATGGTTAAATTGATTTCATTATAAGTCGTTTCACTTAAAGTTGCAGTTTCCAAGAAGAACCTATTGACAACTTTAAGTGAGGACTTGCTGTAATGTAAAAAAGATGGGAGTTTCAAATCACAGCTAATACCTTGTGTAGTTTGGTCGTCCTTGGTCATGCAGGACTCCAGTGACCACCAGACATACAGGTTCATTTGTTGAATTGACTTGGATTGTCCAAGGATAAGGACAGTCCAGTGTCTTAACTTGTGATATAGGTTACCATGCAAAAATACTGTTGATACAACTGATTGTACAAGCAGATTGATTTAGTTTCCTGTGGTGTTTTATTAATACAACTATACACATGTGCATCAGCAACACAGTACACAAAAAGAATCTTTATGCTACTATGTATGATTGCGTCAAAGTTGCTTTTGGGGGGGGGGTTACCAATGCGGATAGTACATATTTCTAATACGGGGGGGGGGAGCAAAGGATCTGAACGGTGAAGGAATCTATGCGTATGTCACGCTCTGGATAAAATTTGGAAATAAACCCTGGAACAACAGAGGGCATCCAAAGCATAATTTCCAGGAATAAGACCACGTAACTTGAAACTCCAAAAACTGGCAAGAATTTTGGAAGCATTCCTTCTATGTGAAGAACAGAAAGGATTTGCAGCAATGCCTTTTATAAAAACATATAATCTTTACAGGTTTTGGGTTTTTTTAAACTACCCAATATTAGTGTTTATACTATTGAAATAATTCCACTTCCAAATATTTAGTGTGTGATATCAGCATATCTGGAGTTGCCTATAATTGCATTGTATACTGCATAAACCTGGGTAAGTACCAAATATTTCACCAGATACATATACAGCATGTACTATTTATGTCCAATAAACTACTCTTTTCTGGACATAGGCAGCTGCCTTTGCTGTGGGAATGTTACAATCTGTGTTGATAGGGCCAAACAACCCTTAAGGACTCATTACACATTCCCTTTTGCTTCATCAGTGTAAAATACTAGTTGGAAAAGCAGGTCTTCATAGTGTGTGAATATTGGCCAAGGTGTATTTGTGTGCAAGTTTGTCTGGATGTACTCATCAAGCAACTGCTATTTATAATGGCTTCCCATTGTGTGTACAGTTGGCCCCCCATATCCGCGACTTCAACATCCGCGAATTTGTCTCATAGCGGATGCTTCGCAGATATGGAGGGCCAAAGTAAAAAGGTTCTAAAAAGAAAATGGTTAAAAAGCGGTTTCCTTACCTTTTTGCTGCAAACGGCTGCATGTTCCACTGTCTCAAAGCACCATGGCCAGCAGCCCAATCCTGCATAGGATTGGGCTGCGATAGCCTTTTAACAATAGCATAGAAAAACTTTTTTCAAAACTAAAACAAAACAAAATGGACTGCTAATTCACTGACCATTTCAAAACAAACAGAACACAGAAAGGGAAGAAATTCAATAACGCAAATTCACTTTTGATCCCTGTTGATTTGCTAACCTGCTCATCACATGCAAAATGATTTACATTTTGGAATCCTTTCTAGGGAATTCCCTGAACTCCACCTCTAACCAAGTTTTCCTAACATCTAGTGCAAACATTTTAATGCATTTAATAATGTATAGCAGAGTCTTCTTCACACACTTATTAGACAACGTTCCCTGGAGTATTGGAGAACCATAAATTTTGTCCAGCTCCATTGTAATAATCCTGGGACAGAATTAAGTACAGAGAAAATAAAGCAGCCCCTCATGAAGCTCAGATTTTTATGAGCTGCCTTCCTAGAGGCCTGTTTTATTGCTCTTTCATATAATTAATATTTCCTGAAGCATGTGAACAGAATGCCTCATCATAATACTGTCTGACTTGCTTAACTTGTTGAGCTCAACAATGAGATTATACTGTATATTCCTAAAACAAAATAATCTACAAAGCTGATAAAAAAAACACCAAAGTGATTTGTATTGAATTAACTGAGAGTTAAGGATCACAGTGGCTCTCAGAGAAGCATTTGAGAATCTACATACTTGCAATGAAAACTTCCTTGCCTACTTCATATTCTCTAAGCTAAGGCTTCATGAAGGAGAAGGGTGTGTGGTTCATGTAGCCATATGGCAAATGGCCTCCAGCAGCACATTAGTGTCCAAGGCTGCTGATCTTGCTGGCACTGTGTGGCAGGTGATGTCAGTGTGTTGTTTCCGATGGAAGGGGTAGAAACTTCATGGAGCGAGCGTTCAGCAAGATTCCCTCAATTTTACAACCGCTGGAGCCAGCAATGAATACTTCACCCTTCTTGGCCCTACTGGTTTAGAAGTCGGTTTCACTGCAAGAAAATCAACTAGGGCACACTGGTTCCCAAACTGGGAAGCGCGACTCCCAGGAGAGCCGCGGAAACCAGTCAGGGGAGCCGCAGAGTGCCACGGAATCTTCATGGAAAACAGTGCAATGCCTATTGGCATGCATCAGCATAATGTAATAGGGAGCCGCGGCCAATGGTCTCCAATGGTCGAGGGAGTCGCAGGTTGAAAAAGTTCGGGAAACACTGAACTAGAGCATTTTTAAACTGTCTATTATGCTGGAGCAGAATTGTTTGGTCAGATTAGTAGGTGCCCTGGGTCTAGGTGAACCTCCTATAGTTCAATTCTCAGAAAATGTTATTTTAAAGCTAATAGAGGGGGAATGGTATGACCAGAAATGTGAGCCATTTCTCCTTTTTTAAATTTGTCTAGTGATGCTTTTCATCCAATTTGCTATGCCAATATAAAAATAATGTAGTACAACATACGCCACAAGTCAGACTTCTTCATTTCATGCTTTAATACATTTTTAAAATTACAGGAAGTCTTTAAGAAGTACCTAACATGCTTCAGACAGCAATCATCTGTGTTTGACACTGTGACTCAGTCATCTAGCAGTTTCAATTCTATTAACTTTCAAGGCACATTATACACATTTCTCAAAAATAAAAATGTAGGAAGAGGCTAATTTTTATGAAATTGAATACTTCTCCATCTACCATATTGGCTTGGGCATTAGAAAACCAGTGGCTTTCTAATACAAAAATCATACTGACAGCGCAATCCTATCCCACTGCTGGGCTGACAGCGCATGCTGCGCCACCCTAGGGCATTGCAAATGTGCCATAAAGCACATCGTGATACCTGGAGAGCAAGCAGCACCAGTGGGAAGGCCTGTGCCGGCCCACCCGCGCTGAATCCAGCGGACCACACGCTGGAGCAGGTAAGAGCTACTCCGAGAGGCATGTGGGCTGCTGGGGAAGGGCAGGGAGGGGTGTAATGGGGTGGGGGAGGGCGTAGAAGGGGGCAGATCGGGCCCAGGAGGGGGGCAGGATTGGCGCCACTAGCGTGCCATATCCTATCTCCCCCCCCCTCGGGTCTTTTCTGCTTGCACGGGGCTGCTCGAATTTGCGCCAGTTATTTAGGTAGTGCAGATCCAAGTAGCCCCATTGTGCAGGATGAGGCTTTACCTGGGGTTAGGAGACAAATGTCCGCTTACCCCGAAGAGACCCCCAACCTTCTTCCCAGCGCCGGATACAACGTAGGCCACCTGGCCTCACTGTTCTGGCAATGGTTAGGATTTGATAGTAAAACATATCATCATCAAATGAGACTCTTATTAAGGAGATCACTTATTTAAAGTATGGCACTTAGAATACAGGATACTTTCTGGAGCCTCTCTGATACAAAGTCTTATGGCTCAAACCTAGTGGGTTGGCCGTTGTCGGAGCGCCAGTCATATAAGGTTCTCCAGCAGCGCACTGCTAAAAGGTCGAAGCCTTCCTGCCCATACTAACAGATTCGGAGCTGCGTGCCGCTGAAGGTAAGGTGGCGGGGTGGCAGGAGGGTGGAACGGGGCAAGGGGAAGGCAAAACAGTGCAGCAATGGGGCAGGGGATGGGCAGATTGGGTCCAGGAAGGGGGCGGGTTTGGCAGCAGCCACGGCTGCCGAATCCTAACCCTTCCTTGACCCAATCCCACAGTGCAGGTCCACGCAGATCTGTGTCAGCTATTTAGCTAGAGCAGGTCCAAGTACACCCCCTACACCACGAAGGCTCACTCCCGGATAAGGGTATGAGTGTTCCCTTACCCAGAGGAGACCGCCGCAACTGCCTCCCCCCCCTCCAGATGCAGTGATAGCCAGTTTGGCATTGCTGCATTGGAGGGGGGGGGAATACAATTGGGCTCACAGTATAGGAAATTAAAACACACAGCTTATTTTTCCTTTTTCCCTAAGAAAGTGCAATAAAAGCAGAATTCTTGTTCTGATAAAGGGAGGCATTCCTTGACCCTTCGGGAATGCCCCTCCTACTTCTGGGAGGCAGAGCCAGTCAAACAACAAGGGTTCCTCCCACCCCCAGACCGGTCCTGGAAATTTGGGAAAACCCTCAGACTTTGGCGCTGGAGAAAACAGAAGCCTGGCACAGGTAGAGAGAGAAAAAACTCCAAGAAGAACAAATGAAGAACAGGAAAAAGAGATAGCAAAAAAAGGAGCCTACCTCTCACCTGGGGTGACCAACCTGAATAAAGAATGCCCACCTACCTCCCCATACACGGCCCATTGCCCCAAAGAGCAAGAGAGAATGCCTGGAAAAGAGTAGAGGCAGAATGCCCCCCTTCCTCTATCAGAACAAGAATTCTCAGGTAAGGATTCTGCTTTTCTCTGATAGAATAAGGGAGCATTCCTTGACATTCCTTGATGGTAAGGCCACATCTGCAGTATTGTGTCCAGTTCTGGTCACCACACCTCAAAAAGGATATAGTTGAATTGGAAAAGGTGCAGAAAACAGCGGCCAGAATGATTCGTGGGCTGGAGCACCTCCCTTATGAGGAAAGGCTACAGCGTCTGGGGCTTTTCAGCCTAGAAAAAAGGCGCATGAGGGGGGACATGATTGAGACTTATAAAATTATGCATGGGATGGAGAGAGTGGATAGAGGAAAATTCTTCTCCCTCTCGCACAACACCAGAACCAGGGGACATGTACTAAAATTGAGTGGAGGGAGAGTTAGAACAGACAAAAGAAAATATTTCTTTACCCAGCGTGTAATTCATCTGTGGAACTCCTTGCCACAGGATGTGGTGATGGCATCTGGCCTAGATGCCTTTAAAAGGGGTTTGGACAGATTCATGGAGGAAAAGACCATCACAGGTTACAAGCCATAAGCAACCTCCTGGTTTTTAGAAGTGGGTTTTCTCTGTGCCAGGTGCAAGGGAGTGTCAACGGGAAACAGGTTATCTTGTTGTCTTGTGCTCCCTGAGGCATCTGGTGGGGCCACTGTGTGACACAGGAAGCTGGACTAGATGGGCTTTTGGCCTGATCCAGCAGGGCTCTTCTTATGTTCTTATGTTCTTATGACACTTCGGGATATGACAGAGCTTCATAACCAGGGTGGACCAGGCGAGATGAATCACTCACTGACCTACTACCAGCTGAAGAATGCACCTCCTAAAGTTTGCATCTGGCAAGGAGGCCCTGTCTACCTTGTAGTGTTTGGCGAACATATGCATAGATGACCAGGTGGCCGCCCTGCGTATCTTTGTCAAGGAAGCATAGCCATCAAATATATTCGTGCTAGCTGTACCTCTTAAGGCAGAGGTTCCCAAACTGGGGCGTCGGACACCCCAGCCAGGAACAAAGGGTTGCTACACCCTTAAGGGGCGTGGCGACCCATGGTGACGTTGACAGTGCGTCCAGGATCGCACTGCCACCGCCACAGATAAAAAGTCCCCATTTTACCTTTGTTGGTGGCTTTGGAGTTCCTGCAGGGGGGGCGCAGGCTCCCCAAGCGTTGGAGTGGCCCTCCAACGTGATCGCGACCCACTTCCGGTTTTACGGCAAAACCGGAAGTGGGTCATGATCACGTTGGAGGGTCACTCCGCATGGGGAGGCCTGCAGAGGGGTCCGTAGGCTCCTTACACTCCCCGCAGGGCCTCCAAAGCCACCAAAGAAGGTAGAACGGGCACGTTTTGTTTAGGGCGGCGGCGGCACGATCCTGAACGCGGCGGTGTGTTCCTGGACACGTCGTCACTACCCCTGAGAAGGCCCCGCTGCCACTCAGGGCAGTGGAGGCTTTTTCAAGAGTTTGGGAACCTCTGCCTTAAGGAATTGACTGTGATGCCTTCCAGAGGTGATTTTCCCAGTGCCTTGTAAGCCAGCTCAATACAGGGATGCAACCATCGCGATAATGTGCTTGTCAAAGCCTTTTTACCTTTCCTGATTCCTGAAAAACAATGAAGAGGGCCTCGGACTCCCTGGTTCACTCAGGATAGTAACAAAGTGCCCTCCTCACATCCAGAGTATTCCACGCCTGCTCCTTGGGGTGAGATGGTTTTGGACAAAAGGAGAGGAATTAGCTCCTGTGCCCGATGAAATAGGGAATTCACTTTCGGCATAAAGGTGGGGTCTGGCTGGAGCACCACCTGATGGAATACACAGAGCTTGGGATTGATGGACAAAGCCCCCAGCTCTGACACTCCTCTAGCTGAGGTGATAGCCACCAAGAACACTACCTTATATGAAAGTTTCTGTAGTAGGACCCTGGCCAGGGGCTCAAAAGGTGGGCCCATGAGAGCTGATAAAACCCTGTTCAGGTCCCAGCTAGGAAACCTGTGTACTGGGGGAGGACACAAAAGGGACACCCCTAGCAAAAAATGCTTTACATGCAAATGGGATAAGACTCTTCCACAATCTTGCTCCCAGGATCCCACTAGGGGCGGCTACCTGTCTTCGTAATGTGTTGGAACTCAGCCTTTTCTCCAGTCCATCCTGCAGAAAGGACAAGATGTGTTTTATTTTTGGCTGGCTGGCAGATACTCTTCTGATTGCACCACCTGAAGAAGGTGTACCAGGTGGATCCATAAACCCACCGTGTCGACAAGAGGCAAGTAAGGTGTTAATGACCCTGTCTGAATAACCGTAGTTACCAAGCATCTGCCTTTCAATCACCACATAGTCAACCTCAACAGATGTGGCTGCGGGTGAATCGTGGGTCCTGGTGTGAGAAGGTCCCCTCTGACTGGAAGCTCCCAATGATTCCGTGTTGAAATCCAAAGCAACTCCAGGAACCATGGCCTCCTGGGCCACGTGGGGGCAACCAGAATGATGTCTACCTCTAATCTTTTTAGTCTGCGCAAAAGGGTTGAGAGCAGGACTACTGGAGGGAAGGCATAGAGCAGCTCCTGAGGCCATGTGCACTGAGAAGCGTCTATATTGCCTCCACGCCAGGAACTGGCCCTCTGGAGTAATCTTGGCAGCTGAGTGTTTGTGCTGGAGGCTAACAGGTCTACCTGTGGCTTTGTCTAGGCCCTAGCTGGGGGAAGAGAGAGAGAATAAGACTGAAGTAGAAAAAACGCGGAGCTCCGTCGACTGCGACCTGTCCCTGATGTGGCAGGGCCAGTCTGGGGGCGGGATGCCCTCCTAGAGAGGAGACCTTGTCATTCGACTGGCCCTGCTTCCAGGAAGTAGGAGGGGCATTTCCGAAGGGTCAAGGAATTCCCCCCTTACTCTACCAGAGAATACGTGTACTGCCAGGTGCCTGGACATACTTTTACTGGTCTCATAAAGAGAACTGCAGTGCAAGCCCTCAGTTGCAACACTGCTATCCTACTGCAGCAGACACAGTGAGTAAAGCACAGTCCTGCATGTGACGCAAGTTCTATTAAAAGAAACATATGTGGAAACATGCACAGGAATGTGGACAAAAACCTCTCTTCCCATTATATCCCAAACAGTTTCTACCTGCTGCATGTCAGAGGATCCCCAAGACTGTCCCAAGTTGCTGCAACTAGCAGATGACAACGCTGACCCAGCCTGGAACCACCGGAGAATCTACGTTTACAACTCCTTACCGTATATGTGTAATAGATATAAAAACCAAGACTGCGGCTTGTGTCTATAACTAGTATGCTTCCACATCCCTTACATTAAATATATGATAAAAGCACATCCAATTTTTGCATCCACATGCTAGCATTTTTTGTATGAAATTAGATGTATTACAACCATCTGTTTTCTCATTTACTAGATTAGTACTGTATTCTTTCATCCTTTCATCTAGGAAAAAACCCACGTATGTACCATGTTGGTCAAGATGAAGAAGTACATATGTTGAATATTACAGGTAAGACAGATTTATAATGCATCATGTCTCCTGACTGTTAATCTCATAACAATATGAAGATGACAAATCTGTGCTAATCATATATAAGTGTATTTGACAGTTACATTGTTTGTGTTTTATAAGCAATGCACTTTTATAATTAAGTTAATGACATTTTTAAGTGATTCAGAAGTTTATTCAAAATATTCCCACACTTCCATGCCACTAAAAAGTTGCACAAAGTTAACACAGATTCACCTAGAATCATCAGACTGGATAAGACTGTCCTTTATTTTAAAACAGCTATAATGCTTAAATGGAATTGATTTTTCTTTGGGGAAGAAACAGCATTGTCTGGAACACAGGGGGATCTTCACAAGACGTATGGAAAGCAGCTGTGTTTGATGTTGGTCTTCTTTGATTGCTTTAAAACATAATAGATTGTTTTCTTTGGAATGACCTTTTCAATTACGCCTCTTCTTCCTCTTGATTTTTTTAATCTTGTGAATAAAAGAGAGAAGAGAGAATTACTAATATGCAGTCATCTTCTCTACTTACATAATTAATATTTCTAGAGTTGATACATAGACAACTGAATCCTTTGTCCTTAAAGCAAATAGAAGAGAAACTTTGTTACAGTAACAACTGTACTCTGCTTGTCCCATCACCTGAACCACCATCAGCACTGCCTGCGACATTAATGTTGTCTCACTGTTTTTGGACAAGGGATTTGTGTGACCAGCTTCTATTTTGGGGTGATTTGTTTCATTCTGCTTTTTGCAAGAAAAATCAGCCCAAAGACAGCCATTTATGCTGCTGCCCTGTTGCAACTTCAACTTGGCTGCACACTGAAATTCAGCACCAAGAACAACGCCATTAGGATTAAAAAATTACAAAGTTGTGTAAATAGAACAAAAAGCTTTTTGAATATTAATTCAATTTTGACTTGTTTCATTGCAAATTACATTAAAAAAAACCTGTTAAATGCTAAAAAGTACATTTACAGAGCTGAATAACTGAAAGTGGGAAATTAAAGGCAATAGGAAAATGCAGATAGCATTTCTAAAAGTGATTTATGCTGATCTTCTATTGAATCAAATAGGCACAGTCTATACACAAGCACATCTTCTGAAGAATACCTCTTAAGAAGGAAATCTGGAATGAGAGGGAAATCAACCTGAGCTTATTATGCACACCCTATTAAAAAAATGTTATAGAAAAGCACAACCACTTTTTGGGTGTTCACAAAACAATGGGCTCAACATTCCAGAAGCTAAAACAGAGAAAGTTTCTGCCCCATACATCAAGAAGGTAGGTATCAATCTGTAGCATCAGATCCAAGAGACAAAAAGAGGGGATAAGGGGAAGTGAGGTTCACATTGAGGGCACAATGCAGCCTAAAGTTAGACTGGCAGAGTGAGCGCTCCGCCAGCCTACGGTGTCGCGGAAGTACACTTATACTGCAGGAGTAAACGGTGCTGGCACAGAGGCTCAGTGCCGGCACCACTCATTCCGCCACCCTACATGACCCACACCTCCGAACACAGGTAAGTCCTGTGGCGGGAAGGCAGGCCGGGGTGATTCGCAGCCCAGGCCAGGGAGGGGGGCGGGGATATCAGCGCCACGCTATGCCGATATCCTAACTCCCTTCCCGGGCCTGTCTGGCCTTACACGACCTCCCCAGTTGTGCAGCAGCTAAATGGCTGGTTCGCATCCGAGAAGGCCCATTGAGGCCACTGGGGCTTACACTGGGGGAAGGGGACAAACGTCCCTTTCCCCCCCGAGGTGAGCCCCGGTCCTGCCAGCGCGGGTCGCATCCTGCTTAGGATGCAGCGGCCGGCCATTTAGGCAGGATTCGGCTGCCCATCACCCTCACAATAGGAGTCACTCTTTTCTACCAGTCTTGTTCCCTAAAAGTCAATACAGAAGCTGCTCGGGTATAGCACACATCAGAGTCAGGGGTCTACCAACAGTATGTTCCACAGACAAAATGAGGACCTTACAATGTTTCTGCATCACATTGCTTGTGGAATATCACACATGGAACAGCTACCATGTGGACAAGTCTGAATTAACAGATGAAATCTGGGGAAGAGAGGCAAGAAAGCTTTAGACAGGGTTTGAACTTCCTTACCAACTGACTCCATCTACTGGTGAATTTTGCTGTTTTTACAGAAATATCCCATGTGATTAGGGATCTGAAGAGTTGGATGTACCTCCCTCAAGAACCCCTTCAGCATGACATCTTCTGACAGGATGGAACGTTCACTTTGTGAATAAGATCCACTTTACCTGTCTCCTTCATTTTCTTAATCTTCTGAAGAATTTTCATCTTGTTTCAGATTCAGGAAGTTCTTTTTCAGAAAAACTGTCATCACTGAGGTCACTATAGCTGTCACTGCAGGGACAGGAACAAATGGAATATGCATTAAATAAGAACCCATTTCTTCACTTCATGTTCCCCAGCAATTAAGCACTACCTGAGCAATTCCAGCCAATATGAAACACTTTCAACCCCCACTGGCTTCAGTGAAACAATTAAGCATGTATCATCTCTCGCGTAGCAATATACCTTTCTCATAGAAATAAATGAAACTTAAAAGCATTTAACGTTGGTTTAATTGTTAAACCAAGGATAATTAACCTGGTGGTAATCTCATAACGTGAGAGCTTTCTTCCTCTTGATAGGAATTTAGCTACCTCAAGGAGATGAAAATTATTTTTCTGGTGTCACCATGTGATAAATGCTTCAATTGCCCAGGCCATTGTACAATCAACACACGAATAATGTAGTTATCTGAGTCCATCTTAATGTTTCCCAATAATCCAAAATTTAAAAAATGCTTACATATTTACAGTGCAATCCTGTCTAGTCTTGGACCAGTAGAGGCACATTTGCATCACCTGGTGAGTAGGCAATGTCGGTGCTGAGACCAGTGCTGCTCTACTCACCCTGTACTTAACGCTGCGCCCACAGGGACGGTAAGTTTCCCACCAGGTGGTGGAGGGGTGGGGGGAGGGCAGAACGGGACGTCCTGGGGGGTGGGGATGGGATTGGTTGGCCAGGCCCAGGAAGGGGGAGGGATCGGCGGTGAAGGCTATGCTGAAATCCTATCCCCCTTCCCAGGCCTGGCCGCTACTACATGGGGCTCTCGGACTTGTATCAGCAAAATAGCTTGCGCACATCGGTGTAGCCCAATCCGGGTGGCTGGGGCTTTACGAAGGGGAAGGGAACAAATGTTCCCTCCCCCTGAGGTGACCTCCCACCTGCCTGCTTTGTGCCCTGGATGCGGCGGCTACACCAGTCTCGCTGCATTGCAGGGCGCAAAGTTAGACAGGATTGGGCTGTTAATGTTTTTTCAGGGGATTCAATATAATTATGGAGCACCACTCCTAAAACTTAGTTGAATGTAACTAGATAAAAAACTAAGTTATTATTCAAGCCAATTCATCATACTGCTAACGTTCACCACTGAATTAACCAATTTATACTAGCAGCATGTTGGTGTGAAATATTTTTGTTCAGTTAGAAGAGAGATTCTTGTGATCCCCTGCACTTCTGTGACTGACGGTTACAAATTTTAAATTCTTGGAATAAGCAACTGTTCTAGTAAACATCCAAGCAGTCTGTCTGTGTATAGATTTTCACCTGATAGGAGAGTGACCTGGTCTAAACAGGGATGCACTTCTCATGAACATCTTCTGTGTCTCCTTTTATCTCCCACAACATGTTAAGCTAGTAATGCTCTGCCCCCTTTGGAGCTGAAATTGTTGGGGAGGCAGATAATAAGACTGAAGAAAATGCCTTTTCGCTGATTCTATCTTCAAAGAGGTCAGAGCCCTTAAAGGCTTATAGAATTCTGGACAGGGGGTGGGGAGAAATATGGATGCCTGTATGTTTCCCCCTGTGGGACAAATAGCTGGTTCCAAGAGATTTAATTTAAATAGAGAAAATTGAGCTGGAGGAATTAGTACCCCCCCCCCCCCCGCATTGTAGTTCTAACCCCTCATCATGCCTCCGTCGGTCTAAGAATGAAAGAAACATCAATGTCATGAGATATCCTGCTCACAGATCCCCTGTAGTACAACTAGTTTGGTCTTGTGAAGAGGGATAGGAGACTGTCCTATTATTCCATCCAGTTCCCACAGCTGTATAAAAATATCTGTATATTTGGGGAAAGAGTGTTTGGAACAAGGAGTACACACCCCATGTCGATGGAAGAAAACCAGCCTCATCTAACCAGCCTCATCTAATGAGCCCAATGGGCGGGAAAGAGGGATTTGGTAATGTCCTTTGTTATAATGATGAGCATTTTATTAGTAATTAATATTTAAGCAGTAAATGAATAGCACTTAAATATTTAAGACATGAAAATGAGCGAACTCAGGAAGATAGTGGAGGACAGGAAGGCCTGGCGGGATATGGTTCATGGGATCACGAAGGGTCGGACACAACTTAACGACTGAACAACAAATTTAAGCAGTAAAAGCAACACGGTAAAAAAAACAAACTTCTTGTATCAGTGTTACTGTTATACTTACATCTTTCTGAATGTGCCCAAGGAAGCATGGAATAAAACTTGATATGAAATATTTGCACATTACATGAAAAATCAGAACATACTCATATCTAGCGTTATTACTATAGTATCAAATGAATGTTGAAAATCAGGAATATTGGTAATGTCTATTCATTCTGCAACTGACTTTTCTTGCATTTCTTCTCACGTTGTAGAGTGCTTAGTATGAGCCATCTCCAAGCACAAGTATTCATTTACAGCGCAATCCTTTGCAAAGATGCGCCGGCGGAGTGACGGCTCTGCCAGCACTGGATGTCGTAAACATGCTGTAAGGCACGTTTTTGACACCCGGTGAGTAGGCCCCGCTGGTGCCAAGACCAGTGCCAGCCTACCCACCTGACATCCAGCCCGTCCGCCGCGCCAAGCAAGTAAGTCCCCGTTGGTCAACGGAGGGGTGGAGGGAGGGTAGACTGGGTTGACAGGAGAGGGAGTGATTTGGCTGCCGGGCCAGGGAAGGGGGAAGGATCATCATAGCACGCTCCGCTGATTCCTATCCCCCACCACGGGCCTGGCCAGCCTTACACCGACTCCTCGGATTTGTGCCGGCCATTTTGCCGGTGAACATCCGAGGAGGTCCATGGGGCTTTCCCGAGGTGTGCTCCAACTCCGCTGGCCTGATTCTGCCTAGGATTCGGTGCAGCATGCTTTTGTACGCTGTGGCAGCCCTAGGCAGGATTGGGCTGTAAGTCTCTTTATCATCAAGTGTGACATAAACACTCTCAGCAATCTCCCTGAAATGTGCCGGCTAATAATATAATCATATTATTTTGAAGTTCTGTTTCAAAAATGCTTTTGGATTCAATTCCTTTATATATTTACTTTCATTGCCTCTATCAACATCTTGTGAGAGAGGTCTTCATTTCTACCTTAGCTCAGTGACAGAATGCATTCTGTGTTTGCAAAACGACCCAGGTTCAATCCCCAGCATCTCCAGTGACAAAGATTCAGAGAGCAGATGCTGGGAAAGGGACCTTTGCTTGAAGCCTTGGCAAACCGCTTCCAGTCAGCATAGAACAAATGGTGTCACTCAGTATAAGGCAGCTTCACAGGTTTCATTCTGGGCACCCACAACAGACTGCATTTTTGGGGGGTAAGCTGTTTTGAATTTTTTAAAAACTGAAAAGCAGGGTACAAATATCAGAAATTAAGAAATAAAGAGCCAGCATCAAAAGACACATTTAATGAATAAAAATATTCTCTCTAAAATATATACATTTCACACTCCTGACACAATTTCATGGAGCCCTATCTATTGTAATGATGAGATAATAGGCTGCCTAGCCATTAGGACTGAGCAATGGCCTCCTGGAGTGGGATTCCATTCTTCACTTCCCCAGCTGGTGACAGAAGACCCTTTTAAAAATGGCAGACTAGAGAACAAAAGGGTGCTGCCTATCGTACTCTTCTGATACTTGGAAAATCATTCAACAAAAAAATGAGCCACCATTGTAAAGAAGGGAGCCAGCAGGCCATGAGAGAGTCAAAAGTCCCGAGAGTGGAAATTTGAAGCTCCCTAGAACTCTCTGGAATCATCTGAGGGAAAGTACAAAGTAAACTTGTACAAAGTGGAAAGTACGAAGTGTGAATATTTTCCACAAGGGCCAAATCTGAAGAAATCACCACTTCTGGAACAACTGCAGCTTCCGGGGGGGGGGGGGGGCGTTTTCTGAAGGAAAATAACTCAAAGAATGAACCTTCCCTTTTCCATGCTCCCCTCCCTGCCCTATGTGACTTCTTTAAAAATAAAAGGGTGCATTCAGATGGAAGCACATCTTGTGCACATGTCTAATTTGGTCCTAAGTCACATGGTGAAAAAATCAGGGTTAGGATTCTTTTAGTTTCCTAAAAGAACAGGAGTGCTAAAAGGACTTGCATAGTAGGAATCAGGACTTTATATGAATGCTCTGTTCATGGAGCTTTGATTACTAAAACATTCAGAGTAAATGCTAATGAGGTTATGGATATGTGTCAAAATGTGAGTGAAAAAAGGGGGACCCAGAAGCTCTTAAGAGATTAATGTTTTTATTTACTGCAACAAATCATGATGGAATTAATTTTATGGAACTAAGAGATGATGTTCATTGTCTCGCATGAAAAGGATGGAGTCATCAAATGACCTTTAATGAATCGAGTCAGTATTTTTCTAATGTATGCATTAATAAATAAATATTTTAGAATTAACTTCCCCTTCCTGGAACTTCATATCAATGATGAAGTATATTACGAAGCATTGTTCAGACCAGAACAAAGTTACCTAGGAGACAGTTTACATCCACGTTGCAAGTATGCACCAAGTGACCCTGTTGCAGCAAGCAAGAGACCAAGGTAGGCAGGGGAGGGCTTCATAGGTCTTGAGGAAAATTCTGGATGAAACTGGACACCAATGAAATATGGGTGATCTAAAGATAGATAAAGAAAAATAAGGAAGTTAATCACTTTATTCCAACGTTGCACTACTTAAAAAATACCCCCGTAATGGAGCAAACATTTGACACAAAACAACTTTCAGAAATAATAATGCAAACTACTTCTCATTAACTTACAACCCAATCCTACTGGGGCTGCATGCTGGCAGAACACGTGTTCTGCCAGTGTAGACTGCTTTACGGCAGTTGTAAAGACAGCTCTGGTGGTACGTGAAGTCACGTCCTGCAGGAATGCCGGTTGAGAGACCAGAGCACCCTCTCGCGCACCAGCAGATCGTAGCAGGCCTGCTGACAAAGGTAGGCTGGCAAGGGAGATGGGACGGGGTGGGCAGATCAAGACGGTGACAGGGGCAGGGACGTGAAGGGTGGATCGGCTCCAGGAAGGGGGTGGGTTCAGTGGCAGCAGTGGCCATCAAATTCTAGCCCCCTTCCCAGACCCGATCCCATGGCATGGGTCCACGCTTACATTTGTTCCCTTACCCAGTGGGGACCTCTGTGACTGACCCCTCCTGCAGGATGCAGCAGTAGCCATTTTGGCGTTGCTGCATTGACGGGGTGGGAGGAGTGGGCTGTTAGTTGAACTCTTATTTTACACAAATAAAAATATTTAGAATTTAGATAATACTCTAGAGTATTCAAAACTATTTTTATTTGTTTGTTTCAGCTTCTTATATGGTGTTCTTCAGTCCAAAGACTTCTAACAACATTATCGTGTTGTAATCTTTACAATAATCCTGCAAGTTAGGTCAGTATTATTTCTATAATGGAGGGAGGGAGGGTAAGAACTTCCTCTGCCAGAGTACTGTCTGTACTCATTTAGTTCAATCTCTTAGTACTCCTTTAGTTCAATCTTTTATGCTCCCACAAAACGCAAGTCCCTTGGAACAAGAAACCCCTGACAGTAAATTGAAATGCACTTTGGTGATGTTCCACTTTCTCTTTGAGGACTGCAACCAGTGTGCACAATCTGGGTAAGCCAAATGGGAAGGCCCAATCAAAGATTTACTAGATCCAATCTTCTGCATGCTTAATACTATAGCATATATAATACCTATAACACTACATGAAGTAGTATAATGCTTACTGGTAGCTGGAACCCATAACGCAGAAACTGACTTAACCAAACTGACTACAAAAAATATGGGAAATATTCTCAGGTAAAAGGGCATTCCGTACTAATGGGAAGAGCCAGGAGGCAGGGTCAACAGGTCACATGTTCACCCTCGTGCGGGGCTCCGTGCCCCCAGTCCAACTATATTATTTCTAATTAAACTTACATTTTATCAAAAATATCAAGCTAAGTTTACAAAATATACTTCCATTATGCCTAACTTAAAGATTTTGTCTGGCTTAATCTTGTATGTCTTTGTACGTACATATGTTATCTCTTTTAAAAAAACTTCTAGTTTATGATCCCAAGAAATAAGGCTTATATTTTATGTACATCATGCAATTTGTATGCACATTCTATAAACTTTTGCAATTTGTAAACGTATATTTTTCGTAATAAAATAAAAAACCCTTCCATGATTCCCCCATTTCCGCTCTTCCTTTGTAATGCCTTCCTCTCAGCTGAGCTGTCAGTGCAGGCAGAAGTTAACCGCAATGGAAGAAGCCTCATCTCTTTTCTTGAAATCAGCTGTTTCTTCCCGTTTCACATCACTGTCTGCCCAGTGATGTATGTCACAGCAGAAAGATGTTTAATACTGAAGACTCTCCATCTCTGGAATTAAGCATTCTTCTTCCAGAATCACTCAATTCAGTATTAACCACGTGCTTTTCGGACATCTGCTCATATGTTTTTTGCCCAGTACCGGGAAGACAGCTGTACTACTGTGTGCTCTCTCTCTCTCACTGATTTGTTTTCTGCTACTAATGAAAAGCCCTGCCATACCACCCAAAATGGTTTCTAGGAAATCATTAGACCGTTTATTGCTTCTCTTATTTCTTTCATAAGAGCACACCATTTAAAAACACTGCCATATTTCATCATAGTCTGTGGATAAATATGTTCAAGCAAGACTGATGAAATACTTTCAGCGTGAGTATCAGAAGTAATCTACTAGGAATAAAACAAATTTGCTGAGACAGTTATTTCTTATGAGTTTTGAAATATTTCCAAAACGTCAAACTACATTTTACACTGTAGCACCACGAGACAATATAGTTCTTCATGCCAAATGGTGGTGTTGAATTTAATTACTGTGCTTCAGATTTTCAAAATCAGGTGAATTTACATATTTGTTTTTACAGAGAAATGGTTCTAAATTTGTGATTTTCATTTTTAATATCTATATTAACCTACCCTTGTGATGTACAGCTCTAAATTTCAATTACCGAAACATTTCAGTGGCTGAAATTCATGGACTTCACCCTGTCAGGCACATTAATATAAAACACTAACCACAGAAGAGATTAAAATTTTAAACATTGTGGTTAGTAATCTGTAAAACTGAATACGTTAACATACTTTTATTTAGCAGTAACACATTTGGAATGTCAATCTGTAACTGTATGAAAGCTGTTTATTAGCTACTTTGTTTTGTTTGAAAAAGGAATAAATATTTTCAATAAATAAAATTGTAAAATTCCTTATGAATTCCAACAGTCTAATCTACTAGTGACCACTAATTGTCAAGTGAAGGCTTCAACTAGGCATCTTCTACATTTTCTTTCAGATAATGCTTTCTTAGAGCAGTGGTTCTCAAACCTTTAGGTCTCCAGAGCCTATTACACTCCTAAACAGGGTCTCAGGGAGCCCTGCCAGCACGTGAGCAGAGTTTTGGGGAGCCCGGGAGTACCAGCGCAAGTGTAGAATGGCACAGCACCAAGCAGATGACACCCACTTATTTATTTTATTTATTACAGGATTTATATATTGCCTTTCTCATAGACTCAAGGCAGTTTACAAGGCTGACCATAACCCCCCCTTTTTTTTTTTCAAGTGTGGTTTTTACAAGTGTTATTCTATGACATTTCTCCAGATGGTTTCTCTTCATAGTGCAATCAGCTGTCCTGACTGCACAGCTCTTGCGCTTTCCAGGCTTCCACAGGCACCTGCAAATCATGCCTCAGAGTGGTTTTCAAGAGGTTATCCATTTCTTGGCAGCTGACTCCTCCACACACCACACTCCTCCACATTCCACCACGGAGATCTGCCAGTGGCTTCTAGTCACCCATCCACAAAAGCGTCGTGGAGGGTTGGTGCGGTGGGCCCCAGGGCGTAGGACGTACCTGGAGTTCTTCCGGCGCTGTCCTCACTGCTTTCGTCGAGCCCTCCCGCCCTCCCTGGCTCCGTACGGCTCTGAAATGGCCTTGAAAACGGAGCGGGGGGGGCGTGGTCGGAGCCGTGTGACGTCACGCCTGGCGTCACGTGGGGGCATAGTGTCGGCGGCCCCTCCCATGTGGGGGCGCACCGTCGTCTCTTCCCATCCAAGATGAGACCCAAGCTGATCCTGCTTAGCTTAGCCTTTTCAGGAAAGGCGACAGTTCAACCTCCAGACCTTACCTCCTGTCCTCGTGGAGCCTCTGAAGGGGTCTCAGGGAGCCCCAGGGCTCCTTAGGAGCACACTTTGAGAAACACTGCCTTAGAGCAAAATGCACTCCAGGACATCTTCCCCAAAATTAGTCTGGCTGGCTGGTAGGGGAGCTAAGAAATACACTTTCTTCCTACACAAGGAAGGCAGATGAATGCTCGCTACCATTTCCTTAATTGTTACTAAAAGTAGCATAGCCATACTCCAAACTAAATAATGCTCTGCTCACTAATGTCTCATTCCAAAACATTGCTTATCTTTGCTTTTCTTAATTGCTCTGCTCCATTCTTGTACAGAAGAGGCACAAGAAATACAATTTAATGAGACTTGTGTCTAATGTGTGTCTGTTGAGTGTGTTTCTTAGTATATATATGTCGTACTGCAAAAAACAGTTCTTACCATTCAGTTCAATGACCTCCATTCTTTTCCCTTCTGTGTCATGACCCACAAATTTCAAACCTTTTTCTTCAAAGAAATGAGTCAACTCAGGGTTCACCTTGAAAATGAGAGAACATAAAAATATTGCTTCAGTAGGGCTTCAGTGAGCATTGCAATACGGGTGGAGATGCACATCCAGCACACATCTTCACTAGCAACTATCTCTCTTGCTGAATTGGGACACCTGAGCTTCTCTTTCACTCTAAAGAACTCAGAGCCCAATCCTATCCCACCATGTTGAAAGCACAGTTGTTGAAAACATCATGTTGAAAGTGTAGTCTGGCAATCAGAAGCACCTCACAGACTTGAATACTCCTTTCTCCCTCTCCTTGCTTATGTAAGATTTGTTCTTTCTCCTGGTTTTCGCAAACCATATCCTGCCATGACTTCTGAATCAGGCAAAAATGCTTACTGTTGACCAGAAACAGTTTCCAGATCATAATTTAGTTTTATTTCAACTTAGGTGATAAGTCCGATGTCCTTAATATGGCTGCTTCTTGAACTGAATAGAAATATTGTTCTGAATGTAAGTTGAGCATGGCCGATAAATAGTAAAACTTATTTTAGCTGTTACTTGCCTCATAGCGATGCCTGTGTCTTTCTTCCACAAAACTATCACCACCATAGAGTTTCCCTAAAAATAAAATAATTTTTGTACAGTATTATTTCTAGTAAACTCAACATTTCTGCATATAATCTTTTGGCTTCCCAAAATGTATATTAATATCCCCATTTTCCCCATTTTTATCAATTGTAAAAAATTGATAAATTTACACATTTCATTTATGCTAAAGAAAATCCAGAAGAAAACCAGATCAAGACAGGAGGTATTTCTAATTTTTCAATTTCTCTAATGAACAGGAAGTTTTGGCTTGAAATGGTTTTCTTTACCGATTAATACATTCTTGCCTTTTTGGATTGTACTCATCCTGCACTCATGTTGAGTGTTTTCTACTTGTTAGATTGTGCTGTAACATTCTACACGTTTCTCCAACTGCAAGTACTGTACAATTTTAATACCAATCATAAAGATGTATTAAGGGAAGATAGTCAAATGAACCATAATGACATTCTAAGTCTTACACATAATATGCATTTCAACATGACAGGCATGTTGCTGTTGTTGTTTTAATCGCAAAAGCAAACGAAGGGCTTATAACTTACTTAACACAGAATCCTCTGTTTTAAAGACAGTTTTCCTTTTTCCCAGTCTCATGGTTCCTCCCATATCCCCAGGATTGTGTTCGGGCATGTCAATGACCTTAACAAAGAAAAACATTTACTCTGTTTACATTTTTTATATTTTGAATAAAACAAAATGCTTGATCACTAAGACATATGCCTATAAATCTCCCCATGTTTCTAGTACATCACTGTATTTACATACAAACAGGCTCAATCCACAGCATGAAACTATCACTGAAATCAAGTTACGTGAGGGTCACAGAGGAATCCCCACGTTAGTTCTGTCCTATGAACTTATGTATATAATACCTACTGACTTTCCATTTTTTCAGCCTGTATTCATGACATAGTATGCCCATCTACCTCATGAATATGCACGTACACTTCTTCAGATACACAAAATGGGCACAATCCAGCCAAAGTAAACTGCATTTAAGTCTGATTGATTGAGGCCAAGAAGACCACTAAAGGAAAAAAAAATGCAGCTCCAAGGGAACAAATGTTCCCTTACTTTGAGGAGGCCTCTGTGACCCCCCCCCCCATGCAGCACACCCCTCGTTGGCATGGCTGCATCAGCGCTGGAAAGTTGGATAGGATTGGGTCTTAAAGCTCATTTGACACAGACTTGTTTGGAAAGTTGCAAATCCTGGTTAAAGTTAAATCTGGGTAAGGTCACTGCCAACGCTACTCTTAACTATAATTAAGAATGGCAGAGAATATTCATAGGTGTCAGGAGTGGGGGCATGAACCGACAACCTGATCCCATACCATGAGTTAGGGGATTAGAAGCATTGTTTGAACAGCAGCCCTAAGCAGATGTGTAGTGGTAAATATTGAAGTACAGGAGCTCACGAAAACATCCAGAACCTCCATAATCATACCCTCACAGTCACACTTCCATGGGTATCAAGGCAGTACCAAGCATTTTAGTTTATGCCAAAAGAAATTTACAAATTTAGGGGTATGCAACCCAGGCAATCTCATGGGGGACTGGGGTGCCAGGCTTGGGAAGGCAGGGGGGAGATAGCACCAGACACTTCCATTTATTTTTAAAGAGAGCAGTATACCTCTGCATACCAGTTGCTCAGCAGCAACAGTGGGGGGGGGGGCCTGTTGCCTTCATGCCTTATTTGTGAATTTCTAATAATTATATGATTGGTCACTGTGGACTACTTAGACCTTTGGTCTGGGACCCCATCCAGAATAAGTTGTTGTTCCCCCCCACACACACACACCCTCCTTATTTACTTCAAGTATTCCAAAGCAGAGGCTGAAGTCCCACTAGGTTCCCAAGTAGGTGTACACAGGATTGTAGCACAAGTTAGCATAATAGCAGAATAAACAGTGCCCAGCATGAACTGCACCCCTGACAGCATTCCAGAAGATCTTCAGCCAATCTGGTTTGGGGTAATGAAAACACCTGGTCATCCTAATTGGCAATAGCTGGACTGGCCCAGCCATGAGGATGGTTGAGCCCTTAGCCTCAGGGAGTGGGCTGAAACAGGTGGCAAGCTGGCTGGGGGTGCTTCCTACCCTGCAGCTGCTGGTCACCAACCTCAGTTTGCCATCTCCCCCATCTTATTTCTCACATGGTTGCCATCTCCCCCATCTTATTTCTCACATGGTTTCAGAGCATGACAGGAGTATGTGGAGGGCTTACCTCCTCCCTCCTACGACCTCCAACTCCACCACGACTTCTTCTAAAGTGGTCAGAGGAGAAAATTCTCCCCACCAAGACACTTTACAAAAAGTAGTGGCAGAGCCAGACATTGGAGGAGGTAAGCCTTTCTCACTGTCTGAGCATGCAAGGAGAGAATGGGGCCACTGGGCAGGCATGCACTACCCTAATGTGTACTGCTGATGGTGAGCACTGGGGAGTGTGTGTGTGTGTGTGTGTGTGTGTGTGTGTGCGCGCGCGCACTGTCAGGGGTAGGGGGATGAAGCAGTAGATTTTGGGGTGGATGACAGAATTTGGGGGTGGATTCAGGCAGTGTCTTGCTTTGGGCTGCTCCTGGCCAAGAGGAAATGGCCAGTTGAGCTCCTTTTACTGATGCCTACAATATCATGCGATGCATAGAGCACCTTTGCAGTGACCTAATCTGAACACTACTACAGATAACCTGAACCCAGCTAAAGAGTCATAAAACAAGATCTCCCACCTGCTGTGGAATACCTCTTCTTCCTCTCCTGCCCACCCTGCTGCAGCTGCCCCAACTTCTCATTTTTTAAAGATTTATATTTTTTTTAGAAAAGGCAGGATGCGACAGGGATCGGCAGAGGAAGCCAGTGGCCAGCACCCAAGCATGGAAGCTGGCCTTGACAGCTGCCCTCTCAGCACCCTCCTTCCTCCATACAGGCCTAGACCCTAGATAAGACAGACACAGACAGATTGCCGATTGTGTGTGCAGTACCACCTCAGGTGCCTCTGCTTCGCTTTTCATGAGCAGCAGCTGCAAAAGTCGGAGGTGCACAGGCTCAGTTAGGGGCCTGCTCAAGTGTGGGCATCACCTAGTGCCGGCTGTGGAGATTGCTGATTCTCTTTTATAAATTCTCAGCCAAGACTGACTGGACAGAACTGAGCTGACCAGGAACTGTGGAGGCTAACAAAGGACTCCAGTGTGTGATAGAATTGCTCCTCCTTGCACTACAAGTAATGGATCTATGCTCAATTGCGCTCTAGCAGGACTACATTCCTGGCCCCAAGACGTTTGCAATGAAGCTGATACGGGGTTTGAAGAACACGTAGGAAGTGTCTGCAAACAGCGTATGAAAAGGAGCAAAACAAACATCCAGATAGGGTGTGCTTTTAAACGTTCCTTTGTTTTGTCTTTCCTTGCACAACATGTTGGTGAAATAACAATGGTCCAAGAGAAAACCCAATATGGATAGTATACGTTTTCACAACAACAAGGTACTTCTTGATATATGGGATTTTAAAATATATCCTTGTTGATATATCTTGGATGTGTTTGGAAGGTCACGGAAAACACCTGAATCTAAAGCAAACTTAAGAAGGTCAAAGACTACTCTTTCTGCTAAAAATCACTATAATAAATTATTAGGAATTCTGACACAAAGACAGCTAGGACATAAGCATAAACAAATGTAAATGTAATTACTATTGTTAATAGTAACCGAAACACACACATTTCACAATCAGGTAGGCATGGCTGCTTTCAAAAGCTATAAGAATGATGCCCCCAAGCTAGTTCTCCTATAGCTGTCTTGAGTGTTCCAGGAGTTTTGGGATTGTGAAGAAAGGTAAGATCTGAATTCAATGTAACCACTTATGCTTCTTTGTATTACTGTTTAATATACTTGCCATGAAAACTCTAGTGACTTCCATTAATTAAGTTGTAAGGCTGTGACACACTGGCCATGCTGCGGCATGGTACATGGACCAGCGTCGGCCTGCGGAGCGAAGATTTTTGTCTGTCTTGCTTTTTGTGAAGATCGCACGGCAACGCAGGAGAGCTGCGTTGGCATGCGAGCAAATTGGACAATTCAACTTCGGCCAATGAGAAGCTGCATTTGGTGCAGTGGGAGCGGGATGCAGAGCAACGTGTTGGCCAATCGGAGTCGAGGAATTTTTTTAGCCAATCCTCTTCAGCACCACTCCTCCTCTACCACAAGCTAACAATCATTGGGGACTGGCAAGTGACCAATCATTGGGGACATTGATGTGTGGAAGCACTCTGGCATAGACAGGGTGCATTGCAGTGCGAGGCGACACAATGGCTACTCTCAGGCCAGGCCGCACTGCAACGCACCACGATGTGGGCAGTGTGTCACAGCCTTAAGGTTGCAATTCTGCCTGTGGCTGAGTGAAACCAATTGCTTATTTTCAAAATCATATTGGCAGCATGAAGAGGAGTTTTTACTCTACCCACCCTTCTCATCAGGGTACCTCTTAAGGTTGACTTAACAGCGAACCCACACCAACCCTATACAGCAGAACTTCCACTACCAGTGTTCCCTTTAAGGGCCTGCACTACTGCGCAGACCCATTCCCTGGCTGTGCGGTGGCATCACCGGACTTCTTGGAACACCAAGCTCTGAGCTGCATGGAGCTCGGTTTTGAACTGCACAGCTTAGCTCGGTTTTGAACTGCACAGCTGATCACCACCCTTTTAAACAGCCAGTTCTCTGAGCTAAGGGAAGCTTGGAGACCTCTAGGCACGCCAGCCACTGAAGAGCTGAAGAGAATGGGCTGGCCTCACGCCCCTTCCTCTCCTCAGGCTGTGAAGAAACAGTAACGTGACTTGTGACTTTGTGTGGTCCGGACTGGACTTAGCTGAGCCACTGCCCCTCATTCAGTAAGTATACTTCAAATAGGTAATTATAAAGTTTATTAAAAGGGAAAAGGAATAGTAGCAATTTACAGAACAACAGTTTGGAGTGAATACCCACGGTAAGAAAATAAGAAAGCTTGTTCCTAGCTACTTACATAGCTGGTCATCCCCACAGCATGTACAGAGGTGTTCTTTGCCAACCAACAGCATGGCTGGCTCCACATTTCTCTGGCGGATGGGAGGTAAATTCTAAGCATCCACCTAATATACCTAAGACAGCACCTTTGGGAAGCTTCTAACCAATTACATTTCAAAGAGCCCCCCCCCCATCTAGAATTTATGATGCAATAATTTTTTTCTGATGCAATCACTCTATGTCCCCCTTCCCCACTTTAAACCCCCAGCTGGAAACAATTTGTTAATTAAAGGTCCAGCACCTCTAACCTTCAAAGTCACAGGACTAAGATAATAACGCAGGTGGTTTTTCCTCCCTTCTTGGTGTCAAGGACTGCAGGCTCACCTTCCTGCTGATAAGGATGTTCTCAGTGCTCAATTTTACAGTCCTCTCTTAAACCAAAGAGACAGAGGCCTGTCACCTAAGATGGAACCCAGGCATCAAAGAAATGCAAGTTCTACTTCCTTAACAGGCAGATTGAAAAAAACAGTTCCTAATTTTTATCCCCCCCCCCCCTCCTGAAAATGTTCACTTAGAATTGGGAATTGCAACTTAGGTCTGAAACCATTTTACATCAGTACTTAATTGTTTATTTTTTTGAAAATTATTTTTTATTTTATTATAATACATAAAAAAATACAGAAAGAGGGAAAAAAGAAGAAAAGTACAGAAAAACAGAAAAGGTCCGGATTAGCCACTAACATTTATACTTAAATTAATTCTTATAATTACTTGCACCCTGCCTAATTGCAGAGTAATTATTCTTCTTATACTCATACATTAACTAACCTAATACTACCCTTAATTAAAAAAACGACCTCAACTTCTTACCATTTAAATCTAAAAGCAAATCCTCCTACTCAATGAAGTCACATATCATTAAATCATTCTTAAGTACTTAATTGTTTCATTACATAATGCAACACTATTTCCAATACAGCACACTGATGCCTGCATATGGTCACGTGATATTTACAGATGTCTTCGCCAGCAATGGACAATTTGTGATGGTAGTTCCTGGATCATCAGTAAGGGCTGTCATGCTATGCCAGTTGAAAAGGATTGTTGTACTATGGAATATGCCACACAAAATGTTGTGACAATTTTTTTTTGTTTAAATGAAAGGTAAAGGTAAAGGTATCCCCTGACAATTAAGTCCAGTCGTGTCCGACTCTAGGGTGTGGTGCTCATCTCCATTTCAAAGCCGAAGAGCCAGCGTTGTCCGAAGACGCCTCCGTGGTCATGTGGCCGGCATGACTCTCCTTGCCGCAGCACGTAGCATGCAGCTGGAACACGGAGCGCTGTTTACCTTCCCGCAAGCGGTACCTATTTATCTACTCACATTGACATGCTTTGGAACTGCTAGGTTGGCAGGAGCTGGCCAAGCAACGAGTGCTCACCCCGTCGTGGGAATCGAACTGCCGACCTTTCTATCGACAGCTTATGGTTCAGCGGTTTAACCCGCTGCGCCACCCACTGGCTTAAATGAAAAGCACTGTCTAAAATAGATTCTGTGTATTTAGCAAAAATAAATAAATTCTGAACATTGAGTGGGGCACTTGTGGGAGTGAGGTAAAATCTAAATCCATGAAAAAATTGGCATCAGGCCTAATCTTGTACACAACTGAGCTACATAATTCCAATGGCCCTAATCCCACCTTACTCTTGCTTCAAAAACATCTTGCATGAGTAGTAGTGCAAGACAATGGCTAGGAATGTGCTTTCCTTTCACAATGCAAGGAGGATAGAAACAAACATCTATAGTTCATCTGCATCCCATCTATTCATGCATAGTGTCTGCTATATGCACAGATCTCCCTGGCTGGATCAGAGTGATTGACTGCAAAACATTTACAGTGCAATCCAGTGTAGGCCTGTGCGTTCCCCCGGCACAGGGTGTCATGAAAGTGCTGTAAAGCACTTTCACAGCACCTGGCGAGTAAGGACTGCTGGCGCAGCGGCTGGCAGCCCTTACTCTGGCTCCTACCCGGCTCTGCACCCATCAGAGCAGGTAGGGCGGACCAGGTGGTGAGGGAGGGCGTCCATAGGCAGCAGCGGGCCTGGAGGGAGGGGATAACGGCAGCGAGATATGCCAATATCCAAAGTCCTCTTCAGACCCGGTGTGGACTTACACAGAGGGCTCAAATGTACACGAGCTCCAGAGCTCACGTACATTTGAGTAGATCCATTGGGCCTCCAGCCACTTACACCCGGGGAAGGGGACAATTGTCCTCTTCCCTCAAGGTGCACCCGAGCTGCCCCGGGGCAGCCAGGGACCTGTATAGGATACGGCGGCCAGTCCTTTAGGCCGGCCACCGTATTCTTACACAGGATTGGGCTGTGAAGCACTCAAACTGTAAGCAGGATGCAGCCTATGATAGAAATTCTAACCATACTTATTTGAAAGTACAAATTCCCTTAACAATTGGTGGGAGTTACTATGCTTAGGTGTATGTGTCTCAAGCCTTCCGTCTCCACAAGATGATAACTAGAAAGTCAGGCTACCCAGTTTTTTCTGTTTTTATTTCTTTACATCATAAGACCAGATATATTTGCTGCTCATTTGCCTTCTAATCATTCTAATGTTGCTACAGATAATTTTTTTTGTTAAAATCACTGAATACACTGAATACATCTTGAATAAGACTTGAGCAATCAAAACATAAACATTTGCATTTATGTATGTCACCCTTTTGCTTTTAACGCAGGGGAAAGGACTTGGAGAAGGGGCAGGTCACTACCCCCTTAAGGGGAGTGGCGACCTGCAATGGTGACGGCAGCGATCCGGGAATCACACTGCTGCCTGGGACAAAAGGGGTATTTCTAGATTTACTAGGGGTCAGGTCGAGGGGCCCCCCAGCAGGCCTCCCCAAGTCTCTGAACAGCTCCTGGAGCCGATTAAAGCCCACTTCCAGTTTACTTCCTGATTTCCCCGAAAACTGGAAGTGGACTTTATTCGGCTCCAGGAGCCATTTAGAGGCTTGGGGAGGCCCACGGGCCCCCCGACCCTCCGATGGCCCAACCTCCAGTAAGTCTAAAAATGCCCCTTTTGTCCACGGCAGTGGCGTGATCCCTGGATTGCTGCCGCTGCCGCCATTGCCCCCCCCCCCACAAGCACTCAAAGTTCTCCCCTACTCACGGGGAGAACTTTGAGAAATGCTGTTTTAACATATTACAGGTCATAGGTATGCCTCATCATAAGCATGTATTTGTTAGAACAACACATCTAAATATGCAGTTCAGGTCCTACATGATTGCCCATAACAGTGTATGGGGATGTCAACAGGCTCACAACCGGGCCAGGATTAAGTAGAGGCGCTGGCTGTCTGAACTGGCAAGTAGCAGCAATCCAAACCACTGTGGAAGCCTGAAGAAAGCAATGCAGGTAACAAGTACACAAATGGAAGCTGCAACACATACAGGAGTCCTACAGAGGTGCCAATTCCCACAACTGGTTCCTGGATATACTACCCTGTGAGTCATTAGGCTGCCAGTGGCCTCATGTACTCCTACAGTAGAATATTCAGCTCATCAACAGTCTTAACTAAACCTTCCGTGTAATTACCGGTATTTGCTGAACATATCCCTCCATTACTTCATAAAGGAGAAAGACTGGAAATATCAGGTTGCAGCATGTCATGAATTTTCTTTCTGAAAGCATTTCAAAAGGTGTTACCTGCAATTCTGTAGGTGTTGATCTCAACCCAGTACATAGTATTCATTGAAGCCATTGTTTCTTCCTCTTGATATTTTAAACATATTTCATGTGGGTATGAAGTCACTAATATACTGTTGTGGATTTTTTTTTAATATTCCCATCAACCTTATGAACAGAATCATATTCACATGCATAGAACTAATACAAAATTCTTGAAACAAAATACAAAAATGAGTTAATCATTACATGTTTTGAAACTAAAGGCTCTGATCCCAAAGCTTCAATGTTTTCGTTTCCTTTCTGATGCACCTACATAAGGGATAGCTATCCTTTGGCAGGCAGACATCCGAATTGCATCTTTTCACACACTTTCATGGTGTATTTTTGTTGGGTTACCCTTTTTCTAATTCTTCTATCTTTCTAATACAAACACTAAATTGAAACACTACCTTTTCAGGTTTTCTGTAAGATGGCCAGCAAATCTACTGAAGAACTGAGAAAGATTTTCATGCAGTTTGCTTCAAAAGAGGGTGACCCGAGCCAGCTATCCCAAAGTGAACTGAAAGAATTAATTCAAAAAGAATTTCCAGACATACCAAAGGCAAGTTCAAGTTGTTTTCTTTAGACAACACCGTGCCCGGAAGTGTACGGAAATGTACTAATGCAACTAATGCCTCCATAGAGGTAGTGTTGACCAAAGTACTACATTACTTGGGAAGCAGGCTGGACAAGCCTGCAGTAAGTTTGAGGTTTAAAGGAATCAAGACTCAAGCATTTCTAGTTGGTATAACAATAATCACAAAAAGGACATTATAAACATTCCTCAAAAGTTTCAGACACCTTCCTTTTGCTAAGGTAAAGCATTTGGAGCAGTGCTTGTCAAGGGCATCCAAGTTGAAGACACAATCAATAATGGGCGACAGTTTAGTTGAGCATGTCAACATGTCAGCATGTCAGGTCAGGGACTGACCTGACACTTTCAAGAAACCTGCTTGGAACTAAAACACCAATTTGTTAAAAGTCATTTTCAGTTCCAAGATTTTACTGAGGATAAATCCAGAGTGACCAGGACTCCAGTCCTACACACAATGACTTCGAAGTTAAGTTACATTTATTTTAATGGAAATTATGTCCAAGCAAGTGTGTTTAGCATTATACGTATTATAAATGCAGCTGTACTGTGAAAGGACAGAAGAAGCCAGACATCAGAAGGTAACATGGAACATGTTGATTTAGGAGGTATGGACCAAGTTCAGTGATGCGGCAGGGGCTGCTTCACAGAAACAGCAAATTTGAAAATATCAAAAGTACTGTCACTGTTTATTACCAAGGTTTAATAATACTTATACAACTCTTGTTCCTTATTAAAATCACAGGCTTCACCTATTGATGTCATATTCAAAGAGATGGACAAGAACAATGATGGAGAGATCAGCTTTGAAGAGTTTGAGGCTGTTATAAAGAAGATAAAAGGATGAGGCCAGTAACACTCCACAAGATGGAAGAATACTGTGCTATTCTTAGAAAGCAACACATAATCATAAAGAAAAAAATCCAAAAGCCACAGATTTGTTTCTTTCTGAGACATGAGAACATGATTATGCAATTAAAAATAATCTCAGTAGAGGTACACTGCTTTATTTACCAGGCTACCCTGACATTATGGGCACAAAGAATATTTCCTTAACTAAGAACATAAGAAGAGCCCTGCTGGGGCCAAAGGCCCATCTAGTCCAGCTTCCTGTATCACACAGTGGCCCCACCAGATGCCTCAGGGAGCACAAGACAACAAGATACTTGTAAACCTATTGAAACGACTGGCAGTTGAGCAAGACCATAGCACTCACCATAGAACTAGATGAAACACTTACTGCTTGAGCTAAAACAAATCCTTTGGTCTCTGGAATGTGGGGGGGGGGGAGGGATGGTAAGAGGAGAGGTGATACTAAAGGCAACACTACACATTTCTCACTCTGGTTTGATTATAATTGCTGCAGCCAAGGCTGGCCTAGTCATGAGGCCAACTGAAGTGGTGAGTTGCAGGGGAGTGGTGAACTGATGAGGGGTTCTCTGCATCTGCCTGCCACCCCCTCTTTTGGCCCACAGCCAACTGAGCTGCTTCAATCAGCTCCCCAATTCTCTCATTGCTCACAGAGAGAGCAAGTGGGAAGAGGATTGGGGCAACAGCAGTTCACCTCTTCATCCCAGCCCCCTGCAAGCCCAGTGCCTTGGCCCCTTCGCAGTTGCAGAAACTTTTCAATATGGTCACTAGTCGTGCCCTGCATTATTTGAAAAGCTTTTTATCTGTCCTTTCTACATAAGATGTAAAGCAGATACCCATGCATGAACTGACCTGTATGTGCAAGACCCAAGACTTACTAATTCTGAATTCCAAACAATGAGTTGGATCCAAAGAACTGCATGACTAGTTTTACACGCCCAACGGAGATTTGAACTTGTGTTTCGTGAACAGCAGCCTCCCCACGCTGCATGGTAAACCTGTTTTGAAACTAAGGAAAATATGAAGAAACACGTCATATGGCAAGGATATTTGCCATTCAAAAGGAAGAAGTCCAAGATTTTATTGGCATACCCAAGTCCTTCAACATGCCTAAATAGCTCTTTGGATCAAAGTTTATATAAATAACCTTCAAGAAATACCTTGCTATAGGTATTTAAAGCACAATCCTATGCATGTACATTCAGAAGTAAGTCTCACTGAATTCAATGGGACTTCCTCCCAGGAACACATCTATAGAACATAAGATGAGCCATGCTGGATCAGGCCAAAGGCCCGTCTAGTCCAGATTCCTGTATCTCACAGTGACCCCACTAGATGCCTCCGAGAGCACAGACAACATTTAATCATTTGATTTTGTCTGTAAACCGCTTTGTGAACTTTTTGTTGAAAAGCGGTATATAAATTCTGTTAATAATAATAACCTGTTTCCTGTTGTCACTCCCTTGCACCTGGCACAGAGAAAACCTACTTCTAAAGCCAGGAGGTTGCTTATGGCTTGTAACCTGTGGTGGTCTTTTTCTCCATGAATCTATCCAAACCCCTTTTAAAGGCATCTAGGCCAGGTGCCATCACCACATCCTGTGGCAAGGAGTTCCATGAATTACACGCTGGGTGAAGAACTATTTTCTTTTGTCCCTTCTAACTCTCCCGCCACTCAATTTTAGTGCATGTCCCCTGGTTCTGGTGTTGTGCGAGAGGGAGAAGAATTTCCCTCTATCCACTCTATCCCTCTATCCACTATAGCACTGGTTCTCAAACTGTGGGTTGCGACCCACCATTGAGAACTTTTGCTGTACCCTGCCCCCTGCCACCGCCACCAAAGTGCCCGAAATGGCCCTCCCGTACTTACTGGGGCTTAGAGGAGCATTGGGGAGGCCTGCGCGACCCTCTGCAGCCCCCCCCCCCGATCTTCGGATTGCTGTTTTGCAGCGATCTTCAGGCACTTCCGGTTTTCGTGAAAACCGGTAGTGCCTGAAGATCACTGCAAAACAGCAATCCGAAGATCGAGGGGGCCTGCTGAGTAAGTGCAGGCCCCCCGTTTTGGGGGCCGTTTCGGCAGCAGCAATGGCGATCCCCCAGATCGCCGCTGCTGCTGGCTCTGCCCCCGCACACACTCAAGGTTCTCCCCGCCTCACAGGAAGAACTTTGAGAAACGCTGCACTATAGGATCACAGCCCTACTCTCTTAAGGGAAATGTGGACATTTTCCATTCCTAAAGGATAACAATTGTAGCAAATATCTTCTGTATAAAGATAGCCAACTTCTTTATTCATTCATTATTTCAAATCTGAAAGAGTAAGCTAATGGGAAGCACATGTTAAGATTGGGATCTAACTTTAGGGTGTATCCTCCTAACCATTTTTCTCGCCACAAGGAAATTTTAAAAGTACAGTATATCCTTGCACTCAGATCCACATGAAACTGGAACACATGAGGGATGTATTTACATGTTCAGATTGTGAGTTTGGAAAACCTGATGCACATGGGGACCATTCCATCTCAAGCTTTGAAATGGTTTGGTAAATAGACTACATTGTCCTCCAAGGTATGGAAGGTTACTTAAGGTGTAGAACAGCATCAATCATTTTGAACAGAAACGTCTGTATATCTGGAAGTTGTTTCATGGGCCCTATGATTTCATAGAATTAATACATAAGTCCATGTCTATGACAGGTTACTGGGTTAATCTGTCTTACCAGGTAGCGAGAACAATCTTACCACACTTCCACATTTTATCAGAAATCAGTGGGTACCAACTGGTTCCATGCAGACCATGTTAAGATGTCACTTAATAAATGGTCATTAGCGTAGAGCAGGGGTTCTCAACCTGTGGTATGTGTACCCCTGGAGGTACGCAAACCGACAGGAGGGGGTACGCGGCTTGCTGTGTCTTATCAGCTCCAAGTCGGAATCCACTTTTAGTTTTTTTAATTTAAACTCCCGACTCACAGCTGACTTACAGCTGATAAGGCACAGACTTGCAAGACTCCCATATAAAAAAAAACCTCTGCCAAATCTCTATATAAACCCCTTTCTAGTATTTACATCCAAGTTAGGGTAAGTTCTCTGACTAAATAGTCCCTAATTTATTACTAAAAAGAGACTTCATTGACAGTGAATAAAAGAGATTCTTGTGCAACAAAACCACCCCTTCTCTTCCCCCAGACTGTGCTCCCAAATGGAATGCAAATTAAGTGGTTTCCTACTGGCTGGTTCAATTTATATGCTGGGTTTTAGAATACATTGTTTCTTCCATTTAAAGAAGGCAGCTCTTATGGCAGATTGAGCTGGTTCTCTGTCTTCTTAAGGAAGCTAAGAAGAAATTGCCTTGATTTGTTTTTGGATGGGAGACCAGTGGTGATATTTTCTTTAAAAACAAAAAGGTGGCAAAAATTGGGGAAAAGGGTGGCTAACAGTGTGAGCTGAATAATTTTAATGATTAAATTTTACATTTTAATAATTAAATTAATTAATTAATGCTAATTAATTAATTGGCACAGGGGATACTTCAAAAAAATTGACTGTGCCAGGGGGTACACTTGGTGAAAAAGTTTGAGAACCCCTGGCATAGAGGCTGTAACCCTTCGGCTGTAACTCAGTGGAAGACTGCCAGCTTTGCATGCAGAAGGTCTCAGGTTCAATTCCTAAAATTTCCAAGTAAGTCAGAGAAAAAATTCTGTCTGAAATCTTGGACAGACTCTGCCAATCAGCATCAACAATACTAAGCTACATGAACCAATGATCTGACTCAGTATAGGGCATTTCCTATGTCCTCATTCATCCATAGTCTTTGTGATAGGTAAGAAATCAAAACAGTAGTATAATTACATTCCTTAGTTCCTGACCCTGTTACCTTCACGATAAAGAATGTAGACAATTACATATTCCAACGTCTGGCAGATAGGAATTACTCCATAGCCTTTAAAGAAACTGAAAGGCTACAAGCTACAAATGAAATGTGAACAATTTATGAAAACCAAGCAACAGATGACTAGTGGGATGGGTGGTTTTACTGAATGTGGGATGGGTGGTTTTACTTAAGGATTTAAAAGGATTTAAAACTCACTGAGGGATGGGTGGTTTCATTTTAGGATTTAGAAATCTGCTGACCCAGGGCAGATATGACAATTAGCTCCATTGTATCAAGTATTCAACAAATAATTGAACTTGCTGAACAATTGGTTATAAGCATCTGAATCCAGAGATACAGCCACACCTCACTGTATACCGTACTATTATACATACACAGAATGAAAACAATTGGGAGTGGTGCTTAGTAACAGATACATGGGTAGAGCCTGAAATTCTGCTCTGAAATATTGACCAACACTCCATAACTTGTATCTCTGAACACAAGTACGAATCTGATCATTTTACAATGCAATCCTATGCATGCTTACTCAGATGTAAGTCCCTGTGTATTCAATGGGACCTAGCCCTAGGAAAGTGTGCATAGGTTGTATTCTCAGTTCAGCAAGTGCCAATTTCAATGGGAAAACATATTTTAGCAAGTGTTATTTCAATGGGAAAAACATATTTCTATTCCTGAAACTATAGTGTTGGGCCGCTAATCTTACAGCACTGCTATCGCAACAAGATAGTTATGTGTCCACTGTTGAAAAGCTTCCTAACTTTGTTTTCAAGCTTAGTTATAGAATTCTTACAACAAATGTTGATTGAAGGCGCAGAACAGTTGTGAGGCTAGATATTTCATTTGGAGTAGCTGAAGGCTACTGCTCTACACCATGGCCCTGGTCAAGATATACTTTTAAATGTACAATTAAATAAGGAACGTTTCTCACATCAAGTAATGATTTCTGTTCCAGGATATTTTGTTGGACAATTCCGCAAATTAACGTTTCCTGATCCACAGTTACCTTCCATTTATCTTATTGCCTCTTCAACTGATTTGACATACTAACCAACTCTGAATGGCTGACTATCTATAGAAACTCAGTGGAGAGAAATCCTGTTTAACAACGATCAACATATTAAATGAATACTGTACTACCTTAAGAAGAAATTACCCACTTGACTGTAGGAATTTTGTTAAGTGTGGCTAACAACACGTTGGCACATAACAACTCCTAGGAAATGGTTGGATCAGCACTTCAAAAGTGAAGTATCCTAGCATTCCTTTGTAAAAAGGGGTATTTTTCCCTGTTCTTGGCAGAGCATTTGTGCATCATTAGGGTGTGAGTATCCTTTTTTGCTAGAAATATTTGCCTCTTATTTTCCTATATGACTGTTTTGTCCCATCTGATTGTAGGGCCTTCTTATTGGCAAGGTGTAATGTCATGCCATCAGAGTTACTTTATGGGAGATTTAGAGGGATTCCCTCTAGGGAGAGATGTTGTTCTTGTGCTGTGGGAGGTGTGGAATCTCTGCACCATATGTTATTTTATTGCCCCCTGTATAGTGATCTACGTGAGAAATATTTATATCCGATCCTGTCCAATAGGTGGAGTTGGGAGGATCAGGAAAAAATCCGGATTATTTTACAGGGTGTAGATGTTGTATTAACAGAAAAAGTTGCAACCTACTTAAAGCTAATTGTAAAGAGGCGCAGTGCGAGTCATATGGGTAGTGTATGCTAGGTTAGGACTCTTCACCCTTACTTGTTATATGTCTATGTTGTATGTTATGTATGTTTTAATTATGCCAATAAAGGTTCTGAATCTGAATCTGACTGTTTTGTTTGGTGAAATCCTTTGTTTCTTTGGGACTTATCCTTTCCCCCACCATAAAACTACTGCTGTTGCTATTACTTTCATCCTTATCAAACAAGGCCACTTCATTCAACTTTATTTTACCTTTGCTTCAGGCGTTAACAGTGAACTAATAAACCTTGGCTAATGTACACTTAGGGCACAATCCTATCCTATGCTATGCTGTGCTGGCACCTGCAATGCTATATCCTGAGCAGAGTAGGCAGGGTTGGTGGTCTCCTTGAGGTAGAGGAACGTTTGTTCCCTTACCCTGGGTAAAGCCGCAGGCCCCGCAATGGGTCTCCTTGGATCTGTGCCCGCCATTTTGGCGGGCACAGACCCATTTTGGCGGGGACAGGATACGGCGTACGCTGCTGCCGCCGATCCCACCACCTTCACACCCTGGAACGCCCTCCTCCCACCCCTGTGCCACACGGCCGAGCCACGGCTTACCTGTGCTGTATGCCATCGGGATCCGACCTGCAGGAGCCGGCACAACTGCTTTACAGCAGCTTTTGCGACGGTCCTGGCCCAGCGCAGTCGTCCTATGCCAGCCTAGAAGCTGGACAGGATTGGGCTGTTTTCAGTTACGAATATATATCAACAAAAACTGATTGGGATAAACTACTGTAAAACATATAACAGGCCAAACTTGCTTAATGTAAGAGCCACATATGATAAACTTCAGATGTTTGAGAGCTGCAATATTTAAGAAGAAATTTAAATTTTTAAATATATTTACTCACCATGAACATTAACCTTATGTTTAACCCAGTGGGCTCTCATTTTATACCTGGTAAATAATTATAAAGCTGGAAAAATTCTTATTTACCTTTTATATTAATTGTGATGCAAAAAGGAGCTCAGCCAACATATTTCCGAGAGCTGTACATTATATGTCAAAGAGGACCCACAGTTTGGTCACCCCTAGCATATAAGGTTAACAACAGGCTGCAACAAAGAAACTATACATTTTCATAGATATTTATCAGGAAGCAGAAAGAAATATACCGGAAATGAAAAAGAATGTTAGAAAAGGTTATATTGCTTCAAGGCCAGCAATAATTTCAGAATGAAGTATCATCAAACCTCCAGGCCAGTCAGTAAGGTGCCTGCAACATTCTATGCACACACCCAATTAATAAAGCATACACTCAATGTGAAATGTGGGGGAGTTTAGACGCAGACAGTAATTAAAAAGGGAGTGATAGGCAGCACTCATCAGCAGATTAATTAGGGCACAACTAAATTATTCATTTCGGATATCACTTTGTTGCTTCCTTTGGTGGCTTGATTCCTTTCGTTGGCTTTGTTCAACAATTTGCTTTGCTTTATGCCCAGTTTGGATGTTTGCTTCATTTCAATTTTGATTCGTTCTTTAATAATTTCCCATTAATTTCAATGAAAAAAATTCAATTCAGGGGAATGTTTTAAAATTACTTTTCAGAATTGGATGATATTTATGGGATGAAATATAAAACCTATAGCATTGGACGTTGGTATCAGCTGTGGTTCCGTTCCGGACCCCCTCGCAGATAATGAAAAACCTTTTAAAAAGTCACTGTAAAAACATTTTCAAACGGAAACTTTCATGGCCAGCCACAATTTTTATGAACAAGGGGAATACGGGTACAGAAGCCATGTAAAACACACACAAAGTCCAAATGGAATAAAAAACAAAAATCGATCCTGCTTACGTTCTTCAAGTTTCTTTGACAGCGCAGGCAGGCAGAAAATCATTAAAAATCCACAGCACAACCTTAGAAATCCAACATTTTGTTTCTTTCAACCCAGAAACATTCTCGAGGAGCAGTCTGAAGACTGTTAGATGGTGAAGCAAGTCAGTGCAACAGCCTGAACCAGGAACCATTGGATTCTCACAGAGGTCATCTCAGGACAACGGAACGCACTTGACAGCTGTATAGAGGGCAGTTGAAGTCAGCAATGGCACTCTGACAACTTGTGCGTTAGTGTTAAAGATAATGGTAATAAGTGCTTGATAGGGGTCTACTCGTAATACAACAGACAGTGACTATTGCCTCTTCAGTGCTACTTGCAGGACTGGCTGCTAAGTTAATGACTTCCATGTGTGCGCCACTGATAATTGAACTGTTTCCATGCTTTTGCTCTATAATTAACCAGCTGTTGCGCTGACTTGCTTCACCATCTAACAGTCTTCAGACTGCTCCTCGAGAATGTTTCTGGGTTGAAAGAAACGAAATGTCGGATTTCTAAGGTTGTGCTGTGGATTTTTAATGATTTTCTGCCTGCCTGCGCTGTCAAAGAAACTTGAAAAACGTAAGCAGGATCGATTTTTGTTTTTTATTCCAGTTGGACTTTGTGTGTGTTTTACATGGCTTCTGTACCCGTATTCACCTTGTCCATAAAAATCACTGTAAAAACCTTAAAAAAGAAAAAAGTTAACAATAGCGTTTCTTAGCTTTTTGCCGTCAAACAGCTCCGGTCGCAGAGCTGTAGACAGTGAAATCACGCACCCACAGCCTCTTCTGGGTCGTGCGACTTCCCCAGGCTCGTCCCAATGCATTCTGGGGCAACCTGAGGAATGCTATTTTTAACCTTTCCCTCCTCTTTTTAAAAGATTTTTACAGTGGCTCCCATATCCACTAGCATCCGTGTTGAGACAGATCTGTGCATGCCAGATCCGCACATAGTGACGTCGGACTATAATCCTCTGTATCAGTGGTTCCCAAACTGGGAGGCACGGCTCCCAGGGGAGGGGTGGAAACCAGCCAGGGGAGCCATGGAATCCTCTCAGAAAATAGTGCAATGCCAACTGGTAGGCATCAACGTAATGTAATGGGGAGCCACGGCCAATTGCCACCAATGGTCAAGGGAGCCGCAGGTTGAAAAAGTTTGGGAAACACTGCTCTATATCTTTGTAGAGATAGTCAGTTAAATTGTGTCCAAATAAGTGCTGGGGTTTTCATTCTAGGGGCAATTGACAGGCCTGCACACATTTTGCTTTCTTAAAAGTGAGATCTGTTCTTGGGTATATTTAGAACACTGATTCAAAAAAAAAAAATGGCATCGTTTTGTCCTATCACATCTAGTTTTGGGGGTACGGCATCACCACCTCATAATGCAAGTCAAGCAGCTTCCTCATGAGGAAGCTGCTTGTCTCACATTATGAGGTGGCAATACCGTACCCCCAAAACTAGATGTGATAGGGCAAAATCGATGCCATTTTTGGAATCCATGCTCCAAATTCATTTAAAACCACCATAAATTTTGAAAAAAGTAATTTTTTTACCTTCAAATTTACAGGCCTGTGTAATTTTAAAAGGTTTCTGCTGGGTCTTGACTTTTGTGGCATACTTTTGTGGCCAATTTGCATGAACCTCAGAGATAATGTAAGGATGTCCCTATATAAGATCCCTACTATCTTTCAAGAATATAGGTGCCAGAATTCAAGAGATATCCATAAAAACAGTTTTAGAACTTTGAATTTGTACCTATTTTGTTTTTGTGATCAGTCTACACAAATGTCACAGGAAAGTTCTCTAAAAAAATTCAGAAACATACATTAGGATTATACTGTGCATCTCCTCCTACCATCCCCTAATATCAATCCAAGTATGGAAACATATTTTCAGCCTCCTTTTTGCTAGGTTACACAACTCCAAACCTTTCCATTTCATTAAACTATTTAGTTTAATAAACTCCCTTTCAGCGCAATCCGACTTAACTTTTGTGCCAGTTTAACCAGCGGCACAGCGAGAACGAGAGGTCCCAGAACGCAAAAGGGATTCAAATCCCCTTTGTATTCCTCTTTTGGAGGGGATTTGAATCCCTTTTCCGTTCTGGGGCCTCCCGTTCTCGCTGCGCCACTGGTTAAACCGGCACAAAAGTTAAGTCGGATTGCGCTGTCAGTCCATTAGTTTGAGCACTCTAGTAACTTTTTTTCTTTTTACTTTTTCCAGTAAATTAAACTATCTGAATAGGATAAAGAAAAATATATGATAACATAACTTTCAAAATACTAGAAAGAGGTATGCCTAAATATTACAGAAACGAAAAGGAATATTACAATGAGAAAAAATTAAATGTTAAGTGTTAACACATCACTGAATTACTGCTACAGCTAACAAATTATGATGAGCTAACATGTTACTGTCTTTATGGACAAAATTCCAACGTTTTATAAACAGAACCCTTTAACATTATGAACATACCTTCTTGAATGTGGGTAATCAAAACTGAACACAGTGTATCATATGATATCTTATTAATACCCCGTCTACAAGATATGCCGAAAATTACATTGAACTGCTTTCTCTGTGGCCAAATTACTGTAGTAGCTTATAGTCATATTGTGATTGATTGATTGATTGATTGATTGATTGATTGATTGATTGATTGATTGGGGTCTTCTCTTCTTTTGTTTAGAACTAGTGGATTTTATGTTCTCTTATTAGGGCCAACTAATTGCTTCAAGTCCGCATGTTTGTTTTTTAATGTACATAGCAGCCACTAGTCTGAGACCAATCCGGATCAGCTCCCACCCCCATCCAATGGAAGCTTTCCTCCTGTGCAGACTGTGTGTGGCTGCTAGTTCCATTTCATAAAACAAAGACACTGGCTCCAATCACAAAATTGGATTTGTGAAATTGGATTAGGGATTCACCTGGATCCGCAGCTGCTCCTGGATTCCCAGGTGGCGGCTGTGGCCAGGGGGGGCCTTTGCCCAGCTTTGGCTGGTGCGCCAGCTGCGACCGTACTTGGATCGTGCAGACCTGACCACGGTGACCCATGCCACGGTGACGTCACGGTTAGACTATTGTAATGCACTCTATGTGGGGCTGCCTTTGAAGACGGCTCGGAAACTACAATTAGTGCAGAATGCGGCGGCCCGTGTAGTCACTGGAGGTAGGTGGTTCGACTCTGTCGGGCTGCTTCTCCGACGGCTGCACTGGCTGCCAATTCGTTTCCGGGCCCAATTCAAAGTGCTGGTTTTGACCTTTAAAGCCCTATACGGCCTTGGGCCAGGATATTTGAGAGACCGCCTACTTCTATATAGTCCGGCTCGTCTCCTTAGGTCACCAGAGAAGGCCCTTTTGCGGGTACCGTCGCCCAGGGAGTTGTGACGGGCGGCGGCCAGAAATAGGGCCTTCTATGGCCCTATTAGTGGCACCAACCTTATGGGATTCCCTCCCTCTTGACTTACATACTGCTCCCTCCTTGGAGACTTTCCGGCGAGGCCTGAAAACGTTCCTGTTTAAGGAAGCCTTCTGAGTCCTTGCCTTTTTTAACATCCTGCTGGTACAGGTTGGGTGCTGCTGTTTTTTATGCTCTTGTTTTAATTGTAATGTGATCTGTTTTTTATTAACTTTTAAATGCTGTTTTTTACTAGTTTTCGTCAACTGTTTTTTATTGTCTTAAAAAGTGATTATTTTTTGTATTGTATTTTCTGTATTGTATTCTTTTTTTCATGTTGTAAGCCGCCTTGGGTCCCTTCGGGGAGAAAGGCGGGGTAAAAATACTGTAAGTAAGTAAATAAATAAATAAATAAAATAAAATCCGCCAATCATTAAAAAAATATATATACAATTATCATATCCTCCAGTTACAATGTGCAAATGTAAAATCCATTTCAAAGATTTGCTGTTTATGTGTCAGTACAGCCAAGGAAGAAGATCCCTTCTGTTACAATACTGTATCTTGATTTCTACAAAGGACAAACCTCTTTCAAAGGTTTTACTGTATTTTTTGTCATTACTTTATGAGCAGTTTGGGGGCTTTTTTTTACAAGCAAAAAGCAGCATAAAAAGACTAATAAAATAAAGTAAAATAAACACACACACACCAGAAATTCCCAAGACATATATTTGGCTCTGTAAACCCTCTTGTAAGAAACCTTGTGATGACATTTCCTATTGACATCTCATAAGAAGAGAGATTTGTCTCAATGTGGATGCCAGCGGATAATCAAGTCCACTGTAGAAACCTGTTATAAAAAGTTAAAAACAGCACCCCCCAAATCACTGTTCCTACCTTCGTGCGGGCAAACCACACCATTTCCAAAGCTCTAAAGAACTCTTTGAAGCTGAAAGACCCGCTTCTGGGTTGCGCGAAGGCTCCTCTCTCCTCCTAGGGCGGCTCACCCCAGAATGCATCGTGATGTATTTAGAGATTTAGAGTTTTGGAAACAGTGTGATTTGCCCAACAGCGCAATCCTCTTGACGGAGCTGGCGCCGAAGCGAGCTCTCCAGTGCCGGGAAACGTCGCAAACTTGCCGGAAAGCATGTTTGCGACGACTCGTGAGCAAGGAAGTGCAGAGGCCGGCCTCCCTTGCTCCGGCACCAGAGTGCCCCTGCAGCCACCAGACCAGGTAAATCGGGATCCGGCAGGTGGGGGTGCGTTTTGCTGGGCCAGGGAGGGGGGCCATTGGCCCAGCCAGCCCGGGAAGGGGATGATGTCAGCCATATCCCAGCTCCTGACAGGCAGCTGGGCTGTTACACGGCCTCCTCCAACTTCCACCAGCAATTTTGCTGGCGGAAATCTAAGGAGGCCGATTGGGCCTGCCCCAGTTTATACTTAGGGAAGGGGATCAAACCTCCAGCCCGGTGGCAGCATGTCCGCCGGTGCACAGGGTCCAGCGTGTGGCCCTGGGCCGGACCCTTCTGGTGCAGGGTGGTCCAACGTTTCGTACCTTGAGGGCCACATGCGAACTTTGACATGAAACACGGGGGCCGCACAATAAATTAATTAATTAATAATAATGACCATGCATGCCCCGCCCTGGTGTCTAGCATGCCCCACCCACGCTCCCCTGAAGATTGAAAAGGCAGTATGCTCCCGACCGCCTTTCTGATCATCAGGGGAGCATGGGTGACTGCGGGGGAGGGGAGCTCCAAGAGCAGCCGGGGGCCGCAACAGAGGCCCTCGGGGGCCGCATGCGGCCCGCGGGCCACACGTTGGACCACCATGTTCTGGTGGATTGCGCTGCCCGTGAAGTAAGGAACAGCGATTTGGGGGCCTTTTTTTTTTTTTTTTTTTTAAACAGGCTTCTACAGTGAACTTGATTACACGAAGATTCATGGTCTGACTGTACAAGCATAAATGGGAAAAAATGGAAAAAACATGAAATACTCTGTGTGTGTGTGTGTGTGTGTGTGTGTGTGTGTGTGTGTGTGTGTGTGTGTGAGAGAGAGAGAGAGAGAGAGAGAGAGAGCGAGAGAGAGAGAGGTCAGCTGTTAAAATTCAAACAAAGGAACTGCTAACAATATTTAGATTCTGCCCTTCCCCCAAAGCACAAATTTTGTATCTGCCTATCCACACACACACAGTATTGCTGAAGTACTCAATACATTGAACCTGTCAGCATGTTGCTTTAACAAAAAGGCACATTTTGTAATCAGGGTGGAGTGGGAGTGGCAAAAAAACTATAAAAGGGTTCCACTCCCAACGCATAGCTTCTCACCAACAGTACAGGTAGTACTTCTGAGCTTGGTGCATTAGGTAAATATGATTTATATATTTTACATCTGTTTGAATTTCTTCTATTAATGTACAATTTTTAGAGTGAATTGACCTATGTAGTATGCATATGTATTTATTTTTATTATTTGATTTTCCCTATCAAAGTTCCTACAGGGATAAGTTGTAGAATTTTCCCAAAGGAGAACATTTACCGTCATGTAGCATATATTCATATATATTCATAACTAATAAGTCTATTGTCATATGATTATTTTTGTATGGAGTAACTCAGAAATTATTAGCAAAATAAGTGATTTACAGCACAATCCTATGCATGTCTACTTAGAAGTCCTACTGAGTTCAACTGGGCTTGGTCTCAGGTAAGTATGTTTAGGATTGCAGCCTCAATCACGCTACATACACACCTACAACTTTCGTACCCATGTACAGCAGTTGATTTGTGAGTGTACTGTAGCAGTCTCAGATGAAAGCAATATATATATTTCCTTATAAACCTTTAAATGCATTAATCTTGGATCTTCTTTTAACAGTTTCTCTTTCTTTTTTGAAGGGCATTTTTCAAAAAAGAAGACCATGGCAAGCTTTAATAGTGATGAGCTTTTAAAACTCTTCACCCAGTATGCTTTGAAAGAGGGCAGTTCTAGCCTGCTTTCCATTGATGGACTTAAAAGCTTGCTTCAGGGTAACTTTACAAGCCTTCTGGTAAGTCTTTCCAAGATTGTATCAAACATACTGTCAATTAAATACATAGATAACTTTAATATTTTCCTAATCTTGCAAATCTTTTCAGAGACTGGAAATATCTACCATAGTACTACTGACCAATAGGGCTGGTCCCGGTTTACATCCAGGGACATCCAGTTTACATCCAGGGAAGGGGACATCCAGGGACATCCAGTTTACATCCTTCCCCGAGTAGACCTCCGGCCCACCGCATGACGGGCCACACGATCCAACGGGTGGCCCTGGGCCACCCGCTGGATCCTTACGCTGGATTTCACTGAAAAAGTTATAACTTGCTCAATGTAAATATTTGAGCAGAACTGTCTACAAGGATAATACTTACAAGTTTTGAAGGAATTAACCATAATTTACCAGTATTAATTTACCATTAATACCCCTGGCACAGCTTCAGATAGTAGTAAAAAAAAAGAGGAAGAAAGTGCTTCCTTTCTCAAGGAAGAGCTGCAGTTGGCAAACAAACCAAGGTTGTCCACGTATATCTTGCAGGGATGTATCTAAGTAACTAGGTCGCGAGTGCGAGTGTGAGTACAATCATTTTTGCACGAGTACGAGTCCAAGTACAAGTCAATGCCAAAAATTTTGGGCGAGTACGAGTCAAGTGCGCATCATTTTCCCCCGAGTACGAGTCAAGTGCAAGTAAGGCCAAAAACCACGAGTCACAAGTCGAGTCACTTTGGGGCAAATGACTTCCCCCCCCCTGAAAATGGGGTGGGTGGGTGTCTGTGTGGGTTGTGCATCTGTGTGCCTCTGAGGCTTTTAAAGCACCCACTTGGCTTCCCCTATGCCCTTCCCCTCACCTCTCAGTCTTGTCACCACCCATCTTATTTTGGAAAAACAAGCGTGTCTACATTCAAACCATTTATTATTCCTTCCCTGCCCCCTCCCCTTGCTGAGCTGAGCATCCCTTGGGCTTGGAGTTTTGGCCAAGGAGGAGGAACCGCTGCGGCAGCTTCACCTTCCCTCACTCCTCCCCACCCCTCGCGCTCGGAGTTGTGGCCAATGGCGAACAGACGGCAAAAAAAGGGAAAAACTCTGAGCCAGGCTTGTTTTCCCACCCCCTTGAAAACCCTCCCTCTCTGCTGCCCTCCTCCTCCGAGGTCTCCACTGCGCCTGCCTGCCTGTCTGTGTTTATGCCAGCCATTAAAGGAAAATGACTCTGAAATGGCAAGTCGTTACCCCCACGAGTGCAAGTCAAGTACGAGTCCCGTGGGTCATGAGTGCGAGTGCGAGTCAGTGGGTCACGAGTACAAGTACAAGTACGAGTCAGGGAAAAGTGGCTAAGTCACACTTGCGAGTCGAGTCATTTGACTCGAGTCCCCATCACTGATATCTTGTGTGTAAATGTTCAGTCAAAAGTAAACAACTATTTACTGTATGTTTCAATGACACAATTTAACATAAACATGCTTTTTAAATATGCTTCTGCTCTGAAACTGTCTATATAAACACTTTCTTTGTTTTCCATTCTTTTTTCCACAAAAACACCTAAACAACCCAGAGTTCAATCTCTCTCAATGACATAGCCAACTATGTGGACATAGATAAAGATGGAAAAGTCAACTTTAATGATTTTAAGGCACTAATAAGCAAGTTGCAAAGTTTGGCTGGATTAGCTAATTTGGCTGGATTAGCTGGTTTGACTTCCTAAAGCATCCTATGAAGAGGAAGAAGACAAAGAAACATGCAAGACCTGAACAACACTATTATGGACACTTAAAAAAGTTTACATTTGTACAAAGATTCTCTCTAAAGCTAAATGCAACCATTGTGAAAAATATGGATGTCATTAAATAAAGATCTAGTTTGATTTAAAACAAACAATCTTAATATGATGACTGGTGAACCATTCTTCCTTTTGAACCTAAAGAGTGAATCCCAACACTTTACACAGAGGGATCATTCCATTCCCAAATGGTGGTTCCAAGTGAGTTTTAAGATTTTTAAAGAACTCATATGACCTAGTGACTAAGAATGTGAGCCGTGAACTGGATGTGCCCAGACCAGATCTTGGTCACAAAATCTCAGGACTCTGGGAACTGAACAAGGAACCTCATGGCCTGAGGCTGGGATGGACAGCCCAATCCTATCCAGCTGCTAGGCTGGCATAGGACAACGACGGTGGCCCAGGACCATTGCAAAAGCTGCCATAAGGCAGTTGTGTCGGGTCTGGGCTGGTAGAAAGGCCTACACTGACCCCAGCAGGCTGGATCCGGATGGCGTGCAACACAGGTAAGCTGCAGCTGGGCCGCGCTGCAAAGGGGGCAAGGTTTTTGGGCATTTTGGGGCGGGGATGGGCAGATCGGGCCCAGGAGAGGGCGGGATCAGTGGCAGCAGCGTACGCCGTATCCTATCCTCTTCCCAGGCCCGTTTCTCCCAACACAGGCCTCCTTGTTTTGCGCCGCCAAAATGGCAGGTGCAGATCCAAGGAGAACTGTTGTGGAGACTGGGGCTTTACACAGGGTAAGGGAACGAAAATTCGCTTACCTCAAGGAGACCTCGAACCCCACCTCCTCTGCTCAGGATCCAGCATTGCTGGCGCCTGCATAGCAGGATCGCTGAGCGGAGCATTGGATAGAATTGGACTGTTAGTTGAGTGAGCTTCTAGGAAGTGTGTGCACTGAGGCCTGCTTGAGGTCCAGAAGAGAACACAACATTAGCTCCTGTAGCTGGCAAATTGGACAGACCTACTGGGATAAATACTAGAAGTCTGGCTTTCTGTACTTGTGTGAACAACAAAGCAGAACTTCCTGTAGTTCTGGCTCCAGGTCCAGCTTTAGCCTGTGTCCTCAGTTCCCGCATCTGATCTCATGGACCCTGGGTCAGAGGACACACACTCCAGATCTGTTCAGGTGCAACTGCCCACAACCCCTTCCTGATATGAGCTTACTAGATTTCTTTAGGCAAACCATCAACAAGCCACTAACCTTGCAGTCTCAGCCATGCAGCTAAACTATACCTATAATAGTACTGCTCTAATACCTAGGTGCATTTGTGAAAGAACACTTGAAAATGCAATTTATAAATGCTAAGTATTGCAATGACTATGGGTCTATAAACGGCCACCATTAGATTCTGGGAAGAATACGATACAAAGGGATTATCATTTATATCAAAGGATGAGCAGGTTGTGAAATTTCCTTAGCAAAACTTTTAATACCTCTGCATTATATTCTCCTATATTTTGTTTAGTTTTGTTTACTGACTTGAAGTTGAGACATATTTGTTACAGCCAAAGCAACTTAGAGACATATTTGCATTGCACTCAATTGGAATGTTATGCATAATTCTTAAAATACTGTAATACATATCACCAACTTTAGCAAAGGTTTCCCCGTTAATTAAAACACTATGCAGATACAAGCTTTAAAAGATGGATATTTGATTAGAATTAACAAATCCACAACAGACAATGATTCTTCAAAGGGAAATCTCATGTTAAGTTCTAAATAAGGTACTGCTTATTGGGAAAGCAATACTTCTTCATAGCAAGATCCAAGGCATTTCTGTTTCTTCAATATTTCGCATAATGAGAATGGGAATGCTGAGGTATGTTTTTCCATGCACATGGTCAAACAGTTTTGTGAACTGCCTTGCTGAATCAGATAAAGGTCAAGCTAGAATCATCGACATTCTGTTTTCAACAATAGCCAACCAGATATCCCTAGAACCTCAGCAGGGCATGAAGAACTGTTCTCCCCCCCCCCCCTGTTTTATCTCTCTATAGAGTTCATAATTTTATAAATCTATATCTACCTCCTATAGGCATTGTTTTCTAAACAAATCAAAATCAAAATGTTTCAGCTATATCCTTGTAGGTGGTTGACCCTCAGAAATGCTCTTTGTTTTTTCAGTACATGTTCCGTTTCAAAGATAGCCTTTTAGAGATGGGATGACCTTACAGCCCAATCCTATTGCGTATTGGACTGTCGCACGGAAGCATTTATGACAACGTAAAATGACTGCGGATGGAGCGCACAGCTCTCTGTCAGTGGCCATTTTCCGACCGCTGCCACAGGAGGCAGCAGCACTTCGCCGATAGACCCTGCCAAGCCCTCCAGAGAAGGTAAATTAGTGGTGGGGGCAGGGAGGGGATGAAACTGGGCAGAGAGGGGGGGAGGAACGGAGGGGGGGGAGGCTGTGGATTCTGTGGTGATGATGCGCACCAGATCCTGTCTCCTCTTTTGCAAGCCTCTCCGCCACCTTTCTCTCCTCGGACCTGTGTTAGCTACAGAGCGGAGTGGGAGGCTTATGGAAGGGTAAGGGGAAAGAATTCCCCTTTCCCCTCCAAAGCCTCCAGATCCACCCACCTACCCCACCCCCGCTAGATAAAGCATGCGCCTTTTGGCGTTGCTGCATTGTTGAGAGGGACGGACAGGATTGGGCTATTAGTATTCTAAATATGGACGTACCAAACATTTAGACAACAGCATTATGTTACTTGCTATTTTATTTCTAATTCCTTTTCCCCAAAATCCTAACACTGTATTTGTCTTTTTCACTGCTACAGCACACTGAGATGACCTTTTTCTATAAGCTTTCTACTATGGCTCTAAGATATGGTCTGATCAGAGCCCATAAGAATATAGAGAAATTAGCAATTTGGGAAACTGGTTATATGATTTTGCACTGAACTATGATGAATCTCATCTACTATAGTGCTGCCTGTTCACCCAGTATGGAGAAATTCATTAAGATCTTTTAAAAATCTGTTTAAAATTTCACCATCTTGAGTAATGTGGTGTCATCCACAACCTTGGCTACCTTACTGCTCACCCTAACTCCAGAAAATGTATGGACATGAAGTTGAATAACACTTATATCCCACTATTTCCCTCCATTATGAAACTTAGGGCCCAATCCAATACTTACTGACCGTCATCACTTCCTCCCCTGTGCTGACTGCCGTAAAGGCTCCCCTGCTTGCGGGAGGTAAGGTGTCGGGAGAGGCAAGAGGGGTTGGTGAGAGATTGGAATGGGACGGGGGATGGATTGAATTGGGGCGGGGAAGGCAGTGACAGGGCAGGGGGCAGGTGGATCGGGCCCAAGAGGGGGGCAGGATTGGTGGCGCTGGTGCCACCAATATCCTATCCCCCTTCCTGGACCTGATCGTACGGTATGGGTCCATGCAGACCTGTGCCAGCTATTTAGCTGTCACAGGTTCGAGTAGACTTGTCTGCACCACAGAGGCTTATCCCTGGGTACAGGGACAAATGTTTCCTTACCCAGAGGAGACCTCCTGGACTGCCCCCCTCCCACCATAGGATGCAGCAGTCGTTATCTTGACACCGCTGCAATGATGGGGGTAATTGATAGGATTATATTATTCCTACTCTCAGATTCCTGTTTTTTACCTAGTTATTGGTCCATTATGGAATCTGCATCCTTAGCATATGATTAATGCTTTTTAAAAAGCCTTTTGTGAGAGACTTTGTCAAAAGCTTTTTGAAAAGTTCAGGTAACAAAATGATTAGCAACACCTGTGTGGTCTATTGTCATACATATAGCTCTTGATCAGGAAGAAGATAATGGCCATGGTGCTGTTTTAGAATTTTTAGATATCATATCACCACCACCACCACCATTAATACTGTTATTATTTGTTACTTTGAATATTCCTCAAGCAGATTACTTTTTAACCAGATCTGTCCAAACCCAATCAGTAATTTGCAAATGGATGGCTTAATTTGAGCTATAACTTCTATTCTGCAATTTCTTCACTCTTTGATTAATGTAATCCATGTAAAGGAATTATCAGTTGGAAGTTTGCAAACCAGAAGTCTAACAGATGAGGGTACACAATCGACAGTCTTGTATTCTTCAGTCTTTTTAACACTACAGTATAGATTCGTTCACATAGTGGTAAAAACCTTTACATGCCACAACAAAGTCTGACAATGGGAAGCAAATGGAAACAATGCCACCTACTGACAAAGTACATATCTGACACAATATTAGGGTTTATGAAAAATACATTTTTTTCCTAGGATAGCAATCTGAAAAATGAAACATAATGCACGCTGCTTTTATAATGCTTGAAGTACCTGTTTCATCAAAAAGGGATGTAGGGCTATTCCATAACCAACTGCACCAGTGATGTCTCATTCACTTCTTTTAATCATGGAAAGTCTCAAACTGAGACCAGAGTTTACCAGGACAAAGTGCACGGATCTGTTTAAACCTTTTAGTTTAAACCAGCGGTTCTCAAATAGTGGGGCGTAAAGGGGGGCTCGTGTGATGCTGTGTTAGTGTGTGCTTTGCGCCACTTATCTTGATTGTAGGAGCCTCCAGTGACGATCTACTTCAACGACGATCTCTTCCGGGGAGCAGATCGTTCCTCTGCTCCCCGGCGCGAACTCTGTAACTCGCCTAGGAGCGCTTTGCAGAGTTCACGCATGCGCAAGACGACGATGTTGCCAATCGTCATCTTGCGCATGCGTGATTCACAGCGTGAACTCTGCAGAGCGCTCCTAGGCGCGTTACAGAGTTCGCGCCGGGGAGCAGAGGAACGATCTGCTCCCCGGAAGAGATCGTCGTTGAAGTAGATCGTCGCTGGAGGCTCCTACAATCAAGATAAGTGGCACAAAGCATACACTGTCTACACAAGCATACACTATTTTCTGTCATGCCCCCCATGCGGGAGATATTTACAGTTGCGCGGGGGGGCGCGAAATTTTTTCTTCTTCCTAGGGGGGGGCATGACAGAAAATAATTGAGGAGCACTGGTTTAAACTAAACTAAATAATCAATTCCTGCATGATTGGCACGACTATTTGAAATCAGGCAAACAAGGTCTATTAAAAACAAATAGAAGGAAAAAATCAGTACTTACAACAGGATTCTTTGTGTTTGAGTCAAATTCTGTAGAATTTGCATCTGTAGAAGTACAATGGCTACTTTTTAAAATGTTTCTCATATTATCCATGTAATTCTCATTTATCAGTGAACTTTTAAAAAAAATCTGGGGGGGGGGTCACCAGCAATATATTATTACACAACTTTCTAGAATTAGAACATTATTACTAGGTAGGCTTACCATATCCAAAGGGGGACAGGGTGCCTACACCTTTAACCATTGTAAAAAGAGGGAATTTGGGCAGGTGCAGCTCATAATGGAAAGGTGCAACAAGCTGCACCTGCCCAAATTCCCTCTTTTTACAATGGTTAAAGGTGTAGGCACCCTGTCCCCCTTTGGATATGGTAAGTCTATTACTAGGTATATTTACTTGTGAATAAGCTCCACTGAACATGTCTAGGAATGGCCTGTTCACTGCTAACCGGTATTAGAAAACAGTTAAAATGAAGATAGTGTTTGTGGCCTTTCAGGAAGAGGCTACTGGCACAGCTATCAGTAAAAGATGTGGGGAAATCATATGAATTGTAGCATTTGCAGAGATGCACATTTTAAATTACAGCTCTTCCCAGCTTCCTGCTGGATAAACTCAAAAGCAACACAAATAGTAAATTATGACCTGCTTCAAGCAGGTGCTTCCTCAGTGCTGAAAGGAAAGACAGAAGGCAAAACAGGCACAGAGCCTAGAGATATGGACAGCACCAGTCCCCTTTGCTCCCTACTTCCCTCCTGTACTGGAAAAAACTGTGAATGAAGTGGGAAAAGGTAAATCCACAATGCCACTAACAGCACAATCCTATTCAACTTACAACACCAGTGTAAACAGTGGTGCAGTGAGAACAGGAGGCCCCAGAACGGAAAGGAGATTCAAATCCCCTCCAAAGGGGGGATTCAAAGGGGATTTAAATCTCCCCTCCCCTCCAAAGCCTCCCACCCTGCCCTCCCCTGCAGGTTGCACCAGTGGTGTAGGTTGGATAGGATTGCGCTGTAAAACTAGGAAGTCCAGGCAGAAAGAAACCACCATAAAAGTCTCTGAAGTTAAACAGAGCCCTCCAAAATCTGGGGATCCCTTAAAGCCAGCCAAATGAGATGATTGGAAAGATGTGGCAACCACTCCCCCCTCCCCACAAGTGAAACTGAAATCAGGCAAATAAAACAGTAAAAATACAATAAGTTTATTAAAACGTCAAAAAAATCAACTCAATGGATGGGAAAATGCAATATATGAAAGCAAGGCACTAAAACTGGCAATAGGGGAAAAAAGAAGGGGACACCAAATTGACAATGTAAATTGACAATGCAAGGGGACATCAAATTGACAATGCAAATTAAAATGCAAGAGACAAATAAAACAAAATCCAGGCTGTGGCTACCTGGATACGCACCCTACTCTAGTCACTCATGCTGTTTCAGAGTCTTGGTCCTAATACTTACACTTGCAGATGCTTCCAACATCAGACCTCAGCAAATGCCAAAGGGGTGTGTGTGTGACTCCACTTTATATAACCTGGGGGCATTAATCTTGGTTTACTTGGGTGCTTGGATATTGGGGAGGCGTCACCTAGGTTCCCAAATTGCTATTGCAGCTGGATGACTCAGCAGCCTTTAGGATGCCAGAGCATCATAAAAGCCTCTGTGGTGGCTCATAAAAGGTCCAAAATAGGTGAACAAATAGACAAAAAATGGAGAAAAACGAGGAACTTTCACCATAGGCATGAAGACTTTTTTTTTTTTAACTTCAGCTGTCATGATTTCATCCTAGCTTTGGTTTTAGAGAAACATTTTCACAGCAGAAAACTAAGCACACCTTGCCAATGTAGACAATTCCTTGCAAACTCCACTACGGCCAACTGCATCCCCAAGCAAACTCCTATAAAAAAGAGAAAAAATAAATGAGAACAACCACATCTCAAATTGTGTATATACTTTATAGTCCTATACCATGATCCATGGCGAAAAAATAGGTTACAAATAGAAAAATAAATGAGTGCACCAGAGCTTTTCCATTCACTTTCAGTGATGGAACATACTATTTAAATAGTATGACAGGATTCTTTGGAGCGTGAGACCATCTGCTTGCCCGCTTGACCCTTATCCGGCATGGCTGATTAGAGCTGCCCGGGCGGGGCTGGCCGAGTGGACGGGGAGGGTGGTAAATTCATCTGTAAGGGAGGGGGTGGTGCCGCTGTCTTTGAAGCAGGCAGTGGTGCGCCCCCTCCTGAAGAAACCCTCCTTGGACCCCACAATATTGAACAACTTCCGGCCAGTCTCAAATATCCCGTTTCTGGGCAAGGTGATCGAGCGGGTAGTGGCGTCTCAGCTCCAGAGGGTCTTGGAGGAAGCTGATTATCTGGATCCATTCCAGTTTGGCTTCAGGCCGGGGTTTGGGACAGAGACGGCCTTGGTCGCCTTGGTGGATGACCTGCACCAGGGACTAGACAGGGGGAGTGCATCCCTGTTGGTCCTGCTGGACCTCTCGGCGGCTTTTGACACCATTGACCATGGTGTCCTTCTGGGTTTGTTGGCCGGGTTGGGGCTTGGAGGCACCGTTCTGAGGTGGTTCCGCTCCTTCCTGGCTGATAGATCCCAGAAGGTGGTGCTAGGGGATGCTTGGAGGCACCCTTGCTCTTGAGGTGTGAGGTGCCACAAGGGTAAATTCTATCCCCCATGCTGTTTAATAACTATATCAGGGGTGGCCAACCTTCCACCATTAGGGCCTCTGTGTTCTTAAGAGTTGTGTAGAAGACAGAATCTTGGCAGCTGCCAGTGCTGATGGTGCTGCTAAAGCAGCTGCACCTGCTGAAAAGCCCTCACCTATACAACCATTCAAGGGCCAGGAGCATTCATGTGGAAAGGTTGGCCACCCCTGATCTATATGAAGCTGCTGAGAGAGGTCATCCGGGGGGTTGGGGTAGGGAGTCATCAGTATGCTGATGACACCCAGCTCTTTCTCTCCTTTCCACCCGACTCCAAGGGGGCAGTCGATGTCCTGAATAGTTGTCTGGAGGCAGTTGGGAGCTGGATGGGGGCAAATAAGCTGAAATTAAATCCTTTTTTTATTATATATTTATATTTTATTGATATATTAAAACATAAAAACAATACATATTTCATAAAGTTATAGCAAGCGTGAAGCAATACATCCTACTAGCATACTATTCACTATTTTCTACATATAATTTCCAACTAAGCCAAAATAACACCCACATTCTATTCATTAAATCCGCATATCATCACATCGTTCCTCTCTCTCTCTCTCTCTTAAAAAGTTGATAAATGGTTTCCAATTATTCACGAAAAAGTTAACTGACTTTTCCTTAATTAAAATTGTAAGTTTATCCATTTCAGCGTAATCCAAAACTTTCAGCCACCAATCTTCCAGCGAAGGTATCTCCGAATTCTTCCAATATTGTGCATATAAAATTCTTGCCGCAGCTATCATATATAAAAACAAAGTTTGAAATTTTTCGCCTACATGATCCTCCCACATACCCAACAAAAATGTTTCCGGTTTCATTTGAACCTTAATCTTTAAAATCAACTCAATCTGTTTATGAATCTGAGTCCAGTACTTCTTTGCTTGGGGGCATGTCCACCACATATGGTAAAAAGTTCCTTCTTGCTTTTTACATTTCCTTTTTGTTGATGTGGTGTATACACCCCCAATATTAACGTTTTTATCCCATCTAGTGTTACTTCCACTGCCACCCCTCTTCCTTTGTCATCTGCAAATATTAATTCTGGCTTCAAATATTTTTTAACATATAAAACCACCCCATTCTTCTTCTTGATGTTGGTTGAAAAAAATTCTTCTCCCAAATTTTTCTGAATCAAAAATTTTCTATCTCCCTTTTTTATATGGGTTTCTTGAAGGCATATCACATCTTGATTAAGTTTTTTCAAATAATGGAATACTCTTTTTCTTTTTTGCGGAGCATTAGCTCCATTAATATTCCATGATAAAAATTTGTAATCCATCTTTATTGTTCACAGCTTGCCATTGCACTGTCCATCCCTTCATCTTCTTCTCTTCCATCCTTGAATCTTCCCAGGAACTCTTTTGCTTTCTGGATTGTATCCAATCTATAGGTTTTTCCATGAAGTTTAACAGTCACGCCTTCTAATTTTCCCCACCTAAAGACAATCTTCTGTTTCTTCAGCACCTCCACCAGGAATGCATAACTTTTCCTTTTCTGCAAAATTCTCAGCGGAATCTCCTTTAGCATAATGATGTGCACTCCTTCTACCTTGAGTCGTGATTTAGCATGTTGCTGTAGAACTTTGTCTCTTGTTCGTTGCCTCACAAAATGCACCAAGATATCTCTTGGCACTTTCTTTACTACTGCATATCTTGTATTAATTCTATATGCCTTATCCAAATCCAGATCCAATTCATCTCGTTCTATTTGTAGAAATTCTGACAGAATGTGTAACATTCTATCTCTTGTATCTTCTGCTTGTTGTTCTGGAATTGCATGAAACCGTAGGAAGCTCTGTTTTCTCTCTTGTTCAGCCAGCGCCAACATATCTTGAATCTTGCAGCTCTCCATTTCAAAATGCATCACCTGTGCAGCTTCCTGTGTTTTCATCTTCCTGTGTTTTCATCAAAAGCAGGTGCAGCTTCCTGTGTTTTCATCTTGATATTTATCTCTTGCAAATCACCTTTTATTTCTTTCACAGCTACATCTAGCTGGTATAGTTCTTGTTTCAGCTCCACCGTCATCTTTTGAAATTCTTCCTGCAAAGTTCCCAATTTTGCATCGAATTTATGTTCCCATCTTTTAAAACATTCTTCCAGTGTTTCCGTTGGTCTTTCTGTTCCAGGCGACTTTGGAGGTGATTTTTTTTCTAATGTATTCACTCTTCTTCTTGTAGCCATATTTCTAATTTTCACCAAATGGCACTCTTTCACTTACTCAGTTCAACTTCTTTTCCTTCTCTTTAAAACCAAAAACAAAGACTCAACTTCTTAAAATGTGTGCAGGCGGCAAATACCAACCAACATAATTATTTTCAATCTTTTTTCAATCCTTCATGATGACCTTCTGCCCGGAAGGAATTGTTTGTCCGTCTTTGTACAGTTCCAAACCGCAGGAATTCAAAACAAACAATTCAAAAGCAAAACAAGTCTCTTTCTCTCATTAAAACAGTTTATGGATATCTCCCCAAAATGTTTCTTCACTACTTTAATCTTCCGTAAGTACCAACAAGTTACTTAGTATTTTCACTTAATATTTTCACTGTAGTATATTATCTTCCTTCCAAATTATATCCTTTTCACAACAAATCTTCTATTCTTAAATTAACTCGTTATCTTAGCTTATTTCTTCAATTCTTACTGCAGTTCCTCGCCACTTGCATAAGCAAAGCAAAAGTATAAGCGGGAGGGGGCTTGGCTTACATTCCGGCTGATTTTTGAGCTCGTTGTTGATCCGTTTCTTCCACGCTCAAACCAAAACAAACTCGAAAAGCCTACGCTCTCTGAGAAAGTAATGGGAGCGATCCGAAGATATGTGGTTTATCTCATCGCACACCCTTTTAATCCAGGGGTAGAGTAATTAAGTCCATCAGACGTGCTCCGTCGGTATAGAGCAACCGACAAAGCTGTCAGCCAGCCATTCCTCTCCAACCGGAAGCCCTCGCTGAAATTAAATCCTGATAAGACAGAGGTTCTTCTGGTCCAGAAGTCTACGACTCAGGTATTGGATCATCGTCCTGCTCTGAATGGGGCTGTACTCCCTCTGAAGGAGCAGGTCCGCAGCTTGGGGGTTCTCCTGGATGCGCAGCTGCTCCTGGATTCCCAGGTGGTGGCTGTGGCCAGGGGGGCTTTTGCCCAGTTTCGGCTGGTGTGCTAGCTGCGACCGTAATTGGATCGCACAGACCTGGCTACAGTGACCCATGCCCTAGTGACATCTAGATTATATTACTGCAATGCGCTCTACATGGGGCTGCCTTTGAAGACTGTTTGGAAACTGCAACTAGTGCAGAACGCGGCGGCCCGGGTGGTTGCCGGGGCCTGTCGGTTCGAGTCAGTCGGACCGTTGCTTCGGCAGCTACACTGGCTGCCGGTTCGTTTCCAGGCACAATTCAAAGTGCTAGTTTTGACTTTTAAAGCCCTATACGGCTTGGGTCCAGGGTATTTGAGGGACCGCCTCCTTCCCTACAATCCGACCCGCACTCTGAGGTAATCAGGGGGGCCCCTGTTAACCTTGCTGCAATTGACGGAGGTGAGGGGGATGGCGGCATGGAATAGGGCCTTCTGGGCAGTGGTGCCCCAATTATGGAATTCCCTCCCCCTGGAATTAAGATCGGCTCCCTCTTTAGAGACCTTTTGGCGGGGCTTTAAGACGTTTTTATTTAAGTTAGCATTCGATGTCTGACATGGTGGGCTAGCTTTTTAACAAATGTAAATATAGGTGACCCACTGGGGTTGTTTGTTTTAATTGTTTTAATTATTTGTTTAATTATTTTTAATGTATATATGTATTTTAATGTTTTATTGTAAGCCGCCTTGAGTGCCCTTGCTGTGAGAAAGGCGGGATATAAATTCTTTAAATAAATAAATAAATTCAGAGGGATTTTGAAAAGCACTTGTGTCTTAGAACAAGACACTGGGGCTACCCCATGCCAGAACCCAATGAATTTGGTCTTATAATGTAGCACTGGCTGCTCATTCTTATTTTGCCTGCACAGGCTGACCACAGGACTACCATAATAGTGGAGGCAAACTCATATTACATTGAGGGAGAGCCAAGTACTAAAGGCACCTCCTTCTGTAGGCACCCTCCCTGTATGTCCAAAGGCAGAAAGAACGCCTAATAATAATAAATGCCCAAGCGCTACTAACGCCTTGCACTCTATTTCTCCTCCATCACTTTCCAGAGCTACTGATGTTGCACTTTTCCCCATCTTCATATTTATCTCTCTGACATCCTACACTCTCCTTCCCCTTGTTTGCCTGAGGTTTGCATAGAAGTTACCTTGTAACTTCTAGAACTCTTCCCCACTCACTTCACTTCCCCCACTCCTTATATAATTCAATACCCCCCTCCACCACCTCAGCGTCTCTGATGTCCCACTCATCTGTCACTCATCTAAATATTCTGACAGAACACTCCTTGCTTTTATTCTGACAGAACATGAGCGACACCTGTATTTTCCTTATGAGGCAAAACAAACAGCTGGGACAGATCTTTAACAGGAAAACTGGCTCAAAGGAAAGCACTAGAAAGTCTGTCATCCATGCCTGGTCTTTTGATTCAGATCACCACTTCTGTGGCTCCATTTTGTAAAAGAAAATGAATGTTGAGAACAAGCAACTGAATGTCACCTGTACTTTCTTCAGTGTATGGATTTTGCTCAACAATGATCACCAGTTCAGGCCAGGAAGCCTTTATCCCCAGGTTAGAATATTCTGGCTGGTTTTGTTTTTAGTTCTTCTAAGGCAAGTGATGTATGACACATTTGAAATGTTGTATTTAATTGCTTGAATTGTTCAAGCAATTGAATTGTATGGAAATGAGGAAAAATATATCTATGCAAGATAAATACCCCCCCCCATTTTTAGGGGTTCTGATTTTCAAATGTGGAGGCAAATAGATGTACTTTAAAACCTGTCTGACAGCCCAATCCTATGACTGTCTACCCAGAAGTACCACTGAGGTCCATGGAGCATACTTTCAGGTAAGCATATATAGGGTTTCTCCCTTAAGGGATGCAACAGATCTCTGCATGAAGCCAACAGAGGCTAATTTTTCAAAATTATTACTGTGTGTGTGTGGGGGGGGGGGGGGGAATCAACCAGCAACATTACCTGGGATCTGTGTTAGAGAGAGGAATGGTCATGCATTTATTTTAATGTTTCTGAAAGGTTTACTTCAATGTTCAGACCTCTTAAGCTGGGCAAGCACTTTGTCTAACACTGATGACCACAATGGAAATGTTTGCTGTCAAACGTACAAAAAAATTATCTGGTGCTATGGAGGCTAAAATAAAGATGGACCTATGGAGGTCTTGGATTTTAAAATAAAGTATACAGTATATCTTTGTACATTGTGTTGGACATTACTGAAGCTGCAATCCTATACACACTTTCTTGGGAGTAAGCCCTATTAAACACAATGAGACTTACTTATGAGTAGACCTGCATAGAACTGTGCTATTATTTCCCTAGTTTCTATATGATCTTTTATCATAAGATGTTTTTACAACACTATTCCATAAACACAAAATATGGTTTCCATCTAGAGGAAAAATACTCTGTAAATTCTCAAAAGCATTGCTGCTTAGTCCCTTTCATAAAAGAAAAAAGGTTGGTTCATTTTTGGAAACGGTGTTCTTTCAAAGCTAGAAGCTTTGAAAACAAATGTTGGCAACCTGAGTGTTAAGCAGTAGACTATATGCAATGCATAGAACTCAATATGCATAGAACTCAAATTCTGGTATATTTTGGCTGCAATCCTACATACACTTACTCAGGAGGCCCAAGGCCCATTGGGGCGTACTTCTAAGCAAACATACATAGGCTTGCACTGTAAGAGCCAACTTCTATATCGGTATTTTGCTAACTACTGTGAATCTTCAAGAACTGTAGTCTCCTCACGAGGACTGTACGTGTTTATAAAATGTATGCGTTTGTACATTATTTAAACCAAACCCTAAGAGAGACACTCAGGCACTGCTTCCATGGAAATCCTTTGCTTTTATAAAATAATAGCAACTGTCTACAAATATATCCCAAAAGACTGAGCTAGAAAGGACTCTAACAATATACAGTATTCTTGTTTTTATAGGTGTGTGTGTGTGTGTGTGTGTGTGTGTGTGTGTGTGTGTGTGTACAGCAACAGCTCTTCATTTCAAAGGTGAGAACTATGAACTGAAGTAACCCCTTGTAGTTTAAAAAACCAGTATCCATATTTTAAGTGAAAGCCTGATTTCATTCATTCGTAAACCTTTATTGGCATAACATACAAACACAACACATCACACAATACAGAGCATAATACACCACAGAGTACAGAAAGCCTGATTAAACTTCAAGTCCCTGAAACAACATATAACCCAACTTTCAAAACTCTTGAGGTGGATGAGCACTTTGTCTGGCACAGATGACCACAAGGAAGATATTTACATTAAACATTATTTTCTTTGTAGATATCTGGGTTAAATATTTGACTTAGATTTTAAGTTAAAACTTATCCGCAGTCCGATATGATCCTAAAGGGCTTCATTTTTCCTGTTGACTAAAAACGGAGCCTACCCTTATTTAGTCCTGCTAAAGTTATTTCAGTGACATCAAACTGGCTCAAAATGATATACCCTGGATCAGTTACCCTTGTGCTGTTTCCTCATTTGAACTGCCCTTTCTGAGTTAATAATTAACCTGCAAAACAAAATAAGCAAGCTCCTATACAATAGGTGTGTGTGCGCAGGTTAATATGTGTATGATATATACTGTATATGTGGATTGGGAAAACAGCATGACGGCTGCCACCCGATGAGAGAAATTAAATAAATAAATATATGAATGAATGATTGGGAAGCATATCCAAACTAGTCAATAAAATGAACTGTAAGGTAGGGGTAGGCAGAGGTAGATCAGATCTATATCTATTGGACTCCTCACATTTGCTTGCAAAGAAAACTGGTCCTGGGTCTGATCTAGCAAGGCCCTTCTAATGCTCTCAAGCAGGAATTCATACTCAGGAACACTGATCACATGTTAGTTATACTTTAATTGTTGGAGAGATCTTAAGGGTGCACTTTTGCCTTGTAAATTTAAATGCTAGTACATTTGGAGATCATGGGGATTCTAGTTAAAAAATGAAAGTGGACAAGGCATGATTGAAGTCAGCCCACTTATATTGCAAAGGTCTTACCAAGAAAAGGTTTTTTCTTTTTTCTTGCCCATGAAATGGCTTGAAGCTTTCCCTCAGTTCCCCTATGTCCAAAGCCTCCAGGTACTAAAATGCAACTGGAATAAAGTACAGAGCACAAATACAACCACAGATTAGAGGGCAGAATGGGAAGTTAGATAATCTACATTCATTACTTAAAAATAAAACATTTATTTCTTTTTTACTGGGTCTAATATTTTTGAAGGATGTTAGCATTTCAGAACTGTTTGTTTGTTTTTTACATACCATTGTGGTACGTGTGGGTACGTGTGGGAGTCTGAATAAGTAAGTTCTTCCGTAATTTTATATACAAAACAAAAAACCTACTGGAAACAGTAATGTCCGACCATGGACTTACCTGGCAGTAGTGGGCCTCTCCGCCGACAATGGGGTGGTTGGGGGAGCCGACCGGCCAGCCCACAGCCACAGCAGGCTCTCTTGTCGCTCCGCCAGCCCCTGGCCAATGGGCGGCCGCGGTGGACTCTCCCGCCACTCCTCTGCTCCATGGCCCGCCGGGAGACAGAGCATAGGCAGAGGAGTGCCAATCTCGGCGCCCGGAGCAGGGCAAGGCTGGGCCCGACCGCAGCTGGTGGAAGCAGCTGTCTGGGACACCAAAAAGGCCCGCATGCCCAGCAACCGCAGCGGAGAGGGGGCAGGAAAGCAACTCTGGGAGTCCGCAAACCTTCATGGTGCTCTCCTCAACCCCGGGAACGCCAGGGCTTACGGGGGCGGGGCACCAGAGAGGAAAAGGGGAGGTGTGGCTGACACGGGGAGGGAGCAACGAGCAGGCCAGCCCATGAGGAGGTAATTGACAGGGGCAATGGGGGCGGGCCACAAGGGGGCTGGAGAGAATTCATAAGAGGGCTGCTGGCCGATGATGAGGGTCAGCAGTAGTGCTTCTGAAGGCTTGGCCTGAGGCAGGAGAACCCATGACCAAGGAGCAAGGGGCCCAGGTGTGGTAACCTCCCTCCTTCCCACCCCAAACTCTGAGGCCGGCTAAGAGGCTAACCCAGACCCCCGGGACTGGCCCAAAGACTGACCTCCTGGGACAAGGGGATACCTTACAGTTAAAAATTAGTTATTTGAGCTAAAAATATAATTAAGTATCACTCACTCTGCTTTGCAAAGTTTTTGCCAGGCTTGGTGAAATTTCACTGGATTTTCAGTCTCTCTATTATGTTCAAGGTCTGCCGAGTCTATGTACTAATGAAGAAAATATACATATCTCTCTCTCTAATAAAATATAATTATTTTCATAGGAAGAACCTTCATAGCACTGGACCCAGCCCTTGCGTTAATGAAAAGAAACTTCTGCAGGAAAACTTCCTTGCATCCTCCTTTCCCCAGCAGCCCTCTGTATCCCCTGAAAAATCTACTCCTGAGGGTCAGGGGACTTTCAAGAATGAGAAAGGGCAATTAAAGCTGCAGGTGGAGCAGGAACAGAATCCTACTCCACTTCAGCACAATCCTATGTCTGTTTACTTGGAAAGAAGCCCGACTGTGTTCATTTCGGCTTACTTCCAGGTACATGGTCACAGGATTGTGGCCTTAAATAATTTTCCAGCACTGTGTATAATTATGGTTACATTTGTCTGAATCAAGAAAATGAAAGGAAATCTTCATTTCAAACTTATGATCATAGATTGTTTCTTTTCACCCTCTGACTCTGCTTCTGCTCAAAGAATTACCACCTTAGTTAGAGAAACAGGTAGTACGGGTAACGCAGCCATATCTAAGTAAAAACACAGCAATCCGACTGAGGTTTAAAAACAATGACTATTTTATCTGGGTTTAATGATGTATTCCCGGACAAACAGAAATTATTAAGAAACCACGGCTGGACAAGTGAGCCCAACGTTTCGTGTCCTAATCTGGACACATCTTCTGGGGCAATCCCAAAAAGGAATGAGAGATGTTATAGTTCTCGGCGTCTTGCTTCGTTGTTTTGAACTTCAGAGGTTAGGGAAACATGCTGTCAGTTGAACTGAAACCATTCCGGAACTCCTCTGTCAATCAAAGAGATCGATCCTGCAAAAACTCTGCAAGTGAAAGCTTGCAATTTTGTCCTTTAGACCTGGGGCTGTTGTTCACTTAGAGACACGGTGACTATCAGTCACATAGTATCAACCCGCATTTTCTGTTGTTATATTATTGCGAGCCTGTCCCTTCATAGGATGTTTACGTATTACAGGGAGCCAAATGCGATTGGCAAGATTCAATTCTTGCTGCCTATTCATCAGTAAGTGAGGTGGTTTTTTGCTGATCTCGAGAGCTTCCAAGTTCTTCAAAATCAATCCCTTGTTTTCTGTTCTTATAGAGCAGGTTTCTTTGAACAATATAGAGTGTCCTGTGGTAAGAACATGTTCAGCCACCACAGATTGTTCTGGGTGTTCCAGTCTTACCGAACCTTCATGTTCTTTTAATCTGGTGCTGATGGACCTCTGAGTCAATCCAATGTACTCCTTTCCACATGTACCACAGGGAATGCTGTAAACGCCTGGGTTGGAAAGGGGTGGTCTCTTGTCCTTGGGGTTGTTTAAAAGTTGCTCAATCTTCCTGGTTGGCTTAAAGATTGTCCTGATGTTACCCTGCCTGAGAATTCTTGCGATTTTATCAGTTACCCCTTTAATAAATGGTAAAAAAGTCCAAATTTCTTGTTCTTTCTCAACTTTTTGTATCTCATTGGTGTCTTCTGTATTTATTGGTATATTGCTTCTTCCTTCCCTAGCCGTCTTGATTTTTTTACTTTGTGATATCCAGCCTTTGTTAATTTGTGCGACCGGGTAGCCATTGGCTCTCAAAGTATCAAACACAACCTGTTTCTCTTTATCTATTGACTCTTTATCACAGATTTTAATGGCCCTATAAGCCAATGAATTAATTAGGGAGACTTTCTGGGCAGGATGGTGATTTGAATCAAAATTCAAATACCTTCCTGTATTGGTCGGTTTTCTATATACTGAGTGATTAAGCGTCAAGTCTTCTCTCCTGGTGACCAAAACATCTAAGAAAGCCAAGGACCCATTCTTCTCTTTTTCTACTGTAAATTGGATCTCTTTACAGAAGTTGTTTAGATGTATCAAAAAGTTATGTAATTCTACCTCTCCATGCGGCCATATACAAAAGACGTCGTCTACATAGCGCCACCAGACATCAGGTTTAAATGGAGCCGTCTGGAGCACCTGCTTTTCAAGAAATTCCATATATAAGTTCGCTACTATGGGACTTAGGGGGTTCCCCATAGCTACCCCATCTGTTTGTTCACGGTATACCCCTTCCCATAGAAAGTATGTAGACGTCAGGCAATGCCTGAAGAGTGGAATTAATTCCCTGGGGATTGTAAGCTCTTCTATCAATCTCAGGACTTCCTTAAGGGGAACTTTGGTAAATAATGACACAACATCGAAGCTGACTAGTATTGAATTTGGTGACAAAATGGTCCATTGTAATTTCTCAATGAAATGGTATGAGTTTTTTATAAACGAAGAGGTATTACCTATAAAGGGATATAAAACTTTTGCAAGATACTTGGACAAACCATGTGTCGGTGAGCCAATATTGCTCACTATGGGTCTTAAGGTCCATAAGGAAAACGTTCCCTTAAGACCCATAGTGAGCAATATTGGCTCACCGACACATGGTTTGTCCAAGTATCTTGCAAAAGTTTTATATCCCTTTATAGGTAATACCTCTTCGTTTACTTACTGATGAATAGGCAGCAAGAATTGAATCTTGCCAATCGCATTTGGCTCCCTGTAATACGTAAACATCCTATGAAGGGACAGGCTCGCAATAATATAACAACAGAAAATGCGGGTTGATACTATGTGACTGATAGTCACCGTGTCTCTAAGTGAACAACAGCCCCAGGTCTAAAGGACAAAATTGCAAGCTTTCACTTGCAGAGTTTTTGCAGGATCGATCTCTTTGATTGACAGAGGAGTTCCGGAATGGTTTCAGTTCAACTGACAGCATGTTTCCCTAACCTCTGAAGTTCAAAACAACGAAGCAAGACGCCGAGAACTATAACATCTCTCATTCCTTTTTGGGATTGCCCCAGAAGATGTGTCCAGATTAGGACACGAAACGTTGGGCTCACTTGTCCAGCCGTGGTTTCTTAATAATTTCTGTTTGTCCGGGAATACATCATTAAACCCAGATAAAATAGTCATTGTTTTTAAACCTCAGTCGGATTGCTGTGTTTTTACTTAGATATGGCTGCGTTACCCGTACTACCTGTTTCTCTAACTATATCTGCTGGCCATGAAAGCTTTCGAATGAAAATTACCACCTTCTTTGCAACCAATGACTTCTAGATTCACATTGGTTTCAAGGAACAATCAAAAGTAAACGGCATGTTTGTTACCACAACTTAAAGACTTCCCAAACTGCACCAATTCACACAAGCATTTTTAGCAAGATATCGAAATATTTGTGTTTCCTAATCAGGCATTGCAAGGGTCTCTAGTTTTTATCCACACCAACTGCTCAACAGAAAGGAACATGTCAACATGACAGCTATTTTTCCCTTCAAATAAGAAATAAACATTTCTTTGCACTGAGCCAATTGAAATAGACCTAAATGAGTTAGTGTTCTCATGCACATGAAGATAGACATTTAAAGCAGAGCTGATGTCAGGCATGGTTGGGCATATACTAGAGGCCTACAGCCCTCAGATAGGCCCACTGGTGATCCATGAAACAAGCACCTCTGTGCTCATACGCTTTATGTGGTGATGGAGTGACTTTCTCAAGGCCCACGGGTGAAGGGCAGTTTGCCAAGTTTGCCATGGAGGGCAGTTTGCCAGGGGTCGTATGAAACTTGAAGTTTAAAAATGTGTATATATAGTCCATATTTACAGCAGCAGACAACAATGTACATTCAGCGATCCTATTTGCAACAAGAAGTGTGGAACTGCTCTAAGCTCTAAATATTGATCAGGAACTTCAACACTTTTTACGGTATTTTGAAGTTATTCAATTAGTAGTCTAATCCTCCTAAAGCCATTTAACACATTTACAGTGAAAACCAGTAGATAACTTGCACCTAGATTTTCCTACTGGCTAATTCATTTTAAGTGCAAGTGGCAATGCTTAGCAACTTGCTAGTCTATGCCTTAGTAACTAATGTTGCAAGTTGCATTAAGGAAGTGAACAAATACTCATTAAGATAATAAATACTGGCCACATACAAGCAATTATCTTTATAATGCAGATACAGAATAAAATAAATTACTACAGCCCTCCATCCCTGATTCAGAATCCACAGATTCACTTATCCGAGGATGCTGAATTACCACCACCACCCACCCATTACCTTATTTAAGTTGCTGTTGCTGACGCCAAGCAAGTGCGGGTCTTGTTTAAACCAAGAGTTTTAAGCAGCAGGCTGCTTCTTAGCACAGCTTGTGACTCTTAACTTCGGAGCCTCTCTAGTACTGAGGATGCCAGCTTTACTGAATCACAAGCTATGCTGTATGCAACAGGCTCCTGCTTATAGCGCTTGGTTTAAACAAGACCCGCGAGAGCAACGTAAACAAGGTAATGGGCATGGAATAAAGCATTCACCCCATCCGCAATGTTCCCAGTATCTATGGGGGGGGGGGGGAGCCTGGAACCCATCCCCTGCAGATACTGGGGCCCTACTGTATATCATTTTTTTCAAAACAAGGCAATCAAATTACTTCATAGCTATAGCACTACAAAGTCTAATAAATATATACAGCAGTTTATTTCTAAACAACACTCAGGTGCTGCAAACCAATCCAAACTATTAGATATGTAAACTTAGGAAGGAAGGAGAAAAGAGAGGTTCTTACCATTAAATTGAGCCTGTGGTTAATTGCTAGGGCTGAATGTTCTAGGGCCTTGAAAACAGAGGTATAGCAATCACTCAGTTTTGTATACTTGCCAACCAAAGCGACAGAACAGGTTTTCAGCATCCTTTCATACCTGGCAAAATACATTATCCATCAATGAGCAATTTCCACAAGGAAAACAGTACAGTATGTTTATTTTTACTGCCGTAGACTATATAATTTAGGTCACCAAATTATGAACTTGAATGTGCTTTGGTCTCCATATATTTTATATTTATATTTTTTAAAACCATGAGGAAACATCTTTCCAAACACTGTAAATCAGATTATTAGTAGTTCTGTTGTTATAACTAAGACTATGAAAGTTGGATCTACCATTAGGCAAGACAAAGCCACCCACCTCAGTTGGCAGGTCTTGAAGTATTGTTAAAATGCAACAACTTATCAATTATTTGTGTTTATTTTTATCATTGTTGGGGGGGGGGGTTCATTCAGATTTTCTGCCTCAGACACCAAAATGACTTGAGCTATTTCTATAGACTGCAATTCTAAACAACAATACGTGGGAAAAAGTATTTCTAAAAGCACTGAGGCTTACTCCTGAGTAAATGTGATTAGGATCGGCCAGGAATAACTCCCCTTATTCTACCTGAGAATTTGATTCACAGGTTTATTATGGTAAACTACTGCCTGTGAATCAAGAGAACAGACAGGGATCTACTGTGGCAAACAAACCTCTGATTTTTGCCTAATTTTCACTTGTTTTGGATCTATCACTTCAGAGTCTTCTGCAATACCTCAAGCATCACAAGGAGACTGCTGAGTCATCCAGATGCAGAAGTAATTGTTCCTTTGTTGTTTATTGTTTGAACATTCTTCCTCCCACTGACCAGTAAAAACAAAGGATCTGTATTTGAATCAACTCATTGAACTATGAACTTCACCCGATTTCCTAAAACAGGAAAATCACGTGACCCTCCCCCTCATCCAAGGGGGTGAACATCCACAGGTTTTAAAAACCGAGGTCACACACGCCTCACTTTGTGCATTTGCCCAGGCTTGACATCAGAACCATATAGCGTTCCATGGGGGCTCATCTGCCCACCCTGCTTAAGAGTGGGTGCAAAAACTGAAACCTGGAACAAGAGGGGCAGCCCAATCCTAACTAACTATCCGGCGGGTGGCTCAGGGCCGGTCGCTGGATCCTATCCCCGATGGGCCGGAGGTCTGCAGCGGGCCAGAGGTCTACTCAGGGAAAGGGGACGTTCGTCCCCTTCCCCCGGTGTAAACTGGGGAAGGCCCGATGGGCCTCCTTGGATTTCCGCCAGCTATTTAGCTGGCAGAAGTTGGAGGAGGCCGTGTAACGCCCGGGGGATATGGTGGACGCCATCCCCGCCCCCTCGCAGGCCGGCTCAGTCAATGGGCCCCCTCCCTCGCCTCCCGGACCACCCCCATGCCCACCGGGGGATTCCTTACCTTCCTCCGGCGGCCGTGGGGACGTCCTGGCGGTGGAGTACGGGCTGCCGGCCTAGCGCCGGCGGCCCTTACTCTAAAGTAGTCGCAAACGTGCTTTACGACAACTTTTCTAAAGTTACGGAGGACTGCGCTCTAAGTAGGGTAGAGAAAGTGCCCAGAGAAGTCATATCAAATTTTTATTTATTTGCTGCTTGCATTTTAATATCCCTGTCAACATGTGCTGCACACACATCTTCTTTTGTTAATTTTCCGGTGCTTGTTATTTATCCTTGCATTTTCCTCTCCATCTGTTGTGATATCTGTACAAGCTTTTAATACACTCCCTGTATTTTTACTGTTTTACTTGGTCTCAGTTCACTCGGGAGAGAGCAGGTTGCCACATCTCCCAGACTACCCACATTCTGCTGCTATTAACCTAGGAGGGAGGATCTCCCAAGGCAATCTCCTTTTAACTACATTCTTTAGGTTTGCTTGATGGAAGCAAAGACTTATCTTTTCCCAATTTACCCAGTAAAAAGGGTGAAGTGGGAGCAGAGAGGTGGGTGCCAGTCACTAATCACTAGAAACTGCACCTAATTTGCCCTCCATCTACTCTTAAACCTACATATCTAGGAAGAGTTTTATGGGTTGAGTGGGTGTAAATCGGGAATTATTCTCAGGTTCACATTTTAATTCAAGCTAGAGAAAAATTTGAGGGCTTCTCATGCTTGTTTCTCCTTTGAGATAATAGTAAGTCCTCAAAGATGGTTCACAGGCCCGGGAAACTTCACAGACATCTCTAAATCAAATGTCCAGAACAAATGTCCAGTGTGCTGTAAATGGACTGCTGTCAATCAGGCCAGCTTTAACAAGGCTTTCTGCAGCAGCACGGTGAATACTTGTGGTTGATTCAGCACATGCTTGCAATTAACACCTAATTGCTTTCTTTTGTGGAGCCCAATCTTCTCCATTTCTTTATAACTTGAGCTGCAGCCCTCCTGGCTTCACCATCTTGTGCAGCTTGTGCTCACTCGCCTGATGATATTTGTAGGAACGAAAGAAACACTGTGAATTCTTAGTGTTAAGTTTTTTCTTGTTTATAAGCTGTTTTAATGCTTTTTTAGCTTTTAAATTTGGTTTTAACAGAAACGTCTTTGCTCCTTTTTGCACGTGGCTTTTTATCCCGTATTTATTAAATCATTGTCTATAGTTGCTGGCCATGAAACTTTCAAATCCTATCTGTCCAGAACTTTTTATTCCAAATAAACAAAACAAGCAAAGAGGAGACCCATACCTATCTGCCATTTTTTTCCATTTGAAAAGACGATCACTTGGTTGGTCATCAATTGGCAGGTTCAATCTTTCTTTAAAATACTTAACTATGCCTTGTTCTTCCAAAAGAATTGGCACTCGATACGTGGAAGAAACATCATGGATGAATATTACCTACAAAATATGCATTTTAATTATCAATATCTTAAATTTAAAATCAGAATAGATACAGTACAGTACATGCTTATCTAGTACATGCAGGTCTAGTACATGCAGGTCTAGGCTAGCTTTATCACTGTCTGGTCACTTTAAATTACTACTTTACTCCATAACTAAAAAAAAAAAAAGGTAAAGTACAGCTATTTTCTTTGTTCAGATTCTTTGTTCAGACTCATGGATACCTGAAAGGAAGAAAACGGAATTTCTTACCTTGAGAATTCCTGTTCTGGGAAGAGGAAGGGATCATTCCTTACACTTGGGTTAGCTCCTCCCACTTGGAAGGCAGAGTCAGCTTCAAATGAAGTCTCCTCCCCATGGGAGGGCGTTCCGTTCCCCAGTATGGTGATGAAGAGCTGGAAAAACAGTCCCTACCGTGATCGTGTGCTTGGTGTCCTGCAGGACCGCACGAAGCCTCTATATCTATTAATAACAGTTTCTAGAGACGAATAACATCTGAGAACAAATGTAATGACAACAGGAAAAAACAGAACGACAGGAAAAAACAAATAACCAAAAAACAAGATTCAGATTGGATCAACGGAGAACATGGGTACAGAAGGTAATACCCTGTCTATCAAGCCCAACCATCTAATCTACTGCATGATGCACCAGGCTGTGACGAGGCGGGACGGAATGACCCCTTCCTCTTCCCAGAACAGGAATTCTCAAGGTAAGAAATTCCGTTTTCTCTGGAAGAAGGAAGGGGTCATTCCTTACACTTGGGATTTACCAGAGCTGTTATCAATCGGGTGGGCAGCCAAGATGCATCTATTAATGCAGCAGCACCTTCTGCCAGACCCTTCTGCCAAACTTAGCATTGGCAGAAGCCGACAAGTCAACCTTATAATGTTTCATGAAGGTGTGAATGGAAGACCATGTGGCCGCCCTGCATATATCCTCTAAAGAGCTGTGCCCCTCATATGCCGCAGATGTGGCTGCCCCCCTAATGGAATGTGCCGTAACACCTAAAGGAGGCTCCTTTCCAGCCAAAATATAGGCCAATTCAATAGATGTCCTTAGCCATCTATAAAGAGATGTAGCGGAAGCCCTTTTACCCAAGGAAGACCCCTTAAAATTAATAAAAAGAACGTCTGTCTTTCTAATTTCTTTGGTTCATTCTGTGTAGAAATGAAGAGCCCTTCGCACATCTAACATATGCCATACCCGCTCCCTAGGGTGGGACGGCTTTGGCCAGAACGTTGGCAGGACCAAATCCTGAGTCCTATGGAATATAGTGTTGTCCTTGGGCAGGAAGGAAGGGTCTGGCCGAAGGACAATCTTGTCCTTGTGAAAAATGCACAAGTTTGGATTGACAGATAGAGAACCCAACTCTGACACACAGCTAGCCGAAGTGACGGCCACCAGGAATAGAGTTTTAAAAGTCAATTCCCTTAACGCAATCTTACCCATAGGTTCAAAAGGTGAAGAGGTTAAAGCAGAGAGCACCGTGTTTAAGTCCCAGGTGGGACACCTGTGAACAGGGAGGGGATTCAGCAAAGATACTCCCCTGAGAAATCTCTTTACATGGGGGTGAGCTGAGATGCTGAAACTCGACCCTGCGCCTAATATACTGCTGAGGGCCAAAACTTGTCTTCTCAGAGTGTTTGTACTCAGGCCCTTGTCTAAACCATCTTGAAGAAATTCTAAGATGGTTCTGATGCTTGGCTGTGTGGACACATATCCCTTTTCCCTGCACCAAAAGGCAAACCTAGTCCAAGTCATGCCATAAGCCCTCTTGGTAGATGCCTTTTTTGATGCCATTAGTGTACTGAGGACCCTGTCTGAGTAACCACATTGCTGCAGTGCCTCCCTCTCAACCTCCAAGCTGCCAGATGGAAAAGTTGAGGTTGAGGGTGCCGAAGAGGTCCCTGGAACAGCAGATCCATGTGCAGAGGGAGAATGAGGGGTTCCTGTGTTGCCAGCTCTAACAGTTCTGGAAACCAGTCCCTCCTCGGCCATCTGGGTGCAATCAGAACTACTTCTGATCCTGAGTTCCGGATTCTGCGGAGTACCTGAGATAATAATGTGATTGGGGGAAAAGCATAAAGTAGCCCGAGAGGCCAATGACATAGAAGAGCATCTACCCCTTCTGTTCCCTCGTCTTGCAATCTTGAACAGAACCTTTCTAGCTGCCTGTTTTCCCTGGTGGCGAACAGGTCTATCTGAGGAACACCCAGACGTTTGGTGACCCACCGGAAAATTTCTGGATTCAATTGCCACTCTGACAACTGCACCTTGCGGCGACTGAGCCAGTCTGCTGAAGTGTTCGCCGCCCCCGTCAAGTGTTCCGCCTTAAGGGATAAGAGGTTGGCCTCCGACCAGGACAAGAGTTGGATTGCCTCCTGGTGAAGGCGTAACGACCTCGTGCCCCCCTGCCGGTTTACATAGGCCTTGGCGGGCATGTTGTCCGTGCATACTATAACATGCCTCCCTTTGAGGAGAGGTTGAAACCTGTGCAGAGCCAACCTGATAGCCCGGAGTTCTAACAGGTTTATACTGAACTGTGTCTCCGCTGATGTCCACGTCCCCTGGACGAAGGCCCCAGATGTGCACCCCATCCCAGGAGACTGGCATCTGTCGTCATTATGGTATACTCCTGCTGTTCCAGACTCATTCCCTGTGCCAGGCGGCTGCCCTGAAGCCACCACAGCAGATCGGTTTTCAAACTTGGTGGAACTGGGACCTGAATGTGCCTCTGCCATTCTATATGCTTTAGAAAGGGCATCAGGAAACGTTGCATGGGTCTCATGTGGAATCGTGCCCAAGGTATAATGTCCTGGCACAACACCATCATACCCTGCAACGATGCCAAAGCCATCAGGTCCATCGAGTTTGTGTGTACACAGTGGTGAAGTAGATCTGTGATAGACTGTTGTCTTTCCCGAGATAAGGACACCTGGTAAGATGCCGTGACTATTAGAAGCCCCAGATGTAGTAACCTCTGGGCTGGTATAAGAGAACTCTTGTCCAGATAACAAAGCCCAGATGTTGTAGAAACGACATTGTCTAACTGAGATCGGAGGTTGCCTGCTGAAAAGAGGACGACCTGATCAAAATGTCGTCCAGATAGGGGAAGAGAGAAAAAAAACCCATCTGGCGAAGATGTGCTACTGGCGCAATTAGGATTTTTGTAAAAGCGCGAGGAGCTGCGCATAAACCAAAAGGTAAAGCACGAAATTGGAGGTGTTTCCTGCCATAACAAAACCAGAGATATTGACGGTGCCGAGGTAGGATGGGGACGTGGAGATAGGCCTCGGTGAGGTCTATGGAGGTGAGGAAATCGTTCTTCTCCAACGCTGTTACAATAGACCACCACGTCTCCATCCTGAATTTGCGCTTTCGCAAAAAACGTTTGAGCCATTTGAGATCAAATATGACTCTGGTCCCACCGTTCTTTTTGGGTACCAGGAAGATGGAAGAATAAACCCCCGTTCCCCGCTGGACCCTGGGAACTAGCTCGACTGCTCTGATGTTGAGGAGATGCTGGATCGCCTGTAACATATTCTGATGTTTGACAGTGTCCTTGTAATAGGGGACCCTCCAAAACCTGGTGGTCGGAACCTGGAGAAATTCCAGGGAGTATCCCTTTGAGACCGTCTCCCGAATCCACGCATCACTGGATATCTGGTCCCAGCGATGCCCGAAGTCTAGGAGACGACCCCCTACAGCGCCTGATGATGCTCTTAACAAGGCGTCACACGTTCCTCTGCTCCTTGTGGGGCTTACTGGAGCTGGAGGAATTACCTCCCTGAGGCTTTTCCCTGGGAAAGACTCAGGATTTGTTCCACCTGTTGTGGGATTTGTGTCCATCACGTCCTCGTTGGTCACTCCTGAATGAAAAAAAGGACTGAAAAGACTGTGGTCTGTTTTTGGGGTTCTCTTTCTTACCAGAGGGCAACACCTTCCTCTTGACCCTATTCTCAACTAGAATAGGATCAAGAGCTTGTCTGAAAAGCTTTGAACCCTGAAAAGGAACAGACGCTAGTCTGGTCTGAGATCCAGGATCTACTTCTCAATTCCGCAACCAAATATTGCGCCTGGCCACAACATTAGATGCTAATGCTCTGGCATTCAGCTGCATAGAGTCAAATGATGCATCAGCTGAGAACGGAGAGGCTAAGGCAATCTTTTTAAGGCAATTTTTAGCCTCCTTGGAAAGTCTAGGTTCTGAATTAGCCAATTCCTCCGTCCAAAGATATGTAGCTCTAGCCATGAGAGAAGTGGTAGCTACTGCCCTGAGGGCAATAGAGGAAGAGTCAAAATTCTTGCGAAGAGCTGACTCCACTCTCTTATCGCATGGATCCCTGGGGCCACCCTCCCCTCTGAGGGAATAACTGATGATGATGATAGGGCTGCTACGCGGGCATCCACTGAGGGCACCTTTAACATAGACATGACCTTGTCAGAAAAGGAATAGAGCTTATTCACCACCCGAGATGGGTGTTTAGCCACTGTAGGGTTAGCCCATTCGGCCTCCAATGTTCTTTGGAAGGCATCAGGCAGAGGAACCTCCAGAGGCTTAGGAGGACCTTGAGGAAAAATTGATTTGACAGCTTACTATGTTGCACAGCTGAACCAGATGTCTCAGGGACCAAATCTAAGGTTGGAGTAACCTTGTTGAGCATCCTAGGGAACAAGTCGGTTGGGAAGAGCCTATTTACTTTATTATCAGTCTCTTCCTGATCCTGTCCTGAGAGTTCTCCCTCCTCCCTGCTAGAATTCGAAGAGGAGTAATCACTCTGAGAGTCAGTGTAAACTGTGATACGTCTCCTATGTCTGGGCACATACCTCCTGGTCTTATGTGACCTAAGGGGCTTATTTTTTGAATGCTTATGGTGTCTTTTGTGAGGGCTCCGCTCCTGAGAAGAGGAAGAAGAGACCTCAGAAGATGGCCATGAAATGGGGCTGGGAGATCTCCTCCTTTTCCTGTGAGGAATCTTTGCTGGAACTTGAACAGCCTTCTGAGGGGGCTGTCTAGCCTGAAAAACACCCTCCAGCTTCTACTTAACTGCCTGAGCAATCTGCGCTTGAATAGAAGGATCGAGAGAAAACTGATTTGACGAGCCCTCTCCCAGCTACTCCTTTTCTAGGGCTGCCTCCACACCCCCAGCCCCCGCAGACTCCGCCATCGCCACCTCACCTCAGAAATCCAGCGACAATGGCCAGCAAAAAGGGCAGGAAGAAAGATTGTTGCGTGGAACTCGTTCTCCCTGAAGCCTCTCACAGCCGTCCTCCGGTGCGGGGAGATCAATCCGCTCCCCTCTATCGGCTCACCGTCAATTCTATGGATGCGGCGAAAGCCAGGCACACTCCAGGCCTCAGGCCGCTTGGAGTTGTCTGTTCGTGGATCCTGTGGCTAGCGACAACGGCAGGTTCGCTCTTCCGCTGCCTCTCCACACGGTTCCCTCGGCGCGCAACGCCGATGCTGTAAAACACAGCTCACCGCGTTCTCTTTGCCAAGGCCGGAAAGTGCCCGGACAGAGCACCAGCACTCCTGAATGGCCTCCCGGAACGGCGAGGACCAAACACTGAGGGAGCAATTAGCCAGGCTCTTGCCGATCCTCACACCCCCTAACTGAGGTAAGGGAGGGGAAGAAAAGATGGGACGAAGGAAGGAAGGAACTGAAAATTGAGAAGAGAAATGCCACGGAGAGGATAAGTAAATAAAAGCGGTGAAAAGATAGTAAAATTTCGCTGAGGTAAAAAGTCGTCCGAAGCGTGACCTTGCTCTTGCGAAGGCAGAGCCAGACTGGGGAACGGAACACCCGCCCACGGGGAGGAGACTTCATTCGAAGCTGACTCTGCCTTCCAAGTGGGAGGAGCTAACCGAAGTGTAAGGAATGACCCCTTCCTCCTTCCAGAGAATAAAATATTATTTCTATTTCATATATAAAGAATATATATTATTTATAAAAGAATATCTCAATGAATTTGGATATCCTTAAATATACAAATCTCATATGAATTGAGAGAGAGAGAGAAACTAGAAGATTATAAACAACAGGATAGCTGTGGAAGTTAAAGAATCTACAAACCTGTTCAGGTTCCACGTGGCAAAACATGGAGATTTTTTCTTTTACAGCCATTTCTATAGGTTTAGCACTTCTGCAAACTATCTGTGAAAATACACATGTACAGATCAGCTTCATGAAATGTAGAACAAGAAGTCATAGGATCAATACTGCTCACTTTAAACAACAACAGCAAGGTTCTTGCGCATAATTTCCGAAGTGAGAGGGGAAAATGTCACACTCTCAATCAAACAACCTGAACAGAAATAAAACTTGTTCTTTAGGATCACTTGCCTAACCCATAAACACACAAAATAGGCAAGCTCAGCAGTGTGATAAATAAGCACCAAGGCACCAATTCAGTACTAGTTTTTCTTTATAACGCAATGTTGCAGGTTTTATTAAAGTAGTAGTTTATTAAAGTAGTAAAGTAGTAATTTAAAGCATTAAGCGATTTTAATATTGTATATTAATATTAATAAAGGAAATATGCATGAAATTCTTTTTAAGAATAATCTATGTATAGACTTTGTAGGTAAGACAAAAGTTGACTTTCTGCATATTTGTAATGATACACTCACCAAGTCAGGAGACAGACCCAGTCCTCTTAAAGCCCTCACACTGTTCTGGGTTGGTTTTGTTTTCTGTTCTCCGGTAGCATTCGGCTGAAAATACATGCTTTAATATAACATCTGAATTCTGACTTTCCGCATGGTCAGCCAAAGCATGCCCCATTATGTTTTCACTGTGAATTTGCAATACTCTTGCAAATTCCCTTTTTGTGATAATAGCACAATAATCTGCCAATAGAAAATAGCCTTACAGCATACAAGTAGCCTTACAGGATAGCTGTACTGTACTAGCTGTAATTTTTTTTAATCTAGATATGCAAAGCCTATCACAAGGGAGAATGAACAAAATTCTACAAAACTTTACAAGAGACACACACAATAATAAGACTTTGCTCTAATGGGCATTGCCCTGTTTGTTTGATATATACAAAGCATGAGTCATACTGTATACCGTATTTTACGGTCCATAGGACGCATCGGTCCATAGGACGCATGCATCCTATGGAGCATAAAATAGAGAAAAAAAGTTTTGCACTTACCTGGGCTTGGGGGCGCTTCGGGGAGGCCTGTGGGGGCTTCGGGGAGGCCTGCGCGAGCCTCTGCAGGCCTCCCCAATCTTCAGTTCGGCCGAAAATAGCTCGGAAAATAGTTCGGCCGATCTTCAGTTTCGGCCTTTTCCGGTTTTCGCGAAAACCGGAAATGGACGAAAATCGCTGTTTTCGGCCGAACTGAAGATCAGGGAGGCCTGCAGAGGCTCACACAGGCCTCCCCGAAACCCCAGTAAGTATTTTTTCCTGCTTTTTTAAGGCTTCGGACCATAGGACGCATGCTTTTTTTCCCCTATGTTTTTTTTTGGGGGGGACTGCGTCTTATAGTGCGTAAAATACGGTATATGGGCAGGATGAGAGCTTCCACATTCTACATGTATCTAGGCTAAGGTTTCACAAGTTAGCAAAACAAAAATGCATTTGGTCAGTTTCTCTTTTTTTTCTTCCTTGAAGGCTTTGGAATATACTGTTCATCTAGCAGGCCATGCTCCTTAGGATGTTCTATACCTGCTATATTTCCCAGGACATGTTCTGTACTGAGAACAGCTGGTACATAACACACATCAATGCATTTGCGTCCACGTTATGGTACGCTAGCCTAGAAATTTTGTAAGTAAGCAGTCAACTCGACAGAAATGACTCGACAGGCTTTGATGTTCAGCGCTGGGGCTTTAAGCACAGCGCTAAACTTCAAAGTCCTTATCTAGCGCGAAATAGCTGAAGAGCTGGGGCTTTAAAAAATGAGTCTTTTTAAATCCCGAGCTCTTCAGCTGTTTCGTGCTAGATAAGGGCTTTGGTTTAGCTTTGTGCTTAAAGCCCCAGCACTGAACATCAAAGCCCTTCTCTAAAGCCAGACAGCTAATGGCTAGATAAGGGCTTCGGCTGGGGAAGACTCGCTTAACGACAGTTTCAGTTCACGACAGGGATTTCAGAGACCTGTACTTCATTTACAGCAAATGGGTTCTATCAAATTAAATATTATCATAAATATGTTTTAAGACATATTTTTAACAATCCAACCAATTAAGGACCAATGTATGACACAGGTTTGAATGGGACACAAACCAAAATAAATAAACCTTTGGTTTCTGAAATCTTTCCTACAGAACAATTACAGCCTTACAAAAACAAAACAAAACAAAATAAGGTGACAGTAAGATGGACATATCAGCAATTTAAAAAACAAGCAAGCATCCATCATTGCATTAACAAAAACTGCTCTTCAGTAACATGCTTATCAATATTTTAAATCAATATTGTTTCCAAGTTTTAAGACATACCTGTGGTACAAGGCTGACATGGATATTGCAGAAGTTCTCTCTTTTGGCCTTAAACTGAAACTGCCGGAAAGCTTCTACAAAGGGCATTCCTTCAATATCTCCGATAGTTCCACCCAACTGAAAAGGAACGCCTATAGTTAACCAGCCGAGAACAGTTAATTGAATATACTTCCATTTTAACTTGCTTATTTTTCTTAATAGACAAGGGAGAAGCATCAGCATATTGAAAGGTTGTGAGAGTAACTACGGTAGCAGTGCAATCCTATGCAGGCCTACTCAAAAGTAAGTCCAATTCTCTTCAATAGGGCTTATACCCAGGAAAGGGTGTATACAGGATTATAGCCTAGGTCAATGTGTTTTGCTGCCATTATAATTGCTTCTGCAAACTTAACATATAATAGCAAATAATAATAAAGTAAAAATTATATCCCTGAAGTTACTCAAGAAACTTTTTAGAATGATGGCATAAAATAAAGGAGAAAAATATTCAGCATTCATATAACAACACACAGTCTTTGTCTTGATCCACACTCTATAGGGGAAAAAAACATACTCACTTCAATTACACATATTTGTGGCTCTTTCTTATCAGTATCCACAGGAACCTTTGCTTGGTTCATTACCCATTCTTGAACAGCATCAGTGATATGTGGGACAACTGCAAGGCAAGCCAAATGTTAATGGAAGAAAATGTCAGAAATGATTGACAATAGCTCTCTCTACTTTTAGGAAGAAAAATTCAGACGCCTAACAAATTGGAGTTAGAAAAAGCTTGAAAAGTATGGTATATTTATTTCATTTCTGAACCTGAAAGAAGTCCCTCAAACACTCTAAAGCACAATTAATATATAAGGAGAATAAATAAGGCAGCGTGAACTGTGTTCTGTACCATTAGCATTACTGGTAATTTGAATATGAATAGCCGTGCATGACATTTTATAATATGCTTCTGCAAATGGAATATATACATGCAACTTCCTAATTTACTCTCTACATTTTGAATAGTTTGATAAATGTTGGTACACCTCTAGGACTGAGTAGGTTATACAATCTTCCCCCAAGATACGGCCACTCAGGATATGAGAATACCCCTTTGACTTACGGGGCATTCTTTTTCGTCTTTACAAGGCTGAACTGAGCAAGATGCAGGTAACACTTAGGAATGCAGAAACAGCCGAATGGGTGTTTACAATCACGTGTCTGCAAGTCCACAAGCACACAGGTGCTGTACCTTCTGCATGGAGCTGTGCTGGAGCAGTGTGGAGCACTGTTGATCATTCGTTCCCATCTGTCAGGCTTCCAAAACAAACAAAGCTACTTGACTAAAATGAAGCCCTTGAGGTTGCCTGCTTACCTTCTGTTCTTAAGTCCCACTGTAGCAAATGGGCTTAGTCCTCAAGAACTGTGCATAGCACTGCAGCCTGACCTATCCTGAACTGTGCATAGCATTGCCTAAGCTATCCTTGCCTGAGTCTGTATGCCCCCCACCCTCCCCATGTTAAAGCACAACTGCTAGTTAACATTTACTGCAGGCAATCTGATTCAACCCAGGTTTACTCAGAAGTAGATCCAAATAAATGAGTTCAGTCGCACTTGCTCTTGGGTTCTCTTCTCTCGTGGTTTGCTAGATGAAGGTATCAAGTTCGGGGCTCAGGAACACATACAATTTTTTCCCATTGAAATTTGACTTCTGAGAAATTGAATTTGCACCCTTGTAAGACAGAGGAAGACTGTACATTTAACTAAGTAAACAAAATTGAAGTGATAAATATAGGAGACCGTTGGTCTGAAAGGTGGGCATCATTCTTTCAAGTAAATAAATATAGGGCAAATGATGTAGCACCAATCCTGCAAATAAAGATTATCCCATTCATCAAAGGCTCTACGCATGTGGTTTTAAAGCCTGAACCTTGATTTGACAAGTAAAAAATGTATTTAATTACAACCTTTGACAATTGTACCACACAGCCACTGAATTCATCTGCATGATGATGGCTAGATATAGCAGACAGAGGGCCCTGGACCAGGGAGAACTGGGTTCAAAACTCTGCTTAGCACAAAGCGTACTAGGCAGCCTTGGGTAAATCATTATGTCTCAATCTAAATTACCACAGGGGGGTTACTGTGTAGATAAAATGTAAATGCCTCCAAAGTCCTTGAAGGATGGGCAGGAATAACAGCCCAATCCTGTGTAACTCTTGTGCCGATGTAACAGTAGATCCACCGGTATAAGAGCACTTAAGTCAGTGTAACTTGCCATACACCAACGGATGCAGGACAAACACCGGCATAACCCCCCTCGGACGCCGTGCATGCACAGTTTGGAAGCGGGATGGACGCCAAACGCCCCCGGAATGCCCCCTGCGCCAGCAGAATTGCACTGGCATCAGTCCCACGTTTGAAATGCGCATGTGCCGCGTCCGAGGGGGGTTACGCTGGTGTCCATCCTGTGTCCGTCGGTGTACACTGGCATAAGTGCTTTTACACCGGTACAAGAGTTACACAGAATTGAACTGTCAATGTGTTAAAGAAATAATCAGCATGAGTTTGAGTAATAAAAAAGCACCTTGAACTGTTTTCCCCAAGTAATCCCCATGCCTCTCTTTGTTGATAACATGTTGATAGATCTTTCCAGTGGTGATGTTGTTATCTTTGTAAAGATTAATGTCCAAGAATCTTTCATAGTTTCCCAAGTCCAAGTCAACTTCTCCACCATCATTTAGTACAAAAACTTCACCTGAAAAAACAATTCAATCCTGTTAACAACTGTGTGTATGCGTGCATGTGTGTAAACAATATACAGTCTGTTCGTGTTAGGTTCCTGGAAAACCTAGTTGGATACTGAAATAGCAGATACTGACAGCGTAATCCTATCCAACTTACACCACCGGTGTAACCAGTGGTTCAGCGAGAATGGGAGGCCCCAGAACGGAAAGTGGATTCAAATCCCCTCCAAAGGGGGATTCAAAGGGGATTTAAATCTCCCCTCCCCTCCAAAGCCTCCCACCGTGCCCTCCCCCGCTGGTTACACCAGTGGTGTAAGTCGGATAGGATTGCGCTGTAAATCATTGAGCCTATTAGGATTGAAAATGGGGTTAGGTTCCAGGGGACTCTCTTCACCATACTATTTATGAACTTTATGAACCTGAATCTTACTTTGGGTTGCAATGCATTATTGTAAGCTACTGTGAGAGCCCCGTTGTTGATGCTCCTACACCAGAGTTTAGCTTCACATTTGAACACACCCATAGTCTGTAACAGCAAAGCCAATAAACAGCGCAACCGCTCTGCAATGTTTTTTTGTTGTTGTTGATCTGTTTTTCAATACTGAAGGATTGCAATTGTATTTGTAAAGGAAAAACGTTTGCACTCATACCATGTTCATATGGTGAGAAGGTTCCAGCATCTATGTTAATGTAAGGATCTATTTTGATTGCAGTAACTCGTAGGCCACATGATTTCAAGATGGTGCCTATGCTGCTTGCAATAATTCCTTTACCGATGCCCGAGATGACACCACCAGTTACAAGGATGTACTTCATGGGATAATTAAGAGTACTCTGTAAATCTTGAGCTGGAAATCTAAAAAGTGAAAAAGTTAATTTGTTGAAAATGAATTTACAAAATGTTCTAAAGTTTCTTTCAAAAAGAAAAAATCTTCAAAGTATTTTTTTTCATGCAGAGGTTTCTGTGGCATTTTCCACTGCCACCAGAAGTACTTACAGTCAGTAGTATAACTAGGCTAAAAAAATGCTAGACAAATTCCCAAAAGATGGAAAATCAACAGCCATAAGGTAGGTACTTCATGATTCCGTGATAACTGGGCAAAGAGGCACCTTTCAAAGTGGTGTCCCTCTTATATTTAGCAGGGGGATTGCAAATGTCTCTCTTCATCCCAGCATGGCATCTTTGCCAGTGGATACTGCTGGTGTCTCTTTTGCGTTGTTTTTAGATCATGAGCTCTCTGCGGCTCATTTATTGATTTATATATATATATAATTTTTATATTTTTAAATAAATGTATTAATTTATTTTACTATGTAAACTGCTTTATGAGTTACTTTTTGTTGAAAAGCGGTATATAAATACTCTTATTATTAATAAACAATAATGCTCAGTATGTCCCTGATTGCAAATACCCTGTGTTTTTAAAAGTCCTGAAGCACTGGATTTGCTATTGCTGAGGCCAGTACTTAGGTCTAACCCAGTATCCTAACATATCCTAAATTCTCATCAATTTTAAATGTGCAATCCATATTTTAAAAGATATGTATATCTACGCCGTCGCCAGTGTTTTCCAACCTTATTGGTTGGAGGACCTCCATAACATGCTGTAGCATCTTGAGGAATCTCCATGTTTTCACAACCAAATCATGCCTTCTAATCACCAAGAACCCAAGTACAGTACACAAATGTAAATATACAAATAGAAAGCATCAAAACATTTTTTGCTGATAGATTTTTACTTGTGAGACATTTTGTATATAGTTACAGAATTTTTGGCTAGATTCATTCAAAACTCTGCCCCATCCTTCTCTTGCTCCTGGAACAAACAGAACCCCTGGGAGCTCCCCTTTGAAACCAGGTTGAAAGACACTGATCTACACTATACTATAAGAATTCTGTTGAATATCCAGTTACCAACAAGGTTCCAGGAGCAAGGCCATGAAAATCAGAAGGAAAATTGCAAGAAGGCCCTTTTACAAATGAGAGCTGTCACCCAACTAAAGAAATCTTAGGTTGCTATGCTATGCACACTTTCCTGGAAGTAAGCTATGCTGAACACAATGAGAGCTACAGGTACTTCCAAATAAACATGCATAGGATTGCACTGTTAGTTAGATATAGAACTATTAAATTTCCTTCCAGCCCAAAGGTGTACAGTGTATGCATTTAACTCCTGTTGCATACACACACACACACACACACACACACACACACACACATGGATAAAAATGCCTTATTTTCAAAGAAATAGGGTATATGTGTTCTAAAGCCATGTCAAAAACAAAAACTGTGGAAGTTTTTAATTTTTGTTTTTGACATTTCTTTGAAAATTGTACCAAGCCATGAGAGCATCCATTCTACATTAAAAAATGCCTTGATTTTGTCAAAGTAATCAATTGAATAACCCAGTCTCCCTCCTTCTCTTTTCAGCACTACCTACCTGACTCCTGCTTTCCTAGCTAATGTGTTTGTTTCCAAGCTCTTCAGAGGGAGGCTTCACTGCCACAAGCACAACACTAAAAAATGTATTTCCCTGATCTCTCTTCCTCATCTTTCACTGCCTGATGCTGGACTACTCAAATACTCAAGCTTGTTTCAGATAAAATGGAATTTCTTACTGTTTGACCTGTTATCACTGTTTGCCTGCTGCTTCCTCCCCTTCTGCTAAAATGTAAGTCTGCTTTTTTATTATTATTTTCCAGGTTTTTTTGCATCTCAAATTCATTCCATAGTTGAAGTCTACTGCTTTCAGCCTCTTATGTTTTCTCAGGCTCCCTTTCAGCTGACAGCGCTAGTTGTGCCCCTTCACTTTGTCTAGGTTGGGGTATTGTCATTTTATACTCGTGGAGTTACCCGTAGGTAGTAGAGCATGTGTCAGATCATGATCCCACCCGCATTCACACGTTTTACCCCCCCCTTATCAGAACACCCCACGTGTGATACGTTGCGTGGGCATTCGCCTGTCGCGCAGCTATTAAAGGCATAGCAAGCTAGCCTTTAAAATTAAACCTTTTTTTAAAGAGACAGGAACCTTTTACAAATGGGGTCTAGACGCCATTTGAGAGTGGCGTTTGGCGTATTAATTATTCCCCATATATCTTCCCAGGAGCTCGAGGTGGAGGCGACGTCCTCGGTCTGCACCTGTTACCTCAGTTATGGGGAGATGGGAAGAGAAGGACGGAGGCCCAAAACTTCGGCAGAGGCTTCAGCCGCCGCCGCCACTATGACCGTGGGATGGTGCCGTGCGCCAGTTTGTTTCCTCGCCGCGGCGGGAGAGGGACTAGCCGTGGCCGCCTGAGACCGCCAGCCAGGGGCCCCTCTCGCTCACGTCAGGTGAAGTGGGAACCCGTAGAGGGCCTGCGCCCAAGCAAGTCACCCTGCGCGCACGGAGGCCGCTTCTCTCGACGCAACGCTCTCGGCAAGGAAGGGCGGCGCAGGTCGTGCCCGACTCCGAGGTGGTCAAACGACACAAGTTCCCTGGCCTCCGCCCCCGTTGCGAGGAGACGGCCGCTGCCGCAGGGAGCTGCTCGCCAAATGACCACTAGGGGGAACCGAACCCCAGTCTCAGCCTCGGTAGCCCTCAGGAAGGGGAGAATTAGTTGAAAAGTCTAGAGAAAGGTGGAGGGAAATGATACAAGAACACAGGAGAAGACGTGCTGCGGCTCTCACACCAGCCGACGCAGGAGCCCAAGAGAAGGGGAGGTGCACTCTCTCTACATACTCTCAGATGCAATTCGGTTTGCTTATTCCTGTGCTTTGGCATAAAAAGCGTAACACACACAAGATCTGTCCAAGACCGGCGAGGCGACGGCCGGGGTGTCCTTTCCGAACCTCGTCTAGCTTTCTTCCCATTGGACTGTACTGGCACCTCAGAGCGCCAATCGTATCATGTTTACATATTCTGTCGCCCACAGGCGTCATCTTAGGAGCATTATTACCGGTACATACATGCTGTTTTACATAGGTTTTACAGCAGCGTAGCTGGAGGGGGCTGTGGGCGGGGCGATGCGTCATCGGAATGTTTGCCCCTGTCTTCAATGGCTCGGGATCGAGGCCAAGCGGTATGCATAGGAAAGGGTTACACTTTTAAAAAAAAAACCCTTTTCTATGCATGTTCAATAGGAAGCAAGCAGCTGCCACTGAGCAGAACTTGCTCCCTGGTAAAACGGGCATAAATTGTAGCACACGTTTAAATCTCCCACTAAAGCCAATGGAGCTGAAAAGCGGCTGAACCCTGCTTAGATTGTGTCCTAATTTACTTTAAGATATCTTTGTGTAGTCTCTGGGCCCCAGTTAGGTAACTGCACACTTATATTTCCCCCTTTATTTTCCATATAGATTCGTCTCGCTCATCCTCTTTTTGCATAAACTCTCCAGCGTGACTCATGCAGCCGTCTGGCAACTCTAGTCTTAGAGCTCAATTCTGAATTCAGTGTCAAAGCTGAAATTCAGTGAGCTGCATTTAACCCGCAATTAACAATGCGATTGCTCGAAAACCTGTGCACGGAGAATATGGAGACTTCCCGGGTGACCCAGGCCCATGTAAGATGCTCAACCATGCTCAACCAACTCCCAAAGCAGCGAGGGTCCACACTGCTATAATTCCTCCCCACCACTGCCTGGTAAGCCAAGGGGGCGCTTACTGGACAACTATGGGAAGCAGTGGCAACAGTGGACCGCCTCCCGCAGGACTATTTTATAATCCCAGGTGTCCTGTCCCACAACATTGTGCGCGTGCGGTGGCTGGGGCATTTGGAAGAGAACGAACAGCCCACTGCTGCTGTTTGCTCTCTTCCAGTGAGCATACCCTTCGGAGTTCGTGGGAGGAAGCAGACAGCAACAGACGGACCGTCTTCTTCCTCCATCACCATTTTACAAACCTTAGTGCTGCTGCTTCCCATCCTCGCCAGAGAAGCCACCCAGGGTCTCAGGACCCAATGGGAATGTGCAGCTGCTTGCCAGGAGGTGGAGGGGAAGCATATGGGAGCGGTGATCATCATTAGCCTGGTTCCTGGGCAGCTGGGCTCCATGGTAGGTAGATGTTGTTCTATTAATGCTTTCTATTAATAATGTGAACCACATTATTGGGAGAACTGTTAGGACCTCACATAGTTTTTCCTCCAGAACACTCCCCCCCCCAAAAAAAAAAGTAAATGCGGCACTGGATACCTGAAAAGATATTGTTTAAGACAGGGCTTTGATTGAGACTTATATGTATAAGATCAGGCAACATGTTTCACAAAGCATATTTTTACAGCACAGTCCTAAGCACCTCCACTTAGAAGTAAGTACCATTGTGCTCAATGGGGCCAACTCCCATGAAGATATGTATGTATTATTGCAGACTCGGTTGCCTTTGCAGAACAAACGACAAAGACTCCCCTTAGTGGAAGCTGAAACAACGTACTGTATAAAAAAGCGCTGTCTACCGCCCCTCCCCTTTGGAGAAGAGAGCAAGCGCAGAGCGTCTGTTTCCGTGGTGACGTATACAATAACGTGACTCGGAAGCCACAGACAGAACTCTCTCTCTTCCGGAAACAAACCACATTTTCCCCCGCTCAGTGAGGGCCCTGACTCCGTTAAGGCGTCGAAGGCGGTTGTGAGGGGTGGGAGAGGAATTGGTTGACCTGGTCCAAAGGGAGGGAAGGGCGCTTTGGCTATTTCGTTAGGATGTTGCGCGGCCTGAGTGGCTGGTTCGGGGTGAGTCAGACGGGCGAGGAGGAGAAACCTCCTCTCCTTGAAGGGGAAGCCGCAGAGGGTCAGGAAAAAGAGATGCCTGGAGGGAACGCGGCAGTGGGGAGCCCGGAGCAGGTGGAGCTGCAGGTGGATTCGAACCCGCTTCTCAACCAGGCCAAAGGGTTCGGCAGTGAGTGTCTTTCTCCCTTCCTCAGTGAGCAGCCCCTGACCCAAATAGCGCCCGCATTCTTGCTTCTAAGATACCGTCTGTCTTCCCTAAGTAACCCTCAAATTAGGGTAGTCCCAGTGCTTACAGTTCATCCTCTCTCCCAATCACCTCACCCTGACGTTGCAATTCTCTGCACACTTTCTTGGGAGTAAGTTTGCTTAGAGGTACATCTAAGTGAGTGTAGCTGTAGGCTACAGCCTATTTACTTTATGGAAGTTGCACTGACTTCAATAGAACTGAGTTGGATGTGGATATATGTCTAAAAAGATACAATCTTCTGTGCTCACTGAATTCAGTGGGGCTTATTTCAGTGTTAAAATGTAAAAAATTAAGGCAATTTCTTACTTGGCTTTTAAGAGATGGAGGTGTGTTCTCTGCATCTATAGTATAAAACAAATCAATATACATATTTCAGTAGTCCTGAAAAAGTACAAAATACTATGCTAGTGATAGCTTTTCAGTTTTGCATGTTTTGTGGGGGAACTGAATGTGATGACTGACTGACTCTGAGGTTCAAATAAATTCCCATGCAGCTATGCTCGTACTAATGACTTTCTAAAGCTCAAATGAGATAGTGTACTCTGAATTTAAATGTTCCCTTATTTCCAAAAGGTTATTTCTTCAATTTTGCCACCACTGCCACAAAAAAGATATCTGAATCAGTTGCTGGAACAGCACAAACTATAAAGAAGTCAGTAGAAGAAGGGAAAATAGAAAACATCATTGACAAGGTACTTTTTTCTGTTCAAATAATTTACAGAGAAATCCAACATTTGTTTTTATACTGCTTCAAATTACAGGCGTTCCTCCGCATCTGCGGTTTCACTTATCTGCGGTTCTCAAATTCCCCCCATCGCACAAATGACTTATCTGCCTCTGACTGCAGCCCAACACGGTGCTGTCTCCTGTGTCTCGCTGTCTCTGTGCTGTTTGCAAACGCTAACAGGAAGCAGGATTAACAGGAAGTGGGTTAGAGGGCTGAAAACAACACGATGTTACTGGGGGGGGGATTTGTGAACCGCTTCTTTTAGGGTTTGCTGTTATCCGCAGTTTCTGATATCCATGGGGGGAGTGGGAATGTATCCCCCACGGATATGGGGGAATGCCTGTATATTTAATGCTACTGGTAATATGGGATTAGAACCAGGTAATCTGATCAACCTTTCAGGAAACAAAAACTGAGATCTAAGCCATATCAGAAACAATGATACAAAACTTGATTAAGTCAATAACATGGCAATGTTGCAGGAAAAGAAATCCCACAAACCTGCTCTACTCGCATGAACATCTCTACTCTTTCTCTTTAAGCTCTCCTGGTGGAGTTTTCACAAGCACAGCCATTTCCATGTATGAAATAAAATGCAACGTGTCTGGATTGTTGAGCGTGATCATTATTTCTGACATCAAAAGTTTTCTTTTTTTGGTACTTGGACTCTTATTAGTTTGTAAATGTTTTCCTATATTACTGGAAGGACTGACAGCCATGAGAAACATGTAGACACTATGATATACATACTGATTCACTGTATTGGAAACATAAAGACGCCTGCCTGAAATGAGGACGTTTAAGTTATTGTGATTATAAAACTGCGCACAGAGGCAGCAATTAAGCTTTTCAGTGATATAGCATTAGAAAGAAGCATGGCCATGCTTTTTTCCACCAAACATTGCAAAACAGATTATTGCATTTTGATATTTCTGTGAGCAGTGACCTATAGAAGAAAATTTAATGGCAAAGTGAGTTTAGACTGCAAAAGGAGACACATGATCTGGAGAGCTTTGCAATGTCTTAAATTATCCCGAGTATGGACTTGGCCTTCTTCACAGCCGCCACAAACTAGGTCGGCACTTTCATTGAGCTACCTCCCTCCTCCAAGATCTCTCTCCTGATACTTCACTGACAGTTTCAGAATCCATTAGCGTACATGTGAAAGTTTGATTTTTTTGCCCCAATGTGCATAAATTTACACTTGCTTACAATGAAGTGCATTGGCCATTTTGCCACCCATTCCCCCAGTTTAGAGAGATCTTTCTGGAGCTTTTCACAATCCCTTCTGGACCACCCAGAAAAGCTTAGTGTCATCCGCAAACTTTTCGAATGTCATTTGTTTTTAAAATGTTCATTTAACATTTTTCCACTTTTCATTCTGTATATAATTTAACTTTTCTTATAGACCATTATAGGAGACTTTCAGAAGGAGCAGAAAAAATTTGTTCAACAGCAGCACACAAAAAAATCAGGTATGCTTTATATATGATTGCAAAAGAAAACTGAAATAATGCTCAGACTCATTAGATCTCTAGCATGACTAACACATAAGGAACAGTAATAGTTATTTTATTAGCTCTTGCTAGAGGTGGACTGATTAGAGATCAAAGAGTAGCCATCTTTTCCTTTCTCATATTCTATAATTAACATGTTAATTCTCTGCCTGCTTGGCGTACCCATACATATTTTGCTGACATCTTTTTTTTTAAAACTAAGGAAACCTGCACTAGAATCTTAAGGCCATTATTTTCTGAATACAAAGGGTAGCAGGTCAGCCGTAGAACAGTTTCACTCCTGAATATGAATGCAGTGACTGTTCCAAGCAGAGCATCCCCAGGTTAATTCTGCTGTTCATGTGGCATTTTAGTAGAAGCACTGATGCTACCATTAACAAGATAGCTCCTCTTTATACATCAGTATCTCACATGATCCTGTAATGCAGGGGTCCCCAACCGCCGGTCTGTGGCCTGGGACAGTGCCGCCCGGCCAGAAGCGTCATCGGGGATGGGGACGTGGCGGCGGGAGGGCGCGCTTGCCTGTTGGATGCATCGTGTCTCCTCCACCTGGCTTTGGGCCCTCCCGCCTGACCTGGAGCTGGAACGGCTCCAAAATAGTAACAAAACCGGGGGGGGGGGGGGCGCGCGATTGGATAATGCCCAGTGATATCATGAAAACCTCTTTGAGAACTTTTTGTTGAAAGGTGGTATATAAATATTCTAAATACATTTTTTCATACATTCTGTTTTGAAAATAAATTATCTTAACCATTATTCTTAAGCCCGACACACACCGCACAAGCTCTGGTGCGGAGGCGAACGAGCGTAGGTACCTGGCCGCTCACCTCCGCGCGCTGACCTCGTCTCCACGAGTGTCTCCCAGCGAATAGTCCCTCCTGTTGTCCCACCTTCTTAGAAAGCGCAGCGGCGATTGGCTAAGCACAAGTGCGGTCCGATACACGGGAGAAGAGAGAGAGGGGCAGGAAGGAGAGAAAACTAACAGAACAATTTGTGCCGGGAATAGAATTCATCTTGGAGAAATGGATCCAAGAGAAATTGGAGACTCAAGTGAGTTCCGATTGATTGACAACCCCTTTCATCCTGCCCTCTCGTCCGATTGGTGGCTGCAGTAGCTCCGCGTACCCGCCCCCTCAAAGATGGGCAACAAACAATTTTGCTCATGCCGGAACTCGGGAGAGCGCAGCTGCTCCACGTTCAGCTGCTGTCTTCTGGAATGGTGACCACACAGCTCAGCACAGCTCCGCGCACGCAAATCGTATGGTGTGGGTCGGCCTTTAAAACAGAGTAGCCCTTTCCTTACCTATGAAGTTCTTGGTATTCCTCAACTAAAAATCCTAGGGTCGTATCTTTCATTAAAGACATTGGGCACAACCCACTGGCAAGATCTTCTGCACAGTCTTTTTTTAAATTAGTGGGACTAATGCAAGAGAATTTAAGAGGATTGTACCTATGGTGGACAGTCTGGTGAGCTGCTCCTATAGCTGAAGCTGTCTAAATAACAGCCATGAAAATTACAATTACACGTACTCTGATTTAGCTAGGATCGTATGCATGTTCTCAATGTTTGAAAAAGCATCATCCAACGCCCTAAGGTAGCTCTTATTGTTGATATTGCCATTAATTTAAGCGGATCAGTGGGAGCAGGGAGCTGGTTTCAGTCCTAGTGCTCCTCAATAGATGATCAGCATGATTGATGACAATGGCTGGAGCTGAATATGTACAGCCCCACCTACTAGAAGAGCCATCTTGGCATCAGAAATCAAGTGGAGCAGTATGCTGCTCCATGTACATACACTGAATTGGAGCCACTGTCTGGTTCTTGGGCTGCAATCCTATTTACACTTTCCTAGGAATAAGTCCCATGGAACACAACAGATCTTACTTTTGAGTGGGCATGCACAGGATTGTGCTGTTAGAGCAGGGATTCTCAACCAGTGGTACTAGTACCATCAGTGGTACTTTGGCCGACTGCTGGTGGTACTCGGACTGCCGGAACCCTACTCTGATGTGGCACTTTCAGTGACGCATTATCACTCCAGAGAGGCTCCTGTCTTTGGCCAAGCCTTTCAGGAACGCTGAGAAGGGTCCTCCCACCGGCCCAGAGCCTCCTACCTGCATTTTCTGACCTCTGAAAACCAGGAAGTAACTGGTGATGATGTCATCACCAGTCACTTCTAGTGGTACGCAGCATGAGAGTAGCGCTGGAGGTGGTACTCAGCCGGGAAGGGGTTGAGAACCCCTGTGTTAGAGAATACTAAGATGCTTACAAAGCTGTACACTTTTTTTTAATCTGAGATTTAATTCTTATGTCAGGTGTAAAACCGTCTTCACCAGTTTTAAAATATTTGTTAGCAATATGGTTTAGAAAACAGACTGTTAATCAAATCTTTGCAATAATATTTCTGAAACTAGTTGATTTCTGATTATCTTGAGCTCTGCAGTTATTTACAAAAAAACACCCTAAACAATCCAAAATGTTATTTGAGATGGATGCTATTTTGACAACTCTTGGCAAAGGGACCGTTTTTATCAAAGATACCAGTGGTTCAATTGTCTCCTAATACTGAATGAAATTATAATAAAACACTTCCTTTTTACTCATAGAAGCAGCCGTGCCTCCGTGGGTAGACAGTAATGAAGAAGAAATAATTCAACAACAAATATTGGCATTATCGGCAGTAAGTTTTTCCTCGTGCCATTATTTTTCCTAGAAAACATGCGTTTCGGGCAGTATTTACCTAGAACAGAACTCTAAAATGTGAAAAATCATGGTACAACTAATACAATCATTAGTGGGATCATAGTATGGTAATGGATAATACAATTGTAATTGATAATTGGGGGGCCTGCTGGGCTTTTTATCTGACTTTTTATCTGCCTGATGGTTTTATATTTTAATCTGCTGTTTTAGGCCACTGTGATTTTAAATATTGTTTCTATATATGTTTTATTATGTATGCTTTTAACCTTGCTGTAAACCGCCTTGAGTGCAGGCTTTTAGCCTGGGGAAAGGCGGTATAGAAATCTTCTAAAATAATAAACACAAAACCAGATTCTCTTACTAAAAAGTGTTTCATGTGTCTGGCAGTTACTTGATAGTTCAAGTCTCTTCTCAAAATAATGAATTGACAAGTGCTTTTTGAATGCAGTGAACATAACATTTCCAGCTTTTTCTGAGAACTACATTTTATTCTTCAAAGGACAGAAGAAACTTCCTGCGTGACCCACCAGCAGGGGTTCAGTTTAATTTTGACTTTGATCAGATGTATCCAGTGGCAATGGTAATGCTACAAGAAGATGAGCTTCTGAACCGAATGAGATTTGATCTTGTCCCAAAACAGTGAGTGATCTGTTTCTTTTCATAAGACTAACTGTGTTTGATAGTCACTAACCTCTACTTTGCACATACAAACCTGTAAATACAGGGTGTCAAATACTTATACCTGGGGCAATGTCAGAAGTTGGCTGGATCTGGCGAAGGGCCAAGCCCCTCAAAGGTCCACCTGACCAGGCTGACCCCTTGACACCCTTCTTCAAAATACTGGTCAGTCTCCAGATTCCCCTTCCTTCATCAATGGGAAGGGTGGGAGGAGTTGTCACCCACTGCTATTGCCAGAAGCTCGGGGAGGGAACAAGTGTAGGGTTTTGTCTGAGAGCAGCCACCTAGCAACAGCACTGGTTACACCTACTTCTGAACATAAGAAGAGCCCTGCTGGATCAGGCCAAAGGCCCATCTAGTCCAGCTTCCTGTATCACACAGTGGCCCCACCAGATGCCTCAGGGAGCACAAGACAACAAGATACCTGTATCCTGTCGCCACTCCCTTGCACCTGGCACCAAGAAAACCTACTCCTACAACCAGGAGGTTATCCCCATCATGGCTTGTAAGCTGTAATGGACTTTTCCTCCATAAATCTGTCCAATCCCCTTTTAAAGGCATCCAGGCCAGGTGCAATCACCACCTCCTGTGGCAAGGAATTCCACAAACCCATTACACGCTGGGTAAAGAAATATTTTCTTTTGTCAAACTCAATATTTTCAAACTCAAAATATACCTTTTGAGTTTGGTCAGAATTTATTATAATAAGTTAGTGTAAAAACTCAGTGCTCATTAGCAGATTCACCACCAAGGAATCCTGTATGCACACTAAGGTATCAGGTATGCATGCATGCCTCTCGCCATGTACTGTATGTGAGGGTTACATGCAGTGCAGGTGCTTCATAGCTACGGCTATACAATTAATCCATGTATTATAGATGTACATGCATAAGTGTCCATCCAACACTGGTGCACATTATTTTGTGCACAAGCACCATATCCCTACCATTGTCTGTCTGAACTGTTGACAAATAAAACTGGCCTCTGTCTTTCTAATGTTAAAATCCTTATTTTAGTATTTGGGGCTCTAGATCTGATCAACGTTTCAATTATCTGTCAGGGCAAATACCTTGCAGCCTAATTCTGCATGTCCCATTTTGCTATGAAATGAATACAATTATCAAACCATACATTTATTGTCTTCAGTGTAAAGGAGGAGGTGTTCTGGAGGAATTATTTTTACCGCGTCTCCCTAATTAAACAGTCTGCACAACTCACAGCACTGGCTGCACAACAGCAAGCAGTGAGAAAAGAGAAGAATGACAGTGAAGAGGATAGACAGCTGACAGGTAGATTTTTTTTCCAACAAGAAATTTGCTACACTGGATGACAACCTCTTGATCCCCCAGTAGAAAGTTATATTCTAACCTTTCTTCCGCAGTCTCTTATTTTAAAGGGTCCTTAGATAGGTGAAAGTTTCATAAATATGAATCTTAAATACAGAGAAATACAATAGTTCTTGTTTTGCACAAATCCTTACTGTAGATGAGTGAAAGCTCCCCCAGTTGTCTTATTAAAGCTGTTTTTTCACAATATAAGTATGAAGTATGACAAAGGAACAAAGTTGAAATTAAATCTTTAAGAACGTAGTAAAATGTCTCCTCCAAAAACCAAGTACAGTATACCTACCCAGCTGGGAAAGAAGAACTCTACCACATTGTGTTTTTCCACCCAGGTGTAACATAATTTGCTGGCCAGGGCTTAGTGCATGCGTGCATTATTTTTATATTGTATCATTTAGCATTGAAATCAGTAAAGCTGGTTTTAATTGATATTGCTGTTTAGAGGTGATTTCTGCCCCCATAGTGGATAGATTTCTCATCTCTCCATCTGGGAACAGAAGTGGAAGGGCTTGAACAACCCTCTCCCTTCTTCCACCCAGGGCAGGCTCGAGTTGGGCTCAAGGTTGTTTTCGACCCAGCGTAATCAATCATAATGTAAAATGTTAATACTGTGCATGCCTTGCAGTCAGACATCTTCAGAACGTTACTGTTTCTCTTTTCCTAGAAACAGTGAGGCCAAAAACACCACCTGTAGCAATCAAATCCCAGCTAAAACCCCAAGAGGTGAGTTATTCTGTATTAACAATCAGTATGTGTTTTAGACCATAAGCTTTTTTGTATTTGTTAGTTGCTCGTGTTAATTATTAAATGAATTTATAAATAATTAATTCACACACACCCCAAAAAAAGCTTATCATGAACATACTCATGCTCTTAAAATAAGCTTTTAAATGTATGAATTGCTCTAGAGCAGCGGTTCTCAAACCGGTGGGTTGCGACCCACCAGGAGAACCAGATGCTGTCCCCTGCCACCTTAAGGAGTGGGGACAGCATGGCAGCAGCAATCCGGGGATCGCCACTGCTGGTGGGAAAAACATAAAAGTAAGATTTTTACTTACTGGAGCCCTCCGGAGGGTTCGGGGAGGCCTGTGCTCCCCTCTGTGGGCCTCCGTGAGCTTCAGATTGAAGTGGTTGTAATTGCCATTCTGCTGTGATCTAAAGCTCAGGGAGGCCCGCAGAGGGGAGTGCGGGCTTTGGAGGGCTCTAGGACCCCCGGTAAGTAAAACAAGCACCTTTTTTTCCTAGCAGCAGCGATCCCCGGGATTGCCGTTCCCACCCCTGCAAAGACTCAAAGTTACTTTGAGAACCACTGCTCTGGAGACAACAGCAACACAGAACACCTTTTTAATCATGTGGCTTGCCTAGACATATGCTAAGATGCTAAGCTAAGATGCCTTCTCCCAGCTGGACAAACTAAGGCCTGTTATGGATCATGCATTAGAGAAGAAAAGGGAAGATATATAGGGTGCGCAGCATGTAGTCAACTCCTCCATGAAAAAAAATCCTGGTAATGCTGATCCAGGCCTTCCTGCCACTTTACAGGTCTGATGAGAGCAATAGGGAAGGCAGTTGAGGTCAGATATATCAAACAGACCTCTCCCTTCTGTCAGCCACTTCTGATGTTGCTGTTTGTGATGCTCATAAACGTGGCGTGGAGAGAAGCCTGCCTCATAAATTCCTGTAAGGTCTCTGTTGGTCTACCTCACAAATTTCTCTGTTGAAATATTGTGCAGTAGCCCACCATTGTTTTTCATTTTCATATAGGACAAGTTACATCAGAGTCCAGCATAAGGATATTTACATTTTAAGTTATCTTCTCTTTTTCTTTTTAAAACTTTGAGGAGGATGAAGAGATTTCCACAAGCCCAGGTGTGTCAGAATTTGTGAGTGATGCTTTTGATGCATGCAGTCTGAATCGGGAAGATTTGAGAAAAGAGATTGAACAACTTGTGCTTGACAAAAAAAAAGAAGAGGCAAGCACAGTAGAAGGTAAAAATTCATGAATGTATTACACTTGTTAAGATATAGTATTTTGTTATGCTTTGTGTACCACTTGAATAGAAAATGGCTTTATAGAGCCATCCATTTTCTATTTCAGATTGATATCCTAGTCAGGAATGGGAAATGGGAAAGGGTTGTAGCTCAGGGATAAGGTGCATGGTTCAATCCTCAGCTTTTCCGGTAGGGTAGAGAAGGATCCAGTGTCTGGCTAGCAATGGCTTTCCAGGATTGCTCCCAGAGATTGCTGCCGCCGCGGCCGAAAAAATGCTTGAAACTGCCGTTTTTGGCCTTGCCCATGCTTGGAGGGGGGCTTCGGGGAGGCCTGCACGACCCTCTTCGGATTGCAAAAAAAAACAGCGATGGGGGGGCAGCACTTCCAGTTATTGTGGAAACCAAAAGTGTCCAAAAATTGCCGTTTTTCAATGATCCAAAGATCGGGGATGCCTGCAGAGGGTCGCGAAGGCCTCCCCGAAGCCCTTCCAAGCCCTGGTAAGGCCAAAACCAGCAGTTGGGGGGGGCATTTTTCCGCCAGCAGCGATCCCCGAGGATCACCACTGCTGCTGGCCTCGCCCCCGCAGACACTCAGAATTCTCCCCACCTTGTGTGGAGAACTTTGAGAACCACTGGTCTAGACAATACTGAGCTAGACGGACCAATATGGCCTTATAAAGTAACTTCCCTTGTGTTCATATGTCCCCCCTCCCTTTGAGAAAGATTATTAAGAGAGTTTATATACAGTTGTACCTCCGTATCTGCATGGGTTTGGTTCCGGACCCTCCCACAGATACTGAAATCCGCGTAAAGCAAAATTGCTTTAGCACGAATACGGGGGTCACTGTACAAACCTGGAAAAAAAAGTTTAAAATAGTGTTCCTTACCTTTTGGCTGACAAACAGCTCCATTTTAAGAGGCTGTAGAGCAGGCGTGGGGAACCTTCGGCCCGCGGGACGATTCGATCCACGCGGGACCGGACCGGAGGCTCCTCCGCCGTGCGCCTACTCCTTTTAAAAGCGGCCTTCCTGGACCTGCGCAGAGCGCCGCTGAGGCCGAGAGGGCAATCTCGGCCTCAGCGGCACTCTGCGCAAATTTTCCCCATGGGAAAATGGCCCCCCACCGCAAATAGGTTCCCCACCCCTGTAGAGAGTGAAATCACACTCCTACAGCCTCTTCCTGGTCATGTGACTTCCCCCTCCCTTCCCAGGCTTGTCCCAGTGCATTCTGGGGTGACCTAGGGGAAGGGATGGGGGAGGTCGAGTGACACGGAAGAGGATGTAGGAGTGTGATTTCACTCTCTACAGCCCTGCGAATGGAGTGGTTTGCCAGCCAAAAGGTAAGGAACACTATTTTTAACCTTTTTTCAGGTTTTTACAGTGACCCCCCGTATCCACATTGAGACACATCTGCAGATAGTGGAGTTCCACCGTACTGCTTTTCAACAAAGTAGTTCACAAATCAGCTTTCAAGCTAAGCAAATAAATGGTTCCCTGTCCCCAAAGGGCTCACAATCTAAAAAAGAGACACCAACAGTCACTGGAAAAGATGCCATGATGGTGTGAAGATGGATAATAGCTCTCCCCTTGCTAAATATAAGAAAACACCACTTTAAAATGTGCCTCTTTGCCCAGTTAGCAGGGGTAAGATTGTAGCAAAAAAAGGACAGCTGTCTTATTCTTAACTCTGCTTGTCCACTGTTCATTGAGATAGTTTACTTGTTTAAAAGAGCAAAAGCATGGTGTGTTATCCATTGGATTTTGTCTGTAGCAAAGTGTTCAGTAATGAAGTTTTGCAGGTTTTTACAGAGTGCAGACTAATGGCTAAACTTATAGAAAGTGTGCTTTTCTCATAAACAATATTTCTGCATATCTCAAGGTAGAAAAATGGGTGAGCAATAGTAGAAAGAAAGACTGCAACGTCACTATTTTTAATATAGTTTACTACTTGCATAGTACATGTGTCTCCTCCATGTGAGCAGTTCTAGCCCTCCGTAGGTACTCTTCCGTGTGGATGCATGTGAAGTAGACAATCTTTGAGATTGGCAGCAGCAACTTCTTTATGAAAAAAAGTGTATTTTTAATCATGAGTACAGCTGGAGCAATTCCTGTGATCTTCTGGCTCATGTGTTAGGTTTGTGTACACAAGCATGTGCTTAAGAAAAACTGGAACGGTTGACATGGGAAGAAAATACTGTGTCAACTGACCCACAGCCACATAGAATTTTTTTATCCCCACTTGATCCCATGTTGAACCAGTTGACATTATCTTAGGGCGCAATCCTATCCAGCTTATGCCACTGTTGTAACCAGCGGCGCAGTGAGAACGGGAGGCCCCAGAACGGAAAGGGGATTCAAATCCCCTTTGAATTCCCTTTTTGGAGGGGATTTGAATCCCCTTTCTGTTCTGGGGCCTCACGTTCTCGTGCCGCTGGTTACAACGGTGGCATAAGTTGGATAGGATTGCGCTGCCTGTCATGAAACAGCACTATGTATCCTCAAATACAAGACATCTCACTGCAACTAATTTCCATGAGTAATGTTATATAGTCCTTTGAATCTGGATGTATGTTTGCTAATTCTGTCTAGAAGAAACTGCAGACTGGGAAAAGGAACTACAAAAAGAGCTTCAAGAATATGAAGTAGTTACAGAATCAGAAAAGCGAGATGACAACTGGGACAAAGAAATAGAGGAAATGCTGCAGGAAGAAAACTAACTACTTTGCATAAACATTTTCAGAAAACTGATAAATGTTCTACTTCAGAAACTTTTCTAAGGCACAAATTGCTCTTTGAAGAAAAAAAAAAGGCTGCAGGTGATGCCTAATCTCATGTTAAGGTATTATGTGACAATACACTGTCCATAATGCAGAGAGCTGAAAGATAAGTTTTGATTTGTGTAAAGAAATTTTAGTGTTTTTTCAAAGTGCCCGATGCATAGTTTGACATGTTGAAGAATTACAAAAGTGAGTTTTAGCACACCACAAAGAGTTGCTTGCAGAAAGTGTGAGGAGAGAAACGGTCTAAAGCATGTGTGCCTAAAAGAGCTCTATGGATCACTGTCTTTGTATTTTAAATGTATTTGTATTTTTTCATGTGGTCAGAAAGCGCTAGAGGGATGGTTGGATATGTATATCCATTTAGAAACAAACATCTTTGTGAACTGCTTTGTAGTGAGAAATTGAGAACGTGATTCTAACTTCTTTCTTACAAGTAATGATACACCATCATGTTGATACTGATTCCATATCTCTTTATAAATAACAATTTCAGAAAATGCATCTAGATATTAAGTTTTTTCAAATACTTCCTTAGAGAGCATATGGTTCTATAGGATGTATTATCAAAGTTCTATTTTTGCAGTTCAGCTTGATTTGTCATATTACAAAACTTCAGCACCTGAATATAAGAAACACAAAAGGTTTACACTAATTTTACAGTGTGGCTAATAAAACATTCAGTGGTTCAGTTATTGTCATTTTAGTCAGTGGAAAGAGAAAACAATGATCGCATATTGTATAGAGAAATGGCATGTGAACTGGCTGAGCTGTAAGATTAATATTCTGTTCGTTAAACCCTTTCCTTTATCTGGAGCTTGTACTAGTAGATCACCTTGAAGATTACACCAAGATTAGTCAAGGGTTTTAAAAGAAAATGCTTCTATTTTAAAATAAAGCATAATGTACACGCCAAAATCTACAGTGTTCATCTAAAGGTGAGCATCTTCACCTAGGACTCATTCAAATAGCATCGACTGAAAGATGGATGCTAAATGTAACGAGAATTTCAGGCCTAGCTTGTGTAGGTGTGGTTGAGAAGTGCTATAATAAATGTTAAGTGTTTATTAAGAGGTGGGAGGAATGCTGCAATGCATGTACTTGGATGTGGGGAAAGTGTGTGTTAGATGGACAGAGAACTTTGCAGGGGCAAAACAAAGGGGCAAAACAAAAGGTATTGTGTAGGGGAGATAATATATTAAAAGATGTCTCTCTGTCAGCTTTGCGGGATTCTAGCATTTTAACTTAAGCTCAGTTAAGCTTCTCTAGCCAGTCTATACAATCTATGTATAAAGTACTAGGTTGATATTTAGCTGAAAACTTTGAAAAGAGATTGGTTGCAAGTAAGCAAACAGATGGTGGCTGAAGCATTTAGCTTTTCCTGATGTCCAAGATGTAAAGGATTCATGAGATATCAGTCTTCACTAATTTCTAAATAAATGTCTTGCAGAATCATAGGTAAGTTGTTAATTTCCTATAGCCAATAATTTGGTTATCTTTAATACATTATACGTTAGTAAGTTCTCGGTTTTTATGTGAATTGAATAATTGTGGATCAGATTGCTAATGTACAAAAAGAAATGAAGATTAACAGAACTTTACGAATATATTGGAAAGTTAGTATAGAAAGGGAGAGACATTATTTTGATTGGAGGAGATCTTGCGTTAGAAGAAAACTTCTATTAACTATGGTTTAGATCGGCGGTTCTCAAACGTTTCCATTTCTGGATACCTTTACACTCTTAAAAGGGGTCTAGAGGAGCCCCACCGGCATATGTATAGTGTCTCAAGGAGCCCCAAAGCACTGGCATATGTGCAGAGTAGTGCAGCGCCAAGCCAAATGCTGAATACTGATGAAGAGCCGGAACAGGAGGGGAATGGGGAAGGAGAGCTACAAACGGGAGGTGAGAAGGCAGACGGCGGCCACTTATGGTGTGCTTCTGGAGCCCCTGAAGAGGTCTCGGGGAGCCCCAAAGCTGTTAGGAGCACACTTTGAGAAATGCTGGTTCTCCAGTGGCCCTGGTGTGGCTCAGTCTCTGCAGCTGGGAAGCCTCTCTCTCTCTGGTAGACAGGGTCAGATGATCCGAGTCTTCCTGAGGGGGAGGGGCTCCTGGTGTTCCCCAGACCGACCTTGCCTCTTAGCCAGGCAACAGAAAAGAACGAAGACGACACTGACAGATCGTGGAGGCCAACCGGAAAGACACAGGTTCAGCACAGAGGCAGCAAGTGGCTGGGGCGGATAGAGTGGTGGCAGAAACAGCCTACCTGGCTGGCCTCCCTTTACACGTTTGCCATTTTGAATTCCCCACGCTGCCCAGCAATTGGCTGAGGAGACCAGCAGGAGTCACAGAGCCATCTATCCTCAGGCAAACAGCACTGGAGGCTCAATGCATCCATCTCCCACACACACACACACACACACACACACACACACACACACACACACCGGCAGCAGAGACTGGCAGTGGCATCACGGGAGCAGCGGCAGAGACTCTTCCCCAACCCACAAGGGCTGGTGAGGGCACTCCAGGGAGCTGGGTGAATCCCCCCCCCCACTCATGCGGGAAGCAGAGGCACAGTAGTAGCCCAGGGCAGAAGAGCACTGCCATGGCAGAGAGCCCACAGGGAGAGCAGGGGGACACCACCCAGGGGCCTGGGACCACCATTCCCATTAACCTCTCCTTCCATCTCTGGGGCCCCAGGCATGCAGGGGGTAGATGGGGGGGTCGAGGTTGACCAATCCCTTAGTACCCACTCAGAGCAGGGGCAGCCTGACACAGCAAGCTCAGCCTCCCCCAGAGAGGACTCCAGAGCCAGAGCTGGCACAGAGGCCCGCAAAGGCACTGGACATTGACAAACAGTGGCACTGCCTCTCACCCTGCCAGAAGCAGAGGGTCATAATGGAACCTGACCTCCTAGATTTGAATTCGAACACCTACCTATCTGGTTCATCCTCAGACGAGGAGAAGCTATCGGAGGAGGAACAGGAGCCCTGTCTGTTCCCACCCGAGTTCTATCAGAAAATGCTCCAGAAGGTCACAAAAGTCCTGGAGGTACAGCAGGAAGACCAGCCAGACAAGGGGGGGCATTTGCAAGAACATGTGAGGGTCGAGCATGGCGTTCCCTGCACAGCAAGGCACCACATCCAGCTTCCTGCTCCCACAGTCCTTTCTGTTACTACTGGAGAGAGCGAGAGAGAGAGAGTGGGCCCATCCAGCCAGAACCAGGGACAAGCACAGACCCTTCTTTAGGTTCTATGTGCTGTCTAGAAGGGACAAAGTGGCTCAAGACTCCTCTTGTAGATGCTCCAGTCACCTCCCTGGGTTTACAGGCAGCCCTATCCTTGGACAGCGATGGCTTAGACAAGTGCATCGAAGCTGCTGCAAGAAAGGCCTACGACGCATCCTCTGACACCCTGAGAACTTCAGCAGTCAGTTCCATCTTCATGAGAGTGATCTACCTGTGGATCCAGGACCTGCTGACAAGGGTGGCCATACCTAAACGCATGAGGACCGACCTCAGCAAGATCTTTGCAGCAGACACCTCCATGGACTACCTGCAGTTCACCACCCAAGTCATGGCCGTGGACATGGCAGCATGGAAAAGCACCTGGCTGCACCACTGGGACATAGATCCAGCTTCCCAAGCTAAGGTAGCCGAAGTCCCCTTCAAAGGGGGCAAGTTGTTCGGGAACTCGCTGGACCCCATACTGGTCAAGACTAAGGGAAAGAAGACCCTTCTGTCCAGATAGAGGAGGGCACCACCACAAGCAGCAGTGGTCATTTTGTGGGTCCAGCGACAATGCATCATGGGCCATCATGCCCAACCCTCCTCCTCTCTAGAGGAGTCAAGAACCAGCAAGCATGATGCCACAACCCAGCCACACATGGCAGTGGGGGGAGGGCATCTTTAGTACTTTTTGAGCCACTAGGTCTAGGTGCAATCTACATCAGATCTCTGGGTCCTTGAGATCGTCCACAAGGGTTATGCGCTGGAGCTGTACATACGGCCAAGGGACAGGTTTGTTCACTCATGCAGACCTGCATGCAACACCAAGCCTGATCTTTGAAGTAATTTGACACCTCTGATTGGGGACATAGAGCCTGTTCTGCTGGGCATCACTCTCTGGCCTAGGGTATGTCTGGAACCTCATAACTGATCATTTCCGGCAACCGTAGGAGGGGGTATTATGTTAAGTCTAAGGTGGAGTGGCACTTCAAGATTCTCTACGTAAAAGGTGGCAGGTGGTGTGCTGCGGGTTGGTTGGCCATCCCTGGACGAAGTCAAAGAAGGTGAGAGTAAGAAGTGTGGTAATGAAATATCTAGTCTTTTGCTGCTGCTTTAACAGTACATAATGTAGGCGGTGCTTTCCCTGCTTAGATCATTTAGAATCTAAATTTTAGATCAAAAAGCAGGGCTCATTGTGCTATTGCTAAAGAAGCCCCCTGTTTTCTCAAGAGGTGCGGTACTGGTATCTAACAACATGGAGTTATCCCGTCTGGTTGAGCCGCATGGAGCAGCGGCGGCGCGCAAAAGGCCAGTAACACACTCACCCTAGCATGGAGTATTTCGCTTTCCTGAGAGAGTGTCTTAAGAGCTGTAGTAGGCATCTTGTAAGAAACGTTCGCATTTCGCGGTCGTCACCACGTGCAATAGAATGAAACGCGGCTTGGTGACTACATCCCCCGAGAAACACTGCGCGAGAATGCACCTATAGTGATTCTCAGGCTTGTGTGAGTGGAGGGAAATGCAAAAGAACATTTGGGTGCCAGCCTTAGAATACCCCACGTCTGTCGCACAGTATGCTGGGAGTTGTAGTACGCATACGACGAGAGAATGCGGACGGTAAAGAAGTTCTTTTATAATTCGGTCGATATTCCATCCGGGTTCTGGGGGGCGGGAATTGTACATATCACGTGATACTAAAGAGAAGAGACACGGATTGGCTGAGGCGAGAACGAGGTAACAAGCCCGGCGTCGGGACGCTTGCTTCCGGTGTGCTCCTGGTGTGGGCCGGCTTGTTTGGGTCCTGCCGTCACATTATGGCGGCGCGGGGAGCTGAGCGAACGTGTGATAGAGACGGTCGTATGGCGGGGTCTGAACGGAGTCTGGAACAGGTGCAGTGTGAGGAAGAAGAGGTGGTAGGAGCGACGCGAGGCGGCTCTGAGGTAACAGCCCGCCATTTTCGTTCTCTTTTATTTGGCTGGGGACGCCTCGACCCTACGCGGCCTCCGCTGTCTGCTGCCGTCCCATTACGCGGGGAGGCGCTGCTTCAGGCTTCTGGGGGGTCCTGCGAGTGTCGTTGGGAAAGGGGGGCCGCTGGTGGGGGGAATGGAGCTTGTTGCGCAGGTGACCCCTCTGGAGCGCCTCACGCACCTGCTCATCCGCCGCATGACTCTTCTCGCTTCCTTCAAGGTGGGGGAGTTGGGTCTCTTCGGAGGCTGAGGGCCAATTCTGGCTGTGTCTCAGAATCCAATAACCGAAGTTCGGCTGACCCTGACTTCGCTCTTTTTTAGATCCTAAGCGGGACGGCTCCGGCTCACTGGCTCTCGCGTGTGCGCCGCCTCCCCCACCCCCATTCGAAGCCCAGGCCGCTATCATTTCCCTGCCAAAGGGCAAGTGGGTGACTCGTGTATTCACGCCGAAGGATTATGGGCTGCAGGAAGAGGCCACTAAATGCCTAGGAAGAAGCTTGTATCAGGATTTGTTAGCAGGTTACCGTTTTCTACCTTGGTCACTGTCCTAAAAGAGATCCTCAGTCCTTAATTCCAAATAGTGTTGAGAGGAAGTACAAATTCCAAGTACTGTTTGAAAGAAGACTTGCAAACAAGCATATAGTATATTCTATGTGTGTTAAACCTTTCATAGTCAGTTTGCCTTAGTCAGGGTTGTAAAATGTCCTTGCCATGTAGCAAGTGCAAACACATTGGGTTGGCCCTTAATAACTATGTACCAGCAATGTGATGCATGTAAGGCATGAGATTGGAAATACTAAATTCTCTTACAGCACAATCCTCAACTTCTGGGCTGTGCAGCCCAGAATAGTGACTATTTTAGAGCCGGAAAGGCCGGACTTCTCAGCTCCGCCGGCCAAGGGCTCGGCGGACGGGGGGAGGGACGGCAGAGCTGGGATGGCGGTTATAGGCCCAGCCGCCCGGGGCGGGGACATAGCATCCGCCATATCCCAGGCTCCGCAGGGTGGCTGGGCCGTTACACGGCCGCCTCCGACTTCCGCCAGCAAAAGAGCTGGTGGAAATCCGAGGAGGCCTACCGGCCCCAGCCGCCATTACACCTGGGGAAGGGAACAAGTGTCCCCTTCCTCGAGTAGACTATCCACTGCAGGCTGCCTGCTGCGGGCAGCCCGTCGCGGAGCACTGAATTGGGTGGACGGCCGTCCAATCTTTAAGTAGGATTGGGCTGTTATTCTTTTAAATGATACTTTTGTTGTTTGAAATATCTTTAGTCCACTTCCTAGCCAACAGTTCTTGAGACAGCTTACAATATATAAATCTACAGTGGGTGAACACCAAGAATTGTGGTCTCAGAAAGGCTCCCTTCAAGAGCCCAGTTAATTTGTTCATGGAGGAAGCTTGTAGCCATGGTGTACCGCAATATGAAAGAGTCCAACCCACAAGCACCAATGAAACTAAAATGGTAAAATATTAATTTAAATATACATTTAATTATATTATATAAATGGGAGTAAGCAACCGTTTCATATGCTCAGATAGTTAGAAACTTTGCTGTTACCTGAAACTCACATGAGAAGTTGACAAATGTGTAGTTAAGGGAATAAGTTCCAAAGAGAGGTTTCACCACAGAAGGAAGATCTGTTTCTCCTAGTCACTCAGCTCATTTTATGGTGGGGCATCCAGAGTTGGTTCTCCAGTGAATACTTCAGCAACCAGGGCAGGATCATATGGGAGCAGTGGTACCAGATGTTGAGGGATCTATAGATCAATAGTGATAAAACCAGCCTATTGAATTGTTCCTGTAAATAATCCAAGAGTAGTAAAGTTCTTTAAAAAATAATGAAATGTGGTTTCACCTGTCCATATCAGCCATTAGCCTTACAGTGGTATTCTAGGCTAGTTGTAGCTTCTGAACAGTCTTCATAGGCAGCCCTGCATAAAGCACATTAGTTTCATACTAGATGTTTCCAGAGCATGAATAATGGTAGTCATGCCATGCTTTTAAGATTGTTGTGTTACTACAGTTGTGTGTATGCTGTAGTTCACTTCACTGTCATCTGTCTTGTAGAAGGTAAGCATGCTTTTTTGTGGCTGCTTCCTTCCAAGGACTGTTACATGGCTTAGTTTTTTTCCCTTTCTTCCTTAAAAGAGACTTTTTGGCATAGCATTGCTTCTCCTGGAGAATGTCTTTAATAGAATGAAATTAATTTAACCCTGTTCACTAAAGCATGTTTTGAAGAACAGCTCTTCGTAATGGGCTAGGGAGGCCCATTATATCACTATAGAATTGCTATTATGGTTGTTTTATTTCATTGCCAGAAAAATGTGGCTGTGTGATTTTTAGCTTTGAGTTCTCGGATCAAGAAGACTCTGTACTCTAAATCCTTTTGCTATTTCCAGATAAGCCTTGATGCTGCAACAGTATTGCAATTCAGTCCAATGTTTAATAAACTTGTTTAGCTATCTAGAATATCTTTCTACATACATTATTGTAACCCACATCTGCTTAAACCTTTTGCACCCATCATTGCATCCTGCCCACAGGCAGGATAAGCAGGTTCAAAATGCATTATTTGTATGTCTGTTGAATAGTTCTACACAAGCAGCTGAATTTTCTCTACTGTAATCGCCTGCAAAATTTCATGTTTAACATGTTCTTTCTTGGACTAGAACAGTTCATAGCATTTTGTTCCAAACAGAATAAATAAGCATTTTGCTAAAATCATCAAATGTTGACTTTTCATCATTGTAATCGACCAAAGTAAAATAGAAAAGCTAGGCAGCAAGTTGTTTTGTCATTCTAGCTGGACATAGTTTAGTGACTTAAAGTCTAGATTACTGTAATGCATTCTATGTGGGGTTGCCCTTGAAGATTGTTCGGAAGCTGCAATTAGCGCAGAATGTGGCTGCACAGGTGGTTACTGGAGCTAGGCTGTTTGATTCTTTTGGACTGTTGTTCCAGCAGCTATGCTGGCTGCCCATTCATTTCCAGGCCCAATTCAAGGTGCTGGTATTAACCTTCAAAGCCCTTCATGGTTTGGGACCCGGTTTCATGACCCGCAGATTTCGTTATCCGCAGGGGATCCTGGAACAGATCCCCACGGATAACGAGGGTCAACTGTACATATATAAAAAGGGGGGGTTGGCAGGGAGGGAGAAAAGCGATGCAAAGCTTTTATGTACTTTGTGGATATTAGTACGGTAATTCATTTGTCATGAGCAATCACAAAATTCTATTTTTTTCTTCTTCCTTTCTTGTCAATATAAAATTGTAAGCTGCATGTAGGATTTTCAGGTTTAACTGTTTACATACTTGTCTTTTAGGTATGATATAACTATTAGTAGTAGTAAAAAAAATCTTCATTTTGGGTATTAGTGCCTACAGTGCTAATATGTGCTAATATGATTAAAAGAGATGAGTGGTCCTTGAGGCACTGAGCATTGAGGAAGATACGCAACTTGGGTTTCCCTATGTGGAAAAAAGCCTTGCTTATTTTGCCCAATGGCCTGATTGAGATGTAATAACACTTGTCATTCCAAGAACAAGCCTGCATGAACCTTTCTTTCACACATAAGAAGAGATATAGGAAATTTCCAATTTTCATTTGAGTTCCAGTTCCCTGGTAGGTTCTACCTCTGGGAATAGTGGTTTGTTCAAACTATGGCTAGTTAACAAATTAGGATATCAAATCATGGTTTTGTCCTGGTGTGTTTGAACAAGCCTCAGGTTCCTGATCCCAGACAGAATGGGGACCTGTGTTTAGTTCAAAGTGAACACGTAAGCATTCTCCTTCTTCCTTGATGTGTATAGGAGAGAGCACAGATCCAAGGCTCTTTAAAGAGGCCATAACTGACACGGTGCCAGCAGTCTTATTGTTTTATCGGTGAATATTAAGTAGGATCAAACCAAATGCAAAGGAGGATGGTTAAGACAAAATAAAAACTAAGCAGCAGCCCATTTAATTGCTGAAAATCAGGATGTTGCTGTCAGTTTGAGATGCTAATGTGCAGCACTTGCTGTTCTAAAGAGACTTTAACTAACACATCACATTTAAAAAAATCACTGTTACAGCAGATGCTGCTTTAAAAAATTCTTTTCAGAATTATGAAAATTGGCTCTCTTAAATTTCTCAGTCTGAAAATTGTCTAACGTTTAGCTTAATTCTGTGACATGCAAGAAGGATATGCTTTGAACATTGAGTGTCCTCTATCTGGACTGCTTGGGACAGGAAGTTGTCTAGATTTTGGAATATTTACATAAATATGAGATCTTGGGGGACTGGACCCAAGTCTAAACACAAAATTCATTTGTCACGTATATGACTTATACACATAGCCTGAAGGTAATTTTATACAATATTTTTTAATAATTTTGTGCCCTAGCATGCCTTACACTATGCCAGCCAGGTGCTGGAAAAGGTTTTTTTTTAATCCCCAAAAATGTCTGGATTTCGGATGTCCAGATAAGGGGTAACCAACCTGTATTAGAATGCTGCTTTGTAAAAGTTCTTCAGCAGTCATCGGCAAAGTCGATCTCCAGCTTACCGTGGTTGAAGACTTTTTTCATCTTGGTGAGCAAGAATTTCTAGGAGGCAGGTGACTCTGTATTGTGAGGTTTACAGCCTAACCCATGCGTATGTAAGCTTGCTTGAGCTCATTTATTTCAGTGACCTTGGGGTGCATCTACGTCTACATAGAATCAAGTTGTTGACCGTCTGTGCTGCTGTGCTAGTTGCAACTTGTGCCATGCTACTGAGTTGGGAAGGAGGTTGAGCCCTGCTTCTCTTCCACTTAGCTCAGTTTGGAGGTAGGAAGAAGAATCTCCAAAATTGGTGATTTGCAACATTTGAGATTGGGTTAGAAATAAATTTGTGAAGAAGCAGTGCAACACAGTGGTTGCTTTGTAAGGCGATTGGGCTCACCAACCTCAATCCTCCCTGCCACATCACTGAGAGAGCAAGTGATATGGTAAGGCACCTGGTTCTTGCATAAACAGCTGCCTCTGCTTGTGCTTTTCCTCTGGGTATTGCATTGTGCCCGCTGGTCAAATCCCTTCTAATCCTTTTTGCTGTGCCACCTAGTGTGGTGTGACAGGCTAGTGGGCAGGTGGCTGCTTGTGCAAGAAGCTGCCTTGCCATCCTGGACAATGACAAAGAACCCCATCCTCTCACCACCCTGTCTGGTGAGCAACCTTACCTCATGCTTGTGCTCCTGTGTGTGCCCTCCGACTATCCCTATTGACCCCCGATTTCATCAGTGTGCAGCTCAGAGAGGGCAAGCAGTCAAGAGGTCAGCCACCACTTCCTCTTGCTCACCTGTGCACTCTCTCTGGGCTGTGCAGCAGGCCTAGTCATCAGTGTTTCACCCCCTAGAATGAGACGACAGATTGGAGACGGTAATAAGCATAGCTTACAACCACCACTAACGTGCCTGCTTTCATGGGCAAGTGAGCAGCTGCTGCCTTGTGCTACCTCCCTCTGAAAAAAAAGAGGAGGAATTGTTACTGTGCACAGCAGAGAAAAGGTGGAAGAGACCACCCATCAAACAGAGCCCAAACCGCCTAGAGGTTTCAACTTAGTAGCAGCTGATAGGCCCTCTTGGCAGCTCACTGACAGTGCCACTTCTGCGAACTCCTGTTCATAGGTAAGTATGCATAGGATTGCAGCCTGAATTAGATTAACCATTAAAAACTTTCAAAGAACAGAGCAAATATTTTGAAATGATAACAGTTCTTTTATAAGATTATTTAATTTCTTGTTAGGAAGGCAAAGGTTGCATTATAGCTGGCATTATTTTTTAAATGTGTGGGATTCTCATTCCAACAAACCTCTATATTCTATACAAACCTCTATATATATTCTCTATATTCTTGATGTTTTAAAAGCAAAATGTATAGGTGTAACCTGTTGTATTCTTTGAACATAAAATGTGATGTTCAGAAAGTCTACCACATTTGCTGGTGTAAATCACATGTTCTATGTAGGTCGTTTTTGAGAAACCACCAACTATTGGTGGTGATACAATTAAGCACCACTGCAGAGCTGTGGATAGCTAATACATATCAAGCTGTTCACATGTAGTCTTCGGATCTGTGTGGTTGAGCAATGTTGTAGAGTAATCAAGGTAACTAGGTAGTTCTTATTGATGGGTCATCTCTCCCAATTTCTGTGCAGTATGGAGTTAGCAGCTCAATCATAATAATTTTAAAAGTGAAATTGGGGGACGTTCCCAAATAATTGCCAGGAATTGCAGCTGAAAGAGCCAGGCAGAAGGCATGGCTGCCACTGGCGTCGACGGGGGGAAGCGGGGGGGGCGGGCCGCCGGGGGGCATCGCGCATATAGGGGTGACGCGCGATGCCCCTTACTTACAATTTTTGTGGAGCAGGTGGGCCCGCCCGCCCTCCCTCGCCTCCGTTTGGCTCCAAAATGAGCCGAAAACGGAGCGGGGAGGGCGCTCCGCTCCTGCGCGTGACGTCACGCGCGGGGGCGGAGCCTCCCCCTTAAGGGTGACGCGCGCCCCCGCTCAGGGGTGTCGCGCGTCGTCGCGACGCCACTGATGGCTGCTGAGTGCCCTTTGCTCTTTTGCTTTTAAGACATGCTGCACCATATGGAAATTGTGTGGAGTATCATGCATGCACACGTATAGATAGATTTGCAAAGAATTATTTCATCTTAAAACAAAAGATGGGAAAGATTATTTCTAACAGTTCTTTTTTTTCTCTAGTGTGTGCTTCTTGCTATGGAAGAATCGCATGTCTGTGAAATGGGAAGCAACAGCCAGAAACAACTGAACAGCAAATGTACTTCACTGAATACAGTGCTGCAGCATTCGGAAGCAAATTGCAATGTAACAGATAATGCAGGTGCATTGGAGGAGGTGGAGGATTATATTGCCAGAAACAGAAAGCTGTTGCAATCGACATACTGTGCTCAAGAATTGCGGGAGGAAACGCCTGGACGAGAAGAAACCCGTACTGATCCACCTGATGGCCAGCAAGACCCAGAAAGTGAGAAAAACAAAGAGAAAACTTTAGGTATATGATAGTATTAAATTTGAATGAATGACTACTTTTTGATGTTGAGGTTTTGCTTTTCAGCATTGAAAATAATTAGTTTCTTATGTGATAACACCTTTAAGAGTCAGAAGGTAAAGAGACCCTTGTTTGCCTTATTACAGGGGGACACCAGTATCCACGGGGGATACGTTCCAACCCCCACTGTGGATACCTGAAACCGCTGAAATGGGTGAACGCCCATTTCCGTGGTTTTCAGGGGGGCGACCCCCCACACCCTCCACAACAACCCCCCCCAAGTACTTACTTTTAACGGAGAAAGCTCCGTTTTTTTTTTCTTCAAAAGCCTTCGTTGCAGGCCTTCTTACCAACAAGTCTTCGATGCTAGAGTGTCTCGGCAACCTTGCTGAGAGGTTGCTGAGACTTTCTAGCACCGAAAACTTGTTGGTAAGAAGGCCTGCAACGAAGGCTTTTGAAGGAAAAAAAAACGGAGCTTTCTCCGTTAAAAGTAAATGCGGGGGGGCGGGCGCAACCACCCGTGCCCTCCACAGCCCCCCAGGCACTTTTAGCAGAAACCTCCGTTCTTTTCTTCAAAAGTTCCGAGTTTCCATCTCTTTTAGGCCTGACCAACTAGACTTAGTTAATAGCTATAGTCTCTGCAACCTTGCTGAGACTCTAGCTATCACCTAAGTCTAGTTGGTCAGGGCTAAAAGAGATGGAAACTCGGAACTTTTGAAGAAAAGAATGGAGGTTTCTGCTAAAAGTAAGTGCCGGGGGGGGGGAGGCTGTGGAGGGTGCGGGGGGGGGGGATTCCTCAACCATGGATAATTGAAACCGCTGTTGAGGAATCAGTGGATACCGGTGTCCCCCTGTACTCAACAATTACTGTATTGCATTTTCTTCTTGGAAGTGATTATTTTATGCTTTGTTGAATTGTGTTAGCAAACACTTCCAACCTTAAACACAGTTGTAGTCATTCTGAGGTTTGTGGGTTTCTTTAATGTGCTATGATACTCCTCAGAGCTTAGATGGTTTTGGTAGTAGCTTTAAAATACTTTATGCTTGGTCCATAGGAAAAGAAGTTCTGTTATTGATGCAAGCTTTGAATACTCTTGCTACTCCAGAAGAAAAGCTGGCAGCACTCTGCAAGAAATATGCTGACCTGGTGAGTATATTCTACGATTAAAATAACATGTGTTCTTAGTAGTTTTAAATCAACCCCTTTCATAAAAGGGTGCATCTTAGCACAGGAATTTCATTGCTTTAGATGTTCATAAATCAGAAAGTGTATAGTATTTGAAACATAACAGCATGAAGCATTTACTCTGAAGGTTTTTGCTTTTAAAAAAAGTTGGCCTAACCAGATCATGTAAATATTTTTCTCTTCTGTGGATGAATATTTTGGTGCTGTCCCTGTGTGTTACATAAATGATACATGCACATGATCCAGGTAGTCAGTCGCGTGCTGAAATCCAGATAAGTGCTAGGTTTCAGATGCACTGATGACTGTGAGGTTTGTTCATTCCTGTTAATAATCTTCTTTAGTTTTGCCTGGGATCAGGTAACGTCATTGTTTTGAGGTGATGGCCCTATGTCTGCTGACATCTGATAATTATAAAATACAGAATAGACCAGTTTGTGATTTAAGATTAACTACAATTGGTGTTGGTGACTGTAGATGCCAGATAACCTTCAGAACATACAGAAAAGCACATTTGTTTTAAAGTTGCTTTAGCAAAAAATGTTCCTACCCTCACTTTCTCTTATTTAGTTGGAAGAGAGCCGCAATGTTCAAAGGCAAATGAAGATGCTGCAGAAGAAACAGGCACAAGTTGTAAAAGAGAAGGTCCACTTGCAGAGTGAGCATAGCAAGGCCATTCTAGCACGTAGCAAACTGGAATCGCTCTGTCGTGAGCTTCAACGACATAATAAGACTTTAAAGGTCAGTTTGAGATGATGTTGCTTGAAAGACTTTGAGAACAATATAACTTTCTAAATACAACCTTGCTGCATGGAACACTTTCTAAAGTGTCTAATAGTTGCCAATGGTATTTTATTTCCTGAAGAAATCTACATACAGTAAAAAGTTGTGAGATATGGCACCTGTTGATCCATAAGGCACTGTTAACCATAAATTGGCTAAAATTCCAATTACTTCTGTTCTATTAACCTGGCAGCACCCAGCACCAATTCGGGCTGGTCGCAAGAGCTCATCAGGAACTGGCCGTATTGAGTGCTGATGAGTTTATAATCTTGTTTGGTGTTATTACCATGAGTTTTTTTTTTGGGGGGGGGGGAGTAGTTATCCAGGAGGTTGCAATATTTGAAAATTATGATATCCAGCAACTCCTTGGTCCTGGAGATGCCAGATCTTGCAACTCTTTCTGTATATGAATTAGAAAACCTTTTGACTCTGTCATCATCAGTTATTAGAAGCCTTTATCCCGTCATTACGTATGTGAGAGCCTTTATTGTGTTCCAGATAGTGACCCATGTTAGATGCAGTCCTTACAGTTGCTCTGCCACAGTGCCTTCAGTTCATACACATTCATGAATGTATTTGACTTTATCTACATGCTATGCAGGATAACATGGTAAGTTGGGCTGGTAGGTGTGGGGTCCTCTTTTTAGATTGCCTTCCCATACCACAAAATTACCTGCATATAGTAAATGGGCACTTTGCAGGATTTTTTTAGGACAGACTTTTTCCTGATTTGTGTGTTGCATGGAGGAGGGTTCAGAAATATGACTCCTCAACTGCAATCTGAACAGTCCAGAATTTACACAGAACGAATCATCTCCGGGATTCAGGTTATAAGATGGCTTTATAAAATGTAAAGACTGTATAATACCATCTGTATAAAGCCATCTTATAACCTGAATCCCGGAGATGATTTGTTCTGTGTATATCGTAACCGGTTATAACAGTCTTCGATCCTATTTAGTCCAGAATTTTACCATTTCACTGTGTAAAGTGTAAGTTTGGGATTTGGAAATGACTAAGCAGTAGTACTACATCACTAAGATGGTGCTCCTCTTATATATAGCAAGGAGACAGCAACTATCCGTATTCACCCCAACACGGTGTCTTTTTCCAGTGACTTTTCAGTGGTGTTTCTTCATCTTTTTAAACTGTGAGCTTTTTCAGTACAGGGACTATATCTTGCATTTTGAAGATTGTTTTTGTTGAAAAAAATGGTGTATAAATATTCTTTTTATTAATACTAATATATGAAATGGCATGGGATAGCTGGTGCAAGGGACTAAATTATGCTTCTGTGATGGTAGTGAGGATACTTTAAATAGGTGGAAATTGAAAAAGGGAGACAGTCCACTGAGTGACCAGAGTTAAAGAAGAAGAGTTGCTGTGAAGGACTAGGATTACAGTGGAATTTTTGGCCAGATGAAGGTGCTGAAAACCATCTGCAGGGCCAACCTTCTGTCCTAACTATACAGTTGCTTTTTAGCCAAGCGCTCTCTCCCGTAATAAGAATTATGGTGCTGTACACCTGCTGTTTAATAATAGTCTGTAGTGCACACTTGGTCATTTCCAGTGTTTTTTGTGGCATCCAGCTTAGACTCTCTTGCATCCATGATTGCCTCAATTTCAGCCTGCCACCATGTATTCCTGTCCCTTCCATGCCTCTTCAGAATAGAGATCTCTGCACATACCCATCCCATGCAGTTCCTCTTTTAGAGATATTTTAAATATGAAAAGCAGTTTTATATATAAGGTTTCTTTTGATTCTGTAGAATCTTTCGGGTTCAGTCCTGTTAGTGTCAGGAACTTGAACCATCCTTGGGCTAGTCTGCTGGTTCCTACTTCTATGTCCTAATCACGTTAAGCTGCAGCCTGAATTCCCTCTTCCCTATCTCATCTTCAATTTAGAGCTTTAATAGTATGGCATTATTGGATCTGCTCGGGAGCAGACTTTTTATATATGTAAATAATTTAGATCCCCCATTCCTTCTGAATAATTGGAGGATTCATAGTGGCATAAGGTAAAGGTGACCCCTGACAATTAAGTCCAGTCGTGTCCGACTCTAGGGTGTGGTGCTCATCCCCATTTCAAAGCCAAAGATGCCTCTGTGATCATGTGGCCGGCATGACTCTCCTTGCCGCAGCACGTAGCATGCGGCTGGAACACGGAGCACTGTTTACCTTCCCGCAAGCGGTACCTATTTACTCACATTAACATGCTTTGGAACTGCTAGGTTGGCAGGAGCTGGCCAAGCAACGAGAGCTCACCCCATTGCGGATTCGAACTGCCGACCTTTCGATTGACAGCTCATGGTTCAGCGGTTTAACCCACTGCGCCACCCGCTGGCCTACATAGTGTATAGTGGCATACAACATAGTAAAATAGAAAATAATGAAATAACGTGCAATAAATAGTGCAGTAAACAACATTAAAATATGTACTGTACTACAACCACAAATCCCCAAAAGGGGAGACTGCTTGTTTTACAGTGGCATCATGGATCATCTTCCATTCATGGAAATTTATCAGGAAACTGACTGAAGTGTACACCTGATTTGTTCAAGGTTGTGCAAGTGTAACAATCTGGTTTTGTCAGCTGTCTCTAATCAAATCCTAAATAGAAACTGAGATTGTGATGACAAAGTAGACCTGTGCCTCTCTTGCTCACTCATCATGATTGAGGTTGGCTGTAGATTCAAGAGCTTTTTGTGTTCCTGTCCAGCTTGAAATTCAATATAGGAGGAAGATTGCCAAGCTTACTTGGGGCTGTGACAAGAAAGGTTTGCTCATGTTGGTGGTTCATAAGTAACTGCAGAATATCTCAAGATGGTTTGGCCGTGTAAAATGACTATCGTGGACCAATCATCAAGAACAGTTTTTTCTTGCCATTTGAGCATTGTCTCTGCTGCCAGAAATAATCTTACCAAATGAAATAGCTAAGGTTAGCCAGGGACATGGTGAACATAATGTTCTCTGATTGCAGACTTGATCACGGCCCTGCCTTTGAAAGACTATGAGGTGCTCCTAGTTGTGCACAAAGACTAACTTGCTGGCTTCATCAGAAACCAACCCACTTGACAAGTGAAGTGATGATGAGTCTGACACTTGCAGCAGCTCCCACAAAGGAGCTTATTTTTAAGCAGCTTGCTTTTCACGGTTCAAGCCCATAACTGTCATTTTTGCAGTTTAGAAGCCTGCAACCTGGGTTACAGCAATCGTGCCTTCAGAGATAGTGAGAAGCATTTGTGTCCTGTTAAGAGAGCAAATCAATGTGCGTGCATTGATAAATGGTCTTGTTAATCGTGTGATTTAGAACCCAGTGTGACTCCAAGACATGGAGCCATTAGAATGATACTGGTCTGCATTCTTGTTGTTGGCCAAAAGCTGATTGAAAAATACATATTGGTGAAAGGGAATAATGTAATATCTTTGGATAAAAGGAAGAGAACATGCAACAAGCCCGTGAAGAGGAGGAGAGGCGTAAAGAAGCAACTGCTCACTTCCAGATTACACTAAATGAAATTCAGGCTCAGCTGGAACAACATGGCATACACAACTCAAAGCTCCGCCAAGAAAATATTGAATTGGGGGAGAAGCTGAAGAAACTCGTAGAACAATATACACTGCGTGAAGAAGTAAGTTAACCATGTATTCAGCAGTCCTCCACTACATTCAGCTGCTACCTTAGCAAAGTGAATGTTCACATCTAATTGCTCATGCAACAACAGAACTGAAGCTCTTATGGAAGCTTCTTTATGCAGCTTTCTCTACCACTTTTTAGACTTGCTTCCATAAGTGTGCCTGCCTTTTGTCATCCTATAGGTGTCTCATTTCACATTGTAATTATTGCTATTTTGTTACCTGTATCTAATACCATTTCATTTTGAAACACTGCTCGCTTCTAGTATGATGAATTAGCCTCTTGAACATATTTATACTTAAATTTCATATGTAATGCAAGAGTTCCTGGATGCAGGAAATTAGCTTCCAAGAATATTTAGTCAAAATTCCTGCATAGAGATAAGTAGCAGCCATTTAAAGCTTGCTTACACAGGCCCTAAAGTATGTAATGGATTTTTTTGGAGGGGGGGGGGGCTGGAAACTGTTGACCTCCAGCCTAGGAACAACTGTCTGCTTTTGTGGAAGTACTATATGTATGCTATGCTTTATTTTATAGTCTTATATTTTTTATCCCACCCTTTTTCTGAGCTGCTCAGGTGGCCTGTGAAGAAGGGTATGCTGCGAAAGTTACTGACATGGGGTTTACTCAGTGAGCTTCATCTTTGAGCGCTGCTTGAACTTGGGTCTCCTTAGTCATAGTGTAGTTAGTATGAACTACTACCACACCATTTATTTGTCAGGGTAGACTGTCTTGTTTTATGTGATGCTTTTACTTCTTGTAATTTTCATTAATGACAAGAATATATCCAGTCTTCATGTTGAATCCTTTTCGTAAGACCTTGGTATTTGTGGTTTCCAGTCTTTGTGCCTCCCTTATTCTAGCTAAATGAGCAGTTCAAGACAGCTACTTGAAAGTTCACTGTGTGTTGGTGCAGCATGGTCTAGATGCCCCTGCACCACAAAACTGCATCCTGGATTCTTTCTCAGTAGTCTCCAGGTGCTCTCATTTATACTTGTAGTTTCAACTATCAAATGTATGTTAATGGTTCTTCCAACTACTTTTCATTAATGGCCTTTCACTTTCCAGTCCTATACTGTATCTGCCTCATCACTGCTGTTTATCTCAATTGCTTTCTTAGACATCACACAGGTGGATTTCTGTTTTGCATTTAAGAAAAGCTGCTTGCTTTCAGGATCCTAAAGGCTCCTCTGTTGATATTCTGCAATATATAAAATGTTTAGTTGTATCAGTTAATAGGTTACGTTAATATTTATATAGAATCTATATAAATATTAACATAACCTAATTATATATTACTTATTATTTAGATACTGTATAATTTTCAACCAAAATTAGTTCACAAAACAGTTTATATAGCAAAAGTTAAGGAGCAGTTGAATGAATGAGAACTTTTAACTTCTTGTCAGCTTTCTTCACAATCAAGATCAGTCCTTTCCATTCTGCAGCTTTTGCTGTTAAATTACCATGTCATTGATGTACAGGATAGCTTTCAGAGTTAATACTACTAAAATCTAGTTCCATACTCTGGTTATCTGTAATCTGGACTACTGGAGTCTCCAGTGTAATCCTGTACTACTTTCCGTGTCTGGCCTAAATTGCCATGGTATTTAGGCCTGGCCTAAAGGGTATCCTAAGTCTGTTCCAAGGGTGCACCAGCCCGGGAGACTTTTGTCCCCTTCCCCAAGTGTAGGGCTGCCTGGGGCCTATGGGCCTCCTCGGATGTACGCCAGCTCTGAAGCTGACGTACATCCGAGGTGGTGGGGTAAGGTCGGGCCGGGAAAGGGCTGAGGATATCGGCGGAACACGCCGCCAATATCCCCTGCCCAGTTCAGCCAATGGCCTCCCTCCACACCCCTGCCTACCCTCCCCCCATCCCTGCACCAGTTGGTGCAGAACTTACCTGTATTGGCCGGCACAGGGTCTGGAGGGAGGCGGAGTAAGGGCTCCCGGCCTTCGCGCCAGTGGCCCTTACTCCAGAGTCGCCGCAAACATGCTTTCTGGCTTGCCTGTGAAGGCCTAGAGCGGCAGGGCATGCACCCCACTGCTCTAGGACTTACGCTGGATTGGGCTGTCCATGACTGCCCGTTTCTTATACTATTCTGTTGCTTATCTATAAATTCAGACTGCCTCTGCTTTAAAATCTTTTTTTTCTTTGTCTCCTGGTCAAGTCTTAGGTCATCCTCTGACACTTTCAGTAAGCTTCAATCACTTATTTCTGAAAGTAAAACACTCCTTGCAGTATTGCCTCATTTCTTTTGCGATTCTCCATTATATGGAAGCTCATCTATCAGTCCCTTCATTTTTGCTAAACTCTCGTTTATATCCTGTCTTTCATCGCCTTGGATCCCAAGGCAGCTTACAAAATGTACTTAAAACAATTCAATAAAGTAAAACCCAAATCCAGAAACCACAATAGCAGAGACTAGGAGACAACCTTAATATAGTGAACATCACCCTTTCTTCTCTTTGAGCCCAGATGCCTGAAAGAAAAGATGAGTTTTTAATGACCTCTTAAAAGCCAAGAAAGTGGGGGTCTCTTATACCACTCATGGCAGGGAATTGCACATCTGGGGGACCACTGCAGTGAAGGTCTTGACTTGATCAATTCTTCTGGCCTGGAAAGGCATCATTTCTTCACACCCAACTCTGTTCTTCAGACTGTTTCTGCTAAGCCAGTTCTCAGTCACCATAGAAACTTCTATTTGGAATTTCTGTATGTGGAACTCGTGTTGCTTTTATTTTATTTTTTGTTTGATAATAAGTAGTGGTGACCTCTTTGCATTTCAAGGTTTTTTATTTTTTGAGTGGTGCCAAAATTGTCAAGATAAGTTTCATGTAAAGTTTTGGTGACTGCTTTAATAGGGTAGAAACCATGATGAAAATGGGAGCAGTGGAAAGAGAGACAGTCCTAATGAAAGCTAGACTATGAAACACATTTAAAAGCTTGTTTGCTAGGTATTCATTGTAATAATGTTAATGCTTTGCTCTAGCATATGGACAAAGTCTTCAAGCATAAAGAACTGCAACAGCAACTGGTGGATACTAAGCTTCAGCAAACAACACAACTTATAAAAGAAGCTGAAGAAAAGCATCAGAGAGAGAGAGAATTTGTAAGTGTTCTGACCATCAGATATGAATACGTTTGTTAGGAAATGGGTACAGAAGCATGTCTTAGGCCTAAGACAGTTGTTCTTTTGAATGTTTCTGGGTAATGTTTTAACACACACCCTGCTTATTCCTGTCCATCTGTATATATAAGTTCTGTACAATATGTAACACATTGGCACCGAATATATTTCTCGTAATAGAATATTTAGTAGGAGCTGTGTATCTTACTGTTTCCATTGCCTCTTGGCAATTGTGGGTGCACGAATGCTGGCCCTTGAGTATTCTGCAAAATGCACCTCCTGAAGGCATTTAGTTTTAGTTTTCTTTTGGTAGAAACAAAGGTTACTTGGTGGATGGAATGCCTAGCAACTTTCTGAGCACAAGGATGTTAAACTGCTGCCACTTGCAAATCTTTTGACCAAATTTTTAATTCCACAAACTAATTTGTGTTCAGATGAATATTCTAGTTAAGTATGATATAGTTAGACATGCATTAATCGTTCACTGAAAAATTATGTAACTTGTAGAACACCACAGCTTCAGGTGTTTATGATCAACAGTGCTTTTAAATTCAAAACTGATCTTAGTTTAACAAAACCAAGTTGTTTACTCTGCAGAGTAAATAATTTGTGTGTTATAGGAGCAGAGTTCTGTAAATATAACATGACCCTCCTGAGTAGGATCTAATAAGATGGACAATGTGTTCATAATTTGTCATTCATTTGTGAAGATGTCTGATAAAATTTTGTATAGCAACACTTCAGTTTGACTAAGGATTTTGGTATGATGTAAACCCATTATGTCATTCAGGTTGGCTTTAAATATTAACTAAGAATGATTAATTTTAATGGAGGCAGATAATAAACCTGTTTTTCCTATAGAAATAAGAACTTAGCAGAATTTAGGTATGCTGTTTTCACTTTCAAGGTATTGGAGAGATAATACAATATTTTCTTCTTCAGCTCTTAAAAGAAGCAACTGAGTCCAGACATAAATGTGAACAGATGAAACAACAAGAAGCTCAATTAAAACAGCAGGTAAAGGCTGTTTACATCCATTTGTTTCATTAAATCAGTAACTAATAATGATGTTCTCTCACCATTAAAAATGTTTTTAGTAACCTCACTAGTTGGGAGCCCACAAGGAATTATGGGGTGGGGAGGGAAGAGAAACAATTGAATGGACAAACACAAATGCCACTTTTATCGTGATCTCTGATAACTTACTAGATGGGTGATTTCCTTTTTGTTGAGCCTTGGCAGTTTTGTGCTATTCATCCGTTGTGCTATTCATCCACAGCTAATCTAGCCCCAACACTTAGCAATACAGTGTGGTAAGGATGTATCTTTACCTCTTCCCTCACTATGGTGTATGAGAGAGGTTTAGGTCAAGAGGTCTCCCCTGGATACTGCAAACTATTGAGGGCTCAATTAAGTCAGTTCCTCCCCCAACAGTGTTCTGGAGGGAAGTGAGCATGCTCAGTTCTCATCACGTTCTGGATCTTTTCCTCTTTTTTGCTTTTGGAACAGGTTTTTTTTACATACTTAGGGAATCCCCCCAGGTAAAGCCCGACCCACACCGCACGAGATCTGGCGTGGAGGCGAGCGAGAGTAGGTGCCTGGACGCCCGCCTCCCAGCGCTGACCTCGTCTCCACAAGCCTCTTCTTGCAAATAGTCCCTCCTGTTGTCCCGCCTTCTTAAGAAAGCACAGCGGTGATTGGCTAAGCACAAGTGCGGTCCAATACACGAGAGAAGAGAGAGAGGGGCAGGAAGGAGAAAAAAACTAACAAAACAATTTGTGCCGGGAATAGAATTCATCTTGCTAACTTTTGTGAGAAGGAGAAATGGATCCAAGAGAAATCGGAAACTCAATTGAGTTCCGATTGACTGACAACCCCTTTCATCCCGCCCTCTCATCCAATTGGTGGCTACAGTAGCTCCGCATACCCACCTCCTCAAATCATGGGCAACAAACTATTCCGCTTGTGCCGGAACTCGGGAGAGCACAGCTCTCCCGCGTTCAGATGCTCTCTCCTGAAATGGTGACTGCACAGCTCCGCGCGCGTCTTGGACGCACCAGAAATTGTGCGGTGTGGGTTGTGCTTAAGCATTGAAGGATGACCTCATTTTACTACCCAGCTGATAGAACTTCTAAACATAGAACACAAATGCACAGTTTAAAGACAACCTCTATTAAAAGTCCAAGCATCACATGAGCTTGCTTAATTTCCATTGCAACCTTAGGAACTGTCAGTAACCAATCAGAGCCTGACTATTCTTTGGGGCCTTAAAAGGAAAAATCCTTCTGAAATGAGAGGAAAGTTAAAAGCTGCTGTTGGAGTCGGGAGCCCAAAGTGCTGGAGTCTGTAGCTACTGAGGAACCATGCGCAGTTCAACAGCCGAAAGGCTTCATTTTATGAATAATGCCGTGAGCAAACCCCTCTCAAGTACAATAATTCATCAATGAAGTACTGTAAAACCTTAGGCCCAAGTTCATGTCCTTCTTCCTTTCTGGTTCTTTTCAATTTTCCTCTCCTTTCATTTGTTCCCTTGCCGCTTGTCCTCCTTTCTCTCTCCGTTGGCTATCACTCTGCTCTCATGTCTGGTATATCTCGCTGTTCTATTTCTTTCCCACTTGCCCTGGCTTCACTTCTGCTGAATATGGATGTGACAAGTCTCTTTCCTCTTTGCTTGTTCTGCCACTGGCCCATCACTATCCCACCTGTGCAAAAGCACCACTAAAAGATGTACTGCACTTGTGCAAAAGTACCAGTGCAACCATCTGTAAATTGGACAATCGTTAACTTGGGGAGCCAGCGTATTGTAGAATATGTCAAAATCTCAAATTCCATGTATCGCTTAAAGATGATGGATTAAGTGTTCTAATTTGTTGGTTTTGAGAAGAAAAGTTGAGGAGGGGGAATTGTTTATTCTCTTGGAAGGTCTCTTAGAGCATGTGCTATGCTAGTGCTGTGCTAGGTCAGTTAAAAACTGCAGATCACAGGGTATATAAGACATTTTTGGTTAGAGAAATTTTAAAGAAGCATTTGTATGCAGTGTTTAATGTGTTAAGTGTATCTTTTTATCCTTTTGCCTCACCAACTCAGGAAACTGAATAATCATGTTAATCCTTACTTGAACAAAGTTTTTAACCTTGTGAAATGTTGCAGTTTTGAGTGGTGTGTATAATAATGTATATCAACTCAGGATATTTCCCCTGCACAGATAGACTTAAGTATTTGTTTCTTTCAGCTCTCTCTTTACATGGACAAGTTTGAGGAGTTCCAGACAACAATGGCAAAAAGTAACGAACTTTTTACAACATTCAGGCAAGAAATGGAAAAGGTACTTGGGTGATTATATTCTTTGATCATCCTCATTCATTCATTCATTCAGTCATAGTGGGGAGAAAATGGTGAATGGAACTGAGAAAAACTGTAAATAACGTATCCTTGCTTATACCTCAGAGTCTATTGTGTTAAATTTTGAGTATCTGGATGAGCCTGATGTTTTGCATTCTTCATGAAATTGTGCATATTTTGAAATCTGTTACCAAAGTAACTTCCCCTTGCAACTTAATTAACAAATCTCATATTAAGCAATGAGTTTGAATAGCTTGTGGATTATGTGACAGTTCCAAGTTTTAGAAGTAAATATAACCTTCAGGAAACCTGTTGAAAATCCAGTGCATGGCATCCAAAGTAATGCTTCTCTGAATGCCAACTCCCCCCAAGAACAGAAGGAGCATTCCCATCACATAAGGACACTTTGTATGAGTGTGATGCTACTTCCATTCTCGGAGGGAGCTTGCATTCACAAGGGGCTCTTACAGTCATGGAAGTCTATTATAAATGCCACTCAATGTGTTTAATAACCATGAAACTTGTTTTAGATGACCAAGAAGATTAAAAAACTGGAAAAAGAAACCGTTGTTTGGCGTACAAAATGGGAAAACAACAACAAGGCTCTCCTGCAAATGGCTGAAGAAGTGAGTATCTGTTTTCATTATTGAAAATCCAAAGGGAACTTGAGTCTGACTTCATAGAGGTGTTCAAACCAGACCAAAGCCACTGGTTTGCCAGCCACTAGAAAGCAATGAATGTGCAGACTGTTTCAGAGTGGTTACGTTCTTTTTTATGTTTTTTAATGGGTGAGCTATCCGATATATTTTGTATAAAATGTTTGAGTGGTTGGTTAATTTCATTTATTATTGAAATAGGGATATTCAGTCACCATTAAAAGATATTGTGTAAGTTTTTTTTATATTTTTGTGAAGTTCACTCAAAAAAATAACTACTGCACCTGGGTTTTTTCCATGAACTGCTTTCATAAGAACTTGTAGTGAAGAAGTGGCTGAATTTAGCAGTTCAGCTCCCTGAAAGCAGGGTTCAAACATAATTCTTCAGTTCAGAGTAATAGTTCCCTAAATGGGAAGGGGGAACTTGAATCTTTAGTATGTATTTTAACGTTTTTATTGTAAGCCGCCTTGATTGCCCCTGTTGGGAGAAAGGCGGGGTATACATTCTTTAAATAAATAAATAAATTAAATAAATAAAATGTCAAGGTAATAGTTGGGAGAGGTATTTTGTTCATTTTGGATTTAGAATTAACTGCAAAGCATGAAGTAGGTAATGCGTAAAAAGTTGCTTCTGCATATCTTTATTTTCACATCCTAATGTTTCTGAATGTTATGTTGTGCAAAAGTTGTCAAGGTAATGTAGTCTCTTTTGTTTACTGCAGAAAACTGTTAAAGACAAAGAATACAAAGGTTTCCAAATAAAACTGGAGCGCTTGGAAAAGCTATGCAGGGCTCTTCAAACAGAAAGGAATGAGCTGAATGAGAAGGTGGAAGTCCTTAAAGAACAGGTTTCTGTAAGAGAAGCAGATGTTGATCTAGCTGTATGTGTGTTGCAGTCATGCACACTCAATTCCCATGAGGAGCTGGGAATTTCTACCAATGGCTCACAAGATGGAATCCAACCAGATGCTGAGTTGGGGGTGGCAAATGAAGGCAATGGCTCTGAAAAAACTGTCTGTTCAGGTTCGGTTCCTGCCACCGATTTTGTCGACTAAAGCGAAAACACTGTATTGAGAGATATATTTTGTGTATAACTTTAACTGGTGGTGGTAACTATTAGTTTTGTGGTGAAAATTTTCTTACTTTTTCTACCATATCTGTATTTTCTTAGAACAACGGAACTTGCCTGGTACAGGAAGCTGCATAGCGGCTATTGAATAGCTTATCTATAAATTTTTCACAACTGTGTTGCACATCTGCCTCATTTTTTTAAAAAAGTATCATAAAAAGGATGCATGCAAATTCCTTCCTTCAAACCCCATAGCACACATTACCATGTCAGCTAAGACTCGTGTATAGATTTGACATCATGTCAGGGGAACAACTGTGACAAATGTGTCACAGACCTGGGTTTTTTTAAAAAAAACTTTGCTTCAGTTAAGTGAATTAAGGCTTCATATGAAATTGTAATTACCAAATACTGCAGTAAACTATAATTGGGTGTATGATGACCAGTGGAAACTTTTTACTGGCTCCCTAGATTCATATTTGTATGAACTGAAAAATCTTACAGGGTTTAGTGTCGCTGCAGTCTTGCATACTGCTTTGAAATATATGTAATTTTGCAACTGGAAAAAACAGGGTGTACAACTCTCATATTTCTCAGGATTGTCTGCACGGTTGATTCATAGATGAAGTGACTGTTGCCTGACTTGTTAGTGAAAAAACAAGGGTAGCAAATCACAAGGACGCTCAAACTTTGTCCAGATACCAGTAAACAAAACCCAGGTATATTTTGAGCACACTGTTTCTTCCTTCAGATGATGTAGTTGTTTTTAAAATAAGCTGTAACTTGAAGTCTGCTGTCTCCAAATGCTTACATGTAGTTGCAGCTAACTTATTTTTAATTAACCTGTGTAAGGAGAAGGCAGTATACTGAAAATGGACTGGGATGTTGGTGGTTGTCTAGACCAAGTTGATGTGAACCTTCTATGGTCTTTCTTTGACTGCTTCTCTATGGATTGGTGCCTATCGATTAGTGTAAAATAGTGGGTGCACAAATGTGTTCTTCACTGGGAGTGGGTGTAATGAACAATAACACCCCATGTGTTGGTCTTCAAGTAGACAGTGTAGTAAATCATAAAGCATATATTTTGACTGGAAACATGTTTTCATGAAACTAATCTGCATATTTAACCAATCAGAGTGTAGACGAGTCCTTGTGCATGTTGTTTTATCTGATCCAGGCATAGGGAATGAGGGAAAATACCCTGATCTTTCTCAAGACTGCTTTTTCTAAAATAAAACGTCTTAAGACAAAACACACCTGTAAACAAAAGTGCCTTTGGTATCTATGGTTACCTGATAAATTCGGCACGTCTGTATGTTAATTTAATGCACAACAAGCAGGGCTCCATTTGTTTGTTGCCCTGGGGTTAGAGTTCCGCATGTAGTTTCACTTTGAAAAGTCTAAATCTCCCCTAAATCTGATTCTTAGTGGCTTATTTTTTATTTTAAAAGGTAGGGACTAACATTACGTTTCTTTTGTGAATGTCAGCAGTGTGCTATGAGATCACAAGCTGCTGTTAACTCTGCCTACAGGTGTTAGCTTCCTAGATACTATTTTGAGGAAATACAAATATCTCCATTTCTGGTACCTAACTTTGATCTTTATTTTTGAGGGATTTCTGATTCAAGCACATAGTTTTTGGTAGGTTCTTTCTTGGCCTACCTGTGATCTTTCACAGTTTAGTTGCCAAATTACTTGAATGTTCAGATTGCACTGAGCTGCTTCATTCTTGTTGAAATGTACAATATGAGACGTCTTGCAAAGAAATAAAGGTTGGAGAAAACCTTCTGAATATAAGCTCAGATCACTGATGAGCAAAATCAAATTGACTTCCATAATGACTTAATTCAGGAACTGGCCAGTTGTATTCCTCAAAATTGCATCGGCACAAACTGTTTTATATGCATTCCAAGTACAGTAAAGTAAGTGTAGAAGGTGGGAGATGTTCAGTGAGCAAGAATAGCTTTGGCTTTGCCAATCATAACCACTTGGTGGCAACAGAAATACTGAAGAGAATAAACATTTCCAATGTTGCATTTACACATTGTCCACATTTGTTTAAAGTGTAAGTGTAGAAGCAAAAATGGTTTTCAGCTTCAAAAGGTCAGGAAAGGTACCTGAAAGAAAATTTCTGGTGGGTTTACATGTACTTGGTTGCTTTTTATCAAAAGCCAGAATTGCTCTAGTACTTGCTCTATCTGTAGGCAAGAATAGATTTTGGATTTTTTGCAAATAAAAGTAACTTTTAAGTAACAATAGGTGAAAACACCAGTGTAAAAGTATTGTGATTACTGATACTGAAAAATAAAAGTTGGAATGGTGACAGTTTTCTTAAAAATGCGTTTGCACATGCTATCCTTCCCACTTCATGTCTTATCTAGATGGGCTACACTTTGTTTCCTGAAGCCTCGTAGTCATTCCATGCGTTGACCAGTGAGAGGGCTAGTATAGGGCAAGCTTCCCACTCGTCTAATCTGCCACACAGACTATTGCACTGCCATTCTCCAGCTAATCTGTTTGGTGCACTTCGTCTATACAGTACATACCAACCACAGGCACCTGCTTTACTGTACATAAACCAGTAATCATGTACTTAAAAAAAAATCAAGGCTGTTGCTTATACCGTCCATCTCTTTGTACCTTTTTGCAGTGAGCTTGCATCAGATGTGTTCAGTATAGGGGGAGCAAATTGCTTTTGTTTTGCTAGTGCATAACTACTTGGGAGTTCAAATGCACAGCTGATTGCTGACTAAACCCTAGAATCTTAAACTAATCTCACACTGAATCCTCAAAACAATACCTTCATTTGTAATACTTAAGTGTATTTACAAACAGATTTTTAGGGCTGTATTTTCCCAATCCATTGTCTTTTTTTTCTTTATTACACCTGGTTGTGTTACAGTTCAATTCTCAGGTGTTGCAGAAAAATCTACCTCTTCAGACTGTAGATGGAAAACTGTGAAAAGTGATGCAGAAATTTAGTTTATGCTGAACACTCTGCTTTATTTTTACAACTCATATCTGCTTTCATGGAAAAAAAATGCTGAATAAATAGGTAGTCTTTGTTTTTGCTTTTCAGGAACATTTTGTAGAGATTTTTCACTAATGTGAATCTGAAATTTTATCTACTCAGTTCTGTATAGATTAAGTAAATATGTATGCTTAATATAATAGACTCTGTGTCTTTTATTCTTAAGAGCTCTCAATTAGCCCCAACCTTTTCAGTCACAGGGCTTGTTCAATGATGTGCATTCATTACTTCACTGATGCATTAAGTGACTATATGAAGCTTATATTAAATAAGGCCACTGTTCCATCTAACCCAGTATTGTTTCTGGCTAGTAGCCGCACTTCCAAATTCACAGGCAGAGGTCCTTGTAAGTTCTGGCATCCTTTAAGACTCCTGGGCTTGAACCTGGGACCCTTGGTACGCAAAGCCTGATCTGTATTATATGTGAAGGAACCACTGAAGCAGGTAGGTGGCTCATTGTGTGAGAGAGATGGAGTTGGTTCACAGTCTGCAGTGAATGGTCAAGAAATGCATATGTATGTGTGAACTGATTCTGAGGGTACTGCCTGAAGTGTTGGTACTTGAGTACAACGCTATCATATGTTATCCCTGGGTGTAGAAAGCATAGTATAAACATAAATGCTCACCTTTCTTTAGGCACGTATCTGGAAAACTAGGACTCTAAAGTGTATCCACATGCAATAGAGAAGGAAAATGCTACATAACCTGATCTTTGGTTCTGGAACAGACTGTTAAGACGGAATGATAAAGGTTACAGAGGCCTGCAGCACTCCTTCCACATACTGTAAGTTATTAAACCATCTTCAGGCCTCAAACTGTTTAAGACAAGGGAGTGAAACTGACAATGGTGGATGATTTGATGGTGGTATTTACATACTGCCTTTTGACAAATGGTTTACAAGCGAAAGAAGGCACATGCATGAGCTTCTCCCACCATTTCTTTTAAATTAGCTGGGGAAATGTTATGTCATAAGAACATACGAAGAGCCTTGCTGGATCAGGCCAAAGACCCATCTAGTCCAGCTTCCTGTATCACACAGTGGCCCCACCAGATGCCTCAGGGAGTATACAGCCAACGATATAACCTGTTTCCTGTTTGTTTCTTTATTTACAATACTTTTATCCCACCTTTCTCCCCGAAGGGACCCAAGGCACAACAGAAAAGAAAATACAATACCAAAAAAGTGCATACATAAATAGTTAGTTTTTAAAACAGTTAACAAAAACTAATAACATTTAAAATTGATTTAAAAGATTATTACAACAGATCATAAAAAACAGCAGCGCCCCACCTGTACCAGCAGAATGTTAAAAAAGGAATGCTAAAAAAGGACTCAGAAGGCTTCAGGGGCGTAGGCTGATATGGGGCCCTGGGGCAGTGGGCCCCAGGGCGTAAGGGCGGAGAGGCTCCTGGGGGGGCATAGAGGGCCTCTGGAGGGGCGGGAGACATCCTAGGTTTCGTAAGTCAAAGGGGAGGGAATTCCATAAGGTTGTTGTCACCCCCTTGCACCTGGCACAGAGAGAACCTACTTCTAAAGCCAGGAGGTTGCTTATGGCTTGTAACCTGTGATGGTCTTTTCCTCCATGAATCTATCCAAACCCCTTTTAAAGGCATCTAGGCCAGGTGCCATCACCACATCCTGTGGCAAGGAGTTCCACAGATGAATTACACGCTGGGTAAAGAAATATTTTCTTTTGTCCGTTCACATGGATGCTTTGCGCTGAAACAGTGGAATTGAAATTTACTTGTATTACTGCCAAGGGGAGAGAGTGTGGTGACGGCTTATAGAGAGGAAAAGGCAAGACTGCTCAAACTGACAACATTGGTGGGAGCTGTTTTGGAAAGTGAATAGTGGAGGGGGGCCGCCATATCTGCGGATTCGCTATCCACGGATTCACTTATCCACAGATAGCGGATCCCTCCTGCACGCCCACCCCTTACTTTTACAGAAAAAACCTCTGTTTTTCTTCACAAGGACTGGGGTGAGCAGCCTTCTTGCAGGCCTCACCAACAAGACTTAGGTGCTAGAGAGTCTCTGCAACCTTGCTGAGAGGTTGCAGAGACTCTAGCACCTAAGTCTTGTTGGTGAGGCCTGCAAGGAGGCTGCTCACCCCTAGGCTTACCAATCGTCCCGGAATCTAGGCAGGCTTCGGCCTAGTCCGGGCCCAAGCAGCTCCCAAGGATGCACTGCGACTGGCCAATGGGGTTCCGGCTTCCGGAACACCTGTTCGACGACGCGACCAAAGCTGAAACCCCGTTGCCCAGCCGCAGTGCATCCTTGGGAGCTGCTTGGGCCCGGACTAGGCCGAAGCCTGCCTAGATTCCGGGACGATGGTAAGCCTACTCACCCCGGTCCTTGTGAAGAAAAAAACAGGTTTTTTCTGTAAAAGTAAGTGCTGGGAGGGGTGGAGGGTGCGGGGGGGTGTTGCGTAGGCCCACGGGTAGCTCTGAAAACCGCGGAGGGGGCATTCGCCCCTTTCCATGGTTTCAAGTATCCACAATGGGGGCTGGAACGTATCCCCCACAGATACGGTGGCCCCCCTGCATCTGTAAAGGGGGTTTAGATTATGGAAAGTTGGGAACTGCAGGGGTAATGCTTAGGGCTGTACAGGGCTAGTGATTAGGCATGACAGTAGTGCTGCTGGTATGATTAGGGAGAAAGATGTGGAAGGGTGGCACATTGGGATTTTATGGTGAGGGTGTCACTTTTTTAAAAAATCAAGAAATCAATCACAGGTACTAATACTTCCCATCAGTCTCAATAAGCTGCAACTGGGAGAGGAGTTTGGTCCTCCAACTCGTATGTTGGACCCACCTATTCTAGAACTGGAGAAGAACTGTTCTAGATCTAGAACATTGTCTTTCCACAGATGGTCAGGAAGGTTAGCAGAACTCCAGTGAACTGTGTTGCCCAGTGGAAGCAATTCATGCTTAATAAGAGTGCTTAGAGGTTTTCCACTAGGGTGCAGCCAGCAAGCTTTCCTAAGAAGCTATTCAAGGTGGACTTTTCTCATTGGGAACCAAACTACCATGCTTGGTCCCTGTGTATTTAGTTTTTCTTTACCCCTCTCTCTACATATGTTGTTGAATAATTGAGACTAAAGGAGGAGACTTTAATCCTTTGCCCCAACCAGTGTGCCCTTGGACAGGCTTACCAGATTGTGGACCGGGACCGGGACGTTCCGTTTTGCCCTTAAGGGAGGCGGGGGGAGGGGCGATAGAAGCCAGAGCGTCGCTCCGGCTTCTATCGCCCCTCCCCCCGCCTCCCTTAAGGGCAAAACGGAACGTCCCGGTCCGCAATCTGGTAAGCCTGCCCTTGGAGGAAAGCTTCTGTTAGTTCAATGAACTCTTCCTCCTGAGGAAAACAGCTGGGGAGGGGGGGTTGATCCATATTTGTGGCCATGATGAGGGCAAAGACTTAGTCCCCCTTTCCTTGTGGTTCTGGTCTGGAAAAGCTAATGACATTGGGCCAAGCATGTTATAGTTTAGCCCAGAGTGAATAATGTTTCAAAATCACCATAAAAAAGAAGCAACAAAGCAATTATAGAATGAAGTGGAGCCAGCATTCCCACTGCCACTTCTAGCTTGTGTACTCAAAATCCCTAGACCTGGGATAATGTTCACTTGTTAGGAGAAAAAAAATTTCACCTGAAAAGCAATGGCTTTGCAGTAGTAGTTTATCATAATTGCCCAACTTATTGCCCGTCGGAAGAACATTAAAAGGACGCTCAAGGCTTGGTCTTTGCAATCTTTTACCTTGAGCAGGGAACTCTGTTTTCCAATACTCATGCAGAACTGAATGGCATTTCTGCAGTTTGCCTCCTGCAAGATTCTCAACATGTCTAAACTCTGGAATTGAAATGTAATACTTCTGAAACGAATCAAGCAGAAGGAAGTTCTACATGGGTTTTGGGGGAAAATTGGGAAACCAATATTTTACTTCTATACTAAACTTTGGATAGCCTATGGATTTGAGAGCAAGGTTTGGAAATAAGCAGCCATTGGTGATCAAAAGCCCAGATTTCAGTAAATCAGGTTTGAGCAAAGGACAATGTTACCATCTGGCAATTCAAAGCCATGAATTAACTGAGGAACACAGTCCATGGTGCAGTATCTGCAAACACAGCAACAACTATTAAGATATTCTCAATAAATCTTTAAGTGGGCAGTAGCTTAAGAGTATCCAGTAGCGCTATAATAGATAATGTGAGGGCCTTGTGGTTAGCCATCCTTGTTTGAATCTGATCCTTTTGTTGGCAGACTTCCACATTTCAGTTCTCTTGAAATAGGCATTTCTGAAAGGGATGCTAAGGTGAAAAGTGGTGTTAGAACTTTTGGTTATTAAAGTTTTGTAAAAAAAAAAAATTAAAAAAGTCTTAATTGACACATAGCAGCGTAATAGATGTCAGATACAACCATCATAACTCCTTGTCTACAGTAAAATATTTCAAGGTATTATCAGATTTTGATAATGTTCTGAGTTAACTATAATGGAGAAGTCAATAAACAGCACCCCCCCCTCCCGTAGGACAGGCAAGACCGTGGCCGAGTGGGTCACATGCCCGCCCGGTGCAGGCTACTGGCAGGCAGACCCAGCGGAGCACTCGGCGGGCGGGCGGGCAGGCAGCGCCACGACTGTTCAGATTCTCAGTACCAGGAGCATGTGCCTCTGATCATGAGTGCATTCCTCTCATCACTGAGTAACCACAGTGTTGGTTTGGAGATAGGATGCTTCTAGGACAAAGGGTACTACTGAGGCAGGGGGGTTAAGGGCAGCACTTCTCCGGTTGGCAATAGAGCTCAAATCGTGGCAGCAGCTCCAGTCACTCTTCACTTCCGTTGCTGGAGTGGAGAACAAGACAGGCTGACTTGACAGCCTCGCTGTTGCGGATCCTACTCCCAGTCGGTCCCATTGATTTCCCTTCTGCTGAAGGAGTTTGGGATGGAGCCCACCATCAGAGGCTCACAGCAGCATCCCACCAGCCAAACCCCAGCCATGCCGGACTCAGCAGCCGCAACTCTGCCTACGGCCCAGGATGTGAAACTGACAACCTGCTGTGTCTAGACCGGCCAATCAGAGCGCACTTGTGTTTACCAATCACAGCTGCGCTTTCTTAAGAAGGCGGGACAACAGGAGGGACTGTTCACTGTTGGAGACGAGTTCAGCGTGCGGAGGCAAGCGGCCAGGGGTACCTATGCTCGCTCGCCTCCGCGCCGGAAATCGTGCGGTGTGTGTCGGCCTTAAGTCCTAGAGAGGCTCTGCAAGGTTAACAGAAACCTTGCAGAGCCTCTCTAGGACTTAGTCTTGTTCTACTTGCCTGCAATGGAGGCTGCTTCTCTGTTTGTTTTAAGGAAGAAACAAAGCTTGCTGAAAGAAAAATAAGAGCTGGGGGGGGGCACACACCTGCCCGCAGGGGAGGCAGGGCGGGGGGCCCTCAGGAAACCATGGAGGGGGTGTTCGCTCCTATCCACGGTTTTAAGTATCCACGGAGGAGCCTGGAACATATCCCCAGTGGATATGGGGGGAGTACTGTATAGGAATATTATTTGAATTACACCAAATATCAGGGTACTTTTTTGCTTTCAGGATGGGTCAAAGATAAGGATTTATGGGTCAAAGATAATGTTGGGTGCAATGTAATCTGCGTGTTTGGATGGTGGAGACTGAGAGCGTGGAAGGACAATTGTCAAGGCAACTCCTTAGTAGCTTAGCAGCGGCAATTATTTTTTTCTAATGTGCCAGGGAATGGCACCATATTACTTTTGTTTCTATTCTGGAAATTTGCCGCAGACTGGCAGCTGATGGCTAACGGACTGGCACCAGTCTGCAGACCACCTCTTTGAGTAGCACTGCTGTAGTTTGTCAAGGATAAGCAGCACCACCTAGTGGCAAAAGTCTCAAAAGCATTCCGCGTAGGAATGTGTAGATACAAAGCAGGGAATTTGTCTGACAAAATTGTCTGTGATCTGGATGAAACATGTTGGATGTTCTTGTTCTTCCACTCCAGTTTTGTTAAGTCTGATGCGTTGAACCCAAGTGTTTTTTTTAAATATAAATTTTAAAAGGATCAGAAAGATAATGATGATAAATTGCAAGATGATATTACATGATTTTTAACTTCTCTCTTCCAACTGACTGTTCCTGGCTACTAGAAGCAAAAGCAATGTTACTTTGCCCCCAAGAATTGTTCTCTTCCCAGACAAGTGGCAATTTGATTTAATGAAGCAAAGGGTGCTTTTGTGTCTAATGCATCATTCATCTGCCCCTTCTTTCTAAAGTGGTGCCAGATGTTTTTAATCATACCCAAAACTGTGATAAGAAAAGTGTATATTTTTCTCCTTTATGTGCAGCTGTTGCTTTGGAAAGCCATCTGTTTGCTGAGTGACTTTATGGGGAAACATCCTAAGTTTATTACTGCCGGACACTATCAGCAACACAATGATGAAGTGTAGCAGTTAGAGGAAGTGAGTAAAGAGCATGGCATTGTTTTCCCTAGGACTATGATAGGAAAATGATGCACATGGAAATATTTTTACAGATGGTGTCTTTCATCATCAGTTCAAAAACCAGAAAGGACAAAATATGTTGTCGTGTCTCCTGCTGTCATTTTTACCAACTATTCTATACTGCAGGGATGGGGAACCTTTTTTCTGTCAAGGGCCATTTTAATTACTATAATATTGTTTGTGGGCCGGCCGTTACGCCGCTCGAAATTATTTATTTATTTATTTATTTATTTTTGCTGCGAGAAGCAGCACCCACAGCATATTTTTCAGGCTTTTTTCGCCCTTCCCCCCCCCGCTCCCGTTCCCAGCAGCGCCCTCAGGGCAGCAGCTGCTTCGTTTGCAAACCCCCCAGGCCAGGGGGGCATTATCGTCCGGGTGGGGGGGGAAAACAAAAGTTGAATGCACTTCGCGGCGGCCCGTGAAGAAACTGGGCCTGCCTCTTACCCTCAGCGGCGTTGTGCGCATGTGCGAAAACGCCGCCATGGGCCTCGTCAGAAGGGGCCGAGCCACTGGCCGAGGAGGAGGCGCCGAGGCCCTCTCCCGGCCTCTGGGGGTGATGCGTGGAGCCGGCGGTGGCCTCAGAGGGTGAGTGCGAAGCCTCTGGAGGCCGATGCGGCCGGCAGCTCGTTTCTTCGCGGGTCACCATGAAGTGCATTCAACATTTGTTTTCACCGAGGGGCCACACCAAATGGGCTCTCGGTGGTCTACACCAAATGGCCTCGTGGGCCTTAAACGGCCCGCTGGCCGGATGTTCCCCACCCCTGCATACTGTGATAACATATTGTGAAGGTATTCTAGGTTCGTGGGATGAAGATATTTGAGGCTTAATTGTTCAAAATGAACAACTTGATCAAGAGGATCTGACTAAACAGAGAACCAAGCTGCATACACAGACTTGGGTTGAACACTATGTAGAATGTCCTCTCTGTCCAGGAACTAGGGGCTCTCGCACAGCTACACCAGCTTTTCAGAGAAGTGAGTCGGGTCTGGAAAAATTGGCAGTTCTGAAGCTTAAACTGAGGAGCCTAATGAATTTCTGCTGATGTTTGAAATAGTTTCTCAGTTCCATACAGGTCTGGTTCCTAGGTGTTTCAAATATTTTCCCTTAGTGTTTTGGCAGGGCAAGCCAATTGGGTATCCTAAAGTTTCTTAAACTGGGAGCTGGTACAGTGTGAATCAGAACTTTAAATCTAGCTTCTGCCATGAACTCACTGGGTAGTCTTAACCAAGCCATTTTCCCTCAGCCTCCACCCCCCCCACCCCATTGTAATATGGGGATGTGAAGGGCATTGGGGGGGCTTGTTTCAGTTCAGCACTGGGCAGAAGGATTAAACATTCAGCCTGAAAAGTATCATCAAGCAAAAAATGTTAAAATTTTGAAGAAATAGTAAGCTAAAGTTACTACTTCTGCAAAATAAAACAAACCATCAAATTGGGTAAAATCTGGAAGAAATGATTAGTGTTTCTCTAAGTTGAGCGAAAGGAGATCTCAGAAGGAACACACAAGACCCAGAGAGCTGTTGCAGAGGAAGAGAGGGCTACTGCAGAGGGGCAAGAAGCTGGATTGAAAGTTGGAACCCATATGAGCTACCAAATTGCTTTAATTTGGAATCTGGCTACAGTAGGGAACTAGTCTAACTTTTGCAGGATTCATTTATCCCTTATTATTTTCTTATCTCTTAGGCTTTTTAAAAACTAAAACTGTGTTTTCTTGTACATAATTGGCTATTATATATATACACACACACACACCACTTTTCAACAAAAAGCTTATTGAATTTCTTTTCAATCTCTAGTAAAAATGGGTTTTTGTTGTTCATCTGTCTTGATTTCTGAATTTCTGGTTTTCCCACCACATATCTTCACCTTGCTGTTCTACTCAATACAGATAAAATGGCTTGATCACAAGGAAAAGGCTTTCAAGGTAAAAAGGAAGAAGGCTGCTTTCATGGAGGTAACCATATACAACAAAAATAACTTCCACTTGGTGGCATGGGGGAACTTCACAGGAGGGGCAAGAAGGGTGTTTAGCAAGCTGCTTTTGCTCACTTCTCCTCCCACTCATGGTATAGGTTACAGCTGGACTGTGTGTGTGTGAGAGAGAGAGAGAATACATATTTGTCATAATACTGTACAGTACTCGTCTTACATGGTAGTTGTAAAGATTACAACAAAATACATATCAAGCTTTGAATGCTCAAAAGTGCTATACGAATGCTAAGTATGGCTGTATAATGATAAAATCATGTTAATCCCTTTACCTAGAATTTTGGGTTAGCAAGTAAATGAGAGGCCATTATTTTTATAAGATTTTGAAATGACTTCGTGACCCTGATCGTGCCATATCAGATCAGAGCATGAAAGCTGAGAAATAAAAGCCTAGAGCCCACTAATAACGTTTTATGCTTTGCATAAATGTATAACGCTGCCCATTCACAAAAGCAATTTGAGCAATGAAACGAATATGAAAGAATGTGTTTATTCTCAAGCAAGTGTTTTGCTCACTCTGTTCATATATAGTGCTGATAAATGTGTCCATTAAATTCCAAGCATTTCTGGTACAATAACTACGAATGCTGCACATTCGTCTCCCTCCCTGATGATAGTTTTTCACGTCTTCCTATTACAATGACAGCTGCTCAAGTCTTCCTTAGAATCAAGGGTCCGATTTTCTCCCAATGATGCAATGAGGATATTTCCATTATTCATATGCACACCAGGGATTGTCCTGAGGTAAAGAAGGTAAGTAGGTGTTCCTTTACATGGAATTATTTCATGCAGAAGAAATTCCAGGTTTTTCCGGCCAGTAGAAATTGTTGATTCTGCCCTTCTTATCAAACTAGATCTGAGGACAAAATGGAAATGAAGTCAAATGGTTTAAATGTAAGGGTTTTTATTTATGATTGTTTTATTGGCTGTGCTGTTCCAACATCAAATGTTCTGCAAAATCTGCTGCAAGAGAAATAATTTTTACCCTGACATTTTAACTGCTTAAAAAAGAAACTGGGGGGGGGGGGGGGGAATTGAACCTTGCTGTTTTTATCTACGCTCACAACTCTTTCAAGAGGGATATTAATTTTTTTATAGAAATTCTTGTCTTACCTCGCTCACTGGGTTGCAGACCCCCACTGTTGGTGGTTCCTATTTAGCTTTGGAATCCAAGTATTTAAATTTGATTGTAACTGGGAAAGAGATCGTGGTAGGTAGGTATACTCTAAGACAGAGCACAATTTGGGTGGTCTTGTGGTAGAAAAGGAAAAGCCAGGTGTAAGTATGGCTCTAAAAAATCCTGATGTGCAACTTCTAAAAATTAGAAGATGACTTCCCACCGAGTCATAACTCCTGTGGTCAAAAGGATTTATAACAAAAAGCCATCTGGAGTTCAAAAAGACCTGTTAGCTATGTCAGAGCTCCTCTCCTCTTTGCTCCATTTCTTCTCTTCTGCTGAAGAGCCAGTTCTTACCATGCTTCACCCATTACATTTCCTCTCTGCTGCATTTGATTTCTCTCCCAGCTTTCAAGCCAGATGGATTTCCAAGGGTGGCGTACTAAAATAATAAAATATAAATTAGGCTAGGGCTAGATTAGACTCCCTTCCAACCATCTCCTCTCCCCTCCCCCCCCCAGTTCTCATTAGGTTGCTCTGGCTGTTCATAGCTCCCTTCAGCCTATCGCTATCTCCCAGCTGCTTGGTCTTGCGTGGTCAGCTGCCTGCCTCGCTGTCTTTCCTGTCTTCCAAGGACTGCCTGTCTTTTTGCTGTATAAACAACGGCAGGGAGAGTCAGGTGCTACAGCTACTGAACAAGCTGTGCCTGTGTGCTCCTTGCTTCCTTTCCACCAGGGCTGTAGGTTTTTCTCACTGTCCAAGGTGAAGAACCAGGTGCAGCAGCAGCTATGTCTTAGGTGAGCAATGGCAGTTGTATACAGTCACTGCCAAGGTGCTGGGAGTCCTGGGACAAAGCACCGTGCTCCTGATGGCTCATTGGATGCTATGACTGCCCCCAGTACTGAGAATTCAGGTGACAGCCCTTCCAGATGGGCCATGTGATGAGTGTGGACCCTCAATCTGTGCCTGACCACACCTCTATACAGATACAGACTTGGTTTTATTATCCAGAAATTACCCTACCTTTTTTTACCTGCCTACCCTAGTCGTCTTTTAATGCATTCTATGGTACATGTGACCCTTTTCAATCTAATTGGAAACCCACCCACCCCATGTGTGTTTGAATATGAAGAAACCATCTGGAATTATAGGGTTCTATTCAGAACAATATTGTAAAGATCCTTATCGGATCTAGATAAGCCTGCCTATGTAAACCACCTTGAATAACATCTGAAGAGCAATCTGAAGATAAGAAAGGCGGTATATAAATAAATAAATATCTTGGTCAGTGCAACTTTGCCATCATGACCCCTGCAGATCCGCAAGAAAGACTTAATCTTTGAAGTGCATTGAGAATACCAGAGAGTCTGGCCCTAGCTTAGGTGGTACAATGGGCCGGGTAGGAAAAGGTGAGCATGCTGCTGGGTTTTGCTCATACCTGTCTAATTATCAAGTCCACCCACCTCACCTGACCATGGCCAGGGGGAGGTTCAAAGGACTGACCCACCGGGGAGGGGGGGGGTTCTAGCTTCAGATTAGCCAGTGAGAAGGGTAGTATCTCGACACACGCTCCCAAATCCCATAAAAAAGCTGACTAGTTTGAACCCACACTCATTCTGTTCCAGTAAGTACAAAGTTAACTTGTTTCTCGTGGTCTCTCCCCTCCCAGACCGGAAATGAACAGGGGAAATGAAATCATACTCTCTAAGAAAGACTAATGCAGATAGTTGGATTCGGTTTTGTTGTTTCATTTCCTGTCTAGGTGCAAGTGATTGCTTTTGTCCTTTGTGACGTTGCCTATTTTTCTCCTTTTCCCCTTTCCTCATAAATTCAATTTTTACAAGACGTTTGTCTTATTTAATCCGGAATGAGGAACTATTGCCTCTTGGTCCCTGGCGGAGAGTTCAGGGCGAACATTACACAGGGCAAGTGTGGGTGTCTGGAACATTTAGGACAGGGATTTTGGCAGACCTCTTTCAAATTTACTATTATTTAGTAAAACTCAGCAACAAAAAAGTCACTAATTGATGTTAAATAAAATGCAATGTGTTCTATAGTTGTGTTCAGTTCAATTCAAAATTACTATTAAAAGTAGCAATAGTCAAAGTACTATTAAAAGTTATGCGGGGGGGGGGGGACACACCAGCAGAGTCAAGTTAAGCATTTTCAAAACTTTTGACACACCAAGCCCAAATAGTTTGGCATCACTGACCTAGGAGTTAAATAACATAGGGTTGTAGCAATGATTTGAAATTTGAAATGTTTAAATTTCAAATTTAATTTAAATTTAATTTAAGTTTACATCAAATTTGAAACGTTTAAAAAACTGGCCTTATAAAGTGTAGCTGGCACGAAATTTTTGTGAAGTGTGAAATCACTAAGATTAACTGGCAAGAGGCAGAATTGGTATTTACTCCCCCCCCCCCCCCCAAATTTTCAAACATTATTCTGTCTCATGTTTCCAAATCTAGCATATGATGAAACTGGTCTCGGGAGCTATCTTGTTAGATTATTCTGGGCCTAACTTGGTGATGAATTGCTAATGATTAACTTTTGACTGATAGGTATGTGGTGGCAATACTGATACATGCAGTTGCTCAGCCATAAGAGTCATAAAAAAAAAAACCTACTTCCTCCTCAGTGGGACTTAACTTCCAAGCAAATATGGGCTAAGCCTGTGATGACTACTAGGAAACACAATTTGCATTCTAGAGAGAGATGCACCTGACTGCTGCAGCAAAATACTAACCCCCCTCTTCTTCAGGGTCTGTTAAAACATGTGAAGGGGGCAGCCCCACATGTATAATGTGTCTTGTCTCACTGTCAGAAAAGTGTTTCTGGTTGCCACCGTACCCTCCATTTGCACTGGCATAAAATGTGCGCAGGGTTAACATTTTTTTATCCCACAGCCCAACATTCCATGTTAGAACACTGGTGTTATGAGGCTGACGAACTTCACATACTGAGTTTCAGGACAGAGGGATACAAATGTTCTATTTCCAGTTTTCTAGTGATCTCTGGCCAGCGGGTGGCACAGTGGGTTAAACCGCTGAACCATGAGCTGTCGATCGAAAGTCGGCAGTTCGAATCCGCGACGGGGTGAGCTCTCGTTGCTTGGCCAGCTCCTGCCAACCTAGCAGTTCTAAAGCATGTTAATGCGAGTAGACAAATAGGTACCGCTTGCGGGAAGGTAAACTGCGCTCTGTGTTCCAGCCGCATGCTACGCGCTGCGGCAAGGAGAGTCATGCTGGCCACATGACCACGGAGGCGTCTTCGGACAACGCTGGCTCTTCGGCTTTGAAATGGGGATGAGCACCACACCCTAGAGTCGGACACGACTGGACTTAATTGTCAGGGGTCACCTTTACCTTTACCTAGTGATCTCTAGGCATTTTTATTTTTGCCAATAGTTTACTATTATTATTACTAGATTTGTATCATACTTTTCACAAAAATAACCAAAGCAACTGACAGCCCATTCCAACCCAACTCCTCTCCAAGTCAGGCATAAGTGTGGCCTAAGTGCAGCCTAAGTTAGGCAGAAGTTATGCCTGAGGTAGGTCAGAGTTATGCCTGAGTTAGGCAGGCTGCAGTTTCTGTGGCCCAGCACCACCCCAGGATCCAGGCAACACTTACCTCCCAGGCAGGCAGACTCTTCTCCAGGCTCCGTGTCTGGCTCAGGCATATGCAGGCCTCTGTCTGCATGTGTCAGCGTCCATCCATGGCAGCTGCCACAGGGTCTGTCGCAGCCCGGTCGCAAAGGGGCTGACCGCAGGCAGGGGGGTTGTGCCAGTCATGTGGTGGGCGCAGGGCAGGTGAGCGAGGTGCCTGAGCCCAGCCGCCACAGTGCACCCTGTGCATCAGCCACCTGCTGCAGGGGAGAGTGGCCGTCCCCTCCCTCCTGCAGAAGGCGATGCCACCCCCAAGCCACGTTGAGGCTGCACTGGGGGGTGAGCGGGGGAGGGAAGGGGAGGGGGGTGGGAACGTCACACACAAGGGGGGTCTCATGAGGACTGGAACTGCCTCTGACATGACTCGCCCGTGCGCTGCCTGAAGTCCTGGGCCTCCAAGGCCGGGGCAATGCCCACAAAGAAGGCATCCCGGCGTGCCTGCTGCTCTGTGCCCCGGCCAAGACCAAGAGATGCCTTGGGCTTGTCTGCTGCGAGCGTGAAGGGCTCACACAGCTCATCACACCCCCAGATGGGGCGACGACGGCACCTCACGGCAGGTGCTCTAGCAGGGTGGGGGGTGGCCATCAGCCATCATCAGGGAGTGGGAGGAGAGGCAGACACACAGGCAGGCAGACAGGGGGTGCTGGGGAGGGGCATGGGTGGGTCAGAGACAGACAGACAGACAACAAGGCTGGTGGGGTACAGATTCCGAGAGAGGGGTCTGCAGAGACCGATAGGGACACAGGGGGCGCTCCGCAGATGAAGGTGATGCATAAACAGGCGCCTCTTATGCAGACAGACTTTCGGCGGAAGTGGCTGCATTACGGGCGGACCTTCGACGGAGGCGCCTGCATTACGGGCAGACCTTCGACGGAAGCGCCTTCATTACGGGCAGACCTTCGACGGAAGCGCCTTCATTACGGGCGGACACCCTGGCTGTCACTGTTTGCCTGCCTGAGAGGCCCCCCTGACTCCCCCCTCCCCTCTGTGCCATGGGGGGTCACGCAGCGCCCCTGCTGGGTTCTCCCAGGGAAGGCCGTGGCAGTCCCTGGATGGGACTCATGTAGGGGCTTCAGTGCTGGGGGCTGTCTGTGTGTGTGAGGGGCAATGCTTGTGTAAACATTGGGCACATATGTTTCACTGGGGCTCTGCCCAAAGGGCGTCTTTATTGTTCTGGAACGTTAGCAGAGATGGCCAGGCGAGGCTGCCAGGGGTAGTCACAGCAGCCAATCAGAAAGCAGCAGCAGCACACCTGCCCCATGGACCTGGACATGCAGGCTCTTCCCCGTGGAACCACAGCCTGCTCCATAGAAAGGGGAGGGGCAGCAAGAACAACAGCCAGGGAGATGGAGCAGCAGCAGCGCCGGCAGCTGAGGAGGGTTGCAGGGCTGGCTCCCTGACCTCTGGCAGTATCGAGGCAGATGACAGTGGGGCAACCAGACTGCAGGCCCAGGGGTGCTCCCAGGAAGGTAGGTGATAGTGGACGTTCCTAGGGAGACAAAAAACAAGGGGGAGTTACATGTCAGCTGGTATGTGGAAGCAGTCACCATTGAAGACAAGCCAGTGTGTCGGTTGCAAAAGCCTGCAGGGAGAGAAATAAAACACAGCTGATAGGTGTGACACACATAGCATGGTCTGAGCTGCTTACCTGGGTGTAAGGAGAGCATGATCCTGTAAGGGGAAAGGGTCAAAGAGAGACAACAACACAACTTGGGGGTCACAACCATGGCAAACCTAGCAATACTGACCTGTCAGTAGACCCTGTGGAGAAAAGGGGGGGGGGGACAGCTGGTGTCTACATAAGGCTAACAGTTCCACACTTGTGGCATTGTCTGCTCACATGACTACAGGCAGCAATCAGCCACAACAGTGGTAAAGAGGCATGTATCCTATATATCATAGCAGGCAGCTATGAGACAACACATTGGTAAAGAGGCATATCATAGCAGGCTATGCAGGCAGCTATGAGACAACACATTGGTAGAGAGACATGTCATGGCACGCTATGCAGACAGCTATGAGACAACACATTGGTAAAGAGGCATGTATCCTTCCTATATTTCTAAATGCAAAGAGGCAGCAGTCAGACCACATGTCAGCACAAACCCTGCTCTTACCTGCTGGTGTTGTTGCCTGTGGGGGGGGGGAAGAGGGGCTATGAGAAAGACATGGGTTAGCAAACACTTGCATGGAGGCAGCTGCCCAGGCACAGCTGTAAACAGGTTGGCCACAGCCAGAACAGCCCTCTCTGCCCTAGAGGGAGGCAGAGAGGAGAAGAGAGAAGTGGGGTGTTTGTGAATTTTGCCCTCCACCGACAAAGTCCCACTTTGTGGCTGTGAGGAACAGAACCCCACACCACGTGCTCAGAGAGAGAGAGAGAGTGACTGGGGGCCTGGGGCTGGGCTTTTGTGGGAAAGAGGCTGGGTGGGGCTGGGTGCTGATAGGCTCCCTATCTTAGGCATAACTCTGTCGGATTCCAGACCTAGGAGGCCCAACTCTGTCCTAACTCTGACCTAACTCAGGAGTAGGGTGTTAGAAATTTTCAGGAGAGGGCTGGCTTAGGTAAGGTAAAATGGCTCCTATGGGTCTCCTCGAATTTGGGTCCACCTTTTTGGTAGACCTAAAATTTGTGTCAGCATTTGTGTTGGAGGGGGCGTGTCTGTGCTTGCCAGGGTCTGGAATCCAACGTTAATTGGTTGCCGCCCCCGTTACACCCACAGTCCGCCCATGTTCCGCCCACTTTTAGGTCAACTTTAGGTCTGACTTGTGCTGCTTAGCCCTTGGGTTGGAATGGGCTGTTCTTAGTCCGTTGGTCGTAACTTCGACCTAACTTTGACCTAACTTCGCCCTAAATGGTTGCATTCCAGACCTAACTTCGACCTAAACGACTTAGGATGACTTTAGGTCTGACTTGGGCTGCTTAGCACTTGGGTTGGAATGGGCTGTGAGATAATGAGGCAATACATATTAAACTAAAACTAAAACTCAGTCAATAGAACATCAACATGCAAGACAGCAGTATAACGAAGGCACGACTGAATTAAAAGCTCTCTCAAGCAGGAACATTTTCAACAGGTGTCTAAAAACCAGCACAGAGGAAGCCAGTGTGGTAAAATTCAAGAGGGCATTCCAAAGATGAGGCAACCCTCTCACTTGAGGCTGCCCAGTTTCTGTGAGCAGCGGGTCAGAAAGAAGGTCATCTTCTGATGATCTGAATGGGCAGGCATGTTTGTATGGTAGTAGGTTGACCTTAAAGGAACCAAGGCCCTAGGTTGGTATGCATGTGCCAAACATTTGTTTGTTTTAATTTTTGGGGAAAGTAATATTGTTATTAGAGTCAAACTAAGTTTCATTAAGCACATCATTGGTCTCTGGGTACCCATTTTTTGTTAGAGAGGCTAGCTAGAGAGGGCATGATTAGTGTTTGGGCTACAGTGGGGTGGGGGTTCCAGGACCAGATTGCCCCCCCTCCCCATCGCTATCTGTGCTAGGAAGGAAACTGTCACTGGCACCAATGGCAGCATCCTGGGGTAAATAGCAGCTGTGGGGGAAAGGGGGTGGAAATCCAGATCACACATGTAGCAGGGAGACAGGGTTAAAACCCTTTCTGCCCCACACGCTGGTCCCAATCCTCATCAGATCCCCCCATAGCTATTTAGGAAACCACACCAAAACAAAACAGGCATGCAAAGTTCAATAATGTGCTTATTGTAATGCTTCATTTTATAGCGCTGTATCAATACTGTATATGTAAACCTTGATAGAACTAAAAAGTAAGCAACAGAGCCAGTCCCTGCTTCGAATAACGTAATGGTGCAAAGGTAACAAAATGAAAGGAATGCCAGTACATATACAGAAGAGTGTTAACTGAATACCTTTCTAAATCTCAAGGGCCTGCTTTTGATAGGGAAAGATGTTGCATTTTTCCAGCAGTCTAGCTGCAACGTAACAAATTTGGAAAACTGCAATTCTATACCAAGACAACATATTTATTGTAATTGGTGTGTGGAATGTGGCCATGTAAAGTATCTATTGCATATTTTTTGCAATAATATGTGTGAACTACCTCTTCCCCCCACCCCCCATTCCTGTAACATTTTATAAGCCTTTCATTCACATTTTTGAGGAAGAGAGGCTTATGAGCTTGTTTCTTGCCTCCTTGCATTGGAGCACTCATCTAGTGTGGGGTTTTGTTTTTGAAAGTGCAAACAAGTAGAGCATGGGTGGGGAACCTCCGATCCACGGGCCGGATACAGACCCCGAGGCCATCCGGTCCGGCCCCCTGAGAGATTGCCGGGAGGCCGCCCAACCGGCCGCCGGAGGCTCCGCGTGTCACCCCCAAATCGGGAGTGATGCGCGGAGCCCGAAGGCCGGGAGAGGAGCTCGGCGCCTATTCCTCAGCCGCTGGCTCGGCCCCTTCTGACCAAGCCGTTGTCGTCGATTGCGTACAACGCTGATGAGGGCAAGAGCATGCCCTCTTGCCCTCATCGGCGTTGTACGCATGTGCGAAATCGCCGACGAGGGCTTGGTCAGAAGGTGTCGAGCCAGCGGCCGGGGAGGACGTGTGGAGGCCCTCTCCCGGCCTCCGAAGGTGATGTGCAGAGCCGGCGGCAGCCTCAGACAGTGAGCGCAGAGCCTCTGGAGGCCGATGGGGGTGGGGCAAAAAATTAAATAAATAAATAATTCAGGCCAGCCATACTTCTTAACATTAAAACAGCCCTTGACACGAAAAAGGTTCCCCACCCCTGAAGTAGAGGAAGGCTTAATTTGACAGGTATGAGGTTTAAAGCCCCCCTAGAAGCCATTTCCTCTGTGGAATTGAAGAAGCATTCCTTTACATCCCATCTCAGTCGAAAAGGGCTTGAGGAAGGTAAGATGTTAATTGCAAAATCTCATTACATTGTGTGAAACTCACCTTGCCCTATCTTGACACAGCATCCTTGGCCACCCAAAGTCAATTTTCATGTACAGTTCTTAAACTGTTCCAAGTCTGCATAGATGTCCAGACTACACTGGCATAGCTTGATGTCTGTATCCTGCCAAGGTATTGAAAGGGTTTCATGACATGCTTGGTGCAGATGCAGCTCTGTAGTAAAATGGTCATCTGAACCCACCTCCTTCGGCTCAAGCGTTGGCAAGTCTGCAGACAACAGAATTCCAGAGTTGTTGTTGTTAAGAATATTTATGCAGTCTGCAGCACCACTTTTCAACAATAACAAAAGTTCACACAGTGGTTTACAGGTGAGGCAGCAGCCAAGGAGAGGATACCTCTGAGGGCCGGTGTCCCAACTTGGAGCCCAAGACAGTGATGCTGCAGGATAATTGCTGCTGAGGGAAACTGCGGGGTGAGACACTCTGCATATGTTCAGAGGAGGCCATGTTTAGCACTCCATCACTCATTCTTGGGAGAAGCCTAAGAGAAGAGCTTCCAGAGTGAAGCTCAGGTGAGTCGCCCCGGCGTGGGCTCCAGCTAAATCTCCGGAAAGGGGTGGCCATGATCTGGGTGTTGGGACGACGCCTTTGCCTCCCAGAAGTGGTTGTCTTCCCCACCCCGGCCGAGAGGCTAGGCCTCCCAGGGAGGCCGCCTCCTTCTCCGGCCCGGCGAGTGTGTGGTGAAAGCTTGCGGAGCTGGAGAGCCGCTTGGGCACGTGCCCTGGGGAAGCCTTCCTCTCGCCCTCCCCTTTGAGCGGCTGCTGTCGCCAGCGCTCGGCTTTCCTGCCGCAGAAGGCGCGAGGAGGCTTCTTCTTCTTCCCCCCTCCTCCTCCTTCCCGCTGAAGGGGCAGAGCCAGCGCCGTTCCGCACCGCGGAGGCGGGGGGAGCAGCGGCTGCCGGACCCAGGAGCAAGCGCTGCACCTTCTCCACTGCAGCAGCAGCTTCGTCCTTTCGGCGGTGGAGTTTTGCGCTCACGCCGGCGCCCCCCTCCTTCCCTCGCCCCCCAATGGAGCCGCCGGGAGCCGCCGCAAGCGCAGGGCCAGGAGCCGCTGCAACGGTGCCTCTCTTCCTGGCCGGCAACGAGCAGCAGTGTTACGCCGAGCTCTTCTCGCTGTGCTGCGGGGGCCAGGCTGCGCCCGAGGCGGCCCCAGGACCGGCCCCCGCCGCTGGAGGCAGCAAAGTGGCGGAGCTATTCAGGGCATCGCAGCTCCCCGCCGAGACGCTTCACCAGGCAAGTCAGCAGCAGCAGCACCCCGGCGGGATTACAGGGGCGGTTTGCAGCCCCGAAGCTCATTGACGACATGAAGTCAGTCACCGGGAAGAGAGGGTTTCTGGGCACGTGCAGAACGTCTTTCTGCTTCAGCCCCCTGAGTCATTTCATTACAACCGCAAGTTTGGGGTGAGGTTTGCAAAGTCAGCGGGTATGACCTCGTCCTCTAGCAAGGCTTGAACTCTTGCACTTTGCAAATAACGCGGGGAGGGAAGAAGGAAGAAGACTGGGTTGGTTAATAATGGTCTGGACTTTCCTTCGCTTGCAAGGGTGATTAGCTGGCCCAAGCACTTTCCTTAACTATTTCTCTTCCTCCCTCCCTCCCTTGAGAAATATGCGTTGTTGCATAGAAAGTTTGTTTTGTTCTAAAAATCGATATGCTCATCCTTATCTCTCCATGTACTTAGTTGCCTGTTTTCTACCTCGTGGCCTAATGGGAATCTAGGGACTGGTGTCAGTCAATCATGATCAGACAGATTACAGGCCTCTTCAGTACAAAGTTGTCCAAATGTGTTTATGGTGCTGTAAACTTGCAAAAGTATATACAGTACTGTGTGCATTGAGTTTGTATGGACTTGTTTTGTTTTTATCTTTTATCATGTCAAAAAAAAAAAAGCACCCCGAATTTATTTGCTTCGTATTAGTACACGTTCAGGTTCTTGCTTTGGCCTTTGAGGAAGGAGGTATCGGTGCTCCCTTGAAATCTCCTGTTTGAAGACTACACAAATATAGTTCTCATTAGTGCTCCATCACTACCACCACATGTAAATTATTTGAAAATTCTGTTTAAACAAAGTTATATGCTGTTTCATACGTAGTCTTTGATTCTTGAATGCTATTTACTAGGTAATGTATTTCTAGTGTACCATAACTGCTAATTTTTCTCCACAGGAGATGGATTTGTAGATTGTCATGGAAGAGAGCCTTAGCTTTATGCTGTCTCATCATCCCACTTCCTTTATTTCCTCTGAAGTCCACAAAGGAAAGCAAAAACTTTCCAAATGAAAACTAAACTAAAGTAATAGTTGCAGCTGCACAGACATACTGCGCATTGTTTATTGTTGTGCTGTACAGTATACCTCCTCCGCTACCAGCTGTAGCTGTTTTGCTGTAAGAGGTGACAATTCTTTATTTGTTGTGTTTGGATCTTTTTGGCAAGCATATACCTCTCTTTCAGAATTTGGCCATGAGCCGAACATCACTACTTTAAAAAATCATTTCAAATCTTGTGCTAACAATAGTACGCTTATAGTTGCCGTTTCACCTTCAGGATGCGAATCTCTTCATGGTGGAAGATATAGGTTGATTTGCGCTTGTGGTGTATCAGTTGGCTATTTTGAGATGAATTCAAGATTGAAACCCTCTGGGATAAAAGGGAAATATTATTCATGCATACCATTCTGGTTACAAGCTGGAGTAGAAGGGTTGAGTTTTTGCATTCAATCTGAGAGTTGGAGTTGTTTGCCCTGATCCAGGGAGCTTTGAATTTAGTGGAGCTTGACCCCTGTTGCTCTTATTCCCATGGAGACCACCTTGCCTCTTGCTGAACCTCAAAATAATCAAAGCTGCTAGAAGATGGAAAGAGTGGCGCTGAAATATCATTTGATTGCCCCATTCCCAATCCCCGTTCCCCATAAGCAAGAGGAGATGTATGTGGGGAAAGAATGCATGCAGTATAGGGTGCTGTCCTGGCATCAGTTATACAGGTAACTTCCATTGATTTCTCTTGGATTTATGCATGATCAAGTAGGTTCCAGATTGCAGTCAGTGAGTAACGTGCACAAAAGCCAATGACTGGATTCTGGAGTTCTCAGCCTCCTCTCCGCAGCAGCTGGTGTGTTTGTCCACTGTGCATATTTGCATCTGCTAACATGTTTCTGCAACCTGACTTCTGTTAGTGGATTGCAGCAAAGGCATTGAGCAGAGGAGGGTAGGGGAGACTGGTATATTCCCAGATTGATGAATGATACTTCTGAATCAGATTGCCTATCTACCTTGAACTGTCATGATGACTACACTCTGTAAAATATATGCCATTCTAGTATATGCAGCTGTATTGCAAGACTGATTACAGGTCAGCAACTATCTGTGCATTTGTCTTGGGAATGTAATACTTGTGAAACTGTACTGGATTAATCCATTAGAAGGCCAGCGGGTGGCGTAGCGGGTTAAACCGCTGAACCATAAGCTGTCGATCGAAAGGTCGGCAGTTCGATTCCCGCGACGGGGTGAGCGTTAGTTGCTTGGCCAGCTCCTGCCAACCTAGCAGTTCCAAAGCATGTCAATGCGAGTAGATAAATAGGTACCGCTTGCGGGAAGGTAAACAGTGCTCCGTGTTCCAGCCGCATGCTACGCGCTGCAGCAAGGAGAGTCATGCCGGCCACATGACCACGGAGGCGTCTTCGGACAACGCTGGCTCTTCGGCTTTGAAATGGAGATGAGCACCACACCCTAGAGTCGGACACGACTGGACTTAATTGTCAGGGGATACCTTTACCTTTTTACTAATAATAGACTAAAGTGAAGAGCAAAGCATAATAATTGTGTAAGAGTTAAAGGAATGATCTTCGAAGCACTTGTTGCTCATCAAACATAACTGCAGTATTTGAAATGAAAGTTGGGAAGCAGGTAAATCCAGTCAAGGCTGGAAGACAGTAATTGTCTGTTTCCCTAGAAACTGTGTGGTGTTAATTGCTTGTTTCTGCACCAGTATGGGTGCTGGCTACTCATCTGAGTGGTTTTGCTTTGATTTCTGTGATGTCTTGGTGTACTACGTTATCTAGTCCATCCAGAGAGTTGCAAAGGGTGGACTTTATCCTTGGAAACCATTTCTTCCTTTTATTGGGAGCCTCTTCTTGTGGCTAATAATGTAAGGAAAAGCTTACCTCTAAATGTATAGGCAGCTGTGTTTATATTGTTTCTCAGGTGCTGCCTCTACAGAAGTGGTGTTTTGTTCCTTTGTGAACCCAGCTTCGGAACCTATTATGCACTAGCTTGTTATAAAAACCTTCACTAGCTAGTTTTGTGAAGATGGTTGCAGTAATGCATGTTTGCTTGTCCTAAGTTGGAAATAAGTCTTATTAGCAGGCTATGATTTACGACAGACAACAGTGCCGTTTATGTGAGGTGGCCGGTGCGGCCCGAACAGGGCTGGGGGAGGCATCAACTGCGCACCCCCTGGCCTGGAACTCGGCTGTCCATGCCAGCTGCCGCACGCCCACAGTGCTTTCGGCGGCTTCCCGATGGTCAGGAAGACGTCTTCACGCCCATCAGGAAGCTGCCAAATGCACTAAGAGGCGTGCAGTGGCTCACCGCAGATGACGGCACTTCTGGTGCCCCAGAACGACTGGTCACGAGTCGCTGCCCCGGGCGTGAAATGGTGTTGCTACACCACTGACAAAGCTGTCTATAAAAAGAGGATATGGTGCTTGGGAGAACTTTGAGCTTGCTGTCCTTCTACCATAATAATCCCTTTAATGTCCCTTTTGGGACAGGGAGCCATTTAATTATTTGATTTTATCTGTAAATGGCTTTGTGAACTTTTTGTTGAAAAGCAGTTTAGTATATAAATATTCTTACTCATCATCATCATCATCATCATCAGTAGTGCACATAGAAGTGGGTTCGTAGGATACAGCAACTGACCCTTTAGGCCAGCCGCCTATAGTTAGGCAGGATTGGGCTGTCAGTCTGAAAACGAGTAAGTAGTAGCACAGTTGATACTGTATGTGTGGGGTGGTGGTAATCCAGTAGCTTTTATTATAAATTAATGGGCAGCTATACATTCCTTTTTCATACTTTGCTTTATGGATAACAAAACTCAGCCGTTTTGTCAATAGAATGTGCTGGCAATGTGAAGGGATAGTATTGCATGGCTCATTGCCACTGGCAGGAGGAAACACCAATTTGAGCAAGAGAGGTGCCAGCTGGTGTTAATAGACAGCTTGTTTATGTTGAAATAAATCTGCCAGTTGGAAGATTTTTACCGTTAAAATGTTTCCTCATTAGCACCTACAATATGAATCAGGTTTTTCAGCTGTTTGATTCTGCCATGCAAGAAATCTTCGTTTAAATAGTGTGTCCATAATTCTGAGGTATTTCTTTGAGAAATCAGGAAAAGGATTCTAGTTCCATGTCTTTGCCGTTGTTCTTGGTGAGCCTATGGTGGCCTGCCATCATGGCAGGTTATAGTGCCCTTAAAATTCATGACATGATGATGACCAGGGGAATAGATATCTGCCTTGTCTAGAATATAAGCTTGTAATAACGGGTGTGTAAAGGTTTTTGGTTTTTTTTTCATAATAGTATATATGATATTTTGGAGGCCTTTCTGGTAGTGCCCCCCAAATATAAAGAAATAACTACAAAATCATACATGCATTTTCAAGCACTTTTAATGATCACCCATTGCACAGTTAATGTGAACTTAACACGTTGTGCTTTTTCTGCTTTAAATGTCAGTAGTTAGGAAAACATACTCTCCATTTGTCTATACTGGGTGCTGGTCTAATTTCATCATTACATGGTTTGTAACAGTTTGTCACTGTGTTGTCCACCTTCTTGCATTATCTTCCCACCGCCCCAGTACATTTCTTTCACAATCCGCCTTCTGGTTTCCAAGGTGAAAGTTTGGTCAATTCTAGGGATGTCTAGTCAATCTGAATTAAAAAATTACCACTTGCACCAAAAAATTACCACTTGCACCATTTTTGTCTTTCACACGTGCACACAAACAACAACAGGAGAGCAGCTCCAAAATGCTTCAAATGACACTGAAATTGGTCCTGTTCCTATTTGGTAACCTAAGTCAATATAGAAAAAGCAATAAAAACTTGGGTCATAATCTTCACAAATATTTTTACCCCACACTTACAACTTTGACATTTGCTTCATCTCTCTCAATGATGTGTTGATTAACTTGGAATGATAAGCTGAAGATGCATAATTACTATAAGCAACTTTCCTGTTTTTTTGGGGGGGGGGATCAAATCTACATGGTTAGAGCAAAGAGTAAGCATTAGCTGCTGCAGGTTAGTTTTGTCTCACAACGATGTTATTTCATTATCTATCAAGGCATGTTTCTCAGAATTTCATCGGAAGCATTTGCTTCACCGCAAGGCAAGATAGTGTGTTGGACAGACTGCTAGTCTAATTTGATCTGATAGCTAACCTCTCTAGGAAGACTGAAGTATTATTATTATTTTTTTCTAAAGCTATACGTGGAACAAGCCTATCACCTGCATCAACTTGATACTATCAGGCTTATGTGCACTGAAGCTTCTTGAAATGCTGATACCGAAAGCATTAATTGCCTCTCGACAGGTGGTGGCCACAGCGTTTTTCTTTTGTTATATGGCCTGTTTGTGACTTGACTTTTTAAAAGGACTGCATGCAGGTAGTACAGCTGTTGTCATATTGTGATCCAGGAAAGCATCATCTTGGGAAGACACACAGACTTTATCAAAGGATATTTTATTTATGCAATGTTTTGAAAGATCTGCTTGATCCTTCCTGATAAGGGGTGGGTGTATTTTATACAGCTTACTACTACAAAAGAATCTTGATCGAATGGGGAACCAAAAGTACATGAACTGTCATGTCTGTAATTGTTAGTCACTAGTTGCTATTAAATTCTGAACACAATTGTTCCTGTAATGGGATGTTTGGTGGTGAAAGATTCCACCCCATTACCAGCTGTTACCATGATGTCACAATAAATGCTGTGTTGTGTGTTGCATACAGCGAACAAGGGTTAACAGTTCCCCAAATGTGCCATCTAATAAAGTTCTCACCTGCTGCAAGCCCCTTCCCACACTTACCTACTTTACAGGGCTCCCTCTGCACTGCAGCTCTGTCCTCCAGCAGGATGCTCTAGGAATGAGCATGGTTCTCCATACCTCAAGCACTCTGCTGGAGGACAGAGCCTTAGAGGGAGTTCTGTATGGTAAGTAAATATGGGAAGGGGATGGGAGGGTCACTTAACTGACTGTTCAGCAACCCACTTGTTTAACTGGCACATCTCCACCTGATGCAGAGATGCTGGTTAAACAAGTTTTCTAGCTTTTAAAATGCTGCGGAATGTGGCTTTTACTGTACCTCTGTACAATTACTTTTACTTCTGCAGGGATGCAGCATGTTGTATTCTGAAAAAGATTCACCTAATACAGTATGTGAGACATTGATGTTTTTTCTGACACTTGAAGCAAAATTCTTGATATTCTATTGCAATATATGGTTTGTTATTAGCAGTGCTTTTAAAAGTGCATGTAACAGGCGCACACAAGAGAAAAAACTGTCATGTGCAGGGATCCTGTGCAGCTGTATATTTTGGTGGTGAAAGGAAAACAGGGACAAGGGTGAAAGGTGCAAAAAAAATATTTTAGTGATTTAAACCAAGAAGAATCGGAACTGGGATGTCACTGAATTAACTCGCTTGCACACAGGGGAAAGCGATATCTACCATTCACTCAACATGGGGACATAGGGGGATTAGATAGGTTTCCTAGGAACCTGGGGGAAGGAGATGAAAGTGTTGGGGTCTAGAGAGGAATAAGAAAAAGAGAGGAAAGTGGGGGAGATTAGTAGGGAAGAAAGGAGAAGGATCCTATGGTTCAGATCGTGGCTGGAGAGTGGCTCTCTGTAGCCCGAATTGGGGACTACAGGCAAGGGGTGAGACTTTAGGCAGGCCTTGAAAGCACTTAGTGGGGGAGCTGGTCTCTCCCACCGAACAGACACTAGTCTTAATCAATCTCAAGCCTCCAAAAGGAGATTAGGTGGCATTGGAGATTTTTTTTTGGGGGGGGAGTGTTTGAAGGATCAGTTAAGGGAGGCTGTTTGGAAAGGAGGCCGGAGGCTGCTCTTGGGTCTCCACTAAAAATGGTGGGAAAACAGACTAAAAACACACTCACCCTTTCAAACAGAGAAGAAAGCAACAAACGCTAAGCATGCAGTCAATGTGACTAAGAAGAGACAAAGACCAGGAGAGATAGGGGGGAGTTTGTAGGTCTTTGGCAAGGCTGCCAAGCCAAGCAAATCTCCCTGAGTAAAAGCAAAGTCTCACAGACAGAAAAGGAGCTATGAAGCATATGCACTTAGGCTGTAGTGCATCAAGACAATAGTGAATCAAAGGGAGAAGCAGGGCTAAGAAACCACTCTGCTTTCCTGTTGGGAGAGGAGGTCCATTGAGAGGTGGCCCACAAAGGTAGCTGAACAGCCCATGCCGGCTCAACAGCTTTGGTTGAGCTCTGAGAGATTGGAAAGGAAAAGGGGGAGCGGGTTGTTACCAATCCTGGGTGCTGACTGGCACCGTAGTCTTTGGATGGCAGTTGGAGTGGAGGTGACTTTATGCAGCACCAGTGGGTTAGCGATCCACAGACAGCAAGGTAGGTCATGGGACAGAATGGGTAACAAACAATGGAAGAAAGAATATGAGCCTCTGGAGCCCAGGGTTTTTATAGATTTTTGCCCCATAGAATCCTATGGGGTGAACTAATCCAGGGATCTTGCTTGTAGACGATCCCTGCTGGGAGGAGCCAGGCCATTTTACACCTGGGGCCCAACCCTTTACGCCCCCACCCATTTTTTGACACGCCTCCTTTACGGCCGCGCCGTAAATTTTTGGGGTGTGTGTGCAAAAATCAGTTTGGAAGCCTCCTTGTTCACTTTGTTCACCCCCCAGGGTGTGTGTGTGTGCTTTCGGGTACTTAACTGGCTTTTTCAGGGCGCAGGGCAGGCAGCATTTTTCATTTCGGCTGCTCCAGCATCCATCTTGAATGGGCGGGACTCTCTAGGACTCTCTCTCCAGTCTCGCTGGTCCGTCGGTCCTCCAGGCCTCTCTAGGCGTTCGCCTAGAGAGACGTTCGCCTAGAGAGGGCATGCGATCAACAATACTAGTCCTAGAGAGTCCCGCACATTCAAGATGGACGCCGGAGCAGCTGAAATGAAAAATGCTGCCTGCCCTGCACCCCGAAAAAGCCAGTTAAGAACTCGAAAGTACACACACACACACCCTGGGGGGGCACACGACGCAGCTGCCGCCCTGGGAAGCAGCGGGGGGGCAGCTGCCCGCGAAATAGTAAAACATGGTTTAAAAAAAGATGAAAACACGAAACCTAAAATGAAACCTAAGGAGGCCTGCACCCCAGCCTCAGCGCCCTAAGCCCTGGGGCCCCCGCCCTCCACTTAGCGACACCTCTGCCAGTGCTGGGTTCTTCCTTTGTCTTTTACCCACGGTTGAGGATGAGGTAGCTAGATTGGAGGGCTGTTAGCTCGTAAACAAGACTCCTCAATTGAACGCCAGTCATGGGGTTGGCGAGAACTGTTGGAATCAGGGATCCTTTTGCTAAACTTGTTTTTCCCAAAGTGGGGAGCACTTAGGCGGCGACTAGTCACAAGGTTTGAAATCTGGTGTTCAAGTAGGATTCGTAGTCAGTAGGCTCCGTTTGAATCTTGGAGCTGTGAAAACTCAGTTTCAGTGTAAGGAGTAAACTAGTCTGTGTTTTGAATTTGGAGCACCCAAATCAATTAGGAAGGGGAGTGCGATTGCCTAGTTAAATCCAAAGTGTGGCCTTTCTGGCCTATGGATCTCTTTCCAGCAGTTCCGCAAATAGCCATGTTACTGGTCTGGCCCATGGTCTCCAGGTGCGCTCAGCACCAAGTGCAGAAATAAAAATATTGAACATTGACCATGTGACAGGATGGAAGGACAGATTATGTTGGATGGTGTTGCTGCACAAGGAAAAGGACCACAGCTTAGTAGTATAGCGCATAAGGAAAAGGACCACAGCTTAGTAGTATAGCGCATAAGGAAAAGGACCACAGCTTAGTAGTATAGCGCATGCTTTGCATGCAGAAGGGCCCAGGTTCAATTTGTGGTATGCCCAGTTAATGGGTAGCAGTGCTAAAAACAGTGAGGTGCTGACCGAGGACCCACAAGCATTGGAAGGTCAATCTGGCCTACACTTGAAATCCCAGTATGCCGTGGCAGAGAGAACAATGGGCAGGAGCAGTCTGAATAGATCTGCTGACTTAATTGCACCATCCCTACTAGCTTGTAAGCCTCCCTTTCTTTGAAAAAAGTAAAAACAAAACCTCAGACATGTGCCCCACCACCATGTTACCTTTGCCACCTCTGCCTCCTTTTCCTTGCCTGCCAGGCAACTTAGAGAAGCAGCTGGGTGGGCAAGGAAAGGCTTGGTGAACCAGGGGGCTTCACCCCACTCCCTCCTCACTTTCAGTCTGTTGCTGCCTCTTGCTCCTGCCAGTCCTGTTGGAAACAATGGGCAGAGAGCATGCTCAGAATGCCTGTCCTATTTGTTTCAACAGGACCTGGCAGAGTAAGAGGGAGGAGATGGCGACTGATCGAAGGTAAAAAAGGAGGTGGAGGGGCTCCAAATCCTTCTTGCTTGCTTGCCTAGCATTCTTGCTGGGAGAGTGTGTGTGTGTGTGTGTGTGTGTGTGTGTGTGTGTGAGAAGGAGGAGGAGCCAAGCGATCTTGTGAAAGCAAGCCCTCAAAACAGGATTGCTGTGCTGCTGCTTGCGGTGCTGATAGAAGAGATGAGCTGCTGCTCCAATCTTATTGCTCATGCTCAGGGGAGTGGGGGGCAGATGTAGGGGTGGGGCACCCCTTGTTGCTTCATCCCTCCTGCCCAGCTTGCTGCTCGAAATAGTCATATTGGTGAGCCTTGTGGCTCAACCAGCCCTGCCTATGAGAGTGGGTGGACCCTATGTCTCACAACAACCCAACACCAGCACTGACTAGAAATGACCCTTGCCATGGAGAGCCATTGCCCCTACTAGTCCAGTAGATCAACCAATGATCTGACTGTGATCAACCAATGATCAAAGCAGTTTCTTATGTGGATAATTCATGTCTGTGTTGGGACTATTCTTATCTCTCGGACAACAGGAAACTCAGATATGTTACCTTGCTTTTCTCCTCTGTTCCTAATGGGTTAATTTATCTTTATGGTGACTTGTAACTATGGTTACTGCACATTCCTGTTGCCATTAGCACACTGTCTAAATAATTTTTGAGATCTGTTCACATTATCTCAAAGTAGGACACTTCAAGAAAAATGTCAACGATTTTGTTGTGTCCGATATTTTTGGCCCTAGCACCTATGTCAGCATTAAAACCATTTTAAAAGACAAGGAGAAAAAAAAAGAGTTCTGTCAGCTACAGTGTAAGGATTTTGCATGTGGATAATCACAGCTTGACTGAGCCATACTGTTCGATAGAAATCTGCTCGTTGTGTGCATCTGATTTTTTTTATTTATTTACTTTTAAGGAACTCTTGAGCTTTTCTTTATTTTATGTCAATATTGCTTGCAATGAATAAGTATATATTAAAAACAATTTCAGAAAAAGCTGTCCTTTAAAAAAAAAAAAGAATGTTCTTCCATAGTGACTTGCAGGTTGGGCAAAACAGGTTATTTGCACTAGGTTTACCCAGGGAAAGCAATTCCAGACAAATTGAAACCTTAAGGAGAGTTTTCCTTTTTCTCCTGTTCCATTTCTTCATACTGACCAAAGATTGGTACTTTTGATGTCAACAGCAGGAGAACAAACAGAATTTCTTGTTAAATACCTCTGTTCACTTCACCACCACCACCTATTATTGAGAGTCCAAAAAAAATGCCAGTGCAAAGTCCTGGTGGACAATGAAAGTTTATATAATAAATTGCATGTACAGTACTTGTGAGACTGTGGAATCTTCAGTACAACTGTGGAATCTTCAGTACTTCGGGTTACTCTCTCAATAATGCTTCCTTGGTTGTTTTTTTAATGGCCATAGATCCAGCTCCTAAGAGCTCCACTAGGCTCAAAAAAAGGGCATCGCAGTGTGGGGATTCTTTGCCCCTCTGTTCTCTGTTTAGTTACAGAACACACCACGGACATTCGCATTGCAGAGTCTGCAGCCCAACTGAAGAGAAGTCCAACCCCAAAACTGAGGAGAGGCTCAAGGATGTACAATGATATGGAATGGTATCGGTAGTCTGAAATAATAATAATAATAATAAAAAATAGCAGCAGTAGGCTTGTGCAAGCCCTTATGTATACCTAACTGGCCCAGGTTATATATGTAGAGCTATACACATGGACGCCCAGTCCACCTCCAGAATAGTGCAGTACCTGTCGTCTGCAGTGTTAGTCTTTTGCAGCAAAAATAAGAGTCCTGCTTGTAATCTTTACGGTCTTGGTTGTGGAGTTTCCCACCACCTGTGGCTCAAGTACACATGTGACAAATTCTTTAAAATGCTATTTACACAGTACCTGTACTGAGAAATAAGTGATGGAAGAACACATAGGAGATTTTAACTGGAGCCAAGACTCTTAAAACTTAACCAATCTGACAAATGGGGTTCTTCCCCCTCCCAGTTTAATTTTGATTTTTATTATCATATTTTATTATATTAAAATATTTTCTTAACTTGATTTTTAGTGTACATTAAAATATCCTTCTTGAGAACTTGAGTTTCTTGAGTGATGTGCTTGTCCAATCAATTATTTTGTATCTAGCTATTCACAAACAGATGGAAGTAGGTGTGTTAGGGCATTGTAGGTCTGCATCTTCAGTGTCAAAAACTGCACTGGAAATGGTTGCAATATTCAAATCTGGTTTCCAGCTGCATGGATCAGAAAGTTAACTACATTAATAAACGCCTTTGGGCATGAATGCTAGTCAAAAGAAAGACTTTGTGGGTCATGTACAGACTGCAGCAATTAAGTGTGTATATTTTAAGATGCACACACACGTGTGAAAATGTGGGCCACAACCTGAGATAGTCTCTCAAATTCCAGTGCAGCTTTCCCATTATTGGCTATGTTCTATATGCTCTCAGCCCAGCATCTCTGTACACCAGCAATGAGATAATGTAAGTTCAACATCTATCATTTGAGGTTGCTGTTTTGAAGTGTATTTGTTTGTATGCACTATCTGGGATGAATGATTTTTACTTACGGTAAATCAACACAGATACCGGCACTTAAAAGCATGTAAAATGAGTGGGTTTGGATTTATTGTTTGACACTTATTTAGGGCTGTTGCTGTGTAAAATAATAGGTTTGCTAAAGCAAATAGTACTACATGATTATAAAATAATGCAGTAAGCATGAGAAATTTCTGGATTGCTACCTTACAACTTACCTTGCATGTCTAACAGAACATAGTATGCGTGCTTTCACTGAACACAGTAGGACTTACCGGTACTTGTGAGTCAACATGCATGCAATTCTGCTGTTAAGTGTGTTGACGATAATATGAAATATTGGGTGTGTGAGTGTGTGAGTGAGAGAAGAACAGGTAAGAACAAATGTGCTTTAAGCAAACAGAAAATCCAAAATAGAATGAACGGCAGCACACATTTTCCGTAGCCATAACTTTGAAATTTCGATGACTCGGGAAGCATCAATCTTTAAAATTGTACTTATTTCCTCTTCTATGTTCTATTTCAGGAATGCTAACAACTGTTGTCCTTTCTGACAGGAGACTTGAGGTTATAAGGCATCCTCAACTTATTGTTATTATTTAATGATTAAAATGTGTGGATATGTAAAGGATTATAGTTTGTCTTAGAATCCAAATGTGATATGTTTGAGTTTTCTCCAGTCCAGCTATATCTGGGTTTTGTATGAAAAGAAAGACCACTCTGAGAACACGTGACTGCCTCTCTTATTTAGTGAACAATGTCCTTCCCTTACCCCAAAGATGTAGAGCTCCCCCCTTGGGATGGAGTGGCAGGCGGGGCTCGTGCCACAGTCCCCTAGAACCACAAGTGCAGACAGCCTGCACAGAATTACCCTTTTGTCAGGTAAACATATAAAGCACGCTGAGAAGGAAAGATTCAGTCTAACCTATGTTCAGACTAACCTACCTCACAGGGTGATTGTGAAGAAAAAAGATGGGGCTGTATAAGAGGAAGATGATGGTGTAATGTAGTACAGTAATAATAAACCCAGGCAGCTCCATAGCTCAGCTGGAAGAGAGGCTAGAGTTCTGCTGAAGAACAATGTTCCCCCCCATATTCTGTTGTCCGCACAGATGGAGAGAGGGAGAGGGAGAGAGCGCTTTTATTAAGGAGAATGAGGAAACTCAAGATGTTGTTTTACCAGGGGTGGTCATGAAATTCAATTGCAAGTATGGTTCTACCAAGAGCCCCCCTCTGTCTACATATCCTGTATGAGAAATGCAACCTGTTGAATGGAGGATGATTGTTTTGCCGGTGCGCACACTTATTGATATGGGAGGGGAATGGGAGATGTTGGCTGTCGTCTACTGAGGCATCTGTTTCCCTTTCTCTGCTTACGTGTGTTGAGTTCTTTGTCATTGCACCCCCAGTTGTAGCTGTGGAGTTGAGCTTCATGTTTTTGGTGTTTTGTATCAGGAATTCTGAAGGTATCCATAAGGATACTGAGATGACAAATGCTAGCAATATGCCTTTTCTGCTTTGTTCTTGGTTGCTCTAGTTTGCTGTAGCTACTCGGCTATGTCAAGAGCTCCCTGTTTATGCCAAATGCTCTTTCAGCAGAGTTCCCATCTTTAAAAAAAGGTCCCCATTTGTGTGGTCTTAAGTTATCAACTCATGAAGATTGAATGGTGTAACCATGTATCCTGATATCTGAGAGGTATGTTCCTAGTGGGTGCTTGTATACTACTGGTGGTGTGCTGTGATGACCTACAGAGTTACCGTTGGGATCCCGTTCTGTAGGAGCAGAGGAAGGCAAAAGTTCTTGGTTCTCCATTGATTTCAGTGGAACTTCTTTTATATTGCATGATATATTTCTTTTCTTTTTTTTTGCCAGTACAGGTGGGCCCCCATATCTACGGATTCGCTATCCACGGTTTCAGTTATCCACGGATCGTGGGGACACCCCAGGCTTTTACTTTTTTTCCAGTAAGCTTTGTTTCTTCCTTTAACAAACAGGAGAAGCAGACTCTGGCTGCTTATTGCAGGCAAGTAGAATGAGACTAAGTCCTAGAGAGGCTCTGCAAGGTTAACAGAAACCTTGCAGAGCCTCTCTAGTTGTTAGTCTTGTTCTACTTGCCTGCAATGGAGGCTGCTTCTCTGTTTGTTTTTAAGGAAGGAACAAAGCTTGCTGAAAGAAAAATAAGAACTGGGGGCGTGTGCACGCCTGCCCGCAGGAGAGGCAGGGCGGGGGCCCCCTCAGGAAACCATGGAGGGGGTGTTTGCTCCTATCCACGGTTTCAAGTATCCATGGAGGGGCCTGGAACATATCCACAGCGGATATGAGGGGAGTACTGTATAATGTTACACTGTCATTGGGGGAACTGGATCAGCACGAGTAGGCGTAAGAGACTGACGAAATCCCACTCATGCGCACACTCTCTTTCACGCATACACACAGAAACACATGCACACACCCTGACCCGACCACCCATTTTGGGCCCTTTCGTTGGTATAATCGCAATGCTTTGCTAACATTGATCCCTAAAGTTGGCATGTTTGTTGGGGTCTGTTTGCTCAAGGGATCTTGGTGGTATTGCATCCTCCTTTAGCCAGCATAAATTAAGATCAGGATGGTGCTATCAGTTGCTTCAGCACAAGCATGAAATTCCATTTTCAGTCTGGAACAATACGGAAAACAGTTTGATGCTTTCATGCGGAGAAGGCAGCTCACAAATTACTAAGAAAGGGGAAGCACTTTTCTTAAAGGTCATAGTTGAGTCATATGCTCACTCATCTTTTTCCTGTTCAGCTTTCATCTTTTGTTGAAACATTTTGACAAGTATTGCTTGTCATAAATTCTTAACTTTAGAATAAAAGCCACCTGTGTTTCGCTTGCTCTGGATAGTTTTTTAAAAAAGGTGTTTGTTTTTTTTAATTGACATGTGCAGTGCTCTGGAATGTGATTACTTGCTTCATCACGAAGCCTGCGTAGGTCAGGAACGAAGGTTGCAATCTGGTATGCATAATGATCTGGGAATAAGTCCTATTGAACTTAATGGGACATACGTCTGAGTAAACATGCATGGAATTGTGCTGTTAATGTTTAAAACGAGCATTGAGGTTTAAGCCTTTCTAAGATTTGTGTCTTCTGAAGTGGAAGCTCTTGCTTCCCAATCCCTGATGTAATTTTGAATTACAGAAGAGTGTGCGTCAGGTTGATGCTGATACCTTTCATCTGCTTCTGCACCCTACAAAGTGTTCCTGTTGAGTAGGTGAGTTGTGCCATTTTCATGTCTTGCACTGAAAATGATAAGCAAGCTGAACAGCTCTTGGCACTTCAGATTGTGTGAATCATTGTATGATATTTTAGACTTGTGTACAGTACTAGGTGTGTGTATGTTATTGCATGCTAAAATGTAGGGCTACTAGTCTGTCAAGTATTATCTTTAAAGTATTATCTTTAAATAGTGTGATTGTGGCATACTGCCATCCCCCCCCTTTTTTGGGGGGACATAGAATGGTCAGCTTCTGTATCCTTAGGGCTGTTGCGTTCTCCAGACCTTCACTTGGGAACCTAGAAGTGTTAATATGACTACAGTTATTGTTTAGTGAAAATGTCTTTGCAACACCCCACACCCACACCCTGATTCCCTAATAAGGTTGTTGCCAACTTACAATCAGGGCCGTCCATGCAGCAACTAGAAGCAGCTGCATTGGCGGCAGGTTATGAGAGTTCCAAGGGGGGAGTGAAATTGGGGTGCCTTTTACCTCAAGTCTGCTACCGACTCCCCCCAGCTGCTGCTGCCTCCCTTCCTCAATCCAAGAATGATTTGCTTTGTGCTCACTTGAATGCAAAACAAATCATTCCTGGTTTCATTCCCAGGCATCGCACTAGGAGTACAGTAAAAATGGGGGGCAGGCAGGCTAGTGCAGGGGTGGTGGACCCGAGCCAGCATCAGGCGGCATTTCACAATATTGGAGCGCATGCATTCAGACCTAGCATTACGCAAACATGCACACTGCTGTATTCCATATGATGGTCTGTGTCCTAAGTTAGGATAGTCATGACTAAGTCCTACCGAAAGACTCAAAATGGTTTACAAATAAAGCAAAACAAAAACTCATAAAAAATGCAGATAAAGCAACAAATAGTAAAATCACAGGCTAGCAGCTAAAACATCAATACCCAAACAACATAATTTAGAGAGAAAATGCTTCCTTTGAAAAGAAATTAAAGACTTTTCTATTCAAGACAGTAAGTGTGAAGGGAATATTCTTAGTTGCTTTTGAGTGTTGGGGTTGTATGTCATATTTTGGATTAATGTTTCTGTTGCACTATTTTTTATGGCTTTATGACTATTTTATATGCATTTTATATGTAATGAAAGGAGCCAGTACGTGTTCGTCTTTACTGGGTTAGACAAACAACAACCGAAGGTTACTTGGAGTCCTGCCAGGATCACAGCACTGTTAACAGTCATGATGTAATGCAGGGAAAGCTCATTTAGCCTTTGTGGCCTGATAACCGATCACTGAGAAGTATTAAACCTAGCAAGTGACTTTTTTGTTTCAGCACACGTTTGTGGTGTACAAAAACGTAGAGACATGCATATGATAAACTCTTTGCTCACTGTGTTTATCTGCTTAAAAAACGAAGTATAACGTCTGTAGTTTGCAAACAGTCACAAAGGCAAAAAGGTTTTCTTAATTAGAATCTAAAGAATTAGAGGCCTGCTGGATTGAGCCCATCTGGTCTAGTATCCTCTTTCTCACAGTGACCACCAGGTGCCTTTGGGAAGCTCACAAGCAGAAGTTGAAAGCATGGCCTTCTCCTGATGGTGCTCCCCTGCAGGTAGCATGGGAATACTGTGTGTGTGTGCGCGCGCGTGCGTGCGTGCACAGAGAGAGAAAGCAAGCAAGTTGGCCTTTGTTATACAGTTGGCCTTTGTTATCCATGGGGGATCCATTCCAGGAACCCCCGCGGATAAACCGGCAGGGGGACCAATTTTGAAAAACCGTAAGTGCCTTTCAGAAGCCTCTGGGAGGCCTTCTGAGGCCATCCTTCAGGTTCGCAACCCACGGTTAGTCAAATCCGCAGAAAAAAAGAGCCCACTGTATATCTTACACTCATAGAGAATTCTATCAACTGCATGGTATGTGAAGGATTGAGGAAAGGATGTTTTGTTTCCTTGCGTTTATTTCCTTTTTTGCTCAGATGCAAAAATAAGTCAGCAGTCACATATATAGCAACTATAGTATTCACATTTTTAAATAGCATAAAAGTTCATCGTTCACATTTCCCCCTCCCTGGTCTGAGGATTGGAGGGAGGCAAGTTGACCTCATCGCAGGTGCTAGCTAATGCACAGTTGGCTTTTATGCAACTCTCTGGAAGCCTGCAGAAAGATTTCTTTTCAGAGCTCACTTTAGACAGTAAAGATGCATTCCAGCTATCTGTGCCTTGCTTCAAAAGTTGCAGCGTGTCTTCACCTTTAGAATGTACCGGTATAAAAGATGTTGTGCATAACTTTAAAAGACATGTCCCCAGTATTCAGGTACAGCTCTTCACATTTTTAAATGAAATATGCTATCCTTTAATTATTCAGCCTTAGCCCATTCAAGTTTTAACTTGTAATATGTCGCATAAATCTAACAGAACAATGGAACAGCTGGTAAACGTTTCCAGATTTGTTTTAGTTCCCAATCAAGGAAAAGATCGTGACTGTTTCCAGCAGTTTCTCTCCTGTAGTCACATGCTGCTTGCCCCTAAGACTAACCTTGGCTGCAATCCAGAAACAATACTCCTGATTTTATTATCACAAGCCAACTTTAAAAGGACTGTAGCAGAAAATGTTGGAAATGTTTTGCCAGGTTAGATCTTCTGTAATGACATGGAGTGTCCATAGACTTTCTTCATTTTTTTTTCTTTAACAATAGGAGTTTCTAGGCTACTCTGTGAAAAATAAATAATAAACTGAGGGCGCAATCCAAACCTACTTAGGCCGCTGTTGTAACCAGCAGCCCAGCGAAAACGGGAGGCCCCAGAACGGAAAGGGGATTCAAATCCCCCTTGAATTCCCCTTTGGGAGGGGATTTGAATCCCCTTTCCATTCTGGGGCCTCCCATTTTCACTGGGCCGCTGGTTACAACGGCGGCCTAAGTAGGTTTGGATTGCGCCCTGAAGCTCACATTGAAAGGGGATTTGCACTGCTTTCATGGCCTGTCAAACTGGATCCTGGCTATGAAAATCAGTTTTGTATGTTTTATGTTTAAAGGAATGATGTAAAAAAAAAAAAGACATGTTTTGTTTTAACTTCCAAATTGTATCTTTATAAATTTAATCTCTCAAGAGCTTAATTACTATTCTGAAAGCTATATTTGAAAGGAAAAATATTCCTCCATACTTACTGCACTCGTTTGTACATCATGTTATAGATTTGGGCCCAAATGGAATATAAATCTCTTACTAGCCTAAATCTGAGACTAATCCTTTTCATAGCTTTTGTAGAAAATCAATTTCCTCTGCATAGTGTCAAAGTTTTTGAGGTCAGTATGGTTTGAATATGTTCCCAGTGCAATTTCCTAGTGTTCTGCAGTCTTTCTGGTGTGCATATTTATCTCTGTGCATCTATTTCTGATCTATATGAAGACATGTAGGAGTCTTTGTTTTTGCTGTGAAAAATGTGAAAGAGAAATATATTTTTCTTAACATGAGTACTGTTTATCCCTCTCCTAGTGCTGAAATGTTATCCAAAGATTAAGTGCTGTGAAATGTAGTGTTTTGCAAGTAGCCTCAATAGGATTTTAAAATTATGAAGATCCAAAGTCTGAGTGTGCCCTGATATTGAATAAGTTATTATGACAGATTATAAAGAGGGAAAAGACTAGCATCTACAGCTGTAAAGACAGGTTGCTGTGCTCTGGACTGCACCTGGATAGCCTCAGGGCTGACTTTCGCCATTCAAGTAGGTTTGTTTACAGTGCTGCTGACTATGTACAGTGGGCCCTCCTCACCTGCGGATTAGCCATCTGCAGATTTGACTCAATGCGGATGGCTAACTCCGAAAGTAGGAGTCCCACTGGGGGTGGTGTCACAGTACCTAATTTTTCAGCTGTTCCGGCCCGCCACCAACTTCTCAACTCCCGCACACTTTCTAACTTGTCCAAACGACTGTAAAGAGTTAAAAGAACACAATCAAAAGTGGCTTCCGGTTTCACATTGCAACTGGAAGTCGCTTTTGATCGCTTGTTAAAAACTCTTTACAGCAGTTTGGACAAATTAGAAGGCACACAAAGTCCAGGAGCGGGCAATGGGCTGATGCAACTGAAAAATAAGGTATTGTGGTGCTGCTCCCACCCTCCCCACCGCGGAATTGACTGTACGCGGATTTGGATATCTGTGGGGATTTCAGGAACAGAACCCTTGCGGATACCAAGGGGCCACTGTATTGCATATAAGATTCTGGCATGTTTTCTGGTTTGGGTTCTCTGTAAATGAAAAAGAAAAATTAGGTTTATCTGTTTTTTGTTTTGCTATTTGGTGTGAGTGAGATTTATCTGTTTTTTGTTTTGCTGTTTGGTGTGAGTGGGTATTTATTTATTTAAAAGATTTATATCCCGCCTTATCCTATGCCGAAGGCAAATGCCCAAGGCAGCTTACAACAAAAATTAAAATACATCATTTAAAATAATACATAAAATAAGTTTAAGAAATACATAACTGAATTTAAAAACAATAAAATCCACGGGGGGGGGGGAGGCGTGACCGTATGGAGCAGAGAAGCAGCGTGGCAGAGCATCTTGAGACACAGGAGGCAGACCACAACCCATCACCCAAACACTAGACGAAACAAAAACGTTTTGAGCCCTCGCCGAAAAGTCATGAGGAAGGGGGTGGTTCTCAGATCCCCTGGCAGGGAGTTCCACAGTTGTGGCGCCACGGCAGAGAAGGCTCGCCCACGTGTTGCCACTCCCCTAACTTGCAATAGAGGTGGTACCCGCAGGAGAGCCCCCTCAGATGACCTAAGAGCGCGGGCCGGAATATATGGGAGAAGGCGGTCCCTCAGATATCCTGGAGCCAAACCGTGAAGGGCTTTAAAGGTCATTACCAGCACCTTGAATTGGGCTCGGAAACGAATGGGCAGCCTGTGCAGCTGCTGAAGCAGTGGTTCAACAGAGTCAAACCGCCTAGCTCCAGTGACCATCCGGGCCGCTGCATTCTGCACTTATTGCAGCTTCTGAACCGTCTTCAGGGGCAGCCCCACGTAGAGCGTGTTACAGTAATCCAGTCTTGAAATCACTAAGGCGTGGACCACCGTGGTCAGGTCCGATCGACTCAAGTACGGCCGCAGCTGGCGCACCAGCCGAAGCTGGGCAAATGCACCCCTGGCCACAGCCGCCACCTGGCTTTCCAGGGAGAGCTGTGAATCCAGAAGTACTCCCAAGCTGCGCACCCGTTCCTGCAGGGGGAGTGCAACCCCATTCAGAATGGGCAGATGACTCAGTACCTGCATCGAAGCTTTCCTGACCAGTAGGACCTCAGTCTTTTCTGGATTCAATCTCAACCTATTAGCCCTCATCCAGACCCCAACCGCCTCGAGGCAGTGCTCCAGGACTTCCACAGCCTCCCTGGAGCGAGATGGCAAGGAGAGGTAGAGCTGGGTGTCATCAGCATATTGGTGACACCCAACACCAAATCCCCGGATGATCTCTCCCAACGGTTTCATGTAGATGTTAAAAAGCATGGGAGACAGAATAGAAACCTGTGGCACCCCACACTGTAAAGGGCAGGGTGCCGAACAGGCGTCTCCCAGCATCACCATTTGGGACCTGTCAGCCAAGTAGGAACGGAACCACTGCAACGCAGTGCCCCCTAGTCCCAGCCGGCCCAGAAGGATACCATGGTCGATGGTATCGAAAGCCGCCGAGAGGTCCAAAAGAACCAGCAGGGATGCACTCCCCCTGTCCAGTCCTCGGCGAAGATCATCCAGCAGGGCGACCAAGGCTGTCTCCGTCCCAAAGTCCTGCCTGAAGCCAGACTGAAAAGGGTCCAGATACTCCGTTTCATCTAGTATCCCCTGGAGCTGAGACGCCACCACCCGCTCAATCACCTTACCCAAAAAAGGCAGATTGGAAACTGGCCGATAGTTATTTAAATTGGAGGAATCCAAAGATGGTTTTTTTAGGAGGGGACGCACAACTGCGGTCTTCAAGATGCTAGGCATCTCTCCCTCCTGCAAGGATGAATTCACAATAGGTTCCACCCATTGTGGATAGTGGAAACATTTTGAAACACATTCAAGATTTATCTCTCAGGCACAGCAGCTATGGAGAAAGGTGTGGAACAAGTCTCATGGTTGAAATATTTGTTTGTATCATGTCCTGACCTGTTTGTCAGGCCATTCACTGTTTAAAAAAAGGTAGTAATGGGTGGAACCTTTGGCCTTTCTCATGCCTTGAGTTTTTTCTGAGCTTCCTTCTTTGACAGAGGAACAAAAAAGCCTATCAGTGTGTGTCAGTGGTGTATCTTCTCACTTGCAATTTTACATTGTGCACTATTATAGTTAATCTGAAAAACATGCACACATCACACTTATAGCAGAAGAGAGTTTTCTTAGTAGTTTTCTCCATCTCGTGGAACTCCCCACCCTGTGAGATTCGGCATGACCCCTTAGTGCTGCTTTTCTAGACCTGCCTTTTCTGGCAGGGCTTCATACCTGTTGGTATGAACCCCTGGTTGGTTCTGTCCCTCCCATTTTTATGATCTTGGTTTTTGATCTTTTGGGTTTGCTGCCATCTGTGTAATTGATTTTATTGTTTTTATGGTTTGTATGTAAGCAGCCCTGAATCTGCAATAAAGGTGGGGGGGGGATCTTTAAAATAAATGGAAATTTTTAGATTTTCTATTTCAGTGATTCTCAAAACCACTGTTGGCGCAACACGCCCTGTCCTGCTGCTCCTGCATTGCAACCCACCTCGTCCTGCTGCTCCCACGTCACACCGGGCCTAGGACGGCCTCCAGTGGTCCTCTACAGCCCTCAGAAAGGCCTCCAGAAGTGACCTGGAAGTCACTTCCAGAGGCCTTCCTAGGCTCGCAGAGGTCTCTAGAGGCTGTCCCGAGCCCAGCGTGACACGGGAGCAGTCAGACGAGGTGAGTTGCAACCCGGAAGTGATTTCCGGTTGCTTCTGTTTGGTTCCAAATTGGAGCCAAACGAAGGCGCAGGCGGGCCCAATTGACAACCCACCTCAGCATCAGGCTGCAACCCACCAAGTGGGTTGCAATCCACAGTTTGTGAAGTCCTGCTCTATTTAAATGACAGTCGTCTCCCCCCCAACCTGACTTAGCTGAAAATAGGAAATATAGCCCTTGGTTTTTGGAAAAATAGGAAATAAATAAAGATTATGCAAGAATGAGAGAAGAGGATTTGCTTGTTTTGAAGAGGCTGGAGAGACTGCCATTGTGAGAATTGGGGAAAGAATGTTTTATTCCACACAGTGTTCCATGGAGACACTTTGAACGAATAGGGTATTTGGTTCAGAGTCCAATCCTGCAAAGTCGCAACCAAGAACTATGTTAGTTTATTTAAATTTATACAATCATGAAAATGCCATTTTCCTCAGACATACTGTATAGACCTGCCCAACAAACCAGTTGGCAATTAAAGGCTCGTTTTTAAAACTGACACCCCAACTATAATTTCTCATCTGAAAAAGTTTATTCTGGTGCTTCTGTCTTTCCCTACCCCTCATGGGTGTCAATACACCAAAAATAGAGGCACATAAACTTCACCTTCACGTTCTCTGCCAAGTTCTTAGAAGTTACATGGAAACCGCTAGTTGACTACATAGAAAAACGAAGCAGGAGCATTGAGGAGGAGACCTTAAGCAATGTTTAGCCCCAAACAAGGGTTTCTTTCTTTCTTTCTTTCTTTCTTTCTTTCTTTCTTTCTTTCTTTCTTTCTTTCTTTCTTGCTCTTAGCCTCTCGTTTCTTTTAAGAATACAAACCTAACCCTCGAGTCTCAGATCATGTTAAGTTCTAAATGTTCAGAGTATGTAATTTTAACTAATTCAACTTGGGGTGTTTGAGAGTTCAGTGTGCTCATATAGCATAGCACTATAGACGTTCATGGGGGGAGATGATGGTGGACGTGAATCAGATTCTAACTGTGCTTGTGAAAGCTGCCTAACTTGTGATTATTTCATGACATAAGCCCTATTCGGACAAGAGGTGGGCATTCAGCGGTGAGGGATTGAAACATTCTGCTGCAGGTCCCACTCATTCCTTTGTTAAATGCAACCAGTAAATCAAAAGAATGATGACAGAACAAATGTTTTCCTTAGTCAATATTTGATTTATCAGCTTTGGGAAGCAGCCAGTTAAATTGGATTGTTAATTTGAAAAGCACATGCTGAAACAAATATTGTCTTAGATCTGGACTACACAAACAATAGATCATGAGTTGTTCTGATCTGATTCACTTCAGGATGGAAGTTGCTGGTATTGCAGGTTCGAGTTCTCCCTTAGGCAGGGCTGACCTGCTCATGATTGAGATGAGGCTGCTTTGAGCAGTGGATAGGCACGCAGGCCCTTTGGCCACCTTTGCAGTTGCCTCACGTTACCTCCATTTTCAGTGTGCTTTGAGTATCAAGGGTGGAAAGGGAAAGCGTGGGGGGGGGGGCTTTTTCATGTGTCCTTTGCGTACTGAGGATGGGATAAAGGAGGAGGAAAGCTGGGCCTGCTTCAGGTGCAGCTGGCGCTTGGGCTGGGCCTGCCCATAAGATGAAAAAAGCTTTACACACTAATCTGGTTTGGATGCTACTTTATGACCTGAACTAGCTCCATGCCATAAACGTGTGCACAGTCCTGGGCTGTCATTTGCTGTATGGAGGAATTTGGAGCTTTTCCTGTGATTGGCGGGGGAGGCAGCTTCTCTTGTGATGTCCAAACTGCACATGTATCGGCATGTGTAGAGGGGTGATTTGGATGGAGCAACATTCCCCCCCCACTTACACAAAAAGTTCCAACTTCCCCTGGACAAGTGGGGAGTGGTCAGGACCATGCATGTGCACATCTTTTCTCCGTGGGCCATTTCAGACAATAAAGTAGCATCCAAATCCTAGTTATTGCTGTGTGTGTGTGTGTGTGTGTGTGTGTGTGTGTGTGTGTGTGTGTGTGTGTGTGTGTGTGTGTAATATTCAATCCAGTGACCACAGTATCTGCCAGGGGTGACCAAAATACAATACTTCAGATGTTGAGAGCTGCAATATTTAAGAAGCATTTAAATTCTTAAATATATTTACTCACCATGAACATTAAACTTACATTTTAATCCAATGGACTCTGAGTTTATACCTGGTAAATAATGATAAAGCTTGAATTTTTTTATTTACCTTTTTATATTAATTGTGATGCAAAAAGGAGCTCAGCCAACATTTCCACAAGCCGTATGTTATATGTCAAAGAGCCGCATGTGGCTCCTGAGCCACAATTTGGCCACCCCTGGTATATGCATTCTGAAGTGGTGCAGACTGGAACAGGTTTACTGCATGACCTGTGGCTAGTGTGGACTAGCGGTTAGGTTATCTTAGGTTTGGTTATTCAGATAACCACCTTGCAGGGTCTTCTCCAGATGCCTTTGGCTGTTAATTTTACATGCTTTCATCTTTAATAAATACATGATGTGTGTGCAAACATGCCAAATTAGTCTTGGCTAACTCCATTAAAATTAATAAGCATGTAGGGAAGATGGGGTGGTGTTGGAGAGCCAATCTTCAGAAACTTGCTTCATCTCAACATCCACTGTGAAGCAGCCCGTGTACGGGCTGAATTGAGGAGAATGGAAGTGGGCTGATGGCCAGTACCATTTATCACAATTTTACTTTGCGATGATGTAAGATTTGGGGGTTTGAATCCCAAAGTCAATACTGTGCGGGATTGTTTGTGAAAGGAGGCTTTTTTCAAGTGCATCTCGCTCCAGAGATCCCTATCCTTGCCGAAGGGACTAGTGAGAATTCTAGATTGGATTGAACTTCCTGTCTTACTGAAGTGGTTTAGCAGAGAAAGGGAATCCCCCTCCCCCAGCCAATCTTGCAGGCAGGTTTCTCCCTAAAGTCATTTTGTAGAGGAGGAGCTGGAGATACACTGATGACCCTTTTCCACTCAGTGGTTATTAGTGGTGCAATTAGTCACGATGAAGCAACAAAGTGTTAAGCCTTCTGAAGCCTTCTGAAGTGGTATCTTCAATGTTGATTTTGTCCAATCTGCAGCTGAAGCAGGGCTAGTTGGTTGGAGGAGACAGAAGTGGCCCACAAGAATCAAACAGATAGTGTTTTCTGACTGAGACCTTCAAGCAGCCAGACGTGAGGTTGTCAAGTTAATAATTTGCCTGGTGCACTGAAATTGGTATCCTGTCTTTTGCGATAAAGCATAGTAAGCTACTTATCTCGGCATTGCTTACATTCTCAGTTGCAAAACTTTACAGGAAAGCAATTCTAGTTAATTGCGTTTTTTTTCCTTCAGGTGACAGTTTTTAAGGGTGCTTCAACTTGTTTACTGAGTCCCAGGCTGGTTTGTTAATGAAGAGCTTGCTACTTGTGCAACGGTTGTAATTTCTTCCATGCCAGTTGCAGGCTATACCAATAAGATGTGCTGCTTGTTGCCCGGAAGTAACTTGTGAAATGGAAGGAAAAATTCTCTCTTTTTCATTTGTACTTTCATCAGTGAAAGACAGGGCAAGATCAACAAGCATCAAAACCTGCTCAGAACTGTTCCCTTTAACTGTCTGGAAAATACTGTGACTTAGTAGCTGGCTAGGTTATTTATAACGTACTTCAAAACCTTTTAAAAATGCTTTCTACTTGAACTACTTTGTTTTATAAATTGCAGCGACAAATAAGATATATCAAACAGGGAGTTGAGAATGCATACACAATTATCAAGTACAACTCGGTTTCGAGCCTGTGTTTTCCTAAGGGCTCAAGACTGGCAACAACCGTTGAAAATAAAGTAGAACACCCACGATGGTTTAATTTGCTTCTTGTTTGCTTACTCTAGTTGTCCAATGCCAGCTCAAGCAGGAAGGCTTTTTCAAGCTTCTTCAAAAAGTATCCAGGCCTCAGATCCTGGCGTTTTAGAGCACAGGTCATATCTTCTTTTTCTTTTCTTTTAAAGAAAAGCCATCTGTTGACCCTCTTGCTAATCACTTCTGTGAGTTCAGCACAGCTGTGAGTTCAGCACAGCTGCTGTGCCTTATTGGACTGTACAAGGCTAGAAGGACCACCATGGGAAGCTGTGATGGAGAGGCGTACTGTTTGAAAAAGACCATGGAGTTCCAGGAGAGACTGGAATGAAGCTTCTCCTGTGCTGGGATTGACAGGAGTCAGCTGACAATGGCTTGAGGCGTGACTAGTAGTAAGGATAGTGAGATGCCTTGCACAAGTTGGTACTCTGTAGAATTTTGAAGGGAGAATTGTGAATTCTTGGGAAAAGTAGAGGTGGAGTCATTCTACATACAGTATAACAATCCTGGTATTTGCATTCCTGGAAGATAGCGAAACAGTTCTCGTCTTGAGGAAATGTTTTCTTCCTGACTACAGCTAGTGAGAGGAGGAGTTCAGGCATCCCAATGCCTGTTCCCATTGGTTTTTTTTTTTTTTCAACTTTCCCATGTGCTCCAAGTGGTACCTATTATTCAGATTTCCCCCCACAAAAATTGCTCTTTTCCTGACAATGGTCAAATGAATTGGGATGTGCGAAGATATAGTACATATGACTGAATCTGGATTTGTGTGTGTGTGTGTGTGTGTGTGTGTGTGTGTGGTAAATGGGAAGATATGGGGAAATTGTCTCTTGAATGGAATGTAAAATGTTGTACATGGTAGCCTCTTGGGGAGAAGAATGTAGTCAGCCTATCTGCACCAGCTGTTGACCAAAAGTGAAATAAAACTAGTGTCAGTTTTTCTGCAGTGGCTATTTTAAACTTGAAAGCATAGTGTGAGTTAATGATGTGGTCTTTATTTCCCCCCCGTTTTTTTCCAGATTACAGAATTGTGTGGTGCTAAACGTGTTGGTTATTTTGGTCGGGCTCAATTTTTTGTTGCTCTGAAGCTAATTGCTGCCGCACAGTCTGGTCTCCCCATACGAACAGAGAGCATTCAGAATGGTAACTCACTAGACTTAATTGAGCTTTCATTTCTGCAACTGTTTTGAATCTTATTTGCCTCGCTTTGTGTTTGTTCCAAAGTGGCTATATAGCACGTTCCCATCAGAGATTTTTATAAGTGATGAAACAGTTGGAAGAAAAATTAGAGAGAATCTGTAGGCTTTTGTCTAGAATAGGTGGAAAACTGCTACTTGATTTGTAAAAATAAATAAATAATATACAGTATTTATATACCGCCTTTCTTGTTCATTAGATTTCTCCTCTGACTTTAATCCAAGGCAGTGTACATGGGCAAACTTTCCTAATCCCCCAATGGTTTTTTTACAATATATAAATGTCCAGTCTTTCATGAACAACTACAATCCAGATGGTATCCTTTGCAGTCTGGGCTCTCCTCTGCTGGCTGTAGCCTCCCACACTCAACCGACGCAGCTGGCAGCTCTTATCTCTCCTCACAGAGGCTTTCACAGCTTTGCCATTCACCGATCTTCAGGCTTGCAAGGCGGCGGCTTTACCGACTGAGCCAGACCCCTCTGCCCACACACCTAAAATAACACACACACCTAAAATAAAGGGGTGTGTGTGTGTTGTGCACTGAACAAATGAAAAGTGAACTGAATCATTTGGTTCAGTTTTTATTCATTACGAAATGAATGCCTACAGTAATGAATGGCATATGAATGCACATCCCTACTGTAATTCTTTGGTCCTGTGCAAATGAATATTTAACTGTAGTTTGTTTTCATAAACCTGAATACAGTACCTAAATTGTCATTAAAGATTTGCCACAAAGCAGGATGTAAAATGGTGCTTTGAAATAAGTTTGCAAACCCTGGTCTGCTTTAACTTTGATTAAGTGTTGCATCGGTGATGAACTGGTCTGTGGTGATCTCTACATTCCCCTTTGTGAAATCTGGTGCTTCTCCCCACCCTGATGAGATCACATCAAAACCACACATGCCCTGGCTGAACATGGGGGTAGATTGACTGCCACAATAAAAGCAGGATCAGGGTCACATTTCTACCCCTTCACCCAGCTGAGTTATGCCTGCTAATGGGCAGCCCTCATGCTGAGTTCCCTGAGGAGGGAGAAGGATGAGGAGCATCTTGACCAACCTTTTTGCTTCACCACTCGCCCGCCTGCCCACACACACACCTTCTCTGTGTAGCATTCAAGACTGAGCAAGGTGTCATAGAAGGCCAACTGGTCTGTGGGTTACAGCACAAGATAGGTTGGTTTTATTTAAATCAAAAGAAAAGAGGTATTGGGGGTTAAAAGTCTAAAATGTGCTGTAAAGCACATTCGCAACAACTATAGAGTAAGGGAGGCTGGCGCAAGGCCGGCCTCCCTCCGACGCCGGACCAAGGACGCGGCCGCCGGAGGAAGGTAAGCGCTCCCCCGGCGGCCGCGTGACTGGTCTGGCGGCGAGGGAAGGGGCCATTGGTCTAGCCAGCCCAGTAGGGGGCGTGGGATGGCGCCCGCCATATCCCCTTCCCTGTCGGGCGGCTAGGCCATTACACGGCCTCCTCCGACTTCTGCCAGCTATTTAGCTGGCAAAAATTTGAGGAGGCCCATCGGGCCAGCCTCGGTTTACACCTGGGGAAGGGGACAAGTGTCCCCTTCCCCGAGTAGACCTCCGGCCCGTCGCTTGGCAGGCACTGTCTAGCTCAGGATCCAGCGGGCGGCCCTGGGCCGCTGGCAGGATCCTTAGTCAGGATTGCGCTGTGAGTTTCCTGTGCACTTCTTTATGGGAAGGCATTCATTGTTCCTGGAAGTTACATGAGCAAAAGAGTTTGAACTCCCGTGCAAGTTATTCACAGACAATTGCTTATTAAAAGGTAAACATGTCCCGAGTTTCACTTAATGCAAAATGTCTGCCTTTCATAGTTTTGTAAACTGTATGTACCAAATGTATGTACCAAGTTTCAGCTTTCTAGCCGTATAAGTTGATTACTGAATGAGGCTAAAGATAATTTTTGTATATGGTATATAATTTATACCAAAGTGTGTGTAAGAATGAATTATTGGGCACCCTCTTTTTGGGGGGGGAGGGGGGAAGATAGATAAACTAAAATAAGTATTTTCACTAAAATAAAATCAATTCCATGTCTTACCTGGATTTCATTTACTGCTGCTTGAAGTCTTGAATTCTTTTTTTTTCCCTTTTTAAAAAAAATATGGTGATCTTTCATCAAATACTCTTTTGTCTTTATTTTGGTTACTTAAGAATTGCCCTTGCCTCGATTTATGGCATTGAAAATTGATAGTGAAATGAGGTACGGTCACCCAGCAGAACCACATGGAGCTAAATTTCAGATTCCACATGCAACACTTGAAAAAAATTGCTTCAGAAGATCGGATGAAGGAGAAAAACAGGTAAAGTTTCTTTACAGAGTAGAACTTTTCTCTTATAATAAGCATTAGGCCTTGATTGTTTCAGTAGACTCTGCTACTCCTGTTGACTGTATGCCTTGGTAGCATCTTCTGGATTGGAGTAGCACTCAGGTTTAAACTCAGGTTTACAACCTGGTGGTGGTCCTGGACCTGTCCTTGGGCCTGGATGGTTGAGTGATGGCTGTGGTCAGGAATGCCTTCATCCAGCTTTGGTTGGGGCACCAGCTCTATCCATTCACGGAAAAAACAGCTCTGGGCATGATGACACTGGACGACTGCAACGGAAGAAGTTCCTCATGTGTATCGCCAATTTTATCCACATCAAGGCAACCCTTTTTGAAATGGTTTGTACTGGCATGATTAAATAGGCTGTTGTATGTGTGTGTAAGGGGCATGCATAACAATGTAGTGCCGCATATATATAAAAATTTGAGTGAGTCCTCTAGCAAAACCGCTTTAGGTTTTGCCAGGTGTCAAATGCAAGAAGCTGTCGGCTATCAAATGGAGTCGGATGCTAAAGTGCCGTGTCAATATCAAATACTGACTTGTATCAATGAAGGTCAAATGCTGACCTGCAATCTTGAATATTCAGCAAATATTCTGTATTAAAATTTACAGAGGGGGTATTTGAGAAAAAATTATGGGAGCAATTTTAAGATCTGGTTTCTACTGCGCTTTTAGATACTACTATGACTGTGGTCTGGCCATAATTCTGTAGTCCTGTGACCCATTTCTGTTGCTTTTATTTTGAAGCAAGAAGCAAAGTCTCCCCCCATGTCCCCCATTGATTCACCACCTGCTTCTCCATCAAGCTACCAGAGAGTTCCCATGAGTTACGGGTATGGTGGTATATTGAGGAGTGGACTTGAACAGCAGCATGGAGGTAAGATGAGGTCTGCTCAGGAGTAATCTAATCATAAAAGCAGTTAAGGAATCAGCCGAACAATTTCCTGTCTTAATCGCATTATTTTTAAGAAACTGATGCAACATCCGTGCTCCCTCATTATCCAGTCTTGTCATCCTCTTCCTGATAATTAGTTTGAATTGCTGTAAGCATCTGCTTTACTAATTAATGTTCTTGACCCTTTTTGGTACAGGACAGGGTTAATTCTTTTTTTTTTCTAGCTTTGGAAAATATTCATAATGATGGATAACCATGAATGACTTCAGTGTGAAGTGTAGTATTCTTATATAAACTTCAGTTGGCATTCCTGATGTCTGAGAGCTTAATTTGTCTTGAAAATTCTCTTTGCATTACCATAGTACATCCATAACACAAGCCTTGTTTATTCAAATGCACTTTATCCCTACCCCTGCATGCTATTGTAATCCTATATCAGATGCTGCCATTTATCCAAATTGCTCAAATATTTTGAATGCCCTTCTGAGCTGGCCAGTTACATGAGCTTTTTCTTGTTAACTTTTCATGGAGTGTCTGTCTCCCTCCCTCCCTCCCTCCCTCCCTCCCTCCTTTGGAAAGAGTGGGATTTCCTACCTTACTGCCATTTCTAATGGCTGAGATGCAAAGGGTATATTTTATTCAAGTTTTGGAAGAAGAAAAAAAGTTACGTACATAGCCAGAGTTCTGCTTTCACTTGTTCAGTTTAAAGATGAAGTTTATCTCTATGGCAGTTTATGGTTCAGTTTACCTCTGTGGCAATAATGTAGTACCGCAACGATAAATGAAAGGAAAACCCAGTTCCATGGGTTGGTCACTTCAGTTTTAGATCCAGCCAGAAATTTAAAGCTGATGGATAAATAATTAAATTCTATGTGTGTGTGTGTGTGGGGGGGGGCTTTTGGTGCAAAATCAGTGTTTAAAAAGAATTACAAATTCTTGTTCCAGAAATATGAAAAATGTGCAAGTTAAGTCTCCTGCCTTAGCATCCCACATCATGTATGCAAGAAAGACACTGTATGGTTTCATATATTGTACTCATTTACAGCTTAGGCACCATGCACACACTGTGATCCTAGCCAAAGGTATCCTAGCTAGAGGATAGCTTTAATTATCTCCCTCTGTGGGTCAGAAGGAATGCTGAAGTCGAGGTCGCCAGCTTCAGTGTTGTCTGGCTACAGAGTCCATTTTTAATTGGAATTGTGTACAGTTCCCAGTTTCTCTCTCCCCCGTCCTATTAGCGCTATGTAGAAATTCATATCTTGCCCACACTTCTGTTTTCACTGAATATAATTGGAGTGTGTTAAACCACAGCTTTAAAACATGTAAACAGTTTTCCTCTAAACAATGAAAGGCACATGCCGGTAGGACACTTGAGTCCTTGGAAATCATCTCAGGCCAAAAAAAGATTGTTTTACCCAAAAAGTAAAATACCAAAATCTATTTACAAAAAGATTATCATTTACCAACAAAAAAATGGTCAGAAACATTTGTGGTCATTCATCTGGCCTAAATATAATTTCACCATCCGCAAGTATATTGCCATCTAAAAATTAAAAAGAAAGCTATATGATGATACTAGAAATTCACATTTCCTTTATGATGTCAAGCAAGAACCCTCTATACCTGCGTTTCTCAAAGTTCTCCCTGCAAGGCAGGGAGAACTTTGAGTGTGTGTGGGGGCGGAGCCAGCAGCGGCGGCGATCTGGGGGATCGCCGCTGAAACCGCCCCCGAAACGCCTCCCCACACGAAAACCGGAAGCACCCTAAGATTGCGAAAACCGGAAGCACCCGAAGATCGCCGCAAAACGGCGATCCGAAGATCGGGGAGGCCTGCAGAGGGTCGCACAGGCCTCCCCGAAGCTCCCCCAAGCCCCGGTAAATGCGGGGAGGGTGTTTCGGGCTCTGGGGATCACCACCGCTGCCGCCATGCTGTCCCCTCCCCTTAAGGGGGCAGGGGATAGCAAAAGTTCTCAATAGTGGGTCGCGACCCACAGTTAGAGAACCGCTGCTCTATACCAGTGATTCTCAAACTTTAGCACCGAGACCCACTTTTTAAAATGACCCTCTATCGGGACCCACTTAGCTTTACAATACTTTAAAAAAAGTGATCTAGAAATAAATATATATTTATTTACAAGTAAAGAGTTCAGCTGTTTGCAGGGTAATTAGCAGCTATTTGCAAACTGCAAGAGCTCAGCTCTTTGAAGGTCAATTAGTAGCTATCTGATTTTTGAATAGCCTCAGGGCTTGTGGCAATTACTTATCTGATCTTTCCATCATCTGGGACCCACCAGAAATCAGGTTGCGTCCCACCAAGTGGGTCCCGACTCACAGTTTGAGAAACACTGCTCTATACTATGAGTAACTAGGAAAAATTAAAAGCTTACAAGGGAATGGTGTCTTTTTCAGCACCAGTAATATCATGGACATTATCCAAAAAGTGCTTTCAGCCGCCAAATGCACATTTATGTTAGCCATTTGAAGCTTGCTGAGTGTTGGTTACAGCGTTTTCCAGTTGCTGCTTAAAGTACTGCAAAACTGGTTTGACAAGAGCCTGTGGCAGGCCAGAAAAGAGTGGAACGTGTGAATTATAGCTCTGCATTACCCCCTCCAAGAGTTTGAAAATTATAGTACATAACCTTTACTTTCCGTTTTTTGATAAGTGCTTTCGTTACCTTTTCATAATTATCATTTTGCAGATTCCTAATATATTTTAAGACATTAAAACAAGATTCTGTATTCTTTCATATGGTTTCAGAGTTTTGTTCATTTATTTTATGTTCTGATATTATTATGTGCTGGTATTCATACTGAACAGGTATATTATTTTATTAGCAGCACTCTGGGGCATTATTTACCTGAAATTAAGTCCTTTATCTCAGGTGATTTCAGTGGGAGTTTAAAAGTGTGTAATTTTAGTGGATTGTGTCCTTAAGTTGTAATGTGGATGAATTGTCATAGTATTAAGACAACAAGGATATATAACTCCTATATGCCCTAGTAGCTGAGGCTATCAGTGTATATTTTAAAAAGTTGACCTGCAAATGTTTCAGATATCCTGTCATAGTTTATTCTTCACATGTATCTTTATTTAAAACTAATTTCCTCTTAAGCGTGAGTGTTATGTCTGGCTTTAGTGAAGGTAATCGCCCCTCACCTAGAAGCATGTTGAAACAAGCAGTGGTTTCCTTTTCAAACTCTAGTTACATTTCTGAGCAGATTGAAGTAATTGTTGGTATAAGATATTATTCAATGGATGGATTCAGTAACTGACAAATTTACTGATTTATTAATTATAAAAAGTTGATAAAAACATAGGGTCTGCATTTTAAAAATGGAATAGGGGAGTGGGTTATAATAATTTCAAGAAACTATAGTTATGTGTGTGGCATTCTTTACTTGCATGAATTATAACGGAAAATTGAATGTTCAAACCTACACATTTATTTGGGTGCAAGTGCAAATTTTATTGATTTTTACTAAAATATACAGTATATCCCATCAAAATATCATGGATACTATTTTGAGAATCGAGCTGGTTTAGGCTGAGATCCTAAACACACTTACCTGGAAGTAAGTCCCATTTAACTCAATGGAGCTTGCTTCTGAGTTGGCATACATAGAATTTCACTGTAATGACAGGGGTGGCCAAACTTGCTTAACGTGAGAGCCACATACGGTAAACTTCAGATGTTTGAGAGCTGCAATATTTATGAAGCAGTTAAATTCTTAAACATATTTACTCACCATGAACATTATGATTTAATCCATTGGACACTCTGTTTATACCTGGCAAATCATAAAGCTTGAAAATGTCTTATTTACCTTTTATATTAATTGTAATGCAAAAAGGAGCTCAGCCAACATATTTCCGAGAGCTGCAAATTATACATCAAAGAGTCGCACGTGGCTCAGAAGCCGCAGTTTGGCCACCCCTGGTTTATGATAATAAAGTGCCCTTTAAATGGAGAAAGGCATGTAACTTGGATATACAGTATTCTATTTTGGCATGAGACTGAATGATATATGTATGTATGTTGTCTCTGCTTTTGCACAACCTCCTTTAACAAATGTTCTAATTAATCTTCCCTTTATCTTGCATAGGTTCCTATGAAGCTAGGCATTCAGCTCACCAACAAGATGGGCCAACACCAGGGAATTATGCATCCAAATCTGTGCCAGCACATTCTTCTCTCATTCGGGTAATAGATTGCATGGAGATGTTCAAACAATTGAAAGGAAAGCTCCTGTGTTGGCAAAAAATATTGACATGCATCAAAGTTTCACAATGAATAATGCATGGCATAATGTTGAATGGAGCCTTGAATGAATCTGTTCAGTAGTTAAGTCTTCACTGAGAAACTGCCACAGGCCAATTGGGATGCATTCAAGAGAGAGCGGGAGCTACATTCAACCTTCCCCACGGGTGGCATGCATGGTGTCTGCAAGGGAAATGCAACCAGTTTTACTTTCCTGATTTGTGTGTGTGCACCTGGGTGTTGAATGGGTCAGAAAGTAAAGTAGCAACTTATTTCCTATTAAGTACACCATGGGCAGTTTTATGGATTATATTCCTCTTCACTGTTGCGATTGTCAGGACTGGCCTTTCTCAGGGGTTTTGATAGCACCTTGTTTTTCTGGATGTTTTGCTTTTCTGGAGTGCTTGCCTTGAAAATCCTAATGGTGGTTGCAGCCCAATATTGTTTCCTAGCATTCTATCCGTATCCTTCTTGAGAATGAGCTCCACCATTCAAAGCACTTGTCCCTATTACACTTGAGATTACTTACGGAGTGAACATCCTGGTCGTGCTCAGAATTTGGTTAAGTTTCAGAAAATAGCTCTGTTTCTTTTAAGCCCAATTTGGAGCACGTTGTGCTGCCATGATGTCATTGAGACTGCAGTTGAGTCTGGTTCCTCCACCTCCTTGAGTCTCCATGAAGCCAAGAGTTCATGTGTATCAATATTTAGTTTTCCTGCCTTTCTAAAAAGTAAAACGTAACCGGCCTCCAAATAAATGTCAGGGAAAAACTGAATAACATTTCTTTTTGCAAAACCAAGTAGATTCTATTATATTTGATATGAAAATACTGTCAGTCACATATTGTGGGAATTCAGTAAGCTAAGAACTGCACTACTGGGGTGAATGAAAGTTGACCTGTTGTTGACCTTTGTGTGGACTTTTGTTCATATCTTCACTTTCTAAAATAGTTTGCTGAAAAGGCCAAGTGTGTTTAATGTCCATAGCACACATTTTTGACAATATGTTGCTTTGTGTGTTTCATGTGTGTAGAAGTTCCTATAGTTCTGTGAACAAAGACATTTATTGTAAGCCTAGCAGTTACAAACTATTGTTAACTTCAGCCTCTCCCTATCCATTTATTTTAAAAGACCTTCAGCGTAAGTCTAATGCTTTGAAACTCCAGAAATCCCAGCTTTGCCTCTTCCTTTCCAAATGATACTTTGCCCTCTTTTTTTGAAGTCTCTTTCAGTAGAGAGAGAAACACAGGACAGCAGTGGTAATTACCCAGATGACCCCTGGAGGATAACTGAGGAACAACGAGAATATTACATCAACCAGTTCAAGTCCCTACAACCTGACCTGAACTCTTTCATTTCAGGTAATAATGTTCATTGTATGCATAACAAGGAAGACTAGTTCATATGCGCAAATTGCAAGCCTCCAGGGGATTTTTGTTGGTATGTGTTGTTACACAAAGAGGACCTGGTTTCCCATTTCTTAAAAAATGAAATATTACAAATGAGTTACTGGTGTTTGTTTTTTGTATTTAAAAATATGCATATGAAATATTAAGCAAAACATATTGGGCAGGATCTTAGTAATAATCTTCAAATAAAGTATCTTCACATACTAAATTAACAATAGCCATTTTGTTTTTAATAGCTCTTATAGCATGTTTTCCTCTAATAAAATATGATTTTAGAATTATTTTGTGTTTGCCAGTATCTTAATTCTGTTCGCTTAGGGTACTTGTACCTAAAAAAATCATGTTGGGTATTCCTTCTGTGGACCTTTTTGGTTTGTGCTACTTATATGCATGTGTTTTGAGTTAACTTTTAGGGTATTATTGTATTGCTCTTAACATGCTTTGCCTTCCTTTTGGGAGGGGAAAGGCAAGATAGAAATATTTTATTAATACTAATTTTAAGATCAAATTGACTCTGCACTTCATATGTCACAAGCACTCTCTGCAGAGAGATCACCATTTTCCTATATCCTAAATTCAGGTTAGTTCTGTATCTTGTAGTTCTGGCTAGAGTAAACCAAGATCAGCTGGTTTGGATATTGCTGCCAATCCTGATTTGTTCTAAATTGGAATAGGAATTAGAATCTTTCCTCCCCTTGTGTGTGGAGGGGAACACACAAAGCTAGGGCAGACTGCACTAAACCAGAATTCAATCCTGGCTTCTTGTGACACCTGAACTGGTCCAGAGTATCCATGCATCTTTAGACCAGTTCAGATGTTACCTCTTAGTAAGAAAATGTTCTTGTCTTTCCTGGCAACGAAAAAAAATGAGATGCTGCTCCAAGAAAGTGGTATCTCTCTCCTTGCATATTGCCCTTGCTAAGAATGTGAATGAATATGTGAACCAGCCTTTTTTCTCTTTTTCACCTGACCTTTGCCTTATAGCATTTAGAACTTCAGCTTCATGGTGGAGCACCAATGTGCTTAAACTTTCCCTCAACTCTCCACATTAAGGGTCTGCAGAACTCTTAATATGATTTATAGTAAAGGAAATATGTTCCTAATTTGCAGGATGCTGCCAGAATGTGCAGAACTCTGCAGATTTGAGCCCATGGCTATTATTAACTGGGTAGTATAAAGCAAAAACATATGCTAACAGGTTCAGTGAAATCCCATTTTCTTATAGTGCTAGCATACCTGAGACAATGTTTTGGGTACTGTATCCAGCTCATCAAGGAAGAATTATAGCTTTTAAACTCGAGTCTCTCTGACTTGGTCTTCTGAGTCTTTACTGTTACAGTCCAACACTTCTTGGAATGTAAGTGTTCTGAACCAAAACAATAGTGCAAAATTGCTTCATGTGCATACACATTTCTCCAGAGGACCTGACTGCTGATTAGGAACAGAAAATATAGGATCAGCATATGGTTCTCATTTCTGGCACATAGAAACACACATGCAGTGCTGTGCACTTAATTTAAAGGGCTGTACATCTGTTTTATTCCATTCCAGAAGATAGTTTGTAGACACGTTGTTGCATTTCTGGAATACTCCAAGCATCACAAGTTTTTCAAAAGGGCAAAGAATGAGACACAACAATATTTTATGGTATTATTCCTCTCATGCAGAATCACTTAGCAGAATCTTGCAAACTTAAAACATGCAATCTAAGTTAGATATGTTATGAATAAGAGTTCTCTGCATTATTACCAAAAGAAAGTTCAAAAAATTATGTTGCTGTTGAGAGAGAGAGAGAGCGAGAGAGAGAGAGAGAGCAGCAGCTGATAGTAAATTGTTGGGGCAGATTTTTGGACCTACCCTAATTGTTTTGAAAAGGAGTAACCAAGCTAGCAGGTGGAGTAAGTGTTGTTGACAAAGTACTGGAGGAGCCTTCATGGCTCTGGCCAAGACTCTGGGCAGAAGAGTTTGGTTCAGTTGGGAGAGCTGCCATCTTGTAAAGCCCGAAGACCGGTGAACTTGATAAGTTCAAGACACGCCGCCGACAAAAAGCTGTGAAAGCCTCCAGGAGGAGAGATAAGAGCTCCCAGCTGCGTCGGTCGAGTGTGGGAGGCACCAGCCAGCAAAATTGTCAGACTTTAAAAAGGATACCACCTGGAAATGTAGCTGTTCATGAAAGATTGGACATTTATACAAAAACCCCAAGGGGGGGTTAGGGCAGCCTGCCCATGTACACCGCCTTGGATTAAAGTCGGAGGAGAAATCCAATGACCAAGAAAGGCGGTATATAAATACTGTATATTATTATTATTATTATTATTATTATGAAAGCAGTCTAACTTGTGCAAGCCTTGGAGCAAGCAAAAAACAATCACCTGTGTAGAGTTTTGCAATACTCTGTATCTCATTTAAAGGGCTATTAACTTGTGCACTGGCCCATCATGTGCACAGTTTGCATGCTAAAATAGCTTCCTTCAGACATACTTTGTTGACAAGGCTGTCTTGAGATTCTGGCACAGTGCAGACATAACATTTATCTACATAAGTGGTTCTCAAAGTGGTGGGTCGCGATCGAGAACCGGATGCAGTCGCTACCCCCTTAAGGGGGGGTGACGATGTGCGGTGATATCAGTGATACCCTGCCACCAGGAAAAAGGGTCTTTTTTTTTTTAACTTACTGGGGGTCGCACAGGCCATCCGGAAGGTGCAGATGGGACCACGGCCCCCTCTGCAGGCCTCCCCACACTTCAGATCAGCTTTCTGAAGTGATCCTCCGGAGGGCCAGCCCAACCCCCAGTAAGTTTTTTTTTTTTAAGACCCTTTTTCCTGGCGGCAGCACTATCCCGGGAGCGCCGCCACCACCGTCGGCCCGCCCCAGCAAGGACTTACGATTTCCCCAACTTGTGGGAATAACTTTGAAAAACGCTGATCTACATTATCACTAGCTTTGTTGCATTAACTTTGGCTAAGATCCCAGATGTACCATGAAATTGTGGTTAAGCTTGCCATTCTAAGTCCTGCTCCAAGGGTGATAGAGATATATAGAGATATATAGGGAGTCACCAGCAAGGCTTAGACGGATGGTCCATAGTTTTTCAGTGCAGTTACTTCAAATCATGGTTTTTCATCCCACTTCAAGCCATCGCTTCACATTCTAATTGGCAGCCAAATTTTAAAAATGTCTTAGGTATTTAAATGTATATTATCACTTGCCTTAACTATGGTTCAGGGAAACAAACCATGGTTAAGACGTACAGTATGTCTGCATGGAGCCACTGAATCTGTGTCACTTTGAATGGTTAAGTGTGTGTCAGTTTTTTGTGGACATCCCTGGAGTCCAGAGAGATTTCATTCAGGAAAACCTGGAAGCCACGAAACTGACATGAACTTAACCCATGAAAAGGTACATTGATATTCATCATGTGTAAAAACTAGCAATATTGGAGCAGAACATTTTCATCAGCATGTCTAGTATATAACGTAATTGCCCAGAATCAGTACTTTTGAGTTAAAACAACAACAACAAAAGAAATAACTAGTTTTGAAAATCATGAAAATGTAAGGAGAATGGCTCTGGAAAATTTGTTTTCCGATAATTTATTATTTCACTGTCAACTTTTGACAGGTTCTGTGGCTAAGAACTTCTTCACAAAATCTAAGCTGCCAATCCCTGAGCTTTCGCACATATGGTAAGGACTGTTTTTATAAATAAGAATTTTTTTTCTTGGTTTCTTTTGAGAGCTGTGTTTCTTCACTGTGGTTGAAAGGTTTTTCACAGATTTAAAGACATATCTCTGAAGAAATCATAGTAATTACTCTCATCAAAATCATTTTGAGGTCCAAGCACAGCAGGGTGTATGTTGATCTTATGCTTGTTATCTTTGTAGAGATACTGTCCCTTCTCAGCAGGACCAGAGAGACTAAGCAACAGTATAAACTAGAAGTGTTCTGTAGAATATCTTAAAGAGTGCAATTAGCACAACAGCACAATAGATTGTGGTTTTTTTTATGAAGTGGATTCAGATAAGCATATATTTGGAATGGTTAAGGTAGTGTCTCATTCTTCAGTTCTAACCGTGCTGATCAAATGAAACCTAATTTAGTTCCTAGCTCTTTAAATAAGTACAGCTGCATTATTCATCAGCACTTTGCTAATGAGACCTCACCCTGGTGTTTTTTTTTAATGTATATCTTTAGCTAATCTTGCAGGTGGTCTCAGTGCAACTTAAGTGTGATATGAATTCTAATACTAGATGTGTACGCAGATAATCAAAATTTTCATTAAAATACCCATAAAAAGGGATGCATTAAGGAAAAATTACAAATGTTTCATGAAACAGAAAAACAGCAGGCATCTGGTAAAGGAAAAATTGTATACCTGAAAAAAATATCTCCCCCTCCCAAGTTATATGCAGTATGTGTGCATAAGGATAAGCACAGATTTGATTTCAGCAGTGTTCTGAAATAGGTCAGTAATGGCTTTTTATTCACAGGGAACTGAGTGATGTAGACTGCGATGGGGCATTGACGTTAGCAGAATTCTGTGCTGCCTTTCACCTTGTCGTTGCTCGGAAAAATGGTTATCTTTTGCCAGACACCTTGCCGGAGACTCTGCTGCCTGACTATCTTCAAGCAGGTGAAGCATCCAGATTGTGTTTGAGAAATTTAGCTTCAGTTGGTTAAAACGTCCAAGGTCTGGTTTTAGCTGTAATTCTGGGGAAAGAGCTTTGAAAATATGGGGCTTTAATTGTGTCTAAATGACAGGCTTGGTGGAAACCATCAGCACAAAAGCTAGAACAGGCTTGACTAATACGATGATAATGTGTTTGTCCTGGGAAATTATTAGAAGTGTTGGCTGATGATCCATCATACAATATAATTGGGTGCTGAAAGACTTTGAACATGTTTGCACTGCACATCTGTTATACTTTCAGTACCATTCCTGACAATTTCACGCTCTGCTGACATTTGTCTCCAAACGTTTCCATGTCTGATCCTACCTCCAGGTACGGACAGCTTAGTCGTAATCATAGGGTGAAGTGTATGTATTAAACCTGTGCAGGTAAGCAGAAAGACATGGTGAGCAGAGGTTACTGTGAAACTCTGGACTGGATTTCTCTCGATTGTTGGAACAAAGCAACATGTTTTGAAGTTAAGGCAGCTAGGTGACCGGCTCTGCAGTTGTTAGTTCTACCGTAGTGGTGATAAGATTTTCCTATTAACCATAATGTCTTCTTTGTGACATCTGTGCCATTGCACTAAAGGGATCTGTGCCTGTTCAGAGCAATCTTGGAAACTTCTAGAGTTTTAGAATCCAGGAACTGGTACTTGGCCTTCCCTCTAAGTAGGTGGAACAAGTGCCTTTCCACTCAGTTTGTTTCTAATCACCGCATGAGACTTCCGTGTCAGCTAAGGTGTTCGCCTCCACTTCGCACCAGCCGCTTCAGCACCAACCAAACCAGCATGGCGCTCAAGGGGTGGTTCACTGACCTTCCTTGCTCCATGTCATCCTGTTGGCCCCTTCGCTGCTTGTCTAATTCACTGCTTTGCTGCTTCAGGACTTATTCAATCTTACCTTAAAATGCATACACCAACTCTCTCAGCCTTTCATTCACATACACTGTGTTCCTTGGGCTGGAAGGATGTGGCCTTCCTTCCAGCCCAAGGTGGTTTCCATTTTCCTTCTGACTCAAGTCATAGTCCTAACCTTCTTCTAGCTTTCATCATTTGACAGGGAAAGGGCTCTTCACACATTGCATATTCGTACAGCCTTGTCCTTCTATCTTAATACAAGAGAGACTTTTTGCTTAGATAACTACCTATTTGTGTGCTACGGGTCTCCAGAGAAGGGCAGGAGAGTCTCAGCACAATGCCTATCACATTGGGATGTGGAGATGATTCTTCGGTAACATATCAACTCACTGATACAACTCCTCTAGAAGTTGTTCACGCCCATTCTACTTGTGCAGTAGCAATCTCACTGGCTTCCCTGAGAGGTATCCCCTTGGAAGGCCTCTGTAAGGCAGCACCTTGGTTGTTACCATCCAAGTTCCCTACAACACCATGCCGCTGATGGTCAGTCTTTTCGCTTCCTAGTCCTCTAGGGACTCTGTGTGTGAATCTGGCATCCTTTCCTGGTATGTGAGCTTGCTAGTCTTCCATTACTGTGACTGTACCGCTACCACGAAGAAGAGATACAAGCTTACCTTTAACTGGCTTTCTTCAGGTAGTTGTCTGTGCACTTACACATCCCAGCCATCCTTTGCTGCACATCCTTGTCCTAAAGGTAGAGCAGTTAGAAGGAATAGAGCAGGAAGATCAAGTTAGGCAGGAAACTCCCACACCTTGGAGGAAGGATCAAGTACCAATTCCCAGATTCAAAAGCTCTAGAAGTTTCCAAGGTTGCTCTGGACAGGCGCAGATCTCATTAGTACGAGTACACAGATGACCACTCAAAGAGCAACCATGACTTTTTGTGGGTCCATCTCATTGAGCTATTGTAACATTTAAAGGTCTGCCACCACGAGTGCGACCAAATATGTGGGCCCTTATCATGCAGTCAGTGTCTGGCCAAGATTGGGAAGGGTGGGGAATGATCTGTTCTGCTTTTAATAAATTGGTGTCATCTCTGTATGCATGCCTGTTTTGTGGACATAAAACTAAAATGTTCTTTAACTATATCACCATTTTGACAAAGCCGTATACTGTGTGTTAGGGTTGCGACCTTCAGGGAACACCCAGATATCAGCTTCCCATATTTAAATTCTGGTGCTGTTGCAGTTATTATTCCAGAGGAAGGTAGATTCTTTTTTTTTCCCAGGACACCACAGTACTATCCACAATGCTTTCAGTGCTTCCAACTTAAAGCTGTGCCCTAATTCTTCTCCATTCACTATAGCTTGGGGCTGAATTTCCTTGGAGGGCTTTTTAAATATAATATGCAGAGAGCTCGAGGCTTGTGTTCAGCAGCTAGTGAAGATGATTACACCATGGAGGAAACCAGCTGGAATTGTAGGGTTCTATACAGAACAATATTGTAAAGATCCTTATCAGATCTAGATAAGCCTGCCTATGTAAACCACCTTGAATAACATCTGAAGAGCAATCTGAGGATAAGAAAGGCGGTATATAAATAAATAAATAATATTACCTATACTGATAGCAAAAAATATATCCGCGTAGAAAATTCTGTAATGATGCTGTACACAGACAACAATGAGTTGTATCCTAAGCTGTCCTTCCGCTTGTGTAAGAGCCACTTATGCATGCAAAGGTCTTGCGCACAGAAATCGGAATGGAATCCTGACTTGACTTTGTGTTTACACAAGAAGTTATACTTTAGATTGTCAGCACCTTAATATAGTGCAATTTCTTCCATATACACTTGAGCAACTGCACACAAAACCGCATGAAATGCCACCATATTTCTGCACATACTCAAGATACACCCCAGAATATATGCTTAATGCAAGGAACTGAATGTTTCTCCGTGTTCTTTTTTTCCGCTCTAGCTAAGCCTAAATGCGATTGTGTTTTGAATTCTTATTCGGAAGCGTTGTCAGTAGGCCAACAAACTAGGGAGTTCAGTAGGACTGAGGTAAGGAAAACTAATCTGGTAGGTTAAAAGAAATTAAACTAGTACTCCGTGCTCATCATTGTCCTTACTGCATCATTTGGAGTATATCAGTAGTGGCTTTATTTTGCAAGTACAGACAGATCTGTATAGTACTTGCAAGTACAGCTCTGTGCAAGACTGAAACCAATTGAGACTCTTTGAATCCTACATGAGACTAATTTACCACTGGGGTGCAAACAGTCTAAACTTCATAGTTGTCTTTAACAGGTTGCACTCTACTTCTTTGTCATGCTCCTCAATGCATGCATGAATGTGGGCTCTGAGTGAGTATAGAGCAGTGATCTTCAACCTTTACCTGAAGGTAAAGATCACTAAGTTTGCATTTTGGCAGCGACGGCACTTCTGGGATCATGCCGCTGCCGGGAGAATAAAGTGTGTTTTTCAGCCCTACCTGGGGGTTGCAACCCAATTTTCAGACGAAATCGGAAGTGGGTCACAATCGCAATCTGGAGCCATTTTGAGGTGCGGGAAGTCCTGTGGAGGGGTCCGCAGGCTCCCCGCACCCCCCAGAGGCCCAGCAAGACCTCCAGGTAGGGCTGAAAAACCACTTTTTTCCACTGGCAGCGGTGCAATCCTGACAGTGCCATTGCCGTCATCCTGACATCGCAGCCAAGTCCACCCCCTCTTAAGGGTCTCCCTCCAGACCTTGGGACTTGCAACCCCAAGGTTGAAGATCACTGGTATAGAGGAACTTATCTTTGGCAACTCTGCCACTCCCTCTTTAAGGAGTGACGCCATGTGTTTGGGGACTTAGACTTGTGTGATAGTCACTTGACACAGGAGTAGCTGCAGGATTGGGCTGGCCACAGTGCAAATAAAAAGACTTCCAAAGAGCAACCTGAGATGTCTAATGCATCTTTAAGCCAGGAGAATGCAGACAGAGGAAGAAACATCAGGTGCAGTTGCTGAAGGGCTCCCTGACAAGGATACAAAATGTGAAGGGCCACGTGAGTGGAATTACTTGGGTCCCAGCAGCCTTCACTTCTTGGCAGGAGAGCAGGGCACTCTTGGCAGTTCTGTATGGAGGTGGTGCAGTCAGTTGGGAGAAGAGAGGGTGGGGGCGTTTGCAAGACATACGCAGAAACTTGGAAAATTCTGTTTAGTGCAAGACTGGGTTATTGATGGGAGAAAATAGGAGAATGGAACCTACGATCGGGAGTGGGCCTCAGTGTCCATTAAGTTTGCATTTCCAAGACCACCTGTGGCCTGACCAGTTATTTGGGGGTAGGGTAAAGGGAACAGGCTTTTTCTTTTCTCTCTGCCTCAATTCAATTTTTCATTTTGAGCATAATAAAATATGCTCACCTTGCTTAGTGTCAGGGAGGAGTTGCCATATGTTTCCTTAAACCTAGGCTTACCAGATCTCCAACCGGGACAAAGTGCTAGACCTTTAGGAGAAGGAATGTGGGCAGGTGTAGTCAGAGGGGTACCCAGCCGATTTGGGGTGTGGGGCCGGGTCCTCGCCGCCCCCCCATAAAACTAATTAGCATAATTTATGCTAATTAGTTTTTCCCGCTTTTTTCGCCGATTTTCGGCGATTTTAAGCCTAAAACTGGGGTTTTTAGTAAGTATGTCTGCTTTTACCGGCACTTTAGTGATATTGGACGCTCCCTCGACGATTAATAGCCTTCTCCCGGGCCCGCAGCTTCTCCGTGCACCCGGCCCGGGTCTCTGTACAATCTTCGTAGTTTGCGCATGCGCAAACCCACGGAGTCTCCAAGGGCGTTCTGGGCATGCGCAAACTGCTTGTTAAACCCTTAGAGCATAATCCTAGGCATGTCTACTCAGAAGGAAGCCCCACTGAACACAATGGGGCTTGCTTCTGAGTAGACATGCCTAGGTTTGTGCTCAAATTTTACACTTCTGCTAAAATGTAGCCAAATACATTTCTGCTTGCATAAATTCTTAGATATTGGTTTGAAGTTGCTTCTAATCTTTGCAATATGGTTGTAAGTACTGATGTGCATTTCTCACCAGAGAGATTGATCAATCAATTTTTTTCTCTTATCCACCTCCTTCTAAAACAATCAGCTTGAAACTGTCCGTGAGGATCCAAACAATTCAGAACCGTTGATACTCTTTGAGGCAACTTCTGTTGAGCCAGTTGGTGACCATTTATTTGTTTGTTTATATATTGCATTTCATTGCATTATTCAGTCTGTACAATTTTTGTTGTGCATCGGTTTTATATTGGTGTTGAGATGAAGATGTGTTTGCTTTATTGTAGCGTTTCCTAGTAAACATACAGTGTTGGAACGAAAGCCAGTTAATATTTTGAGTTTGTGGTCTTGGCTCCTAGTAGATTATGAGTTCACTGATGTTACCATAGAACACTGGATCTGTTAACATAGCCCGTAAAATGGACTGAAGTGAGAGCTGAATAAAGTAGGGCAACCTGTGTGCTTCGGATGATGCTCCTGTGATTGATGGACAACTTTATCTAGATCACAATTTTACAACATGAGCCCACATTTTACTGTACTGCCGCTGACCAGCAGTTGGAAGTGGTTAAACATGATGATGAAGAAACAAAAATTAGTGTCAAACTATACATTATATTTTCCACCTGACATGCAGTTAGGGTCTTTTTATTATTACTGTTACCATATTTCTGAGTAGCAGCCACATGGGGTTGCAGCTCAAAACGGGGCTGAAATGCACAAGTAGAGGATATTTACCCCTTTGCCTCCACACTTTTTTCCTGCTGGAAATCATGCCTTCGAAGCAGGTATTGAATCCTGAAGATGCCATTGTAGCAAAAACAGCATGGAGATGAAGGGTTAAATACCCTCTGCCTCTTTGCTGTGACTGTAGCATGAGCCACAGGCCCTGTGTGGCTGCTACTCGGAAGGAAAAAAAAAGACTCTGACTATACGTTGCATGATAAATGTAATATATATGTTAGTCATATTGTTAGTCATATTGTGAAGGAATTCCAGAACTGCTTTGCTTCCTTCATGAATTGCCCACTAGTTTGAGACCTAGTTTAACTTCAAGGCCAGGTTACGTTGATAAATTGGGAAGTGCAATTTCTCCCTGGTTGCATTCTCCTCCAGAAGTTCTCTCCAGATATCAGAGTTAACTGTGAAACGTGCAGTTGTTACTTAATCATTGCTGAGCTGTTGCATGGCATCCAAATGTCTGTCCCACCTAGTGCGATTTGTTGCAGGGAAAATGCATTTTCCTAGCACAGTGCTTCCAATTTGGAAAAATGCCATTCTTTTTCCTTCTCCATGTAGTGCATTTGTTCCCATTTTGGATGTTCTGCGATTGCATAAATCAAAGGAACATCTTTGCTAGTGTGTGCAGCATGGCTGGTGATGAGCAACACCCACATCCACCCTATACCTGCACCATTTTGCAAAGTTTTTAAACTGTTTGGATGTTTTTATTTTTTGGATGAGTCTGTGTAATTCTTAGTGTTTCACACAAATGAGAGTAAATGGGGAGTGGAGGGAGGAAACCAGCACTGAATACAGTCAAGGCTACAACCCTTTCCCCTAGCATTCCTCCACCATTTCTTGAGTTTTTTCTTTAATTCTAGACTGTGGAACCTCCTGTCACAGGATTCCAGAACCAGAGCCATATGTGTTTTAATAAAAACAAGAAAAAGAAGTGAGGAGAGGCATTCCTTGTGCTACCCAGCTATCTTCTTCCCCTGCCAGCAAGGCCACCCTCTCCATCTGTTGTGTGGGTACAGAGTATTGTACTACTAAGGCTAGGAACTGGGCAAATGCTACTTTTAGCTCTAAGAATTGAATCCAAATTATTTAGCCTCAATTATGTCACACAAGAGTGATCTAAAATCTCTCTTTTTGTTAGCCTTCAAAATGACTTAACTTGCAGGCTGTGTGTTTCTCTCCTTTTTTAGTATAGTATAGGGGTGAAGGTAGTTCATCTTCACTAACTACTACTTTTCTTTCTATAAGGGACCATCACTTGAAGACATGCCTGATAAAACTGTGCTGACACAGGACACAATTAATGATGATAAACAAGGTACAATACCAAACTGTTGTCTCTTAATTAATTAGGTTTGAGGCGGTAATGGATATTTTATACAATTCCCCTTGGCTAAGAAAATCAATATTGTCTGAGTGGGTTATACATCAGCATCACTCTGAGTCGGAAGGACAAATGAAGAGACTTTTCAGTAGATAAAAGATTACACACACACACACACACACACACACACACACACACACACGTTGATAGAAACCGTCTTTCTATCTTTTAATATAGAATGCATCTTTTAATAGTATGTTCATTGTAAATAAGAGTTCCATTTACATTTGTTACTTGGGCAAAATTTTCACTGATGTCAACAAGAATATCGAGACATTATTGAGGCAGATTTACAGCAGACACAGATTTTCAATCGGGTACGTGCAAACTGAGACAAGTATAGGGGTGAAGGTAGGATTTGTGGCCTGGAGGTTGAGCCAGTGCCCTGCCTGAAGAAGCTAAGCAGGGTCAACCTTGGTTTTCGCTTGGATGGGAGACGGCAGCTGCTGATAGACCTCGTGAGGATACTGAGAAGGCACCATGAGAGGGTGGAATGCAGAGCAGTCAGCTAGAGAGAGAACATCTTGACAACCATCTGAGGGTGAACTGTGGTGAACTGTGAAGCTTTGGAAGTGCAGAGCACAAGCCAGAAGGAGGGCTGCACTCGGAAGGAAAATACCGTATTGGTCTGAGTATAAGACTCACTTTTTTCTCCTAATTTAAGTTTTTAAACTAGGGGTGCGTCTTATAATCAGGCTGTTGCAATTTAATGCCGCTGATTTCATTAATTTTTTTTAATAGCACCAAACTTTAAGGGTGCGTCTTATAATCAGGTGTGTCTTATACTCGGGACAATACGGTATCTCGCGTATGGAAGGTTCTATATGAATGGAACAATATTGTAAAGACTCTTATCAGGTCTAAAGATAGCCTGCCTGTGTAAACTGCCTTGAATAAATCTGATGAGAAATCTGATGATGAGAAAGGCGGTATATAAATACAGAAAATAAATAAATAAATGCATACATTTGCAGACAGGATCGATGGCAAGAGGTGTTTAGCCTCTTTTCTGGCTGCTGGGTCTTTCCTGCTTATCCCCCACAACTGGGCTTCTGGTTTGAAAGCTTAGCTGGAGGAAAAACTGTTTAAAAAAATTACTAGCGGAGGGCATTTTCAGGGGAGACGGAGGATTAAGCACCCCTATCCCCACATTAGTGTTACAAGGAAACATTGCAATTGGGAATCTTATGTTTGTCCTGTAATCTGCCCTTTCGTTGTACAGATTGGAATCTGGAACCTAAATAGAATACATTGAAGGGCTCTTTTAAAAATTATCCTAGCCATCTGGGAGCCACTTTTCGATGAAAACCCAACTGTGCAGAAGGCAAAGAACCCAATCATGAGGGAAACAATGGGTGGCTCAGGTGTGATTCCAGGGTAAAAGCCCACATGACTAGTCTTCATCCACATGATTGGATCATTTATCCCAGCCTCACAAAGAGCCATTAATGGAAAAGTAGTTTCCATATAGCTAGGGTAATGTTTAAAGGGGGGAGGGACCCTACATGTGGTAATCTCTCCATCCTCTTTCTTGGAGTACCTTCAGACACTGTGATAGGGACATCTGAGTGCTAAATTGGCACACACCTGTTGAGTGAGTGAAAAGCATGCACATATAAACCTCAGCGTTTTATCTTTTCAAATTTTCTGAAGCAATAAACCTGTCCTTTTCCTGTTTGCCACCTCAGAGTTGTTTCAAGAAGCAGACTGTAAACTGTGCTAAAGAAATTGTCATAGGGTTTTAAGGGACCCTGGGTATTAATTCTGGTCTTGTTATGGTGTGCTTCTGATCAAGGGTCTTGAATTCCAGGTGTCCACTGGAGTTCCAAATGTCTACCAATGACTGCTGTTGCACAACCTTGGTTCACTTCAGTGAACTCCCCGCACAAGCCCCACTGGATAAATTATACGCAGCTACAGCCAGGATGCCAGGATGGTGTAGTGGTTTGGGAGTCGGACTTAGACCTGGAAGATCCAGGTTCAAATCCCCGCTCAGCCACGAAGCTTCCTGGGTGACCTTGGGCCAGTCACTATCTCTCAGCCCCACCTACCTCACAGGGTTGTTGTGAGGACAAAAAGGAGGGGAGGAAATATGTACACCACTCTGAGCTCCTTGGAGGAAGGGCGGTATAAAAATGTGAAAAAAATAAATAAATACAGTGCTTGACGGATTAATCTTGGCTGCTGCAAATTCCCATTGCTAAGTACTACTTGTCCATGTTGCTGACTCAAGACCAGCGATCGTTTCCCTGACAAAAACAATGGATCCTGTATCTTGTTGAATAGTTACTGTTGTGATGATTGAAGTGTAGTTCTTGATAGCTTTGGCATTTACACATTCTTCAGACTTCACATGAACACTCTAAAGAATAATTTTCTGTATATCTACTGTACATTACCTTTTGTAAGCATGCAATCTTTTTATAACTAGTACACGTGTCATATCAAGAAGGGAGAAAAGTAGTACCGTACTGTACTTCATAGGGTCATCGTTACAGACATTTGTTCTTGAATGCTTCATTAATGTCAAATAACATTCCACGCTTTTGTTTTTTCTAAGGTCTCAGAGTTAGTGCTTCTGCCCAAACAATACCAAAGGAATTTAAAGCATCTCAGCACTTGGCTGTCAAAACAGGTATGGTAATATTCTATAAAGCCACAGCCTTTCTGTTCATGTAGGATCTCCCAAGTACACAATTAATAGTCTAAGGCAGCAATTCTATACACATTGACATGGGAGTCCTATTGAGCTCAATGGGTCTTACTTCTGAGTAGACATGCAGAAGTCCCTTTAGTATTGTCTCTTAGTAAACTATATTTGGTATCATGAAGTTAATTATCAAAAACATGAAAATCATGGCGTAATGCATCTTTCACCTCATGAAGCCCAGAATCAGATCATGCATGTATGACTAGAAATTCTGATTATCCTTGGGTCATTTCAAAAGATTAAGATGTATTTTGGCCGCTAATTAGATGCAATAAAATTACTTAGAACAAAAATCATGGGATCAGAAACAATGTACAGTATATTGGTCACTATTTGTACAGCTAAGACCTGCTGCCAAAGTATCTAAGGGCGCAATCCGATCCTACTTAGGCCGCTGTTGTAACCAGTGGCCCAGCGAAAACGGGAGGCCCCAGAATGGAAAGGGGATTCAAATCCCCTCCAAAAGGGGAATTCAAAGGGGATTTGAATCCCCTTTCCGTTCTGGGGCCTCCCGTTTTCGCTGGGCCGCTGGTTACAACGGCGGCCTAAGTAGGATCGGATTGCGCCCTAAGATGGCTTCTCCTCTCCAAATGGGCTGCTCTTCTGGTCCTGCCAGAATTTACATTCCATCCCTGTAGCCTTCTCCAACAGGCAACAAGGATATTAGCCAAAATTGTGTGTGTGGCTCTAAGGATTCTCTGGACATCCCCAACCAAAGGGAGCATTCTTTGTCATACTTTCTTTTGCTAGCTTTTTTTGGAAAATGATGACTTTGCCCATCTGTTGTCTATAAATAAGCAAATTGCTTTGGTTTCATTTGAAAATTCTGGTAAGATTTTATAGAGCATTTTTAAATATGGAATTTTTATTCATGAATCATGTAAGAAAAGGACTAAAGGTGTGACGCTGCATCTGGAACTAGCAGAGCAAAACACATAAAAATAAAGAGATTGGCTTTTATTTTATTTTTTTAATGAAAGTTGTTACCTTGGGGCTCAATTGCATTTTTCCAAGGAAAGCTTCCTTGATGAATTTCCAGAACATAAAAAGTCATGATCTGAATAGTGTCAGTTTTGTATGACTAATTGGTTCAAACTTTTTTTCTCCCCTTCATTGTTGTAAAGTTGTAAAGTATCATTAGAAGACCTTTCTCCCAAATGGCATTCAAGGCAGCTGAACAGAATTCTCTAAAAATATAAACCATAATAAAAGGGAACAGCAAACAGAATGAAGGCACACCACAATACCAAAAAAGGTAGATAAAAGCAGCAATTAACTAGTATAGCAGCCCATGAACTGTCTTCCGGCCAAATTGAACAGAGAAGCATAGTGGGACAAATCAAATGCTATAATAAATTAAACCAAACTAGCAACAGTCTGAAATAAATAGGAAGGTTTTGCCTGACGCCTAAAGGTTAATAAAAGTGAATCTCCTTTGGCAGGGAGTTCATATTTGGGGTGCAACCACAGAAATGCCATGTCTCCAGAAGCTAACCTCTCCAGGCAAGACACCTGAAGAAGGACCTGTGATGACCATCTCAGCTCCTGGGAAGGTTCATATGGGGAGCAGGTGGCAGTTCCGGTGATACCTTGGTTCCAGACAATTCACTTATTTATTTAGTACATTTTTTACCTTTCTCCCACTACCATAGGCGCCCAAGGCAGCTTAAATAAAAACCATTAATAAAAAAAAAGAAGCAATAAAAGCTTCATTGCAGGAAAGCATCCGCAATAGATAAAAATATAGGAACATAAAAATGTAGCAGCAGAGAAAAATAAAAGCAGCAATAAAATGATAATAAAACAATATAGTACAGTCATCAAAGGTGACAATAAAAGCAGACATAAAAAAAACCAAAACCACAATACTCCACAAATCAGCACTACACCAATCTAAATAAAAATGTTTTAGCCCCCACCAGAATACTTCAAGGGAGGGGGCAGTTTGTATGTCATAAGGAAGGGAGTTCCATAACTGTGGTGCCACAGCTAAGAAGGCTTTACTCCTTGCTGCAGCTCCCCTCATTTCTGGTGGGGGTGGGTGACACACGCAAGAGGGGGGCCCCTCTGATCTCAGGGAGTGGTTAGGAATGTATGAGAGAAGATGGTCCCTCAGGTACCCTAGTCCTAAGTTGTAAAAAAGGGTTGAATTGGGCCCGGAATTGAATTGACGGCCAGTGTAGTCGCCAGAACAGTGGTCCAATAGTATTGAACTGACTGGAAATTATCTAGCGCAGAGGGATATAAAGAAGGTTTCTTCAAGAGGGGATGCACCACTACCATTTTCAAAACCGACAGCAAAAAACCCTTTCCCTGAGAGATGAATTTCCATTAAAGGGCACTAAATTTTCAGGTTTTTTAAAAATCCCAGTGGCAATTCCCTCCTTTGGTGATCATTAATATTTCTCTATAGTGCTTTCTGAGTGCGCAAAATGCTTCATGTGTATTATCTTGGTGGGATCCTTAAACCAGAAAGAAGCATTATTACCCTGTTGCTCCCCAGCGAGCTGGGGCAAGCATGAGTCCGTTCCTGGAGTGAACACGATCCAATTGAACACACCAGGTGGAAGGATATAGCAGAGAGCTTTATTGCATGGCACCAAGCAAGGCACAAGGAGACTGCACTCAGATCATGTGCAAAGTGTAGCTAGACCCAGCTAGCTTAAATAATTTTCTTCAGCTTCTAGAGGCAAAGCGAAGTAATGCAAGGCAAATGCAGTCGCTTCTTAGAACTGTTTCCCATCACGTCCCATTCCTCCCTCAGCCTTGAAGCTGCCCGGCGCTTCTCCCCCCTTCCGTCCTCCTTTGTTCGTTGTGTGAAACTTTCCCCTGGACCAGCATGAGCCGAGGAAATAAGGCACAGAGGCAAAATGCTGATACAAGGGTAGGGGTTATACTGGGTCAGCTCAAAGATAGTTTGAAGGCCCTTTAGCTGGCAAATACAAAATGGAGTTAGTTCTGCTCCGGCTCAGGTCCAAAACCGAAACCTATCCTCCACACTCATGGCGTTCGTATTTCGGATTTACAGGGGCCTTAGCCAGGGGGCAACAACCCCCACATGGCAGCTTGGGGGAGCTGAGAGGGAGGGGCTCGCCTGAGACCACTTCAAGAGAAGTTCATGGCAGAGATGAGATTTGAACGGGGAAATGGCTGATTCACCGCTTGTCTCTTAGCCACTGGGCTTCACCAGCTCTTGGAATAATAATTTTAACCACCAGCGGAGAAAATTGCCACTTAGATTTCCTATTTCTGATACAGTACTGGTATATTTTGGGTCATCTGAACATGCATTTGGTTATGTATTGAGATTTAGTATTCATTTCCAGTTATAGCATCCAGAGTGCTGCGATGTCAGAGTGTCCTGTTGGCTCTTTGTATTTTGGGATTTTGTCAATGTACCACCCATGCTGCTGTGTTACAGGCTCTCTGACTAAACTGGAAGAGGTGATCCTGGGCCTGTGGTTGGAATATTTGGAACTTTGACATCCATGTGGATGTCTTCTGATGTGGCTTAGTATGTAATGGCTGCCATGACAACCACTAGTGTGTTCCAAGTTCTATTTGGCTAATGCTTGTGGCAGGTCATGCACTGTGATAAGCTAGACAATATGGTAAAGACTGGGCGGTGGGGGGGGAGAGATACAGACAGCAGCAACTGGGTGTCTCTGGTGTGTAGTTCCATGTCAAATGTGCTCCATGTCTGTCAATTGGGACCAGTATACTTGTTGTTTGAGCACCATCCCTTCAAAATAAAGCATGACAACATGTTTCTAAAACCGATGGAATAAATGGGAAACTCTTATATTCTACCATCGAGTCAGTCTGGCATGCAGGAAGATCATTCTGCCAGGCCTCCATCCAATCAATTAAAATTGCCAGCAGCTGGGGGCTTAAGTCTGATTATGTTCTTGCATGTTCCCCTCCTCCACCTGAATGGGAAGAGCTGTGGCAGAATGGAGCTTGGCCTAGAACAGAAAGGAGAGAGAAGGCAGGTGTCCTCAAAAGCAGAACTCTTCCGACTCTCATCAAAATCCCCTCCATGTAGAATGGTAGAGGAATATCAATTAGAAAGAGGTGGGGAAGCATAAGCACACTTATTTAAGAGTTTAACATAACATATAAGCACTAAAAGAAATTCTAGCTGATGATGTTTAAAAAAAATCACAACAATCCTCTCTTAGAAATTCTTTCAGGAACAAAATAATCCAAAAACAGACCTAGTAAAATTGGGTCACTGAGCACCTGCTGCTTCTGTGGCTGCTGCTAAATTTCTGTTTCCTACATAAGAGGATTTTCATTAATGCATTAATAACATCCTGTCTGTCTGTCTCTCACAAACACAAAAGTCCCGTGAAGAGCTAGCAGCATGTGAATCTGAAGGGACCGAGCAACCCAGTAATCTCTTGGGACATGTTTTTCTTATTGACCTTTTATTGACTTCTGATTATTTATTTATTTTAAAATGTTATTTCCTGCACTTGCCCTTCCTATTATGGAGGCACTAAAGATGGCCAACAGCGCGCAAGTGAAAAACAACAATAACATCACTGAAAATGCAACCAGAAAGCTGTAGATCAATAATAACACAAGTAGATCACTTGCATATGGTCTATTGCCTTGTTAGGGTTGACAAAAAAATGAGAAAAATGTAAGCAGGTGTAGAATTGCGTGTTTGAAGGCTTCTGCATGTACAAAACATATGACAACAACACCCTACATGTAAAAGCTAGGTTGTTGGAGAGAGAGATTCTACCACAGCTGCCTCTCTCATGTGCTAGTTTCATGTGTGTGCGTTTCAGCTGGTCAATTGCGATCCATAAAAATGACTTCTATGTCAGAAATTAAGCCACTGGTTGTATCTTTAGCCTACCAGGCACAGAAGGAAGTTCGCACACAGAAGGTCCCTGCCTCTTCCTTTTGATGGCAGCACCCTCTGACCTCTGCACTTTCCTGAGAGTCTGGGGACTGACTGGAGCAAGATAGGATGAAGCATGGCGGGCTGCTGAGGGAGGAGGGAAATCTTCCTCTTCCCCTCCCCCGTGGAGACCGACGTCTTTTCATTTGCACAAATCTGGATTAAGATACAACCCAGTGTCTGACTGCAGTGTTACGTGAAGGTATATTGGAAATGTCTACATCTGGTGCAACAGTACAGCGCTACCTTTGGCTTGGAAGTTGCTTCCCCTATAGCTCTTTCTCATGTTGTCTTGGTAGTGTCTACCTGCACAATCCTGTGCAACTGGAGGCTGGCGGAGCAAGAGCTCCACTGGCCTAGGGTGTCGCAAAAGTGCCATAAAGCACTTTCGCGGCACCCTGGAAGCAACGGCGAGGCCGGCACTGCTCACTCCGCTGCCAGCCAACACCCGCACCGCCATACACAGGTAAGCCCTGCGCCCGGCGATGGAAAAGTGGGCCAAGGTGGCAGGGGAGGGGTGATTGGCCAGCCAGGCCAGGGAGGGGGCAAGGATATTAGCAGCATGCTCCGCTGCTATCCTTAACCCCCTTCCCAGGCCTGGCCAACCTTACACAACCTCTCTGGATGTATGCCAGCGAAATAGCTGGCACGTATCCGACGAGGATTACTGGGGCTGACACCGGGGGAAAGAGACGAATGTCCCCTTCCCCCGAGGTGAGCCCCAGCTCTGCCGTCGCAGGCCGCATCCTGTGTAAGATGCAGCAGCCAGCCATTCAGGCTGGTCGTAGGAATTCTTCCTATGCAGGACTGGGCTGCCCATGTAAGACATTTGTGTGGGGAAAATGTTGTGGGTCCAACCTTAATGCGGGAAGAAAGCATGTTGCTCACCCCACCTGTTTGGGTTCCTCTGTCAGTTACCAAAGTGGCATGGAAAGCAGCTATCATGGAGAAAGGAATTCTTTGGCAAAGCCAATAAAAGACAACAAACACCATGTAGCATGTATTCATCTTAAAGCATCGTTGGTAATTTAAGGACACTGACTGAGTTCCCCAATATGTTCTTAACAAGTGATCTTTTGTTTCAGTTGCTCAGGAATCAAGCACACTCAAAGCAAGACCAAGGTCCAGGTAGGCCAAACCAAGAACTAGTCTTCATTTTTGTCTGTGTTCATCTTCCTTTGCCTACTATTTTTTACATGTTGTTCTTTAAACAAACTCTTCAGAAGTAGTGAAGTTATCTCTCTGGACCTCATGCAGCCAAGTGCAACAATGACCTACTTTAGCATCATGTATAAGATTTAGCACCCTCCCATTTCAGAACAAATGGCCATTATTATGTAGAATATAAGCTTCTTCGCTACGTATCACTGGCCAGCTGACTGTTTTGAGCTGAATGAAAATAACAGCTACAAGCAATAGCTCGTGCGTGCGTGTGTGTATGGTGTGAGAGTGAACTAAATTTCAGAATTGGACATTGGACGCAGGTTTTTTGATGTGCATGAAGCTGGAGAACAGAAAACGTGTTAGAAAACATTGCTCAGGAAATGCTCTTGAATTGCAGTATTTCAGGAGAATTGCTTCTGACTTACATTGTACAGTAGGAATAGAATGTACATGAAGAAGGCTCATCCTTGGGATAAGCAGGAAAGTTATAGAATAGAATTAGTTGGGTGAAAGGTCATATGAGATCAGTGTTAAGAGAGCTCCATGAAAAACTTCTAATGGTCTTTTGTTGTTGTTGTTGTTGTTGGAATTTCATTCCCCTTAAAAATGAAAACAAAAACTAGCAATACTCCAGTTCATTGGTTCTCAAAGTTCTCCCCGTGAGTTGGCAAGAACCATGTGTCCGTGCGAGGGCGGGTTGATGGCAGCGCCACTGCCAGATCGCGCCACTGCCAGGGGAAAAGGGGTTATTTTTAACTTACTGGGGGTTGTGCTGGCTCTCTGGAGGGTGCAGGGAGGCCCGCGGTGTCCTCTGCGGGCCTCCCCGTGCTTCAGATCGGCACTCCATGGTGATTGCAACCCACTTCTGGTTTCATACGAAACCTTTTTTTTTTTTAAAGGCAGAAGATAAATGTGTTGATTAAATGTTATGTAAAAATAAGAAGCATGGCAGGAGAAGCCCTTGTTCAGAATGATTAAACGTTACTTGTAGGTATCCTGCTGCATACATTGCTTTAATTAAAAAACGGGAAACATTCAAGTGTTGGCATCGTGAGAAATGTTTTGCAGTATCATATCGTTGGGTGATCTTTCCTATACTCTCAGAATAAGAAAATTACGTTAATTGGATAATATTTTAAAGCAAAATTAGCAACCAACGTTCAGGGGTTATTTTGGTTTGATTACTCTTACCTCAGTGCTGAGAATAGGTATGGGTAAGAATTCAAAAATAGCACTTAGACGTGCAGGGATATCTTGCATCACAGATATAATCATGAAGTGTGTTGCCCGTTAGCCCCATTTTGCCATCTTGCTTTTAACTTCCATTTTGGCAACAGCTGTTGGTTCCTTTTCCCATCAATTAAAATATTTGTTTCTGTTCTGTTTACATTTTTTTTCTTGACCTAGTCTGTCATATATAATATCGTAAGCGTTGCACCTCTATGTTGTCAGTACTCATTTCAGGAGGGGGGGAAATACCTTATGATTGCAACAGCAGAAAAAATATTCTTGCCCTCTAGCCTTAGAAAGTGCTTAAATGGAGTGCATAGGAAGCTCCCATCCCAATGTACCCAAGTGCATTTGCTAACCAGAAGGTCAGTTTCCCAATGACTGGATCTTTATCAGTGTATACTAGGACAGTATAGAAAATAGAAGGTCCCCAAATAAGAATAGGGCCATTGTATGCCTTCCGCTACAACCTGCGGGGTCAAGGTATTTGCCTGTTCGTTATGCTGTTTTCAAACACTATTCAACTCTGGAAGTCACAATTTTTGAAAAAGCTGAGTTTACTTTCAAAGTCCTAACCGCACAGAGCTGCACACAGTCTCATTTCTCCTTTTATAGAGACAGCCTTTGTTAAGATCCCTTTTGACTAGAGCCACTTGCTTCCATTCTTTGTGTATGCGTTTCTAGGCATGCTGTCGTTTGCCACATTGTCCTGGCATGTGCTGCCTGGGTGGTGCATGAAAGAGCGGAGGGAAAGGAGCCAGGTTAGCAGATCACTAAAATAGAGATTTTTAAACCTACTGTTTGTTTGTTTTTTAAAGGCATTGACCCAATACGGGAACTTACCACTATTCTGTGTTAACAACAGTGCAAAGTACTGGGCCTCGGTTCATATGTTTCGAAGAGGTGGCACTGGTGCTGCATTGGGAGAAGCGAGCTCACCTGTCCTTTCTATGTCTGTCTTAAGCGCACGGAGGCCCTGTTTGCATAACTCTTCCTCCTCACAATAGAAAGGGGAGGAACTGAACCGACTGGGACTCCTCATGAGCAGGCATGCTCATGTAGTGCTTGGTTTGCATGATGTGTTATTGCCATGGTAGAAGGGAGACGGGTTAGCTCACCCTACCATGAGAGGCTGTAGTGCCATCCCGTTTGAACATATGAACTGGGAGATTCAGATGTTCATTCTTGACCAAAAGAATATGTTGATCTCCTGTGCCTATTTATTATAGTCGTTGCAACAGACATACGAGCACCAGTAATTTTTTCCCCTTTGATTTTGTCTTTTCCCTGAGATCTTATTCTAGCACATCTATTGAAGATGCAATGAAAAAAGGGGGAGAACCGCCGACTCCCCCACCAAGGCCGCAGAAATCGCATTCCAGAGCATCCTCCTTAGATCTAAATAAAATCTTCCAGCAAAACACGCAAGGTAAAATTGTACGAACCTTTAAATCTGGCCTTAGCCGCCTCTTCAGTATTTTTAATGACAGTTTAAAGACAACTGAAATTGCATCACACAAACACTTATTTACACTGACTCACGCATGCACTTCTATCTCTTGATGACTGTGATATCAGATGCTGATCTGCATGTGTGAATGAGCTATTACAGATCTGACACTGCAGAGAGAATTTTCATGTTGCACAACATCAACTCAGATGGAGTATTTTTCAGGGGAGTCGTTTCACGTATTTAACTGCCAGTCATGATGTGATGATAAATCAAGTGATGTACCTTGCATGTGTGAATCACCCATAGATGCTTTACTGATGTTTTGTTGAATGGAGTCATCCTCTCTGTAACCTAGGAACAGTTGCTCTGTATACTCGGTTAAATGCCCATTGGGTGAACAGAAAGGTCTGTCAAACTTCCAGTTCATAGATTGCATACAGCATGCTGGACATGTACTGTGGCCTGCTGTGTGCTTGATATTGTTGTTGTTCAGTCGTTAAGTCGTGTCCGACCCTTCGTGATCCCATGAACCATATCCCGCCAGGCCTTCCTGTCCTCCACTATCTTCCTGAGTTCACTCATTTTCATGTTCGTTGCATCGGTGATGCTGTCTAACCATCTCATCCTTTGCCTTCCCCTTCTCCTTTTGCCTTCAGTCTTTCCCAGCATCAGAGTCTTCTCCAGAGTCCTCGCTTCGCATTAGGTGACCAAAATATTTGAGCTTCAGCCTCAGTGCCTGTCCTTCCAGGGAACAGTCAGGGTTGATTTCATTTAGGATTGACTGATTTGATCTCCTAGCAGTCCAAGGGACTCTCAGGAGTCTTCTCCAGCACCACAGTTCGAAAGCATCTATTCTTCGGCGCTCAGCCTTCCTTATGGTCCAACTCTCGCAACCATACATTGCTACTGGGAACACCATCGCCCTGACTATGCGAACTTTTGTTGGCATAGTGATATCTTTGCTTTTTATTATGCTGTCTAAGTTTGCCATAGCTTTCCTTCCAAGGAGTAAGCGTCTTTTAATTTCATGGCTGCTATCTCCATCTGCAGTGATCTTGGAGCCCAGAAAAGTAAAATCTGTTACTGCTTCCATTTCTGCTCCTTCTATTTGCCAGGAATTGCAGGCAATTTATCAGGCACCTGACAGTCTGCAATAAATGGCTGATGTGTTTGTATATGACTCGGCCTGGCTTAAGAGATTACACCTTCATGTTACCATACTGTAGGGTCCATTCATATGAGGGAAGCTTCATTTGGCTCAAGACTGATGGGTTGACTTTTCCTTGAAAAGAAATACAAGGAAATAGTTTATCTCAGCAGTTTTCAAACTGTGGGTCTCGACCTGATTTTTTGGTGGATCACAAAACTGACAAGCTGATAACTGACAAGGAAAATGTATTGCCCTATGGAAATTGAAACAGAGCAGCACGTGCGTGATTACTCATGAGTAGGAGACCTGCCTCAGTCCACTTTGAAGGGCAAGCCGAGGTGAACACAATGCCACCAGAATGGTTCCAATCCGATGAACACAGGCCCCAACAAATTTTCGAGAAGGAAGTCGTTGTCCCCCCCCCCAAGCTGACAAGGAAAATGTATTGAGCCCTATGGGTAGAGGTGGGTTTTGTTTTCATAATTTGACAATGGTTTTTTTCGCAGATTTTGGTGTTTAACCAAAATAAAATAGCAGAAAGCAATGTTATGAGCAATGTTATTTGGAATTTTATTCCAAATTTTCCCCGTTTTTATCATTTGTAACCGCTTTAAAAGTGTACTAAGGAGGTGGTATAGGTTGTACAGTGCCAGCAGATGAAGAATGATGCAAAATTACATGGTTTTATTTTATTATTTTTCGCAGATTTTTTAGCAGAAAACGGTGTTACGCGTTTTTATTTCGTTATCACCATTTGCTCCTGCCCCAACCTATGGGAAGTGAAATTGAGCCATATGTGTTTGTTTACTCATGAATATGTGACTGCGCCCCAGCTCTTAGCAAAGGCCAGGCAAAGGAGAATGCAAGGCCACCAGAATGGTCCCGATCCATCCAGTGAACGTGGAGCTCAACAAACGCTCCAGAAACCGATCGCCCTACCACAGTAAAATGATAAAAACAGAGTCTTGAGCAGCTGGTAAAGTGAAACTATTTTTTAGTCTTGTAAAGCTAGGTGGATCCCGATAGACTAGAGTGTCCTTTTAAAAAGTGGGTCCTGGTGTTAAAACGTTTGGGGACCACTGGTTTATCTTGTGAGAAATTTTATTATTTGGTTCTCTGTGACATTTTGTCAGATAACAGCCCTTGGCATCTGCCTGGATTTTATTTTCTTCGTTAGGCAGTTTTAGAAAGATGATTGCCACCCTCTAATCGCAGGCAAAACTGTCGCTATAGACACATATCTAAGCTGACAACATCTCTTGTCTTCAAACTTATTCTCAGATAAAGAAGTGCCACTGTTTTGCAACTGGTGGAGGGGAGTTGCCTCATGTAGTAACCTATGACTCTATCATGTGGGGATTTTTGTTTCTTCTAGGATTAAAAATGAACAGTCATGTGATTGTTGTTTCATAGGGTTCCTTTTTTATAGTTTTCTTACTTCAAAAAGGCTGTTTTGTGAAACTATAGCATGAGCAACGGTGTGTCTGCAGTAAAATAGCCTGCTTTGTAGGAGCAACACCTGCAGAAAAGAAAGCTGGAAAATCCTCTTGCTTAAACAGATTGGGTGTCTGAAACCTCGCTATTTGAGCTTCTGAAGATTCAAGGATGGATCAGGTTTGCTTGATCAGAGCATTTGAATAGCATCACCATTTTTTTTCTTTTACCTTAACTGCTAGGAGATCAAATCAGGCAATCCTAAATGAAATCAACCCTGACTGTTCCCTGGAAGGACAGATACTGAGGCTGAAGCTCAAATATTTTGGCCACCTAATGCGAAGAGAGGAGTCTCTGGAGAAGACTCTGATGCTGGGAAAGATTGAAGGCAAAAGGAGAAGGGGAAAGCAAAGGATGAGATGGTTAGACAGCATCACCGATGCAACGAACTTTGAAAATGAGCGAACTCAAGAAGATAGTGGAGGACAGGAAGGCCTGGCGGGATATGGTTCATGGGATCATGAAGGGTCGGACATGACTGAACAACAACAAAACTGTAAAAACAATTAGCTTCTATTTCATTTTTCTTCTAGGGGAAGCAATAACACTAGTTTAAACCCTTATAGTTGCCTTTGATATGCAAGGATAGAAATGCTTGTGTGTGCATGCTATAAATAAAGCATGTATTTTTGGTTCCAACATTGAAACAGTAGTTTGTTAAAAACAAAGGGATTTGTTTTGAAGAAGAAAAGGTCTTCGGGTCTCAAAAGTTACGGTTGCTACAGTAAACAGAGTTTTCTGATTACAGTATTGTAAAAACAGCACCAGCACTCCCAGCATGCTGTTTGTTTCAACTGGATGGGTGGAGAGCAAGGAGGAAGAGAGGGTAGCAAATGGATGACCTGCCTGAAAGATAAGATGAGAAGGCATGGGGGTGGGGCTGTACTGCCTTCGCCTTGTGCTCCTGACCACCTTGCTAGGCCGGCGAGAAGGAGAGTTAGCCAAGTAAATCCCGTTCTGAACGCTTTTGGAAGCGAGTGATCAGAACAGGATCGCTCCGCAGCTGCTTCTTGCCAGTCAGTTGGGAGCCCTCTTGGGCTCTCCCCCACCCCTTGAACTGGTGCGTTCCTTTCTCCTCCTTTTCATTAGTGGATGGTTTTATTTATTTTATTTATTTAAAGAATTTGTGTCCCGCCTTTCTCCCAGCAAGGGCACTCAAGGCGGCTTACAACATTAAAATAAACATGTACATTAAAATAATTAAAAACACATAATTAAAACAATTAAAATAAACAACCCCAGTGGGTCACCTGTATTTACATTTGTTAAAAGCCATTTGTTAAAAAGCCACCATGTCAGACAGCGAAAGCTAACCTAAATAAAAACGTCTTAAGGCCCCGCCGAAAGGTCTCTAAAGAGGGAGCCGTTCTTAATTCCAGGGGGAGGGAATTCCACAATTGGGGCGCCACGGCCGAGAAGGCCCTATTCCGTGCCGCCATCACCAGGCAATTCTGGTTGTGATGTCTGAACCAGGCAATTCTGGTTACTGCCAACCATACATAGTTTGCCCCCCCCCCAAAAAAAAACAGGGATTGAAACCAAATTCCATAGCAGTTTGTTCTGAAGGTAAACTGTGGTTATTGCTAAGAACAGCTTGTTCAAATTAAATATCATGGCAAACTACGATTATCTCAGACTGTGACACAGAGGGGGAAAAGAGTGCACTGTGATATGTTGGGATCCTGATGAAGTGACCCCAAAAAGGCAAAAGTGAACAAATTTAATCCTTTTGTATTCCTGTTTCCTGGACTCTTTTTTTCCCCCATTTCGGGATTCCTTCCACCTGGCCTGTCTTGCGCTGCTCCTTCTGCTGCAAACTGTGCAAGCGGCTGCTTAATGTCTCGAATCGCAGAGCTGCTCCGTGCCAGCAATTTGCCTCATGCTGCAGTCTTATGCTGTGTTCCTTTTAATCATGCTGTGTTTAATAGTCTGATCCGTAGATTAAATTAAGAGAGGTGGCAACCCAGACTGGTCTTTCAAGTTTTAAATGACTGGATGAAAGCCAAGAAAGGCCACCCCCAGAATACTTGAGGCACTGCTTAAATTAAGACATTGGATACAATCCGGTGTCAGTTATGCTTGCTTAGTCTAATTGAAGTCAATTGCCGTGATCCACGGGCAGCAATAGCGTGGCATAGGACAAAGTTAATATATACCTGAATTGGTTATTTCTTCTTCCTTATCACACCTCCAAACCCTGCATGGCAAATGCCCATGCACTTGAAAAAGTGATTGGTGCTGGCAGAAGATAAAGAAAGGTGAATACTTGGATCTGATACCTGTGGACCTGGGGATTATATAGAATGGGCCTAAACTCCCCCCGGATCAATACACAATAACAACATGGGCTTTTTGAGAATGAAGAATTTCAGGGTCCAATAATTGTTTCCACTGTTATATCTATAATTTGGAGGTGTGATGAAACCACATAAATATTGAACAGGTAAATGAAATCTAAGCATTCAACTCTCAGTCCTTTCACCAACCACCAGTACAGTTATATACAGTAGCCTTCTGTGATTGAATCCCCTTTAAATGGTTATGTTGTCCAGAAGCATACAAATGGGAACTGGAGAGGCACCTGGGTTTTTCCTCTAGCACAGTGGTTCCCAAACTTTTTTGACTCGCGGCTCCCTTGACCTCCCTCGCCGTTAGCCGTGACTCCCCATTACAGTGCACGGAAGAAACAGGCACTCTTTACATGCTCAGAGTATATGTATGTGTATATGTAAGTGCGCAGAGTTGTACACTCCTGTCTCAGGATCTTGGCCTGGGTAACTGCAAGTACCGTATTTAATGGGGCATAACACACACCGGCATATAACACGCACCTTAGTTTTAACAGTGCTATTTGAGTAAAAAAAACCTTTAAGCATTTTTCCACCTGTGGTTCTCTCACTTGACTGTAGTTTTCCTGTTCTGTGGGACCACCATTGCCACCTATGTTGGCCTCACTGCCACTTGTTTACCCAAGCAGGACAGAATTGTTTCCAATTCTGAGAAAAAGGTGTCTTTTTCTGAGAAAAAGGTGTCTGCCCCCTCTGTGTTCAGGGTTGCAGAGGAGAGGAAAGGGGTGCAAAAAAAAAAGGTGCAGTCCAGACACAAGGAGAGGGGAGAAGAAGGGTGCAAATCCAAGCTGCAACTATCAAAGGCACAGTGGGGAGGGAGAGGGGAAAAAAAAAGGTGTCTGCCCCCTCTGTTCAGGGTTGCAGAGGAGAGGAAGGGAGTGTAAAAAGAAACACCAAACAAACAGAACTTTGGAAAAGCACCATGCAGAAATTAGAGAGACAGGAGGGGGATTGCCAAAAGAAAATCTGAACTGCAGGGCAAAAAAAATGAAACTTACTGTGGGAAAATGCCACTTTATTTCTGAAGCAACAGGAAAGGACGAAACAAAACCAAACATAGTGCCGAGAGCATTTCCCTCCCCCTCAGAAAACCTTTGCAGCATCAGCATATAACACGCACCCTACTATTTTTGGCCAACATTTAAGACGAAAAAGTGCGTGTTATATGCCGATAAATACGATAAATCCAGATCCAACCGAAATAATTTGTAGGTTAACAGCTGAAGAAATGTTTCAGATTACAAAGTAGTAAACAAAACTGGAACTCAAAGAATCAAAACACAAAAGCTGAAACAGGATGGATGAGCAAGTAAAATGGTTTTTTTTTCCATTTTTCCAGGCAAAGTAAGGAAAGGGGAGGAAGAATAGCTCTTTGTTCTTTGAGAGGAATACGCATTGTATCATTTCTGGCATTAGACAAATTTTATTTTGCTAATTGTACGTAGCATGTACATGGATGCACAAATTGATCTGGGAGAGAAGCTGTCATTGATATAAACAGGAACTATAGATCAGGATTCGAGTTTCAGAGGTTGCACGCTCCGATATCCTCTGTCTCAGCAGTCCCCAACCTTTTTGCAACCAGGGACCGGTTATCTTCTAAAAAAAGTTCCGTGTACTGGGGGAGATGGTAGGGGACGCAGCGCAAAATGACACCCCCGTGACGTCACTGGTCTCCAGCAGCGCGAGGGAGTGCGGGGGGCGGGTGAAACCTTTTGCGCCCCCTCCTGCAAGAACACTTCAGCGCCACTTTGGAGGCCTCCAGGAGCCTCCAAAGTGGCGTGAAAACTTTGCTGCCGCCACCGCCGCATCGCCAGCTCTGCCGCACTTGGCTCTGGAGAGAATGGCTGAAGACGCCCCCGGCAGGCAGAGCGGCCGAGGCTTTCGCTTGGTGAAAACTCAAACTCTTGGCAGGCAAAGCTTACTTTGCTTGGGCCAGTCTTGCTGACCTCCCAGGGGTTGTTGCACAAGGAAATCAGGAGGAGGCGACCACATACGCTGGGCTCTTGGAAGGAGCAGGGAAGCAAGGCGGCTCCAGAGCCGCCACAGACCTTGCAGAGAGTATTCGCAGCAGGCACGTGAAGTCCTGCAAGCAACGCCTCCCTCCGGAGACAGCACAGTGAGCCTGCCTGTTTCTTAGCTGCCGTCGCGGCCGAACGGCAGCAGCGTCACCCACGGGCCCAGGACTTTTGCTCCAGGTTGCGTTTTCTGAAGCTGCGGGAAATCGCTGCTGCCTAGGAGGGAGGTGGACAGCAGCAGCAGCAGCTCCCCTTCCGCACAGAGGACAAACCCTCTGAGGGAAGAGGGAAGCGAGTGGTCCCGCCCCGTGGGCTTGTGCGCCTGTGCGGGGCTTCAGGCGCCCTTTTTCCTCCCGCTCTGGGCTGGGCTTCCATTTTTGCGCTGGGAGCTGAGAGAAGCGGACGGGCCGCTCATCAGCTGCTGGGGGACGCAGCTGCTGGGGGAGCGAGTCCGGTCAGGTCGAGCCGAGCCTTCTTTCCTTGATTCTTCAGGCGGAGGCTCAAGTTTTGGTGGGCGGGCGCAGCCCGGTTCCGAACAGGCCACGGACCGGTACCGGGCTGCGGCCTGGTGGTTGGGGACCCCTGCTCTATCTGACAGAGATTTCAAGAAGGAAGGGCTCACCCATTTGTGATTTCAGGCAATAGTAACTGCAGATTGCTTGCCATCTTGAATACTTGCGAATTCAGTCCAACAATATTCAGCTTCTAGAGATCTTATTACAAGGGCTATAGTAACCAATCAGCTCTTCATTTGACAGTTTCATTTTTTAAAAAAGGGAATGAATCCCAGCCATCTTTTCTCTTTTACCAAGACTTGCATCCTTGTGCTTCTGGTGCTACTGCTTGTCAGGATGCCCCAACACCTAGAATCTTTCTCAATTTGGCTGGAGAAGAGCCACAAGTAACCCAAGCCCACTTTTTTCCTTAACACATTATAAATTTGTACAATCAGATATATAGTACAACTCCACCCAATGTGCATATAAGATTCAAGAAAGCATCTTTGGTTCCCTTGCAGGTGTTATCGTACCTGTTTTCACCGTTAGAGGACTGCAGCTTGTTTTTCTAAAGTTTTACATACATATTGCTACTGCTTTTAAAAGATAGAGCCTAACATTGCTAAATCTTGCATAGAAAGGTGGTATTCTTGCATTCCTCTATGCAGTACCATAGTTTGTTTGTTGACATGCCCTAAGGGCCTGTGTTTTATAATAGACTGCTGTTCTGGGATGTGTTTCTGGAGGAGGACCTTGTCTCTGTCTCCTGTCCTGCTCTGTGTTTGTGACTGTGTCTGTGTAAGATTGATGCAGATTTATATAATAAAAAATTCTGTCTCTCTTTAGAAAGAGGTTTCTGCTGATATTGTAAGCACTCCGGATTGTGCCTGGGAATAGTGCTCACATAAGCATGACTTTTTTCAAACAGGTCAAAGATATTTTGAACAGCAGGATTTTATGAATATTTCATGAATAGCTTAAGTTAGAATTTTAGGATTAAAAAAGCAGGAAACTGGGTCAAACATGCCTGGTCTGAGTGTTTTGCTTGCCTACAATGCTTAGCTCCCAAATACAGCATATTTTTCAAAGCTGAACAAGATGTAAGTTTTCCCTCCCTCCTCTTCCCCCCCCCCTTTAAATTTGGCCTGTTGTGAGCAAAGCAATTTCAACTGGCAGTGTTTAGTGTTCAATACTGGAGCATTCTGTAGTTTTGGCAAGGCTGCAAGGATACTGTGTATGAAATCTGCTTTTGGAAGAAATCCTAGCTTAGTTTCTTTTAGGACTTTATTTTTTCTCTGGAGAGGGAAGCCAAGTATAGAGGTGGCAAAGATATTGCTTAGGATATAAGACATGCAAGAAACAATTTGTTATAGTATGTATGGCAACTTAATAATAAAGATAAGTGATGAATGAAGATTTGTTGAAAATTTATTTGTCATACGTTGAAAGTGTAGGTTTCCCCGGAAATGAACTTAATTCATTTGGAAAAATAAAGGAACATTCATGTGCAACATTGACAGTGCATAGTTCAAAGTAACTGTAATCTCTTATAGTGTCGTCTTATTAATTTAGTAGTTGCTGCTTAACACATTCCAAAGCACCTACACAGACAGCACTTCATGTAGGCGGTAACGTGGAAAACGTTTGTGTAGATAGAGATGTGATGATCCATACGGGTTGTTGAGTTTCTTCTGCTCTATGTACATGCTCTGGGAAGGTGTGTTTGGTCAGCTTCCCAGCTCATGTATGTTATGTGTATATACATACAGAGCCTCTGTATGCACCGTATATACTTCTGCTGTTGTAAAATGGCTGCCTTAAATAGCCAACTCTGCCACAAGTTCCCACCAGGTAAGGTATTAGTGGGAGAGAGAGGTGGGCGCGGAGGGGGTGAAACAGGGCAAGGAGGAGGAAGGAATGTGGAGGGGGTGATTCTGTGGCAATGGTATGTGTTGCGTCATATTCCCTCCATTCAGAAGCTCCCTGCCTTTTCTTTTCCTCGGACTTGTTCCAGTTAAAGAGCTGGCACAGGTCCGAGGAGACCCATTGGTGAACAGGAGGCTTACAGAAGGGTAAGGGGAAATCATTCTCTTCCCCTCTCTAGCCTCTCGATCTGCCCCCACTGGATCCATCATGCAACATTTTGGCGCAGCTGCATTGATGGGGGAGGGAAAGGATAGGATTGGGCTGTGTGTGTGTTTATGGTGGGCTCTCACATCTTTACAGCATGTCCACTGTATCTTGAGAAGCAACCCAAAATCTGTGTAGCTGACATCCTAAGGAACACATGTGGATGGACACTGTACCCTCTGAAAATCCTCTCTGAGGGGGCCTGGGGGATGCCCTGCAACAGTCCTGTAAGAGGGGCAGAATGTGCTAGACATTTAAGGGGAGATCTGTGAAAATCCCCTCCCCCCCCCCCCCCCACTGAGCAAATGCAGTGCCTTCTGTTTGCAGAAGAGAAATCTAGGAGAAAAGCCATTGTAGAATCTTTTAGGCCTACACCCAGCTCCAACACTGAGCATTCATGAAGAATCATCAACTCTGAAATCTTTTCAACTATTTGTTAAACTTTTTCAATGTGTGTGTTTTGAAATACATTTCAGTTCTAGTCTTGAGCAGAGAAAAAGTTCTCATCACCAATAGAGCTGGAACCTCAAGAATGAAAACGTCACACCCATATTGTTTTCATTTAAAAACTCGAGTTGTCTTGGACCCACATGTGGAAAAGGTGGGATATAAATTAAAAACTGCAGAAAACTTTCAGTAACAGAATACATCCTCTTTTTTAATGTTCGATGACTATGATGATCCTCTTAATTTTACAGATGTGTTTTGTGCGTTTTACAGATGGATTTGTGGGTTTTATTGGTAATGGCCTACATTTCAGTAGTTCACTCCTTTGGTGCAATGTAGTTGGGATGCTGAACGTCGCTAGTCATTTACAAAATTGTCTGAATTCAGCCTGCTTTTCCTTTTAGTTTGTTGCATTTACTCACCAGGAGAATTCAGTGTTATGCCATACACATTTAAATCCATAAATCTGTATTATTCATATGTGTTGTAAATGTACATACAGTACCTAGATGGGAAGATGGGAAGTTTATTATTATTATTATTATTATTATTATTATTATTATTATTATTATTCCAAACTAGGCTTTATATGCTTTAATAAATGCATGTGCCATAAGATTTGTGGCCAAATCTGTTTAGCATTCCCATGGCATGAGTTTAGTGTTAGAATTTGAAACTGCCAAATGACAAACACAAGAAGAGGTTGCTTCGTATCTTTTCCAGGCTGAAAAGCCTCTGCAGTTATTAGGGGCTGCTCGAAGGTTAGCTATCAGGAGACTCCTCAATCATGCTTCATATGTATGTATAATCTGTGTGTTATTATAATTGCTTCACAAAGCCTCATCTTCTCTGCAGTTCTGGCCCCTAAAGGTTTACAGATTTAACTGAAGCCAGATTGGGAAGTATAATAGATGGTCCCTTCATGGGTGTTAGCATCTCAGATTGCTGGCTCAATAGAAAACTGAATTATATTACTGTTACCATAAAGCCTAAAACTGACTGTTGTTTGGTCTCTTCCCTCTTCAGCCCCTGCCAAAAATATTTAAAAGCTACAACTCCCTCATCCAAGTGCCAGAACATCCAATTCCACCCACATATGTTTTCTGTACAACTGCACTTTTTCACTTCATCGCATTTTATTTTGAATGCTCTCTAATGTCCATGTTAGAATATTGCCTAATTTTTTTTTTTAAGGAAAGAGTGTTAGTGATGAAGAACAGAAAATGCAAGGGCAGCTTCAGTCCTGTATACCATGCTCCAGACCTTTCATGATGTTCATTAATTGAATCTGTATCGTCTGTATGTGTCATATTCTTACTGAATAGCGCCTTTTCTGAGGTGGGCATGGAAAAAAGGTGATGAGATATTGGATTTAATTTGAATTTGCTTTCAATTAACCCAAACCAAGTGGAGTTTTTTTCATAAGTCAGATGGTTCTAAGAAAGGGGTTCTCAAAGTGGTGGGTCGCCAGGAGGAAGCTGGCGCTGCCTCTTTAAGGGGCGTTGTGATCCCTGATGGCAGCAGCAGCGATCCCGGGATTGTACCACTGCCAGGGACAAAGGGGTATTTGTGGACTTACCGGGGGTTGCGCCACCCTCCGGAGGGTGCTGGTGGGCCACAGCCTCCCCAAGCGGGCCTCCCCAAGCCTTCGAATAGCTCCTGGAGACAGTTAAAGCCTACTTCCAGTTTTCGGGGAAACCAAGAAGTAAACCGGAAGTGTGCTTTTTATTTGCCTCCAGGAGCCGTTAGGAGACTTGGGAAGACCCGCTGGGGGGCTGCGCGCTCCTGCACCCTCTGGAGGGTGGCGTGACTCCCGGTAAGTCTAAAAATACTCCTTTTGTCCCTGATGGCGGCACGATCCTGGGATCACTGACACCATCATCGCCCTGCCCCCACAAACACTCAAAGTTCTCCCCTACTAATGTGGAGAACTTTGAGAAATGCTGCTCTAAAATATGTATTTAATGTTGAGGTCCGTTCATTCATTTTATTCCTTTTTCTGTTGCCTTTGTTTCAGCAGCTAGAGCAGGTTGGCTACCACCCCCACCCCCTGCCCTACCTCCTAGGCCCTTTGTCTCACAGGTACGTATAGAACTTCAGCAAGAGAATGTGGACTTTTGCTTTGAAAATTACTGTGGGCATTGAGAGAGTTTCCAGGCAGGCAAAGAGCAATCTTCCTGGCAAGCATCCTACAGTGTAATTAAGACAGGGGAAGCACTGATAAGCAGAATGTCCGTTTAAGGGCAAAAAGTATAGCAAACCCGGGACTGCAGCTTTAGCGAATAAGACAGGATATAAATCCCCAATAAATAAATAAATATATAAATTTTAAAAAAACAATCTTGCTGACACAGAATGTAATAAGACAACCTCTAAGGAATGCAATCAGTATGTACGTTTCAGGAACTGCAATGGTCAGCACTGATCTAACTAATTTCAAATTGGGTCATATATATTTTAAAAATGCTCTGGCGAGAATTGCCACCAAACATATTGCAACGAACAATTTGCCCTGCACACCTGGCATTTCCTCATTTTGCTAAGCTCATTTTGAGAACTGACATCCGAACGTGTGCCTGCCTTGAGACTAGTAGTTCTCTTCACCGACTTCTTGTTATCCTTCTCCCTGCACTGTATAAACACAAATTCCTTGTTCTGCTTCTCATTTTCTGTGGAAAGAAGTATCTCCCCAAAGAGTTTCTTTTTAAATCTAACTTCCTGTTGTGTTCATTTATCATTCCCTCTCCGGGGCCATGGTGGCTTAGTGGTTAAGATGCTGAGCTGCAGACCAGAAGGTCGGTAGGACAGCAGTTTGAGACCCGAGTGCCGCGTGATGGAGTGAGCTCCTGTCTCCTGCCCCAGCTCCTGCCAACCTAACAGTTGGAAAGCAAGAAATTGCAAGTAGATAAATAGGTACCGCTGCGGCAGGAAGGTAGCAGCATTCTGTTAGTCATGCTGGCCACATGACCACAGAAGCGTCTTCGGATAGTGCTGGCTCTTCGGCCTTAGAAACGGAGATGAGCACCGCACCCTAGAGTCGTACACATCTGGCTTTCGAGCAGGGGATTCCTTTCCCTTTTACCTTCCTATAAACCCTTAGTGTGCTTAAAACTGTTAGTTGCTTCTTCCCAGGGAAGAAAACATTAGTTTCTGCAAGTTAACATTGCAGTTAAGCCTTACTCCCCTCCCCCTTTATCTTTATGGTGGGCTCTTCTGATCATGCTACATGCAGAGGTGGGCTCTGATGCATACTTTATGCTTGTGTCCTGCAGGTTTCTCATCATATCACAAATGCAGAACCAAATGTTCAACTCAAATCAAGTTATGTAGACTTCAGGCTTCAAGAACAGGTACAACTTTAAATTGTAAATGTAGAATTGACATGCAAGGATGGGCAAGATGACTGCTATTTTTCCATCATTCTACCACAGAATTGAGTGTTTCTGTTCCAGTATTCACTTACCTTGTAGGTTGCAGTGGCTTAGTGGTTAAGACGCTGAACTGCAGACCAAGAGGTAGGCAGGACAGCAGTTCGAGACCTGAGTGCCACGTGATTGTGAGAGCTACCGTCTTTGGCCCCAGCTCCTGCCAACCTAGCAGTTCAAAAGCAAGAAATTGCAAGTAGATTAATAGGTATCACCTTGACAGGAAGGTAACAGCGTTCCGTGCACCTTGGCATTGAGTCACGCCGGCCACATGACCACGGAAGCATCTTCAGACAGCACTGACTTCGGCTTTGAAACGGAGATGAGCACTGCACCCTAGTGTCGGTAACGACTGGCTTTCGCGCAAGGGGCACCTTTACCTTTATTCACTTACCTGAGCATCACTGTTATGGGTCCAGACAGCATCAGCCATTACAGTCAAGGCCTTATTCACACATACACATTCTAAAATGTTATGTGCCATGATTTGGTGAAAATGACCTTCTGCCATACACATAAATCAAAGAGGTCGGTCTCTACCCAAGAGAATAAATGGATACAAATCAAACATCAAAAACTCCCATTTGCAACAAGCAGCCTGTCTGCTGAAATGTGTTTGTGATTAATTTCCTCCTTCCTGCCACAGCCAGCAAAGGGGGGGGGGGAGTTGCACCTTTTTCTGTTACCAGGTAGACTGTCCAAAAGGGCAGTGGATTCTGTCTGTCCTTGTGTTGGAATTTCCCCCATATTAATCATGTTACTGAGCAGAAGTGTATTTGTTGTAGACATGATCTTATTCATGCTTTACCCCTTTCCTGACTGGTTTTTTCACAAGCCTTTCGTTTATAGTCTCGTTGATAAGTTGTTGGCTATTCATTGGACTGGCCCAACCTTACAGATGTTTAAATATAAGATATACCAATATTTTATTAAAATAGAAAGATAACCTTTAAAGAAAATTCAGCATCTGCACAGACATGGAGAGAGAGAGAGAGAGAGAGAGAGAGAGAGAGAGAGAGAGAGATGTCAGCAGTAATGTTATGGGTAGTGTCCATTGTGTGCCCAAAACAATAAGTACATAAAATTACGCACATCTTAAACAAGAACTTCTGTAGCTCTAGCAAGAGGGAAGATCAGGGTTTTCTAGTAATAACATTTACAGCATGAGTGGTGACAAAAATAGGTTTGTCCTGCACTTGGGACATGATAGAGACAGAAGACACCTCTATCCTCAGCAATCAGCAACGCCTGATGGACTGTGAAGACCAATTGTCTGTGTATAGTTGGTGTAGCAGGGCTACAGTGGAAGAAAAAAGGTGTGAATGCTGCTCTGTGTCTTGTGAGGAAATGTGTATGAATTAATTGGTTTGTCAGTTGGTTTTGTCTTGTGAAGATTTGCAAGAGTAGGCAATGAAATAATTCACTGAGCTGACAATGAAATAATAAATTGCTTTCCTAGAGTTCTCGGTTGTCTGTGGAGAGTGAGAATAGTGGCTCCTTGACTTCAGAATTTTCTTCTTCTGCTCTCTTGCTTTAAAACAACTCTCTGTCTGTTGCAAACTGCAGAGAGCTATAAAGTTCATTGATTTCACAAATATTTTGGAGAGGTGCAGAGGTAAAGGAGACGTAATACAGTTTGTTGGGTTTTTTTATCATGCATTGATGATCTGTTATTAGATAAATCAGCACATTATATTCTGGTGTTAGATTTCTGCACTGGAATTTTCTGAGCGTTAAAGTTCAAGATAAAGTTCTGGCTTCTTCTTTTTTGCAGATAAAATAGTATAAAGTGTCCTCCTGTACCTATTTCTAACCTTCAATATGCAGTTGGGAATAAAAAAAAATAGATGTATTTCCTCTAGTCAACGCTACCTGTTTCACATGGACACCATTGGTAATAATTGGGTCAGATGCTTTTGTCTTTGATATTATGTTGCTGCACTCCATGTTTCAGTTTTGTTTTCTCTATACTTGTGCATGTGTGTGTATACACACATGCACCCTGCTGCCTACATTTTATGCATCTGATGAAGTTGCCTGTAGTCTGTGAAAGTTTACACTACAGTAACAGCCCAATCCTGTCTAGCAGGACGCGACAGTGCACATAATGCGCCCGCCGCATCCTATGCAGGATTGGGCCTGCCCTGGCGCAGCTAGAAGCCTCCTCGGGTTAAAGGGACATTTGTCCCTTTACCCCAAGTAACACGCCAACTGCCCTGATGGGTCTCCTCGAATGCACGGCAGCAATTTTGCTGGCATACATTTGAGAGGACCAGTTAGGCCCAACAAGCCCAGGAAGGGGGATAGGATATGACGGAGAAGTCCTCCGCTGATCCCTCCCTCTTCCCAGGCCTGATCCTCCAATCCCACCCACCCCCCTTATGGAACATTTGTGACACCCTAGACCAGCGGAGAGCTAGTCTAGGCTAGACAGGATTGCTTCATTAGGCTGCAGTGCTATATACACTTACGTGCACGTAAGTTCCATTGAACTAGGTGAGACTTATTTTTAAGTAGGCCTGGATATGATTGCACTGTAAATTTGCTGATCCTTAGAATCGTAAGATACTTCGTTGTGTTTATTGCTACTGTGATTTATACTGTCCTCCATCACCTGAATACAATTCAAATGGATTCTTCTGGAATAAACTATAGCCATCCCTGTTCTGTCTTTTATTTATTCTATAAAATTAATATACACCTAGTTGCATAATACATTTAAAGACAAGGGAGGCCAGCTATTTACGACTGAGTTCAGTGGAAAACAAAGGCTTCTCCTAAGAAATCCTGGTTCAGCAAGAAATTCATTTTATCTTATTTTGTGTCATACAACTTTTTTAAAAAATGAAGGTCCTATTAAAATAGCCATAGAAAAATACATACACTGCCTTCCATCTTAACGGTACTTTAACCTGGTTTTATAAAACTGGAATATGAAAAAGGTAGCATTTCCATCAAGCTTCTATTCATCACTTCTAAAAGCACTGAGTACTCTTTCTGTGTGCCTGTGTATGTAGCTGCCTTTGCCCCAAGCCTTATCGCTGACTCTCAGATAGCTCTTTAAAAATAAAAAATAAAAAGCTTATCGAAATCTGAGGATTGCAGGAAAGTGCTGCAATGGCAGTCAGCAGCACAGTGAGCTCTTGGCAGCTTGTTGCATTTGCATCCCGATAGGTTTTCTTTCTGTGCTATCACTTTCAGGCTGCTATAACAAGCTGTAAAAAGAAACGGACAGCTCACTGTGCTATATACCAAGCTCCCAAACGGTACAGAAAAGGTTTAGATTCTTTGAAAATAAATGACTTGAGGAGGAAAATGGATTTGAAGCACCAAAATGAGGAACACTTTTAAGAGGGGGAGAAACCCTCTGAATTAATAATGTTTTAAAAAGATTTAATGTTTTGCTGTGAGCCAGTTGTTTCTAGGATCTGTCTTTATTTTGTGTGCCAGACAATTCTGATGAGTGCAGGATTCCTGGTGTGTTCAAGGTATCAGAGTAACTAGGATGTTCAATTGAGCTCATTCTCATGCATGTAGCTATCTCTGGAGTGTGTTTGTACCTAACGTATTGATGCCTTTGGAGTTGCCAGCTTCCGCTAAGCAAGTGACTGCAAGTGTAGCTGTTTATGTGTACAGTATTGTAATCTGAAACATTGCAATGGTTTCCACTAGGTGGCACTTTAAGGACATGACAGCCGGCTAGACTGTGTTCCTTTTACCTTAATCTGATCATTTTGTTCATGAAAAAGAATATTTATCTTGCATAAGACCTCTCTAGGCGGCTGAGTCAGATGTAGGTTTTGAGTTTGTAAGTTCCACAGTGGAGTTGCTCCACAGTGTTGCTCAGAACAACAGATCCAAGAGGTGGAACGGTCATAGCTTGGCCAGCACGAATTAACACAATTAAAGTACTTGGGACTGTTTTGCTAGAATTTTCCTTGTATTTGATAGGTATCTCCAGAAATGCTCAGGAAGGGGGTTCCTTGTCATCAGGATTGGACCGGTTAAATTTTAACCAGTTGGGTGGAAGTACGAATGTGCCATATAAATGTAGTTTATCTATATTTATGTATTTGAACATTTCTGTACTGACTTTCTGCCAAGAAAGAGCCCCCAAGGCAGTTAATTCATGGAGAATTCTGCCTTCATGGTCATCCTAAATTACATTGGGCACTTTTCAATCCTAGCAATCTATTAGTAATGCAGTATTCCATAAGGAAATCCTCATCAGGTTGTTGCTCCTATTCCATCTCCAGGGCACAGAAATAGCCACGCATTCATAAGATTTGCTGTCTCATCAAATTGTGACAACTGCAGAGAGGCCAGAAGTGCTATCATTCAATATTTACACCTGCTCCTCATTCTGTGTTAACTATTGCCATAGAGACTTTTTAAGGTTTTTCCCTGAGCAGTGAGCATTTCCATTTTGTTAAAAGGCTACGTATTTAGAACACTCATAAGTATGCTTTAAACAGAGTCAGACCGTTCACCACTAGGTCAGTACTGTTTCCACAGACTGGTAGCAGCTCTCTACGCTTTGAGGCGGAGATCTTTCTCAGCCCTACCTGGAGTTGCTAGAGACGGAATATGGACTCTTCTGTATGCAGAGCCTGTGCTCTTCCACCAGGTATTTGCAGTCCTAATAATGATTCAAGTAACTGATAAAGACATCCTTGAATGGCCCAATATTGGTCTCATGAGAACATGAAGTTGAAGGGGAGAACTTTCAAGAGAAACACTAGAATTGGATGACGGTCAAAAATGAAGTATTCAAATGGGAAATCAGATGAGTTATAGTAACACTGTCTAGTAGGTGGAATGTATTTATTGAACTACTTGATAGTTACACCTGTAATAAAGGTAAAGGTATCCCTTGACAATTAAGTCCAGTCGTGTCCGACTCTAGGGAGTGGTGCTCATCTCCGTTTCAAAGCCGAAGAGCCAGCGCTGTCCGAAGACGCCTCCGTGGTCATGTGGCCGGCATGACTCAACACCGAGGCGCACGGAACGCTGTTACCGTTCCGCTGACGTGGTACCTATTAATCTACTTGCAATTTCTTGCTTTCGAACTGCTAGGTTGGCAGGAGTGGTGGCGGATTCGAACTGCTCGGTTCAGTGGTTTAACCCACTGCGCCACCCGCTGGCTCAGTTACACCTGGACAACCACTCAAATAATACTTTAAATGGAAACAAAGTTGTCAAGCTGTTCACAGCTGCTTATTCGGTTTAATGTAAGGAGTGGGTGATGACACTTTCAAATGTCCTGTCGGTGATGTTCAGCCCAATGTCGTCTCGCAGTTTCTTTTCCGGAAGGCAGTGTTACATAAGTGCTGAGTACTTTTTCAGAAATCCTGCTGAGATGAACAAGATGGGCAGATAGAAAAGGGAGGAAGAGGAGCGCTCAATGTGCAGCTGCAATGTGTTAGCTTGTTAAACTTGGCCAGGATCTGAAGGCAGAAACAAACACAACTCTGGGGAATCTCACTTTCTGAAACCATTTATCCAATTTCCCTCACTTCCTTTTTCACTGCGATCCCGAGCCTTTCTTTTTTTTTTTGAGCAAAAGAATATACTTCATAGTGCTTTCTGGGACTAGCATCAGCCGTTCTTGGTTAACCCTCCAAACTCGCCACTGTGATGCTGAAGAAGGTTTCTGATTGAAAATATAGCTCAGTACAAATAGGACACATCCTTGGACAAAAAATTGGCACAGCTTAAATACTGTGAAAAATACACAGATGTGCAACTTAAGGATGCAGTTGGCACTGTGTTGTGTGTTCAACACTGAATGTGCAAGTTTCAGCCCCCGTTCTTTGCAAATGGGTGGAGTCGTGATGTATTGTGTTGGAGTGTGGCTGTGTTGTAGTTGGCATGAGTTGTTGCATACTACATCGTTTTTCTTTAAGGCGGTACATTGGGATTATGTTTTATCTAAGGATCAGGTACATTCATTTTGTGCATCTGATTCTCACAGTCCATGTGTCCCAGGGCTTTGTTGCCCAATATATATGTAGAATTTAAATCTCTTGGCAGGAGTCATAGCTGGTTTCCTGCTCTTGTTTTGGTAATATCCCTGGGGAAATGGTATTTTCAACTTATTTGGCACATGATGCAAAAAGGAGCTCAGCAAGCTCAGAGCACAGCTCTGTATAGACACAGCCCAAAAGGAAAAGTCAGAGAGAAACTTAGTGAGTCATTAGATTCCTTCGCCCCCTTTTCTTTTTAAGGATCGTGAAATTGTTTCTGAAATCTGTTGGCAAATCTATCTTAAACATACTTCTAGAACATCATCATTCTTGGCAGCCTCATCCTCTCCTTCAACTTCATTTTGAAGTCCAGCAATCGTTTTTTTATATATATATACAGTATATATAAAACACATTGGTTTAATACAAGAGTTATTGGTATAGGCGTTTTTGTTTGTTCCTTTTTTTTTTCTTCCTTCGAATAATATGAGCTGAGCAGCCAGGAATATACTAATGGGTGGAGTGGCCATCCTTTACCTAGACTTTATATATCTGGAATGTTCTATATACTAGATATAGTTTATGTTCCTCCCTCTGATTTAACTTGACGATGACGATGACGATTGTCAATGATGATTGCACATGCACTATTACCAGGATATCTGAGGGACCGCCTTCTCCCATATATTCCAGCCCGCCCTCTTAGGTCATCTGAGGGAGCTTTCCTGCAAGTGCCATCAAGTTAGAGGAATGGCAGCACGTGGGCGAGCCTTCTCTATTGTGGCACCACAACTGTGGAACTCCTTGCCAGGGAATTTGAGAACTATCCCCTCCCTTATGGCTTTTTGGTGAGGGCTGTTTCGTCTAGCATTTGGTTGATGGGTTGATGTCTGTCTTCCGTGTCTCAAGATGTTTTGCTCCGCTGCTTCTCTGCTCTATATTGCCCCCCCCGGTGGATTTTATTGTTTTTAATTTATTTTATGTATTGTTTTAAATTATGTATATTTTTATCTTGATGTTGTAAGCGGCCTTGGGCATTTGCTTTGGCATGGGATAAGGCGGGGTATAATTTTTTTAAATACATAAATAAAATAAATATACAATTCATACAATCAGTTAAATGTCAGAAATAAAATGACTTTATTATTCTTTCCAGTTTCAAAGTCCAGCCCTGGACCACATAAAGTGAAGAAACCAATTTGGTTTTCAGTACATGTCATACCAGTGATCCATTCCCAAACACTGCCATACCTACTGGATGACTGTGGAATATACAGTATAATCTGTGTTACTGGTTTATATGGCTAGGTCATTTCTATTAAACAGAAATGCCTAGTTTAGTTTCAGTACAAGTGGAGTCCTTTTTAAATACCTGTATGCTTATTTTCAGAGCTGTTGCCAGGGTTTATCATCTACCTCTCCCATATCTTTGTTGCTGCAACTACCTTTCTTTGCATCAGCAAGAGAAGACTGTGTCCACGTGGACTAGCTCCTTGCATTTTAATGTAATTTTTATTTGAGGTGTGTTCACTGGCACTTGTCTATTTCCATGATGTCAGTTCAAGTTCTTAAGATCCCATTCCTAACTGCTTTTTGGACTTAGAAATACGCGCCGTTGTTTTTTCCTGGAATTCTCCTTCCTAAATACTTTGATTTTTGTAATGTGTTAGTGATGCAAATGTAAAACCACTTAGGAGTGACTTCGAGGTAAGTCGCTGAGTTCAGTGGAGCTGCCTTCCGTATACTTAAGATTATAGCCAATGGAGATCACAAATGTTTGAAATTCAAACTGTTATGGGTAATATAAGGAAGGGTTTTCTTTTCTTTTTCATACTATGGCAAAGGGAGAAAAAAAAAACCCTGTCCCAAATGTATTCCTTTGTACTCCTCACTTTCTGTTCAGCATTTGTTTACACCAGGACCATTTATTTTTTCAGATTTATATTTCTCTTTCTCCAAGAAACTCAGGGCAGTGCATGGGACTCCTCATCCCTCTTTTCACTCTGCTGTTCACAACCTCTTTTAACTGTCCAAACATCTTTTCAGTGCAGTATAAAATGATTGGAGAGTTCAATTGCAGCAGCTATGGATTGCATCTATTGTCAGGATCACGCACTAGCAAATGCCTGTCATGACGACGTGAACAGAGAGAGGACTTGTATTGCAAGGACCCTTTGTATGTGGAAGAGGGTACAGTTGCTTCTGAAAACCTGTCAGTGGAAGCTAAGTCACCCTGTAACTGGGACAGGAGACAGATCTTGCTCTCGCTTCAGTGGTGCCTAATGGATGACAGCCATTCATTTACATGAGGTACATTCAGGGACATACGTAGGGTGAGAGAGAAACCCATGCAATTTCCCATGCCTGCTCCTGTCTGCATAATGGTATCTTCTTTCTTAGGCACGCTAGAGTGTGACTGACTGTTGGGTACTGACTTTTAGACAGAGAGCTGTCTGCTAGCAATTTTGGTGTAACAGCGACTTGCATGTCATTACAGACGGCACAAGAATCTGAGATTGAGTTGCATTTGCCAATGAACACAGCCTCATCGCAGGCAGAAGAAAGCAGCCCAGTGAAAAAGGTATGGCCAGGTCGTTTCGTTGTTGAGTCTTCTCATCTAGTCTTCTCAGTTGCAATCTGCAATCCACAAAGGGGACAGTTAGGTAGTTCTACGTATTGGGTAGCAACCTTCCTCACTCCATGTCTTCTAAAGCCCACAAGTCTGAGGGGCAGGTTGCAGGAAAAGGAGGAATCCAAGCCTCTCACCCTCTCCCTGCGCCCCATTCCATGTCACTGCTGACTGTCAGCTGCAGTCTTTTGTGGGTTTTGGGATCTTCTGGAGGGTAAGGTGGCTTATTCATGCATATTGTGCAAGTATAAGCTTTGGATACTGCCTATAGACTCTTGGTGAAGGTCAGGGTGCTAAGAAGGACTTTGATATTCTTTATGGTTTATTTCCACGTTTAGCCCTGAGATTTTTCTTGCTTCCGCTGCTTGATAAAGTGTGAACTTGCGATAGGCTTGAAATCAGTGGCGTTCCTAGGCCAAAATCTACTGGGGGCACACACTCGAATTGGTGCCCCCCCATTTTTCGCCCCCTCTTTCCCCCCCTCCTGGCTTTTCTCGCACTTTTTTAACGTGTTGAATGGCCCCAGCAGCGCCCCTCCGGGAGGCAGCTGCTTCATGCGCCCTCGTGGGGGCGAAAACAAACATTTAAAATCCGGGGGGGGGGGGGATATCGCCCAGGCGCAGGGAGAAGAAAGCATTGCAATTTTTAAACAGCCATGAAAAGATGCCCTTTTCTTCCCTCCTCCCCCCTCTTCCGATTTACTCTGCCGCCGCCACCTCCTCCTGCTTGTCTCTGTGTGTGTGTCGCTCCCAGGACGCGAAGAAAGCAAGTCATACGTGCGAGGACTCGGCCGGGCGCAGGGCGAAGAAAGCAAGCCATGCAGACGACTCGGCAATGCGACGAGGAAGTTCAAGTGCCTCTCTAGGAGGCGTCTCCCTAGTAATCAGCGAGACTGGCGAGGGTACAGATAATCCCTAGAAAATTCCTCTGCGTCTGTTTATCTTCATCCTTAGAGCAAAAGAATCCATGGGTATCAAACGCTAAGATCATCTGCAGTGTAAATTCATTGATGCGAATAAGGGTTGTGCAACAGTATATTTATGCTCTTAATTCTTTAATCTACTGCGGAAGCTTTCATGGCCGGCGATCAACTTACAGTGTCTCGGAATTACGGGTTTGGAAGCCATGTCTGAAGAAAACTTGAAGTTTAATTTTCTTCGTTCCGCTTGCGGGTTTTCTGTATTGGCAGCCGCAAATGGACAAATACATTAAAATCCAAGGAATGCCGTGTGTAGCCTACGTTTTGTTCCGTGCCCCGGAACCTCTTCTGGGCAATTACTACAATTGCAAATGAATACCCAAGCCTTAGTCCCCTTCCTGTATAAAAAACCTAGAAAGCGCGGGAAACCGCTGTGATTAGGAACGGAAATAACCTGAGTTCACCCCATGACCGGGTTAGCTGTCAAATGCTCCGTTAAAGGGAACTGCCGCTTTTTTCCTGTTTCTCCGCTGCCGCTTTTTTCCGCTTGGTCTTTGCGAATTATTGGCCACCAAATTCCTAATCAAATTCCTAATCAACAGCGGTTTCCCGCGCTTTCTAGGTTTTTTATACAGGAAGGGGACTAAGGCTTGGGTATTCATTTGCAATTGTAGTAATTGCCCAGAAGAGGTTCCGGGGCACGGAACGAAACGTAGGCTACACACGGCATTCCTTGGATTTTAATGTATTTGTCCGTTTGCGGTTGCCAATACAGGAAACCCGCAAGCGGAACGAAGAAAATTAAACTTCAAGTTTTCTTCAGACATGGCTTCCAAACCCGTAATTCCGAGACACTGTAAGTTGATCGCCGGCCATGAAAGCTTCTGCAGTAGATTAAAGAATTAAGAGCATAAATATACTGTTGCACAACCCTTATTCACATCAATGAATTTACACTGGAGATGATCTTAGCGTTTGATACCCATGGATTCTTTTGCTCTAAGGATGAAGATAAACAGACGCAGAGGAATTTTCTAGGGATTATCTGTACCGGTTTTTTTTTTCTTCCATCCTAATAGGAACCTAATAGGAAGCTTCCTTCCCAACAGGAAGCCACCACCCCAAGAATAATTTAAATTTTCTCTTTTCTGCACAGGAGGTTTTGCTTACTCAGCCACCATCAAAACCGATTCGCAGGAAATTCTGGCCTGAAGGCCAAATGCTGGAGAACCCGGAACTTTCACCCACAAAAAGTGTCGCACCTCCGTTGCCCGCCATCAAGTCCCACCATTCAATTCCAAAGTAAAGAGGCCAATTTGAGCTATGTCATGAGAAGCTGGGAGAGATTTGGGTCTTTGGGGCAGTACAGAGTGGCTTCAGACATTCTAAAGCAGTAGCGTAGGAGAATGTACAACTTGCTTTTCCTGTGCTTCATATGTGAAGTTTTACCATAGTATTATGTCAGGGGTGCACAAGCACCAGTTGCAGCTATAGCTTATTCTGCCTCTTTAGAATAATAATAATAATAATAATAATAATAATAACAACAATAATAACAATAATAATATAACAACAACAACAACCAGTATTTATATACTGCCTTTTCTTTGGTCATTGGATTTCTCCTTTGACTAATTCAAAGGCGATTTACACAGGCAGGCTTTCTAAACCCCAAGGAGTTTTTACAATACAATATGTTCCAGTCTTTCATAGAACCCTTCATTCTAGATGGTTTCTTTCACAGGCCAGCTTCTCACTGGCGTCCACCTCACCACACTTCAACTGACAGGCAACCTTGACTCCCACTCAAAGTGCCAGCTGCAGCTTCTCTCCCTCACAGAGGCTCTGCAGCTTATCAGTAGCATGCCGGCAGCTCTCTGACAGACTTCTGGTCGTTCGAAAGGCCGTCCTTGAGATCTTCAGGCATATGAGATGGCCGCTCTACCAACTGAGCCAGACCTCCTGCCCATGCAAAGTCCCTGAGAGAATATCTAGGCTCTTGAAATAACACTTCTCTGGAATCTGGATTAGGTGGGATCTGTAAAGGGACAGTTAATATGGTGGTGTAGGTGGAGGATCCTGGAATATGACCGGAGGTTGAATAGATCAACGTTCTTTCCAGTCCTTTGATTCTACGATTTTCAGTTGATAGCAATGGAAGCTTTTTTCAAATGTATGTACCAGTAACTTCCTGCCGGTTGAATCTAAGCAGGGAATAATACTTTTCTGATTCACGTAAAGGCCTAAAACATGGTTACATAAGTCACGCCTTTCTGAGGCATGCATTCTCTGGCCAACAATGTGGAACTCCCTCTGAGAGTCTTCAAAGGAGTTGCAAGTAATACTGTGTTGTTTGGGGAACCTAATTGACTCTTTCAGAATAGATACATTTCCTACTAGCATAACAAATTAGTCCTATTCTGAGAAGGGTAAATGTTTGAAGTTCACTTTAATGGTCAAATATTCATATTATCTTTGTTACACAGCTAGAAGATTGAGGGAGGTGGGGAGAGAAAAGAGTCTGTAGGGGAAATTTTTCAGGAAAAGCACTGGGATTCTGTTCCAAAGATCAAGTTGTCAACTCTGTTTTAGAGAAAAAAGCTAACTGTGCTTTTTTCATCCGAGCTTTGTGCTGCTTTTAAAAGAACGAATCTGTCTTGGATCACATTGTCATTTAAGAGCTAACACCTCACAGAGTACCATAAATGGCCTCTTTTAGAAATAATTCTGCTTATGTAAGCTTATATTTTTCGTTCCATTTTTCCTGTTCCTTGATTTTCTTTAAAGATGAAAATTGCTAACATATTCGCTTTTTTAAAAGTAGAACAGATGGATGTACTAAGTCCAAAGACACATCCACAGCATGTTCCGTTTCAGCCTGTGACATCACAGCTTAGGGCTGATTTGCATGTTGACAAGAAGCGGGGAAAGCAGCAATGCAATAGAGGAGGGCTTATGATGCTTTCCATGATGCTTTCCTGTGTGCATATTACCCTTAGTTTGGGTGGCAGTAAGCCAACAGAAGATTTACTAATAAAGAGGAGCAGCAAATGGATGCAAAATATCCTTAAATAAAGGCTTTTTTTTCTTTTTCTTTTTTTTCTTTTTTAGTTTGGTGATGATTGTTCTTAAGTGAACATCGTGCGTCTTTTTATCAGTCTTTAGGAAGACCTCACTGGCTGAAAGTGGTTTGTCTTTACTCTCTGGCAGGCAATCTTCAAAACAGAAGAAAGCTATTCAAACTGCTATCCGTAAGAACAAAGAAGCCAATGCGGTGCTAGCTAGGCTAAACAGTGAACTCCAGCAACAGCTAAAGGTAAAGAACACAAGCACTGCTACTTCATACACAGCGCAATCCTGTGTAACTCTTGCACTGGTATAACAGTAGATCCACCGGTGTAAGTGCACTTATGCCAGTGTAACTTGCCGTACGCCAACGTACACCAACACGCATGCGCAGTTCGGACACAGGACAGATGCCAGCGCAACTCCGCTGGTGTAGGGGGCATTCCGGGGGGTGTTCAGACACCCCCGGAATGCCCCCTGTGCCAGTGGAGTTGCGCTGGAGTCCATCCTGTGTCCGAACTGTACATGCGCGGCTTCCGAGGGAGGTTATGTTGGTGTTCGTCCTGTGTATGGTAAGTTACACTAGCATAAGTGCACTTACACCAGTGGATCAACTGTTACACTGGTGCAAGAGTTACACAGGATTGCGCTGACATTCAGATTGTGGAATTTACTACCCCAAGTTGTGGTGATGGCCATTTAATTTAGGTGATTTTAAAAAAGGATTAGACAAATTCCTGTGATGACAACTAGTCGTGATGGCCATATGCTATCTCGAGGTCCAGAGGAAGTATGCATCTGACTACTAGTGGCAGGAGAGAAATATTTGCCTACATGTCCTAATTCTGGGCTCCCTAGAGGGATATTGTTAGCTGCTGCAGTAAACAAGATACTGGACAAGGTGAACATTTGACCTGATCCAGCAGGGCTTTTCTGAAAGTCAATAACGGATGTCAGGCTGTGCATTTTATGCTGTAGTTTCTTGGTGTTTCCTAGTCAAAGGGTTGGTTGATTGTACACCTCTTACGTCCACTGCCCCAAGAATAGTATTCTGTACTGTCAGCCCCTGGAACTCTTTACAATTGGTTGTAGTCGGTAGTATTATATAACAGAGTTCAAAATCATCCTAGACTAATCAATGAAAGAGATACATCCTAATGCTTAGGATATCTCAAATTTGGCATCTTCTTTTATTACTTTTTAAATGCTGTGGTGTTAATTTCCTAAAGCAGTGGTTCCCAAACTGGGAGGTGCGGCTCCCAGCGGAGCCACGGAAACAGCTAAGGGAGCTGCGGAGTGCCATGAATTCTTCTTGGAAAACAGTGCTATGCCAATTGGCAGGTATCAACATAATGTAATGGGGAGCCATGGCCAATGGGCAAGGGAGTCGCAGGTCGAAAAAATTAGGGAAACACTATCCTAGCTGCATTCAGGGAATAGGGACTACAAAAAGTCCTGATGCATCAAAGCAGCCAGTATTTGAGAGTCAGTTTGTTTTGTTATAAATTTAGTTTTCTGAAAAAGAAAAGCTCTGTTAAGTATATCAGTTGTCGAGCTGTCGTAAAGGTGGATTTCTGAATCTTAATAAGACAGAATTGTTTTATATGTTTGTGTCTCAACTGTTTTATATCTATTGCATTTTCTAGGAAGTTCACAAAGAACGAACTGCATTGGAAACTCAGCTGGAACAACTCCGACCTGTAACTGTCTTATGACAGAGTAAAACAGAATGTTTGTGCCAAGAACCTTTCGACGTTTATCCGCACAAGATACTGGCATAGTCTTTTCACTAAGGCAACATCATTTGGGAAAAAATGGCTGCCAGATTTCTTTTGCATTTCTTGCACCCGTTTACCTTGCAAATGAAGGTATAGAACCTGAATGTCAAACCTTGGTTTCCTGTTGATTCTTCAGGAATGCCTCAGTCTCTTATTAGCTTTTTATTTATTCCAAGAATTCTTGATTCATATGCAATTTAGAAGACATTTTAAATATTGTATACTTGCTGGAAACGTCATACTAGATTACCACATTCCTTGAATATCTGTGATTTTCAGGGTGTTCCTAGTTTTAGAATAAATTAAAGTAGCATATACAGAGCATTATACCTCTCATGTACACTACTGTCAAGCAATTTTGTCCAGTCCTCTTTGTTTACTGATGATATCTGAGTGTAGTGCACAAACCTAGCAGTGTATAGTGCATACACATCTCCCGCTACAACATATGACTGGACATAAACTCCCTGCCTATTTCCTCGTCTTGCATCTCAGCTCCTGCACAGTGGTTGCCATTGGCTCTCACACAACATTGGGAGGAATGGAGTGCCATGGGCCCATCTCTTCTGACTGGGAGCCTTGGCAACTTCTCTAACCAGGATGTTGCATCACCCTCAAGCCATGTGATGATGGATTCACCCACCTGCCCTTGTCCATTAGTGCTCTCTATACTGCTGTTGCTGTATTCATGCAACTCGTGTGGTTTGAGAAGCCAAGTACAGGGGATGTGCCACAGCTGATTCAGGAAATCTTCACCCACAACCACATGCTGTGCCGTTCCTGGGCATGCTAGTGTAAGGGTGGATTGTGTCAGCATAGCAAGATTTTTTGCCCATGGTCCATGCCTTATTGCAGCATTTGTATTTTACTGATTAAATGCTACCGAGTGATTAACAATTTAAACCCAGAACTCTTAGATCCTCTTTGATTTTTGACAATTGGATGTTTTGATTGCTTATTTCTTAAGATGTATCCAGCAGAGCAAGTTAGCCGTGGGCAGTACCCATAGGTTACCTCTGTGTAACATGTCTTCTTTGCTTTATATGTAGAATTGTACATGGTTTATGTTCTGTGCATTGAAGTTATCAATGAAATTTACATTGTTTTCCTTCTGCATTGGAAATTGATGGGCCTTGCTTCATTATCTTGATGATGACGGACATCTTTCCTGTTCAGTTAGCACACCTGACCTCAAGAAAGTTCCACTGAACTTGCTAAGATTGACTTTGAAGTAAAGTTGCATAAGGATCTGCCTGTATGTGTCCTTAATGGTATGCCTAGCTTTGACTTACTGCACCCAAAATATACTCTTAATTGCATATAGCGACAATAAGAAAGGTAGTCTTTCGGGAGAAGAGATAAGTAGAGAGAGCTTTTTATGAACTGGTTGAGTTGACGCTTATACAAAGTGGCTTTTTCTGTAAGTTCATGTTTCTTGTGCATCATGTGACATGCATGTCATAGCATCTACAAGATTTAGTGATGGCCACAGGCTTAAATGGCTTTAAAAGAAGACCAGACAGATCCATGGAGGATAGGTCTTATTAACGGCTATCGGTTATGATAGCTAAATAGAAGCTACATGTTCAGAGGTTGTATGTCTCTGAATACCAGTTGCTGGAGGGCTAACTGTAGGAGAGCTGTGACTTTCATGCCCTGCTTCTGAGCTAACTGGAAGCATCTGGCTGGCCACTGCTGGAAACAGGATGCTGGAATGGTTGGATTCAGGAGAGCTTCTTTTACTTGCTTTCGTTGTCCTTCCTTCTTCGTTTCTTTACTTAAAACATTCCATGCCTTCTTATTCTTATGAAGTAAGCATACTTTCAGATGTCCTGGCAAAGTAACACTGGCACAGCCCTTCCCAGTAGCACCCCCAGCATCCATAGAAACACTTTTGCCAGAGGAGGGACTGGGATAATTCACAAAAGGAGCCTCAACAGACACTCAGGCAAAACAGGGTGCTGCTGGTTCACTGCACAAAGTGACAGGCTGGAAGCTGAGCAAGACAGGTTTGAGCCCAAATCAAGGGACTTGCCCTCCTCAGCAAGGAGTTCACTTTTTGCATGACTAGCCAGAAATGCCCATGGCAGGGATAAAAGACGAGAGGGAAGAGGGTCTAGAACCCACATCAGCCACTCCACAAAACTGCATGCTAACCACCCAGCCATAGTAGGAGACAGCAAAGTGCACCTCATCTGACGTTTAACACCTTGCATCGCTGCAAATAGGCACACCTGACTGGATCATATGGACCTATCGGAGGGAGCACTTCATGGGCCAATTATTGGGCTGGCAGGTGGCACAGGCCAGGGTGCCAACTGCAGCAGCCTGCCCAACTAGCCATACCCACCCCATGTCCTTTGCATAATCTCTGGCACCTGACGGAGTGGCAGTATGCTGCCCTCCCATTCCTTTGCCACAGCCCACTGTATACCATGGCAGCAGAGACTAGGGAGATCATGATCACTGAGGAGCATTCCTCAGAGCCCAAGAAGTAATGGAGTGAGGATGTTGTAGACCCTGAGAACAGAGAGGCCCCTCCCCCTGCAAAGTTCCACCCTGAGGCCACCTGAGAAAAGGAGCAACTAGGGTGGGTAGAAGGGGGATCCCTATCTGCTAGCAAAGAGACAACAAGGGTGATCCAGCCAATGGTTTTATTAATCTGTATCAACGACAGAGCAGCATCTGAAAGGGAAACGCAGGTGGGGTTGCCAACCATCTCTTCCCAGTAGGCCTGTTGTGCCATTGCAAGTTATCCAACAGGCAAACAAGTAACAGGTGCCAATGAGGTCTGCTTGCACCAGTTGGTTCACTGTCTGCCCTCACCAAGCAGCAGCTGGGCTCACATTGGTTTTTTCATGCAGGCTGTAAGCTTCCCTTGGGATCTGCATGGTGTCTTTGCCTATGGGACAGCTGCCTGTTGGGATCAAGGTGAAACATCAAGAATGTAATATCATCACTGTTTTAAAGCCAACACCTCCTGCGTTCTCAGCAGAATTAGGGCAGTATAAGGGAGTGGTTTTTCGCCTCACATTCTCCTCAGTAAAACTGCCTCAGCCGACCTCCCCTTTGCCTCAGAGACGGAGACAGCTTGAGTTTTGGTGCAGGTCTTTCACTAGCGCAGGGGCACTTCTGTAACCCTCCCTCACCTGTGGGTGGAGGAGCAGAGGCTACAGACCGGCAGTGTAAAGAGATTGGCAGTGTGTGACAGGAAAGAGAGCCAACGCCCGCCATCTTGAGGTGCATACTCAGTGTTTGTGAGGAAGAGTGTACATACAGTGGTGCCGTGTAGGGAGCAAGAGCATAGTGGCTTGGAATGCTACCTTTCCCTCTCCGGGGAGGATGGTGCAGTGGAACTCTGCAGAGGACCAGTGTTCAGCCCCCTGTGACAAAGGTGCAGTTCTTAAAAACAAAAGGGTTTCTGATGTGTGTTTGGCCAGCAGTTGAAGCCCCTGGCATTCACCAAAATGGAGCAGATACCCCCTGCTCTTAGTTACAAAAGGAAGGGATGGTTAGGTAGCACAGCATAGACACACTTGATAATCCGAAAGGGTCAGAAGGTGGAAGGTAGAGACATGAGACAGACAGACATGCAGCATTAATGCATTGCAGCATGGGATTTCCTTCTCTTTGCTTACCTGCGTGGTGGGGTGCATTGTCCTTCCCCTGTTGGGGTGGTGAGGTGGAGGTTCCAGTCAGGTGTCTGTCTATGGAGTCCTCCTAGGACAGAATACCTGCAGTAAGAATGCTGAGAAGACCAGAGTTAACACAATATCTTGCCATACATGTTGTGAAGGGAGAAGAGGTGGTTTGTGCAAAGTGCTCTTTTGTGAGCCAAATGCCCTTTCACCATGGTTGCCATCACCAGAGCTCCCCTCAGAGTGGTATAGCCCCATGCCATGCTGCTGATCATCTGTGCTGTAGTCTCCCTGGCTAGTACTGTGATTGGCTGTCAAATGTAGTCTGTATCTTATGCTTAGTTATGGGGAGTGGGCACGGCAGGAGGGGTGCCATCTTCTGTTTTCCCCATCCCTATTGTTACTTATGGGGTTACTCCTATCTATGCCAACTCTGTCATTGGCGTAGCGTTTTTCTGGTGTTGGGGACGTGTCTGTAGTCTGAAGAGGGGTTACAATATGGTATACAGTACATCAGTTCCTCCTCATCCCTCCCACGTTGTGCCCCATTTTGGTGAAGAATGTTTTGATGAAGTTATCTCTTTTTTTTTTTAAGTCTGTTATAATCTTTTGGTAAAACATCTGCCATTTGAACCCCAAAGCACATCATTCCATAATTACTGCCATATACTGTACTTCAGTAGGGCTTCTCAGTGTAGAACAAGCTGGTGTGCAAATGTTGAGGCTCACTTAAATTTTAGAAAATTATTAGTGATGGTCTGGTGTTAAGCTAAAGTGAGATAATGGAATGTGTGTTTGTAGTCCCTCTACTCTTCCTCCCCCTCTTCTTATTTGAATGGCCGCATCAGACATTCCTGATCACTAGCCTGTCTGGCTAGGTTTAGGAACACTAATCTTAGCATTCAATTTTTAATTTGAAAACATGATTTTAAAGCTGTATTTGACCCTAATGAGAGAATGTTTGTTTATAAATGTTCCAGGTAATTAGAGTGGCATGACCAGACATTGTTTGTGGTACCAGCTTAATCACACTGGAAGACGATGGTTCTTATTACAAAATTGCCTGTATAGGATCCAGATTGTGTGGCCTTTGTGCGTTGTTGTCAAGACTTAATATTAAAATTCGCTTGACAGAGTTCACTGTGCACCAGTTTTTACCATGTGTATTTGAGAAGCTCCCAACCTTATAGGAAGGCTCTGTTGTCACTGTAAACAAGTTGTTATATTTGGGAAATGCATAAGGCACAGATTCATCTCTGGGGTCAATGCTGGCCACATTGGTGCAAAGCTAGTATGGAAATTCCTGGACCCTTTGTTTCAGACAAGAGAGATTTTCGCAATATGTGGAATATGGAAGAGCCTCCGGTCTTGAATAGCCTCAGGAAAGGAGTCCCGTTCGTTTGTGTAACACTGCCAGGTCTTTAGTCTTCAGCACATGCATGTGCACACCTTAAAAGAAATATTTTGTGTAATAAAAAGCAGATCAGGAAAGACTGATAAGTCTGTGTATTCTGTGGGGGAGGGGGAAGAGAACATTTATTTTATTAGAACAAGATTACCCCATGTGATGAAGATGAGAAAAAATATATATATTTGGAGTTTACCTTGTTATGTTATTTTCATGACAATATGCTAATAAAATTATGTGTTTATGTTTTGGTCCTCTACTGACTTTTTGACAAACAAAATAGCACTGGGAATATCATTGTATTTTGCTCGTGGGCTATATATTTGTGTGTTAACATGCTTGTTTTAAAAAATGACCAGTCAGTCTTCACGCAGCACATCAGGACAGTGAGTTGCATCTTAACAAAGTTGAAATTCATGCCTTACTCCTAGATAACTGTGCATAGGAATACACTGTTAGTCATGATTAAGCACCGTTGAAATGAATGAGAGAAGTTAGTCGTAATTAACAAGTCCCATTAATTTCTATAGAACTAACAGCACAATTCTAGGCACATGTACTTGGAAGTAAGTCTCTCCGAGTTCAGTGGGATTTACTTCCAGGCAAGTGTATATAAGATTGCAACTTTGGTCATGATTAGCTTTGTTAGGATAACAGCCCAATGACACAGACTATACTATGCATATCCAGTTGCAATGAACTGTCATGTACATTAAAATAAATCTTCATTGTTCTTAAGAGCCCAAGCAATGTAAATGCAACTTCTTCAACCTAATGAATGCAGTCAATGTACAGAATCGGGTTTCTTCATACCTGCCTTTAAACTGAATCCATGCAAGTTATATAATCCATGCCCCAAGGATCGGTCTTGGGACCAGTGCTTTTCAACTTGTTCATAAATGACCTGGAGTTGGGGATAAGCAGCGAGGTGGCCAAGTTTGTGGATGTTACTAAACTTTTCCAGGTGGTGATGACCAGAAGGGATTGTGAAGAGCACCAGAAGGATCTCTCCAAACTGGGACAATGGGCAGCAAAATGGCAGATGTGCTTCAATGTAAGTACGTGTAAAGTAATGCACATTGGGGCAAGAAATCAAAACTTCACATACGTTAATGGGTTCTGAGCTGTCTGTGCCAGATCAGAAGAGAGATTGGGGTGCTGGTGGACAGGTCGATGAAAGTGTCGACCCAGTGTGCGGTGGCTGTGAAGATGGCCAATTCCATGCTTGGGATCATTAAAAAGGGATTGAGAATAAAATGGTCAATATTATGCCCTTGTACAAATCGATGGTAAGGCCACATCTGGAGTATTGCATACAGTTCTGGTCACCACACCTCAAAAAGGATATCGTGGAACTGGAAAAGGTGCAGAAGAGAGCAACAAAAATAATTGAGTTGGAGCACCTCTGTTATGAGGAGAGACTATGGCGTTTGGAACTCATCAGTCTAGATAAAAGGCGCCTGAGGGGAGACATGATTGAGACATATAAAATTATGCATGGGATGGAGAGAATGGATAGAAGTTCTTTTCCCTCTCACACAATACTAGAACTAGGGAACATCCACTAAAACTGAGTGACGGTAGAATTAGAACAGACAAGATAAAATATTTCTTTACCCAGCGTGAAATGAATCTCTGGAATTCCTCGCCACAGGATGTGGTGGTGGCACCTGGGACCTCCTGGTTTTAGTAGTAGGCTATTTTTAATACCAGATGCAAGGGAGTGGCAACAGGATACAGGTCTCTTGTTGTCTTGTGTGCTCCCTAGGCATTTGGTGGGCCACTGCGAGATACAGGAAGCTGGACTAGATGGGCCTTTGGCCTGATCCAGCAGGGCTCTTCTTATGTTAAGTTTGCTGCACTCAAAGACAATAGATTCCTTCTCTCATTACAGTAATACATAATGGATACTGCTTTATTCCCCATCCCAGGTTTGAAAAGCAAAAGCCTGATGGCATTGTGGGACCTTGCTGGGGTAGGAGTAATATTGCATCCAGAAACAGTGAGCAGAAAAATCATAACCCCTTCCTTAAAAGGAAAAAATGCCAGGAAGTAAAGCCCTTCCACTCATCACAACACATTTAATCTTCCACACTTTGCAATGAAAAGGTGGACAAGGGGAAAAGACCTCTTCATAGCGTGTGCAAAGACCATGACCCTTACCAAGAAAATGAGGAGGAAAACAAGCCCAGCACTGCTAAACGGAAATGTCAGTACTCAAGACTAGTAGCTCTTTGGAAATGGGCTTTAGTCCCACCTACTGAGTAATTCCTCATCTGAAAGAAGAACAAACCAGGATGATGAAGCATAAACTGTGTGTGTGTGTGTGTGCGCGCGCGCGCCCCATCTGTGAATAAAAAATAAAACTAATGACAGCAAGAAAAGAAAATGCGGGGAAAACACATATACAATGTGCATGAAATATAGATTATGCAATCTAAGAATAAGCAATCTACTGAAAAGATATTACTAAGCAATCTATGCATAAATCTCTTTTTTTAAAAGTCTGGATAATGTTGAGGGGCAAGCCACAAAGGGAGCTGTGGTGAGCTCAGCCTACGGAGAAGGGTCAGGTCATGTCAGTTGGAGTGACAAATTGCCATGTTAGATGTCTTAGCCAAAGGCACCGTTTCCCAAGCCCGAATGGTTTGCATCTTGTGAGTTCATTGTTTACACCCCAGTACCTGGCTAGACTAAGACTCAAAGTTCCTTACAAGTTTGCTTGGTAAAAGTGGCCCTGTTGGCTTCCAGATGTTAGCAATATTTTGTGGGCACAACAATTCAGTGTTTTTCTAGATTGTCAGGCTTCTGAAATATCCCCCCCCCCCATTCATATAGGGCAAAGTGACCAGGCAAATCTCTCTTTGTCTGAATAATAAGAGTAGTTTAAGATTACTCCCAGTAGGAAGCTGACATCTTCCAATGCGTATCAATGCAGCATGTATGCCGAGGGGCTACAGGTGAAAATGCGTTTTTTCTGTGTCATCTATACTTATGAGAAAACCAAAGAGAGGGCAAGAATAATGATAAGATGCGGTACTCGTGTTTCTCAGGTGGAGTGCCCAACAATGCTTTCCTTGTCCCCCTCACTTCTCTCGCACAAAACTGGCATTGCCAAAAAAAATTGCTCTTCCAACTCTGAGATTTAAAGGGAGGCCTGCAACCCAATATTCTAATTATTTTGTGCCAGGTTTGTTTGAAACAATCGGGCACTTCATTTTGTTTGCCATAGATTTAAGGTGTGGCTACCTGGCAATGCTTCCATTGCCTGGTACAAAGCTTTTATTGTTTACTATAAATTCCACCTTTTTTCTTTTGCTTCCTAATGATAACAACATACACAAGACCTTGCCCGTGCCTGATATCCTTAATCTCTGCTTTGCCTTAGAGAAGTCTAATCCCTTAAATTTAAATGGTGGCTTCCTGTTTCATTTGCTGCTTTTATCATCTTGCATCATTTTGGAAAACGAGGCCTCTTATAGGGGGAGGAGTAATGTTCAGTTCATGGGAGATGGCAGAATTCCTCTCAAAAAGTACTGGATTTTATGTATCAAAACTGAAACTCACCTAGTCAGTAATTTTGTTTTCTGAAAACGCAAAACAAAAAGGTACATGTGCTAGGGACCCTGGAGCAAAGCCTTGCTCTTAGGCCTCCATAGTTACCCCACCACCACCACCAACGGCCTGATGGTGTACTGAATGTCACCGGTACTACTGGTTCTGAGGGGTCAGCTCAGGCAGGTGCGTCCTTGGCTATTGCCTGACTTGGTCAGCCCCGGACGCTACCCCTGCATCTGCAGTTAGCAAGACTTGCCATATGCCACTGGCTAGATCAATAATTCAAAATACACACTAGTGTTCTGGGTGAATAGCATTGATGTGCCACAAGAAATAAATTAACTACAGCCTCCTTGCCTGAAGTACCCACCCATGAAGGAGGCTATTTGATGTATTTCTTCATGATTTACTGCTCTGCTCTTGGTTCCTTCCAATCGGCCTGCTCTGGGGATAGATCAATCTACTATATCTCTGGATCGTGTCTGTGATCAAATAGTTCAGTTAGTACCAATGCAAAGATGCAATCGATTTAACAGCACTGTAGAGTGCTCAAATCACCTCACAGATATTACTCAGAAAAATTCTATTTCTAATTATTCTAGAACAACTCTTTGGCTCATTTGACAGCAGGACAAGAAAAATGTGTGTACTGTACATACATGGAACAGTGAGGGCCTATTAGTAGTCTTCCACAGTTTTGTCAATATGCTGTACCCACTTTCGTAAAACTGTTGATCACCTTAAAATTAAATCCACAAAAATTAGGTAATGTTTGATTTAGGCCAACCAAAACATCACCTGATTTTGGATACTAGATCCCCCCCCCCCCGGACCAATGAAGCCACTACAATTGTGTTCAATAGTTACAGGTGAAAGAATAGCACACAGATTTTCACCAGCTGTTTCTAAAAATAAAGCAAGAATACACAACAAGCTGAACTCTGTAAGGCTATCCATAGTATTAAACTGCCCACTCTGATCGGCTTGAGTAATGCTACCTTTTTTCAACAAACGTTCAGGAAGAGTAGCCTTGTTATCAGAAGGAAGCATGTCATGCTCCATTCTTTTCTCTCATGGACACTTCTTTTGTAAAATAAATATATTCTTCAATAAATAATTAAATTCTATATTATTTTCTGAGAAAAAAATCCTTTAAATTAGAAGGCTGTGTTTTGTTGTTAATCTATGGAAAACCTGCAGTTGGATAAGTTTCTCCTCAATGTTAATTAGCTTTCTAATCTTCAGTTTTGTTTCATGCCAGTATTGATGCAGTTGCAACTTCAACTGCGGAAATGTCCTTCCTTCCCTCCTTTTTTCCTCAGGACTGTCAAGATGAAAAGCACAAGGAGCAACAGAACAATGAACAGGCCAGGCCCTTGACAGGGATTATCTGGTTCATGGTTCTTATGAGTGACTGTTCTACAGTGCACTGGAAGCAAGTTGTAAAGCTAAATCACTTATGTTGATCCCATTCTGTCACCTCTAACCATGCTGATTAGTAGTTTTATTGAGATGGGTGGAAGTTATTCAGCAGCAATATTTCACAGAAGAGGTGGGGGGGAACAGAGCTAGGCTAGAAAGAAGAAAATGGTAAGCAAGGCTATTAGGGCACAAGGCACACACGGTTTGAGGAAGACTTTAGTAGAAAATAACACAAGAGGTGTACAATCAACCAAAGGTCAAAGGCATGTGTTGGGTCATGTCCACAAGGGATCTTTCCACACTACTAATTCAGTACAAACTATGTTGCATAATATTTTATATATTAACTGGGTTGGACTATGCCATACCCTGTCATGCCTCCATTTTAGAGTTACACCCTGGGCCAGTGCAATCATTAGGCCAACTAAGCAGCCGCCTAGGGCACAGACCTCGGAGGGGTGCAGTACTGACCTTTGAGGGGTATAGTTTTATACTTATTCTTGCAATTTAAAATAAATTTAGCAATTTCAAGTTTTGTGCTTTTCATTTTTTCTACAAGAAATCTGTTTTGGAAAATTGAAGTTGGCAATTTTTTTGGGGGGGGGGAGGTGCAAGTAGTTAGCCTTGCCTAGGGCGCAAAATAGGCTGGCCCTGGTTACACCCTTTATTTTCTGTTAGGACTCCTAGGCCTCAGACAGTGATGCTAAATGATTACGGTACATTGCATGACACTGAAATCCATCATATAAAGGTTTTGCCACTGCTGTGTTGGCCTGCAGGGAAAAGCTTTGCCTGTTGAATTACTGTCTACATCTTTATTTGCTTACTGACTACATTTCAACCAAAGCACTCGAGGTGATTTACTTGAGAGTACTTCAGAGGCACACAAAGAAAAAGAAATGTGGAAGGCAGAGGAAAGTCAGGTACCAATCGTTTTGTTACGTAATGAAGTTGTATAGCGGAACGGACACTACAGTGGACAGTTCTGGGAGAGGAGGACCCAACTGGAGTTGGACCAGCCGGGTGGATAGAATAGCCTGGTGGTGTCATGTCTTCCTCTGCTGAAGCTTGGTGGAACGGCTGCTAAGGACAACAGTTCTGAGGCGGGGGAAACCAAATGGCAGTGTCATGCACAACCCCGCCTGACTTTTTGTGGACTAACTAGGGCAGCAGCTTTCTTGTTGCTGATGGGGCTAAAATATATTGAGCCTCAACAAAAGTCTCTACATTGTCACACCCTAATACCAGCCACCACAAAGAGAAACTGACTATTTGTCGCACTTCATCAAGATTAACTACTTTTCAAAGCCCACTTTCACCATCAGCTAGCCAAATAATTGGTATAATAGTGCAGACACTCAATTCCAAAGAATGTTCCTTGTCCTATCTATTGCGGTGTCATGTTTTTGCATGGCCTCACAACTGTAGTCGCAATGCTGCGACTCAGTGCTTTCAATTGATCTTGAAATTGATCATGATGATCTTGTCCCTGTGCTGTTGTTCTACTCCCCCATTACTCATTTTTCAAAATGAGGTTGCACTAGCTTGCTACTTCATATGTTGTGCTTCTTGCTTCTTTTGTGGCTAAATGGGGAGGGATGGAGGGGGAAAACTGGCAAAAGCAAGACTGAGGAGCAGCTTCCAACATAACTCATAATTAATAATGAGTTAATTGTCCTCACAATTCTTTGCTCAGTGGCTAAATGTACACTGACTGCAGGGGAATGCAAACTGCACATCTGAGATTTGCCCTCTGGTGTAAGTTTATTATTTTCCCACATTTGATTTTGGACCTTTGGGTACATTCCTTTGGTAAGAATCTCTGCAATTCATATCTGCACCTGTTGCAGTTTCTTTGGACTCGGTGAAGAATCTGTTTAGAAAAAACAGCTTCATCCAGGCACAGATCAAACAAACTTCTAGTGTGTTGGCTGAGCCTTCAGGTTTTTTTCCTGTGCTTGAGAGTGGAAACAAGTCATGCGCGTTCATACCCAAGAGGTACAACCTGTACAACATCCAATAGAGAAAGTATTATTTAAGGCTGGCGTTCAAAACATCGTTCATAGGTCACTGCCTCCTGGTTTAGTGCCTGAGGTATGACTTGTTCACTTTCTGACTGAAGTGGTCCTATGGCCCTTCAGGCTTGCCTGCTGCCGTTTGTAAGATATGACTAGGAAATGGAGGCATCCTTCTGAACAGGAAGGCTCTGCTTTTAATCTCTGTGAAAGTCACCACTCAAAGCCTGGAATAAGTAGCGAGCTAAGCCACCGCCTTTCACCTAAATGGAATTAGGCAGCTTCTGTTTTCTTGGCGGGAGGAACCAGAGAGTAAGATGTCTCCCCAGATGATTGAAGTGTGTTGCTTCTGATACATAACAGATGCCAATTACATCCCTCAGTATAGAATTGAAACATTCACAAATATTTGACATTTTCCAATTTTGCCACACAGATTTTGAATATGAAATTTCAAACTCACGTTCCTAAATATTCGTGAAATTGTTCCCCCAGTTCTCTCACGTAGCCTTCTCATCCTGAGGCCTTCTGGGTTTGCCTCATAAAGAGGCAATACCTCACATTACTATTTTGAATGTAAAATTTCACATCAGAATTTCAGTTCTCTCGAGTCAGTATCTCTTTGTTTTGGCAGACATCAAAAGTGAATTTTCATACAGTTTATCTGATTTACCCCAATCCCAGTGGTTGTTGATTATAGTTAACTTTTTTTCCTGCAAGACTCAATTTCTGCAAGTCACATAAGAGCTGATGTTAATAACAGCTAGTGCAGTGATGAGGAAACCTGCGCCAGTTAAATTTCGACCTGTTGAGCAGGGCCAGTTTGTCTATGCAGCCATTAGAAGCAGGCTGCATCAGCGACAGATTGCAAAGGGTCTGAGGGGGCGGCAGATTCAAGGTGACTTTCACCCCAAGTCTATTGCCGCTGCTGCCCCCTTCCAACCTGCTGAACAATCCAGGAATGATCTGCTTCACACTCACTCAAGCACGAAGCAGATCATTCCCCTACTTACTGTGCTCCCTGTGTGCTGCCTTGAAACCCAGAAATGTGGGACTTCTGCTTTTATTTGCACTTCCAGATTGCAAAGCAGTATGTGTGGAGCATGATAAGGGTTGGGGGTTTTTAGCGCAGGGGCGGTGGACCCAAGATGGCATCAGGCGGTGTTCTGGTTCATGCCACCCCTACTCTTGAGCAACGGTTATGGCTATAAAAAGTCTCTGTTTCTACCAAAAAAAATGTTGTTGCGGTAATGCTATTTCCTTATCTCATTTAATCCTCACAACAACCCTGTGAGGCAGGTTAAGCTGGGAAATTAGTGGATCCTCTGTTGGGAAGACTCTGTCACAGTTCAACAGCTGTGTACTTCATGGTTGAGAAGACATCTGAATTCCCGTGTCCTCCAACTCCAACACCCTGTCCAGTGTGCCATACTGGCTTTCAACAAGCAAGTAAGCACAAGTAAGCAAAGTCTTGCTTTCCAAAAGTTGTTTGTGGAAAATCTTGCTTTCCAAAAGGGGGGTTTGATGCTCCCTCAGCTGTAACTGCTGTTCAGCATATTAGCTTCTGGTTTTGGAAAGCTGGTTGGAAATGCAGTTTCACGGCAGCTCCGGAATGCTGCTCTGACTAGCCATTCGGGGTCTGAATACTGAGATTGTAGCATGATTGACATTTTCAAAGCAAACATGGGGCTAGAACAGAGGAGTAGCTGCTGTAACAAATGCTGGCCCAAGTTTTGACACTAATGGTGATGATCAGTGCATAATGTCAGCTCAAGATGAAAGGCCGCAGCCCAGAGGAAAAGGAATCCAAACATGCATGAATCACAAACACCACGCACAGTTCTCACTTTTGAATAGTTGAATTAAAAGGCCAGGCAAGGACGATATAACATCCAAAATACATGAATGTTAACCTAACGTTGCCAACTGTTTTTCTGGAAGAGCTCCTGCACTTTTTAGTAGTAGTTAAACAAGCAGAAATCCCGTATTCATGTTGATAGCCTCTCTGATCCAGCTGCTTCCCCCCTACTCTCCCTGACACCCTCCTTTGGCCTGACACCCTTACAGCCACAGCCACTCTCTTGCATTTGTTTTCTCTAATTGCAGCTCTGTGTTGGCTCTTTCGATTGTGGAATTCCCTCTCTCCCACCTTGTCAATAGTGCACACTCTCCACCTTCCTAACACTCCCGCTTCCCACTCCTTTCATGACCTGCAGCCTATTGAGGCTGCTCCCATTATCTCCTCTATCATTTCTCTCTGCCCCTCTGCACTTTTGACTTTCCAACCTCCTTTCCCTCAAACACTTGACTAATTTTCCACCAAGCTGTTTGTGCCACTAATTCCCAGCCTTACGCCTCTATTCATATTTGCTAGCTGCAGAGCACCTAGAATATAATACCTCGTATTATGTATCTTACAGGCTTTTTTTTTTCCTATATGCCACAAAGATGTAGTAATAAACTTTATTCTTTGTTTTGGCAATTTTTATGGGGATCTGCACCGCCTTGGATTTTGTTGCAGAGGAAGCAACTATCATTTCATGAAGGAGAAGGTTTAGACTTCCTGATTTTAGTTTATATCATCAAGCTTATCTTTTAATTTCCAGTAATTATTGGGATTATTCTTTACACGTGGACATTCCATCTTGGGGTATTTTAGAAGCTTCCTCAGTGCCCCCTTCCCGAAATGGAGGGTATTGGAGTGTACATATATTTAAACAAAACATATCCCATTAGCAATATCCACTGAAAGATATTTATGGAACACTATGAAAAGGAAATATGAATGTGATCCTTACATACATGCTAAATTAACATTGTGGGCCAATCCAGAATTAAAGTTTGGGATTGGGATGGCATCCTTTTTGTGGAAAACCTGGACTGATAGGAAATTTTTTACCCTAGATAAATTAATTGGCCACTAATAGGGCTTTCTTTTATTTTCGAAGTTAATGGCTAAATATGAACTACCACTATCAACTGAATGGCAATTTTACAGCTATGGCATGTACTAGAATTTAACGGCCCAATCCTATGGGCTGTTTACACCGCCAGAACGAGCATTCTGGCGGTGTAAACAATTTTACGGCTGTCACAGACATGCATAGGATTATGCTGTAAGTTGCTGTTAAGTATGCAAGCAAGCACCTCCCTCTTAGCAATAGGACTTGATAACACTTCCAGAGTTATCTTGAGGACAATATGAAGATACTACACATGAAACACTTGCACACTCCAAAAGTTCTACACAAATGTTAAGTAGCAGTATTATCTCCCCCTTGCCCATCTCCCTCCCTCTATTGTTTCTCTTACTATCTGTCTTACGGACTGATCCTGTGTAGAAATGCGCCGGGGCAGCATGTGCTGCCCTGGCACTGGGTGTCGCAAAAGTGTCGTAAGGTACTTCCGCGACACTCCAGGCCCCAAATACGCCATTTCCCTGACCCAGCACCGGCCGGTGCAGATAAGACCTATGCCAGTCAGGGCAGGGGACGGCGGACCCGGCGACAAGGGAGGGCGGCCATTGGGCCCCCCCAGGACCTGGAGGGGATGGGGATACCGAGGGCTGTGATCCCCAGTATCCAACACTCCCTCCAGGCCCCAAATACGCTGACACGGTAGGCGTTACTGTGCACGAGCTCTAGAGCTCATGCACATGCGAGGATGCCCATAGGGCCTCCTGTGGCTTACACGGGGGGAAGGGAACGGCTGCCCTAGCTTACACAGGATTGGGCTGCCCGATTGTAAGCTCCATAAGGAGGAGGGGTCTGTTAGGGTGTGGTATTAATAATAATAATAATAATAATAATAATAATAGATGTAATTATTATTTTCTACCAGTGGTGCATTTCTGCGTTACTGGTAACAAATAAAATGTCATTTTGGTGTCACCCCTCCCTGGGTTGACACCCGGGGTGGTCCGGGGGCCCCCAGTGATGCTCCTGCCCCATAGTCTTCTGTCACCTCTGCAATGAGAGTTCTTTCTCATGTAAGCTAATCTTCCTCCTGATGGGATTATGGATTCAAGACAGAAAATAGCAATGATGAGGACTCCCCATACAAACACAACATCATTTCAAAAATTCTCCTTTGTCTCTAGTGACAAAAACTCTATAATGAAAAACACCATTTGCATTCATACCTGTTGACATGACTGATGGTCAATAACTTTGGTGAAAACGTTGTGTATATCCTACCATTCCTCCCAAGAGCTAACAGCTACATACACGAGGTACCCAGGCAGCTATCCATTCAGACTCACCCAAGACCTAGAGACTTGCCTCTTCTCCCTCTTACCACCTATTCCTGCCTCTGGCTTCATGCTCAAGATCTGACCTTGGGCTTTGATTTCTGGCAACAGTTTTTGCCTCAGACCTTGGATTTATTGCTAGATCTGGATATGTTCCCCAGATGGGCTGTCTCAGTGCCAAGCTTGCTTTCCATTTGGTCTTTGGCTGCTGTTGCTCTGGCACCAATTTCAGGCTTCACTTGCTTCGAATCCACAGCGGTAGATTACCCCTGCTAACTGGGCAAGAGACACTTTTTCAATTGGTGCTCCTCTTATATTTAGCAGCGGGAGAGTAACTTTCACCCCAGCACAGTGTCTTTCTGGTGGCTGCTTGCTGGTGGTGGTCTGCATTTTTTTTAAGAGTGTGAGCCCTTTTGGGACAGGGAGCCATTTAATCATTTGATTTTGTCTGTATTTTGTCTGTAAACTGCTTTGTGAACTTTTTGTTGAAAAGCAATATATAAATACTGTTAATTAATTAATTAATAATAGGCACTTACAGGGCCTCCCATTCTGCAAAGGCCTGTACAACCAAAGCACAGGGAGATTTCTATTCATGCTGTTGTCTTTGCCAAGTTGTCCTTTTTAACTTCAGCAGACACATCTTTATAAAAGATTGGATGCATCTCCTATATGGGGTTCTCAGACATGGGCTTTTTTCTTTGTTTCTGATTAAAGGTAGGCTTGCCGACAGTCACAGAACCCAAGCTCGGGTCCTGGATTTGTCCTGGACTGTTCCGGGCCAGTACAAGCCTCCACCGCCGACTTTTTAAAAGTGAATAAACTAACCTTTTTTCCGGGTGCCGCCATCTTGAATCTCATGAAATCTTGTGAGATCCAAGAAGGAAAAAAGGTACATTTATTCACCTACCTTTTTTCCGGGTGCCGCCATCTTGAATCTCACGAAATCTCGTGAGATCCAAGAAGGAAAAAAGATACATTTATTCACTTCTTTAAAAAGGCAGAGGCGGCGGAGGTGGCTTTGGGGGCTCGGTAGCTATGGGCACGGGCCAGGTGGCACAGAGGTTTGGAGGCTCAGCGGCGACGGGCACATCTAAAACACTCCAGGCTTGCATGTAGGTTTACACGTGCACGTCTAAAACACGGAGGCTTGGCCAGGCGGCACAGCGGCATGGAGGCTTGGCATGGCAGCATAGAGGCTCGGCATGGGGGCTCGGTAATGGCGGCACAGAGGCTCAGTGGGCAGCATGGCGGGCAATGGGTAGCACGGTGGCGGCGGCGGCGGGCAATGAGCGGCATGGCGGCGGAGGGGGCAGGCAAATGGCGACAGGGCACAGGCAAGTCATTTAAATTAATTAATTAATTAGGAAAAATAAATAAATAAATAAATTTTTGGGGGCTTGGCACCTTGCACCCAAAAAGGTTTTTTTTTTCCCCCAAAAAATGTATGTATGTATGTATGTATGTATGTATGTATGTATGTATGTATTTGTTGTGGGGAACATTTATTTATTTAATTGTTTTCAACCGGGAAAATCTGGTAAGCCTAATTAAAGGTGTCTTTATATAAGCAGCAACCATTTATAAAAACGGAGGCCTGATTTTTAAGGCCTCTTTGCATGGTTTCTGGAATATACAAAAATACAATTTTAGTTGAGACTAACTAGGTGAAAAATAACTGATTATGTTCTGGGTTTGCCCTTCCCAAAGAATGAAGCACACATTAACAGTTCAGCACGGCAGGTAAGGGGAAAGTGGCATCACGTTGTCCTTAAATTAAACCTGCAGCTATAGCATCAGCAAACTGTCCTTGGTGCCAAATCAGATAAACATCTCAGTTGTTTCTCGAGGCTAATCTCTTTTTTAAAAGTGCAAAGCCACACAATTCAGGTTGGAGTCTGAGGCAGAAACCAGCACAGGGTAGCTGAGACATGTTTTTCTTTCCCCATCTTTCTATTCTTTCAACAGGAAGGTAAGCTGAGATTAATTCCAAAGACGCTTTCCAGTTGAACACACCACTACTGAATAATTTTTAGGACATGCAAGCCAATTCAGTGCATGTTTACTTTTAAGTCAGCCAATGAAATCAAGCCTGACTGTTCCCTGGAAGGACAGGTACTAAGGCTGAAACTCAAATATTTTGGCCACCTAATGCGAAGAGAGGACTCTCTGGAGAAGACTCTGATGCTGGGAAAGATTGAAGGCAAAAGGAGAAGGGGAAGGCCAAGGATGAGATGGTTAGACAGCATCACCGATGCAACGAACATGAAAATGAGCGAACTCAGGAAGATAGTGGAGGACAGGAAGGCCTGGCGGGATATGGTTCATGGGATCACGAAGGGTCGGACACGACTTAACGACTGAACAACAACAACAAACGTCATGTTCAGTGGGGCATACTCCCAGGTAACTGCACAGGATTGTAGGCTTTGTCTATATAGCCATGTCTGAAGTAAAGAAGGTATATATTATCTAGGCCAGCCAGAAATTTTTATTGTATCCAAATAAGCAATTCAACTATTTGCGACACAGATAGGAAAGTCAACTCCATAAAGGGCTTGCTGGCAGTTTCTCCTCATGGAAGGGTGTCATAGGTGGTCTGCCCCCAAAGCTCCAGATGGGCCTGCTAAGGTCCTCCTGCCCTCCAGTTTATCTTGCAAGTGCTGCAGGAAGTAGCCTGTCTGTCTCACCAGTAAGGAAAGGCACTGTAGGCCTGTTATGTCACTTCCTTAAAAGAAGTGACCAAATATGCAGGCCCACAGAGTGAGATCAGAAGTGCTGAGAAGGGAAGAGGTGCCAGATGGGAAGTGACGGTAGGGTTGTGTGATATAAAAGCAATTCACAATTTAACAACTTATGGAATTCAGTGCACGTGAATAATCACTGTAATGGATTTTAAAGATAAATTAAACAGGTGATAGGTCTATCAATGACCAAGATAGTGAAGTCCAAGTCATACTGGGCTTCACTTCTGAATACCAGATGCCAGGGATTAACAACATGGGAAGGTTGATGCCTTTATTGTTCTCAGTCCTGGCTTTCCAGAGACACTTGACAGGCCACTGTGGAAGATAAAGCTGTGATCCTTTGCTCATTTACTTGGGAATAAGGCCAAAAGCCCTTGGTGAGACTTGCTTCTAGCTTCAAATAAACAGGTGTTGGATTGTGGCTACAGGTGCTGGACTAGACATTCCTTTGGTCTGATCCAGTGTGGCAATTTTGATAAACATAAACTTTAAAACTTTGCCTTTACAACAAGAACGTTGCACCAAATAGAGGACAAATGTGAACCTGAGGTGTTTACGCATCATAGGAGTTGTGAGCAGAAACATTGACACCAATACTGAACACACTACTGCAGATATTACTGCACTCAATACTGCATTGGATTGGATTTTACTGGCACCTATCCTGTTGTATAGGCTTTAGCTGAATGATGCCTATAGAAAATTCCTGCCAAGTTCTTGTGCAAGTCAAATGTCCTCATGTCATCTGGGTGTAAGAGAAAAAATATTGGATTGATTTACTATCTTTGTCACAAATGGAACCAATCTATTTCCTATCAGGTGAAGAAGATATCTGTACATTCACACTGTGAAGAAATCTTGTAAATGTTGGTGTTCCTTTAAAATAGAAGAGGACACTTTGAGGACATTGGACAGCTTAGAAGTCAACAAATTGGCCAATGTACTCTGACCAACCCTGGAAACAATGGAGGAAGAAGAAGATTATTATTATTAAACCAAGGAATGCATTAAAAGCTTGTTTTTGATTCAAATTGTGGGAAAAGAAAACAGAGACCACCCACTTTATGAAGCTAATATTAAACATAGCACAAAGAATTTAACTGGTATTATTTGAAAGTAGACGCTGGAGGGAGGTTGGCCCAAGTCTGTGGTTCCTTTGGGAAAGCTGCAGTCAGATTCCAGACTTTGTAATGAGTCTCTCCTCATAAGAAGGGCCAAACCAAAACCCAAGAGTTGAATATCATCCAGATGCTGGAAAAAAGAAAGGGGAGTTCTGATGCAACTGTCAGGACCTGAGCTCTTTTCTGATGAGAACTTTACCCCTCCCTTGCTTACACTCCCAAAATAATGGCTGAGATATTCTGTTCATGTTTTCAGCATAATAGTAGTATTCAAATTACGGAAGTCTTTTTTTTTTACTATCTCAAATAATTATGTCTTTTGTTTATTTTGGCCATGGCGCTTGGTCTACTATATAGCAAGTTCATAACAGAGGAGCTTACGGGATAAAATGTAAGATGGCCACTTCTATCATTAGCAACACCTCATTGTTGTTCCATGTTACTCTTTGTGATCTGTCCTAAAATACATTTCCCTACTTCACAGGTATATTCTGTTAAGTCAAGGAGGGACAGAATTTGTATCTCTGATTTTTGTTTTCAACTTGTATTCCTATGCCTTTAATAGCAGCATGACAGATAAAAACAAAACAGCTGCAGCATTTCCTGGCACAGTGATGGGAATATCTTCCCCAGTCAGATTTCTACCTATCACCCAGCACTATATAATAATAATATAATAATATAATAATAATAATTAATGTGTATATATTATTGAGAGTATTAATGAGTGACTTTAGACCTAGCAGAAATCCATATACAGTACCTGTACTTGTTCATGTTCTATGAGAAATCTATATCACACATGGTTGCCAATATTTTTCTTGGCACTGCTCTTGTGTTTTCAACAGCTGCATGCCAGGTTCAGCTGATGAAGCTTTTTCTAGCACTCACATGCAAGCAGTAATCTTCTACAGTCACCTGCTGAATTTCTTTATGCTGGAAGATGTCAAAGGCACAGAAGACCTGCTGGGGGAAAAATAGACAACCTGAACTTACCTGGCTCCTCTCTGCGTGAACCGGATATTTCAATACATCCAGGCCTCATCATGGCATTTGGGTGTTTTTGCCCTAAGTCTCCCTTCACACAACCAGTGAGAACCACTACAAGACCAACGTGGCCATTGCCCTCTATGTAGCTAACTCCTCTATTTCGGCTCCAAAGAAGTACTTGTCCAGGAATGTTTCCCAAATTCCTGGCTGAATGCATAAGCTTGAGCACAGAAAGTAGCCATGCAGATGGGCTCAAGATCTGCACAGCTAATACCATTGGTGTGATTCTGTTCTACCCAGATTTTTGAACAGTTATTATTCTAACACACGCGCACATGCACGCGCGTCTATAGGCCAGGATTTATCTTTTTCTGCATTTGACCTATCTTGAAAGAATTAAATCCAGCTCATTACCTTATTGACAAAGCCTACCTGCCTTTAGCAACTGTGTAACAGACAGAAATTCAACAGGTTTCCAAGCAGGCACTGAATCTATATACCAGGGGAAAGCTGGCAACCATATTTAAAACTGTTTTATTGCAGTCTGCAATTATCTAATGCCCACTGCATAGTTTTCTGCACATTACTAATTTTGTGGGTTTTGAATGGTGCAACAACTGCCTAATTCAGCTTTGTATGGTAATACTTTGCAATCCTAGCAGCACTCATCCCTTTGGTTAATGATGTTGTTCTTGGAAATTCCAGCGCCTCTCGCAGCCACATGAAGGAAGAGTCTGATTACAATATGGAAAAAACACAGGGACTGCAGGAAAACCCTGGCAAGACCAAACTTTCTCATGCAATTAGTGCAGAAAACAAAATCAATGTTAAGAATCAGCAACAGACACACTTATGAGGTGGTGGCAGGGCAACAATTCTAGAGATTAGACTTCTAATGAAGAAAAACCCCAGAACTTAAAAAGGCAGAATCAATGTTGGGAGACCACACAGTGGAACTAAATTAAACCTAAAAGGACAATGTGCAGAAAACAACCCCAAGCAATAAGATGGCTTAAAGTCTATTGTCTTTTACCATGAGAACGTCAGACTATGATTTGTGTATATAATCAAGGGTTTAATTAGAGCTCAAAAGTCAGCTGAAAGTCACAGAAAAGGCACCACAGGTAATTAGAGTCAGGTGCCCCATCTCGACTTCAGCTCAGCATATAAACCACCGTGTAAACGTTTGTATGGTTATTGTCAGAATGCAGACAAGCAGGGCCAGCTCAGCCATGAGGCTGAATGCAGGGCCACTCAGAGTAATTTTATCAGGGGGTACAAAGTTTAATTTCTTTCCCTTCATGTGAATTTGGCTCCTGGGGCCCCTTTTTTTGCTCCTGGGCCCCCTTTTTGGCCCTGGGCCCGGGTACAATTGTACCCCCTTAGCCCCCCTCTCAGCAGAGACATCACTACGGTGGGGGTGATACTGTAAGTTCCGCCCCGTCCTAGTCCCCGTTTACTCTCCGTTACGAAGGGGCCCTGCCTCCTCGCCATCGCAGCCATTCAGTGCGGCGAAGGCAACGGGCAGGGAGTCCTGCCCATTGCCTTCACCACACTGAATGGCTGCGACAGCGAGGGGGCGGGGCCCCTTCGTAACGGAGAGTAAACGGGGACTAGGACGGGGCGGAACTTACAGTACCGCCCCTACCATAGTGATGCCTCTGCCTCTCAGAGGCCCTGGCTGAATGAAGCGGCTGCTTCAAGCGGCAAGTTGGGAGCAGTGAACTGACAAGTGGTGCCCTGCCCCCCATGTCTGCTGCCCAGTGCCCAGCTTGGGCCTGCCTCTCGCCAAGCTCTCCAGTCCTGTTGGCACTGGCTGAGAGCAAGTGGCAAGAGGATCAGGGCAGCAGCAGCAGCAGCAGCAGCCCACTTCTTAAAACAATTCAATTTATTTGGGCTAAGTACTGTGTCAATAAAAACAGGTAAAGATAAAAGTCTCTTTCTTTACGTACGTTTCACCCTCAATCCGTGTAGTCCACTTCTTCCTCAAAGCTCCCATTGCAAATGATCAAAGCAGCGGAGCTGCAGGAAGCAGCAGCGGCAAGATGATCCTGCTTGATCCCTCCCTTTCATGAGCAATCAGAACAGGTCACTTGGTCCTGCCTTCTTTTTCCTCTTGCTTGCCCAGCAAGAAGACCAGGTGGTTACAGTACGGCCTCCTCCCCACTGCTCTAGCCAGCCCTGTTGAAACACTGGGAGTGCTCCTGGCTTGCTTTGCCCATTCTTTTTTTTTTTCAGTAGGTCTGGTGGAAGCAAGCAGGAGATCGTAGCAATGGACCAGAAGGTAAGAAGCAGGAGATGGGAAGGGGTCAAACTAGCAGGAGCAGTAGGGGTAGCAGTAGCAGTAGCAGTAGGGGTCAAACTAGCAGTCCCATCATCACCCACCCTTTGCCTCTGTCTGCTGGAGGTGGAAGAAATTATGAATTGTCCCCCAGCAGGCAGAGGTGGAGGATGGGCTAGCACAACTGGAATGGGATCTTGCCTTTCTGAGTAATTTGTCTATTCTATTTAATAGCATATTGATTTAGAATGTGTAAATGGAGGTTCACTGTATTCACAGTTAGTTAAAGATTTTGGGAAGCTTAAATCTGCAATACTTAAAAGCTGAAATTCTCCGCTCATGCTCCTGTTTTGTAATGAAAAACGGTTCATGGAAGCTGAATTACTGCGATTAACTTTTTTTTTCTGCCTGAGAAGCAAAAAGCCTTCAGTAGTGTTTTGAGTGATGTATATTAAAAAGTGCTACATGAGTTTTCAAGAAGATTTAAGAAAAATCAGTTTGGCAGCTAGCGAGTGAAACTTCTCTGCCGTGAAAGTTTGGGTTTCAGCAGATTTGGGAATAAATCTGATATGGCTGGGTATCTGTTAGAGGCCTTTCTTTACTTTCCTGGTCGTCTCCCAATGTATGCCAAATACTAATTAGCTAGAGCTGTTTCCTGCAATCTGTAATGCAGCAATTTTCTGTCCAGAGCAGAATCTCATTGCAGAAGGAGTTACATAAAATAATAACAAACAACATATGACTCCTTCTAAAGCCAGTTACAGACTGGGGGGAAAAAACCACCTCTCTCTCTCTCTCTCTCTCTCTCTCTCTCCTTGCAATTTTTCCCCACTGAAACTGGTGATGATTGTGCAGATTAAATTGTGTTGGCTCTCTGTACTGCATCTTACTTGTGATTATGGTGAGAAACACTTTCCAGATTTGAATGCTGGGAAATGAAAGATCAGCTGCAGAAAATGTAGTTGGGCAAATCTGCAGCTGAAGCTCAGTGTAGATGAAACATGCCCAGCTCCTCTTGATCTCAGGAACCCATGTCTTAGTTAGCCATGCCCAAGAGTCTACAGGTTTAATTATCATAACTGTGGCTGAGGAACCACATGGCAAAGACTACTGTTTCCATGACGTCACTCCTTCTAAGGACATGCTTGTGTTTCAGGCAATTTCTCTTCCCAGAGGGCTGTGCACAGTCCTAATTATAATTCTAGTCCAACCTAGAAATGCCACTGTGAGTGTTTTAGCATTCAGTTGTAAGCATTCAGTTGTAAGCAAACCGCTACAGTTTCTGCTAATAAGGGCCATACCGCATTACACAGTTTTCCTGGGGTGGACTTTGCATCCCTCTCTGTGTCAGCAAAGAATTTCTAATGCTTTGTGCTAGCCCAGATTTTTTTAAACTTTTTTTCTTTGAACAGCTGGTTTTCCTCTCCCCATTTCCCCATACACTATTTTTGAAACTCCCCTGCGTTTCAGAAGCAGTTTCCATGAGATATGGATTGGAGCTGTTTGAGAAAAGAACAAGTCCAACCTTACCCTTCTTGGGCTCATGGAATAATTTCATGGTTCTTTGGTTCCTGTCCATTGTGTAGAAAGCACCTATTGCTGATGTCCGTGGAAGAAATGTTAACTACATGTTAACATTTTTACTAACTAAATGTTTACTAACTAAATGTTCTAAATGGCAACCAGTTTTTCTAACTTTTTTTTAATGAAAAAAGTGGGCTCTTTACTCAATGTCCATCCTTAAGGCATTTTTACCCAAGGGTGTATATATGCAATAGGAGTTAAATGTATACACCATTTATTGATTTTTTAAGAGAGAGAGAGAGAGAGAGAGAGAGAGAGAGAGAGAGGATGATGTGATATGCACATTTAATGAATAGAATGTTGGTGATATTTTGACTTAGTTGGATATTATATGTAGAAAATAGTGAATAGTATGCTAGTAGGATATATTGCTTTGCACTTGCTATAACTACAAAATATGTACTGTTTTATGTTTTAATATTATATTAATAAAATAAAAAATTGTATATATAAAAAGGAGTTAAATGCATACACCTGCGGGCTGGGAGGAAAGCATGGATGGATGTCTGGGAGAGAAGAACAGTTGCGTTTTGCTTCCATTTTTTCCTCCTCTAGCCCTTGTCTCTTGACTGAACAATGGGAAGGCAAGAGGGGTAGGACTGGCCGACCCCAGCCCCAAACTCCACACTTCTGATGGCCCTGGCACCACATCCAACTCTGCACTTGAGATAAGGTGAGAATGCTCCAGGGATGTTGATCAAGTCTCTGAGTCCAAGTCTCAAGTCAAGTCCCAAGTCTTTGCCCCCAAGTCCCGAGTCTTTGGTTATGAGTTACGAGTCCCTATCTATTTAATGGGGAAAGTGGGTTTAAACCTGAATAACTTTCAACTTGTCTTAAAAGGCTCCAAGTCTCTAGTCGAGTCTTTCGAGTCTTTTACAATCACCGAGTCAAGTCCGAGTCGAGTCATTGACGCAACTTGAGTCTGACTCGAGTCAATAGACTCAAGTCTACATCACTGGAATGCTCTACTCAAACGCAATTGTACATGTGTGTGATCAGAGTTCCTGATCACAAGTGCAGACCAAGGCACCTACAGTTTCTATGTACAGTACTATAGAGAGAGCCTGTTCTCGCCTTTGGCCCCATGTGAAGAGGTTGCAGCAGAACTAGAGGATACATTAATCATGAGGAAGAGCCAACTGGCACAATCTGTCCCCCAGTCCATGTGTTTGGTCAACATATGGACAAGAAGGAGAGAACAGAGTTACTGTCTCAGAACAACTATTCACGGTTCCCATACGTACATGCTGCCTCTTCCTGGAAATTGTGGGTATAATAATTCCACTGATGTGCAAAGTCAATTCTGAGATGGTATTTCAGCCAGCTCACTTGTTCAAATGCTAACATAAGCACTGTATATGAATGAGCAGTCTATCACTGGGAGAGCAACTCCTGCAAGGTTTTCCTTTCCCTTTTACAAGAAGGAAAATTGCAACTTGAGATGTTCATATTCATGATTTCATGTGCGTTTGCTCTTCCAATGTTATGCTGTGTGCATAAGACGATTGGAAAAGAAGGAACAGTGACAGATCCTGGGATACTACTCACACAAATTTCTCACACAAATATCAGAGGTTGGTTGTAATAAAATCTGATAGTATGAGTTTACTTCTAATATGAAAAAAACCTCAAGAGGAAACATTGGAATCTAAAAATATTGGTAGGTAACCTACCACTATTAGCACTTCCAATGTACTGTACAAGTGTTTTGCTTGTGCTTGTCGACACTGGAGAATATTTCATTTTGTCTGTAGAGCTGGATTAACCAATCTTTTCTATATTCTAATGCAACCATTGAAGAGGGCTTCTTGAATGTGGTTCTGTACTATGTATGTACACAGTATCGGTGACATTGAATTACAGTTGTTCTACTTATGTCCTGCAGGGGGCTCTCTTGCACTGAAAGGGTCCGTGTAATCCCTCAGTAATGGAAATAAGGCACAAACCATCCTGTCCATGTAGGGCAGTCTGAGAATGATTTTATAATTGCACTCCAGTAGCACAAAGTAGTGCTGAAAAACACTGAAAATCAGGCAGCTTGCATTGAATGGCTTGTCAAACCTTAGAGCCAATTGAAGAGTGAGGGCATGTTTATATATACTCAGCCGCATGAAATTGTATTTACAAAGCATATGCTCATGGGTAGGTGAGACCATTTGGCTGGAAAAACATTTATCAGAAAATTAGAAGAAATACACACTTATTAGACTGGTGGAAGGGAAAGACCTACCAGAATATCACGCTCCCTAGCATGTTACATCGTATATACCTTATGCATCTAGAAAAATAATGATTTATACTGAATGGTCATCTACCAAACCATGGAAAATACAGTTTTGAAATCTTGAATTGATTTTTAGAAGTGACCATCAGTGGAAAATGTATCAATATGCATCATGTCCCTACTGATAAAAGATTAACCATTTCCTCTTTGTATGGAGTGTGACTTTGAATAACAAATGTAACCTTCAGGAATGAGGCTGATCTCTGTGTTAGAAAATGGTGCTGTGTGGAAACTTAAGTGTGTCAGGTGACCCTCTGTAGCCCATGGCCTTGGGATTTGTTCTTTTAAAAATAAATAAAATGTGCTTTGTTTTATGACTATCAAAAAGTGTAGAGGCCAAGCAAATAACCTATAAGGTTTTTTAGTTTGTTGCTCTTACTGAATGGCTGATAATTCACTTTAATTGCATTAATTAATATTTCCAAGATAAAATTTTCTGTTCTAGCTCTGAAACTACATTGCCAGCCCAATCCTGTGTAACTCTTGCACCAGTGTAACAGTAGATCCACCTGTGTAAGTGCACTTATGCCAGTATAACTTGCCGTATGCCAACAGATGCAGGACAGACACCAGCGTAACCACCTTGGACGTCGCGCATGTGCAGTTCGGACGTGGGACGGCCGCCACTGCAACTCCACCAGTGCTGGGGGCATTCAGAAACCCCCCGGAATGCCCCCTGTGCTGGCAGAGTTGCACTGGCGTCTGTCCTGTGTCCGAACTGCACATGTGCGACATCCGAGGGGGGTTACACTGGTGTCCGTCCTGCATCGGTTGGCATACGGCAAGTTATACTGGCATAAGTGCACTTACACAGGTGGATCTACTGTTACACCGGTGCAAGAGTTACACAGGATTGGGCTGGCAATGTAGTAGCCCTAATACCCAATGGAAACAAATGTTAAGGGCAGGTAATGTAACAGCATTTGCTGGCATTCATCTCTTGTTACTCTTGCCTCTCCCATCCTGCCATCTCTTTGCTGTCTTCCCCCCCAACCCATCTCATTTTAGATTGTAAACTCTTTGGGTATACAGTATATACCCTATGTGCATTAAGCTTTGAGGGCAAACTGTTCCCACCATCTGGAGTGGAATGGGTCACCCATTATGGGTGGCTACAAGAAAGAGGGTCGTCTTGGTGCTTATGCTTAAACTGTGGAACTCGCTTCCCGGAGTGTTGCAAGGCTTGCTCTCTGTTGGTTTTCTAATGCTGCGGAAGATGAAGATGAGACTTTTCAAACAAGCGTGTGGTATCTTTAAACTATACTGCTGAAGATGCGACATTGGTTGTTGTTGTTTTTAAGCTGATTTTGATAGTACTGTACTCCATGTTTTGATGTTGCTTTGATGCCGTATATATTGTCGCTGGAGAGCTTAAAAATTGTTGTAAGGTTTCGGCTAGAAGGCAGGACAAGAGTTTTCTATAAATAAATACAATATTTAGGGAGCTAGTGCCCCCTAATAGTGTACAAAATGTGGAGCGGTAATTTCAGCCTGTTTTTTGTAGGACCTGGTCCTCATTTTTTTGTTTGTTTGCAAGCCTCACCGACCTATACCATCTCTTTGCTTCCTCCTGATGTTTTCACACAAAAGTAGTTCTGAGGGGCTGACTAGAAGTTTTAAACAAAAACAAACGTGCTAGAAACCCTGAGAGCTGCATGAATAAAACATGGTGAAAATTTACCCCACAAGGAGTTTTTCTTTCAAGACTGTCCTCACCCCGTTAAATAAGGCATGTGACACACTCCGTAACCCTGGTCAGCTGAAGTTCACTGCTGTCATCCAGAAGGGGGATATATTTGTGTGTGTGTGTGTGTGTGTGTGTGTGTGTTTGTTTGTGTGTACACTCGAAGGTGTGTGAGGTCTTTTGCTTTTGTTTTTTAGCATTGTTAGTTTTGTGAAAGCTTACTGTCGAATTAGCATAGACATAATTTGTTTGCTTCTCTTATTATTTTCAGGTTGCTATGGTTATATTTTGAATTTGCATCCTCTGTCTTACCTTGTTCTAACCTGTTTGACTGTCTAGACAGCCTGCTCTCGAGGAGAGTAATTATGCATCTAGTATACGGTTCAACACCTTGCCTGCTTCCCGACTTCTCTTTTGAGGCTTAGGTGGACAGTCTGAGTACCTTGCGCTACTTTATACTCAAGGGCATCCAAATACTGTTTAGCCCACTACAAATCACACAATGTGCTCCAAAGAAGTCATTGATAGCATTTTGCTCTGTGCCTGTACGGGGTGCTTCAGTGCCAAAGAAGGGCACTGGGTTGCGGGTGGGTGGGAAGGAGGTCCTTGACTTTTGACAGAAAAACTTGACACCTCTTTTTAATCTTTGCCGCCCCTTTTTCAATATTCTCTAGCTTGGCACTGAAGTGCAGTACAGTCAACGCATTTGTGTAGGTAAATTCTGATATGTTCTTTCTCTCCTGCTGCAATGAGCATATCATTTTATCCTGCTCTATTCCTGCAGCAGCTCCCTGTTGCACTCCTATCAATGCCGATGTTCTTTTTCTCCCACCTAAGGCTTGAGCTGTACCAGCCTTGTTATTTAGCCCCCAAAGTACACCAACCCACAAAGAGACCTAAGTTGCCTGTGGAGGGAGGGGGCTTACCTTTGGCAGTGGCAACAGGAGGCTTTTCAAAAACCTTTCTTCACCACACCTCTGAGGGTAACAGCGGCTTCGTCAGCACTTATAGCACTGCTAGCATTTCTGGCGAAGCTTTATTCAATGTTACGTGGAGATTTTCATGGCTAGGCACAATTGTCAAGGTTCTGGGCAGTATGGGTTCTGTAGCCATGTAAGCAATAAATAGAGAAATAAAGATCCTTTACCGCAGTTGTAGTTTGGAGAGTTCTTTTAAAATGCACGTACAGTATCACATAAAAGGTTCCTCCGACAGCAGAAACAGGATCGTTTCTCAAGCCGACGTTTCACTCCTCGCGTGGAGCTTTCTCAAGGCAATGCGCAGTTGAATAACTGCTAGATGAAAAAGTCATCCGAGAAGCGTAGAGAGTTAAATACCGAGACCACAGTACAAAAGCGCGGGAAACCCGCTAATCAGTAACAGAAACATCCTACTCATGACCCTGGACGTCTCCATTACTGATTAGCGGGTTTCCCGCGCTTTTGTACTGTGGTCTCGGTATTTAACTCTCTACGCTTCTCGGATGACTTTTTCATCTAGCAGTTATTCAACTGCGCATTGCCTTGAGAAAGCTCCACGCGAGGAGTGAAACGTCGGCTTGAGAAACGATCCCGTGTCTGCTGTCGGAGGAACCTTTTATGAGATACTGTACGTGCATTTTAAAAGAACTCTCCAAACTACAACTGCGGTAAAAGATCTTTATTTCTCTATTTATTGCTTACATAGCTACAGAACCCATACTGCCCAGAACCTTGACAAAGAAGCTTTATTCTTTTGCGATGCCTGTGCAGGTAGCAGCAGCTTTAGCAGCAAATGAAATATTGATAACGTCCTTGGCAGCCAGTTCCTGCTATTCACCCACTTTTATTTTTACTTTCTTTGGAATGGGCAGGAAATGACCTGATGTCATCTTGTTGAGTCATTTCCTGCACATTCTAAAGAACAGAAATGGTGACCGGCAGCAGATGGCTGCCAAGGACATTCTTAGTTCAAGCGCTTCTAAACCTGCTGCTACCTGCAGAGGTGCCGCAAAGGTACAGTATATATTTTAAAGGAATGAAGCCCTGCAGCAGCCACGCACCCCAATGTAAATGCAAGGTGGCCAATGGCAACCAGCCAAGTGGTTAAAGACAAGCCTGGTCTATACATGCAGCAAACCATGCCTTCATCCAACACAGTGAGGTGGTAGAAGAGACTGTACTATTTCAGAGTTCAGTTGGTGGAGCACATTTTTGAAGGCTCCTGTATACTGAAAACTCCCTGCAAATAGAAAACCAGCATAGCTTGCAAAAGACTGAGATAGAACCTTTCTACCTGCAGTGCTAGTTTTTGATTGGTGGACAGAGTTGTTTTTTTTTTAATGTGAAAGAGCACTCAAAACTGGAACTACCCATCAGCAGTCTGAAATAGTGTGAAATTACTCCAGCATCGTGCCACCTCATGTCAGTGTCTTCTCCCTTATGTTGTACTTTTTCTAACTCCATTCAGTTGTATGGTCTATCATCTCACTTGTCTTTTGTCACCCACTCCTATCTCTGGGCAGCTTCTTACTCTACATTTTATACAGATACACCTATACTCTATTTATGAAGGGCCCTTTTTCATTTGTATAAACCACCATTTTCCCCTTTAAAATACAAGTAAAAGGAACCTGATCTTTCCCCAGTTGATATTTTTAATAGCCCCATCCTATTCTTCCCCCTTGCCAATGCAGCGGCACCAAAATGGCTATTGCTGCATCCTGTGGGGGAGCAGTTGCGGGGATAAACCTCTACGGCATAGGGGGTCTAATCGGACTTGCCCTAGCAAAATAGTTGGTGCAGGTCTGCCTGGACCTGTGCCGCGGGATCAGGTCTAGGAAGGGGGTTAAGATTTGACAGCTGTCGCTGTCTCTAAATCCGCCCTCTTCCCAAACCTGATACACCCTCCCCTCGCCCCCGTCACCGTCCCATTTCACCCACCTCATCACTGCCTCATTTTGCCCTCCCCGCCCCCATTCCCCCTCTTACCACCCCTTCCGCCAACCCCACCACCTTACCTTTGGTGGCGGGCGGCTTCGGATCCTCTGGCACACGTGGAAAGGTTCCTGCGTTCCTGCCAGCATCCCGACAGCACACTGAGTGCGCTGCTGGAGCTCCTTTTACAACTGGCATTGACTGCTTTATGGCAGTCAGTGCCAGCGGAAGAGGCACTCCAACAATAGCTGGCCCCTTTAGGATTGGGCCATAAGTATTCGAAATAGGAACAAATCAATGTGCGCACACTTGCAAAGGAGGGACCAGCTTGGGGGGGGGGGGCTGTGAACGCCTTCCCCAATGGTGTGCTACCCATACTTGAGAAAGAACATGTTCATGTTCTTGGTACCTGGGAAGTGGGCAGGGTCAGGGATGGTCAATTGTCCACCACCACCACCACTACAGTCATGGAAGGTGGCATGAACAATTTTTGTCTGCTGCCACCATTTGCTCTCCACCACCTCTTTGTAAGCCTCCCTACTGGGCCATGGGCTTCTGGATGGCTTAGTGGATGGTTTTGGAGACCAGCAGCATCAGGAATTGTTAAATGGCTCATCAGGGAGAAGGGGGTGGTTTGCTGCTACCACTGCTTCCCACTAAGCCAGCCAGGGGCCCAGAGTTGCTGCAGGCAGTAATAGTGACCCATCCTTTCTCTTTCCCTGGTTCTGTTTGACAAGTCCCAGATGCCTCCATTTCTGATGCAACAGTGTCAAGGACAGGATATCTGAAAACTGTAAAATGAAACTGGGGGAAAGAAGCTGGTCTGCTGCTGCTCCACCACAAGCATCCAGGGAACCATCCCCATGGGCTCTGGCTTACCGTGGTGAGAAGCATACAGTGTTGAGAAGCAGCAGTAGCAGCCTCAAGCATTGGCCTATATGTGGTATGGAGACCTGCATGAGCATAGTGGCCTGGTGCATGCATGCTCCACCTGTGAAATTACCTCTGCTTAACACATACACACATGCTCACATCTACTGATGTGATATGCATCCAATTGGAATCTGGCTGTCTATATATCAAAGTACGAAAAATGTAGAGTGACAGATTGACCTCTACATCTTTTCTCATGATGTTACTGCTTCCCTTTTTCTGTAAGCCAGGCTGTCTTGTGACTTCTCTTTTGAATTCCTTCTTGTGATTTATTTATATTTGTATTTAAAAGAGTTGATGCCCCAGTTCAAAGAACTTCCAGGGCAGCTTGCAATAAAATGAAAATGATGAACAATCTAAACAAAAACAATGGCAAAATAGCAGAGCAGCAATAAATTGTTCCGCAAGCAGTAGCGCAAATAAAAAGGTCTTCGTTGTGTGCCAAGAAATCATATGATTTAGCATCCTTCAGAAACCATTCCAGAGACTGGGTGCTACAACCAAAAAGGCCCTTTCACTGGATGCCAACTGCCTAATCTCTGATGGTGAAGGCATCCAGAGAAAGTGATGAGTGGGTAATCTTGGCAGGCCAATTAATATAGGAATAAGGAATTATTTAGATTTAAGTGTGAATTTCACTTCTCTCCCACTCCCATTACCAAAATTCATTTGTCAATTTCTGAATGCTCTTTCACATCCAGTAAGTCTATCTTTTCCAGTTACAGTAGCCTGTTAGTCATCCCTGTGGATAGTCTCTCTCTCTCTCTCTCTGGGGGGCCTTCTCTCTCTCTCTCTCTCTGGGGGGCCTTCTCTCCCCTCCCCTCTACACAAAATGAGATGAGTTGTTGTTCAGTCATTAAGTCGTGTCCGACCCTTCGTGATCCCATGAACCACATCCCGCCAGGCCTTCCTGTCCTCCACTATCTTCCTGAGTTCGCTCATGTTCATGTTCGTTGCATCGGTGATGCTGTCTAACCATCTCATCCTTTGCTTTCCCCTTCTCCTTTTGCCTTCAATCTTTCCCAGCATCAGAGTCTTCTCCAGAGACTCCTCTCTTCGCATTAGGTGGCCAAAATATTTGAGCTTCAGCCTCAGTACCTGTCCTTCCAGGGAACAGTCAGGGTTGATTTCATTTAGGATTGACTGATTTGATCTCCTAGCAGTCCAAGGGACTCTCAGGAGTCTTCTCCAGCACCACAGTTCGAAAGCATCTATTCTTCGGCGCTCAGCCTTCCTTATGGTCCAACTCTCGCAACCATACATTGCTACTGGGAACACCATCGCCCTGACTATACGAACTTTTGTTGGCATGGTGATATCTCTGCTTTTTATTATGCTGTCTAAGTTTGCCATAGCTTTCCTTCCAAGGAGTAAGCGTCTTTTAATTTCATGGCTGCTGTCTCCGTCTGCAGTGATCTTGGAGCCCAAAAAAGTAAAATCTGTTACTGCTTCCATTTCTGCCCCTTCTATTTGCCAGGAATTGATGGGACCAGATGCCATGATCTTAGTTTTATTAATGTTGAGTTTCAAGCCAACTTTTGCACTCTCCTCTTTCACCCTCATCAAGAGGCTCTTTAGTTCTTCTTCACTTTCTGCCATTAGGGTGGTATCGTCTGCATATCTGAGGTTGTTGATATTTCTCCCGGCAATCTTGATTCCTGCTTGCGATTCATTCAGCCCTGCATTTCTCATAATGTACTCTGCATATAAGTTAAATAAGCAGGGTGACAATATACAGCCTTGCTGTACTCCCTTCCCAATTTTGAACCAATTGGTTGTTCCTTGGCCGGTCCGAACTGTTGCTTCTTGACCCGCATACAGGTTTCTCAGGAGACAGGTAAGGTGGTCTGGTACCCCCATCTCTTTAAGAATTTGCCACAGTTTGTTGTGATCCACACAATCAAAGGCTTTTGCGTAGTCGATGAAGCAGAAGTAGGTGTTTTTTTTTAACTCTCGGCTTTCTCCATGATCCAGCGCATGTTGGCAATTTGATCTCTAGTTCCTCTGCCTCTTCGAAACCCAGCTTGTACGTCCAGTAGTTCTCGGTCCACGTACTGCTGAAGCCTAGCTTGTAGGATTTTGAGCATAACCTTGCTAGCATGTGAAATGAGTGCAATTGTGCGGTAGTTTGAACACTCTTTGGCACTGCCCTTCTTTGGAATTGGAACGTAAACTGACCTTTTCCAATCCTTTGGCCACTGCTGAGTTTTCCAAATTTGTTGGCATATTGAGTGCAGCACTTTCACAGCATCATCATTTAGGATTTTAAGTAGCTCAGCTGGGATATTATCATCTCCGCTACCTAAGGCCCACTTGACTTCACTCTCTAGGATGTCCGGCTCTGGGTCAGTGACCACACCAGCGTGGTCATCAGGAACATTAAGATCTTTCTTGTATAGTTCTTCTGTGTATTCTTGCCATCTCTTCTTAATCTCTTCTGCTTCTGTTAGGTCTCTGCCTTTTCCCCCCAATGATGAGTAGGTCAGTGCAATAGAATTATCTGAAGATATTTTTAGAAACATTATCTGGATCTCTTGGAACAATTGTGCCATTATGTTGCTCAATAAAAAATAATCTGGAGGAATTTTAAGACCTGAGAGCTATCATCTCCAAACCAGATTCTAGCTGAGATATGTCGATCTTGTACTGTGATGCTTCTATTAGCCAAATGCTGAACGTTTATCTTCTATATCCAATGTACAGTCTAGGAGAGGCTTCCTTTTAAGAAAATGGAGGGAGAGAGAGAGAGAGAGAGAGAGGATCATGGGCTCTGACTCTTAGTTTGGATGTGGATTTAATAGTATATTTTGGGGTTAAAAAACCCCAACAAAACCTTAAATTGCAGTAAATGGTGCTGACCATTCAGGGATTGTTTTCCCTGTGCCACAAATCTCTTCAAGGAAAGATCCTATATGGCTTTTAAAACCAAATATTGTTGATTCTCTCTGTACTTGGACCATGTCCAAAAATTTGCCATTAAGAAAAAAAGCTAAAATACTGTTTTAGTGTGTTCTGAGCACACGATCTAATCTGATTTTCCAACATAATGTGAATAAATATGGTTCAAAACAGGACATTCGAACCCTATCAAATGCAAATAGCCTCTTGCATTCAAGCAACATCCACGCGGCTTGTGCACTGAAGAGTCTTTTACTAACAAGTGTTCGAAAAATAAACATAGACACTGATGTATGGCAGGGGGTGCTTGAGTCTCAGAATAGCTTTGTTAATATCTCAGACTTTCGAGGCAAATATTGAATTGCCCTAATCACTTGGGCTCTGGACAAATGGTTAATGCTTTAAAAACAAACAAACACAAGTGTTTTTTTAATATGTGTTCAAACAGTGTTTTTTAAAGTATTAATTGGCAAGATGCTTACATTTTTCAATAAAAGTATCTCTTAGTTTATAAGTCTGATGGGGCAACATTTGTTCATAACAATTCTCTAAGAATCACATGCACACACATATCCTGTGTGCCTGCCAAGCGGCATGAAAGAAGCACAAATGGTAAAATAGTTTAGCAAGGGGGGGAAAAAAAGACCCTAGGACTTCATTTCTTCCACCTTTGGGAACATACCTTCCACTTTCTCTCCAATGTATTATTTCATAAAATGATTTTTGTGGTGCATCAGGAATGTAATCAAGTCTGGGCAGTTAGTTTGGGCTATAGCTTAGCTTACTTGTCTGTTGGCAGCAGGATCGCAGCACAAGCCATATTGCCAGGGGGCAGGGAAATTGCAGATCTCGGGGAGAGGATCCAGCCTGCCACGGTGACTAAAGCGGGTGGTCCCTCTTGGCAAGAACCTCACTTCCTGCTTTTCTCCTCACAAAGCTCTGCGGAGTCAGACTCCTAGGTAAGCCATCTCCTTCTCATATACTTCTTGGCTATATACTAGATCCTGGTCCGCAGAGGCTGGGAAGGCTTATGGAACATAAAACTCTTCTAGAGTTGTCTTTGGCAGTCAGATGATATTCCCTACAAGGGCTTGTCATGGTACTTCCACTGGATACGTTACAATAGTTCCCACTCTCTGGCATCGATGTATTCATCATTATGTCAGAGTAAACAGGCTTTAGTTCTGCAGTAAATGTTCATGTGTCAAATCTAACCTTGCTTGAAAATCGAAGTATTTACCTGGAAAGGTTTAACACATCTTAAGCATCTGGTTTGCAACCAGTTTTGGCTCTTCATTTATTTTTTCCCCAGTTTTCCAGCTGGGTTGACGTAAGAACAAAGATGAAATGAAATTTTCAAAGGTTATGCCGAGGATGTTTGGCTCAGCCAGGAATGATCTCTCCAAATATTTCAAGATTGAAGTGATATAGTTGGTGAACTCCTTTTTTTCTTTCCCTCTCATACATGCACCTGGAGATTCTTGACATACACCCAAATCTCACATTACATTTTGCTATGGAAAACTCACCATAAGGTGACTTTCCCTATCACGTTTGTACAGTGATCCTTACTTTTGAACGATTATTTTATTTTAGTTTTGAATATACCTATCATTGTTATGATTCAGTATTTATTATAACATCCTGAAAACCGTGATGTTAGGGCTCCTCCTTGCTTTGTTTAGTAACCTGGTATAATCCCCAAGCACAGACACATATGCCTTTCATCACATGAAACTGGCACACCTTCATTTAAGCAGCCATTTTTCTTGACAAAGAACTGGGATACCCGATTCTTTCTGACCACTTCTGTATATTTTGCTGTGAAAAACAGGTAGGTAGGTAGGGGTGTGTGTGTGTGTGCACACGCGCGCATGTCCATTTTTTCAAGTGGCAAAAGGTTGTTCACTTTGTACACAGGAATAGGTTTGTTGCTTTTGCAACGTGGACTTTGGATAAGTACCTTTAAATCAGTATAAAAATTTCAACAAGTGATACTAGCATGGCAGGTGTTACTTGGCCGCACTGCCATTGTGATCATGCAGCACTAGTCCCCCAGTCTGGCCCAACCCCTCTGGCACTGGAGATGGCTAAGGCAGTGGTACACCAGTGTGCCGCTGCCTGTGCCTGGCCTGGGAAAGGAGGGCAGAGGCGTCACGAGGGGTGATACTGGGGCAGCCTAGGGTTGGCATCATCCCCATGGCATGGTGTCACCCCCATGGGCCTCCCCCACCCCCTCTGGGCCCTGCCTGTGTGCCAATCACTTCCGGGGCAGCCCAGCTCCAACATGATCTCCAGCACGATCTTGGGTGGCTCGAAGGCCCAGCCAGTTGCACCAGCCCACCTAGAGCTCAAGCTTACCTGACAGGGTTGTACGTCACGCCCCGGCTCCTGGACTTCCTGCCGCGGTTGCCGATGTTTGTGAATGCAGGCAAGCAAGTGGGGCCTCTGCCGCTGTGGCACAGGACCTTCTGGGACTCTTCTCGGAGCCTGGGTGATCTGGAGACTCGGCGCGCCAACCAAGACCTCGTTTGCCTGCCCACCTGCACAAGCTTCTGCAGCTGCAACGGGACGTCCGGGATCCGGTGCACAGCCCCATCAGGTAAGCTTGGGCTCTGGGGGGGGCTGGTGTGAAAGTGTCCGCAGCAGTGGACTTCTCCCATTGTGTTTCCCCCGTCAATTGGGTGACACTGGAGGCGGCCCACCCCCTTGCCCCAGCCTAGAGATGCCCATGAAGAAGGGTGCAGAGTGATGTCCCAAGTGTGGGACAAGTCACACACTCCTGTGCCTACTGTTGTCACTGGTGGTACTCACAAAAATGGTACCCGCAAAAGATAGTACTTGGTGCTACTTGGAAAACAAAGATTGAAACCCCTACTCTAAGATTCCCCAATTCAGTGGGAGATGCACCACTCGTATCCATTTCCTTCATAGTCCTGACATCCAACCCTCTGACTTTGTCTGCTGCGTGGGACAATTCACTACGGGAGGGGACAGAGGAAAGCAGACAGGACTGGGAGACAAACCGCAGGAGTCTTGGCTGCCTCCCGTGGCATCCGCTGCTGTGGGATTTAAAGGTATGCACCTGGTGTTCAGGTTGTAGGATGGCAAATATGCTCCATACCCGAGTATAAAATGTAAAGTGAGAAACAGTCCTCAGATCTCATAATGCAAAATCCTCCTGGAAATGTTTCCACATCAAAAATTAATGAGAGAAATGCGCCGTCGCTACTTGAGGTAAATAGGAAAATCTCCAACTTCTTGACATGCAGCTTACGTTGGATTATGCAATTGGCTTTCATTAAATCACTTCAGGCTCTCACATGGGAATTCTCAGGAATCTTATTTCAACTTGGGTTGTTGACTTTAGCTTAGTTTAACCTATTCCCAAATATTCCTGTTCCTAACCACATTAATCTTTTTTATTAAAGCAATTCAAACATAACCCCTAAGTAAGAGAAGTCAGGAGGATTTGAGCTTTCTTTCATATTTTTGCCCAGATTCATATTTATCGTGAACTGGGGCAGCAGATCATGAGGAGGACAGGGGCTGACTGCACCCATTAGAGAATATTTCTCCTTTTTTCCTTGAGCCCCTTTTCAGATTTCAAGAGTGCTTCTCTTCTTAACAGTACATTATTAATACCACTACATAAATCTACAAAGCGAAGCAAACAACCACCACCATTTCTTGCTTTCATGAGTTCACAATTTAATGCTAGATAAGGGGGGGAAGCAATATTTTAAGGAAAGAGGAGATATACAGAGTAACATCCAGAGCTGCCCTTCCTCCAGAGCAAGCTAGTCTGGAAGCTACCCAATAGCCTGCATTGTTGTTTTGTTTTGCAATTCCTTGGTTCTCATGGTACCCATACAGCCCTTGAGAAGGATTTCTGCCCCCTCCCCCTCTCACATCTTATGTGTATTCCCAATTGTTTCTTCCTAACAAGCAGATCTCTCTGTTCATGGCTGGCTCTTGCACAAGAAACACACATCAAGAAGTTTATAAAAGTATCTAATCTAGCTAATAAATCAGACAAAGACATCTGCCTGCCAAAAGGAATCTTCTCAGTCCCCAAACAAATCTAAAGCTGTTTGTTCTTTCTGAAAGGGATGCAAACAGTGGCGTTCTGCGCCCTCCCGGCGCCTGGGGTGGGGGACGGGGACCGAGCGCCCCCACGAGCGCTCACGCGCGCCTGCCCGCCTCTCCTTTCCCCTTCCCGGCTTCGTTGGTCAGCGGCCCAGCTGGGGCGCAAGCAGCTTGCGCCTCTAGCTGGGCCGCTGACTGACGAAGCCGGGAAGGGGAAAGGAGAGGCGGGCAGGCGCGCGTGAGCGCTCACGCACCTCCGCCTGCTCTGTTGTCACTCCCCTGCTCTGTTCGGTCTAGCAGGCCACAGCAGCAGGAGGAGGCGGTGGAGGTGGGGAGTGTTGTGCGTGAGCAAGCGCTCGCTCGCGCACAACACTCCCCGCCTCCACCTCCTCCTCCTGCTACCGCTGCGGCCCGCCATACCAAAGGCAGGTCCTGGGGGGGCGCCCCCTGGAAGCAGCGCGCTGGGGCGCTGCGCACCTGAACCCCCCATATTAGGACGCCTCTGGATGCAAATGTCTTTATTTACTGTATTGACTATTGAATGTATATTCTGCCCTTCCTTCAAGGAGCTCAGAGTAATATACATGCTTCTCCCCCCCCCCCGACATCGTATCATTACAATAACTCTATGAGCAGGGCCACCATCATAGGACAGCATCCTGGGGGGTAGTTGCCAAAAGCCCCATGCCCTCAGCAGTCGGCTGAAATGCCCCCTTCCTTTGTGTTGCTCCATCATCACCTCCACTCATCTGTTCCAACTGCAAATGGAAACTTTCCCTGAGAGGCCTCTGTGTTGTTGTAAATGGGGACAACCTCCCATTTTCATATGGGAGGACAGGAGCAAGCAACTGCAGCAACTCTTTTGCCAGCCTGGGGTAAGTATGAGCCGGGTAGGGGAGACAAGAAGAGTGGGGGCATGAAAAAGGAAATTTGGTGCTGCAGGAAACACACACACCACAATGTCAAGATGAGCCCTACACAAACCTTCGGGAGGCCCTCCTAAGTATGGAGCACTCCTCTTTTCAGACCTGGCACTGGCCCCGTTTGTGAGGTAAGTTAGGTTGAGGGACAACTAATCTAAAGTTACCGGGCAAGCTTAATGACTGTGCAGATTTGAACTCAGTTCTAGTCAACGCTCTAACCACTAGACCACACTGGCTGACAGCAAAGGGTAGGGTCTTCAGCATACTTTTGGAATCCACCACGAACTTGGGTAAATCTGTACTTTGGCTTTCAGAATGGTGAGTTCATATTTCTCTTGACATTGTAAATTCCTGCAATATAATCTGACCCAGGGAAACGAGAGTGACTGGGTTACTCTTGAAGAAAAACAATGAACAAAAGCCCAAAGATTAACTCCACCCCCCTCTGCTTTGGGTGCTTTTGTTATCTCATAAAGTCCATTGGCATAAATCGTGTGGTGTTACAAGGATATACATACTGGGCTTTAGGTGTGTGATTGATGAGGATGAAGGAGCCAACACCTTCGTACAAGCAGTCTAATACGTTTAAATGTAAACTAATTTAAGAAATCACTTCAGTAAAATACAATTTAATGTTAATCAATTTAAAAATAAGAGTGCCAAATGGATGCCAATTATTATTATTATTAATTGGATTTCTATCCCATTTTCTCCCCCCATATTCCCAATCATTCTAGTACCTTGACACTCATTGGTCAGAAGACTGGAATGTGAGATTAGGGTTGAGCAGTTGGATCGAAAAAAAGAAAACTGACCATTCAGGAAATGGATATATAATGTTGCTCTGAAAGTCAGGTCCTTTCTGGTTGCCTATGGCTATATCTTTCAAAAGCATATAACCCCCTTTTCTCCTACAATTTTATAGTTGTTTAGAATAAAACTGGAATTAAACACGGGAGATACCGTTCATTTGATCTAGTTGTTCAATTGCTCCCCCTTATACTGTATATACCTTATAACTGAAGAACTGATTCCAAATAGCATTGCACACACAAAAAGTTAAATTAAAAACAGCTGTGAAATATAGTCTCTGCTATAAACCACAATGAAGAGAAAACTCGTTGGAAACCTTATCCTTGAAAAACATTAAGAGATCACTGGGGTCTACGTTAAATAATAGCTTTTATAGTAACTCTTAGAAGTGCAAGTCCAGTAAAACCAGAACATTGGGTGATAAGAAATCCAAGATATCCGTAATCCGCACACAATTGGGTGGAAAGGAAAAATGCATCTCCAGGATGTCGACCACCTCAGTTGAAAGAGAATCATCCAATGGAGGTTCATAGGATAAGATCTTGGACCTGGGAGTTTGGGGTTTAAGTCCCACCTCATCCACTCATTGGGTGGTCTTCATACATTGCATGTTTAATGTGTACCCACATTGGACATGCCAAAAAAAAAAAAGTTACGTTTGAGGAAGAATGGTTAGGAGGAGGCTGTAAGACTGAGCAACGTGATAAATGTTAAACATGAGACAAAACATGTACCATAGATGTAACATTCCAAGCAATTTTACAAGAGTATAGTCAAAATAATATTTGAGCTCTGCTATAGAACCATTGTTTTTCATGTGCAAGAGTCACCACTAGGTAACTTTTCCCCTTATTATTTTCACATTACAAAAATGTGTTCTAAATGTGCACCAAGACAGTGCCATATATTTCATACTTAGCATTTGTACACCACTTTTGAAGTGTGCAAAGCACTTCACATGCATTATCTTGATGCAGTCCTTAACAATAACCCTATAAGGTAGGTCAGTATTGTTCTAGCCACATTGCAGCTGAGAGAGTGTGGCTTGACTAAGGCTCATGGTAGAAGCAAGATCCAAACCAGAGAAGCCCTGGTTCACAGCTCAGTCTTAGCCACTACACCTCCACCAGCCAAGCATAGCAGCAGAATTCCTCTGGAGGTCCGTCCAAGGAGTCCCTTTTATAGATGACACTATGGCATACTTCCTAATTTATTTGAATAAATCTGTAGAATTAAACAAAAAGTTAAACAGTATGTCTCAGGTTTTGTTCCTGGTCCGGTGAAAGCACAGTAGTTTCTTCCTTATCTGTTTCCATTACAGAGAGAGAAAGTAGCCATGCAATGGTCCTAATGGGAAAGAAGTACTCTTATGAATGACCCTAAGATGAACAATAGCTATGCATTCTTTCTGGGCAAACTCTAAGCCTATGCAGTTTACGTCTATGCCATGTACCAATCACCATTTTAGGATTAGCTGGATTAAAATAAAGCTCCTTTATGGCTATCAAAGTTTAAATTTCACATTGGCAGGGATCCAAAACTCCTGTACTCTCAAACCATCTTTTGTTTGACCTCATAAAGATCAGGCCTTCAATGTAGGCCTGTTGACCTCATAAAGATCAGGCCTTCAAGCCAGGGGTCCTTTAGCTCTCCCGTGGGAATAAGGTGTGATACATAACATTGGTTTTCCAGCTGTGTTCTGGGCGAATGTGGAGTTACTTGGAAGTTAACTGTACTTATTGATGAGAAGTTCATCAACGAGAAGGCTAAAATAGAGGATGTGTCCCTGAAAGTCAGGTTGTCACCATTGCAATTGTTACACTGCAGTGTTTAAACACAGGGGAATACTGGCTGTAGTTTAAGGTGCACTCTAGTGTTCATGCAGGGCAATGGTGAGACCTAACAGGGCTGGCCACTCTGCTAGAACTGAGTGTGTGCCCTAAAACAGGGGTTCTCAACCTTTTTCACCAAGTGTACCCTCTGGCACAGTCAATTTTTTTGAAGTACCCCCTGTGTCAATTAATTAGCATTAATTAATTATTAAAATGTAAAATTTAATCATTAAAATTAAAATTACTCAGCTTACACTTGGGAACACAATCTGGGGGGAGAGAAGGGGTGGGTTTTTTGCACAAGAATCTCTTATGTTCACTGTCAATGAAGTTTCTCTTTTTAGTAATAAATCAGATAACTCACCCTAACTTGAATGTAGATGCTAGAAAGGGGTTTATATAGAAATTTGGGAGAGGTTTTATTTATATGGGAGTTACGAGTCTGTGCCTTAGCTGTAAGTCAGCTGTGAGTTGGGAGTTTAAATTTAAAAAACTAAAAGCCAATGCCGACTCACAGCTGATAAGACAGCAAGCCGTGTACCCCCGCCCATTGGTTTGCCCACAGGTTGAGAACCTCTGTTACCCCAGAATCCAGTGCAACATGAAATGGTTCTAGATGGTGGCAGTTCCTCAGCAGAGAACTCAATGGGGAAAGAATTTGCTGAACAATGTCACAGCCCAATTCTATCTGGGCGCCATAGGGCCTGGCATGGAGTCCCACGCCGTATCCTATGTGCCTGGACAGCAGACTGGAGGCCTACCCAGAGTAAGACGACAAATGTCCTCTTACAGCAGGTAAAACCTCAGACTGTGCAATGGGGCTCTTCAGGTCAGCGCCACCTAATTCAGTGGCACAGAACCGAGAAGACCCATGTTAGGCCTGGAGCCCTGGAGGGTGAATAGGATATGGCATCTGATGAGGATGCCGATCCCAATCCCTCCCAGGCCCAATCCAACCCCTCTCTGTCCTCCCCCACCCTCCTCCAGCCCCAGCTTCACTTGGAGCGGGACTTACCCACTCCATGGTGCTGTCCTCCAGGGTCGGCAGTGGGCAGGCAGCGCAGGTTATCAGCCTCCTACTCGCCAGGTGCCTCAAACATGCTTTACGGCACATTTGCAACACCCTAGGCCAATGCCGAGGTCGCAGCGCCGGCGCCAGCCGAATTTAGGATTGAGCCGTCAGTCTGAAGAGCACTGATGTAGATGAATGCATTCCAGCTTGGAGATTGTGGCAGGTCAAAGAAAGGTGCTGAGCACGGGGTCCTCGTGTCCTTTGGTCCTGCACAGATTTGCCAATTTTGTCTCGGCTATTTTAAATAAAAATGTCTTCTCAACTGTCACTGGGCACTGAAAGCAAACCTGATTTACAGCTGCTGAGGATCAGGTTACTGTGTCTACCTATCAAGAAGTTGATTTACTTAAATTCTGGGTCTTTATGTATATATTTAGGTTGCCAGATGCTAGCTTTGGATGAATCGCTCTACATGCCCTGGAGGTTTCATAATTGTTCTATTACAGCGAGCATTAATAGCTTTTTAATCTGGATATGCATAATTATAAAGATCTGACAGCCAAGGTACATCATGACAGAGCATCATGTACCTGCGTACAAGGGATATCTTCTCTTTCGATGTGTGCATGTTTGAAGTTGAGGTCAAAACCAACATGTGTTTTCAGACTATTATTCCAACATTAAGTCAGTAGAGGAAACAAAAATTCAAAAGGGTCAGGGTCATCCATGTGCTGGTTCAAACATACTTGTTGCCAAAAATGTTACCCTGACAGACACTCTACTGGAATCCTGTGTGGGGTGAGGTAGCTATCTTGAGTGTAAACTTAGTGGGAAAAGGTTAAACACCCTCTCCAACCTGCCTTTCTGCTTGTTGTTCCCCTCCTGAAGCTGCATTTACATAATCAAACCTTCCATCCATATTGTAAGGATAGAAATATTTGTTTGACCTTGACCTAACTGTTAAGGTAATCCTGTGTGTTACCAGCAGTGCTTTTTAAGACATTAGTAACATGCGCTGATTCACACACAGGGGGAAACAATTGTGTGCAGGGACCCACTATATTGGCTGATGGCACATTATGAAAACTGGAAGTGAAAGGATTGTTAAGTGCACCAAAGGCACTCAAGAACTATGACAAGGGCTTTGAACTGGGACTCACTATATACTAACACACTCGCTCTTAGAATTTTTTGGGGGGGAGATTCTTCTGCTAATATTCACACATAATGGAGCCTTAAGGAAAGCAGGAAGAGGAGAAAGGAGAAGGGAAGAGAACAGAACTCCTTTGAAGGAGAAGGGACAAAGCAAAGAAGGGGAAACATGGGGGGGGCATAGGTAGATTAGTTGGGCTTCCCAGAGGAACCCAAGATAGTTTGTTAACGGAGGCCCAAGACTGATCTCGAGCCTCCAATAAAAAGGTAAAGAGAAGAAAAAGCCTGCCCACATGCGTGCGTGCGTGCCACACACACACGGGATAGAGACAATCACTGTGTGTGCTGTCAGTTTGATTTTGCACAAGACAGCCGATGAAAGGTTGTGGACATTTGGTGGGTCCTTGACAAGGCTGTGCTGCGGACCAAGGTTACCGTTCCTTTTCTGAGAAGCTTGAAAGCATTGTGTTTCAGGGGTCATGGTGGCAAGGAGCCAACCATACGAACCTCCCTGGACAAAGGGGATCTCAAAGACAGAAAGAGGGCTATGAAGCAAGCCCTGAACATGCACAGGAGGCAGTAGCCTTGAAAGGAGCTCGGCAAAGGAGCTGAGCTGCCTTTCTTACCAGAAGGGAGAGAGGAGGTAGGGGCTCTTGGAGAGAGAAGTAGCCCAAGAAGGGTGGCTGACCACCAGCCCATGCTGGCTCAGCAGCTTGGTAGCACTTAGGGAGAAAAGAAAGGAAATGCTGGATAAGAAAGGCTGTTGTGGGGTGTTACCTTTCTGGGTACTGGTGGGCAAGGTGGTTCTCAAATGGAAGCTGCAGTGGGGGTGACTTGTTGCAACACCAGAAGGTTAACAATCCCCACTCAGCAAGGTGAATGTGGAGTGAAGGACAAAGAAAATGGACCAAAGAACCAATGGACCAGAGAACACAAAGCTCTAAAGCCAAGGATTTTTGTAAATTTTCTCCCCATAGAATCCTTAGGTGTGGTGAATCAATCAGGATGTCTTCTATTAGCTAGGGAGCCCTGATGGGCTCTGCCTTTGTCCCACCACCCAGTTGAAGGTGCAATAGCTGGTTGGATGACCACTGGATTGTTCTCTAAAATGAGCTTCATATCGAGGTTGGTGAGGGCCACTGGAGGTGTGAAACCTTTCCTTTGTCTTTCAAAAGTTGTTACCAAACTCAGGAGTCCAAGGAAGTGGCTAGGATCATAAACTATTAATTGTGCTGTTTCAGCAGGATATTCAGAGCTGGAAAACTTCATTTCCATTTTGGAGGCGTGAAAACTATATTAGCATTTCAGCAGTAAACAAGCTCAATTAAAGTACATGTAGTATATGTAAGGCCAGCGGGTGGCACAGCGGGTTAAACCGCTGGACCATAAGCTGTTGATCGAATGGTCGGCAGTTCGATTCCCGCGACGGGGTGAGCGCTCGTTGCTTGGCCAGCTCCTGCCAACCTAGCAGTTCCAAAGCATGTCAATGCGAGTACATAAATAGGTACCGCTTGCGGGAAGGTAAACAGCGCTCTGTGTTCCAGCTGCATGCTACGGCAAGGAGAGTCATGCCGGCCACATGACCACGGAGGCGTCTTCGGACAACGCTGGCTCTTCGGCTTTGAAATGGGGATGAGCACCACACCCTAGAGTCGGACACGACTGGACTTAATTGTCAGGGGATACCTTTACCTTTAGTATATGTGGGGGTGTTGTTACACAGCGTTTCAAAAGTGTGGCCTTTTTGGCCCCCTTCCTGAAGATCTGTGACCTCTTGCCAGCAGGCCTGTTAACCATGTTAGCCTTGGCCTTTGCTTTCTAGGCTGCCAGCCAACACCAGACACATGTCTTTAAATGTGTGTCTCCTGCATGCCTTGAATCAATCAGAAATAAAATATTGACTATGTAACAAGAGGGACCTTCTACTGCATATATAGGTGGCTCTGGGACAGTGAGGGGCAAGCCCCACTCAGATAAGTAGCCTGCCCCCTCTCATGGTTGAACTCCTGTTGTTAATTGAATAAAAGGCACTTTTCACTTATTCTTGAGTGTGTGTTTTTTCTCAGTCAACTGAAAAGAGTTCCCTTCCATGCATGTTGAGGAAGAGAGCACTAATATATATGCTACGGGATGCAAGTACACTAAATCCATTTTAAATCCACTTTAAATCCATTTTGTCTCCAATAAACTTTCCTTTGATTGGAATGATGAACCAATTAAATGTAGCATAACTACCCCATGTAAGACAACACCCTGCATTTACTAAAAGTCATGGTTCCATCGAATGATAGTTGTCCCCCCCGCTGTCGTGGGACATGATAGAGAAGTTGTCCTCTCACAATTAGCTCACACATCTCCCTAACCATGAGGTGAGTGTCATACATGAGATAGGAGAGGGACAAATCCTGACTCAGTCACTGACTAACTCATCACCGCCTGCCCCAGAAAATCCCTGGTCTGGAAGCCTAGTCCCACTCTGGGCTGATTAGTTCCCCTTTTTACACTCACAGGTTTAGCAGTTCAAGTCCAAATATCAAAGTCCAAAAGTCAGTCCAAGGTCAGAAAGCCAGTCAGGGTTCTCAAGCCAGTCCACATTCAAAGCCAAAGCAGGTTCCTCAAGCCAGTCCAGAGGTCAGTCAGCCCAGCTAAGCCCATCTTTCTCCTCCAAAGCTTTCTCCTTACTACAACCCACACCCTTCTTTCCTCCAGGTGCTGCTTTTATACCTGATGACCTCTAGTGGCTGCAGCTGAGTAGCCTGCCTACTGCTGAAGCCTGGGTTTTAACCCCTTATACCCTAGGCCTATGAGGAACCACTGCTAACACCCTATCTCTTCAGGGGAAGTCTTCCACATTTTCCAATACACCGCCCCACCCAAACCCCAGGGCCTAGACACATGAAATTCGGGGAGCACGTTTCTTCTGTGACGTAAGCACCCACTAAGAAGAGAATTTTAGAAATTCTGCCCCTAAGGGGGCAAAAAGGGGTGCAATGCGTTTTCAGGGATTCCTCAATATCTCTCAGGCCCAACAAAATATCCACTTGGTTTTGGCTTACAAAAGTTACCCGTCCAAATGCTGAAAAACATATTTTGGGATTTACGGTATATATATATATATTTCTCTTTCAGGAATCTAACATGTCGGACAAACCGCCCTAGACACATTTTGCTGCTTCCATGCCCCTCTGGGTTTGTGTCCTGGTGCTGCCACTGCTCACATTGGCTCTATCAGAATGAATGGGAATCATGCAAGAGTACAACTGGCCCTTTTGTGAGACTTGCCTGTTCCCAGTGGATGGTACCATAGCTGTAAATCCAGCTAGCCCTGTTAAAATCAATTACAGAATTACTTTGCAATAGCCGATCAATGTTAGACAATTCACTGTTAACTAGAAGCCTGCAGGCAAAGAAGTGGCTGGTTATACCAAATCAATATGTGCCATTTTCTGTCTCTGCTCCTTGGCTCTAGGGTGGCTATCTTTTTTTTTATTGGGCCTGTCCCTGTGTCTTTAACAGCACCCTGACACACAGAAATGTAGCAAGTGATGCTCTTTGTGGCATGGAGATAAATAGTAGGGAAAGCTTCCCCAGCTAAATGTTTGTGTAAGGCTGCTATTTAAGGCATAGGCAAGGAACCAGTAAGAAAGGTAACAACCATAGTTGGCCCTTGCTGGTTTGTTAGGTCAACCTGTGCTTGAGTGGTTGTAGAAGCCACAGCTGGTGGACTTATCCCCTTTCCCCAACTCTTTAGACAAATTAGATAAGACGCAGAAGATCCATGATAAGACACAGAAGCTCCCTCCTTTTTCAAATTAGATAAGACACAAATTAGATAAGACACAGAAGCTCCCTCCTTTTTCTAAGATCAAAGCAAACCCTGGGGAAACCTGAATTGGATTGGGGCCATGGCACTGGAGGGGTTAATCCTTCCCCACACTATTGATTGAAATCACACCGCCCCCCCCCCCACAGGTACTCTGGGAGAAGAGAATGAAGGGGAGAGAGCGCCACACAGAGAGGCTTTTAACTTGCTCTATATGAAGCTGAGTTAAAAATAACTATACAGGCTTCACTCAAGGTGATTTGCCCTGGAGGATAAACAGGGTTATACGTTCCTGTTCTTACAAGGTAGGTGTGAACACTATTGAACACTGTTTTTCACCATTCGTGAGAATCCAACCTAATACATACATTTAACTGGCAAATAGAATGACCTGCATTCATGTCTGACCTTTTTTTCCTTTTCTCTTGGGCACCCACTGCTTCTGTTATTTTTGTCTTGCTTTTGTGATGAAGACCAAGTGCTAAAGGCCTGAAAACACACGCATCTTTGACAGTTTCCCCAAATGGCTTTAATTGTCTAATTGGATGTTTTAGCATCCACCTTCTGGATTTATTTTCTCTCCTATCTGATGGGGTTGAACCTTTCATGAGGAAAAAATAGTTATTCAATAGCAGCCCTGGCACTGAAGAGTTAACCTTAGCCATTGCCATCCTCACTTAAGGTATTAATTCCACAATGTAAGATATTTTAGCAGCCATTGCCATGTATCAGGTCATGTATCAGAACTTACACGTGAGCAGAACTGTTTAAATTCAGTTTTCATGTGCCTTACACATGGATTTTTGAATGGATTGGTTCCTTTGGTGTAACCATTCAGAGTGATCTAACTTTACTATCTGCAACTCTAGTCATCTACAACAGGGGTTCTCAACCTGTGGTATGGGTACCCTAGGGGTACGTGGACCTTTTGCTGGGGGTACGCCAAGCCCTGCCCCTTATCTCCCCCATCAGCAGCTAATAAGTTTTAATTAACTTGGATTTTAAAATGTAATTATTTTCAGAGCCCTTCTGTCTCTCTAGTTTTGGTTTTGGGCTTATTTTTGTACTTTGGAAAATGTACTTTGGTGGGGTGGGGGAGGCAGGAGCTGATTTTGGGAAGTGTGACTTGGAGGAAAAAAGAGATCCTTGCCCCCCTCCCCCTACACACAGAGTTAAATAAGACATTTTTCACATTTATAATTGTTTTAGTACTTTTTATTTAATGATTAATTACCTAATTAATTAATTGAGTAATCCAATTAATTAGCAGTTAATTAGCAGGGGGTACTCCAGAAAATTGGACCATGATAGGGGGTACCCGGGCCTCCAAAGGTTGAGAACCCCTGATCTACAATATACACCTAGTTTATTGTATCAAGATTTAGAATCAGCAGGCTTTGGATGCTAAGTTTGTGCAATATTACACTGGATAACTGATATTAAAGAACCACGTTTTATATTAAAGAACCAAACAACTTGGTAACCAGATCCACAAATGAAATTTACACTGAAATGAAGTCAGATTGTTATGGTTCAACATTCATTGTGATTCAGGCTTTCCTTTTAGGCTGCAATCCCATGTTAACCTACTTAGGAGTAGGGTCTGTCAAACTTAGTAGGACTTCCTTCTAAGTAATATACATAGCATCCAGTTGTTAGCTTTATGGTGCAAAATGGTATCTCGGGGGGGGGGGATGCCATGCCCATCAAGTGGTGGGGAAGTAGGCGGAAATATGGCCTAGGGATGGATTGATGCTTTTGTGAGTTAGGAAAGGAAGAAGCCATAGTTTGTTGTGAAACTCTTTTTTATTTCTATTTTCTCCCCTGCTTTTGGAATGTTGCTGTAAAACTCACCATCAAAAGGGAATATGGGCTACTTCAAATGCTACACCTTTCTTACAAAGAAAGCACAGTGTAAATAAGTGTAATCTGATGTATGTTGAGGCAAAAAAAATTCCCAACTTCCCATATACGCTGATGGGGTCTGAGCTGTTGGTGACGAACCAGAGAGATCTGGTGGTAAATAGCTCAGTTCCACAGCTTTGGTCGAGCACAGAGAGAGGGAAGCAAGGAGAATAACCAGATAGGGAAAGGGGTTGCGAGGATTCATCTTAACCCAGCACCATGGGGTTTGTTCAGTCATTAAGTCGTGTCCGACCCTTCGTGATCCCATGAACCATATCGCACCAGGCCTTCCTGTCCTCCACTATCATCCTGAGTTCGCTCATTAGCGAACCATGGGGTTAGCGATCCACAATGCCAGGCAGGCAGGAATTAAGAACAAGCAGACAATGAAGAACTCAAGGCTGTAGGTTTTTGCCCCCTGGAATCCTATGGGATTCTTAGAGGATTCTCTGGTTGAGTCACCCCACCTATTGCTGGTTTAGGACCCTTGCTGAGTTCTGCCTTTGCTTTCCCACCCAGTTGAGGGTGCGGTAGCTGGTTTAGATGGGCTGGCTCATTAGCCTACCTCCTTGATTGAGTCCAGTCCAGGGAGATGGTCAGGGTTAGAAGACATCAAGTACCGTATGCTGTTCCAGCAGGATTTATAGTTGACCGTTTTGAAGGTGTGGAAACTCCATTTGAATTTAAGGAATAAACAAGCTCCATTTAGATTTGGAGTGCTGAGTTCCTTGGATCAATTAAGGAAAGTGTAGGGTGATTACATGGTTCAGATCAATAGTGCAGCCTTCGTGGCTTGTGGATCTGTGGCCTCAGTCTTGCCACCAGTCCTGCAAATGGTGACATTACTGGTCCAGCACTCTCCAGACACCTAGCACTAAGTACACATTTAAATGCATGTCTCCTGCACACCTTGAATTAAAGGAAAGAAACAGAAATAAAATATTGACCATGTAACACTTACCTCCCAATCAAAATATTTATAGGCAACACATACATAAAAATTACAGTGTGGATCACTATGCTGCTATTCTGAGTGCTACAATAGTATAGGTTGACTATGTTTCCTGCACTGAACAAAGTGCTCTGATGCTTGCAGGTTTTTTTTTTAAGACAGACTTTAAAGTTTGCTATTTGATTCCAGTCTGGTTGATTTGATTCCAGTAAAGTTGGTCATATTGATTCCAGTCTGGCTCTTGCCTGCAGACAATTTCTCGACGCTATGAATCCTGCCCTCATCAAGTATCGCAGTTTTAGGGCAAACAGAAGCAGTGATTCAAGCCATAGCCCTGCATGGATAGAGCCACGGCTTCCTAGCAGCATTTTCTGTGACTAGCAACTACGATACTGATGGTTCTACTAGTAAACAGCCTAGGTGACATGTTATGTGGTCTGTGTTAATGTTTTCCTGGAGATAGTTGGAGTATGTCATACAGAGGAGATTTTCTGCGTGTCTGAACTGGCCCTCCATCAAAAGCAATAGCAGGGTCTCGTTATATATACAGAAGTAAACCATACTATCCAAAACCTGCTGACTTTGTTAATCCTCTTAAGCTCACTTACCCAGCAGATTGCTCTGGATGGTTTTAATGTTATTTTATGATTGTTATAATGTTTCTTTTCTATATGGAAAGCACTTGTTACAGCTGAAATGGAACATTTTTAAGTTCCATTGACTTCAAGTATGTGCTGAATATCTGGCCATTAACATCAGTGGGACTTCAGAACTTAACCTTCAGCTTGAGCTTTAAGTCTGATCTACACAACAGAAGGAGGTGGTTGAACCCTAAAGGCTGTGACACACGGGCTATGGTGCTGCGCAGTGCGGTGAGAGAGTAGCTGTCGTGTCAAACCACACCACGACACACCCTGTCTACCCTAGAGCTGTTTTGAGAAGTATAAGACGTCCTACCCCGCCCCCACTCTCTGTTATACAATCAGAATCAAGTCTTTTTAGATGCCATTCTGGTTGGCCAATGCTTCGCTTCACATTCCACCCCCACTGCACCGAACGCGGCCTCTTGTTGGCCAAAGTTGAATTTGTCCAACTTTGCTCGCATGGCAACGCAGCTCTCCTGTGTTGCCGTGCGATCTTACAAAACACAAGACCTTTGAGCCGCATGCTGACGCTGGCCCATGCACCGCGCCACAGTGCAGCCGGTGTGCCACAGCCTTAAGGGTGGACAGCAAATGATTAGTCAATTGTATAAGAATTCTAAAATCACAGTATGCATTTGTTAGCCTGTTAGTCCCCTCCTCTCTTCTGAATATTTCATTCTTGCTCTTTCAGTGTTGCAACATCTAAAGGGATGGCCATATCAGTATGTTGCAGCAAAACCAAGGTGCTTGCAACAGATTTCATTCATGCCACTCCCGAACCCGGGGGTACGGTAACATTTTTGAATGCTTCCCTGTTCCTACCTGTTAAAATAAAGAAGAGAAAATATTCATAAAAATAAACTATATAAAACTCCTCGTAAGGAAAAAGCTATCATATGAGGAAGAAAGGTTTCTAGGTCAGCAAGTTCATTGCTAGTTTTCTACTTGCAGGGGAATTTTTACCCAGGGGAACATTAAATAAAATATATTTTTTAAAACCTCAGTATTGAGGTTTCTGAAGTACATCGAACAAAATACAGGTGGTCTCCCATATCCACTGATTCGCTATCCACGGTTTCAGTTATCCACGGATCCTGGGGACCCCCCCCCCAGGCTTTTACTTTTTTCCCAGTAAGCTTCGTTTCTTCCTTAAAGAAACAGGAGAAGCAGCTATTACAGGCAAGTAGAACGAGACTAAGTATTAGAGAGGCTCTGCAAGGTTAACAGAAACCTTGCAAAGCCTCTCTAGGACTAAGTCTCGTTCTACTTGCCTGCAATGGAGGCTGCTTCTCTGTTTCTTTTAAGGAAGAAACAAAGCTTGCTGAAAGAAAAATAAGACCTGGGGGGGGGCAAGCATGCCTGCCTGCAGGGGAGGCAGGGTGGGGGGGCCCTCAGGAAACCATGGAGGGGGTGTTCGCTCTTATCCACGGTTTCAAGTATCCACGCAGGGGCCTGGAACATATCCCCAGCGGATATGGGGGCCCACCTGTAGTTTAGTTGATCTAACCAATTAATCAACTAATAGCCCAATCCTATTCCCCACCAGCCCATAGCATGCAGCACTGCTGATGGAGCATGTGCTGCATGCTATGGTTGGGGAGGGGGGGTTGACCAGACGGCCTGGGAGAGGTAAAAATCTTTTTTACTTGCCTCCCCATCAGCTGCCTGGCCTCCAATGGGTCTCCTCATACCAATGCCAGCTATTTAGCTGGTTCAGGTCTGAGGAGAATTGGGGTGGGTGTCAGGTCGGGAAAAGAGGAATAGGATCTTGGTGTGCACCACTAACACAGATCCCCCCCAGCTCAGCCCGCTTCCCCCCCCCGAACTGACCACAATCCTTCCCTGTTCTGTCCCCCCCCCCCCGCTGACTTATTGGTGGTGGCACAGGACAGAGGAGGTTCAGGGGGCTGCTTTCACCTGCGCACATTTGCCCTGGTGGCACAGCCCACAGAATGACAAGGTGACTTTCGTGCCACTGTTCCATGACTTATGCTGATGATGGATCGCGAGATCCATAAGTGTAAGCCCTGGATAGGATTGGGCTGTCAATGTTGCAACTCTAGTGCACAGCTTGGCTGGTCTCCTGCTTTAAAGGGTTTGATTGTGTGTCCAGGTGCTCTTTTTCCAGCCTGTAAGGGTGTTGTGGTGGCAGCAGCAAGGGAGAAGCTAGTGCTGCAACTTTTAGTTTGCTCACTAAGGAGATGGAATTACGCACATCAGGTGAGCAAGAAAGCGTCTAACAACCCAGTCCTAACCCCTTCGCTAATGCAGCTGCACACTGCATCCAGTGGGAGGGGGCAGTTCAGCGGTCTCCTCAAGGGTAGTGAGCTTTCCTTACCTTACCTTGGGGAGAGCCTCCGCTACCCCGAAAGATCTTCTCAGATCTGTGCCAGATATGGGCACACATAAGTGCTGCCAGTAACACCCCTTCCCTCCTCCATTCTACCTCCTGCCTGCCCCCTTCCCCAGACACTCCCCTCACTCCTCCCTCTCCCTGCCCCATTCCTCCCACTGCCCACCCCACCATCAACATACAGGTGCTGGCATTGGGAGACCTCTCCACTGGCCTGTGCACACGGCCACCAGTCATGTGCGCTGACGGCCTCATCGCACGTGCCACCACAGCAGCACTTCTGCCTGTGGAACTCATTCCCCCTGCAGAAAGCCCAGTTAGGATTGGGCTGTGTTTCACTGAGTTGTTACAAGCAAGCTCCACAGCAGCAACTGTGTGTGTGTGTTTCTATATATAGATATCTATATCAGGGGTTCTCAAACTTTGGAGGCCCGGGTACCCCCAATGAAGGTCAAAAACTTGTGTACCCCAGCTAATTAGCATAATTAGCCAATTTACATAATTAGCTAATTTACACAAAATACAGAAAAATGCCAGGATCTCTTTTAAAAAACACACAGCAATAAGACACATGAAAAAAATGCACAAAAATGCACAAAAAACATAAATCCCAAGTACAAAAAGCCCCAAACTCAACTCTTTCCCCCACCCCACCCATGCACAGTTTCCAAAGTAAAAAACATAAATCCCAAGTACAACCCCCCAAACTCAACCCCCAAAGTTATCCAAGTGATGTCTGTCTCTTTGTTAAAGTAAAAACAACAACAACAACGCTCAATCATCCTGCAGCAGGAGCTGCATTCATTAGGAGGAGAGCTGGAAGGTAGGAGCATGGAGCACAATGCCCTCTGCTGGCTGCTGAGAAGCTCAACCTATGCACATGCATAAATTAACCCCGATAATCAGCTGTAGATCAGATAGATTAGTCAGGGAAGAAAGCACAAGGGAGCTCTCCGGCTCTGGAAAAAAATCCGGTTTTTTTTAAATAAAAACTTAATTAACACTTAATTAAGTGTTAATGGGGCAGATAACAGCCAGTGACTGGTGTACCCCCAGCACGTGGTCTGCAGACCCCTAGGGGTATGCGTACCACAGGTTGAGAACCTCTGATCTATATCAGAGAGAGAGAGAGAGAGAGAGAGAGAGAGAGAGAGAGGTAACTGTTTTGCCATAACTTTGTGAAACATCCTTGTGTATACAGTTACATGCACTGGTATGCAAAAGCAGACACTTTTATTCACACATACTGGCTGCAGTCCTCCCTTGGGATGGGGTGAGCAACAACTACTTGATAAATTGTGTAGAATTCTAAGATGTGACATTTGCGTTTGTTAACCTCCACACATTGTTCAGTCACCTCCTGTGTGTTTCATTGTTGTTCTTCAATATTGCCAAGGTTTCCATTTCATGCAAATTGCAGATGGGTACAGACTTACACAATTTTTTAACAGCCTAAAATATTTGGAAAATTGCTAACAGATCCTCCTCCTGCAATGACTACTGAGTGCAGAATGGCACATTTTCAGAGAACAGCGCTTGCTCCTTTGGAAGTCTCCGTTTTATTTCTTTATCCTTTTCACCAAGGGTTCCTTTCTATGTGGCAAACCCTTGAAGCATCTTGTTCCACTTATCTGACTTCCAGCAGTTGGTTTCCAAGGAAACAGCAGGATACAATTTTGGGCATCTCAAGGTTTAAAAGGAAGCCTTGGTGGAAGACTGTCATTGTGAAATAATTGGGATTTAAGACACAGCCAACGCAGGCGATATTTGAGTTCATCTTAACAGAACAGGATGGGACATGACTGGTGCTGACTTGTTCAGTAGTCTTGTAATTGAAATGAGTAGCCTACAGGTGAATGAATGGCACTTCAGCAGGCTTGGGGGGGCGGGGGGAGCATCCGGAGAGAGGGGGAGAAGATAACCATTAAAGAAATGGTGTATCCTGAGGCCTTGAAATTAGTGTAAGAGCAAAACAGTCCGAAAATGAAAATTACTCTTTTTCAGAGTTACTGAAATATAGATAACAGTATCTTCATAATACCACACTTCATTGCCGTAGCCTAGCACTTTGATGTAAATAATACTTAATAGAGTTATATATAGATAGTGCCATTGACTTTTCAATGGAATCGAGTACCGTTCTTGCACATGAATAAATACTCCTGCCTGCCCTTGTCAGGGCCACGCTAATTGCAGCAGGCTGTTGGTTGTAACTCTCTCTGCCAAGGCAGAGAAACGAGTGCTAAGGCCGGGCTTATGAAAGGCAGAACAACTAGCATGCTGGACAAGTGACACCAGCCTAATGTACTTGACAACCTGGCTGCACAGCCAAGCAGTCTAATGACTTTTTGGAAGGCTGGCTTAACCAGGAGGCAACCGGATGAGGTGGCAGCTTCCAGTGACAGGTTTGAGGCACCATTTGAGAGCTGCAAATCGTCAGCAAATGTCATATTATATTGGTTGCTGTGCAGTGGGTGCCGCTAGGATGCCTGTCCCAGCCCATTCAAGCAGAGGATCAATAAAGGATTCATCACTACAGGGGAATGGTCGTATCCCCCCACTCAGTCTTTCACTAAACTATATAAATCATGCTTCAGTTGAGGATGCATCTCAGAAAAACAAGGTCCTCAGCTTTTTTTTGGGGGGGGGAGGTGGTCAGATGGAACCATAAAGAGTGGGTCGGCACAGGGGCATGCCAAGGGGACTGTGGGCTGCACTGGGTGTCGCTCTCAAGGGGGTTGCCACTGGTGGTCCCACTCCGAGCCCAGCCGCCTTGTGCACTCCCACTAACGAGCATGTTTTCGCCACTGGTGAAAACAAAATGCCAAAGGGTTCTGGGGCAGACCAAAGCCTGCTGAGTGGAGGCAGTCTTTCCGCATATAAGCAATGCGGAAAGCCCGGTAGGTTGGGGGTGACATGATACGGCATTGCATCACCCCCAACCTTCCTCTTCCGGGCAGAGTGTCACCCTCCCCAGCATCGCCGCTGAGTTGGCAGATGAAATTATTTTGAAGAAAAATAGTGGACATGCCTAACTGTCCTGTTTGGATCCCAGGTACACAGGTGACATCGCCAACATGCACGCATTGAAGGTGCGTGTGACTTATTGAGGGTTCATCTATGAACTGAAACCAAGGCTGGTGGAAAGCCTATGAGCTGCTTCAAGCTTAAATGTTCATCGCTGGATGATGTGCAAGTGTGAATGGCCCCTCACAGGTCACACTTTCACGTCACCACAACTCAAACACGACACTTTTCAGTGGAGTTGGTTCATTGATTCAGCTGCTGGTCATCAAGTGTGCACTGATGAAATGAACAACAATCAAGTGATATGCATTCATGTGTGACGTGGACATATGTGTACAGTATATGGGAAAGGGGGTACTTATCCATATGGAAGAGAGGAGGAACCAGCTCTCCCCTACCCTCCCACAGCCCTGAACTGAGGCAGAGAAATGATGGATGTCCGGAATGATAGTCCTCCAAGAGTGAATACACCCAGTTGCAGAGAGCCGTGGTGCCCTTTGAAAACTGGCCACATAATATGATGGCCACATAAGAGGAAGACAGTGAACTAAGCACAGGCCTCCCTGGACAATTTCACACACGGTCTCTGGTTTGCTCTGCTCCCGTAAAAAAAAAAGGCTTTAAAACACACTTGGGTGAGAAAGAAGGAAGGAAATACCCTTGATCATGCTTTAAATCCCCCAGTCATCCCTATAATCTCCTGTCTGAATATTTGCCCAAAATGCTGTTCTACCCACTTGGAACCGAGTGAATGATATATTCGATCCTGCCTGCTGTTTTGACTGCAAAGCCAAATCTTTTCAAACTCCATGTGACCACAACCACAAACTTGCTGTCGACGCCTCCAAACAGCAGAAAACAGGCTCCAGCCTGTGCAGCTTCTTCATTACTGCGGCCTTAAGCCATAATTACATAACATGAGAGGGCTCTTCTCTTGCCAGCAGACAGAGTTAGCGTGCAAGATCTGAAGTCATAACTCTGAACTGAATATTGCCTCAACACACAGTAAACAGGATAAGGTTTGCTAGCTTGATATAAATATAAGCAACAGATCCCATTCAGCTAAAGAGAAAGATTACCATAAGGAAAGGTAACGAGTCTAGTAGCATTCCATCATTTAGCATGTTTCTGTATTTTTTTTTTAGTTTTTACAGAAACCTCAAGATACAATTTCAGTGTACATGCTCATCTCCTTTTTTAAGAGCCAATGACTAATTATGCTCCCATAATAAAGCATGTTTGCCTTTGAAAATTGTAATCACATTATCAGATTGATCTTTCGGTTTGAGAGCACCAGAAGTATTCACATTCCCACCCACCCCAAAAAAAGAGTTGGTTTTGCTGGTCATAATGAGACCACAGGTTGGCTCAGTTTAAAACCGATGTATGTTGGTTTTTTTTTTTAAGATTCCATATAGTAATGAGGCTCACCAGCTACATTCTTTCTGGGTTTTTGCTTGTGATCCAATGAAATAAACCTAACCCAAACACATACATGTCAGCATTGGTGGGAATATTGCATGGGCTTCAAGCTGAGGTTTCCAAGTTATGTTTAGCATAAACAAAGAACGACACAACATTTTAATAGCATTTGCAGTCTGTGCATTACAGTGGAGTTGCATCTAACGTGGAGGTTAGATTCTAAAGTCAGCGCATAGGGCAAAAATCGCATATAGTCAAAATTACCCTTGAAAATCCCTTAAATCTCTAATGTCTAGGGGCCATGTTGTATGAAAAATATGTACTGTATCTTTAAAAACTGGAATCACACTATGAGAGGCATGTGGGAACTGAGACCAATTGAGGGAATGGCAGATTCATGCCTGCACTATTTAAATGGTTTGCCAAGCACATATATTTTAATTTGCATAAGTTGAATGCATGTGCGATGCGACTCCACTATACATATGATCCTCATCATTTCATGTTATGAATGATAATACAGGTTGATTACGCCTTATCTGGACATCCGAAATCTGGTCTATTCTGAAATCCAGAGGCGAAGCAGAATGGGGTGCGATGGTGCAGTGGGCCCCAGGGCATAGGGCGCTGAGGCTGAGGGGGTGGGGCGTAGGCCTCAAGTTCCGTTTTAGTTTTCGGTTTTTTTTCCATTTTTTCTCCATTTTTAACTATTTTGTGGGACTATGGGCGGGACTCTCTAGGAATCTCTCTCCGTCTCGTTGGTCTCGCTGGTCGGTCCTCCAGAGCCTTAGACAGGCCTGGAGGACCGATGGACCAGCAAGACGGAGAGAGATTCCTAGAGAGTCCCGCCCATTCAAGATGGATGCCGCCGATCCAGGAAAATGCTGCCTGCTGCCCGGCCGAGACAAGCTAAGTACCCCAAAAGCACACACACACCCTGGGAGGGCACACGACGCAGCTGCCACCCTGGAAAGCAGCGGGGGGGGGCGGCAGCTGCCCACGAAAGTAAAAAACAACAACACCCCCCCCCCGAAAAAAGCAAAAAAAACCCCCAAAAGCAAAAAAAACCCTGGCCGGCCGTGCAAAAACGTGTTGTGGTGACATAAAGGGGGGTGTCAAAAAGGGGGGCATAAGGGGGTGTAAGGGGGCGGGACGTAAGTTATGCAGGATTTTTCTAAAGACCTATGTCATAGGGCTCTTGTGAAGATTTTGATTATATTTCTTTTAAAATTTATATGCTGCCTGTCTAAAATGAGGGCAGCCAAGGCAGCTCACAACAAAATTTAAGAAGTCAAAATAAACCATTAAAATGAGGACAGCTGACCTAAAAATAGATCAGGTCTGAGAAATTCACTCCCCCAATTAAAAAATAAATAAATCCCAGCCACGTGAAACACCTTCAGAAGGTTTCTTTCAGGAGTCTCTTCTTGATGACAATTAGCAGTGGAAGAGGTTAATGAGAGCTGGTGTAGCATCGTGGTGGGCATCCCAATCCTCTCCAGTCTCAGGTGTTGTAAACCTGCCATGAGTCACATTTTTGTCACCTGGTGAGGAGAAGGCGCCGGCGCAAAGGCCAGCACCGCTCTCCCCACACCAGATGCAGTGGAGCGCCCACCAGGGACAGTAAGTTCCCCTCTGGGCGGTGGAGGGGCAGGGGAGGGCAGAATGGGGTATTCTGGGGGTGGGTGGGTCAGCCGGGCCCAGGAAGGGGGAGGGATTCCTGGGCCTGGCCACCATTACATGGGGCTGTCAGTCTCGGACTTGCGCCAGCTAAATAGCTGGCACATGTCTGAGTATTCCCATTGGGGCAGCTGGGGCTTTACCTGGGAGAAGAGAACAAACATTCCCTTCCCCCAAGGCGACCTCCCAGCCTTTTTGTACCCTGATGCAGTGCAGGCTGCACCGGCCTCGCTGCATTGCAGGGCACAAAGTTACATAGGATTGAACTATAAGGATTGCGCCACAATCCTATACACACTCACCTGGGAGTAAGTCCTACTGAAATCAGTGGGACTTACTTCTGATCAGACATGCACAGGATATAATGTAATGGCCCAATCCTGTAATGGCCCAGTCCTATGGGCCTTCTGCAACAGCGGAACTTCAGTTCTGCTTTCATAAAAGGCACAGCAATGGCAAGAATTGTGTTGCTGCTGTCCCCTTCAGAGCCTGGGCTTCACCAACCCTAGTATGTTGGCAGTGGGGGTGTATCATGGGTGGGGAGGGGAGATTTAGGGAAGTTTTGGGGAGGAGATGGCAGAGGTCGGTTCAGGGGAGGGAGTGGTACATCTCAGTGGTAGCACCTTGCCTCAGGATCCTGCCCTGCCCCCTTTCTCTCCTCAGACTAATGCCAGTTACATAGCTGGCATAGGTCTGAGGAGACCTATAGGCAACCAGAAGGCCTACCTAGAGGTAAGTAAAAAATACCTCTGGTTGGCCTTTTGGTAGCCCCCCCCCCACTATTGGATGCAGCACATGCTTCATCAGCGTGGTTGCATCACGGACGATTGGGGGGGCTAAGGATTGGGCTGTAAGAGGCTGAGCTGCAACTCAGGAAGTTTCCTGTTTGAATCTTGCCAGAGACGTAACAACGGTGGAGCGCGTGGTACACTCGAACCAGGCACTCAGTGGCAGAGCGCGTGGAGCAGAAGCTCCAGGCGCTCGGGCAGGCGGGCGGGGCAGTCACCGACGCAAAGCGCCGTGTTGTGTCGGCCCTCCCTCCCTGGAGCCTGTTACGCTCCGAAATGAGCGGAAAACGGGCGGGGGGCGCGTCGATGTGATGCGACGCAGTCCCCGCCCCCACGTGCCAGGTGCCGGGAGGGCGCCCGACATTTCTGCTTGCCTCTGCCATAAACTTGCTAGTAGTACAAGCCTATACAAGTTTACCTTAAAAAGGTAAAGGTATCCCCTGACAATTAAGTCCAGTCGTGTCCGACTCTAGGGTGTGGTGCTCATCTCCATTTCAAAGCCGAAGAGCCAGCCTTGTCCGAAGATGCCGGCTGTTGTCCGAAGATGTGGCCGGCATGACTCTCCTTGCCGCAGCGCATAGTATACAGCTGGAACACGAAGCGCTGTTTACCTTCCCGCAAGCGGTACCTATTTATCTACTCGCATTGACGTGCTTTGGAACTGCTAGGTTGGCAGGAGCTGGCCAAGCAACGAGCACTCACCCTGTCGCGGGAATCGAACTGCCGACCTTTCGATCAACAGCTTATAGTTCAGCGGTTTAACCCACTGCGCCACCCACTGGCCTTACTCAGATGCAAATCCCACTGTGTGCAATGGCTTACTCCCAGGTCAGTGTGCACAGAAGTGCAATGTAGGTGCACTGTAGGTGACTTTAGGCAAGTCAATTCCTCTCAGCCTCAACATTTCCATCTGCAAAATGGTGCTAATAGTGCTTTGCTTTCTGCTAGCTTTTCTCCAGAGTTTTTTTGTTTCATCTTTGGCCCTAGCACGGGCATTCTGTTACTCTGAGGAAGCCCTGTGTGATTGGGGCGAAACGTAAGATTTTGTTTTTATCTTGTTAGTGGACCATGGCCAGAAGACCTGTTGAAAACTTGTTTCAACAATAAAGGTGCTAATAGTACTTACTTCCCATACTGGGTTGTCCTAAGGATTACAGCCAGGAAATAATGGTGAAGCTCTTTGAATACTCAAAGAAAGTGTTGACCCAGTGTACGCTAATTCACATATAAGCTAATGGGTTCTGAGCTGTCTGTGACAGATCAGGAGAGAGATCTTGGGGTGCTGGTGGACAGGTCGATGAAAGTGTCGACCCAGTGTGCGGCGGCTGTGAAGAAGGCCAATTCCATGCTCGGGATCATTAAAAAAAGGATTGAGAATAAAACGGCCAATATCGTTATACCATTGTACAAATCAATGCATTGTACAAATCAAGGCCATATCTGGAGTACTGCATCCAGTTCTGGTCACCACACCTCAAAAAGGATATAGTTGAATTGGAAAAGGTGCAGAAAAGAGCGACCAAAATGATTTGTGGGCTAGAGCACCTCCCTTATGAGGAAAGGCTACAGCGTTTGGGGCTTTTCAGTCTAGAAAAAAAGGCGCCTGAGGGGCGGGGGGGACATGATTGAGATATATAAAATTATGCATGGGATGGAGAGAGTGGATAGAGGGAAATTCTTCTCCCTCTCGCACAACACCAGAACCAGGGGACAAACACTAAAATTGAGTGGAGGAAGAGTTAGAACGTAGAAAAGAAAATATTTCTTCACCCAGCGTGTAATTCATCTGTGGAAGATGTGGTAATGGCACCTGGCCTGGATGCCTTTAAAAGGGGTTTGGATAGATTCATGGAGGAAAAAGACCATCACAGGTTACAAGCCATAAGCAACCTCCTGGTTTCAGAAGTAGGTTTTCTCTGTGTCAGGTGCAGGGGAGTGGCAGCAGGAAACAGGTATCGTGTTGTCTGTGTGCTCCTTGATGAGGCATCTGGTGGGGCAACTGTGAGATACAGGAAGCTGGACTAGATGGGCCTTTGGCCTGATCCAACAGGGCTCTTCTTATGTTCTTATGCTAACACCCAAAGCACTGTATACATGCTAAGTATTCATATTGTTGTGAACATGGGGTGATCATAAGTGGGGTATCATAGGTGTTGCACAGCCTACAAGTGTTATGGAAATGTTGTGTAGTTGTTAGTTTATGCTCAAAATAACTTGGAAAACTCAGCTTCAAGAAAAATGCGATATTCCCACCAATGCAGACAAGTATGTGTTTAGATCCATGTAGTGTTTGCTCATGCTAGTTAAAAGCAATGCCATAGCTAGCATGAGAAAGAACTGTGTCCAACACACTCATTGTGCAAATACTGCTGTTTGTTGTTATTGAAGAAAGCCAAGAACAAAGATGGGAAAAGTACAGCAAACAAGACGAATCATTCTCTGCTACTATTGTGGAGTTTGCATTAACCCCTTCCTTTGCCAATTTTGATCCAGAGGTTTTCCTGAAGGAATCCTTCTGAGGGTACATCCCAATGCCTAAACATTTCTCAGAGAAGCATCATGCAAGGAGAAGTGGCAGAGCTTCAACCGTGCAACTAAAAACGAGTGCCAGCGCCTGGTAGAGGTTCGGTTATGCTGCCACAATGACTGAAGCCTATTGACTGAAGCAAGGAATGTCAGCGGAAAGAACCACAGCCAAGGTTTGGTGATCTCACACCACTTCCTGCCTTTATCATGCTGAATGGAATGCAAATGAAAGGAAGACTGAGATTAACGCCATAGCAGGCTACCTGCAGGTACTTGCATATTCCCGCTGCGTCAGAATGAGCAGCCGCATTTCCAGAATGCAGCTTACACTTGCTAAAATGTCAGAAATGGGTGGGAACATGCAGTCCCAAATGCACTGATTCAAAACCAGTGGTCGCCTATGAAGCAGCACTGTCACATCCTTTCCAAAATGTTACATCTTTCCCAAAGTTACTTTTGCAATGGTAAGAATGAGGTTAAAAAAAGAATGGATACTTCGTCTTATCGTTTTTGAGAGTCATTGCGGATGTGACTCTAGCCTTGGCCTTGAGAGCCCTTGTTTCAAGCTGAACTCCCTGTCTGGCCTTGTGCCAGTCTCTCTTTCCCAACGTCAGCTCCCCATCTGCAAAATGGGTAAGGAGAGTGGAACAGCAGCAACCTATTTCAAAATGTTATGGCGAAGCTGAGGATTATTAAACCCTGTACGCCTTTAATTATTTACCTGAATGCTCAATTTGTACTCCAGTTCACTTGGAAGCCTCAGCCTTCAGCAAGTATAATATTCCCTCCAGGCTCCACATGCCAACAACTGTGTGCTTCAGTCCCTTTGATAACGAGTAGTTTTGGATCTACTCTTGCTTCTAATACTTTTTCCTAAGAAAGGATGTGGAAGCTCCTGATGGAAATTCTTGATATCTTTTTTATTTTTCAAAATCAACCATAGGCGGCCCCTAATTTGAATCAGAGCTACAGTGCAGGGGGAAGGGGGGGAGTTAGCCCTCTGCCCCCATTCTACGGATGTTCGCCGTGTTCAACTTTGCACGCACCAGAATGCAGCTCTCCTGCATTCCGGTGCAATCTTGTAAATCAGAAGACACACCGGGATTTTCCAGCCACATGCAGACGCAATGCAGCCCGATGCATGCGGTGTGTCGCCTACATCGCTTGTGTATGGGATACCTGAAGGATCACTGCCTCCACATCAGCCTGCCCTTACACTGAGATAATCTTCGGAGGCCCTCCTTCCGATGCCCCTGTTGTGAGGTGCCTTGAGTGGCAACTAGGGAGAGGGAATCCCTAGTTTGCCAGGGAGGCTCACCTGGTGCTCCTGCCTTTTCGGCACCAGCAGAAGACCAGTTCATTTTCATAGACCTTTTATGGAGAACTTTGACCCTCTGATAATGAGTGGCTTTTATGCTGCCTGTTAAGATGCTTCCAGTGTGAACCTTTGTATTTACCTTGCTTTATTGTTGTCTTTCATTTGACCCTCCATACACCACCCTGAGCACTTTTTATTTGAAGGATGGGAATAACATTTTTTTTTAAAAAAACACTATTAAACAAACAAATGCCTACAGATGACATTATTTCTAAATCTAGAAAGGTTTGCAGTTTGTTTGTTTATTTTTTTTTTAAAGATCAGCTGAAGTTTGCTCTTGGGCTTATCTTACCAAATACTACTCTCTGAGGTTTTTTTAAACAACAGCATAGTAATGATGGTTTATTTCATTTTTATCCCACCCTTTCATCCCACTAGCACAGGGCAACATACATGGCTGCCCATCCCTGCATTTTATCCTTACAACAACCTTGTGCAGTAGGTTAGTAACTGATCTGAGATCATCCATGGAGCTTTATGGCTGAAGGCAGAATTAACCTTGTCCTCCCCAGTCACAGTCCGACTCTCTAACCCCTACACCACACACATCATTTTTAACAAACCATGTAATTAGTGGAACAAATCTTCTTTGATGTCACATGGATCTTTAAGAGAAACCAGGCACTTAAAAAAACTGCTTTCCACTCAGTGTTGTTTACGTTCAATTGTGAGAGCAGAGGGGATAGAGAAAACAGTTTGTCTTCCCCCACTCCCAGTTTGTTTAATATTTGTTTGGGAGCACACAGATGTTCTTACCCTTTTTTTCCCCAGTAGCGTTATATCCCTTTCCAGACTGAGAAGTCAAAATGGAATGCAAAGCAAATGAACGACGAGCAGCAAATAAGTGCATATGTAAGACTGTACAGAGGTAGTAAGACCCATTTACAGTATTTATCTTTCTTGGGACAACTCCCCCCCCCCCCATGGTAGTTCAGTGTGTTTTCCCTACTTGGGTAGAAAGCAGGGGGTTGCTTTTAAAACCAAAGGAGCAGCAGGTGAAAGAAGGGATGGGAGCTTCTTGCCTGATAGGAGCTCCTCCGATGGGAGCTTCTTACCTCCCTGCAACGTCTCATCTCAGGCCATATTTGATCAGTCAGGGTCTCATCTGGGATCAATCCAATCCCCAACGGGAAAGAAGGTGCCTGGTGCAACAGGCTGAATAGAGGTCAGCCCCAGGCAGGGGGGAAGGTCTGCTCCACTCCAAGCCTGCATACCCCTTTTGTGCCGATATGGGAACCCCTCCCTTCCTGTATGATCTGGGCAGCACTGTCACATCTAGTTTGACCTTCAGTACTGGCAGAACGACTCTGCACTCTGTGGGTTATTTGACAGAAGAAAACTGTATGGCAACTCTGTTTCCTTCTCCCTGAAGGAATAAATGAATCGTACTGTATAACGTTCTCTAACAAAGGCAGTCAGAGACTATTGTTACATGAGCAGTACAGAGTAAAGTCCCCCAGCAGTGACACCTCCTGGGATGCTGATGCCAGACTAGATAGGCTCAGGATCCAGATTTAGGTCTAACTCATGTTTCTGAAGCACTGGCCAGGGAAAAAGCTGTTTCCTTTTGGTTTGTTTCTACATTTCTTCAGCCAGATTAGACAAGGAGAATAATGTGGAGGATAAGCCCAATGTCATGGTTCTCACACTGGCACCGCGCCAGACTACTTCACAGACCTTACCCAAGCAGTGAGGGACCCGTTCATAGAGATGTGACATTATTATTATTATTATTATTATTATTATTAACAACACTTTTCAACAAGCATAGTTCACACACACACACACACACACACACACACACACACACACACACACACAGGCTGTTGAGGAAACTCAGCAGTCATGGAAAAAGAGGACAGGTCCTTTGAAGGATTGGTATCTGATTAAAGAACAGGAAGCAGAGAGTAGGAATTAATGGGCAATTTTCAGTGTCACAGTGGAGGGAAGTAAGATGTGGGGTCCCTGGAGGATCTGATTTGGGACCTAAGCTTTTTAACTTGCTCATAAAAGATCTGGCGTTAGGAACAAACAGTGAGGTGACCAAGTTTGCAGACGACACCAAACTATACAGGGTGTTAAAAACCAAAGCAGACTGTGAAGAGCTCCAAAACTCTCCCCAAACTGAGTGAATGGGCAACCAAATGGTAAATGCAATTCAGTGTCAATAAGCGTAAATGTTAGTGGGTGTGCTCTAAAACACGGGTAGCATGCGCGCACGTGAGGGAATGTATTGTGTGTGCAGGGAACAAGTGAAGTGGCTCATGGCACAACTCAATGGATGGCATGTAATGTTGAGGGAAGCAAGGTTAGAGGGGCAACAGTAGATCAGTTCCATTTTGGGGATAAGAATACAATAACTGGGAAAGGCAATCCAAAAGATAACACAATGCAATGTACGCAAACAATCACTCACACAACTAGTCCATAAATGTTAACGTTTCTAGGGCAGAGGTGGCCAACCTTCCACCATGAGGGCCTCTGCGTTCTTAAGAGTTGTGTAGAAGACAGAATCTTGGCAGCTGCAAGTGCTGATGGTGTTGCTAAAGCAGCTGCACCTGCTGAAATGCCCTCACCTAGACAACCATTAAAGGGCCAGGAGCATTCATGTTGAAAGGTTGGCCACCCCTGTTCTAGGGAGAAAGAGAAAAAGGAAATGCTTACAAGAAGAAGGAGGCACTAATGACTCAAACAGGTGAAGGGAGAAAGGACGGAGAACAGGACATTAGTTTCTTAGTGAAATCAGGGAGGAACAGGAGCTGAAGAACCAGGAGTTATGCAATCGCAGAAGGGGAAAGGCCAGAGGAAAGAAAAAGAAGTGGTAAGAACTAGGGCAGCAGAGTCTTTCAGCCCAATCCTATGGGCTACAGGCGCCGATGCTGTGACTGCAGCGCCAGTGCCAGGTATCACAAACGCGCCATAAGGCACGTTTCTACAGCCGGAGATAAGGCGGTGCTAGCAGGAAGGCCTGCACCATCCTGCCAGTGCCGTATCCAAGCCCTGCACTCTCCGGATCAGGTAAGGTCATTTTGAGCAGCGTGGGGGCTGGGGGAGGGTGGGGGAAGGGGGCATAATGGGGTGAGGGTGGGATGGAGAGGAGTAGACAGATCGGGTCTGGGAGGGGGGTGGGACTGGCGTCCATGGCGGATGCGGCGTACTGTATCCCATCCCCCCTCCCAGGCCCCCAGGCCCAACACAGGGCTGCTTCATCCTACAAGCGTAGTAGCCCCATTGCACAGGCTGGGGTTGTTCTGCTTACCCTTAGTAGACCTCCAGCCATGGCCTTCCCTGGATAGGATTCAGTGTGGGCCATGCGGCCCACGCTGAAGAGCCTACACCGGGAGAGGATAGGATTGGGCTGCCCGTTCTATGTAGCCTGAACCAGGGCTATATAGGCAAGGAGTGAGTCCCTCAGCAGGCCATGAAAACATTTCACCCTCTTGCGGTGGGAGAAGATTGCCTCTCCCATCATGTAGTTCCTCTTAACTGGTGAAAGATAGACCAAGGAGCCCTAGATTCCTACACACATTCACAACACTCACACTACAGGAGGAAGAGATAAGAGTACTAAGCATGTAGTCAATTTGACTTCACACGATACAGAGAAAACGGAGGAGGTTCATTGGGTAATGGTTGGGGTGCCAAAGGCCAAGGTTAGCTATCCATATCTGCTGGGATGAAGCTTGTGTTGTTGCAGAGATTGTGGTGCTAGGGAGCCAAGGAACAGCAATCTCCTGGTTCAAATGTGAGAGAAAAGGCAGAAAAGAGCTTGAAAAGCAAACCCAAGAGGGCTAGATAGTAGCCTTAGCTACTTCAGGGAGGGAAGCAAGGTAAGGGAGCCAAGATTGTTTTCCTGGGGAGAAGGGTGCATTGAGAGGTGCTTCAGCTGTGTTTTGCAGTAGTTCCCATTAGGGAAGGGGGCAGGGAAGAAGGGAGAAAGGCTGGAAAAACAAGAGGGTGGTCCGGCACCTATCCTGGCTGACACAGGTAGCAGAGGGAATGGGGATGGTTGACGAACCACCAGCGGATCACCAAGCAGGCTGTGAGAACAGGCACATGATGGGGAACATGAGGGTTCTGTGACCCAGCTTTCCCATGGCATAGGGAAACATAGAGACTGTTGTGGGGTGATCTCATCAAGGACCGTTCTTTTAGTTTCTTGATGATCCGTCCCCAGTTGGTGATGGGAACCTCTACCGTTCTGCACTCGGAGAAGGCTGTTGCAGGGGCCTCTTTGATTGCTCAGGGAACCAGTGCCCCACTTGCTGAGACGGAAGGCGCCCTTTTGTGTTCCCCAATGACTTTGTTTACTTCCAAGTGTGGAGGTTCCCATGATGTGGCCTTGTTTACAGGTTCAGACCTGCTGACCAAGCGAGCTGTGGCTGGTCATCATGGAATTTTCCCCAAAGGCAAAGCTTCCCCTATCAGTCAAGTAGAATGGAAGGGGTGTGTGTGTGTATGTTGCTCTGAAGAACCAAAGTTTGGCCTTTTCCCTAAAGGCTTGTGGGACCGGATGCTTTCTTGCCATCAGATGAAGCAAAACATCACCAGCCTGGTCTGGGTCATTGTGGTGTCTCGTAGTTCCTGACCTGGGACCTTGAGATTCCCCGTGCTGATCTGGTCATCCTTCTATTGCCATCCCTAACGTGCCAGGGTCTCACTCTCTCTGCAAGGCCTTGACAGATTAGGGACACTCCTTTGCAGTAACCTGGTGCCAGTCAGAACTTAGGGCAGGATGGATGTAGAGTCAATGCAGCTCTTCAGATGAAACTGGGTTTATTTACAAATGACACTTTGGTAGCAATCTTTCTCTCCAATAGTTGCGATTCAGCAGTGATTTTAGCTCAGTAATTCAGTCGCATTTCCCACACGGAATGGCGGAGCTTGCCCTTTTATATGCTTTGAGGCTGCTTAGCTCTTCTTTCAGTCCAATTTGGCGCTGGTGACTTTCTCTAGTCTGTGAGAGAATCCAAATTTGTCCTGTTTAACTGCTGCTGACTGGCTTCCAAATAAGGCATAGCACATTTTTGGGGACTGCAACTCCCACTGCTATGGGCCTTGGTTGATGCCTCCTCGGTGGGCTGTGCACCACCGCAATTTCATACATATGCAAATATGTACACATGAAAGTGAAGATAAAGCTGTGTGTGTGTGTGTGTGTGTGTGTGTGTGTGTGTGTGTGTGTGTGTGTGTGTGTTGTGGGCTACCAACCAAGCATCATCAGAATCAGATGTTTTTTCAGGTGCTTGTTTAAACAATGATGTTTGGATTCAGGGAACATGCCTTCCCTATGGAGACTACTGTTTTGGTTAGTAGGTTGGAAGAGTAAAACGTAACAATAACATGTATAACATGAAAAGAAAAAAGTATTTTTTCTGCCTGCTGACTTTAGTACAGTATAGTCAATGTTATATAGCAAAATGGAACCTCCAGGATACTGAGCTAGCTAGACCTTTGGTCTGATCCAGACCAGTTCATATTATGTTCTTTCTCATAAGACTGTTGAGAGTCTAATTTTGCTGGAGCAACTCAGTTATCATTGAAATTGTCTACGCGGTCACAAAGCAATACAAAGTTTGCATGCCTGTCACCACTCTTGATCACAGTACACGTGATGTTTGGCAGCAGTTTGTGTGGAGTGACTCCATTGCAAAGCACTATGTGTAAGATGAGATGAAACTTCTGTTTGTAATATTATATCTGTGACGGCCCATTCACACATGCGAGTCGTCACTGGGTGCTGTGCATACATCCAGAAATTATGTGTAGTGTGGACTGGGCCTTGACCACTCGGACTGGCTAACCATAACAAGTGCCTTTAAAAGGGGTTTGGACAGATTCATGGAGGAAAAGACCATCACAGGTTACAAGCCATAAGCAACCTCCCGATTTTAGAAGTGGGTTTTAGAAGTGGGTTTTCTCTGTGCCAGGTGCAAGGGAGTGACAATGGGAAACAGGTTATCTTGTTGGCTGTGTGCTCCCTGAGGCATCTGGTGGGGCCACTGTGTGATACAGGAAGCTGGACTAGATGGGCCTTTGGCCTGATCCAGCAGAGCTCTTCTTATGTTCTTATGTTCTTAAGTCATATCCACAAGGGAGAAGGACTGCTCCTTGAGGTCATCTGGGGGGGGGGGGAGAGTCCTCAAGTGAATGCTGCTGGTTTCTGTGGCTCGACTGGTGGCAACAAGGGGAAGGGCCTTTTCTATACTGGCACCACAATTAGGGAATTCCCTCCCCACTGAGTTGAGAATAAACCCCCTCCCCATTAGCCTTCCAGAGGGGGCTTTTTATTCCAGATTGCTTTTGCCCTTAAGGGATGTGCAGTGTGGACGTGGCAGGTGAGGCAGCCCATCCCCGTTGTAGTCCACAGACAAAGCCGCAGCCGAACCTGAGAGATTGTGCACGCATGCTACCCTCTTACTCGGGTGCAAGAGGGTAGCGCATTCTAATTGTAATATTGAAAGTGGCTTTTAGTCCCATGCCATGGAGATTTCAAATGTATGCATTCAGGAATTTTAATCATGGGTTGTTTTTTTAATCCTATCCTTCGTTCAAGGAGCTCAGGGTGGCATACACAGTTCTTGCCCCTTCTCAGCCTCACAACAACCTGGTGAGGTAGGCTGAGACAGAATGTCTCAGAATCAAAGTCACCCAGTGACCTCTGTGGCTGAGTGTGGATTTGAACTTGTTTCTCTTTGGACCTAGTCCAATGGCTTAACTCTTCACTAGTTCTCCAGTCCCGGCACTCTGGCTTAACAATTTATGAACAGCGGGGTGGGGTGGGGGAGTGAGGACCTAGACCCCCTTTGACCACCAACTTAGGTGTCTTCCGTGTGAGAACAATACTACACCTATAAACTAGGCAAAGTGAGAAGGAATGTAGGGGGTAAATAGTTTTGCATTTTATTTCTTGCCTTCCTGTCTGATACCCGAAATCACTGGTAATTCTGACACTGTGTTAAATGTACTAAATTATTCATTTGAAAGTATGGCTCTCATACACTGTCCTTCGGGGGGGCGGGCGGAAGGTTTGTCGTTGGTTCAGTGGCTGAGCACTAAGTTTGCAGGCAGTTCTTGGCATCACCTCTGCACTGCTAATTTGCAAAGTGCTTTACTGTGTTCAACCCCATTCATCTGAAACTAGCAGTTTGCCAAAGACCCCACAATGAATGACGCTGCCATGGAAGAGACATCCAGAGGGTTTGCTGCATTACGAGAGCAGGTGTAGTGTCATGGTGAAGAAGATCTTGAGTAACAAATGAGGACTTGCCTCAGCCCTGACCTCCCTCTTGGAACCTAGGCAGCCACTCCCTCTCAGCCTCAGCTCCCCCACCACTGCAGTACCGAGACAATAATGGTTACTCACCGTACACGGTTGTTGTAAGGATAACATCAAGATAATTCATGTGAAGGCTTCTGCACACACTCAGAAAGCACAACACAAACGTTATCAGACAGTTGCGGCAAAAGCAAGGAAGAGTCTTCTAGTACGTTACAGTCTGATACATTTATTGTTAATGGGCTAGAAACTGGCCCTAGTGCAAGAAAACTGATGCTGAGATCAATTTGTTAGCCTTTAAGGTGCTACACAAGATGTCTTTGTGGTCCAAGGCAGAGGTGGCACTTGCCTCCTAGTTAGGGCTCCTTTTCCTTATATCAATGCATTATATGCTCATTCACGCCCACCAACCTCTTCCCTTCACATACTTATCTTGAAAGTGATGTTTTGCTTTGGCTGCCAAACTTTTAACTCCTCCCAGCGCCCCCCCCCCCGCCCTTTTCATCTCCTGCAAAAATCCCTGGCCCCTTTGATGGGGGATTGGCAGGGAGCCGCGGCTTGGAGCCTGCAGTGACCCCGTGCGGTCACCAGGGGGAATGCCGCTCCCGTTCTCTCCCTCCACCGCCTCTTGTACGCGAGTGGGTGTCTCTCCCTGCCTGCTCCTCCTCACAAAAGATTTAGGCGAATTCCTTTCTCCGGGTTTTCAAGCCATCCTTTTAAAATCCACCGCTCTCACTGGCGCTGAAAGCTCGGGCTGTGAAGGGAAGCGAGAGCCGGGAGAGACAGAATAGGGAGAGAGCTCACCGGGAAGAGGGGAGGGGAAGCGAGTGGAAGGTGACCAGGGGACGCGGCGCAGCGGCAGGGCTCAGCTCGACTGCCGCTTGCAAGTGCGAAGGGGCCCGATCCGAGATCCACTGGAGGAGATCATGGAGGATCACTCGCTTTCCGATGCCGGCTGTTAGCAAGTGAAGGAGGCTTGCAGGAGGAGGAGCGGCAGCGGCAGCGGCAGCGGCAGCAGCCGGAGCCGGAGCCGGAGGAAGGAGGAGCAGCAGCCGCCCGCAGCAGCAAAGCCAGCCTAGTTTGGAAAGAGCCCGGAGAGTGCGAGAGCCGCTGCTTTGGCGGTTGGCGGCGGGAGAGAAAAGCGGTTTTGCAGTGGGGACAAATACTCGCTCAGGGGCTTTGCCATGCCTTTTGCCAAGCGGATCGTGGAGCCCCAGTGGCTCTGCAGGCAGCAGCCCGTCGTCTCGGTGCTGGAGGAGAGTTCGGGCGGCGAGCCTCAGCCAGGGAGTCAGCCCGAGCAGCCCGGCGAGGCGGCAGCGGACGAGGCAGAAGAAGAGGCGGCTGCCGCTGCCGCCGCCGCCGGGCTGGCAGTGGTGCCCACCGAAGGGAAGGAGAAGGAGGCGGCGGCGGCGCTGATGATGCTGGACCTCTGCTCAGTCAGCAACGTGGCTCTGTCGCGGATCCTCCGGCAACTCTCCGATGTGGCCAAGCACGCCTGCACCCTCTTCCAGGAGATCGAGAGCGAGATCCAGCTGACCCACCGCAGGGTCCGGGCGCTGCACGACAGGATCGGAGGCGTCCAGGGGGTTATCCACAGCCTGGATCCCAAGCAGGAGGCAGTGCGTAAGTGGAGCAGCAGGCAGATGCCAGTCCTTCCCCCCTTCCTTCCCCTTGAGGCGACCTTAGAGCCGTCTCGGCTCACCTCAACCTCGGGTCTATTTTGCGCTGCGCGCGCAAAGGGCACAGACTGATTAATGGGGGGCGCGGGGGGGAGATATGGTCTCTGGACAGGTCGCTTGAAAGTGGACGTTGTGCTCTGGTTGACGAGGCTGGCTGGTTGTCTCCAGGAAGAGAAAATAAGATGTGGTTGCAAAACTGGGCTGCTCAGGCACCTTCGGGAGGTGTGGCCCTGAATGAATGGATGGAGGGATGCTTTCTTTTGGAGTCTATCTAGATAAGATTGCCTGCCCTCGCTCTCTTGTCTTTGCCCCCTGCCCCATTAGAGACGGGAACCTGTTTGTAAGCGATGAGGCTCCGGTGCAAGGAAGTTTTACCTCTTTTGAAGGGATGCAGAGGAGAGGCGCTGCCGATGTGGGAGGTAAACAGGGAGGGCTGAACTGTATGTGTAAAGTTTTTTTTTTCTCCTTTTCGGGAGACTTTCCTCCGAGGAACGTGCTATTTATGGCGAGAGGGCTTTAGCGGTTGTTTTGGTTTGGAAAGCGATTGCCTGCTAAAGCGCAGTGGGTGGTATGGAGATGAGCCACGGATCGCCCCCCCCCCCCCAGCTCAGGATTCCACATCCTCGTCGCAATCGAGCGCGTACATGCGCGGGTAGCAGCGCCGCCAGGTGCAGGATGTGCCTTTGCCTAGAATGGTGGTGCTGACATCTCAGGCTTTTCCGTTGGGAGAGAGACACAGATGACTGAACGGTTGATAAGCAGGAGACGCCGAGTCCGATAGCTGAGATCGGGGGAAGGGGGTGGGGAGGAGGAGATCCCGGTCAACCCTGCAGGCAGGATATTTACCAAGAAAACACGAAGCCCGCAGTTGTCAGCCTGAGATGTTCTCCCTCCCTGTGCACAGCTCTGCCTGACCCACTTTTCTTGCTGATGTTGGAGAGTCGAAAGGGGGAGGGCTCCTCCCTCCCAGCAGCAGCAGGCCGGTCTGTGTGTGCTGCGTGGATCATGGTGTGTGAAGGGAAGGCGTGCGCGATTCCAACTGTGTGTTCTCCTCTCTCTGTGTGGTGGGGAGGGACAAGGTGACCATTCGCTCTCGAAGGTGAACGGCAAAGCCGATGCCCTCCCCTCCTAAGTGGCTTTCCGTTTACCTTGAACTTAGAGCTGTCTGAATAGGGTGCCTGTCCGGCCGCTGGTGATGGGAGAAGCAGAGAGCCCGGAGGGGATTCCTCAGGCGCGGCAGGCACACCTTGGCCTTTCTGGACTGAGTCCAGCCTCTTGCTTCCATCCCACACTCCAGACCTTCCTAAGCCCCTAGACCACCTTTCAGCTTCCCAATTCATCCTTGGAAGAGTACCACAGTTGATCTGCACCCGGGTTCAAGGACTGGTGTACATTGCCTTGAAGGGGGGGGGTACTGATTTAAAGAGGGGTCTCTGGAGATCCTGAAAAATGTGGTTTATGAATGAGGTGGTGGTTCTCTTTTGCTGCTTCAGAATAGATGCCTCCATCCTGCTGTCTCACCCCAGATGACAAGAGCAAAGGCAAGCGCAGGACTTTCGACAGCTGCTAACATCTGCTGGATGTGGTTTACAAAATGCTTTGCTACTGCATTCTGAATCCTCTTAGTCAACTCTGCATGTCAACAATTGCACATTCATATTTTGCCTTTTTAAAGCAAGCTCATAAGTAACACGTTCCAATTCTTTTCTCCTCTGTATGAAAAGGAACAGAACACAAAGAAGGTGTACCTCTTGAGATCTTCTAAGGTCAGGAGAGGGCAGGATATAAATCATTTAAATAAATACATCACTCTGGGCCCAGAAGAGAGTCTGACCCTATATAAATGTCTAGAGAGCCATTAGTTCTGAAGCATGGGAGGTGGAACTTCACATGGAGGTACAGACTATTGTTGGAATGTGCTTGACTTCTAGGGCTGCTTTTTCTGTCTTGCAGCCACTCATTTCCACTCTATAGCAGTAAGGGAAAAGGGGACACTTCCCCAGGGTCTTAATTCTCTGGAGGAGGCAGAAACCTTCCTCCCATTTATCAGGCTTCTCCTAACCCAAGAAGATCTGGGTTGATCTGAAGAAGAATGGATTCTTTGTGATCTAATTACTGTACATAATATAACGGAGTGTTAATCTAAGGTAGATGCTCAGCTTAGTTAGAGCTTCAGGCTCTACTTTTTGTCTTACAACTTGGCAGCATTACACATAGTAACTAGTCTCACTAGTTAGACCCAAGCATCTTCATTTCTTCTGTTTCCTTTGGTTATATGTACACTGCACACATGTTGGTATGATGCCAGTTCAACTATCTTGGCTTTCTTCCTCACACCTGAGGAATAAAATATCATTTATTGAGGGTGCTGAACCTTCTCTGTTGGGGAAGTTGAAGTTCTAAACAGAACTACAATACCAAGAATTCCTTGGCGAGAGGGAATGACACATTTATTAATGGCAATTATATCCCACCTTTCTTTTATCATGAAACATAAGGACGTGCACATGAGGTTCCCAACTGGTCAACCTCCCAGGTGCTGACTTTGTATTCGCTTAGATGGTTTTCCAAGTTGGCAGATCTTATCTCTCCACACAGAGGCTTTCACAGCTTTTTGTCGGCGGCGTGTCTCGAACCTGCCATTCACCGATCTTTGGGCTTGCAAGGCAGCGGCTCTACCGACTGAGTCCGACCCCAAATAACCAGAATGTAGATGTGCCCTTTTGGAGGTTTTGGCTTTGGAGTAGTTTCTCTTGGTGACTTGACCATAAATGGTATAAACTTCAGGAAGAACTCAGCAACAATCTCCCTAAAAGTGTTTCATGTCACATGCCAGCTCGGGCAGGGGAACAACCTGGCTTTATAGTTTGGAGGTGGAATGGGCTTTCTCCTTTTTCTCATCATAGCACCAAAAGCCAACATGTATGGTGACCCAACCCTCTAACTAGGAGAGGAGCTCCATGTATGGACTATGAAGAATCATGAATGGCAACTCAGTGGCTATGCTGAAGTGTCAAAAGCGGCAGGTGGCAAAGTTGCAGGCAAAAGAACTGCATGTATCTGTTTCTTAAGATACATTTCCTGTGGTTCATGTTGGCTCCAAAAGATTGGGATGTAAAGCCAATCACAAATCATGTCTAACCTATGCTACAGTTGGGAGAGAGACATGCCCTTGTCCTCTTTTTGAGTACACCCATGCTGTACATCCTAGAACCACAAACCGTCTTTTCAAATCCCCATAAGCACATGGTTCGCACTGATTGTTTCTGTGTAGTGTAAAGTTATTTGCTTACTGTATGTTTCCCAAGACACTTAGAAATTGTGTTTTTAATTAATGCTGCAAATCAGCTGTGTACATATGCGCGCATGTGCGCACGCGCACACACACACGCGCACACACACACACACACTTTTAAAGAGTGTTATATATTAAGCCACTAGATTGTCTTGCTGTTGTAAAGACAACTGGTGTTATAGCACTCCTAATTGCAGCACAGTGATTTGATAATGTTTCTTAAAAACAGCAAACAAAACCCAAAGAAACTGCTTGTGAAGGTGCTCCTAAAACTGTGTGATAATATACTTAGGCTTTCTTCATCTGATACTGAATGCACAGACGGACAGACAGATTTAATTAGAATAAAGAAGGAAAACAGCTCTGCGCAGTCCAAAGGACATAACACTGACCATCACTCTATGCATGGTTATATTGTCATAGAAGCTGGTGAAAATAGATTTGACCTAATTTATCAACCACTTTAGAGAAATAACATGGCCTTTCCTTAAGTTTAGTCTATCAAGACTCTGTCTGCCCTGTCTGGTGGCTGACACACAAAAAAGGTGAGGAACACAGTCCCAACTCCCATACTCTCTTTTTCGGGAGCACAGTTGGATCTGGCTTGCAGTCTGTTTTGGGTGGATCTGTGGATACTTTAGCATGTGGTGAAGCAGTCAACTCATCTTTAGTACTAATCTACACATGCAGAAGAATTACATGTTACAGGTTTGGTTTTTTCCTGTAGCACATGAAAGTGCAGGAGATGGGCTACACATTTGAAAGATCCTCCTAAGAAAAAGGAACCGCCTCCTTGCACATAGAAAACTAGCACATCAAGGAGATGGCTAGGCCAGAACCATTTTCCCTGACATGCTAGTTTTACATGTGCATGGTTTTTTAATGGAGAATCATCCAAACAAACCCATGTGCACTTTGAACCATACGAGAAAGACATATCGTGTTCTGCTGCATAATTATCTTGATCTTTTGTTTTGTTTTCACTCACTTTCCACACTTTGTAGTGGTGCAGTAATACGGCTTGCAGTGATTACAATCTAGATGGCAGACTGGATCATCGTGACCCTGTTAAGAGTATGTACAGTAACAAAATAATAACAATGGCCTTAATCTGAGAGTATTGTCAGTTTTGGTGGCAGTAAAACTTGGAGCACTGGGCTATAAGTGTAGCTCTCTCTGGTGCATAAAACCATCATTCATTTGAATGGGATCCGTCTAAACTTGGAAGAACACAGTGTCACAGTACGTGCCATGTGTATATGGAGTCTCTTGTGTCTTGGAGGTTATGCACTTTCTCCGTCATATTCTGTGTTGTGTTCCAGGTTGATTAGACTATATGGAAGGTATGTCTAAAAAGGGAGACAGTGGTTAGAGTGTTGGATTAGGATGAAGGAGAGGAGACCCAGTTTGAGACCCCTTTCGGCTATGGAAGACATTAGGTGATCTTGGACCAGTCACGTTAGCCTAATCCACCTCGTAGCTTGTTGTGAAGATGAAAGAGATAGTAGCACTGGCGTCGACAGGGGAAGCGGGGGGGGCCGCCGGGGGGTGTCGCGCGTCTAGGGGTGACGCGCGATCACCCCCCCACTTACAGTTTCGAGCGGAGGGTGGGCCCGCCCTCCCTCCCCTGTGTCCGTTTGGCTACAAAATGAGTGACGTCCAAAGTGACGTCACGCGCGGGGGCGGAGCCTCCCCTTAAGGGCGACGCGCACCCCCGCTCTGGGGTGACGCGCGTCGTCGCGACGCGATTGGGTAGTAGTGTACCAAGGGTGAGGCGGCCTCCCCTGGGGGGGGGAGATCAAGGCAGAGGCCAGGTCTAGCCATGGCTTCGAGCAGCCAAGGGTGGGGCGGTGGGAGCAGTCTGTCCCAGGTACCAGTGGCGCTACGTACTGGAAAGGGGTGACCATGTATACGGCCTTGAGCCCCTTGGAGGAAGCACAGGGTATATATGTGAATAATTAATATTAATATTAATTAATAATTAATATTAGAGCACCCCAAATTGTGTATGGAAATGGAATGACACTGGTGTAGGAGATTAAGGGTTGATTTTCACCTTTATATGAACTGAATTTTTTAATTCCCTGAGTCCACCTAGGCAGAGTTGGTATCTCAGTGATTCTCTTGTGAGTTACCAAGTGAAAATTCAGGTTCTGCCGAGCGTTTTCCCACAATGGCCCATGTCTTACTGCCGTTTCACCCTTAGATGTTCCAGAATCCTTCTGACTGCAGATTTACTTTGGCTCACCCCTCTGTTGGGTTGGCCTGAGGCTGATTTCAGGCCTGCGAAAGAAACCGAGGATTACTTACAAAACATCCAAACGAGGAACATAAAGGAAACCACAATAGAGAACGTCAGGGGTTGACTTTAATTAATTTTTAAAACTGACAAGATAAAGCCTCTTATAATAACAATGTTTACTTATCCTACAATTTTCTTTTCAGCCTTGACTTTCTTGTAGCAGACACGACCTCATAAAGAACTCATGGCAGGTTTTGCTTGTTTGTTTATTTTTCCAACAAAACTTGAATTTTTCTTTTGTCCTCCTACAATTTCCCTCCTGCTTTTATATTAGAGTTTGGAAAAATCTACTGGGCTCTTCTGAGCTTGGGGATTAAAGCTGAAAGACATGGAGAAAAGCTATTGATCAGGACCTGGAGACCCCATGCGGACTCAGGAAGTCCGAGCGTTATGTTTATGAGGCCCTCTGCCCAATCACAGGTTATTAATATAATTCTTTTAAAATGAAAGTTTGTGTTTTGTACATATTGAGGTCTTACTTGCCAAAGAAACCGTCTGCTTCACATTGGTGAGTCTACAGCAGTGCCTGAAGCCTTCATTAGGTGGGGTTATATCTTCCCAGGAAGCATATTATGTAGGAAAGGTTGGTCCACTTTCCCTCTCTGGATTGTGCATCTGTGTATGCTATGTGTATCCCACGTATACATCTAACTTTGCAGAAGATGAGTCTTTGAGTCTTTGAGTAATTGAAAGTCTTCGACAAAGTGGTCCTTATTTTATTTTAAAAAGCATATATACCACCCTTCTCCCAGAGGATGCGAGGTGATTTACAACCAGAAATACCAGCATCAGTCGGTACCACAGTCCTCAAAGAGCTATGTTTTGTCCAGGAGGCGTGTAGCAAGTTGCTGGTCTGGTCTGTAGGGGGAGAACATTCCAAATCGCTGGCACTGCAACTGAAAAGGCTCTGCTTCCTGTGACTGCCCACTGAACTGCTTAAAATCCGGGCACCCGATGCAGGTCTTCAGATGACCAACTGAGAGTAGAGAGGAGCAGTGCCAGCTCATCCATGAGGCTAATTGAAGTGGTCGCCTCAGGGCCTGAGGCTCAGGCAGCAGATTTGGGGGACGACGACGACAGTCATCTCTGTCTTCCTGCTTGCCTCCACTGCTCCTCCTTCTCTTCCCTGGATTGGAAAAGAGGGGGACAGAGAGGACGAGGATATGTGGACAGGAGAAGAGTGCTGCCCTAGAACATTGGAGAGTGGGTGGAGCAGAGGCTGGCACATCATTGGGTAAGGGGAGCAGCATCAGGCCTGCTGCCTCAGGAGGTCTTGGGCCAGCTCCGGGGAGGGGCACATGCAGGAGAAGGTGGTCCTTGAAGCACAGTGGTCCAAGCTATTTAGGGTTTTAACGGTAAAAACTAATACCTTGCATTGGGCCCTGAAACAAATAGGAAGCCAGTACAACCTATACAACGCAATTGTTAGGTGTTCTCTGCTGACTGTCCCAGTTAGCAGTTAGGCGCTCACATTTTGCACCAGTGGAAACTTCCAAGCTATTTTCAAGCATGTTACAGTAATCTAGTCTAGAGGTGACCAAGGCATGGATTACTGTGGCCAGGTCTGATTGCTCTAGGAACAGCCATGGTTGATGCACCAACCAAAGCTGATAAAAAGCACTCCTCATCACAGCTGTCACTTGGTCCTCCATAAGGAGGCCCCAGGTCGAGGATTACCCTGAAATTGTCAGGCTGCTCTTTCAGGGAAGCATAACTCCATCCAGAACAGGTTGAGAGCTTATTTCCAACTCAGATGTATCTGCGACCAACAGTACCTCTACTTGTCTGGATTAAGCTTCAGTTTATTTACACACACACACACACCAGTCTTTCACAGCTGACAGACAAAGGTTCATTGCGCCCACCACCTCCCTAGGAGTCAAACAAGAGGTAGAGCACACTGGTAATATCTTAGCCCAATGCAATGGCTTCAGTTAGTGGTTTCATGAAGATGTTGAAAAGCATGGGGGACAAGGTGAACCCTTGTGGCATCCCATAGTAGGCCAAAGGCCAAGATCAAATAAAAAAGTCATATGGAATTGAAATCTTGGGTGCTAATGATATGTGGTATGTTAAACATTGAGTATGGAGCAAACAAACATTCATATTATATCAACACTGTGAAAATAATGGGTATCTTACAACATGATCATTAGAATAAAACCCACTATATCCTGCCTTAATCTCTTCTGGAAAGATGCAAGATTTTTGTTTGATATCCACACAGATATCCACAAGATATCCACACTAGATTTTCATTGCTAAATGATGCTTGTTTTATAAGTGCCACAGTTAGGAACACACAGTACAGTATATACGTGTGTGTGTGTGTGTGTGTGTGTGTGTGTGTTGTACATATTTTAATACAGTAAATTGTTTCATTATATAGAGTTACCTGTTATTGCTATCTTTCCTGGTATGACTCATTTATAGGATTGTTCTTGTTTAGTGAAAAATCATCTGTGAGTAGAAAAATATAGTCTACATTATTATTTAATAGTTATGTTGTGGCTTCCAAGCATATGGCTGTTGCATGCCCCGCTCCCTTTTGAGGCTAGGCTGGCAACGGCACCAAGAAGGTGTGGAATGCCCTCCCACTTAATATACGCCCGTCTCCCTCCTTGCTGGTTTTTCAGTGGAGTTTAAAGACCTGACTTTATCAGCAGGCATTTCCTTGGTTCTCTTGAATGCTGTCTTCTCTGTCTGATTTGTCTGTTTCTGTTGGGATTTTTTTTTTGCTGCTGCTGTGGTTTTTGCTTTATTGTATGAATTGTATAGGCCAGTGGGTGGCGCAGTGGGTTAAACCGCTGAACCATGAGCTTTTGATCGAAAGGTCGGCAGTTCGAATCCGCAACGGGGTGAGCTCTCATTGCTTGGCCAGCTCCTGCCAACCTAGCAGTTCCAAAGCATGTTAATGTGAGTAGATAAATAGGTACCGCTTGCGGGAAGGTAAACAGCGCTCCGTGTTCCAGCTGCATGCTACGCGCTGCGGCAAGGAGAGTCATGCCGGCCACATGACCATGGAGGCGTCTTCGGACAACATTGGCTCTTTGGCTTTGAGCACCACACCCTAGAGTTGGACATGACTGTCAGGGGTCACCTTTACCTATGAATTGTATGGACTGATTTTAATTTTTTTTTCTGCAAGCTGCTTTGAGTCCCCTATTGGGAGAAAATGTTGTAATTGGGGAAAATTGGGGATAAATATTGTAGCAAAATGTGCACTTGTATGAATTTCACACATGACTTGTGTGAAAATGAGGGTTCCCCCCCCCTTCTTATACAGGGATGATATTTGCCTAGGAAAAATGTGACGTGTGGAGCGGCCCTTGGAATCAACGGGATGCCTATTTCTAAATATAAAATACTTTAGTTTGACTTTTCTGGAGAAATTGGAAAGGAGAAGCATCTGGAGTATTTCCAAAAACTATTGTTTAGTATGACCTGGGGCTGAAGGAATGAACTATTTAGGAGAAATTGTGAATATAAAATATAACTGTGCCAGTCAAATTCTGCTGTAGCTCAAGTGAATCGGATTTTGTTGACGTTTCTTGCATAGAGCTGTCTGTCTTGTGATTTATACTCTAAGGATCAGATTCTGTCTGGCCTTAACATAGGTATGCAAAGGGGAGGAGGAAGGGGCACAATAACAAATCATTCAGGCTCTGAAAAAGAATGAAGGGGAAAGTGGCTGAGTAAAAATGGAAGAGTTCCCCCCAAACTAAAAACTCTGTGGTCTAGATCCAAAGAGAGTCACAGCAGAGATTTCTACAAGCCCAGCGAAAAGTGTACCTTTCCCTCCTCAAACTATGCATCCCCTTTGCACTCTCTTTTTGAAATTCTTCTCAGCATAGATAGAGTTTACCAGATTGCTTTGGGGGAAGGCTACAATTCAAGAAAAACCCATGGCTTGTTCTCCCAGAAGGTTCTTCTCTCATCATGTTCTCTGGATCCTGGTCTTCCTGTGACGTTCCAAAGACATTCCTAACTGCTCTGGAAACTGTGATGTGATTGCCTCCACAGTATCCTTGTTCCACCCAACCATTCATGGCCCTGCTCCGTATCTGCCCCACGATGATTTCTGACTACTGACGATTGAAATGGGTGACTCCTTCATGGTGTGCATTGCTCTTTAATGGCAATGTTTTTGGTGTCTGAAGAAGAGGAAATATTATCGACTACCAAACATACTTTTTGTTAAACGTGTTATAATACTTGTGTGGTTTTCAGAATCAAAGAGCCAGGCTTCTTTCCCTAAAGCTGTGTTTTATATCATCAAGCTAGAATTTGATATAAAACTCTCCCCTGGAACTGCTTCAGCTATTAAACTGACGAGAAGACAAATTCTCTCCATTTTAGTGTATATGGGTTATATATAGGCTGTGCATGATGTGTTCTTTGATCTCTTTGATGTAATTAGCATGAAGTGAGAATTAGCAGTGTTTCTAATTACCTCAAGATTTGGAATTTATATACAAATGCTGACATGTTCAAGGGGAGATGAATTAAATTGAAAGAAAAACAAAACCAAAAAGCCCTCCAGGGTTAAGACTCTAGAGTATAATCCAAAAAAAGGGACAACATACAATGTATGTTCTTGTATGTTAAAAATAGCTTTCTAATTCTATCAAGTTATTTCTTATGCACTGGATATTTCAACTAGTATCTCTTCAGAGTGACTATAAAAGCAGATTTATGTACACCATATTTTTAACTTGAGGCTTTAAGCTGGTGTATGGGACAATTTTAGCGAGTCACCTGTTATCCTTCTATTTCTTCCTGTTCATTCATCTCTGTCGTTTTGTTGTTAGTTTTACAAAATTGTTGGAGAAAAAGCAACACTAAATGGAAATTGGAAGTAATTGGGTATTCTTTAAAAGAAAAAAAAAAGTGTGTATAGAGATTTACTTAGAGATTTGCACTTCAGTACTAGCAGTATTTCCCTGAAAGTAGACCCTGGTGATTTCAATGGAATTTACTTCCAAGTAACAATTGCCTGAGGCCATGAGCCTGAACAGCTTACTTAGGAGCACCATTCATCAACTCACTTCACTTGCACAGAAATGTGCTGAGAATATGATTATAATTAATGACTGTGGTAGACTATAATGGTAATCATATTTACTTCCACGTATTGTCCTTAGTATGAGAGCCAGCCATCCTGTTTCTATATATCTGCCTTGGTTGTGCTGGTTGATGTAAATGGCCAGACTGACCTGTGAGCCATCAGTATTGGTGGCAGCAATACGGTAGCCGTCAGGGGGCATGACTGGAGTGCCATGGGGGACCCAGAGCGGGGCTTTGCCCACAGTCCACAGCAACCTGGCACCAGCACTGGTGCTACTACAGCTATAGCAATAGCCTTAGCTATCAAGCTGTAAGAGCCAGCTTCTCTCTGCTATTGCCAACCTAAGCACTTCCCTGTAGTCTGTGGTTTGAGTCACCTGCAGCTGCAGCAATTTGTTTGAATCACCTGCAGCAATTTGCTCTGCAGGTTTCTTATAGTGATGCTGCCTCATAGCCAGGGGATGTGATCTGTGAGGGGATTGAATGTAAGTAGGTCTGTCTTGCATTGGGTAGCTTGACATGAAGGTTTGTCGGTCCTCCTTGACCACTTTAGGAGTGGAAGCAAATGTCACATTTTAGTTACGTGGAAGTGTTTTGTTTTGTTTTTAACATTGATGCTCTGCTCCGAAATGCATTTGTTTTGTTTTGAGGTCAGATAATGTGTTTGCGGGTGGCACAGTGGGTTAAACCGCTGAACCATGAGCTGTCGATTGAAAAATCGGCAGTTCGAATCCGCGACGGGGTGAGCTCTCGTTGCTTGGCCAGCTCCTGCCAACCTAGAAGTTCCAAAGCATGTTAATGTGAGTAGATAAATACTGTAGGTACCGCTTGCGGGAAGGTAAACAGCGTTCCATGTTCCAGCTGCATGCTATGCGCTGCGGCAAGGAGAGTCATGCCGGCCACATGACCACGGAGGCGTCTTCGGACAACGCTGGCTCTTCGGCTTTGAAATGGGGATGAGCACCACACCCTAGAGTCGGACACGACTGGACTTAATTGTCAGGGGTCACCTTTACCTTTACTTTAATGCATTTGCCAAATCCACCATGCTTAAGATTCTATGTGTGCCTTTGCTGTAGGATTCAGTGAAATTCAGAAACCTAGTTGTGGCCAGTGGCTGTGATGAAACTGAATGGCCCTGAGGATTCAGCACAGCAGGGCTATAGACAGGCAGTGGTTTTGACTCCCCAGCAAGAGGGCAGTGCTGATGGTGGAGCTGAGGTTGGATCCTGCAGCCAGTGCATGGCTACCAGTGGTGCCATGATATCACTAAAGTTTGGTCACCTGAAGCCTATCATGTTCACTGCAGCATTAGAGCTGCAGATCAGTGGGTCAAGAATATATACAGCTCATCAGATCATCAGATCAGTGGGAATGCCTTAAACTCAATAGTCACCAGACTATTGTGACTGTCACTCCACCAGGGCTACAGAAAATAACCACCTGAATTATGCATGTATTGGTACAGCAACACCTTGACTTTCACCCACTTGACTTTCATCACTTTGCTCTTTCAGCCGTTTTTAATTATAACCACATTTCAAATTTCGTCCACATGCGCTCCCCTTTTGTCCGATTTCATCTAAACTTCCACAACGTTCTTGTGTTTATTTTTGTTTTATTTCTGTTTAGGTTTCGCATGCATTTGCATGTGTTATATAATTACTAGTTATTTATGTTTTTTGCTGGCCAAGATAAATTTGCAAGTTAAATAAGGCTATGCTTTGACATTCATCCTTCGTTGACTTTCATCCATGCTCTGGTCCCTAACCAGATGAAAGTGCAAGGTATTATTGCTGTATATATTCTTGAAACAATCATAAGGATGGATATGTTGCTTTGACAGCCCTGTAGAAAGATAGACCCAGTGTGTTGAGAAGCCCTCCACCAACCTAGAAACCCCACATTACTAGCTTGTAGTATACTATTGATGATCTGGATTTTGATTTGTTTTGTTAATTCTGGTCTTCTCTTTAAATTGCTAAGAGGCTTAGCAGAGATTTCTCCCTCCCTGTTCAGTGTTTATTTAAGGTTTAAGTATTAACAACAACAACAACAACAACAACAATTAATAATAAACATAGCTGCAGCATAACAGCAATGTTGTATTCTTTCTCCATGGCCCTTATGCACACCTTAGCTTATGAAGTTCCTTGGCCACAGTGCTCTTCTAAAAGCTGTACAAAACTCCTGATACAGGGTTAATAGGTTTTGCCAGCACAATGTTGCACTGGTGTTGGGGGGGGGGGAGGAAGGCAGGGTCATTCCAGCAATTCCTGAGACCACTCTGTCCCCCTCCTCCCCAGCACAAATGGGTCAACTTTTGAGCACCAGCACACCAGTGTTGTTCACTGCAGCCGTCTTAGGTTAGGGTTAAGGCTAGATTGTAGCACCAGTTCAGGGAGATAAAGTGTGCATGGAACTGAGCTTTAAATCTCTACCCTTAGAAAAGATGTGGATTCAGCCCAGAAATATGTTTGGTTTGAATGGATACTTGTATTGTAATTTTTAAAAAATATTTTCTGTCTTCTAATGCTGTCGCACTCCATTTGTTAGTAGCAACAGCATGTGATTGCGGAAGGCTGAAGTTTGCTGATAAAAAATGTGGGAGTCAGCAATAAAAACAAATTGCTGTATTAACATTTAAGCTGAAGCCATGCGGCTAATTTTTGTAACATAATATTAAAGTTTAGAGGTTCAGTGTGTTCAATTCAATCTGATAAATGAACGCTTGGTTTGAAAAAAAATGATGTTTGGGTGTAAAATATAGATCTCCTAGCTGACATGGAATAAAAGAAATGAGACGAGAGAGAGAGAGAGAGAGAGAGAGAGAGAGAGAGAGAGAGAGAGAGAGGGTGGGTGGGTGGGTGGGCTTGGTGTACTGTAAAGAAGGAGTGGTTTGCTAACTTCACACAGAAGATGAAATTGACATGCATATGACTGTGCGTGTGTGTGCGCACACACACACACACATGCCAGAGAAGAAAGGGGCACAATTCAAGCATCTTCTACTTGAACGTATGGTATATTGCAAAGGATGTTCTGAGCATTGACTCAGAATGGGGTTTTTCTTGCTCTCAACTTCTGCACTTTACAAGCGAAGTAAGTTTACCAAATGCAAACTGACCACTAGTGTGGTCTGCTGTGCAAGTGTCACAGAAATAGAGGCGACAAAGGGAGCTGCCCCCTGTTCTTACTTGGGATGGCTAGGGGGTGTGGTTTGTGTGGGGCTGGCCCACCCATTAGGTTGGGTGTAGGAGGCACATTGAGCAGCAGGCTGGGAGAGATGGCAAACAGGTGAAGAAGAGGGCCCCACTCCTGCCTGCTACCTCCCCTAGCCTGCTGCCTGCTTGCCTACTTTGCCTGCCTGCCATCCTGATCATCTTATCGCTGAAGAGGGGGTGAAACTGAACAGGGATGAGCGGGGGGTGGGGGGATGAGCGTATCGGGCCTGGGAAGGAAACGGGTTTGGCGATGGCTGCTTAATCCTAATTCCCTTTCCAGACCCGATCCCGCAGCCTGGGTTCACACAGACCTGTGCAAGCTATTTACCTAGTGCAGGTTTGAGTAGACCCACCCATGCCACAGAGGCTATGCTCGGGTAAGGGAACAATTGTTCCCTTACCCAGAGGAGACCGCTGCAACTCCCCCTCCCCCCACAGCAGCATTTTGGTGCTGCTGCATTTCCGGGTGGGGAAAGACTAGGATTGGGCTCTGAGTAAAATCAAGAATGGCTTCCTTTCCTCCCTAGTGTGCAATACTGTAATCAAGGCTGGCCTAGATATGCAGAATTGTAACTAATGTTCAGCAGTCTCTCCTGCTGGATGTAGTACATGTTCTAAGTCAAAGTGCAACTACATTTGTTGACTGAAGTTTTGTAACCTGATTTTAGGTTACACTAACTGAATGTCGCTTGTTTATTATAAGAACTTATATGACTTTCAGTAAATAAGGCTTTCATCCAATGCATGTTCCTGGGAGTAAGACTCATTGAACACAGTGGGACTTTCTGAGTAAGCATGCATAGGCATGAATTCTTAGTGACCAAAACAAAATACCGTATTGGTCTGAGTATAAGACTCACTTTTTTCTCCTAATTTAAGTTTTTAAACTAGGGGTGCGTCTTATAATCAGGCTGTTGCAATTTAATGCCAGTGATTTAATTAATTTTTTTTTAATAGCACCCAACTTTAAGGCTGCGTCTTATAATCAGGTGTGTCTTATACTCGGGACAATACGGTATATCAAATGTCTGTAAAGAAGAATATAATCGATGGGACAACATATGTAATCGATGGGATTGTTTCCGTTGAACTATTTGCTCTTGAGAGCAAATAAAGATGTAGAGACATAGTTGAATATATTAAAAATTGGGCCATAGTCGGTTTTAACAGGCATCTGGAGATCAGCTTCTCCAACAACCAACACCAGCCAACATGTGACTGGGTTCACGCTGGCTGGAGCTACATATAGAGTGCTGTGGTTACCACAGAAAGCAACAGCCTCATGTTCTTCCTCCAACACCTCCCCCCCCCCGCGATGTATACCAAGCACCTTGAGTACTATGATGGAAGGAATATGTAATGAATAAATAAAATATCCAACACCATTTTATATCATTCTGCAACTTTACTATCTTGGAGGGAATTCATGTATTGATTCTAATATTTTTGCTGTCTCTGTCAAGTCTGGCACTAACAAAATGGATAATGCTAATCCCAAAGAGCTGGGTCATGGTATGTAGAGATCTGGTTATGTGTGCATCCTTGAAATATAAACAAGGGTGCAGAATCCTCTCACCTCAGGTCATCTGAAATGTGATTCTTGTCCCTCTTCTGGAGTTAGCCAATGATCTGCTTTATTTGTTTAAGCCTGAGTTTTAATAGGGAGAAGTTTACCTCTCTTTCTTGCCTTGAAAATAAATCAGGAAAATAAATAAACCTGAGGCCCACCTTCTCTGATGTCTGGTGCCCTCTTTCCCAAGGTAAAGACTTTTACACTTGGGGAAAGAAGGTAGCATGATGGAAGTGTGGTAGAAGCCCTTATTCTAATTGGTCCAAACTGGTCCAACCCAACTCAATTTGGAGCCACCTTATTCTGGAGGAGGAAATTCGCATTTTGAGCTCCCCCCTCTCGAATACTTGCCCTATGCTACATTGAACCTTCCAAGTCCTGTTTTTCACAGAGTATGATGAAAAAATGAGTACAGTATATAGGGCTCCGTTGTGTAGTACTTGTGTGATTTATTGAAATGAATGGGATCTCTACTGGGGGGCTTGTTGAGCAGAGTATCATTTATGTAGTTGATGCAACCTCTTTCCTGATGTGCCGGTTTCTTCCATTTGAATTAGCTTCTTCATCTTCCATTTTGTTGCAGTCTCTGGGGTTAAAGGCTGGCTGAAGTTTTGCACCTCCATCACCTTTTGAGAACTCATTCCATGAGCTCAGTTTGTCCAGGCAGAATTGTGTCATGCTACTTTGTGCTGTTTAGTCATTGGAATTATTTCTTAAAAGGATTTCCCCCCCTGTGTATGAGTGGTGTTGGGAATAGAGTGGGTACAGATGTTGTGTTGTGGCCGAATAGTATTTCAAGAGTGGGGGTGGGGTGGGAAAATATGCTTTCATTTTCAGAAATCGTGCTACAGAACCTAAGCTTGTTAAGATGGTTTGTGGCTTACCAGATTCCCCCATGCTTTCCCCCCAGTTTCTGAGTCTTACAGCGCATGTCTACTCAGAAGTAAGTTCAATTGATTTCAGCGGAATGTACTCCAAGGTACGTGTGCGCAGACTTACAGCCTTAGATGTGCTTATCAAGAGTATCTAAAAGCAAAACCCAGTGGTGTTGCTGGAGGGGGTGCAACACCGTAAGTGGTGCACCGTGCCTTGCAAACTGGTGTAATGCAGCCCCTCTCACTCGCCCCCAGAGCCATCCCTGTGGCAAAGGCAATGCGCTGTGCTGGTTTTGTGAACCTGTGCATGGATCACTCTGGCCTCCCCTCAATTGTTGCACATACAGGATGGCACGATATTGACATGAGAAAGTCCATATAATCATACTTACCTGGGGATTGTTCTGCAGTTTGGGTTCTATGCTAAAGCAAGATGGGCTGTACAAACCTTCCCATGTAGATAAACCTTAACAGAGAAAATTGTTTCTACTGTATGATGATGCTTATCATGTTAAACTCCTGCTTGGGCTGCCCAATCCTGCTTAAGATGCAGCCGCCGGCTGAAATGGCTGGCCACTGCATTCGAAGCAGGATGTGACCCGTGCTGGTGTGGCTGGGGCTTACGTTTGTTCCCTTCCCCCGGTGTAAGCCCCAGCGGCCCCAATGGGCCTCCTTGGATGCGTGCCAGCTATTTAGCTGGCACACAACCGGGGAGTTTGTCTGGCCCGGCCCAGGAAGGGATTTGGATATCAGCGCAGCCCAATGCCAATATCCCCACCCCCTCCCAGGCCTGGCTGGCCAGTGGCCCCCTCCCCCACCACCCCGGCCTGCCCTCCCCGTGCCCTCCCACCACAGGACTTACCTGAGTCTGGCAGCGTGGGTGTTGGGTGACAGCGGTGTGAGTGGCACCAGCCTTGGCACCAGCACAGCTTACACCCGAGGGGCCTAGGCACTTTCGTGACACCTTAAGCCAGCAGAGTGCTCACTCTAGCTGGCCTATATTTACAGTGGATTGCGCTGCAAGCCAGCTTCCAGAATCATGTTTTATTGTAACATATTATTTATATTGTACACGTATTTTATACCATCACAATATGCACTCATACCCAGTTAGGATAAAATACCCATATTGCACTGGGAAATTTCCGAAGTAGTTATTTACTGTATTTTAGCTCATAACAAGCAGATTATTACAAGAAAAGGAGAAATTCTGCAAGCAGCAATCAGAATTACATTTAGATGCATTCTCTGCTGGGCTCTGGTCTATATGGAACTGATCATTTCTCTCAAAGCTTTCTGCACAAAGTTGCATAGGCTCAGTAGGTCATCGCTTCTGAAGTGGCAATGATGAAATGTTATTTTTTCAAATATCCAAGTGTTTCCAATTACTACACATAGCACTGTTGGGTTTCAATGTAGAACTGGGACTCAAGAATATGATTTGCCATTTCTTCCACAAACAAGCTGGTTATTATTGACAACCACTGAATGGTGTCTCTTAGGTCAAGATTGCAGTTGTTTTCACAGGGATGGATCGCAGGTCGTCGAACCTGTCTGTTCAGGAGACTGGAAAGAAAGCAGAAACCCCTTTTCCCAATTGTGTGCTGATTTAATTACATTGGTGTCGAGATGAAGTGATACCATGGGAGATGGTTTAATTAAAAAAAAAACAGTGACAAAAAGTGTAATAAAGATGTGATGTATGCTATATGGCTGCTGACTGCTAGAATTGCTGTTTTCAGGAACTTTAGGTGATCTCACTTCTTTCAAAACCAACCTTAAAAGTCTAGCAGCCCAGTCCTATGGGCCTTTGTACAACAGCAGATCTTCCAATCTGCTGTCGTGAAAAGTCCAGTGATGGTTCAAATGTGTGCCTGAATCACCCGGACGCTGTGATGGTGGAGGTAGGTCAGTGGCATGGGCGGTTCGGAGAGGTTTGGGGTGTGGGGAGGAAACCAGGATGGTTCAGGAGAAGGAGGGGGTGGATTCCGGTGGCAATGACTTGCATCAGGATGCTATCCCCGCTTTCGTTGCCTGACATGCCCCCTTCTTCTCTACATAGATGGCATTGGTCTGAGGAGACCCATTGCCAACGAGGCAGTCTACCAAGAGGTAACTAAAAAAGTGTTTTACCTCTCATTGGCCTTCTGGTTGCCCCCCCCTCACCATAGCATGCTGCATGTACTCCATTGGCACGGCTGCATGCTATGGAGTGTGGAGGGGGGGATAGGATTATGCTGGAAGGCTATGACCAAGAATGCTAGAAACACAGAATTTTAGAATGAAATGCTTACTCTCCTCTATCACATCTGCCTCAGACTGGGCAATACTCTAAAAAATAGTAAATGGAATGAACCCCATATTGCCTTAACTATATTGGCTTAAAGGATTTCCTCTGTCTTAAGGGCTGAAGTTTCATAGTTGTAAGATCAGCCACCAAAAATACCTATTGACATGGCTGTTGTCAGTTCAACATAGGTGGCTATGATTGTAAAGAGGGCCTACTCAGTTGATCTTAACGATCATGTTCCTAAAGACAGAGTGAAGGAAGTTTGCTGAGCTCTGAGCTATAAGACCCAAAACTATACAGACTTTTAACCCTCATAGATCTCAGTGAGGCAGTTAAGCACATACTTAAATCTCTTCTATTGAAATCAACAGGACAAGAAAGTGCTTCTCTTGGGCCATGCCATGGTCAGGATTTTGGTATCATCATAAGGGAGATCTGCCTGGTGCTTAATTCACTCTCTTTTTTTTTTAGGCCCTGGGCAAAAGTGATAACGTTTATCCAAGCTTTCTGGTGTTGCTTATACCGTAATTGCAACAGCCTGATTATAAGACGCACCCCTAGTTTAAAAACTTAAATTAGGAGAAAAAAGTGAGTCTTATACTCAGACCAATACGGTATTTAGGCTTGCCAGATCGTCGCCTGGGACGGGGCTATAGCCCCTTAAGGGGGAGGGGCGTGAGCGGGTCCGGTACCGGACCCGCTCACGCCCCTCCCCCTTAAGGGGCTATAGCCCTGTCCCGGGCGACGATCTGGCAAGCCTACTTATATTGTAATTCTTAGTGAATATTGCTTGTGTTATGATGATTGTTGTTTGTTATGGTCTGTGGGCTGCTGGTACTGCTTTCACTTGCTTTTATGGTTGCGTTGAGAGATGGATTTGTTGGCTGCTGTTGGCTTTTTATGGCTGTAAGGTAAAGGTAAAGGTATCCCTTGACAATTAAGTCCAGTCGTGTCCGACTCTAGGAAGCGGTGCTCATCTCCGTTTCAAAGCCGAAGAGCCAGCGCTGTCCGAAGACGTTTCCATGGTCATGTGGCCAGCATGACTCAACACTGAGGCGCATGGAACGCTGTTACCGTCCCGCTGACGCGGTACCGATTAATCTACTTGCAATTTCTTGCTTTCGAACTGCTAGGTTGGCAGGAGCCGTCGCGCGGAATCGAACTGCCGACCTTTCGATTGACAGCTCATGGTTCAGTGGTTTAACCCACTGCGCTGTATGACTTTTTATTTTCATTTTTGGTGAATTTAGTTTCTTGTGAGCTGCCTCGAATATTACCGGGGTGGCATAAAAAATATTTTAAATAAAAACAAGAACAAAAAGTAATTGTAAGTTCACCACATTTCAAGTTGCATTCAGATCTTCACCAGAGGAAGCTTAAAAAAACAACAACAACGTAAGAATTCTAAAGAGAAAGAATTCCGGCAAGGGGAAGTTTTAAACAGAAAATCAGATTAACAGCGCAATCCTGCACAACTAGCTAGCACTCCGCCAGCCTAGGGTGTCGTAAACATGCCGTAAAGCACATTTTTGACACCCGGCAAGTAAGCGGCGTTTTTTTCTCCTTCCCTCAACTGCCTCCTTCTCTGTGTGCCACCTTTTGTATTTCACGTACCTGTCCTGGCTTCTCCCCCTTCCACTGATCAACAGTTGAGCCCACTTTGCTGTTTTCCTTTTCTGTGGTGCTGAGTGAGCAGTCAGCTACGGTCAGACAAACCAGCACTGTGGGCTGGATCCTGCCTGTGGGCCATAGTTTGGGGACCCCTGTGCTAGCTGATAGGCATTCCCCCCTTTGATTAAACCATTTTTACCCAAGGGTGTATATATGCATCTGGAGTTAAATGCATACACCTGTGGACTGGGAGGAATGCCTCGGATATTTGATAGACAATAGACTTCTTTTGAACTGGTTTTGCCACAATATCACTGAAACATAGAAAGTGCAATGTTTTTCCTGAACACACTTTAAGGTCCAATTAAGGATTACCTCGAATGCAGAAGAGTCTGAGGAAAAATTCTTAGAAAGACAAGTTTATTCAATGTATTCTTTCAAGATTTTTTTGAAAAAGAACCTGATAAATTAGCACCTGCAGGTGACTTGTAAATTGTCATGAGATCACTGTTCTTAACCTTTTGCACTCACATTTCCAGCTTTGTTCCATTTAAAAAACATACCGTTTTAGGGCAAAAATCTCTCAGGCGGTTTTGTTGTTGTTAAGATTATGCCTCTTCTTTCCATTGTAGGCTATCATTGTGATCAGAACTGAAACCACAATCCAAAGATGCACATGATTGACTTAATGCACCCAGTGAAGCATGCTAATTTTTATTTCTTTCTTGTTGAGCAGAGCTCTGGGCTTGATGCTTTGCAAACCCAGGAGAGGGCTCAGCAGAGTTTGTGATGGGTTCATGTGAGTAGGGAGGGGGTTTCACTTCAGAGAACATGTCAAAATCTGCTGGGCCTATACAAAGCCTTGTCAGCACAAGGCTATGCATGTCTACTCAGAAGTAAGTTCCATTGTGTTCAATGGGGCTTACTCCCAGGAAAGTGTTATAGGATTGGATTGCAGCGTGTGTGTACCTGAAGGAACTTGCTGGATTATGGCCCAATTCACTGGTGTTACTACAGGGGGGGGCGGAGCTCTAAGTTCCTCCGTGATCCAAGCCTCCATTACATGGAGGAACGAAGCGCCCCGCCCCCGCGCCTTTTGAACCAGTCAAAGCAGTGAAATCAATGCGCAGGAGACTCCCTGCGCGTTGTTTTCACCGCTTTGAATGGTTTGGAAGGCACGGGGGTGGGGCGCTTCGTTCCTCCGTGTAACGGAGGCTCGGATCACGGAGGAACTTAGAGCTCCGCCCCCCCTGTAGTGACACCAGTGGCCCAATTCTATTAATTCTGTTCCTCAGAGAAAACTGTAAGCATTTAAATGTGTCAGTAAGAGAATGGAGACCTGCATCTCAACAAGGAAGGCCCAAGGCAGGCCTTTCTCCCTCAGCATATCCACTGTCATGTTGAGAAAAAACGGTTATGATTCTATCCCTTCAGACAGAAAAAGACCAGTTATCATGTTGATAACAATAGAAAACTGTGTTCTACAGTATTGTTGACCCTGAATGGCGGCGACTCTCCAGGGGTTCAGACATGGTTCTTTGCTTTTAGGTCATCACTCATCATATAGATATATAAGGTATACCAGATCCAAACTGAGGACAGAGCGCTATACCTTTAGAAGGAATGTGGGCAGGTGTAGCTTGTTAAACCCTTAGAGCACAACCCTAGGCATGTCTACTCAGAAGCAAGCCCCATTGTGCTCACATTCCTTCTCCTAAAGGTCTAGCACTCTGTCGCGGTATGGATCTGGTAAGCCTACGCTCCATCTGCAGGAGCAGGAGCTTCAGTGTGTACATGGAACTTCCCCTTGAATGAGCTGAAGGTGATCTGCCATTCAGTGCCAGCTTCTTTGTGTGCCCCCTGCCCACACTGCCTCCTACCCCCTTCCCTTTCTCCTTCTTTGTGTGGTCCCTTTAAACAAAACAGGAAGTAAAGTGGTAGGGGACAGGCTTACTGCCTTCCAGTTCAATTCCTGCTCGCTAAAGGAATCGGAGCAGCTCTGTCTGTGGCAGGCTTCAGGGAGGTGGCAGCAGACGGTGGGGGGTGGGGGAGTTACCACTTTTTACCAATCCTTGCAACTCACCACTCGATGCGAGTCCCCTCACCCTCGGGCCGTCCCTGCCTTGGACTTCCTGATTCACTTAAGGTAACAGTTCCATACATATAGATGGATTCATGTGCAGAATTACCTGCGCCATTGAAGTGAATTGTGAAACTCATTTGTGCAGAGGTTCTGTACATCAGAATAATGTGAAGCAGGGCTTTGGTGTCTGCTTTATTTACCAGCTTCTTGGCCTAGCTCTCATTTTTTTAATTGTTTTAATTGGACTCTGTCAAAACCTCTCCCTGTAATATCTTTGGGTACAATTCTGTAGCACAGGGAGTGATCAGTTTTCTTATTTGTTGTCACTGTAAATGCGTGTTTTAGGTTTCATAAGAAAATAACCTACCAAGCAAACTCAACAGCCACGCTAAGGCTGCAATCCTATCCACACTTTCCTGAGAGTAAGCCCCATTGAACACATTGGGACTTACTTCTTAGTAGACATGTGTAGAATCGTGCTGTAAGAGATGCACATTTTTAAATTACCACCAAGCCTGAAGGAATTTTTAGAAAAAACAAACCAAAATGAGATCTTTGAAAAAACATTTAACAAGAAAGGGAAATAGTGTTTGTGTTGGAAAGATTTATTGGGATGACATAACCCAGTTCGCCTTATCTCCTCACCTGTTTTTCCTCAGGGTGGCTATCAATTTTTATTAGCTTTCCAGAGCCAAAAAGATAAACACGATAGACAAATTCCAGAATGGGATAAAAATACTGAAAAGGTATGAAAGTGTAACCTCAGAGTAATCCTCTTCGTGTAATACCTGCTGACATTGAATTGAAAGGGAGAGCGACTTTGCTGGAGACAAGAGATCTGATGATAATGAATTCTTATGGGATCACAATTCTTTGTAAGAGGAGACTGCAAAGGATTAGAAAGATGTCGTCTGACAGCAGTCCCGTCTGGAAGGACATCCTTTGAACTTCCGAGGCGGGCCTTGCTTTAAGTCCTTAAGACATCAAAAAACAGTGTTATTTTTAAAAAGGAATAAAATACGTGGTGTTTTTTGTTTGTTTTTTTGTTATTGTTGCAGAAATAAATGCAAATTTTCAGTCCTCTGATCTAGGCATTGTAATATTCTTTACTATATGCTCAGAACCATTTGGATTAGTTACCCTGTTGTAACTCCCTAACCTCTGGTTTATTAAAGTGTAGATGTTTTCTGTTCATTGAGTGTTCATGGGTAGAAGTTGGCATTCTAATTTATGCGAGTGATTGTGATCTAAGGTGTGGTCTTTATTCAGGGAAAACTGATGTAATCATAATACTTTGATCTCAAGTAGCACACTACGAGCTTCTTATAAATTATTCTGTAATCCGCATAGTAATCCACTGGAGAAGGAAATGGCAACCCACTCCAGTAACCTTGCCAAGAAAATCCCATGAACAGTTCCAAAAGGCTACAAGATATGACGCCGGAAGATGAGCCCCTCAGGTCGGAAGGTGTCCAATATGCTACTGAGGAAGAGCGGAGGACTATTCCAAGTAGACCCAGAAAGAGTGAAGCGGCTGGGCCAAAGCCAATAGGACGTCCAGCTGTGGATGTGTCTGAGGTTGAAAGGAAAATCCAATGCTGCAAGGAGCAATATTGCTTAGGAACATGGAATGTGAGGTCTATGAATCAAGGCAAGCTGGATGTGGTCAAAGATGAGATGATAAGATTGAACATTGACATCTTGGGAATCAGCGAACTAAAATGGACGGGCATGGGCGAATTTAATTCAGGTGACCATCATATCTACTACTGTGGGCATGAATCCCTTAGAAGAAATGGAGTAGCCCTCATAGTCAATAAAAGAGTGGGAAAGGCAGTACTGGGGTGCAACCTCAAAAACGACAGAATGATTTCAGTTCGAATCCAAGGCAAACCATTCAACATTACAGTAATCCAAGTGTATGCCCCAACCACTGATGCCGAAGAAGATGAAGTTGACCGGTTCTATGAAGACCTACAACACCTTCTAGAACTAGCACCCAAAAAAGATGTCCTTTACATCATAGGAGACTGGAATGCTAAAGTAGGAAATCAAGAAATAAACGGAACAACAGGCAAGTTTGGCCTTGGAGCGCAAAATGAAGCAGGGCGAAGGCTAACGGAGTTCTGTCAAGAGAACACGCTGGTCATAGCAAACACTCTTTTCCAACAACACAAGAGGCGACTATACACCTGGACATCACCAGATGGTCAATACCGAAACCAGATAGATTATGTGCTTTGCAGCCAAAGATGGAGAAGCTCTATACAATCAGTAAAAACAAGACCTGGAGCTGACTGTGGTTCAGATCATGAGCTTCTTCTTGCAAAATTCAGGCTTAAATTGAAGAATGTAGGGAACACCACTAGACCAGTCAGATATGACCTAAACCATATCCCTTATGAGTATACAGTGGAGGTGAAGAATAGGTTTAGGGCACTAGACCTGGTAGACAGAGTGCCTGAAGAACTATGGACGGAAGTTCGTAACATTGTACAGGAGGCAGCAACTAAAACCATCCCAAAGAAAAAGAAATGCAAGAAAGCAAAGTGGCTGTCAGATGAGGCTTTACAAATAGCTGTGGAAAGAAGGAATGCGAAAAGCAAAGGTGAAAGGGAAAGATATAAACAACTGAATGCAGATTTCCAGAGAATAGCAAGGAGAGATAAGAAGGCCTTCTTAAATGAACAATGCAAGGAAATCGAGGAAAACAACAGAATGGGGAGGACTAGAGATCTCTTCAAGAAAATTGGAGATATCAAGGGAACATTTTGTGCAAAGATGGGCATGATAAAGGATAAAAAAGGCAGAGACCTGACAGAAGCAGAAGAGATTAAGAAGAGATGGCAAGAATACAAAGAAGAACTATACAAGAAAGATCTTAATGTTCCTGATGACCACGCTGGTGTGGTCACTGACCCAGAGCCGGACATCCTAGAGAGCGAAGTCAAGTGGGCCTTAGATAGCATTACTAACAACAAAGCTAGCGGAGATGATAATATCCCAGCTGAGCTACTTAAAATCCTAAATGATGATGCTGTGAAAGTGCTGCACTCAATATGCCAACAGATTTGGAAAACTCAGCAGTGGCCAAAGGATTGGAAAAGGTCAGTTTACGTTCCAATTCCAAAGAAGGGCAGTGCCAAAGAGTGTTCAAACTATCGCACAATTGCACTCATTTCACATGCTAGCAAGGTTATGCTCAAAATTCTACAAGCTAGGCTTCAGCAGTACGTGGACCGAGAACTACCGGATGTACAAGCTGGGTTTCGAAGAGGCAGAGGAACTAGAGATCAAATTGCCAACATGCGGTGGATCATGGAGAAAGCACGAGAGTTCCAAAAAAACACCTACTTCTGCTTCATTGACTACGCAAAAGCCTTTGATTGTGTGGATCACAACAAACTGTGGCAAGTTCTTAAAGAGATGGGGATACCAGACCACCTTACCTGTCTCCTGAGAAACCTGTATGCGGGTCAAGAAGCAACAGTTCGAACCGGCCATGGAACAACTGATTGGTTCAAAATTGGGAAGGGAGTACGGCAAGGCTGTATATTGTCACCCTGCCTATTTAACTTATATGCAGAGTACATTATGAGAAATGCAGGGCTGAATGAATCGCAAGCCGGAATCAAGATTGCCGGGAGAAACATCAACAACCTCAGATATGCAGACGATACCACTCTAATGGCAGAAAGTGAAGAAGAACTAAAGAGCCTCTTGATGAGAGTGAAAGAGGAGAGTGCAAAAGTTGGCTTGAAACTCAACATTAATAAAACTAAGATCATGGCATCTGGTCCCATCAATTCCTGGCAAATAGAAGGGGCAGAAATGGAAGCAGTAACAGATTTTACTTTTTTGGGTTCCAAGATCACTGCAGACGGAGACAGCAGCCATGAAATTAAAAGATGCTTACTCCTTGGAAGGAAAGCTATGGCAAATTTAGATAGCATAATAAAAAGCAAAGATATCACCATACCAACAAAAGTTCGTATAGTCAGGGCGATGGTGTTCCCAGTAGCAATGTATGGTTGCGAGAGCTGGACCATAAGGAAGGCTGAGCGCCGAAGAATAGATGCTTTTGAACTGTGGTGCTGGAGAAGACTCCTGAGAGTCCCTTGGACTGCTAGGAGATCAAATCAGTCAATCCTAAATGAAGTCAACCCTGACTGTTCCCTGGAAGGACAGGTACTAAGGCTGAAACTCAAATATTTTGGCCACCTAATGCGAAGAGAGGACTCTCTGGAGAAGACTCTGATGCTGGGAAAGACTGAAGGCAAAAGGAGAAGGGGAAGGCCAAGGATGAGATGGTTAGACAGCATCACCGATGCAACGAACATGAAAATGAGCGAACTCAGGAAGATAGTGGAGGATAGGAAGGCCTGGCGGGATATGGTTCATGGGATCACGAAGGGTCGGACACGACTTAACGACTGAACAACAACAACAACAATCCGCATAGCAACCCAGTAAGGTGGGTGATGATGATTATCCCCATATATTGCAGGTGAGGGTGGGGCTGAGGCTAAAAGAGAGCGGCTTGACTAAGGCATAGGTTCTCAAAGTTCTCCCTGCGAAGCGGGGAGAACTCTGGGTCTGTGGGGGTGGGGACAGAAGCAGTGGTGATCCTGGGGATCGCGCCACCGCCAGGGGGAAAAGTGGTCATCCTTACCTTACTGGGGTACTGACGGCTTCTGGAGGGTGTGGAGAGGCCTGCGGACCCCCTCCATGGCCTCCCCAAGCTTTAGATTGCCGCTCTGTGTCGATTTACGACCACTTCCAGTTTTCAGATGGAAACCAAAAGTGGTCGTGAATCGCTGCGGAGCAGCGATCTAAAGCTCAGGGAGTCCTGTGGAGGGGCACACAGGCCTTCTGCACCCCCCGGAAGCCATCAGGACCCCAAGTAAGATAAGGACGACCACTTTTTCACCCGATGGCAGTGCGATTCCCGGGATCGCTGCCACCACTGTCCCACTGTCCCTGCCCCTTAAGGGGCCAATGAGTACCAGCGGTTCTCCTGGTGGGTCGCGTTTGAGAACCTCTGGTCTAAGGCATTTAGCGAGTTCATGGCAGATCTTTCAACTGTTGAGACTTCCTAATTTTCAGTCTTGTGCAGTCAAATTCTAGGCATGTCTACTCAGAAGTAAGTCCCTTTGAGTTCAATGGAATTTATTCCCAAGTGTGCATGGAATCTCTGCTGTAGCCATTAATCAGCACTGACTCCCAATGATCTGTATATTTGAGGAAGCAGAGAATGGAAGAAAGTAGAAATCTCACTTGAACATGTGAAATGGACAGAAATGAACAAAAAGGACATTGCTTCTTTGAAATAATTGATCACCATATTGAAAAGGAAAAAAAAAAGATTTTTCTTGAAGTGTTGTGTATACTGTTGATATAATTGATTTTACTTGCCAGAACCTGTTAATGCCTGCTGCTTTTCAGAGTCAAAGCTGAAACCACAGACATATACTATATACTACTGACACAGGAATATACAACATGCTCAATTTTTTTTCCATATTTGCTAGGCTAAAGAAAATTACAAATCATCACTGAAGAGGCAAGAACACAAATTTAGCAGTGTGAATCAACCATACAAATTAGCTAGATACATTTTCTGCTGATCACAATGCAATGATCAGAGATGTTGGATAGTCTGTGTTGTTCAGCAGAGTCTGTTTATTTGGGTGTCTGGCTGAATTTCCTCTAAAATAAAAGAGAATATTTATAGAATGAAAACAGTAGGATATTTGAGGAGAGGTACGAAGAATTAATCAGTGCAGATTGATGCTGGGCTAATACATTAAGATTGCTGCCATTGACTATCAGAACAGTGCAAAAAAAAAAAGAGGGGGGGAAGAGTAGGTTTGACATAAATTATGCACTATGAAAACACAAAATTTGCCCTCGGAATAAAACATGCAAAGGGAATTTACATGCACTTTGCAAAATACTGTGTGTTGTTTTTCTAAAATTTGGTTTTATCTGAATATTTTTTAAACTGAGAATTGAATTGAAAAGGTAGGAACACTTATTTAGGAGATGGGAGCCAAACTGTGCCTGCTGGTCTCTCTGATGCCAGCATACCTGCTGGCCATGCCCCCTAACTAATGCCAATGGCCACATCCCCAGCTTTCAGGAGAAAGCCCTATCCATGCACTGCATACTAGCATCCAAGGCTGCTGCTGCTTGCCTGGGCTTTTAGGGTCTGATGACCCTTTCCAATGAAACCTGTCTTACTCCCACTTCCTCATGTTTAGTAAGCCCATGGAGGATTTCACAAGTAGAGGGTGCACAATGATCAGAACAATGATTGTGCAAAAGAAAACATCATCTACAGAGCCAGCCCATTCATGAGGCCGCTAACTGGTTGTTTCAGGCAGCAGATTGGTGGTGAGGCTTCATCTCTGCCTGCCTATTTGCCTCTGATGCTTCCACTTCCTGGATTGGAAAAGGGAGAGGGGGAGATGAGGAGGAAACATGGAGGGGTGGAGAGAGCTGTGCTAGAACATTGGAGAGCGGGGGGAGCATTTGCAGAGGCTGGTACATCATCGGGTAAGGGGGGCAGCGTTTGGCATGCCACCTAAGGCGCCTTTTGGGCCGGCCCTGATCATTTCATAATTGTTCCAAGCGTGGATACAATATCGCTGAGATGGAAATGCAATCTCAATTTGGAGACAGCTCATCATTAATGCAGCTTTAGTATACTGAAGGTGGTAATCCAAATACAGCATTCAATTCCTCTTAATGCTTCTTCTGCCAATATAAGAATTCTGTACTAGAGTGCAGCTGATAGCTCTGTTTGGTGGTTGTTTTCGTTCCTCCCTTTATGGGAAGCACTCAAGACTTTTGAAGCATACAGTTAAAAACCAGTGAAGTGTGCAGAACGGGAGAGGATGAGAACAGGGACTTAGTTCTCCCAAGTGTAGGGTGGCTGGAGCAATTTGCTCCTCTTTATTGTGTGACCTGATTTCTTCTCCTAACCACATGGCTCAGTCTCCCTAATAAGGAGAGGGATGGAGGAAGGGAGGGAAAAAGAGGACCAGTCCTAAATCTAGACATAATTGCACAGCGGGGGGTGGGGTGTTTTTTGGTTTTTTAAAAAATAAATGTCTGTGTATTAAGCGGTAGAAATCTGTTATGACCCCATGAACTTCCTTTGTTGTTCAAATGACCACCTCCAGAACCGCTCAGAGGAGAATAGCGGCAGTACAGTAGTCTCCTTTATGTGGAATGCTGTGCATGTCAAGATAGTTCTTTCAAGATTTCTGAAACCAGAGCTGATTCTGTACATACAATAGAGGACACTAATTATAGAACTTGAAGATGTCGAGACGACGGAGTCGCAAGCAGTGCTAGTGTAGAGGAATAATCAATGCCACTATTATGGAACAATGCCACTATTATGGAACACAGTCACAGTGTTTTCTTTCGTCAGTGAACAATGCTGAATTGTCAGTTGTTTCCTGTCTAACATGATAGTCTCATTTAAAAAAAGGACACCTTCTCCTAACAATTTTATTGGAGCAAAGAGCCCAAACCTCCCATATTAAAAAACCAGAGGCTGGTTGCGATAATAGACTGTTCACAGATTGTGTGAAATTGCCTTTAATGAAAATATGAGACTCAACTAAAGAGAGACAAATTTTAAAAGGGGAGGTAATGCATCTGCTGGACAAAACAGGTTGTATGTGGATTGGGGGGGGAGGGAGATGTTGCAAACTTCTGCAATAAGAGAAGTGCCGGCACCAAGTTGTTGGAGGCCCTGGGGCAAAGTCCTTCACTGGACCCTCCCCATGGTGCTCTTGCCCATGATGTCATCACGTCACCACCTTCTAGGTTGCCAGGCTTGTGGTTTTTTTTTCCTGTGAAAACCCTGCCGCCAGAGCCTCTGTGCGGTGGTTCTTGGCCCATTCTGGGCCTTGTTGTGGTGTTTTTGTCAGCGAAAACATGGCATGATGAGGCCTGGAATGGGCTGAAGACCGCTGTGCACGTAAAACTCTGGCAACCCAGATGTGTGGGCGGGGTGGCGGGCAGAAATCTGATTGCGACCCATTTGTGGGTTGTTGTGACCCACAGTTTGAGAAACACTGCTTTAGGGTATGCTCTTGGTTCACATGGGATAATGATGGGGCTTGAGAGGCCTGATCCACACTCTGGAATATTGACCCAGAATACTCTGCGATATTCAGGGTTTCCACAACAGACCAGTTGAATGGAAAACATACCCTGAAGGTAGACATTTTGTAAACTGCCTGCATTATGCACCCGGGCTTTACAAGAGCGCTACTGTATTCAGGAATCATAACAAGAGTACTTCATGGGGTGATATAATCATGTCTGAGGCATGTAAAGTCAAACCAGTGTTTGTAGAGCCTGATAACTGGTATTTGCTCTGTAGTGTCTCCTTCACTTCTGAAGGTTGGGGGGTGGGTGGGCTGGTCTGGTCCCCTAACCTCAGCAAGGTGGCCACTCCTTCTCTCTCTTTAGTGCTTCAGTCAGGTCTAGGGAGAGGGTATGTATTCCTCCCCTCCTTGGGGATGAATTCCCAGGGCCTCTTTCTCCTTCTCCAGAGGCTCCTCAGCCCTATATCCCATTGAAATCGGTGAAACAAATTTATAGGGACACATTTAAGTCCCATTCATCTCAATGGAACTTATGGCCCAATCCTCTCCCTGCATGCTATGGTTGGGTGGGGCCACCAGACTGCCTGGGAGAGGTAAGTAAAAATAGTTTTCACTTACCTCTCAGACTGCTTGGGGGCCAATGGGGTCTCCTTTTGCTCTTTTGCTGACGTACATCCGAGGAGACTCCTTGGGGCAGGAAGGGGGGGGGAAGGATTTTGGTGTGTGTGTGTTGCTGCACCAAGATCCTCCTCCTCCCGCCCCTGGTTCAGCCTGCTCCCCTCCCTGCTCCTCCCCTGAATTGCCCCTCAACCACTTTACCTGCTCTGGTGTGGCATCTGGGAGCCACTGGTGCATGCATGGGACCTCTAGCTGTTTGCACTAGTGGTCATGCTGTGTACGACAGCGCTGCACCTTTTGTGATGCCATAAGAGGACTTACAGCAGTGGATCATGAGATCCACAGCTGTAGGCCCTACGTAGGATTGAGTTGCCTGTCCTATCTAACTTTCTTTTGATTTAAGCTGCTGAGTCTAAGGTACAGACTAAGATACAGTGATGTTTTAGATCAGGGGTGGGGAACCTATTTGCAGTGTGGGGGGGCATTCTCCCATAGGGAAAATTGGCTGGCCGATTTTTGGGGGCCCCCCCGCAAATTTGACCCCCCCCCGCAAATTTACCTCCCCACCCACCGCTCGCTCGCTCTCCCTCCCTCCCACCCACCCACCCACCGCTCGCTCTCCCACCCACCGCTCGCTCTCCTGCAAGCCCTCTGGAAACATCAGAGGACGCGTCCAGCGTCAGGGAACTTCACGCAGACGCTGAATGCGACTGCAAGCCCTCCGGAAACATCGCAGTTGCTACGATGTTAGCGCAGGGCTCCCTGGTCGCATCCAGTACCTGGGAACTTAGCGCAGGTGCCGAACGCGACTGGGAGCTGAGGAACCTGAAGATTGGAGCTGCAAAACAACCACCAGGTAAGCTGTTAAACTGTTAAAAGCAAGACATTCCCCCCCCCCAAATTTTAGCTCCATAATACACATGCGTCCTATGGTCCGGTGCGTCTTATGGAGCGAAAAATACGGTACAGGGGGGGCCCGTATCCACTGATTCCTCATCCACGGTTTCAGTTATCCACGGATGAGGAATCCCCCCGCACCCTCCACAGTCCCCCCCCGCACTTACTTTTAGGAGAAACCTCAGTTTTTTTCTTCGAAAGTCCCGAGTTTGCAGCTTCTTTGCAGGGACTTTTGAAGAAAAAACGGAGGTTTCTCTTCTAAACATAAGTGCCTGGGGCTGTGGGGGCTGTGGAAGGTGTGGGGAGTCGCATCCACCCCCCCCGCACACTTACCTTTAGCTGGAGAAACCTCCGTGTTTTTCTTCAAAAGTTACGAGGCTGTAGCTGCTTTGCAGACTTGACCAACAAGACTTAGGTGATAGCTAGAGTCTCGAGACGCTAGCTATCACCTAAGTCTTGTTGGTCAAGCTTGCAAAGCAGCTACAGCCTCGTAACCTTTGAAGAAGAACATGGAGGTTTATCTGGCTAAAGGTACGTGCCTGGGGGGGGGTTGTGGAGGGTGCAGGGGGGTTGTGGAGCAGGGGGTGCAGGGGGCTGCGCAGGCCCGCGGGGGGGTCGCCCCCCCTGAAAACCATGGAAATGGGCATTCGCCCATTTCCGCGGTTTCAGCTATCCACGGTGGCGGCTGGAACATATCCCCCGCGGATACGGCGGCCCCCCTGTACTTTTTTAAAAATGGTGTAGATGGAGGGTGGTTAGCTCTGTCCTGACGAAAAGCATCTCCCAAAGCTGGTATTCACCCTGAGAAGGAAGCTGTTACTGGGAAGGAAGCTGTATTCACCCTGGGAAGGAAGCTGTTACAGCAGCTTCCCTCCCAGGACAAATAGCAGCTTTGGTGGGGTAGACAATTCTCATTAGGATTGTGGTACAATGGAAAGAACTAAGTCCCCTCCATCCTTGCCATGGTCCCCCGTGGTGCCACCCACCTGCCCTGAGGATGTATTGGGCACTACCATTGCCACCTATACTGAAGATTCAGGGGACGGTCTGGCCAAGTGGGCCCTCTGATGGGTGTGGGCCTTCAACCAAGGTGTGGGCCTTCAACCAGTGCCTGACCTGGTTGATCTCTGACATCACCCGCTGCTCTGAATGGCTGCTTTCTTGCCTAGGAAGCAGTGGTTTGATCAGCATCACAACTGTCAAGTCTTCTTATAGACATAACTTTGAAATTTGAATTTGTTGAATAAATTACCATAGCCATGCAGATGTCTTGGGTGGCAAAAAGGACAAGCAATTTGATATGTAAAAAAATATATTATATTATATTAAGATCTCTAGGTATGATTTTCCTGAACAGTATAACTTCACAGAAGAGGGTTAAACTTTTTTGCCATTTTTTCCCAAGTCTTCTATACTGAGCAAACAGAACAAGTGTTTTTAGTGGCGTTGCTAGCGTGCCCCGCGGGTGTCCGTCCTGCATCCGTCGGCATACGGAAAATTACACTGGCATAAGTGCTCTTACACCAGGGGATCTACTGTTACACCAGTGCAAGAGTTACACAGGATTGCGCCCTAAGTGTTTTAAGGACATATATGTGGTGTGGGGGCGGGGGCTGAGTGATAAATGTTTGAGCTATCTGGTTCCATACATATCCTTCCTTTCTGATCTGCTGCATTCAAAAATCTTGCTTGCTTGCTTTTGGGTTTTTAAAAACAAACTATTTTTGGACAGCCACTAACAATAACAAAGCAACATCTATTTTGGCTTTTGATGGGAACCTTTTTTTTTTTGCTAGCATTTAGCAGCATCATGTTTGCATTTCCCGCCCATTCTTCCCCCCCCCAGCTTTATTATGAATGTCAAAACAAAGCCAAGTATTAATATACTGATTAATGTACACTGTGTTCTCTCAGTATTAAATTAAGGCTTCTGGGGTTTTAATCATAATAGTCACCCATTGTTTCTCCCATCAAAATACCAGGAATATTGTCTTAGCAGTGCTATTTGCACTTTCATAGTCACCTTAGGATCTGACTAATTTGGCTTTTTAAAATTCTTGCCACTTCTGATTTGCAAGCGGATAGAGAGTGGATTAGAAGCCATTATACTTATTTATAATTAAACTCCCAGGGAAAATTCCATCAAGCATGTCGCTGTATGTCTTACACTTATATCAATGGGGACTGTGCAGCAACATCAAATGCCCCCCCCCCCGGATTGAAGGGCCAGCATGCAGCAACAATGTTAGCTAGCTGGGGCACATAATGGTACAGGTCCATAGCTCACTGAAACCTGTTCAGAGCATCCCATTGATATTATTGTGCATCATACCTGTCTCCAAGCAAAGAATATTAGCACATAATGGACAGAAAATGGGTATTACCCTAGAGTGGGTGCACTGACGCTAAAAGTGACCTTCCTGCATCTGAGTTCATCCATGGTGGACTGGGCCCAGGATATTGGTTGTGTTTTTTTTTATTTTCAATTAGTTATGGTCCGTCTGTTGGCCTTTCAAATTAGTTTGCAACCCATAGTGCTAAAAGTGGTAGGCCATTGTTGTTCTACAAAAAGGCTTCCCATTGGACCAGTTCACACATGCATGTTCATCACTGCAGCACCAGTGGATGTTTTGCAGCGCTAGCTGATGTCATGTTTGCATGTGTGAATGAGCCATTACAAATCCAACATCAGAAATAGAACTTTCACATTGCCTCAAACACAATGATTTTCCCTGCAATCAGTTCTGACATTTAGCAGCAAGTCATCAAGAGTTATCCACTGATGAGAGAACATAATGCCCCAATCCTACCCCTTGCCATTGGCACCGATGTAGCCATGCCATGGAGGCACACCCTGTAACCAGTGGTGGTGGTTGTGGGGGATGATCAGGAGGCCTCCTTGACGTAAGGGAACTTTTGTTCCCTTACCTCCAGGTAGGCCCCCTCCAATGAAGAATCCAGACAGAGCTAGTACCAGGTTCTCCAGGGGTAGCTCCAGGGACTGGTCAGTTTGGCCACTGATTGAGAACCGGTGTCCATCAGAAAGCTCACCTGGGCCCAACCGCTGATCCCTCAATATCACAGTGGATGTAGTATCACCCAGTGCTCCATCAGGAGGCAGGCAGCAGGTGTCGTGGAGGTAATTTATTTTATGTATTGTTTTAAATTATGTATTTTAATCCTTGTTGTAAGCCGCCTTGGGCATTTGCCTTGGCATAGGATAAGGTTAATATTTAAGAAGCATTTAAATTCTTAAATATATTTACTCACCATGAACATTAAACTTATGTTTTAATCCAGTGGACTCTCAGTTTATACCTAGTAAATAATTATAAAGCTTGAGAATTTCTTATTTATCTTTTCTATTAATTGCGACGCAAAAAGGAGCTCAGCCAACATATTTCCAAGAGCTCCTCATTATACGTTAAAGAGCTGCATGTGGCTCAGGAGCCGCAGTTTGGCCACCCCTGCCATATAGTCAGTGGCGTTGCTGAAGGTGGGGCGGAGCTCTAAGTTCCACCGCACTCCGACCTTCCGGTGCACGAGGCGGCCTCGCCTTTGGAGCCATTCAAGGCGGTGAAAGCAACATTGCTTTCACCGCCTTGAATGGCTCCGAAGGTGAGGGGGCGGGGCTGCCTCGTGCACCAGAGGGTCGGAGCGCGGCGGAACTTAGAGCTCCGCCCCACCTTCAGCAACACCACTGCATATACAGTAGTATGATTCCCTTTTTGTTTCAATGAAATTATTTTCACGGAAGTGTTAGGACAAGGATAACTATTGACAGTAGAACTGCGTTTGCTGTGCAAGAGCGACACCTTGGGAGCCTCCATCATGGCTTCCTTCATGTGCAGAGCATCAATATGATGCAGTTGAAGAACCCCTGCCCCGATTCTTTTCATTGGCAAGCAAAAAAGGGGACGTGCCTCCTTGCTGGATTAGTATTCTTTGTGCAGATCCTGTTAAACACCTACCAGCAAAGACCAGTGTTAAATTCAGCAAGACATCCTTCAGCTTCAAAGGAAATTGGCAGTGCCACAACCTTCACTTAAGATTGCCTCCTGTGAAGTGACTTCCAGGTTGCCACTCAGCAAGAAGCAAGCAAATATGTAGCCACATTTTTACATGGCAATTAAAGAGCTCTTAATTTAGCTCCTTGCATGTAGCTGAATAGGACGAGGCTGGCAAACAGCCCATCGTTGTTGACATTCTCTGGTTACCCAGGGCTCAGCACTGGTATTTCAATGTTAGATGAAGAGACATTTTTAGAATGATGTTGTGATTAGGAACATTTCCACATAATCTCCCTTGATAGCAGCTTCACTCACTTTCCAGCAGCTGTGCTCTATTATATGTGGGCTGTGGACTCAGAAACTATAGTCCTGGACCCACTTATCTCCTGTTAACTTATATGGGATGACTCCATAGGGAGCGCGTGCAAGATTGCAGCTATAATGTTCACTGTGTATAATATATTTTTTCTTCCAAAAAGACTAGTTTCTTGTTCTTGTTTTTCTTTTTGGTGTGCGTGTGCATATGCGCGCGCGCACTCTCTCTCTCTCTCTCTGTCTGTCTGTCTCACATGCGCACATGCTCTCTCTCTCTCTCTCTCACACTCACACACATACACACACATTTCGTTTTACATTTATCCCTCTTTAGGGTCATTTCACCGGTCACCGTATTATAACACATTAAGCAGTAGTATACGATGATGATCTGAAAAGTAATTAAAAACAGCCTAATCTCTTAATGTGGGTGTAATTCCTCCCTGAATGTGCTGATTGGTACAAATACCTGCTTTTTATGTCATGACAATTCCAGATTTAAGTTGACCAAGTGAGTGGATGACAGAGGTCTTGTGCCTTTAATAACTGCATGGCAGGGAGAATTTGAGCAAGCTAAGTTTGTCCTGATACAGTGCTCCAAAGGCAGAGAATCTGCTGCTTTGGAAACTTCTTCTACTGAACCACTGTTAAAGTTATAAGAGTTCTATTAATCTGGCTACATGTTTTATAAATGCATCAATAAAGTAATCAACAGTGTTTGGTTGATGTATGCTTAGAGTCTTTATTCTGTGAGTACTCATGTCAGTTCACAAAGTGGCTTGCAAAGAATTATTAAACAGTAGTCATCAATAATTTGGGGAGACTTATTAACCCACCCTAGAAGACTTGCCATAGAGTGCTATGATCCATGGAGTGTTTTGGAGTGAAGGATGTGTTTTGCCTCATACGTAACATTTTCTGATGTTCTTAGTCTTCTGTCTTATATTGGCTGTAACTGCCAGGTAACCTTTCTTTTGGCCAGTTGCAACTGAACACTTCCACACTAGTGGTCAAAATTTGGCCAGATGAGCACCTGCAGTCTGATACAGTCCAGTCCAGAATTGTACAGTCCTCAACCTTCAACTTCATTCTGAGTTGAGAGAATCAGGCCTGGTTTACACAATGTGGCAGAGAGCCAAGCCAAGATGATAATAGACTGTACCACTTCAGAGTGTAGGCACATTCTTCAATATTCCATATGTCAAAAACTCCCTGCAAGCAGAAAACCAGCACACGGGTAAAGAATTAAGAGAGGAACTTTTTCTAGGCTGTACTACTTTTTTATTTTCAAGGAGGAGTTTTACAGAGAGGATCAGTCACAACAAGGATCCTCTATCTAACTACCTACTGTAGATAAATTTCTCATCTGCAGTCTGAAGTGGTATGATCCATTCTGCCTCCACATTCCCACTGCATTCTGGTGCATGGGTTGATCCAGTCCAATGTAGTTCCCTATTCTGTGGGTAGGTAGAACAAACCACAAAAAGAGAGTCTATTTGTTTGCCTTATGTAGCTCAAGCAGAAGAAGTTAGTATTTCCTGCGATGGTGGTGTAATAATGGGGTGATGGGGGTCCTCCAACTTTTGTAGAGCAGGTGTGGCTGTTGCGAGCTTGTCTGCTCTGTTTTGCATACGCCTTCAGAATGTCATGAGGAAATAAGTTGGGAATGGCTCCTCATGGTTTCCTGGCAGGAGCTGCTGCTGCTATGACCACTGGTTCCAATTTTGCATTTAAGGAATGGTACCAGTAAGAGTCAGGTTCCCATTATGATTTTGACAGTCACAGAAGGAGAGAATTCACAGTGATCTGCAAGAGGCATTTTCTTTCTCCTTTTGAGGCTGCTTAGTGCTCACTGATAATGTAGCCAATCAAAAGAAAACAAGTTTGGTGTTAGGATTAGCCTTCAGTGTCTTGACTCAAGACAAAGTACCTTCATATGATCAGTGTAACCGGCTCTGACTCTCAAGGAAAATCCAAAAAATCTCATTTTATTCTTCTAGGTGGAAAGTGGTTGGAGGTACTATACTAACCAGAAATCCTGTTACTTCATAGTGTGGCCAGCAACTCACTCTTGAAAAAGGCCTTATTTCAAAGCCATCCTTTGTACCTTTTAATTTACCGTAACTAATTTCATTTCCATTTAAAAATTGTTTATTTTTATTTTTTAAGAAATGCCTTGGCTTCATTTAAATTAATAATACTCTTCTCAAAGTTGCAGGTTCTTAACAACACATCATTTGCCATTATAGCCCATTTGGATAGATTTAAGTGCAGCAGCTACCCAAGTACTGTATGTAAGCATATTTCATTTGCTCATAGCTTGAATTTTATTATTTGAAGAAGAAACGCCATTCAGTTGGATTAAGGGTCGCCTTACTATGTTATTTTCATAGGAAAGTTTACCTGAAAATAAACCATATTCAGTCAGGCTTCAATCGCTTAACTTTTCAAAAATATGTCAGCATTGTGGAGTATTGTCATTATGCACACTGGATATGCTGAGACTGTGGCATGGCTGCTCTCTTAATCACGGCATTTAACTTATCTACTCTAAAGCTGCAATCCTAAGCATACTTATGAGGGTGGACGTACCCTGACCTCCATGTGATTTGCTTAGGATGGCATTTCTTAGGATGGCCGAAGAAGATGCAGTCGGGATCGTGTCATATACCGGGTGGGGATGGGAGCGGGGGGGGGCAGCTGACCTTCCGCCCTTAGTGACGCGCTGGCCTCCTGCTGGGGGTGACGCAAACCCTAGTGGTGCCGCTGAGCCTTCCTGCTGGTGCAACTGGAATTAACGCTGTTGCAAAACACTTTATGGCGCATTTGCGACAGTGTGCACTTGTGGAATACGCCTTTCACTGGCGCAACCCTTGAATAGGATTGTGCCATTAGTTTGCTGTTATACTTTTAATCTAGTTAGCTATTTAATCCTGTAACTCTGAACCTTTGGGGATATAGTGACAGAGTGACTTCAGATGTATAGTATACCTGCTTTTGTGATGCTGGAGAAAATTTGCATATCTTGGTGGTGAGCTGTCCCTTGGTGTGGAGCCCAAACGCTTCACTATGGTGAGATAGAGGAAAGAGATGTGTGAGTTCTCCTTCGGATATGACATCGGAAGGAATAAGCATGAAAAGTTGAATAATTTGTTCATCTCTTTTGCCTGCTGTGCCGGAATGTCTGAAGACGCCTTTAGAAATCTAAATAAATGATTGTACAGGAGAGCTATGCCTGCAACCTGGAGACCGTGCAGCCTTTCTTATGCGACAGGCTTGAGTAACAGCATTAATTCTAATGGCATTACTTCTGTAAGAAAGGGTTGGCTGATTGGTCCCCCAGATAGTGTTATTGCCTGCCTTTACTGGCGTATGAATAGTTTTGTTCCCACTTCTACTATCTGGCTGGGCTTTAATGTTATTGCTGATTACCAGTGACCCAAAAAGTCTGCTGAGCATCCCTTTTATGGAGTGTATGTCAGTGAAGCTTGAAGTCTTTCCTCTCCCCTAGGCTTCACTCTGTTATCATGTTTGGTCTGTCAGCTAAAATGCCACATTTCGTTCATAGTGCTTTGTAGGGAAATGCTTGATCTAATAATGTTTTGAATATTTTAAAAAGGTTTCGATATCAGGAAACCAGGAATATTTGAAAAGGTTGGAAGCTTTGCAATACATGTTGTTCATAATTTAGAGCTCCTTGCTCTGAATTTTCCCCTAAACTGGTTTTCGGTATTTTTTTTAACCCAATCTAATACAATTCAGGGTCTACATTTTACATTTCTAATGCATTTATATGAAAGCACTTGAAAGATGTAACACTGGAATGCTTAAGAAGTTGACTAAAGGAATCTTTTACCATCAAACAACAAATAGTTCTTTCTAGAATCTTCTATTTCAGGCTGAATAGGGCTCTCAGTTCTAGTATCCCCACCGCCACCACCGCTGAAGGAACACTATCAATTTGGAGTTAAGCCATGAGAACATCAGTCTGAGAGTTTTCCTCTCGCTATATGTGGAAGTATTTAACATTGTATCTTTATCAGATGCACTTACAAATCTGCCCTGGGTTTCCCCAAACTGTCTACTCAGGAGTAAGTCCCATTGAATTCAATGGAACTTACTCTCAGGTAAGCGTTATAGACTCACAGCCTTAGGAATGCACCCTCATGTGACGAACACTTTGCCGTGTCATGGAAACTGAAAATAAGCCTTCTAAGTAAACTGTTTGTAAAGGTTGAAGGGTGAAAGACTTCATTTTTGTTAACTTCTTGAAGTATGCTTCTGAAATAAAGTTAAAACAGCATAGATTGGGAGCGAGCTCTGAAAAGGGCCCTGGATCGGATTATGAGAATTAATCACAGTGGACTCTAAGGAGTATCCTGAAGATAAAAAGAGCCCTGCTTCATCAACCAGAGGTCCATCAGCTCCAGCACCTTGTTCTCCAGAATGGCCAACCAGGTGTCTGTGGGAAACCTACAAGCATGCTGCTATGAAGGTGATAGCCCTCCCCTCCTGTGTCTCCTACCAGCAACAACAACTCCTACCAGCAACAACTACGAGCAACAAATAGCATCAGATTTAGAGTACTTGGTGCTGTGGATAGAGTGTTGGACTTGTTTGGGTGGTTCAAACATCAGCACTATTCCTCCTTCCTGACTCTGATTTGCAAAAACAGTTTTCCTCCAGTTCAATCCCACTAAGATAGAGGTGAATAATTGTTTGAATAATTCAAATGACCTTGTTTTGCCAGCAGAAAGACAACCAGTCTGGGAGATCAAAAGTTGAGCAGGACAAAAGTTGAATGAAATCCATTACTTCATCAATATCCATGACAACATTCCCCATGACAACATTCCCTATCCCTCTGAAAGGTCATTAGGTAATCTTGGACCAATTACTTTTTCTCAGCCTGTCCTATCCTACAGGGTTGTTTAGAAAATAAAATGGGGAAAAAACTCGTGCATGTATGCTGTAGGTGAGGTGCAAATATGATATATAACTATGAACCATGGAGTCCTATTTAGTTGTCTATGTTGTTAGTGCCACTGGTGATGGGGTTCACCAATATGGAGAAATCTCTGCTTGGCCGTTGGTGGCTCTAAGGCACTTGCCAGCTGAAAAAACAAACAGGTTTATAATGTGACACTTAGTACTCAACCCATCATATCTGTTCCAGCTCCACATCCACACAAAGAACATGTTCAGATTTCTATATTGTGTGTGGCTGACTGAAATCTCTTCTAGGTCTAGCATTAAAGAGACACATCAGATTGGGATGGTGAAGGCAGAAGTCGTGCGTGCCACTGGCTCCTTCTGTGCAGGGCTCTCTAAACTAGTTTTGGGTTTCTGTTCTTTGCTAGCTCTCTAGTGCATTTCTGGTATTCTTTCATTTGTTCTTCTTCCTCAAGGTTGGGGATTTGGGGGCTTCATTCCATTTCAAAGCCCAGCTCCTCTTTCCTTCTCTTTGAACGCGGAGTCTGCTTTTGTCAAGCCATCTGATTGCTGGAGTGACTGCTCGATGCCTGTGCAGGTATCGTTGGCTTTGCTCTCATTTGATAATCATCCAGGTCTGGCCGAAAGGGAGGAAAAATAAGTGGGTGAGTGTGTGCAAACAAAAGAAGAGGAAAGAGCTGAGGCAGAGAAAAGCTTAACTACATGGGGGGGGGGGAAGCCTCACTGTCTCCTCTCGTTTTTGCCACTGCCTCGGCGGAGTCAGATGAAAAGGAAGCTGATCCTCTGTGCTCTGCTCCAGGGTCTTACCTGTGCACAGGATAGTCCTTTGAGGTTTTTCTACTGAGTACAGCTGAAGAAGTATGATAATCATGCTCAGCAGTGGGGGTTCGTGTACTCCTACGTGGTTTTTTTCTAAGTCCAGTTTCAAGAAGCAGGAAGCGACCGTATATAATACCGTATATCCCTTTTCAACTGAAGAAACATTGGACATACATTTTTGACATGCATTTTCAATCTTTTGAAACCGGTAACCAAGACGTTCTGCTTACATGAACCTCAAATCATATGCATCTGCCCGTGTGTTAATGTGATGTTATAAGCGTCGGTAATTTTTACTAGGCCAATATCGCTTCAACATTTTTTTTTCCCCCAAGAGATGATTCTCTTTCTGCCTGGCAACTTAGAACAAGAAAATTGCAGGAAACACAAGTGGTGCAGGGGGAGTCCAGTTTACTGTGTTATAGATTTTGCTTCCATCTCCTTGTTTTTATACATCAAGCTACTTCAGACCTGCTATGTTATCACAGTGCTTTAATGTTTAATTCACTTTGATTTGGTCTACAGAAGCAGCAAGTGTTTCTGCAGGCAAATCCAAGACATCTAAGAAGCCCTGCTGAGAATATAACTCTAGAAAGACCTGCAGAGAAAATGGATACGGGGAATTTATTGGTTTTTATTTCAGTGCTGCAATTTAACATGAAAAAAAAAGAAAAGAATTAAAAGTGTATCTACCCACTTTGTCTGCTCCATATGTGACCTGTCTTAGGCGAATTGGTGAAATAGACAAATGTGGAATTTTGTGGGGGAGGGGGAGAAAAATCCATCAAAGGTATGGCAAATGCAGTGACATATGCAGATCAAATTGAAAAAGCAAGCTTTCAAAAAGTAGCTTATTATTGAACTTAATGTGAGGATGAGTCCAATTAGCTCTGTCACTGATTCTTTTGTACATATGGATGAAATGGAGATGCTGAGTGTATCTTTCAGAAGTTGTTAAAAGTAGAATATTGATGAAGTTCAAAATGCCACATTGTGGAACTTGTTAGCACCTAGTCCTGAGTACTGTAAATACATAGGCAACGATGCAATCTTATACATGCGTTCTGAGAAGTAAGTCCCACTGTGTTCAGTGGGGCTTACTCCTAGGAAAATGTGCATTAGATTGCATTCCTGTCCCCCATCAGCTTATGGTATGTACTGCTGCTGACGGAGCACATGCCACATGCTGGGTGGGGTGCGGGTGGGAACCAGACAGCCTAGGAGTGGTAAGTAAAAATCTTATCTTACCTTCACATAGGCTGCCTGGTCTTCAGAGAGTCTCCTTGGACCTATGCCCGTTATTTTCCTGGCATACGCCTGAGGAGACTCCGGGGGTGGGTCTGGGTATGGAAGGGGGAATAGGATCTTGGTATGTGCATCTCCTTCCACCCCTGAACCCTCCCCGACCTGGGCTGCTCCCTGCCCCATTCTGCCCCCAGACCAGTGCATAACTAACTGTTGGAATTCATTACCTCTTTAGCCACTCTGTATAACTAAAAAAACCCTGTTTAAAAACATTCATGGGGATGGGGGATACCTCTATCAATAGCTATTTGATTTGATAGTGAAGTGGAACCTCCATGTTAAAGGATAGAACATCTCTGATTATTAGATGCCATGCTGGGGGCAAAATATTGGAGATTAGTGCCACCACTATACCCTGTTTCAGAGGCGGAGGAACGGTGGAGCGCGTGGTTCAGCTGAACCAGGCGCCGCTTTTGGGAAAGGTGCCTCGAGCGGTTGCTCAAGGCGCTGACTTACTGTAGCGTGGCGGCAGCGGCTTCCAGCGAGGCGGCGGAGGCTTCGGCGGTTTGCTTTGGGCCCTCTCGCCCGCCCTTGAGTCTGTACGGCTCTGAAATGGCCGAAAAACGGGCGGGGGGGCGCGTCACGTCGCCGAAGCCCCGCCCCCTAAAGGCGCGCCGAGGCTCTTAAAGGCGCTCCTCCAGCCTTGAGCCAAGCGCACGGAGGCCTGGTTACATCTCTGCCCTGTTTGTGCACTTTCCAGAGGCATTGTTCTTTCCAGAGGCATTGTTCTGGCTGCTTGTGAAAGCAGAAGGCTGAGTTAACTGACCTGTAGTTTTTTCCTGAAAGGCACTTTTTGTGTGTTTAAGACTAGGCTAAAATCCTTCTTGATAGCACTTCCGCTTTCTACATTCTGGAAACAGAGCTGACCCATCTATGGGGCCAACTGAGGTAGTCTCCTCCTCATAGGCAAGAGGTTCCAACCCCCATCTTGTCTCCATTGTTGTTCCTCCTCCCACACTGACAGTGTAGACTTCCCCCATTCTGCTCTCCTCCACACTTCCTTGTCCACTCCATCCCTCTCTTTCCTTCTAGTCCAGGAAGTGGGAAAAGCAGAGGCTGATAATACATCACCAGGGTTTTTTTTGGGGGGGGGGGAGCATTTGACTTGCTGTCTCCGGCACAAGGAGATCTTGGACCAGCTGTGCAAAGAAGGTTGGGATATTCTTTACAGTGGAAGAAGTTAAAAAGAAAAAGTGATCTCCCACCTTTTTTTTTCTGAAGTGGCATGGTCTTTGGAGGGCTGTACCATTTGATATTACTGAATGTGTTGTCCAGCCGAATATCTGGAAAATGAGATATAATGTGCTGTTTCTACTCAGAATGCTTGTGGTGAAATGATAATCTTGTTGGCGAGATGGCTCTTTTTGCCTTTGTTGTCCCCACAGCCAAGATTTCACTGTTTCTTTTGGACATTTCATTAGCAAAGATGCTTGGAATAATGGAAGAGAATTTGGAGCTCAGTAACATTGATAAGTAGTTGATTTATGAGGGGAAATTACTGAACACTTATTGGCTAGGTGAGAGTTGGATGACAAGCGCTTTATTCTCCACAACAAGGCTTTGCAATTATGACTGCTTCTTTTATTAAAAATCATGGACCTGTTTTATTTATGGAGCATCAAGAATGTGTTAGATTCCTGTGAAATAAAGCTTCACAGCATGCCGACTGGGGAGGTAATTATTTCTGCATTTCTTTTGCAGATGAGTAAACAGCATAAGCGACTTCTCCGTGGTGACACAATAAGTTGTAGGCAGCCCCATGATTTGTACGTAAGAGTATTGACTCCTTGACCTGGCTCTAGATTGCATGACAACAATACTCATTGTCCTGAACAAAGACCTATTGAAATCCATGAACATCTCTCTGATTGAGAACTGCGAGTCTTGTCAACTGGGTCACCAGTAACAAGTTGGTCATTTATTTTGGTCACACAAAATATGCATTGTTAGCAGCAGCAGATAAAACTAAGAAAATATAGAACACTATTTTTCTCTTGAGATCTATTCATTTGTTTCTTTGGTATGCTATGGATATCCTAGCCGTGCTGCATTCAACATTGAATGGATGAAACCTATTGACAATAAGATGCTGTTCTATAGATGAAACAAACAATTTTCTCATCAAATTCCAGAAAAAATACCTATATATTTTTGGGCATCAGCAAAATGACAGAATGTTAGAGCACTTCAGAGACTAACACATTTCTTCTGGCATGAGCTTTTGTAAGCTGTGGCCTCCAGAGGCAAGTGAACAGCAGACAAATGAAAAGCAATGATGAATGTTCCCTTTCTGAAGTAGAGCTATTGGAAAGATCTTTGCCAGTGTAAACCAGCTCAAAGAGGAATGATTTTGGCATGGGGAAACTCAATGCTGACTCTGGGGAGATGCAAAACAATGATCATACCCATCTCCAGTGTCAATTAAATCAGGTGGTTCTGTATCAGTGTTCAGCTAACCCCATGGCATAATGCAGACGGAGTGTATCAGCCAACCCGTTTTGTATTCGTGTAAACAAAGCCATGAACACAAAGAGTTGCGTGCATACTAAGACAGTTAGGATTCCTCAGTCCCATTGCAGTTAGTGGAACATGCAGCAAAGCTTATTTGTGTCTACTCAGAAGTAAGTTCCACTAAGTTCTATTGGGCTTACTCCCTAGTAAGTGTGTTTAGGATTGCAGCATTAAGTTAGTCATGGCTAACTGGTGTCATTGATTTCAGTAGTGCTTCATCATGACTACCATCCCTCCATGGGCAGGACTTCTCATGGTTAAGATGTGCTGAGACTGCAGTCAAAGAAAGGAAGCAAGAGACAAGATACTACCTAATCGGTTTGCTATGATGATTCAACTGCGTTCTGTTTGTATCTTCATAGCTTATTTTAAAAGTAATAAATAATGGTTAGGGGAAGAAGAACCATGTATGTTGTCCTGAGCTCCCTGGAGGAAGGGTAGGATAAACATGTACAGTGTGACCCTGGTAGCCGCAGGGGATAGGTTCCTGGCCCCCCACGGATATCGGAAACTGCGGATAAGGGGGAATGCTACCTCCATGCCCCCCACACGCCCATTACCTTTATCTTCTTTTTAAATATATATATTTATTAGGTTTATATAATAATACAGTAAAATACAAATATCTATAATGTCAGAATATTTCAGAAAGTATATCAAATAATGAAGCAGTAAATCCTAATAACATTCAGTTCTCATACTATCTAAGCATAATAACCAAATTAACGAAATATATCTCCAACAACATCTTAAATTAACAATTTAGTTTCTCCCTCTTTCACCTTCCTTTATCTTCTTAAAAGAACTTGTTTTTCTTTAACAGAACATGTCTTTCTTTAACAGAAAGCTATAAGCATGCAAGCTTATAGTGACAACCAGGCAGGCCACCTGCACGATAGAGAGACATAGAACAGAACGTTTACAGGAAACAGGTCACTTCCTGCTTCCTGTAAATGTTCTGTGTCCCTCTATTGTGCAGGCTGCCTGTTTGTCACTATAAGTTTGCATGCTTATAGCGTACTGTTAAAGAAGGACACATTCTACTAAAGAAAAACATATTCTTTTAAGAAGATAAAGGAAGGTAATGGGCGCGTGGGGGCCATGGGGAACCGCAGATAAGTGGATCCACAGATAGTATATCCGTGGATACGGGGGTCACACTGTAACAATAAAATAAATCATTTGCTTCTGGAGCTTGAAAAGGGAATTGTGGCAAACATATTTTGAGCACATATACATGGTCTAGTTTCCTTGCTTGATGAATTAAGACCTATAGATATGACAGGAATGCATACTATGGTAGGGGATTCTGGAAGGACCAGGATTCACCCTGGAAGCTTTTTTCAATGGCAAGCTGAGCTCTAGAATATACAAAGTGGTTTAGTAGTATCATTATATGCTGAAAGAATGTTTCCGTATATGCAGACTAGTATGTTGGGGACAGTCTGGGGTTGACAACAGCCCTTGTTCCACTTTTTAAAAATAAATTAATTGCTGCTTCCATGCATTGGTGAAGTCACAACATCACATTTATTTCACGTTGACTGCCAAAGCCGAGTGGAAAATATGACCTCTGAATGAATGTTTAAAGACTGATCCTCCGTTCCTTGCTGATGCAAGCTTCATTGAATGGGATTTGTGCCAGAAAAGCAATCTGAGGGCCACATCCTGATTCAGATTATTTTCCTGCTCTCACACATTTTAGTTTTCAAAGAAAACAAAAAATCTTCCTGCTGTATGCTGTACCAGCTCAGAAAATTATAGCACTAGATGGAGTTTACAAGATAAGGATCCCACAGAATTACTATAATTCACTTATCGGCCTGATTTTTCAACAAGCTGCCTGCACAATTAGTATGATTATACATGCAGATTGAATAACTACATGTGCAAACAAAATAGGAAACTATGGTAATTTGGAAGTGCAATTAACCAGTTTGGGTGTGCAATCACGGTAATTATAGGTACCTAAGTTGGTAAAAAAAATCAGTCTTAAGTCTTTAGTGGTTCACACCTTTGCAGCGCAATCCTGTGTAACTTTGCACAGGTGTAACAGCAGATGCACCAGTGTAAGTGCACTTACACCGGCATAAGTGCACTTACACTGGTGCAAAGTTACACAGGATTGTGCTGTGTGTGTGTGTGTGTGAGAGAGAGAGAGAGGGGGGGGAAGGGAGGATGATTAATTAAACATTAATGGCAACTATAATACAACAATGAAGGAAAGGTAGTGATCCCCTAACTCAGGGGCAGCGCACATGCATTGCATGTAGAAGGTCTCAAGTTCAAACTCCAGCATCTCCAGTTAAAAGGATTCCAGGTAGGAAGGGTGGGAAAGAATGCTACCCAAGACTCTGGAGAGCTACCTGTTAGAAGAGACAATACTCGGTGAGATGGACCAAGGGACTCATTCAGTCTGAGGCAGCTCCGTGTGTTCAAGAAAGGTGAATGTATCCGATGTCTTGTGGGTTCTCTAAAATGTAAGTCAAACCTGTTGACTGGTCTGATGTACATAATGAATGCTTCCTTCAGAGAGGGCACTCTTCCAGCTAGTCTGAAAGAGGCAGCAGAGATTGTGGTTTAAAAAGCCTTCGTTCAATCCCCATGAACTGGGAATCTCTTGTGAATTGTAAGCTGCTGCTGAATTAGCTTTGTTTATTACCTTGGATTTTAAATTTATTATTGTTTGTTGTTTTAATGTTGTGATTGTTCACTACTTTGAGTGCCTTTTAGTGGTGTAGAAATCTTACCACTGAAGAAAAATAAAATAGTGGAGAATTGGTTTGTCATCTCTCATTTTTGGCCAAAGTGGTGAATATTTTACCTTACCTCTGCCAAGCTTCCCGGTCTGCCACCCCCCCCCCCAGCATGCAACATAGTCCGTTTTGGCACAGCTGCATGCTATGGTGGGGGAAAGGATAGGATTGAGCTGTTCGTAATGGAAGAAAGAATGGACATCCTAGTTTCCCACACCATGGGCATCTCTTTCCCTCCCCCCTCCATGGGAATGGTTGCCTGTTCATTTATGTGGGAAAAAGTAAAATTTTGCATTACATTACCTATCCACCCTCAGGTGTCCCTCAAAGTTATGAGCCTTTGGTCTGCCCTCAGTTGTCAAAATTGCAGGCATTTTACAAATTTTAATAAAAGTGTCAAGACGACATCTGAGACAAAATGTCATGAAAAGAGAGTAAAATAAATATTATCAGGAGTATTTATATACTGCTTTTCAACAAAAAGTTCACAAAGCATTTTACAGATAAAATCAAATCAATAAATGGCTCCCTGTCCCAAAAGGGCTCCCAATCTAAAAAGATGCAGAAGAGACACCAGCAACAGCCACTGGAATAGACCGTGCTGGGGTAGTAGACCGTTTCTATCCCCCTGCTAAATATAAGAGGGAAATGTGCTTCTTTGCCCAGTTAGCAAATGCCAAATAATGCTAATGCTAAAATTAATACTAACATTGGTCTGGGTGAGATGCTGCTTATAGTGCCTGATTGACCCCCGTGCGAGACTGGACGTGGACATACGTCAGTGCATGCACCCTTCCCGCCATTCCAGGTGAGTGCAGGGCACATGTCCTTAATCACGTGGCGGTGAATGACCGTTTGTGTACCTTCTACATGTGATGTTGCTTTAAGAGTCTCGTCCGGACCAGCCCATTACCAATGTATGCTATTGATTAACCTTATATAACTTGTTCAAAGAAAAGTTTCAGGCTTTGTCCTTTTGGTCCTGGGAATGGGATACTTTGTTTCTCCAGAACCCTGTGTGGCTTTCCAGTGTCTCTGTTCTCTCCATCACTGCATCCTTTTTACAGGGCCTTCCAGCAGTTTGATGAATGGAGTGTTGGCCAGACTTGTTTTCTTCAAGTGGGTGTATTGAAACTTGACTCTCAACTAGTGTTGGTGGTCTGTCAGCCCTTTATCTGAGTAGAACACAAACCAGCTGTTTGTTGCAATTAGTGACCATCTATTCTTAAACAGCCAGCTTTGGTCTCTGTCTAAGAAGCTTCTTTTTTGCCATACATTTCCCTCTTTAATTAGTTTTGTTTTCATTTTGCAATCTATCATTTAGTCAGTATTGGAAAAATGACTTGGAATTAACAGATATCTGTCAGGCACTGGTGCTTTTTAAATGACGAATGTGGGTTGCCGCATTTGAAGTCTAATGTCTGGTGTAGGGCAAGAAACACAGAGTACAAATGAACAAAAGGTGAGCACTTTTCAGTCTCATTGATTTCAATGTGTGAAAGTTAAGCTTGTCTTCAATTCCTTTGCTATTGAAACTAATTAAAAGGTGCTTAACTTTGGCTGAATCATGTCCCTAGTCATGAATGTGTAGGTAGAGCTCTAAATGCTTAAATCTATATGGATAATAATGGATATATGGCAGCATGCTGTGCATGTCGACGGCAGCCATATTTGAACCGCCACCGCAAACAGCGGAGGTTCCAGAGACTCACTGCTGGACCCCGGCTACCTCTGCCACCAATGGTAAGTTGGCAGCAGGGGTGGGCAGAATGGACCTCCAGGGGGCATGGCAGGGGCAGGCAGAGGGCGGATATTGGCGGCAACAGCTCCACCGATACCCTCCACTCTGTTTTGGCCACAACATGCCCCCTTGCCTTTACTTGGGCTTGTGTCAGCTAAAGAGCTTGCATAGGTCCAAGGAGACCCATAGGGGCCTATGTGGGAACTGAGTTAGGTAAGTAAACAAAACATTTACTCACCTCTCCACCCCCTGCATGGCCTCTGGCCACAAGCAGGATGCAGCGGAGCCTGTGCCGGTTTCACTACGCTCTGAGAGCAGACTTTCGTTAGGATTGAGACCTAACACAGCTACCCCTCTGAACACATACGTAATTCTGGAGCTACTGATCAAGTGCCCCTATTTGATTACCTGATATACTGTGTATTACTGCTTTTAACAACATTAATGTATTACTTTTTATCTCTTGTTTTTACATGAGCGTTCTAGTGGTCCTCCATCCAAGGGCCTGATTTGAACATGTCCACACTTGTATAACTTTAGCAGTGCTGCAGCATCATGTCTTCCCAGACTATCCATTGGACCGATTGTATATTACTTGGCAACTAATTAGTGTGACTTTGCTAGTGTGCGCTCAATTTTGAAATTCCACAAAAAGTACTGTAATTGTGAGATGGCGCATAGTGTGCAAATGTTACCATGCGCAACAAAAATGTAGTGGTATGACATTAGCTCAGCCATGTCCATGTTGATAGATGCAGTTAGCTAACTGGATTTAGACTGACATCTGTCAAGCAAAGGATTGTCAAGCCACTACTGCTTTGTGTCCAGCTGTCATTTGAAATAGTCCTTATCTTCTGTTAGTAAGCATACTTTCTCTAGAAGTGCTGTGCCCTTCACACACAGCTGAATGGGAGTCACTTTTTTGTGATTCTCCCCATAGGCCTGGGGGCTGCATGCTCATGATGATGCAGCAGAGTTGGTATTAAGCAGTCATCTGGTCACCATGGATTACCTTGAACTAGGGTCCCAGCAAGTGGTGTTGACAGGTTTTTCAACCTGTTTTTTGTATTTGTTTTGCCATGCCTCTGTGGATAACAGAGGCTTTAACGGTGCTTGCATAGTTGAAAACGTTCCCAGCATCTGGCTTCTGCCAGTTTGCCCTTTTTTGTTTTTTCACCGTAAGGTCATTTCTGCGTGCAATCTAAACAAAACAAACAAAAAAATAACAACTGGGAGAAGCTGGGTGCTGGGAAAATTTTCAGTGTTTAAGTGTTGCGGCAAAAAAGAAGGTTAAAAGAAGAAGAAATCTCAGCAGCAGTGGCACACGCTGAGTTCCTATCCTCCTTTCGCTGCTCAAACTACCCCCTGAGTCTCCTCGGACTTACTGTATGCCAGCAAAATAGCTGGCGTAGGTCCAAGGAGACCCATTGGAGGCCCAGTGGCCTATGGGGAGGTAAATAAGAATTTTTTTTTATTTACCTCTCTTGGGCCATCTGGTCACCCTCCCCCCATAGCATGCAGTGTGCACTCCATCAGCAGTGCTGCGTGCTATGGGATGGGGGGAGGGACAGGATTAAGCCCTTAGTCTCAGCCTACCATCTGTAATATGAGGGGCAATAATACTTACCTTCCTTACAGTACCTACCTTACAGATCTGTTGAAGGGATTACTGTGACAATGCTTGTGTTGCACTTTGAGTACTTAAATGCACATTGTTGTTGTTACTGGTAATTTCAAACAAACTTGCTTCAGGTTGCATTGTGTAACGCTCAGTGTTGTGGGCTGCAATTTTGCTTTGTAGGTGGGCTGTGTTTAATTGCGTTGTATTATAAAGACAATGGGGTGCAATCAGTCTAAATCCAATAACTTTGGCTTCGCTGAGGTGTAGATCGCTGAGGTGTAGGTGCTGTGTTTTTGAAACCCAGATTTATGCCCCTTGAGGTTGTACAGATCATTGGTGTTTGCAACTTCATTTGAAGGGCAACAAAGGGAAACCATTTCTGGTTGGTGAATAGGTCACATTTTCTTCGAGGAACAAAGGGGGCCTGGAGCTGCCTGTTGGCAAAGTCTTCTGAGACATTCTCCTCTTGGACAGCTGGTTCTTTTCACCTTGTAATTATAAACATTTTGATAATGGGTTTCTAGTTCCCATTTTAAATAATGATCAGTGCTTGTTTAAGCAGATGCCTCACCTAGGAAGACTATCCCTTTTGGTCCGTGGCCTTTTGAAAGCACAATAGGAAAATGGGGGGGGGGGGGAGGCAATTTTGCTCTTCAGCTAGGCAAAGAAAATATATTTCCAATCTTTGTTTTGTTTAATGGCAAACTATTTTTTTTACTGTCACAACAGAGCAGGGAAGGTCTGCATTATTTCACATTTTGCTGTCTTCCTAGGTTAAAACCTTTGCCCAGGGTCCAGGGAAGAGGAAATGAAACCATATATATCTGAGTTTGGTACACATGTGATATGGAGTTTGGTCTTGAAGGAGGTCTTTGTTTCTGAATACTGGAAACAACTTAGGCCTTCCTTGCCATAGGTTTGCAAAATAAAAGTGTTAATGTAGCAAATGCTCCTGTTGTCAAGGCTATCAGTCCACCCGTCAGCTCAGGTGAGAAAGGTGAGCTGTAGAATGCAAGGGTTGATCAAGTCTTGAAGAAGATCTTGCAGTGGGTGGCAGCTGAAATAACAGTTTACCGTATTATGGATTACTGATGGGTGGCTTGCTTTGCCATATGCTGTTGATGTGTGCATGGAGAAAGGTTCTCCAAGGTGCAAATGGGAGTTCATAGAACTGGACTGAAAGGTATTTAGAAGCTCGTAGTGAGCATAACACTAATGCAATGAGGAAGGAGCCTCAGTGAGTAGTCAAGCTTATGGGTGTCATGCCGATTATAGTGTGCAGGAAGTACAGAGCAGGAGGGAGGGAGGTCAACCATGTCAGAGATAACTGTAGGGCACAACATTAATTTCGTAAAAACACATTCCTGTGCCTTAAGTTAGTAAGCTGTGCCATAGGCTACAGTTGCATGCTTCTACATATGCAGTGATTTCAGTGGCAGGGTTGAATATTTCCAGTGAACAATATGCTAACTCACTCAGTTCATTACATTCCTTTCTTTATACAACCTAGGAGATATTTCTTTAAGCTTCCTGTACCCTGGCCAGGCATGCAAATAACAATTTTCCTCATGGCCTGTGGTGGGTAAGAATTGCTTTTAGATAAATAGCTTGGGAAACTTTGTAAGAGGAGATTTCCACCACCACCCCTTTAAGGCCCTTTCCACACTAAGGCCTTTTACTGCTTCAGAGGCATTGCTCATCATCGGCAATCAGCTGGAAGTGGAAAGAAAATGGTGGTGTGATGTTCCTCATAACAATCCTAAAGGCAAGGTCATAAGGAGCTTTACTCAACCCATTTGGCTCTGAAAGTATACTTAGGATTGCAACCTTCACATTGACAGATTTCTCATTTGGTAGGGCTTCGAGGGGGGCACAGTGGGTCAAACCGCTGAACCATGAGCTGTCGTTTGAAAGGTTGACAGTTCGAATCCGCGCAACGGGGTGAGCTCTCGCCGCTTGGCCCAGCTGCTGCCAACCTAGCTGTTTGAAAGCAGGCTAACGCGAGTATATAAATAGGTACCACTTGCAGGAAGGTAAACAGTGTTCTGTGTTCCAATCCAGCCGCATGCTTCGCGCTGCGGCAAGGAGAGTCATGACCACGGAAGTGTCTTCGGACAGTGTTGGCTCTTTGGCTTTGTAACGGGGATGAGCACCGCACCCTAGAGTCGGATATGACTGGACTTAAATGTCCTAGGGCTGTAGATGTTGAAATGGGAAGCAACTGCAAGCGGGGATTAAACCCCTTCTGTCATCTGTGCTTTTCTCCATGAATATTCTTTTCTCCAGCCATTTAATCCCGGGAGAAGTTACTTCCATTCAAAGTGGAAGAACAGTGGTCAGGGAGCAGTGATTTGGTGGGGAAATGTGCAGACAGGTGAAGGGTTCAGCTCCCTCCACTCACCCTGCTTTATCCCCTGCCCCAGTGCATAGGGACCCCATTCTAACTTAGGGGCTCTGCTGCCATCATGCCTAACTTGATCTTTATGTACTGCACAGAACAGAGATACATACTTTAGGTGAGGGCACAAGATTTCTCTCTCTTTAAATCTTGTATTCATCATCATATTTTTTTTCTGTGTAGACACTAAACTATACATTTGAATCTGAAAGTCTCTGTATAAAAGTACAACTTAACATGAGCCAAACCTCTAGGTATGAGCAGACTTCTAAGAAAAAGAGAGAACTTTGCTCCCAGGATTGGGGTGGTAGTGAGCAGAACAGATGACTTTACGTTAAATCGCTACAATGGGAACTGGCACACTATGCTTTGCTAGCCTAGGCAAGAGAAGTAAGGGAGAGTTTCAGGGGTTATGTCCTAAGGCACAGGAGATACCCATAAAATGAATCCTACGTTGCATCTCAAATGGTTATTGAAAGTAGTTGGACTAATGTCTGGATGTCTGTCTAATAAGGCTTGACTGGATGTGCAGTAGAAATTGAGAGAGAAAATGGAATGGAGGATAGCTGTATTAGTCTGTTGCCTCAACAACGGAGTCCTGTAACACCTTAAAGAGTGACTAACAGATTTATCGTGGCATAAGTGTTTGTGGACTAGAGCCCATCCTTCATGTGTGTATGTCTGCACTTTTTGTCCGGACCTACAATACACAGGGGCACAGACAAAAACTTTGTAAACCATGCATTTTAAGCTTCCTTTTGATACATGTCTGCAATGCAATTGTCCTCCCTCTTCTGGAATGTACCTTGATGTTTTACACTCTGCTATTAGTTAGCATGAACGTCAGCTCACTGATGGAGTATTGTGTCTTTTGCAGAAACACAAAAGGCAGACACCCATTATTGGAGAATGCAAGACTACAATCTTATTGTCCCATTAATCCTTTGACTCTGCATTTAAAAAGCCAGTTACATGATGACTTGTGTGCTTAGAGGATAGTGCACATCTCCTAGAGGTGCTTTGATCTCTGAACATAACAGGGAAATTGGTTTCAAATACAGTTTTGTTTAAATCGTGGGTGGTGTCGGTTTTAATATATACAATGTTATTTACTATTCTACATTACATTTGAGTTCTAGAAACTCTTTGCGGTTCACAATATAACTCCCTCCAGTAAAGTACGGCTTTTCATCTCAACACAGTTATAGGAAATTTGAGTGGTTTCAGTCAAGCCCCAGAGTCAGAACACTCGTAGCATATATGCTCCTTGTTAGCACAACTAATAATACCTCACATTTATGTAGAAACTTTACTGAGTGATCAAAGCACTCAGTCTTCCTGAGCCTCCCTCCACTTTGTTTTTCCCTCTTCTCTCCTCCTTTCTTCTCCTCCTCCCCTCCTTTTCTCCCTCCTTCCTCACTCTTCTCTGGGGCTGCCCTTAAGGGCTGGTACGGCCATGTGTTAGCTGGCAGCTGGCAACTGACTCAGCCAACAACCAAGGGTAGGCCGTGACCAATGACATCATCAGTCATCACTCCACACTCCAACTGATAGTTAGCGCTTTGTTTTTGGCCTGGTGGGTTACCACGGCAGGCCGGCATGACCGTTAGCCACAGTCTAAAGAATGGTGCAACTAGATCCACTTGCCTCCATCTTCCTGTCCACCTCCTGTGGGCCCCTCACCAATCTACCACCCAACTGCCTCAGTCAGACTCATGGATGAGATGAGGGGGCTGGAGTGAAAGAGGGAATGTGGAGGAGAGTAGTAGGCTAGAGCAGGGGTTCTCAACCCCTTATCGACCGAGTACCACCTCCAGCACCACTCTCCTGTTGCGTACCACTGGAAGTGACTGGCGATGACATCATCGCCAGTTACTTCCGGGTTTTTGAATTTTCAGAGGCCAGAAATGCAGGTAGGAGGCTCTAGACGGGTGGGAGGGACCATCTCAGCGTTTCCGAGAGGCTCGGCCAAAGACAGAAACCTCTCAGGAGCGAAAATGTGCCATCGAAAGCACCGCATCAGAGCAGGGTTCTGGTGGTTCGAGTACTACCAGCAGTTGGCTGAAGTACCACTGGTTGAGAACACCTGGGCTAGAGCATCTCTGACACTGCAGACCATGACTGTTCTCTCCAACCCCTTTCTCCTTTTCAAATCCAGGTAGTTCAAATTTTCAAATCCAGGGAGGAGGAACAGGAGCAGGGGAGGCAGCGTTGGGCTTGCTACTGGGTAAGGACAGCAGTATTTGGCACACTGTCCCAGCCAGCATGGCTTCGAACCTGTATTTCTTGAGTGATAGCCCCTTAGCCTGTGCTATTTTGCTCATCCTCAGGCCATCCATAAACATTCCTTGCTCTATAACTTAAAAAAAAATAATTATAACTGATATTAGGGAAACAGAACACATTTGCACAGAAATATCTTCTTGCTGAATTTCTGGTTTCTGTTAGAACCCATGGTTTCTTGCAGCATTTGGACATTTTAGATGCAGAAAGCACAGGAAGGTGCCAGCTACGAAAGGGCTATATTTATCTTTTGCACAGTTTTGACAGAGTAAAGTCTAATTTATATCATCCTATTCGCTTAGTTATGTAACAGTGAATTATGTCTTCAACAGGAGGAGAAACAAGACTGGCACAGAGTTTCTCAACTGTTTTTAGCTCACTTTTAACGGATTGTGACTGGCTGCTTATCTGTGTTTATTTATTTGATGATAAATGTTGTGGTTTTCGTAGCTAATTGCTGGATTTATTGCCCCTTTGTTTTGTTTTTATATTTTATGATTTTTTTTTAATTGGGTGCGAGCTCAGCGTGGGTTTCCCATTCAGCAAGAACGATGGGGTCTCAATGTTTTAAAGTAAAATGAAGATTAAAATCAATACAACTAAATGCAAAAGAATGTCCAGTGGGAGGAACAACTGTTGAAAAATCTGTACTTATTCTGCATGATCTAACCTTATCAAAAGCAAGAGGGCTAAGGATCACCAAGCGTTGGCTGTGGCATTTTGCTGCTCTTATGTTTTCCACGTTTTCTGACAGTGCTTCAGCAGCACTTCTGTGAAAGTGGCGTGAAGGGGGGAGAGGAAGTGCCTCTTGCATCATAGGGTGCTCCAGGACTGGTTTGGCAGGAGCGAGCTTAGGTGAGCTGCGTTCCTGTTTCTTGGGAGGCTGCACATGCCACTAGGTCAATGCCATGTGAACCTGCCTGTCATCTTTGCCTGTCCACCTTGATCATCTTTGGAGGCTCTGCCCTGTGGATTCTTGAGGCTCTCGGAATAGCCTCAAGTTTTCTCTTTACAAAACTGTAAAGAGAAGTCCCAATCCTCAGCCCAGCACCTGTATACTGTGGCTCAGTTCAAAAGAATTATGTACAGAAGATATCAGCTAGAAAAGACTTAAGTACAGTATATGGTCAACTTTTATGGAAACATTTGCAACAAATTTACAGCGCAATCCTATACAACTTACACCACCGGTGTAACCAGCGGTGCAGCGAGAACGGGAGGTCCCAGAATGGAAAGGGGATTCAAATCTCCCCCAAAGGGGGATTCAAAGGGGATTCAAATCTCCCCTCCCCTCCAAAGCCTCCCGCCCTGCCCTCCCCTGCTGGTTACACCAGTAAGTTGGATAGGATTGTGCTGATAGATTGCCAAATTAATCTCAGTATCTGAACTTTATGTGGGGCCCCAATGCACTGGCGTCACTGCAGAGGGGCGGAGCTCTACGTTCCGCCACGGTCAGACCCTCCGTTACACTGGAGCACGAAGCACCCCCGCCCCCTCACCTTTGGAGCCATTCAAGTCGGTGCTTTCACTTAGAGCTCCGCCCTCCCCTGCAGTGACGCCAGTGCCCCATTGGGACTCCTTTGTTTTTCTGTTATGTATGTTGCTACATACAGTATTATATTGGAAATGAACACTGAAAATCAAAATGAAGATGACGATAAAGATTTTATTTTTTTAATAGAAGAATAATAAAAGCAAATCTTTGAAGGTCTTGCTCTGTGTTCCCCACCATCTGATGTATAGTGGTTATGCAAGACAATGCCTTCTTAGTGCCTTCTTGGTGATGGCTCCTAGTTGAATTCCTTCTCAAGAGAGGTGCACCTGGCTCTCTTGCTACTTTAAGACCTTGCTATTTCAGAGGACTTTAGGGATAGCAGTTGTCTTTATTCACTTCTGTTGATTTATTACTGTGGGAGCTGTAATACCTGTACTGTACTGTACTATGCTTTTATATGTTTCACATTTAGATAGGGAGGGACCATAGCTCAGTGGTAGAGCATTTACTTCGCATGCATAAGGTCCCAGGTTCAATGCCTTGCATCTCCAGGAAGGGCTGAGAACGACCCCTGTCTCAACCCGGGAGACTAGTCGCTGCCAGTGTTCAGTGTCAACAATACTGAGCTAGATGATGGAGCAGATCCTTTTGGATGGAAAGGCAAGATATAAATGCTTCTGATAGAATGAATACTGATACTGTTCAGATAAGTCTTCCATGAACATCATCCCACTGCTCAAAACTGCCATGTCTGGCTTGGGTTGAATTGGCCACCTTGAATTGACTGGAAAGCCATCAGCAGGGCTGGTTGACGCCCACCTCTTCTTCTCTTTAACCTCCATCAGATTTTCTTGTGATCTTATGGCCTCAGGTCATTAAGGCTGCAGGTCCCGGCATGTTGAAGAAATGTAGCGGTACAGTTCTTGCTAGCGTTTTGGCAGATTTAATTATGAAATCCTGCAGCAGATTTTATTCTTTAGCAACTGTTCTGCTTTGTCCCTTTTGCATTATTATTGTCTTCAGAGATCAGCCTGGGTCTTCCTTATTTTTCTTTTTGGCCTCAGAACTGACGGTCAAAGGAGAAATATTGCACACTGCGCTCAGCTCTGGGACACTTTCTTGATGCACTTCTTTTAAAAGGTTGTATTTCCTTAACAGTGCAAGCCATTCTGAACCAATTGTTGCATAATCTTGGGAAAACAGTTTGTCATTTTCAGCCTGGGTTAAAATAGTGTACATTATGTGTACTAAAGCCTACCTTCTACGGTCTGCCTGTGGAAAACAGTCACACTTGTTTTTTTGCTGAGCAAAGGAGAACTAGTGATGACTACGGCAGATGAACAGTGGTGAGGCAACTTCTCAAGAAGCCCTCCCTTGCTCCCTCTCTCCTTGACAATTGCCAGCTGCTGCCTAATCCCCCCTTTTGGCGCATGGTGATGGAGCATGAGTTGGTGACTCAGCTACAGAGCTCTTGGATGAAACTGCTTGTCTTGACCCATTTCAATCTGGCTTCTGACCCAGGTTCAGGACTGAAAATGCCTTGATTGCCCTGGCTGATGATCTACACCAGCAACTAGATAAGGGGATGCATCCTTTTGGTTCTGCTGAACCCCTCAGTGGTGGCATTCAGGACTAGCAAACTTGGTATCCTTCTGGACTGCCTCTCAGGATTGAGACTTGGAGACCCTGTGTTGTGCTCATTCTGGTTCTGTCTGGAAAGGAGGGTGCTGAAGGCATTGCTAGGGGACTACTTCTCAGTCCTGTGGCCTTGAGGTCTGCAGGGTTTCATCTTGTCGCCTATGTTTTAACAGCTACATGAAACTACTGGGAGAGGTTGTCAGGGGATTTGGGCTAGGGTGTCACCTGTATGCAGAGGACACCCAGCCAACTCACAGTGTCATCTGATCCCAGGGAATTAGCGGATGTTCTAAACCAGTGTTTGGAGGTGGTGATGGGCTGGGTGTGGACTAACACACTGAGGCTGCAGTCCTATTCATACTTCCTGTGAGTAAGCCCCACTGAACACAATGGGACTTCTGAGCAGACATGCATAGGACTGCGCTGTGAAGCTTAACCAGACAGAATGAAGATGCTGATGCTCAGTAGGAGAGCTGATCCAGATATTATGGGAGTTCGGACTGTTCTTGGTGGTGTTGCAATCCCTCTGAAAGAGAAAGGATGGAGCTTGGGGGTGCTCCTGAACCCAGCACTGCTCCTAGAGGGGCAGATGGCAGCAGTGCCTTTGACCAGCTTCAGCTGGAGAGCTGACTGCCTGCATCTCCTTGAGAAAGCAGATCTGGCCACTGTTATCCATGCTTTTGTTACATAGCTGAATTCTCGTAATCTCTTGAAAAATATTTGGAAACTGAGTCCCATTGAGTTCAATGGGGATTGCTCCCATGTTAGTGTGCATAGAACTGCAGCCTCAGTGGCGTCGTCAGCGGTGGGGGCCTTGGGCCAGTGGGCCCCTGGGCGTCGGGATAGGGCCCCAGGCAGCAGGCGGGTGGGGGGTGCAACGGCGGCCTGTGGCAGCGTGGATCGTCCCAGTCGCAGGGGTGAGCGAAGAGAGCCATCGGCATGTTTGGCCCTCCCGCCTGCCCTGCACCTCTGAGTGAGTGATAATGGCTGCTGCCGTTACGTCATTTCTGGGGCGGGGGGGGGCGGTCATAGGAACACCACTGTGCAGTCTTAAATACCCAACTATGCACTTTAGCCATTGATTTCAATTGTTCTTTCAGCCTTGTTTGATCCATATTTATTTAGAAGTATGACCCAGTAACAATGGGGCTTAACTTTCCAGTGCTTAGGATGACAAACTTAGTTGGGGTTTTCTTTCTCTGGATTGCACCCAGTGTATAAAGCTGGAGGTGAGATTTTAACTTCCATATATTTCTTTGCAGCAGGGTTGTGCCGGGGGGCGGGTGGGTGGGGGGTTGGCTTGTTCTTTGGTCTTTCCTCCTCCAGACAGCAAGTTCTTTTTGCTACAGCAGCCGAGCAGGTTCTATCCTTACTCTATTGTTACTTTGGATAGGGTGTTTACGATAAATGAACATCAGCTGTAGAAGACTATAGGGCAACTCTTTTCCCCAGCTTCCAGTATTTCTTTCCTGGAACACTTTCTGACTTTGCATATTTTACAACTGGTCCAGAAAGTAAAATCAAAACCTGTTATGGTCTCAGTACTGATCACAGAGTCTCTGAATGAACCCCTCAACTGTTTTCGGTCATCAAATCCCAACTATGTATTTCCTTTTAATTCAGCATATTGTTTAGATCCCACAGATGTGGGTTCCTTGAAAGCTTGCTTGCTTTCTGTCCTTTTTATTTTTAATGATGGTGCAGTTTTCTCTGATTGAAACCACATTGTTGTATGTGTCAAAATCAGTTCAGCAGTTAGAAAGAAATCATAATATAGATTGGATCATATTTCCTAAGTCGATGTCACCAGCTAATGCTTTTGTTATACCATTTAGCTACACAGGATTAAGGGTGTGTTTACCATTAAGCGGTTACATATGGTTCTTATTAGTTCGCACACTTTGGCATGGCTTTTGACAAATATCTTGTCAAACAGGTTAGCGTTTCAAAATGACTCTAAACCACTGAACTTCAGGGACCCATTATTTACCAAAACCAACCTTCTGTCTCTGAGGGCTTCTGAGCAATAAAGCACTAGTTTGATATGAGAGCCTTTAACTTTGTAACCTACTGTACTTTGAAAAAACCATCTAAAGCAGGGGTTCTCAACCCCCTTCCTGGCCGAGTACCACCTCCGGCGCCACTCTCCTGCTGCGTACCACTGGAAGTGACTGGCAATTATGACACCATCTCCAGTTACTTCTGGGTTTTCAGGTTTTTGGAGGCCAAAAAATGCAGGTAGGAGGCTCTGGATGGCTGGGAGGGCCCTTCTCAGCATTCCCGAGAGGCTTGGCTAAAGGCAGGAACCTCTTGGGAGTGAAAACGTACCGCCAAAAGCGTCGTGTCGGAGCAGGGTTCTGGTGGTTTGGCGGTCCGAGTACCACCAGCAGTCAGCCAAAGAAGTACCACTGGTTAGGAACCCCTTTCTTTGGTGGAGGTGGGACAGAAATGCAAATAGAGGGGGGGGGGAAACATGTGAAACTGAAAGATAATGTATTAATAGATTAAAAGAATTTAGCACTTTCCTGTTCGATCGTCCTTCCTTAAAAAGTGTAGCTCTATCTTTACTCTGCCTATGTTTCTCCCTTCATCTGGAGTGGACGCTTTCTTTTTAGCATTTTAATTAGAGAATGATTTCAGGAGCCTGTGCATATGGTTCTTTGATCTCTGATTAGCATGCTGGCGTATGGGGTTTCTTTTCCCTGTTTGGTTGGCTGTTGGGTTGCATTATGCAAGTGCCTTGGCCTAAATTACATTGATAGGGGCTGTGCAAAGCATTTCTTTATCCCCCCCCCTTCTCCTTCCTACTGGATACATTTATTTTTTAATTTAGTATCAGGAGCTTGCCAGTAGTAGACACTGCATAAAAGTGGCTTGGTCTCTGAAAGACTTGCAGTCCATTAGGCAGACTAGAAAAGGGTGACTGGGAGATGTCTGGGGTTGCCAAATTAGTTGTGGGAGAGGAGTAGGGGAGAACTAGGTGGCTGCAGAGCTGGAAGGAATGTGATGTAAGCAAGGGTGTCACTGGGGTTGGGCGGGCCACCCCAGGTGACACCCATTAAGGGGGTGACACTTCTGCCCACCTGAACTGCTCCAACTTGGTCCCCAAGATCTCTCTCTCTTGATCCATCACAGACGGATTCTACACACTAGCCCAGTTCACAAGTTCCATCCAGCCCTTTCACATGCCTGTATACGTGGAGAGGGAAGCAGGACCATGTCTGTTGGCTCCATCCCCAATATTGGTGCATCCTCCACTTATTCCACTGATGTTCTTATCTTCAGCACAAGATATGAATGGAAGACCTGTGCCCAGTAGGCTCCCTGTTCAGATCTTCCACTGATTGCACCAGTGTAGCAGGATGGCTGATGGACATGCTGATGTTGGCAGTGGGGCCATTGGGCATGATCCCACTACCCTCTGTGCATTCAATGTATTCATAGGTGTATGGGCTTGTGAACAGTGCTCCTAAATTAGTATGTTATAAATAGTTAAATGAGCCTACACACTACACAGTTGCACCAAAGGCACAAATCTCTTTGCTTGCAAAACCTGTTTGACCTGTATCTATAACTCTGCTGTAGTAGTTTTTATGTATGAAAATATAACCACAATAAAAGTTCTAAATGACACTGCTTTTGCATCATTTAATCTTGCATATGTCAAGGGTGGGACTTTAAATTATGCTGCCTCCCTACTGTAATCTTAGCATCTTTCTCCCACCCTCAGAGAAATGGCACTCTTGCAAATAAGAAGAAAGTGGTTTGATTAATAGAAATTGGGAGGTATTCTTATGGCAGTGGTGACCTTGGTTCACTGGCAGTCATTTGTATTTGTTTACTGATATTACCACATTATCACATCTTTCTTCTGTGATGTAGATCAAGATGGTGTACAAGGGGTTTTCAGGCAGTCTCCCATCCAGGCACTGATCAAATCTAGACTTGTTTAGCTTCAGCAAAGTGACAGCGTTGATGTAGACTTGAGTCTATCAAGTCAGACTCAAGTTGCATCAATGACTTGACTCGGACTTGACTTGGCGATTGTAAAAGACTCGAGACTTGGAGCCTTTTACAAGTCAAATTTTATTCAGATTTAAACCCATTTTCCCAATTAAACAGATAGGGACTCACAATTCGCAACCAAAGCCTCGGGACTTGGAGGCAAAGACTTGGGACTTGACTCGAGACTTGGACCCAGAGACTTGATCCACATCCCTGAGTGACAGTATCATGTATCCTCAGGCAATATCCTGGGACTCAGTAGTATAAGTGCAATAGTAGTGTTTGCCCAGACTAAGACTTTGGTTGGCCTTTTATGGAACTAGGTCTGAGGGTATTTTGCATCTGCCTCGGGGAAACTGCAGTGCAAACTATCGAGAGTTAGAAGCCAAAACAAAAGTCATAGCTAAGAAGACAATCAAGTGTCTTGGAGAACAGGAAAAAAGAACAACAGGTGAAGTGAGCTGGACCAAGAAGAGAGGCTGAAACAGAAGAAGGAAAGAGTCCGGGGACAGTTGGAACTCATGCAGGGAAGTGGGAGCCCAAGAGGGAGGTTACACAAAAGCCGTAGATAGTACCGCCCTCTTGATGAGGTAGGAGCCAGAGACCAATTTCCCATTGTTTAACTCTGGCTCAGCCAATCCAGAGTCTCTTATTGTTTAAGGTAAAGGTATCCCCTGACAATTAAGTCCTGTCATGTCCGACTCTAGGGTGTGGTGCTCATCTCCATTTCAAAGCCAAAGAGCCAGCGTTGTCCGAAGATGCCTCTGTGGTCATGTTGCTGGCATGACTCTCCTTGCCGCAGCGCGTAGCATGCAACTGCAACACGGAGCGCTGTTTACCTTCCCGCAAGCGGTACTTACTGTTTACTGATTAGCAAATCCAGTACTAAGAGTCCTCCGGGACAACCAAAGAGAGCTCTGACTCCCAAGTGTGCAGTGTCAGATGGTGTCCCAGCTCTAAAATCCTGATCCTCACTAACCTTCAACTCCTTGGTTTTTGTTGTGGTACATTTCCCTGCTTCCAGCTTTGTACTTTGCCAATTTCTACTTCTGAAGGTGAGAAATGTTGTTCAGATTGCATAAAAAGACGGCTGACTCTAGAGTTCTGATTCAAAACTAATCAAGAAACCTAAGTCCTGAAAGATTCCTGCATTTCATCATCTTTTAAATTGGGCTTTTCCCCATCTCTTACTGGAGCATTTGCTGTTAAACGTGCCACTGAAGAGAAGAACAAGCCAATAAAAGTAAAAACTTCCTCTTTTCCAGTCTGTAAACATTTCCTGGAAAATAGCTTTTGTGGTTTTGAAAACGATTCCAGAGTCTTGCAATCTTGTTCTCTTTATTTCACCGTGACTCATTGGATCATAGGAAAGTCCCCAATACCCAGGCTTCTTTCTAATCCCAGTAGGGATTTAATGGAAGGGGGCCTTTTCCCCTATTAGTGGATCCTCCTGGAGTGGCAGCTGGCTATGGCCCATCTAAGATTTAGAAGTCTGAGCCTTGAATTTAAGTTACCCAGAAAAAGAAACTTCTCGGCTGTGAGGAGGGACAAAGTTCAGTGGCACCATGCAGCAGTCCGACATGGTTTATTGCCCACCCCACCTAAAACATGCAAGAAAGCTATTCCTCTTCCCCCTTCTCCACGGTAATATATTACTTATTAGGTTTTGACTTCATGACATAGCAAACTTGAAAAACTTATCCAAATAACATGCAGGAAATCATTTACAAAACGGGTCTGACACTATTTTAAACAGTCTATTACAGTAGCACATTCCGAAACCACATCCTCTCCCTCTCATTGCTATTACAGCTATATAATAAAGTACTGTGGTTATGCAATTAGTAGGAATTGCACACAGATGAAACATTTCTCAGCCAGCCACATCTCTGGCACACGGTGCGGTTATTAACTTGGGAACAGTACAGTATGCAAATCCCTACGCAGTGCACACATTTGGGCTCTGCTTCTCGTCACTCTCTGCAATTGAAAGCAAAGCTGTAACATCAGGCAAACCCTGATGAGAGGGGGAAGGGATGATGTTTGCTAGTGTTTCTAGCCCTAGCCAGTCTGGCAGAAAATGATGCGCACTGTCTCAAGGCATACAATTCAGCAGCATCGCTGAAACTAAGCAGGTCAGGAACTTGTAAATGCCTGGATTGAAGATTGCCTGGCACCTTGGGCAATCATGGAAGCCATGGAAGAAAGGTGGGATATCAATTAAATCAATCTATACAAATAATGTAATAAATGCAAAGGATGAAAGATGAGTCTGGCCATGTGGACCTGTGCTTGATCGGCTGGTTTCTGCAGTGGTGTAGGCAGCACCCGGGAGGAATTGTGGCTGAGAGGGCAAGTGACTTACTGCAAGGTTGTGCCATAGTGCCCTAAATAACAACATGCCTACTTAGAGGATGCACGACTTAAAGATACATACACAACTCCACCGCACCGCTCAAAGGGCTGGCTCTTACATCTTGAGAGCTCTAGAGGTGACTTGCAAAGGAGAACACACACAGTTTCAAAATGTTATCTCCACTTACAATTATTGACACTTTTCCTTTTTTTAAAAAAAAGAATTGTGCTGATTGTACTGTATGCTGCTTTGAGTACAATTTTGTTGTAGAAACCAGGATAAAAAAGAAGATAAATTATGGTAATTTTTATTAAAACCATAGGCAGGGAGCCTAGCATCAAAAGAGGAAGATGCAAGGAAAGAACCAGGAAGTGTCAACAATGGTCCACCTAGCATCAGTGTTGTGCAACCTCTCTTTCTCCCCCTCAAGAACTTCCACCAATGGCCCCAGGCCCCAGCATTCTGCTAGTGTCCCTCAAACATAAATGATTCTACAGAAGTTTTGCCAGATCACAACTCTCCAAATACAGGTCACTTTTTGGTACAAGTGAAATGTGGTGGTGATGTAGAGACTCCTGGAGAAACGTTAGTAATCTAATGGCCCAATCCTATACTTAACAACCGTCGTTCTAGCAACTCTTCTACTGGCACTGACCTCCATAAAGCAATCAGTGCTGTCATAAAAGGCATAAAAGTAAGTGTGCTCAGTAGCACTAGTGCAGGTCCGACTCGGAGATCCATTGTGGGTCAGGAGGCTTACAGAGGTGTAAGGGGATTTAAATCCCCTTTTGCCTCTGAAGCCTCCCAATCCACCCGTCTGCTGGATACAGCGTGTCTGTTTTTGGCGCAGCTGCACAAGCGGTGTGTGTGGGGGGGGGAGGAGGGAGATAGGCTTGGGCTCTTCTTCTTTTAAAAAAACCAGGATCCTGGTTTCATACCTTGATTTGTAAGGCACAGCTCAACTACAGCTTCTGGGTTTGGATGACCCTCACAGCTTTGGTTTAACTAGGCTTACCAGATCTCCAACCGGGACAGAGTGCTAGACCTTTAGGAGACGGAATGTGGGCAGGTGTAGCTTGTTAAACCTTAGAGCACAATCTTAGGCATGTCTACTCAGAAGCAAGCCCCACTGAACACAATGGGGCTTGCTTCTGAGTAGACATGCCTAGGATTGTGCTCTAGGACTTAACAAGCTACACCTGTCCACATTCCTTCTTCTAAAGGTCTAGCACTCTGTTCGGGTTGGAAATCTGGTAAGCCTAGGTTTAACATACCAGGCCTGCTTCCTCATGGCTTCCTCACACCAAGGTGGGGAAGAAAGGAGAGGAGGGGAGCACACAGTGCAAACATGTAGAACTGTGTAAGGCCAGAGGATCTGTTTGTTCACTTTTAAAAAGAACCCATTTCTAGTACTTGTGGAGGAGTTATGTCAGTACATGGACAAAGGGGGGCCTTTTGTGTCTGCGATGGGAATCCTTGACTCAACATAAATGTTAGTTCCTGTCGTCTTTCTATAGAAAGATTCTTTCATTATTTCCCAGGAGGACTGGCACTCCTTTCCTAGTGAATAATGGACAAAACTGATCCTATTTAGCATATCTCCTCCACCACCCACAACTAAACAGATCATATGACCAACAAAGCCTGCATTTTTTAAAAATTCATCCAATTGGGAATGTTTTCACTTACTGTTCTACATGAGGTGCCTTTAGGTCCCCTCCAGTGTTCTAGTTTTCGAAGGAATTAGTATCTATGTGCACATTCAAGTGAGGAATGTCTCCTGTGTGAGCACCATAGTAACGACAGGGAGCTGTATAATATCATGGCACCACTCCCAATTGCTGGTGCTCGTGCAGAGATTCTGGCTTGTGTGTTGTACCGTAGTGGAGGTTATTTTTTACTTGATAAGGTACTGAGGCTTTGCTGTAGGGAGTGCACCACAGCACTGCCTTCTCATGCCTTCCAGTTAGTCTCTTAGGAAACCTTCTCCCATTTTTCCCCACACAGCACCATTTTTTTCCCCTGAAGTGGTTATGTACAGGTGGGCCCCCATATCCACTGATTTGCTATCCACGGTTTCAGTTATCCACGGATTGTGGGGACACCCCCAGGCTTTTACTTTTTTCCCAGTAAGCTTCATTTCTTCCTTGGAGAAGCAGCCTCTGGCTGCTTATTACAGGCAGGTAGAACAAGACTAAGTCCTAGAGAGGCTCTGCAAGGTTAACAGAAACCTTGCAGAGCCTCTCTAGAACTTAGTCTCGTTCTACTTGCCTGCAATGGAGGCTGCTTCTCTGTTTGTTTTAAGGAAGAAACAAAGCTTGCTGAAAGAAAAATAAGAGCTGGGAGGGGGGCAAGCATGCCTGCCTGCAGGGAAGACAGAGTGGGGGGCCCTCAGAAAACCATGGAGGGGGTGTTCGCTCTTATCCACGGTTTCAAGTATCCACGGAGGGGCCTGGAACATATCCCCAGCGGATATGGGGGCCCACCTGTATCTGCTTTGGAAGTATCCCAGAAATACCACATTGACATCATACTGGGGGGGGGGAGGGAAGACCACAGCTAAGGGTCTACCTTACCCAGTAACCCAACATCATTTCTGATTAGAGGTGTTGCCACGGGATCCTCGTATATCACACCATTCCTTTTCATTCAGGCACAAAGTATGCCACACCACGTCTCTTTCTCTAGCTTCATTGAAGAGAAAGTAATGTGAGGCGTAGAGAGAGCCATGGAGCTCCTTATCAGGACGCTTCCTGTTAATTTTAGGATTAGCCATTTTGTAACCTGATAACGCCTTTGACCTTGGGCTCAGAACCAATTTAGTGCAGATTATGGTCCTGTTTGCCCAGTTCCCTCACTGAGGATATGATCTAACTTTCACCTCAATCAACAGAAAAGTCTTTCACCTGGGACAACTATCCCCTAAGAGTCTGCAAAAAAAAAAAATCATTTTGCATCTCTGGTCATTTTCATAGCTAAAAGCTGTAATTTGCCTTCATATTTCTTCATTTAAATTGTTTGGATCATCCTTTTTTTTATTTTGTTCATTCATTTGTTTCCCATGGGTTTCTAGACGCACTTCTCCTGCCTTTACCTTCACTGTTTTCCAGCCAATTGGCAAGAAATTTTCATGCAGTTTGGAATTCCTCCAAGAGATAAGATCTGCCAAATTTTCAACACACAGGTCCCCATTTTAGAGGCTATTAAAAAAGGCATACAAGCACAGCCTATCTAAACTAATGATAAGAAACAAAAACTCTAGGCATGATGGAGGTGGGTATATCTAATCTGCAGGCAGACACTGTTCTCACTTGTTTTAAAGTTTGTGTGCAGCTCTTTGATGCTGAGTGGTATTAGTGGCATAAGGGGTGATCAGTTCTTTGGAAACAACCTTACAGTTGAAGAATGTCATAGAGAGACTACAAAGAACTACTGAGATGGTAGATCAGATCTCTGGGAAGTGGAATTCAAATGACATATAAATGCTCTGCTGCCCTAGGCTTACCATATCGCCGACCGGGACGTTCCGTTTTGCCCTTAAGGGGCGGGGGGAGGGGAGTGAGTCAGAGCGCACGCGCTCTGACTCCCTCCCCTCCCCACACCCCTTAAGGGCAAAACGGAACGTCCCAGTCGGCGATATGGTAAACCTATGCTGCCCTGTCCTGCCATGGAAGGGAAGACCCCCACCACCATAGGTAGCCACTGAATAAAAATATTAACATGCAGAGACCAGATGCACACTCCTACAATCCTTTTACTCATTCCAGCCTGTGTGTGTGTGTGCGCGTGTGTGTGCAACAGATGAATCAGAGACTGAAAAAGTCAGAGCTCCTTATCATGCTAATCTGGTGCAGCAAAAACAACAAAGAGCCCTATGGCCTCTGCTTAAGTGGGCTCTAGTCTATGAAAATGTGTGTGATAATAAATGTATTGGTCTTTAAGGTGCCACAACACTCTTTGATGAAAGTAAGCGGTGTCTGGTAAAGTCAAGGACCTGCTTTCTTTTAGCCCTGTTGCAGACAACGGTAGGGCAATTAAGTCTGGAGGAAAATTGGAAGGAATATTCCAACAAAGCCTGCAAGGAACTGCAGTGGAAACACTCTGGAATTCTTTGCCCATGTTATCTCAGAGTTGTTGTCCTCCTGCACCCGGCCCAAGCTCATGTGCTGCTTGAAGTCAGCATAAATGCCGTCCCCACACACCTCCCTCTGGAAAAAACTGTGCTGAGGTGACAATCTGACCACTCATACCCTAGTCCTCGCTCTTTGCTCGTGTGGCCTCTTTAAACAAACTAGGAAATGCGAGACATGCGAATAGTGGTGCCAGCGCATTCTGCATTTCCTGATTTATTTAAAGGGGACTGCACAAGGAAGGAGTGAAGTGGGTGGATAGGGAAGCAAATCATCACCTTCTTCCGTGCATTTTGAGGGGAGCCATGCACAGTGGTGATGTACCGTACTTCCCTACTCCCTTCCCTTACTCCTTTAAACAAACCAGGTTGCGCTCCCAGTGTGTCTCATACTTCCTGTTATGATTAAAAAGACCACGTGAGGGAGGAGCAGGGGGAGTGGGTAAGGAAGCACAGTGGGAGGGGTGCAGTCTGTCTGCCTCTGTCCCCCCTGCCTCAGACAGAGCCATTTTGGATGGTGCATCGGGGCTAGCTTCTCCCACGGCTAGTCCAGGCTTCACTGATCCAGTTTCTGAGTCTGGGTCCCTTGACTCAGCCACAGACTTTGCAAGTGTGGCTCCAGAACCTGTGGACGCACCCAGACAGCCTGACACCGTGCTGACCTCACCTTGCAGGTGTAAAAGACTCCATAGACATCCTGTGAAATTGGACTTGTAGATAGTAGCAGCCAGGGAAGTCAGGGCAGAATAACGCCCCCACTGCTGAGATTGGGCACTCTACCCTGTATATTAGTCAGTCTCTTGTGGTTTGTTTTGTTGTACTACTATAGTTGATTGACTTTATTGGTAAACTTTGGGGGGGGGGGGAAGGGATGTGGCAACTTAAGAGTTACTCTTCTGCCCTGCAGGAGATGTGGGTAAATTGTTGGGATCTATTCCTTATCAAAGTATGTTCCTGTTAGGAGGTTATGCTTGGTTGGTCTGTGCTCTGGATTTTCCATGTAAACTAGGCCCACCTTGCAATTACTAAGCAAGGAAGAAACAAATGCTACACAAATGTGGGTCAGCTGTGCACTGGTGACCCAGACAGCTGTGAACAGATGTGAGCCATCTGGGAGGGGTGATGGCCTATGATGAGGCCTCCTTGGCTATGTAGGAGTCCCAAGCACTGCCGGAGTTTCCTGTTCATTGACACCAGTCCTGAATAAGGAGGTATCTCCTGCCAACCTAGCAGTTCCAAAGCATGTTAATGTGAGTAGATAAATAGGTACTGCTTGCGGGAAGGTAAACAGCGCTCCGTGTTCCAGCCGCATGCTACGCACTGCGGCAAGGAGAGTCATGCCGGCCACATGTCCATGGAGACAACGCTGGCTCTTCGGCTTTGAAATGGGGATGAGCACCACACCCTAGAGTCGGACACGACTGGACTTAATTGTCAGGGGTCACCTTTACCTGAAGCCTCATTGAGTTCAGTAGGGCTTACTCCCATGTAAGTATGCATAGGATTGCAGCCTTTATGGTAAACTGTTAGAGGAGTAAGGCAATACAATAGGAGAGCTACATCTAGTCTTTTCAGCCTCTTTGGGTTTTTTCCCCTCAATCTTCTTTTGTCACTCATTTTCATTCTAATGATATTTTGCTATATGCATGAATAAACACGTAGTAAAAGTAAAAACACTGTGTTCTGTAAGCCTACCCACCACATATGGACTTTGCCCTTTAAAATTGTTTCTGAAGTCTGTTCCAAGTACTGGAACTGCGTAACTAGAGAAAGTTTGAATGTAAAAACAAACACTGAGAATGGGTGAGGCATTCTGAATGAGGCAGAAGATTGTTTTTTTTACCAGACTGCTGCAAATAGTATTTTGGCCCAAGCAGCCTTGATTTCCTAATTGAAACCATAGCTTTTAGTTACAGATTTTGTTTTTCAGAATTATAGGACATTTCAAATACATTTGATGCATTTGACTTTGTTACTGGCAATTGTCATTCATACCAGCTTTGATAATCAAAGTACATATGATATTAAATGCATCTTTCTTTCTTTCCTGATCTAGATTTGAGATTGTGAAGTGGAAGACAACCCTTTTCTATGTCCTATTTTTGTAATGAAAATCACTTCCCCCCCCCCATTGTGATTTGCTCTGGGAAGGAAACTTATATTGGTGCTAATAGCACTTTCCCTCAAAGAGCAAATAGCAGCTTGAGGGAGGGGGGTGTCAATGGGAAAATTGTGTGGTGGAAAGGGGTTAAACCATTTCTTCCATGTTGCAATCCCAAACCAACCAACCCCCCACTACTATTGAAAGAAATTAAACTCCCCACCCCAATGGAACCACAAGCCTGCATGTGTAGTTGGACTGTTAGGTTAGTTACTAGCTGAAAATACATGTCTTTCTATTATTCTGAAAATATTTAGATTCAACTCCTCTTCAGTATGAAGTTTTAAAACACATCAACTGTATAGCAAAGTAGCTTCTGAATTTGTTTCTGGGAATTGTCATTCATATCTGCGTAACTCAGAGGCTAAACATTTGTAATGAACTGCATGTGTATCTGCTCCTGATGACTAGTCAGAGGCTGTAGCTGCAATAAGTAACATTAGTCACTGAAAGGCTAATGTGTTCCAGTGGGCATCTTTGAGCCCTGCTCATCCATGTAGACTGCAGTCCATGGCTCGCCCATCCATGGGTGAATGATGATATTCACATTGGGTGGCACATGGGGGGGGGGGGGAGTGGTGAAGAGAGACCTGCCACCTCTGTCCAGTCCACCACCAATGGAGCCGGCCTCCTTTGTGCTCCTTCCTTGGTCCAGGTTCTAACAGCAGGAAATGCCGAATGTGCAGTGGCCTTCAGGAGTCTTGGGGTCTTTTGGCAGGGAGGAGAGGTTGAGGAACGTGATTTGTGCTTGTCTCAGTCATGCAGGAACAATATTCAGGAGATGACCCCCGATTTCTACTTTTAATGCTGGTACATCAAAAAAATTAAAAATTGGAAATTACTTCTGAGTTAACATGTCTAGGGTTGGGCAATATAGGAGACATTTTGCTTACCAGCTGCAAAATATGTGCAGCAACTGGAAGAGACTAAATATTATTGTGAATCCTGTTGTATCATCCATCACCTTTCTAGCTGTCAGGAGTAAGGTTTTGCAACTGCAATATTTCAGAACAAAATTGTTCAGACATTAATTGGTTTCTTATGGAGAATTGTGTTAGTTACAAAGATTGAGAAATGAAATCAGCATGCATTTAATCAGAATACACACACAGACACACAGATATCTATCTATCTATCTATCTATATCTATATCTATATCTATATCTATATCTATATCTATATCTATATCTATATCTATATCTATATAATCTGTCTGTATATATATGCACACATACACAGATATTGTGTGTGTGTGTGTGTGTGTGTGAGTGTATAATAATTCTGATTAAATGCATGCTGACTTCATTTCTCATTCTTTGCAACTAACACTGCTATATAAAAAACACCGCTAACACTATATACAGAGTCTATATACAGAAGTCTTAGAGATGCTCAGCACTGTGGTTCCCAAACTGTGTGCTGTGGTGCCCCAGGGTACTACAGTGAACTCAAAGGGGTGCCACAGGATAGTTTAAAGAGAAATAGTGAGGGGCGCCATGAAAAAATTACAATTGGTGTAGGGGATCTGTGAAAAGAGAAAGTTAGGGAACCAGTGCTCTAGGATCCATTAACAGTAGGCATGTTTACACCAGCAGTTCCTTCTGTCTAATGAACTCGGGCAGCCCGATCCTGCCCAACATTAGGCTGGCAGAGCGAGCACTCCGCCAGCCTAAGGAGTCACAAATGTGATGTAAAGTATGTTTGCAGTTCCTCAGGAACAAGCGGCGCTGGCACAGAGGCCGGCACTGCTCACTCCATCGAAGCAGGTACAGTAGGTCCTGTGCCAGTAGGCGCAGGGGTGGGGGCGGGCAGGAGTGGCGAGGAGGAGCACTGGGCGGCCCAGCCTGGGAGGGGGCGGGATATCGACACTGAGTTGCACTGATATTCTGAGCCCCTTCCCAGGCCGGGCCGGCATTACATGGCTTTCCCGGTTTTGCTCCAGCTAAAGAGCTGGCGCGCATCTGAGGAGGCCCATTGGGGCCACCGGGGCTTACACTGGAGGAAGGGGACGAACATTCCCTTCCTCCGAGGTGAACCTGGGCCATGCTGGCACGGGCCTCAATCTGTGCAGGATGCAGCAGCCAGCCATTTAGGCCAGCTGTGCAAACTTGTGCAGGATTGCGCCGTTAGTATGCTTCTGTTTCTGTAGAAGGGAGTACAGCTTCTTTAACAAGAATCCTAAACCGTTATCCTCCTAAACCGTTCATCGTGTGAACATTACTAGAGTAGGGATCATTCCACCTTTTTCCACTGTGGCATCTTCTCTAAAAAGTGTTGTAAAGGATAGCTCTCAGAGGTTCTCTGATGACTTGACCTAACATGGACCTCATGTGAAGAAAAGTGGGAAATGTATTCCTGTACGTAATGCATATTCTGAAGAACCCTTACACGAGTACCTTGCCCTTTGCTTGACCTTGTTCACATGGACAGAATCAGAGGTAGAATTTTTAAAAATGCATCCTTGATAAATACCTGGCGTCCAGAGATAAATGCACTCTGTATGTTAATTCTATAAAATTTCAGAAAAGCAGTGTGTTTTGACATTAGCTGCAGAATTAATTGTAATGATGCCTGAGCTTTAATTTTTTTCCAGAGAGCAAATTGTTAGCCCTTAAGACTTCAAAGAGGCCTGGAGACATATCCCAAGCGAAGAGGATCTCCTGTAGACTTTCCACTGGTTAGTTAGAAAGGCTTCAGTCACCACAGTTAGGAGTAGTGGAAGAAGTGATGCAAACTTACGATGCATACCTGCGCAAGTATGCACGGCCGGCCTAAAGGCCTGGCTGTTGCATTCTGCACATTTCCTGGGCCACGTCAGCAAGGCATGGGCGCACCTCAGGGGAGGGGACTTCATCCCCTTCCCCCGGTGTTGGCAGGCTGGGGCCCAATGGGCCTCCTTGGATGAATGCCAGCTCCAGAGCTGGCATGCAGCCAGGGAGGCCTTGTAAGGCCGACCCGGCCTGGGAAGGGGGTCGGGATATTGGTGCAACTCAGTGCCAATATCCCCACCCCCTCCCAGCCTAGGCTGGCCAACCCCTCGCCCAACCCCTCCCACCTCTGTCTCTGCGTGGGACTCAGCTGCAGCGGCTGGCGCAGGGTCCGGAGGATGACGGAGTGAGTGGCACTGGCCTCCACGCCGGCACTGCTTACTCCCGAGGCAGCTCAAAAGTGCCTTGCGGCACTTTTGCAACGCCTTAGGCCGGCGGAGCACTCACTCCGCCAGCCTGAAGTTACGCAGGATTGGGATGTTAATCTATATGTGGATTTTTTGAGTATATGTTTTACTGATTGCAGGAGCCAGCTTTCCTTGGTGCAGTAGTTTGAATGCCAGATTTTCAAAAAAGTTGTCTTTGTTATTTTTAAATGCTCAGGACCCATAGACCTACTGACACCCCCACTTCACTCCTCCAGGTAGCTGGTGTGTTTCCTTTTCCCAATCATCTGTTAATATTGCTTGGAAACTGATAATATCATTGTTCATAATTATTATATGAGCTACTACAGATTCTGAGGCTTCCTGTTAAGCTAAACGGGATCAGGTTACTAAGATGAGAAAATGCAGCGTTCATATGATGCTACAGTAATAATCAAAGAGTAAGTGAGGTGAAGGGGGAAAGTATAGCAAAGGGATTTGAAAAAAAATTCTTTAAAACTTTAAATGCTTTGTTTGGGGAGAATGTACCCCTTTAATTAATACTACAGTGGGTAGGTCTGGGTTCCGTGGAAGGTCTGTAAAACTTTTTAATAGGGTACAGTTTTGTGTCAAAGGCTCTGGTTTGGTGATTCAAATTACAGATCTTTCCATTTGTAATATAATTTCTCCCTTGAACCTAAAGGAAAGGAGCATTCTTTTACAAGAGAAAAAAGGCTATCTCTATTGCCATCCATTTGATCAGTCTAAAATCTGATGAATGTTACATGCTAAGGAGCAAGGAACAATACAGACACAGATATAGAAGAATAGATTTTGTCCATGGCAAATTGTATGGTGCAATAATCCATTCAAATTAGTGATGTTACTTATTCCAGATGAATCCTTGGTTAAAAGAAAAGAAAAGATGTGATCTTGCACCTGGAGCATGTTGTATCTTTGTTGATGGAGTCTTCCAAAGAGGGGGGTGGGTGAAGTCAGAGTGGAAGGGAAGGGTGAGGAGCAGCAGTAGGGAAATCTGTTTGTGCATAGGGGCTTTGGTTTAGTGGTAGAGCACATGTGTTGCATGCAGAAGGTCTCATGTTTAGTCCCCAACGTCTCTAGGTAGGGCAAAGAAATTCCTGTCTGAAAACCTGGAGAGCCACTGACTGTCAGTGTTGACAATACTGAACTCAATAGACAAATGGTGTGACTCAGCTTCCTATAATCCTGGTTGTGTAGATGATTCCAGAGTACTGGAAGGTTACTACATAAGAGAGCTGTAGTAACCCCCCTCACCAGAACACTACAGCCTCTTATAGAATGTGCACAATTTTTCCCTACTTCAGTGAGAGTAGAAGTATCATCATTTTTCAGGCTGGCTTGTAAGATGTGTTGTATGATCATATGCCGGTTATTCCTATGTATGCTTAAAATAAACTCCCCAATAGTGAGAGAGAACGTATTCATGAGTTTGAATATGGTATATTCAGTCATTCATAGATATGAGTTGCTTCAAAGAACTGCTTTAGGAGTGATATTCCATGGGGGGGAAATGGTGTAAGGGAAAGGTTTCAACCATCTCCATGAACACCACAGTCCCAATCTGGATAAGGGTCTTTATGGCTGTTTTGTTTTTGTTTTTTTAACAAATATGGACTGCTATGTCAGTTTTTAAACCCATCTATTAATGATGGGCTTATTATGTAACATGTAGTTTTGTCTCTAGGACTGTAGATCCGTTGTGTGTTTGCAGAGATCCTGGCCCACCTTTCTCTTACAAGCTTATATTGGTAGGTCAGTACAAATGCTTGGGCAAATGGCATTGATTCGGATGGCAAGTGCGACATCCCATTCATTCAAGTATCGTTTTGCACACACTCCTAAGTTCAGTTTGCTGAATTTCAGATTTTATATTCCAAACACAGAGCCCTGTCTGGGTAGTGAGGGGCAAAATGGAGTCACATGCAGTTTGACGTCTGCTTGTAGGCCTCTGGTGTGCTTGCATTGGCTGCAAAGGAATGAAAAATAACTGTGGACTGAAAAACAATTTCTTCAGAATCAAAAGTCGTGTTCAAAAGGCAGAGATTAACTTATCTTAACCCTGCTGTTTTATTTTTAAAAGCCTTCAGATGGGAAAGGAAAGTCCGTTTTTTTTTGTTTTTTTTAACAGCATTTGGATAGAGTGAAAACTGATCCTTGCTCATGTTGCCTGTTTTCACTGGTGCTACTCAGAGCCCTTTAGGCAGTAGCGAAACTGACAGAAATTAGGTCAATTTAAGTACGCTGCTGCTTGGGAAAGCAGCTGCAGAGGGAGGCACTGGATATTTTTCATTGCGCAGAGGCACCCACAGGGAGAGGCCAGGAGGGTAGAGACCGTGGTAAGACAACCAACCTCACAACAGTTACAAGACAAGCACCTTTTAGAGCTTGGTTTGGGACAGATGGATGGACCTTCACAGTTCTTAAGACAGCTAGGGACAAGGAAGGTACTGTATCTGGAGATCACCACACAGAAACTGGTTGGCATTCTCTGAATATTCAGAAATAGTAGTAGGTGCCTGTGGCTGGCTTATCAGCTGATAGTTTTCTCAGACTTCTCACAGCCTGATTTTAAATGGGGTGGGGGAAGAAAGAAGCTTGACTGGTTAGTTGGAAGACGACAACATATTATTGACATGTATCAGTAGCTATTCAAGGTTTGGAATGTCAGGCACAGCCTTAAGAAGGATGACTTATCAGCCCCAAAAGGGCAAGCAAATACGCACACAGAGATGGATATTGCATATGTGTTGGATACAGCAGGTCTCGGGGAAGCAAGTGGATTAGGTTCATTACTGGGTGCAATTAGTGAGAAAACGGGCACTCTTACCTCTTCAAGTAGGTGCACTTCGAGTGAATGGAATTTGAAAGTCAGTGTGGCGCAGCGGGTTAAACTGCTGAACCATAAGCTGTCGATCGAAAGGTCGGCAGTTCGATTCCCGCGACGGGGTGAGCGCTCGTTGCTTGGCCAGCTCCTGCCAACCTAGCAGTTCCAAAGCATGTCAATGTGAGTAGATAAATAGGTACCGCTTGTGGGAAGGTAAACAGCGCTCTGTGTTCCAGCCGCATGCTACGCGCTGCGGCAAGGAGAGTCATGCCGGCCACATGACCACGGAGGCGTCTTCGAACAACGCTGGCTCTTCGGCTTTGAAATGGAGATGAGCACCACACCCTAGAGTCGGACACGACTGGACTTAATTGTCAGGGGATACCTTTACCTTTAGGTGCCCAATGCAGTTTTAACTTTGCAGTATGAGTATTTATCTGACACTTGTAATTAGCAAATAGCTAAGACAACTGTGCCAGTACAAAAAGGAGCCAAATCAGCCATCCTTTGTTGGCAGCGTTAGGTTCATTATGTAGAGGGGTTTTATTAACAGCGCCATGTCTTTGGCCTGCGTCTGGGTTCATGTTGTAGTTGTTGTTCCTAGTGAGTTTTGCCCAGCCAGTCCCACCAGCTGCCAGCCTGAAATACAGTTACATCCGAGTCACTGCTTCTCAAAAGGACGACAAGTAGGTTGTGTGAGGCTGAATGGGACAAAGCTAGTTCTGTATTGATCCTGCCAGCCTGGATCTGGATTTGGGCCATCACTGCATGCTAAGCAACAAGTCATGCTGTTGTCTAGTTAAATGAGTTGACCAGCTGGAAGAAAAAGCAACCTGCAAAAATGGGCTATGCTGCCAGCAGCAAGAGACCCCACCAGCTCTCATTTGCAGTAGACTTTAAGGCTGGACTGAGAGCCAGTTCAAATGTGCAGGGAAGTGTGCAGAATAGCCCTCTCAAGAGCCAACACCGCTTCAAGAGTTAACTTGAGAGCTTGTTTATTTGAAAACATCTTCCATGTCTGGACTCCCCACATGTAGAAAGCTAGCACATCATGGAGAAAGCTTTTCCTTAGCAGGTCATTTTTTCTACATGCAGGGATCTTTTTTTAAAAAATTGTCAGCACTTTTAAAACAGACGATTACCTCTTGTGCATTCTGAGGTGATAGAAATCCCGGACAGCTCTTCCATATGCCTGCCTGCATACCTGCGCTGTCTCTAGACTCGAGAAGACCATTAAGAACTGCCCAAAATTCCCATGATCTGCTTATATTATTCCACCTAGGACCTTAATGAGAATTGGGCCCATAGGCCCAGAAAACAGAACCATCGTTTGCTTCAAGCCAACAAGACAGGGGCTGGTTGCTCACATACCTGCTCATTGGAATCAGAGTCCTGCTCTAAGACTTATGTCCTATCTGTCAGGGAAAGAGTCCGATCCACTCACTTCCGGGTTTGGAGCGCAGAGGGGTGCAGCATGTTGCCTTGCTCCGGGCGCCCTCCAGCCGTGTTCAGCCGCGGTACGCTTCTGCCAATACTTTCATATTTTTGTAAGTGTAGTAACTGAGTGTAAGTGTAGTAATTGAGCTTTTTAAAAAAATCTGCTGTCCAAATAATCAGGGAGTAAACTATTTAATTTGACTAATCCAATTTATTGATCAACTAACCATTAGAGCCCAAGAAGAAGGTGCTATTTGAAAGGGACTGAAAATTCCAGTTTTCTCACTTGATTGATAAGAGCACTATTTCCCGGGAGGCACTTGGCAGTTTTCAATGGACTGACCAGATTATTTCTCTAACGTAAAGCAAAAACCAGTTTCACTGCATTCAGTGACTGGACATTGACGTTCCAAGATACCTTTGGAGTCCAAATTCAACATTATCTAATCATTCTGTTGAAAATGCCAATTTGGTATCGGGGACTTGCTTGTAGCACTTTTAATTTGGCAAAAGTATTTGGGTTTTTGCATACAATAGCGCAGTGCAGCCATCGCTGATTAGTGATAATTATTGGCATAGGCTATGGGAGCTAGTTCATTTGTTCAATGTGATAAAGAAGGTGAAAGATAAAGGTCACTCCATCTGGGAAATTACTTGGGTGAATTAAAGGACACATGTATGTTGTGTTAATTAGAGTAGGAGCATATTCAGGGTGTGTTTGAAAGCTACTTCCATGTGTCCCATTTTCTGCTGGGGCACTGACAGAATACATGGATGCCGAGGAGGAGCTAGGGTCCCGTGCCCATGAAATTTTTGCACCTCCTTCGAGTCTCAACAGACTCAATATGTATAATATTAACTATGATAATAATTAATAAATAATAAATAATAATCCCAAAACATTCACAGAAATGTAACATTTCATCCCCCAACATTTCACACCCTATTAAAAATGGGTCCCCCTATGGGGGAGAAAGGTAGGATATAAATTCAATAAATAATTCAATAATTATTAATTTATTATTAAATGGCACACCCCGTGGCAAACCCCCCCCCCGAGGCCTGGCACCCAGAGGCCTGGCACCCAGGCCCCCCCCTTAGCTACACCACTGCATGGATGCTTCATACTGGAATTACAACATAGTAAAATGTAAATGGTGGTTAAAAACGTTGTTTTAAAGCTAACACCCTTTAAGTGAAGGTTTTTTTTAAAAAAAATAGGATCAGGTTAGGAGAACACAGGAGTACTTTCATTCAGACTGGTGGCTTTTATGGATGGGTTATTGAGGTTAGGAGATCTCAACATGGTTGGGAATTAGACTAAATGTTTTGAGGAAGACTGTTACATACTTTGTGCATGTATATACTGAAACTCATAAATCCTAGGTAAACACAGAAAAGAAAATGATCTCTGTGTTCCTGACCATCTGTCTCTCTATATGTATATTTATTAAACGAAACAAGGTTTCCTCTCCTGTTCTGGTTGGCATCAGGTTCACCTAATTTACTATAAGATATCTACAATAGAACATTATACGAAATGTGGAAATAGTTGGGAAACAGATGAAGGCAATCTAGAAAGTCCCATTTGTTTCTTGGTCTGTGAGCTGGATGCAATCTGCTGGCTCTTGTAGTACAGTAAGATGGAAGAGACTCTTGCACTCAGCATTAATAAGGATGTTGAAGTGATTCAAAGCAGATTTGCAAGATGTTGAAGTGACTAGGCCTAGTGATGTGAAATGAACGGCACAATCCTACGCAAGTTGCAGCGGCCAGACTAAATGGCCGGCCGATGTATCCTGCGCGGAGTGCAGATCGCACCAGCATGGCCCGGGCTCAGGGGAAGGGGATGTTCGCCCCCTTCCCCCAGTGTAAGAGGTGTAGGCCCCAATGGACCTCTTTGGATTTGTGCCAGCTAAAGAGCTAGCACGCGTCCGGGGAGGTCATATAAGGCCGACCTGGCCTGGGAAAAGACTCAGGGTATTGGCGCAACTCAGCCAAGCCGGCCAATAGCCCCCTCCTTCGCCACCCTTGACTGCACTTCCCATGCCCCTGCACCGACGTACAGTACAGCCTGCTTCAGTGATGTAGACTTGAGTCTATTGACTTGGACTTGAGTTGGACTCAAGTCGCATCAATGACTTGACTCGGACTTGGAGTCTTTTACAACAAGTCAAATTTTATTCAGGTTTAAACCCATTTTCCTCATTAAATAGATAGGGACTCGCAACCAAAGACTCAGGACTTGGGGGGGGGGGCAAAGACTTGGGACTTGACTTGAGACTTGGACCCAGAGACTTGGGACTTGACTCGAGACTTGGAGTCAGAAACTTGATCTACATCCCTGGCCTGCTTGTACTTTTACTACCCACCTTTCTGCGCCCCATTTGGTTGCACCCTATTTGGTTTAATTCCCTTTTCTTTGGTTTTTTAATAAACGAATAATATTTTAACTCTTTGCTTGCCTAGTCCATGTTCATGGGTAATTCAGTGAGTTGTCACGTCTGATTGCCATTGCAGAATCTACTGTGGTTTTGATTTTTAATATGAAGCCCTGGGATTTAGTGCTCTCCTGGGAGGGGTGTTTTTTTTTCCCCAGATGGTCCTCTCTGCCTGGTCTCTGTAGCTTGGGATGGTTGCAGCGGATAGAAACTAGCAGATTTCCCCCCATTCAGCTGCCGACCTATTAAAAAGGGAAAGCAGGGAGCAAGAAGGTGTACAGGATCTCTAACCACAAGGCACTGCTCCCTTTGGTAAGCCTACTTTCTCCCAGTATAATCCCTAACAAGACATAGAGTGATAGAGGCAGCATTCACAAGAATAGGAGCAAGCATAGACTCCTGTAGAAAATATCTTATACTGGAGCATTTGCTTATGGTACTGATCACATGCGCTATGTGTTGTACATGTTTCATTTATTTTCCCTGAAGGAGGGGAGGCGCAGCTGGCCCACACATGAGGCTGGGTGAAGCAGTCACTTCAAGTGGTGGGCTGGGGGGGGGAGCTACCCTGCACCTGCTCCTGCATGCTGCTGCCACCCAAATCCTCTTCTCGCTCAAGAAGAGTGAGTAAAAAGGGGATTGGAGAAGAGGTGGCAGCCCACCTCCTTTTCTCCCACCTCTTCCTCCACTAAAGGTTTAGGTGGCAGGGCTGGAGGAGGAAATAGAGGGCCACTGCAATCCTGTTCCCAATTGCTCTTCTTCCAGGAGAGCAATTAGATAGTAGATTGTGGCAGCATCTTGCTCCCCTCCACCTCAGCTGCTTCCTGAGCTGCCGCTTCTTCAAACTGGACTGGATGGGAGGGTCATGGGAATGGAAGAGGCTTCTTCTTCTGCTCACAGGCTCCTCCCACCCAGCCTGTTTTGAAAAAGTGTAGGAGTGAGTGGAGGCAAAGCTGGAGTGCGTGCATGCGCACCTTTTCAAATTCTAAATGCTTTTTCAAAAATAGTCTGGCAAAATGGATAGACTTGTGCTGTCATCAAGCCAGGAAGAGGTCAACAGGTGAGGCGGTGGCAGTCAGGGGGCAGCGGCTATGGACAGAGTGGGGGCATCTTCTTTCCCCACCACCTGATAATCTGCTGGTGACTGCCTTCGTTTGCCTCAGCCTGCCCTGCTCATCCATTTTATCTTTTCTAAATAATGCAAACACATTCCTAGTTGAAACCTTTTTAACATAAGCCATAATCAAATGAAAGTAATTTTCTAAGATGTCCAAAATATCCCGTAATTGTAAGTCTATCCGTAGCTAAACGACTACTAATGAGCTGTAGTGGTGGCAGTAACAAATATAGACAGAAAATCTATACAGATAATTAAGAAATTATCCATGTGGGAAAAGCTCGACTATCTGCCACCGTCTGAGCTGTGAAAGCCAAAACACGTTACTATCACTTTCTCTTCATAGTTTTCCCCACAGTCATTTAACAGTAACATAAAATCTAGACTTGTTTCGAAAATGGCATCTGACTTATTTACAGCACTGAGTTTAGAATCTGAAAACCTAGGGTAAAATACCACTTCAGGGGCTGGCAGGGAGGTGTTTTAAAAAAACCCAAACACTGACAAATTAAGTGGTTTGTTTTGTACAGGTCTTCATTCTTGAGATGGTGCTCAAGTTCTTGAATTCTACTGGTCTAACTTACAACTCTGAGGTGAAGCTTGGGCAGCAGTTACAGCGCAATCCTGACTAGGATCCGGCTGGCAGCCCATGGCCGCCTGCCGGATCCTGTGTACCGGCAGCCAGCCTGGCCGCTGGGGCAGAGGTCTACTCGGGGAAGGGGACGCTGGGGCTAGGCCCTATCGGCCTCCTCGGATTTTCACCAGCAGTTTTGCCGTGTAACGGCTCAGCTGCCCGGCGGGGGTCAGGATATGGCTGAAGCCATTCCCCGACCCCTCCCGGGCCGGCTGGGTCAATGTGCCTCCTCCCCCACCCGGCGATCCGCCCCCCCCTCGCTTGCCGGATCCTGTCTTACCTGGGTCTGGTGGCCGTCATCGTCAGTGCAGGGGAGGCCAGCCTCTGCGCCGGCCTTCCCTGCTCTAGAGTAGTTGCAAACGTGCTTTACGGCAAGTTTGCGACTACTTCCGGTGCCAGAACGCTTGTTCCGGCACTGGAGTTTTTGTCGGGATTAGGCTGCCCAAATTCTGTTCCATAATTCATAAAAAGGATAAAATTTACTATATACAAAGGGGGGGGGGGCTAAGGATGGTGACCCTAATGGCAAGGTATAATACATGTTATACCTGCATGTACCAGTATTTAAACCTCCACAGCTTGGAGAAGCCAACTTTTAATGAAGAAGGAGCAGAGGGGAGCCAGCCCTTCCCTGACTGTTGCTTTTCTCTGCAACTCCTCTTTCAAGCCACATTTCCCACCCTGCCAGCTGTGAGATTGGTGAGAGTCCACATGCACCTGGAGCCTCATTGGAGGAAAGTGGCTAAGGAGAGTGAGTTGTCATGGACAAGGGAGAAAAATTAAACAAGCTCTCCACTGCTGAAAATTGCTCCCTGTCCACGTTCCTTTTTGGAAGCAGGCAGTGGGATCTTCATGTAATATGAAGTTTGCTCCTAAGTGACTTGCCAAAGTTGGAACAGGCAGGTTTGAGAGAGCCTCAACCATAATAGTTGTGGCTATCTGACATGTGACCCACATACACGTGAATGGTGTCAGGTTGCTGGCACTTGGCACTGCATGGGGACCCCCATGGTGTCCCCACCTGTCCCCTTGTGGGATATTGGGTGCTACCACTGCCACTAGTGCTAAGAGTTCAGGGGTTGGCCTGGCCAGGTGGGCCTTCTGATGGGAGTGGGCCCTCAGCCAGTTTTGTGGCATCCCTGGACCATGGCAAAAAGAGTGGCTGGACTTGCTTTCACAACTGTGTATTCAGTAAATACATGACAAGTTAGCATAATAGCACTGGGGATCTGGCCAAGTTTACTCTTCAAACTGGGATGAGTTCTGTCCTTTGTTGTAACCTTGTCTGTATGAACTGTGGCTGGTATGTTGACACATGAAAATACTGTGTCTGTAGTTCCAGTTACCATGATAGCTAGATGGATTACAGCCCAATCCTAACTAGCCTTCCAGCACCAATGCAGCCATGCCAACAGGGTGTGCGCAGCATCCTGTGATGGGGGGGGGGCAGTCACAGAGGCCTCCTCAAGGTGTTTGTTCCCTTACCTCAGGAGGGGCTGCATTGCGCTGGAAAGTTGGTTAGGATTGGACTGTTAGCCTCCTTCATCACTGGGGTACATTATTCATTAGAGGGAGAGGCCATCAAAACTGCTTTCTGAATAAATGGGCTGTAACAGAGAGAGTTGCTCCAGATGTCAGAGAGACTTGGCAAATCTGTCTTAATCTCTGCAACACACACTGTTCTCCCGCCATCTCTATAAGCAAACCACCTTAGGGTTGAGTACATTTGACCTAATTCTCCTTTTGTGTATCCTGTTTCTATACTGAACATTTTACAGTGGCATCACTAGCAGGGGGGCTGATCTATGCTGACCTATATGACTAGAGAATTAAGTTTTGAAACATGGAGATGCTAGTAAATTCTAGAGATGTCATCAAGGAGCAGCACATTGAATATAAAGAGAAGGAACAACCTATATGCAACTAATACAGATTTATGGGTATGTGGATGGACCAATGTAGTTGCACATTAACAGTAACAGGCACCTTAAGGCTGCAATCCTATGCACACCTCCTTGAAGGCAAGGTCAACAGAACAAAATGGGACTTGCTTCTGAATTAGTGCCATAGGATCACACTGCATTGTGCTAAATGAATATTAAGTGAGTTCTCAACAAAAGGAGCATTAATATAACCATAGTATATTAATATAGCCCTGCTAACTGGGCAGAGAGGCACTTTTTCAAGTGGTGCTCCTCTTATATTTAGCAGGGGAAAAGCAATGCTCCATGTATGTTCATCCCAGCGCAGTGTCTTTTCCAGAGGCTGTTTGCTGGTGTTTCTTCTGCATTTTTTTTTAAAAAGATTGTGAGCTGTTTTGGGGCAGGGAGCCATTTTATTTATTTATTTATTTATTTATTTATTTATTTATTTATGCATGCATGCATGCATGCATGCATGCATGCATGCATGCATGCATGCATGCTATTCAAATTGTTTGTGAACTTTTTTTTGTTGAAGAGCAGTATAAAAATACTCACCACCACCACCACCACCATCATCATGCTATTTAGAAGCTGACCTATTTTTAAAATCCACTTTAACCACACTGTCGTCTATAATGTCTGACCCTGGAGAGGAGGTCTTCTGTTTGGGTAGAAAAGTGCTGGTAGTTGCCTCTGGCCTGAAGTTTTGAATGAGCTCGCTTCCCTTCCCTGTGAGTTTCCCACAAACTCTCGTAAACAAACTGGAATATAATATGTCCCCCTCCCATCATCTACTTCGCAGTTTGCTTCTCATGTCATGAGAAAAATCTCATGTTATTTCCAATTTAGTTTTTTGCATTCCTCTTACTCCAGGCTCCTTCCATACTAGTTACCAGTTTCTTCTGGCATCGTGGGAAGAATTCAAAGAACCAGGGTACCTGCTTTGGATGATGGTGTGGGAATGATGGTGTTCAAGGAAAGAGGTCCTGGAGGATGGGAGAAAAGGAAAGCAAAGCTGCAATCCTATGCACACTTACCTGAGTGTAGGTCCCACTGAGCTCAATAGGACTAAATTCAGAGTAGACACAGATAGGATTGCACTGCGACACTGTGAAGTACTGTAATATGGTCTTGACCTGCTTTGGTTTCTTATTTTGCAATAGATTCTCTGCAGAATGGGCAGGTTGCATGATCAATACATTTTGCTGGAGAGCGTACAATAGTGTGAAATCAATTGGGAAGCAGTTGGAAACAAATGCACAGTTTCACTTTTAGGCAAAAGTCACTCCTGAAACAGTTGGTAGTGAACAATGAATGCAGTTCTCTTAATTTGTAGAAACAGAACAACTTTGCACATTTATGTAACATTCAGAGTGATTATTGTGGTTTGAATAAATTATTTTAGTGGTCCTTACAACAATCTGTAAGGTCAGTCAGTACAGTTAACTGCATATTGTCTGTGGGATGAGGGCTGAAGGTCACCGAGAGAATTCACAGAGGCAAGATTTACACCAGAGTCTTCCTGGTTCACAGCTTAGTCCCTTCATTACTACGCATCAGCTCTCCCTATCCTAATCAATCTGTTCTGTGCTGTTGAGCATCTGGCTACTGAATATTGAGGTGACTTCAATACGGGTTTAAACCTGAATAAAATCCAACTTGTCGTAAAAGGCTCCAAGTCTTGAGTCCAGTCTTTCAAGTCTTTTACAATCGCCGAGTCAAGTCAACTTGAGTCGGAGTCAGTAGACTCAAGTCTACATCACTGGATCTCACCTGCATATTTACAGGCTTGCGGCTTGCCAATGGATTTTGATATTGCTTGTGTTGCACACACGCTGAGCTTTGTGCCCAGCATCTTCTGCCCCATCACAGTTCTGTGTGGCACACACGTTTGTGCAGGCACAACTGGGCTGTTTCTGAAAAAGGGAACTGTATTGACTGGGTGTAGATTTATCAGCGTACAAGTAGCCAAAATTTGCTGCTGTACTGCGTAAATTGGTAGCATTGGAGGATGCACTGTTCCCCATGGTGCTCCACCTTTGCCTCCCCTCCAACACCCCCCCCCCCCTGGAATCAATCTGACAGATAGATAGTTTAGACAGTGGAAAACACAGTTTGAAAACCTGTATTAAAAATAGATCAACAAATGCTGCAGAATAAAACATAAAATCATGAAGATCCACAACTGCTGGCCCTTTCAAATTATACAATTAAAAATTGTCGGGTTCTGCTTATTTATCTGGTTTTCGATCCTTTAGGCTACAGCTGGCCCATGTAGATTACAATGTGGCTGAAGTGGATTTGAAAACTAGGTTAACTTCTAAGTAACATGATTATATTAATACTACTTGACTGGCATCATAGGAGTGTTGTGAAAACCAGTTAATATTTACATGGCACAGTGAAGATTTAAGGTGCTTATTACTGTTTATTATTATTGTCATCATAATTCAAAGTGTGATTGATAGTTACTAGTTGCACAAGAATCTTAAGGAAATACCGGAGAACAAACTGTATCAAGAAAATTACAGTTTGTTTTGTTCTAATTGAATAGCCAAACATGCAGCAATATTAAACTAATCATCATAACAAAGCAACCCTGAAAGAAAGAAAATATATGTTGCACAGAGATCTAAGCAGGAATTCCTAATACTGTATAGCAATATATTATATATAATCTATATAGATATAGATTATATAGTAATCAAGACTTGATTACTCTATATGGCATTGCCCTTGAAGACTGTCCAGAAACTACTGTTAGTGCAGAATGCGGCAGACAGACCACATGGTCTTAGGTAGGCTTACCATAGTCCCGGAATCAAGTCGCGCTGCGGCCTAGAAAAGACACGAGCCGCTCCCAAGAGCGCACCGCAGCTGGCCAACACAAGCCACGGCTTCCGTAGCTTCCGGTAAACGAGGTGACCGCGTTAGCCAGCCGCGGTGCACTCTTGGGAGTGGTTCGTGTCTTTTCTAGGCCGCAGTGCGACTCAATTCCGGGACTATGGTAAACCTAGTCTTAGGGTTTTTGCATTTTGACTCTGCCTGTTGCTCCACTGGCTACACTGGTTGCTGGTTTGTTTCTGGGCACAATTCAGTGTGCTGGTTTTGACCTCTAAAGCCCTTTACAACTGTCAGCCTTTCGGTGGGGACTGAAAACAATCCTTTCTCGTTTAGCCTTTCCTTCATAGTTCTGCTGGTTTTTGTTTTAGTTGCTCTGTTTATATTTCTTTATTCTGTTATCTGTTGTTTTTATGGGGATGTTGTAAGTGTTTTTTTTTCAATTAATGCTGTTTGTTTTTACTTCTGGTTTTATTTTTGCATTGATGTTTTTATTAAAGTATTGTTGTTATTGTGAATTTATGAATTGTATGTGATCTGCTGTGGGTGCCCCAATAACCAGGGGGAAGGGTCTCTCTCTCTCTCTCTCTCTCTCTCTGTGCGTGTGCGTGTGCGTGTGCGTGTGCGTGTGAGAGAGAGAGAGAGAGAGAGAGAGAGAGGGAGGGAGGGAGGGAGATGCTTATATATTTACATCTATCAAGAAAAGCATTCTGAGTCATTCACATTTCCATAGGGATCCAGAAATGAGTGTGTCGTAGTAGGGAGTAAGCTACTTCATATGCTCCCACAACTTTTCTGACACTACCTCTGGGTAAGAGGTTGACAGATTTGGCAGCAACCCACATTTGGTGTCATATCTGGTTTTCCCGAGTTGAGTCTCTACTGGCACTTGAAAGCAGAATTGAGCAGATAGACTTTTCCTACCTTCCATCTGTTAGATTTTTAAAGCAAAGGTAATGAGGATAAGCCAGTCATTCTTCAGTTAACTCTCTCTCAAGGTGTCTCAACAGAATTAAGAATTATTAGTAGTCTACTGAGAAGTTCACTTGTGGGTGTGCTCTATAATCCATGCTCGGTTATCTCGGAGACACATTTTACTATCCAATCCAAATTCAGTATCTCGCACTTTTCCTGAAACATTTTTCAAAATGCTACAGGACTGCATGACTGACTTTGAAACTACTCTGTGTTCTTAGTTGAAACAAGGATTAAGGAACACACAGTACATTGCAAAATGTCTTTTGCAAAATGCTTTTCTCAAGCAGGCGGGTGTGGCAGAAAGCCCGTTGAAACACAGAACAAATGCAAGCGACTTGTGGGCAGGTCAGGTGAGGGCTTCTGGAGTTAGCTTTTCTTGTCAGTTTTTGTTGCAAGAAGTCAGAGTGGGACTGAATTACATTTGACTGGGATTTCCAGTCAGCATTGTGCAGGTGAAGTGAGCCTTCCCCAATTTGTTGGCCGCCTTTCGGATGGCTGGAATGATGTGCTGCAAACTGACAACTTGGGGACATTTAGGCAAGAAGCTGTCTGGAGTGCAGCTGCTCTATTGGACATTGCGAAGGTGAAAACTGGAATCTGCTAAGATGCTACTGGCTCTTCGGGAGGCAGTGAAGCGGAATTAACACTTGGATACCAATGCTTCAGCTTCTGAAAGCCTCTCTGGCATAGCAAATTGTGCTGTTGGCTTAAGAAAACCACCATTCATCTCCCCCCCCCCTGGCTTCCTTTCCCCTTCGCTCAACGCATATCTTTCCTGGAGTCTGCATCAAATTTAAATGACTTCTCACTCCCCAAGAATGTTGGGAATTGTAGTTTTGTGAGGGCACTGAGAATTCTGCTAGTTGGAACTCTGGAATTCTGGAATTCTGCTAATGGAATTACATTTCCAAAGGAATGTTGAGAGAAAGCTGTGAGAGCTAAAATTGTTATGCCTTTTTGAGGGCATATCCAGGTAGCTGTAATACCTCCCGCCGGGTTGTGACACGCCGGCTCGTGACGCCGCTGGTTACACTGTTTTTAGTACTACTCCCTATAGACCAGTGTGTAGGGGCTTCCTGCCTGTGTTGGTCCTCTGTCAGTCATGAGGATTGACAGGAAGTGTGGACTGTGAAGTCTTCCTGACTGGCTTCTAGTGATGGGTACAGGAAAGAGCCAGGAAGGCTCAATAGTGTGCTACAGCACAATATCAAGGAGATTGGGATACTGTCCTGTTTCAGGCAAAGGCTTTTTTGTTTTATTTATAAAATGCTGCCTTCTGCAATGATGACACAAAACATATTTATTTAACTCATTTTTCTCCTGCTTTTTCAACATAGCAGTCCTCGAGCTGGCTTACAAAAATAAAATCACATACAATAAAACCATTATCTCATTTTTCCCTTTGCTGCCGCCAGATGAAATGGCTACAGATTGACACTGTTCTCAGAAGGGAGGGACTCACTTTGCAGAGAGGGTGGAAGATCAGCACTTTCCAAACAATTCCACAATAATCTTGTCATGTGACTCCTATGAAAGCTTGCCCTGAGCAAGGAGTCACGAGGGGATAGAGTTGCCCACTTCTAACATAAAATGCGCATACATGCCCTAGTACGCACCCTGGGTAGAGGCAGGATAGACAGGGCCAGGGAAGAACCTGATGGGTCAAGGTTGGAGCTGGAGCAAACCCTGGAATGTACTGGCTTTCCAGACCCCAGTAATTTCTCTGACAGAACACAGGTTTTTTTTCCTGATTGGGCCAATAAACTACTAACCCAGGGGTGTCAAACTTGTTTCATGCAGTGGGCCGAATAGCATTCATGGCACATGCTGAAGGCTGGAAGTGATGTCATTAAGCAGGAACGGATGTCATTAATCAGGTGATGACCAGAAATAAGCATGCTTTTCTCACTTAGGAACTCATTAACTGCAAATGACAGAAATGAAAATATGCAATTCTTGATCATATTTCATGATATGGAGAGCCCAATTATCATGCAGTCTGCCCTTTCAGCAGTACCACTTCTGCCGTGGTGTTACTTTGCAGCTCAGCAGCTGAGAGGTGCTCTGCAAAGTGATGCCTCAGCAGATGTGGTACTGCTGAAAGGGTGGCCCACATGGGTTCTCCCAGAGCCTCAACAGTTTCTCCCTTTCTCACCCCTCTTGGTCTGCCTGTTCCTCCATACTGTTCCTCACCTTCTGAGGCCTCCTTCCCTCTCTCCTTCCCAGTGCCTTGGCAGAAGCGGTGCTGCTGGAAGGGTGACCCACATCATAATTGGGCTCTCCCAGCACCGCTCTTTCAGCAGTGCTGCTTCTGCTGATGCGTCACTTCGCAACTCAGACCAGCAAATGGTGGTGCTGGGAGAGCCCAGTTATCATGGGGACTGGATAAAGAGCGTTCACGGGCCATATCCGGCCTGTGGGCCTAAGTTATGTTTGACACTCCTTTCATACTAGTAATTGTCTCATATCTACCTTGAGGCTTTGAGAGAAATTGTGTATTGTTACTGTAGCTTTTAGAGGTCTGTTGAGAAGTTTCTGAGCCCTCTAGTGGAGCTTTTCTGTATTCTGCTTTTAGAACTTGCTGAATCCATTTTCATAGTATGTGGCATGAATGAAGCCTGTTGTATGAAGCCTAGTATGTAGGCTTCTTCTCTTTGGACCCAAACATGTCCATAGGGTTTCTTGATATATGGTTTTGCTTTTCAAGAATTGTATTTATATCATTATCAAGCAAACAACTAGAAAGCATACAATATATACAACATACTGTTAATTCATGGTAAACCAAGCATATGGTCTGATATCATTATGAGAGTTTTCATTCCACGGTATAGCCAATAGTTAGAGACCACCTTTCTGTAAATCTGGTCTCCATTGCTGTGCACACGTGATGTATTCAAGTGACTATAGCTGTGTAGCCCAGATCATATAGAACCGTTCATGGAAGAGGGGTGTTCCTTTTTCTAATAAAACTCAAGAGAGAGTTTTCCTTCTGTCAGCAGTCTCATAAGCAATTCTAAATCTGAATCTTCTACTAAATAATTGAAAAGAACATTCAGTGGGTGAAAACAATTTGTGTGGTTAAATTTAAGTCTCTACTGAAGAATTTGTGATACCTTTCCCTAACAAAAACCGATAGAAATCTTGCTAACTTGAGAGAGGGTGTTGTTATGGAAAGGCATCGGAGGCATTTTGGTACAGAAATGTTAAAACATTGTAGCTCTGATTATTTTTTGTGGATCTTGCTGTGCTCCCCGTATACATTGCAAATATCAAATTTCGGTGAAAGTAAAACAGTTCACTTTTGCACTAAGCAGAAATACTTCCTTTTTCAGCTGCAGAAGCTTAACATTTTTATCTCCCTTTGTATAAACTCTTAAAGTCAGATACTATGTACCAGTACATTTTCACAGAAGCCCAGGTCAGTTCAATAGGGCTTATTCCTAAGTGTATAGGCATTCAGCCCTAAACTTTGATCACAGCACAGGTAGAAATCTCTGTATGAAATGGCTGATAGAGTTACGGAGGGAGGCCATAGGAGCAAACAGGCTAGTTGACCCATGGTCTCCAAGATTTCCAGCAACTGTACAGAAAACGGCTGGTGATGTTTCCAATGTTCTTCCTAAATGATTAAGAGAGAATGCAGGAATAAGAAAAAGATGAGAAGAGGGTAGGAAGATATAATAATTAAGGACTGTTAACGTGGCGCAGCAGGTTAAACCGCTGAACCATAAGCTGTCGATCGAAAGGTCGGCAGTTCGATTCCCGCGATGGGGTGAGCGCTCATTGCTTGGCCAACCTAGCAGTTCCAAAGCATGTCAATGCAAGTAGATAAATAGGTACCGCTTGCGGGACGGTAAACAGCACTCCGTGTTCCAGCTGCATGCTATGCGCTGCGGCAAGGAGAGTCATGCTGGCCACATGACCACGGAGGCGTCTTCGGACAACGCTGGCTCTTCGGCTTTGAAATGGAGATGAGCACCACACCCTAGAGTCGGACACGACTGGACTTAATTGTCAGGGGATACCTTTACCTTTTTTTTTTTTAACGTTTTAAAAGCTGCAATAATGGCAGTATTTCTTTGGATAAATTTAAAAATTATACATTAAAGAATGCTAGTAACAGGCTGCATTCCCCCTCCCAACAGCGTGAGTGACAAATTGTGTTGGAGCACTGAAATCCGCTTCCCACTAAGTGTACAATCATTATTTGTTCTCACTCTATAAATGCTGTCAAGGAATTGTCAACAAATACCCCCTTATCAACACCTTCTAAAGCCTTTCAGCTAAACTCCGGGCTTAGCTACGGACCTCCATGCAAGCTTGAATTTTCTAGGAATATATAGAGGGGGGGAAATGTTTCTTCTGAAAGCTCCCTAATTTTTTTTCATTTCTTTTCTTCTTCGAAAAGAAGATGCAAACATGACTTGGGTTATTATGATAACTATTTCTTGTCCAAAGCACATTTCATTCCAGTTACTAGGATTAAATATGAGTAGACTTCCAAGTTCCTTGAGAAGGAAATTTGTATTCAGTATTCTGACCTTACCAATAGGCAACACTAAAAGTGGATCAGCACTAAAAGTGGCCTCCTGGGCTGCTGGATCAGACCAGCAAGCCATCAAATTCAGCTTACTAGCTCCAACAGTGATCAGCCAGATGCTTTGAGAAGTCCATAAGCATGACATGAAGACATGAAGTAGGCTTCCCCCATGGTTTGCCCCAAGCATTCCCGAACCCCCAGCGGAGACAAAAAAACCTCCTTAAACAAAATCAGCTGTGGGGAGGGGGGTTGAGGCGGGGGCCAGGTGGCATCACAGCACCTTATTTTAGCAGCGCACCGGTCCACTACCCGCTCCTGGACTCCCATACAGCTTCCAAGTACCGGTACTTCAAATGGCTGTAAAGAGTTTTAAAAAACCCGATTCACAGCAATGTCCAGTCACGATGCGAAACCAAAAACCCTTTGGGGAGAAAGGCGGGGTAAAAATACTGTAAATAAATAAATAAATTTGAAGTACTTGGAAGCTGCATGGGAGTCCAGGAGCGGGTGGTGTGTCAGCGCGCTGCTAAAATACGGTGCTGTGATGCCGTGCCCGGCCCTAGTCGATCTTTTATTTCAGGGGTAGCCATCTGCGTTGAGACAATTCTGCAGATGGCTATTCAGCAGGAAAAAAAGGCTCGACTTTAAGTCCCACTGAGTTCAATGGGACTTACTGCCAAATAAGTGTGCAGAGGATTGTGACCAAAGTCTGCCATGCTGATGCCCGACGTTCTTTCTGTCCACTGAAGGACTTCTGGCTGCATGAAGATTACAGAAGTGGTTGACTTCTCTGTAAATCTGTTTATCCTCCCAGTAGTCTTTGTCTGTTTAGACTGAAATCTGTGTGAGGCAGGGTGGGTCTTTCAAATATTTTTGAATCAGATCAAAGTAGCGCTGGCTTTTATTTACAGGAACCAATAATAATGGTAATAAACAGATTTAATAATCCAAGCAATAGAAAGAAAAAAAGGAGTGTAAGCATTGTCTCTTCTTGTGAAGAGGCAGTCACACTTCAGCGCTGACTCATTTGAAGCTGTTACTAAGGATCAAACTGCACATCATGTTAAACATGTTTTAGCTTTTTTCTGTGTAGTGTTTACATACACATACACATACACACACACACACATACACATACACATACACACATACAAGAAGTCTACTCATATTTATTCCTAGTAACTGGAATGAAATGTGCTTTGGACAAGAAATAGTTATCATAATAACCCAAGTCATGTTTGCATCTTCTTTTCAAAGAAGAAAAAAAATGAAAAAAAATTAGGGAGCTTTCAGAAGAAACATTTTTCCCCCTCTATATATTCCTAGAAAATTCATACACATACACACACATACGCATACATACACACATACATACATACATACACACATACAGAGAGAGAGAGAGAGAGAGAGAGAGAGAGAGAGAGAGAGAGAGAGAGAGAAGGTGCAGCCAGGCAGGGATGGCCCACCTATGTGACCAGGTGAAGTAGCCCCTTCAAGTGTCAGGCTGATGGACATGGTAAGTTGACAGGGTGCCCTGAGCCCCACGCTTGCCTGCTGCCCAACCAGCCACTTCACCAGCCAATCTCTGAGAGCATGAAGAGGATCAGAACAGAGACAACCCACCTCTTCCTCCAGCACCACTGCCACAACCAAGCAATTGTGATAGCAGAGTTGTAGGAGAGCGTAGGGAGCTGCTACTCCTGCGATCCTGTTCTGATTGTTCCGGCGCACACCAGCTCCTGGCTTACTTGGCTGTTCCTTCAAAACAGGCTTGGTGAGCATGCTGGGAACAGAAGATGACAGGTTGGGCAAGCATGCTGGAAGAGGACTTTGCTTTGATGCTTAGGTGGGCAAAGAGGAGTAGATGGCAGCAGTGGGACAGATGGGGGTCAGAGTGTGTGCGTACCACTTTTTTTTTTGAAGGGGAACAAAAAAATTGGATGCTGCTTCAGGCTCTAACTCAACTTGGATTAGGCTTAGGCGCACAGGAAGCTTCAGTCCAGGTCGGGAAAAATCAGTCTGAGGCTTCTCACCTCGATTGCCGCTTCCACAGCCGACCAGGGCTGTGGTGTCAGAAACTCATGCTTGACATCATTGCCAAGTGACCTTGGAAGATGGAACACCACCAGCTGTTGATGTTTCTGGAGAGAACGAGAGGGTGTGGGAGCAGGAGAATTCAAAAGGGAGAACACAGACAGGTAATGGGGGGAGAAAGAGGAGAGTAGAGGTACAAGGGACGGCAAAGTAGAGATTGAAGGGGCAGAGAAGGAGCAGAAGGCCTTGCAGGGCCAGGAGGAGAGAGGAGAGGCAAGGAGTTGGACAAGGGGCCACATATGACTCATGAGATAGAGGCAGGAAAGAATAGGAGGGTTAAGCGAGGAGCCAGACCTAGGGCAAGGTGAAGAACGTGGAGAAGGAGAGGGTCTGACGATAGATGGTGCATGCATGGGAGATGCTAGAGGAGTTCAAGAAGGAGGATGGGCCTAGTAGAAGTCAAGGCAGGGAATAAATGTGAGTCAAGATGGTAGCTTTTAAAGACAGATTCCTTAGTGCTTATAATGTGCAAAACGTCTTACAATCTTCTTCTTACTCATCCTCACAAGCACTCTATAGAAACAAGCCATTATTGTAGAGAAGCGACGCTCATAGATTTGCTCAAGATCACTCCCTAGGAAATCCGTCTCTCTCTGCACTAAACTTCTTCCAATTCACATTCTTTATTCCATTAATAAGGCAAAAATTGTATCCTGATTTGTAAATAAATTAACATGAGGCAAGTGTGCAAGGGGGGGGGGGGGGAATTACTAGGAAGTGTGACCCAGTCCTTTAAAATATATATCATTATTATTTTCCCCAGGGCTGGTTTTTCGAGATTCATGCAATTAGTTTTGTCACAAAAAGCATCTCTGCCAAGAAGAATTAATTGGTTTCTCAGGGATAACTATAAATCCCTGTTCTGTATTTCAAATGTTCAAGGTTATATTTTTGGGTTATATTTATGGGAAGAGCACTCTCATATAAACATGCTGATATTATTTGGTAGTGTTTGAAGTGCATACACCTCTGTTCCTGAATCTCACGTGCACTGCTGAAACATGTGCTCCAAGGGGAGCAGTGGTCAAACGCATTACCATCTCACAAGCTGCTGTGAGCATGAATAAAAAGAAAAGGGAGAGACACCTGAGCTTCAAATGCCACTGTTTAAACAGGTTTGCAACAGCGGTTGCCAGTGCCCATTAAAACCACAGTATACTGTACCTACGTTTTGGTGTGTCTCTCTCTCTTAAAGAGAGGGAAATGCTTTCATGTGTTTCTTGCTGCACACTTATTTTGCTTCCAACAATGGTAGCTCATCTTAGAATATATCCCTGGCCGGATGCATCTGCTCTTTGTCATTAGTAGGATTGAACTGAAATGGTTCACCTATTGTTTGATTTTTGGTACATGCAAATCTCTCTCTCTCTCTCTCTCTCTCTCTCTCTCTCTCTCTCTGGGTTATCCCACAGACACTTCTTCAGCCTGTTAACTTCTGTTTACTACTGGCTTCTAACAAATTAACAGAAAGTGGGAAATGAACGTAATTTCACAAGTCTAATATTTGAATAAAATTACAACTGGATAAATAAGCCTCAAGGTTACCAGTGTAGCTTTATGTTTAACAAAATATTCTAAATGATGGTGTATTTTTTAAAAAGAACTAAAGCATTTTTGATTGCCTGCAAAAGGTAAAAGTCATGGATGAGTATAAACTGCAGTTACTAGGTATTGAATGCATCCATGGACATTTCAGGGTCAAACTGAACATGTTAAATGCATCTTGTTAAGATTCATGGGTGTCCCCTGGTCCAAATTGAGCCCCAACATGGGAGGTTTAACTCTTTCCCTCAGGTTATGGTCTCAACATCATCCTACCAAGTTTCTATTTCTTTTAGGAGTTAAGATACCTTCCTCAGGCAAATAGCAGCAATATTTTTTTTTCCAGAGTAGCCGCATGGGCAGGGGGAAGAGGGACACCTCTGTGCCATGATCCAGACTGGGGTCCCCCCCCGGTTGCTATTTAAGAACAAAAATAGGGGGGCAAAGACATGTTTGTTTGAGCCTATTTAAAAATCAAGCTTCTAGCCTTTGGGAGTGGACCATGGTGTTTAACTCGAAAGTACATGGGCTATATATGCCTAGTGAAACTTCAGAGTCCAAAAGGGAGTGTGGATAAGATTTCCATTGATCATGGAATTCAGTTTCATTGCCCTCCAGCTTCTCTTTGTCTAGGAGAAAGAATCACAAGAAATCTGTTTGTTTACCTTTTTTTAACTGGTGGCAGAATTTGTATTTTGGGGTGAAAAACATGAGTTAACTACTTAGTGCGAAATGCTGAATCTGTAGTTCACAGAGTACACACAGCTCACTGCTGTATTCCTGAAGAAATTGTTTGATGTTCGAGCTGAAGTCTCTGTATTTCCTGGAATCTCGTGAAGGTGTGACTAAGGGAAAGCAATTCAGGGCCACAGTAAACATGAGAGCAGCAGACCTCTCTTAAAAATAAAAAAATAAAAAATGAAGTGGGGGAAATGGGCCCAATTTTAAGGACAAATGGGTTGTAAGGTGGGAGATATTGAACTCCTGCCCCCTGGCTTACTTTCCCACAGCCTGTCCCTTGGTGTAACTTTTCCCTCGCCTGTGTGGAAGCTACGCCGGAGGCAAAATACGTTCACGGGAAAGGTTGTGGTGGGAGAGGGGTCAGCACCCCCACCCACTCTTCACGTTTGCTCTTCAAACAACTGCACTCCACCCCAGCTTTATTCATGATTGGCAAAGACCTGCATTTAAAGAGATGAGCCGGCAGCCATCATCACCGCCGTTGGCTCTTACCCAGCTTTGAGAATGACCCTTGTCTCCGGCAGAGCAACTCCACCTGCTTGCCAAGTTCCCAGGCCAACCAAGCATGTGTTTTATTCAGGACGTAAATCTGTAGATAAATGTCTGTTAACAGACAAATAATTGATTTGGCCAGAGCTCTGGCCAGTCTGTCTTTTTCTTGCTGTGTGCTTCTTTATCCAGTAAAAATGCAAGGCCCTCTCCATTGTTTAATTATGGTTGGTGTTTTTTCTTTCTTTTTTTCATTCAGACTCGTCTGACCAGTGAATGTTCTTCCTTTATGAACAAAGGGGATATATAAATAGAAAGGCAACCAAACCCAGCTCTTTGGATGGAACGGGGAACTTGTTCATCTCTTCCTAACTACTGGCAATTTGTTAAGGGGGGGGGGAGGAGGCACATTTCTGACAGACTCACAGTTTAAATTATGGCCTTGGAAAGACATTCTTTCAGTTTCAGAATGTTTGTACTCAGTGCTTCAAACATCACATGTTTGAAAATCGACAGCCTTGTAACACAAGAAAGTTGGTGTTCCAAATCATCAAGTATGTATTGTGGTTCTTTGTTTTAAAAGGGGAAAAAAAAACACAGAGTCCTTAATTTGCACTATACATCACAAATCCCCCCCCCCCCAGATACCAATGATTCTTGCAGCTTTAAACCAACACTCTTTTTTCTGTTGTTGTGTTGTTCTTCAGTTTTCTGATGAAAAGCAAAGAGATATTGAATGAGCTTGTATCATGGTGGCTTGATATTGAGAGGGACTAGTTTCAGAACTTGCCTTCTACAGAGTCAGTCTGTTGATCCATCTACCTTCGTATTGTTGACGCTGACTAACTACAGCTCTCAAGGTTTCAACCAGGAATTTTTCTCTGCTCTACCTTGATGTACCCGGGATCTCCTGCACATGCAAGGCATATGCGCTACCACTGAGCCGTGGCCCCTTTGTATGCTGTGGATGAGCCAGTTCTCCCTGTCCTTGTTCAGGTCTCATGGCGGCCATGAACACATTGGGTAGAATTAGGCAAACCTCTATTGTCCAGCAGCACTACCTCCACCACCAACAATATGGGAATCATACCGTAATACCAGCCTCACTTCTAGGGCTTCTGTCAGGATTACCCAGATAATATACCTGAAGCCTTAAAAAGGTTATGCAAGTTCTAATATACCCGTATTTTTCGCTCCATAAGACGCACTTTTCTCCCCCCCCCCAAAAAAATAGGGGGAAATGAGAAATAGGGGGAAATGAGTGTGTGTCTTATGGACCGAATGTTAAACAAGCAATCTTACCGGGGCTTGTGGGGGCTTCAGGGAGGCCTGTGTGACCCTCTGCAGGCCTCCCTGATCTTCAGTTCGGCCATAAACGGCTATTTTCAGCCATTTCCGGTTTTCCGAAAACCAGAAATGGACAAAAATAGCCATTTATGGCCAAACTGAAGATCGGGGAGGCCTGCAGAGGGTCGTGCAGGCTTCCCCGAAGCCCCCACAAGCCCCGGTAAGTTACAAATATTTTCCCCCTATTTTTAGCTCCATAAAACACATGCGTCCTATGAAAAATACGGTAATTATTTGTCACCATCATGTTATTATGTTGAACGTTATCTGTTTCTAAAGCTCTCCCTTTCATTTGAGAAAAAAAATGTTCACATACTGTATATTAGAAAACAGTCTTTACTGCATAGAGACCATCAAGTACAAAAAGGAAGAGTACCAGAATCTCTCTTACGAGGGCATTTGACAGTTTAAGATAGAAATGGTAAGGATTGGATACTTAGAGCGACTCTCCTCCATTCAGTGTCTGAATCCAGCTTCTGAAAGAATCCGTCTCTGCAGATGACTCGTCTGTTTGAATACAGGATGATGCAGCAGTAGTGGTGGTGGTTGGGAACACAGAGCTGCTGTACCAGATGGCATGCTGAATTAACTGTGTGCGCCTCTCCCCTCTTTCATTATACTATAAACTCAAACTGCCTTTTCATTGTTCTGTAAGCTGACTCAGTCCTTAATGAGAATCCCTGATTGCTAGTTACTTCCTTCCTGCGTCCTTCTGTCCCCAAGCAATTGCATGTGTTTCAACAGAGGCAGGCCTAGAGCCAGCCCATGGGGACACGGCAGGACATGCTATCATTCGTCTCTGGCCTAGTTCTCACTAAGGTGACCAGTTGTTTCATAGAAAGATGAACATGGGACAGCATGTCGGCAAATCCTACCCCCATGCTGGCGTGCTCCCAATGCCCCTAGCCTCTAGGTGTACAGCGTCTGCCTGGATAGATAAATGTTGTACCCGGGGAGAGTTTTCCCCTGTAACTGGGAACACCACTCCTGACCACAGGGAGAATCTCTCCCTGGGTTACAAAGTTCATCTCTAGGTACACAAACTTGTGCATTTATTATAAAGCCAGCCTTGCTAATGATTCAGCTTTTTGAGGTTTGGGATTGATGCTCGTAACATGAAGTTCCTGGCAAATATGCATAAGAGTCCATTTTAACCAGGTCACGTTCGGTCAAACAGAATCATCGAGTGAGGTTGACGAGTAAACCACAGAGTAAAACCTCGAGTAAACCTTAATAAACTCCTGGTATGTTAACCCAAGTGCAGCTTTGGGCATGCAAGAATGTTGAGCAGCAGCCGGCACACTTCCTTCTCCCCTCCGTCCTATCTGCTTTTCTGTTACACTCCCACTGTGTACCTGTCAATGTTATGTACCATCCAACAGTTCCTATTGAACAGATACATTTGTACTGTACAGAATTTACTGCTGATGTGATGCATTCTGAATTTGTGTCTAGTGTGAAAGTTTATTTACTGATTGTATCCATTTCTGCTCAGACAACGTTGGTGTGCTTGAGAACTGTAGTCCATGGCATTTGGGGGGGGGGGGGAAGAACTTTACCTTGTGCATAAGCATTTGGCAGAAATTCACTAGATGCAGCTGTAGCAGGTTCTTGGGAAGCTGCACCTGTTGGATTTCTGCTGGATGCGTCCTTCTCCAAACCAACGTCAAGCTGAAAGAGAGGGCAACTTGTAGGCGCACAGAGCCTAATTTGCAAACTGGCATAATTTGCCAGACAATGCAAAGTTTGTAATGCTTACGTGGTGTGCAAGTTAACATATAGTTTCCATGTTTTTTGGAGCACAAATGAACATTTTAAATGCCTTAAATTTTCATTTCTCATAACCAGAGCTGGCATAACCAGGTTGTTGGGGGCCCTGGGACATAGTCCTACACTGGCTTCCCATGGCACTCCCCACCCACCCTGTTGGCACATGTTGCACAACCATTGTCATTGGTACTGAGTGTTCAGGGGTTGGCCCAGCTAGGTGGGCCTTTTGATGGGTCTGGATTCCCCCTGCTTCATAACATTTTAAAAATTAAAGATATATGAACTGTATTCAATTTTGCCATTCTGAGGGTGAGATGGATTAACTTTCTCTGTTCAGGGTGTCCCTATGCTTCTCAGTAATTTTTTCATGGCACCCCTACAGTTCCATTGCTGAGTTTCTCTTAGAATTTTTTAATATTCAGCAGTAACCCTGTGAGTTCGCTGCGATATCCGGGGGCCCCGCAGCGCACAGTTTGAGAACCGCGGGTTTAGGCAATAAAAAAAACTGAGTGCACTCTGGTTGATAGATCAGAGTGTATTTAAAGTTAATGTTTCAAAAATCCTTTTTCAGGACATGCAACCCAACCTTGGCGAAGTAGCTCACTCTAATAACATACCTCTTAATCTTCTACCAATGGCTTCCTGCTTAAAGTAAACAGATCTATTTTAATCTTTTACATGCAGGCAAGCAGGGCTGTAGGGTAGGGTAACAATTACACCCTCTAAGGGCACAACCTCTTGTGCTGAAAAGTTGTGTGCGCTTCTGGTTGACTTTGAGAGGAGGCACAGATCAGGCAATTGCCTGCCTTCCTGCCTCCATGTTGTCATAAATAACAGTGTTTTCAAAATGTCTTGAAGTTCATATCTAGGACAGAACCAAAATGTTCTAGATTAGAACTGTAATTGTCATGTTTGTTTGTTTTTTTAAAAATTGAAGACAGCAGGGTGTAGGTTTTTAAGTCTGTGAAGGTGAAGACATTTCTAAGATTCTTGGGGGCGGGGGCAGCAGCGTCGCGACGACGCGCGTCACCCCAGAGCGGGGCCGCGCATCGCCCTTAAGGGGAGGCTCCGCCCCCGCGCGTGACGTCACGCGCAGGAGCAGAGCGCCCTCCCCACTCCGTTTTCGGCTCATTTTGGAGCCAAACGGACACAAGGGAGGGCGGGCGGGCCCACCTTCGCTTCAAAAATGTAAGTGGGGGGAATCGCGCGTCACCCCTGTACGCGCGACGCCCCCCGGCGGCCCGCCCCCCCGCTTCCCCCTGTCGACGCCAGTGGGCGGGGGTGATTTTAGAAGGGTCATTTACTGATTTTCCTGCACTCACTTAAGAGCAATTACAGCCAGTGTGCAGTGCAGCAAGGTCAGATTTGCATTGGGAAGAACAGCATAATCCTGACTAAGGATCCAGCTGGCAGACCAGGGCCACCCACCGGATCCTGTGCACGGGGCGGGCTGCTCGTTTACCGGCGGGCCGGAGGTCTACCCGGGGAAGGGGATGAGCGTCCACTTCCCTAGTGTAAACCCGGGCCGGCCCTATTGGCCTCCTCGGATTTCCGCCAGCTAAATAGCTGACAGAAGTAGAGGAGACTGTGTAATGGCGTAGCCAGCCTGGCGGGGACGGGGATATGACCGATGCAATCCTCCGCCCCCTCCCGGGCCGGCTAGGTCAATGGCCCCCCTCCCTCACCCAGCCGAACCGCCCACGCGGCCGGCAATGGGGCACTTACCTTCCACCGCCATCCGCATGGAGATCTGGTGGCGGAGTGAGGGAGGCCAGCCTTGCGCCGGCCTCCCTTACTCCTGAGGTGTCGCAAACGTGCTTTATGGCATGTTCGCGACGGCTTCCAGCGACGGAATGCTCGTTCCGTCGCCGGCTTTTTTTACAGGATTGCGCCCGAAGTCAAAGAGCTGTGTGTTCACTTCCCTACATGGCTTGTCAAATCTCCCTGGATGAATTTGGACCAGTTGCCTTCTCACAGCCTAACCTACTTCATCGGATTGCTGTAAGGAGAAAGAGTCCCCATCTGTGTACTCCCCCCAAGTGCCTTGGAGGAATTCATACAAATGTGAATTATCATAATATCTAAAGGTGAAGGCCAACATAATATGAAAAGGGAGCACAGAGTAAATTCACAAGCTGCAGGCTGTTTCCTATCTTTGCAGCTGAAATGCTAGACATACCAGCAAATATTAGGTTTGTTTGTCCCTGTCATAAGAACATAAGAACATAAGAAGAGCCCTGCTGGATCAGGCCAAAAGCCCATCTAGTCCAGCTTCCTGTGTCACACAGTGGCCCCACCAGATGCCTCAGGGAGCACACGAGACAACAAGATACCTGTGTCCAGTCGCCACTCCCTTGCACCTGGCACAGAGAAAACCCACTTCTAAAAACCAGGAGGTTGCTTATGGCTTGTAACCTGTGATGGTCTTTTCCTCCATGAATTTGTCCAAACCCCTTTTAAAGGCATCTAGGCCAGGTGCCATCACCACATCCTGTGGCAAGGAGTTCCACAGATGAATCACTCGCTGGGTAAAGAAATATTTTCTTTTGTCTGTTCTAACTCTCCCTCCACTCAATTTTAGTGTGTGTCCCCTGGTTCTGGTGTTGTGCGAGAGGGAAAAGAATTTCCCTCTATCCACTCTCTCCATCCCATGCATAATTTTATAAGTCTCAGTCATGTCCCCCCTCAGGCGCCTTTTTTCTAGGCTGAAAAGCCCCAGACGCTGTAGCCTTTCCTCGTAAGGGAGGTGCTCCAGCCCACGAATCATTCTGGTCGCTCTTTTCTGCACCTTTTCCAATTCAATTATATCCTTTTTGAGGTATGGTGACCAGAACTGGACACAATACTCCAGATGTGGCCTTACCATTGATTTGTACAAAGGCATAATGATCCTTTGCTTCCCACAGGTTGCCTACTTTTTAAAGTTTTAAGTATGCATGGTCATGTGCTTACCCGTTAATTTTTCACCTGAACAGAAAGACATCCTTCTCAATCCTGAAAAATAGATGGTGATAGATCTGGGTGTGACAGTTTGTCACCTGGGGTGCCAGATGGTCTTAAGACCAGCACTGAGAATTCTTTAGTTGAAAAGAGCTGAGATGGAAATTGTGGCTGAACAGGAAGCATCAGGAGGAGACATGTAACCAGTCCCCCCCCCTTTTTTTTTGCTGTGTCTCTATTAAATGGGTAGGGAATACATTAAATACATCTCCAAGTATTTTGTATTTAATTTTTGGCAAGCCAAGGCACATTCTTTTCATGCCTTTGATTTAATTTGGTCAATAATTTCTCCCTCCAATGAAAGGAGGGTTCTGAATTCATCTCTCTCTCTCTCTCTCTCTCTCTCATGTGAGCTGTTGGTAATTGTATTTCCCATGTTCTTCATAAAGATGGCAGTTTGGCTTTTCTTCTCTAGGTATTATTGCTTTAACTCAGTTAAAAAACAATGTGTTTGATATTACACGACATGCAGTTGTTGTTAACATGGAATAAATTCCTCTTTTTCTGCAAGAGTGAAATAAATAGTGTTTACTTGGCAATTCTGACCTTCTCACCTGTTTTCTGCCCACTCAATAAACTAACTCTGCAGTAACTTATATTTAGCATTCCAGTGTAGTCAAACTGTTTCCATACATCTTTTCTGGACCTAACAGGAAGGAAAACAACAACAACCATGTTCTGTGTGCTTAAGACACACAAACTCATTCCAGAGGTTGCTTTTACTGTTTAACCTTTTCTCCCTCTCACAAGTTTGGGCTACAAAACGGTTTAATATTCATCTGGCTAGTGATCTCCACATGCAGAGAGGGCACAAAGAGGGCAGATCTCCACACGCAGAGAGGGTTCATGTTCGTGTACACCCTCCCTGCACTGGAAGGGGGGGGAATCACTACTAGATCAAAATAATTAAGAAAGGCCACATTTTTATCAAAGCTGTGGATCTGCCCTAAGACTGCATACAGGGGTGGCGGGGGTGTGTGGGGTTGGCCAGGTCGGGCACTGGCTGAAGGCCCATGCCCATTAGAGGGCCCATCTGGCCGTACTGACCCCTCAATCCTCATTAAAGGTCACAATGGTAGCACCCAATGTGCCGGGCTTTGTTCCAGGACCCTGGCAACCTAGCACCAGCCCTGCATGTACAGGGGGACATCTTATGACGACTTCATAATCAGCACATGCCCTCTGTGGTCATCTTTGCAAACAATTTGCTTTTGTTGTTTTTAGTCATGGTGTCTAGAAACCTTTCAGGAACATTTAGAAGGTGGACCTCCGAATTTTAAGCTGCGGGGGGGGGGGGGAACCAGGTTTTTGTTTTGCAGACCCAAGGAAGAGGCGTCATTTCTGAAGGTAGTGCTTCTAATGTGGGGAAAGTGCATGTTCCCAGTTCTTGGACTGCAGTATGTTGTTGCTGGGTTAATGCCATTCCTGCTCTCCCCCCCCCACTCTACCCTTACAATTATTAGTGTTGGATAGATGGTTGTTGTTTTGATGTCATAAGCATCTAACGCAGGGGTGGCCAACCTTTCACCATTAGGACCGCTGCGTTCTTAAGAGTTGTGTAGAAGACAGAATCTTGGCAACTGCAAGGGCTGACGGTGCTGCTAAAGCAGCTGCACCTGCTGAAATGCCCTCACCATTCAAGGTTCAGGAGCATTCATGGTGAAAGGTTGGCCACCCCTGGTCTAATGGATAGTGCCCATAGCACCACTGTTAACAAACACTACATCTCCTTGCTGCCATGACTGTGCCATTTGGTGTACCATTAAAATAATATTATTTGCTACTTTTGTCTAATCACAGAGGTTGAGTGGTCTCCTCTTGTAATACTCAAGTATGGAAGAATGCATCTGGCCCTCTAGCAAACAGGCAATGCAGCAAATACCAGAAAAGCCACAATGCAACCATGACCCTTGCCTCCTTTGTTGAAAGCTGTGTGCACCTTTTCTTCCAGTGCTGCTGCAGTGCACACCCTTTCTGAATGCTTTTTTTTTTTTTAATTCAAAGAGCAGAGCCTGGTCAACTTCATTTTCCCACTCCTGAGATTAGGGAAGTCAATGGTCAAAGCTTCAGAGCAGGGCATTCCATATATCTGATATATCCTATCGGACCTGGATTCAGCATTAGCGGAGACTTGTGAGAGATGGCAAAAGGGGGGGAAAATGCCTGGTGCCTTTGCAGGACTGTATGGATAATCCTGAAATTAGCAAATGCTAATGCACAGCGGCAATTTGCTTGTTTTTCTGTGTCAGGAAGACAGCAAATCTGCACCTGTCTAAAAACCCCTCCTTCTTGTTGAGTTGTTTGAGAGGTGATGATGGAGGTGACCGAGTGGGTATAATATTCCTCTTTCATGCTGCTTTATTTCATTGAGAAGCCAAATAAGCATTTGACAGCAAACATGAAGGGAATTAAAAAAAAAAGAATTCTGCAGAGTGCCGACTTTTGTTGTGCTTATGAAGTCTGCCAATGACCTCAGGAGTCTTCATTTTTAGGATGGTCCTTGGGCCATGTATACTGTCACACTCTTATTTTAAGTCTTGTTTTATCTAACTAGAGCTGACAGGCTAGAGCTTGCTTGCTTTTAGCATAACCTTTTAACTCAAATTCAGCGTGTTCTTCCTCTCCCTCACCCTGGTTCTGTCTCCTCGCCTCTACCCCAAGCTGTTGTGTTGGTTCAGTGTGGACGGCCCAGCAACCACTGCCATCTGGCATGTGGTTCACATTTGTCACGGATGCCAGTGATGGATAAGGGTTATGAGTTAGGGGCCAGTTGGGTCATTGCTTTTCTGACAGGTCCTTGTTGGATAGGCCCTGCTGTGGGCAGGGCTTTCAGGTTTAGTCCTTCATAACCTGGGGGACCTCCAGATTGCAACAGCCACTGCAGGGAAAGAAAGCTCCTCTTGAGTGTTCCCCTGGGGGCAGGGGAGATTGGTGGTATTTTTTTTTTTTTAGCATTACAAGGACTACAACAATATTTAGAGAGTGTTCGCTGGCAGTGAATAGGAATGATCTTGTATCTTTTTACAAACCAAACATTACACAGAGCCCAAGTGTCTAAACTACAAATTATGTAAGCCAAGGTCATTTTAGACCCAGCATGGTAACCTCAGTGTTTTACTGGTACAATTTTCAGACTTGTGTGTTTTAAAATTCACAGCACTGCTCCTCTTGCCCCCAAATCCTAAAATTTACAGCACTGTATCTTCCTTTGGCTACATAATGTCAACTGGGATTTTTGCAAAGAAAAGAAAAAGAAAAGAAAAAGAAATAAATAAAAATAAACTCTTTATTGGGTTACTGAACTGTCTCTGTAATTTCCTGTTGCTGTTAGCATCTCCATTTTGTTGAGTATGGTTAAAATCTCTGCATTTTTTAGTCTCCATGTGCTGTATAGAGGGTGGAATTTGAACAAGATGCCCAGTTGAGCTCTACAGCACTTTCCTCTTGCTCCACCTCTCTGCGTCTATTAAGTGGCTCTTAATTTTGTTACTATTTCTTGCCTCTGTTCATTCCCCTCTGTTTTGCCCATTTTCTCCTCCATATAACTTTTCTCAGTCTACCTTTATCCTCCATTTGGTAGGTAGGTAAAGGTAAAGGTGACCCCTGACAATTAAGTCCAGTCGTGTCCGACACTAGGGTGCGGTGCTCATCTCCGTTTCTAAGGCCGAAGAGCCAGCGCTGTCCGAAGATGCTTCCGTGGTCATGTGGCCAGCATGACTAACAGAATGCTGTTACCTTCCCGCCGCAGCGGTACCTATTTATCTACTTGCAATTTCTTGCTTTCAAACTGCTAGTGTGGCAGGAGCTGGGAGCTCACTCCGTCATGCGGCACTTGGATCTCGAACTGCTGTCCTACTGACCTTCCAGTCTGCAGTTCAGCATCTTAACCACTAAGCCACCATGGCCCCTACTAGGTAGTAAGTAGGTAGGTAGGTAGATAGTAAGGAGCAATCTGAGACTGCATTATGCTAATTGGGACTAATTGGGACTGTGTTATGGTTGCTACAAATAGAGCACCAACAGCAGAACTACCAGAACTATGGTTGAACTACCAGCATGTCCCATCATCATAGAGGCACATTTGCCCATTCTGCTTCTTGAAAGTTCTGTGCATGTGTGGCTGACTTTGCTTGAGCCTGTCTCTGTGAATGCTGACAGCGGTGTGGCATGATCAAAGAAAGCAATTCAGAATGCAAACCCTGTATTATTTAATTGCCTTGATGAGTGAGGAGGTTTTGAGGGGTAAAGAGCATGATACCAAGTTGCCACGGCTGTTTTGCAGCCATCATCTCTGCTAGGAAGAAGCTTCTTGTCTGACAAAAGCCAGGGCGGCGCAGGTTGTCTCTATTCTGCCAGCAGTTCATTGCTTCTTTAATAATTTTTGAGGAGTTCTGCAGAAAACGACTGCCACTGTCTCTGGATAATGTGGTCCCTTACCTGATCAGCTTTGCTTCTTTGCATGTTCTGGCTCTCCTTCATGTGTTGAACTGAACTTGTAGCAAGGGGTGTTATCAGAATGGCAGACTCTGTCCCTCCCTTCCACACATCTCAGCACATCTGAAGCATGCCTATTCATGCCTATTCATGTATGCACATTGCAGACATGAGATGGAACACATGTGTGACAGGCTCCCCTGATCCACTGTATGTACACTCCAGAGAACATCTGAATGGAAATACCATATTGTCCCGAGTATAAGATGCACCTGATTATAAGACGCACCCTTAAAGTTTGGTGCTAATTAAAAAAAATTAATTAAATCACTGGCATTAAATTGCAACAGCCTGATTATAAGACGCACCCCTAGTTTAAAAACTTAAATTAGGAGAAAAAAGTGAGTCTTATACTCAGACCAATACAGTATGTATTATTGCCTTCAACTTGCGTAGGGCTGTTTTGAACTTCTGTAGTATGTCTTGAGCAACAAAATTATGGGTCTTACCATCATAATCATCTGCTCAGTGTAGGATACGACAGATATATTAGTACTTAACTAGAGTCTTTATGAGGAAATGTTGCTGAACAATAAGCCCTTACTGTGCGAATAAAAAAGAGTTATGGACTCAGTGGCTAAGGTCCAGTCTTCTCACATCAAGCTGTCTTTTACTGAGTCAGCTAATTATCTCACTCCTTATTGTCAATACTAACTGGCAGAAACTCTCCATGGTTTCAGACAGGAATCTTTTTCTGCCCTATGTGGATTTGAACCCGGGACCTTTTTGTGTACAAAGCATGTGCTCTGTCATTGAGCCGGGAGCCCATCTCCTCTCCCCTTGGTTATGGTGAGGAGATGGAGCCTTGTACCAGCAGACCTATGAGACCTGGATAGCAGAGAAGAAGAACAGCTTTTGTTTGCTTTGCTGCAGCAGTATTGTGGCAGGGACAAGTGGGCACAAGGAACATTGACAGCATTCTCCACTTCCTCTGAGAAACAAACCCTTGAATATGACTATTTACTTGTGAAATACAGTTTTGTAACCTGTGCGGTCTACTCTATGTGGGGTGGGCAGGGATGGTCCTGATTTCAGGGCAAACCTAAAGTTTTTTTGTCTTTGCCCCTTCCAGTGAATATGCTCTCAAGCCTGTACCTTGGAAGGTAGAGAAAAGCATAAGATGCCTGTGCCTCTCCTTTCATGAGCAGAATAATGGCATTGTCCACATTCGGCAATGAATTCAGTTCCTTGGTATTTCACCTCTGTTCACCAAATGAATAATGGGATTACCATTGGGAGTAACTCACACGTTTGGCTCAAGCCACCTCTTGTTAGCAACTTTGATGTCCAGGGGAGAGAGAGAGGGTTTCATTTTTGCAAAATTGTATAAAAGGCCCTGAAATCACTGTGTGCGTGCATGTGTGTGACTGCCAGTGGGCAAATTTAAAATAGCGGCTTGCTTTTCAGTATTAATCATGTTAATTTATGGCTAAATGTGACTCATTTGATTGCTGGTGAAAATCAAAGCCAAGTGGTTTTCATTTTGGGTGCTGAGGGAGGGGGGGAGGCAGAGAGTGTCTCTGCCTGCATGTGGAAAAGATTCTTTCCCCAATCACATTCTTCTGTGGCCTTTTATCTTCCTGAGACCATGAAACAAGAATTAATGCAAGCACAATTTTCACGGCTTTTCTTTAAACTGTCTGATGAGTGAGCGACACTCTCTCCTCTCTTTAGGCCTTATTAGCTTAGATAGCTGACAACAGCAAAAGATTTAATATTTACCACAAGTAGCAATCTCTTGAGGTAAATGTGGGTGATCTTCAAATTAGCACATGGAATTATTTAGCCTCTTTGTGCACAGTAAGGTGCAGGTCCTAGATTGTTGCTTCTAGATGTGTGTTAATGTTAGCCACAACACACCAGAAGCCTCTGTCTTCCAGGAAGGCTCCATGTGCTTGGTTTAAATTTAAGTTCCATGTGCTTTGATTTAAATCACGGGCAGGCTTTCTAAACCCCAAGGTTTTTTTTACAATACAATAAGCAGGGCCCCATGCCTTATCACATCACACTACAGACATTATGCATGGAAAGTCTCAGTGCTCTTGTATGCATGCATTTGGAAGAGGCATTTTTAGTGACTTCCACTAAGACTTAAGATAGATGTGATGGCAGCAAAAGCAAGAGTGTGATATTCTGTCACAACAGCAGAAATCCAGTTGTGTTCCTGTTAAGAATGAGTTGCCCCAGGGTACTGAGAACCTGTTTGGAGCTTTGTTGAACACCGCTATGGACAAGTACAAGTCAAAAGTATCCAGGCTTGTATACAAGAGGACTGACACATTTGCAATGGGAATGGGCATTTCCTTCCCCTAGCATTAGTATGTACATGTATCTATAGCTAAATACAGCTGACTTGCAAATTTTGACCCTGAAAGAGGTAGCCTCTTGATAGTTTCTACAAGGGCAGTGTGAAGTTAACAATGACTCCATTTTGGTTTAAGTTCCTGTTTGGTACAGGATGGTACTATCTGGTTGCTGCTACACATAATTTATTGTGCAGCCCTAAATTCTGAGAGGCCTATGTGGCGGACGTGACATTCTGCTATTGCTTAACGGTATTGGCCATATCATTGTGCAATAGCAGAATGTCACGTCCGCCCCATAGGCCTCTCAGAATTTAGGGTTGCACAATAAATTATGTGTAGCAGCAACCAGATAGTACCATTCTAATGAGGTCATCTTCGGAGGTCCTCTTCTGGGTACCCCTGCCTTCTCAGGTGAGGTGGGCAGTGGCTGGCAGAGGTCCTTTTTGACTATGATGCCCCCATTCATGGAATGCTCTCCCCAGGAAGGCTCACCTGGCACCAGCTGTCATGTTCATTTCAACTCCAGATGTTGACCTATCTGTCTCCCAGGCCCTTTAAACTGCTGCTGGGTTTGTTTTCTCTGCTGTGTTATCTGCTTGCTCTGTTTATTAAATTGCTGTTTATTTAGTGGTTGTTTTGATTTGATGGTTTTTAGTTTTTTAGTGTTGTGAGCCACCCTGGATGCACGTATGTGCTGACGTTGAAATTTATCAGAGGAAATGTGAAGAGACTGCTTTCCAATGCTGCTATTGATAGCAGTTTTGCCACATTTAGATCCCACTGGTTTCCCAGCTAACTTGCTCCAAATTGTACTCGGTGATTGTAGACACATGGGTGGGCTCTTGTTCAACCCCCACTCATTTCTATGGGTTATAAAAGAAGATGTGAACATTGAATTGTTCTCATAGAAATGTATTGAACTCTAGTGAGTTGTGAGCTGTGGGTTGTGAGCTGAGCCCCAGCAGGGGTGTAAACTGGAGTGGGAAAGAAGCCTGCACTTCCTAAGGAAAGGAGGAATTCCTCTGTCACTCCTCAGGCTGGTCCCTCAGGCTCTACCAGGCATAGCCTCTGGACCACTCTCTCCACAGGGAGGGCTCAGAGTATCCACAAAGAGGGGGTTCCAACCACCTTTCTCCTCCTCCGCAGGTGGGGAGGGAAGAATTGCCTCCTTAGGCCTGTCTGGCCCTCAGCCTCCACCTGACCACTAGCCATCCCCTGTGGGTTATGAAGATCTCCTCCTTGCCCCACCCACCCCCCTCTTCCTATCCCGCCTCTTCATCCCATCCTAGCCCTGCCTGGGGTCATGCCACTAAAGGGTCTTTCCCCTGTCAGCCTCCACTGAATTTTGCTCAGTGCTAGATGATTTGAATTAAAGAATCAGCTCGTCTATACATGCCCAGGTGTGATCCAGTGTTGCTGTAAGGTCTGATTGCACATTTGTGTTTGATTATCTGTTTGTTCAGTCAAATGACAAAATCATCTTCAGTGGAAGTAGTGCACGGGTGTAAACCTTGCAGAAAAGAGCCCAAAGTACTCATTAACAGGCATTCTTGTGGGAGCCGCATGTTGTAAACAGAATTCTTCATCACAAAAGGGGGCATTTTACCCAGGAGGCTTTCATAACCTCCCATTGGGGTGAAAAACATATGTACATGTGAAGAGAAAATTGCTGCTAAAATAGATTATATTCTTTGCCTGGCTTCTGCTTTTCTGCAGGGGTTTATCAGCAGGAAGTTTAAAAAGTAAATCCAGAGCACTGTAAATAATACTTTGTTGTGCTATATGGAACCACATTACATCATAAGTGAAACAGGAGAGAGAGAGAGAGAGAGAGAGAGAGAGAGAGAGAGAGAGAGAGAGAGAGAGAGAGAGAGAGATCCTTGCCTCAAGGAGCTCACAATGCACAATACATTAGCTTTGAGCAAATTTTATTTACGGGTTTAAAAGCCATGGTCAAAAAAGTTTGAAAAGTTTAAAAAGCTTAAAAAAAACTAAGTTAAAGTTTAAAAAAAACTCAAATAGTTTGGTAAAAACTCAAATTACCATAGTTAATACCAATTCCAGATGAGCATAGCACCAGTGGCACTGGGTTTTAATGATGCTGCTCCTTTACTATCAGCGGTGTGGCTCTCCTATGCAGCATTGCTCTACTTAAAACTTCTGCTAATAATTGCAGTATTGGCTGATTGCATATATAGTGCTTAATGTGAGTTGAGTGAGAAAATTGAGTTGAGGAATGAGCAAATTCACATGTGGGGTTGGAAAACAGGTACAACTGACTGCAAAGCAGAGACCTTCATGTGTGGAGAGGTCAATGTGCCTAGTCCCCAAATGCTGTTAAAGACCATGGATTCATTCAAGGGATTTCATTCACACATTGCCCAGTAACTAGGCACCGTTCTCACATGGAAGCTATGTATATTGCTCAGGCACTGTATATCATGTCAGTTTGTCCCTGTTCTCTGATACAGCTTGAAGGCTGTGCCCATGGAGCAGACAATGTACAATGTGGTTTGTGTTGTCAAATTTCTGTCTGTCTTCTTGCCTTGATTTGAATGTGTGCACTTGCCAGAGGTGATACATTTCCTCCATACAACCCACAATAATTGCAACATACCGGTATCTTCCAAAGAGCAATTAAGGGTGTCAGTGACATACTAGTGGTGGTATAACCAAGACATTGTAATATCAAGAACTAATGCATAAGACATGATAGCAGTCTTGGTTGGTAGCTGAGTGCATGTTCTGCTCCCTTGTATGCTTACTCCTGAAAATTATAGCAGTATTCTTCAGCACAGATTCCTGTTAGTTTCCCTGATGTGCCTGAGAGATGCTTGTATAGATCAGGGGTTCTCATCCCCTCAGCGGTGTTGTACCACCACTGCCACCAGAATATTCTGGAGTACCACCGGAAGTGACTGGCGATGACATCATCACCAGTCACTTCCGGGTATCGAAGCTTAGGCATGGAGATTTTTGATGCCACGGAGCTCTGAATGCGCCAATAAGGAGCTCGGGGTGGGCGGGCCTTTTTCAGCACTCGAAACTTGTGTGCTTCACCTCCGCTCGCCGACTGAGCTTCTTGCCAGCACTTTCCAAGCTCTGCGGTGTCAAAAACCTCTGCATCTGAGCTCCAATGGAGGGGGGCTTTGGAGGGGGGGTTGGGGTTCCAACCGATAGTGTACCACCAGAGGTACCTCTCCCTATGGGGGAGAAAGGTGGGATAAAAATTCAATAAATAATAATACCCCCAAGTACCACCAGTTGAGAATCCCTGGTCTAGATCATCCGAGGCAAGACCAGTTCAGACGGTACTATTGCCTTTCAGTCTTTGGAGCTGCCACCAAACAAACTACACTGGCTGCAACTTAATATTGTTCTTGTTGCCCAGAAAACCAGAACTGGATTACCTATTGCTTGAATAGGACAAGAGGCACAAACACAGTTATTCCAGGAGATTTGAGTAAAACTGAGCAATTCTCCCTTTTTCTGTAAGACACAGTTGTAAATGTGTCAGAGGAGTGCACTATTTCAGTTTCATAACTGAAGGAAACTATGTTGAGGACAGCAATCTTATTGCAGATGCGCCTCATCTTATAATGAAGAAGAGAAGCATTTTATACTAAATTAGCAAAGTATGGATGGCAGGTTTTTATAAAATAATAAGTACAAAAATCTGTTTATTCAGGGTGTGTGTATCTTCCTTATGTAATGCATTTCCTCAGTCTGAATGCACATTTTTCATTCATATAATGATTGGCAGCAAACACATGCGTCTATCTAAGGCATATTTATAGCGTTGTGTCACTATGACAAAGAATTTCGGTAGTCTCCTAGAGAGCCCATTTGGGGATGGCTCTATTTGAGGGACTGGAGTTATTGTTCAGGGTGAAGCACCACCTGCTTTGTGTGAGAAGGCTCCAGGTTCAGTCCTTGGGATTTGGGGCTGGGGTGGGGAAAGACCTCTGTCTGTAGTGGTGTAGTGGTTTGGGAGTCTGACTTAGACCTGGAAGATCCAGGTTCAAATCCCCGCTCAGCCACGAAGCTTCCTGGGTGACCTTGGGCCAGTCACTATCTCTCAGCCCCACCTACCTCACAGGGTTGTTGTGAGGACAAAAAGGAGGGGAGGAAATATGTACACCACTCTGAGCTCCTTGGAGGAAGGGCGGTACAAAAATGTGAAAAATAAATAAATAAACCCTGGGAGGGCTACTGCTGGCATCATAAATAGTGATAATAAGGGAGATGGACCAAGATCTTAGTGTAAGGCAGCTTCCTATGTCCAAAGGTTACAAAAGCCAGGAAGTAGAAGGGACAGCACCGCTGCTGCTATTTATTTGCTCTTATTTATTTAGGTCTCTTCTCCAGGGTAGGCATCTTTTCCACAGTGTCCTCATAAAACCCTTGTGAAGTAGGTTAGTCTGAGAGACCGTGAGTCTGTGATCAAGATCACCTTGTGATTTTTGTGGTTATAAAGGAGTTTGAACCTAGGTTCCCTTCCCACCCTTGTCTCTCTCACGCTATTCACATCGATACACTGGCTCTTCATGGATACAAGTTCTAGTTTTTCAGTCAGGCTGTTCTGTCTTTGCTTCATTGTCTTGACGTCCTAATCTTTTCTGTCCCTTTTCCAGTTCTTGTCTGGAAATGTCCAATTGCTTAAGCAAAGCCATTACAATCTGTGTCCAAATATCTGAGCTGCAAATTTCCACCTGCATATCTAGTCAGGGCTAAAATTACAAGGATGCCTGGGGGGGGGGGACTCATTATCTTTTGCAATGATCCCCCATATTATTTATTGTAAAAAAAACAAAAAAAAACAAAATGCTTTTCATTGGAAGAAATCAGACGGGCTTTCGATGCAAAATGAAATCACAATTTACAAGAAAATATAATTACAAATGTTAACAGTCAAGATTAGAATAGCACGACACAGAAAAAATAATCACACAATGAAATATTTTAAATAACAGTAGAGCAAAAGAGGAAACAACTCTGACGTAAAAAGCAGCAAAGAAAATAAAACAGCCAAAGCAGCTCAGCCTCTCTAAAAAAACAACAACATGTCTTAACTTGAAAGTCTTCAGGGTTGGGCTAGGTTGGCCTCTCTAAGGAGGGTATTCCATAAGGTTAGTGCCACAACCGAGAAGACCCTGCTCCTTTTAAATACTGTCCATATTTCTGTCTGTAGAGGAATCAAGAGCAGTGCTTCAGATGTTGAATGAAGTGCCCAGGGAGAGGTAGGTGATTCTTCAGGTATTGTTGTTAGCTTCTTCACTACCATTTTGAGAAGGCTCCAGGTTGGTCATAATTTGGCAAAAATTAGGGAGGATAAGAGTGTATGGCTTGTGGGTTTTTATTAAGGTTCCCCTACCTCCCCTAGCATTGGGGATGGAAGCTTTGTATCTATTACAGGTACAAATGAATCTGCCTACAAAATCTCCCACACCATGCAGGCTATATTGGATCCAAAAAACCCTATGTGGATTAGTAACAGTTAATATTATGGTCTGTCTCAAGCAAGTGAGCCAAGCCATATCCTCTCCATTTTGCTAGGGAAACATTTTCCCTGTTAGGTAATATGACCTCGTGGGGGGAAGGGAGGAATTAATGCCTGGCCTTATGAAATCAGTTTGATTCTAAATGCAAAGCAAAACTTGCCCACCCCTCTAATGTCCCTTAATTTTGAAACGTTGATCTGGCAACCTTCTGTAAAACTGTCTCCACATGAAACCAACCGTTAGACACACTCTTTCCTATTTTATGTAGGAGTTCTGTTTAACAAATACCAGTTGCTGTTAATTTGGCAATATGTTTTTTGGGTTTTTTTTAATGTGGGATCTGGTATTCTAGGACTGGAAGAGCAAGAAAGGAAACAACTTGTGGTTTCCAGTTTGTATGCACATATATTCGTAATTAAACCCCAAATAAAAATGACAACAAACTGTGCTGCTGTTGAACTCTTATAGGTGGATAACTTGAATGGTAAAATTGCTAGTGGAATACAGTACTGAACAAGTCTTGCATGTTACACACTTCATAGTGGGAATGTCAGCAATGCATTGTTTTTTTTTCCTCTGCTTTGTGTGAGGTCTTGAGTGCATATAATGAAAAAACCTGATTCCTTCCAAGTGAGCACAGCACCAGTGCTGTTTGCATGAACATGTCACAGTTTAGTTTTGATAAATCTGGGGTTTCAATCTCACTCTCTTTTTTAATGTTACTTGGGTAATATCATAGACTGACGGAACAAGGTTGTCTTTGATTTCTCAGACCTCATTTGAGGATGAGTTCAATTTTTTTCCCCAGCAGACTGTAATTAAAGGGAGAAACCTGTGGGAGGGGATCTAAAAATATCATCTTTGTTGGAGGAGAGGTGACGTTCTTCCTTGGGAGTTGTTCTTCATTAAGGTGCTCGGGAAATACTGTAACATAATCCATAAAACTATACAGTCCGAATGTATAATTTATTACTTTTGCACATTGCCTTAAGCTATCAGATAGACAGTGGAAAAAATCCAATCAATAATAAAATAATGACTCTACTCTTCGACTTCCTTTTGACTAATCCCCTCATTTTGGAGAAATTCCCCCTTCTGAAATGAAATGTGACTGCGTTGGACTTCCAGGCAATCTTCCATTCATGAATACGGCAAATTTGATAATGTTCCCAGACAACATTTACACCTACAGCCAGATCCTCACTGGGAAATCAAGGGTCACTTGTCATCTCCATGATTTAACCTTCAAGTCTAAGCATGCTTACTAACGCGAAAGCCTCACTGAGTTCACAGGGACTTGTTTCTGAGCAAACATGCTCAAGAATACACAAGGGTAGCTCAATCTCATTTTGGGCTTATGGTGGAGGATCTTGCGATCTGCCACCGTAAGTCCCAGTGTGGTGGCACAAAAGGCGCGCTGCTGTCATGCGCTGCAGGACTGCTTGCACAAAGCCAGAGGCACCACATGTGTACCAGTGGCATCAGTCTACACTAGAGCAGGTAAGGTGGCAATAGGGGCGGGTCGTGGGCAGTTTGGGGAGGAGTGAAGGGAGTGGGGCGGGGATCGGAATGTGCAGGAGGCAGGCAGAAAGGGTGGATCTTGACAGTAGTTGTGCATGCCAATATCCTTTCCCCCTTTCCCCAGCTCAACATGCCCCTGAGGCTCCTTGGAAATATGCCAGCTACTGTAAATAGCTGGCATAGGTCCAAGTAGACCCATTGGTGGCCAGGGTGCTTATATATTTTTACTTACCGGTACTTCTCCCAGGCTGCGTTCCCCCCCACCAAAAGTGCTTCATTGGTGGTGCTGCATCACATAGGCTGTGTGTGTGGGGGGGGGGGTTAGGATTGGGGCATATGTGTTCTAAGATGGTGATAGATTTATTGTATGTCATGACTTAAATGTGCATACTCAGGCAATGTCAGGATAATTGAAGTCACTCATATCACAACATTTTATTTTTTGGCTACTTTCTGATTTCTTTCTCCAACTCAAAATCACTATCTGAACCTTGGTCAGGAGAGTGATAACATGTCCCCGGTATTAATTTTTTGGCCAGCTATTTCTTCCCACAATGATTCTATGACCGAACTTGTTCCTCCTAAGGAACTCATTGTACTCAGTGGCCTCTTTGACATGAAAAGCAACTGAACTGCCAAGATTCTTTACTCTGTTCTTTCTGTAGATATTATGTTCAGGGATATATATCCTATTGATCATCATTCCATGAAGTTTTTGGTATTCCCACAGTAGCTATGCCCTTTTTTTATTACCAGCAATCTGACTTGCCTGTGTTGACTTGAAGTTTGTCCAAGTGATTGTTGACAATATACTATATTGCCAAAAGAAGACTTGTAACCAGTAAACATATAAGAGCCCTGTCCTCTATCGCAGGGGTTCTCAACTGGTGGTACGCGAACCACTAGTGGTACACATACCGCCAGCTAGTTGTATGCGGCTCCCTGGCCGCCAAGATCACCCTGGAACCAGTGCCTCGAGCGTGCAGGTTTCCAGGCTTGGGAAAGGCCCTCCCTCCCACCTGCACCCGTTAGCTTATCTTTACAGGGCTCTGGTGTGGCGAAAACCCAGAAATAAGTGCTGATGATGTCATTGTTACTTATATCTAGTGGTATGCGGCGGAAGAGCAGCGCTGGAGGTGGTACATGGAAGGTAAGAGGTTGAGAACCCCTGCTCTATTGCTTCTCAACACCATGTCTCAGGTTGGACATGGGCCTGAGGTTGGACATGGGCAAACTGCCACATCTTAGGCCTACCACACAATCCTATGCATGTTTACGCAGAAGTACTGTATGTCCAATTTTGTTCAGTGGAGGTTACAGCCAGGTAAGTGTGCATAGGATTGCGCTGCTAAGACTACTATAAAGTTATTATGACAAATCAGATTTATGAATGAGATGAGAATTGTAAATCACTTTATATACTGAAGAATGTGAGAGAAAATGTTAACAGAAATGATAACTGCTGGGCTGGACCTTGATCAATTATTTAATAATTATTTAGCAATTTAGTAATTGGGTGATCTTCAACTAGCTATGATCACCATTATTACCCATTTGATCCTGGGACTTGGAGCTGATTCAGGCATAATGACCAATTTCACAGCGCTGCTAGGAAGGTGAAGATGATAATGACTATAAATTGCTCTGCATCTTTTAAAAGTGTAAAAGTAGGGAGACCCTAATACAAAGGACCCGAACTAAGCTAGCCTTTTTTTCTAGCACATGCATTTTTCTTTGACTGCCGCAGCATTGGAGGTTCCTTGGGGCCTGCTCAGCACTGATACTATCTCTTGGGCTTCCCTTCTAATTACCTTATTTTGGATGAATAGAGCGGTGAATGTGGAATAACATCCCCACCTTGCACCGCTTTATCATCCATCCACCCTGAAAAGTGTTCAGTGGACTATTTGAAATGGATCTCATTAAAAGCTTTCCCAGGATGTTTGTTCTGATTTTCTTTTGAGAACTATCTCACCTCTAATCTCTGCTTAGGCAGTTCTCTTTTGCCACTCCTGCACCTGGATTGTAAAAGCAAACATCCTTTGTCCCTATAGCCATGAAACCCCACAATTGCTTTCTCAGGAGTGCTTCCTCCTTTCAGGGCTCTTTCAGGTCAGTTATCTTAATTATCCTCTTCTTTGACCATATCGGCTGTCAGTAGTTAATAACACGGCTTGTTGTATTTTTGTTTGCCTGTGTAGTATTAGCCTGGGGTACAAGTTTGGTCTCATTTGCTATGATATGGATCAGAGTAATGCCATTGTTTGCAGTGGATATCACATGTGGTTTACATCTGTTTCTTTAACACCAGATTCTATCCCTTCTATCCCTTTTATAGTATCTTGGACCACTATAAAAGGCAATGCAGATCTGCCATTACAAAGGGTCTAGGAAAGTCTGCATCAGTCAGAGGGTGATTGGCTTACCTGGGAATAAATTTCCGTTGAACACAGGAGTGGTATCGGCAGTCAGCCATGTAAGGCACTGGTTGAGGGTTTACGGCCATCAGAGAACCCATCGGGTCAGGCCAACCCCTGAAAACTCAATACTAGTGGTAGTGGAAGCATTCCATGCACCTATCAGAAGCGCCTGGATCCAGTGCACATTGTGTGATGTCATAACGCTCACTGATGCCACTGGTGAGCGCAATGGAGCTGCCAGTGCAGTCAATGGTGGTTGCGCACACTTGCCATCAGTGTCCGCTGGCACCAGGTAAGGCAGCGGCGTGGAGGTGGAAGGGATGGGACGGGAGTGGAGGAATGGGGCTTTCTGGGCAAGAAGGGGAGCAGAGAGGGAGGCAGAATGGGATGGGATCGGGAAGGATCGGCAGCACTCGTGTGTGGCCAATTCCTATCCCCCTTCTGCCTCCCTTTCCCTCTCCCTCATTCTCCTCAGTTCTTCTGAGCCAGAAAAATAGCTGGTGCAGACCCGAGGAGACCCATAGGGCAAGTGGAGGCTTTCCCCAGGATAAGGGAACAAAAGTTCCCTTACCCTGTGTCCCCCCCCCCAAAAAAAAAGATGTAGTGCACACCTCCTTGCATCAGCAGGAATGATTTGGATTGGATTGGGGGATCAGGCTGCTTTTAATGATTTAGGACTAGGAGCTGCTAAAGCAGGTACTAGCATCCCCATCAACTTCATAATAGAAAATGTAATTCTTAACCCCAATAAGGCTCTCATTACTCTTGGAGTTGGGTGGGGGAGAAAGCTATTTCCTATGGTAATACATTAACATGAATATAAAATTGTAATAGCTTATTGTCTTGCATTAAAACTCAGTTTAATATAAAATGGCTAGATATCCCAGAAGTGAAAGAAACATAACATCTGCTCAGGTCATAAGGAGACCATTCTGAACTACAGATGGAGGCTACAACTTCTCCAGAGTTGGTCTTCAGCAGTTTGGCACTCTAGACAAAATGGCGTCTCTGCTTCATCACCACCACCACACACTCTAACCCTCAGCACTGCTGAACGGGCATCTTCATCATTGACACAGGCTAGATTCTTTTAGCATCCTTGTTTTCTGTACTTCTACCAATGGCTGTTATCTGACATTTCTGGATTGTCCTTTCCTGACCCTCAGTGGTCCCATGAGCCCATGACCAACTGTTCTCATTCACACCATTCCCTGGTAGTGAGCCAAAATTGCCATATTGTTAAGCTGTAGAAATAAACTCAGATAATTACACATTTTGGCAGAGCAGCAGATACTGACTTTATTGCAGGTAACTGACTTTATTGCAGCCCAGAGCTTTTGCTTTGTAGGGCCATCTTGGCAGAAGGTACATTGCAGGCTTCTCCATGAAGTTACCTTCTGAATCCCTTGGTTGTGTTAGAACCTTGGGCAGTGGTGAAGATTCCATCGCAGTTCTTTCTAGGATCCTTTTGCTTGCTCCTTCCTTAGATATCTCAGGTATCCATTTTACTGTTTTTCCTTCTTCTCAGAAGCATCGCAGGTACTAAGACAGAATTTAGGATCCTTTTGTGATAAAGATGGCCTTGTAGCACTTTTTCCAGAAGAAAAACAACGTTCAACAAAATATTGCTCTTGTACATGGGCTAATTAATTTAAATCTGTACAAATGTAATGTTTGCACATTAAGATGGTGAGATTTTAGTCTTGTTTCACTGAATTTAGTCATATGTAACACTCGGGACACTTTTCGAAGCCATCCTGAGCCTTTGGGATAAGGTGGAATGAAATCAAAAGAAATGCTTTTTTTTTTTTTTTTGGCATTAAGGCTGTAGTAGTCGAAAGTGACAAAGTACCAAAAATCCCAGCTGCGCTACTTGAAACCCAGTTGGGTGTCATCCATATGCATGAGCATATGCTCATATGAGCTACACTTTATACCAGAAAATGTGTGTTTTTCACACACAAACAGAGGGCAAGGGGGGGAAGACGGTGCTTAACTCTTTCCATGCCTGCTGATTCTACTCTGCAAATCCCCTCCACTTCTCACCGTTTCCCCATGTAGCCAGGTTTCTCTGTCAGAGCCCACCTAGGGGGAAAAGCAGCTGGGAGCGTTTGCAGGGGAGAATTGGTGGGTGGCCCCTGCCCTTGCTTGAGCAATACAAGAAAACCCTGGCATTATGTGCAATTCCACTCTTTAGCCGTCTGGCTGTCTTTTGGGGTGAACATCAGACTGCAAGAAACCTTAAATCAATGGATAGCAATGGGGTGTGGTTGCTGAAATTGCTCTCCAGTTAGTGCTTGGCAGCATCTCTGTCCATATGTGTTTCTAATGATGCACTAAATACTCCTCATGAAATGGCATTCAGAAGATACTATTGGCAGTTGGTCAGAACCAATGTGCAGCCTGCAGTGAACCTGAGAAAGAAAGAGAGCGAGAGAGAAATCTGGCTTTTCGTTCAAAGTAATCGTAGGATGCTTTATTTTTTCTGAACACATCAGAATTACTGGAGCACAGCTTGGTGCTCTGCATACTGTCAGCTTCTTTGGGTTGCTTGTCAAGCAGGGTGCTGTGGAAGCTGAAACACTCCTCTAATTTTTGCATGATCGTTCTCTGTTTCCAGCATGGTTACTGTATTTAATTAGGACCAGGCGCTACTTTCAACAGGATGCACTGTTGACCGAAGGCATGGAGCTGGTGTGAAATCATTGCCTTTATTCCAGGCTGCTTTTCTAGCAGAAAAAAGCGGGCAGGGAAGAGAGTGGAATCAGTGGCTCGGGTCCAGTGAAAGCAAGCACCTCCGCTTGTGAAGCCTGGGTCCATATTTGGCTGTCACATGCTGGGCTCTTCCTTGCAACCACAGCCATAAAAGGGCAGCTGACCAGTTGTTTTTCGAGGAAAAGGGGCTGCTAATTTTTATGGTTTTTTTTTTAAAAAAACTGATTCATCTCATTTATTATTTCATTTCTATTTTTTCCTCTCCTTTTTGTTTTTCTTATAAATGCAGGCCTTTGACAGTTTAAAGAAACAGCTGCCTTTCCCAGTGTTTTTCTTTCTTTCTCTGCAACAATGATCCCTTAGCTATTTTCTAGTTCTTTTTTCCAGGTGTAAAAAATCCCACCCTCTTTCAAGATCAGAGCTGTGAAGTAGGAAGAGATTAGCAGTAGACCCCCAATCTTCTCTTAACCACTGCCAGATAATGAACAAGTTAATTTAATTCCAAGGTGTAGCTTTATGTTTCTGGATGACATTTCCGTTTGTGTTTTGAAGGCTGTGTAGCTAATGCACCTTCTGCTACAGGGAATAGAGTTACATAGCAAATTCCCATGATGCTTCAGAGTTCTCCTTCCATAATTGCCCACACCTCATGTATCAAGTATCCCTCACTAAGGTGGTGTGTGTATGATAATAGTATTTTTTCTTATTATTTATCACAGCGGTCTTTGCTACATTTCAGATAAGCACATGTCCCATAACATTTACAAAAGACTGTAATCTTCTGTCTTTAAAGCAGAAAGTGAAGCTAGAGCTATATCGTTATAAGAAAAATAAAAGCAGTAACCCCCCCCCCTCTCAGGTTCTCCTTCTGTGTAACACAACTTAGGCCAAAATCCTGTGTAAGGATCTGGCGGGCAGCCTAGGGCTGTCCGCCAGATCCCATCCCCCGCCGTGGTCCGCCATGTGGCGGGCCGGTGGTCTACTCAGGGAAGGGGATGCTCGTTCCCTTCCCCGGGTGTAAACCAGGGCCGGCCCTATCGGCCTCCTCGAATTTCCGCCGGCTAAATAGCTGTCGAAAGTAGGAAGAGGCCGTGTAACGGCCGAGCCGGCCAGGCGGGGATGGGGTTATGGCCAACTCCATCTCTGCCCCCTAACAGGCTCGCTCGCCCATTGGCCTCCCTCCCTCGCCGCCCGGACTGCCCACGCGCCTGCAGGCGGGAGCCTTACCTGCCTCCAGCGACCGCATCCTCAGACTGACGACGGAGGGAGGCCTTGCGTCGGCCTCCCTTACTCCAAAGTAGGTGCAAACGAGCGCTCCGCCGTTCTAAAGCTACAGTGGATTTCGCTGTTACTTTGTGTCCTGATCCCGTGTCATGTTTAGTGAATCTTGACCAAAAATAATTCAGGCTCTACGCAAATGTTGGTAACATAGCAGGTTTATTAAATGGGGGTTTATATACAGCTTTCTGGTAGGCCTCTCAACACAAACCTGCAGCAAGGTTTCTTCTGGGTTGTATTTAAGGGGGCAGTGCATTCACTGTGCCTGAATACAACACATTTTTGCCGTGCATTTCCTTGCTCTCTCCAGCAGCAGGCATTTATGTGTAAGGTACAGGAAAATACAGGTTACTTGTCATGACAGAGGAAAGGGGAGCTTGACTTGAAGCAATCGTTGTTGGCAGCCCTGTATTTCCTGTAACATGTAGCTCCACCCTGAAAAGCAACCTTTTCAGGGCATTCTTCATGGAGTTGAATATGCCAAGTTCTCTGGCACTGAGTGCAGACTTGCTGAAGCATATACAGTCCAGAAGGCTCAAGAACGCACAAGGCAAACAATCTCCTAGCGGGAAGGTAACAATAGACAGCAGCTGTGACTCCAGTGGGAAGAACAAACTGAAGCCTAGCTAATGATGAAAAGAAACAGGGAACCACTGAAGCCTGAAAAGTGCAAAGACAAGGTTTAAAAAAAATTCAGGGGGAAACATAGCAGAGTCCAAGCAACAAGATATATGTGAATAACCTGCAGTGAGAAAGGTAGAGAGGTAAAGGCAAATGGAGACGGTTCACAGTTGTGAGAACCAGACAATGGCCTGTACGTTTAGACTTGGTTTACTCTCCATCTATCTATAAGTGATCACTTATGTGCTGGACATCCTAGTGTACACACATGCACGCACACCGAGGCAGCAATCCTATACACACTTGCATGAGAGTAAGTTGCATGGAGTGGATTAGGACTTTCTTCTGAGTAGACATGCATAGGATTGTGCTGTGAGTTTGACAATGAAAATTCTTCTGCCTGGGATCTAATGCTAACATAACACTGGAATGGCTTCAAAAAGGTAAGTAGAATGAAAACCTCAGACAGCTTGGAAAAGGTCACAGGAAAGACAGTATTACAAACACTGGTTGTTCCTTTGCTTTCTGGAATGTGTCAGGATTTCTCCCATTTTGTCTTACCTTTCACAGACTATGCATAATGGGCCCTTTGCCCTGCCCCCTCTCACCCCAGCTGCCTAAATACATATTTGCAAACCAGTTTCCATCTCCTCAAAGATACAGTTGTCAGACCTCCTATAGCCAAGCTAAAGTCAAGTCAAGACTTGACTTCAGCCAAGACTCACTCATGGAATAAATTTTCAGTGTCAGGACTGAACCCTGGAACAGGACAATGGCTCTGAACATGTGCAAAGTATTTTCCTCATTTATTCACACCAAGTCCACAGAGCTCTCACATTAAGACTGCGGGTTCGTGGGCAGTAGTGTTGTGCTACATTTTAATGGTTGTCATAACACCCCCTACCCATAGCCACACCCCATTAAGACTATAAAAAAAGTCAACTTTAAATTTCATCATGAGTGCGTTTTTGTCTCCTGTCACTTATTTCTACTTTGAAACTCATTATACTATCATTTCATCCCAAACTCTTGTTGAGGGTTGCAATAGTTTAAAACAGATGTATAACAACTGAAACATGGGATTAAAAAGAATCCCAAATAAATATAGCAGGTATATTACAATACTAACCCTAACCTATGCACATTTACTCAAAAGTAAGTCCCATGGTATTCAATAGGACTTATTCCCATGGGATGTAGTCTTATGACACAATCCTATCCTCCATTTGCGACAGCAGATGGAGTGTCCCACAAAAGGTGGAGTGTCACTGTTGCAAAAGACTCAGTGATGGTGCACAGAGCACACCGCCGTCAGGCCAGTCCGAGCCACCACAACTAAGCAGCTGTGGCTCACTCACACAGTCATCATGGATCACAGCATAATAGCTGTGTCAGCCTCAGTAAGTTGGTGGCGGGTGTGTGTCATGGGTGGGGGCAGGGGGGTTTGGGGGCAGTTTGGGGGGAGGGCAGAGGATGAATGGGGAGGGAGGGGTGGATCCTGGTGGCACCAGCATGTGCCAGGATCCTATCTCTTTTTCGATCAGTCTCTATACAGCTAGTGTGGGTCCGAGGAGAGCCAAAGACTATCAGGAGGCCTATAGAGAGGTAAGGGAAAAATATGTTTCCTTATCTCTCCCAGGTCTCCTGTACGCCCCGCAGCATGCAGTGTGTGCCTCCATGGCATGGCTGCATGTTTCAACATGATGGGGAATAGGATTGGGTTCTGTTTGTAACACGAGATTCATACTGCCCTTGGCAAAGGTAGCCCTTGCAAATTTTACCTCCTGCTGAGCCTGATGCAGAGGTCTTTTGAAAATAGTTTCAAAGACAGCACCTGAGTGTTCCTATTGATGGACAAGAGCTCTGTTCTTCCTGCCCTTACTTCCAAGTAAACATGCCTAGAAGTGCAGTTTCAGAAAGTAAATAATGCCAGTAATATTGACAATACTTAAAAGGTTTCAGGTGTATTAGTACCCTCACGAGCTGCACATGGACTTCTTTTTCTTACTTTTTGAAAAGGTCTTATCACAAGTAGTGAGCTCGTACAGTGCTAAGGATGGGAATTATATTTCCAACAAATATTGTCCCAGCCAGTTGGGGAAGTCCAGCAACTTCTATTTTAAATGTAAAAAATTCTGTGGGAAAATAGCCTTCTGGCAAAATCAGTAGGAGCTAAGAAAAGTTTTAGCAGAGTATTTTTAATTGCGGAAATGTTCCGAATGGTTCTTTGCCTGCAGACAATTTGGCTTCACTCTTTTGAAAGTTTCTTGGAGTTATTCAGAAGTCTGGGTGTAGTGACTGGAAACAAAGTGGAGGACATTATTGGTATTGTTCAAGGATGTTCAAGGTATTGTAAACATGGAGAAGTCTTTGTCATCTTTTTTGTAAGCCCCAAAGAATAGATTTCCCACCATCTCTTTTTTTTTTTTTCTAAAGCCAGGAAGACTGGAAAAAAAAATATCCTGTGTCTATTGATACTTATGTAGTATAAATGCAAAGAGACCTTGGGTGGCTGTAGGAACCAGGTAGAAAAGATAGCCAGCTGTACATTAGTATAGAACTGGTTGAATTGTTGGCATCAACATATTTAAAATATAGCAACATGAAGTCATTTGTCCATCTGTCCATCCATCCAATCTCTTTCCTTACTCACCATGAGCTAAGCTCTGTGCAGCTTGATAGGAGAATTGTCAGCCCCACTAAGGATGCTGTTCCAACTTTTTTGATTGGATTGTGGTCATAAGTCAACCATGTTATGTGGTTGGATAGAAAACCAAACTTTGATTGTTCACTGCAGATCACAGTGAACTTGACTGTATAAAATAGGCTAGGCAGTCTTGCTTGGTGGGTTTCAACGAAAATCATCCAAGCATGAATGGTTGCTCAGGACAGTATTACTGTAGTGGCATTTTAAACATCATTATTACATTTCTGGCTAGGGACATGGCAAAAATGTCTTCCTCTGGTTTTCAAGAAAAGACGAGAGGGATCTGTTGGGATTGCCTTAGGTATACAATGTGTTGCCTTAGGATAGGTAATCAATCGCCAGGTACATCTTTTGCACACGGAAGGCTTATGGTTGCAAATTCTTCTGCCTTGGCCATCTCAGTCCTGTGACGTGTCTTTGGATGAACCATTGATTTCAGTGAAACTTGGAGCCATTTCATGCATCACACAACAACAAACCCAGATTTGCCACCAAAGTGACATATACTTAACAGGAAGCTGCAGTCAATCCCTACTCACCTACTACTGTATCCAGGGCCTCTGAGAGGAATTTTATCAGAGGGTACAAAGTTTCTTTGGGTCCCTTCTCAAAGGGGGAGGAGGCAAAACAAGGGGTGAGGGCAGCAACAGCTGAAAAAGTCTCCAGAGACCAGGTCTACCAGGCTTCCCGATGTGGCGCCCAGGTCTACAAGGCTTCCCAATGTGGTGCCCAGGTCTACCAGCCAGGTAGACCTGGCCTCCCAGTTGGCCTGGCCTCCATTTTTCACTCTCCATGAGGCCAGTTGAGATCCTAGGAAATTTCTGGTGCCCCTCTTTTGGCTCCTGGGCCCCCTTTTTGACTCTGGGCCCAGGTACAATTTACCCCCTTTACCCCCCTCTCATGGGCCCTGACTGTATCTGCATGAAAGAAGCATTCACAATTTAGTATTCACAATGTACAATTTAGGTGTACACTTAAAAAAAATGTATATGTCAAAAATGCAGTGTATGAAGAGGCTATCCGTGTCAGGACTGTAGCTTAAGATTTTATAGTTCTACTTTTCTTCTTAAAATGCTCTCCAAACCCTTTCATCAACTTTAAAGCAGGTATGGTTTAAGGTTACTACCCTTCTTAGCACTCTAAACACCCCAGATTTTAGTGAATGTAGCATAATTAACAGTAATTGCTCAAGACAGTTTTTTGGCCAGGACAAAATAGCTTCCTGTGGAATTAGTGAATTACAATTAACTGAACTGGTAAGGCAACCATGTGTTAAAATTATGCCCAGCATCTGTTCTCTGTTATCGCAACTTAAAACAGGAGTAAACATATATAGTGATCTTGCATCGTATTCCCTTATTTGTTATTTTTCAGTATTTCCAAATCATCTTTCCTCAGAAAATAGCCCAAGGAGATGGCTTTGTGTACTTAAGTATAGAGAATTTGTTCAGGAAAGATCATCCAGGAAACACCTTGTGTCTGCAGTTAAAGTACTGAGACAGACTTGCATACCAAGCCTTAATATACTTAACATTATTCTGTGCCAAGAGGGTGCTAGGTGCTGTACAGAATTTGCATCATGATCTCTTTACCCACAGGACTTGCAGTCTCAGTAAGATGGAGAGGACAGGATAGGAAGAGGAAGCCTGTTAAAGGACTCATGAGCAGAGAGGAGAAAGAAAGCTGAGTACTGTACTGTAATAGCAAAAGACACTGGACAATTGATGCTGCAACAATAAAAGGAAGTCTTTGCTAAAAAGTGTTTTTGTGGAAGTGAGGGGCTTTCTCTAGGTGAAGGAGAGGGGGGGAAGCCTACAGAGATGAGTTTCTGTGGAGTGCAAAGAGGGAAAAGGAAAATGAGAAGTGAGAGAAGATATGTGGTTGAAATGAAAAATGGGAGTGCCTTAAGTGTAGAAACCAGGAATTTGGAATGAATGAGGGACACAAAAGGGAGTCAGTGCAAAGGAGAAGACATGCCATTATCATTGTAAGAGAAGAGGGAGATGGTGTTCTGAATGGACTGAAAAAGGAGACATTTCGGAGCAGCAGAGAAACGCGTCAGAACTGAACAGAGAATGGACAAGGGTTTTAGTAGTAGCTGCCCAGGAGGAAAAGCAGAGAGAGACAGAGAGAGACAGAGAGAATAATTGGCAGGGCCAGTCCAGCCACAAGGCGAGCTGAGGGGGGCTGTCTTGGGCAGTGGATGGGGGCAGGTGGCACACATCAGCCACCTCCATGGTCACATCACCTGGTCCCTATTTGCCCCCCTTACATCTTCCTCCTCATTCTGCCCCAACAGAGGAACAAGGAGGCTGAGGAGAAGCACTGCCCCAACTTCTGCTTCTGCTGGTTCCTTGTTCCGACCCCACTTTACTACTCTATTTCAAAACATGGAGTGGCAGAGCAAGGAGGAAAAATCAGGATACGTTTGGAATGCAATACAAGTGTGAAGTTTGAAATACAAACTCCCCTCTGAAAACCATTATATTTTGAACCAGGTGGAACAAAAGTGAATTAAACACACGCACACACGTGCATGCACACAAACATTAAGCACACTTAATTCCCTTCCATTTGGTCATAGGGTGAGGCTTTTCAAACATACATATATAGTACAGGGGGCTGCAGTATCTGTGGATCCAGTCACTTATCCATGGATCCGGGATCCACACCCCATGCTCCTTAGCTCCAAACCAGCACAGGTCTTGCTTAAACAGAACGCTATAAGCAGCAGCATGCTGCTTATAGCACAGAGTCTGAATTATTCTAGCAAGGAGCCTCGGTTCCAGAGAGGCTCCGGTTGTTAACAGGAAGCAGAAACTGCTTCATGTTAACATTCGGAGCCTCTCTAGCATTGAGGCTGCTTGCTAGAATCATTCAGGCTCTGTGCTATAATAAGCAGCATGCTGCTTATAGCGTTCTGTTTAGCAGGACCTGCTCTGACTTGGCGCCAGCACTAAGGAAATAAAGGTAAGGGGTGTGGGGGACTGCGGGGGGTGTTAGCCCCATCCACGGTTTTCAAGTATCTGCAGGGGGGGGCTGGAGTGTAACCTCTGCGGAAAGCCCCCCCCCCTGTATAGGCTTTTGATTTCTGTGTTGAAGTATTTACATGCCTCAAAGATCACCTTCCCTTTCTGTAGATTTTTCATCAATATTTTGCCCTTGAATTGAAATGTGAATTAAGAGCTCTCAATGTTTGTTGGGGCACTGAACAAAATGCTGGCTAACAGGGAACCAAGCCGTAGTAAAGCAGCTAAGCAACTGAGCTGTTTGATCAGGATTCAGGTCTTCCCTGGTTTGAACACGCTGCTGTTTGATGCTTCTCTGTGCCTTCCACTGCTACCACTTTCCCCTTGTGCAACCCAATAACTTCACAGGTGGGTGGAAAGGGGGAAAGACAAGTGGGCTGCAGTGGTAAAAGACAGGCCGGCTTGGGTTTGCGTCCCTGGACTAGGAACTGTGCTGAGAACTGGCCAGTGGGAACTGAAGCCTGCACTCTTACTGCCACTGAACTGAAGCAAGCCATGTAGACAAGACATCTTGGAAGCAGTTTGAAAAAGGAAGGAAGCAGGCATCGCAGGTCTTGGCAACTGTTCAAGCTGTGCGGACCTGAGGATTAGAGCCCTCCAGTGCGTTAAATATCTCCAGTGCGTGTGTGTGTGTGTTTGCAACCACATGCAGTACAATTTAAAAAATTAAATAAAATTAAACATTGAACACCAGGCCCTAAATCTACCGCTTCCCACCATCTGCTGCCTGAAGTAGCCACATCACCCTGGTTGATGGTAGCCTCTGCTCTGACCATTATCTTCCTCCTTTCATTGATCTATAGGAGGCATTTCATCCCTTGTTTGTCTGTGTCTGGTTTCTAATCCCTACTTTCGACTTCTTTCTTTCACTTCGTACAATGAACATGCAGAATAACATTGCCTAGGAGCCAGAACCCTTCTTGATGGATTAGTTATCTTTATTGCTGTGCCATATTGTAAAAATGCTTAAACTTGTAGACCATCTACAATGATGGGTAACAAGAAGAATCTGACAGCATGAGCCTATGCATGTCTACTCAGAAGTAAGTCTCATTGTGTTCAATGGGACTTACTCCCAGGAAAGTGTTATAAGATTGCAGCCTAAAAGTCTTTTGGCAAGGTGCATTATGGATTTCTAATACAAGCATTCACATCCATACTGAGGAACAGTGATATTACTGTAGGAATGGTAATCTCCCCGAAAGTAGTGGGTCAACTGAACATTCACTGCCCAGACCAGCCAAGTCCTGCTTGAGACTGGGGGGGGGGGGTATCTCTTTTTTTCTCTGCCAGAACTTCAATCAAGTAAGTATACCTTAATCAGTGTACTCCAGTACATTTTTTTGTGAATGAAAAACCACTACAAGTTTACACAGTGGAAGTGGGAGGGAGTGGAATGTCAGATCTGTTTTTTCTTTAGGGTGTTTTTTTTTTCTGAGTAGAGGTCAGCAAAGTTGTACCATTGAATGAAAAAGGAGAGAGAAAGAAAACTCCCAAGTTCAGCTCCTTTCACTGTCTGACTGATGTCAGAAGGATTTATCCAGCTTTGTTTTTTTTTTGTTTAGGGGGATTGACTGATTTATTAGAGACAATGATTGGCCGGGTGCTGGGGTGCAGAGCAGCAGGAGACAGGAACAGGGCTGGTGTATTGATGCAGTCGCTGAGCAGATGGAGGGATCAGCCGGGGAAACAAAAGTAAAGCTGCCACTAGCACATTATTGTGAGAAACAAGAATGGGACAGCAGTCAGTGCAAGGCCAGTGGGAGAACTTCCTGGACATGACTCTAGAGAAGAGGGAGGAAGGGAGGGAAGGGTGTGTGTGTGTGTGTGTGTGTGTGTGTGTGTGTGTGTGTGTGTGTGAGAGAGAGAGAGAGAGAGAGAGAGAGAGAGAGAGAGAGAGAGAGAGCATGCCAACTTGTTGAAGTGGCAGAATTAGCAGAAATTAAACGATAATTGAGGCCCATATACACAACCCCGTATCTGGAGGGTTCCCCCCCTCCCCTTCATTAGTCATCGGCATCATGATGGGGTGGTTAGTTTGCAGTGGGAGTTTGTAGCGCAATTGAACAGGAGTGGGGGGGGGCTGTATAAGCCAATATTTTTGCCTGCTACCCCAGAGTTGCACTGCTATCTGCTTCTCAGCTCAGTAGACAAAAACATACCAAAGAACTGAGGAGCTGTATGTATATGTACTGTGCAGGGAGAAGATGCGCCCGGGAGCTTGAAGAAGATCGTCGCTGGAACCCTTATATTCACAAGATAAGTGGGCGAAAGCATACATATACATACAGATGCCCCGTTAAGACTTAAAAAAGCACGAAAATACTTTAAAAAACGCTGAAAAAAAGAAAAAAAAACAGAAACCGGAGGAGCCCCGCCCCACCCCCTGAGCCCTCCGCCCTGGGGCCCCCCGCCCCCCCGCCCCATATCAGGCGACGTCTCTGTTTATGAGGTAGAGTCCAAATTGGCTGGGCAGACAATGGATTTTATGGATCTAGCCCCTGAATCAATTTTGGATTGAGCCCAGACCCCCTCTAGGCAAGTCCCAAATGCATCCATTTCAGTCCATCATCTCCTCTCCACTTCCCCATTCTCTTTCCCACACTTATCAAAGTGATAGGAGCAGCAAGGATGGCTTCCAGACTCTGTCGTCATAGCAGGCCTCAAGTTTCAGACCGTAGGTGCTGCTACAAGCATGCACAACATCCAGGTTTCTTGAGAACTATGGCAAATGTAATTCCCAGGGTTCCTGACGTACTGGGTTGTTGTGAACTACATTTCCTATGGTTCCCAATGGACTTGAACACAACGCAGAAGCCTGTGTTGGGGCCCCTGGGATCTGTATTTACCATGGTTCACAGTGTCATTAAATGATGCTGTGCATGCTCGTGGCATCTTCTAAGGCCTAAAGCCTGTGAACTATGACAATCACAGGTCTGCAATTACAAATCTCCTCTGCAATGGAAATATTAGGGAGCTAGCAGGTGGGACATAGCAAGGGCTCTTGGCTGGTTTGAACCTGTCAGGTTTAAAATGGGATTAATTTTGGTCATCCAGCAAAATTCTCCAAATTCTATTTATTCAGATCAATTCCAAGTTGGGCACAGGGGAGTTCACCCAACATTCATCTATATACAGTATTTCTATCACAAGAGGCTGATCTCTTCAGAAATGTATCTGATTTATCGGACTAAAGATTACAAGGTAAACAGCGCTCCATGTTCCAGCTGCATGCTACGTGCTGCGGCAAGGAGAGTCATGCCGGCCACATGACCACGGAGGTATCTTCGGACAACGCTGGCTCTTCGGCTTTGAAATGGGGATGAGTACCACACCCTAGAGTCGGACACGACTGGACTTAATTGTCAGGGGTCACCTTTACCTTTTCTTTGGTCATCGGATTTCTCCTCCAACTTTAATTCAAGGCGGTGTACATGGGCAGGCTTTCTAAACCCCAAGGGTTTTTTTTACAATGCAATAACGTTCTAATCTTTCGTAGAACCCTTCATTCTAGATGTTTCTTTCACAGTCCAGTCTCTCTCTCTCTCTCTCTCTCTCTCTCTCTCTGGCATTCGGCTCACCACGCTTCAGCTGACAGGTCAACCTTGACTCTTAGTCAAGTGCAGCTGCAGTTCCACTCCCCCACAGATGCTCTGCAACTTAACAGCTCGGCATGCCACTAATATATGGTGATATTCAGCTATGTAATGTGCCACTTGCCTGCTCGCCTATGCCAAATAGCAAATGTCCCTGAGTGAACTTCCTGTGCCTCTTTTTTACCCCACTTCAGTAGGCTAGTCCCCTTTTAAGGCCAAACACTTGGAGTAGGCCCATGGTATACCAGCAGAGTTATAACATCTGGCATGTGCTAATCTAAAGAAAGGGATATCTTGCCACCACTGAGAACATAGCTAAACTACAATGTTATACTTGGCTTCTCCTAAGGAATCCTGGTAATTGTACATGTATGGCTTGATCCTACTGGCTTGGTATCATCGTAGAGTTCTTAGAAAAGGTATATTGAATATATAGTGGGCAGTGAGTAGATATTTCATTTCTCCCTTCAGCTCTGAAGATCAACACTGAAGGGTAATGGCTGAGAGTGGTAAAGAAGACTGCTCTGAAGTTATTCATCAAATCCCAATTTTATATAAAGGAACTTCAGAGCTCAGAGCTGTCAGTTAGATACTTCCACATTAAAAATGTAGATCCCTTCTGCCTTGTAACAAATGTTTTGCTTATAGCTATTGGAGATGATAAAAATGAGAAGGGATGGAAGGAAAAAAGAAACGTCAGGAATGCAACCCATTTTTCTTGTGATAGACTTATCTACCCTTCTAAAAGAGTAAATACACTTCATCACTATTCTAATATTGCTTTCCTGATAGGTAAGATAAATTTGAGAAGAAACTGGCCCAGTCTGTACAGTTATTCTGGAATGATTAGATGTGGGTCCAAAACACAAAAGCAGGAGACCCACACTGAAACGGGGTGTGTGTGTGTGTGATGAGTGACTCTGGCTGCAATCCTAGACTCACTTACCTGGGAGTAAGCCGTATTGAACATAATGGGACTTACTTCTGAGTAGACATGCATAGGCTTGAGCTGTCATATCTTTGTTTGCTCCTCACTTAAACAAATGATGAAAGCAAAGTGACATCTGTTCTTGGAATAGCTTAGGCCAGGAGACTAAATGCTGGCTTGCTGTTGTAGCAGGCATTGAGAATGGGTTTCATAATATGGGCTGGTTTGTCCATTGGGTTAGATGAGCTTCCCTTGCATATTCCCTCTTCTCGCTCCTTTCTCTCCTTGCACACTGGTAGGAACAGGGAGCACGTCAAGAAGCCACAGTGCATTGGGCAGCAAGAAACCGAATTCACCTGGGACCTGGAGAAAAATGGCACAGCACATTTGAGCCTCGCATACACAGGACCACAAATAAAGACACAGCAAAAGGTCTGTTTCCTCATTCCTCCTTGTAGGAGTGAATGAAAAGGCTAATGACCTCATGGTAAAACACATATGCTGTTGTCAGCTGTGTTGTTGGCCAATTTTGACTCTCTTTGATGCGTGTAGGCATGAAATACTTAAAATATGGACACAGTTCAGGATTATAAAAGGAATTGTCCCAAGCCTATTCCTTGAAACCATAAATTGCTTGGGTATGATTTAACCTACTTATGTGCTGAGTGTGCAGTAGCAGCAATTGTGGGAAAGGGGAGAAAATGTCAGGAAGAAGGAAATGGAAACTGCACTGACTTTCACAAAGGTTCCAAGGTAGTGCACTTTTTAAGGCTTCAAGCCCAGTTTTAAACTCTTGAATGAATGTAAACAGTTCCCCTCCTCCCACACACGATTTGTGGGAGGCAGAGTTCAAGTTAAAGAAGAATTATAAAAGGCCAGCACATTACACTTTTCATCAGAAAAAAATACACTCCCCAAATGTAATGGATCTTTTCTCCAAATCTGAAAGGTAGACAATTTTTGCAGGTCACATAGTGTTGTAGAACACATAATTTCCCTACAGATTGCTTTGTCTGAAGGAGAAAAAAAAGAAGGGAAGACATGTCGCTATTGTAATGGAAGCCCAGAATACTATTTTAAATGTGAAACCTTTTCCTGGGGCCCAGCTACTGGGGGGAGTGGTCCCCAAGTGCTCCTCCCCCAGTCCCTTTAGAGGGGGAGCAATGGCCTCATTAAGAGGACTGCTACAGTCTACCTTCCTTCCCAGCAGTTTCCCCCTCCATTCTGCCTTCCTGCTTTTTGACAAGATAGTGGCTGGTCCTAGGATGGAGGAAGGACATGAGGGAGAGCAGTAGGGACTCAAGTGGTGGATAGTCTAGCACACCACTGTAGTTTCTTCTTCCCATGCATGCCTCTGCCTTTGCAAAAGGTATGAAGGGCTATGCCATATCTCCAAAACTAGAGCAGATAGGGCAAAACTGTTGCTGTTTTTTGGAATCGACACTCCAAATATACCCAAGAACTTTTAAGGCACCAAAATGTGTGTTGGGTTGTGTTATGAAACTGCAGGAAGCCTTTTTGACTTTAAGATGCCTCTGGATGCCAGATGTTGTAGTGCTCTTGCATATGCAGAAAAATAGTGAATGGTGAATTTCAAACAGCGGTGATTTCTTGAACAGTGAAGGACTGAAAAGGACACGGGCAAGTCCCTTTTGCTGAATCTTCTTCACTGGAAGTCACTGATCTATCAGTCTGTAGAATGATAGCTCTGTGATGTCCCAGCTCATCATTCGTACAGGTGAAGGTGTTTTAAGAGTGGTTGAGGTCATCATGTACACCTGGGCATTGTTGGCTGCTCCTCTTGACGACACGTTCAGAGGATTCCACTGTGCTGTAGCTGTCCGTGGCATTTAGAATCCTTGGGAATTGCTACCACAGACTGATCTGTCATGTGCATTTACTTTTGCAATGCACAGCTATTTCTTCCGGCATGCATAACAAGCACAGGCGGGCCCTGAGAGAAAGAAAAACAAGAGAAAAAATGGCAGCAAGCGTCCTTTTGCCAAGTGGCTATGTACTGAAATGTCTCTTTCTTATTATTCCTGAAGCATTTGTTCTGGAAATGTTGATTATCAACCTTTGGGGGCCAGGCATGAAGGAAACAAGGTGGTTTTGCTATGTCAGTGACAGAGTCAGTAAAAACCATGTGCGGAGAAAATCATCTGTAAAAAAGATACTTGAACAATATGGTGGGAAATGGAGGTTCCCAAGAGTACTTATTGCAATTGGCATCCTTTTTGTGATTTTTATGACCCAAGTGGTTAATGTCTGAGCAGGTTAGGGCAAAAAAATTGCATGTGAATACGAAAGAAGGGGCAGGAACACTGTTGACTGTAAATGAGAAAACTCCCCTATGCCGAAAGAATTCTTGGTGCCAGCTGCAGAACAGCAAAGGGCTGTGGCCACAGTCCTAGATGGCATGGAGTCCTGCAAGCTGCTGGATTCTGAGGTCAAAGAGGAGGTAGGGAGGAAACTGCGAGAGGATCCAAGACCAGTGTCCTAGAGTGGCTCCTCTCCTCATTCACTCCCCCATCTTTTGAAAGGACAGCAGGAAGGGAGCCAGAAGAGGACAAGGGCAAGGATGACGACTTCCTCTCCTCCTTCTGGCTCCCTTCCTCTCATCCTTTCAAGAGGCAGAGAGGGCAGAGGTGGGAGTAAGTGAGAAGGGGAGCTGAGATTAGTGGCCTAGAGCAGGTCCACCCACTTATTTCCATCCTCTCTGCCTTTTGAAAGGGTGGAAGACAGGAGCTGGGTGGGGAAGGAAGAGGGGGACCCACCATTGTTGCTCTCATAATTGTTGTCCCCCTCTCTGCCACCTTCACGCCTCCTGCTAGCTGCTCTTTCAGAAGTCAGACAGGGCAAGGGAGGGGAGAAGGAGTGGTCTCACTGGGGCTCATTAGGTGGCTGGTGGCGCTGGCAGCCAGAAGTCTAAACAGACTGCCTGAAAAATGCAGCTGTGCCACGTTTTGTGAGGGTCCTGAGACTATTCTTCACTGAATGAAGAGATCCTTGATGGAGGAATTCCTAGTTGTCTGGCTGAGCTTACATTCATAGAACCATCAGCTTTTGTTTTAGAGGTGCCTTTGAACCCACAACAATGGGCAGCGTCATAATTTCAGATGTTGTTTTTAAAATGTAAATTTCAAATACTCAGAGTTAAGGATTAATGCCTCAAATGGGACTACAGAATTCTTTAGTGGTTAGGAAGTGAGAACATGAAATAAAACATCCTAAATATTTTCATTTAGATTAGAATATATTTATCATTCATAATTTCCCAAACTAACTGGTTTTGAACATTAATGGATAACAGCCCTACATGCAGTCAATATACTGTAGACTAGTAAGCCCTTTCTAGAAACTGCCCTCTTAATTTAAGTAATAATGATAAAACAACAATACAGTTGGTCATAGAAAGGTAGTGATATAGACCCCCTTGATAGTAAGAGAGCAGCCAGGTGTGTGTGACCTTTTCTTTGACCTTGGGACATTTTACCACTGCATTCAAAATTGCAGCATTTATCTGGCAATGCGCTGTATAATATTGCATGATGTCGCTGTCGGCTTTGAATTCATGTGTGAGGTGAAAGAAGCTGGAGGGTGGGGTCCTCATTGATACAGGGAAGCAGTGAAAGGCAGTTGGATGTGCCAAATCAACAGAAATCACTCACCACGCATAAGCACTTGCAGGGTCGTTTTAGAGTTTGCGTGGAAATGGCTTGGTCCTTTGCCAGTAAGGAAAATAAATAAGCAAATGACAAGGAATTACCTATGTGGCTAATCCACACTTTGTTAAGTGGGGTCAGTTCCTGAAAAAGAAAGCTGGATAGGGACAGTCGTACAGTATAGTTTCAAGGCTTGCAGACTCCAAACAGGGTTTCTTTGCACACAGTGAAATGCTTGAAAGACAGTTGAACTGATTGACAGAAATCACCAAAATTAGACAGGTTTCCCTGTTGCCCTTTTGCCCCGGGCTCATTTTGGGATCTTGGCCATTCTCAGCTTCCTCTATAATTGATTCTGTTGAAGTCACTGGAACATTTAACTCTTGAATTTAGGAATTAGTTAACCATGCTGAACTTTTGACAATGGAAAGAATGGAAACAGGACATTTCCTTCATTTTTGGCAGAGTTTTCAGGACCTGCTAAGCCACTTTCATCCCAATGAATAAGAAATACGCAGGAAACTCTCACACACATACAGTGCAATACAACCCATTTGATAAATAACGGTGACATGATTTATTGTCCTGTGGCTGTGGTCTGGTCGGAGTAGGAAACCTTTGGTGGCATGGTAGTGGTTACCAAAGCCCAGTATAAATCATGGACAAAACTGACAATTTCATGGAGTTTGGATTACACAGTTACACATATCAGATTTCAGGGTTTGTCATGGGTTAATGGGAGGAGTGGTAGTGTGTATTACATTTATGCTGCTTGCAGTCTACCGGTAATTAAAGATCTGTAAACAGTTGTGATGAATAATGTGGAAAGATAAATTTACCATACAAACCTGTTTAACCTTCTGATTTAAACTTTGTCCTTCAAAGGAAATAGTGTTATGTACAAGTACTTATTTGTATCTGTGCATGCTGGTCACCATGAAAATAATTCCTTTTAATTATGGGCAGAAAAGTGAGACATTTAATTATTTCCTTTTAATTTTGGGCAGAAAAGGCATAGATAGGGAAGGCAAATATATGCTATAACCCATTACCTCAGCAACTGCCAAGTTATTTATATCTTTTTTTCTGAGAAGTGCTAAAATTGTAAGGAAATGAGCAGAGTTAAATAGTGTAACAATACTTTACTTGAAATTTGATCCTATTTTTAAGCTGTAGTATAGTTTGTCATCGTTATAATAATATGCTTGTAACAATTGCTTTGTCACTGGATTATTACAAAACCAATTTAAATTAATAACAATGTAAAGGATTAGTAACAATAAAAATATTGTTATAAGGTGACTGTCCAGATAAAAAAGTAATGGTGACAGTTGACACCATGGCACAGTGGTGCGTGCTGATTGCGTCTTCCTTTCTTTTCTGATTATAGAATAGTGGCAATCCTTCTATATTTTTCAGATATGCATGAATTTATCTTGCCCAGACATGATATTTTTGTATACTATCATCTGGGCTTCCATTGGGGTAAATATTGTAGAAGAAGCAACAGTGAAAGTTCAATAGCTTCCTCAACTGTGCAAGTAGAAACAAAAGCATTATAAAGTGACATTGGTGTAAGGGAAGAGGAGTAGTAGATTCTGGAAGTTAGAACTGAACAGAGTAACGGCAGGACGGCTTTTGTGACCATCATAAAACACACCGTGCCACTGGAATGTGAGTTCCAGCAGTGCAGCAGGCCTATAGGATTAGGCCCCAAGAAAATAAACAGGAGCATGCATGTGATGTGACAGAGTTGAGATAAAAGTTAATAGAAACCAAGGTAGCAAATAAGTATGTTCATGAATGATGTAGGGTTGCCAACCTCCCAGCATTGACCTGAAGTCTCCAGAAATTAGCATCAATCAAATGAGTACTGAAAGCAATCCAGAAGATTTTAACAGGGGCTCTTTGGATTAATGAAATTATCAGCGCAATCCCGGATCCTGAGCCTGGGCTGCCCATCGACTGGCGGGCAGGAGGTCTACTCGGGTGTAAACCAGGGCCGGTCCTATCCGCCTCCTTGGATTTCCGCCAGCTAAATAGCTGGCGGAAGTAGAGGAGACCATGTAACGGTGTAGCCGGCCCGGCGGGGACGGGGATATGGCGGGAGCCATCCCCCGCCCCCTCCCAGGCCGGCTAGGCCAAAGGCCCCCCTCCCTCATCCGCCAAACCACCCCCTCGCCCACTGGATCCATATCTACCTTCTCTGGCGGCCGCCCGCACATTCCGACGATGGAGTGAGGGAGGCTGGCCTCTGCGCCGGCCTCCCTTGCTCCCAAGTCGTCCCGAACGTGCTTTACGGCATGTTCGCGACACGTTAGAATGGCGGAGCGTGCACTCCGCCATTCTAACATTCCACAGGATTGCACCCTATGTCATGTTGAGAAAAAAAAAATTCCAGGAATTGCTTTAGGCAGAGTTGGCAACCCAAGTATGAAGGAATTCTGAAGTATTTTATCACCAAATGTGGGTTTTGATCTATAACATTGCGACAATTTCAGCTTCACCCAGAAGTGTACAATCCAAAATCCTATAAGGCTAATTTTACACTGTTGGTTCCTTAACAGTGATGCTATTCCACCTGTTTGCCTTTCCCTTGCGTGTGGGTCCTATGTTTTGTTTTAATCTCACCTTTTCCCACCACCATTTCTCACAGGCCTTCAGTGAGTCACCAGAAAAGGAGCAGGGCTAGGGTTACCAGATCGTCAACCGGGACGGACACTGGCGTCGACGGGGGGAAGCGGGGGGGCGGGCCGCCGGGGGGCGTCGCGCGTACAGGGGTGACGCGCGATTCCCCCCACTTACATTTTCGAAGGGAAGGTGGGACCGCCCACCCTCCCCTGTGTCTGTTTGGCTCCAAAATGAGCCGAAAACGGAGCGGGGAGGGCGCTCTGCTCCTGCGCGTGACGTCACGCGCGGGGGCGGAGCCTCCCCCTTAAGGGCGACGTGCGCCCCCGCTCTGGGGTGACGTGCGTCGTCGCGACGCTGCTGGGGACGGAGCTATAGCCCCTTAAGGGGGAGGAACGTGGGTGGGGCCGGTACCGGCCCTGCCCAAATTCCTCCCCCTTAAGGGGCTATAGCTCCATCCCGGTTGACGATCTGGTAAGCCTAAGCAGGGCTGTTACCCAGCAACTGGTTGGCTTCAGGTCTAGCGTGTTGCTCGTTCTACATCTACAGCACTGATCTAAACCTCCAATGTTCTCTTGGTTGTTAATTATCTGTGAGTTGTTCCTTGGTCTGTATAATATATTCTATTATTCCTGTTTATGGATGACAGACATTTGTAATTGTCAGGATCCAGCCCCTTGGGTGGATCCGTCTGGCCCTGTTTTAATGCTTCAGCCCCATCTGTTGTCTAATTGGCTATGGAGCTATTTAGCAAACCTCCTGGGAAATCCAGCTGGGTTTTGCATCAGAAGGCCTTAGCCTATCAGGTGGTTCCTAGTTTAGGCCTTGTCCAGGCTGCTCTTGTTTTGTTTGGTTCCATACATGTTTTTTTCCTGCTTTGAAACCAACTGTATCTCACAGACTGTTACCATGGAATCCTATTCTTCACAGAGTTACCTAGAGTTTGTGGACTATCAAGCTGCAAAGGCTGTTGAATTTGGTTTGAACTTCCAAATGTGTGGACTTGTCTGTGGCTTCATTCCTGGGACTAATCCTTATTTTATGGCTTATGCTGAGTCCCACCATTATGCTCCTGCCACCAATATGTGATTATTATTATTATACTTGAAAAATGGATGTGTTTGTCAATGTTGTAGATATACTGTAGTATAATCAGGGCTGTTTTTCAATGGTGATTTCTGGGTTACTCAGGGTTTAGGTTTGAACACCACTTGTTTTCTTTTGGATTCAGGTGGATGGAGTGTGGCAAAGGAGCATGTGTAGATTAGAAGACAAGTTGCAAAGAAATCAAACACTAATGTGATTTGCTAAGTACATTAGGGTAAGGTACTTAGGAAATGTAAAGGTAAAGGTGACCCCTGACAATTAAGTCCAGTCGTGTCCGACTCTAGGGTGTGGTGCTCATCCCCATTTCAAAGCTGAAGAGCCAGCGTTGTCCGAAGACGCCTCCGTGGTCATGTGGCCGACATGACTCTCCTTGCCGCAGCGTGTAGCATGCGGCTGGAACACGGAGCGCTGTTTACCTTCCCGCAAGCGGTACCTATTTATCTACTCGCATTAACATGCTTTGGAACTGCTAGGTTGGCAGGAGCTGGCCAAGCAACGAGAGCTCACCCCGTCGCGGAATTGAACTGCCGACCTTTCGATCAACAGCTCATGGTTCAGTGGTTTAACCCACTGCGCCACCCGCTGGCCACATTAGGAAATACCTTACCCTAACTATTTATGCTAGTCTAGGATCCTAGCTTCTACTACAACCACCTCTAATCAGACAGGCAGGTGTCTCCAGCAAAGCATCCTATGGTCCTAACTGTGGAACTGGGCAAATGTGCATAGGGTGTAGGACTACACTTTTTATAACATGTGGGCATTAACCCAGTTTTGCCGGTGGGGGTGGGTACTTGTGGTCGCTTGATCCCTTGACCTCACCACTCTTTGGAATCAGGTGGCCTTCATGGTCCAATAAACGGCCTCAAAACCCAAGTTCTTGGTTTACCAGTCAGTTGGAGAAGAAGGGCAAACAATAAACGATAGACAGCATGGCTACTGCCTCTGAATGACTTAGCAGTTTCTTCAGAATGCTGAGGCATCACTGGACTCTGAGGTGGGAGGAAGGTCCCAAACAGGTGCAAAAAAAGGGGGAAACCAGGAATTTTCACTACAATTTTACATTGAAATACAGTACAGACATCTTTTTTATATGTATGCTATTTAGCCTTTTATGACACAGCTCTCCTATTTTCACACGGTGCAGCTGCCACTGTGGGATTCCACATTAACTGTTAATTCTTCAGTTGCTCAACTCGGGCAAAAATATTCCAATGGAAAGTATTAACGGCCAAGCTATTTCTGTCTCCCATAGACAGTTGTTTTCTCTGTCTTTGGAAAGAAGCACCAAGCAGTTGGAATACTGGGTCCCAAACTGTGGTGCTGCTATTTCTGGGAGTATATAAGCACTCAAGCAGGAACAGGCAGCCTTCTTACCCTAAAGTTCTACCATGTTTGTATGCATCTCTCCTTTTCTGTCTTGACCACATTGTATGGGGTTAGGTAAGAGGGAGAAGAAGCCGCAAAGCGTTCCACTGGCATAACACACCCATAGAATTGGGCTGTCAGTTTAACAGAGAAACTCAATGATTGCTCGATTCTTGTGTGGGTCCAAGTCCTGAGGGAGATGTAATTCTTTCCACTGCAAAAATTTCTCCCTTTCTTGGGCAAGTCACCCGGGTTCAGAGACCAGCAGCAGCCACATGACTGCTCCCACTTCCCACAGTTGACTTTGCTGATGAAGGCAACTACCTACATCACCACCATGAGTTCTGTAACTGAATGGACAAGGCAGGAAATTCCCCAAAAGGGTTTCGCCCCCAGACATCCCCGGGCCCTAAAACCCTGAGAAATCCCCTTTCACTGTGCCCTGGATGCACATCAATGATACTTTGGATTATTCCCCAGTACTTGCACTCCCAAGATTATCTCTCAGAACCTGCACTCACCTGCTGTTGTGGCTGAGGATATGTTAATTAAAGCACCGCTCACTACAATTGTCAGCCCAGCCAATTATAAGTAGGTAGTAGGCAAAAAAAAAAAAAAGGCCACCACTAATAATAGTGGCTAGAGAAAATTTCTACTCGGTTCTGAGACAACCAGTTAATCCCATGCTGCAGAAGGGTGTGGGTGTGAGTGCTGAACTGATCCAATGAGGGCTTGTGGTGGGCAAAGTAACTTTGCTCTGGGATTGGCCCAGTTGACGCTCATGAACGTCAACTCAATGTCACAGCAAATCAATGTTATGTCCTGCCCCTTTTTCCAAGGCACACATAGCCTCCTTGCCAACGCCCAAAGGGAGCTGAAGGGGAAGAGCAGCAATGCTTTGCATGCTGAAGGTCCCAGGTTCAATCCCTTTTCCAGGTAGGGCTTGAAAAGGCCCCTACCTGGAACTCTGGAGAGTCACTGCTAGTCAACATAGACAATCCTGAACTAGATGATGGATCAGTGTTCTGACTCAGCATCAGGCAGGTCTTCGATCCTTAAGGCTGTGACAGACTGCATGCCGAGGCGAACGAGCGAGCGCCGAGGCGAGCGAGCGCGAGAAGCTGGCCACCGTCCTCCGCGCTCTGAGCTTGTCTGTAGGAGTGTCTTCCCGCAAATAGTCCCTCCTTTTGTCCTGCCTGCTTGGAAGAAACCTCCACGGTGATTGGCTAACACTAAAGTTTACACCCGATTGGCAGATAGCCACTCCCCTCCCCCTTGGTGGCTGCAGTAGCTCCGCTGTGCGGCCCCCTCAAACATGGCCCAGGAAGATTTTCGATTGTGCCGGAAACCGGGAGACCGCTCACTTCCGCTGTGGTAACCAGACACCTCAGCACAGCTCGACAAATCTCCTCGGGCATCCGGGACGCGCCGAAATTCGTGCGGTCTGTCACGGCCTTTAGAGACTTGTATACAGTACAGAGCTTACTGTGTACAATGTTTTCCTTTCTACATCTCAGGAAACTTATAACTCTGCTCTTAAGGCAGATTCTCATTACCAACTCTAACATGACAGCTGCTACTCAGGTTGGTTTCTAGCCACTGGTGCCATTATATCATGCACAGGTTAACAGCATGTGAAGAATGATGTACAGGGACCTTTTGCATGCTAGTCCAAGGAGATCTTTTCAAGCGTTCACTGTACCATGCAAACAATCAGTGTGCACATTTCTGCGCATGCCATAAGCCAGGATACAACCACCTCCATGTGCAGCACCAGCAGCTAGACGTCAGTGCTGCCACAACAGAATTGGTTGTGATAACTGACCCCCCATTCCAATCTTAATCCTGCTTATTGAGAATTAAATACAGAAGCATATTTCAAAGTCAGTATTCTTAGAGTTGCAGCTTTAGCTAAGTACTCCCGTATCTTAAAAGGTGTTACTTTTGGCTCCATTTGATTAATGTTTCTGTTATCCTCCCACCCCCCAGAAAAACCTGTGGTACGAATTACCCAGTGATTTATTTATTCAGGTGCTGCTGGCTTGTCATGACCAGGCCTCACAGTACAGCAACTCTGAGCTTGAATATGCTTTGAATTAAAAAAGTGATGACATGAAAGATTAACTCTTTCCTCTTATCCACACCCTTTCCTTGTCTTTTTTTCACCAAGCCCATTATCATCATCACAAAAGTAAAGAATCCCAGAGCCCACACAGGAAACATTTCTTAGTGTTATTGTTTCGTCCTGATTGCCAAATACAACAGCCTTGATACCGTGGATTACGAGTGACAAAAACAATTCATGATTTCATGGCTCCTCCCATAGGCTCCCTCCCTGCCTCCACTGTTACCCGGTCAGTTTGTGCTCTTTGACTGCAAAGTCCACGTTCAGCGTATAGATCTTGATGATTTGGAATTTGTGCAGAACAGGAGGGGAGGTTGCCATCGAGGGTGCATATTTGTGTGCCTAAAAGTTGGAGTCAGCATATTTTTTCCTCCTCACAATTGCCTCCCAGTAAAGGCGCTTTCCTCTGACTCAGTGGCCAATTTAGCATTCAGTTTTGCTCCTCTGCCATGGTTCAAGCAGGTTCTCTGCCTTTTGTATTGTTCAAAGTTTCACTTTTATATGTATGGTTTAAAAATTCATTCAGCACTGCATCCACTTTCTTACAATTGAAAAGCCTACTCCAAGGAGAAGAAGGATTCCTGATGGCACAGATACTAGCCAATCAGCACCATGCACAACTGGCTTCTGTTTAAATGGCAGAAATCACTTCCTCTGAGCTTAATCTTGGAGACATTGTATGTCTAAAAGGCGGTGTATGTGCTTCCACAGTGGCCTTGACATTGAAATTATATACCTTTGCATGAACCTGGTATGATATATATAAATCCATATAATGGCATCTAGATACAGGATAAGATACAAGTATCTTGTTGTCTTTAGTGTGTCCTGAGGTATTTGGTAGGCCACTGTGAGATACAGGAAGCTGAACTAGATGGGATAAGAAAGACCTGATCCAGCAGGGGTCTTGGGATCTAGATGGGATCTTGACCTGATCCAGCAGGGCGCATCTTATTTAACATCTGAAGAGAATTTGAAAAAAGCAAATACAGTCATCCCCGTATCCGTGGGGGATACGTTCCCACTGCCACTGCAGATACCCGAAACTGTGGATACTAGTGAACCTTATACTTACTGTGGCACTGCAAGGCATTCTGGGGTGCTACTACTGTAATTGACCAGCTTCAGAATGGCTGTGGAGATTTTTTTATTTTTCACATCTTTTATACCGCCCTTCCTCCAAGGAGCTCAGAGTGGTGTACATATTTCCTCCCCTCCTTTTTGTCCTCACAACAACCCTGTGAGGTAGGTGGGGCTGAGAGATAGTGACTGGCCCAAGGTCACCCAGGAAGCTTCGTGGCTGAGCGGGGATTTGAACCTGGATCTTCCAGGTCTAAGTCCGACTCCCAAACCACTACACCATCCATGCTGCAGGGAACTGTAAATAGCTGCGTACAGCTTCAGAATGGCTGGGGGTGCAAAGACTAGCTTCAAGATGTACAGCGTTTAAACTTGTAGGTGCTGGCAGAATGGGGGAACACGATGGGGGGGTGGGGGATTGGTGAACCATGGATAACTGAAATCATGGATATGGGACCCGCGGATACAGGGGAACGACTGTAAGCCTCATGGTCCTTAGAATATCTTGCTAATTTTAAACATTTAGGGAGGGGAGGAAATGTGATACAGTCCTTCAGGGAATGTAGTAGTTTGGAATGCAAATGGAAGAAGTGTAGGTTTGAATGCTTCCCTTACTTATCAGGAAGACTAGGCTAGAATACTGATGTGCTAATTTAATTGACAGGAAGATATTTTTTTTTTAATTTGGGGGATCCTTTCAAGATGCAACCTTCCGCACCTGTACTCTGAGCTGATACAATGTGAGGATTGTATTATATGTTAAAAAGAGAGTGAATAAAATTGATGCTAAGCTTCCATTTATGAGGATATACCTGAAAAGGAAGTCCCCTGTGCTCATGTGACCTATTAGCACTGGAATGACCTGTTAGCCAGAATGCAAGAAAAAAATGCTGAAAGAATGGCAAATATGTGTTGGAACAGGTTCCCTGGAAGTACACACTGTGCCCTACACTCTGATTTTTGTTCTCTATCATGCAGTCACACACACTTACACACCAGTCCAGCCACAAGGGCTTCCCCGTTCACTTCAGTGGAAGGGGGTAGCTCTATATATGCAAACAGCACAGAAAGGTTTCACTGTTGCCCTTTTCCAAAACTTCAACCCTAGGCCAAGAAGCTCTCCTAGGGAAAGGAGGCTGGATTATTCAATGTCTGCTGGATGCGGTCACTTCTTAATGCAGTGGTGGTGGTAGAAGAGGAAGATAATGTGGAGAAGGGATAGAGGTGGCTCTGGAAGAGCACCTACCTGGGCTTCATTGAGGGTATCTACATGACTAGAATCATCCATGATTGCAATAACTGCTGAAGATGAAGCTTATTTTGCTTGGGCTGTTTTCCAAAGGATTTCTCCCATACAGCTTGTACTCCTCTAAGAGAACAGTGAGAGGTTTCTTCTTTGCATTTTCAACTTCTGCAAAGGGCATCTGCTATCCTCTTCTCCATACAGTGCATGTAAAAAAGCAGAGTATGTATAGGGTTCAGTGTGGATGTGGATCATCATCCAGATTTTAGTACTGTACTTAGGTGCTGTTCATTGATATCCTACTTCCCGGGGTGACAAATTTAAAATCTGGCAAGGCAAAGAGAGGGTATTATAAGAGTTGCTGTCCCAAATTGTGCTGGTGATCAGGAAGGGCCTTTCTGTGTTGTGGATGTAGGATATGCAACACTGCTCATATCCAATAAAGCTTGGATGAGATCCAGATATTTTTCTTACACCTGTAAAAAGTAGTAAGCTCATAAGATATGTGTGCATGGAATGTTCTATCAACAAATGCAAAGCAAGTGACCTGGGTTAGCTTTGCAACCCAATAAATAACTGCTAAGCATTTGGACATCATATTACACAAGGTATCGCATATATGAGAAATGTTTAAATTTGATTTGGATGGGAAAGGTTTGGGAAGGGAAAGGAAATTTTGTCTGTGTACCTTATGGCATAGAGCCAGTCTCTACTCTGGTTGTAACCGCACATAAGTTTGCTTTTAAGCAAAATTATTGAGAAAGATTTATAGGGCTGCAGAAAATGCCAACTTTGCACTATTTGTTTCATCCAGACCATTTAGCTGCCAATGTCTACATACAGGGATAATTGTAGGTGGCATAACTCACAGGTTATTATACTATTTTGTAAATCAAAACTTTGTTGGTCACTTTTTAAGTCGCAATTATTGAGAAGCTTTTTTTTTTGCTGTTGTTGGCCTTCTTATCCTATGGCTATGTTGTAATGTGGAAATGTGTGTAGAAGAACATCTTTGTTAGGATCCTCAGTGTTTAATGATCTATGCACAGTATAGAAAACCTGCTTTCAAATGTAGAACAGATGGGAACTTACATGTTTAAATAAAGCCACATCCTAGACACTGAGATACAGTACGATAGTGTGGCAGTTATGACATAAGCCCTACTGTAACTTTAGCACTCCTTCTTCAGTCACCTAGAGCAGTGGTTCTCAACCTGTGGTACGCATACCCCCAGGGGTATACGGCAGGATCTTTAGGTGTATGCTGGGAAAAAATGGTGGGAAAAGGTAGGTAGCGCCCCAAGAATGTCTTCTGGAGCTGGCAAGGCAGGAAGAAAGGCACTGAGGAGCCTGCTTGTGTCTTGAGGAGCCGGACGAAGCCACTACAAAGGGACATGGTGCGAGCGAGAGGTGATGCCGGGTCGGTGCCAATCAGTCAACCCCACCAGGCCCTCAAGCAGCCAAGGGATAGCTAGGCAACTGCCCCTGCCATCACGCCCCCTTACATGGGTCAGATGTCCCCTCGCCCCCTTGGCTGCTAGCCCGCTTCATAGTTGTCACTAATAGGAGGGGTACAATTTATGGAAATGGGCTGTCAAGGGGTACGCGAATGAAAAAAAGGTTGGTAACTACTGACCTAGAGGTTACAGGGCACAGGTCTCTACAAACACTTGCCAAAGTGCTCCCTTCCTTAGCATTTTTGCTCCCATGACCACGCAAAGAAAGCTTGCTATACAGAGAGGTGCCTGAAGCCAAGCCTGCCTGTGAGCTATGTTGGAATCCCTGATCTGCCCCTCTGATGAGGACTGGGAAGAAGAGGAGCTGCTGCTTCTGAGTCCATCGCCAATGGCTCTTCTTTCTGTCTCCCTTCCTGCTGGCCAATGGACTAATGGAAGCACATCATAGAGGTCCCACGATGATACAGGAGCCACTGACAGACGATCCCATTTGTAGATGGGAATGCTGGGTGCAGCAGCAGCATGAGTCAGGCTGAATCCTATTGGGCCCAGTCGCCAGCAGAACGCATGTTCCACTGGTGGTGAGTGCTGCAAAGGGTGCTCCGACCGGCAGCATGCAGCGTAGCGCACTGCCTGAGCACCAGCAGGAAGGCCAGATCTTTCCTGCATGTGTTGGGGGACCATTGACCACCTTACAGAGCAGCTAAGACAGTGGGGGAGGTGGGGGAGGGGCAGAAACGGGGGCAGGCAGGAATGAAACTTGGTGGGTTGGGGCAGGAATAGGGGACAGGGAGCTGGAAGGAGGGGGTGGATCCGGTGCCAATGGTACGTGCCAGATCGTATCCCCTCTGCTAGCAGCCTCCTCAACCCCTTTAACTTCTTGAACTTGTGCCAGCTGGCTCAGATCCAAGGAGACCCATTGCAGAGTAGGAGGCTTATGGAGGGGTAAGGAGATTTAAATCGCCTTTCGCCTCTGAAACCTCCCGCTCCCCTCCCCCGCTGGATACAGTGTGCCCATTTTTGGTGCAGTGCACCAGCGGGTGGGGGGCGGGGAGGAGGATAGGATTGGGTTGCTAGCCAACTTGTGCTACTGTTGCCACCAGTACTGCTCTTGGGGGTACAGGGAGTTGGCCCAGCCAGGTGGGCCCTCTAAGGGACATGGGCCTTTGGCTGGTGTCCAACTTGACCAACCCTTGATGCTGCCCCTGCACAGGGATTAACGCTGGCTTGGCTTTTGGATCATAACTGCCATGTTATTGTTAGTGGCACAGCATTATGGCTTTTTAAATCTTACCTTTTCTTCTCTGTGTTTTTGTTAGCTTACTTTTTCTAGTTCTCCTGCTCCTTAACGGTGCACAGTCCAAGCTGAGGATTTTGAAGCCCATTTCTCCAAGCACATGGTGCATAAGGTTTCATATACAGGTGGGCCCCCATATCCGCTGGGGATATGTTCCAGGCCCCTCCGTGGATACTTGAAACCGTGGATAAGAGCGAACACCCCCTCCATGGTTTCCTGAGGGCCCCTCCCACCCTGCCTCCCCTGCAGGCAGGCATGCTTGTTAGTTGCAGGTTAGTTGCTGTCTTCATCACGTTAAGGAAAGAGGTTTTTCCATTTCCTTTTGCATTCTGCCTGAGAAATGTTGGCTTCCTACACGAACAAGGCGGGACTGCAAAGTCCCTGCAGGCCACATAAACTCACATCCATGCAGCAGTTGTGTCAGAGCAGTCTGCATCTGAGCATTATATAAACTGGCATGTACATGCGAAGGGATGAAAAACAAGGAGAATAATGATTTAAAAATACATTCTGCTGAAATAAAAAGAGAAATCAATTTAGCAACATGGTATCCTGAGGATTTCAACTCTGCTCTTGTATGTAACCTCAATGAGAATAGTGTTGTAGTGGCACTGCTGGGAGTTCGACTTGTATGGTGTGGAGGCATTGGCTAATGGGAGCAACTCAAGCTGAGAGGAGGACTGACTGGCCCAAGTCTACCCAACACTTGAGGAGGAGAAGTGTGGTGCTACCTTTTATCCCTGTGGTGCACACTGAGCAAAATTCCCCCAACAGTCCTCTCTCCCCCCCCACTCTGATCTCCCCCCCCCCATCCAGTGGAGAGGGTGAGGCACCATGTGCTGCAAGACACTCCACCACGCCTTGCAAACTGGTGTAACACAGTCCCTCCTATGCGTTGCCTTTGCTGCCAGAATGGCTCCTGGGGGGGGTGAGTGGGAGGGGCACATTACACCAGTTTGCAAGGTGCGGTGGAGCGCCTTGCACCACTCACTGTGCCACACCCCCTCCAGCAACGCCACTGCCCCCACCAATCTCTCTTTTTCTCTCAAATGCCCTGCTCTTCCCACACCAAACTCTCCCACCCATCTTAATCTTGCCTCCCCACACTGACCTCTCCCTTCCCCGTTTCTCTTCCTCCTGCAGCTGCATCTCCACCTCCATGTCCAAGTGCCTTTTCAAAAGATAGAGATGATGGGGCTCAGAGGAAAGAAGTGGGGACAGAAAGTTACAAGTGACCGTCTTGGGGGATGCAGCATCCCCCAAGAGATGCTATATAGGCCAGAATTTGTTGCTTACTCCACAGAGAACTCGGGGTGTGTTAAGTATGGCTTTAGTCAGCTGAGAGGCTCACGCTGTTGTTGCACCCATCTAACCTTCACATTTTGCTCTGGTAAACAGCAGCAGTGCAGCCACAGCAAACGTGATTCCTACAAACATGAAGCAACTTGAAAGTGGTTGCTTCCACTGCAGCAGGGAGCCTTTAAAATCTACTTAGCTGGTGATGAAATGTCTAGAAGAGTTGATTTGGTGTCCAGTCATCTCTCCTGCAAAGCAAGCAGCCAGATAGACTTTTGTCAAAGCTTTTCACCAGCTGGGGAAAAAGCAGTGGCTATTTTGGGTGAACAAACTGAGAAGAATATTGTAGTAACACAGCTTCTGGTCATTGGTTTTCACAAGATAGGTAAAGGTGACCCCTGACAATTCAGTCGTGTCCGACTCTAGGGTGTGGTGCTCATCCCCATTTCAAAGCCGAAGAGCCAGCGTTGTCCGAAGACGCCTCCGTGGTCATGTGGCCGGCATGACTATAGTGTAAGATAAAACTTATACAACAGTTTCAGAAAAATCAAAAAGTTGTCAAATAATTAACAAAGCTGCTGCTGTTTTTTAAAAGGAAAAGGACTTTTTAATGAATTAGTTTCTGAAACTGAACATATTTGGGGCCTAGAAAAAGAGACTTTGATCCAAGGCTCCCAAATAATGGTGCAGTCAACCATCCCCAGAATCTTCACAGTGTATGTAGAAGGCAATGCTTTTTTCTCAGCCAGACTGCTGTTTGAAGTTTGTTTATGTGTCTAGTGGGTTGACAAGTTATGGTGTCTACAATTTTATTTTCACCCTATTATTATGTTTCCCTGTGGACAATCTCCAAAGACTTTTTGCTTTTGAAGAGCCTTCCATCAGCGAGAAAGCAGATAATAGTCTATAAGCAAGGCTAAGGGAAAATGAAGTCTACAGAGACATAGTTGTCGCTTAAACCTCAGCTGATTTCATTTAATGTTAAAAGCACTGGTTTGAAAAAAGAAGGCCCATTTTACGCTGCTGGTAGATAGCTAGACACTCCCAAACTGAACCTCAGATATATGTGTGGTGGTTTGTATCTTATCCTAAGTTGTTCTGCAGACAATTAGAGAAACCCACCATTCCGTAGATAGGCCATACTTAGAATTTTGGATGAGGGAAATATGGCACATACCCTAATTCCCTGAAAATAAGAACTACCCTGAAAATAAGACCTACCATCATTTTTGCATGATTTTTGCTGGCACTCGTCAGTATAAGTCCTCCCCAAAAGTAAGACCTAGCTAGGATCATCAGCCAGACGCAAACCTCCCCCCCCCCCCGGCATTTACTTTGACTGATTTAAGCTTCGTTCTTTCCCGAGGGTGCAAGGCTCTGCAAGGCCTGTACGGCCTACACTTGAGTCCTCCACCATAGAGACGACATGCTAGAGAGGCCACCAAGGCCTGCGAGGAGGCTGCAACCTTGCAGAGTCTCTCTAGCATGTCGTCTCCATGGTGGAGGATTTGAGTACAGGCCTTGCAGAGCCTTGCACCCTCAGAAAAGAATGAAGCTTTAATCGGTCAAAGTAAGTGCCGGGGAGGTCGCGGGGAGTGCCAGGGGCAGACACGTCACTGGAGCGTGGCGTGCGGGGTGGGCCGCCGGAGTGTGAAGCGCGCAAAGGGTGACGTGCGCGCACCCGCCCGTGTCACCCCCGTTCCGCGCAGAGGCTCCGAGGCCGGAAGAAGGCCTCGGAGCGTCCACCCCGTCCAGCGGTCCGGGGCCTTCTGAGAAGGCCCAATGTGTTGACGCGGCATTTATTAGCTTTTTTGCGCATGCGCAGACCGTTTCTGAGGGCAAAAGGGCAGCCCTTGTCCTCAGAAACGGTCTGCGCATGCGCAAAAAAGCTAATAAATGCCGCGTCAACACATTGGGCCTTCTCAGAAGGCCCCGGACCGCCGGACGGGGCAGACGCACTCAGCAGCAGCGGGGTAGTGTCACCCTAGGGCAGGGGTGACGCGTGCACCCCCGCTCCAGGGTGATGCGCACTCTAGTGACGATGGTGGCCGGGGGGTCGCGCCACAGGTTGGGAAAATAAGACCTCCCTGAAAATAAGACCTGCTGAATGTTTTGGAGTCAAAAATAATATAAGACACTGTCTTATTTTCGGGGAAACACGGTATGCAAACTATGGGCCAGTTAATCATGTAACCATTATTTAGGCATGGAAACATTCAGGCGTGCATTTTACCACATGTCCCTATGTGAAAGAAAGCAGTAGGCAGGGGAAGTGTTAAACAGTTCTCTTCCCACCTGCCACTTCTCTCCTGCAGATTCCCCTTCCTGTGACTACTTTGCAGAGAAGCAACAGCAGATGTGGTTTCAAGGTATGAGGTGAAGGTCGAACATGTTGTTTCACGGCTGTGTAGACACCATCCACGTTACCTTCTTACAAGTCCAAGCTGAGGATTTTGAAGCCCATTTCTCCAAGCACATGGTGCATGAGAGAGTGTACTTTCATGTATTCTGGCTTCTGATGATATCACTATCACTTCAATGATAGCTCCCTAAGGCTAGTTTTGTGTGGTGTCAATTCAGAGCACAAGACGATGCCCATTTCTAGGGCCATCATAGCCACCCAACCATCACCTCATCACTTTGTTCTGTTTATTGAAATGTGCATGTCAAGAAAGCTGTCAATGGGAGGAAGGTCTTGTTTGGATCAACCTGGAACCGTTCCCGTGATATTTGCCAGTCCTCTTGCTTCAGCAATCATTGTTTGTTAGTTGTTGTTAGTCATCATGTATGTACAGTACTGTATTTCTATTGTGACCTGTAATAGTGAAGGTTAATTTGCCCT